>OZ018381.1:0-5000000 GCA_963969555.1 Polydrusus pterygomalis | reverse complement strand
GGTGCAATTCTAATTAAAATTTATCTTTTACTACATATCGCTAAACTCAACAATAACAGAGATATTTACATTTTAATAAAATTTTCAATTTATAACCGCAGGCGGCCGTGCACCATATTAAAGGCCTATCTCGATAACTTATCAACATGCGACCATCACAAAAACAAAATTAATACGTAGTTTTGATTATAAACTTAAAATTTATTATTTATTTATTTTTTATTATTTATATCTAATAATAAATTACATAAAATTTTTGTTGTAATTAAAAAAAAAATAGATTTTAGTTGTCATTAATAGAAATAAAATAATATAACTTTACATTAAGTGCTCGAACAAACCCCCTTCTACTTCTACACACTTTCGGGCACATTTTAAAACTTTTCGACCATCAATATTAATAATAGTGTTAATAATGGATTCTTGCAGTTCATTAACATTATTATATCTTTTATTGTAAATTTCGTTTTTCAAAAACCCCCAAAAATAAAAATCGAGGGGAGTAATATCTGGTGATCGCGGTGGCCATAAAATTGGTCCGCGTGTAGCTAACCAAAGTTGTCCAAATAGTTCGGCAAGCAGATTGGCAACAACATAGGTATTATGTGGCGGCGCACCATCTTGCTGAAAAAATGTTTCTTGCCGTTCTGCTAAGTTAACAGCATCTAAAAAGTCCTCCATTGTGTTTCTTAATAGTTGTACATAGCGTTCGCCTGTCAGGGTTCCTTCATAAAATATAGGTCCAACTATTTTTGAACCGATAAGATCACACCATACATTTAAGCTAAAACGCCTTTGGGGATTACCAGGGTGGTAACGCATAAGATTTTCGCGACTCCAGTAATGCCGGTTTTTTCTATTAAACATGCCCCTATTGCTAAAATTAGATTCATCACTCCACAAAATTAGGCGCAAAATATTTGGATTCTCATTTGCAGTATTAATAAGCCACCGACAAAATTCGATACTTTTTTCTTGGTCAACTGGTAATAAAGTCTGTGTTGGTCTATACTTGTAGGGTACGTACTTGTACTTTTTTAATATGTTATGAATAGTTCCCAAACATTGTCCAAGTTCTTTCACACAATCTCTTGTAGAGTTTTTGCGGAATGCTTCAAAATACGCCAACACATTTATTTCAGTATCTTCGTTTATAATAAATATCTTCTTTGGCATTGATTTGTCAAAAACTTTTTCATTGGATCTACATTTTCGGTATAATATCAAAAAATATCTCCGGTCAGGCATATTTCTTTCAGAAAATACTGCACGATATCGTTCCAAAGCACGTTCGCTATTTTTTTGGCACACTATGTATGTTTCTAGCAGATCGCATTTTTCTAAATGTGAAAACAATTTATTTAAATAAAACTGAACTTAGTACAACAGATTAAAAGATCCGTCAAAGGAATTTTTTTTGTTAATCTGGTAAATAGCCACCTATGATAATAAAAATAAAAAATTACATTTCATGGTTACCTGCGATTTTTTTTGTGATGACAGTCTGTCGATAAGTTATTGAGATAGGCCTTTAATATGGTGCACGGCCGCCTGCGGTTATAAATTGAAAATTTTATTAAAATGTAAATATCTCTGTTATTGTTAAGTTTAGCGATATGTAGTAAAAGATAAATTTTAATTAGAATTGCACTCTGTATCAAGCAGTTATAGCAAAAATACCCCATTCCATTAAAGAAAAATACGTTTTTGTTAATATCACGTGATCCTGATATTCAATTTTTTTTTCGTCATCGCCTTAATTATCAGCAGAAAAAATGCTACTTTTTTGTTAATTTAACCGTCGTCGTATCTCTTATAATAAGAAAGTTAGCAATAGTGCCGACTTCATTTTGAACAGGCTGTATACATCTTTCAGAACTATTTTAAAAAGGCTGTGTAAAATGTGATATAAATAATTATGCAATACTAATAAAACAAAGATACTCCTGATTGCCGTTTCTACTATAATATTTGTTGTATATTCATTCTTACAACTATATTATGGAATAATTTGGTTTGTTCGCTAGAATGGTTTTAACTATCGGCATTATAGAACTGAAGTATTCTTTAAATAGCACTAACGAACACCTATATAATACTTTTGTCGTTTTGGATATCCATATTGCTAGTTGGGATGTTTATTCCAATAAAGTTGCTATTCTTTATAAATTACACCACATTTTAAAAATACTTATCAGATGTCATTTATTATAGAACTAATCTAAAATTCTGACTTCTGCTTATAAGGCTGGCAACCAAACATACAATTATAATTGTATGTTTGATTGCCAGCAGTAAACTAAACAGTTTTCGTTGAGTGGTATGTTATGCAATTTTACTAAAAATAACTATTCCAAGTAATACACCGCAGGCTACCTGTAGAAATATATAAAACATTATTTCTCAATAGATATGGATGGGACATTGGGGTTTACGAAATAATCGTGACAAATATCACTCGACCATTATTTTTTTATTGGTTAAATTTTCCATTTTTCACTCAAACTTTTTTGGCAATTTTTCTCGTTGAACTTTGGGCATGTTTATTCAAGATTAAATCCCTCGAGCTTCGCTCTCGGGATCTAATCAGAATAGACATTTCCAAATTTAACTCGTAAAATTTCCAAACAAAAAAGTTTTCGTGACAGCTGAAAAATTTAACCGATAAAAAAACGAGGTCTTGTGATATTACTGTTGATTAAATTTAAAAGTTTTTAGTGAATACGGGCATCACAATAATTTTGGAAGAATTGTAGGGTAAAAGAACAATAACATAATAACGTTAAAAAAATCTCTTCCAATATTTTCTGCTATACAATTCTTCTAAAATAAGTTATGAAATTGATTAATATTTATTTAATAATATGTCAATTATTAGAATAGGCAGTCGGCATTGATTTTATTTGAATTTTGTGTAAAAGCTAGAAAAATAAATAAATCGATGCGAAATAGATTAACAAGCATGTTGATTACTCTCCCCTTGAATTATCCAATTTATGGCACGCTTCAGGCAGTCGCCCCATGTTGGGTTATTAAAAACTAGGCTTTTTCCATTAAACTATACTATTTAAATTTATCGGGGGTAATATCATAAGTGCATCTAATTCTTCCGAAAAAATTTGATTGACAAGTAATTGACAGGTAATTTGTTTACTTGTCAACGAGTTATTTGAATTTTTCCATAGGAAAAATTAGATGCACGAATGATGTTTGGTGTTGGGTTTGGTGTCAAAAACAGACTATCTGTCTTGATGTTCGTTGAACGTTTTGATATAAGCATGTAATACAACCATACCGAGCAAAATTCAGGGCGCTTAGTGTTTGGAACTAACCATTTGCTCTCGCACATTTTTTTGCACCTCCTTGAGCGGTTTTACTTAAAACTGGGTTATATTCTATTCTTTCTGCAACAAGAGAATAACCTTTCATTACTTGGTTGTCAAGATATTCTTTTTTTCATATTTTACCTAATGAAAAAAAAACAAACCGCAAAAAAGAAAAAATTAGTAGAAAAATATACCTGTTTTCATTCCATCATTGTCTGTCTCTGGTTTAAAGTAGTGCATTATACAATTATTTAAGGCTTCTCCACCTCTTCACGCCAGCTCCATTGATGCTATAAGGTAAAACTTGCATTGTAGCCCAGTGGGTGTATTTTCGTCCCATAAAGATACCATTTTGTGGAATTCATCGAGTTTTAGTGAAGTCGAACTTGTTTTTCTTTTATCTTCTTGTTTCTAAAGAGTTTTTCTTTTTGCGTTTCGAGCGTCACGAGATGTTTTAAATTCAATATCGTGAAACGGATCAAATACAGTGTTGTAATCCACAAAAAAAGTTTCCTATAGCTTTTGGGCGACGATGTTTCACATTATTTTAACGCAATGTTCTTTTATACTCCTCACCATTGACTTTACGCATATTGCAAGCCCAGTTTTTGCGAATTAAATTTATACTTGATACTGTTGTATTTTTATCAATTACGTACTTTTTTTCTTCGTTTGGTACATATCCAAAACGCTCCATGTTTCACAATTTTTTTGCGAAAAACTTATTTAAAATGAAAGCGTTGTTAGGTTGCTATGTGGAATTGTTTTGGTAAAGTCATTCGCTTATAACTGGATAGAAAGTCAAAATTTTTTTTATTTTGACTGTACAGGGTTATCCAACCAAGACTAGACAAGGCGATTTTTTTACTTTTCCTGTACTTTTATAAAAAAAACTGAAATAGCCATCTTAAGTCATTTTCTCCCGCGAATTCAAATATCTTCAGCAAAAAACAATTGAACATCAAACAAAAGTACCAGGGGTCACTTTGATATTTTTTTAAATGGAACACCCTGTATATTTTTACATTTTTAAATTCCACATAAAATTATAATTATTTTTTATTAAATGCATTATTAGTCTATACTTCATAGTTTCCGAGATATTGACTTTCGAAAAGTGACATTTTCGAACTTTGAAAGCTTATAACCTTCTAACAGTACGTCTTAGAGCAAAACGGCTTACATGTCCCTATCTTCAATTTTTATTATCTTCCCAAAAAAATCAACTTCCAGTTAAACCGGAACAACTATATTTCCTGCTTTCGAGTTACATTCGGCTTAACCGGAAGTTGATTTTTTTGGGAAGATAATAAAAATTGAAGATAGGGACATGTAAGCCGTTTTGCTCTAAGACGTACTGTTAGAAGGTTATAAGCTTTCAAAGTTCGAAAATGTCACTTTTCGTAAGTCAATATCTCGGAAACTATGAAGTATAGACTAATAATGCATTTAATAAAAAATAATTATAATTTTATGTGGAATTTAACAATGTAAAAATATACAGGGTGTTCCATTTAAAAAAATATCAAAGTGACCCCTGGTACTTTTGTTTGATGTTCAATTGTTTTTTGCTGAAGATATTCGAATTCGCGGGAGAAAATGACTTAAGATGGCTATTTCAGTTTTTTTATAAAATTACAGGAAAAGTCAAAAAATCGCCTTGTCTAGTCTTGGTTGGATAACCCTGTACCTATCAAACATTTTTCCAGAAAAATTACTGACAGGAGCTGTCATGCAATTTTTCCACTTGAAAATTAAATATGACAAACGAATTCTTGTCAGTGATTGGTCAAAATTGATAGGAAGGCAATAATCACAGAAACACTAAGAAACACAAAAATGTTTATATATATAGCAACGACAAATAACAGCTGTTAATCCGGTTCTGTCAAACATTAAAGCATTCATGAAAGACTCATGTCTAAAAAAGATACTTATAAAAAATACGTTCTGAACACTCGAACACAACTTGATATCTTTGTTTAATTAACACAAAACGACTAAAGTTCAAAACAACCCAATTTCTATTAAAAAGTTGTTTACGACTGAGCTAATAATTTGAGTTATTTGTTCTTTAATACCCCAATGTCATATCGTCATAATAATATCCCCTTTTTGCTTCAAGAATATTGGGTAATAATAATAGTACAGGTACATACAAGCATAATAATTATTCCACCCTTTATCTGGAAACTGCAAAATTCACTTTTAGCCAATGTGTGCGTTGTATAAGGAGCAAAAACTAAGAACGCCTGTACCACTGCTAAAAGCATGTTGGACGTCTCCATTTAAAATTCAAGGTCCTACCCAACTTGTCTTCTTGCCAAGCTACCTACTCATTGTTCTGTGTTCCTTACTTATTTGTTTTAGAAATGATGTGGAAGGGATGCGGTTACACTTGCGTTGATGATAAGCGAATGAGATATCGCGTGTATGATACATGTGTATCTTGCGACAATATTGACAATTGCAACTCATCCGCTAGAATCGAGGCCACCAGATTCATGTTGTGGATGGTACTTATGAAATGTGTTGGTGATCACCTTTAGTAATTCACAAGAGGAAATAGCTTTCTTCCATGCTTCTTTACTTATTGACATGTTATACAGGTATTAAGGAGTCGTTGTTGAATGTGATTCGTTATATATCCTACATTTTAACCAACTATAATATTGAATAAATATTGTAGACTAAAAATATTATATCAGTATTTTTTTTTTTTTGTTAGTGACCTTAATGGTTATAAGTTTGAATGGTTCTGGGTTGGATTAAGGTCAATAAAACAGCGTTGGAGATATAGACTATTTGTATTTGCCGACGTTTCGACCTAATTTATGCCATCCTCAAGGCACTAAAAAATGTTGTGGAATAATTAAGAACACATCACGAGACTAATACAATATTAAAAATTTTAAATTTACAAATTTAAATTGTATAAATCAGTATATAAACAGTGTTTATATATTCTTTTAATTAATTTGAGTATAAATTTATGTATACACAACAATTGGTAATTGACTACAATTATGTATTAGTTTAGTAGATTCAAACTGGATATTACTCGCATACAAGTTTTCACTCTAGTGTACAAAAAGCCATAATTTTCATCAATTTGTTGCCCCCCGATATTTTTAACACATTTGACACCTCGCAACATAATATATACAACTATACATAGAAATCTAAAAACTAAACAAGTAAACAAACTTGAAAGGTTTATTTTGGAACAAAAAGGTAACTGTTTCAAATATCATGTCAATGATAAATGGCTTGTAAATCTTACTAAAACACAGTTCCCCAACAACATCAAGTACCTACTTTCGCTCGGTGATAAGTTCAACTTACCATACAATAAAAAACACCTTCCCTTAGAGCAACTTATCATTGACTGTGAATATATTATAGATTTTTTGCCCAATTAGGACACGCAAAATGGAAAAAGAAGTGCAGTGGTAAATGTTGTTACAAACTTTTTAAGACATCATTCTGTTAAAAAAAACACGGATGTTTTCTTGAAGTGTGAGAGGAAAACTAGGGAGTTTTTGAGGGTGAATTCTGATATTCTGATTTTAAAGGCTGATAAGGGTAATACTACGGTCGCAATAGAAAAAAAAAATACTATTTAAAAAAAAAACTACAGAAATTTTGTCTGAGACTAACACTTATAAGATTTTAAATAAAGACCCTACTGTCACAATTCAAAACAAAATCGACAAAATGATTAATAATCTTGTTAACTCTAAATCATTTATAATCGAACAGGCAAAAAAAATTAAGTGCAACAATGGTATATTTCCCAAAATGTATTTCCAACCCAAAATACATAAAAATGACGTCCGCTTTCGGCCTATCGTAAGTTCTGTTGGTTCCCCAGCATACGCTTTAACTAAATTCTTGTCTTCTTTAATATCTCAGGCCTTTACAAAAGAACAGTATCACATAAAAGATTCAATTTCAAGTTCCAGAAAATTACATACTAATATCATTAGATGTTATATCACTATTTACCAACATTCCAACTGATTTAACAATTGATTTATTAAAAAAAAGGTGGTTTATGATTAAAGATCATTGTGAATTAACAATAGATACTTTTGTTGACCTCTTACAATTTTGCTTCGAACATAGATATTTTAATTTTGAAAACACTTTTTATAAGCAGATTTTTGGACTTGGAATGGGTAATTGCTTGTCCCCAAGTTGCTCAGACGTGGTTATGTCCGAACTACAAACACAATGTATTAATAAACTTGACTTTCAGTTACCTTTTTTTAAAAGGTACCTATGTTGATGACATAATCACGTGCGTACCAAAAAGCAAAGTTCCTATAGTCAGATCTGGTCTTAACGTGTGGGTCCAAAGGTCACTGATCATATGCGTCAAATGAGACAACACAGAGGCTATCAAAATGTTGTGAGATTATTTACAAATATACCGAAGGAAGGAAAAATAGTTTCATTATTTTAGCTATCGCAAAGATAGCTACATATACCTAATATTATTAGTTTTGTAAAAATTATGTACAGGGGAGTTGAAAAAGTTACAAAAAAATTATATAATCATTAATTATATAGCTACTGTACCCTTTACTTAAAAACGACAATAATAAACAGTGCAATTTATTTTAACAATTTTACTACTAAAACCTAAAAATACAATGGCATTTAGTCTGATAAACTATTTCAATAATGAAAGAAAAAGTGGAAATTCGTAAACCAATATGCAGGAAACCGTAATTAAAACACTGGGAATTAGTTTAAGGACTATGCAGAATAATGTGCATGAAAAAAAAGCATAATATAATACCCAAGAATACTAAAAAATGTAAACGAAAAACACCGTTTATAATTATAGCCTAAAAACTCTCATCGTCACTTATAAAATCTGAAAAGTCCTCGTCGTCTGAGTCGTCTTCGAATGGAGCAATTATTCGACATCTAGTACTTGTTCTCGATCCCACCAATCCCTTAATAATATTTCTGTATGTTCCACCGATTTCTTCCAGTACTCTTGTGTAATATGATATAACGAATCTTGCCAAACTGAGCATAGCATACCATAATATTTTAAAGTCAGTACAACATCCTGTATAGAGACAGGAGTACTTATTGTTGGTTTTTTGAATTCTTATCTTCTTTTTGCAAACTGTTTTTTACTAACCATCGAAAGATAAGCTAATACCACTTCTTGATCGATGTTCAGAGCTGTCTTAATAAATTAGACACGAAAACACCATCGTTTTGTACCAAAAATTTTTAATCTGTTGTGTGTCTTATTTTTTCCAATGTTTTAGTCCTCATATTATGTAATATGTCCATCTTCTACATTTGTTTTAAATTAAAAAAAAAAACAATCAAATATGTTAATTGGCATGAGCCTGAAAATTATGGCTTTTTGTACACTGGAGTGAAAACTTGTATGTAAGGAATATCCTGTTTGAATCTACTAAACTAATACATAATTATAGTCAATTACCAATTGTTGTGTATACATAAATATATACTCAAATAATTAAAAGAATATATAAACACTGTTTATATACTGATTTATACAATCTGATAAAATATATCACTTGGACAAGACTGACAGAAGGAACGTGCTAAGGATGGGATTTTTGGACGACATAAGACGGGATTATAGTGACAATATCTATCAAGACATCAAAATATGGGCAAACACTAACAAAAAACTTGCCAACTTCCAGAATCATAAAGTATCATAAGTTTCTACTGCAATGTAGAAGCAAACAGGTATTACCAATGCATCTTAGTAGCTCCATAAATTGCTTACAACACTTGTTAGTGGAGGAAACTCGTTTTAAAAACCAGTGTGCAAGTTTATTTAGAAACTTTCAACTTAAATGTCTTAACTTAGAAATATCTCATGTACACTGGAAAATCAATAATTTAAAACGTCTACTTAATACGTCTAAATCTAGACTGTCTAATTTGTTGCCCCCCGATATTCTTAACTCATTTGACACCTCGCAACATAATATATATACAACTATACATAGAAATCTAAAAACTAAACAAGTAAAAAAACTTGAAAGGTTAATTTTGGAACAAAAAGGTAACTGTTTCGAATATCATGTCAATGATAAATGGCTTGTAAATCTTACTAAAACACAGTTCCCCAACAACATCAAGTACCTACTTTTGCGCGGTGATAAGTTCAACTTACCATACAATAAAAAACACCTTTCCTTATACTCCTTAGAGCAACTTATCATTGACTGTGAATATATTATAGATTTTTTGCCCAATGAGGACACGCAAAATGAAAAAAGAAGTGCAGTGGTAAATGTTGTTACAAACTTTTTAAGACATCATTTTGTTAAAAAAAAACACGGATGTTTTCTTGAAGAGTGAAGGGGAAACTAGGGAGTTTTTGAGGGTGAATTCTGATATTCTGATTTTGAAGGCTGATAAGGGTAATACTACGGTCGCAATAAAAAAAAAGACTATTAAAAAAAAAACTACAGAAATTTTGTCTGACACTAACACTTATAAAATTTTAAATAAAGACCCTACCGTCATAATTCAAAACCAAATCAACAAAATGATTGATAATCTTGTTTACTCTAAATCATTAACAATCGAACAGGCAAAAAAAATTAAGTGCAACAATGGTATATTTCCCAACATGTATTTCCAACCCAAAATATATAAAAATGACGTCCCCTTTCGGCCTATCGTAAGTTTTGTTGGTTCCCCAGCATATGCTTTAACTAAATTCTTGTCTACTTTAATATCTCAGGCCTTTACAAAAGATCAGTATCACATAAAAGATTCTTTCAAAATGGTGAATTTCATACAGAACTTTCAAGTTCCAGAAAATCACATACTAATATCATTAGATGTTATATCACTATTTACCAACATTCTAACTGATTTAACAATTGATTTATTAAAAAAAAGGTGGTATATGATTAAAGATCATTGTAAATGAACACTAGATACGTTTGTTGACCTCTTAAAATTTTGCTTCGAACATAGTTATTTTAATTTTGAAAACACTTTTTATAAGCAGATTTTTGGACTTGGAATGGGTAATTGCTTGTCCCCAAGTTGCTCAGACGTGGTTATGTCCGAACTACAAACACAATGTATTAATAAACTTGACTATCAGTTACCTTTTTTTAAAAGGTATGTTGATGACATAATCACGTGCGTACCAAAAAGCTAAGTTCCTACCATATTAAATGTGTTCAACAGCTTTCACCCAAGATTACAATTTACAGTAGAAAAAGAAAGTAATAATTCAATCGCATTTCTCGAACTTTTACTAATAAGAACTGACGAAAATACAATTAAAACAGACTGGTGTCATAAGCCTACCTTTTCAGAGAGATTTCTTAATTTTCACTCACAACATTCCTTTATAAACAAAAAAACAATATCATCAACAACCTAAAAAGTAGGGCTTTAAAATTATCACACCCAGACTTTCATCAAAAAATTTTAAATAATATTATATCATACTTAGCAAAGAATAACTATCCCAAAAAACTTGTTAAAAAACTATTAGATCAGACTGTACCTACTAACACCTGTTCACTACGTAATAGTCCAGTCAAATATTTTAAGATTCTTTATATACGAAGGGTGCAGGCAAAGAAGGGGGAATGTCAAAAAATGTAAATGTTCAGGAAATCAATTTTAAAGTTTAAAACCCTATAACTTTATATGTGTTAGTTTCAGGCCAAATCTTTTTATGAAATAAGTTGGGATGTGTATACGACATTGAAAGGTAAAAATGTGTTACTTAAATTTCCCTTTCAATTTTTGTAAAACGTATTAAAATTTAAATTGGTTCAAATCATAACGTATAAAAAGGGGGAATGTCACAAAATCACATAAGAAATTTGTTAGTATTTTCGGAATTTCTATATAAAATCTATTTTCAAAAGTAAAACGACAGTTTATTAAGTTGAACAAAGATACAAATTTGAGGTAATATTTTTTTTGGTTATTATTTTTTTTGCCTCTTGCACGCTGTGATTTTGAACGATGTGGTTTTGGACGCTGTGGCTTTCGACGCTGTGGCTTTCGACGCTGTAGTTTTGGACGCTGTGGCTTTGGGCTGTGGTTTTGGATGACTGCTTTTATTTTTGCCTTTTTTCATATTATGTGGTAGTGTTGAATAATATTCTGCAGCGTTTGGGTTGAGGCAGAACTTCATTAAGCACTGTAGATCACTAAATTTTTCCAATGTCACAGGTAGGGGTCCTGCAAAAAACAGAAAAAATTCAACTAACTATTGAAAATACAAAATGTTTTGGGAATCGGTACACGTTTACAAATTCGTTAAAAAAAATTCTGGTCGAAAATTAGTTTAATTTATTAATTTAAAGTTGACTGATTTTAATGTAAGTATAGACGTAATTTAAAAATGTTGTCCAACTCTATAAATTTTATTTGGAAGTTCTTAAACTGTGCGTAGAAAAAAGTGAATTAAAAAAGTAATGTACATACCTTTGTATAAATAAGCTGGTAGTTCAAACTCATTGTTTGGCAGATCTTTATGCTTTCCTGGTTCAACCAAAACAGCAGTTTCCCACAGGCCATTCCAGGCTGAGCGATGGTAGACCAGTCTAGGATGATCTTTGAGAACTTTTAATTCGCGAATGGGGCGCGTTTTCATTGGACATTTTTGTTTATAAAGTGAGGCAAAGTGACTACTCCAGCATTTAAAAAAGTCATAAGTAATCTCTACGACATCAAAAGGAGTTGGTTTTACTCGTGCACTTCTAAAAACTTCAGCCCATTCATGTGGAAGTTCTACACGAGACTTTTGTCTTATTAAGCCAAAATCCTTGTCGCATTCCATAAAGGAATGTCCTCTTATAGGAAAGGTGATCTTAATATTATCAAATCTTTTCTGGATATGCACTAAATGGTGAAGATATCGGATGACAGTATAGTTTTTGTTTTGTCCTCCGCAGGAATCGCAAAATATGTCTAGGCTTCGAACATTGCATGATAAAAAATTATAAAAGAAATCGTGTAATATTGAACAAACATCGTCACTTCCTTTTCGTCCATTCGTTTCAGGATAAGTATAAAAAATACTTTGGCCAGTTGACAAAACATGAATGTTAAAGGAATATATAGATAATTGTCTCTTATAATAAACATCGTTTGTGCTGATGTTTGGAATTGGGAGATTTTTAGCAAAATCCATGCATATTGCTTCATGTTGGTCATTGACTCGGCCAGATTCTTTCGCAGCCTTCTTTCTGGAATAAAACACAGCAGCTTTACTTTTATGGACTTTGTTTTCAATTTGGAGTTTATTTAGTTCTACATTTAGTTTGTCCTTTTCTATTTTATTATCTGAAACGTTCCTTATTTGAGCTTCTAAAGACTTCATTTTTGCTAAGTATTCGTCACAGATACTACATGTGTCGGATCTTGGATATCCAAAAGATATATTGAAATCTTGTGAAAAGATCGATCTATAAGTTTCGTATGACACACTATATTGTTGATTTTTATTAAGATCTTTGTACATATTGTACATTTTTCTGATGTTTAAATCTTCAGGTAGATAGATCTTTGACGAATCTTTTAAACTGTAGTGGCTTTGACGTCCCTTAAAAGACCTGATGTGATTTACCACTATATCTTTATCTTCCTGCTTTAGCTTAAGTGGTCTGTTAGAATGTTTCCCTCTTTTGTCAGTTGGAGCCGTGCCACTCATTTTTAAAGATTTTTGTAATATTTCCACTTTTTTTTTGGTTATGCCATGTAGGGACAGAAAGGCCTTGTAACAAACAGGCACTTCTTTTGTTTCGCCATCTATGTTAATTCTGACACGATAAACATATGAACTATCTCGTAATTTTGCAACGTCTTCTGTGGTACGCGGACGTCGATTTTGTACAGGACAAAGACCAATCAGCCCACATAAATGTAAGTTCTGTTCATCAACGCTATTTAATAAATTAAATTCTTTAATTATTTTTTTTCTTGCATGAGCCGGTACATTTTCAAAACAACGCAGTCGTTTACACTGGCAATCACTCCCGCTCTCGTGACTCTGCAGGTTAAGTTTTTTTGAAACCTCAGACAGTTTTCCAAAACGTTTCCTCTTTTTCCCATGAACTTCGGGAACAAAGTCTTCGCAGGCACTGCCACTTGAGTTCATTTTACTATTTTTATTACTTTCTAACACTAGCACCACTTGTTTGCACCTATCCACAAACCCAAATAAACAACAGATACGCAGACAAAGAGACTACCGCCAAGCCAAGGTCGTAATTTTATTAGCGCTGTTTCTGTGACATTCCACCTTCTTAGCCGGATCCGCGCGGACATTCCCCCTTTTTCGCCTGTACGGCAAAACTTTAAGTCACGATATCTTTTGACTCTCCTTCTTTTTCGCCTGTATGATGTTACTACGTGATAGATTTTCGTATTTACTATCGAATGGTTTGATTAGTTTAAAATCAGGAAATATTGACATTCCCCCTTCTTTGCCTGCACCCTTCAAACATGATCTCTCAGAAAACATAGCTCGACAACTCAACAATGATGAGATTAAGGTATCTTTTAAAAATGAAAACAAAGTTCAAAAACTGTTTCACAAACAAAAAACAAAAACACCACAGGACATAACAAGTAATGTTATCTACAGAGTATCGTGTAACAGGTGTAATGGCGTTTATATAGGGCAAACTGGACGATACTTAAAAACAAGAATGTCGGAACATTAAAGCAGTATAAGACCTAATAACCTTATAAATACAAAAAACAAAACGGCATTGGCTGAGCACTTTGAGGAGAAACAACATGATTTAAATTTTAACAGTGTGGCCATACTGGGAAGACACAACAACTATAAAAAGAGATTGGTCAACGAAATGATAGAGATCAAGAAGCACCCTAATAATTTTAACAAAAGCAGGATGTGGAAAAATTAAGCATAGCATGCATAGCATACCATAATATTTTAAAGTCAGTACAACATCCTGTATAGAGACAGGAGTACTTATTGTTGGTTTTTTGAATTCTTATCTTCTTTTTGCAAACTGTTTTTTACTAACCATCAAAAGATAAGCTAATACCACTTGATCGATGTTCAGCGCAGTCTTAATAAATTAGACACGAAAACACCATCGTTTTGTACCAAAAAATTTTAATCTGTTGTGTGTCTTTTTTTTTCTAAAGTTTTAGTCCCCATATGTAATATGTCCATCTTCCACAATTGTTTTAATTTAAAAAAAACAATCAAATATGTTAATTGTGCCTGAAAACTATGGCTTTTTGTACACTGGAGTGAAAACTTATATGTAAGTAATATCCTGTTTGAATCTACTAAACTAATACATAATTATTGTAGTCAATTACCAATTGTTGTGTATACATAAATTTATACTCAAATTAATTAAAATAATATATAAACGCTGGCTGTTTATATACTGATTTATACAATTTAAATTTGTAAATTTAAAATTTTTAATGTTGTATTAGTCTCGTGATGTGTTTTTAATTATTCCACAACATTTTTTACTGCCCTGAGGATGGCCTGAATTAGGTCGAAACGTCGGCAAATACAAATACTTTATCTCCAACGCTGTTTTATTGACCTTAGTCTAACCCAGAACCATTCAAACATAAAAATATTATACTTAAATTGGTTGAATTTGTTTTTATTTAAGCCTCTACAGACTCACTCTGCAGGCTCATCCTTGGGGAAATTATAAAGGCGATTATCAAGGCGAAAATAAGAAACTAGACTGGGTACATATCGCTAATCGTCAGCCGAGAGTGCATCTAATATTAGTACTAAAAAGATTTACAAAAATTTACAATAAAAAAATACTTTTCTTTTCTTTTTTTCTATTTACTATTGCTTTTTTTGCCTCACCTTCCTGCGGAACGTGAAGGGAAAACATATCGCCAAATTGTCATTATAACAACAACTGACCAAAACTACACAATGGTGCAAAATTTCCGTTTTCTCGTATAGATAGGTAGTTTTCTGAGACGGCGCCGTTTAGGTGCTCTTTAAACTCGCACACCTTTGTGCAATGTGGCATATACTTTCCATATTTGCTCTATAAAAATATGTAAGTATTCAATCGATTAAAACATAAGCAAAAAATTATTCTTACATGGAAGCTATCAATTATCAGCTAATAAATTTGTAGAAATATTATTGTGCCGAGCCAATACGTCCCTTATTATCGCTTTTAGAATAGAAATCAATATAACCTTTTATCTGGACCATAGAAAAAGGCAACTTTTTTATTTGAAGAGGTTCTATCTAAGCTTTATCAGTTTCGAGATATTGGCTAATATATACCACTTTTAATTCCATATCTCAAAAACTATAAGACCTACAAAAAATTTCTAAGAACTTAAAGTAAAGATCTCTTAAGGATGCTACTTATTAGTTATATACATTGTTGCCGTATCTCTTTCAGTTTCCGAGGAAAATGGTCTTTTATGGATTTCATAGCATTTTCCTGAGCATATACATGGAAAAAATGCCAAAATTTAAAATTCGCAAATAAGTCAATTTTTCGGTACATTTCCATCAAAAATAACGTAAAACCCGAAAATAGCGAAGAAAATATGATAATTAACAATTCTATGAATTTTTACAAAAATATCCAGAAAACTCGGATTTTTTTGTCGGTTTTCAAAGTTTCCTCAATACGTCCCTTATTACGGCCTTTGGAACAAAAGTTAATATAACCTTTTATCTGGACCATAGAAAAAGGCAACTTTTTTATTTGAAGAGGTTCTATCTAAGCTTTATCAGTTTCGAGATATTGGCTAATATATGAAAACCACTTTTAATTCCATACCTCAAAAACTATAAGACCTACAAAAAATTTCTAAGAACTTAAAGTGAAGATCTCATAAAGATGATACTTATTAGTTATATACATTGTTGCTTTTTTTGCCTCACCTTCCTGCGGAACGCTGCCAAATTGTCATTATAACAACTGACAAAAACTAAAAAATAAAAATAACGGGTGCAAAATTTCCGTTTTCTTGTATAGATAGGTAGTTTTTGAAGACGGCATCGTATAGTGCTCGATGTCCCGTTTCCAATGCCGTCTAGCTCGATTTGCTACGACTTTTCGTTACTGAAATATATGATATTTAATATTATGATATTGACATTGAACCTGTCAGCACCGATTCTTTAAAATCGCACAGCAAAGGGTGTAATGTGAGATATATTTTCCAAGTTTGTCCTTTAAAAATATTTATTCAATCAATTTGAACATAAGGAAAAGAAACTATTCTTACATTGATAGCTGATAAATTGGTAAAAATGTTATTGTGCCGAACCCTTCGGGCACGGCACTGTTCGAATTGGTTCATTTAATTTCATGTTTTTGACAAAACCATTTGTTAGCAACCTTTAATTGTTATTGTAAAGCATTTCAATTCGCGATAAAAAATAAATTTAGTTTCTTCACAACCCCAGTTCGTTTATTTCGTACCGAGGATTGTCACTGTAAAAATCCTAAATTTAAAAAACTTTCAATAGGTACCTAAATAACGAAATATTAAAAAAATAAAAAGACGGGCCTGGAATTGAACCCGGTATCATCGCGACCACAAGTCGTAACCTATTATATACCTACCTACCACTAGGCCCGACCACTTTGAAAATAAATTATAATATAGAATATTTATATTGCCGTATTAAAAATGAAAAAAATACGATTTATTTAAGCTTGACGAGCTCTTTCCGCTAAGGTACATTACATTTCAATCAAAAGTTGTTTTCCGTACGAAAAAAAAAGGAAACCGTAAAAGAATTAAATAGTAATTCTTACTTTTTTATAATTTGCACCCTTTATATTACAGGTAGGTATAGAACAATATATTTGAAAAAAGTAGTATTTGAGATGACCTAAACGAATCTTCAAACCAAAAGTGTGTCAGACGCACCCAATTCGATTTAATAACGATCCAACATAACCCTACATTGATTTTAAAAAAATTAAAAAATTGACTTCCCAACTTCCGATCATGTTCGCAAACAACAGTGTTTTGTAGCCCAACGTCGTCTACACGCCGATAAAGTTTAACTCCATTAAAATGCTTTTTGGCACCTGTATCGCGCCACAACGAAATAAAAACATATTTTTCAACTTTCACTTTAATAACTTTTTTCCGGTACACCCTGTATATTGGAAATTTTTCTAAGACGTACCCCTACTATTCCTCTCTACATCCAGAAAATTTTAATCGTTTTGCTCTAACCGTTTCCGAGAAAAAAATTCGCGAATATCTAAATGTGGAACAGCCTCCCACCACGCGGCGACGGATTATCAATGTCGGAACGCCATCTTTAAAATCGAGATTACAACTATTTCTGAAACATTTTGGGCAAATATTTTGGTCAATAAAATTAGAAGAAGGTTCAAGGTAGATATTCCACCCGATTTAAAATCTGGAAATGTTCTTATTATTCTAGCAAGTCACGCTAAAAACACCCATTTTTCGCCATTTTTGACAGCCGGATTTTTAGAATTAATAATTAATTTAGATATATCAATATCAAGGCACTCTTAGTCAAAAGTGAATGGTGTTAGAATTTGTAAAGATTGCCTGTTTCCGCACCCAAAAAAGCGACTTTTCTCAATTTTGCGAATATATTTTAATAATTTTGGATATGTAGAGGTGTTGAGAAGTAATCAGCGCATTTTTTGAGAAAAAAATAAAACGGTTTTGTTAAAAATTGAATAAGCTACAGTCGATATAGTTAAAAAAAAGCTGCCGTTTTTTCCGTATTAAAGATAAATAAACGAAAAAATATCTCTTAAATACAATTTGACAAGCTCTATCCGCTAAAGTTTACAACGTTTCGATCAAAAGTCGTTTTCAGTACGAAAAAAATAAATTTGTAGAAATATTATTGTGCCGAGCCCTTCGGGCACGGCACTGTTCTAGTTCGTTCGTTTAATTATACGAGAGCTGTCACTTTGACAGGTAAGAGTCCATTATTTTTTAGCTTTTTCGTAGCGACGATTATAGCTGTAAAAATCCTAAATTAAAAACTTTTTCAGTACCTAAATAACAAAGTTTTATACGACAGCTGTCAAATTTTGAAAGGTAATTGTCAATTATTTTTTAGCTTTTTTGTAGCGAGGGTTATAGCTGTAATAATCCTAAATTAAAAAAAAATGTCAGTACCCAAATAACAAAGTTCTATACGACAGCTGTCAAATTATGACAGGCGGGTGTAAATTTTTTTAATCTTTTTTCATATAGAGGATTATAGCTGTACAAATCCGAAATTTAAAAATTTTTCAGTGATTAAATAACAAAGTTCCATACGACAGCTGTCAAATTTTGACAGGTAAGTGTCAATTTTTTTTTAGCTTTTTCGTAGCGAGAGTTATAGCTGTAAGAGTCCGAAATTATAAAATTATCAGGTCCCTAAATAACAAAGTTCTATACGATAGCTGTCAAATTTTGACAGGTAAGTGTCAATTTTTTTTTTAGATTTTTTGTAACGAGGGTTATAGCTGTAAGAATCCTAAATTTAAAAATTTGTCAGTACCTAAATGACACAGTTTTATACGATAGCTGTCAAATTTTGACAGGTAAGTGTCAATTTTTTTTTAGATTTTTTGTAACGAGGGTTATAGCTGTAAGAATCCTAAATTAAAAAATTTCTCAGTTCCTAAATAACAAAGTTCTATACGACAGCTGTCATTTTGACAGGTAAATATCAATTTTTTTTTAAGCTTTTCTTGTATCTAGGATTATAGCTGTAAGAATCCGAAATTTAAAAAAAATCAGTACCTAAATAACAAAGTTCTATACTACAGCTGTCAGATTTTGACAGGTAAGTGTAATTTTTTTTTAGCTTTTTTGTATAGATTATTATAGCTGTAAGAATCCAAAATTTAAAAAATTTTCAGTACCTAAATAACGACATTAAAAAAAAAACTTTAAAAAAAAGAAAAAAAACAGTGGGGTTTGAACCCTCGACCTTCGTCTCCAAAATCAACAGCCTCTACTACTACGCTACCGAAGCTTAGAGAGTGATTTGTGGTAAATAGGATATTAATGACGTATTCGATATTACATAGAACGTTGAGTATTGAAGACACACACAAATAATACACTTTTTTCAATTATTTTTGGTCAACCGCAAAGAAAAAGGTCCAAGACAGGTGTTTCATACATTAAATATTGTCCAAATATTATAAAAACTATAAAAACTGAAGTTAATATGCCTCCTGCAAGCCATTTTTATTATTACTAGACTGGGTACATATCGCTAATCGTCAGCCGAGAGTGCATCCAATATTAGTACTAAAAAAATAATTTTCTTTTCCTTTCCTCTATTTACTATTGCTTTATATACCTCACCTTCCTGCGGAACGTGAAGGAGAAACATATCGCCAAATTGTCATTATAACAACTGACAAAAACTAAAAAATAAAAAAACGGGT
Source organism: Polydrusus pterygomalis (assembly GCA_963969555.1). Classification (NCBI taxonomy): domain Eukaryota; kingdom Metazoa; phylum Arthropoda; class Insecta; order Coleoptera; family Curculionidae; genus Polydrusus; species Polydrusus pterygomalis. Next base: position 4,980,232 of record OZ018381.1, on the reverse strand, counting down.
GCAAAATTTCCGGTTTCTCGTATAGATAGGTAGTTTTTGGAGACGGCATCGTATAGTGGTCGACGTCCTATTTTCAATCCCGTCTCGCTCGATTCGCTACGACTTTTCGTTACTGAAATATATGATATTAACTATTCTTACATAGATAGCTGATAAATTGGTGAAAATTTTATTGTGCCGAGCCCTTTGGGCAAGGCACTGTTGGAGTTCATTCGTTTCATTTTATACTTTTGACAAAACCATTTGTTAGCAACCTCTAATTTTGAAACATTTCAATTCGTGTTAAAAAATAAATTTAGTTTCTTCACAAACCTAGTTGATTTTTTTCGTACCGAGGATTGTCGCTGTAAGAATCCAAAATTTAAAAGACTTTCAGTACCTACCTACCTAAATAACGAAATATTAAAAAAATAAAATGACGCGCCTGGAATTGAACCCGGGATCATCGTGACCAAAAGTCGTAATCTAATATATACTACTAGGCCACCGACCACTTTGAAAACAATATAGAATATTATTGCCTTATTAAAGATAAAGAAACAAAAAAAAACTTTTTATTGTAGTTTTTTTTATGATCCAAAGTAGTATTTGAGATGACCTAAACGAATATCCAAATCAAAAATATGTGGAACGAACCCAATTCGATTTATTAACGATCCAACATGTCCCTACATTGATTTAAAAAAAAATCAAAAAATTGACTTCCCAACATCCGATTACCTTGGTAAACAATAGGCTTCTGTAGCCGACGGTCGTCTACGCGTCGAAAAAATTTAAATCGAGAAAACTTATTTTTACGACCTGTGTCGAATTTCAACGAGAATCCGATATTTTTCGAGTTTGGGGTTTAATAACTTTTTTTCGGCACACCCTGTATATTCGAAATTTTTACACAACGTACCCCTACTATTCCTATTTAAACTCTAAAAGTTTCAATCGTCCCACTCTAACCGTTTCCGAGAAAAAAAAAAATCGCAACTGTGTGAATAGACGAAATTGTTCAAGAGCTGATCGGGGTTTTCGAGATTCCGCGCTGAAGAGACGTATATAATACTAGACTGGGTACATATCGCTAATCGTTAGCCGAGAGTGCATCTATTATTAGTACTAAAAATTTGTATTTAAAAAAAATTTTTCTTAGCTTCTTTTTTCTATGTTTTCTATTGCTTTTTTTGCCTCACCTTCCTGCGGAACGTGAAGGGGAAACATATCGCCAAATTGACATTATAACAACTGACAAAATTATTTATATAATACTATTGCTTTTTATACCTCACCTTCCTGCGGAACGTGAAGGAGAAACATATCGCCAAATTGTCATTATAACAACTGACAAAAACTAAAAAATAAAAAACGGGAGCAAAATTTCCGGTTTCTCGTATAGATAGGTCGTTTTTGGAGACGGCATCGTATAGTGGTCGACGTCCTATTTCCAATGCCGTCTCGCTCGATTCGCTACGACTTTTCGTTACTAAAATATATGATATTAACTATTCTTACATAGATAGCTGATAAATTGGTGAAAATTTTATTGTGCCGAGCCCTTTGGGCACGGCACTGTTGGAGTTCGTTCGTTTCATTTTATACTTTTGACAAAACCATTTGTTAGCAACCTCTAATTTTGAAACATTTCAATTCATGATAAAAAATAAATTTAGTTTCTTCACAAACCTAGTTGATTTTTTTCGTACCAAGGATTGTCGCTGTAAGATTCCAAGATTGAAAAATTTTTCAGTTCCTAAATAACAAAGTTCTATACGACAGCTGTCATTTTGACAGTTAATTTTCAATTTAGGATTAAAAGATAGTAATTCTTACTTTTTTATAATTTGCACCCTTTATATTACCAGTAGGTATAGAACAATATAATTGAAAAAAGTAGTATTTGAGATGACCTAAACTAATCTCTAAACCAAAAGTGTGTTAGACGCACCCAATTTGATTTATTAACAATCCAATATGACCCTACATTGATTTTAAAAAAATCAAAAAATTGACTTCCCAACTTTCGATCGCGTTCGCAAATAACAGTGTTTTGAAGCCCAACGTCGTCTACATGCCAAAAAAGTTTAAATCGATTAAAATGATTTTTGCCACCTGTATCGCGCTACAACGAAAAAAAAACATATTTTTCAACTTTGACTTAAATAACTTTTTTCTGGTACACCCTGTATATTGGAAATTGTTCCCAGAACGTGTCCCTACTATTCCTCTCTACGTCCAGAAATTTTTTATCGTTTTGCTCTAACCGTTTCCGAGAAAAAAATTCGCGAATATCGTAATATCGAACAGCCTCCCACCACGTGGCGATGCATTTTCAATGTCGGAACGTCATCTTTAAAATCGAGATTACAACTATTTCTGAAACATTTTGGGCAAATATTTTGGTCAATAAAATTAGAAGAAGGTTCAAGGTAGATATTCCATCCGATTTAAAATCTGGAAATCTTCTTATTAGTCTAGCAAGTCAAGCTCAAAACACCAATTTTTCGCCATTTTTGACAGCCGGTTTTTAGAATTAATTTACTTACATTAACCAAAGCAGTCAAAGCACTCTAGTCAAAATTGAATATTAGAATTTGCAAATTTTGCTTGTTTCCGCACTCAAAAACTCGATTTTTCTTAAACTTACGAATATATTTTTATAAGTTTGAATATGTAGAGGTGTTGAGACTAAATCAGCGCGTCTTTTGGGAAAAAATAAAACGGTTTTGTTAAAAATTGAATAAGCTAGTCGATATAGTAAAACGTCGGATAAAAATATCTCTTGATAAATCATAAATTAATTTTTTTGAGCCACAAATGATGTTTTTTCAGAGCGCGTTTACTATGCAAACTTAAGCTTGTTTATCGGTTGATATGGTGGATCAAGAAAAAATTTAAAAAGTTATATTTATAGACACTGCAGAAGTATTTAACAAACCAGTGCGACGCCAACAGAAATTACTGGAAAAAATTCATAGGCTGTCGTTTTTTCCGTAATAAAGATAAAGAAACGAAAAATATCTCTAAAATACAATTTGAAGAGCTCTATCCGCTAAAGTATACAACGTTTCGATCAAAAGTCGTTTTCCGTACGAAAAAAAATAAAAACTGCGAAAAATCACGCCTTCCAGTTTCTTACAATTTTTGATCATTTCCATTCCAGTTAGGTATAGAACGATATATTGGAAAAAGGTAGTTTTTGAGATGGCCTAAACGATTATCAAAACCGAATGTTGATCGGATGCACCCAATTCGACTTATTAGCGATCCAAGAGGTACCATTTTTGATCAATTTTCAACTTTAAAAAAATCAAAAAAATTACTTTCAAACTTTCGATCGCGCTCACAAACAATAGGGTTCTGTAGCCCACGGTCGTCTACGCGTCGAAAAAGTTTAAATCAAAAAAACTCATTTTACGAACTGTATCGAATCCCAACGAGAATCCGATAATTATCGACTTTAAAAATTAATAACTTTTTTCCCGTACACCCTGTATATTCAAAATTATTACACATTGTACCCCCACTATTCCTCTTTAAACTGAAAAAGTTTCAATCGTCCCACTCTTACCGTTTTCGAGAAAAGAAATCGCAAATGTGAAAATGTCGAAACTGACGACGACAACTTATTTTAAATGTAGCCGCCGTATATAATACTAGACTGGGTACATATCGCTAATCGTCAGCCGAGAGTGCATCTAATATTAGTACTAAAAAAAAAATTTACAATAAAAAAATACTTTTTTTTTCTTTTTTTCTATTTACTATTGCTTTTTTTGCCTCACCTTCCTGCGGAACGTGAAGGGGAAACATATCGCCAAATTGTCATTATAACAACTGACCAAAACTAGACAATGGTGCAAAATTTCCATTTTCTCGTATAGATAGGTAGTTTTCGGAGGCGGTGCCGTATAGTGCTCAACGTCCCGTTTCCAATGCCGCCTCGCTCGTCTGTCGGCCATATTGCAATCTCTTTGTCCACCTATATGTATAGTTTTATTTGTGGGGTCATACCGCCTAACGGCGGTATAAAGTACATTTTCATGTTACGTTATATGTTTTACGACGTACTTAGTTATTTTACACAATATTATCATTATTACTACAGAGATTATGCATAGTTTTTAACAATCAAAGATTATGCATAGTTTTTTCACAACCAAAGATCGGTGAAGATTATCGCATATTCTTATGACAAACAAAGATTATGGCATATTTTTTGTGACAAACAAATTTTAAGGCATAGTCTTATGACAAACAAAGATTACGGCATAGTCTTATGACAAACAAATATTATGGCATAGTCTTATGACAAACAAAGATTATAGCATAGTCTTATGACAAACAAAGTTTAAGGCATAGTCTTATGACAAACAAAGATTTTGGCATAGTCTTATGACAAACAAACATTAGTGTATAGTCTTATGACAAACAAATATTATGGCATAGTTTTATAACAACCAAAGATTATGTATATTTTTATGACAAACAAATTTTAAGGCATATTCTTATGACAAACAAAGATTACGGCATAGTCTTATGACAAACAAAGTTTAAGGCATAGTCTTTTGACAAACAAAGATTATGGCATAGTCTTATGACATTCAAAGATTTTGGCATAGTCTTATGACAAACAAATATTATGGCATAGTTTTATAACAACCAAAGATTATGTATATTTTTATGACAAACAAATTTTAAGGCATAGTCTTATGACAAACAAAGTTTAAGGCATAGTCTTATGACAAACAAAGATTTTGGCATAGTCTTATGACAAACAAACATTAGTGCATAGTCTTATGACAAACAAATATTATGGCATAGTTTTATAACAACCAAAGATTATGTATATTTTTATGACAAACAAATTTTAAGGCATGGTCTTATGACAAACAAAGATTATGGCATAGTCTTATGACAAAAAAAAGTTTAAGGCATAGTCTTATGACAAACAAAGATTATGGCATAGTCTTATGACATTCAAAGATTTTGGCATAGTCTTATGACAAACAAACATTAGTGCATAGTCTTATGACAAACAAATATTATGGCATAGTTTTTATAACAACCAAAGATTATGTATATTTTTATGACAAACAAATTTTAAGGCATAGTCTTATGACAAACAAAGATTACGGCATAGTCTTATGACAAACAAAGTTTAAGGCATAGTCTTCTGACAAACAAAGATTATGGCATAGTCTTATGACAAACAAAGATTTTGGCATAGTCTTATGACAAACAAATATTATGGCATAGTTTTTTCACAACCAAAGATTGGGCATAGTTTTTTCACAACCAAAGTTTAGGCATAGTTTTTTCACAACCAAAGATTAGGCATAGTTTTATAACAAACAAAGATTAGGCATAGTTTTTTCACAACCAAAGTTTAGGCACAGTTTTTTCACAACCAAAGATTAGGCATAGTTTTTTCACAACCAAGGATGGTCTTATCAATTACGTATAATTTTTGATTTTCTTTAAAAAATTCATAAAAACGTTATTTTGTATATTTTCTTTGCTATTTGTGAGTTTTACGTTATTTTCGATGAAGATTTATAGAAAAGTTGTCATATTTTCGAATTTTAAATTTTTGAAATTTTTTCATGAAAAGTTGATGAAATCAATAAGGTAACATTTTCCTCGGAAAGTATAAGAGATATGGCAACAATGTATATAACTATTAAGTAGCATCCTTACGAGATCTTCACTTTAAGTTCTTAGTAATTTTTTGTAGGTCTTATAGTTTTTGAGATATGGAATTAAAAGTGGTTTTCATATATTTGGCAATATCTCGGAACTGATAAAACTTAGATAAAAACTTTTTAAATAAAAAACTAGCCTTTTTCTATTCTCCATATAAAAAGTTATATTGATTTTTATTCTAAAAGCGATAGTAAGGGACGTATTGAGGAAAATGTAAAAACTGGCAGAAATATTAGATTTTTGGTATTTTTTTAAAAATTCATAAAATCGTACTGGGTACATATCGCTAATCGTCAGCCGAGAGTGCATCTATTATTAGTACTAAAAATTTGTATTTAAAAAGTATTTTTCTTAGTTTCTTTTTTCTATGTTTTCTATTGCTTTTTTTGCCTCACCTTCCTGCGGAACGTGAAGGGGAAACATATCGCCAAATTGGCATTATAACAACTGACCAAAACTAAAAGATAAAAATAACGGGTGCAAAATTTCCGTTTTCTTCTATAGATAGGTAGTTTTTGAAGACGGCATCGTATTGTGCTCGATGTCCCGTTTCCAATGCCGTCTCGCTCGATTCGCTACGACTTTTCGTTACGGAAATATATGATATTTAATATTATGATATTGACATTGAACCTGTCAGCACCGATTCTTTAAAATCGCACAGCAAAGGGTGAAATGTGAGATATATTTTCCAAGTTTGTCCTTTAAAAATATTTATTCAATCAATTTAAACATAAGGAAAAGAAACTATTCTTACATTGATAGCTGATAAATTGGTGAAAATGTTATTGTGCCGAACCCTTCGGGCACGGCACTGTTCGAGTTGGTTCATTTAATTTCATACTTTTGACAAAACCATTTGTTAGCAACCTTTAATTGTTATTGTAAAGCATTTCAATTCGCGATAAAAAATAAATTTAGTTTCTTCACAACCCCAGTTCGTTTATTTCGGACCGAGGATTGTCACTGTAAAAATCCTAAATTTAAAAAACTTTCGATAAGTACCTAAATAACGAAATATTAAAAAAATAAAAAGACGGGCCTGGAATTGAACCCGGTATCATCGTGACCACAAGTCGTAACCTATTATATACCTACCTACCACTAGGCCCGACCACTTTGAAAATAAATTATAATATAGAATATTTATATTGCCGTATTAAAAATGAAAAAAATACGATTTATTTATATTTTATTGACGAGCTCTTTCCGCTAAGGTACATTAAATTTTAATCAAAAGTTGTTTTCCGTACGAAAAACAATGAAAACCGTAAAAGAATTAAATAGTAATTCTTACTTTTTTATAATTTGCACCCTTTATATTACAGGTCGGTATAGAACAATATATTTGAAAAAAGTAGTATTTGAGATGACCTAAACGAATCTCCAAACCAAAAGTGTGTCAGACGCACCCAATTCGATTTATTAACGATCCAACATAACCCTACATTGATTTAAAAAAAATTAAAAAATTGACTTCCCAACTTTCGATCGCGTTCGCAAACAACAGTGTTTTGTAGCCCAACGTCGTCTACACGTCGAAAAAGTTTAAATCGATTAAAATGATTTTTGCCACCTGTATCGCCCTACAACGAAAAAAAACATATTTTTTAACTTTGACTTTAATAACTTTTTTCCGGTACACCCTGTATATTTGAAATTGTTCCCAGAACGTGCCCCGACTATTCCTCTCTACGTCCATAAAGTTTGAATCGTTTTGCTCTAACCGTTTCCGAAAAAAAAATTCGCGAATATCGAAATGTCGAATAACCTTCTACCACGTGGCGACGGATTATCAATGTCGGAACGCCATCTTTAAAATCGAGATTACAACTATTTCTGAAACATTTTGGGCAAATATTTTGGTCAATAAAATTAGAAGAAGGTTCAAGGTAGATATTCCACCCGATTTAAAATCTGGAAATGTTCTTATTATTCTAGCAAGTCACGCTAAAAACACCCATTTTTCGCCATTTTTGACAGCCGGATTTTTAGAATTAATAATTAATTTAGATACATCAATATCAAGGCACTCTTAGTTAAAAGTGAATGGTGTTAGAATTTGTAAAGATTGCCTGTTTCCGCACCCAAAAAAGCGACTTTTCTCAATTTTGCGAATATATTTTAATAATTTTGGATATGTAGAGGTGTTGAGAAGTAATCAGCGCATTTTTTGAGAAAAAAATAAAACGGTTTTGTTAAAAATTGAATAAGCTACAGTCGATATAGTAAAAAAAAAGCTGCCGTTTTTTCCGTATTAAAGATAAATAAACGAAAAAATATCTCTTAAATACAATTTGACAAGCTCTATCCGCTAAAGTTTACAACGTTTCGATCAAAAGTCGTTTTCAGTACGAAAAAAAATAAAAACCGTGAAAAAATCAGGCCTAATTTTATGATTTCCACTTTCTTACAATTTTCGGCAATTTTCATTCCAGTTAGGTATAGAACGATATATTGGAAAAAGGTAGATTTTGAGATTGCCTAACCGATTATCCAAACCGAATGTCGATTGGATGCACCCAATTCGACTTATTAGCGATCCAAGAGGTACCATTTTCGACCAAATTTTGACTTTGAAAAAATAAAAAAAATTACTTCCAAACTTTCGATCGCGCTCATAAACAATAGGGTTCTGTAGCCCACGGTCGTCTACGCGTCGAAAAAGTTTAAATCGAAAAAACTAATTTTTGTGGCCTGTATCGTGTGCCAACGAGATCCCGATATTTCTCGACTTTAAAAATTAATAACTTTTTTCCGGCACACCCTGTATATTCGAAATTTTTACACAACGTACCCCCACTATTCCTCTCTAAACTAAAATAGTTTCAATCGTCCCACTCTAACCGTTTCCGAGAAAAAAAATCGCAAATATGAAAATGTCGAAACTGACGGCGGCGACGACGACGACAAGAAACGCACATTATTTTCACCGAAGCGCCTATATAGGCAGAGTATCAAGAGCAGTCAGGATTGTCGTGATTTCGCGCCGAAGCGCCGTATAACATATCGCGTGTTCGCGCGATATGTAACTAGACTGGGTACATATCGCTAATCGTCAGCCGAGAGTGCATCTAATATTAGTACTAAAAAGATTTACAAAAATTTACAATAAGAAAATACTTTTCTTTTCTTTTTTTCTATTTACTATTGCTTTTTTTGCCTCACCTTCCTGCGGAACGTGAAGGGAAAACATATCGCCAAATTGTCATTATAACAACTGACCAAAACTACACAATGGTGCAAAATTTCCGTTTTCTCGTATAGATAGGTAGTTTTCTGAGACGGCGCCGTATAGGTGCTCTTTAAACTCGCACACCTTTGTGCAATGTGGGATATACTTTCCATATTTGCTCTATAAAAATATGTAAGTATTCAATCGATTAAAACATAAGCAAAAAATTATTCTTACATGGAAGCTATCAATTATCAGCTAATAAATTTGTAGAAATATTATTGTGCCGAGCCCTTCGGGCACGGCACTGTTCTAGTTCGTTCGTTTAATTATACGAGAGCTGTCACTTTGACAGGTAAGTGTAATTTTTTTAGCTTTTTCGTAGCGAGGGTTATAGCTGTAAGAATTCGAAATTAAAAAATTTTCAGGTACCTAAATAAGAATGTTTTATACGATAGCTGTCAAATTTTGACAGGTAGGAGTCAGTTTTTTTTATCCTTTTCGTAGCGAGGGTTATCGCTGTAAAAATCCTAAAGTGAAAAATTTTTCAGATCCTAAATAACAAAGTTCTATACGACAGCTGTCATTTTGACAGGTAAATGTCAATTTTTTTTAAGCTTTTCTTGTATCTAGGATTAAAGCTGTAAGAATCCAAAATTTAAAAAAAAATTCAGTAGTTAAATAACAAAGTTCTATACGACAGCTGTCAAATTTTGACAGGTAAGTTTACATTTTTTTTTTTAATTTTTTGTAGCGAGATTTATAGCTGTAAGAATCCTAAATGAAAAAATTTTCAGTTCCTAAATAACAAAGTTATATACGACAGCTGTCATTTTGACAGGTAAATTGCAAGTTTTTTTTAAGCTTTTCTTGTATCTAGGATTATAGCTGTAAGAATTCGAAATTAAAAAAAAATTCAGTACCTAAATAACAAAGTTCTATACGACAGCTGTCAGATTTTGACAGGTAAGTGTTACAATTTTTTTTTAGCTTTTTCGTAGCGACGGTTATAGCTGTAAGAATCCCAAATTTAAAAAAAAATCAGTATCTAGATAACAAAGTTTTATACGATACCTGTCAGATTTTGACAGGTAAGTGTCAATTTATTTTAACTTTTTTCGTAGCGAGGGTTAAAGCTGTAATAAAACTAAATTAAAAAATTTTTCATTACCTAAATAACAAAGTTCTATACGACAGCTGTCAAATTTTGACAGGTAAGTGTCAATTTATTTAAACTTTTCTCGTAGCGAGGGTTAAAGCTGTAATAATCCTAATTTTCAGTACCAAAATGACAAAGTTCTATACGACAGCTGTCAAATTATATATACTTAAATAGTAATTCTTATTTTTTATAATTTGCTACCATTTCTATGCTATTTAGGTATAGACCAATATATTTGAAAAAAGTAGTATTTGAGATGACCTAAACGAATATCCAAACCAAAAGTATATCGGACGCACCCAATTCGATTTATTAACAATCCAATATGACCCTACATTGATTTTAAAAAAATTAAAAAAATTACTTCCCAACTTTCGATCGCGTTCGCAAACAACAGTATTTTGTAGCCCAACGTCGTCTACACGTCAAAAAAGTTTAAATCGATTAAAATACTTTTTGCCACCTGTATCGCCGTACAACGAAAAAAAACATATTTTTCAACTTTGACTTTAATAACTTTTTTCCGGTACACCCTGTATATTGGAAATTTTTCTAAGACGTACCCCTACTATTCCTCTCTACATCCAGAAAATTTTAATCGTTTTGCTTTAACCGTTTCCGAGAAAAAAATTCGCGAATATCTAAATGTGGAACAGCCTCCCACCACGTGGCGACGGATTATCAATGTCGGAACGCCATCTTTAAAATCGAGATTACAACTATTTCTGAAACATTTTGGGCAAATATTTTGGTAAATAAAATTAGAAGAAGGTTCAAGGTAGATATTCCACCCGATTTAAAATCTGGAAATGTTCTTATTAGTCTAGCAAGTCACGCTGAAAACACCCATTTTTCGCCATTTTTGACAGCCGGATTTTCAGAATTAATAATTAATTTAGATACATCAATATCAAGGCACTCTTAGTCAAAAGTGAATGGTGTTAGAATTTGTAAAGATTGCTTGTTTCCGCACCCAAAAAAGCGACTTTTTTCAATTTTGCGAATATATTTTAATAATTTTGGATATGTAGAGGTGTTGAGAAGTAATCAGCGCATTTTTTGAGAAAAAAATAAAACGGTTTTGTTAAAAATTGAATAAGCTACAGTCGATATAGTAAAAAAAAAGCTGCCGTTTTTTCCGTATTAAAGATAAATAAACGAAAAAATATCTCTTAAATACAATTTGACAAGCTCTATCCGCTAAAGTTTACAAAGTTTCGATCAAAAGTCGTTTTCAGTACGAAAAAAAATAAAAACCGTGAATAAATCAGGCCTAACTTTATGATTTCCACTTTGTTACAATTTTCGGCAATTTCCATTCCAGTTAGGTATAGAACGATATATTGGAAAAAGGTAGATTTTGAGATGGCCTAACCGATTATCCAAACCGAATGTCGATTGAATGCACCCAATTCAACTTATTCGGTACCCAAGACGACCCTGCAATGGCCATTTTTCAACTTTAAAAAAATCAAAAAAATTACTTCTCAATTTCCGATATCCTTCATCTACGAACTTGCTCTTTATTTGACGGATCTCTCCAACCTCCAGAAATGAAAATCGAAAAAAATAATTTTTGCGACCTGAAATGCGTTACAGCGGATTTCGCATATTTCCCGATTTTGACGTTTAATAACTTTTTTTCGGTACACCCTGTATATTTAAAATTTTTCACAAAATGTGCCCCCGTTATTCCTCTATAAAACCAAATAATCAAAATCAGTGCGAAATGTACCACTTTAGAGAAAAAAAATCGAAAATGTCAAAAATCGTGATTTCAAAAATCGGGTACGACGACGACAACCCTCGAACATTTTCAAATGTAGGAGGAGATATACATATCGCTCGAAAGGGGCGATATGTAAAAGCTGCATATCGCCTGATCGTCACTGTCGTGACTCTAAAGGTAAAAGTCATTACATAAAAGAATTTAAAAAAATTTGAATTTTTAATTTTTTAAATTTTTTTTTCATTTTTTATAATTTTTTTTTTAAATATTCTGTTTTACTATATTATTTACTTTTGTATCACACTCCTTCGGACTGTGATGTGAAAACATATCGCCTAATTTGTCAATATAACACCTGTCAAGAAATATTTACAAATATTTCATTTGATATTTTAATCTTAATATGAGAACTACACTAAAACAACAAAATATTTTTTTATAAACGCGATTATTACACATAAAAAATGTCAAAATGACAGCTGTCAATATATAACTAATAATACTGTAACGCGTGTATTTTATTTTTATCCTTTTTATTTATGTTTCACAAAATTAACACTTAATATTAAATAGTTTATTTGAAATAGTTGAACTTTGAAATTGTCAAAATGACAGCTAGAAAGAAACAACCTCTTTTTCAACATACAAAATCTTTGTTCCACACAATAACTCATTTTTCATTCGTATGCCAAATTTTGTTCAGACCAGATAAGTAGTTTTCAATTTATGCTTTTACTTCTTCGGATATATTCGTTTTTCCAAGACAATAATAGCAGTCCATTTTAAATTTCATAACTATCATATTTCTCCGAATATAAAGATTAAAGATGTTTTATAGGGTCGAAACGTTGATATTTAGTTAAAGCAATAGTGCACAAATACGTTAGAAGAAGCAAGATTTATAAAACTGCAATAAAAATTACAAGTTTATATTTAAAAATAAAAACCTGATGATGATATCTAGATGACGAAACGTTTTACTCGAAATCTGATGACATCATATGATAGGAAACGAAATACGGCAATGCCAAAGTTAAATTATTTTTTCTTTATCCTTTCAAAGAAGGTCACAAACCCAAATATAAGAACATAAAATTTGAAGATGTTTTATAGGCTCGAAACTTTAATATTTTTTTAAAGCAATATTGCACAAAAACGTTAGAAGAAGCAAGATTTACGAAACTGCAATAAAAATTACAAGTTTATATTTAAAAATAAAAACTTGATGATGGTATCTAGATGATGAAACGTTTTACTCGAAATCTGATGACATCATATGATAGGAAACGAAATACGGCAATGCCAAAGTTAAATTATTTTTTCTTTATCCTTTCAAAGAAGGTCACAAACCCAAATATAAGAACATAAAATTTGAAGATGTTTTATAGGCTCGAAACTTTAATATTTTTTTAAAGCAATATTGCACAAAAACGTTAGAAGAAGCAAGATTTACGAAACTGCAATAAAAATTACAAGTTTATATTTAAAAATAAAAACCTGATGATGGTATCTAGATGACGAAACGTTTTACTTGAATTCTGACGACATCATATGATACGAAACAAAATACGGCAATGCCAAATTTAAATTATTTTTTCTTTATCTTTTGAAATAAAGTAACAAATTCAAATATAAAAATATAAAGATTGAAGATGTTTTATAGTGTCGAAACGTTGATATTTTTGGTTAAAGCAATATTGCACAAAGACATTAGAAGAAGAAAGATTTACGAAACTGCAATAAAAATTACAAGTTTATATTTAAAAATAAAAACTTGATGGTGGTATCTCGATGACGAAATGTTTTACTCGAAATCTGATGACATCGTATGATAGGAAAGAAAATTCGGCAATGCAAAAGTTAAATTATTTTTTCTTTATCTTTTCAAATAAAGTCACAAATCCAAATATAAGAATATCAATATTGAAGATGATTTATAGTGTTGAAACGTTGATATTTGGTTAAAGCAATATTGCACGAATACGCTAAAAGAGGCAAGATTTACGAAACTACAATAAAAATTACAAGTTTATATTTAAAAATAAAAATCTGATGATGGTATCTAGATGACGAAACGTTTTACACTGTATTGTAGGAAGTTTCGAGCTATCTTATCTCAAAATTTAAAGCGCGAATTGATATAATAACTTTTAAAACTTACGATGAAATATGCCATTTTCGGCTATTTTTGGCTTTTTTTGACACTTCATATTTTTAATATCCACGATGACGTTTTATGCATCCAAAGCAATCTCTTCGAAAAGTCATTATTCTGTTAAAATGAAACTTTTACGGAAATTGCAGACTATTTTTAAAATTGAAAATTCGATAACTAATCGGACATATAAAGCTTTAATTTTGGTCTCATTAAATTTTAAAAGTCTCAAATAAGCTATAACATTCAATTTTTAACGTCAAAACGTTGAAACAAGGTCATATTCTGAAGTCAAAAACACCCATTTTAGGCCAATTTTGACAGCTGTAATTATTTCAATATGGAAGCCAGTTTGAGATTTCATGGCAAGCTATTTAAAAAACGTTGCATTTCGATATTTGACGAATTTTTCTGTTCGCGCTCTAAAAATATCAATTTTACTCTAATTTAAAAAAATAAATTGGTATATTCAAGTATATAAGCGTGTTGAGAAAAGATTGAGGAATAAAATAAGCCTAAAATGAACTCTCTAAGGATATTGTAGTAGAAGCTATAATCGAATATAAAAACTTTTCATAAAAAAAACGTAAAAAATTAAATTTCACAATTTCTAATGTTTTTAGGTATAGAAAGATGTATTGTAAAAAGATAGTATTTGAGACGGCCCATCTGATCGTTTAAACCGGAAATATGTCCGACGTACCCAATTCGAGTTATTCGGTACCCAAGACGACCCTGCAATGGCCATTTTTCAACTTTAAAAAAATCAAAAAAATTACTTCTCAATTTCCGATATCCTTCATCTACGAACTTGCTCTTTATTTGACGGATCTCTCCAACCTCCAGAAATGAAAATCGAAAAAAATAATTTTTGCGACCTGAAATGCGTTACAGCGGATTTCGCATATTTCCCGACTTTGACGTTTAATAACTTTTTTTCGGTACACCCTGTATATTTAAAATTTTTCACAAAATGTGCCCCCGTTATTCCTCTATAAAACCAAATAATCAAAATCAGTGCGAAATGTACCACTTTAGAGAAAAAAAATCGAAAATGTCAAAAATCGTGATTTCAAAAATCGGGTACGACGACAACCCTCGAACATTTTCAAATGTAGGAGGAGATATACATATCGCTCGAAAGGGGCGATATGTAAAAAGGCAACTTTTTTATTTGAAGAAGTTCTATCTAAGCTTTATCAGTTTCGAGATATTGGCTAATATATGAAAACCACTTTTAATTCCATATCTCAAAAACTATAAGACCTACAAAAAATTTCTAAGAACTTAAAGTAAAGATCTCTTAAGGATGCTACTTATTAGTTATATACATTGTTGCCGTATCTCTTTCAGTTTCCGAGAAAAATGGTCTTTCATGGATTTCATAGCATTTTCCTGAGCATATACATGGAAAAAATGCCAAAATTTAAAATTCGCAAATAAGTCAATTTTTCGGTACATTTTCATCAAAAATAACGTAAAACCCGAAAATAGCGAAGAAAATATGATAAATAACAATTCTATGAATTAAAAAAAAAAATCCAGAAAACTCGGATTTTTTGGTCGGTTTTCACAGTTTCCTCAATACGTCCCTTATTACGGCCTTTGGAACAAAAGTTAATATAACGTTTTATCTGGACAATAGAAAAAGGCAACTTTTTTATTTAAAGAGTTTCTATCTAAGTTCTATCAGTTTCGAGATATTGGCAAATACATGAAAACCACTTTTAATTCCATATCTCAAAAACTATAAGACCTACAAAAAATTTCTAAGAACTTAAAGTGAAGATCTCATAAAGATGCTACTTATTAGTTATATACATTGTTGCTTTTTTTGCCTCACCTTCCTGCGGAACGTGAAGGGGAAACATATCGCCAAATTGTCATTATAACAACTGACAAAAACTAAAAAATAAAAATAACGGGTGCAAAATTTCCGTTTTCTTGTATAGATAGGTAGTCTTTGAAGACGGCATCGTATACTGCTCGATGTCCCGTTTCCAATGCCGTCTCGCTCGATTCGCTACGACTTTTCGTTACGGAAATATATGATATTTAATATTATGATATTGATATTAACATTGAACCCATCAGCACCGGCTTTTTTTAAAATCGCACAGCAAACGTATCAATGTGGAATATAATTTCCAAGTGTGTCCTATAAAAATATGTATTCAATCAATTTAAACATAAGTAAAGAAACTATTCTTACATTGATAGCTGATAAATTAGTTCAAAAGCTTATTTTGCCGAGCCCTTCCGGCACGGCACTGTTCCAATTCGTTTATTTTATTTCATACTTTTTACAAAACCATTTGATAGCAACCTTTAATAATTGCCTAAAGGATTATCCAAACCGAATGTCGATCGGATGGACCCAATTCGACTTATTAACGATTCAATAGGTACCTGTTTAGTCCCATATTTAACTTTGAAAAAATTTAAAAAATTATTTCCAAACTTTCGATCGCGCTCACAAACAATAGGGGTCTGTAGCCTACGGTCGTCTACGCGTCGAAAAAGTTTAAATCGAAAAAACTAATTTTTGTGGCCTGTACCGAATGACAACGAGACTCCGATAATTATCAACTTTAAAAATTAATAACTTTTTTCCCGTACACCCTGTATATTCAAAATTTTTACACATTTTACCCCCACTATTTCTCTCTAAACTGAAAAAGTTTCAATCGTCCCACTCTTACCGTTTCCGAGAAAAGAAATCGCAAATGTGAAAATGTCTTACATAGACGAAATTGTTCAAGAGCCGATCGGGGTTTTCGAGATTCCGCGCGGAAGAGACGTATATAATACTAGACTGGGTACATATCGCTAATCGTCAGCCGAGAGTGCATCTAATATTAGTACTAAAAAAATAATTTTCTTTTCCTTTTCTCTATTTACTATTGCTTTTTATACCTCACCTTCCTGCGGAACGTGAAGGAGAAACATATCGCCAAATTGTCATTATAACAACTGACAAAAACTAAAAAATAAAAAAACGGGTGCAAAATTTCCGGTTTCTCGTATAGATAGGTAGTTTTTGGAGACGGCATCGTATAGTGGTCGACGTCCTATTTCCAATGCCGTCTCGCTCGATTCGATACGACTTTTCGTTACTATATGATATTAACTATTCTTACATAGATAGCTGATAAATTGGTGAAAATTTTATTGTGCCGAGCCCTTTGGGCACGGCACTGTTGGAGTTCGTTCGTTTCATTTTATACTTTTGAGAAAAACCATTTGTTAGCAACCTCTAATTTTGAAACATTTCAATTCGTGATAAAAAATAAATTTAGTTTCTTCACAAACCTAGTTGATTTTTTTCGTACCGAGGACTGTTGCTGTAAGAATCCAAAATTTAAAAGACTTTCAGTACCTACCTACCTAAATAACGAAATATTAAAAAAATAAAAAGACGCGCCTGGAATTGAACCCGGGATCATCGTGACCAAAAGTCGTAATCTAATATATACCACTAGGCCACCGACCACTTTAAAAACAATATAGAATATTATTGCCTTATTAAATATAAAGAAACCAAAAAATACTTTTTATTGTAGTTTTTTTTATGATCCAAAGTAGTATTTGAGATGACCTAAACGAATCTCCAAATCAAAAATATGTGGGACGCACCCAATTCGATTTATTAACGATCCAACAGTCCCTACATTGATTTTAAAAAAATCAAAAAATTGACTTCCCAACATCCGATTACGTTGGTAAACAATAGGCTTCTGTAGCCGACGGTCGTCTACGCGTCGAAAAAATTTAAATCGAGAAAACTTATTTTTACGACCTGTATCGAATTTCAACGAGAAACCGATATTGTTTGAATTTGGGGTTTAACAACTTTTTTTCGGCACACCCTGTATATTCGAAATTTTCACACAACGTACCCCCACTATTCCTCTCTAAACCCAAAAAGTTTCAATCGTCCCACTCTAACCGTTTCCGAGAAAAAAAATCGCAAATGTGAAAATGTCTTACATAGACGAAATTGTTCAAGAGCCGATCGGGGTTTTCGAGATTCCGCGCGGAAGAGACGTATATAATACTAGACTGGGTACATATCGCTAATCGTCAGCCGAGAGTGCATCTAATATTAGTACTAAAAAGATTTACAAAAATTTACAATAAAAAAATACTTTTCTTTTCTTTTTTTCTATTTACTATTGCTTTTTTTGCCTCACCTTCCTGCGGAACGTGAAGGAAAAACATATCGCCAAATTGTCATTATAACAACTGACTAAAACTACACAATGGTGCAAAATTTCCGTTTTCTCGTATAGGTAGGTAGTTTTCTGAGACGGCGCCGTATAGGTGCTCTTTAAACTCGCACACCTTTGTGAAATGTGGGATATACTTTCCATAATTGCTCTATAAAAATATATAAGTATTCAATCGATTAAAACATAAGCAAAAAATTATTCTTACATGGAAGCTATCAATTATCAGCTAATAAATTTGTAGAAATATTATTGTGCCGAGCCCTTCGGGCACGGCACTGTTCTAGTTCGTTCGTTTAATTATACGAGAGCTGTCACTTTGACAGGTAAGTGTAATTTTTTTTAGCCTTTTCGTAGCGAGGGTAATAGCTGTAAGAATTCGAAATTAAAAAATTTTCAGGTACCTAAATAAGAATGTTTTATACGATAGCTGTCAAATTTTGACAGGTAGGAGTCAGTTTTTTTTTATCCTTTTCGTAGCGAGGGTTATCGCTGTAAAAATCCTAAAGTGAAAAATTTTTCAGATCCTAAATAACTAAGTTCTATACGACAGCTGTCATTTTGACAGGTAAATGTCAATTTTTTTTAAGCTTTTCTTGTATCTAGGATTAAAGCTGTAAGAATCCAAAATTTAAAAAAAATTCAGTAGTTAAATAACAAAGTTCTATACGACAGCTGTCAAATTTTGACAGGTAAGTTAAAAAAATTTTTTTAGATTTTTCGTAGCGAGATTTGTAGCTGTAAGAATCCTAAATGAAAAATTTTTCAGTTCCTAAATAACAAAGTTATATACGACAGCTGTCATTTTGACAGGTAAATTGCAAGTTTTTTTTAAGCTTTTCTTGTATCTAGGATTATAGCTGTAAGAATTCGAAATTTAAAAAAAATTCAGTACCTAAAAAACAAAGTTCTATACAACAGCTGTCAGATTTTGACAGGTAAGTGTCAATTTTTTTTAGCTTTTTCGTAGCGACTGTTATAGCTGTAAGAATCCCAAATTTTAAAAAAATTCAGTACCTAGATAACAAAGTTTTATACGATACCTGTCAGATTTTGACAGGTAAGTGTCAATTTATTTTAACTTTTTTCGTAGCGAGGGTTTAAGCTGTAATAAAACTAAATTTAAAAAATTTTCAGTACCAAAATAACAAAGTTCTATACGACAGCTGTCAAATTATATATACTTAAATAGTAATTCTTATTTTTTATAATTTGCTACCATTTCTATGCTGTTTAGGTATAGAACAATATATTTGAAAAAAGTAGTATTTGAGATGACCTAAACGAATATCCAAACCAAAATTATATCGGACGCACCCAATTCGATTTATTAACGATCCAATATGACCCTACATTGATTTTAAAAAAATCAAAAAAATTACTTCCCAACTTTCGATCGCGTTCGCAAACAACAGTGTTTTGTAGCCCAACGTCGTCTGCATGTCGAAAAAGTTTAAATCGATTAAAATGATTTTTGCCACCTGTATCGCCCTACAACGAAAAAAAACATATTTTTTAACTTTGACTTTAATAACTTTTTTCCGGTACACCCTGTATATTTGAAATTGTTCCCAGAACGTACCCCGACTATTCCTCTCTACGTCCAGAAAGTTTGAATCGTTTTGCTCTAACCGTTTCCGAAAAAAAAATTCGCGAATATCGAAATGTCGAATAACCTTCTACCACGTGGCGACGGATAATCAATGTCGAAACGCCATCTTTAAAATCGAGATTACAACCATTTCTGAAACATTTTGGGCAAATATTTTGGTCAGTAAAATTAGAAGAAGGTTTAAGGTAGATATTCCACCCAATTTAAAATCTGGAAATGTTCTTATTATTCTAGCAAGTCACGCTGAAAACACCCATTTTTCGCCATTTTTGACAGCCGGATTTTTAGAATTAATAAATTAATTTAGATACATCAATATCAAGGCACTCTTAGTCAAAAGTGAATGGTGTTAGAATTCGTAAAGATTGCCTGTTGCCGCACCCAAAAAAGCGACTTTTCTCAATTTTGCGAATATATTTTAATGATTTTGAATATGTAGATGTGTTGCGAAGTAATCAGCGCATTTTTTGAGAAAAAAATAAAACGGTTTTGTTAAAAATTGAATAAGCTACAGTCGATATAGTAAAAAAAAAGCTGCCGTTTTTTCCGTACTAAAGATAAAGAAACGAACAAATATCTCTTAAATACAATTTGACGAGCTCAATCAGCTAAAGTTTACAACGTTTCGATCAAAAGTCGTTTTCAGTACGAAAAAAAATAAAAACCGTGAAAAAATCAGGCCTAACTTTATGATTTCCACTTTCTTACAATTTTCGGCAATTTCCATTCCAGTTAGGTATAGAACGATATATTGGAAAAAGGTAGATTTTGAGATGTCCTAACCGATTATCCAAACCGAATGTCGATTGGATGCACCCAATTCAACTTATTAGCGATCCAAGAGGTACCATTTTGGACCAAATTTTGACTTTTAAAAAATAAAAAAAATTATTTTCAAACTTTCGATCGCGCTCACAAACAATAGGGTTCTGTAGCCCACGGTCGCCTACGCGTCGAAAAAGTTTAAATCGAAAAAACTAATTTTTGTGGCCTGTATCGAATTTCAACGAGATCCCGATATTTCTCTACTTTGACGTTTAATAACTTTTTTCCGGCACACCCTGTATATTCCAAATTTTTACACAACGTACCTCCACTATTCCTCTGTAGACCCAAAAAGTTTCAATCGTCCCACTCTAACCGTTTCCGAGAAAAAAAATCGCAAATGTGAAAATGTCGAAAGTGACGACGACGACGACGACGACGCCGACAACATACATACATTATTTTCACCGAAGCGCCGTATAACATATCGCGGTGTAGCGCGATATGTAACTAGACTGGGTACATATCGCTAATCGTCAGCCGAGAGTGCATCTAATATTAGTACTAAAAAAATAATTTTCTTTTTCTTTTCTCTATTTACTATTGCTTTTTATACCTCACCTTCCTGCGGAACGTGAAGGAGAAACATATCGCCAAATTGTCATTATAACAACTGACAAAAACTAAAAAATAAAAAAACGGGTGCAAAATTTCCTGTTTTTCGTATAGATAGGTAGTTTTTGGAGACGGCATTGTATAGTGGTCGACGTCCTATTTCCAATGCCGTCTCGCTCGATTCGCTACGACTTTTCGTTACCGAAATATATGATATTAACTATTCTTACATAGATAGCTGATAAATTGGTGAAAATTTTATTGTGCCGAGCCCTTTGGGCACGGCACTGTTGGAGTTCGTTCGTTTCATTTTATACTTTTGACAAAACCATTTGTTAGCAACCTCTAATTTTGAAACATTTCAATTCGTGATAAAAAATAAGTTTAGTTTCTTGACAAACCTAGTTGATTTTTTTCGTACCAAGGATTGTTGCTGTAAGAATCCAAAATTTAAAAGACTTTCAGTACCTACCTACCTAAATAACGAAATATTAAAAAAATAAAAAGACGCGCCTGGAATTGAACCCGGGATCATCGTGACCAAAAGTCGTAATCTAATATATACCACTAGGCCACCGACCACTTTAAAAACAATATAGAATATTATTGCCTTATTAAAGATAAAGAAACAAAAAAAATACTTTATATTGTAGTTTTTTTTTATGATCCAAAGTAGTATTTGAGATAACCTAAACGAATCTCCAAATCAAAAATATGTGGGACGCACCCAATTCGATTTATTAACGATCCAACATGTAGCTACATTGATTTTAAAAAAATCAAAAAATTGACTTCCCAACATCCGATTACGTTGGTAAACAATAGGCTTCTGTAGCCGACGGTCGTCTACGCGTCGAAAAAATTTAAATCGAGAAAACCTATTTTTACGACCTGTATCGAATTTCAACGAGAATCCGATATTTTTCGAGTTTGGGGTTTAATAACTTTTTTTCGGCACACCCTGTATATTCGAAATTTTTACACAACGTACCCCTACTATTCCTATTTAAACCCTAAAAGTTTCAATCGTCCCACTCTAATCGTTTCCGAGAAAAAAAATCGCAAATGTGAAAATGTCTTACATAGACGAAATTGTTCAAGAGCCGATCGGGGTTTTCGAGATTCCGCGCGGAAGAGACGTATATAATACTAGACTGGGTACATATCGCTAATCGTCAGCCGAGAGTGCATCTAATATTAGTACTAAAAAAATAATATTCTTTTCCTTTTCTCTATTTACATTTGCTTTTTATACCTCACCTTTCTGCGGAACGTGAAGGAGAAACATATCGCCAAATTGTCATTATAACAACTGACAAAAACTAAAAAATAAAAATAACGGGTGCAAAATTTCCGTTTTCTTGTATAGATAGGTAGTTTTTGAAGACGGCATCGTATAGTGCTCGATGTCCCGTTTCCAATGCCGTCTCGCTCGATTCGCTACGACTTTTCGTTACGGAAATATATGATATTTAATATTATGATATTGATATTAACATTGAACCCATCAGCACCGGCTTTTTTAAAAATCGCACAGCAAACGTATCAATGTGGAATATACTTTCCAAGTTTGTCCTATAAAAATATGTATTCAATCAATTTAAACATAAGTAAAGAAACTATTCTTACATTGATAGCTGATAAATTATTTTAAAAGCTTATTTTCCCGAGCCCTTCCGGCACGGCACTGTTCCAATTCGTTTATTTTATTTCATACTTTTTACAAAACCATTTGTTAGCAACCTTTAATAATTGCCTAAAGGATTATCCAAACCGAATGTCGATCGGATGGACCCAATTCGACTTATTAACGATTCAATAGGTACCTGTTTAGTCCCATATTTAACTTTGAAAAAATTTAAAAAATTATTTCCAAACTTTCGATCGCGCTCACAAACAATAGGGGTCTGTAGCCTACGGTCGTCTACGCGTCGAAAAAGTTTAAATCGAAAAAACTAATTTTTGTGGCCTGTAGCGGATGACAACGAGACTCCGATAATTATCGACTTTTAAAATTAATAACTTTTTTCCCGTACACCCTGTATATTCAAAATTTTTACACATTGTACCCCCACTATTCCTCTTTAAACTGAAAAAGTTTCAATCGTCCCACTCTTACCGTTTCCGAGAAAAGAAATCGCAAATGTGAAAATGTCGAAACTGACGACGACAACTTATTTTAAATGTAGCCGCCGTATATAATACTAGACTGGGTACATATCGCTAATCGTCAGCCGAGAGTGCATCTAATATTAGTACTAAAAAATTAATTTTCTTTTCCTTTTCTCTATTTACTATTGCTTTTTATACCTCACCTTCCTGCGGAACGTGAAGGAGAAACATATCGCCAAATTGTCATTATAACAACTGACAAAAACTAAAAAATAAAAAAACGGGTGCAAAATTTCCGGTTTCTCGTATAGATAGGTAGTTTTTGGAGACGGCATCGTATAGTGGTCGACGTCCTATTTCCAATGCCGTCTCGCTCGATTCGCTACGACTTTTCGTTACTGAAATATATGATATTAACTATTCTTACATAGATAGCTGATAAATTGGTGAAAATTTTATTGTGCCGAGCCCTTTGGGCACGGCACTGTTGGAGTTCGTTCGTTTCATTTTATACTTTTGACAAAACCATTTGTTAGCAACCTCTAATTTTTAAACATTTTAATTCGTGATAAAAAATATATTTAGTTTCTTCACAAACCTAGTTGATTCTTTTCGTACCGAGGATTGTCGCTGTAAGAATCCAAAATTTAAAAGACTTTCAGTACCTACCTACCTAAATAACGAAATATTAAAAAAATAAAAAGACGCTCCTGGAATTGAACCCGGGATCATCGTGACCTAAAGTCGTAATCTAATATATACCACTAGGCCACCGACCACTTTAAAAACAATATAGAATATTATTGCCTTATTAAAGATAAAGAAACCAAAAAATACTTTTTATTGTAGTTTTTTTATGATCCAAAGTAGTATTTGAGATGACCTAAACGAATCACCAAATCAAAAATATGTGGGACGCACCCAATTCGATTTATTAACGATCCAACATGTCCCTACATTGATATAAAAAAAATCAAAAAATTGACTTCCCAACATCCGATTACGTTGGTAAACAATAGGCTTCTGTAGCCGACGGTCGTCTACGCGTCGAAAAAATTTAAATCGAGAAAACTTATTTTTACGACCTGTATCGAATTTCAACGAGAAACCGATATTTTTTGACTTTGGGGTTTAACAACTTTTTTTCGGCACACCCTGTATATTCGAAATTTTCACACAACATACCCCCACTATTCCTCTCTAAACCCAAAAAGTTTCAATCGTCCCACTCTAACCGTTTCCGAGAAAAAAAATCGCAAACGTGAAAATGTCTTACATAGACGAAATTATTCAAGAGCCGATCGGGGTTTTCGAGATTTCGCGCGGAAGAGACGTATATAATACTAGACTGGGTACATATCGCTAATCGTCAGCCGAGAGTGCATCTAATATTAGTACTAAAAAAATAATTTTCTTTTCCTTTTCTCTATTTACTATTGCTTTTTAAACCTCACCTTCCTGCGGAACGTGAAGGAGAAACATATCGCCAAATTGTCATTATAACAACTGACAAAAACTAAAAAATAAAAAAACGGGTGCAAAATTTCCGGTTTCTCATATAGATAGGTAGTTTTTGGAGACGGCATCGTATAGTGGTCTACGTCCTATTTCCAATGCCGTCTCGCTCGATTCGCTACGACTTTTCGTTACTATATGATATTAACTATTCTTACATAGATAGCTGATAAATAGGTGAAAATTTTATTGTGCCGAGCCCTTTGGGCACGGCACTGTTGGAGTTCGTTCGTTTCATTTTATACTTTTGACAAAACCATTTGTTAGCAACCTCTAATTTTTAAACATTTCAATTCGTGATAAAAAAATATATTTAGTTTCTTCACAAACCTAGTTGATTCTTTCCGTACCGAGGATTGTCGCTGTAAGAATCCAAAATTTAAAAGACTTTCAGTACCTACCTACCTAAATAACGAAATATTAAAAAAATAAAAAGACGCTCCTGGAATTGAACCCGGGATCATCGTGACCTAAAGTCGTAATCTAATATATACCACTAGGCCACCGACCACTTTAAAAACAATATAGAATATTATTGCCTTATTAAAGATAAAGAAACCAAAAAATACTTTTTATTGTAGTTTTTTTATGATCCAAAGTAGTATTTGAGATGACCTAAACGAATCACCAAATCAAAAATATGTGGGACGCACCCAATTCGATTTATTAACGATCCAACATGTCCCTACATTGATTTAAAAAAAATCAAAAAATTGACTTCCCAACATCCGATTACGTTGGTAAACAATAGGCTTCTGTAGCCGACGGTCGTCTACGCGTCGAAAAAATTTAAATCGAGAAAACTTATTTTTGTGGCCTGTACCGAATGACAACGAGACTCCGATAATTATCAACTTTAAAAATTAATAACTTTTTTCCCGTACACCCTGTATATTCAAAATTTTTACACATTTTACCCCCACTATTTCTCTCTAAACTGAAAAAGTTTCAATCGTCCCACTCTTACCGTTTCCGAGAAAAAAAATCGCAAACGTGAAAATGTCTTACATAGACGAAATTATTCAAGAGCCGATCGGGGTTTTCGAGATTTCGCGCGGAAGAGACGTATATAATACTAGACTGGGTACATATCGCTAATCGTCAGCCGAGAGTGCATCTAATATTAGTACTAAAAAAATAATTTTCTTTTCCTTTTCTCTATTTACTATTGCTTTTTAAACCTCACCTTCCTGCGGAACGTGAAGGAGAAACATATCGCCAAATTGTCATTATAACAACTGACAAAAACTAAAAAATAAAAAAACGGGTGCAAAATTTCCGGTTTCTCATATAGATAGGTAGTTTTTGGAGACGGCATCGTATAGTGGTCTACGTCCTATTTCCAATGCCGTCTCGCTCGATTCGCTACGACTTTTCGTTACTATATGATATTAACTATTCTTACATAGATAGCTGATAAATTGGTGAAAATTTTATTGTGCCGAGCCCTTTGGGCACGGCACTGTTGGAGTTCGTTCGTTTCATTTTATACTTTTGACAAAACCATTTGTTAGCAACCTCTAATTTTGAAACATTTCAATTCGTGATAAAAAATAAATTTAGTTTCTTCACAAACCTAGTTGATTTTTTTCGTACCGAGGATTGTCGCTGTAAGAATCCAAAATTTAAAAGACTTTCAGTACCTACCTACCTAAATAACGAAATATTAAAAAAATAAAAAGACGCGCCTGGAATTGAACCCGGGATCATCGTGACCAAAAGTCGTAATCTAATATATACCACTAGGCCACCGACCACTTTAAAAACAATATAGAATATTATTGCCTTATTAAAGATAAAGAAACCAAAAAATACTTTTTATTGTAGTTTTTTTTATGATCCAAAGTAGTATTTGAGATGACCTAAACGAATCTCCAAATCAAAAATATGTGGGACGCACCCAATTCGATTTATTAACGATCCAACAGTCCCTACATTGATTTAAAAAAAAATAAAAAAATTGACTTCCCAACATCCGATTACGTCGGTAAACAATAGGCTTCTGTAGCCGACGGTCGTCTACGCGTCGAAAAAATTTAAATCGAGAAAACTTATTTTTACGACCTATATCGAATTTCAACGAGAAACCGATATTTTTTGATTTTGGGGTTTAACAACTTTTTTTCGGCACACCCTGTATATTCGAAATTTTCACACAACGTACCCCCACTATTCCTCTCTAAACAAAAAAAGTTTCAATCGTCCCACTCTAACCGTTTCCGAGAAAAAAAATCGCAAATGTGAAAATGTCTTACATAGACGAAATTGTTCAAGAGCCGATCGGGGTTTTCGAGATTCCGCGCGGAAGAGACGTATATAATACTAGACTGGGTACATATCGCTAATCGTCAGCCGAGAGTGCATCTAATATTAGTACCAAAAAGATTTACAAAAATTTACAATAAGAAAATACTTTTCTTTTTTTCTATTTACTATTGCTTTTTTTACCTCACCTTCCTGCGGAACGTGAAGGGAAAACATATCGCCAAATTGTCATTATAACAACTGACCAAAACTACACAATGGTGCAAAATTTCCGTTTTCTCGTATAGATAGGTAGTTTTCTGAGACGGCGCCGTATAGGTGCTCTTTAAACTCGCACACCTTTGTGCAATGTGGGATATACTTTCCATATTTGCTCTATAAAAATATGTAAGTATTCAATCGATTAAAACATAAGGAAAAAATTATTCTTACATGGAAGCCATCAATTATCAGCTAATAAATTTATAGAAATATTATTGTGCCGAGCCCTTCGGGCACGGCACTGTTCTAGTTCGTTCGTTTAATTATACGAGAGCTGTCACTTTGACAGGTAAGTGTCATTTTTTTTAGCTTTTTCGTAGCGAGGGTTATAGCTGTAAGAATTCGAAATTAAAAAATTTTCAGGTACCTAAATAAAAAAGTTTTTTACGACAGCTGTCAAATTTTGACAGGTAAGTGTAATTTTTTTTAGCTTTTTCGTAGCGAGAGTTATAGCTGTAAGAATCTGAAATTAAAAAAAAATCAATACCTACCTAAATAACAAAGTTCTATACTACAGCTGTCAAATTATGACAGGCGGGTGTAAATTTTTTTAAGCTTTTTTCATATAGAGGATTGTAGCTATACGAATCCGAAATTAAAAATTTTTTAGTACCTAAATAACAAACTTTTATACGACAGCTGTCAAATTTTGACAGGTAAGTGTCAATTTATTTAAACTTTTTTCGTAGCGAGGGTTAAAGCTGTAATAATCCTAAATTAAAAAATTTTTCAGTACCCAAATAACAAAGTTCTATACGACAGCTGTCAAATTATGACAGGCGGGTGTAAATTTTTTTAATCTTTTTTCATATAGAGGATTATAGCTGTACAAATCCGAAATTTAAAAATTTTTCAGTGATTAAATAACAAAGTTCCATACGACAGCTGTCAAATTTTGACAGGTAAGTGTCAATTTTTTAAAAGTTTTTTCGTAACGAGGATTATAGCTGTAAGAATCCCAAATTGAAAAAATTTTCAGTACCTAAATAACAAAGTTCTATACGATAGCTGTCAAATTTTGACAGTTAAGTGTCAATTTTTTTTTAGCTTTTTCGTAGCGAGAGTTATAGCTGTAAGAGTCCGAAATTATAAAATTATCAGGTCCCTAAATAACAAAGTTCTATACGATAGCTGTCAAATTTTGACAGGTAAGTGTCAATTTTTTTTTTAGATTTTTTGTAACGAGGGTTATAGCTGTAAGAATCCTAAATTTAAAAATTTGTCAGTACCTAAATGACACAGTTTTATACGATAGCTGTCAAATTTTGACAGGTAAGTGTCATTTTTTTTTTAGATTTTTTGTAACGAGGGTTATAGCTGTAAGAATCCTAAATTAAAAAATTTCTCAGTTCCTAAATAACAAAGTTCTATACGACAGCTGTCATTTTGACAGGTAAATATCAAGTTTTTTTTAAGCTTTTCTTGTATCTAGGATTATAGCTGTAAGAATCCGAAATTTAAAAAAATTTCAGTACCTAAATAACAAAGTTCTTTACTACAGCTGTCAGATTTTGACAGGTAAGTGTAATTTTTTTTTAGCTTTTTCGTATAGATTATTATAGCTGTAAGAATCCAAAATTTAAAAAATTTTCAGTACGTAAATAACGACCTTAAAAAAAAAATTTAAAAAAAAAGAAAAAAAAACACTGGGGTTTGAACCCTCGACCTTCGTCTCCAAAATCAACAGCCTCTACTACTACGCTACCGAAGCTTAGAGAGTAATTTGTGGTAAATAGGATATTAATGACGTATTCGATATTACATAGAACGTTGAGTATTAAAGATACACACAAATAATACACTTTTTTCAATTATTTTTGGTCAACCGCAAAGAAAAAGGTCCAAGACAGGTGTTTCATACATTAAATTCTCTCCAAATATTATAAAAACTATAAAAATTGAAGGTAATATGCCTCCTGCAAGCCATTTTTATTATTACAAGTACGGGATAAATGCGATATTTTCCCCCTTATTTTTGGTCAAACGAAAAAGATAAAGGTTCAAGGTAGGTATTTCCCACAAAAGACGTAATCTAAATGGTCTTATTCCTCTAAAAAATCAATTTGGAAATCGCATTTTTCACCTATTTTTGACAGATGGTATAAAAGTTAAAGTTCAGGAACACGCACGTGGTAAAACCATGGCCAACTTTTTCTAAATCGAATGGTGTTAGAATTTGAAAATTGTGCCTGTTTCCGCACCCAAAAAAGCAACTTTGCTCAAATTTGCGAATATATTTTGATAAGTTTGGACATGCAGGAATATTGAGAAGTAATCAGCGCATATTTTGAGAAAAAAATAAAACGGTTTTGTTAAAAATTGAATAAGCTACAGTCGATATAGTAAAACCTCTGGTGAAGGAACCTATAAAAAAATCATAAATTAATTTTTTTGAGCCACAAAATATGTTTTCCCAAAGATCGCTTATAATACAAATTAAAGCTTCTTTATCCGTTGATATAGTGTACCAAGAAAAAATTCAAAATGTTATATATTATAGACACTTGCAGAATTATTTAAGCAAACCAGTGCAACGCCAACAGAAATTACGGGAAAAAGTTCATAAGCTGCCGTTTTTTCCGTATTAAAGATAAAAAAACGAAAAAATATCTCTTAAATACAATTTGACGGCTCTATCCGCTAAAGTATACAACGTTTCAATCAAAAGTCGTTTTCCGTACGAAAAAAAATAAACGGAATAAAAACGGAGAAAAAAATCACGCCTTACACTGTGGTTTCCAGTTTCTTACAATTTTTGATAATTTCCATTCCAGTTAGGTATAGAACAATATATTGGAAAAAGGTAGTTTTTGAGATGGCCTAACCGATTATCCATACCGAATGTCGATCGGATGCACCCAATTCGACTTATTAGCGATCCAAGAGGTACCATTTTGGACCAAATTTTGACTTTTAAAAAATAAAAAAAATTATTTCCAAACTTTTGATCGCGCTCACAAACAATAGGCTTCTGTAGCCGACGGTCGTCTACGCGTCGAAAAAGTTTAAATCGAAAAAACTAATTTTTGTGGCCTGTATCGAATTTCAACGAAAATCCGATATTTTTCGACTTTAAAAATTAATAACTTTTTTCCGGTACACCCTGTATATTCGAAATTTTCACACAACGTACCCCCACTATTCCTCTCTAAACCCAAAAAGTTTCAATCGTCCCACTCTAACCGTTTCTGAGAAAAAAAATCGCAAATGTGAAAATGTCGAAAAAGACGGCGGCGGCGGCGGCGACAACATACATACATTTTTTTCACCGAAGCGCCGTA
Organism: Polydrusus pterygomalis; assembly: GCA_963969555.1. Lineage (NCBI taxonomy): Eukaryota > Metazoa > Arthropoda > Insecta > Coleoptera > Curculionidae > Polydrusus > Polydrusus pterygomalis. The sequence continues at coordinate 4,949,665 of OZ018381.1, read as the reverse complement.
TAACATATCGCGGTGTAGCGCGATATGTAACTAGACTGGGTACATATCGCTAATCGTCAGCCGAGAGTGCATCTAATATTAGTACTAAAAAGATTTACAAAAATTTACAATAAAAAAATACTTTTCTTTTCCTTTTTTCTATTTACTATTGCTTTTTTTGCCTCACCTTCCTGCGGAACGTGAAGGGAAAACATATCGCCAAATTGTCATTATAACAACTGACCAAAACTACACAATGGTGCAAAATTTCCGTTTTCTCGTATAGATAGGTAGTTTTCTGAGACGGCGCCGTATAGGTGCTCTTTAAACTCGCACACCTTTGTGCAATGTGGGATATACTTTCCATATTTGCTCTATTAAAATATGTAAGTATTCAATCGATTAAAACATAAGCAAAAAATTATTCTTACATGGAAGCTATCAATTATCAGCTAATATTGTGCCGACAGGTAAGTGTAATTTTTTTTAGCTTTTTCGTAGCGAGGGTTATAGCTGTAAGAATTCGAAATTAAAAAATTTTCAGGTACCTAAATATGAATGTTTTATACGATATCTGTCAAATTTTGACAGGTAGGAGTCATTTTTTTTTTATCCTTTTCGTAGCGAGGGTTATCGCTGTAAAAATCCTAAAGTGAAAAATTTTTCAGATCCTAAATAACAAAGTTCTATACGACAGCTGTCAGACTTTGAAAGGTAAGTTTCAATTTTTTTTTTGTTTTTTCGTAGCGAGAGTTACAGCTATAATAATCCTAAATTTAAAAATATTTCAGTTTCTAAATAACAAAGTTTTATACGACAGCTGTCATTTTGACAGGTAAATGTCATTTTTTTTAAGCTTTTCTTGTATCTAGGATTAAAGCTGTAAGAATCCAAAATTTAAAAAAAATTCAGTAGTTAAATAACAAAGTTCTATACGACAGCTGTCAAATTTTGACAGGTAAGTTTAAATTTTTTTTTTAAATTTTTCGTAGCGAGATTTATAGCTGTAAGAATCCTAAATGAAAAATTTTTCAGTTCCTAAATAACAAAGTTATATACGACAGCTGTCATTTTGACAGGTAAATTGCAAGTTTTTTTTAAGCTTTTCTTGTATCTAGGATTATAGCTGTAAGAATCCGAAATTTAAAAGAATTTCAGTACCAAAATAACAAAGTTCTATACGACAGCTGTCAAATTATATATACTTAAATAGTAATTCTTATTTTTTATAATTTGCTACCATTTCTATGCTGTTTAGGTATAGAACAATATATTTGAAAAAAGTAGTATTTGAGATGACCTAAACGAATATCCAAACCAAAAGTATATCGGACGCACCCAATTCGATTTATTAACGATCCAATATGACCCTACATTGATTTTAAAAAAATCAAAAAAATTACTTCCCAACTTTTGATCGCGTTCGCAAACAACAGTGTTTTGTAGCCCAACGTCGTCTACATGTCGAAAAAGTTTAAATCGATTAAAATGATTTTTGCCACCTGTATCGCCCTACAACGAAAAAAAACATATTTTTTAACTTTGACCTTAATAACTTTTTTCCGGTACACCCTGTATATTTGAAATTGTTCCCAGAACGTGCCCCGACTATTCCTCTCTACGTCTAGAAAGTTTGAATCGTTTTGCTCTAACCGTTTCCGAAAAAAAAATTCGCGAATATCGAAATGTCGAATAACCTTCTACCACGTGGCGACGGATTATCAATGTCGAAACGCCATCTTTAAAATCGAGATTACAACCATTTCTGAAACATTTTGGGCAAATATTTTGGTCAGTAAAATTAGAAGAAGGTTCAAGGTAGATATTCTACCCGATTTAAAATCTGGAAATGTTCTTATTATTCTAGCAAGTCACGCTGAAAACACCCATTTTTCGCCATTTTTGACAGCCGGATTTTTAGAATTAATATAATTAATTTAGATACATCAATATCAAGGCACTCTTAGTCAAAAGTGAATGGTGTTAGAATTTGTAAAGATTGCCTGTTTCCGCACCCAAAAAAGCGACTTTTCTCAATTTTGCGAATATATTTTAATGATTTTGAATATGTAGAGGTGTTGCGAAGTAATTAGCGCATTTTTTGAGAAAAAAATAAAACGGTTTTGTTAAAAATTGAATAAGCTACAGTCGATATAGTGAAAAAAATGCTGCCGTTTTTTCCGTATTAAAGATAAAGAAACGAAAAAATATCTCTTAAATACAATTTGACGAGCTCTATCCGCTAAAGTTTACAACGTTTCGATCAAAAGTCGTTTTCAGTACGAAAAAAAATAAAAACCGTGAAAAAATCAGGCCTAACTTTATGATTTCCACTTTCTTACAATTTTCGGCAATTTCCATTCCAGTTAGGTATAGAACGATATATTGGAAAAAGGTAGATTTTGAGATGGCCTAACCGATTATCCAAACCGCATGTCGATTGGATGCACCCAATTCGACTTATTAGCGATCCAAGAGGTACCATTTTCGACCAAATTTTGACTTTGAAAAAATCAAAAAAATTACTTTCAATCTCTCGATCGTGCTCACAAACAATAGGCTTCTGTAACTCGCGGTCCTCTACACGTCCAAAAAGTTTCAATCGATCAAGTTCATTCCTGGGACCACGGTGTGGGCCGCGTGAAACCCGATTTTTTTCGACTTTGACGTTTAATAACTTTTTTCCGGCACACCCTGTATATTCCAAATTTTTACACAACGTACCCCCTCTATTCCTCTGTAAACCCAAAAAGTTTCAATCGTCCCACTCTAACCGTTTCCGAGAAAAAAAATCGCAAATGTGAAAATGTCGAAAGTGACGACTACGACGACGCCAACATACATACATTATTTTCACCGAAGCGCCGTATAACATATCGCGGTGTAGCGCGATATGTAACTACTAGACTGGGTACATATCGCTAATCGTCAGCCGAGAGTGCATCTAATATTAGTACTAAAAAGATTTACAAAAATTTACAATAAAAAAATACTTTTCTTTTCTATTTACTATTGCTTTTTTTGCCTCACCTTCCTGCGGAACGTGAAGGGAAAACATATCGCCAAATTGTCATTATAACAACTAACCAAAACTACACAATGGTGTAAAATTTCCGTTTTCTCGTATAGATAGGTAGTTTTCTGAGACGGCGCCGTATAGGTGCTCTTTAAACTCGCACACCTTTGTGCAATGTGGGATATACTTTCCATATTTGCTCTATAAAAATATGTAAGTATTCAATCGATTAAAACATAAGCAAAAAAATATTCTTACATGGAAGCTATCAATTATCAGCTAATAAATTTGTAGAAATATTATTGTGCCGAGCCAATACGTCCCTTATTATCGCTTTTAGAATAGAAATCAATATAACCTTTTATCTGGACCATAGAAAAAGGCAACTTTTTTATTTGAAGAGGTTCTATCTAAGCTTTATCAGTTTCGAGATATTGGCTAATATATGAAAACCACTTTTAATTCCATACCTCAAAAACTATAAGACCTACAAAAAATTTCTAAGAACTTAAAGTAAAGATCTCTTAAGGATGCTACTTATTAGTTATATACATTGTTGCCGTATCTCTTTCAGTTTCCGAGGAAAATGGTCTTTTATGGATTTCATAGCATTTTCCTGAGCATAACATGGAAAAAATGCCAAAATTTAAAATTCGCAAATATGTCAATTTTTCGGTACATTTCCATTAAAAATAACGTAAAACCCGAAAATAGCGAAGAAAATATGATAATTAACAATTCTATGAATTTAAAAAAAAATATCCAGAAAACTCGGATTTTTTTGTCGGTTTTCAAAGTTTCCTCAATACGTCCCTTATTACGGCCTTTAAAACAAAAGTTAATATAACGTTTTATCTGGACAATAGAAAAAGGCAACTTTTTTATTTGAAGAGTTTCTATCTAAGTTCTATCAGTTTCGAGATATTGGCAAATACATGAAAACCACTTTTAATTCCAAATCTCAAAAACTATAAGACGTACAAAAAATTTCTAAGAACTTAAAGTAAAGATCTCTTAAGGATGCTACTTATTAGTTATATACATTGTTGCCGTATCTCTTTCAGTTTCCGAGGAAAATGGTCTTTTATGGATTTCATAGCATTTTCCTGAGAACATGGAAAAAATGCCAAAATTTAAAATTTGCAAATAAGTCAATTTTTCGGTACATTTCCATCAAAAATAACGTAAAACCCGAAAATAGCGAAGAAAATATGATAAATAACAATTCTATGAATTTTTTAAAAAAATCAAGAAAACTCGGATTTTTTGGTCGGTTTTCACAGTTTCCTCAATACGTCCCTTATTACGGCCTTTGGAACAAAAGTTGATATAACGTTTTATCTGGACAATAGAAAAAGGCAACTTTTTATTTAAAGAGTTTCTATCTAAGTTCTATCAGTTTCGAGATATTGGCAAATACATGAAAACCACTTTTAATTCCATATCTCAAAAACTATAAGACCTACAAAAAATTTCTAAGAACTTAAAGTGAAGATCTCATAAAGATGATACTTATTAGTTATATACATTGTTGCTTTTTTTGCCTCACCTTCCTGCGGAACGCTGCCAAATTGTCATTATAACAACTGACAAAAACTAAAAAATAAAAATAACGGGTGCAAAATTTCCGTTTTCTTGTATAGATAGGTAGTTTTTGAAGACGGCATCGTATATTGATCGATGTCCCGTTTCCAATTCCGCCTCGCTCGATTCGCTACGACTTTTCGTTACAATATATGATATTTAATATTATGATATTGATATTAACATTGAACCCATCAGCACCGGCTTTTTTTGAAAATTGCACAGCAAACGTATCAATGTGGAATATACTTTCCAGGTTTGTTCTATAAAAATATGTATTCAATCGATTTAAACATAAGTAAAGAAACTATTCCTACATTGATAGCTGATAAATTAGTTTAAAAGCTTATTTTGCCGAGCCCTTCCGGCACGGCACTGTTCCAATTCGTTTATTTTATTTCATACTTTTTACAAAACCATTTGTTAGCAACCTTTAATAATTGCCTAAAGGATTATCCAAACCGAATGTCGATCGGATGGACCCAATTCGACTTATTAACGATTCAATAGGTACCTGTTTAGTCCCATATTTAACTTTGAAAAAATTTAAAAAATTATTTCCAAACTTTCGATTGCGCTCACAAACAATAGGGGTCTGTAGCCTCCGGTCGTCTACGCGTCGAAAAAGTTTAAATCGAAAAAACTAATTTTTGTGGCCTGTACCGAATGACAACGAGACTCCGATAATTATCAACTTTAAAAATTAATAACTTTTTTCCCGTACACCCTGTATATTCAAAATTTTTACACATTGTACCCCCACTATTCCTCTCTAAACTGAAAAAGTTTCAATTGTCCCACTCTTACCGTTTCCGAGAAAAGAAATCGCAAATGTGAAAATGTCGAAACTGACGACGACAACTTATTTTAAATGTAGCCGCCGTATATAATACTAGACTGGGTACATATCGCTAATCGTTAGCCGAGAGTGCATCTATTATTAGTACTAAAAATTTGTATTTAAAAAAAATTTTTCTTAGCTTCTTTTTTCTATGTTTTCTATTGCTTTTTTTGCCTCACCTTCCTGCGGAACGTGAAGGGGAAACATATCGCCAAATTGACATTATAACAACTGACAAAATTATTTATATAATACTATTGCTTTTTATACCTCACCTTCCTGCGGAACGTGAAGGAGAAACATATCGCCAAATTGTCATTATAACAACTGACAAAAACTAAAAAATAAAAAACGGGAGCAAAATTTCCGGTTTCTCGTATAGATAGGTCGTTTTTGGAGACGGCATCGTATAGTGGTCGACGTCCTATTTCCAATGCCGTCTCGCTCGATTCGCTACGACTTTTCGTTACTAAAATATATGATATTAACTATTCTTACATAGATAGCTGATAAATTGGTGAAAATTTTATTGTGCCGAGCCCTTTGGGCACGGCACTGTTGGAGTTCGTTCGTTTCATTTTATACTTTTGACAAAACCATTTGTTAGCAACCTCTAATTTTGAAACATTTCAATTCATGATAAAAAATAAATTTAGTTTCTTCACAAACCTAGTTGATTTTTTTCGTACCAAGGATTGTCGCTGTAAGATTCCAAGATTGAAAAATTTTTCAGTTCCTAAATAACAAAGTTCTATACGACAGCTGTCATTTTGACAGTTAATTTTCAATTTAGGATTAAAAGATAGTAATTCTTACTTTTTTATAATTTGCACCCTTTATATTACCAGTAGGTATAGAACAGTATAATTGAAAAAAGTAGTATTTGAGATGACCTAAACTAATCTCTAAACCAAAAGTGTGTTAGACGCACCCAATTTGATTTATTAACAATCCAATATGACCCTACATTGATTTTAAAAAAATCAAAAAATTGACTTCCCAACTTTCGATCGCGTTCGCAAATAACAGTGTTTTGAAGCCCAACGTCGTCTACATGCCAAAAAAGTTTAAATCGATTAAAATGATTTTTGCCACCTGTATCGCGCTACAACGAAAAAAAAACATATTTTTCAACTTTGACTTAAATAACTTTTTTCTGGTACACCCTGTATATTGGAAATTGTTCCCAGAACGTGTCCCTACTATTCCTCTCTACGTCCAGAAATTTTTTATCGTTTTGCTCTAACCGTTTCCGAGAAAAAAATTCGCGAATATCGTAATATCGAACAGCCTCCCACCACGTGGCGATGCATTTTCAATGTCGGAACGTCATCTTTAAAATCGAGATTACAACTATTTCTGAAACATTTTGGGCAAATATTTTGGTCAATAAAATTAGAAGAAGGTTCAAGGTAGATATTCCATCCGATTTAAAATCTGGAAATCTTCTTATTAGTCTAGCAAGTCAAGCTCAAAACACCAATTTTTCGCCATTTTTGACAGCCGGTTTTTAGAATTAATTTACTTACATTAACCAAAGCAGTCAAAGCACTCTAGTCAAAATTGAATATTAGAATTTGCAAATTTTGCTTGTTTCCGCACTCAAAAACTCGATTTTTCTTAAACTTACGAATATATTTTTATAAGTTTGAATATGTAGAGGTGTTGAGACTAAATCAGCGCGTCTTTTGGGAAAAAATAAAACGGTTTTGTTAAAAATTGAATAAGCTAGTCGATATAGTAAAACGTCGGATAAAAATATCTCTTGATAAATCATAAATTAATTTTTTTGAGCCACAAATGATGTTTTTTCAGAGCGCGTTTACTATGCAAACTTAAGCTTGTTTATCGGTTGATATGGTGGATCAAGAAAAAATTTAAAAAGTTATATTTATAGACACTGCAGAAGTATTTAACAAACCAGTGCGACGCCAACAGAAATTACTGGAAAAAATTCATAGGCTGTCGTTTTTTCCGTAATAAAGATAAAGAAACGAAAAATATCTCTAAAATACAATTTGAAGAGCTCTATCCGCTAAAGTATACAACGTTTCGATCAAAAGTCGTTTTCCGTACGAAAAAAAATAAAAACTGCGAAAAATCACGCCTTCCAGTTTCTTACAATTTTTGATCATTTCCATTCCAGTTAGGTATAGAACGATATATTGGAAAAAGGTAGTTTTTGAGATGGCCTAAACGATTATCAAAACCGAATGTTGATCGGATGCACCCAATTCGACTTATTAGCGATCCAAGAGGTACCATTTTTGATCAATTTTCAACTTTAAAAAAATCAAAAAAATTACTTTCAAACTTTCGATCGCGCTCACAAACAATAGGGTTCTGTAGCCCACGGTCGTCTACGCGTCGAAAAAGTTTAAATCAAAAAAACTCATTTTTACGAACTGTATCGAATCCCAACGAGAATCCGATAATTATCGACTTTAAAAATTAATAACTTTTTTCCCGTACACCCTGTATATTCAAAATTATTACACATTGTACCCCCACTATTCCTCTTTAAACTGAAAAAGTTTCAATCGTCCCACTCTTACCGTTTTCGAGAAAAGAAATCGCAAATGTGAAAATGTCGAAACTGACGACGACAACTTATTTTAAATGTAGCCGCCGTATATAATACTAGACTGGGTACATATCGCTAATCGTTAGCCGAGAGTGCATCTATTATTAGTACTAAAAATTTGTATTTAAAAAAAATTTTTCTTAGCTTCTTTTTTCTATGTTTTCTATTGCTTTTTTTGCCTCACCTTCCTGCGGAACGTGAAGGGGAAACATATCGCCAAATTGACATTATAACAACTGACAAAATTATTTATATAATACTATTGCTTTTTATACCTCACCTTCCTGCGGAACGTGAAGGAGAAACATATCGCCAAATTGTCATTATAACAACTGACAAAAACTAAAAAATAAAAAACGGGAGCAAAATTTCCGGTTTCTCGTATAGATAGGTCGTTTTTGGAGACGGCATCGTATAGTGGTCGACGTCCTATTTCCAATGCCGTCTCGCTCGATTCGCTACGACTTTTCGTTACTAAAATATATGATATTAACTATTCTTACATAGATAGCTGATAAATTGGTGAAAATTTTATTGTGCCGAGCCCTTTGGGCACGGCACTGTTGGAGTTCGTTCGTTTCATTTTATACTTTTGACAAAACCATTTGTTAGCAACCTCTAATTTTGAAACATTTCAATTCATGATAAAAAAAAAATTTAGTTTCTTCACAAACCTAGTTGATTTTTTTCGTACCAAGGATTGTCGCTGTAAGATTCCAAGATTGAAAAATTTTTCAGTTCCTAAATAACAAAGTTCTATACGACAGCTGTCATTTTGACAGTTAATTTTCAATTTAGGATTAAAAGATAGTAATTCTTACTTTTTTATAATTTGCACCCTTTATATTACCAGTAGGTATAGAACAATATAATTGAAAAAAGTAGTATTTGAGATGACCTAAACTAATCTCTAAACCAAAAGTGTGTTAGACGCACCCAATTTGATTTATTAACAATCCAATATGACCCTACATTGATTTTAAAAAAATCAAAAAATTGACTTCCCAACTTTCGATCGCGTTCGCAAATAACAGTGTTTTGAAGCCCAACGTCGTCTACATGCCAAAAAAGTTTAAATCGATTAAAATGATTTTTGCCACCTGTATCGCGCTACAACGAAAAAAAAACATATTTTTCAACTTTGACTTAAATAACTTTTTTCTGGTACACCCTGTATATTGGAAATTGTTCCCAGAACGTGTCCCTACTATTCCTCTCTACGTCCAGAAATTTTTTATCGTTTTGCTCTAACCGTTTCCGAGAAAAAAATTCGCGAATATCGTAATATCGAACAGCCTCCCACCACGTGGCGATGCATTTTCAATGTCGGAACGTCATCTTTAAAATCGAGATTACAACTATTTCTGAAACATTTTGGGCAAATATTTTGGTCAATAAAATTAGAAGAAGGTTCAAGGTAGATATTCCATCCGATTTAAAATCTGGAAATCTTCTTATTAGTCTAGCAAGTCAAGCTCAAAACACCAATTTTTCGCCATTTTTGACAGCCGGTTTTTAGAATTAATTTACTTACATTAACCAAAGCAGTCAAAGCACTCTAGTCAAAATTGAATATTAGAATTTGCAAATTTTGCTTGTTTCCGCACTCAAAAACTCGATTTTTCTTAAACTTACGAATATATTTTTATAAGTTTGAATATGTAGAGGTGTTGAGACTAAATCAGCGCGTCTTTTGGGAAAAAATAAAACGGTTTTGTTAAAAATTGAATAAGCTAGTCGATATAGTAAAACGTCGGATAAAAATATCTCTTGATAAATCATAAATTAATTTTTTTGAGCCACAAATGATGTTTTTTCAGAGCGCGTTTACTATGCAAACTTAAGCTTGTTTATCGGTTGATATGGTGGATCAAGAAAAAATTTAAAAAGTTATATTTATAGACACTGCAGAAGTATTTAACAAACCAGTGCGACGCCAACAGAAATTACTGGAAAAAATTCATAGGCTGTCGTTTTTTCCGTAATAAAGATAAAGAAACGAAAAATATCTCTAAAATACAATTTGAAGAGCTCTATCCGCTAAAGTATACAACGTTTCGATCAAAAGTCGTTTTCCGTACGAAAAAAAATAAAAACTGCGAAAAATCACGCCTTCCAGTTTCTTACAATTTTTGATCATTTCCATTCCAGTTAGGTATAGAACGATATATTGGAAAAAGGTAGTTTTTGAGATGGCCTAAACGATTATCAAAACCGAATGTTGATCGGATGCACCCAATTCGACTTATTAGCGATCCAAGAGGTACCATTTTTGATCAATTTTCAACTTTAAAAAAATCAAAAAAATTACTTTCAAACTTTCGATCGCGCTCACAAACAATAGGGTTCTGTAGCTCACGGTCGTCTACGCGTCGAAAAAGTTTAAATCAAAAAAACTCATTTTTACGAACTGTATCGAATCCCAACGAGAATCCGATAATTATCGACTTTAAAAATTAATAACTTTTTTCCCGTACACCCTGTATATTCAAAATTATTACACATTGTACCCCCACTATTCCTCTTTAAACTGAAAAAGTTTCAATCGTCCCACTCTTACCGTTTTCGAGAAAAGAAATCGCAAATGTGAAAATGTCGAAACTGACGACGACAACTTATTTTAAATGTAGCCGCCGTATATAATACTAGACTGGGTACATATCGCTAATCGTCAGCCGAGAGTGCATCTAATATTAGTACTAAAAAAATAATTTTCTTGTACTTTTTTTTAATTTACTATTGCTTTTTATACCTCACCTTCCTGCGGAACGTGAAGGAGAAACATATCGCCAAATTGTCATTATAACAACTGACAAAAACTAAAAAATAAAAAAACGGGTACAAAATTTCCGGTTTCTCGTATAGATAGGTCGTTTTTGGAGACGGCATCGTATAGTGGTCGACGTCCTATTTCCAATGCCGTCTCGCTCGATTCGCTACGACTTTTCGTTACTAAAATATATGATATTAACTATTCTTACATAGATAGCTGATAAATTGGTGAAAATTTTATTGTGCCGAGCCCTTTGGGCACGGCACTGTTGGAGTTCGTTCGTTTCATTTTATACTTTTGACAAAACCATTTGTTAGCAACCTCTAATTTTGAAACATTTCAATTCATGATAAAAAATAAATTTAGTTTCTTCACAAACCTAGTTGATTTTTTCGTACCAAGGATTGTCGCTGTAAGATTCCAAGATTGAAAAATTTTTCAGTTCCTAAATAACATAGTTCTATACGACAGCTGTCATTTTGACAGTTAATTTTCAATTTAGGATTAAAACGTAAGATAGTAATTCTTACTTTTTTATAATTCGCACCCTTTATATTACCGGTAGGTATAGAACAATATAATTGAAAAAAGTAGTATTTAAGATGACCTAAACTAATCTCTAAACCAAAAGTGTGTTAGACGCACCCAATTCGATTTATTAACGATCCAACATGACCCTACATTGATTTTAAAAAAATCAAAAAATAGACTTCCCAACTTTTGATCGCGTTCGCAAATAACGGTGTTTTGTAGCCCAACGTCGTCTACATGCCAAAAAAGTTTAAATCGATTAAAATGATTTTTGCCATCTGTATCGCGCTACAACGAAAAAAAAACATATTTTTTAACTTTGACTTAAATAACTTTTTTCCGGTACACCCTGTATATTGGAAATTGTTCCCAGAACGTGCCCCTACTATTCCTCTCTACGTCCAGAAATTTTTTATCGTTTTGCTCTAACCGTTTCCGAGAAAAAAATTCGCGAATGTCGAAATATCGAACAGCCTCCCACCACGTGGCGATGCATTTTCAATGTCGGAACGTCATCTTTAAAATCGAGATTACAACTATTTCTGAAACATTTTGGGCAAATATTTTGGTCAATAAAATTAGAAGAAGGTTCAAGGTAGATATTCCATCCGATTTAAAATTTGGAAATGTTCTTATTAGTCTAGCAAGTCAAGCTCAAAACACCAATTTTTCGCCATTTTTGACAGCCGGTTTTTTAGAATTAATTTACTTACATTAACCAAAGCAGTTAAAGCACTCTAGTCAAAATTAAATGGTATTAGAATTTGCAAATTTTGCTTGTTTCCGCACTCAAAAACTCGATTTTTCTTAAACTTACGAATATATTTTTATAAGTTTGGATATGTAGAGGTGTTGAGACTAAATCAGCGCGTCTTTTGGGAAAAAATAAAACGGTTTTGTTAAAAATTGAATAAGCTAGTCGATATAGTAAAACGTCGGATAAAAATATCTCTTGATAAATCATAAATTAATTTTTTTGAGCCACAAATGATGTTTTTTCAGAGCGCGTTTACTATGCAAACTTAAGCTTGTTTATCGGTTGATATGGTGGACCAAGAAAAAATTCAAAAAGTTATATTTATAGACACTTGCAGAAGTATTTAACAAACCAGTGCGACGCCAACAGAAATTACTGGAAAAAATTCATAGGCTGTCGTTTTTTCCGTATTAAAGATAAAGAAACGAAAAATATCTCTAAAATACAATTTGAAGAGCTCTATCCGCTAAAGTATACAACGTTTCGATCAAAAGTCGTTTTCCGTACGAAAAAAAATAAAAACTGCGAAAAATCACGCCTTCCAGTTTCTTACAATTTTTGATCATTTCCATTCCAGTTAGGTATAGAACGATATATTGGAAAAAGGTAGTTTTTGAGATGGCCTAAACGATTATCAAAACCGAATGTTGATCGGATGCACCCAATTCGACTTATTAGCGATCCAAGAGGTACCATTTTTGATCAATTTTCAACTTTAAAAAAATCAAAAAAATTACTTCCAAACTTTCGATCGCGCTCACAAACAATAGGGTTCTGTAGCCCACGGTCGTCTACGCGTCGAAAAAGTTTAAATCAAAAAAACTCATTTTTACGAACTGTATCGAATCCCAACGAGAATCCGATAATTATCGACTTTAAAAATTAATAACTTTTTTCTGGCACACCCTGTATATTCGAAATTTTTACACAACGTACCTCCACTATTCCTCTCTAAACTGAAAAAGTTTCAATCGTCCCACTCTTATCGTTTCCGAGAAAAGAAATCGCAAATGTGAAAATGTCGAAACTGACAACGACAACTTATTTTAAATGTAGCCGCCGTATATAATACTAGACTGGGTACATATCGCTAATCGTCAGCCGAGAGTGCATCTAATATTAGTACTAAAAAAAAATTTACAAAAATTTACAATAAAAAAATACTTTTCTTTTCTTTTTTTCTATTTACTATTGCTTTTTTTGCCTCACCTTCCTGCGGAACGTGAAGGGAAAACATATCGCCAAATTGTCATTATAACAACTGACCAAAACTACACAATGGTGCAAAATTTCCGTTTTCTCGTATAGATAGGTAGTTTTCTGAGACGGCGCCGTATAGGTGCTCTTTAAACTCGCACACCTTTGTGCAATGTGGGATATACTTTCCATATTTGCTCTATAAAAATATGTAAGTATTCAATCGATTAAAACGTAAGCAAAAAATTATTCTTACATGGAAGCTATCAGTTATCAGCTAATAAATTTGTAGAAATATTATTGTGCCGAGCCCTTCGGGCACGGCACTGTTCTAGTTCGTTAGTTTAATTATACGAGAGCTGTCACTTTGACAGGTAAGTGTAATTTTTTTTAGCTTTTTCGTAGCGAGAGTTATAGCTGTAAGAATCGGAAATTAAAAAATTTTCAGGTACCTAAATAAGAATGTTTTATACGATAGCTGTCAAATTTTGACAGGTAGGAGTCAGTTTTTTTTATCCTTTTCGTAGCGAGGGTTATCGCTGTAAAAATCCTAAAGTGAAAAATTTTTCAGATCCTAAATAACAAACTTCTATACGACAGCTGTCATTTTGACAGGCAAATGTCATTTTTTTTTAAGCTTTTCTTGTATCTAGGATTAAAGCTGTAAGAATCCAAAATTTAAAAAAAATTCGGTAGTTAAATAACAAAGTTCTATACGACAGCTGTCAAATTTTGACAGGTAAGTTTAAATTTTTTTTTTAGATTTTTCGTAGCGAGATTTATAGCTGTAAGAATCCTAAATGAAAAATTTTTCAGTTCCTAAATAACAAAGTTATATACGACAGCTGTCATTTTGACAGGTAAATTGCAAGTTTTTTTAAGCTTTTCTTGTATCTAGGATTATAGCTGTAAGAATTCAAAATTTAAAAAAAATTCAGTACCTAAATAACAAAGTTCTATACGACAGCTGTCAAATTTTGACAGGTAAGTTAAAAATTTTTTTTTAGATTTTTCGTAGCGAGATTTGTAGCTGTAAGAATCCTAAATGAAAAATTTTTCAGTTCCTAAATAACAAAGTTATATACGACAGCTGTCATTTTGACAGGTAAATTGCAAGTTTTTTTTAAGCTTTTCTTGTATCTCGGATTATAGCTGTAAGAATTCAAAATTTTAAAAAAATTCAGTACCTAAATAACAAAGTTCTATACGACAGCTGTCAGATTTTGACAGGTAAGTGTCAATTTTTTTTTAGCTTTTTCGTAGCGACGGTTATAGCTGTAAGAATCCCAAATTTAAAAAAAAATTCAGTACCTAGATAACAAAGTTTTATACGATACCTGTCAGATTTTGACAGGTAAGTGTCAATTTATTTTAACTTTTTTCGTAGCGAGGGTTAAAGCTGTAATAAAACTAAATTAAAAAAATTTTCAGTACCAAAATAACAAAGTTCTATACGACAGCTGTCAAATTATATATACTTAAATAGTAATTCTTATTTTTTATAATTTGCTACCATTTCTATGCTGTTTAGGTATAGAACAATATATTTGAAAAAAGTAGTATTTGAGATGACCTAAACGAATATCCAAACTAAAAGTATATCGGACGCACCCAATTCGATTTATTAACGATCCAATATGACCCTACATTGATTTTAAAAAAATCAAAAAAATTACTTCCCAACTTTCGATCGCGTTCGCAAACAACAGTGTTTTATAGCCCAACGTCGTCTACACGTCGAAAAAGTTTAAATCGATTAAAATGATTTTTGCCACCTGTATCGCCCTACAACGAAAAAAAACATATTTTTTAACTTTGACTTTAATAACTTTTTTCCGGTACACCCTGTATATTTGAAATTGTTCCCAGAACGTGCCCCGACTATTCCTCTCTACGTCCAGAAAGTTTGAATCGTTTTGCTCTAACCGTTTCCGAAAAAAAAATTCGCCAATATCGAAATGTCGAATAACCTTCTACCACGTGGCGACGGATTATCAATGCGAAACGCCATCTTTAAAATCGAGATTACAACCATTTCTGAAACATTTTGGGCAAATATTTTGGTCAGTAAAATTAGAAGAAGGTTCAAGGTAGATATTCCACCCGATTTAAAATCTGGAAATGTTCTTATTATTCTAGCAAGTCACGCTGAAAACAACCATTTTTCGCCATTTTTGACAGCCGGATTTTTAGAATTAATAATTAATTTAGAAACATCAATATCAAGGCACTCTAAGTCAAAAGTGAATGGTGTTAGAATTTGTAAAGATTGCCTGTTTTCGCACCCAAAAAAGCGAGTTTTCTCAATTTTGCGAATATATTTTAATGATTTTGAATATGTAGAGGTGTTGCGAAGTAATCAGCGCATTTTTTGAGAAAAAAATAAAACGGTTTTGTTAAAAATTGAATAAGCTACAGTCGATATAGTAAAAAAAAAGCTGCCGTTTTTTCCGTATTAAAGATAAAGAAAGGAAAAAATATCTCTTAAATACAATTTGACGAGCTCTATCCGCTAAAGTTTACAACGTTTCGATCAAAAGTCGTTTTCAGTACGAAAAAAAATAAAAACCGTGAAAAAATCAGGCCTAACTTTATGATTTCCACTTTCTTACAATTTTCGGCAATTTTCATTCCAGTTAGGTATAGAACGATATATTGGAAAAAGGTAGATTTTGAGATGGCCTAACCGATTATCCAAACCGAATGTCGATTGGATGCACCCAATTCGACTTATTAGCGATCCAAGAGGTACCATTTTCGACCAAATTTTGACTTTGAAAAAATCAAAAAAATTACTTCCAAACTTTCGATCGCGCTCACAAACAATAGGGTTCTGTAGCCCACGGTCGTCTACGCGTCGAAAAAGTTTAAATCGAAAAAACTAATTTTTGTTGCCTGTATCGAATGCCAACGAGATCCCGATATTTCTCGACTTTAAAAATTAATAACTTTTTTCCGGCACACCCTGTATATTCGAAATTTTCACACAACGTACCCCCACTATTCCTTTGTAAACCCAAAAAGTTTCAATTGTCCCACATTAACCGTTTCCGAGAAAAAAAATCGCAAATGTGAAAATGTCGAAACTGACGACGCCGACACGGACAACATACGCACATATTTCAAATGAAGCAGACGATATAGTGCAAAATTTTCGGGAAGCAGTCGGGGTTGCCGTGATTCCGCGTGAAGGCGACGAATAACATATCGCGGAAAGCGATATGTTAACTAGACTGGGTACATATCGCTAATCGTCAGCCGAGAGTGCTTCTAATATTAGTACTAAAAAAATAATTTTCTTTTTCTTTTCTCTATTTACTATTGCTTTTTATACCTCACCTTCCTGCGGAACGTGAAGGAGGAACATATCGCCAAATTGTCATTATAACAACTGACAAAAACTAAAAAATAAAAAAACGGGTGCAAAATTTCCGGTTTCTCGTATAGATAGGTAGTTTTTGGAGACGGCATCGTATAGTGGTCGACGTCCTATTTCCAATGCCGTCTCGCTCGATTCGCTACGACTTTTCGTTTCTGAAATATATGATATTAACTATTCTTACATAGATAGCTGATAAATTGGTGAAAATTTTATTGTGCCGAGCCCTTTGGGCACGCTAATCGTCAGCCGAGAGTGCATCTAATATTAGTACTAAAAAAAAATTTTCAATAAAAAAATACTTTTCTTTTCTTTTTCTCTATTTACTATTGCTTTTTTGCCTCACCTTCCTGCGGAACGTGAAGAAGAAACATATCGCCAAATTGTCATTATAACAACTGACCAAAACCAGAAAATGGTGCAAAATTTCCATTTTTTCGTATAGATAGGTAGTTTTTGGAGACGGCATCGTATAGTGGCCGACGTCCTATTTCCAATGCCGTCTCGCTCGATTCGCTACGACCTTTCGTTGCGGAAATATATGATATTTAATATTATGATATTGACATTTATAGGTGCTTTTTAAACTCACACACCTTTGTGCAATGTGGGATATACGTTCCATATTTCATTATCATAATCACATTATCAGCTAATAAATTTGTGGAAATAACATTGTGCCGAGCCCTTCGGGCACGGCACTGTTTAAGTTTGTTCGTTTTATTTTATTCTTTTCACAAAACCATTTGTTAACAAGCCCTAATTGTAAAGAATTTCGATTCGCGATAAAAAAAATTTGTGGTTTCTTCACAACCCAGGTGGCAATAAAAACATATGTGTAATTTTTCACTACCCAAGTTCGTTTTTTTCGTACTGAGGATTGACGCTGTAAGAATCTGAAATTCAAAAATTTTCAGTACGTAAATAACAAAGTTCTATACGACAGCTGTTATTTTGACAGGTAAATGTCAAGTTTATTTTAAGCGTTTCATGTATCTAGGATTATAGCTGTAAGATCCCAAAATTTAAAAAATTTTCAGTACCTAAATAACAAAGTTGCATACAACAGCTGTCAAATTTTGACAGGTAAGTGTCAATTTTTTTAACCCTTTTCTTGTATCTAGGATTACAGCTGTAAGAATCCTAAATAAAAAAATTTTTGAATTCCCAAATAACAAAGTTTTATACGACAGCTGTCATTTTGACAGGTAAATGTAATTTTTTTTAAAGCTTTTCTTGTATCTAGCATTATAGATGTAAAAATCTTAAATTAAAAAAAAATTCAGTACCTAAATAACAAAGTTTTATACGACAGCTGTCAAATTTTGAAAGGTAATTGTCAATTATTTTTTAGCTTTTTCGTAGCGAGGGTTATAGCTGTAATAATCCTAAATTAAAAAAATTTTCAGTACCAAAATAACAAAGTTCTATACGACAGCTGTCAAATTATGACAGGCGGGTGTAAATTTTTTTAATCTTTTTTCATATAGAGGATTATAGCTGTACAAATCCGAAATTTAAAAATTTTTCAGTGATTAAATAACAAAGTTCCATACGACAGCTGTCAAATTTTGACAGGGAAGTGTCAATTTTTTTAAAGTTTTTTCGTAACGAGGATTATAGCTGTAAGAATCCCAAATTGAAAAAATTTTCAGTACCTAAATAACAAAGTTCTATACGATAGCTGTCAAATTTTGACAGTTAAGTGTCAATTTTTTTTTAGCTTTTTCGTAGCGAGAGTTATAACTGTAAGAGTCCGAGATTATAAAATTATCAGGTCCCTAAATAACAAAGTTCTATACGACAGCTGTCAAATTTTGACAGGTAAGTGTCAATTTTTTTTTTGATTTTTTGTAACGAGGGTTATAGCTGTAAGAGTCCTAAATTTAAAAATTTGTCAGTACCTAAATAACACAGTTTTATACGATAGCTGTCAAATTTTGACAGGTAAGTGTCAATTTTTTTTTAGATTTTTTGTAACGAGGGTTATAGCTGTAAGAATCCTAAATTAAAAAATTTCTCAGTTCCTAAATAACAAAGTTCTATACGACAGCTGTCATTTTGACAGGTAAATATCAAGTTTTTTTTAAGCTTTTCTTGTATCTAGGATTATAGCTGTAAGAATCCGAAATTTAAAAAAATTTCAGTACCTAAATAACAAAGTTCTATACTACAGCTGTCAGATTTTGACAGGTAAGTGTAATTTTTTTTTAGCTTTTTCGTATAGATTATTATAGCTGTAAGAATCCAAAATTTAAAAAATTTTCAGTACCTAAAATAACGACATTAAAAAAAAAATTTAAAAAAAAGAAAAAAAAACACTGGGGCTTGAACCCTCGACCTATTCGATATTACATAGAACGTTGAGTATTGAAGATACACACAAATAATACACTTTTTTCAATTATTTTTGGTCAACCGCAAAGAAAAAGGTCCAAGACAGGTATTTCATACATTAAATACTCTCCGAATATTATAAAAAGCATAAAAATTGAAGTTAATATGCCTCCTGCAAGCCATTTTTATTATTACAAGTACGCGTATAAATGCGATATTTTCCCCCTTATTTTTGGTCAAACGAAAAAGATAAAGGTTCAAGGTAGGTATTTCCCACAAAAGACATAGTCTAAATGTTCTTATTCCTCTAAAAAATCAATTTGGAAATCGCATTTTTCACCTATTTTTGACAGATGGTATAAAAGTTAAAGTTCAGGAAAACGCACGTGGTAAAACCATGGCCAACTTTTTCTAAATCGAATGGTGTTAGAATTTGAAAATTGTGCCTGTTTCCGCACCCAAAAAAGCGACTTTTCTCAATTTTGCGAATATATTTTAATGATTTTGAATATGTAGAGGTGTTGCGAAGTAATCAGCGCATTTTTTGAGAAAAAAATAAAACGGTTTTGTTAAAAATTGAATAAGCTACAGTCGATATAGTAAAAAAAAAAGCTGCCGTTTTTTCCGTATTAAAGATAAAGAAACGAAAAGATATCTCTTAAATACAATTTGACGAGCTCTATCCGCTTAAGTTCACAACGTTTCGATCAAAAGTCGTTTTCAGTACAAAAAAAAATAAAAACCTTGAAAAAATCAGGCCTAACTTTATGATTTCCACTTTCTTACAATTTTCGGCAATTTCCATTCCAGTTAGGTATAGAACGATATATTGGAAAAAGGTAGATTTTGAGATGGCCTAACCGATTATCCAAACCGCATGTCGATTGGATGCACCCAATTCGACTTATTAGCGATCCAAGAGGTACCATTTTCGACCAAATTTTGACTTTAAAAAAATCAAAAAAATTACTTTCAATCTCTCGATCGTGCTCACAAACAATAGGCTTCTGTAACTCGCGGTCCTCTACACGTCCAAAAAGTTTCAATCGATCAAGTTCATTCCTGGGACCACGGTGTGGGCCGCGTGAAACCCGACTTTTTTCGACTTTGACGTTTAATAACTTTTTTCCGGTACACCCTGTATATTCGAAATTTTTACACAACGTACCCCCACTATTCCTCTGTACACCCAAAAAGTTTCAATCGTCCCACTCTAACCGTTTCCGAGAAAAAAAATCGCAAATGTGAAAATAGCAAAAGCCACGACGCCGACAACATACGCACATCATTTTTACCGAAGCGCCGTATAACATATCGCGGTGTAGCGCGATATGTAACTAGACTGGGTACATATCGCTAATCGTCAGCCGAGAGTGCATCTAATATTAGTACTAAAAAAAAATTTACAATAAAAAAATACTTTTCTTTTCTTTCTCTCTATTTACTATTGCTTTTTTTGCCTCACCTTCCTGCGGAACGTGAAGGAGAAACATATCGCCAAATTGTCATTACAACAACTGACCAAAACCAGAAAATGGTGCAAAATTTCCATTTTTTCGTATAGATAGGTAGTTTTTGGAGACGGCATCGTATAGTGGCCGACGTCCTATTTCCAATGCCGTCTCGCTCGATTCGCTACGACCTTTCGTTGCGGAAATATATGATATTTATTATTATGATATTGACATTTATAGGTGCTTTTTAAACTCACACACCTTTGTGCAATGTGGGATATACGTTCCATATTTGCTCTATAAAAATATACATTAAAGCTATCAATTATCAGCTAATAAATTTGTAGAAATAATATTGTGCCGAGCCCTTCGGGCACGGCACTGTTCTAGTTCGTTCGTTTAATAATACGACAGCTGTTACTTTGACAGGTAATTGTCATTTTTTTTTAGCTTTTTCGTAGCAAGGGTTGTAGCTGTAAAAATCTTAAATTAAAAAAAAATTCAGTACCTAAATAACAAAGTTTTATACGACAGCTGTCAAATTTTGAAAGGTAATTGTCAATTATTTTTTAGCTTTTTTGTAGCGAGGGTTATAGCTGTAATATTCCTAAATTAAAAATTTTTTCAGTACCAAAATAACAAAGTTCTATACGACAGCTGTCAAATTATGACAGGCGGGTGTAAATTTTTTAAATCTTTTTTCATATAGAGGATTATAGCTGTACAAATCCGAAATTTAAAAATTTTTCAGTGATTAAATAACAAAGTTCCATACGACAGCTGTCAAATTTTGACAGGTAAGTGTCAATTTTTTAAAAGTTTTTTCGTAACGAGGATTATAGCTGTAAGAATCCCAAATTGAAAAAATTTTCAGTACCTAAATAACAAAGTTCTATACGATAGCTGTCAAATTTTGACAGTTAAGTGTCAATTTTTTTTTAGCTTTTTCGTAGCGAGAGTTATAGCTGTAAGAGTCCGAAATTATAAAATTATCAGGTCCCTAAATAACAAAGTTCTATACGATAGCTGTCAAATTTTGACAGGTAAGTGTCAATTTTTTTTTAGATTTTTTGTAACGAGGGTTATAGCTGTAAGAATCCTAAATTTAAAAATTTGTCAGTACCTAAATGACACAGTTTTATACGATAGCTGTCAAATTTTGACAGGTAAGTGTCAATTTTTTTTTTAGATTTTTTGTAACGAGGGTTATAGCTGTAAGAATACTAAATTAAAAAATTTCTCAGTTCCTAAATAACAAAGTTCTATACGACAGCTGTCATTTTGACAGGCAAATATCAAGTTTTTTTTAAGCTTTTCTTGTATCTAGGATTATAGCTGTAAGAATCCGAAATTTAAAAAAATTTCAGTACCTAAATAACAAAGTTCTTTACTACAGCTGTCAGATTTTGACAGGTAAGTGTAATTTTTTTTTAGCTTTTTCGTATAGATTATTATAGCTGTAAGAATCCAAAATTTAAAAAATTTTCCGTACCTAAATAACGACATTAAAAAAAAAAGAAAAAAAAAGAAAAAAAAACACTGGGGTTTGAACCCACGACCTTCGTCTCCAAAATCAACAGCCTCTACTACTACGCTATCGAAGCTTTGAGAGTGATTTGTGGTAAATAGGATATTAATGACGTATTCGATATTACATAGAACGTTGAGTATTGAAGATACACACAAATAATACACTTTTTTCAATTATTTTTGGTCAACCGCAAAGAAAAAGGTCCAAGACAGGTGTTTCATACATTAAATACTCCCCAAATATTATAAAAACTAAAAAATTGAAGTTAATATGCCTCCTGCAAGCCATTTTTATTATTACAAGTACGGGATAAATGCGATATTTTCCCCCTTATTTTTGGTCAAACGAAAAAGATAAAGGTTCAAGGTAGGTATTTCCCACTAAAGACGTAATCTAAATGGTCTTATTCCTCTAAAAAATCAATTTGGAAATCGCATTTTTCACCTATTTTTGACAGATGGTATAAAAGTTAAAGTTCAGGAAAACGTACGTGGTAAAACCATGGCCAACTTTTTCTAAATCGAATGGTGTTAGAATTTGAAAATTGTGCCTGTTTCCGCACCCAAAAAAGCAACTTTGCTAGAATTTGCGAATATATTTTGATAAGTTTGGACATGCAGGAATATTGAGAAGTAATTAGCGCATATTTTGAGAAAAAAATAAAACGGTTTTGTTAAAAATTGAATAAGCTACAGTCGATATAGTAAAACCTCTGGTGAAGGAACCTATAAAAAAATCATAAATTAATTTTTTTGAGCCACAAAATATGTTTTCCTAAAGATCGCTTATAATACAAATTAAAGCTTCTTTATCCGTTGATATAGTGTACCAAGAAAAATTTCAAAATGTTATATATTATAGACACTTGCAGAATTATTTAAGCAAACCAGTGCAACGCCAACAGAAATTACGGGAAAAAGTTCATAAGCTGCCGTTTTTTCTGTATTAAAGATAAAAAAACGAAAAAATATCTCTTAAATACAATTTGACGGCTCTATCCGCTAAAGTATACAACGTTTCAATCAAAAATCGTTTTCCGTACGAAAAAAAATAAACGGAATAAAAACGGAGAAAAAAATCACGCCTTACACTGTGGTTTCCAGTTTCTTACCATTTTCGGCAATTTCCATTCCAGTTAGGTATAGAACGATATATTGGAAAAAGGTAGATTTTGAGATGGCCTAACCGATTATCCAAACCGCATGTCGATTGGATGCACCCAATTCGATTTATTAACGATCCAATATGACCCTACATTGATTTTAAAAAAATCAAAAAAATTACTTCCCAACTTTCGATCGCGTTCGCAAACAACAGTGTTTTGTAGCCTAACGTCGTCTACATGTCGAAAAAGTTTAAATCGATTAAAATGATTTTTGCCACCTGTATCGCCCTACAACGAAAAAAAAACATATTTTTTAACTTTGACTTTAATAACTTTTTTCCGGTACACCCTGTATATTTGAAATTGTTCCCAGAACGTGCCCCGACTATTCCTCTCTACGTCCAGAAAGTTTGAATTGTTTTGCTCTAACCGTTTCCGAAAAAAAAAATCGCGAATATCGAAATGTCGAATAACCTTCTACCACGTGGCGACGGATAATCAATGTCGAAACGCCATCTTTAAAATCGAGATTACAACCATTTCTGAAACATTTTGGGCAAATATTTTGGTCAGTAAAATTAGAAGAAGGTTCAAGGTAGATATTCCACCCGATTTAAAATCTGGAAATGTTCTTATTATTCTAGCAAGTCACGCTGAAAACACCCATTTTTCGCCATTTTTGACAGCCGGATTTTTAGAATTAATTTAATTTAGATACATCAATATCAAGGCACTCTTAGTCAAAAGTGAATGATGTTAGAATTTGTAAAGATTGCCTGTTTCCGCACCCAAAAAAGCGACTTTTCTCAATTTTGCGAATATATTTTAATGATTTTGAATATGTAGAGGTGTTGCGAAGTAATCAGCGCATTTTTTGAGAAAAAAATAAAACGGTTTTGTTAAAAATTGAATAAGCTACAGTCGATATAGTAAAAAAAAAGCGGCCGTTTTTTCCGTATTAAAGATAAAGAAACGAAAAAATATCTCTTAAATACAATTTGACGAGCTCTATCCGCTAAAGTTTACAACGTTTCGATCAAAAGTCGTTTTCAGTACGAAAAAAAATAAAAACCGTGAAAAAATCAGGCCTAACTTTATGATTTCCACTTTCTTACAATTTTCGGCAATTTCCATTCCAGTTAGGTATAGAACGATATATTGAAAAAAGGTAGTTTTTGAGATGGCCTAACCGATTATCCAAACCGCATGTCGATCGAATGCACCCAATTCAACTTATTAGCGATCCAAGAGGTACCATTTTGGACCAAATTTTGACTTTTAAAAAATAAAAAAAATTATTTCCAAACTTTCGATCGCGCTCACAAACAATAGGGTTCTGTAGCCCACGGTCGCCTACGCGTCGAAAAAGTTTAAATCGAAAAAACTAATTTTTGTGGCCTGTATCGAATTTCAACGAGATCCCGATATTTCTCGACTTTGACGTTTAATAACTTTTTTCCGGCACACCCTGTATATTCGAAATTTTTACACAACGTACCCCCACTATTCCTCTCTAAACTGAAAAAGTTTCAATCGTCCCACTCTAACAGTTTCCGAGAAAAAAAATCGCAAATGTGAAAATGTCGAAAGCCACGCCGACAACATACATACATTATTTTCACCGAAGCGCCTATATAGGCGGAGTATCAAGAGCAGTCAGGATTGTCGTGATTTCGCGCCGAAGCGCCGTATAACATATCGCGTGTTTGCGCGATATGTAACAATCCAATATGACCCTACATTGATTTTAAAAAAATCAAAAAATTGACTTCCCAACTTTCGATCGCGTTCGCAAATAACAGTGTTTTGAAGCCCAACGTCGTCTACATGCCAAAAAAGTTTAAATCGATTAAAATGATTTTTGCCACCCGTATCGCGCTACAACGAAAAAAAAACATATTTTTCAACTTTGACTTAAATAACTTTTTTCTGGTACACCCTGTATATTGGAAATTGTTCCCAGAACGTGTCCCTACTATTCCTCTCTACGTCCAGAAATTTTTTATCGTTTTGCTCTAACCGTTTCCGAGAAAAAAATTCGCGAATATCGTAATATCGAACAGCCTCCCACCACGTGGCGATGCATTTTCAATGTCGGAACGTCATCTTTAAAATCGAGATTACAACTATTTCTGAAACATTTTGGGCAAATATTTTGGTCAATAAAATTAGAAGAAGGTTCAAGGTAGATATTCCATCCGATTTAAAATCTGGAAATCTTCTTATTAGTCTAGCAAGTCAAGCTCAAAACACCAATTTTTCGCCATTTTTGACAGCCGGTTTTTAGAATTAATTTACTTACATTAACCAAAGCAGTCAAAGCACTCTAGTCAAAATTGAATATTAGAATTTGCAAATTTTGCTTGTTTCCGCACTCAAAAACTCGATTTTTCTTAAACTTACGAATATATTTTTATAAGTTTGAATATGTAGAGGTGTTGAGACTAAATCAGCGCGTCTTTTGGGAAAAAATAAAACGGTTTTGTTAAAAATTGAATAAGCTAGTCGATATAGTAAAACGTCGGATAAAAATATCTCTTGATAAATCATAAATTAATTTTTTTGAGCCACAAATGATGTTTTTTCAGAGCGCGTTTACTATGCAAACTTAAGCTTGTTTATCGGTTGATATGGTGGATCAAGAAAAAATTTAAAAAGTTATATTTATAGACACTGCAGAAGTATTTAACAAACCAGTGCGACGCCAACAGAAATTACTGGAAAAAATTCATAGGCTGTCGTTTTTTCCGTAGTAAAGATAAAGAAACGAAAAATATCTCTAAAATACAATTTGAAGAGCTCTATCCGCTAAAGTATACAACGTTTCGATCAAAAGTCGTTTTCCGTACGAAAAAAAATAAAAACTGCGAAAAATCACGCCTTCCAGTTTCTTACAATTTTTGATCATTTCCATTCCAGTTAGGTATAGAACGATATATTGGAAAAAGGTAGTTTTTGAGATGGCCTAAACGATTATCAAAACCGAATGTTGATCGGATGCACCCAATTCGACTTATTAGCGATCCAAGAGGTACCATTTTTGATCAATTTTCAACTTTAAAAAAATCAAAAAAATTACTTTCAAACTTTCGATCGCGCTCACAAACAATAGGGTTCTGTAGCCCACGGTCGTCTACGCGTCGAAAAAGTTTAAATCAAAAAAACTCATTTTTACGAACTGTATCGAATCCCAACGAGAATCCGATAATTATCGACTTTAAAAATTAATAACTTTTTTCCCGTACACCCTGTATATTCAAAATTATTACACATTGTACCCCCACTATTCCTCTTTAAACTGAAAAAGTTTCAATCGTCCCACTCTTACCGTTTTCGAGAAAAGAAATCGCAAATGTGAAAATGTCGAAACTGACGACGACAACTTATTTTAAATGTAGCCGCCGTATATAATACTAGACTGGGTACATATCGCTAATCGTCAGCCGAGAGTGCATCTAATATTAGTACTAAAAAAAAATTTACAAAAATTTACAATAAAAAAATACTTTTCTTTTTTTCTATTTACTATTGCTTTTTTTGCCTCACCTTCCTGCGGAACGTGAAGGGAAAACATATCGCCAAATTGTCATTATAACAACTGACCAAAACTACACAGTGGTGCAAAATTTCCGTTTTCTTGTATAGATAGGTAGTTTTTCTGAGACGACGCCGTATAGGTGCTCTTTAAACTCGCACACCTTTGTGCAATGTGGGATATACTTTCCATATTTGCTCTATAAAAATATGTAAGTATTCAATCGATTAAAACATAAGCAAAAAATTATTCTTACATGGAAGCTATCAATTATCAGCTAATAAATTTATAGAAATATTATTGTGCCGAGCCCTTCGGGCACGGCACTGTTCTAGTTCGTTCGTTTATTTATACGAGAGCTGTCACTTTGACAGGTGTCATTTTTTTTAGCTTTTTCGTAGCGAGGTTTATAGCTGTAAGGATTCGAAATTAAAAAATTTTCAGGTACATAAATAAGAATGTTTTATACGATAACTGTCAAATTTTGACAGGTAAGAGTCAGTTTTTTTTTATCCTTTTCGTAGCGAGGGTTATAGTTGTAAAAATCCTAAAGTGAAAAATTTTTCAATACGTAAATAACAAAGTTTTATACGACAGCTGTCAAATTTTGGCAGGTAAGTGTCAATTTTTTTTTAGTCTTTTCATAGCTAGGGTTATAGCTGTAAGAATCCGAAATTTAAAAAAAATCAGGTACCTAAATAAGAAAGTTATATACGATAGCTGTCAAATTTTGACAGGTAAGTGTCAATTTTTTTTTAGCTTTTTCGTAGCGAGGGTTATAGCTGCAAAAATCCTAATGTGAAAAATTTTTCAGTACGTAAATAACAAAGTTTTATACGACAGCTGTCAAATTTTGGCAGGTAAGTGTCAATTCTTTTTTAGCTTTTTTGTAGCGAGGGTTATAGCTGTAAGAATCCGAAATTTAAAAAAAATTCAGCACCTAAATAACAAAGTTTTATACGATAGCTATCAAATTTTGACAGGTAAGTGTCAATTTTTTTTTAGCTTTTTTGTAGTAAGGGTTATTGCTGTAAGAATCCTAAATTGAAAAATTTTTCGTTACCTAAATAACAAAGTTCTATACGACAACTGTCAAATTTTGACAGGTAAGTATCAATTTATTTCAACTTTTTTCGTAGCGAGGGTTAAAGCTGTAATTAAACTAAATTAAAAAAATTTTCAGTACCAGAATAACAAAGTTCTATACGACAGCTGTCAAATTATATATACTTAAATAGTAATTCTTATTTTTTATAATTTGCTACCATTTCTATGCTGTTTAGGTATAGAACAATATATTTGAAAAAAGTAGTATTTGAGATGACCTAAACGAATATCCAAACCAAAAGTATATCGGACGCACCCAATTCGATTTATTAACGATCCAATATGACCCTACATTGATTTTAAAAAAATCAAAAAAATGACTTCCCAACTTTCGATCGCGTTCGCAAACAACAGTGTTTTGTAGCCCAACGTCGTCTACGCGTCGAAAAAGTTTAAATCGATTAAAATGATTTTTGCCACCTGTATCGCCCTACAACGAAAAAAAACATATTTTTCAACTTTGACTTTAATAACTTTTTTCCGGTACACCCTGTATATTGGAAATTGTTCCCAGAACGTGCCCCGACTATTCCTCTCTACGTCCAGAAAGTTTGAATCGTTTTGCTCTAACCGTTTTCGAAGAAAAAATTCGCGAATATCGAAATGTCGAATAACCTCCTACCACGTGGCGACGGATTATCAATGTCGAAACGCCATCTTTAAAATCGAGATTACAACTATTTCTAAAACATTTTGGGCAAAAATATTGGTCAATAAAATTAGAAGAAGGTTCAAGGTAGATATTCCATCCAATTTAAAATCAGGAAATGTTCTTATAAGACTAGCAAGTCAATCTCAAAACACCCATTTTTTGCCATTTTTGACAGCCGGATTTTTAGAATTAATAATTAATTTAGATACATAAATATCAAGGCACTCTTAGTCAAAAGTGAATGGTGTTAGAATTTGTAAAGATTGCCTGTTTCCGCACCCAAAAAAGCGACTTTTCTCAATTTTGCGAATATATTTTAATGATTTTGAATATGTAGAGGTGTTGCGAAGTAATCAGCGCATTTTTTGAAAAAAAAATAAAACGGTTTTGTTAAAAATTGAATAAGCTACAGTCGATATAGTAAAAAAAAAGCTGCCGTTTTTTCCGTATTAAAGATAAAGAAACGAAAAAATATCTCTTAAATACAATTTGACGAGCTCTATCTGCTAAAGTTAACAACGTTTCGATCAAAAGTCGTTTTCAGTACGAAAAAAAATAAAAACCGTGAAAAAATCAGGCCTAACTTTATGATTTCCACTTTCTTACAATTTTCGGCAATTTCCATTCCAGTTAGGTATAGAACGATATATTGGAAAAAGGTAGATTTTGAGATGGCCTAACCGATTATCCAAACCGCATGTCGTTTGGATGCACCCAATTCGACTTATTAGCGATCCAAGAGGTACCTTTTTCGACCAAATTTTGACTTTGAAAAAATCAAAAAAATTACTTTCAATCTCTCGATCGTGCTCACAAACAATAGGCTTCTGTAACTCGCGGTCCTCTACACGTCCAAAAAGTTTCAATCGATCAAGTTCATTCCTGGGACCACGGTGTGGGCCGCGTGAAACCCGACTTTTTTCGACTTTGACGTTTAATAACTTTTTTCCGGTACACCCTGTATATTCGAAATTTTTACACAACGTACCCCCACTATTCCTCTGTAAACCCAAAAAGTTTCAATCGTCCCACTCTAACCGTTTCCGAGAAAAAAAATCGCAAATGTGAAAATAGCAAAAGCCACGACGCCGACAACATACGCACATCATTTTTACCGAAGCGCCGTATAACATATCGCGGTGTAGCGCGATATGTAACTAGACTGGGTACATATCGCTAATCGTCAGCCGAGAGTGCATCTAATATTAGTACTAAAAAAAAATTTACAAAAATTTACAATAAAAAAATACTTTTCTTTTTTTCTATTTACTATTGCTTTTTTTGCCTCACCTTCCTGCGGAACGTGAAGGGAAAACATATCGCCAAATTGTCATTATAACAACTGACCAAAACTACACAATGGTGCAAAATTTCCGTTTTCTTGTATAGATAGGTAGTTTTTCTGAGACGACGCCGTATAGGTGCTCTTTAAACTCGCACACCTTTGTGCAATGTGGGATATACTTTCCATATTTGCTCTATAAAAATATGTAAGTATTCAATCGATTAAAACATAAGCAAAAAATTATTCTTACATGGAAGCTATCAATTATCAGCTAATAAATTTATAGAAATATTATTGTGCCGAGCCCTTCGGGCACGGCACTGTTCTAGTTCGTTCGTTTATTTATACGAGAGCTGTCACTTTGACAGGTAAGTGTCATTTTTTTTAGCTTTTTCGTAGCGAGGTTTATAGCTGTAAGGATTCGAAATTAAAAAATTTTCAGGTACATAAATAAGAATGTTTTATACGATAGCTGTCAAATTTTGACAGGTAAGAGTCAGTTTTTTTTTATCCTTTTCGTAGCGAGGGTTATAGTTGTAAAAATCCTAAAGTGAAAAATTTTTCAATACGTAAATAACAAAGTTTTATACGACAGCTGTCAAATTTTGGCAGGTAAGTGTCAATTTTTTTTTAGTCTTTTCATAGCTAGGGTTATAGCTGTAAGAATCCGAAATTTAAAAAAAATCAGGTACCTAAATAAGAAAGTTATATACGATAGCTGTCAAATTTTGACAGGTAAGTGTCAATTTTTTTTTAGCTTTTTCGTAGCGAGGGTTATAGCTGCAAAAATCCTAATGTGAAAAATTTTTCAGTACGTAAATAACAAAGTTTTATACGACAGCTGTCAAATTTTGGCAGGTAAGTGTCAATTCTTTTTTAGCTTTTTTGTAGCGAGGGTTATAGCTGTAAGAATCCGAAATTTAAAAAAAATTCAGCACCTAAATAACAAAGTTTTATACGATAGCTATCAAATTTTGACAGGTAAGTGTCAATTTTTTTTTAGCTTTTTTGTAGTGAGGGTTATTGCTGTAAGAATCCTAAATTGAAAAATTTTTCGTTACCTAAATAACAAAGTTCTATACGACAACTGTCAAATTTTGACAGGTAAGTATCAATTTATTTCAACTTTTTTCGTAGCGAGGGTTAAAGCTGTAATTAAACTAAATTAAAAAAATTTTCAGTACCAGAATAACAAAGTTCTATACGACAGCTGTCAAATTATATATACTTAAATAGTAATTCTTATTTTTTATAATTTGCTACCATTTCTATGCTGTTTAGGTATAGAACAATATATTTGAAAAAAGTAGTATTTGAGATGACCTAAACGAATATCCAAACCAAAAGTATATCGGACGCACCCAATTCGATTTATTAACGATCCAATATGACCCTACATTGATTTTAAAAAAATCAAAAAAATGACTTCCCAACTTTCGATCGCGTTCGCAAACAACAGTGTTTTGTAGCCCAACGTCGTCTACGCGTCGAAAAAGTTTAAATCGATTAAAATGATTTTTGCCACCTGTATCGCCCTACAACGAAAAAAAACATATTTTTCAACTTTGACTTTAATAACTTTTTTCCGGTACACCCTGTATATTGGAAATTGTTCCCAGAACGTGCCCCGACTATTCCTCTCTACGTCCAGAAAGTTTGAATCGTTTTGCTCTAACCGTTTTCGAAGAAAAAATTCGCGAATATCGAAATGTCGAATAACCTCCTACCACGTGGCGACGGATTATCAATGTCGAAACGCCATCTTTAAAATCGAGATTACAACTATTTCTAAAACATTTTGGGCAAAAATATTGGTCAATAAAATTAGAAGAAGGTTCAAGGTAGATATTCCATCCAATTTAAAATCAGGAAATGTTCTTATAAGACTAGCAAGTCAATCTCAAAACACCCATTTTTTGCCATTTTTGACAGCCGGATTTTTAGAATTAATAATTAATTTAGATACATAAATATCAAGGCACTCTTAGTCAAAAGTGAATGGTGTTAGAATTTGTAAAGATTGCCTGTTTCCGCACCCAAAAAAGCGACTTTTCTCAATTTTGCGAATATATTTTAATGATTTTGAATATGTAGAGGTGTTGCGAAGTAATCAGCGCATTTTTTGAGAAAAAAATAAAACGGTTTTGTTAAAAATTGAATAAGCTACAGTCGATATAGTAAAAAAAAAGCTGCCGTTTTTTCCGTATTAAAGATAAAGAAACAAAAAAATATCTCTTAAATACAATTTGACGAGCTCTATCCGCTAAAGTTTACAACGTTTCGATCAAAAGTCGTTTTCAGTACGAAAAAAAATAAAAACCGTGAAAAAATCAGGCCTAACTTTATGATTTCCACTTTCTTACAATTTTCGGCAATTTCCATTCCAGTTAGATATAGAACGATATATTGGAAAAAGGTAGATTTTGAGATGGCCTAACCGATTATCCAAACCGCATGTCGTTTGGATGCACCCAATTCGACTTATTAGCGATCCAAGAGGTACCATTTTCGACCAAATTTTGACTTTGAAAAAATCAAAAAAATTACTTTCAATCTCTCGATCGTGCTCACAAACAATAGGCTTCTGTAACTCGCGGTCCTCTACACGTCCAAAAAGTTTCAATCGATCAAGTTCATTCCTGGGACCACGGTGTGGGCCGCGTGAAACCCGAATTTTTTCGACTTTGACGTTTAATAACTTTTTTCCGGTACACCCTGTATATTCGAAATTTTTACACAACGTACCCCCACTATTCCTCTGTAAACCCAAAAAGTTTCAATCGTCCCACTCTAACCGTTTCCGAGAAAAAAAATCGCAAATGTGAAAATAGCAAAAGCCACGACGCCGACAACATACGCACATCATTTTTACCGAAGCGCCGTATAACATATCGCGGTGTAGCGCGATATGTAACAACTAGCAATATATTTTAAATATAAATGTGGATAGAAACAATTAACTAAATGTGTACAACACACTATCATTGTTCTGGTTGACTAATTAGGTTTTACAACTGCGCACTCTACGTTTGATTTTGAAGTCAAAAGTTCACTTTCTTGGAAGAGTAAATTGACTAATTGTTGGCAATACGATCAAAGTATAAAACACGTTGTTTCCAATCGGAATTGATAGTTTGTCTCCACGTACTTATCGCACCTTTAAAATTAAAGTGACACAATGCAAAAAATAGAGTTTTGCAGAAAACAGGAAAAACTGTAAAATATATTGGACCCCTCTAACTCTTTTGTCTCCTAAGCCCAAGTAATAAATTAAATTAAATGTTAAATTTGGGGAAACATTAGCTAAATGGTTTTACTAGAAGGCAATTATTTAAATTTAATATTAAAACCTACCCTTAATAGTAAAAAAAAAAAAAAATAAAAAACAAGTTAGGTCTTTTTACTGCCAATTTTTTTTTAACAACGAACGAATTATTTGGAGTTATGCCATTTTAAAATTAAAATTGTCGTTGTACTCAGCGAGTCATTTTAGAATAAGTCCTTTTTTTATTAAATACCAGTTACTTTTTTGTAAAATGTTTGGAATCAAGTTAGTTTAGACTTAAAGCAGTGTCAATTTTCCGTCGCATGCGACAACATACTGAAATGATACTCTTTAGTATTAAAAAGACGAATACCGTTAATATGAAAAAGGCATAAATAGGTTCATCTAATTGGGGAGAAGCGATTTGGTATTAGGTCCAGTGGCAGCTGATAGAGGGCGGTATTTAGTGCCATTTTATGATTAAACCTAGAAATATACAATTTTCGAGTTGTGTCACTTTACTTTTAAAGGTGCGTTATGTTGGGTTGTCTTGAAAAGAACATTTTTTTTAGTACAAATAACCTACCTGTACCATGACTACCTATTTCCGAACAGTTTTCCGTTGAAAATACAAAGCTTTAATCCTACCTTATTAGCTAATTTGTTTTACAAATAATAACCTTTTAGAAATTGTCACTTTACTATAATACTTCACGACATTGCAAAATTGCAGCTATTTTTAGTATACAAACACAAAACTTTTGTTGATTGCTCGAACGCGATTGGCTATGCCGATTAACAGCTGTAACAGAAATTAAAGAACCCACAATCTTTTACACGACACATAAGAAATATGAGCGTGAAAGTCCTTACCGTCCGCTCCAGTTGGTGTAGAAAGACAGAGACAAATAACTTTTTTATTTCACTTATTAGGTATAATTGGTTTTAAAAGGAGAAGTTGTAGCAAAAAAAGATGCTAGCGTTAAATTTTAAGATTTATTTTTCCATACTCTCTTGCTCCCAATATTAAATCGATTGGTCCAGGTTTCTGGAGTGTAGGGTCAGCGAGGATGTCATTTTGCCACATTTTGGTGTTGATTGTTAGGTATTCGCTAGGCAGTGTATGTGCCAGTTTGGGCAGAATTATGCATTTTGTCTGTAGGCTGAATGTGCTAAAAAAACCTTGGTTTGATTGTTGCTTCTACCATCCATTTTGCTACTTGGGGCTCTCCACCAAGGCCCGAGACCTCACCTTGAATCCATTGTCTGGGTAGCCCTAACAATGCAGCGGCTTCTACAGTCATAAATGCCGACTGTGAACCTGGATCTACTAGGATTCGTAGATATTCATGTACCCCTTGGTTGGTTGTTGCTTTTATAATTGCTGTTGCTGGAAACACTTTCTCATTTTGTCTTCCAACGTGGCTTGCAGTATCTCTTTGCTGGTCGCGCTGGCGATGTTGACTTGGTGAACCCCTTCTATTGTTTGGTGGTATGTTTCTAGATCCATTTGTTATGTGTTGATATCTACTCTCTGAGTTGTATTCATCTATGTGTAGCGTAGTGTGGTGAAATTTGTTACATATTTGGCATCTGTTCATTGATTTGCATTTGGTGGACGTGGTATGCAATAGGCAATTCTTGCAGATGTTTTGGTCTATGACAAATTTGAGTCTGGCTGACGGCATGATAGCTTTGTATTTTTTACAAATGTATGTGGCATGTGCTTGGCTGCAGTATCTGCATTTTAGTTCCTGGAAGGTATCTTGGTGCTGTCGCTATTTTACTGGCGCCGATTTTATGTGTACCAGTGCTTCTAGTGACTGGAATCGTGTTTGTAGGAACTCGATAAGTTCATCTAGTTGTTGGATTTTGTGTGGATCACGAATAGAATTCTCGTACAGCCTGTTTGTTTCGGGATCCCATTTCCGACTGATTATTCTGTTTATTAGCGGACTCCAGGTTGCAGTATCTAAGCTAAGGTTGTTTAGGGCCTCTAGGCACTTCTGGATAGTATCGTGGAGGGCTTTTAGTTTGTAGGCTGATTCGTCTTGGATGGCTGATATGTCTATAATTTTATCCATTAACTTGGTAGTTATTAGTCTGTCATTACTGTGGCGTTTGTTTGGAATATTCCAGCATGTCAGATAATTGGTACTGGTTAGTTTCATGTGTTGTACTAATTTGCTTGCTTCCCTCTGTAGATGTGTTTTAAGATACTGCATTCTCTCAATGTCTGTTAGGGTGTTGTTTTTGAGAACGACATTTATGAAAATGTCTCTAAATGTAGACCAGTCTTCATATTGTCCATCGAAGACGGGTGGCTTTATTTGTGGTAGGCTGATGTTACAGCCTCTTGATTGTGCCGTAGTATCCGGTGTGGCTGATGATGCTTTTGTTTTTGTGTTAAGCGATAGGAGGAGAGCGTCCTGAAGCTTCTCGAGGTCCTTGTATTGGCTTTAAATAGGTTGGTGGATGTCTTGAACTTCTAGCTCTAGGTGCGCCTCAGACAATTGTTACCATTTTAAATTGATTTTTTCCTGCAGTTGTAGACGGCGGTTTTTTGCTATGTCATATTCAAGTTAGTTTTTTCTTTTGTCTAATAGTTCTTGTAGATGTTTTGTTAATATCCCAGCTTTTAGCTGGCTCGATTGCTGTTCCGCTTTGATTTGGCTGTCGGTAGTTTCTTCATAAAGTTTGGTTAATTGTGCAAAATATTTTTAAGTATGGTATGTGTGGCTTGGGCACTGGAGATCTTAAATTTTTTTGTGTTTTTCCTCTATTTCTTTCCACACTTTGTTTATAGCATTCTGCCTTTCGTTGAAGTACTGCTCGTTTTTTCTATTGGCGGAGTCCTTTTTCATGTTTGTAAGGTACCGCTGGATGTCATTTCCTAGTTGCTCCTGTTCGGGTTTGTTCTACAACTAGTTTGTTGACTACTTCTGTCAACTTGAATTTTTTAATCTCTTTCAAACAGCTCGATGAATTTTTTGTCTAGCCTTGATAGAAGTTCTTCGGTTTTTGTGGTTTTCGAGTTCGGAATTGCTGCGATTGATTTTTCTTCTATGATGGTCTGTGAACTTTGACTGTGAGTTCGTGGATACGTAAATGTTTCCTGATTTATTGTTGGTGTACGTGGCAATCTTGAGTCGTTTAGTTTTACTGCAATGTCTTCGATACAGATTGATGTTAACTGCTGAAGTTTCTCCTGTCTCTTTTTTTGTCTGTGAGATTTGTTTAGTTTTTTACGTGCCCTAAACGTCCCTAATTTCTCTGAGTTGTGTTGTTATTTTTGTTTGTAATTTTGAAACCAGGGCCTATGCTCGCCAGCGGTTACTGGCCCAAGAATACACACTTAATTTTTGTTTGTTATGTTTTTCTCGCTAGCGTTAACTGATCAACTAAAAAAATACCTTTGTGTTGGTGTAAAACAAGTGAATATGCTCGCCAGCGGTTACTGGCACAAAAATATATACTTAGTTAACTTTTTTGCAATATTTTTCTCGCCAGCGTTAACTGGTCAACTAGAAAAATACCTTTGTGTTGGTGTAAAACCAGTGAATATGCTCGCCAGCGGTTACTGGCACAAGAATATACACTTAGTTTTTTTTTTGCAATATTTTTCTCGCCAGCGTTAACTGGTCAACTAGAAAAATACCTTTGTGCTGTGCTATTTTTGTAGTTATTGAGAAAACTAGGGTTGCTTTGGAGGTTTCTGTGGACCGTATGGCTCGCTGCGTTGGACAGGTTGTCACTTGGAATAACGATTTCTTTTTTGAATTTGTTGAAAATCCTTGAAATACACTTCTGAGGTTGCCTCTTGATGGTACCCTACTAAGTTCAGATAACGACACCCTGCAGTTTGCGTATCACCAAGTATTCTTCTGGTTTCTTGCTCGAAGGACCATGTACGAAGTTCACCTCTTTTGAGGCGATTTCTTGTGTTGATCTATGTCGGGGACAGTGGTAAACGAATGGTGAATTGTTACACCCTGTATGAAGGAACTGTTGTTGGCAGGATCTATGATCCCAGAATGGCTAGGTAGAAGTGAATACAATCGATAGTGGTTTAATATTCGCTTTATTAAAAAACTTACATCTTTTTATATCACATAAGATAACATGTAACATCATTGATACGTGCTGACTATGCGTCATTGCTGTATGTTGAACCCTCGTGCAGATTAGTGGGTCACCGTATTGCAGTTGTGTTTATGTAAATAATTAAATGTTTTGTTTAAATAAATAAAATAAATAAATAAATAAATAAAGTCTTTATTTCCAACAGGTTACACCCACTTAAAGAAAAATCTAGATAAAACATATGAAATACATAATGGAATAAAATAAAATAAAATAAAATAAAATAAAATGAAATTATATAATAATTAATAAATTAATACAATGTATTGTGAATACAATCACTCATTGGAATGCAGTACAGCATCCACTATCTTTGTAACAGGATCCGCATTAATATCACAAGTCCTACAGACACGATTGTAGACATTGCATATAAAATAAAGAAGACACTGCCTTAAAATATTAGGCCAAGCTGTGCTATGATGAAAGGTCAGAGTACACCTTGACTCCGGTCGGGGAACACGAAAGCATATATCCCCCAGGAGAGAAGCACAATCAATCTTGGAATTCAGCAACCCATGCAGAAACCTGACGGACTGAACCTCTCTCCTAGCAGAAAGTGCTGACTCACCAAAACGAGCCAATAGCGCTGTAATGGGTATTAAAACACAAGCTTCGTTTTCTACACCCATCTATTGAATAATTCTATTTCCAAAAATAATTGTACAAAAGTGTCTTGCATAAAATTGTCACATCAAAATTTGTAAACATATTATTATAATATTATACTTATGTAATGATGACTTCGCATGGTTAGTGGGTCAATCATTTAGATACTCATTTCGTACAAAGGTGCATATCCTGCAACCGTTACACCTCCCTTTCCGAAGGAATGACCTCCATCAATGGCCATTTAATGGAGGGCATTTCAACAATCTGTACGAAAATGCCTTATACGGAAGGCGAAAACCTGCGTGAATCAGTCATGGAATTTATCTCTACGAAGCTAAAGTGCAAAATTGCTGATAGCGATATTAAAAACATTCATCGGGTCCACGCAAAAAATCCCATCGGTGATAAGCCCCCAGCAGTACTCGTCGCGTTTCGGGAGGTAAACAAATGGTCTTTTGTCCTCCAGCAACGGAAATTACTTAAAAAAGTGGGTTTGCAATTAAAGAGGATCTTACCAAAGTCAGACTTGCGATTTTGAGTGCAGCGGCGTTAAAATTCGGGCAAAAGTGTGTTTGGTGTCTCCACGGCAATATTTATGCAAAAGTTAACGGGGTAGTGCATAGAGTGGACCATGAGCAGGATATAAAGGATATTCAAATATCGTAAAGTACAATTACCTATAACTGTTATTTTTTTTCTTTTTTTTTTACTATCACGATTTAAAAAACATAAAAATAATTCTACTGCATATTCCATAATTTTATTTTATATAAAAAGGAGCGCCACGGCGTGCTGCTTTTCTTTCTTTAGGGATGATGAATGCTTTAAAAACTTAAGGATAATGCCTTACTGCTCTGTCAGTGGGTAATCTTTTACAATAATACTCTTGATATTAAAGTAATATTAGATGGACTACTAGTTATCTTAAATACCTACATTCTGTTTTTGTGGCGGCATCACTGGTCAGGGGTGCGCTGCATCATATCGATTAGTTCTGATTAAACCATTTTTTTTTCTTTTATGCTTAAATAGAATCACTATTGCGTTATTCTCCTTACAGATATGTTAGATTTGAAAATATTTATTTATGTACTATATAATATGTAATCCTTTGAAACCTATGTAATAATGTGAATGGCGCATTTGATTTGTATACTATAATTATATTGCTACATTCTTCAAATTTATTTGTGCCATGGTATTAACCTACAAATACACACTAGTTATTTTTTTTTTTCGGGTGTCCGGTGAGCAGCAGTTTGGCTCAATCACCCTTATTTATCTTGTGATTGAAGGGTATTTAAAGATTTTTTTTCTCTTCTTTTTGGCTATTTTTCCTCTCTCTCTCTTCTCTTTACCAAACCTTTCCTTTATACTTACCTACCTCTTTCATTCTTATTAATCTATTCTCCTTTTTTCTTTATCAATTATGTTTAGCTGTGCGCATATCAATGCAAGATCTTTACTCAATAATTTTGATACATTTAAAGATCATATTAACACAAACAAGTATAATGTTATTGGAGTTTCTGAAACCTGGCTCAGCGCAGACATAGGTGAACGAGCGGTCGCTATTGACCACTATAGTTTCATTAGACAGGACCGACTAACTAGAGGTGGTGGTGTGGGACTGTATGTGAGGGATGGTGTGAACTACTCGGTGTTGTTGGGCGAGTGTAAGGAGTTTATTGAGCACGTCTGGATTAAACTGAGGTATCGTGATGAAACTATAATACTGGGGTGTGTGTATCGTCCCCCTCATGGCAGCTGTCCCGATTTTCTTAATTATTTTGAGGACACATTGATCGGTTTGTTTAGTGGGGGCGATAAAATTTTGTGTGTAGGGGATTTTAATCTGGATTTGTTTAACTTTGAATCAAGATATGTTCTCCAATTTAATAATATTCTAGAAACTTTCAGTTTAGAGCAATTAATCACGGAGCCTACACGAATTTCAAATTTAAACTCCTCCCTCCTGGATTTGATTTGTTACAATGCGGGTAATGTTCAGGATGTTGGGGTGAAGGATATTGATATTTCTGATCACCTCTTGGTTTACTGTAACCTTTCTTTCATCAATAATAATCGTAGTGATCCTGTTTATTCGTATAGAGCGCGGGGTCAAATAAATATGAATGACTTTCAGGGCGACTTGGAACGAGCTCCTTGGCATGTTATATATCAGACTGACAATATTGATGATAAAGTCAAATTTTTAACTGACACTATTTTGAGTATTTTTGATACCCACGCGCCTATTAAAGAAAGTAAAAGCACAAAAAAACCGTACTGTCCTTGGATTACCGATAATGTTAAGCTAATGAAACGTTTGAGAAATCAGGCTCTAAAGCGCTATAGACAAACGAAGGTTGTGGAACATTGGAAGTATTACAAACAACTAAGAAATCTCACAACTTCAGCCATCCGATCGGAAAAAAAGCGTACCTTATTCATAAATTCCAACATTGCACTACAAAAGAAAAGTGGCGTGAGCTCAAAAAATTAAATATTTTGAATTCAAAAAATAAAAAAATTCCCGAGGGATTAAAAAAACTAGACGAACTTAATAACTAGTTTACGAAACTTGTAAATAATAATAGTAACCCCAAACGCGAACTTTTAAATTTTTATAAAAACAGTAGACTTTTTGACAACCAGTTTACTTTTCAGCCAGTGGCGGAGAACGAAGTCTCTAATTTAATTATTCTAATTAAATCTAAAGCCTTTGGAGCCGATAACTTAAACATAGATCTCATTTTATTGTGCTGCCCGTTCATCATAACTCATGTAACCCACATAATTAACTGTTGTATTGATAGGTCCTACTTTCCGAAAAGTTGGAAATTTGCACATGTTGTCCCATTACCCAAAGTAAGCAATCCCACAGAGTACGGACAGCTGCGGTCAATCTCGATATTACCGACATTTTCTAAAATCTTAGAGAAAATTATGGCGCAACAGATCAACTCTTATGTATGTCAACACAATATTATACCAAAAAAACAGTCGGGATTTCGGGGGGGTTACAGCTGTGCCACTGCACTTTCCGATATTCTAGATGACGTAGTGGTGGCACACGATAAAAGTGAGGCTACAATACTTATTCTTCTTGATTTTACCAAAGCCTTTGATATGCTGAACCATGAGATTTTAACTGCTATCTTAGCCTACATTGGCTTCACTCCAAACTCGATTACCTTGCTGGCTTCTTTTTTGTCCGACAGGGTTCAGAGAATTGTTCTTGATGGTAAAAAATCAGACCCCATAAATGTTAACACAGGTGTTCCGCAGGGGAGCATACTGGGTCCTCTTCTCTTCAGCATTTTTACCTCAAACTTTATCAAATATTTAAAATACTCAAAGTATCATTTATATGCGGATGATACGCAAATTTACTTATCATTTAGGCTCAATGAGGTCCACACTGCCATCACTAAACTAAATGAGGATTTAAATGGGCTCTTGGACGTAACGTCTAATCATCTACTTAAAATTAATCCCACTAAATCCATAGCTCTACTATTTTGTAACGAAAACCATAGAAATGCCTTGTCAAACGTGATAAACTTAAAAATCGGTTCCGAAGTTATTCCCTTTAAAGAACATACAAAAAACTTGGGTCTTATTGTCGACACCAAGTTAAAATTTAGCGAGCACGTAACACAATGTTTAAAAAGGGGATTTTCCATGTTAAAAATGATTTACTCTCACAGACATTATCTTTCTCAAAAAACGAAAATGGAACTATGCGATTCATTAGTCCTGTCCCATTGCAACTTTTCGGACAATGTTTATGGCCCATTTTTGAACTTAGTTGACAACAGGCGGTTGCAGAAACTTCAAAATTCTTGTATAAGACTGGTGTGTGGAATAAGACGTTCGCAAAGGGTATCACATAAACTTCGCGAGCTGGGCTGGCTAAACATGTTTAATAGACGAATTTTCCACTCACTGTGCCTGTATTATAAAGTAATTAAATATAAAAGCCCTCCTTATCTTTACAACAAGCTTAAATTTCGGACGGACGTACATAATCTAAACATACGTAAGAAACATCTGTTGACCATACCAGCTCACAATAAAGAAATGTTTAAAAAATCCTTTTCCTACAATGCAGCTCATCTTATAAACAAATATAAAATAACAGATTTCTCACAAAGTGTTTTAAGTTTAAAAAAAAAAATGAAGGTCGTATTGCTTGACCAACAATAAGTTCGTTTTTATTCGCACAGCGACATTGATTTTCGTCTCTCTCTCTCTCGCTCTCTCTACCTCTCGTTCTCTTTCCCTCTCTCTCTCTCTCTCTCTCTCTCCTCAACTACCCAATGTTCCTCTCTTTCGATTTTTAATGCCATTACAATAACAGTTCTATAATTATCTTTTTCTTGCTACCTACCTATATTTTAATGAGATAATATCTCATGTCTTTAGTTTTTTTTCCTATAATGGTGTATTATCTACATAGAGGAATTATTTTTGATACATTTTATCTATATGATTAGGTATTTTTTTTTCTTAATTTTTTATAGGGCTTCAACAGCACCTTCCATCGGGAGGGATGCTGCAAGCGGGCCTATTATTCCATGAATTGTAAATAGTACCTATACATGTATTTGTAATTAAGCTGTTTATTTTTGGAATAATAAATGTATTATTATTATTATTATTATTATTAAATGCATACCTTATAATAAACAATAAATTATGCCTTTTGGCTTTCAAATCACTGCAATATAACATATTACCATGAAGCATAACATATAAGTTTGAGTAAAAAAAATCAAATAAAAAAATAAAAATTCAAAAATATGTTATGAGTGACGTTACGCACAACATGTAAGCAGTCAATTTCGGCTAGCAATTCAGCACAAGGACATCGTGCCCTGTTTCTATTAATGTTTATGAAATTCCTAGTAAGCTTAATTGTCTGCTTATGTTATTCGTACGTACTACCCATGTTTTAAACAGTCAGCTGTAACTTTACAAACAAATACAGATATTTGAATATAAAACAATTAACAAATTCTAGGCAAATGACATCGTTACACAATTATTTATACTACGCAACACTAATTATAGGGTTACCTATTGTTATTATTTTTATTAAAATTAATTATTAATACAAAGGGTCGACAGGCCTGTCAAAATTAGGATAAAATAAAATTAAAATTACTGAAATAAGAAATAAAATAATTATGACTACTTAATTAAGACTAATACGGAAGCGTAGAAGGGCCACTAACAATTTTTTTTTATTTTTCCGACTTCTAAGTCGATTTTATCGAGTTACAAGTCGAAATTATATTTTTCTGACTTAGAAGTCGGTTTTATCGACTTCTAAGTCGATTTTATCGAGTTACAAGTCGAAATTATATTTTTCTGACTTAGAAGTCGGTTTTATCGACTTTAAGTCGGTTTTATCGAGTTACAAGTCGAAATTATATTTTTCTGACTTAGAAGTCGGTTTTATCGACTTCTAAGTCGGTTTTATCCAGTTACAAGTCGAAATTATATTTTTCTGACTTAGAAGTCGGTTTTATCGACTTCTAAGTCGGTTTTATCGAGTTACAAGTCGAAATTATATTTTATATATCTGCATGAATGTAAAATTGGTGGAATTTTGGGCTGCAGATTTTAAAAGTACCATCTTCAAAGAAATCTGAATAGGCCATCATAGTTTGTTGGGCAGTGGGGGAGGCGAATACCAAAATTTTGTCCATGCGGCCGTCGTCTATAAGCAAAAATGCTTTCGATAGCTGTTCAGGAATAGAAACATCCTCCCGTTTTTTGACTGTTATAGCACCCATTGCCTTATTTCTTGCAGTAAATAGCAAATATTTAACAGTGGAAAATGCAGGAAGGCTACTAACAAACTCCAATCCAGCATCCATAAGGGGGGCCATTTCTTGCTCGAAAATTTGTGTAACTAGCGCTACTTCTTCTCTTGATCTCTTTTTAGCATTATATAAACAAACACTTATATCATTGTCGGCAACATTAGAGACACACTGATTAATAGTTCGGCGCACAATTTCGTTTTTTGATGAAATAGTTACACTACCAGAACAGGTTTTTTTATTCTTGCAGATCCAAAAAACCGTCGAATTTTTGTTCTCCCTTTTAAAGTAGTATTGGTAACCAGATTCCAATCAAATATTACCACCTTTTGTACTTTCAATGGGCTGATACTCCATGGCAAAAGCGAAAATAGTACAACCAATCACTAGTAAAATGAACTAGTAGTAGTAGTAGTAGTAAAAAGATTTATTTTCTACTACTGTATAAATAAATTAACTTTAGGGCCCTAGCAACACGAAAGAAAACGACAGTAAATGTTACAGTTACCTGAATATTATCCGTTGCTAGCTACGAAAGTAGGTTGCTAGCTACGAAAGTAATACTTTCGGTGCCAGGACAAAAAAATCGAACTGACAGACTCTGACAATACTCAAATAACTAGTTGTCAACAATACTCAAATAACTAGTCATGGATTATTTTATGGGTGGAAAAAAAACCTTATTTTATCGTTTTAATTTGAATAAAATCAAAGTTTATTACTTAATAATATATTGATCAGAGAACAGTAGTAGAAAAAATTTAATACATTACACGATTCGAAAGCCTTTTTTGGTGGTCGGAGGTATTAAATCACCTCGGCTTTGCCTTGGCAATTCAAAAAACTCCTCACACCAAAAAATTAACTTTCGCATCTAGTAATGTAAATAACTATTTAGCACGTGGCTACATGATACATTTTAACAAGTTAATACCCTTTTTTTATTTATTTTTTGAATTAAATGACCTTTTGAAACTTTATTTGTCCTGTTAAGTTAATAAGAAAGATTTTAAACTTTTTTTAAAAGATTTTAAACTTTTTTGATTTTTAATTGACTTGTTTAATTTATTAAATTCAATAAGACCCTTATGAAAAACTGATTTATATGCAATATTTTTTGAAAAATTATTAAGAAAAAAATTATTGTTATTTCGTGTTAAATAATTATGTTGATCACTATTTAGAACAGTCAATTGCTTTAAATGTGGCAGTAACAAATCATTTTGAATTTTAAAAATAAATATTAGAACCAAAAATAATACTAAATTTTTTACATTTAACCATTCTAATTTTTTTAACATCACATTAATTTTTTATATATCTATCCATATTAAGTAAAATTCGCATCGCTTTATTTTGTAAA
Source organism: Polydrusus pterygomalis (assembly GCA_963969555.1). NCBI lineage: Eukaryota > Metazoa > Arthropoda > Insecta > Coleoptera > Curculionidae > Polydrusus > Polydrusus pterygomalis. The sequence goes on along the minus strand of OZ018381.1, from coordinate 4,904,798 downwards.
ATTTGTAATCTATTTATTACACCTTCATCCGCCATAAACAAAATTGTAGAACAATAAAGAAAATGTGGTAAAATTAAAGTATTGTATACAATTTTTTTGAATAAAATTTTAAATTTAAACTTATTCTTTTAAAATAACTAATTTTTCCCGCAATTTTGTAAATTAAATTTTCGAATTGGTTATTAAATTTTAATTTTGAATCAATCAATATACCTAAATATTTAAAAGAATTGACTATTTCTAGTTTATCACCATCAATTAAAATATTTATATTTGTATAATTATTTAAATTTACACCCATAACCATACATTTTGTTTTAGAAACATTTAATTTTAATTTGTTAACTTTTAACCAGTTTGACAATAGAACCAGTTCTGAATTTAAAATTTCCAAAATTTCCAAAATATTTTTACCGCTTATATAGATAATAGTATCATCAGCAAACATTTGTATTTTAAGAAATTTTAGGACTAATGGCATGTCATTAATATATAAGATGAAAAGTAAAGGCCCCAAAATACTTCCTTGAGGTACTCCTATGTTATTAAATTTCTTTGTTGAAAAAAAATTACCAAATTTAGTTTTCTGTGATCTATTATTTAAATAATTTTGAAACCATTGATAAACTTTACCCCTTATATACCATATTTAAATAATTTTTCTAATAATATATCTCTATTAATCGTTTCAAAAGCTCGCTTAAAATCAAGAAATACTGCTATTACATATTCTTCTCTTTCCAAGGCTCTTTTCTAATTTTCTACTACATATTGTATGGCTGTTTCACTAGAATATCCTTTTCGAAACCCAGCTTGAGAATAAATAAAAATTTTGTTTTTATTCAAAAAATCCATAACTTGTTCATAAACTACTTCTTCTATTAATTTTTCTATATCCCATAATACATTTATTGGTCTCATTTCATTCCATTGTTTTGAATTGTTAATCTTTGGAACCGGAGTAATATATGAACATTTAAGTTCTAATGGAATTTCTCCTTTGTTTAAACAAACTTCAATAAAGTAAAGAAGATAATATCCAATAACTGTAAATGTTTCTTTCATCAGTTTCTTAGTTAAAACCCCGTTGTAATTTTCATTTGAATTTAAATCATTTATAATTTTTCTTAAATGATTAAGAAAATTGGAACTAATGTTACCAAAAAATTTCGGCATGCATTCGGTGTGCAGTTTGGTTCCTTAATTAACAGTTTCACTGAAATGTATAGTAATTAAAGTAATTTTGCATGCATAATAAGGTTTTAATACACATACACTCTAAGAAAACGGATTAAAATAATTATTACGAATTATAAGTAATATAGGTAAAAAGGGGTCAAGTAAGAAATCGAAGGGTTCATAGAAAGGTATGAAAATAATTGCGGGGCGAAATAAGAATAGTTTTAAGTTTAGCAAGTAGAGTCTCGAAGTAAGAAGTCCCCAACTAAGACGACACCATGAAATCGACAATTTTGACTTGAAACTCGATAAAATCGACTTAGAAGTCGATAAAACCGACTTCTAAGTCAGAAAAAGATAATTTCGACTTGTAACTCGATAAAATCGACTTAGAAGTCGATAAAACCGACTTCTAAGTCAGAAAAAGATAATTTCGACTTGTAACTCGATAAAACCGACTTAGAAGTCGATAAAACCGACTAGTAAGTCAGGAAAATATAATTTCGACTTGTAACTCGATAAAATCGACTTAGAAGTCGATAAAACCGACTTCTAAGTCAGAAAAATATAATTTCGACTTGTAACTCGATAAAACCGACTTAGAAGTCGATAAAACCTACTTCTAAGTCAGAAAAATATAATTTCGACTTTTAACTCGATAAAATCGACTTAGAAGTCGATAAAACCGACTTGTTAGTCAGAAAAATATAATTCCGACTTGTAACTCGATAAAATCGACTTAGAAGTCGGAAAAATAAAAAAAAATAGTTGGTGGCCCTTCTACGCTTCCGTAGACTAATATACTTTTTCAAACGATTTTAATGAATTGTACGGAAGCGTTGAAGGGCCACCAACTAATTTTTTTGATTTTTTCGACTTCTAAGTCGATTTTATCGAGTTACAAGTCGAAATTATATTTTTCTGACTTAGAGTCGGTTTTATCGAGTTACAAGTCGAAATTATATTTTTCTGACTTAGAAGTCGGTTTAATCGACTTCTTAGTCGGTTTTATCGAGTTACAAGTCGAAATTATATTTTTCTGACTAAGAAGTCGGTTTTATCGAGTTACAAGTCGAAATTATGCTTTTCAGAGTTGTAAATCCAAATTAATGTATCTGCAGGTGTTTAAAGGTCGACAATAATTTAGTTGATAGTGTAAATATCAGATTTGTTAGTTGATAGTGTAAATATCAGATTTGTAGCCTTTATGTAAACAATGAATGACTTCCCGGTAAGTATTTTCAGTATAATGAGTATTACTATAAGCATTAGGCTCAGTAAAAACATGCTTGAGATCGAGCTCTAATTATTCGAATTATCAAATCTGTAAAATTGCCGCATAATTTTCTTTCTGTAGTTTAGGCAATATAGTGTTAGCTCATATAAAATGCTTGGATTAATACTGTTCTCTAACGGGAGCCGTTATAGCCTTTGGGCGTTCATAAAATATTTGGGGGGGAGGGGGAGAGAAATTTCACGAATCTTTTAATAACATTTATTTAAATGCTAAATACCGAAAAATTAACTAGCAAACAGTGATTGGTTTAGCGGCTTCGACGTTTTCTCCCATAATCGCTGCTTATGTAAGATAGCTTAAAGCGATAGACTAGCAAACAGTAAACACGAAAATGATAAATTTATGGTTTTGCGCATTTAAATAAATCCTAGCAAACATAGGCATGCGCACTGCAAAATTCTCATTCAACGATTGGAAAGATAGACAGGTCCGGGCTTTACAATTTAAAATGTCTTAGTAAAAGCTTAGTGTTGAGTTACACAGATTCTAAGCTCGTATTCTAAGAGCCAAGTTCTTGGTCAAGAAATTGTTAAAGCGACTTGTAATTTATTTATACGTGCACTCAGCTAACAGCTAAAATTTGCCTCAAGTTCTTGCCACCATTTATTGTAAACAAATTGGAACATGTTTTTATTTTTTTACCTTATTGAGGGGGGGGGGAGAGGTAGTGATTTTTAATGTTTTTAGTGGCTGCCAACCAGGTTTTGAGGTTAAAAAATCGTTTTTAATGTTTTGTTTCAAAATTATTTCTCTGACTTAATTTTAGTTCAAAAAACAAGAGAACCAGTCAAATAAAACTCATCCTATCAGATTGAAAATAAAAAACAAACAACACAGCAATCTTCGATATTATATCGCGTACCTTACCGAACGAAATATTAGTTGATAACATTGTTTAACAACTTGTCAGAAATTGGGGTACGTGTCAATCAATATTTTCGAGCACAATGTCTTGATCGAATGGAACTTGGCCCGTGGAGTACGGGCTATACAATTTTCGGAAGCGGTCGTTGCTTATAGGTCAAACAAAATTTACTAACTACATAATACACAAGAACACAAAAAATTTAAATCCGAAATATTAAACACCCACAATCTACAATAGCAAAGAATACAAGAAATCCACAGAGAAAACGTAACAACAAAAATGGCGCGGAGCCGGTTCTGGGGTGTGTTTATATATTGTCGCTAAAGAAGGAAAACTTAATATCCAGAGGATTGTGCGCATGCCCATCGCTGATGGACGCTGATAGATCTGACCGTCGAGCTATGCGTACAAAAGTAGTTTATTACCCATAAAACTTCTGTTTGCGCACAATATAAGCTGTACAGGGTCTTCCAACGAGGACTGAGCAGGGGCTCATTTTTGAGCTTCCTTGTATTTAAAGAAAAATCCAAAATAGCCAATCGATGTACTTTTTCCTGCAGAATTCAAAAATGAAACCAAAAATTTATTTGAACCAGAAACAAAAGAGTTACGATATGGATAAGGTATTTTTTAAATGGAACATAGCTTTTTTTATACGATTTTTGGAACGAGTGATTTTTTTTTGTCCGTTCTAATTAAAATATTTAATATTGTGACAGCTATTTTTATTAAATTTTAATGTTTTATCCAGTATAATTTAACTTTAATCTGTTTGAAACATACACTAGGTAATAAAGGTATAATCACCTTTGAATCCTTCAAAGTCAAAAAATTTGACAAATTTACTATAATATTGCCGAAATGAAATATGCATTAGATGAGAGTTTGCAGATTGTTATCTTGTTCTACAAATGCCAAGAAAATGCAAGAGAAGCAAAGAGAAGATTTATTGCAAATTTTCACAGAAATATATCCGTCAATACTATTCTAAGGATAAAGAATCTATTTGAGGAAAATAAAACATTACATGACAGAAAAATACATCCAGAAAGGAATAGAAATCGAGACCGTGCCATTGTAAATTATATTCGACTGAATCAAACTAAATCAATTTCGGACCCAGTTCGGGACGTTCAATACGGCGGCGGTGTAAGACGCAGAAGAGTTACCCAAGAAACTGTTCACAGGACTTTAAGAAATCATAAATTTAAGTCTTATCATATCCTTCCACTTCAACATCTAACACCGGCACAAAAAGAACTTCGCTTCCAATTTGTTTCCCAAATTGTGATTCGGAAAGAAAACGAAGATCCTAATTTATTCAGAAATATCTTATGGACTAACGAAGCCACATTCACTACATCGGGGGTTTTCAATAGACATAATAGTCATCACTGGGTCGTTGGAAATCCAAGAAAATTTCAGACAAATAAATTTCAAGGAAGGACTTCAATCCATGTTTGGTGTGGCATAAAAAATAATAGAATTTTGGGACCAATATTTTTTAACGGGACGTTAAATGGACAGAGATACTACGAGTTCTTAGAAAACGAAATTGAGAACTTTTCGGAAGATTCACCATTGGAAAAATATCAAAATTTAATTTGGCAACATAACGGGGCCCCTCCGCATGCCGTGCGTGATGTTACTCAATATTTAAATGGACGCCATGAAGAATGGATTGGTAGAAATGGAACCTATGCTTGGCCACCCAATAGTAACGATTTGTCAATATTAGACACATTTCTTTGGGACCATTTAAAGAACGTGATATACAAGCAGCGAAACCACGATATTGAAGAGATCATGCAGAAAATCGTGAATAAAATAAATCGCCTTAACCAGGAAAATCACAGTATAACAGCAAGTTTGGAAAGGCTACAAAGAGGTTATCGCACTTGTTTCGAGAACAACGGAGGCCACATTGAACAATTAAATTATAAATGTTTTTTTTTTAATTAGTAGATATGGAGTTGGATTTCTTTTTCTGTCATGTAATGTTTTATTTTCCTCAAATAGGTTCTTTATCCTTAGAATAGTATTGACGAATATATTTCTGTGAAAATTTGCAATAAATCTTTTCCTTGCTTCTCTTGCATTTTCTTGGCATTTGTAGAACAAGATAACAATTTGCAATCTCTCATCTAATGTATATTTCATTTCGGCAATATTATAGTAAATTTGTCAAATTTTTTGACTTTGAAGGATTCAAAGGTGATTATACCTTTATTACCTAGTGTATGTTTCAAACAGGTTAAAGTTAAATTATACTGGATAAAACATTAAAATTTAATAAAAATAGCTCTCACAATATTAAATATTTTAATCAGAACGGACAAAAAAAAAATCACTCGTTCCAAAAATCGTATAAAAAAAGCTATGTTCCATTTAAAAAACACCTTATCCATATCGTAACTCTTTTGTTTCTGGTTCAAATAAATTTTTGGTTTCATTTTTGAATTCTGCAGGAAAAAGTACATCGATTGGCTATTTTGGATTTTTCTTTAAATACAAGGAAGCTCAAAAATGAGCCCCTGTTCAGTCCTCGTTGGAAGACCCTGTACAATTTTAAAGGTATATTTTGTACATTACCTGACGAAGCTGCAGTGCAGTGAAACATGTCGTATTGTAAATAAAAAGTGGAATTTAAGTAAAAAAGTGTTTTACTTACAGTAATAAAACAATATTATTATGGATTTACACCAAGTAACGACTAATAATATTAAAGGTATATTATTATGTTGTATGCTTATAACCTATGCGGCGACATCAAAGATAGTAGGTAGCTAACTGCTGATGTTATACGATGGTGGCTTACACTGTTGTCTTGTTTATCGACTTGTAACCTAATTTTCCTTCAAAATTAAACAACTCGGTATAAAAGTTTCAATCGATTAGTAAAAGCGGCGTAGCCAGAATGCATGGCTATTGTGACGGGTACCAACCTTATCACCCCGTGATCAGCAATAAAGGAAAAAAGCGCCGCAGGTGAAAATTGTTTGGGTGTCACGCCCAAACTAATCCAATTGGGTTGCTAGCGAATATAAAGCGGTATAATTATATTTCAGCGCTCGGCCTCCCCGACACCGGGAATCCACTGTTTCGGAAATTGAAATCGATTATTTATGTTTATATACACGAATAATGTATTTATGTCAATAAAAGAAAGAAAAATTTTAAAAGTGAAGAAGTACATATCATATACAAATAAAACATGCTGTTGGCCGGCGCCTGCAATGGCGCAGGATTTATTTAAAAAAAAATTATTGAAAAATATTTATTTAGAGGAATAAATGGATTTCTCAATAAAATGCCTGTTTATATTCTAGAAGAAAATATTGTAGCATAATTTTTAGGAAAAGTCGATAATTTTGACAACACTGTACGATCATTCTTCCATCGATCGCCTTGGGACATCACTGGCAGTGGGAAATTTGATTTTTAAAGGTTGGCAACACTGATTACTGGTGACTTAGTAACTAAACCCACCCCAGTGAAGCTTAAATGGACGATTTCGCAACACAGTAGAAAGAGAAAGAAGAGAGAGAGAGGGGTGTTAGTGTGCCTGCCGGCCATCAGGGCAAATTAGCGCTGTTGTCGCCAGCTGGCCGTGTAACCGGGTTCTGTCGCATATTTTTGACGTATAGAAGAGAAGGACAGTTATATTCTAACCTACTATAACGCTACCCAAACTGCGCCAGGTGCTAATTGGAACAAACCCGCCAGCCCGCCATCCATCGCCTCGTCACAACTGTCAATTTTTCTTGTCCACGTTTTTTTCTGAGGAAATTAATTAATTTTTTATTATCATTTTAATACACAATTCTATTAGTTTCTATTCTAGAAAACTTCGCCGATGTGTGTAATCTTTCAGTTATTATTCCAGCCTACTATGCAGGTAATTATTTTTTATTGTTTATCAAATTGATTTTACACTTCCTTACCTATTTTTTATATAGGAATATAGGAAATGTAAGTTTACAATAAATAAATTAACATGAATTGTTTCACATACATAATAGGTGTTGGTTAACAAGCCAATCTTAACAAAATATCACTGGGCAACCTGCAGATAACTGCAACACATTGTGCCCGAGGTAATACCTAACAATCTATCAGTTACGAACAGATAAGTTTAGTCTCTTGAAATGATAATTTTAACATTTTTGTTTTACTGAGTGGATTTAAAAATTATAACATAATGGCACAAAGATAATGGTTTGAGCTAACTCGATAAGTAGATACTGGGCCATCGGCCATATTTTACAGAGAAATTTAATGTCTACCCGATACTGTTTCTTTTGTTTCAGAGAACGCTGTAAGAATCACCTGATAGTTTATGGATCTTTTAGTACGTGTCTCAATGCATCCTAGTGCTTGTGTTTATACAGTATTTGTGATAATATTATATGAATTGAGTCAATTCCAGATGAGTGAGACCTGTGAGACGTAACCTAAGGACCTTAGTTTATTCTAAACAGTTATTTTTTGTTATGGTTGTCAATGCAGTTTTTATTTATAAATAAACGTAGAAAACATTATTTACGATAAAGTGCTTTCATCTTTATTTTCTAAATCTTGGTTAATATAAAAATAATGTGCATTATTTATTCCATAAAAAAAAACTTTTGTGCGTCTTTTTATTGATTTAATTTGTGATTTAATAATATTTATATTGAATCACAAATTAAATCAATAAAAACTCGTTCAAAAGTTAATAATTAAATTGAAAAGTCCTAAAACCGCTGTTTAAATTTCCCGCCATTGCGCCTCTGATGGCCGGCGGGCACACTAACACCCCTCTCTCTCTCTTCTTTCTCCCTCTACTGTGTTGCGATTTTTTAACAAGGAGCTAACATTTCTAACCCTATAAATTTTCTTTGACTAAACCGTAGTGCCGCTATTGCATTATAACAAGCAGCTCAATGCTATTAATATAAAAAAAATAATAATTTTTAGCAGTTTGATTGGAACATGTCATTTGATGAATTTTTGATGTCGAGGAATATTCCGCAGGAGACAATAATAAAATTGCAGGATGAAAAGGTAAGAAGTCTCTTATGGATACCTAATGTAAATTGTGGCCCAGTGCAAGGAAGGGCCAATGTCTTTTTAATCTTCAGTTCTATATGTCACATACTGTAGTTCATAATATGGGCACCTGTAAAGACCTTTCTCACTTCCTCCTTAAAGTTAGAAGAGATATTAACATTTGGTAGTAAAACGTTTCAAGTGAATTACGCTACTTTACTGCCGTCTGGTAGCCTGGTAGAAAACGTATTGGAATAAGGAAATTTCAACAAAAATTCCTTTTCGGCAACTAACTGTATAGACAAATTAATCAAATTATTAATATTAGATTTTTAGAAACATTCTGAATATTTTTACAGTTACAATTTATGTCACATTCTTTACACACACAGCTAATTATTGCTCTTAAAGTTTTAGTTTATTTATTATATGAAGCAAATAACAACCAAATACCGAACATCTTAGACAATTTCAATTTAATCGAATTCAACCGTAAACAGACAAACGTTTGTTGCCATGCGCGAAGCTTTCAAATCAGGTTGAAATTTTTCACTGCTATCATGTACAGTCCTTGACAATCAGGATTCTGCGCAATAGACTGCGTTTCTACGCATATTTCTTAGAAATACGCGCACGCAAAGAAATAAATACTTAATAGAATTTTAAATTTATTTTTCAAAATAAAATTTTATATTATCTAATTATGTATTTAAATTACTAATCAATATTTAAATCAATATTTTTATTTTAAAAGACATTAGAGTAGGTATTGAAGGAAGTAAATATATTTCTTTGAACGAAATCCGGAGAAGCCCTAACAAGGTAATAGCTGATCTACTATAGTTGATTCAACGAGTAAACCTGCAAGATGGCCGACATGTCATATGACAATAGTCATATTCCAGCTATTTAATTTTTAGTAAGAATAATATTGGCAGCAATAGGTCAGGACCGGACTTAAAAATTGTTATAAAATGTTACCTAATTTCCATAAAACAATTTTTTGAAATATACAGGGTATTCCTTAATGACTTAGTAATATCTTAGGATTACTTCTCATGATATTTTCAAGAGAATAGTTAATCTGAACATATGCCTGCAACGGCTACACTTTTTTGCTACAGGGTGTTTTATTTTCTACTATCTCTGAAAGTACCTACTTAAAATTATTTAAAATTTTAGTACCTGTGTTAATAGGACATAAAACCACATATTTTATTTAGAAAAGTTAGACTGCTCCACCAGTGGCTGGCAAACATGTCTTCTGATAATTTTTTATAAAAAAAAAATGGTGCACTGCCATCATTTTTCTGCATGGGTATTTTTTCTATCATTTTCCGCCACTGCATTAGGTAGAATAAATCTTTTAGTCAACAATATTTTTTAAATTTATTCATTTATTTATTAATTTATTGTTACACAGATTTATAAAGTAAATATTAACATTTTCAATTTATTATTAAAATTTTAAAACTAGCCTATTATAAATACATAACATAATAAATGAAAATGGAAAGAACATACACTTGAGTAAATCAGACATATATAAAACACATATAAGTCGCAAGATTCACGTAGGACTGAATTGCTTATCAATGGAATAGAAGCAATTAATTATTTCATGTGAGATAGGATTTAATTTCACATTTGAATCTATTTATATTGGCTACTTTTTGAACAGGGGCAAGTGATTAAAAACTACAGAAATAGCAAGGAATCTTTTTGAATACACTAAGCCGAAAGCCAGGAATGTGAATACTGCTCCTGCAATCCCGCATTATAGTAGGAGTGAAATTTGTCAACTGTCCCAAACTTGTCATGATGTTTATCAATAATTAAATGTTTGTCATTTCTCTGTTGTAAGATAAAATAAACGTATAATTATTAATAAGAGGTAAAAACATTCTGTCTAGTACCTAGTACCTACACAAGAACTGAAAGCAAAAAAAGGTACACAAAAAGCATCAAAATATAGATAGTAAAAAAATGACAACATTAAATTAGCCCTACTCGTCATCATCTGTTGAGTCAGAAAACTCGCAATCGCTATCAACATTTATCACAATAGGATTATTGGGAGCAATAATATTTTGTTCTTTGTCCCACGCTTCTTTAATTACTTTATCAGTATGACAAACATAGTTCCTCCAGTTTTCTTGCGAAACATTTGCAAGAGCCACTTCCCACGTCCCTAAAATATTTTTTGTCTCGACAATGTGTTTGTCATAGAACCGCTTCGCTTGACTCCACACCATCTCAATGGCATTGTACTGGCAGTGATATGGCGGTAACCTTAAGACTTGATGCCCTGCTTCATTTATTAAATTCTCTACTGCGTAGGATTTATGTTTTGGCACTTGAGATATCAATGTCCATAGGTCAGCTTTTTTGGCAGTATCAGGAAATTTAATTTGTTTTGCATTTAACCAATTCTTCATATTTTCCTTTGTCCAACTTTTAATCGTAAGCCTTTCCGACTGCCTACTGTGGTAGCTTGCATTATCTAGTATAATAATAGATGGTCTTTACAAGTTCGGGAATAACTTCTCCTTTAACCAGGTTTCAAAATTAACGGCATTCATCTCTCCATGATAGTCAGTCAGTACATTGGTTTTGGATTTAAAAATTAGTGAAGAATTTTCAACAAATCCTTCCTGCATGTAATATTATGTATCTAAAAAGAAGATCAGAAAATTAGTTATATGAATTTATTATTATTATTATTATTATTATTATTATTATTATTATTATTATTATTATTATTATTATTATTATTATTATTATTATTATTATTATTATTATTATTATTATTATTATTATTATTATTATTATTATTATTATTATTATTATTATTATTATTATTATTATTATCCTCAGCTTAAAGCTGGTATGATTTACCTATCCCGGATATTAAGTATCAAAAGGATTAGGCTCAATTTACATCATAAACTTGCGTACTGTATGGCAGGTATTCAATATAACAGCCTTCTGAATGTCAGAGAAGGTGTTCCTGGGTAGTCCCATCTTGGCGATGCTGTCGTGCAAGGTATTGGGCACTATACCGGTTGCTGATATAATAACTGGTACTATTTCCACTTTTTCGCAGTGCCACATCTGTTTAATCTCAATGGCAAGATCTGCGTACTTGGCCATTTTTTCATGATGTTTGTTGAGAACGTTGTGGGTGTTCGGTACGGCTACGTCGACGAGAAGGACTGAGTTGACTCTTCTATCCACCACCACTATGTCAGGCCTGTTATTTGTCACCAGTCTATCGGTGATAATGGACCTATCGTAGTAGAGTCTAAAATTGTCATTTTCGAGAACCTTCTGTGGCTGATACTTATAGTACGGTGTATAGGTGTTGAGAAGGCCGTATTTGTTGGCCAGTTTCTGGTGAACGATATTGCACACTTGATTGTGTCGATGCAAATAGTCAGTATTAGCCAACACGGTGCAGCCAGCTGTTATATGTTGAATAGTCTCTGATGATTCTTGACACTTCCTGCATTTGTCGGATCGGGTGTTAGGGTCCTTGATGACAAACTTCTTGTAATTATTAGTGCTGATAACCTGGTCCTGTATAGCGATCATGAAGCCTTCAGTTTCTGGGTAGAGGGTACCGCTGGTAAGCCATTTATTTGATGCTTCCTTGTCAATATGAGGCTGATTGAGGTCGTAATGATGTCGTCCGTGCAATGCCTTTTGTGACCATTATTATTATTATTATTATTATTATTATTATTATTATTATTATTATTATTATTTTCAGGTTCCACAGATTTTGTATCTGGATATGGCTTCTATCCTGTTTCGGCATTAGTTGCAAGAAAGCAGGTAGATTGGTAGGTTTGGAAAAGTTCAGGTTTCAGTTGTCGGCGTTATTTAGTACACGTCTGACAATTCCACTGGTTTCTATAAGAACAACTTTTTGTAGCTGGTGGTATATTTGTTCTTTAATGTTTAGTTTTTTTAGGTTTTCGAAAAGTGTGTGTGGTATTTCTCCAGTTGCACCTATGATGATTGGTACTACCATCACTTTTTCTTGGTTCCACATTTCTTTTATTTCGTTGGCAAGAGGTAAGTATTTACTAATTTTTTCTTTGTGTTTTTTTTTGTAGGTTTGCGGCAAGCGGGATAGAGAAGTCGATCAGGTAAGTATGTTTGTTTATTTTGTCAGTGAACACCATGTCTGGTCTATTATGTTGTAAGGGAAGATCCGTTATTATTTCTCTGTTCCAGTATATCTTATAGTTTTCTGTTTCATGGATGCTTTCTGGGTTATATTTGTAGTATGGGATTGTTTCGGTGATTGTCGTGGATTTTTAAGAGCTCTTGGTGAATTACTTTGCCAACATTGTCGTGTCTTTTGGTATATTCTTTTGGGGCTAGTGTTTGGCATCCGCTTATGATGTGATCGATGGATTCGGTTTTTTCTTTGCACATTCTGCATCTGTCTGTTGGGATACGTTCTTTCATTATAAATTTTTTATAATTGCGTGTCGCAATGACTTGGTCTTGTATTGCCATAATGAATGCTTCGGTTTCGGGAAATAGATATCCAAGTTTTAACCACATGAGGGATGCTTCCTTGTTGATGTGTGGTTGTGCCAGCAATGCTGGATATCTGCCATGTAATTCCTTTTTTTTCCACTTATCCTCGAGGTTATCTTCCTCTGGTTCGCCGTTATTTTCTTGTGCTAGATTTAGCGGTGTTGATTTTTTGTCTAGTTTTTTTATGATTTTATATAACTTCATAACATTCATTATTATTATTATTATTATTATTATTATTATTATTATTATTATTATTATCATTATTTGTTCTTTTTCACAGGTTTCTACCCTGGGTTTAGAGCTAGAGCACATCGGTCAGTGACAAGATGGCCTGCTCGTTGGTGTGGTTCTAAACCACTTAAAGTTAAGTTTCGCCCAAAACCCTACGGACTATGCTGCACGTGTCTAACAACACAGACTTTTGCATAGGTACGTATAAATCTACATCTAAACCAAGTTGACCTAAACTCTTCTTTATTGTTTTAGGTATTTCACCAGTCGAGCCGATGACTATCGGTACTATTGCCACTGTCTCCATGTTCCACATTTGGCGTATTTCATCGCTCAATGGTAAGTATTTATTTATCTTTTCAGAGTAAGTTTTCTCGATGTTGGTTGGAAGGGGAACGGCAAAATCAACAATGAGTGTTTTCTTTTCAGCCTTGAAGGTAAGTACTAGGTCGGGAATGTTGTTTGTTATTGTTCGATCTGTGATTATTTTTCTGTTCCAGTAGAGTCGCATGTCGTCGTTCTCACATACTGGTGGCGGCTCGTATTGATAATATGGTGTGTGTTCTGTGAGACCTAGGTATTTTTTCCGTAGACTTTGGTGGATAATTTTTCCGACTCTATTATGCCTGTCTAGGTATGCTTTCGGTGCAAGCACTGAACATCCAGCAACTATGTGGTCTAGCATTTCATCCTTCTGGTTGCATATTCGGCATTTGACACTGTCCTGTTGTTCCTTTAATATATTTCTTCTATAAACCTTTGTCGCAATGACTTGGTCCTGGATAGCAGCGATGAAGCCTTCCGTTTCCAAAAACAAATTACCAGTTCTGAGATATGTTGTAGATGCATTCCCGTCGATATGTTCATTCTCTATTCCGGCTAAGTATCTACCGTGAAGTGGTTTGCTTCTCCATTGTTCTAATTGTTGATCCGGAGTAGAAGTCTCTTCAGAAGGGTGGTAATCTGTTTCTGACAACTTTAGAGGTGTAGCCTTTTTGTCCGCTCTCACCACAGCACGGTGCATCTCACTGGATATTGCTTTAATATGAAAGTATTCCCTTAAATTGGTAAGTTGGTTAGCATGTCTCGCCACTAGGTCGGGAATACCTCGGCCTCCCATTTTTCGAGGTAAGTGAAATCTCTCTATAGAGGAACGAGGGTGGTGTGCTCGGAACTTACGGAATTCTTTTCTTGTTTTTATATTAAGGTCATTGAGTTCCGTCTTAGTCCAGTGAATGACACCAAAACTGTAAGCGATTGCAGACGTGGCATAAGTATTGACTGCTTTAGAGATGTTCCTTGCTGACCGTTTAGAGCGTAGAATGGAACGTAGTCTTTTCAGGTAAGTATCAGTAACCGTATGTTTTGCTGCCTTATGGTCAATACCCCTAGCTTGCAGATAACCTATTAATTTGTAGCGTTCTCTCTCCTCCATTCCTTCGATCGTGCCTTGGTCCACACTGACTTCATAGTTCTCATGTTGTATCCACTTACCTTTCACCATTCCACTCATTTTGCATTTGTCGAGGCCAAATTTCATATTGATATCTGAGCTGAAGCGTGCAACGCAAGAGAGAAGATCGTGTAGGTGTTGTTCAGATTTTGTGTACAGTTTAAGATCGTCCATGTACCACAAGTGACTTATAGATCTATCTGAATGTGGGAGAGTATAACCTTTACGCTGTTTATTCAACATGGTTGTCAAAGGGCGCAAGGCCAAACAGAACCAAAGGGGACTTAGCGCGTCTCCTTGGAATATCCCACGTTTGATATTAATTGTGCCTATATCAAGTGTGCCGTTGTTTGCATTGATCATGAGTTTTGTCTTCCATTGAGACATTGCGTGACCAAGAAGCGTACAGATGTGGCTTTCTATTTTGTAAATTTTTAGGACTTCTGATAGCCAAGAATGAGGAACACTGTCAAACGCTTTTTGATAGTCAATGTAGGTCGTGTGGAGGGAGCTGTTTGTACGTTTGGCATTGGACATTATCACCGAGTCGATGACTAATTGCTCCTTGCATCCTCTTGAGCCCTTCCGACATCCTTTTTGTTCTTCGTCTAGCAGTTTATTGACCTCGAGGTGGGTATAGATCTTCTCGGTAAGTATTGAAGTCATTATTTTATAGATCGTTAGAAGACATGTTATCGGTCTGTATTTTGCAGGGTTGTCAGAAGGTTGTTGCGTCTTTGGAAGCAGGTACGTTACACCATTTGTCATGAAGTGAGGCATCCGTTCAGGCTCAGAGAGCAGGTAAGTATAACATTTTGCTAGGTGATTATGCGTGGCCTTGAATTGTTTGTACCAGAAGTTTTGGATTTTATCTGGTCCTGGCGCCTTCCAATTTAATGTTTTGCTTGTGGCCTTTATTACCTCATCTAGTGTCACTTCCCATTCTGTCATAGTGCGGAGATTATTAGCAGCTGTTTTCTCATCATAGAGCCATTTTGTTCTTTTGTGGTTTACAGGGACACTCCAAATTGATTCCCAGAAGCCTTTAGTAATCTCTTTAGTTGGGAGGTTAGTTTCAGTTGGTGCTTTATTATCATTCTGACTCGAGGAACCTAGGTGTTTGTAGAATACCCCTTCACTTTTGGCGAATAGGTTGTTTTGTTGCCTTCTGGTGTTGCTTACCTTGTATCGCTTTAACCTTTATTTTATTATATTATATTATTATTATTATTATTATTATTATTATTATTATTATTATTATTATTTGTTCTTTTTCACAGGTTTCTACCCTGGGTTTAGAGCTAGGGCACATCGGTCAGTGACAAGATGGCCTGCTCGTTGGTGTGGTTCTAAACCACTTAAAGTTAAGTTTCGCCTAAAACCCTACGGACTATGCTGCACGTGTCTAACAACACAGACTTTTGCATAGGTACGTATAAATCTACATCTAAACCAAGTTGACCTAAACTCTTCTTTATTGTTTTAGGTATTTCACCAGTCGAGCCGATGACTATCGGTACTATTGCCACTGTCTCCATGTTCCACATTTGGCGTATTTCATCGCTCAATGGTAAGTATTTATTTATCTTTTCAGAGTAAGTTTTCTCGATGTTGGTTGGAAGGGGAACGGCAAAATCAACAATGAGTGTTTTCTTTTCAGCCTTGAAGGTAAGTACTAGGTCGGGAATGTTGTTTGTTATTGTTCGATATGTGATTATTTTTCTGTTCCAGTAGAGTCGCATGTCGTCGTTCTCACATACTGGTGGCGGCTCGTATTGATAATATGGTGTGTGTTCTGTGAGACCTAGGTATTTTTTCCGTAGACTTTGGTGGATAATTTTTCCGACTTTATTATGCCTGTCTAGGTATGCTTTCGGTGCAAGCACTGAACATCCAGCAACTATGTGGTCTAGCATTTCATCCTTCTGGTTGCATATTCGGCATTTGACACTGTCCTGTTGTTCTTTTAGGATATTTCTTCTATAAACCTTTGTCGCAATGACTTGGTCCTGGATAGCAGCGATGAAGCCTTCCGTTTCCAAAAACAAATTACCAGTTCTGAGATATGTTGTAGATGCATTCCCGTCGATATGTTCATTCTCTATTCCGGCTAAGTATCTACCGTGAAGTGGTTTGCTTCTCCATTGTTCTAATTGTTGATCCGGAGTAGAAGTCTCTTCAGTAGGGTGGTAATCTGTTTCTGACAACTTTAGAGGTGTAGCCTTTTTGTCCGCTCTCACCACAGCACGGTGCATCTCACTGGATATTGCTTTAATATGAAAGTATTCCCTTAAATTGGTAAGTTGGTTAGCATGTCTCGCCACTAGGTCGGGAATACCTCGGCCTCCCATTTTTCGAGGTAAGTGAAATCTCTCTATAGAGGAACGAGGGTGGTGTGCTCGGAACTTACGGAATTCTTTTCTTGTTTTTATATTAAGGTCATTGAGTTCCGTCTTGGTCCAGTGAATGACACCAAAACTGTAAGCGATTGCAGACGTGGCATAAGTATTGACTGCTTTAGAGATGTTCCTTGCTGACAGTTTAGAGCATAGAATGGAACGTAGTCTTTTCAGGTAAGTATCAGTAACCGTCTGTTTTGCTGCCTTATGGTCAATACCCCTAGCTTGCAGATAACCTAAGTATTTGTAGCGTTCTCTCTCCTCCATTCCTTCGATCGTGCCTTGGTTGGTTATTATTATTATTATTATTATTATTATTATTATTATTATTATTATTATTATTATTATTATTATTATTATTATTATTATTATTATTATTATTATTATTATTATTATTATTATTATTATTATTATTATTATTATTATTATTATTATTATTATTATTATTATTATTATTATTATTATTATTATTATTATTATTATTATTATTATTATTATTATTATTATTATTATTATTATTATTATTATTAAGATC
This sequence comes from Polydrusus pterygomalis, assembly GCA_963969555.1. Lineage (NCBI taxonomy): Eukaryota > Metazoa > Arthropoda > Insecta > Coleoptera > Curculionidae > Polydrusus > Polydrusus pterygomalis. The sequence goes on along the minus strand of OZ018381.1, from coordinate 4,887,248 downwards.
ACAATGTGAGCTACCTAATATGGAGGAAATGTGGCATACCTGTTTCCCTCTGCATTAACTTTTCGGACAGATCTTACATCATCATCCTGCCAAGACCGTCTAAAAGAGCCATTGGAAAAAATCCACGTCTCATCAAGAAAGACGTATTGTTCCTTAGCATCAGCTTTCAATTCATTCTTCATATACTTTTCCAAAAATCGACGTCTTTGAAAAGCTATATGAGGTTTTTCCATTAAAGCTCGTCGGTTATTGTCCCTTTGATATGAGAACCCTATCCTTTTTAAAAGATTATGTAAACTTGTTTGCCCACCTGTATAATTTTGCCTTAATTTTAACCGGTGGAGCAGCGTTTTTATTGTGACTGGAGTTCCTAAAATGGTACAGAACATGCGTGAGTAATCAATAACACTCAGTACAATACAATCAAAATTATTTTAGTCATGTTATCACTTGCTCACTATTCACGATAACAAATTAGTTCAAATGCATGTGTGTAATGTGCAATGTATATCAATATTTTACAAATAATGAATTTAGCCGAACACTACCAGGATTTTAAAAGAATTTATATACAGTATGTCCGCGGATGCGGTTAACATGAGAACAACTGGACTAAAAATTGAAAGATACGAAGAAAAGTCAATCTTGAAAAAAAAATTTGCTTGTCGAAAATATAGGAACTACGATGAGAAAATTGATTCTTATTATACAAAAATTCAAAAACATGCAAAAACATATAATCAAACACGAGCAAGCAGTCATTTTTTGGCATTTTAACGTGATATGACAAATAAAAAACTTGCTCCAAATTTAGTCCTATCCCTGATTCCGAACTTACTGAACAAAATTGGAATTCACGAAATTCAATAAAAAAATTAAACATTTTTGCAAGTTCGCATTTTTTAAAACTATGACTATTATTGTGTATCATGTTTCGTCCACTGTAAATTTATTTTTATTAATGTTTAGTAATATAAAGGTAATAATCAAGTAAAAGTAGTAAAATTGGGACTTGCAAAAATGTTGATTTTTTTTTTAATTCATAAATTCCAATTTTCTTCAGTAAACTTGGAGCAATTTTTTTTTAATCATTTCGCGTTAAAAGGCCAAAAAATTACTGTTAGCTCTTGTTGGAATTCATGCTTTTACATTTTTGAGACGCTCTGTATAATAGGAATCAATTTTCTCATCGTAATTACTATTTTTGCGATAAGCAGATGTTTTTATAAAGAATGACTTTTTCGTATCTTTCAATTTTTGCTCCATTTGTCCTCTTGTTAACCGCATCCGCGGACATACTGTATATTGTTAGCCCGTTAAATCTTCCATAACCAAGACAATAATACACTAACATTCCTTATTATAACTTTTGTTACCTTCATACATACACTTTGTGTGTTTAATATGTCTAAATTAATGGTAAAACACATTTAGACAAGTATAACATGGCTGCAATGTTTGTCAAAGAAGAAAGATGCCATAGCTGTAAAAGTAAAAGTCTTTAAATTTAAATAACTTATGCCATTAAAACATTGTTTTAAGGGCATTATTACTAACAAGACAACAACCAATTAAAGCAACATCCATTTAAAAAATTTAATATTTTAGCAATATGGTATTTAATAAATAATATTGTAATTTTTCCTTATGACCTGCCCATAAGAAAAAAAATCTATGTGACTTACGTTCAGAATACATGTTGTATATTTCGTTTCTTATTTCCATGCAGATGCTTTTAGGTGCTTCATCAGTTAAATATTTGCGTCTGGATCGGTTTAAAACCAGTGTGGATTCCTGGCATCCATTTTTATTTTTGCGTACTGATTCGACTGAAATTTGCAAGGCTTTGGCAGTTTCCTAAAATTGACATGGCACTATAAATATTTAATAAGTTATCTGAAAAACTTTCGACTGGAAAGTATGTCATGTTATGAAAAAAACCTCAATTACTACTACAGTTACTAACCTTGGTTGGAGGTTACTCAGGGTGGTTTTCAACAAAATATTTAAAAACATTTTGAACAAACTGCTGGGCAACTTTATTTTCTTGCATAAGGCAATAACCTTGTTTTAGCGAAGAAGGTCCTTCAGCACAATAATCATGGTCCATTACTTGTTCACTCATATTTTCCTACAAATACAATATTATTAGTTATTTATAAAAACAGAGGTGAGAAATGAGAATTAGTTAAGTACAAATGTCTAAAAATACTTACCGGCAACACAATAGCACAATGGAATAGCTCTGAAAAGAACTGTTTTTAGAATTAAATAAAGTTTCAAGGCACAAAAATGGATAAAAACGAATTAAAACCACAAATCAAAACTCCAAAATTGAACAATGTCAACTAAAACCGTATTGCGTGGAAACCCCGGAAACGGTCTCATGTTGCGCTTTACAAAAGCAATGCCTGGACTGCCCTGTGATCATATAACGGTTCGTGTTGGTTAGCACCGGTATGTGTCTCTCTCTATCATGCATTTAACTCGATACGAAGAAACAAGAAAGATATATGTTGTACACTGAAAAAAGAATTTATTTGATCTAAACAAAAATGGAGTTCGCCGAAACAAATATTTGTTCCCCATGACCTGAACAAATAATTATTTGAAATTTTGTCCAAAATTATTTGACTTTTGAGAGGGAAATATATGATATTCAAATAAATATTATTTAAATAAAATAATTCCGTTATTTAGCACAAAGCAATATAGGTAACCAACAAATATGTATTTATTTCTATTAAATAAATATTTATTCTGTCCAAATAATAATTTATTTAAATCGGCAACACATTTATTTAATCCAAATCACGAATTGTTTATTATACTTTATATTTATTTCTATAAAATAAATATTTATTCTGTTCAAATAATTTCGAAATTAGGATGTGTGCTTTTTGGCATTTAATTTAAATAACTTATTGTTTCCTATAAATAAATAATTATTTACTATTGAACATAATAATATATAATATAATTATTAATAAATATTTTTTGGTAAAAACTATATTTGTAAGAAACAATAAGGTATTTAAATTAAATAATTAAAATAGGGTATAATCTCCCAAACTATTTAGAAGAGGAGCTGCAAAAAGAAATAAATCATACCACAGTTTTTATATATATTCTGTTTATTGTTACGAAAAATAACATAACTATATAAGAAAACAAAACAAAACTGTAATTAACATGACAGTTATTAAACTCGGTCTGCGCCTACGAGAGCCTTAATCTCCTTAAACATCCATATTTACTGCAATAACTAAATGTTCCTGTAAAATAACATCTTGTTTGAGGGAAATAAATTAAATTTATCACAAACAATCAAAAATGGTTATAAATAAATAATTGTTTCCCCGAAATATTTATTGATTTAAAGCAAATAAATATTTATTTGCTTTAAATTTTATTTATTTCACGCAAATAAATATTTAAGGCAAATGAATAATTTTACACAAAGGGGCCGCAAGAGACGCTTTCGCGGCCATCTTGATGGTATACAACATGAATATTAATAATTAGGTATATTGTGTGACAGGATTGATCTGGTATATCACTAATTACTAGTTAATTACGTGGTAGCGTTCTGACTATAATAAACATTATTCATTATCAATGGTAGCGTTTCTGACCGACAATACCAGACCTGGTCCTTTCACATAAGGGTAGAATTACTAGTATAAATAACTAAGACAAATATATAGCAAGAGCACTCTTGGAGATGATGGAGTTCTTTATGATAACGTCAACGTCGTCTCGTTCTGTTAGTTGTATCTACTGTTAATACCAAACGACTTACCAATGTCGACCAAACAGCAATATTCAGGTGATGATGTTAACAATAACGTTGCAGCGACGCGTCTTTAGGGCGCGAGAGCGAACCGTTCAACCTTTGTTAATGAAACCCTTTATATTGATTGTTACAATAAAACAACACCCAGTTTAAACAACAACTTATAAATCTATTAACAACAATTATAAAAAAAAGGTAGAAAGAAAAGTTACTGGACAAGAAAAAGAAAGACTATAAGACTAATACAAAATATGTATTATGCTAACTAATAAAGAGAGATTGTTCTATTTAAATGCGTTTAGTGTACGATTCCAAAAATTACCCATTTAATATTTAAAACCCTATGAACAGATAAAATTACTATTTTTCAATCAATACAACCCTGTAATTTAATCACCCAAAGATGAATTTATAATCCCCGAAAACTGAAAAGTCTTATAAAAACACTAAAACCCTGAAACTGATAGGTAAACACAACAATCTTACTTAAACCCACAATTTAACTTTACACTTTTAAGAAATAAAGGATTCACTACACAAGAGGTATATCAACGAGAGAAATGTGTCCAAAAATATATACTAATTTGCTCGACTATACCCGCTAATACATTCCCTTAAAACCCGCACGACTATACACCTGAAAATAGCATCTTTGGTACTTAGTCAAACCGAACCCGATAACAGAAACTTCGAAACTTAGTAAACCGAAACCGTTAAAAGAACTTAAGGAACTGAATTGTGAAATTCCCCGATTAAGCATCTAACTTCTAAAGACACCCCTTAAATTATGCTACTTCAAATATTTAGCTATTCCATCCTATAAAAAGTACTAAAATTAATATCATCCCTCGGTATCAAGTGATAGTTTATTCTATCCAACCAATCAGAAGTCATTTCTCTCTGAAACTCTGCCTTAGATCATAAAACAGGGTCGTCCCAATATATGATTGTAGACATTACCGCTAGGTGACTCTAGTTATACAATCTTGATATTTAATTAGAACTTTTTCTCTCTTTATGGACATTTTACCTTAAAAATCATATCTATAGCTAAACAATACATTCCATACTTATAAAATAACCGTAAAAACGGTCTTACAAATAACATTCCTAAATTAACCTTAAATTTAAAGTACAGCAATCAGATTTACTTAAAAAAAAAACTTTTAAGCTGTTCCAGGGAAAATAAAAGAATAAATCTGATCCGACTTTTACATACATAGAATGGTCAAAATACAAATCCTGGTTCTTCCTATATTTTCCATTTTTTTCTCAATAATATGGTTCATTTTTATCTCATCATAATGGACCACCCACGAAAGTCCCTTTATTTATTATTCCCATCTAGGGTTATTATAGATTCTTATAAAGTTTACATTATCTTTGACAAAACGTGCTCTTCTATAGATTCTATTATTTATTTGAGTTTTTGCTAACAACCAGCTTTTAGGGTATTATAGAAAAATAAACTTTATGACTTAACAAATCTTTAGGATAACTTGGGCAATTTATTTGTTTAAGAAAAACCGTTCGTATTTGTTTAAAATAGTTAGCTACATTTGGGTTTTATTATCATATTTATGCTTGGAATAAAAGCTTTTAGAGCCCTTCTTTGAATTTTAAAATAGGAAACATATTGTTTTGCCTGAGAACGCACTTTAAATAAAAATAACTTAAAATAAAAACATAGATTTTTGCGTTCTATTACAATTGAAAACAGAAATCAAAACAATAACGATATGCATGTTTATAAAATAATATATAACAATATGGCAAAGACAAATTTGTTAACTTTTTCTATTATATACAAAAATAATTGAAACGTTTTTAAATGGGCATTTCTCCATGGCATTCATGATTAACTAATTATTATTGTATATAATATGCTTTATCTGTCTTTTTTAAGTAATAAACATTAAAATTAAAATATTACCTTTGAAGGAGGGCCACAGATGTCCCATGTTATGGCCAACTAGCCAATCGCGAACATCCATTGCCACACAAAAGTATATATCACCTTGTCGAAAGACGCTCACTAAACAACTAAACTCTCCAGTGGCGAAATGAAAAGTTATTTGCAGCAAATAATATTTTGTTTGAAATGTAGACGTTTAAAGGCAGAGGTGTAGCAAACAATTTTTTGTTTGGCGCGAATAAGTTTTATTTCACATAAATAAACAAAAACCAAACAAATATGAAATAAAACTCAAACAATTCAATTTATTTGTTGCAAACAATATTTGTTTGAGCTAAATAAAGATTATTTGTGGCTAACAAAAATAAAGCAAATACATCATTTATTTGGGATGAAACAGACTTTTTTTTCAGTGTAGAGACTTAATAATAGTTGCTTTTACTTATGTTTGGAACTGAATTTTAATAATTTCTGGTGTGAAATCCTAGTAACTTTTTGCCTTAATTTATTTGTGATTGGAGAGCGCTGACATGGATTATCCGCCGCCATCATGCAGGCTTACTCGTTGAATCGACTTTATATCCATTTGCCTGTTGACGCACTGCCGTAACCTATAACTTATTTCTATAAAATACCAAAGCTTGTGAGGTGAGCGTGAGCGCAAGGCTACGAGACGAGTTCTAACTTCTAATAACGCCTGCCGTCTGCCAACGTCTGCGAAGAACAGTGTTGCCAATAATAATTTTTAAATTACATTAAGTTTACTGTAGTTTTCCGTTAAAAAACCGTTAATTTTTTTTCCGTCAACAATATCCGCTGAAATAAAAAATGCATTAAACCAATAAATCTACGACAGCTATTTTTATGCGAAAACTCCCCGTTACGTTAGTCATTCCCAACAATGCTGCCAGACTTTTATTAGAAAATGTATTTTAAACATAAGACCTCAAAGTATCAAAAACTCGGTTAAAGATATTTCAAGAAGGACAATTATTTGCATTGAACGTGATGGACGGCACACCGAAATGCGATTTTTTTTATTTTGCTTACTATTATTCACCTTTTTATACTTGACAAACTAATGCATTTTAGTTCTTTTTGCGTTGCAAGTATTATGCGCTATTATTAATTAAAAACAAGTTTTCATGTTTTAAAAAGTGCAGAAAAGGGTGATTAACGATTTTTTGTTGTAACTGTTTTTTAATTATGTTTATGTAGGTATCTAGCTACTTAGTAAAACACCGAAATGAAGTAAAATGTTTAGTGATTTGTATAAGTTATGACAACTTTGCAAGGCTTTTGACAACTCTTCATAATTTTAAAAAATAATGCCATATTTTGGAATTTTTTCATAAAGATGTTAAATTTGACAGTTTAAAAAAGTCAGGTGACTGCTCATGTGCACGTCATTTGACATAATTTTTCAAGCAAAAACGAATTGAAAAATCAAAATTTCTCTTTACCGATTAGGAAAAAATTTCTAATATGTTGCGGACTTTATCTGTGACACTGTATGTACTTAATATTATGGTTACGCAAAACTAACTTTTTTGGACAGGCCCTTTTATTTATTTATTTTTTTGCAGATAAGAACAAAGGCTATTGTAGATATCGAAATATACCTTTTTTTCAAAAAATGTAGTAACACTACTTATTATTTTTTTGTAGATTAACCCCTTAACCATTTTAATGATGCCAGAAAGTGACCTTAAATCGTATTTTCCCCAATATGGAGACAGGACCGCCATCACCAATTTCTGTAGGCGCAACAATAATAGCAACAAGCAAAGTTTAATTGAACGACTTAAATTAAAGATTGACGGTAAGCCGTATAACAAAACGGAAAAGAAATTTGAAAAGAAAAAAAAAACAAGAGTTATTGAAATTGGCTGGTTTTGCTATAACACGGAAGAAAATAGGTATAGACAAGTCCGAACAAAATATGGGGGCGGCACAAGAAGAGTTACCGCGGAGAAGACTACAAAAGGCAAAGATACTTTAACTATTGGGAAAAAATTATTTTTTACTGATGAAACTTCAAGTAAAGGGAAGCTGCATTCCTACGACTGTGAATTATTGGACTTTAACCTTTAGCGGCTATATACGGTAAATAAATTTCCTTTAACCGCTACAGAGGTCTCACAGACACACCGTTAAAAATATATATTTCAGTTCAAATTTTCCTCTTATTATACTTTAAATAGGATTAAAATAAATTTAAAAAGAATAAGCATTATCTTTAACAAAAAAAATATTTACTTTATTTCTAAACTTAGCAAATGTTATGTATATGAATATGTTATAAGAAGCGCAAGCTCTTAACTTAAATACATAAAGTGCATTACATAGGTTAAAAAAAAAATAATATAATATTTTAAACAATAAATATAAACCGGGACCACTGTAAACTCTAACAACATAACAACAAATAGCTAAATTATAAGTGTGGTCAGACCACTCTGTATCTTATAAGTCAAATAAGAAATCACTAAACACACTACTGAGGTTCTGGCGTTACTGATGTGGCCGACGGACATCGACCGAGAGGTACACAGTCCCTCACCCTTTAACACACAAGCAATAATTGTAATATAATCGAAAAAGTGTCTCGCAGACCACTCTGTAGCCGTTAAACAAACTTGATTTAAATTTAGCTGTGCAAGATATGTACAATATTTTATTAATATCAGTTCTAAGCTTTTATCTTGCAACAACTTTAAAAGATGGTGAAAGGAAAGAAAGGAAAGAGAAAAATGATGCGGACGAAGAGTTTATACCAGCAACAATAGGGAACTTGACAAAAATTTTAAATGGGGAAAAAATTCTATAAATCATAAGTACATATTGTCATTAAACATATGGCAGCAAAAAAAAACAACATATTTCGTCCCAAAAGACCGCAAGAAAGATTTAAAAATGCCCCAAAATTCAAATTATTCCAAGCGGGTAAAAACGCGCTGTTATAGTCAGATCTGGTCTTAACGTGCGGGTCCAAAGGTCACTGATTATATGCGCCAAATCAGACAACACAGAGGCTATCAAAATGTTGTGAGATTATTTACAAATATACCGAAGGAAGAAAAAATAGTTCCATTATTTTAGCTATCGCGAAGATAGCCACATATACCTAATATTATTAGTTTTGTAAAAATTATGTACAGGGGAGTTGAAAAAGTTACAAAAAAATTATATAATCGTTAATTATATACCTACTGTACCCTTTAATTAAAAACGACAATAATAAACAGTGCAATTTATTTTAACAAATTTACTACTAAAACCTAAAAATACAATGGCATTTAGTCTGATAAACTATTTCGATAATGAAAGAAAAAGTGGAAATTCGCAAACCAATATGCAGGAAACCGTAATGAAAAGACTGGGAATTAGATTAAGGACTATGCAGAATAATGTGCATGAAAAAAAAGCATAATATAATACCCAAGAATACTAAAAAATGTAAACGAAAAACACCGTTTATAATTATAGCCTAAAACTCTCATCGTCACTTATAAAATCTGAAAAGTCCTCGTCGTCTGAGTGGTCTTCGAATGGAGCAATTATCATTGGCTCTACTTCGACATCTAGTACTTGTTCTCGATCCCACCAATCCCTTATTAATATTTCTGTATGTTCCACCGATTTCTTCCAGTACTCTTGTCTAATATGATCTAACGAATGTTGCCAAACTAATTGTACTTGGTCGGATTTAAGACCATCACCTACATGTTTTTCATAATAAGACTTTGCACCAGCCCATATTAATTCTATTGCGTTAAACTGGCAATGATATGGCGGCAGTCGTAGAACCTCATGACCATATTCACGCAGTATTTCATCTACCGCGTATATTTTGGGTTTTTTAAGAGACTTTGCTATTGATAGGAGTTCCGATTTAAGCATATTTGGTAAAGGATTTTGGTTGTGTTTTTCCAGCCACTCATAAATATCACTTTTCCTCCAAGATAAAGTAGGCTGTTTATTTAAAATTCTTGAATGATATGATGCATTATCTAATACAATTAAAGACGGAGCATCCAAATTTGGTATCAATTGAACTTTTAACCATTTTTCAAACATTTCGCAATTCATATTATCATGATAGTCAGCACTTTTTGATGTTGAAGAAAAAATTAAACTCGCACCTGCAACATATCCTGTTGCAGAACCGGCATGCAAAATAATAAAACGCTTTCCCGTACCGCACCCCTTTTTCCTTTTAACACTTTTGACAGACTCATCTTACCAAGATTTTGAACCACTTCCATTCGAAAATATCCACGTTTCGTCTAAAAATACCACTTTTCTAAATTTCGATTTGTAATTGTCCGTATATTTTTTTAAAAACTGAACACGCTGACTCACTATCTGTGGCTGCTTACATAAAAATCTTCGGTTACAGTATTTTTTATAGCGAAAACCTAATTTTTTTATTAATTTTGATATAATTTGTTTTTTGTAAAACTGGAAGAGTTACATTGGTTTTTGATTTGTATAAATCGTAAATTACATTTCGAACTCCCATTTTAATATTTTCGCTTAAATCCTCAGTCTTTGGCTTTCTTCGTTTACACTTTTTAGTATTCTTGGGTATTATGTTATGTTTTGTTTCATGCACAATTTTCTGCACAGTCCTTAAACTAATTCCCAGTGCTTTGGCTACTGTTTCCTGAATATTGGTTGGCGAATTTCCACTTTTTCTTTCATTTTCGAAATAGTTTATCAGATTAAGTACCATTTTTTTTGATTGGGGATGCAAAAACTCAGAAAATTGTTTCATTTTGTCACAAACTGTCAAAGTCACAAAACTGGCATATTTAAAATAAAACGTAGCTGGTGCTATTACACCGAGAAAAAAATTTAGTTAAAATAACTCGATATTTAGTTAACGGAACTATAATCTGTAGTAGAATAGGCCCCAGGTTAGATGACTTGCTGATTTTACTAAATCTATTTTGCTAGAATTATCTATTGGTTGCAATTAAAAATACTTGCTGTTTTCTGCATAGTTGGAGCTACTATAAACTTTAGTTGCGCTAGCTAAAAGTATTTAGTAGTTTTATTATATAACCTATTAAAAATAGGAAGGCATTTAGTAGAATAAACTAAATGCATTAGCTGTATTTGGTATCCTTACCATGCTATTTAAACTTATTCTTTTACTGTGTTACATACTTTTATTTGTAACAATAAATTCATGATCTTACTTAAATTAGATTAATGTATTTGCAAAAGCTACTATTTCTTATAGCTAACCTTAAAAGTTTATCTTGCTAAAAATGCGATTTAAAGATCCTTTTTTTTGTTATAATAATGCCCTTACCATTTCATTTTTTGTGTTTTAACGGGTAAAATAAAAATAGATGTAAATTTGTACCTATTTTTAATTCAATAGAATTTATTTAGTAATAACAAACTTAAACAATAACAAGATCAATCAGAAATCTAGTAGATACATAATAATATAGATTAAAGAAGTAATTTATAGTAGGTACCTACCATTTGCTTAAATATTTTTTGGTTTCAGAACTTCAGCTAAAAAATATAACTAAAAAATTGTTAGTGGCGTGAAGACACAGTTTTCAAAATTTAAAAAGTTTTATGAGTCCTCTTCGATTTAAACCCAGAATCCCTTGAATACCAGTCGAACATTCTATCAATTGCACTACGGAGTTTCCAGACAGTAGCGATGTCACATTGAAATCAAATAATTTTTGTTGCTATTCTTTCTTCTAGAACTCTAGGGCATCAAAGGTCTAAATAAAATTAGTTTGATTAGTGTACCTATACCTAGTAAAAAATTATTGGTAGTTTTTGTTAGAGGTCATTGAAAGAATAAAGCCAAAGTCCCATGCATTCGGCGTCCCGTGCAAAATTAAAAAAATCTGGGGTTATAAAAACTTAAAAATTTTTAAATTTCTGTCACTAGTATTTGTTTTGTGGAACCTCTTAACCGAGAAGATTTTTTAAATTGACAGACAAAGAGTAATTATTAGACACAGTGACAGGCGAAAAATACATTTTTAGATATTTTTTTCACTTTTCTCTTTGATAACACGAGAACAGAATTGGCCTTGAAACATACATTTTGTATAGATTAAGGTTCTGCAAAAACAAATAAGTATAAAACACTATATAGATATAGGTTAGAGTAGAGACCAAATATTATTAAAGGTATAAAAAAAGTCACTGACAATAACTTCTACAGGATTTTTGTTCTATATATTTACTTTTATTAATTTAAAAAAAAATGGTTTCCCTTTACTGTGCTGTAATATTTAAAAACTGGATTTTAAATTTGAATTCTTTAAAAACCACATTTGTTTAGAATTTATAAAAGCTACTTAACCCTCGTAATCACATCTAAAAATTAATTGGCACTTACCTATTATTAATATTGTTTTAATTTCTGGATGACATCAAGCGTTCGTGGGATTATGAAAATAGTTGTTTGCCCAAATTTTTTCATATTTATTAATCTGTATGCTCGAAGCTCCAAAATACCCATAACAATATGGCGTCGGCTCTATCATTTGGATTAAATTCCATTTTGATACTGAAATAAGAGAATAATTGGTTATAAAATATCCCAGGACCAAATAGAATGCAGGGGCCACCCGGCAGGGTGCCGTATCCACTGTAGGTACTTGCTAATAACTTTCAACTTACCTAAATACTAAATAACTATTATGAAATAATCAAGACACAAACACAAGAAAATATTCAGGTATTCATAATTTGCGTAAAGCTAAATGTTAATGCCGCCCCGCCATGTCGGAGCTAACGTGTAAATAGTGGTTTCGTGAAGTTTCGTTACGTATTCGTACGCCGACTCCTCGCGAATGATTACCTTGCCTAGTAATGTAGTTAAACATACTACCTCGTCTGAGTAGAATTTAATAAGGATATTGCTAAATCCACTAGAAAATTTGGTGACCAGTAAGATTAAATATTATTTCCAGTTGTATCTAATAAATCGATGGTAGAAACTATTAAGCAAGAAACTTTTTTAGTTATCAATATGCTATTTAGTTAAATTAAATAAAATAATACTAATCCTTAATAGATTTCCATAGCAAAATTATTTTTGTTGCTACAAAAACCCTAATAGACTAAAGTTGCACGTTTTTTTGGTACTTTAACTAAATAATTTGCCATTCTTACTCATTTCTTCTCAGAAAATAAATTTAGTAAACTAATTTTCTCGGTGTATAAGCTTTTTTAGAATCGCTGGAAAGTAAATACATATCCTTTTTTTTCATGTCAAAATGGAATAAGTCTGTCTCATTTATCTTACGTATTTTATTTAGAGGGTAAAATTAAACGCAAGTAAAGAAAACAAAAACTGAGAGTATGTCTTTCTTGAATCGTATGACCCGCACGATAAGACCAGATCCGACTATAGTAGTCGTGACGTCAAATGGTATAATTTGTCAGATTTGTGTGTGACATCCACGAAATAAGTTATAGGTTTTCAATAAATTTGATGATTTGTCAGATTTGACATCCACGCGTCAAGCGACACGACCTGTTTAAATGCAGGTGATAGCTTAAACAACAATACAATAACACAAACACACGGCAATCCAAATGCAAATTGGGTCGCTCGGCACCTGTCAGGAGTGTCAGGATGACTGATGACCAAAAGTCATTCTACTGTCATACCATATGACGTCATCGGCCTTCGCGCGCTTTAGAGATCGTTTGAAATGCTTTCGACACGGGCGAAACTTTAAAGAATTTTTACCAAGTTATTTTTGATTTTTAAGGAGTAATAATTGGGGAATACTTTTTTCAGGCCTATCTAAATCATATTATTGAGACTTCAACTTTAAAGGAACTTTTGTATTTTTGTTTTCGTGTCTTCATTTTTTCACAATTTACTTGTTCTTGTGTCTTTGCTTGTATGTATTCCTAAAGTTGCTCTGCTGTAACATCTGGCGAGAGGCCTGATACGAACAGAAAGATGCTTCTTTTTGCAACATTCAAATCGAAGTTATCATTTTGTCCAAAGACTGGCGTGGGCCTGTCCTGTTTTGGATAGTTTCTACGGTTTTTATATTGGACCAGCTTCCAGTCATCATCTCCTCCCTTTCCATCATTTCCTGGTTTGCTTTCGGGCAACTTTCCCTTAGAAAGACTTGCCTTTTCTTGTGGATTACCAAAACTTGCGGCTTTTTGTTGTCGGGGTTGACACATGGGGTCACCTTTAACGTCATTGACTTTTGACGGATTTTCGACAGTGGACACAGACGAAAGGTTGGTTCGTAGTGCAAGAGAGTCATTCGCTGCGTCGGTGTTACTAGTGTCAGCAGTGGCCTTTGCCTTCGGAACTGACAGCACTATATCTGTTTCTGCTCTGTGGATGCTGTCATGCAGCGGCAATGTTGTCAGGTCTCTTTGCCTTTCAGTAGGATTTATAGGTTTTTGGCCCACCTCATTTTCCAGCCTCCATATCTTTTCCATTTGGAGTTCACAGTTGAGTTTTAAAAGGTTGTGTTTGTCTATAGCTTCTTCCAGAAGTCTTTTCAGATAATGGATTTCTAGTTCCAGTCTCTTGTTCTCAGACTCTTGCAGGTTAGGTAGAGCGTCACTTCCCGCCTTTTTTGCTGGGCAGCATTCCACTTTGGTTTCATCCACTATTTTTATGGTTTTCCAGTCCCGTTTAGCACAACTTTTATGGTAGAGGCCGTAGCAATTTATGCACACATACACTGATGAACTTTTGGTGGTGCAGCACAGCACTTTTTCTGTATTTTTTTCGAGTTTTTCACCCTCGATTATTTCTATGTCCGACATGACGCGCGACGTTGCCGTGATAGATTGACACCAAGGAATGCGATGCGAGGAAATAAACATTTAAAGTAAAAATTTTGCACGTTAAATGATAGTTTTTTAATTAGCATATTATCATTATTAATGTTTTATCTTGTTAAAAAGAATTTTTAGGATATTTTAAAGTTGTGTTTATTATCGTTGCAACAAACATGAAGTTTGTAATTCTTTTATAAATTAAAAATTCAAGTAAATATTACAAATATGCCTGAATTTGAACAAAGATAGGTGGAATTGATTTGATTTTGATTAATTTACGAAGGTCTTTATGGTGAATATAGAAAAAAAAATTTGGGAATAATGTTTTTTAAAAAAATATATATTTTAATTTTAGGAGGTCACATTTTTGAATCTATGCATAACTTTTAATTCTAAACAACTTTTCTTAATAGCATTTTGCTGAATTTTCTGAAATAGGTGTACTTTATTCTTGTACAAGTTTTATTTTTTGACCTACCCTGTACGCCGTTTGACTTGCAACCATTCCAAGTGCACCAAATATGATTATCAAACATGCCCCAACTTTTATCAAGAATAAAATTTTCTGAGAAATCGATAATAAAAAAAATTCGCATATGTTGCACACTTAAACAACCACACTGTATATATAAGGTAGTCGTTACGTTTATTTTTCATATTGATTAAAGCTATCTCTTTTTTTTAGTATAAGTTTTAATCAATATTATTTTAAAAGTTTAGTTACCTGTGTTGTCACTAATATTTTTAATGAAAATATTAATATTTTATTGTGATGTGTTACTTAATAAATATTTAAATTTACTATTTTACATTACTTACTAAATTAATAGTAGCTACTGAATCATCTATTATTTTACTTTTCGTATACTAGCACAGATTACCTTTACCTATTATGATACTAGGTAATAAAAGCTACCAAACATTCCGATTAAGGGCCTGTTTGAGAAAGCTCCGAGCGTGCTCTAAACGCCAAACTATACCTACATTTTATCTTTATCTTTTAAAGCAATCTAAAAAAAAATATTATTGTTCGTCTTCGTCGCTACACATTTCCTTTTTTTTTAAGTATTTTCATCATAGACAAATCTGGAATAGGTAACTCTAAAATTTATACGTTACTATGTTTTAAGACTTTTGTTAAGGGGGAGAGTGATCACGCGTCAATGTATCAACGTTTAAAAAATTATGCTGTTAAATTTATAAACACAGGGTAGTCGTTTATTTCTTATAAATTATTTTATTTTTATAATAATTATTTTTAATATAACTTCTATTGCAAAACCTTTAACTTAATTAATATCGTTATCAAAGAATATACATTTTATCGCCCTTCTTAGTACTTGCATGATATGGATCATTTTTATGAGAAATATTGTTCTCACTCATAAGGATATTACACAAGTTGTAAAAGTCCTCATCACATGAATATTTGTTAAATGTACAATTTGCATTCAATGCATCCAAAGCGAATGTTGGAACCTCTATCAGATAACTTTGTGTCTCATATAAAGAAGGCATTTCAAACATGATGCATGCTCTACCAGTTGGCGAATTACTATTTTTTGATGACCTTATTTTATGAATGTTCCATTCCAATACTGTTTGATCAAGTTCTTTCTAAAATAAAAAAGGCTGTAAAGGATAGATATATAACAAGTATGTGGCTATCAAAAAAATGCGGTTAAAATTTACTTGTTTACGCCTTTGATCACCTCGTCTCCTCAGGTGTTGGTAGCCACAGACTCATAAGGTCGTATGGCCGACTTATTATATACCTCGTGACGTAAAGGAAAGACTGTTCTGGTTTCTACTCAGGAAACGTTCAAGAATATTATTTGTGATAGTGCAAATAATTCTTTGAGCATTGGATTTTGAAGATTTATTAATAATTCTATTAAGAACGATCGATTCGATTTAAAATATCTTTATTTTTCATACTCATAATATGTTATTATATCTACATTTTTACATAATATAAATATATAAATATATGTATATATGCATTGGATTCTCTCTGGGTTCTGCCCAGGACACGCACTGGCAACGCCTGTGGGGTTGATTTTAGCCCTAGGTAGATTCTAATAACGTGTAGCTAGGATTTATTTGGTCGGTTCCGTAACCCTCTACCGCCATGAAAGAGTTTATGTTTTTATACAGTGTGTCCCGCTTTTCATGAATACACCCTGATATCTCAGTTATTAACAATGCGATTTTTTTCAAATTTTGGTGGTGATTGTATGTTAGAAAAATGAAGTATTTGGCATATTGAACAGTTTTATGCATTATGGGCGTGCGGTCTTGGGGGGTAAAAAAGGGTTGATTTTTTGAGAAAAGTATATTAGGGCTTATTTTAAATAATTTTTTCTATCAGATTTAGAATCAGCATCCCAAAAAACCCCTTAATTAATATTTTCAAAATCTCAAGAGCTGATTTTAACAGTAACAAAATTATTTTTTAATTTGGTACTTTTTTTTAATAGGTTGTTAATTGCTAACTTTTTGGTTTTAATGTCCTGATCTTATTACGTTTCAAACGAGTCCATGTCATTTTGTTGAATTCAGTATCCTCGCAACTATTTACTATGATTAAGTTTTTTTTTCGAAATTTTGATAAGAAATTACTTCCCAAACTTTAAGAAAAGTGAATTTACGTTTAAGAAGAATTGTTGAAAAGTGTATTGTTTTAGAAGGTAGTTATGTTGAAAATACAGAAATCTAAAATAGTATAATTTGTAATTTTGATATCATAGTTTTAAATAAAGGACTTATTAAAACAGTGCCAAATTAAAAAAATATTTTTTTTACTGCTAAAATCAGCTCTTGAGATTTTGAAAATATTAATTAAGGG
Organism: Polydrusus pterygomalis; assembly: GCA_963969555.1. Classification (NCBI taxonomy): domain Eukaryota; kingdom Metazoa; phylum Arthropoda; class Insecta; order Coleoptera; family Curculionidae; genus Polydrusus; species Polydrusus pterygomalis. The sequence goes on along the minus strand of OZ018381.1, from coordinate 4,869,875 downwards.
ATTTTTTGGGATGCTGATTCTAAATCAGATAGAAAAAATTATTTAAAATAAGCCCTAATATACTTTTCTTAAAAAATCAACCCTTTTTTACCCCCCAAGCCTATGATGCATAAAACTATGCCAAATACTTCATTTTTCTAACATACAATCACCACCAAAATTTGAAGAAAATTGCATTATTAATAACTGAATGTATTCATGAAAAGCGGGCACACTGTATAATAATATTTGAAATAATTTAGTTGAAATGTTTAGAATGGGAAAGCTTATGGTTTGCGATTATTGGAAAAATAAGATTAAAAACCAGCTTAATTCTATCAGGTACAAGGTAGCATGCGTTTGTCTTACGACTTGAATATATTTGGTGAGCGTGTCCCCCCTCTCTTTGGGGCGGAGTTATTTTTCATTGCATTTTTGTGTTTGATGCACTTATTTTTGAAACTTTTTGAGTTTGCTAAAGTGGATTATTTTGCGGAAAATAAGTCGGTAGTCTTGCGTACAAGGGTTTGTGCGTAGGGTTGTTGTTTTGTCTAATTTGCGTAATGTCTCGAGTCAGTATTGAATTTTGTGTTTGATTTTCATAGAAATTTGTACTTATGTCTTGTATGTATTGAAAAATTGTTGGTGTTTATGTAGCTTGGTGTAGATGGCGAATTGGTGTGTAGCGATTTGTTCTTAGCACTTGCCTTAATATTTTATTCTGTTGGACTTGCAATTTATGATAGTGTATATCCGCCATGCTACACCAAACTGGGCTTGCATAAGTCATTGTCGGTTTTCTTATGTGGTTATAAATTGTTAACTTATTTTGGGGGGATAGAGGGGAGTTATTTTTTAGTAATTTATTTAATATATGAGTTATTATTAAGAATTTCCCTATTATGTATTTTGTTTAAATGTCAGTCTTTTGTCCAGTATTACACCTAGGTATTTAATATGGTCAGTTGGTTGAATATATTGTCCGTTTATTTTTATGTTTTGATTAATTTGGTTATTCGTGAATTTTTTGGTCATAATCATGCATTCACATTTGTTTTGATTTATTTCCAGCTTCCACTTATGATACCAAGGAATTAAAATGCTTAAATGCTTCGTAATAATTTGTCTAGCAACGTTAGCGTAGAATGAATGTGTGAAAACAAGTACATCATCCACGAAAATTGCTAGATTTGAATTTGAAAATTTCGGTATGTCCGCTGTGTATAAATTAAAGAGAGGGGCCGCTAGGATAGTGCCCTGTTGTAGTCCTGCGTGTAAAGTCACCGGCTCCGAGAAATCGCTCTCTATCCTGACTTTAAATGTTCTATTTATTAGGTAAGAGTGTAGTAATGAAATAAAATCTAATGGAAATTCGTGAGTGCTTATTAGTTTGAAGATCAGTCCATTATACCAAACGCTATCATGACTAGTGACTCATTCACCATTTCGTTTTTTGATCATTATTTTGCCATTCACGTTATCTCAAAATCGGCGAATACCCATCTTCGGAGTACTATTACCTACAGTTTGACGTTAAAAAGGGCGGGATTTATAAATTAATAAAAGCAAAATAAAAAATTTAACAAAATTTGTTTTTTTTTTCATAAATTTATAAATTAAATTTATTTTACTAAAAACTGTAGGTAACCAAAAGAAGGGTATTTGGCCGCTATTTACGGAAAACGAAAATTAAACGAAATATTGATAAGTAAGAAAATGAAATGTAAAATGCGTAACATTATTCGATTTGCCAACACTGACAATGCGACTATACAGGGTGAGTCACGGTGGATGGAACGTTAGATGTTTCTGACGAACCAGTAAAGGAATCGTTCTAAAACTTTGGTCCCGTACATAAACAGACATGCTCTACCAACCTTAAATATTTTTAACAATACAGTGTTGCCGCTTCCACACAAAAATAATAATAGGTTAGATTAGGTTAGGTTAAAAGTGAGTGGGTTACAGCTAACCCTCCACTGCGACCATGCGATCTATTGTGGCTCACACCTTATTTATATTTCACCCAGTAGGCCTAACTTTTTGATAAAGTTAATGATGGTATTGGAAGAGACATTTTTCATGTCGTCCGGCAGCATAGTCGTCTCGCCGAATAGAGCGAATCTGATTCTTCCTGCTGCGGGGCAGGCGCACAATACGTGTTCTGCTGTTTCTGCATCTTCCATGCAGAGCCGGCATTCATCAGTTGGGGCTAATCCAATTTTATACATGTGGTGTCGCAACCTGCAGTGGCCGGTGTACAATCCTACTAGTGCTTTAAGGCATGATCTGTTAAGCACAAGTAGTTTGTCAGTAAGTTGTTGATTTATATGGCTGTATATAAATGCTTTAGAGTGTGTTAGACCTGGTAGATTTAACCAGTGTCTTTCCCATTTGCTTTTTGCTTCGGCTATTATTGTTTTCCTCGCCGTAGCATGAGATATGCCTATTACCGGCTCGGGTCCTGTGAATTTCTGTGCTGCCCCTCTCTTAGCGAGTTTGTCGGCAGCCTCATTACCCTCCAGGCCCATGTGTCCCGGTATCCACACTAGGGTTATTCTGTTATTCAGACTTAGTTCGGATAGTGTTTCGTGACAGCTCCACACTGTTCTTGAGGTACACCATCTCGATTCAAGAGCTTTTAATGCAGCTTGACTGTCGGAGAATATCTTGATTGATTTGTGTGCATACCGACGGTCTATCAGCAGTCTTGCACACATTTCAATTGCATGAACCTCTGCTTGAAATATGGTTGTCATAGTTCCCAGGCAGACAGTTATTTCTATCTTTGGGTTTTTGCCATATATTTCGGCTCCAATACCTTCTTTAGTTTTGGTGCCGTCTGTAAATATTCCAAATTCCGCCTTTAGCAAGTCAGCAGTGTTCTTGACCCATTCCTCCTTTCTTGGGTGGATGATTTTATAAGGCGGTTCGTTAATGGACTTACTTGTCATTATGTCAGAGGGCATATTTAACATGCCACAGGCTAGCGTGCCTTCCAACATGCTAGTGCTCTCCATGATGCATGACTGCGGCTTATTAGTAGCTGCTTGATATAGTCTATAGGTGGCCCATTAAGCCTCCTTCTCCAGATATATATGAAGTGGTATAAGTCCTAACAGGACCTCCATGGATGCCGTTGGTGTGGTAAAATAATAGTAACTTCGATTTTTTAAATGCAACACCATATATTTTATTTTATTTTCAAATCCCCCATTACTTTCCTTACAATTTTTATTAACTCTACTCTATACTTATCTCTTGCCGTTTCTAAGATATAAATTAATTTCCGTTTTTTTTTGTCCGAAAACGTCACTTTTAAAAATGCTGATAATTTTGAACTCTAAAACACTGAAACCCTGAAATTTGGTAAATAGTTAACTAATACCATAGGGCTCTTTGCCCTAGTCCCAAATCTTAGTTGCAATATACAGGGTGGTTGGAAAATATACTTGTTCTGGTAACTTGAAAAAGTGAACATAAGTTCTTTTTTTTAAATGTAACACCCTGTATATTATTACGGATTTGAAAAGCTGCTAAAATTTTACCTTATTCTTGTATATCATACCTGTACCTAACTAACTGGTTTAACCATTCTTTTGACGTATAAAGCATAATTTGTTAAATTTTCTATACAATTCAATTTTTATTTGGTTATTAGTAACTTAGCCATGACAAAAACTGATGTTTACGTATGTTACTATGGTTATCGTTTTGACATTTCATTAAGTTTAGATACAAGATAGAAATACATTTTAAAGTCATGGAAGAAAACTATACAAATACAAATGCAGTTCTTATGAATTTATTTATTTTATTTGGACAATGTGTGTTTGCATTAACATGCAAAAAACATTAAAACTAAATTTTTCTTGAAATCCATGCAGTCAACACCCGCATATTAAAGTGTTTGGATGTAAACGGCCAGCGTTTTGAACATCTGTTAAAATAGCATTTTATTAGTTATAATTTTAGTAGTCTTTTATTATTTGACTACCTAGTTAACATTTAATAAAATTGTTCTGGATCCTTATGAATTTTCTAAGATTCATTGGCGGTAAATAAGAGTACATTTCGTTAAACTTTATACATGTCCTGGCGATAATTCTATCACATTGTCCAAATAAAATAAATAAATTCATAAAAACTGCATTTGTATAATTTTCTTCCATGACTTTAAACTGTATTTCTATCTTGTATCTAAACTTAATAAAATGTCAAAACGATAACCATAGTAACATACGTAAACATTAGTTTTTGTCATGGCTAACTTACTAATAACCGAATAAAAATTGAATTGTATAGAAAATTTTACAAATCATGCTTAATACGTCAAATAAATGGTTAAACTAGTTAGTTAGGTACAGGTAGGATATACAAAAATGAAGTGAAATTTTAGCAGCTTTTCAAATCCGTAATAATATACATGGTGTTATGTTTGAAAAAAAGGATTTATGGTCACTTTTTCCAGTTACCAGAATAAGTGTATTTTCAACCATATTGCAACTAAGATTTGGGACTATGGCAAAGAGCCCTATGGTATAAGTTAACTATTTACCAAATTTCAGGATTTCACTGTTTTAGAGTTCAAAATTATCAGCATTTTTTAAAGTGACGTTTTCTGACAAAAAAAAGCGGAAATTAATTTATATCTTAGAAACGGTAAAAGATAAGTATAGAAGAGAGTTAATAAAAATTGTAAGGAAAGTAATGGGGGATTCGAAAATAAAATAAAATATATGGCGTTGCGTTTAAAAAATCGAAGTTACTATTATTTTTGTGTGGAATCGGCAACACTGTGTTGTAAAAAATATTTTAGGTTAGTAGAGCATGTCCGATTATGTACGCGACCAAATTTTCAGAACGATTCCTTTACTGGTTTGTCAGAAACGTCTAACGTTCCATCCACCGTGAATCACCCTGTATATGAAACATATTGTGACAAAGAAGCAACATTATTTACAGAGGTATAGGCGCTACTATTGAAGTCAACTATTTCTCAATTTAATTATTTTTTAGAAATTATCAAAATTTTAAGAAAGAAAAGAGAAAATAAAAGACAAAATTACTTATATAAAAAAAGAATAAACGATTAGTTACTTCTTACTTGAGGTATTTTTACTATCATAATAAAAAGCTTCTAAGCTAATTGTCTCCTATGCTCGTTTCTTTTAATATAGTTAATTTTTACTTTTGAGCTACTATAATATTGGACCCATAAATATATACAGTAAGCAATCTAAACATTACTTACTTGAACAAGGTCCATGAAGCAATATTGAGATGAGAGATGTGTCTAAAAATGATCCGTCGAAAAGGTCGTCATCTTTCATAATTTGAAATAAATTCATCCAGAATTGAGCAATACGCTTACGAAGAATACCCCACCACGCTTCACTTCTTTGATTATGACAACTTTTGCCGTATATAAACGGTGGTTTACTGTAAGGTGACGAATTAAAAAGTTCATGCAAGTTCCTTTGAAATGTCTCAACAACTGTGTTGTCTGTACCCATATCGCATCTTATACTTTTTGGACATCCATGTAGCATCTTTAAACCATCCAAGTAGTAGCCAGCAATTACGTATATTATAAAGGTAAATAAATATTATTGATTGGCAAACGGTTTAGGAGAAATTAACTGTATCGATAATAAAAGATCCACAGTTAATTTTCGATAAATTATGTTTCATTAAAGAACTGTATTTATTTAATTTTTGCCATTTACCATTTAAACACGAATATCTCCAAAACAAATTGAAATTTTAAGATTAATGAAGTACAACTTTTTTACGACCTAATCAATTTTGGAATTGTTTTTCTATCTGTATTAATTCAGCTTTGCTAAAATTCTTTTCAGTGTGCGATGGGAAATAAACACCTTATTATATGTAAGAAAGCAATAATTTCTTTCTGCTGAAATTATAATGAAAAGTATTTCTGCACCAAATCCTCTGGTACTCTTTCCTTAAAAAATATTTATCACTCTATTTTATATTTATAGTTAAACAGGAACTTACCGATACATCATCCATATTCACTAAAATTACGAATACAGTCACAAATTTGCAACACCCAGGCTGACGCTCTTTACGCTAATAACTATAGGATTCTCATACTTTTACAATTTTGAGGTCTAAGTAGGGAAAACCGACTTATAAATCAGAAAAATGTAATTTCGACTTGTAACTCGATAAAACCGACTTAGAAGTCGATAAAACCGACTTCTAAGTCAGAAAAATATAATTTCGACTTGTAACTCGATAAAACCGACTTCTAAGTCAGAAAAATATAATTTCGACTGGTAACTCGATAAACCGACTTCTAAGTCAGAAAAATATAATTTCGACTTATAACTCGATAATATCGACTTAGAAGTCGGAAAAATCAAAAAAATAAGTTGGTGGCCCTTCTACGCATCCGTAGAATTGTGTAATTTTTGCCCTTACTATCTTTTAAAATGCAATTGATACATTCTGTAAAAACAACAGAAAAAGGACCATCAAACCAAGAATCCAACTTATGACGGTGTTCATTAGTTACTAAAACTAAATCGCCTGGTTTAAGAACCAGTTCTTTAGATTTAAGATCAAATTGAATTTTACGATCCCTTTTTGCTTTTTCGAGGTATTCCCTAGCCCTTTTATGTGTTACCTGTAACCTATATCGAACTTCCTAATCATATGCATCTATATTATAAATTGGGTCTACCCGAGACTCTGCAAATATGTCGGTAATATCGGCCTTTTTTGCAAATACTAATTCAAATGGCGTATAATTGTAATAAGTACTAGGGGTTGTATTGTAGGAAAAGGCAAAATATTTCATCCAGATATCTCAATCTGTTCTTGCGTCGTTGATGTACATGCGCAAAAATTCGTTAAGAACCCGATGGTTTCTTTCGCACCCGCCTATGGTCTGGCTGTGATAAGCTGTGGATGTACTATGGTTGATTTTTAAGAGGTGCGCCAGATTTTTAAACAGTTTATTTTTGTATTCCGTGCCCATATCTGTCCTAATTTCTTTTGTATGACCATATACAAGAATAAAATTTTCAAATATTGATCTAGCCACGGTATCAGCTTCTTTATTGCGCACGGGAGCAATGACTACATACTTAGTCAGTTCACACTGAATGGTTACGGCGTAAGAGTTACCTAAATTAGATTTTTGAAACGGTCCTATCGTATCAATACATACAATATCAAAAGCTTTTTGAGGTGTTGGAGTTAATATCAGAGCTTCAACATGCCTCGACTGAACTTTATTAATCTGGCATTTATGGCACTGTTTAGTGTATTGGGAAACATCTCGCGACATGTCTTTCCACCTATAAAAAGCTTTTAATTTTTTAAGAAGTCTTTTCTGACCACAATGTCAACCTAGCATAGGGTCATCGTGAAACTTTTTTATTAAATCGCTTTTTTCGTCCTTATTTGTTATTATTTTTTAAGTGGTACAAAGAACAATTGTTAATTTTTTACATATTATTTGCCCAATTTCCTTAACTTCATTTACGGTGCACCGAGTAAAAATTATATCATTTAAATTCAATCTTACTCTCAAACTTACCTTTATCAGCCATATTTTCAAGCTTAGATAATATTCGCTCTAATGCAATATTTATTATCATTAATAATGGGGAGAGTAGCATGTCTAATTATTTTTCTTTTGTAAATAATTGACATTTTTACGTACGTACTGCTTAATTCAAATTTGAACAAGGGCAATTTTAAAACTTTATAATTGTTTATAGGTTCATAGATTTTAGGTTGCAAAATTGTGTCTGCAATCACAGTTTTACGATCAGTTTCCTTACTAATGTCCTTTATCGTTCTCGACATGGACCGGGTTACCGCTAGTACCTGAAATGTAGTACAGTGTATTTCTTTTAAATTTTCGGTATTTAATCTCGATAATGCGTCGGCGCCTACATTATCCTTCCCTTTTATATATTCTATTTCAAAGTCAAATTCTTCTAAGTCTAAACGCATTCTTGTAAGTTTTGATGAAGGATCTTTTATTGAAAATAAATAGACTAGTGGCTTGTGGTCTGATTTTACTAAAAATTTTTGACCGTAAAGATAACAACGAAAATGTTTTATGGCCCAATGAATCTCGCTTAGTTCTTTTAAAATTGTTGACTTATTAATTTCAGCTTTCGTACAGGAACGGGACGCGTATGCAATTGGTAAATCATGACATTCGATGCTCTGCGAAAGAATGGCTCCACAGGTTTCTTTCGACGCATCCGTTGTAAAAATAAATTTTTTTTTAAAATCAGGATACTGTAAGATTTTAGGGCTAATTATCGCTGTTTTAAGATAACTAAACGAGTTTTGACATTCCGTTAACTAAGCAAATTCCGCATTTTCACGAGTTAATTTATTTAATGGAATAGTCACCGCCGCAAAATGTTGTATGAAACGCCGATAGTAGTTACAAGACGCTACGAATCTTTTTACTTCGTCAGCAGATTGAGGTGTTGGGTATTGTTTTATAATTTGATATTTAGAATCATCTGGCAAAATGCCTTTGTCATTTATTTTATGACTCAAATATGTAACCTCCTTTCTAAAAAAATTACACTTTTGCGGGTTAAGTTTCAGATTGTATTTTCTACATGTTTCAAAGACTTTTTTTTAATTAGAATGATGGTGTTTTCCACAACAACCAACTACGATTAAATCGTCCATATAAAGAAATCCTTTCACGGGGGTAATACCGGCAAAAGCAATAGACATCATTCTTGTAAAGCTGTTGGGGCTAATGGAAAGCCCAAAAGGTAATCTGGTGAATCTGTAAGAGCCTGAATCTACACTAAATGATGTTACATCTCGCGATTCTTCATCTAATGGAATCTTATGAAAGCCTGACATTAAGTCTGCTACGGAAAACTATTTAGCTCTTCCTAACTGATCTAAAATATCGTCTATACGGGGTAAAGGAAATTTATCAGCCACTAGGGCCTTAATAACATTTCTAAAGTCTATGCACATGCACCAAGCCTTTTGACCATTTGATGATTTTTTTGGAACTAACAATACCGGACTATTGTATTCAGAAACTGATGGTTCAATGATATTATTATCTAACATTTTTTTTACCTGTATATTCATTTCATCTTTCAATACTTTTAGCATTCTATAATTTTTTACATATCGCAGTTTATTTTCTGATAGTTTCAATTTTTGTGTGTAAAAGTTATTGACAGTCAATTTATCTGTTTTCAAAGCAAAAATGTCCGAAAATTCATGACATAAATCTAACATATCTATTTTCACAAATTCTGGAATATTTTGATTTAATTCACTTATTAACTGAGCTTTTCTATTTTGAGATTCTGATTGTATATTAAAAATTTGAAACTGATCAAGACCAGCGGTTTATAAATCAGAAATTTTTAATTCGGCACTTTCGAATGTCGTATTAATGATTTTAACAAATGGATTTTGTTTCGATATTATAGTTCTAGCCAAAAAAAAACACCGGCTGTAGTTCTTTGTTTACTAATAAGGAGTCTTGTCAGATATTTTCTAACCCTTTAATATGCCTTATTACTTCACATCTAGGGGGAATACAAACAGTATTTTCCTCTGGGCCACTAAAAATTGAAATAACTAAATCACCATGAGACAGTCTAAGTGTTATGGTCCAACTACCGTAGTCAATAAAAAAGTTATATTTCACTAGAAAGAGCTGATCTTGATGTACCTTTGTTCTTTTAAAAAGTGAAATATCAGCACCTGTGTCAATTATAAGTGTGTTTTTTAATCCTGTAATTGTAGTATGCAAAAATACGAAATTCGAAAGGGTTAAGTTTAATGTGTAGATGTTTAAACTTCCCCCAACCGAGCCTGCTGGGGGCCCGATTGGTTTCCCGGATTTTCCTGTGTCTCATAATATCTTACTGAGCCAAACCTGTTACGACCTTGACCACGATTTCTACCAAAGTTAAAATTTCCACGACTAAGTCATCTATAATTATTTAGTCCGCGTATAAAGGTATTATTATTATAATTTTGAAAGCCTCGCCCGCGGAAATTACTGCAAAAATTGTTGTTATGTCTGACATAAAAAACGTTAGATTCATTATTAACTGAACTGACACTAACAAACTTTGCTACTACATCTTGCACTGATGTAAATGTACCAGCCTCCCCTACCAGACGAGCCTTTTCAGCATTGGCATTCTGGCTTAACACTCGCACAGTAGCTTCGACGGTATATTTTTGTGCACCTTTATGAGGTACTACTTCTGAAATAAATGCCTTTTGTAACTTATCTGCAAGGGATTCAATATTATTAGCAATTGTCCCTACGTCTTTATTACATTGCTTTAAATGAGATAATTTAGCAGACATTAAACTTGAACTGTCACCTTTTATTCTATGCTTTAACCGAGGCTTTAACTTAAGGATTATTGCGTCTAACGTGTTTTCATTTTCAATTGCATCGCGTGCCTAACCAGTTAATCTGGTCTTTACAAAAGCAACCGCATTATTGGCATGATTCTCTAAATTAAGTTTAAGTAACTCCAAAGAATCTAAAAATTACTTTAAATTATCAGGGTTCCCATCGAATTGAATTGGGACTAACTTACTCGCTAAATTAAAAAAATCTACCGCGCTCCTAGCCATAATTTCAATTCAATTTCATGTCCAATCGCATAACATGTATTCAAGATTATAAGCGCAAACATTACTTTAAGTATCGAAATAATCTGAACCAGTATTCCTTAGAATCTAAATAAAATTACCAAATAAAATTAAAAAAATAAAATAAACAATCATATACATATCGTCGTTATCATGACAATATATGTGTGAAATGCAAAATTGTTTAGAAGCAGCAAAAAACGTTAAAAATTATAGAGCAACTAGTATTAAAATCAATAAAAGTATTTTTTTGTAAAACTAAGAAGGTAAACTGAGCTGAATAAAAATTTTACAAGAAAATTATGTAAAAACAAAAATAATAGAAAATCAGTCACATAGGTGTTATTGATGGTTATAAGCAATAACATGGGAGATATTAAATAGACACATTAACACATAGGAGGATTCATTTAATTGTAAAATTAACACATAAGAGTAATTTCGAGACTTCACACAAACATTAATGTGAGAATGTGCTGACAGGTTATGTTCTGGTAGTAGTTACAAAATCTTCTATGTGTTACGAAATTTACATAAGAGGTATTATCGCAATCACTTTTAGAATGCTTACACATAGGAATTTTTTTTAAAACAATTTTATTGACACGGTTATGACATCTACACATAGGTGGGTTTTCTTATTCGATACGTAGTACCTGAAAGCTTCCCAAACTGCCATAACCTATAATTCGCCATATTATGTGTCACATAGGAGATATTGTCGTGATAACGACGATATGTACTTACAAATAAATATAACTACGACTATACCTGTAAACAGATTTATTAAAATGCACTTTTTAGAGTTACAGTTTAATTAACACACTGCACCGCACTATACCGCTTTATTAATTATCCTTATTATACGTCAGTTAAGGACGCTACCAAAGTGGCCAAATCACGACGAATTTGTTTTTTTCATATTTTTGCGGTAAGCCCTACACAGATTACTAACGAAATGAATTATTAAGATCACTAGCACTATTTTTACGTCCTTAGTTACGTTATATTCAGCTTCTTGCACTATAAAATTGGAGTTTACTACCCCATTTTCTTGTTCTTTCTGCTCTGTGCTCTTGTTGTTGCCCATGTTCGTTGCTCCTAGAAGCTTCACCCTAATCAACAAATAAAAACCAAAAACACAAAGTCGTCGTCTCGTCAATCACTATTTATTCAAAAAGGTGACATGTTTCGCCCTATATGGGCATCATCAGACCTAGAAAGCCTTTTAAAACATAACATTAAATAGAAAAACCCCCTAAATTTTTCTTACCTAACATTAAAACACGAAATTAAAAGTTAATAAATAATTACACACATCAACATTACAATTAAAAAGAAAGTAACAATAACCAAACAGTTAAAAAAGAAGAAGAGCTGTCAGTCAAAGTCGTTGTACTATTTACATGAAAAAAGGCGGGAAAAATATGTGGTTAAGTATATTTACGTATTAATCGTTTATATTATTAAAAATAAAATAGGGTTTAAAATTGAAAACGTCGTTAACACAGGTAAGGACAAGACTCTTTTTTGCTTTTGTAATCTCAAGTTTCTCCAATAAATCCAACTTTTTGCTCTTATGGCATTCATGAATGATGTTTATATTTTCAGGTACCGAGAATTGGTGTCCTGATTCCAATAAATGGTTTGCGAATGCCGACTTTGTGTTTGTTATATCGGTGTTTTGATATTTATCTACAAAACTAAGATGTTCCCGGACTCTGGTTGATATTTTTCGTCCTGATTGTCCGACGTAAACAGCCGAACAGTCACCACAATGCAAAGAGTAAACACCGGATTTGGAAAGTGGGTCGATCCTATCTTTTGTTTTGACCATATTCGGTTTAAGAGTGTTGGTGGTTTTGAACGCTATTGATACGTTGTGAGGTTTAAAAAACTTACTTAAATTTTTTTATTTACAAAGGTGCATATCCTGCAACCGTTACAGCGCAGCATGATCATATCCCCTAATGGGATACACATTGTCCTCTCTAAAGACTTATATAATCGCCTCTGTACTGATTTAATATGGGTAATATAATATAATCGATGCATAATCAAGCTTGGAACGCACGAATGTATAGTATAATAATCTTATTGTAGCAGAATCATTAAATTGTTTGCTATTGCGGATAACAAAACCAAGTACTCTGGAGGCCGAAGCCACCATCAGTTCAATATGAGGTACAAATGTAAGTTTACTATCAAATACAATGCCAAAATCGGCCATCTTCTCAGAATGATTCAGCACAGCCCGATCCAATGAGTAATTATAAAGAATAGAATCATTACTGCGACTAAAACTCACTATGTTACACTTAGAAACGTTTAGAGTTAACCTATTACTATTACACCAGTCGCTGATGACCCGCAAACCCTTGCACAAGCTACAAACTTTCGATTTGTATGCAATTTAATTCTTAACGGAATGAGTGCAATGTTTAAAAAAAATCATATCAATCTTAGATAGTTAGACCATCTGACGAAGGCACTGTGTGCCGAAACAATAATTGTTAACGTAACTGCACCAATGCCTGACACCTTAAGGGTTAATTTAATATATTTAAATTGATAGAAACAATTTGGAAGAGTCGAGGGTGTTTTTTATACGTGATAGAAAGTTGTAATATATATTATGACATAGAGTGAATAGATTTGATTAATATGTATAATTTTTTTCTGTTTTCAATATTTTAAAATTATCATTTTTTTGTCCAATAGCTGACATGCTTATTTTTGTTTTGGCCCTAAAGCTGATTTTTTAAGGACCAATACCTGACAGTTTTTTTAAAATTCTAAAATATAAATCTTTTTAAATAAACACCAACAAGCTAGATACTAAAAATATGTATTTAAAAATAAACAAACAAAATCGGCATTTGTTAGCCCATGTAAATAGTCATTTCAGGTATATGGTAACTACCCCTTTAGTTAAATCTTTTTGGTGTTCCAATTTTAGAAATAACTGGCTTTTCGGAATACCACAGAGTATCCTCTTTTTCTGGCCATCTGAAATTCAAACCGCTTTGCACCATTGAATTCACTAGATATAGGCTTTTTCCTGAGGATTGATATCTTTTATTTGACCCGGATAATATTTATTATCGTAAGTTATAATAACAAAGTCGCCTTCTTTTAAATCATATTTTTCTAAAATGGTATCCTCAACAGTATCTTCAATAGTATCTAATAGCGGTTGATCCCAATCATCTCCTTCGCCTTCTGATTCCATCGTTATTTCAACTGTTGAATCGGATGATATTTTAATATTTTTTGCCATAGTAACCTGCAAAGATTATATTTAACAATTACCAATAGCTGACACATTACCTATCCGGTAGCTGACACAGGGTGTCAGGTATTGGACGCACTACAAATACTAAAGGTACCCATTCACGTTCAGTCGGCCGGCCGTATTTTGCCGGAGAGATAATGGCCGGGCGGCAGGTACTCACTACACACACGCAGTTAAATGACGAGTCGCGTTCTGCCGGCGGCCTGTCGTCTGTTAAAACTTAACGTGTGTAGTAGTTTACCGGCCGGCATTGGACTGCAGGCCATGTCATGTCATCTATTTAACCTTGTCTTTTCAGAACTGTCAGCTCCAGTTCACATTTAAAACTTTTTAAACTTTAATTTCTAATTAAGTAATGTCGAGAGCCAAGATTTACAAATGTATATACATTCGAAACATGTAGATAATTTACCATTCATTAAAACTTTATTTTAATATACCAGTAGAGGAAGACTTCAAGTGTCTTATTTCTCTCCTTTCTAAAATTTTATAGTTTTTATTCAGTAACGCCGAACAAAATCGCAAACCATCCTAACTTCATCAAGAATTTGAAGTTGTACCGCAAACATAAATATTTGTGGAAAATAAAAGACTCTTCACATGCTAATAGGACTTTGCGAATTAAAGCATAATATGAAGAATTACTTTTACTATATAAAACAGTAGATGTCGAAGCTACTTAAAGACTCGGTGAAACATAAGATAAATAATATGAAAAGTGCGTTCAGAAAATAACTGAAAAAGGCATTACGGTGTCCTTTCTTGTAATATACGGTTTTAATAAATACTCGAAACAATGATCATTCATACTAATAAAGTTTTTTAAATCACTTGCACTCGATTGCCTCAGTTCTCGTACAAGCTTCATGTGGGAGAAAGTGCAACGTCTTTTTAGCGAGTCTTTCATCCAAATTGTTTTTCTTTGTTGGTGTGAAATAACAACAGTTGCCGCTGCGCACTGTTCTTGCGACATGTTTGACCTGTCGAAATAACTGCGCGTGTATAGTGAAATAACAAAAACTGAAGGCCGCTATCGAATCCGGCAAAAATCCTCCGGCCGTAATCAGTGAATAAAACTGTACATGTAATTTGACTTTCGATAATGGCCGACCGGCCAGGACGGACAGTCCACGGACTGACGGCCGACTGAACGTGAATAGGTACCTTAACACAATTCTTTTACTCCTAATAATATGTACTTCTTGAATCCAGATAATATAGATCATTAATGCATGTTTCCTGATATACCCAATGGCTGACACATATGTCAGACATTGGGTAGAGTTCTATTTTTACATGCCAATAGCTGACACCTAACTTTCAAATCCCAAAAAATCTTATTTTACCATAAAGGTGCATGCATGCATGATTTCCTATAAAAACATAGTGCCCTAATAATTATAATTTGTAAAAAATTAGAAACTTACCTTTTTACACACTATTTTTTACAGCACCAATTTTAAACGAACTCTTAATGGAACACACGCAAACATACCCTGTTTAAAAAGTGACATCATAAAATTTTTGTAAACAGTGATACCAACACAGACAAATAACTAATTACTCACTGATACTGATACCAACCTAAATTTAACACCAGAGTGGTTTTAAAATGGCATTTCCGCCTAAGTTAGATATTTAAAAAAAATGTATCAGGTCTAGGTCCAGTGTCAGGCACTGGCATGTTGACGTTATGGCAATTTAAATAAAAACATATAGTGGAATGGAATTATAACCATAGTGTTACTTAATAATTCTATAATCATGAATTTTCAGCAAGTATCGGCTACTTCAGTAGAATAATAAATTATTGTATAAAAACAAATTTTCAGAAACAATGAAATAAAATTATGATACACAACAAACTGGCAAATGGCAAAAAGGTATTTATTTCAGGTGTAAAAGCAGTGGTCCAGTAAATATTTTTTAATATAGGTTTTGAATCTGACATCATCGAGGGCTCGGTACCGTCTTGATGGGATCTTATTATATAAGTAGCAGTTAGGAGAGTTGTTTTTAAATTTAGCTACTCTGAATCGCTGAGCCACTGCCCACCATTCTGTCTGAGCCTCGAGCGTTGTATCTAAATGCCTAGCGAGTTCGTCTCTGCGAAAGTGTAACTCCAATACAGTTTGAAAAATGTAAACACAAGGCAGCGGAATTATGCCCTATTTTTTATTATAGGTAATGTAGTGAAAAAATATGTGGTGTTTTTGTACAGATTTCCCACAGTGTAGCCCCATAGAGAATATGGGAATGAAAAAGACCGTTCGGCAATTTCCTTTCCTATGTACCTACTTTAACGATCTTACTAAAATTGCAACACATGTGACACAAAAAAACTAGTTATTACCTACATACAAATGTTTATCACCAATAATATCACACTGTGTAATTGACGAATGAATTATTTTATTGGATAATATCTCTATCTAATATGTTCCCAACTTGATTAATGGAGGTTGCATTGACCGAGCCGAGCCGTCTAAGTATACCCCGATGTATCGATTGACGTGTTTCGCGCGTCATAGCAAGCCAACTAAAGATGGCGTCGCCAGTTGTCTAAGCTCCGCCACCACAAGTCCACAAAACCCATAGTAGAGGGTCCTAGTGCGTTCACCATCAATTTGCTCACCCCCTGTCTGCGCATGCCCAGACAGGGCGCAGGCGCGCGTCATATGTCAAACGTCAATTACCAAATGACGTGCGTCATCTGTCAACTGTCAGACGTCAAATTGGTGGGCGCTAGCTACATTGGGCCTTAGCTACTTGGGCGTTAGCCACTTTGGGCATTAATATTCTTTATATGGAATGTGTTCAGGATGACGTCATATTACGAATAGGAAAAAGATGGCAGATGCAATCTGTCAATTAAGACAGCCCAAGGTCAGCGATCATTTATCAATTGTTTATTGAAAAATTTGATATATGGGCGATATTAAGGATGACGTAACAAGTGATAATGAAATATCCCGAGACCTTCAGGTCGAGGTGTACTAGAGATGCATGCTCGCCTACGGCTCATTAAGCTTGTTAGGGATAATGTAACATGTAAGCCGTATTTAGGATGACGTAACAAGTTATTTTAAATAATCCCGAGACCGCAGGTCGAGGTGTACTAGAGATACATGTTCGCCTACGACTCGTTAAGCTTGTTAGGGATAATGCAGTATGTGGTTTGTATTAAGGTTGATGTAACAAGTTATTAGGAAAAAACCCCGAGACCTGCAGGTCGAGGTGTACAAAAGATATAGCTTCGCCTACGGCTCGTTAAGCTTGCTAGGGATAATGTAACATGTAAGCCGTATTTAGGATGACGTAACAAGTTATTATAAAATATCCCGAGACCTTCAGGTCGAGGTGTACTAAAGACATATGCTCGCCTACGGCTCGCTAAGGTTGTTAGAAATAATGTAACATGTGAATCGTATTTAGGGTGACGTAACAAGTTATTTGGAAAAAATCCCGAGACCCTCAGGTTGAGGTGTACTAAAGATATATCCTCGCCTACGGCTCGTTAAGGTTGCTAGGAATGATATAGCATGTGGTTCGTATTTAGGGTGAATATCAAATTATTTTAAAAAATCCCGAGACCGCAGGTCGAGGTGTACTAAAGACATATATTCGCCTACGGCTCGCTAAGGTTGTTAGAAATAATGTAACATGTGAATCGTATTTAGGGTGACGTAACAAGTTATTTTGAAAAAATCCCGAGACCGCAGGTCGAGGTGTACTAAAGACATATATTCGCCTACGGCTCGCTAAGGTTGTTAGAAATAATGTAACATGTGAATCGTATTTAGGGTGACGTAACAAGTTATTTAGAAAAAATCCCGAGACCGCAGGTCGAGGTGTACTTAAGATATATCCTCGCCTACGGCTCGTTAAGGTTGCTAGGGATAATATAGCATGTGACTCATATTTAGGGTGAATAACAAGTTATCTTGAAAAATCCCGAGACCGCAGGTCGAGGTGTACTAAAGACATATATTCGTCTACAGACCGCTAAGGTTGTTAGAAATAATGTAACATGTGAATCGTATTTAGGGTGAAGTAACAAGTTATTTGGAAAAAATCCCGAGACCGCAGATCGAGGTGTACTAAAGACATATATTCGCTTACGACTCGCTAAGGTTGTTAGGGATAATGCAGTATGTGGTTTGTATTAAGGTTGATGTAACAAGTTATTAGGAAAAAACCCCGAGACCTGCAGGTCGAGGCGTACTAAAGATATAGGTTCGCCTACGGTTCGTTAAAGTTGTTAGGGATAATATATAACATGTGGTTCATATTTAGAATAACGTAAAAAATCATAAGTAAAAACCCGAAATCGATCGGTCAACTGGTTCAGGAGATATAATTTTTGCGATTAGCGTCTTTATGTCTAAAGATGAAGAGGCGAAATTTGGCAGACGGGTATAAGACGAGAGCACCTATCGAGCAGCGAAGGAATATTTCAAAAATCTCAAGTAATAACAACAACCATTAGGGTCTAAACAAAATTCTTACTATGCAAAGTCCATTGGGAATGTTATTAAATATATCTAACCTTCCTGTATACTACATGATTATGGTCCTCGGCACGAGGCAAGGTCAGTCTGTCTGAAATTAATGATGTTTAAATACGCATAATAACCAGCCAAAAACCTCTATGAACTGTTCATGATCGAGTAAAAAACATCTAATTTCTAAGTCGCTAAAGTATTCCAAAAATAGCCTTTGAGCTCATAAAACGACTATTTAACAACTCTTATACAAAATAACCAGCTAAACCCTCTCTGATAGGGTAAAAAACATCTAATTAACTACCAAAGTACCCAAAAAATGATCGTAGAGCCCATAAAACGTTTATGTAACAGCTCCTATTCCATAATAAGTAGCCAAAAAACAGCTTTGAACTAGTCTTAATCGGATAAATACATCTAATAAACTATCAAAGTACATACATAATAATACAAACCATAATAAGTAGTCAAAAACCTCTATAAACTGTTCATGATCGAGTAAAAAACATCTAATCATCCACTAAAGTATCCAAAAAATAGCCTTCGAACCCATAAAAAGTCTATTTAACAGCTCCTACACAAAATAATCAGCTAAAACCTCTCTGATAGAGTAAAAATATCTAAAAAAACCATTAAAGTACCTAAAAAATTACCTTCAAACCTATAAAAACCCTTATTTAACAGTTTCCTATACATAATAAACAACCAATCAACTCTCAGATAGGGTAAAAGCCACTGAAGTACTAAAAAAAAAATTAGATAATACATTCTTAGTCATAGCTATTTCTATTATTATTCATATATCTAAAAATGAGGCATCTGATTAATATCCAATATCATTACCAGCTAGTAGCAGCAATATCAATAGGCTAGTACCTAGTTCGCAACTTATCTATGAAAGTAAAACGCAAGAGCATAGGCTTATGCGAATATCTGATCAGGATCATTATGTATAATGAACAGCTATGAACGGCTAGGAACAACAAATAGGACGTTATTCAACCACTAACCAACCACTAAACAACCTTTGAGTCCATAAAAACGTCTATTTAGCTGCTCTTAAACCAGGCAAAAAAAAAACATCTAATAAACATCTAAGAACCTAATAGGTAGCTGAAGCAGCAAAAGTTCGTTTTCACACCTCGCCTACGGCTCATCGGGCCTATCATCGGACTTAAGTCGCTAGAAAAAACCAAGGATGATCATTCGAGCGAGCAATGTTAAAGATATGAAACCATAAATCCCAAAACGTGATATTCGAGACATACCAGATAAACGTTTCAGTAAAATTAAGAGGAGGGTGGGAGGTTATCATAGACGCAGAATATATAAAGTTTAATATAGTGAACTAAACCAAATTCATAAAGATTAAGTGTTAAGGAATGACTAAGTGGAAATTAAGCGGGCGAATATAAAAAAATAACCTACTACTTGGGAACATGTAGTTCTAAGTGATCATGAAAATAAATCTAAAAATCTATCATATATGGTTGTTTATTTAACAATATGTATATCAATAGCAAAAAGACTTGGTTATATACTCTCTCTTAAGGAGTAGTAGACTTATTAAAGATCATCACAACGAATAATATAACCATAAACGACAGGTTCTAGATTAAAAATTATCCATTAGTCTGACGTTCATTAACAGCTAATGTAGAACGCTGTAATATAGTAGATCATAAGGATTCGAATGTGAACGGGTAATTACGTTAAAAGGTGCAGGATAAAAGATTCGACTTGCAAAAATCTAACGAGGAAGTATGGGTAAGTTATATGTTGATTACTAAAATTTAGCTGCCAAAATCAAAAACACACAAAATTATTATATATTATAATAGATTATTGCAGTGTCTGCCAAATGACTAAAAATTCAGTTAAAACAAACTACGATTGTATAGAGATAATAGAAAAAGAGGTAGATAGACGTTGTATACTATTACGATCATGATGATTAAAAATCAATAACTTACATCCGAACCAGCTACATGCAGTCACCTATGATAGCCCTCCTTGCATGAAAATACTAAAATTATCCGCTTCAACAGCAAAAAAAAAACACCCTAGGATCTGGGAAAATATTAATAGCTAAAGAACTCAATGGAAACTTACAGAACAAATAATAAAAATGAAGAGTATATCTAATTTACAAATCAGCAACAAATAATAGATATTTAATTTAAATAGACTTAAATCAGTATGCCTGAAGTAGAAAAATTAGAGGCAGGACCTTATTAAGGCTTCCAGCTGTAAACTGGAAATATTTGGTGAAAAAATTATACAATATTATATAAACACTACTAATTTTGTTTTCCTGTTTTTACACAGAATTAAAAATGTAGTTGTAATAGATTATTTAATAAAAACTATGTTAAAAGTTGATATTTGCCTACGACTTGTTACAGTATTAGATAATACTTGTTGACGGGTTAAGATGTAACGTATCATCATGTGGTTTGGGAGATATAGTCCTGCTATCAGATTCTTATGCAGAAAGGTGGTAAGCTGATATTGGACAAATGGGTAGATAATGAAAGACCTCCAGTAAAAAATAATCTCAAACTATAAATGAGTTAGAGACTTAAAATCATAGGTATTGCGTTTAAATCATGGTATATACGAACAGGAGTTCTATGGTTAGAGATCGCTTATAACCGAAAAACTATACCAAAAGTTCGATTCCGCTACTAAACGAAAGAAAAATAGATAAAAGTTCGGGGTATATCATAGATCTATAGTAGAATGCTTTGTAATACGCCTTAAGTCGTTAGAAAAAACCCGAGATCCTTAGAACAGGTTAAAGATATAAAGCTCTAAAACCCTAAAACAAGATATTTAACTCATGCTAGATAGATGTTTCAGTAAAATTAAGAGGAGGGCAAGGGTCATCATAGACGGAGAATATATAAAGTTTAATATAGTGAACTAACCCAAACTCACTAAGATTGTGTGCTAAGGAATGATAAAAAAATAATAACCTACTAGGGAACATATAGTTCTAGGTGGTCGTATACAAAACATAGAGGTTGGACTCGCAACACCCCATGAAAATAAATCTAAAATCGGTTATACATGGGTGCCTATATAACACTATGTTTATCAATAGCAAAAATACTTAGTTCTATACTAAATTAGGGGTTATAATTCTTAAAAGCAATTTTGTCGGTTCTGAAATTGTGTGCATTGTTGAAGAGTAGACTTATTAAAGATCCTATATACACCAAGAGTATATAAACTAAACTAATTAAGGTAGCAAAGGGACAAGTGCTAGTCACGCGAATAAATAATATAAAAACAGTCCGGCATAGGCTCTAGGTTAAAAATTATCCATTAATCTGATCTCGGAACCATTAGCGCTCCTTAACAACCAATGTAGAACGCGGTAATACAGCGATTCGGAAGGATTCGATTGTGATTGGGTGTAATTACATCAAAAGGTGCAGGACGAAAGATTCGACTTGCTAAAATCTGACACAAAAGTTGAGTACTAAAATTTAACTGTTAAGATCAAAAACACACACGCTATATAAAATTATTACGTAATACATTATTATAGTGTCTGTCAAATGACTAAAAAATGTAATTAGAACAAGCTACGATTGTATAGAGCTGACAGAAAAGTGGTAGATAGACTTTGTCCACTATTACGATTATAAAGCGGAGAAATCAATAACTAACATATGAATCAGTTACATACAATCACCTATGATTGTCCCCTGTATGAAAAAGGAAATTATCTGCTTCAACAGTAAAAAAACCTTAAGATCTGAAAAATCAATAGCTAAAGGACTCGATGAAGACACAGAACAACTAAACAAAACAACAGAAATGAGGGTAACCTAATTGGCAAATAAGCAAGAAATAATAGGCCTTCAATTTAAATAGACTTAAATCGAAAAAACATTACAGCGAACAAATACCTGTTTGGGTAGGTCCTTATCCACCAAAAATACCCCCGCTATGCTGAAAAATAAGAATAAATAAGAAAAACCTAGAAATTTAGGGTAATATCTGCTTCAACAGCTAAAAATAACTTAAGATCTGAAAAAATTAATAGCTAAAGGACTACGTACAGAGATACATGAAGTAGAGTCCAAGAAAAGCAACTAAATACAACAAAAATGAGTGTTACCTAATTGGCAAATAAGCAATAAATAATAGGCCTTCAATTTAAATAGACTTAAATCGAAAAAACATTACAGCGAACAAATAACTGTTTGGGTAGGTCCTTATCCACCAAAAATACCCCCGCTATGCTGAAAAATAAGAATAAATAAGAAAAACCTTGAAATTTAGGGTAATATATTGCTTGAAAGACCAGTTAACTCCTATAAGAGTATTTATATAACACGAATGCTAGACAAACCTAACCTAACTTCATGGGTACGGTTATTTTATATAAAGACCAGATAACACCAAAAAAGGGGTCATGTACATTCAAAAAAAGTATATATTATGTACGAACAACCACTAATATTAGGTATACCTAAGGGTAATACTATATAACCACTTATAGGAATCAAAATAAAACTTGAAAAATTAAGGGAATATAAAGTATTTAAATAACCGAATGATTATCCGAATAAAATTCTCGTTTCAAATGTTATATTAGTTACATGAGATGAGATTAATTATTCTATAAATATGTGGACTTCCGAGTGATCATACTCATCTAATCGAATGAAAAATAAAGTAATTAATTAGATAAATGACTTCTTAACGGAGCTTCAATATTAGTGGAGAGATACTATCTAAACTATAAAAATAATTTTAAAAGAGTTGTAAAAATTATTTACCAAGATATAAATTTTAAAACAGACGAGAGAGGTGGGAAGGGGAAGGGATATAATAAACGGTTACAGGTTTAAAAGCTCCATCAACTAGCAAAAAATATTTTAAAACATTAAGCCATAAATGTATTAGATTGTACAAACCATTAAAGTCTTAATGGCAGGGATAGTAAATATTTTTGCAATAGGAAGATATTGAAAAAATACCTTTGGAAACGATTTAAGCCATTAAAATAATACAGGCAATAACAATGAGAGGTACATAAAATACAGTTTTAAACGGGAAATTCGATTATATACATATAGAAACTAAATGTGCTAAGCATCAAAAACTAACTAAACTGTTTATATAATACAATATTGTCAATATGAATATGTTTAAGATCTTTAAAACGAGGATAGGAGGTAAAATTATATCAAAAATACGGATAAATAGAGCAAATAAGGCAAAAAAAATAATAAACTAGAAATCTAACTGAACATAAAAAGTGTTAAAAAAAATTAAAATATATAGCAATTTTATTAAGTATTAAAAATATACCCTAATAATATTTGTTTATACAACTAAGTAGAAAACTATTGAAACATTAAGGAAAAAGAAGTGATGACTATAGGTATAAAATTTAACAACTATTGGTATTGGTATTGATAACTATTGGCTTGTGAAAAATTAGACAATAAGTTATAGTACTTGTAGCCACAATCAATCGATAACTATGAATAGAGAGGCAGTTTGAGAAACTTTTATAGGATTTAGACGAGATTCAACATAGTGTTCAAAATAGTAGGATTATAGCATCTGGACCTGTTTCATCATATTTAGTTATTTATTATATTATTATACACAACACTAACCCAACACAGACCCTCCATACACCCTCCCTAAACCCTCCAAGTACCCTCCATACACCCTCCCTAAACCCTCCATACACCCTCCCTAAACCCTCCAGGCACCCTACAGATACCAAACTTTCGGGGTTACTCGGGTTTATTAGGATTCTAGGAATTTATTTTGTTCGACGTAATATTTAAAAAATTATTAAAGCCACGGCGGCCTTCTCCCAAAATTTGCTACAAATTTCGTGAGCCTTTGGCCGTGGCTGTGTTTTTAAAAACTACGTCAAGCAAAATACATTCTCAAAATCCTAATGAACCCGAGTAACCCCGAAAACCCGAACAATCCTCAATAGATTCAGGTTTCACAGAGTAATTAAGCCTGTTGATATATTTACTATCATCAGAAGCACGGCGGCTTATTTTAAGTCAGAATGCCGTCCTAATTATTTGCAATACTCGCAATCAATTGGATATTATGGACAAGGCTCAGAATATAGTAAATAATGATGCACATCATGTAATTCAGGATATATATAATACACTTCAAAACGCAAAGAAGAATTGGGGAATCCATCCGTTGGTTAAAAAAAAGTTAGAGCTTTGGATATATGTGAACGCTACTTTGAAGGACCAGATGCCTTAAGATTTGTATACGACATGAACAAGTTGGGGAATTTTGAAGAAGTAGAGCGGTAATACGTATATTGTGAAGATCCTAAGATACGAGAGGCCGTTAATTATGCAAGATGTGAAGTATGGTTAGATAGCCCTGCATACTATAGATACTAAGAAAATAATTAAAAAGTAATTTAAAATAATATTAACTTGCGTCTTATTAAATGGATACCCAAGTTAGACTATATAAAATAGCCTGATGATCGTTACCTGTACCTTATATTAAATTTATATAGAGTACTGTTTGACTTTACTGCGACTCCTATAAAGCGTTGATAAAAACATTTTAAAATGTTCTGCAATATTGACTTGTTTTATTTAATACTGGTTACAGCTCTATGGGTCTCTATGCTCTATAAAATGGTTGCACTTGTTAATAAAGCCGGTTTAGTTTTTAACATCACTGCTATAGAATGTATGAGAGTAGGATAAAATACACCTTTCTGGAAACACCACATATTAAATAAGGGTTTCGAATGGTAGATTCAAACCTATTTTATTGGTAACAAGCCAGTGAAAATAGTAGGTTTTGACGATAAGTATTCTGGTGTGATTGATGGTAATTTTGATATTTTTTCCTGATATTTTACCCATGGTTGTTAAATTTTATACCTGTAGTCACCACTCCCTTTTTTTCCCCAATGTTTCGATAGTTTTCTACTTAGCTGTATGAACAAATATTAATTAGGAACATTTTTTTGATATTTTGTTGCATTATTTGCTCTATTTACCCAAGTTTTTGCTAAAATTTTACATCCTATCCTCGTTTTTGATACTTAACACGTTAGATGCTATATGATATAATTGAGTTTCCCTTTTAAACTGCATTTTATGTACCTCCCATTGTTATTACTTGTATTGTTTTAATAGCTTTAATCGTTTCGATAGGTATTTATTTCATTATCTACCTTTTGCAAAAAAAAATATTCCCTATCTCCACCATTATGTCGTTAATGGTTTTATACAGACTAACGTTTATGGGGGTTTTAAAAATAATTATTTCACTAGTTGTTGGAACTTTTTTAGCCTCTGCCTGTTTACTTTACCCCCTCCCCTCCCCACCTCGCTCGCCATAACAACTTTAATCGTAAGGACCTATAACCTGTTAGCTATTGAGTGATCAAGTTTTTGGGTTTTCTAGGTGACTTGTAATGTTTCGCTACACATGTATCTAACAACAAGTATTACCTAATGGTCATAACGATCCGTGAGCCAATATCTGCTGTTGACGTTTATACCATTGTGTGACCTATTCTAAGTTTATGGTTTAATGAATAATTTTTACAACCGTTTTTGTTTTATTTTTTAGTTTAGCAGGACGATTCGTTAAGAAGCCATTTTATCCAACCAGTTACTTTTTATTTTTCGTGGTTGTAAGGCTAATTAGATCGGGGCGGTCACCGCTGAATTTCTCAAATTTACACATTTAACGCTCATCTTATATAATAGCATTTTAAACGGGAATTTTATTTATTTGGCTGATCATTCGGTAATTTAAATGGTATACATCCTTATCTTTTAACGTTAATGTAACCCCTGTTAGTGGTTGTCTAGTGTTATTTTCGGTATTCCTAATATTAGAGGATGATCGTGCATATACTTTTTGACCCTTTTTTTTTTGGTGTTAGCCGGTCTTTATACAGAATAACCACACCCAAGAAGTTGGGTTAGGTTCGTCGTGCATTTGTGTTATATAAATAATCTTGCTGGAGTTAACTGATTTTAAAAGGAAAATTAACCTGAATTTCTAGGTATTTTTCCCTATTTATTCTTATTTTTAAAGCCCCAAGGAGGGTATTTTTGATGGTTAAGAGCCTACCCAGCAACTATTCGTTCTCTGTAATGTCTTTCGATTTAAGTCTATTTAAATTAAACACCTATTAATTATTTCTGCTGATATCCAAATTAGATGTAGGCGATCCTAATTTTTGTCGTGTTTAGCTGGGTATTCATTGAGTTCTTTAGCTATTAATTTTTCAGATCCTAAGTTGTTTTTACTGTTGAAGCGGAAAATTTCAGTATTTTCATGCTAGGCGGGCTATCATAGGTAGTTGTATGTACCTGGTTCGAATGTTATTTCTTGATTTCTCATTGGTATAACTGTAATAGCACACGACGTCTGCCTACCTCTTTTTCTACCACTGTGCTGGATACGTTCGGTGCATCCTGTATTATATATCGAGCCACCCTTACGATGCTGCGGGTCATCACCCCACATTCTATACTGTCGTTCTTTGTTCTAATTGAATTTTTATTCGTGCTATAGACACATCAATAATAAACAAGTTTTAGTAATCCTCTGAACTAACCTGACTACCTACGTTTTCCATCTTGCACCTAAATAGATAGATATACATTTACATACATAAAACAAGGCCAGCAATATACCACATGCAAAACTTTCTTTAAGACGCCGTAACGTATGATGTACCTTTTAATTGTATTGTCATGTACAAAATTCCAGCGCATCCACCATAAATGACTGTTTTATCGGAGTATTTATTGATCGTTTATTTTGTATAAATAGGGGTTTATAGGTTCAAAGACCCTTTTTTATGCCCATTAATGAATTATTGGATGTTTTTTTTACCCAATCAGCGGATGGTTTTAGGGTACTAATAAGCACGCCCATATGCCAATATAGCAACCTGTCAGAACTTGTATAGGCATACCTACTGGAGTATATATGTTCAAATGTTATTTTTTAGGTACTTTAATGTTTTGTTTGATGTTTTTTATTCCATCAGAAAGGCTGTTGATTGTACATTTTGTATAAGGGGCTGTTAAATAGGTTATCATATATTGGTATATTTATATGCTCAAATGGTATAAGGCCTGGTCGAGCATAGGCCCTAATAGACAACAGAACTTGTATAGGTTCAAATGTCATTTTTTTTTAGGTACTTTAATATTTTGTTTGATGTTTTTACCCTATCAAGAACTGTTATTGGTTGAGTGTTTTGTATAAATAGGGCTTTATAGGTTCAAAGAACATTTTTAGGCATTTTAATGGATTATTGTATGTTTTTCCCTTTTTTGGAGAAGTTTTTAGCGGCTAATTATGTATATTTAAACAGTACTGTCTGATATGCATAAAAGGCTAGCTGTTCTGTCTGTTTACCTCAGTAATTCATTATATTTCTGTTTAAGTCTATTTAATTGCACTTTTACTTGCTGTACTATATGTGTGCAACCAATAAGCCGTAATTTTATTGATTTAATTTATTAGTTAACATAACCTCAATATTTCGGCTGTCAGATTAACACTATGATTATATATTATAACAACTCATCAACTAGGTACGTTAACCAGTATTGTGCTAGATATTTTTTTTTTTTTTTTTGATGGGTACCTCTATCTGACAATAGTTCTCAGGGGTGATTTTTACTGGCTTAGTAACATACTCCGTTGCCTCAACTAGTCCCTGTCAAAGCTATACCTGCTCTCCACAACGATAATATTCGGATGTTATTTTTTGTGTTTGAAAGCCTTAACCGGTTCACCCTGTAGTATTAAACTACCTCCGTACACACCTATGTTAGATTCTAAATATAAGGTGATATTGGTACTCCATTTATTATTTTTCTAATTGACAATGTTACAATATGAATATGTACGGTTCCTCTAAGCTGCAATATTTAATTTCTCGGTAATCTCGAGAACAAAAGTGCTGCAAAAAAAAAACGTATGAAGTATCATTCTACCCGTTTCGGTACGAACATTTCTTTGTAATTTTAGCGAGATTTTAAACACAACGTATTAGGTATGTGGTTTTTACGAAACAATTAGGTATATCCAGGCGAAAGTTTAAGTGGGTGTTTAGTGGTACATAAATACATGTATCTTATCGGGTCTTTGAAGCAATAGGGCCTAAAATAGGTATTTTTCCTATTTATTCATGTTTTTTAGGTATTTCGCTGATATTTCGTAGCTGATAGGGTTAGACAACGACTATTAGATGTGTATATCCTCGGTAATTCATTATATATTTTTATTTAAGTCTATTTAATTGCACCTCTGCTTGTTGTGCTACTTTTTATGTATAAAAATGTTGCCTATAAGCCAAACATTTATTAATTTATTTACTTAACATAACCTCAATGTTTAAGGTGGTGAATGTTTGCAACGTTTATTTGTCGGATTAACACTACCTATAATAGGTGACAGTCTTACCTACCTTAAATATGTGTTAGCAGAATATTGTCTACAGACTGTTTTTGTATTACTTTTGGCTATTTTTTGGAGACACGTATACACACTGTTAAATAGGAGTTTTTTTAGAAAAACGGCCATACTTGGTGGATTATTAGGTGTTTTACCCTATTGGAGAGGTTTTTTTGTTGCATAGTGTGTGTAGGTACTGTTAAATATGCTTTTACGGCTTCAGAGACCATACTTTAGTAATTTATTAAGTGTTTAAGCCCTGCCTACTATACATATGACTATATGGGCATTAACATTAACATTAATTATAGGTGATATTTGGGCTAATTTTTATCTATTTTTCTCTCGTTTTGTGACTGAAACGGCCTTTTGGCGTAGGAACCCTACCATAATTTAAACGAAACACCTATGATTTTTTAGTCATTTATATATATACCTGATAAGCCTCAGGTGACGTATGATATTATAAGATAATCAATACGTCGGTGCTTGCCTTTGTGCATGAGTATCAGCTGTTTGGCATCGGTAATCTCACCTTAACACGGTGGTATTTGCTTTAAGTTAGATATATATATATTAGTAATATTGAGAATTTGTTATCTAGACTATAAAGAACCCATACATCCTAGTGATAATATGGTTAATGTTATCCAACTCTTTGACAATGCTACCAATCTAGTATAAGGCCTTGTTTACTATGCTAATTAGTGCGAAATCAGTCTTGGTCCTATATATATTATGCTATTATGGCGAGTGATACTCCGAGCTTACCCTGTATATAGGATTAGATATTTTGGCGAAAAACAAGGTTTTTTATTTACAATCGTACGTAATTGATGCCATATAACAGGCCTAATATGGTTACCTATCCTACAATATGCCCCAATTTTGTTGGTATTATGTATGCGAGCATATATCCTTAGTGCACCTCGCCCTGCAGGGCTCGGAATTTTTCCTAATAACTTATTCATCCTAAATACGTTTCGCATGTTACATTATTCTTAAGAACTTTAGCGAGCCGCATGTCTTTAGTACACCTCGCCCCTGCGGGTCTCGGTATTTTCATATTAACTTGTTACGTCAACCTATACACATACCCTCGTTTTCAATTATTTGGCTATCATTTTAACAAGTGACTGACTTAATTTGGTTAACTATAATAGGCATATTTTGTTGTTATTTTCTATTTAGGATTGTTCTTCACTCGTAATTCTTGGAACGTAACACCACCGACTATTTTTCAGTGCGTCTTTTCAATTGTTTATTCGGCACGTATCACAAATTATTAGTATTACACCAACAAGGTCTTGTTTTTAATTCTCTATTTTTAAGATCTGTACATCTATACCCTGTATATCTGCCACTACCTCCTATATTATTAGCGGCGTTTAGTAATGTTCCAATTACATTAGGTGCGCGGTTGTTTAATATATTTTTATTAAAATTAACACTGTGGTCTATTTTTTTACCTACCTTTTAGATACGTGAATACCTGCAGCCAAGTTACAAGGTTCTAATACAATAACCTATGAAAGTTTCGGAGCGTCTTCTAAGGTGTAATGACGCCAAATTGCTTCATATTGCAGCATAACTTAACAGTAATATGATCATTTTTTAGGGTTAACCAACCTACATTAAGCCAATATTTGTTGCAATTATAGGGTTTTGAACGCCTTGTATAACATTTGTGTTAAAATTGCAAGATTTAAGAGACTAGCCTTCTATATAAGGGGCTAGCATAAACCATGCTTTATTTAAGGCATTTG
Source organism: Polydrusus pterygomalis (assembly GCA_963969555.1). Taxonomy (NCBI): domain Eukaryota; kingdom Metazoa; phylum Arthropoda; class Insecta; order Coleoptera; family Curculionidae; genus Polydrusus; species Polydrusus pterygomalis. The sequence goes on along the minus strand of OZ018381.1, from coordinate 4,839,204 downwards.
GACCTTAAATTACTAGTTTTCTTATATTAAGCAAATTTCTCAGTAATATTAGGCTCTAAACAGCATCTATTTTCTGTCTACCTTAATAATTCGTATAGGTGCTACTAAGGCATAAATCATACTTTATTTAATGCATTTGGGCCTTACATTACTGATTTTTCTTATATTATTCCAATTTTTCAATAATATTAGGGTCTAAACAATTTTCTGTCTACTTTAATGATTCATATCGGAAACGAATATTTACGTCAGGTATTGCATAATATCTTCGATTTTATTGTTAATACATGCTAAATAAAGCGATTGACCTTTCGTTTTTTACCATTCTTGTACGTTTTCAGCAGTGTGTCGATTCAAAATAGTTGTTAGTACTATCCTTGTCTATCTTATATTGTTGTACTACTGTTCGTTATAGGATTAAATAATTTGTTAACAATGCGGGCTAGGGATATGGTAAAAAGGTGCTAAATGGGGCCATTTATACCAGTTTTTTAGTGTAAAACCATAAAATAGCTCAATTAAGGTGTCTTTATCGTACCGCCCAATAGTTTTGAGCTCCTGTGGTAGACATTTTACCCGTTCATAGACTGCTAAACAGCCGTTTTCATATGTTTAAGGGACACTTCTAAGTGCTTTTAGATGTTCTTATACGTATTCTATACCCCTGTGGTAAATCATTTCTAAACATACAACAAATAGCAGCTTGCAAATGTATGCCTGCCTAATTTAATTCATTAATATTGCATTACCTATCTATGAGTAATAATTATTCTTTTGTTATAGCAAGTATGCTAATGCGATGATGTAAGAGTACAGTATAATAACAATGTCTCGTAAGAACCCGAATAGCTCCGTGGTATGAGATACTGGTTAGTAAACTAATGGTTGGTGGATCGAACCCCGCTGGATAAAGGAACTTTTTTTCTAATGAAAATTAAATTAATAGAACATGATGACGTAACCCTATTACCAGGCGCCCTCTGACGTTTCAACAGCTATACTAGTACTCTAGTAAGGGGGCATTGACCCTGAGGCCCCGCGAGTTCTACCGACGACCACTAGGTGTCTCCGCGTGATGGAGTTTAGAAATTATTGGGGTACCGGTTCTTGGGGATAGGGCTTGCGGAGTACCGACTTGTAGGCATGGCCCCCAAAATTGAATATCTAAGTAGTTGAGGTTACAGCGACACCTAATAGATGGCGTATCACAGCTGGCCCCCGCAGAACGTAATACATTGGTAGGTGAGGTTAGGGTGACACGTGATAGATGACGTATCCCAGATGACGTCTGACCAATAGTGCCCTCGGTAACTAGCATTAATGATAGGCAAGCTGGCGCCAATGGCAACTAGTGCCAATGGAAGTTAGTGCCAATGGCAGCTAAGGCCCGAGCAGCTAATGCCAACAGTAGTTAGGGCCAAAGACAGATGACAGCTGACAGGTGCCATGAAACCACGCCCTCCGGGAGTTCTTGGAAAAGTACGCCCAAGTGTCGCAAAACCCGAGTACGCCAGAGTGCCGCAACCTCTACTGTGGTGGCTCTACGTTGAACCCTTTCCATTGTTTCGATTTCCCATACTTTTTGTGGATTCCAAATACTCGTCATACTCAAGTCCTGGTTTATATGCGAGTTGTAAGATTTTAGAAACATTTTGGGAGCCTTAGACACCAAGCATATAAGGCTGTTGTTCTTCTTAATAATGCTATTTATGTGCGTTTTCCTTTTAAAGTCTTGGTGTATGATAATTCCCAGGTTTTTATGTTCCATCGCCTTGCTTATGTAGGAGAGTCCCGGGGTAGATGGGACTTTAGGGTTGTTTTTTCCAACGTAGAACACCAAGCAGTTTTAGTCATTTAGAGGCATCTATCTATAAATGTTCCCTGGATTTAATGGTTCTTAGACTCTGCTGTTGAATTGCCGTGGCAGTTGTCAAAACACATTTAAAAATCTAGATAAAAATGCAGGTTTTATACATCCTGTAAAACATCACGCAGTTTTGGGTCTGTGGAAAAAATCCATTGAAATGTAACCTTTTAACAAAATTATGCATGAAGTGTGTCAACCGGAATGGTTTATCGATGCTTCAGATACATCTTTTCTTTATTAATAACTTAAACGAATTGAACGAAAATGAGTATTGCGAAGATAATTTATTTTAATTATTTAAAAACTAAATTTTCTTGTTTTGTCATTTTTTATTCTATTTTCTCCTATTATTATTTTTACCGTCTGGCTTACATGAAGAAATTAGATAAAAATATTTAAAACAACCATTTATTTTATAAATTGATAAAGTGGTATACGAGACAATAAAAAAAGAATGATTTAATTTGAAATTTTATAAATTACTTTTATTTATTTTATTTTATTATTAGTTTAGTTTATTGTAAAATTAATTAAACCTTTCGTACTGATTTTCAGATACAAATTGGTTTATCCCACTATAGATTTTACCCTAAATAAATTACATATTGGTGATTTCTGTAACAGTCTAAAAATATTAATTACAAATTTGAACGAACGCGCTTGTATTTTACTTGTTCACATGCATCCGTCTTTATGTAGATCAAGCCTAAAAAAATTATAACCCTAAGGCTGGATCCACATACATTCGTGATACGCATCCGTTGTGTACCACATGATTAATATGAACCAATGAAATTTTAGAGCGCTAAAATTTCATTGGTTCAGATTAATCATGTGGTACATAATGGATGCGTATCACGGATGTTTGTGGATCCGGCCTTACCACCGGTGTGTCAAATTGACGTATCGTAAATTTGGAAAATGACGGTAAATGTGACGTACTTTCTCTATAACCAACAAAATTCCCATGTTAAAGAAAGTAAGTTGACAGGCGTAGACCGAATAAAACCTGAATTATCGATTACCCTACTTTTATCTACGTTCCTGACCTATAGGTTAATATTTTGACAGTTATTTAAATCTGTCAATCTTTGTAGAATTTCCATATAAAAATCAGTATTATTGGAATAACTACCTAATTTGTGTATCGTAAAAGGAGAAATCTCATAGGTACAATAAAATACATTTTGGAAACAGTTCACATACAATGAAAATAAATTTTTGCACCTTCGTATGCGCCTATGTAGCACTTATTGTTTCAGGTAAGTCGTAAATAGTTATTTTTAAGTTAACTAGAGTGTAAAGTATCTGGTAGTTTTCATACAACGTATTATCTATGACCTTAGGAAAATACCTATATTATATTAGTTACTACCTAAAGTCTATTCATTTTCAACTAGCAGGAAATATAAACAAATACATGTGGACTCTCGACCAGAACAGGGTTGCAATCAAACGCTTAAGAAGAACGCGCATTGAATCGACTCGGACCGGTCGACTCGGCAAAGAGCAGTCGGCAGTTTTTGCCCCTGCAAGCAATCTCCGTTCTTGCCGGACCGAGTCGACCGGGCCGAGTCGATGAGTCCAACGCAGTGCGCGGGGTCTAATTTAATTTCATGAATATCAAAAACTGCCGACTACTCTTTGCCGAGTCGACAGGTCCGAGTCGATTCAACGCTCGTCCTTTTGTAACGAAATAAAAGTTATCTCGTTACATGGTTTTCTTTAGAGCATGAATATAGATTATCTTGTTTCTAAATATAAATATTTAATGTTGTATTAAGGGTTGCCTATGACCTTGGCCGCTAATAGTGCGCCATCTATTGATATCGCCACATACTGTAGCCACTATCGATTTTATGAACCTTGTGTAAATTAGATCTCTACTGCTAAATTCACTATTCGCTGTTATAGATTTATCGGTTTTCTATAGTAAAGAATGCCGATATTCTATAAAAATCAAGAAAACTACCTGTACAGTTAAATCTGGGGTCGACAAAGCTTAGCCAGGAGAATCGACGCGTAGCGAAGTCGTCTTATCTTTTTCGGCCACCGGCGAGGTACGTTTCGTTCAGTTTGTTCTTGTAATTCCGAATTGATATTAAATTTCTTTACAGGATGATTATTTACTGACTAAAAATCGAATCTTACTTTACTTTTAAATATAATATGGCATTTTAATTGATATTTTCTCCATGAATGAATAATGTTTCCGTCTTGTTAATATAAATTCCACCAAATTTTGTCAGCCATGTTGTTTTGATATGTGATACATTTTAATTATCTACCTTTATTTAAACCATCCTTCAAAATCTAAATAAATTTCTCGCTTAAAATGTACTACATCAATTTCCGTAAACCTATTATGATGATATTTTTACGATTAAAACTAAACTCTTCTAAAAATAAATTGTGAACATTTATAGGCGATATTATTATTTTCTTATATCGAATAAGGACTAAGGCGGGCGAAGGTGTAAATTAATCATTTTTTAATACCTTATCGTTCAATTTATATATTGAAATTATTATCTTTATCTCTCGTATCTTTTATGGTTATTAAAAGACGTGATTGTCTGGTAGACCATGGTTAACGGTTGTCTTTCGCCCGTTATATTTTATTTGTAACTTTTATGGTTACCAAAAGACGTGATTGTCTGGTAGACCATTATAACGGTTGCCTCTAGCCGTTATATTTATATTTTCTTTCGTTTAACAGTTGTATTTAGTCTGTTATAAATTCTATACCTTTGGAGTATAATATTGCCGCAATCAGGGACAGTATTACTATATAAATATCACCTGATATCTATTTTTTGACTAACAAATATTCCAGTGCTTACTTTGACAGGGAATATTTACTACCTCAATTTTGACTTAATAAAAAAACAATCTCATTATCATCAGCACATCTTTTAGTGATTTTTTACTGCGTATCCATGTATTCAAAAGGCGCTACTAGCGCCGCAGGCGAAAATTTTTAAAGGCCACGTAGGTAGGTAGTTGATTTTTTTTGTATAAGTCATATGGCCCCAAATTTCTGCATCCATTTCATGTTTACTGGGTATCCAAAGGAAAGGCCCGCGTAGCCAAATGGATACACAAGAGTACGTTAAAAGATGCCTTGAATTATCATTCTCTTTATTGTTCCTTTAACTCAAAAATTCATATGACTTTCTAATAGCATATTGTAGAAATTATGAATATTAAATTTATCTAACTTCACCAGTTTGTCATAAGGTTTTTGCTATTTTACTTTAAAATCCATATAAACATGTCAGTAATTTAATATTACTTGTGAACTTGAGAATCAGTAAATCTAATCTATTCTGATCGAAGTATGTATTTTTTGCTTTTAATTAAATTAAAATCTGTATAATTCTCTAGTAATTCATAATTTTAAATTTCATAATTTCACAACATTTTCATTTTCTCCACTGTTCGGGTTTAATACCTCTCTTCTCATCATTACATGTAAATAAACCAACACTGGCGTTAAGCTGACGAAGATACTGCTGCAATCAACCGATAACAAGCCTTCGAGTCCAACCAAGTCCTGAAACATACCAGATGTCATCAAACCGCCAAAATTAAACCAATAGGTAACAAGGCATCTTCCAGGTGAAAAGGACCGAAGCTTGGACCAACCGTTGCTAGCAGTACAAAAGCTAAGTAATCTGCCAATAAAAAGTTGTAAAGACCAGAATATTGAAATCGTATCATTACCATTTAAAATTTACATATAATTTGTTAAACAAATTTAAAGAATCACTCAAACTTTGTAAACCTATTATTTTAAATAGACATAGTTGTTTTTATAAACCATTGTGTATAATTTCTAGTAGGATGGCGCCCCTAAAATAAATGTTATCAGTTACTAACACAAAACCTACGCCTGAGAATACCTTTTAGCCGAGACACAGTTAAAAGATCGTTACAATATCACCCAACGTTTCTTAAATTTCATTACACTTTAAAGTTGATACGTTTACGGCTGCACAATTTTTAAAACAATCTGAAGTGGAACCACAGACAATCGTAATCGACAATTTCCCCTTACGGCTTTTCCCGTTTCGCCTTGGCTCAAGGTCAATCTACATAATTGCCACCACAGACAATCGCTTTATCGAACTTAACGATTTTTTCGAATCGAAACAAGTCGACTGACAAGTGGACGCCGCTAAAGCTTGTCGACGAACAACCTAACCTTAGATATCGTGTTTGTTTAGAGGTTTAAATGGTTTTTCGCATTTGGTTTAATAATAATATATCTTTATAATACTAATATTATTATATATCTTTATTCTCGACCAACTTAAAAAGGGAAAATAATAACACACAGTCTGCTCCACTAGTTATGTTTAATCAAAGGAAATTCAAAAAATCCTTAGACCGTACATGTTTCGAAGGCAACAAACCTTCATCTTCAGCGGTATATTTTAATTGGTTACATGAAGATAAACCCTGACATTGTTTGGTGGTTGAGAAAACTGTGGAACAGAAAAGAAAAAATTTTTAATTCATATTTTTAAAAATTTAAATATTCTACAGTTTTCTCAACCACCAGGGTTTATCTTCATGTAACCAATTAAATATACCGCTGAAGATGAAGGTTTTTGCCTTCGAAATATGTACGGTCTAAGGATTTTTTGAATTTCCTTCGATTAAACTAGTGGAGCAGACTGTGTGTTATTATTTTCCCTTATAATATCACTCCACTGAGGGATGAACTACTTCCACAACTTAAAAAGTTTAGGTATTACAGGAATATAACATCAAATATACAATAATATAAAATCACAAATAATCATGTTCAGTAGCTAACTGTTAAATAACTCCATGGAAATTATTAAAAATATATATATTATAACCATTTACAAAATATAAATAATAATAATAGTAATAATAATAATAATAATACGTTAAAGTTAGTTTAGTTTTAAAAAATATTTTTTTAGTTTTTGTTTAAAAATCCATATTTTCGATATTTCTTTAATTTCTTTCGGCAAACTGTTGTAAATTGTTATTCCTTTATATAATACTGATCATTGGCTAAAAGTACTCTTTACCATAGGTGTATGAATATCATGGTTTTGTCTCGTGATGTGAATAATGTTGGTCGAAGGAAATATTATATTGGATTGTTTTTCTTTAATAATAATAGAGTGTATTAGAATGCATAGTTTAAATTTATAAAGCTTTTCTAAAATTAAATATGCGTTTAGTTCATACAAATTTAGAGGTTTTTCGGAGAAAGCGAAAAACACGGTAAGTAGATGAAGTTGTCTGTTTTTAGACAATGCAGTCTGCAGTAAAAAGAATGAGAGTATATTCCAGGCATTTGGATTTACTCCTAGATTTAGAGGTGCATCCTGAAATGATTACAGGCAAATTTGTGTGCCAAAATGCTAAACAAAAATTATCTGGAGTTGTGGAAGGATGCAGCCACAAAATTAAATGCGTTGAGCCAAGGGGAAAAATCCTGATAAATGGAAGCTTGCTGTGCAAGACTGGAAATATAAAACAAAAATGAAGGTGGAGAAAAAAACATTTTATTAGAAAATACACAAGAAAAATGATTAAAAACTTAAAATTCAGAGACTACAATAAACAGTAAACAAACACAAATGCCCAAACAGTTTAAATATAACTTATATTCTTTTTCTTTTTATTGTTAATTACTGGCCTTTAATCTTAAACTATGAATTATGGGAAATGTTTTTAAAATGGATAAGCCTTTATCGACAAAGCGGGAAGCGCCCGAACAGGAGACGATTTCGATAAATAGATTAAGCGTGGTACGAAATCTCGATCGCTTCGACAAGAGAGCGATCGACTTCTTTTTGTAGATCGATATAAAAGCGGTTGTTCATGGTTCGCCTTCTGGTTACTTTGAATCACAATTTACAGGTTTAGTATAATATAATGCGACCCATATAGTTTTTATATGCCGCATAAAACAATTATTATTTAAACAAAGACTATTATACACTAGTATATACAGAAGATTTTAAACAAGTTATATACTATTTAGATAAATATAATATTTTATCTAGCAATCAGTCTGGTATCCGAGCTAATTTTAGCACGACATTTATGTAAACTTAAAGATGATATTTTAAAAAATTGGGATTAAAATTTTGTTACTAGTATCGTTTTGCTAAATTTTGCCAAGGCTTTTAATTCTGTTATTCATGAATTACTACTTGCAAAACTTTAATATATTGGATTTAGTAAACACACTTGTGAATGGTTTGCAAATTATTTATCAAATAGATCTCAAACTACAAGAATTTCAAACGAATTTTTTTTTTAAATCTATCGAAGTTATTTAAAAAAATTCCCAAAGGATCTGTACTGGGTCCTTTATAATTATACTTATGATTTTTATTTATCCATGAAATAGGGTAATCTATTAGGTTTTGCTGATGATGAACAAATAATCATCACAAAATAAAAAAAAAATAATCTTCTGCGTTAGATTTCATTGATACATAAGGATATTTCTAATGTTTTCAAAGTAATAAAAGGTCAAGGCTTAAAACTTATTGAAAACATAAACATTAAAAATAAAAATAATTTGGAAATACGAATACATCATAAAGAAAAATATGAAACTTTTCTAAATACACTACGCCCATTAATTATCGAATATTATAAAAAGCACGTCCAAATGAATAAGCTGTTATTTCGTAAATAATGAACCAATTTTAAATTTTTTTTTATATAAATGATAGATATAAGATTCTAGGGTTTACGGCCGAGTAGTTTGCGTCCTGATGTACGAGGTAGCGTATAAACTCTATATTATCTAGATGCATGTACATTTCCTTAAATAATTCAAAATTGACATATTACATAGAAATTTAATTCAATTTATTTTCTAAACGAAATCAATTAGACATCTATCTGCACTAGAAACCGGCCAAAAAGTTTTACCATGCCACTAGAGGCAAAGAAAAAAATTACAATTTTGTCGAAATAAATTATGTTGCCGAAAATATGTTTCGTAAGCAATCAATGCCTCATTTTATCACTTTTGGCTTTTACTAAATTTAGAATAAAATGTCAACAAATAAAGTCTATAATACAGGGTGCAACGCAAATAAATATCCATTTAATTAATTTATTTAAAATTAAAAATACAAAAATAACGATACAAAAACAAATTCAACGATACATTTTTAGTATTTGGTATTGCCTCCACGAGCATTAATAACTTCTTGACACCGTCGTGGCATGCGTCGTGGTTAATATTCTGCCATATTTGATGCAGCGCTTGTTTTAATAATAGGTCTGTCCACAAAAAAATTAATATTCATCAAACTTTGTTAACATGAAGCGTTTGACCTATTATAACTAATATTTTTAAAAAAATTGAAAAAAAATTAATCCTAACTTCAACAGCGGCCCTAGAAATCGCTTGTCCTGTTTGAATTAGATAAACGCGTGTTCATTGGTTTGACGTCACATGCTCGCTGGCTCGCCAGGCGCGAAGCCGTAGCAAACTAGATAAGGTATTTGCATTGCGTTGTTTTTGGAATAAAGTTTGTGTTTGGTGTTGTAACGGTTCACAGTGCAGTTTTTTATTGTGTATTTAATATTGGATAATTAATTTTGTGTTGTAAATATGGAGGAAAGTTACCAGAAAGGTGATTCGCATAATTTGCCGAGTATAGACGTGATTATGGTAGGTACCTATCAGATTTTCTCGCCACAAATACTGACTTTAACCAACCTCAATCCAGTGGTGTCAAACCTAGTCGATAAGTTTAAAAGAGATACATTATTTATACAGTATTATGCAGAATAAAAATGTAATTGAAATGCTATGCTATTCTATTACCCAAAGCTTTGCCTGTGGCCATCAGCTGTGAATAATATTTTCTGTCATGTAACTGGGTAACTTCGTAATGTGAATAATAAACTTGAGACTAAAAACACAATGAAATAGGATTATTATATAATATAATTAGCATCCGCAGCTTCGCCTACGGTTATTTTTTAACACGCTTTTATTAGCTTGATCTACATCTGGATGGCATTGTAAGTAAAATAATATTACAAATCGATTTTCAGCCACATTCCGATGTCGTATTGATTTGAAATTTTGAGAACTCATGACAATAAAATGTTCTAAAAAACCCTTATAGATTTTTCATCTCACGCATCAAGTCGAATAGTAAGACTCTTTGGGGTTTCAGCTTCGTTATGGTCGCCTTACAGCTTCAAAATTATATGAAGCAGCTGTTTGCAAAAAATCAAATGGTAGTTTGGTAACACAAATTATGGGCGTTTCGAAAAAATTTGACACTCCAGCAATGAAAAGGGGAAGGACTTTAGAAAAAAATGGTTATTAACGAACTGAAAAAAAAATCAACATTAATGTGCATTAATTTAAGTTGGGTTTATTATTTTAAAATAGTATGGAGTTGTGGGAGCTTCGCCCGACGGGGTAACAGAAGATTCGATTATTGAAATAAAATGTCCCATATCAGAAAAAACTTTTGCGCGCTATATTAATTCTAGAAATGAAATAGCAAAAAAATATTTGGCTCAGATAAATTTGCAAATGTTAGCGACAGGGAATATTTTGCGTAGCACATCCAAATTTCGAAAACACAAAAAAATTTACGGTCGTTAACGTAGAATATAACGCAGAGTTTAAAGAAGACCTTATTATTAAATCTGTACTACAATTTTGGAAAAACGATATTTTTAAACTATTAAATACAGTTTTTACAGGGTAACATATAATATGTTAAATTTGCATTATATTAACAAACAACCGATGTTTCAAATAGTATTATTTTTTTGGTAATACATCTACATAATAAAATATTTATTGTTTTATTAGTGGTTTTTGTAAATTAATAATGGCGCGTCGGCAATATTTTTCTAAGAGATGCCCTGGAACTAGAGGCGTGCCTGTACCGAATTGTTATTTTTTTATTATTTTATATTACTCCCGAGGGTACAGCTGTGCGGATGGTCAAAATGCAACGCACATTTTATGGCCCTTTCTTGGGCACGTACGCCACTTGACCAGCTAATACCCACAAAATAATTTGTTAATAAAATTATATTTTGTATGTATATCCGCTACACACTTCTCATACAATATCCATAGGAAAAAAAATAAGCCTGATAAAGAGATTAAATCTCGGTTCAAATAATCAAACGTCCGTCGCGGCGTCGAAGGCTGTGTAGTCGCGCAATAGCTTGCCGTCTTTCAGCGAGCATGTGACGTCACCCGCCTAGCCTCTACGGAGGGACACGTTTTCTAGCCTCGACGCGTCGGTGTGATTTCTATTACAAATATCGTGAAAAACAAGAAATATTATTATTTTTTTAACGTTGTTGTAGTTAATAATACCCATAAATCTATCATTTTTAATAGAAAACAAAATGTTGTGGACAGACCTATTGTAGAAAGAGTTTGCGGCAGGTTATCTTCCGCATGGACTTGCCTCTTCATAAACATGCTCAGTGGAGTTTAGGTCTGGGCTTCGAGGTAGCAATTCCAAAGCCAATCCATTACAGAAATTCCAGTGTCAGCTAAATACTCTTGGACAATTATGGCGATATGTGGACGCATTCATAAAAATAAAGGTTTCTCCAATTGCAGGAGCAAAAGGTATTACGTTTTTCTCCAGAATTTCTGACATAAATTGGCCAGCTCGTAGCCCCGATCTAAATATCAAATAGCTTTTTGGTGCCCTTGCTTCAGACGATTGTGAAAAATATGAAACCACAATTAATCAATTACGTCATGATCAAAGTTCTTATAAAAAAGAAATAAGTTTGCAAATTTTATTAACAAAACAGCTGATCAATAACTATAATACCAAAAATCACAATATCATAAATAAATCTTATATTTTATAAGAAGACAATAATTATTGTTTCAGTAAAAATAATGATAAGGGAAAAGTAGTGGCATAGCGGACAAGTGTGTATTTGAAGTTTGCGCGAAAGCGTTCCCTATATATATATTGAAGTGTGTTGCACTTCGTGGTTTTATTTTTCGTTGTATTACCAGAGAAACTGCCTTTTATAAAGGGGTTGATTCTTTTAGTTAGATGGCGCTACGGTGTATTCATAGCCGCTTGATTTTTTGCAAAGTGGCTTTTAATACACCGTGCCGCTTTCTGTGGATTTGCTTGGGTTATGGCTTCCTGTAGAGTCCTAATAGGGATGGGAAGACCCGGTTCTTTCTCGTGACCTGTCTCTTGGCCAGGTCATTTATTAGAATGGCCCGTTTAGAACGACTCCGCAGGTTTTTAGGGTCATATTAACTAGAGATGTGATTTTTAAGGAGCAGTGACACAATGCGACTGCTTTGGCCGTGTCACTGTAACAAGTAGCAGCGATTTTCCGGAGCAGTTTTCTATCGCAAGCTTTTTCTTTCTAGGGGGGTAAAGTATCACTATTAAAATACAGGGTGATTCATTAAGGGTGGCTACCGGCCATATCTCGGAAACTACTAGGCATAGAAACTTGAAGATAAAAAAATTATGATTAAAGCGGTCATGAGAAAATTCTGGAAATTACTTTTAAGTTCCTCATTTCGCCGCAAGGGGACACAATTAAATTTTTTTTTTTAAATTCTTAATTTCTCCGAAATTTCCCATATTAGGGTATAACTCTGATTACATCATCGAAGAGCTTAGACAATTCTGCATCATTTTGGTTTAAGACTCATTGGCGTACCGACCTTGATAAGAGTGGGGGAAGCTATTAAATGTGTAAACATTAAAATCGCTGTAACTTCTAAACGACTTATCCGATTTTACTAAATTTAGGCTTGTTTGGAAGAAAAAGGTAAGTATCTTCAATCGCCGTATCCAACAGTACACGATAGTGTTTAATAATTGCTAGAGGGCGCAATTTGTAATAATAACGGTTTTTTCGATTTTATCCCGGAAACTCAATTTATACGGTATAACTATGACATCATAATCGAAAAGTAGATGAAATTTGCAAGAAAAGATGTGAAGACTGCAGTTCGATATCTTTGTTCGTTTCAGAGTTATTGCCAAAACAATAATTTTTAATACAAATTGCGCCCTCTAGCAATTTTATTAGAAACTGTCTTGTACCATTAGATACGACAATTGAAGGTTCTTCCAAACAAGCTTAAATTTAGTAAAATCGGATAAGTCGTTTAGAAGTTACAGCGATTTTAATGTTTACACTTTCAATAGCTTCTCCCACTCTTATCAAGTGAAACTGTAAACATTAAAATCGCTGTAACTTCTAAACGACTTAACCGATTTTACAAAATTTAAGCTTGTTTAGAATAGAAAGGTAATTACCTTCAATTGTCGTATCCAATGGTACAAGATAATTTCTAATAAAATTGCTAGAGGGCGCAATTTGTATTAAAAATTATTGTTTTGGCAATAACTCTGAAACGAACAAAGATATTGAACTGCGGTCTTCACATCTTTTCTTGCAAATTTCATCTACTTTTCGATTATGATATCATAGTTATACCGTATGATTTGAATTTCCGGGATAAAATCGAAAAAACTGTTTTTATTACAAATTGCGCCCTTTAGCAATTTTATTAAACACTATCGTGTACTATTGGATACGGCGATTGAAGATACTTACCTTTTCCTTCCAAACAAGCTTAAATTTAGTAAAATCGGATAAGTCGTTTACAAGTTACAGCGATTTTAATGTTTGCACATTCAATAGCTTCCCCCACTCTTATCAAGGCCGGTAGGCCAATGAGCCTTAAATCAAAATGATGCAGAATTGTCCAAGCTTTTCGATGATGTAATCAGAGTTATACCTTAATATGGGAAATTTCGGAGAAATTTAGAATTTAAAAAAAAAATTTAATTGTGCCCCCTTGCGGCGAAATAAGGAACCTAAGAGTAATTTCCAGAATTTTCTTATGACCGCTTTAATCATAATTTTTTTTTTCCAAGTTTCTATGCCTAGTAGTTTCCGAGATATGGCCGGTCGCCACCCTTAATGAATCACCCTGTATTATATTATTGATATCACATCACACAAGTAAGGATTTTGTTTTCGTCCTGCTAAAATACTGATTTCTAAAAAAAGGGTCGATTGCTCCTCCCACATTCATTCCTTCAAGAAATACTTTTTTCCTGGTCTCACTTCAACTTTTATTTATTTATTTATTTATTTATTTATTTAATTCAAACTCAACAGATACAAGTATCCTCTTACAGAGTAGGAATTCACTTAAATCTAGATAATATAAAAACTAAACTAAACTAGCACTTTTTTAAGATCCTTGAGGGTTAAAGAGAATATATCCAAATTTTTCATTATAGAATTCGACAACTTGCACATAATATTAAGAGGCGAATTTCCATAGCCATTTGTAATAGTAAACTTTAATATAAAAAGTAGCACAATTTCTTGTTCTATAAAGCGGCATATTAAAGTTAATTTGTGATAACAACATTGGTGCATCTATTTGATTGTGTATTAATTTATAAAGAAACAAAAGGGACGAGTGAGTTCTACGTTTTTCTAAACTAAGCAAGTTATATCTATCTCTTAGTTGAGCTTTACTTATTGTTAGTTCATTTGTACTAGTTTCTTTACAATACAGATATCTTAGAAATCTATTCTGTACTCTTTATATAGTATATTTATGTTTCTCATAATATGGACTCCAAATAACAGCAGCATACTCCAATGTACTTCGAACATTTGCAACATACAACTGTTTTATACATTTAATGTTAGTAAAATGTTTACAATTCCTAACTACAAACCCATACATACTCGAAGCTCTGTTTGAAATATTTAAAATATGGTATACGAATGTTAACCCGTGATCAAATGTGACACCAAGATCTTCATATTCTGTTACTCTGCTTAGAATTATGCCGTTTATATTGTAATCAAAGTTAATTTTGGTTTTCTTTTTGGTGTATGTCATGATATTACATTTGCTAATGTTAAAATATAATTTATTATGTAGAGACCACTCGTGCATTTGGTTAAGAATATTCTGGAATTTTTAGCAATTTTGGTAATTACTGATGATATAACTTAATATCATCGGCAAACACCAATATACCACACTTTGTAACTTTTTTAATAATTAAGCTGTCTATAAAAAATAATATAAAGAGTAATGGCCCTAAATTAGAACCCTGAGGCACGCCCGAGCTTGCTATAAACTGCTTTGAAGAATATCCCTTCACTATTACCCGTTGCTTTCTATTTTGAAAGTACGAATTGAAAAAAATTACCAAGTTTGACTGAAAACCAAATTCATTGTATAATTTGTTAAGCAGAATATTGTGTGATACTTTATCAAATGCCTTTGTGAAATCTGTATACATTACGTCCACCTGTGATTTATTATGAATGCTTATTATTATGTTATTTCGGCTAGATTTGTTATGGTAGATTTTTTATTCATAAAACCATGTTCAAATTGAGATATTTTCCTTTGAACGAAGGTAAGGTAGTCGTACCAATTATCGGCAGTGATCCATTTATCGACAGATTTGTTAAGTTTCTAAATTATTAAGGAATTCCTTTAACCCAAGCCGATATTCATATTTTTAAATGTAAGTTTAATTGTTCCTGCACCGTTTGGCAATAGCGCGTTGACATCCCACCAACCCAAGGTATAGAGACCTTGCCACCAACCGACATATTTTAGTTCCCGCCAATAACTTGTCAAGCCGTAAGGTATCTGCATAAGGTGTAAAATGTTTCTTTGGAGTGCTAAGAGAAGGGTGACTTTTTAGGCTGTTTATTTTTGACATTGACGTTTAATCAGGCCTAATAACTATTCCAGTTTGTTTATATGACAGGTATAGAGCATTGTTTGTTAAAACTAAGCGATGTTTGCCATAAATTTTAATAGAAACGTAGTGTCGATATTTGGTACTGACATTAAATGCCTTGGTCTAATTATCGACAGTAATGTCGATAATTAGCACAGTGTTGTATTTTAAAATTATTGGTATTTATTTAAACATTGTATACAGGGTGTCCCGAAATTAGCTGACAATATTTTAAGGAGATAAAGTACTTCCAAAAATAAGACTAAAACCTTCTATTAATATACCTTCAAAAACGCTTCGTTATGGGGCTAGAGCCCCCTAAATTGGAGCTATGATAAGCAGTTTTTTCACAATATCTCAGAAACCGATTAGGGTATCGAAACATAATTTGATACATATTTTACCCATGACAAGACGCAATAAACGGTTTAATTAGCTTAACTGTATTTCTTCCAGTGGCGTCCCACTGGGTAGGTAGTTGGGATAATATTGCCCTAAGTTTTTTATTTGTAGGATTTTTTTACTTCAGATGCAATTTTTAGAAGCCTTGAAGTCTTTTGTTAAAAAAAGGTACTCTTGTTTCATTTCGGTAGGATTCACCATTTTCCAGTAAAATCGATTTTCAAATTTTCAGTTTTTTGAAACCCGTTGAAAAGGCTAAGGTTTTTTTTGCATATAATTTTCAAATTCTCCCTGCCTCACAAAATATAACACGCAGGTCTAGATTGTGCATCCAACAAAATGGAAATCATTTTGAACGCTTGCTTAAGCTTAAGAATTAGTTTCCCGTGTGGTTCCCAATCAAATTTGGTTTGCAAGTTGTTATTCTTTTTTGTTTTATTTTAAAACTCTCTTGAAATCTCCATGAAAATAAATATTTAAAAAAGAAGGTAGGTAATCTGAAAACATGTTTAATTTGAAAACGTTACATTCTGTCAAATTACAATAATAGAACGTTTTATTAACAAAAAATTTAAAATTAAAAAAAAATTACAGTAAAACTATGAAATTAAAAAAAACATAATGGTAATATTTACTTAAGCCTCCACCCCGTGCGACGTTACTGGAAAAAATATTTTAAAGTAACATCCTTTAATAAATATGCCTTGTCGCTAGTAGAACTTCTAATAAATTTCATGTTTTAATATTAAGTGTTTGCTGAGATATGCAAAAAAAACCTTAGCTTTTTCAACGGATTTCAAAAAACAGAAAATTTTAAAATCGATTTTACTGGAAAGTGGTGAATCCTACCGCAATGAAACAAGAGTACATTTTTCCAACAAAAGACTTTAAGGCTTCTAAAAATTTTACCTGAAGTTAAAAAATCCTACAAATAAAAAACTTAGGGCAATATTATCCCAACAACCTACCCAGTGGGACGCCACTGGAAGAAATACAGTTAAGCTAATTAAACCGTTTATTGCGTCTTGTCATGGATAAAATATGTATCAAATTTTGTTTTGATACCCTAATCGGTTTCTGAGATATTGTAAAAAAACTGCTTGTCATAGCTCCAATTTGGGGGGCTCTAGCCCCATAGCGAAGCGTTTTTGGAGGTATATTAATAGAAGATTTTAGTCTTATTTTTTAATGTACTTTATCCCCTTAAAATATTGTCAGCTAATTTCGGGACACCCTGTATAAAGGGTTTACATATCTCTTGATTCTTGAAGGAAACATAATGCTCTACATGAATCCTAATTATCGACACCATATTTTATAAAAAATAAAGCGGATATTGATTAAATACTCTTGGTGTCGATATCAGGCACAATGCTGGTGTCAATAGTTGGCGCACTGAAAACCAATTATCGGCATATACATTGCATCATTTAACGACACATCAATTCATAAAATTGGTTGAGTCTCCCACTGAAATTGGTAATGCAAAAACCATTGAAAATGAAGTTACTATTCAAGAAAAAAATGTTACATTTAGTAAAACAGCATGCAGATGAAAAAATACAGTCTAATAGAGCGTGAAATGAAATGATGTATCAAAAAAATTAAAAAAAAAAGAAGAAAATCATATTGCTGATAATGAAAATAAAACTTCAGAAGCAAAAATAATATGCATACAAGAAGAAGATGAAAAAGAAAAATGTCGTAAGAATGCAAATGTTTTTGAAATAACTCATATACCTAACGCCCGAAAAAAATCCTAAAACAGAAATAGAACACCAATCGGCAAAAACATCTTTTAGTCCCAATAATGTTCCCACGCCATTTAAAAAATCGCTGTTTTGGTCAGAACAGAAGCCGCAAACCACCAAGAAGCCAGGAGAAAAAGTACCAGCAGTGGACACAGCAAAAGAATGGCACCAGTACCACCAACTCAAAGAAGAAAAGAAAATAAAAGAGCTGAAAGAAAAAGAAGAGAGAATTAGCGAAAGAAAGAGAAAGCAAATAGAAAAAAAAAGAGAAATTGTTGCATTAAAAAAAATATCTAACGAAAGTGAAAAAGAAGTTGAAACCAATAATCTTAGAGAAGACAAGTTGGCAGTAAATGATTATGCCATTGTTAACTATAATGAACCGTTCTTTCCTAGATAAGTAATAGGTATGTCAATAGACACTAAGAACATTTTCGAGTATAAAAGTTAATCATATGGAGCAAAATGGTCTAAACTGGATATGGCCGGCAAAAAAAGACGTATTGTCATATGAGAAAGATGACATCGTAAAGAAAATAAATAAACCAACAATTAAAAATAATAGGGGACTATTGTTGAAGAACTTTCAAAAGGTTCCTTGACTAAAGACGTTCGTTAAAACTAAATTTTTTATTGTGTTATAATTTTTTCTGAAACGTTTTATTTATGTTTTTTCACATCTACAAGTTATCTTAATCTGTTAATTTTGAATATAACTTTAAATAATGGAATTAATCCTTTGTTCAATTGCCACTTTAATTACCCCCCTTACTTTTCCTCTATATGTCGATAAATAGAACTTTCTCAGTACGAAACTGTCGATATTTGGTACAACCTGTATTTCTAAAATAAAATATTTTTTATCCGATTTTAGGATAAAAAAATGCTAAAAGTAATATCACTAATACCTAAAAGTATATTCAATTTATTTCCAAAATAAGTTTCAAGCTGACATTCCTTAAGACATCTTTTTTGTAAAAGGTAAAATTCCATATTTTGGTTAAGGTGTCGATAATTGGTACGGCTACCTTATATATATATTTATAAATTATGGATTCAAATATTTTTGCAGGTGTTGATAAAATAGCAATATGTCTATAGTTTTTTATATCAGCGGAGTCTCCTTTTTTAAAGATTGGGCAGATTTTAACTTCTTTGAATTTATTTGGAAAAGTGTTTGTTTTTAAAGTTAAATTAAATATTTTTTATAAAGGCTCGGCAAAAAAAACAACCAGTCCCTTAACAATATAAGGTGGTACATTATCAAGCCCGATTGCTCTGTTTACTTTAACTTCTTTGACAGCATCACACATGTCTGCATAACTAATATACCTAAGGTTAATGTTGTCATGATATGTATTAAGCTGCTCGTTAAGTTCAAAGGTGTAGAGATCCTCTTCATAGACTGAGCTAAAATAAGATGCAAAAGCGTCTGCAATTTGTTGACCACTACAATAATTATTGTTGTCGAGGTGCAGTTTACAAGGAATTGTATTATAACCTTTCTTATTTTTAATATATCCCCAGAAAGCTTTTGGGTCACTTGTGATGTCCTGCTAAACTTCGGTAATGTAATCTTTGTATGCATCGTCAACACTATCCTTTATTTGTTTTCTTAACCAAATAAAATTATTTTTTAATTCTTGATTGTTTGACTTTTTAATTTTTTGCCTTAGTGCTTCTTTTTTTTTTAGACTTTTAATTATATTTCTATTAAACCAAATTGGATATTGATTAGTTCTACGGCATTTTGGGATGCATACATCAAATATATCATATACTTTCACACTGAGAAAATAGCTCCAAGTAAACTGTGGTAGCTGGAAAAAGTTTACTTACACCGGCTAATATTTCATTTATTATAGAAATTTAGTTTATTTAAAGCAAGTAAAACAAATTAGCTACAATCCGTTTAGTTGGATCTAATAAATTAGTAAACAATGTTTATTTGTTTTTAGTACACATATAATTTTTAAGTATACTGTACACCTAATTTAAACTTGTGTTCACTTGTTTTGGATAAATTAAGACATGTAAAAAAGTTTACTTTAAATAAGTAAACCAAAATATTCTCCTAAGTAAACTTGGTTGCTTAAATAAAGTGTCCAGTTCACTTGTTTGGCCTTTCGTCAATGTTCGGTTCGCTTTTAGCCGCTCCCGCTTCACTTCGGCAGGATGAAACTCGAAACTCGTGGCGTCGCACGCAATACGATTTATCATTTTCTTTTCGTCCTAGGCGAAGTCGGTCGGATTGTTTGGTGCTTTGTTGCTGTGATATTTGTGTGGCCGTATTGGACATCGCGGTGTACTATAATATTATGGAGTGTTCTAATATGGAGTATTTGTTAATAAATTGGAATTTAGAAGATCATATTTCTACTTTTCAGGGTATCCCTTATCCTTATCCCTTTCACTAATTCTAACTAAACAATTTGTCTATTTTAAATAAATGGTTTATTGGTTAAAGGTACATAATTTAATAAATGGGTTACTTATTCCAAGTAAACAGTTCATTTAAATCAGATAACGAATTTCTAAGTACACCTGTTTATTTGTGTTTACTAGTTCTAGGTAAACTATTTCAGCATTTTCCATTTACTTAGGCCAAGTGAACCCTTCACTAGTCACTATATGTAGTGAACTTTTTAATTAAAGTAAGTGTATTTTCACCTAGATCTAATAAACTTTTTTCTCAGTGCAGAAAGTGAATCGAAATACCCCCAATTAACACTTTGGAACATTGGTACATGGCAGAAAAATAAGCTTTTTTAAAATTATAATTAAGAATATGTTTGTTTACAAGCAATTCTTTAGGTTTTAGAGTTTTTAGAGTTTTTATATTCAATTCGATTGTAAGGGTAGGGTGAGATTTATTCTCCGCAACAAGGCTAAAAATTGATTTTTTTACTTCACATTTCATACAGGACATGACAAGATCTTGAATACGATTGATTTTATTAGGTTCTAGGTTCCATTGTTTTCAATCAAAGAAATTTAAGAAGTTTAATAAGATATTAACTGAGTTGTCCTTGATATTATTGTTCTGATAGTATTGATTAAGCTGTGTAGTGTTGAAATCTCCTAATATAATGTAATTCTTTTGATGTAATATACTCAAGTTCTCTAGGAAAGCAAACAATTTTTCTCTAATCAAGATAGAGCAATTTGGAGGAAGATAAACTAAAATTAAATAAATATAGCTAAATTCACATGTGGATACTTTGACACATAAAATATCTATTTCTGGTATATTGAAGTCTAGGTTTACCTCATTACATTTATAAATATTTTCAACTCCTTAAAGAACACCTCCACCACAGGAATTATCACTTCTGTTTCTCTTTTTAAACACTACAAAGTCATTTGGAAATATCTCACCATTGCAGATACTACAAGGAAGCCATGATTCAGTTACCGCAAACACATTATATTCGTCCTGCATTTGACACACTTCATTATAAAATATATGCGTTTTGCTGTTTAGTCCCCATACATTCTGATATATAATTGACAACGAAGTATTAGTTACATGTTCTGAAGAGGATTTTTTTATGTTAAATAAACCGAGTGTTGAGTCTGCAGTAAAAAACTATTGTCGTTGCAGCCATCATAGTTTATATTTTGTCATAGCCTTTAAATTCTCTTTGGTATGCAGGACAAGTCTGATCTCTCGCTGTGTAACTACGATTACTTAATCCCAGTCTTCTGCAGATGGGGCATTCCAAATTAATCTCTGTACATCCTCTTCCATCATGAGGGCCACCACATGTATGACAGCATTCATGCATTCTTAAGTTGTGCAGTATTTGGCTACGTGTCCAAAGCTGCAACATTTGTAACACATAGAAATGTTTGTGTATTCTTGAATAAACACTGTAGGTACATAGGTCAAATGTTACGTTTTTATGCTTCATAAGCCATTTAAACACTTGTGGAGATGTTTAGAAAATCCAATTCTCTTTCATTTTGTTTCGTCAATTTTGTAATAAATTTGAAAAATTCCTTAACATTGGAACCAAAATTAAGAGAAATATCAGGATTTTCGTGTATAAATTCATTAAGGAACGTCTCTGCAGCGTATCCTTTAAGCACGCCGGTTATTTTATTCATTGGATCCATATTTTGAACGTTTTTAACATTAAAATTTTTATTTGCTAAATTTTCTGTTAGTTTCTGTTGTTGTATTATTTCATTTTGACATTATATTACGACACTTCCGCTTCTGTTGTGTCTTATGTTCTTAAAGGCGCCGGGGATATTGTTTTTAGATACATTCTTTTTTATTTCTTGAAAGTACTTCTCTAGAGTCTTGTTGGTCCTTAATTTTTATGACTGTTGTATGTTTTTTAACTTGTGGAAGGGTCTTCCACTCTTGTAAGGGCGGTGTGCCAACATTTATAGAGTTAATGGTTTGCAACTTTGCAACTTGACTGTAACTTGTGTGGTTTGGTTCATCACTAGTAAATGCTGGTATTGTTTTTCCAAAGTCAGTGTGATGACATTCCAATCATTCCATACGGCATACAATGGTCGGTCTCTTTGAGACTGTTTACCGCCGGTTGGAATGTCATCACACTGACTTTGGATACATTATACAGTGAGGATAAAAAGTATGGAATAAATTCATTATCTAAAAGACGATTTATTTTATCAACAATCGCTCGGACACGTCAACTTTCTTTTTATTTTTTACATATTTTGAAAATATTTTTCCTTATACAGGGTTGCCCAAAAAAGTAGGGCACAAGTCAACATAATTTTTTTAAATAGAACACCCTATATATTATTACATTTTCGAATTCTACGTAAAATTCTAAACAATTTTTGTGTAGCATGTGATATACCTATGTCGAATAGTTTCAGAATTACACAGGTTAAAAATTAATTTGAATTATTATTTTCTGTGGTGTAGTAGCAAAAAAAAAACGAAGTTATTAATTACTGCAAAATCTTTTCCAACATGACGGAAATTATGAACGTCTGAAAGTTATCTAAATGGATTTCAATATATGTTTTTTTTTAATTAAACAGGGTCGCTCAAAAAATAGACATTGAGAAACTTTTTTTAATAACAACAATGCTAAATTTCAGAAAAATTAACAGTATTAACACTAATAGTAAGTAATGCATAATATTGGATACGCTTAAGGTAATTTAATGGTATTTAATTAGATGTTCAAAATGTTCACCATTTGCTACTTGGCAATATCCAAGTCTATTTACAAACTCATTTTGATTGTTATGCACTACACTAGGAGGTATTAGTCGAATTTCATTTCGAATGCGAATTTTCAAGTTCTCAAGATCTATAGGTTTTGTTTTGAACACTTTACTCTTCAAATAACCCCATAGAAAAAAGTCCAAAGGTGTCAAATCAGGTGATCTCGCTGGCCACTCAATAAACCCCCTCCTCCTAATCCACCTGTCTGGAAAAACTTCATCATTAATATTTCAATTCTTTCTGTTTCGGTTAATTACATTTTTATTAGATGAAATTAATTTACGCAATTTTTGACTAGAAAAAATTTGGATGTTTCTTCTTTGACAGTAAACTTTAATGAAATAATTTGCTGATATTACATTTAACGCTTTGTTTCTTTTCGGATTTCCAAAGCCTACTTTATTAATAGGTATTACAAATTAATTTTCAACCTGTGTAATTCTGAAACTATTCGAAATAGGTATATCACATGCTACACGAAAATTATTTAGAATTTTACGTAGAATTCGAAAATTTAATAATGTATAGGGCGATCTATTTAAAAAAGTTAAGTTGACTTGTGACCTACTTTTTTGGGCAACCCTTTATAAGGAAAAATATTTTCAAAATATGTAGAAAATAAAAAGAAAGTTGACGTGTCCGAGCGATTGTTCATAAAATAAATCGTCTTTTAGATAATGAATTTATTCCATACTTTTTGTCCTCACTGTATAATGTTTAGTGGTTTCTAATGCTTCTGATTTAATAACGAATTAAGTCGAATATTCTCTTTTTCTACATGTCCAATTTTAAATGCTAGGGCTGTAACATACTTGTATATGAATCCATCACTGGTCAGCATGTATTGCTGGACCGAATCTACGGTGTCTATAATTTGATTTAAAAGACCTTCAGTAGTCATTCTAGTTATATACGAACTGCTGTCAGCTACGTTTAATTCTTTTTCACCATTGTTGGGTTTTCTAAATTTTTGTCTTTCTAAGTCTCCAGGGCTGGAACCGGATCTAGCTCTTTCTTGAGACGCTTCTGAGGAGGTATCTTTCAATCCAACTTCATATCTTGGCGGTGTTCGTGAGATCGATGCTCTAGGTTTAAAAACTTCGTCTGTGTCAGGCAGGTTGTCCTTAAAAATATCGCCTGCCTTGCTAAAACTCTCCATTGCACTGCTTGATGATTTGTTTACACTTTTTTGTCTTGATTTATCTTGATATATTTGTATTGCCTTTTTTTGCTGGGTACTATTTTTGGTAAAATCCTCATTTAAGGGATTGAAACTATTGTTTATTTTCATGTTCGGCAACTTTTTATTACCCTCACTGTCCGCATAACTGGTGTCACTGATAGGGGTGTTTTTTTAGCGTACACTCACTAATATTTGAACACTCAATACAACCGAAAAGAACATATAAATGCAGAGCCTATCTGTTATCGCGTACGTACTAATGTTTATGAAAGCGAAGCAGGACGTTCCTGTGACAAGGGCGGAGCAGTGACAAGTAGCAGTCTGCGAAATCGCAACCCACCTCTAATATTACCGATAGGGTCACAAAGTGTGATCAATTCGGCAAATCAGCGGTCTTTCGAAATATTCTGTCATTGTAAATAAGTCTTTATGAACGACTCATCAATTTTAAGTTCTCACCACAGAAAAAAAAAGAGTTTGTTCGCACATATACACCCTGTCTTCAGGATCATATAAATAATAGGGTCACAGAGCCTAATTGACTCAATCACGGGTCTTTTAAAAGATTCGGTCGTTGTGAACGACTCATCGTTAACTCCTAATAATGACGAAACGGCCGTTGTTGTCTACCCGCCCCAGAGTAACCATTATGCTTGGATCTCTGTGTATTGGTGTTTATTCCAATACGAAATACAGTTCTACATACTTGTCCGCTATGCCACTACTTTTTTCCTTTTAATTTTTTACTTATATTTTATGTTACAGTTTCGTCCACTACTTTATGGATAAAAAGAAGGCCGGTTTAGTCGATATAAAAAACCATCCAACCAGCTGAAATCCTACCATTCATGTAGGTACCCATAAATAAATCAGTTACTGATTTAACTATTTTTCTATTAAAAGTACTCTAGGTACTGACGATATTTCTGATGTGCTGCCTACCGACTAAACTCCCCGTGTTCCTGCTGTTTCCGCGCCATACGCGTATAAGCCTTCAGACCACTTACTTAGTATTTCCGCTCTGCACGCCTATTGCGTGCTTTGCTTCGTACATTACGTAGGCCTAGGTACCGGTATACCTAGGTTTCGGTTTTGTCATAGTATACTTCTTTATTTATTTACAGCTTACTGTGATAGTATTTGTGTAGGTGTCTGATTTGGTGCAGTGAACAGAAGACGATGGGTCCTAAATCCCTTGATTGGGATACTGAAAGGACACTGCAAGCTGAGGAAGCACCTAGCACTGAGTGGTGTCGAAGACGACCCAATTTGTGCCGGATGCCTAGAGGAGGAAGAGACCCCGCTGAATTTTCTGGGCACCTGTGAGGCCCTGGGAAGACTCAGGCACCAGAACCTTGGATCGGCGGCTCTCCGAAAGGAAGAAATCATGGCCCTTGCCTGGAGCGACATACTTAACTTCGTAAAGAGGTCGGGACGCTTTGACGGGGGCCAAGGTTGTTAGTGTGATTGGGGGAAGACTCTGGGGTAGGCAAAAACGATCGCTGTTGGTCAACTCGCCAGGTTTTCGGAACCTCCCCTTAATTACTACTACCACTACAGGTGCAGTGTAGGTATTTGTACTTCAGAAGAGGTACACGTGCGCATGCTTCGCAGCTATGAGGACCCACTGTTTCAGGGAGAGAACTTGCAGTGCTGATCTGAAACTGTTGTAAGAAGCTGCTAAGAATTTACTGATGTTAGTATAAGTGTATGTAGGGGTGCAGTGTTGTGTTGTGTGTACTAAGTTCTAGTGTGGTAGGTAAATTTTTTTGTGGGTTTTGTAGGCTTTTTTGTTTTACTCACTACAAAACTAGGTATGGCGGAGTTTAGTTTAACGACTCCCTGGCTCTGGCTAGAAATTAAAACGGTATGGTACTAGCTTTCTTCTTCTTTCTCTTTATTTTTCTTCTTTCTTCCAGCAGCGAATTTCCCTTAAGCTATTGCAATAGCTGATTCCTTGGGCGCTTATAGTATACCTCAATATTCCCTCGTCCTCTACTGGATCACTAATCTTCTTAATTCTTTATTGGGATGAGTTTCTGCTTTTTAAAAACTTTGACTGCTTTCCTTTTTATGAATGTTGTTATCGTATCGATCTCTATGGATTTGTGCATTTCTTACAAGCCATGATGCCGCTACTGCTTATCTTACATAATTATTTTGTGTGGCCTCCTGAGTTTTATATTATGTATTAGCTGCATCGCACCGCGCTGCTGAGTCGTAGGTCAGCTGTGGTCTAACGATCACCACATTTAATTCAGAGGAGTGCCTGGAGAATTAATTACTGTCTCTAATGATGAGCAATTTAAGAAAAGGTATAAACAATTTCTTTTGGAAGTACAAAATAAATAATTTCGCATTTTAATTTGCTGTGATTTTTGAAAACTATTATACTAAAATGTCCATAAAGTGTCTATGTTTAATATTTATTTAGTCATTGAAGGGAGTCAATACACGATGTTTCTTTTTAATATATTTAGTCAAACGTTTTTTATTAGTAGTTTGTTATAATATGTTCGTTTAAAAGTTGTGGTCATGCGGTTCAGTAGAGCAGCTGTTTAGAGCTTGACTGCACCATGCTGCAGCAAATACCTTCAAAAAATAAAAATTTCTTATTGTTTTGTATTTTTTCTTGGTAAGATAAAGGCATTATTCATTTATTTGCTCTCGTCCAAATTATTTTAAATTGTCAAAGATTAATTACGATTTTAGATCATTTAGACGCAATTATGTTCGTTAAATTAAATACATTACATAGTGTCATTTCAGGAGCAGAGCTTCGAAGAAACCCGAACAAATAATTTTTAATCCGTTTACCCTGTATGATCATAAAATCTTAATTTTCAAAAATTTAAAGAACTATTAGCCAACAGCTGGCTAATAATTTAATATTGTAAAAGATTCATTTACCAATCTTTGCAAAATGATTCTTTGAGACATTCCATCTTTTTCCAATACCTCCTAAATTTACATTACCTAATATTGGGCACTGATAATTCAATATCAAGATGAAACCTGTCCAATAATAAAAGAGCTCTCCGTTTGCCAATTTCAGCTAAGGCCACAAACCGATGATTGTGTTACAGCCCTTATTAGGAAAGCTACCCCATACCCAAAGTAGAAGTTTTAACCCCAATATTTCATGCAATATCTACCAACAGGACCATCTTTGCTATATTAAATATTGATAAATAAAAGTGCCTTAAATATGCACATCAAAGAAATTGACCTTGTCGAAGATTAAAAATAAAATATTTAAAAAAAAATAAAAAATGAAATAAAATTAAAAAAGTTGAATTTATAAAATAATTAGGAATATTGATTGACCAAAATTTAAAATGGGGTCACCAAATTCACACTCTTACAAAAAAATTAAGAAACACTTTATGTAAATTTAGACTTTTAAAAAATATTGTGAATCAAAAACTTTGTTTAATGTTTTATTATGCACTTTTTCAATAAATTCTTTCCTATGGTATAATTGGTTGGGGGAAGTGCATACGACTCGAATTTGAAACCGCTTATAACAATACAAAAATAGGCTTTAATAATAATATTTAATAAACATATTTTGTTTCCTTCAAAAATATTTGAGTTTTAAACAACTTTATTACAAAACTTCCATTTTATATAGGAATATATAAAAAAAAAATTTATTAAAAAACATTAGGTACTCATAAATACCAAACAAGACAAAAAACAAATCTATGTTTATGTTACGATAATTTTAATTTAACACTTTTAAAAAATAATGCTTTATTTGTTGTAAAATTTTTAATATAATTACCTACTAATTTGAAAACTATGAGTTTTTTTGACTTTTAAAAGAAAATTAAAATCATGGATTGCAAAATTATATCAGGGTAAGCCAACTTAGGTATATAATATAGGTAATATTAATACTAAACATTACAATTTTTATAATATAATTTCTCCAATATTAAAAAAAATTTTCTTTTTTCTTGGGTGAAATATTTTTGAATTACTTACTTATATTTTTAAATATATTTATGATGTGATTAAAATTAATAACCTAATTGGGTGTATATTTTTCATTACAAAATCGGACAGATTTGTTAATCCATGGTTTTGTAATGATGCTTTTATTGGATTTATTTTTATTTAAAAAAAACAATGTTATTGATTTTTAATATTATTATAAAGAAACATGCAAATAAATAAATAAATAAATAATTAAGATTAAATCATATTTGATACTCCAATTACATTCGATGGACATGAACAGAATCAAAATCCTTTATGCGAAAGCGATGAAGATTCCCAAAGCTGACCATGGAATCCACTATGTATCCTTACCACTTCATTCGTCATTTTACTACCTAATCATAATTATTAATATAACATATGGTTTGGAATATCTGCACAAAACGTCTATCCAATCTACGACGTCGAGAGCGAAGGAGTCAAGACATCTCTAGTCCAATGAAAGTAGATCCAAAAAACAACCCTTTAACCCTGGTCTTACCATCTTCGGTGGGATAAGTCATGTGATGCACAAGAAAGCAGAGCTTGCTGAAAGATAATATAACGATGGTATTAATTCCGTCATTCTCATTGTAAAATTCATTCTTTAATATTTTTTCGAATTTATGCTTGTTAACAAATAAAAGATTTTTTCGAAAAAGGAAATTTTTTTTTTTAAATGTACTAGGTACTTATTACTTAATTTCCAAGGTCCCTATGCAAAATTTTTTAATAGCGCCGACCAATAAAATTTTTCGATAATTATTGTTCCGTTGTCTCCTTTGTTTTTTCTAAAAAAATATAGTTTTTTTAATTTGTTCTCTTTCAAGAACAATCATCAGCTGAGGAAACTAAGAATATAACAAAATGCTACTCTTGCCCGTCAGGCAAAGTCTCCGAGTGCAAAGCCAACCCGACAGAAAAGCAGTGTCTTACGAAGATGTCGTCAACAGCAGCAGGTGGACTCACGAATACTTTTTCCGTTTCTTCCGTTTCTACCATTTCTTCCAAAGGGGAACGACTGTTAGAACGACAGGAGGATGCTACGGAGGATGCCACGGAGGATGCCACGGAGTATGCCACGGAGGATGCCACGGAGGAATACACGGGACGCACGAGGCGTAAAGTCATTCCCATGAGTGCGAGACCTACGCCGACCTGGACGTGCCTGACAGTGACGGGCAAAGATGAAGAATCAGATGAAGGTGAGTAATACGTTTTCCAGGTTGCCGCCGAGCTTAAAAAAATCGTAATCACCTGTCTAAACGTGGATATTACCTTGTTATGATGGATATAACAATGTATTTAATATCTTAGCTACGTAGCTGTGATACATCTCAAGATGGGTTGAAAAATATGGAGCTAAGCATATTATTTGATTGAGGGAAAACACATGCACAACAATCTTCTACAGCTGGAAACTTCATTTCTTTTTATTTTTAGTCTGCTTCTTGTTTCATTGAACAGCTGGTCGGTTTATTCGGTTTGATGTCTCGTTTAGGCATACAACCGATAAAATCATAAATAAATTTGGATTTGAGGTGGATTTTTTGGTGGCATTCAATTTATTGCCAAACTAAATAACGTATGTATCTAAAGTTTTAACAATTTTTTCAGCATTAATTTATTCTTTGATTGCAAGTTGAATCAAATTACCGTTGTTAAAAACTTATTAGCTGCTGAATGCGAACAAGGCACACCTTGGTTAAACTTACCTAAAAGTGGCAGACTAAGGTTTTTAACAAAGCACATAAAAATAGAGCGGTGCTAAATGCAAAGCATAAAGTGGACACATCTTATCGAAAGCTCGGGAGGAGATTTTGGGTATGTAATTCGCCAATACAAGGAAAATGAGAGAAACAATTTAAAATTTTGCAACACACGGAAATATCCACGATATACTGGAAATCAGTTACAAAGAATTTAATTCCCATATGCTACAGAGCATTGCGACGAAATCATTTCGCTAATGAAAGTCTAATATTGTATGACAAGAAATATTTCCCTTTCTTGCATTTATAAATGAAGGGTAACGATGCATTACATAAATAATATCGATGAATATCCACTTCAAGTTGCCACAAAGTAAAAAAAAAATTGAAGACAACGTTCCTGATTGGGCTGCCATTTTAAAAAACGGTATATTAAGACCGTATGGCCGGCGGGTAAGAGGCGAAGACGAATTTACCAAACTTTATCAATGATAAATTTGTGCCACGAAATGACACATTTGTGCCAAACATTTCCCAAGCTTGCCCAATTGAAACTTTCTGGTCTTTGTTATGCTGAAAGAACCATGAAAGTTGTTGGCAAGATACAGACAAAAAACATTTGCTGCCGAGACCATTGGCAGTTCGTTACGACGGGATTTTTTTTTGTTGTATCTAGTACTAATTTAAGTTTTAAATATTGTTGAACACTAATTTATTCTTATTAAAAAAATAAAATAAATTTTTTTCCAAAACTTTAGATACCTACGTTATGACCTATTTTGCGTTGTATTTTTTAGTTTATTATTTCGTTAACTAAAAGATTTAAATAAAATTATTATCGTCGGCATTTTATTTAGGTAATATTTGACATAATATTATTACAAAAATATTACAGCCGTGTTCACTAAAAGGGTATAAATTAAAAACCGCCTTAAAATGACAGTTCTAGGTTTCAAATGACAAGTGTCAGACTAAGTCAAGTAAGTATTGTTTTGTTAATACTTTTTTAGTTTGTCTTTAAATTCTTTAAAAAATTGATTTTAATAGATACTATTTCCTTTAGCAGAACTAACATTATTTTGGTAACAACATCCCGGTAAACGTATCTTTTGGTAAAATGATTTAATTGAAAAATCAAATTAACGCGGAAACGTTATAGGGCGTACAGAAACAATGACACAGTGAAAACACAACTGGGAGACTATAAGATCTAAATATTTTGATGGATTAAGGTGGGAGTATCAACATGTTTGGCAACCTATAACCTATTTTGCGTAGATTTATTTATGTTTTCTATAGCTTTTATACAATATTTAAAGAAAATCACTATCGACTTGATATTCTATAGGTAATAATTGACATATTTAATAAATATTAAGGAATTTCATAACTTATTTAAGGAAAATTGTATGGCGTAAAATATCGGGTAAGATTTTTTTTTACATTACTATGTCATTGTCACTCATTGTTCTTATACTATACAATTCTTCCAAAATTAGCAATGAAATAAATTGATATTTTTGTAATATATCAGATAGGTACTACCTAAATAATGTACCGACGATATTGATTTTCTTTAAATGTTAGTTATTAAAATAATAAACTCAAAAAATCAACGCAAAATAGGTTATAGGTTGGCAATAGATTGAATGACGTTGAGAATTCAACCTTAAATTTAAAAGTTTTTAGTGAATACAGGTGTCAATTTTTTAATTTTGGAAGAATTGTATAGTAAAAGAACAATAACGTAATAACGTTAAAAAAATCTCTCCCAATATTTTCCGCTATACAATTCTTCTAAAATAAGTTATGAAATTGATTAATATTTATTTAATAATATGTGAATTATTATTAGAATAGGCAGTCCGCATTGATTTTATTTGAATTTTGTGTAAAAGCTAGAAAAATAAATAAATCGATGCGAAATAGGTTAACAAGTATGTTTATTACTCTCCCCTTAAATTATCCCATTTATGGCACGCTTCAGGCAGTCGCACCATGCTGGGTTATTAAAAACAAGGCTTTTTCCATTAAACTATTCTATTTAAATTTATCGGGGGTAATATCATAAGTCCGAAAAAATTTGGTTGACAAGTAATTGACAAGTAATTTAAAACAATTTACTTGTCCACGAGTTATTTGAATTTTTTCATAGGTAAAATTAGATGCACGAATAATGTTTGGTGTTGGGTTTAGTGTCAAAAACAGACTATCTGTCTTGATGTTCGTTGAACGTTTTGATATAAGCACGTAATACAACCGTACCGGGCAAAATTCAGGGCGCTTAATGTTTGGAACTAACCATTTGCTCTCGCACATTTTTTGCACCTACTTGAGCGGTTTAACTGAAAACTGGGTTGTATTCTATTCTTTCTGCAACAAGAGAAAAACATTTCATTACTTGGTTGTCAAGATATTATTTTCTCCATATTTTTACCTAATTAGAAAAGACCTGCAAAAAAGAAAAAATTAGTAGAAAAACATACCTGTTTTCATTCCATCATTGTCTGTCTCTGGTTTGAAGTAGTGCATTTAAGGCTTCTCCACCTCTCCACGCCAGCTTCATTGATGCTATAAGATAAAACTTGCGTTGTAGCCCACTGGGTGTATTTTCGTCCCATAAAGTTACCATGGTATTCATCGAGTTTTAGTGAAGTCGAACTTGTTTTTCTTTAATCTTTTTGTTTCTGAAGAGTTCTTCTTTTGCGTTTCGAGCGTCACGAGATGTTTTTAATTCAATATCGTGAAACGGATCAAATACAGTGTTGTAATCCACAAAAAAAGTTTCCTGTAGCTTTTGGGCGACGATGTTCCACATTATTTTAATGCAATGTTCTTTATACTCCTCACCATTGACTTTACGCATATTCCAAGCCCAGTGTTTGCGAATTAAATTTAAACTTGATACTGTTGTATTTTTATCAATTACGTACTTTTTTTCAGAGCAAAAACTCATAAACTGCTTCCAAATGCTATTGTGTGTCTTCACTGTATTACTGGGTACGCTGTTTTTTACTTTTTGATTAATTTCTTCGTTTGGTACATATCCAAAACGCTCCATGTTGCACAATTTTTTTGCGAAAATTAAAATGAAAGCGTTGTTAGGTTGCTATGTGGAATTGTTTTGGTAAACTCATTCGCTGATAACTGGATAGAAATTCAATTTTTTTTTATTTTGACTGTACCTATCAAACATTTTTCTGGAAAAATTACTGACAGGAGCTGTCATGCAATTTTTCCACTTGAAAATTAAATATGACATACGAATTCTTGTTACTGATTGGTCAAAATTGATAGGAAGGAAATAGTCACAGAAACACTAAAAAACACAAAAATATTTGTATAACAACGACAAATAACTGCTGTTTATCCGGTTCTGTCCAACATTAAAGCATTCATGAAAGACTCATGTCTAAAAAAGTTACTTATAAAAAATACGTTCAGAACACTCGAACACAACTTGATATCTTTGTTTAATTAACACAAGACCACTATAGTTCAAAATAACCCAATTTGTATTGAAAAGTTGTTTACGACTGAGCTAATAATGTGAGTTATTTGTTCTTTAAAGATGTCCAATGTCATATCGTTATATCCCCTTTTTGCTTCAAGAATATTGGGTAATAATAATAGTACAGGTACAAGCATAATAATTATTCCACCCTTTATCTGGAAACTGCAAATTTCACTTTTAGCCAATGTGTGCGTTGTATAAGGAACAAAAACTAAGAACGCCTGTACCACTGCTAAAAGCATGTTGGACGTCTCCATTTAAAATTCGAGGTCCTACCCAACTTGTCTTCTTGCCAAGCTACGAGTCTGGTTCTGTACACTATGTTGACCTACCCATTGTTTTGTATTCCTTACTTATTTGTTTTAGAAATGATGTGGAAGGGATGCGGTTACTCTTGCGTTGATGTTAAACGAATGGGATTTCGCGCGTACGAAAAATGTGTATCTTGCGACAATGGTGACTATTGCAACTCATCCGCTAGAATCGAGGCCACCAGATTCATGTTGTGGATGGTACTCATGATATGTGTTGGTGATCACCTTAAGTAATTCACAAGAGGAAATAGCTTTCTTCCATGCTTCTTTACTTATTGACATGTTATACAGGTATTAATGAGTCGTTCTTGAATGTGATTCGTTGTAAATCCTACATTTTAACCAACTATAATATTGAATAAATATTGTAGACTAAAAATATTATACTTAAATTGGTTAAATTTGTTTTTATTTAAGCCTCTACATACTCACTCTGCAGGCTCAGCCTTGAGAAAATTATAAAGGCGATTATCAGAGCAAAAATGAGAAACAACTAGCATTATATTATTTTAAATATAAATGTGGATAGAAACGATTAACTAAATGTATACAACACACTATCATTGTTCTGGTTGACTAATTAGGTTTTACAACTGCGCACTCTACGTTTGATTTTTAAGTCAAAAGTTCACTTTCTTGAAAAGTAAATTGACTAATTGTTGGCAATACGATCAAAGTATAAAACACATTGTTTCTAATCGGGATTAATAGTTTGTCTCCACGTACTTATGTTGGATTGCCTTGAAAAGAAAAAGAACATGAAACATTGTAATCTCATACATATCACACAATCTACAATAAATACATGCATTCATTTAAAGGCGGTTACACATACACTTAAATCTGGTAAAGGGCACAGAAATTGTAGTTGAAACTAAATCACAAGCCTTTTGAAATGAATAGAATGACACTAAGTTTACACCTTCCTTTTTGGGGGTTAACCTGTTGCTTTTACATGCTGTAACAGCACAAATCTGCCCAGGCATCGCAATCTATAACAACAACATAGAATTTTAGATATATTTTTTGAATATTTTATTGAGAAAACTTACCAAAACTGTTAAAAAACGGATTCGAATGCAAAAATGTTCAAATACTGATAAAAAACCAAGTCCGGGTAAACACCAAAAAAATACGCAAAATTATGTTTAAATTATAAAATTTTGATTGTTCGATGTTCTTAAATGTTTATTATTACTTAAAAACTTCTTATCTATGTTAATAATTAAAAAAATAGTTAAAAATTAAAAAATAGTCACAGAAAACTAACAAAAAATATAATTAATCGGAACAAAAACACATAGGCTTTCACCGCTAAAAACAAATTCGGTACTAATGGCTCGTCACAACCGTTTATTCCACCGTCCGTTAAAAATCCACCGTTGCCCTTATGGCAATAAGCTATCCTTCTTGTTTATAATCGTTGGTGCCGGTGAACGGCTATCGAGCAATGAATTAAAAATGTCAATCTTCGACACAGGAAACTGCGCCATTAAAGCTTTCGGAACGACTGCACGAATTACCTATGCCAATAGCCAATGATAATTATTGACCGTTAGGAGGCATAAGAAATATGAGCGCGAAACTCGTTACCGTCCGCTCCAGTTGGCGTAGAAAGACAGAGACAAATACCTTTTTAGTATTGAAAATACTACTCGGTTCCTATATACGGGTCTGTTTCATGAAAAATAAACGACATGCAAGAGCGTCACGCTAGACTCGACCTCGTCTGCGGTGTGGGTAGGTCAAGGTTGCATAGCCCAAAATTAAGGACATAAATAAACACAAGCGGCATCGGCTTTAACAGAGGATAATATTATTATGTTATTTGATATGGGTCTGATTTGTTTAGGCTAGGACTTTGGCAAAATAACACGTCGGTGATCCGAGCAGCACATGATCGATGACATCATCTGACTGAGTTGAGTGTTAATATTGTTTTGTTTTGGGTTTCGGCATTTATTATTATATTTGTTGATATTAAGATATGGCCGGGAGAGAGAACGGCCAGTACCTACTTTCATGTTACGGGATATTCCGTCGGCTTTATCAGGATGTTTATTTAGACCAAATATTAATACTATTTAAATATTATACTGTGTGTTTGAATTTTGAATAAATATATTAACTTTATTTGGATATAATAAAAAGTAGATTATCTTTATTATTGTTCTATATTCTACATTATAGTTATTAATGATACTAGTTCGATATGAACACTATAATAAAATGTGTGCAACATTAAACCACGAGGCGTTAGCCGAGTGGTTTAATTGCACAAGTTTCATTAACAAAGTTCATATCGAAAGTTTCATTCAAAATTTAATCTACGACAGTGCAAATAGATTTTATTCGTCTAAATTTCATTAATATAGATAACGTTTTCGTAATTTTTAAAATTTTCAGGTGTCCATGTTAGTCGATATCATGGCAACCGCATTTTTGATTCTTTCAATTTCGATTTTGACAACGTCATTATTGCCGTATAATTTTATATTGTATGCAAAGTGTTGGCCAAAAATAATTTAAATATGGGAGATTCTGAATCCGAAAGTGTCCCTTCGGATGTTTACAATAAATAAATGCAATCCGTTTTTCTAAGTATTATTATTTGGTAGGTATTTTCAATACGCCTATGATACTTGCGTAAGATGCAAGATC
Source organism: Polydrusus pterygomalis (assembly GCA_963969555.1). Taxonomy (NCBI): domain Eukaryota; kingdom Metazoa; phylum Arthropoda; class Insecta; order Coleoptera; family Curculionidae; genus Polydrusus; species Polydrusus pterygomalis. The sequence goes on along the minus strand of OZ018381.1, from coordinate 4,802,802 downwards.
TGTGAATTTTTATTTCACTTATTAGGTATAGTTGGTGTTAAGAGGAGAAGTATGCTTATTACAGAAATATATGCGGCGAAATGAAGCGAGGAACGCAATGAAGGATTTTTTACCAGTATAACATACGTATGACCAGTGACGAAAACATCCTAGCTACATGATTTTTTAAATATTTTTTGCGCTGATACAATCATACTACGTGATAGTTTGTGATGGACCCATGAAAGGGAGTAATTCGGTATTTCCGGATTTCATAAAAAATATTGTGTTACAGCTTGTGGGCATTTGTATGTAGCTTATTCAAGAGTTTTTTTAAGCCAAGATGACTTCCACCTAATTAAATAAAGAATTCTTCAATCTTGGCGTTTAAGTGTTATAAACTAAAAATTCCTAGAACATCCCTTAATATAATAATATTGTATGTGTTTAAAACATTAAAAAATATTCTGAGAATAATCGTTGAAATATAATAATAATAATAATAAGTTTATTTAAAATTTAATAATATAATAAATAAGTTTATGTTGTCTTCGATAAACTTATTCTTCAATCCCCTGAAGCTGAGCTTGTTATATCCACAGAAAATTTAAAATGGTGACATGTCCCCTTCCTGGTATGTTCCATGAATATCTTAGAACATTCGCGCACATTCCAGGAATGTTCTGTATGTTCAAATAATTATCCTCTGTGAATGTTTAGAAAACTTTTTCGTGTTATTGGGGCTTTAAAAAAAATACAATGTGGTTTATGCACATTTTAGTCTAGAAGAAAGAACATATTTAGAACGTACTTACACTTAGTTTCACGACCAACTTCCAGGTGAAATATTGAAAATATGATGGATTGTTCATTCATATGCCGAGTATAACCAACGAATACTTACACCAGGAAGAAGACAAACAAGCATGTAAATTGGTCGAAGCAAAAATTATATTCGGAAATATCAAAATTGTCAAAAACAGCGCCTCCATCCGGTCTGGTTAGAACCGTGAGTCAAGAGGCGGGCTGTTTCAACTCCCATAGTTTTGTTATTTCAAAGTAGGTAATATTTAAGCCAAAAAACAATTCAAAATCCCGTTAGTTGATTTGATAATATGTACTAAAATTTAAATAGCAGGACTCTGAATAACCTTTTCGACAAAATATCAATATCAATAATCATCATCAAATAAAATAAAAATACTCTATATTATTGTTGGCCTAGCCTAGAAAATTAAAATCATTTGCTTGTACTGCAAAAGATAATATACTGCTAAACAGGGACTCTTAGGTGAATATAACTCCTCCGCCCTTAGCTATAAGCATACCCTTATGGGTGTGGTTTTTTCAAAATTTATTTTATTTTTGAAATTGATAAAAAATGTATTTATTTTTAAAAGCATAAGAAAATTTTAATAATTATATCGTCGTTAATTTGGGCTTTTAAGGTGGGAGTATCAAAATACTTGCCAACCTATAACCTATTTCGCGTATATTTATTTAATTTCTCTAGCTTTTACACAAAATTTAAATAAAATCATTATCGTCTTCATATTTTTATAGGTAATAATTATTGACATATTAAATACATATCAAGGAATTTCATTAAATATTTTAGGAGAATTGTATAGCGAAAAATATAGGGTAAGATTTTTTAAAGATTATAATGTCATTCTTCTTTTACTATACAATTCTCCCAAAATTAGCAATGAAATAGATTTTAGTTAAAAGTTAGTTAATCAAATAATAAACTAAAAAAAGCAACGCGAAATAGGTTATAGGTTGGCAATAGATGGAATGACGTTGAGAATGCCACCTTAAAGGTTTCTTAGAGTACCTATTACATAACTTTTAGGCTGAAAAAATAAAAATGGTTATGATTAGTAAATACAATAATATTGTCCAAAAACTGACCTTTTTCCATAGATATCGGTGTGGTCATTTCATTGATTATTTTCTTCTGTTCTTGAAATTGGGCTTCTATTTCTTTTGTTTCTTTTAAATTGACAATGTTCAGGTCCAGGGACGGCGGGTTGAATATTTTTTCGTTTTGATTAATATATTCATTTGGCAGGTTTAATTCTGGTAGAGAGACATCTTTATAGGTTAGTTGGCTCGGCTGATAAGTGCGTAGAATTATTGATTTAATTTGTAGGCTACATTGGTTTGATGTTTCAATTAGGTATGATCCAAACAGTGGCGTATTGTCTTTGAAATTTTTGCAGGATATTGGGATAACAAGGCGGTTGGGTACCGTAACTATCCATTTTCCATCAATTGCACATCTTGAAGTTTGATGTGGAATGGCTGACATGTAGTGGTATTTGATCGATACGTAATCAGTTGAACGGCATATGGGGGTGCGTCATTGATATAGGTTATGTGTGCTTCTGTGCAGAGGTAGGGGAGAGCCACCAACAATGGCCATGGCTGGTACAGTGGCCGCCAGTGAATATTCTCTTACAAAATGTACACCGCTAGCGCCCACTCTTGTATTCGTGCTTAAGTATGTTTCCAGCACGTGGCGCGCCGAATACTTTCAGTTAAATGGCCGGCTTCGTCGTAATAAGTGCGACATTGAAATTCGGTGAGGAAAGTTTTTTATTAGAGTGACTTATCGGTTTAATCATTCAAAGCTGGTAAGTGTTTCATTTACTTTATTGCATGCTTCTTAAGGATGTGCTATTGCAGTACGAAGTTCAGTGGTAAAAGGCTAAAGAATCTGCATTGTTTTTCTGTTAGGTTAGGTTTTATTTTTTATGTTCCGTTTCTTACAGTGGCCACCTTAACGGAGGATACATTGGCCACTACTCTCATATATTATAAAGGGGTAGCCACTGGCCTTACATTATTTGAATAAAAAATTTTGCATTTATATGATACATGTTTCTTTTGTTTTTCGATGTGTATACTTATAAATTTCCTAATTAAAGGATTTTGTATGAAGTCTTATTACTTATTACCGACTTAAAAACAGTCTTTAGTATGCTTTTCAGAGAAACCACTGTACCACTATGTGGTTCGGTACAGTGGCCATAGTGGTATGTTTTTAAAAAAATATCGAGGAAAAGATCCTATACTTTTTAAAATTAAATAGAGTCATATTTGTACAGCCTTATCGTATATGTAGTCAAAAATAATGGAAAAAGCATAAATTTCTTAAACGTTTTTAAAATACGTGGAAATAAATAAAAGGATGGCCACTGTTGGTGGCTCTCCCCTACTCGTTAGGCATCGGTTGGCTGCATTTTTGATCCATGTAGTAGGCGTATTTAGCATTGCTAACTAAGCGCTAGGTAAGGTTTATGTGGAAGGTGGAGATAGAATTCGGATGTTTGGTTATTAGGAATTGGTATTGGAAATAATTGATAATAGTGACAAACATCTGATTCAACTAACGGTATTTCTAGAATGAATGTTGTTTAGTTTTATAAGGTAAATATAGTTGACACACCTGATTTTACCAGTCAGGCACCTGTGTCAGTGTCAGTGTCAGTGTCAGTCACGTCCAGGGGATTTTTGTTGAAGGGTTGCAGGGGCGATTCGCGGCTCTTGAAAGCTCGTCCTCGCGGCACAAGGTTGCCAGTCTTTATCATATAGTTACACATTGTGAAGTCCTAGTTTTTTCTATATTTTATTTGGAAGTCAACCGTCACAAAAGTCAATATAATTGTTTATCGAAACTGCGGGTGTATTATTTCATCCAAACCAGCGACCACAGGGACAAACGGCACATTTTGGCCACTACGAGCCGCATTCAAGAAGGCTCTTGAAGAAAGGACAACCCCAGTTTAAGGAAGGAGACATTTTGGTGACGGTATATCTACGTGGATGGAAAATTCTAGATTGCAAGTACAAGCAAAGGTGCTATAAGGACATTGGCGATATTGTGAATTCACTGGCTGGCTCAACGGAGTTTTAGGTATTTGGGTTAAGGTAATTTGGAGGTAGGTGCGGCGCAATTGTAGGGTGAGTACCATATAATAGGTATTTTATTTTTGCGGTTACAAGTTTGAAATATTATTTGTGAGGATTGCACCTGGGTTTTTAATATTAAATTAGTTTTTGGCAAAACTTGGGTATAAAGTCAATGCAAATTTTAGGGTTAGCTTAGGCTTATTTTGGGTTGCATTGCTTTAAATATTATTATACTGTCAAAATGACTGATCTAGCTGCGTTAAACCGAAAAAGGGGGCTTCTTAAAGCAAATTTAACGCGACAAGATAAATTTATACAATCTTTTGATGTAGCAAAAAGGGTCGAGGTTCCCATACGTCTTGCAAAGACGAACGATTGGTGGCATGAATTTGAAGAAGTTCAGGATCAAATTGAGGAACAGGATAGCTCTGATGAGCAATTAAATGAAAGGGACTCATTTTATTCTTCATTTTTTGATGTAGTGGGGCGTTTAAATGAGTTGATTAATCCTTTGCCACCATCTCTAGGCGGAGGGCCGGCGCATGGGCAGATAAATATTTCAAAAACGGATGTAAAACTTCCAGCTATGGAAATCCCAAGTTTTTATGGGTCCTATAAGCAATGGTTAGAGTTTTATGATACATTTATGACACTTGTAGATTCGAACACAAATTTATCGGACATTCAAAAATTTTATTATTTGAAAGGTGCTCTTAAGGGTAGCGCATCAGATATTATTCACTCCTTGGAGGTTTCTTCGGCAAATTATAAAGAGGCTTGGATTCTATTAAAAGAGCGTTTTGAAAATAAAAAATTAATAGCCTTGAGTCACATTGAATCAATGTATACCTTTTCTTCTATGATCAAGGAATCTCAAGCAGATTTGAGAAGGTTTGTCGACGAAATCCGAAAGGATTTAAAAGCGCTAAAGGTTTTAGGTTTAGGTGTTGAACATTGGGATGCCTTGTTAATTTATATTTTTGAAAGGAAACTAGATCCTGTGACCAGGAAGGAGTGGCAAAGGGAGAGTTTGGTGAATACCTTTGCTACTATTGAGGAATTTTTAAAGTTTTTAGCAAAAAAATGTACTGTTTTAGAAACAACTTACAATATCGGTGAAAATAATAGCAAGGCAAAGCCAATCCAAGGTCATAGGCATCCACTAAAGGCATACGGTGCCTTTGAAAAACCACATTGTTTAGTTTGCAAATCGATGGATCATTATTTACAAAAATGCAAAACATTTTTGGATATGACTTGTACGTTTAACGGTTGCAGACTTTGCAAGGGGAAACATCATTCTTTATTACATGTTGATCAGTCTCATACTAGCGGGGGACGCTTGAATCAACAAGGAAAATCGGAAGGGCATGATCAAACTGGGATTAATGGAGGAAGTGACAATAATTCGATTTTTAATGGGCATAGCAGTACATCTAGTGCGTATCGGGCACAAGGTGGGGAACAAGTTTCAGAGGTAGTTTTATGTACTGCTATTGTCAAGGTTGAGGACAATAAGGGCAATTTACATAATTGCAGGGCATTGTTGGATTGTGGATCTCAATCCTCATTTATGACTAGGGAATTCGGAAATAAGTTGGGTATTCCTTCAAAAAGGATTAACATTTCCACTTTAGGTATAGGTCCGGGCGTCACTAACATTACTCATTCATTGAATACAAGGATTTATTCAGCTTGCTCGGATTATGAGGTAAACACATCATTTTTGTTAATCGATACAATCTCGAATAACATTCCTCCTAGAACTATTAAGGTAGGTGGTTTTAAAATTCCAGAAAACATAATTTTGGCTGATGCATCTTTTGGAAATCCAGGAAAGATTGACATTTTACTTGGTGCTTCAGTATTTTGGGATATTCTAGAAGGGGGCAAGATTAGCTTAGGTGAACATAAGCCTATAATTCAGGGCACTAAATTGGGATATGTGGTTGCAGGTCCAGTAGGTTCAGGATTTGAGTTTAATAGGGAACAAAACTGCAATTTTGTATCGACTCTTTCAGTTCAAGATCAATTGGAAAAATTTTGGATATTGGAAGAGGTGGGTAAGGAAAGGTTTTTAACAAGGGAAGAGGAAGAATGTGAAACTTTCTTTGCAGACACAACTAAGAGGAATGAAGATGGAAGGTTAATTTACCAATTCGCAAGGGGGCGCCACAGTTAGGTGATTCGTTTGACGTCGCTGTAAAAAGGTACAGTTCTATGGAAAGAAAATTAAATAAGGATGAGGAATTAAGGGATTCGTATCATGGTTTTATTAGGGAATATATCGATCTAGGGCATATGTCAAAAATTAAGGTCGATGAAAATCAGATTTTAGGCACTCAACGTTCAGGAGTTTATTATTTGCCGCATCATGCCGTTCTTAAGAAAACGTCATTGACCACCAAGCGTCGCGTCGGGTGGTATTTGACGCCAGTGCAGCCACCACTACTGATGTGTCCTTAAATAATACTTTAATGGTGGGACCCAAATTGCAGGAGGACATCTTTTCAATTTTATTGCGTTTAAGGAAATACGCCGTGGTAATCACTGCCGATAAGGAGAAAATGTATCGACAAGTCTTGGTGGCCGAGGAAGACAGAGATTTTCAGCGAATCTTGTGGAGATTTAGTACGAATGATCCCATTGACCATTATAGATTAAATACGGTAACCTATGGAATGGCTTGTTCAGGCTATCTCGCCGTTAAAAGTATGCTTGCTGTCTCCAACAAATCCAATGCGGAAAAGGTAATTTTAAGGGATTTTTATATGGATGATTTGCTGACAGGGGCGGAGACTATTGATGAGGCTATGAGGTTGAAGGTAGAGGTTAGTCGATTACTTGAGGCAGGGGGATTTGTTTTAAGGAAATGGGGGTCCAACAAACCCGAAGTTTTCAATAATGATAATGAAAGGACACAAAATATTGAACACTATATTTCAGGCGAAGGTAATACATCGAAAACGCTAGGTTTACGTTGGAACACAACATCGGATACAATACATTATGATTGTCCAATGGAAAGTAATATCACTGATCAGCGGTTTACGAAAAGACAAATTTTGTCATTGATCGCCCAGTTGTTCGATCCTTTAGGGTTAGTCTCTCCTCTTATTATTAGGGCCAAACTTATTTTGCAGATTCTTTGGAAAGAAAAGCTGGGATGGGATGAGTATATCCCACAGGAGATTTTGCAACGATGGTTGGGGTTGCAGTCTGATTTAAAAAATGTTGAGTTACTTAAAATAGAAAGGCATGCAATTTGTAAAAATCCCAAGAATATACAAGTACATGAGTTCTGTGATGCCTCGGAAAGAGCTTATGGGGCTTGCATTTTTATTAGGTCGGTCGATCAAGGAGGAAATTGTAAGGTTAGTTTGCTGTGTTCAAGGTCTAGAGTTGCCCCTCTTAAAATTGTGTCACTTCCGAGGCTAGAGCTATGCGGAGCTTTGCTTCTAGCAAAGTTAAATAAGTTAGTGTTACAGTCCACTGATTTGCAACCATCGGAGGTTAGATTTTGGTCTGATTCATCCATTGTGTTGTGCTGGTTGGCCGGGGAACCCTCAAACTGGACGACGTTCGTGGCAAACCGAACTGCGGAAATTCAATTACTTACCCAAGGTCACTCATGGAGTCATGTTTCTTCGGAGGATAATCCAGCTGACTTGTTGTCTCGGGGTACAGATTGTGAGAAATTACAAATGAGTACGATATGGTGGAAGGGACCGGCTTGGTTATCCAGGAATAAGGTACATTGGCCTGATAACAAAAATGTAGAGGTTAATGTCCCGGAACAAAGAGCTGTTCGACAGGTGCTTTTGTTAAATCATTCGTCAGAAATTTTTGCTAGGTTTTCTAATTTTTCAAGGCTTCTTCGATCAATTGCTTATTGCTTTCGTTTTTCTTCTAATAGCAAGGTTTCACAAGAATTACGGGAAAGGGGATCTTTAACTGTCGAAGAACTAGATAAGGCATGGATGAGGATAATAAAATTAGTCCAACTTAAAGAATTTGGATGTGAAATACATTCGATAACTAATGAAAGGCAACTTGACAAGGCTAGTAAATTAATTGCACTTAACCCTTGTTTGGATTCGGAGGGATTGCTAAGGGTGGGGGGAAGGTTGTCTAAGGCAGATTTAAGATTTGATCAAAAATTTCCGGTCATTCTGCCAAGTAAAAATGCTGTGACCAAGTTGATAATTCTACATGAACATTATAAGCATCTACATGCCGGGCCACAGGCTTTATTAGCACAAATTCGTCTTAGGTATTGGCTCATATCGGGCCGCCAAACTATAAGAAGTGTTTTAAGGGGATGTTTAGTATGTTTTCGAATGAAACCTCGAACCTTACAACAAATGATGGGGGATTTACCGAGTGCGCGAATAACTCCAAGCAGGCCATTTGCGAACTGCGGTGTGGACTATGCTGGGCCATTTAATATTAAGGTTAGTAAGACTAGAGGTCATGTTATTATTAAGGCATATTTGTGTGTATTTGTGTGTTTCGTAACGCGGGCCGTCCATTTGGAGGTGGTAGCAGATCTTACAACCGAAGCGTTTCTGAACTGTTTTAAAAGATTTGTTGCTCGAAGGGGGTTATGTACAAATATATATTCCGATAATGGCACAAAATTTACGGGGGCTAATAACGAATTACAAAATTTATACAAATTTTTACAAAATAAAAAAAAATCAATGTAAGTTTTCGGAACATTTTTCACAATATTTAATAAGGTGGCATTTTATCCCACCTCGTTCGCCACACTTTGGGGGACTATGGGAATCGGCTGTAAAATCAGCAAAATACCATCTAAAAGGGGTTATAGGAGACGAACGACTTACTTTTGAGGAGCTTTATACGATTGTGACCCAGGTGGAATCTTGTTTAAATTCTCGACCACTTACGCCCATGTCAGAGTTACCCGATGATCTTGAGGTTTTAACGCCAGGACATTTTCTTATTGGTACTTCACCTAGCGCCCTACCTCAGGAAGATTTAACCCAACATAATCAATCGCGGCTATAGCGATATTAATTGTTGACACATTTAGTACAAGGGTTCTGGAAGCGATGGTCTATGGAGTATCTTAGCCAACTTCAGCAGAGACCTAAGTGGCGTAATAAGGTGGACAATATAGAACTCGGTTATATTAAAGGACGAAAACCTGCCTCCGATGAAATGGCAGTTAGGACGGGTTGTGAGCTTACATCCGGGTAGTGATCACAAATGTAGAGTAGTATCGGTTAAGACTTCAAGTGGTATTTTTAAGAGAGCTATATCTCGACTATGTTTACTACCTATTGAAAGGGCAGTTCAAAATGAATAGGAATACCTAGATTAATGTGATATTTAGGTTTTAGTTTAGTTAGGTTAGAATTAGTTAGTTTTAAAGACAAGCTTTCAAGGGGGCGGCATGTTTAGTTTTATAAGGTAAATATAGTTGACACACCTGATTTTACCAGTCAGGCACCTGTGTCAGTGTCAGTGTCAGTCACGTCCAGGGGATTTTTGTTGAAGGGTTGCAGGGGCGATTCGCGGCTTGCCAGTCTTTATCATATAGTTACACATGGTGAAGTCCTAGTTTTTTCTATATTTTATTTGGAAGTCAACCGTCACAAAAGTCAATATAATTGTTTATCGAAACTGCGGGTGTATTATTTCAACCAAACCAGCGACCACAGGGACAAACGGCACAAATGTAATTATATTATTCTTCGAATAACTTTTCATTTCGATAGTTTTTTCGAAGCTTAATGTATTCTCAATAGTTGCCTCTAAGTGTAGTACGTCTGTGTCCAAATTTAATTTAAAAGTTTGAATTTCTTTAATAAGTTCTATAGGATTAACAATTGAGTTATGAAGTGTATTTATTTTTGCGAAAGACATCGCAATTTCTATTTTTTCGAAAATATCAAAGATTGTTTGATACATCATTGTTATTTGATTAATCACTACATGTATTCTAAAATATTGATGATCTGTATTTTGTTGTGGAGCTACCTTTTTAATAGTGCTTTCAATTTGCAAAATTCTTGATTTTAAGACTAATTGATTATGGGAAATATTTAATATGGTATCTTGAAATTGGTTAATTGACTTTTCTAGTAAAGTAATTTGATTAAAAGCGATGTTTTTAAGTTTATTTTGGTTTTCTTGTAATTGTTTAATTTGCTAATCGTAACGTTCTGCATCTGTTTGATCGAGGTTACCTGTTATGTATTTTATTATTGAGCCAAGTGGGTCAAATATTCCACGTTTTTGTTTTTTATTAAAATTCGGGTTTATTTGGTAAATTTGATTTTCTATCCTTTTTTCGATTGCTATTAATGGAATACAAGTATTTTTATACTCATCGCGATAATTAAAATTATTATGAAGGTTATTTATTAAATTACTTGAAAAGCTTTTAGGTGTATAAAATTCTTTGTATATTGGGGATAAATCGTAAATTTGAATTAAGGACCAATGCCAATGGTTAGAACGAATTTTCGCGGTTCCTAGTTTATAGGGGAGAAGTCCTGGATATTTGTTTAGATCGTGGATTTTTACTTCGTTTGCTCCGATGAGGACGAATCTGATGCATCTGGAACAATTGGCATTATTTTAGTCTCGTTAATGTGATGTATTTCCGTACGTTTAGTTTTTCGGTTTTCGATTTTTAGCTTGTAATTTTCTAAAATTTCTTTTATTACAAATGGACCTGTAAAACGGCGTTTTAATTTGCCTGAACGTTTGTCTTGTTTTTTATATACCTGGGCTATACTTTTATGTTTTGGGGCTTTTTATTTTTATTGGCTTTATCGATCATTTTTTTTTTAATTCGATCGATTTTTCTTTGATTTCATCATAAAGCTTTTGTGTGGGTTTAATGGTTGTTGACGTATTCTGCGAATACTTGTGCGGGTAATAATTTCATTGCGTCACGTGAATCTGTATGACCTAATACTAATTCATATGGGGTGTAATTTGTACTGGAATGAATTATTGTAGTATTATAAGCGATAACGGCATATGATCGTAGGAAAAATAATTTATTAAATTTTTTTGATATAATATTAGCGTGTTATTTTTAAATCTATCGTTTTTTTATGTCATACTTCTGTCCTTATTTTTGACCCGGCAACACTGATAATAAATTAATTTAGCCCGATTTATAGCAGTTACGAACAGCAGTCTTTTCTGCATTTAGCAAAATTATTTTTGGAAGCGTATTTTTTGCAAAGTTGCAGAATAATTTCGTAATTTGCAGATTTTTAAAGCATTTTTAATAAATAAAGAATTAGGTATTTACCAAATAGATTTAAAAAAATACTATATTCAATGGAAATATAAAAAAAATAACAACAAACTAAAAATAAAGTTAAAAAAAGTGTTTTTTTTACGCAGATGTTGATATTTTAGGTCGTAGTAGGGGCAACAGGTAAATACAAATATTTCTGATACTACGACCTAGGTGCAGAATTCAGAAGATTTTTTGACACACTCCACAGAACAATTTGTTGGCAGTCTGGCAACACTGCCCCGATGTTTGCGCTGGCTAACAAATTGTCTCGTCTTGCCCAGACGTTCTTGCGCGATTGTCTACGGCGCTATTTTTATGCAGGCATTGGTTAAGACCTTGTTTTTCCACTGGTGATTTTTCCACCCTAAACGAATTTTGTAGCTGCGCGAATAGACCTTTCCATGTTTGTAGCAAATTTTAATTTTTTTTAGAAGTTTTTAATACTTTCTATAGAAAAAATTGCAATATTTTACAGATAACTGTAACGTTATAAGCGTTATAATACCAAGCAGGGTGCAGAGTACATCTGCAAAACTGTCGAAATAACCTTTGGTACACAAAGGCCATTTCGACAGTTTTTTTGTGACATATAATTTCCTTTTTAATAAACGTTTTTTTGAAAACATTATACGGTGCTTGCACAAAGTCTTCTTCCCCCCCCCCCCCCCCCCCCAAATTTTCCATTTACAAAAATGAAAAATAAAGGTACTTTACTCTTGGAGAAAAGTCATGTTTTTGAAGTTTATGCGAACCCAGTATAAAAATCAAAATTTTCTCTAAGTGAATTGCATTTTTTTTTAAGAAAAACTTTTTATCAACAATGACTATACCCGAATGTATATTCCCTTAAAACCCGCTTGACTACACCCGAACCCGATAATAGAAACTTAGGAACTGAATTGTGAATCTCCCTGATTAAGCATCTAACTTCTAAACACACCCCGTTAAATTATGTTACTTCAAATATTTAGAGATTCCACCCTATAAAGTTAACTAAAATCAATATCACTTTTCGGTACCACGTCTTACAGGGTAAACAATTTATTCTACGCAACCAATCAGCGGTCATTTCTCTTTAAAACTCTGCTTTAGGTTATAAAACTGGGCAGAACAAATATATGCCTGTAGACATGACCGCTAGGTGACTCTAGTTATCCACTGTTGATATTTACTTAAAACTTTTTCTCTCTTTATGGACATTTCATAATATATATAAAATAAGTTAAAAATCATGTATATATATATACACATATAAACAATACATAGTATACTTATAAATAACCGTAAAAACGGTCTTAACAAATAACATTCCTAAATAACCTTAAATTTAAAGTACAACAATCAGACTTACTTAGAAAAAAAACCTCTAAGCTGATACAGGGAAAATAAATAATAAATCTGATCCGACTTTCACATACATGGAACGGTCAAAATACAAATCCATGTTGCTACCTATATTTTCCATTTTTTCCTCAATATATGATTCATATTATCTAATTATAATATACCACCAACGAAGGTCCCCTTGTTTATTATCGCCTATCTGTGGGTTATTTTAGATTTTAGTAAGTTAATGTTTACTTCGACAAATCGTGCTGTACTAAAGATTCTAATATTTATTATTATGGCTGAGTTTTTGCTAACAACCAGCTTTTAAGATATAGAAAAATAAACTTCATGACATAACGAATCTTTGGAATAACTTGGGCAATTTATTTACTTAAAACCGTAATATAAGTTGGTTTAAAATAGTTTGGTAAGTTTGGTTTTATTTTCATATTTATTTTGCGAACAAAAGCTTTTAGGGCCACTCTTTGTATTTAAAAGGAAACATCCTGTTCTGACTCATGAGAACGAAACTTTAAATAAAAATAATTTAAAATAAAAAGATAAACTTTTGCGTTCTATTACACGGGTAGGGAAGAGTGGGAAGGCAATCAAGTAACAATGGAGGCGGATCACTCGATCTTCACGGACGGTTCAAAAATGGATGTCGGGGTGGGAGCTAGTATCTTCTCTGAGAGCATGCTAATACAGAGGTCGTATAGACTCCCTGACTGCTCCAGCATTTTTCAGGCCGAAATTTTTGCGGTGGATAAAGCAGTTAATACCCTGCGGGATTACCCTGGCTTGAGAGGAGCTGCGTCTATAGCTATCTATATAGACAGTCAAGCAGCCATAAAGGCAATTTGCTCCAGCAGTACTAAGTCAAAATTAGCAAGAAGCTCTCTGCACACTTGGCGCTCAACATCAAATCACCTTGTTTTAAGTTCTTGGACACAGCAATATATAATATATGGCAACGAAACTGCTAATGCGCTCGCCAGGGAGGGCGCAAGCATGTCTGGCAAACTAGCAGATAATACTGTGGCTAGACCACTGGGATCAGTCAAAGAGGATCAGATAACTAAACAACTTGCGCGAAGCAGATGGACAGGGCTGACAACCTGTAGCATCTCTAGGCAATTGTGGCCCCTACAGCATGGTCGGAAGAACCTAAGAAACATCACTGCCGTAGTCACCGGAGATTGCCTGTTCCGTAGACACGCTGCAAACACCAACTAGCAACTTTTGTAGAAGTTGCAGAGATAAAGCAGAGAAGAAAAGTATTCAGCATTTCTTGTGTGCATGCCCCGGCCTCGCGAGAAGAAGGTTCAATGCCCTGGGCAAACCATTCTTTAATGATCTGGAGGAAGTGAGCAGCCTGCAACTGGGTCGACTCACTAAGTTTATTAACAGCAGTGGCTGGTTAAAATGAACTGTCAAGATTCTTCTATGATCTCGTTGACCATCAAGACGTCAATTCTCGAAATAGGCGAACGATCATTTCAAGAAAAGTGATTATTTTTCTCTTCAAAATATTTAAACTGTGTTCTTGAAACTAAAAATTACTATAGAAAATTCTGAAAAAAACGCAGTAAAGCCTCAAGGACAAGGCTACTAAAGAGTAATTTTTTAATGTTGCAGCTCTTTTACCGTTTTTAGTTTTATGTACAGGGTGTCCAGTTTTCGACACTTTTGACGGGTATCTCAGTTATTAGTACAGATAGAATGATGCGGTTTTTGCAAACCTGTGTCACTTTTTTGTGAAACAAACGATGCCCTTAACGGATTTATCATGGCCATCTTGGTTTTTGAGATACAGGGTGAACCCCTTGTATTTTAGTTATCTTATACCTTATCGAAAATATAAGAACGGAGTGTTATACAGTTTTTTACGTAAAATCCAGTGGCGTAGTTAGTATTTTCCCAGGTGTCCCTATTTTTGAGAAATATACCAAAGTTATGTTTTTTTAAATGGAATGCCCTGTATATTTTTTCATATTTGCATTCTGCTTACTGAGAGCTTTCCAAAAATAAATAATAGTTGGCCCTTTGTTTTAACAGGAAGGTTAAAATTCATATTTTTTAAAAATTGGGAGCAGGCCTTGGATTTTGTTTCACTAAAACAATTAAATTGTGGATTAAAATGCATCCCTTTTATTTATAAATTGTTGAAAATGGTTTCCATTTCTAAGAAAATATAAATACCATCCATACAAATTAAAAATTGTGCAAAATTTATATCAGGAGATGCAGATTGGCGATTAATCTTCTGTCGCTGGTATACCTACAGAACAAATCCGGGCCAATGCCAATTTTGGAAGATTAGTAATCTGGTCCGATGAAAACAATATTTCTAGTGCTGGAATTTTTAACCGGCATAATACAAGGCATTGGTCTGAAGAAAATCAATATGTTATTTACGAAAGGGAGCAGCAAGGGCGCTTTGGGTTTGGTGTTTCTTGCTTCATATTAGGTAATCAAATAACTTACCGTATTTATATGAGGGAGGCCTTACGGCAAATAGATATCTGGAAATCTTGGAAGAGGTAATACCTATACCCGAGTTATTAGAAATCGTTCCCCTTGCCCAGCTAAATGCTATACATTTGCAGCAAGACGGTGCGCCGAGTCATAACTCTCGCGTAGTAAGGAATTTTCAACAAAAATGAATAGGCACAAATGGAGCTGTAAGATGGCCACCGCGATCGCCCAATCTATCGGTGTTGGACTTTTTTCTTTGGAGTTTTTTGCAGAGCAAGATATACAATACCAGGCACAGAACTGTAGAGGAACTTCGATAGGCTACCCATTTAGCATTTCAATTTCTACCAAACCACCCGGTCTATAATAATTTTAAATGCCTTGATACGAATTACCGAAATGTGTCAGCGTTGTATTAGGGAGAATGGCAACCATTTTCAACAATATATAAATAAAAAGTATGCATTTTAATCAACAATTTAATTGTTCTAGTGAAAGAAAATCCAAGGCCTGCTCCCAATTTTTTAAAAAATATGAATTTTAACATTCCTGTTAAAACAAAGTGCCAACTATTATATATTTTTGGAAAGCACTCAGTAAGTAGAATGCAAATATGAAAAAATATACAGGGCGTTCCATTTAAAAAAACATAACTTTGGTATATTTCTCAAAAATAGGGACACCTGGGAAAATACTAACTACGCCACTGGATTCTACGTAAAAAACTGTATAACATCCCGTTCTTATATTTTTAATAAGGTATAAGATAATTAAAATACATGGGGTGTCTGAAAATGCACCGTTTTCAATTTCGCCCTGTATCTCAAAAACCAATATGGCCATGATAAATCCGTTAAGGGCATCGTTTGTTTCATAAAAAAGTGACACAGGTTTGCGAAAACCGCATTATTCTATCTGTACTAATAACTAAGATACCCATCAAAAGTGTCGAAAACTGGACACCCTGTACATGTAGTTTACAATAAATTTGCTATTGATATTTAGGTACATGTTTTACTTAATTTTAAATCTATATTTATTTTTTATATTAGATGTTTTGTAAAGTTTAAATGGCAAGTCTGTAAATAAACATTCATTTATTTATAAAATGTAAGTACTGATAGTAATAAGTATTGCTTCTTTTCTGTGTAATAGCTGTCCCATATTTGCGTCCTATGGTCAATGTTATTTGTATCTCTTTGCCTTAACTGCAGGGAAGTCGACAATCTTCTGCTCTTTATTGTTGTTCTTTTCTTAGGACTTGTCGTATAATGGCTTGTTTCCGGGAATTGTAACATATAGGAATTATCACTATAGACTGCTTTACTTAAGAGCATCCGACCAATATTTCTGAAATCTTCCCCAAGGTCGCCATGCAAGCCGCGACAGGGCGAGAAAATATACGAAATTTTCTTCGTCCGTCTGCTGGTTATCGTCGTTAACTCTTTTAGCGCATTTAGGTATTAAACAGCGATCTTTCTCTTCACTGTCGGAGCGGCACTACATAATTCGATATATTACGCTTAGTAATTTCAAAGCAAATTACCCTCTTGTTCGTTAATGTTTTTAATATTACTTTTAATATGTTTGCAAACAAAAGAGTATTCCTTAATATATTGATATAAAGATTATTTTGAGACCGAAACGTATGGCCATTATGTAGCTAATATTTTAAATCAAAAAATGCGAATAAAAATACTTAGTTAAAGCTTGTATTGGTATTTTCTTTCAATCGAGGGCTTAGTAATAAAATTCATCGTAAAGTTTGTTGTAAATGTTATCCCATATTTAAAAAAAAAATTATGTGGCCCTTCTACGCCTTCGTAGATACCAGCTCGAGCCGCAAAGCTATAATATATTAGATAATGTGTGAAATAATATTCCTCCGCTTACTACATATCGTGGTTTTACCAAACAAATGCACGCGAACGATGACGGATTACTGAAGATCGCAAGAAACCAGTCGGCGGCGCGGTGTTCTGGGTTTCACAGAAATCAAAGACGCCGACATTTGCAGGTAGCAAATCATTTGTGTAAAAAATATTCGTTCATTCGTTAGTGCATCAGTGTATTTGTCAGCTTGAGCTAATTAACGATTTTCTGACAATGGGTTCTAATACGCGAAGAGTGAAAAAAAATAGAAAATTGGCCTAAAAAAGGAATGTAAAATTATTTTTTTGTAAATTACAAAAATGTTATAAATTTTGTTAAATGGTAAAATCTGCACTAACATTCTTAACAAAAATATTTTTGAAATTCTGGGTAGATTTCAATTTATGCAGGTAATAAATTAAAATGTTTGGTAGAAATTTTAGACCGAAGAAGTTTATTATTTGAAAATGCACATTTAGTGAAAAAGTACAATCATGATGCATGTCATCAGTTGCATATTTAAAGGGATCTGAACCCCCACCCGAAAGCCTTTTTTTCGTATTAAAATTAAATACATGTCAAATTTTTAAGTTGTGCATGTTAAATTTTACTAGGATATTTAGTACCATACAGTAAAGACAGGTGACTGGCTTGCTAACAGGCCATACTGTCACTTGAGAAAACATCTTCAGAAAATGGGAGTCTACAACAATAGAATGTAGACTTTGCGGCGAGGAGGATGAGACCTAGGGTTGCCAACTTTCGGATATTGGAATAAAGGACACATTTTGAAAATATTTTTGGGCGCTCTAAAAAAAAAGGTCGCCAATGGGGAAGACGTTACCGGTTCTATTGAAAAAAAAAGAGACAAACAACGGTGAACCTCTCATATTCGGATTGACCTACAACATTATAGTATTACCTTATTTACGTGATGGATTGGATTTCGGATTTTAAAGGGCATTTCCAGCTTTCAAAAGGACAAAGGACATAATTTTAAAATAAAGGACAGTTGGCAACCCTAATGAGACCACCTCTCACATCATTTACAGCTGCGAAGCACTAACCCAACGAAGATTTAAAATCTTCGGGAATATTCAACGCGGGGATAACCTCCCGCATGACAAACTTGGTAGGAAACTATTGGACCTCTTAGAAGGAACAAACCTTTTCTAGCAAGACTGGGGAGTACAATGAGCCAATTTAGCTAATAGGCTGCAGTCTCGGCTGCAGTGCAAGAAGCTCAGGCTATTATACGCCTGACCCCCGCCTTAAACCAACCAACCAACCATACGGTACTATAAATGTACCTTTAAAAGGTAAAATGCTCGTTTCCGTTAATTAATTTTACTTTAAACAACTTCATTTTATGATGTCCTATATTTTTTCTGTGTGGGTTTTTATAATACAATATTTCACAGAAAAAAAGTTGGCAACATCAGCTGTATTTCATGTTTTTGTTTTCTATAAAACCAAAAAAAAATATTACTTACTAGCTTTTTACCGCAAAAGGTTTTTAAAGAAAAATGTAAGGTAGGTACTAATATAGTACTTAAAAAGCATTAAAAATAAGTTCTTGTGGACAAGTTCCACAGGTTTTAATTCAGAATTTCAGATTTAAGATTTTGGCTGAATTTAAAAAAAATTTAAATACTATCTTCGGCTTTTTTTATTTTTCATATTATATTTTTATACGTACTTTCATATTTTTTGGTCATCTAAGAGAAAATGACTAGATGCAATTATTTCTTTATAGCTTATTAATATATTTTGCGAAAAGTGAAAAATTAAAGGCTTTTTCGCTTGTTACCATCAATTCGCGGACATCCTCTACATAATAAAATTTAGAAATACGACAGTTCATTACCATAGTAGGCCTATCCAAAGGAGACAATACAAAGGCCGTCTATTACATTTACCTACTATGTATTATACCCGCACGGAATGTGTTATGGATTCCTAATAATAATTTAAAATAAATCAAAAAAATAAACATAAAATTGAAAATAGATTGATGTTTTTATATTGTTTTTGTTATATTAGACTGCATAAATAGATTAAATTAGAATTAGAAAACTACTGAAAATATTTTCTTCAAACATTGCAAATTCATATTTTTTGATGTGCCCTCTTTACCTAAAAGTTTGTTTCTATTACTTCCGGTTATACCGGAGAAGATATTTATTTTATATAATAGGATATTATATAATGATATTATTACTCAACAAACATTTAGAGCCATGGCGACCTCTAATTTGGAGAAAATAACCTATTTAAGTAAAAAATTGTCTATTTTTTACCTCCAAATCGGCTTTTTGGACGAAACGGTTAAAGAGACTAACTGTTTGGTCAAAACAAAGTGATTCGAACTTATTAATGCGTCTTCAAAGTAGGAAAAGATGGCCCAAGAGATGGTCCAAGAGAGTAGTTGTAAATTGACTTGATAGTTAGGTCTAAGGAAAGTCAGTAAAAACGCCCAACCAGGTTATTTTTGGCCTTAGATTGGGCCTTCAAGCCCAAAAATCTTTTAGTGCCATAAATGAAGAACAAATTACTTCGTTTTGTCTTTAATATATCTTCATGGCCAGGTTATAATGTGAACATTTTCTGAGGTGAAGTATACCCTATATTAGTCTTACATTTTGTACTTAAAGCCCAGAAGGTTTTAAAGTATAAAATAGGTTATAGTTACTACTAAAATAATTTTTTATAGCCAAATAGTCCTCTTATCTTGTCCTCAAAGCGACTTTAACCAGATATAAAGCCGTATCTTCCAAAAAATAGAATTTAAAGAGATTCTGCCTAAGAAATCTTTAATGATGATTGTAACGTTCATTGCACTGTGGTAATCTTCCCGCTTGTGGGGAACATAAAAATAATCCAAGGAGGAACTTAACCCTCTCCTATTTAAAACCGCCACTATTTTAAAATAATGAGTTTCCATTTTTTCGGCGAAAAAAAAAAGGAGTCGCGTAGGAGCTATACAAAACGGCGGAACAACGAAACAGCGTTATACGTTTATATTCGAACTCGGCCAAAAAGTTAGGTTAGTTAGATTATAATGATAGTGCGAGACATTTCAGCGACCCCGATAGAAACATTTTATGGAGTAACATACATAAGCCCTGCAGTATTCTTTAAAACCCCAAATTATGCTTCATATACACTTACACTTATTATAAATTTATGCCATATAAACGAATATTTCTCCTAATTTAGACTTATCTAGACAGAAGGTCCAAAATAGGAAATTTTCTCCTAACAAAACCTAATACGGGGCTGACTTATAGGTCCATTTTTTTTATGGCCCAAACACAGGAAATCATGAGCTTTAGAAAAAATATTTTACTGACGCCATATTTTTTTAACATGGTGTATTATTTTCAATTAATTTTGTTAAATTACTTGTAACAGTAAAGCAATAACAAATATATTACAAAAACCCAGCACATAAACGAGCTAACTTATTAGTCCAAGCACAAAATATTGCCCATATTTTAAATTTCTTGTATTTTAAATTTTTATTTACCTTGTTTTTTTTTAATTGAATGCCTTCTTTTTGGGGCGCGGTTAGTTTTTCAAGGTAAAATTGAAATCTATAGGAAAAATTTTTACGCGCCCTTATTTTTCACCTCACATCGACGAAATAATGATTTTTATAAGTACCTATATATTATATACTACCACTCCATTTTAAAAATCAATAGCGGCTGACATTACAATACATGTTCTGATTTAAGTAAACTCTTGCGCTTTGATAAAAATAAAAACAACATACTATTTTCATCTTTTTCTAAAATTGTGGTTATGGTTTTCTATAAACTTCATAGCCCATAACAAACCCAACATAGGCCCACAAAGGTTAAATACAGGTAAAAAACACCTCTTTACTACCACGAAGACTACTTAGCCTTGTCTATGAAGCCCAATTCTCCTAATGACAGGTGGTTTTTACCAGTTTATTACCTTGGTTTTATTCCCCACTAGGTGATAAAGTGGTATAAATTACTAACCTTTGACTATGTAAAGCGGCCTCTCGGGCTTTATAGTAAAAAACTTAGGTAAAAGTCACCTTTTTTAGACTATAATTGTTATAATTGTTATTATTTTTATTATTATTATTATTATTATTATTATTATTATTATTATTATTATTATTATTATTATTATTAATATTATTATTACTTTTTTAAGGAAAAAATTAACTTTTTAAATGCTAATTTCTCAAAAATTATTCCGTTTAGACATTTATTATAAAACTCGACTTGTTCCTGAGACTTCTGAAAAAAAACAACACTTTGTAAAAAACGATCGCGTACCCGTACTTATGAACACGACTAAGTTGGTTACATTTTAATAAATACTTTAAAATATGTTTAGCTGGGTCCATTATATTCACAGTAAAATTTTTCTATAAATCGCCTGATAATTGAAAAATCTGCTCACCCTATAGAAATGTCCACAAATTTAAAATCATCATAATATATGAGTAAACTTTTAACACGTTAGCATAACACTGATGCGTGCTGAAAACTGTGATAAGTTAAATATATTCGAAACGTCGACCACTCTACTTGCTGAATTTTTCATAATCATCGCAAGCAAAGCGTAGGATATAGTCTACTAGTGCTTAGAAAATAATGTTTTTATCTTTAGACGTACCACCCCATGTACACAACGTGTAGCAAAAACCAAATGTCGATTTTCAACAAAGACAAATTCTTTTCATTTGATTTCAGAGACCAAAAACATTGCGTTCTTTTGACCCGAATCCTGGCCATGTTTATTATTGGATTTTTAAAAACTTTTTACATTTGGACTCTACAGATATTGGAGAATGTGCGAAAGTTGTTTTCATTAAAAAATATATATTTTCAATATTTTTAACAATCCAATGAACTTAAGTATTTATTTTCCGGGTTTTCATTGGCTAATATCTTTTTCTTCGAATTTTTTTTCGGCATGAAAATAACTTTCGCACACCCACATAGATCCTACCTTTCCATTGGTAACTTATTTTTTCTGATAATTTTCTTAGTTTTTTTGTAATTCGGGTCAAAAAGAACAGCAATTTAACATGGAAAATTTTAGCGCGGTCGGATCCACTTAAGGGGTTTTGGTTCTCCTGAAATAATAAATTATTTAAGTTAGCTAAAATTACTACAAAATTAAATTATCCTGATGACAGCAAAAATATCTTGTTTGAGTAGCATAATTTTTATTTTTGCTGGCCTTGCTCTTAGCGTTTTTATTCATATTCTGCCATGACTAAAATATAGAACAGATGTACTTACATTAGATATAAGAAAGTTAATGGAATGCTAAAAGGCAAAACAAGAATACAATGTTTAAGTGGATCCGACCGCGCTAAAATTTGCCATGTTAAATTGCTGTTCTTTTTGGCCCGAATTACAAAAAAACTAAGAAAATTATTAAAAAAAAAAATTACCAATGGAAAGGTAGGATCTATGTGGGTGTGCGAAAGTTATTTTCATGCAAAAAAAAAATTAGAAGAAAAAGATATTAGCCAATGAAAACCCGGAAAATAAATACTTAAGTTCATTGGATGGTTAAAAATATTGAAAATTTTTTTTGTTTAATGAAAATAACTTTCGCACATTCTGCAATATCTGTAGAGTCCAAATTTAAAAAGTTTTACCAACATTGGACCCCGCAAAACATATTTTAAAGTATTTATTAAAATGTAACTAACTTATTCCTGTACATAAGTACGGGTACACGATCGTTTTTTACAGAGTGTTGTTTTTTTCAGAACTCTCAGGAACAAGTCGAGTTTTATAATATGTCTAAACGGAATAGTTTTTAAGATATTAGCATTTAAAAAGTTATATTTTAGATACTTTAACAGGCTCTCACAGTCCTTTTCTAAATTTGAATTTTTTCCTTAAAAAATTAACTTTCGATAAACTTTCGGATGTCCAGTTAAACTAGGGGTTATAATTATTGGAATGCGTAGACAATGAAAAACCAACATACTCATGTAAAAGCCGTTTTTCTCTAGGTTATGCCTATATAAGATACCATAGCCTGTCAATTGCCTAGAAGTGTAGTTTTTTAAATGCCAAAATTTCAAGAAATATTTAGTTTAGACGTATACTATACTGTTATACAACACTAAAAATATTAAATATAGGTTTCAAAAAATATGAATTTGCAATGTTTGAAGAAAATATTTTTAGTAGTTTTCTAATTCTAATTTAATCTATTTATGCAGTCTAATACAACAAAAACAATATAAAAACATCTATTGTCAATGAATCCTAATTGGCATAAGCAAATCACATTCAGCCAGCTAATATTTATTATTTTCATGTCTCCATTGTCAGCAATAAACAAATTTTAATAAATTCAAACAAGCCAAAAACAAACTATATCATACTGTATGCAAAGTGCCCCCCGTTCTTTGTATTAATAAAATGTATTTTCATTTTATTATTTCATCTCATCATTTAATTTCTTTAATAAAATAGGGAGGTAATTTTCAAAATAAAATTTATGTAATTTAATAACCATTGTGTTGCAAAAATTTTCATCCAGTTTGATACGTTCATATAATATACCTTTTGGAGTCCATATTGCAAAGTAACAGAATTTTTTTCCTGAAACAAACAGTTGTTCCTGAACCTGATAATAATATGGATGATTGCAGTTAAGTGTACATTTTAATGTTGTATTGTTTATTGTGCCATATTTTATAACCCGTTTTTTAATGGCCTCCTGTGGTGACATATTTCTAGCTGCATAAGGACATTTTACTTCAGCTATCATATTTTTGCCTATAAGACCATCTGGAGAGGCAGCTAAAAAATGATATTGCGGATGTATAAAAAGACCCGATTCCAGGATGTCTGTTTCAAGAATATGGCCAAGTTCTATTAAGGCAATCTGCTCATTTTCAACGCCATATTTTGTGCATGTATTTCCAAAAAACTGTTTGAAAATTAAGTCATGAGCAACTTTGTCTTTGTTGGTGGTGGCTTTAAGTTTAGCTATTCTTCCAAAGTTGGAAGCAGTTAGACGTTTTCTTGTTTCTGAAAACCATTTATCGCAAGACCGTTGATTACCTACCTGTTGCCTCGAACACTTGTTCAATTTCTTCTTCATTTTTAATAAGGTTCTGAAGGAAATTGTCTTTTATTTCTTGGTATTGCAGTGGGTCAGTTTCTAGATTTTTGTCTGCATTAGGACCATAATTTTCATCAGATTCAATATATGCATGCTTGTTTTTTTGTGGGAAAAATAATCTTTTTCTTGACTTTAGATATCTCTTTCTAATTGCTAGACTTTTTGATACAAATGTTTTCGTATATAATGTATTCCAGGACTTCTGCCAGTTACGTTTTTGGGGACATATTAATAGAAATTTTCCTTGGTATTAAAAGATATAGCTGCAGCATTGCACCTTAATTGATAGCATCCTTTGGACGCAAAGTTTATACGTTTTCCGCCGACAAATTTGGCCACAATTCTGTTATATTGTTCACAGAAATTATTGTTTAAATATTTTAAAAGACTTTTTGCGTGATATTTGAGGCGCAGAGTGCATGCTTCTATATCTCTTTTTAAATTTTAAATGATTAATAATTAGGAATCCATTACATATTCCGTTCGGGTATAGTACATAGTAGGTAAATATAATGGACGACCTTTGTATTCTCTCGTTTGGATAGACCTACTATGGTAATGAAATGTCGTATTTCTAAATTTTATTATGTATAGGATGTCCGCGAATTGATGGTAAAGGCTTTTAATTTTTCACTTTTCGCAAAAAATATTAATAGGCTATAAAGAAATAAAATTTGCATCTAGTAATTTTCTCTCAGATGACCAAAAAATATGAAAGTACGTATAAAAATATATGAAAAATAAAAAAAAACGAAGATAGTATTTAAATTTTTTTAAATTCACTCAAAATCTTAAATTCGAAATTCTGAACTAAAACCTGAGGGGGTTTAGATCCCTTTAAATATGCAAGCGATGATATGCATCATGATTGTACTTTTTCAATAAATGTGCATTCTCAAACAGTGACGTAGCAAGGGCGGGGGGCGAATAAGGCGACCGCCCGGGGCGCCATATTAACAGGGCGCCAAAATGGTCATTAGAAATACGGGAATTTAAAATTTATTATGCAATTACGGCTGGATTGCTTTTGACATTTAGCAACGCCGATATTTGACGAAAGGGCGACGCGATTCGATTGCGTCACTATGCTATGTGAGTTGTGAGTTGCCACGACATAACTCACACAAGTCCGAACAAGCAATTTTTCTTTTCACGAATGTTAAGTTCAAGTCTGTTAATCAGTGGCGGTTTCTCCATTGGAGTACAGGAGCACGTGCACCCCCATACTCCATAAAGAATTACCTCATAAAGAAAAGATAATGTTCATTTAAATTTATCTTCTTTATATTTTTACCGTAATAAAAGTTAGAACCCTCCCATTTTAACGTACCGTCAAACAATCGAACGAAACGTGGTGTAATAGCTCTCGTTAAGCCGGTTGTCAAGAGCAACCGTATGGCGCATAGGAATTCATAAGTCGCACACATGTGCTACGTAGGCGGAGTTTCTGCTGTTTCTCTATGCATCTTGTACTAGAAGGTGTGGTGGGGTAAAGCGCGATTCTAACAGGAAAACTCGCACAAATTAAATGTGCGCCGTTGAGTTCATTGCTGTATGAATTTATTATTTGGAGTTTACCTTTAAATTTTTGTTATTATTTTGGGGTAGTAAAGACTTATTTTAATAAAAATGAACAGCTTTTATGCCAAAACGTCTATGAATGTGGGATATTTGAGAAACAATACATTACAGTTATTCCAAACTTTAATGAAGCTGTTATTGATAAGTTTGCTGCAAATAAAAACAGAAGAAGTGACTTTACTTTTAAACAATGTACCTACCCACAAATGAAAAATAAATTGGCCTTTTTTTTTTATCTTATTTAATTTTCAATAAAATAAGTAGGTAATCATAAATTTTTAAAATATTTACTAAAAATTATTGACCAAATTTGGGCGTGGTCTTGAAAATTTTTCGCCTGCAGCGGGCTTTTAGTACACCCCCAAGTTTACAAATCACGAGTCGCCACTGCTGTTAATATATTTTTTAAACTAAAATTTATAGATGTATAATTATAGTTTTAAGATTGTCTGGTAGGGCGCAGAACTACTATTCGCCCGGGGCCGCAAAATTCCTAGCTACGTCCCTGTTCTCAAATAATAAACTTCTTCGGTCTAAAACTTCTGCCAACCATTTTAATTTATTTTTTACCTGCATAAATTGAAACCTACCTAGAATTTCAAAATTTTTTTGTTAAGAATGTTAGTGCAGATTTTACCTTTTAACAAAATTTATGTAATTTTTGTTATAAACAAAAAAATAATTTTTGGGCCAATTTTCTATTTTTTTTATTTTTATTTTTCACTCTTCGCGTATTTGAACCCATTATCAGAAAATCGTTAGTTAGGTCAAGCTGATAAATACACTGATGTTAATTGACTGATGCACTATGCACTAACGAATAAACCAATATTTTTTATACAAATGATTTGCTACCTGGAAATGTCGGCGTCTTTGATTTCTGTGAAACCCAGAACACCGCGCCGCCGACTGGTTTCTTGCGATCTTCAGTAAACCGTCATCGTTCGCGTGCATTTGTTTGGTAATACCACGATATTATGTAGTAAGCGGAGGAATATGCGAAATTGCGGCTCGAGCTGGTTTTACGAAGGCGTAGAAGGGCCACATAATTTTTTTTTTTAAATATAGGATAGCATTTACGACAAAATTTAGACGAATTTTATAACCAAGCCCTCGATTTAAAGAAAATACCAATATAAGCTTGAACTAAGTATTTTTATTCGCATTTTTTGATTTAAAATATTAGCTACATAATGGCAATACTTTTCGGTCTCAAAATAATCTTTATACCGATATATTAAGGAATACTCTTTTGTTTGCAAACATATTTAAAGTAATATTAAAAAGATTAAGGAACAAGAGGGCGATTTGCTTTGAAAATACTAAGCGTAATATATCATATTATGTAGTACCGCTCCGACAGTGAAGAGAAAGATCGCTGTTTAATATCTAAATGCGCTAAAAGAGTTAACGACGATAACCAGCAGGCTGACGAAGAAAATTTCGGATATTTTCTCGCCCCGTCGCGGCTCGCATGGCGACCTTGGAATAAGATTTCAGAAATATCGGTCGGATGCTCTAGTTATTTAAAAGCAAACTATAAGAATAAATACCTTAAATTATATGATTAATATTAAATAATTTAAACAACGCGGAAGAATTATAACTTTTAAAGAAAACACTAACTACTTATTTAATTTGAAGAAGTAGTCCATTCTTAAAGTGGAGTTGAAAGTATGGGAAAGAAAGAAAAATCTAAAAGTCTTTCTCTACAAAATTTAATAGAATATAAAAATTCTTTAGGGATCTTTACATGTTTCGAACGTAGAAACGTTCATCATCAGGAGACAGAAAATGTATATAGTGCTGATGGTATTAGCAGAAGAGAAAATGGTATAAAACCTTAATGGAGCTTTTATGGCATTGAAAAATTGAAATGTAGAAGTGACATAATTTTATATAAAAAAGGTTGAGGCGAGATTTATATAAAAAAGGTTGAGGAGAGCACTATCAGCTACACGTGGACGTGAACACGAAAATGTTTATTTTAATTTTCTAAAATGTGTGATTACATTACTAATTTCAGCATATTTAAATTAACCTCTCGAGGGGTTATTGGGTTTTAACCTCCAGAACCCCAAAAACGATTTATCAACAATTTTGACATTATGACTTCTACAAATGACAATTCTTATCTTTATACTATCTTACAGACATATCAATAATTTTACAGAAATTTTATATTTAAAAAAATCCTCGTCACCTTCTTTTTGGAAGGCCTTTTTCTAACTTTCTTCACATGCTCGGCATGGTTTAACTCTCCTCAACCTTTTTTATACAGGGTGTTCCTAAATATCATGTAAATACGAAAAGGGGTAATTCTTTGGCTTATTTAGTGACTAAAAATTCATATAAACATAGGTCCGCAAACGCTTCGTTGCCGATCTACAGGGTGTTGAAATTTCAATATTTTTTTAGTTTTTTCTTTATAGCTCTTGTATTCTAAAATACAAAATGCATTTTTTGTTTCGTTTTAAAGCATTTTAATTTCTTGTAGTTTTTTCATATTTACCGCCGTTATCGAGAAAAAAAATAAAAGGTTTTCTGTGTTTCGCTAGATGAAATTAAATTTTTTTAAATAAAATTGGTCTAGTATGCCTTGGCTTTGACTTAAATAGCCTAGATTTTTTTCCTATGGGGGCACCTCAAAACTCTAGTGTATAACACCAGTGAATACCGTTAATGATTTACGAAATCGAAGATGGATTTGAAACCATCAGAAATACTCCGGGGGTATTTGAAGAAGTACGGGCATCAATGAGAAGAAGAGCGGGCGCATGCATAAGAGTATGCGGAGGTCACTTTCAACAGTTTTTATAACGTAGTTGCCTTGTTATTGTTATTATTTGATATTTTTAAAATACCAAAATAAATACAAACAAAAGGTTATCTAAATCAAGCCAGAGCTTATTAGGCTATTTAAAAAAATTTAATTTCATCTTGCGAAACCCAGAAAACTTTTAATTTTTTTTTCTCAATAACGGTGGTAAATACGAAAAAACTACAAGAAATTAAAATGCTTTAGAACGAAACAAAAAATGCATTTTGTATTTTAGAATCCACCAGCAGCGCACCAAAAAAAAGTTCATGGGGAAAAAAGGGGGCATGCCTCTGAAAAAATATCTCCCTGTAGATTCAATTCAATTCAATTAAAAACGTCTTTTATTAAATATATATACAGTGTGTCCACGGATGGACCTAACTATACTTGTAAAAAACGTTATCTTCAATTTTTCGAAAAAAAGTCACTCTTCATCATTTCTTTTGCTTATTAAATAAATATAATTCACGTAAGAAAATTTCCATTTTTTTATACAGGGTGCACAAAAAATTTAAAAATGTAGTTTTGCAAAATTAAAAATTTTTGATCCAACTTTTTTGAACGATCAAAATAAAAGAGATTTAAAAGATAATTCGAAAAGCCGAATAAAGTTTTGAGATATGACCTATGGTAACTACGATATTTTATATTAAAACTTTAATCTGAAGGAAAATATCAATAATTAATTTAACTTTAATATAAAATATCGTAGTTACCACAGATCTCAAAACTTTATTCGGCTTTTCGAATTCTCTTTTCAATCTCTTTTATTTGATCATTCAGAAAAGATGGATTAAAAATTTTTAATTTTGCAAATCTCCATTTTTACATTTTTTGTGCACCCTGTATAAAAAAATGGAAATTTTCTTACTTGAATAATATTTATTTAATAAGCAAAAGAAATGATGAAGAATGACTGTTTCGAAAAATTGAAAATAAAGTTTTTTACAAGTATAGTTAGGTCCATCCGTGGACACACTGTATATAAGTGATTTACAGGCGAAGTCTAGCTTTACGCTACTACTATTTAACCTACAGATCACCTTGCTACATTAGTGATGCAATTAGTATATTATCTAAAAAATTACTAATAAGTTTAAATTTACAGTTAAATGCCGACATAGCCCCACTATTTAAATTATTAAAGACCTGCTACTCTATACTCTGTATTATTTCATTCTTATTAATATAGGGTTAATTCCTAAACTGTTGTTTATAAGTATATTTTACTCTTTTTTTTAAAGTTTGCAACGCTAAGTGTCTTAATCTCATTATCCACTCCGTTATATAATTTTATGGCATTGAAAGAAAATGAGCGTCTAAAAATAGCTGTATAATGTCGAGGAAGTTGAAGTTGCTGACGGAGGTGGTCTCTTATCGCAACCCCATGGAGATCGGCTCTTCGAATTAGTTTGTTCTTGAGATAAGAAGGTTCACTCGTCAACACAACATTGTGCATTAAGCCGAGCAAGTGAACTTCCCAAAACTTGGACATCGGTAACCAATCTAAAGTTCTTAAGCTTGCTGAGACTCTATCATATTTTCTTAGATTGAAAACAAATCTTACAACAGGTATTTTGAACTTTTTGAATTCTATTTTTTGTTATGACATCAATGCAGGGAAAGAAAACCACATTAGCATAGTTAAATATTGAAAGAACCAGGGATTCACAAAGCTGTTTCCTAAAATTAAAATTCAAAATACGTTTGTTAGCATATAAGAATTTTAAGGCACAGTATGATTTTTTAATTCAGTTTGAAATGTGTTCCCTAAATCGTATCTTGTTGTCCATTATCAAGCCGAGGTTTTTGTGTTGTTTTGTATATGGAATTGCAGTATTATAAATTATCAGATCAAAGTCGTGTTTTATATGTTCCCATTTGGGGTCAGATGTCGCGAAGATCATACACTGTTTTTGAGGGATCAAGCTTTAAATTATGTGACTTACAAAATTCTACTACATTATTCAAGTCCGAGTTGATGTTTTCTGATGCTACACGTGATTGATCTACGTCAAATTCGTAATAGAGCTGAGAGTCATCAGCAAACCCTTGACCTTTGCAAAATTCAAGACAAGAAAAAAGATCAGCCGTATATATTATAAACAATAAGGGAGAGAGTGAAGAACCCTGTGGGACTCCAGAGGAAACACTATTTGGTTGTGAGATTATACCCTCTATACATACCTGCTTTACTTTACTTTTTAACTTTTTAAAGGTCTTTATTATTTCGATATGTTTACATGTCAATTTATCCTACTTATTACATTTCTAATATAATAAATATTACAATAGTATAATATTAACTTGCTTTACACCGGGCTAAAGGATCAGTTTTTTCATAACTGTTCCTGCCCAGGATACGCACCGGCGAACGCCCGTGGGGTTGGTGTTGACCCTGTGGTATGATAAATTGACGTATAGCTACGCTTGGATTGGTCGGTTCCGTAATCCTTTACCGCCATGAAAGAGTATTTTTTATTTTTATAAAAAATTTGAATGTAATTTGCTGCTATTGTTTAAATGGGAATGTTTGAGGTTAATGCTTACTGGAAAAATTGGGGAAAAAACCAGCTTAGTCTAATCAGGTACAAGCAGCGCTCATGCTTTGCCATTTGGCTTAAAATCATTTGTTATTGTTATCAATTTCAAAGTACTATAATGTTTCGTTTCATTAATGTAAACAACACGTGCTGGCCGTCGCAATATGTGACGTCGTAGTATTGTTTGGGTCAATGATACGCACGATGCCGCAATTTTGTCGATGTCGGCAAATTTTTTGCCGTGATGGTTTTGTGTTCTTATTTAGGATTTGTATACAGGGTGTGGAGGTTTTAAAGTGGGATTGAAGATTTTTAATTTCTTATTATTTAAGGTTTTGGTTTTTTAACGGTCTTGGAAATATATTGGAAGTCTGGAGTGCAGTGGTTTATGTATTGCGTTGTCGTTATGTCTAATTTGTAGTATGTTTTGGGTCAGAATTGAATTTTGTGATTGTGTTTGATAGAATTTTGTTGCGACGTCTTGTATATATTGAAGTATGTATTGAGTTTGTGTGGTTTGATGTAGGTGGCGGATTGGTGTTCTTCTAGGGGCTTTTAAGATAAATCTTAATATTTTATTTTGTAATATTTGTATTTTTCCAAAGTGCCAGTCTGCCATACTGCACCAAACTGGTGCCGCGTAAGTTAAGGCCGGTTTGATTATTTGATTATAAATAATTAATTTGTTTTGAGGGGAGAGCGGTGATTTATTGTTTAATATCTTGTTTAGTGTGTGTGTTATTGTCATGAATTTTCTTGCTATTTGGTTTGTGTTTTGTCTGAATGTAAGTCTGTTGTCTAGTGTTACCCCTAGATATTTTAATGTGTCCTTCGGTTCAATTTGTCTTCCGTTTATTTGTATGTTTTGGTTTATATGTATGTTTGTCAGTTTTCTTGTTATGACCATGCACTCGCATTTATTTTCGTTTATTTCCATTTTCCATTTCTTGTACCAAGGTAGAAGATGATGTAGATGGTTAGATATTTTTTGCCTTGCTATATTGGCATAGTAAGAACTTGCGTATAGTAAGACATCATCGACGAAAATTGCTAAGTTTGAGTTTGGGTAATGGGGTATGTCAGCAGTGTATAAGTTAAATAGGGGAGCTGCCAAGTTGGTTCCTTGTTGCAGGCCTGCATGTAAGGTTACTGGATCTGAGAAGTCACTTTCTATTCTGACTTTTAGTGTTCGATTTGTTATATATGAGTGTATTAGTGTAGTGAGGTGTAGTGGGAAATTGTGTAATGTTATGAGTTTGTAGATTAGTCCGTTGTACCAGACGTTGTCGAAAGCTTGTTTTATGTCCAGAGACAAAAGTACCGTGCTTTGTTGTTGGTTAAGTTTTTGTATTGCTTGCTGCGCAACATGCACTACCAGCAGTACAGCACTCCTACCAGTTCTGAAGCCAAACTGTTCCTCTGGAAGGTTTTGGTCCAATCTACCAGTTTTCAACCTTTTGTGTATGATTCTTTCCGCAATCTTGCCGAGTGCACTTAGGAGAGCAATGGGCCTGTATGAGTCCGGTCTTATGGCGGGTTTACCAGGCTTTAATATGGGGACTATCACTGCTCTTTTCCATGGGCTCGGAAAGTGTTGCAGTAAGAATATTGTGTTAATGATGTATGTGAATTGTACTAGTGTTTTTCTTGGTATGTTTTTAATCAGGATATTAGCAATTTCGTCTTCTCCGGGTGCCTTTTTGTTCTTAAGCTCCCTTATAGTTTTGTTTAACTCTGCTGGTGTTGTGTAAAGTTTCTGTAGAACTGGTGGGGGGATTGGGTATTTGTTTTTTATGAATTTATTTACAAAGTTAGTTATATCGTTTTGTTCGTTACTAATGTTGGGTTTTCCTGCGCATGCTTGTCTATAAAAGTCTGCCATTGTCTGTGCCTTTTCCTTGTTGTTTTGTGGGTTCTGCGTAAAAGAGGGTATTTTTGTCTCTGTCTTTTTTGTACGTTTTATTAATTTCCATAATGAGTTGTTTGCGGTTGTTAGGTTTGTTATAATGTTTGTCCATGTTTGGTTTTTGTCTTGTTTTATTCTTGTTTTGGTTTCGTTTATTAGCTGTCTTATCGTTATTGCGTCTTGTATGTTTCTCTGTCTTTGCCATCTTATCTCATCTTATTAGATTTAGTATATTTTGTGGCAATATATTTTCTTTGTGCTCAATTTGTACTTTCTTGGCAACGCTGTTTCTTGCTTGTTTTATGTTGTTTGTCAGTTTGTCTACTTCCTCTTCTAATTGTTCTGTTGTCGTTATGTTATTGTTTATTTCTGTTCTTTCGTTTAGTATTTGTCGGTATTGATTCCAATTTACATTTTTGTATGTCCAGGTTGTTTGTTTTGTGTCTATTTCAATATCTGTTGCCCAGTCTATTAGGACTGGTAAGTGGTCGGAAGAGAGTTCATTAATTACTGTTGAATTTGGTAGGTTCGTTATGTTTTTGTATAAAAATATGTCTATATAAGAAGGAGTTCCGTGTGCGTTATGATAGCATGTTGGCGATGGTGGCAGTATTATTTGTACATCGTAGTTGTTTAAGTATTGCATTAATGTTCGTCCATGTGGGTTTGTTTGGTTTGCTTTCATTGTTGTATGTTTTGCATTTAGGTCACCCAATATTAGTACTCTGCTAGATTGGTTAAAAATTTGATTTAAATCGTTTTCACGAAAATGCAGCTGAGGATGTGCATAGCAGCTTGTAATAACTATACCGCTTTTTAATTTGATTGATACATGTTCTATGTTAGAGTTTACGTTATTTAGTTTTGTATGTGGAATATTATTTTTTATTATAAGTGCCACGCCTCCTCCTCTGGCATTTCGATCGACCCTGTATATCTGATAATTTCTTAGTTTAATTTTAATTTGAGGTGTTAATTTAGTTTCATTTATTGACATGATGCTGATCTTGTAATCTGATAGAAATTGCTTTAGTTCCTCAATTTTGTTACGCAATCCGTTTGCATTCCATGTTACTATTTTTAAAGAGTTACGGAAAGCTAATTTTGTAGTTGTTTAAGTTATCTCCCATAAGGGACATCATTGTTGATACACGTTCTTCCTGCGTTTTAGCTTTCCTTAACTCTTTTGTACAATCGTTCAAAAATCTGATAAATTCGCTGATATTGATAAGGCTATTAAACTCTTTCATGGCGGAAAAAAGGTTACTTGCCTGTGACAATCCAAGCGTAGTTTGGTTTTGGTCGGGGTGGGAGTGGGCGTTGTCTTGTATGCGTGTCCTGGGTAGGTTCGGGAATGCGTCGTCGTAGGTTGGCGTTTCGTTCTCCTGATGCTGGTTTTGCTGTTGGGGTGGATTTCTAGGGGTGTCACTTGCCCTAACACTCGTTGGGCCACTTCCCCTGGCCTGTTGTGTCCAAGGGTTGACTTCTGGGATGGGGGCTGGTTTGTATTTTGTAACTGCTTGTTTTTGTTTGTTTATTTGTATTTGCTGCGCCTTGTATATATAGATTTCACATGTTGGTGATGTTGCTCGATGTTCCTGTCCGCAGTTTATGCACTTGATGATATTGTCGGGATGACATTGCGACGTTGAGTGTGCGCCTGCACATCTTAGACATTTTTGTTGCCTAAAACAGTTGGTCGTTGCATGACCCCACTGTCCGCATTTTTTACATTGGATGATTAATGTGTTTTGTCTTCTTCTTTCCCATACAATTCTTACATAATTTAAGAATTTGATCTTTTCTAGTTGTTGTAGCTTAATTGTTGTGTCCGTGGTAACCATATATAGCGGTCTAAACTGTGTTTTCATGATATATACATTTTTTATTTGTAGTCCGTGCTGTTGCTGAAGTTCTGTCTTAATGTCATTTACGTCTGGTAGATGGTCCAGTCCTTTGATTATGAAAGCATGTGTTCTGTCCTCTTCCGTAGCATAGGTGTGCCATTCTAGCGCCTCTTCAGTTTGTAATATTTGCTTATAGCTGTTGTATTCTTCCTTATTATTTATATAGATTATTGTGTTGTTTTTGGTAAATTTTAACGTGAATCCTTGCTTTACATATTGGTTCAGGTCCCTGGTTAGTTCATCATATCCTTCCTTGTTTTTTATTATTCCTTTTAGGATTATCGGTGGTGGGTTGGCTTGTTTTTTGTCCTGTTGCAGTGTTGTCTTTGTTGCTGTAGTTTTTGTTTTTGTTTGGGTTTGAATTTTTGTTGGTTTTTGGTTGGTTGCGAGAGTCTGTTTGGCTTTGTTGGCTATTTCGGATTGTGCCGTGGATTCGTTGTCTGTTTCCATATCATAGTCCGATTCATCGGAGAGTGCTTGGTATCTATTTTTCAGCGTTATTTGCTGTCTTTCTTGAAGAATGTTAGTGAATTTTTTTTGTTGGGGTTTTTGGCTTAATGAAAATTTCATTTCCCTTTATGATTTGTTCCTTTTCTTTTCGTATTCTTTCTTCTTGTGATAGTTGTTCTTGTTTTTGTTGTGCTTGTTCTTGTTCTATTCTTATTCTTTCTTCTAGTGTTAGCTGTTGTTGTTGTTTTTGTTGCATGTTTTGTAGCATGCTTAGGATGTTTAGGTTTTTATCTTCTTTGTCTGTTGTTTTAGTGTTTTTTATCTGTCGGGGTGTCGCTATTGGCGGAGTAATTGGAATGCTGTTCTTGACCGCATGTCTTCTCTTTAAGTGTTGGGTTACCTCTATTCTCATCCTGTCTCTTTCTATTTTGCTTTTGCATATTTTATAGTAGTCAGAGCATGTACCGCAGTATGACTTATGGGTTAGCAGGTATTTGATTAGAGTTTTACTCTGCCGTTTTGGTTGGTTGCTTAGGCTAGCATTGCTAGGGCTGCTGCTAGCGATACTAATGTTGTCCATTTCAGCATCTTGGTCATTATTCTGTTGTTCGTTTTCTGTTTGCTCAAGTGTTTGGGTGCCAGAGGCACCCTCTGGGTTATCCATCAATATTAGGTTGTATTTTTTGTTTTGTTTTTGTTTGCTCTTATTACCGACTTTAAACAACACAAACACAAACGATCGCGATACACGATGTCGCAGTATTGTCGGGTCAGTGACTTTACACGCGTGCGACTACGTCGCAGTTCGTTGAACTTTACTACCGGCGATCGGGTCGACGGGCGAAATTGCTTGGTCGCTTCGTTCGCAGGTGCTCATGCGACGTGTTGACGCTACGACTGCTAAAGCTAAACTCTGCTGCATTATATCTTTAAAATAAGACTTAAAGAAATTTAAAACAATATCATCACAACCGATATACTTTAATTTTGCCAGCATCAGCGCGTGATCCACAGTGTCGAAAGCTCTCGAAAAATCCAGCAACACCAACGTAGCCCCCCTACCCTTATCCAGTCCTTTAATAATGTCATCCGTAACATTTAAGAGGGCTGTAGTAGTACTGTGAGACTTTCGAAAGCCCGATTGACACTCGGGCAATATTTTACTCTTTTTTACAAAATCATTAAGTTGTTTATAAATGATTTTTTCTAAGATTTTTGACATGATCGGAAGGATACTTATTGGCCTAAGATCTGATAGACTTGTAGGATGATTTTTTTTTGGAATGGGTATTATACATGCAATCTTCCAAGCATCAGGGAAGTATCCCCGCTCCAAGCAGGTATTAATGATGTGCAAAATTATATTTAACAAGTGTGGAAGGCAAAGCTTTAACATTATCAGGGAAATATTATCCGTTCCAGCTGCGTTTGATTGGATACTATTGATTATGCCTAAAATATCTTCATGAGAAACCAGCGAAAATAAAAATCTCGCGTTTGACGAATGAGTTTTGTTATTATAAAGGTTAATTGTGTTATGGCGGTTATTCGATTTATCGTTAACAAAGGTAGCAAAGTGGTTGCTAATTTCTTCGCAGTTTCGTAGATTATCAGGAAGGGTACAAGTAATAGGTTGGATACCCAATCTCTTGATGGCTTTCCATCCAGATTTTAAGTTGATCCCCTGAAACTGGCTACTGAGATAGGCTTTTTTTTCACGACGAATTGCAGACAGTGTAAAATTTCTAAGGACTTTATAGTGCTGCCAGTCAGTATCCTGTCTCGATTTTCGATATATCGACAGTGCGGAGTCGCGGTCTTTCTTCATAGCCTGAATGGTTGGTGTTAACCACGGTGCATGTGGCTTGCTCACCCGATTATTGCGTAGGGGAGCATGCTTTTCAAATAAAGTTATAAGCGCGTCGCTAAAAAATTAAATTTTTTTTTTCAATGTCATATAGAAAGAATATACGGTAAAAAGGAAATATTGTTAGATCGTTCTGGAATGCCAGTTTATCAAAATTTCTTAAATCGCGCACCGTTATGAATTTTTGTTTATTTCGTTTGTCATTATTTTTTATAGAACAAAAAACCAGGCGATGATCTGAAATTAAATCCGCATTTATTTTATTGTACCGCTTTCTGATACCAACACCGAGTCGCTAACAAAGATTGGGTCAATCAGGGTCTCAGTTATCGAGGTGATCCGAGTAGCTTCGTTTATTAATTGTAAAAAACCATACGCGCTTAAACATTAACGTTAAGGGATTGTTTAAATTTAAAATATTAACATTAAAGTCCCCTGTCAAGACAACTTTATCAACCGTGGGAATAATATTAGAAAGAACCTCATCCAATTGTTCAATGCATAAGTTTACTTTTTTATCTGGAGGTCTATAAACCACCCCTATGGCAAAAGTTACATATTTAATGCAGATCCTTAACCGTAGGTGCTCAAATAAGTATTCATTGACAATATCAATTACAGTAGTCTTAAATAGAGAGCTTGACCGCACATAGGCTGCCACTCCACCCCCTCGCGCATCGTTTTTTTGTCCCTCCTGTATATGTCATAGCCCTGAAAATTCAATCTACTATCCAAAATGTACTCACTTAGCCATGTCTCCGTCAGCATTACTATATCAAACTCATTATCATTTACCATAGTTGAAAGCTCTTGAAGTTTGGGAATTAATGAGCGAACATTTAGCTGTGCAATCCTCATACTTACATTTATGGACTTGATACAGATTAAAAGAAGCAGCCTGTAGCAGTGTAAGCTTAAAAATACTAAACAAATTATGCGAAATATAATAAAAAATAAATAACATGCAACGCAATGCCTAAGTTTTTGCCTAGTCTTGTGGGCAAATTAACCAAGCAATAGCTATTTGTTGTTGCTATTTTTAGGAGAAATTAAAGATTTAAAAAATAATTTTTATAGTCCATCAATATGTCCTACATCAATAAACACATAAAATTAGCGATGCACTATATAAATTTTTACAAACAAAATAGTTCGATGGGAAACACCCAACAAAAAAAATGGTATAAATATATAGTAATTGACTGATAGTATAGACCGAAGCGACTGATAACGATCACTGGTGAAAATATGTTCATATCTGCCGGGATTCCTATTTTATTAGTACAATGTCCACTTGCACCAATACATATAAACTATTTATTCTTGGACCGATGACCTGGTCATTATTGACGGTCTATCAACCTTAGGTTTCTTGTTGACACTGCGAAAAGAAGTCTGAGGAGCTCTATCACTGACACTAGCACGTTTGCATTTTTCAATGTCTTTATCAAGGCCGACCTTAGAAGTAGTACTTTGAACAGTTACTACAGGAGCGGAAAAAACTTCATCATTGTCGATAAATAAATTATCCGAAAGTTCTTTATCGGGTTTATTTACACTTTTATTGCAGTTTTTTTCCTCTAGGCGGGTAGTATCTTCAAAACATATTTCGTTGAATTTAGATGGACCCGGTGTGGGAGGTGCACTATTTGATTTGTTAGTAGGCTCATCCAGAAATCCCTAAAAGTTATCTATCGGTTTTCCTCTTAGTTGTTCAGCGGTGTAGGTCTCGCCATTAACCAGCAGTTTATTAGACCAAAGAATCTTTGCCGGTAGATTTTTTGCTCTTGCAAGTTTAAGTTGTTCTTGTAGATATTTGAAATCTTGCCGATTATCTTAGCATAGATCTTGAGCAATAAATATCTTAGATCCTTTAAGGTTGTAGGCACACTTAAGAACTTCTTGTTTTTTGAAGTAAGATACAAATTCTACTTTAATGGGACTAACAGTTTTTGATTTGTTTTTCGAAAGAAAATATGCGTTATTAATATCGCTTTCTTGGACTTGGACCTTGATCCGGGTGAGGAAAAAATCCTTATGAAATTCCAGTAATCCTCTGGAAAGATCGCCTTGTTCCAAACCGAAAATTATACCATTATTTCTTCTGAAGCGCCTTTCGAACTCCAATTGTCTGATTTCTATTTTATGACATCTATCATTTATTGCTTTTAGTTTACTATTTTGTTCATCGATCTTATTTATTAATATTCTGCTTTCAGCTGCAATGTGATCTGTCAGTTTTTTGGTAACTCTCAACTCGGTTTGAATAGCTGAATCTCTGATCGATGCCAATAATTAAGTATATAACTCTGCATTAGTTAGTTCTTCCGACATATTTAGATAAATGTTGCTTTTACATTATTGATGCGGAAAGTCTATGTTTGACTAAATAAAAACCTTTTACCTTTTTACTGCAAATTCAGTTCGGGAATTTTAGACCGGATTAAAATAGTAATTGATTAATTACTCCGATACCCTGATTTGCACACACTACAGTTTTTTACATCAAAGGCACAAAATTTTTTTCCACAGACTGATTCATAATTTATGTAAAACAAACACCTATAACTATAGCTTTACATCAAATTTTACAGACGACACTTTAACACGACCACTCTCTTACTATCTCACTCTGTCCAAAGATTCTTAGAACCATTTGGTATGCCCAATGATGTAAGTCCTACAGCGTAACCTATATTCCAAATAAGAGCTAAATATCTCAAAAACAAGCCATAAAAGCTCCATTAAGGTTTTATACCATTTTTCTCTTCTGCTAATACCATCAGCACTATATAAATTTTCTGTCTCCTTATGATGAACGCGTTTCTATGTTCGAAACATGTAGAGACCCCTAAAGAATTTTTATATTTTATTAAATTTTGTCGAGGAAAACTTTAATTTTAAATATAATTTATGAACGTAGACATACTGCGACTTACCTTTCTTCATTGCCGCCAGTTTTTGTAGACCCATTTGCAATAAGTTTAGAAGAAACTTCTTCCCAAAGGTTTTGGGTCTTTTTAAATGTAAAGGTATTGGTCAACCTCCCCGATTTTAGTTCGGGATGCTGCTTCATAAATTCGATCAGCATCTCTTTTTGCAAGGTATTTACTGACGCCCTCCTTATATTAGTATCTATTTAAACTTTTGATAAAATAACTTTGGGGATTACACAATTTCAAACGCCATCGTTAAATCCAGTTCAAAATTAAAATTTAAACTGATGAAAAACGAGCTTTGAATGTATTGATCTAAAAAAATGTTGAGAACATTTCTATTTATTAATAATCACATTACAAAACAACAAAGGACAAACTTGTTCAAATGTTGTCTCAAATTCATAACCTCATGTTTATACCGTCGTCGCTCAAAATATGCTTTATAGTTAAAAACGACTATTTCCATCTGACAACATCGCTAAGATCTCGGAATGCTGGTGAATACGGAATTTTCACAAAAAGAGAACGATAACCGACGATGTAAGCATATGATGTAAATTGTCCTTTCTCGCGACAGAGCATTCACTTGTCTTAAATTGGAGAATAGAGGTCCAGGAAGCTGATGCGGATAGAATCCGGGGAAGATGTGTGTACCACAACGCGACGGTCCTTATAGGATTACGTGTGACTGTTTGGACAATGCCAGAGGTCTGCCACTCCACTAGACTAGTGAATCATTTGCCATTTTATTTTTTGATCAATAGTTTCATTTCCATTTTCTCTAAAAAGCAGCCAAGTCTTTGAGTAGCAATTACCTTCAGTTCAGGTCAAATTTTTTTATTAAGAAAAAAATTATAGTCAAAAACGAAATAATGTCAAATGTGCCTATATTTCTCCTGATTTTGTTTCTTTATAAATTTAAACTTTTTCAACTTGAAAGTGTTGAGAGTCTCTCTCTAAGTATGGGTATGTATTTGCCCGATTTTTAAATAAAAAATTAAAAGGCAACAGAATACTGACCAAAAAACGAAATGGCGACGGCATCACTAGTCCTAACTCTGAAGTAGGCTTTGTAAATATCTACTACCATACAAAACAATATACCAAATAGTAAAGAATGTTAAATCCAGGGTTAAATTAATAGTACAATAATGTGTTACTATTTATAACACTTCAGAAAACTGTGTAAATAACAAAAATTTAACAATAAATTAACGTTAGAATTATTACCTCTATTTTTACTAACACCAGAACAGCATAACACTAAGCGTTTATTTTACGTGAGATAGAAGTGGAATCCGATTTTAAGGTAAAGAAATGTTCAAAATATACCGTTGGCTTTACTGCTATAAATTAACTCCCTAATTGAACCCCATTGTGTTGGTCCCAACATCTTTAAACTACAATGAATGGGCGCAGGGGTGGATTTTGTTTTTATGTGTATACATATTCTCTTATTTCAAAATTATTTATTCATGTTAATATACCTACACAGCAGTAATCTTAACAATTGGTATACGTCGGGACGAGACACG
Source organism: Polydrusus pterygomalis (assembly GCA_963969555.1). Classification (NCBI taxonomy): domain Eukaryota; kingdom Metazoa; phylum Arthropoda; class Insecta; order Coleoptera; family Curculionidae; genus Polydrusus; species Polydrusus pterygomalis. Next base: position 4,761,240 of record OZ018381.1, on the reverse strand, counting down.
AGAATTTCTCGTCTCGGCGGCATCACTACTGAGAAGGATAGACATTTAAGAGCTTTTATGGCCTAAGACATCATTAAGGATTTATTTCAGCCAAAAAGTCAACGGTATATTTTGAATCCTACTTTAATGGTATTATCACGTACAATTAACGTTTTCTTGTCATGGATGATATCACTGAAGAAGTTAGTAACAGCTGATAACAAAAGGGTTGCGTGCATTAGGGTGGTTCGAAAAAAACTTTTTTTCGAATTTGATAATGGCCCGGGTGGCAAAAGTTGCCATTCATAAAAGTAAGTTTTTTTACAATTTTTTTTTTTTTAAATTAACCCCTTCAGGTGCCCCAACACCCTCAAAAAAATTTTTTTTTTGGAAAAAAAATCCGACACGGCCCTATGTGTAAACTCTTCTTGAATGTTTAAAAAGTGTGTGTTTAAAAATTGGAGGTTCTCGGAACATTTTTGGAGGTGCCCCAGGTAAGTAAAAAATATGTGTTTTCATTAATTCTGACTCTCAAATATATTTTGGTTACTTTTCACGTTATTTCGTTTTATTCAAGTTAATTAAATCTCTGTAGCTAAAAATGTTATAATAACTATTATTTCTTTTGTTTCAGATACCAAACAAAGTAAAATAAGTGCAAAAACTCCTACCAGGAAAACCACCCTTTGTCCCATCTTTGAAACCCCTGCCGAGATGTCCCAGCTAAGACTTCCCACAAATGCGGATATAATGCGAAACTACTTGTTTGTCAGGAATAAGAAAAAAGGCATTATGGCAGGCAAAGATCCACCAGCTTTAATAATGGCAACAGAAACTGCAAACACCATAGTGGACATCTGGAAGAAGTCATCGGTTCCAACAATTACATTTAAAAAAGTTACTGAGAAAATAAAAAAATTGAATACTGACTATAGGACTCTACTTAAACCATATAAGGGCAGACAGCAATCTGAAAGCTACACAAAGAAGCTCAGAGATTTAAAACTTAGCTGGGAGGAAACTCTCTTTGATATTGCTAGTTGTAAATGTAAAGACCTCAACGATTGCCATTGTTCCAAAGAGAAGAAAATTCCAGCACAAGAAAGGAAATTTGTAATAGATCAGCGAACTACCAGAAACCTAGTCATAGGATCAATTGATGTAGCATCCTCCAGGAAAATAGCAAAAAGAAACCAAAGACAGATGGAACGATCCCAAGAACCCGAAGAACAATTTGAAAAACGCCCAAATTTAAATTCTAAAAATACTGCATCTGGGCCAGGAGACTCTGAAAATGAGACTAGCAATGATCCTGGAAAGTTACCTGACTCTGATACTGTAATACTTATCGCCGTTCTTAGTTTGTGTCAGGGATTTATCCTTCCGTCCATCAAAATATAAAGCTTTTACTGCCTCCATGTTCTTATATTGCAATTCTTTCCTGTGCTTTTCCCTTTCCCGACGAACTTTATTTCGATCTATTATTTTAGAAGTGTCCTGTTCATTAATGATGCCCAAATCTTGTAACAGAGCGGAAGAAAGTGATGCAGCGCTTCTGTCTGAAACACCGTAACGATCGCACTCCCTAGCAAAGGTTGTGAGATTTACCCTCATTTGCAATTTTGAAACGTCTTCAGTTGTGAAAGAACAAGAGGGCTGGGGATCAGAGTCAGGTAACTTTCCAGGATCATTCCTAGTCTCATTTTCAGAGTCTCCTGGCCCAGATGCAGTATTTTTAGAATTTAAATTTGGGCGTTTTTCAAATTGTTCTTCGGGTTCTTGGGATCGTTCCATCTGTCTTTGGTTTCTTTTTGCTATTTTCCTGGAGGATGCTACATCAATTGATCCTATGACTAGGTTTCTGGTAGTTCGCTGATCTATTACAAATTCCCTTTCTTGTGCTGGAATTTTCTTCTCTTTGGAACAATGGCAATCGTTGAGGTCTTTACATTTACAACTAGCAATATCAAAGAGAGTTTCCTCCCAGCTAAGTTTTAAATCTCTGAGCTTCTTTGTGTAGCTTTCAGATTGCTGTCTGCCCTTATATGGTTTAAGTAGGGTCCTATAGTCAGTATTCAATTTTTTTATTTTTTCAGTAACTTTTTTAAATGTAATTGTTGGAACCGATGAGTTCTTCCAGATGTCCACTATGGTGTTTGCAGTTTCTGTTGCCATTATTAAAGCTGGTGGATCTTTGCCTGCCATAATGCCTTTTTTCTTATTCCTGACAAACAAGTAGTGTCGCAATATATCCGCATTTGTGGGAAGTCTTAGCTGGGACATCTCGGCAGGGGTTTCAAAGATGGGACAAAGGGTGGTTTTCCTGGTAGGAGTTTTTGCACTTATTTTACTTTGTTTGGTATCTGAAACAAAAGAAACAATAGTTATTATAACATTTTTAGCTACAGAGATTTAATTAACTTGAATAAAACGAAATAACGTGAAAAGTAACCAAAATATATTTGAGAGTCAGAATTAATGAAAACACATATTTCTTACTTACCTGGGGCACCTCCAAAAATGTTCCGAGAACCTCCAATTTTTAAACACACACTTTTTAAACATTCAAGAAGAGTTTACACATAGGGCCGTATCGGATTTTTTTTTCCAAAAAAAAATTTTTTTTGAGGGTGTTGGGGCACCTGAAGGGGTTAATTAAAAAAAAAAATAAAATTGTCAAAAAACTTACTTTTATGAATGGCAACTTTTGCCACCCGGGCCATTATCAAATTCGAAAAAAAGTTTTTTTCGAACCACCCTAGCGTGCATGCCCAACTGTACTTGACGTCGAGAGATAAGACCGTAATTTTCACCCATAAAACCTAACTAGTGTTTGTGCGCATGAAATAAGCAGCTGTACTTTTGACCTATGGCCTTACCTTGACTGCGGCCTATTAAGTCCAGGCCTGATTGTCTAAAATGATCCACTCACACGACCTAGACCGGCAGAATTTTTTTTTTCTAATTTGTTATTTTGTATAGAAATGTTTTTGCGTCAAATGAAAAATAATATTTTACGAAGAAAATAATTATCCAACAACCTCCCTGAGACAACGTTATAATACATCGGCAATATTGGATTTTTTTTTCAAAATTTTGCATCCTACAAGAAATTGGCAAAGATAAAAAGTAAAACATACAATTTTGATGGTTTATTTTTTAGCTAATATTTTAACATACCGAAAACTCTATTAACAACAGAGTTAGAGGCTTATGCCTGTATGCTTCGTTTTAACGTTAAGTTCAGCTTTATAAAGTCATACTTAAAGTTAAGATGAATGCTTGAAGGTCGTAGACAATGATGTTGAATGATGAAAGAGTTTTGGACTTCCATTGTCTTTATTTGTTTAAAATCACAACGTTTCAACTGGTAAGTATCTCCAGTCGTCTTCAGGTGAATACTAAATAAGTAAAGTAACTACAAGAATATTTATACTAGCTAGGTGCACCGAAGCACAACTGAGGTGGGTGCAGTCATGCGTTCAGTTAGCACGCGATCTTATCCTAAGCTTACATCTATCTAACAAAGGTTTCCAGATATTTCTTAAGTCTAACGATGGTTTACTAAAACAGCCTGGATTCTGGTGAATAGTAGCAGCTTCCTTAAACTTTCTTTTCCTCCAGTGTGGCTCCTTATGTAGGATTTCAGCTTCTGACCACATGATATTTTGGCCATGTTTCCAGGCATGGTCAGCTGCACCTGACTTTTCGGTCTCTCCTTTTAGCGTATTGTTTTTGTGTTCTTTAATCCTTGTCTCGAGTGGTCTTAATGTCTCACCTATATACGATTGGCCGCACTCGCAGGGGATCTGGTAGACGCAGTTTTTCCTATCTTTTTGACTTATAGGCTTTGTCTTCGTCAGGTGGCTTCTTAGGGTGTCTCTCGAGTTGAATACGGTGCTGATGTTATATTGTCCTAGTCTTCTTATTTTCTCAGATACTCCCTTGACATACGGAATATTGAGTGTTGGTTGTGCCTGTCTGTCTGCTTTTTGCGCGTTGGGTCGATTCTTACGGTTTTCCTATATTGTGTCAACTAATTTTGTGGGGTAGCCATTTTTGTTAAGGTCGGTCTTGATGTGGTGAGCTTTCTTTTTAAGTGCTTCTTCCGAGTTACAGATTGTAATTGCTCTATCCACGAGGGTTTTAACTATGCCATGTTTCGTGTTGTTTGAGTGATTTGAAGTAAAATTGAGATACTGACCTGTATGCGTAGGTTTTCTGTATACTGAAGTTTGGATGCTATTACCATTTTTCTTCACGTTGACATCTAGAAACGGTAATTGGTTATTTTCCTCTTTCTCCATGGTGAATTTGATTGTTGGTGTTAAGCTATTGAGGTGATCTAGAAAATTTCTTAGTTCGTCATCGGTTCCATTCCAAATAATGAAGGTGTCATCCACATATCTCAGCCACATTTTTGGTTTCCTCTTTGCCTGTTCCATTGCTTTCGATTCAAACCATTCCATGTATATATTGGCGATTATTGGCGAGAGAGATGAGCCCATCGGTAGTCCGTCTACTTGGTTGAAGAATCTATCCTTTTCTTGAAAGTAGGAATTGTTGAGGCAGCATTCTAATAGTTCCAAGATGGCATTAATAGGGAGCGTTGTTCTTTCCTGTAGAGTATGGTCTTCCTCAATTCTGTTTTTGATAACCTTTATGGCGTCTTTTACGGGAACGTTGGTGTAAAGACTTTCGACGTCAAAGCTCTCCAGCTGATCTCCTGGCTGTAGTTCCTTTCCCCCTATTATTTGAACGAAGTGCTGTGAGTTCTTAACAAATGATGTGCTATTTCCTTGGAGAGGTTTGAGTAGAGGGAGTAGAAATCTAGCTAGCTCGTATGTTGGAGAATTACGGGAGCTTGTAATGGGTCTTAGAGGCATGTTGTGTTTGTGTATCTTTGGCAGGCTAGAGAGATGTGGAGGCTTACTGTGGTGTGGTGTCAGGCGTGTCCGTGTCTTTTCTGGTATATATTGTTCATATTTCTTAAGTGTTCGGTAGATTCTTCTCTCGATGGTAGAGGTCGGATCCTTGGCAGTAAGAGGGTAGTTACCTTTCTGCAGGACTTCTTCGATTTTCTGATCGTAGGTCTGAACATCCATAATGACGGTCGATTTTCCCTTGTCGGCTGGTAGAATCTTGATAGTGGAGTCTTTGCGAAGGTTTGCAAGGGATATTTTTTCATCTTTACTAATATTTTGTTTTGGAGGCTTCGATTTTTCTAGAATTTCCCTAACTTTCCATCTAAATTCCTCCCCTTGTGTCTCTCCTATGGTTGTTGAGTCGACAGCGCTAATAATGTCCAGTATTGGTATCTCTTTTGGAGCGATAGTAAAGTTTAAACCCTTGGCCAATAAGTTTTCTTCATTGCTTGTTAATTCTTTAGATGAAATGTTAACAATGGTCCTTTGATTCTGCGTTATTGGTGCTTCTTGACTAACATGTTTTCCCTATTTTTTCTTATGATTATTTTGTTGAGTTGTTCTTACTTTGTCACAGGTGGCATCAATCTTCCGAAAGATAGGTCCATGATCCTCTTCTTATGTGTATTCTTTGATTTCTTCGAATCTCTGTTGCATATCCGTGAGTAGAGCTGCTTTCTTAAAACGGTGGTAGTTGATCTGGGAGCGTATGAGGGCTTTGCTGGCATTATTTAGAATCTTTATGGCTTGATGTCCTGGGATTGGTGACTTGATCCTAAAGCCATCTGGAATAATTCCTTGGTCTCTTGCCTGTAGCAGAAACTGAATGTGTGCTTCCTCCTTTGTTAATTTTATCTTGATTTTCTCGTAGTTACGAAACTTACCACTTATACCGGGTGCATACCGGGCTTCTAGTGAATGCTTGAAGGTCGTAGACAATGATGTTTCTTGAATGATGAAAGAGTTTTGGACTTCCATTTTCTTTATTTGTTTAAAATCACAACGTTTCAACTGGTAAGTATCTCCAGTCGTCTTCAGGTGAATACTAAATAAGTAAAGAAACTACAAGACTATTTATACTAGCTAGGTGCACCGAAGCACAACTGAGGTGGGTGCAGTCATGCGCTCAGTTAGCACGCGATCTTATCCTAAGCTTACATCTATCTAACAAAGGTTTCCAGATATTTCTTAAGTCTAACGATGGTTTACTAAAGAAGAAACCAAAAATGTGGCTGAGATATGTGGATGACACCTTCATTATTTGGAATGGAACCGATGACGAACTAAGAAATTTTCTAGATCACCTCAATAGCTTAACACCAATAATCAAATTCACCATGGAGAAAGAGGAAAACAACCAATTACCGTTTCTAGATGTCAACGTAAAGAAAAATGGTAATAGCATCCAAACTTCAGTATACAGAAAACCTACGCATACAGATCAGTATCTCAATTTTACTTCAAATCACTCAAACAACACGAAACATGGCATAGTTAAAACCCTCGTGGATAGAGCAATTACAATCTGTAACTCGGAAGAAGCACTTAAAAAGGAAGCTCACCACATCAAGACCGACCTTAACAAAAATGGCTACCCCACAAAATTAGTTGACACAATATTGGAAAACCGTAAGAATCGACCCAACGCGCAAAAAGCAGACAGAGAGGCACAACCAACACTCAATATTCCGCATGTCAAGGGAGTATCTGAGAAAATAAGAAGACTAGGACAACGATATAACATCAGCACCGTATTCAACTCGAGAGACACCCTAAGAAGCCACCTGACGAAGACAAAGCCTATAAGTCAAAAAGATAGAAAAACTGCGTCTACCAGATCCCCTGCGAGTGCGGCCAATCGTATATAGGTGAGACATTAAGACCACTCGAGACAAGGATTAAAGAACACAAAAACAATTCGCTAAAAGGAGAGACCGAAAAGTCAGGTGCAGCTGACCATGCCTGGAAACATGGCCACCATATCATGTGGTCAGAAGCTGAAATCCTACATAAGGAGCCACACTGGAGGAAAAGAAAGTTTAAGGAAGCTGCTACTATTCACCAGAATCCAGGCTGTTTTAGTAAACCATCGTTAGACTTAAGAAATATCTGGAAACCTTTGTTAGATAGATGTAAGCTTAGGATAAGATCGCGTGCTAACTGAACGCATGACTGCACCCACCTCAGTTGTGCTTCGGTGCACCTAGCTAGTATAAATAGTCTTGTAGTTACTTTACTTATTTAGTATTCACCTGAAGACGACTGGAGATACTTACCAGTTGAAACGTTGTGATTTTAAACAAATAAAGACAATGGAAGTCCAAAACTCTTTCATCATTAAAGTTAAGATATTTTTTTTATGCATAGCATCTAGACAAAGTTGTCTTTGTTAATGAAACAATACATTTGGCAATGTTAAGAAATTTAGTGATTTTCTTTATTTTACTGTTAACCAACTTCACATTTTTACCGCGCCCTTACGATTCGAACCGGCGAATTTGATTTTAGTTCCTAGAAAGTTTATTGTTGTTATTCCTTTATATATATTATTATGTAAAAGTATGCGTAAAGAACCATCGCTGTACTTACAAATCATTATTAAATTCTAATAAATGTTCAATTTATTGTAACTTCCGTAAGCGAAATCGACGGGAAAACGATAAATTGTCCAGAGTATCAAAATACTCTTCTCTATTGTATTGTCTGCGTGGGAAACCCATTTCGATTATGTCGATAACATCAAAATTGCCGTCTTCCACGAAGATTCCACTTCCATATTTTTTTTAAAAGTTGAAGCAAGACAGTTTAGTATTTTTATTCAAGCACAATCTTTACAGAAATACAAAAATTCTTAAAGATTAATAATATTTATTGTCAGATAATGACAGTAATAACATAATACAGTCATACAATAAGAACAACTTAATTTCTAAAGTCCAGTATTTTAATAACTTAAAATTAAAAACGACTTTTGCTTATTTTGTTGTCCGTGCATAAGAATTTTGTGACTTAAGTCGAAAAGTTCCACTAAGTAAGAAATTATGCTAACGGTGCATACGGCCATTATTATGATATTATGAAATGTGGTAAAAAAGAACATTCCTTAAGAAATCTGGATAATAACACCATCTAGTAGACATAAATGAATTTAATGTTTATTTATAATCTGAGTGGTAGTTAATAACTACAATAATCACAAATAGCCTGTCCAAGCGAGTTATGGCAGCTACTTACACACGTTTAAGTCTACCATCTAGTTTGAGGCCAGTTTGCTAACGTTCCACTTAATTCTGCCTCTTAACGAAGTGGCACTTAATTTTAGGGTTACCCCCAAAGTTAGGTTGCTTGCTAATATTCGGCTTAAACAAAATTTAGTTAAGGTGGGAGTATCAACATGTTTGCCAACCTATAACCTATTTCGCGTAGATTTATTTATGTTTTCTAGCTTTTATACAAAATTTAAAGAAAATCAGTATCGACTTGCTATTCTATAGGTAATAATTGACATATTTAATAAATATCAAGGAATTTCATAACTTATTTTAGGAGAATTGTATAGCGAAAAATATCGGGTAAGATTTTTTTTAACATTAATATGTCATTGTCACTCATTGTTCTTTTACTATACAATTCTCCCAAAATTAGCAATGAATTAAATTGATATTTTTGTAATATATCAGATACTATCTAAATAATGTACCGACGATACTGATTTTCTTTAAATGTTAGTTATTAAAATAATAAACTCAAAAAAATCAACGCGAAATAGGTTAAAGGTTGGCAATAGATTGAATGACGTTGATAATTCAACCTTAAGACAAGGAAATGAGTGGCAACGTCACCTTCGGCTAGGGATTTTATTTATGTTTTATAGTTAGTGGTACTTGTTGACGTTTCATTTTATTAAATATTTGTGGTTATTTAATGTGTCACGTACTCTTTCATAGTTTTCTTTAAAAATTGAACGAGAAGGAGAAACCGGACAAAAAGAAAAGGGCCCCGAATTACTCGAACCAGGAAAAGAGCCTACTCTTAGAACCCGTTTCTGATTTCAAGCTTATAGTGGAAAATAAAAAAAACAGACTCTGTGACTTGGAAAAACAAAGACGGAGGGTGGGATTCCATCGCAAAGATATTTAACTCTCGTTCTACAGAGAACCCATACAGAACAAAGGAATCTCTTCAAAAATATTAAAAAATACGTGAGAAAACAGGTGGTAGAAGAAAAGAAGGAAATATACCGAACTAGTGGAGGTGTACCTAAAAGTTAATGATGATGAATGCACAGAACTTGTTTTAGGTATTATCAACCATAAAACGGTATATGGTTTAAGCAATTCATATGATGGAGATTTGCAGTCCTAACAAACCTGAACTGTGGCAAAGCTCTGCTACTGACTTTGAGGAAATAGGTAACAATGCAAACCCTGAACATAACTATTGCATTGAACTGGAATATGAAGAACCTACCCCTTCAATAGTCCATAAAAATGTAAGTTGCTCAGAAAAATAATTCCAAATATTTTTTTTATTATTTGACAAAATTGACTTCACTTTGCTTTATATAATATTATGTTTTCTTGTAGGAACACAAAAAAATTAATACTACCCAATTAAGACAGCCAAAAGATACTGCATTGACAAATAAATGGACAAGCAGAAGCAGGCCTGCAATTCAGCAGCAGCATTCTAGTAGACTGGCTGAAGAATACTCAGAATTGGCAAAATTGAAAATATCAGTATACAGTGTGTTCGAAATTCAAGTCTCTATATGGGTATCTCGCTTAATAGATGAGATAGAAAGTTGGTTAAATAGGGAATATTTTAGAGAATTTAGTGCCGATCTCGAATCCTTTTTCAAAATTATTAAAAGTTTTGTAGTTTTTCACTTATTAAACAAAAACTAAAAATGTCGCATTTCGTTTTTTTTAAATAGGGGCTTAACGGTTAATTTGACATATCCCAAAGTGTTACATTCTCAAGACACTTTTTAGGAAAGAACATTTCTGTACATAAAGAAAATGCAGATTGTCTTTTGTTTGTGACTTAACCACAGTAACTTTGTTATTTCTTATGGCGGCCATCTTGGATTTGTACATAAAATTATTTCTCTTTGAATTACCTTTTTAACGATGTGCCACATGCTACCAAAATTTTGGAGAAATACTCTTAAATTATTAAAAAAACAGTTTTATCGTTAACTTGGCAACAGCGCATGCATCTAACATAGCATGTGGGTACATCCAAGGGTATTAGTTTAATAACAAAAACATTTTCTGCCCCAAATAATCATTGTTTTCTAGCCAATAAAATAATTAACGCATTTTTTGTCTACGGTCTTAAATAGGTTTATTCGGGTTTGGCAACGCCGCGATAAAAAAAATCTTAATCGGAATGAAACGAAAAAGAATTCACTTAGAAGAAATAGGGCTTTCAACTAAAAATTGCGTCTTATTTTGTATGCAATTACATTTACATAGTTAAAATATTAGAAAAAATAGATCAGAATAAAAACTTCACAAACAAAAAAAAAATGCAAACCTTTTTTAATTTTGCCAAACCTAAGTATTATTACATTAAAATTATTTGGTATAATCATAATAATATAATAACGGAAAGATTATTGTTACATGGTAGGCCGTGATATTTGTGCATGGTAAAAAGGCCATGATATTTTTACATGGTAGGCCATGGTATGCAATATTAGAAAAAATAGGTGCCTATTTATCTGTCATTCAAGATTCTAAAAAGTGGTTTAAATTGTATGATATTTTAAAAATGACACAAATTTTAAATGAAGAAAAATTTGATATGTTGGCACTTTATTTGCAATCACACCGAAATGCTGAACTAGCTTCTGCTAGATATTTGGAATTGTACCTATCCAGAAAGACATCAACCGCATAAAACCTATTACAGGAAATTAGTAATAAATTTAATTAATTTTGGTGCTTTTGAACAAACCCGAGGTAATTATAGTAAAAATAATAAGGAACGAGATAGGATTGTATTGGAAGCCTTTGGCGAAAACCCATCGGCCTCCGTAAGATGCATCGGAGCAGAAACCAATATAGGTCGCCAGACCTTACGCCGTTGGATTTTTATTTGTGGGGGTGGGCTAAAAATGAAATCTATGAATTTGATCCGCCCGAAAACCGGGAAATCTTAGAAGACCGGGTAAGGGAGGTATTTAACTCGGTCAATGGAAACACGCTTCGAAGAGTCGTCAGAAGAATTTTAAAAACTGTCAGAATTGTCACAGTGTTAATGGCCGACATTTTAACCATTTAAATTAACAGATTCGAAAAACGAATTTTTAAATTCTTAGATCATTTATGAATGTGTCTTGCCATTTTTTAATAACTAAATTAGTTGCAGCCTATTGATAAATGTTTTTTGTTTAAAGTATCCTACTTGGTTTTGGTTCGGTTAGGTCAGGTTCAGAATTTAATGATCTTGTAAGAAACTGTATTCTAAAAAAATAAAGGTTTAAGAGGTGCTTTAAATGGTTTAATATTTATCTGCTATGTTAGATGCATGCGCTGTTGCCAAGTTAACGATAAAACTGGTTTTTTAATAATTCAAGAGTATTTCTCAAAAATTTTGGTAGCATGTGGCACATCGTTTAAAAGGTAATTCAAAGAGAAATAATTTTATGTACAAATCCAAGATGGCCGCCATAAGAAATAACAAAGTTACTGTGGGTAACTCACAAACAAAAGACAATCTGCATTTTCTTTTTGTACAGAAATGTTCTTCCCTAAAAAGTGTCTTAAGAATGTAACACTTTGGGATATGTCAAATTAACCGTTAAGCCCCTATTTAAAAAAAAACGAAAAGCGCCATTTTTAGTTTTTGTTTAATAAGTGAAAAACTACAAAACTTTTAATAATTTTGAAAAAGGATTCGAGATCGGCAATAAATTCTCTAAATTATTCCCCATTTAACCAACTTTCTATCTAATCTATTAAGCGAGATACCCATATAGAGACTTGAATATCGGACACACTGTATAAAGAGGCACAAGCAAATAGTAGAAGACGAGAAGAAAGAAATAACGAAATTCATAAATTACAAAAACGGAAATTATTATTAGAAATCGAAAAAACTGAATTAGAAATAAAAAAAATGAAAAAAGCGGGATGAATAGTAAGAAAGTTTTTTGGTCATTGCATAAAAGATTGTAAACCAAAAGTAATTTTTTAAATTTATTAAAAGTTTACATTTCCTACTTTTGATCAATATATTCATTGCTCAACCATTATACTCTTATTTTCAATGAGTCAATCTGAGGTCAGGAAACGATTGGTTTAAAAAAATAAACAAAAAACAAAGTACGATGTTTTATAGTTTATTATTGTTGAAAATTACCCTTATAGTACAGAAGTGAGACTTAATGCGTGATCAAGTAAGCTTGACCGTGTGTAGATATCAAATTGCATGACAAGCTAATATGAAACCGATTATTGCCATTTCGTCGTCTTCCCAACATTGCAAACATCTGCGACCACCACGGAAACTTAATTAGCAAACTAATGACACCTCAAATTTAATTGAACATACACTGAGGAAAATCATTTAATACAAGTTTTCTTTTGAATATATCGTGGGTTTGATGCAAAAACTCATTAAGTCAAAATAGACCATTTCGAGAAAAATGCGTTTAAAAATAATTTCATGTCTTTTGTTATCTATAATTCTAGTGGAGTCAATCTACGGAAAAATGAGGTGAGGTCCGTAAAAATTTGATAGAGGTTGGGGACGTGGAAAAAGCTGTTTCTTGTGATAAGAGTAAAGATATTCCAAAATTTCGACAAAAAATATTGATCGGAACCATCCCAAAAATCCAAAAAACTGGTTTTTTGGGTTTTTTTTAGGTCATTTTTGAAGTTAAAATTTTTTTTGGACCCCTTAGACTTCTAACTAAGATTTGGGAGTTGAACCCTTTTATTGTCAATGTTCAAGGAAGCTTTAGTTCAAATTTAAAATCTTTGCGATCATTACTTCCCCTTAAAGATATATATATATATATATACGTTTTTCGGACTAAAACTTGAAATTAGGCTATATTGGTTAAATCTTCACAAAATTGGATGAAATTTGGTGTAAACGTGGGTCATGGTGACCACAATAAGTGATTCAAAGATGAAGTCAAAATAAGAAATATTTTCGATAAAAATCCAAAATTTTGAGTTTTCTCCCAAATTTTGAAACTGACCCCCATCCTGTCAAATAAATCGCAGAGTACTCTATTTAGGCTCAAATTAAAGGCTATTTTATATAGTTTAACGTGGTATAACTTGTTTTCCAAGATTCGCTCATTTGTTGGCCATTTACGCCATATATGTATATATGCGCGTGCTGATTTCCTACTTTTATTGTATTATAATGGTATTTTTTTACTATAATATTGTATTTAGCGTTTTATATATAAATATTATTATGTTATATTATATTATTGTATTATATGTTCATTATATATGTGTTTGCTCAATAATAATATCGAATATACACTAGAGTATAATGCAATCACACGATTTCAATACGATTTTGTACAAATAATTAAAAACTAAGCATGCCATGAACGTCAAGTCCCAGCGCTGGTTACCGTGGCAACAACATGATATCTTGATTTTATTTTTTATATTTGATTTTTTTATTATATTTTAAAGATTATGGTTCTGTTTTTTTTAAACAACTATTCCTTTTATCTTCAAGTGAACTTTTATTATTACCTCAAAGTTGATTTTTTTTAAATATTCATAATTAATTTCATGAAATTATCGAATTTGGCAACGTTAAAATTTTAACAGCATATTAAAATTATAGATTAGACCTTATTAAATTGAAAAATCAAACATAAAAAAAAGAACGAAAAAAGAAACATAAGATACACAATTTTTTTACCTGTCATTGATTTAAAAATAATTTTTATCTCATAATATTAGTAGGCATCATGAGAAGAAAATTTTTGTCGCGACTTGAATTAGAAAATCCGCAAATGATTTTTTTTTAAATAAAAAAAAAAGTTGTATATAGTATACCTAGTATATAATATACCATAATAACAGAGGTGTAGTAAAAAAAAATTATTTTGTCACAAACGAACCCCAAATAAATAATGTATATGGTTTCTTACATATATAATTATGTAAGAAAAAGCATATAAGTACGCTAAATACAATATTATAGTAAAAGAATACCATTATAATACAATAAAAGTGGGAAATCAGCGCGCACAGCGCGTATATATGGCGTAAATGGCCAACAAATGAGCGAATCTTGGAAAACAAGTTATACCACGTTAATCTATATAAAATAGCCTTTAATTTGAGCCTAAGTAGAGTACTCTGCGATTTATTTGACAGGATGGGGGTCAGTTTCAAAATTTGGGAAAAAACTCAAAATTTTGGATTTTTATCGAAAATATTTCTTATTTTGACTTCATCTTTGGATCACTTATTGTGGTCACCATGACCCACCTTTACACCAAATTTCATCCAATTTGGTGAAGATTTAACCAATATAGCCTAATTTCAAGTTTTAGTCCGAAAAACGTATATATATATATATATATATATATATATATATATATCTTTTAGGGGAAGTAATGATCGCAAAGATTCCAAATTTGAACTAAAGCTTCCTTGAACATTGACAATAAAAGGGTTCAACTCCCAAATCTTAGTTAGAAGTCTAAGGGGACCAAAAAAAAATTAAACTTCAAAAATGACCTAAAAAAAAACCCAAAAAACCAGTTTTTTGGATTTTTGGGATGGTTCCGATCAATATTTTTTGTCGAAACTTTGGAATATCTTTACTTTTATCACAAGAAACAACTTTTTCCACGTCCCCAACCTCTATCAAATTTTTACGGACCTCACCTCATTTTTCCGTAGATTGACTCCACTATTCATAAAGAACGTTATCTTTTTCTTGACTTCTATTTATACTAATACACAAAAATACATATAGAGTATTTTTGAATACTTTTTCTTGCAATTGTATATTATTTTTCGTAATATAAAATAAAAGCGAAAAAAAATACACTTAAATTTTTTCGTGATTGTAAATTGTTTGACTTAATGAGGTTTTCGGTAATGGATTACCATAAAAAAACACTTTTAAAAAGTTAGAAAGCATTACATTTATTGAATAAAATGCAGATTATCACGATTATTAAGCACTTTTAACGATATTGTTTGTTTAAACTCCAAATAAACAATATTTTAAGGTTAGAAAACTAACTTGTTTTAACACATAAAACTCACTAAGTTATGTTTGTCACGACAATATGCTGACTCACAAAATTCACTATGTTACTCCTAATAAGTTTTTGCGTTTCTATGAACTGATAAAAATAACTTCATGTGTATTTTGCATGCTCGTTTTCTATGAGTTGGGTGTGTTTTTACAATCAAAACCTTTCTAAAATGGTAGAATAGAGACAGACTTAGTGAAATGTACAAGGGTCTCAAAAGTAACCAATTTTGACTTAGTGAGTTTTTGCATAAAGCCCACGATATATGGGTTACCATAACAACATATTTTTGCGCCTATTCAATATTTTTTTCCGGTAACAAAATACCGTTTAACCATTACAATATGTATCGAATAAAATATTTTTAATACACAAGGTTATCTAATTAAGTATCACAAAAAATAAACTAAAAATAATCAGTCTTTTTATAACTAAAATTTACTTTTTAGGAATTAAATAGTTCCTTTTTTAAAATATGGAGAAATCGTTTAGGTAACTTTCAGCGAGCACTATATAGTCTATCCCTTACTAAAACGGAACTATCCCTTAATACAATAAAGCAAAGAGGAATAAACTAACTTAAAACAATGATGTCGTTACTCCGCGGGTCTCGATTTGAACGGAATAATTTAAAACATGTCATTTGATTGCCGTTGTTGGTGGAAGGTGGGTGATTGAAGTCTGATGGTATGGTGCAACTGCAGATCTTATTTTGTGTTCCGTGATATACGTGTTGTGTAAAATAAATGTGATTCAAGGTTTATTTGTGTTTATTTTTCCCTTAACCATAAACTTGATCTTCTGTTGTTACTAAAACGCTTTATAACATAAAAACTAATCTTATTTGGTTTTACATGGTTGCAAACATAATAGTTTTCATTGTCGTAAATTTTTGTGTTTTATCAAGCCTTATCTCAACTGATAAGTTTCTTCAGGAAAGAAATTCTACGTCATTTTATTTTTTATTATAATTTCCTTACTTTATTTTTTCAAAATAAACATCACTGGTGATAGTTTGCGGCAAAATACCTGTAGGTTAAGAAGTATTATATATAAAAATAGGGTCATAAACTGGCCACATTACTTTTTCCTTTTATTTCTTTAAAATTAGATACCTATATACCTTAGATAAAGTCGCCACAGTGGATCTTTTCCCGTGCGTCATCAATCAACGAACAGGACTCAACGTGGTTAATAACTCTGCATACCTAATTATTTATTACAGTAACAAGTTTGAATAAAAGCATAAAAGAACGTCTCCAAGATAATATAACGTGGTAGACAAGAATAAAACTATAAACGTCAATTAATTACTTTTTTTATTTGTTTAGTTGACTACCGTTGTATTTTAGCACGTCACTGTCAAACTTGTTTTGATCTGCCAATCTAATTCATATTTTGTAAATTTGTGTGCCTTAAAACTGTTC
This sequence comes from Polydrusus pterygomalis, assembly GCA_963969555.1. Lineage (NCBI taxonomy): Eukaryota > Metazoa > Arthropoda > Insecta > Coleoptera > Curculionidae > Polydrusus > Polydrusus pterygomalis. The sequence goes on along the minus strand of OZ018381.1, from coordinate 4,744,648 downwards.
CTTTTTCTAAAAATAGTTCTTTTTAGGGCTAATTATACCCACTATCTGTTTTGGCGGTAAGTATTTATGGATTTTTATAATAATTTATTTATTTTAAATATTCTAACCGTGAAAGTTCTTTGAAAAGTTTGTCAATTTCTTTTTGATAATAGAGAATGGCGGGCAAAACTCTCAAGACACAAGCCCGACAATTTGTGCTTAATCTCTGTGAGTACTTTGAATTTGAGAAAGCAAATGGGGGACTTTGTTTTATAAAATTTTGGCTGAAAATAATAAATCATGGTACTTCTCTCTTAAAGCATTTTCATATTTTCCTAATTTATTATTATTATTATTAATCCGATCTAAAAAATTTTAATCGTAAATTAATTTTCTTCACAAGCAGAACTTTTTATAGAATAGCTTTTGGTCGTAAAATTAATAATAAAGATTTTTTCCCCTTTGGAAACTCCATCCGCGGACACACTGTATAAATAATAAAATATATAATATAATAAACAATCACCTTTTTAAAACCTAATACAGACTATTCTAAACCAATAAATTATAGCATCATGCACTTCCAGTGCTTGGAAAATTCTTTGAAAAATTCCTTAAAAAATACATGAAAGAACACGTGCAGCAAAAAATACCAATTTGGATTTAAAAACAAATGCTACATTCCATCCTACTATCTACTATACTTATCCAAATCTGCAACCAGCACATCTTACCAACCTACAGAATATTTATCCGAAATACATATTAATAAAACATTTTTATAAATTATTTTGTGCATTTTTTGTATATTAGGTTATTTCCCAAAACTATATTTAAAAGTACAGGTTGTTACAGACACATATTTAAATATATTAAATTATAATAAGAGAAGGATTCTCTATAGGTATATCCAAAAAATAGTGAAAAAAATGTGTATAAACATGGGTCCGCAAACGATTCGTTTCCGAGATACAGCTGTTAAATATAATTCCCCTTTAAAATAGAATGTTAGTTTAAAATTTCAATAAATGTATTAAAATTCATTTTTAGCTGGGAATTAATGGGTTAGACTGCGTTAGAGTACGAATAAACCCCGAGAGAAACTCGAAATTATAACTAATTTTTCGGGATATTATGTAGGTAGGTACGTCAAACGGTAGGCAGGCACGTCCATTTTATGAACTTTGACTTAGTTTTGACTTTTTTCGTCTCGTAATTTTGATTTGATTCATACGATTTTGATGACGTGAAAGTGATGACGCACGGGAAAAGATCCTCTGTGGCGACTTTAGGTAACTGGCTCAGAACGTCACTATGTTACTACAGAGATTTAATTTGTGGCCAATACGTCACTGAGGGCCAATTCTAAAAAAAGGAGCTCAGAAAAAGGTAATTTAGTAGTAGCTAGGAATACTATCAATGATAATAGTTATTTATGTACCAAGGCAGTAAAGTGATTCTTTATCGTACGAGTCAGAAATTATGAGATGAGCGAGGCGAATAACAGGCGAGTCGATAAAAACACTTTACTGACGTGGTGCATACAAAATTTTATCGCCAACCGTTTAGAATTTATAATATAAAGAATTGAGGTATAACTCATCGCAATAAATCGCGAGAAAACTATTATCGAGCTGTCATAGGGAAAGGCGTGGCAGTGACAGACGATTTTTGATTAATAAATGTCAAAGTCACTAATTTGCGGAGGATAAAAGTATACACTGCGTTTTTTTTAACGCGGGCCATAGGAATTTACATGGTAAATCTTTAAGCCGATGTTAGGCACATTTATATTAAACAAATAATATTAAAACTTAAGAATAGATAAAATATGAGATGGGAGGAAGAAGTTAACATACAATCTGTGCTAAAAAGCCCAAAAAAATACCCAAAAAATCCCTTTTTATGTTTTTTTAAATTTCACTTTTTTACCCCCTTGTAATTTATGTAATTAACTACTAAAGTCGCCACAGTGGTTCTTTTCCCGTGCGTCATCACTTTTACGTCATCAAAATCGTATGAATCAAATCAAAATTACGAGACGAAAAAAGTCAAAACTAAGTTAAGTTCATAAAATGGACGTGCCTGCCTACCGTTTGACGTACCTACATAATATCACGAAAAATTATTATTTATTTTAAGTTTTGCCCGGCATTCTCTATTATCTAAAAGAAATTGACAAACAAATGTTTATACATTTAATACTATTTTTAAAGCTTAAAATCTACAAAAGTTTGGTGTTTTATTGACTATTAAAATCGCAAAAGTCAAATTTTTAACATCCTTTCATTTAAGGGAATTTAGCCACTGCCGTAAACGTTTCAAAGAACTTTCACGGTTAGAATATTTAAAATAAATAAATTAGTTATTATAAAAATCCATAAATACTTACCGCCAAAACAGATGGTGGGTATAATTATCTCTAAAAAGAACTATTTTTAGAAACAGGAACAGTTCTAAGGCACACAGATTTACAAAATACGAATTAGATTGGCAGATCAAAATAAGGTTGACAATGACGTTCTAAAATACAACGGTTGTCAACTAAACAAAAAGAAAGTAATTAACTGACGTTTATAGTTTTATCCTTGTCTAGCACGTTATATTATTGCGGAATTTTGGAGACGTTCTTTTATGCTTTTATTCAAACTTGTTACTGTAATAAACAAAGATGCAGAGTTATTAACCACGTCGAGTCCTGATCGTTGATTGATGACGCACGGGCAAAGATCCACTGTGGCAACTTTACCTTAGAAAAATATTGACACGGCTGTCAGTATTTTCCTGACTTTCATGAAAAAATGTAAATGTATATGGGTAGATATTCTAGGAAATATGATTATTGGTCCATTTCTTATAGATGGTACGCTTACCAAAGAAAAAAAATATGAATCTTTTACATATAAGTAGGTCCTGTGCTAGCCCACAGAAGGGAGGAAATTATATTTCAACATAATGGAGCTCCAGCTCATAGTGCAATAATTGTAACGGAATATGTAAATAATGTGTTTCCGGGCAGCTGGATAGGACGATTTTGACCTTTTCAATGTCCCGCTCGAAGGCCGATATCACGCTTTTGGACTTTTTAGTATTGAAAATACTATTAGGATCGTGCTTACGCAAACTTTGCATTGCATGTCGATGTCGCTCATGTCGATGACGCTCTGCCGTCTGTCGCGGCCAACAGCGCAATATCTAGATCGGTCTTGTAATATAATACTCTGATAAGACTTGGTAGAAATATAAATATGAATCAGCGTAAAGTCGGCAAGTAAATAATGAATAATGTTTAGTTTAGTTTGTGTTTTAAAGAACGCCATAGTAACTTTGTTAAAAAGTGTTTTATTGAGATAAGTTATAACTAAGGTAAGTTCACGTTATTTAAATCGGAATAATATATCGAAAAAAAAAGCGGGAGGCAAAAAGTTGGAGCACAATAATTGCATATTACAGGGTCCGCCCAAATTTGGTTAACAAATGGGATAATTTTTTTATTATTGATTTCTCAGAAAATGTTATTGTACCGGGTGATTGGTTATATTTTGCACCCCTACCTATCTCATGAAAATCTTCATGGTCTATTTTGAACGCTTGTGTAAATAAGTATAATTTAAAAACATAGCATAAGTAGCAAAAAAATTACCTTGTCGGACTTCCATTGTCTTTATTTTGTTACTTAACACAACGTTTCGGTTAGTTAGTATCTCTAACCGTTTTCAAGTGTAAACTGAAGCCAGTTTACACTTGAAAACGGTTAGAGATACTAACTAACCGAAACGTTGTGTTAAGTAACAAAATAAAGACAATGGAAGTCCGACAAGGTAATTTTTTTGATATTACTTCATTGTCTACCACCTTCAAACAAACAATAGCATAAGTAGGCTTAGACAATATGACCGATTGAATATAAGGCAATTGTTCACCTTGGTTGGTCTGCTATGTGAATATTATTGTTTATAAACAAATTAATATTAATTATTGTTAGAAATAAAACCATACATTTAATATAATATGTTTTAGTTAATATACAGGGTGTCCCAAACGTAATGGGACACAGAGCAACAGCAGGCTCCTTAAGGCGAAATAATGCGATTTATTTAAACTTGCATTATCCCAAAATTGATAACAACCAAGATAAAGGGCGTCAAACTTTTATTTTTGTTTTCGTTTTTTTGGAATTATTTATAGTTCACCTTGGTTGGTCTGCTATGTGAATATTATTGTTTATAAACAAATTTATATTAATTATTCTTAGAAATAAAACCATACATTTAATATAATATGTTTTAGTGAATCTACAGGGTGTCCCAAACGTAATGGGACACAGAGCAACAGCAGGCTCCTTAAGGCGAAATAACGCGATTTATTTAAACTTGCATTATCCCAAAATTGATAACAACCAAGATAAAGGGTGTCAAACTTTTATTTTTGTTTTCGTTTTTTGGGATTATTTATAATATGTTTTAATTAATATACAGGGTGTCCCAAACGTAATGGGACACAGAGCAACAGTAGGCTTCTTAAGGCGAAATAATGCGGTTTATTTAAACTTGCATTATCCCAAAATTGATAACAACCAAGATACAGGGTGTCTAAGTTTTATTTTTGTTTTCGTTTTTTTGGGATTATTTCCTAACGCAATGACATAGGTAGCAGCACGAAATTAAGGATTTTGGGGTTTTTTGAGGTGAGGAATTTAAAATTATCCATAGTTTTTATGTAACCAGTACTGTAAAATTAAAGAACATTTTTTAAACTTTTACAAAATCCAAATTAGAATGTGGGCTTTAATTACATGACATAGGTCATTAAAATTTTAAAGCTGTGTCAGGTATTTTCAATACATAGGATGCTTGCGTAAGGTGCAAGATCTGTGAATTTTTTTATTGGGGATACCGCACATCAAAAGTTTTTGATAACGTAAGAGGAAGACCAAATGATGTCGATGAGTTCAAAAACAGAATAATCGAGACCTTATGCAGCATCACAGCGCGACAGTTGTCGAATATTAGAAAGCATTTTTATGATTGTTTGGTGCTGGTGGCTGTAAATGGAGGGCACTTCGAACAGTTTATACGAGTTTTAAGTTTATTGATGTAGATTTTATTTAGGAAAATTATTAAACCTTATTGAAATAAAAGTTCTGCTTAGAATTAAGAAAATTAATACATTTTAAACCACTTAAAATAAAACGTATTTAATAGAAACTAAATAATCATCAACATAAAATAATTTTGGTACAACTTGCCAAATCTTATAAAAATGTCACATACCAGCTTATGTCAAATATACCTGGGTAAACTTAATATACAGGGCTGGGCAAAACATTCTGATATTATAACTTAAAATGGTATTTTTCAATATTTTGCGTTAGTAAAGTAATACAAGCATGGTCCTAAATTGGATATGAGACCACCAGAAATATTTGTGTAAAATTTCAACTCGTAGTTCTCAATAGAAATGTGCCTAACATCGGCTTAAAGATTTACCATGTAAATTCCTATGGCCCGCGTTAAAAAGAACGCACTGTATATTTATCTGCCGCATTCGCGGCAGGTAATAGTTATTTGTTTCGCTAGGCAGAAAAGCACAAGATTTAATGCCGCGGCTGGTGTTTCATAGACGAGGCGCAGCAGCGGCATTAAATCTGCTTTTCTGCCTAGTAAAACATATCATTTTTTCTCCAAATTTGTTCCAATTTCACGCAAAATTGTATTTTTTATATTTACCCTTTAAACATGAAAATATTGCTTTAACGAAACCGAAATATAATTTTATTACATTGCAACATTGTCAAAAAGAACCGTAATAAAACTATTTTAATTTATGTAATTATTATTATTTATTATAGTTAAATTCACATAAAGTTTTAACGCGTTTAGGTTAGGTTCTGTCATATTTGACATAAATTGTGTGCAATATATGTCAAATATGACAGAACCTAACCTAAACGCGTTAAAACTTTATGTGAATTCAACTATAGCCATACAGTTCATAAAATGTGAAGTTTTTAGTAAAGATTTCACTTTTAAGAAAAATGCCAAGCCGTCTTGAATCTAATTAGGTAAATACACAGGGTAAATAGGGTTATACCAGGCCAATGAAAATGCCTGTTCATAGTGTGATTTCCAGCTCTCCTTCATTCCCTTTTTAGCCTTTGGTTGGAGAAACGCAGCCAATCCCCTACTGTAGTACTAAAATCCAAATCCGTGATCGTTGGAAATACAGCTTTTACTGCTCCTGTAAAAAAAAATGTTGTTAGACAGTGATAGACCCCCTTCACTCTTAATTTTTCTTAAATTAGACGTAACTACCACTCACAGGCAAAATAATCGATCCACGCAAATTTTTGATGAATTTAAATCGCAAATAACTTTCTTATCTGTTGTGGGATTTAAACGAATTTCAATAATAATTTGATAGGTTTGGAAAGTCGTAAATGACACGTGTTGTTTGTTTAAATCCGACATCAAAACAAGAGCCATTTGCGATTTAAATTGAAATTGAATAGGAGTTATGAGAAATGTTAGTTTCAACAGCCCAAGAATTTAAATTTGCTAGAAATGATTCTAGATGGGTAGGCTCTAGTGTAAAACCTTTAGGACCAACTTTATCAGCAAAATTAGCAGAAGAGTTTAGAGTAGTAGGATTAACAGAGGTAGGTAAAGCTTTGTCAGAATAAGTAGCTAAAGTTACACTAGGTCTAGGAGTAAAGGAAGAAATAGATGTTGCAGAGGGAATATTAGTAGAGTCGTAGGTTTTCTTGCTAGTTGCAGGAAAATCTCCCACGGAGCCTCCCACATTAAAATGGCAATTGCTCTTTACATTTCTGTTTTTTGTATTATTAATATTTTCCTTAACAAGTCTCTGTAAATATTTAGCCGAGTAAGGTTTCCCAAGCTTTCCTAAAGTCTAAAACAAACATACTTTACATACATTAAGGATATAATAGTCTAATGAAAATGGGCTACAAAATAATATGTATCGTGTAAAATAATATCGATAGAAATTGCAGTGCTCACTTTTGAAACGATACTAATAAGTACCTATATATATTATACCTATTTATAGGAAATTTTTTGTAAAGTAGCCCAAAAAATTTTACATAATAAAATGTCAACCCCATTTGAAATATAATATTATAGAATTTGGGCATATTTTATTGAACCGTAAAGCTAAAACTTTAATTTATAAACCTGCAGAGAATGAATAAATAAATGTTATAAGATCTTGAGAATAAGAAGTTAAGTTAGGTACCAACTGAATCAAGGAAGGACCCAATAACACTTTAAAATGTATTTATTTTTTGATAATTGCCAAGTTATAAAAGTAAGGTACGTAATGAGAATAGGATTACAACTTACAGAAATAAAACAAAATACCATTAAACTTTTTGGAATCTAATGTTTACCATTTTACAAAGGTCAGCACTTTCCAAACTTATATTAATTTCGTGCCTTAAACATCAAAAAACGTTTGAAACTGAAAATTGAACTTTCAAGGTTGACCAATAAAATTAAAATTGTGTACTCAAAGGTTAGGTTTTAGGTACATTTTTCTGTTTTTAGTTTCTAAGTAGGTATATATAACCGGTATAACTATAATGATCACAAGTAGGACAAGCTTGGTAAAATGGTAAACCTAAATAAGATTAAAAATAATTTTGGATACCTAAATGCTTACCTTTTCTGGGTTCGGCGAAGCGCTTCCGCTGGCCATAATGAATGCACCACAAGAATGCACAATGCACAAAACAAACTAGACTTAGACTGGGTCATCAGCCGAGAGTGCATCTAATTAACACGATAACGATAATATCCTACCACAACACAGACTTTTATTATAAAATGCACAATGGATCGGCCAAAAAATAAAAACGGCTGATCGGCTTCTCTATCGATTCGATTAGCTTCTATTCCGCCGCTTCCGTTCTCTGCTTGGTCATTGTCGATGGAAGTGATTAATCGGTCGGAGGCAAATTCAAATTCGTTCAAAATGATTTGAGTATTTGCATAACGCATGTTTTTTTTTAAGAAAACGGGATTTGCCGCAATTTGCGTTGAGATTATTCGGTATGTGTACTAATTATTTCTAAAGTATAGAAATAATATATCAGTTTACTACAAGTTTCCAGCTTTATTTAATCACAAATTATCAGAATATCTAATTTTTTTTTACAGCAACAATTTTGTAATCCTATTATAATGTTCACGTACCAGGGAAAACGTTGAGTTAATGAATAATACACGTTTTCTCTAATGTTTCAAATGTGTACATTTTGATACATTAGCGATATATTTTAAGATCAGTAATGTTTGAACATTTCGTAACAGATACGTTTTAAAAACGTGTACGATGTAACGCGATGCACATTACTTTGGTTACCTAAGGTTAGCGTTGCAACCATATACAGTCTCCGTAATGAAACTAACGTGGCAAGAAAGAATCTTGCCAGTTCAATAAACGAAACGACAATGACAGAGGAGAACATTTAAGATGTAACCTTTTTGAAATGTTTGGTTACGTTCAAATAACGTTTCTTGTTTAGAGGGTATGTATGTTATTTATGACATTTATTGAATTGTTGTGTTTACTTGTCATTTTAAATTTTAATTTTTAATGACACCTGACAGGCTCAAAAGGTGTATTTTTTCTGCCTAGGCATAAAAAGTTCACTTTTTCTTTAATTAAAACTTAAAATGACAAGTAAACACAACAATTCATTAAATGTCATTAAATAACATACATAAATATAAAAAATACGATTTTGCGTGAAATTGAAACAAATTTGGAGAAAACATTATATGTTTTACTAGGCAGAAAAGCAGATTTGATAGTGAAACAAATAACTATTATTTTCCAATAAAATAAAGTGTTATTTTACTTCCGGAAATCACCCTGATAATAGACAGTTTTCGTTGTATTGGCAAATTCAAACGGTTAACCATAACGAATACGAATACGAAGCCGCTATTTGACAGATCGTAAAAATAGTTTTCGTTCAATTCGCTTAACGTTAAGTCGAATAACCTATCTTTAATGGTTTGTGTTCATATTTTCATATACGTTTTGTGCTATCTTTTTTGCTTGGGTTTAATTTCCTAGTACCCAAAATTCTAAAACATCATGATAGACGAAAGGTTAATTGCTTTTATTGGACTCATCCTGTGATTCGGATTTGGATGATGCTCTTCTCTTGGAGGTGCTTGATCGCCAGGACATTCAGGATCGAGCTAATCGAGCACAGTTGTATGGAAATATTGGAAATTTCAATTTAGATTAAAAAAACTGGTCATTACGCATGCGTTCCGTTTTCGCTATGGCTTTGTCTTCCGTCCGTTAGCTCCCGCCACTTATCCGTAACGATAACGATAAATGACAGCTCAAATGTCAAAGTTGTCAAATAGCGGCTATCGGAATCGCTTTTAAAAGACAACGAAAACTGTCTAATGTAGGGCTTAACTGGCGGTTGACAATAAATAAAATTATTGCAAGTTATAAAAATATGAACGATTTCGATGAAGAAACGGTAAACTGCACGCCGCCAAATATTCGTTTAGAAGCCAACCAAACCTACGAAACTCTATTACCAGAAAAATCCAAAAGTAAATACGAATTAACTTACAAAAAGTTTATGGACTGGATGCTGGAATATGAAGTCAAAAATATATCAGAAAATGTTTTAACTTTATATGAAATATTTATCCAAAGACCTAAGACCGTATAGACTCTATGGACAACGTATTCTATGTTAAGAACAATGTTAAATATAAAAAAAACATTGATATTTCTACATAATTGTAAATTTCGGTCTTTTTAAAGTTACAGAGTAGTGGCTATAAACCAAAAGAGGCAAAAATTTTGACATCGGAACAAATTAAAACGTTCCTTCTGGAAGCACCTGCATACGGACTCTGATGAACAGAAAAGTCATTATCGAATCGTAAAGTAACGTTATTTTAGAAATGTGGTACTCCGATCGCTTTTTTTCTTTCTTTTCTATTATTTTCGTCCTTCCCCTCCAGCCCCGATAGAATCGAATTGAAACCAAAATAAATAGCAGCAGAATCACATTCCGCATAATGTAAAGAAAAAAGAAAACCGACTATAGACAAAGATGCCCTCCGTCAGTCGCCCCGTCGCGTATTGACAATTTTGACAGTGTGATTGACCGTATTGTACCTTAACCTTAAAAAAGAAAACAATGTTTCAAACTTGTTGACGTTAGATTTTTGCGATTTATAGGTTAATAACTATTATAGTTGACATTGGCACCAATTAAAATCAAAAATTCCTAGTGTTATTAGAAAAAAGCCGAGGACTTCCGACCTCTAATTCTATTATTAGAATCGAAATATGGGAGTAGCGAAATGCGATTTCTAACGAACTTTTTCGAAACGCTTTCAAGCGAATCGAAATTAAAAATTCTATCTAAAAGAGTCTTGCTGCAGATCACGAATATTTGTTTACAAAGGTAAGCTTCAGTAAAGTACCTTTTATATTAACATTATATAATATCAAAAAAATCTCATCTTGCACGAAATCCTATAGATATATATTTTTTTTAATTTGATACCTACTTGCTTTGTAGTCATAAAATTTGAGATTTCTAATTAAATTTTAGGTGGTATTGGATTTTTGGTATTTCTGGCGGATGCCGTAGACAAGAATTAAAAAATTTAAAACTGGATCATATTCGAGACTTGGGAAATGAATTTCAAGTTAGATTAATCGACACCAAAACAAAAACAGATCTTTTATTTGTAATCCCTGGCCTGTTTTACAAGGTTTCAAAAAAATGTATGGAGCTTAGACCATCAAACATGGAGCAATTTTTTATAACTTACCAAAAGGGTAAATGTTCCAAGCAAGTAGCTGGCATCAACAAAATTGGTAATCAGCCGAAAATAATTGCTGAATTTTTAAATTACCCAACTCAGAATTATATATAGGACACTGTTTTCGTCGCTCGGGGGCTACTCTTCTAGCAGATGCAGGTGGCAACACCTTAACCATCAAGAACTACGGTGGCTGGAAATCAACTCCAGTGATGGAATCTTACATCGAAAATTCTTTAAGTAAAAAAAAGAAGATTGGTAATACTATCGTAAAATCAGTTCACAATACACAAATAGAGAATATTACATCAACCTCCAAAGAAAATGTTGCTCCAAATATTTTAGCATCTACCTCGTATAATAGTGTTACAGAAAATAACGTTGCAAATTGCAATTTAAAAAAAGAAACTATTGCATATAACAATTACTGTACATTCAACAATTGCACATTTATTGTTGAAAATAAATAGTAATCTTATATTATAATATAGGTACTTAGATCTAATAGGTTAATAATTAATATTGTTAAATAAATCTCGTTTATTGTAAATTTTATTTTTATTTAAAGTGTAAAATTTCTTTAGTCGTAGAAAAAATACACTATACAACTCGAGTGGAATATCCATATCCACTCTTGTTGTAAAAACTACTGTTAACGCACAATGTCATGTTATTGGACTATATTGGTTTTTCTACTATGGATTGCGCCTAGCAAATTTTCATTTTCACATTTGCACTTAAAAATGGGTAAATCTACCCAGAACTCTGAAAAAACTCAGGTTCCCAAATGTTATGTCCCCCCAGACTAACAGGTTAGCTACGCCTATAGCGTGTAGCCATTTATTCCTTCATCTATATCTATAAAAATGAATGTTTGTCTGTCTATCTGTCTGTATGTCCCGTATGCGTTCCTATACCAGTTATCCGATTACGATGAAAATTTGGTGAGTTGTTGTGTGCAGGCCGAGGAAAATTATGGCATAAAAAAGTGGCATTTTAACAACGCATGCCGGGTACTAATATATTATAGGAATACAGTGCGTTTTTCTTAACGCGGGCCATAGGGATTTACATCTATATCTATAAAAATGAATGTTTGTCTGTCTGTCTGTCTGTATGTCCCGTATGCGTTCCTATACCATTTATCCGATTACGATGAAAATTTGGTGAGTTGTTTTTTGCAGGCCGAGGAAAATTATGGCATAAAAAAGTGGCATTTTAACAACGCATGCCGGGTACTAATATATTATAGGAATACAGTGCGTTTTTCTTAACGCGGTCATAGGGATTTACATCTATATCTATAAAAATGAATGTTTGTCTGTCTGTCTGTCTGTATGTCCCGTATGCGTTCCTATACCATTTATCCGATTACGATGAAAATTTGGTGAGTTGTTGTGTGCAGGCCAAGGAAAATTATGGCATAAAAAAGTGGCATTTTAACAACGCATGCCGGGTACTAATATATTATAGGAATACAGTGCGTTTTTCTTAACGCGGGCCATAGGGATTTACATCTATATCTATAAAAATGAATGTTTGTCTGTCTGTCTGTCTGTATGTCCCGTATGCGTTCCTATACCATTTATCCGATTACGATGAAAATTTGGTGAGTTGTTTTTTGCAGGCCGAGGAAAATTATGGCATAAAAAAAGTGGCATTTTAACAACGCATGCCGGGTACTAATATATTATAGGTATACAGTGCGTTTTTCTTAACACGGGCCATAGGGATTTACATCGTAAATCTTTAAGTCTATGTTAGACACATTTCTATTGAGAACTAAGAGTTGAAATTTTACACAAATATTTCTTGTGGTTTCATATCCAATTTAGGACCATGTTTGTATTACTTTACTAACGCAAAATATTGAAAAATGCCATTTTAAGTTATAATATCACGCTGCTTTGCCCAGCCCTGTATATTAAGTTTACCCAGGTATATTTGACATAAACTGGTATGTGATATTTTTATAATATTTGGCAAGTTGTACCGAAATTATATAATGTTGATGATTATTTAGTTTGTAATAAATAAGTTTTATTTTAAGTGGTTTAAAATGTATTAATTTTCTTAATAATTCTAAAGCAGAACTTTTATTTCAATAAAGTTTAATAATTTAAACTAATTTTATGAAAGTAAGGAAAATACTGACAGACATGTCAATATTTTTCTTTATCTAAGGTAGTTAATTACATAAATTACAAGGGGGTAAAAAAGTGTAATTTTAAAAAAATAAAAAGAGCTTTTTTTGGTATCTCTTGGAGATTTTTTGCACAGATTGTATGTTAACTTCTTCCTCCCATCTCATATTTTATCTATTCTCAAGTTTTAATATTATTTGTTTCATATAAATGTGCCTAACATAGGCTTAAAGATTTAACATGTAAATCGCTATGCCGCTGGGTCTGGAATTAATTTCAAAAAAACATGTATATTTTCTTTTATTTTTAACATAAAAAAATGTTTAAAAAAAATATGTCAATCTGTCAAAATTTGACAGCTGTCACATAAAATTACGTGTAACTTTCTTATTTGATGAGATAACAAATTTTTGATTTCGGATTAATTTCAGTACTAACCTGGGAGAAAAAATGGCCGTTACAAATTTGACAGGAGTGATTTCAACTTCTTTTAATTGAAATAGTTCATTTGGCATTATTATTATTATTATTATTATTATTATTATTATTATTAAAGGGTTCGGCACAATATTATTGTCTCAAATACATCATGGATTGCGGATAAATTGACACATACCCAAACAGTGCCGTGCCCAAAGGATTCGGTATAATCGTATTGTCATAAGTGTACAACGATCTTAGGTTGTAGAAAAAATGACACACACCCGAACAGTGTCGTGTATATACAGGGTTAGGAAAAATTACCAGAACGGTCGATTATTTCAAAATAAACAGGGTTATCAAAAAACGTCTTATATAAAAAATGTAGGGCTGTTAAAAATCTACATATCGGTGATAAATTGAAATATACAGGGTCGCCCACAAAGTTGTGGAGAATAATAGTTATATTTTTTTAAATGGAACACCCTATATACACTGATCAGCAATATTAACGCACCACTAAAAGTTTGCTACAATTTTGATGTTATATTTCTTCTAAACCTAATGTCCAATTTTAATGATTTTTTTTGCATATTATAGGGACATTCTTTAAGAATATTCCAATACTCGTGTTTTATTTTAGAAAGTTAATTGTTAGTGTATACAGGATGTAAGAAACTTAATATGTTTTTTTCCCAAAAGTTGAAACACCCTGTGGAAGATTCTAGGATTCATACAATATTGCAGAGTAATTCTAACGTGGGCCACGTGTTTTCTCGGCGTTTTGTTTTTTGGTTCATTTAGTTGGGTTCAATAATAATGAAGATAGACGCTGTTATATTTCAGTGTACATTTTTATTAGAAAATCATAACAAGTAACTTTAAAAAAATGAAATCTACAAAAATAAACACAATAATTATTAATTTATAAAAATAAAGATTATTATCATTAGTAGCGTGTGTTTCCGCCTCTACTTCTAATAACAGCTGCACATCGGCGTGGCATACTCGAAATTAGGTTCTCAATTTGATTTTGTTCAATTTGATTCCAAATTTCAACAACTATCCTTTCTATGTCTTGCAAGGTTGCTGGGGGAGGCTGACGACGTCTTAATTTTCTGCCAATAATGTCCCACAAATGCTCGATTGGGTTAAGATCTGGACTACGCGATGGCCAATGGAGAAACTGAATATTTACCTCTTGCAAATATTCAGTTACAATACGCGCTACATGTGGTCTTGCATTGTCGTGCATCAACAAAAAGTTATTGCCGATATAAGGAGCAAAAGGTACAACGTGCTCAGATAAAATATCAGTAATATACCTTTCACTGTTTAACGAACCACCAAGTAGAGGCACAAGATCTGTCCGCGCTGTTGATAAAATTCCTCCCCAAACCATCACAGAGCCTCCATTAAACAAAGTCGTTTCTCGAATGTTGCATTGGGCATACCGCTCGTTTGGTCGTCGAATCACTCTTAAACGTCGATCGGAGCTATACAGACAAAACCTAGATTCGTCCGTAAACAAAACATGCCCCCAGTCCTCATTAGTCCAGTTTGCATGCTCCCTAGCGAATTGTAATCTAGCTCTACGGTGATCAGCGTTTAATGCGGGGCCTGTCGCTGGTACTCTAATATGCAAGTTGTGCTCAGTAAGACGTCTCCTCACAGTATCAGAGCTCGGTTGGATGTTATGAACGGTACTAAGTTGGATTAAAATATTTCTTGACGTGGTAAACCGTTCTCTTAAAGCACGTAATCTAATAAAACGATCTTGAGCCACTGTAGTGACTCGAGGCCTGCCTTGCCCAGGACGTCTATGGTAGTTATTGGTCTCTCTAAAACGTTGAACAACACGGGATATTGTAGTATGGGCAACTCTTAACCTCAAACCAATGGCATGATAGCTCATTCCTTCGCCATGTAAAGTCACTGCTTGAACACACTCATCGCGGGTCAAATTTCTTGTAACGCGCTCCATTTTCACCAACAACGAGAAGTCAAAAATTAATAACTTACTTTACTTTTTACTTTAATTTTAAACAATACTTAAATCAAAATGAAATAATTTTCAAAATACAAACCCTGCTGACAGTTACATTTGACATTTGCTCACCTAGCCTACTTTATGATAATCAAAGTATTCATAAAAGTTGGATTTATGATTAAAAAACAAGCTGAGTTAAAAAAGTGTCTAATTCTTTTATTATTGAACCCAACTAATTGAACCAAAAAACAAAACGTCGAGAAAACACGTAGCCCACGTTAGATTTACTATGCAATATTGTATGAATCCTAGAATCTTCCACAGGGTGTTTCAAATTTTTGGAAAAAAACATATTATGTTTCTTACATCCTGTATACACTAACAATTAACTTTCTAAAATAAACCACGAGTATAGGAATATTCTTAAAGAATGTCCCTATAATATGCAAAAAAAATCATTAAAATTTGACATTCGGTTTAGAAGAAATATAACATCAAAATTATAGCAATTTTTTAGTGGTGCGTTAATATTGCTGATCAGTGTATTTTTACATTTTTAGATTCTACATAAAATTATAATTATTTTTTATTAAATGCACTATTAGTCTATAATTCATAGTTTTCGAGATATTGACTATCGAAAAGTGACATTTTTGAACTTTGACAGCTTATAACTTTCTAACAGTACGTCTTAGAGCAAAACGGCTTACATGTCCCTATCTTTAATTTTTATTACCTTCCCAAAAGAATCAACTTCCGGTTAAACCGGATGTACCTCGAAAGCAGGAAATGTAGTTGTTCCGGTTTAACTGAAAGTTGATTTTTTGGGAAGATAATAAAAATTAAAGATAGGGACATGTAAGCCGTTTTGCTCTAAGACGTACTGTTAGAAAGTTATAAGCTGTCAAAGTTCAAAAATGTCACTTTTCGAGAGTCAATATCTCGGAAACTATAAAGTATAGACTAATAGTGCATTTAATAAAAAATAATTATAATTTTATGTGGAATTTAAAAATGTAAAAATATACAAGGTGTTGCATTTAAAAAAATATAATTATCATTCTCCACAACTTTGTGGGCGACCCTGTATATTCCAATTTATCACCGATATGTAGATTTTTAACAGCCCTACATTTTTTATATAGGACGTTTTTTGATAACCCCTGTATATTTTGAAATAATCGACCCTGTATATTTCAATTTACCACCGATATGTAGATTTTTAACAGCCCTACATTTTTTATATAGGACGTTTTTGATAACCTCTGTATATTTTGAAATAATCGACCGTTCTGATAATTTTTCCTAACCCTGTATATAAAAATGAATGTTTGTCTGTCTGTCTGTATATCCCGTATGCGTTCCTATACTATTCATCCGATTGCGATGAAACCTTGGTGAGTTGTGTGCAGGCCGAGGAAGGTTTCAGCATTAAAAAAGTGGCATTGTAACAACGCATGCCGGGTAGTTCGGGTTTGTTCGGGTTTGTATCTATAAATCTGTAAAGTATTACTTGACGTGATGGTGAACTCGCCTCATTATGGCATCTCAGAGAAAGCGACCATACCAAGACGTATACCAGGGCGTATTCCGGTAGGTATACCGGTAGTACCGAACGCTCGATACGTGCCAAGGTCGAGCATCACGAATGCCCGGGGCGCATTTTTGTATCGAGCGTCCAGTACACCGCATTCGGGTAATTTTGCATTAAGGAGTACACGCATTGAATCGACTTGGACTGGTTGACTCTGAAAAGAGCAGTCGGAAATTTTTGATATTCATGTAATTAAATTAGACCCCGCGCACTGAGTCAGACCGGTCGACTAGACCCGGAATTGCTTGCAGGGGCAAAAACTGCCGAATGCTCTGACGGCGAACTACAATTTTTGTATAAAATTTAGTGTAGCGGAAAACACCAATAAAGAGAAACGTTATAATTGTGCTATTTGATCGATGCCGCCGTGACTTTAAAAAAAAAGTTTAAATGTCAACATATTAATTTACCTTGATATCGAAATTCTCGAGCCTTAGTAAAACAAACTTGAGTATGTCACTTTTTTATTGCACACTGTAAAAAGTGGGTTGAATTTTACATGATAGTTCCTTAAAAAATTTAAAAATATAAATTTTACACATACTTTCATGTGGTAGATAAGGATACATTAATATTTTTGTAATATTAAATTTTATTTTAATTTTACAATAAAACGAGATATTTTTAACAGTGATGAACAATAGTACATTGTATACCTAGTAGGAAAAGCTGAACATGCCCGGACGACCGTAAAGATTACCTATCGAGGCGCAAGCCGTCAATACAGCTATAATACAGGAGGCGATAACTGGAGGAACAAATTTCGTCTAAAAGGTATATTGGCAACAGGTTTGTTCGTTGTTATCCAGATCATTTTTTTATTTAATTTAAATTTTATTTTTATAAAATAATAGTTGTAAAAATTGAATTAAAAAAAATGCTCTGGGTAACAACGAACAAACCGGTTACCAATATACCTTTTAGACGGAATTTGTTCCTCTAGTTATCGCCTCCTTATAATCCTCTACTTATAAAAAAAAAGTTAAAAAAAATTGACGCTTATCAGTCAAAAGTTGACTGCTGTCGTATGGTAGCTTGACAATCGACGATAGACAGACCTCGGGTAATGCGAAATTACCGAATGCGGCGTACTGGACGCTCGATACAAAAATGCTACCGGGGCGAATGCCGGGCATTGCAACCAGTGGCGGCTCGCCCAATGACGCAGGTGAAGCGCTGCTTCACCTGCCTTTTCACCTACCTCATTTTATTTCCAGACTGACTAAATAATTATTTAAAAATTCATTCGCTTCTATAAAACTTTGTTTTCTGATATTATTTACATATATTATGATGCGTTTTATTCAATTAACAGAATGCTACAGATTTGATTTTATAACACACTGGAAAAACCATTCGGCAACCTGTAAAACGCGCTGCTTCGCGCTGTGAAGCAGAGTCTTGATGACGCTTCCGCTGGCTCACGTCAGACACGAGGGATGCGGCGGTTGCCATGACAACACGACGCGCGGTCTCGATTCGGCCGGCGACAAGTGAAGCAAATTTTCCACCTGCGTTTATGTCGCGTGCCGGGTATTGTTTCTTTGTGGTATTTAGTTTTATATTTCACAATGTTTGAGGCTGACACAACTTATCAAAACTTTCCATCGAAAAAGAACTATTAAATGAACTTATACTTGCACAGCCATTTTACGAGGACATTATAAATAAGTTTGCAAATTTAAAGGACAGAAGAATTTGCCTCACATTCAAACAGTAAAATATTTCTGTATTAGTCGTGTTACCTTCCTAATTTCCCTGATGTTACCGAATTTAGGTAAGTTTTTGGTAGAAAATTCATATTATTAACATATTGCAATATTATTTTATGTATGTATGTATACGATCCAAATTTAAGTATCAGGTAGGGGGCAAGCGCGGATCCAGAGGGGGGGTCATGGGAAGAGTCATGCCCCCCCCCCCCCAATTTATAGGTATGTTATGAAATTGAATAATTTATCATACACGTGTTCACTGCAAATATTAGAAAATAGTAGACAAAAACGAAATTTGGGCGTGGTCCCCAAAAATTTTCGCCTGCGGCGCATTTTTTGCGCCTTCGGCGCTTCTCAAGCAATGCTGCATCACCTATTCATAATGTCACGAGCCGCCACTGATTGCAACGCATGCCGGGTACATGCTATCTATATATATAAAAATGAATGTTTGTCTGTCTGTCTGTCTGTGTGTCCCGTATGTGTTCCTATACCATTTATCCGATTACGATGAAAATTTGGTTAGTTGTTGTGTGCAGGCCGAGGAAAATTATGGCGTAAAAAAAAGTGGCGCAACGTATGCCGGGATGCCGGGATTTGGTGAGTTGTTGTGTGCAGGCCGAGGAAAATTTTAGCATAAAAAAAAGTGACGCAACGCATGCCGGGATGTCGGGAGCTTCTATTAATGAGTCAATGAGTTATTCTGTAAGCTTGATGTCCCAAAATTAGATTAGTGATTGTATTTCCGAAAGCTTCAAAACAAATTTGAACATTTAGAAATTTTATTTAAAAATTACATAGGATAAATAAAAATGCATTAATTCTCATATCAGCTACACCGTTGAATTACTTTTTCTTATAATGGTTTCCTTTAATTCAAGTAAATAACCATGGCAACAACTGAAGACCAAGAAAATTTTAGTATCATATTTTAAGCCACATCTTTGAAACTACTAAGGCGACTTTTAAACCCAAAACGGTTTTATATAGTTAGGGTAATAACTTATATCTTACAAAAATGTTAATCCTTTTTTCTTGTGATGAGACTACACCTGCAGAATGCATAGAAATATGGTATAAATTTATGCTTAAATTTAAATTGCTGACCATTTGTAGGTAAAACTGTAGGTAATAATTGCTGCCTAAAGACTGGTATTTGGCCGCTTTTTGGAAATATCGAAAAATAAACGAAATATCGATAAAAAAATTAAATGGCCAATGCGTCACTAGTGCTCGCTCTAGAATAATATCTTCCCTGGGAATGTTTTTAGAGTTTTTTCAATATTTACACAGGTCTGCGAAAACGAACTTTTTATATGAAAATTGAATTTTTGTTATTTTTATACTTTAAGGTATAAAACCAAATTTTCCCAAATTTTAATTAAAATTATTGAACTAAGCAATAATTATTATTATCTTCGATGGAAATATGATTGTTTTAAATTGATTGTAGGCATGTATTACCTCAGAATGGTTTAAAATTTTTTACAGTATCTTACTGGCGGCCGCCTTGCGACAACGCAATTTTATTTATAAAACCAATTTTTTACAAATTAAAATTAAATCCGGGCAATAAACAAGGCTTGCTGCGCAAGTTTTCTGTCTAACGTATTCCAGCCTATAATAAAAGAAATGAAAAATGTGATAATATAGGGTTGTTTAAATATGCAGTGTATTAAAAAGCCGAACATACTCTTAAACAATTTTTAAATCAACTATCCTGTATATCCGGTGGGCTACTCTGAATGCAAAATTCCGTAGCATCAAAACTTTGAAATAATATTTTTTGATAAAATGAGGTATAAAAATTATTTTGAATTATACAGGGTGTCCCAAATATGGCCAAGGCATATTAAAAAAAAAGTATATTATGATATATTTGGATTGCCTAATAACTTTTAAGAACATCTTGTACTTATAACATATCATATTATGCTTCAATTGAATAGTTTTTGAGTGATAATGGTTTTTCAAAAATTTTGTTTTGCAACACCTAAGGGTAATTCCATTTCGTGCGTAAAGTAACACAGCACAATTATTGGTGTAAAATGAATCTATAAATACCGGGTGGCCCACTCTCAACGCAGGCTTCCATAGCATCTAAACTGTTCAACTTTTTAATATTTTTTAAAAACAGAGTTATAGGGAGGCATTGGGTCTGCAATTTAAAATTATATCAAATTATACAGGGTATCTCAAATAGTCAGGGTATATCAAACATCCTTTTTTTTTAACGGAATACCCTATATATTATTAAATTTTTAAATTCTACATAAAATTATAATTATTTTTTAATAAAGGCATTATTTGTCTATGCTTAATGGTTTCCGAGATATTGTCTCTTGAAAAATTACATTTTTGAACTTTGACAGCTTCTAGCTTTTTAACTGTACGTCTGAGAGCAAAACGGCTTACATGTCCCTATCTTCGATTTTTATTATCTTTCCAAAATTGTCAATTTCCGGTTAAACCGGATGTAGGAAATATAATACTTCCGGTTTAACCGAAAGTTGTTACTTTTGGAAAGATAATAAAAATTGATGATAGGGACATGTAAGCCGTTTTGCTCTCAGACGTACAGTTAAAGAGCTAGAAGCTGTCAAAGTTCAAAAATGTCATTTTTCAAGAGACAATATCTCGGAAACCATTAAGCATAGACAAATAATGCTTTTATTGAAAAATAATTATAATTTTATGTAGAATTTAAAAATATATAGGGTGTTTCATTTAAAAAAAGTATATTTGATATACCCTGACTATTTGAGATACCCTGTATAATTTGAAATAATTTTATATTGTAGACCCACTGCCTCCCTATGACTCTGTTTTTAAAAAATATTAAAAAGTTGAACAGTTTAGATGCTATGGAATCCTGCGTTGAGAGTGGGCCACCCGGTATTAAGCGCGGGGGCGCATTAGGCGATCAGAGTCGCGCGGCTTGAATACTATTTTCTGGCCGCGCGACGCTTGTCGCCTAGTGCGCCCCCGCGCTTAAATCATTCAAATTCAAGTAAAGCATGCACTAAAAATTCATTTTTTATTAAAATGATGACGCTATATTGGCGTTACGGTATCCTGTAAGACCTGTTGCACACAAAAATCTATAAAATATTAAATTCCGCCTAATTCTATGTAATGTGTTTGATATTATTTGTGTATATACCTTATGATTTTTATTACATGTAAAGTATAAGAAATTTTCGTAGATTTATGAATTTATGTAGAAGAAAATCGTGGAACACCCGTAACACATATTTGCAGCTGAATTTCATAAATCATATACTACAGATATATTGCTAAATTTGAATATGCTTTAAGTAAATTTATAGTAAAAGGAAGATGATGGGCTATTAAAATTTAAATGTTTTCTGTCACAATTATTAAGAATTGAAATAAATTAGCTAAAGGTGTACGGTAACTTACATGGAATGACCCTTAAGAAATATGCACCTGTAGGTAGAACAGACCGAGAGTAATACATGAAATTTGAATTATGGAATATGATTGCGACTATCGCATATTTAAAAAAATTTAAATATTCACCGGATCCTTTTAAAATGATTTCCTTTTAGGTCCGATGATGCCAATACAAGGGCAAAACATGTAATCGTTGAGTTTATTTGATAAACTAAAATAAATATCAGGTCTCTTTGAGAACTGTACTACTTCGTTGGGTTTTCTAAATGTTATAATTATTTTAAAATCTTAAAAAAACCTAAAAGTTTTTAAAAACACGACATGTTACTTTTAAAGCATAATCGAAAAGCATTTTTAATAAAATTTTAATTATACCACGGTTTTCTATACATATCTTTTACGGTTTAGATAACAAATACTCAATTCACCACATAAATTTACTGTTTGTTTTCTTATAGAGTATGCCTTGGGTGCCGCGCCAATCAACGGCAATTATTAAATTTATTTATCTCGCATCATTTCAAGTGACATAATGAAGTTTTTGTAAACTTAGGTAGGTACTGAAAACAACTGAAATAATTTAAATTTTTTAATGAAATATAAATTATTCTTAAAGTAAGCATTTTTTTGATTTACAAAAACTTGAAATGACGTAAGATTAATAAAATGAACAACTGGCAATGATTGGGCATCCATGGCACTTCAGAAAAAACGCGTTTTGTAGGGACACGCTGTGGCCGGCATTTTAAGTTTAAAGATGTCCAAACTTCCACTACAATAAATACATCAATATGTAAATACGTAAACACTGTTAATCACTGTGTGCAGGGTTATTTTTTATATTTGCGTACCCACCTACAGGGCTTAATATAAGTGACAGAAAAAAACTTTTAATACAAAAGTTGCATGTTTCCCGTCATATCTTTTAGACTTATTAAAAAAAACATCTGCACATCGGAAAGTTAAAAAACAAATGAAAGTATTCTTTTTTTAAATGGAACACCATATATATTTTTTACCAGGGCGAAAGATCTCTTTCTCCTGATTTCAAAAATATATAATATGTCATCATTTAATCCAGTCGTTTGTGAAATATTTGAGTTTTTGATTAATGGAATTAACTATAATCTAGTCGGCGTTCGCATACTTCAACGTGACATATTTGTCACTTTACTTTAAATTGAAAGATTCAGTAAGGAAAATGGGATATTCGGAAGAAGACAAACTTTTAGGACTTTTTAATTTTTTAACATTGTTAAGTTTAGAAAATAATTTTAAACGCTCCGATAAATATGTTTGCTTTATTCGCTTCTTAATAATTGTATTCTATAACCCAAATTTCATGTATTTCTCTGTTTTTCTGATAGGTGCATGTTTTTTAAGCGTTGAAAAATATCAAATATTTGAAAAATCGTTAATAACTGAAAAACTATTTACTTAAAACTTTGGATGCGTTGTACAAAATGTTCATAAAATATCATAATGTCAATTTAAAAAAATAAAGTTTAATATGACCTGATTATTTGGGACATCCTGTATAATTCAAAATAATTTTAAATATTAGACGAAATGCCTTTCTATAACTCTGTTTTTAAAAGATATTAAACGGTTTGGTAGTTTATATGCTATGGAATCCTGTGTTGAGAGTGAGTCACCCGCTATAATAGTATCTATTTTTGAGGTTTGTTTTAAATATTAGACCTTTTTGTTATATCATAATAGCCGAGTAGTACTTTTAAATAGTAAAGTCAAAATTTTAAAATTCTAACTCGGCTCAAGAAAGATGTTTTCCTCCCCCCTCCATGCTGCGGTTAAGTATGCCCCACTATATTTCTCATGCGATCATACGAAGTAAGTTGTTCGCCAAGGCGTTTCTTTAAAAACTTAGCTAAGAAATATTTTGTTTACTTTGCTTTGCTGTTTAAAAGAAGCAAAAGGAAAGTATCTATTATGTCCAAATACAAATATTTATGAGAAATGATAATAAAAAACATAACTTTTCGCATGATACGGCGTTCGAGCGCAAACTTTAAATAAAAAATATTTTTACGTTTTAATCTCGTCCATTTTGAATAACTATTTGTCTATCATTTTGTGTTATTCAACGAACAGATTTATCTGATAAACAAAAGCAATACACAATTTCTAATAAGGAATTAGAACTAAAAACAAATGTTTAAAACTGCTATACTTATTATTTTTAACATTCAAATTACTACCTTGTAAAGTAGTTAGAATTAAATAATACCATAATATTGGTACAATATATTTTACAAACAGAAAAAAAAAATTCAAGAAGATGATTTTTTTAAAAAAACATTATCTTAGGATCGGATTGAAAGACTGATTAATTGTTAAACAAAACCCTACATTTTTGTTTCAACTAGTAGGTATGTTAGATACGGTTATTGATAGTTATTTTTAATTATTATATTTTATAATTTTCATAAATATTTTATTATTTAGCAAGTTAATATTTTTATTATTATTATTGTTCTGGGTTTAACAAAAATGTCAAAAGCGTTTAAATAAGAAAAATACGGGGGTATTACTGGTGCATACGAAAAAAATTATTTTTATATTTAACTATTCGTTTACCGATAATTATTGCTCACTTTAATTATTAAAATATTGAGAAAAAAATGGCATTTATAGATAGATATCTTATTCGAGTATTATTGCAAAAATGTCCCGTGTACCCTGTATCCCCATCCCCAGTATCCTGGTCACCTCAAGTATCAATAGTATTTCTTACAAGAAAGGTCAGAAACTGAAATTTGAGGCTAAATGCGTGTAATTTTTCTTCACCCTTTCTCATGACCCCAATATAACAAAAATAAATTGTGAAAATTTGTATTTCGATTATTCATTCACCGTTTCCTTAATAGTTTTTAAAATGTGACTTAAGTATGACTCAAAATTTCCTATCTACCAGTTCAATTGTTGCCCAGTTTATGTGTGAACCATAGAATTATAAATTGACTAAATACTTTTAGTTTAAATTGGTCCCATGTGGGTACCTCCTTATTTTAATTTTTTCCAAATAATTCTTAATAACCACGAAGAAAAGGAAACCCTTAATACAGCCAAGAGTTGTTGCAGCCTCTTAAATCCGAGTAATAAACTAATAACTCTATAAACCCACACAGACCATAGCTGTCATGAGGAAGATCCATTCAATCGGATGGATTTGCACAGAGAAATTGCAATCATCTCCTGTATCACAAGTCGCACATCCGTCGCTAGCATATTTTGGATAACGTGAAGTGTCATTGCAGGTTACTAGGGAACATCCTTTCCACATTTTCTCTGAAAACAAAAAATAGTACCTATTATTAATTTAAAAAAAAGGTTTTACTATAAAGCATATAAGCATCTGTGATCTGCAGGGGCGGTTTTAAGGGGGAAAGGGGCGACAATGGTGATCTCCCCCCCCCCCCTAAATATACTGCTTAATTAATTTTATTAGGTTTATGGTTTACATAATAATCGAATCAAATAGACCTGCCTTACACGACACTTTGAAATAAAAAAAAAACTATCATTGTCGCCTTTCGTATTTTTTTCTGCCCTTCGCTAATGTTCGAAAATTAATGCGACAAATCTGCAATAAACAATTTAACAAGAAAACTGCTGAATTGGGCATGAAAAAAAAAGTCCCGCGCGTCTTCAATGCTGTAGCCTTTTCTATTTTCGCTCCCATCCCCCCTAAGTAGACGTCTAAGACAGTCACTTGTGATCTGTGATCAATGGCGGATTCTCAATAAGTGCTCATGTGTACGTGGTCAATAGGCGTTTATTAAAGTTTTTAGAATTTAATTGCCAACATTTTAAATATTTGCTTAAAAAATATGTATAGTGAAATTTACTTTACGACTAACTTTTTATTTCTGACTTATTAATTTTAAGTTTTTTTTCTTTGGGCTTTTTATGTCGAACCAAAATCGAACCGAAATTGTTCTGGATTAAAATAAATTTCTTGATATTCATTTGTGGTAAGTTTGGATACATTTCATTAAATTTTCTACAAGTTCTGCCAATATTCTCATCACGCTGTCTATGTAGAATACATAAATTTATTATAACTGTATTTAATATTATATTGCGCGTTAGTTAAAACTCATTTAAATTACGGAATTTTAGGTTGAGGAGGAATAAATAGAACTTTAGTTAAAAAATTAGAAATACTACAAAAAAGGTTTCTAAAAATTATATTCAATAAAGATTATCTTTATCCTTCAAAACAATTATATATTCAGAAACAAAACAGTTGAAGATAAGGCAACTTTACATTTATAACATCTTAATATATACGGGGTGTCCGGAAAATACGTGTACAACGTTTGACGACAGACTCCTGACGTCAAAATAGGTCGATCTAAGCCGACTTAGTTATATCCAAAATTGTCTCGTTAAGCCAGTAGAGGGCGTCAAAAATTTGTAAAAATATTGGTTTTTCCTAAATTACGTGAAAACCTGCTAATCGATTTTAATGATTTTTAGTATGTAGACTAATACTATAAAATGACGTTTTTTAGTAGTATAGTCACCGGCTGTAAATAAGTGGAAGTGTTATAAAAGTGATATAATACTTCAACATTTCTCCTCATTTTTTATATGAACGGCGTTATGAAAACCCAGATATTTTTGTAGAGTGACTGGATGTATTTGGAAGCTATTTTACCTCTTTAATATTTTTCGTTGAATAAGCTGTTTTGCCAGAAGAAAATATTTACAATTACCTGCATACATCAATTATTAACAATAAAAATAAAACAAAGTACAACAAAGTTGAAAGTATGTATTGTAAGAAACTAAGTAAAACAAAAACATTACTTAAGCAAATGTGTAAAATGACCGCCATCTTGCTGAATACACTTATTAACACTCCTTAAAAAATGATATTGTACCCTATCTAATGTCTCGGGGTTATTAAAATGGTTGCCTGCATTTAAAATCCGCTGCAATAAATCATCGCGTGTGTTTACCGGAGTCTTGTAAACTTCTGTTTTAATAGCGCCCCACAAAAATAAGTCACACATATTTAACTCAGGAGAACGTGGTGGCCATTTTACTGGTGCATCATTGCCCCTTCCAATCCATCGATTGGGATATTGATGATGTAAGTATTGCCGAACGGCAACGGAAAAATAAGGCGTGGCACCATTATACATATACCAGATTTCCCTCCGAAGTAAAAAGGGCAAATTGTCCAGAAGAATTGGTAATGTGTCTTGCAAAAAATTTAAATAAATATTTCCATCTAGCCTGTCTGGAATAACAATGGGACCAATAAGGTAGCGATCAATAATACCTGCCCAAATATTTAATTTAAATTTATACTGATGATGTGCAACTTTAATGGCATGTGGATTTTCATCGGAGTAGATATGTTCGTTGTGCAGATTGGTTACTCCAAATCTTGTAAAGCACGCTCGTCAGTAAACATAATTGTTCTACAAAAAGTTGGATCACGGATTCTTTTGTTTCTAATAATTTGACAAAATGTAAGCTGCATGGGGGTGATCAGTCGGTAAAAGTTCCTGGACTTTTTGCACCTGATAAGGATGTAACAACTGTTCTTTTAAAACCTCATTGACAATCGTTTTAGGAACATGTAACTCACGTTCTAAGCGACGGGTACTGGTACTTGGTTCTTCTTCAACTCTTTCCAGAATCATCTCTTCTGTTTCCACAGTTCGAGTTGTTCGCATACGACCCCTGCCTTCAAAGTTTTTTCTCAAAGCTGCCAGTTTCCCGAAGATGACGCTCGTTATTGGCAAATGTTTGGTGGTTTGGTATTAGACGGTTAGGAAACCTCTCCATGTAAACCCTAACACTCTGACGCCCATTTCCTTGACCAAACCCGTATACCTTATATAATTAGTTTAGACCTAGTTTACATTATTCACTTCATCAGATTCGAAAAATGTATAAACAGCTATTTTTGGAGGAGCAATTACTTGGGTAGATTTTATTCTTAATGTATTAGGTATTTTTATGCCTTATTATCTAAATTATTTATTTAGTTATTTTTTTAAATTTGTATTTATTTTTAATTTGCATTAACTTTAAGTTAATTGTGACATTGTATTAACTATAAGCAATTTTATAAGTATATCTCTTTGTAATATAGGGTTAAGAGTTAAAGAGTAGCTCTAGCTAATCTTCGCCCTATGGGCAAATGTAATCTATTTACATTTGTGAATAAAAAGACAGTTTATTATTATACCAGGTGCATGTCAACCTTCTCAGAGTTTGTATAATTTTCCATTTTTAATGGTAAAATGAACTTGTAATTCAAGAATGTTGATCGTATACTTGAGTAAATTTTATAGACTGGTGACAATTTGTTAATTATTGTCAAATTATTAAATGCCATAGCAACAAGGTCACTTAAAAAATTATTGTTACAGGTAATTTGATTTTAATATTATTACTAATAAAATTTCTTCTGGCAAAACAGCTCATTCAACGAAAAATATTAAAGAGGTAAAATAGCTTCCAAATACATCCAGTCACTCTACAAAAATATCTGGGTTGTCACAACGCCGTTCATATAAAAAATAAGGAGAAATGTTGACGTAATATATCACTTTTATAACACTTTCACTTATTTACAGCCAGTGACTATACTACTAGAAAACGTTATTTTGTAGTATTAGTCTACATACTAAAAATCATTAAAATCGATTAGCAGGTTTTCACGTAATTTAGGAAAAACCAATATTTTTACAAATTTTTCACGCCCTCTACCGACTAAACGAGACAATTTTGGATATACTAAGTCGGCTTAGATCGACCTATTTTGACGTCAGGAGTCTGTCGTCAAACGTTGTACACGTATTTTCCGGACACCCTGTATATTTAAAAATAAAAACCTTATACAATCATTTAAAAACCATAATCATAATACACTTCATAAAAATGAAATAACCATAAAACTAAAAATAAAAAAGGCCATAGGACAAAATTTTTTTAAATATTTATGTTTTTATTTAAGGTTGAATTCTCAACGTCGTTCAATATATTGCCATCCCAATTCGTTTTGTTTTTTGAAGTTTATTATGTTTTTAACTAACCTTTAAATAAAATTAGTATCGTCGGCACATTACTTAGATAATATCTGATATTATTACAAAAATATCAATTTATGTCATTGCTAACTTTGGGAGAATTGTATAATAAAAGAACATGTCATTGCAATGAGATAATAATGTCAAAAAAAATCTTACCCGATATTTTTTGTTATACAATTCTCCTAAAATAAGTTATGAAATTCCTTGATATTTATTAAATATGTCAATTATTACCTATAGAATATCAAGTCGATACTGATTTTCTTTAAATTTTGTATAAAAGCTAGAAAACATAAATAAATCTACGCGAAATAGGTTACAGGTTGGCAAGCATGTTGATACTCCAACCTTAACCCATTAACGGTGGAATTTCTAATTTTTTGATTAACGCTTTTTTAAATAAATTGATTACTAAAAAAAACATTCTTAAGACACAAAATAACACATATTAAAAAAAAAACGTTATATTACAAAAAATAATGCTGTTGCCATATGGCAACACTAGCTGGTTAAGGTATACAAATGAGATTATTTAGTGTGATATACACTGAGAAAATTAAACTACTAAATTTCTTGATTAAGAATAACTAAAAATTTTGCCATGATAGTAAAAAAAATTGTATTTGCAACAGAATGATATAGCTATGCTAACTAAATGTATTTTGCTGAAGCGATTTATTATGCTTAAATATGGTTCTATTTATTTTAGCTATATGTCTTATAATTTCAAAACGTTTTTTTTTTCTGAAAAATTACCGACTAGTTTGTTTATTTAACATAAGTCGAGTATCCATTTGGTTTTAATAGATAAATTGCATACCAAATCTTATATTTATTTCAGGAACTTTCCTTCCTATTTCTACTAAAACAGACTAGTAGTAACTACCCGATATACTTGCTGCCCACAGGTTCGTGTAAAACCGCCATCTCCGGTGGTATCCGAACACTGTAAAATCGACGATTTTGCTTACTTTCAATTATTTTAACGGCCATTTTCAAACCGATGACCGATGTGCTTCGTCGCGTGCGTGGGTGATGGTGAATACTGAATACTTATTTACTAAGACTACTAGACATTACTAAAGTTAATAATATTTCCGTTAACAACAGAGTTTTTAAATTAAAAAACATAATCTGCATTGAAAGTGAAGATAGTTCAAAGTTTGGTTTAATTAGCTGCATTTTAGTAAACGAACATAAAAAAGTTTGTTTCTTATTCAAAGAATTAACCGCTTTATTTAGTAGACATCTCGTCGCTTTTGAAGTAAAAGTAGAAGACGTGAAGAGTATTTTTTTCGAAGATATGTGTTGCTTGGATACATATGTACTAGTTTCGCGTCAAAATAAATTGAATATAACAGTATAACATTTTTATTATAAATCGTGTATGGTATGTTTACTTTTAAGATTTTTTTTAAATTTAAAATTTCTTCTAGAATTGGAAAAAAACCATTAAAAAAACTATATTTTTATTCGTGCACCCAATTTTATTGATTACGAAAACATTTTAATGTTTAAGTTTGCTTGGAAATATGTTGCTAATAATTATATTGTTTTATTTTATGTAATAATCTATACTTACGTTTATGTTCCTAACCGTCATGCATGGTATTATATATTATATGTTGTTTGCGTTTCACAAAGACCCGTTACAGTGGTCATTGTATTATTTATATTTTTGTATAGGTAGTTGTTTTTAGCAAGAAGTATCAGTACACATTTAAATTTGTTAATTTCAAAGTTTATCACATGTTAGCTTCATTTATACAGTGACTGCCAATAGTCCCGCATAACTTCTAAATTTTAAAAACGCTCGGACACGTCAATCTTTATTTCTAAATTTCTTAAGGTTCCTATTGGTTTATTTCTAATTGCCCATTTTTTAATATACATATAAAAATACTATGCCATTTTTTAAAATGGAACACCCACTATATATATATATTTAGAGGGTGTTCCATTTTAAAAAAATGGTCGATGACTCCCTAACTTCCTCATGATTTGCCTTATACAGGGTGGCCCATGGTGGATGGCATATTATACGTTTCTGGCGAACCATTAACGGAACGATCCAAAAATTTGGGGCGTCCTCTACCCAACTAAAATATTTTGGATAATGCAGTGTTGCCGTTTCTACTAGAAAGTAGTAGCAACTTCGATATTTTAAATGAAACATTTTAGAATATTTTTGGATACTTACTACATAAAATTATAATTATTTTATAATAGGTGCAATATATGCTTAAACTTAATAGTTTCCGAGGTATCGACTTTTCCGAAATGACATTTTTGAACTTTGACAACTTTCTAACGGTAGATCTCTAAGCAAAACGGCTTACATGTCCCTATCTTACATTTTTATTTTCTTTCCAATAGTGTTAACCTTCGGTTAAACTGGAAGTACCTACTATATTTCCGATTTTCCAATTACATCCGGTTTAACCGGAAGTTAACACTTTTGAAGAGAGAATAAAGATGTAAGATAGGAATACGTAAGCCGTTTTGCTCTCTGAGATTTGCCATTAGAAAGTTAGAAGTTTAAAAATGTCATTTTGTAAAACTTCATATCTCGGAAATTATTAAATTTAGGCTTATAGTGCACTTATAATAAAGTATAATTTTGTGTAGAATCCAAAAATATTTTAAGATATAGGGTGTTCCATTTAAAATATCAAAGTTACTACTACTTTCTAGTAGAAGCGGCAACACGGAATTATACAAAATATTTTAGCTGTGTCAAGCATGCCCTAATATACAAGAAACCAAGTTTTTGGATCGTTTTGTTAACTGGTTCGCCAGAAACGTCTTAATACGCCATCCACCGTGTATATTATTATTAAATATCAAAAAGTGGACAATTAGAAATAAAGATTGACGGGTCCGAGCGTTTTTAAAATTTATTTTTGATTTGGCATAAAATTGATAGGGACCTTTGGCGGTCACTGTATATTTTTTTTTTTCTAATGCTTGGGATTATTGTTTATATTTGTTTATATTAAAGTACTTTATTATGTTATTTATCTTGTTGTACATACAACACATAATATGATGTGTATGCATGTAATGTACCCATTTAAAGGCTTTTTAATAAAGCAACCAAATTTTTTATAAAATAATATAGTCTTTTATTTAAAATTTTAGTATACTTAGTACAGGATATTATTAAAGGTCTGATGTATTTCGGGGAAAATAATAAAATTGCTAAAGTAAAAATTAATAACAATTTTATTGTTTTCCTCAAAATGGATGGAGACTTTTTAATATTTTTAGCAAAAGAATTCTATTAAAAGTGACAAAAAATACCATTTGAAATAGCAATAAAAGCTATTAAAAGTAGCAATAGAAACTATTAGGAACAGCAATAAATATCATTGAAACTACTTGTACCAACTGTTAAGAGTAGATATAAAAAACATCAAAATAGCAATAAAGTCTATTAAAAGTACCAATAACCCCTATTTACAGTGGAGGTAAAATGAGTAAATCCTACAAAAAATTATATTTAATTTTAATAAAATATAAAGGTGTTTTTACAAATCCGTTTAGTAATAATAAATACCGACATAGCTAATTCCTACTAGAGGTATTATTAGAACTACTAAATGCACTTAGTTGATTTAACTAAATGCATTAGTAGTTTTAAGCATGTATATATTAGTTGCTGCTTGGCGGACCTTATTAAGTTTAACTAAATAATTTAGTACTTGCAACTATACAAAAGCCAGCCAAACATTTTAGTTAAAACAAATAAAGAATATCAGCAAAATGACTTTAGTTAAAATAGCAACTCATCAGAGTTGATGCCTATGCTATTAGATATTCTAGTTATTTTAAATAAATATCCAGTTATTTCAACTAGATTTTTTTCTCAGTGTATAAAGTTGCACTCTAGACATAAACCCACATTATATTTCGAACACATTGTACTATGGATGTGCATCCTTCGCTAGCGCAGCGCCTTTTCTTCTTTTCAATAGTATGAACTAACAGATGATCTAGCCGGTCATATCTAATATCATCTGATACTCGATTTAGGGTCACGCTGGACTTTGAAGTAGATGGTCTACTACTACCTTTGGGAAGGACCTTATACCTGTTCAGATAGATCTGCACAATTTCTCTTCTAAATGCTAGCTGTGATATTTTGCTTGAATGGGAAGTCCTATAAGCAGTCCAAGCATTTACAAGTGCCACATCTAGAATCCAGGTAAAGATTGGCCACCACCTCTTCTTTCTTCTAATGCTGATTCTATATTTTGCAGCATTTTGATCTAACCGGTCAGTTCCCCCCATAAAGCGATTATAATCTGTTACTACTGATGGCCTAGGAGTTATAATATTTGTCTTCTTCTTTTGACAGTATCTTCTAACGTTAGATATCGGCTGAATACCGTGACACATAGATGCCATAGTGACAACATTGGCCTAGGTTCCACCAAGTATTCAGGTCCATGTTCAGGTACTGGATCAACCTCAATATATTGTTCATTTTCAATCTGCTCTGGCGTGTCCCGTTTCGGTCGTTCCCTTACTACTTATTCGGCTTGAGCTGCCAATTGTCCCCTACTTAGGTTATCTACTAAACCTCCACCACTTTATTACCTGAGTCTTCGTCTATAAGGACGTACGGGTCTGGGGGCTCTATGTAAATTTGTGACACGTCAATGTCGTCATCGTTATAGGCCATGTGAAGGGCCTCTTCGAGAGTAAAACCACGCCTAAGAATAAAACAAACATATTTAAATTATTTTGTAAAATTTGACCCCTCAGAATGCGAGAGTTGCCATGGCAACAGGCATGTTTTGGGTAGGATATATACAAAAAATAAAAACGTACGACCCAACCTATATATAATACACAACCTTTCGTCTCGCACAAAAACAACGTTATATTTAAAAATCCTAATGACTGCACATGGCACTTGGGGGGTTTGTTCGGGTTTGTTCGGGAAAAATTCTAAAAAACTTACATATCGTCAGCAACACCGCAAAACCAAGTAACTGACAAAAATTCCAAAATAAGATTTCGGCGGTAATTGTTCAATTGTATTTGGGGCGACAGGTGTGCAAAACCTCTGAACTGGCAAAAAATTCTAAATATTTTAAAATCCGAACATTCAAAACCACTTATCTGAAAGACGAAAATAATGCGTATGCAAATACAAGTATCTAACAGTTGCCTATGTGATTTACACGTGTAATGTTGTTGTCTTCGATTTTTAATCGGTAAGTTCGTTATTTTTATTAAACTAAAATGTTTAGAAACGTTTCTTCTTAACTTTTATAATATTCATGTCTCAACACCTCAAAATATAAATTTGTTTTATTTTTAAATCGGAAATTCCCAAAAAGTTAATCTAAAAAGTGATATGCAGTTACGTGTTTTTGCGTATAATTTTTCCTGAATAATGGTTTTGTATTTTGCAGATACTTGTGTTTGCCATGGCAAAAAATCGACCACTTTCGGACTTCGAATTGCAAAATCTCCTAGAAAGTAATGAGTTTTTTGAAGACCTTCTAGTATTTGACACAGATTTAAGTTCAAATCAAGAAAATAGCAGACCCGATTTAACAGAAAATCATGATGCAACGACTAACGACGGAACCATTATTTTATCAACTCTTGAAGTTACTGATGTAACTGACGAGACCCAAATTCAACATTACGAAATAGTAGAACCTGAAGAAAGTTGCCATCATTCAGATGATGAAGGAAATACGCCGGTGTTAACAGAAAATAACTATCTTATTTTAAATGACGGCGAAAAACACATTCAAACCCTCGAACGAATTTATATTCCTGAGACCTCCCAAACTGCAATAATTAACGACATAGAAGACAAGAACTTTCAGGAAGTTATTATAGTATCTGGTGACATCATTGATAGTGAATCTGAATTAAAAACAGTGAAGAATCAAACCAAGAGTGTTCAATTAGAAGCTGACCCCACTAACAGTAAAGTAGAAACCAAGAATAATGATAATAATTTAGCCAACAATGAATTAGAAGCTGACCCCACTAACAGTAAAGTAGAAACCAAGAATAATGATAATAATTTAGCCAACAATGAATTAGAAGCTGACCCCACTAACAGTAAAGTAGAAACCAAGAATAATGATAATAATTTAGCCAACAATGAATTAGAAGCTGACCCCACTAACAGTAAAGTAGAAACCAAGAATAATGATAATAATTTAGCCAACAATGAATTAGAAGCTGACCCCACTAACAGTAAAGTAGAAACCAAGAATAATGATAATAATTTAGCCAACAATGAATTAGAAGCTGACCCCACTAACAGTAAAGTAGAAACCAAGAATAATGATAATAATTTAGCCAACAATGAATTAGAAGCTGACCCCACTAACAGTAAAGTAGAAACCAAGAATAATGATAATAATTTAGCCAACAATGAATTAGAAGCTGACCCCACTAACAGTAAAGTAGAAACCAAGAATAATGATAATAATTTAGCCAACAATGAATTAGAAGCTGACCCCACTAACAGTAAAGTAGAAACCAAGAATAATGATAATAATTTAGCCAACAATGAATTAGAAGCTGACCCCACTAACAGTAAAGTAGAAACCAAGAATAATGATAATAATTTAGCCAACAATGAATTAGAAGCTGACCCCACTAACAGTAAAGTAGAAACCAAGAATAATGATAATAATTTAGCCAACAATGAATTAGAAGCTGACCCCACTAACAGTAAAGTAGAAACCAAGAATAATGATAATAATTTAGCCAACAATGAATTAGAAGCTGACCCCACTAACAGTAAAGTAGAAACCAAGAATAATGATAATAATTTAGCCAACAATGAATTAGAAGCTGACCCCACTAACAGTAAAGTAGAAACCAAGAATAATGATAATAATTTAGCCAACAATGAATTAGAAGCTGACCCCACTAACAGTAAAGTAGAAACCAAGAATAATGATAATAATTTAGCCAACAATGAATTAGAAGCTGACCCCACTAACAGTAAAGTAGAAACCAAGAATAATGATAATAATTTAGCCAACAATGAATTAGAAGCTGACCCCACTAACAGGGAAGTAGAAACCGAGGAAAATGATAATAATTTAGCCGACAATGAATTAGAAATGGAAGTCGATGAGGAAACAAAAAGATATAAAGAAGTATTTGTAGGTATATTATACCTCTTTACACCAATTAAATAAAATTTTGCTATTTTACTTTCTTCAAAACTGTATTAACTATGAAAAGAAAAAAATGGTAATAAACGCAGAGTTCAAAAACCAAACTTATTATTATTTTTATTCATCGCTCGACTTATTATCATTTAATTATACCCTTTTCCTCAATAAAAGGCCAAACAACTTTTTAGGGAAGAGGGAGATAAATATACTTATATCCCTTTCCACAAATAATTTTGTTAAAATTCAATTCGTTCGTAGGCTTTAACAAATCTTAATCCCCTTTTCACAAAAAAATATATATTTTCTATAGTTATATCCTTTTCCACAATCAAAAAAGGCACATATTTAAGGCCTAAATGACTTATATCTCTTTTTCCAGGGGTAGATAATGAATTTATAAGTATTGTGGGCAACTTATCTCAATTTTGAAAATTTTCGACTTATATCCCTTTTCCCCCCCAAGTGCCACATGTTTAGCTAATGTGAAAACCACATTTATGGTCAAGTTTTACTTATTGTTAAAGAGATGACACCACTTATACATTTTTAAATTTACGTTGCCATAATATGGCAACGCGAGCTGTTTGAAACGATTATTTACCAAATTAAAAAAAATTGATTTCATTTAAAAAATTTTAAGTCGAAATAAAAACATGGATATTAAAAACATAGTCCAGGACGTGGTGGTTTTTTGAATGCAAAAGGTGAGATAGTAGCGATTTTTTATTGTTGTTAGGCTTGGGGCCCTAATGGAAAATCCAAATTTTCGACCTCGAGGCGCGTGCGCTCGAGCTGCCATCTTGGATTTTAGGTACAAAAATTTGGTTTTT
This sequence comes from Polydrusus pterygomalis, assembly GCA_963969555.1. Taxonomy (NCBI): domain Eukaryota; kingdom Metazoa; phylum Arthropoda; class Insecta; order Coleoptera; family Curculionidae; genus Polydrusus; species Polydrusus pterygomalis. The sequence continues at coordinate 4,707,473 of OZ018381.1, read as the reverse complement.
TAATAATAACTCAAAAACGGTGGCTTTCACGACAAAAGGTATTATATCCAAAGTTAAAGAGGATAAAATTCCCTACATTTTTTGTGGAAATGTTTTTTTTTGTAGCACACATTTAGGAGTTACAGCTCCGTGAATTTGCACTATTTGAAAAAAAAATGCGGAAACTTTTTGGTTGTTTTATTTTATTATTCTTATTATAATATGTATAACTATAAATAGTTTTACATAATTATAAAAAAAAACTTTAGGCATTTAAATATTATCATTTAACAGTAGTATACTTTTCGTAAACAAAGTTAAAGGCGAAAAGTATATCCCATTTTCTTTTTAAATTTAAGAATAGTAAATTATGATTTTAGAGCATTACGAAAATTAATTTCTACTACATTTTGATACGTTTCGATGGTCCGGATTGGTTATTTTCGGTGTCCTGTAGTTTTTTCCTGATTGAATACAGATGACGTAGTATCACAACCACTGACGGCATGCAAGAACAGAATGTGCTTGGTTGCTTCTTGGTATTTTAGGCTACTTGCTAAATATAACCTCTCAGCAGTTTTTCCTCTTCCAGGTTTACGGAAGTAGATAACACTTTCGGCTGGTGCTAAATAGCCAAATAACAAAATATAATAACGTAAAAAAATTTAAATGCTGAATTTTGGCATTGTAATAAATATCTTCGACTAAGCAGGTTTCATTATCTAGATAACAATGAAAATAATATTTAATTTAACCAATTTTTAGTTTGTATGTGCGTTAGTTTCAATGGCACTGGAAAAGATTCCAACAGGCCAGACTTTTTTTTAATTTTATATAAAGATATTATATAAATATCATCCGATATGTTTTTTTTTAAAGCTACCGTAAGGTGTAGCCTTGATTCAATTTTACATAAATACTTATGATCTAATGCTAGTTAATTTTTGTTTATACCTAGCTTTAAACTTTATAATTATATTTTTTTCCCTTTTTTTTATGTTTTTTTTTTATTTTTAAATAAGGTATTCTTGTTTTTTTTTTATTTTTCTTTAGTTCTTGTTTTTTTTTTAGTATTTTTTTTAATACATTCTTAATCCTATATACATTTATTTAAAGAAAGTTTCTGAATTACATAGTGCTTACAAATGTTTGTTTGAAGGTGGTAGACAATGAAGTAATATCAAAAAAATAATTACCTTGTCGGACTTCCATTGTCTTTATTTTGTTACTTAACACAACTTTTCGGTCAGCTAGTATCTCTAACCGTTTTCAAGTGTAAACTAAACTATAATTTTAAGGCTACTGTCTTAAATACTATCCGTGTGCAATGAAGCTTGATGACTCCGCCTACGTGTTTATTGGAGTGTGAAGTTTGAGCTGTTGGTTTTGGACAAGAAGAGGCTTAATCCAATAATTTAAGGTTTTATCTGCGGAAAAATTCCTAGTTAAAATAGTAAAATTGTATGTTTCCCAAGATTAAAGAACTGAAATAAGTGATTCTAAGGTATTCATCTCTAGATAAAATAATAAATTTGGAATAAAAATATTTTCTTGGTAACAAAAAGTGACAAGTGACACAGTATTTAGAATGTCATATAGAGTCAAAAAAAGTAAAAATATACCAGGTGTCCCATTTAAAAATCGAAAGTTTATGTCACTTCCGGTTAAACCGGAAGTTCCGTAATGTTGAGTCACCTGTCAAAAAATGCAGTTTTATGTTGTATACAAATCTCCCAAGTTTTATTCTATTATCTTTAAAAACAAAAAAGTTAGAGGGGCGAGCCACCTTCCGTGGACACCCGGTATAGTAGATTTTACTACGATCCCAAACCTCTATAATATAAGTATATTTTTCACAAAACGCCCAAGTGTCAGATAGAAGTTTTGAAGACACATATAAATATGAATAAAAAGCAATAGAATTTACGCCTTGATGTTACCGTTTGCGAGTGCATTCTAGTCGCTTTCTTAGCGCTCTACTCCGGAAACGGTTAATTTTACAGAAAAATGCAAAATATACTTTTTATAGATAATTGTACGATAAACAATTTTTATAATGACTTCTATTGACCTCCGATCAATAGGTCGCGAGATATTTGCGAAAAACTGATTTTCGTGACCTTTTGACCTTTCTAACTTTTTGGCCGGCACGATATCAATGTCGATTTTTCACATCTTCATTACAACGCCGTAATAAAGGCGTATACAAAAATTTAGCTCACTAGGAATTTTTCCGCAGATTGGGGTTTAAAATGCCTTAAATTATTGGATTAGCTTTCAGATATTGGGGATATCTATACTTGGTTTACTAAATATATCGGTATTTTGATTCATGAAAGCTGCTTCTTTGAACTTTCGTTTTTTCCAGTGCTGTTCCTTATTGTCTAAAACCTTGGCTTCTGACCACTGCATATTATGCTGGTTGGTCCATACATGTTCCGCTATACCTGATCTTGAAGTTTCACCTCTTTGGGTATGTTTCAGATGTTCTTTAACTCGTACGGGAAGAGGTCTTTTTGTTTCTCCAATGTACGATTCGCCACACTCGCAAAGGATTTAATAGATACAATTTTTTATGTTATCATTACGGGGGGTTTTACTTTTGTAAGAAAACTTCTAAGCGTATTTCCGGATTTGAAGGCTATTTTGATATTATAGTTTTTGGTTATCCTTCTAATCTTTTCAGAAATCCCCTTGACATAAGGTATTGTGAGAAATGCTTGCTCCTCTTTCGTTTCTGCATTAGTTTTTACTTCGCGATTTTGAAGTTTTGAGATGGTATTAGCTACAAAGGTTTCAGGGTAACCATTCTGTTTTAAATCATTTTTGATGTTTGAAATTTCAATATTAAGGTCTTCCTGATTGTTGCAAACGTTAGATGCTCTGTGATACAGAGTTTGAATTATGCCCTGTTTTATGGACTTTGAATGATTCGATCCATGATTAAGGTATTGCCCTGTGTGAGTGGGTTTCCTGTAGACTGAAGTTTTTATGTTTTCAGCACTTCGTTTTACGAGAACATCGAGAAAAGGTAGAGTGAAAAGTTTTTTTGTTTCCATGGTAAATTTAATGGATTGTCTTATACTATTAATATGTTCCGAAAACCGTATCAGTTCTTCGTTGCTGTCTGTCCAGATAATAAAGGTATCATCAACATATCTAAGCCAAAGTTTAGGTTTAATCTTGGCAGTGTTAATAGCATGTGACTCAAACCATTCCATACCTACAGGTTAGTTACCACCGGAGAGAGAGATGAACCCATTGGAAGACCGTCATCTTGGGCATAGAACCTATCTTTTACTTGAAAGTAGGAACTACGTAGACAACACTCCAAAAGTTCCATCACTCTATCCAGCGGCAAACTGGTGCGTTCTGAAAGGGTTGGGTCTTCTTGTAACTTTTGCTTGATGATATGCAGTGATTCCCCTATTGGGACGTTGGTATATAGACTTTCTACGTCAAAACTGACAAATGTGTCTTGTGGTTCCAATGTGACGGGTTTCAGAATATTTACAAAATGGTTAGAGTTCTGAACAAAAGAAAATAACTTACCATGTAGCGGTTTAATCATCTCATGGAGAAATTTTGATAGTGCGCTTGTAGGAGAATCCCTGGAGCTGGTGATTGGTCTTAGTGGCATGTTATTCTTATGAATTTTAGGAAGATCGTAGAGGTGAGGAGGTTTGCTGTGATGTGGTGTTAGTTTTGTTCGGATGGCATCTGGAATGTAGACTGAGTATTTCTTTACCGTTCTGTATATCCTTCCCTCAATCGTTGCTGCTGGTTCCTTGGCTAGTATCCTGCATTCTCATTTGGTCAATACTTCTTCAATCTTCTTGTCGTATGTTTCGATGTCCATGATCACAGTGGTATTTCCTTTGTCAGCTATAAAAATTCTTTCAGCTGACAAAGGAAATACTACTGTGATCATGGACATCGAAACATACGACAAGAAGATTGAAGAAGTATTGACCAAAGGAGAATACAGGATAATAGCCAAGGAACCAACAGCAACGATTGAGGGAAGGATATACAGAACGTTAAAGAAATACTCAGCCTACATTCCAGATGCCATCCGAACAAAACTAACACCACATCACAGCAAACCTCCTTACCTCTACGGTCTTCCTAAAATTCATAAGAATAACATGCCACTAAGACCAATCACCAGCTCCAGAGATTCTCCTACAAGCCACTACCAAAATTTCTCCTTGAGATAATTAAACCGCTACAGGGTAAGTCATTTTCTTTTGTTCAGAACTCTAACCATTTTGTAAATATTCTGAAAACCGTCAAATTGGAACCACAAGACACATTTGTCAGTTTCGACGTAGAAAGTCTATATACCAACGTCCCAAAAGGGGAATCAGTGCATATCATCAAGCAAAAGTTACAAGAAGACCCAACCCTTTCAGAACGCACCAGTTTGCCGCTGGATGGAGTGATGGAACTTTTGGAGTGTTGCCTACGTAGTTCCTACTTTCAAGTAAAAGATAATATGCTCTATGCCCAAGATGACGGTCTTCCAATGGGTTCATCTCTCTCTCCGGTGGTGGCTAACCTGTATAATATGGAATGGTTTGAGTCACATGCTATTAACACTGCCAAGATTAAACCTAAACTTTGGCTTAGATATGTTGATGATACCTTTATTATCTGGACAGACAGCAACGAAAAATTGATACGGTTTTCGGAACATATTAATAGTATAAAACAATCCATTAAATTTACCATGGAAACAGAAAAACCTTTCACTCTACCTTTTCTCGATGTTCTCGTAAAACGAAGTGCTGAAAACATAAAAACTTCAGTCTACAGGAAACCCACTCACACAGGGCAATACCCTAATCATGGATCGAATCATTTAAAGTCCATAAAACAGGGCATAATTCAAACTCTGTATCACAGAGCATCTAACGTTTGCAACAATCCGGAAGACCTAAATATTGAAATTTCAAACATCAAAAGAGATTTAAAACAGAATGGTTACCCTGAAACTTTTGTAGCTAATACCATCTCAAAACTTAAAAATCGCGAAGTAAAAACTAATACAGAAGCTAGAGAGGAGCAAACATTTCTTACAATACCTTATGTCAAGGGGATTTCTGAAAAGATTAGAAGAATAACCAAAAACTATAATATCAAAACAGCCTTCAAATCCGGAAATACGCTTAGAAGTTTTCTTACAAAAGTAAAACCCCCCAGTAATGAAAACACAAAAAATTGTATCTATCAAATCCTTGGAGAGTGTGGCGAATCGTACATTGGAGAAACAAAAGACCTCTTCCCGTACGAGTTAAAGAAGATCTGAAACATACTCAAAGAGGTGAAACTTCGAGATCAGGTATAGCGGAACATGTATGGACCAACCAGCATAATATGCAGTGGTCAGAAGCCAAGGTTTTAGACAATAAGGAACAGCACTGGAAAAAACGAAAGTTCAAAGAAGCAGCTTTCATGAATCAAAATACCGATATATTTAGTAAACCAAGTATAGATATCCCCAATATCTGGAAGCCTTTTCTTGTCCAAAACCAACAGCTCAAACTTTACACTCCAATAAACACGTAGGCGGAGTCATCAAGCTTCATTGCACACGAATAGTATTTAAAACAGTTGCCTTAAAATTATAGTTTAGTTTACACTTGAAAACTTTTAGAGATACTAACTAACCGAAACGTTGTGTTAAGTAACAAAATAAAGACAATGGAAGTCCGACAAGGTAATTATTTTTTTGCTTACAAATGATTTTAAATGTTTTTTTATTTGTCGATAGACTTGCAAGGTTAAATGGAGAAGTTATTTTTACATTATATAGTTCAATTAAAAATTGGTTTATATTGTTCATATTTAATGTACAGGGTGTCCCACATAAGATCCTCTATCCCCTTATCTCGAAAGATATTCGATTTATGAAAAAAAAGTTAAATACAAAGTGTTATTGTTTTAAGGGAACTTTTATATTATATATCTTTCACGTATACAGGGTGCTCAGTTTTTCATGGTCAGGAATCAACTCTTAAAAATTAAATGGGACACCCTGTATATTATTTTGGATATGGATTCCTCATAAAAAATAAAGGTGACTTTTAATAAGATATTATATAGCTAACTCTCGTGGTTTAGGATTTAATAGCCGTTTTATTTATTTTTTTGCTAAAAACGTATTTATTTAAGGTAGTAGGAAAAAATATAAGTATATCATATTTGGTGAAACTGCCATTTTTATATTAAAGACAATACCACAATATATAATTCTGCTTGTTTACTTTGGCTACAAATTATACAGGGTGATGTCAGAAATTTATCCGATCGGGATATATAAAATCATCTGTAAGTCGATAATTTTAAATGAAACACCCTGTATATCATTGCCGATTTCGATTGTTCACAAAAAATTAATGTAACTTTGTATAAAATTGCCTATACCCATCTCTAGCCGTCTAAAAAACATTCGCTCGTAAACATTTTTTATGCATTAAAAAATACCTTTCGTTTAAATTTAAGGAGGAAATACGTTACAAATATTTTTTTAACGATCTGACTGTAGTAGATTTTCAACAATATACTGTAGTTTATAATTTTAACTAACATATCTGTATTTTCTGAGATAATAATTCACTAGAAACCGTAAAATTAATTCAAATATTGCATGTAATCAAAACCAACTAACGCTGCAAAATCAAAACTGCCATGGAAATTTAGAAAATAGAAATTAGTTAAAATAATAAACTACGGTATATTGTTGAAAATCTACTACAGTCAGCTCGTTAAAAAAATATTTGTAACGTATTTCCTCATTAAATTTAAACGAAAGGTATTTTTTAATGCATAAAAAATGTTTAAGAGCGAATATTTTCTAGACGGCTAGAGATGGGTATAGGCATTTTTATACAAAGTTACCTTAATTTTTTGTGAACAATCGAAATCGACAATGATATACAGGGTGTTTCATTTAAAATTATCGACTTACAGATGATTTTATATATTCCGATCGGATAAATTTCTGACATCACCCTGTATAATTTGTAGCCAAAGTAAACAAGCAGAATTATATATTGTGGTATTGTCTTTAATATAAAAATGGCAGTTTCACCAAATATGATATACTTATATTTTTTCCTACTACCTTAAATAAATACGTTTTTAGCAAAAAAATAAATAAAGCGGCTATTAAATCCTAAGCCACAAGAGTTAGCTATATAATATCTTATTAAAAGTCACCCTTATTTTTTATGAGGAATCCGTATCCAAAATAATATACAGGGTGTCCCATTTAATTTTTAAGAGTTGATTCCTGACCATGAAAAACTGAGCACCCTGTATACGTGAAAGGTATATAATATAAAAGTTCCCTTAAGACAATAACACTTTGTATTTACCTTTTTTTTTTAAAATCGAATATCTTTCGAGGTAAGGGGATAGAGGATCTTATGTGGGACACCCTGTACAGGGTCATCCAACCAGGAATGAACAGGGGCCTATTTTTTTAGTTTCCCTGTATTTTTATTTAAACCAATATAGCCATTTAGTTTATGCTTTGCCGTAGAATCTAAAATTACCATTTAAAAAGCGATCTGACTTAAAAGAAATGAACTTTGGCGTAAAGTTGTTGTTTTTTCAATGGAACACCCTGTATATTACTTATTTGTATGAAACGCCCTTCTTTCCTGATTCCATAAATATATAGTTTGTCCATATTAGCTCAACCCGTTTTTAAGATATGAGCAATCAAACTTTTAAAAAGCTGTATGTTAATGCATCGCCATTACGGGGATTTTCTTTTCCAAGGCATTCTTGACGTATTAAGCTCAAATAAATACAGCTTTTTAAATGTTGTAAATTGTATTGTATTTCATCGCATATTTTACAATTTGGGTTATCTAATAAACCAATTTTATATTTATAGCTAGGGCAAATTATATGGTCCGTTCGTAGCCTTAACATAATTTTAATTAATTTTTTGTTATTTATATTAAAAAAACCACGGTTTATTACTTATATTAGGTTTAATATTTCGAAAATACATGCCTTTATGAGCCGATTCATAATAAGTTTGCCAATCTTGATGCATTTTTTTTTAATTTTTCCAAAGAAATCAGTTTTTGGTGTTTTGTAGTTAACATCTACCCATCCGATGTCTGTGGCCTCCTTTGCCATTTTATCCACTATTTCGTTTTCTTTAATTCCGGTATGCGCTTTAATCCAAATTAACTTTCGTAATGCTAACTTAACAGGTATTAATGACTATTTTGCCTCTCTGGATTGGGACACTATTGTCGGTTGAACTGATGTGAACGTGGCATGTGAGCAATTTTATGACTGTATTTATTACGCCTTTAATAGATTTGTACCTGTCAAGACTTTTAAAACCATTAACTTTCCAAGTTGGTTTTCTCCAGAACTTCAAAAATTAATTCTCAAAAAGAAAACTGCACATAAAAAATGTAAACAAACAAATAACCCTGACCACTACTCTTGTTTTTCCTAGCTCCGTTCTTTATGCAATGTACTACATCGAGAGTGCTATAATACTTACATTCATAGAGTAGAAAATGAGCTTCATGATCGTCCCCAATTATTTTGGAGATACATGAATGGTATAAGACAGTCTAACAACTTTTCAGAGATCATGTACTTGAACGAATAAACGGGTTCTAATGGGCAGGTTATAGTTAATCTTTTTGCTTCTTTTTTTTAAGTCTGTTTACTCTAAGGAAAGCATGAATACCCCATCGTATCACATCGTAAAGTCAACCTTAGTAGTTTAGAAATGGGAATTGACCTTCTCCCCCCACTCCTTCCATTTGACCTTGACCGCATAAGTGGGCAGGTGGTCATTTGACCTTGAGGTGTGTTGGTGACCTTCGATGATGTGACCTTGACCAAACATACATTTAAGCAGGTAGTCATTTGACCTTGAGGGTTGTAGATGTTTGGATTTTACATCTTGTAACCTTGATCACCATAAGTGCTTCCACCCCTTATAGTGGCTACTCCACCATCAATATTGTCGACCTTGAAAATTACTATAAATTTGATTCACCTTCTAAACTGTTTACAGTCACACAAGCATAGCAGTAGTATTAACTGTGGCATTGAAAAGTGAATAGAAATATTTTTGTATTGTGTGTGTGTTTCGAGAGTGTATATCGAAGGTAGTTTAAATTGTTTTATTACATATTTCAATAATGAACATTTCACAGCAAACCTTGAGTGAAATTAATAATACGATAAACAAAGATATGGAATTTCCTTAGCGTAGAACGATTTCAACCTTGGAGGTGGGAAAAGTTTATATCATTAAAAAGCTTCAACCAACCACATCACGTTTTGGTAAAACTATTGTTGCCACGTTATACGATTCATTACATGATGCAACATTTCAAACATTTTTACCTAAACGTGCTGTTGATGTAATTACTGTCGATATTATCGATATTGTAAATATATCAAGCGATAAATATACATTAACTTATTTGGGGCAAAGTTTAAATGGATCACCGGGAAATGTCAAACGATCAATTATAAATTTTGGTTGCTTGGAGTAACCTTTTTAAATTTTCATTTAATCCCATTGTTTATCATATTATTTAATCATGAGCTGAATATGTAATATAATAGTGGAAAACAACAACACACATGTGAGGAAGCACATACACAATAATTTAAAGTATTTTCTATTTAAGATGTGTGACGAAGACGCTATTAGAGCCGCTCAAGATTCATATATTATTGAATTATCACATAAATTATGTGATATGGGTGAAGAAGCTCTTAAGTCAACCTGGGACCAGCCCGGTTTTGGTTTGTTTTTTAATCCAAGTCAATACAAAAAGGATATGGTGGATTCAATACGTTTTGCAGTTGGAGCTCATCTTTGCCAAAAATTCATATATGGTTCCATTGGTTTAGATGAATTTTGTACCGGTATGTTTAATGAACAGCTGGAAAAGTTTCTTATTGACATTCCAAATATTTCAAAAGAAACATTGTTAAATTATGGTAAGATGGACGTAGACGATGATGGTGACCATAACAAACATGAAACTGATACCAGCAACTTGGGGATTAAAGAAAGCAAAGAAGAATTGAATAAAGAAGAAAAAGAAGAAGAGGAGGAGGAGGAGGAGGAAGAAGAAGAAACAGAACAAATAGACAGTTCCTTGTATGTGTGTTGTGGTGGTGGTGGTGCCGGCAGTAATGGGGAAGCAATTAATGATTGGTGCAGCAAATGCATTAACCTAATTTTTTATAATGAAAATTTGTAATTATCTTTTGTGTAAAACAATGTTTTATTTCCACCAACGCATAAATAAGTATATATAAGTAAATATAATATTAAAAACTGATTAGTTGTAAAGAAAAATGGGTCGTGTTAACAACACAATTGATAAATTTGGGCGTCATAGGGTAAATCAACAACAAGTGCAATTAGTGCGTGCTTTGCCTGGTATTGGTTTTAAACTAACCTCAGACGGACAATATGACATTGGTGGAAAGACTTTATCAAATGTTGCGAGCCCAACTAAAGATACTGATGCAACAACTCGAATATATGTTTTTAATGAAATTCACACTTTACGCAAACAGGTATTTGAAGCAATGAATAAGGATTACTTCCCCCATTTCAATAAACTTCAAAGTGATTTTGAGGAAAAAACTAATAAGGTTAACTCAGACCTTGAGATGAGAATTGTAGCCCTTGAGAAAGGACGAACAAACGCATCCACCTATTTAGTCGTCCCAAGGTCAGGAAAACCAAAAGTCAAATATTGAACATCCAACTTCATTGGTTTACCCACTCCCAAAAAATCCTCGAAGGTCAAATTAACAGAAGGTTATCTGTTATGTATAAATTCACACACACACAAATAGTGGTTACTCATTCTGTATACCTACACCCATACGCATCTGTCAAGTATTCTTCTGAAAATTTAAAAAACAAAATGTCATCTGAACGTCAAACTGCATTGGTTTACCCATTTTCCAAAAATGGTCGTCAAATGTGTGTCAATTGCGAGCATTGGGAAATAATAGGAGGGACGAGAGGTTTCTGCGATTGGTGCACAAAAGAGTTCCCAATACAAGATCAATCATCGTCATCAACAAGACCAAATCCAACTCAAACACCTAATATATTGGGGGGTGTTGGTGGTGGTGGTGGTGTCCCATCCCAATACAACAACCCAACCGAAAATGTTGTAAGCGATGAAGAGGAGGATGCAGGAAATAATACAATAAGTCAACCAGTAGGACGAAGCCTATCACCATCAATGCCGGATGCACCGCTTGACACTTCAGACGAAGACTATTTCAATGGTGGTGAGGATTATGATGATGATACAGATGATGATGAAAATGAAGAGCGAGGATTTCGCGCCATCTGCATTCGTAAGAATGAACTTCTCCAGTTTGGATATAGACCATAGTATATATTAATAAAAAATGTAAAATATATAATAAAACAATATTTTAGAGTTATAACCGTTTTTTATTTCTTTTTACATACACCATCAATTATTATTAACAAATCATTCTCAATAAAATTTATTTATACAGTCACATTTCAAAAAAAAAACACTTTATAATGATGTTGTTACATAGAGTACATAAGCTATTGTTTATACAATATTAGACTTTTCTATCCATGAGTTGGTACAATCAATTATTATTAACAAATCGTTCCCTATATATTTTTTTTCTATAATCCCAATCCAAAACGGTTGCCAAAGCTATTTCCATTTGGTTTATTCTTCTTTGAAAACGGTCTCTATCAGCTCTAAGCTGTTGAAAGTTGCTTTTTCGAGCCTGTCTATATGCAAATGCCCAAACAAATGTTAGGTGTACTGTATTTATTTCTTCTTTAAATGTTACTTTCTTCATGAAGAATATTATGAAAATGATGGATTTATACAATATTAGACTTATTTATCCAAGAGTTAGCTTGGTTTGGAAACCCTAACCATTTTACAAACAACTGATCAACGTGATTTTTCTTACGTTTTCTGAGAATTTTTTCCACTAAATAAACATCTGGGCTGTTTGTTTTCTGCAACTCTGGCTCGTAAAAACATCCTTTAATCGGCTGTCCTTCTTCCAACGACTCCAATAGGTATGTTGGTGGGTTGGTTACATTAACTTTTGATATTTTAAACAGTTCCGTTGACCAAGAAGGCGTATATCCTTTGTCAAATATACTCTTATATTTGCTAATACGAACAATATCACCCAAACGGTATTTTCTTTTTTTTGGAAAGATTTTCAAATAGTTATAAGCATTAATTGGCGTATCTTCTTTCACATCTTTCGGTTTCATTCCAATAGTTCGATGTTTAGTGTTGTTATAAGCTTTCGTTATAGATGGTAATATTTGCAACCATCTATATGACCCCCTAGCTGAGAATTGCTTATACAAATTATTTTTCAGAGTTCGTATAACGCGTTCAACAATAGCAGCTTTCTTTGTGCTGTAGGTGGAATAATGGTTTATATTATATTTTTTCATAAGAATTTGAAAGTTACTATTATAAAATTCTTTTCCTTGATCACTATTCAAATTGGATGGTGTATATGAGGCCTCTTTAATTATTATTACATTAGTAACTTCAACACCGGTCTTGTTTTTAACAGATCTAGTATAAACAAATTTCGAGTAACAGTTTATACAGACGACGATGTAACGGTAACCATCGTTTTCATCAGCATATTGCTGCATTACAGCCAAATCAATTTGCCACAAATCTTTATATCCCTTTATTATAGTGTGTCTTCTATTAAAATTTTTTCTTGCATTTCTGTGTAGTTCGTTTACAATTTTAGGTTTTTCGGGGCTAGGATCCATAGTAGCTTGTCTTAAGATTTGCTTAACACTAATGTAAGTAACTGATTGTAATACTTATGACCGTATGCACCAAGGCCAGTTAATCATGATTAGCTTATAATCATGATTAAATATCTCAATTAAGAAAATTTCCAATGCGCCAGCACTGCTCAGGAACTTAATCAAGATTAAAGTTAACCAGCCAATTTTGATGGGTTATATATTTAATCATGATTAAAAGGTTATTTTCGTGTTTTGTTTTAAAGTTTGTATCGAATTTTCAATAATAAAATTAAAATGGGAGACGAAATCATCTTCGATGATGATTTTAATGTAATGGATTAATGGATATTTTTAATGATGGCTTTCCGAGAGCTAGAAAGACCTCGGAGACAAAATTATTTTGATTTGATAGATAAATAGGGTTTGTTCAGCTAACACAGTTCTTTTCTTTTTCGCATCTAATATATTATTTTCTTCCTCACCAGTCAAACCCTTTTTTTTCTGTGAGTCAAACTCCATGACTCTAGATGCCGAAGTGTGAAATTGGGGGTTTCATGCGCAAAACAGCCAAACTGGAAAAAGTTCTCGGAAAAGTTAAAAAAACAACAAAAAGAAAACATAACCACAACTGTCAATCTGCTTGGTGTTTCTGGTCACAGAAAAATAAAGGGTTTATTTTTCTGGTTGATGGCACGAATTTTTGCATCTGAGCTACGTTGCCAAATCGAGTTTTTAATTTTACCCTGATTACAAAACCCACATATCCTTTTAGTTGGTGCATAGGCTGTTTTATTTATTCACGGTTACCTGGTTAATCACGATCACCTAATCATGCCTAATGGGTAAAATGGTGCATACGGTCATTAATATATTATTCCCTCTTCTCAAAGTTCTTCAATAATTGACATAATTTCATTATCATGCCCTGTATGTCCGGCTAGTTTTGAACTCCACAATAGGCGTAATCGATCCACCAACTCATTGGGTTTATTCCAATAGACATACTGAGATTTCTTCGATGATAGTGTCTTCTTTACTGGTAACCGAATTTTAGCCGTCTTCTTTTGTCGCACTATTCCAGCGCCAAGTTTAGTTTCCTCAATTAATGGTTTAATGATTTGTTTATATTTTTTCCATCTAGTTTCTGTTAAACCATTATTTTTATCATACTTGACGTATGCGGCATTTGTTAGATCTAAAATATCTTTGTAATTTTGAAGAGTGTCTTTATTCAATTTATCTTCGTTGCCTAGGATTTGTGGTGACTTTAGGAAAATCAGATCATAAAGATCAGTATTACCATCAAATCTAGCAATATTTCTCTCGTTTTTATATAATGCAACTTGTCCATTATTAAAACGTACCTCCACGTCACCGATATAGGTTTTTTCTTTTTTAGTTTTTCCTAAACCATAATGAACACCATAAATGGTATCATAATGAGATGGGTGCTTTTGTAACCCTAATAAATAGTTATGAATACGTTTAGAAGGTGATGTAGATACACTAGATATATTTGATGTTTGTTCCGACTGGTTTGATGGAGAGGGTGTTGCAAAAACCGATTCGTATTGGCTATGCTTTGGTGTGGATGTTTGAAATGTTTCCTTCGGCAATATATCAGATTTATCTTCATCTGATGCATCAGTCGATATATGTGATAAGTCCCTAGTTTTGCTTAAAGTGTGACGACTTGTTGGTTTAGTTTTAGTGTGTGATGGAGACGGTTGTTGTTGCTTCTGCTGCTGCTGTCGTTGTTTTACTACATTGGATATGGATGATAGTGGTTTAGTAATCGGCTCGTAAAACTTTTCTAAATCGACATGACTTTGCTCTTTAACTGCTTTAATTTGCTTAAATTTTTTTCTCACAGCATTGGTAGTTTCCAATAGCTTACGCTTTAAATCGATTTCTTCATTCATGATGATTTCAAATGAACGGTCAATGGTGAAATGATCCTCTAGGGTTACATCTATAAATATATATAGCTATCAAATCCCTTGCGATATCTCCCCGCATTGATTTCACTATCTTTATCGATAACTAAAAAACCATACTTATTATCCCAACATTTGGCACACGTCTCTTGAAATTGTGGAAACATAAGATCGGGTGAAACATGGTCGGAAAATATGTGTCGCATATTCATCTCATCCTGTTTAAACATTATAATAAAGTTGGCATTATCTCGCACTAGTTGCTTTGGAACACGTGAATATGTTTGGGCTAAGTAAAAGGCATCCACGTTTTTGTGTCGTCCCATACTGAAGTACGATCTTATAACATCCTGCTTCTCACACATAACATCATCAAAAATAAATACAGAGTTTGGTTTCGCATCTGATGGTTCCACTATATTATTTCCATCACTAAAAGTGTAGTAACCAAGCCCTTTAATTGGAGAAAGAATTTTTTTTTAAATACTCATATTTCGGTTGATAAAGCGACTTTGAGTAAATATAGATATTTTCAAAACGTAAACCCAATGGGTGGGTTAACAATGATATCATAACATTGGTTTTTCCACAATTTGACGGACCAATTAGCAATCCGCGAATAGATGATGGAAGCAGCGGTCCATGTCTTCCTAATACTTTCGGTTCATGACCGGATCCAACCTTTTCATCAAAATTATCGACTCGCAGTTTCTGTTTAAGCTCCACAATTTTCATTTTTACTATATTTGCTTATTGTTTTCACGTAGGCAATCATTCAGATGTTATCCGTCAAGCGAAGTAGACGGTCTCGTTTATCAAGTAAGACTGGAGCTGGTATTGTTAATTCACTTATTAATTAAAGGCTACCAGTTGAGTTGCATATCCCCGGTTATCAATATTGCGGACCCGGTACCAAAGTAGTAAAACGTGTTAAACGTGGTGATCTTGGAATAAATCCATTGGATGCCGCATGCAAAAAACACGATT
This sequence comes from Polydrusus pterygomalis, assembly GCA_963969555.1. NCBI lineage: Eukaryota > Metazoa > Arthropoda > Insecta > Coleoptera > Curculionidae > Polydrusus > Polydrusus pterygomalis. The sequence goes on along the minus strand of OZ018381.1, from coordinate 4,691,744 downwards.
TAGCCTATTTGCATAACAGCGAAGATTTAAGTGCACGTCACCAAGCCGATTACGAACTCGAGCAAAGTGCTTGGAAAAGAGTAATATCGAATGAGGCTAGTGCAAAAGAAAAGGCAGCAGCTTGGTTAGTAACAAACATTATGAAAGCAAAACAGCGTTTCGGTATGGGTATGTCAACGACTAGTCGAAATAAGCGTCGTCGCTTTCGACGTGTAAAGGTTTCAAGAGGGAAGGGAGTGAATAAGCTTAGACAACGGCAGCGACCAAGACGAAGACGTCAACAACCCAAGAAAGCGAGGGTGAATAAGCTTAGACAACGTCGACCGCAACGAAGACGTCATCAACCCAAGAAAGCTTTTGGATCTGCTTTGAGACAACCTATTCGATCACAATTACTGAAAGCTGTTGCAGGGGGAAAAAAGGTTATTGAAAAAAATCTAATGCAAGCATCGAAAATAGCTATAACAGCAGCACGTAAATCTGTAAAGTCAGCCGGTGGTAAACGGAAAATTCGCAATCCCAGAATTATACCAATCCCTAAAACTGGTGGATTATTACCGCTAATACCGATATTCGCAGGATTGTCCGCCTTGGGGTCCCTAGCAGGAGGTGCAGCAGGAATTGTGCGGGCTTTAAAGACTGTAAAAAATGCAAGTGCTGAAAAAACAGGTGCCACCTTACGTCTATGTTCAAAAGGAAGTGGGCTGTTCCTTAAACCATATCGTAACGGCATGGGCCTATATCTAAATAACAATGGTGGAAATTCAAAAAACTAATTGAAACCCTACCTCGAAGACCGCTATCCAATATCGATCTGGAAAAGTATGCGTTGCTAATGAAAATACCACATTTTCGAGGGGTGTATATGAGAGATGCGCTGCCTCTGCGAGCACCGAAACGTTACGAAGCCGCAATTATTAATTTGGATAGTATATCGGGAGGTGGGACTCATTGGGTAGCATATAGAAAAACCCGATTAAACGTAACATATTATGATAGTTTTGGAGATTTACCCCCTCCCATCGAATTGGTGCATTATCTGCAAAGGGGGCCCGAAGCATCAAGGAAAATTTACTATACATATGAGCGTCAACAAGATTTTGGAACAGTCTGGTGCGGACATTTGTGTTTAAAGTTTCTCTCCGAAAATGGAAACAATGATGGATGTGAACACCCCACAAATGGATCGCGATAACTACACTAAAATGTTGTTATCACTAAACGCATACAATCAAGTCGGTGGATTGAATAAAATGTCTACAAAACAACTAGAATATATGCCTAAGGAAGTGATGATAGCGTTAGCCCCAAATGAAATTGCATGGGTTTGGCATAAGTTACCTGCACATTTAAAAAATGATTGCGACATGTTAAAATATCAGTACTGTAACGAACATTACAACGATATCAACGACAGCAGTAGCGGCATCGGTAGCAGCACCGGAAATAATTTGGAATATGATGAAGGAGATGGACCAACGCCTAAAAAGTTATTTTGTTGTTATTGTAAAATCAGCGATGTCAAAATAAAAGCTGAAAGATTGAAACGAAGTCCCAGCTTAAACCCGTTAAACTGTTGTAAACAACAATAAAATACCCACATAATATGTTTCATCATCAGTCATGTCTTACACATTCACGCTAACAGGACACTCTAGTGTTTTAAACGCGGATTTTTACCCGCCTATTGAATTGAATCCAGCCCATAAGTATGGTCTCGCATTGTTGGGATTTTACACATATAATTCAATTTTCAACGTCGATGAAAGTAATTGTTGGTTTGCCTACAGGAAAAACGATAGTGAAAAGTCGATTGATGTAAGGATTCCACCAGGAGCTTATGAAATAAATGAAATTGCCAATGCCATGCACACAAGCTTAGAAAAGTCGTGCAAACAAGAAAAGTGTGATGGATTATTCTCATTAGTGGCCAACAATAATACATTAAAATGTGAACTCAGGTCGTTATATAGGATTGATTTTAGTGGAAAAAACAGTATCGGTGGGTTATTGGGCTACAAACCGGTTGTGTTAGAAAGTGGAAAACTACATGAGTCAACTAGTAACGTGGACATAATGAAAGTTCGTATTATAAGGGTGGATTGTAACATTATTTCCGGAGCATATCTAAACTCCAAAGAAAGCCACACCCTATTCGAATTTGGATGGACAACATGCAACTTCTCAATGTGAAACGGACAACCCTGTAAAATGTATCAATTGCAACAAGGACCACAAGGCGACATCCCCCATTTGTGATGTTTATACTTATATACAAGGCCCAACAAATAACTAACAACAGACCGAATCAAACACAAAAATACAAACCAGCACCACCACCAACAAGAAATGCATGGACGGCCAGGGCAAGTGGCCCATCAAATAACGCTAGGGCAAGTAGCGCAGCGACCCACCCCCAGAATGAAGAAAATATACAAGAAACAGACTACGAGCAGACTTTCCCAACGTTACCACATAGAACCACAACTCTACCCAGGACCCGCCCACAAGGCGACGCCCCCGGAAACGCCCAAAATCATGACACACAAGGATTAGCACAGGCAAGTGATTTGTTTAGCGCTATGAGGGAATTTAACAATTTAATTAACATAAACGATTACTCGCTTTCTTAATGACTGTTCCAGAGAGTTGAGTAAAACAAGAACTCAAGAAGAACGTGTACCATTAATGATGACCCTAATGGGAAATCTAAACAACTATCAACTATAGTTTTCCACAACTCTCTGCGAATAATAACCTGGAATTCTAATAGTTTAAAAGCCAAAGCAAGATTAAATGAATTAAAATACTTTCTAACAAAATATAAAATTGATAATGTCTATAACTGAAACAAAACTAACCCCCTTGATCAAAATAAAACTTAGAAATTACCAGATTTACAGGACGGACAGACACGGTAGAGGGGAAGGTGTAGCACTACTAATTAAACATTCCATTCCACATATAAAAATAAATAATACAAATTCAGGTATAGAACACATTTCAATAAAATAAAAAAATGGCATAGTGATTAGTGGCTGCTATGCACTACCTACACTACCTACTGACAATGACTTAAATTTTATAATGAACCAAACAAATAAAATACTTATACTTGGTGACCCAAACGCAAGACACACGACAATGAGAGCAAACCAGACAAACACACAAGGATCGACAATAATGAACTATTTAAACAATTATGAAGTACAAATAATTTTTCCATCAAAACCAACTTTTTACAAATTAAATCACCGACCATCATACCTGGACATATTCCTGTACAAAAATATACCAGACCTACCAGAAAACGCTACAGTCTTAAATAAACTTTCTTCGGACCATCTGCCAGTACTTCTAGATTGGAAAATAGATACACCCAGAGATAACAAACAGACAACATGGTCATATAAAGATGCAAATTGGAGCCTCTACAAACGAATGCTAAACCAAAACACCGAAATAAATAATGACATAACAACGATACAACAATTAGAAAACGAAGTGGATAAACTGACGAACATCATTAAAAAAGCAAGAAACAAAACAGCAAAAAAGATACAAATCCATAAAAATGAAATAGAGCTACCACAAGATGTTATAAACCTCATCAAATTCAAAAACGCAATTAGAAAAAGATGGCAGAGACAAAGGACAATGCAGGACTACCTTGATCAAAATAAAAACTAAAAAAGCTAAAAATCTGAAAAAACTAGACAAAAACCTAAAAAACTAACAGAAAAACAAAGAAAAAAAAAGCTAAAAAACTAGATGAGAAGAGTCTTTTCAAAAGGGCTTATTTCTCATTTTCAAATATATTGTTTTTAATGCCGATCGATTCCTAACAAACTATTCTCGAAGTTGGTGTATAATATTCCGTGTCAAAACTGTTTAATTCCTATTAAAACTCGACACAAAAAGTGCCTTCCCTTTCAAACTGGCTTATTTCTAACAAATTATTGCCTTGCAAAAAGATTAAAAGCAGTACTTTTCAAAATAGCTTATTTCTCGTATATAAGTAGTGATATACTAAACTTTCCCCGACAAAAAGATTTATTTCTAAAAAACAAATATCTAGGTAAAGATGGTCATACATATACCGAACAATTTTATTCTGTGCTGGGTTTTCTGGGCTACTTTAGGCAAGCGCCGACCTATGTCTCATTCCTTTGTGGCCACTACTTGGCCTGACGCCTTGTCGACAATTAGCCGGCCTACTTAAGGTTGAATTCTCAACGTGATTCAATCTATTGCCAACCTATAACCTATTTCGCGTTGATTTTTTGAGTTTATTATTTTAATAACTAACATTTAAAGAAAATCAATATCGTCGGTATATTATTTAGGTAGTATCTGATATATTACAAAAATATCAATTTATTTCATTGCCTATTTTGGGAGAATTGTATAGTGAAAGAACAATGAGTGACAATGACATAATAATGTTAAAAAAAATCTTACCCGATATTTTTAGCTATACAATTCTCCTGAAATAAGTTATGAAATTCCTTGATATTTATTAAATATGTCAATTATCACCTATAGAATATCAAGTCGATACTGATTTTCTTTAAATTTTGTATAAAAGCTAGAAACCATAAATAAATCTACGCGAAATAGGTTATAGGTTGGCAAGCATGTTGATACTGCCACCTTAAAGAGAAGAATAATGTCAAACTGTAGATCGAGCGCTGTCACATAATTCTGTGTCTAAGTGACTGTCACTCTGTTTTTTTATTGAGTTTGTTCTGTTTTGAATTGTTTTTACGGATTGCAAACATTGAAAAATGTGTGTCAGAACTGAATACAGGTGGTAGAAAATGCAATTTACGTCTTAAACGTCGTAAAAGGAAATTGTAAGTACTTATATATCTTTTTAACAAACAAAATAGGTTAACAAAAACATTTCTGTTTTTATTACCCTATATAATATTATTAGATGATAATGTTACGTTATTTTTTGTTGCAGCACCAGTTTGGTGTAGTATGACGGACTGGCACTTTAAGAAAATCCAAAGAGCTCAAAATAAAATATTAAGGCTAGTATTAAAAGAAACAAACTACGCACCAGTTCGTCATCTACACCAGGCTACTCAAACAATTAACATTTTTGATTATATTCAGGACATTTCTACAAAATTTTTCATGACACAACCACAACAAACAAACATGACGCAAAATTTAAGACAAATAAGACATAATGACAATGTAACCCACAAACCAATTTACTCAAGACTACCAATAAATAAAATAGCAATGTTGAATTATATCTTAATAAATTATAACACGTCGTCCACTGAAATTAGCACAGTCATGTTCCTAGACTCCGCCCCTTCAGTTATAGACATACCCACATTTCTTTTAAGCTTTTTGGCAAAACGCTTTGAGCTACGTACCTGATCAAATTAAGCTGGTTTTTAAGAATATTTTTTCCAGTAAACAGTCATTAAAAGCTTTCATCTTTTTAAAACAACAATATATTTTTCGTTCAAATTACTAAATAAAATAAATTCCCTCATGGCGGTAAATGATTCATGGAACCGACCAACTTAAGGGTGGGTTTATCAGTGCACAGCTAAATGTATCGGCTTTATAGCTGTCAGCCAACTATAACTGGAAGATAAATTCGCTGCTAAATCAAAAAGTGTATATTCGCCAATAACTAACAGGCAGTTACAAAGGTGCTAGCCAGTTAAAATGATAATTTGGCAACATAGTTCCAGTCAGATGGGATGTAAGCAATGTTGCCGGAATGATTATTTTAGAAGTAAATTAAAAATTATTCTCCTGGTTCTATGCTTTGTTCCTATTTTTTTTCCAGAAATCGATTTCAAAAGGTAAAAATAATATTCGGGGCAACTATTTTTTGTAAGCAGAAACATGTTATTGAATTGACATAACAAAAAAAAAATATTTTAATTAGGCGTGATAATCACCGAAAGAAATAAGTATTTGTGAATAGGCAACAACGCAAAGTTTATAAAGTCTAACCCATAATTCAAAAATTTGGCGTTTGTTTGATGTTTGATGTGATTAATTATGGCAAAAAGAGGAGACAAAATAATGAGATCGTCAAATTTCAGTTTCTCAGAGCACAGTCTGTTAATTAAAATTGCCGTAGAGAAAAAAGCCGTAATCAAAAATAAAAAGACTGATGCCATAACCTGGCGTCAAAAGGACGACGAATGGAACAAAATCGAAAAAGAATTTAATTATTCTTATTCGAGTGGTGAGGTAAAAGTACAACAAAATATTTTAAAATAATGATTCCTACAGTTCCTGACAATATATAAATACTTTTTTTAAATATTAAATTAAACCTAATTTTTAACTTAATAAAATGTAAGTATTAATTATTACACATAATACCTACCTAGGTAGGTACGCATAATTAAAAAAAAAAAACTTTTATTTTTAGCCACGAAATCCCAAGCAGCTTAAAAATAAATATGAATCTATAAAAAAGAACTTAAAAAGAGACATTCTTTAAATTTAAAATACATTAAAAGGACCGGAGGAGGACAATTTAAGCCTCCCTCACCACCTAAAACTGAGGAGGAAATTGAACTACTTATAATAATATCGCTTTCTGTAACTATATAAGACTTTCTCTCATAATCAAAAAATTCCAGCAAGTCCTCATCTTCGTCACTTAATTCGATATCTTCGTAATTCATAATTTAATTTTATTACTTAGATGGTAAATATATAAAATGGTTTCTTAAACCCTACTTTTTTTATTGTAACTACCAGCTATCTCCTAAACTGGCGAAAAAAGCTCCAGCTAAAATAGCCATGACTTTAACTTACAGCTTGGATTGACGGAAGGTCGAATAAACAGTTTGACGTTTATATGACCGACAGCTTACACTTGACCAACAGCTGAAGTACATAACCGTGCACTGATAAACCCGCCCTAAGTGTGTTAGTGATAAATCAAAATTTTTAACCTAGGGCTAACAACAACCCGGCTGGCGTTTAGCCAGTGAGGTGTCCTGGGTAGAGACAGTGGCATAAGACTGACCTGACCTACGGACTACTGAAAAATAATTGTACATTAACGTAAATTTACCGAATACCGACCCTGTACATAATTCCGATTTTAATGGATTTTAACGGATTTTAACCGAAATTTATATTTTATACGGTTATTATATTTTACCTATGAAAACATAAGATAGCCAGTTTATCTTGTCATCTATTTCATCTCATACTATAATATGCGATCCAATGCTGCCTTTATTATTAGTTAGAACAGTAACGTGTAATGGTACGTGCGGGTCAGAGCCTGTCAAATCAACTAACTATAAATAAAATTTGCTAAGACCATCAGTGCAATTATAGATAAGTAAACATACATATTTATTAAATTTTAGCGAGATCAGTGATTATTGTTAACTATAAAGGTGGAATTTTGGCTGGTTTTTCATAAAGTAGCCTTTGAATTACATAATTTTACGCGGTCGCTAATTTCGTACGTTATATTTTCTGTTGTACCAAATTACGACCAGCTGGTCGGAATAGCATTTAAAAATCCCTATAGTATTTTTAGCCTCAAAAATCTATCCGATGCTCTTTCTTCTCTATTTTTTGTCAACTTATCTTTCGATATGTATTCATCGTTCTGAGCTAATTCCGAACTGAAAAAGTTTAGTTTTTAGCGAATATTCCCAAATGCGACTTATAATATATTTTACTAGTTTTGCTTTCTTTTCCGAGAAAATTGTTTTTTAAAATTAGCAACCAGGTTTAATTCTGATGGACTGTATATAAATATTGTGTGCTTTTTCAATCAGAGAGAACTTATGACATATATTATTTTATTAGAAACTTAAAAAAATTTGAATTGCTGCTGTAAAAAACAAGGGTCGCAATAGGGGACATCAATATTTTGAGAACACCTAATTGCGACTAGCCTGGTCGTAATTCTGAACAATTACTTATATGATTTTTTTACCATTAGAATAACGTTGTTTGTTCGTTTGTAATTATTGTTTTTTGGTAGCTTGGTAAGACAATAAATTTGGCAAATTCATCTGAATGATGAAATAATGAGAAATGAGGAATCAGTAATTCAGTTTGATTTGTTACAACAATGCATGATTTAACCCTTGAAAATGATATAATAAATCTAAATAGTTATGCTGAATCTACTGAAATTATAGATGACAGCATTTGGCTTCGTACTGATGAAACAATAACTTATGATGTTCTTCCTAATGGCGTATTAAAAAAAAAGATCATAAAAATACAATAAACAACGAAGTCTCCGATGATATATTTAAAAATGGTTTTATACGAAAAACGAAGGAATTTAAGAAAAACAGCGAGCATTATGAAAATACCAAAAAATCATCTCATTGGTAGAAAATAAATGTTCTGACTCATTTGGAAATAAAAACAAATATAATAATGATGTTTCAACCATTTTTTAAATAATATCAATGGAACACCAGATAAACCAAACGGTCCTGTAAATATACCAACCCCATTTAAGAAAGCCCTGTTTTGTCATGGAAAACGATAAAGCAAAGAAGGACATTAGTAAAATTATTAAAAAGAAAACACGGACAGTAGCAATAAGTGATGAATATATGGAATACCAAAAAAGGACAGGAGAGAAAAAGAGAAAATTGGAAGAAAATGTCGCCATGGCCGATAAAAGGAAAGCTGCAACCGATATTAAAAAATCAAACGAAAAAAGGAAGACTGGCAGAGAGGAAGCTACATCAAAACAAAGTACATCTATGGGCGAATTAACTACTAATGCTGAGGCTACTTCTAAGTGCCAAAGGTATATTGTTGGGAATAACGTAGTTGTGCAGTTCGAAGAAGAGTATTTCCCTGGCAAAATTTTTGAAGAAACAAATGAGGAACGAAAAATTAAGACTATGATCAAGAGTGGATTCCACTGGCAGTGGCCGGGAAAAGATGATATATTAGAGTACATACCCAGAGACTGACATAATTTGTAGTTTTAGTTATCCTATTTTAATGATCAAAAAAGGTGACAGTATGATGTTCCAGAACTAAAAAATATGGATAAAACTACGAAGGAATAGAGAACGAGTATAATCTGTTATTAAATACTATTTCTAAAATAATTTTCCTTAATAAATACCTATAAAATAGTAAAGTTTAAATTAATTTATTTAAAAGATTATTTGGTCGGAATTAGGCTACTTCTAATTCGGAAATACGTACAGTAGTCGGCTTTTAGTACATCTACATTCGTAATTTGGTTCAGTAGGTACATATTGGTCGTAATTTAGTACATGCTATACTTTAATGCAGCAATTATTTAATTTCGGTAAAATTGATAATGAACAGCAAAATTGAATGCAAAAAGGTATAAAATATTAAAACAATATCCCCTCGTAATATAATAAATATGTCCAGAAATTCTTATTGTAATTGTGTTTCTTCATTTTGTAACATAAAACTAAATAAACCTTAAGCTGTCGGAATTTGGTACAGTTACGTTATATTTATGTATTATTTACAGTGTGTATACTTAAGTTGGCTACATATTATGAGAGACTTTTTTATTATTAACTTTACGAAAAAAAGTTATTCTTCATAAAAAGTTCTGCATGGTCCAAAACCTAAAATGCAACCATCAAATGTCGAAATTTTCCAGTCATATACGAGGTTTGGCAAAAAACGTGAATTTTTCCCAAGAATGTAAATTTTTCCCAAGCGTAAAGTACCTTTATTTTTGACATTATCAAAAATTGTTATTAAAAAAAGTTGATTAGAACTAAGAACCACGTCTAAATGTGCAATAACACGCATTAAATTAATTAAATAATTAAAAAATTAAATAATTAATAATAAATCAATAAAATAATTTTTCAACATAAATGCGTATAATTGCACATTTAGCCGTAGTTTTTAGTTCTGATCAACTTTTTTTCATATCAATTTTTGATAATGTCAAAAATAAAGGTACTTTACGCTTGGGTAAAATTTACATTCTTGGTAAAAATTCACGTTTTTTGACAAACCTCGTATATGACTGGAAAATTTCGATATTTGATGGTTGCATTTTAGGTCCTGGACCATGCAGAACTTTTTATGAAGAATAACTTTTTTTCGTAAAGTTAATAATAAAAAAGTTTTCCATATATACAGAACTCAAGCGGACACACTGTATACGACAGCTGTCAAATTTTGACAGGTAAGTTAAAATTTTTTTTTTAGATTTTTCGTAGCGAGATTTGTAGCTGTAAGAATCCTAAATGAAAAATTTTTCAGTTCCTAAATAACAAAGTTATATACGACAGCTGTCATTTTGACAGGTAAATTGCAAGTTTTTTTTAAGCTTTTCTTGTATCTAGGATTATAGCTGTAAGAATTCGAAATTTAAAAAAAATTCAGTACCTTAATAACAAAGATCTATACGACAGCTGTCAAATTTTGACAGGTAAGTGTCAATTTTTTTTTAGCTTTTTCGTAGCGACGGTTATAGCTGTAAGAATCTCAAATTAAAAAAAAATTCAGTACCTAGATAACAAAGTTTTATACGATACCTGTCAGATTTTGACAGGTAAGTGTCAATTTATTTTAACTTTTTTCGTAGCGAGGGTTAAAGCTGTAATAAAACTAAATTAAAAAAATTTTTAGTACCAAAATAACAAAGTTCTATACGACAGCTGTCAAATTATATATACTTAAATAGTAATTCTTATTTTTTATAATTTGCTACCATTTCTATGCTGTTTAGGTATAGAATAATATATTTGAAAACCAAAATTATATCGGACGCACCCAATTCGATTTATTAACGATCCAATATGACCCTACATTGATTTTACAAAAATTTAAAAAATTACTTCCCAACTTTCGATCACGTTCGCAAACAACAGTGTTTTGTAGCCCAACGACGTCTACATGTCGAAAAAGTTTAAATCAATTAAAATGATTTTTGCCACCTGTATCGCCCTACAACGAAAAAAAACATATTTTTTAACTTTGACTTTAATAACTTTTTTCTGGTACACCCTGTATATTTGAAATTGTTTCCAGAACGTGCCCCGACTATTCCTCTCTACGTCCAGAAAGTTTGAATCGTTTTGCTCTAACCGTTTCCGAAAAAAAAATTCGCGAATATCGAAATGTCGAATAACCTTCTACCACGTGGCGACGGATTATCAATGTCGAAACGCCATCGTTAAAATCGAGATTACAACCATTTCTGAAACATTTTGGGCAAATATTTTGGTCAGTAAAATTAGAAGAAGGTTCAAGGTAGATATTCCACCCGATTTAAAATCTGGAAATGTTCTTATTATTCTAGCAAGTCACGCTGAAAACACTCATTTTTCGCCATTTTTGACAGCCGGATTTTTAGAATTAATAATTAATTTAGATTCATCAATATCAAGGCACTCTTAGTCAAAAGTGAATGGTGTTAGAATTTGTAAAGATTGCCTGTTTCCGCACCAAAAAAAGCGACTTTTCTCAATTTTGCGAATATATTTTAATGATTTTGAATATGTAGAGGTGTTGCGAAGTAATCAGCGCATTTTTTGAGAAAAAAATAAAACGGTTTTGTTAAAAATTGAATAAGCTACAGTCGATATAGTAAAAAAAAAGCTGCCGTTTTTTCCGTATTTAAGATAAAGAAACGAAAAAATATCTCTTAAATACAATTTGACGAGCTCTATCCGCTAAAGTTTACAACGTTTCGATCAAAAGTCGTTTTCAGTACGAAAAAAAATAAAAACCGTGAAAAAATCAGGCCTAACTTTATGATTTTCACTTTCTTACAATTTTCGGCAATTTCCATTCCAGTTAGGTATAGAACGATATATTGGAAAAAGGTAGATTTTGAGATGGCCTAACCGATTATCCAAACCGCATGTCGATTGGATGCACCCAATTCGACTTATTAGCGATCCAAGAGGTACAATTTTCGACCAAATTTTGACTTTGAAAAAATCAAAAAAATTACTTCCAAACTTTCGATCGCGCTCACAAACAATAGGGTTCTGTAGCCCACGGTCGTCTACGCGTCGAAAAAGTTTAAATCGAAAAAACTAATTTTTGTGGCCTGTATCGTGTGCCAACGAGATCCCGATATTTCTCGACTTTAAAAATTAATAACTTTTTTCCGGCACAACCTGTATATTCGAAATTTTTACACAACGTACCCCCACTATTCCTCTCTAAACTAAAAAAGTTTCAATCGTCCCACTCTAACCGTTTCCGAGAAAAAAAATCGCAAATATGAAAATGTCGAAACTGACGGCGGCGGCGGCGACAACATACGCACATTATTACATATCGCGCTACACCGCGATATGTTATACGGCGCTTCGGTAAAAATAATGTGCGTATGTTGTCGGCGTCGTCGTCGTCGCCGCCGTCAGTTTCGACATTTTCACATTTGCGATTTTTTTTCTCGGAAACGGTTAATGTGGGACGATTGAAACTTTTTGGGTTTACAGAGGAATAGTAGGGGTACGTTGTGTAAAAATTTCGAATATACAGGGTGTGCCGGAAAAAAGTTATTAATTTTTAAAGTCGAGAAATATCGGGATCTCGTTGGCATTCGATACAGGCCACAAAAATTAGTTTTTTTGATTTAAACTTTTTCGACGCGTAGACGACCGTGGGCTACAGAACCCTATTGTTTGTGAGCGCGATCGAAAGTTTGGAAGTAATTTTTTTTATTTTTTCAAAGTCAAAATTTGGTCGAAAATGGTACCTCTTGGATCGCTAATAGGTCAAATTGGGTGCATCCAATCGACATGCGGTTTGGATGATCGGTTAGGCCATCTCAAAATCTACCTTTTTCCAATATATCGTTCTATACCTAACTGGAATGGAATTTGCCGAAAATTGTAAGAAAGTGGAAATCATAAAGTTAGGCCTGATTTTTTCACGGTTTTTATTTTTTTTCGTACTGAAAACGACTTTTGATCGAAACGTTGTAAACTTTAGCGGATAGAGCTAGTCAAATTGTATTTAAGAGATATTTTTTCGTTTCTTTATCTTTAATACGGAAAAAACGGCAGCTTTTTTTTTACTATATCGACTGTAGCTTATTCAATTTTTAACAAAACCGTTTTATTTTTTTCTCAAAAAATGCGCTGATTACTTCGCAACACCTCTACATATTCAAAATCATTAAAATATATTCGCAAAATTGAGAAAAGTCGCTTTTTTGGGTGCGGAAACAGGCAATCTTTACAAATTCTAACACCATTTACTTTTGACTAAGAGTGCCTTGAAATTGATGTATCTAAATTAATTATTAATTCTAAAAATCCGGCTGTCAAAAATGGGTGTTTTCAGCGTGACTTGCTAGAATAATAAGAACATTTCCAGATTTTAAATCGGGTGGAATATCTACCTTGAACCTTCTTCTAATTTTATTGACCAAAATATTTGCCCAAAATGTTTCAGAAATAGTTGTAATTTCGATTTTAAAGATGGCGTTCCGACATTGATAATCCGTCGCCACGTGGTAGAAGGTTATTCGACATTTCGATATTCGCGAATTTTTTTTTCGGAAACGGTTAGAGCAAAACGATTCAAACTTTCTGGACGTAGAGAGGAATAGTTGGGGCACGTTCTGGGAACAATTTCAAATATACTACCGGAAAAAAGTTATTAAAGTGAAAGTTGAAAAATATGTTTTTATTTCGTTGTGGCGCGATACAGGTGCCAAAAAGCATTTTAATGGAGTTAATCTTTATCGGCGTGTAGACGACGTTGGGCTACAAAACACTGTTGTTTGCGAACAGGATCGGAAGTTGGGAAGTCAATTTTTTAATTTTTTTAAAATCAATGTAGGGTTATGTTGGATCGTTAATAAATCGAATTGGGTGCGTCTGACACACTTTTGGTTTGGAGATTCGTTTAGGTCATCTCAAATACTACTTTTTTCAAATATATTGTTCTATACCTACCTGTAATATAAAGGGTGCAAATTATAAAAAAGTAAGAATTACTATTTAAGTATATATAATTTGACAGCTGTCGTATAGAACTTTGTTATTTTGGTACTGAAAATTTTTTAAATTTAGTTTTATTACAGCTTTAACCCTCGCTACGAAAAAAGTTAAAATAAATTGACACTTACCTGTCAAAATCTGACAGGTATCGTATAAAACTTTGTTATCTCGGTACTGAATTTTTTTTTAATTTCAGATTCTTACAGCTATAACCGTCGCTACGAAAAAGTATTAATTTGTATTATTATTTACAAATCCCGCTTAACACAGCTTGCGACAATCTAAAACGAGATTAATTGTCTTCCGTGTTTATATAAAAAACAAATAATATCCATCAGAAGTCAATAACCACATTTCATTGAACTCGTTACATTAACCGCTGTCTCGATAGCTTCAGGCAAAAACAAGTTTTGTTTCCATACTTCATTGAAAAATCAATTCTACATGTTTCCTAGGTCATTATCCGGTTACTAAGGTGCATTGAGTTGCATTTTTAATAAATACGCACAATTTCCTAGTTCAAACGGTCAACTCAGTTCAACATTTTTTGACTTTGATTACAATATATAAGCTGGTTGGATTTGCTTCAACACCTTATAACAAACCAGCATTTGTAGACCTTAATACCTGCAAAATTTACTTATTACCCTAGTCTAAGTAGTGACGTTTGCCATTTATGATGACTCCCCCCAGCCTCGATATAATTTGATAGTAGTAGTAGATGGGGGTTTCGTCGTCTTCAATTTTTAAATACAATATTAAAGTATATAACTTTTGGATTAGAGCTTAATACTCTAGTATATAACCTTACTCGCTTAAAGATGGATGAAAAATCAGCAAGAGAGTTAATAAAAACAAGAAAATCTGTTAAACAAAAATACAATGCATTAAAATCGGATTTATCTGATAAAGAAATTCGTATGGAAAAAGAGTTTAAACCAATTACTCAACCTTTGAATGAGCTAATTAGAAACATTAAAACAGATCCGTTTATTAAAAGAGAAAATTATTCACCGCAAATGTTCTCAACTCCTATACAACAATTTCAATTTCCTACTCCTCTAGAACGCATTGCGAGAAAATCAAATGCCTATGATAAATATCTTCCAACAACCACACCTTCATTTCTAAGAGATGATGAGGTATTTTGGGACAATTTAGAAGAACCTAGTATACTGGAATCCAGCCATAATTCAACAATCGAACCTACTTTAGATGAGATACAACAAAGTGTCTTGGAAATAACAAAAACACCAGCATATCAGGAATATTTGAATGCTTATGATCCGTTGGTAAGACCATTTGTCGATGAATTAATAAAGGATACAAAGGGTGAATTTGATAACAAATATGGTCTTAATCATGATATTAAATCCGAAAAATATAAAATCGCGAAGTCTGAAGTAGACTTTATAGGAAAAGATATTAAGGTTGAGGGTGTTAGATATGAGGGAACACCTGGTTTATATGAACTGATATTTAAAAAACAACCTGTTGGCTATTCCACAAAAGATTTGGACAATTATATGGATATTTTAAAAAGAACAAATGCATACAGACGAAATTTTGAGTCTAATAATCAAATCCAAGGAGCAACCGACACTAAATACGTAACAATAATTAAACCATATTTATTAAAAAAGGGTATATTAAAAACGAAAAGTGTATCATCGGAAATAGATTATCATTTGACGCTACCAAGTACATCAAGAGGGTTACCAAAACCACAACAAAGACCACGTTCTACGAGATTACAATCCACAAAAAGCGTGACTGGGAAGGGAGCGATGTTAAATTTATCAAAAAAAAAGCTAGATTATGTTTATTATGATAATTTAAACGAGATAATTGATAGGTTAAGGTTGTTGACAGCATCACAAATGGCTGGACATACAGGACATCAAAATGAAATAATATCAATTTTGGAAGAATTAAGGGAAGCTCACATTATTTTATAAAAGAAGGAAATATTATAAATTTGATTCATTACCACAATGTCGATCGATAAATTTGGAAGTCATATTTCAAAACGATACTTGTCTAATTATTCTGCTGCGGTATTGGGCAAAAAGGTGATTGAAAGTGCGGGGAAAACAATTACAGATAATTTTACTAAGGATGTGAAATACATAGAAAACAAAATTATTCAAAATTTTCAAAAAACTCTTGAATCAAAGACGAAGAGTGAGAGAAACTTTAAAAGTTTAAATAAGATAGTAAGTGAAAACGATGAATTAATAAAAAGTGTTGTGAAAAAGGTAAAGTTATATGCAGACGAAAATGTTAATAAAATAATAAATTTAGAGGATGTTATCAAAGAGCAAACAACCAATGTTCACCAAATAATAAACGATATTCAACCATTGAAGCAAGGAATATTTCCACCTGATGTGTTAAAAAATATGATAACTAAGCAACATGCATCATCTCATAAAGATTTAGAAAAAGAGTTAGCAATAAAAATTGAGAGTATTAATAAGAAGCTTAGTTCAGCAATAAAAACATTTCAAGAAGATCACATTCGCATGGATAAAAAAACACTTGAAATTGAGTCATCTTTGTTACAATTATTAGGTCATAAAACTGAATTTGATGCTTTAGATGAAAAATTTACCAATGTTTCAATAGAAATGAAAGAAATTAGCAATAACCTAAATATAGCTAAATTGCATTCTGAAAAATTGGAAGAAAAATTACTAAACATGATAATGTCTTTCACTGAAAAAGTAAATGAAATTCAAAAGGATGCCGATAAATACGACTTAAAAAATATTGAAGATAGATTATGGACAAAAATGAATTCTGCAATTAATGAAAAATGTGTGACTGTGAGTGATATTCGTATGCCGTTTAATATATTTGAGAAACGGATTGATCAATTAGAAACTGAATTTAAAGAGAAAATTGCTGTTCTTAAATAGGATACGTTGTAGAAGATCTAAAATATACATTAAAGGGAATCCAACTCCAGTGAAGAAAATATCTTATCCATATCAAAAATTATAATATTTAAGGCTAACACTTAGTTAAAAAATGTTAGTATCTAAAACTAATCATGAGTGAAAATAGTAAAGAAACTGTAGTAAATGAGCTTCATAGACCAGCTAGAAAAAAATTTAGACGACGTTATGTTATAATTAAAGGTTTAAATGATCTATGGCAAGCTGATTTAGTTGAAATGCTTCCTTATGCAAAGCTTAATAAAGGATACCGTTACATATTAGTTGTAATAAACGCATTTTCTAAGTATGTTTGGATTCAACCTGTTAAAAGAAAAACCGCAGAAGATGTAACTTTAGCAATGGAAAATATTTTAAAACTTGCTAAAACTCCCCCAAAACACATCCAGACAGATCAAGGAAAAGAGTTTTATAATTCCAACTTTAACAAATTAATGCAAAAATATAAAATTAATCATTATAATACATTCTCTAATTTAAAAGCTAGCATTGTTGAAAGAGTCAATAGGACTTTAAAAACATTAATGTGGAAACAATTTAGTTTACAAGGAAATTATGAATGGTTGAATATTTTAAATGATATTGTTGTTAAATATAATACCACAAAACATAGAACAACTGGATTAAAACCCATTGATTTCAATGAAAAAAATGAAAAGAAAGTTTTAAAATCAACTTATAATAAAATAAAAACCATTGATCCAAAAAATTCAAAGTTTAAGAAGGGAGATTATGTTAGAGTCAGTAAATATAGGGAAGCTTTTCAAAAAGGGTACACACCTAATTGGTCAAATGAAATTTTTGAAATTAGAGATATTAATCTAACCAATCCAAAAACATATTTGCTTAAAGATGAAAACGATGAATCCATTCAAGGAGTATTTTATACAGAAGAGTTGCAAAAAGTTAAACATCCAAACGTATATCTGGTTGAAAAGGTGTTGAGGAAACAAGGAAATAAGGTTTATATAAAATGGTTGGGTATGGATAAAACACACAATTCATGGATATTAAAAAGTGAATTAATTTAAATTGTATTTATTTCAAAAATAAAAGTTACATAAATCATTTATTATATATTTTTTTTTTAATTTTATAACTAACTAGTTAAATTGATATAAAATTATCAAATCCCTTTCTATATCGTCCCTCATTCATGGAACTATCTTTATCGATAACAACAAAATCATATTTATTTTGCCAACACATTGAACAGAGATCCTTAAATGTTTGTATGTTCATGTCGCTATTTACGTGATTATCATAAATATGTTTTAAGTTGGTGGCGTCTTGTTGAAAAATTATCAAAAGGTTGGCATTATCTCTGATAAGTTGTTTAGGTATGGATGAGTATGTTTGACATAAATAAAAACAATCGGTATTTTTATGTCGACCAAAACAAAAATAATCTCTCATCAGTGCTTGACTGCTACAAACGATATCATCAAAAATAATGATTGAGTTCGGTTTTATTTCATTTGGTGAAACAATATCATCAGCATTAGAAGATTCAAAATAACCAACAAATTTTAGTGGTTTAAATAATGTTCTTAAATAATCATATTTTGATTGATTTAAGGATTTCGAATATACATATATGTTTTCAAATCGTAATCCATTAAGATGTGTGATAAGGGAAATAACTAGATTTGTTTTCCCACATCCGCTAGGACCTACAACTAAGCAGCGTTTGCAATTTCCTCCAAATAATCGACCATGTTTCCGATAAATATCTTGCTTTAAATCAAAATTTTTTATTGGTAAAGAAAAATCTTGTTTTATAATCTTCATTGTTTGAATATCTCTATTTAAGTAAGAACATTTATATATTTCAATCATTTATACCGGGTGTCCACGGAAGGTGGCTCGCCCCTCTAACTTTTTTGCTTTTCAAGATAATGAAATAAAATTCGGGGGATTTGTATACGACATAAAACTGCATTTTTTGACAGGTGACTCAACATTATGGAACTTCCGATTTAACCGGAAGTGACATAAACTTTCGATTTTTAAATGGGACACCTGGTATATTTTTACTTTTTTGGACTCCATATGACATTCTAAATACAACGATGTGTCACTTGTCACTTTTTGTCACCAAGAAAATATTTTTTTTCCAAATTTATTGTTTTATCTAGAGGGCTATGAATACCTTAAAATCACTTATTTCAGTTCTTTAATCTTGGGAAAAATATAATTTTACTATTTTTGGTCCAATGCTATGTGCTATGTAAAATTTAATTTTTAAAGTTGTATAACTAATTTTTTTTAAATGGCAACATGGTGGCTCGTCGGGTTAAGAAAAAAGAGGATTTTATTACGATTATTTTGATACTATACACTATTAGGTTTTAGAAAAGCTGCCATTAAAAAACTTTAAAAAGTTAACTTAGAACTTTCCTAAAATGAAGAATCTTTTGAGAATAAATTTAGATTTAAATGCATCAAGCAACCTGACCAGCAAAACTGATAAAACAAAATCATCCCTTGAAGAAAATTGAAATGCCAACAGCTTCTGTTAAAGTAAATTAGTTTGTTGATTAAAAAACATGGAAAATAATTGTTTTACAACGAGTGAAAAAGTTGATATGTTATTAGTGTTTGGAGAATGTAGAAATAATTCAACCGATGCTGCACGACTTTACGCACAAAGTATTTTAATCGGCGTCATCCAACCCGGCACTACTAGGTACCCAAAACTGGTTCCGAAAATGCGAAATGAGCCTGACGATAATAATATATCAACTTTTTCACTCCTTGTAAAACTATTATTTTCCATGTTTTTTTAAACAACAAACTAATTTACTTTGGCAGAAGCTGTTGGCATTTCAATTTTCTTCAAGGCATGATTTTGTTTTATCAGTTTTGCTGGTCACAGGCTGCTTGATGCATTTACATATAAATTTATTCTCAAAAGATGCTTCATTTTAGGAAAGTTCTAAGTTAACTTTTTAAAGTTTTTTAATGGCAGCTTTTCTAAAACCTAATAGTGTATAGTATCAAAATAATCGTAATAAAATCCTCTTTTTTCTTGACCCGACGAGCCACCATGTTCCCATTTAAAAAAAATGAGTTATACAACTTTAATAATTAAATTTTACATAGCACATAGCATTGGACTAAAAATAGTAAAATTGTATTTTTCCCAAGATTAAAGAACTGAAATAAGTGATTTTAAGGTATTCATAGCCCTCTAGATAAAACAATAAATTTGGAAAAAAAAATATTTTCTTGGTGACAAAAAGTGACAAATGACACATCGTTGTATTTAGAATGTCATATGGAGTCCAAAAAAGTAAAAATATACCAGGTGTCCCATTTAAAAATCGAAAGTTTATGTCACTACCGGTTAAACCGGAACTTCCATAATGTTGAGTCACCTGTCAAAAAATGCAATTTTATGTCGTATACAAATGCCCCAAATTTTATTCGATTATCTTGAAAAACAAAAAAGTTAGAGGGGCGAACCACCTTCCGTGGACACCCGGTATATAATGATTAAACACAATAGCAATACTAACATTCACTCTAAGAAGCGTAAGAGGAAAGGAAGTGGATTATTAAATTCATTAATTAATAAATTACCCATAGAACTCCATATCCCTTCATATAATTTTTGTGGCCCAGGTACGAAATTAAACAAAAGACTTGCACGAGGAGATAAAGGAATAAATCAATTAGACGAAGCGTGTAAAGAACACGATATCACATATTCGAAACATACAGATATTGAAAATAGACACGAGGCTGATAAAGTATTAGCTAAAAAAGCATTTAATAGATTTAAAGCTTCAGACGCAAAGTTTGGTGAAAAAATTTCATCTTTGGTTGTTGCTGGAATAATGAAAGCAAAAAGAAAGCTTGGTATGGGAATGAGGAAAAAAGGAGGTCAAATATCTTTTAACACTGTTGTCAAGAAGGCTCGTAAAGGAATAGTTGGAAAAAAATTTAGTAACATTAAAAACATCGCATCCGCTGCATTATCAGCAGTTAAAAATACAAAATCAAAAATACAGGTTCCAAAACAAAGAATTATTCCAATTCCTAAAACTGGTGGAATTTTACCATTAATACCAATCTTTGCAGGTCTATCTGCTTTAGGCGCCCTAAGTGGTGGTGCTGCTGGCATTGCTTCAGCAGTAAATGCTGCTAAAAACGCGCAAAACAAATTAGATGAACAAAAAAGACATAACAAAGCCATGGAGAAAATATCGATTGGAAAAGGTCTATATATTCATCCTTATAAAAAGGGTTGTGGATTATATTTGAAACCATATTCAAAAAACTGTTAAAATTGCTACCTCGCAGACCCTTGACTAATGTAGATTTAATAAAATATGCTAAAATACTAAAGTTACCAAATTTTAGAGGTGTCTTTATGAGAAATAAATTACCTAAGAAAATTAAAAAACATGAAACAGGTATTATTAATTTGGATAATGAAATGGGTGATGGTACTCATTGGACAGCATATATTAAGAACAATAGAAACATAGTCTACTTTGATAGTTTTGGTAATTTAAGACCTCCAACAGAAGTTATAACTTATTTTTTTAGCGATGGTAGTGAAAATAATATTAAATACAATTATGATGAATACCAATCTTTCGATACCTACGTATGCGGACAATTATCTTTACAATTCATTTATAACAATGCGTAAGCGCAATTAATTTGTATTCTTATTGCAACCATCATGTCGTTTACTATAGCTCTTTCTGACAGTTCCGCCATTCTTCAAGCAAATTTTCATCCACCTATTTACTTAAATCCCGACTTATCTTATGTTATCGGTCTAACTAATTTTGAAACTTTTAATGCGATACCAAATATTGATGAAAGTAATAACAAGGTGTATTTTGGAATAAATAATGAGTTTCTAACGATTCCGACAGGTAGTTATGAAATGGAAGACATTAATAAATATCTACAAAACGAGTTTAAAAAACAAAATATTTCGTTTTATTTATATGCTAACAACAACACGTTAAAATCAGTCATTAATTCATCTGTCGATATTATTTTTAAAGATGGTGCAATTGGAAAAATTTTGGGTTTTAATAATGGAATTTTAAAGGGTGATGGATTTCCAAAAACATCAGAAAACCCTGCAGAGATTATAAAAGTTAATTCTTTATGTATAGATTGCAGTATCGCTGAGGGTTCCTATCTGAACGGAAAGCCTGTACACATCATTCACCAGTTTTTCCCTAATGTTAGTCCAGGATTCAAAATAATAGAAAGTCCTCAGAATATAATTTATTTTCCCGTCACAGTAAAAGTAATAGACAAAATAACAATAAAAATAATAGATCAAGACCTTAACATTGTTGATTTTCGAAACGAGATCGTAACAATAAGATTGCATATTAAAGAGGTATAATGGTTATACTTTATAATCAAAATATCACTGGTTTACCAACAAAAAACTATAAGAAGAATATACATCATAAACCTAAGATTAGTAGCGAGAAAATCTTTCATAGGATAACATCTAAAAATAAAACATTTTTAAAATCATTAGGTCTTAAAGTTTTAGTATAATGGATATTCTTAACATAACACAAGATCTGTTTATAGATAACTCTATCGTACATTCAGAGTTTCATGCCTATGAACCATATTTACCAACAAAATTAGGAAACAATGATGAAATTACAATACCTATACATGAAGTTGAAAAATACACACTTCCATCCGAAAGCTTCCTTTATATAGAGGGAAAACTAACAAAAGATGATAATACTGTTTCTGAAACAATGAAATTAATTAATAACGGAATAGCGTTTCTTTTTAAAGAGATGCGATATACTTTAAATGGTGTTACAATTGATTCAGTGAGGGATGTGGGGATAACTTCAACAATAAAAGGTTATTTATCATATAATCAAAATCAATGTAATAAACTAAAAAACGCTGGTCGGTTCCCTATGGGAAACTCACAAGTGGTTGATGCTACCACTGGTTTCTTTAATGTTTGCATCCCTCTTAAATTTTTAATGGGATTTTTCGAAGATTATAAAAAAATAATTTTAAATGGTAAACAAGAACTTATTTTAGTGAGAGATAATTCTGACAAAAATGCTACACTTAATACTGTAGATCAAAATCCGAAAATTCAACTTACTAAGTTGACTTGGAATATACCGCATATATCAGTAGCGATTCCTCAAGAACTAGCATTAACTAAAATAATTGATAGAAATAGTAACATAACAATTGCATTTAGAAGTTGGGAGTTAATAGAATATCCGGAGCTACTTAAAACAGGTCGTCATAATTGGCCTGTCAAAACCTCTACAAAGATCAATACCCCAAGACATATAGGGATTTGCTTTCAGACAGATCATAGAGATAAGGCAATATCTGATATGTCACAATTCTCCGATATTAAATTGCGAAACATCAAAGTATTTTTAAATTCTGAAAGATATCCCTACAATGATCTCTATTTAGAGTTTGAAAAAAATAAATTTGCGACATTATATGAAATGTTTGCAAGTTTCCAAAAATCCTATTATGGGATAACGCCGGAACCAATTTTTTCTCCAAAGGAATTTAAAGAAAAGGCCCCCATAACATATATCGATTGCTCCCATCAAAAAGAATCTATTGAAACAGGACCTGTTGTTATGAGAATTGAATTTGAATTACAAGAGGATCTAACTAACAAAGTATCAGCTTATTGTCTTATTATGCATGACAAAATATTTACATATAATCCTTTAACCAAAAACGTCAGACAACTCTAAGAAACTTTATAAAATCATAGGTTTGCGGTTTGTTTCCATCATTATGATTGAGACGCTAGAACAACGATTATCATACTTTTTAAAAGAATTGAAGCTACTGAAACAAAAAATTCAAGAATACTCTGATCAGAAATCGCTGATTAAACAATTTTCACATCTGAAATTATGAATTTTCTCATTCTCGACGTTCAAGGTTTCAAAATTGAAAACAACAAATTTGTTCCAAAGGAATTAGCTGCTTATGATGGAAAAAAAATATGTCACTACGTTTTTAAACCCCCATTTAACATGAAATATTTACCACCAAACTTGCAACAACAAGCTGTTTGGTTAATGAAAAATCATCATTGTCTTCCATGGTGTGAAGGATATACACCCATTCACAAATTTTCTGAAATTATCAAAAACCTAACAGAAAATGTGGATCGTGTGTATGTGAAAGGAAGTGAGAAGTCTTTATACATAAAAAAATACTCCCTATGCACAGTGATTGAACTTGACGATTACCCTCCTTTAACTGCAGAAGAATCATCATGTTTTTACCATTCCAAATCATCCTGCATCTGCGCATTATCCAATGTTTTTACATTATATAATGATACAATAATGATTGAATAAAACAAATAAATATATTTATGTTTTTTATTTATAAATTACAAATTACTTCCAAACATTTTTTTTATTTTTCAATACAATTCTTTACAAATTCGTTACAAGCAAATAATTCAACATCCTCTACAACACAATCAGAGAAAAAGTTTAACAATTCCAACACGCAACAAACATTTGCGCTGTTTAATATAGGTAAAATAACATCATGTACATTTTTTAGTAAATCACCATTTTTCATGGAAACTCCACTAACTAGAATATTATAATATTTCGAAAATTCTTGTGATTTTAAAATATCCAAACGATATTTAATCAGATTTGATAATTTAACTAATTCGTTTATGGTGTCACCAGCAAGGAAGATTTCGTTTCCACCGTCTTGTACAATCTTGATTATTCTTGACTTGTAATGGTGAACAAAGTGAATTTCATATCCTTTTGTCTGCAAGGGTTGCCATCCAAAAGTGTTAGAGCACATGAAGCTTTGCATATATCCTTCATTACTTAGAAGTGATATCAATTGATCTTCATTAAGGATAACAGTTTGGTTATACTTGACTCCGCCGAGTTTAATAACCGGTTCATATTTTCTCTCTAACGAAAATCTAACACTAACCCATTTGGATTTGGATTTGTTAAGGTAGTACATGCTTTCATTGATGAGAGCACCATTACGTTTCTGACTAAATTCTTCGTTCTTGGATTGTTGAGGATTGTAGGACATGGTATCAATGTAAAAGTTTGCCATTTTTGTAGGTTATGTGTAGACAACGTTTGTGAAATTATTGTTGATGCAACTTGAACTGTCTGCTTAAATAAGCAATAAAAATGTAGAGGGGGAAGCTGTAATGTGGGGGGATATAAATGATAGAGGAGCATTAGTAACATCAGATAGTAACCATGAATGAGACCAATGTTTTCCTTGACATTCAAGGATATAATTGCAGTTTTGGTTACATTCCAAAAGAGGTGTGCATTTATGATGGGATTCGTTGTTCAAATTATTTGTTTAAATCCCCATTTAAAAGAAACATGTTATCTGATGATGATTTAAAAGTAGTTAATTGGAGTGAAGAGTATCATGGATTGGATTGGGATTGTGGAAATATTGAACTTAATGAACTTGATAGTATTTTAAAACATACCTTATCATACTACCACTTACCAAAAATTTATGTAAAGGGGAATGAAAAGTCAAACTTTCTCAAAAAGTTTTTAGATGAAGAATATATTTATAACATCCCTATTGGTCGAGAACCCAAACTAAGTAAATTCAAGACGATTCCAGAGTGTTATTTTCATAAAAATATGAATCCATGGCACTGCGCCTTAGCTAATGTGAAATTGTTATATCGTTATAAAAATTGTTATGAATAAATAAAATAGTTACAAAATATGTTTTACATTTTTTTATTTATAATACAAATATGCTTTAAATAATACATATCCCAACAAACACATAAACAATATAAAAAATATTATTACAAATATTATACATGTGCGTATATTACATTCTTCCATATGTAATTTGTTATACAATTGATTCCATTTCTCTGTTAGTGCATGCGATCTATTAGAATAATATATCCTTAACTTATACTCTACAGTGGATGAGTTATTTATTACATGATCATTTATTTTATAAGTAAACAATCCATTACTTATATCCATCCTTTTCCATGTTGATGGCCAACTATCATTATTTGCATTATTAATCGATAAACAAATAAATGTATCTTGAACATTGGGATTAACTTGTATGAATAAAGTATTGTTAATAAACGCTGATAGGAAAAGAACACCTACAGGTAGGACCATCATTTTAAAAATAAAATAATTTTGTTAAGTTCTTAGGTTTTATATTCATCGTGAACTAGATTTCGTAAAATATCGATAACATTATTAACATCAGGATCATCAGTTCTGGATTTATCTTCTAAAATGTCAATGTGTTTGTGCCCCCAAGCTAGGGTTCTAAAAGAGTCTTAAATTATATATCGTTTATCATCTTTTGGGGACAAAGCAACCTTATTTTTTAGTTGAGTAAACATATCATGTAGGATTGAACGAAATACATTCATTTTTCTAAACTTGGTTTCTGAATTTTCAACTACATCTTTATAATCTTGTTTAGTAATTAAATTTTGTATAACATATTTTTTCACACCTTTTGCTTTTTTTTCCGATTTATTTTTTAAATTGACGCAGTAAGCTTTTGCACCTGTACCATAGAAACTTAAAATTGGTTGACCTGCAAACTCATCTTTCATACATCCTAATACAGATTTATTCTTAGTCATGTTATGCATATTATTTTCATTATAATTGGAAGTATCAAATTTATCTAAATTATTCTGAATATCTTCATAAAAGTTTGGCGTCTCTATTTGGAGAATCAAACTATCGGTATCAGTGTACAATAATATTGCTTTGTCGCCATATTTACTTTTGATTTAATCATAATAAAAATTATAAATTACTGTTTTTGATAATTCCAAGACTGAGAATCCAATATAAACTGGTTTGTTGTAATTCACCTTAACTCTTTCCATTTGTATTGCAACAAAATTTTCGTTAAATACTAATCGATTTTTAAAATTTGGTTTAGCTATCAGTGTTTGCGCTCCTTGCTTTTGTCTAATATTTTCCCAATGTGTGATTAATCTTATATCAACTCGCTTATCAATATTTTCCAAAGATTTACCATAAATAGCATTATTATATAATTTGTAACAATCTTTTTCTAACTTGTTTTTGGATTTATTTCTCATTTCAGTATTTAAATCAATGTAAGGTTTCAGAAATGCTGACTGTTTAAATTTAATTACTCTGTGAATTTTAGTTACATTTAATCCATTTCGAATAGCTTGTTTAAGATTTCGATAATGAATTACATATTTTTCTTTATTGTTTAAATCACAAATTAATTTCTTTTGTTTTGAATCTGGTGGACAAATATTTTCTGATAAAAATGGTAGTTCATTATGTTTTTCATGTAAATCTTGAGGATATTTTATATCTACTTCTAAAACATATCCATATTCACCATCATCATCAATTGTTATCACATCAAGAGTTTCTATTTCTTCCATTGACATCCAAGAAAAATCACTTATTGTGAGATATTGACTCATACTATGTCCATACAAGTTAGTTGCATCTAAATACATAATAAATGAAGTTGATTTATCAGAATCATAATTTTTAAGGTATGGGTTATTTGCTTCAGCTTTTCGAACACTTCAATGACAAATTCCACCTCTTATACTATTCTTAAAAAAATGTTACATATCAATATCAGTCAATAATTCCAATTTGACGTTAGTCATTTTTAACATAGCATCCCAACTTAAACCAGGTAATGTATAATATTGTGCAGGATCCAACTTAAAATTATTTATGGATACATTTCAAAATGCTTCAAAAAAATCTGTTAATATGAGAACATCAGATAGTAAATAAATTTTTGTATAATCCATTAAGGTTTGACAATCAAATAAATTCCAAATATGAGTCGCTCTATTGTAATCTAAAGGATCTATAGATTTATCGCGTAGTTTATCATAAAAATCATCAATACTTGGAAGTTGATTCTCATACAATTTTTCAAATGAATCAACATAAGAATATGGGTACACTCCCTTTTTTCGAATTTCATTGAAATGGTTAGAATCTTGAAAATATTTTTGAACTTGTATACATTGATCTGTTTCTAAACTTTCACCAAGCGTTTCTAATGAGGTTGCAACAAATCTTAATGAATCCAAAAATCTCATTTTAACAAATACATTTTTTTCTTTATTGTCTTTGTCTTTATATTTATCAACCAGAATTGATTTTGAAAATGAAATGTATTTCTCTTTGGTTTGTGCTAAGACATCAATGTTATCTTCTTCGCAACACAACTGTTTAATAAACAGGTGACTATCGTAACCCGTTAAATTATGAAAAAATGTGGGGATAAAATATGGAATTTTGAAATTTAAGTTGCATATGCTATGTGCCGCACCTCGAAATTCACCAGTTAAATGATCATGATCTCTTACTTTTTCGTTTTCTTCAACTTGTTCGTTACATATATGACAAATATTGGTTGATTTATAAGTTGATTTCTGTTCATTTGATAGAGGAAGCAATTTTACTATAGGTTTAAGACAGTTATTGTAAATTCTATGTACATGACCTTCAATTCGTTTACAAAACGCCTCTGCAGCATCTAAACCAAAATAAGAATCTAATACTGATAGAGAGTCATCATATGAACATTTAATGAAATAAGAGAATGCATATGGTTCATGTTTAAAGGTGTTACGTGTATAGGAATCCAAATCATTTTCTGGTTGTTCAAATTGTAAAGGTTTTAAGAAACATTCGAAATCTGCATATATTACAAAAGGAACTTTAAGCTGTCTTTGAAAATTTTGAAACTGTAATATGTTTTCGGGTATATGTTGTCCATACTTGTTAATTTTGATTTCGTTGGTGGGAACTACTGTATACAAATGATTACAATCATTTTTTTGATGAATTTCGAGTTTTTGTATGGAAGTAAAATAATTTAAGCAACCATCACAAAAATATTTTTTATGACAATTTTTATTGATTTGAGATGATAGTAATCTTGACAAATCCTTAATCCAACAGTAATGATTGTTTTTACCTTCGCTTATTAACAATAAATTAACATGTAATGGTAGTTTTTTATTAGTGTAATGCATGGGGCCAACAACTTCATATTTTTGTTTACTGTCTTCAT
Source organism: Polydrusus pterygomalis (assembly GCA_963969555.1). NCBI lineage: Eukaryota > Metazoa > Arthropoda > Insecta > Coleoptera > Curculionidae > Polydrusus > Polydrusus pterygomalis. The sequence goes on along the minus strand of OZ018381.1, from coordinate 4,662,700 downwards.
AAACACTCTCTAAACCGTAAACATTTACAGATATATGATTTAGGGTTTCGAACTTTGATATATCTTTTAGCTTCATAGGGAATTCAATTTCTTGTAAATTTAATGCATTGAAGAAATTGGGATATGAACTCATTCTTTCACCATGATTTTTAGCTGGATACAACGCACTTATTACACTCCACGCAAAACAATATGGATCATTATTTCTTACAATGACAACTGCTTTCTTTAATGCAATTTGGTTTGGTAAAGAAATATATGAAGATGCTCCGATTGGATTAAATTTATAGTTAAGTTAGTATAAGTATTTTTTCTAAAGCCCAACCTGAGCCATTTTCTGCAAATATTGAAACTTTCTCTTTAATTTCAGATAAGAAATCCTTATAAATTCCACTTAAATCAATCGTAGATGATATTATCTTATTTTTTGTATTAAATGATTTGGTTTCTATTGTTTCTTTTGATTGTAAAATATAGCTACCAAATAATTCTACATTAATCTTAATACACTTATGCTTAACTAACTGTTCTGTAATTAAACTCACAAACTTTTGTTTCACTGTTTCAAAAAATTCTTCAATGTCTACATACTTTTGAGATGGAAGTAACATGTATGATATAATTCTGTTTTTAAACGCTGAAGTTAAAATTTTCACATTATTATCACTTTTAAAACTGCTTTTATGATGGTTTGAGCGCAAATGTGCATTTAGTTTATTTTTTACATACCAAGTATTACATTCCTTACATCTTGATAGAATAAGTTTAGGAATTGGTGGTTGATGTTCTGATTTTTGCGGTTCCTCTATTTTTAGTTTCTTTGTTGGTATCTCACATAATTGTGTGTTGTTCTTCCTTTTAATATGGGATGATCTATTAGGACAAGATTCCTTCTTATGTCTATACACATTTGATTGATGGTTGAATGTTTTATTGCAATCGCTGCACTGATACATCTTGTGTAACTAAACTGATCTTAACAATACTGTTCACAAATAACTATTAACTATTATTTTCTAAACTGAACGACAACTACTGCTTTTTACAGCAGCAAAGTGGTGATAACTAACTGTTGTGCTTGTTTATGGGTTTATATATGTGGGGGGATTCGGTGAATGGTGAAGTATGGAGAGGAGTGGGGGGAGGAGTGGGGGTAGGAGTGGGGGGTTGGAGTGGTGGTAGGAGTGGGGGGGAGGAGTGGGGAGAGGAGTGGGGGGAGGAGTAGGGGGTAGGAGTGGGAAGTGAAGTGGGGGTAGGAGTGGGGGGAGGAGTGGGGAGAGGAGTGGGGGGAGGAGTGGGGGGTAGGAGTGGGAAGTGAAGTGGGGGTAGGAGTGGGGGGAGGAGTGGGGAGAGGAGTGGGGGTAGGAGTGGGAAGTGAAGTGGTGGTAGGAGTGGGGGGGGAGGAGTGGGGGAAGGAGTGGGGGAGTGTTGTATTGGTAGGTTTGGGTGTGGTGGTGGGGGGATGTCTGTATATCCATATCCATGGATGGATTAGAAACGCTTACTATTCCCTACTTTTGTAAATCTTTTTAGTACTAATATTAGATGCACTCTCGGCTGACGATCAGCGATATGTACCCAGTCTAGTTACATATCGCGCGAACACGCGATATGTTATTCGTCGCCTTCACGCGGAATCACGACAACCCCTACTGCTTCCCGAAAATTTTGCTCTATATAGGCTGCTACATTTGAAATATGTGCGTATGTTGTCGGCGTGGTCGGCGTCGTCGTCGTCGCCGCCGTCAGTTTCGACATTTTCACATTTGCGATTTTTTTTCTCGGAAACGGTTAATGTGGGACGATTGAAACTTTTTGGATTTAGAGAGGAATAGTGGGGGTAAGTTGTGTGAAAATTTCGAATATACAGGGTGTGCCGGAAAAAAGTTATTAATTTTTAAATTCGAGAAATATCGGGATCTCGTTGGCATTCGATACAGGCCACAAAAATTAGTTTTTTCGATTTAAACTTTTTCGACGCGTAGACGACCGTGGGCTACAGAACCCTATTGTTTGTGAGCGCGATCGAAAGTTTGGAAGTAATTTTTTTTATTTTTTCAAAGTCAAAATTTGTTCGAAAATGGTACCTCTTGGATCGCTAATAAGTCGAATTGGGTGCATCCAATCGACATGCGGTTTGGATAATCGGTTAGGCCATCTCAAAATCTACCTTTTTTCAATATATCGTTCTATACCTAACTGGAATGGAAATTGCCGAAAATTGTAAGAAAGTGGAAATCATAAAGTTAGGCCTGATTTTTTCACGGTTTTTATTTTTTTTCGTACTGAAAACGACTTTTGATCGAAACGTTGTAAACTTTAGCGGATAGAGCTCGTCAAATTGTATTTAAGAGATATTTTTTCGTTTCTTTATCTTTAATACGGAAAAAACCGCAGCTTTTCTTTTACTATATCGACTGTAGCTTATTCAATTTTTAACAAAACCGTTTTATTTTTTTCTCAAAAAATGCGCTGATTACTTCGCAACACCTCTACATATTCAAAATCATTAAAATATATTCGCAAAATTGAGAAAAGTCGCTTTTTTGGGTGCGGAAACAGGCAATCTTTACAAATTCTAACACCATTCACTTTTGACTAAGAGTGCCTTGATATTAAATTAATTATTAATTCTAAAAATCCGGCTGTCAAAAATGGCGAAAAATGGGTGTTTTCAGCGTGACTTGCTAGAATAATAAGAACATTTCCAGATTTTAAATCGGGTGGAATATCTACCTTGAACCTTCTTCTAATTTTATTGACCAAAATATTTGCCCAAAATGTTTCAGAAATGGTTGTAATCTCGATTTTAAAGATGGCGTTTCGACATTGATAATCCGTCGCCACGTGGTAGAAGGTTATTCGACATTTCGATATTCGCGAATTTTTTTTTCGGAAACGGTTAGAGCAAAACGATTTAAACTTTCTGGACGTAGAGAGGAATAGTCGGGGCACGTTCTGGAAACAATTTCAAATATACAGGGTGTACCGGAAAAAAGTTATTAAAGTCAAAGTTAAAAAATATTTTTTTTTTCGTTGTAGGGCGATACAGGTGGCAAAAATCATTTTAATCGATTTAAACTTTTTCGACGTGTAGACGACGTTGGGCTATAAAACACTGTTCTTTGCGAACGCGATCGAAAGTTGGGAAGTAATTTTTTTGATTTTTTTAAAATCAATGTAGGGTGATATTGGATCGTTAATAAATCGAATTGGGTGCGTCCGATATACTTTTGGTTTGGATATTCGTTTAGGTCATCTCAAATACTACTTTTTTCAAATATATTGTTCTATACCTAAACAGCATAGAAATGGTAGCAAATTATAAAAAATAAGAATTACTATTTAAGTATATATAATTTGACAGCTGTCGTATAGAACTTTGTTATTTTGGTACTGAAAATTTTTTAAATTTAGTTTTATTACAGCTTTAACCCTCGCTACGAAAAAAGTTAAAATAAATTGACACTTACCTGTCAAAATCTGACAGGTATCGTATAAAACTTTGTTATCTAGATACTGAATTTTTTTTTAATTTGAGATTCTTACAGCTATAACCGTCGCTACGAAAAAGCTAAAAAAAAATTGACACTTACCTGTCAAAATCTGACAGCTGTCGTATAGAACTTTGTTATTTAGATACTGAATTTTTTTTAAATTTCGAATTCTTACAGCTATAATCCTAGATACAAGAAATGCTTAAAAAAAACTTGCAATTTACCTGTCAAAATGACAGCTGTCGTATATAACTTTGTTATTTAGGAACTGAAAAATTTTTCATTTAGGATTCTTACAGCTATAAATCTCGCTACGAAAAATCTAAAAAAAAAAATTTAACTTACCTGTCAAAATTTGACAGCTGTCGTATAGAACTTTGTTATTTAACTACTGAATTTTTTTTAAATTTTGGATTCTTACAGCTTTAATCCTAGATACAAGAAAAGCTTAAAAAAAATGACATTTACCTGTCAAAATGACAGCTGTCGTATAGAACTTTGTTATTTAGAAACTGAAATATTTTTAAATTTAGGATTCTTATAGCTGTAACTCTCGCTACGAAAAAACAAAAAAAAATTGAAACTTACCTGTCAAAGTCTGACAGCTGTCGTATAGAACTTTGTTATTTAGGATCTGAAAAATTTTTCACTTTAGGATTTTTACAGCTATAACCCTTGCTACGAAAAGGATAAAAAAAACTGACTCCTACCTATCAAAATTTGACAGCTATCGTATAAAACATTCTTATTTAGGTACCTGAAAATTTTTTAATTTCGAATTCTTACAGCTATAACCCTCGCTACGAAAAAGCTAAAAAAAATTACACTTTTAGTGCACAGTTAGTCAAGGTCTAAGCCATGTGTTGCTGATAATTGTGAGCTCCTGCTTAAACTTCAAAAAGTAGTGGTTTTTTTTGAAAATTAATTTTCAAAAAGTGTATAGTGTTATTGGAAGTCGTTTTAAGTCTCTTCCTGATACCTGTTTTTCTCATTATTCTTTTAATTAGTGGTCATAATCAGTCAAGAAAAGGTTGTTGCCATATTCCGGAGAAATCTAATATTTCGCGTCGATAAAGTTGTGACCAGGAACTTCAATAGTTGTTTTTAATTACGTTATCTGTCTTTTGCTAAGTGACGAAATGAGCAAAAACACCAGAAGTGCTTCTGCCGGTGAAGATCCCAATGAGAAACTGATCACTAAAGTCTGTGCAACTTTCCTTGGGCAAATTAGAGCAGAATTTGACCTTGGGTTTTCCAAGCTAGAGGAGAAAATGACACAGGTTAGCAATGACATAAAATCTCTTAACTCAAATATAGTGAAAAATACCAAAGCCATTAGGTCCTTGGAAGAGAATGTGGATTCAATTGAACAGTTTTCGAAAAGAAATGCATTACGCTTTCTTGGAATACCCGAGGAAGACGGTGAAGATGTTGCTGGCTTAGTCACTGGGTTTATCAATACCAACCTAAATATCTCATGTACTTCCCGAGATATTGACTGTGCCTTTCGAGTCGGCAACAATAAGAACCCTAATGAGAACCCACGTATAATTATGGTGAACTTTGTTCAAAATATTAAAAGAAATGAGGTTTTCAATGCAAAAAAGGTTTTGAAACACTCTAAATACTCTATTTTTGAGGATTTAACCAAACTCAGATACAATTTGCTAATGAATTCAAAAAAACAGCACGGTAAAAACAAAGTGTGGTCCGCCAACGGAAAAATTATGATGTGGAGTGACGCAGAAAATAAAAAAGTTATTATTTCGCAATAAGAAAGTGTTTTACGGAAACTCTTCTAAATTATTGACTACGACTTAATCGAGACGGTAGGGATAGTATGAGACCGTACACGTTGTTCTCTTGATAAAATCTATATTTATATTAACCGTTAATCCGACCCTTTTTTGCTAAATATATTATCTTACTTGCTATAAACCTTATTCTTTTTCTTATAATAAAAAGTAGGAAATAAATTGAAGGCATTTTAACTAAAATAAGAGGCAGGCATATTATTTATTAAAATATATGCCGTCCTGCAATTTTAAAGTTTATATTCTTGGGTCATTTAGGCCCGGTCTTGAAGGTTGTAGTCAAAGTTGTAGTTAACTATCCTACTGTTATTTTTCCTACTTCTTAGATATTTTAGCTATTTATTATTTTTAAAGTAGGATTACATGACTATGGATATTGGTTCATTTGTTTCACACAAGTATTTCATTTTTATTATTATTATTTAAAAAAAAAAGATTGTTTTCTAAAACTTAAATGTTTTTATCACTTCTTATTGTAACTAAACCAAAGCACTAAGCACATTTATTACTTTTATCCCATATAATAAATTGTACTGAATTTGAATTAAGCAGTCTAAACTGTAATATGCAAAATACATGGATAGATTTTTCACATTTTAATGTTCGATCTTTATGTGCTGATTTTGATCTATTTAGTGACGTCCTAGTTGAAGGATCTTTTGATGTCATTGGTCTCTCAGAAACCTGGCTTAACTCTGATATTAATAGTGATGGCTTAGCAATTCAAAACTTTAAATTGATACGAAATGATCGCATTGGTCGCGGCGGCGGTGTTGCTTTTTATATAAAAAATGAGCTAAAATATTCCATTTTGAACATCGATAGTAACGTTAACAGCCCTTTAGAACAACTCTGGATTACAATTAAGCTTGGAGGTAAGAGGTTGTGCTTGGGAACGCTCTATAGACCCCCTAACTCAAATGTATATCAATGCCTGGATGATCTAGAAAACTCGTTGGTAAGTATTACACCTGAATATGATTTTATTGCCTTTGTTGGTGATCTTAATATTGATTTTTTAAATACTAACAATACGAACTACCAACATCTAAGTAATTTGTTAAATAAATATGGTTTACATCAGTGCATTACTGAACCGACTCGCGTTTCGAATAACTCTAGTACTCTTATTGATTTATTGATTTGCTCGGAACAAGAGTTTGTCGATAATGCTAAAACTCTTAATATGGATGATATCTCTGATCACAAACTGGTAAACTTTCAAATAAAAATAATAAAAAACAAACCTAAACCAATGTTTCGCACTTATCGGGATTTTTCTAATTTTGATTATAATTCTTTTGTTTATGATCTTAGTCTTATTAATTGGAATTTTTTATATACATTGGATGATGTGGATGTCATGGTTGACTATTTTAATAGAAATGTTTTGTATTTATTTGACATACATGCACCTTTTAAAACATCAAGGATAACTAAACCACCTGCCCCCTGGCTTACGCCCAATTTGAAATACATGATGAAACTTAGGGATAAGGCACTATCAAAGTATAAACGTAATAAAACGGATATAACATGGAATGATTATAAGCGCATACGCAACCAAGTTAATATAACTGTTAAGGCGGAAAAAAAGGCCTTCTTGCAATATACTTTTAAAAAAGATCCAAGAAACTTTTGGCGTACTATAAAGTATCTCAACCTGGGACATACTGCTGATAAAAACAAATCTTCAGCTGAGATAGGATGCGCAAATGATTTTGTGGAGTATTTTCAAAATTCAGTTCCAAATGTTACAGCTAACAATAGTGAATTTATAGACCAAAATTATGTGGGTAAATTCTTTGGCAACTATGACAAATTTGTTTTTTCTGAGGTCACTGGCGAGGTAGTTGAGAAACTTGCAAACAAAATAAAAACCAACGCGGTTGGTTATGATGGCATAGGGCTTAAAATGTTACTATACACACTTCCCCATTTAAACAATTATTTAGCTTTCATCATTAACAAATGTCTATCTCTGGGAAAATATCCAAATCTTTGGAAATATTCTAATATTAGTCCTATCCCCAAAAAGTCCAATCCAACAGAACTAGCCGATTTTCGACCTATAAGTATATTGCCCACTGTTTCCAAAATTCTGGAAAAAATCGTGGCCGAGCAACTTAAACTCTTTTTGGACTCAAATAACATTCTACCTTCTACTCAATCGGGGTTTCGCAGTAATCACAGCACAACAACAGCTTTACTTAAAGTTACTGATGACATTTTTACAGCCAATGACAAAAATCAGTGCAGTTGTCTCGTTTTGCTGGACTATAGTAAGGCTTTTGATACTATAGACCATGAAATACTGCATAAAAAACTTAAATATTTTGGATTGGGAGATATGGCTCTACAGTTTTTCCAGGACTATTTTAGAAATAGACAACAGAGAGTTCTAACAAATCGCGAGGCTTCTGAGTTTGTACCAGTTAATAAAGGCGTTGCGCAGGGAAGTATCCTGGGACCCTTAATCTTTTCTATTTATACTGCTGATTTTTCCAAATTTTTAAAATTTTGTTTATCACACCAGTATGCAGATGATACGCAAATATATTTCTCTTTTTTTCTCTATCAACTTATCATATCAGTATACAAAATTAACAGTGACTTAGAGTTGGTTTCCCAGGTGTCTAAAGCGCATAAATTGGTTTTGAACGCAGTTAAGACTCAGCTTATGGTATTTGGCAAGGGTAAAGAAACTGTTATACATGATCCGTTATTTAAAATTTCTATAAACAACGTTGACCTAAGGCCTTCTACTGACTGTCGAAACCTTGGGTTATTGTTAGATCCAGAGCTGAGATTTTCTGTTCATGTCTCAAAATTACTGCAAAGGACCTATGCCAAAATTAAACTTCTCTATATGCACAAAGATGTAATCGATTCTGCGACAAAACTTAGGCTATGTAATTCTCTAATTTTATCCCAATTAAGTTATTGCGACGTAGTTTACTGGCCGGCGCTTCTACAAGTAGATAAAAATAGTCTTCAAAAACTTCAAAATGCATGTTTAAGATTCAGCTAAGGGATACGAAAATACGACCATATAACTCCTGCTCTCCAGGAATCTGGCTGGCTAAATATGCAAGAAAGATATATGCTGCACATTGCAAATTTAGTGTTCTCCATTGAAACGACCAGATCTCCTAAATATTTATATGAGAAACTTATCAGAGGCTCGGATATCCATGATAGGCAAACCCGTTTTCGAGACCTGTATAGCGTTCCAAAGCACAGTTCTGCCCTTTTTCAGCGTTCATTTTCTTACAACGCCGTCAATATTTTTAATTCTCTTCCCAATGACATCAAAACAGCGTCTAGCTCAAATAAATTTCGTAAAGAATTAAAAAAATATATTATTACTAATCGAAACTAACATAAATATTTCTGTTTGTATTTAATTATATTCTCTATTTAAAGTCTCAGCACAGAAAGAATTTTTGAAAATTTTTTATTATAATATTAACTTTTGTTAAAATTATTATATACCTTACTTAATAATAAAATTATTAATACTTACTGATTTATATATAGAATTTATTTATTATTAATAACTGTCTATTTCTTTCTAATTTATTATTATTTTCAGCACTATATACTATTGTAAAATAATATTTTTGATATTTTATTCCAAGTAAGGTGGTTGTATGAGCAGCAGCGTTGGATACCGCCACCCTTCATCACAATTTTTGTAATTTGTATTTACATTGAAAATAAAGGCATTTATTATTATTATTATTATTATTACTTACCTGTCAAAGTGACAGCTCTCGTATAATTAAACGAACGAACTAGAACAGTGCCGTACCCGAAGGGCTCGGCACAATATTAGCTGATAATTGATAGCTTCCATGTAAGAATAATAATTTTTTGCTTATGTTTTAATCGATTGAATACTTACATATTTTTATAGAGCAAATATGGAAAGTATATCCCACATTGCACAAAGGTGTGCGAGTTTAAAGAGCACCTATACGGCGCCGTCCCAGAAAACTACCTATCTATACGAAAAAACGGAAATTTTGCACCATTGTGTAGTTTTGGTCAGTTGTTATAATGACAATTTGGCGATATGTCTTCCTTTCACGTTCCGCAGGAAGGTGAGGCAAAAAAAGCAATAGTAAATAGAAAAAAAGAAAAGAAAAGTATTTTTTTATTGTAAATTTTTGTAAATCTTTTTAGTACTAATATTAGATGCACTCTCGGCTGACGATTAGCGATATGTACCCAGTCTAGTTTTCACCGAAGCGCCGTATAACATATCGCGGTGTAGCGCGATATGTAACAACGAGCCGATTTACATTTAACTCCGTCAAAGCGGAGAAGAAAATGTCATAAGAATCTGGATTGCGCAATAGTCGAAACGGTAAACGATTTTACCGTACCAGGTAGAAAGACTGTTGCAGAATGTTTAAATAAATTACAGTACATTGTAAAGTTTGAATAAGTTTGTAAATATTAATAGGTACTTAAATACTGTTAGGTTCTTTATATTTTTTTGTATAAAATCTGAATCATTAATTAATATAGTATATTAAAGTATAAGTGGATATTAAGGTCTTTAAAACACGCGCGATTTTGCAAGCACGACGGCGCAGCCGGAGTGCTTGAAATAGAGCAAGTGTTTTAAAGACCAGTTATCCTCGAATACTTTACATTATTTTTTTTTATTGGTATTTATATTACAAAAAATGGAAATAATAACTTAGTAAGTAAGTGAAATGGTCGAATTCGCGATGTGATATACCTGTCGTTGTCATGAAAATGAGGAGAACAAAAAATACCTTCCAATCTGTCACATAACATTCATTGTTGTCACCGTTGACATTGGTTGTCTATTGCTTAAAAAAATATTTTATTTGACGTTAAAAGGTAATTCTGTCAAATCAATAATTCAAAAGTTGACATACAGGGTGTTACAAATTCGAGGGCCACCATTGGGATCTGGGAAATGGTAATAGATACGGGGAAGTTTAAATTAGGGCAAAGTTGCGCAATTCAATGCCGATCAATATACCGTCAAGAAGATTTGTCCATTCCGAGTACTTCCGAAGATATTCGATAAAATCCGAATTTAACGTTTTTCATTTATATGTTTTCCTGCGTTTATTTAAATAGATAATTGAAAATAAATTTAACTTTCTCATTGCCACTTTTTTTCTTCTATTAGACTGTGGTATCAGATATCGAATCCGACGTTTTGTCTCTGGGCCCCATCATTAATTTATTTTTTTTAAATACGGACCTGGATTTTTTATTTTATTTTTGGAATCACCAAGGCTGATTGCATGATATGATTGCATTATTTTGATTAGGATTCAAAAGTTTAAGCTAATAAAAAGATCTTATAATATTGTTTTTGTTTATTTTTTAATTAATGAAATTTTACTTAAATTCTAGAAATAATCGGAAAATAATGGTAGGTAGGTACCTACACATTCACTAAAAAGAATCAATTTTATCTAAGACTAAGATGTTCAAAAGGATTTCCGTTTGCACGTAGGTATACATCGATTAATTTTGTTCCTTACTTTTTCAGTGGACCTTTGTATCGACCTTCTCCTTATTGACCTAAATCCTTCAATAATCCTAGCTCTAAGTTCTTCTAATGTATTAACATTATCTTTATAAATTTTATTTTTCAAAGCCCCCTACAAAAAGAAGTCTAAAGGTGTCAAATCTAGAGATCTCGCAGGCCATTCCACCACACCTGCAACCATATCATGCAATCAGCCTTGGTGATTCCAAAAATAAAATAAAAAATCCAGGTCCGTATTTAAAAAAAATAAATTAATGATGTGGCCCAGAGACAAAACGTCGGATTCGAAATCTGTTACCACAGTCTAATAGAAGAGAAAAAGTGGCAATGAGAAAGTTCAATTTATTTTCAATTATCTATTTAAATAAACGCAGGAAAACATATAAATGAAAAACGTTAAATTCGGATTTTATCGAATATCTTCGGAAGTACTCGGAATGGACAAATCTTCTTGACGGTATATTGATCGGCATTGAATTGCGCAACTTTGCCCTAATTTAAACTTCCCCGTATCTATTACCATTTCCCAGATCCCAATGGTGGCCCTCGAATTTGTAACACCCTGTATTTAGACTTCACGTTTCACGGGTTGTTGATGTTGCCATGGTAACTTTAAAACACGCGCGTTTTTGAAAGTGGGATTTAAACACGCTGAGGCGTACTTTAAATAAGCGAAATAGGGTATCAATTAAAAAAAAGACTTTTTACTTGTATAGTGTTTTTTATATTTTTTGGCCAAAGTTGCAAAAATGTCAAGTTTCAATATATCACTATGTTTTACATTATTTCAAGAAAACAAAAACAACAAAATACTCAAAGTCAGGGTCTCACAAATTTATTTTCGTTTATTAAAAGGTAGGTTACATGTTTCGCTCCTATGAGAGCATCATCAGACCTATAATAATATTATGTTAGTCATAAATGAGAAACCTAAGGACTAAAACGTTACCTTACAGTAAAAACAATTAATAGTAATCTAAAAACGATTAAAAACTAACACCTACATTGTATAATTATACAAGTTAAATGATAGAGAAATAAATTCTGCATAATTTAAAATATTCATATGATATTCCCATTTCAATAAAAAAAGTTGAGATGATAATCTCCAAATATTGGCAACTTTGGACCAGCGTTCTAAACACCCTGTATGCTGTTTCGGGTCTAACTTAAAAAAGTACATAAAATAGTTAATACATTAACTATATTAGAAAACAAATAGTTTTGAAGATAAACTCAAGTAATTTTTGAAAGGACTGATTTTGTATAAATAATTTTTCAAAATCGAATAACTGAAAAATTACTCAAAATATTAAGAAAGTTGGTACTTGGTTAGGAGACACTAAATATTATGTTGATGTGAAAGTAATATATTTTAAAATATTAGTCAATCCAAAAAGCTTTTGCATTTAACTTATCTTCATAGTTCTTACAGATTCTGAGATCGGATAGTGGGTCATCTTACGCGGACCACCCTGTACATGTTTTAGTAAAGTATATATAAACCATTGTACTCCACTTTACTAGTAATATTTGTTCCATATCATTGAATTATTAAATTATTGTGAGCAAATAACAGCACAATCATTGCTTTTTGTATCCATTAATAAATAACTGATGGTGACATATTTAATTGACCATAACTCACAAACGGTATAGAAGATATGAATAAATTGGTAGGGACAAAATTTGTTCTTCGGGTTTTGTACGACAGGAAAATGTTCTACGCATATTTTAAGTATGAGCACCCTGGAATAAGTTATTCTTAATGTAATGAATAAAATAAATATCAGATATTGCGGCTATATTTGAATAATGACGTCATACAAACCAAACAGCGCAATTTAAAGGTAAACACCCAGTACTACATCATTATGAAGCATACAATACAGACATTTCACATAGTCGCACCATCCCTTCACAAAAAAGAATCCCACGGAATACCTAAATATTGTGTATTATGCTCCTCAATAACTACTAGCTTGAATTGGCAGTCTGTCGAACAGAGCATCAGCGGGCAGTTACAAAGATGTTTTTTTTAAAAAAGATTAAATTTTCATGGTTATATAATGTTCGCTCTGGGCAACACTACAACATTGAGAAGGTTACTCGTTATTTTTGAGGAAGTTCGCCTTTTAATGATCTTGATTTGATGATGATTATATGTATGTATATGAGAGTTTAAAATTTTTGTAACTAAAACTAAACTAGGCAAGCGCAAAATGAAATTATTATTAACCTTTAAAAGGCGGACTGGGGTCCTTTCGGACCCCACGTTCTGTTTTTTGTAAATATTTCGTTTATTTTTTTAAGTTTTAATAATTCCTTTATTTTATGTGCATATTTTTTGGTTTTCTACGTAGTGTATACCCCCAATATTCAATATGAAATTTCGTCTTTCAGTTTTTCGACTGGGGTCGGTTAGGACTCCAGTCCGCCTTGTATGTTATAAATTATATTAATAATTTTTTACCAGTTTGGAGCTTGCTGATAAACTGTGGGAGAGAAATCTAACTTTATGTGGAACTCTTCGAAAAAACATGACATTCATACCATCAGAACTTTTACCAGCTCCATATAAAAATCCAAACTCAAGTATGTTTGCTTTCAAGAAAAATCGTACTCTTGTATCATATGTTCCGAAGAAAAATGCGGCCGTTATATTGCTTTCGAGTGTGCATACAAATGATAAAATATCGAACAAACCAAAGAGGCCATTGATACTACAGACAAGTTGTCAAGCGAGTACTCCGTGAAAAAAAGATCGAATCGTTGGCCTATGGTGTTATTTTCACATTTACTAAATGTTGCAGGTATAAATGGGTTGAAATTATGGCAACTAAAATTTCCAGACTGGAATAGGGCGAAACCGCATAGACGCAAGGTATTTCTTTTAGAGTTAGGAAAAGAACTCATAAAACCAAATGTGATTAGGCGCTACAGCAACAAGCAAACTACCGTATTTCCAGAGTTGACGCAAGATGCGACAGGAGCAAGTGAGAGTCAATGTGCGAAAAATGCTAGGTCACGCTGCCATCTTTGCAATAGAAACAAAGATAGAAAATATAAAAAAGTGTGTAACAAATGCAACAAATACGTATGTCCAGACCACTCTTTACTTCAAATAATTTGTATTGGTTGTCAAAATGACAGTAGCTAAACTTTATATTATTTTTATAAAATACGTTACTTTTTTGAAATAAATAAGTTTAATTAAGGCTAGTTTTTATTTAACATTTATTAAAAAAACCAAAGCAAAAGTATAAAGCAGGTTTCTAAATTAGAATTAAAATGGGGTCCTTTTGGACCCCAGTCAGTCCTATGCGTAAAATTTTGAAGTTCGCATTTTAAAGGTTAAGTATTATTATTAAGATAAAGTATTGTTCATGGCCTCCTATTTACAGAGAAGCTTTTTAATATTTTTGTATTTACACAGTTATTTATTTATATCATTTTTATTTCAAAAATTTTTTTTGTGTAAATAAGAATTTTAAAAAATTTCTTTAAGGGGCCATTAATAATACTTTTTGTGAAAGCGTTTCGAAATAGACATATTTCGATATTGATTAGAATTTCGAAATGACACTCTTTTAGGCACTAGTGTCTAAATGTGACGGTTTAAGGCACTAGTGCACTAGTGAAAATATCTATTTATTATATATGTTACATGTACAATTCTGTAAACTGTTGAACTGATTTCTAGAGGCATCTAGCTTCTCTTCTTTAAGAGCAATGTAATTATTAGTAGTCGGACTGGATAAACTGCTAGTACTGACAATGCTAACTTCTGCTTCTGAGTGAACTTCTTTTATTTTTGTATTTTTCGTATCTTTCTGCCCTATGATTCCTTTTGCTATTTCGTTTTTCTGTTCAATGGAATTTTCTATATAACTCTCGGCAACTTAGCTTGATCGCCAACCTCCATGACGCTTTAAAAGTGTCATGCTCGCTCCAGAATCTACCAACATTGTTGCAGAGCTGCGCCGGAAGCAATGGCCAGTGTATTCATTGGTGTTGGGGAGTCCAAGGAATTCTGCTATTTTTTTGGCATAACTCCAATTCCAACTGGCAGGGTACAGCATTTACCACTTCGATATGTCAAGAAAAATCGCTGATGTGTCGTATTCAGTGGACGAAGTTTTGCGTACTTACGAAATAGATCTAAAAAATTGATGCCATCTATTAATCCCTCAGTAATCGTAAACATTCTTGGAACATGAGTTTTTGTGTTCGGAATTTTGACACTGATAAACGACTGACAATCTTTGATGGCATCTAATTTCAAAAATGTGATTTCTTCCCTCCTACATGCTCCAAATACCTCTACGATTAAAACAAGTTTGGCTAACAGGAATTCTTTATCATCAGCTTGTTTTCGTTCTATTTCCAGCTTTGTAAATATTTTTGATTCCTTTGGCTGATATCCGGTAGCTTTCCTTTTTAAAAATGCAATAAGGTTTGTAAATTTGCAAATATCTATGTTTTTGTTTAGATAAATCATGGTGCGGAGCATCGAATATTTGCTTCACAAAGTTGACGGCCTTAAGGTGTAGATAGCTTGAGGAAATAGGCTAGTAATACGTTTTCTGTAAAGTTCTCAATATGTTTTTCTTTGGCCCAGGTTTCTAAGTTGTCGTAGGTTTTTTCGTATAAATGTTTCGATTTTTCGGGTACTAACGTGGATAGCGCAGCTTCAGCAGCTTGTTCAATATCCAAAGACTCGTCAATATCACTCATTTGAAGTAATTTTTTCGAAAAACTTTGCGGGAAAAAGTCAAAACGCGACGTTCGAACTTGACAACACACTTGCACAATGCATAAACAATGCCTTAGAAACAGATTGCCTGGTGTCCGGCCTGAAAATCCCAGTAAAAAATTCCCCACTCAGTTTTAACCCATCCAAAATACCCCATGCTTAAGACCACACGACAGAAGTGAAAACTTCAACAAGGTTAATTTAGTGCCCACAAAAAAGTGCTAAACGCGCCTAAAAACTTGGAATACGGGATAATTTTACTGCATACGAAAAAAGATATTTCCTAAAATTGAACAACCCTTGAATTTTTACATCTTCAACAGAAGTCAGAAATCATAATAAATTAGGTCCACGGAATAAGCAATTACGGTAAACCCCACTTCACCCTACGTAAATATATAAGTAATTTAAAAAATGCCAGAACATACCTGAGACGCAGACGAGTGTCTATACAACGCACACTGTTGTGGAATGCGACTGGTGGCGGCATGCTCTTTCATAATATAACGTTCATTCGGGTCAGGGTCAGTTCGGATTGAATATAGCAGTTGAATTCGAGCGTAGCACAGCCGAACCTGACGCCTGACGGTGACGCGTCAGGTAACGCGTGACGACTCAGTTTAATTCAGTGGCCACAAAAAGTGCTAAATGCGCCTAAAGAAGTTTTCACTTCAAAAATCCCATCGAAAAAATAACCCGCTACAAAAAAATCCTATTACAAAAATATCCCATGCCGAAAAGTCCCTACAAGAAAGTCACAAGACAAACAATTATTTAGGGGATTTATGGATTTATAGATGTCGTAGGCTGATAGTGAAATCCGTCATTTCATGAAAAGCCTAGTCATATCATGCTGCACGCTAAAAGGTATATTGGCAACTGGTTTGTTCGTTGTTCCCCAGAGCATTTTTTTAAAATATAATTTAAATTTTATTTTTTATAAAATAACTACCTATACTCTGCGCGCGTTGCTACGCTACTTACTAAAATAAATTTGAAGGAAAGACATTACACAAATATCCGGCATCCCGGCATCCGTTGCGCCACTTTTTTTTATGCTGAAACCTTCCTCGGCCTGCACACAACAACACACCAAATCCCGGCATCCCGGCATGCGTTGCGCCACTTTTTTTTATGCCGAAACCTTCCTTGACCAGCACAAAAAAACTCACCAAATTTTCATCGTAATCGGATAAATGGTATAGGAACGCATACGGGACATACAGACAGACAAACAAACAAACAAACATTCATTTTTATTTATATAGATATTAGTTGAAAAAATTGAAAAAAATGTTTAGGTTTTTAAGATATTTAATAGGACATTATTGTTGTGGGATATTTTTGTAATAGGATGTTTTTGTATAATGATATTTTTGCCATGGGTTTTTTTTGTATGGGATATTTTGGCATGGGATATTTATGATCGGGATTTATTTACTGGGATTTTATAACCGGGATTCAGATTGCCTGCCTACTTTTAAAAATGTTTAAAAATACTAATAAAAGCTTAAATTATCAAATTCTCCGCTTTCACAAAAAATCTTGTATATAATTTGTTACGAAACGATGTCTTTTAGCCACTAGACGTGTTGTCCAACTCGGCTTTGCCTCGTTGGACAATTTTCACGTCGCGTGCCTAAAAGACACTCATTTAGTGACTGAAAAGTTAAAATTTTCGCATTAATTTGAGTGTGAACAGTTTCACTTTAAATGACTAGTGCGAAAAAGGAAATTATTTTTCGAACTACTGCGACAATAATAATTAAAATAAAGAGCAGGTCGTATCGTCGCCCTCTTCAGATTTCATATTTTATTGCTTTTTTTCTTTTTACTTTAAAAAGTCCCGAACGGCTTCAAGCACGCGTCGCAACAAGTACCTAATCAAAATTATTTATACGACAAACTTTTGTTAAGGCCAGTGCACACTACCAGTTACGATCCGATCCCGGCACGTTTGTGAACTCACACTACAGTGTGTGGCAGTCGCTACGGTTCGTTTCACGATTGCGCTAATATAACCTATAAATTGGGTGGCATTTTTTTATATTTTTGGTGCTCCGTTATTATTTATTTAAACTAAATAACACACGCGACTGCACACGACTTTGTGACAGTGAAATGTTATGATTCGAACATAAAAATGAGGAGAAGCAGATGATCGCGTGATCATGTGATTGCACGCGGCTTTGCTATTGGCTGCGGTTGCCAACGATCCGGTAGAAAATAGAACTCAACCTAACCGTCCCAACCGAGGCGGAATCGTGGACTGGTTCGCTCTGATTGGTCGATGGGTCCAACAGAATCGCAATCGTGAACCGGTATCGGATCGTAACCGGTAGTGTGCACTGGCCTTTAGTTACCGTAGTTACGATTATCCTTTGGATAATTTGATTAAGTTTTTTGATATTTTATGCACGAAAATATATTTAAAATCGCAATTATTCAGGAGTAATATCATAAGTGCATCTATTTTTTTTCGAAAAAAATTGGAAAAACAAGTTGACAAGTAATTTGTTTCAAAACAAATTACTTGTCAACGAGTTATTTGAATTTTTTCATAGAAAAAATTATATTCACGAATGATGTTTGGCAAGATAATTTCCTCACTGAACAAAAAATTATTTAAAATGAAAGCGTTGTTAAGTTGCTATGTGGAATTGTTTTGAAAAAGTCATTCGCTGATAACTAGATAGAAATTCTACAATTTTTTTATTTTGACACTATACCTATCAAACATTTTTCCCGAATAATTACTGACAGGAGCTGTCATGCAATTTTTCCACTTGAAAATTAAATATGACATACGAATTTTGGTCAAAATTAATAGGAAGGAAATAATCGTAATAAAAAAACCTAGAAAACAAAAATGTGAAAAATGCGTTTAAGACACTTTGAGCGAATTGTGGCACTTTTGTGAGAGTGCCTCAAAATGCATTTTTCACACATGGATTATAGTTATTTTTAAATCTAACCACCACCTTATGATCCAATCTTTCTCTCTAATAAAACGTGAAGGTACTTTAGGTATAAGTATAGTTATTTATTTATTTTATTTATACTTGTGACTACCCTGTATAAACTACCTCAAAATCGAATATTTTAATATAATTTTCTCAGAAAGCAAAACTTTTTATAAGGTGTAACTTTTTTCGTAAAGTTAACAATAAAAAAGTTTTCGATATGCTGCCAACTTAAGCCGACACACTGTATTTATTTTTCAAATTTACAACTGCAAAAAAAAAATGGAAATTTGTCTATCGTCGTTGAAAATCTATAATTTTGGTATCAGTATCATAAACAAAGCAAGGCGTTTTTATTAAAAGAGAAAGAAATAGTGTAAGAAAGCACTAAATAAATAATGTCTTATATGTGTTATATTATGGGTACTTTTATAAGTGTTTATTGGGTAGTATGTATGGTACGCGCTATTTTGTTTCGATAGCGAATTTATAACAAATGAATTGCACAAGCAAAAAACCGCTTATACCCGTTAGTAGTTTATATTTGATAAAGTCGCAAACTGGGGTTCGCAGATCTGGCAGGAATATTTGCACAATCATTCTACTTACCTTTATCGCCATCTTTCCAAGTTACAGTCATACACATCCACTTTTTGTCAGTAACTGTTGGTGAAGGAGCAGCAGCTTCAGCAGTTGTAGCAGCACCGTCAGCTTCTTGCCGTTCAACCAGTCTTCCGTCCGCCGGCACATCCCCGGCATCCCCGGCATCCTCGGCCTGTGGTGCCGCATCACCGCCGCTAACGGCTGTGGAAGAGTCAGAGGTAACGGCAGCGGCTGTTGTAGTTGCCTCTACACACGTCTTTGATTCTCCTTTGCACGGATTTTCACCCTCACAAAGCATACATTTTGTTATTTTTGCTGTAGGAGCCGTTGTTGTGGTGTCTGATGCCTGACCTATAAAAAAGTGCTTAAAATTATATTTTAAAAAGTTATTTAATATTATTTTAAGCAGAGGCGGATCCAGGTGGGGCCAATGGGGCCCGGGCCCCCCTAAAGCCCATTGAAACATTAAAAATTCTTTTGGACGAATTTGCCAAAAAAATAAGAGAAAACTGCAGTTGTCCAATTTCCTAACGTCAGACTAATAATTATTATTTTTTTAATTTTAAACCGAAAATGAATGATTATTTTAAGTTCCTATTAAACCAAGTATTTTTAGTTGAATAGAATAACTGTTACAAAAATTTGTGTTACGTCTTTCACAATTTAAAATATAAATTACTGATTTATTTTGATTTTTTGCATACGGGCCCCCCTTAGGAGTATTTCTGGATCCGCCAGTGATTTTAAGTGACTCAGTTGAGTTAGTACCCATATTATTACGTATCAGTATGTCCGGGCATATTGTTTTAAACAGGACAAATGGACCAAATGGTAAAAGGCACAAAGATAAGTCCTTTATATTATTATAATATTAAATTGGAATAAGTGACTGACTGACTGATTTATCACCACCCAGCCTAAATTGATACAATGCCTACTCTGCTTAAAATAAGCCAGGTAGGTAAGTTTCCAAAGCCACCGCTAAAGAAAAAAGATATAATTAAATAAAATCAAATATTTGGCCTGGAACAAATAAATATGTGGTTAGGCATTTACGAAAATTTTGCCCCTAGAGGTTGGAAAAAGGGGTATAAAATGTATATTGAAATAAATAATTTTTTTATCCGAATTTCCTAAAACTCAGCATTAATACTCTAAATACTGTGGCGGTTTACAACACCCTGTTTTTTTTAGTTTAAGTAATCTTTTGTAAATTTCAGATTTTATTAAGTTATTTAGCAGAAAGTGTATAACATTTGTTAAAAATTGTTCCGTAGGAAATACCATAATAGGCCAGG
Source organism: Polydrusus pterygomalis (assembly GCA_963969555.1). Taxonomy (NCBI): domain Eukaryota; kingdom Metazoa; phylum Arthropoda; class Insecta; order Coleoptera; family Curculionidae; genus Polydrusus; species Polydrusus pterygomalis. The sequence continues at coordinate 4,642,224 of OZ018381.1, read as the reverse complement.
AATATAAGGGGGTTTACCTCGGAATGAGAGATAGTCAGCTATAAAGTTGTATAAACCCTTTCTTTTGGCACCCTAAAACTTGTCTTAACACCTACTTATCGTTGGGTGTCCGCGTCTACAGATATTCCAAGGTCAAAGGTCAAAAAATCAATTTTTTTACACATTTATTGCAAATATCTCGTTTCCTATGGGTTTTATGCTATTTATATTTCTTATAAATATTGTAGAGGATTAAATTCTCTCTAAATTTTGTTTAAACATTTTTTTTATATCTTAAACCATTTTCGAAATAGAGGGCAGAGCGCGCGCAGTGTGAAGTCAACCTATGTAGTCCCGATTAAAAATAATTAAGTACATCTTCATGGTTGTTATGTCATGTGCATTTCCGAGTTTTTTTTTTATTTTCTTCGAGGCTAGACCAACAATAATATTATAGAGCAGCGGTTCTCAAACTATGGTACGCGTACCACAAGTTTTACGTGAGGCCTCTAAAGGTGGTACGCGAACAGTTATGTACTTGCCCAGGGGCGGTTCTAGACCCGAAATATTGGGGGGGCACAACATTAGCGCAGCCACAATTTTTGGCAGCCTTCGCTTAATTGTATTTCTCTCGAGATATTTTAAAGTTTTTTTCAGAAATGTTGGGGGTCCTGGGCCCCCCCCCAGGCCCCCCCCGTAGAACCGTCCCTGTACTTGCCTTCAAATAAAATTATCGTTGGCTAAATTTTATTGAGAATCTATCGTTTCCCACATTTTATATTATTCTCATCCATAACACTCTGACTTTTAAAGTGATGTGCTGATGTACGTTATTTTATTATTATAAATTCTTTGTTCCTTAATAAAAGCTTTTAAAAAATGTGAATTAATCGAGTACCACCGAACTAAATAAAATAAGTTATGCTGCGTGTGCGTATTTATTAAACTTGTAGTGTAATAAGAAATACTGATAACGATAACCGTGCAACAGAACATATTGTTATAGTATGAAAACAACTTTTTTAAAAGCTTTTATTAAGGAACAAAGAATTTATAATAATAAAATAACGTATATCAGCACATCACTTTAAAAGTCGGAGTGTTATGGATGAGAATAATATAAAATGTGGGAAACGATAGATTCTCAATAAAATTGAGCCAACGATAATTTTATTTGAAGGCAAGTGCATAACTGTTCGCGTACCACCTTTAGAGGCCTTACGTACCCGTACGCGTACCATAGTTTGAGAACCGCTGCTCTATAATATTATTGTTGGTCTAGCCTCGAAGAAAATTAAAAAAAAACTCGGAAATGCAAATAACATAACAACAATGAAGATGTACTTAATTATTTTTAATCGGGACTACATAGATTGACCCACACTGCGCGCGCTCTGCCTTCTATCTCGAAAATGGTTATAGATATAAAAAAAATGTTTAAACAAAATTTAGAGGGAATTTAAACCTCTACAATATTTATAAGAAATACAAATAGCATAAAACCCATAGGAAACGAGATATTTGCAATAAATATGTAAAAAAATTGATTTTTTGACCTTTGACCTTGGAATATCTGTAGACGCGGACACCCTACGATAAGTAGGCTTTAAGACAAGTTTTAGGGTGCCAAAAGAAAGGGTTTATACAACTGTATAGCTGACTATTTCTCAATCCGAGATCCTTGCCCTTATTTGACTAATATTCCTGGGGTATAATGTTTATTGGTGTTTATTGCTCAATTTTCAATAAACGCCAGATGTATTATTTTACTGCCTCGGATTGTCGGTTTGTGACCTGAAAGGGGACTTTCGGTTAAGTCTTCACACTGGCATGTTGTTTTCGGTTTTTATCCTGTTCATTAATAAAAATAAATTTGTTACTTCTCGTTGCCTGTTTTTTCGAATATCGAGTTTTATTTACTCAACCAACCTGCACGACTAACAAAACCCCAAAATATCAAGTAATGAAACACAAATACATTTTCTTTTTTCCCCTAAAAGGGTGAAAGAGGGTATAAAAGTGTCTATTTTGTTATAATATATTCTTAAATCTTAGCTGAAACGACACTCTACAATACATATCATAAAAAAAGTATTTCTTATTTTTTTTTTGATAGGTAGGTACCTATAGCGTTATAAAAGTAAAAAAAAAATATTTTATTTTTATATAGGTACCTACTATTATATCTATACTTTCTTTTCAATAAAGCAAAGACCATGAGAATGTTCTGTGAGCATTATTAAAGATTTGTAATGATATATAATAAGTACTTTTACTAATAATAATGAATCTGTATTTTCTCTATTATTTTCATGGACAAAGCTAGAAGATAAATGACATTTTATTTGAAAGAAAAAGAATTAATGAAAGAAAGCATCAAAGAAATTTCTTTTTAAAAATTATATAGGTACCCGTTAAAGATTCTATTGAGTAAGGTGTATGGTACCCGCGACTTTGTTGGCCTAGTGAATTTATAACAATTAAATGGCGCGAGCGAAGCCGCGAATACCCGCTAGTACCGGGTGAACAACTAATAATGGTCGTTGGCTATATCTCAGAAACTGGAAGTCATAGAGCTTTTAAGTAAAATATTTTTTGTAAAAGTGCCCAAAAGAAAGTGTTGGTAATTGTTTTCGAGTTTGTAAAACGTCCGCAAGGGGGCGTCACAGTCATGACCCAATTAGCATTTTTCTGACTTACAACTAAATTTGTACCTATAAGGACGTAATTTTTGGTAATGTTTCAAGTCACTGCTTGACTTATTTTTTAATAAACAGTTATGGACCTAAAGTTAACGTAAAACGAACGTTAAGATATGACGTCCTCTAAGCCGACGTCGCATAGTGGTCGAAGCGTGTATAGTTATTTTATGGTAAAGAATTTGACGTCCGAGTAACGTCAAACACTTTTTTTATTTGAAAAAGTGTAGTTTTATGAAATTTGCGAACCACGTTTCGACGTCGCCTCGTCCACCTACCAAACTTGATACAAAATATATCACTTCTTTTTTCGTTAGTCGCAGCCAGTTAAAATAAAAAGACGAAATTTGTCGGAAATAACCTCTTGTTTGGGTTCTGTGAAAATAACCTTACTTATTTGTTTATGTTGGATTATTTTTTAGAAAATCAGTTCTTTTATTGCAAGCAAGTAGACCTGCAAGCAATATGAGCATGTCCTTAAATAAAGGAAAAAGAGCCTACCGCCATACTAATACTTTTTATAGAAAAAAAGCTAAATTGATAGCATTACAAGCTCAGGTTAGTCTCCAGTTAGTCAGCAGCAGCTATTGCAAATTCAAAAGCCGCAAAACCCTGAGCTTTAACTTTGCAGTTTTTGTATCGTTTCCATGTTTCTTTATTGGGTGAACTTTTAATATTACTTGTAAAAGTCTAATTTCTTTCTGACGTTGGGGAAACCAAACTATGCCACTTTCCTCCCATTTCCCGGAACAACTTAAAACAGCAGTTTTAAAACCTCTATTGAAAAAGGGAGATCCAGAGGAATTCGATAACTACAGGCCGATCAGCCCTCTTCCAGGTTTTTCAAAACTGTTTGAGTTGGTTGCATGCAGCCGCCTTGTGTCTTTCATGGGACAGTGCAGTTTGCTCTCGGGTAACCAGCATGGCTACATGAGGGGCAGGTCAACTCAGACAGCAACGTTTCAATTCACTCATGGCATTCTTGAGCAACTGGAGGAGGGTGGAGTGGCTGTTGGAGTATTTCTGGATCTCTCAAAAGCATACGACTGTCTTGATCGAGAAATTTTGTTAAACAAACTTGATTTGTATGGAATAAGGGGTAATGCGTTAAAATGGTTTAAGTCATACTTGAATAATAGAATACATAAGGTAGTAGTTAATAAAGATAAGGTAAGCTATAAGTCTGAAAGTGTGAATAATAATGTAGGAATCCCCCAGGGCAGCATTTTGGGACCAATTTTATTTATTTTTTTTACTAATGACCTAAATTTTGAAATAAGGAACTCAAATGCTATTCTTACATCCTATGCTGATGATACCAATCTCTTATTAAAAATTAATGACCCAACTGAACTCACTAACGAGACTGCAGATATATTTTTGCAAATTTGCTCTTGGATTGAAAAAAATAGACTGTTATATAGTCAATGAGAACAAAACAAATATCTTATTATTTAGAACAAAATGAAATAGAATGGAAAAACCAGAAAATATTTAAATCAATAACAAAGATTTTAAGCTCGAGTCCCAAACAAAATTTCTGGGAATTTATATAGATGAATTTTTAGACTGGACCGAGTAAATAGAATCACTTGGTAAAAAACTTAACAGTATATGCTATGGTATCAGAGTGATTTCGAAGTATGTTTCAATAGCAGCCCTGCGGACCCTGTATTTTGCAAACTTTGAGGCTACGGCAAGGTATGGGATAATTTTTTGAGGTGGAAAATCAAAGATACAGGATATTTTTATTATACAGAAACGTTTACTAAGAATAATGTATAAAATGTCATTTAGAGAGACTTGTAGGAATGTTTTTAGAAATAATTTTTTATTGACAATTTATGGTTTTTACATTTTTGATACCATTATGTTCTTTTTTAAGAATAGACAGGGTCTTTATGCTGAGAGGAATCATAAGTATAGTACTCGTTCTGTTGATGTAAATTATCCAGCACATCATCTGTCTATTTTTGAAAGTGGACCCTATTATGTGGGTGTTCGATGTGAAGGTATTTAAAAGGAAGTTAAAGGAACATTTAGTACAGATGGAACCATACTGTTTAAAGGGCTACATGGAGAGTTAATGCTTTCCCTTTGCTGACGCCATTTCCTTTTATGTGAATTGTATAGTTTATTTAATCAGAAATAAAGAAATTTATTATTATTATTATTATGATTATATTTATGAGGGGCCGGCTCAACCTCATTAAGGCCTTTAATATATACCTACTATAATTTAAAGTGATCCATCTTTTTAGTTGTTTACCAACGAAAATTAATAAAATATTACAGGATAAGCTTGGATGAGAGATGAAAAATTGAAAAACCTTTTATTGGGGTTAACGGTTAAATATACGATTAAAAAATAATGACATATGACATTTCTGTTTGTTAATTTTTATCTACAGAAATTGACGTTTACTTTTTACGTCCTTTGGTCGTCAATTTAAGTAGTTCAAATGTCTTAAGGTTAAAACCTGGTTGTGGTTTGGAATTCTAATCATCCGACGTTGGTGTGTCGTTTGCGGGTGGTAGTTTAAGTTAAGTTTGGATAAAGTTTTGGATATAAAGTAACCTTTGGTGGTATTGAGTAAATTTAGGTACATTAGCTAACTCCGCCATTTTTATGCTGATGAGCGTTGTAGCGTCCCGTCGGCCATTAAAACACAGTACGTTTATTTTTGAAATTTCGAAAATAAATACCATTTCAAATGGCAACTATATGAATAAAATTTAATTTCCTTATAGCTTTATTTAGATGGAGTTGGAAATCAAGCAAATATATGATTTTTTTTCTGGTCATTCATAAAAACATATATTAAAAATTATTAAATATTTGTTTATTTTGAGGCGAACACATATTTTTCGATCTATTTTGGTTACATTTATCAGTAAAGTACCCTTCGCAAGCAACTTTTATTCTTGAGAAACCCTATAATCTTATTTTATTTACGTCTATAACAAACATCGTTTAACAATAAAACTGTTTGATATTTTAATTTCTGGTCTTGTTCTTTCTACAGATCAACAACAAATTAGGTTATATTTTGTTTACACCACATTATACGGGAGCAACATATAGGTACTTCCACATGACCAAATAAAACTTTTAGTACACATTTTTGGTTATCAAAAGTTAACGTTAAATAGCGTAAAATTTGGTTAAAAGAGTATACTTCAATAGTAAAGTTACCGACGTCTAAACAACTCAAATTTGTCTGCTCCATTTTAGTGCAAAAACGGGTCCACACGTAGTCGTTTCGACGTCAGTTACCGACGTCGGGTTGTCTATAGCGACGTTGGTTAGACGTCTAAATGCTATTTGGGGACCAATGCAAATATTAGGATTTTCTTCGTGTTTTGACTAAATAAGAGGTACCGAAAACATCTTTGCTTTAATGCTTAGATATTTCTTTATAAATTTTATGATTCACAAATTTCTCTATCTAGTGAAATAAAGTCATGGGGGGAACTCAAATGTCTTTTTACATAAACTACGATTACTCCCATTTGGCATAACCGATTTTTACTAACTTGGTCTCATTTAAGAGAGGAGTATTTTATTTACAAATTGTGCCTTTTTTATTATATCCTTGAACTTTACCTTCGCCGCTAGATGGCGTTAACTGAAATATAAGCGAATACTAGGCTTTTTCGCGACAAAGTTAAATAAAATGATAGGTCTGTTTTCACAGGATCAGATAGAGAATTAAACTCTTAATATTTTCGTGAAAACCTCATATTTGTATCTATTATAGAATCGGAGTTATTGACTAAAATATACTATCTATATATCGACTATATCGTATTTTTTCGTTTTAAGGGCCTTTGAGTTTATACAGGGTGTCCGGAAATTACGATGAAAAATTTTAAGGTGTGATTCTACATAAAAAGATATGAAAAAAAGTTCATATTAACGTAGGTCCGGAAATGCTTCAAGAGGAAGCTACAGGCCCTTGAAAATGGTGTCATAAAAGTGGTTTTAATTTAATTTATTAGGATCTACTTACAATACAGGAATTAACTTCTACGTATAAGTTAGAGTGATTGGAGGTCACTCTTTGAAAATATCAGGTGACCCATAATTGCAACCAGTGGCGTGGGAACAAAGGGTGGTTAGTTATTTAGGGTTATATTTTTTCGCCGAGTGTATTTTCGCTATCTTTTAAATAAATTATGGTTCTGTGAACATTTTTACGTAAAAAAGGTTCCCTTGGTATAAAGTCGTATAGTCGACTGTTTTCGAGATAAACGGACTTTTATGCTCAGATTTTTTTTTAATAATAATTTTATTAATAAAAATACCAACAAATCAATAACAAAATAATAAACAACGCTGTCCCTAAGTTCTTAAATCCTTTTCAATGTTATTATAAATTTTATAATAAGTGTTGAAAATGATTTCCGTTCCGCATTAAATATTGGGGGGAAATGAATTAATGACGGCCCAAATGTTCAAAATCGTTATATTAATGCAAGCCTGCAACCTTTCGTGCGTGTGTAAAACAGCAGTTTTAATTTCCGCAACTGATATATTTCCTAACGCCGCTGTAATTTTCTCAATCATTATAGTTCCTCTGCTTGTAGGCAGGTTGGAAAACACAATGTCCTTAACACTCCACAATAAATAAAAATTTAGGACGGTGCGGCATTCTGGGGGGGGGGGGGGAGTAAAATCATTGAACCCATTTTCTTTGAGCAAACTCTGACTGGAGTGGTTTATTTAAATTTTTTAGTAAATGAGCTGCCGCTTCTTTTAAATGTTGCTTTGGATGTTCGCCGTGACATGTTTTTTCAGCACGATGGGTGTCCGGCGCATTTTTCTGAGAACGTACGGGAGTTCTTAGATCGGGCATATCCTGGCAGGTGGATTTGATGGGGAAGTTTATTTCCCTGGTCAGCTAGGTCACTAGACCTCACCGTGATTTTTATCTTTTGGGAAGGGTTAAGGACATCGTTTTTTCCAACCAGCCTATAAGCAGAGAAAATATGATTGAGAAAATTACAGCTGCGTTAGGAAATATATCAGTTGCGGAAATTGAAACTGCTGTTTTATACACGCAGGAGAGGTTGCAGGCTTGCATTAATAATGATTTTGAACATTTGGAGCGTCATTAATACATTTTCCTCCAATATTTAGTGTGCGATTTTAGAGAAGTAAATTGCAGTATAAATAATTTATTATAAATTGTGAAAATATAGGTAAAAGTTTTCAATAATATTTTTTATTGTTTTAGTTAACACTTTTTGTAATTGTCTGTTCATTTATAATTAATGTGTGCGAAACGCATCCAATATATAAACTCAAAGGTCCTTAAAACGAACAAATACGATATATAGTCTATTTTAGTCAATAACTCCGATTCTATAATAGATACGAATATGAGGTTTTCACGAAAATGTTAAGAGTTTAATTCTCTATCTGATCCTGTTAAAACAGACCTATCATTGTATTTAACTTTGTCGCGAAAAAGCCTAGTATTCGCTTATATTTCAGTTAACGCCATCTAGTGGCGAAGGTAAAGTTCAAGGATATAATAAAAAAGGCACAATTTGTAAATAAAATACTCCTCTCTTAAATGAGACCAAGTTAGTTAAAATCGGTTATGCCAAATAGGAGTAATCGTAGTTTATGTAAAAAAACATTTGAATTCCCCCCACCGCTTTATTTCACTAGATAGAGAAATTTGTAAATTATAAAATTTATAAAGAAATATCTAAGCATTAAAGCAAATATCTTTTCGGTACCTCTTATTTAGTCAAAACACGAAGAAAATCTTAATATTTGCAGTGGTCATGACTGTGACGCCCCCTTGCGGACGTTTTACAAACTCGATAACAATTTCCAACATTTTCTTTTGGGCACTTTTACTAAAAAATATTTTACTTAAAAGCTCCATGACTTCCAGTTTCTGAGATATAGCCGACGACCATTCTTAGTTGTTCACCCGGTACATAATAATTATATTCTTTCAGGTCCGAAACATGTCAAAATCACAATTATTATAATATTTTAATATCAAAACAACGTGAGCTCAATAGCAGTGGCGGCTCTTCCATAAGGTCATTTGGTCAATGGCCTCCCTCAATTATTCTCTTCTTATGTAATTTAATCTTAATTAAGTTTAAAATTCATTCTATCAGCCAAACTTCGTTTGTTTCGATATTATTACTATTACCATTAATTAATCATGACATTCTATGCACATACATATTCGATAAAGAAATATACTATGGATATTCTATGTAAGTATACAATTTGGCTGTGTGGGTAAGGAAAATATCCTATTTTCAAGTCTACTATCGCCTGTTGGCATAATATGATCCCTTACATATTTTATATAAATATAAGTACTTATATTATCTTATTTAGGAATTCCTTATCTATTTACTCTTAGGTATGTAAAATTATAAAGTGACTGACTGACTGATTCATCATCGCCCAGCCTAAACCCCTAATCTTAGAATCATGAAATTTTGAGGATGCTTTCTACTTATAAGGTAAACATCCACCAAGATGGGATTTTTCCAAAATTAACCCCTATGGGGATAAAAACGGGGGTTGAAGTTTTTCCAGGAATTTCTGTATCTCTAAAAGTTGTGGAGGTCATTCTATTTTTATCTCTATAATTTCCAGAAACTATTTTCCAGAGTCAAAGAAGGTTGGAAGATGGTTTTATTGATATTGTTGTAATTTAGTAAAGCAATTATGTTAAGATTTATGGGAAATTGTGCTAATAAACGCAAGCAAACCAGAGCGAGCCGTCAATTCATTCAGTCATTCAATTCAATTCAGTTACTTAGTAACTTAGGCAGTCATTCAGTTATTTAAGTCAATTCATTTAGTTTATTTTCTTTTAGTGATTTGTAAAATGTGTTCTTCGGTGAAAAATCAATCATCATGTATAGTCAAAATCACGAAAAGTTTTAACGCGTTTAGGTTAGGTTCTGTCATATTTGACATAAATTGTGTGCAATATATGTCAAATATGACAGAACCTAATAACCTAAACGCGTTAAAACTTTACGTGATTTTGACTATACTTTGCCGACGATCAAGTTTGCTAAGACTAGAAATATTCGCGATATAACAAAATTTAGCTTCCTTATCCACTTATTAAGATGTAGAATAAAAAAATATATATTTATATATAATTATGTCATTGGATTAAAATATACATTAGGTACATCAGGCAATAATGCCAAAAGTCCTGTACCCTATAAGAAAAAGAACCAAAAATAGCTAGTAACGGAACTACCGACAAATCGGTATTTAAAGAATTTTGCACAATCTGGTCACGACAGTTCCAATAATAAAATATATAATATATACATGGTGTCCAAGATAAGAATGCACTCTACAGGGATCTCGTAAACCATAGGAGATACAGAGATGGTTAAATTAGAGAAAAGTTGCGCATTACTGAATCCTGTAACGTCATGTTTTCAAATTTAAAAAATTCCGAATGCTTCCGAAGATATTAGGATAAAACCGAATTTTCGCGATTTCGTTTTAATTGATTTATGATTCTATTTGAAGAGACATGCCAAAATAAATTTCACATTCTTATTGTCACTTTTTCTTCCCTACAAGATGGTTTAATTACATTTTTGATCCGACGTTTCGTTTAGTCACAACCATCATCAACGTTGTTATTTTAAATTGTCGGAAAATTTTATTTTATGCTTAATAAATTCTACGCTTTATTCTAAATCTAACGGTGTATCATACTTATTATTTTTTAGACGTTTCGATATAGAAAAACACATCATCAATGAAAATAGGCACATTATCGATAATATTTTTGTTTTTATTGTTATATTTAAACACTAGTTGGAATTTTTTTTTAAAAGAAACTTATAACAAAACATAATATCTAATAAAACTTATCTGAAAAATGCAACAAGTAATAATTGGTCGATTTGGTTGACGCCGTTTGGGATATTTTTGAAAATATTGCATTTCTGCTTGGGCACAATTATTCTTATGACTCTCGATGTAACAGCAAATCATGTCAAATTTTTCTTCCTTAGAATATTGTTCCATTATTTTATATTTTACTGCACAATGCAACAGTTAAAAATTAAAAAAAAAACATAATAATAACTACCAAATTTAAAACTAACAGGTATCTGTAACTAAGTGACAGATCTAAAGAAACTATTTAAACAATAATTGCGAACGTCAATCAATTTCATAGCCACCCATATGATGCCGAATTTAAATAGCACGTTATGTTTGAATATTACCATGCATTTTTTTAAAATAAAGAAAATTATATTTAATAATTAAAATTAATTATTACTTGTTGCATTTTTCAGATAAGTTTTATTAGATATTATGTTTTGTTATAAGTTTCTTTTAAAAAAATGTTTTAAAATCCAACAATAAAAACAAAAATATTTTCAATAATGTGCCTATTTTCATTGATGATGTGTTTTTCTATATCGAAACGTGTAAAAAATAATAAGTGTGATACATCGTTAGATTTAGAATAAAGCGTAGAATTTATTAAGCAAAAAGTGACAATAAGAATGTGAAATTTATTTTGGCATGTCTCTTCAAATAGAATCATAAATCAATTAAAACGATATCGCAAAAATTCGGTTTTATCCAAATATCTTCGGAAGCATTCGGAATTTTTTTAATTTGAAAACATGACGTTACAGGATTCAGTAATGCGCAACTTTTCTCTAATTTAACCATCGCTGTATCTCCTATGGTTTACGAGATCTCTGTAGAGTGCATTCTTATCTGGGACACCCTGTATTTTACGTACGTATACCCTACTTTTATACTTACATACCTATATTAAACGTATTTAGTAGTTTTTTCAAAGTTTACTTAGGGGTGGAAAAAAAGGGGTGCAGCCTATTTTGCAGAGGTATCTATAACTATATCCATAATTTTACGGTATATTGCTTAAAACTGGTACTATGCTCACTCTATTAAAATAAGCAAGTAGATACTAGTCCGGTCAATCTAGACCAAAAAATGATAGTGAAGGTACATAAATTCGCAACAAGCTGAAAATCAGTAAAATTGTTCAAAACATAATTATAAATAAAATTTAAAAGTTCCCCATCATTCCCGTGTGTGCAAAAAATTTTACTCGAGGTCAAAGGTCAAAAAAATGAGTTTTTTGCAATTTTCAGCAAAACGGTAAGTTTTATCATAAAAATACTCCAGACAAAAATTGTAGATCATAATATTGTCTATAAAATATGTATCAATACTTTTTTCCTACGAGCCACCGTTTCTGAGATATAACGATTCATAAAGTTGTTATCGTCATAATATGCATGAGTACGCCACGTATATACATCTCTAGAGTTTTTATACATATATGTTGAAATATTTAATAAAATGAAACTCAGTCCTTTAATTTATACGCCACTGTAACTTCAAGACATTATGTTCTATGGTGTGCGTTGCTAGGGTCTTATACCTGTTATAATAAATAAAATACCGTTAGTCTTTAGCGCAACTCTGTAGTGAATACAAGTGTTTATCCTAACCTATATTGTGCTGTTTTGAGTTTTATAACAAAAATGTTAGAATATTGTTTTATTTGTGCTAAACTTTTAACTGAAAGTGAAGTTGTTACTGTTAAACGTGGTATGAAGACATTAATTAATGCAAGTATCGAAAGAGCAGATGAATTTTCGGAATATCTCAAAAATCAGAAATCGGTGACAATACATGAAAATTGTCGTAAAAATTATACTCGAGTCTTCTATTGCTGCAACTAATAAAAGACAACGCGAGGAACAAGAAGCCAGTTCATCCACATTAAGTCCTCCTCGTACTAGATTACGTGTTAGTGAATCAGCTTTTTGTTTTAAAGAACTATGCTTATTTTGTGGCCAGAAATGTAATGAAGAGTATGAAAGAAAAAAATCCGCAGATATTCGCCGTCGAATTAGCCAAGTAAGTACACTTCAATTTAAAGATTCAATGCTGGAAGTAGCTCGGACTCGTGACGATGCTATAGCAAAAGCTGTTCTTGCTCGAGTCGAATTTGAATATGATTTAGTTGCTGCTGAAACTAAATATCATCATGATTGTTATGTTCCTTTCTTAAGGCCTACCACTGGAGCTAAGGTCGGTCGTCCTACAGACGAAGCTACGAATCTCGCAATGAAGGAAATATTTACTTACATTGAAAATTTTTCGGGTATATTACCAAGTTCAAGTGTGGCTTGGTTATCAGCTAGACCCTACAGACTGGGGTTGGAAGTTGATCAACAATACATTAGAACCAGTTCAAACTTTACTCCCACCTGCGCCGAAAAAACTGCTGAACACAATTTTTTGCAACTGCAAAAAGGGATGCAGTGCTAAATGTGGTTGCAAAAAAGTCGGACCGTTTTGTTCTCTGGCATGCACAAATTGCCAAGGCCGGTCGTGCTCTAATGGTGAATCACTAACAGTGGAGGATCCGTTTAATTCCAACGAGGTGACATGCGATACATCGCTATTGACGCAATTTACTTGCACCCAGAATGAAGATGAAGATAAAGACGAAGAAGAAGATGATGATAATGAAGAAGATGAAGAAGAAGAACAAGAACAAGAAGAATATCAAGAAGAAGAACAAGAAGAATAAACTTTACCATTTTTTTTAAGTTTACATCGCTTTTATCTTTTCCAATCTTTGCTAATTTCCGCTATTTTGCAATACTTTTAAATTAAACAAGATCACAACTAACACGTGGAGTAGGCCTACTGGGGAAACCACGTTAAAAAAAACGCGCTAAGGACACTACCTCATAGGTGGTGTGGAAACGTGTGCATATTATGACGATAACAACTTTTACAACTTTATGAATCGTTATATCTCAGAAACGGTGGCTCGTAGGAAAAAAAGTATTGATACATATTTTAAAGACAATATTATGGTCTCCAATTTTTGTCTGGCGTATTTTTATGATAAAACTTACCGTTTTGCTGAAAATCGCGAAAAACTGATTTTTTTGACCTTTGACCTCGAGTAAAATTTTTTGCATACACAGGAATGATGGGAAACTTTAAAATTTTATTTATAATTATGTTTTGAACAATTTTACTGATTTTCAGCTTGTTGCGAATTTATGTATCTTCGAATGTCTAGATTGACCGGACTAATACGTGTTTTAACGTTTTCAACGCAACCCTAAATAAGCAAAAAATTTGAGACAAATTTTCTGCTTTGAACAATAAACATGTTTTTACGAAAATTTTGCCCCTAGGGGTGGAAATAGGGGAATAAAAGTTTATATTGGAAAAAAAGTTTGGGTCCGAATTTCTTGAAACTCAGCATAACTACTCTTATATATGTACAATTATCAAGTGTCAGCTATAGAATATGCAATGTCGATTGCATATTCTATAGATTTTTTTTGTTGCCCCTTAACATTTTATTGTCATTTGTTCCATTCCATTTATCCAACCTATTATTTTTGTTGCAATTTACAAAACATTAGTACTAAAGAATTGTTATTATCATGCATTTGTAGAAGAAACAAAGATAGGATTTTTAAATTTTCTAATTGCCTATAAACACTGTATTAAAATGTCAGCGTCAGTTTGTTCTTATGGAGCTAATGTTAAATTTTTTTTTCTGTAAAATATTTTTATGGGTTTAAAAAAGTTTTATTACCCTTCGGGGTTATAGTAAACATAAGTTATGACGGAATTTAACAATTTCGGAAAGTTATACAGTGTGTCCAAAAAAGTATGCAACATATGGGAAACTTCTTTATTACCGATTTTTCAGAAAATTTTATTCTCGATAAAAGTGGGTGCATGCCTTAAAACTATAAATGCATATTTCACATTTCACCTGCAACTAATAGTAAGGGAGTAAATGCCATTTTTCGAAATGGCCTTAAGAGTAAAATACCTTAATTAGTACAAATACAACAAAATTTTATATGAAAATGTTTTTGCAAATAAAAAACTTATAGTCTAAGATCCGACCATAGAACGACCTTCACCATGGCGTAACGGGATGAAACATGTTTTTATATAAAATTCAATATGTCAAAAAATATATTTCGTGAAGGTTGACTGAAAATTTTGGTGCAAAGTATTTTTAATTAAAAATTAAAAAATTTTTTTTTTTTAAACATTGGACTCATGCCCACCAAGCAAAAAACCTCGCACTCGCATTCGCAACATTGCAATCTTCCTTCAAAATTCTTGCAAGAGCAATATTGTATTTGAAAGCTTATAGGTAAACACCGTGGAACTCTCTAAAACAACTTTTCTATTTAGTTAATTCCCGCAACGTTGACTTTGAAACCTTTCATATTAAATATTGTTAGAACTTAGCTTTCGGATTCTCTATGCTATGTTCCATATATAAATTTAGAGAAATGTTTCAAGGGCAACCTGTAACGTGCAATATTTTAGCAATCTTCAGTTTAGAAAGTTTCAGGCAAATTACATAGCAACTTAGCAGCAATGTTGGTTTATGAATGTCTTTTTGGTGCTGCCCAATCATTGCTTCAAATAGGTACGCCACGAGTCGGTCGGGGGGGTTATGTTTTCGGTCTCAGAGTCAGATCCATCGAGTTAGAATCTTAATCCTACCTCGTTGGTCAGATCGGATCGGCCATTTTTATTTTGGCTTGGCATTTCTTTTAAAAGAGTGAAGGACAGTGTTTTATTAAGAAATAAGGTAGGTTACATTAAATTTAATAAAAGTTTATGCATGCTTAGGTACTTTTTAGCAGAGAACAAGTTGTTCTCTGTTAGGTAGGTAATTTTTGGAAATGGAGGTCGTGCTGTTAAACACTAAACATAACCTAGGTATTTTATTATTTAATTTGTATTGGTGTCTTGTGTGTGGTACTACACGTCACTGGAGACTAAACTGAAAGAACCCCTTCCAAAAAAATTACCAAAATTAAAGCAAAAAGCGCATGCATACGGTATTATAACAGGGCAGATATTCCAAAGTTTTCACTGGATAGGCTTGCAGACACAATTTTTGCAAGTTAATTCAATAGACAACTTAAGATAGTGTATTCCCTAAAGTTAATTGAAGTTGAATTTGTAGGCATCTAGTACTAGCAATAGCTTACTAGTAAAAAATGTGTTTGCGAAACCTACACAGAAATTTTTCATTTGTATAACCTATACACGAGTAAATTTTATATAGTTACGGGTTCCAAATCAGTAGAATATGAGAATGTATGTCACAAGCCAATTCCGATACCCTATAGTTGGGGACCTTTGTCCATTTTTTGCTATTTTTAAAAAGAAAATTATTATGAGAAATTGCACACAAATCATAAGTGAGAATAGCAGTGTTTTGAAATTTTAGATACATTTTTTGAGACTAACTGGAGGAAGAAATTTGAAAGATGCAGTGTACAGATGTTTGGAAAAGGTCTTCACCAATTATGTGGGGCAGTTTTTAAGTTGGACTGGTGCCAAGGGGAACTACAAAACAAAAACTTTAAGTAAGTAAGTATGGACTACTTCTTCAAAAAAAAAAACTTTAAAACTCACTTCACTTATAACAGGTATATTTTAATTTTTCTTTGGCAATACCATATTATATTAAATACATCAGATTTGTATTTAATCAAATTAAAAATTTTAATGAAAATTTTACACTCTTAATTTCAACCAATCAGAAGCTTGATTTTTCTTCGGTTACCATTAAAACCCACAGAATAACCGGAAATTTTTGACGTTTGTGGTAAAATTAATAAATGAAAATTTTCCTGAAACGCCATTTCAAAGACATTTCTAGAATATATGTCATTTCTAATAAAAAAATTAATTTGTACGTAGGTTCTTTAATAAATGAGTTTAAAATTTTCTAACCGAAATACCACGTGCTTAAATTAATAAACGGTAAATTTTTCCTCGATCATAAATATTCAAGTCTTCAGAAAAATGTCCTGTAATAATTTAATCACTGTATCTATTAGTGATTGTCATTTTTTTTAATTTTAGATGCTGTTCGAACTAATTTTAAAGAACTTACAGATCAAGATTTTGAAAATTTTTACAAAAACTGGTTTCAGCATGCTAAGACACGTTTTGAACAAAGTAATTAAAACAGATTAGGGGTTAAGGAAACCAAACTTTGAAGGAATTAAATATAAGAAAAGTGTATACTTAATATATATACAGGGTAATTCACAGTGAATCGGAGAACGGGAGATACGTTTTATTTGAAAATTTGTTTGTCTAGATAAACGACCATGGTCTATCGTTCTAAAATATTTTCAGCATTGCGGCGTTGCCGCTTCTGCCCAAAACAGGTGGCAACATCGTTATTTTAAATAAAACAGCCTATATATTTTTATATTTTTAGATTCTACGTAACATTTAAATTATTTTTTAATATATTCATTACTAGTCTATACTTAATAGTTTTCGAGATATTGACTCTTGAAAAATGGCATTTTTCAACTTTGACAGCGTGTAGCATTCTAACTATATATGTCTCTTAGAGCAAAACGGCTCACATGTTCCTGATGTCCTTGATTTTATTATGTTCCCAAAATTGTCAACTTTCGGTTAAACAGGATGGAACTCGAAAGCAGGAAATTAATTACTTTGATTGATTGATTTGGTTGATTTTTTGGGAAGATAATAAAAATTGAAGGAAGGAACACCAGCCGTTTTGCTCTAAGACATACAGTTAGAATGCTAGAAGCTGTTAAAGGTTAAAATTGTCATTTTTCAAGAGCCAATATCTCGAAAACTATTAAGTATATATATAACGTAACGTATAACAATGAATATTGTATTAAAAAAATTATTTGAATTTTACGTAGAATCTAAAAGTTTAAAAATATATGGGGGGTTTCATTTACAATACCGATGTTGCCACCTGTTTTGGGCAGAAGCGGCAACGCCGCAATGCTGAAAATATTTTGGAACGATATACCATGGTCGTTTATTTGGACGACCAAATTTTCAAATAAAACGTATCGCCTGTTCTCCATAAACGTCTAACGTACCATCCACCGTGAATCACCCCGAATATATGTTATACCTATAATAATATTATATATAGCAAAATAAATACATTTGTTTTTTTTTATAACATGAATAATGAATAAACGAATAATTAATGAATAAACTGAACTCTTATTTCTATAGAGGCCCAGAAAAGGGCCTGCCAAACACGCTTAAAATGGCTAGTAACAAGTCCTGCAAACATACCTTATACTCTGTACTAAATCGAGCCTAAATCCGCTCCTATACTTGATTGAGAATATTTCTTTAAAACAAAAATTGGTTAAATGGATCAAATTTTTTAAATTGGGGAAGAAAATGTTTATTACCATTTAGTTGTGTTTCTCTTTTATATAGCTGTAAGTATTTTATCTTGTTTTGTTTGTGTTTTTAAATGTTATTTTAAGAAACATTGTCCAAGCGAAGTTAACATGTGTTTTATAATGTTGCTGGAACCTGGCATGCAACTATTGCAACAACCTAGATATTTTTCAATCGCCGTCACATTTCTAGTGTAATATTACTATAGAATTTCAAAAAATTAGGTTGCTGTAATGTTTTTGTGCCAAGGTTGCTGTAATGTTTTTGTGCCAAGGTTGCTGCAATTAATTGCGTGAAACGTTGCTGTAATTTAAATATCAATATCGCTAGAATATTGCCGAAGCGATATATTTGTCAATATTGCAACTGAAACGTTCCTGAACGGCCGATTAAGGCTTGCAGGGATGTTCCCAACATCACGCCGCAAGGAAAAGAGCAACATTGTAGCTCTCTTTGAAAAGTTACTAGAACGTTGCTGCAACAACATTTTGCTTGGTGGGTACCGTTACGTATTAAATTGCATACAAATCGAAAGTATGTAGCTTGTGCAATATGCATACGCTGGGTTGACTACTTTTTTCTGGTGTAGTTATAAGGTAGGCAGGTGTGTACAGGTAAGTCGCTACTAGTAATTTGCAACTATCGACTTATTTATTGCAAACATAATGGCATAAGGTTGACTGCGAAAAATTGATGCTGAATACCGGTTGACGATTTTAAAAAAATCTAAATATTCGTGAAATTGAATACGTGCGACAGAGAGGTCCGAGAAAAGTATCCAATGCGATAAAATTAGGACGCAGCATTGCAGCTGTGTGTAAATCGTGCATAGGACGAAAAAGAGTACGCATGCTCTTTGTTTGTGAACTTGAGAAACAAAGCGATAAACTACAGTAAATGCTGAGCATCATTTTGGAGCAACCGGTAATGTACTTTTTAATTATGAAATGAAATTAAATATGTAATAAAGAAAAAAAAAAATATACATATAATTATATTATGATATTAATATACAGGGTGATCCTTAAGTACATCAAGAAAATCTAGGACATGATTCCTGGTATCAATATAAGATGAAAAGTTCATATGGACTTACGCCCTAAGATGCTTACCCTTTTAAGATACAGGGTGTTAAAATTTTTTTTAAAAATATTTATTTTAGTTAAATTTCGAAAATCCTTATAGATACGGTATTGAAAATTCGTGCTTATCTATTTTGGATCAAACTACACCTTTTCATTAAAAAAGGTTTTGCTTCCTTCCACCAGTGGAGTGCGTACCAGATACCATCAATATTGTTTTGGTGAAAATATTTGATACGCCACTGACTTTTTTTAACTATTATGTATTTTTATGCATTAATAATACAAGCTGAACAAGAGTTGTCTCTACTATGTTTTTGAAAAAAGCAGTAGATTTAAAGATATTATCTGATGCCGTATGCGACAAAATTAAGTTTTTTTTTTTATTTTTTCCATTTTTCTTTAAATCTACTGCTTTTTTCAAAAACATAGTAGAGACAACTCTTGTTCAGCTTGTATCAATAATGCATAACAATGTATGAGAGTTTAAAAAATCAGTGGCGTATCAAATATTTTCACCAAAACAATATTGATGGTATCTGGTACGCACGCCACTGGTGGAAGGAAGCAAAACCTTTTTTAATGAAAAGGTGTAATTTGATCCAAAATAGATAAGCACGAATTTTCAATCCCGTATCTTTAAGGATTTTCGAAATTTAACTAAAATAAATATTTTTTAAAAAAATTTTTACACCCTGTATCTTAGAGGGTAAGCATTTTAGGGCATAAGTCTATATGAACTTTTCATCTTAAATTGATGCCAGGAATCATATCCTAGATTTTCTTGATGTACTTAAGGATCACCCTGTATAATTACTGTATTTATAAACAAATAAATAATAGTAACATATACTTATCTTGCAAATTTCGTGTTTTACTATCTATATCAGGAGACTGACTTAAAATAAACAAAACAAAATTTCTAATTTTTTCAAAATATTAAATGAAATAAAAGCATAAAACATAAATTTTGAGTTATGTACAAAAATTTTATTTTATTACAAGTATAAAAAATTTTTAGTGTAAAAATTTGTCAATTAATTACTTTATTCAAGATCCGATTCATCGGAAGTAAAATTTTGATTTTCAAGTTCAGAGGATTCGTCTCCATTTTCTTCTTCTTCTGTCATTTCCACAATATCGTGTACCATTAAAGGTGTTTGGTCCCCAATGAATCCTGTGGGTTTTAGATAATCATGAATAAACAAACCGCTGTTTTCAGGCTGTAGCTTTACGCATTGAGGGTCCGTTGCATGAAGCCACATGGAATTGACAAAAATTGTTCGTAATTTTTTTTGTTGCAGTGATATCCAGCACGGTGGTACAGTATTTGAGTCGAAACTTTTTATTTTCTTTAAAAATTGTTCGTTATCTTCTTTTGAAGAAAAATATTTCAAAAAATGCGATATAGTCGGCTTCCACTTAATTAGGCGCGTTATGAACTTATCATAGATAAACTTATATAGTGTTGTCTTGCTCAAACCAAGGTTAAAACGGCATTATAAAGACATCTGTAATATAAACGCGATAAACCTATTGGTTATTTATGAATCTGAGAGAGAAGCACATCTAATTTTCAGTAATTATCAAAATGTTTCGAAGAACACTACCGTATATGTACGTTAATGTCGTGAATAAGCTCCCTAGTTTTGACAAATGTGTCATTATTAAAAATATTGTGACATAAAATGTCGAGTACAAATCGGTTTGCAGGTTTTCTGCATCCCCAGGCAAAAGAAATGGTTCTCAATTTAATAGATTATTTTTAAAATGAAGAAGAAAAGGCTACTGAAACCGGCGAGTTATTAAATCCCAAGTCTATTAAAGGGAAAGTATCGGAAGCACTAAAACTAAGTTTAAGATCAATACAGAGGATTGTTCCTGAAAGTAGTAGAAATATACCAATGAAGAAAACGCAACGACGATCAAGGAAAACGAAGATTGAAACTTTACAGGAAGGTAAAAAAATGGATATAAAGAATGTCATACGACTTATATGCATCACAAGTCGATATAACGCTTTCAGCTCTGAAATATGCTTTGAAGGAACGAGGTGTTTTGGAAATAGTTCTCAGGTCATTGTCAGCGCTCATTAAAAGCTTAGGATTTCGTTATAAAAAGGACTGCAACAGAAGATATTTGTGCGAACTATCAAGAATTGCAAGCGAACGAGTAAAGTTTCTGAAAAAATATGTTGAAAATTATGAATCAAAGTTTAGAAAAGCAGTTTTTTTAGATGAAACTTGGGTATTTTCGAATGGAAGTGGGTCTAAATCATGGCAAGACGACTTAGTGAAATCAGTAAAACGAAAAAAATATTATAAATATATTATATATAAAAATATTCAAAATTATAATATACAATGTAAAATGCAGACAAATTCTGATGTTCTAATTTTTATTTATTAAACAATCACCCCTATTTACGGACCAACATTTGATTCCCAAGGGTGGTCGCTAGTCAGAGGTTTTACTGTAGGTATATTGTTTATCTAATTTTCCATCAATTTAGTTATTAAATTTTTGAATTATAAAACTATTTTGTCAACCGTGTGCAAAAACGCGAACGCACCCCTGGGAAATTAATTTTGGAACGAGACCCGTCACTGTTTATTATGTCATTTTTATTATGACTGATAGTTTCAAATTAATTGTTAACCTATTAATATTCAATTTTATGGAAAATCAGCTGTTCATATGCCGCCATATTGGTTTTTATATTTTGAAACATTTTTGAACCTCTGATTAAACTGATTTGATTCAGAAGGTCACGTGCGCCTAGTTAAGTGGAAGCCGACTATATCTCGCTTCATTCACGCTATTGCAGTTCTTGATACCATATACTAAATATCATGTAAATACGAAAAGGGGTAATTCTTTGGCTTATTTAATGACTAAAAATTCATATAAACATAGGTCCGCAAACGCTTCGTTGCCGATCTACGGGGTGTTGAAATTTCAAGATTTTTTTAGTTTTTTCCTTATTAGCTCTTGTAGTTTTTGAGATATTTAGCTCTAATTTGGAATATAGGTTACGCTGCAGGACTTACATCATTGGGCATACAAAATTGTTTTAAGAATCTACAGTGAAAATATTTTTTCAGGGGTCATGCCCCTTTTCTCCCCATAAACTTTTTTTCGGTGCGCGTATGTTTATATCAATTTTTAGTCATTAAATAAGCCACAGAATTACCCCTTTTTTATTTACATGATATTTAGGAACACCCTGTATACTAGCTGTGAATTCTTGAATCGGTATTCAGTACAAATTTTTCGCAGTCAAGTCATTATGTTTGCAATAAAATTATCTTTATTTTAATATAAGTTTTATCGCGTAAGTCGATAGTTGCAAATTACTAGTAGCGTTACCTGTACACACCTGCCTACCTTATAACTACACCGGAAAAAAGTAGTCAACCCAGCGTATGCATATTGCACAAGCTACATACTTTCGATTTGTATGCAATTTAATACGTAACGAAATGAGTGCAATGTTTAAAAAAAATCGTTTTTTAATTTTTAATTAAAAATACTTTGCACCAAAATTTTCAGTCAACCTTCACGAAATATATTTTTTGGCATATTAAATTTTATATAAAAACATGTTTCATCCCGTAACGCGATGGGTGAAGGTCGTTCTATGGTCGGATCCGCTACTATTAGTCCAAATACGAAATTTGAGTTATGTGTCTCAATTTAATTTTTCTTTCTTAATGTCTATTTTCCTCTAAAGGGTACGCCTCTGGTCGATTTTTTATTTACGCGATTTTAATATTATAATCAAATATCTGAATCATGTGTCTATTATAAAAATGTATTAAGTAGTTGCAAACCTTTTATAACTTTTCAATGATACTGACGGGTTTAGATATTATAGCGTATTGCACGCATATTTGAACACATGTTAGCCAGCTTGGGTTCTTATAAAAATTATAACATAATCCAACTCTATTTATACGAGTGGAAATAACTAATAATAATTTATTTGTCATTTTCACCTACGGTCAAGTCCAGTCTTAGAGCAATTTAGAAAAAATGGCATTTGCTCCCTTACTATTAGCCGCAGGTGAAATATAAAATATGCGTTTAAAATTTTATGGCATACACCAACTTTTATCAAAAATAAGATTTTCTGAGAAATCGGTAATAAAAATCTTTCCCATATGTTGCATACTTTTTTGGACACACTGAATAGAAAGATTATCTTTTTACAAGCTCATAGACAAAAAAATTGTGGGATGAAGCAATTTTTCCACAAGAAATATTCAAAATAAGAAAAAATGTAACCACATAATTTACCAATATTTATACACTTTAAATAGTACCTATAATTATTGTTAGCTATACAGGGTTTCTCACGGTGACCGTCCATTAGAATATTTTGGGAAGTAATGCGATTTGAATCCGGCAAATTTGGATATTGGGGTTTAAAGAGATGCTCTTTTCAGTGGAAATAACGGCGACCTTGTGCGACTTCCGGTGATGCCGGAAGATGTCTCAAACTTGCTTATTTTAAATGAAACACCCTATATAATATACTTTTTTTGTATTCCTTTCTTCATTTCCAATAACTTTTATTAAAAATATTTTTGCCCTACTCAATCCGTTTCTGAGATAAAAATTATTTTCCTCAAATTTTGACCTTTCACAGGGTGTCACCTAAATTTGAATATCTTTTCAAAGATCAAAGAGAGAAACTCGAAATTTAGGTTGTGTCATTAGATAGTATGGTGCTTGATAATGTATTGTCGGAAAATAAAATTTTATATACAGGGAAGTGGAAAAGTAACAATTTTTGATCTTTATCAAAAAATTAACAAAACTTAATTTTTTTAAATACGATGCCATGTTGTTAGTTCATTGAATGGATAGGCGATAACATTTCCTATCTATCCACATATGATATCCCTATACCTAACTAGTATAGTTTTGAACTTATTTACGATTTTTCGCAGAATCCTCCAAATATCAAGCAGTTTTATTGATTTTTGGCAAGAAGGCCATGATAAATAAAAAAATAATACGCATCTATACAGACGCGTGTCATTGTCAGTTGCAATTATTTATTTATCGACGTTTTGATACCGAGTTTATTCCAGAGAAATATTGCTGAAAAATGGAAAATAATACGTACCTATACAAATGCTGACATATTAAATTTATTTTTTATTCATGGCGAGTGCAACAGAATCATAAGTCGAACATGCAGAGTTTTCAACGAAAGGTATCCGAATTTAACACCAATGACCAAAACAAAATTTAGAAACATTATGAAAAACCATCTTAATTATGGAACGATTAATGCAGAAAGAATTTTACCCAGGCCGATAACGTCAAATGAAGATAACATTATCAATGTGTTGGCCTATTTTCATGTTTATCCCGAAGCCTCTACTCGTGCAGCAGAATATGATTTAGGAGTTTCGCGACCATCTGTTCAAAGAATTTTAGCAGAACATGGCATGCATCCCTATAAGTTCAACCTTCTTCATTCTCTTCAACCGCGCGAGGACGCACCACAACGTGAAGAGTTCTGTAAAATGATTTTAGTAAAAACACAAGAAGATCCAGCATTTTTACGTAAAATTATATGGACAGACGAATCAAAATTCACAAGAGAAGGTATTTTTAATAGACATAATTCTCATTTCTGGGGCACTACAAATCCTCATGTCATTCGAGAAAGAAATTTTCAAAATAAATTCAGTGTAAATGTATTTGCTTTAATTATGCATGATCAAGTACGCTATCATATTTATGAGGGAGTGTTGAATAGCGAAAGATACATGGCCATTTTGCAAACAGTTGTGACAGACTTTCTTGATAATCTGCCTTTGGATAGAATCGATTGTTGGTATCAACTGGATGGCGCTCCGCCACATTGCGGAAATGTGGTTAGCCAGAAATTGTATGAGATGTTTGAAGACAGATGGATTGGGCGCCTAGGACCGTGGAATTGGCCACCAAGAAGCCCAGACCTAACTTCATTAGATTTCTATCTTTGGGGAACACTGAAGCAAAGAGTTTACTCTACTTCCGTCGATTCAATGAAAGAACTAGTAGCCCGAATAAGAAGAGCCTTTGACCAACTTGATCCAGCCGAAATAGCAAGCGCTACTACAGATGCTGTTATGTCTAAGAATGAAAAGTGTTTAAGAGACAATGGGGGTCATATTGAACATTTAAATTAAATTATTTGCCTATGACCACTTCTGTAAATAGTAATAAAATAAGCTCACTACCGTATATGTATATGACGGTAAATTTATTGAATACTATTTTTGAATGATAAATAAAAGCCTGACATCAGTTACTAAATACTTCTAATTGTGATCGTAGGTAAAGTATGGTACATAATTCGAGTTCTAAGGCAATTACGCAATAGCCGCTACGCGGCTTCGTGCGTAATGTGCCATTTACAACACTTATTACGTAATACACCATTTTGAGACTAGTTTTATAATTACTTACTTTGCTTATCATGGCCTTCTTGCCAAAAATCAATAAAACTGCTTGATATTTGGAGGATTCTGCGAAAAATCTTAAATAAGTTCAAAACTATACTAGAAAACTATACTAGTTAGGTATAGGGATATCATATGTGGATAGATAGGAAATGTTATCGCCTATCCATTCAATAAACTAACACCATAGCATCGTATTTAAAAAAATTAAGTTTTGTTCATTTTTTGATAAAGATCAAAAATTGTTACTTTTCCACTTCCCTGTATATAAAATTTTATTTTCCGACAATACATTATCAAGCACCATACTATCTAATGACACAACCTAAATTTCGAGTTTCTATCTTTGATCTTTGAAAAGATATTCAAATTTAGGTGACACCCTGTGAAAGGTCAAAATTTGAGGAAAATAATTTTTATCTCAGAAACGGATTGAGTAGGGCAAAAATATTTTTAATAAAAGTTATTGGAAATGAAAAAAGGAATACAAATAAAGTATATTATATAGGGTCTTTCATTTAAAATAAGCAAGTTTGAGACATCTTCCGGCATCACCGGAAGTCGCACAAAGTCGCCGTTATTTCCTCTGAAAAGAGCATCTCTTTAAACCCCAATATCCAAATTTGCCGGATTCAAATCGCATTACTTCCCAAAATATTCTAATGGACGGTCACCCTGAGACACCCTGTATAATAATATTTATAGGTTCATAAAAAAATATTTAACCTTTATATAACATTGCAATTTTTCATACAAACAAGTACTAGTGTAGACTGTAAAAGGTGTATTGCATGCGAGGCCGGTTTGAACTCTTTTAGCAAATTTTTTTCAATATTGCAATAAATGGAACTGGATTTTTGCGACACAATATTGTAAACACTTGAAGAGATCAGCACTTCTTTTGATAGGTAAGTGTACAGGGTCTTCCAACGAGGACTGAACAGGGGCTCATTTTTGAGCTTCCTTGTATTTAAAGAAAAATCCAAAATAGCCAATCGATGTACTTTTTCTTGCAGAATTCAAAAATGAAACCAAAATTTTATTTGAATCAGAAACAAAAGAGTTACTCTATGGATAAGGTGTTTTTTAAATGGAACATAGCTTTTTTTATACGATTTTTGGAACGAGTGATTTTTTTTTGTCCGTTCTGATTAAAATATTTAATATTGTGACAGCTATTTTTATTAAATTTTAATGTTTTACCCAGTATAATTTAACTTTAACCTGTTTGAAACATACACTATAGGTAATAAAGGTATAATCACCTTCGAATCCTTCAAAGTCAAAAAAAGTTGACAAATTTACTATAATATTGCCGAAATAAAATATGCATTAGATGAGAGATTGCAGATTGTTATCTTGTTCTACAAATGCCAAGAAAATGCAAGAGATAAGCAAAATCTCTCATCTAATGCATTTTTCATTTCGGCAATATTATAGTAAATTTGTCAAATTTTTTGACTTTGAAGGATTCAAAGGTGATTATACCTTTATTACCTAGTGTATGTTTCAAATAGGTTAAAGTTAAATTATACTGGATCAAACATTAAAATTTAATAAAAATAGCTGTCACAATATTAAATATTTTAATCAGAACGGACAAAAAAAATCACTCGTTCCAAAAATCGTATAAAAAAAGCTATGTTCCATTTAAAAAACACCTTATCCATAGCGTAACTCTTTTGTTTCTGGTTCAAATAAATTTTTGGTTTCATTTTTGAATTCTGCAGAAAAAAGTACATCGATTGGCTATTTTGGATTTTTCTTTAAATACAAGGAAACTCAAAAATGAGCCCCTGTTCAGTCCTTGTTGAAAGACCCTGTACCTAAATACATATTAGGCATTACGTTTTAAATCCTGAAATAGTATTGTAAACTTGGTAAGTTTGACAACACTGTGCGTCACTTTGGTTTTAAAACACAATTTTAGAGAGTTTTTGCATTGAAAATAACCTCGTTTTCCAAATAATTTGAGGATTTTTTTTGGCAAAAATAATGGTTCATCCAAAGATTTTTTTCTTTTAAACTGTTTCATTAAACATACAGGGTGTCCCGAAATTAGCGTGCAATATTTCTAGGGCGTAAATTATATCCAAAAATATGACAAAAATGTTCAATAAACATACCCCGAGAAATGCTCCTTTAGGGGGCTAGGGCCCCTCAAAGAGGGTCGGGAAGGAAGTATTTTTTTATAATAGTATGGAAACCCTTTAAGATAATAACATGAAAATTGGTACGTGCCTTCCAACCGATAAGTTGTACATAACAGTTACTTTGGAGTGAAAATATTTCTTCCAGTGGCGTCGCACGGAGTGGGGCTAAGTGTAAATATTATCTTATATTTTTTATTACTAGGATTTTTAAATTTTAAGTACAATATTTTAAGAACCTCGAGTTTTTTCTTTAAAAAAGTACCCCTTGTTTTATTTCGATAGTAGGCACCGTTTTCAAGTAAAATTAATTTTAAAATAAAACGTATTTTTCAAAAGAAAGGTTAGTCCATATGAGTTCAGGTAAATCCGAAAGTTAGCGTGCAATATTCCTAGGGCGTAAAGTACATCCAAAAATATTACAAAAATGTTTTATAAACATACCCTCAGAAATGCTCCTTTAGGGGGCTAGAGCCCCTCAAAGAGGGTCGGGAAGGAAGCCTTTTTTTTATAATAATATGGAAACCCTTAAAGATAATGACATGAAAATTGGTACGTGCCTTACAACCTATAAGTTGTACATAACAGTTAGTTTAGAGTAAAAATATTTCTTCCAGTGGCGTCGCACGGAGTGGGGCTGAGTGTAAATATTATCCTATATTTTTTATTTCTAGGATTTTTTAATTTTAAGTACAATATTTTAAGAACCTCGAGTTTTTCTTTAAAAAAGTACCCCTTGTTTTATTTCGATAGGAGGCACCGTTTTCAAGTAAAATTAATTTTAAAATAAAACGTATTTTTCAAAAGAAAGGTTAGTCCATATGAGTTCAGATAAGTCCGAAAGTTAGCGTGCAATATTCCTAGGGCGTAAAGTACATCAAAAAATATTACAAAAATGTTCTATAAACATACCCTCAGAAATGCTCCTTTAGGGGACTGGAGCCTCTCAAAGGGGGGCAAATTTTTTTTTTCGTAATAGCATGAAGTCTTTGAAATGATCCATTTTCTATTAAATTTCGATGGACCGTAGCAAATCTTCTACGGCTAGGTATTCTTCTATGCGGAAATCGTCTCCTGTACTCTATTATAGCGGCAGTAGAACTACCATTACAAAATCCATACACAAAATGAATATCTGTGAGTTCTCTGTTGCCCCCTTTTGAGAGGCTCTAGACCCCTAAAGGAGCATATCTGAGGGTATGTTTATAGAACATTTTTGTAATATTTTTGGATGTACTTTACGCCCTAGGAATATTGCACGATAACTTTCGGATTTACCTGAACTTATATGGACTAACCTTTCTTTTGAAAAATACGTTTTATTTTAAAATTAATTTTACTTGAAAACGGTGCCTCCTATCGAAATAAAACAAGGGGTACTTTTTTAAAGAAAAAACTCGAGGTTCTTAAAATATTGTACTTAAGATTAAAAAATCCTAGTAATAAAAAATATAAGATAATATTTACACTCAGCCCCACTCCGTGCGACGCCACTGGAAGAAATATTTTCATTCTAAACTAACTGTTATGTACAGTTCATCGGTTGGAAGGCACGTACCAATTTTCATGTCATTATCTTTAAGGGTTTCCATACTATTATAAAAAAATACTTCTTTCCGGACCATCTTTAAGGGGCTCTAGCCCCCTAAAGGAGCATTTCTCGGGATATGTGTATAGGACATTTTTGTCATATTTTTGGATATAGTTTACGCCCTGGAAATATTGCACGCTAATTTCGGGACACCCTGTATAATAGTAAAATTTCAAAAATTGGTAAATTTCGTCATACCTCTTCTTTACCGGATGTTACTAAATGTTAAATAATTTGCATTTTGCAAGTTAATAAGATTAAGTCTCCATCAAAATATAAATCGATTTACTTGAGATCAATGAAGCAAAAGTAAACTAATAAAAAATGGGTAAATGTATAACTTACTGGGACATATTAGCTAAAGTGAGAAAAACACCGCAATACAAATATAAACTTGGATGTTTAGAATTATTTTCTTAAGGTGGGACTATCAACATGCTTGCCGAGATGCTTGCGAACCTATAACCTATTTCGCGTATATGCATTTATTTACTTTTTCTAGCTTTTACACAAAATTTAATTAAAATCATTATCGTCTTCATATTTTATAGGTACCTAATAATTGACATATTAAGGTTGAATTCTCAACGTCATTCAATCTATTGCCAACCTATAACCTATTTCGCGTTGATTTTTTGAGTTTATTATTTTAATAACTAACATTTAAAGAAAATCAATATTAAACTCTAGAGCAGGGCCGTTTCTGAGTGGTGTGCTGGGAGTGCCCCCGCACAAGGGCGGCCAAAGTTATAGGGCGGCGAAAGCCGCCTGCAGTTTCACAGAAAAAAATGTTAGACTTAAAAAAAAATTCTAGGAGTTTTCATAAATATGAAGGGTCAAATAAGAATGGTAAATTCAGTTTTCAAAAAAAAATTATCCAGTAGCTGTCAAGAATGAGGCAGCCGCCCTTTGTGTTAATTAGAGATTTCTTTTTAGATAGATAAGTATCGGAAAAATAAAAATAATTCTCAACGGAGGTGGCCGCCCTGCAACCCACGTCAATTACATTTTGTCTTAGGTTTACTCAAAAAATTAAAACTAATTGTTATTATTTGAATAATTATGTAGGTATAGTTGAATTCATATAAACTTTTAATGCCGTGACATTTCAGTTCTGTCATACTTGTCAAATACTGCAGCAACTCATAAAATATAAATTTCTAATGGCTAAATTTAATTAGTATAATTGTACTGCACACAAAGTATGTCTATCTTGTATTATTTCATACGATTAAAAAGAGATGGAAATAAAAAGAGTTGGCCGAACAATTATAGAAAAGAAAAAGAAAAAACACTGACCAATCTCAGCTGTATAAGAAATTTAGTAAGTTGGTGAAATCTAAAGTAACTAGACAATGACAAGTCTTGACATTTGGCATTAAAACTTTATGTGAATTTAACTATAGGTCTTATTAATTTGGTAGTAGGGTAGGCGAGGGCACAAATACTCACAGGGCAAAAGAACGCACCCTATTTAATTTTGCCGTCGATGTCCGGTTTCAAATGCTGTTACAAATAACTTTTCCGACGCCGAAAAAAAGTGCCCAGACATTTTGATTACGAATTAAAAGATGACCCCATCGTCGAGGCCAAACAGAGTTTCAATGTCAATTTTTATTTTTCGATTTTGGATATATATTTTTTTTTTTTTGCCAGGGAGGAAACCCTTTATGGGCACCGGTTATTTGTTCTTTGGATATTGCGATAGAATCAAATAAGGAGATTCGTTTCACTTAATAAGTGTAATAAAACTTTTGGGTTTTTGTCGAACTTCTATGAAGCTAATGCCATAAATGACGAGAAATTGTTAAAATCCTGCAAAGATCTCGATATAGCGCTTCAATAGCAAGGAAGTCCCACAAACAAAGATATTGATCGCTCAGAGCTCGACCAGGAAATTTTGTCGTTCCGAGAAATTTTTCCAATAAAACGTACAAAATAATAATTGTAGATACGCTAAAATTCATAGCTGAAAAAGATTTAATTTCATCATTTCCAAATCTTTGTGTTGCGCTGAGAATTTTTATTACTCTGCCTGTTACTGTTGCATCTATCGAACGTAGTTTTTCAAAGTTAAAATTAATTAAAAATTACTTGCGGTCAATTATGTCCCAAGAAAGGATTAGTGGCTTGGCCCTTATCGCCATTAAAAGCCAAATTGCTGAGCCCCTCTGTAGGTAAGTATGAATAAAAGAAAAATATTAAAAATAGACACCTATTAAAGATTTATTTTTCTGACAATTGCTTTGGGCCATAATTTCAGGTAGGTAATTGTAAAATAGTAACTGATTTGATTTAAAGGGCAGCCAGTTCATATGTCGCACAAGGGCGGCCAACAGGCCAGAAACGGCCCTGCTCTAGAGTTAGTTCCCCAGTGCTTAAAAATGAAACCAACGAACTGATAAGCGATCCCATCCTAGTAGCAAATATATTTGCTAAAGAATTTTATCGACCTCCTCCCGTTATGCAACCTACTACCACAACTTTACAAAGGCGAGATACACCTAGGACACTTACGACAACAGAAATTACAGAAGATAGGCTAAGGAAAGTCATAAGCGAATTAAAACCAGAGAGCTGCCCAGGACCAGATAATATCCACCCTAACTTTATAAAAAATGCACCTTCCTTAATAAAACCTATATTACAGTTAATGAAAAGATCAATGGCTGAAGGCAAAGTACCCGAAGAATGGAAGAAGTCTATCATTATCCCAATTTACAAGAAGGGTGATAAATTTGATTCAAAAAACTACCGACAGGTAAGCTTAACCTCTGTACTCTGTAAACTCATGGAAAAGCTTATTGCCGAGGATCTTACAAACTTCTTTATGCAAAATT
This sequence comes from Polydrusus pterygomalis, assembly GCA_963969555.1. Lineage (NCBI taxonomy): Eukaryota > Metazoa > Arthropoda > Insecta > Coleoptera > Curculionidae > Polydrusus > Polydrusus pterygomalis. The sequence goes on along the minus strand of OZ018381.1, from coordinate 4,610,127 downwards.
CCATTATTCCACAATGTCAGCATGGTTTTCTCCCAGGACGGTCAACTTCGACTAATCTTCTCGAATGTGTAAACGCATGGACTAACTCGTTAGACAAGAAAGAACCTGTAGATATATTGTACCTAGATTTCAAAAGTGCTTTTGACCTCGTACCTCATGATAAATTAGTTCTGAAACTAAAACACTATGGCATTGGTGGAAATCTTTTAAGCTGGATCAAGGATTTTCTAACTAATAGAACAAGTGTTGTTAGAGTTGAGGGCTTGACATCACACAGGTTTAAGAACACCACAGGAGTACCCCAAGGTTCAGTCTTAGCCCCAATATTATTTAATTTATATACCTGCGACCTACCAACCGGCGTCAATTCACCAATGTCCATGTTTGCCGACGACACCAAATTATATAATAACCCCTCCTTACACTATGAATCACTCAACAGAGACCTGACTAAAATAGACCAGTGGTGCACTAAGTGGAATTTACATTTAAATGAGAGCAAATGCTGTGTTCTTCACGTCGGCTTCAACAACCCTGAACGAACTTATACACTTAAGGGAAAAATATTAAAATCTGTAAAAAGTCAAAAAGACCTGGGGGTAACAATAACAAAAGACCTCAAATGGGCTGTCCACGTGGGAAACATCATTAAAAAAGCAAACTCCATCGCATACATGGTGTCACGAACTTTTAAAAACCTCTCTCCAGACCTGCTTGAAAAAATATACAAAATCTATATAAGACCTATCTTAGATTATGCAGCCCCAGTGTGGAATCCGTACTTTGCCAAAGATATTCACGCTCTGGAGCAAACACAGAGACGAATCACCAGGCTCTGTCCCACTATAACACATATGTCATATCCAGAAAGATTAAAAATACTCAACTTAACATCACTGGAACAAAGAAGACTTAGAGGTGATGCAATAGAAACTTTTAAAATACTTCATGGGCATTATTCGGTAGAATTAAACGTCTTTACTTTAAACAGTGACCAAAGACTGAGAGGACATACTTGCAAGTTGGTTCGAGAACGCTTTAGAAAACTCTGCAGACAGTACTTCATATCCAACAGAGTTAACAGAGAATGGAATAATCTGCCCAATGATTGTGTGACTGCCGATACAATCAACCATTTTAAAAACCGCTATGATTCGTATAAAAACCAAAATATTTAATGCAAATTACTTAAAGTGTGGTGATGAATATCTGAAATGTACTCAGTGAATAATGGTTTTAACGGCATTGCCGCCTAACTCTAACCTAATAATAATAATAATAATATCGTCGGTACATTATTTAGGTATTATCTGATATTATTACAAAAATATCAATTTATTTTATTGCTAATTTTGGGGGAATTGTATAGTGAAAGAACAATGAGTGACAATGACATAATAATGTTAAAAAAAATTTTACCCTATATTTTTCGCTATACAATTCTCCTTAAATAAGTTATGAAATTCCTTGATATTTATTAAATATGTCAATTATTACCTATAGAATATCAAGTCGATACTGATTTTCTTTAAATTTTGTATAAAAGCTAGAAAACAGAAATAAATCTACGCAAAATAGGTTATAGGTTGGCAAGCATGTTGATACCCCCACCTTAAATAAATATCGAGGAATTTCATTAAATATCTTAGGAGAATTGTATAGCGAAAAATATCGGGTAAGATTTTTTTAACATTATTATGTAATTCTTATTTTACTATACAATTCTCCCAAAATTAGCAATGAAGTAAATTGATATTTTTGTAATATGTCAGATATTACTACCTAAATATTGTACCGAAGATATTGATTTTATTTAAATGTTAGTAAATCATATAATAAACTAAAAAAAGCAACGCGAAATAGGTTACAGGTTGGCAATAGATGGAATGACGTTGAGAATTCCACCTTAAAGGGTTTTCTATTAATAGGCTATTGATTATGTCTTAAAAAACAGGGCAATAAGGAACTAAAGGAGTACACGCCATGATACAAAGAAATAAAGATATGATCGATCGTATTTCCAATTCGGTCCAGTCTGCGCAATGACGTCATGTGGTGCTAACGAGACTTAAAATTACATAGGATTAGCCGTTAAAAATAGAAATTTTACTGCATATTTTGCAATTTTTGATTTGGAAGATTTAAGTGCATATTATTTTAAGTACTTTAAGGATAGAGGTTCATAAATCAAAACGTATTTCATGATGTTCTTGGGTTAAATGTTAAAATTGAGCATATATTTGGTATCAATGAAAATAATTTTCTTTTTATGCTGACATACATTTTATCTTTTAAATGATTACAATTACTTATTTATTTTTACAAAATCATAAAAAAATAACCTACATTTTTTGGTCCTTCCACCTTAAGCAATAAATTGTTTAAAAAAAAAATAGGTACAAATGTGCAGTCTTAAACATTTTTAGAACAGTTTCGAGCCTTAAATGACCAAAATCAATTAATTTGCTTATTAAGATTTTTTTTAAGCAATAGGTAACGATAATATTTTTGGAGATGTCTGTTTATAAATTTATATTGTTAACATTTGACCAGGGGCGGACTGGAATCATTTGGCCCCGGTGGCTACATGGCCTCTATGGCCCCAACCCTCATTAAGAACATTTTTTGAAAAAAAAAGTTGTTGTTTAAATGTTTGGACCAATTGGCCCCCAAAGGCCTTCTGACCCCGGTGGCCCGGTGGCGATGGCCACCCGGCCACCCGCTCCAGTCCGCCACTGCATTTGACTATAATTTGACCAAGAATAAGGATGTAAAAAACTCATTGACATTAAAAAAAAATATACTAGGACAGGTAATTATCATAATAGTAATTATAGGTACATTAACAATTATTAAAAAATAAGGCACACATATAACAGTTTATTATTTTAAACCAATTTCGTCAAATTAAACTTTTGTATCTCACCTACGAGGAAGAGAACAATTTTTGAAGCTAAAATTTGAAATATTTTACATTGATTTGTATCATCAACGTTCATCCAAATTTTTTGAAGATTTGGGTCAGTTGGAAAACGAAAAAACATAATGTCTTTTGCAAAATTTTTTGTCATATTGTCACTTATGCATAACGCCACTGCACAACGCATATTAACAACTAATTGTCACTAACAAACAACAATAATAATCCAAAGAAACACTAAAAACCTCTTTCTGTATAACAAATAATAACAATAGTACATAAAACCAAACGTAGGTTATACGAAGCCCGCCAGAAAATTATCACCGCATGACGTAAGCGGCTGTCGATTTGGCTCCGCCCACATGCGCAATGTCATATCTCTTCTTTCTTTGTATCATGAGTACACGCATTGAATCGACTCGGACCGGTCGACTCGTAAAAGAGCTGTCGGAATGACAACGTCAGCCGCATATTGAATTCGCTTTGCCGGCAGTCGTCCACTAGTAGTCGGGTATAGAGGAGCAGGAGAAGATAAAAATGACATAATTTCAATAAGAAAATGTATAAAGCATTAGGTAAAAATAATTTAATTATATAAAATTATTTTTAAAATTCAATTACCTTTTATGTTATATTTCGTGAGATTTTTAAAAAGCAATGTTATATTCAATAAACATTTAAGCGTTTTTATTATTATCCCTTAAAATTTTATTTAAAATAACATTAATCTTTATGAAATATTTCGTTAACTTAACTATGAAAAATACTAGGGTTTGTAGTGACATTAAGTAGTAGATGTAAAAATAATTAAAGGAAATATTTTTACGGTGTGTTAGCATGAAAAATCCTTTAATATTTATAATTTTCATAAAAATAAATTGAATTTATTTTGTAAGCTGTAAATTTAAATTGTATGTCTTAATTTTCCATAACTTTCCTAAAATTTACTTATATGAAGTTGTTTATTCATTACTGTCAAAAATATCTTGTTTTATTCTAAAATTAAAATAAAATTTAATATTTCAAAAACATTAATGTATCCTTATCTACCACATGAAAGTATGTGTACAATTTATATTTTTTAAGGAACTATCATGTAAAATTCAACCCATTTTTTACAGTGTGGAATAAAAAAGTTACACTCAAGTTTGTTTTACTAAAACTAAGGCTCGAGAATTTCGATATCAAGGTAAATTAATATGTTGACATTTAAACTTTTTTTTAAAGTCACGGCGGCATCGATCAAATAGCACAATTATAACGTTTCTCTTTATTGGTGTTTTTCCGCTACACTAAATTTCATACAAAGATCGTAGTTTGCCGTCAGAGCATTCGGCAGTTTTTGCCCCTGCATGCAATTCCGGGCCGAGTCGACCGATCCGAGTCGACCGGTCCGACTCAGTGCGCGGGGTTACATGAATATCAAAAATTTCCGACTGCTCTTTTCCGAGTCGACCGGTCCGAGTCGATTCAAAATGCGTGTACTCCTTTAGACTTTCACGGATTTTTATTACAGGAATCGATCAATGGGTTATAAATGAAGAAAAAACCGATTTTAGAGGGTGGAAATTAAAGATAGGGGTGAAAAACCACCCCTTTTGGTTTTTTCAATATATCTCGTAAACAAACCAAAATTTCGATATATCTCATATAAAACTTTTTGTAGAGAATCAAATTTCCCATCGGAATTTGAAATTGAATATTCAAAAGACAAATTTCATGCCGAAACAGTCGAAACAAACTTGAAAAAAAAGCGAAGAATTCGATTTTTTGATTTTTTTTTGCTTTTTCGCCTGTATCTTTTTTTTGGCTTAGATAGGTATAGGCATTGCCTCAGATAGAAAGAAACAGATTAAATTTCCTTTAAAATGGTGGGCGAAACAATTTTTTTGAATGAATTGACCGAGATATGGCCAGTTGAAAATTGCTGTTTTTTTTTATTTCATCGCTCTTGTACGAATATTGTTTTTGTTCGCATTTTATTAAAAAAATTATTGTTTTACTTAATTAAAAAAAAATTGTTGTCTAACACTAGTACATACAGTGGGTATTTAGTACATAAAATCGCATGGAACAGTAATGAAACTTTTGCAGACATAAGTACAAAATGTATTTGTCATTTGCACACTTTTTACCCCGAATGTACTGTTGTTTTTGATGGTTATCCAAGCGGCTCAGACACCAGTACGAAAAATGCAGAGAGGCTGCGTCGAACACAGCAAATTGGTCCAGGAGTTTAAATTAGAGATGATTTAAAACCACTAACAAAACGAAACAATTTTTTATCAAACGAAAGCAAAAAAAGAACTCCATTGCATATTTGATTGAAAAATTAAAGGAAGTAGACATTGATGCAGTGCAAGCAGATGAGGACGCAGATTTTCTTATAGTCGAATGCGCAAAAGAGAAAGCATCAATGTTAAAAATTGCTTTTATTGTTAGACAAGATGTGGACCTTCTCATTATTTTATCTCAGTTGCAAAGTGATAATGTATATTTTTTGAAACCACACATCGGAAAAGTAGCGTCAAAATTGTTTGATAGAAATAGTTTTAATTTTCGTCAGTTGCAGAAATATCTAGGATTTATTCACGCCTACAGTGGTTGTGATACCACTTCAGCTTTCTTTAACATTGGCAAAAAAAAATTATGAATTTTATAACTAAAAACAGTGTACGACAAGAGCCATACATGGAAATATTCTTACGTGACAATGCAACTGAACAAGATATTACCTCTGCATCGGAATACATTGCAGCTTGTTTGTATGGGGCAAAGACAAACATGAGTTTGAGCCACTGCCGATTTTTAAAGTTTTGTAAGCTGTCTAAAAATGCTAACTTTTCTCTGAAGCAATTACCACAACAAGTGATGCTATCAAACAGCATGGCTTGAGGACTTATAGTCAAATGTAGCAGTGGAATGGAAATATCTTGGACCCTCTGAGTTGGGGTTGGAAAAGGTCTAAGTACGGGTTAATTGCGATTCGCACAACGGCACCTCCAGCGCCAGAGATTTTGCTGAAAGAAGTTGCTTGTGGTTGCACTACAGGTTGCCATGGTAACTGTGGTTGCAGAAAAATGAATATTACTTGCTCAATTTTTTGTAAAAAAATGCAGGGGGGGATTAATTGTGACAATATAAAAGAAACTGATATTTCAGAAGACGACATTACTAAAGATATAGATAATGATATCGATATGCAGTTTGACAATATTTTTGTTGAAATGTAGTAGCACCATTGCTCCAAACATTAATTTGGTGTACTTGTCATGTATTATCAAATAATAAACGTAAAAAAACTTTTTTAATTAAGTAAAACAATAATTTTTTTAAATAAAATGCGAACAAAAACAATATTCGTACAAGAGGGATGAAATGCAAAAAAAACAGCAATTTTCAACTGGCCATATCTCGGTCAATTTTCATTCAAAAAAATTGTTTCGCCCACCATTTTAAAGAAAATTTAATCTGTTTCTTTCTATCTGAAGCCATGCGCGCCCTATACCTATCCAAGCCCAAAAAAAGATACAGGCGAAAAAGCAAAAAAAAAAATCAAAAAATCGAAATTTTCGTTTTTTTTTTCGACTGTTTCGGCATGAAATTTTTCTTTATTTACAACCATACATGTAATGTTGACATTACAACATTTTTAAAAGTTTGGAAGTGTCACATTACCTATGTCTACTTCCCTCTTCCACTTCCCTCACCCACTTCCCTCACCCATTTCCCTCACTCATTTCCCTCATTCTTGTCATTCAACCAGCATATTTTTGTTTGGCGTCAAAACAATAAATGTCATATTTTGACATTTTTACTACATTTTTTGAAAAAATCAAATATTATCTAATTTTCAATAACCGGTGTGGTTGTAAATAAAATAGTATACAAACCTCAGACGAAAGTTTTCATTATTGTCACGAGATTAAAGTTAACCTCGACGCTTCGCGTCTCGGATAACTAACTAATCTCTCGATAGTAATGAAACACTTTCCTCTTCGGTATGTAATATACTATTTTAATATTCAAAAAATGCCATTCTGATGGGAAATTTGATTCTCTACAAAAAGTTTCATATGAGATATATCGAAATTTTTGTTTGTTTACGAGATATATTGAAAAAACCAAAAGGGGTGGTTTTTCCCCCTATCTTCAATTTCCACCCTCTAATTTAATAGCACTCCGCGGTTTTTTCTTCATTTATAACCCATTGATCGATTCCTGTAATAAAAACCTGTGAAAGTCTTAGTTCCTTTCTATATTATATGACATAATCAATAGCCTATTAATTTAATATACGAAATAAATATATAGTTATTTTGCTGACAATCCTAACCGACAAATTTATAGGCATATTTCAAAGTTATCAAATTTTTACCCATAGGTATAGTTACCATAATTGCGGTGTAGGATGCTCATAAAGCTTTTAAATTACCTACCTACTACCTACATAAAAATAATGTTAAGGTGGAATTATCCACCTCATTCAATCTATTGCCGACCTATAACCTATTTCGCGTTATTTTTTTTTAGTTTATTATTTTATTAACTAACATTTAAATAAAATCAATATCTTCGGTACATTATTTTTAGGTAATATCTGACATATTACAAAAATATTAATTTGTTTCATTGCTAATTTTGAGAGAATAATTGTATAATAAAAGAGCAATGACATAATGTTAAAAAAATCTTACCCGATATTTTTCGCTAGGTACAATTCTCCTAAAATAATTTATGAAATTAGGTACTTGATATTTCTTTAATATGTAAATCTACCTATAGAATAATATTATTATTATAATGATTTTATTTATTTATAAATTTACATTTTTTCTAAAAAAAGGTTAGACAAAATAAATAAATCTATGCGAAATAGGTTGTCAAGCACGTTGATACTCGCACCTTGAGCAAAAAGAAATATCATTCATGGAAAAAAATAGTTTTATTACTGACGTAAAGTGTAAATCGCAGAATAAACTTCTCTAGAAATATTTCTCTGCGGAAGCTTGCTGTACACTGTACCTATATATACACTGTATACTAACGTACAGGTTATGACGTCAAATAAGTAGAAATGCCATAAAATTAATTGAAGTGTATTTCTGCTATAGGTTTTACAATAATATATCAAGAGTTAACAGTGTTTTGTAAACTAAAAAATATTAAAAATATAACTTACCATCCAAGATGCATGTCATTAACAATAAAACAATAGTAATGGAGTAGGGTTTCATGTCACAACGATTATGTAAATGGATTGTTTGCAGAAGTAGTCTTTCAACCAAATAAATTACTTGCACGTGTCGTAGTTTTAGTAATAAATGGTAATTTTAACTGATACTAAAATCAATTATTTATTGGCAGATTTGAATAACTGTCAACATATTTGCAACTGTAACCATAGACACGTGATTTTTATGTTTTCTAGCTTGCCTAGGGTGGCCGCGACGACAAATTATACCTGATTTGAAAATTACACAATTAGGCCCGTTGCACACTTACACGGCCACCGTTCTAACGGCACCGTTTATACGGTTATGGGATTAGGAAAGCTTGATTCGCGGAGCCAATCCATGACTAGTTCGTAATCTGTACCTGTCGATACCAAGGGCGTCCATAGGGGGGGGCAAAACGCCCCCCCCCCCCGCCCTTGGCGCCCACATTACTCTTTTATTTCATAATTCAGTATAAATATTGAATAGTACAGTGGTTAGTTAGTAGATAAAAAAAAATATTGTTTAGGTTTTTGCCCCCCCCCCCTATAGTCTTTTTTTCTATCATACTCCTGCATGCAGATTGTGATTGGGAAACATATCGCTCAAATTGTCATCACAAAAACAGCTGTCAAAATATAACCGAAAATTTATTCGTATCTTCTGCCTGTGGCAAGAAATCTTAAAGTCTCATATTATGGTATATACCTACTATAGTATTTATCCATAAGAATGTAATGGCCGCCTTTGTCATATTTTTAGTAACATTATGTGAACTTTGGTATGTGCCCGGACTTTACATTTTTTTTTAATTATTAACATATCGCTTTCACCGATATGTTTAGACTTTTCGTTTATAAACTTCCGCATTTAAAACCGACAATAAATTTATATAAGCCAAATACATTCCTTGATATAAATAATTTAAAAATGTGTATCTATACAGGGTGTCCCAAAAGTAATGGGACACAGAGCAACAGCAGACTTATAAAGCCGAAATAATGCGATCAACTTAAGCCTTATCCCAAAATTGATAACAACCAAGATACAGGGTGTCAAAGTTTTAATTTTGTTTTCGTTTTTTTGCGACTATTTCTTAACGAAACGTTTTTGTGTAACCAGTGGAGGGCGCTGCCTACGGCATTACCAACTCCTTTTATCTGGCATAACTTTGTTTAGGATTCTTATATCGATTCGACTATTAAAAAAATAAGTTACTTTACTTCTTTTACATTAAAAACGTATAACTTATTAAAGTCGCTAGGAGCAACCATTTTCGAGATAATCGCATTTCATATGTCCTATGCAACTAAGTGCGTGGTCCAAAAGCAGCGAAAAATCAAGCAACAATGAATTTCTAACTTAAAATTATTGTAAATCAGCTACATTTGCTATTTTTTTCTAATAAAAACGCTTTTTCGTATACCTACGGACTTACTAATTTTACTCCAATCAAAAATTTTATTTAATACTTAGTTTAATAACATTTAAAAGTAACAAAATAGAAAAAAAAAGTTAACGCCGTGATAGCGATTGTCCAAATTGTCACCATTGACCTCAATACATTTAGCTGCGCCCTGCACTCCAACCGTTAAAATTTTCTTGTCCATAAATACAAAGCATATCACGCATTTCCGCATTGGAAAATAAATTATGTCGAGGCATTCCTAAAAAATTTATAATATCTAGGTAGGTACGTACTAAGGCAACAACATGTTAAATAAAGAAGTATCATACGTACTTTGACAGATGATACTTTATGTAACATGTTGTTGCCTTAGAAACGTCGTTGTTTTAAATCAAGGCCAGCTGTGATAAATAATACTAATACGAATAGGTAGGTACATAGGTAATTATTTTAAATATTTTAGGATTCTTGTATTAAAAATATCGAATGCGATTATCTGGAAAATGCGGTTGCTCCTAATGACTTCAATAAGTTACCTATACTTTTTTGATGTAAAAGAAGTAAAGTAACTTATTTTTTATTAGTAGGATCGATATAAGAATCCTAAACAAAGTTATGCCAGATAGCTGCTGTAGGCAGCGCCCTCTACTGGTTACACAAAAAATATGAATAATTTTAAATTTCTCACCTCAAAAAACCCCAAAACCATTAATTTTGTGCTGATATGTCGTTTCGTTAAGAAATAATCGCAAAAAAACTAAAACAAAATTAAAACTTTGACACCCTGTATCTTGGTTGTTATCAATATTATGGGATAAGAGTAGGTATTAAACACGGATTCTGGGTCTCCCCCCACTCCTTTCTGCTCCCCCCACTCCATTCTACTCCCCCCACCCCCTCGCCTCCTCCTCCCTGTTGACCTTGACCATACACGTGGACGAGCGTATTTTTATGGTATGCAGGTGTTCATTCGACCTTGAAAGATGCAACTACTCTTTGTTAATTTGACCTTGACCATACACCTGGACGAGGGTATTTTTATGGTATACAATTTTCTTTTATGTGACTCATTTGACCTTGAAGGATGGAGCTGCTCTTTGATGGTGCTACCTTGGCGTGGATGAGGGTATTTTTATGGTATGCAGGTGCCCTTTTATTTATGACACTGTTGCATTACAAATTTTTACACCATGGAGTATTTCTTTATTGTCGTCATTTAGTTGTTCGAAAATATCTAAAGGGATACAGTTGGGTTTTATTGATGTTACCTTGACCATTATTTTTCCTAAAAGTTAGATTTGTATTATATTTGGGTTTTGTTATACCTTCACGTTCTTGAAGGGTGTTTATGGGATTTTCACACTTTGATGGGATTTTCACACCTTGAAAGAGTGCAACTACCCTTTTGGTATGTATGATTTCGAAGGCGGCGTTGTTCTTTTGTTATGGGTGATATTGAGCGCTGACTATTTTTTCTTTATTTAGGTATTCTTTTTATTTCATTCATTTTTATAGTGGATGCAGATGTCCTTTATGTAACCTTGACTAAACTTTTGAGCAGATGTTTATTTATGACATTGGGTTGGGTTTATTTTCGACCTTGGACGTGCTCGGACGCAAGTGTTTGGTTTTTACGCCTTGAAGAATTTTTATTTTTTATTGACGTAATTTTGTTCTAAAATATTAAATGAGGTGCAGGCACGTTTTATTTACGATGACCTTGTGTTGGTTCGGGGTGCAGGTGGTTTTTATGTTGTTGAGTTTTGTATACTCTTAAAGCGGCTACTCCTTTTACACTTTGAAGAATTTTTTTCTTTATTGACATGATTCTGTTCTAAAATATCGAATGGGGTACACATGTATATATCGTTCTCTACTATAGTTGTTAAAATAGGGTCTGTGCTCTTTGTTATGGGATTATTTAACATTGAAAGAGTGCAAGTGTCCTTTTGTATGGGTAACTTTGACTGCTTGCAAACATGCTTCATTTTTCTTTCTTTGCTCGTTATTTTTCTTTCTTTGATAATCTATGCTACCTCTTGTAAATGAAATTCCTTTTTTTGACCAGTAGGTAAAAATTACTTAAATTTATAAGGAGCTTTTTAGTTAATGGTGATGAATTTGGGTTAATTTATCTAGACTTGGCTGTTTCGCATCCGAAATATAATAAATAAAATATTCCAATTCACAAAGTTGGATGAAAATTAGATTTAAAGCATGTATTGCAACAAACCCGAATATTGATGCAGATGAGAAAAATTAAAGTGCACACAAGAATTATTACTTCATCATTGTAATTCATTTTTAAAAATCACATCCAGTAGATAATACGTTTTTTATGGAAAATTTATATTTTATAACATATTTATTTATTTTTATAGTATTATTCTTGCTATTTCTTGTTGTCGTATACGTATCAAAATGCATGCTTAATTTATGTCTAAGGATTAATAAAAATGCATATTAGCGGTAAATATATTCTCTTATTTAATCAGACTACTATCCAAATAATGTTGTAGCATACATAAAAAGTTAACTTCTGATAAACCTTTCTTAAAATCCATTTTCCTCTCTCCATGTACTATTCTGTGATGAGTGAGAGCTTTTTAGAAGAAAAAATTATAACTTAGTGCTTTTACACATTCAAAATTAAAATTATATTATTTACAAAAAGACATCACAGCTTATTACTCCTTATATCAACGAAAATACGAAAAGTTAATGTGTAGTAAACAAGATTTTTCTCTCATCATTGTAAGTAATAAAAAAAGCAGATATAGCATGTGTTTTAAAATTATAGAAAAAGCATCTGTATGTACATGAAGAGATATTCTTTATTTATATAATCAACTCGATTCCATCAATTTAACCAAACAATAGGAATGAGGATCAGCCATCGCCTTTTAATAGTTTCATGCACGTTTACACAAAAACTACTAAAGCCATCGAACTTATTTCAAGATAATATATTTTTTGTTTATTAAGCAAAGTAGCTGAAGCAATTTTTTGTGCATCTACCTTTTATGTTATTGATGCACGCCAAGACTATTTCAAAAATAGTTGCAAGCGATCCGCTGTGCCGTCATAAAACTAGCAAAATTTTATAAAACGTGTAAATTTGGATAATTCAAGGATCAAATGTTGTTTATCATATGATTTTTAGAGCTTTTATTAAGTGAAAATATTAAAATTACTAAATACGGCATATTGGCATAAATTACTGTATATTTTGAAAATAAAAGTTAAAATCTGAAAATTCAGCTGTTTGCCTTTATTGCCCTTATAGTGAAATAAATCGATTATCTAAATTTTAAAACATTCATTCAATGTGTTTAATACTTATATTTTACATGTAGGATATGGGTACTCTTAAATATTTTCGGACAAACTTGAAATATTTTGAAAACCTTTATGTGTTTAGTACCCGAAGCAGATAAAATTAACTGCAACACACATTATTTAGTTTGGTTTTTTTTGAAAACCGTTCCCGAGTTACAATGGCTGGCCCTAGTCTGGTTGTGGACTTCCAAGCATTCAAGATAGAAAATAATAAACTAATCCCTAATGAACTTGCTGCCTACGACGGTCATAGAATTAGTAACTATGTTTTTAAACCCCGTTTGATCTAGCCTTTCTAGGACCAGCGGCATACAAACAAACGAAATGGTTAATGCAACACTATCATTGCATTGATTGGGATTCCGGATTTACTCCATTTTACAAATTTGCCGATATTGTACGGAGCTTGACAGAAAAGGCTGATACCATTTACGTTAAGGACAGAGAAAAAGCTGATTTTTTAAGAAAATATTCAAGCAAACCTATTATAGAGTTGGATGAGCAACCGGCCCTTAGAAAAGACGTCCCTAAATGTTTCTATCATTCAAATAATGAAAATTGTGCATGTTCTTTGTTTAATGTATTTTTGTTATATGATCAACATGTAATGCAAACCTAATTTTTTTAAAAACATTTAATAATACAACCAATTAGTTACTATTTAATTTATTTATATTATATACATTATAACGCATAAAATCAACTACATGTTCATAAAAGTCTGTAATGATTGTTTTTTTGCTTGGGTTTTCCATTTCCTCTAGCAGGGTATCTGTTTTTCTAAGTGTCTGTTTTGTATTGATATATTATGTCCTGATGTGAAGTAACTTTGTCTACCTATACATTCTAATTCATGTACTCATTCATACACCTAAAAACTTCAATACATAATATCCTAATCTCCAAATATCCAATTAGCCACTTAGCCAAATCACCAAATATTCCAATACCCAAATATTTCTACTGACTTTTACTTTTTGTAAGTGTTTCCTCTTTTGTAATGTGTGTGAGTCACTTTTTAAATCAATATCGAACCGGAGAGTTTAAAAATATGACAAAATGTATAGAAGAAGAAATAAAATGTATGTAAAAGCCAAAGAGTTACTATAATCTCTACCAGACCTAGAATTTCAAAGATTAAAAAGTTCACCCAAGATACTCCCACGTATCTTTTTATCACCACCCTCTTCGTCACAGAACATACTTTTGTTTAATCCCAAGCACTCAGCATGTACCCTTGTATATTAACAAAAACCCGAAAATAGATAAAGATCGACTGGTGTATTCTCTTGGTTTTCTATTCATCGTTTTGACCCTGGAAGCTGTTTATTTTGAGCATGCAGTTAGTTTAATATTTCAACTTAATGTATTTTAGAAGTGAGTATTGTATTTTGGCACACCTTTTCACATCATATAAGAGTTGTAACCTTAGTATATTCTTTACATATCACGGAGCTTATCTCTTATGTAACTTTTTACACAGTGTGATCATATACGTGTTAGAATACTACTAACAATACCTAACCCCGATAATAGGCGTAAAAATTTTACCATATTTTTTACAAGATTAGTTCAACATTTCCAAGACGTTGAGTTTACGAAAATATTGATAAACAAAAAGATAGAAAATGTAAGATATTTTCTAATCGATTCAGTGATGGAGGGTTAACATTTTTTAGACCATAGTTTATTACTTATAATATGGCTGTTACAATAATTACATTTTACACAAGAATAATAATTTTTAAAATGGAAAAGAAAACAGAATGTACCCCTAGTAACGAAATGATGATTTGCAACTAAACACTTTGAGAAATAAGTGACAAACAAGTATTATATTATTATGCGACTTGTCAAAATACTAAATATACTTTCAATAATTCATTCTTTTTTAAAAACGCTGGTATAATAAATTGTGTTACTGATTACAGACCCATATCCAAAATTTCATTTATTCCTAAACTAATGGAATTCTTAGTTAAAAATGTTCTTGAGGACTGTTTAAAAAATATTATTTTCACTAACCAGCATGGCTTCATAAAGGGAAGGTCAGTAACAACAAATTTACTAGTTTATTCTGATTACATTTTTTTATTTCCCTAGAAAATGGTGTTTACTGTCAAATTTACGCCCATGATCTGTCACCAAGGATTTTTTTTTAAATATTGCAACGGTTTATAAGACACCTAAGTGCTGAAGATACTTGTGTTTTGGTTCTCTCTTTATTACTATTGCACAACACCTCGATTTTCTTTTAAAACTGGAAGAGTTACATTCGTTTTAGATTTGATTTACATAAATTACACTTTATAGTCTTCTTCAGTATTATATTTTCGGCTTTTTTTTCATGCAAAAGGTTCTACACAATCCTTAAACTGATTCCCAGTGCTTTTGCTATTATTTCTTGCATATTTCAACTTACTCTTTTATTTTCCAAATAGTTAATCAAATTTTGTAAGATTGTTTTTGCTTGGAGACTCAAAGCACCAGAAAATTGTCTTTTATTATTCGAATTGTCAAATTTGTCACTTGTTATAATCATAAAATAAACATGTTGATCACAACAAAAACCACTAAAAATTATAAGTTTATCCCTTTTTGTCATGCCGAAATTGTATGTCTGTCTCCGAGGCCGCATTTTAACCCCAGCAGGTAAAATAACCTTGAAAATAAATACCTAATTCGAAGGGAACTGCATTATAACACAAGGACGTATCTAAACCTCGAGAGCAGGGTGTATCGGATTCTTGAAAGTGTATAAGGTTGGTATGTTAAGGAAGGGGGAGTAGAAGTGGGGTGGATATATAGTGGGTAGGCGTACATAAAAGAATGGTCACAAGCTAAATTTTTTCAATTTAAAACTACCAGTCTTCTGATATTATTATTTGCGTGTGTTAATTGTTCAGTAAAAATGAGTTTACCAATGCTAGACGAAGATTTACCTTTAATGGGTGATAGTACCCAAGAAGAACTACTGAAATATGTGTGTGAAGAGAATATTATTGATTGGGGTGACGACATACTTGACAATTTTGCAGCAGCTGCGATGGATCAGTTGATAGAGTCTGGGTTCAAGCAACAGCAGCAGCCTGAACAATTTAATTCGAATGTAAATATAATTAGTGATATTGTGGTACGGAAAGAAAATGCTGCGCCTAGCAAGCTGGAGAAACTTCTGACACTACCATCCGGGAAGGTAACAAAACAACCGAAGACTTCCACTAAAAAAAGAAATAAACCATCAACCTCATCTGAAGATCGCAGTAACACGAAGAAAAGTCGACCATCTCCATCATCTGGAGGTTGCATTAGTAGCAGTAAGAATGTAAGTTATAATAAATAGGATAAAAATAATAAACCAACCTTCGGAATTTTTCACTATGTTTAGTGATCCGACTATTTATATAAACAGCGTCATTGCTATTAACGAGAAGACATTGGTGGTAAATTATGAATACACCGAAGAAAACTGTTAATTCTCTACCTACAGTAAATGTAGTGAATGCGGTTTACGTCACAGCCCGTGCACGTTTTAAGTTATATTCATATCTCGAAGGTCTTGATAATAGAGTCCTGTATTAGTCCTGTACAGATTCTGTAATATATCTCTCTAGAAGTGTCGAACTTTATTTACCCGCAGGACCGTTTATTGGAGACTTGACTGGAATTTTCAATCCACTATACATGACAATTTATTAATCAGCTGTATTCGAAAAAATTATTCTTCACAGGGTATGAATATTATAATTAAAGTGATATTTTCAAAGCAATGGGAACGTTTGACATAATATGCAGAAGAAGAATAAGAAGATCGGAAAGGGGTGCGAACATTAAACTATGAGGAATTATTACCGTTGACAGATGGAAGAAAAATTACCTAAATTTGTAAGGAATAACTTACATTTATATTTACGATGCTTATTCTATACATCCTATACATATTGCACTATAATATTATGCCAAGTGGTTTTAAATAAAACAATATATGAGGTTCGATTGTATAAAAAATTTATTTTACCTTATTTTTTTTTTTGAAGTTTGCTTGACAAATTTTACTTTTATTATCTATACATTATTATTATTACTATAATACACACATAACACTTATGACTATACTAATTCCGATATCTAATCTATATTACATCTTTCTTAAATTATAATATATATTTAAAAACTATCCCAACTCCATCGCTATTCATGTAACCTATCATATAATTATAATTTTTCCCTAAATCTATTCACAGTATTCCTAACTACACCTAGCCGAGCTTCTAATTCACTTATTTCTTTTACAATGTCTTCTTCCTCCCGCTGATAATTATTTAACGCAACCTTCCACTGGTTTTTCAATGCTAGCACACTCCTCATGAGATTCTGCTCGCTATCCTGACTTAAGCAAGCCACCCAGTCAGGAGTTGTGGTTTCCACATTCGCTGTTACACCCTCCATTTTTTGCTTCTTATTCTTCTTATTATTTGCTACAATTTTGCCTGCCTTGTTTAATGTTGACGATAATGGGCGCTTCACCAATGATGTTGATTGAGTTTGTGGTGACAGCGGTGACGATGTCTGCAACTGAGACTGTTGCGAAGGCTTCTTATCGTTATCCAACCAGTCTGGGATCACTTTACACTTTGCTGGTTTTCTAAAGATAGGCTTCGTGACGTTCTTACTGCTACTAATGTAACCTCCAGATGATGGAGATGGTCGACTTTTCTTCGTGTTACTGCGATCTTCAGATGAGGTTGATGGTTTATTTCTTTTTTTAGTGGAAGTCTTCGGTTGTTTTGTTACCTTCCCGGATGGTAGTGTCAGAAGTTTCTCCAGCTTGCTAGGCGCAGCATTTTCTTTCCGTACCACAATATCACTAATTATATTTACATTCGAATTAAATTGTTCAGGCTGCTGCTGTTGCTTGAACCCAGACTCTATCAACTGATCCATCGCAGCTGCTGCAAAATTGTCAAGTATGTCGTCACCCCAATCAATAATATTCTCTTCACACACATATTTCAGTAGTTCTTCTTGGGTACTATCACCCATTAAAGGTAAATCTTCGTCTAGCATTGGTAAACTCATTTTTACTGAACAATTAACACACGCAAATAATAATAACAGAAGACTGGTAGTTTTAAATTGAAAAAATTTAGCTTGTGACCATTCTTTTATGTACGCCTACCCACTATATATCCACCCCACTTCTACTCCCCCTTCCTTAACATACCAACCTTATACACTTTCAAGAATCCGATACACCCTGCTCTCGAGGTTTAGATACGTCCTTGTGTTATAATGCATTTCCCTTCGAATTAGGTATTTATTTTCAAGGTTATTTTACCTGCTGGGGTTAAAATGCGGCCTCGGAGACAGACATACAATTTCGGCATGACAAAAAGGGATAAACTTATAATTTTTAGTGGTTTTTGTTGTGATCAACATGTTTATTTTATGATTATAACAAGTGACAAATTTGACAATTCGAATAATAAAAGACAATTTTCTGGTGCTTTGAGTCTCCAAGCAAAAACAATCTTACAAAATTTGATTAACTATTTGGAAAATAAAAGAGTAAGTTGAAATATGCAAGAAATAATAGCAAAAGCACTGGGAATCAGTTTAAGGATTGTGTAGAACCTTTTGCATGAAAAAAAAGCCGAAAATATAATACTGAAGAAGACTATAAAGTGTAATTTATGTAAATCAAATCTAAAACGAATGTAACTCTTCCAGTTTTAAAAGAAAATCGAGGTGTTGTTCAATAGTAATAAAGAGAGAACCAAAACACAAGTATCTTCAGCACTTAGGTGTCTTATAAACCGTTGCAATATTTAAAAAAAAATCCTTGGTGACAGATCATGGGCGTAAATTTGACAGTAAACACCATTTTCTAGGGAAATAAAAAAAGGTAATCAGAATAAACTAGTAAATTTGTTGTTACTGACCTTCCCTTTATGAAGCCATGCTGGTTAGTGAAAATAATATTTTTTAAACAGTCCTCAAGAACATTTTTAACTAAGAATTCCATTAGTTTAGGAATAAATGAAATTTTGGATATGGGTCTGTAATCAGTAACACAATTTATTATACCAGCGTTTTTAAAAAAGAATGAATTATTGAAAGTATATTTAGTATTTTGACAAGTCGCATAATAATATAATACTTGTTTGTCACTTATTTCTCAAAGTGTTTAGTTGCAAATAATCATTTCGTTACTAGGGGTACATTCTGTTTTCTTTTCCATTTTAAAAATTATTATTCTTGTGTAAAATGTAATTATTGTAACAGCCATATTATAAGTAATAAACTATGGTCTAAAAAATGTTAACCCTCCATCACTGAATCGATTAGAAAATATCTTACATTTTCTATCTTTTTGTTTATCAATATTTTCGTAAACTCAACGTCTTGGAAATGTTGATTTAATCTTGTAAAAAATATGGTAAAATTTTTACGCCTATTATCGGGGTTAGGTATTGTTAGTAGTATTCTAACACGTATATGATCACACTGTGTAAAAAGTTACATAAGAGATAAGCTCCGTGATATGTAAAGAATATACTAAGGTTACAACTCTTATATGATGTGAAAAGGTGTGCCAAAATACAATACTCACTTCTAAAATACATTAAGTTGAAATATTAAACTAACTGCATGCTCAAAATAAACAGCTTCCAGGGTCAAAACGATGAATAGAAAACCAAGAGGATACACCAGTCGATCTTTATCTATTTTCGGGTTTTTGTTAATATACAAGGGTACATGCTGAGTGCTTGGGATTAAACAAAAGTATGTTCTGTGACGAAGGTGATAAAAAGATACGTGGGAGTATCTTGGGTGAACTTTTTAATCTTTGAAATTCTAGGTCTGGTAGAGATTATAGTAACTCTTTGGCTTTTACATACATTTTATTTCTTCTTCTATACATT
This sequence comes from Polydrusus pterygomalis, assembly GCA_963969555.1. NCBI lineage: Eukaryota > Metazoa > Arthropoda > Insecta > Coleoptera > Curculionidae > Polydrusus > Polydrusus pterygomalis. The sequence goes on along the minus strand of OZ018381.1, from coordinate 4,590,318 downwards.
TTGTCATATTTTTAAACTCTCCGGTTCGATATTGATTTAAAAAGTGACTCACACACATTACAAAAGAGAAAACACTTACAAAAAGTAAAAGTCAGTAGAAATATTTGGGTATTGGAATATTTGGTGATTTGGCTAAGTGGCTAATTGGATATTTGGAGATTAGGATATTATGTATTGAAGTTTTTAGGTGTATGAATGAGTACATGAATTAGAATGTATAGGTAGACAAAGTTACTTCACATCAGGACATAATATATCAATACAAAACAGACACTTAGAAAAACAGATACCCTGCTAGAGGAAATGGAAAACCCAAGCAGAAAAACAATCATTACAGACTTTTATGAACATGTAGTTGATTTTATGCGTTATAATGTATATAATATAAATAAATTAAATAGTAACTAATTGGTTGTATTATTAAATGTTTTTAAAAAAATTAGGTTTGCATTACATGTTGATCATATAACAAAAATACATTAAACAAAGAACATGCACAATTTTCATTATTTGAATGATAGAAACATTTAGGGACGTCTTTTCTAAGGGCCGGTTGCTCATCCAACTCTATAATAGGTTTGCTTGAATATTTTCTTAAAAAATCAGCTTTTTCTCTGCCCTTAACGTAAATGGTATCAGCCTTTTCTGTCAAGCTCCGTACAATATCGGCAAATTAGTAAAATGGAGTAAATCCGGAATCCCAATCAATGCAATGATAGTGTTGCATTAACCATTTCGTTTGTTTGTATGCCGCTGGTCCAAGAAAGGCTAGATCAAACGGGGTTTAGAAACATAGTTACTAATTCTATGACCGTCGTAGGCAGCAAGTTCATTAGGGATTAGTTTATTATTTTCTATCTTGAATGCTTGGAAGTCCACAACCAGACTAGGGCCAGCCATTGTAACTCGGGAACGGTTTTCAAAAAAAACTAAACTAAATAATGTGTGTTGCAGTTAATTTTATCTGCTTCGGGTACTAAACACATAAAGGTTTTCAAAATATTTCAAGGTTGTCCGAAAATATTTAAGAGTACCCATATCCCACATGTAAAATATAAGTATTAAACACATTGAATGAATGTTTTAAAATTTAGATAATCGATTTATTTCACTATAAGGGCAATAAAGGCAAACAGCTGAATTTTCAGATTTTAACTTTTATTTTCAAAATATACAGTAATTTATGCCAATATGCCGTATTTAGTAATTTTAATATTTTCACTTAATAAAAGCTCTAAAAATCATATGATAAACAACATTTGATCCTTGAATTATCCAAATTTACACGTTTTATAAAATTTTGCTAGTTTTATGACGGCACAGCGGATCGCTTGCAACTATTTTTGAAATAGTCTTGGCGTGCATCAATAACATAAAAGGTAAATGCACAAAAAATTGCTTCAGCTACTTTGCTTAATAAACAAAAAATATATTATCTTGAAATAAGTTCGATGGCTTTAGTAGTTTTTGTGTAAACGTGCATGAAACTATTAAAAGGCGATGGCTGATCCTCATTCCTATTGTTTGGTTAAATTGATGGAATCGAGTTGATTATATAAATAAAGAATATCTCTTCATGTACATACAGATGCTTTTTCTATAATTTTAAAACACATGCTATATCTGCTTTTTTTATTACTTACAATGATAAGAGAAAAATCTTGTTTACTACACATTAACTTTTCGTATTTTCGTTGATATAAGGAGTAATAAGCTGTGATGTCTTTTTGTAAATAATATAATTTTAATTTTGAATGTGTAAAAGCACTAAGTTATAATTTTTTCTTCTAAAAAGCTCTCACTCATCACAGAATAGTACATGGAGAGAGGAAAATGGATTTTAAGAAAGGTTTATCAGAAGTTAACTTTTTATGTATGCTACAACATTATTTGGATAGTAGTCTGATTAAATAAGAGAATATATTTACCGCTAATATGCATTTTTATTAATCCTTAGACATAAATTAAGCATGCATTTTGATACGTATACGACAACAAGAAATAGCAAGAATAATACTATAAAAATAAATAAATATGTTATAAAATATAAATTTTCCATAAAAAACGTATTATCTACTGGATGTGATTTTTAAAAATGAATTACAATGATGAAGTAATAATTCTTGTGTGCACTTTAATTTTTCTTATCTGCATCAATATTCGGGTTTGTTGCAATACATGCTTTAAATCTAATTTTCATCCAACTTTGTGAATTGGAATATTTTATTTATTATATTTCGGATGCGAAACAGCCAAGTCTAGATAAATTAACCCAAATTCATCACCATTAACTAAAAAGCTCCTTATAAATTTAAGTAATTTTTACCTACTGGTCAAAAAAAGGAATTTCATTCACAAGAGGTAGCATAGATTATCAAGGAAAGAAAAATAACGAGCAAAGAAAGAAAAATGAAGCCTGTTTGCAAGCAGTCAAAGTTACCCATACAAAAGGACACTTGCACTCTTTCAATGTTAAATAATCCCATAACAAAGAGCACATACCCTATTTTAACAACTATAGTAGAGAACGATATATACATGTGTACCCCATTCGATATTTTAGAACAGAATCATGTCAATAAAGAAAAAAATTCTTCAAAGTGTAAAAGGAGTAGCCGCTTTAAGAGTATACAAAACTCAACAACATAAAAACCACCTGCACCCCGAACCAACACAAGGTCATCGTAAATAAAACGTGCCTGCACCTCATTTAATATTTTAGAACAAAATTACGTCAATAAAAAATAAAAATTCTTCAAGGCGTAAAAACCAAACACTTGCGTCCGAGCACGTCCAAGGTCGAAAATAAACCCAACCCAATGTCATAAATAAACATCTGCTCAAAAGTTTAGTCAAGGTTACATAAAGGACATCTGCATCCACTATAAAAATGAATGAAATAAAAAGAATACCTAAATAAAGAAAAAATAGTCAGCGCTCAATATCACCCATAACAAAAGAACAACGCCGCCTTCGAAATCATACATACCAAAAGGGTAGTTGCACTCTTTCAAGGTGTGAAAATCCCATCAAAGTGTGAAAATCCCATAAACACCCTTCAAGAACGTGAAGGTATAACAAAACCCAAATATAATACAAATCTAACTTTTAGGAAAAATAATGGTCAAGGTAACATCAATAAAACCCAACTGTATCCCTTTAGATATTTTCGAACAACTAAATGACGACAATAAAGAAATACTCCATGGTGTAAAAATTTGTAATGCAACAGTGTCATAAATAAAAGGGCACCTGCATACCATAAAAATACCCTCATCCACGCCAAGGTAGCACCATCAAAGAGCAGCTCCATCCTTCAAGGTCAAATGAGTCACATAAAAGAAAATTGTATACCATAAAAATACCCTCGTCCAGGTGTATGGTCAAGGTCAAATTAACAAAGAGTAGTTGCATCTTTCAAGGTCGAATGAACACCTGCATACCATAAAAATACGCTCGTCCACGTGTATGGTCAAGGTCAACAGGGAGGAGGAGGCGAGGGGGTGGGGGGAGTAGAATGGAGTGGGGGGAGCAGAAAGGAGTGGGGGGAGACCCAGAAACCGTGTTTAATACCTACTGATAAGGCAAGTTAAATAAATCGCATTATTCCACCTTAAGGAGTCTGCTGTTGTTCCTGTGTAACATTACCCAGACAGCACAAAGACATCTTAAAGATATCCAAAAGATGTCAACAATAGACATTCATGACGTCTTATGGACGTTTCTTAACGCCATCAAGACATCTTATGGATATCTTAAAAAGGTCGTATGTTACAAAACCCAACGTCTATACCACATCTTATGGACGGCTTACAGATATCTTATGGACACCTTATAGATGTCTCATGGATACCTTATAGATGTCTTATGAACACCTTATGAATACCTTATGGACACCTTAGATACATTTTATAGGCCAAACCGCAGAGCCCTAAAACATTTTGTTTTGTTTGTTAAACATGAAACATCATATTGCGTAATAATTGGTTTTATTAACGTATTACATAATTAAAACTTTTTTAATAATGAATTTCGCCTATCTGTGGCTCTTCTTAGCCACGTCGCGATGGCATCCTCGGCATCGTTTCTACTGTTTTGAAGCCATGTTTTGTCAGCAGATTTATTGACACTGCATCCACTGATTATAGACCAAACCCAAAAACTAAAAACAAACACCACACCACAGAAAAATATGTACCATACAAAACGTTTTTTAATCTACAATTCGTTTTCTTTTAACGGTTCACTAAGTAGAAAGTAAAAACTGCAAGTCATCATCAGCAAAACTATCAAAAATCAAGCCCATCGACAGTTGACAGTGTTGACCTTGCGTCAATTTCAAATGGCAAAGGGGAGCGCTTTGTTGCCAATCCTAAGTTGTTCGCGATGTTGCCAAATTTACCGATTCTAATATTTAACTCTATTGTTTGTCGTTTACAAAAAAAAACGATTCAAGAAAACGTCCGAATCGGTAACAATCATTTAAATTCGATTAGACAAGTATACAAAAAAATAATAAAAGTTCTGAGAACGGCGACGGTCGGGTTTGTTCGGGCTGACGATCCGGAGATGGCGGCAATATCCAAAGTGTCCATTTAAAAAATATATAAGCTAGAGAAAGACAGGGATACTACAAAGACAGAAGACGAGACAAATCTTTTTCTGTGCTATAACCTAATAAAAACACGAACGTCATATTTGCGATATTTTAGCAACATCTTATGGACGTCATCTTACAACATCTTATGTATGCCTTGAAAAAAACGTCTTTAAGATGTCTTTTGTAGGTCTGCAGGCGTTCAGACATAATTAAGACCTAAAATCGACGTCTTTAAGACATTGTGTGCTGTCTGGGTACTTTTGGGACACCCTGTATTTATAGTCAACGGCAGTTTAACAAGGCGGGTGAGTAATAACAGCGACAAACTTTTCTAATGTTTTATCAAACACACGCGTTATTGGTTTTATTTTAAGGCCCGTAAGACAAATGAAAGGTATAAAACCTTTATTTGCCAAAACAGAGTCACAGATAATTTCCAGTCCATCCAACCATCTATATACCTATACGTATAAAAAGGTTGATTACTCACCACTGTACCATATATAGAAACGCATTAGAATGGTAGACGGCTACCACGATAGAAACATATACGGATTCCGGAATTCGGAATTCAAAAAACTGATAGGATTGCACTATTGCACATGGAAACTGATAAGTTGTTCCTGAGGTTAAATACAATTAAAACGTATATACTTGACCGCGTATAGTTTGGGATAAGAAACGATTTAAAGTAAACGATAGATTCTCATTCTGAAAAAACGGACATTTCACCTGATATTCCGTATCCAAAAAACTGATAGGAAACGATAAATATTTTTTTCATCGTTTTCTATCTGAAATTTTAAACAGGGTAGAGAAAAAAAAATGTTATTTTAATTTAATATCAAAATACACATAACCTCCGAACCTCGCATGTCCTTCATGGGCGTTCGTCTTATAAAACCAGAAAAATATTATTTATTTATTAATCGACTGGGTTACCGCATTTCTACAGAAAAGCAAATTAAAAATACTTATTGGTTTTTAGTTTTCCAAATAATTACCTAAGAAAAAAGGCATGGTTGAAATTTGTAAACCGAATGAGTGATTGGGATCCTACACGAAAGAGCGTTATTCTTTGTAGTGATGGGATCACTCGAGTGAAAAATAACCTATCATTCGGTTTTTTCAATCACTTGAATTATTCGATTATCTTCGGAAATAATTCGAGTGACGAAATGAGTGACGAACATATGGTTTTTATTTTCCAACGTGTCTCCAAAGTTGCTGCCCGCCTGTCAATTACTCACTGCGGCCAGAGCCATCTTCTAGCGAGCGGCTACACAGAGTGGTTTCGGTTATTATTGGCGATATATTTCAAATTAAATCCTGCATTACGGGTTGCCTGCGTAGGATAATAGGATTTATTATTTTATTCAGATTTAAATCGTCGGCGTCTACTGAAAACTTAATGTTTAGTCAGTTTAGTGGTGAGTATTCAGTATTCATAAATATCATGAGTTATGCAATATCGTGACATCTCAAGGTCAAGTAGTCAAGTTGTTAAATTAAATTGTAAGATCTGGGAGCTGGGAACCATGCCCAAAAATCCACAAATATCTCCGCCACATTTAATAATCCGCAAAAAATCAGTCGATTAACAACACCGAGTCACTTATTCCCAATACAAATGCTGTATATCAACTTGAACGATGAACCGCCAATATTAATAATTAATATTAGCATTTGAGTGAAAAAAAAATCGATTATCATTCGGATTTTTAAATCACTTGAATTCTCGGTAGTCGACTATTAAAATAAGTCGATTTTTCCCAACACTAGTTCTTTGCTCGGAGCATTTTTCTGAAGATTGCTTTGACAGAACTTCAAGATTGAAAGTTAGATTGGTCCCAACTGCAGTAGTGCCCAGGGACGTAACTAGGGGGGGCTTGGGGGGCTAAGCCCCCCCAAAACTTCTGGTAGCCCCCCAAAATAATTTGACCAAATAAATAATACAAAATGCCAATCCCACAGCCCACTTAAAGCGCATCAATAAAAATCAAATGGGTAGTTGTAGATACGATACATAGATCCGTTACTTTTGTGACAATATGGCAACGTTGGTTGGAAATTACGCGTTTTGCGTGCGGCATACACCCTCCAAAGTCATTATCATGATACAAAGAAACATTATCATATCCGATTCGCATTCGTCGCATCGCGTTAACTTATTTTTTTCGGCAGTTCGTTAATTTTTATTGTTAGATTTGTTGTGAATTAAATCAAATGAAAAAGTTCGTTAGAATAAATAAATTTTTAAATAATTTGCTAAAAATTATTGACCAAATTTGGGCGTGGTCTTAAAAAATTTTTGCCTGCGGCGGCCTAAGACCGCGAGCCGCCACTGATTCAGCCCCCCCAAAAAAGTAGCCCAGGTACGTCCCTGGTAGTGCCTACTTTTAAAGTAGCCATCAGGTTAAAAATGTAAGTTTTGAAACTATTGTATCGGCGGGTCCTTATACATATTATATTGGAAAATATGTAGAGGTACACTGAGAAAATTATTTAGCTATGATGGCTTTATATAAAGCAACTATGCCTAAATATTAGAGTAAATATAGCGCCAGCCCTAACGTCGTGTTGTGACTGCCAAATATATTAAGCAGAGTCTATTTAGTATAATCATTACTACATATTTTAGTAACAATATGATCCATGAAAACCTGCTCTTACTAGAAAATTTTTGGCTGCTTTAGCAAAATTTAATATTAGTAAGGAACACATATTGAATAGTCCTAGCCAGTTTATTTAGTAACTGTTGCATGATCGTGTAACATCAATGTACTCGTGTGGTAATTATTGTATTGTCGTTTAGTAAAGGAGCATATTTGTTTAGTGATCACAGCATGATTGTTTAGTAATCACAGCATAATTGTTTATTTATCGCAGCATGATTGTTTAGTAATCACTGCTTCTTTGTTTAGCAACAACAGGGCGTTCCATAAATATGTGCTGTTCAAACGAAAGTTTTAAATACCTACGGTAAGTTTTTTTAAACGCGGGCCATAAGGATTTACATAATTAATTTTGCACCCCCTGTTAACTTGTATTGTAATAAAAAGTTTTTAAAAAATTGGTGTGCATGTTTTAAACTGAGGACATTTTATACTTAACGTTAACATGTTTTTAGCGACAAACTTCAATGAAATTAAAGAAATTATTCAGTTTTTTATTCTAATAAATTGTATTTATTACAAAAAAGACATATATTATTTAAAACTAATTAAATTTTATAGCTGAAAAAATTTGCTCTTAAATTATGCCCCATCTAATTTTTTTTTCTAATTTTTTATTAGAACAAAAGTTCACAGGAGGTACAAAATCACATAAAAAAAAACAACGAAGATACGATTACGATTGGACTATTGATTTTCCTGATGTCCGAGTGACAGAGCAAGCGCTTTCTTATTGGCTGACGTTCAACCGAATTTACCCTTTCCTACATCCAAATAACAAATCTTAATAAACCGTTTTGCTCTAGTAGAACCGCAATCGAGCTATCATGGCTTTAAGTACCTGGCAAAGTGCATTAGGGTTACGATTAAAAATTGTAACGCTAGGATTGCTAATTCAGATAGCAATAATTACTTAGCCGTTTAAGTTTATTTCTTTATAAAATTATTTAGCTGGTATAGACATAAAAATATAGCAACAGTTAACAAATATGTTGTAATAACAGCACTATAAGATTTCTAAAACCCAGCAAAATATAGGTATACTGCAACGACTACAAGATCATCATGTCACCTTTAAACAATATTTTAACTAATATAGCGGTTTATTTAGTAACAGCTGCTAAATTTGTCCAGCCCGATAACTTAGGAAACTTCATTTTCTCAGTGTAGGTACTTATTAAGAATATTACAAATAATTCTGCATTATTTATGCTTCTGAGGAAGCTGCTTTGTCACTTGTTCATAAATTATGTATCGATAAAAGTTTTTAGATGTTTTATTGGTTTAATCTATTTTTAAAATTTTAAACCCATGGATAAAGAATGTAATAAAGTATGGGAGTGTAGGTACGATAAACAAAGAAATTCATATTTAAAGATTGAAGACAATGATGTTTCTAGAATAATAGAAGCGTTTTCCCAATATTCACCTGAGGACGACTGCTGTGACGGTTTTTTCTCAGGGTATATTTTACGTGGGTTTAGACCAATAAAACTCTGAGCATGCCAGTAAATTTACTTTTAATTGGAGACAGGCTTTCTTGCTTCTTTTATCTTTTTGGTAAATCTGGTACTTAGCGTGAAACTTTTAATTAGGGTAAAATAATTAAATGAGTTCTCAAAGCCGAACAGCTACTAGCTTTGCCAAAGGTTCAAGAAGGAAAAGGCTTGCCGATTTTGGTAGGTACCAACGTAGTACTCGCCGTGAACAATAGCGCAAAAAAGGTCGCAAAAAAAGTACAGGATAAGGTGAGATAAAACGCGCGCTACACTGTAATTATTCAAAACTAGTACTCATAGGTCCCTCTGGTGTCTATTCTTCCAAGCGCAAAACCAACCAGGAAGGTAACCTACAAACTCGGTGTAATTTCAGCTATCCGCAACAACGCCCCCTAGAAGAGAGTAGTTAAACCTTGAGAAACAATAAAAAGAAATCCTACCCTTTAAACTATAGAGAACTATAGGGTAGGAGGCCGATCGACAATGGCAGCATTTTCAAATTCTGTCCCGGTTTTTTGGTTAGTTCGCTATTGGCCGATAGATGGCTCTCGCGTCCGAAGTGGGCTGATGTTGTCTGCTTCTTCTTCGTTTTTAATATGGAAAACTAGATCCTCCATAGTTTTTAACTTTTACTTAAACCCTTTATTTTTCTGTGCTTTTACTTTTGACAATTGACATTTTATTTTTCGAAATAACAAATAATGTTTGAAGGCAAGACAAGACAAATAACGTTGTATTGTAATTAATTTCCATTTTTATAATAAATAATGGTACAATTTATAAAAGTAGAGTTTGCTTTGTGTCGGGGTGTAAGACAGGATATTTTTCAGAGAGGAAACGCAGCCAAATAAGTATCTTTCTAGCTCCAAAGGTATAGCTAGAATGTTTAATACCCTGTATTTTAAAAACCAAGCATCGTTGGAACTTTATACAGGCCGAGTTTACTAATAAGTATAACAAAGTAAGTGTAAATTCATATAAAAGTCCTTATTTGTTCCTTAAAGAACTAATTTAAATAAAAATAGTTATTGCGTCCATAAGAAACCATTATTTGATAGCCCACTTCGAACACGCGCGCCATCTTACAGCGACTCGTAAAGCTGAATTACCGATGCTAATTTGGGACCGAATCCAATGCATTGCGATCGGCCTCCTACCTCAAGTCCTCCATACTTTAAACGAAACGACGAAAACTGTAAAGTAAACCGAAAGTAGATAGTAGATTCCTGTTTACTATAACATAACTTGACGGCAATTCTAAAAAGGTAGAAAACGCAATAAGTCCACGGTATATTTGCAAGAAAAATGACAACAAACATTGTCCAGACTTATAAAACAAGAAAAGCCAAACCAAAGGTAAGAATTAGGGAAATTCTGCCTCAACTGCCCCCCTTTTTAGGTTTAATATGAAAGCTCAAAGCTCCAGTGAAACCTAAAAACAAACATTAACCTTCTCTCTTAAAATAAGGTCTTAATAAACTGGCATGAAAAGAACCTCGTTCCTTTTTACCGTCTGTAGAAGACAAAACAAAAGTAGAAAAACTAATTTTCTTTTTAATTAAATACGGACCTTCAAACAGAAGAAGAAATTTTTTTATTTCTGACTTCAGTTTAGAAGATATGTAGTTGGAACGTAAAAGTACCCAATCACCCTCGACGAATGCAGGGTAGGGCCTACTAGGGTATAATACCGCCCGTCGAGCGGCCTTACTAACCAAAGTTTCCTTGGCTAGAACTAACTTTACATCGGTGGATAAAAGTTCGGTACCTGGTATCAAAAAATCCTCGGGTAACAATTTTGGCGGTGAGGTACCATGATGCAATTCAGTGGGTGTGAAACCGGTGGACTCATGCACCACATTATTAAGGAAGAAAACGAATTTATTAACCTCGAATGCCCACCTGGAGTGTTTTTCATTACAAAACACCCGGAACAAACGACCCAATTCTCTCATAACCCTGTCAGAAGGGTTGGCCTGGGGATGCCGGGTGGAAGAAAAAATAACTTGAACTCCCAAAGACTCTAAGGTGGATCTCCAGGACTTGGCCGTAAATTGTGTACCATGATCACTAAGAATTCTCAATGGTTTTCCCATGTTAGGAAAATAGTCAAGAGTCAGTCTACTCAAAACTGCTCGGGTAGTAGCTCTCTTAAGAGGATAAAGAGCCGTATATTTGGTGTAAACGTCTAGAATGACAAGCAAATAGGTAGCTCCACCACGGCTACGAATTAAAGGTCCATAAAGATCCAAGGCCACTAAATCCCCCTTGGAATTTGGAATAATGGGATGGATATCTGGCTTTGGTAAGGAAACAGTCTTACTTTTTTGACAAATATCACAGCTACGAATAATTTTTTTAATTTCAGGGTACATTAGACCACCAAACTTCGTGTTTCAAGGCTGACCAAGTTTTAAATGCGCCATAGTGGCCCAAGGTTTCGTGATAAGCCACACAAAAATCGGATGTCAGTGTCTTGGGCACACAAAGCCGATAAGGTTCATCATCGGAGTGCCTTATGTACAGCGTATCGTTAAACAACAAGAAACGACTTTTCAGGTTAGAACACTCATTGGATTCAACTTGCAGTTTGATGATAATATCTCCTAATTTTTTATCTTCCCTTTGAAGACGAGGGATATCCTTTAATTTTTTCCTGAAATTACTAGGGAGAGTGAAGCTCAAAATTTTAAAACATTTATTATCTGGTACGGGTAAACGGACACAGGCAAAGCGTGAAAGGGCATCAGCCACAACATTTTCAGGACCTGGAACATATTGTACTGTAAAATCATATTCTTGCAGTAAAAGTGCCCACCTGCTTATACGAGGAGATAACAAACGACAGGAATTAATGAAGGTAAGACATCGATTGTCAGTATGCAAATAGAAATGCTTTCCTAATAAAAAAGTCCTCCATCTTTTTAAGGCCCAGACAGCACAAAGTACTTCTTGTTCGTTAGAGTGGTACCTGGACTCCCGTGGCAGCAAGAGCCTACTTGCCCAAGCAACAACCCTCTTTTCAGTTCCGGCTATCTGAAATAACTCTGCACCTAACCCGGTGCCAGAACTGTCAACAGGCACGTGAAAAGGTAATGAAGGATCTGGAAAGTAAAGAAGCGTTGACTCCATTAGGATTTCTTTTATTTTAGCAAAAGCTTCCTTCTGTTCCTCCCCCTAACACCATTTTGTTCCCTTGTGAAGTAAACGAGTAAGAGGCTCCGTAGCCTCAGCAAGGTTTGGGCAAAAGCCCCTATCAAAATTGACGAGTCCCAGGAACTTTTGTACCTCATTTTTGTTAGGACTGATGTAATCCTTAACAGCTGAAACTCGGTCTGGATTAGGCTTGACACCCTCTTGGTTTAAAATATAACCGAGAAAAGGTAATTCTTGTTTAAAAAAACGACACTTTTTTATATTTAATTTAAGTCCTACCTGACATAAACGATTAAAAATGTTTTGCAGGTGTAGCAAATGAGAGTTGAAATCTGGAAACAAAACTAAAGAGTCATCCAAATATTTTACTAAAAAATTCTCAAAACCTTTACCAAAAACAAGATCTAAACATCGAGTAAAGGAAGAGACTGCTGTGCTGAGACCGAAAGGAAGAACCTTAAACTGATAAGTTTTAGTACCTACCATAAAACCTGTATATTTTCTGGATTCCTCTTTTAATGGAATCTGCCAGTAACCCATGGTTAAGTCTAGAGAAGACAGAAACTGATGTGATCCCTGAAGGCTCCTTAGGATATCCTCAATTGGTCGAGGCAACTCAAAGTCTTTGGACATAACAGAATTTAAATGACGAGCATCTAGACAAATTCTTACCGAACCATCCTTTTTAACCACAGTACTTAAGGGTGAAATATAGGGTGTACTAGCACGTTCAATTATACCCCACTTGACCATATCAGCAATAGACCTCTCCACAGCTTCTCTATGTGCAAAAGGTATGGGATAGGGTTTTATAAAAAATTCTGATTCATCTTTTAATTTAATTTCATGCGAATAAATTTTAGTAAGACCCGGAGTCTCAGAAAAAACCTCCCTGTTCTTTTGTAAAAAATCACGAAAAATATTTTTTTGTTCTTCTAAAAGCTGACTATCCCTTAAGACAGCATTTACTTGCTCCTCAAAGGTATTGTCAGGAAAAGACGCCGGAGAAACGATTTCATTTACCTTTTCCGAATCCAAACGAGCACAAATTTTTTCTGGCTCGCCCATGAAAGTAACCGAAGGAATTTCAGGGACTGTCAAAGTTTTATCTTTTAAAAAAAATATTAGGCAATTTTTTCCTAAATCAATTTTTGCTTTTACTAAACGCAAAAAATCTATACCCAATATAGCAGGCTAATTTAACTCGTTAATAATTAAAAATTCATGTGTAAACTTCTCTTTCCCGATGGAAAAAGACATAGAAACTTGTTTTTCTACACGTTTGTGTTTGGTTTTAAAAGCCCCAACAACTTTAACGCCTGCACAAGAAAAAGAGGGGATGAAATGATGGTTAGGCTCTAGTTGAGCCCAAACATCTGAAGAAAAACATGAAATTTCACTGCCAGTGTCAACCAAAGCAGGGAAATTAAAGTTAAAAAAATTTACTGTTATTATAGGCGATTTAAAGTTCTCACTAGCTTTCAAAACATTATCGTGGTCAAGTTTTTCATCAGAAAAAGTTTCTAGTATGGTCCTTTTTATTAAATTTTCCCGGATAGGACCTTGATTTTCCGAGAAAATTAACAGTTTTCCGACTCGTCGACGGTTTCTGACACTTCCAGATTAAAAGTTTGTTTTTTATTGTTCTTATCGTTAAAATATTTTTTAGGCTGAGTAGAATAATTTTTGGAAGGTATCGTAACCGGTGTGACTACGTCATCATGACCCCTAAAATATTACTCGGCCTGTCGTAGCCTCCTTAGGGCTTCCTCTAACGTATTAGCTCCCACCAATAATACAGAAATACTGGGCGAAAAATGACGAGCTATAGTGGAAGTCAATAATTCAATAGGATATGGTGGGTCTAAAAATTTAGCTAGGCTTACAAAATAATTAAAATGGTCCACTAGGGAGTCACCTTCTCTGTACCTACCAGAATCTAATTGTAACCTAACTTGCAACTGCTTTGTTGCCCCCCAAAAATGCTCACAAAAATTTTGTTTAAAATTTATATAATTTTGGAAAGTATGTAAAAAGGCATCCGCCCATAGGCGTGCGCGCCCCTTAAAAGAATTAATGAGGATCTTATAAATGTCGTGATAAGGCAATTGATTGACTGCTAAACTACTTTCAATCCTACTCAAAAACTCCATGGGATGCAACGAACCATTATTTTCGAAAACTGGCAGCTGTTTAATATCGAATGGAATATTTATGTTATTTAACTGAGATTGAGGTAAATTATTGTTACAATTATTATTTATATTTAAATTTTGCATTGTAGCTACCACTTGTGTTACTATTCTTAATATATCTTCGTTCTGAACATTTAACGGATTAGCAGGAGCAAAAAACATATGCTGTTGAGGGGGTGGAACCTCCATAGACGATGATGGGGGTGGCGGCACGTTCTGGGCAGACTGTCCAGCTGCGCTGATCGGCCCAGAATGATTGAAGCCCGCTGTGAAGGGCTCCATACGAAAAGTTGGGTTAGTTCGATTTAAATTTGGTTGGATCCTACCTTGAATATTGATATTCGGTATTTTTTCAGTTGGTGGATCCAGAGACCATCTGCTTCTTTCAGGCAGAAGGCGAGGCCCTGAAGATGGCGGCCTTCTAGAGTTTGACATATCAAACTGGTCTAAGTAGGAAGGAAGACGGATGTTTCTACCACTTCTGGTGAACCTAGGTGTTCCTACACCCGAAGATGGATTATTTTCTGTCTCTGGCGAATGTTGTAAATTTGGCATCTCAAATTTTCTGGCCTCTTGATTGGGTGCCAAGATGTGACGGTTTTTTCTCAGGGTATATTTTTATTTGTGGGTTTAGACCAATAAAACTCAGAGCATGCCAGTAAATTTACTTTTAATTGGAGACAGGCTTTATTGCTTCTTTTATCTTTTTGGTAAATCTGGTACTTAGCGTGAAACTTTTAATTAGGGTAAAATAATTAAATGAGTTCTCAAAGCCGAACAGCTACTAGCTTTGCCAAAGGTTCAAGAAGGAAAAGGCTTGTCGATTTTGGTAGGTACCAACGTAGTACTCGCCGTGAACAATAGCGCAAAAAAGGTCGCAAAAAAAGTACAGGATAAGGTGAGATAAAACGCGCGCTACACTGTAATTATTCAAAACTAGTACTCATAGGTCCCTCTGGTGTCTATTCTTCCAAGCGCAAAACCAACCAGGAAGGTAACCTACAAACTCGGTGTAATTTCAGCTATCCGCAACAACGCCCCCTAGAAGAGAGTAGTTAAACCTTGAGAAACAATAAAAAGAAATCCTACCCTTTAAACGAAACGACGAAAACTGTAAAGTAAACCGAAAGTAGATAGTAGATTCCTGTTTACTATAACATAACTTGACGGCAATTCTAAAAAGGTAGAAAACACAATAAGTCCACGGTATATTTGCAAGAAAAATGACAACAAACATTGTCCAGACTTATAAAACAAGAAAAGCCAAACCAAAGGTAAGAATTAGGGAAATTCTGCCTCACTGCAGATACCATTGATTAAAAAAATAAATTCAAAGCAAGTCCCAAACCTTCTAGCATTCAGTGAAATTCATATCAAAATATAAAAAAAAATGTTACAAAGATAGGTAGTATTACGTTATAGGTACTTTTGTGTCATTTGGTAAAGGTGCCAAACAGATAATTAAAAAACTTATATTTTTTTTTTGAAGTTGAAGAAGTAGTCCATACTTGAAGTGGAGTGGAAATTTAGAAGGAAAGAAATAAGAACACAAAGTCTTCCTCCACTTTTATATTAAAGAAATAATTAAGGGTTGAAAAATTCTCTACATGTTTCGAATGCAGAAGCATTCATCTTCAGGAGAATAAGTAAAAAGAAAAAATTATTAGATATCACCTTAACGGAGCATCAAAATTTGTAGGCACAAAGAAACCGGTTCAATGAATAGAACGGAGAAAAAGTCATAATGTAACTTGCATTATGAAAGGAAAAAAATAAGAATGTAAGGGTTTATGGCTTAGGGCACGTAAGAGTGCAAATGCAGAACGAAAGGTTCAGCATTTGTATAAGAGAAAACTAAAGGTAGATTATAATGAACGAGATGTAAAATTGAAGAATTATTTAAGAAAAATCATTATGAAAACTGTGAAAATGGAAGTTTGAGGAAGAAAAACTATATTAATTGTTCTAACTTATAGATGCGAATCTGAAAAAGAGATAACTTTTAGGTCACATCCATTGAACAATAATAGAAAACTTACCCCATAATGAAATTTTTAAGAATAAGTATAACTGAAAAGTTGTAGCATTTTAGGCTTAAATGCCATTATGGTAGTTAAATTTAAAAAAAAAAACGAGTTTAATAAATTCTTAAGCAGGATCCAATACCACGTTCTACAAAAGACAGTCCTATGAAATTTCTGACAGGTCTTTTAAATATTAAAAAGAAGGCGTTTGGAGAAAAAAACACGGAAAAATAGCTGGGAAAACAAGGGAGCTGAAGGCTGACACAGAGGAAAAGTATTGAATCTATAGAATGTCACAGAGAAAAAAATGGGGTTGGCGAATCTTTTACAAATTTATAGCTCAGTCAAGGTTTACAAAAGATATCCAATTGCATAAACCAAAACCACATACCATATCCTGTTTTGGTTTATGCAATTGGATATCTTTTGTAAACCTTGACTGAGCTATAAATTTGTAAAAGATTCGCCAACCCCATTTTTTTCTCTGTGACATTCTATAGATTCAATACTTTTCCTCTGTGTCAGCCTTCAGCTCCCTTGTTTTCCCAGCTATTTTTCTGTGTTTTTTTCTCCAAACGCCTTCTTTTTAATATTTAAAAGACCTGTCAGGAATTTCATAGGACTGTCTTTTGTAGAACGTGGTATTGGATCCTGCTTAAGAATTTATTAAACTCGTTTTTTTTTAAAATTTAACTACCATAATGGCATTTAAGCCTAAAATGCTACAACTTTTCAGTTATACTTATTCTTAAAAATTTCATTATGAGGTAAGTTTTCTATTATTGTTCAATGGATGTGACCTAAAAGTTATCTCTTTTTCAGATTCGCATCTATAAGTTAGAACAATTAATATAGTTTTTCTTCCTCAAACTTCCATTTTCACAGTTTTCATAATGATTTTTCTTAAATAATTCTTCAATTTTACATCTCGTTCAATATAATCTACCTTTAGTTTTCTCTTATACAAATGCTGAACCCTTCGTTCTGCATTTGCACTCTTACGTGCCCTAAGCCATAAACCCTTACATTCTTATTTTTTTCCTTTCATAATGCAAGTTACATTATGACTTTTTCTCCGTTCTATTCATTGAACCGGTTTCCCCAGTCAGCAGGAAGACGTCGTAACGACGTCTTAGTAACGTCAGGACCGACCAAAATGACGTCTAAAATGACGTTTCTTAACGTCCTGCTGACGGGAGAAAGTCTCGTCGAGTGACGTCGATTCTTGACGTTATTTTACGTGGACATTTCACGTGTAATTACATCAGCATTGACAATATACTGGACCTAATATTGACGAATTATGACGTAATTTGACGTAGGATATGACAAACTTTTATGGATACACAAGTTTTTTTTGGCCGATATAGGTATTATATTCTCCGAATATTTTATCAAAATTAAAAGATTTTACCTAGTTATTGCTTTACTGACCATAAAAGTATGTCCATCAACTTATTTTTGCGTTGCCTGCAAATGTAATAAAACAAGTGTTTTAGCTTTAGAGGAATCTAAAAATACATGAAAAATAAAATAAATTTATAAAGATCTGTAAACTATTTATTAAATTACTTAAATATTAAACGTATAAAATAGTGCCCTGGGTATAGTAGATTACCAGTTTCATAAAATATCCTAGATATAGGATAAAGTTTCCAACTTTCCTTGTCAATTCATTAATTTTTTTTTGGGCAGCCGTAAATGTTTCCTGGTCTTCATATTATGGCGGCCAGAAGCATTCTCTTTTTAGTGGCGTTAACCACGATTGGTTTATGACGGAAATGCCGCCGCCGTCATTCCCTGTTTGCTGAAACTCAACCACCGCATACATTATCACCATAGCTAGACTTCTCAACTTCTCACAAATAATGAAATAAAATAACTAACCTCATACTCCACAACAATTTCGTTCAGTATACTCGAGAAAATGGCGTCGCGTCGTACGTATCCTACGCCTACACTGTTGCTATTCTGCATATCAGGTATATTTCAGGAGCAAACAGTGTCATGTTTCACAGCAACATAGTTTTGTTTTATACTGAAAAGTGATCTTAGAAAAAGGGACATTTCCTTAGGTTTGAATTATTTATTAATATTTTAAGTGAACTACCGGACTGACGCACAAAATGTTAAAATTTAAAACAATATTTCGGGGTAATTTGATATAATTAGATTCCACTGGCACTACCGCAAAATTTAACCAATAAAATTACAAGCATACTCGGGGCCGCGGTTTCTTAAACGCGCGTATTTCAAAATGATTATTTTACATTGCCACCTGCCGTGTTTCGCAGCAAATACTTATAATAATAATTATGGATGTTAATAATGATTATATGATGTTCAAAAATGATTTTTTGGATTTTTGACTTGGAAGCAACATTTAAATTAAAATAAAATATTATAAATTTGTCCCCTTATTTTCATTCTCAATTTTGCATAACACATATTGTGAGTTATAATAACCTAGCTGGTAGGTATTTATGTAAATCTACAAAATACTTTGAAGTCTAGTAAAAATATTGTAAATCGACGATATAATACGTTGGATAACGTCAGTATATGACGTTATTAATTGCGGTTTATAATGACGTTATTTTACGTCATGGTTTGGAACACCCAGAACCTTAAGCTTAACAGGTCGGAAATAGACGATTCAATACGTCAACTAACGTCCATTTACGACGTCATATTTATTACGTTTTATGACGTAACAACATGACGTTATAACACGTTATATTATGGTCCCTTGACGTAAATCACGTCAATATGACGTCATATTGACGTAATATGACATCAGTCTGCTTACTGGGTCTTTGTGCCTACAAATTTTGATGCTCCGTTAAGGTGATATCTAATAATTTTTTCTTTTTACTTATTCTCCTGAAGATGAATGCTTCTGCATTCGAAACATGTAGAGAATTTTTCAACCCTTAATTATTTCTTTAATATAAAAGTGGAGGAAGACTTTGTGTTCTTATTTCTTTCCTTCTTATATTTTTTTGGCAGGTACGTTCCTATGCAATATCTTATAAGACACCATGTCAAAACCTGCCTGAAGATAATTATCCTACACTGAGAAAATGAAGTTTCCTAAGTTATCGGGCTGGACAAATTTAGCAGCTGTTACTACATAAACCGCTATATTAGTTAAAATGTTGTTTAAAGGTGACATGATGATCTTGTAGTCGTTGCAGTATATATTTTGCTGGGATTTAAAAATCTTATAGTGCTGTTGTTACAACATATTTGTTAACTGTTGCTATATTATTATGTCTATATCAGCTAAATAATTTTATAAAGAAATAAATTTAAACGGCTAAGTAACTATTGCTATCTGAATTAGCACTCCTACACTGAGAAAATTTTTTAGTAGTTTTAACTAAAATTTTAGTTAAATTAACTAAAGATTCTTAGTAGAATAGGCCTCAGCCTAGATGTCTTGTTATTCTTACTAAAAAAATCTTGTTAAAAATATTTAGTAAAAATAACTAAAAGATTTATTAGTTCTCCAATAGAAAAAATAAATTAAAACTTTTTAAGGGTACTAAATGGAATAGTTATTTCAGAATGTTTATCTTATTATAACTAACTATGTTATTTATTAAATATGACAGCGGTATATTAATCCTAACAAGTAAACCCCTTTATTTTTAATAATATAAATTGTTGTCATCACTAAGAAATCTTAGTAGCAAATTTGGTCCTACTAAGTGATAATATTTAAAGTTACTAAAATATCTTAATAAAAACAACCAGATATTTAGTTACATGCACTAAGCAACCTTAGTAAAGTACACTAAACAATCTTGTAATTCTAGCCATGCAAAGTTAGTTACATGTACTAAGCAACCTTAGTAAAGTGCACTAAACAATCTTGTAATTCTAGCCATGCAAAGTTAGTTACATGCACTAAGCAACCTTAGTAAAGTACACTAAACAATCTTGTAATTCTAGCCGTGCAAAGATACTTCAGTTGAATATACAGGGTGATTCAATTTGGAAGAAATAAAAAGCATTTTAAATATTGATGTGATTGTTGAAATTGTGTTCTCTCTCTCAATATATTATCATGTTTTATAAGTTTTTCCTAATGCGACAAAAAATCATAAGAATTGTTCAATCAGAATCTTATACTTTTAGTTACGCTATTAGGAAAAAATTAGGCCTGCATGATAACATACTGTTTGAAAATATACTCTGTAAAAACATAATCATAAATAGAAATCAATAGCAAAAATGTATTCCATTTCTTACAAAACTATACTACCAGTCAAGTTTATATTTAAACGAGTAGGTATTTAAAGTATTGGGATATTTTTTGACTTATACAAATACCTAGGTGACTACAATGGAAATAAAAGAAAAAATCATTTTCAAATAGGAACATGTATTAATTAAATTTAAAACTTTTAACATGCAACTTTCTACAAAAAAGTTTTTCGATTGCGATTTTCACTCTGGTAGAGCTGATGTAGGTATGCTCTAAACATTTAAATTTGCAATTTTAATGGGGACTTTCTTCAATAATGATATATTATGCTGTATGTACGTAAAGTAAAAAACTTAAATTCTTATTAAATAATGGGCAGTTTTTACCAAGCACTAAAAACCCGCTAATCGATTTTTAAAACGCCAAATTTCTTCAAAGCTACACAAACAATTTGATAAATGCCTATTTTTATTTAGTGGCAAACGTCATTCTTTCTAGTAGATCAAAAATTATGTTTCATGATTTATCGAATGACAAGATATTGGCTCTTGGAAATTCTATTAGCGGGAATTTTCTCGATGGCAAAAACTGCCCAATAAAAAAAAACTTAAACCTAAAAACAACTAATTAAATCATATAACAATGAACTATGCTAGCCACGTTTTACACTATAACATTTTTTTACACACTATAACACGATTTTAACTTTTATATTTATAATCACAAAACAAAACATTGGTAACCTGTCGACGGCGACGAATATTTTATATTATAAAGAAAAAGGATAACGTACAACGCACCTCTTAAAAGGATAAAACACAAATGAAACTAAAAATCCGGTAAAAAACGTGAAATCGGTAATGTGACTAGCGCCAAACCATCTGATTGGTCAGTTTAGCCGTTGTTTTAAAGTGTTTTATTAAGGTCGCATGCTATTATAAATAAGTGGTTGCCTAATATTACTAAGTTGTCCATTTAAACTGACATTGATTTCTTATTAAAACATGTATTATTAGATTCTACTAAATCGCATGCTATTTTAAATAGACATGCTAGTTAAATTAAATAGGAACATATTTTATTTTAAGAAGAACGAAATACTTAGTTATTAAAAATTCACATATTAGTGAAAACAAGTCAGAAGCTTATTAGCGGCTACTATAATATTTTAACAAGATTTCTTTATTTAGTTTTACAAGAGAAGAATTTTAAGATTACTGCGAACTGTTGTTATATTAACTATATTTCTTGTTAAGATAACTAATATTTGTTTAACAAGATAATTTAGTAAACAATTTTCTCAGTGTATAAAATGTCCTCAGTTTAAAACATGCACACCAACTTTTTTTTTTTTACTTTTTATTACAATACAAGTTAACAGGGGGTGCAAAATTAATTATGTAAATCCTTATTATGGCCCGCGTTTAAAAAAACTTACCGTAGGTATATATAACTTTCGTTTGAACAGCACATATTTATGGAACGCCCTGTATAACTACTTGCTAAATAATGAAGCAGTGATTACTAAACAATCATGCTGCGATAAATAAACAATTATGCTGTGATTACTAAACAATCATGCTGTGATTACTAAACAACCCTGATAGCACAAGGACGTGAGACGAACGTAAAAGACACGACCGCCGCCGGACGTACCGACGTCCAAAAAACATACGGTTATAGTACACAGTTCGTTTGATGGACGTTTGGCAAACGTACAAATGTCACAAACATGGACAACATTAAAACGACCTAAACGAACGTTTTAAGAATGCCCCGTTTTACCTATTATTAGGTGGACTATTTAACTAGAGTGTTTTACACTGGCAAAATGTCATAGCAACGGCCGGTCTTCTACTGGCAAAATTACTACCTGCACCTACCTGGACAAAATTCACATGTGATTTTTGCCGCGGCAAAATTTTAATTTTTGATTGAAAGAAGTTTTGTTACCATGGTTCTGTTAATTATTTAAAATGTCATTGTATTATTTCTTGTTAACAAACGTCAAATTATTTTAGTTCAAAAATGAGTGTTTCTGAAGAAAAAAACAGATTTGGAATACAATCCATTACAGAAATTAAAAAGGCAGTGTCGGAGAATATACCTCCAAATACGCGTATCTCCAAAACTTCCATTTGGCGATAGTTTTCGCAGTTCTTATTGATAAGAGATTATAAGCTTGAAAAGCATACTCCAGCCGAAGAATTAGCAAAAATTATGGAAGATTATGCTTACAACATGAAAAAACTAAATGGAGAGGACTACAAAGAGTCAAGTATCAAAAGCATATGGAATACCACGGCGCAGATGCTACAAGAAAAGTATTATCAAGAATTTAATATAAAAATAGACCCATTTACCGACATTCTTTTTAAATCAGCCCGTTTGGCAAAGGACTTAAAACGAAAACAACTTCAAGGTAACCAAGAAAAAAGAAAAACAAGTTCGAAAGCCCTTACAACACAAGAATTATTGGAAATGATAAAAATTCATGACGAAGACACCCCAGACGGCCTACAGAAAAAAATATTTCACTTATTTTCTTTTGAACTTGCGTGGCGAGGCAACGAAGCAGTGAACTGCAAAGTACATTATTTCCACCAAGAATTAGACCTAAATGAAGAATTTACGGGACGTATCGAATACAATCCCATATTTTCAAAGACTACACAAGGAGGTGCAAAAGCCTTGGCCAGTAGCAAATGGTTGGTAAAAAACAACACTAACAAAGATCTTTGTCCTATTCGTCTATTTTTAAAATTATTTGAAAAAAGAAATACCAATCCAGAAATTACAAGTGACAGGCTCTTTTTGACAGTTCATCCAAATTGGAAAAAAGGAATTTGGTACAAAAACATGCCTATTGGAATAAACAGCATGTCGAAATGGACCAAAATCTCAGCAGAAAAAATCGGCGTAAATACCAAAAAATTTAAAGTAACAAACCATTCACATCGCTCTTCCACTATTTCTGCCCTTGCAAAAAATGGCGTTGGTGAGCAAGAAATTATCAAATTAACAGGACATTCCCACGCCAATTCTTTGAAGCCTTATTTGCAGTTAGACTCTGAACATTATTTAAAATTAATTGCAAACTTAAGAGAAAAAGCACCAGATCAAGTAATATCATCAAATCAAAATCAATCAAATAATGCACAAACGTTTAATTATCACAACTGTAACTTTTACATCAATAAATAAGTAATTTTTTTGTTTTATTCTTAAATAAAAGTTTTCTAATTTTATTGTTCTTTGTCTTTTTTCTAGTTAAATAGTCATGTCGAATACCACTCGAGAAAAAATTGTGTAAGCAAAATTGTTCTCAAGGATTTATTTAAGTTTGTTGCTTTTAAGCAATTTCGCTCATGACATTTTCGACAAAATTACTCGCCTGACGGCTCGTGATTTTGTCAAAAATGTCATTCGCGAAATTGCCAAGCAACAAACTTTCATACCTTTCGAAAATTTTGCCGACAAAATTTTATCTCTTGTGATATTATATATATGAAAATACATTTGATAATCGTACAAAAAGCGTTTTATAGACGTATTAGACAAACGTAAATCAGGTGAAAAACATTCATTAAACGTACAAAGAACGTTTTATGAACGTGCTAGACGAACGTTTTAATAATGTCCCTTTATTTACCTATATCAGGTGAAAAATACATTCCTTAAACGTTAACAGAACGTTTTATGGACGTGGTAGGCGATCGTTTTAATAATGCCTCTACCTATATCAGGTGCAAAAATATTCGGTAAATGTTCAAAGAACGTTATATGGACGTGCTAGACGAACGTTTTAATAATGTCCCCCTATTTACCTATATCAGGTGGAAAATACTTTCGTTAAAAGTACAAATAATGTTTTATTGATGTCTTAAAACCAAAAACATGGACTAGAATCGAAACAAATGTTAATTATTTAAATTACAAAACTTTCTTCAGGCTATCATAAACAATTGACTTTAAGGTCTTTTTTTCGGTTTTCACTCTTTCTGGAGCTCGTTTTAAATAATTTTTAAAGCTGTCCTCATTTTTTTTGTCAGTGCATTCAGGCACTAGTTTGAAAGCAGCGCCTAAAAATAATATATTACAGGTCAATTCTGGTAAAAATGTAACTGACACCTTTTGTAACAATTTTTAGTTTTTATACAGTGTGTCTACAAGTTGGCAGCACATGGAAAACTTTAATTTTTAGTATTACTTTGTTAGAAGTTATTCAGTGTAAAATATTCTTTTTGGTTAAAAAATAATGAACTATTTAAACTTGATATGTATACAGCGTGACCCGAAAATATTAATTTAAATTGGCAATTCCATTAATTAGAGTTTCTAACAAAAATGTTTCAGGTATAATGAAGTTCCGACACCTCTGAAGCATTGTGCCTGAGGTGAAAGGTTAATTCTGTCACTAACCTGTAATCAGTGTAGCAATGAACAGCCCTGCAAATTTTTTCTTTTGCTTTTGTCCCAGCCAGCTATATGCTGTTTGCATTGCATTTGTCATCAGCTTCTTTAACGCTCTCTTTACGAATTCCTCCACTGTTTCCTCACCCACTTTGGCAAGGTGATCAATCTAAAAAATAAAAATATGTAAGTACATATTATTATGAATAAGATTGGATGTCTACAAGAAATAAAAATCTATCATATATATCAATAAAGATCTATCATTGGCACATCTGTATTTTTGGTGCTTTGAAACTTTCTTTTATTTGTACATTTTACGATTTTTAGGTTAAATTATAATATAGGCATAGATACCTAATTTTATTTAATACTTACCCTTTTATCACAATAACATCAAACACTATAATATCATCTGTCGCCTGAAAATCGGCCCAACAAATCTGAAAAAATACGACATCCTACTTTGGTCCTACACCTACACCCAAAAATGAAAAATAACTTATCAATTTAATTTATTAAACCTTTTAAAATCAGGTTTGTCAAAGAGCGTACGCACACACATGAATAAATGGCCCCTTAACGGAAACGCAAACAGTTGCCACAATTGAACTGTTGGGCATTTAAATAGCAACCATTTATGGACCACCTACATTATGTCCGCTGGCTTCCTTATGGGCCATCAGTAGGATCGTGATTAAGGTGTTTTTGTGGTCCACCAAAGAACCATTAATGGTACACTTGCGGTTTAATACTGTAGGGCCATCACTGGTTAGTTTTCCATTTACCAATGAAGATACGTTACAGTTACTTGGTAAGGCCACTTAAGATCTGATTATGGCGCTCCAGTATTTAGCCTTTAAAAGTTAAGGCTAGTGGCGCATTCGCCAGTTTATTTTTTGATCAATATTTTGTATCCTTTTTCCCTTATCCAAAAAGTAGGGTAGCAATTACCTACAGTTTTAATATGTAGCCATTTTTATAGATGAATTAAAGTAAAAAACGAAATTTCGTGAAATTTATCGATATTTCTTTTTTGCTTTTATTTGTTTATAAATTAAACTTTAAACTGCAGGTAATTATGCTCTAAACATAGGTATGTATATAGCCAATTTTTGGATAAAACGAAATATTGATCAAAAAAAGAAATGGCGAATACGTTTTAATTCTTAATGTAAACCAGAGGATGAGGCTTTTAAACAAAAAAAATTAAATAACAATATTATACATTAGCAAGCCTCTATATTTATAAAAACAGTTTTATACATTAACATAAGGTAATAATCGTGAATATCGTCGCCTGATTCATTACTCATTTCCCTGCAAAAAAAAAAGCAATATACAAGGCTTGATCAAAATAGCTCGAAAAACACACAGTCCAAGTGGTAACACCTAGGTGCATTAAATATAATGTTGATTAGGTAAGTTTATTTAGTTGTATTAATTAAAAACACATGATATGTGACTACAATATATTAAATTAAATAAAATTACCATAATGCAGCCGCTCAAAAGGAGTTTAGACTACCTACTATGAGTTAGGTGGCGTTTACTTGGCCAGACCTTATAGGTCATAGCCTCTTTTAAGAGTTGAATAGCAATTCATATTTCCCTTTTAATAAATATTGGGATAAATTGTACAACGTCATTTTTACTATGCCTTGGTTAATAAGCTTACCAAAAATAATAATAAACTTTACATGTAGGTACATAATATATCCCCTGAAGGGGTGCTTGTTGCGGTCAAATTTTTTTGTCAATCGTTTTGTGCAATATCTGTCTTTTTAATAAATTTAAAATTTCTTAAAACGCGTTCAAAAATATAAGTTAACTTTTGGTGCTAAATTAAACCCAAAGTGTAGGTAATTTAATCATTTAACTGTAAAAATATAAAGGGTTCATAGAAGTATTTAGAGAAGTTTTGCTATTAGTTTCTAATTATTATTACCTTCAGTGGTTTAAAATATATAAACGCTTGCGAACTTCCTACTGACTACAGTCAAGCAGGTCAACTTGCAAATGTAAATTAGACTATTTATTGCCACAGTAATTTAAAAAGAGAAGAATAGGCAATATTCTAAATAACTTGCATCTGCAAGTTGACCTGCAGGGCCTTCTGTAATCTCGCCTCTTATATGTAACAGAAAAAGTGAAATTTTACCTTCTGCCTTCGCTGTCGACCACCTCCTATGTCTATAGCTCCCCTCAGCCACTGCTTTATAACAGTATATATTTCTTGCTGCGTAGTATTGTGGGCCAAAAGGTTGTTTCTTACCGTGTATCTGCAATTCATTGTACAAAATTAGAGACGCAGAACCTCTTTTCTAAAATCTATAAGAAATATTTACTCCCCAAAAACTTACGTAAAACGTAGTGTAATATAGATAAAAATAAATAAACCCGAACACACAGGTTGTAGTAAAGACTTATACTGAGAATGCAAAAAATATTTTCATCCAAGAAGGCCTGCAATGAAATACGTAGGGCTTGGTTTAGATAAAATTACTTATATAATATTGAGGTGCGATAACTTGTGTTTTAACCGAGAAGAAATCTCCTAGAATGTCTAGCACCATACTTTTTATAAACACCTCTAGTTTCTGGTAATGGCATTATTATTATATCTATTATTAAGAAAAAAGTATAGAAATACTCACTTTTTTGTTTCTTGAGTTGAGACATGCTTTAAAAACTCTGAATGATCTCACCGACCCAAACCTGAAAATTAAAAGAAAAACACATATAGCATGCTGTTTTTTGTCTAAGCTTTCACTAATATCTTCCCCAATACCCCAATCACTGTTATCACTATAAAAACTTACCGTTTAGATCGATTACAAATATATTTAAAATAAACAGCACATCGTCAACATACATGTTCGTCGCCGTTGTTCGTCGCAAATACCTAACCTCAAACTACCAAACCGTCCGAACCAACCAAAGCGGGAGCCGGGAAACGACAATACACGTCATACATGATGGCTTCACTTCCCAAGCAGCAAGGGGTAGTTGAATCGACGTTGATTAAAGGTCGATTGGTGTCGTAGGCGTTGATATACCAAAAATCAACGTTAAATAAACATTATAAAAGCAACGTAATCAGCAACGTAGTTTAAGTGACGTTTATTCTACGTTAAATATAGGTTGTAAGAGACCTTCAAGCTATTTTGTAAAAATAATTCTACTCATTGGCACCAGTATTTTTTAAATATATACTAGGTATAGCAACTTTAAATAGTTTTAACACAGATTAAAAAAAAAAAAATTTTAAGTCGACTAAAGACGTTAAATAAACGTAGCATCATCTGAAATAAATACTGTATTAATAAAATTTAAGATATCAAAAAAAAACGGCTATTGCCGTTTATATCTTATTGGATGCACGTGTAATGTAGCAACATGATTATATATCAGTTACAAAGCCGACTCTATGTCAGTTACTTAAAAGTGAATAACGTTGTACTTCCATGCAAATTAATTCAAATTTCCCGCCAGAAGCGGGAGGGTTAAGACATCACATGCAAAAACGCAACGCAACGCCGAGCGTCGGACAACTTGGTCTTTCCTTACAAGAAAGACAAAGATAAAGGCGATCCTTGACATTTGACAAATCCGAATTTTCCACGCGACCGCGTCCCTCCAAGTGACATGGTGGTGACATGTGACCGTGTCCTTGTTGTTTGTTTGTAGGTGAGAACTGAGAAGAGAAAAGTGTTCAAATTAATAATTGCATTATTGCTGGTGTTATTATGGTACATTTATTAATGTTTCCACTATTTGCAGCCTGGATTTAACATTGATTGGTAAGTGAAATGTATAACATTTACATAAATAGAAGTATATAATGTTAACAAAATTTCGTATTACGGATGGCGTCCCTTTTTTGATTTTATATTATTACACAAAAAATAAAAAACGGGTTTACTTTAGTTAGTTACTGGAATACAAAAATTCCTTCAAATATTAGTCACAAGTCTTCTGTGCGGAATTAAATTTTTTTTTAATTTTTCAAGAAAAAAATAAGATACCTAAATCAAAATTCACAAGGTCACGGGACCTGTGAAGCAAGCAGGGGCGCTGTTTTTCTACAAAATAGTAATATTTCTTCCTAGGCTCCTATAATAATGCCACCTTATATATTATTCTGTTGTCCGTAGCTATTAGTCTAATAAAAGGTAAGGTATCTAAATAAGTTAAATTTTTAATCAATTATTAGTACAGTAGTAACATTGGTAGTTCTTTTTCTACATAAATATTCATAAAAAAGTGGTTTAATGTTAAGTTTATGTGTTGACATTTTTCAATGGAATTTTTAAGAGTAGGTAATGTGGTAAATTTCGTTGATATAGGTACTCGCTGCTAATTTTAATGCGAATGATCATTCATTACATTACGAGCATGGAAAGTGAGACATGACACTTTATATCATTTTTTTAACCTATGTTTTTACAGTAAGGCTATTCTGGTATGGGTAATTTGCTTAAATATTTGATTATTGTATGAATATTCTAATTTGTGTAGAATATTTTAAAGTGCAAGTACAGGGTGAATATCTTAAAATTTGTCACCCCTTCTTTACTTTGTTATTTTTGAAAATAGAAAAACTTTTAAAAAACAAAAACAATAAATGATTTTTTTTAACAATCAATCAATTGATCAAATCAGAACTCCGCAAATGATATAATAAAAAATTTTGTAGAGGAATGTAATGTCTGATGTTTGGTAAGCAGAAATAAATAAATTTGGATTATGATTGAGAATGTTGCCTTTTAGATGAATACGAGAAAGCTAAAGAAAAGAGAAGTAAAGCCCAATTTACATCTGATATTAAATCAGACAATGAAATAGACTTAAATAATAGGACACAAAGACAACGTAAACCTCCATATGTATAGAGCGACTCTAGCGATAGTGACAGTCAAATCCAAAGCAAATTAGTCAACAAGAAAAAAAAGCTTCCAAGACCTCCCCCTATTGAAAATGAAAGTGATGGTAAAAACTTTTCAGTACTTTGCTTTTTTGTTTTTTAAAATTTAAATTGAAAAAGTATTTTTTAATTTTGTTTGTGCATTTATTTTTAAAAAGTTTTTTGTATAATGCCTTATGCCTCAAATAAAGTAATCGCAAACACCTTGGTGATTTTATTTTATTTGAAAACTGCTCTAAAATAGCTACATTATTTTAAAACACTATCTTTAAAGGTAGCAATTTTTTGCTGCCAGCGGGATATAAGGATGGACATTTAAAATAGTATATTACTAAACTAGTTTTGTAAGACATGTTTACACTCGATCAAAATAGCACTCGTACAAGTTCTAAAGAACAAGTGTTGTCAAGTCTTATGGAGCAGTTCTCTTCAATATTTTTTCTACTTTTAGTATTTTTATGCCTTACTTTTAAAAAATATGTCATAAACATGTAAAGCAATGTTATTTTAACTTTCAAATGAAATGGACATTTTGGATTTCATTATATTGGCTACTCATTATAAAACCTAAATTGTTATTACACCAAAATGAAGCAATAAAGTAGAAAAATTATTTTAAATAGGTAGATTATCTGACGTCTTAAAGACATCTGGTCAACGTAAAATACGACGTAAATCGAGACGTTGATTCAACGGTCACATTCAACGTTGTATCAATTATGACATTGTGCCGTCCTGTCAACGTAGATTCAACTGTTGTTACAACGTAATGCAACGTTGGGAAGTATCGTACATTCAACGTTGTATCGACTAATCCTTGCTGCTTGGGTTTTTACCAACGTTAAACCATTTAAGTTCCTTTGCCGGCAATAAATCACAATTTTGCCAACGTTCAATTGTTAATGTTCTTTAAATGGCAAAAATATAACGGTCAGCCAATTAAAAAAAATAAATGGACCATAGTTGGCTTATTTGCAACAGCAAGAAACCATCAATACCATCAATGGCCCATTTAAAATCCCTCAATCCATGTTTGTTGGGGTTATGCCAACGCCAAAGCCAAAGCCAAAACCGAAAGAAAATGGCTGGCGCATGAGTAGGCGGTGGGAAGTAATTATGGGAACAGCAACTGAAAATAGTTTCTTTTCGCTGAAAATGCCAAAGACTTATTAAAATTATAGGAAAAATAAAGGAAACATATTATAAAATGATTAGTAAAAAAAGATTTGGATAATATCTTGATTTAACAAATTTATAAGGACTTGAATTTTGTGTTACTTTTCGTTTCGGAGGGCGTAGGTATGACGTGATTAATGGACATATATTAGCGACTATTGGACGACTTTTTCGTACTTTTAAAAAACGACTTCGTAAGAACGGTTATTGGACGTCCGTTTAAGGGCCTAACTTATGAGATTTTTGCGTACTTAAAACGAATGTTTACGGGACGTATTTTCTTGCACGTTATTAAAACGTTCTGGTGAAAACGTCTGCTGAACGGCTGTTTTCCGCCCTTTTTGACGTGGCTTTAATATAATCCAAAAACGAACATATATTAAATGTATTTTTTCGTACGTTCTAAAAACGACTCCATAAGAACGGTTATCGGACGTCCGTTTAACGGCCTAACTTATGAGATTTTTGCGTACTTAAAACGAATGTTTACGGGATGTATTTTCTTGCACGTTATTAAAACGTTCTGGTAAAAACGTCTGCTGAACGGCTGTTTTCCGCCCTTTTTGACGTGGCTTCAATATAATCTAAATACGAACATATATTAAATGGATTTTTTGGTACGTTCTAAAAACGACTTCATAAGAACGGTTATTGGACGTTCGTTTAATGGCCTATAACTTATGAAACTTTTGGGTACTTAAAACAAACGTTTACGGGACGTATTTTCTTGCAAATTTTTAAAACGTTTTTGTAAACACATCCATAAAACGTTCGTTTTAAGTCCCTGGACGTACGGACCATTTATGGACCTAAAGCAAACGTCCATCGGACCTTTTGTGCTATCAGGGTGTGGATCGGATCTTCGGGTGGGGGCTGATCCTGTGGCCTCATCAGGCGATATTAACCGAACATCCACTGTCTCCGACAATATATTGGGTTCCCCTAACAACACTCAACGGAGAAATAGTGTGGCACCTACAGTTGCTGACACACCCAAAAACAGCAGCTTCAAAATTGATTTCTGCAATATCAGAGGGCTTAATACCAACATCAATTCAGTCCACCAGCACTTACAAACATCCAAGCCCCATGTGCTCGCACTGACCGAGACAAAGGCCAGATCGTCAACGAACACCGTCAGCTATTTATATCCTGGATACGATTTTCATTTCCGATTTAGACGCAACTTTGGGGTCTGTCTCTTTATCCGAGATGATCTTTGCTGCCAACGAGAGGACACACTTGAACCAGCAGAGTTTGATGTAATGTGGTTTAAAATATCAACGCAGAAAATCACCAAGTTTATCTGCTGCCTTTACCGTCCTCCAAGTGACACCCATTACAGAGCACTCTTCTCGTCACTAGCAAACACAATTGACTTCTTGCAAACCAACCATCCAAATGCCGAAGTCGCTATCTTTGGTGACTTTAACGTCCACAATATCAACTGGCTCAAATACTCAAATACCAACGATGAACAGGGTCGTGAGGCGGAATCTTTTGCGATCAGTTCTGGTCTAACTCAACTCGTGGAAGAACCAACGCGAATTCCAGACCGAGATGGAGATTTTGCTAGTCTTTTAGATCTCTTTTTGACATCCAACCCTGACCTATACACAGTCACCGTTCATCCTCCATTAGGATCTTCCGATCACAAACTTATTTCAACTCTAAGCGAGCTGCCACTTTGTTCTGAACAACCTCCTAACCCTCGTAAAATTTGGCACTACACATCAGCTAGTTGGGAAGACCTAAGGGACCATTTTCGCACTTTTCCTTGGCTGGAAGTATGCTTCTCTTCAGATGATCCATCCGCTTGTGCTCAAGAGGTCTCCGATGTCATTCTTACTGGCATGGAAGCCTTTATTCCTTTCTCCAAGAAGCGCCCTTCAAATGGCAAGCCCTGGTTTAGCAAGAACTGCGAGCGTGCTGTCAGAGCTAAAAATCTAGCTTACCGACAATGGCGTAAAAATCCTACCGATGTGAATCGCACCATCTTTGTTACCGCTCGAAACCAGTGCAAGCAAACGATAGATCAAAACAAAGAGGCTCACAACATGAGGATCAAAAATAAACTTCTCGCCAGTCCTAACGGATCTAGGTCCTTTTGGTCAGTCGCTAAGGCCGTCAGTCAAAATTTTACCAAATCAAATATTCCACCGCTAACACGTTCTGACGGCACAATAGCAACCACGGCTGAAGATAAAGCGAACTTACTCGCAGAACTCTTTGCTTCACACTCCACGGTAGACTTTCAGGGAAAAACACCCCCGAACATTCCAGCAGTTCGATCGGAAATGACTGATATCGTATTCCGTCAGCGTCCTGTCAAACGAATTCTGAAGGGGCTCGATGCCAAAAAAGCTTCTGGTCCAGATGAAATTCCTATTATAGTGCTCAAGAAATGCGCCGATGAACTCACACCAGTATTTTGTAGACTTTTTAACTTATCCTACAAAAAAGGAATATTTCCATCTTGCTGGAAAAAGGCGCGAGTCCAGCCTATACCAAAGAAAGGCAAGAAAACCCTGCCAAACAACTATCGACCAGTCGCATTGCTTTCAGTTATATCAAAGGTGATGGAGAAAGCTATTAACCAACAACTTATAAAATACCTGGAAGGCCTTAAAATTATCAGCGACCATCAGTATGGTTTTCGTAAGTCCAGATCAACAGGAGACCTGCTAGCCTATGTCACTCATCTTTGGAGCAACGCAATCGAACATCATGGGGAGTCCCGGGCTATTGCACTGGACATCTCTAAAGCCTTTGACCGTGTCTGGCACGAGGCGCTCCTAAGCAAACTGCGTTCTTATGGTATGCCCGGTCGATTTTGCTCATGGTTGTCTAGCTTCCTCAAGGACCGCTCTCTGCAAGTGGCGATTGACGGGTTTCTCTCAGACACCTTTACCATCAATGCTGGTGTTCCTCAAGGGTCCATATTATCTCCCACTCTCTTCTTACTGTACATTAACGACCTTCTAGCGAAAACAGAAAATCCATTATATTGCTTTGCTGACGACAGCACACTTATCTCATCTTTTACTTTGAAACCTCAAACATCGGCTACTGACGCACATCTTCGCAGACAACATGAGGTATCACGCCTCAATAAAGACCTGGAAGAAATTTTGTCTTGGGGTGACAGTAACCAAGTCGAATTTAACGCTAAAAAAACCCAGGCTGCAGTTTTCTCTAAGAAGGTCAACATTGCAGAACCCGATATCGTTATGGCAGGACACGCAATTCCACTGACTTCGTCTATTAATTTGCTGGGTGTCAACCTGGGAGGAAATATGTCTTGGCATAATCACGTAGTGGCAATCGCCAGGGCAGCTTCTCAGAAGCTCGGTATACTTTTCCGTACCAAAAAGTTGTATACACCTCAACAACTTTTGACACTTTATAAAGCCCAGATTCGACCATCACTGGAATACTGCTCTCATATCTGGAGTTCTGCACCGAAGCATACCCTTCGGTTGTTGGATTCCATCCAAAGGAGAGCCGTTCGTCTAATCGGCGACCACGAGCTGACTAAGAACCTCGACAGCTTAGAACATCGAAGACAAGTTGGTGATTTGACTCTCTTCTACAGATATTTTTATGGCAAGTGTTCGACAGATATTGCCCGCTCGATTCCACCTAGAGTAATGCATGGCAGAAACACACGACGAACCACTGCCGCCCATCCCTATGTGGTTCAACTTAGTACACCCCGAACATCATTGTTTCAGAACTCTTTCATTTGGAGGACGTCATCTTTGTGGAACGGCCTTTCTGAGACCGTGTTTCCAACCGAATATAACCTCCAACGATTCAAGAAAAACGTGAATCGCTTTCTTCGCACACGCACCGCTCCCAGAGCGCCTTAAAGGATTTTCCTATAGTGCTTGTGCTCGATCATAAAAAAAAAAAAAAAAAAAAAAGGGAAGTATGCTCCTTTACTAAACGACAATACAATAATTACCACACGAGTATATTGATATTACACGATCATGCAACAGTTACTAAATAAACTGACTGTGTTCCTTACTAATATTCAATTTTGCTAAAGCAGCCAAATTTTCTAGTAAGAGCAGGTTTTCATGGATCATATTGTTACTAAAATATGTAGTAATGATTACTAAATAGACTCTGCTTAATATATTTGGCACAACACGACGTTAGGGCTGGCGCTATATTTACTCTAATATTTAGGCATGGTTGCTTTATATAAAGCCATCATAGCTAAATAATTTTCTCAGTGTACTGTGAATCTAACTGGCACACCATCTGGTTACAACATATATTGGACATGGCTCTTCCAGGACATTTTACTATCCAACAACACACCTATTAGTATCTTCCTTTAATCTTATATGACAATCATTAATGGTTACGGTTTCCAGATTCTCCAAAGTGTATCGGTTATTCTTAAACAAGAGGTGATAACAGTCTTTGATTTATTCAATATCAGTTTATCTTTAGAAAACCAATAATTATTTACTTCAATAATAAATTGTTAAATATGTTGCTCGAGAAGCTCAAGGTGCTAGGATTTATTATAAGAACTTGTAAATACTTTAACAATGTTAACGCCATAATAACTTTTTATAAATCCCTGGTAGTTACAACACTTTAGTATGCATGCACTATTCGAGATCCTCAGTATGCCAATAAGATTGTTCTTTTAAAATCTATTCAGCGTAAATTTTTAAAATTTTTGTACTACAAGTTATTTTCAGTTTATCCGCCAAGAGGTACAGGTCAAGGGCTTTTGTGTAATTTGTTTAATTTCCCTTCTTTAAGACTATTGCGTATAGAAGCAAGAATTATTTTCTTATATAAAATAATTAGAGACAAAATAGATAATAAAGAGTTATTTTAGGACTGCTTCCGTTTAGAATAGGCTTAGTCAATACTAGATCCGCACATGTAGGTATTTTATATTCCTACACCGAAGACAAATCTATACAAAAACTCACCACTGATAAGACTGTGCTCTATTTTAATAAATATTGTGGAGACATTGACATAGGTAATATATATAATTTAAACTATGAAAAATTAAAATTAAGGAATGAACTGCTTAGGCAAATGCTAATTGAATATTTATTATAGCTTGGGTATAAGCTATTAGAAATGGGGTTTATGTATCTATAATTAACTTGTTAAGTTGTTGATACTATAAATAAATAAAATCTTTGTATTATCTGCATCTGCATTTAACAATTTTCTTGTATACTAGAAATCTCATTAATATTATTTAGGTACATATATACATGGTGTTACTTAATGATGTGGCGTAATTTCAAGGGACTATTCCTGAACCAAATTCAAATAGAAAAGTTCATATAAACATGTGTCCTGAAGAGTCTGGTTTTCAAGATACAAGGTGTCAAAGTTTAAAAAAAAATGGATTTTTATTAATATCTAAATGATTATTTTACCGATTTTGTTGAAATCTGGCAGGGTTATTCATTGTAATAAGACGATAAGTTGGCACTAACTAAAAGAAAATTATAAGTTCCAGTGGCGTCTCGGGGGGCAGTGTCACGAATAATATTGACAAAAAAAATGTACGCTACTGAGTTTTTTGAAAAATTAAATTTTTTTTCAGATTTAGCATCTACAAATACAACGTTTTTGTCTCTTTATACTTTTTGTATATTACTTCATTTTCGAGGAAAAAAATAAAAACGACTTCATTGCTTGTCGGAAAATTGTTAAAATAAAATCAAGTTGACTTTGATCGTTAAGTATACCGGGTGTCCACGGAAGGTGGCTCGCCCCTCTAACTTTTTTGTTTTTCAAGATAATGGAATAAAATTCGGAAGATTTGTATACGACATAAAACTGCATTATTTGACAGGTGACTCAACATTATGGAACTTCCGGTTTAACCGGAAGTGACATAAACTTTCGATTTTTAAATGGGACACCTGGTATATTTTTCCTTTTTTTGACTCCATATGACATTCTAAATACAACGATGTGTCACTTGTCACTTTTTGTCACCAAGAAAATATTTTTTTTCCAAATTTATTGTTTTATCTAGAGGGCTATAAATACCTTAAAATCACTTATTTCAGTTCTCTAATCTTGGGAAAAATACAATTTTACTATTTTTGATCCAATGCTATGTGCTATGTAAAATTTAATCTTTAAAGTTGTATAACTCATTTTTTTTTAAATGGCAACATGGTGGCTCGTCGGGTTAAGAAAAAAGAGGATTTTATTACGATTATTTTGATACCATACACTATTAGGTTTTAGAAAAGCTGCCATTAAAAAACTTTAAAATGTTAACTTAGAACTTTCCTAAAATGAAGCATTTTTTGAGAATAAATTTAGATTTAAATGCATCAAGTAGCCTGTGACCAGCGAAACTGATAAAACAAAATCATGCCTTGAAGAAAATTGAAATGCCAACAGCTTCTGCCAAAGAAAATTACTTTGTTGTTTAAAAAACATGGAAAATAATAGTTTTACAAGGAGTGAAAAAGTTGAAAAAAAATATTTTCTTGGTGACAAAAAGTGACAAGTGATACATCGTTGTGTTTAGAAAGTCATATGGAGTCAAAAAAAGTAAAAATATTCCAGGTGTCCCATTTAAAAATCGAAAGTTTATCTCACTTCCGGTTAAACCGGAAGTTCCATAATGTTGAGTCACGTGTCAAAAAATGCAGTTTTATGTCGTATACAAATCCCCCGAATTTTATTTCATTATCTTGAAAAACAAAAAAGTTAGAGGGGCGAGCCACCTTCCGTGGACACCCGGTATTTATTTCTAAGCCATTTTTTAAAATCTAACAAACGAAAAGTAATGACTACTTACAAAAAATGTTGGAAATGATTTTAAAAAATGGCTTAGAAACAAATATACTGAACGATCAAAGTTAACTTGATTTTATTTTAACAATTTTTCGACATACAATGAAGTCGTTTTTATTTTTTTCCTCGAAAAGGAAGTAATATACGAAACGATATTGAGAGACAAAAAAGTTGTATTTGTAGATGCTCAATCTGAAAAAAATTTAAATTTTTCAAAAAACTCAGTAGCGTACTTTTTTTTGTCAATATTATTCGTGACACTGCCCCCCGAGACGCCACTGGAACTTATAATTTTCGTTTAGTTAGTGCCAACTTAGAGTCTTATTACAATGAATAACCCTGCCAGATTTCAACAAAATCGGTGAAAGGATCATTTAGATATTAATAAAAAAACAATTTTTTTTTAAAACTTTGACACCCTGTATCTTGAAAACCAGACTCTTCAGGACACATGTTTATATGAACTTTTCTATTTGAATTTGGTTCAGGAATACTCCCTTGAAATTACGCCACATCATTAAGTAACACCCTGTATATAATAAACAGGACTATATTATATTATATTTTATTATTTTCTTGTGATTTGGTTCATGAAGAAAGAGTAAGGTTTTTTTTAAATTTTATTTTTTAACGCAGACGTTTTGGTAATAATTTTGCCTTTATCAGTATTTATTATCTGAAACAATTTGTTTTCTGCATTTTTTTTTAATTCATAATAACAGGTTTTTTTTAGTTATTTAACCAGATATTTACACTAAGGACCCTTTCACCTCCGTTACCTTATTTAAATAAATAATTAAAAGCAATAGTTGTATTGTTTTATTACACCAACCTTCACGTATCTTATAGAAATATATATATCTAAATATTTTTTCTATTTTTTTCGTCCAAATAAAATTTCATTAATCATTTTGTTATTACCATTTTAATGATACGCCACAGGTGGACCGGAAACACGCATGCGTCAAAAATGTTGCCGGAATCAGAGCCCATCTCGGACAACTGTCAATCGACCATACCCTACTTCCTTTGTATTCTTATTTCGTTGGTTGAAACGCTTTGTTTTAAGAGAATGTTAACTCTATCTATCCTTATAGTGCATTGTCATGTCCCTATCGGCTAGTGCATGAACGACGGCTAGAGTAAACGAATGTTTAATTGTATGCCTATATCCCCGACTTCGCCCCTTTATTCAGTTCATAATTCACATGCACATCTTTCATCATGTTTTTTTAAGGTTATATTTTTGTTTTGTGGGTTAAACTAATGAAAATTATAAAACTAGACTGTTTTTTTAAACTTTTTTGTGTGCTATCATAAGTTAAAACCTTTGAATGGAAATTCAAGACGAAACACTGGACGATGTCACTCTTCAAAAACGGCGAAAAAATGACAAAATCATACAAGGCGCTGGTTCAAAGGCAAAAAAAGCCAGGATTTTTTCAATCAAAGAATTTAGAAAACGGTTAAACTCCAACGAAAACCTAAATGGTAAGTTACATCTTGTAGCTTAATCTCCAAAATGATTGGATTAATACTTACCTACCTACTTATTAAATTTAAATACAAGGTATGTACCTCGGTAGGTACCTATATATATAATATTGATGTTGATGGTACCTTATAATAACTGTCTTTTTAATGTACAATAACAATCGTTTTAGTTAGTCGTCTTAGGCCCGGTTGTACAAGTTTGGCTTAAGCTTAGTTCAGTTGAACCTCTACTACTGGTGGTTGAGCCTGTCCATCGAGCTTTCCATTTAAAAAACATTGCTGTCAAAATGGCAGTGATTTTGACAGCCATGTTTTTTAAATGGAAAGGCTCAACCACCAGTCGAGGTTCAACTGAACTAAGCTTAAGCCGAACTTGTACAACCTGGCCTTAGAAGCTATTTCTGAAAAATATCGCAAAATATTAATAAATATTTAAATATCCTATACAGGGTGATTCAAAAGTACTTTGACAAACTTCGGAAGGTAATTGCTGGTAGTATTTTAACATGAAAAGTTCTTATAAACAGTGGTCCCTGGCTACGTCGTTACGTAGATACAGGGTGTTGAAATGTTAAAAGAAATAGTAATAATTTTTAAATAACTCCTTGACGAGTTATTTTTTTTATGAAATTTTGTGAATTAAATAAGCATCTAAGGACACTTATTTTCAAAGTACAACACGTTCGTAAATTTAACCAGTGGCGTCGGTACAAAATGTTACTATCATATTTTTTGTGAAAACTATGCTACACCACTGACTTATTTTATTTTAACTTTTTTCTTATAAATCCCCCCTTTATTTACAACAAAAAAGATCACGTGTGTTTTTTTGATACGAGGGACGGTTTAAGCATAAATGATTATTTTATTGGAATATACACAAATATTAAAAAATGTGTTTTAAACTGATCAACCACTCAAATATTTATTAAAGTATTTTAACGAATACCTACATACATACTTCTAATTAGATATAAAGAGTATAGGAATATGCTTTCTAAGCTGATACCTAAGGCTAAATATTTTTATTATAAAAAATCTGCTCAAAAAAATTCACATGACCCAAAAAAACTTTGGAAAACAATAAAGGAAGCCACCGGTGACCAAGTGGGCAGTACAGAAATAAGAACTATTGTGAACAGTGTAGGCGTTGAGCTAAAGAGCGAAATTGAAATTGCAAATGAATTTAATAGATACTTTAGTAGCATAGGCAAAAAATTAGCTGATAAGATTATAACGTGCAAGGAAACGGGTAGTACAGAAAGGACAAGAGAGGTAAATTCTTTTTTTCTAAATCCTTGCTCAGAACAGGAGCTCCTAAAGCAAATACGCAGTTTAAAAAAAGGGGGAGATGATTGTATTTCTTCAGATATTATTAAGAAGTATGAGGTAAAACTAATAGAACCCCTTAACCACATAGTTAATTTGGTTTTTAGTACTGGTAAATTCCCTGAAATCTTAAAAAATACCGTAGTTGTTCCACTGCACAAACAGGGTGACCTGAAATTGACCAATAACTATAGGCCAATTGCACTTACAAGCACCATAAGTAAAATTATTGAAAAATGTTTTAGATATAAATTGTTACATTATCTTGAAAAAAATAATCTTCTGAGTGATAACCAGTTTGCCTTTAGGAAAGTTTCGAGTACGGAAAATGCACTTTGTAGGGTAACAGAAAAAATATTGAAACACCTTGATGAGGGAAGGAAAGTCATCGGTATATTTCTTGACCTGCAAAAGGCTTTCGATACCGTGGCTCACTCAGTGTTATTGAAACGCTTGGAACTGATAGGAATAAGAGGTACTTCAAATAATCTAATTAAGTCTTATCTCCTATGTGGTAGAAAGCAATGTGTAAATGTTTCGGGTAAGAAAAGTGAATACTGTGGATTGGATTGTGGCGTACCACAGGGAACTGTACTTTCACCGTTGTTATTTAATATCCACATTGATGGTATACTATCGTTAATGGAGGGGGACATCTTTTGTTTTGCTGATGACGCCGGGGTAATAGTTAGTGGAGATGACTGGAACTCTGTAAAAAATAACGCAGAAACAGCGCTGCAGAGAATTAAGAGGTGGTTAGACTGTAGCCTGCTATCACTTAATGTTGAAAAAACTAAGTTTCTGGCTTTCTCTCTTTCTTCTCGATCGCTGCCAGCTTTCCAGAGTCTCAAATTGCATAACCCGCAATGTGCTTTTGGTTTGAATGTTAATTTGGTGTGCAAGTGTGATACTTAAGTTCATTGAAAGAAAATCTTGTATAAAGTATTTAGGGGTTTTTATTGATGAAATGTTCCAATGGAAAGAGCATGTTGCATATGTCACTCAAAAAATAAGAAAATTAATTTATAAATTCTATGAATTACGGAACATTCTAACATTGAAAACATTAAGGATGGTTTACTGTGCTCTTGTGGAGTCTATTATTAATTATGGTATTGTTGTGTGGGGTGGTGCTGGCACCACAATCATGGCTAAACTTCAAATTGCACAAAAGTGGATTATTAAGGTAATGCTTTTTAGGAATAAAATGTATCCAACTGAATTAGTATATAAAGACAGCAATCTTTTGTGTCCTAATCAGCTATATATTAAGTCAGTAATTAGATTTATGTTAAAAACCTTATATTATAGAGAAACCATTAATCATGGAAAGAACACTAGAAATGTAGCACAAAACAATTTGGTCAGGGGAAACCCAAAACATGTGATATGCCAAAATCATATCTATTGTGTTGGTCCTAAAATATTTAATAGCTTACCGCAGGTATTTAAAGAAAAGCCATATCATAGGATAAAGAGGGATATAACAAAGTGGATTATTGACAGTAAATTTACTATTAACTATATCATTTAATCAGGTTTATCTCATTATTGTTCTGTTTTATAACACATGTGATAGTGGACATGTCTGGATTGTCAACAGGATTTGTCAGGCTGGCTGTCTTTGGGTAGTGTTGTATTGTTTGTGTATTTATTTTTCTTTTTGGTATTATTATGTCTCGTATTATTTATTTCTGTTGAATTATCTTGCTTTGGAGAGTTGTTTTTACTTTTGTTATTATTGAGAGATTAACCTAAAACCTCAAAAATGTTTAATTATATAATAAGGAAGAAGATGCACACACACTATTTTAAATACCATTGTGCATCTAAATTTTTAGCAATTGTGAGGTAGTTTATAATAATAAGAATAAGTTTTTAGTTGTATTATTTTATAATTGCTGAAATAAATAAATAAAAAATAAAAATAAAATAAATACTTACTAATAAACAAATATGTATATGCCTAAGGAAGGTATCTGAGGATGCCTATTTTCTAAGTATAACACGTTTTCAGTGGCATACATATTTATTTATTAGTATGTTATTTTTTTAATATTTTGTATTTTGACAAGGCGGCTTTGGAAATGCATTTTTTGTCGACAAATTAAAACATATTTGACAGTTAGTTACCATTAGGTTTTATTTCTTCAGTTTTTTTTATTTTTAATGGTACCTAACTACCTGTCAAATATGTTTTAATTTATCGACAAAAAATGCATTTTCAAAGCCGCCTTGCAAGCAGGCGAAAGGCGCCAATGGATGTATCTTGGCAGGTGTGATCCAAGTACCACTGAGGATCACATTCTAGAATATATGAAAACCCAACTCTCTATTACTGATGTAAAGTGCTTTGTTTTGGATAGAAATGATGATGTTGCTTCTTTCAAAATAGGTGTAAAAGAAACTCTTCTTAAGGGCCTGCTTGAACCCAACCTCTGGCCCGTTGGCACCGCCATAAAAGAGTTTCGTCTTCGTCGCACTCTAAAACCTGGAAACCCGGCAAATTTTCATCAGAAACCTGTAATAAACCCAAACCATTAGAACAGATAACAATCTTCTACCAGAATGTCAGGGGCTTGAAAACAAAACTTAATGACCTTCAATGTGCTGCTAGTGCTGAATCATACTCGCAATGTCAGAACCAAATAAAGAAATGCGTAAACTGTGATTTAGGCAATAAAAAGTATGGTACGCAACATAATGTTTCACATGAGGCCGGTGATTGGGACTGCCCGAGCTATAAATACTTTCTGGAGATGGCTGGATCACGGGTTAAATATGGCTAGCACTGAACTTGATGTATTGGATAAAATTGAAGAAGAACAGGACAGAAGCCAATGGATAGACCCAAACACCTTTATTCAAGCTTCTAAAATGACATCCAAGCTTAGTATTTGCCATTTAAATGTTAGATCTCTGGCTCCTCATTTTAATGATTTTTTGGAACTAACCAAAAACTATGACATTATTGCTGTTACGGAAACATGGCTTTCTAATGATGTCAGTAATGCCACAATAAATATCCCTGAATATTCATTATATAGAATCGATTGTGTAAATAGACGGGGCGGGGGATTGTGTATGTATGTCAGTAATAGACTTGCTTCAAGTCTGGTTACTTCTCTGATTAACGAAAACTGTGAATATATATGGGTAAAGATTAAAGTTATGAAACATGTTTTTTGTATCGGTAATATCTATA
The DNA here is from genome assembly GCA_963969555.1 of Polydrusus pterygomalis. Lineage (NCBI taxonomy): Eukaryota > Metazoa > Arthropoda > Insecta > Coleoptera > Curculionidae > Polydrusus > Polydrusus pterygomalis. The sequence continues at coordinate 4,546,599 of OZ018381.1, read as the reverse complement.
GACCGCCTAAAGGAAAATATTCTGATTTTGTTGAAAATCTAGAGAGCTCATTAACTCAGATTATATCTTCGGTTGATGATGTTATTTGCGTAGGGGATATGAACATTGATTTGATGAAGGTAGACAATGCACTATCCAGATTTTTTGAATCGTTAAACTTTGATCAAATCATTGATGGACCTACCCGCGTTACAAATAAATTTATGACTCTCCTAGACCCTATTTTCGTGTCTGATCGTAAGCTTGTTGTGAAAAGCAATATTTTTGATTCACACATTTCAGACCACTCTATGGTAACCTGCAACATACACTTTGACTTACCGCGTAAACTCATAAAACTGTTAACAATCAGGGATTTCTAGCATTTTAACTATGATTCATTCTGCGATAATTTAATTCAAGCCCCATTTTATCATATCTTGCGTATAAATAGTATAGAAGAAAAAGTTAAGTATTTTTCAGACCTTCTAGTCTCAATTTTTAATCATCACGCGCCGGTTCGGAAAATAAGGGTTTCCAAACCTCCAGCACCTTGGTTAACTTATGCCATAAAAGCTTTGATTCGAGAAAAAGATGCCGCGTTGCGTAAATACCGAAAAACAAGAACACAGAACGATTGGGAAAACTACAAAACTTTGAGAAATCTTACTCTGGCTTCTATTCGACGAGAAAAAAAGGCTTACTATACTGGCCTGTTCCAAAAATAATAAGGAATTATGGAGGGGTTTAAAATCTTTTAATAAGAACAAGGACAAAACGGATGTTTCTATTAACCTTCAGGACCCTGAGAAAATCAACAATTATTTTAGTACCGTTTTTGTAAATAAAGAAGCTGATAATAATCTATTGTCAAGTTATAAAAATCGGTTGCATCCCGGATTACGAGTGGGTCAATTTAATTTTACTTTGTTAGAGGTTAGCGACATACCTAAATTACTTTCCTCCATTAAATCTAAAGCGTACGGTTCTGATAATATTTCAATTAGTATGTTACAATACTGCAGTCCTTTTTTGGACCCGTATATCACCCACATTTTAAATTGCTGCTTAGAATGTAGTTATTTTCCTGAATATTGGAAAGAATCGATTGTAATGCCGTTGCCTAAGGTTTCCAATCCTAAAGAATTTTCCGATTTACGTCCTATAAGCATCTTGCCTGCAATATCAAAAATTTTAGAAAGAGCTGTACATCTGCAAATTACTTGTTTTTTAACTGAATTTAACGTACTATCCGATTTTCAGGCAGGTTTTAGATCAGGTTATAGTACGTCCACTGCTCTCGTGCTCGTAACTGATGATATCGCAAATGGCATTGCCAAAAGGAATTGACAGCTTTAGTAGCCTTGGATTTTTCCAAGGCTTTTGACACGATCAATCATAATCTCTTATATGCTAAATTAAAGTATTACGGTTTCTCTGATTCGGCTGCTAATTTTATAAAATCGTATCTCCCTGGCCGGAGACAGAGAGTTCATATTGGCGATCTTGTTTCATCTCCCCGGGATGCGTCTTCTGGCGTCCCGCAGGGATCTATCCTGGGTCCTTTACTGTTCATACTATATACGAATGAATTATTTAACTCCGTTAAAAATTGCCGAATCCAAGCTTACGCAGATGACACGCAAATATACCTCAGTTTTAGATTGGATGAAGTTTAAGATGTTGAAAATAAAATAAACTCCGATCTAGATAAGATAAGCAAACTAGCGGATGCTTACAACCTAAAACTGAACCCTAACAAGTCACACCTTTTTGACACCAACTTAAAATTCAACTTGCACATCAACCATTTAGTGAAACGCTCATTCTCAGTTCTCAAAACGTTGTATTCCGATAGACATGTTCTATGTAACTTACTTAAGAAATTACTTACTGATTCTCTGGTTCTCTTGCACTTCAATTACTGTGACTCCGTATATGGAGGTTTTCTAGACAAGTTTCAGCAAAATCGAATTCAGAAAGTCCAAAATTATTGTGCCCGTTTTATCTTCGGCGTTCGTAAGTACGATCACATATCTGCGAAAATATCTGAGTTGAATTGGCTCACTATGGAACAAAGAAGACGGGTTCATTTTTGTTGTTTCGTTCATAATATTATCAAAACCAAAAAGCCCACAAGCTTATTTAACAGCCTAACCCATCGGAGCTCCTTCCATGATGCTCAAATAAGAACACGACATTACATGCACATCCCGCGTCACAGGTCTGCTTTTTTTCAAAAATCTTTTTCCTATCGTGCTCCCAAATGCTTTAATACTATTATTGTTAAGCTTGGATATCTATCACAGGCTAATTTTAAACACAAAATTAAATCTTATATAAGGAACACTTCATCTTAATGTTGGCATATATTTTTTTTTATAACAGTGGATAACTTCAGTTTTCTAATAGATTTATCACTGTATCATTATATTGGTCCGTAAATTATTTTTTATTTGGTTAATTTAAAGGAAATTATTTTTATTTTATTATTGTATATTAAGAATTGAACCTCATGCAAATTAGGTTAAGTGCCAGGAGTAGCTACTGTAGCTAAACTTCGCCTATTTTGCATGGATATGCTAATAAAGTCAATTTATTATTATTATTATTATTATTATTATTATTATTATTATTATTACTCCATCATTGCCCTCACTGAAACCTGGTTGGACCCGGACATACATGATGCTGAATTTCTTGATGTCAGCTACATCGTTTACAGAACTGACAGAGGTCCCAATAACAGTACTAAGGGTCGTGGTGGTGGTGTTCTTTTGGCAGTCAAGAATGACCTGCAGTCCTGCCGCCTTGCCATTGGTAATCCCGCTATAGAGGAAGTTTGGATCTCTATCACGATAGGTGTCTCTGTGTATTGTGTTGGTTGTGTGTATATTCCCCCATCTATGGATATATCGACGTACGAATCTCACCTCGAATGTGCTTCACGTGCATGTAATATGTTTAATAATGTACTGGTCATTGGCGACTACAACCTCTCTCAAATCAATTGGTGTAGGACTCCTACCCGGCAATGTCAGATCTGCAAAGGAATCTCTTCTATGTGATTCTACTTCTTCTATGGGTTTATCTCAACAAAATAATGTCTTAAACGAACACAATACTATTCTTGACCTTTGCTTTGCCAACTTTGAGCTACATGCTATTCGCGAATGTGTTGGGTTAGTAAATTGCGACTCATTTCATCCAGCCCTGGAACTCTCAATTTCTTTTAAGGCAACAAAATATTTCGAGCCGAAAAACTGTACATACTATGATTTTAAAAACGCTGACTACACTTTAATTAACAACTATTTTCTTACATTTGATTGGCTAACAATATTAGATAATGATGTTGATGTTACTGTTGAAAATTTTTATTCTGTACTGTTTACCTGCTTTGACATGTTTGTTCCTGTGAAGAGATCTTATTCTGGTGACAGATTTGCTATTTGGTTCACAGGCCCTACTTCATATACCCTACTGTCGAACATTGTATTTACTACACAGTCCCATTAATCGTATATCTGCCAGCGTAAACTCCAACTGTGATACCCTTAATTTTAATGATGTATCTAAAAATAAATTTAAAACTTCTGCCTAAAAGGCAATTCTAGGTTAGGTAGTTGATGAAATTTATGTGTATAGCCTATATGATGGTTTTTATTGTGTTCTTCTGATATACCTCCTTCTTCCTAATAGGAATAATTTTATTATTTAATTCTTTAATTTTATAGATATAAGGTCTTTTGTAATTTACATGTAATTGTTTATACGTAAATAAATAAATAAAAAATACGAAATATTAAAAAATAACATACTAATAAATAAATATGTACGCCACTGAAAACGTGTTATACTTAGAAAATAGGCATCCTCAGATACCTTTCTTAGGCATATACATATTTGTTTATTAGTAAGTAGGCATTCGTTAAAATACTTCAATAAATATTTGACAGGTTGATCAGTTTAAAACACATTTTTTAATATTTGCGTATATTCAAATAAAATAATCATTAACCCTTAAACCGTCCCTCGTATCAAAAAAACACACGTGATCTTTTTTGTTGTTAATAAAGGGGGGATTTATAAGAAAAAAGTTAAAATAAAATAAGTCAGTGGTGTAGCATAGTTTTCACAAAAAATATGATAGTAACATTTTGTACCGACGCCACTGGTTAAATTTACGAACGTGTTGTACTTTGAAAATAAGTGTCCTTAGATGTTTATTTAATTCACAAAATTTCATAAAAAAAAATAACTCGTTAAGGAGTTATTTCAAAATTATTACTATTTCTTTTAACATTTCAACACCCTGTATCTCCGTAACGAAGTCGCCAAAGATCACTGTTTACAAGAACTTTTCATGTTAAAATATTGCCAGCAATTACCTCCCGAAGTTTGTCAAAGTACTTTTGAATCACCCTGTATATACCTACCTACCTATAATAATAATAATATAATAATAATAATAATAATAATAATAATAATTTATTCATGTTAAATATTACATCACAGTAATTTACACACGTCACCATTTCAAGTAAAATTACATAACTAGCCAATAAGAAAATTTTTTTTTAAAAGTACAAAGTATAAAAATACAAAAAACAAACTAAGTAGAATACACAACTTACATATTAAAATCATAGTTTAAAAATTCATCACAGTTATAAAAAGCGTTCTTAAAGAGAATGCACCTGACCCTCGTTTTAAATTCGTTCAATTGAATACTTTGTATCTCCTCGGGTAGTTTATTGAAAAACTTTACAGCCCAGTAACCAGGCCCGCTCTGATACCTCCTCAGACGCCAGAAGTCTGGCAAGATATTTCCCCTATTTCGTGTACCGTACTGGTGAAAACGTTCGTGAGTTCTGTAAAGATTCACCTAATATATTATAGTTAACACAAATTTTCCTAGTGGCACACGGCAGCAACAACATTTCTGTAGTTCATTATATAATAACAAGTTCAGGACCCGAGAAGTGAATTGAGATGCTGGGTGGGATATAGCTACTTAATTTTAAAGTTTCTGTACTCATAGTACTGGATTAAATGACATGATTTCACTAACATATTAACCTTTTACACGGATTTGATTAGGAAAAAATCCAAAAACATAGCGTTGGTGAAGTACCTACTAATACCTCGTAACCCACAAAGCGTAAACCAAATTCTACAAGGTCGCCAATATATTTTATACCACAAAAAATAACTTCGCTGAATATTTGGGATTACTAATACCTTGTATTGTAAATGCCCATAGGTTTTCGTGCAATATCTCTTAACCCACTATCAGCATTATTTATAATATATTGTATATTGTATCCCACAAATAACCCTTATTATAATTATAACACTACCGCGTATGCCACTTCAGTTGTGTTAAAAAAGTGAGTATCCCACTCGAAAAATCAAATTTTTATTCCAATACCTCGTATGCCACACCAAAAATGAAAAAAACACAAAAATCAGTACAAAACCGTAACTTTGTGTAAAAATTTACTTTTAGAATCGTTTTCCTGAAGAATAAGATTCTCTTAGTATGACTTTAATAAGAAAATGTTTTTTGCTTCTCCTGAACAATTTCATTTTTGGGCTTACGAGGTATTAGTACTTCACAGACGATAGTGTGTACACTGATTACCAAACTGGGGTAATTTCCAGTGATTAAGTACCAATGATTTTCACTGATTTTTAGTGATTATCTATGATTTTCAGAAATTTCCATTAATTTTAAATATTGAAATCTGATAAATACCTGAATTAAATAAATAATTACAAATATTTTTATATAAGTAGGCATCGTAAATTTGATAAAAGTGAAGACAATTACACTTAATTTACAATGCTAAATACTCTTCCACGTCATAAAAAGCCTGACCCCTCAGAAAATTAAGCAAAGTACTTCGAAAACTGACAGTTTGATCACCAAAAAGTTGCAGAAACCTAAGTATTATATAAAACAATTCCAAAGGAAGGAGAGTTTTGACCTACACTCAAGCGAGAGTATGAAAAATGTAAATGACTTTTGAGTTCTTGTGTTATAACTATCTATAGGTATCCGAATTTTTTGGAAATTCACTCTCATTTCTTTTGACATATAGAATCATTGAGTATATGTAAAGTAATGGAAGAGTCAAGAGGCCCAGATCACCCGGCATTAGGCCTAACATACCTACATCTTATGATTTTCTTTTGCATAACCAATGCTTTTCCGAGATAAGCCGAGCCTCCCCAAAATATAATACCATATGAGAGGTGTGATTGAACAAGACCATAGTAAGTTAATTTAAGAACTCGTTTAAGAACATTTACTTAATGAAACCGAAGCTCTCAAGTACCTAATTAAAAAACAAGATTTACTTAATTTTAAAGTTAAACTCGGGTTAAACTGTTAATATGACATTCCCATGTCATCTTTTGATCTATATTAATACCCAAGAACTTATTCGTGTTCGCAGTTTGAGGAATATACCCACTATTCACCCTAATTAGCTTTGATCAATTCAATTGTGGCGTTTTTTGGAAAAAAAACTAATAAATTGGGTTTTACTAATATTTAAGACCAACCCATTGTTGGTACACCAGGCACTAAATTCAACCACTGATTGATTTGCTCTTTTAATAGCAGTTATGATGTGGCTGTCAGAAATTAAAAAAAAATGTGTCATCAGCATAAAATAACTTCTTCATCTGGAGAGGGACAAGCAGAAGGCATATCACAGAAAAATGCAATAAACAGAATCGGCCCAAGGTTGGATCCCTGTGGGACACCAATTTGCACCTTTTTAGACTTTGATTTGAACGTATTCATTACAACTGTCTGTTCTCTGTCTACTAAGTATGATGATATCCAATCGTATGCAACACCTCTGATACCCTACACAAAAAGTTTCCTCAACAAAAGACCATGATCGACAGTGTCAACGCCAGTGGATACGATCTATTATTGAGAGAATCAGCTCAGATCGGTTTTATCGAGGGTTTTATATATTTAAATTTGAATAGGTATAAGTACGTAGGTATTATTATTTATTCAAATAATATAAAAAATCAAATAAGAGTACCTACCTACTTAGTACAGTAAATTAATTCTGGCTTAACTTTTAATTGTAAACAGCTTTTTCTTAAGAACTTTTTCAAGCATCTCATCATCTTTCACATTAGGGCCACTTTACGGGTAGCGATTTTTTAATAATAAAGTTATATTTTTATTTACTCTGTATAAAACCCTCGATTAAAACCCTCGATAAAGCCGATATGGTTAAAATTGTGTGCATTTAAGTTTTAAATAATACAAGCTATAAAAAGAAAATCCTAATTTTTTGCCTGTTTGTCTTTTTGGACCACCTACCTATTCTAGGACACACGTGTATAAATAATTTTTCTCACGAATTAGCTTAAATCGCTGGACACAAATTCAAATTCCTAAATGTCCACATTTGGAAAGAGTATTTCTTACAAAGTTTTCTTTTTTTTAAATATCGCTATCAATAAATTTTGCCATCTATAAAACGTCAACTCCTGTTAATTTAAATATATCTTCTAAATATGGGGGGGGGGGGGGATTTCTATATCTATACCTTCCAATAATGTTTATTTACTTCCATTTTCTAAAAAGTATAATGTTTACAAATTGCAAGTTTAATTGTTAAAATAAGCCACACACAATGACAATGAAATAAACAACTTTTTCGCACTAGTATGGGAAACTCGGGAAATATTTATTATAATATAATAAATTACAAAAATGATTACCAAGGTAAAAGCTATATTATGCAATTTTTAATTGAAAATAAAAATTTTATTCCCAAATCATAAAATATTTGTTTGTCTAGTAAGCTAGGCCCCAGGCTAAATTTAATTTATAGACATAACTACATCCCGTCAGCCAAGAAAAATCGGAGTTTACCAAAATATGGCGGAACTACTAGTTATTATTTTTACACTTAAGTTTAAAATAAAGTGACCAGACGTCCACCATTAGGACAACGACAAATAGCCCATTTCAGGCTCCCTGTCCATCTTCACATTTTGCCCTTCATTTAAAATCTATTCTAAACATGTCCGTCCATTATCTTTTCACCCGAGATTTCTTTAAAAATTGCAACAGTGCATTTTCAATATTTTTATTTTTAATTATCTTTTTCTTTTATATTCCACTAAAGAAAAATTCACTGTGCTCTTACCCAGAAAATTAGGGATGGGTAATTTATTTTTAAAACTGCTGAAGCAAAACATAGGTAGGTTGTATGTGGTATTTTCGAAAAACTATTTTGAAACTCTTTTAATTAAAGAAAAATAATACCATTAGCTTCATAATCATAAAACTTCGGTTTGGCAAAATTTTTTGACACCCTTACTATTTTTCTACTTTTAAAACGCTCGCCTAAACGTAAATAAAAACCCTCATACGAATTTAATACCTCACCTAATGTCTATGTACATATAATATTTTAAAGTCTACTACTTACCAGTTTTCTAAATTTAAAATAACACTGGTCAAGCACACAACAAAATAAACTAACATAAATTTTACCTTGCCAGGCGCACACCATACAGTGGGAAACTAGTGTCCACGTGGCCTCGTGGCCAACGAATTCGAAGCAAACAGTTGCACATGCACGACCGTTGAGCACGCGTATCTATTTACGAATTGCTATCGGCTGGCCTCTCGATAGTTGCTGAGCATTGCGGTCGCGTGACCTTGACGGTGGCAGATTTTTTATAAATAACGCAGTGATAACCAGTTGATTACTGGCGATTAGCGATGATTTCCCGGTGATTACCGATGATTTCCAATGATTACCGATGATTTTCAATGATTAGCGATGATTTCTTATGATTACCAGTGATTTCCTTACAGTATGTAGGTACACTGATTAAAAGAAGGGTGAGACACCCCTCGGTTCTAACGTAAACTTGGACCAGGAATGTCGAAAATTATGCTCATGTACAAAGAAACACATCTAGGCGACTTGGCAACATCGCAAGCAAGCATTGTTACCAGATTCCAATTATTTTATTGATATATTTTTCATAAAAATATAAAAAATGATTGTTATTTAATAAGTATATTATAAGTAAACAAATTAAACTCTTTCCGCGCCTGAAATCTTACTTACCACCAAAAGAACAAGTAACTAAGAATAGTTTATTAAAATTCGCAAAAATGGCAGAAAACTGTACAGCCTACAGAGTAATTACCTACCATATTTTTATTTATTTAGATTGTTGCATTTCGTCGTGGTGACTGCAGCCGTATGTCAAAAAAAAAATCAATTTTTCGTTTTATTGCATTTTCGGAACCAAAATAACAGGTCTAACATCCTGCAAATGGTCGTATGTGAATTATCCAATCAGAAAATGTTCACAGTAGCAATGCGACGAATGTAAACAACGTTTGTTTTGGTTCGGGCAATTAGGCGTATGTCATGCAAGTTAGTCATATATTGTGAATAATTGTTGGTAGGTGGGCACTTCGGCTACATTAAAATTGAATTTTTATTCTTTCAAGAATAAAATAGGATGGTAAGTACTTCTGTTTTAAGTTTATTAAATTATAAAAAATACTCAGGCACAAGTTAGTCCACAATTTATTCGGAATAAAAAATAAGTTTTAACTCTAACCTAAGTTTTTTCAATTTTATTATTTTTAGCCACTTTTAGATTGGGAGAAACGAAATAATATAAGGGCTTTAACATTTTTATTATAACTTTTCTATCTTTTACCTGTTTTTGCTTATTATTGCAAAGTTTTGGCTAATAAATATTCGACATACATCCTTTTGCATGTCGTTCCTTTTTGATCTAAAATGACATACGATTTCTTGCGCTCAACTTGTAAATAAATGTTTTTTTTTTAATATTATTTTTATTTTGCAGGTAAATAGTTAGTAATGTTTGGACATAACAGAACCAAATTAATACTGCAGCTAGCTCAAGGGACAAGTAAAACTCATGATGTTGAACAAATCGGTACAAAATGTACAACTGAAGAAAACAAATCGACGAAGGAAATATTAGTTGATACTTCTACACCTACAGTAGAAATTTCTAAAATTAGTGACTGGCATTATACAATAGAAGAATTTGCCGATTCTTTGTCCGAAAAAAATGATACGATATCCACGACAAAAATGAAAATTCTAAAATGACACCAGAAAAATATAGTCAAGAATTTTAACATGAATCGGTCCAGCCGCAGGTTTGCATAGCGCCTAACTCACAAGAAAGCCAAATTATTCCGGGTCCCCTATTTACGCCATTGTCATCCGATAGTAACAACCAGGCAACAGACCATGCTTTCAGCTCAGAATCGGGGGACATCTATGAGCCATCAAAAAATGAAAATCAAAGAGAAACTGTTTTAGAAGATAAAGGAGAGATTTCATCAAATAATGAAGAGGCAAAAAATGCTCATCTGCAACTTACAGGAAAAGGATATATATATATATCGGTTTTAGAAGAAATAGAAAAAGAAAAATATGAGCAAATTTTTCAAAAAAAGGAAAGGTCACTTCTTCCACGGTGTAATGGTCATCAAAGAGGACGTAGTACAAAGAGGGTGGACCGAACCAGGCCTTTGAATGTTCTATAATTAGCGAAGAGGAACGCTATCTTCACACGATTTTGGCGCTTATCTTCATGGGAAGCAAAACGAGTTTTCGTAACAGGAAACGTTTTGAAAGTACGCCCAAAACATAGACGTCGCCAAATCGATAATGAACGCCCCAAGGAAAAAGATGTCCCTTAAATTTTACCTAACTGTTAAGGAAGACAACCTTCAACATAATTCAAAAATACATGTTTGCAAAAGAATGTTTCTAAGCACCTTATGCATCGGTGAGAAGGCTATGCGATCTTGGATTTAAGATGATGGAAGGACTTTATCTGTAGCAGCGGTTCTCGTGCCAGAAGAAAACGTAGCAGAACTCAAAGACCGAAAAAGTACAGTTGCAAAGGACATCGAAGAGTTCTTAAATTTGTTGCCAAAGATCGAATCTCATTATTGTCGATCCTCATCCAGTAAGCTTTATCTTGAACCAACTTGGTACAGTTTTAGAGATTTGCAGACATTATGCTGAGAAGTGCAGAACCGAAGATAAACCATCGCCATCTTGGAATTGTTTTTTAAATGTTGTTCATAAAATGAATATTGATATTTATACCCCTAAAAAAGATCATCAGTGTAATCAGTGCACTAAAAAGATTATCAAAACACCGTATAATACCGTATATAACAAGACGTTAATTAGTATGAGACAATTATGCAGTATTGATTTTTTTTAATGAACTTTCATCACATCTTACGTCGAATATAGGGTGAAGTAAAAAATATGCAGTAAAATTATCCCGTATTCCAAGTTTATGTTATTTTTATGATTTTTACGAACCTAACCTAAAAGAAACAAAATTGAAAAGCAAAATGTTAGGTCTTAGTTCCCCGACAATTATTATTACAACCACCGCATGCCATTTATATTACTGTGCAACGAAAAAAGATATTTCCTAAAATTGAACAACCCTTGAATTTTTACATCTTCAACAGAAGTCAGAAATCATAATAAATTAGGTCCACGGAATAAGCAATTACAGTAAAACTAATTACCTTACTTCACCCTACGTAAATATATAATTTAAAAAAATTGTGTGTGCTGAAGACCACACGACAGAAGTGAAAACTTCAACAAGGTGAAATTAATAATATCGAATAAATATATTTCCTAAAATTGAACAACCCTTGAAAAAAATGCCAGAACATACCTGAGACGCAACAAGTGTCTATCTTGTGATCTTAAACACACAAACAACGCACACTGTTTCCACGTCGATACTGAATGCGACTGATGCGGCATATAGGAGTCGAATTCGAGCGTAACACAGCCGAGCGTTACGCGTGACGGGTGTACGCGTGACGGCTCAGTTTAAACGAAGCACGATGTCAGAAAGAAAGCGATAAGTCGGCAGCTTCAGAGTTTCCCGAAATACAAAGTTACACCATTGACATGCTGTTCTGCTTTCACCTCGCCTTAATGCAGCTGCTAACTACTACAAAACTAAGTTAAAAGTGCACAATCTTACATACTATAATTAAAGTACTAAATATGTCGTTTGCTATGTATGGCATGAGGCATGCGGAGGCTTTGAAAGCGATGTGTTTGCCTCAATTGCGGTAAAATATTTTCAAAAAGAAATTGATACCAGAAAACTTTAAAAACTGATAATTTGGAGTGATGGCTGTGGGTATCAGAATCGTAACACAAAACTTTCAAATGCGCTTCTTGAGCTAATTATTAAAAACAACGTGTTAATCGAGCAAAAGTATTTAGAAGTTGGACATACCCAGATGGAGGTAGATTCTATTCATGCGTCTATCGAAAAAAAAACTGGGAAAGAAGAGGAAAGTTTATGTACCAGCAGATTATCTGCCAATCATTCAGGCTGCAAGGCAAAATCCTAAGCCTTATGAAACAGTTTACCTACATCATGATGATTTTTTAAAATATGAAGCTGTTTTTTATAAAAGCATTCGGCCTGGAAACAAAGTTGGGGACTAAGTTTGTCAATGATGTCGTTGGCTACCAATATACCCAAGGGGGTATAATAAATTATAAACTTAGTTTTCAAGATGAGTGGACATCACTTTCAACAAGATCGAAGCGAGTGGATGCCTTGCCAGATCATTCCAAACTTTATGAAGGGCCTTGTCCAATTAAAGCTTCAAAGTTTGGTCATTTGCAGGAATTGAAGAATATGATTACCAATCTTTTTATGATACGTTAACATTTAAATAAGTTTTTATATAATAAATGTTGTTTACTTTTGCTTCATTTTCATAGTTTTTAATGTATCCTCTTCTGCTGTGCCTAAAGACCAATTGGATGTATCTCTAAACTTGGAATAGGAAAAACCATACAATATGTCATTTTTTTTACTAAAACAATTAAGAACCATGTTTTTTCTATAAATGATTTGTATTCAGATTGGAAAATGAACCTAATAGCGCGCATAAATATAGAGTATATATTAGATTTTTTTTAAATACGTTTTTGTGTCTCCTGAAAACTAGCAGCTGACGGACATACGACCTATTGCAGTCACCACAACGAATTTGTAACAAGCTACTTATTACAGTAATCATTAACATAGCAATAAAAAAACAAGTATAGGTACTCAGGGAGATAGGTAGGTACTCTAAATAGGTTCTAATTTAGAGTGTTAGTGCTGAATATACCTTATAAATTCAGTTATAGTAAAAAAGCCCATTATGCTGGTATATTTTTTTTTAGTCCTTAGGGAATTTTTATCTGAAATAAACCACCCATCCGGACAAGGCTATGGTCAGGATTACCTACAAAATGGCGGAAGCTGCTTGGAACTGTTGCAGACGCTCGAAAGGGACTCGGCTACACCACCGACTTTAGTTTTCGATTTGGTAGCTAAATTGCTTCTGACCATAAACATCGCTTCGCCCAGGCAATCTGGACAATACTACAGCTCGGCCCACGAATCCTGTAAATACTTGCTTAACAACTATTTGCCGCTTGTGCACAAAATGCTGGGACTAAGTTCATCGTGGGAAGAGAGAAAGGTGAGTACCTATTAGTGGAGTGAGTGCATGCAATATAATAATAATTTAGTTACACACCGACCAAAAATACCTACCATTACTTTCCCCTCGAAACGCGTTCTTAATCACGATACACTTGCACACGGTATTGGAACACTTCTGGGCATTACGTCACACTAAACATTTTTTTTATGGATTGTAACTTCTATTATGACATAAAATTGTAGAATGTGGATAGAGAGTATTACAGGGTGGCCAATTTCTATATCAGCTTTACTGATTACCCATTAGAGTTACCAAAAGATTTTTCACAAAAACTACTCTAAATTTATTTTTAAATATAAGTAGTGTGGTTCAGAAAAGCAGGGTAATAAGAAGTTGTATTTTTTAACTATTTATACCCTATACAGAATGTCCGGAAATAGGAGTTCAATTCGTTAACCATACATTCCTTAAACAAAAATAATATGACTTATAATGCCATTTTTTATTTTTGACCCTAATGGTCGCTATACAGGGTGTCAAAGTTTAAAATTAAAAACTGTTTTTTTTAACTGACCCCCTATTTTTTAGTACGTGCGCCAGTGATTTTCGAACTATATTTTTTCAGGTAATCATTTATTTTTATTAGTTTTTGTCTCCTATAAAATTTCGATACAATGATACTTTTTGGAGATAATTTGAAAAGTATGGTTCCTTAACTGATGCCAACGCGGCAAATAAAACTTTGCAATAGGCGACACTACCGAAAGCAAAGGTCTAGCCAAAAATAATGTAAGGACAGTGACGTACAGATAAAAACTTTTAGTTTATTTCATTGTCCTTACTTTTGCTAATCTTCTTCACATAATAGTAATTTTATTACGAAATTTGACTGGTCTTTGAATTTCACTATTTCTTCAAAATCTCGTTTAAAATACACTGCCCGATTTACTGATTTGCCTCTATAGTGGCAAGACAAAATATTTGGTTTCAACTAGACAGTGCTCATCCGCGATTTGCTAGAAAAGTTAGGAAAGGTTATTTTTTTTTTAATAAAGAGAGCTCGAATGTATATTAAAAAAAATGGAGGTGATATCCAGCAATTTTTTTACACTATTTTTTTAAAATTTTGTAACTTTTTGTTACTAACGTATTCATAATTTTATGAAAATAATTTGTTTTGAATATTTATTATCTACTGTTATGTGAAAAAAATTAATAATTGTTTTAACAAAGTTCTTAGTAGTGCAATAAAATAATTCCATTTACCTGGTTTAGTACTACAGGTGTTTATCTATACACCACTGTATTTACATTTTTTTCGCTAGTCCTTTGCTTTCGGTATTGTCAGCTATTGCAAAGTTTTACTTAAGTATATCTTGTATCCATGGTAATGCCATAACGGCTGACTTGATTTACCATTTAAAAATTATGAGCCTCATTGGCATCTAGGACCAATACTTTTCAAATTTTCTCCAAAAAGTATCATTTTCTAAAAATTTTATAAGAGAGAAAAAATAATCAAAAACAAATGATTACCTGAAAAAATGTAGTTCGGAAGTCACTGGTGCACATACTAAAAAATAGGGGGGTATCAGCGGGTACGGGACCCCCATTATTTTAAATATTTTACAATCGTTTTTTGTTTTGTTTTTCTCAAAAGATGTAACTCTTTATGTTGAAGCAATGTACCAAATTTGAAATTTATATCTTATTAAATACTCAAATTATTCAAAAAAACAGTTTTTAATTTCAAACTTTGACAGCCTGTAAAGTGTATACGATCTTAGTTGAGACAGACAAAAAACTAAGAAAAAAATGATGACAGACTTGTCAAGTCTACGTGGATTTTCTTCGAACATCTGTATAGGGAGCGATCAATACACATTTTGTTATATTTGTATTGTAGTTTCAGTATGTGATGCAGTAAATTGATCGTACCCTAATATTTACGTTGTCTCAACTGACTTCGTATGAAGTATACCTACCTATATCCAACATGGGGGTCAAAAATTAAAAATGGCATATAAGTCATTATTTTTGCTCAAGGAATATATCGTCGCATCAGAGCGACACTAGGATATCAAAAAAAAGTTTTCGGATTATCTGCTTAAACGCATCACAAAGAGTGCTTTTATTTAATACAACACTAAGATATCCTGTAAATTTTTTCCTTAGCTTATTAAGTAACATAACCTTATGTTACATAAATTAAAAAAATAATTTTTAGTTAGTGCAACTCTAGGTTAAGGTAGGATATCCTACTGTTTCACTGAACTTTTCACTCTTAAAATATTATAACCTACTGTTTATGGACCAAATTTATGGCGCCAATACGAAATAACACGTGTTTTCTTATTCTTATTTGTTATTTTTGATCAAGACACAAAAAATTATTCATCATTATTTGAGGAGCAACTGTACAAAACGCATTAAATCCATAATATGTTGTTTTGAATTAAACTTAAAAAACTAGCAAAGTAAGTTAGAAGAAAAACTAAAATTTTCATGTGGCGCAGAATGATTTATGTAATAGGGTTAAAAAGGAATGTTTCCTTTTTTATTCTAAGTTTTCGATTTTCACGGCAATATGGTATATTTTTTAGTGGATTTACTGCATTTTGTTTAACCAGAATGTGGATTTATGTCATTTTGCCAAGTTAGTATGGATTTATTCCTTTTTGCTTAGTTCTTATTTGGATTTATTGCGTTTTGCTTGAAGTAATTAACATTATTTTAAAAGGCCAATAAAATTTAAAACTCCAGTGAAATAATTATTTTATTAACCAAATTAGAAAAAGAACAATTAAATATGTAAACCAACATCTTCTTCTAGGCAGTCGCAGGTCTTTTCGGCTTCGTCTTGTTGGCCTTCTTCTAATTCAACTGCAGTAGTTTCTAAAATAGTTTTGTACCATGCTAGATCATCATCTTGCTCCCATTCTGCTCCAAACTCTTGGGTTAATAAATGCTTTAAGGATTTTTATTTTTCTCCTTAAGAGGTCTTCCAAGTTGAAGAAGTTTCATTTTTAACTGGGAGTCCTTCTTACCTTTTTTAAGAAGGGATTTTGGAGTCTCAGCAATACTTTCATACCGAAAGTTTTCGAAAAAGGATATGGTGATGGGTGCATCTTGATTTTTTTGCAGCACAACTCTTTCAGTCTCTCTCTTCAGTCTTCCCCAAGACATTTAACTTCAACTTCAAACTTGCTATACATCTCTTCATATCCTTCCTTAAACTTTATTGTTGTGTTCTTTCTTAAATCCTGCTTAGTGGAGTCAATCTACGGAAAAATGAGGTGAGGTCCGTAAAAATTTGATAGAGGTTGGAGACGTGGAAAAAGTTGTTTCTTGTGATAAGAGTAAGGATATTCCAAAATTTCGACAAAAAATATTGATCGGAACCATCCCAAAAATCCAAAAAACTGGTTTTTTGATTTCTTTTTAGGTCATTTTTAAAGTTTAATTTTTTTTTGGACCCCTTAGACTTCTAACTAAGATTTGGGAGTTGAACCCTTTTATTGCCAATGTTCAAGGAAGCTTTCGTTCAAATTTGGAATCTTTGCGATCATTACTTCCCCTAAAAGATATATATATATATATACGTTTTCGGACTAAAACTTGAAATTAGGCTATATTGGTTAAATCTTCACCAAATTGGATGAAATTTGGTGTAAAGGTGGGTCATGGTGACCACAATAAGTGATCCAAAGATGAAGTCAAAATAAGAAATATTTTCGATAAAAATAAAAAAGTGTATTCTTTATTAATAAGCATAATAAAAGTACAATGTAACAGTTACTAATTATTACTTACTTTACCACATGGCAAGTACAATAATAGAAGATATTAAAAAAGAAAAAATCTAACTAATGGGAGGTATGAAACTGTTTTTTATTTTTCATCAATTGGTTGATATCAGGTTTGATAGAAGACAGTTGAAGTCTCATATCAGGTTCGGCGTCCAGTCTATTGCGATATTTTGTTTTCGTGGCTGCATAGGTTGAGAATCCTGTTTCGCACAAATATATTGTTGGGAACGGGAGAAGAATATTCAGAGCCATTTTGCCAAGCATTGGATATTCATCACGGATTCTGCACCAAAAATCGTTGAGAGGCGTCGTTTTGAACAGTGACTCCATACTTGTGTCTGATGACATTTCTAAAAGAGATTCATATATCTCGTTTGACATACTTTCGGGCTTTTCCAAGTTGGGTAAAAAAGGATTGTGAATCCATGAATTCAGTTTCATTTTTGTATTCTGTTCTTCGGGAAAATACTTTTCAAAAGATGCGCGCATCGAACTGAGATATTGGACCAATTCTTCAAACACATCATCTTGAAACATTTCTGAGTCGTTATCGCTAACAAACTCACTGAGTGACGTAAAGCTTTCTATTTCTTTCTTACCAACGTAAATAATCCAAAAATCTAATTTTCTTTTGAAGGCAGTTATTTTGTTATAGGCCTGAAACACTGTTGTCTGTTTACCTTGCAATGATAAATTCAATTCGTTCAGTTTTTGAAAGATATCCGCCATAAAAGACAATCGGAACAACCAAGTTTTATCATACAAACGGTCCTTCAAATTAAAAGAAGTGTCTGCTGAAAGAAACATTTGTAACTCGGCTCTAAGTTCAAATAGCCTTGTTAAAGTTTTACCCCGAGACAGCCATCGCACTTCTGTATGGAGCAACAGTGTTTTATATTTGCTGCCATAATCTTCACACAATAATGAGAACAATCGGGATTGTAGTGGTCGTGATTTGATAAAATTAATTATTTTTACCGCTTCATCCATAACTAATTTTAGATTTGACGGCATTTGCTTCATCGCAAGTGCTTGTCTATGCAGAATACAATGGCTGGAACTACAATTAGGCGCTTTATTTTTTATTCGTGACACTGCTCTTGCTGTTTTACCTGTCATCGCCTTGGCCCCATCTGTACAAATGTCAATGCAATTGTTCCAACTGAGATTATTTTCTTCAAAAAATATATTTATTTTATTAAAAATTTCTTCCCCGGTAGTGTTTGTGAGCAGCGGTGAACACATAAGCATGTCTTCTTCAAAAGAACTTTCATATGGATATCTCACGATAACCAGCAAGATAGCCAAACCAGCGACATCAGTTGACGCGTCCATTTGCAAGGCGAATCGTGTTTTTTTGTAGACGTGTAACTAGTTCTTGTTTGACGTAGCTTGCCAGATCATGGATTCGCCGTGAAACAGTATCGTTTGATAGCGGCACAGTAGAAAGATGCTTTGCAGATTTTTCATCGAGCATACATTTTGTTATGTCTAATACACTTGGCTTTATTAAATTCTCAGCGATAGTGTGCGCTTCACCTGCTTGTGCAATGCGATAGCTAACTAAATATGATGCCTCCGTGGCCTTTTCGTTGATAGTTTTTGTTACATGCATCATATTTTTTTGACTTTCCAATAACTGATCTTTTTTACGAACAAAAAATTCTTTATTCTTGTCTTTAGACTCGGGGTGTACAGTTTGTAAATGTCGGCGCAATTTGGCAGGTGCCATGGAACTATTAGGAAGAAGTTTACTACATAGCATGCAGAGAGGTGAGCCGTTGGAATCAACAAATCCGAAACTGATATATGATTCATCATACTTCCTTTTTTTCGTCTTTGAAACCGTCGAGCTTGACGTCGTGGCATAATCGTCTGGATCGGTGATTGCTATATTCTCCGCGCGTACTGCTTTTGAACATTCAGCGTCATTAGAAGATGTTGTTGCAACACGTTTAACACCTTTAAGCCAACGTTCCATTCTTCTTTATTTATAATGTTACACGTCAGGATGGTGGGGTCTAAATAATGCACAATCGTTACTGCGTATAAGAGACTAAGTTTAGTACAATGAAGAAATGTATAAAACTGAGACAACAGAATACAGCAGGCAGTAGAACAATGAACAGTTTCTCGCTAGCGAGCTTGTAAGTAGGTATATTGGTAGGAACTTATCGCTCCGAACGCTAATCGTCAACTGACTGACGAGGCGCGACGCGCGATCGCCGCTTTTATACTTAGTCCTAGACTCGATCTCGAATATTCTCGAAAATAATCGAGTCGGCGCCTTTCATAAACAAAAAGCAAAAATAAAAAGAGAAATATAAAAATTGCGTCGTAAACAATTCAGAGGCGGCTTTTATCAACGGGATCGCGCGCTCACAAGTATACAAGTATACATGTTGATACCAAACTTATGAGATATTGTACCAGCTATTGTAACACATGTTTATACAAATACAAATAAATAAATAAATATACCTACGCGCGGCCGCGGAGTCAAAATGTTCGACCAGAGAGAGGTGTTTTGATTTTTTTTCTAAATTCTTGGGAACTCCTACAGAGGTATCGCGGAACCCTAGGGTTCCGCGGAACACACTTAGAGTATAGCTGCACTAGAGTATAATGCAATCACACGATTTCAATACGATTTTGTACAAATAATAAAAAAACTAAGCATGCCATGAACGTCAAGTCCCAGCGCTGGTTACCGTGGCAACAACATGATATCTTGATTTTATCTGTTCTGACCATTGCCCTTCGGTTATTGAGTTTTAATAACAGTCACCATTAAATGCTTGATATATAATAGGTATATTATTATTTGAATTATAAGTGGTTAATAATCATGGAAAGTAACATTTGTGTAATATGTTCTGACGATCTGAAACCATTGGATGAAATCATCAATGCTAAAGAAGATGGTTTAAAAAAAATGCGTCATTCCAGTCGGCATCAGAGGTGTGATAACATATATAGATCATTGATCAATATGAAAGAAAAAGAATTTCATTCTAAATGCTATAAAATATACATGTCTGCTAATAGCATTGCTGCAGCAGTTAAAAAATTCGAAGGAAAAAGAAACATAAGATATACAATTTTTTTACCTGTCATTGATTTAAAAATAATTTTTATCTCATAATATTAGTAGGCATCATGAGAAGAAAATTTTTGTCGCGTCTTGAATTAGAAAAACCGCAAATGATTTTTTTTTTTAAATTAAAAAAAAAGTAGTATATAGTATACCTAGCATATAATATACCATAATAACGGAGGTGTAGTAAAAAAATATTATTTTGTCACGAACGAACCCCAAATAAATAATGTATATGATTTCTTACATATATAATTATGTAAGAAAAAGCATATACGCTAAATACAATATTATAGTAAAAAAATACCATTATAATACAATAAAAGTGGGAAATCAGCGCGCGCATATATGTATATATGGCGTAAATGGCCAACAAATGAGCGAATCTTGGAAAACAAGTCATACCACGTTAAACTATATAAAATAGCCTTTAATTTGAGCCTAAGTAGAGTATTCTGCGATTTATTTGACAGGATGGGGGTCAGTTTCAAAATTTGGGAAAAAACTCAAAATTTTGGATTTTTATCGAAAATATTTCTTATTTTGACTTTATCTTTGGATCACTTATTGTGGTCACCATGACCCACCTTTTTACCAAATTTCATCCAATTTGGTGAAGATCTAACCAATATAGCCTAATTTCAAGTTTTAGTCCAAAAAACGTATATATATATATATATATAAGAAACTAGGGAAATATTGGGTTTAGCAGCAAATGAAAGAGTACTCTTTTAAGTTGGTCCAAGCTTTCGGAAATGTTTATTTCCATCCTCAGGGATACTACAATAAATTAAGAAAAAATTCTGTGCAACATGTGTTGGCGTTGTATTTAGATGATATTACTTACACTTAGGTGAGATTGTTCATGTAGTTCTTAATTGATGAGGAAGACATTTAGTAAGTGGCTTGGAGTTTACACCAATTTACAATAGTATAAGGACTAAACATACTACATATTAAAATTGTATAATAAATTTAAACTTTAACGGTCGACATTTTGTAAAAGTTTTTAAAGATTGAAATGAAGTCGGGTTAGGATGCCAACTGTCAAAAGTTCTGTCAGGCTGCTCTTTTTTCTTGTTTGTTTTGCGTGTTCAAATGTTAAAATGCAGTGATATGAAACTACTGTATAAACATTCTTGTAATAAGCCAATCAGGTGGAAGTATTCTGCACCGAAAGATTGGGTTCGAAATTTTTGTCTATATTTAAGAGATATGAATAGATTTCGCTGAGATGTTGAATATCGGTTCTCTTGTTCATCGCGTTTGGTTCTTGAGCTATGAATGTCATTTCTAGGAAGAGCCTTTTAACGTAGTTCTTTTGTGAAGTTAGAATTTTAACAGAGTCATAGTTTATGTTGTGTTTAAATTTTTGAAAATGTTCAGCAAGGGCACATCTCTCTGGATGCAGTCTACAGTCACTCTTGTGGGCTGTGATTCTGTTCGAAAGTGGCCTGGTAGTTTGACCAATGTAGATTTTTTCACATTCCGCACAAGAGATACTGTACACTACATCGGTGTGTTGTTTGAGTGGAACTTTATCTTTTAATTTTGAATAAACAGAGCTTATTGTTAAAGCCGATTTATTGGCAATTTTGACATTGATATCCTTGAAAATTCTGGCTAGACGGGGGGTGATCTCCCTTATGTAAGGTAAGGTAGTAAAAGAAATAAGTTGAGTCGTCTCTGTGTCACTAGCTTCACTCCTTTCGATATTTTGGATGTTATTGGATATGTCGTGAGGCACCATCCGGTCTGTGGTCGTTGAGGTATTGAAAAGTATCTTTTTTACAAGTTTTTTTGGATATGAGTTATCAAGGAAAAATTGTTCAAGAGTATTGAGATTTTTATTTAGGAAAGATGGGTCTGAAATTTTCGAGACTCTTGTTTTCATTTGTTTTACCAGGTTTATTTTCATACTCAGTTTGTGGTATGAATGGTAGTTGAGATATCTACCAGAGCTACATGGTTTTCTATACCAATCTATGAGTATTTTGTTGTCAGGACTACGTATGAATTTTGTGTCCAGAAATGGTACTGAGTGTTCCTGGTCTTCCCTTTCAATGGTGAATTGAATGTGGGGATCGTAGTCGTTGAAAATCTCTACTATTTCAGACACACCTTCTTGCGGCAGTGCGATGATGATATCATCTACATATTTTTTTATTAAAAAAGGAACAAAAGAAAGAACAGGTAAAACCACGTCTAGGATGTTGTCCATAACATAAGTTGCTATAATAGGAGATACAGATGCTCCCATGGGGGTCCCAAAGGTTTGTCTGTAAAATTTATTATCGAAGGAAAAGTAAGTATTTTCGAATAAGAAGGTTATTATTGATTGGAAGGTGTCTAAATTGATGTTACAGTGAGCACTGATACGGTCCCAATTTTTGTGGATTGCTCTATGAGCAGCGTCCAGGTAGACATTACTAAAGAGAGAAACCACATCCAGGCTAGCAAGAACATGGCCGTGTGGCAGTTGTAGGTTGTTGAATTTATTCTTAATTTCAAAGGAATCTTTTATATAATATATGTTATCATAGTCATAAGCTTTTGTAAGGATATCTGTGATAAAGGTAGCGATAAACTCTGTTAGCGCTCCTATAGAAGCCACAATGGGTCTAGCTGACAATGTTGGTTTATGAATTTTAGGTAAAGTATAAAATTTTGGTGAGGTACCTTTGTAGTTTGTCAGTTTCTTCCTTGTGACTTCGTCTATTTGTTTAGTGGAGTAGAGATGTTTGACAAGTTCATTACACTTTCTTTGTATAGATGATGTGGGGTCAGCACGCACGGAGAGATTCATAAGTATCATTGTTATTGATAAGTTCATAAGATAATTGAAAATATTGTTCTTTCTCCATGATGACAGTCACATTACCTTTATCTGAGTTTGTGACAACTAGATTGGGGTTGTCTTTTAAGAATCTTTTAGTTTTAGAGTAGAGAGTGTGGAAAAAAGAAAACTGGCCCTGTTGTGAGTGAATATGGTTAGTTAATATGTTAGTAGCCCTTGCAATTGTGATATTTTTATTTGTTGTGTCTACTATAGATGAGGTGATATAGTCTACGTCTGCTAAAATGCTCTTTATAGGAATATCTTTACCCACAATCGGTTCAATGCTGAATTTTGGACCCAAAGACAGAAATTGTAGGATATCAATAGGAATGACTGTATTGGTAAGGTTTTTTATCCAATTTTGTTTAGTTTTGAGGGAGTCCTGTAACAAACTTTTCTGCAAGTGATTAAGCTTATTGATGTTTTTATCTTTTGTACTGTGAAATAGTGTGTTATATTGTCTTTGTTGTCTTGCTGAAAAGTTATTATAGATCGCCTCGTTAGAGAGATTGATAATCTCTGTCTTTAGTTTTGCTAAGTTAGATTCAAGAATGTTTATAAGTTTATGGTTAGATGATATTTCCATGTTTAGTAGTTTATTGCCTAACCTATGATAATAATGCAGATGGTTTTGTGTCTCTTGTCCGTCTATGAGGTTTTGAATCGGTTTGATGGAAGCTGCAATGTGTTGTGGCTGAATGCCGTGTTGCCTGCATTTCAGAAGGAAATGTTTTCTATTTCGTTCTTTGGCGAGCTTCATTTTGGTTTTGCTCCATAGTTTTAAGCTCCTTACTGCTATGTCTCCATATGTAGCCTTGATGTTTTGGTAGAAACCCATACCTGTAGTTAATTGAAGGGGTAGTCGTTGCTGACTAGTTAGGTAAGAAACTAGGGAAATATTGGGTTTAGCAGCAAATGAAAGAGTACTCTTTTAAGTTGGTCCAAGCTTTCGGAAATGTTTATTTCCATCCTCAGGGATACTACAATAAATTAAGAAAAAATTCTGTGCAACATGTGTTGGCGTTGTATTTAGATATTACTTACACTTAGGTGAGATTGTTCATGTAGTTCTTAATTGATGAGGAAGACATTTAGTAAGTGGCTTGGAGTTTACACCAATTTACAATAGTATAAGGACTAAACATACTACATATTAAAATTGTATAATAAATTTAAACTTTAACGGTCGACATTTTGTAAAAGTTTTTAAAGATTGAAATGAAGTCGGGTTAGGATGCCAACTGTCAAAAGTTCTGTCAGGCTGCTCTTTTTTCTTGTTTGTTTTGCGTGTTCAAATGTTAAAATGCAGTGATATGAAACTACTGTATAAACATTCTTGTAATAAGCCCATCAGGTGGAAGTATTCTGCACCGAAAGATTGGGTTCGAAATTTTTGTCTATTTTTAAGAGATATGAATAGATTTCGCTGAGATGTTGAATATCGGTTCTCTTGTTCATCGCGTTTGGTTCTTGAGCTATGAATGTCATTTCTAGGAAGAGCCTTTTAACGTAGTTCTTTTGTGAAGTTAGAATTTTAACAGAGTCATAGTTTATGTTGTGTTTAAATTTTTGAAAATGTTCAGCAAGGGCACATCTCTCTGGATGCAGTCTACAGTCACTCTTGTGGGCTGTGATTCTGTTCGAAAGTGGCCTGGTAGTTTGACCAATGTAGATTTTTTCACATTCCGCACAAGAGATACTGTACACTACATCGGTGTGTTGTTTGAGTGGAACTTTATCTTTTAATTTTGAATAAACAGAGCTTATTGTTAAAGCCGATTTATTGGCAATTTTGACATTGATATCCTTGAAAATTCTGGCTAGACGGGGGGTGATCTCCCTTATGTAAGGTAAGGTAGTAAAAGAAATAAGTTGAGTCGTCTCTGTGTCACTAGCTTCACTCCTTTCGATATTTTGGATGTTATTGGATATGTCGTGAGGCACCATCCGGTCTGTGGTCGTTGAGGTATTGAAAAGTATCTTTTTTACAAGTTTTTTTGGATATGAGTTATCAAGGAAAAATTGTTCAAGAGTATTGAGATTTTTATTTAGGAAAGATGGGTCTGAAATTTTCGAGACTCTTGTTTTCATTTGTTTTACCAGGTTTATTTTCATACTCAGTTTGTGGTATGAATGGTAGTTGAGATATCTACCAGAGCTACATGGTTTTCTATACCAATCTATGAGTATTTTGTTGTCAGGACTACGTATGAATTTTGTGTCCAGAAATGGTACTGAGTGTTCCTGGTCTTCCCTTTCAATGGTGAATTGAATGTGGGGATCGTAGTCGTTGAAAATCTCTACTATTTCAGACACACCTTCTTGCGGCAGTGCGATGATGATATCATCTACATATTTTTTTATAAAAAAAGGAACAAAAGAAAGAACCGGTAAAACCACGTCTAGGATGTTGTCCATAACATAAGTTGCTATAATAGGAGATACAGATGCTCCCATGGGGGTCCCAAAGGTTTGTCTGTAAAATTTATTATCGAAGGAAAAGTAAGTATTTTCGAATAAGAAGGTTATTATTGATTGGAAGGTGTCTAAATTGATGTTACAGTGAGCACTGATACGGTCCCAATTTTTGTGGATTGCTCTATGAGCAGCGTCCAGGTAGACATTACTAAAGAGAGAAACCACATCCAGGCTAGCAAGAACATGGCCGTGTGGCAGTTGTAGGTTGTTGAATTTATTCTTAATTTCAAAGGAATCTTTTATATAATATATGTTATCATAGTCATAAGCTTTTGTAAGGATATCTGTGATAAAGGTAGCGATAAACTCTGTTGGCGCTCCTATAGAAGCCACAATGGGTCTAGCTGACAATGTTGGTTTATGAATTTTAGGTAAAGTATAAAATTTTGGTGAGGTACCTTGGTAGTTTGTCAGTTTCTTCCTTGTGACTTCGTCTATTTGTTTAGTGGAGTAGAGATGTTTGACAAGTTCATTACACTTTCTTTGTATAGATGATGTGGGGTCAGCACGCACGGAGAGATTCATAAGTATCATTGTTATTGATAAGTTCATAAGATAATTGAAAATATTGTTCTTTCTCCATGATGACAGTCACATTACCTTTATCTGAGTTTGTGACAACTAGATTGGGGTTGTCTTTTAAGAATCTTTTAGTTTTAGAGTAGAGAGTGTGGAAAAAAGAAAACTGGCCCTGTTGTGAGTGAATATGGTTAGTTAATATGTTAGTAGCCCTTGCAATTGTGATATTTTTATTTGTTGTGTCTACTATAGATGAGGTGATATAGTCTACGTCTGCTAAAATGCTCTTTATAGGAATATCTTTACCCACAATCGGTTCAATGCTGAATTTTGGACCCAAAGACAGAAATTGTAGGATATCAATAGGAATGACTGTATTGGTAAGGTTTTTTATCCAATTTTGTTTAGTTTTGAGGGAGTCCTGTAACAAACTTTTCTGCAAGTGATTAAGCTTATTGATGTTTTTATCTTTTGTACTGTGAAATAGTGTGTTATATTGTCTTTGTTGTCTTGCTGAAAAGTTATTATAGATCGCCTCGTTAGAGAGATTGATAATCTCTGTCTTTAGTTTTGCTAAGTTAGATTCAAGAATGTTTATAAGTTTATGGTTAGATGATATTTCCATGTTTAGTAGTTTATTGCCTAACCTATGATAATAATGCAGATGGTTTTGTGTCTCTTGTCCGTCTATGAGGTTTTGAATCGGTTTGATGGAAGCTGCAATGTGTTGTGGCTGAATGCCGTGTTGCCTGCATTTCAGAAGGAAATGTTTTCTATTTCGTTCTTTGGCGAGCTTCATTTTGGTTTTGCTCCATAGTTTTAAGCTCCTTACTGCTATGTCTCCATATGTAGCCTTGATGTTTTGGTAGAAACCCATACCTGTAGTTAATTGAAGGGGTAGTCGTTGCTGACTAGTTAGGTAAGAAACTAGGGAAATATTGGGTTTAGCAGCAAATGAAAGAGTACTCTTTTAAGTTGGTCCAAGCTTTCGGAAATGTTTATTTCCATCCTCAGGGATACTACAATAAATTAAGAAAAAATTCTGTGCAACATGTGTTGGCGTTGTATTTAGATATTACTTACACTTAGGTGAGATTGTTCATGTAGTTCTTAATTGATGAGGAAGACATTTAGTAAGTGGCTTGGAGTTTACACCAATTTACAATAGTATAAGGACTAAACATACTACATATTAAAATTGTATAATAAATTTAAACTTTAACGGTCGACATTTTGTAAAAGTTTTTAAAGATTGAAATGAAGTCGGGTTAGGATGCCAACTGTCAAAAGTTCTGTCAGGCTGCTCTTTTTTCTTGTTTGTTTTGCGTGTTCAAATGTTAAAATGCAGTGATATGAAACTACTGTATAAACATTCTTGTAATAAGCCAATCAGGTGGAAGTATTCTGCACCGAAAGATTGGGTTCGAAATTTTTGTCTATTTTTAAGAGATATGAATAGATTTCGCTGAGATGTTGAATATCGGTTCTCTTGTTCATCGCGTTTGGTTCTTGAGCTATGAATGTCATTTCTAGGAAGAGCCTTTTAACGTAGTTCTTTTGTGAAGTTAGAATTTTAACAGAGTCATAGTTTATGTTGTGTTTAAATTTTTGAAAATGTTCAGCAAGGGCACATCTCTCTGGATGCAGTCTACAGTCACTCTTGTGCGACTTCATTTCAATCTTTAAAAACTTTTACAAAATGTCGACCGTTAAAGTTTAAATTTATTATACAATTTTAATATGTAGTATGTTTAGTCCTTATACTATTGTAAATTGGTGTAAACTCCAAGCCACTTACTAAATGTCTTCCTCATCAATTAAGAACTACATGAACAATCTCACCTAAGTGTAAGTAATATCTAAATACAACGCCAACACATGTTGCACAGAATTTTTTCTTAATTTATTGTAGTATCCCTGAGGATGGAAATAAACATTTCCGAAAGCTTGGACCAACTTAAAAGAGTACTCTTTCATTTGCTGCTAAACCCAATATTTCCCTAGTTTCTTACCTAACTAGTCAGCAACGACTACCCCTTCAATTAACTACAGGTATGGGTTTCTACCAAAACATCAAGGCTACATATGGAGACATAGCAGTAAGGAGCTTAAAACTATGGAGCAAAACCAAAATGAAGCTCGCCAAAGAACGAAATAGAAAACATTTCCTTCTGAAATGCAGGCAACACGGCATTCAGCCACAACACATTGCAGCTTCCATCAAACCGATTCAAAACCTCATAGACGGACAAGAGACACAAAACCATCTGCATTATTATCATAGGTTAGGCAATAAACTACTAAACATGGAAATATCATCTAACCATAAACTTATAAACATTCTTGAATCTAACTTAGCAAAACTAAAGACAGAGATTATCAATCTCTCTAACGAGGCGATCTATAATAACTTTTCAGCAAGACAACAAAGACAATATAACACACTATTTCACAGTACAAAAGATAAAAACATCAATAAGCTTAATCACTTGCAGAAAAGTTTGTTACAGGACTCCCTCAAAACTAAACAAAATTGGATAAAAAACCTTACCAATACAGTCATTCCTATTGATATCCTACAATTTCTGTCTTTGGGTCCAAAATTCAGCATTGAACCGATTGTGGGTAAAGATATTCCTATAAAGAGCATTTTAGCAGACGTAGACTATATCACCTCATCTATAGTAGACACAACAAATAAAAATATCACAATTGCAAGGGCTACTAACATATTAACTAACCATATTCACTCACAACAGGGCCAGTTTTCTTTTTTCCACACTCTCTACTCTAAAACTAAAAGATTCTTAAAAGACAACCCCAATCTAGTTGTCACAAACTCAGATAAAGGTAATGTGACTGTCATCATGGAGAAAGAACAATATTTTCAATTATCTTATGAACTTATCAATAACAATGATACTTATGAATCTCTCCGTGCTGACCCCACATCATCTATACAAAGAAAGTGTAATGAACTTGTCAAACATCTCCACTCCACTAAACAAATAGACGAAGTCACAAGGAAGAAACTGACAAACTACAAAGGTACCTCACCAAAATTTTATACTTTACCTAAAATTCATAAACCAACATTGTCAGCTAGACCCATTGTGGCTTCTATAGGAGCGCCAACAGAGTTTATCGCTACCTTTATCACAGATATCCTTACAAAAGCTTATGACTATGATAACATATATTATATAAAAGATTCCTTTGAAATTAAGAATAAATTCAACAACCTACAACTGCCACACGGCCATGTTCTTGCTAGCCTGGATGTGGTTTCTCTCTTTAGTAATGTCTACCTGGACGCTGCTCATAGAGCAATCCACAAAAATTGGGACCGTATCAGTGCTCACTGTAACATCAATTTAGACACCTTCCAATCAATAATAACCTTCTTATTCGAAAATACTTACTTTTCCTTTGATAATAAATTTTACAGACAAACCTTTGGGACCCCCATGGGAGCATCTGTATCTCCTATTATAGCAACTTATGTTATGGACAACATCCTAGACGTGGTTTTACCTGTTCTTTCTTTTGTTCCTTTTTTTATAAAAAAATATGTAGATGATATCATCATCGCACTGCCGCAAGAAGGTGTGTCTGAAATAGTAGAGATTTTCAACGACTACGATCCCCACATTCAATTCACCATTGAAAGGGAAGACCAGGAACACTCAGTACCATTTCTGGACACAAAATTCATACGTAGTCCTGACAACAAAATACTCATAGATTGGTATAGAAAACCATGTAGCTCTGGTAGATATCTCAACTACCATTCATACCACAAACTGAGTATGAAAATAAACCTGGTAAGACAAATGAAAACAAGAGTCTCGAAAATTTCAGACCCATCTTTCCTAAATAAAAATCTCAATACTCTTGAACAATTTTTCCTTGATAACTCATATCCAAAAAAACTTGTAAAAAAGATACTTTTCAATACCTCAACGACCACAGACCGGATGGTGCCTCACGACATATCCAATAACATCCAAAATATCGAAAGGAGTGAAGCTAGTGACACAGAGACGACTCAACTTATTTCTTTTACTACCTTACCTTACATAAGGGAGATCACCCCCCGTCTAGCCAGAATTTTCAAGGATATCAATGTCAAAATTGCCAATAAATCGGCTTTAACAATAAGCTCTGTTTATTCAAAATTAAAAGATAAAGTTCCACTCAAACAACACACCGATGTAGTGTACAGTATCTCTTGTGCGGAATGTGAAAAAATCTACATTGGTCAAACTACCAGGCCACTTTCGAACAGAATCACAGCCCACAAGAGTGACTGTAGACTGCATCCAGAGAGATGTGCCCTTGCTGAACATTTTCAAAAATTTAAACACAACATAAACTATGACTCTGTTAAAATTCTAACTTCACAAAAGAACTACGTTAAAAGGCTCTTCCTAGAAATGACATTCATAGCTCAAGAACCAAACGCGATGAACAAGAGAACCGATATTCAACATCTCAGCGAAATCTATTCATATCTCTTAAAAATAGACAAAAATTTCGAACCCAATCTTTCGGTGCAGAATACTTCCACCTGATTGGCTTATTACAAGAATGTTTATACAGTAGTTTCATATCACTGCATTTTAACATTTGAACACGCAAAACAAACAAGAAAAAAGAGCAGCCTGACAGAACTTTTGACAGTTGGCATCCTAACCCGACTTCATTTCAATCTTTAAAAACTTTTACAAAATGTCGACCGTTAAAGTTTAAATTTATTATACAATTTTAATATGTAGTATGTTTAGTCCTTATACTATTGTAAATTGGTGTAAACTCCAAGCCACTTACTAAATGTCTTCCTCATCAATTAAGAACTACATGAACAATCTCACCTAAGTGTAAGTAATATCTAAATACAACGCCAACACATGTTGCACAGAATTTTTTCTTAATTTATTGTAGTATCCCTGAGGATGGAAATAAACATTTCCGAAAGCTTGGACC
This sequence comes from Polydrusus pterygomalis, assembly GCA_963969555.1. NCBI lineage: Eukaryota > Metazoa > Arthropoda > Insecta > Coleoptera > Curculionidae > Polydrusus > Polydrusus pterygomalis. The sequence continues at coordinate 4,515,331 of OZ018381.1, read as the reverse complement.
AACTTAAAAGAGTACTCTTTCATTTGCTGCTAAACCCAATATTTCCCTAGTTTCTTACCTAACTAGTCAGCAACGACTACCCCTTCAATATATATATATATATATCTTTTAGGAGAAGTAATGATCGCAAAGGTTTCAAATTTAAACTAAAGCTTCCTTGAACATTGACAATAAAAGGGTTCAACTCCCAAATCTTAGTTAGAAGTCTAAGGGGTCCAAAAAAAAATTAAACCTCAAAAATGACCTAAAAAAACCCAAAAAACCAGTTTTTTGGATTTTTGGGTTGGTTCCGATCAATATTTTTTGTCGAAATTTTGGAATATCCTTACTCTTATCACAAGAAACAACTTTTTCCACGTCTCCAACCTCTATCAAATTTTTACGGACCTCACCTCATTTTTCCGTAGATTGACTCCACTAGCTCCACTCGGCTAAGATAATTGAAATAAAAGAATGCAAACTCTTCAAACCGAAATTAATATTCTTTTTTTGGATTTATTGCATTTTGCTTAAACGTGCATTGGAATTAATCCGTTTTGCTTAGCTGAGTGTTTTTGATACGGCTATATCAAATAGATTTAACGGGCTTTGATCGAACTGGGTTGTTCTAATGATAGATTGACTAAAAAGCATTATGTACATTTTTATATTTACCTTGAAAATTATAAAAAATGGATTTAATGCGTTTTGCACAGTTGCTCCTTATTTACAGTCTTATTTTGGAAGTATTCTGTAAGTTTTATTAATTTTTTTCAATTGTAAACTTAAGGTTATGTTTTATTCTAGGCGTGAATTTTGAGAGGAACACAAGGACAAGTATTAGATATCCTTATTTTTTTTAAAGTATTTAGTGTAACAGAAGGATATGTCTTATTTTTTCTAAATTCGATACTGTTAGTGTATTTTACAGTTACATCTTCTTAACTGTATTAAAATTCTGTACACTTGCCGCTAAAATTATTTAGATTTATGTTTTACAAGTTTATTTTATTTCAGCATTAAATAACGCCACATTTTAAATTCAATTTTCTGAAGAACAAAGATTTTTCACATATCTTACTGTTGCTTTAAGGCGACGAAATGGATAACGGTTGACCTCCTTTTTTCAGTCACCCTGTATATTACCGTTTTTGGTCTCCCCAGAAAATTATCCATATGACGCAATATTTGTTTTTTTGACTGTTTGAAGGTTGGAGACAATGATGTTTCTTGAATGATGAAAGAGTTTTGGACTTCCATTGTCTCTATTTGTATTAAATCCCAACGTTTCAACTGGTAAGTAACTCCAGTCGTCTTCAGGTGAATACTACAGACAACGGAAGTCCAAAACTCTTTCATCATTCATTTGTTTTTTTATTTTTTAAATCGTTGCCAAACAAAATGGAAAATTCTTAAAATTTAGGAAAAAACATTATCTTAGTATTAAATTATATTTCTTATTTAAAAATTGACCTATTTAGTCTGAAGTGTGGGGATAGAAAGGCAGCTTCAAACCATAAAGTAGTTCAAAATTTGTGCTGTTTGTTTTCTGTTGACATCCGAATATAGAAAAATTTAATATACAATACTTAAGTTAGTATAGGGATTAGTGATGCCGCGAGACGAGAATTGGCCCATTCTCGTCTCGTCTCGTGAGGCGAGAATTTTTTTTTATCTTGTCTCGACGAGAAACGAGGTTTTTCTCGCTCGAGAGTGCCATTGTCTCGTCTCATCTCGTCTCGTCTCGTTTTTTCTCGTGAGTAGGGAATCATAAACAATATTTTTTTATACGAATCTTAAAGGGGGTAAACATTTAAAAGTATCTGGTCGTCTCACAGAAGGGTTTAATATAAGTCGGTTTGTTAGTCATGTGACTTAGAAAATATTTTTCTTAGATCAACAAAATATTGCAAGCGGCCATAAGACATAATTCACGTAATGTAATAGGCTTGGCACCGAGGTATTTTCAGTCCAAAATATACGAGGTGGTAAAAGATACAGAATAGAGAACGATTTATAATAATAATAATAATTGATTCATAATGGAACTACCCTTCTTTTATTATTTATTTTTTGGCATAATTCGGGGCATAATTAACTGCAATAGTTTGGAAAATATTCGACTAAATAAAGGGATCAGCCCAGAATGTCATCCGGGGAAAAATCTTAATTTTTTTATTACATTAATAGAAAGTGCAAGAGAAAGAACTTAAAGAAGTATTTCCGAAAATGCTCTATTTGACATATCAAAATTTAAAAATTCACTTTATTTTTTGCTCCTTTTACCCAAAAAATACAAAAAATTATTACGAACAAGCTTAATTTTACGCAATTAGGAAAAATATTGTAAGTAACATTTGCGAAAAGTTCCGTTTCCACACTCACTTAGTGGCATGCCCGGACTTGCTTCGAGCCGTTCGTGCAACTGCCACCTCGTGCGGAAAAGTATCATTTACCGCACTTAATAATTATTTTCAATAGCCAAATTTATGTCTGAGACCTGTGTAATAAAATGAGGCAAAATAAGGCATACACTTGAATCATTCGTACTGAATGTCACTTTACCTATTATATTAGACTTTTTATTTTTAATTTATTTACTAATGTCATAATTGAGACTATTAACTTAATGCTATTGTTTCAATAACACTAGTTTCATGGCCCTCCGTTGTCTTTATCTGTGATTTCCTAATAAAGTTTCGGTTCATATACAGGGTGTTATGAAAGTAATGTCAAATATTAAAACTGGTAAGAGAGATATAAAATGAAATTCACACTTTTATTAATGATTTTTGTGTGAGAAGTTTTTGGCGAATTTCGAATTTTTGATACAAAATTGTTAAATTTAGTCAAAATCTATCGCCTTTCGCATTGTGAATGAAATTTGACTGGGGTCCTTTTCGATATTGTGTTTTCAATCGAAAATGCTTTCTTTCAGATTTGGTTAATTATTTAAAAATGTCAACTACTAACCGTAGACAGAAGAAAGAGGCTAGACAATTTGATTCTGTTCTCTTGAATATCTGTTTTAAGGTAAATGCCTTCACAATACGATATATAGAGTGAGAACGTTAAACACATTATTTTTCTGTCTATATATTAGGAGATACCTAAAATTCAGTGTTCTAACAAACGAGAAAATTCGAGAAAAAACGAGAAATTTCTCGACGAGAAACGGTCTTCTCTCGTCTCGTCTCGTGACTTCTCTCGAGAAAAAAATTTCACTCTCGTCTCGTCGAGACGAAACGAGACGAGACGAGACACGAGAATTTCTCGTCTCGGCGGCATCACTAATAGGGATGATTTGACAAAAATTAAATAATTAAGAATGTCTATAGGAAAAGCCTAATAAATATATGGTGTTTCACTTAAAAAAATGAGTTACTTAGCTATAAGTAGTTACTAGTTTTGTCAGTTTCTCGGTTTATGCAAATTTTCGTAAAAAAAAATGTGATTTTTATTTTTCTACGAGTTTTTCTAGTTCGCTAGCTAGGTATGATCAACAAAATTAAAACAAGTGTAAAGTCAAATTCTTAATGTCACCAGCCTACTTGATTGGATAGGTACTAATAAAAAAACTAATCTTACCTCCGAGGGGTGGTTACCCCTTCCAACAGTCTTGTCAAAAAGTCAAAAATGCTTTATTGTAAAAGAAACATGTTCTTGTTTACAAAGCTTTCTAAAATAGGTTACACTAAATATAGTTAAATATATAATATATAATCTTTGATATAAACATAACATAAAAACCTAATTAGCACAAACAGGCAAGAAGCAGATAAATACAAAAAACCACAATAAAACAAAATATCACCGACACATGCAAAACCCATTCGAATAGCTACAATGGCGGGTCGTCATAAAATTCACGCATATCATTGTAAGCCTTTTGCAGCAGGATTCTTTTTAGAGCTCGCTTGAACACCCTTGAGGAATTTGAGGATTTTATCCTGTCAGGTAAATTATTAAAAAAATTTTTGCCCTCATGGACCTCTTTGTCAACTTGTATTTTGGTTGTTGAAAATCGATGGATATTTTATTGGATTATAAAGAAGTTCAACCAAGAATTTTTTCGGGTTAGAGGGTCAGTAAAGTCCCCACGAAGGTCCATTTTAAAACTAAAAATTGAAAGAAAAAAACTTATGTTGTATTTGAGAAGCTCTTTTATTTATTATTTGACGATTTACTTTCTTTGGTCGGTCGTTTTTTTTTTCAATTTTTAATTAATCCCGCCATAAGAACTCGAAACTATTTTTTTTTCTTCAATATTTTTATTTACTTGCTTAACTTTACATTACATGTATTTATATATGCCAACTTTTTTTCCAACCATTACGGTTTAGGAAATCTTCCTTCGTGACAAAGTAACCACTGGACGTCTGAGCGAAAACAATAAGCTTCTATATACAGGGTTAGGACAAAGAAACGGAGCAGCCTTTTATATAGAATACCGCCCACTTAATCAAGAATCGCTATTTTTTTTAAATGCATTTTTTTGGAAAAAAAATATTATACAGAGTGGATCGTAAAAATACTGCTAGTACTACTGGTATCAACTTTAATGTTTTTAATAAACGTATTGTATATTTTTACATTCTACAATCAATTATAGACATTTTTCAAGAAGCATGCCCCCCAACTAACATTTTTTGTTTTATAGTGGTAATGGTTACATTTCTATGACCTGTTCTATAAAACCCAAGAACCTATGCATTTTTGGCAAAACGTAACCGCTACTCCTATAAAACCCCTATAGCTCCTAAATGGAGAATCTTATAATGGTAACGGTGACCAATTTGTAGTTTCATAAGACACTTCTACTCTCGATTTAATTATAACTAAGAGGTTGCTGTTACCTTTATAAATCATATATAGGTTTTATAACGGTAAGTAACACGTTTTCGTTACCATTAAAATACCAAAATATTCTTTATAAAAGCTTTTATAAATATTGCCACCTAAAAGTGTTCATAAACACCAAGAAAAATTGAGCACGCGCATGAAAAACAAAGCGCCGTATGTTGCTTTTCGCTTTATCTCTTTCAATAACATTTGCTAACATTATTTTCTATTTCGAGTCCTTGTGTTGTAACTATTACCTATCACTCTTAGTTGTCAGCTATGGATATTTGCTTTGTTATTATTTTAATGGCGTCTGTAAAGTTACATATTATTACAATAACTTAGATAGTCTGAGATTTTGCTGTGACTACTTAATTTTATGTGCCACGAAAAATGTATGGCATAGTTTTATATGCTACCCTTCTTAAAATTAAAGCGCCTTTGTTTTGGGCATTTTGAAACAAAATTTTATTAAAAACCCTAAAATTATAATTATATTTTATAATGTTTTTTTATTACATTAGAAGGCAGCACATTCTTTAACCGCGTGCATTTGAAGAAATATGTCCCCTATTTTCAGTAATTATTGTTTACAATGCTATATTTTAATTTTTTATTGTGATCTTGATGTCAATAAGAAAAAACATTAAAATGACCGCCAAATAAAACTTAGTAAAGTCGCCATATTCGCCTTTTAAAAACTTTTAGTTTTATATGGACCTTAAAGTTATATTAAAAAACTTGGAAACTTCTATAACACTTGCCAACGTTTCTTATAGAACTATTGCTCTTGCAATAAAACCGAAGGTGCCTCCTTATACCCATAGTTTTATAAAACACCAAAAAAGTTTTTATAGGTACCAATAGTAACCAATAAACCAATCCAAAACTATAACTGCGCAAATGTCAAGTGTCGGCATAACCTCTCTTTTTAGTGTAATGTCATTGCGTTTTTTAATCGTTTGTTTTGAAAAAAATATAAGAGAAGAGATAAAAAAAGTAAAAATGCCTTTTAAAATTGTGCAAACTAAAGAGTTCGGAAGAAAGGCACCTTCCCTGACGATTGTTCCCAGCGGATGGGAGCGCAACGGCGTGTTGTTTTGGCCCCCAAAAAGATTAATAAATACAACTGGAAGCAAATTGATCCGGGACCCGAATTCTGTACCGGAATCCGATTGGGACCAATGCGAGTGTATAAAAAAAGGGACAATTTTATATTATATGAATCGGCAGAATCCGAACTATAGCTGCTATGTCTTACAATACTAATAGCGAAGAAGTTAAAGCTATGGAGAAACCTCAGAAACTATGCCCAAAATTAAATAATCCCAAAATGCGTTTAAACGTTATAACCTCAAAAACATAACCTCTCTTTTTTACTTAGGTATTACTGGGTCTATAAGTTTTATAACATTCCTTCAGTTTTAAAGAAGCTATAGAATATTTATTGGGTGCTTAAACATTTGTAAGGTTTTTATGGAAAAAGCTATAAAACTCCTAAAGTAAGAGTATTATAATGAGGTGTTTAAGAGCACTATAAACCCTTTTTATAAAACTTTAAGTAATCAACACTAAGGGATTTATAGTTTAAGTAACAGAAACGCTTTAGATGCAATATTATAAAACTTAAAGTATTGTAGTATTTATTAGATGCCCTACAAAACTTGTAACACCCATGGTTTTGTTATAAAACTAAAAAAACCATAATAAAAGTTAAAGTTCCCTATAAATCCTTTATAAATATTGGTTACCTTATAATAAAACCTTAAGCTGTGAAAAATGTTAGTTGGGCCTATACCAATCTTCAACCTTTTACAAAATAATAACTTTTAAAACAAAATAGACAAATGACAAAGTATGAAATTAAACTATTTTATAAGATGTTGAAAATTTCCTCCACCAACTGTTCTGCAGTAGATCAATCGATCTAAAAACTCCTGTTGTACATTTTGTACTACTTGAGAAGTTTCTAATATTACTCGTCGAATGGACTCCTTAGTATCTATCGAGTTGGGTTTAGATTTATAAACTAAATTTTTGACGTAGTCCCACAAAAAAAAGTACAGTGGGTTAAGATCGGATTTGTTCGATCTGGGTGACCTTTCTATTGACCCCTGTCTACCTATCCAGTGCTCTGGAAAAATTGTATTTAAGTACTCCATTACATGAGCATCTCTCGCCTATCAGGATTATCGTCCAATAGCCTAGCATACACCAGCATTCCGACGTTTTTTCTTTCCACGTTCTTTTCTTTTAATATTATCGATCGTTAGTGGAGTAAGAGATGACGGCCTTACGCTGCATTTAGGTATAGAAAAAGTTTTGTTTCATTTCAATTTCTTAAAAGGAAAGAATGTGGAAGGAAAGAATGACGGGAAATAATGCTGGTGTACCAATTGTTGAAATGAAACAAAACTTTTTCTATACCTAAATGCAGCGTAAGGCCGTCATCTCTTACTCCACTAACGATCGATAATATTAAAAGGAAAGAACGTGGAAGGAAAAAACGTCGGAAATAAATGCTGGTGTATGCTAGGCTATTGTATTGGCAGCTAATAACTCTGGCACAATTACTGGTTTGTAGGGATGAAACTTTTCTTCTTTTTTAAAAATGTAGATACTGCGGTTTGGTGAGTATGGTAATCACGCCCAAGTTGTGTGCTTAAGCTACGAGAATCTTTCTAGTGTTTATCTTTTTCTCCTTAGGTATGCCAGGACGACCACTTTTAACATTATTTTTGACAATACTTAATTGCACACTGTCGATTGGCTAGAAGGCGGGCGATTGAGGTATTTTTTATTGAACATATCACGGAGTTCCTATGACTTCTACTTTTATATCCATAACACAACATAATCAAAATTTGTATGCGTTCATTTTCAGTGAGGCGCATTTTTAATGTATCGGCAGAGAAAAATTTAAATTTGATTAACATTCACCTCGACATTCACTGACATTTTTCGACTTCTCACTTAAATATCAAATTGTCATTTTCAATGCCTTAAAGATTGTGACTTGAGTTTAGAACATTGCTAAGTCGAGAAACAACGGTTAAAGATAGGTTTAGGGCATGGTTTATGAAAAATGGCTAGAATTAATTGTAAAATGTAAAAATGTAATAAAAAAAAATTCTAAAAAAAATGGATCGGGTTCGAGCGATTTTTAAATAAGTGAGCGGTATTCTATATAAAAGGCTGATCCGGTTTTTTATCATAACGCTGAAGATATCTAAATAGTATATTACAAGTATACGAAATTCTAGTGAAAACCGATAAAAGGCGATTTAGCCGTTTGTATTCTACTAAATTTAATAACATACTTTATAATTTTAGGCTTGTCTTAAGCTTCTTACGGCAATGGCAGCATTTTCCCCCAGTCTGGCCAAAGACGTTCTGATTAATGTTAAATTTCATTCGGCCAACATCGAGCTACTGACCAAACACACCGGAGAAGCGAACAGTGTTCGAGACTGTTTTATACACTTTTTGACTGCTTTTCTCGTCGACAGCGACTTGCATACGCTCTCGATTCTACTAGAAAAAAGTGCCTTGTTGACGGGAATTGTATCAGGTGAGTAAAGACGTAGTAACTACTCGGGAATATATAGGAAGGAATATGCATTTTCCATGAGGATCAAACATATATTATACAGTACTGGTAAGCCTAAACTTACTTGGCTTTTAATGTAAAGCAATAAATACAAAATGGACTTGGCGTGCGTCAATCATCGATTAAGACTCGACATTGCCAACTTCTGTTCGAGTGCGAATCATGTTCTATTCCCGCTGCAGTTCCCTTGATAGCAGCAAATAAGCGAATGTGTGCGAATATGTTTCTATGCGATGTTTAATGTTGTCGATTTTTCAGGTAGGCGTACGATGAAATATCGTTTTTAAATGGTTTATTCAACCTTACCAGAGAAACTGTTTGGTGTTAAAAATTTCTTTTCTAAATGGTCCAAGGTGCTTTTGACGGTGCCCATCTCTTCTACTATGTCCGGCAATTTTCTTTTTCTATTTACTTTAGAAATCTTACTTATTGCAACACGTGTGACATACAAAAAACTCTCTGCGCTCAACGGCAGAATACAATGAACCCAGTAAGAATATTCAGGTAGACGCGGGCGAGGGGCAGGGATATTTTTGTTTACCTAATACATGCCTTCGTTAGCCCTTTCAGGACGGCGACTTCTACGGCTCGATTTACCTTACACACGGGAGTTTTTGCAGTGCTGTATGGCCGGGTGTCGTGTATAGACGTCCTATATACTGCTGTATGGCCGGGTGTCGTGTATAGACGTCCTATATACAATAAACGGGGTTCTAGTGCATTAAAGTTTATCTTATGCCTTTTCTTATTATTTATTTATTTAAAAAAATGTTGCAAATTAACTTCAGACATTAAAGAGATACTCCAAAATTAAAGTGTTTGTAGCATATCAAGTAAAGTAAAGTAAAAAAAAACTTAATTTATTTTAGCAAAACTTAACATTTCAAGCATGGTATTTTTTGAACGAAGGAAAAATGCACAGTCCAACATTACACTGAATGGCGCAAATAGCACGTGGTTCAACCCAAAAAACAGTTTCGAAAATACGGCTTGCCTCGCAGACGGCTGTCGGCTATTTCCGTCACTGCCGTCCTATTACGGCATCAGTCTGTACGGCAACCAGAGGTATGACGTATACGTTCCGACACCCGTCTGGTTAACAAGTTAAGTTTTAAAATACGTCTATACACGACAGCCGTCCGGAGAACATGTTTTTTTCCTGTCGTCTATACACGGCACCCGTACTGAAAGGTTTAGAGCGTCAATAGGCCATAAAGTGAGACCTACCAATAATATCATAGAAGGACGGAACGAAAAATAATTAATTAGCTAACTATACATGAAATGGCAAATACGTGAAATAAATGATCGGCAAAACCCAAACGATGCTCCAAACAGGCGCGTATACAAGGGGGGGGGGGGGGGGGGTAATTACCCCCCCCATCATCCCAAAAAAACAAAAAAAAATTGACAAATCAGTCCAAACTCTTTAAAAAAATACAAGCCGGCAACCTTGTAAGTGAAATATGCAATCGCGTGGAGTAGGTTTTAATCGAGAGTGCGAGCACACGCCGCCGCGGAAACTGTGTTGTTTCTAGGAACAAGCAATCGGTTCTCGGTATTATATCCATACGTAGTGTAGTACCTTCTATATCACATAAATACAAATTTGAAGACATGATTATTATTTATTCCAAAAATAACCAATATAATTAGTATATTGATAACTAGCGTGTACCCGGCATGCGTTGCAACCCGCTGGTATAAATACAAACCCGATATATTAGTACCCGGCATGCCACTTTCTGAAATTGCACCCGTGCGAAGCCGGGGCGGGTCGCTAATTATACATAAAAACCTTCCTCTTGAATCCCTCTTATCTATTAAAAAAAACCGCTTCAAAATCCGTTGCGTAGTTTTAAAGATTTAAGCACATAAGACAGGATAGCGACTTTGTTTTATACTATGTTAAGAGACTAATTAGATTCGGGCTCAAAAGTCAAAAATTACTTAAAAAGCAAGAATCAAAAATAAAAAAGGGCGTGGCGATATTGATTTTCTTTAAATGTTAGTTATTAAAATAATAAATTAAAAAAATCAACGCGAAATAGGTTATAGGTTGGCAATAGATTGAATGACGTTGAGAATTCAACCTTAAGTACGAACATATATTACAGTCTAAACAAACAGCTCCCTAAAATTAATCGCTTATAGATGTCACAAGTTTGCACACTTTTTTTCGTTTTGCCGATTCTGTAGTCTTAAAAATTTTTCGCTCGTCTACCCGGAGATATCTTTTTAGGCTCTACTCCGAATCGAGTTTTGCCTAATAACCATGTTTTGTTAGTGGCTAAGAATAATTTTTCTTTGCGGTGACACTTAATCCACTTTTGTCGCAAAATAGCACAGAAGTTTTTGACCGCCTTCTTTATTTTACCCTGGGTAACGTCATAATAGTCTCTAAAACTGTTTAAATTACTTATAAAATTAACCACGTGCTGAACTTTTCGACCAGGAATTTGTTGTTCTTTCCATGTGTCGAATATAGCACGCCTAGTTGATATCGGATTCAAACTCTGAAAAAAAGGTCATAAGTTATAAGATTGCAAGTTATTGCAGATTTAATTACTTTATATTGAAAGAGAGATATATTTTCGATATAATAAAGTAAATTTTACAACCAATCCACATATCAATCCCGGAGTTTCTGGGATATGAAATCCAACAAATACGGCTATAATTTTATTGTTATTACGTATGTCACTATAATTAGTTTATTACTAATCAAATAAAAATGTAACTAAAATTACAAGATCAAACGAACTTACCTTAAGTGATGTTCGATCTTGATTATATGAGGCCTCGTCGAAATAAATAAATATTTGTAGTACCTTCTTGCTTGCTCGAAACAACCACATATTTTTAAAGTAGACAAAACAAACATATCCCCTTTTCCCGTAGCCCGCCTGCACGCCGGTACAGCCTGTAGGAATTTAGTCAATTTTAAAGCAGTTGTTGCAAATTTGGGAATTATCTTGATAATTAGGGTGGGTATAGGGACTATTTATTTCGACGAGGCCTCATATAATCAAGATCGAACATCACTTAAGGTAAGTTCGTTTGATCTTGTAATTATATTTCGGCCTCGTCTCATAAATAAATATTTGTAAAAGTTTAAAGATAGTAGCAACAACTAAAAGAAAACGTTATTCTTGTTTTACAATTTAAAATACGCATAACACAAAAAAATAATTTCAAGTACTTATACTTATATCATTATATTATAAGAAACCAGAACAAATCTTTTCTAGTCGACAAGCTAAACAAACATAACTAATCTTCTTGTCGCATTAATCCACGAACAAAAAACCACAAAGATATAATATACAGGGTCCTGCAACAGTGCGTCAGGCTTCCATAGCTCCTATACGAATGGGGTTACGAATTTTATTAATATGCCGACTTAAACCGCATAGTACGGGGTACTTCCGGAAAATATTTTCTCATATACAGGGTGGCCCAAAAAAGTGTGGTCACATAAAGTTGTGATTTTTTAAATGGAATACCCTGTATATTATTAAATTTTCACATTCTACATAAAATTATAATAATTTTTTTATAAATGCATGACTGGTCTATACTTAAGAGTTTCCGAGATATCGATATTTGAAAAATGACGTTTTTGAACTTTGACAGCTTCTAGCTTTCTAACTGTACGTCTTAGAGTAAAACGGCTTACATGTTCCTATCTTCGATTTTTGTTATCTTCCCAGAAATGTTAACTTCCGGTCAAACCGGAAGTACTATATTTCCTGCTTTCGCGTTACATCCGGTTTGACTGGAAGTTGACACTATTGGAAAGATAATAAAAATCGAAGATAGGAACATGTAAGCCGTTTTGCTCTAAGACGTACAGTTAGAAAGCTAAAAGCTGTCAAAGTTCAAAAATGTCATTTTTCAAATATCGATATCTCGGAAACTATTAAATATAGACCAGTAATGCATTTATAAAAAAAATATTATAATTTTACGTAGAATGTGAAAATTTAATAATATACAGGGTGTTCCATTTAAAAAATCACAACTTTATGTGACCACACTTTTTTGGGCCACCCTGTATATGAGAAAATATTTTCCGGAAGTACCCCGTACTATGCGGTTTAAGTCGGCATATTAACAAAATTCCTAACCCCATTCGTATAGGAGTTATGGAAGCCTGACGCACTATTGCAGGACCCTGTATATAAATGTAATATACTAATATACTCGTATATATAAGGTATTCAATACTTAATATTAGGAATTTAAAGTTAATACAGCATTGGCGAACTGTTGATTGTCAACCAAAGGTCTATTATAAAATAACGCAAATGTTTTGGAGTATCTAGACTTCTAGACCAACCAGCAGCCAAACGGATTGTGTCTACACTCACTCCTGTCCGAGCTGCTGACGAGGTAGCTGCATGCCGAGTGCTGTATGGTTTAAATTGATCGGTATCGAGACCACTTGCCTTTAAAATGGTTTTAAGCCATCTACTGATGGTTTGAGGGGAGGCCCTGTGGTGTGGTTTTTTTAAACGTAATAAAAAGATACTGACATTAGCCTCTTAAATTAAGAGTTTTATCCAAATATTTTAATAGCACTCTAGCTACACAGATTTCTGGATCCTCGTTAAAAAATTGCAACACGAGGAGAGGTTGTGACCTGTTTATGGCAGTTGTTTCAATTCTATCAACTATTTTAATTTCGACCTTTTCGTTTGGTTTGACGACAATATTTCTTACATCAATTACACTTAAAGTTTGCATTCGATGACCTGTTGCCAATGCTATTAAAACGGCCAGTTTTTTTGTGAAAGTTTCAAGTGATATATCGTCATTACGTAAATATCTTACATAAGTTAAAACTATAACTGGGTCCCAGGTATTCTCGTACGTTGGTTGGGGCGGCCTCTTGCCAAATACTCCTTTAAAAAATCTTTTAAGTCTAAAGTCAGAGGCTAAATCTGGACCTGCTATTTGAGCGAGGGCGGAACGGTGTGAGTTAAGAGTACCATAAGATGATCCGGTATTAAACTGACAGGTTAGAAACTCCAGAACACTTGGAACTGTAACAATATAAGGATCAAGACGTTTTATGCTACAAAATTGCCACCAAAGTCTTAATCCAGTAGAATATTGTTTCAAGGTAGAATCTGTTAAAGATGAAATACATATTTCTAATTTTTTTGGGACTGCCCCTCGTAGTAACGCTTCCCTGATAACTTTCCTGCTGCCAGGGAAAGGCTCTCCGACAGTGGATGAGGCATCCCACTGAAAGATAGAAGAGTAGACTCAGGTTCAAAAATTAAAGGTTTTGTGACTAACAACGTTTCAAAAAGGGGAATCCAAGGCTGGGAGACCCAAAGCGGTACAATAAGGATTCCCTCAGCCTTATCCGTAATAATTTTTTGTATAACTCTTAAAACCATTGAAAACGGAGGAAACGCATAAAAATAAAATGGCCTCCAATTAAGTGTGAAAGCATCAATTTCATAAGGCTCTGGATCTTTTTTCCAAGAAACAAATTTTGAACACTATTTATTGAGCCGGCTTGCAAATAAATCTATGTTCGGATAGCCAAATTTTTCTGTAATTTTTCTAAAGGCATAATCTGCAAGGTTCCATTCCGTTTCCTTATGGACTATTCTAGATGCCCTATCAGCGTGAACGTTAGCTTTAGAAGTAATATATGATGCAAAAATATATATGTTTCGTTCTTGACACCAAGTCCAAATTTCTCTAGCTAAATGATTTAAATTTGGATATTTTACGCTACCCATTCGGTTGACTGTGCAAACTGCCGTCGTATTATCTATACGACATAAGATATTACAATCTGAAAAACTATTTGCAAAACTTTTTAAACCAAAAAGAACAGCTAAAAGTTCTAATTCATTTATGTGCCGTTCTTTTTCTTTTTCAGACCAAAAACCAAAGGTAGTGTGATTCTTAAAATGAGCCCCCCAAACAGATGTAGAAGCATCTGTGAAAATTGTCATTTGAAAAATGTCGGAGCGTAATGTGTTACTTGATTGTGGAACCTTTTCTAACCACCAAAAGAAATCAATGGCTAGATAAGATGGTAAAACCATTATTGCATCCTAATCACTTCTGGACCTTGATAATGCTAAAAACTTTTCACGCTCAAACAGTTTTGTGTACAAAAAAGCATATTTGATAGCTGGAGCAGACGACATTAACAATCCAATAAATTTTGAAAATTCTCTTATTGTGCACTCTTTAGCTTTAGCGAATTTCTTTAACAATATCATCAACTTTGAGCGTTTTTCATTAGGTAATGAAAGTAACATGGTTTTTGAATCGTAAAGAAAACCTAAATATTTACAATTTTGATTCGGTAAAAGACAACTCTTTTTATAATTTATTACAAACCCAAGATGTTCTAATAACTTTAATGTTGTCCTAACATTATTCTCACAAGCTTCTCTAGACTTGCCAAATAAAATAATATCATCTAAATAAGCCACTGACAGAAAACCTCTTTTTCTAAGTAGGGCCATTACAGGTTTTAGGATCTTACTAAAAACCAATGGAGAAACGCTAAGACCAAAAGGTAAACAGTTATATTCATAAAGGCAGCTATTAGACTTAAATCTTAAGTATTTTTTGTGAGAATTCTTTATTGGAACAAAATAATAGAAATTTTTTAATACTATTGTTGCCATAAAACAATTCTTTGTAAGAAGTCGGGCTACCGTTTTATGGTTTTCCATCTTAAAATGTGACACTTTTACATATTCATTAAATTTTTTAAGGTTAATGATCAATCGGTAAGAACCGTCTGGCTTGGGAACAGTAAATATGTTCGATAAAAACTGACCTTTAATGGGATTAACCAACGAAATAGTGCAATCGTTTAATAAATCATCAATTAATTTGGTAATAATTTGTTTTTCTCTAGATGTCCGATTTGGCTCTATGGGTATAACTGCTTGCCTTGGCTTTTCAATTAACGGAATACTATAACCGTCAATATATGATAAATGAAAAGGAGAGTCGGTTGTACGCCGTATTTTAACAAATGAAACATTATATATATTTGTATTCAGCGTATTTTTTATTGCTATCGCCTAGCGCTTTCGGCCCATTATAAGGCCATCATCAGGGCTTAGGTTCTAAAAGAAACACACAAAAAGAGTAAAAACAGCTAGAACAAACTACATGAGACTACTTACTCGTCAAATTATGTCCAGGAGACAAGAAACATATTAAGAGAAATTCGAAAAATTTTTAAACAAATTTTTCTGGTAGTGGTTTCCAATTGTACACAACACCTGACTGACTGATATTTGCATTTGACACATGGACACAAAGTGGCGAGGGACATCTCAGATAAAAACGTAGTTAATATACACAAAATGACGAATAATATAAAACATAAAGGTGGTATAAAAACTTTAAATAAGTCATAATGAATAAAATTGTATAAAAAGGTAGGTAACTCCGTCAATTGTTTAAAATAAAAAGAAATTAATTTAATTTAAAGAGGATTTTTAAATTATGATATCTCCCATTTTATTAACAATAGGACGGTTTTGCAGAATACAGATATCATAATTTAAAAATCCTCTTTAAATTAAATTAATTTCTTTTTATTTTAAACAATTGACGGAGTTACCTACCTTTTTATACAATTTTATTCATTATGACTTATTTAAAGTTTTTATACCACCTTTATGTTTTATATTATTCGTCATTTTGTGTATATTAACTACGTTTTTATCTGAGATGTCCCTCGCCACTTTGTGTCCATGTGTCAAATGCAAATATCAGTCAGTCAGGTGTTGTTTACAATTGGAAACCACTACCAGAAAAATTTGTTTAAAAATTTTTCGAATTTCTCTTAATATGTTTCTTGTCTCCTGGACATAATTTGACGAGTAAGTAGTCTCATGTAGTTTGTTCTAGCTGTTTTTACTCTTTTTGTGTGTTTCTTTTAGAACCTAAGCCCTGATGATGGCCTTATAATGGGCCGAAAGCGCTAGGCGATAGCAATAAAAAATACGCTGAATACAAATATATATAATGTTTCATTAATATATGATAAAGTCATATTATGGAATGAAAGGTCACGCCATCTTTGAACAAATTGTCTTAACCTACCACTGACCTCTAAGTGGGGCGACGTCTCTTGTCGCCCAGATGATGGCTCTGCCTCCTGGATTGGGACTGATAACGTTGTGGCGGGATTTTTTGGCGATTGAAGGGGAGACGGTAATTTTGTCCACCCTGATATGTTCCCCTTTTTATCAAGAGTGGACGCCGCAAGTTTCCCTTTTTTGCGGGTGCCGGACGAACAACTTTCTTTTGAATCTTAAGTTGTTCGGCTAATTTTTCTAACTCCTTTGCCGATTTAATCGTGTTTTCTAATTCGCTCCCAAAGAGAAAATGGCTAATAATTGATGTGTTTCTTAAGGTCTCTTGGAGATCCTTATTTAGGTTTAGTAAAAGCAGCTCTCTCCTGGAAACCGACTCAGAGTGATGCACATCACTTAGTATTCGGCCAATATCATTTAGGCGTTCAATATAGCCTTTATTAGCTCCCCCTTCTTTAACCATCGTGGTGATTAACATAGCAACAGCAGATGTTGCCGTACCTATTTGACTTTGTAAAACCATCAGGCGCTAATCTCGTCTTAAAGTGTTTTCAGACAAGGCTACCTTAATCTCTGGGTTTATTTTGGGAGGTAAGAGCTCCTTACAATTTTCTGGACATAAATACTTATTTTTTAAATCTTTTTTAACCTCCTCTGATATTCCAGAAATGAGAATCTTACCCCAACAAGAGGACAACTCAGATTGTATTGGCTCAGAAAACTCCTTTACCTTAGTCTCATCCTCCCCTAAAATGGATGTAATGTCAAATTGACACGGAGCTTCTTCTGAAAAAAAAATTAAAAAGAATTTGAACCGACTTTTACCACCTTAAGCCAAATTTTACAATGAGACGCCTCCCTCGGCATACAAATTGTGTAGTAAAGTTTTTGCCACATGTATACATGAAAAATTACACCACCCTAGGTATAATTTATGTGTGAAGGCCACATGTATACATGAAAAATTACACCACCCTAGGTATAATTCATGTATGAAGTGTATTTTATTATTCCCAAAAACAACTTTGGGTGAAACAACATTTGCCACCCTAGACACGTAAGCTAGTATGCCACCCTAGGCATAAGAATTGTAGAGTAAAATAACAAAACATAACATAACACCACCCTAGGTATTATGAAGGGTATCTTATCCCCCCCACCCAAAAAAAAATTAACTTTAGGGTAAAACAACCTTTGCCACCCTAGGCAAATTTAAAATAGTACGCCACCCTAGGCATAAGTGAGTAAAAACAATAAAAAGAAAACATTACACCACCCTCGGTATAAATGCTTTTTTTTGCATACGCACAACGCATTATATTTAACATAAAAGCGTCTCAGATCTAAAGAAATTAAAACCAAAAAAACATTTTTTTTTTCACTTACTATCGTCTGTCGAGTTATGCAACTCTTCAGATATCCTAGCGCCGCCGCCTTCATTTGATGATAAGGAAGATTGACTGGAACTGCGCCTTTGATTTACAGAGGAGTCAGACGAAGAAGAAGAAGAACGGGAGCGAAATCTCTTTGACTTTTTCTGATGTTTTTCAACATTAGCTAGACGCCGTTCTATTCTCTTTAACACTGCACTAAAGCCCGGTGATCGGCTTCGACTCCTACTCCTATGCCTTTTTCTTGAATGCTTAGGCATAACCGATTTTTCACTTACACTGGGAATAAAGCGTATTTTAAAAACCCGTACTAATTGTGACGCGAGACGTGATCGGTCGGCACAAGAAAGAAGACTAAATTCCTACAGGCTGTACCGGCGTGCAGGCGGGCTACGGGAAAAGGGGCTATGTTTGTTTTGTCTACTTTAAAAATATGTGGTTGTTTCGAGCAAGCAAGAAGGTACTACAAATATTTATTTATGAGACGAGGCCGAAATATAATATGAATGTAAAACAAAATATTCACTTACCCATGTCACGATTTATGATAAAAATAGACAGACAACTACACAAACCATGCATTCAGCAGGCAATCTTAACAATATTTGACGAACGGCTCGAAAATCTTTCTTCCTACTTTTCGTGTCTATACATGTAAATACATGCTCGCGCGCTGGCTGTTGTAGTTTCGTTGGCCAAAATATTTTTTTATATATGTTAAAAAGTGTGTATGTTCACTTTGTCGTTGTAAAATAATGTGATTTAGAAAATTTTTCATTTCGATTTATTCCGCTTCAGATTGTAAAAACTGACGTACGTGCGGCGCCAGCACAAGTGATTTCCTTTCTTTAACCGAGGAAAGGCTCGCCCTCGCCATTGATCTGTTGTTCTTATTGCGGGCATCTAAACATATTATTACATAATGAGCGTGTGCTAGAGATTGTTTTTCAATTTGAGAAAGTATTGTGATCGCGAAGAAAAATGTTTTTATGCTGGTTTAGATCGATCCGGATCGATCTAACTGATCTGACCTGCGTTCGATTGACAAATTATCACTACCAACAAAGTCATCCCAAGTGAACCAAGGAAATAGCAGGATCACTAAAATCATATTATTTTTGTTGTGTTTTGGACCTTTGTTTACCCAAGTGGCATTTTAGACACATTTTAGTAAACGTATTGAAACCGATGTTTCTGTTTCCGACATAAAAATGAAACTGTTGGCTACAAATTTGGAAATATTTTCGAAACGTACACATTTTAAATGGCGCTATTGCACGTGTTTCCGAGTGGTTGGTACTAGCTGTGACTTTCGCTGTTTCGACGCATAATCGACACTTTTATGGAAAATGTGCCGAAAATGTTAAATCAAATGTGTTTATTCTTTATCTTAGAGGGCGCTGTTTGAAGATGTCAAAATGGACACAATAAGGTAACGAATAATTCGAATTACATGCAGGATATGAAATAGAAGAAAAACAATATAAAGACGAAATAATTTCGTCATAATGCATTTGTCACAAGTGTATTTTCCATTATTCATGATTTATTTCACTTGTTATTGAAAAAGAGAATCAAAAATCATTGACGAAATAAATTTTATTATGTAATTTGGTAAATTAGCTTTATATTTTTGACGCGCTCTTAATTTATTTGTTTTTATAAAAAAAATAATATTTAGCGAAAAAATAAAATTGAAAATGTTTTTAAATTGTACTTATTTCTTTTTCAAATTAAATTGACTAGTAAAATGGAAATATTGTGACAACTTAACGGCTTTTCAAAAGATGCCGGAATTTAATTTAAACAAATTTTAATAAGATAATAGTTCATTATTACAATGGCCTCCAGAACGCGAGATATTATTCTCGTTCAAAATTTAGCCGAGACAATTTCTGGTATTGTGTTTCTATAATGTTTCGTATATTATTTAGCTATAATTAATAGATACTCGATAATACGATAATGTATTGAAGATAAAAAGTTTGTTATAAAAAAAAACAAGGAATAAATCACAAAATAAAACTAATAAATCCACCTATCGCCATTCTGTCAAGAATAATAATTTGTCATATACCTACGAATCATAGATATACTATTTTTTTAGAAAAAGGAATTTAAAAAAAAATAGATGTCTTTTGTGACTTTGTGTCATTTTATTATAGATAAAGATTGTCTGGAACAAAGAGTATTTTGGATAAGGTGCTCTTAATTAACTAAGTTTCAGAGAAATTGGGCTTAGTATTTTTTGGTTGTCGTTTCTTTTTGGTGGAATTTACTAAGTGGATTATATAATAATAAGTTTATTTAAAATTTAATAATATAATAAATATGTTTATGTTGTCTTCTATAAACTTATTCTTCAATCTCCTGAAGCTGAGCTTGTTAGGGGCAAATCTTATTTTTTGTTTTAGTATGTAAAATCATAAATATGCATTAAAAAGTGTTTTAAAGTAAAAATGTTAATTTACTATAGTATAAACGCAGTTTTTTTTTTCAAAAATATATTACTTACCTATATTAAAATTATTAATTTATAATTTTTAAGTAAAAAATATTACCTACTTATATAAATTATTCAGAACAATATTACCTAATTAATTAATTAATTTCTTTTTCTAAAAATAAATTCAAAAAAGTTTTGTCTGTTTCCTTCCGCCAAACACATCCCCAAACGCGTTTCGCCGTTTTTACTGCTCATCAGTGAGGACTTTTCGAAGGTGCCGTACTGGGACGCAAGATATCGCACTGGATTCTATAATCCCCTCGACAATTTCTAAAAATAATTTCAAAATGTCTTTGGTATATATAAGATTCAATTTCTAAATGTCCAGAAGCTGACACTGAACTTATTGAACCTTAGTTATTCAAATTGTTTAAAGGATATGTTTATGTTCGTCTAATGTAATTTAAAGAGTTGGTATTTGTTAGTATAAGTTGCATTGCCTTAGATTATATATAGGTTAACAAATTATTGGTTTCAGATTTTGTGGTAACGTACTTACTGTAAACCAATTCAGACATTTCCTAATTGGCATTATGACTATTCGTACTATCAGTGGGGCCACAAGTGGACTTATTACTGATGTTTTCAATATGCATCACGTATACTCTCACAACTGATGAATTCGAAGAAACTGCTGTCATTTCAAATCCATGGCCAATAAATAATCTCTATAGATAAGATCTCCGCTTGCTTTAAAACATATTTGATAATCGTCCTGAAGAAAAAATCGTTAGGTAGACCCTGTCCCTACAAGTTATTATTTCTAAATACGTACGTTAATTTTCTCATTTAATAAATAGAGTTTTCTTACCATTATCTCATTTTTATCATATTATGCCTTGTTAGATTATAATTTTTTGAAAATTATTTATAAAAATTTTCACACTTGACCGATGACATTTTAATAAAGTAGGATGTACCATCTATATATATATATATATAAATAAATGTTTGTCTGTATGTAACGCATGCGTTCCTATACCATTTATCCGATACGATGAAAATTTGGTGAGTTGTTGTGTGCACGCCGAGGAAGGTTTCGGCATAAAAAAAAGTGGCGCAACGCATGTCGGGTACTAATAAATAATAATATAAAATGTTTGTTGACGCGATGGTGAACCCGCCTTATTATTATGGGCGTAGCAACGCGCGCAGGGTATAGCTATCTATATTTAATAAAAAATTGAAAAACTCAAACTTTATCAACAAAAGAGAATGGAAGGAACAAAATAATCACAATTCAATTACATAACCCCTATGATTTATATGTTACCGCTAACAAGCAAGCATAACTTCAAAGTCAAAGTACTAAGCACTATAAATATGGCAAGGATGTCCTCATTGGGCTGTAATTGCCTCTCCTGTAAAAACGACTTACATCACCTAAAACTAGAAGAACCCACAGAAATATTTGATATAAGTTACAACAAATAATGCAAATTGGTTGATAAGGAGATTCAAAACAAAGAAAATTAAACATAAATATTTAAAAAACCGAACTAAAAACAATTTAAAAATTATAATTATTGAGGGTAGATATCTTCCTTCTTAAAAATTATAGGGCACATAAGACAATATTGATATACAGTGTCACCAGTAAAGTCCGCATCATTTGGGATTTTTTTTTATTAATAGCTTTATTTACTAAATCAAAATTGGGCTATTAAAATTTGGTCGCATGTGATGCAAAGTTTATTTGTCTTTGACCCTGTATAAGGTAACTTCATAAAATAAGTATTTTTGAAAACGTAGTTTGTGTCTAAAAGTAATACACCCTAATATTAAGACAAAAAAGAACACAGTGTCTTCAGTAATAGTGTTTTTTAAGTGGAAAATAAATTTTAGTTTAACGTAAAGTTTCTATTTTCAACGATTTAATTTAAAACCCCTATATTATAATTTATTATTAAGCTATGCCATAATAACGTTTTTGTAGAAAAACACACTTTTAATATGACGAGTAAAGAAAATGTATCTGAAAAAAAGCATTTTGTCAAAACTAAGAAGTTTTATGTAGGTTGCGTTGAGTCTTATTTTGCAAAAGTGGTACAATTTACAAAATATAGGTAAAAAATCAAAATTATCTTATGCAGCTGAAATTTTGCATGTGGGCTAGAAACTGCATTTAGAAAAACTTTTTCTTATAACTTTTTTCGATTTTTTCAGAAATAACCCTACATTTGAATTATCTTTTGGAAAAAATAAAAATTTGACAGATAATGCATAATTCGCATTGCCTGCTATTTTTTTGCTTAATTTTCATCTCGATCACAGCAGAACTTGATGCCAAAGTCAAATTTTAAATAAAGCTATTGATAAAAAAAATCCCATAATAATATGATGCGGACTTTACTGGTGACACTGTATTTATAATATAATATTTTTATGTTTTATCGATATATCGAATAACGATATTCAAAAAATAAAATATCGATATATCGAATAACGATATTTAAAAAATAAAATATCGATATATCGATATTTAAGATACATATTATCGATATTTAAAAAATAAAATATTGATATATCGATATTATCGATATATCGACTATATTGATATTTTTTTAAATATCGATATTGGAATTTCAATATCGCCCAGCCCTAGTCGATACATTTAACACACAAGGGAATGAATATTTTTAAAAACATTCTTGGATAAAATTGTGAAGTTATAGCATGATACATGCGTTCCCCGAGGCGTTCCCAAATTTAAGTGAATCGAAACAAATTGGTATTTATCTGCTTCGAAATATTTACCAAACAATGGTGTCCATTCGTTTACGAAACTTATAAAGAAAATAATTTTCGAAACTTTCAGTAAAATACACTCACACTCACTACCTGCTCGTCGATCAAAACAAAGTATAATAACAATAACCTATAATTTTTTAGAAGGAAAACGGGACTTTAATATCTTTCTACCCTTAATAGTGATACTTTTTAAATTGTTTTTAGTTTGGTTTTTGGAATATGTTTAATTTGCTTTCTTTTAAATCACCTATTTAACCATTTTACATTATTTGTTGTAACTTATATTGTTTTAGATTATGTCAGTCAATTTTGCTTAAGCTACGTTTGTTTCGCATTATTTTCGATACGTTATAGAAGCAATGTTTTTGTTATGATAATTTATCTATTAATTAAAGCTACATCTTTTGAAAAGCCGCACATTATTTCCATTTTACTAGACAATTTAATTTAAAAAAGAAACAAGTGAAATTATAAAAATATTTTGAATTTTATTTTTTGCAAAATAATATTTTTTCTGCAAATAATCGCGTTAAAAATATAAAGCCACAGTACTAAATTACATGATAACATTTTTTTCGTCAATGCTTTTCGTTTCTCTTTTGCAATAACTAAGTGAAATAAATCATGAATTTATAGAAAATACACTTATGACAAAAGCATTATGGCGAAATTATTTCGTCTTCATACTGTTTTTCTTTAATTTCACAACCTGCATGTAATTCGAATAATTTGTTTCCTTGTTGTCCCTTTTGACATATTCAAACAGCACCCTCTGAGATCAAGAATAAACACATTTGATATAACACTTTCGAAACATTTTCCATAAAAGTTTAGATTATGCTTCGAAACAGCGAAAGTCACAGCTAGTACCAACCACTCGGAAAGACCTGCAATAGCGCAATTTAAAATGTGTATGATTCGAAAATGTTTCCAAATTTGTAGCTAACAACTTCCTTCTTGTGTTGGAAACGGAAACATAGGTTTCGATACATTACCAAAATGTGTCTAAAAATGCTACAAGTTTCGTCCTCAAATAACATATCAACAGTATTTCAAATATTATTCTTTAATTACCATAATTGCACAGACCTACGGTATTTTTTCGTATAAAAAATTGTTTCTAGATAGCATAGCATATTGAATGTCTGTTTCATTTTTACGCTAAGCTCGGCTACGTGTGTTTTTTTACTTGGGAGCAATGTCATTTTTTTCTGTTTTATAATATTCCAAGTAGTGATGCCGCCGAGACGAGAAATTCTCGTGTCTCGTCTCGTCTCGTCTCGTCTCGACGAGACGAGAGTGAAATTTTTTTCTCGAGAGAAGTCACGAGACGAGACGAGAGAAGACCGTTTCTCGTCGAGAAATTTCTCGTTTTTTCTCGAATTTTCTCGTTTGTTAGAACACCGAATTTTAGGTATCTCCTAATATACAGTGTGTCCGAAATTCAAGTCTCTATATGGGTATCTCGCTTAATAGATGAGATAGAAAGTTGGTTAAATGGGAAATATTTTAGAGAATTTAATGCCGATCTCGAATCCTTTTTCAAAATTATCAAAAGTTTTGTAGTTTTTCACTTATTATACAAAAACTAAAAATGGCGCATTTCGTTTTTTTTTAAATAGGGGCTTAACGGTTAATTTGACATATCCCAAAGTGTTACATTCTTAGGACACTTTTTAGGGAAAAACATTTCTGTACAAAAAGAAAATGCAGATTGTTTTTTGTTTGTGAGTTACCCATAGTAACTTTGTTGTTTCTTATGGCGGCCATCTTGGATTTGTACATAAAATTATTTCTCTTTGAATTACCTTTTTAACGATGTGCCACATGCTACCAAAATTTTGGAGAAATACTCTTAAATTATTAAAAAACCAGTTTTATTGTTAACTTGGCAACAGCGCATGGATCCAACATAGCATGTGGGTACATCCAAAGGTAGTAGTTTAATAACAAAAACATTTTCTGCCCCAAATAATCATTGTTTTCTAGCCAATAAAATAATTAACGCATTTTTTGTCTACGGTCTTAAATAGGTTTGGCAAGCAACCCCGCGATAAAAAAAATCTTAATCGGAATGAAACGAAAAAGAATTCAATTAGAAAAATAGGGCTTTCAACTAAAAATCGCGTATTTTCTTTGTTTGCAATTAAATTTAGTTAAAATATTAGAAAAAATAGATCAGAATAAAAACTTTACAAACAAAAAAAAATGCAAACCTTTTTTAATTTTGCCACACCTAAGTAATTATTTGGTATAATCATATAATAACGGAAGGATTATTGTTACATGGTAGGCCGTGATATTTTTGCATGTTAAAAAGGCCATGATATTTTTACATGGTAGGCCATGGTATGCAATATTAGAAAAAATGAAGTGCCTATTTATTTGCAGTCACACCGAAATTCTGAACTAGCTTCTGCTAGATATTTGTAATTGAAAAACAAATTTTTAAATTCTTAGATCGTTTATGAATGTGTCTTATCTTGCCATTTTTTAATAACTAAATTAGTTGCAGGGTATTGATAAATGTTTTTTGTTTTAAGTTATCCTACTTAGTTTTGGTTAGGTTAGGTCAGGTTCAGAATTGAGGGATCTTGTAAGAAACTGCATTCTAAAAAAATAAAGGTTTAAGAGGTGCTTTAAATGGTTTAATTAGTATCTGCTATGTTAGATGCATGCGCTGTTGCCAAGTTAACGCTAAAACTGTTTTTTTCATAATTTAAGAGTATTTCTCCAAAATTTTGGTAGCATGTGGCACATCGTTTAAAAGGTAATTCAAAGAGAAATAATTTTATGTACAAATCCAAGATGGCCGCTATAAGAAATAACAAAGTTACTGTGGATAACTGACAAACAAAAGGCAATCTGCATTTTCTTTTTGTACAGAAATATTCTTCCCTAAAAAGTGTCATAAGAATGTAATACTTTGGGATATGTCAAATTAACCGTTAAGCTCCTATTTAAAAAAAAAACGAAATGCGCCATTTTTAGTTTTTGTTTAATAAGTGAAAAACTACAAAACTTTTGATAATTTTGAAAAAGTATGCGAGATCGGCATTAAATTCTCTAAAATATTCCCCATTTAACCAACTTTCTATCTCATCTATTAAGCGAGATACCCATATAGAGACTTGAATTTCGGACACACTGTATAGACAGAAAAATAATGTTTAAAGTTCTCACTCTATCGTATTGTGAAGACATTTACCTACTGCAGTAGAAAAAAACGCAATGGCAATGCTTGTTGTTGGTT
Source organism: Polydrusus pterygomalis (assembly GCA_963969555.1). Taxonomy (NCBI): domain Eukaryota; kingdom Metazoa; phylum Arthropoda; class Insecta; order Coleoptera; family Curculionidae; genus Polydrusus; species Polydrusus pterygomalis. The sequence continues at coordinate 4,488,900 of OZ018381.1, read as the reverse complement.
TTCATACCAAAGGTTGTCAGATATATATTTTTTAGAAACATAGAAGATACAACAAAAGTATATGAGACTAAACAAAAATATATGAGATTCTTATAGGTATTGTAAAACTTTCTGTTGTAGCGGCGGTGATCTTAAACCAATTACAGTTTACATTGTATAACTCATATGTAAAAGAAGGACACAATAATTAATTATCTAATGTTACCGCGATTTAGTCCGAATATTTCATAAACTATGAGAGATTGATATGTCAAATAGAGCATTTTCGAAAATACTTCTTTAAGTTCTTCCTCTTGCACTTTCTAATAATGTAATAAAAAAATTAAGGTTTTTCCCCGGATGACATTCTGGGCCTGGGCTGATCCCTTTATTTAGTCGAATATTTTCCAAACTATTGCAGTTAATTATGCCCCGAATTATACCAAAAAATAAATAATAAAAGAAGGGTAGGTAGTTCCATTATGAATCAATTATTATTATTATAAATCGTTCTCTATTCTGTATCTTTTACCACCCCGTATATTTTGGACTGAAAATACCTCGGTGCCAAGCCTATTACATTACGTGAATTATGGCTTATGGCCGCTTGCAATATTTTGTTGATCTAAGAAAAATAGTTTCTAAGTCACATGACTAACAAACCGACTTATATTAAACCCTTCTGCGAGACGACCAGATACTTTTAAATGTTTACCCCCTTTAAGATTCGTATAAAAAAATATTTTTTATGATTCCCTACTCACGAGAAAAAACGAGACGAGACGAGACGAGACGAGACAATGGCACTCTCGAGCGAGAAAAACGCGTTTCTCGTCGAGACGAGATTAAAAAAACTTCTCGCCTCACGAGACGAGACGAGAATGGGCCAATTCTCGTCTCGTCTCGTCTCGCGGCATCACTAATTCCAAGGTGCAGGGCAAGACCGCACAGGAATTAATTAAATTTGCAAATAGGAAAAGAAGTAAATACTTGCTTGTAAAAGTTTCGATTCGTGTTTCGACTTTTTCGGGCCATTCTCATAGGCGACTATCATTTTCCTAGATCTCACAATAAAAAATACACTAATAAATTATTATACCTATCACATATACAGAAAATTAACCACAACTACAGGTACAGTTATACCATCTGACTCTAAACAACCTTCATAGATTAGTAAACATTCCCCTTTCCAAATCCGAATATGAAAAATAACTAAATATAATTAAGATAATAGCAACAAATAATGGCTACTCTCTAAAAATTGTCAATAAAATTTTAAAGAAAAAGGAAAAACAAAAGACACATAATAGGCTACTTCGAGGGCTACTTTATAAGACACAACCCAATAAAACACTAAATAAATAGTGTGCAATTAAATACACGGGAACCACAAGCCAAATAATATCTAAAATACTTATTCCTGTTTTGTAACGGTTTAATTGTTGCCCAGTTTATTTGATTCTCTATATCAATTAGGTCTTCAGTATGATGCAGCCGACACAGTGTGCGTAGTTGTAGCCGCCATGAGAAACCACATTTTAGAAAATAATGCAGTCACAAAGACGTCCAAGATGCACGTGTTTAACACCGCCGTGGTGAAGGATATCGTCAACCTATACAACTGGAAGGGCCCGGAGGGACTCAAGGTACTGGACAAAAACAACAGGACCTTCTTTGAGGTAAGTTACGAGGACCTTTCAAACTGAAATCCAACAACCTTTTCATTTTTAAAACGTTACTTTTATGATGATGCAATGTTTAAATTTCTTGAGGACATTTATTTTGGTATTAATTCTGGAGGGGGGTGGCGGCGGATTTTTGTGACTTTTCGAAAGCATTTGACTGACTGTGCGAGTCATGAAATTCTGCTGCGCAAGCTTAGTATACGACTTCAGGAGGCAGGTTTTGGAGGGGTTTCGATTCTTTCTTAAGGGAGTCACCCAAAAGGTCGAAGTGGGTTCTAAAACATCAAAAATATACCATGGTGTTCCTCAGTGTTTAGTGCTTGGTTCTCCTTTTTCTTATTTATCGTAATGATCTTGCTTCTATACAGTGTCCGCAAGAAAGTCCGCATCAAATGGGATTTTTTTTTTATTATGAGGTATAGGTAAAAATGGAAAATGCAGTTGGTTTTTGCTTACCTAAAAACCAAAAATGACGTATACTGAAGCAGCTTCACGACTTGCGTTACCTGTCAAATTTGACATTTTTAATAAAATAGGTTTAAAAATGCCCTTATTTATCAAAATATCGAAAAACTTTATTCGATAAAGTTGTTTATTTAGGCATTTTTAGCCTCTGTACGAAATTTGGACAGTCTAATAGAATTTTTATTTTTTGCCAGGTTCTTAAAAATTTTGATCAACCCTCGTAGATTAACTTTTATACATCGATGTAAAACCATTTGCCTTTACTTCATTTTTTGTAATCTTAATGCAATTTTGTGTAAAATTTTTGTTTTCAATTATTTATTTTGCTTCAAAAACTGAAATTGTTATTGATCACTTGATCAGTATGTAATTTTTGATGCAAAGTTTAAATCTAATTACATCAGTTTTCCAAAACCGACGTTTCTCATTTTTCTTAAGTTAGTAAACGGATGTACAAAAAGAAAATATTAGGAAGCTTTCGTTGAAATTTTACTTAATTAATATTGGATCAAAAAGAATAAATATTAATCGCTCGAAACATTTTATTCAACAAAAATATAGTTTACAAGTAGGCGATGCATTCGTTGCTAAGGAACATTACAATAATTTGTTGTTTATTTAATGTCTAAAGCAAAAGTCTGAAATAAGACCTAATTGATTAGACCGCATTGTAATCAACAATAAAACTTTTAAATAATGTTAACAATAGAAGAAAAAATTGAGATTGTTCTACTTTGTGGAGAAACCAATCTTCACAGAGACGTGGATCAAGTTTAAATAAACAGGGTCAGTGAAAACAGATTTAAAAAGAAGCATACGCCTTTGAGGAACACAGAGGAAGTAGAGTTATCTGTTTGTTTGGATGCTATTGAGCATGGACAAACTACTTTACCAGCTATTTCTGAAAGGACCGACGTCAAACAATCGAGCGTAAGAAATATTTTGCATAAAAACAAATTTCATGCTTTTAAACCGAAATTTATCAATACTTTAAAAGATAGATATTTTGATGTTCGCTTTAACTTTTCAATATGGTTTCAAGGAGAAAGAGAGAAAGACCATTATTTTCCATATAATATTTTATGGACAGATGAGGCGACTTTTAGCTCTAATGGTGTTGTGAGCTCTCAGAACTGTAGATGGTGGGCTTAAGAAATACCTCATTTTGCAAAGACCAGTACCGTTTCAAAACAAATTTGTTTTGTGGCATTTTAAATAATACAGTTATTGGACCATTTTTCTCCCGCCAAAATTTAACAGGTGTAAGATACCTCCAGTTTTTACAACATGAGCTTAGTCAAGTTTTGGATGAGATGTCGTTATGCGTAAGAAATAAATTGTGGTTTTAACTGGATGGAGCGTCCGTCCATCATACAATTGTTGTTAGAAATTGTTTAAACCAATTGTTTGTAGTAAAGTCATTGGTCCTGGTTTTGCCTGTCATTGGCCGCCGAGGTCCCCGGACTTTACACCCTTGATTTTTTTTTCTGGGGATACCTAAAAAATAAGGTGTACAAAAACAGGCCATTTAGAGACATTGCCCATTTAGAGAATATCATCCGGCACTGTATTTTTGAGATAAATCCAGATTTTATAAGTAATGCTGTAAGAGGGTCAAAATTTTTTTACAGGCAACTTTCAGTCCCTGTCGTATAAGTACAAAAGTTAACTATTTGCCTGTAGAATCCACTATAATTCGGAAAATAGAAGTAACGCGCTGTATAAAAAACCTATTGTAAAAGGATATTTTCAAATTATAATTGTAGTATTCTTATTTAAATATAAAATTGTAACGCCGGTCACGTGTCCCCTGTAAATAATTTATCACTTTACCCTTGTATAATTCAGGTAATTTTAAAAAATATGCTTTTATATAAAACAATTTTTAACCTTTAATACATTTTGAATAGAAAAAAAAATTTTTTGTAATGAATTGTTTAGTTATTCTAACGCATTATTATGCAGAAGTGTCGTCCCTGAAATTACATGTATCGTCGGTCACGACAGAAATTACTTATAAATATCGCCACTAGGGGTCGCCTAATTAGTTCTTTAAATATGGCGACATGTGTTTGTTATTGTGAAAAGTGTGCTCTTGTTTAGGTAAGTTTCTTGTTATGTATATTTAGAAATAAACTATAATATTGCCTATTTATTACCTAGAGTATGTTTTTATGTTGTATTGCCGGTCACAGAGTTAACGCATGCATATTTATCTTCATTAAATGAAAAACACTGTACAAGGTCATCCCCTTGAGTACCGATAAGCATTTTACTCAAAGAAATGTATAGGCATAGCTAGCGTCAGCTGTTGTTAATAAATTTGTGAATTTTTGTATCGCCGGTCACAGTAACACCGGTCACACATGAAAATGTGACCGGCGATACATTAATGTGACCGGCGATACAACTTTCGTTAATAAGGCGTTTTTTATTTTATTTTTTCATCTTTACAGAACTGCAAAGACGCCGTAAATTCGTAATAATGTCTAACTTGAAATATAATGACTTAAAAGCAAAATTAACAAGGGATCGTAAAGAAGCCGATAGAAGACGATTGGAAGAAAAAGAATTAAACAAAAAGAAAAAGAAGCTGGCTGTACAAAAACAGAAGCAAATAGGTTTTAAAATTAAAATAATTTCTAAATCAAACGAGAACGATCAGCATGAAGATTCTACAGAAAAAGAATTACCAAATGCAATAAAAGATAATATGAATAGTAAAGAAAATATAATAAATATTGTTCCGATAGCTACTTCTTCAGACTTATCAGACTCTAATACTGAGTCGACTTTTATATCACAAAATTTACAGATATGTAGAAGTAATGGCAATGCTAAAATATTAGGTGACGTAAGAGAAAAGCGAGATAAGGTTATAAAGAAGAAAAAGACGTTATCAACTAAAGCCTTAGAAGATAAAAGAGCTAAAGATAGAGAGCGCCAAAGAAAAAGACGATTAGCCATGTCAGTTGCAGATTTAGAAAAAAAACGGGAATATGACAGAAGATATAAGGAACAGAAGATCGCCGATGGAGCATGGAAAAAATTTAGGACTTCGATGAACGAGCGAGAAAAACGTAAAGATCGAAAACATGTTAGGGACAGGGTTAGAAAATGTCGACAACGAAAAAAAGAATCAAAAATTATGCAGGACTTTATAGAAAGTAATACACCCCCTCACTCCCCATCAACAAGTGTCGAAAGAATTAATGTTATACCTTCCGATGGGACAAAAAGATTGCTTGGAAGAAAAAAGAAAAATTTAAATAGAACTAAAGTTTACCGTCTTTTAAAAAAAAATGAAAACAAATTAAAAATTGCTTTGCAGAGAGCAGAAAAATATAAAAAAGATATCAAAGACTAAAGAATAAAATGTCTCCGTCTCCAAATAGTAAGATAAACCGGCTTGCTGAAGGTAGACCTGTGCCAGAAGCAATTCGGAGAAGGTTATTATTTACAGAATCCATAACACAAAGTATAATTAAAACAAGAAAAGAACTGGATAATGATCCAAAAAGATTAAGTATGTTTCATACTATGATTGCATCCGATGTATTAAAAAAAAATAAAATGATTAAAGCAGCCGCATCCCTAATATCACCAAGGACATTTAAAAACAATAATAAAGGAGTATCTAGAAAATGGCAATACAAGAGACTATCAGTACAAACAAGACAATCTCTAATTAAATTTTACCAAGAGGATATCCATTCAAAACTTTTGCCTGGAAAAAAGGATTGTGTGACAAGCAAGAAAATAAAGAAACAAAAGCGTCTTCTTTTGCATTCAATCAAAGACCTACACAGCAAATACAACTTAACACATAAATTCAAAGTTTCATATACCACTTTTTTAAAATTAAAACCATTTTGGGTGCTACATCCGAAAATGTCTGATAGGAATACATGTGCGTGTATGAAATGTTCAAACATGGAACTTTTGGCTAACAAGATATTTTGCTTGGGTCTGGTTAATGAAAACATTAAAGAAATAATTAAAAAAGTTGTTTGTGATCCGAATAAAAAAGAATGTGTAGAAAGACAATGTTTTGAGTGTAAAAACAAATCAATAGTGCCAGACCTCAACGAAATAAGCAAAAATAATAAAGTTTGTTACCAACAATGGCAGTTTGTTAAAATTAAAAAAAGTTCAAAAGACGATACATTAGTTAGGGTAACACAAAAGAATAACGTCGAGTTCACCAAAGAAGAAACTTTTAAAAACCTGGAAAATCAATTACCCGACTATATGATACACAAATTTAAAATAAATCATCAATATCGACAACTTAAAAACCTAAAAGATAACTTAAGCGGCAACGAAGTATATATTCACATGGACTTCTCTGAAAATTTTGAGACCAAATATCATGAAGAAATACAAAGCATGCATTTTGGCGGTTCAAAACGTCATTTATCATTACATACTGTCGTCTACTTTAAAGAAGATGAAAAAATAAAATCGTATTGTACAGTATCAAATAACACCGACCATGGAGCACATGCTATTTGGGCACATCTTTTTCCCATTTTTTCTGAGCTTTCAGAAAAATTGGTTTTTGATACTGTTCACGTGCAGTCAGATGGACCGTCCTCGCAATATAAAAATAGATTTAATCTATTTTTCTTTAAAAATATTGATAACTATTTTAAAGGCATAAAGAAAGCTACATGGAACTATTCTGTGAGTGGCCATGGAAAGGGAGCTGCAGATGGAGTTGGTGGGCTTGTTAAAAGAACTGCAGATTCAAGAGTTAAAATGGGAGCTGATATTACGAACGTTGAGTCTTTTATAGACGCTGTTCGTTCACACACTCAGTCCGTAATACTTTTTAAAATACCATCGCAAAATATTACGAATATGAAGCGCGAAATTCCGGAAAACGTTCCTAAAATACCACAGATATCAAAACTTCACCAAGTAACCTGGACACAAGACAACCGTAACATATTATTTATACGAGAATTAAGTTGTTTTCAATGTCCTTTAAATGGCATTTGCATTCATTATGGTATTAACAAAGGCTTTATTAACATGGACACTGATACAACAAAAATACGTATCCTTCTAAATGCTTTTTTATATTTTAGTTTTATTTTGTATTATCAATAATTTTTCCTAACAACATGCGTAGATTCATCTACAGAAACTATTTTAAATGCGTGTAACGACGATTCTTCCCTGGATTTAACGGGACAACAGTTACATATTGAAGGTGCGTAACTATGAAAATTATTCGCAAAATAACACATTATTTGTTTTGACGTGCACTATCAAATTATCTATTTTTTTTTAGAGTTTAAATCAGGAGAATGGGTTCTTCTTAAATATGAAGGTGAAACTTATCCAGGAGAAATCATACATATAAATATAGCAGGCTTATATTTAACTATCAACGCCATGGAACCACTTCTTAAAGATTCCAAACTTTTTAAATGGCCCAAATTAAAAGATGTGCATAATTACCCTCTTCGAGACATAGTAAAGAAAATACGGTCGCCGATTTTATTAGATAAACGGGGGTTAAAATATAAATTTGCCGATATTGTTTAATATTAATTTTTTCTCCGAAAAGAAAAATAATGTAATAGAATTAGTTTAAGTTGTTACTTATTATTTTTGCTTTAAGCATTTTTGGTTCCAGTATTTTAAAACGTACTAATTTCTTATGGTTTGTAAAGTTTAAGGTCAAATAAATCACTTCTTTTACTTCATCTGGTGTAAAATTTTAATTACCTGTAAAATTATTTAATTATTGTATCACAGGTCATATTAAGTAACGCCGGTCACATTAAGTAACGCCGGTCATTCTGATTATATTTTGATTGCTAGTAGCCGCAGCGATCCATAGATTTATTTTTACTATTTAAGGATATTGAAAACATAGATATCATTAAGAAAAAATATATTTGGATAGGCTAGTTGCGTTTATACCATAAGTATATAAAAAAATATGAATTATTTGCTTAGTACTTTAATATTTTATCAAAAAAATCCAAAACATAAACAAATATAAGCACGGGTTGTTATACATAATAGAATAATATTTATTGTAGCTGGTTAAAATACCTCTGATTAAAATATGGGTGTTATATGACTCAGTAGAGTAAAATTAGTGATGTGACCGGCGTTACTTTATTAAAAACTTTCTGGTATAAACATATATCTAAGTCTTCGTGACTATAATTTTTTGCGCGGAGGTATATAGTTTCTATAAATAAGCACTATAAGAAACTTAAAAAAAAAATATTACATGTTTCAAAGATAATTTACTTTTAAATCCTGATTTACAAAAAGTTGCCTATAAAAAAATTTTGACCCAAGACACGTTTCAAAACATACTGAAATTTATATAGAACGGGAGGGCAGACATACAGAAATGTAATAGTTATTAATAATTATAATTTTAATTTTAATTAATAGTTTTAGCAAACTGATTTGTTAAAAGAATTCTTTATTATTAATATTAATTATTAATGTATCGCCCACTTTCTTTTTAATCCAATATTAATTAAGTAAAATTTTAACGAAAGCTTCCTAATATTTTCTTTTTGTACATCTGTTAACTAACTTAAGAAAAATTAGAAACTTCGGTTTTGGCAAAACTGATGTTATTATTAGATAAACTTTGCATCAAACATTACATACTGATCAGTGATCAATAACAATTTCAGTTGTTGAAGCAAAATAAATTATAATTGGAAACAAAAATTTTACACAAAATTGCCTATAATCTAAATAGATTACAAGAAGTAAAGGCAAATGGTTTTACATCGATGTATAAAAGTTAATCTACGAGGGTTGATCAAAATTTTCAAAACCTGGCAAAAAATAAAAACTGTATTAGACTGTAAAAATTTCGTATAGAGGCTAAAAATGCCTAAATAAACAACTTTCTCGAATAAAGTTTTTCGATATTTTGATAAATAAGGGCATTTTTGAACCTATTTTATTAAAAATGTCAAATTTGACAGGTAACGCAAGTCGTGCAGCTGCTTCAGTATACGTCATTTTTGGTTTTTGAGTAAGCAACAAATAACTGCTCTTTCAATTTTTACCTATACCTAATAATAAAAAAAACTCCCATTTGATGCGAACTTTCTTGCGGACACTGTAGACATTGCGGGCCAGTTTACAATTTTTGCTGCCGACACCACTATCCTCTAGCATGGTTCGCAGTATAATATTCAAGATTTCGTCTGATCTTTCTAAAATTAGACAATTGTGTGATGCTAACCTATTGACCCTATACTTTGACAATACCAACATTGTGGGTTTTCGATGTGATGTTGGATAAGCTTTACTAACAAAAAAGCACCATGTTTCATTTATCAATTCATGACTGTCTAAACTTTGACTCTCATTAATTAACATCGGTGGAGGTTGGGACCACTTTAGCTAATGCGATATGGAATTATTGTGTTCTGGGGAGATACGTGTAACTACCTGCCGAACTCACTGTTTATTCTGCAGAAGCTCGCTGTAAGATATCGTTGTGGTGTGGATGACAGAGACTCATGTAGACCGTTATTTAGATCTAAGAAAATCGTTACTTTGCCATACTTGTTTACTCTTAAAACTGCCTGCAAGATATACAAACACAGGGATACATTGTCAATGCCTGACCACTCTACCATACTAGATGATCAAAAAAGTTGTACCTGCCCATACCGTCTTTTGCCCTTATTAGAAACTCTATAATTTACGAAAGCCGTAAATTATTTAAACAAACTGAGCAAAAAAATACCTTCCTACCATTTAAATATTTAACGGAACTATAAAGGAACTACAAATCGGGAGAGCATTACAACGACGCCTTTTAACTGAGTATTTTATGCACTTGGTCATCTTGTTTTGTTGAGTTCGTCTTTGTCTTTACTATGTAGGTAGTTTCCAGATTTACCTATATATTTTTCACTTAATTTTTAGATGTATATCTTAAAAAATTAATATCTTCTTTCTTTTAATTTGTATATTTGTAGTATATTATTACCTTGCATTTTTTATCATTGTTAAGAACAGTGAAGCATATTATGAATTGAATTGAATTTGAATATATTGTCTAGGCTTTTTAAGTAGCATTTTTAGACACATTTTGGTAACCGTATCGAAACCTATGTTCCTATTTTGGACATAAAAAGGAAACTGTTGGCCACAAATTTGGAAATTTCTCGAACGTACTCATTTTTAATGGAACTATTGCACGTGTTTCCGAGTGGTTGGTACTAGTTATGACTTTCGCTGTTCCGATGTATAATCGAAACTTTTATGGAAAATATGTCGAAACTGTTAAATCAAATGTGTTTATTCTCAATCTTATAGGGTGCTGTTTGACGATGTCCAAATGGACACAATAAGGGGACAAAAAATTCAAATGGCTTGCAGGTTGTGAAATAGAAAAAATCAATATAAAGACGAATTAATTTCCCCATGCTGCATTTGTCACAAGTGTATTGTCTATAAGTCATGGTTTATTTCACTTAGTTATTGCAAAAGAGAAACCAAATCATAGACGACATCAATTTTATCGTATTTGTTTGAAGGTGATAGACAGTGTAGTATTATCAAAGAATTACATTGTCGGACTTCCATTTTCTTTATTTTGTTACTTAACACTGGTGGACACAGATAATAGAAGTCCGACAAGGTTTTTTTTTTATCGTGTAATTAAGTAATTCAGCTTTATATTTTTAATGCGGTATCAATTTTTTTGCATTTACAGCAAAAATAATATTTGCTGAAAAAACAAAATTTTGATATAAGTTAAAACAAGTAATGTAACGTGGTTGATAACGTGATTCAAAACAAATAAAATTATAGTATTTGCAGAATTATACCGTTGACTCTTACTGCCAAAAATGAACTACCTGTTTAAACCCTACTGTATACGCCTCAACCTCTTCAAAGGGGATTAAATGGGATCAGGGTCGGCTTGAAAATGTACCTACACCACATGATTTATTTTTATAATTTAAAGTAAATTGATAGGTATTTTTAGTTTTAGGTAGGTACCTATAATAAATGTAAAATAATGATAACAATTAATGATAATTGAAAATAATATAATTTAAAAGTATAACTATTAGGATAACAAGTACAATAAAAATTAATTAAATTCTAAAAAAACTATTGATAATTTATTCAAAATTTAACTCTGTATCACTATTACTATCTTCATCTAAGCCTAAACTTATAATTAAGAGTTGAACATTTGTAATTATACAATTGTAAGAATTTTCCACCTTAAGTACATACTGTACACAGTTTTTCCAGCTGTCTGCAGAAATTTTTCTTACTTCGTTTTTAATTAATTCTACTACAGATGCATTTAATGTAGGAGAAATATTTTATTCTCCTAATATTGGATTTTAATTGGTGCCATATTAGCTCGATAGGATTGAATATACAATAGTATGGACACAGAAAATATAGCTATTGCGTAGCTATATTTTCTGTGGTATGGAGGAAGACGCAACACTGTATGTCCATTTTCTGCTGCAAGTTTGTGACACTCGTATTCCTTCTTTATTTTAAAAGCTTTTAATACTTCTAGCAGTTCTCGTTTTTTTAAGTTTCTTCAAAATATAAATCATTTTCAATCATAAAATTTTGAATTTTTGCTTTTGTATTATTACAATGACGCTATTTTCAGGTATATTTTTAAGGACTTTATGTTTAAACCAATCTTCAAAAAGTTGTGCGTCGGTATCTTGATGGTAATCTAAAGAAGAATCTGCTGTTTTTAGCTGAAAGCAACAGACAATTTGGAACAAACCCGTTCTCTGAACCACAATATTACATAATATTGTGATTCTTTTGCCTTTATTTGATGGTGCCTTGGTTTGACATTTTTTGGAAGAATCATCCCAACCTTTTCTTGGAGTGTCATGGGTATCGAACCATGTTTCGTCAAGGTAAATAATTGGACTATTTTGTTCTCTAAATTGTTTAACAGCTGTTAAATATTTAAGTCCCCATTCCCGTAAACGTTGAGATTCCATTAATGTCTGTCTTTTATTAATGCTTCGGTATTTAAAACCCATTTAACGCAATATTTTCCTAAGGCTTGAAAGGCAACAATATTTGTTTCGTCTTTAATCAGCCGCTCTTAGAGGGAAATCAAAGTCGGTACAGTTTGTGCGTCATACATTTGGTAAATCTTTCTTCTTAATAAATCCATGTCATTTTCGTCAATGCTTCTAAATGTGCCAGAATCACTCCGATTTTTTCTAGGATTAACAGGTTTAAGTACTATGTCTTACCGATAAAGATAAAGGAGTTTTTGTCAAAGTAGACGTCTCTGCTAAAGCATCCATCGAATTAAAATTTCTACTCAACAAAGATTGATACTTGATTGATTGATATTTTTAATTATTAGTTTGGCATCGGTAGATAAATGATTTCTTTTAAAAATTACACTTGAAGATGCCCCCCTATCAGCACAATTGCAAGGACACCACATTCTACCACTAATAAGCCTAACTAAAAATTACTCGCCGGAAAACCACTAAAGACTAAAATTATTAAAAATCAGTTTGTATTTATATAGGTATAAATTGAATTTGTACCTGGTCCGGCTCTGGTCGAAAAGGTTTTAAAATTTGGGATTTCATTATTTATTTTATGGTCAAAGGGATAATGAGGGTTTATTGCAGTCAAAAGATCAACGGTTTAATTCTACAAATACTATAAACATATTCAAAAATCCAAACTAAAAACAATTTAAAAATTATATTTATTGTGGGAGATATTAAACCTGTCTTTCTTCTTAAAAATTATAGGTTATTATTATAATTTGTTCCGATCGACGAGCAGGTAGTAAGTGCGAGTGTATTGTATATTGCTAAAAGCTTCGAAAATTATTTTTTCCACAAGTTTCGTAAATGAATGGACACCATTATTTGGTAAATATTTCGAAGTAGAAAAATATCAATTTGTTTCGCTTCATTCAAATCGAAAATGTATGTGTCAAGCGTATCGACACTGTGGTTTGTAAAATTTTTCGAAATACAGTTCAAAAACGTTTCGAGTAACAGAATTCGAAAAAAAGTTTCGGAACGCATTTGTCGCGACACAATTCTAATATTTGAATCGAAAATGTTTCTAAACGTTTCTCAGCAAAGAATTGGTGTCCAATTTGTGTCTAACTATGCTACTTGGGATACTATACTGTGCCGCACACGAACCTTTTCACTTGCTTAACTGGTATTCTTTTAGGTAGATAAAGTGGCCAAGTCCAAAGTGAGCGAGTGCGTCCATGACTTCCTATTGGTACTGTGCACTTCTCACCGACACGGCGTGATATTCAGGGATCACACGGTGGGATTGGGGAAGAAAAATCAGAACGGTCTTATGTACACGGTGCTGGAGAGTCTGGACAGACCATGGGAGCATTCGTACGCCAGCGAATTGGTTACTAAAATATGTAGGTAAGTATCGTGTCAGTTTGCCTTTCGACGGCATAACACAAAACTTGTAAGAACAATGGTATAAGGGAAATCTATCAAACGATAATTCTGAATTAAAAAGTCGGGCACAACAAAACAATTAAAACTAGAACTGTAGGAAAATAATCATTAATTGGTAAAAATTTGCTTATTTTTGCCTTAAATGCTTTCTTAAAAGGCTAAAACGGTTTGAAATCTAAAAACTGGGTTAAAATTTGGATATCCACATCACAAATAAAATACCTCTTTGAGACATTAAATATAATTTCCTAATAAGATATATTATGCTAAAGTCGTAATTTACCTTATTTATAACTTAATATATATTAATTTATTATAATTACTCATTGGATCGGGCTGTGCTGAATCGTTCTGAGAGGATGGCCGATCTTGGCATCGTATTTGATAGCAAACTTACATTTGTTCCTCATATTGAACAGATGCTGGTTTCGGCCTCCAGAGTACTTGGTTTTGTTATCCGCAATAGCAAACAATTTAATGATTCTGCTACAATAAGATTATTATACTATACATTTGTGCGTTCCAAGCTTGATTATGCATCGATTATATGGAACCCAATTTATCTTGTCCATATTATAACCATATTGAATCAGTACAGAGGCGATTGTATAAGTATTTGGTCTTTAGAGAGGACAATGTGTATCCCATTAGGGGATATGATCATGCTGCCAGAAGAGAAGTTCAGTCCGTCAGATTTCTGCATGGGTTGCTGAATTCCAAGATTGATTGTGCTTCTCTCCTGGGGGATATATATGCTTTCGTGTTCCCCGACCGGAGTCAAGGTGTACTCTGACCTTTCATCTCAGCACAGCTAGGTCTAATATTTTAAGGCAGTGTCCTCTTTATTTTATGTGCAATGTCTACAATCGTGTCTGTAGGGCTTGTGACATTAATGCGGATCCTGTTACAAGGATAGTGGATGCTGTGCTGCGTTCCAATGAGTGATTGTATTCACAGTACATTGTATTTATTAATTATTATATAATTTCATTTTATTTTATTTTATTTTGTTCTATTATGTATTTCATATTATGTTTTATCTAGATTTTCCTTTAAGTGGGTGTATCCTGTCGGAAATAAAGACTATATTTATTTATTTATTTAATATATTATCTACCTCATTATTAAGGATGGGTAAAAAGTACCTAAGTACTACCTTTAAAAGTCTTAATAATAATTTGCTGGCCATGTAGTTATAAAAACAAGTGATAATTTGGTTAATTTTGCATTATAAATGTTCCTAAAATTATAAACCTTTTTTGGTTAGAAATTGGGCTACTTCTTAACTTTCTGAATAAACCTAAAAGGATAAAATTGCTTGTACAATTGGCCTTCTAGAAAAGTTGTCCTGATTGAAGTGGTAGATTGCATGTCACAAATTACAGTCAATTTACATGTTTCTTTAATAATATCTTGAAGGACAACAATTAATTGTTTATGTTTTCAGTTGTGTGTACTTTCTTCCTAACCGTAAAAGTGTGCGCATAGCGTGACCTTTAAAATTTGCAATGTCAAAACAAAATTCGAATAATAAGAAAATAATGACATACAATAATACAAGAAAAATGTTTTTTATTACAAAAATCTTATTAACGCGCGTTGCAGCAATGATTTTCAGTCTCAAAATACAAAATTATCAAGTTCTTTATCAGATACGGCCGACTAAAACCAATCGAGAGGATCCAGTATTAGGGAACGCGAATCCTACAAATTGCCCTTATTTTAACCTTGAGTTACAACTTCAAACTTCCTATATATACATATAAAAGCCTTTATTTCAAACTAATTTTTTCAGTTTATTATATTTAGAAACGCCCCCTAGCAGTGAAGTTAGGAACTTTTTTTAGTGAACTACTTTGATGCAATTTGTTAATAATTATTTTACACCATAATCGTTAGTTGTTTGGGAATAAATAAATAAAATTAATGTAAGTTGTTAAGTATATTTACTGTTCCTCTTCTTCTTGCAGCTCGTGTCCAGATTTAACAAAAAATGTTTGGTCGAGTTTAAAACCATTCCTACAGCCCAGGATGACGGAAAAGTGGTTGAATGCAATGAATTTTGGTCGAAAACTGATTAAAGAGATGGAACCAAATTGTATTGAATATTGCGCTAGGGATCTTAATCCACAACAGGTAAGAAATTTAGAAAGAAAAAAATATTTACTTAAATCTATTAAGAGTGGGGGCTATTGGTGCTTTCGCCATTTCATTTTAAGCTCAATATTTCGTTGCTATTTTGTTTTCGAAAAATAAAACTTATAAAGCAGTATAACCTTGAATTTTCCCATTTTAAAAAAAATTCTTTGTTTGCGCCATATTTGTGCCAAAGTTCATTTTTCTAACCATTATCGTAAGAAGTTGGTACTCGTATCTATAATTTTTCAAAAAAAAAATTTTTTTCGTGCATTATTTTTTTTTCTTATATAATTTACTATCATAGATATGGTTTGGAAATTTGACGATAAATTTAGGCAGAAATTTGTTTACAACTATATTTTAACGTGTAATACACACTTTACAAATTTTATTAGAAAAATATTATAATATTTTACGAAAATATAGAAACATTTCTATTTTTTATCAACAAAAATTAATAAAAGTGCGCCAAAATATGCGCAGTAATTTAAAATAACACTTGTCAAACTCTTTTAAGAAAAGCGGAAAAAGAAAGGTTACGTTTGATTGAAATTAGGGAATCCAATGACCCGTCAAACTTGTTTGCCTACAGCCGCCACATTGGATCACGTGGTTTGGATTAAAAACGAAGAAGAATAAACAATTAAAAGAAAAAGAAAATATAGTGGCATATCGGACAAGTGTGTAACTATTTTTTATATTGGAATACACAGGGATCCAAGTTCAATGGATACCCTGGGGCGGGTAGACCACGACGGCCGTTTCGTCCTTGTTAGGATTCGACGGGCAGCCATAACCCAAGCAATTCCAAGAACGACGGAAAAATGTACTAAAAGCCTACTTATAGAATCAAGGCCCTCAATACACCTTAGCGCCATCCCACGGAACCAACTCCAATATAAAAGATAGTTACACTGGTATAACGAAAGGTAGACAACTAAATAAACCACGAAGTGCAACCACAATCCAGTATAGGGAACGCTATTTGCGTTTTCACCGAAAACATCTGCCATTTTGCAGACAAGAAAACAGATCAACGCTGGCACCCACCAGAATGCGCGCAATCCGTTTGAGTTTTAAGCCATAAAAATGTTAAAAAGATGATATAGTGTCCGCGAAAATAATTAAAAGAAAAAGAAAATATAGTGGCATATCGGACAAGTGTGTAACTATTTTTTATATTGGAATACACAGTGATCCAAATTCAATGGATACCCTGCGGCGGGTAGACCACGACGGCCGTTTCGTCCTTGTTAGGAGTCGACGGGCAGCCATAACCCAAGCAATTCCAAGAACGACGGAAAAATGTACTAAAAGCCTACTTATAGCCCAAGGGTATCCATTGAACTTGGATCCCTGTGTATTCCAATATAAAAAATAGTTACACACTTGTCCGATATGCCACTATATTTTCTTTTTCTTTTAATTATTTTCGCGGACACTATATCATCTTTTAAGAATAAACAATGTTTTTTTACCTTTGAGTAGTACCTAACCTATATTTGTTTTGTGGCGTTAGGGACATTCAAGATGGCGCTTGTTGGCAAAATGTCAATTTCGCACTTGTTTTGGACTCCCTAATTGGCATTCGGAGGTTATATTATTTGCTATTTCCTAAGGCCCAATTTTATAAAGTAGGTTTAAATCGAACTGTTCGGTTTAAACCTCGGATCGCTGAAAACTACAGTTTTATATACGTGGATTGACAGCGAGGCTCGATTTAAGAACAACCAACCTAGTAATAAGTTAATCGGTAGGCAGAGTACCGCTTAAATTCAGGATATGATTAAACATGGCAATTTTTTAATTTTTTTATAACCTATAATATTTGTGTTTCACTGTCGTTGTTATTTTTATTAATAATAATAGATAAAGTCGCCACAGTGGATCTTTTCCCGTGCGTCATCAATCAACGATCAGGACTCAACGTGGTTAATAACTCTGCATCCTTATTTATTACAATAACAAGTTTAAATAAACGCATAAAAGAACGTCTCCAAGATTCCGCAATAATATAACGTGCTAGACAAGAATAAAACTATAAACGTCAATTAATTACTTTTTTTATTTGTTTAGTTGACTACCGTTGTATTTTAGAACGTCATTGTCAACCTTATTTTGATCTGTCAATCTAATTCGTATTTTGTAAATGTGTGTGCCTTAAAACTGTTCCTGTTTCTAAAAATAGTTCTTTTTAGAGATAATTATACCCACCATCTGTTTTAGCGGTAAGTATTTATTGATTTTTATAATACCTAATTTATTTATTTTAAATATTCTAACCGTGAAAGTTCTTTGAAAAGTTTACGGCAGTGGCTAAATTCCCTTAAATGAAAGGATGTCAAAAATTTGCCTTTTGCGATTTTAATAGTAGTTAAATGTATTAACATTTGTTTGTCAATTTTTTTTTAAATAATAGAGAATGCCGGGCAAAACTTAAAATAAATAATAATTTTTCGGGATATTATGTAGGTACGTCAAACGGTAGGCAGGCATGTCCATTTTATGAACTTAGACTTAGTTTTGACTTTTTTTGTCTCGTAATTTTGATTTGATTCATACGATTTTGATGACGTGAAAGTGATGATGCACGGGAAAAGATCCACTGTGGCGACTTTATATTTGAAGTTTTTAACGAGTTATTAACAGACGACGAGGATGATTTCGTCACTATTATTAAGGAACCTAGGCGGAACAGAATTTTTCGGATTCGCACCAACTATATGGAGACATTAAACAATTTTCAGGTTTCAGGTTTAGGATTTCCAAAAATTCTGTGGAGCAATTGGTAGGACTCCTAAATAGGATAAATTAGGCTATGTTATCCCATGCCGTATTTTTTTCTCTCCAACTACTCACATCACTCTTTTTTGTTTCCAAAACGTCTTTGTGTTTCTTGACAAGAGTCACTAGCAACTCTATATCTTGCTCTTTAAAGTTTGGCCCCCTTTGATTATCTACTTTTTTCATCTTCAAAATAATTTAAACCAACTAAATAATACAGCAGAACTGGAGAATGAAAACTACGTAAAAACTTTACAAAGGACACAAATCACAATTTTAGGTTAGGTACGTACTTTCTCGCCTCTTAACGTACGTTAAACCCCTATTATAAAATTAGCATAATATACCCTTGGATTAAACCTTTATAAAGATTATTCTTTGGTTTAAGTCTTAATTTAAATCCGAGATTTAAGATCACTTTATAAAATTGGGCCTAAATTACTTTATTTTTATTTATCGAAAAGCTGGGTTAGATATAATTTGACATTAACGTTTAACAATGCGTTACTGGTCTTTAGAGCGCATGATTTCTTGCAAAAATTGCATCCAAATTTGTCACTGTGTCATACACATTAAAATTCCATGTAATTCTGTGCATATTTTTGTTATAAATTTTTACTAATAAAATGTATTATAAATTTTAGCACAAAATTTGTATTAAAATTACGTCTGTGTAAAACGGCACTAAGTATCGTTTTACACAGTAGCAAATTTGACGATAAATTTAAGCAGCAATTTGTTTACAACTTAATTTTAACGTGTAATACACACTTTAAAAATTTTTTTAGAAAAATATAATATTTTACGAAATTATAGAAACATTTCTATATTTTATCAAAAAAATTAATAAAAGTGCGCCAAAATATGCGCAGTAATTTAAAATAACACTTGTCAAAATCTTTTAAGAAAAGCCGAAAAAGAAAGGTAACGTTTTATTGAAATTGGCATTCGGAGGTTATATTATTTGCTATTTCCTAAATTAGGCAATCCAAACCACGTGGTAAAAAACTGACGCAATGTTGCCAATCGGCGGACTTTAGTCCGATTTTCGGACTTTATTTAAGGCTATGGACTTTTGTCGGACTTTGAAATTATTTCGGACTTCTTGATACCTGACGAAAATATGCTAAATGCACAAATTTGGAAATAAAATCGGCAGGTAACTCATTGTTTATTTGCCAAGTGTTGGGTTGTCTTATTACTTATTACATTAAATTTTTTATTATTGTTTTTTTTTGTTATTAAAAAGCAAATGTTTATAGAGTTATCAGTATTTTTCATTATATAATATACCCCCAACAGCAGGGCCGGAGCTAGAGCTGAATAGGCCCCGGGGCAAAACAAATTTTGGGGCCCCTGAAATAAGTTTTGATACCACAGTATTAATGTCGGGTAAGAATAACAGTATTTTGTTAATGTAGATATTTATTGTATCTTATACCAACTTGTTGGAAAAGCTATTAGTATAATCTTCTACACATTGAATCTAATTAAACACCGCGCTCTCATGATATTTTGTCACAAACGCAAGAACTTACAACTAACAACACTTCTTTCTAGATTTTATAGTGGCAAATTCGTTTATCACTTTATCAAAGTCAATTTTGCGCGCTCTTCGATTTTCAATGGACAGTAACGCTAAATTACTGAGTCTATTTTGTCCCATTGAGGTACGCAAGTAGTTTTTTATCAACTTTAATTTGGAGAAAGTCCGTTCAGCTTTCGCAGTAGTAACAGGGACAGTAAGGAACATCAGAAGTGCTGTGCACACATCTGCCGGATAACTGGACGACAACGACGCATCCTGAATGATCAAGATACGGGCTAACTCTTTAACATCTTTCATTGAACTTATCTCTTCCGAAAATGTCGACCATACAGTAAGCAACTGAGAGGAAAAAGAAGGTGACACATCGTCTGAGAAAGTTTTGGAAAACAGATCAGCTTCTTGCTCCAACTCGCTTTTCGATGAATTTGTGAGATATTGAGGTTGCAGGATTTTATAAATAGGTATTCAGAACATTTTTCATACCAACAAACCTAGATTCGAGTTGCGATGATATTGTATCTATCATCGGGTAGAAAATGTTCACTCGGAGGCGTTGTTGAGGATCATTTAATCTTTCATTTTGAAACAGTTCATCTATTTTGCTTTTTTCTATTACCTGAGCATGTTTTTTAACTTTTTTTTTTAAAGTTTGTTGGAGTATTGACAAAAAATTGTTTGCAAGGTATTAATGTATTCGAATAAAGCTAAATATTTTCCTCTTCCCAACCCTGCCGGGGGTCCCTCTGGGTCGGGGACCCCGGGGCGCCGCCCCGCTGTAGATCCGGCCCGGCCCAACAGTAAAAGTAAATATCACTTATGGCGAATGCGCCAGACGAAGCATTTTCATTTCAACGCGGACTAAATCGGACTTTTTCGTGTCACTGGGCGGACCTTTTCACCTAATGTCATTGGCAACACTGAACTGACGTTGGTTGGCACACATGACTGACAGTGACAACTGGTTCCATAACCAAAGCATTTATTTTGTTGGCGTTGAACTGTTTGGATCGTGTTTTTAAGTATTTTGGTATCTTTTTTCTTTTAAATAAACTAAATTCTTCTGTAATGGAGAGTGAATATCTACGAAAATTATTAATGGAGAATCCAGATGTTGGTCAAAGGTAGGTTTAAATGCAATTAATTTTCTTGTTTACCTTTGTAACCATTGTTTTCTTTTTAGGTATCAACTGAAATTAAAATTAATAAGCAGGTTGGGACACGTTGAAATCTACGAAAATTATTAATGGAGAATCCAGATGTTGGTCAAAGGTAGGTTTAAATGCAATTAATTTTCTTGTTTACCTTTGTAACCATTGTTTTCTTTTTAGGTATCAACTAAAATTAAAATTAATAAGCAGGTTGGGACCCGTTTCTTATTAATTCTCAGGACCTTGATTATACTATTAATGGTGTTCCTATATCAATCGTGGACATTATTGCTTATTTGGTTTTTCCCATAGTTTGCGAGGTCTGCAGCCATGTAGGTGCATTACTTTTTGCAGAGTATGCTCACTCCAGGAAAGAAGCATTGTCTTCAAATATTGTTTTTAGTACCTACTATTCATTATGTTTGTTTAACATACTATTAGTATTGTGCACATACAGGCATCGAGTTGCCTAGGTGCATTTGTAAATACCCGGAACCATATTTTACAATGTTATACCTACGAATAATTCTGTAAATTGTTGAAAATTATGTAAATACTGAATTGAACTGAAATATTTGTGATAATTCAAAATTGAGAATTAACTGTATGAAATATGTTTTACTTTTGACTGTATTTTCATGAATTTTTATTCTTAATTTTAATAAATATCAACGACTAAAAATTATTTTTTTTATTAAAATACAATTAACCAAGAGTAAATAAAAGACAAAGAAACAACTAAATGTGAGAGAATATTAAAAGCCAATACTAATTGTTTAATAATTTTATTTCAAATTATATAAATACCTATTTCTTTACACATCGCATCTTACTATACTATAACTATCATCTAGTCTCTGCTTTTTTTACAATAATATAGGATCATATTTCTTAAATCGCTTCGTTCTGGCCATATTTATTAGTGATTTAAACTTTCTATATAAAATATCTATTAAATTTTCAAAGTAACTAGAAGCAGTTGTTGGAGATATTTTGAAATTATAAGCAAGTTAATACTAATAGACTGAAGGCACTGAGAGCTGTAGTAGTTGTAGTTAGGATGTATTCTTCAAATGTATCTCCATTTTTCGTCGTTAGAAGTATTATCCATCAACCCGAATGGTGAATTATCCACTTTGCTTAGTTGCTCAAATTTTACTGCAAGTTATTCCATCGTTATATTGGTCTGAATTGCAGTTCCTCCATCTTCTCCTTTCGAGTCAACATTTAGTTCACCTTGATTTAAATCCATATTCTCCACCTGCAAATGTTATAATTTATTTACCAAATATTATCTTTAAACGAATCATAAAAAATCACTATTTTAGCTTTTTTGCTTAAGGTTGATACTTATATGAAACTTGCATATTCTCATGGTAATGAGCTAAGTTTAAACACACAAGAATCAATATCACAAAAAAACTTATGCATTTAGAAAGTAAAACATCTAAGTTCAGTAATAATCAAATAAAATATCAAAAAACCTCTTACTTCGCATTATAGCATCTTTCGTCTTTTCTCTAGACGTTAATTTCTTTTTAAAGCTTCAGGCCTCCTGCACTTTGTGCAATATGTCCCATATTTTGAGAAGGAACCCAATCTGGATGTTCTTTGTTTTTCAATATGGCAGGCTCACCTATTAATCATAAATGTATTAGAAACAGAAACTAAAACCACTGAAATTTCCATTCTCAAAACTCTGAAGAAGGTTTTATTCTATGGAGTTTTAGAACTTACCAGTTATAAAATGTTTACTGCAGACTCTCTGATATTTTAGCTTTGATTCAGTTAAATCATCGCACTGTATGGCCGCTATCCACAAAGCTCTACGTTATCTCGACATCTCATTTTTATGGGGCTTATTAGATAAATTCAGTACGCTGGGAATTCTATAAAACGACACATTGTCACGATCGCGCCGACTTCCGCAGTTAACAACAATATAAGTCAAAGGCATAATAATAATAAAGCTCTTCAAAAACAGTACAAAAATACTCAACAGATAACAAACACCAAAATAAACTGTAAAATATGAATATAAATACTCCTTTTTCCGCAAGCTCAAACGGTTGTTTACATACATGTGTGCCAACCACTGTCATTCGAAAATGGATTTGACAGGTCGTTGGATTGCCTAATTACTTTATTTTTATTTACCGAAAAGCTGGGTTAGATATAATTTGACATTAACGTTTAACAATGCGTTATTGGTCTTTACAGCGCACGATTTCTTGCAAAAATTGCATCCAAATTTGTTACTGTGTCATACACATTAAAATTCCATGTAATTCTGTACATAATTTTGTTATAAATTTTTACTAATAAAAATTTTTTTCGTCATTATTTTTTTTTCTTATATAATTTAATATCATAGATATCGTTTGGAAATTTGACGATAAATTTAAGCAGAAATTTGTTTACAACTAAATTTTAACGTGTAATACACACTTTACAAATTTTATTAGAAAAATATTATAATTTTTTACGAAATTATAGAAAGATTTTTATATTTTATCAAAAAAATTAATAAAAGTGCGCCAAAATATGCGCAGTAATTTAAAATAACACTTGTCAAAATCTTTTAAGAAAAGCCGAAAAAGAGGTTACGTTCGATTGAAATTAGGGGGTCCACAACAAGTGCGAAATTGACATTTTGCCAACAAGCGCCATCTTGAATGTCCCTAACGCCACAAAACAAATATAGGTTAGGTACTACTCAAAGGTACAAAAACATTGTTTATTCTTCTTCGTTTTTAATCCAAACCACGTGATCCAATGTGGCGGCTGTAGGCAAACAAGTTTGACGGGTCATTGGATTCCTTAATTGGTATTCGGAGGTTATACCTATTATTACCTGTTTCCTAAATTTACTTTATTTTTATTTATCGTAAAGTTGGGTTAGATATAATCTGACATTGACATTTAACAATGCGTCACTGGTCTTTATAGTGCGCATGATTTCTTGCAAAAATTGCATCCAAATTTGTTACTGTGTCATACACATTAAAATTCCATGTAATTTTGTACATGTTTTTGTTATAAATTTTTACTAATAAAATTTATCATAAATTTTAGCACAAAATTTGTGTTAAAATTACGTCTGTGTAAAAGGGCACTAAGAGAGAAAATTTTGCCGGTAAAATTTTCGACTGATATGAAAGTTTGTTGCTTTGCTCGCCTAGCAGCTCGTGATTCTATTTTGTCAAAAATTTCATTCTCTAAATTGCCAAAAAGCAACAAAATTAAATAAAACCAAGAGAAAATTTTGCCGATACAAAATTTTCTCTCGAATGATATTCGACAAGAATATTTCACGAGAAAACAATAAAAGCACACTGTTTATTTAGCAAACTAGAAACTTTATTTATTTATTACTAATATTAAACGTACAGTTGTTCTAAGTAATAGTTTGTCCATTCTTTTCTATCAAAGCATGGTTTTGGGTATGATTGACTTACATTTGAGAAGTCGAAGGTCCACATGCTTTATTTGTTGTTCTGAGATTTTCGATAAGCTTCAGATGATGACTAGGATCTAGCTGCATATATGGTTTCAGGGAAGTTGCGTTGCAGTGTCCTATTAACTTAATCAACTCTTGTTCCCCAACACCTTGTTTGACACAGCGGAAGATCGATAAGAATGATTTGTTATTTTATGCTTCTTCGTATCTATTCCAATTCTTTCCGCTGAAGTTTTGGTACACTTAGATACTGTATTTATTCCTAGTGGAGTATTTTTGAACCAACATCCCTTCTGCCAGTTTGGATGAACGGAGAGAAATAGTCTGTCTGTGGAAATGTTTGGTCCTCTTCTTTCCAATAATTTAAAAAATAATCTTACAGGGCATAAGTCTTTGTTTGTAACCATTTGCTGTTTGCCAATCCTTTTGACTCACCTTGAGCTGTCTTGGAAAATATGCTGTTATATTCAATTCGTCCGGTGAATTCTCCCATGGTATCAAACTCCTTTTGAAAATATTGAATTTTGCAATTTACGGTATCATTGCCTTTCCACGCTAGTTTAAATGAGCAGAGATGGAAATACTTTTTTTGCGCTTGTGAGACTAACAATAGTTTTTACCTGACATCTATCAAAATTATGCCGCTGAAAAACAATCTTGTTGATTTTGTCTAGGTGTATATAATTAAGAGTTTTTCCACTAGGAAACTTGCTATAACATTTTGCCAGTATAAAACACTAGTGAAATAGTCAATAAAAATTTCATTTATCTTCTAGTCCCTCCTGTCAATGAAAATAATTCCAGAAATATAGATTTATCATCATTATTACAAAATATATCTATGTATTTCATTACAGATTGTTAATACCGCTCCAAGTACCTTTCCATGGACCGTTTATAAACACCTTAGTGGTAGAATTTGTTAGAATATTGAAATACGTCAAGAAAGCATCAAAAATATTTTTTTCTAATATAAACGTTTTTATCCTCTTTTCATCCCTTAAGGGACAGACCTTAAAAAAATAAGAAATACGTGTTTCATTACATGTGGTCAGAGTAATTATGCTGAGTTTCAAGAAATTTGGACTAAAAATATTTTTTCCAGTATAAACTTTCTACCCCCTAGGGGCAAAATTTCTCGAAATATCAAAACACGTACTTGCTTATTTTAATATAGTTAGCATAGTACTAATTTTTAGCAATATAGTTTAAAATTATAGGTAGTTATAGGTACCACCCTCAAAATACCCCTCTAACCCCTAAGTGAATTTTGAAAAAATGACGAAACAAGTTTATTCTTATTTTATTAACGGAACTTATTTACCAATTGTTAGACCTCTAAAAATTTCAACCCCCGCTTTTACCCCCTCAGGAGTTGATTTTCGGAAAATCCCTTCTTAGTAGATGTCTCCGTTATAAGGAGAAGACCTCGAGATTTCATGATTTCAGGATTAGGGGTTTAGGCTAGGCGATGATGAATCATCACTTTTACTACAATTTTATAATAATAGTATAGATTATATGCATTCAATTTTTATTCTTTATTTTAGCTAGCGCAAATCATAGAAATCCTTGTGTCACCATCACCAATACTAAAAGTCATTCTTCATGCCGAGAACGACACAGATGACAATCCGAAAATCAAGGAACACATATCTGGTCTTCTCTACGACATGCTGGAAAAAATTGACGGTCACCTTCAGTCTGTCAAAAAGTGGAGTAGCGCGGAAAATTATACAAAAGTTAAACAGTATTTGTCTAATTACGTTGTCAGAAACTACCCGAACGCTGAAATTTTACTCGACGATTGGAAAAATCTTTACTTAGAAAAAAACATTGAATATGCCAAGGATGAGTCAAAGGCAAACAAGCATGTCTTCTTAGAAACGGTTCTTAATATTGCAAGTTTTTATAAAAATATTGCTCCCCCACTGTTGTCCAGTCTTATGTCCACAAGTTTAGATTTAAAGGAGCTCCTTCCGAATTTAGCTTCACAATCTGTCGAAGACAGTGAAAAGCTGGAAACGTTGCAAATGAAAATAATAAGTGTTTTCGTGGATATTGACCATTCATATTTTCTTCCAAAAACGGAAATATTTTCCTATATTGTACCCTTTTTATTGCAACTATATCATAAGGAAAAGAGTGCAGAAATTCAGCTGGTCTTGCATAAAATATTAAAAAACACCGGAGTTTTTGGAGGTTCGACGTACGAAATCAACATTTGGTTAAACGGTATTTTCAATTTCAGTGTTTTAACAAAAGATTTTGCCGAAAACTTTGTGCAGATTACAAAAAACACCTTTGAGAATATTTTGGATTATCAAACGGAGCTGTCTCAGACAAACGTGGAAGAGATGGGGCATGGAAAAGGCGACTTTCCGATTGAAAATCTCTTGGATATGCCCGCGGAGGGTGAAAATAATATTCAAAAAGTTAGACGACACAGGCATTTTAGTCCTCTGGTTCTAGGGCTTTTGAAACACTTGCAAAACAACGACTCCTCGAAAAGTATAAAGAAATACTCCGAATTCGTATTTTTAAATATCTTCCATTGCCAAACTACGCTGCCAAAAATGTGTTCTTTACTTAGAGCTTACAGCGAACAGGTACCGGCAAATATCTTGAATTATACTCAAAAGTGGGGTCAAGGAACTTTTGCTCCTTTGGCCAAAATGAAAGGCACTTTAGAGGTATTTAAAAGCATAAGTGAAACCTTCTTAAATGATAATTTTAACGAAAGTTTTGTAAACGAGTTTTTGTACCCGGATTTTTTAGTTGATGTTTTGCAAATGTCCACGTTTTATTTGAGCAACTTGATAGATTTCGAGCTAGTTTCCAAACGGCATGCTCGCAACTGGACACTTTTAGTTGATTACATGTGCAATCAGGATCATTTTGACGACAGATGTGTAGAAATTACTTTGCAAAACCCGACTTTTATCAAGCATTTTAACGTTGTTCAGTTGGGTAAGGGCAATGCTACCTCATTGTGCACCGAAGCCTTGATAGAAGTACTTAAAAAACTTAAAAATTCTGATGTAATAAACATCGAGAAGTATGCAAAAATTTACTCGAGCAATATTTTTAATAGTCTGGAAAAAGTTCTCAAAAAGCCAAAAAAATATTTAAACGATCAAGATATAAGTAACATTTTGGAGGTGTGTCCGTTGGATCACAAGGAATGTACTAGGATTATAACTCAAATTTGCGACTTACTAAACGATGATCTAGAGTTAACCGAGAGCTCGGTCGTCCTAGAAATATTAACGTATTGCCTGGACCGCGTTTTCCTTGTATGCCATCAAACTAGCACGTTCGATCTACTCGAGGAAACAGTTATATCCAAAATAACTTCTTATTTAACTCGTTTGAATAAAGAAAACAGTGACAGCCAAGGTTTATCAAAAACTTTAAAATGTTATTTGGAAAGTTTTCCCCATTACATCTCACACGTAGACGAAGAGCTCTTTTCAAGCATACTACAGCTTAGTGAGTATAACGGCGACAGCGCTGATTTAGCAGTGTTTTTACTCGGCAAAAATTTGAAGCTGGCGAGAGAAATTGAAGCTAACATTGATAATGTAGTTGAAAAAAAAGGAGTTATGTTACCCCTGGTTCATGTTCTAGTCGATTTTAAGGACTGCGACGATATTTTGAAAATAGTTTATAACAAATTGGAAGCTTCAATATTAAAGGCTTTGCAGAAACCACAAAAAGTCGGTCAGCACTTTTTGAAGAATTACAACATGGGGCTGTTAATTGAAAAATTCATGCCGCTTAAGACCTGTAAAACTTTCGCGGAGAAAGCTCAGAAATTTGAGGTGACTGAATTGTTTCATGTGAGGCTTTTGGAAGCTTGTTATGAAAAGATTTTAAAAGAAAGCGAAGTCAGCGAAAAACAGGCTTGTAGTATTGTTTTAACGTTTGTTCATTTGGAAATAGGACTCTTTAAGAAAAAAATAAGTTCGAAAGAAGATAACTCGCTAAAGGTGGCTGAAGTGTCGAGAATGTTTAACGAAACCTTGGAAAAAGTAGCGTCGAAAACACCACGTCACAATTTTTCTCATGTTGCCAATAATGAAACTTTCAAAAATTTTTGTAAATTTGCCTTGAAGTACGGGGTTTCCGGTCAGCATATCTTACTCACAGTCTTAAGAAATACCATAGAACTTATGACAGAGGCTCTGGAAATGGACGGAGCTAATTTACTCTTGGAAATGCTGTTGTCCCACTCGGAATTTTTGAACATTGTTTTAGGAGAGCATAACGAAACGAAATTGGAAATTTTGAGATTGTTTTTGACGATTTGTCGTCATTGGAATGCTGTTATGGAGAGGAGTCACGTGGCCGTGATCTTGGCGGCTTACAGAGGCATGGTTACCAGTTGCGACAGGGCTGTGCTGGCCTTATTAAAATTGTAAGTGTTTGAATTTGATTTTTTGAAATTTAAACTTTTGTACACTCACCGACATTAGATTCGATCCATCCAAAATTTTGTTTAATTATAATGTACCTATAAGTTTTATTCCCGTAATCCGATTTAAATGATTGTTTTTATAATTTTAGATAAATGTTTTAGTTCTAATTTAATTTTTTTCAATTTTTTGAAAGTTTACTTGGATACAGGACCAAAAATGTGTGTTTTCCCTTAAGTTTGTAACACCCTGTAGAGTAATTTGGCAATCTTAATACTAATGAAGAAACTTTTTTGCTAAGTTTAATATATTCTTAAAAGTTTAATTTTTTTATTTGTCTTGATATCTTTCTCGGTTCAAGAGATACGAATTTTTTAAGGAAACACTATACATTTCATCGATCAAGATTTTAATTTGTGATATTCTCTTAGTGTAGAAAATATACTCATTGAAAGTTTACAAAAAGGCACCCTGTATAACAATGACTGTCTTCCAAAATAACTGTTTATCTAGAACGTTATTGTAAATTTTTTACATGTTAGATTTTCTAGTAGTAAAGTCAAATTTCTGTAAGAACACTCTGTGGCTGTCACCTGTCATTGACGACACCCTGTTGAAATCTGGTCTATTTTACGTTAAGATGTTGGCGATAGAGACAGGTCTGGGCTAAGTTCTTTTACCATCGCATTCACCATATTTTAAACTTATACGGGAATCTTAATGGTTTATTAGCATAATGGCTTGCAAAAATACAATGTTAATTTTATTTACAAATTGAAACATCGAACTCAACGTGCGATAGGTTAAAAGTTATAAAACATAGAAATACATTTGATATGAACTAAACTTATCAATGGAAAACGCTTTGTTCAACCCTGACAACATACAATAGTTTAGCCGCTCAAATATTGTAGCTACGAGCCAATCAAGCGGAATGCGCCAGTTTCGCGTTTAATGTTCAATTAAAAATTTCGTTCATATTTACAGCAAATACACTACGCCCATTAATTATCGAATATTCAAAAATGCGCGCCCAAATTAATAAGCTGTAATTTCGTTAATAATAAACCAATTTTGATTTTTTTTTGTTTAAATGATATACAGGGTGATCCTTAAGTACATCAAGAAAATCTAGGATAT
This sequence comes from Polydrusus pterygomalis, assembly GCA_963969555.1. NCBI lineage: Eukaryota > Metazoa > Arthropoda > Insecta > Coleoptera > Curculionidae > Polydrusus > Polydrusus pterygomalis. The sequence goes on along the minus strand of OZ018381.1, from coordinate 4,458,659 downwards.
GATTCCTGGCATTAATTTAAGTTGAAAAGTTCATATGGACTTATGCCCTAAAATGCTTACCCTCTAAGATACAGGGTGTTAAAATATTTTTAAAAAGTATTTATTTTAGTTAAATTTCGAAAATCCTTAAAGATACGGTATTGAAAATTCGTGCTTATCTATTTTGGATCAAACAACATATTTTAATTAAAAAAGGTTTTGCTTTCTTTCACCAGTGGCGTGCGTACCAGATACCATTAATATTGTTTTGGTGAAAATATTTGATACCCCACTGATTTTTTTAACTATGATGCATTTTTATGCATTATTGATACAAGCTGAACAAGAGTTGCCTTTACTATGGTTTTGAAAACAGCAATGGATTTAAAGAAAAATGGAAAAAATAAAAAAAACTTTGTCATAGCTTAGAACTTCCATAAGAAGACGGCTAGATGCTAGATGCTTGTATTTTAGCAGATGGTGGCCACTTTTAACAGTTTCTTTAAAACCATCAGTATGTTAAATTATTTGTTAAATTACTTGTTAAGTAACTTGTTAAATTACTTGTGTGTCATAAATAATTCATAACATGTTTTGTACTTATTTAATAAATAAATTAGTTTTGTCCCATACGGCATCAGAGTTATCTTTAAATCTACTTTTTTTTTTAAAAACATAGTAGAGACAACTCTTGTTCAGCTTGTATCAATAATGCATAAAAATGCATCGTAGTTAAAAAAATCAGTGGCGTATCAAATATTTTCACCAAAACAATATTGATGGTATCTGGTACGCACGCCACTGGTGGAAGGAAGCAAAATCTTTTTTAATGAAAAGGTGTAGTTTGATACAAAATAGATGAGCACGAATTTTCAATACCGTATCTTTATGGATTTTCGAAATTTAACTAAAATAAATATTTTTTAAAAATATTTTAACACTCTGTATCTTAGAGGGTAAGTATTTTAGGGCATAAGTCTATATGAACTTTTCATCTTAAATTGATGCCAGGAATCATATCCTAGACTTTCTTGATGTACTTAAGGATCACCCTGTATATAAGATTCTAGGGTTTAGGGCAGCGTAGTTTGCGTCCTGACACGTCTTATTGTAGGGGGTAGCGCATAAACTCTAGATGCATGTAAATTTCCTTAAATTTAAAACTGACATATCTTACATAAAAATTGAATTTAATTTATTTTTTAAACGAAAGCAATTAGACATGTATCAGCGCTAGAAATTGGCCAAAAAGTTTCGCCATGCCACTAGAGGCAAAGAAAAAATACCATATCTTCGAAATAAATTCTGATGCCGAAAAAATGTTTAGCAAATAATCAATGAGTCATTTAATCACTTTTGGCTTTTGCTAAATTTAGAATAAAAAACATGTCAACAAATAAATTGTATAATACAGGGTGGCACGCAAAAACCTATCCCATTTAATTCGTTCACAGAAAATTTATACAAATACAAATTCAGATACAGCATCATTATTAGGTAAACAAGGATTGAGCATGTGTGGGACCATATGAAGAGACAAGTCCGTGCGGAAGTTAACCCGGCGCAAACTCTTCCACAATTAAAACAAGCGCTGCATCGAATGTGGCAGAATATTGACCACGAATTAATAATAAATTATATTTTAAGCATGCTACGACGGTCTCAAGAAGTTATTAATGCTCGTGGAGGGAATACCTGATAATAAAAATGAATTATTATTTTTGTATTTTTAAACTTTTTAATCAATTTAATTAAATGGTTAGATATTTCCGTAGCACCCTGTATTATAGACTTTATTTGTTGACATGTTTTTTTTTATTCTAACTTTAGCAAAAGCCAAGAGTGATTAAATGACTCATTGATTATTTACGAAACATTTTTTCGGCAACAGAATTTATTTTAAAGAAATGGTATTTTTTTCTTTGCCTCTAGTGGCATGGCGAAACTTTTTGGCCAGTTTCTAGCGCAGATAGATGTCTTATTGCTTTCGTTTAAAACATAAATTAAATTCAATTTTTATGTAAGATACGTCAGTTTTAAATTTACATGCATCTATAGTTTATGCGCTACCCCGTACAATAAGACGTGTCAGGATGCAAACTACTCTGCGCTAAACCCTAGAATCTTATATCTATCATTTAAACAAAAAAAAATTCAAAATTGGTTCATTTATTAACGAAATTACAGCTTATTAATTTGGGCGTGCACTTTTGAATATTCGATAATTAATGGGCGTAGTGTATATCTAAATTTTTAAGTAAAAGTTGCAAAACGATATGGCACCACCGCTCGCGATTGTCGAATGCTAATTTTCAAAACATACTAATCCTTAAAACATACTAAAAGGATATAATAGGTTTTATTAAGCCCCAGAAAATTATTCTAGTTGCGCCAATGTAACTTATGTGGCCGAGTTGATTGAGAAAAGTTCACAGTCTTAGTGACGCAAAAAACTGAAATGCCTTTAACATTTATCAGTTTCAATAAAACTGTGTGTATTATTTTATATTTAGGTATGAATCCAAAGCAGAGCAAACCCGTTTCTTTGACTTCAAGCCATTTTTGTGGGGTCGAGCGGCTGCTGCCCATTACTCCGTCCGGACGCAAATTGAAAGTTCTCTGATTAGGCAGCCAAAAATAAGCGACGTCTTAGGTATGTATCCATCGGTTTTCTTACCTCAGCTCTAACAAGATGAAACCGATTCCAAATTTTAGTTATTCACATTCACATTCAACAGAAAAAAATGGCTACCTTAATCTGCATTAAATTCCTGTTAAACTGTACTGTAAATTACGGTGAATATCCTAATATTAATACAAAACTAAATGAATATAAATATCTCCTTTGCGGTTAAAGATACAAATTTATAAACAGAAATTATACCAAAACCAAAATACTTGGTCAAGTATGCGTCTCAAAATCCAAGATGATGTTTTTTTATATGACCATCCTATGTTTTAAGGCTGGTTTGAATTATATGCAACTGGTTTTTACGGGCTTAACTATTAAAGCGATAGTGTGCATTTTTGGTTAGGAACCAAGATAGCAATGTAAAAACCATAAAGTCATTTGAAAGGTACAGCATAATATAAATGTATTAAATGTTCATATTTTAGAAACTCTTGGTTCTATGTGCCGAAGATTTTTAATCAGCTTGACTAGATTTAGTACCTAGAATTGAAAACTGCTATACATAATATACAACTTTATTGTAGATTTTAGTTTCGGGAGACCGTGTAGCTTTGAAACATGCACTTTAGATTTTCTTACATTTTTTGTACCTTCGTAAGGAGGATGTCTTAATTATTTATGTAATTTGGTGTCAAAATGGGCCTTTTCACTGTAACCGAATTCATCATATTTAGCATTAACATCCTGAATTAGAACCAATTGATAATACATCCCAATAATAAGAATCTTCCTTGACAAACCTTTCCCAGGAACAATTAAAAAGACACCGAGAAAACGTCTATGCGATAGGATAATGATTAAAATTTAGTTAAAAAGCCCATTGAGATACTCCATAACAGTGTTTCCAAACCATTAGTGTAAGTAAAAAGCCGGCAACGTATTATTTTCTGTTATAGAAAGCAAAGAATTATAATTTGGCCAGGTTTCATTTTTTTAGCGAGAGGTAAGAAGGCGTCTAAATTTTACCCCCTATAAAGGTATATAAGGTATTTATGTCCTGTTAATACTAACAGCCACGTAATTTCTTAGACAACAATTGTTCTTATAATAAGATCCTTAGAAGTCATCTTACAGTTAGTGGTAACATGGTATTAATAATTTGGGCCTAGGGAGCTATCTCCCTGTTGTCTTTGCGGTTTTGAACGTGTCAACCCTGGTGTTCTATCACGATGTATTGTATGCAAAATCTTTTACTATTTTAATCACTTTCAATTATACCGGACATTAGGATCCATGATTTCTTTAAAAGCAATAAGATTATTTTCATGGCATGAATAGATTCCTACTTAAAAATCCTTTGCACAGGAAGAAAAAATAATAACGACTTGTTATGTTTCACAAATTTAATTAGTTTGCTGACACGTGTTTTGACCCTTACGGGTCATTGTCAAAGGAGTACAAGAAGATACTAAATTCTACGTGACATTACAAAGGTATTTATATCATATTATGGTAACTATAAACATGTACTAAAATTAAAATTAGGATTAGAAGATTGACTGGTCAACTTTGGGTTTTCCAAATTTATTAAAGGTACAGATACATATTTAGTCCTAAATAAGTGTGCTATTAAGAATTAGGGAAGCACCTGAAGCTATTTCGGTTTGATTATTAACAACATTACATTTGTTTTTATGGCTTTTTTGATAGCTATTGTTTCTAGTAGATTTAGTTTTCTGCTTTTATTGTGTATGTATATGGGTTTTATTTATGTTGTTAGAGATTGAGTGATTTTCTTTAATGCAGTGATCAGCTTACCCTGTTTTATTTTGTTTTTTAAAATAGATGTTTTGTCTTCTTTAAGCCTGGTGTCAAAATTTCTACCTGTTTGTCCAATGTAGATAGCATCGCAGTTGTCACATTCTATATTTGGTAGACCCCACTTTGTAAAAGTTTGTTTTTAGTTTCTATTTTAGCATTGGATATGCGTTTGTGTAAGTTGTTTTTATTGACTTGTATAGGAATGATATTAAGGTTTTTAAGTTTTTTGAAGATTTTTTGGCTTGTGTATATATTATGTATATCTTATTGAGCAGTATTTGTCCTTAATTGGATGTGGTGATGTGTGATGCTCTTTGTAAAGAAGTCTTTGTGTGTTTTTTCTTTGTTTTTTCTTTATTATTTGGTGTATGATTTTTGTTGGGTAACCGTTGTTTGTGGCTATTGTTTTTGATATCTAATTCTTGTTTGTATTGGATGCCTGAGAGAGGAATGTTAACTAGTCGATGTAAATGGCTTGTTAGTTAACTCTGTCTACTTTCCAACGGCTGTAAGACCGCGGCCGAGTAGCGGCGAATCTCTCGACTGGATGCGAACGTGAACAGTCTAATTTTCGATTCACTGGCGTGCGGCGCATTTGGTCTGATTATAGGGGTCATCGCCCAACTTTTCAGAAGCGATTTAAAAAAAATGTGGAGCATTACTCTATAGGACTGCGCATATTGTAAAAAAAAACGACTTACACATTTCTTCTTCTGATTTTCATTTTCTATCCATTATACTGCTAAAAAGTCATTATGTCTGATTTTTCCCAAAGTGAAAGAAACCCGAACTAAACCAACATTTTTCATACACTTCAATCAAATTAGAAGTTTTGTGAAAACGGCGGTTAAATATGTTTTTATTTTTATTGCAGGCATTATTAAAGAAGACCTAGTCCATCGGACAATCGCGAATCATCCTCTGCGAGAAAATTTGCATCAGGAAGGCGAATATCCCGTTCAGGATTTGCAGTGTTACGACTTAAAGTTTCTGTTGCCGTTGTTTAGTCACATTTTGGCGCCCGAACAGCAAGTTAGAACGTATGTCTTCAGCAGGTATGTTAACTACGGGCACAGAGGAATGATAGGTCGGCGCTGTCGCCGGACCTAGAGAGAGTCGGAATTGCTTTTTATACTTATACAGGGTGTTAGTGAATAAGTGCGACAAACTTCAACATGAAAAAATAATGATAGTTTGCTATATAACTTTTGTCCGCAAATGCTTTGATTTCCGAGATACAGGGTGTTAAAGTTTTTATTAAAAAGTGACGATTTATTTATAGCTCTGAAACCCATCGAGATATGTAAATGAAATTTGGTAGGTTTTAAGAGGTAGTTATGGCGCATTTTCTGACATGCAATTAAGAATTTTATGTTTATCATTGGCGCGCATAAGGGTAATAATCTCAATTTTTTTAAAAGAAAAAAATGACACGCCACTGAGATATATCAAACTAAAAACAATTTTTGAATTTCTCATTCAATTTGTAACAAAAAATCTCTCCTTTTTTTAGTATTGGGCGCCGTTTTTATGCAAAAAATTTAAAAAAATTTAAACGCGTATTTTTCATTTCTTTAATACATCATCTAGTAGGCTACTGTGAACATTCTGTTAAATACGAATATTTCAACGAAATGTTAAATTATTAGCGTTTCTTCATTTTTAAGCTTTTAGTTTGGTATAGCATTAATGTTAATAAGTAATTAATTTTTCTTTTATCGAAAAGAATGGAAAATTATACATTTGCGGAATTGTCAGACATGCATTTTGTCTATGGTCGAAATAATGGAAATGGTTGGCAAGCTCGACGATTGTATGCTGAGTTGTATCCAGGACGTAGAGTACCCCATCACACAATATTTGCTCGTCTGCACCAACGTTTACGCGAAAATGGTACATTTAAGAAACGAACAGCTGACTGCGGACGCCCTCGAGAAGTACGAACTGTGCAACTAGACTAACTAGAGAAAGCAGTTCTCGAGTTAATTGCAAAGTCACCTGAAACAAGTACTCGAAAAATTGCCAACCTATTGAATGTATTAAAAATTCTTAAAGAACAGCAATTGTATCCGTTTCACATTCAAAGTGTGCAAGCTCTACTACCTAGAGACTTTTTTCCGCGCCTAGTTTTTTGCCATTGGATTCTTCATCAAATCGCTCAAATTCCTAATTTTTTTAATGGCGTTTTGTTTACTGACGAGGCTAATTTTGGACGACAGTGTATACGAAATTTCCATAACAATTACTTATGGGCTGAGGAAAATCCACATGGAATCTGTGAAGCTCATTTTCAGTATCAGTTTTCAGTAAATGTATGGCTTGGGGTAATTGATGATCGTTTAGTCAGTCCATATTTCCTTCCACAACGACTAACAGGCGACTCTTACCTTAATTTTCTACAGGAAGAGCTACCTGCTCTTTTAGAAAAAATCCCTCTACAGCTGAGACAACACTTCTGGATCATGCATGATGGCGCACCAGCCCATTTAAGCATTAATGTACGTAATCACTTAGATTGGTCTGCTCGATCGCCGGATTTAAATTCTCTAGATTTTTGCATTTGGGGTTTTCTTAAGTCGTTTATTCCACTCCCTCGAAAATGTTAAAGACCTGAGGAATCGAATTATAGCCGGCTGTGAGACAATAAGAAATACACCAGGAATATTTGCGCGAATACGACAATCAATGAGGCGAAGAGTTGAATCTTGTATCACGTCTGAGGAAGGTCATTTTCAACATTTGTTATAGCCTATTTATTTATTAGTTCTATTTTCTGTTATTGTTCTGGTTTAATGTTATTGTATTAGATAGTTTTTAATAATGTATTAAAGAAATGAAAAATACGCGTTAAGATGTTTTATTTTTTTTCATACAAACGGCACCCAATACGAAAAAAAGACAGGAGAGATTTTTATCACAAATTGAATGAGAAATTCAAAAATTGTTTTTAGTTTGATATATCTCAGTGGCGTATCATTTTTTCTTTAAAAAAGTTGAGATTATTATCCTTATGCGCGCCAATGATAAACATAAAATTCTTAATTGCATGTCAGAAAATGCGCAATAATTACCTCTTAAAACCTACCAAATTTCATTTGCATATCTCGATGGGTTTCAGAGCAATAAATAAATCGTCACTTTTTAATAAAAACTTTAACACCCTGTATCTCGGAAATCAAAGCATTTGCGAACAAAAGTTATATAACAAACTAACATTATTTTTTCATGTAGAATCACCCCCTGAAGTTTGTCGAACTTATTCACTAACACCCTGTATATACTTGTTAGGTGGCAAACAATATGTAACAATAGAAAAACATGCTAGTGCAAACAAACAAACTGAATACGGAGTACCGCAGGGTTCGGTGCTGGGGCCTTTATTGTATTCACTCTTTGTACTTAGTTTACAGAACTCGGGATTGCTGGCTAGATATTTTACCTTTGCAGACAATCCTGTGTTAGTATATAGCATAGACGATACAAGTAACTCTAAAGAAATTGTGAAGTCTGACCTTAAAAAATATACAGATTGGCTATTGACGACTTAAAATAAACATTGAGTATATTAAAGTATAAGTGGATATTAAGGTATTTAAAACACGCGCGATTTTGCAAGCACGACGGCGCAGCCGGAGTGCTTGAAATAGAGCAAGTGTTTTAAAGACCAGTTATCCACGAATACTTTACATTATTTTTTTTATTGGTACACTTATTGGTATTTATATTACAAAAATGGAAATAATAACTTAGTAAATAAGTGGAATGGTCGAATTCGTGATGTGATATACCTGTCGTTGTCATGAAAATGAGGAGAACAAAAATAACTTCCAATCTGCCACATAAGATTCATTGTTGTCACCGTTGACATTGGTTGTGTATTGCTTAAAAAATATTTTATTTGACGTTAAAAGGTAATTCTGTCAAATCAATAATTAAAAAGTTGACATATTTAGACTTCACGTTTCACGGGTTGTTGATGTTGCTATGTTAACTTTAAAACACGCGCGTTTTTGAAAGTGGGATTTAAACACGCTGAGGCGTACTTTAAACTAGACTGGGTACATATCGCTAATCGTCAGCCGAGAGTACATCTAATATTAGTACTAAAAAAAATTTACAAAAATTTACAATAAAAAAATACTTTTCTTTTCTTTTTTTCTATTTACTATTGCTTTTTTTGCCTCACCTTCCTGCGGAACGTGAAGGGAAAACATATCGCCAAATTGTCATTATAACAACTGACCAAAACTACACAATGGTGCAAAATTTCCGTTAACTCGTATAGATAGGTATTTTTCTGAGACGGCGCCGTATAGGTGCTCTTTAAACTCGCACACCTTTGTGCAATGTGGGATATACTTTCCATATTTGCTCTATAAAAATATGTAAGTATTCAATCGATTAAAACATAGGCAAAAAATTATTCTTACATGGAAGCTATCAATTATCAGCTAATAAATTTGTAGAAATATTAACCGCGGTGAAATATTATTGTGCCGAGCCCTTCGGGCACGGCACTGTTCTAGTTCGTTCGTTTAATTATACGAGAGCTGTCACTTTGACAGGTAAGTGTCATTTTTTTGAGCTTTTTCGTAGCGAGGGTTATAGCTGTAAGAATTCGAAATTAAAAAATTTTCAGGTACCTAAATAAGAATGTTTTATACGATAGCCGTCAAATTTTGACAGGTAAGAGTCAATTCTTTTTTAGCTTTTTCGTAGCGACGATTATAGCTGTAAAAATCCTAAATTAAAAACTTTTTCAGTACCTAAATAACAAAGTTTTTTACGATAGCTGTCAGATTTTGACAGATAAGTTTCAATTTATTTCTATCATTTTCGTAGCGAGAGTTATAGCTGTAAGAATCCTAAATTGAAAAATTTTTCAGTTCCTAAATAACAAAGTTCTATACGATAGCTGTCATTTTGATAGGTAATTTTTAATTTCGGATTAAAACGGTATAATTCTACAAATGCTATACTTATATAACATTTCGATGAAAAGTTGTTTTTCGTACGAAAAACAATGAAAACCGTAAAATAATCGTGCCTTAAATAGTAATTCTTACTTTTTTATAATTTGCACCCTTTATATTACCGGTAGGTATAGAACAATATATTTGAAAAAAGTAGTATTAGAGATGACCTAAACGAATCTCCAAACCAAAAGTGTGTCAGATGCACCGAATTCGATTTATTAACGATCCAACATGACCCTACATTGATTTAAAAAAAATCAAAAAATTGACTTCCCAACTTTCGATCGCGTTCGAAAACAATAGTGTATTGTAGCCGAACGTCGTTTACATGCCAAAAAAGTTTAAATCGATTAAAATGATTTTTGCCACCTGTATCGCGCTATAACGGAAAAAAACATATTTTTCAACTTTGACTTTAATAACTTTTTTCCGGTACACCCTGTATATTGGAAATTGTTCCCAGAACGTACCCCGACTATTCCTCTCTACGTCCAGAAAGTTTTAATCGTTTTGCTCTAACCGTTTCCGAAGAAAAAATTCGCGAATATCGAAATGTCGAACAACCTCCTACCACGTGGCGACGGATTATCAATGTCGGAACGCAATCTTTAAAATCGAGATTATAACTATTTCTAAAACATTTTGGGCAAATATTTTGGTCAATAAAATTAGAAGAAGGTTTAAGGTAGATATTCCATCCAATTTAAAATCAGGAAATGTTCTTATAAGACTAGCAAGTCAAGCTCAAAACACCCATTTTTTGCCATTTTTGACAGCCAGATTTTTAGAATTATAATTTACATCAATATCAAGGCACTCTCGTTAAAAGAGAATGGTGTTAGAATTTGTAAATTGTGCCTGTTTCCGCACCCAAAAAAGCGACTTTTCTCAAATTTGCGAATATATTTTGATAAGTTTGGATATGTAGAGTTATTAAGAAGAAATCAACGCGTGTTTTTAGAGAAAAATAAAACGTTTTTGTTAAAAATTAAATTAGTTACAGTCGATATAGTAAAACGTCTGGTGCAGAAACCTATAAAAACATTATAAATTAATTTTTTTGAGCCACAAAATATGATTTTCCAGGGTGCGCTTACTATGCAAACTAAAGCTTGTTTATCCGTCCATATGGTGGATCAAGAAAAAAATCAAAATGTTATATATTATAGACACTTGCAGAATTATTTAAGCAAGCCAGTGCAACGCCAACAGAAATTACGGGAAAAAGTTCATAAGCTGCCGTTTTTTCCGTATTAAAGATAAAGAAACGAAAAAATATCTCTTAAATACAATTTGACGGCTCTATCCGCTAAAGTATACAACGTTTCGATTAAAAAACGTTTTCCGTAGGAAACGAAAGGAAGAAAAATAAAAACGGCGAAAAAATCACGCCTTACTCTGTGGTTTCCAGTTTCTTACAATTTTTGATAATTTCCATTCCAGTTAGATATAGAACAATATATTGGAAAAAGGTAGTTTTTGAGATGGCCTAACCGATTATCCATACCAAATGTCGATCGGATGCACCCAATTCGACTTATTAGCGATCCAAGAGGTACCATTTTGGACCAAATTTTGACTTTTAAAAAATAAAAAAAATTATTTCCAAACTTTCGATCGCGCTCACAAACAATAGGCTTCTGTAGCCGACGGTCGTCTACGCGTCGAAAAAGTTTAAATCGAAAAAACTAATTTTTGTGGTCTGTATCGAATGCCAACGAGATCCCGATATTTCTCGACTTTAAAAATTAATAACTTTTTTCCGGCACACCCTGTATATTCGAAATTTTTACACAACGTATCCCCACTATTCCTCTCTAAACCCAAAAAGTTTCAATCGTCCCACTCTTACCGTTTCCGAGAAAAGAAATCGCAAATGTGAAAATGTCGAAACTGACGACGAACAACTTATTTTAAATGTAGCCGCCGTATATAATACTAGACTGGGTACATATCGCTAATCGTCAGCCGAGATTGCATCTAATATTAGTACTAAAAAAAAATTTACAAAAATTTACAATAAAAAAATACTTTTCTTTTCTTTTTTTCTATTTACTATTGCTTTTTTTGCCTCACCTTCCTGCGGAACGTGAAGGGAAAACATATCGCCAAATTGTCATTATAACAACTGACCAAAACTACACAATGGTGCAAAATTTCCGTTTTCTCGTATAGATAGGTAGTTTTCTGAGACGGCGCCATATAGGTGCTCTTTAAAAGTTTTATACGACAGCTGTCATTTTGACAGGTAACTGTATTTTTTTTTTAAAGCTTTTCTTGTATCTTACATTATAGATGTAAGAATCCGAAATTTAAAAAAATTTCAGTATCTAAATAACAAAGTTTTATACGACAGCTGTCAGATTTTGACATGTAAGTTTCAATTTTTTTTTAGCTTTTTCGTAGCGAGAGTTACTACTGTAAGAATCCTAAATTGAAAATTTTTTCAGTTCCTAAATAACAAAGTTTTATACCATAGCTGTCAAATTTTGACAGGTAAGTGTCAATTAGAACAATATATTTGAAAAAAGTAGTATTTGAGATGACCTAAGCGAATCTCCAAACCAAAAATATGTGGGACGCACGCAATTCGATTTATTATCGATCCAACATGCTCCTACATTGATTTAAAAAAAATCAGAAAATTGACTTCCCAACTTCCGATCGCCTTGGCAGACAATAGGCTTCTGTAGCCGACGGTCGTCTATGCGCCGAAAAAGTTTAAATCAAAAAAACTCATTTTTACGACCTGTATCGAATGCCAACGAGATCCCGATATTTCTCGACTTTAAAAATTAATAACTTTTTTTCGGCACACCCTGTATATTAGAAATTTTTACACAATGTACCCCCACTATTCCTATCTAAACCCTAAAAGTTTCAATCGTCCCACTCTAACCGTTTTCGAGAAAAAAAAAATCGCAACTGTGAAAATTTCTTACATAGACGAAATTGTTCAAGAGCTGATCGGGGTTTTCGAGATTCCGCGCGGAAGAGACGTATATAATACTAGACTGGGTACATATCGCTAATCGTCAGCCGAGAGTGCATCTAATATTAATACTAAAAAAAATTTACAAAAAAAAAAATACTATTCTTTTCTTTTTCTCCATTTACTATTGCTTTTTTTGCTTCACCTTCCTGCGGAACGTGAAGGGGAAACATATCGCTAAATTGTCATTATAACAACTGACCAAAACTAGAAAATGGTGCAAAATTTCCATTTTTTCGTATAGATCGATAGGTAGTTTTTGGAGACGGCATCGTATAGTGGTCGACGTCCTATTTTCAATGCCGTCTCGCTCGATCCGCTACGACTTTTCGTTACCGAAATATATGATATTAACTATTCTTACATAAATAGCTTATAAATTGGTGAACATTTTATTGTGCCGAGCCCTTTGGGCACGGCACTGTTGGAGTTCGTTCGTTTCATTTTATACTTTTGACAACCATTTGTTAGCAACCTCTAATTTTGAAACATTTCAATTCGTGATAAAAAAATAAATTTAGTTTGTTTACAACCCAAGTTGGTTTTTTTCGTACCGAGGATTGTCGCTGTAAGAATCCGAAATTTAAAAAACTTTCAGTACCTACCTACCTAAATAACGAAATATTAAAAAAAATAAAAAGACGCGCCTGGAATTGAACCCGGGATCATCGTGACCAAAAGTCGTAATCTAATATATACCACTAGGCCACCGACCACTTTAAAAATAATATAGAATATTATTGCCTTATTAAAGATGAAGAAACAAAAAAAATACTTTTTATTGTAGTTTTTTTTTCGATACAAAGTAGTATTTGAGATGACCTAAACGAATTTCCAAATCAAAAATATGTGGGACGCACCCAATTCGATTTATTAACGATCCAAGATGCCCCTACATTGATTTAAAAAAAAATCAAAAAATTGACTGTCCAACTTCCGATCACCTTGGCAAACAATAGGCTTCTGTAGCCGACGGTCGTCTACGCGTCGAAAAAGTTTAAATCAAGAAAACTTATTTTTACGACCTGTATCGAATTTCAACGAGAAACCGATATTTTTCGACTTTGGGGTTTAATAACTTTTTTTCGGGACACCCTGTATATTCGAAATTTTTACACAACGTACCCCCACTATTCCTGTCTAAACCCAAAAAGTTTCAATTGTCCCACTCTAACCGTTTCCGAGAAAAAAAATCGCAAATGTGAAATGTCTTATATAGACGAAAATTTTCAAGAGGCTATCGGGGTTTTCGAGATTCTGCGCGGAAGAGACGTATATAATACTAGACTGGGTACATATCGCTAATCGTCAGCCGAGAGTGCATCTATTATTAGTACTAAAAATTTGTATTTAAAAAGTATTTTTCTTAGCTTCTTTTTTCTATGTTTTCTATTGCTTTTTAGCCTCACCTTCCTGCGGAACGTGAAGGGGAAACATATCGCCAAATTGTCATTATAACAACTGACAAAAACTAAAAGATAAAAATAACGGGTGCAAAATTTCCGTTTTCTTCTATAGATAGGTAGTTTTTGAAGACGGCATCGTATAGTGCTCGATGTCTCGTTTCCAATGCCGTCTCGCTCGATTCGCTACGACTTTTGCTTACGGAAATATATGATATTTAATATTATGATATTGATACTAACATTGAACCCATCAGCACCGGCTTTTTTTAAAATTGCACAGCAAACGTATCAATGTGGAATATACTTGCCAAGTTTGTCTCATAAAAATATGTATTCAATCAATTTAAACATAAGTAAAGAAACTATTCTTACATTGATAGCTGATAAATTAGTTTAAAAGCTTATTTTGCCGAGCCCTTCCGGCACGGCACTGTTCCAATTTGTTTATTTTATTTCATACTTTTTCCAAAACCATTTGTTAGCAACCTTTAATAATTGCCTAAAGGATTATCCAAACCGAATGTCGATCGGATGAACCCAATTCGACTTATTAACGATTCAATAGGTACCTGTTTCGTCCCATATTTAACTTTGAAAAAATTTAAAAAATTATTTCCAAACTTTCGATCGCGCTCACAAACAATAGGAGTCTGTAGCCTACGGTCGTCTACGCATCGAAAAAGTTTAAATCGAAAAAACTAATTTTTGTGGCCTGTATCGAATGCCAACGAGATCCCGATATTTCTCGACTTTAAAAATTAATAACTTTTTTCCCGTACACCCTGTATATTCAAAATTTTTACACATTGTACCCCCACTATTCCTCTCTAAACTGAAAAAGTTTCAATCGTCCCACTCTTACCGTTTCCGAGAAAAGAAATCCCAAAAAAAAATTAACAAATTATATATACTTAAATAGTAATTCTTATTTTTTATAATTTGCTACCATTTCTATGCTGTTTAGGTATAGAACAATATATTTGAAAAAAGTAGTATTTGAGATGACCTAAACGAATATCCAAACCAAAATTATATCGGACGCACCCAATTCGATTTATTAACGATCCAATATGACCCTACATTGATTTTAAAAAAATCAAAAAAATTACTTCCCAACTTTTGATCGCGGTCGCAAACAACAGTGTTTTGTAGCCCAACGTCGTCTACATGTCGAAAAAGTTTAAATCGATTAAAATAATTTTTGCCACCTGTATCGCCCTACAACGAAAAAAAAACATATTTTTTAACTTTGACTTTAATAACTTTTTTCCGGTACACCCTGTATATTTGAAAGTGTTCCCAGAACGTGCCCCGACTATTCCTCTCTACGTCCAGAAAGTTTGAATCGTTTTGCTCTAACCGTTTCCGAAAAAAAAATTCGCGAATATCGAAATGTCGAATAACCTTCTACCACGTGGCGACGGATTATCAATGTCGAAACGCCATCTTTAAAATCGAGATTACAACCATTTCTGAAACATTTTGGGCAAATATTTTGGTCAGTAAAATTAGAAGAAGGTTCAAGGTAGATATTCCACCCGATTTAAAATCTGGAAATGTTCTTATTATTCTAGCAAGTCACGCTGAAAACACCCATTTTTCGCCATTTTTGACAGCCGGATTTTTAGAATTAATAATTAATTTAGATACATCAATATCAAGGCACTCTTAGTCAAAAGTGAATGGTGTTATAATTTGTAAAGATTGCCTGTTTCCGCACCCAAAAAAGCGACTTTTCTCAATTTTGCGAATATATTTTAATGATTTTGCATATGTAGAGGTGTTGCGAAGTAATTAGCGCATTTTTTGAGAAAAAAATAAAACGGTTTTGTTAAAAATTGAATAAGCTACAGTCGATATAGTAAAAAAAAAGCTGCCGTTTTTTCCGTATTAAAGATAAAGAAACGAAAAAATATCTCTTAAATACAATTTGACGAGCTCTATCCGCTAAAGTTTACAACGTTTCGATCAAAAGTCGTTTTCAGTACGAAAAAAAATAAAAACCGTGAAAAAATCAGGCCTAACTTTATGATTTCCACTTTCTTACAATTTTCGGCAATTTCCATTCCAGTTAGGTATAGAACGATATATTGGAAAAAGGTAGATTTTGAGATGGCCTAACCGATTATCCAAACCGCATGTCGATTGGATGCACCCAATTCGACTTATTAGCGATCCAAGAGGTACCATTTTCGACCAAATTTTGACTTTGAAAAAATCAAAAAAATTACTTCCAATCTCTCGATCGTGCTCACAAACAATAGGCTTCTGTAACTCGCGGTCCTCTACACGTCCAAAAAGTTTCAATCGATCAAGTTCATTCCTGGGACCACGGTGTGGGCCGCGTGAAACCCGACTTTTTTCGACTTTGACGTTTAATAACTTATTTCCGGTACACCCTGTATGTTCGAAATTTTTACACAACGAACCATCACTATTCCTCTCTAAACCCAAAAAGTTTTAATCGTCCCACTCTAACCGTTTCCGAGAAAAAAAATCGCAAATGTGAAAATAGCAAAAGCCACGACTACGCCGACAACATACGCACATTATTTTCACCGAAGCGCCGTATAACATATCGCGGTGTAGCGCGATATGTAATAAGCGGAATAGGGAATCAATAAAAAAAAATATTTTAAGCAAAAACATAAAACAATTGAAAATCCTGTAATAAAAATAAAATATCTAAGACTTATTATAGACGATAAGCTGGACTGGAGTGAACATATTAATTTTCTATCAGGCAAAGTTATGCCAATGGTTTGTGCCTTGTATAAGACTAGACATTATCTGTCCCACAAAAAGAAAATGAGTAGGTATATATAATGCTTATTTTTTATCATATTTCAGATATTTATTGCTCGTCTGGGGAAACTGTGGTGTAATAAATTTTAACACAATACAAATTTTTCATAATAGAGTTCTTAAGATACTTTTTAATTACGACTACCTAACACATACGAAAGATTTATATAGGGAATTGGGATTATGTCAGCTTAGTAAAATTTTGGAATTAGAACAGTGCAAACGTAGATATGCATAAAATTATAAATAAGGAACAGAAATCTAACACTGACATACTTTTTAACTGTAATGTGCACTTACACTAACTGGGACTCAGGATAATGTCTATCTCAGAAATGTTCGAACAAATAAGGGAATTCTGAGCCCAACATATCGGGCAGCCATTGCGTATGAGAATTGGCCCATAGAGCTAAAGAGCATATTGCAATATAAGAATTTTGTAAAGGTAGTTAAGGTACAATTTGGAATTTGAAAATAACACAGCTAGGCATGTGGATTGGAATTTATTTTTTCTTTAACTATCGAAATTTTTTGTTTTGTATAAAATGGGATATGTACACTGTTGTTGGCTGTAATTAAAATACAAAGATCGATACCAGGGTTCTAAACACTGTTTAGGTCTTAAGAAAGATGTGTGTTTATACATTATGTAATTATTTTAATAAAAAATCTTGTTTAAAAAAAAGGTACAAAGAAAAAGAACCCTTAATTTGTGTATTATAACAAACAAAGCTAGAAGATAGAAATTCTATTGGGGCTTAATCTTGACGTGGAAGTGATTTTCTTTTCTTTCCGCTTTATTTATAACAATAATCGATTTAGAAGTATTCATGCTTAGCGAAAATGCCACTTTTATGGGATATTCGATGCAATGAGATACCGGCCCCAATTTATCTTTCAGTAATAATATCTATCAAATGAGTAGTAGTTTATATCGCTTGCGTGCACAGCTGGTCGACGAGATTTCTGACTTCAGTTTGTAGTTTGCCGGCAAGTTGCTCGAGCATGCACAGTGGCATAGAATATACTGTTCGCGTTTTGTGAATTTTAAATATATTCTCAATTTTTGTGCTGGAAAAAATACAAGGTCGCTAAGATGTATGGACACGCTCGATTATTTCTTAAAGTATGACAATTAGCGAAAAATGTTAAACACAAAAGTTTTAGGGCCTTTTAAAAAGTCTATTAGAATGAAGTTACTTTTTTTAATGGATGTTTAAGTTCTTTTTAAAATTCTAAAAAGAAATTATAATAGTAATAACCTTTTCTTATTTGAACAAAAGAAAAGATTACAATCCTTTATGGCATGCTCTTCCTGTACCTACAGATAAATGGAGCTTAATATAGATCAAAAGCAAACAAGATCTTATACCGTTAATATAATTAATTAATTCAGACTAAAATCAGCAAAAGCAAATAACACTTTACAGAACTATTAATTAATTAATACGGGCTAAAGTAAATATTTTACAATATTTACAATAGCCCCATCTTCCATACATTATTCGCCACGTGGCAATAATTTTGCGAAAATTGCGCGGCGCGCCCGTATCTTATCGATTTACATGGTTGACAGCCTGTTAGTAGTCAAGGTATTTTCTTATTGGCAATTTTAACATAGTTAACCACTTTTACGATTTGTCTACAGCAAATATCTCCTAAATTTTAAATGAAATATTCTTTAATGAAACTAATTCTAATTAAATGTCGTCATGCATTAATAATTCGTTCCTCCAAATTAAATCATGAGGTCATGCGAAGGACAAATACTTTTGTATTATTTTCTGCTGATGATGTCAACATTCCTTTTTTATACAAAATAAAAC
The DNA here is from genome assembly GCA_963969555.1 of Polydrusus pterygomalis. Classification (NCBI taxonomy): domain Eukaryota; kingdom Metazoa; phylum Arthropoda; class Insecta; order Coleoptera; family Curculionidae; genus Polydrusus; species Polydrusus pterygomalis. The sequence continues at coordinate 4,440,222 of OZ018381.1, read as the reverse complement.
GTAACTGGGTGGACGACCTTTGTTTTTTAATATAGAAATATTAGTAGCTACACTAAAACACTGTTGATCGCTGTTAAATATAAGTTTTTATTGCAACCATTTATATTCCATATTTATTATGTTTAAAGAAGACCTATAGTTTTGTAAATATTATCTGGAATTATGCAATTTACGTGTGTCTGAACGGCAACTTGTCAACATCTCTGAGAAGACCTAAGAAGTCGAAACCGATCAGTGTAGTAGTTGTGCTAGGAGGATTGTTAAGAAAAGAAACAGAGAATAAAAAATAACAGGAAAAAATGCCAAAAGTACTTTTGCAGCAAGCAAACAAAACCGCTCCTTTTCTTTCTGGGCTCTTAACTAAACGATTTTTACTCTTCTTTTTAACACTTATATAACCAAATATTTATCGGCATCGCAGGGCCCGCTCTAGCAATAACGCCGCCCTGGGCAAAACAAAAAATTGCCGCCTTTTTCCAGTGGTGGTTTGTGAATTGTTAACTTGGGGGTGTACTAAAAGCCCGCTGCAGACGAAATGCGCCGCAGGAGAAAATTTTTTAAGACCACGCCAAATTTGGTCAATAATTTTTAGTAAATATGTTTAAAATTTATGATTAGATAGGTAGGTACCTACTTATTTTATTGAAAATGAAATAAGATAAAAAAAATTAAAAATGCCAATTTATTTTTCATTAGGTAGTGGGTACATTGTTTAAAAGTAAAGTCCAATTTTCTGTTTTTATTTGCAGCAAACGTATCAATAACAATAAAGTCCCTAAATCTACACTTTGTGATCTGTGTCAAGTTAATTTCGGGTTTAGGTCTTCCCTCAATTTTAATTTTAATTTTTTGCTCAATACTAATTAACTAAAATTGTTTTTCAAATATTCCACATTCATAGTCGTTTTGGCATTAAAACTGTTCGTTTTTATTAAAATAAGTAGTCTTTACTGCCCCAAAATAATAACAAAAATATCAAGGAAACTCCAAATAATAAATTCATACAGCAATTAACACGCAATGAACTCAACGGCGCACATTTAAATAGTGCGAGTTTTCCTATTAGAATCGCGCTTTTCCCCCACCACACCTAAGTACAAGATGCATGAAGAGACAGCAGAAACCCCGCCTACTTTAATGTAAGTGCGATTTGAATTCCTACGCGCTACAATCGTTGACAAAATATTAAAAAGAAAGCGGGATCTGTTGAAATTTTCACTGTTTAGAAAATAAGACGGCAAAACAAAGGAAATTAATTTTGTTAACTTGGAATTGGAATGGTTCAAACTTCAAATATACATAGGAACGTACTTAGGTAAAACGGGGATTTATGGCCCCTGTGCTTTTTAGATTTTTCATGCCGCTCTCCCAACTTCCCGCCCTGGGCAGGGGCCTGGGTTGCCCCCTCCCCCCCTAGAGCGGGCCCTGAGCATCGATGATTCTTAGTATAAACAAATCAGGCCGTTATTATCTTTCATCCGTAAAACGGCATGGTTTAAGTCTTAGTAGCAGGTTTTAATTTATCATAAAATACCTTTCATATAATTATATCACATGAGATCACTCGAAAAAACGAATAGTAAAGCAGAAAAAAATCAATGAAATTTAAAAAAAATTGTTAATATGATGATGATTGAATGAAACGAAAAACGAAAGAATTAATTATAGGAGGAGATTTTAACTCAAAATCGTATCTTTGGGGCTCCAGGATAGAGGACATAAGAGGAGAATTACTATCAGAATGGCTAGCCGAGGAAGATGTAGTAATACTCAACCATGGAGGAGTACCAACCTTTGTAAGAGGAGACAGCAAGTCCCATATAGACATAACGTTTTGTACTAAAAATATCAGTAAATGTATTACCAACTGGAAAGTCCTTGAAGAAGAAACGCTTAGTTGTCATCAACATATTATTTACGAAATAAGGAAAAGAAACAGAAACCAACAAAACACCACTGAAGGAAACAGGGGCTGGTTGTCCAAAAACTGCCAAATTAAAAAAATGGTTCAGGAAGTTGGAAATAAATTTGAGCAGAGTGATGGCAGGGAAATAAATGCAAAGGATTTGGGCGAAATAATCTCGACAGCGTGTAATAAGTGCCTCAAAAGAAAAACAGGCCCCGGGAATAAGAAGCCTGTGTACTGGTGGACGGAAGAGGTCGCAGAAAAGAGAAAAGCCTGTATAAAAGCGAAAAGAGATGCAACTAGGGAAAATAAGAGAGCCGACCTGAATCAAAAAAGGGAAGCCATTGCAGTGGCGGCTCGCCCGATGACGCAGGTGAAGCGCTGCTTTACCTACCTTTTCACCTACCTCATATTATTTCCAGACTGACTAAATAATTATTTAAAAATTCATTCGCTTCTATAAAACTTTGTTTTCTGATATTATTTACATATATTATGATGAGTTTTATTCAATTAACAGAATGCTACAGATTTTATTTTATGACACACTGGAAAAACCATTCGGCAACCTGTAAAACGCGCTGCTTCGCGCTGTGAAGCAAAGTCTTGATGACGCTTCCGCTGGCTCACGTCAGGCACGAGGGATGCGGCGGTTGCCGTGACAACACGACGCGCGGTCTCGATTCGGCCGGCGACAAGTGATGCAAATTTTCCACCTGCGTTTATGTCGCGTGCCGGGTATTGTTTCTTTGCGGTATTTAGTTTTATATTTCACAATGTTTGAGGCTGACAAACTTATCAAAAATTTCGATCGAAAAAGAACTATTAAATGAACTTATACTTGCACAGCCATTTTACGAGGACCTTATAAATAAGTTTGCAAATTTAAAGGACAGAAGAATTTGCCTCACATTCAAACAGTAAAATATTTCTAAATTAGTCGTGTTACCTTCCTAATTTCCCTGATGTTACCGAATTTAGGTAAGTTTTTGGTAGAAAATCATAATATTAACATATTGCAATATTATTTTATGTATGTATACGATCCAAATTTAAGTATCAGGTAGGGGGCAAGCGCGGATCCAGGGGGGGGGGTCATGGGAGGAGTCATGCCCCCCCCCCAATTTATAGGGATGTTATGAAATTGAATAATTTATCATACACGTGTTCACTGCAAATATTAGAAAATAGTAGACAGAAACGAAATTTTCTTTCAAGCGATGCTGCATCACCTATTCATAATGTCACGAGCCGCCACTGAGCCATTGATAAATACAGAGAAGCCCGTGCTGCTCTAAAGAAGGCTATTGCCATTGCCAAAAAGGACGCCTGGAAGAAAGTCATAAAAGAGGTTGATCAAAACCTGTGGGGTACGGGATATAAAATCGTCATGGACAAGCTCAAAACAGCCCCAAAAATTAGCCTCGACGATAACCAGCAAATGAGGGTGGCAGAAGAACTATTTCCCAAGCACCCAGTAAGCACGTGGGACAGAATACCGACTGGCCAAGCAGAACTACCACTTTTCACTAGAGAGGAGCTCTTAGCGGCCAACGACAAACTTAAAGAAAAAAATCCCCAGAGCCAGATAATCTGTCCCCTGAAATAATTAAAACATTCCCCAAAGAATGGAAAGTGGCAAAGCTGATACTTATAGAGAAAGTCAAACAAGGCCAAAATAACAAAACATACAGACCCATCTGCTTGCTGAATGTTCTGGGGAAACTACTGGAACAACTTCTGCTTGAGAGGCTAAAAAGGGAAATTGAAAGGACTGGCGAACTATCTGCAGAACAATATGGGTTCCGGGAGAAAAGATCAACGGTCCACGCGCTACAGAGAGTGCAAGAAATTGCTGACGAAGCCAATGAAAGGGGAGCCAGAAAAAGGTAAATATTCACAGTAGACGTTCGAAACGCATTTAACTCGGTTCCGTGGCAGGGAATACTGAAAGAACTAAGAAGACGACAGATAGCCCTATTTGTACAACATGGTGGCAAGCTACCTTGAAGAAAGATGGCTCTATATAGGCGAAAATAAGAAAATGGAAATGACGTGTGGAGTACCTCAAGGGTCCGTCCTAGGTCCAACGCTATGGAATATCTACTATGATGGTATCCTGAGAATCCCTGTACCACGAAGTGTAAAACTGATAGGATACGCAGACGATCTTGGAATTGTTGTGGTAGAAAAAGATGAGAGGAAAATCACGGATACGGCAAACAATATATTGGAGGACATAACACAGTGGCTTCAGAGAAAACAATTGAGCTTAGCGCCTCAAAAAACCGAGCTTGTAATCCTTGCAGGGGGGCGCACAGTAAAAGAAATTGAAATTCAAGTCGAAAATGTGATAATCAGAAGCCAGGAATACATAAAATACTTAGGCGTCCAACTTGATAGAAATATGCGAATGGGACAACATGTCAGAATTGTCGCAGAAAAGACAACTAAGGCGATTGGAAACATCAGTAGACTACTACCAAATATAGGAGGCCCCCGAGAGGGAAACAGACGGATACTTTTTACCGTAATCCAATCGATAATACTCTATGGCGCAGTCATATGGAAAAGAGCTATGAAAAAAAGTTATATCGATGCTAAGCGTCCAAAGAAAAGCCGCAATACGCATTGCCAGTGCCTATAGGACCATTTCAACAAAGGCTCTATTAGTCATCGCTAGAACACCACCAATGCATTTACTGGTAGAAGAGAGATGTTGTACACAAGGCGGGACTGACAAAAAAACTGCAAGTGAACTCACCCTGCAAAAATGGCAACAAGAATGGCAAGAAGACACAAACAAGGGCCTATGGACCCAACGACTTATCCCAAACCTTGAACCATGGGTTAAGAGAGAACATGGAGAGGTAACCTACCACCTCACACAGCTCATTGGTGGACACGGATGCTTTCAGTCTTACAGACAAAGATTTGCGAAAACTGAAAGCGATGAGTGCATATACTGCGACATGGTAGATACTGTAGAGCATACATTCTTTGAGTGCCCTAGATGGGATTTAGATAGATTGACGGTTGAAAATAACATAGGACCAATAACTCCACAAAACATAATAGAAAAGATGCTCCTAAATTATGGAAACTGGATAGCTGTTAGCAAATATGCTATAAACGTTATTGAACAGAAAGAAAAAGACATCAGGCTAAGAGACGTACAGAACATTTAAAAAATTGACCAAAAAGAAACAGACATTAGGCTAAGAGACGTACAGGACAGATAAAACCGACAAAGGAAAGTATTAAAACAACAATCTAAGGACCCTCTTTGAAGTAATACCGGAAGGCAGTCCCCAAAGAGGAAAGCAACAGCGTCCATAGAGGGAAGGGTTTAGTCGGTAAGAATCCGACACTCTGCGGGCACGTAGGATAACACCGCCCGCAGGTATTTTTGAAGATTCCTAATCCTCTTTAAAAAACTACTACTACTACTACCGTGTGAGCAAAAATGATTTGCATCAAAGAGGGCTTGGATTAAAAAAACGTAGGGCTTGGTTTAGATCACAATGATATGGGGACGATATATCTAACCAAATCTAGGTTAAAATTTTGTCAAATTCATATTATGACATGATATGCCAAACTAATGAGTAATAAAATAAGTAGACAAATACAAATTTACTTTTGTTATTTACAAAATTAAGAAAGGAATAATATACAGAAAGAAAAAGAAAAATAATTACATAAATTGCTGAAATTGGCCACGTCCAAGCATAAATTCACACGTTTCTTCATACTTTCGAAAGTGTGGACCAGCATCTCTGGAGAAATATTCCTTGGAATACTTGCACTTTATAAGGAAATAAATTTAGCTGCTTCTTAAGAATCCATAAGATCTTGGTACAGGCGTCTTATACAATTTGTTGGCGTATTTTGCATTATTTCACAAACGTTTGCAACAAGTTCTTCTGTTCTTACAGATGGTCTTCCTGCTTCTTTTTTGTGTTGTATAGAACCTGTTTCCCTAAACACAGCCACGGTTCTTTTCAGGCAATGATAAAAATCCCCACCAGTAAAAGCAACGTTAGGAAAATGTTCGTGAAAATCGTCCATGCACAAACCCTGATTGTATTGCCACTCACCATTTACTCTAACCCCGTATTGAAAATACGCTTCACCCATAAATGTACACATTCTCGAAACGGAAACATTGTTTACGTAGCTAAAGTAAAAATGACTTACATAACCTAAAATAAGAAGAACGGACAGAATAATTTGATATAAGTTACAACACCTAATGTAAAGTGGTTGATAAGGTGATTCAAAACAAATAAAATTAAACATATTTAAAAAACCCAACGGAAAAAATTTATAAATTATAATTATTGAGGGTAGATATTAAAGTCCTGTCTTCCTTCTGAAAAATTATAGGTTATTGTTATTATAATTTGATCCGGTTGACGAGCAGGTCGTGAGTCGTCGTGAGTGTATGTTGCTGAGAGTTTCAGAAATTATTTTCTTCGCAAGTTTTGTAAATATTTCGAAGCATAAAATACCAATTTGTTTTGATTGACTTAAATCGAAAATGTCTCACTACAATTTGGCAACGCACGTATCATACATAACTTCACAATTTTATCTCAAAATGTTTCGAAAAATATTAATTTCCTTGTGTGTTAAATATATCGACACTAGTTTGTAAAATTTTTCGAACCAATCAGTTCAAAAATGTTTCACATAACAGAATTCGAAAATGTGTTGAAAAAGTTTCGGAACACATTTGTCGGGACCCAATATTAATATTTAATTCGATAATGTTTCGAAACGTTTTCCAGCACAGAGTGTGTGTCCAATTTGTGCCTAAATATGCTACTTGGAAAGCTTATGCGATTGGATCTGAACTGGTCTAATTCTGTAATTTTTTAAATACAAAAAATCAACAAACTGTGTAAATTTTTCTAACCTCATACTACTAGTAAAAAACAAATTCTTATTGACTTTGAATAGTATCATAAGACCTATTAAGACTTTTACCAGTGGTCGTATCGGCACGGTAAATCGCGAGAGTTTAAGAAATATGAAAAGTACAGGGTTTTTCCGTATGTTTTGGAGCACCCCTGGAGCTTTTATTTGAAGACCTAGAAAAAACTTTAAATTACCAAAGTTGCATGATTTCTCCTGAACTGCCAGAATTTGTTATCGGACAAAACAAATGAACATCGTAAATTTGTTTAATAAGGCCAATGTCGATTTTTTTAAATGGAACACCCTGTATATTAATTTTTTTTTTTAACTCCTCACTCTTTTCTGATTCCAAATATGTATATATGTTATACTGGTTATACTTTAGTCGTTTAGGCAAAATTGCATTTTAAAATATTGATGATTAGAAAATCTATATTGGTGTGAGGAAAACATGCTAGAACATAATGCTTATTCAGTAACAATAATTAATATAAATAATGATAATAATTTATGAAACAAACATATAACATATATACATATTTGGAATCAGAAAAGAGTGAGGAGTTAAAAAAAAATTAATATACTTAATATTTTAAAAAATCGTCATTGGCATTATTAACCAAATTTACGATGTTCATTTGTTTTGTCCGATAACAAATTCTGACAGTTCACTAGATGCAACTTTGGTAATTTAAAGGTTTTTCTAGGTCTTCAAATAAAAGCTCCAGGGGTGTTCCAAAATATACGGAAAAACCCTGTACAATAACTGTTAATAAGCGTCTGAGGGACCCCTAAGCGATGCCATACGGGTTCCGCTTTTCCAATTTTATTACGGAACCCCAAATAGTACTTCTTGTTATTGCAGGAGCGGTGGTTTGAGTTTGACCGTGGCAGGATTGAGCAGTCAGGACACGGAAGTGCGCCAGGCAGCCTGTCACGTCCTGTCCCGCTTTCACTTCCACCTGGAGGCCAGGCAGACGGGCAAGGACAACCTTTTGTGGATCAGATTCGTCGAGGCGCTGTGTAAAGGTAAACAGTTTTTTTTTAATATGGTATACAGGGTGGCATTTTTAACTGGAATTAATTCAGTACTAGAAAGTCTCTTTATTTCATGAAAAAATACAGAACTACTGCTGCGTTTATTTTTAGTTTGGCATACTTTTTTCGTGTCTATGAAATTTACCCCTATTTTGGGGGTAGAAACCTCCCCCAACTTTTTTTTTTAAACTTAAATGTATGTATTGCAATAGCTCGTTGGAAAGGTCATAAAAAATGAAATACGACCCATTCTTTACTTTTACATTTCGTTAATGTAAAAGCAATTTGTTTTATTGTAAAAATTGTTGGAAATAATAATCTAAAATAAATTAATTTTTTGCGAACCAATATCGACAGTTTTGTTAATTGACTTCACCATTTAGTACAAAAGTCATTGCATTTCTTGTGTTTAATCTGTGAGATATTACATTTTTGTAGTAGTCTGTTTTAATCATAAATCTAATCACTGACTTTATGTATAGCTGATCAATGTTTAATAATTTGCTTTCCAGAAATAATAAGTCCGTAGGATACATTCTATTTTTAAACAAAATTATTTTGATAATATATTTTTGAGCTACATGCAATGGAATCACTAGTGATTTATACGCACTACCCCAAACTACAATGCCATAACTTATGACTGACTCAACAAGTGAGAAGTACACCATTTTAACAATTCTAAGTGGCAAAATATGTCTTAGTTCGTAGAATTTATAAATTAGCCTTCTAACTTTGCAGGTGACATAATCAATATGACTTTTCCACGACATGGTATCATCTATATATACTCCTAGGTATTTCAAAAACTGAACTCTAATAATTTTATCCGTACATTTACATTTATTATCCATGTTACAGTTTGGTACATGAATTCGTAAGCTCTGAATTTCCGGACTTGTTCGTTTAGTTAGGCTAAAGGCCATAAATTTAGTTTTACTGATATTTAAAGAGAGCAAACTTAAATCAAGCCAGTTTTTGATTACAGTAATTGCCATCTCAGCCTTCTGGGTTACAGATTCCCATGTGCGTCCGTTCAAAATTATGGCAGTGTCATCCGCAAAGCAGAAAACCTTCCCCTTGTTAAGCACCGCTGTTATCCCGTCTATATAAATATTAAATAGTAAGGGTCCAAGAACCGTACCCTGTGGCACACCAACACTTATTCCCAAAGTAGAACTTATTTTATCCCCGATTTTAACTGCTTGAGTTCTCCCTTCCAAATATGATTTAATCAAGTCATTTGCAACCCCCCTAATACCAATGATTTATAATCTTTCTAAAAGTATTTGGTGCGCCACAGTGTCAAATGCCTTAGCAAGGTCTAGATATATGCCCAAAACTTTTTCACCGTTGTTAATATTATACAGTATATGTTCTGTCACTCTACACAGTGCATCTTCCGTACTGGTGCCCCACTTAAAAGCATACTGATGTTGAGATAATATTTTGTGTCTCTCGAGGAAATTTGTAAATTTAGACTTAATACATTTTTCAAGTAGTTTACTAACAGAACTCAATAAGGAAATTGGTCTATAATTTGTGGCAAGCTTCTTACTGCCTTGCTTATGGACGGGGATTATAATTGACTTTTTTAATATATCGGGAAAAACACCAGTACAGAAAACTCTGTTTACTATGTGCATCAGAGGGCGCAACAAATGAATATGATTATTTTTAATTATTTCTGATGAGATGCCATCCATACCACCCTTAACTCCATTTCTTAAGGAATTGATTTCAGTTATTAGTTCATTTTGGGTAATGGGGGTAAAATAAAAACTCTGAGGGTTAACGGAAGGTTTCCGAAACATATTAAGATTCCGATGTCTCAGATGTTGTAGGGACTCCGCTAATTTTTTACCAACATTGTTAAAGAACTCATTCATCTCCTCAGCTATCAAAGAAGGATTATTTATTTCTACATTATTGCTATTAGTTATGCATTTGATATCTGAGTTGTGCACATCTTCATTCGTTGCCTCTCGTATTATCTTCCATACACTCTTTGAGTCATTCATACTATGCTCCACCTTGACTTTATAATAGTTATATTTAGTTTTTTTAATCAGTTTTGACAGGTGATTTCTGTATTGCTTGTAAATGTTTTTTAGGTGCAAGTTATTTGGATTTAGAGTACAGTCTTTTTTAAGTTGATCCCTATGCCTAATCGATGCTATGAGACCCTGTGTGATCCAAGGCCTAAGTTTACGAGTCTTAGTACTTACTCTACTAACAGTTATACTAACTTCTATGTAATTTTGTACTTTCATAATAAAGGCATTTGTACATGAATTTACATCATTATTATCTAGGACCTCATCCCACCTCTCTTCAGATAAATATTTAGTTAATTTCTTGTAATTTACTTTCTTAAAGGTATACTTCCTGTTTGTACTATTTGGTTTACTATTGAGAACTATATTTAGTAAAATGGGATAGTGATCCGTGAGATGACTATTTAAAATAATTGAATTCACACTACTAAGTCATTACGCTTATATTTAACGTAGAAATGATCGATGCAGGTAGCTGTTTCACCTTGCCTTCTTGTAGGTTTATTTATCATGCCAAAGAAACCAAAACTATGAAGTACTGTCTGGTAGTTATTTACTGTATTCGAATTCGTATTAAGTAGGTCGAGGTTAATGTCCCCTACAAATATATATCCACGCCTTGTGTCTTTATTATTTATACTTAATCTTAAAAGGGTCTCTAATTTGGTCACAAATTCATCTGCATTTGTTGAAGGGGATCTATAAGTACCCAATACATCAACGTTTACATTATTTTTGCACAGTGATACTTGAAGACACTTTATGCCATCAACTTCGATAATCGAGCTTTCCTGATATAGAGATTCCCTAACATAAATTACACAGCCATCAAACTTATTACAGTTTCCATTGTTTGAAAAGATGCAATATTCAGGAATGTTAAAGTCACTTAAATCATGAATTATGTGTGTCTCAGACATTACCATAACATCAAAACTCTTTCCAGTAGATTCCAGAAACACCAAAAAGTCATCAAAGTTCTTATAAATACTTCTTATATTTACATGGATTATATTAATATCACTACCAGGATTGTCGAAATAGGCTATCCTGGGTAGGTCATCACATATGGTAGATTCACTTACTCTGTAATCGTCCAAGATATTATTAAACACTGCGAAGGTTTTAGATGATTTTTTAACCTAGCATTCAACACCCATACTCACAGGCAATATTAGAGCTTCTCACTTGCCGTTCTTCAGTTCTTCAATCTTCTGAAGAGTGTTTACCCTTATTATTTGGCTGCTGTCCGTTTCTCTGCAGTATACTTGACTACCTTTTTGCCACACATATTTAAAGCCAAAGCCCCTTAAATCTCTGGCTTTATTGAACAAGTCACGTACTTCCTTGGACACATCCTCATTTAAGTAAATCTTGTGTTGCTCGTCACTGAGTCCGACAGCATTGCTATATATTTGACCTTTTTTTCTTCTCTTTTCGATAATTTCATCCCGTTTCTCTTTGGTGCGGAAGGATACCAAGACCGGCTTATTAGGCATTTTACCTGGTAGTCTCCTAGCCTTAAATTCCGCTGCTTGCATTGGAATATCCAAGTGCTGAATGATTTTTAAAACCTGTTCTGCTTCAGGAATTTGGTTGTTTAGACCCATAATTATGATATTCTTCTCACGGCTTGCATCAGCTAAAACTGAGAGTTGCTTGTCCTTAATTTGGTTCACTTCATGGCGCAAAGTTTTAACTTCTTTTTTGAGTTGGTTATTTTCCTCAGTTATTTTTATAATAGTACTACGTATTTAGCTGCTCCATGATTTCATTGTTGAAATGCATAGATTCCTCTATGGAATTCAATTTTTTAATTAAAACACCCATTTCTGTTGGTTCAGGAGAATTGAGGTTATAGTTGTTGTTACCACTCCGAGTTGACGTAGCCGGACCATTATTTCTAACGGCACGGGACATCTTCTTTTTTGCTCTGCTTGGCTGGCACTAACTCTGACGGCTGGTATCGATCTTCGCTGTGATTGTAAGTACTCGGTGTTACTCTGGTGCAGTTCCTGCTCAGAACCGGTTACCAGGTTATCGCTCTCATCGCCCGTCGATATCTCATCGTTTCCCGCCAAATTTCTAACTGTAACCTTTTCGCTGCAGGAGTCGCAAAACCACTGGATTATGCTTTTTCTCCGATTTGAGACTGCTTCGCTAGTTAGCCCAACACATTCTACGTGAAACCAGGATTTACACTGACCACTACATTGTATTTTCCATCTTTTTTTTCCTATACTTTTTTGACAAACTTTGCACGACATTACAACAACACTTATTCTTCTTCTCTTTTTAACAAAACAACTATAACCCAATACTTCTTACTATAAAGCAACGGTTTAAACAGCACAGAATACTACAACAGATAAGTATTTACTTCTTCTAAACCGAAAATAAAGTGACCATTTTAATGCGGCATCAAGTAAACAAATAGCCTTATCAATAACACGTTTCCTTTTTTTAAAGTCCAGTCCAGTAAATAGGTTGTATTACCATTTTTATGTCCTTTCCAATGAGCTATTACAATACACACCCTTACATTTAAAAAAAAAGTTGTGGGCGGTTTCTACCATCCAAAAGAGGGGTAAATTTCATAAAGACGCGAAAAAAGTATGCCAAACTAAAAATAAACGCAGCCGTAGATCTGTATTTTTTAGTAAATAAAGATACTTTCTAATACTGAATTTAGTCTAGTCAAAAAATTACACCCTGTATAATATAATAAAGAGGATTGACCCTATAACACTACCCTGTGGTATTCCTACTTTGAAAACACTTTATCACCTCCTTTGCCTATCATCACCTTTTAATCTCTTCCAGATAAGTATGATTTACTTCATTCTAAAACCTTTTTTCGTATACCATAAAGGAGAACTTTTTAAAAAGTATTTCATGATATAAGTGTCGTATGCTTTTAACAGATCAAGAAATAGGCTTAAAGGAATTTTATCATTCTCTAGAGTTTGAAAGATATATGTGAATTAAAATAATGCTGGTTGTGGGACATTTAAAATGTTGTTTTCTAACTTCATGACCCTATGACATATTACGCGCTCAAATATCTGCGAAAAAAATGGAGATAAACTATTTGGACTGTAATAAATAGACACGAATTACCCAGGCAGATCATATAACTTGGCCACCATCTTGAGATACCTTTTAAAATGTATAAGTAACGTAAATATTTTTCCTATGGTTTCAGGTGTCGCTGTGTTACCCGATTTCAAACTTAACAACTTCGCATCCATCTTTTACGCAAGAATGGCATTGATCCTGACCAACCCCAAACACGTCATGTACACGACTTTGTCGTCGTATCTGACAGCCAAGGAGGATCTAGATTTAAGTACAGTACCGGAATTATACACGTTACTTTTCAGTCCCGATGTCAATTTCAAGGAACACAGGAATTTCATTTTGGAAATTCTGAGAGACGGCCTAAGAACCGAAAAGGACTTTGTAGATTTTTTAAAGTCCATGGGATTCAAGTTGTTTTCGGAATTATTTTCAAGTTGCTTATCTGATATGGACAGTAAACTGTTCATATTGGATGTTCTACTTCAAGCTTGTAGCCTCTCGTTGGGTGTTAAAGTTCTGTGCGAGAACTATTCGCTGTTGGCTCAACTACATACGCTGGCATCTAATATTGTAGAAGAAACCAACGCCCGCTCGGGCATTTTACCAAAACTAATACGTATATTTTTGGAAATAGTAAAAGTTAGACGAGATTTCTTTACTAATCAACGAATTCTCGATACTTTTGTGGATATTCTAAAGTCGAACAGCTTGTCCTATTTAAAAGACGCCGATGTCTGGTGTTTCTATGAAGTTCTTTATACCATTTATACAAATAGTGCCGATGTTTTTAAAAATAGAGATACATATTTAAATCTATTGTTTGACAAGGCGAATGATGAGTTTTGTTATTACATAAGACGTTTTGGTTGTAAATTTATAAGCGCGAAATCTTTGGATTTACAAGTTAAAGATAAATGCTACTTTTTAAGACTGTTGGTTTATAAGCTGTTTTTATAAAAATGCATATTTTTTTATGAATAAAGCAAGGTTTTGTTAAATTTTTATACATTTTTGTGTCAAAATTTTCATTTTTCAGTCCAACGCGTAAATCCCAAAACACGTCCGAGTAATTTCACGGTAAAGGAGGAGGGGGGGGGGGGTAATATACTTGAAACCTCCTAATTAAAAATGTGCAATTTTTGATGTCACCCTCATAACTTTTACTTACTTTAGGAGATATTTCGGGTTATTAAATCAAGAACGTGGGAGATTCGGTAAGAAAATTTTACATTAAAATAATATAAAAAATTATAGCATGGCATTTTCCCTTAGAAAGTCCAAAAGAAAGAAACCTAAACTGCCCAGTAGGCTCTGTGCCTGTCAACAGATAATAATAATTTAAGTTTTGCTCCTAAAATTTACCGAAAATATATTTTTTTCCATATACTCCTGATGCTAGTGTCATTTTCTTCTATATACCCAAAAAATACTTTCTTATGATTTTAGTAGTATGAAACAAACATTTGTTCGTCAAAAATAATGTTTTATTGGTTATCAACAAATCTGTGTTACTAAAGTGAACGAAAGCTTATTTTTACAATTTTTGTTTGTCAGGTATTCGTTTATAATAACAATGAAAATGTTTGCTTAAAGCAAATAGGAGGCTAAGGGATTATTACGTTAACCTTACTATTTACAATTTTGTTTTGACGGTATTTTAGGACATATCCAATAATTAATATTATTTAAAACACTAGAAACAGTGTGGAAGAGTTTAAAAATATAATCAGTGTACTTTGTGCGACGAAATGGATGACCTGAGGAAGTTTCATCGAAATTTGAGACATTTATCGTACTTGCTTCAAGGACCCTGTGTTCAATCATCGCAAGAGATGTTATTCAGAAAAATTAGCGAAGTGTTAATTGAAATGAATGAATCATATTCTCATATTTCTAAGGCTAAATTTAACAAAATTGTGTTGGAAGTATTATATATCGTGGGCTTGATGCAAAAACTCACTAAGTCAAAATTGGTGACTTTTGAGACCTTTGTACATTTCACTAAGGCTGGCCTTACACAGCCGGAATGTTTGATCTGAATTCAGAAACGGAATCCAGAATCTGAATTCAGGCACATGGAAAATTTGAAAAATCATAATCTGAAAAATCAGAATGTGTGTGCTGTATAATAAAAATATATACAATTCCGTGCGCTCTGAATTCAGATTCTGGATTCCGTTTCTGAATTCAGATCAAACATTCCGGCTGTGTAAGGCCAGCCTTAGTCTGGCTCCATTCTACCATTTTAGAAAATTTTTGATTCTAAAAACTCACTAACTCATAGAAAACATGCAAGCATAAAAAATACACATTAAGTCATTTTTATCAGATCATAGAAACGCAAAAGCTCATTAAGTAACATAGATCATAGTGAATTTTGTGCGTCAGCTATTGTCGTGACAAATATGACTTAGTGAGTTTTATGTGTCAAAACAGGTTATTTTTCTAACCTTAAAACATTGTTTATTTGAAGTTTAAACAAACAATATCGTTAAAAGTGCTTAATAATCTGATAATCGTGATTATCTGCATTTTATTCAATAAATTTAAGGCTTTATAACTTTTTAAAAGTGTTTTTTATTGTAATCCATTACCGAAAACCTCATTAAGTTCAACAATTTACAATCACGAAAAAATTTAAAACTCATTAAGTCGATTTTTTTTTTGTTTTTTTTTTATTTTACGAAAAATAATATACAACTGTAAGAAAAAGTATTTAAAAATACTCTATATGTATTTTTCTTTATTAGTATAAATAGAAGTTAAGAAAAATATAACGTTCTTTATGAATTAGATAACATAAGACATGACATTTTTTTAAACGCAATTTTCTCGAAATGGTCGATTTTGACTTAATGAGTTTTTGCATCAAACCCACGATATATTATATTATTAAACATAGACATCTAACACCTAGTTCCTGTTATTCACCATTAAAAAATGATAACCACTAGTAGAATTTCAACAATTAAATATCGTAACGCAAGCTGTTTATTCTTTTTTTTTGTTTAATTAGCATTTGGCTAATTAGCCATGCAGCCAGGCAAGTTGTTTAAAGTTTTAATATATTTGTAAGAAACGAAAATATTTTTTTTATTTTATACCAAGAAAAGAAAGACAAAAAACTTATTAACGGCATTGTTGCTTTATAATATACTTATGACCGTATGCACCAAGGCCAGTTAATCATGATTAGCTTATAATCATGATTAAATATCTCAATTAAGAAAATTTCCAATGCGCCAGCACTGCTCAGGAACTTAATCAAGATTAAAGTTAACCAGCCAATCTTGATGGGTTATATATTTAATCATGATTAAAAGGTTATTTTCCTGTTTTGTTTTGATATTTGTCTCGAATTTTCAATAATAAAATTAAAATGGGAGAGACAAAATCATCTTCGATGATGATTTTAATGTGATGGATATTTTTAATGATGGCTTTCCGAGAGCTAGAAAGACCTCGGAGACAAAATTATTTTGATTTGATAGATAAATAGGATTTGTTCAGCTAACAGTTCTTTTCTTTTTCGCATCTAATATATTATTTTCTTCCTCACCAGTCAAACCCTTTTTTTTCTGTGAGTCAAATTCCATGTCTCTAGATACCGAAGTGTGAAATTGGGGGTTTAATGCGCCAAACTGGAAAAAGTTCTCGGAAAAGTTGAAAAAACAACAAAAAGAAAACATAACCACAACTGTCAATCTGCTTGGTGTTTCTGGTCACAGAAAAATAAAGGGTTTATTTTTCTGGTTAATGGCACGAATTTTTGCATCTGAGCTATGTTGCCAAATCGAGGTTTTAACTTTACCCTGATTACAAAACCCACATATCCTTTTAGTTGGTGCATAGGCTGTTTAATTTAATCACGGTTACCTGGTTAATCACGATCACCTAATCATGCCTAATGGGTAAAATGGTGCATACGGTCATTATATGTATATAGACGGATAAAGAATTATTTAAAAAGCGTATAGGTGGCTGTTCGTTTGACAGAAAATCTATCGCTATCATACCAAGGGTACCTAGGAGGAAAAACTTTTTTAGGTTGCTATAATAAAGAGTTGAAATAAAAGCAGTTCAAACAGTTTCTTTTAACATTTTGAAATTTGACATTATTTGTAAATAAAAAAAAGTTTTAAATCATAAATTACAGATTTTTTTACAATATGTAGGTACTTAAAGAAGAAATAGGTAAACATATACTAGAGGCAAACTTCAAGTTGCAATGGCATTTTATGTGAGTATGAGAGAGTAAATAATATATGTTTAAAGCCCGCAATAAGGACAACTAACAGACAATCATTGTTGCCGGCGTGATCAACGCAATTTCATCGTATTTATCTTACCTGAAAAATTCACCCCAGATAGAAAACCACAAAATTAAACATCGCGGTGGGTGCTTCGCTATTGGGAGGTATTTGCTTCTATGACGGGGAAATGCAGCGAGAGTGGAATGTGAATGAATCGCACTCGAACGAAAGTTGGCAACGGTGAGTCTTGATCGATCTCTTTAACTCGCGCCAAGTCCATTTTGTATTCATTTTCTTACATTAAAAGCCGCCCTGCCCTGTAACTTCAGTCTTGCGTTGTATTATTAAGTAGGTAAATTAATTAATTTTTTTTTTATTTATTAAACATACGGGATACCCCATTTTAGAATTTTTGTATTTCTATTACAACATTTATTTATTTATTTATTTATTGAAAACTACACAATACAGGTTGATACAGGACATATCATTGACCCAATTATACATGTAGTATTTAATTAGTAAACCTAATAGTTACAATCAATTTCCTACAATAGACCACACTTAACTTACACACATAGTATACTTATAATTTAATATTAACCCATTTACACATAGTATCCAATAGTAAAGCTAATAGTAGGTAACAATCAATATCATACAATAGAGCACACTTAACTTACATACATAATATACTTATAATGAATATGACAGAATTTGTAGAGAGAGTCTCTAGATATCTACAGAATCTGTTATGTTAGAGATTCGTTTTTTAAGTTTATTTATAAATAAAGTTTTAGAATCGCCAAATATGTCACAGTATCTTTGGTTTTCATTGTAATTAACAATCATACATCTAACGGGAGATTTTTTTTGATAATTAGTTCTAATTGATTTATAATGAAAAGTTCTATAACCTAGTTGTCTAGTTCTATTAGGTATACAAATACCCACCTTATTTAATGTTGTATTGTCTAATGCTAAGTTATTAAATATTTTATAAATATAAACAGTACTACTGAAGGTTCTCCTATTGTGTAATGTCATTAGGTTGTAGCGCTTTAGATTAGTAGGATAGCTAATGTCATGGGTTTTTTTTAGTAAGATGTCCGAGATGCGAATAAATTTCTTTTGGATTTTTTCAATCATTTGAATGTATTTGGCATAAAGTGGAGACCAAATAATACTGGCGTATTCAAGTTTTGTTCTAACTAAGCTATTAAATAGAACCTTTAGAGTTTTTGTAGAAGTAAAGAGTTTGGCGTTTCGCAATACAAATCCGAGGTTTTTATAAGATAGCTTTACTATTGATTCAATGTGTGAATTAAATGATAATTTATCGTCAAATAAAACTCCTAGATCATATTTTTCGGATACTGAATCTACTTTATTATCATTGATTGTATAAACAAAGTCAGTCGTTTTTTTAGAGTAGGAGAACCTCATATGTTTACATTTATCAATATTAAAAGGCAGTTGATTTGCCATGGACCAATCATACAGTGAATCTAAATCTCTCTGTAGAGCACTACAACCAGTAATATCCTCAATTTTTTTAAATAATTTTATATCATCGGCAAAAAGAAGAACCTTCGAATTCCCGATGACATCCACCGAATCGTCAATGAAAATCAAAAACAAAAGAGGACCCAAGTTAGAACCTTGAGGTATACCAGATGTCGCGAGAAAGTTGGGTGAACCGCAACCTCTAATTGATACATAGTTTGTTCTATCCGTTAGGTAGGATTTTATAAATGAACACCAGTTTAATGACAATGAAAATCTCCTCAGTTTAGCTATTAACAGATTATGGTCCACTTTATCAAATGCCTTGGCGAAGTCTATATATACCGTGTCGACTTGTGCACCCTCCGCCAAAGCATCTGTAGTATATTCTACAAAATCTATAAGATTGCCAACTGTTGAGCGACCCTCACGAAATCCATACTGATATTTAGATAGTTTTTCTTTTACATAAAAGTTTAATCTATTAGTTATTATATTTTCAAATATTATAGCTATGTTTGAGAGAATTGCAATTGGTCGATAGTTTTTTACATCTGTCTTGCTGCCACATTTAAAGATGGGGGTGATACGAGCAACTTTAAGTTTATCAGGGAACACTTTAGTTTTTATTGATAAGTTAAAGATATATAATAGTGGTCTAATTAATAAGTCTTTGCACGCCTTTAGAATAAATCTGGGTAAATTGTCAGGACCTATGGTTTTTTTATTTTTTAAACTAGAGATTGCTTTTATAAGCTCATCCTCTGAAATCGGCAATAAGTCAAACCCTGTGTGTTGATCCTCATTATAAGATATGTCACCCCGTATATTAGCCTGCTCGTAAACAGATTGAAAATATGAGGCAAAGGCGTTTACTACATTTTGTTCGCCCGAATATTTTTTGTCATTAAAGGTAATTTCTTTAGGAATACCGTAGTTTGTTTGTTTTTTACTTTGAAGGAAATTCCAAAACTGTTTGGAATCCCCTCGTATCGAGTTTTCACATCTAGTAAGATATTCTTTATAGGCGGACTTTATGTCCTTTTTAATTTTAGATCTAAGAAACCTGTAGTCCGTCAGACATTGCGGTAATTGAGTTTTTTTAAATAGTCTTAGGTTACGCTCCTTTGCTTTAATATCACTGACAATTTCGTTAGTAAACCAGGGTGGGTATTTACGTTTTTTGGATGTTTTTTTGGGAATGAATTGATTGAAGATATTATAGATAATATTATAAAAATTATCAAGTGCTATATTTACATCTGTAGTCTCTTCGACAGTATCCCAATTTGTATTTCTTAATGATTTATAAAGTTCAAGGTAATTAGCGTTACAAAAGTCATAGTAAGAAACGTTAGTTGGATTGCAAACAGGAATAAATACAAACAATGTGATATTTATGTCTAGGGAAGGATGGTGTGAATCCTCGCTTACAATGGGATCCGAACATTTCTTAACAGTACAATTTAGGTTAGAGATTACTACATCTAGTGTTCTATTATTAAAGTTTTTTACCTCGTTGAATTGGGTACTTTTTATTAAGTTATAAAAGTTTACAAAACAAAGTCCTATAGTCGAGTTAGGATTAGGTATATTAAGGTCACCAGTTATCAAAAAGTCATGATTTAGTTTAGTTAAAAGTGATTCCAAATAGTTAAAGAAGTTTTCATAGATTTGTAAAAAGCTGTTGGGCGCTATATATACAGTTAAAACTAAAATGGTTTTTGAGGGTAGTTTTACTTTTATAGCTACTATTTCCACACCCTTAATGGTATTCAGCTGTAAATTCTCTGATGGTATATTTTTTTGCACAGCACATAGCACTCCGCCACCTCTGGTCTTCATTGTTTGTTGACTATCTCTATCGGACCTGTACACAGTATAATAATCTGCAAAAAGTTCACTATTGTATATACCGTCATGAAGCCACGTCTCTGTTAGCGTTATTATGTCATAGTTCAAATCGGCAGTATTGTTTAGTACTTCAGTAGTTTTCGTTCTTAGCCCTCTGACATTTTGGTGATATATCTGTAAAGTTTTTCGTTTGAGAGTATTATCCATTGTAGTTTATGTATTGTTTGTATTGGTACATTTTTTTTTGGTAAGCAGGGCAGCGTGTATCTCTAGCTGAATGTTTTCTTTCAGGCAGGTTTAATTTATCACAGTTTGGACAATTTAACTCTTCGGCGCATTCCTTGCTATCATGATTTTTGCCACACTTATGACATATATTAGTACCATTACAATGTTTCGCTACATGGCCAAAGGAGCAACACTTAAAACACATCGCCAAGTTAAAGTATTCGTATACGTAAAGCTTTGTCAAATCAAAATGTAAATCCTGGGTTTTCATAATATGCTTAAAGATATCTGCAGTTGTTTGCATTATCCAGTTTTCCCTGAAAGGATTTCTACATTTTCGCTTTGTTACAAAAATGATTTTTTCCTGGACCTCGTTTCCGAATATAGTTTGCAATTCTGGATTTTGCCTAATAAGTTCGGATTTAAAATCTTCAGTTGAATAGCCTGCTTCTATTCCCGTAAAGATTATCATTGGATCACTATTGATTTCTTTGGCTTTTATCTCTTCGTTTTCTTTTAAAACATCAATTAGCTTTTTTTGTTGAGTTTTGTTGTGACTTTCCAGTATTACTACTCCGCCTTTGGCTGTTCTCACGTTTTTAAGTCTTCCATCGATGTCATTGATATTTAGATTTTGCTTAAGTTTTTGTAGTACCTTTTTAGAATCAGGCTCATTTTGTACTCTAATAATGGTCTCTAATTTTGGTTTGTTTGTTTGTGGGGGTGTTACCCAAACTTCATTTTCCTTATTATGTGGTTTATTATTACTAAGAAGGTAAGTACTATTGGTGTTACTTACGGACGAATATGATTTTAAAGTATCACTGTAAGTAGGTTGGATTTTCTCTGTAGAGGGAGAATGAGTACTCCTTAGTTGTTCATTTTTTAAGGCAATATTTGCTACTTCTAGTTTTCCAATGCGTTGAACCATTTTTGTGAGTTTTTTAAGTAAGGAAAAGGAAGCATCTCCTATGATTTTGCACTCAGTTTCTGTAAATAATAAACCGTCGTTGTTTCTTATATTTGAAGCTTTTTTTATGGAATCCAGGAGCTCTATTATTAACTCTAACTCTATTTCTTCCATACTGGAGGAGTCTTCTTCCATTGTGGGAGGTACCTCACAGAGTCGCTTATGTTCCATGTTGGGACTCTGAGATTCCGATCTACTTCTCTTTGCGTTTAGTGAATCAGTTATTAAATTTACATTTCCTTTTTCAATCTCAGGTAGGGGTGGGGACCTAGCAATAGATTTTCTAGGTTTAAATACACTATCGTCTGTAGTTTCTGATGAAAAGTCGAAAATAATAGCATCAGCGGTTTGAAAATTATTGACCGGTCCTGGTATCGCCTGATTTTGCAGTCTATCAGCATCTCTCGGTTTTATGTTGTTATCTTTTGTATGTTTACTTGAATATGTTTTTATAAGTTTTAAAGAATTTTTAGGATCCATTGGACATGATAATGAGCCTGTCGAAAAACTTCTTTGTTTTTGTTGTTTAACATACCCAAATTCCACCGTTTTATTGTTAAGGTCCTTGTCACCACCACTATCTTCATTCATATCAACTTTTCTTTAAAATAACAGAACGAAAAACACTGAAAATCGATACAAAACTAGGAGAGCCAAATGATACGTGCGGCACACAGTAACCCCAGCAAACACAACTTCGTTTTAAAAACGTACTTGGAACGTTTCTTTGCGACTCACTGAACGTTCTATAAACGTATTGTAACGTTACACAATATTCCTGGAACGTTCCTAATAGGTAATATGTCTACAAATGTAACGTTCCCTTAACGTCCCGCGGAACGTTAAAGGAATGCAATTAAACGGGTTTGAAACATCCTCTGAACGTTCATAGAACATCCTAATTACATTACATGTACGCTCCAGAGACATTCCATAAGTGGTGGTTTTAGGGGCAAAAGGAATTGAAAAAAAAATGTACATATTGCATTTTATATCTTTATTATTTCTCTTACACGTACTGCATATTACATCTTACACATAATACTGTGGCTTCTACATTTAAGGCACTATCTTAAGGTTGAATTCTCAACGTCATTCAATCTATTGCCAACCTATAACCTATTTCGCGTTGATTTTTTGAGTTTATTATTTTAATAACTAACATTTAAAGAAAATCAATATCGTCTGTACATTATTTAGGTAGTATCCGATATATTACAAAAATATCAATTTATTTCATTGCTAATTTTGGGAGAATTGTATAGTGAAAGAACAATGAGTGACAATGACATAATAATGTTAAAAAAAATCTTACCCGATATTTTTCGCTATACAATTCTCCTAAAATAAGTTATGAAATTCCTAGATATTTATTAAATATGTCAATTATTACCTATAGAATATCAAGTCGATACTGATTTTCTTTAAATTTTGTATAAAAGCTAGAAAACATAAATAAATCTACGCGAAATAGGTTATAGGTTGGCAAGCATGTTGATACTGCCGCCTTAAGTTCTTCCCTTCTCTTACGTTCTTGTGCTCTTTTTAGCCAGGCTCCAACAGCTTGTTCCATTTCCTTTCGGGAGCATTTTAAATCAGATTTCTCGGTAGCATCTAAAAATAATACAATAAGTTTCTCATTACCATCTTAGAAAAAAAACTAAGTTGGTTTTTTGACAATAAAGCATATAGATATGTTTATTATTGTATTGTAAATTATTTATGTTTATTTAATTATTGTACCGAGATAGGTCCAAGGTATTGCTGAAAAAGAGCAATCTTACATAAAAAAGTTTTTTGATATTTTTTCTTTTTGACTTTTTAAGTTTTCTTTTTGTTAAAAAATATTTAAATAGTCGACTGTCTGGGACTAGAAAGCTATAGCTTACCAAGTACTACTTTACAAATTTGCAAAGTTTTAAACTGTTGCTTTTGTTTCCTTCCTTGAAAGGAAAATTGCAAAGCAATATCGTCAGCAATTATGGGGGCCAAGCATCTTTTTATTATTTCCGACAAATTGGTTCCTCCCTGTTTTGACAAAAAGTTAACCTAAAACAAGCAAAATCATTAAAAACCTTTACAAAAGTCATAAGTAGTTTTCTCTGAATATTCCAAGGCCATATAGAATTAACTGCCAGTCACATTTAATAATGGTAAAAAAGGAAAAATGGCGAATGCGAACTATAAATACACCTTCGGTTTATTTACTTACACATCTCACAAAAATATTTTTCTGTAAACATAAAAATGTTTGCAAAATATAATTTACTTACCATTGTCACATAATGATCCCTTGTTTCCAAAAACTCATTTAACTTATTTAAATCTTCCATGCTTTTTATAGGGTAGTTGATATTTGTTTTTGCTAAAATATCACATTCCTGCTCACTCATCACCTCACCAGCAGCTGGTTTACTCAGCAGCTGGTCTACTTTTCCATTTAATTCAAGTAATAGATTTCTAATAATGAAAAGACTTTTCTGTCCATTTTTGCAGTAACATGGCTGATCTAAAAAGTGTGTAAAAAAATAAACAAAAACATTACAAGATCTAAAAGATTTTAAGACTTTACAGACACTATTGGATACTTATCTATAAGGTAGGTTATAGGGTAGGCACTTACTTTCTTGGTCTCTTGTTTTTTCCTTGGCTTTTTGAAAGGATCTATCCAGAGCAGGTGTCTCTAAAATTTCACTTTTTGCAGGTGCATAAGGACTCGAGAGCCTTTCTTGTTCTTTTTCATTAGTGTTGCCTAAACAGTTACATAAAAAAAAACATAAGTAACATTTTAGAACATCATTGTGGTGCGACCTTTTTATAACAAACATTGTTTACAAAAATATATTTTTATGAAAAACCTAAATTTAAATTAAATCCCAAAACTTCTGTATCTAATACTTTTTATTTTAAAAGTAAGAAAACAATGTTAAATGGGAGTTGTATTTAATGACTCACCCAGTACTTTAAACAGCTTTATTCATTGCTGTGTTTTATAAAATACTTCCATCACTGATTATTATACTTACAAGAACTTGTATTCGGGAATCCTAAAGTCAATATAGGTGGTTCGGGTAAAAAAATTTTTTTTCTCTTTGGTGTGTCTCGTGGTGTTTCAAACTCGATATCTGATTCTGAAGTAGACAATTGACGAGATTTTCGCACCCTCCTTTTTCCTAAAATAGTTTCTTCCTCATCAGTCCCCAAATCACTTGTCAGTTCCGCCCTTTTAGCTTTTGTTCTTGCCAGATTGTAGTCAACTAAAACAGAAAATATTAGTTCACATGGAACTTCTATACCTACCTATGTCGTGGCTAAAAGTATATGTAAATACATATAGCAGTGTTTTAAAAAGGTTATATAATAATTTTAAAAAATATGTAATTTACTTAATTTCACATTCATACCTACTTGTGTTTAAAATAGTGTTTAAATTTTAAATAACTCTTACCATAGGTGGAATTTCGTAAAATTCGAACTTTATGACTTGGCCAAGCTTTGCTATATTGTCCCTTTCTTAAAGCCACATTTATTCGCTCTCCTGGAAGAGGTGGCCATACACATTGATCCCCATTGATCCACGATGAAGGTACTGCCTGTACCGATTCTTTCTCGTCCTCAGTGGCTTCAAAAATCACCACAGTCCAGGAAGGAGGTGACGTCATTTTACTTTTATTTTATATATCTAATTTTTATGCAAAGTAATAACTATAATAGGAATAAGTACCCCTATTTGGTAATGTTGAATTTGTATTGGTTGGTTACTGTGTAGTGTGTAGAAGTGGAATAATTACAAATTTATTATGGTATTTTATTTTAAAACATTTATAGGTAACATCTGTTAAAGACCAGGTTTGAAGAGCACATTCCTGGGATGCCAAAAAAATATTTAATTTGTTTGATGGACAAGGTAAATCATAAAAGTTTTCCAGGAGGTTAAATTTTGTTCCAATGATTTTTATGTGATTATTATAAGACACTATATTTTTAATATTTACAATATATTTACCCTTTATTGAACAACAATTATTTGCATTGTCAATTGACAATGTGAAGGAATTTAATAAAACTTTTTTGTACTGTTTTGAACCTGAAAAAATTGGAAAAACTGGACCATCATGATGCTCTAATTTTAATTGAGGAAACTCTGAAATATTGGTTCTTAACAAATTATTTTCACTTCTGTGTTGTCGTTCTGCTATTCTATTGACTATTTGCTGTAAAGGCTGGCCACATTTTCGAATCATTCTTTTTAAAAACCTCATATTATTTTCGTAAGGAAAAGCACTGAAATTTTCTGTACTTCCAAACATTTTTGAGTCATCTACAATATGCAACAGATTATGAATGTTGTGTGACACATTTCCCTGGCCATAAATGATTATGAATGTTTCCACAAAATATTTTAATAAATCGTTGGCATATTCAAGTCTTTCACATTTAAAAAGAAAAATAAAAGCTGCATGTAAACATAAAAAATTCTGGTATGATTCTTGACATAGGTAGTCTTTTAAAACAACAGGACCAACATAAAATAGAAAAAGCCTAAATTCGGTAGCTTTCCAGCGCCTAACTTCAGAAAGTGACCTTGGTTTCCGAACAAATTCTTGCGGTGTTTGACTTATTTGTACTTCTATAAGTTTTGATGAAATTTGATCTATTTGAAATGTTGATAATTTATAGGGTGGTCTACCAAGGATCCACATATTTAGGATTAACTTTTTTACAACACCCAGACATACAAGATGCATATAATCAAGAGGAAAACTAGATATCATATTAAAATTTGGCAAAGTTTCTAAAATTGATGTGCCATTGTGATGACCTTCCTGCTCTTTTGCCCTAAAACTGGCATCAGTTCTCAACTGAAAATTTTCAAGATCTGGAAAGCAGACTTTATTGTCTTTATATTCACCTTTAATGTTACATTTTGAACAAGACTGGTAACCCGTATGTCCCTTAGTATATTTTATAAAAGATTTTGCAGGCGCATCACAAATAAAACCTTTAATGATAACTAAATAATGTGACTTATTATGTAGTATTCCATTATTTAATAAGGGGATTGCTTCTTCCACAAATTTTTCCAAATATAGGTTGGCATCTTTCGGTTTTTCTTTGCCATAATAAACCCCCACAATTTCAACTACATTTTTGTTGATTGTGAGATTTATTTGTATGGGCCATAAATCACTTCCTGAACTTTTTGACAGAGGCAACCCATCTACATTTACACACACTTCCAAATTATTGGATTTCAGTAAGTGTTTTGATTCCTCAATTAAAATAGTTAAAGCTTTTTGAAACCCAAAATGGTAATATAAGCCAGGGTGTACAACATCAATTTTATTACTTCGTGGTGTTCTCAGTAATGTTCTCGGGTCACTAGGTAAATCCATGTTATGTTTTTTTAGGATACCTAATAAGTCATGTAATGCAGCATGGGTTATATTATGATCAACAGACCATGTATTTAGTTGTGTCGAAAGACAAGTACCCGAGGAATGGCTCACAGACTGTAAGATTGGCTGAGAATTTAAGCCCGTAGGTTCATATTTGGATAAACTAGAGCTCTCGAGACTTAATATAGTCATGTTATCAGGCTCTGATAGCTCAGAGTCCGAAGATGAGGAAGAACAATAGGGAACAATTTCCTCTGTAATTTCAGAAGATTGTTGCAAGTTAATACTACTGCTGTGAGAACAAGACGGAAGTTCTGTTTTAAGCTGTATATTATTATTTTGAGACAAGTTTTGGCGCTTGTACCTTACAGAAACCTTATTAAGTAATTTTCTTTTAGACTTTTGATCCATTATACTAGAAAAAGTAATATTTATAAGATAAAAAACAAACCTGATTCTAACCTATAAGTCAGAAAACTCCTTTAAATGCAGCAAAAAATAATTCTACATACTTTAGTCACCAACCAAAATAACAAGCACAAAAACATGCACTAATAAATTTAAAAAAGACTAAAAATAGTATATTTCCAAATAATATATGGAATCCAACGCAAACGGCAAACCAGACGGAAAGACGCACGAAAGACGGAAACCAAAAAACGGAAACACGAAACACGCCATTTTTTTCGACTCGCTGGAACCACAGAACAGAAAAAGAGTATGCACCACAGACGTCACAGAACAAAAAAGCGTTTGGAACGTATACATTCGGAAACAAATAATAGTATAAAGATAGCGATCTGGCAACATCAAACACGAAGATTGACAAAACCCCTAATTCAATATGGCCGATAGGATGATGTCTTTCTCTTTTTACCAAATAGAATTAAACGAAGCGGACAAATATTTTAGTCGAGGCTGATGCGGCGATGTTGCCAAACTCCTAGCGTTCTGTACTATCTACTGACTGCTAAAAATTTGTTTTAAAACAATTTTGTAAAGGACCTACATAATATTAAAACCAACATCATCATGAATTTTATTCTAATATTTAAAAACAAACTCTGTTATAATGACGTACAAATCGCCCCGTTTTTTCCGAAGTCTGTGGCCCCGATACACCTTTTAGAGCCGATCAGCCAAATATTACATTGTCCCTAACCTAAAATCTAAAATATACACCTTAGGTTTAAATTATTTAGCACGTTTTTAATACGTTCCCAGAAGGCACCCGTGCAACATTCCTGGGACAAATGCTCTGAAACGTTCGATGGACATACCGTTCAGGACTGTAAGAAGCTCATAATTTTCACTTAGACGACTGTTTATATTATATGTTTGAATATTTGATGGAAATTCTCGAAATGTATTACCTTATATATCTGCAAGCGTTTAATTTTGCACAGAGTTTAGATCGCCTACCAAGTACCTTTTTAAAACGTTCCCGGAACTGACCCGTGTAACGTTCTAGGAACTACTGCTTTGGAACGTTCGAGGGGCATACCGATTAAGACTGGAACGTTTCCGACCTAAGGGGACTTAAATAGAACGTTCCCGGAATGAAATGTGTTTATTGGGATACTACCTACTTAATTTAAAAAGAAAAAATATAATCATTTCAATAAATAATACTTAGTACAGCCCTAGTTAATTACAGCATCCGCAAATGCAGTTTTACAGTCCCTTGATAAATACCATACTTTTACGTTTAAAAACTTCCAGCGAGAGATTAAAAAAATCCATATGCCCGCTCATAACGTTAAGAGTACGCAAAGTTCTATCCAAAGGTGTATTTAAGCCATAGATCTATGAAAACCCAAATGAAAAAGGGTATAATTTCTTAGGTTTCGATTAGGAACGTTCAAACCAATTGTCGAGAGCAAACCATCGCAGTCACACAAGCCAGTTAACACAAAACATACATCCAAAAACGTTTTTCTTTGTTCCAATGTAACCAAATTGATACGCTGCATATCAGTCCTATATATGGTAGTTCAGAAAATTAATCCCCATCTTAAAGGCTGCAGCCCGTAAAAACTTATTTTGAACTCGTTTGATAATGTCAGTATACGCCTGATAGTAGGGAGACCAAACAACACTACGTACTCAAAATTTAAACGAACTAGACTCATATACAGCCTGTTCAAAAGGAAGTCGGCGCTATTGCTTTCTTATTATAAGAGATACGACGACGGATAAATTAACAAAGAAGTAGCATTTTTTCTGCTGATAATTATGGCGATGACGAAAAAAAAATTGAATATCAGGATCACGTGATATTAACAAAAACGTATTTTTCTTTAATGGAATGGGGTATTTTTGCTATAACTGCTTGGTACAGAGTGCAATTCTAATTAAAATTTATCTTTTACTACATATCGCTAAACTCAACAATAACAGAGATATTTACATTTTAATAATATTTTCAATTTATAACCGCAGGCGGCCGTGCACCATATTAAAGGCCTATCTCGATAACTTATCGACATGCATGCTGTCATCACAAAAAAATCGCAGGTAACCGTGAAATGTAATTTTTTATTTTTATTATCGTAGGTGGCTATTTACCAGATTAACAAAAAAAAATCCTTTGACAGATCTTTTAATCTGTTGTACTAAGTTCAGTTTTATTTAAATAAAATGTTTTCACATTTAGAAAAATGCGATCTGCTAGAAACATACATAGTGTGCCAAAAAAATAGCGAACGTGCTTTGGAACGATATCGTGCAGTATTTCCTGAAAGAAATATGCCTGACCGGAGATATTTTTTGATATTATACCGAAAATTTCGATCCAATGAAAAAGTTTTTGACAAATCAATGCCAAAGAAGATATTTATTATAAACGAAGATACTGAAATAAATGTGTTGGCGTATTTTGAAGCATTCCGCGAAAACTCTACAAGAGATTGTGTGAAAGATCTTGGACAATGTTTGGGAACTATTCATAACATTAAAAAAGTACAAGTACGTACCCTACAAGTATAGACCAACACAGACTTTATTGCCAGGTGACCAAGAAAGACGTATGGAATTTTGTCGGTGGCTTATTAATACGGCAAATGAGAATCCAAATATTTTGCGCCTAATTTTGTGGAGTGATGAATCTAATTTTAGCAATAGGGGCATGTTTAATAGAAAAAACCGGCATTACTGGAGTCGCGAAAATCTTATGCGTTACCACCCTGGTAATCCGCAAAGGCGTTTTAGCATAAATGTATGGTGTGGTCTTATCGGTTCAAAAATAGTTGGACCTGTATTTTATGAAGGAACCCTGACAGGCGCACGCTATGTACAACTATTAAGAAACACAATGGAGGACTTTACAATGGAGGACTTTTTAGATGCTGTTAATTTAGCAGAACGGCAAGAAATATTTTTTCAGCAAGATGGTGCGCCGCCACATAATACCTATGTTGTTGCCAATCTGCTTGCCGAACTATTTGGACAACGTTGGTTAGCTACACGCGGACCAATTTTATGACCACCGCGATCACCAGATATTACTCCCCTCGATTTTTATTTTTGGGGGTTTTTGAAAAACGAAATTTACAATAAAAGATATAATAATGTTAATGAACTGCAAGAATCTATTATTAACACTATTAATAATATTGATGGTCGAATCATTTTGAAGGCTACGAGAAAAGTTTTAAAATGTGCCCGAAAGTGTGTAGAAGTAGAAGGGGGTTTGTTCGAGCACTTAATGTAAAGTTATATTATTTTATTTCTATTAATGACAACTACAATCTATTTTTTTTTAAATTACAACAAAAATTTTATGTAATTTATTATTAGATATAGGTGTACCTACCTAAATAATAAAAAATAAATAAATAATAAATTATAAGTTTATAATCAAAACTACGTATTAATTTTGTTTTTGTGATGGTCGTCTGTCGATAAAAGTTATCGAGATAGGCCTTAAATATGGTGCACGGCCGCCTGCGGTTATAAATTGAAAATTTTATTAAAATGTAAATATCTCTGTTATTGTTGAATTTAGCGATATGTAGTAAAAGATAAATTTTAATTAGAATTGCACTCTGTATCAAGCAGTTATAGCAAAAATACCCCATTCCATTAAAGAAAAATACGTTTTTATTAATATCACGTGATCCTGATATTCAATTTTTTTTTCGTCATCACCATAATTATCAGCAGAAAAAATGCTACTTCTTTGTTAATTTAACCGTCGTCGTATCTCTTATAATAAGAAAGTTAGCAATAGTGCCGACTTCATTTTGAACAGGCTGTAGAGTGTCCTTAGCACTTCCAATGATAGATCCTGACCGCTCCTACAAACGAGACCCAATATTTTCAGACTACTCTGAGAGACTCTCACCACATGGTCATTGAAACTTACTCGTTCATCAAAGTAAACACTCAAATATTTTACTGTATTCTTATATTCAAGGTCAACATTATTAATATGGTAAGATGTTGGAATTCTTGCGATCTTTCTATAAAAGCTAGTGTAGCAACATTTGTCAATATTAATGCTAATATGGTTTATTTGAGACCACTCCCAGAGAGAATTAATATCCCTTTGCAAGTCAATACCATCCTGAATGCAATATTGTCTTATATAATTTGAGGTCATCGGCATAAGAACTTCCTTTGAAATGCATAACAAAATTAGGTATATCATTAATAAAAATGTTAAACAAAAGGGGTGAACAGTGAGAACCCTGTGGAACCCCAGAATAAACCAAAAATGGATCTGACACCAAATTATTGATTTTAACACGCTGTGTGCGTCCCTCAAGAAAACCAGCAAACGGTCCTCTCATCAAAGCCCGTTGCCCGAAGCTTTGCCAGGAGAAGGCCAAAGTTGACCCTGTCAAAAGCCTTGGAGAAGTCAGTGTACACCGAGTCCACTTGATTTCCATCCTCCAAGGCTTCCAACAGATCAGCCTCATACTCCAACAAGGTTTGTCACCGTTGAGCGGCCTGAGCAAAAGCCATGCTGACTCGGATCAACAATACCCTTGCATCCCTATCAAAAAAAACACATTAAATATCATTAAAATACTATGGTAAAACAATGGTATTTTTGGCTTTTTTAGAAATTTAATGTGGGTTGGGAATTAAAGGGGTATTTCCACGCAGGATTCATATGAAGAATAATGGTAAATAAATGTGGCTAGAATATAGTGTGAATTAAAACCATAGACTTACACTGATATTTTATGTGCATATAATGGTGAGAAAGGCAACATGATTCTAATAGGGATTGGCACCATTGAAATGTAATGAAAATCTATGTGTATTTAGTGTGTCTGAATTTTATGGGGTTTTTCATCATAGAATTTCAATGGAAAAGCATGGAATTGTAGTGAGCGGTTATTAATGTGATCTAAATAGGGATTTGCCACATCGTTGGTTAATGGTATTTTACGTGGATCTAATGGTCAGAATGGAAACGTGATTCTAATAGGGATTGACACCATTGAAATGTAATGACAATCTATGTGTATTTAGTGTGTCGGAATTTTATGAGGTTTTTCATCATAGAATTTCAATGGTAAAGCATGGAATTGTAGTGAGCGGTTATTAATGTGATCTAAATAGGGATTTGCCACATCGTTGGTTAATGGTATTTTACGTGGATCTAATGGTCAGAATGGAAACGTGATTCTAATAGGGATTGGCACCATTGAAATGTAATGAAAATCTATGTGTATTTAGTGTGTCTGAATTTTATAGGGTTTTCATCATAGAATTTCAATGGAAAAGCATGGAATTGTAGTGAGCGGTTATTAATGTAATCTAAATAGGGATTTGCCACATCGTTGGTTAATGGTATTTTACGTGGATCTAATGGTCAGAATGAAAACGTGATTCTAATAGGGATTGACACCATTGAAATGTAATGACAATCTATGTGTATTTAGTGTGTCGGAATTTTATGAGGTTTTTCATCATAGAATTTCAATGGTAAAGCATGGAATTGTAGTGAGCGGTTATTAATGTGATCTAAATAGGGATTTGCCACATCGTTGGTTAATGGTATTTTACGTGGATCTAATGGTCAGAATGGAAACGTGATTCTAATAGGGATTGGCACCATTGAAATGTAATGAAAATCTATGTGTATTTAGTGTGTCTGAATTTTATGGGGTTTTTTATCATAGAATTTCAATGGAAAAGCATGGAATTGTGGTGAGCGGTTATAAATGTGATCTAAATAGAGATTTACCACATCGTTGGTTAATGGTATTTTACGTGGATCTAATGGTCAGAATGGAAACGTGATTCTAATAGGGATTGACACCATTGAAATGTAATGACAATCTATGTGTATTTAGTGTGTCGGAATTTTATGAGGTTTTTCATCATAGAATTTTAATGGTAAAGCATGGAATTGTAGTGAGCGGTTATTAATGTGATCTAAATAGGGATTTGCCACATCGTTGGTTAATGGTATTTTACGTGGATCTAATGGTCAGAATGGAAACGTGATTCTAATAGGGATTGACACCATTGAAATGTAATGACAATCTATGTGTATTTAGTGTGTCGAAATTTTATGAGGTTTTTCATCATAGAATTTCAATGGTAAAGCATGGAATTGTAGTGAGCGGTTATTAATGTGATCTAAATAGGGATTTGCCACATCGTTGGTTAATGGTATTTTACGTGGATCTAATGGTCAGAATGGAAACGTGATTCTAATAGGGATTGGCACCATTGAAATGTAATGACAATCTATGTGTATTTAGTGTGTCGGAATTTTATGAGGTTTTTCATCATAGAATTTCAATGGTAAAGCATGGAATTGTAGTGAGCGGTTATTAATGTGATCTAAATAGAGATTTGCCACATCGTTGGTTAATGGTATTTTACGTGGATCTAATGGTCAGAATGGAAACGTGATTTTAATAGGGATTGGCACCATTGAAATGTAATGACAATCTATGTGTATTTAGTGTGTCGGAATTTTATGAGGTTTTTCATCATAGAATTTCAATGGTAAAGCATGGAATTGTAGTG
The DNA here is from genome assembly GCA_963969555.1 of Polydrusus pterygomalis. Lineage (NCBI taxonomy): Eukaryota > Metazoa > Arthropoda > Insecta > Coleoptera > Curculionidae > Polydrusus > Polydrusus pterygomalis. The sequence goes on along the minus strand of OZ018381.1, from coordinate 4,406,011 downwards.
AGCGGTTATTACTGTGATCTAAATAGGGATTTGCCACATCGTTGGGTAATGGTATTTTACGTGGATCTAATGGTCAGAATGGAAACGTGATTCTAATAGGGATTGGAACCATTGAAATGTAATGAAAATCTATGTGTATTTAGTGTGTCTGAATTTTATGGGGTTTTTCACCATAGAATTTCAATGGTAAAGCATGGAATTGTAGTGAGCGGTTATTAATGTAATCTAAATAGAGATTTGCCTCATCGTTGGGTAATGGTATTTTACGTGGATCTAATGTTCAGAATGGAAACGTGATCCTTATATTACATATTAAGCGCTTTTAAAGCGTGTTCCATTAAGTGCTTGAGTCAGCTTAAAATTAAATGATTTATATGCGTTCGATATCAATTGCTGAAAAATCGTCTATAACAGTGGGCATCTCATACGCTTATTTTACGAGAAATTTTTTAACATGCACAAGAAATGCCCGTCTAAGGCATACGGTTATACAAGTGCTAATTTTATAAATGGCGGCCGTCAAATTTTAAGCGGATGTTCGTCAAAGCTGAAAAAAAACAGCGACAATTTATTGCTTTTCAACACCTCACCATCAGTAATCCTTTTATGAATGCCGGCCAATGCAAAAACGGTAGATTGAAAACCAAGTGTGTTATCTGGGCTGCTGTCGGTAGTCCAGCTTGTTAACTGCATGTATATATGGTCATACTTGCGTCAAACCATCTTAATAAACAAATACAGGTAAAGGGTATGCAGATAAAAAAAACAAACTCGTAAAATAAAAACCAAGGTGTATCTGAAAATTTGTTTTACACCAATTGCAATTATAAATTACGATATTAAATTATGAAAAACCTCATAAAGTTCAGACACATTAAATACTCATAGATTTTCATTACATTTCAATGTTGCCAATCCCTATTAGAATCACGTTTCCATTCTGACCATTAGATCCACGTAAAATACCATTAACCAACGATGTGGCAAATCCCTATTTAGATCACATTAATAACCGCTCACTACAATTTCATGCTTAACCATTGAAATGATATGATGAAAAACCTAATACAATTCAGACACACTAATACACATAGATTTTCATTACATTTCATTTGTGTCAATCCCAATTAGAATCACGTTTCCATTCTGACCATTAGATCCACGTAAAATACCAATAACCAACGATGTGGCAAATCCCTATTTAGATCACATTAATAACCGCTCACTATAATTCCATGCTTTACCATTGAAATTCTATGATAAAAAGTCATAAAATTCAGACACACTAAATACACATAGATTTTCATTACATTTCAATGGTGCCAATCCCTATTAGAATCACGTTTCCATTCTGACCATTGGATCCACATAAAATACCATTAACCAACAATGTGTGCAAATCCCTATTTAGATCACATTAATAACCGCTTACTACAATTCCATGCTTTACCATTGAAATTATATGATGAAAAAGCTCATAAAATTCAGACACACTAAATACACATAGGTTTTCATTACATTTCATTGGTGTCAATTCCAATTAGAATCACGTTTCCATTCTAACCATTAGATCCACGTAAAATACCATTAACCAACGATGTGGCAAATCCCTATTTAGATCACATTAATAACCGCTCACTATAATTCCATGCTTTACCATTGAAATTCTATGATAAAAAAGTCATAAAATTCAGACACACTAAATACACATAGATTTTCATTACATTTCAATGGTGCCAATCCCTATTAGAATCACGTTTCCATTCTGACCATTAGGTCCACGTAAAATACCATTAACCAACAATGTGGCAAATCCCTATTTAGATCACAATAATAACCGCTCACTACAATTCCATGCTTTACCATCGAAATTCTATGATGAAAAACCTCATAAAATTCAGACACACTAAATACACATAGATTTTCATTACATTTTAATGGTGCCAATCCCTATTAGAATCACGTTTCCATTCTGACCATTAGGTCCACGTAAAATACCATTAACCAACAATGTGGCAAATCCCTATTTAGATCACATTAATAACCGCTCACTACAATTCCATGCTTTACCATCGAAATTCTATGATGAAAAACCTCATAAAATTCCGACACACTAAATACACATAGATTGTCATTACATTTCAATGGTGCCAATGTCGGTAATAAAGGATCCTGTAATATTAACAAGGTTAAGCCAATCAAAATCGACGTTGTTCGGTTCTGTCACTCCGAGCCAGCACGAGGTGCCGTTTCGTCGTTTGTCGTTTCTTCTTCGACGGTCTTCATCCCTTTTTAATTGGTTTTTTGATTGTGTGTGTGTGTGCAATGGTGTTTTGTTAAATTATCGAGGAAACTTCAAGAAAATGAGGTATGTATATTATAATTTACACATTTAGTGACTACAAATTACATATTTAAGCAAGCAACTATGTAATAGTCGACAAAAGATGTTAAGTTTTCCATTTTATTCGGCACTGACATTTTGTCAGGAACGAGTTCGGAACGACCCGCGGCCATTTTGTTGCTTTTGGCATTATATGAAATTAAATAAATAAATTAACTTTAAATTCTTATACCTACTATGAATTTTACAGTTGATAATGACTAAGACTAAATCCATTTCTAAAAGAATGTTTCCCCGCTGTAGCAAAATGGTGGTTATGACAAAAGAATACGAGATTTAGTGATATTTGGTTGCAAAATACTGATAATTAAAAGTAAAAATGCCGTTTTTATCATAGAATTTCAATGGTAAAGCATGGAATTGTAGTGAGCGGTTATTAATGTGATCTAAATAGCGATTTGCCACATCGTTGGTTAATGGCATTTTAAGTAGATCTAATGGTCAGAATGGAATCGTGATTCTAATAGTGATTGGCACCATTGAACTGTAATGAAAATCTATGTATATTAAGTGTGTCTGAATTTTATGAGGTTTTTCATCATAGATTTTCAATGGTAAAGCATGGAATTGTAGTGAGCGGTTATTAATGTGATCTAAATAGGGATTTGCCACATCGTTGGTTAATGGTATTTTACGTGGATCTAATGGTCAGAATGGAAACGTGATTCTAATAGGGATTGGCACCATTGAAATTCTATGATGAAAATCCTCATAAAATTCAGACACACTAAATACACATAGATTTTCATTACATTTCAATGGTGCCAATGTCGGTAATAAAGGATCCTGTAATATTAACAAGGTTAAGCCAATCAAAATCGACGTTGTTCGGTTCTGTCCCTCCGAGCCAGCATGAGGTGCCGTTTCGTCGTTTGTCGTTTCGTCTTCGACGGTCTTCGTCCATTTTTAATTGGTTTTTTGATAGGGTGTGTGTGTGTGTGCAATGGTGTTTTGTTAAATTATCGAGAAAACTTCAAGAAAATGAGGTATGTATATTATAATTTACACATTTAGTGACTACAAATTATATAATTAAGCAAGCAACTATGTAATAGTAATACTGATAATTAAAAGTAAAAAATTTACTATTAACTTTTAGGTCAGAGTATTTGAAGTTGTAGGTGAAAAGGACTCCATTGACACAACTCGAAGAATAATAATATGCAAATTATTAAGTACACCTTTGCAGTAGGAACTAAACTGGACAGGACGTAATAGCAGGATTCCACGACAACGCTAGAATAAAACTAACCAAAACCCAATCAAATTGCATTTAGTCCAATGTTTTTGGACATAATTCATTTTGATAGTACAGTGAGATTGGACTAAATTAATTTCGTTTGTCTAAGCGTTTTTCCCCTTTTAATAGCACAAGGACTTAATGCATATCGACTGTCCAAGTGTTAAGAAAAAAGATAGTATTTGACCTTAAGCATACAGCGCCACCTTTATCTCAAATATGGAAAATATGGAAAAAATGCAGTTTGTAAGTCTGCTCCTCAAGTATTCTTCAATAGTTTTTTTTAAAGTTTAACGTTTTGTCATCAAATTGCACATCATCACTATTTCAAAATTATCAAATTATCCTTTCTTACCATAACGACCTTAACATTTTTTTTATCTTTAGGATTAAATCATTTTTAAACAGACCTATGTTTTTTTTTATAAAAAAATTGTTACTAGATATTAGGTATGTAGGTACCTATAAAAGTTTATCTGATTTAAAGTTTTAGCCCCTTACCTTAAAGTTTCTGTTTCATTTTTATGCTTTGAGGGTGGTATCTAAAGAACGAAACGTCAAGCTTTAAAAATAAGAAAGCCATTGTGTAGAACATTAAAAACTGAAATAACTAATGATTTTTGTTTTTTCTCAAGTTAAAAATTAATGCGTAAAAAATTCAAACCAAAACTAAAAATTTCGTTTTTTTCCCTTGGATATCTCCGAAGGTATTCGGAATATTTTCAATTTCTTTTCACCAGAATATTAGGCCCCAAATTATGCAACTTTGCTTCAACTTAACCTTATTTAAGATATTGAAAAAAAATATATATTTTAAATTTTTTTTGCCCTAGAACATATAGGTACTTGGTAAATAACCTTAAAATTTTTTGAGTTGTATTGAAAAACATAAAGCCCGAAAAGATACTAGCTTTCTACATACTCATTTTAAAAAGCTCATTGTTTAATTTTTTAAAAATTTATAAAATTTCTTTTGTAGGTACCACTGAAATACACACACTGTTTTACCATGGTTGCCCATTAAAATACAATTCATTTAAAGCATTCTTTCCCCACTATGCCGTATTAAGCCCCCAAAGAACCTACATACATTAGATCGCCTCATCATATTCATGGCTCATTGTTGTACCTATGGTATCCACACTGAATTCCCATTAGAATACAATTCATTAATTTGCCACATTATTTCCCAATCGTGCCACAATAAGCCCACAAAGAAGCCACATTAGATCACCATGCTGGCTCATATTCATTGCTCTTTATTGTACCACTGAAATCCACAAACTGAATTACCATGGTTGCCCATTACAATACAATTCATTTACCACATCAGTTCCCCGCCGTGCCACATTAAGCCCACAGAGAAACCACATAAGATCACCAGGATAACTCATTATATTTATTTTAAGATCATTGCTGTACCACTGAAATCCACACACTGAATTACCATTGTTTTCCCATTATAATACAATTCGTTTGCCACATTATTTTCCCATCATGCCACATTAAGCCCACAAAGAAACCACATTAAATCATCATTCTGGCTCATCAAATTAATTTTAAATATCCCATTGTTATACCACGGAATTTCATCAAAGGTAGGAAATTCACACACTGAATTAACATTGTTGCCCATTAGAATACATTTCGTTTGCCACATTATTTTCTCATCATGCCACATTAAGCTCACAAAGAAACCACATTAAATCATCATTTTGGCTCATCAAATTAATTTTAAATATCCCATTGTTATACCACGGAATCTCATCAAAGGTAGGAAATTCACACATTGAATTACCATTGTTGCCCATTAGAATACATTTCGTTTGCCACATTATTTTTCCATCATGCCACATTAAGCCCACAAAGAAACCACATTAGATCACAATGCTGGCTCATTATTGTTCCACTGAAATCCACACACTGAATTACCATTGTTGCCCATTCAAATACAATTTATTTGCCACATTATTTCCCTACCGTGCCACAAAGATACCCCATTAGATTACCAAGCTGGCTCGTCACATTCATTTCTCATTATTGTACCACTGAAATCCACACACTGAATTACCAGGGTTGCCCATTACAATACAATTAATTCACCACATTATTTCCCCTCCGTGCCACATTAAGCCCACAGAGAAACCACATAAGATCACCATTATGACTCATCATATTCATTTTCAGAAGCTCATTGTTGTACCACTGAAATCCACACACTAAATTACCATTGTAACCCATTAGAATAAAATTCGTTTGCCACATTATTTTCCCATCATGCCACATTAAGCCCACAAAGAAACCACATTAAATCACCATTCTGGCTCATCTAATTAATTTTAAATATCCCATTGTTATACCACGGAATCTCATCAAAGGTAGGAAATTCACACACTGAATTACCATTCGTATCCATTGAAATATGCACATTAATATCACAAGGGTTACCATTACATACCTGGTTATTTCGGAGAATAACCGACTTCTTAATAACACATTAAGAACCACAGAAATACCATTCTCTAAAAATCATTGTTACACCATAAATGCATTGCTCATAAAAAACCATAGATTTGCCATAGACTCCAAACCCCGTTAAAAAGTGCCAATACACACTTCGTTTCTCATTATTTTCCTTACCATTGAACCACATTGTTTTTTTATATGATTTCAATGTGTTTTTTTTGACAGGGATGCCCAGCTAATTTGGTCATAAATAAGACTATCCAAGATGTTAATATTCTTTCTATGTTTTTATAAATCAAACAATCTTTTTCCAATCTAAAGTGTTAAATTTTTTGTGAGATAAAGGTTTACTAGAATCTCTAGATCTTACTTTGTACAAATATACCTATCTTTTTTGTAAAATGAAAATAGAATATATGATTTCCCCAGAAACAAAGTCCATCTCAGTTTCTATAAAAAAAAATAAACATTTCGAAGTACTGATGGTATGATTTACTTCATGAGAAAGGACTTTCAGGACATTAACAACCCAAACTACTTTTCGATAGATGTTCATAAAAAAAAGATTTTGGTGAATGTAAAAATGTTGGTAATTATTCAATTTTCAAAAATAATATTATTAAATGAACATTTAAAAGTATATAACTGGTTTTAATGATTAAAAGAAAGTATATTAAAGTCGCTCCACTCTTTAATTATAATTAAATTTTCGTTAATTTTTTTTTTAATTCAACAATATTCACTATTTGAAGAAATAGTCCATGCTTAAAGTGGTGTTGAAAGTATGGAAAAGAAAGAAAAACTAAAAGTCTTCCTCTACAAATTTGCATTTTTGAATCATGGTTGCAACACCTAATTTTTTAATTTTTATTGCATTTTCACCAAAGTCCTGATATGTCCATATTAATGACTTTTTTATTTAAAATTGGGTTTTTATCTTTTTTTTTATTTTATACTAGCGTGTATCCGGCATGCGTTGCAACCCACTGGTATAAATACAAACCCGATATATTAGTACCCGGCATGCCACTTTCTGAAATTGCACCCGTGGGAAGCCGGGGCGGGTCGCTAGTTATACATAAAAACCTTCCCCTTGAATCACTCTATCTATTTAAAAAAACCGCTTCAAAATCCGTTGCGTAGTTTTAAAGATTTATGCCCAGTTGTATAGGTTCTAATTATTATGAACGCTAAAGATAAGATTAAGCACCACTATAATCTTAAGATTAATAAAATATATCAGTTTTATAAGTCCCGGTTAATCCAAATAGTCGCTAATTTCATAGCGAATTTTAAAAATGCGAGCCGCTCTTGGAGCCTCCACAATGACAATAAGGTCCTCGTCATCATCACCTAATAATTCGTCCATTTCGATATGATCATTTAACATAATAATAAAATCACATCATCATCATGTTAAATTAACTGTTAGTTAAACCCCAAGTTTGGCGCTAATCGCAACCTATAATTCCAAACCAACGGTTAATCTGAACATTTTTAGATAACCGCAACCTATAAAAATGAAATGCCGATTAACCGGAACCTATACAGCTGGGCATTAAGCATATACCGGGTGTCCACGGAAGGTGGCTCGCCCCTCTAACTTTTTTGTTTTTCAAGATAATGAAATAAAATTCGGGAGATTTGTATACGACATAAAACTGCATTATTTGACAGGTGACTCAACATTATGGAACTTCCGGTTTAACCGGAAGTGACATAAACTTTTTATTTTTAAATGGGACACCTGGTATATTTTTCCTTTATTTGACTCCATATGACATTCTAAATACATTACGTGTCACTTGTCACTTTTTGTCACCAAGAAAATATTTTTTTTCCAAATTTATGTATTGTTTTATCTAGAGGGCTATGAATACCTTAAAATCACTTATTTCAGTTCTCTAATCTTGGGAAAAATACAATTTTACTATTTTTGATCCAATGTTATGTGCTATGTAAAATTTAATCTTTAAAGTTGTATAACTCATTTTTTTTAAATGGCAACATGGTGGCTCGTCGGGTTAAGAAAAAAAAGGCTTTTATTACGATTATTTTGATACAATACACTATTAGGTTTTAGAAAAGCTGCCATTAAAAGACTTTAAAAAGTTAACTTAGAACTTTCCTAAAATGAAGCATCTTTTGAGAATAAATTTCGATTTAAATGCATCAAGTAGCCTGTGATCAGCAAAACTGATTAAACAAAATCATGTCTTGAAGAAAATTGAAATGCCAACAGCTTCTGCCACAGTAAATTAGTTTGTTGTTTAAAAAACATGGAAAATAATAGTTTTACAAGGAGTGAAAAAGTTGAAAAAAAATATTTTCTTGGTGACAAAAAGTGACAAGTGATACATCGTTGTATTTAGAATGTCATATGGAGTCAAAAAAAGTATAAATATACCAGGTGTTCCTTTTAAAAATCGAAAGTTTACGTCACTTCCGGTTAAACCGGAAGTTCCATAATGTTGAGTCACGTGTCAAAAAATGCAGTTTTATGTCGTATACAAATCCCCCGAATTTTATTTCATTATCTTGAAAAACAAAAAAGTTAGAGGGGCGAGCCACCTTCCGTGGACACCCGGTATAGCTGGTAGGGACGGACAGACAGCGACAGCGACTTTGTTTTATACTATGTTAAGATTGGGGCAATTTGACATGGGGCACTGTTGCTTGCAAAACTTCAATTTGAGTAAATATTCTCCCTTCATTGTTTGCGTTTCTTTTTGTATTCGGGGTCCGTAAAAGAATACAAAATTAATTGATTTGGATACAGTTCCATAAGTGCAATGATGGAGTCTTTGCTCCAGGTAAGTCTTCCTATTTTTGCAACCATAGCAATCGCCAAACCCCAAAAGCAGCAGAAAACGCGGTAAATCAATTCCACCAACAGAAATTCCTAGGGAATTGTGACAAAATTGCATGGGTGTGAACTCAAGACCTTCTGAGGTAATCTAGAAAATATACTTGTTGCCACAAAAGTGGTTTCTTCTTGTCAAAAATTCTTCAAATTGTGTAGATCTATCTAACTTCAAGTAATTCTGTAAAATGGCGCGGTTAAGTGAAAAAGATAGGATAGAGGTTTTAATAATGCTTGGCTATGGAGATAGGATGCGTACCTGAACAGAAGTGTGTGAGTTATTTAACAATAAAGTGCCCAAACCGAGCACCAATATCTCAATCTGTTGTTAGTGTGATGTTTGGGCGAGGGAGAAATAATATTTATAACGTCGTTGTTACACAGTCAGTTATTGTATAAGTTACAAAGCGGGCGACACTAGACTTTACACTAGTTTACAGACTTAGGGTAGCTTCGGTGCCTTATGGGCAAGGGCACGATGAGAGACTTGTTTCTAGCGGAGTGGTAAGTAGACTGTTCTACGATGCTGGCTGCTGATGGTTCCTTGTGGACTTGGATCGGAGGTTTCCGGGTATGCTCGTCGGCTGGTGCTCACTATGCAGTGCAGTGACGTCCATCATGGTTGGTCACCATAACACCTCCGTCCTTGTTTGAGCTTGGGGCCTAAAATTTCCAAGCATCAACACCCTTACAACTTGATAGCGTGGCACAAAAATACATTCAGTCGTTTGAAAATAAAATATTCTTTCTGTAAAAAGATATGTTACAATAACATTAGTTACATGTACTGCTTTTATGTATTTTTGAGCCCTTTTTTGCTTTTGTATCGAGAGGTTTATTATTTTTATTTAAAATATATCCAACATGAAGGAGACTGAGGGACAGTCTGTTAGGTGTCTTGATGGTGCGCTTAGGTCTGTTTGCGTTACCCTTGTCAACTTTGTTAAGTGATACCTCGTCACTTATTGTCTCATTCACACTAATATTAGTTTTGACTTCATTCATACTCTCTTTCGTTCCACTCTCTGAAGGGGTTGTCACGGATAATGATGCCTCATTACATGGGGTATTGTTTAACCCTACAGACTGACAATTCTCCATAACGGATTCGTTTATTTCTAAAGGCATCATAGTGCTAGAACTACTTTCATTAGTGATGTTATTTTGCACTATAGGCAGGATGCCTATCTTTTGAATTTTATTAGGAAATTGAGATACATTACCCGGTGTTTTGGTAGATCTATCTCCTGTAGTGGTACATTCCTCTCCCTCCCCGCATCGCAAAATTAGGTTGGCGTGTCGTTTCCAAAATGGCCCTTCTCTCAGTCGACATATATATGTGTTGCGTCCAATTTTCTTCGTGATTGTGCCTGGGGTCCATCTCCTTTCGTTAGATTTTCTGTAGTCGTTCACCATCACGCTTTCACCATTATTGAAGGTACGCTTCACTCCACCATAGTGCTTAATTTGTCGCTGTTGCTGTTGGCTTTGGAACTCTGGAACTTCTGTCCTTCTTTCTTTTGGCTTCTCCTTTAGCTGGGTAAGTACTGTCCTCTGCTCTCTATAAAACATAAGCTTGAATTGTGTTTCATTCGTCGATGCATGCGATGAATCGAGATATAAGTGTGTCTAAACTCTCATTTTTAAACTTTTTATCGGACAGGTAATTTTACCCCTATTTCCGCCAATCCGTTGCTTTGCTGATGTCCCGGAGGTGATTTATAATGTTTTATACCATTTTTCATTAAGAATTCCTGCATTTTTCCTGCAGTTAGTTGAGATCCGTTGTCTGAAACTAAAATTTTGGGTAATCCATACCTGGCAAAAGTTTCTCTCAACTTGTTGATTGTCAATTCGGTTGTTATGTTTTTCATTGGAAAAATCTCTATCCATTTGCTGTAAGCGTCTACGATTATGAAAAACATTGAATTCTTTATTGGACCTAAAAAATCATCATGAATTCTATACCATGGCTTAGTTCCAAGCGGCCATGGTGTTAACTCTACTTTGGGTGGATTCTGCTTATTCTGGATGCATGGTATACAACTTTTAGCTAGTTTCTCTATGTCAGAATTTATCCCTGGCCAATACATTAATGATCGAGCCATACTTTTCATTTTTACAATACCAAAATGACCTTCATGCAGCTCTTTTAGCAACTGCTTTCTGAGAACGTTCGGTATTATCAGTCTAGCACCCCATATTAAAATACCTGCATCATACATTAACTCTTGTCTACGATTAAAATATGGTTTTATATTACCTTCTATCTTTTCTGGCCATCTATCGTCTCTTACATACTGTATCACCTGCTGCAACTCTCTATCAGCCTTGGTACATTCTCTTACAGTATTGTTGTTGATAGGCCATTCTTGCACTTGGTCAGTAAAACGTACGTAGCTGACCTTTTGCTCTACCAAATCTTCTCTTGACGGTTGTATTGGTGATCTAGATAAATAATCTGGGACTAAATTTCTTTTGCCATTAATATGCTCTATATCATACTGAAATCCTGACAAAAATGCTGCCATTCTTACTAATCTATTCTCATACATTTTTGGTAACGATTTATGCTTACCGAATATTGCAGCTAAGGGTTTGTGGTCAGTTTTTATTATGAATCTTTTTCCTGCCAGATAATGGTGAAATTTTCCCACAGCCCAGTGTATTGCTGTAGCTTCCTTCAAGAGGGTTGAGTAATTTACCTCAGCGGGCAGTAAAGTTCTTGATGCAAAGCATATTGGTCTTTCGTCTCCATCAGGCATTCTCTGTGACAGTACAGCTGATAGCCCTTTATCGGATGCATCGGTTGTTACAATCAGTGGTAACCTAGGATTAAAATGAGTTAGTAAAGTATCAGATGCAACAATTTCTTTAATTTTATTAAATGCACGTTGGCATTCTTTATTCCATACAAAATTTCTATCTTTTTTTAATAAATCATAAATAGGTCTTAAAATATCAGCTGAGTTAGGTAAAAATCTATGATAATAATTACACATGCCTGACAATGCTCTTGTTTCCGTCAGACCTGTTGGGGGTGGTGCTTTCAAGATGCTGTCTATGCGTTTCTCAGATTTTCTCAAACCTTCCTTTGAGACTACGTGTCCCAGGTACTCTATGGACTTCTTAGAAAATTCACATTTGCTCGGTTTGACTGTTATAGTCCTGCCTTTTCCAATTTTTAAAGAACCATCTCCAAGGTCTTCAAATGTTCCTGCTTATTCGGACCTGTAAGTAATATGTCATCTTGGTAAATTATTACATTATCCATACCTTGAAATAGTTGCTCTAAATGTTTTTGGAATCTTCCACTAGCAGTGCTAATCCCAAATGGCATTCCATTCATTAAAAATATACCTTTATGCGTACTCCATGCCAAAATTTCTCTGGATTTATCCGTTACCTGAAATTGGTTATATGCCTGACATAAATCGAGTTTTGTAAAATGTTCACCGTTATGAAGTTTTGCAAAAATTTCTTCGATTCGGGGCAATGGATATTGGTCCTCTTGAATAAACCTATTGACGGTGCTTTTATAGTCGCCACATAAGCGCAGTCTTCCATCTGCCTTTATTATTGCAACGATTGGAGTAGCCCAACTACTTGATTCCACAGGAGTAAGCACACCTTCGTCAACCATACGATCTATTTCTTCATCCATCATTTTGCGATGCGCCAGAGGAATCGGACGTGACCTTAAAAAAACAGGAGTAGCATTAGGTTTTAATTGGACATCTACTTTTGCATATTTAAATTTACCAAGTTTATTTGAAAAAACATTACTGAATCTCTTTTTCAAAAATTCAATTTTTGTCTTTGTATTGACCTCGTTAGCAATACTATTCATTAAGACAAGTTTTAATTTAAAAGTTTCTATAAAATTCCTACCCAATAAACACAGTCCTCCTTCAGAGATTACATAAAATTTAAGACATTTACACATGTTTTTATACTGGACATTTAAAAATATACAACCTAGGGGCGAAAATATGCTACCGTTATAGCTTTTTAAAATTATGTCATCTTTTAATAACCTTTCACACTTAAAATATTTTTTTAGTATAGAGTCGTTTATACAACTAACAGAACTACCACTATCAAAAATCATTTGAAAATTTCTGTTGTTCATACGAACATCTAACATAATATCACAGGTTTGCCCAGTCTTGTCTATTGAAAATACTGTTATGCAATTAGCATTATCTACTTGACAATTAAAATTTTCAACTTCTTCCCCCTCGGATTGCATACACACGTTAAAATCTTGGTCTACATACCTTACCTCATCAAACATATAATTGATTTTTTTATTACGACCACATATTTTCGCTAAATGACCTTTCTCATTACACTTTGAGCAAAAATAATGTTTATACGGCATACTCCACGATGCTTTTTACCACAATGTTGACAGTCTCCATTCGACGTCTGTCACTGTCGCCAACCTTCCGGCTGTAGCACGGTGACGTTCTTTTGGGTCCATTGTTGCCAACATTCTTTTGGTGGAGAAACGATCGATGCTTAATCAGGTTTGCCAATGGTCGCTATTCTTCCGCCTGCGCATGTCCTCTTCTCGAAGCGTTCTTGGTGACGTAGTTGACGTCATTGACTCCTCCCATTGAGTTTCGTTCCAAGATGTCTTCCCTTTGAACGGCTATGCATTTCAACTTATCGATGGTCGTCTTGGATGCGTCTTCTTCATACAATCTGTCCATTATTGGTCCTTTATTTACACCACTCATGAATTTCTCTTGAATCACAAACGTTAGATTCGCGTTGAAATTACAGTTTACTGAGAGTGAACAGATCCTTGCGTAAAAGTCTGCAATAGAATCGCAATTTTCTTGCCTTGCGTCATAGAATTTTCTCCGTTCGCGCCAAATATTAATTTGTGGGCAAAAATGTTCCTTTAATAGTTTTGTTAATTCCGCAAACGTTTTCTCTTTCGGAATGGTTGGATGGCACAGATTTCTTAGGATTTTATAAGTGTCCGTCCCGATTCGATTTAACAAATTAGCCACTTTCGCGTTTTCGGTGGTTATATTGTTCACGACAAAAAACATTTCCAATTTTTCTGAATATATGACCCAGTCATCGTCGGTTCCGTTAAACTCGGCGAACTTGGCTGATGCCATTTTTTGTGAGCACGTTTCAACTTTTTGTTACTTTTCCGCGCGGTTTTTTTTTATTACTTTTTACCTCGTCGCCAGTTGTGATGTTTGGGCGAGGGAGAAATAATATTTATAACGTCGTTGTTACACAGTCATTTATTGTATAAGTAACAAAGCGGGCGACACTAGACTTTACACTAGTTTACAGACTTAGGGTAGCTTCGGTGCCTTATGGGCAAGGGCACGATGAGAGACTTGTTTCTAGCGGAGTGGTAAGTAGACTGTTCTACGAGGCTGGCTGCTGGTTCCTTGTGGACTTGGATCGGAGGTTTCCGGGTATGCTCGTCGGCTGGTGCTCACTATGCAGTGCAGTGACGTCCATCATGGTTGGTCACCATAACAGTTAGTAAAATTTTAAAAAAATATAGGTATTTGGGGCATGTTATATTATATTATATAATTATATTCAAGGTCGACCTAGGATAGTAGAGGTGAAACACGGATTGAGATTTTCCCGGTGACCTTGAGAGCACAGGTGTGCAGGTGTTAATTTGACCTTGACCGTGCAGGTGTTAATTTGACCTTGAGAGCACAGGTCTACAGATGTTCATTTGACCTTGACCATACACGTGGGCGAGCGTATTTTTATGGTATGCAGGTGTTCATTCGACCTTGAAGCATATGCAACTGCTCTTTGTTAATTTGACCTTGAACATACACCCTTAATTATTTTTATGTGGTGCAATTGCCTTTTATGTGACTCATTTGACCTTGAAGGATGGAGCCGTTCTTTGATGGTGTTACATTGACCATACACGTGGGCGAGCGTATTTTTATGGTATGCAGGTGTTCATTTGATCTTGAAGGATGCTTCTGCTCTTTGATGGTGCTACCTTGAGGTGGACGAGGGTATTTTTATGGTATGCAGGTGTCTTTTATGTGACTCATTTGACCTTGAAGGATGGAGTTGCTCTTTGATGGTGTTGCCTTGACCATAATGCACGTGGGCGAGCGTATTTTTATGGTATGCAGGTGTCCTATTATTTCTGACTTTGTTGCGTTACAGATTTTTACACCATGAAGTATTTTTATTTCTTTATTGTCGTCATTTATTTGTTCGAAAATATCTAAAGGGATGCAAGGCTGTTTTATTGATGTTACCTTGACCATTATTTTTTCCCAAAAGTTAGATTTGTAATATATTTTGTGTGGGATTTTCACATCTTGATGGGATTTTTACACCCTGAAAGAGCTATTATAGTCGTAACAATAGGGTCTGGGTCTCTTTGTTATCGGATTTTCACACCTTGATGGGATTTTCACACCTTGAAAGAGTGCAGCTGTCCTTTTGTTATGTATGATTTTGAAGTGCCTTGAAAGAGTGCAAGTGTCCTTTTGTATGGGAAACTTTGACTGCTTGCAAACATGCTTTATTTTTCTTTCTTTGATAATCTATGCTACCTCTTGTGAATAAAATCCCTTTTTTTTTTACCAGTAGGTAAAAATTACTTAAATTTATAAGGTGCTTTTTAGTTAATGCGGTTGAATTTGGGTTAATTTATCTAGACGTGACTGTTTAAAAGTTACCTTAGTAACCCTTTTACCTTTTTTAATTGTTTTACCTATTACCTGTGTTAATGTATTTGTTATTGTTACTTTTGAGAAGTGAGCCAGTTTGTTTAGTTTTCTAACAAGAGACAGCAGTCAACAATTCAAGAAACCTCTGGTTGACAGAAGGTTTAATTTTTTACCAATACCCTGTCAAAAAAAAACACATTGAAATCATATAAAAAAAACAATGTGGTTCAATGGTAAGGAAAATAATGAGAAACGAAGTGTGTATTGGCACTTTTTAACGGGGTTTGGAGTCGATGGCAAATCTATGGTTTTTTATGAGCAATGCATTTATGGTGTAACAATGATTTTTTAGAGAATGGTATTTCTGTGGTTCTTTATGTGTTATTAAGAGGTCGGTTATTCTCCGAAATAACCAGGTATGTAATGATAAACCTTGTGGTATTAATGTGCATATTTCAATGGAAACGCATGGTAATTCAGTGTGTGAATTTCCTACCTTTAATGAGATTCCATGGTATAACAATGAGATATTTAAAATTAATATGATGAGCCAGAATGGGTATTTAATGTGGTTTCTTTGTGGGCTTAATGTGGCATGATGGAAAAATAATGTGGCAAACGAATTGTATTCTAATGGGCAACAATGGTAATTTAGTGTGTGGATTTCAGTGGTACAACAATGAGCTTCTTAAAATGAATATGATGAGTCATCATGGTGATCTTATGTGGTTTCTCTGTGGACTTAATGTGGCACGACAGGGAAATAATATGGTTAATTTATTGTATTGTAATGGGCAAACATGGTAATTCAGTGTGTGGATTTCAGTGGTACAATAATGAGTAATGAATATGACGAGCCAGCTTGGTACTCTAATGGGGTTCTTTGTGGGTTTATTGTGGCACGGCGGGGAAATAATATGGTAAACGAATTCTATTCTAATGTGCAACAATGGTAATTTAGTGTGCAGATATTAGTGGTACAACAATGAGCTTCTTAAAATGAATATGATGAGTCATCATGGTGATCTTATGTGGTTTCTCTGTGGGCTTAATGTGGCACGGTTGGAAAATAATGTGACAAATAAATTGTATTTGAATGGGAAACAATGGTAATTTAGTGTGCGGATTTCAGTGGTACAACAAAGAGCTTCTTAAAATGAATATGATGAGTCATCATGGTGATCTTATGTGGTTTCTCTGTGGGCCTAATGTGGCACGGTTGGGAAATAATGTGACAAATAAATTGTATTTAAATGGGCAACAATGGTAATTCAGTGTGTGGATTTCAGTGGAACAATAATGAGACAGCATTGTGATCTAATGGTGTTTTTTTGTGGGCTTAATGTGGCATGATGGAAAAATAATGTGGCAAACGTATTCTAATGGGAAACAATGGTAATTCAGTGTGTGGATTTCAGTGGTACAACAATGATCTTAAAATAAATATGATGAGTTTTCATGGTGTGGTTGTTTATCTGTGGGCTTAATGTGGCACGGCGGGGAAATGATGTGGTAAATGAAATGTATTGTAATGAGCAACCATGGTAATTCAGTCTGTGGATTTAAGTGGTACAATAAAGAGCAATGAATATGAGCCAGAGCCAGCATGGTGATATAATGTGGCTTCTTTGTGAGCACGATTGAGAAATAATGTTCTAATGG
Organism: Polydrusus pterygomalis; assembly: GCA_963969555.1. Taxonomy (NCBI): domain Eukaryota; kingdom Metazoa; phylum Arthropoda; class Insecta; order Coleoptera; family Curculionidae; genus Polydrusus; species Polydrusus pterygomalis. The sequence goes on along the minus strand of OZ018381.1, from coordinate 4,388,684 downwards.
GAATTCAGTGTGGATACCATAGGTAGGTACAAAAAACAACAATGAGCAGTGAATATGATGAGGCGATCTAATGTATATAGGTTCTTTGTGGACTTAATGCGGCATAGTGGGGAAATAATGTGTTAAATGGATTGTATTGTAATGGGCAACCATGTTAAAACAGTGTGTGTATTTCAGTAGTACAAAAGAAATTTTTAAAATAAATATGATGAGCCAGCATTGTAATCTAATGTGGTTTCTTTGAGGGCTTAATGTGGCACGGTGGAAATAATGTAGAAAATGAACTGTATTCTAACGGGCAACCATGGTAATTCAGTGGTACAACAATGAGCTTTTTAAAATGAGTATGTAGAAAGGTAGTATCTTTTTGGGCTTTATGTTTTTTAATACAACTCTAAAATCTTGAAGGTTATTTACCAAGTATGTTCTAGGGCAAAAAAAATTTAAAAAACTTTTTTTCAATACCTTAAATAAGATGGATAAGTTAAAGCAAAGTTGCATAATTTGGGGCCTCATATTCTGGTGAAAAGAAATTGAAAACATTCCAAATATCTTCGGGGATATCCGAGGAAAAAAACCGAAATTTTTAGTTTTGGTTTTTAATTTTTCACGCGTTAATTTTTAACTTGAGAAAAACAAAAATCATTACTTATATCAATATACAAAGAAAACACTATATTGTGTTAAATTCCACTATATTCAAAAAACAAACAAAAACATTTGTCGACTCGACATAATAATAATAATAATAATAATAATAATAAGTTTATTTAAAAATTTAATAATATAATAAATATGTTTATGTTGTCTTCAATAAACTTATTCTTCAATCCCCTGAAGCTGAGCTTGTTAGGGGCAAATCTTATTTTTTGTTTTAGTATGTAAAATCATAAATCATAAATATGCATTAAAAATCAATTTTTTTAAAGTAAAAATGTTAATTTATAGTATAAACGCAGCTTTTTTGAAGAAATATATTACCTATAATAAAATTATTAATTTGTAATTTTTAAGTAAAAAATATTACTCATATAAATTATTCAGAACAATATTAATTAAATAATTAAAGCATTTCTAAAAATATTTTCAAATTGTCTGTTTTTAATATCCATGTTTTTATTTCGACTTTAAATTTTTTTAGTGAAATCAATTTTTTAATTTTTGTTGGTAAATAATCGTTTAAATAAAAACATAAATATTTGAAATTTTTTTGTCCTATGGACTTATTTATTTTAGGTTTTATGGTTATTTCATTTTTATGACGTGTATTATGATTATGGTTTTTAAATTGTATAAGGTTTTTATTTTTGAATATATATATTAAGATGTTATAAATGTAAAGTTGTCTAATGTTCAACTTTTTTGTTTCTGAATATAATTCTTTTGAAGGATAAAGATAATCTTTGAGTGATGTCTTGATAAAGCTACAGTGTAGCGAAACATGTCGAGCCGACAAATGTTTTTGTTTGTTTTTTGAATATAGTGGAATTTAACACAATATAGTGTTTTCTTTGTAAATTAAAATGGAGTTCCACCAAGTAAAGGCAGAATCAATTCAATTACTTATATCAGTTTTTTATGTTCTACACAATGGCCTTATTATTTTTAAAGCTTGACGTTTCGTTCTTTAGATACCTACCACCCTCAAAGCATAAAAATGAAACAGAAACTTTAAGGTTAGGGGCTAAAACTTTAAATCAGATAAACTATTATAGGTACCTACATACCTACTATCTAGTAACCATTTTTTTATAAAAAAAAAACATAGGTATGTGTAAAAATGATTTAATCCTAAAGATAAAAAAATTGTTAAGGCCGTTATGGTAAGAAAGGATAATTTGATAATTTTGAAATAGTGATGATGTGCAATTTGATGAGAAAACGTTAAACTTTAAAAAAAACTATTGAAGAATACTTGAGGAGCAGACTTACAAACTGCATTTTGTCCATATTTTCCATATTTGAGATAAAGGTGGCGCTGTATTCTTAAGGTCAAATACTATATTTTTTCTTAACACTTGGACAGTCGATATGCATTAAGTCCTTGTGCTATTAAAAGGGGAAAAACGCTTAGACAAACGAAATGAGTTTAGTCCAATCTCACTGTACTATCAAAATGAATTATGTCCAAAAACATTGGACTAAATGCAATTTGATTGTGTTTCGGTTAGTTTTATTCTAGCGTGGTCGTGGAATCCTGTTATTACGTCCTGTCCAGTTTAGTTCCTTCTGCAAAGGTGTACTTAATAATTTGCATATTATTATTCTTCGAGTTGTGTCAATGGAGTCCTTTTCACCTACAACTTCAAATACTCTGACCTAAAAGTTAATAGTAAAATTTTTACTTTTAATTATCAGTATAACTATTACAAAGTTCCTTGCTTAATTATGTAATTTGTAGTCACCAAATGTGTAAATTATTATATACATACCTCATTTTCTTGAAGTTTTCTCGATAATTTAACAAAACACCATTGCACACACACACACACACACACACACCCTATCAAAAAACCAATTAAAAATGGACGAAGACGAAACGACAAACAACGAAACGGCACCTCGTGCTGGCTCGGAGTGACAGAACCGAACAACGTCGATTTTGATTGGCTTAACCTTGTTAATATTACAGGATCCTTTATTACCGACATTGGCACCATTGAAATGTAATGAAAATCTATGTGTATTTAGTGTGTCTGAATTTTATGAGGATTTTCATCATAGAATTTTAATGGTGCTAATCCCTATTAGAATCACGTTTCTATTCTGACCATTAGATCCACGTAAAATACCATTAACCAACGATGGGGCAAATCTCTATTTCGATCACATTAATAACCGCTCACTACAATTCCATGCTTTACCATTGAAATTCTATGATAAAAAACGTCATTTTTACTTTTAATTATCAGTATTTTGCAACCAAATATCACTAAATCTCGTATTCTTTTGTCATAACCCCCATTTTGCTACAGCGGGGAAACATTTTTTTAGAAATGCATTTAGTCTTAGTCATTATCAACTGTAAAATTCATAGTAGGTATAAGAATTTAAAGTTAATTTATTTATTTAATTTCATATAATGCCAAAAGCAACAAAATGGCCGCGGGTCATTCCGAACTCGTTCCTGACAAAATGTCAGTGCCGAATAAAATGGAAAACTCAACAGCTTTTGTCGACTATTACATAGTTGCTTGCTTAATTATGTAATTTGTAGTCACTAAATGTGTAAATTATAATATACATACCTCATTTTCTTGAAGTTTTCTCGATAATTTCACAAAACACCATTGCACACACACACACAATCAAAAAACCAATTAAAAATGGACGAAGACCATCGAAGACGAAATGGCAAACGACGAAACGGCACCTCGTGCTGGCTCGGAGTGACAGAACTAAACAACGTCGATTTTGATTGGCTTAACCTTGTTAATACTACAGGATCCTTTATTACCGACATTGGCACCATTGAAATGTAATGAAAATCTATGTGTATTTAGTGTGTCTGAATTTTATGAGGGTTTTCATCATAGAATTTCAATGGTAAAGCATGGAATTGTAGTGAGTGGTTATTAATGTGATCTAAATAGGGATTTGCCATATCGTTGGTTAATGGTATTTTACGTGGATCTAATGGTCAGAATGGAAATGTGATTCTAATAGGGATTGGCACCATTGAAATGTAATGACAATCTATGTGTATTTAGTGTGTCTGAATTTTATGACTTTTTCATCATAGAATTTCAATGGTAAAGCAGGGAATTGTAGTGAGCCTTATTTGTGGTGTAATTGGTGCTTGCTATGCAGAAATTTAAAGTTGCACACCTAAACGTTAGGTCATTAGTTGTTAAGTTAAACGAGTTTAGGCAGATTGTGGAAAGCGGTAATTATGATGTGGTGGCTGTAACTGAGACATGGTTAGGCAGCCATATCGACTCTCGAGAGATTCATATTCCTGGATATTCCGTGGTAAGACAGGATAGGCTAGGTAGAGGTGGTGGAGTTGCAATTTATTTTAAGAATGGCTTGAAAGCCTGTCATATTAATGTCATTGAAGCCAACAAGGGCTTTGAGCAGGTCTGGCTGTCGGTTAGTTTTAAAAAAGAATCGTTTGTCTTTGGTTGTATATACCGGCCACCGACCTATAGCACAAATGAATTTTTACATCAATTTGAAGAACAAATTATGGCGCTTATTCCTAAATTTGATAATATATTTTGCTTAGGAGACTTTAATATTAACCTTGTGAACGTTCATTCAAAAGATGTGTCTAATTTATATTCACTTCTTGAAGTGACAAGTCTCAAACAGGTTATTAATAAACCCACTAGAATTGCCGCTAATAGTTCCACTCTTTTGGATCTTATATTGGTGCCAGAAGCGCTAGACATAAATGCCTCAGATACACTCTCTGTCCCAAATATCTCAGATCACGACTTGGTTTATTGTGAATTTTGGGTTTCTGAACACAAATCCGAGCCTTTAATTAGGGAATATAGGGATTTTAAGAATGCTAATTATAATCAGTTCTATTCGGATCTGCAATCTATACCTTGGCGAAATATTTTTGATTTGGATAACGTTGATGATAAGTTACAATTTTTTAATGAAAACATAATGGCACTCTTGGATATTCATATGCCATTGAAAACTGCTAGGATTACAAAAAAGAACGAGCCGTGGATTACTGATACCATTCGTGATATGATTAAGACACGAAATAAAGCTCTTACACGTTTTAAAAAAACTAAATTGCGCGCGCATTGGGATTACTATAAAAGCATTCGTAATCTGGTAACACTAACGATTCGAAGGGAGAAAAAGTCATTTTTTGAAGCTAGGTTGAGGGACCCCTCAAACACCTGGCAAGAGTTAAAAAAATTTCGAATTTTAAATCAAAAAAGAGTAGAGATTCCAGACAAACTTAAAAAGCCGGAGGAATTAAATCGCTTCTTTACAGTTAATGCTCCCCAGAATGATAATAATGGTCATCTTCTCAATACCTACAAAAATAAGATTTATGAAAAAGTCTCTGCGGTTTTAAATTTCACGGAGGTATCTGAGGCTGATGTCCTTAAAATCATTCTGGGCATTAAATCCAAAGCTCAAGGAGTCGATGGTATTGGCAGTGACATTTTAAAACTGGGATGTCCATTCCTGTTACCTTATATTACTCACATTATTAATTTCTGTATTCGTTGTTCAGAATTCCCTCAAATTTGGAAAAAAGCTCTAGTAACACCAATTCCTAAAATTTCGTCGCCACAGGAATTTAATGACCTCCGACCTATCAGTGTCTTACCATGTATGGCGAAGGTTTTGGAGAGGATAATAAATGCACAGCTAACTGACCATACTGAAAAAAATAACATCTTGCCAGAAACTCAATCGGGATTTAGAGAGGGTCACGGGTGCGCTACAGCCCTAATTAACGTTACTGATGATATCTTTCAGGCCACCGATGATTGAAAGGTCACAGTCTTGGCATTGCTGGACTTTTCCAAAGCCTTCGACACCATAAACCACGAGCTGCTTTTGGCCATTCTACACTATATAGGTCTTTCTGATAATGCAGTAATGTTTTTTAAGAACTTCTTACTGAATAGATCGCAATCTGTCCGTGTCGGCGGCGTTATATCGGATCCGATTACTATACACAACGGTGTGCCGCAGGGCTCTACCTTGTCACCCCTTTTATATGCTATTTATACTGCATTTCTCTCCAACTCGCTGGAGGAGTGCTCGGACCAATACTATGCCGACGACACGCAGATTTACAAGTCCTTTAACAAGGCTGATGCTGCCGTAAGCTGCAGAACTATAAGTAAAGAACTAAATTCTCTAAGCAAATTGTCACTGGAGCATTCCCTTAAGCTTAATCCTAAGAAATGTTCTGTAATGGTGTTTGGCCGCAAGGCTGACGTGGACTTAATTAAGGACGAAATCAGGATTGAAATTGAGAACACGATCGTGCCAGTAAAGGACAATGTTCGCAATTTGGGTGTGATTTTTGATAGTGATTTAAGGTTTAGTGCACACATTTCCAACTGTATACAAAAGTCATTTATTAGACTTAAACTGCTATATCACCTGCGCCATTTCTTATCCCAAAGGGTTAAGTTACTACTATGCGATTCTCTAGTACTCTCTGTCTTTAACCATGGCGACGTCCTATATGGAAATTGTATAAATGCTAAAGATATGCGACGAATTCAACTTGTTAAAAATTCTTGTGTAAGGCTTGTTTACGGAGTACGAAAATATCAGCATATCTCCCACAAACTAATAGAGTCGCGGTGGTTGAACATGGCGGAGAGAAGAGAACTGCATCACCTATGTTTATTTCATAAAATTATAAATCTTAAACGCCCCTCATATTTATATAAACGAGTTATTTTCCGAACACATGTACATAACCTTAATATTAGAGCTAAAAATAAAATAACACCACCATATCATCGAACTGCCATTTTTGAGCGCAGTTTTTCGTATAATATAGCCAAATTCTACAACTCTGTGCCAGAGACTTTTAAGGAGCTTTCCCAATCTGCTTTTAGAAAAAAGTACACTAAATATATAATGAATAGAAGATAGTAAGATAGGGACCTTATATCCTATATTGCCGATCCTGCTCTGCCTAATAATTACTTATAATTGTTCTTTTGTTCTTAAATATGACCTAAATCACCTTTACATCACAAAATTTGTTTATTTTTTTTTCTACAAAGGTTGAGTTTGATCAGGGAGGTATCCTGGGATACCTCATCTGAACTTCGCCTTTTTCTGAGGACCATTATTTTAGTCTTAACAAATATGTATACATATAATATGTACTGTGGAAGTCAGAAATAAAGACATTTATTATTATTATTATTATTATTAATAATGTGATCTAAATAGGGATTTGCACACATTGTTGGTTAATGGTATTTTATGTGGATCCAATGGTCAGAATGGAAACGTAATTCTAATAGGGATTGGCACCATTGCAATGTAATGAAAATCTATGTGTATTAAGTGTGTCTGAATTTTATGAGGTTTTTCATCATAGAATTTTAATGGTAACGCATAGAATTGTAGTGAGCGGTTATAAATGTGATCTAAATAGGGATTTGCCACATCGTTGGTTAATGGTATTTTACGTGGATCTAATGGTCAGAATGAAAACGTGATTCTAATTGGGATTGACACAAATGAAATGTAATGAAAATCTATGTGTATTAGGGTGTCTGAATTTTATTAGGTTTTTCATCATATAATTTCAATGGTTAAGCATGAAATTGTGGTTAGCGGTTGTTAATGTGATCTAAATAGGGATTTGCCACATCGTTGGTTAATGGCATTTTACGTGGATCCAATGGTCAGAATGAAAACGTGATTCTAATAGGGATTGGCAACATTGAAATGTAATGAAAATCTATGTGTATTTAATGTGTCTGAATTTTATGAGTTTTTTCATAATTTAATATTGTAATTTATAATTGTAATTTAATAACTGGTGTAAAACAAATTTTCAGATACACGTCGGTTTTTATTTTACGAGTTTGTTTTTTTTATCTGCATACCTTTTACCTGTATTTGTTTATTAAGATGGTTTGACGTAAGTATGACCATATATACATGCAGTTAACAAGCTGGACTACCGACAGCAGCCCAGATAACACACTTGGTTTTCAATCTACCGTTTTTGCATTGGCCGGCATTCATAAAAGGATTACTGATGAAGAGGTGTTGAAAAAGCAATAATTTTTCACTTAGATCACATTAATAACCGCTCACTACAATTCCATGCTTTACCATTGAAATTCTATGATGAAAAACCCCATAAAATTCAGACACACTAAATACACATAGATTTTCATTACATTTCAATGGTGCCAATCCCTATTAGAATCACGTTTCCATTCTGACCATTAGATCCACGTAAAATACCATTACCCAACGATGTGGCAAATCCCTATTTAGATCACATTAATAACCGCTCACTACAATTCCATGCTTTACCATTGAAATTCTATGATGAAAAACCTCATAAAATTCCGACACACCAAATACACATAGATTGTCATTACATTTCAATGGTGTCAATCCCTATTAGAATCACGTTTCCATTCTGACCATTAGATCCACGTAAAATACCATTAACCAACGATGTGGTAAATCTCTATTTAGATCACATTAATAACTGCTCACCACAATTCCATGCTTTACCATTAAAATTCTATGATGAAAAACCCCATAAAATTCAGACACACTAAATACACATAGATTTTCATTACATTTTAATGGTGCCAATCCCTATTAGAATCACGTTTCCATTCTGACCATTAGATCCACGTAAAATACCATTAACCAACGATGTGGCAAATCCTTATTTAGATCACATTAATAACCGCTCACTACAATTCCATGCTTTACCATTGAAATTCTATGATGAAAAACCCCATCAAATTCAGAGACACTAAATACACATAGATTTTCATTACATTTCAATGGTGCCAATCCCTATTAGAATCACGTTTCCATTCTGACCACGTAAAATACCATTAACCAACGATGTGGCAAATCCTTATTTAGATCACATTAATAACCGCTCACTACAATTCCATGCTTTACCATTGAAATTCTATGATGAAAAACCCCATAATTTTTCATTTTCATTACATTTCAATGGTGCCAATCCCTATTAGAATCATGTTGCCTTTCTCACCATTATATGCACATAAAATATCAGTGTAAGTCTATGGTTTTAATTCTTACTATAATCTAGCCACATTTATTTACCATTATTCTTCATATGAATCCTGCGTGGAAATACCCCCTTAATTCCCAACCCACATTAAATTTCTAAAAAAGCCAAAAATACCATTATTTTACCATGGTATTTTAATGATATTTAATGTGTTTTTTTTGATAGGGTATAATTTAATTTAAAGAGAAATACAGTCCACTTATTTATTTGAACGAATGCAAGAAATTTGAGTCAGCTAATAATTCTACATAAAGTTGGTCCAGGACGAGACGGATCGAAAGATTAAATTTAAAGAAATTTTTGACAAGGAAGTATAGTCGACCAGTTGAAGTAAGATGCCAATTTTATTCAGGTAGAATTTCAAATATTGATCTGGTCAAATTGAAGTTTGGAAAATGCTATTTTAATTCAATTTTTCTATCTTATGCAGTTTTAGATCCACAATTTCGTCAATCTAGAGGTCAATTTATTCATTTTCCATAAATTCAGAAGTACAATTATCCAATTTTTTGAAGACAAAATAGATTATTTGGATCTATTTTGTAAATTTAAAGGTCAGTTCACGCCTTTCCATGTAAGTATTCCGTTTGGATGACTATATTGGCTTTGAGAAATAAAAACCAATTTATTTTCCTGAAATTTAATGTACAATTTAAATTTAATTTATCACTTATTTTAATTCAAGTGTAAGTAAAACTAGTTAGTGCTAATACATAGCAAGTTTTGCTGCGCTATTTTTATATTTTAATTTTCTCAAATTTAATTATATTATTTGTCAAATATGGCAAATGATAAGAATGAGTCTGAAGGCTCACAGGATTTAAAAAAATTAATAAGAAATAGAGGAACCATTAAACAAAAGTTATCAGTAGTAGAAAAGTTTGTTAATAAAATACAAACTATGACTCCCGATACCAAGCCCAGTTTAAATGATGTCGAGTTACGATTCAAATATAGTTCAACATGTGTACAAGATTTTGACAAAATTCAATTAATAATCGAGTCTTTATGTGACGAAAATGATCTAGAATCTCATTTCAAAGAAAGAGAGGACTTTCAAGAAAGATACTTTTTAGTTCAAGATTTTTTTATCTACCTATATTTCATCAACTGTTATAAAACCTGTTATTCACGTCAATAAGTCTGCAAATTTGAAAAATAATTTTGATTCGTTGCAGAATGTTTTACTGCCAAAACTAAAGTTACCTACCTTTTCTGGAAACTTTGAGCAGTGGCTAAATTTTAAACTTAGTTTTAAATCAATTATTGATAGTAATACCAATTTAACAGATTTGCAGAAGTTTCAATTTCTAAAGGCTTCTTTAGAGGGTTACGCTTGTAGGTTTTTTGAAGGTCTTGAAGGTGTAGAAAATCCATATGAACAGTCTTGGTATAATTTATGTGACAAATTTGATAAGAAAAAATTTCTCTTAGACACTCACTTTCAACAATTGCTCAATGTTTCACAATTAAATGAAGAAAACTTTCATAGTTTTAATATAATGTTAGATCAAATCTCAAAACATATAACTGCTATTGAAAGCATGAAATTAAATTCAAAGATAATGTATGATTCTTTGATTATTCATTTGTTGTCTGGTAAGTTTGATAAGGTAAGCTTACGAGAGTGGAAAGAATTAGAATACGATGAAAATTTACCCACTCTTGATAAATTTCAAGAATTTATAAAAAATAAAGCTGATTTATTGCAGTCTTTAAAGCAATCCTATGCTGGTAAATCTGTCCAGGCAATAAATAATAAACCATATCAAAATAGATATTCTAACAATTCGCAATTAAATTTGTTTGTCAATAATTCAGAACCGTATTCAGTTAAATGTAATTTTTGTAAAAAGAATCACACGATTTATAAATGTAAAGAGTTTTTGGCTTTACCAGTAAAAGAAAGAATAGATAATGTTAAGCGTCTCAATTTATGTCAAAATTGTCTGCGTACAGGTCATAGTCATGACAAATGCACGTTTTTCCCGTGTAAAATTTGCAAAAGTACTAATAAGGTTTTGAAACATAATACTTTGCTTCATATTAACAATGCTGTCAGAGATCAAAATAACCAAAATTGTCAGACTTTAAACATGTTGGTGAGACCAACTATTAAATTAAAATTAAATGTCAGTCTCAAGTTATTTTGTCTACTATTATGCAAAGTTAAAGATTCTTATGGCTATTATCATGACTGCAGAGCTTTACTAGACTGTGGTGCATAATCTAACTTAATTACAGAAAACTTTTGTAAAAAGTTGAAGCTTCATTACACTCAAACCAATTTATCAATTATGGGAATCAACCAATTAGTTTCCCAACTAAACAAAAAATGTATTCTATCCCTATTTTCGAATGCATCTGATTTTAATTGCACAATTGATTGTTTTGTTAGTCCCGTTACTACAAGTAATATTCCTGCATGTCATATTAGTAATATTGATAACTGGAATATACCCCAAAATATTTTATTGGCCGATCCACACTTTTATATTTCGAGAGAGATAGATCTTTTAATAGGTGCAAGTTTATTTTGGGATCTTTTATTGGACGGTAAAATAAAATTATCCCATAATCTTCCAAGTTTACAGAACACCCGTTTTGGTTATATTGTGACTGGAATATTGTAATATGGTACACCCTGTACATCATTGGTTCCTATTCAATGTATTGTTTGGCAATAAGTAAACTAGGTTATTATAAATATTGATTCTGCTGACGAGTTAGGTCGACGACCAGCAGGCACCAATTAGAAACCAATTAAGCACATTTGAATGTAGATTCAACAGACAATAGATTACACCTAAGTAGAGAGATGGTGTTTTATTAGAAGTACCCAAATAAACTTTACATGGCGATCCTGCCATTTCGGACTAATGGCAAAAGAGGAAATTTGGCGGAAGAAAAATTAAAGCTGGAATAAAATAAAATATGGGCTCGAAGAATTCCAAAGAGGAGGTTATTATAGCACAAACAGCGAGTGGAGATGCAACAAGTAGCCTAAAAAAAGGGAATGACATTGTCAGACTGGCTACTCATAGTTCTGGTTATTATGGTGATTTTGGCAATAGTCTACCTCATTTCCACGAAATATAAAAAAGGTCTGAGAAGAACAATCCGAAGGGAAATTTACAAAAACGAGATTAGGAAATCACGTAATGACGTAACCGAAGAAGAAGAAATATTGTGAATGTAACTAGACATTAAAAAAAAGGAAAAATTATGAGAACAAGTGGACTGTATTAATGATAAAAACGCGATTCGCACAACGCCATAAAACCAGACTTACCCGGCAGAATCCTACGGATGTTTCTGAGGGCCCTCAGGATAGCTTCTTGCAATCTAGATCGATTTATCGCAGTAATATGGATGCACTATGGTCAACACATTCACAGGATACAATAAATAAAGTTTTTATTCGTTTAACAAAAATCAACCGTACGGGCTGTTTCGAGATTTTTGCGGTACTACCTTTAAATCAAGTTCTGGTACAAATCGTCGCTCACTCGCGCACTGCGCACAGGTGTCGGGAGTTGAGTGACGTTGTGCCGAATTTTTAATTAGACAAATTAAACGTTTATTGAAAGCAAAAAAATAGGATAGAAAAGACCATTTAGTAATATTACCTATTTTAAATTTAAAAATACTTAAGATTAACCCAAAATAAAAATAAAATAGAGAATTAATTTAATAACGAAATAAAATAATATGGAACTTTGAACAGTGAATTTTAGGTTTTTCTTTTAGCAATCACGAATAATGAATAATAAACAATGGATAATCAATAATGGATCATGGATATTATGGAAAAAATATTATAATGGAGCTATGGAAATGATTAAAATGGTTATATAAAATTTTAAATTAGATAAGAAAGTATAATTAGATGTTAACAGGTATTTTAGAAATAGTATTACTTTATGGCTACGTAGCGGTATTTATTATTATTGTAATGGCTAAACATTGACCCACTTGAGTAGGTAAACAACAAGAGTTCAGGGCCAAAACCCATGTTATTTCTTATGGAGGTTCACTCTGCATTTTAAGGTACCGACTTCTAGCGTCACGACACCTAGTCCAGTGCTAAGGTGGGGAGATGGGTGACAAGAAGGAAGAGAAAAGGAGCGGAGTAAGAGAGAGAAGAATGGAGTGTGAAGCGTGAGTAGGAGAGGGGAAGGAGTGTAGAGAGGAGTGAGAAAAAAAGTAGGGGATGAATGAGGAGAGGTAGATGTTTTTTTTTTAAGTCAATAGGTAGTGTGCCTTATAAGGAATTTTAAAAGGAAAACAATAGTTAAGATTACATTTCTTTATTTTACAAACTAAATAGGTAGTGTCTCATAAGCCTATTAAATTATACATTTTCATAACAGTTGAAAATACAGGTTTCGATTTTATTCCTCCATAATGCTGTGATGCCCCCAAGGCAAAGTATCATATGAAGTTTTAGATAACCTCCTCTTATCATCATGAGGACTTAGGCCAACTTTTACTTGTTGAATTGTATAGAGTTCGTGCCGTTCTGACCGAATCGATGTTTGTGATATATGCTTTTCTGTAAATGTCTCTAAACACTTAACATAATCATCAAAAGTTATTTTATTTTTTATAACCGACTTCTTAACTCCTTTAATCTTTTTTGTCACACCAAAGTTAGATAACGCCCTTTCAATTTCACCCCGTTCCCTTTCTGCTTTTTCTAATTTTACTTCCTCACGCTTAATCTCCTCAGGCGTCTGCAGAACTACGGTTGCGTACATTTTTGAACGAAGACCTATGAAATGAGTCATAATTCGACCATTATGTTCATCTTTCATCATTCCTAAAACCTTTTTATTAACTCTAGGTATATTGTATATATTATTTTCAGAATAGTCGCTGGTGTCGAAATACTGGTGACAGTCATCTAAAATTACATCATAAGCATCTTCATGTTTGATTTCATAAATAAGACTGTCCGTATCTGTATATAGAACTTTACATTGATCATCAAATCTTTTATTCATATAATTATAATGAAAATCATATAGGGTTGTTTTGGCCAAATCCAAAACACACATTCCCACAAATATTGGCTTGTTGAAGTATACTTCAGACTTGTTCATTTCTATAATAACGAGATTTTCGTTAATAACAGTTGAAGATTTAAACTCAGGACGGGAGATCAGAGCTTCGGCACCATAACGCCCATCCCATTTAGTCTTTAATTTAACGATGCTATGTTTTCTAATATTTTCCATAGTCTTCCCGAACACAGCATTATTAAAGAGTTTAAAAAGATTTTTTTCAAAATCATTTGTTGCGGCTTGACGTAAATGCGTATTTAAATCAATATAGGGTTTAAGCCAGGGAGATTGACTAAATGATAACACCCTATGAATTTTAGTTAAGTTGACGCCAAGTGCCATGGCTTGTTTTAAATTACGGTAATGAATAATATATTCCTTTTTATTATACAAAGTCGCAAATAGTTTTTTAGTATTTGATCCTTTTGTTTTCCCATGCTCAGGACAAGGAGGTAAATCCGAAAATTTATTATGCAGTGCTTCAGGTATTTCAAGGTCCACTTCCAAGATATAACCTTTATCAGAATTGTCAGGAACTTGAAGAATATTAAGCTGCAAAATTTCATCTTCTAAAAGCCATTGGAACCCTCCATATGGCAGGTATTGTGACATAGCCCACCCATATTGATTATTAATATCAAAATACATCAAATACGAATCCTCTTCATTTGAATCATATGTAGGTATATACTTATTATTTGCTTTACTGTATCGCTTGGAACACTGACTGAGACCGCCTCTTATACCTCTTTCAATAAATGTTACCATCTCATAATCCGTAAGTAACTCGAGCTTAACCTGATTCTCCTTATACATTTTGAACATTAAACACAACCAGGCATATCCTGGTAGGGTATATGACCAGGCTGGGTCAAGACCATAAGTCATGTGAGATGTTGACCTAAATTGCTCAAATATATCAGCTAATAATAAAATATCCGTTTTAAGATATAGATCGGAATAATCTTGCAAAGTCTCACAATCAAAACCATTCCATACTTTCTGAGCATGCATATAAGATTCAGCACTTATATGGCAATCCTCAAGACTATTGTAGAAAGAATATTTAGGTGGTAGTGCTAATTCATTCAGCTTATTCCAACTATCCATGTAATCGTATGGGAAAATACCTTTACGTGTTAATAATTTGAGTGTTTCATCAGATAATTCATTAAAACTGGATTTTAGGATTGGATAATCATCCAAATTTGATGCTAGTTTATCAAGACCAGACTCGAGAAATCTGAAGCTATCAATAAAGCGAAATTTAACCAAATTATCCTTAATATATTTAGTAAAAGATATGTATTTTTCCTTTGTAATAGGTAGAACATCTATTCGCCCCTCTACCTCCGCCAAGGCCTTTATTATTAGATGGCCGTCATAGCAACTAAGATTATGGAACACAACGGGAACAGTCCGGTAATCTTGATAATTTAAATTACAGCTTTCATGGCTTGGACCTCTATACGTAGAATCAAGGTGATTATGATCTCGAATTTTTTTATCGTCAGCTGAAAATGGTTTCTGGCAAATATGGCATTCTTGTGCTTTATAGAATAATTTAGTTTGCTCATCAGTTAATTTTTCCATAGGTAAAGGACAAAGAAAAACAGTTTCAAGATTCTCAGCAAAGTTTAGAAGTTCTTTTATAAACCATTCCATGCAGTCCAGACCAGTATATGCTCGATAATATGAGAGGGTGTCATCATAGGAGCATTTAACGTAATATCCAACACTATATGGAACATGTTTTTGACTTTTTTGAGTATTTTTTAGAGGGCTATCTTCTACTGGAATCAACAAGCACTCCGTGTCAGCATAAATTATAAATGCAACCTTCTCTTTATGACTAAATTTATTAAACTCTATTATTTTGTTTTCTTCTTTCGGTAATATAGGAACTGCTAATTTATCTATTTTTAAACAATCTTTAATATGTTTCCCCAATTTATCTTCAGTTCGAAAATAGTGAAGACATCGATCACAAATAAATATTCGACCATTTTCCTTACTTAGCTGATACGAAAGCAACCGCGATAAATCTTTAATCCATGTATAATGGTATCTAACTGGACTTAAATTATCTAAATCATCCTCTGAAATGTAATTGTCTTGCACAAGTAATAAATTTACATGTATCTCTTTTTTGTTTTTAGTGATATAATATGGTAAAATTTTAAAACTTTTTTTATATTTCTGCAACCTATAAATGTTTACCGAAATATTATTTTGCATTTCAAAGCGAGGAATTTGACCAAGAGTTATAGGAAACTGAACCCCTGTGAAATTGAGAACTTCCTTTGGATCGGGATAGGATGTCGTTCTCTCAGGATGGTGACCCCAACTAACTGGATATAAAGCTGATGTAACAGCCCATGCGAAACATATCATATCCGTATTTTGAACGTTGACACACGCATGCTTTTTAGCTATTTGTTTAGGAAGTGCGATGTAACTTCCAGCACGCAAAGGATTAAATTTATTTATTCCAACCATTAAGTTAATCACCCTACTCAGCGCCCAGCCAGAGTCTTTTTCCGCAAAAGAATCCAATTCTGTTAAAATTGGTTGAACAACTTTATCCTTGAACCATTGATTTAAATCGGTATAACGATAAATAGGTTCATTTGGTGTGTTTATGTATTTGTTTTCAGTAAAATAACCATTCGCCTTACTAATCATAAATTCTCCGCACAATACAGTGTTAACCTTGATTGCTTCATCTTTTTTTAATACGTTCAGAATTCTTCGTCTAAAAATTGCTGCACAGTCCTCCAAGAAGGGTTTAACATCTGTATGTTTCAAATTAATGATCACACCGGTTCTTATACGCGATTGAAAAGCTGATTGAATATCTTCCCATTTTACACGATGAGTAGCAGTCTTTTTTCTCTGTATCAATCCAAATCCAGTTACTTCTTTAGCTTTCAGCATTTCTCCAAAGCTTTTTATTTGGCCTAAAAATGCTAGTAATTTGTTTTTCTCCCCCACTGTTGACGCGTTTTTCAATGCTGTATTCAATAATTTTGAAGCCTGAGCACATTTCTTAAGACCCTCCTTTATTGCCTTTCCATCATGGGCTGGTTGATAAACTAAAGTTCTAATGTTTTCCACAAGTTTACCATTGTAAGACATCTTGAATCTGTAACAACAATTAATTGTTAGTAATAAAATTAATTAATTGAAGATAACACGTCTACACTGTCGGATGTACTAAGTTAGAATAAGCTATGGCATTACAATACACCCGTTATAATAAAATTCACCCAAACCAGCTCGTTTTAGAAACTAGTTTTTAGCTAAGAACCCCTTAACATATCTTATTTACCATTTAACAGTGGCTAATTTTTCATAAAATAAAAGAAATAAGTAGGGATAAATAGGTTACGCATAGTGTTGGAAAGTATACTTTTTGAAAATAAATGTTAGTTATGTCATATTACCAAAAATTTAAAATTAAATTAAACGAATCACCAGCCGAAGGTGATTGAAGTCATAAAAAATAATTTCCTCTGAAGTTACATGACAAAACTGTTTACCTGTTTTCGAAATAATGTAAATATCTGTCATCCCCACAGCCTTGGGAATAATTTTAAAGTATTTTATAACCCTAAACCACTTTATGTAATATCATATCAGTTCCTTGCACTCATATGCCAGCCTTTACGCATCCTTATTATAAATATTATCTTTGAAGATACTAGAGTCAAAATTCTACTCATAGACTATACCCAATATGCAATATATCTATATTTATAAATAACATGAGTATATACATTTTATAATTTAGCAAAAATATTTAACACTTATAAACCATAAAATTATAAATATCATAAAATACTCTTTTTTCAAGAATATCGTCTACTCTATCATTCAATTTTTTAAATATTATAGGCATTTCCCTTATTACTCATTATAACTTTATAAGTATGGCCGATAGATGGTTTCTTTAATAGCCAGCAGGCAACAATTTTCCCTGTTCATGTCTATAAGACATATGGAAAACACTGTATATACCTAACTCTTTAAGGGTGTCAACCTCCGTTGTAGAGAGGGATTAGCAATCACCAGAGTCAGTACGTCTCCCCTCGTAAGGGTACCTGTCGTGTTTCCATGCGGAAAAAAGTCAACCATCCCTTTATACCAATAGGGGCCACCACTGATAAATTATATTTTTACAAAAATATTTAACACTTATAAACCATAAAATTATAAATATCATAAAATATTTTTTTTTCAAGAATATCGTCTACCCTATCATTCAATTTTTTAAATATTATAGGCATTTCCCTTATTGCTCATTATAACTTTATAAGTATGGCCGATAGATGGTTTCTTTAATAGCCAGCAGGCAACAATTTTCCCTGTTCATGTCTATAAGACATATGGTAAACTCTTTAAGGGTGTCAACCTCCGTTGTAGAGAGGGATTAGCAATCACCAGAGTCAGTACGTCTCCCCTCGTAAGGGTACCTATCGTGTCTCCATGCGGAAAAAAGTCGACCATCCCTTTATACCAATAGGAGCCATCACTGATAAATTATATTTTTACAATAATATTTAGTACTTGTAAATCACATTTATATATTAAAAATATCATACAATATTCTTTCTATCCGGTCATCATATCTTTTAAAGCATGTATACATTTTTTTGACATTGCCTATTAAAACCCGTTAAAAATGCCCCATAAATGGTTTCTTTAATAGTCAACAGACAACAATTTTATCAGATCATGTCTCTAAGGCACATGGAAAACACTATATATGTATATCTCTTTAAAGGTATCAAACCTTTTATGTAGAGGCGGATTACCAATTACCAGAGTCAATACATCTTTCCTCATAAGGAAACCCATTATGTCCTCATGTGGAAAAAATTAGGTCGCCCTATTTTATCAATATGGTCACATATTTGATATTTATCGGCTACTATTTTAATGTAACTAAGTATCATAAAAGTTGTACCCAAAACGATGACTTTAACAACCCACGCATTCAGAAGAGCATCCATATAAAAATAAATCAGTTATTTTATTATAAATTGTTATTCTGCTACAAATGTCGTTTTTTTTTTTTTTTTTTTTTTTTAAATTTACTCCATCGTTTATTACAATTATTCCCTCAAAATTCGGGAAAAAAAGCTTACATCTTTAAAAACGGGCTGTTTTGTTAAAAAACTAATCGCACAAATACCCCTAACTTCCCCTTGTCTAGTTCAACAATTTTTAAACTATAAAAAAATTTCAACCACCTACCGCCAATATTTTAAACCCCTAATCAACAAAAATATTTTTTAGGAAAAATTTATTCCTATTAAAAACTTTTTAAATAAAACAGAAATTTTCGAAAAAATATATTTTTTTTTTCGTTCACAGTATAAAGTAGGTACACTTATGTATTTCCCTAAAAAATTTATAGGTAAATTCTAATCACTGGGTTTAAATCTGAGGGTTGAAGATAGCTTATCTGAAATTTGCTAAGTCCAAACATCACATTTTTTTAAGAAAACCAGCCAAATTTAATAATAATCTCATTTTCAACCCTATTTTTGCGCGGTTTTTCTATAACTTCATAAGTTTTTGTCGGAGGGGATTAACGATAATTTTTTCACAATTTTTTTTTCCAAAATTTTGAAAAATATTTTTGAAAAATTCTCGAACTCTTCGTTAAACCCTTCCAACAAAAGACTTATGAAGTATATGTGTAAAGTGTTGAACAATAAACACGCAGAACTACTAGTGGGTAAGAATTACATGTTTATATATTAATATATTAATAAATTTTTCCTAAAAAATATTTTTGTTGATTAGGGGTTTAAAATATTGGCGGTAGGTGGTTGAAATTTTTTTATAGTTTAAAAATTGTTGAACTAGACAAGGGGAAGTTAGGGGTATTTGTGCGATTAGTTTTTTAACAAAACAGCCCGTTTTTAAAGATGTAAGCTTTTTTTCCCGAATTTTGAGGGAATAATTGTAATAAACGATGGAGTAAATAAAAAAAAAAAAAAAAAAAAAAAAAAAAACACGACATTTGTAGCAGAATAACAATTTATAATAAAATAACTGATTTCTTTTTATATGGATGCTCTTCTGAATGCGTGGGTTGTTAAAGTCATCGTTTTGGGTACAACTTTTATGATACTTAGTTACATTATAATAGTAGCCGATAAATATCAAATATGTGACCATATTGATAAAATAGGGCGACCTAATTTTTTCCACATGAGGACATAATGGGTTTCCTTTTGAGGAAAGATGTATTGACTCTGGTAATTGGTAATCCGCCTCTACATAAAAGGTTTGATACCTTTAAAGAGATATACATATATAGTGTTTTCCATGTGCCTTAGAGACATGATCTGATAAAATTGTTGTCTGTTGACTATTAAAGAAACCATTTATGGGGCATTTTTAACGGGTTTTAATAGGCAATGTCAAAAAAATGTATACATGCTTTAAAAGATATGATGACCGGATAGAAAGAATATTGTATGATATTTTTAATATATAAATGTGATTTACAAGTACTAAATATTATTGTAAAAATATAATTTATCAGTGATGGCTCCTATTGGTATAAAGGGATGGTCGACTTTTTTCCGCATGGAGACACGATAGGTACCCTTATGAGGGGAGACGTACTGACTCTGGTGATTGCTAATCCCTCTCTACAACGGAGGTTGACACCCTTAAAGAGTTAGGTATATACAGTGTTTTCCATATGTCTTATAGACATGAACAGGGAAAATTGTTGCCTGCTGGCTATTAAAGAAACCATCTATCGGCCATACTTATAAAGTTATAATGAGCAATAAGGGAAATGCCTATAATATTTAAAAAATTGAATGATAGGGTAGACGATATTCTTGAAAAAAAAATATTTTATGATATTTATAATTTTATGGTTTATAAGTGTTAAATATTTTTGTAAAAATATAATTTATCAGTGGTGGCCCCTATTGGTATAAAGGGATGGTTGACTTTTTTCCGCATGGAAACACGACAGGTACCCTTACGAGGGGAGACGTACTGACTCTGGTGATTGCTAATCCCTCTCTACAACGGAGGTTGACACCCTTAAAGAGTTAGGTATATACAGTGTTTTCCATATGTCTTATAGACATGAACAGGGAAATTTGTTGCCTGCTGGCTATTAAAGAAACCATCTATCGGCCATACTTATAAAGTTATAATGAGTAATAAGGGAAATGCCTATAATATTTAAAAAATTGAATAATAGAGTAGACGATATTCTTGAAAAAAGAGTATTTTATGATATTTATAATTTTATGGTTTATAAGTGTTAAATATTTTTGCTAAATTATAAAATGTATATACTCATGTTATTTATAAATATAGATATATTGCATATTGGGTATAGTCTATGAGTAGAATTTTGACTCTAGTATCTTCAAAGATAATATTTATAATAAGGATGCGTAAAGGCTGGCATATGAGTGCAAGGAACTGATATGATATTACATAAAGTGGTTTAGGGTTATAAAATACTTTAAAATTATTCCCAAGGCTGTGGGGATGACAGATATTTACATTATTTCGAAAACAGGTAAACAGTTTTGTCATGTAACTTCAGAGGAAATTATTTTTTATGACTTCAATCACCTTCGGCTGGTGATTCGTTTAATTTAATTTTAAATTTTTGGTAATATGACATAACTAACATTTATTTTCAAAAAGTATACTTTCCAACACTATGCGTAACCTATTTATCCCTACTTATTTCTTTTATTTTATGAAAAATTAGCCACTGTTAAATGGTAAATAAGATATGTTAAGGGGTTCTTAGCTAAAAACTAGTTTCTAAAACGAGCTGGTTTGGGTGAATTTTATTATAACGGGTGTATTGTAATGCCATAGCTTATTCTAACTTAGTACATCCTACAGTGTAGACGTGTTATCTTCAATTAATTAATTTTATTACTAACAATTAATTGTTGTTACAGATTCAAGATGTCTTACAATGGTAAACTTGTGGAAAACATTAGAACTTTAGTTTATCAACCAGCCCATGATGGAAAGGCAATAAAGGAGGGTCTTAAGAAATGTGCTCAGGCTTCAAAATTATTGAATACAGCATTGAAAAACGCGTCAACAGTGGGGGAGAAAAACAAATTACTAGCATTTTTAGGCCAAATAAAAAGCTTTGGAGAAATGCTGAAAGCTAAAGAAGTAACTGGATTTGGATTGATACAGAGAAAAAAGACTGCTACTCATCGTGTAAAATGGGAAGATATTCAATCAGCTTTTCAATCGCGTATAAGAACCGGTGTGATCATTAATTTGAAACATACAGATGTTAAACCCTTCTTGGAGGACTGTGCAGCAATTTTTAGACGAAGAATTCTGAACGTATTAAAAAAAGATGAAGCAATCAAGGTTAACACTGTATTGTGCGGAGAATTTATGATTAGTAAGGCGAATGGTTATTTTACTGAAAACAAATACATAAACACACCAAATGAACCTATTTATCGTTATACCGATTTAAATCAATGGTTCAAGGATAAAGTTGTTCAACCAATTTTAACAGAATTGGATTCTTTTGCGGAAAAAGACTCTGGCTGGGCGCTGAGTAGGGTGATTAACTTAATGGTTGGAATAAATAAATTTAATCCTTTGCGTGCTGGAAGTTACATCGCACTTCCTAAACAAATAGCTAAAAAGCATGCGTGTGTCAACGTTCAAAATACGGATATGATATGTTTCGCATGGGCTGTTACATCAGCTTTATATCCAGTTAGTTGGGGTCACCATCCTGAGAGAACGACATCCTATCCCGATCCAAAGGAAGTTCTCAATTTCACAGGGGTTCAGTTTCCTATAACTCTTGGTCAAATTCCTCGCTTTGAAATGCAAAATAATATTTCGGTAAACATTTATAGGTTGCAGAAATATAAAAAAAGTTTTAAAATTTTACCATATTATATCACTAAAAACAAAAAAGAGATACATGTAAATTTATTACTTGTGCAAGACAATTACATTTCAGAGGATGATTTAGATAATTTAAGTCCAGTTAGATACCATTATACATGGATTAAAGATTTATCGCGGTTGCTTTCGTATCAGCTAAGTAAGGAAAATGGTCGAATATTTATTTGTGATCGATGTCTTCACTATTTTCGAACTGAAGATAAATTGGGAAAACATATTAAAGATTGTTTAAAAATAGATAAATTAGCAGTTCCTATATTACCGAAAGAAGAAAACAAAATAATAGAGTTTAATAAATTTAGTCATAAAGAGAAGGTTGCATTTATAATTTATGCTGACACGGAGTGCTTGTTGATTCCAGTAGAAGATAGCCCTCTAAAAAATACTCAAAAAAGTCAAAAACATGTTCCATATAGTGTTGGATATTACGTTAAATGCTCCTATGATGACACCCTCTCATATTATCGAGCATATACTGGTCTGGACTGCATGGAATGGTTTATAAAAGAACTTCTAAACTTTGCTGAGAATCTTGAAACTGTTTTTCTTTGTCCTTTACCTATGGAAAAATTAACTGATGAGCAAACTAAATTATTCTATAAAGCACAAGAATGCCATATTTGCCAGAAACCATTTTCAGCTGACGATAAAAAAATTCGAGATCATAATCACCTTGATTCTACGTATAGAGGTCCAAGCCATGAAAGCTGTAATTTAAATTATCAAGATTACCGGACTGTTCCCGTTGTGTTCCATAATCTTAGTTGCTATGACGGCCATCTAATAATAAAGGCCTTGGCGGAGGTAGAGGGGCGAATAGATGTTCTACCTATTACAAAGGAAAAATACATATCTTTTACTAAATATATTAAGGATAATTTGGTTAAATTTCGCTTTATTGATAGCTTCAGATTTCTCGAGTCTGGTCTTGCATCAAATTTGGATGATTATCCAATCCTAAAATCCAGTTTTAATGAATTATCTGATGAAACACTCAAATTATTAACACGTAAAGGTATTTTCCCATACGATTACATGGATAGTTGGAATAAGCTGAATGAATTAGCACTACCACCTAAATATTCTTTCTACAATAGTCTTGAGGATTGCCATATAAGTGCTGAATCTTATATGCATGCTCAGAAAGTATGGAATGGTTTTGATTGTGAGACTTTGCAAGATTATTCCGATC
Source organism: Polydrusus pterygomalis (assembly GCA_963969555.1). Taxonomy (NCBI): domain Eukaryota; kingdom Metazoa; phylum Arthropoda; class Insecta; order Coleoptera; family Curculionidae; genus Polydrusus; species Polydrusus pterygomalis. The sequence continues at coordinate 4,364,713 of OZ018381.1, read as the reverse complement.
TATATCTTAAAACGGATATTTTATTATTAGCTGATATATTTGAGCAATTTAGGTCAACATCTCACATGACTTATGGTCTTGACCCAGCCTGGTCATATACCCTACCAGGATATGCCTGGTTGTGTTTAATGTTCAAAATGTATAAGGAGAATCAGGTTAAGCTCGAGTTACTTACGGATTATGAGATGGTAACATTTATTGAAAGAGGTATAAGAGGCGGTCTCAGTCAGTGTTCCAAGCGATACAGTAAAGCAAATAATAAGTATATACCTACATATGATTCAAATGAAGAGGATTCGTATTTGATGTATTTTGATATTAATAATCAATATGGGTGGGCTATGTCACAATACCTGCCATATGGAGGGTTCCAATGGCTTTTAGAAGATGAAATTTTGCAGCTTAATATTCTTCAAGTTCCTGACAATTCTGATAAAGGTTATATCTTGGAAGTGGACCTTGAAATACCTGAAGCACTGCATAATAAATTTTCGGATTTACCTCCTTGTCCTGAGCATGGGAAAACAAAAGGATCAAATACTAAAAAACTATTTGCGACTTTGTATAATAAAAAGGAATATATTATTCATTACCGTAATTTAAAACAAGCCATGGCACTTGGCGTCAACTTAACTAAAATTCATAGGGTGTTATCATTTAGTCAATCTCCCTGGCTTAAACCCTATATTGATTTAAATACGCATTTACGTCAAGCCGCAACAAATGATTTTGAAAAAAATCTTTTTAAACTCTTTAATAATGCTGTGTTCGGGAAGACTATGGAAAATATTAGAAAACATAGCATCGTTAAATTAAAGACTAAATGGGATGGGCGTTATGGTGCTGAAGCTCTGATCTCCCGTCCTGAGTTTAAATCTTCAACTGTTATTAACGAAAATCTCGTTATTATAGAAATGAACAAGTCTGAAGTATACTTCAACAAGCCAATATTTGTGGGAATGTGTGTTTTGGATTTGGCCAAAACAACCCTATATGATTTTCATTATAATTATATGAATAAAAGATTTGATGATCAATGTAAAGTTCTATATACAGATACGGACAGTCTTATTTATGAAATCAAACATGAAGATGCTTATGATGTAATTTTAGATGACTGTCACCAGTATTTCGACACCAGCGACTATTCTGAAAATAATATATACAATATACCTAGAGTTAATAAAAAGGTTTTAGGAATGATGAAAGATGAACATAATGGTCGAATTATGACTCATTTCATAGGTCTTCGTTCAAAAATGTACGCAACCGTAGTTCTGCAGACGCCTGAGGAGATTAAGCGTGAGGAAGTAAAATTAGAAAAAGCAGAAAGGGAACGGGGTGAAATTGAAAGGGCGTTATCTAACTTTGGTGTGACAAAAAAGATTAAAGGAGTTAAGAAGTCGGTTATAAAAAATAAAATAAGTTTTGATGATTATGTTAAGTGTTTAGAGACATTTACAGAAAAGCATATATCACAAACATCGATTCGGTCAGAACGGCACGAACTCTATACAATTCAACAAGTAAAAGTTGGCCTAAGTCCTCATGATGATAAGAGGAGGTTATCTAAAACTTCATATGATACTTTGCCTTGGGGGCATCACAGCATTATGGAGGAATAAAATCGAAACCTGTATTTTCAACTGTTATGAAAATGTATAATTTAATAGGCTTATGAGACACTACCTATTTAGTTTGTAAAATAAAGAAATGTAATCTTAACTATTGTTTTCCTTTTAAAATTCCTTATAAGGCACACTACCTATTGACTTAAAAAAAAAAACATCTACCTCTCCTCATTCATCCCCTACTTTTTTTCTCACTCCTCTCTACACTCCTTCCCCTCTCCTACTCACGCTTCACACTCCATTCTTCTCTCTCTTACTCCGCTCCTTTTCTCTTCCTTCTTGTCACCCATCTCCCCACCTTAGCACTGGACTAGGTGTCGTGACGCTAGAAGTCGGTACCTTAAAATGCAGAGTGAACCTCCATAAGAAATAACATGGGTTTTTGGCCCTGAACTCTTGTTGTTTACCTACTCACTTGGTATTATTTAATTATTATTATTGTTAAATACTAACGGGAATAAATTATAATTTATGGGACTTACCGAACTAAATGACATTTTTCAAAAATTAACGCAAGTAAGGACGAATATTACTAAATTAAGTCACGAAAGACGGAAAAAACCACAATTACAAACAAAGCTTGATAACGCAAAAACCATTTTTTCCGGGTTAAATATCGAAATAGCCAATTTTAATCAAAAAATTAAAGACTTCGAAGTAGAAAATTCAGAAATTTTCTTTTTTTTTTCTTCGCAGGTTATGACGTTTTCAAGAAGAGGTCGAGGAAATTTTAATAGACTTTTTTCTCAGGGATCTTACTATAATACAAATTTCAACAGGGGTAAAAATAATTATTCAAACAGAAATTTTAATAAATTTGAAAATAATAATAATCACCCACGTATAAACAACAATAACAATAATCAACGCGCTCAGCATTTTCAGAGAAATTTCAGAGGACGTTCGTTTAACCGAAGTAATAGTAACCGGAGAGGTTCACCTAGACATAATATGCATTTTGCTGATCGGGACAATAACTCAGGTCAGGAACATGTAGTTGATTCATCAGAAACGTTTTTTCGTCCCTAAAAAGGAATACACGGCAAGTCAAATTTTTACGTGGACGAACAAATTCTCAAATTCAGTTAATTTTTCAGTAGCAAATAATAAATTAAGTTTTTTAGTAGATACAGGAGCCACACTATGTGCAATTAAGTCAGAGTTTTTAAATCCTTGGGATAAGTTATATGAAGAAAAAATTGAAATAAAAGGTATAGGTGGACATTTACTTACGGAAGGGTATGTTTACCTAAACCTTACTGTAGGAGGCACTACTTTTCACGAAAATTTTTTTGTTTTTAATTCTTTATCTTGTCGTAATGATGGTATTATTGGTGAAAATTTTTTAAGAAAATATAACGGAATAATAAATTACGAAGAAAACACATTGTCATTGCATAATTCTGAAAAAACAATAAATTTAACCTTAAATGCTTACGACAATAATATTTTAGTAATACCACCAAGATGTGAGACTATTCATTATGTATATACAGGTATGACTGAAGAATGTGTTGTGTTACCAAATCAATTGTGTGCGGGAGTCTTTATGGCAGGCATTGTAGCAAAACCTAAAGAAGGAAAAATTCCAGTAAAAATTTTAAATACTCGAGAGAATGAAGTTAGCTTAACAAACTGCATTCCAAAAACACAAAAGTTAAGTGATTATGAATTTTGTAAATTTTCTAACAGTGACATATCGGTGGAGCGAGTCAAAAAATTACTAAATTTGTTAAAAATAAGTTATTTAAACAACGAAGAACAAACTTTAATAGAAAACATTTGTGTAAAATTTGCTGACATATTTCACATGCCGGGTGATAAGCTATCTATCACAAATCTTTACAAAGAATCTATTCAATTAAAAGAAAATTCTACACCAACGTATGTCAAACCGTACAGACTTTCTCACTCACAAAAAGAGGAAATAAATAAACATATTGAAAAATTATATGAACAAGGTGTTATTGAGAGTGCGCAGAGTGAACATTCATCACCTATTTTACTCGTACCAAAAAAGATGGATGCGAGCGGCGAAAAACGCAGTAGACTTGTAGTAGACTACAGAATTTTAAATCAAAAGATTTTAGACCAAAAATGGCCACTGCCAAATATTACAGATATACTAGATTCTCTTGCGGGAGCAATATACTTTTCTCATCTGGATCTAAGTCAGGGTTATTATCAAGTAGGATTAAATGAAGACAGTAGGAAATATACTGCTTTTACTACAGATCGAGGTCAATGGCAAATGACGAGACTACCGATGGGCTTAAAAATTAGCCCTAATTCCTTTTCAAGGTTAATGACGGTAGCTATGTCAGGATTAAATTACGACAAATGTTTTGTTTATCTTGACGATCTTATAGTTTTCGGTAGAAACCTTGCTGAACACAATAAAAATCTTTGTAATGTTTTTTCAAGACTGCGTAAAGTAAATTAAATCCGTTAAAATATCAATTTTTAAAAAAAGAAATTCTTTATTTAGGCCATACTATCACTGATAAAGGCATTTTACCAGACCCAGATAAAATACGAGCTTTGAAAGAGTATCCTGTTCCTAAAAACGCAGATGAAGTAAAAAGGTTTGTTGCTTTTGCAAATTATTATAGAAAATTCATACCGAACTTCGCGGAAAAAACTGTAGCACTAAACAAGTTATGCAGAAAATATGCCAAATTTGAATGGACGAATGAATGCGAAAAATCATTTAAATTTCTCAAAAATGCGTTAACCACAAATCCAGTATTAGATTATCCAGATTTTTCAGAAGCCAACGAATTTATTTTACAAACGGATGCTTCCAATATTGCGATTTCAGGAATTTTGTCAAATAAAAATAATAAACCAATTGCATATGCTAGTAGAAGTCTAAATAAAGCAGAAGTAAATTATCCCACTGTTCAAAAAGAATTATTAGCTATTTTTTGGTCAGTAAAACATTTTCGGCCATATTTGTATGGACGACACTTCAAAATTTTAACAGACCACAAACCCTTAATATATCTATTTAATTTAACCGACCCCTCCAGTCGTTTAACAAAATTTCGATTAGGTTTAGAAGAATATGATTTTCATGTTGAATATATAAAAGGAAGTGAAAATGTGACAGCTGATGCTTTATCTCGAATAGTAATCACGTCTGATGAGCTAAAAAGTATAAGTGAAAAAGTGATTTCGGTAATGACTAGGGCACAGTATAAACAAAAGGAAAATCAGGAACACGAATTAGGAAATGAGAGTGCTACAAATATTTGGCCCGATCAACCGAATATAGTAGAAATTCTCAAAAAACCTAACAACTGTACTGAACTTTCTTTTATTTTAGTTGAAAAAATAAAGAAATTACTGAAAAATCGGGAAGTTTTTATTATGTTCCATTACATTCTACCTTATATTAAAATCAAAATACTCGATCGACGTTGGCTCGAGAAGAAACGTTGAGAGATTTGGTTAATATAAATAACAAATTAAATATAGGCGAACTAATTATTTTAAAAACTATTAATAATGAAGAAATTATTAAATGGCTAGCTAAGGAAATAAAAAACAACTCCAATTGGACCGGTCCCCGTATATGTATAGTACAAGGAGTTGAAAAGGTAATGGATAAAGATTCGCAAAGAATAATTTTAAATGACTTTCATTTACTTCCCTCAAGTGGACATGCAGGTATTAACCGTATGGTAAATAACATTAAAAAGCATTATTTTTGGCCAGGTATGGACAATGACGTGCGAGCGTTCGTTAAAAAGTGTGATAGTTGTCAAAAACAAAAACATTCAAATAGGTACATTAAGGAACCCATGGTGATTACTTCAACAGCGTCTGGTTCATTTCAAAAAATATACTTAGATATAGTTGGGCCACTTCCAATAGATATTAATGACTTCTCTTATATCCTGACACTTCAGTGTGAATTAACTAAATTTGTTGAGGCATATCCTCTGAAGACCAAAGACTCAGTATCAGTTGCAAAATGTTTGGTGGAAGGTTTTATCTTAAGATATGGTATCCCCCGGGTTATTGCTACTGACAGGGGGTCTGAGTTCATTTCAAGTACTATCAAAGAAGTATGTAATATTTTACAAATACAACAAATTCAATCTACAGCTTTCCATCATGAAAGTATAGGTGCTTTAGAGAATTCACATAAAGTGCTAGGTGCTTATCTAAGAATGCAAACTCAAAATCATGACGCTACGTGGAGCACATGGCTTTCTTTCTGGTGCTTTACGTACAATACAACCGTACACACAGAGACTAAGTACACGCCCTTCGAACTTGTTTTTGGTAGGAAATGTCAAATTCCTAGTAATCTTACTCATATAGTAGAGCCAATAAACAATTTCGACAGTTACCCATTGGAGTTGAAGTACAGACTACAAAGGGCAAACGAAGACGCACGAACAAACTTAATACAGTCAAAAATAAAAAGAAAAGAGACATATGACAGAACAAAAAATCCCATAACTTATAGTAAAGGAGACAAAGTCTTATTAAAAAATGAAACTGGAAATAAAATAAACAGCCCTTGCTTCGTGGGTCCATATTTAGTTATTGAGGATTTAGCACCAAATGTAAACATTTTAATAAATAAAAAAGAAGTCTTAGTTCATAAGAATAGAACTAAACCATATAACTCTTAAAAGATAGATATAAGTGGTAAGAATTAAGAGCCTTAATTCATATTTATCCCCCCCCCCCCCAATTAATAATAACTCCCTCTACCCTATCCCTATTTGTTATTACGTTACATGGTATTCAAGTATAAGTTTATAAATTATTATTTAAAAATTTGTATATTTTTACATACATTTTATATATCTGTATTGTTATTATATAATATATTGATTTCTCTATTAACCACTTTGCTTTGCTATTTAATACATTGATATAAAAAGAAATAATTTACATTTCAATAAAACGTAAATTCTTTTAAAAATATTCGGGGAGGTGTAATATGGTACACCCTGTACATCATTGGTTCCTATTCAATGTATTGTTTGGCAATAAGCAAACTAGGTTATTATAAATATTGATTCTGCTGACGAGTTAGGTCGTCGACCAGCACGCACCAATTAGAAACCAATTAAGCACATTTGAATGTAGATTCAACAGACAATAGATTACACCTAAGTAGAGAGATGGTGTTTTATTAGAAGTACCCAAATAAACTTTACAATATTGCCTTTCTCAGTATCAATAAATTCTACCTCAGTTTGCAATTTCTCTAAAATGCACATTCCAGAGGACGAGCAATTAAAAAGGTGTTGGGTATTAGAAGAAGTAAATATGATTTTACCATTAACCAAAGATGACGTTGAGTGTGAAAAACAGTTTCAGAATGATACATTTAGGAATGATGAAGGTCAATTTGTAGTAAAATTTCCATTAAAACATTCTTCTAATATGTTAGGAGATTCTAAGGAAATAGCTTCTAAAAGATTTTTATCACTAGAGAAGAAATTTACAGATCCTAAATTTAAAAAGTTGTATTTCGATTTTATCCATGATTATGAGTCCTTGGGTCACATGACCAAAGTTTTAGATAAAGATAATAATAATTCTAATAATATTTCTTATTTTTTACCTCATCATGGTGTTTTAAAAGTAGAGAGTATTACTACAAAGTTAAGAACAGTTCTTGACGGTAGTTGTCCTAGTTCTTCAGGTTGGTCTCTTAATGATATTCAGTATGTTGGGCCAAAAGTACAAAATGATATAATAGATATAATTTTACGATTTAGAATTCCTAGGTATGTAGTTTCAGCTGATATATCAAAGATGTATCGTTGTATTTTAATGAACTCTGAACATAGACCATTGCAACAGATTTCGTGGCGCGAGAACACCAATGATAAGCTTTCAGTATATCAATTAAATACAGTTTCTTATGGGACAAGGTCAGCTCCTTACTTAGCAATTAAGTGTTTAAAAGAATTAGCCAATCAAAATGTTGATAATTATCCAGAAGCAAGTAAAATAATTCATAATGATTTTTATGTTGATGACCTGTTAACAGGTTCCAATGATTTGACGGAATTAAAAACAAGATGTAAAGAAATCTATTCAATCTTAGAATCTGGACATTTTATATTGAGAAAGTGGATTTTCAATGATGCACAAGTTCTTTCGGATATAAGTCATTCCAATATTTCGAAGTCGGTGTTAGATTTAGGGAAAAACAAAAGTTGCAAAACATTAGGCATTCAATGGGTTCCTGTCTCAGATAATTTAAAATATAATATCAAACAAATTAGTTTACAGACTAATAAGCCAGTGACAAAAAGAAATATTTTGTCTATAATTGCTCAAATTTATGACCCCTTAAATCTTTTAAGTCCCACCATTATTACTTTCAAGCTTATAATACAAAAATTATGGTCTTTAAAAATACCTTGGGATAGTCTAATTCCCTCAGATCTAGAAAAGTTATTTACTAAAAGGTTAAAGGGTCTACCTTGCTTAAATGATTTGTTTATACCCAGAACAGTGATTCCCGAGGGTTATAAATTAGTAGATATCCATTGTTTTTGTGATACATCCAAGGATGCATATTCATGTTCAATTTATGCACGTAGCAAAGATATGGAAGATCATTTTCAGGTCCATTTGTTATGTGCAAAAAGCAAAGTAGCTCCCTTGAAAACGATTACAATTCCCAAGTTAGAGCTATGTGCTAGCCTACTTGGTTCTCAACTAATTGAATTAGTTAAAAATGCATTGTCGCTCTCTGTTCCTATAATTATGTGGTCTGATTCCCAAGTTGCCTTAAGTTGGATTGGGACTGAGCCCAGTTTGCTACAAGTCTTTGTGGCTAATAGGGTTTCGAAAATCCCATCATTATCCAATTTGAATGATTGGAGATATGTAAATACTAAAGATAATCGTGCCGATTTAGCTACAAGAGGTGTTAACCCAGAATATTTATTAAACTTTACTCTTTGGTGGACAGGTCCTCAAATTGTTCCAAAAGTCCAGTATGTCGGACTGGCCTGTTACTAATAATTACTCAATTCCTTGCAACCAATTACCGGAATTAAAAAAGAAAGCTACCATTTTGCAAGCTGTAGTTATCGAGAATCATTATATATTTATGAAATTTTCTAATTTATTAAAACTAAGACGTGTTACAGCACTTTGCATTCGATTTTTTAATAATTTAAAAAATAAAATAAAATAAGCTAGATTTACAAACTGAACCCATTTCTGTGTCTGAATTAAATCATGCTAATGAATCTTTAATTCGATTAGCTCAAAGTGAATGTTTCAATTCTGAATTAAATGTGCTAAATAAAGATTGTAATCTGGATAAAAAGCACAAACTGTCTTCATTAGCTCCTTTTGTTGATACTAAAGGTATCATGTGTGTAGGTGGTCGTTTAAAAAATATATATTTACCATATGATGTTAAGCACCCAGTTTTATTACAGTCTAATCATCCTTTTACAAAGCTAATTTTTGATTATAAACATAAACAGTTGCTACACCCAGGTCCACAGCTCCTATTAGCATCCATACGACAATTTTATTGGCCAGTGGGTGGTCTTGATTTAGCAAAAAAGACAGTTAAAAACTGTTTAGTATGTTTTAAATTCAACCCTACACCTGTAATGCATCCTATGGCTAGTTTACCTGACAATCGCATTAAACCTAATTTGCCATTTCAAACTACAGGTCTTGATTATGCCGAACCATTTTTTATTTTAAATAAACCTGGCAGAGGAGCAAAATTAGTTAAATGTTATTTAGCAGTATTCATATGTTTTTGTACGAAGGCTGTTCATTTAGAAATAGTAAGCAATCTTACTACTGATTGTTTTCTAGCATGTTTAAAAATATTTACCTCAAGAAGAGGTTTGCCATCACATATTTTCTCCGATAATAGAAGTACATTTATTGGGGCAAATAATAAGTTAAAAAATTTAGGTAATTTTTTACAAGCAAATCAAGACTCTATTATAAATGAAACAAGTCAATATAATATTCGTTGGGTACTTATACCCCCATATACTCCAAATTTTGGAGGTTTATGGGAGGCAGCTGTAAAAAGCTCTAAACATCATTTAAAACGAGCTCTTATAAACAATAATGTCACTTTCGAAGAATTAAATACATTAGTTATCCAAGTGGAAGGTATCTTAAACTCTAGACCTCTGTTTTCAATGTCAAGTGATCCCAATGACCTATCTCCAATTACCCCTTCCCATTTCTTAATTGGACGATCCCTAAATTCTGTCCCTGAACCTAACCTGCAAGAAGTCAAATCTAATCGATTAACCAGACTACAACATGTTCAAAAGTTATGTCAACAGTTTTGGACACAGTTCTCAAAACAGTACATCTCCCAACTTCATGCGCAGTACAAATGGATAGAAAGTAAATCCAAGTTAAACAATGGTACCCTAGTTTTAATTCGTAATGATAGACAACCTCCATACAAGTGGTCCCTAGGACGTGTTGTGAAGCAATTTTACAATAAAGATGGTTTCCCAAGTGTCGCAGAAGTCCTTACCCATAATGGAACAGTTACAAGATCAGCAAGACATTTGTGTCCTCTACCCCTCCAAGAAGAGACTGATCATTAGTTTTAATGTTTCCATTATTCTGTGACCATGTGAATTTTATAAACTTTATAATGTTAAGACTTACTACAATTGGCTATTTAAAGGTACCATTCAAAGGGGTGAGTTATGTTTAAAAGTTACCTTAGTAACCCTTTTACCTTTTTTAATTGTTTTACCTATTATACCTGTGTTAATGTATTTGTTATTGTTACTTTTGAGAAGTGAGCCAGTTTATTTAGTTTTGTAACAAGAGGCAGCAGTCAACAATTCAAGAAACCTCTGGTTGACACAAAGTTTAATTTTTTACCAATATAATTTAATTTAAAAAGAAATACAGTCCACTTATTTATTTGAACGAATGCAAGAAATTTGAGTCGCATCCGAAATATAATAAATAAAATATTCCAATTCACAAAGTTATACAATCACTGGATGATAATTAGATTTAAAGCATGTGTTGCCGATTATTGATGCAGATCAGAAAAATTAAAGTGCACACAAGTATTATTACTTCGCCATTGTAATTCATTTTTAAAAATCACATCCAGTAGGACACTGAGAGAAGGAAAATTAACCATAATACAAAAATCATATACTGGGTATACAAAAGTTATATACCATTGGTAATTGATAAACTGTTTTTTGTGGTTAAACAACTCGTTTTTCTAAAACTTCAGCAAATTTACATTTACCACTAAATTACCATTGTATTAGCTATATGGTCATTATATGCCAATAAAAATGCTTTGTATAATAACAATAATACCTATTGTACAAATTTCGTTAATTGCAATACGCTACTTATATCACTGTAATATAATTATATGCTTGTCATTATATTCTAGTTGTATTACTGTTATATAACTATTTGTCTGTAGTTATATTCTAGTTGTATCACTGTTATATAACTATTCGCTTATCATTATATTTTCGCTGTATTACCTTTATATAACTATTTGCCTGTAGTTATATTCTAGTTGTATCACTGTTATATAACTATTTATTTATAGCCATATTCTAGTTGTATCACTGCAAATACTTTCCTTCTTTAACGCTATCGCCATTTTATCATTAGTATTTCGTTACGAGTTGTTTAACCACAGAAAACAGTTTATCAGTCACCAATGGTATATAACTTTTGTATGCCCAGTATATGATTTTTGTATTATGGTTAGTTTTTCTTCTCTCATTGTAGATAGTAAACTTTTTTTCATTTTATACAGACCTGTTTTGGATAAAACAAAAATAATATTGATCAAAAAATAAAATGACAAAGGCGTTACCCAAATATGTAGATGGTTTAATGATTCGAATATAAAGACAAATTTAAAAAAGTAACGTATTTATTATTTATTTAAATATATTGTACAACTCACAAAAATTTGGGCTAAGTTATAAATAGTATTCATTCAATAACAAGAAATGTCGGTTTTTGAAGTAGAATCGTTATAAAATATTTAGTAAATTATGTGCAGAAAATAAATCATTCAAGGGAATCAAATGTTTTTACATTTATATCAGTAAGAGAAAATAAAAATGCGAAGTCGCATCAACTAATGTTGTATTATGTAATTATTATTATTATTATTACATTAGTTGATGCGACTTCGCATCTTTATTTTCTTTTACTGATATAAATGTAAAAACATCTGATTCCCTTGAATGATTTATTTTCTGCATACAATTTTACTAAATATTTTACAACAACCTTCCTTCAAAAAACCGACACTTCTTTTCTTGAAGTTCCTCAAAGTTCTAAAAAATTAATAGTATCTATTTTAGTATGCTAATAGTTGACCTTGTTGTCATAAATTTTATGAAAAATAATAATTTCGTCTTAATTCTTTCAATTTAAAAAAAAAATAAAATATTTTTTTTTTAAATTGAAAAAAATCAAGACGATGAGGACATATGTCATGTAGATTCAAATTTCGAATCTAAATTCAAATGATTTACAAAAAAAAAATTATCAGGAAAAAAGTACAATATTGAAATAAAATTTAAGATTTTACGTACCCCTCCACTCACATCTTATCCACCAAGTCATTTATGATTTCTTTCACCAATCGCTGACTAGCATCATTGTTTAGATTATGTTTTCTCGCAAGTACAATTCTACCATCAATGCTATTTTTTAAGATGTTTTCCAAGATGTTTCCAGGAGATCGAACGACTCCTCATTAATTCCTTCCTCTAAAAATTAATGAAATATAGGTTAACTATAGTCATATACAAATATGTCAAGTCTGAGTTTGCGTGATAAAGTTATTCTGGAAGATAGGGGGGGGGGGGTGAGGGTCCCTGAGACATTGATTTTATGTTATAAATAATATATAATTTATAAAGTACAATGGGCTCAATACAAACATTATTTTTGTAACCTAAAACACTTCAGCACAAGATATTTAGTAATAAAATATAGGTAGGTACACAACGTTTTAAAGGAAAATAAATAAATATCAAAAAACACATTTTATTTTAATTACCTAAAATAACATCCGTTTAAATATTGAAGGTTATAGATAAACCGCCATGTTAGGCCAAAGCCAGCAAGAAAAATTTCAACATAAAATATAGGATTCCTTACTTACCCGTAAACCTCGAAAATTCTTCCGAAAAATTAAACGATTCTATTTTCCATTAACAAAAGTACTTTCACGTTTTTTTTTTAATTCAAAGCAAAGAGACTGTACCAAATAAAACTAATGAAAACTATTGAAAGCACGCACCGCCGCTATCAGTCCACAACAACAACAAACTACTAATAAAATGGCCGGCATAAGGAAACGAAAGATTGACGAATTACGTTCCTGTGGTCCCATTGGTTGGATCGGCAAAAATTGGGGCGCGTAATTTAAAATAGTATAAATCCCAGTAAACACGACATGAAAGCTCCGGAGGTGGACAGAAGGCGCATTGCCTAAACGTCGGTGTCGGGCCACCAGCTACAATATCGGCGGCGTGGAGGTAGGGCATGACCGCTCGGCCGCCGGGCGGCTTAATAGCTACATAACGGGCCTGGTTGTGCGGTACAGACGCTACTTTTTACCACTGAGCCGCGGGCTGAACAGATTTAGTTAGCGCGCGGCATCGCGACGAGACCGCGGCGGACGGTTCGCTGGCAATTCATTTAAATACCAGCGAGGGACCGCGCATGGTGAGAGGGAAGTCTTACCATTAAAACTCACCGTAAAGTAGAAAACAACAGTTTTATTGTTTAACAAACCCTGCAAATATAAGACGTTATTCTGATTCATTTACACATAACTTTTTATTATTTTTTTTGCGACTCATCCGCCCGCCTTCCCTGTCGGAAGCATTTTTATCCAGTTTCTAATGGTCAGAACAATATCTGAATTTGTTGCATTGGACGTTATTGGATTTCTTCGTACAGCACCTAAAAACCATTTGATTTGTTTAAGTTTATATACTATAAAATACTGCATACAAAGAATAGCCAAGCATGCAATTTTTTTTTTGTTTTAACACTGTCAACTTTACATATTATGAGAGTAACAAAGGTATAAAAAAATTTACAATAAAATTATATAGTTATGAAACGTAAACTCACTTATAGTTTTGTTCTCTGGTACTGAATCATATCTGTCCGAGGGGTGTTTTTTTTATCTTGGAAATCAGTAATAAGTTCGTCTAATGATGAATCCTGTATTCTGCCTACAGGCACTGAATCTTCTTGAGAAATGTAGCTTTTATAATAATAAAGGAACGCCTCGTGCTCGTGGAAAAATAATTTTAATGTTCTGTCTACCGTCATTCACCTGTCAAGTGTCAGTTCTTTTGCAGAAGCACAACGGCGCGAATTTAAAAAATACGCAGCTGCGGCTTGCGATTAGCCGTGGCCAAACAAGTAAAACGAGGAACGTAGTAGTCAGCTACCCGCGCGCGGGTGGTACATGGCACGTCGACTCTTTTGTCTCACAACCGGCGAAATATCTTCTAACCGTGTCCGATTCAAAAGATAAGGTCCGTTTCTCATGTGCTGCGCTACTACCACCATCGGGTGGCAGACTATTAGCCGTGGTAGTTCGACTCATGGAAGGTAACGCGATAGCCAGAAGCGGCCAGTAATCGGCAACAAGAGCCGTCGATTTCCCGTCAGTGCCGGAAGGCGGCCGAACTTTTACCGCCAGCTTTGGTTTACTGGGATGTTAAATCGATTTCAGGCAACAAGTGTTTTACAGCAACATAACAATTGTTTTGCTGGTTTAAAATCGTTTATTTGAAATTAGAATAACATAGCATTTAATCCTATGGAATCATTGTATAACCTTAAAATTAATGTTATTTTGGGATAGAACATTTGGTGTATAAGTATTATACAATTTTTGTATCAGGGATGAGATAAAATCTAATACAACTTATTCGATAAGAGGTATATAATAATTATATACCAGATATAATCTTTTCATTTTTAATACAACCATTGTAGAACGGTAAGTTTCCTCGACTCAACAAAACCGTTGTTTTTGCCACAATATTACGGTATTCTACCTTAATATGAAGTTCTGGCAATGAGTATACAACATTATATAACCACAAATACACTCGACTCAATATAACAGTTGTATTGGGGCATTTCTTTCAGTGTAATACGTTTTTTTATGGAAAATTTATATTTTATAACATATTTATTTATTTTTATAGTATTATTCTTGCTATTTCTTATTGTGGTATACATATCAAAATGCATGCTTAATTTATGTCCAACGATTAATAAAAATGTATATTAGCGGTAAATATATTCTCTTATTTAATCAGACTAGTATCTAAATAATGTTGTAGCATACATAAAAGTTAACTTCAGATAAAACTTTTCCTAAAATCCATTTTCCTCTCGCCATATCCTATTTTGTGGGGAGTGAGAGCTTTTTAGAAGAAAAAATTATAACTTAGTGCTTTTACGCATTCAAAATTAAAATTATATTATTTACAAAAAGACATTAGAGTTTAATTACTCCTTATATCGACGAAGATACGAAAAGTTAATGTGCAGTAAACAGGATTTTTCTCTCATCATTGTTAGTAATTAAAAAAGCAGATATAGCATGTGTTTTAAAATTAAAGAAAAAGCATCTGTATGTACCGGGTGAACAACTGGTCGTCGGCTATATCTCAGAAACTGGAAGTCATAGAGCTTTTAAGTAAAATATTTTTTAGTAAAAGTGCCCAAAAGAAAATGTTGGAAATTGTTTTTAAGTTAGTAAAACGTCCGCAAGGGGGCGTCACAGTCATGACCACTGCAAATATTAAGATTTTCTTCGTGTTTTGACTAAATAAGAGGTACCGAAAACATCTTTGTTTTAATGCTTACATATTTCTTTATAAATTTTATAATTCATAAATTTCTCTATCTAGTGAAATAAAGTGGTGGGGGGAATTCAAATGTTTTTTACATAAACTACGGTTACTCTCATTTGGCATAACCGATTTTAACTAACTTGGTCTCATTTAGGAGAGAAGTATTTTATTTACAAATTGTGCCTCTTTAATTATATCCTTGAACTTTACCTTCGCTGCTAGATGGCGTTAACTGAAATATAAGCGAATATTAGGCTTTTTCGCGACAAAGTTAAATACAATGATAGGTTTGTTTTAATAGGATCAGATAGAGAATTAAACTCTTAACATTTTCGTGAAAACCTCATATTCGTATATTTTATAGAATCGGAGTTATTGACCAAAATATACTAATATATCGTATTTTTCGTTTTAAGGGCCTTTTAGTTTATATATTGGATGCGTTCCGCACGCATTAATTATAAATGAACAGACAGTTACAAAAAGTATTAACTATAACAATAAAAAATATTATTGAAATTTTCTACCTATATAATTTCACAATTTATAATAAATTATTTATATCTACTGCAATTTACTTCTTTAAGATCGCAGACTAAATATTGGGGGAAAAGTATTATTGACGGCCCAAATGTTCAAAATGACGTCCATCATTATTAATGCAAGCCTGCAACCTCTCCTGCGTGCATAAAACAGCAGTTTCAATTTCCGCAACTGACATATTTCCTAACGCCACTGTAATTTTCTCAACCATATTTTATCTGGTTGTAGGCCGGTTGGCAAAGACAATGTCCTTAACCCTCCCCACAAATAAAAATCTAGGACGTTGCGACATTCTGGGGGGTAACATCATTGGACCCGTTTTTTTTCACCAAACTCTCACTGGAGTGGTTTATTTACATTTTTTAGTAAATGAGCTGCCGCTTTTTTTAACAGATGTTGCTTTGGATGTTCGGCGTGACATGTTTTTTTAGCACGATGGGTGTCTGGCGCAGTTTTCTGTAAACGTACGGGGGTTCCATCTTAGATTGGGCATATCCTGGCAGGTGGATTGGACGAGGAAGTTTATTTCCCTGGCCAGCTAGGTCACTAGACCTCACCGTCCTAGATTTTTATTTGTGGGGGAGGGTTAAGGACATTGTTTTGCCAACCGGCCTACAACCAGATAAAATATGGTTGAGAAAATTACAGCGGCGCGGGCGTTAGGAAATATGCGGAGATTGAAACTGCTGCTTTATGCACGCAGAAGAGGTTGCAGCCCAAATAGCATTTAGACGTCTAACCAACGTCGCTATAGACAACCCGACGTCGGTAACTGACGTCGAAACGACTACGTGTGGACCCGTTCTTGCACTAAAATGGAGCAGACAAATTTGAGTTTTTTAGACGTCGGTAACTTTACTATTGAAGTGTACTCTTTTAACCAAATTTTACGCTATTTAACGTTAACTTTTAATAACCAAAAATGTGTACTAAAAGTTTTATTTGGTCATGTGGAAGTACCTATATGTTGCGCCCGTATAATATGGTGTAAACAAAATATAACCTAATTTGTTGTTGATCTGTAGAAAGAAACAAGGCCAGAAATTAAAATGTCAAACAGTTTTCTTATTGTTAAACGATGTTTGTTATCGACGTAAATAAAATAAGATTATAGGGTTTCTCGAGAATAAAATTTGCTTGCGAAGGGAACTTTACTGATAAATGTGACCAAAATAGATCGAAAAATATGTGTTTACCTCAAAATAAACAAATATTTAATAATTTCTAATATATGTTTTTATGAATGACCAGAAAAACAACCATATATTGGCTTAATTTCCAACTTCATCTAAATAAAGCTATAAAGGAAATAAAATTTTATTCATATAGTTGCCAATTGAAATGATATTTATTTTCGAAATTTCAAAAATAAACGTACTGTCCTTTAATGGCCGACGGGACGCTACACACGCTCATCAGCATAAAAATGGCGGAGTTAGCTAATGTACCTAAATTTACTCAATACCACCAAAGGTTACTTTATACCCAAAACTTTACCCAAAGTTAACTTAAACTACCACCCGCAAACGACATACGAACGTCGGATGATTAGAATTCCAAACCACAACCAAGTTTTAACCTTAAGACATTTGAACTACTTAAATTGACGACCAAAGGACGTAAAAAGTAAACGTCAACTTTTGTAGATAAAAATTAACAAGCAGAAATGTCAAAACTGTCATAAGTTATTATTTTTTATTCGTCGTATATTTAAATTTAAAATTTAACGGTTATCCCCAATAAAAGTTTTTTCATCTCATCCAAGGTTATCGTGTAATATTTAAGATTTAAACAACGAAAAAAATGGATCACTTTAAAGTAGTATATATTAAAGAGCTTAATGAGGTTGAGCCGGTCCCTCATAAATGGGAGGAAAGCGGCATAGTTTGGTTTCCCCCACGGCAGAAGGAAATTAGACTTTTACAAAGCAACATTAAAAGTTCACCGAATAAAGAAAATTGGAAACAATACAAAAACTGCAAAGTGAAAGCTCAGTGTTTTGCGGCTTTTGATTTTGCAACAGCTGCTGCTGATGAATTTTGCCAAGAAGTATCGTCAGAATCTGCGAGTGATGAGGAAAATGCCATTGACAAGAGAGTTTCCAAACCACCCACATGGAAGTACAAAGATCATTTACTGAATTCAGCAATTTATAATGTTGAAAACCAGAAAGCATTTCAAATATCAGACAGTACCGATGGGATACAGGGTTCTTCTAAAGGATTTCTGAGAGATAAACAAACTGACTATACCGAAGACTTTGACCAGGACAAAACTCTAACTCAGTTAGAAAATGAAGAGGGTTGTGCATCTGTTGTTTGTAAACCTGTTATTTTGTCCAGTCAGGAGGATATTAAGGAGGTTCTTGAAGTGATTAATGCCTGTAAGTATAATAAGCAATATAAATTAAGTAATTTTATCATGACACCGCAATTTTATGACTGGCATAGTTAAACCCCACACTGGTCTTTATTTGTTTGGGGAATAAAAAAACCTATAAATTTAAACCATATTAGGCATAAGTCAGCTTTGATAAATCTGAAAATAAAAATTCTTTTTCATAAATAATTTAGGTGATACTTATTATTAATTATTCTTTTATACTTCAGTTAAAAGAGATGTCAGTGACAAGTTAACAAACTTGCAGCTCCAAATAGAAAGATTAGAAAATTTGCTAAATAAGAATGTGAGCTTTGCTATTCAAGAAGAGCAGGTAGAAGAGAAGTTTGAATTTTTCCCATTTAGTACAGTTCAAGCTGTTGATTCCTTTGAAAAAAAATTAAAAAACGAAGAATATCGGAAAGTAGGTGTGGGGGGGCTTCAGCCAGACAGACATAAAAATCTGTCCGAAGCTCCCCCCACCACTAACAAACCTGAATAACTTAAACAGACCTGAAGAACACTGAATTAACCAGACCAGAGGTCACTGACCCTAGCTCTAGAATGCAGGAGTTACGTCATGCTGAACTATTTAATTTAATTCTCATTAAAAAAGTTCCTACCTCTACCTGCATTCGAACCTCCGACCTGCGGTTTACATTTCCAGCACCTTACACACAGCACCAGCAGAGCATATTAGAAAATCTCGACAATAATTTGATCCGATTGATCGCAAACTGGTTTAAGTACCTTAAATACAATAAACCTGAATAACTTGTACAAACCTGAAAGAGATCCGAACACCTGCAATTCCGCTGCTATTTTTACTTGTAGTCAAAGCGTAAATGTTTAAAAAGGCTAAAACAGAACCATGGTGAGGAAAAAGGGTTAGGGGGAGAGGAGGAGGAGAGGAGGAGGAGAGGGAGAGAGGGGTAGAGAGAAAACATATTTATTACAAGCAAAAACAAGGTAAAACAGATTTATTGTAAAAGGCAAGAAAAATTATTAACTTATACAGACCTGAAAGCATAATAATTGTTCAAAGTGAAAATAGGTGCAAGGAGAGGAGAGGGAGAGAGGAGGGGGTGAGAGGAGAGGAAAGAGAGAAACATATTTATTACAAGCAAAAAACAAGGTAAAAACAGATTTATTGTAAAAGGCAAGAAAAATTTTCAACTTATACAGACGTGATTGCATAATTGTTTAAAAGTTAAAATAGGTGCAAGGAGAGGAGAGGGAGAGAGGAGGGGTAAGAGGAGAGGGAGAGAGAGAAGACATATTTATTACACGCAAAAACGAGGTAAAAACAAATTTATTGCAAAAATTTAACTTGTGCAGACCTAAAAGAGGCTGAGTCAAAAAGCGAAAATATGTTTAAATTATGAAACAAAATACACTTGTTTTACGATTTTCATATAATCCCTCATATACTGTTAGAAGCAAGAGCTGTTTGACAGAACACAGGTAGACAGACCTCTGTACATGCAGACCGGCATACAAATAAATAGGTAGAACGAGAGATACATATATATACATAGCAGTGAGTAAAAACCATCACTATCATTAAAAGGAAGAAATAACGGTAAAAGAAAAAATAATGAAAAAAGAAAAATATCTATATTTTTGAATGTAGACACACATACTATAGTTTTACTCACTTATTATATCATATTATGGTTTTGTAAAAAAAACTGGTTTTAATTCAAAAGGAAGATTGTTTCTTGAAGGAGAGTGGTGAGGGGAAAAAAGAGGAGGAGAGGGAGAGAGGGGTAGAGAGAAAACATATTTATTACAAGCAAAAACAAGGTAAAACAGATTTATTGTAAAAGGCAAGAAAAATTAATAATCTATACAGACCTGAAAACATAATAATTGTTCAAAGTGAAAATAGGTGCAAGGAGAGGAGAGAGAGAAACATATTTATTACAAGCAAAAACAAGGTAAAAACAGATTTATTGTAAAAGGCAAGAAAAATTATTAACTTATACAGACGTGATTGCATAATTGTTTGAAAGTAAAAATAGGTGCAAGGAGAGGAGAGGGAGAGAGAGAACATTTTTATTACACGCAGATACGCGGTAAAGCAAATTTATTGCAAAAAGAACAAAATTTAACTTATGCAGACCTAAAGGAGGCTGAGTCAAAAGCGAAAATATGTTTAAATTATGAAACAAAATACACTTGTTTTACGATTTTCATATAATCCCTCATATACTGTTAGAAGCAAGAGCTGTTTGACAGAACACAGGTAGACAGACCTCTGTACATGCAGACCGGCATACAAATAAATAGGTAGAACGAGAGATACATATATATACATAGCAGTGAGTAAAAACCATCACTATCATTAAAAGGAAGAAATAACGGTAAAAGAAAAAATAATGAAAAAAGAAAAATATCTATATTTTTGAATGTAGACACACATACTATAGTTTTACTCACTTATTATATCATATTATGGTTTTGTAAAAAAAAACTGGTTTTAATTCAAAAGGAAGATTGTTTCTTGAAGGAGAGTGGTGAGGGGAAAAAAGAGGAGGAGAGGGAGAGAGGGGTAGAGAGAAAACATATTTATTACAAGCAAAAACAAGGTAAAACAGATTTATTGTAAAAGGCAAGAAAAATTAATAATCTATACAGACCTGAAAGCATAATAATTGTTCAAAAAGTGAAAATAGGTGCAAGGGGAGGAGAGGGTGAGGGGAGGAGAGGGTGAGGGAGAGGAGAGGGACAGAGGAGAGAGAGAAAACATATTTTATTACACACAAATACGTGGTAAAGACAAGTTTATTGTAAAAACAAAAAAATTTAACTTGTACAAAAAACTGAAGGCGTAAATGTTTAAAAGGGCGTAAACAGAACCATGATGAGGAGAGGGGAGAGAGAGAGAAGGAGGGAGAGAGAGGAGAGAGACGAGTGAGAGAGAGAACATATTTTATTACACGCAAATACGTGGTAGAAGCAAGTTTATTGTAAAAAGACAAAAATATTTAGCTACTACAGACCTGAAGGCGTAAATGTTCAAAAGGGCGAAAATAGAACCATGGAGAGGGGAGAGGGAAGAGGAGAAGAGGTTGGAAGAGAGGGAGAAAACATATCTTTTTACACGCAAAACGAGGTAAAACAAATTTATTGCAAAAATAACAAAATTTAACTTATACAGACCTGAAAGCATAATTGTTCAAAAAAGTGAAAATAGGTTCAAGGAAAACATATTTATTACAAGCAAAAACAAGGTAAAAACAAATTTTATTGTAAAAACAAAAAAATTTAACTTATACAGACCTGAAAGCATAATTGTTCAAAAAAGTGAAAATAGGTGCAAGGAGATTGGAGAGGGGGAGAGAAGAAGGGGGAGAGGAGAGGGAGAGAGGAAAGAGAGAAAACATAATTATTACAGGCAAAAACAAGGTTAAATAAATTTATTGTAAAAGACAAAAAATTTTCAACTTATACAGACCTGAAAGCATAATAATTGTTCAAAAAGTGAAAATAGGTGCAAGGAGAGGAGAGGGTAAGGGGTGGAGAGGGAGAGGAGAGGGACAGAGGGGCAAAAACAGAACCATGATGAGGAGAGGGGAGAGAGAGAAGGAGGGAGAAAGAGGAGAGAGAGAGAGAGAGTATATTTTATTACACGCAAATACGTGGTAGAAGCAAGTTTATTGTAAGATAGTTTTAGATAAATCAGCAGATTCTCCTCCTCAGCTAACAGTAAAAAGTAGTGAGGGTAGAAAATAAGAGTACATGTTTTTTTAAATATCCACCAGAAGTATCGTATAATGACGAGTGCATTCAAAATATCTTTGATTATGCTTGGAAGACACCTAAAATATTTTTAAAAAATTAGAATTTTATATATTATACCAATAATCAAAAATGTTACCGACGTTTATAATTTTAACATTACCCCTAAATAAAAAAAATGTGATTATTTTATTCGAAATTTTAAATATTACAATTATTTAAGTCTAATAATCCATAAAGTTGGATAACGTACTAATATGACGTAGGAGTGCTTCTTACAACTACACTCCACTATCTTACTAACCTCAAACCTAGAGAGGATATTAGCAGTAATAGTATTATTCCATACAATTGTAGAAGTATAATCGTTAAACATAGGGTAAACATGAAAGATCTGTTTCCTGTCATATGTTTAGAATAATGTATAAGGCTCATAAGAAAACATTAAATTGTAAATTTAAAATGAATTATGCAACTATGTTTAAATAATTTTGATAATGAACCAATAACCCTTATTCAAGTGACCTGTATAACAGAATAAAAAGATTTTCCTAAGACGGCATAAGATTGATTCTTAGCTAAGTACCCTGCTTTGGACACTGGTCTTACCTCTCCCCTCTCCATGGTTCTATTTTCGTCCTTTTGAACATTTACGCCTTCAGGTCTGTAGTAGCTAAATATTTTTGTCTTTTTACAATAAACTTGCTTCTACCACGTATTTGCGTGTAATAAAATATACTCTCTCTCTCTCTCTCTCTCCTCTTTCTCCCTCCTTCTCTCTCTCCCCTCTCCTCATCATGGTTCTGTTTTTGCCCTTTTAAACATTTACGCCTTCAGTTTTTTGTACAAGTTAAATTTTTTTGTTTTTACAATAAACTTGTCTTTACCACGTATTTGTGTGTAATAAAATATGTTTTCTCTCTCTCCTCTGTCCCTCTCCCCTCCCTCACCCTCTCCACCCCTTACCCTCTCCTCTCCTTGCACCTATTTTCACTTTTTGAACAATTATTATGCTTTCAGGTCTGTATAAGTTGAAAATTTTTTGTCTTTTACAATAAATTTATTTAACCTTGTTTTTGCCTGTAATAATTATGTTTTCTCTCTTTCCTCTCTCCCTCTCCTCTCCCCCTTCTTCTCTCCCCCTCTCCAATCTCCTTGCACCTATTTTCACTTTTTTGAACAATTATGCTTTCAGGTCTGTATAAGTTAAATTTTTTTGTTTTTACAATAAAATTTGTTTTTACCTTGTTTTTGCTTGTAATAAATATGTTTTCCTTGAACCTATTTTCACTTTTTTGAACAATTATGCTTTCAGGTCTGTATAAGTTAAATTTTGTTATTTTTGCAATAAATTTGTTTTACCTCGTTTTGCGTGTAAAAAGATATGTTTTCTCCCTCTCTTCCAACCTCTTCTCCTCTTCCCTCTCCCCTCTCCATGGTTCTATTTTCGCCCTTTTGAACATTTACGCCTTCAGGTCTGTAGTAGCTAAATATTTTTGTCTTTTTACAATAAACTTGCTTCTACCACGTATTTGCGTGTAATAAAATATGTTCTCTCTCTCACTCGTCTCTCTCCTCTCTCTCCCTCCTTCTCTCTCTCTCCCCTCTCCTCATCATGGTTCTGTTTACGCCCTTTTAAACATTTACGCCTTCAGTTTTTTGTACAAGTTAAATTTTTTTGTTTTTACAATAAACTTGTCTTTACCACGTATTTGTGTGTAATAAAATATGTTTTCTCTCTCTCCTCTGTCCCTCTCCTCTCCCTCACCCTCTCCTCCCCTCACCCTCTCCTCCCCTTGCACCTATTTTCACTTTTTGAACAATTATTATGCTTTCAGGTCTGTATAGATTATTAATTTTTCTTGCCTTTTACAATAAATCTGTTTTACCTTGTTTTTGCTTGTAATAAATATGTTTTCTCTCTACCCCTCTCTCCCTCTCCTCCTCTTTTTTCCCCTCACCACTCTCCTTCAAGAAACAATCTTCCTTTTGAATTAAAACCAGTTTTTTTTTACAAAACCATAATATGATATAATAAGTGAGTAAAACTATAGTATGTGTGTCTACATTCAAAAATATAGATATTTTTCTTTTTTCATTATTTTTTCTTTTACCGTTATTTCTTCCTTTTAATGATAGTGATGGTTTTTACTCACTGCTATGTATATATATGTATCTCTCGTTCTACCTATTTATTTGTATGCCGGTCTGCATGTACAGAGGTCTGTCTACCTGTGTTCTGTCAAACAGCTCTTGCTTCTAACAGTATATGAGGGATTATATGAAAATTGTAAAACAAGTGTATTTTGTTTCATAATTTAAACATATTTTCGCTTTTGACTCAGCCTCCTTTAGGTCTGCATAAGTTAAATTTTGTTCTTTTTGCAATAAATTTGCTTTACCGCGTATCTGCGTGTAATAAAAATGTTCTCTCTCTCCCTCTCCTCTCCTTGCACCTATTTTTACTTTCAAACAATTATGCAATCACGTCTGTATAAGTTAATAATTTTTCTTGCCTTTTACAATAAATCTGTTTTTACCTTGTTTTTGCTTGTAATAAATATGTTTCTCTCTCTCCTCTCCTTGCACCTATTTTCACTTTGAACAATTATTATGTTTTCAGGTCTGTATAGATTATTAATTTTTCTTGCCTTTTACAATAAATCTGTTTTACCTTGTTTTTGCTTGTAATAAATATGTTTTCTCTCTACCCCTCTCTCCCTCTCCTCCTCTTTTTTCCCCTCACCACTCTCCTTCAAGAAACAATCTTCCTTTTGAATTAAAACCAGTTTTTTTTACAAAACCATAATATGATATAATAAGTGAGTAAAACTATAGTATGTGTGTCTACATTCAAAAATATAGATATTTTTCTTTTTTCATTATTTTTTCTTTTACCGTTATTTCTTCCTTTTAATGATAGTGATGGTTTTTACTCACTGCTATGTATATATATGTATCTCTCGTTCTACCTATTTATTTGTATGCCGGTCTGCATGTACAGAGGTCTGTCTACCTGTGTTCTGTCAAACAGCTCTTGCTTCTAACAGTATATGAGGGATTATATGAAAATCGTAAAACAAGTGTATTTTGTTTCATAATTTAAACATATTTTCGCTTTTTGACTCAGCCTCTTTTAGGTCTGCACAAGTTAAATTTTTGCAATAAATTTGTTTTTACCTCGTTTTTGCGTGTAATAAATATGTCTTCTCTCTCTCCCTCTCCTCTTACCCCTCCTCTCTCCCTCTCCTCTCCTTGCACCTATTTTAACTTTTAAACAATTATGCAATCACGTCTGTATAAGTTGAAAATTTTTCTTGCCTTTTACAATAAATCTGTTTTTACCTTGTTTTTTGCTTGTAATAAATATGTTTCTCTCTTTCCTCTCCTCTCACCCCCTCCTCTCTCCCTCTCCTCTCCTTGCACCTATTTTCACTTTGAACAATTATTATGCTTTCAGGTCTGTATAAGTTAATAATTTTTCTTGCCTTTTACAATAAATCTGTTTTACCTTGTTTTTGCTTGTAATAAATATGTTTTCTCTCTACCCCTCTCTCCCTCTCCTCCTCCTCTCCTCCTCCTCTCCCCCTAACCCTTTTTCCTCACCATGGTTCTGTTTTAGCCTTTTTAAACATTTACGCTTTGACTACAAGTAAAAATAGCAGCGGAATTGCAGGTGTTCGGATCTCTTTCAGGTTTGTACAAGTTATTCAGGTTTATTGTATTTAAGGTACTTAAACCAGTTTGCGATCAATCGGATCAAATTATTGTCGAGATTTTCTAATATGCTCTGCTGGTGCTGTGTGTAAGGTGCTGGAAATGTAAACCGCAGGTCGGAGGTTCGAATGCAGGTAGAGGTAGGAACTTTTTTAATGAGAATTAAATTAAATAGTTCAGCATGACGTAACTCCTGCATTCTAGAGCTAGGGTCAGTGACCTCTGGTCTGGTTAATTCAGTGTTCTTCAGGTCTGTTTAAGTTATTCAGGTTTGTTAGTGGTGGGGGGAGCTTCGGACAGATTTTTATGTCTGTCTGGCTGAAGCCCCCCCACACCTACTTCGGAAAAAAGTTGTGGTTTATTTACGAAGAGTCATTGGAACAGGTTACCCCTGGAGGACTGCATGTTATAAGTTGTGCTCAGTTTTATTTACAAAGTAAGTGTTATAGGTACCTACTTAGGATATTTTACTCATTTTTTTTAGTAGTAACCTACGAATAAAGAATACAAAGGAAGTAGGGTATTGTAGATTGACAGTTGTCCGGGATGGGGGCCGATGGCGGCAACATTTGACGCATGCGCGTTTCCGGTCCACCTGTGGCGTATCATTAAAATGGTAATAATAAAATGATTAATGAAATTTTATTTGACGAAGAAAATAGAAAAAATATTTAGATTCATATATACCTATAAGATACGTTAAGGTTGAATTCTCAACGTCATTCAATCTATTGCCAACCTATAACCTATTTCGCGTTGATTTTTTGGGTTTATTATTTTAATAACTAACATTTAAAGAAAATCAATATCGTCGGTACATTATTTAGGTAGTATCTGATATATTACAAAAATATCAATTTATTTCATTGCTAATTTTGGGAGAATTGTATAGTGACAGAACAATGAGTGACAATGACATAATAATGTTAAAAAAAATCTTACCCGATATTTTTCGCTATACAATTCTCCTAAAATAAGTTATGAAATTCCTTGATATTTATTAAATATGTGAATTATTACCTATAGAATATCAAGTCGATACTGATTTTCTTTAAATTTTGTATAAAAGCTAAAAAACATAAATAAATCTACGCGAATTAGGTTATAGGTTGGCAAGCATGTTGATACTCCTACCTTAAGGTTGGTGTAATAAAACAATACAACTATTTCTTTTAATTATTTATTTAAATAAGGTAACGGAGGTGAAAGGGTCCTTAATGTAAATATCTGGTTAAATAACTAAAAAACACATATTATACATTCAAAAAAAATTGCAGGAAACAAATTGTTTCAGATAATAAATACTGATGAAGGCAAAATTATTGCCAAAACGTCTACGTTAAAAAATAAAATTTAAAAAAACCTTACTATTTCTTCATGAACCAAATCACAAGAACATAATAAAATATAATATAATATAATATAGTCCTGTTTATTATATGTACCTAAATAATATTAATGAGATTTCTAGTATACAAGAAAATTGTCAAATGACAAACTATGCAGATAATACAAACATTTTATTTATTTCTAGTATCAACAACTTAACAAGTTAATTATAGATACATAAACCCCATTTCTAAAAGCTATCCTAAGCTATAATAAATATTCAATTAGCATTTGCCTAAGCAGTTCATTCCTTAATTTTAATTTTTCATAGTTACATATCGCGCTACACCGCGATATGTTATACGGCGCTTCGGTGAAAATAATGTGCGTATGTTGTCGCCGCCGCCGCCGTCAGTTTCGACATTTTCATATTTGCGATTTTTTTTCTCGGAAACGGTTAGAGTGGGACGATTGAAATACTTAACTGGAATGGAAATTGCCGAAAATTGTAAGAAGTGGAAATCATAAAGTTAGGCCGGATTTTTTCACGGTTTTTATTTTTTTTCGTACTAAACACGACTTTTGATCGAAACGTTGTAAACTTTAGCGGATAGAGCTCGTCAAATTGTATTTAATAGATATTTTTTCGTTTCTTTATCTTTAATACGGAATAAACGGCAGCTTTTTTTTTACTATATCGACTGTAGCTTATTCAATTTTTAACAAAACCGTTTTATTTTTTTCTCAAAAAATGCGCTGATTACTTCGCAACACCTCTACATATTCAAAATCATTAAAATATATTCGCAAAATTGAGAAAAGTTGCTTTTTTGGGTGCGGAAACAGGCAATCTTTACAAATTCTAACACCATTCACTTTTGACTAAGAGTGCCTTGATATTGATGTATCTAAATTAATTATTAATTCTAGAAATCCGGCTGTCAAAAATGGCGAAAAATGGGTGTTTTCAGCGTGACTTGCTAGAATAATAAGAACATTTCCAGATTTTAAATCGGGTGGAATTTCTACCTTGAACCTTCTTCTAATTTTACTGACAAAAATATTTGCCCAAAATGTTTCAGAAATGGTTGTAATCTCGATTTTAAAGATGGCGTTTCGACATTGATAATCCGTCGCCACGTGGTAGAAGGTTATTCGACATTTCGATATTCGCGAATTTTTTTTTCGAAAACGGTTAGAGCAAAACGATTCAAACTTTCTGGGCGTAGAGAGGAATAGTCGGGGCACGTTCTGGGAATAATTTCAAATATACAGGGTGTACCAGAAAAAAGTTATTAAAGTCAAAGTTAAAAAATATGTTTTTTTTCGTTGTAGGGCGATACAGGTGGCAAAAATGATTTTAATCGATTTAAACTTTTTCGACATGTAGACGACGTTGGGCTACAAAACACAGTTGTTTGCGAACGCGATCGAAAGTTGGGAAGTAATTTTTTTGATTTTTTTAAAATCAATGTAGGGTCATATTGGATCGTTAATAAATCGAATTGGGTGCGTCCGATATAATTTTGGTTTGGATATTCGTTTAGGTCATCTCAAATACTACTTTTTTCAAATATATTGTTCTATACCTAAACAGCATAGAAATGGTAGCAAATTATAAAAAATAAGAATTACTATTTAAGTATATATAACTTGACAGCTGTCGTATTGGTGTTATTTTGGTACTGAAATTTTTTTTAATTTAGTTTTATTACAGCTTTAACCCTCGCTATGAAGAAAGTTAAAATAAATTGGCACTTACCTGTCAAAATCTGACAGGTATCGTATAAAACTTTGTTATCTAGGTACTGAATTTTTTTTAAATTTGGGATTCTTACAGCTATAACCGTCGCTACGAAAAAGCTAAAAAAAAATTGACACTTACCTGTCAAAATCTGATAGCTGTCGTATAGAACTTTGTTATTTAGGTACTGAATTTTTTTTAAATTTCGAATTCTTACAGCTATAATCCTAGATACAAGAAAAGCTTAAAAAAACTTGCAATTTACCTGTCAAAATGACAGCTGTCGTATATAACTTTGTTACTTAGGAACTGAAAAATTTTTCATTTAGGATTCTTACAGCTATAAATCTCGCTACAAAAATCTAAAAAAAATTTTTTAACTTACCTGTCAAAATTTGACAGCTGTCGTATAGATCTTTGTTATTTGGGTACTGAATTTTTTTTTAATTTCGAATTCTTACAGCTATAATCCTAGATACAAGAAAAGCTTAAAAAAAACTTGCAGTTTACCTGTCAAAATGACAGCTGTCGTATATAACTTTGTTATTTAGGAACTGAAAAAGTTTTCATTTAGGATTCTTACAGCTACAAATCTCGCTACGAAAAATCTAAAAAAAATTTTTTAACTTACCTGTCAAAATTTGACAGCTGTCGTATAGAACTTTATTATTTAACTACTGAATTTTTTTTAAATTTTGGATTCTTAGAGCTTTAATCCTAGATACAAGAAAAGCTTAAAAAAAATTGACATTTACCTGTCAAAATAACAGCTGTCGTATAGAACTTTGTTATTTAGGATCTAAAAAATTTTTCACTTTGGGATTTTTACAGCGATAACCCTCGCTACGAAAAGGATAAAAAAAAACTGACTCCTACCTGTCAAAATTTGACAGCTATCGTATAAAACATTCTTATTTAGGTACCTGAAAATTTTTTAATTTCGAATTCTTACAGCTAAAACCCTCGCTACGAAAAAGCTTAAAAAAATGACACTTACCTGTCAAAGTGACAGCTCTCGTATAATTAAACGAACGAACTAGAACAGTGCCGTGCCCGAAGGGC
Source organism: Polydrusus pterygomalis (assembly GCA_963969555.1). Lineage (NCBI taxonomy): Eukaryota > Metazoa > Arthropoda > Insecta > Coleoptera > Curculionidae > Polydrusus > Polydrusus pterygomalis. Next base: position 4,334,675 of record OZ018381.1, on the reverse strand, counting down.
TCGGCACAATAATATTTCTACAAATTTATTAGCTGATAATTGATAGCTTCCATGTAAGAATAATTTTTTGCTTATGTTTTAATCGATTGAATACTTACATATTTTTATAGAGCAAATATGGAAAGTATATCCCACATTGCACAAAGGTGTGTGAGTTTAAAGAGCACCTATACGGCGCCGTCTCAGAAAACTACCTACCTATACGAGAAAACGGAAATTTTGCACCATTGTGTAGTTTTAGTCAGTTGTTATAATGACAATTTGGCGATATGTTTTTCCTTCACGTTCCGCAGGAAGGTGAGGCAAAAAAAGCAATAGTAAATAGAAAAATAGAAAAGAAAAGTATTTTTTTATTGTAAATTTTTGTAAATCTTTTTAGTACTAATAATAGATGCACTCTCGGCTGACGATTAGCGATATGTACCCAGTCTAGTTTAAATTATATATTATGTCAATGTCTCCACAATATTTATTAAAATAGAGCAGTCTTATAAGTGGTGAGTTTTTGTATAGATTTGTCCTCGGTGTAGGAATATAAAATACATGTGCGGATCTAGTATTGACTAAGCCTATTCTAAACGGAAGCAGTCCGAAGAACTCTTTACCCAACAAACATGAATAGATGGCCCATTAACGGAAACGCAAACAGTTGCCACCATTGAACTGTTGGGTATTTAAATAGCAACCATTTATGGACCACCTACATTATGTCCGCTGGCTTCCTTATGGGCCATCAGTAGGATCGTGATTAAGGTGTTTTTGTGGTCCACCAAAGAACCATTAATGGTACACTTGCGGCATAATACTGTAGGGCCATCACTGGATAGTTTTCCATTTACCAATGAAGATACGTTACAGTTACTTGATAAGGCCACTTAAGATCTGATTATGGCACTCCAGTATTTAGCCTTTAAAAGTTAAGGCTAGTGACGCATTCGCCAGTTTATTTTTTGATCAATATTTCGTATCCTTTTTCCCTTATCCAAAAAGTACGGTAGCAATTACCTACAATTTTAATATGTAGCCATTTTTATAGATGAATGAAAGTAAAAAACGAAATTTCGTGAAATTATCCATATTTCTTTTTGTGCTTTTATTTGTTTATAAATTAAACTTTTTAACTTTAAACTGCTGGTAATTATGCTCTGAACATAGGTATGTAGCCAATTTTTGGATAAAACGAAAAAGTAACGAAATATTGATCAAAAAAAGAAATAGCGACTATACGTTTTAATTCTTAATGTAAACCAGAGGATAAGGCTTTTAAACAAAAAAATTAAATAACAATATTATACATTAACAAGCCTCTATATTTATAAATACAGTTTTATATATAAGGTAATAATCGTGAATATCGTCGCCTGATTCATTACTCATTTGCCTGCAAAAAAAAACAATATACAAGGCTTGATCAAAAAAGCTCGAAATAACACACAGTCAAGTGGTAACACCTAGGTGCATTACATAATATATTGTTGATTATGTTTATTTAGTTGTATTAATTAAAAACACATGATATATGACTACAATATATTAAATTAAATAAAATTACCATAATGCAGCAGCTCAAAAGGAGTTTAGACTACCTACTATGAGTTAGGTGGCGTTTACTTGGCCAGACCTCATAGGTCATAGCCTCTTTTAAGAGTTGAATAGCAATTTATATTTCCCTTTTAATAAATTTTGGGATAAATTGTACAAATGTACAACGGCATTTTTACTATGCCTTGGGTAATAAGCTTAACAAAAATAATAATAAACGTTACATGTACATAATATATCCCCTGAAGGGGTGCTTGTTATGGTCAAATTTTTTTGTCAATCGTTTTGTGAAATATCTGTCTTTCAATAAATTTAAAATTTCTTAAAATGCGTTCAAAAATATAAGTTAACTTTTGGTGCTAAATTAAACCCAAAGTGTAGGTAATTTAATCAGTTAACTGTAAAAATATAAAAGGTTCATAGAAGTATTTAAAGAAGTTTGCTATTAGTTTCTAATTATTATTGCCTACAGTAGTTTAAAATATATAAACGCTTGCGAACTTTCTACTGACTACAGTCAAGCAGGTCAACTTGCAAATGCAAATTAGACTATTTATTGCCACAGTAATTTAAAAAGAGAAGAATAGGCAATATTCTAAATAACTTGCATCTGCAAGTTGACCTGCAGGGCCTTCTGTGATCTCACCTCTTATATGTAACAGAAAAAGTGAAATTTTACCTTCTGCCTTCGCTGTCCACCACCTCCTCGGTCTATAGCTCCCCTCAGCCACTGCTTTATAACAGTATATATTTCTTGCTGCGTAGTATTGTGGGCCAAAAGGTTTTTTCTTGCCGTATCTGTAATTCATTATACAAAACTAAAGACGCAGAACCTCTTTTCTAAAATCTATAAGAAATATTTACTCCCCAGAAACGTACGTAAAACGTAGTGTAATAGAGATAAAAATAAATAAACCCGAACACACAGGTTCTAGTAAAGACTTATACTGAGTTGAGCAAAAAATATTTTCATCCAAGAAGGCCTGCAATGAATAACGTAGGGCTTGGTTTAGATAAAATTACTTATATAATATCGAGGTGTGATAACTTGTGTTTTAACCGAGTCAACAATTCGCTTAACATTTTGTTTAAGAAGTCTCGTAGAATGTCTAGCACCATACTTTTTATAAACACCTCTAGTTTGTGGTAATGGCATTATTATTATATTATTTAGAAAAAAGTAGAAATACTCACTTTTTGTTTCTTGAGTTGAGACATGCTTTAAAAACTTTGAATGATCTCACCGACCCAAACCTGTAAATTAAAAGAAAAACACATATAGCATGCTGTTTTTTGTCTAAGGTTTCACTAATATCTTCCCCAATCACTGTTATCACTATAAAAACTTACCGTTTAGATCGATTACAAATATATTTAAAATAAAAAAACAGCACATCACCATACACTTTCATCGCAAATACCTAACCTTAAACTACCAAACCGTCCAAGCCAACCAAAGCGGGAGCCGCGAAATGACAATACACGTCATACATGATGGCTTCACTTTTTACCAACGTTAAACCATTTAAGTTCCTTTGCCGGCAATAAATCACAATTTTGCCAACGTTCAATTGTTAATGGTCTTTAAATGGCAAGAATATAACGGTCAGCCAAATTTAAAAAATCAATGGGCCATAGTTGGCTTATTTGCAACAGCAAGAAACCATCAATACCATAAATGGCCCATTTAAAATCCCTCAATCCATGTTTGTTGGGTATTATCTAGTTTGTCTCTAATTATTTTATATAAGAAAATAATTCTTGCTTCTATACGCAATAGTCTTAAAGAAGGGAAATTAAACAAATTACACAAAAGCCCTTGATCTGTACCTCTTGGCGGATAAACTGAAAATGACTTGTAGTACGAAAATTTAAAAAATTTTCGCTGAATATATTTTAAAAGAGTAATCTTATTGGCATACTGAGGATCCCAAATAGTGCATGCATACTAAAGTTTTGCAACAACCAGGGATTAATATAAACTTAGATTCAATTCTCACATTGCTGAACTTTCTGAAAGGATATCTTCTGACTGTTACGCAATTAGGGTAATTGTCAATGAGTTGGGTACTGCCATAGCGGACGGTTAAAGAACACTGTGGTACTGCAATGGGTAGGACAGTTTACTATTCCCTGGTTGAATCACGCTTGAGATATGGCATCTCGTTCTGGGGCCTATCATGTTGTTATCTGATTAACTCGCTGTTTATCTTGCAAAAGCGAGCTGTAAAATATTTGAGTCGAGCAAAACCTAGGGATTCATGCAGACCATTGTTCATAAAAGAAAAAATCTTGACGATTTATAGTCTATTTATCCTTGAGACTGTATGCCTTGTGTACAAAAACCGTTACAATTTCATTCCACATAACACATATTACAATACCCGGCAAAATTCTGATTTGCCCTTGCCTATTCCAACTCTAACACTAACAAAGAAATCAATAATATATGAAAGCGTTAAGATTTATAATCATCTGCCAAATATCTTAAAACGATTACCCACACTTATAGTTTTTAAAAGAAAGATCAGGGAGATATTGCTTGATAAGGCATACTGAATATTACAATGATACTCTGTAACTTATGTAATTTGTAATTTAATATTACTTGTCGCACAACTTAGTCTGCCCTTATCATTCTGTTTTGTTCTTTTCCCTGTGTGAGCATTTAATTTAATTTAATTTACCTTAATTTGATTTATTTTATTTTATTTACTGTAATTTTCTTGTTAAATACAACATTTTCTTTTTTACTTACTTTTATCAAATTTTGTTTTTGTGATTTTAGTATTATCATGTAAACACACCTTATTGTGATTGACTTGTATTTCTTTACTTTCTCTTTTTGGATATTTTATGTTCTGATGCTTCGGTTATTTATCTTAGTATTATTGTAACATCATCTTATGTTATGTTTATATTGCAACTGCTTTGTAAATGAGATATTGTATCTTTATACAATAAAGCATACTTTGACTTTTGACTAAAGTTATTATGGCGTTAACATTTTTAAAGTATTTACAAGTTCTTATAATAAATCCTAGCATATAAAGACCATGAGCTTCTCGAGCAACATATTTAACAATTATGATTGAAGTAAATAATTATTGGTTTTCCAAAGATAAACTGATATTAAATAAATCAAAGACCGTTATCACCTTGTTTAAGACTAACAGATACACTTTGGAGAATCCGGAAACAGTAACCATTATTGATTGCCATATAAGATTAAAGGAAGATACTAAAATCTTAGGTGTGTTGTTGGATAGTAAAATGTTCTGGAAGAGCCATGTCCTGGAAGAGTTATGTCCAATATGTTGTAACCAGAAGGTGTTCCAGTTAGATTCACAGTAGGATAATTATCTTCAGGCAGGTTTTGACATGGTGTCTTATAAGATATTGCATAGGAACGTACCTGCCAAAAAAATATAAGTTTTTTAATTATCTGTTTGGCACCTTTACCAAATGACACAAAAGTACCTATAACGTAATACTACCTCTCTTTGTAATTTTTTTTTTAATTTGATATGAATTTCTTTGAATGATAGAAGGTTTGGGACTAGCTTTAAATTTATTTTTTTAATCAATGGTATCTCCAGTCGTCCTCAGGTGAATATTGGGAAAATGTTTCTATCATTCTAGAAACATCATTGTCTTCAATCTTTAAATAGGAATTTCTTTGTTTATCGTACCTACACTCCCATATTTTATTACATTCTTTATCCATGGGTTAAAAATTTTAAAAGTGGATTAAACCAATAAAACATCTAAAAACTTTTATCGATACATAATTTATGAAAAAGTGACAAAGCAGCTTCCTCAGAAGCATAAATAATGCAGAATTATTTGTATTCATATTCTTAAGTACCTACCTACCTACATATTTTCCAATAAATTATGTAATGACCCGATACAATAGTTTCAAAACTTACATTTTTTAACCTGGCTACTTCAAAAGTAGGCACTACTGCAGTTGGGACCAATCTAACTTTGAATCTTGAAGTTCTGTCAAAGCAATCTTTAGAAAAATGCTCCGTGCAAATAACTCTATTTCGCGTAGGATCCCAATCACTTCGGTTTACAATTTTCAACCATGCCTTTTTTCTTAGGTAATTATGTGGAAAACTAAAAACCAATAAGTATTTTTAATTTGCTTTTCTGTAGAAATGAACAAACCCAGTCGATTAATAAATAAATAATATTTTTCCGGTTTTATAAGACGAACGCCCATGAATGACGAATGTCATGCGAGGTTCGGAGGTTATGTGAATTTTGATATTAAATTAAAATATTTAAATTTTTTTTTCTACAGATTAAAAAAGTTTATATATCTAAACATAAACTTACCGATGAAATGTTATGCCCAGTTTTTTACTTCCTAGCGTTTGGGAGCACCCACAAGCAGCACAATTAACCATATTTATAGCTTATTAATTAACCCATAATACCAACCAATTAAACTGTTTTAATCGCTGTCCAGCGCTAAAAGTATACTCCACTGTCACACTAAAGTAATTATAAGTTTACTAGAATTCGTTAAATATGGTTCTTAACTAATTAAAATGAAAATTAACTCAAAAACAGCAAAGAAAGCAGAAATCACAGCTCGACCTGTCAACTAGTGTCAACCACGGTCAACCACCAAAACAAACAGGGAGTCATATTTAGACATCAGATGGGGGTTCAAAATGGCCGACTTCCGTCGGTTGCGTTGTAAGGCGGTTTATGCAAAATCCTACTTCCTTTGTATTCTTAATTCAATGGTAGTAACAGTAAAACCTAAATAATATACCAGTTTTATTTAGAACTTATTTGTTAAAAACAATTATTTTTAGGAAACTCTTAACTTTATACTTATGGACAGGCATAAGTCGAACCCAGTCCAACAAGTTTCCCTTTAATAAACTTATAAATAGTAAACTATTTATCATTTAAAAAAGTTTTTGCAAAATAAAAAGATTTTAATATTTCTTTATTAGTGAACTTTTTCTTGGTTGCATACATTTTCTGTTTGAAAAACAGAAAAAATTTCCTCTATTGTTTTACAAAAAAATGTAGTTTTTAGTCCTTAAAACAGCTCCACTTTTTGTTTACTTTTTAGATGTTTTCTATGCAGTGATTAGATATGCTGATACAACTTTTAGCCATAGTCAAAAAGAACAATTTTTAAAACACACCAAACCCGACTAAATCCTAAGCGCAAAAGTCAAAAACTGGATCAAACTGAAGGTAAGAGCTTTTAATTGCAGATAAAGCTATTACAAAATTATTGCGTTGCATAAAGTTTTTAGTTAGTTACTTAATTATTATTAAAAACCTTTGTGCAATCCGACATTAATGTTTCCAGATGAAAACGAAAACGCACCTGCAGAAGATTTTGAAAATGACAGTCATACATCAAGATCTAAGTCTAGATCGCCATTTTCGGAAATCAATAATGACCAGGAAGTTCAGAGTTTGGAACAGGAGTTTCAATCAGAATAGTTATAAGATCATGTTTCTTAGAGATAGTTTTTATTTTGAAGATATAGTTATTTTTATTTGATTATCTAAACTAAATAAAGATTACAATGTAAGTACTTAATGTGCAATTTTCAATAAAAAAAAGTATGAAAAGATTGTTTGTTCTTTCCTAATAAGAGTATCATAAGGAAAATCAGTCAGTTAATTTATTGTCTGTCAATGGTAGAGACTCCACAGGATCATTCAGACTGACAGTTTTGAGAAGGGAATGACAGCAATACTGATCATGAAAAGGCAAATTTCAAGGCCTATGTAAATTCTTATTAGAAACAAGACTGATCAGAGAATGATTAATATCATTCAGAACTATCAGTCCTAATAATGATCGTGTAGGGTCTGCAATTAACAGTCTGTCTAAAACTACCTTTATCTACAAGCAAACCGAGAAAATAAAATTATTTTTGAATAGTACGTTTAAATTTAAAAAATTGTTAGAGACATACATTCAATTTGTTATTATACATTTAAAAAGAAAATAATTAGAGTAGCTGTTAGTTTATAATTGATGTGGTAATAGAAACAACTGATAATACTTAAAACATGTTTATTTGAAAACATCTAAAGTATGGATCAACGGAAAAAAAATTAACTTATTTTTATATTCTATTCCTACTAATTTACATTTTATTATATCTTCGGAATAACTTTCTGGTTTATCAAATAAATTTGAAGACATATAAATATTAATCTGCTTTGATTCAAGGGGATATGTAAAAAAGTTACTTAAATTCTTGAGTTTACATCCATATAACATAATTTTATTTCCTAATTTATAAGCACATAACATTTTAACAATGTTGTTACTTTTTGTTAAGAACCATTGGTTTTTTTGTCATTTTTAAATTCTACATTAAATATATTAACAGCTTTAAACTTAGATTTTGCTTCCGGGAGCTTGTAAGTGGGATCTTCAATATTATATTTAAAATTATTACTATTTTGGACAGGCAAATCAGTGAACGAACTTGACGTTTCAATTAGCCGTTTGGCAACTTGAGCTAATGGTTGGTTTCCGTTTCAGAGCAAATTTTTAATTTTGCCTAAATGGTTTTCAAAAACATATGTAGAAATATTACTCAATGAACCAAATCTTCTTACATCATCAACAATATGGCATAAGTTGTGAACGTTGCTGCTGATTGAGTCAATACCAAATAAAGATATGAATATATCCACATAATCATTAATCATTTCTTCTGCAACAAAAAGATATTGTGTTTGACTAATATAATAATCTGCGGAAAGAATTGTGATAGCACAAAACAACAACAGAAAATGTTTGTATGTTTCTGAATCTAAATGATCTTTTAAAATGATAGGTCCTAGATAAAATAAAAAAGTTCTATATTCTGTGGCTTTCCAAAATGCAAGACAATCTAGCCTTCTAATGGAGCGATGTATTTCACGAGGCATGAACTGATTGGAACTCTTTACCCAACTTGATATGGTTTCTATTTGCAGAGGAAAAAAATTTGTTCGGAAATTATAGCTACCATGAACCCAACCTTTCAAGCATCTTTTCACAATCCCCAAATCAATTAAGTGTAAGCTGTCAGCTATTGGAAAATCTTTGATCATGTCGATGGGTAAACTTTCAAGAGGAGAAGCAATAGGATTGCCTGTATCACTGTCGTTTCTGTGATGTTCTGGATTGATTTTTCTTCTAAAGTCCTGGTCTGTCCTATGCTTACAGTTTGTTAGGGGAAAACTAATGTGTCTGCCATTTCGGTAGTATGTTCCCTTTACCTCACATTTGTTGCAACTGTAATAGCCATTATGTGAAACTATGCCTGAAACAGAAATATGTAAACTCAAAACTATTTACCTAAAATATGGTAATATATTTTATTATTTAGTAACTTAAAAAGTTATCATTTAAAAAAAAATTAATCACCGACAAGTTTTGAATTATTCACTTACACTTTATAAAGGAACGTGCTGGCGTATCGCATAAAAAAAAATTAATGGTCACTGCCAAATTATTTCCTTCAACATTGTTAATTCCTTTTTCTAACAACAGTTTTACTTCCCCTATAAAATGCCTTAAAAACTCTTCTATGTTATTTGGCTTTGAATCTCCACAATATATGGCTACAACATGAGGAGAAATGTGGCAAAGATTTGCAACTGTCATTAGTATTGGCCAGAATTGGGTTTTTGAGCTATTACTAGTTGGTAAACCATCAATGTGAACGTTAAGCTTCAATTGAGAAACATCTTTGGATTCCAAACCTTTTAGAAAATTTTCAATACCATTATACCAAAGCTCTCCATCACCACAAGGGTAAAAATCTACTTTTTTCGGTGTTCTAAGTAGAGTTCTGCTATCCTTAGGTAAATTACTTATTCCATTGGATGACAAAATTCCTAGTAGTTCATTTAATGCTGTATGGCAAATAGAATTACGTAATGCCCAATCTCTGAGGATGCACCTAAAGGTGCTGTTCGGTCAATCAAGACCTTCTGTATCAAATATATATTCCCCGTCATTTGTTGAATAATTTTTAAAATCATCAAGTTCATTATTCATGGTATTGAAGTAATCTTCAAGTTTTTCAGCATCGATTAAGTGATAATCGTAATCATTAGCTTGTGTTGAGCCTCTGTGGAGTTCTCCGTCCTGAACTGGGACACTTTGAGCTCTTATCGTCGGTTTTTCTTGTATTTCAATCGTTGTTTCTAATGGTGAAGATGCGTGCTAAAAGTTAATAACGTTCATTTAATTGTTTTAAACTCTCTTGCCATGGCGCTGAGACTAACCTGAGCTTGTGATGCTATCAATTTAGCTTTTTTTCTATAAAAAGTATTAGTATGGCGGTAGGCTCTTTTTCCTTTATTTAAGGACATGCTCATTTTGCTTGCAGGTCTACTAACGAACTAATTTTCTGAAAAACAATCCAACAAAATACAGAATACTTATTTTATAAACAAATAAGTAAGGTTATTTTCACAGAACACAAACAAAGGTTATATCCGACAAATTTCGTCTTTTTATTTTAACTGGCTGCGACTGACGAAAAAAGAAGTGACATTTTTTGTATTAAGTTTGGTAGGTGGACGAGGCGACGTCGAAACGTGGTTCGCAAATTCCATAAAACTACACTTTTCCAAATAAGAAAAGTGTTTGACGTTACTCAGACGTCAAATTCTTTACCATAAAATAACTATACACGCTTCGACCACTTTGCGACGTCGGCTTAGAGGACGTAATATCTTAACGTTCGTTTTACGTTAATTTAAGGTCCATAACTGTACATTAAGAAATAAGTCAAGCAGTGACTTAAAACATTACCAAAAATGACCTCCTTATAGGTACACATTTAGTCGTAAGTCAGAAAAATGTTATTTGGGAGGCTTGCATTAATAATAATGGACGTCATTTTGAATATTTGGGCCGTCATTAATACATTTTCCCCCAATATTTAGTCTGCGATTTTTAAGAAATAAGTTCCAGTATAAATAATTTATTATAAATTGTGAAAATATAGGTAGAAGTTTTCAATAATATTTTTTATTGTTATAGTTAACACTTTTTGTAACTGTCTATTCATTTATAATTAATACGTGCGGAACGCATTCAATATATAAACTAAAAGGCCCTTAAAACTAAAAAATACGATATATTAGTATATTTTAGTCAATAACTCCGATTCTATAAAAGATACGAATATGAGGTTTTCACGAAAATGTTAAGGTTTAATTCTCTATCTGATCCTGTTAAAACAAACCTATCATTGTATTTAACTTTGTCGGGAAAAAGCGTAATATTCGCATACATTTCAGTTAACGCCATCTAGCGGCGAAGGTAATGTTCAAGGATATAATTAAAGAGGTACAATTTGTAAATAATATACTCCTCTCTTAAATAAGACCAAGTTAGTTAAAATCGGTTATGCCAAATGAGACTTATCGTAATTTATGTAAGAAAACATTTGAATTCCCCCCACCACTTTATTTCACTAGATAGAGAGATTTGTGAATTATTAAATTTATAAAGAAATATGTAAGCATTAAACAAAGATGTTTTCGGTACCTCTTATTTAGTCAAAACACGAAGAAAATCTTAATATTTGCAGTGGTCATGACTGTGACGCCCCCTTGCGGACGTTTCACAAACTCGAAAACAATTTCCAACATTTTCTTTTGGGCACTTTTACTAAAAAATATTTTACTTAAAAGCTCTATGACTTCCAGTTTCTGAGATATAGCCGACGACCATTCTTAGTTGTTCACCCGGTACATGAAGAGATATTCTTTATTTATATAATCAGCTCGATTCCATCAATTTAACCAAACAATAGGAATGAGGATCAACCATCGCCTTTGAATAGTTTCCACTCATGCACGTTTACACAAAAACTACTAAAGCCATCGAACTTATTTCAAGATAATATATTTTTTGTTTATTAAGCAAAGCAGCTGAAGCAATTTTTATGCATCTACCTTTTATGTTATTGATGCACCCCAAGAATATTTCAAAAATAGTTGCAAGCGATGCGCTGTGCTGTCATAAAACTAGCAAAATTTAATAAAACGTGTAAATTTTGATAATATCAATGTTGTTTATCATGTGATTTTTAGAGCTTTCATTAAGTGAAAATATTAAAATTACTAAATACGGCATATTGGCATAAATTACTGTATATTTTGAAAATAAAAGTTAAAATCTGAAAATTCAGCTGTTTGCCTTTATTGCCCTTATAGTGAAATAAATCGATTATCTAAATTTTAAAACATTCATTCAATGTATTTAATACTTATATTTTAGATGTGGGATATGGGTACTCTTAAATATTTTCGGACAACCTTGAAATATTTTAAAAACCTTTATGGGTTTAGTGGCCGAAGCAGATAAAATCAACTGCAACACACATTATTTAGTTTAGTTTTTTGAAAGCCGTTCCCGAGTTACAATGGCTGGCCCTAGTCTGGTTGTGGACTTCCAAGCATTCAAGATAGAAAATAATAAACTAATCCCTAAAGAACTTGCTGCCTACGACGGTCATAGAATTAGTCACTATGTTTTTAAACCCCCGTTTGATCTGTCTTTCCTAGGACCAGCGGCATACAAACAAACGAAATTGTTAATGCAGCACTATCATTGCATTGATTGGGATTCCGGATTTACTCCATTTTACAAATTTGCCGATATTGTGCGGAGCTTGACAGAAAAGGCTGATACCATTTACGTTAAGGGCAGAGAAAAAGCTGATTTTTTTAAGAAACTATATAATGGGTTTGCTTGAAGAGTTGGATTAGCAATCGGCCCTTAGAAAAGACGTCCCTAAATGTTTCTATCATTCAAATAATGAAAATTGTGCATGTTCTTTGTTTAATGTATTTTTGTTATATGATCAACATGTAATGCAAACCTAATTTTTTAATAAACATTTAATAATACAACCAATTAGTTACTATTTAATTTATTCATATTATATACATTATAACGCATAAAATCAACTACATGTTCATAGAAGTCTGTAATGATTGTTTTTCTGCTTAGGATTTCCAATTCCTCTAGCAGAGTATCTGTTTTTCTAAGTGTATGTTTTGTATTGATATATTATATCCTGATGTGAAGTAACTTTGTCTACCTATACATTCTAATTCATGTACTCATTCATACACCTAAAAACTGTAATACATAATATCCTAATATCCAATTAGCCACTTAGCCAAATCACCAAATATCCCAATACCCAAATATTTCTACTGACTTTTACTTTTTGTAAGTGTTTTATCTTTTGTAATGTGTGTGAGTCACTTTTTAAATCAATATCGAACCGGAGAGTTTAAAAATATGACAAAATGTATAGAAGAAGAAATAAAATGTATGTAAAAGCCAAAGAGTTACTATAATCTCTACCAGACCTAGAATTTCAAAGATTAAAAAGCTCACCCAAGATACTCCCACGTATCTTTTTATCACCACCCTCTTCGTCACAGAGCATACTTTTTTTTAATCCCATGCATTCAGCATGTTCCCTTGTATATTAACAAAAACCCGAAAAAACACTCGAGGAAGAAACGACACAATCAAAGTTTTAATACAACTAGCGATAAAACCTCATTTTAGCTAAACAAACAAAATTGTTTGCTCAACACACCATCGGTCGACAATTTTCATAAGAAATATAGAAAACATGCAAATCGTAGTCTAAACAGTATAATACAAAAATATAATGATTTACGAGCATAAGTTGTTTAAATATACTATGCCATTATCCATGTTTTTAATAAAAAAAAAAGAAAAAGATTCCGCAAATTCGAGTTTTATTATTTTATTAAGTTTAAAAATGGCTTCAATAATGTGGGCGGATTAACTTATCGAAAATTCGGCTATTTTGTTTTTTTCAAGAATTAAAACGGAAGGGGTCAGTTCCAATCATCGTATCCATTAAAGTATTTATTTATGCATTCGTATAAAAAAAGATAGGTAAGGTACTGTCGGGTAATAAGGCCGGGTTAACGTTATTTATTTTTTAATTAAAAACACAAACAATTTGGACTTTGTGCATTATAAAAAACGTAACTAAACTCTTTATTTTCCAAAAATATTAAGGAACAGGAACTTGAAAACATATATTAACGCCTAAAAACTAGAACAAGAAAAAAATTAATTTTGGCCCTATTATCAACCTAGGCATTTTACGTACGTATACATAGCTTATAAGGCCAAACTAAACATTTGATATTTACCGTAAAAAAAACGTAAAAAAATTGTGTAAGTATTGCTAAAAATGTTAATAATGATAAACTTAAAAATATTATACCAACGTTTAGATGATAAAATAAAAATAAAATGATTTTGGCCTTATTACCAACCTAGGTAGGATATCAGACCAAACATGGATAAGGCCAAGGCCTTATTACCTGTTTGGTACGTATATACTTTTTGAGTTTATATAAATTCACAAAATATACAAATAATTTAAATCAACAGTCTGCAAGTGTTGTTGACATCCTCATAAACATATGCTCCAAAATATGGACACAACTATATTGAACTAATGAAAATATCGACATACCTTTTATCCAGAAATTTTACACCAGAGCACTTAAAATTCAACGGATTTTGTTGGCAGCGCACTGTTGCCAAGCGGAGTGACTGTCGCTCTCCAGTCACGTGTTATTTGGGTCAGTTAAAGTCATCCTAAAGATAGATGGCATTAAGCGTATAAAATAATTCATTTTTGTGGGATTTTTGACGACATGGCCTTATAACCTGCCCGGCCTTACGACCCGACAGTACCTTAGTCATAATATGGAATCATCGCCGTTTAAACTTTGTCAGCTGGTGAATAAAGGGCTCTCACACACAGACATAAGAAAAACAACAATAATATAGACAAACTTTATCATAAATGGATATAAAATATATAGAAATTTATTTTTTAAGTTAAATTTTAATCTATACATTGTTCAAGAGACGAAGATTATAGAACCAATGTCCAGTATTCCACAAGCGTAAATTCGAAGCAAAATTAATATATTAGAGCCATTTTATAGTAGACATACCGTTACACATTTGATATGTGAACAACTTTGTATAATATTTTTGTCCTGTTTTAACGTACCTATTATCTTAAAGGCATAAGGAAGTCCTTTTTTCAAAATTCATCCTCTTTAAACTTAAATTAGTTGAAATAAAAACCATAATAAACCAAGAAAGGGAATATTAGCGACAAACATAGCTAAGTATCATTTACATTATAATTTTACAGTAATTTAGGCATTACACATGATTTTTTTTCATAATGCAGTATTTTAATCAATTTAATATTATTCAAGTCAGTTATGGTATGGTGACAGGTCAGAGGAATGATGGACATAAAACAACACAATTGCTTCTAACAAGGGTTTTTATACTGACTGAACACTCCAAGGTTATTATCTAAATTGTATCAACAGTCTTTCGAAAATAGTTTATTTGCATAATTTTTATTGTTAAATTTTTGAGCGTAAACCCATGAAGTCAGTAAGCAGTTTTACAGACATTTTCCAAGAATAAAAGTCTTATAAATCCATTCTTCCCTTAGATAAATTATCATTTTAAATATTATTATAATAAAAAGATAACAGAATGCACCCCTAGTAACGAAATAATGACTTGCAACTAAACACTTTGAGAAATAAGTGAAAAACAAGTATTATATTATTATGCAACTTATCAAAATACTAGATAGACTTTCAATAATTCATTATTTTTTAAAACGTTGGTATAATAAATTGTGTTACTGCCCATATCCAAAATTTCACTTATTCCTAAACTAATGGAATTCTTAGTTAAATATTTTCCTGAAGACTATTTAAAAAATGTTATTGTCACTAACCAGCATGGCTTCATAAAGGATAACAAATTTACTAGTTTATTCTGTCTACATTTTTAATTCCCTAGAAAATGGGGTTGACTATTAAATTTGCGCCGATATCCGTCACCAAGGTTTTTTTTTTATATATTGTAAAGGTTTATAAGACACCTACGTGTTGAAAACACTTGTGTTTTGGTTCTTTCTTCATTACTATTGCCCAACACCTTGATTTTCTTTTAAAACTGGAAGAGTTACATTAGTTTTTGATTTGATTTACATAAATTAAACTTTTATAGTCTTCTTCGATATTATATTTTTAACTTTTTTCATGCACAAGGTTCTACACAGTCCTTAAACTGATTCCCAGTGCTTTTGCTACTATTTCTTGCATATTAGTTAAGGACTTTCCACTTACTCTTTCATTTTCCAAATAGTTAATCAAATTTTGTATGATTGTTTTTGCTTGGGGGGTCAAAGCTCCAGAAAATTGTCTTTTATTATTCAAATTGACAAATTTGTCACTTCAACTTGTTAAAGTCACAAAATAGACATAATATGTTCATCACAACTTTTTAGAACCACAAAAAATTATAAGTTTATTCCTTTTTCTCATGCTGAAATTATATACATCGTTTATCCTACGGATTTTACCACGAACCACAAACCGAATTTCTATTTTTATCACCTATATTATGATCTTATTTATCGTTAACGTGTACAATACCTTCTTTTTTTATTCCTAATTATTATATTTTTATGTTTCCCTCCCGTTTCTCAAATCGCCAAATATTTAAATATTTCGTTATAGACAATAAAATACGAAATTATGTTAGAACAAACCTAATATGAATTTTTTACCAGGTGTGTGTCTAATAAACCAATATACCTATTTTTCCGTTGATATTTTTAGCAATATTAAACAAAGGTAGACACATCAGATTTGTCGAATGACAATAAATACAAATCCGTGGTTATATATTCAAATTATGGTATACTTTTTAGGCAGGTTTGAAGAGTTCTTCGCAAATACCCTGTTTGTTATTTGTCGGCAACATTTAAATAGTATTTTACTCTTAGTAATGAATAGCATTAAACTGAATACTGTTTATAATACCGTAAAATTGTATATTGTATTTACGTTGAAATCTTATATTGTTAACACGATTTCTTTTGCCAAGATTAACACTGTCGTTGGTATTTAGTTGAGTTTTTATATATTTGTTCTAAATCATAGTTTTAATAATAATAATAATAATAATAATAATAATAATCAGACGTTTATTAGTCCACTTGGTATTACAAAAGTTGATATATATATATATAACAAAAAAAAAACAGATAAAAAATAACAGTTATATCACAACTTTAGATAAATTAAGGACTAATAGGCCGTTGTTTCAGCTTTCCCAAGAGGTTGTCGGGGGGCTGTTGCGGCCTTTGTATACCTAAATCTAAAAAATAACTAAAACTAGTAATAAAAATAGTAACATAGAAATATTTAAAAAAAAACATTAAAAACATGAAAAAATGAAATAGGCGCAACGCGTACTATCCATCACCAAAATAAGAGATTATAGATAGTTATATATATGCAATAAAATAAAAAAAAAGTCTGGAAGCAAAGAAAAACTGAGATATGAAAGATTGGTTGTTGAATGAAAAGGGAAAAAAGAATAAGAAAAAACCAGGCAATTCTCAAGACATGTGATAAGAATAAGAAGAAAAAAAATCACACTTGAGCAGATAACAATTTGAGTTTTGTTTTTTTTTTGTAAGTATGATAGTGTTGCATTAGCAATTTCGTTTGTTTGTATGCTGCTGGTCCTAGGAAGGACAGATCAAACGGGGGTTTAAAAACATAGTGACTAATTCTATGACCGTCGTAGGCAGCAAGTTCTTTAGGGATTAGTTTATTATTTTCTATCTTGAATGCTTGGAAGTCCACAACCAGACTAGGGCCAGCCGTTGTAACTCGCTGTAATGTGTGTTGCAGTTGATTTTATCTGCTTCGGCCACTAAACACATAAAGGTTTTTAAAATATTTCAAGGTTGTCCTAAAATATTTAAGAGTACCCATATCCCACATGTAAAATATAAGTATTTAATACATTGAATGAATGTTTTAAAATTTAAATAATCGATTTATTTCACTATAATGGCAATAAAGGCAAACAGCTGAATTTTCAGATTTTAACTTTTATTTTCAAAATATACAGTAATTTATGCCAATATGCCGTATTTAGTAATTTTAATATTTTCACTTGATGAAAGCTCTAAAAATCACATGATAAACAACATTGATATTATCAAAATTTACACGTTTTATTAAATTGAGTGCATGAGTGGAAACTATTCAAAGGCGATGGTTGATCCTCATTCCTATTGTTTGGTTAAATTGATGGAATCGAGCTGATTATATAAATAAGGAATACCTCTTCATGTACATACAGATGCTTTTTCTTTAATTTTAAAACACATACTATATCTGCTTTTTTAATTACTAACAATGATGAGAGAAAAATCTTGTTTACTGCACATTAACTTTTCGTATCTTCGTCGATATAAGGAGTAATAAACTGTAATGTCTTTTTGTAAATAATATAATTTTAATTTTGAATGCGTAAAAGCACTAAATTATAATTTTTCTTCTAAAAAGCTCTCACTCACCACAAAATAGGATATGGCGAGAGGAAAATGGATTTTAGGAAAAGTTTTATCTGAAGTTAACTTTTTATGTATGCTACAACATTATTTAGATACTAGTCTGATTAAATAAGAGAATATATTTACCGCTAATATGCATTTTTATTAATCGTTAGACATAAATTAAGCATGCATTTTGATATGTATACGACAACAAGAAATAGCAAGAATAATACTATAAAAATAAATAAATACGTTATAAAATATAAATTTTCCATAAAAAAACGTACTACCTACTGGATGTGATTTTTAAAAATGAATTACAATGACGAAGTAATAATACTTGTGTGCACTTTAATTTTTCTTATCTGCATCAATAATCGGCAACACATGCTTTAAATCTAATTTTCATCCAGTGATTGTATAACTTTGTGAATTGGAATATTTTATTTATTATATTTCGGATGCGAAACAGTCACGTCTAGATAAATTAACCCAAATTCAATCCCATTAACTAAAAAGCTCCTTATAAATTTAAGTAATTTTTACCTACTGGTCAAAAAAAAAGGGGATTTCATTCACAAGAGGTAGCATAGATTATCAAAGAAAGAAAAATAAAGCATGTTTGCAAGCAGTCAAAGTTTCCCATACAAAAGGACACTTGCACTCTTTCAAGGTTAAATATATCCCATAACAAAGAGCACAGAGACTATTTTAACGTCCATAGTAGAGAACGATATATAAAGTCGCCACAGTGGTTCTTTTCCCGTGCGTCATCACTTTTACGTCATCAAAATCGTATGAATCAAATCAAAATTACGAGACGAAAAAAGTCAAAACTAAGTTAAGGTTATAAAATGGACGTGCCTGCCTACCGTTGGACGTACCCACATAATGTCCCGAAAAATTATTATTTATTTTAAGTTTTGCCCGGCATTCTCTATTATCTAAAAGAAATTGACAAACAAATGTTAATACATTCAATACTATTTTTAAAGCTTAAAATCTAGAAAAGTTTGGTGTTTTATTGACTATTAAAATCGCAAAAGACAAATTTTTAACATCCTTTCGTTTAAGGGAATTTAGCCTAAACTTTTCAAAGAACTTTCACGGTTAGAATATTTAAAATAAATAAATTAGGTATTATTAAAATCCATAAATACTTACCGCCAAAACAGATGGTGGGTATAACTAGCTCTAAAAAGAACTATTTTTAGAAAAAGGAACAGTTTTAAGGCACACAGATTTAAAAAATACGAATTAGATTAGCAGATCAAAATAAGGTTGACAATGACGTTCTAAAATACAACGGTTGTCAACTAAACAAATAAAAAAAGTAATTAATTGACGTTTATAGTTTTATTCTTGTCTAACACATTATATTATTGCGGAATCTTGGAGACGTTCTTTTATGCTTTTATTCAAACTTGTTACTGTAATAAACAAGGATGCAGAGTTATTAACCACGTTGAGTCCTGATCGTTGATTGATGACGCACGGGCAAAGATCCACTGTGGCGACTTTACCTGTACCCCATTCGATATTTTAGAACAGAGTGATGTCAATAAAGAAAAAAATACTTCCAAGGTGTAAAAGGAGTAGCCGCTTAAAGAGTATACAATACTCAACAACATAAAAACCACCTGCACCCCGAACCAACACAAGGCCATCGTAAATAAAACGTGCCTGCACCTCATTCAATAATTTAGAACAAAATTACGTCAATGAAAAATAAAAATTCTTTAAGGCGTAAAAACCAAAGACTTGCGTCCGAGCACGTCCAAGATCGAAAATAAACCCAACCCAATGTCATAAATAAACATCTGCTCAAAAGTTTAGTCAAGGTTACATAAAGCCATCAAAGGACATCTGCATCCACTATAAAAATAAATCCGAGAATACCTAAATAAAGAACAAAGTAAGAAAAATAGCAACCGCTCAATGGTACCCATAACAAAAGGACAGATGCACTTCGAAATCATACATAACAAAAGGACAGCTGCATTCTTTCAAGGTGTGAAAATCCCGTCAAGGTGTGAAAATCCGATAACAAGGAGACCCAGACCCTATTATTACGACTATAATAGCTGTTTCAAGGTGTGAAAATCCCATCAAGGTGTGAAAATCCCACACAAAATATATTACAAATCTAACTTTTGGGAAAAAATAATGGTCAAGGTAACATCAATAAAACAGCCTTGCATCCCTTTAGATATTTTCGAACAAATAAATGACGACAATAAAGAAATAAAAATACTTCATGGTGTAAAAATCTGTAACGCAACAAAGTCAGAAATAATAGGACACCTGCATACCATAAAAATACTCTCGCCTACGTGCATTATGGTCAAGGCAACACCATCAAAGAGCAACTCCATCCTTTAAGGTCAAATGAGTCACATAAAAGACACCTGCATACCATAAAAATACCCTCGTCCACGTCAAGGTAGCACCATCAAAGAGCAGATGCATCCCTCAAGGTCAAATGAACACCTGCATACCTTAAAAATACGCTCGCCCACGTGTATGGTCAATGTAACATCATCAAGGTCAAATGAGTCACATAAAAGACAATTGCACCACATAAAAATACCTAAGGGTGTATGGTCAAGGTCAAATTAACAAAGACCAGTTGTATGTTTCAAGGTCGAATAAACACCTGCATACCATAAAAATGCGCTCGCCCACGTGTATGTTCAAGGTCAAATGAACACCTGCATACCTGTGCTCTCAAGGTCAAATTAACACCTGCACACCTGTGCGGTCAAGGTCAAATTAACACCTGCATACCTGTGCTCTCAAGGTCACCGGGAGAATCTCAATCCGTGTTTTACCTCTACTTAGGATTTCAGAAAATGTGCAGTTAAATGTCCTCTTAGCTGTCCAAGAAAACCACTATAGTGTTACTCGTGGTATTGCCACGGAAAATAATATTTGTCAAGCAACCGTTTTGAATTATTGAGACAAAAATAAATGGCATCCTCATAGGCAACGAACATTAACAAGACTAATGTTCGTTGCTGTAGGGTACAGTTGGTTCATGAACTTAATGAAGATGACCCGGATAGAAGAACAAAATTTTACGAAATAATGATGAACAGATACTTTGAGGATCCTCAAATTTTAAAAAGAATTGTGTTCTCTGATGAAGGTCCCAGATTTGACCCCGCTAGATTTTTTTCTGTGGGGCTATGTAAAATCTAAAGTATACTTTGACTACTTTGACAGACCTAACAATATTGTTGAACACTTAAAGCTCGAATAAGGCATGAGGTTAGATTAATAGAGCCCAGGTAATCCATAATGTTTTGGAAGAATTCAAAGATCGACTTGCATATTATTGCCAGGAAGTTGGTGGCGGTCAATTTCAACATTTATTAAAATAAAATTTAATATACTTAGTTGATGTAAATAATATAGACTAAATAGATGTTAAAGGGTTCATTTTTAATTGTATTTTTCGTACCAGAAAAAATGTTAATAAATATATCGAAAACCGTTGATTTTGGAGATATGGTATGTTATACAAAAAGCGTTCAGAATGTATCGTAGAATTTAAAAATAATATAATATACAGGGTGTTATATTTTAAAAAATCAATAATGACGGTATAAGTATTATGTTCTTCTTGAGACAACCTGTATACACATTTCTTATGTCAGAAACTTCGCAATTAAAAATAATAATCGACATGTCCAAGCGTTTTTCCAGAAAATAACAACCTGAATTTTATACGAATTTATTCCAACCTTTTTATACTCACTGTACGTATAGCTGTCTGACTCACTTTTTTAAAATTGAGAAGGCTATGGGCGGACGAAATGGCGCAAAAATTTCACAATTTTACTCTGTCGTTCTTTTATTTTTTTTTGTGCTCGATGTGATCGCTGACAGCTCATACTGAGTGTGCTGGGGTAAGACAAGAAACTTCATTTGTGAAGCGTGCCTGGACTAGGGTTTCAACAAATAAATATAATAATTTAAATAAAATGAGTGTGTCATTTTGTCCACCATGTTAGGCAAAACAACATATAGTTTGTTTGTTTTTTGTAAAATTTGTAATATCTAAATATGAATTTTTTGTAAGTTGAACTATTTATTTCGTTTTAACTAAGTACCGTAGAGCGGTGAGACTTGGCCATGATTTTGAGAGATTTTTTATAATATTTTTCTTATTATTGGAACAATCGGCTTCTAGTAAAACTAAGTAGATCATTGGACTTTTTACCAGCGACTCCCTACTTAAGTTAGGCAAACAAAAACCGTTTAATATATATTTTTTATTTTTCTATAGTGGGCAAAGTCACCCGCATGCCGGTGTGAAATTGCCCAAGGCTCTAAATACGCTTTTATGCAATATAAGACCACCTGAATGGTGACTTTGCCCATTAACTATTTGTAGTAAAACGAGGTTCAAAGTTTATAATTTATTTTTTTTGGAAAATTTTAAAAATACCATTACTTTTGCAGTTTTTATTAAAAAGTCTATATTTTCTTTATTGGACTAAATACAAAAATATAAACAAAACGTATTTATTCTTATAAAATCTTAACAAAACTAATCTGCCCTTAACACAAGAAGAAAACTTATTTGTTATAAAAAAAATAACAGAACTTGTTTATTCTTATAAAACAAATATTCTTATCTGTATAGTTTCTATAACTTCGAATCCCTGGCTTCTTTTTGTAAACGCGGCATATTATCTGCAAAAAAATGGGAATGCAAAGTCACCCCAAAAAAATTACAACTTTTTTTAAGTATTTCAAAAAACAGCAACCTGCTCAGTAAAAATCTAGCTACATTACCTCAATACATGTTAATAAATAATAACCGAACAAGTAACTTCTAAAAAAGCACTATATAATATAACTACATACCTTAGCAATTACACTTTACTTACACATCGAAAAATCAAATTTCGTACAAAGTATTACTATGGAGTTTGTGATATATTGATACATGTCGTTTTGCCGCTAAAACCTTTTGCAGACACAAACCAATAACACCACGTGCTTGATCGTTGCAGTGTTGCTACTTCTTTAAAAATATTAAATTTTTTAGACGATTTAGTAACAGTTGGGCAAAGCCACCCCTGCTATGCAAAGTAACACCGCTCTACGGTAAAGCATTAGGAAAGCCCGTGAAAATTTTTTAATGAAATCTAAAGTAGGTATTTACAGGCGATTTTTACAAATAGTATACCTAAAGTCGCCACATTGGATCTTTTCCCGTGCGTCATCACTTTCCGTCATCAAAATCGTATGAATCAAATCAAAATTACGAGACGAAAAAAGTCAAAACTAAGTCTAAGTTCATAAAATGGACGTGCCTGCCTACCGTTTGACGTACACCTAGTCTCACGACCAACTTCCAGGTGAATTAAAAAAAAATTACATTGCGAGATTTAAAATATTTTATCCAACTAAAATAATATTCAGATAATCGATTGATAAAATTTGCTATACTCAAAACCCAATATTATAGGCAGTGACGTATTATTCGAAACCATGGAAACGAATGCAAACCGTCAATGACCATACAGTATTTTGGTCGTTTCCATGGTTATGAGAGCTACGTCACTGCCTATATTTTTGGTAATAGACTATAGGTGCAATATGAATGTCAAATTGTAAGGTATTGATAAAAATCTAGATCCATGTGATGATGACTGGGAGTTTTTGAGAGAAGTACCCAAAAATTTTACTGTCAAAAATTTAACGTGAAGTGATGTTGATGAAACAAACTATATCGAAGCATAGACTGTGACCAGGTGATTTTGGGAAACGTGCAAAAAAATACAATGTAAAAGTTGGAGAGGTGCTGTGGTCAAATTTTAATTATAAGCGATATTGATACAATGAACTATGGAATCAAATACGGTGAATGAGTTACTTTAAAATATATTAGCAAAAACGTCTGTTATCAAATTTTGACAGGTGCTGATGTCAATGTCAATAGACTGTGACCGGAAAAGTTAGAAGACAGAAATACGAAATTTTTTGCAGCTCAATATCAAATTTTGTAAATACTTATTTTATTTTGATTTGTCAACAAACATGATAATAATAACAATCATCTCATAACAAGCGGGGTGCAGAGTATATTTCACACATACAGTGCTTGCATAAAGTCCACCCCCCCCCCCCCTTTGGTAATTTGGAAAGATTGAGATATATTCAAAGTCGGTATGCGTAAATAATAGGTAAAATATTTACTTTTGAGGAAAATTTTGTTGTTTTGTTATTCAAAATGGCGGACATGCGCCATCTTTTAAATGGGAAGGGGGTCGAGTAATAGTTCCTTTTTAAAGGTATTTTTATGCTTGATATAGGTAACCTTGTCATTTTAAATGTTCTAAAATGTGCCGTTTCAAAACGACGATTCCGAAAAATATGAGAAATTTTTGGATAATCTCTCTATCATCTTGAAAAACGAAACAATAATTTTATCAGTGTAAATTATTAGTAAGCTACTTAACTTTTTTTAAATATTGTTGTTTTTGTTCCACAATTTTATTTTTGTTTTTCTTTCATTCCCATACTTACAACTCCATTTTAAGCATGGACTGTTACTACCAATAATTAATGTTGTTTTGTTATTCAACATGGCAGAGTTCGCCGAATATAATAATATGTTTTCTTGCATAATTTCCGATTCGCCATGTTAAAGCGGGACATTTTGGAACACTAAAAATTGTAAGGTTAAATTGGTTGTGAAAATACTTTTAAAATAAAGAATGAAGAAGAAAATTCCAGTTAAAAATATGTTCCAATTTTTCCGTCATCTGGAATAACAAAACAGTTCTCCTCAAAAGTAAGCATTTTACTTACAAATATTATTTACTACCCCTACCGAATTTGAACAATATATCTCAAGCCGTTTAAGCAAGGAGGAGGGGGGGGGGAGAGGACTTTGTGCAATCACCGTATAATTCTTTAAAAAAACGTTTTTGAAAAAGATATATGCAGAAAATGTCACGAAAATACAAATCTACAGCTACACAAAAAATTAGATGTCACAAAAAAACTGTCGAAATGGCCTTTGTGCACCAAGGGTCATTTCGACAGTTTTGCATATGCACTCTGCCTGCACCCCGCTTGGTATTATAATGCTTAAAATGCTGCTATCTGAAATATAATATAGTATATATAAATATAGTATTAAAAACTTCTAAAAAAAAATTAAAATTTGCTACAAACATGGAAAGGTCTATTCGCGCATCTACAAAATTCGGTTAGGGTGAAAAAATCACAAGTGAAAAAGACAAGGTCTTAACCAAGGCCGCAGACGATCGCGCAAGAACGTCTATGCAAGACGAGACAATTTGTCGACCAACGCAAACATCGGGGCAGTGTTGCCAGACTGGCCAACGAATTATTCTGCGGAGTGTCAAAAAATCTGCTGAATTCTGCACCAAGGTCTTAGTATCAGAAATATTTGTATGTGTTGCCCCTACTTCGACCTCCAATCTCAACATTTTCGTAAAAAACACTCTTTTTATCTTTATATTTGGTTTTTTATTCTTTTTATATTTTCATTGAATATTGTATTTTTTAAATCTATTTGGTAAATACCTAATTCCTTATTTATTAAAAATTCTTTAAAAATCTGCAAATTACAAAATCATTCTGCAACTTTGCAAAAAATACGCTTTCAAAATTTTGCTAAATGCAGAAAAGATTGCTGTTCTGGCAATACTGAATCGAGGTAAATTAATATATTATCAGTGTTGCCAGGTCAAAAATAAGGAAAGTAGTCTGACATAAAAAAGCGATAGATTTAAAAATATGTTATTTTGAAAAAAATTAATAATTATTTTATTAGTTAAAAAAGTATACATATTTTCAACCAATGGCCAATAATATTCACTTTAAACGGATGATAATTAGACATAATATACAGTATGTCCACGGATGGGGTTTACAAGACGACAAATGGACTAAAAATTGAAAGATACGGAAAAAAGTCACTCTTAATAAACGTTTTTGCTTGTCTAGAAAATACGATTCATCATAAGAAACTTCAAGTTTTTTTTATACAGGGTGGGTAAAAACTGCAAAAATGTTACTTTGCTTAAGAGTAAACATACTTTATTTTGAAAGATACGAAAAAAAGTCACTCTTTATAAACGTTTTTGCTTGTCTAGAAAATACGATTCATCATAAGAAACTTCAATTTTTTTTTTATACAGGGTGGGTAAAAACTGCAAAAATGTTATTTTGCTTAAGAGTAAACATACTTTATTTTGAAAGATACGAAAAAAATCCACTCTTAATGAATGTGTTTTTTTACACAACAAACCGAAGTAGAACAATTCATTAAAAGGTTTACCTATGTAAAAATTATTTCCCAAAAAGCATTCGCTGGCACACCTATGTCTGGTGACAAGCAAAAACGTTTATGACGTGACTTTTTTCGTATCTTTCAAAATAAAGTATGTTTACTCTTAAGCAAAGTAACATTTTTGCAGTTTTTACCCACCCTGTAGAAAAAAATTGAAGTTTCTTATAATGAATCGTATTTTCTAGACAAGCAAAAACGTTTATTAAGAGTGACTTTTTTTCGTATCTTTCAATTTTTAGTCCATTTGTCCTCTTGTAAACCCCATCCGTGGACATACTGTATACATATAATACAGCAAAGCGACCAGATATTGAAAAGAAGAAGATACGCGTCGTCTCGAACTCGGGGATTTATCGAAACCAAAATGTCAATTTTAATCAGAGAATGGACAAGAGAGAAAGAAAATTGCTTATTTTAAAAGCGTGAACTAACTCGACTGTAATGCATAGCTATAGAACGGTAGTTCATCCATCAAAATAGTGGATCAACCGCAAAAACGATATACCTGGCAACATTGCACATTATCAATATTAAAAACATCGTTAACTCGCTGCCAGTGTTGCCAAAACTCATGATTAATCGTGAGATTACACGATTTTGGGAATTATCTCACGATTTCACGAATCATGTCGCGTTTCTCACGATTTTTTATTGTATGTCAAACATAAGTAACTAAAAATCGTTTTTATTCATAACAAACGTCACAAATTTATTGCATTCACATAAAAATCCTCGTATGATTTTCTGTGTTACGACTTTCGCTACTATTACTACTGCCGCTACTGGAGTCATATTTGCAAAGAAAACATGATTCTAGCAATTCGAATTCTGACTAACTACCTACTACATTTTTCAATACTATATAATAATGCAAGTTTTTTTTTTAGTTTTTAAGTTTTTAGAAATGTGTTTGGTTTTTAAATACAGAAAATAAATATATATTTGTTGTTTATAACTCATTTTTTTCTTTACACTACTTTGACCCCTTTTAAAGAATTTTTTAAAATATTACGAATCACACGATTTTAAGTATTCGATTCTCACGATTTATCTTAGAACATTTTGGCAACACTGCTCGGTGCATTCCGTTCTAATCTTCCAAGAATTAACATTCGGTATTCGGTTACACTCGGCAGTATATGGTGCGTTTTATATGAACAAACCACCATATTTTCAATATTTCACCTGGAAGTTAATCGTGCAACTAGGTGTACCTACATAATATCCCGAAAAATTATTTATAATTCCGAGTTTTGCCCGGCATTCTCTATTATCTAAAAGAAATTGACAAACAAATGTTTATACATTTAATACTATTTTAAAGCTTAAAATCTAGAAAAGTTTGGTGTTTTATTGTCTATTAAAATTGCAAAAGTCAAATTTTTTACATCCTTTCATTTAAGGGAATTTAGCCACTGCCGTAAACTTTTCAAAGAACTTTCACGGTTAGAATATTTAAAATAAATAAATTATTATAAAAATCCATAAATACTTACCGCCAAAACAGATGGTGGGTATAAGTAGTTCTAAAAAGAACTATTTTTAGAAAAAGGAACAGTTTTAAGGCACACAAATTTACAAAATACGAATTAGATTGGCAGATCAAAACAAGGTTGACAATGACGTTCTAAAATACAACGGTAGTCATCAACTAAACAAATAAAAAAATTAATGAATTGACGTTTATAGTTTTATTCTTGTCTAGCACGTTATATTATTGCGGAATCTTGGAGACTTTTTTTTATTCAAACTTGTTACTGTAATAAGTAAGGATGCAGAGTTATTAACCACGTTGAGTCCTGATCGCTGATTGATGACGCACGGGAAAAGATCCACTTTGGCGACTGTATGTCATTTTGCGTGCCGACTCTCCCCTACATAAAAACCCAAATTATACCCGGTTTTGAGCAGGGTTAATAGACAAAATTTTGTCATTCCCCATCACGTAGTTTTTAAGCTTTCAAGCCAACAGACAGATCGATTCTTGTGAGGGAAGTAAAAATATTAACCACCAGTTAATTCACACCTATAATCTATGTTAAATAATTATAATTCTGACTTCAATTTGACAATTCCTGTCAGTCAAGAAAAATGTTATACTTTGTAACTAACCATCAGACTATAAATATTTATTGCAGTTTTATAAGTATCCTGTGTATAACATCTATTTTATTGAGTAAGTATCTTGTTCTGGAACTTTTATAATATACTTTTTTTCCCGCCATCGTCAATGGGAAAGTAATAGGTAGGGAAGAGGGTGGAGCGTTCGGCTCCTGGGAGGATTGAGCCACCTCCTCTAACACTTTCATATTGTTAATTTTGCGGGAAATTTCAAGGTTTCTCAGTGTATTGACAGTTGGTCTAAGTATTCAACAATATATGCCATACTTTACCGGTGTTTTTCAGTTGTGGTAATTTTAAATGTGTTTTTTCAAATAAAAAGGTAAATTTTACAATTTATAAACAAGGAAACCTCTTGTTTGTTCTTAATATTTAGAAATATTTCATTTACCGTACATAATAGGTATCAGAATAAAGATAATTTTGCCCATGTAATATAACCGCAAATATAAAGAGTAACTTTTTTACTAATACTTTATTCTAACCGATTCTATGAGTGAGGATTCGGCCACCAATCAGGTGGTGCATTTCGGCTGGCCGAAATCATCCCCAAGTCGTATTATTCTTTTTAAATCATTTGATTTTGTATCCTATGATAATCCACAACCCTCAACATCAAAGTTTCATCGAGTTAGTGATACCAGTTTTCTTGAAATAATTCGACCTTTTCCAAAAGCTAAACGCGAAGTAACTATTAAGAAAAAAAACGAGAAAGTAAGTCAAAAATTGCTAAACAAACTATTGAGAGGGAATTGACGTTTATAGTTTTATTCTTGTCTAGCACGTTATATTATTGCGGAATCTTGGAGACGTTTTTTTATTCAAACTTGTTACTGTAATAAGTAAGGATGCAGAGTTATTAACCACGTTGAGTTCTGATCGCTGATTGATGACGCACGGGAAAAGATCCACTTTGGCGACTGTATGTCATTTTGCGTGCTGACTCTCCCCTACATAAAAACCCAAATTATACCCGGTTTTGAGCAGGGTTAATAGACAAAATTTCGTCATTCCCCATCACGTAGTTTTTAAGCTTTCGAGCCAACAGACAGATCGATTCTTGTGAGGGAAGTAAAAATATTAACCACCAGTTAATTCACACCTATAATCTATGTTAAATAATTATAATTCTGACTTCAATTTGACAATTCCTGTCAGTCAAGAAAAATGTTATACTTTGTAACTAACCATCAGACTATAAATATTTATTGCAGTTTTATAAGTATCCTGTGTATAACATCTATTTTATTGAGTAAGTATCTTATTCTGGAACTTTTATAATATACTTTTTTTCCCGCCATCGTCAATGGGAAAGTAATAGGTAGGGAAGAGGGTGGAGCGTTCGGCTCCTGGGAGGATTGAGCCACCTCCTCTAACACTTTCATATTGTTAATTTTGCGGGAAATTTCAAGGTTTCTCAGTGTATTGACAGTTGGTCTAAGTATTTAACAATATATGCCATACTTTACCGGTGTTTTTCAGTTGTGGTAATTTTAAATGTGTTTTTTCAAATAAAAAGGTAAATTTTACAATTTATAAACAAGGAAACCTCTTGTTTGTTCTTAATATTTAGAAATATTTCATTTACCGTACATAATAGGTATCAGAATAAAGATAATTTTGCCCATGTAATATAACCGCAAATATAAAGAGTAACTTTTTTACTAATACTTTATTCTAACCGATTCTATGAGTGAGGATTCGGCCACCAATCAGGTGGTGCATTTCGGCTGGCCAAAATCATCCCCAAGTCGTATTATTCTTTTTAAATCATTTGATTTTGTATCCTATGATAATCCACAACCCTCAACATCAAAGTTTCATCGAGTTAGTGATACCAGTTTTCTTGAAATAATTCGACCTTTTCCAAAAGCTAAACGCGAAGTAACTATTAAGAAAAAAAAACGAGAAAGTAAGTCAAAAATTGCTAAACAAACTATTGAGAGGGAATGAGAAAATAGGAAAATGGGGAAAAATAACAAGACAGTAAAGAGAAAATTAAAAGAAAAAGAAAAGAAGCTGGCTAAAGAATCATCAAGTGAATCGGATATTTTAATATAAATAATGGATGCTTCAGATAGTAGTGAATCTTTTATGTCACTGCAACACATGGATTTAAATAAAAATATTTCCACCGATGATTTTCTCCTAATTAAATTTCAGAAATTAAAATATTATATTTGTTTTTATATTATAGTCCAAGTTCTTGCAATTAATGATAGTTTTTATAAAGTAAAGTTCTTAAGGCGAAAATCACTTTTTCGATTTAATTATAATTTCCAAGGAATGAATGTTCGATAAACCTAATTATTTTTTTACCTACCTTAAGAATATAGATTTTTTTAAATTTGTAGTTTCCTAGAATAAAACCTTTGAAGTTTAAGTTATTTAAGGTAAACATCTTTTGTACCTATTCAAATATATAGAAATAAACACTTGTCGTAAGAATTTAAAACCCTGGCCGAATCCTCCTTGAGCACTAGCCGAATCTACCCCTGGTGGTGGAGGCTTCGGCCATTTTACAGATGTTTTTAATTTAACTTTTAAAATTCTATAACATATTTTTCAGCTCCAGTCCGATTTAAGGGGAACCTAGAAATGCCCAACGGTCATACCTGTATACAAATTCTTATTTTATTTCAATCTACTTTTTTATAAAATAATTTTTAAGACAAACTGGCCGAATGATCCACCCTCTCCCCTACTTTCCTTTTGCTTTTTCTAAATAGCAAAGCGAAGTAAATATCTTATTTGCTTATAGGGCATTGATATTAGGAAAAATAGGAGAAAAAAATTATATAGTGTTGCCACTTTGGAATTAAACTTGTCAAGGGATGTACTTTAAAAATCAAAAAAGTTCCCAAGCCCTAAGGGCGAGCTTCATCCCTGAAACACACCCCTGACGTACAATTTGTCAGTTTTTTCCGTTTTTTTCGAATACCGTCCATCCCACAAAAAAAAATGTACTCACCAAACATGTTCTCCGTAAAATTCTGCATAAAAAAGGTTCTATAACCTAAATTGTTTAGACCAGAGGTTTTCGAGAAATCAGTCATTAAATTTAAGGGTTGTTCAACATGGACCAACGAACACGGTATAATCACGTATTTTACTTTTGATTTCAAAACTATGTGATTTCATGAAGGTTGAATTACAGTGGAGAAGGGATTTCTAAAAAAGTTTTACGACTAATACAAGAGCACTCGTTTCAACACCACCATTGAGGTAGAGTTATCGGCGCGTTTTTTTTAAGTGGTTTCTCCTTAAGACCTAATCCACTAAGTAAAAATAAATCATACGTCTTCTGTAGTATCCACATCATCTGTAAAATCTCTATTGATACAGCTCTGGCCACGGCAATTTGTGCACCGTAAGTCTGCCTTAGTACAGCTGCGTATATTTCCACAACCTTGTTTGCAACTGCAGGTAATTAATTTTAAAATAGAAGCTGGGGCGGGTGGCTCAGTGGTATAGATAGGACGGTGCATTATAGATTTTTTCCACCCCCATAACTTAGGCTGCAAATGTTGTCCATGCCATATTTGCACTTGAAGGTAACTACGACGGGAATGCTATTGTAGGTAGTGCTGCCGACGTTAGAGGTAATTTCGAAAGAAACACGGCTTTGCCCGCTTGGGCAACAAATTTATTAAAATAAGCAAATCTTTGCTCACTTAGACTGACCTCTAATAATTTAGCCCTATAAAGCTCCATTATAAATCTTTCCCCAGCTTGGTCAATTTGGTCTGGAGTTGACTCAGCGTTGTTGAAAATCTGAATTACACTATCGAGGTCTTTCTTCTGATTAAATAGTTGTACAAATTGTTGTTTGCCCTTTCCAAAGAATCCTGACGTGGTATCGCAGCCACTAATTGCATGAATGAGTAAGATAGATTCTTTACAATTGCGGACAATATTAGATGACTGTAAGTTCTTCGAACTATACAGCCGTTTTTTAACATTACCTTGAGCCTCCTTTTGGAATATGATATCTGTGTCCTCTGGGGTAAGTGCAATTAATAAAACAAGTAGGTCGACGTCTTGACCAACCACTACGACTTGTTCGTTTTCCTGTGATTTTTTTTATAGCAGTGGTAACAATTTCGACATCAGCATCATCTACTGCAATACATTTGCCTACATTTTGCTTGTCCAGATGTTCAGCAAGCTGTGAAATAAGTCGTTCCTTATTGTTAAGATTAGTTAAAAATTTTGTGCTGACACTATTTTCGGAGTAACCGTCAAATACAACAGTAACTTTGTTGCCATAGCGTTTATGAATAAAATTGATACCTATATGCAGAGTAGACATCTCCAAAGGTACCTTCTTTTGGCCAAACCATGCGATGAAGAAGGCAACCACCATCAAGAACGAAATGGTAACCTGCTGTGCTTATACTTCTTGCTTAGCGACTTTGTTAAAAATATCGTAGAGCGACGATTTTTTTGGTTTTCTCATCAATCCAGCATTATCAAATAAAGTCAATGGCACCGGAGCAAGCTCGTACTTAAAACAAGAGCGCAGACCTTCAGAAGAGTGTACTGTGCATATGATTCTTTGGAAAAGTTGGGTTGAAGCGATTTGAATGGTATCTTAAGCCACTTTAACTTTGCCAGCTGACAAAGTCATAGTCCTTACTAAATTTGCACGTTTTAATTTGAGTGCTCCAAATACGCTGCATTCGGAGATAGACTTTCGCAAAATCTCTTCCCCCACACGCTTTGCTTCATAACAATTGGTTTCCTCTCTAGCAACATACCCAGTAGATAGCGAAACAAGATTATTCGTATACAAAATTTCGACTATCTTGTTCGTCGGTCTTTATCCTCGCATCTCTCATTTCTACATGCTGATCCGTGGTGCTTAATGTAAAAATAAAAAACGCACCGATAACTCTACCTCAATGGTGGTGTGGAAACGAGTGCTCTTGTATTAGTCGTAAAACTTTTTTAGAAATCCCTTCTCCACTGTAATTTAACCTTCATGAAATCACTATATTCGAGAAAAATGGAAAAAAACTGACAAATTGCACGTTAGGGGTGGGTTTAAGGGATGAAGCTCGCCCTTAGGACTTGGGAACTTTTTAATTTTTAAAGTACATCCCTTGACAAGTTTAATTCGTAAGTGGCAACACTATATAATTTTTTTCTTCTATCTGGCTATTTTAACACTAATATCAATGGCCAACAAACCCGAGCGAGTTATAGTACCTATCTAAACATAAGGTATGACGGAATTTAACAATTTCCAGAAATTATATAGAAATATTATCTTTTTACAAGCTTATAGAGACAAAAAAATTGTTGGATAAAGCAATTTTTCCACAAAAAATATAATATTTATACACTTTAAATAGTATAATTGTTAGGTATATTAATATTTATAGGTTCATATATTTAACCCTTATATTACTTACATTGCAATTTCTCATACAAAAATTGTTTTACTTACCAAAAGAAAAAAAAAATATTTAAGGTGGGAGTATCAACATGATTGCCAGCCTATAACCTATTTCGCGTGGATTTATTTAGTTTTTCTAACTTTTACACTAAATTTTAAAAAAATCAATATTGTCTTCATATTCACTAGGGAATAATTAACATGTTAAATAAATATCAAGGAATTTCATAAGGTAAGGAGAATAATTGTATATCGAAAAATATCGGTTAAGATTTTTTTTAACATTGTTACGTCATTGTTCTTTTACTATACAATTCTCCCAAAATAAGCAATGAAAGAAATTGATATTTTTGTAATATATCAGATATTACCTAAATAATGTGCAGACGATATTGATTTTATTTAAATCTTAGTCAATAAAATAATAAACTAAGAAAAAAAACGCCGCGAAATAGGTTATAGGTTGGCAATAAATTGATTGACATTGAAAATTCCACCTTAAACAGTTTTGGATCTTAAGTGGCCCACAAACCATGAGATCTGCCTCGACGAGGCATGCCGCGAGGCCACCGTCTCTGATACCAAATCTCACGACCTGTGTTGTTGTATCGACTAGTTTTTGTATCGTGCAAGACCGTCTCAACCAGTCCGCCACGGGCGGGAGACTGATACTTGCCGCGAGACGAAACACGACCGGTCTCAACGTGTGTGTGTGCTTGTCGCTAGGTCTCGTGAGATTCGTAGTTGGTGTTATAAAATATTTTTCCTTAGTATCTAATAGTAGGGGATCCGACCATAGAATGACCTTCACCCATCGCGTTATGGGATGAAACATGTTTTTATATAAAATTTAATATGTCAAAAAATGTATTTCGTGAAGGTTGACTAAAAATTTTGGTGCAAAGTATTTTTAATTAAAAATTAAAAAATGATTTTTTTAAAACATTGCACTCATTCCGTTACGTATTAAATTGCATACAAATCGAAAGCATGTAGCTTGTGCAATATGCATACGCTTGGTTGACTACTTAAGCACCTCTAAACCCTTAATAAGCTTCGTCAAAAGTTTTCCGCTATCTTAGTGGTACAGGAGATATTGACCTTTGTCGGACTAATGGGCCACCCTGTAGTAAATACCAAGCCAAGTTTTAACGCATTTAGGTTAGGTTCTGTCATATATTGCACACAATTTATGTCAAATATGATAGAACCTAACCTAAACGTTTAAAAAAAATAATTTTTTAATTTTTAATTAAAAATACTTTGCACCACAATTTTCAGTCAACCTTCACGAAATATATTTTTTGACATATTAAATTTTATATAAAAACATGTTTCATCCCGTAACGCGATGGGTGAAGGTCATTCTATGGTCGGATCTTAGACTATAAACAATTGTTCAAGAAGATGAATACGGAAAAAATATTTTGGGAAGAATTTATAGAATAATACAGAAATTATCCATGTTTGTGGAATGTTAAAGTAAAAACATACATGAATAGAAACCCTAAAAATGCCGCATTGGACAGCCTTATTGAAAAATGTAAAAAAATAAATCCTGTGGCCAATAGGAATTTTGTCTCCAAAAAAATACACAATGTGCTCTGCACTTTTAAAATGGAGCTGAAAAAAGTTAGGAATTCTAAGTTTACAGGTTCCCAAGCTGATGATGTTTATGTACCTAACCTTTGGTATTTTTTGGGTTCAATTTGCTGCAATTCTTTTAAGAGTGGCATGTGAGAGAACTTTTTTCTTTCAAGAAACCAATCTTCGACCATTTTATTTTTTTCTGTTTATCTTTGAAAACTACTAAACCTACGGCGATACCAATTGCAATTTTTTTTCCCTTCGAAAGATTGTGGAATTACATTTTATTACAACCTCCACAAACGCGCGTATGCCTGATACTGATTGTTTCAAGCTCTTGAGACGTGATACTGTTTCGTGCGAGTCTTCGCCTCGCAACGTGCCTCGAGGCAAATCTCATGGTGTGTGGGGCACTTTACAAACATTTTTTGTGGGTATGTCAAATTTTTTGACGATTCGACGGTGCCAAGTTGATTTAACTATTAATTATTGTGATTTGAAATTGTTTCCGTTGATTTTTATTTGTCGGAAAAGAAGTTTCCAATTATTTTGTGTTAATAGGATTATTTTCCTATGATCAACAGCGTTGGGCTTGCATTTTATTGTTGCAATTGTCGAGCAATTTATAGTATTTTAAAGGGTTCATTTCGTCGTTAATTTGATTAAGTGGGGTATATCACTTTTGTTAACTTTCCAGGAGAGCAGTGGCGGCTCGTGCCCTATAAAGTTGGGTCGGCAGAGTCCGCCGGAGGCAAAAATAGCGCCGCGGGCGAAAAATTTTTGGGTGCCACGCCTTAATTTACTGTATTTTATATTGTTTGTTGTTAATTTTTTGATCAAGAATATTATCAAAAAAGCCCTATTAAATGGACAAAAACGTATTTTAAGTGGATTTCACAGAATTGGTTGTAAGGACGCCTGGTTTGCGTCCTGAGGACCCACCTTCACTCACGGCTCATGGGCTAGTCAACAGGGTAGGCCGGTAGGCAAAACTTTTAGCCTGAGAAACTTAATGATTTAGTGTGACTCGTGCCCCTCAGAAAGTATGTAAAAAATATAATATTTTTCAAGTGTATCATCATAGGAGCAATAGGTAGGTCAGTGATCTTAAATTAAAATTGCGTTGAATATTTATTAAAACACGAAGGAAAGTTTTTTTTTTGTTTTTTTTTTGTTTTTTTTGTTTTTTTTTGTTTTTTTTTTGGTTTTTTGTTTTTTTGTTTTAATTAATTATTAATTAATTAAAGAATACAGTGATGTTAGTGCAGCGTCACGATTAATATTCCCAATTTTACCATCACTTTTTTATGTGTAGGTGTACTGTATTGATAGTTATTATTACCTTTAAAACTTTTATGAATGTTTGTAAATTAGTTCCGTTCGTCGATTTTTTGACGTAGCGAAATGATAAATAACATCATCGTAAAATTTCGGTGTTTGCTGTATTTTTTTTAATAAAGGTTTTTCTATTGCAATTGACGACAAATTAGTTAAACGTTCTTGATTCATAGTATTACGTGCATAAGTCTTAATACGTTTTAAGCAAGAAAAATCGCGCTCATTTGATGCTGATGTTGGAGCTAAAGAAAGAACTAACGAAACCAATTTAAAAATTTCGGGAACAGTGTTTTGCAGCTGGTTTGAATAAATAAATGTATACATTTCAAGCAACTTTTCCCAATTTCCAAATATTTCTTGATCCGCATATAATACTTTTAATTCATTTTCCAATTTGATTTTATTAAAAAAAGTAGGATAACATGTAAATAAACTATCAATTAAGTACTTGGGAAAATCTATAGCAAAATCTGCAAATTTACTTTTCTCAAAAAGTTTAAAGAATTGTAGATGTTTAAAATTTGCAAAGCGAGTCTCTAATTGCATAATTACAGTGTCAATGATTTCAAAGAACATGCGCCTATACGAATTTTCGTTTGGTTCGCTACGTTTCTGTCTTTTTGTGGGAAGTTCCGTGACAGCTAAGAGATCTTTCACATCGCTTAATATAAATTCTAATTGAGTTTCTTCTTGACGAAATGTTTTAAGGGTTTCTATGAGTTTTATTATTCTTTTCTGAGAGTAAACAATATCGGGAGATTGATTCTGTAATATGTCAAAAACTATATCCGTATGAATAAAAATTTTTTTGAAAACGCTTAATAACAAATTAAACTCAAAATCGCTCAAGAGGGTTTTTAAACCGACAGCTTCTCGTATTGAAATGGAGTCTTTTTCAAAATGATCCCCATTAATGATTTCTTCAAAAACTTCTAATAACTGTTCGCGGAAATCTGCTACGGTAGTAACTAGTCGAGATTTAAAATTCCATCGTGTCTGGCAAACACTTGGTAGTCTCTTTTTTAAAATGCGCTCCAAAACGTGTGTTCTTTTTGGTGAATTTGAAAAAAAGGCCGCAAAGCCGCTTAGGTTGGCAAAAAAGATTCTACATTCCTTAATTTTTTTGCAAGTATCTTGCAAAACCAAATTTAACCGGTGCGCATAACAGTGAGTAAATAAAGCTTGCGGAGCTATAGTTTTAACTTTACTTTGTAGCCCGTTTAGTTCTCCCGACATAACAGCCGCACCATCGTACGTTTGACCAACTAATTTATTGGGCAGATCAAAATCTGAAAATGTATCTTTCAAAACTGTAAAAATGTCTTCCGCTTTATGACTTTTACTGACATCCCAAAATCCCAGAAATCTCTCGTAAAGATCGCCATTTAGTGCATACCTAACAACAATGGACAACTGGGAACAACACGATATATCTGTAGTTTCATCTACTTGCCAAGAAAAACAGCATGCTTGCTTAAGCTCATTTTTAATTGTAGTATTCAAAACATGGCTTATGCTTTCGATTATTTCATTTTGAATGGTTTTTGAAGTTCCGCTAAATATTTTTAAATTTGACAACAACTCCTGAAATTCTATATCGTAGGTTTTTAGTAAATTTAAAACTTCCTTATAATTTCCCTGATTTAAACTATCTACACTCTCATCGTGGCCCCTGAAGGGTAACTCCTGAGTCCCAAGAAAAATACTTACATCAATTAATGGTCGCAGGAGAGCGTGATTTTTTTTACCACATCATTATGTTTTTTAATACTCTCGCGTTCAGCAGTATTTAAAGCCGTGTATATATTTTGTTTACCAAATAAATCTAATTTTAGTTGACTGTAGGTGTGCTCTTTTGATACATCATGTTTTTGTAGTGCTCTAAATAAATCTTTCATGTTATTATACCCGCATCTACTCCAAGGATTTTGATTTTGTCCGGTGTTGTTTTTTGAGAAAAGCACACATGCCCAACAAAAAAGTTTATTTTTGACTTCGCTTCCAGTAAGCCATTGATATTTTTGATACCAGTTTATGTTAAATGATCTATTTGGACCTTTGCCGCCAGCAGCAGTAATTAATGAAGCCATTTTTGGCATCGGACGACCATTGCTTTTTACAATAAATTTTTCTTCATGCGGCAGCGATGCAAATTCTTGGGATAAAAGGTCATTAACAATATCTTTACTCTTAGTAATACTTACAATTTGAGCTGCATCTGCATTAGAACCGTTTTCCTCCATTTTTTTAATACTTACGCACACCGCACACCGATATCACAAATCCACTTTTAAGCGCTGGTTGGCAAAAAAACACTTGAATGTAAGTTACACAAACACAAAGACACTTAAGCAAGTAGTTCACTTACTAACTTCAACCAAAGTAAAATCGTTATAATACTAACGAACTAACGATTGAGCTTTAAAAATGCACTTTCAACAACAAAATCCACAAAAAAACGCGGGAATAGGAAAAACTAATTACATTGTCCACCACTGTCACCCACGCTTCGCGAACTTCCGCAGTTGCCAATAACCGCATGATTCTTTTAAGTTAGCCGTTAAAATTATCATTAAAAAATAAAATCAAAACCATTTCACAATAAATCAATAAACTAAATAATAAAAACCATCACTATACACTACTTATTATTCATACATTAAGGAAATAAATTGTAATTAATATTTAATATTGTTATTGTTATCCAAATATGAATGAAGAACTGCACAATTTGGCAACCGGAAGCAAATCGACATTTGCCGTAAACGATGTTTGCAACCGAGTTCGCACTACGACTCTACAACAGTGTTCTTCCTAGCTTTTTTCAATGGGTGTATGTTTGGTTGCCTATTAATTCTTCCGGCATAGCGCGACCTGCTAAAATGATGAATGAATAAATGGAAGTAACAGTTAAATTTAAGGTAAATTAACTTTAAAAAATAGTTGAAAAAATATTCAATGATATAATTATTACTGTCTATTCTGTTCCTATTTTGTTGGGTCGGCACTGCCGACCCTGCCGCCCCTGACGAGCCGCCACTGCAGGAGAGCATTTTTAAGATTTTAGTATATTTGACTTGCTCGTAATTCTGGAACTAAAACGCATATAATAATCAGCTTAGATATATCGATGAGTCTTTTGAACACTTTGGCAAAGGTATCTATAAAGATGTAATATTACTATCTACAGAAGAGATATGGCTAAAAAAATATATACGCCACTCTGTAAAATTACTTTTTATTGCATTTTGATATACGCATATTGCATTTACCAATATACGCCTATTAGTAAAATAATTTATTGCTCAATTTTTATATAGGCCGGTATATTTCTTAATCATGTATCATACATTATTATACATTAAACGTTTCTTCTTTAATTTCCATACTTATTATCTCTTTAAAATGAATTAGCGGTAACTCATCTTCCGAATCGTAATAATTTATATTTTCAACTGCCACAGCTGTTCCATAGTACCATTTTTTTATATAATATTTTAGCCTGGCTCCCTTCTTGTAAAGTCTTATCTAACACTACCAACTCATTGAAATTGACTACTTACATTTTGTGTCCCATTCCTTCACTTAACGAGTAGGTACATCCATTTTTTTACCAATAAAGTCAATATACAGGGTGTTCCTTAATGACGTGCTAATATTTTAGGGTGTGATTCCTCAAGTCATTTTATGAAGAAAAGTTTATATAAACATATGTCCTAAACGGCCTAAATTTTTTGCTAGAGGGTGTTGAATTTTTTCTTTTTTAATGCGTTTTTTGTAATATCTCCGAAAGTACTTTAGATAATATTTTTAATTTTTGCATGTGCTAATGGGACATAAAACCGCACGTTTTAGTTATAAAAGTTATTTTTTTGTCCTACCAGTGGCGTCCCTGCAAACATGTCCTCTGATATTTTTTAGAAAAAAAGTAGTATACCACTGACATTTTTCGTTCCGCTGCCGTTAAGGCGTTAATTATGTTTTTAAAAACGTCACCGTTCCAGGATAACTAGTTTTATGTGATCAAAAATTATTCGTCAGTACTGCAAAATGAAGTTAATTTAATTATTTTAATTAAGAACAGTGTGCCTGAGGAGAAAAACGCAGGATACCATTTTTATGTAGAATTGATCAGGCTAATCAAAAATAATATCCACATGAAAAAATGTCAGTGGCGTACCACTTTTTTTCTAAAAAATATCAGAGGACATGTTGGCAGGGACGCCACTGGTGGGACAAAAAATAACTTTTATAACTAAAACATGTGGTTTAATATCCTATTAGCACATGCCAAAATTGAAAATTTTATCTAAATTACTTTCGGAGATATTACAAAAACTCATTAAAAAAGAAAAAATTCAACACCCTGTATAGCAAAAAACTAAAACCGTTTACGACATACGTTTATATGAACTTTTCTTTATAAAATGACTTGAGGAATCACACCCTAAAATATAAGCACGTCATTAAGGAACACCCTGTATAGATATACTATGCAATAGAACACCAAAACAATGAAACTTTGTCACGTTAATTTAAAATAACGGCTAATTTTGAGGTTAAAACCTTATTGGCATATGTCCTCAAATAGGCGGATATAGGCATATACGTCTCATAAAGCACAATGTTGCCATTTGACGTAGGTTTACTGATAGACGTATATTTTATATGCCCGTTAGCGAAAGCGATCCTAGCGCTTATTAGTCGTACGCCTAAACGAAAAAACGGAATAATTTTTAAACCGTTGGGAATTGAAATACGCCACTTAGCGAGCACATGCCCCATGTCAATTCACATATACTACCGTAAAAACCGAATTATCGCATTTTTGCATATACGCCACTTAGTTAAATTAACGACGATTTTTGAACGGTCAAAGACACTGGTCCATGTTATCATTCTTTTATTGTGGCAGTGGTGTTGAGTCGAGGGTTGGAAATGCTGCATCTTCAGGATGTTCACGCGTAAGCGCAGTTCAACAATTTCGGTATTTTAGAGACATTAATTTGTTCTTGGAAACTGTTGCAAGACGAAAATTTATTTTTATTTGGTAAGTTTTATTGATTTTCGTTTTATGGGTTTTAAGAAAGATATGATTTTATATAGGTGGACCAGGACATGTAGTATAAATCGATGAGTCAGTGGTTACGAAGAGAAAGTATAACGTGGGAAGGGTTGTACCTACCCCAGAAATGGATAGGTACTTGGTATTTATGATGTAACATCAAAACGTGGGCATATATGTCATATTTATTCTTAATAGATCTTCAGAAACCCTTGAGGACATTATTCAGAAACATGTATTACCTGGATCAGAAATGGACAGACTGCTGGAAAGGATATTCAAAGTTAGGTGTATTAAACGGGGTATCGCCATATATCCACAAAATTGTTAACCACTCACAAAACTTTGTTTATCCACAAACAGTAATAAGTTTTCTGTGCACAAATTGCATTGAGGGACATTGGTCATGCTTAAAACGATATTTAAGGAAATTGGTTGTAAATGTAAGAAATTTATGGATAAAGCGGATCGCTTTCGAAATATTACTACGCAAATTGGTGAACGGTACTTATTTCGTTAGGTGATATATAAAATTAGATTATCAATGTTTGTAGGGATTGTTCCGTTTTTGTTCACATATTTATTACATTACAAAAATGATACAAGTACTAGCTGTAAACTCTAAAAGGTGCATGTGTTGCACGCAAGGCGGGTTTAAACTCTTAACAGATTTTTTTCAATATTGCATTAAATGGAACTGGATTTTTGCGACACAATATTATAAACACTTGAAGAGATCAGCACTTCTTTTGATAGGTAAGACCTAAATACATATCAGGCATATTATTTTTAAAATCCTCAAACTCCAAAACTTGGTAAGTTTGCAACACATGCACAACACTGATTTTGACTTTGGTTTTAAAACACAATTTTAGAGAGTTTTTGCATTGAAAATAACCTTGTTTTCCAAATAATTTCAGGATTTTTTTGACAAAAATAGTGGTTCACCCAACGATTTTTTTCTTTTAATCTGTTCTATTAAACATGCTTTTACTAGTAAAATCTCCAAAATTGTTAAATTCCGTCATACCTATTCTTTACCGGACCCATTCGGATTTGCAGGAACGCCTCGCGAACAACTTCGAATAATCATAATATGAGAAATTTAAAGGGGAATACCTACTTACTTAACCGGGGCAAGGGGGGAAAATCGTTACTGAGCTTTGCTATTTAAAAGTAACTAACAAAGAAGACACAAGTGCATTTATACACACATATACATTTTCTTGAAATATCTAATTTTACTGTTTTTCAGAGTTTTAAGGCTTGCTTTGCGCTAAGTTAAATTGGCCTATTTTTAATATCGAAAAAGTTAGTAGCTGATAAAGGATCTATGTACATAGATCAATTTATCATTGTGACGTGCAAAAAGGGTCTAAGTACCAGATGTGTAACATATACCCATAAAAAAATATAAACTATAAAATAAAAACTATAATAATATATACAGGGTTAGGAAAAATTACCAGAACGGTCGATTATTTCACAATATACAGGGGTTATCAAAAAACGTCTTATATAAAAAATGTAGGGCTGTTAACAATCTACATATATCGGTGATAAATTGAAATATACAGGGTCGCCCACAAAGTTGTGGAGAATGATAATTATGTTTTTTTAAATAGAACACCCTGTATATTTTTACTTATTTTGATTGTCGACTCAATTTTTAACATTTTTTATTAACCATGTGTTATACCTAAATTCATTACTTTCCTACATAAATTGATCAGCTACAAAACACAAAATAAATTTCAAGAAACAATTTATTAAGTTAACTTTAAACAAAAACGTATAACAAATCATGGCAAAACGGCTCTATTTTTTAAAAAGTGTTGAAAATGACCCCCATTTACTAACTGACAATGATACAAATTATCGCAAAAATGTCTTTGGGTGTTTAAAACCATTTCCCTTGTTATTCTCGCACTTTCATTGACAATTTTCATTCTTAATTCTTCTAAATTATTGGATTTATTTTGATAAACAACTATGTTTTTCAGGTGACCCCAATAAAAAAAATCTAATGGCGAAAGATCGGGGAACCATTCGATAGGCCCTCTTCTTCCTATCCATCGATTTGAGAACGTGACATCCAAAAATTCTCTAACTTCGCGAGTTAAATGCGGAGGAGCTCCATCTTGCTGATACCAGGTTAAGTTAATATCAGCATTTAAATTGTTTATAGCTGGAACTATTTCTTGCCGAAGAAGCCGGAGATATCGATCACCGTTCAAATTTCCGTCGATAAAAAAGGGTCCATTTACATGTCCCGCAAACAATCCAGCCCAGACATTAACTTTTCTTGGGAACTGTGTATGCAGCTCTTCATACCAGTTAGGGTTATTTCGCGCCCAGTAACGGTAATTTTGCTTATTCACCATTTCGTGTAGTGTAAAAGTCGCTTCATCCGAAAACACAATATTGTTTGAAAAATTCGGGTTTTCTTCCATATTTCT
Organism: Polydrusus pterygomalis; assembly: GCA_963969555.1. Lineage (NCBI taxonomy): Eukaryota > Metazoa > Arthropoda > Insecta > Coleoptera > Curculionidae > Polydrusus > Polydrusus pterygomalis. The sequence continues at coordinate 4,290,340 of OZ018381.1, read as the reverse complement.
AGTCATTATTTCTCAAAATTCTAGCCTTCGATCACAGTCAACGTCAAAAAGTTCTTGCACAACAATAGTTGCTTATTATTTGACCAGTTGTCTTGGCTGAGCAAACTTAAAGAAATTTCTTGACTAAATTGCAAATAAAACAACCATTGACAAGTTGACAGTGTTGACACATAAATCAGCCAAAACGAACGATCTCAGTCACAAATCCGGTAACCTTAGCGTAGGTAAGGGGGGAGGAAATTTGACTGAGATAATCTGACTTACTTGGTCAAATAAAACGGCAAGGTAGTCAATTTAGGTCAGCTCAGCCAAGACAAGTGCACTGAAAAAACAGTTTATTTACTATAAGCTAAATTTATTATCATCTAATAAATCCCTTATTCGATAATGGCGGAATAAATATTTATTTGGGTAAAATAACGGATGCATTAAAAGTATTTAAATATAGTTACTTAGTAGCAAATAAAAATATATTGATAATTTACATATTTTTTGTTTGGCATACATATAACTTTGTTTCTGATAAACAATTTTATTAGGCATAAATAAACCATTTTTTTGTAATAATGTCTGCATTTATTTACTATAAATAAAGCACATTTATAGTTATTAACAGTAAACAAATTATTATTAAATATAAACTTACGTTTCTTCAACAATAACAAAGGTTTGTATATAACACAAAATGCTTTATTTGCCACAAATAAATCCCTATTTATAATAATATTTATTTATTTTCAGTTTTACATTAAATGATTTCTACTATTAATGAATCACCTTGGTTTAGGTTATTTTTCTTCAGTTCTAATAATTTGTGGAATACAGGCTCAAAATTCCTGTATAGTTGGCCGACGCAAGCAGGGTATTTTCTTTTAAAATCAATGTCTATAAAGCTGTGTCCTAGTGAAGTGGTATATTTTCATGTCCTATTAAATCAAAAATATATTTAAATTACTTTTCTTATTAATTATTGTCTACAAATATAAAAGTAACCCATTGTTTAAAGCGATTCACTACAGCTGTATTGTATTTGGCAGTTTATTTAAAAACAGATTGAGCATATAAATGAATAAAAAAATATATTTATCCACGCCATTTGTCGATTATTTATAAAAAATAATTTACATGTTTATAGCTAATCAATATATTACTAGAAATTCAAGCTTATTTATTATTAGCAAACTTTATTAATTATTAACAAACCAGTTTTATTCGTCTTAAGATGGTCGAATTCGATAAAATACATTTAAAAATTATTGTACGCGGTTACTGATTATCCCAATGCATTTGTTTAAATTATTTGACACTTAAAACTCTACAATAAACAGTATTTTTTATAAACCTTACCAGAACAGACATCTATTAAATCCTCGAAATTGTTCTCGAGCAGAAACTTTTCCAAGGACGGTTTACTGTTACTGTCACTGGCCATTTTTTGTTGGAAGTATCCAGGTACTGGAAAATGAATTCAATAAAGTGTTTATTCAAAATACACACTAACCGCAAAATATGCACTGCACGAAACCTGTTTTCACAAATAATTGACAATATTAGGAAATATTTAGCAAATGGATTTTACTCCGTGTTATCTGCGCATGGTGTCGTCCGTCGTACATGCCGGTACGCGGCGCGTATTCTAGGAGACGAAGAACAGTGTGCTGATCTTACAAATATATATTTATTATTTATAAACAAATAATATATTCCTGAAAAAAAAAATCAAATTTACTTATAAAAACCAAAGTAAAGTAAAAAAACAAACAACCCTTATTAACTGTGAATGTAGGCTTAATTTGAAATAAGCGAATATAGGATTTTATTATGATCAAATATGTATCGTTAATTAAAAATATATATACGTCAAACAAGGTGTTTGTTTCTAATAAATTTATTATATTTTAAGGTGGGAGTATCAACATGCTTGCCAACCTATAACCTATTTCGCGTAGATTTATTTATGTTTTCTAGCTTTTATACAAAATTTAAAGAAAATCAGTATCGACTTGATATTCTATATGTAATAATTGACATATATAAGAAATATCAAGGAATTTCATAACTTATTTTAGGAGAATTGTATAGCGAAAAATATCGGGTAAGATTTTTTTTAACATTATTATGTCATTGTCACTCATTGTTCTTTCATTATACAATTCTCCCAAAATTAGCAATGAAATAAATTGATATTTTTGTAATATATCAGATACTACCTAAATAATGTACCGACGATATTGATTTTCTTTAAATGAGAGTTATTAAAATATTAAACTCAAAAAATCAACGCGAAATAGGTTATAGGTTGGCAATAGATTGAATGACGTTGAGAATTCAACCTTAAGGATTATTGTGAGTAAAATTCATTGTTTCACATAGAATATGTTTGATTTATGGCAAATAAAAGTCACCTAAATAGGGATTTATTAATTAAAAACCATATCACTTTTTTCAGTGTGGTCAAATAATAAGCAACTATTAATTTTGTATGGATGCATTTTCTCAGCATGAAGAACGGTTCGTACAGATTTTTGAACAATTTCATGATCCAAAGCAAGCTGATTGGTGGATTGTTTGGGATTTTCTTCTATCGCAAGCAGAATGTCCAGCTTTTTTTCCTCGGAGGTAGCAGTCCTGGGTCTTCCAGATCTTGGGCGGTTTTTTACAGTACCAGTCATTCTGTAACGCTCAATAGTTCGAAAAACTGCATTTTTTTTAATGTGCCTGTCTGGATGCAACTTATTGTAAATATTACATACCTCCTGATATGATCTCTGTTTATCGCCAAACCCCCTTAAAATTAAAATATCAATTCTCTCTGTTTCAGTAAGTAAAAATGCCATGCTATTTTCTTTTTTGTCTATTTCTGTCAGAATTTGAGTTTCAGATGTCAAACTATTAATTATTTATTAGTAACCATGGTCGTGCCTTATTTTTTGTTCACTATGTTCGAAAATCGCATCGTTATACGTTATTATTTGAAACGCCGATTTGTAGGAAAGTAATGTATTTAGTTATAACACATGGTTAATAAAAAATGTTTAAAATTGAGTCGACAATCAAAATAAGTAAAAATATACAGGGTGTTCTATTTAAAAAAATATAACTATCATTCTCCACAACTTTGTGGGCGACCCTGTATATTTCAATTTATCACCGATATTTAGATTTTTAATAGCCCTACATTTTTTATATAAGACGGGTTTTGATAACCCCTGTATATTTTTAAATAATCGACCGTTCTGGTAATTTTTCCTAAACCTGTATAATACAGTGACCGGCAGAAAGTGCGCAGCATATGGAAAAGTTTTTTATCTTTAAGTTTAGAAAATTAATTTTATTTTAGATAGGTTCTGCATGTTCTCAAACCAAAATAACACCCATTAAATCCGGTCAAAGTCTTATGGTATACGAGGTAGGATCAAAAATTTGAAATTCCGCTAAGAGTAAAGTACCTCCATCTTTCATTTTAGAATATTTTTTTACTAAGAATTATTGTTTTAATTTCAAAGTTAATACCCAAATTACAAATTTCGTTCATTTTTGACTAAAAAATGGATTTAATCGTATTTTCTGAATAACCCTGTATAAAAAATAAATGGCAACCGAACAGTACGAAAATTAGATTTTCTGCAGACTTTGTTAGAGATAACCGACGATCATAAGTCCGATTAGTTCGATTTCATAATATTATGGCTTTTTAAACTAAAAACATAAAAATATTAAATATTTTTGCTGCACACCGTATTTTATTTTCTGAGGGAACAATTTAATTTCATCTAACTGATATTTTTTGATTTTCATTGACTTAATGCATCTCCTAAATAGTTTTTTATACATTAAAGTATGCATAGAACGTTTCCTTTTGATTTATCAAGAAAAAAATTATCCTTATTTTGCTTGACGAATAAAATCCGTTCCAAATATATTTTTAATTTAATTTTTTTTCTTTATAAATCAAAAGGAAACTTTCTATGCATATAAAAAACTATTTAGGAGATGCATTAAGTCAATGGAAATCAATATCAGTCAGATGAAATTAACTTGTTCCCTGAGAAAATAAAATACGGTGTGCAACAAAAATATTTAATATTTTTATGTTTTTATTTTAAAAAGCCATAATATTATGAAAACAAACTAATCGGACTTATGATCGTCGGTTATCTCTAACAAAGTCTGCAGAAAATCTAATTTTCGTACCGTTAGGTTGCCACTTATTTTTTATACAGGGTTAATCAGAAAATACAATTAAATCAATTTTTTAGTCCAAAAAAAAGCGAAATTTGGAATTTGGGTATAACTTTGAAATTAAAACAATAATTCTTAGTAAAAAAATATTCTAAAATGAAAGATGGAGGTACTTTACTCTTAGCGCAATTTCAAATTTTTGATCGTACCTCGTATACCATAAGACTTTTACCGAATTTAATAGGTGTTATTTTGGTTTGAGAATATGCAGAACCTATCTAAAATAAAATTAATTTTCTAAATGTAAAGATAAAAAAACTTTCCCATATGCTGCGCACTCTCTGCCGGTCACTGTACTAACATTACTATAATACTCATTATATTCTGAAAATTGTTTTTTTATATTCACTATAACAGAAAAGTTCCAAAGTAGAAAAGTTAAATTCGATTACCTCAAAATGTTTTAAATGCCACTTAGCCCCTTTATGCACTTGTGTCTTCAATTATCATGGTTTTTTTTTTGGGAAAATCAGCCATTAACCTGACGTTTCGGGACCACAGATCACAAAAAATCATATTTTTCATTTCCGTCCCTTTGCCTGTCTGTCTGTTGGCTCGATATAATAGCTAAAAACTACTTGACGGAAAATTATATAACATATTATTTATAATATATTATAAGTATATGTATATTTTTTGAATACAAACGCATTTTATTGAATTTTTGAGTTATTCCAGGCATGAAACAATATAAAGTTGTTATGTTTCTTAGTTTCCTTTTTGTGAATCATTTTGGTATCTTGACATAAAACTCTAGCCCCTTCTTGTGATCTTGACGAGTTTTCAATATTTAAAATAAAAATCATAAGAAAGGATCTATTATAGGTTGGTAGTTGTTCCAGTGGCGTAGCCATAGGGGGGTCGGTTGACCCCCCGCCCTCGCCCCCTGGCTTGGCGCCCCTTTGCTATTTAAATAAAATTAAAAAATCGGTCTTATTTGAATTTTAATAAACTTAACACAGACGCAAACACTAGCTGGGAGGTTTGAAGATTTTCTTCAAATTGCAAATAGATTTATTTGCTTAGAGGCAGACGTTATCTCTCCGACACTAGATAATATAAAATATCTTAGGGATCTGTCAGCCTTTTATGAATCTGACATAAATGGCAATTTAATAATCGATGAATATAAATAATTTTGCGCTTTTTTTCAACAATTAAAAAAAGAAAAGATTACCCTAAAAACAAATGAGATACTTCCGTATCTTATTTCAAATAAGCTTGAAAGTTCATTCCCAAATATATGCATTATTTACACGGTATACCTTACTATTGCAACGATCAACGAACAGTGCCAATGCGGAAAGGTCCTTTAATCGGTTAAAAAATATTAAAACTTATAATCGCTCGACAATGACGGAACAACGATTAAATGACATAGCTATATTAAACATAGAAAGTGATTATGTCAAAAATTTAGATCTTTCTCACGTTTTAGATGATTTCAAACGCCTTAAGACTCGTCGAATAGCTTTATAGTTATAGGCCATTGATATTAGTATTAAAATAGCCAAATAGAAGAAAAAAATTATAAACTGTTGCCACTTTGGAATCAAACTTGTCAAGGGAAGTACTTTAAAAATCAAAAAGTTTCCAAGCCCTAAGGGCGAGCTTCATCCCCTAAACCCACCCCTAACGTGCAATTTGTCAGTTTTTTCCGTTTTGCTCGAATACCGTTCATCCCACACAAAAAAATTTACCTACCAAACATGTTCCCCATAAAATTCTGCATAAAAAAGGTTTTATAATCTAAATTGTTTAAACTAAAGGTTTTTGAGAAATCAGTAATTAAATTTAGGGGTTGTTTAACATGGACCAACGAACACGGTATAATCACGTAATTTACTTTTAATTTCGAAACTATGTGATTTCATGAAGGTTGAATTAGGGTGGAGAAGGGATTTTTTAAAAAGTTTTACGACTAATACAAGAGCACTCGTTTCCACACCACCATTGAGGTAGAGTTATCGGCGCGTTTTTTTTTAAGTGGTTTCTCCTGAAGACCTAATCCACTAAGTAAAAATAAATCATACTTTTTCTGTAGTATCCACATCATCTGTAAAATCTCTATTGATACAGCTCTGGCCACGGCAATTTGTGCACATCGTTGTGCAACGTAAGCCTGCCTTAGTACAGCTGCATCTATTTCCACAACCTTGTTTACAACTGCAGGTAATTAATTTTAAAATAGAAACTGGGGCGGGTGGCTCAGTGGTATAGATAGGTGACAGTGCATTATAGTTTTTTTTCCACCCCCATAACTCAGGCTGCAAATGTTGTCCATGCCATATTTGCACTTGAAGGTAACTACGACGGGAATGCTGTTGTAGTGCTGCCGACGTTGGAGGTAATTTCGAAAGAAACACGGCTTTGCCCGCTTGGGCAACAAATTTATTAAAATAAGCAAATCTTTGCTCACTGAGACTGCCCTCTAATAATTTAGCCTTATAAAGCTCCTTTATAAATCTTTCCCCAGCTTGCTCAATTTGGTCTGAAGTTGACTCAGCGTTGTTGAAAATCTGAATTAAACTATCGAGGTCTTTCTTCTGATTAAATAGTTGTACAAATTGTTGTTTGCCCTTTCCAAAAAATCCTAACGTGGTATCGCAACCACTAATTGCATGAATGAGTAAGATAGATTCTTTACAATTGCGGACAATATTAGATGACTGTAAGTTCTTCGAACTATACAGCCGTTTTTTAACATTACCTTGAGCCTCCTTTTGAAATATGATATCTGTGTCCTCTGGGGTAACTGCAATTATTAAAACAAGTAGGTCGACGTCTTGACCAACCACTACGACTTGTTCGTTTTCCTGTGATTTTTTTTATAGCAGTGGTAACAATTTCGTTATCAGCATCATCTACAGCAATACATTTGCCTACATTTTGGTTGTCCAGATGTTCAGCAAGCTGTGAAATAAGTCGTTCCTTATTGTTAAGATTAGTTAAAAATTTACTTTGCATTTCAACTAATATCATGTTTTTGTTAAAAAGAATATCAGGCGCGGAGCGTTTTAACATTCTCCTTTGACGTTCAACACTTTTTGTGCAGATACTATTTTCGGAGTAACCGTCCAATACAACAGAAACTTTGTTGCCATAGCGTTTATGAATAAAATTGGTATATGCAGAGTAGACATCTCCAAAGGTACCTTCTTTTGGCCAAACCATGCGATGAAGAAGGCAACCACCATCAAGAACGAAATTATAACCTGCTGTGCTTACTTCTTTCTCAGCGACTTTGTTAAAAATATCGTAGAGCGACCATTTTCTTAATTATTTTATTATTTTATTAATTATTTTTTAATACGTAATTATACCGTGTTCGTTGGTCCATACAACCCTTGAATTTAATGACTGATTTCTCGAAAACCTCTGGTTTAAACAATTTAGATTGTAGAACCTTTTTTATGCAGAATTTTATGGGGAACATGTTTAATGAGTAAATTTTTTTGTGTGGGATGAACGGTATTCGAGAAAAACGGAAAAAACTGAAAAATTGCACGTTTGGGGTGGGTTTAGGGGATGAAGGTCGCCCCTAGGGCTTGGAAACTTTTTTGATTTTTAAAGTACCTACATCCCTCAAAATGTTTAATTCCAAAGTGGCAACAGTTTATAATTTTTTTCTTCTATTTTTCCTAATATCAATGGCCTATTATATGAAAACGTTTTATGAATTATTGATTGAAGTTGTGTAAGGTCAGAATATTAAAATATTTTTAGTTTTGTGTTTATTTTTGATTGTTTAGTACTTGTTTTTATTATAAAATTATTTTTGTTTTATTAAAATTAAAATAGTTTAACTGTGTTAAATGAAAAAAAAAAACGTAATATAATATAATAATATATCACAAAAAGCATACAATGCATTTTTTTACCCGATGTTGAAATCCCGATGTTTTTTAGCTGAAATTTAAAACACGTCTTAGTTTGGAAAAATATCCTTCTATTGTCACTCACCAATAATTTAATAAAAGGCTTTAATGGTGCTTAATACCATGCCTTATTTTTTTGTCCATGTTTAATTGAATCTGGATTACAAAAAACAATATGACATAATGTGTATTTAAAAATATAGGCGCCCCAAAAGGACTTCGCCCCCGCCCCAAAATCCTGGCTACGCCACTGAGTTGTTCGGATTGGTTCTTGCATATGGCGACATTACTGTTTTCGTTTAGCCTGTGGCGTATCATATAAACATTTATTTTACTGGGTAAATTATTATTAACATTTAGATTTTTTAAGGTGGTTTCTGTAATAAAATAACAGTACAAAAAATGCTTTTGATTATTTTTTTATTAATGTCATTCGATCATCCTTCGGAAAACTAAAAACAAATAAATAAGTATTATTAATAATTTGGTCATGATCATCGAATAAAGAATAATAATACGTGAGGTTAAAATTATGTCAATTTTAAAATTTGTTGCTCTATTTGGTACAATACGATGTGGATATCTTTCTTAATAAATGCGCACAGCCTCTCTGGAATTGCCTTGGGCAATTTCATAAACAAAATGCATATCGACCATTTCTTAGTTTGGAAATTGAACCATTTTCCAATAATTATCAAATTTATAATCTTAAAACATTTAAAAACACTTCAAATAATTAAGATGAAATAATTACTTGGCACTCTTTTAAGTTATGTCAGTTTATGTAAAAATCAAATTTGTTTGAACAGCAACTGTTTTTCCTTCAATAATAGCACTCTTATTCTTTTTCTGTTACTTTTAAAACATTGCAGTAAATAATAAATTATTACGTTATGCGATTATTTTATGTTAATTTCTTTTAACGAAAACAGTTTTAATCTGTGCGAAAAAATTCAAAAGAGGACTTTCGTGTAATTTTAATTGTTTAAGGCCCAGTTGTATATGTGTCGATTAATCAGAACATTAAACAAAAGATTAATCACAATTTTAATGTTAGGATTATTCTTGATTCTCAGTTTTATACATGCAGGTTACGCAATTAAATCAATCGAAAACTCCTTCGACCTCATTTTGCGCCTATCTCCTCTATCTTCAAAGAAGAGATTTTCTAACCTATTTTTGGTTTTTAGAAGGCGCTGATGGTAAATAAATAATTATTGACGTATTGTTTTAATTATAAAGTAATGTATCTATTTCCAAACTAAAACAGCCAAAATAAGTCACATAATAAACCGTAAATAAATCTGTGTAAATACCTTCTGATACACATAATGCACAATAAGTTTCAATAATACTACTAAAGTAAAAATATGCTTTTTAAAAGCCTAAACCGATCTACAAACTCCTGATCGTTCCAGATTTCTAGATGATTTGGTCTCGGCTTCCATTAATGTCTTCATCGTCATCATACAATAATAATCGATCATTAATCATTTTAAAGGGAAAATTATTATAGGGTTATATTGTACTATTCTTAATGCTATTTTTTAAAAAAACACTGTTTTTTAACATTTTAATCATGACCGGTGGATGTTAACCGGTGCTCTTTGGGCGGTTAAGTTAATTCTTGGTTAAAGTGCTGGTTTGGACCTAATCATAACCTATATAATTTCGCATTTCATAATTTTTACCGGTTAATCAAAGGAACCCAGTCCGCAGGAGCACGTCAAAATGACGTCATATTCTGGTGACTTATGACCATATATGACGTGACTATATGACGACAATATGACGTGAAAATGACCTCCTAATGTCACAGACCGATGACGTCAATATCTGACGTCATTTTTACGTCTTGAAATGACGTGACTTTCGCGCCATTTCTTGACGTGACTTTCGCGTCATTTTATGACGTGAAATTCACGTCTTATATTTTGTATTCACCAGTAATCCAATTTAAACTAAAACTACTTAATACATTGTGTAAGCATTTATTATGGGTAAGTAGGTACATACTACTAAACCATGTCACCACCACCACTGTAATAATTATCACGTTCGACAGGAGCAACAGGCGTCTTCTGCATTCGCTGCTTCGCGTATTTTTGCCAAATTTTTATTCCATGTTCAATATCACTTTGAGTAGCGGCAGGGGTTTAATCTGTACCGCACCTGTAACAAAAATTAACAATAAATTTCACAAAAGTTAAAAAAGTGTATATTTTTATTTATTTATATAAAATTATAGTTATGGAAAGGTTTTTTGTATGTTCTCTTATATGAAATAACTTAATTCAAACACTTTTTACGGCAAAATAAGTCGTTATTTCTAAAGTTAAAGTCAAGAAATTTTTGCATAAACCCGGCATAAAATTGTCCTAAATAAGTGCGTTACCTTTATATTGGCAAATAAAATGAATATAAAATTAAATCCAGCATGGCGATAGGACAAAAGATACATTTTACTAGAAAGTTAGGCACAAAATAGACTAAAAATTAGAGATTTCGTCTTTAAAACTTCGCTAACCTAAGTAAAATAATCCTAGAAATCAATAAATCCTGTCATGTAGCAGCAATAACCTGCAAATAGTAGGTACTATTTATAGAGACCTTGCTATTTAACAACGAACACCAACAACAGTACTTACCTTTGCTTTGGTTTCGTTGGTTGAAGTATGTAAACAACAAACACCAACACTAATAAACGTACAAACACAACACTATGAAATAATAAATACCTACTTGAAATGACAGTGAAAAAATGGCGGAAGCTAACCGCCCGTGCTCGAGCAGGGAGCCGACGTTCGTCTGCAAGGTTGCCAACAGGTTAATACAAAATTATTGGCAAAACTTTTCTGTATTCCTGGCAAACATAAAATGGCATTTTCAGTTTCCACTATATACATTAATAATATAGTCAGCACAGTGTAAAGTTATAATTGTTTTTGCTTTTACCCACCGACTGAATATTTATCAATAAAAGTAAAACTATTAAACATGACGTCATGGCGTGGATAGGCGTTTAGGGAGTTCCTAATAAACTGGCAACCCTGTTCACTCTCGTTGCATATGGCAGGAGGGACTGCGCGCGCTGCCAATGCACGATTATGAGGCGATTATTCTATTTTTTGCGGCACCCACAAAAAAAAAAGGTTTGTTCGGGTTTGTCATGTAAGTTATTATAGTTTTTTGGGTAGAAATAATGAAAAATATATTATACCAGATATCACCAAGTAAAGTCGACAATATGACGTGAATTAAATGACGTCAGAAATTCGACAATTAACTAACGTCAAAATGTCGTCGATTTTTGGTCGACTGACGTCTATTGACTAGTAGTCACCAGATATTGACGTCATCTTGACGTGCTTCTGCGGACTGGGAACTGTTGATTATCACAACCTATAAAAACGAAATGACGATTAACCGCAACCTATACAATCGGGCCTAATAGTTTGGTAAGTAATTTAAATTTTTTACTCCTATTATCCCAGGGACATATGCCATAAAGTGGTTTTTATTTTTTTTCTCGAAAACGAAGTAAGATAATATGAAAAAAATTCAGGAGATAAAATAGTTGTATTTGTAGTTGCTTAATTCGAAAAAAAAATATATAACTTTTAAAAAGTCAGTGGCGCGCAAAATTTTCTGTTATAAATATAAGATTTCCGGGACGCTACTAGACTTAATAATTTTAATCTAATTGAGGTTAAATCATCCTCTTGTTATTACAAACAGAATTGCCAAATGTCAACAAAATCGAGTAAAAGGGTATTGAGATAAGTATTTACGAACATCCGATTTTTTTTTAAAGTTTGACACCCTGTATCGTAAAAGCTAAATATGCATTTTCGAACTCATGTTTATAAGAACTTTTCTTCTTATTTTCCTTTTAAGAGCAAACTTAATAAAAAATACAAAAGGATGCTTGATGCTCGAAACCTAAAAAAAAAAACAGAAATATCCCATATTAGCTGGGTCCATGCATTACCAAAACATCCTGTATTTTTATAGGTACCGTATCAGCTCTGCAATGCTTTGTTTGCCCGGGCGATCTTGAAGACATTGGCAAAATTGAGGCCTGTCACGATCCGTTCGACAAAGATAAGCACAACGACACGTCCATCGGTTGTGAAAGGACGGACGGGGGATCAAAAGAAGCTAATACGTCCACAGAGGAACCAACAACGACACCGCCATTGAAGGAGCGACTCGTGGAGCTGGCGGACCAGGTGGACACGTCGGCGTCCTGGAAATGTTACGTAGCCCTCGGCATGTTAAACGGAACTAGGTGTAAGAGTTTATATCCAAATATTTATAAAAAAAACCATTTGTTTCCCCCGCTGCTCTCTAATTTTATTTAAATTGGGACAAAGTTATTCCAGCTGAATTTAGAGCATTTTAGCTATTACAGAAAGCTGCCTAGATGTCCTAATGACGTCGTTAAAGCGCGGTGACAGCCGAAATGGTACAACATTTTTCGGCTTTTAAATGGACTTTACACTCAGCCGGATGACTAGATTTTTTTAGTTAAAAGTGCGCCAATACAGGCAAATAAGTGGTTGGTATCGGTTAGAGACACTCCGATATTTCGATTACTTATATAGCGGGTGTCCACGAAAGGTGGTTCGCCCCTCTAACTTTTTTGTTTTTCAAGATAATGGAATAAAATTCAGGGGATTTGTATACGACAAAAAACTGCATTTTTTGATAAGTGACTCAACATTATGGAACTTCCGTTTTAACCGGAAGTGACATAAACTTTCGATTTATAAATGGGAGACCTGGTATATTTTTCCTTTTTTTGACTCCATATGACATTCTAAATACAACGATGTGTCACTTGTCACTTTTTGTCACCACGAAAATATTTTTTTTTTCAAATTTATTGTTTTATCTAGAGGGCTATGAATAGCTTAAAATCACTTATTTCAGTTCTATAATCTTGGGAAAAATACAATTTTACTATTTTTGGTCCAATGCTACGTGCTATGTAAAATTTAATCTTTAAAGTTGTATAACTCATTTTTTTAAATGGCAACATGGTGGCTCGTCGGGTAATGAAAAAAGACGATTTCATTACGATTATTTTGATACCATACACTATTAGGTTTTAGAAAACCTGCCATTAAAAAACTTTAAAAAGTTAACTTGGAACTTTAGTCAACTTGGAACTTTCCTAATAGTGGAGTAAAAACAGGGGAAAGTCGCTTCCTTCTTGATTTTTTTTAAGGTACAACCACATGAAACCTTGACAGCATGATGGGTTAGGCCCTTGCACATGTGAAATAAATAATTACGACATTTTTTCGGGGTTAGAATTTTTTTTTTCAATAAATGTGAAAAATTTTCAAAATTTTATTTTTGTACTTTTTTGCACATACCACGCGATATCTCTGAAACTAATTCACATATAAATATATATATTTTTTTAATCGATGGAAAAAATGTTAGCGGTGGATACTGTGCCATTTTGGTATCCATTGTGGGTGTAAATTTTTTGGTAAAAAGGATTAAACTTGAGAGTTAACTTTTATGGCAGCTTATTTTTCAGTAAGCGAAAAACTTTTTTGTGTTAAGGAATTTTGACATGGTATCTGCGTATGAAATGAAGAAAACATATCAGAGAAACTTTTTTATTAATAGGTTATTATCCTATGACAAATAGTTTTAAAGTTATATTTGATTAAAGGTGTAACTGGCGCGCTTATTAAAATCGGAATACCACCGTAGCGAGCGCGAGCTTCTCGGGCCTCGCGGCCGCGGCTGGTACCTTTATTTGACAGGTTCATTCATGTTAAAAGTTAAAGTAAGGAATTATTGACTATTATTTATTCAAGTAAACTACTTTTTTATATGTGTGTTGTGTGTGATATAGTGAACAAGTTTATAGTTTAAATTAATAATGAAGTGTTTAATTTGTGGACAAACAATAAATGAAACTAACAAAAATATTGTACAAACTCCCAGGATATACAAGGGTTAAAAACAATTTTATGTGCTGCGGAGAAAAGACAAGATAGTAGTTATGCTAAAAATATATTGAGACGAAAAATTGACATTTTAAGTAGAAAAATGTTAGTTAAATTTCATGTAGGTTGTAGAAAATCTTATACTAGTTTGCAAAATCTTGAGCATATCGATCAAATGAGTACAAGTGAAGTAAATATTGAAGCCTAAAATTCTAGAACCAGATGCAATACCGAGGGGTTTAATATTCGCACAATGTGTCTAATCTGCAACAAAACCGGCAAAAAGGGAAAAAAGCAGAAATTAATATCTGTTCAAACAGGTACGTAACATTTAATTTTTAAACACAATATATATTTTAAATCATGCAATAATTTATTTTATTTACAACCATACATGTAATGTTGACACTACAACATTTTTAAAAGTTTGGAAGTGTCAAATTACCTACGTCTACTTCCCTCTTCCACTTCCCTCACCCATTTCCCTCACTCAGTTCCCTCATTCTTGTCATTCAACCAGCATATTTTTGTTTGGCGTCAAAACAATAAATGTCATATTTTGACATTTTTACTACATTTTTTGAAAAAATCAAATATAGTCGGCTTCCACTTAACTAGGCGCGTTATGAACTTATCATACAGAAACTTATATAGTATTGTCTTGCTCAAACCAAGGTTAAAACGGCATTATAAAGATATCCGTAATATAAACGCGATAAACCTATTGGTAATTTATGAATCTGAGAGAGAAGCACATCTAATTTTCAGTAATTATCAAAATGTTTCGAAGAACACTACCGTATATGTACGTTAATGTCGTGAATAAGCTCCCTAGTTTTGACAAATGTGTCATTATTAAAAATATTGTGACATAAAATTGCAGGTTTTCTGTATCCCCCGGCAAATGAAATGGTTCTCAATTTAATAGATTATTTTAAAAATGAAGAAGAAAAGACTACTGAAACCGGCGAGTTATTAAATCCCAAGTCTATTAAAGAGAAAGTATCGGAAGCACTAAAACTAAGTTTAAGATCAATACAGAGGATTGTTCATGAAGGTAGTAGAAATATACCAATGAAGAAAACGCAACGACGATCAAGGAAAACGAAGATTGAAACTTTACAGGAAGGTAGAAAAATGGATGTAAGGAATGTTATATACGACCTATATGCATCACAAGACGATATAACGATTGCAGCTCTGAAAGATGCTTTGAAGGAACGAGGTGTTTTGGAAACAGGTCTCAGGTCATTGTCAGCGCTCTATAAAAGCTTAGGATTTCGTTATAGAAAGGACTGCAACAGAAGATATTTGTGCGAACTACCAAGAATTGCAAGCGAACGAGTAAAGTTTCTGAAAAAATATGTTGAAAATTATGAATCAAAGTTTAGAAAAGCAGTTTTTTTTAGATGAGACTTGGGATATTTTAAATAAATGTACACAAAAATATTCAAAATTACATACAATGTAAAATGCAGACAAATTCTGATGTTCTAATTTTTATTTATTAAACAATCACCCCTATTTACGGACCTACATTTGATTCCCAAGGGTGGTCGCTAGTCAGAGGTTTTACTGTAGGTATATTGTTTATCTAATTTTCCATCAATTTAGTTATTAAATTTTTGAAATATAAATCTATTTTGTCAACCGTGTGCAACAATACGAACGCACCCCTGGGAAATTAATTTTGGAACGAGACCCGTCACTGTTATTATGTAATTTTTATTATGACTGATAGTTTCAAATTAATTGTTAACCTATTAACATTCAATTTTATGGAAAATCAGCTGTCCATATGACACCTTATTGGCTTTTATATTTTGAAACATTTTTGAACCTCTGATTCAACTGATTTGATTCAGGAGGTCACGTGCGCCTAGTTAAGTGGAAGCCGACTATATTATTTAATTTTCAATTAACGGTGGTGTGGTTGTAAATAAAATAGTATACAAACCTCATATAGACACTTCTGGGAATCGGGCATTCGAAAACGCAGCAGCGCCGAAAGTTTTCGCATAAGAAAGTTTGTCGGACTCGTCCCAAAGAAGGCACTGACGCAGTTTGACATTTGTATGTGTCATTAAAATTAAGGGTCCTTGTACTGGGGACTATTACTAGAGTTTCGTTATCATTGAGAAAATTTGGTCCCTCGTTCAAAAAATAGTAGGTAAGAAATATTAACAGTGATTTCTTATATGACGATGATCGAATAAATTCTCTGAACTTTGGCACTTTTCTGAGACCTTCTTCTTCTTCTTTTAGTGCCATATCAGGTTCTCCTGATGTTGGCAATCACAATGGCGAGCTGTGCTCTATCTTCTGCGAGTCTAAAAAGTTGACTAATAACTTTTAATTCAAATTGCGCCCTCTAGCAATTTTATTAGAAACTATTGTGTACCATTGGATATGACAATTAAAGGTACTTACCTTTTCCTTCCAAAAAAGCTTAAATTAGTAAAATCGGATAATAATCTGAATGATCAAATACAACATAGTTGCACACATTTTTTCAATGCTCTTGACTTCAATGATTAGATATAGTTTTACCTTTCCTTTGTCCTTCTCTATCGTTCTTATATCAAAGAAAATAGGTCAATTCAAAGAAATTGTTTCTCCTTTTATTTGATAGGTTACAAATATCTATTTAACAATCATCATCACCATATGCTATATATACTCTTTACTGCCGACATAATGTAATATTTCCCACACTCATTTTCCCTTTCATATTTTGTAGAACACACACAGCATAACACCAATTTTCTCTCTGTGACATACATACACGAACACCCAGGATATTTTCATTTACAAATGATACCACACACAAAGAAATTTTAGGACACCTACCCTTAATCCACCTTATTGATTTTTCTCCCACATTAACATAGTACCCTTTCATTTCTTAGTTTTAGCTATATTATATTGTTATCTTAGTTAATTGGTTAGTAGTACTGTATCTACCCAACCTTAATTGAGCTTTTATCTACATAAAAAAAATTTTCTATTACTTAATTTAAATTTACCGCTATTTTCCTGTCAGTGCATCTGTCTACTGTCAATCAATTACCTTTCATTCACTTTTTCGCTAGCACGTGGAGGTGAACGGCCTTTTGGCATACGAAGAAAAATTCCAAAAATGTTCGATTTTTTAATTACAATTTTTACCAGCTACAAATTAACCTACCGCGGGGTTACTGAGGTTTAGTCCTCAGGACCCCAAAAAGTTCTGTTTTTATAACAATTTTGTAAGTACTAAGCCTTTTATTCAAAATTAAGAAATTCTCTCTAAAACATTATAAAACTTCACTTTACTAAATTTTAATTTCGATTTCTATTTTTACAGATAGGACAACACAAGGTGTACACCTTCATATTGTCTACAATATTCTTTATTAGTTCCTTTAATAACAAATTTTTAAAAAAATTTAAAAAATTTTTAAATAAGCCTCGACACCTAGACAGGTTTTCTTCTTCCCCACTTTTTTGATTGTTTCACAACCCTTCATTATGTTTTAATCGCTCTGTGGTTTTGCCACTATCAAATATTTCATGCTTCTTCTACACTTCTATTTAAATCCATAAAGCTCCATTAAGGTTCTAAATTTCAGTTTCTCTTTTGCTAACACCATCAGCATAGATTTAAAACTTTCTGTCTCCTGAAGATGAACGTTTCTACGTTCGAAACATGTAGAGACCCTTAATACTTGGATTTTTTTTCCATTAAACTAGTGGAGGAAGACTTTGTGTTTTTCTTTCCCTTTTCATACTTTCGACTCCACTTTGAGCATGGACTATTTCTTCAAATTAAAATCGGATAAGTTGTTTAGAAGTTACAGCGATTTTAATGTTTACACTTTCACTTGATAAGAGTAGGAGAAGCTATTGAAAGTGTAAACATTAAAATCGCTGTAACTTCTAAACGACTTATCCGATTTTACTAAATTTAAGCATGTTTGGAAGTACCTTCAATTGTCGTATCCATTGGTACACAATAGTTTCTAATAAAATTGCTAGAGGGCGCAATTTGTATTAAACATTATTGTTCTGGCAATAACTCTGAAACGAACAAAGATATCGAACTGCGGTTTATACATCTTTTCTTGTAAATTACATCTACTTTCCGATTATGATGTCATAGGTATACCGTATGATTTGAATTTTCGGGATAATATCAAAAAAACTGTTATTATTACAAATTGCACCCTCTAGCAATTTCATTAGAAACTATCGTGTACCATTGGCTACGACGATTGAAGGTACATATCTTTCCCTGCCAAACAAGGTTAAATTTAGTAAAATCGGATAAGTCGTTTAGAAGTTACGGCGATTTTAATGTTTACACATTCAATAGCTTCCCCCACTCTTATCAAGGTCGGTACGCCAACAAGCCTTAAACCAAAATGATGCAGAATTGTCTAAGCTTTTCAATGATATAATCAAGGTTATACCTTAACATGGAAATTTTCGGAGAAATTTAAAATTTAAAAAACTAATTTTCAATTGTGCCCCCTTGCGGCGAAATGAGGAACTTGAAAGTAATTTCCCGAATTTTCTCATGACCGCTTTACTCATAAATTTTTTTTCCCGAAAGCTGTACAATTAATGGTTTCCGAGATATAGCCGGCGTTCCTTATTAATGGGCCACACATGTCTGGTGCAAGGATTAAAATGCTGCAGCGAATGTAAATATGACACATGCAGCAATGAACCTTTAAACGAAGTCAATTTGTCGGATGATTTGGAACTTGAAGATTGCTAGACAATGGGATTTCAATCTTAAGTTCCTAAATTTATTTTGGTGTCCCAAAATAATTTAAAAAAAATATTTTAGATGCAAAACACAATGCGAAAGTAAATAAACAAGAAATAAATGTTTATTTATAATATAAAATATTTTACAAAAATTTTATTTATTTCTTGATCGATTTAGCGGGTTATGGTGTAAATGTTTATTATTGAAACAATATTTAAACGAACTGTGATTCGCCTAGTACAAGCAAATATTAACTCCGCTATTATTATTGTCTAGTGCGACCTCAACTGGTGGCCGTTCCGGCTAGACCAGCGACAAGCCGCGCGGAAATCTAGCTACTTCAATCGCTAGCGTACTTCAATTAAGGATAACTTAAAAACTATTTGTCATAGGATAATAATATAAATAATCTTTTTATAAAAAAGTTTTTCTGATATGTCTTCTTCATTTCATACGCAGATACCATGTCAAAATTTCTTAACACAAAAAAAGTTTTTCGCTTACTGAAAAATAAGCTGCCATAAAAGTTAACTCTCAAGTTTAATCCTGTTTACCAAAAAATGTACACCCACAATGGATACCAAAATGGCACAGTATCCACCGCTAACATTTTTTCCATCGATTAAAAAAAAATATACCTTTTCTCGAGTGTTTTCCTTAGTTCACTTACTGATCCAACATTTTTATTGTAAAACCGTGCACAATAGGATATTGTGCGAACTAGTTTAGTAAGTGTGGAGAATTTACTCATAATATCAATTTCGGTAGTGTTCTGTTTCGTTGTTACTATGTGATGCCACTCACTCTCACATTCACTTCTTCTTTCGTTAGAGTTACATTACTTCTAGGCATTTCTTCTAGTGACGATGCTTGTAACCATATTTGCCCGTTCCACCACGTTGTATTTTCTTTAAGTTTTAGCTGATCCATTCCACGAGAAATAATGTCTGTTGGATTTTCATTCGGATGGTACATGATTCCAATGTTGGCTCGGTATGAGTGAGTTAATTTCTGACACTGTATTGGCTACAAACGTCTTCTATTTGGCTGGATTTCCTTTTATCCATGACAATACGATCATTGAGTCTGTACATTGCTGATTGATAAAGTGATAATGTGTTTATTGTTCTTTTTAATAGTTTAGCTAGAAGTACCGCTGCGCACAGCGCTAGCCTTGGTATTGTTCATTTCTGGCTTGCCGGCGCCACTTTAGATTTAGCGGTTAACAGGATCGCTCTTGATTCTTCTGTTGGATTCGTTACTTTGATGTATATGGCAGCACCGTATGCCTTTTCCGATGCGTCACAAAATCCGTGTAGTTCAGTTATGCTGTTTTGGGTTTTGATATGTCCATCTTGGTAGAATGATGCTGTCAATATGGCTTAACTTTGTAACGAAATCTTCCTATTTGGTCTGAATTTTAGCAGGTACTGGCTCGTCCCATAGTAAGTTTTGCCACCATAATTCCTAAATTAGAAGTTTTGCATTTATTAGTACTGGAGCTAACCATCCCAGTGGGTCGAATAACTTCGCTACTTCGGACAGGATGATCCGCTTGGTCATTTTCTTCGCTTCGTTTTGCTCGGTTTTAAACCTGATTGTATCGTCGTTGGGAGCCCAGTGAATGCCCAGTGATTTTCTCGTATAATCTCCCGTTATTTCTAGGACAGATCCGTCTTTTAGTTTGTTATTAATATGGCTTAGTAAATGTTTGGTATTGCTGGACCATTTATGCAATGTGAATCCTCCTGATTTAAACACTTGTACTAGTTCATGCTGTAATTTGATGGCTTCTCTTACACTGTCTGCACCTGATAGCAGATCGTCCACGTAGAAATCTTGCATTGCTGCGTGTGCTTTTCATCTTCTGCCAGGCGTTGAATTGTTTTGATAGCCAAGTATGCGGCTGCCGGGGTTCCATACGTTACTGTAGTTAGTTCGTATTCTTGAATTCGATACTTTGGACTGGGTCGCCAAAGTACAGGGGTTTTCCGTATATTTTGGAGCACCCCTGGAGCTTTTATTTGAAGACCTAGAAAAACCTTTAAATTACCAAAGTTGCATGATTTTTCCTGAACTGCCAGAATTTGTTATCGGACAAAACAAATGAACATCATAAATTTGTTTAATAATGCCAATGTCGATTTTTTTAAATGGAACAGCCTGTATATTAATTATTTTTTTAACTCCTCACTCTTTTCTGATTCCAAATATGTATATATGTTATATGTTTGTTTCATAAATTATTATTATTATTTATATTAATTATTGTTACTGAATAAGCATTATGTTCTAGCATGTTTTCCTCACACCAATATAGATTTTCTAATCCGCAATATTTTGAAATAAAATTTTGCCTAAACGACTAAAGTAAACATATAACATATATACATATTTGGAATCAGAAAAGAGTGAGGAGTTAAAAAAAAATTAATATACAGGGTGTTCCGTTTAAAAAAATCGACATTGGCATTATTAAACAAATTTACGATGTTCATTTGTTTTGTCCGATAACAAATTCTGGCAGTTCAGGAGAAATCATGCAACTTTGGTAATTTAAAGTTTTTTCTAGGTCTTTAAATAAAAGCTCCAGGGGTGCTCCAAAATATACGGAAAAACCCTGTACAGCGTGATAGGCCTGATCATCTGGATGCATTTTTACTTTTTATTTTTTCGATATCGGCTGCCAATGCTATTTTCTGGGATCTCCATCGTAGCAGAATGTCTGATAAATCTTGTTGCAGTCTGGGTCCTGTGTACATTGTTTCATTTATACTAAGGCCCTAATTTTGTTGTCGTACTAGTTTATTCTATACCTGGCTGATGTGGAATGGAGTATTTTAGTTCTATAGGTGCCTTACATAGTTTCATGTGACCAAGGTCGATGTATTCTTTCATGAATTGTTTATAATTTATTTGTAGCTGTTTATCTTTGACAAATCGTTTTTACAGCTGTATTAGTCTTGCCACTGCTCTTGTTTTTGAAGTTCCTAAGCGGATCAGGTGATCATTGAAAGGAATGCGAACTGTGTAAGAACCATTTTGATCTCTTGTTGTATTGGATGCGTAATGCTCTTCACAGAATTGGTTTTCTTCGCTAAGTTGTATTTGCTGTGGAATCTCTTCTATTTCCCAAAATTTTGTGAGTTGTTTTTCCTCTTCAATGGACGTCGTCAGACTGAGAACTTGTAATTTCTTGTCTTGATTTTCCAGTATATTGCCAATATCCAACCTAGTTCTGTATTTTGACCAAGTAGTCCATCGTCAGTTTATGAAGACCTTTCAAGATTATTTTTCCATACTCTTTTGCTTCCAATATTAAATCGATTGGTCCAGGTTGCTGGAGTGTAGGGTCAGCGAGGATGTCATTTTGCCACATTTTCGTGTTGATTGTTAGGTATTTGCTAGGCAGTGTATGTGTCAGTTTGGGCAGAATTATGCATTTTGTCTGTAGACTGAATGTGCTGGAAAATCTTGGTTTGATTATTGCTTCCACCATCCATTTTGCTACTTGGGGCTCTCCACCAAGGCCCGAGACCTCAGCTTAAATCCGTTGTCTGGGTAGCCCTTACAATGCAGCGGCTTCTTCAGTCATAAATGCCGACTGTGCACCTGGATCTACTAGGATTCGTAGATATTCATGTACCCCTTGGTTGGTTGTTACTTTTATAATTGCTGTTGCTAGGAACACTGTCTCATTTTATCTCCCAACGTAGCTTGCAGTATTTCTTTGCTGGTCGCGCTGGTGATGTTGACTTGGTGGACCCCTTCTGTTGTTCGGTGGTATGTTTCGGGATCCATATGTTTTGTGTTGATGTCTAATCTCTGAGTTGTATTCATCTATGTGTAGCGTGGTGTGGTGAAATTTGTTGCATATTTGGAATCTGTTCATCGATTTGCATTTGGTGGACGTGGTATGCATTAGGCAATTCTTGCAGATGTTTTTGTCTATGACAAATTTGAACCTGGCTGACGGCATGATAGCTTTGTATTTTTTACAAATGTATGTGGCATGTGCTTGGCTGCAGTATCTGCATTTTAGTTCCTGGAAGGTATCTTGGCGCTGTTGCTCTTTTACTGGCGTAGATTTTATGTGTACCAGTGCTTCTAGTGACTTAAATCTTGTTTGAAGGAACTCCATAAGTTCATCTAGCTGTGGGATTCTGTGTGGATCACGAATATATTGCTCGTACAGCCTGTTTGTTTTGGGATCCCATTTTCGACTGATTATTCTATTTATTAGCGGACCCCAGGTTGCAGTATCTACACTAAGGTTGTTTAGGGCCTCTAGGCACTCCTGGATAGTATCGTAAAGGGCTTTTAGTTTGTAGGCTGATTCGTCTTGGATGGCTGGTATGTCTATAATTTTATCCATTAACTTGTTAGTAATTAGTCTGTCATTACTGTAGCGTTTGTTTAGAATATTCCAGCATGTCAGATAATTGGTACTTGTTATTTTCAGTTGTACCAATTTGCTTGCTTCCCCCTGTAGATGTGTTTTAAGATACTGCATTCTCTCAATGTCTGTTAGGGTGTTGTTTTTGAGAACGACATTTATGAAAATGTCTCTGAATGTAGACCAGTCTTCATATTGTCCATCGAAGACTCGTAGCTTAATTTGTGGTAGACTGATGTTACAGACTCTTGGTTGTGCCGTAGTATACGGTGTGGCTGATGGTGCTTTTGTTTTTGTGTTAAGCGATAGGAGGAGAGCGCCTTGAAGCTTCTCGAGGTCCCTGTGGTGGCTTTGAATAGGTAGGTGGATGTCTTGGACTTCTAGCTCTAAGGTACCCCTCAGACAATTGTGACCATTGTAAATTGATTTTGTCTTGCAGTTGTAGACGGCGGTTTTCTGCTGTGTCATATTCAAGTTCGTTTTTTGTTTTGTCTAGTAGTTCTTGTAAATGTTTTATTAATATCCCAGCTTTTAGCTGCCTCGATTGCTGTTCTGCTTTGATTCGGCTGTCAAGTATGTACTGCTCGTTTTTTCTATTGACTGAGTTCTTTTTTATGTTTCTAAGGTACCGTTGGATGTCCTTTCCTAGTTGCTCCTGTTCGGCAACTAGTTTGTTGACTTCTTCTGTCATCTTGAATTTTTGAATCGCTTCCAAACAGCTCGATGAATTTTTTGTCTAGCCTTGATAGAAGTTTTTAGGTTTTTGTGGTTTTGTAACGGCTAAAAATTGCCGTTAAATAACTATTTAAATGGTACCTCTACTTTAACTTTGTTCTAGTTATCATACTAATATTTTTACTGATTTTTATAATATAAAGTTTAAATTCACCAGTGTGTTCAAGAATTCACTTAATAAAATTTTGTTATAAAATAAGTATCTTTTATCTCTGTATAATATTTGTTTTTTTTTTGGTAAATTAAATATGTAATACCGACTTACCGACCAGTTTTAGCTTATTCTACACATAGTTTCAGTTGTCTGTCAATTTAAGGCACGATGTTGTTCACTTTTCGGCGTATACCCTGTATGTTGCAACTTTCCTGGAACCCTGTAGGGTCGATTTTGTTGATAAATGTAGTTAGATACTGATGTATCACCTAAAATAAAAACTTTAAGTATGTTTTCTACCCGCTTAAACTAGCTTCTCTTGTTGCTTGCTGTCAAGTACCCGAACGTTCAGTTGAAACCTTTTTGAAGCTTTGTATAAATTGTATTTATGGTATATCTCTTAAATAAATTTTTAGCTTACCTCATTCCTTGCCTACGTTCACTCATTTGCCTTTAGGGGGCCAAAACCTCGGTTCTTCCCTCAAAAACAGCTTGTTACTTTCTAGCTCGAATTTGACGTACTTTCAAGTTCACAAGTCATAGTAGCCGTATTGGCCGGTTGCTTCATGAATCCTAGATCTTAGTTTTGTTTGAATTTTCACTAGTGAGCCCCAGCTTCGCTTCTGGAAGGGCGATTCCTGGCTAAAAGTGTTGAAAGTCTATCTTTTACAATAACACGTCGAAACCCTGTTTATTTACTTACGAAGCTAGGTTAAATCGATTCGGTGGGATTCTCTACTTACTTGAAAGGCAGTTCTAGTTGATTTTCTCAATGAAAACCCCTATTTTTAATATTTAAAGAGGATTATTCCAGTATTGAATTATTTACCTTCCGATCAGCTGTTTGCACCATCTCGTCTGTCAATTTGTCAATTTCACGCGCAACACTATCGGTTATTCCGATTATCGATTTTAGTTCATGCGTCCAGCTGACAGCGACGCTGGTCGAGTATGAAACGGTATTCATTGTCTCATTTATAATTAAATTCTCCTATTTTAGTTGTGTTAAGGTAATTAGTCTTTGTGATTGCTCAGCGAGTTTTTCCACTGTCTAGAGTATTCTTTTTTTGTTTGCCGATGTTATTTTTATTAAATATAGGAATTAAATTCTGCACGCTATATGAGTATAGTTGGCTAGATTACCTCCGTTGTCGCCCCTCCCATGGATCGGCCGTTTTACACCGTTTCCTGTTGGCTAGAAAATTCGATACCTCACTTTTACACGATCGACTCGTGGTGACGGTCGCGTCCATTTGGAAAACCCTACAATTAACAGTTCGCTGGATCTGGGGCCCCAAATAAAGTCAAGGAAGTTTTAAGTTTTGTTTATTTGGCTATGCAGCCGTGTTGTTTTACCGACTTCCTAGAAAAGGCCGAGGCCGATTTTTGATGCGTCCAGATCGCTGCACGTGTAGTCCCCTGTACATCTAGGGGTCCTTGTACGGGATTGGATTTCCAAGAACCTATCCCATGTAACTGATTCCTTATAAGGAATCCTCCGAATACCAGCTCTAAATGACAGTTTGAGCACCAGCTCCAAAGACCTGTCTTGGTGCCAGCTGTGCGTACCAATGCGTAGAGCCAGTTCTAAGAATCAACTCTAGGCATCAGTTTTCAATACCAGTTATTGAAGCATAATTTAAGTACCTAAGACTTTATTGCTTTTGGTTTTTTTTTATGGTATTGAATTTGCGATATCTATGCTTTTATTTTGATAAAGGTTATTAATTTATTTAATTTGCTATATAACCTGACATTTGTGTCTAGACCATGACAAATGACAATAACTGCATATATTGTAAAGGTTTTACTTTTATGTTTTGAATGCACGATTTGATCCGTAACGGACATCGAAATTTAGAGAACCCGACTTTCAAATAAAGTGCCTATGTGATTTTATATATTTGTTTTATTTGAGTCACCTTATTAAAGCAACACACCCCTTTAATATTATTTTCAGGTTTCAGCTAGCTTAACTTTTCTTTTATCAATTTAGCCGAAGTAGAGGATCCAAAACTATCTTGATAGGTTTCTGTTTTTGCCTGGCCCAAAAACAGTGGTGCTTTAAATTTAATTATTTTTAACCCCTCCCTAATCTCCGACAGATGAGCTATGGCACTTTGCTCGCTGGCTGTAGGCCCCTCTAACTCGGATAAATACGATTGGTTTGTTCATTTCATTTCAGTTATTTAAATTTTGACATTTTATAAATACATAGTACTTAATATTTTATAATGATTTTTAATTATTAATTTTTTAAAATACTTAATTTAAATTCAAATTCCTCCTAAAGGCGATTTTCAGCGTAGCAGTTTCCAAGTTCGGAGTTGCTGCTATTGTTTTTTCTTCTATGGTGGTCTGTGAACTTTGACTTCCGGTTCGTGGATATGTAAATGTTTCCTGATTTATTGTTGGTGTACGTGAGTACTTTAGTTTTACTGCAATGTCTTCGAGACAGATTGATGTTAATTTCTGAAGTTTCTCCTGTCTCTTCTTTTGTCTGTAAGATTTGTTTAGTTTTTTTACTTGCCATAAACGTCTCTAGTTTCTCTATGTTGTGTTGTTATTTTTGTTTGTAATTTTGAAACCAGCGCCTATGCTCGCCAGCGGTTACTGGCACAAGAATACACACTTAATTTCTGTTTGTTATATATTTCTCGCCAGCGTTAACTGGTCAACTAGAAAAATACCTTTGTATTGGTGTAAAACCAGTGAATATGCTCGCCAGCGGTTACTGGCACAAGACTATACACTTAGTTTCTTTTTTGCAATACTTTTCTCGCCAGCGTTAACTGGTCAACTAGAAAAATACCTTTGTGTTGTGCTATTTTTGTAGTTATTGAGGAAACTGGGGTTACTTTGGAGGTTTCTATGGACCGTATGGCTCGCTGCGTTGGACAGGTGGTCACTTGGAATAACGATTTATTTTTGAATTTGTTGAAAATCCTTGAAATACACTTCTGAGGATGCCTCCTGCCCTATTAAATTCAGATAACGACACCCTGCAGTTTGCGTATCACCAAGTATTCTTCTGGTTTTTTGCTCGAAGGACCATGAACGAAATTAACCTCTTTTAAGGCGACTTCTTGTGTTGATCTATGTCGGCGACACTGGTAAATGAACGGTGAATTGTTACACCCTGTATGAAGGAACTGTTGTTGGCTGGATCTATAATCCCAGGGTGGCTAGGTAGAAGTGAATACAACCGATAGTGGTTTAATATTGCTTTTATTAAACAATTTACATCTATTTATATCAAATAAGATAACATATAAAATCATCGACACGTGCTGACTATGCATGATTGCTGTATGGCGGACCCTCTCATGATGGTGCTGATTGTGCAGGCTAGTGGGTCACGGTATTACAATTGTGTTTATGTAAATAATTAAATGTTTTGTTTAAATTATGATGTATGTCTAATTTAGGTCGAGAAAATTATAAGTTAATAAATGGATAAAATAAGTAAATTGGACAAAAATTCTAATTTTTTAATTTATTTTTCTAATATCTTGAAAATAGATCAAATTTTACAATAAATCAAAATATGTTAATAAGTGGATCACTCGTATTAGGTGACTTATTAAAGAAAATATTTCATTAAAATATGAATACTTTTATCTATATTTCTATGAATATAATATATAAAAATAGACTAATAATTCAATAAAAATTCTAATTTTTTTATTTATTTTTCTAATAATATCTTAAAAATAGATCAAATTTTACAATAAATCCAAATTTGTTAATAAGTGGATTACTAGTATTAGGAAACTTATTAAAATAAATATTTCATTGAAATATGAATACTTTTATCTTTTCCATGAATATATTTCAAAATCTTAACATAGTATAAAACAGAGTCGCTATCGCCCGTCCTGTCCCTATATGTGCTTAAATCTTTAAAACTACGCAACGGATTTTGAAGCGTTTTTTTTTTTAATAGATAGAGTAATTCAAGAGGAAGGTTTTATGTATAATACATGCATAATATTATAGAGAAACACTGATAAATTAGAGTAGGGAGAACAAACGACCCAACCTAACCAGTCCCCGGCCCGTTCAACGATCGATCCGAAGCCGGAATAGACGAAGATAGACTATGTTTTATGCATGGATGTGAATTATGGACGGGCCGGCAAATGATTGAGTTTGAGGTTTGTTCGGGTTTGTTCGCCTTATTATCTCACGTCGTATAATGCCGGGCTGCAACGCAGGCCGGGTACACGCTAGTAGACTAATAATTTAATAAAAACTCTAATTTTTTTATTTTTCTAATTTCAACATACATCAGATTAAACAAACATTACATTAAACATACATCACATTCAACATAAATCATATTAGATGTTGATGAATGTTATACATCCAACATGTTGAAATAACGTCTATTTTTTAAATTAACGATAAAAATCCATGTTCCTTTTTCCAACATTTATTACACAATTCTTGAAACTCTTTTAATGTTTTATCACTACCAATAAGATCTTCTCAAACTTTCTTAATATAATGGGAACCTTGTTCAAACATAATTAAATAATTTAAATTTGTCCTGATAACTTGTAAATTAACCAAACTATAATTTTGACTTAAATATATACATGAAATATTTTTTGGTCTTGATCTAATGAAATATTCTTTAATATTGTTTTGTTTTTCTAATAAACAGTCATCCAAAACCACTAAGCTATTTGGTTTACATTTGTCTACATAAATTATATCCACACAATTATCATAAAAATGGGTTTCAACAGCATCTACATCTTGAAAAAGTTTCTTTAAATTATTATAAATTGGTTGGTCTATTGATTTTGTGAAAATGTATAAATTTTCATAATCTATCCAATATTTAGTAATGATATTCCATAATACAGTTGTTTTTCTGATCCTGATTTTCTTAGAAATAAACATCTTAAAGGTAAAGGAAATATAGATTTTGGTTCTTCATCTCCTCATTGGAATAATGTGTTTTATATTTTTTATTCATTTATACAGATAAAAAAATTATAGCCATTTAATTTTGCTTGTTTTACATATTTTTCTGTAGGAAAAAACTGAATATTTTTTATGAAATCGTTTTCTCGTAACTTAATTTCTTCTAATGTTATTTTTTTTTATCTATCTAAAGATTTAACAAAGAATTATAATATTCATCGGTTAATTTATATTCTACGATTGTTTCATTTTGCTTCATAGATATTTCTATTTCTTCAATCACTCCAGCTATTAGAGATAAAAATGATAATGGTAAATAATAGTAACTAGAAATGCCTAAAATACTAAATAACACCTTTAAAATTAAAATTATGAGACTAATTTTATAATAAAAATTATAACTTTTCACAATTTTTTTTCTAGATATTCTTTCATTTAATGTTTTAAATTTTTTTTTCATAACAGCAATTATTGCGTTTATTTGTTTTTCATGTTGTTTCATTTTAATTTCTAACATAGTTCCCAATAAATTTACTTGTCCTGCAATAGTAGTGTGTCTAATATATGTCAATTGCCTCATATCGGGTTAAGTGACCTATTGTAATTAAAGCAGAGGTCCAATTGAAAGTGTTAGTTAAGTCAACCCAAAGCATAACAAAGCGCAACTTTTGGAATGCTGATTACAACAGGATAAACAACTACCTCTTGGAAAACGGTACTCTTAAAACACTATTGAAACGTATGAGGAATGCATGACGCTTATTGGTCGAGCTATCAATAATAATATCCCAGAAAGGACCGTAAGATTTAATTTTAGGAAGCCCTGGATCCGTGCTGACGAAAGACGAAGTATTAGGAAGAAAAGGAGACTTTAGAATTGCTATAGACGTGATAGAACTATTGGGAAGTATCAGACTTACCACATCCAAAACAATGCTGTTAAGAATCAGCTTCACAATGCTAGAAAAAACTATGAAGATAACTTGCTAAACCAGTCCAATTTTTTAAATATATAAAAATATTTTTAAATTCTAGTACAAACTCCTTTGCTCTTAGAGATCCTGATTCTGATCATATCATTGTAGAAGCGCAACAAGTAGCCAACATATTTGCCAAAGAATTTCAAAATGCATTTACATTGGAAAACCTCACCAACTTATCACAAATGTCAAAGGAGACTAGGTCGCAGCATAAGATAACACTTATAAATTTTACCCCGGAAAGTATCAAAATGGTACTAACATCCATGAAGCAGGATGCCAGCCCTGGACCAGATTACCTGCCCACAATTTTTCTGCAACATACACAGGACGCCCTAGCAACAACATTGGCAGCAGTAATGAATAATATCATGTTTGTTGGCACCTTTCCGGATTCCTGGAAAACCGCTTTTGTTGGTCCCATTTTTAAGAAGGGCGATAAGTACCTTCCAACCAGTTACAGATCCGTAGCACTTACCTGCATTATATGTAAGTGTATGAAAAAGGTGATCGCCTTGGAATTGACACGGTTTTTTTTTACAATGGGTGTATACCTGAACATCAGCATGGTTTCCTGCCTGGCCGTTCAACTGTCAGTAACCTCCTTACTTGTCTAGATGAGTGCACTAAAGCATTTGATGAGAACAGACCAACCGATGTTGTTTATCTGGATTTCAAGGGCGCATTTGACACTGTCCCCTTCAAAAGATTCCTTGGCCTACTAGAGCATTTAGGCGTCAGAGGAAACCCACTAAATTGGATCACATACTTCCTCACTCATCGTACAAATCGAGTTACAATAGAGCAAGCTGTCTTCGAGCCATATGAAGTTCTAAGCGGGGTACCCCAAGGGTCTGTACTGGGGCCCCTTCTATTCATAGTCTATATATCTGGTCTGCCTCGGGTGATAAATTCGTCAAAGTTATTTTTTGCAGATGATTTAAAGTTCTTCTCCAATCCCCTGCTAAACAGTACGCTAGTGGAAGATCTACTATCTCTCGAAGTATGGACTGAATCATGGCAGCTTACCTTAAATGAAGCTAAATGCCGTATCTTGCATATTGGAGCAAATAATCCGTGCTTTGAATATAGGCTGAATGGAGTCCCCTTAAAACAAGTTTCTGAGCAAAAAGACCTTGGTGTGCTTATACGGGGCGATTTAAAATGGGAAACACATATAGCTAATATGGTAAAAAAAGCAAATTCCATTCTTTTTTTAATCGGCAAGGCATTTGAGAACAAATCACTAGAGATGATCAGCAGAATGTATAAGTCGTATGTAAGACCTATTTTGGAATATGCCCACAGTGTGTGGACTCCCTATTTTGTCAAAGACATTGAGCTTTTGGAAAGGGTTCAGCGCCGAGCTACCAGGATGTCACCAACCACCAGAAATAAGTCATATGAAGAGAGAGTAATGGCATTTAATTTGCCAACACTTAGAGAAAGACGCCTCAGAGGTGACCTCATAGAAACATATAAGATAGTTCATAATTTGTACACTGTGGATATGGATATACTTCTTACGAACAACAATATATTGCTAAAAGACTTTAAACTATCAAAAGAGAGATGTGTCAGGCTTCCAAGAAAGGATTTTATCAGCAATAGGGTCGTTTACCCCTTGAATAGTTTACGAGGTGATACTGTTAGCGCTCCCTCAGTCAACAGTTATATAAAAAAATATTATTTGAATCATAACAATATACATTTATAGAGAAAACAACTCGTTTTTCAAATTTTTCAACATCTTTAATTTTCATTGGAAATTCAATATCTATAAACTGATCAAATTCATGTTCATAATCTTTATATTTTGAAATTCTTTGAGGGTCTTTTTTAGGAATATGTTAAGCTGATAAAATTGACCATAGAAAACATTTGTTATCATTATTTTTAACATTAATACATGCTTTTTTATTAGCTATATTTTTTGGAAGTTCTATATAAGATGCACCTCCTAATGGTATATATATATAGTAAAACCTCCCTTAACGGACACCTCTTAATAGCGGACACCTCACTTAACGGACACTTGCATTGGTGCAAAAAACATTTCTATTGTAAACCTGTATAAAATCACCTCCCAATAGCGGACACTCTATATAGCGGACGCGGACACTTTCTTAAACACTTTCCTATCTAAAATACATGTATTTTTACCTCCCTATAACGGACACCCCGTAGAATGTTAAATTGTTTATCTCTATTTCTGGTAATTTAAATCGACGAAACGGGAATTTACCTTTAAAACGTCTATCGACAACCGACACGGTAATTACTTAATAGACCCTTTTATTAGGTAGGTACCTTTTTTTTCTGGGTTTTCCGTTTCTGTAAAATGGATTATACCCCGTAAATGGTGTCATAAACATTAATTATGATCTTACTGCGCTATTCAAAGAAAACATTAGCATAAAGGGCCTTTTTGAAATCCTTGTTTAGTTATTGTTATTCATTTGATATTAAAAATTTTTGTATTTAAGTCTGAAAATAAATGTCGTTAAAGAGAAAACGTTTGTCTTTGAAAGAAAAAAATGAAATAATAATGGAAAGTGAAAGTTATGGGTCAGAAAACTAGCTGAAAAGTTCAGTGTGGGAAAAACACAAATTTCGGAAATAATAAAAAACAAGACCGAGCTAAAATTACTATATTATTATTATTTAGTATTAATATAGAGTTTATATAATATGCAAATAATTTTTTTTTTCGACCGACCCTCCCAATAGCGGACACCTCTCTATAGCGGACACTTTTCGAGATTTTTCTGGTGTCCGCTATAGAGAGGTTTTACTGTTTCTATTAATTCTAAGTTATAGACCTTCAATTCTATTTAATTATTATTATTTATAAAAATATTTTCTTGGTGACAAAAAGTGACAAGTCACACATCGTTGTATTTAAAATGTCAAATGGAAAAATATACCAGGTGTCCCATTTAAAAATCGAAAGTTTATGTCACTTCCGGTTAAACCGGAAGTTCCATAATGTTGAGTCACCTTTTACAAAAATGCAGTTTTATTTCGTATACAGATCCCCCGAATTTTATTCCATTATCTTGAAAAACAAAAAAGTTAGAGGGGCGAACCACCTTCCGTGGACACCCGGTATACATAATTTTTACTATTTCTAAAATAATAATTAAAAAACACAAGTGTTGATAAAAATTCCTTTTTAATAAAGACACAAGTTTTTTCTATATAAATAAAGATGGATATTGTAAGTGCACTTAACAACTGTAGTAAATATTTACCAACTAGAAAACTGCATGAGCTTGAAGAAGGAAAAAAATATAAAACTTAAAATTTTAAATTTGTTGCTACAAAATATGGTAATCAAATTGTTGTATGTTTAGATAACACTTTTAATATAATATATATCTACCAGAACGTTTTAAAAATGGAATACCAAAAAATAATTTAGATAAATTTAATTCATCTTCTATGTTATTAATTTATAAAGGTTGATAATATGCATATTATCGAGTGTTTTGACTGATTAAGAGATATCGGAAACATATATATTTAAATCCTTGCATATTTCCTTATATTTTTTGTTTTACAGAAATTTTCCGATCTGGTCAAATAAAGTGGTGGGGGGAATTCAAATGTTTTTTGCAGAAACTACGATTACTCCGGTTTGCCATAACCGATTTTAAAAAACTTAGCCTTGTTTAAGAGAGCTTTATTTAACCTATAAATCAAGCTTTTGTTTTTGTATTGTCGAATTTTGCCGTCGCCGCTAGATGGCGCTAACTGAAATTTAAGCAAATATTAGACTTTTTCTCAAAAAATTTAAATATAGTGATAGGTTTATTTTTGCTCTGTATAATAAACAATTAAATTCTTTATATATTTTTTAGAACCAGAGTTATTGACCAAAATAAATTACATATCCGAATTTTTCATTTTTAAGGACGTTTTAATTTTGTTTGTGGGAAAACTTTTCCACATATTTGAAATAAATTAACAAAAAGTAACAAGAAATGGATATAACGATGACAATCTTCAAATTACATATTACAAAAAGGCTTACATTTTTAATTTTCTCAAATTACTTACTTATAGGTATTACGATTTTTATACCTATTACAGCAAAGAAGACTTTGTATTAAACACTAAATTAATTACGACTGAGATTTGGAAGCGAACTTATTAATGACGGCCTAAGTGTTCAAAATGCCGCCCATCATTGTTTATTCAAACTTGCAACCTCTACCGAATGGATAAAACAGCAGTTTTCTTTTCGTTTTTGTTAGTTTATGTTTAAGGAAACTTTGAAATGTTTTTAAATCTAAACATAGGTACTATTAAAAATAAAGAGTAGGCTTTGAAAACAAATCGAAAACGAATGCATTGTATTAAAAGGACGCGTTACCTAAATATTTAGTGTCCGTTTTTTACTTAGGTCGCTGGCATTTTTGTGTTTTAAAGAAGATATTTTAATACAATGCTTCTACCAAATGAACATGCATTTAATATGATTAGATTTTATTTCGAATGCTTGCAAAATGTAACAGTTGCTTCCAGAGTTTATGCCATCCAGTTTCCGGAAAGAAGGCATTATTCAGGCAGGGTATTTCGTAGGCTAGCGGAAAGGCTTAGGAGTACCGGAAGCATTCATGTTCCGGTATAGTACATAGTATAGAAGACAACCAAGGGGCGGAACAAACGAAAACATCAGAAATATTTTGGCCTATATTGAATTTGATCCACAAGTAGGGACCAGAATGCTATCTAGAGAGTTAGGGTTAGGAATATGCAGAACTACGGTCATAAATATTTTGAAAGATCAGAAGTAAGTTATAGATATTTTAAGTAAAAAATAATGCGTTTCCTACTAAATTTAAATTTTTTTAAGCCTTTAAGAATTGTTTTTAATGTTCGGTACTGGGTTCATAACTAAAGTTAAATTTACACATTCGTCCACCTATCTATTGTCTGTCTATTGTAGCCGTTATCCGAAATTGATTTGCATATAACGTGATAGTCGAAATGTATTTGGAGAGAATAAATTAGTGGTCAGTTTTAAAAAAAATCTATGTAAGATGGTTCTCGAGATATTGCCGAAAATATTCAAAATTATGACTGCTTGTCTCCTAGACTAAAGAATGTTTAAAACTTTAAAACAAAAAGATTAGTCCAAGTAACTTGAAAGAACTTTACCGCGAGTTTTACTCACACTTAAATTATTTTCCAGAATGCATCCTTATCACATTGTTCTTCATCAAGCTTTAACAGCTGAATGATCACCGGCTTGACCATTGTCACTGGCTACTAAATATGGTAACGGAAATCCCTCAAACACTTTCCAACATCTTATGGACGGATGAGGCAACATTTAAAAGCTATGTGGGTGTGAACATGCACAATATGCATTATTGGTCCAGGACAAATCCGCGTTGGATGCAGGAAGTGCAACATCAAGGTCGCTGGTCGGTAAACGTGTGGTGCGGCATTCTTGGGGGTAAAATTATTGGACAAGTCTTCGTTAACCAAACTCTCACTGGATCGGTTTACTTACATTTTTTAATAAATGAGTTGCCCCTTCTATTACAAGATGTCGCTTTGGATGTTCGCCTAAATATATTCTTCCAGCATGATGGATGCCTGGCGCATTTAGCAAGAAACGTTTGCGAATTTTAAAAGATAACATATCCTGGCAGGTGGATAGGATGGGGAAGTATATTTCCATGGCCAGCTAGGTCACCGAACCTTACCGTGTTAGATTTTTATTTTTGGGGAAGGATTAAGGACGTTGTTTTTGCAAACCGACCAACAACGAGGAAAAATATGATTGAGAGAATAACCACAGCAACAAGAAATATATCGGTGGAGGAAATTGAAACTGCTGTTTTATCAACGCGGCAGAGGTTGCAAGCATGTATAAACAATGATGGGCGGCATTTTGAACGCTTAGGCCGTCATTAATAAGTTTGCTTTCAAATCTCAGTCGTAATTAATTTAGTGTTTAATACAAAGTCTTTTTTGCGGTAATAGGTATAAAAATCGTAATACCAATAAGTAAATTTAAGAAAATTAAAAATTAAAGCCTTTTGTAATATGTAATTTGAAGATTGTCATCGTCATTTCTTGTTACTTTTTGTTAATTTATTTCAAATATGTGGTAAAGTTATCAAATAACCAAAATTAAAACGTCCTTAAAAATTAAAAATTCGGATATGTAATTTATTTTGGTCAATAACTCCGGTTCTAAAAAAGATATAAAGTTGCTTTTTTTACCAAAATGTTGAGGATTTAATTGTTCGTTATAAAGGGTAAAAATAAACCTATCACTGTATTTAACTTTTTTGAGACAAAGTCTAATATTTGCTTAAATTTCAGTTAGCGCCATCTGGCGGCGACGGCCAAAATCTACAATACAAAACAAAAGCTTGATTTGAAGGTTAAAAGCTCTCTTAAACGAGGCTAAGTTTTTTAAAATAGGTTATGGCAAACCGAAGTAATCGTAGTTTCTGCAAAAAAACATTTGAATTCCCCCCACCACTTTATTTGACTAGATCCGAAAATTTGTGTGAAACAAAAATATAAGGAAATATGCAAGGATTAAAATATATATGTTTTCGATATATCCTGAAATTTTGAGCAGATCCGGTTCTTGCCAGTTCATCTGCTTTTACGTTGCCTTTTATCCCTGAATGACCAGGAACCCATAGGAGTTCAACCCTGTTGTTTCTGGCTGCCAGGTCTTTTAGGTCGTTAAGGCACTCCATTGTGATTTTTGATATAAATCGGAAGGAGTTCAGAGCCTTCAGGGCAGCTTGACTGTCCGACAGGATATGTATCTTTTGGTCGTGATAGCCCTTTTCAAGATTCTTTTGTGTGCATGCTTGTATCGCATGAACTTCTGCTTGGTATACTATGGCGTAGTTTCCCAGGGGGATGCTGATTTCCATTCTGGGTCTTTCCCCAAATATACCTGCGCCTACTCCGTTAGCCGTTTTCGACCCATCAGTGTACCAGACTAGGCCATTGTCTAGTGACGGAGACTTTCCTTTGGACCACATATCAGGGTCGCAAGTTGGTCATGAAAGTAAGGTAAATCCATGCCCCCACGCATAATACATTATATCATAGACTCCCTATTTATTCGAATAAAGATTCAATTTTTAACTTTTAATTCAGAAATTAAAAATAACTATAAAATTTTGCACGTGGACGTTAAGGGTTAGCTCCCTCCACCTCTTCCTTACACACGCAGGTAGAAACTAAATTACCAAATTGCTTTGCAAATTTAACTGAAAATTTGTGTGAAACAAAAATATAAGGAAATATGCAAGGATTAAAATATATATGTTTTCGATATCTCTTAATCAGTCAAAACACAGAGATAATCTTAATTTTAACCTGGGTCATGGCTGTTGCGCCCCATTGTGGGCATTTTACAAACTCGAAACTAATTTCCAGCATTTTCCTTTGGGCACTTTTAGTAAAAAAAAATATGCCTGGATGCTCTATGATGACGTTTCTGAGATATAGCCGGCGGCCATTCTTAGTTGACCACCCGGTACGTTCTGAAGTGATCATAGAGAAAAATCAGAAGGCGCCTAAATATTTTAACATTTATCATGATTTTTGTGAAATGGTTGTGCATAATGCAGGGTAAAGATGGATAAAACCTTAAAAAAGTGTTTTTATGTGCTTTAACCCTCTTTACTAAACATTATTCATAGCCATTTCACAAAAATCATGATAAATGTTGGAATATTTAGAAGGTTTCTGAGTTTTCTCTCCGAGTGCGCCAGAACGTACATAATATATTTTCTGAAAAATAAATGTAGTTTAAAATAATTCTTGCAATTCTTAATATACGCAGAAAATAATAATGAACGATAAACATTAGTATTATTGTGAAAAAAGCGTGGGCCGCTTTGTGCTATATTTTTCGTATATCGAGCACCCCACGCTTTTTTCACAATAATATTCATGTTTATCTCTCATTATTATTTTCTGCCTATATTAGAAATTTCAAGAATTATTTTAAACTATATTTATTTTTCGATTTTTAGTTTGATTAATAATATCGAAGCCTGTTTTTTTAGTTTTTTTAAACTATATTTATTTGTTTAGACGAATCTCTTGCAGCGCGTGCAAGGCAGTCGAGTGTCCCTAGCATCATCAAAAACAAATCGGCTCTGAGCCACAGAATTTGTTGACAATGTTATATTCGTCCTAATACAACAGTACTGATGACACACTGTTATTAAAAATTCTAAATTTAATTTTAATTATTCCTTGACTAAAATTTTCAATTCGTTGTGTAGCAACATTTACGTATACCCATGACTAGGTCTGTAATGTTTAAATAACTAAAAGTAATATTTTAACCATACCTGTCATAATAAAATTTAAAGTAAATTTATGTTTGTAGTTCAGTTTTCGTTACGCTTTTTGCTTTGTCCGCTTACGAACTTACCCACATTTATAAATACCACTAAGTTGAGTGTATAAGACACTTTACTGGAAGCTTAACTACAAACGCATACATCATTTTAAGTTTCCTTTTTGTTGTTTTCCCGTCAATTTAGCTTGGCCTTCAGCCATTAATAAAACCTGACTAAAGACTAACTTTTAAACCTTTGATTTTTATAATTTGAAACACCCCATGAAAAAACAGTAATTTCGTTTCTGTGGCCAATTAATTAAGTTGGCCAAATCTTTCATATTATTAGAAAGGCCATACAGTTTTTCTACACTATCTAAAATATTTAGGATAGTTTTGCCTGTTGAGACAGGTTGGTTGGCCTATAAAAATGCAAAACACCAAACGACTTTGCTGCTATGGAATGGGCGGGGAATACAGAGATAATGGAATGGAAATGAATCGTGCTCGAACAGAAGTTAGCAACGTTGGGTCCTGTTCGATCTCTTTTTAACTCCCGTCAACTCCATTTCGTATTCGTTTCGTAACGTTAAAAGCCACCCTACAACTTTGGGTTTGCTAATAGTGTATATCAAATCTCAAATAAATTACATACAAAACAAGGCTGCAAACTTCCACACTGACAAGGGACTAGCAAGAGGAGGGGGGGGGACACTGTTAGAATATTAAATTAATTAAAATTTATTTATCTTGATTGGAGTAGTGATGGGTGACGTCACGCGTAAGAAAAATCTATTGCTTGTCCTTTGAGTAATATACAGGGGGTGACACACTATTGCATGGGCGTCCGAACAAAATTTTTCATGGGGGGGAAGGAAATATTTTTTTATCAGATAATCGATTACTTAAGAGAGGGGCATTGCGATGAAAAATATTTAAACCAATTAAAATAAAATCCAGAAAATCGATTGTTAAAATTTGCTAGGTGCTATATCAATGTCAAATTGTAAGATAAGGAAGATTGATAAAAAAAATATAGACGCATAAGATGGTGACTGGGAATTTTTGAGAGAAGTACCAAAAAATTTTACTGTCAAAAATTTAGTGTGTGAATGATATTGAAGCATAGACTGCGACCAGGTAATTTTGGGAAACATGCGCATAAAAATATAATTTAAAAGTTTTACAGGTGCTGCGGTCAAATTTTAATGATAAGCGCTATTGATACAAGGAACTATGGATTCAAATACAGTGGATGAGTTACTTTAGAATATATTAGCAACAACTTCTGTTATCAAAATTTGACTGGTTTGATTGAAAAGGTGCTATCTAAGTCAATAGACTGTGACCAGTAAAATTAAAAGAAAGAAATACGAAATTTTTTGCAGCTCAATATCAAATTTTGCTAATATTTTATTTCGATTTATTATGTCAACAAACATGATAAAAATAACAATCATCTCATACCAAGCGGGGTGTAGAGTCTATTTTCATACGTTGCTTGCATAAAGCCCCCCCCCCTTTTTGTAATTCGGGAATGGATTGAGTTATATGCAAAGTCGGTATGCGTAATATATTTACTTTTGAGGTTGTCGCCACGTCTAATGTTTCCGAAGATTTTGAATATTTTACGGTTTAGCGCTTCGCAGCTCTAAATTATATGGGAGGCGGTTTCGTCCTCTTCGCCGCAAAGTCTACATTCAATGGGTCCATTATAGACTCCCATTCGTTGAAGGTGCATGCCTTCTTAAGTGACAATGGCCTGTTAGTAGGCCGTTCACTTGTTTTAACTGAGTGCGCGTCAAGCGCAGCATTCCAGCTGATAGCATCTTCGAGGGCCTATCAATAACGGCCCGTGCGTGTGCCTGGCCAGGTGTACCATTCTATAAAAATAGATGTTGCTTTTGCGCCCATCTGTCTAATGTTGTTTTGGTGACCTACCTTTTTTGATATTCCAAGGGCGGGTTCTGGGCCCCTGAAATTTTGAGCAGATCCGGTTCTTGCCAGTTCATCTGCTTTTACGTTGCCTTTTATCCCTGAATGAGCAGGAACCCATAGGAGTTCAACCCTGTTGTTTCTGGCTGCCAGGTCTTTTAGGTCGTTAAGGCATTCCATTGTGATTTTTAATGTAAATCGGAAGGAGTTCAGAGCCTTCAGGGCAGCTTGGCTGTCCGACAGAATATGTATCTTCTGGTCGTGATAGCCCTTTTCAAGATTCTTTTGTGTGCATGCTTGTATCGCATGAACTTCTGCTTGGTATACTGTGGCATAGTTTCCCAGAGGGATGCTGATTTCCATTCTGGGTCTTTCCCCAAATATACCTGCGCCTACTCCGTTAGCCGTTTTCGACCCATCAGTGTACCAGACTAAGCCATTGTCTAGTGATGGAGATTTTCCTTTGGCCCACATATCAGGGTCGCAAGTTGGTCATGAAAGTAAGTTAAATCCATGCCCCTACGCATAATACATTGTATCATAGACTCCCTATTTATTCGAATAAAGATTCAATTTTGAACTTCTAATTCAGAAATTAAAAATAACTATAAAATTTTGCACGTGGACGTTAAGGGTTAGCTCCCTCCACCTCTTCCTTACACACTCAGGTAGAAACTAAATTACCAAATTGCTTTGCAAATTGAACTGTAAATACTGTATATCTTGTAAATACTTGTCATTCATTTCATTTAAAAACATCTTTATTGTGCAAAATAATTTTACATGTCATGTTAGATTACATAATTTAATACACTTGATTATATAATCAAGGGCACGCACCAGGCAACGCTGGGTGGCTGATGTTAGCCTTTGGTAAGCTAATCACGGCTCGGAATTTAGTTATTCAGACAGTCCCAGTGATCTTTTACTGCTATTTGGAATATGTTTTGTTTTTGCTTGAGATTCATCAGATTTTAATTATTTTAAATGTTTTGGTTTGGCTTAGGGTTTCACTGGAAAAGCGTTAGAAAAAACCAGTATGAAACATTTTCTATCAGGTACGGTAGCGCGTTTTCGCCAAAAATTTTGGCTTGAACTTATTATGTAATGGTCTTGTTGGGGGTGTCGCTAGATATATTATGTGGGTTTATAGTGGAAATTGGACATTTTATTTTATGGGCCTTGATAAAATATTGGTAGTCTAGAATGTAATGGGTAATGTGTTATGTAATCGTCATGTCTAGTTGCA
The DNA here is from genome assembly GCA_963969555.1 of Polydrusus pterygomalis. Taxonomy (NCBI): domain Eukaryota; kingdom Metazoa; phylum Arthropoda; class Insecta; order Coleoptera; family Curculionidae; genus Polydrusus; species Polydrusus pterygomalis. The sequence continues at coordinate 4,248,764 of OZ018381.1, read as the reverse complement.
GTTATGTTTTCTGTGAGCCTAGAGTTTTTTGGTTGCGTTTCGTAGAATGTTGTTGCGTTTGTTTGTATGTAGTCCATTATATAGGGTATGTTTGTTGCCTGATGCAGATGTCTTATAGGTGTATGTCTTGGGGCTGATAATACTTGTCTTAAGATTTTATTTTGTAATCTTTGTAATTTTTTTTGAAATGGCAGTTTGCCATGCTGCACCAGACTGGTCCTGCATATGTTAGTAATGGTCGTATGCATTGTTTGTAAATTAGCAGTTTGTTTGTTGGTGATAGTGGTGATCTGTTGTTTAGTAATTTGTATAGTTTAGTTGTTGCTGAGTAGTATTTTTGGATTATGTAATTAGTATTTTTTCCAAATCTTAGTGGTTTGTCTATTATTACGCCTAGGTATTTCAGTTTTTCTTTTGGTTCTGTCGGTCTGTTATTTATTTTTATATGTTGATTTATATGGTTGTTTGTTGTTTTTCTTGTCAAAATTACGCATTCGCATTTTTCTTCGTTTATGTCCAATTTCCACTTTTTATACCATGGTATTAGGGAGTGTAAGTGGTTGGATATATGTTGTCTGGCCACATTTGCGTAGAACGAGCTTGCGTGTAGCAACACATCGTCCGCAAAGATGGCCAGATTAGAATTTGGGTGGCGTGGTATGTCTGCAGTATAATAATTAAATAAGGGCGCTGCTAGGACTGTGCCCTGTTGCAGCCCTGCATGTAGCTTTACAGGGGCAGATAAGTTGCTTTCTACCCTAACTGTTAGTGATCTGTCTGTAATGTATGAGTATATAAGTGTGATAAAGTATAGTGGAAAGTTGTGTAATATTATGAGTTTATAAATGAGTCCATTGAACCATACGCTGTCAAAAGCACGCCTGATATCCAGAGATAGTAAGACCGTATTTTGTTCGATTTCCATTTTTGGTATAGCTTGTTGCGCCACATGAGCTACTAACAGTACGGCCCCTCTACCTGTTCTGAATCCAAACTGCTCTTCCGGAACGTTTTGGTCCAATTTCATCATTTTTATTCTCATGTGTATTATTTTTTCTGCTAGTTTTCCAAGCGAGCTTAGAAGAGCAATTGGCCTGTATGAGTCCGGTCTTGTGGCAGGTTTTCCAGGCTTAAGAATCGGAATAATAATTGCTCTTTTCCACTGTTTTGGAAAATGTTGCAGAAAAAATATTTTGTTTATGATGTGCATAATTTGTATAATTGTTTTTTGTGGGAGGTTTTTAATTAGGATATTGGCAATCTCATCTTCCCCTGGTGCTTTGTTATTTGGTAGCGCCCTTATTTCTTTTATCAGTTCGCGTGGGTTTGTAAAAAGTTTTGGTAAAATTGTTGGTGGTATCGGGTATTTGGTGTTTGTGAATTTGTTTGTTATGTTCGTTACCTCATTCTGTTCTTCCGTGGTATTGGGTTGGCCTGCGCAGATTTGTTTATAATAGTCCGCTAGTGTCTGTGCTTTTTCTAGGTTATTTTGTGGGTTTGTTGTAAAAAAAGGGATCTGTGTGTGTTTGTTGGTTGTTCTTCTTATTATTTTCCACAGTGAGTTGTCTCTGGTTGTCAGGTTTGATATTATGTTAGTCCATGATTGATTTTTGTGTCGTTTTATTTTTTGCCTAATTTCATTTTGCAATCGGTTTATTTCTATCGCGTCTTGTCGGTTTCTTTGTCTTTGCCATCTTTTTCGGATGGCGTTTTTGTATTGTATTAGATTTATTATGTCATTGGGTAGATTATCTTCTTTATGTTGAATTTTGACTTTTTTGGCTATTTTGTTTCTAGCTTGTTGTATGTTATTTGTTAGTTTGTCTATTTCGTTTTCTAGTTCTTCAGGTGAGGTTATGTTATTATTTATTATGGTTTTTTCATTTAGTATTTGTCTGTATTGGTTCCAGTTTGCGTTTTTATATAAATATGTTGTTTGTTTTTGGTCTTTGTTTATGTCTCCTTGCCAATTTAAAATTATTGGTAAGTGGTCAGAAGATAAGTCATTTATTGTTGTTATATTTGGTAGGTTGTGTATGTTTTTATTTAGTAATATGTCTAAGTGTGAGGGTGTTGCTCCAGTTGGTGGGTAGTGCGTTGGTTTGCTTGTGAAGTTTATTTGTATGTCATTGTTGTCTATATAATTTTTTAATGCTGTACCTCGTATGTTTGTCCTGTGATGTTGCCATGTTATGTTTAGTGCATTTAGGTCTCCCAACACCATAACTCTGTTTGCTTGGTTAAAGATTTCGTCAAAATCTGCATCATTAAATACTCTGTTTGGGGGTTCATAGCAGGATGTTATTACAATATTGTTTTTTAGTTTTATTGAAATATGTTCCATGGCCGAGTTTGTTTGCTGTAGGACAGAGTAAGGTATACTGTTTTTTATAAGTATGGCCACACCCCCTCCACGTGCGTTTTGTCTGTCCTGTCTGTACGTTTGGTAGTTGCGTATTTTTAGTTTATGTTGTTGATGCATTTTTGTTTTATTTATTGACATTATGTCTATTTTATACCTTGATAGAAAATATTTCAGTTCTTCCACTTTACTGTTCAACCCGTTTGCATTCCAAGGAGCTATTTTTAGTGAACTAAGGAAGGCTAATGTTGTAGTTGTTTAGTTCGCCCATTAGGGACATCATTCTTGAGACTTTTTGCTCTTGAGAATTAACTTTCCGTAGTTCATTTGTGCAATAATTTAAAAATCTGATGAATTCTTTGATATTAATTTGACTATTAAAATCCCTCATAGCAGTAAATAAATCACTTGCCTGTCCGATTCCGTATTGTTCAGTTTGGTCGTCGTTGCTGTTGCCTTGAATGCGTGCCCTTGGAAGTTCTGGGAATTCCCTGTTGTACTGTTGCTGTGGTTGTTGTCGGTTGGTGGTTGTCTGTTGTTCTGTGGAGTTGTTAAAGTTGGTGCCACTTGCCCTGGCAGCTGATGGACCACTTTCCCTGGTCGTTTCCCATGCATTTATTCTCGGAGCTGGAGCTGACACATATCTTTGTTTTGTTGTTGTGGTCTTTGTCTGGTTACTTGTCTGTTGTTTATCTGTTCGGCTTTGTACTTGTACACAGGGCATGTTGGTAAATTTGCCCTGTGTTTTCCATTGCAGTTTACGCATTTGGGTGGCTTGTCAGGAGTACAGTCGCTGGTTTGGTGAGGTTCGGCACAATGGAGACACTTCCCAGATAACATTTTTACATCCTTATCATGTACTATGAATATAATTTAAGGTACACGGCACATGACAGGAATATCATTTTTTTCATTGCGCACGTGTCAGGAATGTTCTAGGAATAGATTACGTTCCACCCTCTTCATGTGCTGAAGAAGTGATATTCACGTCATTAAAGATATTCTAATCACATGCGAAAAACGTGCCTAAAGCAAAGACATGCTTAGCACCTTCTTAGCATGTTCTAGGACAAGGTTAATTTTTAGCATGATATTCCTTTCATATATTATGAACATGCATAATATTCCTAGCATATTCTTTACATGTCAGATGTAAGCGGTGAAAGATCTAGGGAGGGGGGGGGGCTCGTTGCCTTCCCCCCCCCCCCCCCCGCCCCAGAGCCTCAAAAGTTGGTTAAAAAGATTATGCTTACTATTTAAATTTGATATGATTTTGTACTTTTTTAGCTATTTTTTATTATCGACTTCCCCCCCCCCCCCCTCGCTTCGTTTACATACTTATTCTGGATCCGCCCCCGGCTGTAGTTCGAGTATATCTCTTATTCTTTAGATAATTGAATATGAAAACAGCATCAACAGGTCACTTTTAAAAAAGTCTGTTTACATTAGGTGCAATTGCAAGTAAAATTGCCTGCGCTTTGATGACTTTTCAATCAGTTTCAATTTATCCATTTAAAAACGACTATTTAATTGCATCGCATGAAGTTGCATCATTGCGCCTAACGTAAGCAGGCTATTTTATAAAGTTGCCTGCAGCTGCAAAATCTATATTTTCCAAAATCTAAAACGTAATAACTTAACACGTAACTTAAAACACTTTTCGATAGTTTGACATTTTTACAGATAGATACAGATCATCAGTCACGCCTAAATTCTGGTTGGTGTCATCTAAACTGAAAGAACTTTTCTTATTTTTTTGTAATATTTTATTAATTGTTATTAAAGCTGTTTGCTTTTCCAGCAAATGCAGCAGTATAGCAAAATATGGTTCTTATTAATTTTCTTTTTTATTTAACAAATTATTTAAAATCATGATATTATTATGGTATTTGTTTATAAAATATCATCTTCTTTTCTATTTTCTGCGGGCATCTGAAACAAATTAATTACTTTAATATAAAAGCAACTTCGAATTCTGAATTAGAATTAATTATATCTTTATTATGAAAATATTTAAAAAAGTATTAACTACCGTATGGGCAGAATCACAAAAGTGTTAATAGATGTCTACAAAGTTATCTCAAAATCTAACCTCCTTATTATTCTTTATTCTTTCTTTGGCTTTAACAAACCAAATCTTAATAACATTTATGACTTCGGTTTCTGTAGCCTCTCTAAACTGAATCTTCACCGCATCTAAAACAATGAACTTATATTAGAAAATTTAAATGATGATTTTAATTTCAACTTATTGGCTAGGTATGTATATAGGTAGAAAGTAAGTACCTAGAATAGAATTTGACAGTTTCAGCTTTTTAAAACTTCTCTATTGTTTTGCGCCATTCCAGGAATAATGTTGAGCCACTTCATTAGAAAGCACTTTATATATTTTTGTTCTTATGGACTGTGACATGACTGTGATTCAATTCCAATATCTAAAAATAAAATTTGACGATACACTTGGGGTATATGCGTGTCCCCCAGAATATGTATATAGACTGAAAGGACACACCAAAAGTTATCTTTTCAAATTTAAAAATCGTATTTTGCCATCACGCTTGATTTAAATCTAAACTATACGAAACTTAGTAAAAGTAATATAATTTTATAGTATAGTAAAGTTTACATTAATTTGTGAGCTACAATTTCAGATTAGGTACCTATAGCATAAATTCTAACTGTAAATAAGAAGTTGAGTGAAATTTTGTATATTTTAGTTTTATCCCAAAATATAATAATGTTGTTGCTAAATAGCCTGGAACCGACATAATATTTTTTTTTCAAAAATCAATACAACTATTATTCAACATAATTTAATCTTAAATATTAATTTTCTTAGTTGGATTTAAAAAACAGAGCAACTTAAAGATTTTATATTTATCCAAATATGTACAGGCAACTAAACCTAAAGTACACCAGAATTAATTATTTGGTTTACATACTTCTTAGAATTTGAATATTATTTATTAAAAATTAATTTGGTTGGTTATAAAAAAATATCATTACTTACCATTACTTTGTAATTGTTCTTAGTGTCTAACCAATTTTCCAACAATAAAAGGCCTTCCTCTGTATGTACAGGAATATGTTCATATAAACTTTTAATAGTTTGATCATTAATTAATGGAATACTGGCTGATTGTAAAGATAAAGTTTTAGGTATTGCCGATAATTTGTCCATAACGGCATCAATTTTTAAATGCAATAGCGACATTCCTTCCACGAGAGATTTCAAAAAACCTATAAAAAAAGTGTCAGCTATAAAAAATGATCAGCCTCAAAAACATATTTGTAATGTATAGTAACTTTTTCCTGGGTTTTAGGTCAATTGTTAATAGAAATTCTTTTTATTTGTTTACATTTCAGTTTATTTTGACAAAACTCATAATTTCAACTTTAACAACGTTCAGATCGATTCTTGATTACGAAATTAATTATAAAAAACGAGTATGAAAGAAATGATTTACATTAAAAAAACCAAAAATACCCTTAATTTTAGAGCTGATACAGACAATCTTATTTATGTTTATAACAACTTAATAAAACAATAAAATGCAAATTTTTACACCCAACCCTAATTATCTTTGAAAATATTGACAGGGGATTTTACAATCAATTTATCACTTATTGTCCGTAATTTTGAAGATAGAAATAAAAATTAAAATAATTTTAGTATTACCTTTTTTAAGTTATTGTTATGCAATTTATTTTTAAAACCTGTCTACTTGGTATTTACCATTAGTGATTGCATTTAAGAGCAAACGCTAGTGACGCCTTCGCCATTTCGTTTTCTGAACAATATTTCGTAACTTCTTCGTTTCATCCAAAAGTCGACCAAATACCCCTTTTTGGAGTACAATTACCGACAGTTTTAAGTTAAAAAAAGTATAATTGAAAAATTATAAAAGCATAAAACGAAAGTTTGTAAAATTTGCCCATATTTCTTTTTTTGCTTTTATTAATTTATAAATCCAACCTTTTTTAACGTAAAAAATAGGTAATTGTTCTCCTAAGAGGGGTATTTGGCCGAATTTTGGATAAAACGATAAAAGGACCGAAATATTGATCAAAAGACGAAATGGGGGAGGCGTCACTCGTGTTAGCTCTTAAAGTGTACGTATATGCGTACTGTTGGCATTTTCCAAGTAATAGTTGAATGCTTTCTATATCTAATTAAAATTAACCAAAACCACAAACGGGCCCAGAAACACAAATCAAGAACAAATATTAGGAACATGCAGATTGTATCCGTAACATATTATACCATCTGTAAATAGATATTCATAATACTTAGGTACATAATTATGCCAAAATATTTTTACTTAAGTTTACAAAAAAATCAAGTTTTATAAGGTAAATAGGTAAGTAAAAACACTTGTTGATCACTATGGAATGAATTATTTGTAAATGCTAGAGTGTAAATAAATTAAACTATACTTACTTTATTTTATTTTCTGATCAGCACTACAACAAACCTCACTAAATAAGTATATGCAAAAGACTCGACGTTAAAAATTAAACGCCCGATCCGCAAAAGTTCAGGAGTTAAATAATTAAACTGAAATATCTGGTGAAATAAAAACCTAGAGTCGATACATACGATGTTCGGTACTGTCTTTTCCCAAAAGCTCCTTTGTATAGTTATTGCAGGTCAGGAAGATTTTTACACGTAGGTACTAAAAGTACAGTTGGGTCGCACATATTTCTTTAGGGTCGCTCTCACAAAATGATTGCCACCCAAAGTAAAAGATTGAAGTCCTTTAATCCAAATAGTTCCCGTTATTTTTTTACAAAACACAATAAAGAATCAAGAAAACCGACGAGATAACTTTCGTTCTCAGATGCTAACGAATTTTGCACTTTGCGCGACCAAATTTTATAGGTTGAATAACTGATTATATTTTATTCTTTTTTTTTCTATTTCTCTTCTTACATATCGGACAAGCAGGTACGAGAATATCACTTTCTTTACACGTACTGAAACCGCGCCCACATTTGGAACCAGAATAGAACGTTCAAGGAATGTTCCTCAATAGTCCTAAAAATAAGTAGGAGACAGCACATGAATATAATATACATATCACCTTCTGGAATCGAGTTACTTTTTGGAATATGCTAAATACATTCATTTCATTTACCTTTTATGCTTGTATTTACTGGTAGATTCCAGACACATGAAAAGAATATTATTAAACGAATATGCGAATAAGAATGAAGAGGGAATATTCTTTGCATTAGCAATGTACCAAATGTGTTATCTGGGTTCTGTTGTCTGAAACAGTTTGTTGTTGCGTGCCCCAATTGGCCGCATTTCTTGCATTGGATGATCATTGTCGTCTGTCTTCTTCTTTCCCATGTAACCCTTACAAAGTTGAGGTACTTGATTTTCTCCATGTGTATGAGTTTGTAGGTCGTGTTTGTTGTTATCATATATAGGGGTCTGTAGCTTGTCTTCATTACATATACAGTGTCACCAGTAAAGTCCGCATCATATGGGATTTTTTTTTATTAATAGCTTTATTCAAAATTTGACTTTGGCACCAAGTTTTGCTTCGATCGAGATGAAAATTAAGCAAAAAAATAGTAGTCACGTGATTCGCATTATCTGTCAAATTTTAATTTTTTCCAAAAAATTATTCAAAAGTGGGGTTATTTCTGAAAATATCGAAAAAAGTTATTAGAGAAAGTTTTTTTAAATGCAGTTTCTAGCCCACATACAAAATTTCAGCTGGATAAGATAATTTTGATTTTTTACCTATATTTTGTAAATTGCACCACTTTTGCAAAATAAGACTCAACGCAACCTACATAAAACTTCTTAGTTCTGACAATGCTTTATTTCAGATACATTTTCTTTAAAGTAGCGCCATATTAAATGTGTGTTTTTCTTCAAAATCAAAATTAGGCTATTAAAATTTGGTCGCATGTGATGCAAAGTTCATTTGTTTTTAACCCTGTATATGGTAACTTCATAAAATAAGTATTTTTGAAAACGTAGTTTGTGTCTGAAAGTAAAAAATAAAAGTTAAAATAAAGGGGTTTTAAATTAAATCGTTGAAAATAGATAAACTTTACGTTAAGTTAAACATAAATTTATTTTTCACTTAATGAACACTTTACTGATGACACTGTGTTCTGTTTTGTCTTTATATTAAGGTGTTTTACTTTCAGACACAAACCACGTTTTCAAAAATACTTATTTTATAAAGTTACCTTATACAGGGTCCAAAACAAATGAACTTTGCATCACATGCGACCAAATTTTAATTGCCCAATTTCGATTTTGTAGAAAAACACACCTTTAATATGGCGCTACTTTAAAGAAAATGTATCTGAAATAAAGCATTGTCAAAACTAAGAAGTTTTATGTAGGTTGCGTTGAGTCTTATTTTGCAAAAGTGGTGCCATTTACAAAATATGTGTAAAAAATCAAAATTATCTTATCCAGCTGAAATTTTGCATGTGGGCTAGAAACTGCATTTAAAAAAACTTTTTCCAATAACTTTTTTCGATATTTTTAGAAATAACCCTACTTTTGAATAATTTTTTGGATAAAATCAAAATTTTACAGATAATGCGAATCACGTGACTACTATTTTTTGCTTAATTTTCATATCGATCAAAGCAGAACTTGATGCCAAAGTCAAATTTCGAATAAAGCTATTAATAAAAAAAAATCCCATATGATGCGGACTTTACTGGTGACACTGTATGTTAATTGCATTCACTCCGTAGTCTTTTTGTAGTTCGACCTTAAGCTGTTGGGGCTCCGGTAGGTGGTCTAGTCCCTTGATGACAAATGCATGGGTTTTGTCTTCTTGTGTCGAGTATGTATGGAATTCTATGTTTTCTGTCTGTATTTGTTGCTTATATCGTTGGTGGTCTTCGATGTTGTCCCTGTAAACTATGGTATTGTTCTTGGTAAATTTAAGTTGGTACTTGTCTTTGGCAAAGAAGTTCAAGTCGTCGGTCAGTGCTTTGTATGCATCTCTTGTTTGTATAACTCCTTTTAAAATTATTGGTGGTGGTTTGTTTGATTTTGTCTTTTTTGATGTTGTTTGTTGGGTGTTTGTTTGTTTGCCTGCGCGTTTTTTCAAGGTTTGTTTGGTTTTTCTTGATATTTCCGATTGTGTTGTTGATTCGCTGTCTGTCAAGTCGAATTCAATTTCTGTAACTGTGTCGTCTGTCAGTTCTTGATACTTGTTCTTTGTCTGTAGTGGTGGCCTTTCCCTTAGTATGTTTTGGTACTTGGTTTTGTTTAATTGGGCTGGGTTTTTTGGTTTTATGAAGATGTCATGTCCTGCTATTATTTTTTGTCTTTCTTCTTGTATTCGTAGTTCTAGTGGTTTTTCGGTATCGTATTGACTCTGGAAGTTTGTCATTTGGTTTTTGTTTTGTTCGTTTGTTAGTTGTTTTAGTGGGTCTGTCTTTTTCCCTGTTGTTGGTGGTGATATGGGTATCTCATCTTTGTTTGCATGTTTTATCTTTAGGTGAGTCATTATGTCTTTCCTGTGTTTGTCCCGTTCAGTCTTTGTCTTGCATATCTTGTAATACAGATTGCAAGGGTTACAATAAGCCTTGTGTAGTTGCAAATGTTTGATCAGTGACTTCTTTGGTTTTCGGGTACTGCTTCTTCGGCTGCTGGTACTTTTGTTGTCATCCATGTCGATGTCTGTTGGTTGTTCGTTGTTTGGCAGTTGTTCTTGTTGATTTTCTTCGTTGTTTTGTTGTTGTTGGGTGCCTGAGGCACCCGCTGGAATATCCATTTTTTAGAGGACACACTATTTTTTTAAACGATATAATTGTCTTCAATTTACGATCGTTTTATGTTTCTCGTACAAACACGATTTTTTGTTTAGGTACTTTAATCCTTATTGATATAGGATTAACTTTTATCGAGATAAAAAAAAAACTTAACGATACGACCCATCCGTTCTCCGCGAAGATCGGACGACTGTAAATACTTGTAAATATGTAAATAAACTATGAATAGGGTTAGTAAAACGAACGAAAGGACGAATGAATGGGTAGGTAGTTGGAATAATAATACATAATAATACTACTACTAATAATAATAATAATAATTAAACCCTCCGCAACATTTTAATGATCATATTACTTGATTTTATGGATTACTTTATTTAAGAAGACTCTTTTTTTTTTAAATTGGAACTATTTTTAGAGAAATAAAAAAACCACATTGGTTACTTTAAAAAATTCAAACAGGCTTTATTATCCACAACATAACATTACATGTATGTACCGGGTGGTCAAATAAGCGAGGACGTAGGCTTTATCTCGGAAACCATTAATCGTACAACTTTCGGAAAGATTTTTTTATGAGTAAAGTGGTCAAGAGAAATTGCTGAAAATTACTTTTAAGTTCGTCATTTCGCCGCAAGGGGGCACAATTAAAAATTGTTTTTTTAAATTCTAAATTACTCCGAAAATTCCCATATTACGGTATTACTCTGATTACATCCTTGGAAAGCTTAGACAATTCTGCATCATTTTGCTTTAAGGCTCATTGGCGTATTGACCTTGATAAGAGTGGGAAAAGCTATTGAAAGTGTAAACATTAAAATCAGTGTAACTTCTAAACGACTTATCCGATTTTACTAAATTTAAGCTTGTTTGGAAGGGGAAAACAAGTATCTTCAATTTCCGTATCCAACAGTACACGATAGTGTTTAATAACATTGCTAGAGGGCGCAATTTGTAATAAGAACGGTTTTTTCGATTTTATCCCGAAAATTCAAATCATACGGTATAACTATGACATCATAATCGAAAAGTAGATGAAATTTGCAACAAAAGATGTAAATACCGCAGTTCGATATCTTTGTTTGTTTCAGAGTTATTGCCAAAACAATAATTTTCAATACAAATTGCGCCCTCCAGCAATTTTATTAGAAAGTATCTTGTACCATTGGATACGACAATTGAAGGTACTTACCTTTTTCTCCCAAACAAGCTTAAATTTAATAAAATCGGTTAAGTCGTTTAGAAGTTACAGCGATTTTAATGTTTACACTTTCACTTGATAAGAGTGGGAGAAGCTATTGAAAGTGTAAAGATTAAAATCGCTGTAACTTCTAAACGACTTATCCGATTTTACTAAATTTAAGCTTGTTTGGAAGTACCTTCAATTGCCGTATCTAATGGTACAAGATAGTTTCTAATAAAATTGCTAGAGGGCGCAATTTGTATTGAAAATTATTGTTTTGGCAATAACTCTGAAACAAACAAAGATATCGAACTGCGGTCTTCAGATCTTTTGTTGCATATTTCATCTACTTTTCGATTATGGTGTCATAGTTATACCCTATGATCTGAATTTTCCGGATAAAATCGAAAAAACTGTTAGTATTACAAATTGCGCCCTCTAGCAATTTTATTAAACACTATCGTGTACTGTTGAATAAGGCAATTGAAGATACTTATTTTCCCCTTCCAAACAAGCTTAAATTTAGTAAAATCAGATAAGTCATTTAGAAGTTACAGCGATCTTAATGTTTACACTTTCAATAGCTTCTCCCACTCTTATCAAGGTCGGTACGCCAATGAGCCATAAACCAAAATGATGCAGAATTGTCTAGGCTTTCCAATGATGTAATCACAGTTATACCTTAATATGGGAATTTTCGGAGAAATTAACAATTTTTGATTGTGCCTCCTTGCGGCGAAATGAGGAACTTAAAAGTAATTTCCAGTAGTTTCTCTTGACCACTTTACTTATAAAAAAATCATTCCGAAAGTTGTACGATTAATGGTATCCGAGATAAAGCCGACGTCCTCGCTTAGTTGGCCACCCTGTACAATGTACCACTGTGACGACTGTAAATGTATATATACAGTATGTCTCTGTAAGTTTGCATCATATGGAAACATTTTTTATTATTCATTTTACGAAAAAAAGTTATTCCTCATAAAAAGTTCTGCATGGTCTAAAACCTAAAATGCAACCATCAAATATCGAAATTTTCCAGTCATATACGAGGTTTGTCAAAAAATGTGAATTTTTCCCAAGAGTAAAGTACCTTTATTTTTGACATTATCAAAAATTGTTATTAAAAAAAGTTGATCAGAACTAAAAACCACGTTTAAATATGCAATAACACGCATTAAATAATTAAAAAATTAAATAATAATAAATTATTAGAGATTAGAGACTTTTTGCACCTCTTAAATTATTATCAGTTTTTAGCTCCGTTATGGTTAACTTTATTAAACATAACGAGTAGCGCCACTGTTAAAACCAGAGATTTTGCAGCGCCTATACGTTCTGTCTGTAGTTATTAATTTGGCGCCGGCGCACCTAAACAAAATAAAATACCTAACCTAAAAATAATTTGATTAAGTTGTATATTTTAATGTAAAGCTACTATTGCTTTGGATTTTAATCAAATGTATGTTCCGGGCATGCAGTTTAAGCATAACCATAAGGATAACGATAAGCTCTTTCTTATCCTTCCGTAACTAACGAAGTCCGTTATGGTTATTAACCATAGCGGATTACCTTTCTGACATTGCGCATGCTCAGAATAACGATAACCACAAAAGAATGATGAATTAAGAGGTGCAAAAAGTCTCTAATAAAATCATTTTTCAACATAAATGCGTATAATTGCATATTTAGACGTGGTTTTTAGTTTTGATCAACTTTTTTTAATAACAATTTTTGATAATGTCAAAAATAAAGGTACTTTACTCTTGGGAAAAATTCACATTTTTTGACAAACCTCGTATATGACTGGAAAATTTCGATATTTGATGGTTGCATTTTAGGTTTTAGATCATGCAGAGCTTTTTATGAAGAATAACTTTTTTTCGTAAAATGAATAATAAAAAAGTTTTCCATATGATGCAAACTTACGGAGACATACTGTATATATATGTATGGCCAACTAAGCGAGGTAAGCGGCTGTATCTCAGGAACCGTTAATCTTACAGGTTTCGGAAAAAAAATATTGCTAGTGAATACGGCCAAGAGAAATTGCTGGAAATAATGATCGAGTTCGCTAAATGGCCGCTAGGGGGCGTAACACTAAAGGAAAATTGAGAAAAGGGGGTTTCTTTACAATTTGCCTAAATAAAGTATACTAAAGCTATGTGCAAATAAAGTTCTCGTCTTTTATCTACAATTTTGTTTTCACACTTTTTTCTCTAACTCTTCTGATAAAGTGGTGGGGGTAAGGCAAACCTTTATTGGAAAAATATTCAATATCTCGGAAATGCCTTATCGGAAAATACTATGATTAGCGGCATTTAAAAGAGTTTTTTATGCCCTATCAGCTACATTAGAAGACATGTTTTTATTTCGTTCTCTATAGTCGCTAGATGGCGCTTTCTAATTTTTTTAAATTTTATGATTTTTTTCAACAAATCCAAATGCAGTATATTATCACGCCGATTTGAAGAGGACTAAAGTCCAAAGCAAACGGTAAAAATCGGAAGTATCTATCTTTTTTCTAACCGTAGATATCAATGAAAAAGTGATGATATTATCTGAAACAACAAATGTATATTAAAGAAAATAAAACAAGTAAGTGGGCATTTAAATAACGGCTGCATTATGGTGCTTCCTCAAATGCTCAAAGTACCTGCCTTCATGTTCTACACATTCCTCCAGCCGTCGTCGGGTAGAAAAAGCAGCAGTTTCCACTTTCGCTGTTGGCAGGTGATGAACTGCATTTTGGATTCTATTCCTTATATCTTCCCGATTAATAGGCCTAGTTTGAAAAACAAGATCTTTTATGCGGCCCCACAAATAAAAATCTAAACAGGTCAAGTCTGGTGACCTGGCTGGCCAGGGAAAAAGGCTTCCTCTTCCTATCCATCGGCCTGTATATTCTTGATTTAAGTCTTCTCGCACATATAATGAGAAATGTGCTGGACAACCGTCGAGCTGTAAAAACATATTTTGCCTAGTTTCAAGAGGAACGTCTTCCAATAAAACCGGTAAATCGTTCCTCAGAAACTCCAAAAAACTGTTATCAGTTAATGCCTGGTCAAAGAAACAGGGTCCAATAATTCTACCTCCAATGATCCCACACCACACACTAATACTCCAGCATCCTTGATGTTGAACTTCTCGCATCCAGTGGGGGTTTTGAGGGGACCAGAAATGCATATTGTGCAAATTTACCGTGCCCACGCTACTAAAAGTAGCCTCATCAGTTCAAAGAATTTGGGAGATAAATTGAGGGTTTTCATTAATCATGCCTAAAAGCCAACAGCAATGATCTAGCCTTCGATTATAATCCTCTTTATTTAAGGCTTGATGCAAAACTAGATGGTAAACTAACATGGGGATTAAACTCTATATATGATAGAACATTAATAACATTCTGTTCGGTTCTCCCATTACGACGTCTTCGAAATATAGGTCGGCGAAAGCTTCCAGTATCACGTAAGCGTTGTACCAACCGAGGAAAAACTCTTCTGCCATAATGACGTCGGTTTGGTCCAGCGATTGCTGAATTTTGAAAGTATTCAAAGTAAACAGCGATCATATCAGCAGCTTTTAAAACTCATATTGAACACAAAATTGACTTAAATGGAATAATTTGACATTTACCTTTAATGGAATTTTTAAAGCCGTTTTTTTTTAAAGCCTATGTGATTTAAGGCATAATTTTATTGTCAGGGCAAACAAAAAGCCTAATAAAGGTATTATCTGGTTTATTACTTTTTCATTAATATCGACGGTTAGAAAAAAGATAGAAACTTCCGGTTTTTACCGTTTGCTTTGGACTTTAGTCCTCTTCAAATCGGCGTGATAATATATCTATCATTGCATTTGGATTTGTTGAAAAAATCATAAAATTTAAAAAAATTTAGAAAGCGCCATCTAGCGACTATAGCAAACGAAATAAAAACATGTCTTGTAATGTAGCTGATAGGGCATAAAAACTCTTTCAAATGCCGCTAAGCATAGTATTTTCCGATAAGGCATTCCCGAGATATTGAATGTTTTTCAAATAAAGGTTTGCCTTACCCCCACCACTTTATCAGAAGAGTTAGAGAAAAAAGTGTGAAAACAAAATTGTAGATAAAAGACGAGAACTTTATTTGCACATATTTTTAGTATACTTTATCTAGGCAAATTGTAAAGACACCCCCTTTTCTTAATTTGCCTTTAGTGTTACGCCCCCTAGCGGCCATTTAGCGAACTCGATAATTATTTCCAGCAATTTCTCTTGGCCGTATTTACTAGCAATATTTTTTTCCGAAAGCTGTACGATTAACGGTTACTGATATACAGCCGCTTACCTCGCTTAGTTGGCCACCCTGTACATACATATATATATATATATATATATATATATACATTTACAGTCGTCACAGTGAATCTTTGCCCGTGCGTCATCAATCAACGATCAGGACTCAACGTGGTTAATAACTCTGCATCCTTATTTATTACAGTAACAAGTTTGAATAAAAGCATAAAAGAACGTCTCCAAGATTCCGCAAGAATATAACGTGCTAGAATAAAACTATAAACGTAAATTAATTACTTTTTTATTTGTTTAGTTGACTACCGTTGTATTTTAGAACGTCATTGTCAACCCTATTTTGATCTGCCAATCTAATTCGTATTTTGTAAATTTGTGTGCCTTAAAACTGTTCCTTTTTCTAAAAATGGTTCTTTTTAAAGCTAATTATACCCACCATCTGTTTTGGCGGTAAGTATTTATGGATTTTTATAATACCTAATTTATTTATTTTAAATATTCTAACCGTGAAAGTTCTTTGAAAAGTTTACGGCAGTGGCTAAATTCCCTTAAATGAAAGGATGTCAAAAATTTGACTTTTGCGATTTTAATAGTCAATAAAACACCAAACTTTTCTAGATTTTTAGCTTTAAAAATAGTATTAAGTGTATTAACATTTGTTTGTCAATTTCTTTTAGATAATAGAGAATGCCGGGCAAAACTTAAAATAAATAATAATTTTTCGGGATATTATGTAGGTGCGTTAAACGGTAGGCAGGCACGTCCATTTTATGAACTATATATATAGACTTAGTCTTGACTTTTTTTGTCTCGTAATTTTGATTTGATTCATATGATTTTGATGACGTGAAAGGGATGACGCACGGGAAAAGATCCGCTGTGGCGACTTTAGTCATAACTAAAAAACTTAACTTAAATATAAACAACTGTCCTGTCCTAATGAGCACTATTCAAAAAAGACAAACATTTGATAAAAGTTAATCTAGATAAGAGACCATTTTGATATTCTGCTATTTTACTTGCAATCAGTGTTTGCCTTTTTCTTATAGACTGATCCCGTATTCGAACGAATCGATCCCGAATTTAGACTTTGAAGTTTAACATAGGTATCAGTCTGGAATGTTAACAGTACATCAGTAAAAGTAAATATTGAGGGGTGGGTATTATAAAAACTACTGTTAAATTTAGAAAAAAATGCTTCACAAGCATTGGTGTTCTCTGGATACTTTCAAATAACTGGGCCCATAATTCAGGAGGAAACCTGGCATACTCAGAAATGAAATTGTCAACTACATAGTCTGAAAACCCTTCAACTCTTTTGTCTTGTGACTGAATCGAATTTAAATCAAAACAATAACAATCTCCAACTTCATTCGGATTTAAAAAGCATAAACCAAAAATGTAATGTAACCAACGACCGATTTCGTTATCTTTGTCTTTATATTCACCTACCGGTCCGCACTTTTAAATATTCCTATACCATGCCTGAGTTAAGTGAAATTTACAGCCTATTATTTTTGTTTCACTCCAAATTGAACGACAGGCATTATGTATGGCTAGTTCAAAGTATACTACAATAATTTT
This sequence comes from Polydrusus pterygomalis, assembly GCA_963969555.1. Taxonomy (NCBI): domain Eukaryota; kingdom Metazoa; phylum Arthropoda; class Insecta; order Coleoptera; family Curculionidae; genus Polydrusus; species Polydrusus pterygomalis. Next base: position 4,231,580 of record OZ018381.1, on the reverse strand, counting down.
AGGCCTTAATATTAGTTGAAGCGATTGACATTTATGACATAAAATTTGAAATAAACATTTATATGTCTCTTTCCCTTTGTCAGGCAGTAAACAAAAAACTAAAGGTATACATGGTCCTGCAATAGTGCGTCAGGCTTCCATAGCTCCTATACGAATTTAGTTAGGAATTTTATTCATACGCTAACTTATACTGTATCATACGGGGTACTTCAGGAAAATATTTTTTTATATACAGGGTGGCCCAAAAAAGTGTGATCATAAAAAGTTGTGATTTTTTAAATGGCATACCCCATATTTTTTGCATATTTAGATTTATGCTATCGTCCTTTATAAATGCCTTAAATTTTGTTTAATTTGCTCTGGTAGTTTAAGAGCAATCAATTAAAAACTAAAAAAAAATATTTTGAAGACGTGGAAAAAATATCAAAAAAAAAAACAATCTAAAATTAGTTTTTCAACCACGGTATTAAGTGAGTTTAATGACAAGAGGTTTAAAGATACTATGAATCGATTCGTATTTATTTATTTTATACAGGGTGTTCATAATAAGGTTTCAAAAATGACACATTTCAAACCTATTTTTCTCAACTTTTTCAAACGGAACACCCTGTATATTATTTCGGTATTTTATATAAAATACACAAGCAATTATTTTTTGTAGTTGAAGCATATAAGTTATTTCTAGCCGTTTTCGAAATAAATGCAAATATCATAAATTATGTTGATTAAACAGAGTTTATTTTTCAAATTAAGCGTCGGCGACTAGACTAATAATTGAAAACCACAGTAATTGTTCAAAATGTCTTCCATTTTGCTCTGTGCACAAGCAAACACGCTTTCCAAAAGATCTGATTACTTCCCTTAACATTTCAGGGGAAATGCTTAGCAAAAACGTCTCTTATCCTTTGCTGCATTTTATTTGCAGTTGTAGGTGCATCATTGTAAACAATGTGTTTTACGTGCCCCATAGAAAAAGTTTAGTTTTGTAAGATCCGGCGATCTAGCTGGCAGGGGGTCCGTTTCTACCGATTCATTGGTTCGGAGAGTTATTATCAAGATAATTTCTTATAATTTATTCGCCCGATATTACACCTTTTTGAAATGCATTAAAGAACTTCTCAAACTAAGTATAAGAATCCATGTTTTATTTCAAAGCCTACTATGGGTTTTGGAGATAAAATTTACTAATGAACCCCTTTGCTGGTATTGCAATTGAAATGTTAAAAGGAAAATAAACAGATCTTTGTAAAAACATGTTGGCTTGTGCACAGAACAAAATGGAAGACATTTTGAACAATTACTATAGTTTTCAATTATTAGTCTAGTCGCCTACGCTTAATTTTAAAAATAAACTCTGTTTAATCATTATAATTTATGAAATTTGCATTTATTTCGAAAACGGCTGGAAACAACTTATATGATTCAACTACAAAAAAGAATTGCCTGTGTATTTTATATAAAATACCGAAATAATATACAGGGTGTTCCATTTGAAAAAGTTGATAAAAATAGGTTTGAAATGTGTCATTTTTGAAATCTTATTATGAACATCCTGTATAAAATAAATAAATACTATTCGATTTATAGTATCTTTAAACCTCTTGTCATTAAACTCACTTAATACTGTGGTTGAAAAACTAAGTTTAGATTGTTTTTTTTTTGATATTTTTTCCACGACTAGAAAATATTTTTTTTTAGTTTTTAATTGATTGCTCTTAAACTACCAAAGCAAATCAAACAAAATTTAAGGCATTTATAAAGGACGATAGCATAAATCTAAATATGCAAAAAAATATGGGGTATGCCATTTAAAAAATCACAACTTTTTATGACCACACTTTTTGGGCCACCCTGTATATGAAAAAAATATTTTCCTGAAGTACCCCGTATGATACAGTATAAGTTAACGTATGAATGAAATTCCTAACTAAATGCGTATAGGAGCTATGGAAGCCTTACGCACTATTATTGCAGGACCCTGTATAATGAAAATGACCATTCATTAGTAATGTGTCCGGCCGAAACAAGATTTTCAGCCGAAACCGAATCTACGACCTTGGTCTCAGTTTCGGCGAAACCGAAACCGAAACTTACTTATACATTTTGAAGTAGTAGTCCATACTCAAAGTGGAGTTAAATGTATAGAAAAAAGAAAAGCACAAAGTCTTTCTCCACAATTTTTTATTAGAATAACTTGCCGAACCTAGAATAATTCATAATAATTAAATTCGACATATTATTTCGAGTGTAGAAACACTCATCATCAGGAAAACAAAGTGAATGGTACAATGCGGATGTTGTTAGCAGTAGAGAAAATAATAGTGGGATTGAGCCGTAATGAAGCTTTTAAACGTGTACAAAAGGTGTAAGAAAATGAATAGTTAAAAACCGACAATCAAGACTTCAGCATACTGAAAAGTCAGAGGTTAGTGCAAAGGCCCTATCTTGGGCAGAAAAATGAATAGTGTAAAAGAAAAATTAGAGAGTTTTAACAGACTTTGTGGAAAACATTTGATTAGTAGTGAAAAATCTTAAGTTTTTTTCAGCTTTGTTAGAGACATGTAAAAGTATTGAAATAAGAGGGAATTAAAGAAAAAGAAAAAAATATTTTTCATAAAAGTCAAAGCATCATTTAGCTTGAAGTAAAATACTGTTGAGGTACCATGCTTTTTACGGCCCAGTTACCCCGGCAGGAGTCAAAACGTACACATTGTGTGAAAAATTAAGTTTTAAAAAAGTTTTTTGTTTTACTAGAACATCTTTGTTAGAGAAGTTCCATTGCAACCAGCACGTGTCAGAAGGAAAATTCCAGTATGCTGAAGTCTTGATTGTCGGTTTTTGACTATTCAATTTTTTACACCTCTTGTACACCTTTGAAAGCTCCATTACGGCTTAATCCAACTATTATTTTCTCTACTTCTAACAACATCGCATTGTTCCATTCACTTTGTTTTCCTGATGATGAGTGTTTTTACACTCGAAACATGTCGAATTTAATTATTATGAATTATTCTAGGTTCGCCTAGTTATTCTAATAAAAAATTGTGAAAAAAGACTTGATGCTTTTTTTTCTATTTATTTATACATGTTAAAAATTTTATTGTATAATAAAATCTAATTTATTTTATATAGGACGAGATCGATCTTGGATTGAACTCTTCCCACTTACCTAAAAAAAAAAGATCGACAGAGAAACCATTTTTTTATATAAACAACAATGCCTACAGACTCACTCAAAGTTAGCCGAAAGGTGCGCGACAATTCACGAACACCGAGTTTCGGCACGGCCGAACGTTTGGCCGATTTTTCGCCAAAACTAGATTTTTTGCCAAAACTAGATTTTTTGGTCGAAACTAGCCGAAACCGAACCTTTGGTCGGTCTCTAAGTGTAATGTAAATAATCGGTAAAAATATTTTGCGCAGTGAAAAATGTTCCATCTGCATAGATTTTTTCACTTTGACATAATGTTCTTATGTTCCTGTAGCAAGAAAATTTTTCTTCTTTGATTATATAAATTAGTCTGAACGTAGGTTTGGTCTTTAACGGAAAAAGTCTTCAAACAGCTCTTGTTTTCATTTAATTGCAGGTAAATAATTTTTGAAGGCTTACCGTGAATATCATTGTAGCTTTTCTCTTGACACCTGCTGTGATCAGTTGTCGGTGTGTTTCTTTAACATCGACTTTGTGCGAATGGTCTAACGCTTTGCGAGTAATCACGTAGTCTCTTCCCACTGTATATACTTTGGCCCTGCAGGTTCGATGTGCGCATCGCCAAGAAGTTTCTCCACTTTTTAACTCACGATTTATAACAAAATTAACAGACTCCACAACTAAAAGAGGTTGTCCACACTGACTGTATGAAATAACTGGTTCCATGATTAAAATAATTTTTTCTCACTAAGCACTCGTCAAAGTTTTAAAAGAAAATGTTGTAATTCCAAAAACTTAGATGAAGTTATACCAAAATAATCAGCCCAAAACCACTTTAGAAGTAACATCCCTAAATATTCCAAAAAACCAATTATTACCAATTAAGTATTAATTAGTATTTGGATACAGGTAATGATAAAAATTTTAGGCGGAGGCTGGTTTATGGGTACGGGTAGTAATATCCATAGACCAGCATAATTGCAGCATAACTGCTGAATAAACAAACTACTTTATATAAAACCAATTAACATTAGAAATCATTAACATAAATATAGTGTAAAAGCAAACTGCTGTTCATATTAATCGTTCATCGAAGATTTAAGTTATATATATTTTTTTAAAGCTCTTTTTGTAGAAATAAAACGTTTTTTTTTTAAAGCAGCTTTGTCGATCGTGTGATTTAATTGGCGCTGCGAACAGGATAGTGCAATCTCGTCCTTTGTTGGTTCCCGTTGTACGAGAGTGATTTTTAAATCTTTGTGCACTATTTGATTTAAAGACCTTTCGGAATATCCAAAAAAAACTGTGTACCCAAAAACTCAGTGCGAATTCCAGAAGTGTGTGTTGGAGGAAGAATTGGTGAAACAAATCGGCTGCCGTGTTGCTAGTGACCTGTTAAGCCAGTTAGTGTCCTTCTCCTACCCAGATCGACGCCCCAGACATTTGAGCTCTCCAGCCACACTCTTACAAGGATTCCTGTAGTTGTGTACTACTGCAATTTAGGCTTTATGGATTCATTCTTGATTATATTGTAAGTAATTGCTGAATTGCCATTTAATGTCAACTCTGTCTAAACGTTTAAAAACTATTTTGCTACAAAATAGGGTTCCTTTAGGAATAAGTGTCCCAGAACACGAAACAGAAAATAATTGTGATAGCAATTTAGAAACTTTAGATAAAACTTTAACGCCAGAAATTCAAAACGAATTAGTTAATTTATTTGATAACTTAGCCTTAAATAAAGAAACCATATGGAAAATTTAAAATTCCATACGTCCCTCTTGGCAACCTTCTCAGGCAAACAGGACCATTTAGAAAGTTTTATTTTATCTATAAACGAATTTTACACGCTTTATTTTAATAATTCAAATGAACAAAAGACGGTAGTCCTAGCTGCCATTAAGTCAAAACTAATTGATGATGCACGAAAGTTCTTACTTTCTAGACCAGATTTAGATAAGTGGTCTTCCATTAAAGACGCACTAAGACAAAAATTCGGTGACCTTATAACGTATATCATTCTAATGCAGTAACTATTGCAGTTCCAGTTTAAAAATAATTAAAGGTGCAAATATTTTACAATTTGTTGATAGGTTAAAAACATTTGTACAAAGGATCATTTCTAAGGTACAGTGCGAAGTTGCAGACAATAATTCCAAAGCAATTTTAATAAGTCAAATAGAAAGTACTTCAGTTTTAATTTTGACAGCAAATTCGCCTCAAACCTTAAAAACGATGCTCATGATACAACCCCTAGCACACTTAATAACGCGCTTGCGCACGTTGTCAAGTACAATATAGTTGAATCGCAAGTCAACCTCGCGAACAGTTGTTCAACTTTGCAAAATCCTACGCAGAGACAACACTATTTCCCAAGTCAACCCATTTTTACACAACCCCGACCAATACAAAGACATTTTCCAACTAATGCCCAAGTTTTCAGCAATCAAAATAGACCTACTTTCCCACAAAATAGACCTACTTTCCAACAAAATAGAGCCCCTCGGCAAGAGCCGCCTATTCTAATGACTACTTCCAGAATAGGACCTTCTCGCATTCAACAACAAAGACAACCCTCTACTAGATACCCAAACTTCTTCCGATCGACCAGACCCGCAAATTGGGTGCCCCAAGAGCTATATAATGTCGAAGTACAAGAACCCCCAAATAACAACCCCTACTCAGAAATTCAACCCTTAGGATATGCCCCAGATCCAACACATGCTTTTTACCCCGAAGAACAGTATTATCCACAAGAACCCGACACACCAATTCCAAACTATTCAACCGAAAATGTCGACCTTGAACATACCTTTGACAATACTGACGAAAATTTTCCGAACATAGCCTCGAATCAAAAATTAATTAATATAGCATCATACTTCTATCTTCCCCAAAAACATTTGACAGTACTTATCGACTCTGGTGCTTCAGATTCTATTATAACTCCAAAAATTGCAGAATTATTCCAAAAAAATATATTTTTTGAACCTTTTGAGGTGACGCCTGTAAACAGACGTATAAAGAAACCCAAAATTTAAAAATTCCCTTACTTCAAGAATTAGGCATTGACCAAGATTCTAAATTACGAATTCTTAACTGGCACAACGGTTTGACGCACTTATAGATACCAAAGACCTTAAAAATTTAAATACCCTTATAAATTATGATAACAAAACATTGACATTAAAAAACATTATCATACCTTTTTCGCTTGATTATAATAAAGTACTAAATCAACCTGTCAAAAACTTTAACAATAATTTTCCTATATTAAAAGTAAATTATGAAAACGGTACTGCCATTTTGCCTTTTTTTACAATTAAAGATCATATTATCCTTGACTCCCTTATTACAGTGAATAAAGGCCTTTTCAAGATTCCCAATCCAACGCCTACTGTAAATGTCAACTTTCATCAAAGAATTAAAGTCATACCATAAGATCAGTTCGATCTACTCAACCCTTCGGCTACTACCCCAACCAAATTTAACCCTGAAAAACAATTACGGCTTGACCATCTGACCCCCTCGAAAAATCTTAAATTTTACCACTTTGCCATGAGTTTAAGAACATTATGTACCATGAAGACTGCGACCTGACGTTTACAAGCCAGACCAAACACGTCATTCGAACAATTGACGACAGACCCGTTTATGTCAAATCTTTTAGACACCCTCTTAGCATGAATCAAGAAATTCAGTCCCAAATTCAAAAGTTGCTCGATAATAACATTATTCGTCCCTCAATCACTCCCTACTCTGCACCAGTTTGGATCGTCCCAAAGCAACCCGATGCTTCCGTGAAACGCAAATTTCGCATGGTAATCGATTATAGGCGTCTTAATGACGTCACGATAGAAGAAAAATATCCCTTGCCTAGGATAGAAGAACTAGTGGATAACCTTGGAAAGTGCACATAATTTACTACCCTAAATTTAGCCCAAGGCTTCCACCAAATCGAAATGGACTCGAGTTCCATCAAGAAAACCGCTTTTTCTGTCAACCACGGTCGCTACGAGTATCTGCGCATGCCCTTCGGCCTTAAGGCGGTTCCCTCAACTTTCCAGAGAATAATGGACGAAATCCTGCGCGATTACCTCTACAAAGTCTGCTTTGTCTAAATGGATGACGTTGTCATATTCTCTAAGTCCTTGTCTGAACATATTGATCACATTAGACAAATAAAAAGGTTGAAAGAAGTAAACCCTAAAATCAAACCCGATAAATCCGAATTCTTGTGCAACGAAGTTTCATTTTTAGGCCATATCGTAACTCCCGAAGGAATAAAACCCAATCCCTTAACACGTTAACTACCATGTGGGTCACCGGTGACCTACAGTAAGCTGTGCCTGGGGCGCCGCGTGGGTCATCGGTGACCTACAGTGAATAACAATAAAATTAATAATAACCACGCTAAATGTGTCGACGGGCATCGTTAAATGGATTTTGAAATTGGTATACCTACCTACCTACAGTCAATTATTGTAAGCAACTAAGGTTTGGCCATATAGAATTTTTGAGGTATTTTGTGTTTAAATTTATAATATTTATATACAGGGTGTCCATTTAGTGTGCCAGTGGACGATATATCGTAAACGGTCGACTTAAGGAATAAAACTTTTATACAAAAGTTGTACATGTTAATGTCGCGCACCTTTTAAAAATAATTTTAAATATACAGGTTGGACCAAAAATCCAGGTTGGACCAAAAATCCAGGGTGGGCCAGACGTATATTTTTTTAAATGGAACACCCTGTTTATTTTTACATTTTTAAATTCCACATAAGATTATAATTATTTTTTATAAAATGCATTATTAGTCTATACTTCATAGTTTCCGAGATATTGACTCTCGAAAAGTGACATTTTTGAACTTTGACAGCTTCTAACTTTCTAACAGTACGTCTTAGAGCAAAACGGCTTACATGTCCCTATCTTTAATTTTTATTATCTTCCCAAAAAATCAACTTCCAGTTAAACCTGAACAACCATATTTCCTGCTTTCGAGTTACATCCGGTTTAACCGGAAGTTGATTTTTTTGGGAAGATAATAAAAATTCAAGATAGGGATATGTAAGTCGTTTTGCTCTAAGACGTACTGTAAGGAAGTTAGAAGCTATCAAATTTCAAAAATGTCACTTTTCGAGAGTCAATATCTCGGAAACTATGAAGTATGGACTAATAGTGCATTTAATAAAAAAATATTATAATTTTATGTGGAATTTAAAAATTTAAAAATATACCGGGTGTTTCATTTAAAAAAATATATGTCTGGCCCACCCTGAATTTTTGGTCCAACCTGTATATTTAAAATGATTTTTAAAAGGTGCGCGACATTAATATGTACAACTTTTGTATAAAAGTTTTATTCCTTAAGTCGACCGTTTACGATATATCGTCCACCGGCACACTAAATGGACACCCTGTATAATACTCCCAACTAACCAAAACTCAAATGGCCTGGAGGGATAAAATAGTGGATTTAAGCTTGGCAGTTAATGTGTTAAAGATCAAAGCTATTCAAAGATACCCCATACCAAAGACACAAAAAGAAATAAAAGCTGTTCTAGGACTTATAGGTTACTACCGCAGATTTATAAAAAACTTCTCAAAGGCCACCTTCCCTATAACAAAATGTCTTCGAAAAAATAGTGAATAAAGCATAGGAAACCAAGACTTCGTAGAAGCATTTTTTAAATGCAAAGAACTTATCAGCAATTCTCCTATTCTCCACTACCCAGACTTTAGTAAAGCCTTTAAGCTAACCACCGATGCCTCCAATATTGCTATTGGCAGCATCTTATCACAAAACGACCACCACATAGCTTACTATTCTCGCACTCTAAACTCTGCCGAGAAAAATTATTCCACTATAGAGAAAGAACTTCTTTCTATAGTTGACTCAACAAAACATTTTCGATGCTACCTCTATGGCGTCAAATTTTTAATAGAAACCGATCATAACTCTGTGGCTCTCAAAAATTAAAGAACCCAATTCGCGACTAATTCGCTGGAAACTAAAACGAAGAGAAATTCAACTTCGATATTAAATACAAAAAAGGCAAAGAAAACGTTGTAGCCGACACCCTGTCACGTATCGAACTAAACGCCAACGAAACAGAAGACACAAACCAAAATGACGCCCAATCTAATTCCCCTAACGCCAACAACACAGTTGCTAACCTTGCTGACTTTGACCTTGCGAATTTTGTCCTTAACGAGAAATATAATGACGTACCTACTAAACAAAGATATATCAACACAACAACCTGAAGAACAAATTACGCCATCTATAAACCCCAACGCAAATGATAAGTCATCTGACGTCACAGTTCACTTAAACAATGATACCCAAGGCAAATTTCTACCCATCTCCGAACTACCCCTAAACCAAGCAACAAACAGCCTGGTGATAAATATGGCGACGATTTTAAACACACATATACAAAACCATTCCAGAAAAATCCTCATTTCGTACAAATTTCTAAAGAAAACCGCCAACAACACATTTTGAAAATACTAAAGGAAATAGTAAGACCTGACATGCTATGTTGCATGGAAAAGAAGCTAAGCTCAGACCGTCCCTAGAATATTGTAAAAGGATAAATAGGTACTTGGGATAATGGGTAGGATATCCTTAGGATGTACCTATTCTTAAAGCCTCGTCCATTGTATCTTATTTTCACCAAAGTTATTTAATAAACCGTGCTTTTAAAATGAGTTTACTTCAAGTTTACGGCAGCATTTATTACCTTCTTCAAAGCTACCAATAATGCCTCGTCTGTTGATTCAGGACCTTTTCTGTTACAAAGCGTTTCTAACTTACCCTCAATACCTAGTTATAAAATACAATACAATACGATACGATACGATACGATACGATACGATACGATACGATACGATACGATACGATACGATACGATACGATACGATACGATACGATACGATACGATACGATACGATACGATACGATACGATACGATACGATACGATACGATACGATACAATACAATACAATACAATACAATACAATACAATACAATACAATACAATACAATACAATACAATACAATACAATACAATACAATACAATACAATACAATACAATACAATACAATACAATACAATACAATACAATACAATACAATACAATACAATACAATACAATACAATACAATACAATACAATACAATACAATACAATACAATACAATACAATACAATACAATACAATACAATACAATACAATACAATACAATACAATACAATACAATACAATACAATACAATACAATACAATACAATACAATACAATACAATACAATACAATACAATACAATACAATACAATACAATACAATACAATACAATACAATACAATACAATACAATACAATACAATACAATACAATACAATACAATACAATACAATACAATACAATACAATACAATACAATACAATACAATACAATACAATACAATACAATACAATACAATACAATACAATACAATACAATACAATACAATACAATACAATACAATACAATACAATACAATACAATACAATACAATACAATACAATACAATACAATACAATACAATACAATACAATACAATACAATACAATACAATACAATACAATACAATACAATACAATACAATATATATATTACGTTAATAATTACATAGTAATCTTACGATCGTCACAATTTTACTGGTTTTTGAAAAATAAAATGTGCCAGCACACATGCCTTATAATCCAAGATAGTAAATGTACTTACATAACAACAGATTAAAACTAACATACATTAAATATTTTAAAATCACTAGAAAACAGTGTTAACCATAGCCACAAGTCAATACATTAAAAACTCATCCATACTGTAAGAAGCATTAGTCAATAAAATTGCCTTTACTTTTACTTTAAACTGTTAGAGAGGCAGGTCCCTCAGAGTGGTAGGAAGTTTATTATAAAAGATAGGACCGTAAAGTTTTTTCCAGTCTCAGAAAATCTTAATTGGTTCCCTTGTCTGGTGGGGTAATTATGGTAGGAATTATTTGTATTATATTTTTCTATGTTGTTATGGCAGTACATAATACACTCATATATACAGTGTGGTTTTTTAAGTGTGCAACATATGGGAATTTTTTTTATTACCGATTTCTCAGAAAATTTTATTCTTGATAAAAGTTGGTGCATATTTGATAATCATATTAGGTGCACTCCGAATGGTTGCAAGTCAAACGGCGTACAGGGTAGGCCAAAAAATATAAAACTTGTACAGGAATAAAGTACCCCTATTTCAAAAAACTTAGCAAAATGTTATTAAGAAAAGTTGTTAAGAATTAAAAGTTACGCATAGATTCAAAAACGTGACCTCCTAAAATAAAATTTTTTTTTTTTAAAAAAACATTAATAATTTCCCAAAAATTTTTTTTTTATATTCACCATAAAGACCTTCATAAATTAATTAAGATCAAATCAACTTAACATGTCTTTGTTCAAATTCAAGCATATTTGTAAAATTTATTTAAATTTATAATTTATTAACGAATCACTAACTTCATGTTTGTTGCAAGGGTATTAAACACAATTTTAAAATATCCTAAAAATTCTTTTTAACAAGATAAAACATTAGTAATGATAATATGCTAATTAAAAAACTATCATTTAAAGTGCAAAATTTTTATTTTAAATGTTTATTAAAAAATTTTTTTGGGAAAATATTAATGTTTTTAAAAAAAATATATTTTTCTTATTTTAGGAGGTCACGTTTTTGAATCTATGCATAACTTTTAATTCTAAACAACTTTTCTTAATAACATTTTGCTAAGTTTTTTGAAATAGGGGTACTTTATTCTTGTACAAGTTTTATATTTTTTGGCCTACCCTGTACGCCGTTTGACTTGCAACCATTCCAAGTGCACCAAATACGATTATCGAATATGCACCAACTTTTATCAAGAATAAATTTTTTTGAGAAATCGGTAATAAAAAAAATTCCCATATGTTGCACACTTAAAAAACCACACTGTATATCGACAAGGAATAGTCATAATACCAAGCCTGATGAAAGCATGCCTGGCATACTCCCTGTATCCAAGGCCAGCAATGACACGCACTGCTCTACGTTGCAGTGCAAAAATCCTACCAAGATGAGCCGAGTGTCCCCACGTCAAGATGGCATAGACCGCCATGGACTGGAAAAGGGCATGGAAAGTCTGCAAAAGAACAGCCTCCGGAATTATTCTGGAAAGATTCTTCAGTAAAAAGATTTCCTTGGCCAGTCTTGTAGAGGTATACTCTATATGAGTTTCGAATCTCAAGGTAGGATCAAGGTAGATGCCAAGAAACTTTACTCCATCGGAAACACCCTCCTCAAGCTCGCGCAGCCCAAACTCAATATTCCAGTTTTACTCTCATTAAGTGTGAGCTTATTCGATTTAAACCAGACATTCAGATCTTTCACTCGTTCTTCCATGCTTGCTCTAAGCATCTCACGACTCTCTCCACTCATTGCCATCGACGTGTCATCCGCAAATAACAAGGTTTTTGTTCCCGGGACCGCCAAGCCGATATCATTAATGTAGATGAGGAATAGTAAGGGTCCCAGCACCGAGCCCTGGGATACCCCATGTTGCACCGCGGCCCAAGAACTCGACATTCTGCCGTTGTACACCGTTTTCTGTTTTCTATCATTTAAGTATGAGCCAATCAAATCCACACTCATACGATCCACACCATAACATCTCAACTTGTCCAGAAGTATCCTGTGTGACACACAGTCAAAAGCCTTAGAGAGGTAACAGAAATTACAAAATTACAGGAAAATCAAAATAAGTTAAGAATAGACGCCATAAATCAAATTACGCTTTTAGACACGACAATCAACAAATTTAAAATAATGATATCTAATATTACGCACAATGAAATAATATTAAGATCACGCATTCTACAAATTGAGAGTATAATTAAAAACATTCAAGTGGATCAAACGAACACACACCAATTTTATCTAATTCACACAATTATTAACCAAATAACTTTCATGTATCAATCGATTTACAATATCCTTGATAGAATCGAAGTAGCTATAACTTTCACAAAAGTTAACGTACTTCATAATTCAGTAGCAAAACCCCAAGAACTACTATTAGAAATAAAAAATCTTAATAATCATTTAATTTCGAATAAATTGCCTCTAGATGCTAATTCGCGAAACATTCTTAATTTCGAAAAACTAATCGTAATTAAAAGCTTTTTAAAAGGTTCAAATATTGTATTTTTATTGGAACTTCCACTTGTCGAACCAGAAGTGTATCAATATTTCAATCTAATCCCTTTACCAATTCCTGATAATAAGTCATTCCTCGTAAATATTCCCCATAAACCATACCTAGCACTTAACAATGAAAAATTCGCCTACATGGACCAGAGATGTATGGAAATCCAACCACAAAACTACCTATGCAAAGAAGCCCGGACAACCCACGCAGAAAATAACCCTTCCTGTGCAGTACAGCTTATCAAACACCACGCAAATATTACGTCATGCTACCCATTCAAAACACAAATAAACGAAATCCAAGTGACAAAAATCGTCAATGGCAAATGGTTAATTACGGTACCATCACACCAAATTAGCATTATAAATTGCCAAAATTCCGAAGACAATGTACCCCTATATGGATCCTATTTATTGGAGTCCCCGACCGACTGCAAAGTCCACATCAAATCAATCGTACTCGAAACACACAAATCAAGTCAAATCATCTTCGACGAGGTAAACCTACCCACACTAAACTTAAGTCAAATCGAACAACAAGGACCAAAATTATACAATCCACCCTCTATGGATCTCAACTATATCAACCTCAAGGAAACAAAAGAAATCCAAGCTAAACTACAAGAACAAAGAAAAAACCTGCAAGAGATGACGTCAACAGTCTACATCACTAGGACCAGTTTTTGGACAATATTTTTGTATATTATTTTTGTCTTAATTTCAGGATACCTCATATATATAAAAATTGTAAAGAAATCTAAGAAAATACCTAAAAAATCAGATATCGATTTAAAAAAAGAAGAAAATAATATTTTCCAAATAGTGTGAAAACACACCTTTAGGATGTGCTTTCAACTTAACGAGGGAGGAGTTACATTCCCGTGAGATTTGCATAATCAACAAATTCTGCAAAACTCTTATCTTATTTCTTAGATTTACTGTAATACAGCGTTCCCACACAGAACACATAAATATAAGTAAAATGCATTGTTTTAATCAGTTACTATTGTATTCACCTCGAGTAATAATAAATTTTTTTTAAAATAAACTTCCTTAACGAGGGTTGTTTACTCAGCTTCTAATGTGGGGGTAAATAAGCGGTCAAAATAGACCAAAAACAAGTTTAATGCTTCCAGTTAGCTGTCATTTGGTAATTTTTTATACAAAACGACAGGAAAAATATTCTTATATTGACGACCATTCCTTTTGTAAAACATCGGGGGGCGGGTTGAGGATGAAAGAACATCGGCCATTTTGAGAAAATTAATAATTTTTATGTTTGCCTTTAAAAAGAACAGTAGGTATTTAACGAATAACAATCAGCACCTCTAACTTTTAATTAGACAAAGTATGCTTAGGAATATTTTTGATCCATGTAAATTTCAAATATTTATTATATTATTTTTTTATTTTAAATTATCACAAATTTTTTTTAATTTTCTAAATATTAGGAAATAATGGAGCCAGCAAAGCGAGAAGAGATACCGTACACATATTATTATTATTATTATTATTATTATTATTATTATTATTATTATTATTATTATTATTATTATTAATATTAATATTAATATTATTATTATTTTATTATTATTATTATTATTATTATTATTATTATTATTATTATTATTATTATTATTATTATTATTATTATTATTATTATAGATCCACCAGCATGGGCGGCAAAACCGTTCAAGCTGGTATAAATCGTAGTTTACATGAGTTGTATACCTTAAATGACATTTACGCAAAGTTATTCTATCAGTCTGAGTGAGAGTGTGAAAAACAAGTCAGTCACAAACAAAATCAACCGTAAAGTGAAAAACACTGGCACTGTCCTACGTTACAGAATATTTATTCAATGCTTATGCTCGAGCTAAAAGATATGAGTCATAATGCGTTTTTAAAAGCGTTTAATACATTCAACACCGCGTCTGGAAGTGAGTTCCATGAGCGACGTATCCGATTTGAGAAAAAGTACGTCTACAAAGAATCGCTCACGTACCAGTTTTAGGTTATGGCATATTAAATATATATTTAACGATAAAACTACATTCCCTGCCAATTCTTGTTGCCAGAAGTTCAATATACCACCCAATACCGCCTAAATAACATATAAGTTTCATACACATTATAACTATAAATGCTTAGTCAACCATCAAAATCTACATAATTGGAATATCGGCGTGCCCTCTAATGGATACAAACCAAAAAGTTTATAACGATCACTTATTGGCTCACTTTCAACTAAAAAAATTCTGCAGCCATATGGCTGTAAAATCCATTCAAAGGCCAGAAAATTTTGTACCTTTTCCACTGTCACAGCGCTTTAAGGACGTTAGTAAAACGTCTAGGCAGCTATAAAATCTAAATTGCTCTAAATTCAGCTGGAATAATGTCACAGCATATTTCAAACTTTTGGCGTTACTTGGGTTACCAACTATTTAAAAGCGGCTAAAAAAATATTAAATGCGGCATTTTAGCTGTCCATGCCAAGGCTGGATATCGGGTAAAATGCTGGGCTACATAATTATTTTTATTACAATACTTTTTTACTCATATTTTAGTCATTACCCATAGAGGCTGTACAAAAAACTGCAACGAGACAACGGAAGGCTTGAAGACAATGTATATAGGAGCCCCAATATGTTCCACATGCGAGAAGGACCTCTGCAATTCGTCCGATGGATTCAATCCGATTGGGTGGACCAGCTTTCTGGTAATCGCCGCAATCAGCGTTGGTATTATAGAAGATTAATTTAATTATTTTTTGCATTAAAACCTGACTTTACATTTATTGATCACAAAGTAAAACATAATAAAAGTAGCTTTATTAATAAAAATAGAAATGTTTCTTGAAAATACTGGGTGTCTGGAAATTCCGTACGTATATTTCAAGGGGAGATTCTACATATAAAAATATAAAAAAAGTTTATATTAAATGTAGGTTCTTAAACGTATTTATAAGCTTTATAGCTAACTAGCAAGTCTCACCCGCTTAGCATGTTTGCGAGTTCCTTTTCCATCGACTCGAGATGGTTCCGGTCGGCGTAGCTTAGCTGCTAGTTAGCCTTTGACAATTTCATCAGCATTTTGTCAAAAAATCTATTGCATTTTTAGCTTTGTGTCTATACTAATAATAATATTCTATATAGTAATAATAATAATAATATAATAATAATAATAATAATAATTAAAAGAAAAAGAAAATATAGTGGCATATCGGACAAGTGTGTAACTATTTTTTTATATTGGAATACACAGGGATCCAAGTTCAATGGATACCCTGGGGCGAGTAGACCAGGACGGCCGTTTCATCCTTATTAGGACTCGACGGGCAGCCATAACCCAAGCAATTCCAAGAATGACGGAAAAATGGACTAAAAGCCGCATTGTAAAACCAAGGCGGTCATTAGTGCACCGTAGCGCCATCCCACGGAATTCACTCCAATATAAAAGATAGTTACACTGGTATAATCGAAAGGTAGACAACTAAATACACGAAGTGCAACCACAATCCATTATAGGGAACGCTATTTGCGTTTTCACCGAAAACATCTGCCATTTTGCAGACAAGAAAGCAGATCAACGCTGGCACCCACCAGAATGCGCGCAATCCGTTTGAGTTTTAAGCCATAAAAATGTTTAAAAGATGATATGAAGTTTTGTAGATGTCGCTTGAGTAGTAAGGTTGCCACGCTCCCGGCTCCACAAATTTTACCTTATTACAGCTTTTTCTCTAACTAATTAAAGTTTCAAAAGTGTTTTTAGTGGAGGTTGATACCTTTCTGAAGCAGAGGGTTGTGTTAGTTTGGCCGTTCTTGTCCTAGTGTAACGGACTGAATTGTTAGAAACATCTGTGAAACCTATCTGTCAATATGGTGTTTACGAGAGCCGAACTCGACCAAATAAAAGCAGTTGTTGAGAAAGTCATCGAGGTAAAAATCAGTGATCAGTTTAAACAGAGCATTACTGACACCGTCCTGAGCTCTCTTAAGGACTTCCTTGAGGAAAAGAACAAAGTCCTCACACGTACTGTACATTCCCTTAGTGCAGAACTGTCAAACGTGAAAACCGAAAACTCCCGCCTGAAAAAGGCTCTCGACGATCAAGAACAGTTTGCTCGCAATCAAAACATTAGAATATTTGGAATGCCTTATACGGAAGGCGAAAACCTGCGTGAATCAGTCATGGAATTTATCTCTACGAAGCTAAAGTGCAAAATTGCTGATAGCGATATTAAAAACATTCATCGGGTCCACGCAAAAAATCCCATCGGTGATAAGCCCCCAGCAGTACTCGTCGCGTTTCGGGAGGTAAACAAACGGTCTTTTGTCCTCCAGCAACGGAAATTACTTAAAAACAGTGGGTTTGCAATTAAAGAGGATCTTACCAAAGTCAGACTTGCGATTTTGAGTGCAGCGGCGTTAAAATTCGGGCAAAAGTGTGTTTGGTGTCTCCACGGCAATATTTATGCAAAAGTTAACGGGGTAGTGCATAGAGTGGACCATGAGCAGGATATAAAGGATATTCAAATATCGTAAAGTACAATTACCTATAACTGTTATTTTTTTTCTTTTTTTTTACTATCACGATTTAAAAAACATAAAAATAATTCTACTGCATATTCCATAATTTTATTTTATATAAAAAGGAGCGCCACGGCGTGCTGCTTTTCTTTCTTTACGGATGATGAATGCTTTAAAAACTTAAGGATAATGCCTTACTGCTCTGTCAGTGGGTAATCTTTTACAATAATACTCTTGATATTAAAGTAATATTAGATGGACTACTAGTTATCTTAAATAACTACATTCTGTTTTTGTGGCGGCATCACTGGTCAGGGGTGCGCTGCATCATATCGATTAGTTCTGATTAAACCATTTTTTTTTCTTTTATGCTTAAATAGAATCACTATTGCGTTATTCTCCTTACAGATATGTTAGATTTGAAAATATTTATTTATGTACTATATAATATGTAATCCTTTGAAACCTATGTAATAATGTGAATGGCGCATTTGATTTGTATACTATAATTATATTGCTACATTCTTCAAATTTATTCGTGCCATGGTATTAACCTACAAATACACACTAGTTATTTTTTTTTTCGGGTGTCCGGTGAGCAGCAGTTTGGCTCAATCACCCTTATTCATCTTGTGATTGAAGGGTATTTAAAGATTTTTTTTCTCTTCTTTTTGGCTATTTTTCCTCTCTCTCTCTCTTCTCTTTACCAAACCTTTCCTTTATACTTACCTACCTCTTTCATTCTTATTAATCTATTCTCCTTTTTTCTTTATCAATTATGTTTAGCTGTGCGCATATCAATGCAAGATCTTTACTCAATAATTTTGATACATTTAAAGATCATATTAACACAAACAAGTATAATGTTATTGGAGTTTCTGAAACCTGGCTCAGCGCAGACATAGGTGAACGAGCGGTCGCTATTGACCACTATAGTTTCATTAGACAGGACCGACTAACTAGAGGTGGTGGTGTGGGACTGTATGTGAGGGATGGTGTGAACTACTCGATGTTGTTGGGCGAGTGTAAGGAGTTTATTGAGCACGTCTGGATTAAACTGAGGTATCGTGATGAAACTATAATACTGGGGTGTGTGTATCGTCCCCCTCATGGCAGCTGTCCCGATTTTCTTAATTATTTTGAGGACACATTGATCGGTTTGTTTAGTGGGGGCGATAAAATTTTGTGTGTAGGGGATTTTAATCTGAATTTGTTTAACTTTGAATCAAGATATGTTCTCCAATTTAATAATATTCTAGAAACTTTCAGTTTAGAGCAATTAATCACGGAGCCTACACGAATTTCAAATTTAAACTCCTCCCTCCTGGATTTGATTTGTTACAATGCGGGTAATGTTCAGGATGTTGGGGTGAAGGATATTGATATTTCTGATCACCTCTTGGTTTACTGTAACCTTTCTTTCATCAATAATAATCGTAGTGATCCTGTTTATTCGTATAGAGCGCTGGGTCAAATAAATATGAATGACTTTCAGGGCGACTTGGAACGAGCTCCTTGGCATGTTATATATCAGACTGACAATATTGATGATAAAGTCAAATTTTTAACTGACACTATTTTGAGTATTTTTGATACCCACGCGCCTATTAAAGAAAGTAAAAGCACAAAAAAACCGTACTGTCCTTGGATTACCGATAATGTTAAGCTAATGAAACGTTTGAGAAATCAGGCTCTAAAGCGCTATAGACAAACGAAGGTTGTGGAACATTGGGAGTATTACAAACAACTAAGAAATCTCACAACTTCAGCCATCCGATCGGAAAAAAAAGCGTACCTTAATCATAAATTCCAACATTGCACTACAAAAGAAAAGTGGCGTGAGCTCAAAAAATTAAATATTTTGAATTCAAAAAATAAAAAAATTCCCGAGGGATTAAAAAAACTAGACGAACTTAATAACTACTTTACGAAACTTGTAAATAATAATAGTAACCCCAAACGCGAACTTTTAAATTTCTATAAAAACAGTAGACTTTTTGACAACCAGTTTACTTTTCAGCCAGTGGCGGAGAACGAAGTCTCTAATTTAATTATTCAAATTAAATCTAAAGCCTTTGGAGCCGATAACTTAAACATAGATCTCATTTTATTATGCTGCCCGTTCATCATAACTCATGTAACCCACATAATTAACTGTTGTATTGATAGGTCCTACTTTCCGAAAAGTTGGAAATTTGCACATGTTGTCCCATTACCCAAAGTAAGCAATCCCACAGAGTACGGACAGCTGCGGTCAATCTCGATATTACCGACATTTTCTAAAATCTTAGAGAAAATTATGGCGCAACAGATCAACTCTTATGTATGTCAACACAATATTATACCAAAAAAACAGTCGGGATTTCGGGGGGGTTACAGCTGTGCCACTGCACTTTCCGATATTCTGGATGACGTAGTGGTGGCACACGATAAAAGTGAGGCTACAATACTTATTCTTCTTGATTTTACCAAAGCCTTTGATATGCTGAACCATGAGATTTTAACTGCTATCTTAGCCTACATTGGCTTCACTCCAAACTCGATTCTCTTGCTGGCTTCTTTTTTGTCCGACAGGGTTCAGAGAATTGTTCTTGATGGTAAAAAATCAGACCCCATAAATGTTAACACAGGTGTTCCGCAGGGGAGCATACTGGGTCCTCTTCTCTTCAGCATTTTTACCTCAAACTTTATCAAATATTTAAAATACTCAAAGTATCATTTATATGCGGATGATACGCAAATTTACTTATCATTTAGGCTCAATGAGGTCCACACTGCCATCACTAAACTAAATGAGGATTTAAATGGGCTCTTGGACGTAACGTCTAATCATCTACTTAAAATTAATCCCACTAAATCCATAGCTCTACTATTTTGTAACGAAAACCATAGAAATGCCTTGTCAAACGTGATAAACTTAAAAATCGGTTCCGAAGTTATTCCCTTTAAAGAACATACAAAAAACTTGGGTCTTATTGTCGACACCAAGTTAAAATTTAGCGAGCACGTAACACAATGTTTAAAAAGGGGATTTTCCATGTTAAAAATGATTTACTCTCACAGACATTATCTTTCTCAAAAAACGAAAATGGAACTATGCGATTCATTAGTCCTGTCCCATTGCAACTTTTCGGACAATGTTTATGGCCCCTTTTTGAACTTAGTTGACAACAGGCGGTTGCAGAAACTTCAAAATTCTTGTATAAGACTGGTGTGTGGAATAAGACGTAGGCAAAGGGTATCACATAAACTTCGCGAGCTGGGCTGGCTAAACATGTTTAATAGACGAATTCTCCACTCACTGTGCCTGTATTATAAAGTAATTAAATATAAAAGCCCTCCTTATCTTTACAACAAGCTTAAATTCCGGACGGACGTACATAATCTAAACATACGTAAGAAACATCTTTTGACCATACCAGCTCACAATAAAGAAATGTTTAAAAAATCCTTTTCCTACAATGCAGCTCATCTTATAAACAAATATAAAATAACAGATTTCTCACAAAGTGTTTTAAGTTTAAAAAAAAAAATGAAGGTCGTATTGCTTGACCAACAATAAGTTCGTTTTTATTCGCACAGCGACATTGATTTTCGTCTCGCTCTCTCTAGCTCTTGTTCTCTTTCCCTCTCTCTCTCTCTCTCTCTCTCTCTCTCCTCAACTACCCAATGTTCCTCTCTTTCGATTTTTAATGCCATTACAATAACAGTTCTATAATTACCTTTTTCTTGCTACCTACCTATATTTTAATGAGATAATATCTCTTGTCTTTAGTTTTTTTTCCTATAATGGTGTATTATCTACATAGAGGAATTATTGCTGATACATTTTATCTATATGATTAGGTATTTTTTTTTCTTAATTTTTTATAGGGCTTCAACAGCACCTTCCATCGGGAGGGATGCTGCAAGCGGGCCTATTATTCCATGAATTGTAAATAGTACCTATACATGTATTTGTAATTAAGCTGTTTATTTTTGGAATAATAAATGTATTATTATTATTATTATTATTATTATTATTATATAGTGTCCGCGAAAATAATTAAAAGAAAAATATATGGCTATATGTATGGCTGCCCGTCAAGTCCTAATAAGGACGAAACGGCCGTCGTGGTCTACCCGCCCCAGGGTATCCATTGAACTTGGATCCTTGTGTATTCCAATATAAAAAATAGTTACACACTTGTCCGATATGCCACTATATTTTCTTTTTCTTAAAATTATTTTCGCGGACACTATATCATCTTTTTAACATTTTTATGGCTTAAAACTCAAACGGATTGCGCGCATTCTGGTGGGTGCCAACGTTGATCTGTTTTCTTGTCTGCAAAATGGCAGATGTTTTCAGTGAAAACGCAAATAGCGTTCCCTATACTGGATTGTGGTTGCACTTCGTGGTTTATTTAGTTGTCTACCTTTCGATTATACCAGTGTAACTATCTTTTATATTGGAGTGAATTCCGTGGGATGAAGCTACGGTGCACTGATGGCCGCCTTGGTTTTACAATGAGGCTTTTAGTGCATTTTTCCGTCATTCTTGGAATTGCTTGGGTTATGGCTGCCCGTCGAGTCCTAATAAGGACGAAACGGCCGTCGTGGTCTACCCGCCCCAGGGTATCCATTGAACTTGGAGCCCTGTGTATTCCAATATAAAAAATAGTTACACACTTGTCCGATATGCCACTATATTTTCTTATTCTTTTAATTATTTTCGCGGACACTATATCATCTTTTAATAATAATAATAATAATAATAATAATAATAATAATAATAATAATAATAATAATAATATTAATAATAATAATAATTAATAATAATATTAATAATAATAATAATAATAATAATAATAATAATAATAATAATAATAATAATAATAATAATAATAATAATAATAATAATAATAATAATAATAATAAAACGCAAGGGTATATCTATGTATACTTGGGTGTTGCGACCCCACGGACCCGAGCACTTCACAGTGGGCTAGGGGACCACTGGAGGTAAAAATCCCCTTATCTCAGTACTACCATGAAATTAGTAGTGGTACGGCAGGGCTCTGCTGAGATGGACCTCTCACCCTGTAAGCTGACAGTAGCTTAAAAATGCATACCCATTTATAGTGGAGAACTTACCAAGAATAAAAGCCTCGGACGAGCGTCGTTACGATCGGGTGCGACGCGTGAATTTTCAGCCCGATCAAAAATATGACGACCCAGCTACACTTCTGAATAATCCTAACACCTTTAACATATCCGATATTGTGGGCGACGGAAGCTGCCTATTTAGAGCGGTAAGCTTGTACCTATATGGTCACCAAGAGTGCCACGAGTAGCTAAGACTAAACGCACTAGAATATATAAAAGAGAATTGGCCCGTACTCCAAAACCATTGAAAATGACAGGATGAGAGATATTAAAATCTACTATAATAACATGAAGAAGACAAATGTTTATGGAACTAGCCTTGAAATACTTGCTCTCTCCGAAATTCTAAGCATGAACTTTCACATTTACACCAGACCACGGGCTAAAAGAACAATAAATTTTACAGTCGTAAGCGAACCAACAACGATAAGTAAAATAAAACACGACAAGAACATATACCTGCTCCTGACAGGCAACCCAGCATCGGGACACTTTGAGCTCCTAACCCCACAAAATATGGATCCAAACCCGGCTACGGATGTTTTGCAGGAACAACCTGCAAGCACCAATGCTGACAAACAAAGACAGTTGAAATGAATAAAACGGTAATGCGCTGTTACTACACTGCCACAAAACTCGAAACAATAAAATCAGGCTACAGGAATGAATTACGAAGAGTTTTTCTAGCTCAATATCCATACCTCGAACAACATGTTACAGAACAGAGAGTAATAGATCAAAAAAGAACCATCACCAAGAACAATCGCCTCACGCCATTTGAATTACAAATGCTGAAAGATACAGTAGCTGCCGAACTTAACAGAGATCAGACCAACATTAGAAACACTAACGAACATCCAGAACACACCCTGCAGGAAGCATCTATTCACTCATTTTTCAATGAAAGCACAACCCCCAACATTCACACACAGAAGCGAGAACACAGCAACAAAACATCATAGACATATCAATAAAAAAATCGTCACACCTAACAACATTTATACAACATCCTCCCAAATCACCTCTTTTACAAAACCTTAAAACGAAAATGGATGAATACCTAAACCAATGGTTAGGCTCTGATCCTACACTGAGAAACCCAATTCCTCGGCTGATATTTAAGCAAAACACACAACAAATCCTTGATACAATTAACAAAGATATAATACCACAATACATAACAAACCTAAGTACAATCGAAGATATCCATACAATAATCTACGCAGCAGCTATCACCTCAATCACACAGGATGATCAAAAACTACCACAACGACAAGGAAATCTCAACAAAACAAAACCTAAATTCAAATGGCAGATAAGATTAGAAAACAGAATTAATGAAATCAAAAAAAATCTGGGACACCTCACCCAGTTCACAAAAGGGAATACCTTAAAACATGTAACACAGACAGCAGAAAAAATAAAATCCAAATATCCCACCCAAACAATGTCAGAGATCCTTGATATCCTTAAGCAAAAACTAGCAGTATACGCTTCAAGACTCCGAAGATACAAAGAGTCAAACGAAAGAAAAGATACCAACAACCTCTTCCTTAGAAATGAAAAGCAATTCTACCAAAGAACCGTGTTCAACCAGGAAATAAGAATAACAGAACCACCAGACAAACAAGAACTAACCAATTATTGGAAAAGCATATGGTCGGAATCAAAACAACACAATAACAACACCTGGATTAAAGCCGAAGAAGATAGACACAAACACATAACAGAACAAGAAGACATCATACTTAAAACAGAAGAAATCACAGACACAATCAAATACACACAAAACTGGAAGTGCCCTGGCATAGATAATATTCAAAACTTCTGGTATAAACAGTTTACTACTACACACGAAGCACTTACACGCCAAATTAACAAAATTATACATCAACCTCAGGCGCTTTCCAGCTTCCTGACTCGAGGAATAACCTACATAAAACCCAAAAACTCGGACACTAAAAACCCCTTAAACTATTGACCTATCACCTGCCTACCAACCTTATATAAGATCATCACAGCCACAATCTGCAATAAAATAGAACAACACCTAACGATCAACAACATACTCACAGAGGAACTTAAAGGATGCAGAAAAAACAGCCAGGGCTGTTAGGAACAACTGGTTATAGATAATGTCATCATGGGACAAACTGGAAAAGAACATAGAAACCTCCACATCGGGTATATAGATTATAAAAAGGCCTTTGACTCCGTACCTCATAGCTCAATAAAGCTCCTTGAAATCTACAAAATCAACAAGAATATCAGAGAATTTCCTATACAAACCATGAAAACCTGGAGAAAGAATATCCAATTAAACACAGAAACCGAGTATATCCAAACAGACGAACTCCATATTAGGCGTGGTATTTTCCAGTGGGACTCACTTAGCGCTCTGTGGTTCTGTCTTTGTCTTAACCCACTCTCAAACATACTTAATAATACAAAGCATTGCTTTCATCTCAGGCACAATAAAGAAAACCAACAACAAATAAACCACTTATTATATATGGACGACATTAAACTCTACGCAGCCAGGGAAACCCAGTTAAAGGGCCTTCTCAAAATCACGGAAACATTCACCTCAGACGTCTGTATGGAGTTTGGAATGAGTAAATGCAGAGTACTCCACATAAACAAAGACCAGTGGTAAGAACATCATGAGGTTCAAGCAGTCAATAATAAAACACTAAACAACATGCTCAGAGACGAAACATACAAATACCTAGGATTCCATCAAGGCACCAGACTAAACCATACCCACATCAAAACAGAGCTAATAAGTGAATTTAAAAATAGACTTACCAAACTGATAAAAACCAAGTTAAATTCCAAGAACCTTACTAAGGCCATAAATACGTATGCCATACCTACTCTCACATATTCATTCGGTATTAATAAGTGGTCCCAAACAGACCTAGAAAATATTAACATCCTCATTGGCTCTGAACTAACTAAACACAGAAAGCTACACCCCAATTCATGTAAAGAAAGGATCAATCAAAAGAAATGTAGGAGGAAGAGGAATTATAGACGAAACATCCCTGCATACAAGGCAAATCCACAAATTCTTTCATACTAAACATACCAGTCTCCACACAGCGATAAGCCATGCAGATAAAAACTATACGCCCCTCAACCTATCCCGAACAGACCATCCAGCAGACACATACAATGACACACAATTACAACAAGATAAAATCAATACCTGGTCAGAGAAAATCCTCCATGGACAGCATAGATACCAAGTGAAACAAGATTACATGATACAAACATCCAAATGAAATACAATGAGAAAATCTCTAAATACACAGACCTGGCAATGGAAATAAAAAGGCTTTGGAAGAGGGAAAAAGTCCCTTTTATTATGTCAGTGACAGGACTCACACATGGAATATTCAAATCACACTTGAAACAACTAGGAATCAACACAAGAATACATCGAAAATTTCAGAACGCAGTCATTCTAAAAACATGCCATATTGTCAGATCATTCCTCAATTCAGAATAGTAATAATAGAATATGCACTGACTTGGCATAGCCCGTCAGTACAAAATAAAACCACAATTATGTGAGAAAAAGAAAGATAATAATAATAATAATAATATAAATAATAATAATAATAATAATAATAATACACTGTAAGCATAAAGTCTTTCTCCACAATTTTAATTCAATAGCTAGGCTAGAATCGACATGTTTCGAGTGTAGAAACACTCATCATCAGGAAATTGAAGCAAAAATAATGAACAGCTGATGTTGTTAGCAAAAGAGAAAATATAATAAAAAAAAGGTGGAACTAATCCATAATGGAGCTTTCAATGGCACGCATGGGGAGTGAAAAACTTTTGCAGTCAAAAGGCGGAAAATATATCAGCACTCTGAAAGGTCAGGGACCAGTAAAAAGCCACTGTGGGCGGGAAATGAAGAGAAAAAACAGGACATATCAAATGAAGGACTTTGTAGAAATCAGTTCAAGTGTGTGTGATAAAAACATTATATTTTGATTCAACTATGTCAAAGAGGTGTGAAAGATGTCAGATATGAGGGGGAGAGAAAGAAAAAATGTGTTTTTTATATTAAAGTAGTGTAGATGCTTTCTGTAAAAGATAAAGAAAAAAGGGATGTAATAAATGAAATGTAATAAAATAAGTTAGATTAGCTTACCATTTAGCTTGAAGTAAAATGCTGTTGGGGCACCAAGCTTGTTACGGCCCAGTTACCCCAGCAGGAGTCAAAACTAACACATATGGTTCAGAGAAGAAATAAAAAGTTTACGACATTTTCAGAGAAAATTTTTGATAATTCAAAATTTTTTTTTTTTTTAATTCTATTCGTTTATCATGAACATCTTAAAAAGAAGTTCGCTGCGACCAGCACGTGTCTAACCCAAACGGGAAATGAACTTGAACTTGACATTGAAACGGGGGGAATAAGTGACATGTATTTCAGCGGTCAAATTAAAGTGTTTCCGTATGCTAATAAATTTCACCTGAATTAATAAAAAAAGTATCGAGGGAAAGCTCAATTAAGGTTCACAATAAATACTAAAATAGTCAGAAACAATATTTACATAATTGAAAAGGTTTTAATACATTTAAAAAGGTGTTGTTCAAAGGGTTAAAGAATATGTGTCCTAAAAAGTAGTTTATAGCGACCCCCATTGGTAGGTTAGTAATTGAAAAAATCTTGTACGGATTGATAGGCGAAGTTAAAGATATTAAGAAAATTAACGATGATTTGTTGATAGAAACAGTATCAACCGCACAATCAAAAAGACTAATGGATATTAAAAAAATGGGTGAAATGGATTTTGGAATTACTGCCCATAGTACTATGAATACTTCTAGAGGAGTTATTTACCACAAAGACCTACTTAATAGCACAGTGGAAGAAATTAAGGAGAACCTAAAAAATCAAGATGTCATTGATGTAAGACGTATACGTACCAAAATTAATAGCGAGCTACAAGATACTCCAAACCATATCCTTACATTTAACAAGCCCAAACTTCCCGACAAAATCAAAGTTGCCTTTTATCGCCTAAATGTGAGACTGTATATTCCCCCAGCTTTGCGATACTTCAGGTGCCAGGAGTTTGGACATACATCGATCAGATGTAATAGCGACCAACGGTGTGTATGTGGAAAGCCTTTACACGAAGGAAATCCATGCGAACAACCAATCATATGCGTAAATTGCCGCGGCAATCATTCAGCTCGTTCCAGAAACTGCCCAATATTTAAACAGGAGAGTGGTTATTCAAAAAATTAAAGCAAGGGATAATATATCCTACTTTGAAGCCAAGAAACGGGTAGCTACTGAAACTCCATCCCCTGGCGTATCATATGCCAGTGCGGCCTCTACTTCCTCTAAGCTGGATATACCAACATTAATCAAGGAGTTAGTGTAATAAATTTATTCTATTTCTTGTATTCCATAATTCCTCACTACATTGGAAATCAGGCAACCATTCTGAATATATATAGTTCTTTATTTTCTAACTTAATATACATCCATGTCACCCATCTACAATCTAACTTAGTCTACTCTTTTCTTCCATCCTCGGGTCATTGATCAATTAGTTTTGTAACCTACTTAAAAATTGCTTATTTCTAATTTAATTAATTATAAACCTAATATACATAGTGATCCACCTAAAGTTAATACATGGTGGTCTCACTATATTACACCTCCCCGGCGATTTTTTCAAAAATTTGCTAACTTAGAGGGGAGCAAATTTTTACCAAAACCGCGGGTTACAACCCTTTTTGAAATGTCCTACTTCATATTTTATTTTACAACACTTAATACTAATACCAGAGGATCCTCTAATTTATGCTAACCTAAGATTTAAAAAGCTTTGTCCTATTTTTATGTACAATAAGTTCTTTATTATTTTTTAATATTTTAACGTTCGGAGACAAGTCCTCTATTACTATATAAGGACCCGCAAAACATGAACTAGATAGTTTGTTTCCTGTTTCATTTTTTAATAATATTTTGTCACCTTTATTATATTATATTTTCTTTTTCTTATTAAGAAATCGAGTGCACGTTTTTGTCGTAAGTTTCCTTCCGTCTTGTTTTTGATTGAATTAAATTTGTCCGTGCGTCATTTTGAGCTTTTTGTAGTCTATATTTAAGTTCGTTAGGGCAATCGTCAAAATTTAATATTGGGTCGATGTTTTCTGATAAGTTACTTGGTATGTTACACGTTTTACCGAAAACTAACTCAAATGGAGTGTACTTAGTCTCTGAATGTACAGTCGTGTTGTACGTAAAACACCAGTAAGGAATCCATGTGCTCCATGCAGCATCATGGCTCTGTGTCTGTATTCGGAGATAAACACTAAGAACCTTATGAGAGTTTTCTAACGCACCTATGCTTTCATGGTGATATGCGGTGCTCATTGTTTGTTTTATATTGAGTAACTTACAAACTTCTGCCATTGTTTCTGAAATAAATTCAGACCCCCTATCTGTAGCAATTTCCTGTGGTATACCATATCGTAAGATAAAGTTATCCACAAGGGACCTTGCCACCGATACAGTATCTTTATTCTTTAGTGCAAATGCTTCGACGAATTTTGTAAGCTCACATTGGATCGTTAAAATATAACTAAAATCATTTATGTCTTTGGGTAAAGGTCCAACAATGTCTAGATAAATTTTTTGAAAAGCAGTATTAGCCGTTGTGGTAATACTCATAGGCTCTTTAATGTACTTATTGGAATGCTTTTGTTTTTGACACATTTCGCATTTATTTACAAAATTTTTAACATCACCGTCGATACCCGGCCAAAAATAATATTTTTTAATTGTGTTTGCCATTCTATTAATACCTGCGTGACCACTAGTTGGTAATAAATGGAAATCGTTCAAAATTAGTTTTTTATTTTCATCGTCCACTACTTTCTTAACTCCTTTAATTATACAAATTTTTGGGCCCTTCCAGTCGGAGTTATCTTTTATTGATTTTGCTAGCAATTTTATTAAATGAGCATTTTCCTCACTCTTGATAATAAAAACTTCCTTAATGATAAGTTTCTTACTAACGTATAACAAATCTCTCACCGTTTCGTCTTGCGCCAACGATGATCGAGCGTTTTTGTTTACATATAGTGTAGAGTTTCGTGGAACAAAATAAAAATTACCTACTTGCAATGTAATATTTTTGAACATTTTATTTAACTGTTCCGTAGTGGTAGTTGTAATTTCAACACTATTTTTTGGTGGTGTGAGAATTTCTACAATATTCGGTTGATCACTCCGAATTGGTATAGAAATCTCACTACTTCTTTTACTTTTGTTTTCGATATCTTTCGTTTGAGCTCGAGTTATCACAGCAATCACACTCTCATTCATACTTTTCAGTTCCTCTGACGTCACAATCACTCTTGATAAGGCATCCGCTGAGCTATTTTGACTTCCTTTTACATACTCGACATGAAAGTCATATTCTTCCAACCCTAAGCGAAATTTAATTAATCTACTTGACGGATCTGTCAAACTAAATAAATACAACAGGGGTTTATGATCAGTTTTTATTTTAAAATGTCGGCCGAATAAATATGGCCTAAAGTGTCTTACGCCCCAATAAATGGCTAATAGCTCTTTTTGTATAGTAGGGTATGACAATTCGGCTTTATTTAAAGGTCTACTAGCAAAAGCTATCGGTTTATTATTTTGATTTTGTAAAATTGCCCCTAGAGCTATATTAGATGCGTCTGTCTGTAAAATAAACTCGTTGCTGTCGGAAAAATCTGGATAATCTAAGACTGGTGGTTCAGCTAGTGCCTTTTTAATGAAATTAAATGCATTTTCACACTCTTCCGTCCATTCGAATCTTGCGTACTTTCTGCACAATTTATTGAGTGGTATTGTTTTTTCGGAATATCGCGGAATAAATTTCCTATAGTAGTTACCAAATGCTACCATACATTTTACCTCGTCAGCGCTTGTTGGTCTAGGATAGTTTTTTAAAACGTTAACTTTTTCCGGATCAGGTAAAATACCTTTGTCGGAAATGAGGTGTCCTCAATAAAGTATTTGTTTTTTAAGAAATTCGCATTTCGAAGGATTTAATTTTAGATTTACTTCCCTTAGTCTCGAAAAGACATTAAGAAGATTTTTGTTATGTTGTTGTAAATTCCGTCCAAAGACAATTAAATCGTCCAAATAGACAAAACAGCTGTCATAATTAAGTCCTGACATAGCAATTGTCATAACTTTAGAAAAAAAATTTGGACTTGACTTTAAGCCCATTGGTAATCTTTTCATATGCCACTGACCTCTATCCGTTAAAAAAGCAGTGTACTTTCTACACTCTTTCGAAAGTTTTACCTGATAATATCCCTGACTTAGGTCTAAATGTGAGAAATAAATCGCTCCTGACAGCGAGTCAAGAATTTCTGTAATGTTAGGAAGTGGGAATTTCTCGTTCTGAATTTTTTGATTTAATAACCTAAAATCGATCACAACTCTGCTCTTTCTATCACCACTTGCATTTGTCTTTTTAGGAACAAGCAAAATCGGCGAAGACCACTCACTTCTCGCACTCTCTATAATCCCTTGCTTGCACATTTCAGATATTTCTTTATTTATCTCAGATTTTTGTGATTGAGGAATTCTGTATGGTTTGACATATGCCGGTGTACTATTTTCTTTTAATTTAATAGTATGTTCACAAATATTTGTTACAGTTAATTTATCTTCGGGTAAATGAAATATATCAGCAAATTTTGCACATATTTGCGCGATGCAATCTTGTTCTTCCCCTTTTAAATAATTTAACTTTAACAACCCAAACAATTCCTTCACTCTATCTACTCCCACACTTGTATTGTTAAATTTACAAATATTATAGTCAGATGATTTTTCTGCTTTTGGAAAACAGTTTTTTAGTAAAACCTCTTTTTCTCTAGTATTAAGAATTTTAACTGGAATTTTTCCATCTTTTGGAGTAGCTATTACTCCCGCCATAAACACACCCTCACATAATTCTCTTGGCACTACAACGCATTCCTCATTCATACCAGTATCTAATAATTGTATAACTTCACTTCGCGGTGGAATAGTTAAAATGTTACTGTTCTCTGAAACACTTAAATTTAAAACAACTCTATTTTCAGCGTGTTCCAACGTTAAAGTATTAAATTCAAAATTAATTACTCCTCCATACTTCCTCAAAAAATTTTCACCAATAATCCCATCACATGAGCATGGCAGATTCTCAAAAATATAAAATTTTTGATTAAAAATTACCTTACCTACTCTTAATTTTAAATAACTATATCCTTTTGATACTATTATACCTCCTATTCCTCTTATCTCTAATTTTTCTTTATGTATAAGCAAATTTGAATCTATTACACTATTTTTTATAGCACAAATAGAAGCTCCAGTGTCAATTAAAAACTCAAAACATTTATTATTTATATCAAATTTTGCACAACTAGAGTTTCCGTTCGAGTAAGTGAACATTTTTTCACATGGTTCATAAGCCCTATTAGAGACGAAAAAACCGTTCAGTAAGTTCCCCCACGTCGTGATTTTTTGATTCCTGACCTATTTTACCATTATTCACTTCTGCTATATTTACGTTATGTCTATATGGCCTTGAACCTCTCCGGTTATTGTTATAATTGCCTCGGTTATTGTTATAATTACCCCGTATAGTGTGTCGTCTACTATCGTTATTCGGAATTTGTCTACTGTTGCTAAAATTGTTATTATTATAATTATTCCCATTATAGTGTGTCCTAGAAAAATTACTATTATGCGCGGTATATGATCTGCCCCTAAAATTTCCCCTTTGAAAATTTCCTCTGCTTCTACCTCGCATTAAATTAAAAACTTGAGGAGTACCTTGAGAGTTTACCTCCTCGTCCTGAGCTGCTCGAATAGCGTCTTTTAAAAATGCATAATTCCTAGAGGCTATGATTGTACTAAGCTTCTGATTTCTTAAGCCATCAGAAAACCTTTTTATCGCCATTTTTTCATTTATAGATTTTAAAACGGCGTAAGCACCAGTATTGCCATTAGCCTGTGTAATAGTCAAATTAACAAAAATTTCTTCGAGTTCTTTACCAAATTGCTCTATTGACTTTTCTCCTTGTCTAGCCCGCATTAATTTAATTTGAAGAGCTGTATCTGATTTGCTAGTAAGCAAATGTTTTTTCATGTCGGCTACTAATAAATTTACTTCATTATACGCTGGAAGTAATCTTAATTTGGCGCTTTTAGAGAGTCTAGTCTTTAACATAAAATTTATGAGCACAATCTTACCATCATTGCTAAGCATAGTCTCATAGAGTTCTATAGCGTCTATCATTTTATTTGTTACATCCTCAGAGTCATCCATTACAGGAATTAAACTAGCCGCTGTTTTTATGTCAAAAGATGCCATATTGGTGTTTTTAAGGATATTTAGATTGTCTACTTGATTATCTGTATTGTCCGTAACCGTGTAAGTTTTGTCACAAAAGTCTTGAATTTCTTTATAAAGGGACTTAATATCACTAATTAATTGTTTCGCAGAATTAATTTCTGCTTCGCCTAATTCAGAAGCCTCGATTCTTTGATTTAGTAGAGAAATTTCATTGCTTAATTTTGAAAAACATAATTTAGCTTCATTTCGTTTTGATTCTAAAAATTGTGGCGTTCTTTTTTGATAATTTGTTTTGAAAAGATTAACTTTTAATGTTGTTAAAGTCTGCAAAATTTTTTGTAATTCTTGAAATCCCATTAATTATGAAATTTGAATTTAAAAAAAAATCCTATAAAATTCACCTAGGCTATTAGACTCACTATTTATAAATTATAATTTTAAAACAAAATAAGTTTTTTATGCTACGTCTAACTATTTACTAGAATATTACCTTATTCAATGTACTAATATTAAACAATTATTATAGTTAACAACCATTTGCCGTGTCATCACTTTACTTTGATAGTTCATTGGCACTCCCATATGGGTATTGTTTTGACCTCAATTTTCATAATTTAAGAAAATATTTTGCTCCTTGGTTTTCCATTATAATATCCATTTTTCCATTATTGCTAAAATGCTAAAAAAAATTTTTAAATCTGTACTTCCTCTTCTTCCACTACATTATTTCGGGATCTTCTAAGTTCATTTTTGTGAATTTCTCTTCTTATTGATTTTCGTAGCCCTTTTGTATATTTTTTGTACCATATATGTAAACCACAAATAATCGCAGCTGCTACCAAAACCATTAGTAACCATTCGGACAATGTGAACCCATGACCAATCCCTTGTTTTGTGTTGGCATCACCACTTGCCGTTTGGGCTATTATCACTTCTTCTTTTGAATTTTTACCTCCCATTTTTCTTCGTAGTAAGAGGCAGGATCGCCATGTAATAAATTTATTCTATTTCTTGTATTCCATAATTCCTCACTACATTGGAAATCAGGCAACCATTCTGAATATATATAGTTCTTTATTTTCTAACTTAATATACATCCATGTCACCCATCTACAATCTAACTTAGTCTACTCTTTTCTTCCATCCTCGGGTCATTGATCAATTAGTTTTGTAACCTACTTAAAAATTGCTTATTTCTAATTTAATTAATTATAAACCTAATATACATAGTGATCCACCTAAAGTTAATACATGGTGGTCTCACTATATTACATTAGTGCCATCATTGATAATTGCGCTAAAAGAAGTCTTTGCTTTCAAAGAAGTAAGCAAAAAGACTACCACCCACATTTTTCGCCCACCGCACCCTTCTGATAGACTGAGAGTGCAGTCGGACAACAGTCAGGCTCCTGGAATCTCGGATGCGGGGTCCGAGAAACGAAAACGTGAGGATCCTCAAGAAATCTCATCGTCGGAGGAGGAACTCTCAGATTCCTCAACGAACCAAGCCAATTCCCGAGAGACGAAAAGGAAAAAAGGATGGCCAAAAGGAAAGCCCCGAAAGGGCTCCTTATAAAAGTTCAATAGCCGTGGTGGTTAATTCCACTGCCATCCTAAATAAATTTGTGTCTGTCTTTATACTAATTATAAAGTTAATATTATTATCAACCATAATGGACTCAATAATTCAATGGAATTGTAACGGCTTAATTCAACATTACTGCGAACTAAAATTACTTCTATCCGAGATAGACCCAATATGTTTTTGCCTCCAGGAAACACATCTTAGACCGAACCAACCATATTCTCTACGGGGCTACCAAACTTTTCGGAAATATATAGAACCGGATATACGAGCCAGAGGTGGTGTTTCTATACTGATAAGGAACGATGTGCATCACTCTTTAATTCCCCTTAACACCGCCCTTCAGGCAGTAGCTGCCCATATTTCAGCCCCGATTTCATTAACAATATGCAATCTCTACTTACCTGATGCCAACTGGCAAATTAAGGATCTCGAACAGCTTATAGCACAACTTCCCGCCCCATTCCTGCTTATGGGTGATATGAATGCTCATAATCTCCTATGGGGTTCCAATCGTCGTGATACACGTGGCGCACGGATTGAAAACTTTCTGGGACGAGATGATATTGTTCTTCTCAACACTGGATCGCAGACTTACTTCAACGCGAGATCTCGGAACTTCTCAGCAATTGATTTAACGATTGCCTCTACTCCTCGAATTGCCCCCCGTCTCTCTTGGAGGGTTTTGGATGACTTATACAATAGCGATCACTTCCCAATCGTTACATCTAGCGATAAACACACATGTCCAATACGACTATCCCACAGATTCCTAAAGAAACAGTCCCAGTGGGATGTCTTCCCGGGTTATCCGACCATCTGAGCCAAGATATCGACGACTTTACTAGCTGTATCAAACGAGCTGTCGAAATAGCAATACCTATCAGAAACCAACAACCTAAGAAACGAATAGTTTCCTGGTGGAGCCCGGAAGTCCGTGGCGTTATAACAGCTAAGAAGAAAGCCTTTAATAGATTCAAGAGACAACCTTTAACTGAAAATTTAATCGCTTTTAAAAAAGCCAGGGCTATTGCACGACGAACAACACTACAGAGCAAACGATCTTTCTGGAATGAATACGTTTCATCGATATCTTCCAGCACACCCATATCCTAGGTGTGGCGTAAGGTAAAAGCAATCGCAGGTTCAGGATACTCCGCCCCATTACGACACCTACACACTAACGATGGTATTATCTCTGATGGCCCACCCATTATTGCTGAGTGTATAGCAGAACACTACGAGCACACCAGCGGCAATGAAAACTATGATCAACAATTTATACGGCTAAGGGGTCAACAGGAACTTCCTTTGGACTTTTCCACTGAGCACGAGTTAACCTATAACATACCTTTTAGCGCACTGGAACTTGAAAGCGCCATGAACGAGACAAAGCCCTCATCTCCAGGACCCGACTCCCTGGGGTACGAAAACCACTTACATCCTGAATTTAAAATAGCCCTACTTGCCTTATACAATAAAATATGGATATCACATAATTATCCACCATAGTCGCGAGAAGGCATAATTGTCCCCATATTAAAAGAAGGAAAGGACCCTCTACAACCGTCGAGTTATAGACCCATTAGCCTTACCTGATGCATGGGAAAGATACTAGAAAAAATGGTTAACAACCGATTAATATGGGGCTGGAATCTCGAGGCTATATCGTGGACTACCAAGCAGGTTTTAGAAAACATCGTTCAACCACAGACCAACTCGTGTATATAGAAAATGCTATACAAGAGTCCTTTAGAAAGCGAAAACATCTGGTGGCGGTATTCTTCGATCTCGAAAGGGCCTATGATGTGACGTGGAGATATTGAATACTAAAGAAACTCCACAGCTGGGGCTTCCGAGGCAACTTACCTTTGTTTATATCATCCTTCCTTTCCGATAGATCTTTCAGAGTGAGAGTGGAAGACACTCTATCCTCTCCCAAGAACCTAGAAAATGGTGTCCCCCAAGGTTCCACACTAAGCGTAACACTGTTTGCCATAGCGGTGAATAATATAGCGTCTACAATTGACCCCACAATAGGGAAATGCTTGTATGTTGACGACCTTGTCATCTTCTTTTCTGCGCCTACCGTCGGAGCCATAACCCGCAAGCTACAAGGAGCAATAAACCAAATTGTACAGAACGCAGAAAAAGTAGGGTTTAAATTCTCTAGGGAAAAAATAACATGCGTCCACTTTTGCAGGCTCCGTCGTCCTCACTACGACCCAGTTCTGTGTATTAAAAATATCATCGAATGTAGACAATCAATAAAATTTCTCGGCTTGATTTTTGATGCAAAACTTACCTGGCGTCACCACGTTGAAAACTTACTAGTTAAAACCAAGAGGACCCTAAACATAATAAAATGCTTGGCCAATACAAAATGGGGTGCAAATCCAGATACTTTAATAAACATATACCAATCCCTGGTACTGTCAAAAATCGACTATGGATCAATAGTATATGCATCAGCCAGGTTTTCAGTCCTAAAACTACTAAAACCAATACATCACGCAGGAATCCGATATTCGATAGGTGCTTTCCGTACCACCCCTAACATTAGCATTTGTGCCGAATCAGGATTACCACCGCTGAGACTTCGTCGCCAGAAGTTACTAGTAAATTATATTTCTAATATCCGAGCCCAACCAGAGCATAGAATGTAATATTCCAGAACATCAACAGCTATAGCAATAGGCCCACTATCACTCGACCAGTCGGGGTGCGAGCCTCTGAATCATCACTTCAATTCGAATGGGATCAATTAGAAGTCTTGTCAAGTAAAACAATGGAAGTTCCACCATGGCTAGTTCCTCGAAATTGTATTCGAAAGAATCTGGCAAATTTTCCCAAAATCAGCACTCCTCTCGTTACCTATCGACAATCACTGCTAAAAATCTTACAAGAATTTCGAGATTCAACTATTTTATACACAGACGGCTCTAAAACAAACACTGGAGTTGGTTGCGCTTTTGTTATAGACAACATTGCGCACTCTTGGACCCTTCCTCATTGCGCATCGATTTATACTGCAGAACTGTATGCTATTTGGCAGGCCTTAAGATCCTGTAATATGATTGTTGAAACAAGTAAGATTGTTATTGTATCTGATTCACTAAGTGCCATTGAATCCATCTCAAACTCATTCTCTGACGACCCACTTGTGCAAAAAATCCTACCTCTAGTAAAGCACCTGAACGAGACTAACAAAGCAGTAACATTTTTGTTTGGGCACCAAGCCACGTAGGCATCGCGGGCAACGAATTGGCTGACATAGAAGCACGGAACGCAACCACATCCGAAACACCAGATGTAAAACTGCTAAAAAGAGATGATGCCAAAGCTTATTTACAGTCTGAAATAAAAAGAAGATGGCAGGAAGAATGGAACCAAGTCTGCAACAATTTAAAGACAATAAAAACCTCTGTCC
Source organism: Polydrusus pterygomalis (assembly GCA_963969555.1). Lineage (NCBI taxonomy): Eukaryota > Metazoa > Arthropoda > Insecta > Coleoptera > Curculionidae > Polydrusus > Polydrusus pterygomalis. The sequence goes on along the minus strand of OZ018381.1, from coordinate 4,193,058 downwards.
AAAGATGGAAACCTCCCGTAGATTTAACAAGGGCCGAACGTATAAAAATTCACCGATTAAGACTAGGACATACAGCCCTAACACACGCCTACCCATTGGAAGGAACAGAACCACCCATATGCAATCGATGTGCGGAACCCCTGACAGTAGCACATGTCATATGTCTTTGTCCCCAGTACCAAAATATAAGACAGATCTATGACCTTTCAGAGAACCTGGCCGAAAATCTTAGTAACGGACAAAAAATCAAAAACACAATAAAATTCCTCGAAGCAACCAACCTTTTCAATACAATTTAATTAAAATCTAAAACTGTAAAACTTACTCTCTCTCAGAAAAACAACAAAACGATCACTAAAACAATAGTATAAAAAGAGATGGTGCTAATGACCATAGTCGTCGATGCACCCTAATTAAAAAAAAAAAAATAATAATAATAATAATAATAATAATAATAATACCGGCATAGTGCCTAATACCTTGCACGACAGTATCGCCAAGATGGGACTACCCAGGAACACCTTCTCTGACATTCATAAGGCTGTTATATTGAATACCTGTCATACAGTACGCAAGTTTATGATGTAAATTGAGCCTAATCCTTTTGATACTTAGTATCCGGGATAGGTTAATCATACCAGCTTTAAGCTGAGGATAATAATAATAATATTAATAATAATAATAATAATAATAATAATAATAATAATAATAATAATAATAATAATAATAATAATAATAATCCGAGGGAGTTGCCTGTCTCCTATCGGACGCGTCCCCAGGTGGCGGATAGAGGAAAGCTCTAATCAGCCTAGCTGACGAGTAGGTGCGAAATAAAATAACACCCGCGGACCAAAAACAGGCAAACCGCTGCTGGGGCCAGCAACCCCAGCAGTGTGACATGTTGACGCTATAAGGACTCGTCGAAATCGCTACTCGGGCGTGGCGGAGACTCAGGCTGACTCCGTTCGGAACCGCCCTAATGACCAGTCTGTTGCAGGACCCAGTGGAACCGGTGCCGCTGACCTGCAAAAGGCAAACACCGACGCAATGAACAGGAATCGAGAAACAACACCACCCAGCAGAGATGCTTTGGAAGTTCAAGGACATATAACCACTCTACAGGGCAGACTGCGACAGAGAATAAAATGGACAGATGACATGAATGAATTTCTATATCGCAGCTTTCTTGTTTTAACCAATATGGAAACTAAAACCATAGGATACAGCAAAGAACTACACATACAAGTAACGAGACAATTCCCAGAGCTTAGGCAAAGAACAATACAAAACATCCTGGACCAAAAACGAGCCATCCTATCGGCAAACAAAATCTCTCCAGAAACAATGGTCCGAATAAAAAGAGAAGCCGAACAGGAATTAGGAATAAATCCAACAACACCACCAAGAAATGAAAACCAAACCATAAACGAGCAAAGGGGAGAAATAACCGAAGAGGAAATACAAATACAAAACTGCTTTGAAGAGACATACATGCAATATTACGGAACTATGCCAAACCTAAGACCAAAACTACCCAAACTGAAAGCAAAAATTAGAGCAAATACGAATAAAATCATCATACAAATAAACAACATAATAAAGAACAGAATAAAAAACGAAGACAATCTCACCAACATACACAACCTGGCCTACATAGGAGCGGCAACAGTCTCAAAAATCATTGCACCAAAAAAACCCCAAAACAAACAAACCCAAGAAACAAATATGCCACCACCATGGGAACGACGAATCAACAGAAAAGATAGTTTGAAGGTGGTAGACAATGAAGTAATATCAAAAAAATTACCTTGTCGGACTTCCATTGTCTTTATTTTGTTACTTAACACTGTAGCATTCATTTTTACATAGTTCGTTACTCGTGTAAAGATACATGAAAGCGAATGCTCCATGTTGTACTTTAGGTACAACCCGTCTACTTCTTAGTAGAGTTTTATTAAGAGGTATTATTTCAAATTGTAATTTACCTGTATTATATATATTATTTTGATCCTAAAGGTTTAATAGGTTTTGTTTTGTATAGATCCTTCAGTTTTAGTTACAGTAAGGTTACATAACCGATTGGGCTTATATATTTGTATGGGATATTGAATTGTCCACAGTTTAGTTTAGTTTCCTTCTGTATGAGATACTCTATGATTGAACAACTTTAAAGTGTTGTTTGTAACTTTGAATATTTATTTCTCACTTGTCAAAAGGTTAATAATATTTTTGTCAATGACAGCTCGCCGGTGTCAGAAAGTAGTTCTGAGGTTAGCGCCGTATCGAACCGTTAGTCGTTTTTCATTTTTTGACCTTAAGTTGTCACTACCAATGCCATCAGGGTTGTTTTCACAGAGTAATATAGGTTCGGCCTAGTAACTACTTTGTGGTTTTTCGAGTCAATTGGGTTCTGGAATTATCTACGACCGTTACTAACTTCAAGTCTTATTTCGAGTACTTCCGTTATCGCCATTTTCCTAGGCCCTTTTGCATCGACGGCCGAAGGCGAAAGCCGGTTGATTTGGGGCTGCCATGTGCAAGATTCAAAAGGTGGCCAAATTTTCTAAAATGGACTAAAAAGTCCTGTTGCTCCAGATAATTGGTGAGTTTGCTTTGATTTGAGAGTTTTTAGATAGGTTTCTGAGAACCATGCTCTTTTTTAGATCTGTAAAGGAGAGCAGGCACATGTTTCCATGACGAACCAACACTGACAACCATGGGGTTTTTTTATTCCTTTTTCTCATAGAAGACCACATTAATTGAAGTTTTCCATTTCCTGCATATATCAAAGTTTTCTAACGTTCCTTATGAAGTTTATTGTCTAAAACCTTACATTTCCATTTCACCAATATGGTATACTGAATAACTTTCCATCTTTTTCATCGAACCAGTTACTGTAGTCGAGAGGATTCTCTTATGGAAGAAGATATGTAAATAAATGTACATAGTACTGCTTTGACGAATTAGAAGCTGTTTAAGTTGATGGACCAAGTATGAATCCGCCTTCTCAAAGATTATCAGGCCAGTTTTTTTTAATCATGTAAATCTTGTAAAACCAATTTGGTAAGTTATCCAATTCTCATTAATATTAATTACCAGGTAAATACTACAAAGGTTTTAGAACATTTGGGTTAAAAATTATAATTACCATTTTTTTTCTCTTAACTATAAAACCAGAAGTTAATTAGACTTACCAAATGAGCCGTTAATTCTCACATATTTTGATGTAATAAAATGGATAAACAGGTGACTACAAGGTCCATATAATTTTTGGAATAATATATCATTTAACTTGATTACATCATAATTAATAAAAGAGTATTGATCCTTTGTTTTAAAGGTGTGTTTTATTGTTACTTCTGCAAACTTCAGATATGTAGTTATTTTAACCGTCAACAACAGTAAGCTCCAAGTGATTTTCTTACTTGTTCTACACTTGAGTACACGTAACTTCTTTTCAAAGTAAGTGGCGTCCAGGCTGAAAAAATGTACTATTGCTAATTGCTAGGACCTACTCTCTCCGACACAAGAGCTGCCGTCTGCAAATAAATGGTAGGTAAATCTTTGTAAGTAAATAGTTTGCCACATAAAAATGGCGCCTTTTCAACGCGGGGCATAAGTACATTTTTTCACTCAAATTTCTTTAACAAAACATATCTGAAGAGCACAAAAGTAGCAATGAATGTATTCTTGGATACACACCTATTTTTTAATGGTATTGAACAATATATGCCGAATAGTATTTTCTAATTAAAATCAGATATCTCCATTAATAGTACACCAATTTCACTTTTAAAAAGTAAATTTTTTTATCTTTACAGTTTAAGCAGGTTTAGTGGTAATTTCTATACGATTTACACAGTGAGACAAATTTACCCGAGTAAAATTCTTTGACTTATATGGTAACAATGTCTTATTAGTGTGAATTTTTTTTGATATCCTTATATTGATTCTCTTTTTATATTTGGATAAACCTCATTGGTTCATTGAAGTTTGTGACATACTACCGATTTGATTTGATGGTATTTTCCATATTTTTTTGTAAATAGGGTTCATACTGATACAAATGTGTCAAGACTGTCTGGTGTATGGTATACTTACATTTATGTTGGGTCTTATAGTTTTGACTAGAAGTTTCTGGTCTATTGTTTTTAATGAAAGACGATATTATGTAATTGGTTTTTTTGAAACCTAAATTTGGAAGTGTAGTGTTTTAAAAAAAAATTACAGTTCTGATATAAGAAAATAACTGAAAGCTTAGTGATTAAGCAATAATTTTTTTAAATAGTTTTGAATTACTATACAGGGTGGTTTGTTAAAGTTTTTGTGAATTTTCATTATTGGTGTATCGATAGAGCATTGTCTTTCACAGTAATCAGTTCAAACTTTAATGACAACAATATTTAAGAGTGTCTGTTGTATACAGAGTGAAAATTGGGAAATTTTTTCTTAAACTTGTACTGGGTGAACACGTTAACAATTTTTTTGTCGACAAACTTAAAAAAAATGTTGGTTTGGTACATTCTCACTTTGATTTTTTTTTCATTTATGCATACAGAGTGTCCACAGTTTGTGATATTCAATAAAAAAAATTTGCAGTTCAAATAGGTTCGTCTTTGAATTAAAAATTATTTCTCGGGGCATTTAAGTATATTTCTTAGGAATATAAAGTAGCTTTCAATATTTCTATACAGGGTGAAACAAACATTTTGATGCAACGTTATTTCAATTTTTACCTTTGATATTCAACATAGATTTTAAACAATAGTATCAAATATTGTATAAATTATTTTGAGATTTCTAGATAACTTTTTAGGAAGTTTTTTTTGAAAATATTTTTAGAAAGTTTTTTGAAAATATTTTTGGAACATTTTTTTTTTAATTTAATTTGAAGTTCCTACTTATATCATCATGGACGTTTATAATTTTCAACCCAATCATTTGCTAGAATATGAGTTAGATTATGAATTAAAAATAAGACTATTAACTTCACAACGTACTGTCGCAGACAAACGTAAAATTTTTTCTCGAATTCAAAAAAGAGAACACGATTCGCCTGGTAGGGACATTAATTTGGAAATTTGTACATTATCATTCGTAGAAGAGAAACTTAGCATACAACGCAGTATAGATTCTATTCAAAGAGTAGTTGATGAATTTGAAGGTAATGTAAATGATTCTGCTTTTAATCGAGTAAAATCACGTTTAGCGCATGTTGTTGGTAGAATAAAAAGAATTCCTCGTGAAGAGGGTAGGGAAGAAGAAATTTTTTCTTACATTCAGGAAACGACTTCGACTTGTTTGCTTTTAGAATCGAACTTATATGATAAAATTACACCTGGTCAAGATCCAGAACCTTCAGTTCCGATTAATCCGGTTATTAATGTAGCTGCACCGGTAGTTCATTGTTCAACTCGTAATATACCAATTAGTGAATGGCAAGTTAACTTTAATGGTGAGCCAAAGAAACTTTATCCTTTTCTGGAACGGTTAACTGAACTGGCGCAAGCGCGTAACGTTTCTTCACAAGATTTATTTAATTCTGCCGCTGAATTCTTTATAGGGGATGCCTTTGTGTGGTATCGAAGTGTTAAGTATTCCATTAATGATTGGGATTCATTAATTTTAAAATTAAAAAGAGATTTTTTACATGATGACATAGACGATGATTTATGGGAACAAATTAAAAGAAGGAAACAAAGAAAAAATGAAACAACAGTTGTCTATATAGCGCATTTAGAAGATCTTTTCTCTAGATTATCTAGAACACCCCCTGAAATTTCAAAAGTTAAACATATCCGAAAAAATATTTTACCTGAATTTATTAGCCGGTTGGCACTAATTGATATTAGCACTGTTTCTCAACTTTCTGAACTTTGTCGTAAGCTAGAAGAGTCTGATTACATGAAAGATAAAAATAAATTAAAAGATGAATTGGCAGTTGTCGATGAATCTGAGCGTTCTTATAAAAATTTTGGAAATGCTAGTACTAGTAAAAACCATAACGTTAGAAAGGATTTTAAGAGTAAATCAGAGGGTTTTTTGAATACATCCAATCATAGACAAAATAATAAAGCATATTATTTTAATAAAAGTAAGCCGCAGAATAAAAATAATAATTTTGATCATAATAATCATTCAGAAAATAAAAATAAAAAGTCGGTTGTTTGTTGGAATTGCAAATTGGCCAACCATATTTATTTGGATTGCAAAGCTCCTAGGAGTGTATTTTGTTTTAAATGCGGTGAACCTAAAGTTAAAACTTCTACGTGCCCAAAATGTTCAAAAAACTAAGAAGGAAAGTGTTCCGTAGAGGCAGTTTCACTTCCCCTCAAACAATCGCCTCTCTTGAAAGTTTAAATAATTCTGCTAAGTCTATTTTAAATTCTAAAACATTTAATAATTCTTTAAGTAACAATTCTTTAAGTTTTGCTGATACGGCTAAGAAAAATTATTTTAACAAAAGTGATTGGAACAGTTGGTTGGAAAAAGTTTCTGATTTTTTTAAAAATTATAGGGTTTCAATAGATGTTAAGGACGATCAGGTTTCGCCATTGTTTGTTAATAGAGACTTTGATAATAGACCCTACATAAATGTTAAGTTGCTTGATGTTGATATTACCGTTTTATTAGATTCGGGTGCTACTACCTCTGTAGTAGGATCGCGAGGTATAGATATTTTAGGTCAATTAGATCTTAAGATATGCCCAGCACAAACTAAAAATATTTTCACAGCCGATGGTAAAAGGCAACATGTGAAAGGTACAGTTGATATGCCTATTGTCATTGATGATACTTGTTTAGTAATTAATGCTCTTGTAGTACCTTCTTTACCTCATGCATTTATATTTGGGTGCGATTTTGCGAATAAATTTAAAATTTTAGTAAATTTTAAAAATAATTCATGGCATGTACAGGCTATGAATAAAAATACTGAACTTAGTGTTTTGAATAATGACTTAAGTCAACCTTTTAATAGATTACATCCACAATTAAATTCATTAGACGATCTTTCTGCAATACAACGTTTAAAAGCTGATAAGGTTATAAATTCTTTTAAGGAAATTTGTTGCAAAGATAGATTAGGACGTACCGATAAAATTACTTTAACTATTGATACTGGTGACGCGCTACCGTTCAAGAAGAGACCATTTGCGATGTCTCCATATATGTCGAAAATCCTAAACGAAGAATTGGACGAAATGTTGAGGTTAGGTGTAGTCGAACCATCTAAAAGTCCATGGTGTTCGCCTGTTTTATTAGTGAAGAAAGCAAACGGAACCTATCGGTTATGTTTTGACGGCCGTGAAATTAATAATGTTACGAGGCCTGATAGATATCCTATGCCTAATTAAATGCAGAATTTTGTCTTCTTTACGTCATGCTAAGTATATTTCGTCAATAGATCTTCGAAAAGCGTTTTGGCAAATTCCATTGGAGGAGTCTTCAAAAGAAAAAACAGCTTTCGCAGTAGTTGGTAGAGGTCTTTTTCAGTTTGTTACTATGCCTTTTGGATTACGTAATAGTGCGCAAACTCTACAGCGACTAATTGAAACTATTTTTGGTCCTCGTTATGAACCAAACGTGTTTACTTATCTTGATGATATTTTGGTGGTGTCGGAAGACTTTGATTCACATCTAAAATTGTTGACTGAAGTTAAAGAAAAACTTAAGGAGGCAGGTCTAACTATCAATTCAGAAAAATGTGATTTCTTTAAGACGTCTTTAAAATTTCTAGGTTATATTGTGGGTTCGAATTCTTTACGTACAAATCCAGAAAAAGTTGAAGCCATGATAAATTATACTAGACCCCGAAATACCACAGAAGTGAAACGTTTTGTAGGTCTTTGTTCATGGTATCGTAGGTTTATAAAGGATTTTTCTACTTTAATGTCTCCAATCAACGATCTGTTGAAAGGCAGGAAAAAAGGTCAGCCTATTCAGTGGACGAATGCTGCAGAGGATTCATTTATAAAAATTAAACAACTTCTAGTATCAGCACCAATTTTGTCACAGCCAGATTTTTCTCAACGTTTTTACATTTCTAGTGACGCATCAAACACAGGTCTGGGTGGTGTGTTAACTCAATTTATTGATGGTGAAGAGCGAGTAATTGCCTATGCCAGTCGATCATTATCCAGAGCGGAGAGGAATTATTCTGTTGTAGAGAGAGAATGTCTCGGTGTGTTGTTTAATATAGAGAAATTTCGTGGATTTATAGAAGGTGTTCCTTTTACAGTCATTACTGACCACTATAGCTTGTTGTGGCTTAATTCAATTAAAAATCCTAGTGGAAAATTAGCGAGATGGGCTATGAGATTGAGACAACATACTTTTGATCCAGTACATAGGAAAGGAGCTCAGAACGTAGTTCCAGATGCCTTGTCACGTATTCCTAGAAGTGAGGATGATGTGGATGATAATGTCAGTATTTTAAATGAAATAGTAGTTGGTACGCTTGATGTAGATCGTATTGATCCATGGTACGATAATTTACGCCAAAAAATTTTAGAGTCTCCAGAGAGTTATCCTCAGTGGAAAGTTGAAAATGATTTTGTTTTGAAGTTTATCCCAAACAATATATCTATGAAAGTTAATCTTCCTGAATGGAAATACTTAGTTCCTAAGCCTCAAAGAGAGGAGATTATTGATTCTTGTCACAGTCCTCCAAATTGTGGTCATTTTGGATTTTATAAGACATTTCATCGTCTACAAGAACAATATTATTGGCCAAAAATGCGTCAAGATATTTTAAGGTTTGTCAAATCTTGTCTTGTCTGCGGAGCTCAAAAAGCGCCAAATACTGCTCCTATGGGTCTTATGGGAAAAGAAAAACCAGTAAGCTATCCTTTTCAAGTTATAGCGGTGGATTTAATAGGTCCTTTGCCTCGATCGAAAAAAGGCAATAAATGGTTGTTTGTAGTAGCATGTTGGTTTACTAAGTATACCTTATTATTTCCATTAAGAAGTTCCAAAGCTCAATATATAGAAGATGTTTTGGAAAATCGAGTTTTTCAAGTTCACGGATCTCCTGCAACGTTGATAGCAGATAATGGTAGCCAGTTTGTTTCTAAAACTTTTAATACATTAAGTAAAACATACGGTTTTAATATTAGATTCAATCCAGTTTACTCACCTCAGTGTAATTTTGTAGAAAGAAATAATAGAACGATTGGTACCGCCATTAGATGTTATATCGACTCTCATGACAATTGGGATTTAAACATTTCTAAAATTCAACAGGCAATAAATACGTCTAAACATGAAGTTACAGGTTTTACTCCGGCATTTTTGGTTTTTGGCAGACACATTCCGTTATCGGGTAATTATTATAAAGATTTGAATGTTGACATAAGTGTTGACGCTGAAATAGTTCCGGGTGACCGAAATGCTTATGCCGAAAATTTAAAAAGTTTAAAAGATATTTTTGTAGATGTTAGGAATAGAATTCATAAAGCGTACGAGCGTAACTCTAGAGCGTATAATTTGAGGAAACGGGACATTTCATTTAAAGTGGGAGACCACGTTTGGCGTAGAAACAAAATTCTTTCGAGTGCTGTAGATAAATTCACCGCAAAATTAGTACCTAAATATGTGCAATGCATTGTGAGAAAGAAACTTTCAAATTTAGTATACGATTTAGAACATATGGATGGTTCTAAAGCTGGGAAGTGGCATATCAAAGATCTAAAACCTTTTAATTCTCCTATTTCAGAAGGTTCTGATTCTGAAGTTTCAGATGAAGAATAATATATTTGCTTCCTGAGGGAATATTAGTTTGCTAGTGTTTTTTGGACTAAATGGCTTTTTAGTTATTTGGTGGGTGACGACCCTTTGTTCAGTTCTATGTAGAATGGACAGTTTGCAGTTTTATTTTTTACTTTTTGGATACAGGCCATATTCAAGAAGTTGCCAATGTTGGCGTTATTTAGATAAATAGCACGTGTTGCTTTTGCCTTTTAGAGGTGTAAATTTTGGTTTACTGTTGAGCAGTGTATTCATTTGGTTTATAAATAGCAAGTGTTGCTTTTTGCCTTTTAGAGGTGTGAATTTTGATTTGCTGTTGAGCAGTGTATTAATTTAGTTTATTATTTGGTCTAGCAAACTTAATGTTTTCGCCTTCTGAAATGAGAATAATACTATTGGTAAAATTGTATTTATGACTGAAAGTGTATGCGGTCATATGGAGAATATTTTTGGTATATATTGTCATTCTGACTTAATGATTTTTTATAGATATTTCTGGTGTACTTGTCATTTTCTGATAAGTTTATTGACTAATACTTTATAAAGTATTAAACCCCACAAGTTCTTTTTAAGTTTTTTGTTTAGTACAGGCCGTGGAGTGTTGGGTGCCATCAGATTTCGTACAAACGTGCTTCAGTTTACTTTGGCACACCTGTTCGGAAGGGCAAGCATTGGGGGGAATTCGTTTGGCGTAGTGATCTACCGCGATGCTACACATAGCTGGGCGGTTCTACTGTGTTTTGCCTGAGCTCAGTCCTAGGCTGTGTTGTGCGGAGGGCTGATGTCAGTGCCACGCTACGGAACACCCTATTTTTGATTTTAGAACTTGTGGTAATGCTAACAGCATTTTTTTAGTTTGGTATAGACTATACTATACTTCCTTTTGTTGGTGGACATCTGGGTCACCAATTCTGTTTGAGTCTTCCACCTTTCGGATTACCGTGGTAGGGTGGGTGTTCCTGTTTTTTTGGACGTCAGAGAGTGTGTTAGTTATGATGTTCTGGGGTGAGGTCAGTAAACGAGGGTTTCTACATGCTACTTGAGAAAGCGCAATGCTGACTTAATTTTATCTAGTTTTGCCACCTTGAAATCTGACTGATATTGCTCTCTGCCGTTTGAAATCATCAGTGGGCATTTCGCCTTGCGATGGTGTTCCGAAAAAGCTATTATTGCTTTATGTTATTTGATTTCTATTATATTGATTGTAAATAGAGTGGTTGTCTGGCGGTGTCACATTGATTTCTCCTATGTGGATTTGTTATGACTATGTGTCTGCGTCAGCGCGATTAATTATATGGTTGTCTTTCAAAATTGATATTGAAATAACAGTCTGTTTGATTATTCTTCAGGGTAGTTCTATAGTTAGAACTGGATATATTAATTTGTGAAAATTTTGATTTACTATTGTTTCTCCAATGGTACTTTTGAGTAAAGTAGCCATTACTTGATGTAAGCTTGGAATTAGATTTGTCATACTTTTACCGATGTTGTCTTATCCCGATGTTGTCTTTTTTCCTGAATTTGACTTCCCGATATTGTCTTCCGCAAGGACGTGTGATACACGCAGTTATCAATACAAATTTCATTTCCATAGCTATGTATTAGTGGGTGATACGGTATTTAAAATATCCTATCGAGATAGTCTATTTTTTTTTCGGAGAGGGGTAAATGTAGCATTCATTTTTACATAGTTCGTTACTCGTGTAAAGATACATGAAAGCGAATGCTCCATGTTGTACTTTAGGTACAACCCGTCTACTTCTTAGTAGAGTTTTATTAAGAGGTATTATTTCAAATTGTAATTTACCTGTATTATATATATTATTTTGATCCTAAAGGTTTAATAGGTTTTGTTTTGTATAGATCCTTCAGTTTTAGTTACAGTAAGGTTACATAACCGATTGGGCTTATATATTTGTATGGGATATTGAATTGTCCACAGTTTAGTTTAGTTTCCTTCTGTATGAGATACTCTATGATTGAACAACTTTAAAGTGTTGTTTGTAACTTTGAATATTTATTTCTCACTTGTCAAAAGGTTAATAATATTTTTGTCAATGACAGCTCGCCGGTGTCAGAAAGTAGTTCTGAGGTTAGCGCCGTATCGAACCGTTAGTCGTTTTTCATTTTTTGACTTTAAGTTGTCACTACCAATGCCATCAGGGTTGTTTTCACAGAGTAATATAGGTTCGGCCTAGTAACTACTTTGTGCTTTTTCGAGTCAATTGGGTTCTGGAATTATCTACGACCGTTACTAACTTCAAGTCTTATTTCGAGTACTTCCGTTATCGCCATTTTCCTAGGCCCTTTTGCATCGACGGCCGAAGGCGAAAGCCGGTTGATTTGGGGCTGCCATGTGCAAGATTCAAAAGGTGGCCAAATTTTCTAAAATGGACTAAAAAGTCCTGTTGCTCCAGATAATTGGTGAGTTTGCTTTGATTTGAGAGTTTTTAGATAGGTTTCTGAGAACCATGCTCTTTTTTAGATCTGTAAAGGAGAGCAGGCACATGTTTCCATGACGAACCAACACTGACAACCATGGGGTTTTTTTATTCCTTTTTCTCATAGAAGACCACATTAATTGAAGTTTTCCATTTCCTGCATATATCAAAGTTTTCTGACGTTCCTTATGAAGTTTATTGTCTAAAACCTTACATTTCCATTTCACCAATATGGTATACTGAATAACTTTCCATCTTTTTCATCGAACCAGTTACTGTAGTCGAGAGGATTCTCTTATGGAAGGAGATATGTAAATAAATGTACATAGTACTGCTTTGACGAATTAGAAGCTGTTTAAGTTGATGGACCAAGTATGAATCCGCCTTCTCAAAGATTATCAGGCCAGTTTTTTTTAATCATGTAAATCTTGTAAAACCAATTTGGTAAGTTATCCAATTCTCATTAATATTAATTACCAGGTAAATACTACAAAGGTTCTAGAACATTTGGGTTAAAAATTATAATTACCATTTTTTTTCTCTTAACTATAAAACCAGAAGTTAATTAGACTTACCAAATGAGCCGTTAATTCTCACATATTTTGATGTAATAAAATGGATAAACAGGTGACTACAAGGTCCATATAATTTTTGGAATAATATATCATTTAACTTGATTACATCATAATTAATAAAAGAGTATTGATCCTTTGTTTTAAAGGTGTGTTTTATTGTTACTTCTGCAAACTTCAGATATGTAGTTATTTTAACCGTCAACAACAGTAAGCTCCAAGTGATTTTCTTACTTGTTCTACACTTGAGTACACGTAACTTCTTTTCAAAGTAAGTGGCGTCCAGGCTGAAAAAATGTACTATTGCTAATTGCTAGGACCTACTCTCTCCGACACAAGAGCTGCCGTCTGCAAATAAATGGTAGGTAAATCTTTGTAAGTAAATAGTTTGCCACAACACAACGTTTCGGTTAGTTAGTATCTCTAACCGTTTTCAAGTGTAAACTAAATTATAATTCTAAGGCTACTGTCTTAAATACTATCCATGTGCAATGAAGCTTGATGACTCCGCCTACGTGCTTATTGGAGTGTGAAGTTTGAGCTGTTGGTTTTGGACAAGAAGTGGCTTCCAGATATTGGGGATATCTATACTTGGTTTACTGAATATATGTGTATTTTGATTTATAAAAGCTGCTTCCTTGAATTTTCGTTTTTTCCAGTGCTGTTCCGTGTCCAAAACCCTGGCTTCTGACCACTGTATATTATGTTGGTTAGTCCATACATGTTCCGCTATACCTGATCTCGAAGTTTCACCTCTTTGAGTATGTTTCAGATGTTCTTTAACTCGTACGGGAAGAGGTCTTTTTGTTTCTCCAATGTACGATTCGCCACACTCGCAAGGGATTTGATAGATACAATTTTTTGTGTTTTCATTACTGGGGGGTTTTACTTTTGTAAGAAGGCTTCTGAGCGTATTTCCGGATTTAAAGGCTGTTTTGATATTATAATTTTTGGTTATTCTTCTAATCTTTTCAGAAATCCCCTTGACATAAGGTATTGTAAGAAATGTTTGCTCCTCTCTAGCTTCTGTATTAGTTTTTACTTCGCGATTTTTAAATTTTGAGATGGTATTAGTTACAAACGTTTCAGGGTAACCATTTTGTTTTAAATCTCTTTTGATGTTTGAAATTTCAATATTTAGGTCATCCGGATTGTTGCAAATGTTAGATGCTCTGTGATAAAGTGTTTGAATTATGCCCTGTTTTATGGAGTTTGAATGATTCGATCCGTGATTAAGGTATTGCCCGGTGTGAGTGGGTTTTCTGTATACTGAGGTTTTTATGTTATCAGCACTTCGTTTGACGAGAACATCGAGAAAAGGTAGAGTGGAATGTTTTTCTGTTTCCATGGTAAATTTAATGGATTGTCTTATACTATTAATATGTTCCAAAAACCGTATCAGCTCTTCGTTGCTGTCTGTCCAGATAATAAAGGTATCATCAACATATCTAAGCCAAAGTTTAGGTTTAATCTTGGCAGTGTCAATAGCGTGTGACTCGAACCATTCCATGTACAGGTTAGCCACCACCGGAGAGAGAGATGAACCCATTGGAAGACCGTCATCCTGGGCATAGAACCTATCTTTTACTTGAAAGTAGGAACTACGTAAACAGTACTCCAATAGTTCCATCACTCCATCCAGCGGCAAACTAGTGCGTTCTGAAAGGGTTGGGTCGTCTTGTAACTTTTGTTTAATGATATGCAGTGATTCTAACTAACCGAAACGTTGTGTTAAGTAACAAAATAAAGACAATGGAAGTCCGACAAGGTAATTTTTTTTTAACAAAAAGATAGATGAACTACGAACAGAAATAGGAAGACTAACAAAGAACGCAAGTCAAAAGCTAAAGAACAAAGCTCAACAAATAATAGCAATACATAAAAACGCAGAAAATAACAACATAAATGAAATAATAGACCTACTCAAACAGAAACTTGCTGCCAAATCCAAAAGACTAAGGAGACTTAAAGAAAGTGACCAACGTAGAAAACACAACAAACAATTTAAAGAAGATGAAAGACAATTTTACAGAGAACTAAACCAAAAAACAAACAACGATCAAAAAAATGAAAACCCAGATAAAGAAAAAACTAAAACCTATTGGAGCAGTATATGGTCACATGAGAAGAAACACAAACAAATATCAAGATGGATCAGAGATGAAAAAACAAGAATGCACAACAAAAAACAAATAAACAATCATAACATAACAATAGACGATGTACAAAAAGCCATAAAGAAAACACACAGTTGGAAATCACCAGGAAAAGACGGGCTGCATAACTTTTGGTGGAAACGATTTACAAGCACACACGATAAAATAGCACAACTATTCTCTGAGATTGTAAAAGGACAAGCAGAAATGCCCGATTTCATGACTGAAGGACTAACATACTTACTCCCCAAAACAACACCGACCAGCAGTTACCCAGATAAATACAGACCGATTACATGTCTCCCAACCATTTATAAGATATTAACATCAATTATCACAGACAAAATATATACACATCTAACCGAAAACAACCTATTAGCAATAGAGCAAAAAGGATGCAGAAGAAAAACCAAAGGCTGGAAGGAACAACTGATTGTTGACACTATTATAACACAACATAAAAAGAAAGAAAGGAAACCACTGTACACTGCATACGTCGACTACAAAAAGGCTTTCGACAGTGTCCCACACTCGTGGCTACTAGAAGTGCTAAAAATTTATAACATTGATCCGTTTATTCAGAGCGTCCTGAAACAAACAATGACTAAATGGAAAACAACACTAAGCGTAAACAACAACAAAAACAAATTCACAATAGACAACATAGAAATAAAACGCGGAATTTTCCAGGGCGACGCGCTTAGTGCACTTTGGTTTTGCATGGCAGTGAACCCTCTCTCACACATGCTAAACAAAACAAACAAAGGTACAACCATAGAAAACAACACAATAAGCCACCTCCTCTATATGGATGATCTAAAATTATATGCAGACAACAAAGAAAACATTGAAAAACTAATACAAATCACAAAAACATTCAGCGACGACATACACATGGAATTTGGACTGGACAAATGTCGAATCAATGCAATGGAAGGGGGAAAGTGGAGACAATATGAAGGGTATGACATGGGAGCAGATAAAGGACAAATAGAAGGCATGGAAAATGAAGAATTGTACAAATATCTAGGATACCAACAAGCGAGAGGAATAGATCAAAAACACAGCAAAGAAACACTAAAAAACAAATTGAAGGAAAGAATAAGGAAAATATTAAAAACAAAACTAAATTCCAAAAACAGGACAAAAGCAATAAACACATACGCTATATCTATTCTAACCTACAGCTTTGGCGTAATCTCCTGGACAGACACAGAACTCGAAGAGCTCAATCGTGACATCCGTACAATGAGCACCAAATTCCGCAAACACCACCCACGCAGCTCAATAGAAAGAGTAAACATCCCACGAGAAAAAGGAGGACAAGGAATTATCCACATACCAAGACATAACCAAAAACAAATAATGACGCTCAGAAAATACTTTAATGATGAAGCCACTAATAACCAGTTATATAAAATCATAAAAAAACTAGACAAAAAATCAACACCGCTAAATCTAGCACAAGAAAATAACGGCGAACCAGAGGAAGATAACCTCGAGGATAAGTGGAAAAGAAAGGAATTACATGGCAGATATCCAGCATTGCTGGCACAACCACACATCAACAAGGAAGCATCCCTCATGTGGTTAAAACTTGGATATCTATTTCCCGAAACCGAAGCATTCATTATTGCAATACAAGACCAAGTCATTGCGACACGCAATTATAAAAAATTTATAATGAAAGAACGTATCCCAACAGATAGATGCAGAATATGCAAAGAACAAACCGAATCCATCGATCACATCATAAGCGGATGCCAAACACTAGCCCCAAAAGAATATACCAAAAGACACGACAATGTTGGCAAAGTAATTCACCAAGAGCTCTTAAAAATCCACGAACCGACAATCACCGAAACAATCCCATACTACAAATATAACCCAGAAAGCATCCATAAAACAGAAAACTATAAGATATACTGGAACAGAGAAATAATAACGGATCTTCCCTTACAACACAATAGACCAGACATGGTGTTCACTGACAAAATAAACAAACATACTTACCTGATCGACTTCTCTATCCCGCTTGCCGCAAACCTACAAAAAAAAAACACAGAGAAAAAATTAGTAAATACTTACCTCTTGCCAACGAAATAAAAGAAATGTGGAACCAAGAAAAAGTGATGGTAGTACCAATCATCATAGGTGCAACTGGAGAAATACCACACACACTCTTCGAAAACCTAAAAAAACTAAACATTAAAGAACAAATATACTACCAGCTATAAAAAGTTGTTCTTATAGAAACCAGCGGAATTGTCAGACGTGTACTAAATGACGCCGACAACTGAAACTTGAACTTTTCCAAACCTACCAATCTACCTGCTTTCTTGCAACTAATGCCGAAACAGGATAGAAGCCATATCCAGATACAAAATCTGTGGAACCTGAAAATAATAATAATAATAATAATAATAATAATAATAGTAATTCACCAAGAGCTCTTAAAAATCCACGAACCGACAATCACCGAAACAATCCCATACTACAAATATAACCCAGAAAGCATCCATGAAACAGAAAACTATAACGTTTCAACTGGTAAGTATCTCCAGTCGTCTTCAGGTGAATACTAAATAAGTAACGTAACTACAAGACTATTTATACTAGCTAGGTGCACCGAAGCACAACTGGGGTGGGTGCAGTCATGCGTTCAGTTAGCACGCGATCTTATCCTAAGCTTACATCTATCTAACAAAGGTTTCCAGATATTTCTTAAGTCTAACGATGGTTTACTAAAACAGCCTGGATTCTGGTGAATAGTAGCAGCTTCCTTAAACTTTCTTTTCCTCCAGTGTGGCTCCTTATGTAGGATTTCAGCTTCTGACCACATGATATGGTGGCCATGTTTCCAGGCATGGTCAGCTGCACCTGACTTTTCGGTCTCTCCTTTTAGCGTATTGTTTTTGTGTTCTTTAATCCTTGTCTCGAGTGGTCTTAATGTCTCACCTATATACGATTGGCCGCACTCGCAGGGGATCTGGTAGACGCAGTTTTTCCTATCTTTTTGACTTATAGGCTTTGTCTTCGTCAGGTGGCTTCTTAGGGTGTCTCTCGAGTTGAATACGGTGCTGATGTTATATCGTTGTCCTAGTCTTCTTATTTTCTCAGATACTCCCTTGACATACGGAATATTGAGTGTTGGTTGTGCCTCTCTGTCTGCTTTTTGCGCGTTGGGTCGATTCATACGGTTTTCCAATATTGTGTCAACTAATTTTGTGGGGTAGCCATTTTTGTTAAGGTCGGTCTTGATGTGATGAGCTTCCTTTTTAATTGCTTCTTCCGAGTTACAGATTGTAATTGCTCTATCCACGAGGGTTTTAACTATGCCATGTTTCGTGTTGTTTGAGTGATTTGAAGTAAAATTGAGATACTGACCTGTATGCGTAGGTTTTCTGTATACTGAAGTTTGGATGCTATTACCATTTTTCTTCACGTTGACATCTAGAAACGGTAATTGGTTGTTTTCCTCTTTCTCCATGGTGAATTTGATTGTTGGTGTTAAGCTATTGAGGTGATCTAGAAAATTTCTTAGTTCGTCATCGGTTCCATTCCAAATAATGAAGGTGTCATCCACATATCTCAGCCACATTTTTGGTTTCTTCTTTGCCTGTTCCATTGCTTTCGATTCAAACCATTCCATGTATATGTTGGCGATTATTGGCGAGAGAGATGAGCCCATCGGTAGTCCGTCTACTTGGTTGAAGAATCTATCCTTTTCTTGAAAGTAGGAATTGTTGAGGCAGCATTCTAATAGTTCCAAGATGGCATTAATAGGGAGCGTTGTTCTTTCCTGTAAAGTATGGTCTCCCTCAAGTCTGTTTTTGATAACCTTTAGGGCGTCTTTCTCATCTCTCTCGCCAATAATCGCCAACATATACATGGAATGGTTTGAATCGAAAGCAATGGAACAGGCAAAGAAGAAACCAAAAATGTGGCTGAGATATGTGGATGACACCTTCATTATTTGGAATGGAACCGATGACGAACTAAGAAATTTTCTAGATCACCTCAATAGCTTAACACCAACAATCAAATTCACCATGGAGAAAGAGGAAAACAACCAATTACCGTTTCTAGATGTCAACGTGAAGAAAAATGGTAATAGCATCCAAACTTTAGTATACAGAAAACCTACGCATACAGGTCAGTATCTCAATTTTACTTCAAATCACTCAAACAACACGAAACATGGCATAGTTAAAACCCTCGTGGATAGAGCAATTACAATCTGTAACTCGGAAGAAGCAATTAAAAAGGAAGCTCACCACATCAAGACCGACCTCAACAAAAATGGCTACCCCACAAAATTAGTTGACACAATATTGGAAAACCGTAAGAATCGACCCAACGCGCAAAAAGCAGACAGAGAGGCACAACCAACACTCAATATTCCGTATGTCAAGGGAGTATCTGAGAAAATAAGAAGACTAGGACAACGATATAACATCAGCACCGTATTCAACTCGAGAGACACCCTAAGAAGCTACCTGACGAAGACAAAGCCTATAAGTCAAAAAGATAGGAAAAACTGCGTCTACCAGATCCCCTGCGAGTGCGGCCAATCGTATATAGGTGAGACATTAAGACCACTCGAGACAAGGATTAAAGAACACAAAAACAATACGCTAAAAGGAGAGACCGAAAAGTCAGGTGCAGCTGACCATACCTGGAAACATGGCCACCATATCATGTGGTCAGAAGCTGAAATCCTACATAAGGAGCCACACTGGAGGAAAAGAAAGTTTAAGGAAGCTGCTACTATTCACCAGAATCCAGGCTGTTTTAGTAAACCATCGTTAGACTTAAGAAATATCTGGAAACCTTTGTTAGATAGATGTAAGCTTAGGATAAGATCGCGTGCTAACTGAACGCATGACTGCACCCACCCCAGTTGTGCTTCGGTGCACCTAGCTAGTATAAATAGTCTTGTAGTTACGTTACTTATTTAGTATTCACCTGAAGACGACTGGAGATACTTACCAGTTGAAACGTTGTGATTTAAAACAAATAAAGACAATGGAAGTCCAAAACTCTTTCATCATTCAAGAAACATCATTGTCTACGACCTTCAAGCATTCACTAGAAAACTATAAGATATACTGGAACAGAGAAATAATAACGGATCTTCCCTTACAACACAATAGACCAGACTGTTCGCTGACAAAATAAACAAACATACTTACCTGATCGACTTCTCTATCCCGCTTGCCGCAAACCTACAAAAAAACACAAAGAGAAAATTAGTAAATACTTACCTCTTGCCAACGAAATAAAAGAAATGTGGAACCAAGAAAAAGTGATGGTAGTACCAATCATCATAGGTGCAACTGGAGAAATACCACACACACTCTTCGAAAACCTAAAAAAACTAAACATTAAAGAACAAATATACTACCAGCTACAAAAAGTTGTTCTTATAGAAACCAGCGGAATTGTCAGACGTGTACTAAATGACGCCGACAACTGAAACTTGAACCTTTCCAAACCTACCAATCTACCTGCTTTCTTGCAACTAATGCCGAAACAGGATAGAAGCCATATCCAGATACAAAATCTGTGGAACCTGAAAATAATAATAATAATAATAATAATAATAATAATAATAATAATAATAATAATAATAATAATAATAATAATAATAATAATAATAATAATAATAATAATAATAATAATAATAATAATAATAATAATAATAATAATAATAATAATAATAATAATAATAGTAATTCACCAAGAGCTCTTAAAAATCCACGAACCGACAATCACCGAAACAATCCCATACTATAAATATAACCCAGAAAGCATCCATGAAAACTCGGAGGTAGAGGAATACCAGATATAAAAGATAGACATCATCAGCAACTTCGTAATTTAAGACAGTACTTTTACAAAAAATCCGAGCAAAGGACATTGCACAAAGCGGTGGTGAAAACAGACAAAAAAGCAACCCCACTACGTCTCTCGGAGAAAAAGCTCGACCTTGAAAATGTCCCAAATGAACAGCTGCTTGAACAATGGAGAAGTAAAGCTCTACATGGCAAGTATCTGGCAAAAATCGAAGATGAGGCAATAGACACAGCTGCATCACTATCATACCTTTCACAAGGCAAGATCTTCAACGAAACGGAGGGATTCATTAACGCGATCCAAGATCAGGTGATATCCACAAAATCCTACAAAAAATGCATTCTTAAGGAAAACCTGGAGAATGCCAAATGCCGAATTTGCAATTCAGCAGAAGAAAATCTGGATCACGTTACTGCTGGTTGTACAATGCTTGCCCCGAAAGCCTACTTGGATCGCCACAACAGAGTAGTCAAAATAATTCACAAGAAGCTGTGTGAAAAACATATGGGAATCACAGAAGCTGCATATTATGCATATGAGCCTCCAGCCGTCTGTGAAAACGACGACGTGCGCATCTACTGGAACAGGAAAATACAAACAGATAGAACAATCCCTAATAACATCCCTGACCTGGTGCTCACATTTAAAAAGGAAAAAAAGACGTTCATTGTGGATTTTGCCGTACCCCTAGCTACAAATATCACGAAAACATACACAGAGAAAATCAACAAGTACTTACCGCTTCGTGACGAAATAACGGAGATGTGGCATATGGATTCCGTCACTATCGTACCCATTGTAATAGGAACCTTAGGTGAAATACCCAAAAAGCTAAAAGACAGCCTATCAGTACTTGATATTGAATGGGATTTATACAAACCAATCCAAAAATCAGTGTTACTGGACACATGCAGCATTGTGAGAAGGGTTGTTGGCCTGAAATAGGATAGGATTGTCGGACATCGACCGATGAAACCTATGGTGATACCGCTAATATTTTAGTGTGATTTTAGTGAAATAATAATAATAATAATAATAATAATAATAATAATAATAATAATAATAATAATAATAATAATAATAATAATAATAATAATAATAATAATAATAATAATAATAATAATAATAATAATAATAATAATAATAATAATAATAATAATAATAATAATAATAATAATAATAATAATAATAATAATAATAATAATAATAATAATAATAATAATAATAATAATAATAATAATAATAATAATAATAATAATAATAATAATAATAATAATAATAATAATAATAATAATAATAATAATAATAATAATAATAATAATAATAATAATAATAATAATAATAATAATAATAATAATAATAATAATAATAATAATAATAATAATAATAATAATAATAATAATAATAATAATAATAATAATAATAATAATATAGGGAAAAGAAAAGCATAAAGTCTTTCTCCACAATTTTAATTCAATAGCTAGGCTAGAATCGACATGTTTTGGGGTGTAGAAACACTCATCATCAGGAAATTGAAGCAAAAATAATGAACAGCTGATGTTGTTAGCAAAAGAGAAAATATAATAAAATTAAAGGTGGAACTAATCCATAACGGAGCTTTCAATGGCACGCATGGGGAGTGAAAAACTTTTGCAGTCAAAAGGCGGAAAATATATCAGCACGCTAAAAGGTACCAGATTCTCACACTAAATATCTACATCTTTGCAATAAGGGTAATAAACTGGACCTTCTCGAGATCCTCGAAATTAACAAAACCCTAAATGTAATCTGTCGTAATGACCAAATTCAACATAGTTCTACAAGCTTTTTTAATTCCCTCAATTTTTCACAACTTGACTGACTCTTCTCTAATTCTATTTACCCTTTTTCGGCCTTTTATTCTTTATTCTAACTTATTTTAATTATTTTTTAGCGATTAATCTCTTTTGGGGCCATCCATGACTAATTACCTTTCAGCGCCTCTCCTAACCTAACATTTTTACATTATTTTCTTGTCTTGTTCTTATTAGCTCTGTTCCTTGTGGGCGGTCTACCAGCACGTTGGGGTGATCGTGGTGTTGTCTGGTCTGTACCGTATCACGACCACTGATTTTTACATTATTAATACTATTTTACCGACATAACAAACTGTCTATTTCTTACTGCTTTTCACTCATGGGTGACTCTGAGATAGGTATTTTCTGTTTTATCGAAGTGCTGAGTTACATCTTTCAATTATTAACCTACCAATGGGGGTCGCTATAAACTACTTTTTAGGACACATATTGTTACGGTTTAAATTTGATATTTTTACAAATAAATAAGATATCTGTAAATTCCATATTTTTCATACTCAAAGAATAATTTTTAAAAGCTTTTAGGCCTTGTTTGTCCATTTAAAATATTTCAATTTACTACCTTATAAGTTTTTCAAACAGGTTAACCGAAATTATTGATTATTTCTCATTGAATATAGGAAAGTTCATTTTGAGTACCCGTAACACTCGAAACAAAATTTTAAAGGTTATCTATAGAGCGCCTTAAAGGTATAATGTTATAAGACCTGTGATTTGTAATTATTTACCTGGTAGTAGTAAAGTTCTTAGCCATTTCATTCTTTCTTTCTAAGTACCGACATGTTTTTATTCCATAGTGTTTTGATGTTCAGTCAGTGACCTGAACTCAGGTTTATTTCCTGGATGACACAAAATGAATTCTAACTGCACAAAGTTGATTGAATTTGGGAATGTTGCATTCTACATATTTTGTGGGATATTTATATTTGGTTTTTGGAAAAGTAATTACTTTTGTTTTCTTTTTGAATTTTGTTAGTCAGCTGGTCTGAGAGTGACATTTATTTGAGAGTGACATTTATTTGTCAATTGGATGGTTAGGTGTACCAACCTATGAAATTTAAGTTATTGAAACTGATAGGCGAGTTTTGGCTATTTGGTTTATAGGCATTTTTGGGCAGGCTTTGGTAGCCGTATTTTTTATTTATAGGATTTGTATGGAAAATTATGGTAGATGGTTTTTTGAGTAGTTTGCACTACAGTTGACCAGACTGTATACTTTTTTGGCTTTGGTTTTTAGAGGGAGATATCGGCCCTTTCTTTTCCGTGCCGTTGCCATGAAATAATGTAAAATAACCAGTTAGCCTTATTTTTCCCCATGTGGTGATCTTTTGGATTTTGGGAAGGCAATGTGCCGATAAGGGTGCTAATGGATTAATTTTGGAAATATCTCTTTGATGGTATAGGATACGATATTTTCCACGGCGTTGTGCCAGTTTAAAATTTGCATCTCTACCTCATGGCGTTGCTGGAGAAAAGGGGCGCCCTCTTATTCACTTAAGGGGTAAGTGATAGGTTAGATAAAAGCTAAATTTCTTGTTTCAAAAATCTATTTTTGTCTGTACAAGTTCAGAGATTATTTTTGGGTTTTCATTTTGTAAATTGGTACGGGGTTTGGAATTCCACGACACTGAAGTCAGGAAGTTCCTTTTTATGGATTTAATTTTTCTTTCATCATGATTTGTGGGCTAGAGCCGTTGGGCATCAACTGGGTCGACGTTATGAGCATTTAGCAGCCGAAGTCGATTTTTGGATGTTTTTCTACAGACTACAGCTAAGTAGTGAAATAAACTTGTATTGCCAAAAACTTTCAGTATGAAGTTTGTTGTAGTGTAGGTTGACCTCACTGTTTTAATGTTACCATCTTTTTTTTTTACACGAAACACTACAACATACCGAGTACTATAAGTATCCTTAAATAACTTTCGACTAGACATTGCCAGCAAACTCTGGGAGAGCTTTTAACTACTGTATTATGTTGAACGCGTTGGTACTCTACTTGATTTTGGTTAGCTTTACCCCGTTTTGTTTGACAGTGCTAGTTTCGACTTTTTAATAAACTTAACTTTTATTTTTTATTTTTCCAAATCTATAACAGTTAAATTATGTAAATGTTTGGTATCAATTTTTATTACAGAGCGTTATCGCTGAGCTTCCATTATTAGCGTTACGCCTGCTTTTGTTAGAGGATAACCTTTGTCGACAAACGTTAAACGATCGCCTCTAGTGTGCTAATATACGGTTATGCTTAACCTAGTACATTTTTGTCAAGAGGTAACCCCAGGTTCTTTTTTCTAGCTCATAACTTAAAAGTATATTTACGGTAATTAGTCATACTGTGAATATTTTGTAAATTTTTGGGAAATTGAAGTCGTAGACTCTTTCCTTTCATATTTTAAAGTATATTTACAGCAATAAGTCATGCTGTGAATATTTTGTAAATTTTTGGAAGTTGGTGAAGGCATAGTCCTTTTCCTTTTATAACTCGAAGTATATTTACAGTAATTAGTCATGTTGTAAATATTTTGTAAATTTGTCATTTTTTTAAGAGAGTATAACTTTTCTTAAGAGGGTTTACTCCAGCCAGTATTAAGCTTTAGTATACGTTTTAGATTTTCTGTATTTCTTTTAACTGGCATATTTTGGCACAACTTTGCACTGAGACCTTAGCAGAAATTCTAGATCCTAGTACACTACGAAATGTTTTACCTTTCATTTATCTTCTAGGGTCTAGTCTATGTGGCTGCCTTACTACAAATAGTACGGTTTACTTTAAGGTGCTTGTGGGGTAGTCGCCGTCTTAGTGCAAAGTTTTGTCAGAACAGTTTGACACTTTTTATTGTTTTCTTTCATAACATACATTTAACTTTAAATCTTTTTAACGACTCATTATATCATGTCAAACTGAGCTTATTTTCATCGTACAAATTAATGATTTTAACTACTTTACGCTTTTATTAAATTAACCTAACGGAGGAGCTTATATTTGTTCTGGTGGTCTCTTTTACGAGCCCAAATGCTTGAATTAATATATTGGCCTCTATGTTGAAAATTCAATTTCTTGTTTTATTTGAAAGTCAGCTGTTTAGCTTGGCTAATACTGAGCAAAGGCTTGAATACAGGATTTGACAATTATAGTTTTTTTCCTGGTTTTTTTTTATAGCAGAGGCCAAACTTAAGATTCTTTTATAGGCCATTAGTTTTAAAATAAAACTAAGGCGGCGCCTTTAGGATTTGACCATTAAAACCGATTGTGACTTGTTTGATAGAACGTTTCCAAGGTATAGAACTAAAAATAGCGAACCACCCTGAGCTGAGCTAGTGTTTTAGGTGCACTTCAAATAGCAAGGATTTTAGGTCGATTATAGGTAGGTGCTGTTTGGAGAGGTACTTTTACAGCACGGAACTTGAGGTTACTGTTTTGGTTTGATTTGTTTTTCTTGAATATTACAGCGGTACCAGCATCGTTCTCTTTTTTTAATAACAGTGGCACCCAACTTATTTCTTAAATAGAACAATTCTAAAATATAGCCAAACGATTATTTAGATATTTCAGTGGCGCTCACGGGTTTTCTATACTTCTTGTGAGACTTTTTTGATTTTGATATATTTTTTTATATTGACTTTGGACGTGGATATTTTGTTTTGCAATTTTGGGTTAATATTTGTTTTTTAGCGACGTTTTGGATCCACAGAGTAACTACCGGACTTGAGACTTGAAATTTTGCACAACTTTTTAAAATTCTTCGTTTTTTTAAGGGGAAAACTTTTGACTTTTTGGTGAACTAAGCTTTCTTATTAAATATTTTTTTTCCTTTCAAAAATGTATAAGCTAAATGTTGACAAGTTGGCTAAGGATGAGATAGAATATGAAATTTAAGTAAGAGGTGTAAAGCCTACAGGTACAGTCGATTCCTTGAGAAAATGTTTAAGGTCTTTATTACATTTAGAAAAACCTGGTGACGCAAACGTTAGTGTGGTTGTTGATGATGAAGAGGAAGTAGGTGAATGTTCTCGTAAGCGAACAGAGCTTAAGGGTTTAATTTCTACTTTTTCGGGTTCTTTAAAACAAGTAACTAAAATTGAAACTAAGTTCATTTGATAAGTAGAATAAAGAGAATTTCGGATCAGGAAACTTCACTTCAGGAACAACGTTCAAATTTATTATTAGAAATTACAACTGTAGTATCTGAGTATGAATCCAAAGCTAAGATTCTTTCTTCGAATACAGGTTCTGAACCACCTTTAGATCCAGGGTTTTCTGATAATGTAGGGGATAATACTTTGGCAAATTCTACGATGGCCGTAGGTCCAGTTAATAATACTTCACCAAATGTAACTCGTATTAATAATAGTAGGTCTCAACAACAACCTTCAACTAGTATTTCTAATTCTAAAAGTGTACCGGTTTACAAATGGGGTTTAAAATTTTCAGGAAATTCAGTGTTAAGTTTTAATGCGTTTTTGCAAAGGGTTGACGAACTTTGTGTTTCAAGGGGTGTAAATAAAAAATATTTATTTCAATCAGCATCGGATCTTTTTGAATCAAATGCTTTAAATTACTTTCATTTAATTTCAAAATATGCTACAGATTGGGATTCTTTAATTAAATTGATGAGAGATGAGTTCGTACCGGCTAATTTTGGGGATAAATTATGGAAACAAATTTTAGATCGCACTCAAGGGTTTGATGAACCTATTGGAATTTACGTTGCAGCGATGACTCAGTTATTCGATAGAATGCCATCGAACGTTTCAGATTGTTTACGGTTAAAGGTGTTACGAGCCAATATGCTACCTTTTAATTAGGAACGCTTAAGTTTATATGACATAAATACTCCTTTTGAATTAATTGAACTGTGTAGGAAACTAGAAGAGACTAGATTAAGGGTAGGAGAGTTTAAACCACCTAGAAAGGGGAATGTTTCTCTTGAGCCAGATTTGGATTACCAACCGAGTAAAAGAGATGTTGTAAAAGGAACGGTGAATGAAATGGACACTCAGGTACCTACAACTTTCAAATCATAATTCGCAAAGTGCAGGTTCTCATAGATCTACTTTTGGACATAGTTCGAATAATAACAGAAACTTTAATAATAATAATAATTTTCAGAATTTTAATCAAAATAAATCAGTAAATAATTTTTCAAATAGAAATTCATACGGTTATCAGAATAAATTTAATAATAATTTACAAAGAAATTTCAATGGTTCAAATAAGTATAATGGTTCTGGGTATAATAACAATAGACAACAGCATTCTGGTTTTAATCGTGATAATTTCCGTAATAATTCTAACAATTTTCAAAGTACTTCTGTCAACTCTCAAAATAGGGGTAATTCTCAAAATAATGGTAATATTTATGGAAATAATAATGCTGGTAGTTCACAAAATCAACATCAAATTTCAATTAGTCAACTAAGCTATAAATGCAATAAACCAAATCATTTTGCTAAAAATTGTACTTCTAGAGAAAAGAAATGTTTTGGTTGTGGAAAATTAAATTTTACCAAAAGAACTTGTCCTACTTGTAGTAAACAGAGTCCAGATCAGGGAAACGGTTCAAGAAGCCAACCTTAGGTCGAGGGTTGTTTCAGATTCTAGGTCGACCAACGATAGTTTTGATTTTAAAGATAAAATTATTTTAGATTATGTTTTAACTTATGTAGGTCCAGGGGAATGTCCTTATTTAATGGTGAATATTTTGAGTTTAAATTTTTACGGACTTTTGGATTCAGGGGCTAATAAAGTTTTTGTAGGAGGCTGTAGGGTAAAGATAAGGGTTTTCACCCCTATTTTACCTTCACCCTATAATTGTTGTATTTATGATTTGTAATTAATATTTGTTTTTATTATGAACACATATTTCATTGAGTAGGATATGAACCCATATTATAATAATTATTATTAAACAATTAATATATACAATAACAATATCGTTAGAGTTCAAGTGTAAGTTCAAATTAGTTTTAGTATTTATAAAGACTGATTAGATATAGGATAGAAGTCATAAGAATAATAAGAGTAGTCATAAGAGTAGTCATAAGAGTTTTAAGTCATGTCAGTAATAAGATATAGATAGTGATAGATAGTTTTAGTTTAGAGGCTGTATACACCCTAAATGTAGTACTAAATAAATACTACCTTTTTATAAAGTGCCTCTAATCTTCTCTATCACCAATACCCGATAGTTTTACTATATGGCGATCCTGCCAGAGAACTTATGGACACATAAGTTCATAAGTTAAATGGCGTTGAAGAAGATAAGTGAAAAAAAAAGTGATGGGCCCAACCGGGCAAAAGAAGTGGTTTTCACTCAAAGGAAAATGGAAACAGCAAGTACCAAAAGACAGTCATCAGACAGATGTCAGCCAGAAGCCAACATCTAGACAAGGCCCAGCAGCAGCGACAGCCAAAGGAAGTTGGGACTGCCCCAGTACCTACCAGCCCTGTCCCAGTACCTTCCGGTACCGTATACCGTACTTACTAGAGGAATTGAAGGTGGCCCATATGAAATTCAAGAAGGACTCCCCAAAAGAAGCACTTAAAGTCTACGAAATCGTAGTAAGTTAAATTAGATAAGTTGTTAGGGATTTATTTTTTGTGAAGGTTAGGATTTTTTTTTTTGTTGTAAAAGTGTTAATTTTTTTAAAATGTCGGAAAAATTCGATTTAAAAACTGCCGCGACTCTGTTACCGCGCATGGACGGTACAGAAAAAACGACCAAAGAGTTAATTGACGGTATCGAGTTATACGACTCGTTATTGGACGTTGCAGGGAAAAAGAGTTTGACGAATTACATTCTTAAAGCGCGATTAACAAGTAACGCGAAAATTCGGTTGCAAAAGGAATACGCAACAAATCAAGATCTCATAGTTGCTTTAAAAACTCATTTTCTCAGCAAACAGTCAGCGGGAACATTATCCGCCAGATTGAACAGTGCTAAACAAGGAAGTAAATCGATTGAAGAGTTTGGTAAAAATATTGAAGATTTACTTCTGGACTTAACCATTGCACAATCTGACGGGAATGACGAAATTGTACAGGTGTTAGCTTCCGTCAATGAGAAAATTGCCATTAACGTGTTCGCAAATGGTCTTCAGAGTAGCGATATGCGCACTATTGTTAAAGCCCGGAACTATGATAATTTACGTGATGCGATAAAGGGAGCTAAGGATGAGGAACTTGAAAGGAAAGAGACGGGAACTCATCGGGTATTCCATTTTCAAAATAGGCGCGCAAATAATGGTTCTCTACAACAAAATCGGACAAATTTTAATTCTTTTTCAAATAATACTAATTATAATAACAATAACAGGCGTTATGGACAAAATTGTCAAATTCGTGGAAATTCGGGATTTCGTGGAAATTCGGGAAGATATGGACAGAGACCCACAGGCTCTACTCAGCAACAAAACTATAATAATAATACGGGTCAATATAGGAATTTTCAAAATCGGGGTCGAAATTTTCAAAAAAATAATAGGGCGTATTGCATGCGGGATGAAAATACTTGCGAGGGTGACAGTACAAAATCCACATTAGCTGATCAGTTTTTTCGAGGCGAAAGAAAATTTTGAATCTGTTATTTTAAATTTAAATGGTTTAAATTTTATCAAAGTAAATTATAATAATATTGTTTTAAATTTGCTGATCGATACGGGTGCCACTATAAGTGTTATATTTAATAAGTTTATAAATAGAAATGAGTTTATAAACACCGGAAAGAAAATAAAAATAAACGGTGTTACAGGTTCAACATTTTCGCAAGGTATTGTAAACTTGACTTTGAATTTAAATAAAAATAAATTAAAACATGACTTCCATGTTATAGATAGCTTCGAAAATAAAATAAACGGTATTTTAGGATCAGATTTTTTCCGGAAATATAATGCAAAAATAAATTACGAAAATTTTAAATTTTCATTTCTATTTAATAAAAATATTATTTCATTACCTATGTTTTCAAAAGAAAAATCATATTTTAAGATACCTGCAAGATGCGAGGTAATTAAATTTTGCAAAATTAACAAAAATGAGGATTGTATTGTTTTACCTGAAGAAATAGGAGATGGTGTTTTCATAGCAAGTGTTTTAGTCCGGCCGCAAAGTAACATGATACCTATTAAAATTTTAAATACACGCGACACAGAAGTTACGTTACAAAATTTTTATCCGAAACTTGTAAATTTTAGTGATTATGAAACTTGTTGTTTTCTTGAAACAGACAATAATTCGGTAGAACGCGTAGATAGATTACTAAAATTAATTAATACCAAACATTTAACTAGAGAGGAAAATTTTTCGATCCAAAAAATTTGTGCAAAATATTCAGACATTTTTCATTTAACTGATGACCCTCTTTCTACTACCAATATATACAAGCAGACATTACGACTTAAACCAGACGCTTCGCCGTCATTTGTTAAACCATATAGATTGCCCCACGCGCAAAAAGCGGAAATACATAAGCAAATTGACCAAATGTTAAAAGACGGGATTATCGAGGAGACCAAATCCGAATGGTCCGCACCTTTATTGGTTGTGCCTAAAAAAGCCGATCAAACAGGCGTTAAACGCTTTAGAGTTGTAATTGACTTTCGTCTTCTTAATAAAAAACTAAAAGATGATGAAAATTTTCCACTTCCGTCTATAACTAAAATTTTAGATTCATTATCAGGAGCTATGTATTTCTCGCATTTAGACCTTTCTCAGGGATACTACCAAGTACCCTTGGAAAAGTCGAGTCGTCCGTACACAGCATTTACGACCGATAGGGGACAATATCAAATGACACGCCTTCCAATGGGGTTAAAAATTAGCCCTAGTTCATTTTCTAAAGTAATGTCTATAGCAATGACAGGTTTAAGTTATGACAGCTGCTTCGTATATCTTGATGATTTAATTGTATTCGGGAATAGTTTAGATAATCATAACAAAAATCTGGTTAAAATTTTTCAAAGGCTAAGAGAAGTTAATTTAAAATTGAATCCTAATAAATGCGAATTTTTGAAAAAGGAAATTTTATATCTTGGACATGTGATATCTGCAGATGGTGTTTTTCTTGATACGGAGAAACTTAAAGCCCTTCAGCAGTATCCCATACCCAAAGATGCAAACGAAACTAAACGATTTGTAGCATTTGCAAATTATTACAGAAAATTTATTCCAAATTTTGCCAAAATATCATTGCCGTTAAATAATTTGACTAAAAAAATGGTTCATTTTAATTGGACACGCGAGTGTCAGGAATCCTTTGAAAAATTAAAAACCGCCCTTGCGAATCCGCCAATTTTACAATTTCCAAATTTTGCAGAAGATAATATTTTCATTTTAAAAACGGATGCTTCAGGAGGTGCCATAGGCGCCGTTCTTTCAAACATGGACGATAAGCCTGTAGCTTACGCGAGTAGGTCATTAAATAATGCAGAGCGAAATTATTGTACAGTAGAAAAAGAACTTTTAGCCGTAGTATGGGCAGTTAAACATTTTAGACCTTATTTGTTCGGACGGAAATTTTCTATCGAAACCGATTGTAAACCTTTAATTTCTCTGTTTGGTATGACTAATCCGTCTAGTAGATTAACGAAATTTCGATTAGTATTAGAAGAGTACGATTTTGTTATTAAACATGTAAGAGGAAAAGACAACGTTATAGCGGATGCTTTGTCGCGCATAGATTTAAATACTGAGGAACTTAAAAGCTTAAACAAAAATACTACTGAGTCTTTGCTTGCCATTACAAGAGCAGCAGCGAAACGACAGACAGACAATACACAGGACGTAGGTTGTAATTCGAATACACGGATTGATCACCCGGGAGTAGTAGAGTTAGTAAAACGACCTAAGGAGTCTTGTGAACTTTGTCCAATATCGAATTCGAAATTTATTGAAATATTTAAAAGTAAAAAATATGACTGCAGCATAGGGAATTTCGTCTATTTTAAAAATAAAAATATTGTTTATATGAATCAAGATTCTTCGTCGACAGCGAGGCCTAAGACCACTGTCGAAAGGCTTGAATTCGAAAACGATAATACGGGACGTCAGTTTCAGGACACCCGATCGGCGTTCGCTTCAGAGAGATCGTTGAGGGACTTGAAATCCGTATGTGATGAATTTAATATTCGCGAATTAGTTATAATAAAAGACGAAAAGAGCGCTCAATTCTTAAAAGATATATTACGTAATATAAAATTGATAACTGAAACCGGTATAAAAATTTGTGTTATTAAAAATGTTCAGAGAATATCTGATCGCGAAACGCAACAGATAATTCTTAACGATTTTCATTTACTGCCGACAGGAGGTCATGCAGGAATAAATAGGATGTACAACAATATTAAAAAATATTATTCGTGGATAGCTTTAAGACAAGATGTCGAAGATTTTGTCAAAAAATGTGACGATTGTCAGAGGTATAAATATTCGAAACCAAACATAGAGCCGATGACCATTACAACTACTGCTACTTCAGCATTCCAGAGAATTTATTTAGATCTAGTAGGTCCTTTAGAACCCGATATAAATAATAACAAATACATTTTAACTTTACAATGCGATCTCAGTAAATTCGTGGAATGTTATCCTATACAAAATAAGGAAGGGGAAACAGTAGCCAAAACGTTCGTTGAAAACTTTATTTTGAGATATGGAATACCGGGAGAGATAGTGTCGGATCAAGGGACAGAGTTTTTAGCTTCAACCCTTACGCAAACATGTAAATTACTTCATATCAAAAAATTAAATTCGACAGCCTATCATCATCAGACCATAGGTGCCTTGGAAAATACGCACAAATCACTAGGGGCATACCTACGTATGCAAATAGCGAAAAACCCAACTAATTGGACTAGTTGGATACCCTTTTGGTGTTTTTCCTATAATAATAGTGTACATACCGAAACTCGGTATACTCCATATGAATTAGTTTTTGGCAAAACGGTACATTTACCATCGAACTTCTCAAGGGAAGTTGACCCTCTGTATAATTTCGATAGTTATCCCTTAGAGTTAAAGTATAGACTTCAGCAAGCATGTGCTGATGCTAGAAGTAACTTGATAGCGTCAAAAGACAAAAGAAAGCAGATTTATGATAGGAAAAGTAGGACAGTTAATTATAAGTGTGGTGATAAAGTACTTTTAAGAAATAACAGTGCGGGAAGCAAAATGGACCCTATTTACAATGGACCATATAAAGTGATAAATGAACAATCGCCAAATATATTGATAGAAATAAACAATAAACAAGTGTTAGTGCATAAGAATAGAATTAAGAAGTATTTCGATTAGGTGATTATTGTAATTTAGCTTAAGGAAAAAATTTATTTATGATATGGGCTTAGTGAAAAAAAAATTTAAATATTGGTACCATATTAAATTTTTTCTCCCTCACGCCGGAGGTGTAGGGTAAAGATAAGGGTTTTCACCCCTATTTTACCTTCACCCTATAATTGTTGTATTTAAGATTTGTAATTAATATTTGTTTTTATTATGAACACATATTTCATTGAGTAGGATATGAACCCATATTATAATAATTATTATTAAACAATTAATATATACAATAACAATATCGTTAGAGTTCAAGTGTAAGTTCAAATTAGTTTTAGTATTTATAAAGACTGATTAGATATAGGATAGAAGTCATAAGAATAATAAGAGTAGTCATAAGAGTAGTCATAAGAGTTTTAAGTCATGTCAGTAATAAGATATAGATAGTGATAGATAGTTTTAGTTTAGAGGCTGTATACACCCTAAATGTAGTACTAAATAAATACTACCTTTTTATAAAGTGCCTCTAATCTTCTCTATCACCAATACCCGATAGTTCTACTATAAGGCAAAGGCTGGGATAGATTAAAAATTTTAGGAGTCAATTTGGATAAAAATAGAAAAGCAGTTTGTACAGTAGCTAATGACAGTTCTTGTGAATGCATAGGTATAGCAAGTGTGCCAGTAAGGGTGAAAGATGTTGTGAAATTAATTGATATTTATGTAGTGCCTGAACTGCGACACGAGCTTATCTTAGGTATTGATTTTTGGGTTAAATTAGGTATTGTACCGGACATGCGCAGCGGACAGTGGCATTTTTCTTCTGAGCTTTTGAGTAATTCTGAAGTTTCGTTGGTACAAGGCGAGTCAGATTTAACTGGTGAACAGCAGACTAGATTAAATAATGTGGTTTCAGCTTACTTTGAAAAAATTGGGGATCGTTTAGGTTGTACAGCAGTGGTCAAACACAAAATTACTACGGATAGTGAGCCTATTAAACAGAGATATTATCCAGTTTCGCCTTTTAAACAAAAACTCATAGACGAAGAGGTGGACAAAATGTTGGCTGCTGGTATTATTGAACCTTTAACTTCTGCTTAGTCTTCTCTAGTGTTGCTAGTACCTAAGGGGGAAGGGCAACAGCGCTTTTGCATCGATTTTAGAAAATTAAACGGAGTTTTTAGGAAAGACGCGTACCCAATACCTTATATCTCAGCGATTTTGGATAAACTAGGAGGTGCTCGTTACATGAGTTCGTTGGATTTACAAAGTGCGTGCTGGCAGGTAGAGTTGGAAGAGGATAGTAAGCAGTACACAGCGTTTACAGTCCCAGGACGTGGTTTATTTCATTTTCGTCGATTACCTTTCGGATTACATAATGCTACAGCGACTTTTCAACGTTTGATCGACGTAGTCTTAAAGGCGGATTTGCAACCCTATGTTTTTTGCTACTTAGATGACATTATCGTCGTTACTCCCGGTTTTGACAAACATTTAGAAATTTTACAAATAGTTTTTGATCGTTTAAATAAAGCTGGTTTAACTTTAAATAAGGCTAAAAGTAAGTTTTGTCGTGCTGAATTGAGATATCTAGGTTATGTC
The DNA here is from genome assembly GCA_963969555.1 of Polydrusus pterygomalis. Lineage (NCBI taxonomy): Eukaryota > Metazoa > Arthropoda > Insecta > Coleoptera > Curculionidae > Polydrusus > Polydrusus pterygomalis. The sequence goes on along the minus strand of OZ018381.1, from coordinate 4,157,553 downwards.
GTGAATCGTCACGGAATTTCTATGGATCCTTTTAAAATCGAGGGTATCACTAAAATACCAACTCCAAAGACAGTGACTGAAGTGCGCAGAATTATAGGAATGTTGTCTTGGTATCGACGTTTCATACCTTCTTTTTCGGATTTAATTTCACCATTTACTAAGTTACTACGCAAAGGAGCCAAAATTACATGGGATGACAGCTGCGAGGAGAATTTTGGAAAAATTAAAGATGTTTTAATTTCTGCACCTATTTTGACTTGTCCAAATTTTGATCATGATTTTATTTTACAAACTGATGCAAGTGGTTATGGAGTAGGAGCAGTGCTGTATCAAGTATATGACGGCAGGGAACACGTAATTTGTTACATTTCTCGTAGTTTGACGCGCCAAGAAAGAGTTTATTCAGCTACTGAGAGGGAATTATTAGCGGTTCTTTTTGGAATTGAAAAGTAAAGATGTTATTTGGAAGGTGCCAAATTTTCTGTAGTTTGTGATCATTACAGTCTTCAGTGGTTAGATAATCTTAAGAATCCTCAGGGTAGACTAGGTCGTTGGGCATTGCGATTACAGCAGTTCGATTATAAGGTGATTCATCGGGCGAGGGCGAGATAATGTGATTGCGGACGGTTTAAGTCGTAGTGTTCCGGATTCCTGTGATACCTTGGAGATTTCGAACCTTGACCTACAGAATGTTCAGGATAATTGGTATATTAATCTTAAAGATCGAATTTTAAATAATCCTTTAAGTTTTCCTCGGTGGAGAGTGACTGATGGTAGAATTTATAAGTATGTTCAGCTTGATTTTCCAGACTTGCGCGATACTGCAGATTTTTGGAAGTTAGTTGTTCCTAAGGAAAAAAGGCGTGAGCTCATTGAATCTTGCCATAGTTTAACTATTGGAGGTCACTTGGGAGTGCACAAAACTTATGTAAAAATAGGTCGTTTATATTATTGGCCTGGTATGAGAGCAAATGTTGCGAGGTTTATAAAACACTGTATTGTATGTCAGAGAACAAAACCAGAGCAAAAGCTACCGGCTGGTATAATGCGTAACAACCTAATTCCAGAACATTGTTGGCAAGTTATTAGTATGGATTTGTTTGGTCCACTACCTAAAAGTAAACTTGGAAATATGTATATTTTTGTAGTAACAGATGTTTTTAGTAAATTTAATTATTTCTTTCCAATAAGAAGGGCTTGTGCCAACACTATAGTAAATATTTTGGAGGAAAGAATATTTTTAGTTCATGGTATTCCTGAAGTAATTCGTCTTGATAATGGAAAACAATTTACCAGCAACCAATTTAAGGGCTTAGCCCAAAAGTATGGAGTAAGAACTCTTTTTAACCCTAACTACCTCCCTTCTCCAAATGTCACTGAGAGGGTAAATAGGGTATTAAAATCAATGCTTTCAGCTTTTATATCTGATAATCAAAGAGTTTGGGACGAAAATTTAGCTTCTTTAGCTTGTGCAATTAACACTGCAGTTCACGAAGTGACAGGACGCACTCCATATTTAATTAATTTTGGTAAAGAAATGATACTTCATGCTAGTGAATATAATAGGAGTATAGACATTAAAAATTCAATAGACTCTAATGTAACTTAGGATAGGGAAATTAAAAAAGTAGAAGCTTTGGCTAAATTAAGGGAATTTGTAACGGAGCGTTTAAGGAAAGCTCACCTAAAGTCAAGAAATCAGTATAATCTAAGGCGTCGAGATGTCCAATTTCAGTTGGGAAGTTTAGTGTGGAAAATACTTTTTGTCTGACGCTGGAAATTATTACTCAGCTAAATTAGCTGGAAAATTTGAGGGTCCTTTTAAAGTACGTAAGAAGGTGGGATATAGTGTGTATGAGCTCGAGGACATGAATGGAAAGTCAAAAGGCAATTGGCATGTCCAAGATCTTAAACCATATTATGGTCCGGATGATGTCTAGTTCGTATAAGTTGGAATTCATTGTGTCTTTAAAAAAAATTACTTTGTAATTTTTTTTCCTTCAGGTAGGGGGGTGACTGTTACGGTTTAAATTTGATCTTTTTACAAATAAATAGGATATCTGTAAATTCCATATTTTTCATACTCAAAGAATAATTTTTAAAAGCTTTTAGGCCTTGTTTGTCAATTTAAAATATTTCAATTTACTACCTTATAAGTTTTTCAAACAGGTTAACCGAAATTATTGATTATTTCTCATTGAATACAGGAAAGTTCATTTTGAGTACCCGTAACACTCGAAACAAAATGTTAAAGGTTATCTATAGAGCGCCTTAAAGGTATAATGTTATAAGACCTGTGATTTGTAATTATTTACCTGGTAGTAGTAAAGTTCTTAGCCATTTCATTCTTTCTTTCTAAGTACCGAAATGTTTTTATTCCATAGTGTTTTGATGTTCGGTCAGTGACCTGAACTCAGGTTTATTTCCTGGATGACACAAAATGAATTCTAACTGCACAAAGTTGATTGAATTTGGGAATGTTGCATTCTACATATTTTGTGGGATATTTATATTTGGTTTTTGGAAAAGTAATTAGTTTTGTTTTCTTTTTGAATTTTGTTAGTCAGCTGGTCTGAGAGTGACATTTATTTGAGAGTGACATTTATTTGTCAATTGGATGGTTAGGTGTACCAACCTATGAAATTTAAGTTATTGAAACTGATAGGCGAGTTTTGGCTGTTTGGTTTATAGGCATTTTTGGGCAGGCTTTGGTAGCCGTATTTTTTATTTATAGGATTTGTATGGAAAATTATAGTAGATGGTTTTTTTGAGTAGTTTGCACTACAGTTGGCCAGACTATATACTTTTTTGGCTTTGGTTTTTAGAGGGAGATATCGGCCCTTTCTTTTCCGTGCCGTTGCCATGAAATGATGTAAAATAACCAGTTAGCCTTATTTTTCCCCATGTGGTGATCTTTTGGATTTTGGGAAGGCAATGTGCCGATAAGGGTGCTAATGGATTAATTTTGGAAATATCTCTTTGATGGTATAGGATACGATATTTTCCACGGCGTTGTACCAGTTTAAAATTTGCATCTCTACCTCATGGCGTTGCTGGACAAAAGGGGGCGCCCTCTTATTCACTTAAGGGGTAAGTGATAGGTTAGATAAAAGCTAAATTTCTTGTTTCAAAAATCTATTTTTGTCTGTACAAGTTCAGAGATTATTTTTGGGTTTTCATTTTGTAAATTGAGTGTACATTTTTTAGGGCAGTTTGGTACGGGGTTTGGAATTCCACGACACTGAAGTCAGGAAGTTCCTTTTTATGGATTTAATTTTTCTTTCATCATGATTTGTGGGCTAGAGCCGTTGGGCATCAACTGGGTCGACGTTATGGGTCTTTAGCAGCCGAAGTCGATTTTTGGATGTTTTTCTACAGACTACAGCTAAGTAGTGAAATAAACTTGTATTGCCAAAACTTTCAGTATGAAGTTTGTTGTAATGTAGGTTGACCTCACTGTTTTAATGTTACCATCTTTTTTTTTCACACGAAACACTACAACATACCGAGTACTATAAGTATCCTTAAATAACTTTCGACTAGACATTGCCAGCAAACTCTGGGAGAGCTTTTAACTACTGTATTATGTTGAACGCGTTGGTACTCTACTTGATTTTGGTTAGCTTTACCCCGTTTTGTTTGACAGTGCTAGTTTCGACTTTTTAATAAACTTAACTTTTATTTATCATTTTTCCAAATCTATAACAGTTAAATTATGTAAATGTTTGGTATCAATTTTTATTACAGAGCGTTATCCCTGAGCTTCCATTATTAGCGTTGCACCTGCTTTTGTTAGCGGATAACCTTTGTCGACAAACGTTAAACGATCGCCTCTAGTGTGCTAATATACGGTTATGCTTAACCTAGTACATTTTTGTCAAGAGGTAACCCCAGGTTATTTTTTCTAGCTAATAACTTAAAAGTATATTTACGTTAATTAGTCATACTGTGAATATTTTGTAAATTTTTGGGAAATTGAAGTCATAGACTCTTTCCTTTCATATTTTAAAGTATATTTACAGCAATAAGTCATGCTGTGAATATTTTGTAAATTTTTGAAAGTTGGTAAAGGCATAGTCCTTTTCCTTTTATAACTCGAAGTATATTTACAGTAATTAGTCATGTTGTAAATATTTTGTAAATTTGTCATTTTTTTTAAGAGAGTATAACTTTCCTTAAGAGGGTTTACTCCAGCCAGTATTAAGCTTTAGTATATGTTTTAGATTTTCTGTATTTCTTTTAACTGGCATATTTTGGCACAACTTTGCACTGAGACCTTAGCGGAAATTCTAGATCCTAGTACACTACGAAATGTTTTACCTTTCATTTGTCTTCTAGGGTCTAGTCTATGTGGCTGCCTTACTACAAATAGTACGGTTTACTTTAAGGTGCTTGTCGGATAGTCGCCGTCTTAGTGCAAGTTTTGTCAGAACGGTTTGACACTTTTTATTGTTTTCTTTCATAAAATACATTTAACTTTAAATCTTTTTAACGACTTATTATATCATGTCAAACTGAGCTTATTTTCATCGTACAAATTAATGATTTTAACTACTTTACGCTTTTAATAAATTAACCTAACGGAGGAGCTTATATTTGTTCTGGTGGTCTCTTTTACGAGCCCAAATGCTTGAATTAATATATTGGCCTCTATGTTGAAAATTTAATTACTTGTTTTATTTGAAAGTCAGCTGTTTAGCTTGGCTAATACTGAGCAAAGGCTTGAATACAGGATTTGACAATTATAGTTTTTTTTCCTGTTTTTTTTTTTTATAGCAGAGGCCAAACTTAAGATACTTTTATAGGCCATTAGTTTTAAAATAAAACTAAGGTGGCGCCTTTAGGAATTGACCATTATGACCGATTGTGACTTGTTTGATAAAACGTTTCCAAGGTATAGAACTAAAAATAGCGAACCACCCTGAGCTGAGCTAGTGTTTTAGGTGCACTTCAAATAGCAAGGATTTTAGGTCGATTATAGGTAGGTGCTGTTTGGAGAGGGACTTTTACAGGGCGGAACTAGAGGTTACTGTTTTGGTTTGATTTGTTTTTCTTGAATATTACAGCGGTACCAGCATCGTTCTCTTTTTTTGATAACAGTGGCACCCAACTTATTTCTTATATAGAACAATTCTAAAATATAGCCAAACGATTATTTAGATATTTCAATATTCTTTAACCCTTTGAACAACACCTTTTTAAATATATTAAAACCTTTTCAATTATGTAAATATTGTTTCTGACTATTTTAGTATTTATTGTGAACCTTAATTGAGCTTTCCCTCGATACCTTTTTATTAATTCAGGTGAAATTTATTAGCATACGGAAACACTTTAATTTGACCGCTGAAATACATGTCACTTGTTCCCCCCCTTTCAATGTCAAGTTCAAGTTCATTTCCCGTTTGGGTTAGACACGTGCTGGTCGCAGCGAACTTCTTTTTAAGATGTTCATGAAAAACGAATAGAATTTTTTTTTTTAATTATCAAAAATTTTCTCTGAAAATGTCGTAAACTTTTTATTTCTTTTCTAAACCATATGTGTCAGTTTTGACTCCTGCTGGGGTAATTGGGCCGTAACAAGCTTGGTGCCCCAACAGCATTTTACTTCAAGCTAAATGGTAAGCTAATCTAACTTATTTTATTACATTTCATTCATTACATCCCTTTTTTCTTTATCTTTTACAGAAAGCATCTACACTACTTTAATATAAAAAACACATTTTTTCTTTCTCTCCCCCTCATATCTGACATCTTTCACAAGTTACATACTGAGAAAACGATGAACTAGACGATTCCCAGGCCAACCTTTCCGAGAAGCCTTATCTCTTGATGATGCTAGTTTTTACAATAATGTTAATGTAATATTTTAAATAAAGTATTCTTTGACTTGAGCTCGTTAAAGTCAGACGCTGTATTTTCCGAAGTAAAATAAAATTGTTTTTAAAAATAGTTTTCTCTGTTTTTTAAACTTAACTGGCGCAGTCGGTAGGATAGTGCGTCAACGCGTTTAATCGAACGGATATCGATCGTACGCGTCGATTGCGGTTTCAACCCTTAAGTGCTATCCAAAAGAACCACCCCGGAGAGGCCACGTCAGAGAGTCAGCCACCAAGCAGACAACCAAGCAACCACAGCCAATCAAGAATCGGGAGAGGTAGACACTACGTAAGTGCCATTTTCTTTTTCGCCCCTTTTATCCTCTGTTTAAGGTATTTTAGGGATAACCATAGTTTCTGTGCATCGTGCATATCACTTAGCTTTTAGGCAGTCTATTGGAGACAAAAAATAATGTTAGGCAGTCTATTGGAGACAAAATAATTTTAGGCAGTCTATTGGAGACAAAAAGTAATTTTAAACAGCAAACACATTATTTTTGTAGGCCTATTACTGGCAAAATAGAATTATAGATTGTTTATTCAATTTAGCTTTTGAAATTCATTATTCTAAACAAAATGAGTAAGTCACAAGTGACACCCGCGGTACAAACGGCACAAGGCCCACTAGCTGTAAATTGGGACCTTTTTAAATCAAAAATCGAAAATATAAAACCCTTTGATGGCAATAGTAATCATTTAAATAAGTTTTTAAAAAGATGCGACGACCTAGTCGCCAAATATAAACCGTTTAACGATGATGCTTTAAATGGTCATGTACTTGAGTGCATAAATGAAAAACTGACAGGTAGAGCGGAAAACATGATTGCAAATCGAATGGAATTAGACGACTGGGAAAAGTTACGCGCAGCGTTAACCCATGCTTTTTCTGATAGGAGAGATTTAGATTGCTTAGTTCAGGAACTAACCCGTACTAAACCCCTTAAGGGAGAACATATTCTAAATTTTGGCAATAGACTACAACTACTACGTAGTAACATTATTCAAATAATAAGCAATAATAACCAGTTAGGTGAACCCGAAAAATTGTGTCATATTAAATATCATGAAAGCACAGCTTTAAATACATTTATTGCAGGGTGCAACGGCATATTAAAAAATAACATGCACATAAAAAAATCAGCAACCCTTGAAGATGCTATGGCTTATGTAAGTGAATTTGAAAAACTATATGATAGTTTCGGCGAAATGCAAAAAATGCAAAAAACTAATAATTGGCCCATGCAAAAACCAAGACAGTTTCAAAATTTTCAGAATCAAAATCAAATGTATAATAATTTCCCCACATTACCGAATAACACACCGAATATGAATGCGCAAAACCATTTTCAGAGACCTTATTTCCCGAGTCAACCTATAAATATACTTCCCCGGTATTTACCCCCGCGAAATTACCCCACTAATAGCCAAGTTTTTGGGAAACCACAAAATGTTTTTCGACCTAACCAAATTCCACCCAAAAATTTGCCTCGCCCAGAACCAATGTCAACAACCTCTAGAAATCCCACGGTAAATACAAATCGCCAAAATTCATACAATAATCAACAGAATTATTTTAGAAATCAATACCCAAATCAAAAACCAAACTTTACCTTTCAAGAACTTTATTTTAGTGAAGAAGGAAATGACTATATACAGGGTGAAAATACATACGATAACAATCTCGACATGTATGGTAGTTATGCTGCTAACTACCAAGACTATCAAACCACCCCTGAACAAACATTACCTGACCAAAGTTACGACGACACCCCATATACAGGGTACAACCAATACCCAATTCACGAAAATGAACAAACTATTACACACGAACGACCATCTATCCAAAATGAAATTTCAGAGAAAATTAACGAAATGCATAACCAAAATTTTTACGAAACGGGCCCAACAAAAGAACAAATATGATCGAAATCAATATATCATCTACCAACGCACTACCGTACGTCAAAATTAAAAAACCAAACTTAAAGCTTTTAATCGACACCGGTAGCTTACGGTCTATTTTAAAGCCATCGGTTGCGGAACAGTTTTATGCTAATTGTATATACCACTCTAACAATATGATAAAAACAGCCTTTGGAAGTCAAGTAACACAATTTCAGGCATCAATACCGGCTTTCGCAGAATTCTGTACAAATTATAAAATAAATTTCATTCTTTTCGACTTCCATGACTACTTCGATGGAATATTAGGTCTAACTGACCTAATTAATATGCAACTCAATATCGACCTATGTAATAAGAGACTGATTGGATCCAAACTTGTTATACCATTTCTTTATCGCCAAAATCACGAATCAAGTTTTTCATTTTCAGTAAATCCAAATGAAAAAATAGTAAAAAACGTCCCTGTCAACGTACTAGAAGGAGACATTTTGACAAGACCCGGTAAAATCGACACACTTTTTCTACCACAAATATTAACCCATGCAAAAAACGGTTACGCCCCTCTAGAAATACAAAATAAGTCCGACAAAACGATTTCCGTGACATTAACTAAACCAATACCTGTTGATTTATTCGAGCAGAATTCATATGAAATCTTTTCCTTTGAAAATTTAACCCAAAACCCAAAATAACCAAAATACAAATAAAGAACCAAATATTCGAGATTTAATTCGCACGGACCACTTAAACGTCGAAGAGGAAAAAGCCATAATAAAACTATGTAAAGAATACTCTGATATTTTTCATAAACCCGGCGATAAATTATCATTCACTTCAAAAATTAAACATGTAATTCGAACCACGGATGACATCCCCATCCACACAAAATCTTATCGCTACCCATTTGTACACAAAGACGAGGTGCAACGACAAATAAATGAAATGCTAGAAAAGGGAATCATACGCCCATCTTCTAGCCCCTGGTCCTCGCCTATATGGGTGGTTCCCAAGAAAATAGATGCTTCCCTTAAACAAAAATGGAGGGTAGTATGCGATTTTCGTAAAATTAACGAAAAAACAATCGATGATAGGTACCCCATCCCCAATATTAATGATATATTAGATAAACTCGGCAGAGCGCAATATTTTTCAACCCTCGATCTAGCCAGCGGGTTTCATCAAATAGAGATGGACAAAAATTCTATCGAAAAAACAGCTTTCACAGTAAACAACGGGCATTTTGAGTACCTAAGAATGCCCTTCGGATTGAAAAATTCCCCCTCTACTTTCCAACGTGTCATCGACGAAATCCTGAAAGATTTACTAAATAAAATTTGTATGGTATATATGGACGATATAATTATTTTTAGTACGTCCCTGCAAGAACACATTCAAAACCTAAAACAAGTATTTAATAAACTCAGAGAAGCTAATCTTAAGATTCAAAGCGACAAATGCGAATTTTTGAGATAGGAGGTCGAATTCCTTGGTCATGTAGTGACATCGGAAGGAATAAAACCAAACAAAAAAAAATCACCGCAATCCAAAAATTCCCCATACCAAAAACACCACGTGACATTAAATTATTTTTAGGTTTATTAGGGTACGACCGAAAGTTCATTAAAAATTTCGCCAAAATTACTAAACCAATGACAAAATGTCTAAAAAGAACGAAAAAATAGAACATACAAAAGAATTTGTCGAATGTTTTAATACATGCAAAAATATGCTTATATCCGAACCAGTATTATCCTACCCGGACTTTTCTAAACCTTTTGAAGTAACCACAGATGCCTCAGCTTACGCTATAGGATCAATTTTATCCCAAAATGGACACCCTATCTGCTACGCGTCGCGAACTTTAAATCCCGCCGAGGTAAACTACTCCACGATAGAAAAGGAACTTCTAGCGATAGTCTGGAGTTGTAAATATTTTCGCCCGTACCTATTCGGACATAAATTCACCATACTGACTGACCACAAACCCTTACAGTGGATATTTTCCCTAAAAGAACCCCATTCAAGACTCGTGCGGTGGCGCCTCAAATTAGAAGAATTCGATTACATAATTCAATACAAAAAAGGTAAACTAAACCAGGCAGCAGTCTAGATACCCGACAGACAATAACCTTAACGCCTTAGAGACAATGTCGACGGACAATAACCCCGGTGACATAGACAACATGATAAGCGAATACCTACAAAACCAAGAGAATATCCCACAATTAGACGAATCGATTATAAATGAAATTTTCGAGACATGCGAAGAAAGACAAACAGATACGAACATACTAAAAATCAATATAATATCCGACATGCAAATTCGACCCCCCGAAAAAAACAAAGAAGACGATAATGAAACGGTACATACGTCACTAAAAGACCCGATAATAAATATACCTATATCCGAACGAAGTTTAAAAGTTTATAAAAATCAAATCGTTATAACTGCTGGTGATATAGACAAAATACAATGTAAATTTAATAAAATCTTTGAAAACACACGCCTATACGTCACAATAACAAAACGAGACCCACGCGAACATATAATAAAGATTTTAAAAGAATTTGTTGACCCCAAACAAACGTTTGCTCTATATTTTAGGGACCCAGAAATAGCCAAAATATTCATTACTACAGTTCAAAACTTTTTTCGAAATTCTTCGTACAAACTAATTCAATGTTCAAAATTTTTGGAAGACGTCGAAACACTTAACGACCAAAAAGAAAAACTCGAGATGTATTACACAACTAAAACGTGTCATAGAGGCATTAACGAAACCAAATTAGCCCTTTCGCAAAAATATTATTGGCCAAAAATGTCAGAGGACATTGAAAATTACATAAACAACAGCGAAACATGTCTAACCAACAAGTACGATAGAAATCCCCCAGTAATTAAATTTAACTTAACCCCGACAAGCTCAAAACCCCTCGAGTTAGTCCACATGGACACATTTAAAATATCAAACGAAACCTTTTTAACGGTAATCGATACATTTTCTCGATACGGACAAGCCTACCACATAAATAGTTTAACAGGACCAAAAATACTAGAAAATCTACTAAATTTTATTACGCACCACGGTTTACCTCTTAAAATTACAACCGATTGTGGTACAGAATTTAAAAATAAAGAAGTAGAAGATTTTTGTAAACTTTAAAAAATTGAGCTCCACTTCACAACCCCAAAAAACAGTAATTCGAACTCCCCAGTTGAACGGTTTCATTCAGCATTAATCAAACACTACCGATGTCTAAAAGAGGAAAACAAAAATTTTACACCCACGCAACTTATGAAACGCGTAAAAATTGCATACAATAACTCAATTCATAGTGTAACCAAATATACCCCATTTAAAATATTAAAAGGCCACATTAACAGTCCAAACCCATTCGATATCAATGACCACGTAATAGTATCAAATTACGTACAACAACACAAAGAAAACGCGACACAACTTTATCGCATGATTTAACAAAAGAACGCACAAACTAAAGAAAATATAATTGCTAAAAGAAATGAAACCCGATCCGACCAACCAGACTTCGCGAAAATAACCGAAGCCTATATATATCAAAACAAAAGCCAGAGGCAAAGACCGACCGAAATTTAAAAAATTTGCGATTAAAAGTCAAACCGTTAAAAAAGTAATTACACAAAAAGGCTCGTACCATGAAAACAGCGCTAGAAAACCCCGAATTAAACGACTATCGAATTTTCAGGTAAACAATGAAAAGGACAATTTTGATTTTAACCACGACACTTCAAGTACTTCAAATATACTGCAACCCTAATAACATACACCTGACAACCCTTAAAAATCCTATTCTCCCGATAGAATTAGGGAACTCAAAACTTATAACAAACATACATTTTTGCATTACGTAGACTTAGAACCTATTTTAATACAACTTAATATAAAAAAATATTTCTTTACAATTAAAAACCACTTAAAGCACGAAAACGCGACAAATCCAATTTCTTATCACGGGTTATCAGAAAGTGCAATACTTAGAACGGAATACGTCATTCAAACAACACAAAGTAAACTCGAGAATCTCCACCCACGCGTAAGGAACAAGAGAGGTCTAGTTAATATCGTAGGTAAAGCAAATAAATGGTTATTCGGCACATTAGACGCGGACAACGGAAAAAGATACGATAAAACCATTAAAATTCTCGAAACGAATCAGAAAAACATCATAAACAAACTAAATTTACAAGTTTCCTTATCAAAAAACTTAATTAATAACTATAACAAAACAATATCAATTCTCGATGCAAATCAAAAACAATTACAAAATGGTCTAAGAGTATTTAAAGATGTCATCGAACGAACAATTAACGATCTAAATGATTATATAAGCTTTCAAGGACTAATTTATCAAATAAATTTAGATTGTCAAAATTTAATCACCTTTATTGACAACCTAGAGGACGCTATTATGTTTGCCAAATTAAACGCACTGCATAACGCCATAGTGCCAAGTTCAGAATTATTACAAATGCTAGATTATTTAAGAACAATCTATAATAATGGAGCAATACCAAATTTTAAGAACATATTGTCTTATTACCAATATTTAGGGACTCAAGTTACTTTTTCAAAAGCTAAAGTGATATTTGCGATTCATGTCCCTGTGGTTAGACCAGAAAAGTTTACCTTCTACCACCTTTATCCTATTACCCAACACCATAAAATATTTGTTCCAAAATACCCTTTTTTGGCACAAGCAGAAGAAAAGGTCCAATTTGAAGAAACTAGTTGCCCCCAACGGGAAGAAGAATACTACTGCACTGAAAATCTCCACCCCCAAGACCATTGCACCCTTCAACTACTGAAAGGCTCTCCGCTAGAAAACTGCCCTGTTCTTGAAGTCAAAATACAAGATATAATAACCGAACAAGTTAAACAGGAAGAAATACTCATCCTTCCCAGTAAAACAGAAAGACTTTTTTCTAAATGCACTACCGACCAATATCTCCAAATTAAAATGCCGACGCTAGTAAAAATTCCGAATAATTGCCAAATTCAAATCGGAGAGAAGAAATTTGTCAACGGCGTAAAAATTAAACAAGGAAAACCGCTTATCTTACCCGATGTCGAAATAGGAAATTCCACCCTATCAACCACATTTAAGACACCCAATTTAACAAAACTAAACTTCGAAGATATCTATCGATTGAAGGATATGGCCAACCAATTATCGCCAATCACCCCAATCGAAGAAAAAGAACAATTATCAAACATTATGTCCTACTTAGTAGGAAGTCTAGTCATCCTGTTGACAATGTACCTACTATGGAAGCATAGAAACCAACTTCGACTATTTTCCAAATTTTGTACAAGGACCAAAACCAATACCAAATTACAAGAAATCGATGCCAAAACCGAAAATATCCAGACCTCGCAGAATACCTCCGGTATCTTCTCAGCTTAAGGAGGGAGGAGTTACATACTGAGCAAACGATGAACTAGACTCTAGTTCATCGTTTGCTCAGTATGTAACTCCTCCCTCCTTAAGCTGAGAAGATACCGGAGGTATTCTGCGAGGTCTGGATACCAGCGGTTCTCAAACTTTTTTGGTGACGGAACCCTTTTGGGAAGCAAAATACTTGATGGAACCCTACAATAAAACAATAGTTTTTAAAAGTGTATTCTTTATTAATAAGCATAATAAAAGTACAATGTAACAGTTACTAATTATTACTTACTTTACCACATGGCAAGTACAATAATAGAAGATATTAAAAAAGAAAAAATCTAACTAATGGGAGGTATGAAACTGTTTTTTTATTTTTCATCAATTGGTTGATATCAGGTTTGATAGAAGACAGTTGAAGTCTCATATCAGGTTCGGCGTCCAGTCTATTGCGTTATTTTGTTTTCGTGGCTGCATAGGTTGAGAATCCTGTTTCGCACAAATATGTTGTCGGGAACGGGAGAAGAATATTCAGAGCCATTTTGCCAAGCATTGGATATTCATCACGGATTCTGCACCAAAAATCGTTGAGAGGCGTCGTTTTGAACAGTGACTTCATACTTGTGTCTGATGACATTTCTAAAAGAGATTCATATATCTCGTTTGACATACTTTCGGGCTTTTCCAAGTTGGGTAAAAAAGGATTATGAATCCATGAATTCAGTTTCATTTTTGTATTCTGTTCTTCGGGAAAATACTTTTCAAAAGATGCGCGCATCGAACTGAGATATTGGACCAATTCTTCAAACACATCATCTTGAAACATTTCTGAGTCGTTATCGCTAACAAACTCACTGAGTGACGTAAAGCTTTCTATTTCTTTCTTACCAACGCAAATAATCCAAAATCTAATTTTCTTTTGAAGGCAGTTATTTTGTTATAGGCCTGAAACACTGTTGTCTGTTTACCTTGCAATGATAAATTCAATTCGTTCAGTTTTTGAAAGATATCCGCCATAAAAGACAATCGGAACAACCAAGTTTTATCATACAAACGGTCCTTCAAATTAAAAGAAGTATCTGCTGAAAGAAACATTTGTAACTCGGCTCTAAGTTCAAATAGCCTTGTTAAAGTTTTACCCCGAGACAGCCATCGCACTTCTGTATGGAGCAGCAGTGTTTTATGTTTGCTGCCATTATCTTCACACAATAATGAGAACAATCGGGATTGTAGTGGTCGTGATTTGATAAAATTAATTATTTTTACCGCTTCATCCATAACTAATTTTAGATTTGATGGCATTTGCTTCATCGCAAGTGCTTGTCTATGCAGAATACAATGGCTGGAACTACAATTAGGCGCTTTATTTTTTATTCGTGACACTGCTCCTGCTGTTTTACCTGTCATCGCCTTGGCCCCATCTGTACAAATGTCAATGCAATTGTTCCAACTGAGATTATTTTCTTCAAAAAATATATTTATTTTATTAAAAATTTCTTCCCCGGTAGTGTTTGTGAGTAGCGGTGAACACATAAGCATGTCTTCTTCAAAAGAACTTTCATATGGATATCTCACGATAACCAGCAAGATAGCCAAACCAGCGACATTAGTTGACTCGTCCATTTGCAAGGCGAATCGTGTTTTTTGTAGACGTGTAACTAGTTCTTGTTTGACGTAGCTTGCCAGATCATGGATTCGCCGTGAAACAGTATCGTTTGATAGCGGCACAGTAGAAAGATGCTTTGCAGATTTTTCATCGAGCATACATTTTGTTATGTCTAATACACATGGCTTTATTAAATTCTCAGCGATAGTGTGCGCTTCACCTGCTTGTGCAATGCGATAGCTAACTAAATATGATGCCTCCGTGGCCTTTTCGTTGATAGTTTTTGTTACATGCATCATATTTTTTTGACTTTCCAATAACTGATCTTTTTTACGAACAAAAAATTCTTTATTCTTGTCTTTAGACTCGGGGTGTACAGTTTGTAAATGTCGGCGCAATTTGGCAGGTGCCATGGAACTATTAGGAAGCAGTTTACTACATAGCATGCAGAGAGGTGAGCCGTTGGAATCAACAAATCCGAAACTAATATATGATTCATCATACTTCCTTTTTTTCGTCTTTGATTGCTATATTCTCCGCGCGTACTGCTTTTGAACATTCAGCGTCATTGGAAGATGTTGTTGCAACACGTTTAACACCTTTAAGCCAACGTTCCATTCTTCTTTATTTATAATGTTACACGTCAGGATGGTGGGGTCTAAATAATGCACAATCGTTACTGCGTATAAGAGACTAAGTTTAGTACAATGAAGAAATGTATAAAACTAAGACAACAGAATACAGCAGGCAGTAGAACAATGAACACTAGTTTCTCGCTAGCGAGCTTGTAAGTAGGTAGGTAGGAACTTATCGCTCCGAACGCTAATCGTCAACTGACTGACGAGGCGCGACGCGCGATCGCCGCTTTTATACTTAGTCCTAGACTCGATCTCGAATATTCTAGAAAATACTCGAGTCGGCGCCTTTGATAAACAAAAAGCAAAAATAAAAGGAGAAATATAAAAATTGCGTTGTAAACAATTCAGAGGCGGCTTTTATCAAAGGGACTGCGCGCTCACAAGTATACAAGTATACATGTTGATACCAAACTTATGAGATATTGTACCAGCTATTGTAACACATGTTTATACAAATACAAATAAATAAATAAATATACCTACGCGCGGCCGCGGAGTCAAAACGTTCGACCAGAGAGAGGTGTTTTGATTTTTTTTCTAAATTCTTGAGGAACCCCTACAGAGGTATCGCGGAACCCTAGGGTTCCGCGGAACACACTTAGAGTATAGCTGAACTAGACGATTCCCAGGCCAACCTTTCCGAGAAGCCTTATCTCTTGATGATGCTAGTTTTTACAATAATGTTAATGTAATTTTTAAATAAAGTATCCTTTGACTTGAGCTCGTTAAAGTCAGACGCTGTATTTTCCAAAGTAAAATAAAATTGTTTTTAAAAATAGTTTTTTCTGTTTTTCAAACTTAACTAGCATTGTGTTTTTCTAATACCTGTATAAGAGATAATGTTTTTTTAAATATGTTTTTTTTAATTATTTTTAAGAAATTATTTAATAAACTTTGGCATCTATTTCGGCTGCTTTTATACTTTTTATTTGATACCGCTACAATATTGTCCTTGCGAAATTATAAGGTAATTAAGGTAAAATTAAGAAAATTAAGGTGAATTTAAGGAAATAAAGGTAAAATTAAGGAAATAAAGGTAAAATTAAGGAAATGAAAGTGAAATGAGGAAAATTAAGGTGAAATTGGGGAAATTAAAGTGAAATTATAGGGTAATTATACAAATAAAGGGAAATTATCGTCAAAAAAGGAAATTAAGTGTACACATTTGAATAGGTGAAACACCCCTCGATTTAATGTTAGCCATTCAGCATTACGAGAATTATTTAAAATTTTTAATGAAAGAATACCAAATATACTGCCAAAAGATCCAAGAACACTATTAAATACAGCATGAGAAATAAATAATTTAATAATGAAAAGATTATATATAGAACCGGCTACCATAATAGCGTATAAGATAATAGTATCGAATAAGATGCCTAAAGTGAGCCTTATACAACAAAACTATCATATTATTAATTTATTAGTGTCGCCATTATTTGAAATTAATCTACTGTCACGCTACCTTGCGCCACTTACTAACACCACGACCGAGAATGACTGGCCGGCCATACAGCATTGACAGAATAAAAATAAAATCTGCAAGTCTACTTAAAAGTATTCTTAATTTCTTGAAGCAAATATATTAAAATAGGAACATAAAATAGAAAGGACTAGAATGCTTCACCATATCACTTTTATTTTTCAAGGCACAATTATTTTACTAAAAGTAAGCAATGGTTCTTTAAGGTTACACGCAAAAATTATAAGGAAATATTTGAATTATAGCAAAAAGGTACCCAAAACGATAATAATAATAATACGAATCATGATAATAATAAAAATAAAGAATGGCTTTTACAAAAATAACATTCAACACAGGCGAATCAGTATACCTATAGCTACAAAAAATTAATATTCTGCAAAAACATGGCAACATTGCGAGAACCACAACAATTTTACCACGTGATGCTGCGCCGTTTTAAATAATAAAACAATTTTGTCATGTAAAAGGGCATAATATAACAATTTATATAATATATTTGTTTTATAAGTGTGCCTGGAACGATAAAGTGATTTGTTAGAGTTGACGCCATGTTTTAAAAACTACTTTTAATCGGCCATGTTGGCGAAATAATATTAATCAAATAAAATATTTAAATATCTCTTAAAGTAGTAATTTTAATAAGAAAAACGTTTGGCAAATAACATTGCAAGTAAAAAAAATGTCGATTTTCAACTTTATAAATTATTATTTAACTTTTAAAAATATTTTTAAAATATCTTCAATAACAAAATGTTTAATTAAATGAAAGCCCGTAAAAATTTACTTAAAAATATGGATATGTTATGTCAGTAAAATCAGCCTGGCAGAGAAATTTGGTCTTGGGAAAGCGTTCGACTTGAAAATCTTTTTCGTGCAAACTGCTGTAAGTTTTTATTGTCGCCATGTTTCAAGTCTATGCTATCTCTTGTATAAGTTGACATATTAGGTGAATATATTGAAATTTTATTCGTAATAACTACACGACTAAAATATATACACAATATAATAAAAAGATTTTATTCGGCACAAAATGGTTATTGTTAAAATATTTTTAAGCCTGTTATAAAACAATTTTATTAATATCTTATTAGTATATTTGAGAGGTTATTTGCTATAGTTATAAAATATTTAATTATTTCTTATAAAACTGATTTAAAATAGTCGTAAATAAAACTTATTAACCATATAGATAGTCCCATCGCTTCTCTTATAAAATGGATTATATAAACGTTACATAAAATACCCAAAAGTGTATTGTAATTATTTTCTGTGAGCCTAACAAAACTTCTAATAAAGGAAACTGTTTTATAATCTGGGCCTTTTCCGTGTTTCTAAGAGTCATATAATGGTTTACATAGGACTTTTAAAATATCATAGTTATATTACAAATTGTTATATAACAATGTATAGAACTGTCTGAAGTATATTTGTGCTACTTAGGCCGCCGTACTGTTGAAAGACAACAACACCGCAGCAACCACCCGGCAAAAAGCCATTCAGAATTCTGGCGGAGGTCTATGACAATTTCTTATTTGGGCTCAATTATAAATTCCCTCGAAATAAAGGTTCTCTGAAGAAAATAGACCATCCTTTGCCCTAACAAAACTACACCCTGCGCAAATGAAAAACATATCTTTGGAAGACCTTAAAGAAGCATGCGAGGAATTCAGAAACTTTTACGGTATTTTGGATATCAAGAATGAGATAGAACTTTGGAAAAAAATATGGGAGGAAAAACCAGAATCGACCAAACTAAGTGTTGTGGAAGTCCTTAAGGAAACTGACGATTTTTTTCCTGCGATAAAGAAGGCCTTGAGGATTCTTATTGCTTTACCTTGTACCACTTGTGCAGTTGAAAGGTCATTCAGTAGCTTAAGGAGAATCAAAACCTGGTTGAGGAGCACGATTACTGGAACTCGCCTCAATGGCCTCGCCATTATGAGTGTCCACAGGCAACATATTTTTAAGAACTTGGATGATTTTATAAACAATGTAACCAACAAAATTTAAAATTTTAATAAGTATTATGTTACTTTGCGGCCAAACTAAAACACTTGCTATGAAAATACCATCTCCTATTTCTTTAGGTAGTACAACACAATCCTCATTTTTGTTGATTTTGCAAAATTTAATTACCTAGCATCTTGCAGGTATTTTAAATTTTGATGTTTTTTTTTTGATAACATAGGTAATGAATAGTTATTTACATTACTAGATGCGAAAGTTAATTTTTTGGTGTGAGGAGGTTTTTGAATTGCCGAGGCAAAGCCGAGGTGACTTAATACCTCCGACCACCAAAAAAGGCTTTCGCATCGTGTAATGTATTAAATTTTTTCTACTACTGTTCTCTGATCAATATATTATTAAGTAATAAACTTTGATTTTATTCAAATTAAAATGATAAAATACGTTTTTTTTTCCACCTGTAAAATAATCCATGACAACTAGTTATTTGAGTATTGTTGACAACTAGTTATTTGAGTACTGTCAGAGTCTGTCAGTTCGATTTTTTTGTCCTGGCACCGAAATTATTACTTTAGTAGCTAGCAACCTACTTTCGTAGCTAGCAACGGATAATATTCAGGTAACTGTAACATTTACTTTCGTTTTCTTTCGTGTTGCTAGGGCCCGAAAGTTAATTTATTTATACAGTAGTAGAAAAACAATATTTTTGTTTAATAGAAAAGAAAAATTAAAATTTTCGTAATTTATTTTTGCATTATATTTTTGGAAAAAATCTGCTCCTAAAATTCCGTTTATTTTATTTTCGAAGCTCTCTATAACACGAAAGTCATGTTTTAATTTAGTTTTATTTAAACTCAATGTCAAGTTTACGATACCTTGTGAAAATGTTGAACCTGCAACACCGTTTATTTTTATTTTCTTTCCGGTATTTATCTACTCATGTTTATATACAAATTTATTAAATATTACGCTTATAGAAGCGCCTGCGTCGATTAAAAATTTTAAAAATTGCACCTCTATAACTAACTTGGATAAAATTTAATCCATTTAAATTTAAAATAACAGATTCAAAATTTTCTTTAGACTCGAAAACACTGATCGGCTAGTGTGGATTGCGTACTGTTACCTTCGCAAATATTTTCATCCCGCATGCAATATGTCCTATTATTTCTTTGAAAATTTCGGCCACGATTTTGAGAATCCCTATATTGAACCGAATTATTATAGTTTTGTCGCTGAGTACCTCTGAGTCTCTGTCCATATCTTCCCGAATTTCCACGAAATTGAAAATTTTGTCCATAACGCCTGTTATTATTATTATAATTCTTGTTATTTGAAAAAGATTTAAAATTTGTCCGATTGTGTTGTAGAGGCCAATTATTTGCGCGCCCATTTTGCATATGGAATACCCGATGAGTACCTGTCTCTTTTCTTTCAAGTTCCTCATCCTTTGCGCACTTAATTTAAAACACCCTGTAGGTATAGTTGTTTGGTGAAAATAATGTGTGTATGTATGTTGTCATTGTCGTAGTCTCTTCTGACATTTTCACATTTGTAATTTTTATTTCGGAAACGGTTAGAGTGGGACGATTGAAACTTTTTGGTTTTAGAGAGGAATAGTGGGGGTACAATGTGCTAAAATTTCGAATATACAGGGTGTGCCGGAAAAAAGTTATTAAACGTCAAAATCGAAGAATATCGGATTCTCGTTGAAACACGTTACAGGTCGCAAAAATTATTTTTATCGATTTAAACTTTTTCGACGTGTAGACGACCGTGGGCTACAGAAGCACATTGTTTGTAAGCGCGATAAAAAATATGGAAATAATTTTTTCGATTTTTTTAAAGTCGAAAATTGTAAAAAAGGGAAAAAAAACGATTTTAGACACGATCTTTCACGGTCTTATTTTTTTTCGTACTGAAGACGTCTTTTGATCGAAATGTTGTATTCCACTATATTAACGAATAAACAAACTTTAATTTGCATCTTTGCTAAAACATATTTTGTTGCTCAAAAAATAATTTCTGATTTTTTTAGTGATTTTTTCATCAGACGCTTACTATATCGACTTTCAACAAAAACATTTTATTTTGAGGAATATCGAGTTTTTAAGTGCGGAAACAAGCAAAATTCTAATACCATTGACTTTTGGATAGTGTGCTCGAAGTGCTCGGCACAAAAACATTGTCACAAATTTATCAGCTATCATGGTATGAATGGTTTCGTTTCTTATGTTAAAATTGATTGAATACATATTTTTATAGGACAAACTTGAAAAGTATATCCCACATTGTACACCTTTAATGGGAGATTTTAAAGAGCAGGTGCTGACAGGTACCTAGTTTCACGACCAACTTCCAGGTGAATTAAAATCGCTTCAATTGGGGATGGCAACAGATAAACGATTACATTGCGAGATTAAAAATATTTTAACCAATTAAAATAATATTCAGATAATCGATTGATAAAATTTGCTGTGTGCAATATGAATGTCAAATTGTAAGGATAAGAGTTATTGATAAAAATATAGACCCATGTGATGATGACTGGGAGTTTTTGAGAGAAGTACCCAAAAATTTTACTGTCAAAAGTTTAACGTGAAGTGATGTTAATGAAACAAACTATATGGAAGCATAGACTGTGACCAGGTGAATTTGGGAAACGTAAAAAAATAAAATGTAAAAGTTTGAGAGGTACTCTGGTCAAATTTTAATTATAAGCGATATTGATACAATGAACTATTGAATCAAATACGGTGAATGAGTTACTTTAAAATATATTAGCAAAAACTTCTGTTATCAAAATTTGACAAGTGCTGATGTCACTGTCATAATAGACTGTGACCGGAAAAGTTAGAAGAAAGAAGTACGAAATTTTTTGCAGCTCAATATCAAATTTTGTAAATATTTTATTTCGATTTGTCAACAAACATGATAATAATAACAATCATCAATCATCTCATAACAAGCGGGGTGCAGAGTATATTTCACACATACAATGATTGCATAAAGTCCCCCCCCCCCCCTTTGGTAATTTGGAAAGATTGAGATATATTCAAAGTCGGTATGCGTAAATGATAGGTAAAATATTTACTTTTGAGGAAAATTTTGTTGTTTTGTTATTCAAAATGGCGGACATGCGCCATCTTTTAAATGGGAAGGGGGTCGAGTAATACTTCCTTTTTAAAGGTATTTTTATGCTTTATATAGGTAACCTTGTCATTTTTAATGTTCTAAAATGTACTGTTTCAAAACGACGATTCCGAAAAATATGAGAAATTTTTGGAGGATCTCTATCATCTTGAAAAGCGAAACAATAATTGTATCAGTTTAAATTATAAGTAAGCTACTTAACTTTTTAAAATTATTGTTGTTTTTGGGGAAGGAAAAACAAGAAGTCTTTTCCACAATTTTATTTTTGTTTTTCTTTCATTCCCATACTTGCAACTCCATTTTAAGCATGGACTGTTACTTCCAATAATTATTTTTCTTTTGTTATTCAACATGGCGGAGATCGCCGGATATAATATATTTTCTTGCATAATTTCCGATTCGCCATGTTAAAGCGGGACATTTTGGAACACTAAAAATTGTAAGGTTAAATTGGTTGTGAAAATACTTTTAAAATGAAGAATGAAGAAGAAAATTCCAGTTAAAAATATGTTCCAATTTTTCCGTCACCTTGAATAACAAAACAATTCTATTTACCTCTACCGAATTTGAATAATATATCTCAAGCCGTTTAAACCAGGAAGGGGGGGGGGGGGGGAGGAGACTTTGTGCAATCACCGTATAATTCTTTCAAAAAAAAAAAAAACGTTTTTGAAAAAGATATATGCAGAAAATGTCACGAAAATACAAATCTAGAGCTACACAAAAAATTAGATGTGCGCCAAGGGTCATTTTGACAGTTTTGCATATGCACTCTGCCTGCACCTCGCTTGGTATTATAATGCTTAAAATGCTGCTTTCTAGAAAATATTGCTATTTTTTCTATAGTATTAAAAACTTCTAAAAAAAAATTAAAATTTGCTACAAACATGGAAAGTCTATTCGCGCAGCTACAAAATTCGGTCAGGGTGAAAAAATCACAAGTGGAAAAGACAAGGTCTTAACTAAGGCCGCAGACTATCGCGCAAGAACGTCTAGGCAAGACGAGACAATTTGTCGACCAGCGCAAACATCGGGGCAGTGTTGCCAGACTGGCCAACAAATTATTCTGCTGGGTGTCAAAAAATCTGCTGAGGTCTTATTATCAGAAATATTTGTATTTACCTGTTGCCCCTACTTCGACCTCCAATCTCAACATTTTCGTAAAAAAACACTATTTTTAACTTTATATTTGGTTTGTTATTCTTTTTATATTTTCATTGAACATTGTATTTTTTAAATCTAGTTGGTAAATACCTAATTCCTTATTTATTAAAAATTCTTTAAAAATCTGCAAATTACAAAATCATTCTGCAAAAAATACGCTTTCAAAATTTTGCTAAATGCAGAAAAGATTGCTGTTCTGGCAATACTGAATCGAGGTAAATTAATATATTATCAGTGTTGCCAGGTCAAAAATAAGGAAAGCAGTCTGACATAAAAAAGCGATAGATTTAAAAATATGTTATTTTGAAAAAAATTAATAATTATTTTATTAGTTAAAAAAGTATACATATTTTTAACCAATGGCCAATAATATTCACTTTAAACGAATGATAATTAGACATATACATACATATAATACAGCAAAGCGACCCGATATTGAAAAGAAGAAGATACGCGTCGTCTCGAACTGGGGGATTTACCGAAACCAAAATGTTAATTTTAATCAGAGAATGGACAAGAGAGAAAGAAGATTGCTTATTTTAAAAGCGTAAACTAAATCGACTGTAATGCATAGCGATAGAACGGTAGTTCATCCATCAAAATAGTGGATCAACCGCAAAAACGATATACCTGGCAACATTGCACATTCAATATTAAAAACATCGTTAACTCGCTGTCAGTGTTGCCAAAACTCATGATTAAACGTGAGATTACAAGATTTTGGGAATTATCTCACGATTTCATGAATCACGTCGCGTTTCTCACGATTTTTTATTGTAAGTCAAACATAAGTAACTAAAAATCATTTTTATTCATAACAAACGTCACAAATTTATTGCATTCACATAAAAATCCTCGTATGATTTTCTGTGTTAGGACTTTCGCTACTATTACTGCCGCTACTGGAGTCATATTTGCATAGAAAACATGATTCTAGCAATTCGGATTCTGACTAACTACCTACTACCTTTTTCAATACTACATAATAACGCAAGTTTTTTTTAGTTTTTAAGTTTTTAGAAATGTGTTTGGTTTTTAAATACAGAAAATAAATATATATTTGTTGTTTATAACTCATTCTTTTCTTCATACTACTTTGACCCCTTTTAAAGAATTTTTTAAAATTTACGAATCTCACGATTTTAAGTATTCGATTCTTACGATTTATCTAAGAACATTTTGGCAACACTGCTCGCTGCATTCCGTTCTAATCTTCCAAGAATTAATATTCGGTATTCGGTTACACTCGGCAGTATATGGTGCGTTTTATATGAACAATCCACCATATTTTCAATATTTCACCTGGAAGTTGGTCGTGAAACTAGGTGTACAATGTCAATATCAATGTCATAATATTAAATATCATAATTATATATCTCTGTAACGAAAAGTCGTAGCGAATCGAGCGAGGCGGCATTGGAAACAGGACTTCGAGCACTATAAGATGCCGTCCAAAAACTACCTATCTACAGTGCGTCCAAAAAAGTATGCAACATATGGGAAAGTTATTTATTATCAATTTTTCAGAAAATTTTATTCTTGATAAAAGTTGGTGCATGCCTTAAAACTGTAAATGTACATTTCATATTTCACCTGTAGCTAATAGTAAGGGAGCAAATGCCATTTTTTCGAAATTTCCTTAAGAGTAAAGTACCTTAATTATTAAAAATACAGCAAAATTTTATATGGAAATGTTTTTGCAAATTAAAAACATAGTCCAATTACGAAATTTGAATTAGGTGTCTCAATTTTTAATTTTTTTTCCCTAATCTCTAACTTCCCCTAAACGGCATGCCTCTGGTCGATTTTTTGTTAACGCAATTTTAATATATTTATCAAATAACTTAAACGTAGTTTTATAATAAAAATGCCTTAAGTAGTGTCAACTAAAACTCACAGTGGTCCGGTATATTTAGGATACTCGACCACTGTGCGTTGTTGAGATTGCAACCCACTGTACGCTATTCAGGGTCAAGTGCATTGCAATCTCAACACTTTTTTGTGTATATAAACCGGGCCAACTCAAGCAACAGCATCGAAGCCTGCCGCTCGATCAAACCATCAATAAGTGACTATCCTTGACCATCGTCAAGTGCCGCACTTAGTCTTCAGTTCTACAATAGGTGACTAGCCTTGACCATCGTCAAGTGACGCGCCTAATAACACGATAGCCCATTACCCGAACAAGTTACAGACATGCTGGTTTCACTACCAGGGTAATAATCAAGAAGAGACAATAGACGACCATTTTTTAGAATCCAGACTTTCCTTTCTCTGCCGCTACGACCCCCACGAAGAGAAACTTCGTGACATGGTGGAGGTGCCGTCGTCAAAATCCCGAGCCATCTAATCTCCACATTAGACGTCAAAATTAAAGTGATTATTTTATTTTTTAGCAATTCATGTCAGACCTATACCATTTAAGGAGCAGGAGCAAGTCCGTCAGCCAAGCCGTACCCATAGCCAACAGCACCAGAATTGAAAACAGTCCAGCGACTTCGCCATTTTCGAAGAACCCAAAGCTGCAAAGGTCCCCCCCGTTTCCGGCGACAATCGTCTTCAAGAAGCCGTCTACAGATCCAGAAGTGTCAGAAACGCCTCCAGGTGGAGCAACATTAACAATCAGCGGAATCGAACAATCAACACCAGCACGGGACGCTACACCATCAGGCAATCCCACAACCGACGAAAAACAGGAACCTAAAATCCAATTGCAACCTACTACATCACAAGTCATCAGCAAGGCAGCAGACGCCGGCAGCGCTATTCCACGGAGTAACACAGGTCCTACCGTCGCAACAACCACACCACCAGGCCAAACAATGAACACGACTATCACAGACGCCATAGCAGCAGCACGCCAAGCAGCAGTACCGCAATTCCTCTGCCCACCCACCTTCCGGCCAGCACAGGGTACAGCGACTAATTTCATCAATAGCTACGAGAGGTCAGCTTCAGCCAACGGTTGGGACGACCAACTAAAAATTGCTTACTTCGAAACATTTCTGGATGGTGTAGCAAGTATATGGTTCCAAGAGTACAAGAAAAACAATGGCGACAAAACATGGACAGACATTTGTACAGCATGCAAGAAGGAATTCGACGACTCAAACCTACAGGTGACGTTGAAAAGAAAAGTAGAACAAAGAAGACAGAGCAATGGGGAAACAGTCAAAAACTTCTATTACGACTTAAAAGTCCTTTACTACGAATACAAACATACGATGGACTTCGAAGAATTCCGAACAATATTCGAAAATGGTCTATCCGAACAATCTTACTATCACTACTACTGGCTAACACATGCTCCGAACAAGGCCCCAACGACAGAAGAGGAACTGAAAAATTTAGCAGCCACTATAGACAATGCCCCAGAGTCGAGACATGACACACGAATACCAACACCCCGACAGTCCACATATCAACCACAAGGCCAAGGAAGAAGTCAGCCACCTACAAGACAGGTCACCTACCAGTCATACAGTCCAACACGAAATCAGTCACAGCGTCAGGTCAACTATCAACCACACCGACGAAATGCATACTCAAGTCGAAACTACCAGCCCTCCAGAACAAGAGACAATAGGCCTATCTGCTACCACTGCGGCAAGCCAGGTCATTACGCCTCAGAGTGCAGAAACAAACCGTACCCAAACGATAGCGGACGGCAAAACCAATAAGATCCCCAGCCGTCTGCCTACAAGGGGTTAACAACCTAGCCACCTGCACAGCACTACGCATAGAAGTGGCATTAAACCATAAAATCATCACAGCGATAGTGGATACGGGAGCAGAACATTCCGTAGCAACAGAGCGAATTATGCACCCATTCGCCAAATTATCAAGACTCACAGCAAACCTGGTAACAGCCGGAGGACACAGGGTCCCAGTCCTGGGCTTAACGGATCTCCAATTAGAAATACCGACAACCAAGCGGCCGTTCTTCGCCACCTGCAGAACTAGAATAATTAAAACAGCTCCAGTCCCACTTATATTAGGGATGGACTTTCTACAGTACCATGGCGGAATAATAAAGTTACAAAACAATACAATCTCTTTCCACAACAAATTCGTGATACCGATCCAGAGAAAAGACAGTCAGCGACCACCCACTTTAATGACACATAAAGAAGAAAGAACACCAGATGTCACTTGGAGAACAGCCTTTGAAAAATTTAAGAAAGAACAACCAACAAAACAGTCCAAAACAACGGAATCATTACCTACGTATGGCGGAACCGTATATTACATGGCGGAAGACAAACACTTAGACACAAATCGCAACCAAAAAGGCCTAGGGAACTTCATAAAATGGAGAGACCCACTACAATACGGAATAAAACGTCCAACAAGGGGGCAAGTGGCAATTATACAAGAAACCCAAAGAAATGCATACTACACAAAGACACGACGTAAGGCATATCATAGACAAAGTTACGCCGAGTTTTTCCCGTGTATATGGAACATCAAAAGTAAAGCCGTACAAAGAAGAGAAAAGTATCTGTGCTTTCCAGCCAAAGCATTTCGAATGAACCGAAATACAATTAATCGTATAATCACATATATTTTCAAAAATACCACTATAAAAATTTCGATCTACGAAGAAGAAATCCAACCACAACAATCAACAGGCGACTTCTCCAAAACACTATTTAACATTGAAACAGAGATGGACCAACCAAAACTTAAAGCTACAGCGGAAGAAGACATGAATCTCAACAACGAAGAATCAATTATAAAACTCAAAATGCTGGACTTACTAGAAGAACAACCATACTTATTTCAACTAAACACACCTCTTTTCATCAAAAACGGATGGACCCCCACGTCAAACCTATTTTATCAAGACAACCAATGGTGCATAGCAATGAAATCAAAAATGGGAAAAGCAAGACCAATACGTAAATACATGACCTTAGGACACCTTACATACATGGTACAAGAAAAAACTTCGGACAACTGTTTCTTGACAATTGGCGGAGAAAAAGAAAAAATAGCCGATGAAAAAAAAGTATCTCTACAAGACCACGATTTATCTGGAATTTCTAACAAATATACAAAACACAAACTAGAAAAACTACTCGAAACATACAAGGACGTCTTTGCGAAACACCCTAAATACATGGGAAGAACATCCCTAACCGAGCATAAAATAGAATTGGAGAACACTAAACCCATCAAAAGCAGACCATACAGGGTGTCCCAAAAAGAACGAGAAATCATAAATGAACAAATTCAAGAGATGCTCCAGTACAACATAATACGACCTTGCCATTCTCCATATGGTTCCCCTGTAGTGCTAGTAAAAAAGAAAGATGGCACCACAAGATTTTGCGTCGACTATAGAAAAATTAACGTCCATACGAGAAAATCAACATGGCCTATTCCGCAGATAGACGATATTTTGACATACTTAGGAAATGCAAAATACTTCAGCACCCTAGATATGTTCTCTGGCTACTGGCAGGTACCTATAGAAGAAAATTCAAAACAATACACAGCCTTTGTAGCTCAAGGTCACGGCAGCTTCGAATTTAATGTACTCAGCTTCGGATTATGCAACGCCCCGGCAACTTTTGTAGAACTCAGCGAAAAAATATTCGGTGACATGCAATGGAAAGAAATCTTAATATATCTCGACGACATAATCATATTTTCACAAACCGAAGAGGAACATTTAAACAAACTCAGAAAAGTATTCCAAAGACTCAGAGAAGCTAACCTAACGTTAAAACCCAGCAAATGTAGATACCTACATAACGAAATAAAAATACTAGGCTTCAAAGTAAACAAAGAGGGTATCAACCCCGACGAAGAAAAAATAGAGTGTGTAAAAAACTTTCCCACTCCAAAGAAAATCAAAGACCTCCAAAGTTTTCTAGGCCTGGCAAACTTCTACAGAAAATTCATACAAAACTTTTCCTGCATAGCGAAACCGCTTCACGAAATTACGAAGAAAGGCGCATTCAAATGGGAACAACAACAGGAAGAGGCATTCAACGAACTAAAAACCAAACTAACAACTTCGCCTACACTACAACACTACAACCCCACCAAAGACTGTATTCTCCACGTAGACGCCAGCTTAGACGGGATCGGCGGGATCCTGCTACAAGAAGATGCCAACGGAGTACCACACCCAGTCGCATATATAAGCCGAAGTCTGTCGAAAGCAGAAAAAAATTATTCCATTAGCGAACTCGAACTACTAGCAGTAGTATGGTTATTAGGATATTTACGGCATCTGGTCTACGGTCGACCCGTCAGAATCGTAACTGACCACCACGCACTCTGTTGGATGGACACAATTAAAGAACACAACAGAAGATTGGCAAGATGGGCGCTAAAACTTTCAGAATTTGACTACTCAGTGGAATATAAAAAAGGCATCTCCCACAAGGATGCTGACTGCATGTCACGTAACCCAGTACTGCCTGCCGAAACACAAAGCACGACGGAACTGGACGAAATTTCGACATTTACAATACTAAGAGACCAGCTGAAGGATCGACAAAGGAAAGACAAAAATTTAGTTAAACTTATTAATATCTTAAGAGATCCATCCAATACAGACGCGTCCGTAGGGGAACAACGAAGGGCAAAAAGCTACAGATTAATCAACGACACATTATACAAATCAGTAAATACAACGACAGGCCTATCGAACGTACCAGTAATTCCTGACAATATGGTGGAAGAAATCCTCTGGGAATTACATGCTGCTCCTACAAGCGGACATCTAGGAATAGCAAAAACCATAAATAAAACAAAGACGCGTTACTACTGGACAAACATGCTCAAAGACATAAGGAAGTACATCCAGGGCTGTCCAGACTGCCAGGCAAGAAAGGGCCAACCTTACCTAAAAACACCAGGACTTCTACAACCAATCAAAGTAGGACTGATTATGGACAAAGTGGGGATAGACTTATTAGGACCATTCAGACGTAGCAACAAAGGAAAAACAATGATCGTGGTAGCTACCGACTACGCATCACGATACGCCATAACTGCTGCACTTCCAAACGGAAAAGCTGGACTTGTAGCAAAATTTATAATAGAAAAAATCTGTCTTATTCACGGTATGCCTAGGGCGCTACTTAGCGACAGAGGAAAAACCTTTCAATCGGACTTAATACAAGAAATCACGGCCATAATGGGCACCAGAAGCCAGTTCACGACAGCATACCACCCGGCATGCAACGGGCTGACAGAGAGACTGAACAAAACAATCGCCGATATGCTCGCTATGTACTGTAACACGCAACAAACAGACTGGTGCAGCTACCTACCGTTTATAACTTTTGCATACAATACGGCAGTACAAGATACAATGAACTACAGTCCGTTTATGCTCACATTCGCCAGGGAACCAACGCTCCCATCAGAGGCAATGCTTAGAGAAATGGAATGCCAAACAGACGCAGAAGAAATACGGGAAAAAGCACTACTGATGAGAGCAATCGCAGTAGAAAACATATCTAAACGTCAAGATAAAGACAAAATAATATTTGACGCCAAACACAGAGAACTTAACTTTAAACCAGGGGATAAGGTTAAAATATTTACCCCTATCAGAAAAGTAGGGAGAAGCGAAAAATTACTGCTAAAATGGTTTGGCCCATATACTATAATAGAGAAACTGGGAGAAGTAAATTATAACATTAAGAAAGGAAAAGGAAAGTCAGATATTGTTCATGTAAGTAGGATACTGCCCTACTACGATCCATGGACAGCCCGGGAGCAAATAAACGATCCAAGGGACCTAGAAGAGGGAGACGATGGCCTGGAAGACATCACAGAATAACATTTTGTTTTTATTACTTTCTTACGATTATACACTACCATCATCCCCGGTCCAGGAGACTCCTCCTAGTCAGCCAAGGGGTACGCAGCTAACATGCAGAAATAGTATCACGGAAACCGCTACCTTCACGCGCCTACGAGGGGCCTATACCACTAAATCACAAACCCTTCCGCATACGTCATATATAAATAACTGGCCCGGCCCTGTTAAAATAAAATCAGTAGTAGAAAAACATATACAGATTTATTGATAAAAGAGAAGAATTTAACTGGTGATGTTGGATACAGACATGGTTATTTAAAGGACCCAGCTGTCTTAGAATAATATACTGATGCTTACATCTTGGATAGAAGCTATGGCGACCTAGGCTTCCTTCAACGGACTAAGAGAGGATTCCTTCAACGGACTAAGAGAGGCTTCCTTCGACGGACTAAACTATTGTTGTGGAGTAGCCACCCAAGAAAAACTAGACTCTCTGGTTATGGACGCAGACACATTGGACAGACGTATCAGCACCATCACACAAGGAGTGGAGCAGACCATCAGCACCATCTCATCACAGTCAACGTAACTAGACAAGACACACTCCAGGGACCAGCGTGTGCAACAAAACTATTTCATGGGACAACCAAGGAGGAATAACCTCGCAGGAAATACCACAGGCCCGGACTTCAGCCAGCCTGCACAAGATGCCCAGCGGCCCATGTACAGAGAAATAATTAAATATCTTAAGTTAGTGTAAAATAACTAAGATAAATCCTATTACCATTGTACTATTAAATTGTATAAACAAGGAAACTAACATGTCTAAGCATTGGGGGCCAATGCTTTTCAGAGGGGGGCATGTCAACTAAAACTCACAGTGGTCCGGTATATTTAGGATACTCGACCACTGTGCGTTGTTGAGATTGCAACCCACTGTACGCTATTCAGGGTCAAGTGCATTGCAATCTCAACACTTTTTTGTGTATATAAACCGGGCCAACTCAAGCAACAGCATCGAAGCCTGCCGCTCGATCAAACCATCAATAAGTGACTATCCTTGACCATCGTCAAGTGCCGCACTTAGTCTTCAGTTCTACAATAGGTGACTAGCCTTGACCATCGTCAAGTGACGCGCCTAATAACACGATAGCCCATTACCCGAACAAGTTACAGACATGCTGGTTTCCCTACCAGGGTAATAATCAAGAAGAGACAATAGACGATCATTTTTTAGAATCCAGACTTTCCTTTCTCTACCGCTACGACCCCCACGAAGAGAAACTTCGTGACAGTAGTTGCAAACTTTTAAAAACTTTTCAATGAACCGGGTCGGTTTAGATAAAAGCGTGTTGCACGCCTACTTAAACACATTTTAGCCAATTTCTGTTCGAAACTAAATCATAATAGAATTCAACATTATTCATAATACTAGAAATAACTAATAATTTATTTGTCATAATAAATAAATAAATAATTACAAAAGGGCATTTTAAATGCATTTTTTTAAAGTAAGTTTTTGGACTTCAGCGTACTGGGGGAAAATGACAAATAAATTATTAGTTATTTTCAGTATTATGAATAGGGTTGAATTCTATTATGATTTAGTTTCGAACAGAAGTTGGCTAAAATGTGTTTAAGTAGGCGTGCAACACGCTTATATCTAAACCGACCCGGTTCATTGAAAAGTTTTTAAAAGTTTGCAACTACTTAATGCATTTTTATTATAAATCCACGTTTAAGTTATTTGATAAATATATTAAAATTGCGTAAAGAAAAAATCGACCAGATGCGTACCGTTTAGGGAAAATTAGAGATTGGGAAAAAAAATTGAGACACCTAACTTAAATTTCGTATTTGGGCTATGTTTTTAATTTGCAAAAACATTTCCATATAAAATTTTGCTGTATTTTTAATAATTAAGGTACTTTACTCGTAAGGCAATTTCGAAAAAATGACATTTGCTCCCTAACTATTAGCCGCAGGTAAAATATGAAATATGTATTTATAGTTTTAAGGCATGTACCAACTTTTATCAAGAATAAAATTTTCTGAGAAATCGGTAATAAATAACTTTCCCATATATTGCATACTTTTTTAGACACACTGTATATGAGAAAACAGAAATTGTGCACCATTTTTTTTTTCTAGTTTTGGTCAGTTGTTATAATGACAATTTGGCGATATGTTTCCCCTTCACGTTCCTCAGGAATGTGAGGCAAAAAAAGCAATAGTAAATAGAGAAAAAGGAATAAAGAGAAAAAAAATTTAAAACAAGTTTTTAGAACTACTTAATATTAGATGCACCCTCGACTGACGATTAGCGATATGTACCCAGTCTAGTGACCTTCAATCCTTTTACTGATTCTACTTTTAAACAAGCTCGTGATGCTTAACAAAAGTAATTACAAAGCAATTTGGAAAAACAGAGAAAATTTCATTGCATTAACAATAAATAAAATTGATAAATCTTACTAATATGGGATGAAAATACACCTATTTACCGCATAATGAAATATTTTCATGTCAAAGTCAAAGTCAAATACAGCTTTATTAACACAAGAACATACCCTCACTGACAAAGCATGGTTTAAAATTTAACGTAAAATTATAAAAAGTCTTATATTAATCTGGTACAAACATTTTAAAAATCAGAACACAACTACAGTTAAAATTCCTCAATATAGCGGCTGGAATCTGGTCATTTAGTTTCAACCTGCGCCACAGAATACACACACAATAGTCGACGTAATCCAATTAATAACACCGTAGGTACAAATACAACAGAACATATACCTACTTTAAGTTAATGATACCTCAAAATATTCAGTCATCGAATAGAATGCTTTCTCAATTAACAACTTTTTCAGCTCTCTTCGAAACTACTTGTCGCAAAGAATATTCCGTATACGAAGGGGCAGAAGATTAAATAATTTCTTGCTGTTATATAAGAGAGAGTTCTTTCTTAAGGTAGAAGAAGGAATGGGTACACAGCTATGCTATGCTTACTTCTTGTGTCAGTTGCTGAGGGAGTTTGAATTTCAGCTTTAATCTTTCTGTGTATAAGACACGCTGTTTCGAGAATAAAAAGAGAAGCCAAGGTTAAATCTTTAAATTTATAAAATGAGGTCTACAGAATGTTCTGCGACCCACATGACAAATGCACCTTATTGTTCTTTTCTGCATAACAAATACCGATCTGGAAAGGTGCTGAGAGCAAGATCCTAGACACACAACCCAACACACCAAAATACACATTTCTCGCAATAAACTCTCCCAACTCTCGAGATACAACCCTTAAAGCGTAGCATCTACTAGATATTCTCACATTTAGGTTAATTATGTGACGTTCAAACTTTAATTTATCGCCGATATAAAGCCCCAGAAATTTGCTTATTGACGAATTATCCACCGTATAAGACTCCGGTCCATTGGGCGATAGAAAATTCGAGTCACACCACTCTTTATTCTGTATAATGTCGAGATTAATAGTTTCCTCCAACTGAGTCACGTCAGAGTCCTGCCAGAGAATCGTTGTGTCATCCGGAAATATTGTCAGTCTACCAGATGTATCCAGTCTCGGTAAATCGTTAACATATAATAAAAACAGTAACGGACCCAGAACAGAACGCTGCTGTACGCCTGATGAAATCCTCATTCTTCCTGATTCCTTATCCATAAAATCAACTGTTTAGTATCTGTCTGAAAGGTAAGATCTAAACCAAGCTAGAGCAGCACCTCGTGATTCACACAATCAAAAGCTTTTGACAGATCACAAAACACCGCTGCGGCGACGTCTCCATCATTCAGTCTTTGATACAGCTGTTCCAAAGAAGAGAAAATTGCATCAATTCCCTGCCTGAAACCTGAACTGCACTGCCTCCAGTATACTGTACTTAGATAAAAAAAATTTAACATGCGCCTCTTGACAATCTTCTCAATGATCTTAGGTATGGTGGGCAATAGCGATACTGGTCTATAATTGGTGGGTGATTCATTATCTCCACCTTTAAATAGTGAAATAACTTTTGCAATTTTTAGCAATTGTGGAAATATTCCTGCTTCAAATGATCGGTTTACAGCTTCTGCTAGGTTCTTTAGTGCGAAATCCGGAAGCATAAAAAGCTCTTTTAAAGAAATACTGTCCCAACCAGACGTTGTTTTATTTTTTATTTCCGAAAATATCTCATTTACTTCGTCCGTGCTTGTAGGGTAAAAATAGAAAGTATCACTTATAGAAACATCTTGTAAGAATTATAAAGCACTTTTCGGAGGACTAACACCATTCGACAGGTTGGAACCAACTGTTCAGTAAAAATAGTTAAGTGCATCCGAAGTGAGTCCACGGGTGCTACTCTTCTTCCACTTACCTCATTGACAATATTCCATGTTTCTTTTTTTTGTTATTACATTTATTTATTCGATTATTAAAATATAAGCGTTTAACATTTTTAATGCATTTGCGGTACGTGCTGCGATATTTTCTGTAATATTCCATGAAGTTAGGCCGATCAAGAGAGTATTTGCGAACAAAGTTCAAGGAACGCATATTTTGAGAAGAAATTCTCAATCCCTAGTTACCCATGGCTTACTCCTTTTTTGTTTTATTAACCTATCCGGGAGAGCATGTTGTCGCTTATAAATGGCTTGGCGTGGAGGTGAAGCAGCGAAATGTAAAGTACACTATTTTAGAGAAGAAAAATGTAACAAGTTCAGTATCAAATACAATACAGTATTTTCAAAAACATTTCAAGGCGGCTCAAAAAAGTGTTACGACAGTAAATGGTTAGTAAAAAAACAGAGAAAACCCTGGTATCTGCCCAATAATATTATATTACAAAATTTTATTACACATACCTACAGTGGCGTAACTACCGGTGTTCAATGTGTGCGAAGCACACGGGCCCGGGCTAAAAAAGGGCCCGGGAGCGGAGCCACAAAAACATAAAAATGCAAAACTAAATGTTTATATAAAAAAAAATGCAATACTCCGGAAACATATCCGCAAAATTACTCTACTTAATACTTTTATAGATAGTAACTGAAATACTCGCATAAAACGGCCTTTATTTTTTTTATTATTGTTTTTATTAAACCGCAATTCGAAAGTCCGGCATTTAGTTTAAAGGGGTGTTTGTGTCGGCGATTATTGAACTTGGATAAGAGAAATTAGGAATTTCTACGATTTAGTTGAAAGTGTCTATGTTTTTTTTGGACAAAGCATTAAACGGTGGGCACTTTTGCAAAGTGTTACTAATGCCAAAATTGACACCCGATGGTCATGGAGACACTCTTCGTTTTGGATATTATTATTATTAATGAAGCAAAGTCTTTAAGAAAACACTTGGAAAAATTTGAAACCGTTTTTCTTATTGTTTTTCAAAATAAAATTTTAAAGAATATTGATGCTTTGACAAAACTTTTACAATAAAAAAAAAGAAAAATATTGAAGCTGCGTCTAAAATGTTTACCACCGCCACTGATATCATAAATCAAATGAGAAATAATTTTGATGTAATTAAAACGGACTCTGTTATTTTGGCTAGGCAACTACTTCTGAATTCGAAAACAAAAGGATATCAAGACCAAAAATAATTTTTGATGATTAATAACCATTATCAAGTTCAAACAATGTGATAATTGGTTTAGAATAAATGTGTTTTTTAAAACTATAAATATAATTACAGCTCAATTAAAAAATCGAAGTTCTGGCCTGTTCAAAATTTGTTCTTATCTTCGCGTTTTGTTCCCCAACGTTTTACGAGATCTTTCTCTTTCTGATAAGGATAATAATAATAATAATAATAATAATAATAATAATAATAATAATAATAATAATAATAATAATAATAATAATAATAATAATAATAATAATAATAATAATAATAATAATAATAATAATAATAATAATAATAATAATAATAATAATAATACCGGCATAGTGCCTAATACCTTGCACGACAGTATCGCCAAGATGGGACTACCCAGGAACACCTTCTCTGACATTCATAAGGCTGTTATATTGAATACCTGTCACACAGTACGCAAGTTTATAATGTAAATTGAGCCTAATCCTTTTGATACTTAGTATCCGGGATAGGTTAATCATACCAGCTTTAAGCTGAGGATAATAATAATAATAATAATAATAATAATAATAATAATAATAATAATAATAATAATAATAATAATAATAATAATATTTGGTGCTTAATACACAGAATGAGCGCTTACACAAGTCAAAAAGAAAAGAAACAGAAGTATAATATAGGTATTACACATTAAAAATATTTAAAACTTATTAACAATTAAAAGCCTTTACTTGGACGTAAAATACAAAACAGATTAAAATGTATCACCAGTTCACTGTAAGGAAATCATTAATATTGTAAAGAGCCTTACCTAACAGAACCTTTATCACACAGGCCCTAAACTGTTTTATTGGCAAGTCTCTCACAGCAATAGGAAGCATATTAAAGAACTTCGGCCCATAGAAACTAGGTCCGTCCTGCGTCCTCTTAAGGCGACAGTAATGTGGCTGAATATTCTCTCTTCCACGCGTATTGTATTGGTGGATGTCTCCATGGGATGTATATGCATCGATATTTTTTTTTACATATAACAGAGTGTCTAGTATAAAGATCGATGGCAAGGTCAGAATGCGAAGCTGCACAAAGGCTGCCCTGCAATCATCTCCATATCCCAATCCAGCGACCAATCTCACAGCTCTCCTCTGTAATCCAAACACTCTTTCAGACTGGGACAAATGTCCCCATACCAACAGTGCATATGTCAGCCTGCAGTGAAACAGACCGAAGTAGGCCACTCGTAAAGTGTCATAGGACACACTATTTGTAAGGGTTACGGAGTACAAACAGGCTACTTCTTAATCCTTTACACAACGAGTTAATATGAGCATCCCACATCAGTCTATGATCCAACTGTACACCCAAAAATTTGACTGCAGTGACGTCCCCATTAACGGCGGCTGTATCTCTCATTGAAAACATTACACTAGTAGTTTTATCATTATTAAGGTGGAGCCTAATAAGAGCAAAACAGTGCTCGGCCCTCTTCCGCAGTCTGGCAGACATTTCCTGAGCATCCTCAATTGAGTCGGCAGTGACAGAGATGGTGGTGTCATCAGCGAAAATTGTGAATTTGCCTGACGGATTAGACAAAGGAAAGTCATTAATATATATTAGAAATAAAATAGGGCCCAGGACAGACCCCTGTGGAACACCGATAGTAATATCACTTTCCGCCGATAACACCCCCCCCCAACTCTAACCGCCTGTTTGCGATCAGATAGATAGGATGAGAGAAGTTTCACACTCTCTGAACTAAAAAAATAGGCCCTCAGCTTGCGCAAAAGAATGTCATGCGAGACGCAGTCGAAAGCCTTGCTTAAGTCA
The DNA here is from genome assembly GCA_963969555.1 of Polydrusus pterygomalis. Classification (NCBI taxonomy): domain Eukaryota; kingdom Metazoa; phylum Arthropoda; class Insecta; order Coleoptera; family Curculionidae; genus Polydrusus; species Polydrusus pterygomalis. The sequence goes on along the minus strand of OZ018381.1, from coordinate 4,119,126 downwards.
CAAAATAAAGACGCAGTAAATTCCTGTTCGTTAAATGACTCTAGGATGTAGGAAACAAGATCTAAGATACCTAAAGTCGTATTTTTGTTTTTTCTAAAGCCAAATTGGCAGTCTGAGAAATAATTGTTATGATCAAAGAATTCAACAATTTGCAGAGCCATACATTTTTCCAGCACTTTCGAGAACACAGGCAACAATGCTATTGGTCGGTAGTTCTCTGGTAGTTCTGGATTGCCTTTTTTAAATATGGGCGTCACTATAGCCTTCTTAAGAACCGCCGGAAACGTTCCTTCCCTAAAACACTGATTAATTAATTTTGTTAGGGGTATAATTTATTAGATGTCTTATATTTTTTAATAATTTTGTATTAAACCCAAAAATATCAGTACTGTTCTTGCATTTAATGTTCTAAATGACATCCCTAACTTCATTATAGGTAACTTTCCTAAAATTGAACATACTCATTGGTGAAGGAACATTTATAAATTCGATAGGATCATGTTCCGAGTGAGGAATCTTAGCGTCTAGGTCATGGGCTATATTAGTGAAGAATTTATTAAAACTATCTGCAGATACGCTACAAAAGTTGTTGACCCTTTCTGAGATACCCCTGCTTTTGTTAATAATCTTCCACATACATTTAGCTGGATTATTTGCACTCTCAATCAATCTATCATTTGATCTGATCTTTGCATCTCTGATTGCTCGTCTATATTTAGTCTTAAAAGTTCTATACTCCTGAGCGAGACCTGCATGAGCATACCGCCTCCTCAGCTCACCTAACAAAGCAAGATGCTCACGCATTCCCCTCAACCTATCATTAAACCAGGCAATATTTCCACCTTGATCTGATCTGACCAAGTAGGACTTTTCAGGAAATGATTCGGTATAAAATTTCTCCAAGATTGCCAAAAACTGGAAAAACTTACTCTCAGCACTTACCCCGGGCTCACTCATAAACTCCCAGTGTTCCGCAGCCACTCGCTCATAAAAACATGACATACCCATCTCAGTTAATGGTCGACACACTTTCCATGTACGCTTCACAACAGGCACACCACATTTCATACTTACACTCACTTTTTGCCCGAGATGGTCAGACAGTTCAAGATTTTCTGGGCATGATGAGAGAACAGGCACAGAGCTGCTTACAAAGACGTTATCCAGACATGCAGTACCCCTAGTTGGGGAGAATATAGTTCTTTCCAGCCCAAAAGATTTGAAAATATCAGTCACTCTTACTGCCTCAGCCTGGTCTATCCCAAATTGGACATTAAAGTCCCCTGCCACAATGATCTGCTTATCTGCGCCTATCCTATTCAAGATACCGTCCATTGCTGTGAGGAACGTGCCAAAACACCCAAAAGGAGACCTATAAACAGTTAAAATATATAAGTTAACATTTTCTATAAAAATACCACATATTTCAATACATTTTTCTACATTAAACGCACTGATATATTCTAAAGTTTTTACATTTATCTTTTTATCTACCATTATCACAGTACCACCGCCAATGTTGTGGGCTCTTGCAGAGAAAGCTGCAGTCTTATAGTTTGACAGCTTTAGAATTTCCAATTCTTCAGCTTTAAGCCAGTGTTCACTTACACACACTATGTCTATTCTTGATTTGTAAAGCGCTGCCTCTAACTCATTCATTTTGTTTCTTAAAGATCGTATGTTAACATGTTGTATAGTCAAGTCTTGATTTTTTGACCTGTTTAATTTTGGCCTAGTCAATTCTCCCTTGTTTTCTCTCCTGTCTGTGGTTTCTGTAGAAACTTCTTGTTGGCTAAAAAAATATCTCTTAGTTCAAATTCTCTAAATATCACGCCTTTAGGCCAATAGGAGGGTGAGAATATTTCAGTTACTAACTCCTCCGGGATGCCAACACTAAATACAGAGTAATTTCCTTTGTTGTTCAACTTTTTAACAATTATTTCTTTGTGGCCTTGAGTATCGCTCATATACTCTTTTAGGTCCTGTTTAGTAACCTCCCTGCCGATAATTTTACCCACATAAATCCAAGTGCGGTTTTTTGCTCCTTTGATCTTGTCCTTGGAGGCGATGTTTTTGGTCGTTACCCCAGTACCGACTTTGGCTTCACCCCTGGGTGGGCGTCCTCGGCCTCTTTTGGAGCGTACCTGCTGCCAATTTTCATACTTTTCCGGCGAAAATTTGTTAGATTCACTCGTGTTATCTTTTTTGACCATTTCCTGGCCATCTTTGTTGACATTCGCGTTATCTGTCAGCAAAGTCACTTTTGACGCGAGTGGGGCATTGGCACTACCGGTCCCATTTTCCCGAGCTACTTTGGGTAGATCTTTTGTTTCAGTTTCTGAGGTGCTGGTGCCATATTGCAGTGTTCTTTGCACTTCAAACGAAATTTGTTGTTGCCTGTTTGGAATGTTCGGAATGCCGTCACTTTTCCCGTCCATTTTTTCTATGTTTACCAATTTTTCTACTAGAATTTTCTCCATAGAATCCATTTTCTTGAGAATCATTGCAAAATTTCCTTCAAATGCCCTATTTTGGTTTTGCAGTTCGTGGATCTGTCGTTGCAGGCTTCCAATCTCTTCATCCTTCTGTGACAATTTACCTTGAATTATTTCATCCTCGTGGTTGCATCCAGAACACAGTACGGCATTTCTACTACCACTGAAGACTTTAAGACCGGTTGTACGTAATGCACAAGATTGGTGGTAACCCACCTTGCACTCCGAACACTTTACAGCGATTTTATCGACGTTGCTTTTGCAATATTTGCACTTTCTATTGTCCGCGATCAACACAACTTCTTCATTCGACGCCATCTTAAAATATTGTGGATATTTACGATATGAGTCAAGCCCTGCATCTTCAATATCTAAAAGATATCGCTGATACAATTTCATCACAAGTGCTTTCATTTAGAGAATGTTTTAAGAATGATTTAGATAATTTAACTTCTATTTTTGATTTATTAGATTTTATATTGGTAAAAAATTATTATTCATCTTCCAGTTTTGTTCGGAAAATAATTTCCGAACTATTTTAATTTAAGTATTTTATTTTTAACATAAAAATAACAGAGACAAACTCTCAACCTGGTATAATTTTGAATTAGCAACAATTACAAATTTTCATTTCCATAACAACAAGAAAAAATAACTTTTGACAAGAATAGCAGAAGTCTAGTAATCCCCTTTAAATTGATGATTTTATAAAGAAGTAGTTCCCTTTTTTGTTGCTGATTTGGTAGAGAAGATGTTATGGAGTTTCCTCTTTGCTTTTGGCTTGATGCACTGTAAGCAAGCGGAAGTGTAATTTTGTAATATACCTAAAAGTAACCATCAAAGGTTGTCATTTGGAATTGACACAACTGGTGGCTTTATACAAGGACTGAAGTCGGGGTCACCTTTCCCTATTTGGTAAAAGTAGATATAGTAAATCATTATAAACTTTAAGCATTTTTTCCCAGTAAATGAACAATTTGGAAATAGTGGAAATTATTAACGCGTCTGTGGAGAACTTTCATGTTTTGATAAAGTATAGTATGTTATGCTATATGTTATAAAGTAGTTAAGGTTGTTTTATTAAAATTACTGCGGCATTTTTGTAGATTTAAGTGATTTTGAATATAAAATAAACTGACAAATTTACAAATTGTATTACCTAAACTATATTTATCTTGTATGAATGAACCAACGACATATCACTAGTTTCTGAGTTTTTATAAATAAAACCCAGCAACTGTTTTGTACTTGTTCGTTACAAGTTTTAGTGAAATTGTAACTGCCTGCATTATTTTTTTGACCATCCCTAGTTCGGCTGCATCAGCTGAACGGTCTTTTTCCAAGTTAAAGTTAATTAAAACTTTTTTGAGAAATTGCAGGACCGATAAAAAATTATCAGCTTTAGCAATTATTTTTATCGAAAATGAGGAAGCACAAAAAATAGACATTTCTAATCTGATTTCAAACTTTGCAAAATCAAGAAAAAATTATTTTTTTATATGGTTATCAATTGTAATACTCCGTATCATAATGGGGGCCCGGCAAAGTTTTCGCACACGGGCCCGTGGCTACGTTGTTCCGCCACTGCATACCTAGTCATACATCAACTGACGTTTTAACTCCGAATCCGTTTTGGTAAAATTGTACATCAAAAAATTGTTACCAAATTATTCCCATCGGAATTAATAAAATTTTTAAGTAGGCAAAAATATCTGCTGAAAAAATTGGACTAGCAGTGGTCGCCAACCTTTTTAATGTGTCGAGCTACTTCGATAGTTTTGAAATAGATAGTGAGCTACCCAGCCCGTAAGCAATGTAAACCAACCTAAGTAAAATATTGCACATTTGTAGTCGACACAGGTTTACTAACGTATTATTATACTAATAAAAATAAACTAATACTATATTTTAGTTAATTTTAGTACAAGTACATACTAAGTTAACTAAATACTAATGAAAAATAACTACAGGTGAAAAACAAACAAAATTTTAATGCATGTTCAATGAAAGAGCTGACACTCAGACCAATTGATAATTTTTTTAATGTATGGTTTGATACAGCCATTCGAATCCAATTATTCAAATGTTCATCTGTAAGTCGCTTGCGGTATTTGTTTTTAATTAACTTCATATTGAAAAATGAGGATTTACTTTAAATATTGCTTTTACTTTCAAGGCAACACGACAATAAGACTGGATATTTTTCTTTGCTTACTAACTTTATAACGATTTTAAAGCTAAATCATTTTGAAATGCAATCAATCAGTTCCATTTCTGTCGCAGCGATGTCTTCGCCAAAGTTCTGCATAACACGAGTTAAAAAATGTTGGATATTAATTTCCATTAAGGGAAAACAACAAATTTCACTTTCTTACTACTGCTTGCCATATTTTTATTTGCCGGCTATTCTAAGATTCAGTTTTAAACGGCTGATAATTAATTAAACTAAAAAGCGAAAAATAAATATAGTTTTAAATAATTCTTGTAATTCTTTATATAGGCAGAAAATAATAATGAATAATAAGCATTAGTATTAATGTAAAAAAAGCGTGGGGTGCTTGATATGCGAAAAATATAGCACAAAGCGACCCACGCTGTTTTCACAATAATACTAATGTTTATCGTTCATTATTATTTTCTGCCTATATTAAGAGTTTCAAGAATTATTTTAAACTATATTTATTTTTCGCTTTTAAGTTTGATTAATTATCAAAGCGTGTTTTTTAGTTTTTTTAAACTATATTTATTTTTCAGTTATTGTTAAGAAAAACTTTTTTTTTTTTGAGTAGATTGAGCTAGATTAGTAGATTATTGTATTGTCAGCGGTTCTTGATAAGTCTACAAAATTTAACCGTTTAAAGTGGGTCAAAATCGAGTTTAAAGAAGTCGGTTACAAACAAACATACATGCAAACCTAAACAAACCCGAACAAACCCGAAGAAACGACAAAAAATTTCAAAATTTTTTAAATTTTATTTTGATTGGTAGAATTTTTTTAAAAATATTTCTCTATTCTTAGCGTCAATATACGACTCCACATTTGTTTCATTACTATCGGTTATTGTAATAATTCTGACATATTGACAGGTGTCAAATTTTGACAAGATAATTTTTTGCGTATTTTTTTCAACTTTTCACCGTCAATATACATATGACCTTATAGTTTTTCATTATTATCATTTTTTTAAACGATTTGACATATTGACAGCTGTCAAATTTTGACAGGAAAATTTTTTGCTTATTTTTCCGGAAGTCTCCGTATCAAATACTATACGATCCCATAATTTGTTTTGTCAAAATCGCTTCTTCGTTTTATACCTGACAGCTGTCAAAATTTGACAGGAGAATATTTTGCGTGTAGATTATTGTATTGTCAGTGGTTCTTAATAAGTCTACAAAGTTTAAATTAAATCTGACCGTTTAAAGTGGGTCAAAATCGGGTTCAAAAAAGTCGGTTACGGACAAACAAACAAACATACAGGTGAAGCTAATAAAAGCGTGTTAAAAACGGTAATTTTAAGAAAAGCTGTATGATCACAGGAAAAAAAATTGCAAATATAGATACCAGAAAAAAGAAGGCTACAAACCGCAAAACGAAAATTATGAAAAAAAACTGTTAAAAGCCTTGAGAGAGGCAAATGAGCAAAATGCCAAAATGCTGGCCACAATAGAAAATTTGTCCAAGCAAGTGGCCATACTCACCGAGGAAATCCAAGGTATGAAGAAAATAGATGACGCCAGTGGTTATAAATGGGCAAAGCGATTGGCAATTAGGTGCCAAAAAGATGAGGTTCAACAAAATATAATTCACAACAGCAAAAACCGTTAAAGACGGTATAAAAATCAAGGCAAAGACGACCAATGACTAAAGGTCATTGACAAAAATGCTCGACGAAGAGCAATTGCCCGAAGACAAGAAAATCCATGTGGTAGTCAAATGTGGCTACCAATTGATGCGGAAATCCAAGAAATAATGGACGAACTCATGGAGGAAGGATTCAGCGACGTCAAGGTCATATGAATGATCTTAAGACGAACCAAGGAGCAGCTGTCGAACAATAAAAATATATGAGGTAAACCGACTTTACAATTTGACGGTTACAGTAGAAGCGCAAAGGAAACCACGTGATCCTAACCAGTGTTTCCGATGCCAAAGGTATAGACATTGCCAGTTAAGGTGATCCTTCCCTCTGAGATGCGTGAAATGCGCAGGACCTCATGCTGCTAGAGATTGCATGCTCGAAAAGCCTGAGAATGGCGTAGATAGGAATGCGACATGCGCATTATGCAAACAAAGGCATCCAGCCAATTATAAGGGGTGCAGTGAATTTCCCAGGCCCATAAATAGGACCAGGAACGTCGCAAAAGAATTACCAGCAAAAATTGCGTCGCCAAATCTGTTATACGCCAGGGCGGCGACGGCAGTGAAGCAATCGCAAGAACAACAGCAGCAACAAAGTTATATGCAGCCGACAACCATGGACCACCAGCTATGCAGATCCTGAGTGATCAAGCAACACAAATGGCCTTGGTGCATAAAGCACTAAAGGCCATAACGAAAAACCTAACCAGAAATGCATAACAATCCACGGCATCCAGTCCCCTGGGTGATCGTGTCTTGGAACGTCAACGGTATAAAAGCAAGAAAAATGGAAATAAAAGATTTCTTAGCAGAATAAAGACCGGACATCCTGGCATTGCAAGAAACAAAAATGTCCATGGAAGAAAGAATATCATTCCTAGGATATGAAGTATATAAACATGACCGACCAAATAATAATTGAGGAGGAGTGGCACTACTAGTAAAGAGAAGCCTACAACATCATTTAATAGCAATAAATGACGTAGAAAGCTTAATAGAGACAAGTACAAGCAGGGGATAGGTAAAAATAATATCGGTATCGGTATATAATATACCAACGAAGCAAAAAGTAGTGCATAAAGATATCGATGAGCTGCTAGCGGGAACTACTCCTAAGATAATCATAGGTAAACTGTAAATCACAACAGTGGAATAGCAGACGCGTAAACGCGAATGGCAGAAGACTAGCAGATATGCACAAATCCTAGACGTGCCCACGTACATCAAGTCTTAAATATTGAAAATTTTGCACAATATAGAACAAGAAATACATCTAGAGATGCTAGAAATAGGCACTTAAAATCACAATCCCATTATACTCATTTTCGGAACAGGGAAAAGAGTAATGGAAAAGATTATCAAGAAATACCCAAGATGAGATGAAAAAAGTTGAAAATAAAAAGATGCTAGAAGATGTGCTAGAAAATGGCACAACAATTACAAAAATTTCAGAGCCAAGATATCCCCATGGAGCTACGCCCAGGGAAGTAAAAGAGCAAATAGGAGCCAATAGAAGACTAAAGAAGAATATATAGGCAAATACCAACAGCAGCCAATAAAAATATACTAAATAGGCATAGCACTGAGCTACGAAATACCAGATGGGATATAAAGCTTCAAGTCCTAAATATTATAGATCACTCAACATGGAAAATCAAAAAAAAAAGCTAGGACAGGAAAGAACAATCATTCCACCGCTCTATGGAGTAAATGAAATGGCATACACAGATGCAGTTAAAGCAGAAGTCTTAGCAGATACTATAGTACTTAAAAGCAGGCTAAACGAACATTCAGAAGAAGATCAGGACCTATATGACGCAGTCGTAGAAACGGTAGAAACCCTTAAAACCCTAAAAAAATCTATCTCTCCAGGAGAAGTAAAGGAAATAGTCAAATGTTCAAAAATATGGGTAGGAAATGAATAGCCGCGACCTAAAAAAATTGAAAACATGCCAAAGTTATAGTACTGAATAAACCAGGAAAAGAAAAAAAAATCCTCAGAACTATAGACCAATAAGCCTGCTATCAGCACTTAGCAAAGTGGTAGAAAGAGTCATGAACAATAGATTAAAATACGAAACAGATGCTCAACACGATGCCAGGCGAACACTTCGGCTTTAGAATTGCACATTCATCATAAGAACAGGCACTGAGAATAGTGGAGACTGCAACGAAAGGCTTTCAAGAAAAGATGTCAACTGGAGTGGTGCTACTAGATGTAGCCAGAGCCCTTGACAGGGTCTGGCATCAAGGCCTAATTTACGAAATGACCACCTCGGGGTAATCAGAAAAAATCTACAAGATAATATCTTGTGATAATATCTATCTGCAAAACAGGACTTTTAGCGTTAAAATTGGACAAGAAAGATCAGAATCAAGAATGCTTGAAGCAGGAGTACCGCAAGAATCTGTGCTAGGCCCACAAATGCATTTAATATATACAAGTGATATACCAAAAACACTTGGAGTTTCTCTGGGACTTTTCGCTAATGATACAGTAGTAGCCATCAAGCATAGAAACATCTATTCTATTCTTTTCCACCTTGGAATATAATCATAGATTAAGAGAGGGTCGCATGGACCAAGGAAGCTAATTCCTTAGGAATAACCCTAGATTCCCGTCTAACATGGGAAAAACACATCAAGAAAATAATTAAGAGGGTCAAGGCAGCAACTGTACCCACTGATAGGCTCAAAGAGCACAATAGGGCATTGTAGCAGGTTAAAGGAAATTCGCTGTTGAAACAAAAAAAAAAGAAGAAGAAAGAAGAAGAAGAAAACATAACCAGAAGTAATATACCTCGTAAGGAGTCATTAAACTAGACGCCCCCATACCTAGTTTAGTAGTTAGTCAAAAAAGCCTACAAAAAAAATTCCTACCACACAAGAACTTACTACACACAACACTGCACAAACATAAACTAACACCAGTAAGTTCTTAGCAGCTTCTTACTACAGCTTCAGATCAGCACTGCAAGTTCTCTCCCTGAAACAGTTGGGCTTTATAGCTGTACCAAATCAGGAATATACACAAACACTATTACAGTATGTCGTTAACAAAAAACACAACTAACCCTAACAGCTTACTACTACTGCTTCAGATCAGCACTGCAAGCACTCTCCCTGAAATTGTGGGGTCCGCATAGCCGTAAAGCATGGGCTCGTGTTATTTTTTCTGAAGCACAAACACGTATGTACACTGCACCAAAAGCCTTACACAGTTAGCTGCAAATAAACAAGTAATATAACAAAACCGAAATCTAGGTACACCGGTACCTAGGCATAGGTGAAATACGAAGCAAACCACGCACTAGGCGTGCAGGGCGATAATACTAAGCGAGTGGTCTGAAGGTTTATACGCCTATGCAGGAACACGGGAGTTTAGTCGGTAGGCAGCCCTATCAGGGTTGAATCCGACACAACTCTGCTTCACAGGGTGCCAGTCTAAAATAGATTCTCCTCGAAAAAAAAACGTTTAAGAGATCCCGCGCACTAGCAACTTTTGTAATAAGCAACTAAATAGTTTAGTCGCCCACTTTGGCAGCGCGTATCTAGAGAATAGTTGTTTATAAAGGTCAATTTATCCATGGACTTTTATAGAAATTGCATGTGCTTGTGGTCTCAGTTTAGCTAGAAAAAGAAAGCAAAAAAAAAAGTTATTTTGGGTTAATTCAATACTAAGCCAAAGACTTTTAAATGGACAATTTTATAATGTTTTAATTTATTATAAAAAACTGGGCGTTTTTCCACCTCTATAATAAACAATTAAGTATCTACCGACATGAATTCTTATTAAAACTTGTGTTTACCATGTAAAACAGGACTGCGCATTAATCTGCAGTTCTGATTTCTGCGTATAATAGTTAACAAAGCAACTAAATAATCGCAGTGGTCGGTTTCAATATTACAAAAAATGAACACAAAAGAGTTTTATGCAAAAGATGTTTAAATAATTTTCCAAATGAAGAAAAATTAAATGAGCATAAAATATATTGTAATATGAATAAAGCAGCAAGAATTGAATTACCAAAAAAATATGATAATCTAATTGAATTCATAAATTATAATAGATCATTAAAAGTTCCATTTACAATTAATGCAGATTTCGAATGCATTTTACAAAAAATAAATACTTGTCAACCGAATCCTGATAAATCTTATACAACAAAATATCAAAAACATTTACCAAATAATTTAGCATATTATATTAAATATCAAAATGGAGATTATAAAGAACCAATTAATTACAATGAAAATGATGCTAAGTATTTTGTGAAAATTTAACTAGAGAAGCAATTGAAATTGATAAAATTTATAGTAGGAATATTGAATATGAATTATCTAATAATGAGAAAAAAATATATAACAATTCAAAAAAATGTCCTATTTGTGAGAGAAATCTAAACGAAACCCCACCAACTATTGCAAAAAGAAAAAGAACTTTGAAAAATATGATTAAATATTTTGAGAATATTGAAGATAAAAAGATTAAATATAATGCTGAATTAGACGATTTATTAAATATATTAGATGCTAATAAAAGAAAAGTTATCGATCATGATCATTTAACTGGAAAATTTAGAGGTGCAGCACATTCGGATTGTAATTTAAGATATCAAAATCCAAAATGTATTCCAGTAATCTTTCATAATTTAGCTGGTTACGATTTACATTTATTTGTAAAAGAATTGGGGGGAGATATAACTTTAATTCCAAAAACTGATGAAAATTATATTTCATTATCGAAAAAAATTAAATATAATACAGGAAATATTGATATAAAAGGAAAACCAATAGTGAGAACTATAGAATTAAGATTTATTGATTCATTTAATTTTTTATCAAATAGTATAGAAAAATTAGCAAATAATTTAAATAAAGATCAATTTAAAGAAATGAAAAAAATTATTCCAGAAAATTTAATTGATTTAACAATTAAAAAAGGTGTTTATCCATATGAATATATGGATTCAGAAAATAAACTAAACGAAACAAAATTACCACCAAAAAGTAAATTATATAGTAAACTGAATGATGAAAATATTTCTGATATGAACACGCACAAAATGTTTGGAATAAATGTAATATTCAAAATTTAAAGGAATATACACAATTATATAATAAAATAGATGTTTTATTATTCGCAGATATCATTGAAAATTTAAGAGAAATATCATTAAAAACATATAAATTAAATCCAGCATGGTATTTTAGTTTACCAGGATATGCATGGGATGTAATGTTGCGAAAAACTAATCAAAAATTAGAATTATTAATAGATTATGATATGTTATTGATGGTTGAAAAAGGAATTAGAGGGGGAATTTCACAATGTTGTAATAGATATGCAATAGCAAATAATAAATATATAAAATCCTTTGATTCTAAAAAACAATCAGAATATATTTGTTATTTAGATGCAAATAATGAATACGGTTGGAGCATGTCAAAATATTTACCATATAAAGATTTTAAATTTGAAAAAGTTGAAAATATTAATTGAGAAAGAAGAATAATCAATACTAGTGAAAAAACTGGAAATATTTTAGAAGTAGATTTAGAATATCCAAAAGAATTACATGATTATCATTCAGATTTTCCATTAGCTCCAGAAAATATTATTGATAATAATAAATTACCAAAATTGAAGACAACATTATATAATAAAAATAAATATGTTATTCATTATACGACATTAAAAAAATGTTTACAATTAGAACTGAAATTGAAAAAAGTTCATAGAGTTATTTCTTTCAACAATAAGATTGGTTAAAATCATATATTGATTTAAATACGAAAAAAAGAACAAATGCTAAGAATGATTTTGAAAAAGATTTCTTTAAATTAATGAACAGTGCAGTGTTCGGAAAATAATGGAAAATTTGAGAAATCGTATTGATATAAAATTATGCACAAATGGCAGGCAATTTGAAAAATTAGTAGCGACGCCAAATTTTAATGATAGAAAAGTATTTTCCAAAGATTTAGTCGCAGTACATATTCAGAAAACGAAAATACTATTTAATAAACCAATATATATTGGAATGAGTATTTTAGATACTTCAAAAATATGTTAATATGGATTTTATTATGATATTTTAAAAAATAAATATAATAATAATATTAAACTTTTATATGAAGATACAGATTCATTAATTTGTTCAATCAAAACTGAAGATTTTTATAAATATATGAATGAATATATAAATGAGCTTGATACATCTGAATATCCAGAAAATAATATTTATAATCTACCAAGAATAAATAAAAAAGTTTTGGGAAAATTTAAAGATAAAATGAATGGTAAAATTATAAAAGAATTTGTATGATTAAGATCAAAATTATATGCAATAAAACCTGATGATGATAATAATATAATTAAAAAAGCAAAAGGAATTAAAAGAATTGTTGTTAAAAAAGAAATCGAATTTGATGACTTTACAAATTGTTTAAATAATAAAAAACCAATATATAAAAAACAAAATTTAATTAGGAGCAATAAACATGATATAAATACTATAGAAATGAATAAAAAAGCTTTAAGCGCATATGATGATAAAAAATATATTTTAGAAAATGGAAAAAATACATTAGCTTGGGGTCATTATAAAATAAATGTTGAAAGAGATAATTTTATAAATCATTTGAAACATATCAAAAAAGAATATGAAAAATTTGAAAATAATTTATAATTTATATAATTGTAATTCTTCTTCATAAATACTTTTTTCTACATCATTAACTTTATAATAATTTACATTAGATTGATAAATTTTATTATTTGTAAATATTTCTTTAGTCCAATTAGTTTTTAATTTATTTTTGAATTGATCTACAGAAGAATGTTGAAAAAGATAATTTTATAAATCATTTGAAACATATTAAAAAAATATGAAAAATTTTAAAATAATTTATAATTTAGATAATTGTAATTCTTCTTCATAAATACTTTTTTCTACATCATTAACTGTATAATAATTTACATTAGATTAATACATTTTATTATTTGTAAATATTTCTTTAGTCCAATTAGTTTTTAATTTATTTTTGAATTGATCTACAGAAGAATGTTGAAAAAGATAATTTTATAAATCATTTGAAACATATCAAAAAAATATGAAAAATTTTAAAATAATTTATAATTTAGATAATTGTAATTCTTCTTCAATAATACTTTCTTCTACATCATTAACTTTATAATAACTTACATTAGATTGATAAATTTTATTAATAATTGTAAATATTTCTTTAGTCCAATTAGTTTTTAATTTATTTCTGAATTGATCTACAGAATATGATAATCTAACTCTATCATCAATATCAAATTTTGGAACAGATTTTGAAATAGGAAATTTATATACAGTTGATAATAATTCATTTTCATTTTTCATATTTACATCAATGGGTTTCATTTTAATAGTTCAATATAAAGTGTTATTATATTTTTTAATAATATTTGGTAATACATTAATCCATTTCAAATGTTTATAAATAACTGGTTTCAATTTTTCTCCTAATGTTCTATTAAATCTTTCAATAATTGATGCTTTATTATCAGTTCCAGTACTATACATTTTTATATTATATTTTTCTAAAATTTGTTTCATCTATTTATTATAGAATTCTTTTCCTTTGTCTACAAATAATAATTTTGGTTTTCTATTTTTTAAAATTTTTTCACATGCATTGGAAACTTCTAATCCTGTTTTTGTTTTTAATGGAATTGCCCATAGAAATTTGGAGAATGTATCAATAACATTTAAAATATATTTATGTCCATCATTTGCTCTTAATAATTGTTTATAATTATTATCAATTATTGGTTGGGTAAAGGATACAGTTGTTGGCCAGGTGACAGTTATTGGCCAGAAAAAATATAAGCGATATTTATAAGAAAGTATGCAAATATATACATCTCAGCTTAAGTGCAAGTTACTCTGGCAACATTGCTGAAAATTACTGTCATTTTTCATAATTTTTCGCCAGAAGTGACAGCGATAATTAACGGTTAAATTTTACAGTGCGTGGACGTTGTTAGTATCTATAGTTTTCTTAACAATTGCGTTATTAGAGGGTCACCTGAAAAGTGAGTAAAATATGCCTTTTAGGCAATGTTTATAATTTTTTTTTATTAGGTATTGGCAAGAGTAAAGGTATTTTTGGATTATGCATGTTAAAACCAAGGTTAGAATTCTAAATAAAAAATATTTAGGGTGGCCAACTACTGTATCAAAAATATTGCCCAGGACATAGTGATTGGCCGGGTGGCCAATCACTGTATATTTACAAAAATAATAAATGGAATTAAAAATCTTAGTTTTTTTAATGTCTTATGACTATTTATGCAATTTTTTCATATATTATAATATTTAAAGCAAGTTAAACAGATATTGGCCATGGCCAATCACTATAACATAGACATGGCCAATAACTGTAGTAACTATTTTTCTTTTAATTTTTTGCTTATTAAAAAAGGTTTTATGCGCTAATTGGGATTTCTTAGCATATTAACAAAAAGTTTGTTTGTTTTACAGAGATGCCAAAAACCAAAAAAATAAAATATACCAAAAAAAGTACACCGAAGATTTTTTTTTTTTTTTTTTATGATCGAGCACAAGCACTATAGGAAAATCCTTTAAGGCGCTCTGGGAGCGGTGCGTGTGCGAAGAAAGCGATTCACGTTTTTCTTGAATCGTTGGAGGTTATATTCGGTTGGAAACACGGTCTCAGAAAGGCCGTTCCACAAAGATGACGTCCTCCAAATGAAAGAGTTCTGAAACAATGATGTTCGGGGTGTACTTAGTTGAACCACATAGGGATGGGCGGCAGTGGTTCGTCGTGTGTTTCTGCTATGCATTACTCTAGGTGGAATCGAGCGGGCAATATCTGTCGAACACTTGCCATGAAAATATCTGTAGAAGAGAGTCAAATCACCAACCTGTCTTCGATGTTCTAAGCTGTCAAGGTTCTTAGTCAGCTCGTGGTCGCCGATTAGACGAACGGCTCTCCTTTGGATGGAATCCAACAACCGAAGGGTATGCTTCGGTGCAGAACTCCAGATATGAGAGCAGTATTCCAGTGATGGTCGAATCTGGGCTTTATAGAGTGTCAAAAGTTGTTGAGGTGTATACAACTTTTTGGTACGGAAAAGTATACCGAGCTTCTGAGAAGCTGCCCTGGCGATTGCCACTACGTGATTATGCCAAGACATATTTCCTCCCAGGTTGACACCCAGCAAATTAATAGACGAAGTCAGTGGAATTGCGTGTCCTGCCATAACGATATCGGGTTCTGCAATGTTGACCTTCTTAGAGAAAACTGCAGCCTGGGTTTTTTGAGCGTTAAATTCGACTTGGTTACTGTCACCCCAAGACAAAATTTCTTCCAGGTCTTTATTGAGGCGTGATACCTCATGTTGTCTGCGAAGATGTGCGTCAGTAGCCGATGTTTGAGGTTTCAAAGTAAAAGATGAGATAAGTGTGCTGTCGTCAGCAAAGCAATATAATGGATTTTCTGTTTTCGCTAGAAGGTCGTTAATGTACAGTAAGAAGAGAGTGGGAGATATTATGGACCCTTGAGGAACACCAGCATTGATGGTGGAGGTGTCTGAGAGAAACCCGTCAATCGCCACTTGCAGAGAGCGGTCCTTGAGGAAGCTAGACAACCATGAACAAAATCGACCGGGCATACCATAAGAACGCAGTTTGCTTAGGAGCCCCTCGTGCCAGACACGGTCAAAGGCTTTAGAGATGTCCAGTGCAATAGCCCGGGACTCCCCATGATGTTCGATTGCGTTGCTCCAAAGATGAGTGACATAGGCTAGCAGGTCTCCTGTTGATCTGGACTTACGAAAACCATACTGATGGTCGCTGATAATTTTAAGGCCTTCCAGGTATTTTATAAGTTGTTGGTTAATAGCTTTCTCCATCACCTTTGATATAACTGAAAGCAATGCGACTGGTCGATAGTTGTTTGGCAGGGTTTTCTTGCCTTTCTTTGGTATAGGCTGGACTCGCGCCTTTTTCCAGCAAGATGGAAATATTCCTTTTTTGTAGGATAAGTTAAAAAGTCTACAAAATACTGGTGTGAGTTCATCGGCGCATTTCTTGAGCACTATAATAGGAATTTCATCTGGACCAGAAGCTTTTTTGGCATCGAGCCCCTTCAAAATTCGTTTGACAGAACGCTGACGGAATACGATATCAGTCATTTCCGATCGAACTGCTGGAATGTTCGGGGGTGTTTTTCCCTGAAAGTCTACCGTAGAGTGTGAAGCAAAGAGTTCTGCGAGTAAGTTCGCTTTATCTTCAGCCGTGGTTGCTATTGTGCCGTCAGAACGTGTTAGCGGTGGAATATTTGATTTGGTAAAATTTTGACTGACGGCCTTAGCGACTGACCAAAAGGACCTAGATCCGTTAGGACTGGCGAGAAGTTTATTTTTGATCCTCATGTTGTGAGCCTCTTTGTTTTGATCTATCGTTTGCTTGCACTGGTTTCGAGCGGTAACAAAGATGGTGCGATTCACATCGGTAGGATTTTTACGCCATTGTCGGTAAGCTAGATTTTTAGCTCTGACAGCACGCTCGCAGTTCTTGCTAAACCAGGGCTTGCCATTCGAAGGGCGCTTCTTGGAGAAAGGAATAAAGGCTTCCATGCCAGTAAGAATGACATCGGAGACCTCTTGAGCACAAGCGGATGGATCATCTGAAGAGAAGCATACTTCCAGCCAAGGAAAAGTGCGAAAATGGTCCCTTAGGTCTTCCCAACTAGCTGATGTGTAGTGCCAAATTTTACGAGGTTTAGGAGGTTGTTCAGAACAAATTGGCAGCTCGCTTAGAGTTGAAATAAGTTTGTGATCGGAAGATCCTAATGGAGGATGAACGGTGACTGTGTATAGGTCAGGGTTGGATGTCAAAAAGAGATCTAAAAGACTAGCAAAATCTCCATCTCGGTCTGGAATTCGCGTTGGTTCTTCCACGAGTTGAGTTAGACCAGAACTGATCGCAAAAGATTCCGCCTCACGACCCTGTTCATCGTTGGTATTTGAGTATTTGAGCCAGTTGATATTGTGGACGTTAAAGTCACCAAAGATGGCGACTTCGGCATTAGGATGGTTGGTTTGCAAGAAGTCAATTGTGTTTGCTAGTGACGAGAAGAGTGCTCTGTAATGGGTGTCACTTGGAGGACGGTAAAGGCAGCAGATAAACTTGGTGATTTTCTGCGTTGATATTTTAAACCACATTACATCAAACTCTGCTGTTTCAAGTGTGTCCTCTCGTTGGCAGCAAAGATCATCTCGGATAAAGAGACAGACCCCAAAGTTGCGTCTAAATCGGAAATGAAAATCGTATCCAGGATATAAATAGCTGACGGTGTTCGTTGACGATCTGACCTTTGTCTCGGTCAGTGCGAGCACATGGGGCTTGGATGTTTGTAAGTGCTGGTGGACTGAATTTATGTTGGTATTAAGCCCTCTGATATTGCAGAAATCAATTTTGAAGCTGCTGTTTTTGGGTGTGTCAGCAACTATAGGTGCCACACTATTTCTCCGTTGAGTGTTGTTAGGGGAACCCAATATATTGTCGGAGACAGTGGATGTTCGGTTAATATCGCTTGATGAGGCCACAGGATCAGCCCCCACCCGGAGATCCGATCGGGGGGCGAGTTTACCTCCGGAGTATTTTGGTCCTGGAGCTTCCATCATGCTTTTTTCTTCCCACCCTGGAAACCGGGAACATCGGCACAGCGACGAAACGTTGACTCAAAGAATAACTCAAGAGCAACTTCACGCCGCCTAAGCCGATGCAATGGTATCTCACCGGGCGATGCCGGGTGGGCCAGCATCTACCATTTGTAAGATGACATAGCAAAGGCCTTAGAAGCTATTGACAAAGGTTTAAGTGCACGAAAAGCTGCTATTCAATTTGGAGTTCCTCGTTCTACATTACAATTTCGATCAAGTGACAATTTTAACAATAAAATAACGCATGGCCCAAACCCTGTCCTTACCGCTGAAGAAGAAAATCTTATAAAGAACTGGATTTTAGTCAGCCAAAGAAAGGGCTTTCCTATTCGCGCTGAAGATTTACAAGCAAGTGTCAAACAGTTCTTAGACGAAAATCCCCGGCCCAACGTTCCATTTTTGGAGAACAAGCCTGGCAAAGGCTGGTATAAGGCATTCCTTCGAAGACATCCAGATATAACTCTGCGAACAGCAGAAGCCGTAACTGCGGCCAGTTCTAATGTATCCGAAACCAATATTCGAAAATGGTTCAAAGGCGTTGAAAATTATTTAACTGAAAAGGATTTTGATGCTATTTTGAAGGATCCGACCCGAGTTTTTAACGGAGATGAGACCTGCTTTCTTCTGTGTCCTAAAAATAAAAAAGTTTTAGCGACTAAAGGGTCGAAGAATGTGTACCAAATTGAACATAATTCCAAATACAATCTCACAGTTATGTTCACTTTTTCTACAGGAGGTGAAATTACTCCCCCAATGGTGATCTATCCTTACAAAAGGTTGCCATCTGACGTACTTCATTCTGTCCCGGATAATTGGGGTGTTGGATGTAGCGACAACGGATGGATGAAAAACCAAAATTTTTATGAGTATATTGGGAATGTCTTATATAAATTTTTAATAAAAAAGCAAACAAAATTTCCAATCATTTTGTTTGTTGACGGGCATTCGACACATATTACATACCAAACCAGCCAACTTTGTTGTGATTTAAATATCATCCTGATTGCTTTATATCAAAATGCAACTAGGATTTTACAACCAGCGGATGTTGCAGCATTCAAGCCGCTTAAATCCAGTTGGAACAAAGCTGTCCTTAACTTTTATAGAGAGTATCCAAAGGCTATACTGTCGAAAGAAAACTTTGCACCTGTATTAGCTACCGCTATTAGTGAACTGAAGCCTGAGGTTATTAAAAATGGTTTTCGAGCATGTGGACTTTGCCCTTGGAATGCTTCTGCAATTGACTATACAAAATGCATTGGCATGAATATTTTGCAACATAATTTGCAGAAATTCCGCTCTGAAACTGATGAATCCACATCTCTGTCCTTTAAAGAATTTATATCAATAGTGGGAGGTGAAGAAATAGAAACGTTAAAAAACTTCGAAAATATAAAAAGTCCTAGTGATGAACTAAAAGCATTTTTTAAAATATATAGTATATTTAAAAACAAAACGTGCCCCAATAAACAAGAATCTCTCAGTGAATTAAGCTTAATAAGAACAAGCGATAAACCAATCACTATTTCAAGAGAAGTAAGTTCTAACGCAAAATCTGTCGGTGGAAAAAATCCAACAGTGCTTAATTTATCAAGTATTAAAGACATAAGCTCAACTGTTGATATAGAATCTCTTCCAATTATTTTTGAAGAGAAATGGGAATACACAGCTGACCCTAAAAAACCTACTGCTTTAGAATCTGATGTTCCTAACTCTCTGTTACAACCTGGTCCTTCAACTAGCAAACAGTCAGAATGTTCTTTAGGGCTTACATCTAATACTTCATTGGATAATTTTTTTGTTTGGCCATTAACTCCCGAACGCAAAGGTAAAAAACAATCAGAAAAACTTCCATTTGTGTTAACCTCAACTGCACGAAAAAATGCTGAAAAATCCAAAATGGAAAAAAAACTATTTGAAATAGAACAAAAAGAACAAAGAAAAGTAGAACGTTTAGAAAAATGAAACTTAAGGAACAAAAAGGTAAATCAATACCAGGTAAAACATTAAAAAAATCTTCCAATAAATCGAAAAACACAAAACAAGATTGCGATAGCACAAAAAATTACAAGGAAAAAGCCGATTCAAATAATGATACTTTGATCAATAGTGAAGCACGCAGTTTATCGGCATCGGTCAAAGTTTTTGAGAAAATATCCTCGCCAGGGCAAAATTTTGATCATGAAAAGATTTTAGAAGTAATTGACAGCGATTTTTCAGACAACATAAAAGTAACTACTTTAAAAGAGGTATTAAGGTGCATTTGCCAGCAAATCAAAGTTTCGTAAAGAGCAGTAACAAACTGGAAGTAAGTAAAATAAAAGTATTATTGCCCAATACATGCATAGAGCCGGAAGAAGCAGAATACAAAGGGACAGGTTTTATATATTCTGAAAAATCTCCCTTAGCACCAATAATACCAATTATTTATAACCAAGATAATATAGCATTTTCACCTGAAACAACAAACTCCATAGTACCGGAAAGTACCAAAAGAAGATTATTTGTAAGCGATTCACCTACAAAATGCAAAAAAACCCAGATCGAGGAAAGAAGTGAATTTCTCGTTGAAAACAGTACAGGACATATTCGAGTAAATACGGGCTTGTGTTATGCTTGTTTATTTAACATTACTTTCAAGAAAGTAGGACTACTTTGTTTTAATTGTACTAGAGCATTTCATATAACATGCGTTCCAAAAATCAATGAAACAAAAAGCAATAAGTTTATATGCACTAACTGCATGTCAAAATAGTTTTAAACAATGGATTGACTTTATGTGTAATATCTAAGTAGAATTATATACTTAACATTAACAATATTTTGTTTGTGTTTTGTATAATATATTTTTTAAATATTCTTTAAGTAAGTTGCACCCAGTACTACCTAAGAAGGTACCTGCCTATAAGTTTGGCGTAGGTATGTTTATTATTGCGTTATAATAAACACTGGCCAATAATTGTAGCTGACCGGCCAATTACTGTATTTTTTGCAATATTTTTTATTTTTGTATATTATAAGTTCTTTAAGTTAGTTGTTATTTAAAATAGTTATTGAATATTGTTGCTAAATAACCTGACATACCTGAAAATATATAAAAAAACTTATTTTAGATATGAAAACATTTATTTTAATACCCTCATGTCGCGAGGAAGGCTTAAGTGGCCAATAACTGTATCCTTTACCCTTGGAGTTTTGTTCTCAAATTATAAGAATTTTCTTCTATTTTCCCTTTTCGTCTATAAAAAGAATATAAATCAGCTTGCCAAGTATTATCAATTCCTTTTTGAACAAAATGTCTAGTAACAAAATTTTTTCTAATTGGTTTAAATAATTCTTTTATTTCAATATCTCTATATCAAGATTTTGAAATATTATTTTTTTCAGAATTACAAATTTTACAAATTGATAATCTTCTCCAACGTTTGTTCTTTTCAATAAATTTTGGAATATCTATACTTTTAGTTTGTTTTTACATGTTCTACAATAATCCATTTAATATCAAATTTTTAATTATATTTCTTTTTCTTTGCTGGAGGATTATTATCATATATAATATAACAAGTGCATTGATAATTATCGGTAATTTTAGAAAAATTGCATGACGGCATATTTGCCTAAAATTACCAATAATTATCAATGCCCGCGTTATATTCGTAGGAGAATTTCATGAACGGATTTTGCTTTACCACGTATAGTTAAACGTTTTATGTCATTCTCACAGAAAAGTAGCTGGTATAACATTGTTAGGGTAACCAAATAACATTTCAATGCATCTGTTAAAAAAAGGTCGCGATTTGGAATCCAGTCAATGGAAACTATAAATGAAAATATTAAGAATCTAACGCCCATACATACTAAACGATCAAAGCAGTCCATATGGTCTCAGTTTTAACTATTCTGCGAGGAGAAAAGTTATATATTAGGTTCAGACACCGCTGAAGAAGTTTTGGTGACTTTATTGAAAGATTGGGGAGCCAATATGCGCAAGAAAAATGGTAGTGAGTACAAGGAAGCAGTCGTCAAAACAATGTGGAACGTCACTGCAAAACTTCTAAAAGAAAAGTACTACAACGAATATAACAGGAAGATAGATCCTTTTACTGACATTTCTTTCAAACCAGCAAGAGATGCTCGCGATGCTGCAAGAAAAATGTTACAAAAAAACCCAGAAAAAAGGACAGCAAGTGCAGTTGCATTTAATCATAAGCAGTATTTGCAAATGGTACAAATTTGGGATGAAAATACACCAGAATTTTTACAGAAAAAATTTTCATATCGTTTCCTAAGAACTGGCTTGGCGAGGTGGGGAAGCTGTGAACTGTTTGGTCGATTTCTTCAAGGAAGATGGCTTAAACCGTGTTGAGAATAACCCGATATTTTCAAAAACGGCACAAGGTGGAGCTCATAATTTAACAGATAGCAAATGGTTAGTACAGAATTAAGCAAATCCTGATATTTGCCTGCTTAGACTTTATAAGAAGCTTATTTCTAAGAGGGGCCAAAATATTAAAACAAACCGATTTTTTTTAACTCCTAATCTTGACTGGAAACATGTAACGAAATATGGTTTAAAAATTCACCAATTGGCAGGAACGAAATTTCAAAATGGACAGCAAAATCGGCTGAAAAGTCAGGTATAGCGCCAATGAATAAAAAAGTTAAATTTACCAACCATTCACACCGGTCGACAGCAATTAGCCAACTATCAAAAAGGGGAGTAGATGCGTCACAAGTTATGAAGATGAGTGGACACTCAAATGTAAGTTCCATCAAGCCTTATCTTCAGCTAGACTCAGAATTTCACAACTCATTGGTTACTAAAATGAGAGATATTGGAACTTCATTGAAAACAACATAAAATTATGGCAGTAATGTGGAGAATGTGTCGTCAGATTTTCAACAAAAAGGTCCTGTGACAATCAATTATAATAACTGCACATTTAACCATTAAAATTAAATTATTCATATTATTATACGATTGTTAATATTGTTTTTTTCTTCTATAATAAAATATAAATATAGGATAACATGCCTGTTGTTTTTGTTAACATTAGTGTAAATGCAATGAATGTTTTGTTTGTGTATCATTATGACTAACAAAAAAAAATATGTCAAAAAATTATCATGATAATTTTTTTCTGTCAAAAAATTATCGGGATAATTTTTTGCAACAATAGAATAACCATGGTAATACACAATAAAATTATGGTATTTGATTGTTTAAATACGGTGAATGAAATTCTCATCAAAATTTTCTCTTTTTCTTTTAGGACTATCTTCTAATTTTTCATCACAATATAATAAATCTTCTATTGTTAAATTATTTAATAATTCATGAATTTTGATTGAATTTTCACATAAGCAGAAAAACATATTACAAATATAACAAGGTTGTGTACCTTCCATTTATATATAATTATTTTATAAAAGAAGCTTTATTAGTTCCACAAATTTTACATTTTGATTTTAAAATATTTCTATTATTTTTAGTTTTTTCTTTATGTGGATTAACATTATCAGTTTTCTTTTTACATTTGACACAATATGATTTTGATTCCATTTATATAGGAAAAATTTATAACAAAGTGTTAGATTCAATTCTTTTTATATCTTCAATTAATTTAATTTCTAAATAATCCAATCTATCAAAATAATTTCTAGAAAATTCAATTTTATTATGTAATTGTTCTTTCATTCAGTTATATAAATTTATAGAATTTGGATTATATTCTACACAATATATAATTTCAACATTTAAAAAGTGTAACTGCTTTATATTATTTAATAAATTTCAGTCGCACATTATTTTTTTAAGATTTTCACAAATTTTCATATTTTAAAACATTACAAATATTTTTAAAACTGATTTTTTTCATAGAAAAATTGTATCTATTAAAATCGAGTTTTTATTTTTTCTATATAAATTTAAAAAATCTGAATTACACTTTCTTAATAAATTTGTTTTTATAAAAAGTTATAAAAAATGAATATTAATTATTAAAAACGATTTTTTATATGGAAAAAATTGTATCTATTAAAAACAAAATTATTTTTTTTATAGAAAAATTGTATCTATTAAAAACGAATTTTTATTTTTTCTATATAAATAAAAAAAATTCTGAATTACACTTTCCTAATAAATTTGTTTTTATAAAAAGATATAAAAATAAATATTAATTATTAAAAACTTATTTTTTTATATAGAAAAAATTGTATCTATTAAAAACGATTTTTTATATAGAAAAATTGTATCATTAAAAACGAATTTTAATTTTTTTATTTTTTCTATATAAATAATAAAATTCTGAATTACACTTTCTTAATAAAAATTTGTTTTTATAAAAAAGATATAAAAATAAATATTAATTATTTAATAGACGAATATCCTATATATATTCTATTCTCTCAAAATATTTAAATATAAAAGATACCATTAATGTCTATAATGTAACAAAAAATAAAAATTTTTTTTCTAATTATTCAAAGTCAGATTGGTTCAATACTTGTCAACATCAAATATTAGCAAAAGATTTTATTAGAGAATTTCAAGATGTAATTAGTTGGGCCAATATTTCTGGATAACAAATATTATCAGAAGAATTTATTAGAGAATTTTCAAAAATTCAAGTTTATTGGTATTATATTTCTCAATATCAAATATTATCAGAAGAATTCATTTGAGAATTTCAAAATAAGGTTAATTGGGGGGCCATTTCTGAAAATCAAATATTATCAGAAGAATTCATTAGAGAATTTCAAAATAGGGTTGAATGGAGTGATATTTCTAGTTATCAAATATTATCAGAAGAATTCATTTGAGAATTTCAAAATAAGGTTAATTGGGGGGCCATTTCTGAAAATCAAATATTATCAGAAGAATTCATTAGAGATTTTCAAAATAAAGTTAATTGGAGAGGTATTTCTAGAAATCAAATATTATCGGAAGAATTCATTAGAGAATTTCGAAATAAGGTTGATTGGTATTATATCTCTCAATATCAAATATTATCTGAAGAATTCATTAGAGAATTTAATTATGAGATTAATTAGAGATGTTTTAATCACATATTAATATAAGAATTCATTAGAGAATTTCAATAGAGAAACACTATTTAATTTCTAAAATAGCAGTAATATCAGCTCACCAAAATCTATTAGTTTATTATCTTGATCACAAATTTTAATTTCTATTTTATTTACAGAACTATGTTGAACTGGAAAAAAAATTGCATTTTTTAAAGGTTCATAAATTATTGGGTGTTTGAATTGTGATGCTATTTTAAAATTTGATATAATATTGGTTTCATATTTCCCTATTCTCATACCATCTGCTAAATTACAATGAACGTTTATACTTTCTACTGGATATAATTTTCTTGGTCTATCTAAAACTTAATTTGATAAATTAAATGTATTTGTTACTTCATTCAATTCTAAATCTTTAATGACTTTCTTAAGATGGTTAAATGTGTATTGTCCAGGTAGAATAGTTATATTACCAATTTTATTATTTTCTTTTGTAAAATTTGGCATTAAATGTGTACTATGAAATGCAATGAGACCTACATTAAATCCATCATTCAAAAGATGATGCTCAAAATGATGGTATAATATAGATTTATTACTAGTTAGTTTTATAATCATTTATAGAAAAAAAATACTAATAAATGGATATTTTTGGAAGAGTTGAATGTTGTTCTAGTGAAGTAGAAAAATATGAAATAAATCAGAATGAAATTAATAAAAAACTACAAGAACTTCAAGATGTACTAGATGGATTAAAAAAAAATTGATTTCTCTAAAAATATTGAGAATTTAAAAACTAATGACAATCAACATATAAAAAGAATAAGTGATCTAGAGGAAAAACTAAAAGATCTTGTAACAAAATCTCAGTTAGATGAAACCATTCAGAATAGTAAACCCAAACGATCCATTAATGATGACATGATTCAAAACAAAATTAAAGAATTCGAAAACAAATTAAATGCTTTTACTATTACGGATGATTCTATTTCTGTAAATAATAGAAGAATTGCAGATGTAAGTCTTGGTATAGATGGGAATGATGCAGCAACAATAAGAGAATCATTTTCATTATCATATATTATGTTAGAAAATAAACTAAATGAATTCGAAAACAAATTAAATGCTTTTACTATTACGGATGATTTGTATTTTTGTGAATAATAGAAGAATTGTTGATGTAAAAAGTAGCGGAAATGAAACTGATGTTGTTATTGCAGAATCAGTAAATACATTCGGAGATATGTTAGAAAACAAAATAATATTAAATGAAAAACAAATAAAAGAATTGACTTCTCATGTTGAATATCTGCATAGGCGATTGTAATTAAAATTAGATCATATTAAATGGAAGGATATCTAGAAAAAAAATTATATGTTTTTAGAAAAAGTTATAATTTTTATTATAAAATTAGTCTAATAATTTTAATTTTAAAGGTGCTATTTAGTGTTTCAGGCATTTCTAGTTATTATTATTTACCATTATCTTTTTTATCTCTAATATCTGGAGTGATTGAAGTAATAGAAAAATTTATAAAGCAAAATGAAAGAATCGTAGAATATAAATTAACCTACACATTTTATAATTATTATTTGTTAAATCTTTATAAAGCTAAAAAAATAACATCAGAAGAAATTAAGCTGCGAGAAAACGATTTCATGGAAAATATTCAGTTTTTTTCCTAGAGAAAAGTATATAAAACAAGCAAAATTAAATGGTTATAATTTTTTATCTGTATAAATGAATAAAAAATATAAAATCACACCATTTCAATGTGGAGATGAAGAATCAAAATCTATATTTCCTTTACCTTTGCGATGTTTAATTCTAGGAAAATCAGGATCAGGAAAAACAACTGTATTATGGAATATTATTAGTAAATATTGGATAGATTATGAAAATTTATACATTTTTACAAAATCAATAGACCAACCAATTTATGATAATTTAAAGAAACTTTTTCAAGATGTAGATGCTGTTGAAACCCATTTTTATGATAATTGTGAGGATATAATTTCTGTAGACGAATGTAAACCAAATAGTTTGGTTGTTTTTGATGATTGTTTATTAGAAAAACAAAATAATATTAAAGAATATTTCGTTAGATCAAGACCAAAAAATATTTCTTGTATATATTTAAGTCAAAATTATAGTTTGGTTGATTTACAAGTTATCAGAACAAATTTAAATTATTTAATTATGTTTGTACAAGATTCCCATTATATTAAGAAAGATTGGTAGTGATAAAACATTAAAAGAGTTTCAAGAATTGTGTAATAAATGTTGGAAAAAGAAATATGGATTTTTATCGATTGATTTAAAAAATAGACGTTATTTCAACATGTTGGATGTATAATGTGATGTATAATGTGATGTATGTCTAATGAAAGTTATAATAAAATATATTCCTAAGAAATGATCGTTATAATTAAAAATATTCCTAATAAATGGACATTAACAATATTCAGAAAAACTTAAAAAAAGAGATTGCAAATGCTCAAAAAATGAAGAAAGATTCACAAGAAAAAGTTGTTTAAAAGTGGATGTTAATAAAATTGAAAAATCTAAAAAGGAGATTGAAAAGAGTCAAAAAATAAAGAAAGATTTACAAAAAACATTCGCAAATGCAAATAAAAAAATTTCAGATAATGATTTAGAAAAAATAGTTGAGAAAGATGTTGTTGAAAATATTTTTCCGAAAAAAAGAGAATTTACTAATGAAGAACTTCAAAAATTAAAAAATATTAAAAAACTAATGAATAATGATTTTAAAAGAATTAAAAAAAATATAATAATGCAATAGTTCCTTTTTCAACTAGAAAGTCTAAATTTCCTATTGGTTTATCTCCATTAGTAATAGATTCTACATCAAACACTCAAGAATCTGGAACTCAAACACCATCAGTTATTAGTTTTGGAGAGATTGCTGCTGCATTTTTACATAATGAAAAATCTTTCGGTATCTATTATGATAAAGAAAAAAAACAATATAAGATTGGGAAAGAATTTATAAAAATTCAGGATAATGATATACTTTTAAAAGATAAATGGATACCTGGAACAACATGTTTATGAAATTTATTAACTTCATCAGCTTCAGATCCTCCTCAAAGAAATGATTATACAGATGAAGATTTGGAAACCTATAAAAATATTTTACTTGAAACTGATGCAATTTATCAAAATAATGATAAAAGTACTGGGAAACCAAAATCAAGCGCTGGTAATAAATAAGCAATTTTAATAAAACTCATATGGAATGAAATCAAATTTGGATCTAATTCTACTAGTGCAATTAATCGAAGAATTTCAAATATTCAACAACAATCAACTCCTGATAAAACTTTAGAATGGGATACAAGATATTTAGCACCATATTCTCCACTATTTAATACTCCAAAACGTGGTAGTGGAATAAAAAAATATACAGAAAATCCTGTAGAATATAAATATATAGACAATTTAAATGTATTAATAAATAGATTATATTTTCTTGCTGCAGAAGAAAAAGCTGGTAATAATAATTTTCATAATGAAAAACTTGGTATTTTACATTTTGGTACAAAACAATTAGAAAATCTTTTAGATACTCCAAATGGAATAGAATATTTAATTTCATTTATATCTAGATTACCTAAAAAAGTTGTTGGATCTGGATTAATGAATGATTTTATAAATAAATTATCTTTTGAATTGCATTGGCCTGGTTATAATTATTTAGGACCTGGTACAAAATTAGATGAACGATTAAAAAGAGGAGATAAACCTATAAATAAATTAGATGAAGCTGCTCAAGAACATGATATATTTTATAAAAATCATAAAGATGCAAAAACTAGAATAAAGCTGATGAAGTTTTAGAATATAAAGCTTGGGACAGAGTTTTCGATCCTAATGCAAATTTGGGTGAAAAAACAGCAGCGTGGATCACTACAAATGCTATGAAAATAAAAAGACATTTAGGAATTGGTTTAAAATAACTTTTTTTTATAATTTTTTTATGTAATAAATGGAGTATTCAATTTATCATGTTAATCTCTCAGAGAATCAAAAAATTAAAATTAAAACTGGTTATAAAAAGAATGTACCAGTTACTATTCAATTAAAAACAGATCAAAAAGGAAATGATAAAATATTATTAACTCAAAGACAAATTAATAAAATTGAAAAATGTAAAAAAGAAAATAAAGGTTGTAGAATTACTTTATCTCATAATCAACTCAAAAAAAAATCATTCTGGTGGATTTATTCCATTACTTTTTGCAGGATTGGGAGCTTTAGGAGCTGTGATAAGTGGTGCTAGTGCTATCGCTAATTCAGTTATCAATAAAAAATCAAAAGATAAAGAATTAGAAGAACAAAAAAGACATAATAAATCTATTGAAGAAAAAGATAAAGTTATTGAAGGAAAAGGGTTAAAAAAAAGTCGAAAACCAAAAAAATAATTCCACTAATTAACTATGATATTGAAAAATTTTGTAAAAAAATTAAAAATTTTAGAAGTTGTTTAATAAAATATTAATTACCTAATAAACCCCATGAAAATGAATCAGGAGTATTAAATTTAGAAAATTCTTATCAAAATGGTTCTCATTGGGTTTGTTGGATTAAATATAATAATTTAAAATTTTATTTTAATTCTTATGGGGATGCTAAACCACCCAAAGAATTAGTAAAATATTTAGGGAAATATAATCTTAATTTTATTGATGATAGGATTCAAAATTATAACGATTCACCTATATGTGGTCATTTGTGTGTAAAACTTTTTAAAAATGTAGACAAAATTAAGAAAACAGATCAATTTATACCATCTATAAAAAAAATAATCGAAAATTTAGATTTTTAATAAATTTTTTTCTACTAAATGGAGAAAGTTTTTGAGAAATATTTAAATTTGATTGTGAGATCTGAGTATCATAATTTTTTGCCACTTTCTACTTTCAATTTTAATAATGTTCTTAAAAAAACTGTTTTTAAAATTGATGAGGGGGATGGTTTTTTAAATGTGAGAAATGCTAAATTCGACATCTCTGGAAAATATGTGCATGAAACTGATGGGCAAAATTTTGGTGCTAATGCTAATATAAAATTAGTAGACAATTTTGTAGCTCATTTGTTTACACATATTGAAATTAAAAAACATAATAAACTTTTAGATGAAATTGAATATCCTGGTCAATCTAGCACTGTAAAAGGTACTGTTAGTTTTTCTTTGGATAATAATGGACCAACAATTAATTTAGGATTTCAATCTAGATTTACAGGAGGTGGTAATTTTCAAAGTTTTGGGTAATTTATCTAATCTCGGTTTGGGACTTTTTAAAGATGTTAAAATTCCAATATATAGGGGTGGATTTGAAATTACTTTTACTAGAAATGGAGACAATGATGCGCTATATAGATGGGCTACAAAGAAAAATAATGGCACTTTTGATGATCCTACGAGACAAAATAAGGGAAAAATTATAATTGAGGACTTTGTAATCAGAATTATGATAATTGTATACGATGATATCAGTAAAGTTCAGTTAATAAATGAATTAAAAACTCTATCTCAACAAAATCATTATAATTTTATTTTTAAATCATGGCAATGTATCCAACACAAAAATATATCTGGAAAAACTTTAGGTTTGGATATTACTAATAATTATAGAAATATTAGAAATCCTTTATTTGGTATGGTTGCTTTTCTGGCAAATAGATCAGATGATCAAGATATGGAAACAAGCGTATTTGATCATTGTAATGTGAAAAACATTTGGTTCGTTTGGTTTGAAATTAATGGAAAAAGATACCCTGAAGAATTGCAAAACTTTGATTGGGATAATAAAAAGTTTTCAGTTGCATACGACATGTATATGGATTATAAAAGACTATTTTATAAAACACATTTGGAATTACCTTTAATATATTTGAATCCTAATCAATTTAAAAATACTAGACCTATTTATGTAATCGATCTATCTAGACAACCAGAAAATATCTGAGAATCAAAAAATAATATTATTTTACGTGTAGATTTTAACAAAAATATTATTCCCCCTAGTGGAAATGAAGCAACTATTGCTTATATTTGTATGGTTTCTTTGTCAGAATTTTCTTATGACATTGTAAATAATACAATTAAAGAAAATATTTAAAGAAATATTAAAATTATTTTTATTTTAATTGTTTAAAAGATACAAGTATATCCCTCTATAAATTAAACTCATTATTACATAAAATCTGCTAATTATCACTTATATTTCCTGTACCCGAGAAACAGGATGTTAAAAAGATAAGCATAAGGTGTCGCTAGTATTTTTAAAATGTTATTATAAAATACTCAAGGTTTTTTCGGTGCATAATGTCAGGGTGGGTTCGTTTTGTCGGTATGCTGACAATTCGTACCGAACAAATTTATTTTGCAGCGATTTGTTTACAAAACTTATTTTTATAGCATGTGTTGTTTCGGATTAAGCTCTAGAAAATTCTAGAAAGTTCTCGAAAAAAGTGTACCGTAAAATGGGGGGGATTTGACCGCTGGGGTGAATTTGACCAAAAACATAAAAAAATATTCATTGGGGTTTGCTTGTGTCACCCTGTACGTTTTTTGGAATAAGTACTAGAATTTAGGTTTTTTCGGTTTAAAAACCCCTTCTTTTGTTTTATTTTGGTGTATTTCTGTTTTATGTTTATGATTATATTTCACTTTTTAACATACATCTACTAAACTGTGTGTTATTTGGTCAAATTCACCCATATTGCACAGAAAATACTTTTAACATGCAAAACTCCTTTACAGTCAAGTTCATCCCAAATGGGGTGAACTTGACCAAAGTCACTTTTTATTTTTTTTTTCAAGTTATGACGATTTTTTTTGCAATTTTTATGTAGCATACTTAAAGTGAACAGCGAAACCCATAATATACTTGCACACACAAAAATGTAGCATAATTTAAAATATGATTTTTATAGGGTCAAAGTACAAAATCGGTCAAAGTCACCCCATTTTACGGTATATAAATAGAGGTGCTGTTGAAAAATGTAGAGAGAAGATTTATCTGTTGCAAAGGAAAGTCATTTTAAGGTAAGAATTGTTTGTATTTTTAGATTTTTTTTCTCTATAAATGGAGGTTTATGAAATTAAAGAAATTTTTCATCTTAAATTTGGTGGAACTAAGAATTATCTTCCTGTGATTATTAATAATCCAGATGGAAAAATTAAAAAACTTTCTTTAATAGGACATTTCAATTTTACAATGAAACATGGAGCAGACAATATATTTGTTCAATTACCACGTCTATTCTTGTGGTTAGAGACAAAAAATGGTGATGAATGAGTAGTTGATAAACAATCAATTGGTGATTATGGTTTAACCCGAATTCATTATCAAAGA
This sequence comes from Polydrusus pterygomalis, assembly GCA_963969555.1. Lineage (NCBI taxonomy): Eukaryota > Metazoa > Arthropoda > Insecta > Coleoptera > Curculionidae > Polydrusus > Polydrusus pterygomalis. The sequence goes on along the minus strand of OZ018381.1, from coordinate 4,086,611 downwards.
TTTACCTATTTCGCATTAATTAATGGTGCCAAAGAAATTAGAATTGGAATAAAATCTGGTCAGGATTACTATGCTTCTTCAATATATTTTAAATTTCTAGTTGGTGATGTATTATTACCAAGTATTAGAATTTTTGTTGAAAATATCCCTGAAATAGTAAAAAAATAATTATGAAGATGCTTCTAAAAATAGGGGTGATATCATTATACCTGATATATAAAATCTTTACTCTAATTTTCGGAAATTTTAGTAGATATTATGCCGGTCCTGGCACACTTGGACAAATCATTAAATTTTCATTAAAAAACCCTTCAAAATCCAATTTGAAAAAAATAATTAAAAATTAACATTTTTTATTAAAAAAATTTTATATATAAATAATGGATCTATTGCACGAATTAAATTCATATACTTCTCCACAAAAACCATATAAAAATTTAAAACAATTTGTTATTAATAATCCTTATAAAATTTTAAAATTTGAAAAAGTAAAAACCAAATATGGTGATTCAATTCGTGTGGAATTAGAAGAGTTTTATACCTATTTACCAAAAATTTTTCTAAAATTGGATAAAAAAAAGATTTCTGAAATGAATAAAATGGATTTATCTTTGATATTTAAAGGTCTTAATGAATCTGTTTTTTTTTAAATTGTTTTTAAAGAGAATTAAATAGTTCAATTTTTAATACATTTTTATTTTTCGTATTTTTTAAAATGTGTGAATCAGCTGTCAATTAGTAATTTTTTCAGCATTTTCAATAGTTTTTTTCGCTTTTTTAGTATATTTTCTTTGTTTTTCTGCAGGTTTTTTTAGTTTTTTGTCTAGTTTTTTCAGATTTTTCGCTTTTTTATTAGCATTTTTAGTTTTGATTGTTCGGCAAATTTGCCGGTGGGCCAGGACCGGCACCCCTCTACTACTATACCTTGCTTATGGAAAATGCCGCACCTACATGTAAATACGGCGTTTTTCCTAAGTATGCATACGTTACTGTATTTTTACTAAGCACACGAGCAGTTAATTTTCTCTTAAAAAGCGTTGAAGCGGATCAATTGTTTGTTAACTTTTGTGCCGGCTGGATCTTAGTTTTGTAATGTGTGTGTCTGATGTTTAAATATGGCGAAAAGAACAAAATTAATAATTATAATACAAATAATAATTATAGACAGGTAAGTACCTATGATATTAGATTTGTCTGTTATTTTAGCGAAATCTTTTATTTCCTTGGATCATAACTTCATAACCTCTCAAATAAAAGTATGGTTCCAGTACATTTTATGTACACCGGGTCAGTGGCGCAACTACGGGGGAGGGTGCTACGGGGGCTTAAGCTGCCCTAGAATCTGGTAATAGTATAAAGTTTCATCCATTTTTGTAGGGTTGTTTAGGCGGTATTGCCTTAAGGTTTGTTATTGACTTGCGATTTTCCTGAGGATTCTGTGTAACGTGTTATTTTCTCCTTAGAATTACTTACGATGCGAGTGCATATTTTACTGACAGAATGGCGAATGCGCTAGAAAAAATACGTAGCATCTGTTTGCAAAGAAGCAATCCCTTTTTATTTTTGCTGAACCATAAGAATTAAAACTACACTAGAGGGTAAAGGAACCCATAAGTAAATGCTTTAATGACTACTCAATTAAATACAGTACAGTTAGATTAGACTACAATGAAAAGTTATTATGGGGTACGTTGATGTATAATGGGTCCATCGAGAGTTTGGTCATATCACTGGAATCATTCTCGTAGTATGGTATGGTTTACGCCTTAGTGGTGGTTGTCTCTAGTAGCCCAACCTAGAAAGAAGAAAAGAAGACGTTAGATACTTAATCGAGTAAAAGTTATTTAGAAACGAGACTAGCTGTTATTTTTCTAATAGGGAGTAAATATTTTATTATATCTACAAGCCACTTCTTTTGTAAACTGTTTCCACTACTGCCCTACCTTGTGTATGGGTATAGGGCTCCCGTCGTTATTCCATTGTAGGCCTTTTTAGGTGATCTCGATATGTCTAATTTTACATTTTTGTACCTTAGGGTTCCTGTAGATATATATCTCTGGTTATGGTTGGGCGTACATACTGTATATTTAGGAGTGTTTTTAGATCGGTTTTCAGCATTTCTAAGACGGTTTATCTAAAACAGAAAGCAAGAGCTTGATTGTTGATATACCACTGACATATTATGAGGTTATGTTTACGGATGCGATGGATGCAGGATAATAATATAAAATAAATAATTATAAGAGAGTGTACTACGTTTTATTGCGTATCTGATTAGTTTTCCTTGGTTTTTCGTAGGTATTTCGATTTCTTGTTGATTGGCATTTGTTCATTATTTTCAGTTTTGACAGTATCAATTTCATTTCTGACGTTGCGCCATAGGAAGCGATTAGTGGCACGGCGCACGAAAATAGAAACCCACGTGGCTAACATACTAATATAGACCCTTTGTTCACTGGCTTTAAGGGTCATACCGGAAATACGTGGCCGATATGTTACTCAAAATAGTAAATATTTATTCTTTTAATTACTTTAATTGGGATTTAGGTAATGAGTACCAGTGTTTGAAAATAGTTTTATTAATTATGCTAGATTTTTCCGTTAGGAATTTGTACGATATTTACTGGATTTGTTAATTGTTTAAAACACGTGTTTGCTTGAATCCATGCGGTTTCTACAGTGTTGCCACATTGATTTTGAGGAATTCCCACTTTTAGTATTATCGACGACACCTCTATTATGACATGAATATTTTGGCTTTGACGTTATTTAGAATATGTATTATTATAGGATATTGGTCGTATTTATAAGGACAGGATTGGAAAGTAGATGTCCGGTGAATGTATGTATTCTAAAGGTCACTCGATAGAATGACTAGTTTGTTTGGTTGCCTAACCTTGTGGTGATTTTGTAGTAGGTATTTAATGAGTGTAGCAGGTCATGATAAATGACGATACATTAGGCAACGCCTCGATTTGTGACAAGGACAAAAAGGTTAATATCTGTGTGTTGAAGTGAGATGGGTAGATACAGATTTTTCTAGATTTTGTCCAGATTTTTCCCTCAATTTGTCTTGATTTGGTCGTTGGTAGAAACCAAGCCCAGCGGACTCCTTCATAGAATTCTGGAATTTTGGGCGTTTGTTACTACTAGTGTAGTATAGTGTAGTACCGTTTAGTACGGGATAAGTTCACCCTAATTCTACTGGAAATTTTGGCAGTTTTGGGATAGTTTTTGTGGATTTTGGGGGCCGATTTCCATTCACACGTGTGGATTATAATTCTTGAAGAGAACGCAACTGTGCCCCGTTTAAGAACCTAAGGTAAGAAGTCTAGAATAGGATATTGATTGGCTAGATTTTCTTTTGTGTGTGTTAATGCTCTGAGAAGGTAATTTGGGAATTTTTCTAATTAGCCCCATTCTTTTCAGGGGTGTTACGAATGTTACGAATTTTACGAATGTTACGAACGTTACGATACGATTCCGATACGATTTAGTTACGTTTCGTTACGATTTGGGACAATCTGGGTGATCTGACGATTTGGTTGATTTGGGTACGATTTTGGAGGTTGCACTCGATTGTAGCAGTGGCAGCAAGTATAGATATCGTCGATCTTCCGTGACAGATCCAGGTTTCCGACCACTGTACCATTGACAGTCCGGTTACTATGCCATTGGGTCTGGACGCTTGACGCATGGTAACCTTAGAACTTCAGCCGTCTGACAGCTGGTTAGACAACCGATTTTGACATTTGAAGGACTTGTAGCCAGACACGCAAATTATAACTTTGTATATTTGTACATAATATTACAGTAGATTCTGATATCGAAATATAGACGTGATAGTAGAGCTATTATAGACTAGAATTTATGACGATGCATGCAGTGCATTTGTCTGTACTTTCGATTTTTGTCTGTACTTTCGATTGAAACTTATCCGTGTTTAGTAAACCGTGTTGGCTGAACCGTGTTTAATAATGATATCTAATATCCACGTGATAGTAGTTGTATTATAGTGTAGGGATTTTATGATGATGCATGCAGTGCATTTGTACCTAATTTTGATTGAAAACTATCCGTGTTGAATAATACAATGACATGTTGAATAATCCACGGGTTGAATAAAGAACTTTTGTTAGTATACGTGTACTACGGTTAATGTTTATTTGAGTAGATTTTCGTATAGTAATTTAGTAAACTTTATTTAGTAAATAATTTTTATTTGGCAACCGTGTACGATATTGTCATGTATAGATACAGAGCCTCTGCCATATTACGTATAATACGGGCTCTTTGGCGTTGTTCCTAGCTTTGGGGGGTAGAACAGAGGGTTGAATCAAAGTCAGAGGTAGAAAACATATACAGATTTATTGATAAAAGGGAAGAGTTTAATTGGTGATGTTGAATATAAAAATGGTTATTTAGTGGTTAGAGGACCCAGCTTGCTTAGTTAAAATAATATACTGGTACTTACATCTTAGAATAAAAAGGGGCTCAGCTCTTATGGGTTAATCACTCGGTATTCGCACACACATCGTCACGGCCCAGACTTGACTCCCCGATCGTAGCCAAGCCGATCTCTCACCGTGTATGGTTTATGATTAGTCAGCAAATGCTTACTGTATAAACAACCATCATACAGGGCGAGAATTAATTAGTAATGGTAAATAGTAATGTGGCTTATTTCATGACATTCCCCGCGCGCAGAAGAGCTGGACCCCAGCGAAAAAACAAAAGGTCAACTGCATAACATTTTGTGTTTACAATACACTTTACAATAAATGAAATTCGAACAAAAATTATGCGGTAAAAATGATTACAACAAACAAAAGGTCAATTGAGATACAAAGAAAAATTATTACAAAAAACATTAGTGTTTACAATACACTTTACAATAATGGAATAAAAATAAAAATTGTGCGCTTAAAATTATTACAAAAAACAAAAGGTCAACAGAAATACGAAGAAAAATTATTCCAAAAAAAACATTAGTTCTTACAATACACTTTACAATAATGAAATTCAAAGAAAAATTGTGCGCTCAAAATTATTACAAAAAGCAAAAGGTCAACTGAAATACGAAGAAAAATTATTCCAAAAAAAACATTAGTTCTTACAATACACTTTACAATAATGAAATTCAAAGAAAAATTGTGCGCTCAAAATTATTACAAAAAGCAAAAGGTCAACTGAAATACAAAGAAAAATTATTACAAAAAAAACATTAGTGCTTAAAATATACTTTACAATAACGAAATACAAAGACAAATTATGCAGTCAAAATTATAACAAAAACAAAACAATACTACAACCATCAGAATCGTTAGGAACTGCACTGCGCTACGCTTGATAGCATAACTACCTTAGTACGGACCTGTCGTTACATAGTAGAGTACATTATAACCTTGCGCAACCTTTATTTTTGACGAATCCCATGATGAATCCCATTGTCGTGGGTGATTACCAGATTTGGTGGCATGGTCACCAGAAGCTGTAAACTTGACAATCGATGTTAGGAATTTGATTGTTTCGGTGCTTCTTTGGCAATACATGGTATTCTCAGGGTTGACTTGTTGCACAGCTTACAACTTGTAACTTGTTGTAGCTGTCGGTTTGCTTTGGTCATTGTACTGATGGCTTTGCAGCTTGCGATGCATCAGGAAGTGACAGGCCGTACTTGGCGTGAGGCAGCTGCAGTGGTCCTTTGGCGAATGGTTGTTTTTACATGCAAAGGAAAACAAATTTTTTAGATTATGTTTAAATCAAATTAGCAATGGGTCGCATTCAAAATTAACAAAGTTTTCTATGAAAATAAGCAAATAAATACATGCGCAAACAATTGAACATTTATCAAGTAAAAAATTTAAATAAACAATAAGGCTTACAACAAAAATAAATTTTAGTAAAATGTCTTCACAGTTAATAAAGTTTGTTCTGAAAATATATATTAATAAATAAATAAGTATTATGCGTAAACAATTAAATATTTGTTAAATAAGATACCAATTAAACAATTCAGCTTACAGCTAGAGAAGAAGGAATATATAGGTATAAGAAATTGTATGTATAAGTGTCGGAATATGTCTCGTAATTATGCGTAGTATAGTAAGTAATATTTGTAGATTCGCAGATTTTACGCTTATACGCGCCACTAAGTGGGGCTTAAATCAGTACCGGGTTGATTTTATGCTGGAGTAGTAATATGCGGAGTAGTAAGTTGCGGAGTAGTAGTTTGCGGAGTAGTAGTTTATGGAGTAGTACGATGCGGAGTAGTAGTTTGTGGAGTAGTACGATGCGGAGTAGTAGTTTGTGGAGTAGTACGATGCGGAGTAGTAGTTTGTGGAGTAGTACGATGCGGATGCAACCAAATGGGGCTTGAACCAACACTGGTCGACTTTATGCCGGATCTAGACGACACCCGAGCTAGATAGCAACTAGTCTATAACGGCTGTAAAGCAGTCCGAAAGAAGAAAAACTCTTACCATAATATAATATTATATGCTCATGTGAAAATTAAAATTATTAAATTATCGTTAAAGCAAGAACGCATATGAAAAGTAAAATCTCGAGAGTGTCGATAAATCGAGAGCTCATTTGAAAATTAAAATCGCAAAAATCGCAAGAGTGTCGATACAGCAAAAGTATCCATCCATAATACCAATTTTAGGCGCCTATTAGTATTGCAATGACTGCCGATGCAAATATCTAAGAAATTACGGGTATACCCTTTGGATTTCAATTGAGTAGGCCTACTTTTGTTTTATACTTATCAAAAAGAAATTTAAAATTAGATTTTTAGAGTAAATTGTTTGTTCATCTAGATATATTATGCTGCTAGTGCACTCTGATATGCGTATATCAAAAAAATTTAAATTTTATTAAAGAACTTAAGTGCACGAAAAAATCACTGGCCCAATTATTGCTTCCCTTTGGAAGTAACGTCACCTCTGCTATGTCTCTTCTGTACTTTTCCAGTCTGCGGAAAAAAAATCAAAAAAAAATTAAATCAAAATATTGGTATCAAAATATATCTCATACGGTTCAATTTCATTGACACTATAAAAACAACATATAATTAGCAACAAATATATTCGAAGTTAGGCGAACATTCAACTCTCTTTGTGGAGTCATCTTCCATGCCCCCCTACTTTCATTCGTCACACATTGACACAACAGCATAATATAATATTTTTCTCATCATAATAATATTTTCAATAAAATCGAGGTTAGGCGAACATTCAACTTGTAATGAAGTCATCTTCCATGCCCCCCTACTCTCTAATCATCAAAAAATGTGGTAACGAAAGTACTGACTTAATTTAGTTTAAACAGCTATTCCCTTGGCTATATGCCCCACCGAGCGCTGGATTACAAAACAATAATTATTTCAATATTTTACCGACCATCATTTTCCGGGAACCCATATAAAAAAGGCGAACATTCAGCTTTTGCAAGGAGCCATCTGCCATGTCCCCCTGTTTTACTTTTTTCAATAAAATCGAGCTTAGGTTAGGCGAGCATTCAGCTCTTACAATGAACCATCTTCCTTAAATCATCCGAAAACGTGTTAACGAGGGTACGGACCTAATTTAGTTTAAACAGCTATTCCCTTGGCTATATGCCCCACCGAGCGCTGGATTACAAAACAATAATTTTTCCGATATTGTGCTAACCACGATTTTCAGGGCACTCATATAACTTTTTCACTTTAAATGCTGTATCATTAAAACCCTTTTAGTGTCATAATATTCTCATCTCTCAAAAAAAAAAAAAAACTTGCAAGCTTGCACAAATTATTTTGATACCATATTCATACCATATGCACTCTGTAAACATAAAAAAAATTATCAACACAATTAATATACTTCTGACTGGTGTCCCTGTACATAGCAGCAGGCCAATAAAACATAAAACATAGCTGTAAGAAAAATAGCTTTAGTAAATAAAATTCATAAATTCTGTGTAATCCTGAAAAAAATATTGATTATCTCTGCAAACAAAGTAAGCGAGTAAGTTAACATAAAATAAATTGCACCCTGTATATGTGCAGCGAGAAAGATGTGCTTCTTTTTATTCTGTCTTTCTTTATCATCTTGCCCCATACCTAAAATATTAAAAATATGTTATTTCATGAAATGACCAAAAATTAAATGGTGCCTGTTCTCTATGCTTTCAATTTCAAAGTAATTTCGCACGTGTGTCTCAGGTAAATTCAGGTCAATTTTTATTTTGTTTTCTAATTCCACAGGAAACATCATTGATACCTAACATTGTTGTTTTGTTACAACACGGGTTGTTTATTAATTTGCTAAATGAGTACACTTGTGAAATTATAACGGTCATTTACGCAACGTTGCAAAACTTTGAACCTCGTTACCTCGGTACGTGATAAAATTTGCTGACCTTACTTTTGTCTTAAAACAAAACGTAATTACGAAAGTTTTTGTTCTATAAATTTATACCTATAGTCATAAAAAAAAGGAATTTTCCCCTACAATATTTTAACATAAAACTTAATATTTTTACTTTATCCATTTCGCAACCCTTTTACCTTTGGTACCCTGTGTGCTTGGCTGTTGACATGTAAATATTTGGGAGTAGTTTTTATATTCTAAATTAAAATTTGAATTACATTTTGAAAATCTTGTATGTCTCAAATTGGAAAAAAAACTAATTATTTAAAAAAGGATTGGTCGAAATTTAAGCTTATTTTCAAGAGAAATAATCTAAAAATACCCACTACGGAGTCGCAACTTCCTACGTGGAGTAAGTATAATGGGCGGCTAATCCACTTAAGTTTATTCTCAAAGAAAATAACCTAAAAATACCCACTACGGAGTCGCAACTTCCTACGTGGAGTAAGTATAATGGGCGGCTAATCCACTTAAGCTTATTCTCAACGAAAATAACCTAAAAATACCCACTACGGAGTCGCAACTTCCTACGTGGATTTTAATAGGCTGCAAATTCAAAATTTAGGCTTATTCTCAAGGAAAATCCGTATTATTCATCCTGTACATTTAAACCAAATTTATTTTTCTCTGCCTTAGAATTAGAAAGTCAAAACGAAATAATACAGATTTTGCAAAAAATAAATCGATGTGTATAATTTTAAGTGTGAATAAATACACGAAAATAAACTTTATGTAAAAAACTCCAATGATTAAAATTTTAAAAATAAATAAGGCTTTCCTTAATTCCTTATATCATCTATCGGTTAATAGTAAACTTCCCCTTTTTTGTTATCCGATAATTATTATATCGGACGCACTTAGAATGACTTCAAATAAAATACAGGGTAGGGCAAAAAATATGAAAATCGTTCTAGAGTAAAGTACGCTTATTTTAAAAAATAAAGCAAATTGGCATAAAGAAAAGTTGTTTATAGTAATTGCAATAGTTGTTATCACAGTAAGTATTAATATTCATAAATGTAAATTATCTTTGAAAAATTAAGTATGTATATTACACGTATTCAGGGTTGCCACACGTCCCGATTTTAATCGTTATGACTCGATTTGTCCCGCTTTCCGGTTGCACGTTAAAAATCCCGATTTTTCCGATTTACACGTCGAAAGTCCCGATTTTTGAGGAGATTGGCATGTTGAAAATCCTGAGTTTTAAATAATTTTATTAAGTGCCAATTTAACTTCAATCAACAAATGTATATTGAAATAAAAAAATTACATGTTCTTTGAACTGGCGGCATATTTAAAATGAAACGTAAAATGAAATTATTCATTATTCATTCATTTGCAATAAAGCAAAAAAAAACCTTTAAAATTAATACAAAATAAAAAATATCTGCAAACCTTTAAAAAAAATTATATTTAAAATAAAAATGTTTCTACGTTTTTTGGGTTGGGCTATCGATCGAAATTTAGAATTGCTAGGTTTCAATGGCCCAAAAAGGGGCGTTTTTCCATTTCAAAAATCTGGCAACTCTGTACCTACATATTATAAAATGATATTTGCAATAGTCGTGAAATTTGGGGTTGCTTAAAACAAAACAAAGTTTCGGTATGAATGTACTGTTTAAATTTAAAATATAGTCTCCCTAATGACTTTAGCAGCACTCAAAATTTGAAATAATATAAAAAGTTAAAAAAATATTTAATAATAAATTACTCGCAACTTTAACCCTGTATATTTATATTTTCAATTATTCGGCAGAATTACCAAAGATTGTACTTGGATCCGAAAACAGCAACTAGAATTACGCAATGGCAACTTATTAATTCTTTAGTTTTAAAATACATAACTGTGTGTAAATTGAATCTACATAATTATTAGGGGTGGTATTCAAGAATATATCGAAAAATTAAAAAAAAATCGTTAAATATGAGAACTGGGCACTCTTTTAAAATATCCGCAAAAATTTGTCACATTTAAAGTTCCGCAAAATATCCGCAATTCGAGTTTTTTATTCACCGATTAACAAAACTGCCAACAAAATAAATTTTTTCGAAATCTAAGTAGTTCTAGTAACTACTTACGAAGAAACCCACAAAGACTTTAAATTAATATGAATTATTAGCGTTCTGAATTTATAAAAAGAAGAGAAAAAAACTTACCGAGTTATGTTGCCCCATACAAATTAACATTATTATCCTTGTTATTTGCCAATAATTCGTGTAAAAATAAAAAAAAAATAAACATATATGTATAAAAATGTGTGCAATAAGCAAGGTCCTCTAACTTGGAGTCAAGCAAACAAAAGAAAATTAAGGGCTGTGTGAGAAAAATGATAATAAATAAAAAATAAAACGTAAAAAATTAAAAATTTAGGTACGACGTCTAGTAGGAAGACTAAACGTCCCAAGAAAGAAAACGGCGCCTCCACCATATGTCATGTATAGATACAGAGCCTCTGCCATATTACGTATAATACGGGCTCTTTGTCGTTGTTTCTAGCTTTGGGGGGTAGAACAGAGGGTTGAATCAAAGTCAGAGGTAGAAAACATATACAGATTTATTGATAAAAGGGAAGAGTTTAATTGGTGATGTTGAATATAAAAATGGTTATTTAGTGGTTAGAGGACCCAGCTTGCTTAGTTAAAATAATATACTGGTACTTACATCTTAGAATAAAAAGGGGCTCAGCTCTTATGGGTTAATCACTCGGTATTCGCACACACATCGTCACGGCCCAGACTTGACTCCCCGATCGTAGCCAAGCCGATCTCTCACCGTGTATGGTTTATGATTAGTCAGCAAATGCTTACTGTATAAACAACCATCATACAGGGCGAGAATTAATTAGTAATGGTAAATAGTAATGTGGCTTATTTCATGACAATATTAAGTAATGACTGCAAGTCAGGTAAACTTATTCTAAATTATTTTGGTAATAAGTCAATAGAACATTTTAGTTACCCATGCAAATGTTAATAATTTTTAATAAACTGATATTTGCTTATTTAGTGTACACAAGAGTAATATATTAAAGTAATTTATAATTTTTGTCTTCCAGGGCGCTGTAAACAGAGTATGATCATACCTTGTGGCCTTATATTTGATATTATGGTTAAACCTAACGACCTATATAATTTTTGTGTTTTATAATATTTTGCGTACACCGTAGTCTGAATAGACACTTTTTATAAGCATAATAAGCTATTTAATACGATATATCTTTCAGTTAGCAAATTAACATCTAATGCTATTGACAGGTGCCTATTGTATATAATCACTTGTACATAATAATTTACAATTTATTAGCAATATATTTTATTTTTATCAGTGTTCTTGTTAAATATTTTTGAGAACTGATAATAAAGGAACAGTCATTTTTGATTTTATATCGTCGTTGTTACTTTTTTGTCTTTTGATTTTTGGATATAGGGTGAAGCTTACTTCATAGATTGCAGCAGTGAGTAAGACAATTCGTAATTTTTGTCAGGCTTATATTATTACAACTTCACGACTGGCGAAGATGTAAAACAATTAAATTACGTGGCGCCTCCGAGTAATAATTAATAAACCCCTCCCGTCTCCACTGTCTAAAAGCTGGCGGCCATCTTGTTACCTGGTGCACATGCCCTGTAAACTTTTCTAGTAAGCTGTTTAATTAAAAGTTTTTTTTTTTTATTTGTAACTGATAATAGTTTATAATTTAGGATTTTTCTTATAAAGAAAAATACAGTGACGTCATGGTCTGACGTTGCGATTGAATTTGGCGCTATAGTTTTTGACGGCCCAACGTGGGGCATATATTTTTTTTTGGGCATCGTTTTTTTGGGGCATATATTTTTTTGCCGGCATTCATTTTTTTTTGGCAATCATTTGAAGCAAATTTTTTTTCCGGTGTTGCCATTTTTCAGAAATTTCCCCATATTTAGGGATTTTTTTTTTATTACTGCTTTGGATTACTTTTGATGATTTCTTACTTCCCGGATTAGGACATTAAGCTGTTACTAGCGGATTTAGCTTGCTAAACCGGAAAAGAAAAATATTTTTTTTTCTAAAAAATTTTTTTTAAGATTTAAATTTGTGTTTAAAATTTTATACGCGTGAAATTCTGTGGTACAGTAAGTGTTACTTATTGTGTGGTTTAAAGTTAGTGCAAGTTATTAGTGGTGTATAAATTAGAATTTTAAGTTGAAGATATAGTTGTAAAATATTAGTGATTCATTTAGAAGTGTATTATTATTGTGTTATTGTGACCCGTGACGACTGTTAGAATCTCAAGATGTCTCGAAAAGTTGAAGTGAACCGTCTTGATAGGGAAGAATTAACTTATGAACTCATGTGGCGAGGTATAGCCATTGGTACTGTCGAAGAAATGAGAGGACGATTTATATTAGCAAGACAAATGGAGAGGACTGGTGAAAGCTTACACTACCCACCATATCCGTTTTCATTCCAACAAAATATTGCAGCTGTTACAAGGAAATTGGATGACTTAGTGGATGTCATTGACAATTTTTCGCAATCAAGTAAAAGTGGCAATTATTTAAAATTACAAACGAAGTTGAATCATCTGTTAGGTCGTATAGATAATATGCAATGCAGTACTGCGGACGAATTTAATTTGAGAGGTATTTTAGTGGCTCAAGTACTGACCTTGATTGATCGGTTAAATACAAAGGCTGCCCAAGCAGATAGAAAAACCCAACCGATACCTCCAAATTTATGCGCACTACAGGGTACTATTCAGCAATTTCCACAAACTGTTAACCCTCCTCCATTGTCGAGTTCTTCTTTTATAGTACCAGTACATTCCCCTATCACGAGTACGCCGACATCTAGTGCTCCATGCAGTTTAAGTAATGTTAAACCGATACTTCCTCATAAGTGGAATTTGAAATTTAGTGGTGATAGAAAAGGATCTTCGGTTACTGCTTTCTTTGAACGGATTGAAGAGATGAGACGTGTAAGAAATGTGACGAAAGATATTTTGTTAGATTCTGGCATTGATTTATTTGAAGGCAGAGCTTATGAATTTTATCAAGATTGTAGAAATGAAGTTCATTCTTGGGATGAATTGGTCCTGAAATTTAAGGAAGAGTATTAACCCGCTTGTTACTCAGAGCGTCTGCTAGAAGAAATAAAACGCAGGACTCAAGGACCTGACGAAACTATTGGCACCTATATGGCGGTGATGTCGAAGTATTTTCAGAGATTACAATGCCCTATTTCCGAGGAAGCTAAACTTACCATCTTACTTAGGAATATTGCACCGATTTATAGAACTCAATTAGGAGCTCTTGAAATAAATAGTTTGACGCATTTGAGGAGTCTTTGTAAGAGAATCGAACAAAGAACTTCTGGAGATTACACTGCACCTCCTCGAAAAGGCGAATCTTTGGAACCAGATCTCGCTTATGTAGTGTTAGACTACAACAACAAACCCTAACCCCCTAACAAAGTTAGGGAGATTCGATTGTCCAATTCAGAAACCCAGAATAGATCGAACCATCAGGATAATGCTAGAAAAAGGGAAGTCCTTTGCTATAATTGCAAGAAGCCTGAACACAAAGCTATTGGTTGTACGGAAAGAAAGAAATTATATTGTTTTGGTTGTAAAAGAGAAGGTTTTACTTAGAGGACCTGTCCAAATTGCAACTCGGGAAACGGACAGAGGCGCTTTTAGATAGTCGGACTAGGAGTAGGCCTAACCAATCTACCGGCTTCCAACCAATTTTAAGTTATATATTGGCAAGTGCAAGAAATGACGAAAGACCTTACTTAAAAGTAGATATATTAGGACGTACATTTTTAGGATTATTGGATTCAGGAGCTTCGAGAACTTTTGTAGGACAAAAGGGATGGAATATTTTAAAAGGATATGGACTACATCTTGAGGAAAGGAATAAGACTTTGTGTACTGTAGCAAATGGTCAGAAAGCACAGAGTATAGGAACAGTTCAGCTACCGATTAGAGTCAGAGATAGAGTCAGAATTGTAGAATTCTTTTGCCAGAATTGTCGCATTCATTAATTTTGGGGTACGATTTTTGGGTAATTATGGGTATCGTGCCTGATTTGAGACATAATAAGTAACACTATCTGTTGCATTGAGAGAGATCAGACTCAGACTGTTTTGAGTAATGTAGAAAAAGCACGATTAGACGAACTTGTAGTACAATATAAAGAGGCGATGGGTAATGGCATTGGGTGTACAAATATGGTAGAACACAAAATAGTAACAACATGTGAACCAGTAAGGCAACGAAGTTATAGAGTTTCTCCAGTTTTGCAAAAAGTTATTGAGGATGAAATTGAAGAGATGCTTCGACTTGGTGTCGTCTAGTAGTCCATGGGCTTCACCAGTGGTACTAGTTAAAAAGAAAAACACTGATAAATACCGATTTTGTGTAGATTTTAGAATTTTGAATTCTATAAGTGAGCGAGACAGCTACCCTCTGCCCTTAGTCTCTAAGACTTTAGACAAGTTAAAAGACGCAAAATATTTGACCAGTTTAGATATTAAAAGTGCATATTGGCAAGTACCCATAGAAGAATCCTCTAAACCTTTAACTGCATTTATTTGTGATAAAGGAATATTTCAGTTTAGAAGAATGCCTTTTGGATTGCACAATGCGCCTGCTACTTGGCAACGATTGATCGACAGAATATTGACGGATTTGGCACCCTATGTATTTGTTTACCTGGATGATGTAGTAATAGTGACTCAGACGTTTGAGGAACATTTGGAAATCTTAAGACAAGTATTTGATAGACTTAATGATGCTGGGATTACTGTTAGTTGAGAAAAATGTCAGTTTTGTAGGCCTGAAATTAAATATTTAAGTTATGTTGTGGACAGGCGTGGTTTAAGAGTAGACCCAGACAAAATTAAGTGTGTGTTGGAGTTGAAACCACCTACCACAGTTACGGATGTTAGAAGAGTTGTAGGAAGTTTTTCGTGGTACCGTCGTTTCGTTCCAGAATTTTCCTCGATTATATCACCAATTACAGCATTGACGAAGAAAAATAAGAAGTTTGAGTGGACACTAGAGTGCGATGTAGCATTTAGGAAGATAAAGGAATTGTTAGTTGCTGCACCCATTTTAAGTTGTCCGGACTATTCGAAGGAGTTTGTTATTTTGACTGATGCATCTGGTTATGGAATTGGTGCCGTGCTTTATCAACCGCATGAAGATGGTGATAAGGTCATATGTTATTTGAGTGGGTCGTTAACAAAGCAAGAGAGGCTTTATACGACGTCAGAGCGTGAAATGTTAGCTTTAGTATGGGCTATTCAGAAATTGCGTCCATACATTGAAGGTGTACCTTTTACCGTTATTACGAATCACTACAGTTTGAAATGGCTATTGAATCTTAAAGACCCGACAGGACGGCTAGGCCGCTGGTCGATTAAATTACAGATGTATGATTTTAAAGTGCAGCATAGAAGTGGCCGTGAGATGGCATTACCTGATATGTTGTCAAGGACTGTACCAGTAATAGATAGCCTAGACGTGGATGATAGTAGAAATAATGAGATTGTGGTCGATAAGTGGTATAATAGGATGTTGACGAATATCGGAAAGTCGCCGTTGAAATTTTTAAACTGGCGTTGTCAAGGTGGAAAATTGTATAAGTACGTCAAGCAAGAGTTCTCCAATCTTACACCTTCAGAGGATCTTTGGAAATTAGTCGTACCGAAAGAAAGGAGAATAGATATTATAAAAGCAGCTCATGATCCTCCGACATCTGGGCATATGGGCATATATAAGACATACGTCTTTGTGTCGTTTAGCGGAAAAATACTACTGGCCAAAAATGCGACAAGATGTAGCTTCCTACATTAAGAAATGTCAAGTGTGTGCAGCATATAAAGTGGATCCGCAAGGAGCCAAAGATCAGATGATCTCACAACCTAAACCTTCAAGACCATGGGAAGTAGTATCGACTGATTTGATGGGCCCACTACCCACATCTACGAAGTCTAATGCATTTATTTTAGTGGTCACCGATTATCTCAGTAAGTTTTCGTTAATTTTTCCCCTTCGCAAAGCGACTTCTACCACTATTATCAAGCGTATTGACGAAGAAGTATTTTTAGTGTTTGGTGTTCCGCGTCTTCTATTGTGTGATAATGGACCGCAGTATCGGAGTAGTCAATTTAGGAAGTTTTTGGATGAATATCAGTGTCGTATAAAGTTCAATGCAAACTACCATCCTAGAGCAAATCCGACCGAACGACAAAATAGAACGATTAAGACTATGTTGGCTATGTACGTAAAAGATAACCATAGGACCTGGGACTCCGATTTACATAAAGTGGGTTGCGCCTTAAGGACGGCTCGGCAAGAGACCACTAGGATTTCGCCTTATTTTGTAAATTTTGGAAGAAACATGTGTCTCTCTGGAGAGGACTATAGGAATCAGGAATTGGTTAGAGAAGAAGATGGTACTCAGACACCAGAAGTTTCAAGGAATGAAATGTTTAGGAAGTTGTTTAGTTCTGTTAAGAAACGTTTGGAAGTGGCTGGTGAGAGAAGTGCCGCCCGATATAACTTGCGAAAGAGAAATGTTAGTTATGCAGTTGGAGATAGCGTATGGAGAAAGAATTATGTATTAGACGCTACCAAGCATTTCACTAGTAAGTTGGCACCTAAGTACGTAGGACCTTTCTTGATTCACAGAAAGATTTCACCCTGGACCTTTAAACTAAAAGACGAGTATGGCAGACTGCAAGGGGTCTGGCATTCTAAGGACCTAAAAGATAATTTTACCTTTGATTAACCACCAGTGGTTAATCATCTTGAAGCAAGGGGGGGATTTTGTAACGTGTTATTTTCCCAATGATCTGCTAGCTATAGATGAAGCAATAACAAACGAACCTATTGCCAAAATCGTATACCATTCTGAAGTAAGTTTTGTCGCAAATTGCGCCCCTCCACTTTGTTTGCCGAACGTACCTCTTAAAAGTAGGTATTAACACTCTTATAGAGTACCAATATATAAATTACGGCTATAACAATATTTTAAAAGTAATAATAACAACACTTATTTAATAATTTTACATATTATTCATCCCTAAAGCCATAAATCTACAGGTTTTACCTTCCAGAAGAGAAAAAAATATGACGTTATGTGGTAAATTTAAATCTTTGTCTAAAAACCCATAGACATTTCCCTTAAAAATTATGCAGTTTGGCAAACACAGAAGACGTTGCGTTCCTATTGGTCAGAAGAGAGCCTGCCTTTTTTCATTCATAATTTCTTTGACGTGTGGTCCACAGAGAAATTAAGGGTTTAGTTTGGTCGTTCTTCGTTCGAAAGTTGTTTGAAATTTGTTTCGGTTTATCGGTTTTGTGTATTAATTGCTGTGTTGTTAGTGTTTTGTGATATTTTTTTCAAGACTAATTAATATGGGTCACAGGTTTGAAGTGTGCAAGACTGCGAAATATAATAATAATTCTGCAGTTACTATTCATAGGTGAGTACATAAAAAGTTGGGTTATTTGTAGGTTAGGTTTAACTATTTATAGGCGTGGGTAGGTGGGGAAAAATAATTAAAACTTTACATTTTTATTTTATTAAACGTATTATTTATTTAAGGAACATTATGGATAGACTGTATAGGTATAACTTTTGCAAATGGTTTGGCTTATTGAATTCTTTAAACAACTCAAATACACTCTTAGTCCAAAATAAACAAGGAAGCCACTATTTGATCACCTTTAACCATAAACGTCATTTATGACGTTCGTGGGTTCGTGCCTTTAACTCTTCAATTTTGCATGGGATTTCATAATATGTTGTAGGTACCAGACAAAATACTTGTGTAAGTTTTCCATATGCGGCCAAATTTTAGCCGGCCACTATATTATTATTTTTAGCCCATTATTCAAAAGCATGTGGCAACAAATATCGTATTTTGGAAAAATAATGATTTTGTTTCATGGAATAGGACATTAATATAATAATTTACAGTCTCACGAATATTTATTTTCCAAACAGGTTACCTACATGTTTCGCTCATACCTGAGCATCATCAGACCAATGTTAGGCTTATTTTGTTCTGATGCTCAGGTACCTACAAGCGAAACATGTACCTAACCTGTTTGGAAAATAAATATTCCTGTGAGACTATGACTTTGTGAAATTTATTAGTTGTACTCAAATCAGGTCTCTTAAAGAAAACTTTTTTGAATTAGATATTTATGTAGGTATCTAGTACCGTAAAGTGGGTATACTTGCAACAGTGGTATAACTTGCAACAATATGAACCGGGTGGAATGTTTGCTTTCCCCCTCCCCTAGGTTAGGTCGCGCGTCAACCGCTTGCGTGTTTACGTTTAGTACGGATCGGTAGGTCGACTTGTATGCAAGTATAGCGCTGCACAAAATTTACTACGATAAATTTGGCGGGATTTTTCGTCGTCTACGGTAAGTGCTCTAAATTGTTTCTGTATAACTTCCCCTGTTCAGAGCTTATTTACAGTGGGATTTGTATCAAATTTGGATATAATGTGCTTAGATGCTTGGTCTAAAACCTTAAATACCCAGTTTTGATTTAAGTTAAAAGATTTTTGTAAATATATTTTTTTTTTTAATTGTATGTCCAGAAGTGGGTAACTTGCAACATGCCCCGAAAACACAAAAAGCAGTTAGGGAGTAGATCGTACCGAAATTTTTCCGACGAAACTTTGGAAGCTGCATTACGGGCTATTGAAAATGGTTCCGGAATTCGGGAAGCATCCCGGAGATTCGGAATTGACCCATCAACACTCTCACGGAAAAGAAGGAATTTGTTTTCCCGTAACCCTGGGAGGCAACCAGTATTTCCCAAGGAAGAGGAGGAAGCATTTGTTAATAATATCCTTTTGGCCGCACAGTGGGGGTTTCCATTAACCTCATATGATATACGGTTAACAGTAAAACAATACCTGGATCGTAAAGATGTTCGGGAGAATCGTTTTGGAAATAACAATATGCCAGGTTTGGAATGGGCAAGAAATTTTTTAAATAGGCACAAATCTAAGGTAGGCTGTAACTAGCCAATAATTATACAAATTTTTATTAATTTTAAAAATATATTTTAGCTTTCTGCGAGATTATGCGAAAACATAAAGCGGGCCAGAGCTCAAGTTTCCAGTGATATGATTAATGAATATTTTACTGAGTTGGAGAATGGTCTTGAAAATGTGCGTCCTCAAAATATTATTAATTATGATGAGACCAATTTTTGTGACGATCCTGGTCGTTAAAAAGTCATTGTTAAACGAGGTGCTCGTCATAGTGAAAGATATATGGATTCGTCCAAGACATCAGTGTCTGTTATGATGGCTGGTTCAGCTGCAGGGCATATATTACCACCATACGTCGTCTATAAGTCGCTACATTTATATGACACATGGACTGAAAATGGTATAGAGGGTGCGAAATATAATCGGTCGAAGTCAGGGTGGTTTGACATTACAATATTTGAAGACTGGTTTTTAAAAATTGCTTTGCAATATTTCCGGCAAAAAGATGGACCAAAAGTCATGATAGGAGACAATTTGTCGAGCCACCTTTCAGATCGGGTGATGCGTACCTGTAGAGAACATAATATTAGATTTATATTATTGCCGCCTAACTTGACACATTTATGCCAGCCATTGGACGTGGCGTTTTTTAGACCAGTTAAATCTGCTTGGAGGGATGTTCTACTTAATTGGAAACAAAAAAATAAAGGTTGTATTCCAAAGGAAAAAGTGAAGCCTGAAAATTTGGTAGCAGGATTTAGGGCCACAGGGATATATCCTCTGAATAGAGAAGAAGTGCTAAAGCGACTGCCAGATTGGTGCCAAGCACAAGCACCTTTAAATCAAGACGCCTTAAACAATAGTTTTACAGACTTGTTACAAAAGATTCGCTTTCCAGATGAAAATAGGCAGATTAAGCGCAAAAAGAGATTAAATGTAATTGCAGGAAGAAGTGTATCTTTTGATACAAATGAAAAAGACGAAGCAACAAATGTAATAGAATCTGAAGATCTTATAGAAGATGATTTTAACACAAAATTATTTCCGAGAGTCACCACTTCAAAAGAGAGCGACAGTTCGCTCTCGGATAGCCACATATCTCTCCATGATTCAGATTCCGACAATTGGGATGAATTTAACTTAGAACCAAATGAATACAATGAAGGAGACTACATATTGGTTCAATTTATTCCTGAAACAAAGAGACGACAGGCCGTGATGTATGTTGGTCATGTTCAAGAAGTTTTACGTGAAAATGATAATAATAATTCACTGTATTGCAAATTTCTAAGAGCGGCCGCAGGTACAAAATTGCCTAAAAATAGCTTTAAATATCCAGAAATTGATGATTTATCAATTGTCGATATAAATCAAGTAAAAATGAAGTTACCCGCACCGAAAGCAAAACGTGGAGTTTATACATTTCCCGGTCATTTGAAACCTACATAATATGTTTTGTTTAAAATTATTTTTTATTATTTAGTTTAGGGTCATTTTGTTCCTTTTTGATGTTCCTATAAGAATTTAAGTTGATTAAATGTTCCTATAAGTTGATTATACGTTTATTTTTGTATTTTTAATAAAAAAAACTAAATAAATGCATTTTTTTAATCTACAATCATACCACCAAACCATTCAAATACCCAAATTATTTTTTTTAAATATTTTTTGTGTTGCAAGTAAATCAATACGCGCTCCTAAATGCGATTACTACTGAAAAAAGACACATGTTGCAAGTATCCACTTTAGTGTGTCTAACTTGCAACACCCGGGTTTTTTTTAAAATATATATTAAATATTCATTTTATTCAAAGTTTTTTGTTAAAATCGGATACTAGACCACAAGACTAAAATTTTGGTACCAAACGTAAAATTTGACAAAAAAATAAAAAACTTATTGACAAAAGAATTTTGAAAATGTTGCAAGTATACCCACTTTACGGTACCTAGATAATGTTTGTTTTAATAAGTTGTTAATTCTTGAACCTACTTATTATTTGTTAAAAATACTTTACTTGGATATGTAAGTTAATTCCTGTAATAAACTATAGTTACTTGAGAATAAAGATATATACCTACCTAGGTACCTATGATTATTATTATATGCTGGTTTTATTTCTAAATTTTTTAACATTAAGTTAGCCGACATACAAGTTTAGAAATATAACCGTATCAATAAATTGCATTTTAAAGAACAATTTCTATAAAAACCACTTTTGGGTATACGTAATAAGTCAAAAACTGTTAAAGTAGAGTTTTCACTGACAGAAAAATTAATCCCTGGCTAAATTGAAGCTTTTAACTTTATGTTAGCCCACATAAAAGTTTAGGAATGTAACTGTATCATAACCAACAAATTCTATAAAAACCGTATTTGGGTCTTCGTACCTTACGTAAGTCAAAAACTATTAAATTGGGGTTTCCATTGAGAGAAAAATTAAATCCCTGGCTAAATTGAAGCTTTTAACTTTACGTTAGCCCACATACAAATTTAAAAATGTAACTGTATCATAACCATCAAATTTCATAAAAACCACTTTTGGGTCTACGTACCTTATGTAAGTCATATATGGGGATTTCCTCGACAGTAAAAATGTAATATCTGACTGAATTCAATTAGTTTATGTTGAACTGTAGGTATTGTATTTTACCTATAGATAGGTATAATCACAGAATATTAGTTGGCTCTGAGTTCTCTGGGTATAATATGAAGAAATAAAACAAAAAAAAATTCTGTTGTAAATATGAGTGACAGAATCCTATTTAAAGTTGCGTTTCAGTTAATTTAGTATTTTCAAGGTTTGAATAGGTAATTGTAATATAATATAGTTTTTAAATCTATTTTGACACTTTATCTTTAAACCATATAAAAACTCATGTTTATTATCAGGTAAAGTCGATTCAGCCAGTAAACCTGCAAGATGGCCGGCATGTCATATGACAAAAGTCATATTCCAGCTAAATAAAATGGATTTTTGCATTTTCAATTACTTTTGTCATATTACAGGTCGGCCATCTTGCAGGTTTACTGGCTGAATCGACCTTACCTACCTTAAATTATAATATTTATAGAACAAAACTTTCAAAACAAATTATTATTATTATTTGGCAATATTAAAGTGGTAAAACCGATGAGACTATTGCATCAATTGTTTTAGAAGGTATCACATGTTAAATTTTCAAGTCCAGTCCTGGAATTCATGCCAACTTATAAAAGTTTAATAGATCAAAATTGAAAGAGTGTCACTTGACTTTACCTCCATCTTGCGAGAGTATTCAAAATTTTGACTTTACTTTCCATTTGCTGCTTTTAAACAGCTAAGCAAAGTAAATATCTTTGCTTAGCTATGTTAAAGGAACTTTGCGAACAACTTCGTATAGTTCGTAGGCATGATGGGAAATAAAAAGAGGCATCCTGCTTGAGCGCGGCTAGGGGGAAGAAAAAATTATTGTTGTGCTTTTTCGCTATTAAAAAGTACCTAACGTAAAAGGAACTTTGCTTTTCTTTTAAATTTCAATAAAACCGTAAAAACCGTGTTTTAAGTATACATAGTGTAATTATTTTTAGGTCAGCTCAGTTCACCAAATGTTATAATTATAGCTATCCAAAGTTTCTTTTATAATAATTATTACAATAAATAGTTATTAACTTACATTAAATTTTACTGCTCCGCGGACCATTTTTTCTATCATACATTAAACTTTACTGTTCTACAAACCCTTTTTTTCACAAACGTTAAAAAATATTTGATTTCAGATTGGATAATTATATTTTATTGTGAACCCTGACACGAGACGCCGCTGTGACCATATGATAGCGCATAGTAACGAGGTAAAATTCTAATGGCGGCAACGTAATCCCCACTCCCGGCCGGGGGGAAGTACTTCACCTCCTCTCTCCTACAAACGATTTTGGCAGTAGATTTAAATAGCGTTTATGAATGGCGTGCGGCATCTATAGCTAGCAGATCATTGTATTTTCCCCTTAGAATTACTTACGATGCGAGTGCATATTTTACTGACAGAATGGCGAATGCGATAGGAAAAAATACGTAGCATCTGTTTCCAAAGAAGCAATCCCTTTTTATTTTTGCTGAACCATAAGAATTAAAACTACACTAGAGGGTAAAGGAACCCATAAGTAAATGCTTTAATGACTACTAAATTAAATACAGTACAGTTAGATTAGACTACAATGAAAAGCTATTATGGTGTACGTTGATGTATAATGGATCCATCGATGAGAGCTTGGTCATATCACTGGAATCATTCTCATAGTATGGTATGGTTTACGCCTTAGTGGTGGTTGTCTCTAGTACCCCAACCTAGAAAGAAGAAAAGAAGACGTTAGATACTTAATCGAGTAAAAGTTATTTAGAAACGAGACCAGCTGTTATTTTTCTAATAGGGAGTAAATATTTTATTATATCTACAAGCCACTTCTTTTGTAAACTGTTTCCACTACTGCCCTACCTTGTGTATGGGTATAGGGCTCCCGTCGTTATTCCATTGTAGGCCTTTTTAGGTGATCTCGATATATCTAATTTTACATTTTTGTAAGTTATGGTTCCTGTAGATATATATCTCTGGTTATGGTTGGGCGTACATACTGTATATTTAGGAGTGTTTTTAGATCGGTTTTCAGCATTTTTAAGACGGTTTATCTAAAACAGAAAGCAAGAGCTTGATTGTTGATATACCACTGACATATTATGAGGTTATGTTTACGGATGCGATGGATGCAGGATAATAATATAAAATAAATAATTATAAGAGAGTGTACTTACGTTTTATTGCGTATCTGATCAGTTTTCCTTGGTTTTTCATAGGTATTTCGATTTCTTGTTGATCGGCATTTGTTCATTATTTTCAGTTTTGACAGTATCAATTTCATTTCTGACGTTGCGCCATAGGAAGCGATTAGTGGCACGGCGCACGAAAATAGAAACCCACGTGGCTAACATCCCAGACAGCACACAATGTCTTAAAGACGTCGATTTTAGGTCTTAATTATGTCTGAACGCCTGCAGACCTACAAAATACATCTTAAAGACGTTTTTTTCAAGACATACATAAGATGTTGTAAGATGACGTCCATAAGATGTCGCTAAAATATCGTAAATATGACGTTCGTGTTTTTTTAGGTTATAGCACAGAAAGAGATTTGTCTCTCTTCTGTCTTTGTAGTATCCCTGTCTTTCTCTAGCTTATATATTTTTTAAATGGACACTTTGGGTTGCCGCCATATCGGATCGTCAGCCCGAACAAACCCGACCGTCGCCGTTCTCAGAACTTTTATTATTTTTTTGTATACTTGTCTAATCGAATTTAAATGATTGTTACCAATTCGGACGTTTTCTTGAATAGTTTTTTTTTGTAAACGACAAACAATAGAGTTAAATTTTAGAATCGGTAAATTTGGCAACATCGCGAACAACTTAGTAATGGCAACAAAGCGCTTCCCTTTGCCATTTGAAATTGACGCAAGGTCAACACTGTCAACTGTCGATGGGCTTGATTTTTGATAGTTTTGCTGATGATGACTTGCAGTTTTTTACTTTCTACTTAGTGAACCGGTAAAAGAAAACAAATTGTAGATTAAAAAACGTTTCGTATGGTATATATTTTTCTGTGGTGTGGTGTTTGTTTTTAGTTTTCGAATAATTAAAATTGGTCTATAATCAGTGGATGCAGTGTCAATAAATCTGCTGACAAAACATGGCTTCAAAACAGTAGAAACGATGCCGAGGATGCTATCGCGACGTGGCTAAGAAGAGCCACAGATAGGCGAAATTCATTATTAAAAAAGTTTTAATTATGTAATACGTTAATAAAACCAATTATTAAGCAATATGATGTTTCATGTTTAACAAACAAAACAAAATGTTTTAGGGCTCTGCGGTTTGGCCTATAAAATGTATCCAAGGTGTCCATAAGACATGTATAAGGTATTCATAAGACATCTATAAGATGTTCATAAGACGTCTATAATGTATACATGAGACATCTATAAGGTGTCCATAAGATATCTGTAAGCCGTCCATAAGATGTGGTATAGACGTTGGGTTAGGTAACATACGACCTTTTTAAGATATCCATAAGATGTCTTGATGGCGTTAAGAAACGTCCATAAGACGTCATGAATGTCTATTGTTGACATCTTTTGGATATCTTTAAGATGTCTTTGTGCTGTCTGGGATACTAATATAGACCTTATGTTCACTGGCTTTAAGGGTCATACCGGAAATATGTGGCCGACATGTTAGTCAAAATAGTGAATATTTATTCTTTTAATTACTTTAATTGGGATTTAGGTAATGAGTACCAGTGTTTGAAAATAGTTTTATTAATTATGCTAGATTTTTCCGTTAGGAATTTGTACGATATTTACTGGATTTGTTAATTGTTCAAAACACGTGTTTGCTTGAATCCATGCGGTTTCTACAGTATTGCCGCATTGATTTTGAGGAATTCCCACTTTTAGTATTATTGACGACACCTCTATTATGACATGAATATTTTGGCTTTGACGTTATTTAGAATATGTATTATTGTAGGATATTGGTCGTATTTATAAGGACAGGATTGGAAAGTAGATGTCCGGTGAATGTATGTATTCTAAAGGTCACTCGATAGAATGACTAGTTTGTTTGGTTGCCTAACCTTGTGGTGATTTTGTAGTAGGTATTTAATGAGTGTAGCAGGTCATGATAAATGACGATACATTAGGCAACGCCGCGATTTGTGACAAGGACAAAAAGGTTAATATCTGTGTGTTAAGTGAGATGGGTAGATACAGATTTTTCTAGATTTTGTCCAGATTTTTCCCTCGATTTGTCTTGATTTGGTCGTTGGTAGAAACCAAGCCCAGCGGACTCCTTCATAGAATTCTGGAATTTTGGGCGTTTGTTACTACTAGTGTAGTATAGTGTAGTACCGTTTAGTACGGGATAAGTTTGCCCTAATTCTACTGGAAATTTTGGCAGTTTTGGGATAGTTTTTGTGGATTTTGGAGGCCGATTTCCATTCACACGTGTGGATTATAATTCTTGAAAAGAACGCAACTATGCCCCGTTTAAGAACCTAAGGTAAGAAGTCTAGAATAAGATATTGATTGGCTAGATTTTCTTTTATGTGTGTTAATGCTCTGAGAAGGTAATTTGGGAATTTTTCTAATTAGCATTATTCTTTTCAGGGGTGTTACGAATGTTACGAATATTACGAACGTTACGATACGATTCCGATACGATTTAGTTACGTTTCATTACGATTTGGGACAATCTGGGTGATCTGACGATTTGGTTGATTTGGGTACGATTTTGAAGGTTGCACTCGATTGTAGCAGTGGCAGCAAGTATAGATATCGTCGATCTTCCGTGACAGATCCAGGTTTCCGACCATTGTACCATTGACAGTCCGGTTACTATGCCATTGGGTCTGGACGCTTGACGCATGGTAACTTTAGAACTTCAGCGGTCTGACAGCTGGTTGGACAACCGATTTTGACATTTGAAGGACTTGTAGCCAGACACGCAAGTTATAACTTTGTATATTTGTACATAATATGGAAATTTCTCGTTGGGTCGATAAACCGTATACGTATGCTATTTATTACAGTAGATTCTGATATCGAAATATCGTCGGGTTACAAGCAAAACACATTAAGTCAATTTTTTTTTAATTTTGACTTAGTTATGCCATCTGGTCACATTTTCCATATTTTCGTTATAGCACAATCCACTAAGTCACTTGAAAATTTCTTGGGGTTTCATGTTGCAAGAATAATATTTAAATTAAGTCAAAAATACGATATTCTGTACTGGCAAAATACACTAACTGACTTAGTGGATATTGCTTGTACGCATTTTAGGCACACGCGAAGCGAAATGGCGACTTAATGTATTTTGCTTTGTTTGACTTGTATGATCATGCAGAAAAGTCGTTATTTCTATTTGGAATTCTTACGGAGCGGATCAGTCTATCTTGTGCAGTGTTTGAGTGTTATTCATAATGAGGCGTGTTGACAAAATATTTCAACAATTGAGGGCCCAGCAAAATTGCACAGGAAAGTTCGTAGGCAATAAGTACAAAGTCAGATACATTTTGTTTTATTTAGTTTGGGTTTTAAGTTAGTGTTTTGGTTTTTTGTGGTATAATTTTGATGTTTTTTCTGATATACACATACATATACCAAGCTTACACGAATTTGGAGCGTATTTACCCAAAGTGAGCAATTAAACCGTTTTAACGTGATAATACACATGTGTAAACACCTTGTAAACTTGGTAATACATAAATATCGCGGAGCGACAAGGAAGAGGTCAGAAGTGCTTTAACGGAAAAAAATACTGGAGTTTTGAAACTTGGTGCATAAGTACATGTATGTGACCTACACATAATGTTATTTGCGACCTTGGCAAGCCGCCACTAGCGCCTCCATTTAAAAAAAAATGGCGTCCAAAATCATTTTTTTTTTACCGTACCCTAAGGTAAAAAATAGTTATTACAAAAATTATAGATGGGGAAATTCTCTGCAACTTTCATTTTTATAAATTTTTTTGTGCGATTAATAGTTTAAGAGTCACATTGATATAAGCTAGGAAAAATTATTTCAAATCGACGCGGCGTGTAAAAAGTAAATGACTTTTCGCACTAGTGCGTTAAGGTTAAACTTTTCATATTAAAATGGGTGTGAAAAGGATATATTTCCACACTCTCGCAGAAAGCATTTTACCGGTGCAGGAATTCGTTTTTTTTTGTTAAACGACTCTACTTATTTTTTATTTACAGACTCTAACCCGCAAGAGCATCTAGCAGAGTCAGATAATAAAAGAACTTATACCACATTAACTCCTGTAAAGACAGATACATATTTCCAAGGTAAAAAAGATAATTGTTTAATTTTAAAGTAGGCTGTTGAGCGTTATTGCAGTGACTTATTCCAAAGGATATTGTTGTTGTTGAAAATAAATTTCACATAGAATGGTGTGGTTACACGTTTCGTTGTTTTTTGTTTCAGATGGACCGAGCACAGGCTTTCCATTGGAAATTGTGTCTCTAGAAACAAAGCTCAAGAGTACAACTGACTGTATATTGACTTCCGAATCAGTGCTACAAAATAGTGTACCTCCGGCCTTACATGATCAGTGTTTCACTATCCAAGGTATTACGCATTGTAACCAAGCTATAGATGTATCTGAACCTAACAATCTCCAATCAATGGAATATGATCCAGACATGGAGGACCCAGACGATTCAATAAAAGATAGAGACTATGAACCAGAAGGAATGTATCATCAAAGGAAGTGAAATATCGGAGACCTCGGAAAGGAGAAGCGAGCAAACAACGAAATAATGCGAGTTCATATTTTTTTGCCAAAAAGGAGAGTAAACATCAAGTTTGCCAATCATTCTTTTG
Organism: Polydrusus pterygomalis; assembly: GCA_963969555.1. Lineage (NCBI taxonomy): Eukaryota > Metazoa > Arthropoda > Insecta > Coleoptera > Curculionidae > Polydrusus > Polydrusus pterygomalis. The sequence continues at coordinate 4,057,768 of OZ018381.1, read as the reverse complement.
CAAAACTTTATGTATATCAAACATGCCGATAATAAAGGCATTTCAAAATAAAAGCGATAGTGGAGAATTCAGTGGTACAGATAAACGGGGTCGAAAAGCCCCAGCCAATAAAACTCCTGAGGACCTAATACTGAGAGTGAAAAAATACATCGAGAGCTTTCCCGTCGTCGAAAGCCACTACACAAGAAAGTCAAGCAAAAGGCTATACCTAGATCCTAATCTTAATATTAAGAAAATGTTTGATTTATTTATGGAAGAATGTAAAGAAAAACAACTGCCGGGAGTAAACCTTATTACTTATCGAAGGATATTTTGCACACAATATAATTTGTCTTTTTTCAAACCCAAAAAGGACCAATGTCTCACTTGTAATGAGTATCAAAACGCTGCAAATAAGGAAGAGTTTGAGTTAAAGTACCAAGAACACTTAAGAAGGAAAGAAGAGTCAATGAAAGAAAAAGATGAAGATAAGAAGAGGGCAATTGGTGATATGAGTTTTAAATCTATAACATGCGATATGCAAAAAGTACTCCAAATCCCGACTGGACAAGTAAGTTTATTGTACTATCTACGTAAACTAAACTTTTATAATTTTACAATCTATGAATCTGCGCCACCGAATAAGGCTTTCTGTTATTTTTGGACAGAGATAAACGGAAAACGTGGAAGTTGTGAAATTGGTAGCTGCTTATCATTATACATTAATTCATTATCTCCAGAAGTGAAACAATTAACTATTTTTTCCGACACATGTGCAGGACAAAATAGAAATGCCCAGATAACAGCTCTTCTGTTACATATTGTGAGAATACATCCTACACTTTGTGTCATCGAGCAAAAATATATGGAAAGTGGGCATTCTTATATGGAGGTCGACTCCATGCACAGCTCAATTGAAACCGCTAAACATCATGTGGATATTTACAGCGTGCATGAATATGAGAATGTGTTCAAAATGGCAAGATCTGGTAGGAAGCGGGATAAACTCCCTTACAATACACGAGAATTGCAATTTGATGAATTTTTGGATTTAAAAAAACTTGTGCAACTTACTATAAATAACAAAAAAGAAGACCAAAGGGGCAATAATGTTAACTGGTTAAAAGTTAAATGTTTTAAGTATGACAAGCAGTTCCCAAACACCGTTCATTATAAGTATGGTTTTGCTGATGAGTACGAAAAAATTGATATTGGTTTCACTAGACGGGCTTCAAATCGAAAGACCAAAGACGAAAACTTTATGGATATAATTATACCGCAGCTATACCAAAGACAATTACCTATATCAATTGCTAAAAAAAAGGACCTCCTTAAGCTATGTGCCAGAAATATTATTCCATCGACCCTTGACCTTGAAAATTTCGAATAAATTGCTTATCTAGTTATTATTCCAGAGACATGTAAAAAATATTATGAAACAGTGCCTAAAATGCCAAACCCATTTTAAGTCATGTTTATACAAAAAAGAAATTTTAAAGAATCTTTCCAGCCAAATTACTCAAAAGCGTATATTTTGACTTGAGTGCCTTTTGCTTGTAACCCGACGATATACACGTGATAGTAGAGCTATTATAGACTAGAATTTATGATGCATGCAGTGCATTTGTCTGTACTTTCGATTTTTGTCTGTACTTTCCATTGAAACTTATCCGTGTTTAGTAAACCGTGTTGGCTGAACCGTGTTTAATAATGATATCTAATATCCACGTGATAGTAGTTGTATTTTAGTGTAGGGATTTTATGATGATGCATGCAGTGCATTTGTCCCTAATTTTGATTGAAAAATATCCGTGTTGAATAATACAATAACATGTTGAATAATCCACGGGTTGAATAAAAAACTTTTGTTAGTATACGTGTAGTACGGTTAATGTTTATTTGAGTAGATTTTCGTATAGTAATTTAGTAAACTTTATTTAGCATTTTATTTGGCAACCGTGTACGATATTAAGTAATGACTGCAAGCCAGGTAAACTTATTCTAAATTATTTTGGTAATAAGTCAGTAGAACATTTTAGTTACCCATGCAAATGTTAATAATTTTTAATAAACTGATATTTGCTTATTTAGTGTACACAAGAGTAATATATTAAGAGCAGTAACCCCTTTTACCACAATGAAAATTGCCGAACGTTTTGCTGGTCAAACGAAAAGAAAAAATAAAAATTGGTATTTAGAAAATAAATTCTACTTTAAATACCCCATCCAGAAAAGTAAATGACGATCGAAAATATTCCCAAAATTTTTTTTAGAAATTTTTTTTATTTTTAGTAATTTTGTAATATCTTAAACAATTCTTTATTGGTCAAAAGCAAAATAACTTTCCCAGGTGTAGAATGTTGTACCAAACAATTTTTCTTAAAGCCATTTCTCAATATCGGCCTTACTTTTTTCTCAAAAACGTTGGGCGCGTAAAGTGAATTTAAGCGTGTAAAGTGGATTTACGCGCCCAACGTTTTTGAGAAAAAAGTAAGGCTGATATTGAAAAATGGCTTTAAGAAAAATTGTTTGGTACAACATTCTACACCCGGGAAAGTCATTTTGCTTTTGACCAATAAAGAATTAAATTAAAAATTAAAAATAAAAAAAATTCTAAATAAAATTTTGGGAATATTTTCGATCGTCATTTACTTTTCTGGATGGGGTATTTAAAGTAGAATTTATTTTCTAAATACCAATTTTTATTTCTTTTTTTCGTTTGACCAGCAAAAGTTTCGGCAATTTTTATTGTGGTAAAAGGGGTTACTTCCTCTTAAAGTAATTTATAATTTTTGTCTTCCAGGGCGCTGTAAACAGAGTATGATCATACCTTGTGGCCTTATATTTGATATTATGGTTAAACCTAACGACCTTTATAATTTTTGTGTTTTATAATATTTTGCGTACACCGTAGTCTGAATAGACACTTTTGATAAGCAGTTACTATTTAATACGATATATCTTTTAGTTGGCAAATTAACATCTAATGCTATTGACAGGTGCCTATTGTATATGATCACTTGTACATAATAATTTACAATTTATTAGCAATATATTTTCATCGGTGTTCTTGTTAAATATTTTTGAGAACTGCTAATAAAGGAACAGTCATTTTTGATTTTATATCGTCGTTGTTACTTTTTTGTCTTTTGATTTTTGGGTATAGGGTGAAGCTTACTTCATAGATTGCAGCAGTGTGTAAGACAATTCGTAATTTTTGTCGGGCTCATATTATTACAACTTCACGACTGGCCAAGATGTAAAACAATTAAATTACGTGGCGCCTCCGAGTAATAATTATTAAACCCCTCCCGTCTCCACTGTCTAAAAGCTGGCGGCCATCTTGTTACCTGGTGCACATGCGCTGTAAACTTTTCTAGTAAGCTGTTTAATTAAAAGTTTTATTTTTTTTTATTTGTAACTGATAATAGTTTATAATTTAGGATTTTTCTTATAAAGGAAAATACAGTGACGTCATAGTCTGACGTTGCGATTGAATTTGGCGCTATATCTGTGTTGTGTTTTACTTAAAAACCAAAGAAAAGGGCGTTGCACCCAAAAAATGCAATTTTTTTTTCGAGACCTAAAAACCTAAAGATTCGTATTTTTCAAAAAATCGTCAACACCAGGTGTACACCAAATGGACCGAAACCTGGAAGGACATATTTATTTTTTCGCCATATTTTGTTGAATTTCAGGTACCTGAAGAAAGTGCCACGTACCACACCCTCCTTCCCGTTTCTTTTAACATTTGAACAAACAACAACATATTTTGAGGTATATTATTATTGTGTTAATAATATTGTTTTATATTCAAAGTACATTGTTATACGAGTTTGTTTATTCTAATGATGAATGTTTAATACAAAGTAAAATTAATGTTGTATTTTATTTAGTGGCATTTCATAAATTAATATACAAGGGTGCTTAATAAAAACGCAGTACTGCATTTTTCTTAAGCAAGCCTAATTCCCCGCTGTCTGTATTACTTAGGAAAAACGCAGCAAACAGCATAATTATAACACCTTATGTTATTTTCAAATTTTTTTAAGGAAAACATGAATTTTCCTATAAAACAAAACAATTTATTAAACAAACTCTAGCTTAAATTGTCCAAGTTATTACGGCTGCAAAAAAACAGAAAACCAAACAAAAAGCCATTTTTCTTTATTACGGTTTCTCTGTAGATACTGAGTTTCGGCTAATCAGGGCAGTAATCTGCTCTGGTTTGATATACTGTCATAGAATTCCAACTGTCAGTTGTAATGAAACTTGACATTAATCATAATAATATTTGCTTGCTACGGTTAATAAAGCATACACTTACCACTAAAAGCCAATACTGTAGTTCTCAAAAGTTTAAATAGCTTCTAGTGTGATATTGTTCTTGTCGTTTAATATCGCATATTATTATCTATTATGCAACATGGTTTACTGAGCTAGTAAAATTCGTCCATAGATTATAAAGTCTAATACTAATGATGGGTTGTGCGAAATAAGAATCTTTTATTGCTTTATCTGACATGCAAAATTTAAAAAAACTTAAATACAAAGTAAAAATTTATTGGTACCTACGATCAATAAAATTCAAATTCAGACAGGACAGCTAGAGGATTCGGAACAACGATGTGACCTGGGCAACAAATACGTTAAAACTAATACTAAGGCGCGCGGCGATTGCCGATCGCTACGAACGACCACCAACGTCGTGTGGATTATAGGTTATAACGGCGTGTGGATTATAGGTCATAACGGATACAATTCGTTTTTGGGGACGCTGTTCTGCTTTTTTAATTGTAGAGAAAGCGCTTAATTGAAAACAAAATGCGTCGCATTAAGAACATACAATTTATTAACTAATAAAATTGCTGTATTAAAAGTAGTTCATTTTTCAACAAGACTGTGCTGTTTATGGAACTGATTACTAGATACCAATAAAAACACTGTTTTAGCAAATCGGGAATTGATTTAACACTAAAGCGAATTTGATACACTAGCAATGTATTTAGTATGGGTTATTAAAAAATAAGGTATCAATACAAACTATGTCTTAGCCAACCTGTTATATTAGATCATTTTCCTCAGTGTATGTTATTTACATAAATATAACCTTATTAGTTAGTTGTTGAGAATAATAATAAAATTATGTTTTATATATAATTCAATCATCTCCAATATCTCCGCTGGTTGCAAACATTGCGAAATCTGTGAATTTTTAGTTGCTTCGATTTAAAAATCGCCCGTGCGCGAGATTACATTTAGTTATGTATGTTCCATTTATGTGATTAAACAGTTGCTTCCGAAAAGTTGCTAGTGAGCGGGAGGTATAAAGCAACCCAGATTTTTCCCGAAGACCAGCGCGTTGTCGCGCTGATCGGTTTTAGCCAATTCTAGCGTGGTGACGTGATGTTGGTCGCGGCTACAGATCGTTTACCGCAGTGTTGCCGCCACTTGTGTTTATTATGAGAATTAGCGGAATTTAGGAAATATAAATCTTTTGTATTTTAAAAATGTTTGCGAGCTACCAGAATTGCCGTTGCGAGCTACCGATGGCTCGCGATCGACGGGTTGGCGACCACTGGACTAGATAGGTACTAAAAAGAGAAAAACTACAAATTGTTAATATCGCTTGAGCGAGGTATTAAATTTAGCTAAAGCTGGTGTTAATGAATAATGGTTACTAAAAATGACTAAACATTCCTTATCAAGTTCCATCGAACCCTTGGTAGTACCTCCAAACCAATGACGACCATCAGAAAAAAATTCCTCGGACACCGAATCAACTATGTTGTCAACATCAGCGACCTAGTTGACGTGAGCCATACAGACTATATCTATATATACGATCTATGTCGGCAATAGAGTCAACATCAAGGGAACAAATTATATATAATAACTGTATTTTTAATAACTGTTTATTTTAAATATGATTTTTTCATAAGTATTTGTTGTTATTTGTTTTTTTTTTGTATTCCTAAATAAAGTTATAAATAATTAAGTTTGATTTGAATATTATTTTATTTGTGGAATTGTCTTACCAAATACCATTTGAGCTCAGATTTTGAGCAGGATATTTTTTTTTTAAGCTTATTTTTTTGAACTTACTGCATGGCAATTTAACTCGATCTGTTGTACAACATGGCTCGAGCTCTAAGCTCTTATGCTATCCTCTACGATTATTTCATTAAAATGAAATTAGTGTTATTATTTTTATTTTTTTAATTAAGATTCTACAAGTACTTTAAGATAATATATCGTTTCCAGAAAATGCTAGGGAGAGGTTACAAGATGTAACTGTCTTCCTTATAAAACAACGATGCTTTTTTTAAATACTTTACGTACGCGATGAAACTTAAAGCGTTTTCGTTGTAAAAATTAGTGAAAACTAAAATGCAATAACCTTTTTTCTGTCAATGGTGGCGCCATCTCTGTAAAATCCGGAGAGTTACAACTACCATCTCGTGGCCCTCGTCAGCGAATGCGTCGATGCCTTGGAGAGACTCTCGAGGAGGAAAGAGGTAAACTTGGTCTGGGTCCCCGGACGCGAATTTACACTTCCTATACCAGTTCAGTCACGAAGGTGAGTACGGTAACTAAAATCAAGTAGTTTTTGTTAAAAAAAAAAATAGTTACATATTCTAATCTATTACCGTGCAGAAATTTGCCATATTGGTATAGAATTTGCAAGTTGCACATTATTAGAAAATCTAACCCATTTCAGTCAGTTATTGTCAACGCTCGTCGTGATCGCGCAATTTGTTATTCTGTCGCGACGTCACATGATTTTCTAAGATTATAATATTTGTTAAATAAGTTTATCGATTTTGTAGTGCCTTAAAATGGCTAAAACCGTAATAAACAGTATTGTGGGTACTGACATTCATTATTTTGAATTTCAGGAGAAAATCAAGATCAATTTGTGACTAAATTTCAGTGCAAGTTAACAAAAGGGAGAAATTGTCAAGAAAAGTATGAAAACTTCATAAAGGAGTTTCTTCTCGTAGCACAAACACTAAGTGGATTGTAAACAAAGTGTTCAATAACTGTGTTCGTTATGAGTTTCGCAAACTCTATGTTTGTCATCTAGCCCAAAAGAATAAACGATTAATTAAGAGAAAATATTGTATACGAAATTATAAGTGTTGAGCAAGTATAATTATAAAATTTCTAAAAATTACTGAAGTTACTTTGAGAAGATCTAATTTATTAAAACAAGGTTTAGATGCATTGATCAATATAACTTATGAACATTCTCATCGAATACAGGTTACTCAAGCATTTAGCCTATTACGATGCAAAAGAAACTTTTCTTCGTTATTTTGAACTTGGAATGACAGCTTTTGCCGCCAAGACATCATGAATTTTTTTTATCCGAAAAGTGTGATGGCGACATTAATGTGCTTCTGGCCAATGCGCAGGTAAACCAAAGTTGAAGAAAAAAAGAAAAAAATAAACCTCACAACATCAGCCTTAGCATAGCAAGAAACGAATCCAGTGCAAAAAATACATTACCTTAATAATGTTTAATAATATTAAAAAAGGATACATTTTTTCTTATACTTAAGTACTTGGTTTTCGTAACGAAACAATAATGTGTATAATAATTTTTTTAACAAACTTGTTCTGTCCCGACAAGTTAGCTACCCGCTAAAATACGAGGCACTAGGTTCAAAATAAAACAGCGTGTTTTAACAACTAAACTATAATGTCTACACTAGGTACGCGATGGATACATAAAAATATTGTTACAGAGCAAAGTTTTAACAACTACTTGAAATCAGTAAAAAACAACAACAGTAGGGTATTTTCCTATTAGCTGGATAAATCCAATCCATGGATTACAATCCCCCCACTCCTATCCCCTCTCACTCCCACTCTTATCCCCACTCATATCCCCTCTCTCACTCCCACTCTTATCCCCACTCATATCCCCTCTCTCACCCCCACTCCTATCCCCTCTCTCACCCCCACTTCTATCCCCTCTCTCACCCCCACTCCTATCACCCACATATATTCCTTCACTGTTAAACAATATTTAAATCTATATTAAATGATTTTGTAGTAAGTGATGTATCCCGAGTGGTTTCGAATTATAACATTAAGCTTTGGGATTATTTTACGTTGTCGTTGTTTAGTATGTAGACAGTTAATAATCAATAGTAATTCAAATAATATACAATATTGTGCCAACTGTTGTCAACTACAACCAGTGAAAACAGCGGACGAACGTGTGAAATTTTATGAAAGAATTAAAAGATGTTAAAAGATTTTCAAAAAATAAAGGTGTTAGATCTAAAAAAATATTTGGTTAAAACGCAAAATAAACTTATACAATCTAACAGTTATTGTTTTGACAAATTGATGTTGTATGAGGAGGCGATAGAATTATGTGATGATGTTCTTAGTGAATTTATTAGTGGCAAACATTTTGTAGACCATTTGAAAATTATATGTTTGGGATTAGAATCACATCAACTATCTGAAATAATGGAAGAGGAAACAGCTGAAGAATAAGTATATATGATCAACTTTTTCTTCATTTAATCATACAATATGTATCAGTGTAGTGACTGCAACAAAAGTTTTACCCATCAAGCAAACGTTAATAGACATCAAAGAGAATCTTGTCCCAATAGACCATCTTGTTCACGTGTAAAAAGGAAGAATAATACGCAATTATGTAATGTATCTTCAAAGAAACCCAGATTAGAAGAAACCCAAAAACCAAACCATCAACAGCCAATTCCTAAACTTATTTTATCGCGATGTAAAGACTGTGATACTTGGTATGTGAAAAATAAGTTTAGTGCACATTTACGTTCAAATTTACATAAAAGCGGATTTAAAAGTGATGATAATGTGAAAATTATTACTTCAGCGTTTAAAAACAGGATTATATCTTACATGTTGCTTCCATCCAAAAAGTATGTAGACATTGATGAATTTTTTAATGAAGTTAAACAAAAGTATATAAGTTTAATTTCTGAACAATTAGTTAAGCATAGATGTATTAAGATTAATGTAGAATTATTTGGACAATATTTGTTACAAACTAAAGAGACACTAGAAACTAAATCATTTAATACTAAAAATAAGGTCATAACGTCAACAACAGATATAAGTGGAATTTATAAAGAGTTTTTATCGGAAATTAAGGAAAAAGTTTCAATATTCACAGAAAATGGTTCAGGTTGGGCTTTAGAAAAAATATTGCATTTTGAACTTAACATTAATAAATATAATCCAATCAGAGCATCATCATATATACCTCTACCAAAAGAAATTGCAAATAAGCATAGTATAATTAACGTTAAAAACAATGATCCATATTGTTTTGGTTGGAGTATGATAAGCGCACTATTTCCAGCAGAAAAAAATGTTGGAATTACCAATTCATACCCAAATTTCTTAGACTTTTTAAATTTTGAAGGAATAGAGTTTCCAGTAAAATTAAAAGATATATCAAAATTTGAAACACTTAACCAAATATCTGTGAATGTTTATGGTTTAGAGAGTATTTATGAAGAAAACAAATTAAAATATGAAGTAGTAGGCCCACTTCATTATACTAACCAAAAACAGCCAACACATGTTAATCTGTTGTTGATAAGTAATGGTGAAAATAACCATTATTGTTGGATTAAAGACATGTCAAAACTATTATCATCTCAAATCAATAAATCAACTAGTAAAAAGTATTTTTGTGATGGTTGTTTAATTTATTTTACATCAATTCAAAAACTAGAAATTCATCAAAAAAACGATTGTAATCATTTGTATACAAGAGTTCCAACCAATGAAATCAAAATTAATAAGTATGGACAACACATCCCGGAAAATATATTACAGTTTGAAAATTTTCAAAGACAGCTTAAAGTTCCTTTTGTTATATATGCGGATTTTGAGTGCTTTTTAAAACCTTTGCACTTTGAACAACCAGAAAATGATTTGGATTCTTATACACGAAATACATTTAAACATGAACCATATGCCTTCTCATATTTTATTAAATGTTCATATGATAATTCTTTATCAGTATCAGACTCCTATTTTGGTTTAGATGCAGCTGATGAATTTTGTATACGAATTGAAGGTCATGTACATAGAATTTATAATAACTATCTTAAATCTGTAGTGAAAATGCTTCCCTTATCAAATGAACAAAAATTAGCTTATAATAATACTAATATTTGTCATATATGTAATGAAAAGGTTGAAGAAAATGAAAAAGTAAGAGATCACGATCACTTAACTGGCGAATTTCGAAATGCTGCCCACAGTATATGCAACTTAAATTTTAAAATCCCCTTTTTCATACCTATATTTTTTCATAATTTAACTGGTTATGATAGTCACCTATTTGTCAAACAACTCTGTTGTAAAGAAGATAATATTGATGTACTTGCCCAAAACAAAGAGAAATACATTTCGTTTTCAAAATCAATATTAGTTGATAAATATAAAGACAAGGATGATAAAGAAAAAAATATTTTTATTAAAATGAGATTTCTAGATTCATTTCGATTTGTGGCAAGCTCATTAGAAAAGCTTGCTGAAAGTTTAGAATCAAATCAATGTGTTGAAATTAAGAAATATTTTCAAGATTCTAACAAATTTAATGAAATCCGAAAAAAAGGCATATATCCATATTCTTACGTTGATTCATTTGAAAAATTGTATGAAAATCAACTTCCAAGTATTGATCATTTTTATGATAAACTTAAAGAAGAATCCATGGATCCTTCAGATTACAACAGAGCGATCGATATTTGGAATTTATTTGAATGTCAAACCTTAATGGATTATACAAAAGTTTACTTGTTATCTGATGTTCTCATATTAACAGACTTTTTTGAAGCATTTCGAAATGTATCCTTAAATAATTTTAAGCTAGATCCTGCACAATATTACACATTACCTGGTTTAAGTTGGGATGCAATGTTAAAAATGACTGGTGTTAAATTAGAATTATTAACAGACATAGATATGATACATTTTTTTAAAAATAGTATAAGGGGCGGTATTTGTCATTGTAGTGTTAGAAAAGCCAAAGCCAATAATCCTCATTTTGAAAATTATGATTCAGATAAACCAAATTTATTTATAATGTATTTAGATGCAACTAATTTGTATGGACATAGTATGAGTCAATATCTCCCAATAAGTGATTTTTCTTGGATGTCAAGAGAAGAAATAGATAATATCGATATCTTTTCTTTAGCAGACGATGCTGAATATGGTTGTGTTTTAGAAGTAGATATAAAATATCCTAAAAATTTACATGAAAGACACAACGAACTACCGTTTTTATCAGAAAATATTTATCCTCCTAATTCAAAACAAAAGAAATTAATTTGCAATTTAAATCATAAAGAAAAATATGTAATTCATTATCGAAATCTTGTACAAGCTATTCAAAATGGATTAAAATTAATTAAAATTCATAGAGTTATTAAATTCAAACAATCAGCATTTCTTAAACCATATATTGATTTAAATACTGAAATGAGGAACAAATCTAAAAATAAACTGGAAAAAGATTGTTACAAACTATATAATAATGCTATTTATGGCAAATCATTAGAAAATATTGATAAGAGGGTTGACATAAGGTTAATTACACATTGGGAGAACATTGGCAAAAAGCAAGGAGCTCAAACATTGATCGCTAAACCAAATTTTAAAAATCGTTTAGTTTTTAATGAAAATTTTGTTGCAATACAGATGGAAAAAGTAAAAGTAAACTACAATAAACCTGTTTATGTTGGATTCTCAGTCTTGGAATTATCAAAAACTGTAATTTATAATTTTTATTATAATTACATTAAGAGTAAATATGGCGACAAAGCAATATTATTGTATACGGATACGGATAGTTTGATTTTACAAGTAGAAACAGAAAATTTTTATAACGATATTCAAGAAAATTTAGATAATTTTGATACCTCAAATTACATTGAAAATAATATACATAACATAACTAAAAATAAATCTGTATTAGGACGAATGAAAGACGAGTTTGCCGGACAACCAATTTTAAGCTTTTATGGTACTGGAGCAAAAGCTTACTGTGTTAATTTAGACAATACATCTGAAAAAAAAGCAAAAGGTGTGAAAAAATACGTTATACAAAATTCTATTACTAAACAAGATTATAAAGATGTAGTGGAAAAGTTAGAAATTAAATTTAGGAAAATGAATATATTTACTTCAATTTTACATGAAATGTTTACACAATTAAAAAATAAGGTTGCTTTGTCTCCAAAAGATGATAAACGTTACATTATTCAAGATTCCTTTAAAACTTTGGCTTGGGGGCATAAACATATATTTATTTTAGAAGATAAATCCAAGAGTGATGATCAGAATATTAATGATGTAGTAGACATTTTAAAAAAAATAACTGCGGATCAATATAAAACCTAGGAACTAAAAAAATTATATATTACTTTTAAAATGTTGATGCTACCAGTAGGTGTACTGTTTCTCTCAACGTTTGTGAACAATAGTCTGTTCATACAAGTTGATCCTACTGTTCGAGATACGTTTATTTGTTTATCGATTAATAAAGAAGGGAATGATAGTTGGCCATCAACATGGAAAAGAATGTATATAAATACTGGATTATTTACTTACAAAATAAATGAAGGGGTTATCAATAACTCTTTTACCGTAGACTATAAGTTAAGGATATATTATTCCAAAAAATCGTATACAGAAACAGAGAAATGGAATCAACTGTCTACAAAATCACATATGGACGAATGTAATATATATATATGTATAATATTTGTAATTACATTTTTTGCCTTGTTTTTATGTATGTTAGGATTTGTGTTGTTTAAAGCATATATGTATTATAAATAAATGATTTTAAAAAATATTTTGTTTTACTGAAACAAGTTACGATAGGTACGCACTAATTGTGAAGTAATAAATGGAAAAAATAAAAAAAAAAGACTGTTAGGTTTGATGAAGAAAAAAATATAACGCTTACAATGTTTGCATGGAAATATGCATATAGAGAAGCTAGAAAAAGTAATTATGAACAAAATATATTGGATAGATATCGTTTTCAAAATAGAATTAAATATGTAGAAAACCTTTTAAATGATGTGTTAGAAGAACAAAATAGAAATAAAATATACTACGAACGTTTTATGTAATTTTTATTTTTTAAATAAACAATTAATTACAATATATCTTTTTTTAATATCCACGAATTGTGTGATCTATCCATTCCCAACCATTTAACGTAGACTTTGTTTCCTTTTTTTCTCAAAACTTTCTCCACCAGAAATACGTTTGGATGTGCTACCTTTTGAAGCTCCTCCTTATAAAAACGTCCTAAAATATCTTCTTTTTTATCATCTCTTAGTAAGTATGTTGTAGGATTAGTTAAATTAACTCGTTCAACAACGAAGATCTCCGAACTCCAGTTTGGTGTGTATCCTTTAGAAAACATTTCCCTATGTTTACTTATTCTTACAAAGTCACCCTTCTTAAATTTAGGAGCAGCAGGATTAACAGTTTTTATATGTGTGTAAGATGATTTAAGTACATCTTTTTCATTACTTTTACTAATATTAATAGGTTTTAATCCTGTTGTTCTATGTTTTCTGTGATTATATTCTGAAATTATCTCAGGTAATATATTTAACCACTTATAGTTTCCTTGCATGCTAAATTTTCTCCACATTCTATTTTTTAATGTTCTATTTACTCTTTCAACAATACTAGCTTTTAAATTTGAAAACGTACTATAATGATTAATTTTAAACTTTTTCATTAAGTTCTGAAAATCTCTGTTAAAGAATTCTTTTCCTCGATCAGTTTGTAAATTCTTGGGGGGAGTTTTTGCATCATTTAAGATATTTTTCATTGTTGAAGTTACATCTTTACCAGTTTTAGATTTTACAGGTAATGCCCATACAAATTTTGAAAATGTGTTTATAACAACCAAAATATATCTATACTTTCTGTTAAATTTTGCATATGGTTGCATTTCAACTAGATCAGCTTGCCATAAATCATTTAATCCTTTAATAATCACCCTACTCCTTTGATAATTCTTTCTTGCAGGTTTATGTAACTCATTAACAACTGCTTCCTTAGTGAGAGACATTATAATTATTCAAATGATTTAAGAAAAATAATTGTCCCAGTAGCTTTTATACGAATCATTCCATTCCTTAAGCTTTTGAGATAAAATTACTTTGTCCCCTTCTTTTAAATATTCCTCAATTTTACCAATTTTTTTTTCTACATCATTAAGATTATCTTTAACTTTTGTATTCAAGTATTTCAATGATGTTGGATTTATTATAGTATCTAGTTCACCCATTCCATTATCTATTTTATTTAATTCGTCATTTAATTTCTTAGCAATACTTTGTATGGAAGAATGAATACCAGTAATAATTTGTCTTTCTATTAATGGTAGTTCATGTATTTGTCGCCCATTAAGAAGACTATCGACTATTTCTTTTTTCGTCGTTATTAAAGTTTCAACATCTTTTTTTAATTTTTTAATTTTTTCTTTAGCATTAAAGAATACTACTTCTTTAATTTTTGTTCCCATTATTTCGTTTATTTTTTCAATATTCGCCTTTAAAATTATATTTTCATTTTTAACAAAGTCTTGCAATGATTTAATATCCTTAATAATTTTATCAATATTTGCAATCATATTTAAATCCAAAGTGTTCAGATTCTTAATTTCATCAACTTTTTTTTCAAAATCTAAAATGTTTAATGAAATATTGTTATTTCTTTGTAAAGTTGTTTTAATCTTTTCAATTTCTTCTTTATTTAAATTTTCTATAGATTTTAATTCCAAAATTTGTGGTAAATTTATGTTTAGTTGCTCTTTTAATGCTATAAATTCATCAATATCTTTTTTGTGAAGCATTAGATGTACATTTAAATTCTTTTCTATTTGTTTTGTATTCTTATCCATCTTATCATGTGTGTGTTTAAAATGATCTACATCCATTTTAATTCTATCATAAATTGTAGTTGAAAACGTTTCAAACTTTGAAATAAGATCATTTGTAAGCTTTTTTTTTATGTTATCGATTTTTGACGTATCCGATATATCAGTTTGTAATTTAAGTAACACCTTTTGCGTTTCCTGTTGTAAAATGGTAATGTCACCTATCTGTTTCTCTACAACAGCCAATTTTAATTCAGAATTTAATATTTTCACGTCGATATTTTTTATAGTTACTATTCTATTTTTTGCTTCTTGTTTAAATTTTTGATCTACTGTTGTAAGTCCATCTTCACAAAATTTAAGTTTTTTCGTTATATTTTGAATATTCTCAGCATTTTCAAGTACTCGCTTATTTTGATTTATTAATTCTTTTTCGAAATTGGAAATCCCTAATTGATTTTTTTCCAATTCATATTTATAGTGTTCAACTACTTTGTTTTCAATATAGTTTAAATTATTTGAAATATTATTGGATACTTCATTTTCAACTTTTTCGACAAGATCTTTAATATCTATATCAGTTATTTTGTAGCGTTTTGAGATATGTCTAGCAAATTTGTCCACAGTCATTTTAAAAATGACAAATAATTACATTTACTATCCTTTTATAGTATAACTTTAGCTTCCTTTAATTCTTCAACTATAGAAATTATTTCATTATTATGACCTGTATGTCCAGCAGATGTGGATGCTAACAGAAGACGTAGTCTATCAACAAGTTCATTTATATTATCCCAATAAACATAGTCAGTATTCGCTTTGTTAACTTTCATTTTAAGACCTTTTCCTCTTCGTTGTCGAGTTTGTCGATAAGGAGCAATAGGTTTACTAAACGCTTCAACTAGACGTTTTGCAGGAGTGGAAAGTTTAGATTTTGTAATTCCATTTTTTTGTAGATATGGACCAATTATTGTCACATATTTGTTTGATGAACTTCCTTGAACCTGCTCGTCGGGATTAAAATTTCTGCGATATGCATTAGTTATCTTTAAGATATCCATATAATTATCTAAATCTTCTTTTTTGTAACCCATAGGGTTTTTCTTAAAGAGCAACTCATATAAACCTACAGTACCTGAATATAATTTATTCTCAACCTTTATGTCTTTTCCAATTATTTCAACAGGTTTTAGAGTTAAACCTAAAAAAAATTTATCCCGTTCTATGTCGTGAACAATACCATAGTTATGATCAAACGCGTGTTCTGTATCTTTCACACCTTCATCAATATACATTCGAGGTAATTTGTCAAAGTTTTCTAGCCACTGTTCATACCCTGGTGTGTCCACGTAGGTCCTAATTGTTTGCCTAGTCTGTTCTAGGATATCGGAAATATTCTCATTTTCAATTGTTTCATTCGAATCGGAAGTTGGTGAAGTTTCAGCTATAACACTAGTTTCATGAAAAGATGGAAGCTGACTTACGTTTGGTAGTTCACTGAGGGACGCTATTGATGTATCAAAAAATGATGGTTGTTCAGCTGGTAATAAAGGCGTTTTTCCTGTTTTTCTTCTGGGTTTTAATTTTGTTGGTGTTGAAGTCTGATACGGTCTTGGAGTAAACAATTCCTCTTTGAAATCTATAGGTTCTTGTTTAAAGTCAATCAATTCACTTTTACCAATTGTGGAAATTAATTGGTTTAATGGTTGTGTTAATGGTTTATAAGTTTGTTCCAGTTGAGATTGTGTAGTAGATGCAGCCAATTTTAATCTCTGAAATTTTTCTTTAACCGCTTTTCTTGATTTAATAAGCTCTCTTGCTAAACGTTTGTTCATAGCTGATGGTTGGAAAATGTTCAAGAAAACTAAATTTATTGTATTTATATATAAATAAAAAAATCAAATTGTTTTCTATATCTACCAGCGTTTAATTCACAATCTTTATCAATAACGAGAAAACCAAATGGTTCTTTCCAACAATAAGAACATATATTTTTGAACTGATCGAATGACATATCCATCATACAATGATCATCATATATATGTTTTATATTCATGTTATCCTGTTTAAATAGAATCAAAAGATTTGTATTCTCTCGAATTAGTCTTTTAAGTATTGAAGAGTAACCTTGAAAGATAAAAAAGCAATCAGTATTTTTATGTCGACCAAGGGTAAAATAATCTCTTATAATACTCTGATTTTGACATGGTATATCATCAAATATTATAACAGAATTAGGTTTGATCTCATTAGGAGGTATAATGTTTTCATCATTATCGTATTCAAAGTATCCAATTTCCTTTAATGGTTTCAGTAAATTTCTAAGATATTCGTACTTGGGTTGTTGTAGCGATTTTGAATAAAGATATACGTTCTCGAATCTAAGTCCATTAGGATGTTCAAGCAAAGTTAACATAACGTTGGTTTTGCCGCTACCACTACATCCCACAATAAGACATCTTTTGGATCCTCCGCAAAACAAATCACCATGTTTTCTAAATAGATTAGTAAAACTTTTTTCATCATGGTTTGTTATAGGTAGTGAAAAATATTGTTTAACAATTCTCATCTTGATTCGTTATAACAAAATAAGTGATATGATAGACTATTTATAGCAGCTAAATAAGAGATGTCTATTAGTAGACAGTTCAACTTCATATAAAAAACTATAAAATGATTCTACATCCATCACAATCAACTATAACTAACAAGTACTGCAAAAAGAAAGGATTGGGGTTATTAAACAAACTTATTAATAAGTTGCCTTTTGAAATTCACATTCCCGGATATCAATTTTGTGGACCGGGCACACGCTTAGAGCAACGAATAAACAGAGGAGAGATTGGTATTAATCCGTTGGACGCTGCTTGCAGAGTGCATGATATAGCATATTCAAAATCAGGAGCGTTACCAACAAGACACATCGCAGACAAGATACTCGAGGAGAAAGCTTGGCAAAGAGTAAGGGCAAAAGATTCCTCACTAGGAGAAAAACTTGCTGCATTAACAGTAACAGGAATTATGAAGGGTAAAAGAAAGCTTGGAATGGGTATAAAGAAGGGTGGTAGAAAAAAACAAATGATGATGGGAAAAAGAAAGTTTGGAATGGGTTTAAAAAAAGGTGGAAAACTAAGAAGAAAACGTATTGTCAAACCCCCCAAGACAATAGGAGGTTTCTTACCCCTCTTGCTACCTATTTTAGGAGCATTGGGAGCTCTAGGAGGGGGGGCAGCAGGAATCGCGACCGCCGTGAACAATATTAAAACATCTAAACAACAGTTGGAAGAACTTCAACGTCATAACAAAGCAATGGAAGGGAAGGGATTATATATTAAACCATATAAGAGTGGGAAAGGAAGGGGGTTGTACATTAAACCATATAAAGGAGAATCTATCAAAAGAAAATCTCTAAAAAAAAAGTCCAAATAAAATTTCCTCTTAGGGCTCTTACAAACTTGGATATAATTCATATTGTTAAAAATTTAAAAATTCCACATTTTAGAGGTGTTTTTATGCGAGATAATCTACCAATTAAAATAAGAATAAAAGAAAGTGGTATAGTTAATTTAGATAGTCAACAAAATGAGGGTACTCACTGGGTTGCTTATATCAAAAATAAAAATAAAGTTCTATATTTCGATAGTTATGGTAATCTAAAACCACCTTTTGAATTGATAAAATATTTTAATACCAATGGAAACATAACAATATATTATAATTATGATGTAAAACAAAAAGAATATACTTATAATTGCGGCCAGCTCTCTATTCAATTCCTATATAATAATATGGTGTCAGAAAAATAGTTTAGTGTTTAATTATGTCTACAACAATTGCAATATCGGGAAATACTTCAGTATTATCGGCAGATTTTAATCCAACAATATATTTGGATGATGATAAAGATTATTTTTTGGGATTGGCTGATTTCGAATCTTATATGAGTATACCAAATATTGAACCAGGAAAAAACAAATTATATATAGGAGATAAAGTTATAACAATTCCAGAAGGAACTTATGATATAGAAGATATTGAAAATTATATAAAAGTTAATATTAAAAATATATTTGATGAAAAAGTTACATTTGTTTTAAAACCAAATACTAATACTTTAAAATGCCACATTTTTTGCAGTAAGTTATTAGATTTCACCAAAAAAGATTCTATTGGAAAGATATTAGGTTTTCATGAAAGAAAAATTAGCCCGTTTGTACCTGATAATTCGGATCAAGTGACCAATATAAGCAAGGTTAATGCTATTTGCGTTGATTGTAGTATTTGCGTTGGTTCGTTCAGCAACGGTAAACCAGTTCATATTATCCATCAGTTTTTTCCAGCAGTTGCGCCAGGTTTTAAGATCGTGGAGTCGCCATTGCCCATATTGTACTTTCCAGTGAGCGTAAAAACGATAAACAATATTACTGTCAAAATTGTTGATCAAGACGGAGACTTAATAAATTTTCGTAAAGAAACTATAACTGTAAGACTACATTTAAAAACAAATATATAATATGGTTGTTAGATATAATATACCATATCAACTTAAAGTTCAACCACCAACGAAAACTTATAAAAAGAGGAATTTGAAGCGAAAAGCTAGTGATAAGAATCACATCAAAGCGTTAACACCAAAAAATCGCAAATTTCTTCAATCACTAGGTTATAAAGTTCAAAAATAATGGATATTCTAAATGTTAATGAAAAACTCTACGTTGACAACTCAATAGTTGGTTCAGAATTACATACATACCAACCATTTATTTCTTCAAAATTTGACTACAATGATGAAATTCGCATACCGATACAGGAACTAGATGCTTATACCTTACCTTCAGAGAGTCTTCTCTATATTGAAGGAACTTTGAAGAATGAGGACGGTGAATATACTAGGAAATTAAGATTTATAAACAATGGAGTTGCATTTTTGTTTAGAGAAATAAGATATGAACTTAACGGAATTACTGTAGATTCAGTAAGAAATGTTGGTCTTACATCAACTTTAAAAGGTTATCTTTCATTCAATACTAATGAAAGCTTAAAATTACAAAATAGTGGATGGTTTCCTAATCGAGAGGAAGCTGATAGAATTTTAGTTGATGAACACGGAAAATTTAATGTATCAATACCCCTAAAACTGTTGATGGGGTTTTTTGAAGATTACAGAAAAATAATTTTAAATATGAAACAGGAACTAGTTTTAATTAGAGCTAGCAATGATTTGGATGGAGTTTTCTTCAAGGATGATACGGAACCTAGAACGACCACTTTAGAAAAACCAAAAGTCACATTTGATAAGATATTTTGGAAAATACCACATATTTTAGTTGACATACCACAACAACTATCCCTATCAAAAATAATTGAATCCAACAGAGAATTACTGATAGGTTATAGAAGTTGGGAACTTGTTGAATATTCTTCTTTACCAGAAACAACGCGACATACCTGGCCGGTGAAAACAAGCAGTAAACCAGAAGTTGTACGCCACGCTGTAATTGCCTTCCAAGAGAACAGAAAAGGTGATGTACAAAAAGACATGAGTCATTTTGATAACGTTGATTTAACAAATATACGAGTTTTTTTAAATTCGGAGAGATATCCCTATCACGACTTGTATTTAAACTATAAGGACAATAAATTTTCCGCTTTGTATGAAATGTTTACTAATTTTAGACATTCTTACTATGGAACATCAAATGAACCAATTTTTACACCTAAAAGTTTTAAAGAAAAGTGTCCTATTATTCATATAGACTGCTCGCATCAAAAGGAAACGATCCATACTGGATCAGTAGTTATGAGAATTGAATTTGAAACAAACGAAAGTGTTAAAAAGGATACATCGGTATACTGTCTTATTCTTCATGATAAAATATTTAGCTATAATCCACTAACAAAAATTGTTAGGCAGATGTAAATACATACACTTTTTCAATATATAATCAATGAAATGAGTAAATTAATAGTCATTATGAATGAAGAATTGAAACAACGCTTATCTTGCTTTTCAAAAGAGTTAAAAAAACTAAAGCAGCAAATACGAGAATATTCTGAGAAGAAATCCATGTATAAAAAATTTTTACTTTTGAAAATATGAAGTTCCTAATCATCGATGTGCAAGGATATAATATAGAAAAAAATAAATTTTTTGCAAAGGAATTAGCTGCCTTTGATGGAACTAAAATTTGTCACTATGTATTTAAATCCCCATTTAATATGAAGTATCTTTCACCTGAACTACATAAACAAGCTGTTTGGTTAATGAAAAATCATCATTGTATTCCATGGAATGTAGGATATACGCCGATTCACAAATTTTCTGAAATTATAAAAAGGTTAACAGAAAATATGGATCGTGTTTATGTCAAAGGAAGAGAAAAAACCGAATACATAAAAAAATACTCCCTATGTCCTGTGATTGAACTTGATGAATATCCTTCTTTAGTACCTAATAAGCCAACTTGCTTTTACCATGTCAAGTCTTCATGTATTTGCGCGCTTACTAATGTATATACACTATATGATGATACAATAATGATTGAATAAAACAAATAAATGTATTTAAGGTTTTTATTTAAAAGTTAGGTTTGAAATATTTCATACATGATTTCACCGGGTACAAACTTTTTGACTTCATCCAGAAAATTTTCATACCCCATTTCTTGTATTGTTTGGAGAAAAATTCTTAGATTTGACGTATGTAAATAAATGTGGCATGCTTCGGATGCTTTTTCATACTTCCTAGCCATTTCCATACACTCGTCGTAGGTATAAAATCTATCAAATCCATATTCGCCTTCATGTTCCGCATCAAACTTCAAATTTTCAAAATCCTGCGCTAAATTTTCCACGCTGGTTGTTAAGTTGTATGCTGGTCTGTTACTTGTATAAGCTAACCACATCTCGTCTTCAAATATAAAGACTTAAAATCACACATAAGCTTTAAATAGTAAATTTAAAGAGGTGGGGGAAATTATAAAATATACATAAACATACTACTGATATTTTATTTTTTTTTATTTTTCAATACAACTCTTTACAAATTCGTTACATGCAAAAGCTTCTACATCTTCTACAATACAATCAGAATAAAAAGATAATAGCTCTAGAACACAAGAAACATTTACGCTGTTTGAATTCTTCAAAGGTATAATAACATCATAAAGATTTTTAATTAGATCACCATTTTTAATCGAAATTCCACTAATCAAAATATTATAATACTTTGAAAATTCTTGTGCCTTCAAAATATCAAAACGACATTTAATCAGATCTGCTAATCTGACAACTTCATTTATTGTATCGCCAGCAAGAAATATTTCGTTTCCGCCATCTTGAACTATCTTTATTATTTTTGAGTTATTAATGTAGTTTATAAAGTGGATTTCAAAGCCATTTGCGTAAAAAGGTTGCAAACCAAAGCCATTGGAATAAATGAAATTTTGGATAAAACCTTGACAGTGCAAAAATGACGACCACTGTTCTTCATTAAAAATTACGTTCTGGTTATGTTTCAATCCACCTAGCTGTATAACTGGTGTATATTTTCTCTCTAAAGAAAACCCAACGCTGATCCATTTTGACTTTGACCGGGTGAGGTAGAAGATGGATTGATTGATTATTGCAGCATTTCGGTTCTTGCTAAACTCTTCTTGCTTCTTGGATTGTTGATTGGTTAATTGATACATTTTGAGGTTATAAACAAACAAGATTTGATAAACTAATGTTTGGTAGAACACGACTTGTTGTTTAAATAAGCAATAAAGTGTAGTTGGTGGGGATATATAGAAGGGGTTTAATTTTATTACATCATTTATGAACTAATCATGGATGAACATAAGTCGAATATTTTTATTGACATTCAAAGTTATAATTGTTCATTTGGATACATTCCAAAAGAATTAGCAATTTATGACGGGATTCGTTGTTCAAATTATTTGTTTAAACCCCCATTTAAGAGAAACATGTTGTCTATTGAAGATCTTAAAGTGGTGAATTGGTCGGAAGACTATCATGGATTGGAATGGGAGTTTGGCAACATAGAACTTAATGAGCTTGATAATATTTTAAAGAATGTGTTAAAAGCTTACGATTCACCCAGAATTTACGTAAAAGGAAATGACAAGACAAATTTTTTAAAAAAGTTCTTGGATGAAGGTTTTATTTATGCTATACCCATTAGCCGAGAGCCGAAATTAAGCAGTTTTAAGAAAATTCCTGAATGCTACTTTCATAAAAATAGTAATCCTTGCCATTGTGCATTAGCTAATGTAAAGTTATTGTACAACTATAAAAATTGTTATGAATAAACCTTTATTATCATCATCTCTAATCGACAAAATTCACTTTTTTCGTCCTATTTTTGTTCGTCAGAATGTATTCCCACCAAAGCGCGAGTTTTGAAAATAATGGTCTTATATGACCTGTTTTTTTCTTCTGTGGAGAAGACAAATCGCTCATATAAAATATAGATGGTTATGAAGCGAGCTCTACACCCATAGTTATCCAACGCTCGACCTCCTATATTTCCTCTGTGGTATCGGCGGATTGTCGGCTAACCATTCGGGAACATACCCTAGTGGGCGGAGCAAAGATTGAAAGATGAACTGTCACGTCATGTCAAATTAAAAATTATAGGTGTGGCATGTTTTTTTGTAAAAAATGTTTTTTTTTTCGAAGATAATATAAATTGTATTGTTGGAAAATACTACAAAACGTAAGTTAATATGACAAAACTTAGCTTTAAGCACTTTTATATGCTTGGAAGACGTTTTAATCTGTTATTTAGGAAATCACCTAACCTAAAACATGCTTTCAAAAGAAGGGCTTCAAAAAATTCAAACACAATTAAAAAATATATATTTTAATCCTGTTTTAACCTCAATTGCGAGGCGCTTTTTTTTCTGTCTTAAAACTATTTTTTTTTTGTTAAAATAAAATAAATCACTGAATGTTTTAAAAATTATATTTTATTATGCTGCAGTTTAACATTTTACAATAATATACCTTGAAGTACAATAGTAGTAGTAAATAAAACTAAAACCAATTCATAATATTTAAAACAGTTCACAATATTTAAAAAGTTCTTTATCAAAAGTGTTTTTAAAAGTGTTAGATCAAATCAAATTTATTTTTGACAGATACAGATGTGAAATGTATAGGTAATTTTTATAAAACATTAAAAACAGTTACATACCTATAGCACCTAGGTATTAGATACCTGTATGTGCTAAGATAATATTGAAAAAATATACATATTACAGTTAAAAAAAACAAAAAGAAAATACACCATTACGAGCACTATTAGTTCAATAAAGCCCACAATCTGTCCCCCTCAATAATACTATTGAACTGATCTAGGAGCACTTGTTCCTGTTCGTTTAAATTGTCTAGTAGTTTTTCAATGTTTGCTACAATGTTTCTATGTTCTTTTAGACGTAGCTGTATGTCTGTCCTTCTCAACTTTATGGATTGCAGATTGGTTTGGAGCTCTAAATCTAACAGAGCATATTTTTCCGTGTCAGCATCCATTACGTCCATAACATCATCTGGTTGGTTCAATAACAAGCAGGCATCGATATTTTCAGGAATGACGGGAATTTCAGCCTGTACGATAGAAATGACAGGAACCTCAGGAACCTCAGAAACTGCGTTTGGTGGTTCGATTGTCTGTCCGCCACTGCAACCAGGTAATGGGTCATCATTTATTATTTCAAAGGCATCCCTCCAATTCTGTTCCTGGAGCACTAAATTTTCAACTGCTAACTGTGCTTCGAGCTGGGTTTCTTCTTCTTGTCGGGGTTCTTGTGCAGGTCTGATAATTATATCTTGAATAACATTTATCCCACTTAACTGTGCCAGCTTGGTAATATTCGGTTTTGAAAACATTTTTGGTAAAGAACTTTTTTAAATATTACGAATTGGTTTTAATTACTGCTGTAAGTGACTAAAGTGATGTGTAAGATATTGTATATATACCCTTAAAAGAAGTTCCCTCTCTTAATTGCTTGAAATGTCAGTGGTTCTCAAACCCAAACGTTTTCAGTATTCTTTCTTTTTACCTTACAATATTCTGGATAGACAAGAGTAATCCATTATGTATAAATTTAATTTTAATTTGCCAATATTGGCTATTGATTTATCCTTCCCGTAACGTGTTATGAAAAATTTATATACCTTTTAATCCAACAGTTTGAGAATCGCTGATATATGAAACCATATGTGCGACTGGTTATGTATTGATCCGTGAGAACCGCTCTTTACTTGTAAGCCTAATAATAATAATAATAATAATAATAATAATAATAATAATAATAATAATAATATGGTTTATTTGTAGTATTCGTTTACATAGATTTTAATATAATATAGGTAGTAATAGTTAATTGTATATTTTTTGTACCAAATACTACAAAAAGGGGACCAATAGGTAGTATGATACTGAAACAATTGTTTTGACCCCAGATATTTGAACGAGGAAAGCATTAAAAAAAATAAGAAATAAAATTCAGATATTAAACGTTTAATTAGTGAATATAAATTTTTGTATACTGGTATTTAAATTATGTTTGTATTTAAATATGTATCCACTCACTAGCTGAGAAGTTTTTTGATGTAACTAAAAGGTTAGTTTTTCTATCTATGCAAAGATTAAGTAAGTTTTTATCATTATTTTTTTTAACAATATACATGTAAACAAAACAAGTCATAAGAAAAATGAGTGGGTGAGATGATAATAAATATTGAATTTTATAAATCTTCTATTAGTTTATTTTTTAAACATTATATAATACAGCATGCTACATAATACCATTTTTGTACTATCTGTGTGGTGGTATAAATTTTTAAATAAAATTATTTCTCACCATTAACACAGGATGTAGATTTGCATTTTGCAAATAAAATAATTTCACACATTCCTATAATTTATTAATAAGTCAAAACTAAAGATTAGGTTTACCCACACAGGATGCATTTTGCAAATAAAACAAAACTGTTTTATTTCACAGGCTTGTTTCTTCCACTAATTTTTTAATTAGTCAATATTAAAGATTAATTTACCCACACAGGATGCATTTTTGCATTTTGCAAATAAAACAAAACTGTTTTGATTCACAGGCTTGTTTCTTCCACTACAATTTTTTTTAATTATTAGAACATCCTGTTAGATGATAAGATTTCTTTAACAATAATTTAAAAAATGAAATACGATATTTTTTTATAAAATATATTTGTTTCTTTAACAATAAGTTATAGATTCTCTGAATATTAAACATTACAGGTTAATAAGTACGTAGGACACTAGTACACATATGACAATTGCTTTGAGATGGAGGCGGCCCGTCAAATTGTGTCTTGTTTCTATTGTAATGTATGAAACAAGGCAGTCTGCATTGCAAAATAACATTTGATTTAAAGGACGTTGGTAGGTTCGACCATATTTCTAATATTTCAAATGGTTGACCATACTTTATTAAATAATCCAAAGGAATTAATTTTAACTCATGTTTTGATAGATCACAAAGTAACTTTGTACCCTCCAAGAGTTGGATAATTATATCTGTAGATGGACAAGCCATATTGTTTAAATTTATTTTATTGTTTTCTTAGAGGTACCTGCATTCAGCGCTGCTTCTATTTTTTGGAATCTTATTCTTTCTTCCAGGCGAAATATTTTTTTTGCTTTTTTAGATAGGTTAGGTGGTGGTTTTTGTAAAATTAAATTATTATTTATATATTCTTGTGGATTATAGGTTTCACAAGGCAGCTCGTCCCAGGATGAGTCTATTGATTCATTCATGTTTTATTTAAATCTTTTATTGATTTTATAGGTGGTAAAATATATAGTGGTATATGGTGGAGAAGTGGGGGGGGGGGGATAAGAGTGGGGGTAAGAGTGGGGGTGAGAGAGGGGATATGAGTGGGGATAAGAGTGGGAGTGAGAGAGGGGATATGAGTGGGGATAAGAGTGGGAGTGAGAGGGGATAGGAGTGGGGGGATTGTAATCCATGGATTGGATTTATCCAGCTAATAGGAAAATACCCTACTAACAACCCGTCTTTTTAAATTTGTTTCTGTTCTATTCTATTAAAGAAAGACGAAAGTAATTTTCTTTTATAAAATGCCAAACTAAAAATAATAATATGCTGTCGATGCTAAACGTCAGGCAACACAATTTACAACAAGCTAACTTACAACACAGAGGAGTATTAAGATTATTTATGAAAAATAACAGATACTATAAATAAATAAGTAGTAAACACAAAAATAGGTAATGTATTCAACATTCTCCCACCTGAGAAGTATTAAATTATAAACTTCTCACTAACAGAGACAAAACAAGACAGTAATAGAGATTAAAATTAAACTAAAGTCCCTACTCGTAGTACTTATGAGGAAATTTAGATATGCGTCCATTACGAGTTAACTTTACACTAGGCATAAATACGCGCACATCGTCATCGGGTTGAGAATTGTCATTAGCAACTTCCTGTTCTTCATTTAGGGCAATGTCTGTGGTTTCAAGAACAGGAGCATCCTTAGCATCAGAAACAGTATAAGTATCTTTTAAATGTGACACTTCAGGCGAGTCATAGTTATCACATTCAAGTTGAAACAATCGTTGAACAGGTCTTAACAACTGACCTTTATTTGTCACGATACGAATTAAACGAGTGTTACCATCTCGACCAGGTCATAGTTCAATAACACGTGCTAATGGCCAATCTAATCGTTTTTGGGAGTTTTTACTCCAATAAGCACTACTTCTCCAATTCGTATATTACGACTTTGCAGCTTCTGTCCACTACTGGTCCTTTCTAATTGTCCAAGATACTCGTTCCGAAAACGACGCCGAAGGTCATCTCGCAGTTTTTGTCTATATCGGATTGTCCGGCATAGGGAAGCTCGTTCCACCGCGTCACAATCAGGCACTCCAAAATATTTTGAGTCACGAAGAAACATTGACGGAGACAGGGCAACTAAATCTGCCGATTCGCTCGAAATATACGTTATTGGTTTGGAATTTATAATTTCTTCACATTCACAAACTAAAGTTAACAGTTCTTTATACGAAAGCGAGGCCCTGCCAGTAGTCATTGCGTCACTTGAGCCACCCCCACTTCTCTACCTCTGACGTCGCAGCCTAGGGTACCAACTACCATATATGGGCATTCGCTACTCGGGCATTAGCTGCTAGGGCCTTAACTACTACTACTGGTACTAACTACCAATGGCACAAACTAAAATTGGGACTAATCTCCATTGGCTCTAGTAACCACTCTTACTATCATTGGTGCTAGTTACCAAGGGTACTATTGATTAAGATGTGATACGCCATCTATCAGGTGTCACTCTAACCTCAACTACTTAAATATTCAATTTCGGGACCTAAGCCTACAAGTCGGGGCTCCACCTCTAAGAACAGGTACCACATTTATTTCTAATGAATT
The DNA here is from genome assembly GCA_963969555.1 of Polydrusus pterygomalis. NCBI lineage: Eukaryota > Metazoa > Arthropoda > Insecta > Coleoptera > Curculionidae > Polydrusus > Polydrusus pterygomalis. The sequence goes on along the minus strand of OZ018381.1, from coordinate 4,029,400 downwards.
TAAATTATTATTATTATTAAAAAAAAGTTTCACCTACACTTTGGTTCGAACCTCCGACCTATGGATATATTTCCAACGTCCTACATACGGCGCCAGCTGAGCTTATTAGATAAACTCGATGACCAGTTGATGATATTATAGGGGCGTGGTATCTGCGGAGACGGAGAAGATCTTCACTAATTTGGTTGTGAGCCAACATACACCATTAACCTAAAAATTTGTTAATGTCAACAGGTTATATACATGTACGGGGCGATATTAATGATTGATTGAAATTAGGTAGGCTACCATAAATACATTGGCAAGCTGCTATTTGTTGTATGTTAAAAGATATAATTTACCTCAGGGGTATAGAAAACGTATAAGAACATCTAAAAGCGCTTAGAAGGGACCCTTAAACATATGAAAACGTCTATTTAGCAGCCCTTGAACGGGTAAACATGTTTAATAAACTACTACAGTATCTAAAACCTATTGGGTGGCATGATAACGACACTTTAATCGATCTATTTTATGGGTTAATACTAGAAAATTATGGCTTCATCTAACATCTATTTTAGGCTTTTTACCATACCGATAGACCTTATTGTCAACAAATTCTTCAATCCTCTAACGTAGTACAACGATATAAGATAAACAAAGATAGCTATAATCAGGCCCCAATACAATTAGCATACTCTCAAAACGTGTTAGGACAATTAGCATACTCTCAAACGTGATAAATTAATGATTGTAGCCAAGTTTATGCATTAGTAATTTCCCGTGTGACGCAATAGCCCCAGTAGACTCGTGAAGAATAAGGGTAGGTTTAACCCCCGCACTAATACTTCCCTATATCAAATTAAAGGAAAAAATGGTAATAACAGGGGTTCAAATGCTTGTAGGGTAATAATAAGGCTTCACCTTATTTTACCTAATTGTACAATTTAATGGTATGTATAATATTATTGTTACCTTTACCCTGATATCAATAACGAGGATATAGTCGAGGGTATAACCCTCTATTAAAGGTAACAATATGTTATTGTAACATTAAATATAACAATAACATTTATATAATCATAGGTTAAGCTTAGAGTTAAGGTTACGAGTTTAAGGTTAAGTTTAGTATATAAGTATCTACGACTGATTGTAAAATAGAATAGAAAGAATAGAAATAAATACATTTTGACACACGTCTTGATGACTCTTTCATATCGAACCGAGTAGTTACATTACATGGCGATCCTGCCAGAGGACTTTATACAAGTCTTGAAGAAAAAAAAAAAAGTAATTAAAGTGTAGTGTCCAGTGAAAAATATTAGAGATGGGGAAGAATCAGAGCAAGGAAGAAATTATAATCGCCCAGGCGGGAAATAGCGGCGGAGTAACAAATAGTATAACAGTAAAGGACACGGTTGGAATAGCCCTTTGTGTGTTGGCATGCTTTTGCATAATAGCATATATAATCAACCGATGCAAAACGACGCTACAGAAGAAAATAAGGCAAGAGATAGCAAGAAGCCAAGATATAGTTTAGCAACAATCCAGCCCAGGCCCGCACTAGATCCAGCCCAGATCTACACTAAACCCAGCCCAGACCTATACTAGACTCAAGCCAGGCCTGCAGACAGCCCACTACAGACCCGGAGCCAGCCCGAAGGAATAATATATGGACATTAAGGAATTCCGCTATCTATTGGAAGAAGCAAAGGTGTTCCACAGAAATATTGGCAAAGATTCCGTAAAGAGGCGCAGCTCAACGAAAGTAATAGAGAGTGAGTTGGAAAATTTAGATAGGCTTATTAAGGAATTTGAAAATTTAAAGAGTACATTTAAAAGCTGAATTAATAGCCGATGTTAAAGAGTATGCTAAATGTTTAGATCAGTATTTTGGGGCTATTAATGAGGTTTTGAATAGTAGGTTAAAAGAGGCCAAAGCAAAAGAAACAGAATTACCGGACGTAAGTGACTCCGATTCTGATTGTTTTGAAGAAGCCAAAATGGGTGAAAAATTTGATTTAAAAACGGCCGCATCTCTGATGCCACGCATGGATGGTACGGAGAAAACGACAAAAGAACTTATTGACGGTATCGAATTATACGACTCGCTACTGGACGATGCCGGAAAAAAGAGTTTAACTAATTACGTTTTAAAAGCAAGATTGACGGGTAATTCAAAAATAAGAATGCGTACTGAATACGCATCAAATCAAGCCCTTATTAATGATTTAAAAACTCTTTTTCTCTGCAAAAAGTCTGCTAGTGCACTTTCTGTCAAATTGAACGGTGCTAGGCAAGCAGGTAAATCCATTGAAGAGTTTGGAAAAACTATAGAGGATTTACTGCTGGACCTAACCATCGCCCAATCGGACGGAAATGACGAAGCCTTAAGGGTACTGAGTAGTGTCAATGAAAAACTTGCCATTAATGTGTTTGCAAACGGGTTGCAGAGTAATGATATGCGCACTATTGTTAAAGCACGAAATTATAATAAATTGGGTGACGCAATAAGGGGAGCTATGGATGAGGAACTTGAAAAAAGAGATAAAACTCATTCGGTATTCCATATGCAAAATAAACGCGGTTCTAATAGGTTCCAAAGGGACTACAAAAATCAAATAAATAGGTCATTCAACAATAATCAAAAATTCATGCCAAATTTTAAATATCAAAAAAGTTTACCCGCAGGGAACTCGCGAAATAATAATAATAATAATAATAGATTTTCGCAATATAGGAGTTCGTCAAATCGTGGCCAAAATTTTAGAGGAAATAATAGAAATAATAGGGCATATTGCATGCAAAAGGAGGATGAGAATACGTGCGAGGATAACATTAGACAGTCAACATTAGCCGATCAGTTTTTTCGAGCCTAAAGAAAACTTAGAATCTGTAATTTTAAATTTAAATGGTCTAAATTTTATTCAAGTCAATTATAGAGGCACTATATTAAAATTATTAATCGATACAGGAGCTTCTATAAGTGTTATATTTAAAAAATTTATTAATAAACATGAATATATAAACAAAGGAAATCAAATAAAAATAAATGGGGTGGCCGGTTCAACACTTTCACATGGTATCGCGAACTTGACATTGGAATTTATTAATAACAATATCAAATTAAAACATACATTTCATGTAATTGAAAGTTTTGAAAATAAAATAAATGGAGTTTTAGGCTCAGATTTTTTTGAGAAATATAATGCCAAGATAAATTTTGAAAATTTTAAGTTTTCGTTTTCTACTAAATATGAAACTGTTTCATTGCCAATGTTGTCAAACCAAAAATCACAGTTTAAAATACCGGCTCGTTGTGAAATGATTAAATATTGCTATGTTAACAAAAATGATGACTGTCTAGTATTACCACAACAATTAGCAGATGGTATTTATATAGCAAGTGTTTTAGCTCGACCGCAAAGTAATATGATACCAGTAAAAATTTTAAATACACGCGACGCGGAAGTAACATTAACAAACTTTTATCCGAAGGTTGAAAATGTCAGCGATTATGAAACTTGTTGTTTTCTTGGAACGGAACATAATTCGGTTGAACGAGTAGACGAATTGCTAAAATTAATCGATACAAAACATTTAAATAGAGAGGAAAAATTTTCAATTCAAAAAATTTGTGCTAAATATTCGGACATTTTTCATTTAGCGAACGACCCACTTTCTACGACAAACATTTATAAACAAACGTTGCGACTTAAACCTGACGCATCACCGTCATACGTGAAACCATATAGACTACCTCATGCACAAAAGAAAGAAATACATGCGCAGATTGACAAAATGTTAAAAGATGGAATTATTGAAGAGACCAAGTCAGAATGGTCTGCACCCTTATTGGTAGTTCCTAAAAAAACTGACCAAACAGGTGTTAAACGTTTTAGAGTTGTAATCGACTTTCGTCTTCTTAATAAAAAGTTAAGGGATGATGAAAAATTTCCACTTCCATCAATTACTGAAATTTTAGACTCATTGTCAGGAGCAATGTATTTCTCTCATTTAGACCTTTCACAAGGATACTATCAAGTGTCCTTGGACGAGGCTAGTCGGCCGTATACAGCGTTTACGACAGAAAGGGGACAGTACCAAATGACACGTCTTCCGATGGGGTTGAAATCATCCCCTACTTCCTTTAGTCGGGTAATGGCTATTGCTATGACAGGTTTAAATTACGACAGCTGTTTTGTTTACCTTGATGATTTAATTGTGTTTGGAAATAGTTTGGGAAACCATAATAAAAATTTGGTTAAAATATTTCAAAGGCTTAGAGAAGTGAATCTAAAACTAAATCCTAATAAATGTGAATTTTTTAAAAAGGAAATTTTGTATCTTGGGCATGTGATATCGGCGGAAGGTGTTTTTCCTGACAAAGAAAAAATCGAAGTCCTGCAAAAATATCCCGTACCCAAAGATGCAAACGAAACTAAACGATTTGTTGCATTTGCTAATTATTATAGAAAATTCATTCCAAATTTCGCAAAAATTTCACTTCCATTAAATAACCTGACTAGAAAAAAGGTTCAATTTCGTTGGACACCCGAGTGTCAACAATCCTTTGAAATATTAAAGACCGCACTGATAAAACCACCCGTTTTGCAGTACCCAAATTTTGCTGAAGACAATATTTTCATTTTGAGAACAGACGCATCAGGCAGTGCCATCGGGGCAGTTCTTTTAAACATGAATGATAAGCCGGTTGCTTACGCGAGTAGGTCATTAAATAAAGCAGAACATAATTATTGTACAGTCGAGAAAGAACTATTAGCAGTTGTATGGGCAGTTAAGCACTTTAGACCTTATTTATATGGAAGAAAATTTTCGCTAGAAACTGATTGCAAACCTCTTATTTCTCTTTTTGGTATGACGAATCCGTCAAGTAGACTCACAAAGTTTCGGTTAGTATTAGAAGAATACGATTTCGTTATTAAGCACGTAAAAGGAAAGGAAAACGTAATAGCGGATGCCTTATCGCGTATCGAATTAAGTAAAAATGAACTTAAAAATATAGAAAATACTGTAGGCACCTCATTGCTTGCCATGACAAGAGCAGCAACAAAACGACAGACAGACAAAACAAATAACGTAGGTTGTTCGAATACTTACGAACGGATTGATCACCCGGGCGTGGTAGAATTAGTAAAACGGCCTAATAATTCTTGTGAACTCTGTCCTGTTTCAAATTCTGAATTTATTAAAATGTGTAAAAGTAAAAAATATGACTGCAGCATAGGGAATTTCGTCTATTTTAAAGATAAAAATATTGTTTATATGAATCAGGAGCCTCGGCCGAAAGCCCTGCAATTTAGGAACAATAATTGTACGGAACATAAAGTTCAAAAATCTCGATCGGCGTTAGCTTTTAGCATATCGTTGAGGGAATTGAATGCCGTATGTAATAAATATAATATTCGCGAATTAATTATTATAAAAGACGAAAAGAGCGCTCAAATGTTAAAAAACATTTTTAAAAATAAAAAGTTAATAATAGAAACCGGTATAAAAATATCTGTTATTAAAAATATAAAAAGGATATCCGATCGTGAGACAAAGCAAATAGTTCTTAACGATTTCCATTTACTGCCGACAGGAGGTCACGCAGGGGTAAATAGAATGTATAATAATATAAAAAAGTATTATTCGTGGATAGGCTTACGACAAGATGTCGAGGAATACGTAAGAAAATGTGACGATTGTCAAAGATATAAACATTCAAAGCAAAATAAAGAACCAATGACAATAACTCATACTGCTACTTCAGCATTCCAGAGAATCTATTTAGATCTTGTAGGTCCTTTAGAACCAGATGTACATAGTAATAAATATATTTTGACCTTACAATGCGATCTCAGTAAATTTGTGGAATGTTACCCAGTTAACAACAAAGAAGCCGTAACCGTGGCTAAGTCATTTGTTGAAAATTTTATTTTACGTTATGGAATTCCGGACGAGATAGTGTCGGATCAAGGGACGGAATTTATAGCTTCAACCCTTACACAAACGTGTGAGTTACTTCAAATTAAAAAGTTGCAATCTACTGCATATCACCCTCAATCAATAGGTGCTTTAGAAAACTCGCATAAATCACTAGGGGCATATTTACGTATGCAATTAGCGAAAGACCCAAGTAATTGGAGTAGTTGGTTACCCTTTTGGTGCTTTTCCTATAACAATAGCGTGCATACTGAAACTAAGTATACCCCATACGAACTAGTTTTTGGCAAAACGGCTAAGTTACCTTCAAACTTGTTAAGGGAAGTTAGCCTCCTGTACAATTTTGACAGCTACCCACTAGAGTTAAAGTACAGGCTTCAACATGCATGTAGCGACGCAAAAAATAATTTGATAAAGTCAAAAAGTGAAAGAAAGAATGTATACGATAGGAAATGTAATATAATTAATTATAAGGTTGGTGAAAAAGTACTTTTAAGGAATAACAGTGCCAGTGCAAAAATGGACGCGATATACAAGGGTCCATATACAGTGTTAGATGAACAATCGCCAAATATCCTAATAGAAATAGACAATAAGCCAGTTTTAGTTCATAAAAATAGAGTTAAGAAATATTTTAAATAATCTTACCTAATTAAGTAAACATACAAAAAAAAAAAAATCAAATATTTAGTTATATTAGATTTTTTTTTCCCCTCCCGTAGGAGATGTAGGGTAATAATAAGGCTTCACCTTATTTTACCTAATTGTACAATTTAATGGTATGTATAATATTATTGTTACCTTTACCCTGATATCAATAACGAGGATATAGTCGAGGGTATAACCCTCTATTAAAGGTAACAATATGTTATTGTAACATTAAATATAACAATAACATTTATATAATCATAGGTTAAGCTTAGAGTTAAGGTTACGAGTTTAAGGTTAAGTTTAGTATATAAGTATCTACGACTGATTGTAAAATAGAATAGAAAGAATAGAAATAAATACATTTTGACACACGTCTTGATGACTCTTTCATATCGAACCGAGTAGTTACATTACATGCTATATTTCTAAACGACGGGCCGTTTAGAACCTTGAAATAGAAAATATTTTAGGTTTGTTCGGGTTTTAAATTAAATAAATAGTAATAAAGAACTAATTACATTACTTATAGCAAAAACGATCAATAGATCAATGCCAAATATTATTATAAAAGATCAGTCTCTTGAATTTGCAATTTTAACGCACACAACAGACGTGATATGCATTAATTAAACTATTCTATAAAAAAATACGTGCTCCAGCGAAAATTACTGCTGGTACTTGGTGGTGTGTTTATAAAAACAACCCTAATAGAAAATATTAGTGTATTTAGCGCTATGGTTAGTTGTATGCATTAGACAAATACCAAGTTGGTAGGCGTAAAATCGCTATACCAGGTGCTCAACATCTTATAATAGCAACAAAAATAGGGGCCTATCGTAGTTAACCAAATTGGGGCCCGACCGACATATGACACCCGGCAAAAACGTCGAATGAGCGTGTTTAGGGTTCAGAACTACACCACATAAAAACGAGGATGATAGGATCAATAGGTACAAAGTTTTAGTGATTAGCGCCTTAAATACAGTAGTTAGACGATCCGTGATTGATTACCGAGGAAGTCCTTGCGAAGCTCTAGGGAATACCCTGACTTGGAGCGAAATAAGTTCTGCGCATGCGCGCACAATTGTACAAAAAACTTTTGTTTTTTCGCTGAAATATGGCCTATCTCGGTAAGTCTTTTCCTAATTAGTATGTTTGTTTTGGAAATTCATGTTATTTCCCAGCTTAAACGCGCTAAATAGGTCTATTTATAGGTTTTCCTTAAATTTTTTCACCGAATGTACTGTTGTAGGGTCTACTCCTTTCACTTCGAATGAAAAATTTCACGAAAGTTGCCCCGGGATGATTCAAGGTCACTAAACCAAATTTCGTTCAAAATTCTATGAAAGGTATCGGTGCCCCACCTTAAAAATGGCAAAAACTCGTGATGATGTAAAAAGTTGTTTCTGCGCAATGGTACTGCACATACCCACTTAGGCACCACCCTTGAACACCCTTTAGTACTTTTTATAAGCCTAAATAACCCAGAGAGCACAAGCGACACTATTTTTAATACGATAACGCTATTTAATAACGCCCCGCTAACACCAACTGTATAAGTTCCCCAATAAGTTCCGTTTTAGATTAACGATCAGAGATGTCAGGACTATATCGTTTTGGCATAATATTTTCACAATTACAATTCAAGAGAGCTGTATTGGCAGATTTTAGTGTTAGCGTCTTTCTATGTAATTTACCAGCCCATAGTTTTAGTACTCCAGGTAGTACATCCACCTTTAATGCCTGTATTTCCGGTATCCGCTATCCCAACCAAATTTTTACTGTATGGTTCCTATAGGTTATTCCTAAGAACCTATGGGGGTATGAAGCGTTCCCACATACTGGGGCCACACTTTTGGATCTTTTGTACCCTATAGCTTTACGCCAAAAATCACGTACTTCTAAACCATGCCTCTCTCTCTCGCACGCATAGCAATTTTATTTAATAATTTTATTAACTTTTAAAAAACCAACGCTTTTTATAACCATTTGCTTTGTTTGTATCTAATTAATATTCAACCAAGTTTCTCCATGTTAGCGAAAAGCGACATGTATGAATACTAAATAGTATGATGTATCTATACCTCCAAGTCCGGGAACAGTTTGCTCGGGCATGGTGATGTAATATGTGTGTGAGTAGGGTGGCAGGTATAAATTGACCTATTTAATAGAGAATCTTTCTATAACATATTCGGCCTTTACTACTTTTAAAAGTGCCCCAGCTAATAACGAAGAAATTCTGTTCAGTGTGTTTTAGTGTGCTGTAAAACAGGTTAGTTTTTTATTTTATATTTTCAAAAGGAATTTGGGCTAATTTGCTAACTCTAAAAATAACATAGCATCTACAAAGTGTTTTTAGATAATTTGGGGGGTTATTTACGCAAAATTTGCGCGTTTTTAATGTATACTCGGTAGTGAAGCAGTTTAATTTATAATTTTGAATGACATAATATAGGTCAGTGTTTCGAAACTCGTTTGGATTTTAATACCAGGAAATCATTTTTAGATCAAACATTTACCAGGGCGTTATATTTGGGGGGTACTTTTAACTATAAACTGGGTCGAAATGTGGGTTGAAGGTTCGGTAGATAAGCTCAAATATTTTTAACCAGCCGGCGTCAGCCTGGAAATCGGGAATTACTAGGTCAGGTAGTGAATATTTTTAAACGAGTTTTATAGCAAAGTTGGTCCTTATATCCTCCTGTACCTTTTTTATAGAAAAAGTTTTCCCCGAGGAACGTCCCGTTCCGAGATATAAATTTATTTAGATTTCTACCGAAATTATTCTAAGTCCACAAGAAATTCGGAAATTCGGGCTTACTATGCCAGGCAGTGAATATTTTTAAACGAGTTTTATAGCAAAGTTGTTCCTTATATCCTCCCGCACCTTTCTTATACAGGCGGTTTTCTCCGCGGAACGTCCCGTTCCGAGTTTTAAATTTATTTTGATTTTTTATCGAAAGTCCAATCGTAATTTTCAAAAATTCGCCCTGTCTTTCGGATAAAGGATAATATGATTAATGTTGTCCAACTCTTTGTCAATGCAACCTATTTAGAGAGAGTTTGGTGGAAGGAAACAGACAAAACCTTTTCGAATTGCAACCTATTTAGTATAACGCCTTGTTTACTATGCTAATTAGTGTGCAATCAGTCTTGGCCATATATTATGCTATTATGTCAAGTGATACTCCGAGCTTACCCCGTATATGGGATTAGATATTTTGGTGAAAAACAAGGTTTTTATGTACACTCGCCCGTAATTGATTCCATATCACAGGCTTATTTTTGGCTAACTAACCTCCAATATGCCCCAATTTTGTTGGTATTTGTGTTACAACAACAAAGTCATGGTTGAATTCCATATACGATATACTTGTTTGCTATAACTTTAAATACATAGAGTGTTGGTATAATAAACGTAGAGAAAATACATTAAATGCCACACGCCCTTCTTCCAAGATTTTTACAAAATCTCGTGAGCATTTGGTCGCGCGGCCATGTTTAAAATACGACGCACAGTGATAGAAATCGCAAATCTAGAATTCCAAAAGTCCAATTTTTGATTGCAACCTATTAACAAAACAATCATAGTCGTCTCTTTAGAAATGTGTAAGAAAGAAAAAAAGTTAAAATTTAAACCCGTATTATGAGAAACAAATTTGTACTTGTTTTCTAAACAGCATGTGTTTTTCATTTTACGCGTGGAGATAATATTCATTTGATTTACGCGACATGTAGAAAGCTGGTAGTGGTGGATCTAATAAAGTTATTATTAAAAAAATTAGGATGGATATTTATGGAGGTAAGTATTTTACTTATAAAATATTATTGTTGTTTTAAAAGTTAAAATTAACTCGCAGTGAATATCAAAAATAATCGGTAAAAAATAAAAATAAAAATTATTATTTTTGTAAGAATTGGAGGAGAACTTTTTTGCGACTCTGTACGACTCGGATCTATTTACACTAAAATTTTCTACAATCATTATACCTTTAAAATATCCAAAAAGTTTTTGCGTTTAGTTGCGTTTCTACCTAATAATTAATTTTTTTTAGGTGTTTCAACAAGTATTAGGCCAATTGATTTATTTAGAGTTTTAAAGAAGCATGTCTTCTCACAATATAGAAATGCTGAGTGCATGGCTTTTTTTAAAAATTATGTAATACGGCAACAAGTATGAGAAACGAATTTCTCAGACAATGACATCAAAGTACTTAATAGGAGTCTGGATAGCTTTTCCAAAAGCCTTTTTAATAGATTGAAAAAAGCTACAAGGATTTCAATTTTATATAGTCTTTAAATACGAGTACTATACTTTCTCAACTTTCTCTGCATGTAAATAAATGTTGAACATAAACAAAGACAAGAAGGCTCACTTTGTATGGTTTTAAATAAGTCTTCTTGTCTTTGTCTATGTTCGGTTCGGTGATATAAATTAAAAACTAAAAGTAATTAATTTTACAATTTTTAAATAATAATTTCCTTTTTTGTAGATCTACGGAGAGGTTTGAAAAGTATAACAAAGATGGCTAAATAAAATTATCATCAGATCTAGTAGTTGATGGTCTTGACAAACTAGAGATGCAGAAAAAGTTAAGAAAGTATAGTACTCGTATTTAAAGACTAAGTATATAAAATTTAAAACCTTGTAGCTTTTTTCCATCTATTAGAAAGGCTTTTGGAAAAGCTATCCAGACTCCTATCAAGTACTTTGATGTCATTGTCTGAGAAATTCGTCTCTCATACTTGTTGCAGTACATAATTTTTTTAAAAAGCCATGCACTCAGCATTTCTATATTGTGAGAAGACATGCTCCTTTAAAACTCTAAATAGATCAATTCGCCTAATACTTGTTGAAACACCTAAAAAATTAATTATTAGGTAGAAACGCAACTAAACGCAAAAACTTTTTGGATATTTTAAAGGTATAATGATTGTAGAAAATTTTAGTGTAAATAGATCCGAGTCGTACAGAGTCGCAAAAAAGTTCTCCTCCAATTCTTACAAAAATAAGCATTTTTATTTTTATTTTTTACCGATTATTTTTGATATTCACTGTGAGTTAATTTTAACTTTTAAAACAACAATAATATTTTATAAGTAAAATACTTACCTTCATAAATATCCATCCTAATTTTTTTAATAATAACTTTATTAGATCCACCACTACCAGCTTTCTACACTTCGCGTAAATCAAATGAATATTATCTCCATGCGTAAAATGAAAAACACCTGCTGTTTAGAAAACAAGTACAAATTTGTTTCTCATAATACGGGTTTAAATTTTAACTTTTTTTCTTTCTTACACATTTCTAAAGAGACGACTATGATTGTTTTGTTAATAGGTTGCAATCAAAAATTGGACTTTTGGAATTCTAGATTTGCGATTTCTATCACTGTGCGACGTCAAGCAAAATAAATACCCCGAATCCTAGTCAAGAAGATAGGTTAGGTACTCTACTAAGACATAAATCACACTTTATTTAAGGCATTTGGGTCTTAAATTACTAGTTTTTCTTATATTATTCTTATTTTTCAATAACATCAGGTCTATTATTTTTATTTTTCAATAATATTTGAGCCTAAACAGCATCTATTTTTCTGTTTACCCTAAGCTATGTGAAACGCATATTTAAGTCAAATATTGCATAATACCATCGATTTTGTTGTTAATACATGCAAGATAAAGTGGCTGAACTTTCGTTTTTACCATTCTTAAACGCGGCATTGATCGTTTTTGCTAGGAATATAAGTAATGTACTTATTTCTTTATTACTATTTATTTAATTTAAAACCCGAACAAACCTAAAATATTTTCTATTTCAAGGTTCTAAACGGCCCGTCGTTTAGAAATATAGCATTTGAACCCCTGTTATTACCATTTTTTCCTTTAATTTGATATAGGGAAGTATTAGTGCGGGGGTTAAACCTACCCTTATTCTTCACGAGTCTACTGGGGCTATTGCGTCACACGGGAAATTACTAATGCATAAACTTGGCTACAATCATTAATTTATCACGTTTGAGAGTATGCTAATTGTCCTAACACGTTTTGAGAGTATGCTAATTGTATTGGGGCCTGATTATAGCTATCTTTGTTTATCTTATATCGTTGTACTACGTTAGAGGATTGAAGAATTTGTTGACAATAAGGTCTATCGGTATGGTAAAAAGCCTAAAATAGATGTTAGATGAAGCCATAATTTTCTAGTATTAACCCATAAAATAGATCGATTAAAGTGTCGTTATCATGCCACCCAATAGGTTTTAGATACTGTAGTAGTTTATTAAACATGTTTACCCGTTCAAGGGCTGCTAAATAGACGTTTTCATATGTTTAAGGGTCCCTTCTAAGCGCTTTTAGATGTTCTTATACGTTTTCTATACCCCTGAGGTAAATTATATCTTTTAACATACAACAAATAGCAGCTTGCCAATGTATTTATGGTAGCCTACCTAATTTCAATCAATCATTAATATCGCCCCGTACATGTATATAACCTGTTGACATTAACAAATTTTTAGGTTAATGGTGTATGTTGGCTCACAACTATGGAGGACTTGAGGTAGGAGGCCGATCGCAATGCATTGGATTCGGTCCCAAATTAGCATCGGTAATTCAGCTTTACAAGTTGCCATAAGATGGCGCTCGTGTTCAAAGTGGGCTATCAAATAAATGGTTTCTTATGGACGCGATAACTATTTTTATTTAAATTAGTTATTTAAGGAACAAATCAGGACTTTTATATGAATTTACACTTACTTTGGTATACTTATTAGTTAACTCGGCCTGTATAAAGTTCCAACGATGCTTCGTTTTTAAAATACAGGAACATTCTAGCTAGAGGGTTTTACCTTTGGAGCTAGAAAGATACTTATTTGGCTGCGTTTCATCTCTGAAGAAGATCCTGTCTTACACCCCGACACAAAGCAAACTCTACTTTTATAAATTGTACCATTATTCATTATAAATATGGAAATTAATTACAATACAACGTTATTTGTCTCGTCTTGCCTTCAAACGTTCTTTGTTATTTCGAAAAATAAAATGTCAATTGTCAAAAGTAGAAGCACAGAAAAATAAAGGGTTTAAGTAAAAGTTAAAAACTATGGAGGATTTAGTTTTCCATATTAAAAACGAAGAAGAAGAAGACAACATCAGCCCACTTCGGACGCGAGAGCCATCTATCGGCCAATAGCGAACTAACCAAAAAACCGGGACAGAATTTGAAAATGCTGCCATTGTCGATGGGCCTCCTACCCTATAGTTCTCCATACTCACAACCAAATTAGTGAAGATCTTCTCCATCTCCGCAGATACCACGCCTCTATAATATCATCAACTGGTCATCGAGTTTATCTAATAAGCTCAGCTGGCGCCGTATGTAGGACGTTGGAAATATATCCATAGGTCGGAGGTTCGAACCAAAGTGTAGGTGAAACTTTAATAATAATAATAATTTAAATTCATTAGAAATAAATGTGGTACCTGTTCTTAGAGGTGGAGCCCCGACTTGTAGGCTTAGGTCCCGAAATTGAATATTTAAGTAGTTGAGGTTAGAGTGACACCTGATAGATGGAGTATCACATCTTAATCAATAGTACCCTTGGTAACTAGCACCAATGATAGTAAGAGTGGTTACTAGAGCCAATGGAGATTAGTCCCAATTTTAGTTTGTGCCATTGGTAGTTAGTACCAGTAGTAGTAGTTAAGGCCCTAGCAGCTAATGCCCGAGTAGCGAATGCCCATATATGGTAGTTGGCACCCTAGGCTGCGACGTCAGAGGTAGAGGAGTGGGGGGTGGCTCAAGTGACGCAATGACTACTCCTGCCGAGGACCTTACGTAAAAGTTATTTAAGAACACCAACTAGGCGTTCCTAGAAACCGCCCCAACAAGCTGCAGTAGGAGGGTTAAATCGCGATGTTATACGCCGGCTCGAAGCATAGTCTTGTCATTGTCATGTCATGTCATTGTTCCAGTCCACTTTAGCTAGCAAATTTTCGGCTCCGACGATATTAGTAGTGATGGGAATAACCGAGTTATTTTAATAACCGAGATTGCAAGTGATTTTAAAAACCGAATTAAAACAGGTTTTTCACTCGAATTCTATATTATGGGAATATGGGCGGTAGTTCGTCGAACAACACTGCTGAAAAAAAGGTCGCAAGGTCGCCAGTTCCATAAAGTAGTAAAAAATCACTTGAATAATCAATACACCTGCCAAGATATTTAGACTTCTAAAAAAAAAAGGTAAACTAGTTTGTCTAGCCGCAATGAGTGATTGGTATGAATGGATTGCGGGTCGTTGGAAAATAAAAACCGAATTTTCGTAGACAAGGAAGTAACCAGTTCTAAATGCACGGCGTGGTACACTGCGCAGGTGAATAAACATACCCAGACCTTTTCACCACCCTTTAAGTACAGCGGCCCAGCAAGGCATACCGGTTACTTCAAACGGAACTGCATCGCGTACTCGGTTAATAGGTAGCGGAGGAGCGAGCACACGAAACGATTTGGCAGATTGTCTTTTACATGTTACACATGAAGAAATCGCCGCTCTGATGATGCGTCGACCACCAGTAATCCAATATTTTTCACGAAGCTTTGACAATAGACCTTGGGTTCCTACGTGCAGAGACTGTTCATGGGTATAAATGATTAATGATTTTACCAACGCATGTTTTCCAGGCAGCACAATTGGATAACAGAAGTCTTCAACATCCTTTCTATTAGAGATCAGCGTACGTACACGAAACATACCATCTTTTTCCTTAAAGGCATCAAAAGAAGAAAACGCTTCGTCATCTGGAAAACCTTCTGACTGTACAACTTTTAAAACAAACCCTTCTGCTCGATTAATTTCAGTGGCATTCAACGGTCCCTGGATATGTCTTTTATATCTGGTGTTATCAATAAAGCGAAGAATCCAGGCTATCATTCGTAAAGTTTAGCTAAACTGATGAAAATAGTAGAAATGCCAAAAGTCTGAGTTACTGTCCAGCATAACAGTCACCACCCCCTTTTTGCTTTCGTGATTTATTTCATGCTCATCATATAAAAGCTGTTCTTGAGGCCAATTTAAAGTATTCTCACAGAGCCAAGCAGGACCCTCCCACCATCTAGATTCAAATAATCGCTTCGGGGAACAACCTCGTGATGGGAGATCTGCAGGATTTAACTGCCCAGGCATGTATCTCCAAGATTCAACTTTTCACAAAGAACGAATTTCCTTTTCCCAAATACCCACGAAGGTGGCCCATTTTTCGCGTCCCTGTATCCAGGATATCACCGTTGTGGAGTCACTCCAAAAATAGGCTTCAATATCGTGGTCAAATTCAGTACACAAAGAATCACATAACCTTGCACTAATTGTAGCAGCTAGAAGTTCCAATAGTGAGTTTATTTTTCAATGAAACAACTCGACTTTTGCTGCTAGCAAAAATATTTGTACTACGTTCTCAATTTCTACTGTTAAAAATGCGACAGCGGCATATGCCTGTTTGCTGGCATCACAAAATGTATGCAAACTAAGGTGATCAGCTTCCTTAGATCCAGCTTAGATCCATCTTGTAATCTCTATCTTCAGGAGATATGGCAACTCTCTTTCCCAGTTCCAAAAAATGTTTTGTGTTTGCTCATCAACTGGCATATCCCAACCTTATTTTGCCTCAAAGGTTTGTTGAAGTAGAATTTTTGGACATAATGTTGCAGCAGAAGTAAACTCGATGGGATCAAAAATTTTCTGAGCTCTGGATAGTATAATTCGATTTGTGATGGGTCCATTTGTGATTTCAGTAGCTTTTGGAATACAATTTTGACTTATTTTCAACACCTTCTTATCAGTGAACCACATCAACCCCAAAACTGATACACAATCACAATATTTATTTTCCCAGTATACTCCCACCCTCTTAAGTCCATTTTAGCTTCATCCAGCAAAGAAACCAATTCATTTATAACCTGACTAAGAACACTCTTATTTTCTATGCTTGCCACGCAGTTGTCAACATAGAAACCTTTTTCCAATTTACCTACAGTTTGTAATGAATATGTTGTTATGTGAGTTTTTAGACTTAATACATTTTTGTTTGCACAACTGCAAGTGGTTTTCAATGTTGGCTCCCAATAGGAATGGACTAGAACTTACACCAAACACCACACGCCTATGTCTGTAAATTATTTCCTTTTTGTCAGGTCCAATCTAAAGAAATCTTAAAAAATTTCGATTTGCCTCATCTAAAATAATTTCTAGAAAAACTTTTCTTATGACTGATACAACATCTAATTTAGAAAGCCTAAATCTGAGTAAAAACCTTATTCTCTTCTGGAACACGAGGAAACACCAAACCAAATGAAAAATTCCTTATGGGATTTTACCGTTATAATTGTTCTTCTTTGGTTATAATATAAACGAATTTGTTTGGCGTCAGTAGAGGCACCAGGCACCGCACCGCCCATTTCTCGTGTCTATTCGGGTAGATCAGGTACATAATGTTTTATCACTTTTTATCCGGTTTATTTTATGAAAGAGGATAACTGGAATTAACTCACTCGGGTTCCTTTTTCCAATTATTTTTTGCTAAAAAAATTATCTTTTATTTTCTTACGGATCTTGTGACCTTTTTGTTTTATTTTCAAATCAGACGAGGCTTTCTTATAAAAAAATTATGCACTATAAAAAAAGGGTAAAAAATAAAAATAAGAAAATTGTTTGAGATTAAAATCAATTATGTGCATCAGTGATTCTGCAGTTGTTCTAAACATGTAAATAGAATAATAATTTTTCTCTCTAAACTTATAAAATATCTGTACCTGTATATATATAAAAATAACAAAATATCTATTCCTATAACATACGCATTTAATATTCCAGTCACGAGTGAGTCACGTAAATATTATTTCCAAATTTTAATCCCTTAAGCAAACAATAATGTTTCCTAGACAGCCTTTGTTGTCGGTAATCTCGCCGCTCGATAATGGTACCTATTAGTCATTATCATTACCCCCTTTTTTACCCTAGAAAACCCATAGTTCTGTGCAATGATTGGTCAAACCAAAACTGCGCTGTACAAGAGGGGCAAATAGGTACATTTTTGAGAACAGTTCCTGTTAAGATTTTAAACATGTCGGTTTTCCGCTGATCTCTTTATTTCGTATTTCGTATTCGGGTTCTTTCATCTCGCGTAAGAGATTTTCTTTTCGTTCATAGCCTTGTGCTTATTCCGCAGAAGATAGTGCGATTCTGCATTTAGAGCTTTTGCTCATCTCTCGCTAAGAGATTTCCATTTCTGTTTCCGAGCTTCTTTCTTTATTTATCAGAGCCGGACTGAATTTATTTCCACTGTTTCGAACGATTAGTTCAGTGTTATATTTCGCGTCCGACACCTCAGTGGAATTCGCTATACTTTTTTGTACATATGTAAATATAGTGTTTAGTGTTAGAGTTTAATTTAAGATTAATAAACGGGTGAACTGCGTGTAAAAGTGCTATCCAAATTAATTAATAAATGTAGTTAATTAAAAATTCCACGCAGTGTTTGTTTATCCAACCAGAACCTATAGACAATACTCTTCATTACTCTCAATTTGTGAGGACCAGACAGGACCTGTGACGGTTTTTTTCTCAGGGTATATTTTACGTGGGTTTAGACCAATAAAACTCTGAGCATGCCAGGAAATTTACTTTTTATTGAGACAGGCTTTCTTGTTTCTTTTACCTGTTTTTGCAAATCTAAAAATACATATAAAAATAAGGTAAGTTCCAGATAGGTAATTATTTGTCTAAGCATAATAAAAAGTAAGTATTTTTAATACAAACTTAATTACAGAGAAATCAAAACTCAATAAAATACCTCAATATTATGAACTCTAACATTTTATTTGAGAATTAGATATTATAAGGAAATTTACCTACCTAGTACTTAGCATGAAACTTTTAATTAGGGTAAAATAATTAAATGAGTTCTCAAAACCGAACAGCTACTAGCTTTGCCAAAGGTTCAAGAAGGAAAGGAATTTGTCGATTTTGGTAGGTACCAACGTAGTACTCGCCGTGAACAAATAGCGCAAAAAAGATCGCAAAAAAAGTACAGGATAAGGTGAGATAAAACGCGCGCTACACTGTAATTATTCAAAACTAGTACTCATAGGTCCCTCTGGTGTCTATTCTTCCAAGCGCAAAACCAACCAGGAAGGTTACCTACAAACTCGGTGTAATTTCAGCTATCCGCAACAACGCCCCCTAGAAGAGAGTAGTTAAACCTTGAGAAACAATAAAAAGAAACCCTACCCTTTAAACGAAACGAAAACTGCAAAGTAAACCGAAAGTAGATAGTAGATTCCTGTTTACTATAGCATAACTTGACGGCAATTCTAAAAAGGTAGAAAACACAATAAGTCCACGGTATATTTGCAAGAAAAATGACAACAAACATTGTCCAGACTTATAAAACAAGAAAAGCCAAACCAAAGGTAAGAATTAGGGAAATTCTGCCTCCACTGCCCCCCTTTTTAGGTTTAATATGAAAGCTCAAAGCTCCAGTGAAACCTAAAAACAAACATTAACCTTCTCTCTTAAAATACGGTCTTAATAAACTGGCATGAAAAGAACCTCGTTCCTTTTTACCGTCTTTAGAAGACAAAACAAAAGTAGAAAAACTAATTTTCTTTTTAATTAAATACGGACCTTCAAACAGAAGAAGAAATTTTTTTGTTTCTGACTTCAGTTTAGAAGATATGTAGTTGGAACGTAAAAGTACCCAATCACCCTCGACAAATGCAGGGTAGGGCCTACTAGGGTATAATACCGCCCGTCGAGCGGCCTTACTAACCAAAGTTTCCTTGGCTAGAACCAACTTTACATCAGTGGATAAAAGTTCGGTACCTGGTATCAAAAAATCCTCGGGTAACAATTTTGGCGGTGAGGTACCATGATGCAATTCAGTGGGTGTGAAACCGGTGGACTCATGCACCACATTATTAAGGAAGAAAACAAATTTATTAACCTCGAATGCCCACCTGGAGTGTTTTTCATTACAAAACACCCGGAACAAACGACCCAATTCTCTCATAACCCTCTCAGAAGGGTTGGCCTGGGGATGCCGGATGGAAGAAAAAATAACTTGAACTCCCAAAGACTCTAAGGTGGATCTCCAGGACTTGGCCGTAAATTGTGTACCATGATCACTAAGGATTCTCGATGGTTTTCCCATGTTAGGAAAATAGTCAAGAGTCAGTCTACTCAAAACTGCTCGGGTAGTAGCTCGTTTAAGAGGATAAAGAGCAGTATATTTGGTGTAAACGTCTAGAACGACAAGCAAATAGGTAGCTCCACCACGGCTACGAATTAAAGGTCCATAAAGGTCCAAGGCCACTAAATCCCCCTTGGAATTTGGAATAATGGGATGGATATCCGGCTTTGGTAAGGAAACAGTCTTACTTTTTTGACAAATATCACAGCTACGAATAACTCTTTTAATTTCAGGGTACATATTAGACCACCAAACCTCGTGTTTTAAGGCTGACCAAGTTTTAAAAGCGCCATAGTGCCCCAAGGTTTCGTGATAAGCCACACAAAAATCTGATGTCAGTGTCTTGGGCACACAAAGCCGATAAGGTTCATCATCGGAGTGCCTAATGTACAGCGTATCGCTAAACAACAAGAAACGACTTTGCAGATTAGAACACTCATTGGATTCAACTTGCAGTTTGATGATAATATCTCCTAATTTTGTATCTTCCCTTTGAAGATGAGGGATATCCTTTAATTTTTTCCTGAAATTACTAGGAAGAGTGAAGCTCAAAATTTTAAAACATTTATTATCGGGTACAGGTAAACGGACACAGGCAAAGCGTGAAAGGGCATCAGCCACAACATTTTGAGGACCTGGAACATATTGTACTGTAAAATCATATTCTTGCAGTAAAAGTGCCCACCTACTTATCCTAGGGGATAACAAACGACAGGAATTAATGAAGGTAAGACATCGATTGTCGGTATGCAAATAGAAATGCTTTCCTAATAAAAAAGTCCTCCATCTTTTTATAGCCCAGACAGCACAAAGTACTTCTTGTTCATTAGAGTGGTACCTGGACTCCCGTGGCAGCAAGAGCCTACTTGCCCAAGCAACAACCCTCTTTTCATTTCCGGCTACCTGAAATAACTCTGCACCTAACCCGGTGCCAGAACTGTCAACAGACACGTGAAAAGGTAATGAAGGATCTGGAAAGTAAAGAAGCGTTGGCTCCATTAGGATTTCTTTTATTTTAGCAAAAGCTTCCTTCTGTTCCTCCCCCCAACACCATTTTGTTCCCTTGTGAAGTAAACGAGTAAGAGGCTCAGTAGCCTCAGCAAGGTTTGGGCAAAAGCCCCTATCAAAATTGACGAGTCCCAGGAACTTTTGTACCTCTTTTTTGTTAGAAGGACTGATGTAATCCTTAACAGCTGAAACTCGGTCTGGATTAGGCTTGACACCCTCTTGGTTTAAAATATAACCAAGAAAAGGTAATTCTTGTTTAAAAAACGACACTTTTTTATATTTAATTTAAGTCCTACCTGACATAAACGATCAAAAATGTTTTGCAGGTGTAGCAAATGAGAGTTGAAATCTGGAGACAAAACTAAAGAGTCATCCAAATATTTTACTAAAAAATTCTCAAAACCTTCACCAAAAACAAGATCTAAACATCGAGTAAAGGAAGAGACGGCTGTGCTGAGACCGAAAGGAAGAACCTTAAACTGATAAGTTTTAGTACCTACCATAAAACCTGTATATTTTCTGGATTCCTCTTTTAATGGAATCTGCCAGTAACCCATGGTTAAGTCTAGAGAAGACAGAAACTGTGAACCTTGAAGGCTCCTTAGGATATCCTCAATTGGTCGAGGCAACTCAAAGTCTTTGGACATAACAGAATTTAAATGACGAGCATCTAGACAAATTCTTACAGAACCATCCTTTTTAACCACAGTACTTAAGGGTGAAATATAGGGTGTACTAGCACGTTCAATTATACCCCACTTGACCATATCGGCAATAGACCTCTCCACAGCTTCTCTATGTGCAAAAGGTATGGGATAGGGTTTTATAAAAAATTCTGATTCATCTTTTAATTTAATTTCATGTGAATACATTTTAGTAAGACCCGGAGTCTCAGAAAAAACCTCCCTATTCTTTTGTAAAAAATCACGAAAAATATTTTTTTGTTCTTCTAAAAGCTGACTATCCCTTAGGACAGCATTCACTTGCTCTTCAAAGGTATTGTCAGGAAAAGACGCCGGAGAAACGGTTTCATTTACCTTTTCCGAAACCAAACGAGCACAAATTTTTTCTGGCTCGCCCATGAAAGTAACCGAAGGAATTTCAGGGACTGTCAACGTTTTATCTTTTAAAAAAAATATTAGGCAATTTTTTCCTAAATCAATTTTTGCTTTTACTAAACGCAAAAAATCTATACCCAATATAACAGGGTAATTTAATTCATTAATAATTAAAAATTCATGTGTAAACTTCTCTTTCTCGATGGAAAAAGACATAAAAACTTGTTTTTCTACACGTTTGTGTTTGGTTTTAAAAGCCCCAACAACTTTAACGCCTGCACAAGAAAAAGAGGGTATGAACTGATGGTTGTGCTCCAGTTGAGCCCAAACATCTGAAGAAAAACATGAAATTTCACTGCCAGTGTCAACCAAAGCAGGGAAATTAAAGTTAAAAAAAAATTACTGTAATGATAGGCGATTTAAAGTTCTCACTAGCTTTCAAAACATTATCGTGGTCAATTTGTTCATCAGAAAAAGTTTCTAGTACGGTCCTTTTTATTAAATTTTCCCGGATAGGACCTTTATTTTATGAGAAAGTTAACAGTTTTCCGACTCGTCTACGGTTTCTGACACTTCCAGATTAAAAGTGTGTTTTTTATTGTTCTTATCGTTAAAATATTTTTTAGGCTGAGTAGAATAATTTTTGGAAGGTATCGTAACTGGTGTGACTACGTCATCATGACCCCTAAAATAGTACTCGGCCTGTCGTAGCCTCCTTAGGGCTTCTTCTAAAGTATTAGCTCCCACCAATAATACAGAAATACTTGGCGAAAAATGACGAGAAATAGTGGAAATTAGTAATTCAATAGGATATGGTGGGTCTAAAAATTTAGCTAGGCTTACATTATAATTAAAATGGTCCACTAGGGAGTCACCTTCTCTGTACCTACCAGAATCTAATTGTAATCTAACGTGCAACTGCTTTGTTGCCCCCCCAAAAATGCTCACAAAAATTTTGTTTAAAATTTATATAATTTTGGAAAGCATGTAAAAAGGCATCCGCCCATAGGCGTGCGCGCCCCTTAAAAGAATTAATGAGGATCTTATAAATGTCGTTATAAGGCAATTGATTGACTGCTAAACTACTTTCAATTCTACTCAAAAACTCCATGGGGTGCAACGAACCATTATTTTCGAAAACTGGCAGCTGTTTAATATCGAATGGAATATTTATGTTATTTAACTGAGATTGAGGTAAATTATTGTTACAATTATTATTTATATTTAAATTTTGCATTGTAGCTACCACTTGTGTTACTATTCTTAATATATCTTCGTTCTGAACATTTAACGGATTAGCAGGAGCAAAAAACATATGCTGTTGAGGGGGTGGAACCTCCATAGACGATGATGGAGGTGGCGGCACGTTCTGGGCAGACTGTCCAGCTGCGCTGATCGGCCCAGAATGGTTGAAACCCGCTGTGAAGGGCTCCATACGAAAAGTTGGGTTAGTTCAATTTAAATTTGGTTGGATCCTACCTTGAATATTGATATTCGGTATATTTTCAGTTGGTGGATCCAGAGAGCATCTGCTTCTTTCAGGCAGAAGGCGAGGCTCTGAAGATGGCGGCCTTCTAGAGTTTGACATATCAAACTGGTCTAAGTAGGAAGGAAGACGGATGTTTCTACCACTTCTGGTGAACCTAGGTGTTCCTACACCCGAAGATGGATTATTTTCTGTCTCTGGCGAATGTTGTAAATTTGGCATCTCAAATTTTCTGGCCTCTTGATTGGGTGCCAAGATATGACTGTTTTTTCTCAGGGTATATTTTACGTGGGTTTAGACCAATAAAACTCTGAGCATGCCAGGAAATTTACTTTTTATTGAGACAGGCTTTCTTGTTTCTTTTACCTGTTTTTGCAAATCTAAAAATACATATAAAAATAAGGTAAGTTCCAGATAGGTAATTATTTGTCTAAGCATAATAAAAAGTAAGTATTTTTAATACAAACTTAATTACAGAGAAATCAAAACTCAATAAAATACCTCAATATTATGAACTCTAACATTTTATTTGAGAATTAGATATTATAAGGAAATTTACCTACCTAGTACTTAGCATGAAACTTTTAATTAGGGTAAAATAATTAAATGAGTTCTCAAAGCCGAACAGCTACTAGCTTTGCCAAAGGTTCAAGAAGGAAAGGAATTTGTCGATTTTGGTAGGTACCAACGTAGTACTCGCCGTGAACAAATAGCGCAAAAAAGATCGCAAAAAAAGTACAGGATAAGGTGAGATAAAACGCGCGCTACACTATAATTATTCAAAACTAGTACTCATAGGTCCCTCTGGTGTCTATTCTTCCAAGCGCAAAACCAACCAGGAAGGTAACCTACAAACTCGGTGTAATTTCAGCTATCCGCAACAACGCCCCCTAGAAGAGAGTAGTTAAACCTTGAGAAACAATAAAAAGAAACCCTACCCTTTAAACGAAACGAAAACTGCAAAGTAAACCGAAAGTAGATAGTAGATTCCTGTTTACTATAGCATAACTTGACGGCAATTCTAAAAAGGTAGAAAACACAATAAGTCCACGGTATATTTGCAAGAAAAATGACAACAAACATTGTCCAGACTTATAAAACAAGAAAAGCCAAACCAAAGGTAAGAATTAGGGAAATTCTGCCTCAGACCCTTACAGCATATTTTATGTATATCCACTAATGCATATCCTACATTGCATATGATATGGTTATACCCAAAGGTATATACAAAATACAATGTATAATGTATGTGAATGGACATTTGTCATATTCTATGTATATACATATCCATGGTTGGCTACCCAGACGGCACAAACATATGACATGAATATGCCGAGCATATATAACTCGCATATTACGATATTACAGGAATATACCATATCCTCCAGGACATATTTCACGCTTATCCAGGAATGATCCAAGGTCACCATGAAACATATGCCAGCAATATATTATCTCATTCCAAAATATATCTGTGGCATATTTAATTCATATGCATTCGGAATATGATATACCAAAAATATATGCCATGAATATTTATTTATTTTAAAATGCAAATTACGCACCATTAATTATATACAGGGTGGCGCATCGAGAACTTTCTACCCAGGTTTACTTTCTTGAAATGAATAAATCAAAATATGCTAAGACATGCGTAAACGTTAATTCTCAGGGGGCATATTTTCTTTATATTTTCACCCCACGGCGTGTCCGTGCGTTTACGTGTTCAGGCGTATTTTGACTTCTTAATTTACAAGAAAATAAACTTGGGTGGAAAGTTTCCAATGCGCCACTTTGTATAATATAATTTGATATAGAAATATAATGTAAATCCATCAATAGACAAAAGAGTTATTCCCTATTAAAAAAAAATCGTTTATAAGAAATATATACCTATATGATTTGTATTGGAAAAAAATCTTTGTATCAAAAGTAGATAGGTACAGGTAAAGATTTTACGGGATATAAATAGAAAAATACTAAAAGGCTTTTTTTAATGTTAAAATTTACTATTCTAAAAGGCACACAAAGGACTAAATCAAATTCTTATTGTATACAGAAAAATTAAACTAAAGCAATTAAATACAGTTGTTGCCTTCCGGGTTATTTTTGTTTTCCTTGGTCCTGAAAAAAACAATAAGATATTTTTTTTTAAATGGGCATAAGCTAATTTTCTAAACAAAAAATGAGTAAAGGGACTTGTGTAGCAGACAAAAACATAAAAAAAGCTGTCTAAAACACCCAAAGTCTTAGAAATTAAAAATATAGACAGTATGTCTCCGTAAGTTTGCACCATATTATAGAAAACTTTTTTATTATTTATTTTACGAAAAAAAGTTATTCTTCATGAAAAGCTCTGCATGGTCTAAAACCTAAAATACAACCATCAAATATCGAAATTTTCCAGTCATATACGAGGTTTGTCAAAAAATGTGAATTTTTCCTAAGAGTAAAGTACCTTTATTTTTGATATTATCAAAAATCGTTATTAAAAAAAGTTGATCAGAACTAAAAACCATGTCTAAATATGCAACTATACGCATTTATGTTGACAAATTATTTTATTAATTTATTATTAATTACATAATATTATTTAATATTTTAATTATTTAATTAATTTATTGCGTATTATTGCATATTTAGACGTGGTTTTTAGTTCTGATTAACTTTTTTTAATAACAATCTTTGATGTCAAAAATAAAGGTACTTTACTCTTGGATAAAATTCACATTTTTTGACAAACCTCGTATATGACTGGAAAATTTTGATATTTGATGGTTGCATTTTAGGTTTTAGACCGTGCAGAGCTTTTTATGAGGAATAACTTTTTTTCGTAAAATGAATAATAAAAAAGTTTTCCATATGGTGCAAACTTACGGAGACATAGGTACTGTATAATATTTTAATATAATATAAGTCATAAAAATGAAATAACCATAAAACCTAAAATAAATAAGTCCATTGGACAAAAAAATTTCAAATATTTATGTTTTTATTTAAACGATTATTTACCAACAAAAATTAAAAAATTGATTTCATTAAAACATTGTAAGTCGAAATTAAAATATGGATATTAAAGCAGACAATTTGAAAATATTTTTAGAAATGCTTTAATTGATTAATATTGTTCTGAATAATTTATATAAGTAAGTAATATTTTTTACTTAAAAATTTTAAAAATTTTAAATTAATAATTTTACTATAGGTAATATATTTCTCAAAAAAGCTGCGCTTATACTATAAATTAACATTTTTACTTTAAAACTTGATTTTTAATGCATATTTATGATTTATGATTTTACATACTAAAACAAAAAATAAGAGTTGCCCCTAACAAGCTCAGCTTCAGGGGATTGAGAAATAAGTGTATCGAAGACAACATAAACATATTTATTATATTATTAAATTTTAAATAAACTTATTAATATTATTATTATTATTATTATTATTATTATTATTATTATTTTTTTTTTTTTTGGCAGGGGAGATCTTCAAAAGAGACCACAGTTGTGGTACTGTCGGATTTTTACCGACTAAAACCCCTTCCTCTTCTCTCAGGGCACGCTGGAACCATCCTTGACATAATCATCAGTTGTGCCCTATTTTGTCTTATTGGTTTCCTCTCTGTCTTCTTAGTTCATCCTTTTCTTTGTTGCTCATTATATATTTTATCAACTTCTGCACTTCTTTCCAGTTTCTTTCATTTTCAATCATTGTCTCTATAAGGTTATCTGGTGTAATATCAGGTCCTAATTTTCGGTAAGTGTTGTTTCTACTTCGCTCCCACTTGTTACAATCAAAAATGGTGTATTTCACGGTGTCAATTTGTTGGCAGTAGATGCAAGTATCCGAGTCATCTTTTTAAAATCTGTTTGCATATGCACGAAACACTCCGTGTCCTGATAGAACCTGACTTAAATAATAATCGGTTTTGCGATGTTCGCAGTTGACCCATTCGCTTATGCTTCTTATCAGGCGTTTGGTCCATTGTGCTTTATTTGTCTCGTTTTCCCATCTTGTTTGCCATTCCATTAGCGTTATTTCTCTGGCTCTGCGGTTTTTTGTATTTTGATCGTCTTCAGTGTTTTCGTATATATAGCTTCTTTCTGTTACCATCAGGTCTATTGGTGTTATGCCTGTTATTACCTGTAGTGCTATTCCCGAGGTCGTTTTAAATGCTGACGCCACCCGCATGAGTATGTTTCTCTGGGATCGAATAAGTAGAGTCCTTGTCCTCTTAACGAGAATAGTTTTTTTCCAGACCGGGGCCCCGTACAGAATCATGTTGTGGTAAGCACTACACAGGACCTCTCTTTTGCAGCTGCTTGGCCCGTCGATGTTTGGGAGGATCCTGTTCAGTTTAGAAATTTTTTCCTCTGCCTTATGTGCTGTAGCCTCGATGTGTTTTCCAAAACTTAATCGGTCATCCAACAGAATTCCTAGGTATTTAATGTTTTTAGTGGGGACTATGGATACCCCTCCCAGCTTGAAGCGTATGTTAGCTCTGTTTTGACTTCCTCTCACCAGCATTGCTTCTGTTTTTTGTGGCGCTAGCTTAAGTCGGTTCTGGGTCATCCATGTATTGATTCGCTCTAGGTTTTCGTTTACTCTTTCTACGAGCTCGTGTTCATTTCTTGCAGCGCATATTAATACTAAGTCGTCAGCAAATGAAATGATTGTGGCATCTCTTGTCAACTCCAAGCTAAGGACGTCATCGTACAATATGTTCCACAGGGTTGGGCCCAGTACCGATCCCTGTGGAACCCCTGCGCCCACCGTCAGTTCTTCTTTGTTTTCCAAAACTATCTTCCTTGATTTGAAATAGCTGGACACTAAGTTGATTAGGTATTTAGACACGTTTCTTCGCCGGAGTTTCGTAATAATTAGTTTATTACTGGCAGTGTTGAAAGCATTTTTGACGTCCACAGCCACCAGGGCACTGCACTTCAGTTTCAACTCCTTGACCGAGCACAGCGCCGCTGCAACGGCGTCAATAGTTGATTTGCCTTTACAAAAACCGAACTGGTGTTTGTGAAAACCGCCCTTTAAGCCTGATTAATGCTTCGAAAAACTTGCTGAGTGAGTTCAACATACATAATGGTCTATGAGAGCTGGGTTCATGCTTTGGGATCAGAATAACTTTGGTAAGTTTCCATTTGTCGGGAAAAACTTGTTTTACGAGTAAGTCATTCATAACGTCCTTAATCCAGGTTGGTGCGCAGTATCCTAGTATCTTTATAGCGTCTGAGGGGATGCCGTCTAATCCTGGAGCTTTACCATTTTTGATACTTTTGGTCACATCTTCCACCTCTTGATCCGTGAACGGTTCAATGTTACTTTGCAGAGCATCAGCTGGCCATTTTTCCGGCACGCTTGGAAAAAGTTCCTTGATAATTTTCTTTTTCTGGTCGAGAGGCACCTCATAGGGAGTTAGTGTGTTAGTTTTCTAGCTACTATTTTATAAGCGTCGCCCCAGATGTTATTATTGAGCTCCTCACATAGGTCCTTCCAGCATTTCTTTTTTGCATCCTTGAAAGCTTTGCCTAGTTCATTTTTTTTCGCCTTGTAAGTGGTTTTCATGTTTTCAATAGTTGCTTCTCCAATGCCTCTATTTCTTGCTCGGGTCAAAATCCTTCTGTGCATGTTGCAGAGTGTCCTTTTGCTTTCTATGTCGTTGTTCCACCAATAAGGCATTTTTCTTCTGTTTGTAGTTCTTTCACTGCTACTTCTGTATGCTAGCTGCACCGTTTTTGTGAGTGTCTCGTGTGTTGTATTTTTCTTGGCAGTATTTTCTATGATGTTCTTAAACATATTCCAGTTTGTAATTGTCCTACCAAGATAATTCTTTTTAATTTTGCTCGCTCCCTCGACAGCAAAGAAAATGTATTGGTGTTCCGTTAGAGTTTCAGTTTCTAGCACTTCCCATCGGTTGATATACCTTGCAATTCTGTTTGTTGAGATCGTAACGTCAATAAAGGATCTGGTGTTTCCTCGCACGAAGGTAGGTCTATTACCAGTGTTATGCACTATCATATCTTGCGCCGAGATACCTTCCATCCAGTAGGTTTCCCTTTCGTCTGTCACTGGCGAGCCCCACATAGAGGATTTTGCATTAAAATCTCCCAGAATTATAGTTTCTCCCTGTTGTGCTTGACCCATGATGTTGTCACACTCTGTTTTATATTCCTGTATATTGATGTTTGGAGATATATAGCAGCAGACAATTGTGTAATCTTTAAGTGGTATTATCAGGTGGCCTTCGCCAGATCTGTGCTCAGCAACTCCAATTTTTTGGTTTGTGATCAGCACTGCCACATTCACTCTTTGGTCTTTTATCCACCTGCTTCCTTGGACTCGTTTTTTATTAGGTTCGCAAACCACTAAGATGTCAATGTCCAGTTCTTGAGCAGTGGCAAGCGCCATCTCTTGCGCAGCATATGCACGGCCTACGTTTGTTTGAAAGTATTTTTATAGTCATTTGAAGTATTGGCTTTCAGTGCCTCCTAGCTGTACAAGCTTTGCCTTCTCTTTAATCATTTCTCTATAGCGAGGGCATTTTGTTTGGTCTGCTCTATGCCCGTTTATTTGGCATGTACTACAATGACTCTCATTTTTACAATCCTTTGCTTTATGATCCTCTTTTCCACAATTTAGGCATTGCTTGGATCTGTTAACACCTCTGCAGATGGAGCTATGATGTCCAAACTCCAAGCATTTGTAGCAACGTAATATGTTGACCCGTGCTCTTACTCTGCAAGTTGTCCATCCTATTTGGATGGTTCCCTCTCCTATAAGCTCTGTTGCCAAGCCTTTCTTTATAGCAACTGTTGCCGTTTGTCCTCCGAACCTGGTTTGCCTAGTTGAGAGAAGTCTGACGTTTTCTTCTGTTGTGAGTCTTGCTCTCGTTATCACAGCTGTTGCTATCTCCTTCTCACTAACATCGCCATCAATATCCAATATGTGTATTATATCGGTGTTGTCTTTAATATGTACTTTTATGTCCTGGTTTTTATTTTGAATTTCTTTTTTTAGTATTTCCGCCTTGTTTTTGCCGCCTTGTACTTCCAAGAGA
This sequence comes from Polydrusus pterygomalis, assembly GCA_963969555.1. Classification (NCBI taxonomy): domain Eukaryota; kingdom Metazoa; phylum Arthropoda; class Insecta; order Coleoptera; family Curculionidae; genus Polydrusus; species Polydrusus pterygomalis. The sequence continues at coordinate 3,998,945 of OZ018381.1, read as the reverse complement.
ACGTCTCCGTTTACCGTCCTTTTAATTATTTTAGCCCTTACTCCCACTTCATCAAGATTGACACTGGTTTTAATTGCTCTCAACGTATCAGCGTACTGTCTGCCATTAGATTCAACTATTATTTTCTCGTTTTGTGGATTTTCTCTGCTTCTGGCTGATTTTTGCCTGATTCGATTTGGTCCTACTTTGGATACTAATATTTGCATCTTTGTCCCTGTATCTCTAAAGACAAATTCTACACACTTTTTAAGGTATTCGTGATTTATATTTCCCATCGTGACAATTTTAATTCTCTTGGATTTGTGCGTATTTGCTTCCACGTTTAATTTTTTAAGTATCTCATACAACTCTTTCACGTCGCCTATGCCATCTGGGTTCACGTTGTATGGTAGGACATACAGCATCCTTGAGCTACCCTCCGTTTTTCCTTTACTTATTGTAGTTTCTGTGCTGATTTTGATATATTCAATGATGCCCTCCTCAAGACCTTCCTTCATCAGAGATGTTATATCTGGGAAAAGAAGCTTGATTTTCTGTTCTAGGTCCGTATCGGTTAGGTTGGTTTTTGGGTTCATCAAAAGTGCTATCTCATCGTTTTGCTCATTTAGTGATTCAGTATTTTTTATCTCAATATTTTGGAAACAGGTTTCTGGCCACTTGATGTCCACAACTTTACTCAGGTTTTCCCATGTCCTCTCAGAGTTTATTTGGTGTTCGATCTGGTGCGTCGTATCCTCTTTAAGTTTTGTTATTTCTTTTTTAATTTCTTCATGATTTGCTTGAGTGCTAATGCTTTTATTTTCTGTCGTCGTTTGGGTACTTGATTCTTGAGTTTTTGTCAGCGTTGCTCGGTGTTTTGTTACTTCGGTTTTTAAATCAACATAGCTCGTTTTTAGGATGTCAATTTTTCTGTTTAGTTCCCCCACAATGTTGTTTAATTCTCTAGTTATTGATTTAATTTCTGTCTTAGTTTTGGTGCTGATTCTCACCTCTTCTTTAAGTTCTCCCATTTTTTTTATTTAGGTTTTCCAAAGCCTTTAAGGTGGCTTTCATCTCGAACGTTTCAGTGTTTAGAGTATCTTCCAGTTTAGTATGCTCTTTCCCTTCTCTTTTCCTCTTTTTCGCAGCTGGACTTTTAGAGTCAGCAGTCCTGGTAGCTTCTAGCTTCTCTTCTTCATATAGTTTAAATATAGGGCTTGACGAGTCCTCGTCTTGCCAGGGGCCGTCCCCTGTAGTGGTCCCGGTGGATTTCGAGTCCGCTCTTGGCGTTAGGAAAATATCCTCTGTTTCGTCTTTTGGGTTTGGTTTTTTTGTAGTGGTTGTTTCCCCATCTACGTTGCCCTGCTCCATAAGCAGCTCATCTTCTTTCTGTTCGTTTGTCTGCTTGAGCCATTTCTTCAGCCCTTGTGGGGGCGTCCTCGGTAGTGAGTCCCTCCTTCTGAATATTTCATCTTCGTTCATTCCCTTTGCTATCTCCGGCGTTGTACTCCTTACTTCAGTTACAGTTTTATTTTCTATTTTGTTTTCTTTTACGCTTTCCATCTTGTTCCCACGAGTTGGGACGAAGCAACTGTCCAGCACGGCAAATAAAAAATAAGATTCCCAACAAGCTCAGCTTCAGGGGATTGAAGAATAAGTTTATCGAAGACAACATAAACATATTTATTATATTATTAAATTTTAAATAAACTTATTATTATTATTATTATTATTATTATTATTATTATTATTATTATTATTATTATTATTATTATTATTATTATTATTATTATTATTTTCAGGTTCCACAGATTTTGTATCTGGATATGGCTTCTATCCTGTTTCGGCATTGGTTGCAAGAAAGCAGGTAGATTCGTAGATTTGGAAAAGTTCAGGTTTCAGTTGTCGGTGTCATTTAGTACACGTCTGACAATTCCGCTGGTTTCTATAAGAACAACTTTTTGTAGCTGGTAGTATATTTGTTCTTTAATGTTTAGTTTTTTTAGGTTTTCGAAGAGTGTGTGTGGTATTTCTCCAGTTGCACCTATGATGATTGGTACTACCATCACTTTTTCTTGGTTCCACATTTCTTTTATTTCGTTGGCAAGAGGTAAGTATTTACTAATTTTTTCTCTATGTTTTTTTTGTAGGTTTGCGGCAAGCGGGATAGAGAAGTCGATCAGGTAAGAATGTTTGTTTATTTTGTCAGTGAACACCATGTCTGGTCTATTGTGTTGTAAGGGAAGATCCGTTATTATTTCTCTGTTCCAGTATATCTTATAGTTTTCTGTTTCATGGATGCTTTCTGGGTTATATTTGTAGTATGGGATTGTTTCGGTGATTGTCGGTTCGTGGATTTTTAAGAGCTCTTGGTGAATTACTCTGCCAACATTGTCGTGTCTTTTGGTATATTCTTTTGGGGCTAGTGTTTGGCATCCGCTTATGATGTGATCGATGGATTCGGTTTGTTCTTTGCACATTGTGCATCTATCTGTTAGGATACGTTCTTTCATTATAAATTTTTTATAATTGCGTGTCGCAATGACTTGGTCTTGTATTGCAATAATGAATGCTTCGGTTTCGGGAAATAGATATCCAAGTTTTAACCACATGAGGGATGCTTCCTTGTTGATGTGTGGTTGTGCCAGCAATGCTGGATATCTGCCATGTAATTCCTTTCTTTTCCACTTATCCTCGAGGTTATCTTCCTCTGGTTCGCCGTTATTTTCTTGTGCTAGATTTAGCGGTGTTGATTTTTTGTCTAGTTTTTTTATGATTTTATATAACTGGTTATTAGTGGCTTCATCATTAAAGTATTTTCTGAGCGTCATTATTTGTTTTTGGTTATGTCTTGGTATGTGGATAATTCCTTGTCCTCCTTTTTCTCGTGAGATGTTTACTCTTTCTATTGAGCTGCGTGGATGGTGTTTGCGGAATTTGGTGCTCATTGTACGGATGTCACGATTGAGCTCTTCGAGTTCTGTGTCTGTCCAGGAGATTACGCCAAAGCTGTAGGTTAGAATAGATATAGCGTATGTGTTTATTGCTTTTGTCATGTTTTTGGAATTTAGTTTTGTTTTTAATATTTTCCTTATTCTTTCCTTGAATTTGTTTTTTAGTGTTTCTTTGCTGTGTTTTTGATCTATTCCTCTCGCTTGTTGGTATCCTAGATATTTGTACAATTCTTCATTTTCCATGCCTTCTATTTGTCCTTTATCTGCTCCCATGTCATACCCTTCATATTGTCTCCACTTTCCCCTTTCCATTGCATTGATTCGACATTTGTCCAGTCCAAATTCCATGTGTATGTCGTCGCTAAATGTTTTTGTGATTTGTATTAGTTTTTCGATGTTTTCTTTGTTGTCTGCATATAGTTTTAGATCATCCATATAGAGGAGGTGGCTTATTGTGTTGTTTTTTATTATTATTATTATTATTATTATTATTATTATTATTATTATTATTATTATTATTAAGTAATTATGTTATATAATATTATTTTAAATTGGAATTATTTATTATCTTACATCTTTCTATTGCATCTTTCTGTGGCCTTGGTCAGAAAGACCGCCACTGCTTCTTCCACTACCTTTTCTGTCACATCATTAGTCTCTGTATTGTGTTTACAAACATCTGAAAATAATTTAGAGAATTAGGTAGGTACTAACATATTTGTTTCAGTAAGTTATAAATCGAGTCCTTTTAAGAATAATATTCTATTACACTACATTAAAGTTTACATATTTATATTAAACCTTTTATCAAAGCAGATATTTTGAGGTGGGAGAATATTTTCTTTCCTTTTCCTCCAATCCAACTATATTGTTTTAATACTTCATCACACACAAGCCTGGGAAGCATTCTTTTAATTATTTCTTTAACATTATGTCCTCCAACATGAACAAGTTTCTTTACCTAAAAATGACATAAAAATGTTGTTTTTCTACAACTGTCAAAAAAAGATGACTTTTTTTGGTTACTATGGATGCACAAAACGTCGCTTTTTTTCATCGTAAAAAAATGTCATTTTTTCACGGCAAGCTCAGCTGATTGATGTTTTCGTATAAAAATGCAAAAATTAATTTCCAAAACATTTTTTATAAAAAAATGTATTATTAAAGTGAATTAAATTAACAATCTTTATTAGAATAGTAATTAACAGTGAAGTTCTCTTCCTTGCTACATCCTCCTTTGTTAATACTTTAGACTTCTTTCCTCTATATCCAATGGATTTTCTCTTTAAAAATGGAACCAATTTAGTAAATCGCTGCAGATCAATATTTTCCTTTATGTTTAGGGTACTTCTAAGCATTGAATAGGTACTCCATAGTGTAGATGGCTTTAAAATTGTCGACTTTTCCTCCAAATAACAGAGCAAAACATTTTCTGTTACTGTTTTTACTTTCTTTATATTGCACCATTCGCGAAACTGAGTGTACACTTTCTTATATTTGATTCTTGATTTCACGGGCAAAAGATTTGATATAACGATTTCTGCCGCATCCGTAATTTCGTGAGGCGTCTCACTATCACTTTCAGACATTTAAATGGTATCAAACTTGAGCAAGCAACTATAAAATTTTGACACGAAAAACGATAGATTTGACAATCAATAAAATTTAAACAATTTTAGGTTTCCATAGTAATGGGAACAGGTGTAAGAAATAATACCTTAAATGAATTATGATTTTAGATTTTTTTTCTAAACACGATAAAAAATAGTTAACAACAAACAGTTGTAGAAAAAATGTTGTTTTTATTTCGCGCGCAAAAGTGTTTTTATGGCACATTTGATTGAATTTTTAACCTCGACCTAACGGTCTCGGTAAAAATTTACAATCTCATGTGCCATTAAAAAAACACCTATTTTGCGCACTTAATACAAAAATAACTATTCTTTTTAACTTTTTTTTTTGCACACCTTACCAAAAATTCTTTAACTTTCAAATCACACATTTTTTTTTCTAAATTTAGGAGGTCTTCATTAGTTCTCGCAGGAATTATCACATGGTTCATCTTCAGCTATACCTGTGCCTCTAGTTTCTGATAAATTTAATAGTGTAGTGATTAATTCACTGTTTTGCCGCACGCGGCCATTGATAATATGCAGTAGTCGAAAAAATTGAGTAAAATGCTCTACAAAGATGAAAAAAAAATTAGATGGGATTAAATTCTAGATTATCTTATTTTTACCTTCGTGTTTTATACATGAGGAGCATTTATTTTCAGAACTATTTCCTAATGATGTAATTTTTGTTTCCACCTTGTTTTGAAGATTTCGAACTGCTTGGGAACACTTATCTTGAGAATTAACTCCTAATGATGTCATTTTGGTTTCCAAGTTGTTTTTTTACATTTAGGACTGCTTGGGAACACATATTTTGAGAATTAATTCCTAAAAAGCAAATAATATTAGTTTTGGTACTAGAGGCAATATTTTTGCGGGTCAAATAAAGAGCAAAAAAAATTAATATGATACATACTATGAACTTTTGGAGGAGTTGGATAGTCAGGTGACCTAGAAATGTTAATTTTTACTCTAAGTGACCTTCTTAGTGGTAACTCATCCTCATCGGAGTTTAAAAGAAATCTCTTATTTCTCTTTCTGGATCGCTTATTGGGTTCAGTGTCCTCTAATCCAAGAAAAAATCCTTCACTTCCACTTTCCAAACAGCTGTCATACGTGGCCTTTGTAGCTCTAGCTGTTGCAGTGGCAAATGATTCATACGCATGCTTGCTTAAAACTTCAACAGTATACTTTTTCCAATCATCTTTTGGAGACTGTTGGCTTTTTATGGCCGTTGAAATTGCACTAAGCGAAGGCGTATTAGGCCACAAACATATATGTTGTTCCCCTTCTTGAATAAGCCATGCGGAGGGTGCAACTTCAATAGTGTTCTCTTCAATAAATTTTATTATTTGGTATCCACCCATAATTATTATTATACTGAACCTACAATGATACCAAACCAACACCATTATTTACCAGCAGCAATATGATTATGATGTACAATATATATATATATATATAGTTTGTTTGTTTTTTTGTAAAATTTGTAATATCTAAATAAAATTTTTTGTATATTGAACTATTTATTTCGTTTTAAACTAAGTAAAGCATTAGGAAAGCCCGTGGTATATTTTTAATGAAATCTAAAGTAAGTATTTATACAGGCGATTTTTACAAATAGTATGTCATTTTGCGTGCTGACTTTCCCCTACATAAAAACCCAAATTATACCCGGTTTTGAGCAGGGTTAATAGACAAAATTTCGTCATTCTCCATCACGTAGTTTTTAAGCTTTCGAGCCAACAGACAGATTCTTGTGAGCGAAGTAAAAATATTAACCACCAGTTAATTCTCACCTATAATCTATGTTAAATACCTAATTATAATTTTGACTTCAATTTGACAATTTCTGTCAGTCAAGAAAAAAGTTATACTTCGTAACTAATCATCAGACTATAAATATGTATTGCAGTTTTATAAGTATCCTGTGTGTAACAATAATTTTATTGAGTAAGTACCTTTTTCTGGAACTTTTATATATTTTCTTTCACGCCATCGCCAATGGGGTAAAGTAATGGGTACTTTCCTTCTGCTTTTTCTAAACAGCAAAGCAAAGTATCTAAATATCGTATTTGCTTAGCTAAGTTGTCACAGGAACGCTTCGCGGCTTTGGTGTCATATAAGGTCGGTCGAATTTCTTCTTGTTTTTGGGTTTATTAGAAAGATAACATTAAATGAAACAATTTAGTGCAAGAAAAATTGCGGATAAAGCCATTTTTTTCAAATTAAAGCAATTTTTAATATTTAAACCTAAGGTATCCTATCTTATCTAATGAATACAATATCCACAATAATTTTATCAACTTACGGTCATAAAAGATCAATATATAACATAGGAGAATCTATATTACCATAAAAAATTAAAATTAAGCTATTTTTCACTTCAGCATAATGATTACGAGTACATGTTATTATAATATTCCAGAGCAAACGTCAGCATAAAACATAAACATAACCCCATTTGTCTGGTTTTCGGCGTATTTTTAGTGGATTCATGAAGACACGAAGCTGTGTTGCCAAGTGTAATTTTAAATTTGTTTGGATTTGTAAATAAATGTAATAAATAAACTTTATGCCATTACCGCATAAAGGTGTAACTTAGGCCATCGCGTAGCCGGCGTTCTATTGCGTAGCCCAAGGATGTTTTAGAATAGTTGCGGGGCGGGCGAAGCCCGCGCAACGCTAATGTATGATGCCATTACCGGATAAAGGTGTTACTATTAGGTGTAACTTAGGCCGCGGCAGCGGCCGTCGCGCAGCCGGCGTTCTATTGCGTAGCCCAAGGATGTTTATAATAGTTGCGGGGCGGGCGAAGCCCGCGCAAAGCTAATGTATGATGCCATTACCGCATAAAGGTGTTACTATTAGGTGTAACTTAGGCCGCGGCAGCGGCCGTCGCGCAGCCGGCGTTCTATTGCGTAGCCCAAGGATGTTCATAATAATTGCGGGGCGGCCAAAGCCCGCAACGCTAATGTATGATCCATTACCGCATAAAGGTGTTACCATTAACGTGTAGCCGGCGTTCTATTGCGTAGCCCAAGGATGTTTATAAATAAAATAAAATAATAAATAGTATCCTTATTTTCAAATCATGAAAATTGGTCCAACGTGGCAACACAGTAAGTATTACGTCAAATAATGGAGACTTCTCGCATTGACATTTTCGGCACAGAAAAATAAAGGGTTTATATTTTCGGTAAAAATGTCAATTTATAAATAGTTTATTATTAATTTTTCGCGTTAAAAGTGTATAATCCGCAATTTTTTTGCTTTTAACCTGTTCTATACAGCTTAGGCTATATGATAAAATTTTAAAACTATTAAAATTCGACCGACCTTATATGACACCAGACCCCGCTTCGCGAACAACTTCGAATAATCATATGAGAAATTTAAATTAAATTTAAAGGAACTTACTTAACCGGGGCAAGGGGGAAAAATCTTTGCTGAGCTTTGCTATTTAAAAATAACTAACAAGGAACTCGGCTATTAATTATTATTTTTGAGAAAATCAGCCATTAACCTGACGTTTCGGGACCACATCACAAAAAATCATATTTTCTATTTCCGTCCCTTTGCCTGTCTGTCTGTTGGCTCGATACAATAGCTAAAAACTACTTGACGGGAAATTATTTATAATATATAATATTAGATATAAGTTAACTAATTAACTTCTTGAAACAAGTTTTTAAAAAACAATTTTTATTTTACAAGACAAGTTTTACGTTACAGAATTAATTTCAGACTAATTGATTTTACAAACAATAATTGATTCTAATTTTCTATCATGTTGAAAAACTGCTGACGGTGCTGGTCACTGTCCTGTTCATCCATTGCATGTTCACGTTGTTATTAAAGCCGGGTAATTGTATAATAAGTTAATGATGTTTATGGATCATTGGGGAACTCCCATGAGCGGTTGAGATTTTAAAAGGATCTTGTTGAATACATTTTCGAAAAAATTTATTACCTAGCGATATCGGGTTTTACGAAAGATTTAGTACTGCCAGTGTCAATTAACATTTTAAGGTTAAGTTTAGAATAAATAATATAAGTATGGTAATTTACTTTCAGTATTTGACAGATTCATAAGTTCTAGGTTGGGTATTCGGGACTCGAGGCCGATGCCTGAAAAAACTGTTCCATTATCGGCAAAATCGTTGTCTTCAGAGTGTTCAATAAAAGGTTGAACGTTTGATTCGTCGTATTGATTACCAATTTCATATTGATTACTAGTATTGCTTTGATCATCAATGTTAAAGAGTTCTTCAACAATAAACTTTGGTTGATTTTGATTAGTTGTAAAATTTTGTCGATAATTTTGAGTTCCATTTTGAGAAGAGCTATTTTGTGGTCTAAGGGTGTTTCTTGTTGATACTGTCATGGGACTAGGTTTTGGAAAATTAGTATTTCGGTTAGGCCTAAAAACGTCAGGTCTCTGACCCAAATTTGTATTAAAATGAGGTTGGTTGTTATAATTTGGAAATTTTTGTGTGTACATAGATTAATTTTGGGTATTATTCGGAAAGGTTGTTATTTGAAATGGGGTTACTGGTCTAGGTTTAAATTGATTTATTATTTTGTTATTTTTATTCTGGGGAAATTTTATTTTTTGTAAATTGGTCGAAATAGTTTCAATTTGGAAATCATTCGTTAGCATACTTAAAGCGGTATTAAGGTTATCCGGGTTTTTAGTGCGCACTAATGACCCCACGGGCTCTTTTAACCCACGTAATAAAACTCTGAGTGCTAGATTACGGCAGTATTGAGACAATATTGGAGCCTCCATTGCATTAAAATGAGTTGAAATAAATGAAATTTGTAAATGTAATAATTGTTGCACTTTATTGAAGCGCTGATTTTAAATCATTTTAAGTGTTTATTAAACATGAAGATATATTGAGGGCGGCCTCGCCTTTAATTTTAGCTAAAATACTTAACATTAAATATTCATTTTGAAAATCTGTTAAATCATTGTTGTTATAAAATGTTGCTACTAATTTTTCACAAATACTTATAAATCGCGGCAAAAGTTCTGTTTCACCGTGAAATTCTGGGATCATACCCAGATATTCTGACAAAGATAAAGATAATATTATAAAGATATATTTAAATAACAGTTTTTGGAATTATGATTTACAAAAATACGCCTTTTTGGCTTAGGTTTTTGTTTCAAGGGGGATCTTGTGCGATACAAGTTAGCAATTGAGCCTGAATTAGAATCTGTACTTGTGTCTGAGTAATCAGAGAAACTTGTTTTTTTTTTAAAGGTTTAAAGACCCTCTAAATGACATAAATTACTTACAGTAGTACCAGTATCTTGTCCATATGCTTAAATTGGTGCTTAGATCTCCGATGTGCTTCGAGGATTTAGCCCCAAGATGCTGCCCAACTATACCACTGTGAAACGAGTTTGCGGAACGTGACGAAAAGTCTAAAATTTCGCGAAACTCCCGAAAAATGTTCTTGACTCAATAAATCAATAAATCGTAGAAACGAACCGGACTTATGTGACAAGTCCGAGCGATTTTCCACATTTTCATTTTAAAGCAAGAAAATCGAGGTGTTAAATTTCCGTTGGAGCACCCTGTATATAGGTATCCAATGTATTTTCTAGAAAATGTGTTGTTATATTCCGCATTATGAATAGACAGGCCTAAAAACCTTTTTATTGACCCTTGAAAAAGTTTTTATTGAAAACGAAGCGTTGGGATAAATACAGTTGTGTCATTTCATTGCCTGCCCTCATTCCCGCTATACTTATTCGAAGTAAATAAGTATTATTAATAATTTGGCCATGACCATTGAATAAAGAATAATATCTACGTGAGGATAAATTATTTCTATTTTAAAATTTGTTTCTCTATTTGGTACAATACGATGTGGATAATATCTTTCTTGATAAATGCGCACAGCCTCTCTAGAATTGCCTTGGGCAATTTTATAAACAAAATGCATATCGGCCATTTCTGAGTTTGTAAATTGAGCCATTTTCCAACAATTAGTAAATTTATAATCTTAAAACTTTTAAAAACACCAAATAATTAAAATGAAATAATTACTTATTGGCACTCTTTTAAGTTATGACAGTTTATGTAAAAATCAAATTTGTTTGAACAGCAACTGTTTTTCCTTCAATAGCACACTCTTATTATTTTTCTGTTACTTTTAACACATTGCACTAATAAATTATTACGTTATGCGAATATTTTATGTTAATTTCTTTTAACGAAAACAGTTTTAATCTGTGCGAAAAAATTCAAAAGAGGACTTTCGTGTAATTTTAATTGCGTAATAGTTTGGTAAGTAGGTAATTTAAATTTTTTACTCTTATTGTCCCGGGGACATGCAATAAAGTGGATTTTGTTTCTTTTCTCGAAAACAAAGTAAGATATGAAACAAATACAAAAAATATAATAGTGGTAGTTGACTTGTTCGAAAAAAATAAATAATTTTTAAAAAAGTCAGTGGCGCACAATTGTGTTGTTAAAAATATAATACTGTCTTCCGGGACGCCACTGGACTTAATAATTCTAATCTAATTGAGGCTAAATTATCCTCTTGTTATTAAAAACCGAATTGCCAAATTTCAACAAAATCGAATAAAAGGGTATTGAGATATCTACGAACATCCAATTTTTTTTTAAGTTTGACACCCTGTATCGTAAAAACTTTGTATTTTCGGACCCATGTTTATATTATGAACTTATCTTTTTAAAATCACTTAAAGAAGCACCCCTTGGAGTTTGGCCACATATTTAAATAACACCCTGTATAAATGTAAATTATAAATTAATAAATATTTTTGGGAATTGGAAAATAATTTTAAGCACTTAATAAAATAGTTTTAAAAAAATAGCAAAAATCAAGTATTAAATTGCGTTATGCAAAAAAAAATAGATAGTTTTAGCTCTACACTAGTGTTTTAATTTATGCTTAGGATCGTTTTTCATCAGTTCAGTTTATTTTCGAATATTTCCTGCCGAATTTTGCAAAAGCCAGTTTTAAATTTTCTTAAAATTTGGCTTACATTTGGTACTTCTCCTAAATCTCATATATACAGGGTAAGGAAAAATTACCAGAACGGTCGATTATTTCAAAATATACAGGGGTTATCAAAAAACGTCTTATATAAAAATGTAGGGCTGTTAAAAATTTACATATCGGTAATAAATTGAAATATAAAGCGTCGCCCACAAAGTTGTGGAGAATGATAGTTATATTTTTTTAAATGGAACACCCTGTATATTTTTATTCCACATAAAATTATAATTATTATTTTTTATTAAATGCATTATTAGTCTATACTTCATAGTTTCCGAGATATTGCCTCTCGAAAAGTGACATTTTTTAAATTTGACAGCTTATAACCTTCTAACAGTACGTCTTAGAGCAAAACCGCTTACATGTCCCTATCTTCAATTTTTATTATCTTCCCAAAAAAATCAACTTCCGCTTAAACCGGATGTAACTCGAAAGCAGGAAATATAGTTGTTCCGGTTTAACTGGAAGTTAATTTTTTTGGGAAGATAATAAAAATTGAAGATAGGGAGATGTAAGCCGTTTTGCTCTAAGACGTACTGTTAGAAGGTTATAAGCTGTCAAATTTCAAAAATGTCACTTTTCGAGAGTCAATATCTCGGAAACTATGATGTATAGACTAATAATGCATTTAATAAAAAATAGTTATAATTTTATGTGCAATTTAAAAATGTAAAAATATACAGAATGTTCCATTTAAAAAAATATAACTATCATTCTCCACAACTTTGTGGGTGACCCTGTATATTTCAATTTATCACCGATATGTAGATTTTTAACAGCCCTACATTTTTTTATAAAAGACGTTTTTTGATAACCCCTGTATATTTTGAAATAATCGACCGTTCTGGTAATTTTTCCTAACCCTGTATATTATTATAGGTAGGTAGAAATGTATTCAGAGATGAAAAGTACAGGGCCGTCACACCTGACAGAGTCCGCATCTATTGTCATCGCGCTCAGTGCCCGCCCATTTTTGAATAAAATTGCGTCAGAAGCGTACCCCACGATTTTTATTTATCCTTAACATAGAAATGCGTTAGTTAAATGATTTGACAACGCTGCTCAACGCTTACGTGCCAAAATCAGAAGGCAAAGAGAAGCGGTTGCCTGAACATGCATCCCATTATTATTAAGTCCCAGAAAGTATCTCTTCAACATTGCCAACTTTACGGTTAGTAGCTAATGGGGGGGGGTTCAGCCAGACAGACATACAAAGCTGTCTGAAGCACCCCCATTACAACCAACCTGAATAACTTGTACAGACCTGAAGAACACTGAACTAGGCGGACAGACAGAGAATCTGTTTAAAGCTCCCCCAATATACAAGGAACCTGAATAACTTGAAGAGACCTGAAGGAGTACGCTACACTACCGAGAATTTGCGAGGCTACGCGTCAGAGGTCACTGACCCCCGCCCTAGAACGCAGGACTACGTCATCCTGATCTATTTATATTAATTATCATTAAAAAAAGTTCGTACTTCTACCTGCACTCGAACCTCCGACCTGCGGTTTATATTTCCAAAGCCTTACACACAGCACCAGCGGAGCATATTAGAAAATTTCGACAAAACTATCAATACAATAAGAAACCTGAATAACATGTACAAGTCCGAGAGGGGGAGGGAGGGGGAGAGGAGAGAGAACTTATTTTATTACACGCAATTATGAGGTAAAATCAAATTTTCTGTAAAAGACAAAATTTTTTAACTTGTACAGACCTGAAAGCATAATTGTTTAAAAAACCAAAATAGATACAAGGAGAAGGAGAGGGGAGAGAGAGAGAGAGAGAGCATATTTATTACACGCAAATTCGAGGTAAAAACAAGTTTTATTGTAAAAGAAAAAAAAATTTTTAACTTGTACAAACCTGAAAGCGTAAATGTTCAAAAAGGCGAAAATAGAACCTTGGAGAGGAGAGGTGGAACGAGAGATATACATACATAGCATTAAGTAAAAACAATCAAATCAATAAAAAGAAGAAATACCGGTAAAAGAAAAAATAATGAGAAAAAGAAAAATATTTATACTTTTGAAAGTAGCCACACATGCTATAGTTTTATTCACTTATTATATTGTTATAAGTTGTCAACTTTGTTATTTTAAAATGGAGGCAATATATACACATAATACACAAAATTTCAAGAAAATATTTTTAGTATTTTTCTAGCAAAAGATGTAAGGAGATCGTCATGACTCACCCCGAATTTTATACAATGACTTCATATACAGTTAATTTGTTAAAATATATAATAAAGGTAAGAAGAGTAATAGTTTTCTTGGTTATTGAAAATTGGTGGTTAATATTTTGAGCGACTAACAGCCACAAGTGTGAAAATAAAAACATGAAACGGGAAGTGACTATTTAAAGTATATAAGAAGGATGGTGTTTTTTGGAAAGGATTTTAAAAATATCAGATTTTTCTATCATTTTTAAAAACAACTGTTAATATTTTAAAAACTCGACGATTAAAATACATGTACCTATTTATTCGCTTAATCAGACAGCCAGACTAGTTTTTGCTGCCTACCTAAATAACTTGTCCAAACGTGAAGGAAACTGAATGCCTGCAACCAGCCGACTATTTTTACTTGTAGTCAAAGCGTAAATGTTCAAAAAGCGAAAAATAGGTCCAAGGATTGAAGAGGTAGAGAGGAGGGAGGGAAAGGGGGAAATGAAGAGTGGGGGAGAGACATATTTTATCACACGCAAATAGGCGGTAAAAAACAAAATTTTGCAAAAAAAAGGCAAATTTTAACTTGTACTACTAACCTGCAGATGTTTGAACACCTGTGTAACCATTGAGCTTTAACATAGGGGTCACTGTCTTGATTCAATTTTCTTGTAGTCAAAGCGTAAATGTTGAAAAGGCGTAAATGTTGAAAATAGGTCCAATTCTAGATCAAAATTATGTTGATTGCTGCGCAGAAGCACTGACTATACCCTCGCAAACTCGATCAAACTTAAACCATATGTCCTTAGAAAAAAATAGTACGCTGATAAAATATAAAACAAAATACACTTGTTTTATGATTTTCATAATATAACCCCTCATACCGTCAGAAACAAACAGATTTGACCAAACACTGGTAAACAGATCTCTGTACTTTTAATTAAGCTTTCAGATAACTAGGTGGAACGAGAGATATACATACATAGCAAAGGGTGAGTTATGAGTAAAAAGCATCATAAAACAGTAAAGGAAGAAATACCTTTAAAAGAAAAATAATGTGAGCAAGAAAATATTTTATACTTTTTGAAAGTAGACACACGTACTATAGTTTCATTCACATATTATATCATATTATGGTTTTGTGAAAACTGGTTTTAAGATAGCAAACTTTTTATTTGCAGTAAACAAAATATTATAAGCCATTATTGTCGGAAGTTTTTTAAAATTGTTCTTTACACGATGGCCGAAAATGTTAATATTAACTGGTGATAAATTTACAAAGAGTTACCTATAAATAGAATATCATTAAAATTTTGGGGTGACAGTTTAATACGATAAAGGAATAATTTTTTAATGAAAACAAAAGCTTACCCGGAAGTTGGAACATTTAACTTTAATAATTTGTGTTATTTTTTAAATGAAGCATTTTTAGTACACTTTTAAATGAATAATTATGACTTACCCCTTAATAATAACATTAAGGTTTATAGTAAGGATCCGGGGTAAAAAATTCGAGGAGAACCTTATAACTCTCTTGTACGATAAAAGCTGGTACCTATAAGATTTTACTTTCGAAAAAAATAGTTTTATTCAGTTTGCAAAAAACTTTTTTTATTTTTTTAAAACGAAAGTAGTAGGTATAAAGGTAATAATTATATATCTTAGTACACTCTATAAGCCTTTTTATCAACATGTTATTTATAAAAATGCTCTCTTTACCCCCAAAAATGAAGCATAAACATATGTACTACAGGTTTTCGACTGTTTTCGAAAAATAATGCAGCAAAAAGGAAGTTGTTTTGCAATTATGTGGGTATATATACCCTTAAAAGATTTTTATGCGAACAATATACTGTGTGTTTTAATAGACTTTTGAAGTTTTGTGATCGTCTCCAGAAAGAAAAGGTAAATTGAGTATTTTATTTTTAAATTGCTTGGAATGAGTGAATAAATTAATTGATCCTCTAGTTCTTTTGATTAATTAATATTTTTAAAAATTAATACGCTCGTCTTAGTAAAAAGATCTGCCACCACGACACGGTGCAAGCGATTCGGCAGAGAACCCTCCATCCACCCCTGTACAATGACAGGACAACATAAACTATGTCTTGCTAACCCCCCTCCCCCCTTTTTTATTTTCTTTTTTTTGTGTTTTATTATTTTTTTGTTTTCTTTACTTTTTTTTTTTGTTTTTTTGGGTTTTTTTTTCTTTTTTTTTATTTTATTTTTATTTTTTTTTATTTTTTTTTTTATTATTTTTTTTTTTTTTTTTTCAGAGGTTAGCAGCACTTAATTTAAAATAACTTTTTAAAATTCTACTGAAACTGACAAATTTAAAAAGTACACGACATCAAAAATAACGTTGTTTTACAAAATAATCCGAGCTTCCAGGATGAAATCACCTAAATAAATAGAAATATTATTATCTCGTTATACATCGTTTTAAAAATAGTTCTATTACCATAACTGTTGTGAATTTATTTATTTTATTTTAAGTATATGCTACAATTTTCATTTTTTGTTATTGAACTATTTACTTTTCATTATTATTTTTGTTCTATTTGTCTCTCAAAACATATAAAACATGCATTATTGATTTTTAAGATAGGTACCTGTTTTTTAAAATTTTTTAAAAAACCTACATAAAATCCATTTTTGGACTTTTTTTGTAACCATAGGGTACGGAATTAAAATCACTAAATTTTCTTTTTAAAGAGTTTGGTCTATATTCTTTTGTTTCCGTTTTTGTTACTACCTCATGAAGCTTAGTTCGATGAATTTGTTGAGATGTAATCTGAATAGGGGTACAATCTTCACTTAGGATCATATCACGTATCGAGTCAAAATTTACGAGTTTAGAGGCAGAATAATTGAGACATATACCCTTAACCTTACAAACTATCATTTCCTTTTTCTCTGTTGTAGAATATAATTTGTAGGCATAATTTTTAGGACCTCCACTAGTAAAATGAGTTATATAACTCCCCGAACCATACTGTTCTAATTCGTCAGTCATATCACCAATATTATTACCAACAGTGATGTCGGGGCCCCCGTCCTTATAAATGTATATAACGGAATCAGTGTCATAATATAGTACTTGTTCACCTAATAGTTCCAAGTAACTATATAATTTAAGTCGAGCCTGAGCTGTAGTGTAGGCCGCAATACAAACATTTACGGTAGAGAGAGGCTCATAACTCTCGTCAGTAAGCTGATAGTTAACCAAAAGCGTAACATCATTTACAGGTATAACAGTGTTAATGATTAAATTAGAATTGCAGATCATGGAAAAAAAATCTTCAGAGTTATTAACAATTTTTGTTTTTGTTTGACATTCCATTTGACCAAATTTACCCCAAAAACTATTAAGCATTAATTTTGCTAAAGAACGCAGACCCGAATTTTTAATTATAGCCTTAAAATCTAACTGAATCCCTTCCGAATTAAAAAAATCTTCAATATATTGTTCCTTTTGCGTTAATGTGATACAATTTGAAGGAAACCCTGTAGCCTCCTGTTTAATTTTTATAAATTTGTTCATAATTTCTACTAACAGACCGCCATTTTTAGTAAGCATATTATATTGCACCACTTTATATTTCCAAATTTCGTAAACCTCTAAAATGCTATACCCCATTTCCAACGCTTTTATAACTTCATCAACAACCCACGTACCTGTCAGAGCTCTTTGTTCCACATTATGATCGCATACCCCATAATTCATACTTTCCCCACATTTTTTACACAATTTATTATTCATCTTGACAGGCAATACAGGATGATATAAGTCGGTCGGGGGCAAAATTTTACACTTCATTAGACCCTCTGTTTCTTTTAAATTTATGTTTGCACATTTTACCCCTACAATTACCTCAGGATGACCTATAGGAAATTTCCCGTACTTGCATATATACGGGTATAGAGAGCATACATCTACGTACTTTATCTTTTCACCTTCGCGAGTTTCGTAGTAAGTTTTAATTTTCCCTGTTCTTCCCCCGTAAAAGGCTTTTCTAAGAATAAGGGGGGCATCTACTTTGTAGTTTTCTATAAATTCGCGTAATTTCAGATTCCCCTGAATTTCTCGTTTAAAATCGCATTCCCACATTTCAATGACCGTATAGCCTAAAAATCTAAGTCTTTCTGTTTTTGCTAGAGTACTTTCGAATCTATAATTAAGTGTTTCTGCCGGGTTTTTGTTTAGGCTGCTATTTCTATCATATTTAAAACAAAGTGTACAACCGTGCCAGTAACACCCGTGAAATTGAAAGATTTGGTTGGTTTCTTGAGAATATCCATCCACTTTAATGCCATTTACAATCACTTCACGACCATTTCCGGCATGTTTTATATTACAAGATTTTTCCAGCCACATAAGCCACTGAAGTGCTATTATGGACTGGTTATCTTTAAGACGATACCCATTTTTAGGTATTATACCAATACTACAAGGTTTTAGAAAATTTCGTCTAAAAACCTTGTTACATGTTGAAGCAATGGTTACACCTTCGGAAAATGGACATACACCCCCAGTTTCTATCATCTGTTGCTGAAATAATTTACAACTTTCAAATAGTATAGCTGTATCACTCACACAATAATCTATTAATTCTTGCTTAAAATTAAAAACGATATTTTTTGATATTTGATCATTATACCAATTAATAAATTGTAATCGATCTTCAACCTTCATACTGTCTGGACTATAAAAATCAATTGCCGGTAAAATTCCTACATAATTTTGATTCTCCTTTTTGTTAAAGAGATGTGGAAAGAAGCCTTTTTTAAATTTATCTTCGAGACCAAAACATTTTTGAAACTGTGATAAAGGCATTGGTAAATAATTTAATGAGTCAAGAAATTTAATATTTAATATCTGCATTAAAATAATTTTAGTTCCTCGCAGGATCAGATGTGGAACTACATCGGTCTGAATTAAAATCTTATTTAATATGAATTGATTATCGAAACCACCACCATTGTGACTTATTACAATCACCTTATTAAATAGGGTTCTTTGATTTAAAATATATTCAACAAAGAGCTCTAAAGGGTTTACTTGTAACACTTGAGTAGTTACACCACATTTATTACACAGCCAGACCCCTGTATCATGGCAGACATCGCAAAACTGTTTAAATACACAAAGATTTACCTCATGCAAAAATGTACCATCATTAAGAGGCGTTTCTTGACTAGTTTCAAAATCAAAAAATATAAATAATGTATCTTTTAATTTGGGGGAACCTGTATCTATCTGCATGTAACAATATTCATCCCCAGAGTGAAACTTTCTACAAATTTTGCAAAACACCTCCCCACAAATATGAATTCTATTAGATTTGACAGTTTTTAAACAGCTGGAACATGCTCTAATTTCTTTACATATACTTGATTTACCAAGAGAATTTAATTTTTTATGATACTCATAACATAAACTACTTTTAAAATATCTTAAACAATCTGCGCATTTTATTTTTAGTTCAACCTTACAAGGCGGAAATTGTTGACAACTTTGACATGACTCTTCACACCTATGTATATTTTTAGTATTATATGGGACATGACATGTTTCACAGTAATAACTACAACAGAAGGCCGCAGTTAAAGAAGTAATGACATTATAATGACTGTTATGGTATAACAAATTTATTTTCTTATCAACTGGAGGGCCTTTAAAAATCACTTCACGTCCTTTTGACCCATATCTGTAAGCGATGATTTGATACCCTGAAAGAAAACGTTGAAATTGTTCCAGTTCAGGGATTCCACATCCTTCCATAGGTATATTTACGTCTGCTAACTGAATTAACTCCTCTGCTTTTGCGAGTTGTATTTTATTTTTGTCTTTTTGAATATCTTTAAATTTAGGATCTTTATTTAAGGTAGACATAGCCACAACTAATGCTCGAGGTAAACATAAGTTATCAGTATTTTTAACTACTATTATACCCCTACATCTTTTGCTTGCAGTAACAAAACTAAGATCCCAACTCGTGCTCCTCGACCAACGGGTAAACTAGCAGTAGTAACCTTAAGGCAAAAAGTGTCTGTATCGAGACCTGCCGAGTTAGATTGATAAATACCCTGTATGACGTCATAAATATCACCAATGTTAATTTTATTTGCCTCTTTAAAATTAATCCACCCCTCTCCCCTAGTAAAAGCTTTTGAACAAAAAGAGAAACCCACATGGTCGGTGGGGTTCAAACTTTCTGTGACTCTTAATATTATCCCCTCTAAAGCCCCTTGCACCCAAGACACAGGTTCTACATTTTCAGGGATTGATTTAATTTTAAATTCTAAAATTCTACCCTGTAAATTGAACCTATGCACTGTCTTGACATAATCTTTTAAAATAATTACTCTATCCATTTAGACGACTATTTTGAATTTTCTCTAATACAGGCCTCCTACTTTTAAATAATATTACCTCTTAGAGCAGTTTTAGATAAGCTTAGATAAAATATTATATTTTTATTCTTTTTGTAAAATAATACGCCCTAGCAATTACTTGCAAATAATTTACTAAACAAAATTAAAAAAGGATTATTTACAGCAATAATCAGAAATTATAAGCTATTAAATAGTAGCGATATATACAGGGTGTCCCGAAATTAGCTGACAATATTTTAAGGAGATAAAGTACATTCAAAAATAAGACTAATACCCTCTATTAATATACCTTCAAAAACGCTTCGTTATGGGGCTAGAGCCCCCCGAATTTGAACCATAATAACCAGTTTTTTCACAATATCTCAAAAACCGAGTAGGGTATCGAAACAAAATTTGATAAATGTTTTACCCATGACCAGACGCAATAAACGATTCAATTAGCTTAACTTTATTTCTTCCAGTGGCGTCCCACTGGGTAGGTAGTTGGGAGAATATTGCCCTAAGTTTTTTATTTTTAGAATTCTTTAACTTCAGGTGCAATTTTTGGAAGCCTTATAGTCTTTTGTTGAAAAAAGGTGTTCTTGTTTCATTGCGGTAGGATTCACCATTTTCCAGTAAAATCGATTTTAAAATTTTCGGTTTTTTGAAATCCGGTGAAAAGCCTAAGGTTTTTTTTGCATATCTCAGCAAACACTTAATATTAAAACATGAAATTTATTAGAACTTCTACTAGCGACAAGGCATATGTATTAAAGGATGTTATTTTAAAATATTTTTCCAGTGACGTCGCACGGGGTGGGGCCTTAAGTAAATATTACAATATTTTTTTTTTTAATTTCATAGTTTTAATGTATTTTTTTTTAATGTTAAACTTTTTGTTAATAAAACCTTCCATTATTGTAATTTGACACAATGTAACGTTTTTAAATTAAACATATTTTTAGATTCCTTTGTTTTTTAAATATTTATTTTCATGAAGATTTTAAGAGAGTTTTAAAATAAAACAAAAAATAATAACAAATTGCAAATTAAATTTGATTGTGAACCACACGGGAAACTAATTCTTAAGCAAGTACCAGTCATGTGTCCCCAAAAATAATAATCAAGGGGATTTAAATCAAGTGATCTTGGTGGCCAGGCTATGGCTACCAATCCACCTGGTAATTTTCTTCAAGCCAATTCCTCACTTGACGTCCGTAGTGAGCTGGTGCCCCATCATGTTGAAAGAAGTGCCCTAAACGTAAATCCAGTGGCACATTATCTAATAAATCCCCAAGTTGATCATGTATTATTATTAGTTGTCGCTAGTGGAACTTCTAATAAATTTCATGTTTTAATATTAAGTGTTTGCTGAGATATGCAAAAAAAAACTTTAGCCTTTTCACCGGATTTTAAAAAACCAAAAATTTTAAAATCGATTTTACTGGAAAATGGTGAATCCTAGCGCAATAAAATAAGAGTACCTTTTTTCAACAAAAGACTTCAAGGCTTCTTAAAATTTCACCTAAAGTTCAAAAATCTTACAAATAAAAATCTTAGGGCAATATTCTGCCTACTACCTACCCAGTGGGACACCACTGGAAGAAATACAGTTAAGCTAATTAAACCATTTATTGCGTCTAGCTATGGAAAAAACATGTATCAAAATTTGTTTTGATACCCTAATCGGTTTCTGAGATATTGTAAGAAAACTGCTTGTCGTAGCTCCAATTCGGGGGGCTCTAGCCCCATAACGATGCATTTTTGAAGGTATATTAATAGAGGAGTTTAGTCTTATTTTTGAATGTACTTTATCCCCTTAAAATATTGTCAGTTAATTTCGGGACACCCTGTATATCTATTTTAAAAAAACTAAAACTCAAATTGAAAAACAATTTACAGATCAGAAAAAAACGCTTATAAAGATGAAAACAGAAATTATACCTATATCAGCAGTACAATAGTTACAGTTTCACTGAACTTTTAGTTAAAATTAGCTTAGATTGGAGTTTTTATTATTATTTTTGTAAAAATATTACCCCCTATCTATTAATTTAAAAAATCTAAACTCAATAGCTACCTTCCAAGAAAAAATATTTACTACCACGCACACTGAAGTACTACACAGTACACTGATTCTCTAACTTTCACCCCCAGAGCTTTCTATGTATGACTATCACCTTAAACAATTTAACTCTCATTTTATACTCCGACAAATAAAAAATTCAAAAAGAAAAACCAGAGGGGATTTGTAAATAAAAAAGTAAAAAATACTTCGTAAATAAAAAGAACAAAAAGTATACAGAGAAGTAGTTAGTAGAGAGAGCTAAAAGGTATAACAAGAAAATACACCCTCAACAAAAAGAGAAGCGAACGCTGTCAGGTCGTCTCCTCGGTAAAAGAATAAATAATACAAAAAGAACAAGAAGATACATTGGCGTGGAAGTCTCGTGTTTGCGGAAATTTCTCAAGCATTTTGAAACAGAAAGACATAGATATCTGTATTGTATTTAATAAAAAATGATGAACTAGAGTTATCTTATGGAAGTATTTATCAATCTGCCAAAGTTTTAATTTTTCAAAAATACAGATATTTGCTACAAGTAAACAATTTCTTTAAAAAAAAAATGCAGAAAAATGGTCTAGGACATTAGAGGATAGTTTGTTCTTCTTTGTCAATAACCCTAGAATAATAAAAACTAAATACCCTTATTAGACCCCAATAATATCGAGTAATCTCTACCTATGGTTTAATATAATAACAAATAAACAAAAAGGTATCTCTTATGTAAATAAAACAAATAACCTAAAACAAAAAAATCTCCAGCCTTATCTTGTTTCTTTTTTTACTCTTTTATACGAGATTAAATAAAACAAAAAGTATTATTAAATAAAAGAAAAAAACAAAAAAAGAGAAGCGAACGCGGTCAGACCGCCTCCTCGATAAAAGAATAAATAATACAAAAAGAACAAAAAGAACAAGAAGATACATAGGCGTGGAAGTCTCGTGTTTACGGAAATTTCTCATGCATTTTTGAAACAGAAAGACATAGATATATGTTGAACTAAAAGTTATCTTAGACTTTTATGGAAGATTTTATTAGTCTGCCAAAGTTTTAATTTTACAAAATTACCGATATCTGCTACAAGTAAACAATTTATTTTAAAAAAAAATCCAGAAAATTGGTCTAGGACATTAGAGGTTTGTTTGTTCTTCTTTGTCAATAACCCCTATAATAATAAAAACTAAAAACCCTTATTAGCCCCTATATTATCGAGTAACCTCTACCTATGATTTTAATACAATAATAAATAAACAAAAAAGTATTTCTTAATGTAAATAAAAAAACAAATAACCTAAAACAAAAAAGTTTCAGCCTTATTTTGTTCCTTTTTTTACTCTTTTTAACACAAGATTAAATAAACCAAAAAGTATTAATAAATAAAAGAAAAAAACAAAAATAAAAGACCAACCTTTGGGGCTCTTAAATAAAACTGCTTTTTCCTTCTAAATAAAACCTGTTCGTTCAGTGTCGCTCATAATGCTACGTTAGTAGGTACTGTGAATGTCGTTTTCAATCAAGCATCGTCTCTAGAGTTATTTTTAATTTTCCAATTATAATTTAGTTATAAAATAATGCCGCGTTTATAAAAAAGTTAGTAGTGCTTGTAATAAAAGCCTGTGATAAGTTCGGAAAAATCTCTATTACCCCCTAATTAAACAGTTTTAGTTTCTGATGTTATCACTGCGAGCAATGCAGACGTGTTATTTTTTAAAATAGCGTTTAAGGTAATTCATCATGCACTTAATATATTCATAATATAATTGAAATAAAAGCACCCCTTTTCGATGTTTTATAATAATTACTGATTTATGCTGACTATATAATTTACTTATAATGTTAAAATAACTATATTTTACCTTTCCTATAATTTTACTTCATTTTTTCTAATTTTTATCACATAAGTTACTTTTTAAAAACATATAGAAATAGATTATTTAAAGGAGGAGGTGAACCTTTGGAGGGGTGTGGTGTCAATAGTAAAATAAAAAGGGGGGTGAGTTTAAAATAATGTAAAACGTTATAATCGAAATAGTTGAGAAATAAATTATTTATTATTTATAATTAATAGATTTCATCTTTCTCTATACTAATAGACAAAAACCTTGTCGAAGTAATCTGTATTTTTTCTGCTTAAAATACCATTTCCCCTTATTGATTTATCATTAATAATTATGTATAGACCCCAGATTTTTAAAATTATTTTTGTTAGGGGAAACTGTGAAATCATCAATTTTTAGGGGCAAAGTCTATGTCAGGTCTTAGTTCTTCTGAATCTTCCAAAGTTAAGTCAAAAATGTCCTAACAGTTATCAGAAAGAGGTAAATCTAGAATTTGATTAATATTTGATAGCAGCTGTTCAAAAAAAAATATATATAGAGCCTCTCTGTTTCGGGGGTAAAACGTTACAAGACATTATTAAATATTTTAGAACTATTGTTTTGCTTAAGTTGGTTGTAACAAATATTTAAAAATAAAATTGACTACAAATTTCCCCCTTTTCACAGAACCTTAAGTTTGGGGGGTACCTACATAGTAATTACAATTTAAATCCATTTTATATTTTATCTTTAATAACCTCCGAGAACAACTTATTATTCAATTTTTACGAAAAATTGCATTTTCTTGCTAATTAACCAGGCATTTTCCCCAATTAGTTTTTCTACACGTTTAAGTTTTTTTAAATAAAATAAAAAAAACTTGTAAAAACTTATTAAAATTTTAGCATCCTTATGATTCATGGTTTTGAATTATATCAAAATGCCCTGACCTCTCAGAACCATGAAAATATATATTAATTTCTTCTTGAGCTTCAGTCTCTGGATAAAACGAATAAAATAGGTACAAGTCTTCTTTATCGTTGATTTTGTAAATATTTACAGTTGTTTTAAAAATTATAGAAAAAACTGCCATTTCAAAATCCGTTCCAAAAACACCCTCTTTACCCATGTACATTAAATAGTCAATAGCCGTTTCATGTTTTATTTCTACACTTGTAGCTATTAGTCTTTCAAAATATTCCCCCCAGTTTTCAATTACAAAGGAAACTATAATTCTTCTTACTATACCGTGAAACTCCTGATTTTTATATAAGCTGTAAGATAAACAGCGAAAAAGACAATTGCCATCTCCTTGTATGAGAACAATAGCATTAAGTTCGTTACCATTTTTATCGTATACATTTTCTTTTTTTGCAGCTACAACCTGGGGAAAGTATTCTGTAATTTTTTTCTGTTTATAATTTAATATATTATTTCCCCTTAATGATATATTATTATCAATTATGGGTGTATCAGAGTTTTTAAAATTATTTTTGTTTGGGGAAATTTGTGAATTTTCAGAAGAAACAAAGTAGGTACCTGTTAAGAGTTTCAGGGGATAAGGGGCAAATCCTGCAATTAACATAACCATGAACACTACAGATTACTACACTACATGTTAAATCGACAGTCTCCACACAGTCTGTAAAATCAATAATATTTAGGGAATTGTCTATGTCTGTTCTAAGTTCTTCTGAATCTTTCAAAGTTAAGTCAAAAACCTCCTCAAAACTATCAGTAAAGGGTAAATCTAAAACTTGATCAAATTCTACTAGCTCTTGTTTACAAAAATGATAGAGACTCTGTGATAGAGATAAATCGCTAAAAGGCATTATTAATTATTTAAAACTATAGCCTTTTGATTAAGTCGATTGAAAACAAATATTTAAAATAAAATTTTTATGTTTTTAATAATAACTTCTATATCTTTCTTAAAAAGGGGGGTTGTTTATATGTATTTTAAAAATCAAAAAACAATTTACCTTTTCTTTCTGGAGACGATCACAAAACTTCAAAAGTCTATTAAAACACACAGTATATTGTTCGCATAAAAATCTTTTAAGGGTATATATACCCACATAATTGCAAAACAACTTCCTTTTTGCTGCATTATTTTTCGAAAACAGTCGAAAACCTGTAGTACATATGTTTATGCTTTATTTTTGGGGGTAAAGAGAGCATTTTTATAAATAACATGTTGATAAAAAGGCTTATAGAGTGTACTAAGATATATAATTATTACCTTTATACCTACTACTTTCGTTTAAAAAAAATAAAAAAAGTTTTTTGCAAACTGAATAAAACTATTTTTTTCGAAAATAAAATCTTATAGGTACCAGCTTTTATTGTACAAGAGAGTTATAAGGTTCTCCTCGAATTTTTTACCCCGGATCCTTACTATAAACCTTAATGTTATTATTAAGGGGTAAGTCATAATTATTCATTTAAAAGTGTACTAAAAATGCTTCATTTAAAAAATAACACAAATTATTAAAGTTAAATGTTCCAACTTCCGGGTAACCTTTTTGTTTTCATTAAAAAATTATTCCTTTATCGTATTAAACTGTCACCCCAAAATTTTAATGATATTCTATTTATAGGTAACTCTTTGTAAATTTATCACTAGTTAATATTAACATTTTCGGCCATCGTGTAAAGAACAATTTTAAAAAACTTCCGACAATAATGGCTTATAATATTTTGTTTACTGCAAATAAAAAGTTTGCTATCTTAAAACCAGTTTTCACAAAACCATAATATGATATAATATGTGAATGAAACTATAGTACGTGTGTCTACTTTCAAAAAGTATAAAATATTTTCTTGCTCACATTATTTTTCTTTTAAAGGTATTTCTTCCTTTACTGTTTTATGATGCTTTTTACTCATAACTCACCCTTTGCTATGTATGTATATCTCTCGTTCCACCTAGTTATCTGAAAGCTTAATTAAAAGTACAGAGATCTGTTTACCAGTGTTTGGTCAAATCTGTTTGTTTCTGACGGTATGAGGGGTTATATTATGAAAATCATAAAACAAGTGTATTTTGTTTTATATTTTATCAGCGTACTATTTTTTTCTAAAGACATATGGTTTAAGTTTGATCGAGTTTGCGAGGGTATAGTCAGTGCTTCTGCGCAGCAATCAACATAATTTTGATCTAGAATTGGACCTATTTTCAACATTTACGCCTTTTCAACATTTACGCTTTGACTACAAGAAAATTGAATCAAGACAGTGACCCCTATGTTAAAGCTCAATGGTTACACAGGTGTTCAAACATCTGCAGGTTAGTAGTACAAGTTAAAATTTGCCTTTTTTTTTGCAAAATTTTGTTTTTTACCGCCTATTTGCGTGTGATAAAATATGTCTTTCCCCCACTCTTCATTTCCCCCTTTCCCTCCCTCCTCTCTACCTCTTCAATCCTTGGACCTATTTTTCGCTTTTTGAACATTTACGCTTTGACTACAAGTAAAAATAGTCGGCTGGTTGCAGGCATTCAGTTTCCTTCACGTTTAGACAAGTTATTTAGGTAGGCAGCAAAAACTAGTCTGACTGTCTGATTAAGCGAATAAATAGGTACATGTATTTTTATCGTCGAGTTTTTAAAATATTAACAGTTGTTTTTAAAAATGATAGAAAAATCTGATATTTTTAAAATCCTTTCCAAAAAACACCATCCTTCTTATATACTTTAAATAGTCACTTCCCGTTTCATGTTTTTATTTTCACACTTGTGGCTGTTAGTCGCTCAAAATATTAACCACCAATTTTCAATAACCAAGAAAACTATTACTCTTCTTACCTTTATTATATATTTTAACAAATTAACTGTATATGAAGTCATTGTATAAAATTCGGGGTGAGTCATGACGATCTCCTTACATCTTTTGCTAGAAAAATACTAAAAATATTTTCTTGAAATTTTGTGTATTATGTGTATATATTGCCCCCATTTTAAAATAACAAAGTTGAAAACTTATAACAATATAATAAGTGAATAAACCTATAGCATGTGTGGCTACTTTCAAAAGTATAAATATTTTTCTTTTTCTCATTATTTTTTCTTTTACCGGTATTTCTTCTTTTTATTGATTTGATTGTTTTTACTTAATGCTATGTATGTATATCTCATGTTCCACCTCTCCTCTCCAAGGTTCTATTTTCGCCTTTTTGAACATTTACGCTTTCAGGTTTGTACAAGTTAAATTTTTTTTTGTCTTTTACAATAAAACTTGTTTTTACCTCGAATTTGCGTGTAATAAATATGCTCTCTCTCTCTCTCTCCCCTCTCCCTCTCCTCCTCACCACTCCCTCTCCTTCTCCTTGTATCTATTTTCGTTTTTTGAACAATTATGCTTTCAGGTCTGTACAAGTTAAAAATTTTTGTCTTTTACAGAAAATTTGATTTTACCTCGTAATTGCGTGTAATAAAATAAGTTCTCTCTCCTCTCTCCCTTCCTCTCCTCTTCACCACTCTCCTCTCCATGGTTCTGTTTTCGCCTTTTTGAACATTTACTCCTGGACTACAAGTAAGAATAGCATCAGAATCGCAGGTATTCGGACTTGTACATGTTATTCAGGTTTCTTATTGTATTGATAGTTTTGTCGAAATTTTCTAATATGCTCCGCTGGTGCTGTGTGTAAGGCTTTGGAAATATAAACCGCAGGTCGGAGGTTCGAGTGCAGGTAGAAGTACGAACTTTTTTTAATGATAATTAAAATAAATAGATCAGGATGACGTAGTCCTGCGTTCTAGGGCGGGGGTCAGTGACCTCTGACGCGTAGCCTCGCAAATTCTCGGTAGTGTAGCGTACTCCTTCAGGTCTCTTCAAGTTATTCAGGTTCCTTGTATATTGGGGGAGCTTTAAACAGATTCTCTGTCTGTCCGCCTAGTTCAGTGTTCTTCAGGTCTGTACAAGTTATTCAGGTTGGTTGTAATGGGGGTGCTTCAGACAGCTTTGTATGTCTGTCTGGCTGAACCCCCCCCCATTAGCTACTACGGTTTTTACCTATATGTCCTACAAAGTAAAGATATTTATTTTTTAACCTTTGTAATTTTATAGAATCGGTCTATTCTGGATACTTATAATAATAAAATTGGAGCTTAAAATTGTAAATTAATTTTATGTTTGGTGGTATGCGTAGGTAATGTAAATTTTACATTTAAATAAATATGTTTTAAGTAGGTAGGTACCTACCCGCTTTAGAAAACCCATAATTTTGTAATTAAATAATTAATATTAAGGTAAGTAGATATCACAACAATAACTGTGAGTGTTCGTAAGTACGTAAATATATAATAATTATTTAATAAGGGTGAATTCTTAAGATGTTAATTTTGTACGTTCTTGGAATATTTTATTTATCCCTTCAGACTAAAGCAATATTATGATGGTTGTGATTATGATTATATGCCTTCAAGAAAGTGATTAGCATAAGTTAACAAAGTATGTACCTATATACAAATAGACCTACTGTGTCTTTATTGTTGACGTTAATAACAGGGCTTTGGCGCCCTTCGGTTCGATATAGATTTTGATCCTTGGGCAATTATTACCTACCTTCTGTTAAAATTTTAAGTAAATCCATGCTGGACGAAAAAATTGCGAGCCAAAATGCTTCATTTCCTGTACTATACTAAATCAATGGAGAATGAACTGGGATGTTCCCGTCTTGATTCTAATAGCGACTAACATTTTTTTTATTTAAACAATACCTATGGTATGTATCTTCATCTTCTTTACAACAGTTTAAAAAATGTATTTGTTAACTTCCCGCAAAATTTTTCACATATTTATTAATGTAATGTAATTTAAACCACATAATCTTTTTAATTGTTAAATCATTTTCACTTTTATCTGCTTCTAGTGCTTCTTCGTAATAAATTAATATTTTGTTGTTATATTATTGGTTTTACTGGTTTTCAAAGGGACTACGCCACTGGGGTATCGATCGCGACTGAGGATTTTCGAGTGCGATAGATCACGTTGTCCTTTTTCAAGTTGATGACGTACATATGAGCACTCTGTACTTTTCATCTTTGAATTCATTTCTATAATATAAGTATACAGGGTGTCCCAAAAGTAATTGGACACAGAGCAACAGCATACTCCTTAAGGCGAAATAATGGGATTTATTTAAACTTGCCTCATCCCAAAATTGATAACAACCAAGATACAGGGTGTCAAAGTTTTTATTTTGTTTTCGTTTCTTTGCGATTATTTCTTAACAAAACGACATAGCTGCACAAAATTAATGATTTTGAGGTGAGGAATTCAAAATTATTTATAATTTTTGTGTAACCAGTAGAGGGCGCAGCCTAGGACATGGCCCACTCCTTTTAGCTGGCATAACTTTGTTTAGGCTTCTTATATCGATAAGACTATTAAAAACATTAGTTAGTTAACTTCTTTTACATCAAAAACGTATAACTTATTAAAGTCGCTATAGGAGCAACCATTTTCGAGATAATCGCATGAGATATTTTGTATCTGGATATGGCTTCTATCCTGTTTCGGCATTGGTTGCAAGAAAGCAGGTAGATTCGTAGGTTTGGAAAAGTTCAAGTTTCAGTTGTCGGTGTCATTTAGTACACGTCTGACAATTCCGCTGGTTTCTATAAGAACAACTTTTTGTAGCTGGTAGTATATTTGTTCTTTAATGTTTAGTTTTTTTAGGTTTTCGAAGAGTGTGTGTGGTATTTCTCCAGTTGCACCTATGATGATTGGTACTACCATCACTTTTTCTTGGTTCCACATTTCTTTTATTTCGTTGGCAAGAGGTAAGTATTTACTAATTTTTTCTCTGTGTTTTTTTTGTAGGTTTGCGGCAAGCGGGATAGAGAAGTCGATCAGGTAAGTATGTTTGTTTATTTTGTCAGTGAACACCATGTCTGGTCTATTGTGTTGTAAGGGAAGATCCGTTATTATTTCTCTGTTCCAGTATATCTTATAGTTTTCTGTTTCATGGATGCTTTCTGGGTTATATTTGTAGTATGGAATTGTTTCGGTGATTGTCGGTTCGTGGATTTTTAAGAGCTCTTGGTGAATTACTCTGCCAACATTGTCGTGTCTTTTGGTATATTCTTTTGGGACTAGTGTTTGGCATCCGCTTATGATGTGATCGATGGATTCGGTTTGTTCTTTGCACATTCTGCATCTATCTGTTAGGATACGTTCTTTCATTATAAATTTTTTATAATTGCGTGTCGCAATGACTTGGTCTTGTATTGCAATAATGAATGCTTCGGTTTCGGGAAATAGATATCCAAGTTTTAACCACATGAGGGATGCTTCCTTGTTGATGTGTGGTTGTGCCAGCAATGCTGGATATCTGCCATGTAATTCCTTTCTTTTCCACTTATCCTCGAGGTTATCTTCCTCTGGTTCGCCGTTATTTTCTTGTGCTAGATTTAGCGGTGTTGATTTTTTGTCTAGTTTTTTTATGATTTTATATAACTGGTTATTAGTGGCTTCATCATTAAAGTATTTTCTTAGTGTCATTATTTGTTTTTGGTTATGTCTTGGTATGTGGATAATTCCTTGTCCTCCTTTTTCTCGTGAGATGTTTACTCTTTCTATTGAGCTGCGTGGATGGTGTTTGCGGAATTTGGTGCTCATTGTACGGATGTCACGATTGAGCTCTTCGAGTTTTGTGTCTGTCCAGGAGATTACGCCAAAGCTGTAGGTTAGAATAGATATAGCGTATGTGTTTATTGCTTTTGTCATGTTTTTGGAATTTAGTTTTGTTTTTAATGTTTTCCTTATTCTTTCCTTGAATTTGTTTTTTAGTGTTTCTTTGCAGTGTTTTTGATCTATTCCTCTCGCTTGTTGGTATCCTAGATATTTGTACAATTCTTCATTTTCCATGCCTTCTATTTGTCCTTTATCTGCTCCCATGTCATACCCTTCATATTGTTTCCACTTTCCCCTTTCCATTGCATTGATTCGACATTTGTCCAGTCCAAATTCCATGTGTATGTCGTCGCTAAATGTTTTTGTGATTTGTATTAGTTTTTCGATGTTTTCTTTGTTGTCTGCATATAGTTTTAGATCATCCATATAGAGGAGGTGGCTTATTGTGTTGTTTTCTATGGTTGTACCTTTGTTTGTTTTGTTTAGCATGTGTGAGAGAGGGTTCACTGCCATGCAAAACCAAAGTGCACTAAGCGCGTCGCCCTGGAAAATTCCACGTTTTATTTCTATGTTGTCTATTGTGAATTTGTTTTTGTTGTTGTTTACGCTTAGTGTTGTTTTCCATTTAGTCATTGTTTGTTTCAGGACGCTCTGAATAAACGGATCAATTTTATAAATTTTTAGCACTTCTAGTAGCCACGAGTGTGGGACACTGTCGAAAGCCTTTTTGTAGTCGACGTATGCAGTGTACAGTGGTTTCCTTTCTTTCTTTTTGTGTTGTGTTATAATGGTGTCAACAATCAGTTGTTCCTTGCAGCCTTTGGTTTTTCTTCTGCATCCTTTTTGCTCTATTGCTAATAGGTTGTTTTCGGTTAGATGTGTATTTGTCTGTGATAATTGATGTTAATATCTTATAAATGGTTGGGAGACATGTAATCGGTCTGTATTTATCTGGATAACTGCTGGTCGGTGTTGTTTTTGGGAGTAAGTATGTTAGTCCTTCAGTCATGAAATCGGGCATTTCTGCTTGTCCTTTTACAATCTCAGAGAATAGTTGTGCTATTTTGTCGTGTGTGCTTGTAAATCGTTTCCACCAAAAGTTATGCAGCCCGTCTTTTCCTGGTGATTTCCAACTGTGTGTTTTCTTTATGGCTTTTTGTACATCGTCTTTTGTTATGTTATGATTGTTCATTTGTTTTTTGTTGTACATTCTTGTTTTTTCATCTCTGATCCATCTTGATGTTTGTTTGTGTTTCTTCTCATGTGACCATATACTGCTCCAATAGGTTTTAGTTTTTTCTTTATCTGGGTTTTCATTTTTTTGATCGTTGTTTGTTTTTTGGTTTAGTTCTCTGTAAAATTGTCTTTCATCTTCTTTAAATTGTTTGTTGTGTTTTCTACGTTGGTCACTTTCTTTAAGTCTCCTTAGTCTTTTGGATTTAGCAGCAAGTTTCTGTTTGAGTAGGTCTGTTATTTCATTTATGTTATTATTTTTTGCGTTTTTATGTATTGCTATTATTTGTTGGGCTTTGTTCTTTAGCTATTGACTTGCGTTTGGTTCTTTTGCCTTTGTTAGTCTTCCTATTTCTGTTCGTAGTTCATCTATCTTTTTGTTGATTCGTCGTTCCCATGGTGGTGACATATTTGTTTCTTGGGTTTGTTTGTTTTGGGGTTTTTTTGGTGCAATGATTTTTGAGACTGTTGCCGCTCCTATGTAGGCCAGGTTGTGTATGTTGGTAAGATTGTCTTCGTTTTTTATTCTGTTCTTTATTATGTTGTTTATTTGTGTGATGATTTTATTCGTATTTGCTCTAATTTTTGCTTTCAGTTTGGGTAGTTTTGGTCTTAGGTTTGGCATAGTTCCGTAATATTGCATGTATGTCTCTTCGAAGCAGTTTTGTATTTGTATTTCCTCTTCGGTTATTTCTCCCCTTTGCTCGTTTATGGTTTGGTTTTCATTTCTTGGTGGTGTTGTTGGATTTATTCCTAATTCCTGTTCGGCTTCTCTTTTTATTCGGTCCATTGTTTCTGGAGAAATTTTGTTTGCCGATAGGATGGCTCGTTTTTGGTCCAGGATGTTTTGTATTGTTCTTTGCCTAAGCTCTGGGAATTGTCTCGTTACTTGTATATGTAGTTCTTTGCTGTATCCTATGGTTTTAGTTTCCATATTGGTTAAAACAAGAAAGCTGCGATATAGAAATTCATTCATGTCATCTGTCCATTTTATTCTCTGTCGCAGTCTGCCCTGTAGAGTGGTTGGATGTCCTTGAACTTCCAAAGCATCTCTGCTGGGTGGTGTTGTTTCTCGGTTCCTGTTCATTGCGTCGGTGTTTGCCTTTTGCGGGTCAGCGGCACCGGTTCCACTGGGTCCTGCAACAGACTGGTCATTAGGGCGGTTCCGAACGGAGTCAGCCTGAGTCTCCGCCACGCCCGAGTAGCGATTTCGACGAGTCCTTATAGCGTCAACATGTCACACTGCTGGGGTTGCTGGCCCCAGCAGCGGTTTGCCTGTTTTTGGTCCGCGGGTGTTATTTTATTTCGCACCTACTCGTCAGCTAGGCTGATTAGAGCTTTCCCCTATCCGCCACCTGGGGACGCGTCCGGTAGGAGACAGGCAACTACCTCGGATTTTATTATTATTATTATTATTATTATTATTAATATTATTATTATTATTATTATTATTATTATTATTATTATTATTATTATTATTATTATTATTACTATTATTATTATTATTATTATTATTATTATTATTATTATTATTATTAAGTGCTTTAGGTTCCTGATGTTAACGTTCATATAAATCGTTATTTGCATAACCTGTATTAATTAATGTTTGGTTCTTGTCTTATTTTTTTATATATAAAAAAATGTTTATTTCATTTAGATTTTTCCTTTTATTCCTATACCCTATATTTGAACCTTATCCTCACGGCATTAATATTACTATATGCTTAATTTACTCTATTTTATTAACCCCTAAATTGTTTTTTGTATTGCAGCAAATTTTATTTTGTTTTTACCCTGGGTTAAAGTGCGCCTGTGTCACAAATTCGAGTGCATGTACGGGACCCTTGAAAATTGTAAGAAATACATCAAAGTCGGAATCAAAAAGTGCAACTGCTTTAAATTTTACTTTATGTTTTTAAGATTCCAATACTAACACTCGAATTTTTGACACAGTCGAACTTTAACCCAGGGTAAAAACAAAATAAAATTTGCTGCAATAAAAAAAAACCTTTTTAAGGGTAAGAAAGCACCCTCTTGTGCTAGCTATATATTTTTTTTATAGAAGGAAAGACATTTTTTGTTATTAGAAAAAGTATTTTTACCAAAAGCAAAAGATTTTTAAGGTACAGGGTTATCCAACCAAGACTAGACAAGGCGATTTTTTGACTTTTCCTGTACTTTGATAAAAAAAACTGAAATAGCCATCTTAAGTCATTTCTCCCGCGAATTCGAATATCTTTATCAAAAAACAATTGAACATCAAACAAAAGTACTAGGGGTCACTTTGGATATTTTTTTAAATGGGATGCCGTATTTTTAATGAGCTTATCCGATTTCTCATATAAATTTTGATCTTAAATGTTGGATTTTTAATTCAAAAACGCCTTTTTTTCAGTTTTAAATTCGGAAAATGTTCGTCTACCGTACGATTAATACCTGATAGATGGATACCCGTTTCACCTGTTCACCCTTTAACCTGCTTTAAAGTGTCCGTCAGTTAGACAAAATAATCAAGTGTCAAATTTCTATATATAATGTGTCTCTGGAAACACTCAAAAAATGTTCCTTGTGTTTGTCGAGCATTCTCTCCACTTTTGTAATATAATTTTATTACACTTAGCCGTTCTTCTAAAGAATATTTCATTATTTGTAATTAATTCGTGAAAAATATATAGAAATTTGACACTTGATTATTTTGTCTAACTGACGGACACTTTAAAGCAGGTTAAAGGGTGAACAGGTGAAACGAGTATCCATCTATCAGGTATTAATCGTACGGTAGACGAACATTTTCCGAATTTAAAACTGAAGAAAAAAGGCGTTTTTGAATTAAAAATCCAACATTTTAGATCAAAATTTATATGAGAAATCGGATAAGCTCATTAAAAATACGGCATCCCATTTAAAAAAATATCAAAGTGACCCCTAGTACTTTTGTTTGATGTTCAATTGTTTTTTGCTGAAGATATTCGAATTCGCGGGAGAAAATGACATAAGATGGCTATTTCAGTTTTTTTATAAAAGTACAGGAAAAGTCAAAAAATCGCCTTGTCTAGTCTTGGTTGGATAACCCTGTACAAGAAAGATTATTTCTTCGCTAAATAATCTTATTTACTACTGCAAGAGAGACGTTTTTTACTATAAAATTTTTTTATTGTCATTAAAAAGCATTTCTGGCCTTGCAGAAATTTGGTGTTTCAGTAGCAAAGAATTTTATAGTATCATTATAGTAATTTAACAAACTAGTGTATTAATAAGGGCGATTATTAATCGAGACAATTATAACGTGTGAGCGCAGCGAGCACGTTAATTTGTTGAGATTATTATTCGCTATTTAATATACGCGTTAGTTACAATAGTTTTCCGTCGATTGTCTTGTTAATAGATTATATTTTCTTTTTTATTTAGAACCAAACTACATATTATAACAAATTTTTGAATTTCAAACTTATTGACATCGACAGAAACTATGGCAACGCCATTATGTACGCGGGAGTGCGTGCTTTGTAGTATGTTTGGTTGCCTAAAATCGTTTATTAATAAAAAAAATCATGCATTAATAGGGGCCATTAATGTATGATTTTTATACATTAATTAAAGTTGTAAATACACGGTCGACGGAAATATAGTTTTACAAATACAGCAACGTTACTTTTTAGACATAGCAAAATTACTTTATAGCTAAATAGAATTATTGTTGCAAAGTAGTCTTATTACCACAGAAAAGTATGTCCAGCAAAGTGCATTCTCCTGGTAGAGTAATGTGCTTGGCTGTCCCCTATTTAGCAAAATATTTTAGCTATGGCTGCTAAAATTTTCGCAAGGAATGAAAAGATATTTTTTCAGTAATAGTCACTATATGTAGTGAACTTTTTAATTAAAGTAAGTGTATTTTCACCTAGATCTAATAAACTTTTTCTCGGTGGACATATGAAATGCGATTATCTCGAAAATGGTTGCTCCTAGCGACTTCAATAAGTTATATACGTTTTTGATGTAAAAGAAGTAAGGTATAGTAGTAGTAGTAAAGGGGAAGCTTAGCGCCAAGCAATTAGGCCAGTGCGAACCCTTCTGCCAACCCCATTTTACATCTGGGTAATGTCAGCCAGATGGGACCTACAGTTTTACGTGGGTTCCGAACCATAATTTTACCGGCAGATAATTCTTGGCACAGTTTTTACGGTCCTGTTGTAACACGTCTTGTCCACCACAGACCTTGACGGGGGAAGCCTATTACGTCTCCGTATTGCGACTTGAAGGATGTTGCCGCAGAGCCCCCTAATCTATCGGGATCCAGTATCAGGAGTGTCACTTCACGGGACACACCGTCCGTATTACCGAATCCTCTGATTCAGGGCGTCCCCCAATCCGTCTGGATTGGTATCCGACATTCGTGGGTCACTAGATCCGCACCGAATCCGTCACTTGGTTCAGGAGTAGCTCACTTTTCGACAACATGCCGAAGGAACACCCGAATGATACCGGAGGTAGCCCGAGAGCTCCACAGCTGTATCGTATTGAGGTCGCCTTTTACTCAACTGCAGTGTTTATTTTACCATTGAGAATGCCAGTGTGTGTTATTATACAATGCAACACTACGAAGTACGGTGGCCTGGTCAAGCAAACTAAATAAGTCCGCCAAA
Organism: Polydrusus pterygomalis; assembly: GCA_963969555.1. Taxonomy (NCBI): domain Eukaryota; kingdom Metazoa; phylum Arthropoda; class Insecta; order Coleoptera; family Curculionidae; genus Polydrusus; species Polydrusus pterygomalis. Next base: position 3,961,405 of record OZ018381.1, on the reverse strand, counting down.
CCTGCCTGGGATCAAACCAGGTACTTTCGGCATGCGATGCGAGAACGCTATCGCTGCGCTAGGCTGCCACCAAGAAGTAAAGTATCAAACTTATTTTTTTTAATAGTCGGATCGATATAAGAAGCCTAAACAAAGTTATGCCAGCTAAAAGGAGTGGGCCATGCCGTAGGCAGCGCCATCTACTGGTTACACAAAAACTCTGGATAATTTTGAATTCCTCACCTCAAAACACCCCAAAATTTTTAATTTTGTGCTGCTATGTCGTTTCGTTGAGAAATAATCGCAAAAAAACGAAAACAAAATTAAAACTTTGACACCTTGGTGGTAATCAATTTTGGGATAAGGCAAGTTTAAATAAATCGCATTATTTCGCCTTAAGGAGTCTGCTGTTGCTCTGTGTCCCATTAGTTTTGGGACACCCTGTATATTGTAATAATTTTCAAATCATTGAGTACTTACAAAATTCAAGCGGTAAATTTCCATTAAATCCATCATTAAATATGTGTCTTAAATAACTAAAATATGTATATAGGTATAGTCAATAAGTGGCACTGCTCTCGTGATTGTAAGAAGGTCAATTCAATGGATTTTATATACGCCAGTGGCACTGCGTTTACATGTAAATTTGCATAACGAAATAAAAACAGTTCATAAAGTTGATTTTTCCTAACGATAGTGTTCATGAGTCTATTTCTTTTACGTTCAAAATTATAGTTCATCATTACTCTTGGTTCATCATAGTCATAGGATTATTATAACTTACATAACAAACTTATGAAAACAGATATTCCCATCTCTTTGCTTTTAGGGTAGGTCACCACCTCTAAGTGTTCAACTGGCACTTAGCGATAAGAAAGAAAGAAACACTTGTTAATTTTGATACCGACACTAAAACGATAATTTGTTTGTTTTTTTTTTCACTTTATCAACGCCTTGAAGAATTTAAATCAACCTGTTTTAAAAACCTAGAAAACACTGTGTTTTAAGAACTGAAAATTTGCTTTGTCTATTTATTTTTTCTAAAGTAAATTTCGATGTTTTATACAAATGTCGTCTCCTAGGACAATTATTCTTTTTTTTTTATTTGGAGGTGTGGTTAATATAATAATATGAAATAATACTAAGCGATTGGTTGTCCAAAATCACAGGAAATCAGCCATATTTGTTTTATTCTCAGTCAAAAAAGAAAAAGCGGAATGATATCTCGCTCAGTACACTGTTAAAAGAAAAGAATCAAATTTAACTTTTTTTTTATGTCCCAGAAAGTCAACTCCCGTTTTTTTGTCAATTTAACTAAAACCGCTTTAGTCAATCAGTAACTCATAAAATATGTTATTACTATTTTGACATTAATCTGATTTTATTGTGCAGTAAAAATTACAACTTAATTAGTTAATTTGACACATTTTTTATGTTAGTATTAACTTATTTTAAAATTTTAACTAAAAAAGATATTGATAATGATTATAAACTTTATCAAAGTTACTAGTATTTGATTCATTTGAACCATAAAAGAATTGCATGTTAATTTTAGTTAGCTGTTATGTTAAAACGACTTCCAGAAAAGTTAGTTCTTAAAATCTGATTTTTACTAAACACAAAAGAGTTAAAATAACTATACATTTTAAGTTAAATTTGATTAATTTTAATTGATTATAATTTTTTTTGATTCTCACGTCCAGGATTTCTAACAGTGTACATTTGCTAATAAAATTTTATAGCCAAATGCTTTTTAAGATTCCTAAGTTAAGAATGGGGGAACGATAGGTGGTACCTTTAATTTTTCTGAAAGTGTTACTGTAAATAATGTTGACACACACTATTTGAAAGAGATAGAAGTATAAACTGTCCTTGTCTTTAGATTAAGTTTTTTCGAGCGATCATCGAACATATTTTCCTTTACATTACCTTGAATTATTTTCATTTTATTTTCCTTTTAAGAGCAAACTTAAGAAAAAATACAAAATGATGCTTGAGGCTCGAAACCTAAAAAAAAACAGCAATACCCCAAGTTAGCTGGATCCATGCATTACCAAAACATCCTGTATTTTTATAGGTACCGTATCAGTATCAGCTCTGAAATGCTTTGAGTGCCCGAACAAAGAAGGAAATGCGGCCTGTAAAGATCCGTTCGATAAAGATAAGCAGATGAACAACTTGAAGGATTGTTCGGAGGACTGGAAATGTATCAAAGCCATCACCATAGTAAAGGAAACTGAGGGTAACAGTTTATCTCCAAATATTTATAAAAAAACCATTTGTTTCCCCCGCTGCTCTCTGAATTTCTTTTAACTGGGACATATCCCAAGTTACACCAAATGCTTCACAAATACACCAGTCAGACTGGAAAATGTTAGGAAAAAATTGATATCCAAAATTTTATTTCTGGAAACTGTTTATGGGGTAAGTATAAACGTAAAAAACCAAAAATAGACAACTGGATCGGTCATCCCTCCCCGTGGGGGGTCGAAAGGGGGTGAAAAATGGTGTTTCGTGATTTATCGTAAAAGGAGACGTCCTAGAAAAAAATGTTTCATACAAAACTTGTAGATCATATAAAAATCTACTACTTTTGTAAATAGCACTTTTTTACATAATCTCAAATTTTTTTAGATAAGTGCGAAAAACCGGTTTTTGTGTTTTTTAATTTTCATTTGAAAACGTGTTAACTAATATTTATGAAATTTTAGGGAGAAATAGCTTTTCTTATGACAAATAAGGAAAAAAAATTGTTTTTGTTTCATGGGCTGTTTTGAAGATATTTGCTTTTTTTTTTTTTTTTTTTTTGTGTCCTTCGAAAAATCAATTTAAAAACTTTTGGTTGTGCTCATTTTTTTCGTTTTTAGTTGCACTTTAACATGAAAAAAAAAATAAGTCAGGGTGCAAAAACATCCTTTAAAATGCACAAGAAGCCAAAAGTGAGTTTTACGAAAACGAATATTTCAGTATAAGTTCATAATTCGTATAAAATTACGAACATTTTTTAAAATCAAGTACTTATTTGTATTCTATGGGAAAAAATACTAAAAAAATTATTAAGAAATTTAGGTTAATTAAAATTTAAATTAGCAAGAATTTTAAAATACGAATTTTTGTAATTGATCGAGAAAAGTATAATTGCTTAAGCGAGTCACAAAAAAAATAATTTTAGGTAATTTTGAAGTACTCTGGTTCTTTTTAACTAATAAAAATAAACTTAAACTAGAAACAAATAACAAGTATATATTTATATTTTAACGAAATACAGTGTGTCCACGGATGGACCTAACTATACTTGTAAAAAACTTTATTTTCAATTTTTCGAAAAAAAGTCATTCTTCATCATTTCTTTTGCTTATTAAATAAATATAATTCACGTACGTAAGAAAATTTCCATTTTTTTATACAGGGTGCACAAAAAATGTAAAAATGTAGATTTGCAAAATAAAAAAAATTTGATCCAACTTTTTTAAATGATCAAAATAAAAGAGATTGGAAAGAGAATTCGAAAAGCCGAATAAAGTTTTGAGATATGACCTGTGGTAACTACGATATTTTATATTAAAGTTAAATAAATTATTGATATTTTCCTTCAGATTGAAGTTTTAATTTAAAATATCGTAGTTACCACAGGTCATATCTCAAAACTTTATTCGGCTTTTCGAATTCTCTTTCCAATCTCTTTTATTTTGATCCTTCAAAAAAGTTGGATCAACATTTTTTTATTTTGCAAATCTACATTTTTACATTTTTTGTGCACCCCGTATAAAAAAATGGAAATTTTCTTACGTGAATTATATTTATTTAATAAGCAAAAGAAATGATGAAGAATGACTTTTTTTCGAAAAATTGAAAATAAAGTTTTTTACAAGTATAGTTAGGTCCATCCGTGGACACACTGTATAAATTATTAATTCAAAAAATTTCTTCATGTTAACATAAAGCATGGTAATGATGGTAACATTAAAAAAAAGTGGTATACAAAACCTGTTTGGTCTAGTAGTAGATACTTAACCTATAACTCACGAAATACTCAAGAATTGCAAAATTATTACATTAATATATTTTAAATAAATATTTAATATAAGTACTAAACCAATCTACGTTTTTTTGGTACACTTTCATCATTTAAATTATATGATTCTGATTTAGAATTTATTTTTTCCGCTGAAATGTTTTCTTCAACTTCATTGCCGTCTTCATCCTCACTACTAATGTGAAAAATATCTTCAAATATTTGTTTTTCAGCATTTAAGCAAAGAATTGATTCTTCGTTTGCAGCTAAAATATCTTCTACATCAATAAAGCCATCCAAATTTTTTCGCTCTTCAAAATTAGTACAATTACCAGCACTCTGACATTTTGCACATAAGTCAGTGCATTGCAGACCATGCTTTCGGCATCCGCACTTAGTACCACAGCCTTTTTCACAGCTACAAGTAATGTTTCCGGAATAACTGGATCGCCTGTGAATGAGGTAACAGCACGTCTTTCTTATTAGCTGTTATTTTATTCCAGCCCCATTTAGTAGCAAGTAAAGTATTGTTTCCAAGCCTCTTTTGAACCTGGAAATAGCATCTGTAAGAGTGTTGCGTAGCTGCCCCAACAGTTGGTGGTATTTTTTCTAATTTGAAACCTTTTCTAGTCGATAGTTTTTTATACTGGCTGAACCTCAATTCATCAAGTGATTCTTTGGATTTTTCACATTTGTTAATTGATTTTATTAAAGTACAGCCGTTAGCAGAAATGATCGTGGGGTCTACATTTTCTTTATAAAAAGGTTCAACCAAAGTAGTCAAGTTTGGAGTTTTTAATAATGAATGAAAACTTGTTTTTTTTTCCTTTGCCAGCAAATCCAGAGCTTGTATCGCAACCAGTGAAACAGTGAAGAAAGGCGACGATTGATCGTAAATTTTGGTGTTCAAAACTTTTTGAAGAGTAGACTGCATTTAAAATATAATAACGTAATAATTTTGCAATTCTTGGGTTTTTCGTGAGTTATAGGTTAAGTATCTACTAGACCAAACAGGTTTTGTATACCACTTTTTTTCAATGTTACCATCATTACCATGCTTTATGTTAACATGAAGAAATTTTTTGAATTAATAATTTATATTTCGGTAAAATATATACTTGATATTTGAATCTAGTTTAAGTTTATTTTTATTAGTTAAAAAGAACCAGAGTACTTCAAAATTACCTAAAATTATTTTTTTTGTGATTCGCTTACTCAATTATACTTTTCTTGATCAATTACAAAAATTCGTATTTTAAAATTCTTGCTAATTTAAATTTTAATTAACCTAAATTTCTTAATAATTTTTTTAGTATTTTTTCTCATAGAATACAAATAGGTACTTGATTTTAAAAAAATGTTTATAATTTTAAACGAATTATGAACTTATACTGAAATATTCGTTTTCGTAAAACTCACTTTTGGCTTCTTGTGCATTTTAAAGGATGTTTTTGCGCCCTGACTTATTTTTTTTTTTATGTTAAAGTGCAACTAAAAACGAAAAAAATGAGCACAGCCAAAAGTTTTTAAATTGATTTTTCGAAGGACAAATTTTATTTGAAAAAAATACAAAAAAAAAAAGCAAATATCTTCAAAACAGCCCATGAAATAAAAACAAATTTTTTTTTCCTTATTTGTCATAAGAAAAGCTATTTCTCCCTAAAATTTCATAAATATTAGTTGACACGTTTTCAAATAAAAATTAAAAAACACAAAAACCGGTTTTTCGCACTTATCTAAAAAAATTTGAGGTTATGTGAAAAAGTGCTTTTCACAAAAGTAGTAGATGTTTACATGATCTACAAGTTTTGTATGAAATAATTTTTTCTAGGACGTCTCCTTTTACGATAAATCACGAAACACCATTTTTCACCCCCTTTCGACCCCCCACGGGGAGGGATGACCGATCCAGTTGTCTATTTTTGGTTTTTTACGTTTATACTTACCCCATAAACAGTTTCCAGCAATAAAATTTTGGATATCAATTTTTTCCATTTTGCACTAAAATTTTGATAACTTGACTGGTGTAAAAGGCTGTGACAACGTTATTCCATCAGCTGAATTTAGAGCATTTTAGCTATTATAGAAAGCTACCGAGACATCCTAATGACGTCGTTAAAGCGTGGCGTCTAAAAAAACTATTTAATTTGGTTTTTTGATTATATTTTAGCAACGTTGAGTCCTGTTCGATCTCTTTTTAACTCCCGTCAAGTCCATTTCGTATTCGTTTCGTTACGTTAAAAGCCACCCTATAACTTTGGGTTTGCTAATTGTGTATATCAAACCTCAAATAAGTTACATACAAAACAAAGCTGCAAGCTTCCATACTGACAAGGGGACTAGCCGATGTACACCTAGTTTCACGGCCAACTTCCAGGAGAATTAAAATCGCTGCCTCTTTAGGAGTCGACATCGTGCATAAGACAAAAAAAGAAACGTCTTTTATCACTATCAAACAAGTTAGTTCGATTTAATGCTTTGCAATGACTTAAATAGACTGGAGGACACGAGAATATGGGCAAAAGGAGGGGGGGTCCACTGTTAGACTATTAAATTAATTAAAATATATTTATCTTGATTGGAGTAGTGATGGGTGACGTCACGCCTAAACATTTTTTTCTATTGCTTGTCCTTTGAGTAATATACAGGGGGTGGCACACTATTGTATGGGCGTCCGAACAAAATTTTTCATAGGAGGAGGGGGGAGGGGGCAAATATTTTTTTATTAGATAATCGATTACTTAAGGGGCATTGCGATTAAAAATATTTAAACCAATTAAAATAATATCGAGAAAATAGATTGTTAAAATTTGCTGGTGCTATATCAATGTCAAATTGTACGATAAGGGAGATTGATAAAATAAAAGACGCATGAGATGGTGACTGGGAGTTTTTGAAAGAAGAACCCAAAAATTTTACTGTCAAAAATTTAGTGTGTGAATGATATTGAAACATAAACTGCGACCAGGTGATTTTGGGAAACATTCCCATAAAAATATAATGTAAAAGTTTGACTGGTGCTGCGGTCAAATTTTAATGATAAGCGCTTTAATACAACTAGACTGGGTACATATCGCTAATCGTCAGCCGAGAGTGCATCTATTATTAGTACTAAAAATTTTTATTTAAAAGATATTTTTCTTAGTTTCTTTTTTCTATGATTTCTATTGCATTTTTTGCCTCACCTTCCTGCGGAACGTGAAGGGGAAACATATCGCCAAATTGTCATTATAACAACTGACAAATACTAAAAAATAAAAATAACGGGTGCAAAATTTCCGTTTTCTCGTATAGATAGGTAGTTTTAGTGCTCGTATGGTGCTCGATGTCCCTTTTCCAATGCCGTCTCGCTCGATTCGCTACGACTTTTCGTTACGGAAATATATGATAGTTAATATTATGACATTGATATTAACATTTAACCTATCAGCACCGGCTCTTTTTAAAATCGCACAGCAAACTTATGCAATGTGGAATATACTTTCCAAGTTTGTCATATAAAAATATGTATTCAATCAATTTAAACATAAGTAAAGAAACTATTCTTACATTGATAGCTGATAAATTAGTTTAAAAGCTTATTGTGCCGAGCCCTTCGGGCACGGCACTGCTCGAGTTCGTTTATTTTATTTCATACTTTATATAAAACCATTTGTTAGCACCTCTAATAATCGTAAAGCATTTCGATTTGCGATAAAAAAGATATGTTTAGTTTCTTCAGAACCCAAGTTCGTTTTTTTTGTACCGAGGATTGTCGCTGTAAGAATTCAAAAGCTTCAGATTTTTCCGTATTAAAAATGAAGAAACAAAAAAAATATTTTTCATTGTAGTTTGCTCTCTTCAAAAGTTGTTTCCCGTACGAGAAAAAATAAAAACCGCATAAAAAACTTGTCTGAAATAGCTTATTTCACTTGTTAACAATTATTGACCATTTCTATTACCGTTACGTATAGAACAATATAATTGAAAAAAGTAGTATTTGAGATGACCTAAACAAGTCTCCAAACCAAAAATATGTGGGACGCACCCAATTCGATTTATTAAAGATCCAATATGACCCTACATTGATTTAAAAAAAATCAAAAAAATGACTTCCCAACTTTCGATCGCGTTCGCAAACAACACTGTTTTGTAGCATAACGTCGTCTACACGTCAAAAAAGTTTAAATCGATTAAAAGGATTTTTGCCACCTGTATCGCGCTACAGCGAAAAAAAACATATTTTTTAACTTTGACTTTAATAACTTTTTTTCGGTACACCCTGTATATTGGAAATTGTTCCCAAAACGTGCCCCGACTATTCCTCTCTACGTCTAAAAAGTTTGAATCGTTTGGCTCTAACCGTTTCCGAAGAAAAAATTCGCGAATATAGAAATATCGAACAGCCTCCTACCACGTGCCGACGGATTATCAATGTCGGAACGCCATCTTTAAAATCGAGATTACAACTATTTCTAAAACATTTTGGGCAAATATTTTGGTCAATAAAATAAGAAGAAGGTTTAAGGTAGATATTCCATCCAATTTAAAATGTGGAAATGTTCTTATTACTCTAGCAAGTCAAGCTCAAAACACCCATTTTTCTCCTTTTTTGACAGCCGGAATTTTAGAATTAATTTACATCAATATCAAAGCCCTCTCGTTAAAAGAGAATGGTGTTAGAATTTGTAAATTTTGCCTGTTTCCGCACCCAAAAAAGCGACTTTGCTCAAATTTGCGAATATATTTTTATAAGTTTAGATATGCAGGAGTGTTTAGAAGATATCAGCGCGTGTTTTGGGATAAAAATAAAAAGGTTTTGTTAAAAATTTTATAAGCTAGAGTCGATATAGTAAAACGTCAGCTGAAAATGTCTCTTGATAAATCATAAATTAATTTTTTTTTAGCCACAAAATATGTTTTCTCAGAGCGCGCTTACCATGCAAACTAAAGCTTGTTTATCCGTCGATATAGTGGACCAAGAAAAAAATCAAAAAGTTATATACAGAAACTTGCTGACGTGTTTAAGCAATCCAGTGCGACGTGATAGAATATTTAAGAAATTAATTTCCGAAGCTTGCCGTTTTTTCCGTATTAAAGATAGAGAAACGAAAAAATATCTCATAAATACAAAATTACTAGCTCTATCCGCTAAAGTATACAACGTTTCGATCAAAAGTCGTTTTCCGTACGAAAAAAAATAAAAACCGTGAAAAAATCACGCCTAATTTCGTGGTTTCCAGTTTTTCACAATTTTCGGCAACTTCCATTCCAGTTAGGTATAGAATGATGTATTGGAAAAAGGTAGTTTTTAAGATGGCCTAAACGATTATCTAAACCGAATGTCGATCGGATGCACCCAATTCGACTTATTAGCGATCCAAGAGGTACCATTTTCGACCAAATTTCAACTTTGAAAAAACCAAAAAAATTACTTTCAATATCTCGATCGCTCTCACAAACAATAGGCTTCTGTAGCCCATGGTCGTCTACACTTCCAAGGAGTTTAAATCGAAAAAACTCATTTTTGTGGCCTGTATCGAATAAAGACGAGAATCTCATATTCTTCGACTTTAAAAATTAATAACTTTTTTCCGGTACACCCTGTATATTCGAAATTTTCACACAACGTACCCCCACTATTCCTCTCTAAACTGAAAAAAATTCAATCGTCCCACTCTAACCGTTTCCGAGAAAAAAGATCGCAAATGCGCGAAAATGTCGAAAGCGACGACGCCGACAACATACATACATATTTTAAATGTAGCAGTCGATATAGTGCGAAATTTTCAAGAGTCGATTAGGGTTGTCATGATTCCGTGTGAAGGAGACGATCGCGGAAAGCGATATGTTAACTAGACTGGGTACATATCGCTAATCGTCAGCCGAGAGTGCATCTAATATTAGTACTAAAAAAAAATTTACAAAAATTTACAATAAAAAAAATACTTTTCTTTTCTTTTTTTTTTTACTATTGCTTTTTTTGCCTCACCTTCCTGCGGAACGTGAAGGAAAAACATATCGCTAAATTATCATTATAACAACTGACCAAAACTAGACAATAGTTCAAAATTTCCGTTTTCTCGTATAGATAGGTAGTTTTCTGAGACGGCGCCGTATAGTGCTCGACGTCCCGTTTTCAATGCCGCCTCGCTCGATTCGCTACGACTTTTCGTTACGAAGATATATGATATTGATATTTATAGGTGCTCTTTTAACTCGCACACCTTTGTGCAATGTGGGATATACTTTCCATATTTGCTCTATAAAAATATGTAAGTATTCAATCGATTAAAACATAAGCAAAAAATTATTCTTACATGGAAGCTATCAATTATCAGCTAATAAATTTGTAGAAATATTATTGTGCCGAGCCCTTCGGGCACGGCACTGTTCTAGTTCGTTCGTTTAATTATACCGACAGCTGTCACTTTGGCAGGTAAATGTAATTTTTTTAGCTTTTTCGTAGCGAGGGTTATAGCTGTAAGAATTCGAAATTAAAAAATTTTCAGGTACCTAAATAAGAATGTTTTATACGATAGCTGTCAAATTTTGGCAGGTAAGAGTCAGTTTTTTTTATCCTTTTCGTAGCGAGGGTTATAGCTGTAAAAATCCTAAAGTGAAAAATTTTTCAGTACGTAAATAACAAAGTTTTATACGACAACTGTCAAATTTTGGCAGGTAAGTGTCAATTTTTTTTTTTTTTTCATAGCGAGAGTTTGTTCGGGTAAGAATCCGAAATTTAAAAAAATTTAGTTACTTAAATAAGAAAGTTTTATACGATAGCTATCAAATTTTGACAGGTAAGTGTCAATTTTTTTTTAGCTTTTTCGTAGCGAGGGTTATAGCTGTAAAAATCGTAATGTGAAAAATTTTTCAGTACGTAAATAACAAAGTTTTATACGACAGCTGTCAAATTTTGACAGGTAAGTGTCAATTATTTTTTAGCTTTTTTGTAACGAGGGTTATAGCTGTAAGAATCCGAAATTTAAAAAAAAATCAGCACCTAAATAACAAAGTTTTATACGATAGCTATCAAATTTTGACAGGTAAGTGTCAATTCTTTTAAAGCTTTTTTGTAGCGATGGTTATAGCTGTAAGAATCCGAAATTTAAAAAAATTTCAGTACCAAAATAACAAAGTTCTATACGACAGCTGTCAAATTATATATACTTAAATAGTAATTCTTATTTTTTATAATTTGCTACCATTTCTATGCTGTTTAGGTATAGATTAATGTATTTGAAAAAAGTAGTATTTGAGATGACCTAAACGAATATCCAAACCAAAAGTATATCGGACGCACCCAATTCGATTTATTAACGATCCAATATGACCCTACATTGATTTTAAAAAAATCAAAAAAATGACTTCCCAACTTTTGATCGCGTTCGCAAACAACAGTGTTTTGTAGCCCAACGTGGTCTACACACCGAAAAAGTTTAAATCGATTAAAATGATTTTTGCCACCTGTATCGCGCTACAACGAAAAAAAACATATTTTTAACTTTGACTTTAATAACTTTTTTCCGGTACACCCTGTATATTGGAAATTGTTTCCAGAACGTACCCCGACTATTCCTCTCTACGTCCAGAAAGTTTGAATCGTTTTGCTCCAACCGTTTCCGAAGAAGAAATTCGCGAATATCGAAATGTCTAATACCCTCCTACCACGTGGCGACTGATTTTCAATGTCGAAACGCAATCTTTAAAATCGAGATTACAACTATTTCTAAAACATTTTGGGCAAAAATATTGGTCAATAAAATTAGAAGAAGGTTCAACGTAGATATTCCATCCAATTTAAAATCAGGAAATGTTCTTATTAGTCTAGCAAGTCAAGCTCAAAACACCCATTTTTTGCCATTTTTGACAGCCGGATTTTTAGAATTAATAATTAATTTAGGTACATCAATATCAAGGCACACTCTCGTTAAAAGAGAATGGTGTTAGAATTTGTAAATTTTGCCTGTTTCCGCACCCAAAAAAGCGACTTTGCTCAAATTTGCGAATATGTTTTGATAAGTTTGGACATGCAGGAATGTTAAGAAGTAATCAGCGCATGTTTTGAGAAAAAAATAAAACGGTTTTATTAAATATTGAATAAGCTACAGTCGATATAGTAAAACATCAGAAAAATATCTCTGTAAAAATCATAAATTAATTTTTTTAAGCCACAAATACAACAGAGCGCGCTTACTATGCAAACTAAAGGTTGTTTATCCTTTAATACAGTGTATCGAGAAAAAAACTCGAAAAGTTATATATAGATACTTGCAAACGTGTTTAAGCGAACCAGTGCGATGCACAACCCCAATTCCGATGTGAATTTCCAGAAGCTTGCCGTTTTCTTCGTATTAAAGAAAGAGAAACGAAAAAATATCTTTTAAATACAATTTGATGAGCTCTATCCGCTAAAGTATACAACGTTTCGATTAAAACTCGTTTTCCGTACGAAAAAAAATAAAAACGGCGAAAAAATCACGCCTTACTCTGTGGTTTCCAGTTTCTTACAATTTTTGATAATTTCCATTCCAGTTAGGTATAAAACGATGTATTGGAAAAAGGTAGATTTTGAGATGGCCTAACCGATTATCCAAACCAAATGTCGATCGGATGCACCCAATTCGACTTATTAGTAATCCAAGAGGTACCATTTTTGACCAATTTTCAACTTTAAAAAAATGAAAAAAATTACTTCCAAAATCTCGATCGTGCTCACAAACAATGGGCTTCTGTAACTCGCGGTCCTCTACACGTCCAAAAAGTGTGAATCGATCAAGTTCATTCCTGGCACCACGGTGTGGCACACGTGCAACCCGACTTTTTTCGACTTTGGGGTTTAATAACTTTTTTCCAGCAGACCCTGTATATTTGAAATTTTACACAGCGTACCCCCACTATTCCTCTCTAAACCCAAAAAGTTTCAATCGTCCGGCTCTAACCGTTTCCGAGAAAAAAAATCGTAAATGTGAAAATGTCAAAAGAGACAACGAACACTACTACGACAACATACGCGCATTATTTTCACCGAAGCGCCTATATAGTGCAAAATTTTCGGGATAGTTAATCAGGGGTTCTAGGTTCCTGCGGAACGTGAAGGGGAAACATATCGCCAAATTGTCATTATAACAACTGACAAAACCTAAAAAATAAAAAAACTGCTGCAAAATTTCCGGTTTCTCGTATAAATAGGTAGTTTTGGAAGATGGCATCGTAGTGGTCGACGTCCTATTTCCATTGCCGTCTCGCTCGATTCGCTTCGACTTTTCATTACTGAAATATATGTTATTTAATATTGATATGTACATTTATAGGTGCTTTTTAAACTCACACACCTTTGTGCAATGTGGGATATACTTTTCATATTTCATTATCATTATCACATTATCCGATAATAAATTTGTGGAAATATTATTGTGCCGAGCCCTTCGGGCACGGCACTGCTCGAGTTCGTTTGTTTAATTTTATACTTTTGACAAAACCATTTGTTAGCAAGCCCTAACTGTTAAGCACTTCGATTCGTGTTCAAAAAAATATGTGTAGTTTCTTCACAACCCAGGTCGCAATAAAAATATGTATATGTGTAATTTTTTACTGCTCAAGTAAGCTGTAAGAATCTGAAATTTAATCATTTTTATTACCTAAATAAGAAAGTTTTATACGACAGCTGTCATTTTGACAGGTAAATGTCAAGTTTTTTAAATCTTTTCTTGTATTTGAGATTATTGCTGTAAGAATCCGAAATTTAAAAAAATTTCAGTACCTAAATAACAAAGTTCTATACAACTGCTGTCAAATTTTGACAGGTATGCGTCAATTTTTTTTAACCTTTTTCGTAGCGAGGGCTATAGCTGTAAGAATCCTAAGTTGAAAAAATTTTCAGTTCCTAAATAACAAAATTTTATACGACAGCTGTCAGATTTTGACAGGTAAGTGTCAATTTTTTTTAGCTTTTTCGTAGCGACGATTATAGCTGTAAGAATCCTAAATTAAAATTTTTTTCAGTTCCTAAATAACAAAGTTCTATACGATGGCTGTCAAATTTTGACAGGTAAGTGTCAATTTTTTTTTAGCTTTTTCGTAGCGACGATTATAGCTATAAGAATCCTAAATTAAAAATTTTTTTAGTACCTAAATAACAAAGTTTTATACGATAGCTGTCAGATTTTGACAGGTAAGTTTCAATTTTTTTTTATCATTTTCGTAGCGAGAACTATAGCTGTAAGAATCCTAAATTGAAAAAAATTTCAGATCCTTAATAACAAAGTTTTATACGACAGCTGTCAGATTTTGACAGGTATGCGTCAATTTTTTTTAACCTTTTTCGTAGCGAGGGCTATAGCTGCAAGAATCCTAAGTTGAAAAAATTTTCAGTTCCTAAATAACAAAGTTTTATACGACAGCTGTCATTTTGAGAGGTAATTTTCAATTTAGGATTAAATCGGTATAATTCTACAAATACTATAATAATATATAACATTTCGATCAAAAGTTGTTTTTCGTACGGAAAACAATGAAAACCCTAAAAGAATCGTGTCTTAAATAGTAATTCTTACTTTTTTATAATTTGCACCCTTTATATTACCGGTAGGTATAGAACAATATATTTGAAAAAAGTAGTATTTGAGATGACCTAAATGAATCTCCAAACCAAAAGTGTGTCAGACCCACCCAATTCGATTTATTAACGATCCAACATGACCCTACATTGATTTAAAAAAAATCAAAAAATTGACTTACCAACTTTTTATCGCGTTCGCAAACAATAGTGTTTTGTAGCCGAACGTCGTCTACATGCCAAAAAAGTATAAATCGATTAAAATAATTTTTGCCAGCTGTATCGCGCTACAACGAAAAAAAACATATTTTTCAACTTTGACTTTAATAACTTTTTTCCGGTACACCCTGTATATTGGAAATTGTTCCCAGAACGTGCCCCGACTATTCCTCTCTACGTCCAGAAAGTTTGAATCGTTTTGCTCTAACCGTTTCCGAAGAAAAAAATTCGCGAATATCGAAATGTCGAACAACCTCATACCACGTGGCGACGGATTATCAATGTCGGAACGCCATCTTTAAAATCGAGATTACAACTATTTCTGAAACATTTTGGGCAAATACTTTGGTCAATAAAGTTAGAAGAAGGTTCAAGGTAGATATTCCATCCAATTTAAAATCAGGAAATGTTCTTATTAGTCTAGCAAGTCAAGCACAAAACACCCATTTTTGACAGCCGGATTTTTAGAATTAATTTACATCAATATCAAGACACTCTCGTTAAAAGAGAATGGTGTTAGACATTGTAAATTTTGCCTGTTTCCGCACCCAAAAAAATAAAAATATGTAATAATTTATGTATGTTGTCGGCGTCGTCGTCGTCGTCGTGGCTTTTGCTATTTTCACATTTGCGATTTTTTTTCTCGGAAACTGCTAAAGTGGGACGATTGAAACGTTTTGCGTTTAGAGAGGAATAGTAGGGGTACGTTGTGTGAAAATTTCGAATATACAGGGTGTACCGGAAAAAAGTAATTAATTTTTAAAGTCGACTAATATCGGATTCTCATGTTTATTCGATACAGGCCACAAAAATTAGTTTTTTCGATTTTAACTTTTTCTACGCGTAGACGACCGTCGGCTACAGAAGCCTACTGTTTGTGAGCGCGATCGAAAGTTTGGAAATAATTTTTTTTATTTTTTAAATGTCAAAATTTGGTCCAAAATGGTACCTCTTGGATCGCTAATAAGTCGAATTGGGTGCATCCGATCGACATTCGGTTTAGATAATCGTTTAGGCCATCTCAAAAACTACCTTTTTCCAATACATCGTTCTATACCTAACTGGAATGGAAATTGTAGATAATTGTAAGGAACTGGAAACCACATAGTTAGGCGTGATTTTTTCACGGTTTTTATTTTTTTTCGTACGGAAAACGAGTTTTAATCAAAACGTTGTATACTTTAGCGGATAAAGCTCGTCAAATTGTATTTATGAGATATTTTTTCGTTTCTCTTTCTTTAATACGAAAAAAACGGCAAGCTTCTGGAAATTCACATCGGAATTGGGGTTGTGCATCGCACTGGTTCGCTTAAACACATTTGCAAGTATCTATATAACTTTTCGAGTTTTTTCTTGGTACACTATATCAACGGATAAACAACCTTTAGTTTGCATGCTCTGTTAAAACATTATTTGTGGCTCAAAAAAATTAATTTATAATTTTTTCAGAGATATTTTTATCTGATGTTTTACTATATCGACTGTAGCTTATTCAATTTTTAACAAAACCGTTTTATTTTTTTCTCAAAACATGCGCTGATTACTTCTTAACATTCCTGCATGTCGAAACTTATCAAAATATATTCGCAAATTTGAGCAAAGTCGCTTTTTTGGGTGCGGAAACAGGCAAAATTTACAAACTCTAACACCATCCTCTTTTAACGAGAGTGCCTTGATATTGATGTAAATTAATTCTAAAAATCCGGCTGTCAAAAATGGCCAAAAATGGGTGTTTTGAGCTTGACTTGCTAGACAAATAAGAACATTTCCTAATTTTAAATTGGATGGAATATCTACCTTGAACCTTCTTCTAATTTTATTGACCAATATTTTTGCCCAAAATGTTTTAGAAATAGTTGTAATCTCGATTTTAAAGATGGCGTTCCGACATTGATAATCCGTCGCCACGTGGTAGGAGGTTATTCGACATTTCGATATTCGCGAATTTTTTCTTCGGAAACGGTTGGAGCGAAACGATTCAAACTTTCTGAACGTAGAGAGGAATAGTCGTGGTACGTTCTGGAAACAATTTCCAATATACAGGGTGTACCGGAAAAAAGTTATTAAAGTCAAAGTTGAAAAATATGTTTTTTTTCGTTGTAGGGCGATACAGGTGGCAAAAATCATTTTAATCGATTTAAACTTTTTTGACGTGTAGACGACGTTGGGCTACAAAACACTGTTGTTTGCGAACGCGATCGAAAGTTGGGAAGCCATTTTTTTGATTTTTTAAAATCAATATAGGGTCATATTGGATCGTTAATAAATCGAATTGGGTGAGTCCGATATACTTTTGGTTTGGATATTCGTTTAAGTCATCTCAAATACTACTTTTTTCAAATATATTGTTTTATACCTAAACAGCATAGAAATTGTAGCAAATTATAAAAAATAAGAATTACTATTTAAGTATATATAATTTGACAGCTGTTGTATAGAACTTTGTTATTTTGATACTAACATTTTTTTAAATTTAGTTTTATTACAGCTTTAACCCTCGCTACGAAAAAGTTGAAATAAATTGACACTTACCTGTCAAAATTTGACAGTTATTTGTTATATAGAACTTTGTTATTTAGGTAACGAAAAATTTTTCAATTTAGGATTCTTACAGCAATAACCCTCACTACAAAAAAGCTAAAAAAAAAATTGACACTTACCTGTCCACATTTGATAGCTATCGTATAAAACTTTGTTATTAAGGTGCTGAATTTTTTTTTTATTTCGGATTCTTACAGCCATAACCCTCGCTACAAAAAAGCTAAAAAGAATTGACACTTATCTGTCAAAATTTGACAGCTGTCGTATAAAACTTTCTTATTTAGGTACCTGAATTTTTTTAAATTTCGGATTCTTACAGCTATAACCCTCGCTATGAAAAGACTAAAAATAAATTGACACTTACCTGCCAAAATTTGACAGCTGTCGTATAAAACTTTGTTATTTACGTACTGAAAAATTTTTCACTTTAGGATTTTTACAGCTATAACCCTCGCTACGA
Source organism: Polydrusus pterygomalis (assembly GCA_963969555.1). NCBI lineage: Eukaryota > Metazoa > Arthropoda > Insecta > Coleoptera > Curculionidae > Polydrusus > Polydrusus pterygomalis. The sequence goes on along the minus strand of OZ018381.1, from coordinate 3,943,651 downwards.
AAAGGATAAAAAAAACTGACTCTTACCTGTCAAAATTTGACAGCTATCGTATAAAACATTCTTATTTAGGTATCTGAAATTTTTTATTTCGAATTCTTACAGCTATAACCCTCGCTACGAAAAAGCTAAAAAAAAATGACACTTACCTGTCAAATAAGTGACAGCTGTCGGTGTAATTAAACGAACGAACTAGAACAGTGCCGTGCCCAAAGGGCTCGGCACAATAATATGTCTACAAATTTATTAGCTGATAATTGATAGCTGCCATGTAAGAATAGTTGTTTGCTTATGTTTTATTTGATTGAATACTTACATATTTTTATAAAACAAATATGGAAAGTATATCCCACATTGCACAAAGGTGTGCGAGTTTAAAGAGCACCTATAAATATCAATATCATATATCTCCGTAACGAAAAGTCTTAGCGAATCGAGCGAGGCGGCATTGAAAACGGGACGTCGAGCACTACTTATACGGCGCCGTCTCAGAAAACTACCTATCGATCCAATATGACCCTACATTGATTTTAAAAAATCAAAAAAATGAATTTCCAACTTTCGATCGCGTTCGCAAACAACAGTGTTTTGTAGCCCAACGTCGTCTACACGTCGAAAAAGTTTAAATCGATTAAAATGATTTTTGCCACCTGTATCGCCCTACAACGAAAAAAAAACATATTTTTCGACTTTGACTTTAATAACTTTTTTCCGGTACACCCTGTATATTGGAAATTGTTTCCAGAACGTACCCCGACTATTCCTCTCTACGTCCAGAAAGTTTGAATCGTTTTGCTCCAACCGTTTCCGAAGAAAAAATTCGCGAATATCGAAATGTCGAATAACCTCCTACCACGTGGCGACGGATTATCAATGTCGGAACGCCATCTTTAAAATCGAGATTACAACTATTTCTAAAACATTTTGGGCAAAAATATTGGTCAATAAAATTATTAGAAGGTTTAAGGTAGATATTCCAACCAATTTAAAATCAGGAAATGTTCTTTTTAGTCTAGCAAGTCAAGCTCAAAACACCCATTTTTTGCCATTTTTGACAGCCGGATTTTTAGAATTAATAATTAATTTAGGTACATCAATATCAAGGCACTCTCGTTAAAAGAGAATGGTGTTAGAATTTGTAAATTTTGCCTGTTTCCGCAACCAAAAAAGCGACTTTGCTCAAATTTGCGAATATATTTTGATAAGTTTGGACATGCAGGAATGTTAAGAAGTAATCAGCGCATGTTTTGAGAAAAAAATAAAACGGTTTTGTTAAAAATTGAATAAGCTACAGTCGATATGGTAAAACATCAGATAAAAAAATCTCTGAAAAAATCATAAATTAATTTTTTTGAGCCACAAATAATGTTTTAACAGATCATGCAAACTAAAGGTTGTTTATCCGTTGATATAGTGTACCAAGAAAAAACTCGAAAAGTTATATATAGATACTTGCAAATGTGTTTAAGCGAACCAGTGCGATGCACAACCCCAATTCCGATGTAAATTTCCAGAAGCTTGCCGTTTTTTTCGTATTAAAGAAAGAGCAACGAAAAAATAACTCATAAATACAATTTGACGAGCTTTATCCGCTAATGTATACAACGTTTTGATTAAAACTCGTTTTCCGTACGAAAAAAAATAAAAACCGTGAAAAAATCACGCCTAACTATGTGGTTTCCAGTTACTTACAATTATCTACAATTTTCATTCCAGTTAGGTATAGAACGATGTATTGGAAAAAGGAAGCTTTTGAGATGGCCTAAATGATTATCTAAACCGAATGTCGATCGGATGCACCCAATTCGACTTATTAGCGATCCAAGAGGTACCATTTTGGACCAAATTTTGACATTTAAAAAATAAAAAAAACTATTTCCAAACTTTCGATCGCGCTCACAAACAGTAGGCTTCTGTAGCCGACGGTCGTCGTGTGGGATATACTTTCCATATTTGCTCTATAAAAATATGTAAGTATTCAATCGATTAAAACATAAGCAAAAAATTATTCTTACATGGAAGCTATCAATTATCAGCTAATAAATTTGTAGAAATATTATTGTGCCGAGCCCTTTGGGCATGGCACTGTTCTAGTTCGTTCGTTTAATTACACCGACAGCTGTCACTTTGACAGGTAAGTGTCATTTTTTTTTAGCTTTTTCGTAGCGAGGGTTATAGCTGTAAGAATTCGAAATAAAAAATTTCAGATACCTAAATAAGAATGTTTTATACGATAGCTGTCAAATTTTGACAGGTAAGAGTCAGTTTTTTTTATCCTTTTCGTAGCGAGGGTCATCGCTGTAAAAATCCTAAAGTGAAAAATTTTTCAGATCCTAAATAACAAAGTTCTATACGACAGCTGTCAGACTTTGACAGGTAAGTTTCAATTTTTTTTTTGTTTTTTCGTAGCGAGAGTTACAGCTATAAGAATCCTAAATTTAAAAAACTTTCAATAGGTACCTAAATAACGAAATATTAAAAAAATAAAAAGACGGGCCTGGAATTGAACCCGATATCATCGTGACCACAAGTCGTAACCTATTAATTATATACCTACCTACCACTAGGCCACCGACCATAAAATAAATTATAATATAGAATATTTATATTGCCGTATTAAAAATGAAAAAAATACGATTTATTTAAGCTTGACGAGCTTTTCCGCTAAGGTACATTACATTTCAATCAAAAGTTGTTTTCCGTACGAAAAACAATGAAAACCGTAAAAGAATCGTGTCTTAAATAGTAATTCTTACTTTTTTATAATTTGCACCCTTTATATTACAGGTAGGTATAGAACAATATATTTGAAAAAAGTAGTATTTGAGATGACCTAAACGAATATCCAAACCAAAAGTATATCGGACGCACCCAATTCGATTTATTAACGATCCAATATGACCCTACATTGATTTTAAAAAAATCAAAAAAATTACTTCCCAACTTTCGATCGCATTCGCAAACAACAGTATTTTGTAGCCCAACGTCCTATACACGCCGAAAAAGTTTAAATCGATTAAAATACTTTTTGCCACCTGTATCGCCGTACAACGAAAAAAAACATATTTTTCAACTTTGACTTTAATAACTTTTTTCCGGTACACCCTGTATATTGGAAATTTTTCTAAGACGTACCCCTACTATTCCTCTCTACATCCAGAAAATTTTAATCGTTTTGCTTTAACCGTTTCCGAGAAAAAAATTCGCGAATATCAAAATGTGGAACAGCCTCCCACCACGTGGCGACGGATTATCAATGTCGGAACGCCATCTTTAAAATCGAGATTACAACTATTTCTGAAACATTTTGGGCAAATATTTTGGTAAATAAAATTAGGTTCAAGGTAGATATTCCACCCGATTTAAAATCTGGAAATGTTCTTATTAGTCTAGCAAGTCACGCTGAAAACACCCATTTTTCGCCATTTTTGACAGCCGGATTTTTAGAATTAATAATTAATTTAGATACATCAATATCAAGGCACTCTTAGTCAAAAGTGAATGGTGTTAGAATTTGTAAAGATTGCTTGTTTCCACACCCAAAAAAGCGACTTTTCTCAATTTTGCGAATATATTTTAATAATTTTGGATATGTAGAGGTGTTGAGAAGTAATCAGCGCATTTTTTGAGAAAAAAATAAAACGGTTTTGTTAAAAATTGAATAAGCTACAGTCGATATAGTAAAAAAAAGCTGCCGTTTTTTCCGTATTAAAGATAAATAAACGAAAAAATATCTGAAGAAATACAATTTGACAAGCTCTATCCGCTAAAGTTTACCACGTTTCGATCAAAAGTCGTTTTCAGTACGAAAAAAAATAAAAACCGTGAAAAAATCAGGCCTAACATTATGATTTCCACTTTCTTACAATTTTCGGCAATTTCCATTCCAGTTAGGTATAGAACGATATATTGGAAAAAGGTAGATTTTGAGATGGCCTAACCGATTATCCAAACCGAATGTCGATTGGATGCACCCAATTCGACTTATTAGCGATCGAAGAGGTACCATTTTGGACCAAATTATGACTTTTAAAAAATAAAAAAATTATTTCCAAACTTTCGATCGCGCTTACAAACAATAGGCTACTGTAGCCGACGGTCGTCTACACGTCGAAAAACTTTAAATCGAAAAAACTAATTTTTGTGGCCTGTATCGAATAAACATGAGAATCCGATATTTTTCGACTTTAAAAATTAATAACTTTTTTCCGGTACACCCTGTATATTCGAAATTTTCACACAACGTACCCCCACTATTCCTCTCTAAATCCAAAACGTTTCAATCGTCCCACTTTAGCAGTTTCCGAGAAAAAAAAATCGCAAATGTGAAAATAGCAAAAGCCACGACTACGCCGACAACATACATACATTATTTTTACCGAAGCGCCGTATAACATATCGCGGTGTAGCGCGATATGTAACTACCTTTTTCCAATATATCGTTCTATACCTAACTGGAATGAAAATTATCAAAATTTGTAAAAACTGGAAACCACAGAGTAAGGCGTGATTTTTTCGCCGTTTTTATTTTTTTTCGTACTGAAAACGACTTTTGATCGAAACGTTGTATACTTTAGCGGATAGAGCTCGTCATATTGTATTTGAAAGATATTTTTTCGTTTCTCTATCTTTAATACGGAAAAAACGGCAAGCTTCTGGAAATTTTCTGCTAAATATTCTATCACGTCGCACTGGAACGCTTAAATACATCTGCAAGTGTCTATATATAACTTTTTCGATTTATTTGTGGTTCACCATATCGACCGATAAACAAGCTTTAGTTTGCATAGTAAACGCAATCTGAAAAAACATATTTTGTGGCTCAAAAAAATTAATTCATGATATTTTTATAGGGTTATTTACCAGACGTTTTACTATATCGACTGTAACTTATTCAATTTCTAACAAAAACGTTTTATTTTTCTTTAAAAACACGCGTTGATTTCTTCTTAATAACTCTACATATTCAAACTTATCAAAATATATTCGCAAATTTGAGAAAAGTCGCTTTTTTGGGTGCGGAAACAGGGAAAATTTACAAATTCTAACACCATTCTCTTTTAACGAGAGTGCCTTGATATTGATGTAAATTAATTCTAAAAATCCGGCTGTCAAAAATGGCCAAAAATGGGTGTTTTGTGCTTGACTTGCTAGACTAATAAGAACATTTCCTGATTTTAAATTGGATGGAATATCTACCTTAAACCTTCTTCTAATTTTATTGACCAATATTTTTGCCCAAAATGTTTTAGAAATAGTTGTAATCTCGATTTTAAAGATGGCATTCCGACATTGATAATCCGTCGCCACGTGGTAGGAGGTTGTTCGACATTTCGATATTCGCGAATTTTTTCTTCGGAAACGGTTACAGCAAAACGATTCAAACTTTCTGGACGTAGAGAGGAATAGTCGGGGCACGTTCTGGAAACAATTTCCAATATACAGGGTGTACCGGAAAAAAGTTATTAAAGTCAAAGTTGAAAAATATGTTTTTTTTCGTTGTAGCGCGATACAGCTGGCAAAAATTATTTTAATCGATTTAAACTTTTTTGGCATGTAGACGACGTTCGGCTACAAAACACTATTGTCTGCGAACGCGATCGAAAGTTGGGAAGTCAATTTTTTGATTTTTTTAAAATCAATGTAGGGTCATGCTGGATCGTTAATAAATCGAATTGGGTGGGTCTGACACCCTACTGGTTTGGAGATTTGTTTAGGTCATCTCAAATACTACTTTTTTCAAATATATTGTTCTATACCTACCGGTAATATAAAGGGTGCAAATTATAAAAAAGTAAGAATTACTATTTAAGACACGATTCTTTTACGGTTTTTATTGTTTTTCGTACGAAAAACAACTTTTGATCGAAATGTTATACAGTGACCGGCATAAAGTGCGCAGCATATGGGAAAGTTTTTTATCTCTAAGTTTAGAAAATAAGTTTTATTTTAGATAGGTTCTGCATGTTTTCAAACCAAAATAACACCCATTAAATCCGGTAAAAGTATTATGGTATACGAGGTAGGATAAAAAATTTGAAATTCCGCTAAGAGTAAAGTACCTCTATCTTTCATTTTAGAACATTTTTTTACTAAGAATTATTGTTTTAATTTTAAAGTTATACCCAAATTCCAAATTTCGCTTATTTTGGACAAAAAATGGATTTAATAGTGTTTTCTGAATAACCCTGTATAAAAAATAAATGGCATCCGGACAGTACGAAAATAAGATTTTTTGCAGACTTCGTTAGAAATAACCGTCGTTCATAAGTCCGATTAGTTTGTTTTCATAATATTATGACTTTTTAAAACAAAAACATAAAAACATTAAATATTTTTGCTGCACACCGTATTTTATTTTCTGAGGGAACAAGTTAATTTCATCTATTTGATATTTTTTAATTTACATTGACTTAAAGCATTTCCTAAATAGTTTTTTATACATTGAAGTATGCATAGAAAGTTTCCTTATTTTGCGTGACGAATAAAATCCGTTCAAAATATATCTTTAATTTAAATTTTTTTCTTTATAAATCAAAAGGAAATTTTCTATGCATACTTTAATGTATAAAAAACTACTTAGGAGATGCTTTAGGCCAATGTAAATCAAAAAATATCAGTAAGATGAAATTAATTTGTTCCCTCAGAAAATAAAATACGGTGTGCAGCAAAATATTTAACATTTTTATGTTTTTATTTTAAAAAGCCATAATATTATGAAAATAAACTAATCGGACTTACGATCGACGGTAATCTCTAACAAAGTCTGCAGAAAATCTTATTTTCGTACTGTTCGGTTGGCATTTATTTTCTATACAGTGCTATTCAGAAAACACGATTAAATCCATTTTTTGTCCAAAATAAGCAAAATTTGGAATTTGGGTATAACTTTGAAATTAAAACAATAATTCTAATAAAAAATATTCTAAAATGAAAGATGAAGGTACTTTACTCCTAACGAAATTTTAAATTTTTGATCCTACCTCGTATACCATAAGACTTTTACCGGATTTAATAGGTGTTCTTTTGGTTTGAGAACATGCAGAACCTATTTAAAATAAAATTAATTTTCTAAAATTAAAGATAAAAAACTTTCCCATATGCTGCGCACTTTCTGCCGGTCACTGTATATAGTATTTGTAGAATTATATCGTTTTAATCCTAAATTAAAAATTACCTTTCAAAATGACAGCTGTCGTATAGAACTTTGTTATTTAGGAACTGAAAAAATTTTCAATTTAGGATTCTTACAGCTATAACTCTCGCTACGAAAATGATAAAAAAAAATTGAAACTTACCTGTCAAAATCTGACAGCTATCGTATAAAACTTTGTTATTAAGGTACTGAAATTTTTTTAAATTTAGGATTCTTACAGCTATAATCGTCGCTACGAAAAAGCTAAAAAAAAATGACACTTACCTGTCAAAATCTGACAGCTGTCGTATAAAACTTTGTTATTTAGGAACTGAAAATTTTTTTAACTTAGGATTCTTACAGCTATAACCCTCGCTACGAAAAAGGTTAAAAAAAATTGACGCATACCTGTCAAAATTTGACAGCTGTTGTATGGAACTTTGTTATTTAGGTACTGAATTTTTTTTTAAATTTCGGATTCTTACAGCTATAATCTCAGATACAAGAGAAGCTTTAAAAAAACTTGACATTTACCTGTCAAAATGACAGCTGTCGTATAAAACTTTCTTATTTAGGTAATAAAAATTATTAAATTTCAGATTCTTAGAGCTTACTTGAGCAGTAAAAAATTACACATACTTATATTTTTATTGCGACCTGGGTTGTGAAGAAACTACACATATTTTTTTAAACACGAATCGAAGTGCTTAACAGTTAGGGCTTGCTAACAAATGGTTTTGTCAAAAGTATAAAATTAAACGAACGAACTCGAGCAGTGCCGTGCCCGAAGGGCTCGGCACAATAATATTTCCACGAATTTATTAGCTGATAATGTGATAATAATAATGAAATATAAAAAGTATATCCCACATTGCACAAAGGTGTGTGAGTTTAAAAAGCACCTATAAATGTCCATATCAATATCATAATATTAAATAACATATATTTCATTTAATGAAAAGTCGAAGCGAATCGAGCGAGACGGCAATGGAAATAGGACGTCGAGCACTATACGATGCCGTCTTTAAAAACTACCTATCTATACGAGAAACCTGAAATTTTGCACCGGTTTTTTTATTTTTTAGTTTTTGTCAGTTGTTATAATGACAATTTGGCGATGTTTCCCCTTCACGTTCCGCAGGAAGGTGAGGTAAAAAAAGCAGTAGTAAATAGAGAAAAGGAAAAGAAAATAATTTGTTAGTACTAATATTAGATGCACTCTCGGCTGACGATTAGCGATATGTACCTAGTCTAGTTACCATATCGCTTTCCGCGATATGTTATTCGTCTCCTTCGCGCGGAAGCGCGACAACCCTGACTGCCTAACGAAAATTTTGCACTATATAGGCGCCTTCTTGAGAACGATGTGCGTATGTTGTCGTCGTCGTCGTCGTAGTCGTGGCTTTTGACATTTTCACATTTACGATTTTTTTTCTCGGAAACGGTTAGAGTGGGACGATTGAAACTTTTTGGGTTTAGAGAGGAATAGTAGGGCTATGTTGTGTAAAAATTTTAAATATACAGGGTGTACCGAAGAAAAGTTATTAAACGCCAAAGTCGAAAAGAGTCGGGTTTCACGTGTGCCACACCGTGGTCCCAGGAATGAACTTGATCGATTCACAATTTTTGGACGTGTAGAGGACCGCGAGTTACAGAAGCCTATTGTTTGTGAGCGCGATCGAGAGAATGGAAATAAGTCCAAAATTGGTCGAAAATGGTATCTCTTGGATCGCTAATAAGTCAAATTGGGTGCATCCAATCGACATTTGGTTTGGATAATCGGTTAGGCCATCTCAAAAACTACCTTTTTCCAATATATCGTTCTATACCTAACTGGAATGGAAATTATCAAAAATTGTAAGAAACTGGAAACCACAGAGTAAGGCGTGATTTTTTCGCCGTTTTTATTTTTTTTTCGTACTGAAAACGACTTTTGGTCGAAACGTTATATACTTTAGCGGATAGAGCTCGTCAAATTGTATTTAAAAGATATTTTTTCGTTTCTCTATCTTTAATACGAATAAAACGGCAATCTTCTGGAAATTTTCTGCTAAATATTCTATCACGTCGCACTGGAACGCTTAAATACATCTGCAAGTGTCTATATATAACTTTTTCGATTTATTATTGGTCCACCATATCGACCGATAAACAAGCTTTAGTTTGCATAGTAAACGCACTCTGGAAAAACGTATTTTGTGGCTCAAAAAAAATAATTTATGATATTTTTATAGGTTTCTTTACCAGACGTTTTACTATATCCACTGTAACTTATTCAATTTTTAACAAAAACGTTTTATTTTTCTTTAAAAACACGCGCTGATTTCTTCTTAATAGCTCTACATATCCAAACTTATCAAAATATATTCGCAAATTTGAGAAAAGTCGCTTTTTTGGGTGCGGAAGCAGGCAAAATTTACAAATTCTAACACCATTCTCTTTTAACGAGAGTGCCTTGATATTGATGTAAATTAATTCTAAAAATCCGGCTGTCAAAAATGGCCAAAAATGGGTGTTTTGTGCTTGACTTGCTAGACTAATAAGAACATTTTCTGTTTTTAAATTGGATGGAATATCTACCTTGAGCCTTCTTCTAATTTTATTGACCAATATTTTTGCCCAAAATGTTTTAGAAATAGTTGTAATCTCGATTTTAAAGATGGCGTTTCGGCATTGATAATCCGTCGCCACGTGGTAGGAGGTTGTTCGACATTTCGATATTCGCGAATTTTTTCTTCGGAAACGGTTGGAGCGAAACGATTCAAACTTTCTGGACGTAGAGAGGAATAGTCGGGGCACGTTCTGGGAACAATTTCCAATATACAGGGTGTACCGGAAAAAAGTTATTAAAGTCAAAGTTGAAAAATATGTTTTTTTTCGTTGTAGCGCGATACAGCTGGCAAAAATTATTTTAATCGATTTATACTTTTTTGGCATGTAGACGACGTTCGGCTACAAAACACTATTGTTTGCGAACGCGATCAAAAGTTGGTAAGTCAATTTTTTGATTTTTTTTAAATCAATGTAGGGTCATGTTGGATCGTTAATAAATCGAATTGGGTGGGTCTGACACACTTTTGGTTTGAAGATTTGTTTAGGTCATCTTAAATACTACTTTTTTCAAATATATTGTTCTATACCTACCGGTAATATAAAGGATGCAAATTATAAAAAGTAAGAATTACTATTTAAGACACGATTCTTTTACGGTTTTCATTGTTTTTCGTACGAGAAACAACTTTTGATCGAAATGTTATATACAGGGTGGTGCATCCATCCACGCAACATAGGAAATCCCATGCAAATTTTGAGATGGTAAAATATTGGCTCCCCAATTTATTTTAGAGCAAAAGTTTATCTAAACTTTTTAAAGAATTCAATAAACTAAACTCAGTTGCAAAATTTTTATAATTTTCATGCAGTCTATCCAAAGTTATTTAAAAAATAATATTATCTTTTATTATCCTAAAATGGATAATACGGGTCTGAATTTTAATGACGATATTTTGATTGATTATGTCAGTGTCAAACTCAAACCAAGTTTAACAATTTTTATAACCCTACATATTATTTGGTTATGAACTATTCTACGTCTGAAAAGATTGCTATAGTTAAGTGGTATTATGCGGGAAACAGCAGCAGAAATGTATTCGATATGTAGGTACATTATCCAGAACAGAAAAATTGTATACAGAATTATTTTTTTAAAAAACTTACAATTTTATATCTTTTTAGAAAAACGAATTTTTATTAAGAAAGTGTAATTTCAGGATTTTTTTTTTAAAACTACATTTTAGCCCTACAACTTTTGCACCAATAAGAATAATCATCTTTTCTTTTATGAAATTCCTCATAAGATTTTTCTTCTTTGTAATAACTACATTTTCTAACAATATTTATTTTTCGTCTATGATTATCACTATTTAAATGTTTTTTATAATAATGATTAATAATTTTTTACCACATTCACAATCTATTACAGTTTTGTTATTTTCATATTTGTTAACTAATAAGTCACTTACACATGATTTACATCCATATGATAAACCAGATTTATGTTTATAAAATTGATCATATGATTTTTCTTCGTTACAAAAAGTACATTTTCTAATATTATTAATTATTTTTCGATGAATATCAGTTTCTTAATATTTTTTATAGACATTTTGTCTACAAAATGTTTTTCCACATAATATGCATTCTATTCTCCCCATTTCTTAATATAATAATTATATAAAATAATTTAAACCTTTATTAAAAACAATTTTTTATTATCAAATGGATATTTTGTTTTCACATTTATTTTTATAATGAAATATACTAAGTGTGTGATTTTTTATGACTTTATTAAATTATATATTGAAGACGGCCCCTGACCGTCTTCAATATATATTTGTTATGACTATATCGATGCCTGAAAGGTAGAAGGTTATAGGTAAGCGACATTTAATACTTTTTACAGTAGGACAATTTAAAGTAATTTTTTTTTTAAATAATTCACAACTCAGTTTTTGGTTAACAAATTGAAATGCTAAAACAAATAAAGTTAATTTTAGGACGTGCTTGTTCTTTTCCTTGTAAATTATTGTTACTCGAATCATCTGATGTATAGGTAGTGTCGCTTAAGCAAATTCGCACTGAAATTTAATTTCAGTAAAAAGAGCTTATAGTATAGGAGCTGACAAACATTGCGGTGAACGATATTTTTCAAAATTTTCACCTACATGGTCTAATTATACATGGTATAGACAAACTAAAATCGACCGTCTGCCGTTTCAAAGTGGTGGCTTTAACTTGGGGGATGCAGTTAAAAAAGGGTGGTTTTAAGATTTGGTGAACAATATTGATCAAAACCCACATTCACTCATTTGAAAAAACAGCTTAAGAATGTGTCGAAATCACGTGGGCAGACGATTTATTTGACAGCTTAACCCTAGCAGACGCCTGTCAAAGTGGCATATTTTATGGTAAAGTGAACGACAAGTAAAACACATTAATTTTGGTGGGTGTATTCCCCTATTAGTACGTTACCTAAAAACAATATGGCCGACGAAATATTTGACAGCGTTTCTGTGGCAGACGCTGTCAAAGTGACAAGTTTACTCTTGGTAAACAATATTTATATTAGCTCAAATTGGTAAAATAACATAAAACTACACAGGTATTTATTAATTTTAAGAAAGCAGACTATTTATTTGACAGCTTAACCCTGGCAGACGCCTGTCAAAGTGGCATATTTTATGGTAAAGTGAACGACAAGTAATACACATTAATTTTGGTGGGTGTATTCCCTTATTAGTACGTTAACTAAAAACAATATGGCAGACGAAATATTTGACAGCGTTTCTGTGGCAGACGCTGTCAAAGTGACAAGTTTACTCTTGGTAAACAATATTTATAATAGCTCAAATTGGTAAAATAACATAAAACTACACAGGTATTTATTAATTTTAAGAAAGCAGACTATTTATTTGACAGCTTAACCCTGGCAGACGCCTGTCAAAGTGGCATATTTTATGGTAAAGTGAACGACAAGTAATACACATTAATCTTGGTGGGTGTATTCCCTTATTAGTACGTTAACTAAAAACAATATGGCAGACGAAATATTTGACAGCGTTTCTGTGGCAGGCGCTGTCAAAGTGACAAGTTAACTCTTGGTAAACAATATTTATAATAGCTGAAATTGGTAAAATAACATAAAACTACACAGGTATTTATTAATTTTAAGAAAGCAGACGATTTATTTGACAGCTTAACTTTGACAGACGTCTGTCAAAGTGGCATATTTTACAATAAAGTGAACGACAAGCATTACACATTAATTTTAGTGGGTGTATTCCCCTATTAGTACGTTAACTTAAAACAATATGGCAGACGAAATATTTGGCAGAGCTCCTGTGGCAGACGCTCTCAAACTTACAAGTTCACCCTTATTGATAAACAATGTAAATAGCTCAAATTGGTGAAATAAAATATTATTTTGGTAAATGGTATTCAAACATTGCAAAATTGGTATAAAATAAAAATTATTCTTTAACAAATATAAAACAGGATTCCTAAAACATTATGAAATCAGTCTTTCGTTTTTATTCGTCAACAAAACCTAAGAGTGCTTCAACAAACCTAAAACTATTTATAATATATTAAAAAAAAATATATAACAAAAAAATATATTCTACAAAAAATACAAATGAAACTAGTCAAGCATTGTTCCAACAAAAAAAACACATTTCTTAAAACTATAAAGAATTTTAAAACATCACATAATCAGTCTCCCAGTTTTATTATTTTACAAACAAATAACCTAAATAAGAGAGAGTACTTCAACAAATCAACAATCCAGCATCATTCTAAAAAAACACATTTCTTAAAACTATAAAACAGGATTTTAAATTATTACAAAATCAGCCTCCCATTTTTATTCTTTCACAAAAAAGTAACCTAAATAAGAGGGAGAGAACTTTAACAAATCTTAATGTATTTATCTAAGCAAAAATAAATCAAAAAAATATATCATCTACAAATGAATCTAGTACCTTAAAACAGCATAAGTTATACCCAACACTAATAAGTTCCCAAAAGCTTGCATAAAAATTTCAAAATACAAAATCAGTTGTTATTTATTGCTGTAAAAATTCATCCTCGTCGTCACTTGATTCAACCAAAATTGCGTCGGCGTCGTCGTCACTTTCGTTACTTAAATCAGATTTATGCAAAATATCACCAAGTTGAATGGGCGTTTGAGGCCCGTCAAACCACAATATATTGAATTTATTTTCTCCCAGTATCCAACCATTAATTAGAGGATCGTAAAAATTTGGAGTAACTTTGGTTGCATTCGTCCAAATTGCTGCAATTTGGTTTGTCCTTCGAATTTTTTGCAGTAGTACTGATTTGCAAAGGGGAAAGTTTTGAGCATTAAATTTTTTTAAAAATAAAAGTGGATTTTTTATGATGTGCACCCATAAGTTTTAATAAAACATTCCAATCTATATCCTTTAAATTTGGTTTTCCATATAATTTGCAAACATAGCCTTCCAGAGTATTTAGTGTTTCCTGAGGGATGTCTTTAAATGGCTTTGACCCCAATGACGCAACAGCAGCTTGAGTTTGATTGCAATTTTTTAATATTGTAAAAGGTTTCTTTTTTCCTTTGCCATAAAACGGGGCTTCATAATCACAACCACTAAATGCATGGAATGCTGGTAGTGCTTGGCTAAGAGTTGATCCCAAATAATCGTGTATCTTTGTAAGATTAATATATCTTAACGAATTATTCGAAATTTGACCAGTTTCCATCCAAACAAGCTTATTTTCTTTTTTAAATTGGTCAACATGCGCCAATGCAATAACTGCAATATCTGTATCTGCAGCTCGTATAACTATATTTTTGCAAACAGTTTTTGTTATATGAAAGAATATTTTACTATCGGCCTCTTCATGCTCACAATAGTATTCTTGTGCTATGTTCGTTTTCCTGATAAAATTAATAGCAATGATTATTAATGGTTACATATAGTTTTATTATTAATTATTGGGTAATAACAGTTATTTTCCCACTCTGGATGGAAACTGGTCAAATTTTGAATAATTCGTTAAGATATATTAATCCTACAAAGATACACGATTATTTAGGATCAACTCTTAGCCAAACACTACCAGCATTCCATGCATTTAGTGGTTGTGATTACGAAGCCTTGTTTTATGGCAAAGGAAAAAAGAATCTTTTTACAATATTAAAAAATTGCAATCAAACTCAAGCTGCTTTTGCGTCATTGGGATCAAAGCCATTTAAAGACATCCCTCAGGAAACACTAAATACTCTGGAAGGCTATGTTTGCAAATTATATGGAAAACCAAATTTAAAGGTATAGATAAGGCCAGATTGGATTGTTTTATTAAAACTTATGAGTGCACATCAAAAAAAAATCCACTTTTATTTTTAAAAAAATTTAATGCTTAAAACTTTCCCCCTCGCAAATCAGTACTACTGCAAAAAATTCGAAGGACAAACCAAATTGCAGCAATTTGGACAAATGCAACCAAAGTTACTCCAAATTTTTACGATCCTCTAATTAATGGTTGGATACTGAGAGAAAATAAATTCAATATATTGTGGTTTGACGGGCCTCAAACGCCCATTCAACTTGGTGATATTTTACATAAATCTGATTTAAGTAACGAAAGTGACGACGACGCCGACGCCGACGCAATTTTGGTTGAATCAAGTGACGACGAGGATGATTTTTTACAGCAATAAATAACGACTGATTTTGTAATTTGAAATTTTTATGCAAGTTTTTGGGAACTTATTAGTGTTTGGTATAACTTATGCTGTTTTAGGGTAGTAGATTTATTTGTAGATGATATATTTTTTTGATTTATTTTTGCTTAGATAAATACATTAAGATTTGTTAAAGTTCTCTCCCTCCTATTTAGGTTACTTTTTTGTGAAAGAATAAAAATGGGAGGCTGATTTTGTAATAATTTAAAATCCTGTTTTATAGTTTTAAGAAAATAAATGTGTTTTTTAAGAATGATGCTGGATTATTGATTTGTTGAAGTACTCTCTCTTATTTAGGTTACTTATTTGTAAAATAATAAAACTGAAAGTCTGATTTTGTGATGTTTTAAAATCCTAAGTATTTTATAGTTTTAAGAAATGTGTTGTTTTTTGTTGGAACAATGCTTGACTAGATTCATTTGCATTTTTTGTAGAATATATTTTTTTGTTATTTTTTATTTTTTTTTAATATATGTATAAATAGTTTTAGGTTTGTTGAAGTACTCTTAGGTTTTGTTGACGAATAAAAACGAGAGACTGATTTCATGATATTTTAAGAATCCTGTTTTATTTTGTTAACGAATAATTTTTATTTTATACCAATTTTGCAATAAAAATGTTTGAATACCATTTACCAAAGTAATATTTTATTTTACCAATTTGAGCTATTTACATTGTTTATCAATTAATATGGGTGAACTTGTAAGTTTGAGAGCGTCTGCCACAGGAGCTCTGCCAAATATTTCGTCTGCCATATTGTTTTTAGTTAACGTACTAATAGAGGAATACACCCACTAAAATTAATGTGTAATGCTTGTCGTTCACTTTATTGTAAAATATGCCCCTTTGACAGACGTCTGCCAAAGTTAAGCTGTCAAATAAATCGTCTGCTTTCTTAAAATTAATAAATACCTGTGTAGTTTTATGTTATTTTACCAGTTTGAGCTATTATAAATATTGTTTACCAAGAGTAAACTTGTCACTTTGACAGCGTCTGCCACAGAAACGCTGTCAAATATTTCGTCGGCCATATTGTTTTTAGTAAACGTAGTAATAGGGGAATACACCCACCAAAATTAATGTGTATTACTTGTCGTTCACTTTACCATAAAATATGCCACTTTGACAGGCGTCTGCCAGGGTTAAGCTGTCAAATAAATCGTCTGCTTTCTTAAAATTAATAAATACCTGTGTAGTTTTATGTTATTTTACCAATTTGAGCTATTATAAATATTGTTTACCAAGAGTAAACTTGTCACTTTGACAGCGTCTGCCACAGAAACGCTGTCAAATATTTCGTCTGCATATTGTTTTTAGTTAACGTACTAATAGGGGAATACACCCACCAAAATTAATGTGTATTACTTGTCGTTCACTTTACCATAAAACATGCCACTTTGACAGGCGTCTGCTAGGGTTAAGCTGTCAAATAAATCGTCTGCCCACGTGATTTCGACACATTCTTAAGCTGTTTTTTCAAATGAGTGAATGTGGGTTTTGATCAATATTGTTCACCAAATCTTAAAACCACCCTTTTTTAACTGCATCCCCCAAGTTAAAGCTACCACTTTGAAAAGGCAGACGGTCGATTTTAGTTTGTCTATACCATGTATAATTAGACCATGTAGGTAAAAATTTTGAAAAATATCGTTCACCGCAATGTTTGTCAGCTCCTATACTATTAGGGTAATTCGTTAAGATTTTTGTGTCATAGTAAAAGTTTCTAACAGCCAATATGCCCAAATAGTAACAGTAAGTAAAACAAACTAACGTTTAAAATTACTTACATTTTTTTTCGGAAATAACGAATAACCGTTATGAATCACGAAAAATAATTTTAAAACTAAACTTTTATTTTTAGGGCAAATGAACAATTTAGGATTTTATTTTGTATGTGCTGATGAGGAATTAATATAACATTTTTGAATACAATTTTTTATTAGAAACATACAAAACATGTGTTGAAATTCCAAACAAGAAAACAATATGAATTTTTATATAAAATAAAATAATTCCAAAAGTAAAGGCACCATTACTCAAAGTCTTCATCCTCCAAGTCTGTCTCAGCTAGAGTATCTCTGATATTAGCAGCAATAGGAATATTGATATATTCATGATGAAATATGGAAGGTATCACATTGTTTGAACAAAGTTTATTTAGGTCATCGTATTTTTGTTTTGATATGGGTATAGGTGTTTTGTAGCAGCTAGTTGGGGTTGCTCTCACTTTTGTTTGAACCTCGATTTCGTAGCTTGGTGCCTTATTATCCATAGAATTTTTTATTATTATTTTGTTGGCATCTTCTTTCTTAAAAGTACAGATGCGAATTTTACTTATTTTTCCGGTTAAATTTCCTGAAATAACACTCAAATTAGGAACTTAACTTCTGAATTCAACAGATTTAAAATTACAAAATTTTTATCATTTTTAAATTACCTTGTTATCATTGCCGAGCACACTAAAAAGGTCCTTTCTCAATGTTTCTTTGTTTTTCTCAGGAATTATTGATTGTTTTGCTAACTCCACTAGGTATTTCCCTCTTAAATTACTCATTGTTTTCTAAAATTATTACATTATCACAGTTTTGATAAAAAAAATAATACTACTATTACTACTACCACTTAACTAAGAGAGCATCATTCTATTTTCGATAATTTATAGCAAAATGTAAACAGAAACTATGTTACTAAAGAAAAATCACTTATCTGTCTCTCTTTTTACGTGATTATTTATGTTTTAACGCTTTTTTTAAACAGAGATAATCCCTTAAAAAGAGACATAACACAGTGATTTTCTGAAGACAATTTGCCTTAAATTATAAAAACCAGAATAACTATTACTTTTCCAACGTATTGAGGCTACATAAGAGCCTAACCAAATATTACTTACTTATTCTATACCCCCTTTTCCACGGCACAGTCACTGCTTATAACACCACGTGTAACTTTAGTTTTGCAAAACGTTGCTCAACGGCGTCGAACTCACTCTTACAGTGTTGCGGGTATACTAAACTACGAAGCTTAGACAATCCAGTATGCTTCCATGTTTACCGAAGCGACAAGTCCGAATGTGCACGAAGGTCATTATGTACAGGGTGGCCAACTAAGCGAGGTAAGCGGCTGTATCTCAGGAACCGTTAATCGTACAGCTTTCGGAAAAAAATTATAGAAGTAAAGCGATCATGAGAAAATTCTGGAAATTACTTTCAAGTTCCTCATTTCGCCGCAAGGGGGCACAATTAAAAATTATTTTTTTAAATTTTAAATTTCTCCAAAAATTCCCATATTAAGGTATAACTCTGATTACATCATTGGAAAGCTTAGACAATTCTGTATCATTTTGATTTAAGGCTCGTTGGCGTACCGACCTTGATAAGAGTGGGGGAAGCTATTGAATGTGTAAACATTCAAATCGCTGTAACTTCTAAACGACTTATCCGATTTTACTAAATTTAAGCTTCTTTGATAGCGAAAGGTTAGTACCTTCAATCGTCGTATTCAGTGGTATACGATAGTTTCTTATAAAATTGCTAGAGGGCGCAATTTGTAATAATAACAGTTTTTTTGATTTTATCCCGAAAATTCAAATCATACGGTATAACTATGACATCATATTCGGAAAGAAGATTAAATTTGCAAGAAAAAATGTAAAGACCGCAGTTCGATATTGTTGTTCGTTTCAGAATTATTGCCAAAACAATAATTTTTAATTCAAATTGCGCCCTCTAGCAATTTTATTAGAAACTATCGTATACCATTGGATACGACGATTGAAGGTACTAACGTTTCCCTTCCAAACAAGCTTAAATTTAGTAAAATCGGATAAGTCGTTTAGAAGCTACAGCGATTTTAATGTTTACACTTTCAATAGCTTCTCCCACTTTTATCAAATGAAAGTGTAAACATTAAAATCGCTGTAACTTCTAAACGACTTATCCAATTTTACTTAATTTAAGGTCGTTCGGAACAGAAAGGTAAGTACCTTTAATTGTCATATCCAATGGTACACAATAGTTTCTAATAAAATTGCTAGAGGGCGCAATTTGAATTAAAAATTATTGTTTTGGCAATAACTCTGGAACGAACAACAATATCGAACTGCGGTCTTTACATTTTTTCTTGCAAATTCAATCTACTTTCCGAATATGATGTCATAGGTATACCGTATGATTTGAATTTTCGGGATAAAATCAAAAAAACTGTTATTATTACAAATTGCGCCCTCTAGCAATTTTATTAGAAACTATCGTGTACCAGTAAGTAAAGTACTTACCTTTCCCTTCCAAACAAGCTTAAATTTAGTAAAATCGCATAAGGCGTTTAGAAGTTACAGCGATTTGAATGTTTACACATTTAATAGCTTCCCCCACTCTTGTCAAGGTCGGTACGCCAACGAGCCTTAAACCAAAATAATGCAGAATTGTCTAAGCTTTCCAATGATGTAATTAGAGTTATACCTTAATATGGACATTTTCGGAGAAATTTTAAATTTAAAATTATAATTTTCAATTGTGCCCCCTTACGGCGAAATGAGGAACTTAAAAGTAATTTCCAGAATTTTCTCATGATCGCTTTACTTCTATAACTTTTTTTCCGAAAGCTGTACGATTAACGGTTCCTGAGATACAGCCGCTTACCTCGCTTAGTTGGCCACCCTGTACAAGGACACGTTAATAGGATACTGTAGTAAAGTCTTAACAGCCCTATTATTTTTTAGATGCATTAAAAAAACTAGCGTAAATAAAATTACCATAATGAATTAGAAACAGGTAAAACAGGATAAGCGCCATTTTCTCAAATTTATTTGCAACATAAAACAGTTTAAGTAACACTTAAGTTCCTAAGGGCGCCAATGGAAAACAGGCTAAAGAATAAAGTGTTTACTAAGTTATTTAGAGTAAAACAGGATAAACGACAAAAAATAAAAAGATTTGGAATTCCCAAATGTCGCAAGGTCGGTTTTCTTTCTTGCTATATTATCCAAGTAGCAATATTTTAAAATGCTCTTAAATAAGGTCGCTTGGTAAAGAAAACTTTACATAAATACCAAATTTCACGGTTGGCTTAAGCGACATATAAATAATCGTAGCCAGCCCAAATATATACCATTCGACGCAGAATAAAAAACTACACTTAGTGGCGCTTAAACCACAAATTCATGAAAAGTGTCGCTTACACCCTTTTACCTTTCAGGCATCGATATACATAATTTTTACTATTTCTAAAATAATAATTAAAAATTAATTTTTAATAAAGACAAAAATTTTTCTATATAAATAAAGATGGATCTTGTAAGTGCACTTAACAGCTGTAGTAAATTTTTACTAACTAGAAAACTGAATAAGCTTGAAGTAGAAAAAAATATAAAACTTCAAATTTTAAATTTGATGCTACAAAAGCAAATGGTAATCAAATTGTTGTATGTTTAGATAACACTTTTGATGTATTTCTACCAAAACGTTTTAAAAATGTATTACTAAAAAATAATTTAGATAAATTTAATTTAACCTTTATATAATTAATTTATAAAGGCAAAGTTGGTATTATGCATAATATTGAGTTCAATACTTATATACTACAGCATATAAAATCTATATTTAATTTAATTTTTACTTATAAATCTCTTTTTTTTGCTAATTTTTACTAGTAGATATAATCTGTACGTTCTGAAGTGATCAGAGAGAAAAATCAGAGGACGCCCAAATATTTTAACATTTATCATGATTTTTGTGGAATGGTTGTGCAGCTATATGAGTTTAATAAATTTTCACATATATTTTTTATCTGCTTTACCTGAAATTATTAAATAGGTATCTTCTATATGTAAAAAAGTTTTACTTCCTTAATCCCCATATTTCAATTAGATTTTGAGATAATTGCGTTTTAATAAACACCTTTCTTCACCAAACTTATTGAAAATTGCCGTTGCTGTATTTTCCCCTTAATGAGACATCCTGTATATGCCGATTAGTAAATCGTTTAAGTAGGCATTTTATTGATTTGATAATAAATGGTGGTTTGTACTCAGTTTGAAAATTAAATAATAAACATCAAGAAAATATGTCTCTGAAATAAATAAAATCCAAAAGTAAAATGTTTAAAACGCACACTACACAAAAAACAGCCGCAGAAACACTTAAAAAACATCAAAATCGGAAGAAAATAATATGGCCACAACCTGACGTTTGAGCTTGCTATGGCTCACTACTAATCTGGGAACTTTAAAGACGAAACCAGATCAGCTGTTAATGTCAAATGTCGTTGTCTTCTGTCAAAACGATTTGTTTTAAAAAAAGTTAACTCTATGTGTAAGATTGCCATTTTTGCTATAGTATTAAAAACATCTAATAAAATTAAAATTAGCTACAAACATGAGAAGGTCTTTTCGGGCAGCTACAAATTTTCTTTAGGGTGGAAAAATCACAAAAATAGCGCCGCAGACGATTGCGCAAGAACGTCTGGGTAAGACGAGACAATTTGTCGGCCAGCGCAAACATCGGGGCAGTGTTGCCAGACTGGCCAACGAATTATTCTGCAGAGTGTGTAACTCTATCTGTAAGATTGCTATTTTTTCTATAGTATTAAAAACATCTAAAAAAATTAAAATTTGCTACAAACATGAGAAGGTCTTTTTGGGCAGCTACAAATTTTGTTTAGGGTGGAAAAATCACAAAAATAGCGCCGCAGACGATTGCGCAAGAACGTCTGGGTAAGACGAGACAATTTGTCGGCCAGCGCAAACATCGGGGCAGTGTTGCCAGACTGGTCAACGAATTATTCTGCAGAGTGTGTCAAACAATCTGCTGAATTCTGTGTCAAACAATCTGCTGAATTCTGCACCATGGTCGTAGTATCAGAAATATTTATTGTATTTACCTGGTGCCCCTACTTCTCGACCTCCTCCGTAAAAAAAAACACTCTTTTTAACTTTGTTTTTGGTTTGTTATTTTTTATATATAATATGGATATTTTCATTGAATATTGTATTTTTTACATCTATTTGGTAAATACCTATTTCCTTATTTATTAAAAGTCTTTAAAAATCTGCGAATTACGAAATTATCCGATTTCGCGTCATCCCGAACCCCCGAGGATTTACCTAAACCAAAATGTCAAACGTAATTAGAGAATGGAGAAGAGAGAGAAGATTAACATGCTTATTTTAAAAGCTTAAACTAAATCAAGTATAATGTTTAGTGGAAGAAATTGTTAGCATAGCGATAGAACATTGTTCATTCATCAAAACAGTGGATCAACCGCAAAAACGATATACCTGGCAACATTGTATATTATCAATATTAAAAACATTATTGACTTGCTGTATTCCGTCCTCACCTTCTCAAAATTAATATTCGGTTTTACTCGGCCGTATATGGTGTGTATCATATGAACAATCCACCATATTAAATATATATAATATATAATATAATATATTAAATCCATGCCCCCACGCACAATACATTATATCATAGACTCCCTATTTTTTCGAATAAAGATTTATTTTTTACTTTTAATTCAGAAATTAAAAATAACTATAAAATTTTGCACGTGGACATGGTAGGAGCTAAATTAACAAATTGCTTCGCAAATTGAACTGTAAATATGGTATATCTTGTAAATATGTATATAAACTAAGAATGGGTTAGTAAAAAGAACGAAAGGGAGAATGAATGGGTAGTGACAATAATAATAATAATAATAATAATAATAATAATAATAATAATAATAATAATAATAATAATAATAATAATAATAATAATAATAATAATAATAATAATAATAATAATAATAATAATAATAATAATAATAATAATAATAATAATAATAATAATAATAATAATAATAATAATAATAATAATAATAATAATAATAATAATAATAATAATAATAATAATAATAATAATAATAATAATAATAATAATAATAATAATAATAATAATAATAATAATAATAATAATAATAATAATAATAATAATAATAATAATAATAATAATAATAATAATAATAATAATAATAATAATAATAATAATAATAATAATAATAATAATAATAATAATAATAATAATAATAATAATAATAATAATAATAATAATAATAATAATAATAATAATAATAATAATAATAATAATAATAATAATAATAATAATAATAATAATAATAATAATAATAATAATAATAATAATAATAATAATAATAATAATAATAATAATAATAATAATAATAATAATAATAATAATAATAATAATAATAATAATAATAATAATAATAATAATAATAATAATAATAATAATAATAATAATAATAATAATAATAATAATAATAATAATAATAATAATAATAATAATAATAATAATAATAATAATAATAATAATAATAATAATAATAATAATAATAATAATAATAATAATAATAATAATAATAATAATAATAATAATAATAATAATAATAATAATAATAATAATAATAATAATAATAATAATAATAATAATAATAATAATAATAATAATAATAATAATAATAATAATAATAATAATAATAATAATAATAATAATAATAATAATAATAATAATAATAATAATAATAATAATAATAATAATAATAATAATAATAATAATAATAATAATAATAATAATAATAATAATAATAATAATAATAATAATAATAATAATAATAATAATAATAATAATAATAATAATAATAATAATAATAATAATAATAATAATAATAATAATAATAATAATAATAATAATAATAATAATAATAATAATAATAATAATAATAATAATAATAATAATAATAATAATAATAATAATAATAATAATAATAATAATAATAATAATAATAATAATAATAATAATAATAATAATAATAATAATAATAATAATAATAATAATCTTAAATCATTTTACTCATTTTAATGGTTTTTTCAATATATCGTTCTATACCTAACCGGAATGGAAATTGCCGAAAATTGTAAGAAAGTGGAAATCATAAAGTTAGGCCTGATTTTTTCACGGTTTTTAATTTTTTTCGTACGGAAAACGACTTTTAATCGAAACGTTGTATACTTTAGCGGATAGAGCTCGTCAAATTGTATTTAAGAGATATTTTTTCGTTTCTTTATCTTTAATACGGAAAAAACGGCAGCTTATGAACTTTTTCCCGTAATTTCTGTTGGCGTCGCACTGGTTTGCTTAAATAATTCTGCAAGTGTCTATAATATATAACTTTTTGAATTTTTTCTTGATCCACCATATCGACGGATAAACAAGCTTCTGTTTGCATAGTAAGCGCGCCCTGGAAAAACATATTTTGTGGCTCAAAAAAATTATTTTATGATTTTTTCAGAGATACTTTTATCTGATGTTTTACTATATCGACTGTAGCTTATTCAATTTTTAACAAAACCGTTTTATTTTTTTCTCAAAAAATGCGCTGATTTATTCTCAACACCTCTACATATCCAAACTTATTAAAATATATTCGTAAGTTTAAGAAAAATCAAGTTTTTGAGTGAGGAAACAAGCAAAATTTGCAAATTCTAATACCATTCAATTTTGACTAGAGTGCTTTGACTACTTTGGTTAATGTAAGTAAATTAATTCTAAAAAACCGGCTGTCAAAAATGGCGAAAAATTGGTGTTTTGAGCTTGACTTGCTAGACTAATAAGAACATTTCCAGATTTTAAATCGGATGGAATATCTACCTTGAACCATCTTCTAATTTTATTGACCAAAATATTTGCCCAAAATGTTTCAGAAATAGTTGTAATCTCGATTTTAAAGATGACGTTCCGACATTGAAAATGCATCTCCACGTGGTGGAAGGCTGTTCGATATTTCGATATTCGCGAATTTTTTTCTCGGGAACGGTTAGAGCAAAACGATTAAAATTTTCTGGACGTAGAGAGGAATAGTAGGGGCACGTTCTGGGAACAATTTCCAATATACAGGGTGTACAGGAAAAAAATTATTAAAGTCAAAGTTGAAAAATATGTTTTTTTTTCGTTGTAGCGCGATACAGGTGGCAAAAATAATTTTAATCGATTTAAACTTTTTTGGCATGTAGACGACGTTGGGCTACAAAACACTGTTGTTTGCGAACGCGATCGAAAGTGGGGAAGTCAATTTTTTGATTTTTTTAAAATCAATGTAGGGTCATGTTGGATCGTTAATAAATCCAATTGGTTGCGTCTAACACACTTTTGGTTTGGAGATTAGTTTGGGTCATCTCAAATACTACTTTTTTCAAATATATTGTTTTATACCTACCGGTAATAAAAAGGGTGCAAATTAAAGAAAAGTAAGAATAGCTATTTAAGACACGAATCTTTTACGGTTATCATTGTTTTTCGTACGAAAAACAACTTTTGATCGAAATGTTATATATTATAGTATTTGTAGAATTATACCGTTTTAATCCTAAATTGAAAATTAACTGTCAAAATGACAGCTGTCGTATAGAACTTTGTTATTTAGGAACTGAAAAATTTTTCAATTTAGGATTCTTACAGCTATAATCCTCGTTACGAAAAAGCTAAAAAAAATTTACACTTACCTGTCAAAATTTGACAACTGTCGTATGGAACTTTGTTATTTGGGTATAGAAAGATTTTTAAATTTTGGATTCTTACAGCTATAACCCTCGCTACAAAAAAGCTAAAAAATAATTGACAATTACCTTTCAATATTTGACAGCTGTCGTATAAAACTTTGCTATGTAGGTACTGATTTTTTTTTTTATTTAAGATTTTTACAGCTATAACCCTTGCTACGAAAAAGCTAAAAAAAAAATGACACTTACCTGTCAAAGTGACAGCTGTCGTATAATTAAACGAACGAACTAGAACAGTGCCGTGCCCGAAGGGCTCGGCACAATAATATTTCTACAAATTTATTAGCTGATAATTGATAGCTTTAACGTAAGGATAATTTTTTGCTTAGGTTTTAATCGATTAAATACTTACATATTTTTATAGAGCAAATATGGAAAGTATATCCTACATTGCGAGTTTAAAGAGCACCTATAAATATCAATATCATAATATTAAATATCATATATCTCCGTAACGAAAAGTCGTAGCGAATCGAGCGAGGCGGCATTGGAAACGGGACGTCGAGCACTATACGGCGCCATCTCCTAAAACTACCTGTCTATACGAGAAAACGGAAATTTTGCACCATTGTCTAGTTTTGGTCAGTTGTTATAATGACAAATTGGCGATATGTTTCCCCTTCACGTTCCGCAGGAAGGTGAGGCAAAAAAAGCAATAGTAA
This sequence comes from Polydrusus pterygomalis, assembly GCA_963969555.1. Taxonomy (NCBI): domain Eukaryota; kingdom Metazoa; phylum Arthropoda; class Insecta; order Coleoptera; family Curculionidae; genus Polydrusus; species Polydrusus pterygomalis. The sequence goes on along the minus strand of OZ018381.1, from coordinate 3,916,955 downwards.
ATAGAAAAAAAGGGAAGAAAATATTTTTTTATTGTACATTTTTTTAGTACTAATATTAGATGTACTCTCGGCTGACGATTAGCGATATGTACCCAGTCTAGTTCTATTTATTCCTCCCCAACCTAAAATTCCGTAATTTAAATGAGCTTTAACTAACGCGTAATATAATTTTTCCATATGTCGTACGTCATTTAAAATTTTTTTAATGTTTTTAAAAATCGGTAGTAAACTTCTTAATTTTTTAATTAAGTATTCTAAGTGAAAAGTCCAATTTAATATACTGTCCTAATTCCTAAATATTTTATTTTATTAACTTTAAAATTTAAATGTCTTTATTTATTTGAATACTATTCATATTTCATTGTATGTTATTTAGGTTTAAAGTAAAAGGAATATAATTTGTTTTATTAAAATTTATTGTTATTAAATTGTTATCAAACTAATTTTTTATAATTTTAAAATCTTTTTTTTATGGATTTTTTATTTATTCAATCACATAGCATAATAATACAATACATCATATCAGAATCTGTTCATAAATTATAAGTTTTAACAATCAGTTTCTAAGTAAGAACTATTATGTAGGTACAGGGTCTTCCAACGAGGACTAAACAGGGGCTCATTTTTGAGCTTCCTTGTATTTAAAGAAAAATCCAAAATAGCCAATCGATGTACTTTTTCCTGCAGAAAAAAAAATAAAACCAAAAATTTATTTGAACCAGAAACAAAAGAGTTACGCTATGGATAAGGTGTTTTTTAAATGGAACATAGCTTTTTTTATACGATTTTTGGAACGAGTGATTTTTTTTTTGTCCGTTCTGATTAAAATATTTAATATTGTGACAGCTATTTTTATTAAATTTTAATGTTTTATCCAGTATAATTTAACTTTAACCTGTTTGAAACATACACTAGGCAATACAGGTATAATCACCTTTAAATCCTTTAAAGTCAAAAAATTTGACAAATTTACTATAATATTGCCGAAATGAAATATGCATTAGATGAGAGATTGCAGATTGTTATCTTGTTCTACAAATGCCAAGAAAATGCAAGAGAAGCAAGGAGAAGATTTATTGCAAATTTTCACAGAAATATATCCGTCAATACTATTCTAAAGATAAAGAACCTATTTGAGGAAAATAAAACATTACATGACAGAAAAAGAAATCCAGAAAGGAAAAGAAATCGAGACCGTGCCATTGTGAATTATTTTCGACCAAATCAATTTCGGACGCAGTTCGGGACGTTCAATACGGCGGCGGTGTAAGACGCAGAAGAGTTACCCAAGGAACTGTTCACAGGACTTTAAGAAATCATAAATTTAAGTCATATCCTTCCACTTCAACATCTAACACCGGCACAAAAAGAACTTCGCTTCCAATTTGTTTCCCAAATTGTGATTCGGAAAGAAAACGAAGACCCTAATTTATTCAGAAATATCTTATGGACTGACGAAGCCACATTCACAACATCGGGGATTTTCAACAGACATAATAGTCATCACAGGGCCGTTGGAAATCCAAGAAAATTTCAGACAATTAAATTTCAAGGAAGGACTTCAATCCATGTTTGGTGTGGCATAAAAAATAATAGAATTTTGGGACCAATATTTTTTAACGGGACTTTAAATGGACAGAGATACTACGAGTTTTTAAAAAACAAAACTGAGAACTTTTTGGAAGATTTACCATTAAAAGAATAACAAAATTTAATTTGGCAACATGACGGGGCCCCTCCGCATGCCGTGCGTGAGGTTACTCAATATTTAAACGGACGCCATGAAGAATGGATTGGTAGAAATGGAACCTATGCTTGGCCACCCAATAGTCCAGATTTGTCAATATTAGACACATTTCTTTGGGGCCATTTAATATACATAGTAGAATACAAGCAGCGAAACCACGATATTGAAGAGATCATGCAGAAAATTGTGAATGAAATAAATCGCTATAACCAGGAAAATCACAGTATAACAGCAAGTTTGGAAAGGCTACAAAGAGGTTATCGCACTTGTTTCGACAACAACGGAGGTCACATTGAACAAATAAATTATTAATGTTTTTTTTTTTTTTTAGATATAGAGTTGGATTTCTTTTTCTGTCATATAATGTTTTATTTTCCTCAAATAGGTTCTTTTTCCTTAGAATAGTATTGACGGATATATTTCTGTGAAAATTTGCAATAAATCTTCTCCTTGCTTCTCTTGCATTTTCTTGGCATTTGTAGAACAAGATAACAATCTGCAATCTCTCATCTAATGCATAATATTTCATTTCGGCAATATTATAGTAAATTTGTCAAATTTTTTGACTTTGAAGGATTCAAAGGTGATTATACCTTTATTACATATCGCGCGAACACGCGATATGTTATTCGACGCCTTCACGCGGAATCACGACAACCCCGACTGCTTCCCGAAAATGTTGCTCTATATAGGCTGCTACATTTGAAATATGTATGTATGTTGTCTGCGTGGTCGGCGTCGTAGTCGTCGTCGTCGTCAGTTTCGACATTTTCATATTTGCGATTTTTTTTCTCAGAAACGGTTAGAGTGGGACGATTGAAACTTTTTCGGTTTAGAGAGGAATAGTGGGGGTACGTTGTGTAAAAATTTGGAATATACAGGGTGTGCCGGAAAAAAGTTATTAAACGTCAAAGTCGAAAAAAGTCGGGTTTCACGCGGCCCACACCGTGGTCCCAGGAATGAACTTGATTGATTGAAACTTTTTGGACGTGTAGAGGATCGCGAGTTACAGAAGCCTGTTGTTTGTGAGCACGATCGAGAGATTGGAAGTAATTTTTTTGATTTTTTCAAAGTCAAAATTTGGTCGAAAATGGTACCTCTTGGATCGCTAATAAGTCGAATTGGGTGCATCCAATCGACATGCGGATTGGATAATCGGTTAGGCCATCTCAAAATCTACCTTTTTCCAATATATCGTTCTATACCTAACTGGAATGGAAATTGCCGAAAATTGTAAGAAAGTGGAAATCATAAAGTTAGGCCTGATTTTTTCACGGTTTTTATTTTTTTTCGTACTGAAAACGACTTTTGATCGAAACGTTGTAAACTTTAGTGGATAGAGCTCGTCAAATTGTATTTAAGAGATATTTTTTCGTTTCTTTATCTTTAATACGGAAAAAACGGCAGCTTTTTTATTACTATATCGACTGAAGCTTATTCAATTTTTAACAAAACCGTTTTATTTTTTTCTCAAAAAATGCGCTGATTACTTCGCAACACCTCTATATATTCAAAATCGAAATAGTTGTAATCTCGATTTTAAAGATGGCGTTCCGACATTGATAATCCGTCGCCACGTGGGTGGACATTTAGATATTCGCGAATTTTTTTCTCGGAAACGGTTAGATCAAAACGATTAAAATTTTCTGGATATAGAAAGCAATAGTAGGGGTACGTCTTAGAAAAATTTCCAACATACCGGAAAAAAGTTATTAAAGTAAAAGTTGAAAAATATGTTTTTATTTCGTTGTGGCGCGATACAGGTGCCAAAAAGCATTTTAATGGAGTTAAACTTCATCGGCGTGTAGACGACGTTGGGCTACAAAACACTGTTGTTTGCGAACATGATCGGAAGTTGGGAAGTCAATTTTTTTATTTTTTTAAAATCAATGTAGGGTTATGTTGGATCGTTAATAAATCGAATTGGGTGCGTCTGACACACTTTTGGTTTGGAGATTCGTTTAGGTCATCTTAAATACTACTTTTTTCAAATATATTGTTCTATACCAACCTGTAATATAAAGGGTGCAAATTATAAAAAAGTAAGATTTACTATTTAAGACACGATTCTTTTACGGTTTTCATTGTTTTTCGTACGGAAAACAACTTTTGATTGAAATATAATGTACCTTAGCGGAAAGAGCTCGTCAAGCTTAAATAAATCGTATTTTTTTATTTTTAATACGGCAATATAAATATTCTATATTATAATTTATTTTCAAAGTGGTCGGGCCTAGTGGTAGGTAGGTATATAATAGGTTACGAATTGTGGTCACGATGATATCGGGTTCAATTCCAGGCCCGTCTTTTTATTTTTTTAATATTTCGTTATTTAGGTACCTATTGAAAGTGTTTTAAATTTAGGATTTTTACAGTGACAATCCTCGGTACGAAATAAACGAACTGGGGTTGTGAAGAAACTAAATTTATTTTTTATCGCGAATTGAAATGCTTTACAATAACAATTAAAGGTTGCTAACAAATGGTTTTGTCAAAAGTATGAAATTAAATGAACCAACTCGAACAGTGCCGTTCCCGAAGGGTTAGGCACAATAACATTTTCACCAATTTATCAGCTATCAATGTAAGAATAGTTTCTTTTCCTTATGTTTAAATTGATTGAATAAATATTTTTAAAGGACAAACTTGGAAAATATATCTCACATTACACCCTTTGCTGTGCGATTTTAAAGAATCGGTGCTGACAGGTTCAATGTCAATATCATAATATTAAATATCATATATTTCAGTAACGAAAAGTCGTAGCAAATCGAGCTAGACGGCATTGGAAACGGGACATCGAGCACTATACGATGCCGTCTTCAAAAACTACCTATCTATACGAGAAAACGGAAATTTTGCACCCGTTATTTTTATTTTTTAGTTTTTGTCAGTTGTTATAATGTCAATTTGGCGATATGTTTCCCCTTCACGTTCCGCAGGAAGGTGAGGCAAAAAAAGCAATAGAAAACATAGAAAAAAGAAGCTAAGAAAAATACTTTTTAAATACAAATTTTTAGTACTAATAATAGATGCACTCTCGGCTAACGATTAGCGATATGTACCCAGTATAGTTACCTACTGTATGTTTCAAACAGGTTAAAGTTAAATTATACTGGATAAAACATTAAAATTTAATAAAAATAGCTGTCACAATATTAAATATTTTAATCAGAACGGACAAAAAAAAATCACTCGTTCCAAAAATCGTATAAAAATAGCTATGTTCCATTTAAAAAACACCTTATCCATAGCGTAACTCTTTTGTTTCTGGTGCAAATAAATTTTTGGTTTCATTTTTGAATTCTGCAGGAAGAAGTACATCGATTGGCTATTTTGGATTTTTCTTTAAATACAAGGAAGCTCAAAAATGAGCCCCTGTTCAGTCCTCGTTGGAAGACAATGTACCTACATTATTTTGGATTTCTTTTATTAAATTATTGGATAAGTCATTCGTTTCAGCATAAGAGTAAAAATTTGTCCAATCTATTTTTGCCATTTTTTATTTTAAAAAGGTTTATTATTACATATCGCGCTACACCGCGATATGTTATACAGCGCTTCGGTGAAAATAATGTATGTATGTTGTCGGCGTCGTCGTCGTCGTCGTGGCTTTTGACATTTTCACATTTGCGATTGTTTTTCTCGGAAACTGCTAAAGTGGGACGATTGAAACGTTTTGGGTTTAGAGAGGAATAGTGGGGGTTCGTTGAGTAAAAATTTCGAATATACAGGGTGTACCGGAAAAAAGTTATTAATTTTTAAAGTCGAAGAATATCGGATTCTCATGTTTATTCGATACAGGCCACAAAAATTTGTTTTTTCGATTTAAACTTTTTCGACGCGTAGACGACCGTCGGCTACAGAAGCCTATTGTTTGTGAGCGCGATCGAAAGTTTGGAAATAATTTTTTTTATTTTTAAAAGTCAAAATTTGGTCCAAAATGGTACCTCTTGGATCGCTAATAAGTCGAATTGGGTGCATCCAATCGACATGCGGTTTGAATAATCGGTTAGGCCATCTCAAAATCTACCTTTTTCCGATATATCGTTCTATTCCTAACTGGAATGGAAATTGCCGAAAATGGTAAGAAATTGGAAACCACAGTGTAAGGCGTGATTTTTTTCTCCGTTTTTATTTTTTTTCGTACGGAAAACGACTTTTGATCGAAACGTTGTATACTTTAGCGGATAGAGCTCTTCAAATTGTATTTTGGAGATATTTTTTCGTTTCTTTATCTTTAATACGGAAAAAACGGCAGCTTATGAACTTGTTCCCGTAATTTCTGTTGGCGTCGCACTGGTTTGCCTAAATAATTCTGCAAGTGTCTATAATATATAACATTTTGAATTTTTTCTTGATCCACCATATCGATGGATAAACAAGCTTTAGTTTGCATAGTACGTGCACCATGGAAAAACATATTTTGTGGCTCAAAAAAATTAATTTATGATTTTTTCAGAGATACTTATATCTGATGTTTTACTATATCGACTGTAGCTTATTCAATTTTTAACAAAACCGTTTTATTTTTTTCTCAAAAAATGCGCTGATTAATTCTCAACACCTCTACATATCCAAAATTATTAAAATATATTCGTAAGTTTAAGAAAAATCAAGTTTTTAAGTGCGGAAACAGGCACAATTTACAAATTCTAATATCATTCACTTTTGGAAAGATGGCTTTGCAATCGACACGTGGGTCTGATGGGCGTGAACTTTAACTTTTATACAATCTGTCAAAAATAGGTGAAAAATGCGATTTCCAAATTGACTTTTTCGAGGAATAACCTCCATTTAGACCACGTCTTTTGTGGAAAATCCCTACCTTGAACCTTTATCTATTTCGTTTGACCAAAAATAAGGGGGAAAATATCGCATTATATCCGTACTTTTAATAATAAAAATGGCTTGCAGGAGACATATTAACTTCAATTTTTATAGTTTTTATAATATTTGGAGAGTATTTAATGTATGAAACACCTGTCTTGGACCCTTTTCTTTGCGGTTGACCAAAAATAATTGAAAAAAGTGTATTATTTTTAAGTATTTTCAATACTCAAAGTTATATATAATATCCATTATGGCATTAATATCCTATTTACATCAAAATATCTCGTAAGCTTCGGTGGCGTAGTAGTAAAGAGTGTTGATTTTGGTGACGAAGGTCGCAGGTTCAAACCGCAGTGTTTTTTTTTCTTATTACACTTAATTACACTTACCTGTCAAAATCTGACAGCTGTAGTATAGAACTTTGTTATTTAGGTACTGACATTTTTTTAAATTTCGGATTCCTACAGCTATAATCATAGATACAAGAAAAGCTTTAAAAAACTTAACATTTACCTGTCAAAATGACAGCTGTCGTATAGAACTTTGTTATTTAGGAACTGAGAAATTTTTCAATTTAGGATTCTTACAGCTATAACCCTCGCTACAAAAAAGCTAAAAAAAAATTACACTTACCTGTCAAAATCTGACAGCTGTAGTATAGAACTTTGTTATTTAGCTACTGATTTTGTTTTTAATTTCGGATTCTTACAGCTATAATCCTAGATAAAAGAAAAGCTTAAAAAAAACTTGACATTTACCTGTCAAAATGACAGCTGTTGTATAGAACTTTGTTATTTAGGAACTGAGAAATTTTTCAATTTAGGATTCTTACAGCTATAACTCTCGCTACGAATAAACTAAAAAAAATTGAAACTTACCTGTCAAAATCTGACAGCTGTCGTATAAAACTTTGAACTGAAAATTTTTTCAATTTAGGATTCTTATAGCTATAGCCATCGCTACGAAAAGGGTTAAAAAAAATTACACCTGTCAAAATTTGACAGCTGTTGTATATAACTTTGTTATTTAGGTACTGAAATTTTTTTAAATTTCGGATTTTTAAAGCGATAATCCTAGATACAAGAAAAGCTTTAAAAAATTGAAATTTACCTGTAAAAATGACAGCTGTCGTATAAAACTTTCTTATTGAGGTAATAAAAATGATTGAATTTCAGATTCTTACAGCGTCAATCATTAGTACGAAAAAAAAGAAATTAAGTAGTAAAAAATTACACATACTTATATTTTTATTGCGACCTGTGTTGTGAAGAAACTATACATATTTTTTTGAACGCGAACCGAAGTGCTTTACAATTAGGGCTTGCAAACAAATGGTTTTGTCAAAAGTATAAAATGAAACGAACGAACTCGAGCAGTGCCGTGCCTGAAGGGCTCGGCACAATAATATTTCCACAAATTTATTAGCTGATAATGTGATAATGATAATGAAATATGGAAAGTATATCCCACATTGCACAAAGGTGTGTAAGTTTAAAAAGCACCTATAAATGTCAATATCAATATCATAATATTAAATAACATATATTTCAGTTACGAAAAGTCGTAGCGAATTGAGCGAGACGGCATTGGGAATAGGACGTCGAGCAGTTCGAGCACTATAAAATGCCGTCTCCAAAAACTACCTATATATACGAGAAAACGGAAATTTTGCACCATTCTCTAGTTTTGGTCAGTTGTTATAATGACAATTTGGCGATATGTTTCCCCTTCAGGTTCCGCAGGAAGGTGAGACAAAAAAAGCAATAGTAAATAGAGAAAAAGAAAAGGAAAGTATTTTTTTGTAAATTTTTTTTTAGTACTAATATTAGATGCACTCTCGGCTGACAATTAGCGATATGTATTCAGTCTAGTTAGTTTATCAATAAGTCATTTTTTGTAAAATAGTAGGGTAATTATCCGTTATTTGATATTTAATGATTATTGATTGGAAATTATCTAAATTTTCTTTTGTTTTTACAAAGATATGGTCAATACAAGAGTTTTGTTGTTTTATTTCTCTTGTGTTTTTATTTATAAATGATACAAAATTATACTCACTTAAATATTCGTTACTATTTTTAGAGGAATGAAAAATGAATGCTAACACAAATCCAAATAGGGTCAATGACACACCTTTCCTAGTTCCTAAAAACATTAAGCTTTTTTTTTGATAATTTTTTTCCAGTGAAACGAAACTTGAGTGCCCAGTTATCAAAACAACACAACCCCAAGTTTTCTCTCCATGGGATTTAAATTGAAATGCCTCCAGAGAGTGTCCACTCGCAAGAGGTTCCCGTTACTTAAACACTTAGAGCTAAAGCCAACCACGGGTTAACACCGGCCCCGGTCAAAGCCTGACTGAGTTTTCTAAGTGGAATATTTTGTAATATTTGTATTTAGAACTTTTAAACTGATATATAAAATATACACATACACATGCTATTGAGTTGAGTTGAAATTATGTAGTAAATTTATAGGTCAAAAAGAGGTAAATATCCTTTCAAAATAGCTGGATAATTACCACCAATATTAGGAAAAAATAAGATATTTAATGTTTAACCTAAAATGTTTCCTGTCCTGTCGTTATTGTTATTGACGGTTATCTATTAGGTTTTTACAATACCAATAACTTATATTCAAACCCTCATAAAGGTCAAACCTAATCCTTTCCGTCTAAGATGAGAGATAACATCTTTTTCTTATTTTTTAGTCAAGGTGGATAAAAAGTAGGCAGCTTCTAATGTGGGGGTTAATAAGCGGTCAAAATAGAGCAAAAACAAGTTTACTGGAAGCATTCCAGTTAGCTGTCATTTGGTAATGTTTTATACAAAACGACAGGAGAAATGTTTCTATATTGACGACCATTCATTTTGTAAAACATCGGGGGGCAGATCGAGGATGAGAGAACATCGGCCATTTAGAGAAAATTACTAATTTTTATGTTTGCCTTTAAAAATAACATTATTTAATGAATAAAAATCAGCACCTCTAACTTTTAATTAGACAAAGTATGTTCAGGAATATTTTTGATGCATGTTAATTTCAAATATATTTATTTTTTATTTTAAATTATCACAAAGTTTATTGAATTTTCTAAATATTACGAAATAATAAAGCCAGCGATGCGAGAAGAGATACCGTACACATATTTAACGATAAAACTACCTTCCCTGCTTATTCTTGTTGCCTACCAACTAAAAAGTTCATAACGACCTCTTATTGGCTCACTTTCAACTAAAAGAAATCTGCAGCCATATGGCTGTAAAATCCATTTAAAGGCCAGAAAATTTTGTAACTTTTCCACTGTCACAGCGCTTGAAGGTGGGAGTATCAACATGCTTGCCAACCTATAACCTATTTTGCGTAGATTTATTTATTTTTCTAGCTTTTATACAAAATTTGAATAAAATCAATATCGACCACATAGGGTAATAATTATCACTGGACAGCAAATTTTAGGTTATTGGTTGTATCGTGTATCAAAATGCATTTTTTTTGTTAACTTTGGGATGCTGAATACAAAAATGATAACGAAATTAAAAACTTAGTTGCCGTCTAAAAAAAAAGTGGTTATATTTTATTTTTGATAAAATAATAAAAACTACATAATTTTACACTTTAGAGTCACTAAATGCGCTGTCGCTTTGCTACTCTTTTGTGAACTGTTTCTGAAGCATCTCTAACAAGAGTCCAACAGTAGTCGGCAAGTAGGAAGCATTCCAGTGTCCCTGGTATCTGTTTTCCATGGTTGATATGTCCTGATGGAAGCGTTCGCCGTGCTCATCACTTACAGCTCCGCAGTTGTCAGGAAAAAAGTCCAGGTGAGAGTGTAGGAAATGGATCTTTAGAGACATATTGCAGCCCATTTTTTGATACGACGACAGCATATTTTCAACCAGAGTAACGTAATTGTCAGCTTTTTTATTTCCCAAGTGAAATTAGTTACCACGAGGCGAAAGTATTTCCAGGCGTTTTTTTCAATATCTGTTAGAGTGCTGTCAAAGTGTTCGTCTTTCAGAATATTTCGAATTTGTGGCCCAATAAAAATACCTTCTTTAATTTTTGCCTCACTTAGCCTCGGAAATTTCTGACGTAGGTACTGAAATGCTGGCCCATCTCGATTCAGTGCCTTAACAAAGTTTTTCATTAGGCCCAATTTGATATGCAGTGGTGGTAACAAAACCTTTTTGGAGTCTACCAATGGCATGTGTTGTACATTTTTTTGCCCTGGCTCTTATGATTGTCGAACGGGCCAGTGTCGTCTATTGTAATGAAGTGACCTTGCCCGACTGTCCCATTCACACGTCGTATGATTCTTTCATGTGAACTGTATATCCGACAGGAATGGACGGAAGAATATTGCCAATATGTAATAGTACTGCCTTTAAACTTAATTTTGAACTGTCTATAAACAATCTCCATTCCACTGGTTTGTAGTTTATATTTAAAGCCTCCAATAAACCGCCAATATTATTGCAGAAAACTAAGTTATTTTCCATGTCAAAAAATGGCGCTAGACCTTTATGGCGTTTACGAAAAACACTTACAGAGACATCTATCTGTCTTCTTCTAACAGGTTCCACTGCTGCAATCTTGATCCTAGTAACTCAGCCTTACTTTTTGGAAGTTCTAGATCTCTCACAAGATCGTTTAATTCTGACTGGGTTATTTTGTGCGGTTGGCGGTATGATGTGCTGGGTGCGAAATCGGGATCTCTTGAAGTTGATGGCATATCTTCTTCTTGGCACAACGCTGTATCGCTGTCTGATTCGTAAGTGACTGTTTCTGGGGGTTCTGGAATAGGAAGGTCGTCACTATGTGGTACAGGTCTGATGGCAGATGGTATATTTGGATAGTTAATAACAGACTTTTTCTTCTTGGATATACCGGTGCCTTGCCCAACAGGAGGTATCATGCAGAAATAGCAATCATTAACATGATTTGTAGGCTCTCTCCAGACCATTGGAACAGCAAACCGCATAGATCGGTTTTTACGATTTAACCAGCTTGTCAAACTTGAAGCGCATGCATTACAGCATATATGTGGCGCCCACTGTTTGTCTTGATCTCCTATTCTGCAACCGAAATAAATATGATATGCTTTTTTCATCAATGGAGTCATAGATCGCTTCTGAGACGCAAAAGTCACTTCACCACAAACATAACAGAAGTGATCTGGATTGTTTACACACTTTCGAGGCATTTTACAATCTTAACTATTCGACTTGAATTACTAACTTCGACTGACTAACCTCTCCGCTTACCTACCTGTTTATATCCCCAAATATGGATTATAGATTTTTAAATATATTTCATTATAATTATACTTATAAGTAGTCTATATACAATTTTAAGAAACCAACATAATGAGTTTTTTATTTGTTATTACCTGAATAGGGATAAAGGACACAATGCGACTGAGCAGGTACTAATGGATTTATTGGCCTACATTATAGTACTGTGCTCAGGTAAACCATAGAAATAAGGATAAACAAGGGTCCTTTTATCCGTTTAGTTGTTTATTTATTTAAAATCGGGTAGTAAAGCATTATTTATTTGCCGCTTAATTAAATATTTCAATATTATCCCTGTTTTAGGGTGGTCCCGGCTAAGTCGCCATTGTGTTAATATCCCTATTTAGGTAAATTTATGTAAAACTCATTTCGTTCGCTCTCTTATTTTTGTAAACAGATTTTTATTATATAGGGACTGTTCAGTACAAGGCAGACATGAAAGTGGATTTACATGGGTTTCAATGGCTATCGCTCTTATTTTAAGCAATAGGGGGTTAGGATTTCGAATATAGGGGATCGTCCCTAAGAATCCACCATTCCTTAACTTGGTGAAAATGTAGATTTGGCAATATAAAATCCATATATTGTTATTACAATACAAATATACTACGTGCGTTCTCGCGGTTACAGTGTTAATATATTAGGGGAACATGACGTCACGTATCTCTTAAACGTGAACTAATATTTAAAAAAAACGTTTATTTTCGATTTAAGCACACCTAAAATAGTAAGATTTAGTTGATTTTATTTCTGCAACATTTTAGCTGTTGTCCAGTGAATTATTGACATATTAAATAAATATTAAGAAATTTTATAAATTATTTTAGGAGAATTGTAGAGCGAAAAATATCGGGTAAGATTATTTTTAACATTATTATGTCATTGTTGTTTCAATATACAATTCTCCCAAAATTAGCAATAAAATAAATTGATATTTTTGTAATATATCAGATACTACCTAAATAATGTACCGACTATATTATTGATTTTCTTTAAATGTTAGTTATTAAAATAATAAACTCAAAAAATCAACGCGAAATAGGTTATAGGTTGGCAGGATTGAATGACGTTGATAATTCCACCTTAAGGAAGTTAGTAAAACCTCTAGGCAGCTATAAAATCTAAATTGCTCTAAATTCAGCTGGAATAATGTCACAGCCTATTTGAAACTTTTGGTGTTACTTGGGTTACTATTTAAAAATGGCTAAAAAATATTAAATGGGGCATTTTAGCTGACCATGTCAAGGCTGGAGATCGGTTAAAATGCTGGGCTACATAATTATTTTTATTACAATACTTTTTTACTCATATTTTAGAAAAAATTACCTTTAGATCGTGTAGAAAAGAAGGCTGCAGCGGTGTAAGGAAAGATATTAAAGAACAGAATGAGAATGAGGATGAGATGAAACTCAAAAGTTGTTTCGAATGCAAGAAGGACCGCTGCAATTCGTCCGATGGATTCAATCCGATTGGGTGGACCAGCTTTCTGGTAATCGCCGCAATCCGCTTTGGTATTATAGAAGATTAATTTATTTATTTTCTGCACCAAAACCTGACTTTACATTTATTGATCAGAAAGTAAAACATAATAAAAGTAGGTTTATTAATAAAAATAGAAATGTTTCTTGAAAATACTGGGTGTCCGGAAATTCCGTACGTATATTTCAAGGGGAGATTCTACATATAAAAACATAAGAAAAGTTTATATAAATGTAGGTCCTTAAACGTATTTATAAGCTTTATAGCTAACTAGCAATTCTCACCCGCTTCGCATGTCTGCGCGTTCTTTTCCCATTGACTCGAGATGGTTCCTGTCGGCGTAGCTTAGCTGCTAGTTAGCCTTTAATATAATAATAATTAATATTATTATTGCTAATAGCATGTGCTAACAGCGTTACAAAAAGCAAAAAAAACACATATGATATAATGTTATTATCATACATATAAACATTAGATTTAACATAATAAAGGCATGTGGATTTAACATCTTGCAAAAAGTACATCTCCTTCTACACATTCTTCCTACAATACTGTTTGCATTCTTTAACGTTAAGGTTAACAGTTTTTGTTTTTTTAACGTCATTGAGCAAGCTATTATAATAATAATAATAATAATAATAATAATAATAATAATAATAATAATAATAATAATAATAATAATAATTTGCCACGTCTGCAATCGCTTACAGTTTTGGTGTCATTCACTGGACCAAGACGGAACTCAATGACCTTAATATAAAAACAAGAAAAGAATTCCGTAAGTTCCGAGCACACCACCCTCGTTCCTCTATAGAGAGATTTCACTTACCTCGAAAAATGGGAGGCCGAGGTATTCCCGACCTAGTGGCGAGACATGCTAACCAACTTACCAATTTAAGGGAATACTTTCATATTAAAGCAATATCCAGTGAGATGCACCGTGCTGTGGTGAGAGCGGACAAAAAGGCTACACTCCTAAAGTTGTCAGAAACAGATTACCACCCTACTGAAGAGACTTCTACTCCGGATCAACAATTAGAACAATGGAGAAGCAAACCACTTCACGGTAGATACTTAGCTGGAATAGAAAAGGAACATATCGACGGGAATGCATCTACAACATATCTCAGAACTGGTAATTTGTTTTTGGAAACGGAAGGCTTCATCGCTGCTATCCAGGACCAAGTCATTGCGACAAAGGTTTATAGAAGAAATATCCTAAAAGAACAACAGGACAGTGTCAAATGCCGAATATGCAACCAGAAGGATGAAATGCTAGACCACATAGTTGCTGGATGTTCAGTGCTTGCACCGAAAGCATACCTAGACAGGCATAATAGAGTCGGAAAAATTATCCACCAAAGTCTACGGAAAAAATACCTAGGTCTCACAGAACACACACCATATTACCAATACGAGCCGCCACTAGTATGTGAGAACGACGACATGCGACTCTACTGGAACAGAAAAATAATCACAGATCGAACAATAACAAACAACATTCCCGACCTAGTACTTACCTTCAAGGCTGAAAAGAAAACACTCATTGTTGATTTTGCCATTCCCCTTCCAACCAACATCGAGAAAACTTTCAAAAAAATTACCTTGTCGGACTTCCATTGTCTTTATTTTGTTACTTAACACAACGTTTCGGTTAGTTAGTATCTCTAACCGTTTTCAAGTGTAAACTAAATTATAATTCTAAGGCTACTGTCTTAAATACTATCCATGTGCAATGAAGCTTGATGACTCCGCCTACGTGCTTATTGGAGTGTGAAGTTTGAGCTGTTGGTTTTGGACAAGAAGTGGCTTCCATATATTGGGGATATATATACTTGGTTTACTGAATATATGTGTATTTTGATTCATAAAAGCTGCTTCCTTGAATTTTCGTTTTTTCCAGTGCTGTTCCGTGTCCAAAACCCTGGCTTCTGACCACTGTATATTATGTTGGTTAGTCCATACATGTTCCGCTATACCTGATCTCGAAGTTTCACCTCTTTGAGTATGTTTCAGATGTTCTTTAACTCGTACGGGAAGAGGTCTTTTTGTTTCTCCAATGTACGATTCGCCACACTCGCAAGGGATTTGATAGATACAATTTTTTGTGTTTTCATTACTGGGGGGTTTTACTTTTGTAAGAAGGCTTCTGAGCGTATTTCCGGATTTAAAGGCTGTTTTGATATTATAGTTTTTGGTTATTCTTCTAATCTTTTCAGAAATCCCCTTGACATAAGGTATTGTAAGAAATGTTTGCTCCTCTCTAGCTTCTGTATTAGTTTTTACTTCGCGATTTTTAAATTTTGAGATGGTATTAGTTACAAACGTTTCAGGGTAACCATTTTGTTTTAAATCTCTTTTGATGTTTGAAATTTCAATATTTAGGTCTTCCGGATTGTTGCAAATGTTAGATGCTCTGTGATAAAGTGTTTGAATTATGCCCTGTTTTATGGAGTTTGAATGATTCGATCCGTGATTAAGGTATTGCCCGGTGTGAGTGGGTTTTCTGTATACTGAAGTTTTTATGTTTTCCTACGAGCGTGCGCAAAGTAGTACTTTGCGCACGCATTTTTGTGTGCAAAGTTACACTTTTCCGCACTAGTGCGGATAAGACTTTTATCCGCACTGGGTGCGGAAAAGTAAAAAGCCACCCACTGAATGAGCTTACTGGATCGGCTATCACTTTGCAGAATGTGAGTAATTGCTCTTTTGTTATAAATGTTATAAACAAATAATTTAGTTTCCTATTATTTTTTTTATTGTTATGTAATTTTTTAATTTTCTATTATTTTTTTTTGTTATGTAATTTTTAGTTGTAAGTATATTATAGTTCTTTCTTTAAAGTCGAATTAAAAATTATTAAATAAATTATCATATTTTTATTTTTGTTGTTATCTGATATGAAGCTCGTAGGAAAAATGTTGTTCCTAACAAGTGCGCAAAGTGCTTTTCCGCACGCAAGAACTTATCCGAACTCCGCTTCGCGTCGTTCGTCCAACTGTACTTGCGTGCGGAAAAGTATCACTTTGCGCACTTGTTAGGAAAATAACTATATCAGCACTTCGTTTGACGAGAACATTGAGAAAAGGTAGAGTGGAATGTTTTTCTGTTTCCATGGTAAATTTAATGGATTGTCTTATACTATTAATATGTTGGAACTATTAATATGTGATGGAACTATTGGAGTGCTGTTTACGTAGTTCCTACTTTCAAGTAAAAGATAGGTTCTATGCCCAGGATGACGGTCTTCCAATGGGTTCATCTCTCTCTCCGGTGGTGGCTAACCTGTACATGGAATGGTTCGAGTCACACGCTATTGACACTGCCAAGATTAAACCTAAACTTTGGCTTAGATATGTTGATGATACCTTTATTATCTGGACAGACAGCAACGAAGAGCTGAACGGTTTTTGTAACATATTAATAGTATAAGACAATCCATTAAATTTACCATGGAAACAGAAAAACATTCCACTCTACCTTTTCTCGATGTTCTCGTCAAACGAAGTGCTGATAACATAAAAACTTCAGTATACAGAAAACCCACTCACACCGGGCAATACCTTAATCACGGATCGAATCATTCAAACTCCATAAAACAGGGCATAATTCAAACACTTTATCACAGAGCATCTAACATTTGCAACAATCCGGAAGACCTAAATATTGAAATTTCAAACATCAAAAGAGATTTAAAACAAAATGGTTACCCTGAAACGTTTGTAACTAATACCATCTCAAAATTTAAAAATCGCGAAGTAAAAACTAATACAGAAGCTAGAGAGGAGCAAACATTTCTTACAATACCTTATGTCAAGGGGATTTCTGAAAAGATTAGAAGAATAACCAAAAACTATAATATCAAAACAGCCTTTAAATCCGGAAATACGCTCAGAAGCCTTCTTACAAAAGTAAAACCCCCCAGTAATGAAAACACAAAAAATTGTATCTATCAAATCCCTTGCGAGTGTGGCGAATCGTACATTGGAGAAACAAAAAGACCTATTCCCGTACGAGTTAAAGAACATCTGAAACATACTCAAAGAGGTGAAACTTCGAGATCAGGTATAGCGGAACATGTATGGACTAACCAACATAATATACAGTGGTCAGAAGCCAGGGTTTTGGACACGGAACAGCACTGGAAAAAACGAAAATTCAAGGAAGCAGCTTTTATGAATCAAAATACACATATATTCAGTAAACCAAGTATAGATATCCCCAATATATGGAAGCCACTTCTTGTCCAAAACCAACAGCTCAAACTTCACACTCCAATAAGCACGTAGGCGGAGTCATCAAGCTTCATTGCACATGGATAGTATTTAAGACAGTAGCCTTAGAATTATAATTTAGTTTACACTTGAAAACGGTTAGAGATGCTAACTAACCGAAACGTTGTGTTAAGTAACAAAATAAAGACAATGGAAGTCCGACAAGATAATTTTTTTGATATTACTTCATTGTCTACCACCTTCAAACAAACATCGAGAAAACTTACTTTGAAAAGATAAATAAATACTTACCCTTGAGCGATGAGATACGCCAAATGTGGAACATGGAGACAGTGGCAATAGTACCAATAGTCATCGGCTCGACTGGTGAAATACCTAAAACAATTAAGAAGAGTTTAGGTCAACTTGGTTTAGATGTAGATTTATATGTACCTATGCAAAAGTCTGTGTTGTTAGACACGTGCAGCATAGTCCGTAGGGTTTTAGGCGAAACTTAACTTTAAGTGGTTTAGAACCACACCAACGAGCAGGCCATCTTGTCACTGACCGATTTGCTCTAGCTCTAAACCCAGGGTAGAAACCTATGAAAAAGAAATAATAATAATAATAATACATTTATTGTTTACTCTAATGTAAATTAAATAAAGGGTTAGTATTTTATTAAGAGAGTAGAACAATATGCCTTAGTGGGGCAGACATCCAGTCCAAGGATCTGGATACTGTTCAATCCTTAAAGTTATGTAGTACATATAATATTTTGGTGCTGTAAAAATATATTACTGATTTTATGAGAGGAAAAAGGAGGTAGGGGAGCAGGAAAATAATATGACTCATAATCCACATGGATTGTGACGTTCATTATGGAAACTACTGCGTGCGGAGATAATGGTTTTTTACTGATCTTTTAAACGCTGGGTTGGATAAACCAAAGTTAATATTGTTCAGTGAATTGAGTAAATAAGCAATATTAAAAGAAAACGATCTTTCAAATATCTTTTTTCGGTGTGGTGGTACAGTTAGTAAACAACGTCTGCGTAGATGCCTATTATAAGCATCAGCTCTAAAATATATTTTTTCATACAAGTAAAGTGGTGTTTTATGCGTTATAATCTTAAAGCTAAAAAGTGACATAATATGCAATCTATACCTGTTAAACATGTTAAGCCATTTAGATGCAACAAGAAACGGTGTTATATGGTTTCTTCTTCTTATGCCATGTATAAATCTAAGACATGAGTTTTGATGAACTTTCTGAATCCGGTATCGATCCGTCGCGTCAAGACAAGGATAATATACGCCAATACAGTGGTTAAATTGAGACAGGACGAGAGCATCGCATTGGAGCCTTCTGACCCCCTTAGAAAGGTACTGTCTTTTACTAAAAATCAATTTTAAAGTTCCGTAGGCAGCTCTTAGTTTCGATGTAACATGTTCCTTAAAACGAAGTTTACAATCAAGTATTAGACCCAGGCTTTTGCAGGTGTCGGAATAAGGTAGAGTGTCATGGTTAAGTTTAATTTCAACATTATTTTTAACAAATTCGGTCTGGGCTTGATTACCGAAAATTATTACGGTTGACTTGTTGGGATTAAGTTTAAGCAAATGATCCGAAGCTACTTCATAAAATCGTTGTAAGTCAGAGTTTATACAGTTTTGTGCCTCTGCTGCTTGTTGCTCTAAAAAGAAGAAATATAGCTGAGTGTCATCCGCGTAAAAGTGAGAGTTAAGATATTTAAGATATTTATAGAAACAGGATGTGTATATCATATATAAGAGCGGGCCCAAAACGCTTCCCTGTGGCACGCAAACGTTTACATTCAAAGGATCAGAATGCTCTCCATTGTAAACCACTTGCTGGGTACGATCAGATAAAAAGGAGAGAATAAAGTTTCGGGCACCATCGCTGAAACCCACATAATGAAGGATAGAGTAAAGAATCCGGTGATTGAGCAAATCAAATGCTTTGCTAAAATCAAGCGATATAAGTATTATTACCTTGTTATCATCAGATGCCCTAAGGATGTCATCAGTTATATGGGCCAGAGCAGTTTCACAGCTGTGATTTGCCCTAAAGCCCGACTGTTTGGTAAAATATCATATTGGTTAAGGAAAAGCCTAATTTGGTTTTCCATTATTTTTTCTAGTATTTTAGATAAAGTGGGCAATATATAATATAGTTATGCAGCGCAAGTGTGCATATTCAGTTGGATTATTTATTTTAGGAAGGGGGATTATCTGAACTTTTTTCCAGTGAACAGGAAAGTAGGAATTAAGAATGCAATCATTAATAATGTGTGTAAGAAAAGGTATTTTAAAAGGACAGCAGAGAAGAATCATTGTTATATTGATTGTATCATCACCAACAGCCTTAGATCGTATACTTTCTATAATTTGTAATATTGATAGTTGACAATCTGAAATTAAAGGGCTCATCGATGTTTTCCAGAACATTATTGTTATAAAAATCTAAAATCGGTTTTGGAATGGAGTTAGTAGCAGAGTTAACAAAAAAATTATTTATAGTATTTGGGTTGCCAAGATTAGATGGTAGATTAAAGTTTGTTTGTTTTATTAGGTTTAATTTTTTTAATTCCTGCCATTTCTCGCGATCGTTAGAGTGTTGAAATTTATAACATAGATATGCCTTTTTTTCGGATCTAATGGCAAATGTAGTGTAGTTTCTAAGCTGTTTGTAATTTATTTATTTATTTATTTATTTAAATTACAAACAATAGCAATACAGCCGGTGGTTGTATATTAGTTACATAACATTTAAAAACAAACATAAGTAAATACAAGTAAAGAACATATTAGACAACATTTAAAACCATGTAAATGTTAAAATACAAAGAATAATAAAAAAAGGTAGGTATATACTAAGAAGGAACATGTTTGCATCTATATATAATAATATATGTCCTTTAATCCCGTCAAATATTTATTCTGACCTAATTAAAGATTTAAAAGAGGCCAAAGAGGGCATTCCTCCCTCAAAAATTGACAGGCTATTCCAGAGATCGATTCCAACCCCCAAAATAGAAAGAAAAGATTCATAAGGTAAGATTCATAATGCGCAGGATGTTTTGTATCTTTGAATTTTTTTAAAGCTTTATTTCTTAATTTTTGAATAAGTTTAATGTTTTCTGTAATCCACGGAGCATAGCTGTAGTTTTTATTTTTATGAAAATGTTTAAGAGGAGCATGTGCGTCAAAGAGATTAAAAATAGCAGAGTTCAAAAAATTTAACTTTTCGTCTATATTACGCATATACTTCCCTGCTAAGCTGAAACGTCCTATATGACTTTTGGGAAGTTTTGAGATATTAACGATTTTATGTTTCCATATTTTTCACTATGTAGATATTTTGCAAAAAAAATGAAATTTTGGCATATGTTACAATTTAAGAATAAAAAACAGGGCATATACTTTTTAAATCGCCTAGTTGTTCAGAACTTTGATTTTTTTTAGCTAGGACGTTTTTTCTTAGCAATCTGAAACAAAGAAAACACATAGGACAAAAATACATCGTGAAATATTTTTATTTTTAATAATTATCATAAAATCTACTCATCAACTAACATGTGAACAGAATATATTATGTAAAAACAACAGCTAAAAAAACAGAAATGTGTACATTTCTTAAATAAAAGCAATTGTAATGCGGGATTAAAAAAATATATATTGTTTATTTACTCACCGGAGTCGTCTTCGTATGCTTCACAAGTCACACTTAGATCGTTCCGGAATTGCAATCGGGTCCCTAAGAAAATTGGTTTCAGAGTTGTAATAATTTAATTTTTTCTACTATCTTCTACACCTCTGTTGCGTGTTCTTTCAACAGACCTTTCAAAACCATTTTTACTGGCTTTGTTGTTAAGGAAATCAAGTCCTTCAAATGTAATAATTTGATGTTCAGATAGGTTGCAGCAAAGGGTTCAAAGAAAACGGTGTTTCATATTCAACATCAAACTATATTCTGCCTCTTAGTCCATGTCGCCACATACATAGTTGTTCCACTTACGCTAAATGTTTATATTACATATTTGTTATATCGACAGTATTGTTATACTAGCTAATCATAATAACTAATTAGAACACTAATACAATATACTAATACAGAGTGTTTTACCCTCATATTACACCTCCCCGGGCAATTTAAGGAATTTACACTTTGTTTTCAAATGGAAATTCCTGCTAATTATAATATGAAAGTAATTAACTCATGTGAAATAATAACTATACTTATAACAAACATTTTCTTAGTCAATAAGAATTCAAGAAATGAAGAAAGAAAAGGAAGAAAATTAGAGTAGTCAGACCTAGAATAAATAGCAGATAGAGAAGAATACGAAAGTAGGGCCGGCCGATTCCTTACTACTAAATTATTACCTAGAAATTACTTAACTATGATATAACTTAGTTCTATTTTTGTGGATTACAATCTCCTTATTACCTTTCATTAGTTTTACATTTGGAGATTCATCCTCGATAACTAAATAAGGACCAAGAAAACAAGGACTTGCGATTTTGTTTCCCACTTCATTTTTTACCAGTACTAAATCGCCTTTTTTGTATTGAATGGGTTTAATTTTTTCATCATAACTTTGCTTTCTTTTAAATTTTGAATGTAATAAGTTAGCTCTTGCATCCTCATGAGCCTTTTGCAACCGATACTTTAACTCAATAGGGTAATTCTCAAAGTTATAAATGGGTTCTAACATATTATTTAGATTATTAGGAATCTGACATTTCTTTCCAAAGACCAGTTCAAAAGGAGTATATTTAGTTTCAGTATGGACTGTAGTATTATAAGAGAAACACCAATAAGGAATCCATGTACTCCACGCTGCATCATTATTTTCGGATTGAATTCTTAAATAGGCACCCAATACCTTATGTGAATTTTCCAAAGAACCAATACTTTCATGATGGTATGCCGTGGAATAAATTTGATTTATTTTTAAAAGCTTACAAACCTCACTCATAGTGGAAGAAATAAATTCAGAACCCCTATCCGTTGCAATTTCCTGTGGAATTCCATATCGTAAGATAAAATTTTCCACAAATGATTTTGCCACAGATACGGTGTCTTTATTTTTTATAGGATATGCTTCCACAAATTTTGTTAACTCACACTGTAAAGTCAGGATGTATGCAAATTCATTTACATCTGTTGGTAGTGGTCCTACAATATCTAAATATACTTTTTGAAAAGAATAATTGGCTGTCGACGTAATAACCATGGGCTGTCTAGTATAACGATTGCAATGCTTTTGTTTTTGACAAGTGTCACATTTTCTTACAAAGTCTGCAACATCGTTATCTAGACCTGGCCAAAAGTAATACTTTTTTATATTATTTGTCATTCTATTTATGCCTGCATGTCCACTTGTGGGAAGTAAATGAAAATCATTCAAAATAATTCGTTTCTCATCATTATCTATTATTTTGCTAGCTCCTTGTACAATATTTATACGGGGGCCCCCCCAATTAGGATTACTATTTATTTCCTTACCTATCCATTTAATAAACATTTTATTTTTCTCATTTTTTAAAATATATAATTCATTTATATTTGCTTTCTTAGTTATTTTGGCCAAATCTCTCAGCATTTCGTCTCGCGCCAATGCCGATCGAGTATTTTGACTAAAGTACAAACTAAGTTGCAATGGAACATAATAAAAACTCCCCAAGTGTTCAGTTATATCTTTTGACAATGTTTTTATTTTGGACGATGTCGTTAAAACTAACTCAGTGCAATTTTTAGGTTGTTTAAGAACTTCCACAATATCTGGTTGATCAGGCCAAACATTAAGGTTATCCTTGTCCAACACACAATCTTGCTCTTTCATACTCTTACACTGTCCTCTGGTCAAAACAGCAATCATGTCATTATTCATGCTTTTCAATTCCTCAGATGTCAAGATAATTCTTGATAATGCATCCGCGGTGACATTTTCACTTCCTTTCACATACTCAACGTAAAAATCATATTCCTCAAGGCCTAATCGAAATTTTGTTAACCGGCTGGATGGGTCAGTAAGGCTAAATAAGTATAATAAAGGTTTATGGTCAGTTACTATTTTAAATCTGCGTCCATATAAATAAGGCCGAAAATGCTTTACAGCCCAGTAGATAGCTAAAAGTTCTTTGTGAATAATAGGGTAATTTATTTCCGCTTTATTTAAACTTCTACTGGCGTACGCCACTGGTCTATTATTTTTATTTGAGAGTACTGCTCCAATAGCTGACTTTGACGCATCAGTTTGAAGTATAAATTCATTTTTCTCTGCAAAATCAGGATACTGTAAAACTGGATATTGACTTAGTGCGTTCTTTAGGATTTTAAATGAGTTGTTACATTCATCCGTCCATTCAAACCTTGCATACTTTCTGCACAATTTGTTTAGGGGTACAGATAGCTCCGCAAATTTCGGAATAAACTTTCTGTAGTAATTTGCAAAAGCCACGAAACGTTTAACTTCGTCTGAATTTTTTGGAACGGGATATTCGTCTAAAGCTTTAATTTTTTCAGGATCAGGAGATATTCCTTTATCACTAATAATGTGACCTAAATAAAGAATTTCTTTCCTTAAAAACTCGCATTTTAAGGGATTTAGTTTTAAATTTACTTTACGAAGTCTAGTAAAAACGTCCATAAGGTTTTTGTTGTGTTCCTTAAGATTTCTCCCGAATACTATTAGATCGTCAAGGTAAACAAAACATTTTTCGTAGTTTAGACCTGCCATTGCAACTGTCATTATCCTAGAAAAGGCACTGGGGCTAAGTTTTAGCCCCATGGGCAATCTTTTCATTTGCCATTGCCCCCGATCAGTTGTAAAGGCTGTCAATTTTCTACTTTGTTCATCTAGTTCCACTTGATAATACCCCTGACTTAGATCTAAATGCGAAAAATAAAGAGCTCCCGCAAGAGAATCCAAAATATCAACCACATTTGCAATAGGCCACTTGATATCTACTAAACTACGGTTTAAAAATCTGTAATCTAAAACCAATCTGCTACGTTTCTCTCCTGATGTTTCACTCTTTTTCGGTACCAGTAAAACAGGCGACGACCACTCACTCTGCGCACTCTCAATTATATCATTATCGCACATTTGGGAAATTTGCTTATTTATTTCCTCCCTCTGGGATTGAGGCAGTCTATAAGGTTTTATATAAACTGGTTGAGTGTTCGGTTTGACTTGAATTGACTGTTTATAAATATTTGTTACAGATAATTTATCCCCAGGCATATGAAATATGTCTGCAAATTTAGCACATAATTGATCTATTGAATCTTTCTCTTCTTTATTCAAGTAGGTAAGTTTAAGCATGTCAAATAACTGTTTTACTCGATTAACTGAAATATTTTGAGAAGTAAACTGACAACAATCATAATTGCTGAGCTTCTCAGTTTTAGGTAAGCAATTTCTCAAGCGTACTTCACTTTCCCGTGTATTCAAAATTTTAACCGGAACTTTCCCATTCACTGGTTGTGCAATCACTCCTGCTACAAACACACCCTGGCATAACTCACTTGGCATAACAACACATTCCTCATTTAACCCTGTCTCAAGGTACTGAATACTTTCACACCTTGCAGGTAACACTAATATATGACTACAACAAGCATTTAAGTCTAAAATAACATTCTTTCCCTCATTGAAAAGATCTAAAGTATTTTCCTCATAGTTTAATTTAGCTTTATACTTCCCTAAAAAATTTCTCCCAATTATACCATCTGTATGACATTCCAACGAATCAAATACATAAAACTTTTCCCTAAATTGTATGTTTCCTATAGCGAGATTTAAGTATACATAACCTACGGAACATACTCTACCACCTATGCCATTTATTTCAAGATTTTCCTTATGTAAAGGTATACTTGCATCTAAATGCTCTAACTTAAGCGCACACAATGACGCTCCCGTATCTACTAAGAATCCTAAACTTTTGTTGTTTACTCTAAAAGAAACTGAATTTGAGTAATTTTCGGAGTAAGTAAAAATATTATTATGACTATTCCCCTCTACTTTAGGGACGAAAAAATGTTTGCTCCCTAGAAACATCATACGGCAACGTTTCCTGACCTGCATTAATGTCTTGGTCAGCAAAATTTATTTGTCTCCGCGAATTTCCACGATAACCGCGAGTAAACGAACGTCCTCGGTGTCCCCCCTGAAAACGCTGACTTTGCGGATTGCTATTACCATTACCTAAGCGAGAATTATTTTGTTGATAATTAGAAACATGATTGTTATTTCTATTAGTTACGTTTCTATTGAAATTGTTATTAAAATGTCTTCCAGAGTTTCTAGCTCTGTTAAAACCTGCAGAAAAATTTCTGTTGTTTCCTCTTCCTCTAAACATATTGAAAATTTGTTGATTACTGCTTTGAGAGGAAATTTCTTCATCCTGCGCCGCTCTAATGGCATCCTTTAAAAATTCAAAATTTCTAGCAGATATGATTGTGCTGAGTTTATGATTTCTAAGGCCACCTGTAAACCTTTTTATAGCGATTTTTTCGTTTATTGGTCTTAAAATATCAAAAGCTCTTGAATCACCGTCTGCTTGAGAAATTGTCAGATTTACTAAGATATCTTCAAGATTTTTACCAAACTCAGAAACAGTATTATCGCCTTGCTTGGCGGAAAACAATTTTGCCTGAAGGGCGGTATCGGATTGTTTCGTTAAAAGATGTTTTTTTATGTCTCCTAATAATGAATCCATAGACTCGTAACTAGACTTTAATCTCAATTTCGCATTATTTGAAATTCGTGTTTTCAGAATGAATTTAATTAAAATAGGCTTGCCATCATCGTTAAGCATAGAATGATAAAATTCTGCCGCGTCGATTAGTTTATGTGTAATAGCTTCCGAGTCATCCATTACAGGCAAGAGGCTCGTGGCCACTTTCAGGTCAAAAGCCGACATATCTGAATGTATAATTTTCGCGTCCTGGTTATCCCGATTTGTACTTTCCGCGTCTTGGTTATCACTACTCAAACCTTCTGCGAATTGTTTATCAAAATTTATAATTTCCTGATATACTTTTTTAATTTTGTCTATAGTATTTTTAGAATATTCAATGTCTGCTTCGTCGAGTTCAGAATCTTTTATTTTTTGATTAATAGCAGAAACCTCCTCACTCAGTCGAGAGTAAATAGTTTTTGCTTCCCTAACTTTAGTTGAAACGATGGATGTTTTTCGTCTGTCGTAATTTAATTTTCCTAGATAAGTTCTGACATCTGCTAGAGAACTTAAAATTATGTTTAAGTTATCTCCCATGAAAAATATGCAAATCTAATTATTTAAGAGCAAAGTACTTGTTAAAGAGGTCCCTATTTCAATACAATTTACTTAATTCTATAACTTACTTAGTACATTTTTTCTTTTTAATTACTAAATTGCTTAATTTTTTCCATTCTTTACATATCGCCTTGTTTCTTATGTCCATTTTCAGTTTTTTTTTTCCCATAAGTGTAATAACCATCTTTATAATTATCCTAAAAAGAACCTAAAAAAAAAATTTTATACTGCCTCCTCCGTCATTAATTCATCCCTTGATTTTCTTAACTCGCTTCTGTTAATTTCTCTTCGAATAGTTTTTCGTAATTCCTTACGATAACGAAGAATCCCACTATATATGATATACAGGATAACGGCTACTACAAGTGTTAGTAAAAGGTACTCTGACAGCGAAAACCCCTTGTTTGATATTTCGCTCCTTGCGTCTCCATTCGAGGCCTGGTTGATAACTATTTCCTCTTTAGACTTGGCACTACCCATTTTACTCCATATCGGTGCTTTTCTTCTTATGGTTTTTTGGTTGGCAGGGTCGCCATGTAATAATTTGATGTTCAGATAGGTTGCAGCAAAGGGTTCAAAGAAAACGGTGTTTCATATTCAACATCAAACTATATTCTGCCTCTTAGTCCATGTCGCCACATACATAGTTGTTCCACTTACGCTAAATGTTTATATTACATATTTGTTATATCGACAGTATTGTTATACTAGCTAATCATAATAACTAATTAGAACACTAATACAATATACTAATACAGAGTGTTTTACCCTCATATTACACAAATTCTTCTTGTCCAAACGCCTTTTTTTATTTAAAGTTGAACATGTTTCTTAAAAAAACAGCCAACACCAGGTCTTTAAAATAAAAGTGACTATTTTTTAATTTAAATTTGGAACTGAGATCATTCCAGTTGAAGGGTCCAATGAAAAAAGTGCCTAAGTCACATTTTCGTCAATTTTGAACTAGCAGTGCCCTCTGGGTAAACTTTTTGTAAGCTTTCTGTCACTATTTTCAAAATTGTTGTAAGATGTTCCTAGGTGATTATATGAGAATATGAATTTTTAAATAAGGTTGCTAGTTCAGTGCAATATGTGCCTAAGTCCAATAAAATAATAATATTGCTGCAAAATGTGCCTAAGTGAGCATTTCTTCATGGTTATAAATGTGTGACTTCAGTGAAAAAAGTGCCCTAGTCCACTGGCATAATATCCCCGCGTAATTTGTTATTTACAATCAGTGGTTTCAAAGCAGTGAGAAAAACGCACGTGCTTGTGTCGATTTATTTTATTTTAGTTAGTTTACGTAGAAAAAAAAATTTAAAAAAATAGACTCAGACACTGATATCTATGAATAACTTGGTGTTTATTTCTATGAATAAATTTGTGTTTCTTTAACCTGTTTTTGTATCTTTAAATAAAAATATTTCCCGGTGCCGGCAACGTCGATGTTAAATTTGGAATTTGGTTTAAGAGGTGGCGCCGTCTTTCGGAAGAGACGTTAAACTGTGGGCCCCGTGTCATGGATGTTGGCACGTTAAAGAACCCTACCCTCGACAAAGAGGGATTCGGCAAAATTACCAGATAGTGTGTGACAAATTCCCTGGCGTCGGTGATTGGCCTTGTTGCGGAAAAAGGCCGACGTAAAATAAATAAATAAAAAAAAAAATAAAAATATGTGACACTTTTTTATTAAAATTTCATTGAATTCAAAGAAAAAAGTGCCTAAGTCCATTTTCGAATTTTTTTTCTTTCGAAAAGTACGCCACTAATCTTATTTCTGTTTAAAGCCACTCATTCTAATAGTAATTAAATATAATGTGTATAAAAATCAAGTAAATATTCGCAAAGGTAATATTTCCAGAAATAAAAGAAAACTTCAAACGCGTTTTTCTCGAAAACTGCAAAATGTGACTTAGGCACTTTTTGCATTGGACCCTTCAGTTGTAGAACTGCCTAATGTTCATGCTAAAAACGTCAGTTTTTCCACCATTGACAGATACAACACAAGATACAAAATCATCGAAATCAAAAATTTTCTCGTTTCGTTCGTTTCATTGACATTTCTACCTTCTGGTGAAAGTGGTCGGCCGACATAAACGTGTGGCCTGGCTCAAAGTATTTTATAGGTAGTTGCTTCAGATTTACTTCACTGCAATTTACTAAGTAGACAAAAATGAATATAGGGCACAATTTTTGTTCTGCGCAGAACAATTATCTAACCAGATGGTTATATGTTCAACATCCCGATTTTTTTTTAAATGCGTAAAAAGCAGAAACTATTTCTTCTTTGTTGCGCTTGGCTACTCCTTCATGCCATAAAACTGCCAAAGACTTTGTTGATTTTGCTTTGCCAACAGGTACGAAAC
The DNA here is from genome assembly GCA_963969555.1 of Polydrusus pterygomalis. Lineage (NCBI taxonomy): Eukaryota > Metazoa > Arthropoda > Insecta > Coleoptera > Curculionidae > Polydrusus > Polydrusus pterygomalis. The sequence continues at coordinate 3,887,686 of OZ018381.1, read as the reverse complement.
TCTCGTTAAACGCGATGGTACAGCCGGCAATTCAATGCATTTCTTGTCCTAACGCACAAATTCGAAGGAGATTACTAAGCTAAAACGTTCTAACTGATACATACGACATTCCGCTTCGTAATATTGTTTGATGTCATTAATTTTTACTAAACTAAAACGTCCTATCTATGTAGATAGGACAAATTTGCTTAGTACATCAAGATAGGACAAACCTTCTTAGTAATATTGTGGTTATTTGTAGATAGGACGAAACTGAATGCATGAAATAAGTGATTTTTAATGTAGTTAGGACGTTCTATTGTAGGAAAATAGTTAGAGATTTATGTTTGGACTACAAATATGCCTTTAACACCAAATCTAAAATTTGATTGGCATAATATGTTTTTGTGATTTAATAACGGATAAATTCAATACAAATTAAATGGGGACGTGTTTGGAAAAACGCTCGAACCCGTCTATTTTGTTTTTAAATTGCGCATGTTTTGACATAAAATGTAGGTATACAGGGTGTACCACGAAAGTGTGGCAGAAATTTTTTTTTTCCTTAAATGGGAACCCCTGTATGTTATTGCATTTTCAGATTGTCCGTAAAAATCTAGCCATGTTTGATGCAAAATGTCCTAAACATATCTTTAACTATTCACGAAATATTGAAGTTCAAATATTAAAATAACACTTTATTGAATTGATTTCTAAGTTACATTTTTAAAAATCTCAAAAGTTACTTTAGCAAATGTTGGAAGTTTCCGCCATTAACAGCTCTGCACTACCCCAGCCGATCAATGAATTCCTGCTGTACATTTTCTACGGTTTCTGGAGAAATATGCCTAATTACGTTACGAATGCGTTCCTTGAGAATTTCCATTTTTATGCATCAAACATGGTTAGATTTTTACGGACAATCTGAAAATGAAATAACATACAGGGGTTTCCATTTAAGAAAATTTTTTTTTCTGCCACACTTTTGTGGTACACCCTGTATACCTACATTTTATGTCAAAACATGCGCAATTTAAAAACAAAATCGACAGGTTCGAGCGTTTCTCCAAACACGTCCCCATTTAATTTGTATTGAATTTATCCGTTATTAAATCACAAAAACATATTATGCCAATCAAATCGTTCCAAATCTGCTTGAAATTGGTTTAAATGTATACGCTTTGTAGATCTATAGAAAAAGTCCACCGACGAATCACTTACCTCCCCTGGTCCAACCTTTACGAACGTTACAAAATGATCGGCAATATTAGAATCAATTACCCCTGAATCCATTAAATTTTTAATATTTGTAAATATTAGATCTATCAGAGACATGGAAAGTAGAGATACATGAGTTGGTTCCCTAATAATTTGTGACATATTAAATGAAGAAAACATATTCTCTAGCTGCGCGCTTTGGCTGGCCTCTGAGTGAATCATGTTTATGTTAAAATCACCCAAACATATAATATTCTCATATTCAGTGTATAAATTTGATAACATGTCCTCTAAATAATTTTTTAAAAACTGTGCAGTGTTTGAGTTTGGCGGACGGTATATAATTCCTATAACAACATTGTCAATCTGTAGCTTAAGCTTTATTCATAGACATTCAATGTATTCGAAAGATGTAGAGATTAGTGTTTCAGTGACAATATGACTCTTAACATAGACACCAACCCCACCAACACGTTTATTTATGAATTATAAGTGTTGAAACTTACAGCAGCATCAGATATTCCAGGTTGTAACCAAGTCTCTGTCACTCCAATAATATCGTATTTCTTTGCCTTCACATGACTTACAAAGAAGTCGAAATTCGCTAATAATGATCTTACATTCACATGACCGACCAGTAGATTCATTATCACATTAATGAATCCTTTGATGGGATTAATATTGGGCAAGTTCATTGTGGAAAACATAATTTTGACTATAACGGTTTGGAGCTGTCGTTACATAGAAGTTCTCTCTAGATCTTCTTTGATGGTCATGTACAGGGTTATCCAACCAAGACTAGACAAGGCGATTTTTTGACTTTTCCTGTACTTTTATAAAAAAACTGAAATAGCCATCTTAAGTCATTTTCTCCCGCGAATTCGAATATCTTCAGCAAAAAACAATTGAACATCAAACAAAAGTACTAGGGGTCACTTTGATATTTTTTTAAATGGGATGCCGTATTTTTAATGAGCTTATCCGATTTCTCATATAAATTTTGATCTAAAATGTTGGATTTTTAATTCAAAAACGCCTTTTTTCTTCAGTTTTAAATTCGGAAAATGTTCGTCTACCGTACGATTAATACCTGATAGATGGATACCCGTTTCACCTGTTCACCCTTTAACCTGCTTTAAAGTGTCCGTCAGTTAGACAAAATAATCAAGTGTCAAATTTCTATATATTTTTCACGAATTAATTACAAATTTAGTAGTTTTTGCAAATCTATTATTGCTTACGTATAATGTACATCTGATATTTGTGTGTTTTTTAATAAATGTTCAGGATATAAGCCTTGTTTCATTTTATATATTAATAAACGTCATTGTATTTAAGAATATGACCTGTCGAACACATAACATCCCCATTATTTCTAACATAGTTTTCACAGTAGTAAGTCTATTACATCCTAAAATATACCGCAAAGCTTGAATTTGTTTTCGCTGCAGTGTATTATTCTTATTGTTATTAAGTAAAAACAATATTGAAGTGCAATAGTTGAAATGCGGCATGATACTAATTGTTTTATAAATAATTTGTTTTGTCCATTCGCTAAGATAAGACCTCATTCTTCCAAGAAGATATATTTTTTGACACTTTTTTAGCTATGTATTCTGCATGTTGGAAAAACGTCAAATTCACATCTACAATGAGTCCTAAGTATTTGTATTGTTCTACTCGTTGTATATTTACATTATTTATAAAAATTCCACCATGAGTTTTTGTTGGAATATTACTAAACCTACCCTTTATAAGAATAAATTTTGTTTTTTCTATATTAAAACTAAGACCATTTTGGGTAAGCCAGTTACATAATCCTGCAAGTTCTTCGTTTATAGTATTTACAATCATATTTACATCTTTTCCTATAAAATATAAATGTGTAATCTGCAAAAAGCTTAATATTACAGTTTTTTTATATTCCCAGTTATGTCATTTATGTACACTATAAACAAATTTGGGCCAAGTATAGTTCCTTGAGGTACACCAAACGCATTTGTTTTTGGGTCTGAGGGAGTTCATGTATCTTGTTTCCTGGGTGCGATTTTCTAAATAGCTTGCATACCACTTTAGTGTATTATTAATTCATTCAGCCGATACTAGTTGGAAATCCATAATAATTATAGTATTATGAGATACAGTTAAACAAAGTTGAACTTGTAAATTTTCACTATATTAAACAGAAAATGACATGTTTCGCTAACACTGTAGCTTCGTCAGATGACAATGATTTAATAAAGGTGAAAAGTAAAAATTGGGTGCAATAAAATTAAAATATTTAAGATGTAAATAAAATAGTGGGAGGGTAGGTACCTAATTTAATTTAATTTTGAAACCCTCTGTTGGATTTTCCCACAATTGTAACCCTCCCACTATTTTATTTACATATTAAATAGTTTAATTTTATTACACCCAATTTTTACTTTTCACTTTTATTAAATCATTGTCATCTGACGAAGCTACAGTGTTAGCGAAACATGTCATTTTCTGTTTAATATAGTGGAAATTTACAAGTTCAACTTTGTTTTACTGTATCTCATAATACTATAATTAGTATATTATTACGCAAACCATACTATTTTAACTTTTCTAAGAGTAACTTACAGTCTATAGTTTCAAAAGCTCTACGTAAGAACACTACACCAATTACCTTCCTTTGTCTTAGATCACTTTTCCAGTTTATTAATACAGATTGTAATGCGCATTCACAAGAATTTCCCGTCGGAATCTAGCTTGATATTGGCTTAAAAAATTGTTGTTTTCAAAATAATCTATAAATTGTTTATTAACCACATTCTCAAGAAGTTTTTCATATACTGGAACCATGTTTATAGGTCTATATGAGGTATTCTACTGAACATAATCTTATTATTAACTCTAACAAAACTAAAGTACTACTGTTTAGTTCTATAAACCATCGACCCAATGTCGAGAATCATATCAATATTGAGATGAATGGGGACCATCTTTCTTTTTCTGATAATGTCAAAATTCTGGGCTTAAATCTCGATCCATCTTTGAGATTTCGGAAACACATAGGGGTGATTTTGCAAAAATGTTATCTTCGCTTGCGCCTTCTCTATGCTAACAAACACATATTAAATTTTAAAATAAGGAAGAAATTAGCAGATTCTCTGGTACTATCGATAATTAATTATTGTCTTATAGTTTATTACCCTTATCGAGACCAGAGGTCTTAACAGAGATTACAACGTATACAGAATGCATGTTGTCAATTTGTTTGTGGTTTAAGAAAGTTTGATCACGTGTCTATTCATATATATATGAGTTAAAATGGTTAAAGGTTTCGTTTCTGTTTAAGTTTCTACTGCTATCTTTTATGTATCGCCTGTTTAAAAATCAAGCACCAAAATATTTGTTAGAGAAAATCATACCTAGGAATCAGGTACATAATAAAAATATAAGACATAATACTTTGACTATGCCGCACCACTCAACAGCTCTATTTACTCGAAGCTATACATTTAATGTTGTATCCTTATATAATCAGTTTAGACCTAGTTTACATTATTCTCTTCATCAGATTCGAAAAATGTATAAACAGCTATTTTTGGAGGAGCAATTACTTGGGTAGATTTTATTCTTAATGTAGTAGGTATCTTTATGCCCTATTATCTAAATTATTTATTTAGTTATTTTTTTAAATTTGTATTTATTTTTAATTTGCATTAACTTTAAGTTAATTGTGATATTGTGTTAACTATAAGCATTTTTATAAGTATATCTCTTTGTAATATAGGGTTAAGAGTTAAAGAGTAGCTCTAGCTAATCTTTGCCCTATGGACAAATGTAATCTATTTACATTTGTGAATAAAAAGACAGTTTATTATTATTATATTGTTCACATTTATTAGTGTTAGCTATATTTTATATAGGAATTATGGAGTACTTTTCAGGAAAAGTACCATGCTCTAGACTAGTATTTATTAATTGCAGAAATATGTCACCAATCACCTCAACCGAAGTTTGCAATATACTTGTTGTTATACTTTTTTTTTTCTTTAAGTTTTTCACTACTTTTTTCAACTCCATTAGTGACAGTTGTTTAAAATTACTCATTGTTGTATCGAATGGTCCTATTTTTAACTACTCCTTCAATATCTTGTTGGCTAATGCTGTTTGTTATTTCCTCAATGCTCTTGATAAAATACATGTTTAATTTATTAGCAATCACCTTCTTTTCAGAGGTGTTATTAAAACCACATTCTTTTCAGAGGTGTTATTAAAATAAATATCTGTTATTCCATTACTACTCTTCCCACCAACAAGTTTTTTAATTGTTTTCCATAATTCTGTTGTGTAATTTTTGTTCCTGTCTATTGTTGTATTGTAATAATATATTTGCTGCTGCCTTATCATATTCACCACCTGGTTTCTTTGTTTTCTATACTGATTGAAATCATCATTATTTTTTGTGATCATTGCTCTCCGATATAATAAAATTGGTCTCGTTCTTTAATGTTTCTTTCTATGTCGCGTGTCCACCATTTTTTATTGGACCACTCAGCTGGAAGAATTTCTTGTTTGATTGGTGCATGTTTATTTAGTGTACACGTTAAAGTATTGACCAACTTGTCAGCCAATACATCAATGTCTATAGAATTTATGTTCCATACAATCTCCATTAACTCTATTTGGCTCCCTTCATCAAAATGTCTATAGTCTCTATATATTTTTACAATATCACATTGGTCCTTATTCTCTACATGCTCTGCAGTAATAATACAGTGGTCTGTAATTTTCGGTGTTAAATGCATTTTAGGTAAAAGATTTTTGTCATTTGTAATAAATAAATCTATAATTATTGTTGAATTATTATTGGTAATTCTAGTAAAGCCGCTAATATTTTGATGTAAGCAATTTTCCGATATAATTTTTTTCATTTTATTAGAGTTACCTATAAGTGTTTTTGAACATATCAATATTAGAATCGCCTACACAAATCATTGTCCCTTCTTGGGGACCATATTCTTCAAAAAAATCCTCCAAATGATTTAATAGATCAGCCTTACTTTATTACTATATTACATTATATTTTTTGTTTTTTGTTGTTATTTCGACTCCTGTAATCCATAGTTCATCTGATATTGATTTTTGTAGTATGATTTTTAACTGAATATTATCCTTTACATATATGGTGGTTCCTCCAGTATACCTGCTGTGACAAAGTATTTATGATGCGATACCCGTCTTATTGTATTTCATGGTAAAATATCTGTTCGGTTACATGTGTTTCTGAGAGACACACTATAATTATAGTATATAACTATAATAAGGTTCCACTTATTTACAGTACTAGTTATTTCTTCTTTATGGGCTAACAAACTTTGTATATTTAGGTACATTAATTGACCCGATGATTGCTATTTCTGGTGTATAAAAATACCTAAATCCTTCTGCCAAACTGAGCCTCACTGATGAGCCGTAAACGGCGAAACGCGTCTGGGGATGAGTCTGGCGGAAGGAAACAGACAAAACCTTTTTCGAATTAATACCTAAATAGTTCACTCTCTGCTCTAACTCCTTGTAAACTCTCTTATATGCTTCACAGCTTCTGCCAAAAGCTCTAGGATTATATTCCATATTTGGTACTTTTAATATTTCTGCAGTATATTTACAGTTAGCATATAAGTTTTCCTGCGATTCACATTCCTCAATTTTGTGTTCCACTGCACATTTGAGGCATATATTTTTTCCTGATTTACATTCCTTTGCTATGTGTCCAAACTTAAAACATTTAAAACATTTTACAACATTAATATGATCATAGAGCTTTTAAGAGTTCCACCCAATTGATGACCTTTCTTTGTTGTTCAATAAACTATAATATGTATTTGAGTCTACTTCCAGTACCACACTTCCGTACCCTTTTTTCCCTTGTAATGCTTAAGAAGAGTTGTTTTTCTGTCTTCTTCCTTGGTGGTAATAGCATTTTGCAAAATAATTTTTTCTATAAAATCTTTTTCGTCAGAACAGCTTTTCTTGTACAGGGTGTCCAGTTTTCGTATGTTTTACGGGTTATCTGCGTTATTAGTAAAGATAGAAGGTTGCGGTTTTCGCGACACTGTGTTACTTTTTTGAGAAACAAACGATGCCATAAACAGAATTTTCATAGCCCCCTTAGTTTTTTAGATACAGGGTGTTTTTGAAAATTTTGCATTTTGGGACACCCCCAGTATCTCGGTTACGTTGCAACTTATCAAAAACGTAAAAAATGAACTTGTTAGTTTTTTTACGTAGAATCTAGTGGCTTAGTCAGATTTTTTCTATGTTTAATTGTTTTCGAAAAAAAGAGCAAACTTGCATTTTTTTAAATGGGACACCCTATATATTTTTAGCTATTATGATTCAGTTTATCACAAGCTTATTAAAAATATATAATACTTTATAGCTGTGTTCTATGTGAAGCTCAAAATTTCAATTTTTCAACAAACTTACATTTTTTTTAAATGGCACACCGTATAAATTTTAAGATTAAACAATTCAGATTGTCACAAGCTTCTCACAAATATAAACACTAATTTTAAAAATATATTCCTATAACAATAACTTTTATAAATATAAATAACAATTAACTCAGTTGTGTTATACGTTCGAAAATTAAAAACTACAATTATTTGGGTGATTTAGGAAACTGTCTCATAAATATTGCTCAAACTGTTTTCCATTATGCCTAAGACATGTTTCACACATTGTTCTGATTTGCCTCAGTGCGTTTAAAATAATAAAAGGTCATGCCTGTAACTCTCTAAAGGCTCTTTCAGTGGCTTCTCTTAAATCTGCCATCGTTTGGTACTGGACGGTATAAATTTTATTTTGTAGGTAGCCCCACAAAAAAAAATCCAAAACCGTTAAATCGGGTGACCTGGGTGGCTACCTTACAGGTCTATGTGTTTCAATCCAGCGGTCAGAAAAATGATTGTTAAGATATGCTCTTACAATATGAGCATTGTGAGCGGGAGCTCCGTCCTGTTGCAAATATAAACTGCTGGCCACTCGAACTTACCGATAGAGATTTTTAGGCAAAATTTAAAGTTTAATATTTTCAACAGGAATGTAAATTTTTCAACGCCGATTGCAGATTTTGAAAGCTGTTTTTTTTCGGATTAAGCTGCATGACGTATATTTATTGTAGGACCATAGGTTTATTATATACGGGGTGATCAATAATGTCATGCAAAAAATCAAAAAGTATGTATGAGTGAAATTTCCAAAATAAATTTTTTTGGTCGTTGCAATAGGGTCCGTTACTTAGGTAACATCAATATCTCTAGACGTTTTTGTCAGTTTTTGGATTAAGGACGTTAGGTCTTGTACACACTACTAAACATAAAATGTGGGTAGCAAAATTTTTAAAATGCTATAACTTGACATTGGATGGACGGTTCTTGATGATTTTTGCGGATTTGGAATCCTTAATTCACGTAGATTTTCTACGATCTAAATATTTTATTTGAGGGTGGAAATTTACACATTATACCGGGTCGATAATAGACAAAAACATAGCGACAAGAACAAGTTTATTACATTATATTCTACAATATACAAGATTGGTTAACAACGGCCCAAAGTCAATCCTTACAAAATTTCTAATTCTAAGCCTAATTTAAAGGTTACTGCAATCCCTAAAAAAATCTGATATACTGTAATAACATGATGATGATTAATATAAACCAATGAAATTTTAGGGAATAAAATCAAGCACGTTTCAAGGTCACAACGGATTGAAGTTGGTGAATTTCAACTTTTCATGCGTGATTGAGGTTAGGTTATTGTAAACTAATTAAAATATTTAAATGGGGTCGCTCTCCTTCAACTCTCGAATAAGGGTATTTCCTTTTCCACAGCCATATTTTAGTCTGTTTTCCTCGAAAAAAATGTTTCTTGTCCACATTGCTCTTTTGTGTGGGTTTTGTGCAATAAGCCTTTTGCTTTGCAGATGCTTTATGTATGCTATTTTAATCTTAAATTGCTTTGCTCCCAGGGAAAAGCTTTTACTAATTGTCTGATTAAACAGGAAATCACTAAAGTCCAATTACTACCACTCATATTTTCAATAAAAATATTAAAATATTTTAAGGTTAGGTATCAAAAACGAAGGCGTAAAAAATGGATTGACCTATGTGGATGACGAAATTTTCGGCTATTCTTGAAACGCACATGCACGTCCGTGATCACGGATGTATGTGGATCCAGCCTTAGGTGAATATAACTGAATTAGACATAATACCGAATCACCGAATTAAATAACACCGCGACTGCCCGGTTCTGCCGTATTTTATGGCGATCGGAAAAATTCCCAGCCTACTCTGCAAACCCACAGCACCGATGCAAATCGCATGCTGGGGATATTTTTACTTCGTTCCGCTGTTTGTATTGGCAATATGTTATTATGTGGTAGTTTCTGGAATATAAAATTGTTGCTTGCGTGATTTTGAAGAAATTTACGTTAAAAAAAATGAGTGTATTTGCAAAAACTGGCTATTGATTAATGTGATAATAAAGAGGCACTGCAGGGCCGACTTAAGTTAAAATGTTCACCCGGGCGAGAGGGTAATTTGGCGCCCCAAAAATGTTAAGTGCTAAGGAAAAAAGGTAGGCTGTACATTTTTTGTGTTGCTTCGACCACCGTAACAGTAATTAATACTACCTAATAATCGTTCTATTGAAGAATATTATTGCGCCCCCTAGACGCGGCGTCCTGTGGAGTCGCCCAGGTAGCCCGGACCTTAAGCCGCCTCTGAGGCACTGTATAATAGTGTATAACTTAAGTTTTTAACACTGACATTTTACTATATTCCTGTTGCGTTCGCGATTGTTGCGTAACGAAGAGTTATAATTAAATTTTATTATACAGATCCGAAATGTTTAACTTTTTGGGGAACACTTTTAATCAAATCTCGATAAAACATAATAATTTAAAATAAAACCCAACGTTTATTGACCACTTGAACGTAAACTAGAGCACCTACTATAAGAAATTTCCACTGACTAATTCTCACTTTCGGTTTATTTTTAGAATGGAAATAAATATAAGCCCGCCGATTGAAAAAAACTGCACACATGTTTGTGTTTACGGTATAACAGACAAAATCGGCCCAGCAAAAGTGGGGGAGAGTTGGGTGAATCGGGATGCCTATGAGCTGAGTTTATTAGCTTTCTAAAGGAAACATTATATATATAATTTATTTATCATTTATTATTTAGGGGCAAACAACAACACGCAAAATATATATTTTTTTAATATTAAAGGCCAAACATGATTTTATTTATTTTGTGATGATAAGTATTTTGTTTTTGAAATTTCCTATTTTGGTCCTGTCAAGTAATTTTTGATTAAATTTAAGTAGCTTAATGGGCAATATTCAGAGATATTTGAAGACACCCCTAAATGGTTCCTTAACCTTTACCAACTTTTGTATAGGCTGAACTAGCAAAAACTAGTTTAAAAGGCGCTGTCTATCGAATTTGAAGGAAGTAATCTGCATATAGCATATAAAATGGCTTCTCTCCAAAATGTCTGATAACGGTGTTAGTTTTAATTGACGCTAGAAAGAGACAACCATTATAACAACAATGTTTTTGTTTAGTTGTAAGATAAGAGTATATGTTGCTGATGGGTTGTCCGTACAAAGAAACCTTCGTTATATAATTTTTTTTTGTCAAAATCCTTTTACTTGACAAAAAGTCTAACTGGGTAGTTTTAAAAACACTGGAATGCAACACTAAACATACAAATTTAGGATGAAGATTCAGAAACTGTTTCACAGTAGCCGTACTGTAAAATTGACAATCAGTATTTTTACGAACTTACACAAAGACAAAATGAGCTGGCACATCGTTGTATTTAGAATGTCATATGGAGTCAAAAAAAGGAAAAATATACCAGGTGTCCCATTTAAAAATCGAAAGTTTATGTCACTTCCGGTTAAACGGGAGGTTTAATAATGTTGAGTCACCTGTCAAAAAATGCAGTTTTATGTCGTATACAAATAACCCGAATTTTATTCCATTATCTTAAAAAACAAAAAAGTTAGAGGGGCGAACCACCTACCGTAGACACCGGGTATGTACAGGGTGTCCAGTTTTCGTATGTTTTACGGGTTATCTGCGTTATTAGTAAAGATAGAAGGTTGCGGTTTTCGCGACACTGTGTTACTTTTTGAGAAACAAACGATGCCATAAACAGAATTTTCATAGCCCCCTTAGTTTTGGAGATACAGGGTGTTTTTGAAAATTTTGCATTTTGGGACACCCCCAGTATCTCGGTTACGCTGCAACTTATCAAAAACGTAAAAAATGAACTTGTTAGTTTTTTTCACGTAAAATCCAGTGGCGTAGTCAGATTTTTTCTATGTTTAATTGTTTTCGAGTAAAAAAGCAAACTTGCATTTTTTTAAATGGGACACCCTATATATTTTTAGCTATTAAGATTCAGTTTATCACAAGCTTTTTAAAAATATATAATACTTTATAGCTGTGTTCGATGTGAAGCTCAAAATTTACATTTTTCAACAAACTTACATTTTTTTAAATGGCACACCGTATAAATTTTAAGATTAAACAATTCAGATTGTTACAAGCTTCTCACAATTATAAAACACTAATTTTAAAAATATATTCATATAACAATAACTTTTATAAATATAAATAACAAATAACTCAGTTGTTTTATACGTTCAAAAACTAAAAACTACAATTATTTGAAATAAATATTGCTCAAACTGTTCTCCATTATGCCTAAGACATGTTTCACACATTGTTCTAATTTGATTCAGTACATTTAAAATAATAAAAGGTCGTGCCTGTAACTCTCTAAAGGCTCTTTCAGTGGCATCTCTTAAATCTGCCATCGTTTGGTACTGGACGGTATAAATTTTATTTTGTAGGTAGCCCCACAAAAAAAAATTCAAAACCGTTAAATCCGGTGACCTGGGTGGCCACCTTACAGGTCCATGTATTCCAATCCAGCGGTCAGGAAAATTATTGTTAAGATATGCTCTTACAATATGAGCGGCAGCTCCGTCCTGTTGCAAATATATGCTATTAAGATGAGCTAGGGGCACATTCTCTACTATTTCGGGCACAATGTTTTCCAAAATTTCTAAATATTTATTTGCAGTAAGACCACCTTCAAATATATTATATAAAATTTTACTTCCCAGTATGAAGCATGAAACGCTAAACCCAAATCTGCCTTGCCGTTCCCGTGGAAAGATAACATGTTGATTTTCCTGGCACCAAAACCCAGTATTTTGCCGATTAAATATACCGGCACTGGTAAAATAACTTTCATCAGACCAATGATTTTCTCTATTAACATTTTGTAAATACCAATTACAAAACTCTACGCGGCGCTCTGAGTCACCGAGATGTAAATTTTGTACAACATGAAATTTGTATGGCTTAAACTTATGTTTTTTTAGAATAGTTTGAACCCTTGATTTTGTAACACCAACAGAACCTTCCACTGTTCTACAAGAACTATTTTGATTTGTTTCAATTGAAGCCAAAACATTTACTTCATCAATGTCCTGGTTTTCCTTATTGTAAATACTAGGTCGGGGTTTGGAAAATGAGCCGATTCCAATTAAGTTTGATTTTATTTTTTAAAATATTCTTTTATCTGGCTGTCTTCTTTCTGGGAATCTGCGAATATTACGTTTTTATAAATTTTAAAATATGATGAAAAATATAAAAAGATGCACATACCTGTTAAAATAAACTTCAAAGCTTCATCAGAATTTTCGTTACACTGAATATAACGAACAACCATATCATACTTTTCATAATTCTCGAATTTTGCATTCGCAGCCATAATTAAGAAAAAACTGCTATTTATCGAAACTAAATAGAAATAACGAACAGAAAATGGATAACCCATTCTGACAGTAAATAAAGATTTTTTCAGATAATAAGCCTGTCATCTTTTGTTTTCTTAAATACCCGTCATGGCCTACTAAAAAAAATGAATATTTGTTGAAAAATGTAAATTTTGAGCTTCACAATAAATACAGCTATAAAGTATTATATATTTTTAAAAAGCTTGTGATAAACTGAATCATAATAGCTAAAAATATATAGGGTGTCTCATTTAAAAAAATGCAAGTTTGCTCTTTTTCTCAAAAACAATTAAACATAGAAAAAATCTGACTACGCCATTGGATTCTACGTGAAAAAAACTAACAAGTTAGTTTGTTACGTTTTTGAAAAGTTGCTACGTAACCGAGATACTGGGGGTGTCCCAAAATGCACAATTTTCAAAAACTATCTAAAAAACTAAGGGGGCTATGAAAATTCTGTTAATGGCATCGTTTGTTTCTCAAAAAAGTAACACAGTTCCGCGAAAACCTCAACCTTCTATCTTTACTAATAACGCAGATAACCCTTAAAACATACGAAAACTGGACACCCTGTACATTCACGATTTTATTTTTTAGGCTTTTTTTTAGTCATTTTAACTTCATAGTCTTCCCCCAATTGTTTTTGTATGCTGTTCGATACACTTATTAAATCCTCTTTCTTTTCGCAACTTGTGGCTACACCTCCGTCGTTGATATATTTTATTTTTGATACCCCAGCTTTTATTTTTTCTGGCATAATTTTTTCTTGAATAACTGTCTTCGTTACATAGCTTTCCTGCATTTTTTTTTAGCTTTATCACAAGTACATCATTGTTTGTTTTTCAGCTACGTCACTATATTTTACCCTTTCTTCATGTATCTGAATTCTGGTTTTTACATCTTCAATTTCTTGTTTAAGATTCTGAATTTGCCAAACACGATAAGACGATCTTTGGTTGCAATTAGTTTATCCTTTGTACGAACCACCTCATCTTTGCTTCTAACAAACTTTTGATAAACCGTGTGTTTCTCAAAAGACGTTCCCCCCTATAGCTTTTCTGTATTTATAGATATTAAAATTAAATTTTGAGATTATGCATAAGAGATGAGTATGCATTTATTGGCATAATTTTCAATTGATAAGCACTTCCGGTTTGACCGGAAGTGACCTTGAGTTTTGTATTTTAAATGGGACATCTTGTATATTTTTACTTATTGGGATTCAGCATAACATTCTGAGTAATATGACACCTCAATTGTCATTTTTAGATGTGCTATACCATTTTTATGTTTATTTTTTATTTTTAATCTAGAGTGCTACAAAGTAATTAAATCTGTTAATTTATAATAATAATAATAATAATAATAGTCTTTATTAAGAATATAAATTATAAATTACAATTCTTAAAGGGCGAATTCTAGCTGATAAATATCAGCTACTCAACATTAACCCTTTTAAAACAAAATAAATTATTAATATTGCGTAATCCGACAATATAATATATAGTAAATATAGTGAGTCACAAATTATATAACAAAAATAATAATAAAAAATGAGCCATAATAGTAATAATATGCACCGTTGGCACACATAATGTGCACCACAATACGTTCTAGTAAAAAACAGCAGTTCTAGATTTAGGTAGATATATAGGTAAAATCACAGAAACTAGCCCTCAGCGTTAGGATTAACCTGCTTCGCCAGAAGTAAGTTTCTTATTCTATTACGAAACAACATTAAAGAGGGGCAAGTGAAGTAATTATTAAAAATATTAAAATATTTTACCGCGTTGTAGGTAAATCCTCGCTGAAAAATAGTTTTTTTATGTTGGGGCATCGTGAGTGTATTTGATCGAACTGAAACATTGTGAATATCTTTTCGAAAAACTAACTCAGATCTTAAGTACATAGGTGTTGATGTTTTTAATAATTTGTATACAAATGTCAATAATAAAAGTTGAAATATATTGGCCATATTCAACCAATTGAGTTCACATATTTTTAGCGAAATATGGTCATATTTTTTTAAATTAAATATAAATCTGCAGCAATTATTCTGCATTATTTGTAGATGTTGCTTGTCCTCTTGAGTTAAACAAGGATAATATAAGATAATACAATATGAAATCATAGACAATATATAGGCTTCACATAACTTTTTACGCACTGTAAAGTTAAGAATATGTTTATTTGCATATAGTATTTTTAACACCATGTAAGTCCTTTTACGTAAGTTTGATATATGTCTACTAAACCTTAATTTGTCATCAAACAGCACCCCTAAGTTTTTGGCAGTATCCGTGAAGTGAAGACGCTCCCCATTACATTGTACATTGATATACTGTTTCAAAAAGTCATAACACCCTTCAGGTGCAAAAAGTAAAACCTGTGTCTTTTGACCATTTAATCTAAGGTTGTGTTTACTGCTATATTCAGAAATTCGCTGCAAGTCTGTGTTAATGTTTGCTTCGATATCGTTATAATTTGACGGATGAAAAGTGCAGACAAGCTGTGTATCATCGGCATAAGTGTGGACTTTGGAAAATGATGGTATTTTACCGATATCGAAAGTATACAATATAAAGAGAAGGGGTCCCAAGATGGAGCCCTGTGGTACCCCAGACGCCACATTACCGATGTCTGACACTTCTGAGCGCGATCTTACAAGTTGCCGTCTACCCTCCAGGTAATTTTTAAAAAAGGAGATTGCTTGATCTGACAATCCAAAGTAATGCAGCTTTGCAAGCATAAGGGTATGGTCCACGCAATCAAACGCTTTCGAATAGTCAAGCAGTGTTAAGAGCGTTGCCATCCCCCTATCCAGGTTCCCAATAATAATATCATTAATATGCAAAAGAGCTGTCGTCGTACCGTGGCCAGGGCAAAATCCAGACTGGTGAGCCGGTATTATCCCATTTTCAGTTACAAAAGTAAGAAGTTGTTGGTACACAACCCTTTCAAGAACCTTGCTTAGTACCGGTAAGAGACTTATTGGTCTTACGTCATTTAACGTTGCCGGGGAATTTACTTTAGGTATTGGACATACCATTGCCGTTTTCCAAACTTCGGGAAAATAACCCTGCTCTAGACAAATATTTATTATATGTGTATAGTGATTAAGTAATATAGGTAAACCTAATTTTAGCATAATTAATGATATCTCATCCAAACCAGCAGCATTAGACTTCAGTCTATGAACTACTGCATTTATTTCCTCTGGAGAGGGTAAGTGAAACACTAGTTGAGCATTACTGTATATATTTGATTGAAAATATTCAATAAGCTCTGCATCGGCGTTTGAATTAGAAAAGGCAGAAAGAAAGTGGTCATTAAGACTATTGGGGTTTTGCAAAATGTCAGGCAACTCGGGTCTTGGTTTGAAGAGTATATCGGCAACCTTAAGCCGTTTCCACAGAGTTGCAGCATCCTGCGAGTTAACGAACTTTAAATAGGCTGCCTTTTCACGTCTTACAGATGCTAATGCGAAATTACGTAATTGTTTGTAGTTATTCCAACTTTCCACCGTTTTATTTTTTTTGTATTTACGAAAAGCCTTATCGCGTTCTTTCAAAATTGCCTTTAGCGCATCCGTAAGCCATGGTGCCGGAGCCCTACTCAAACGAACGGTCCGTATAGGTGCATGAGTGTTAAATATGTTTAGTAAATTCTCAGTTAAAAAGGTAATTTTATTATCTATATTGTTCATATAATAAATATCATCCCAACTTACCCGGCGCATGTCCTCAATAAAAGCTTGTTCGTTAAAGTGTTTTTATTGTCAAGTAGTATATGAAAATTAAATTTAGGTATGTCATAATAATTTACTTTCTAAGTTTCACAAGCGTTTAAAAAATATAATTTTGTTTTCTTGACGTTTACTCCATTTTTCCAAATGGAACGATGGTGGTTCACTAGGATATTTAAAACGAGCATTTTTTTTTAAACAATTTGATACCATACACTCTTATGCTATTTTAAAATTGACACAAAAAAATTGGTAAGTCCCAATTGCAAATTTAAAAGCTTCATGCATTATTGTATTTTCTAAAGAAATAAGGTGGCTTTGAAAAACAATATTGGAATGCTTTTAAAAACCAATATGGTTTTAAATTGAAATTATAATATCATTGGTTTATTAAACTTACATTGTAAATCAGATATAATGGTTAGTTTTACTAGAAATTAACAAATTGATATGCTCCTAATTTTTGGAGTGACCAGAAAAATTATTCTGAAGCCGCAAGATTGTATGTATTGTATGTTTTATAAACTAATGACATTACAACTTTAAATTAGAGTTATATTGCTTTTCAAAACTATTCCATTGTTTTTCCAAGCCGCCTTTATATTTCTTTAGAATAGACAGGGCGGCAATAATGCATAACGATTTTAAATTTGCGATTGGGATTTAAGGCAAATTTTTCAGTGTCAATTTTAAAATAGCATAGGAGTGTATGGTATTAAATTGTTGGGCAAAAAATGCTCGTTTTAAATATTCTAGTGAACCACTATCGTTCTATTTGGAAAAATGGAGTAAACGTCAAGAAAACAAAATTTCATTTTTTAAACGCTTGTGAAACTTAGAAAGTCAATAATTATTATGACATAATTTTAATTTTCATATACGTACTACTTGACTATAAATTAACAGATTTAATTAATTTGTAGCACTCTAGATTGAAAATACAAAATAAACATGAAAATGTTATACCACGTCAAAAAATGACAAGTGAGGTGTCATTTTACTTAGAATGTTATGCTGAATACCAATAAGTAGAAATATACAAGATGTTCCATTTAAAATATTAAAGTCAAGGTCACTTCCGCTCAAATCGGAAGTGCTAACAAATTGAAAATTATGTCACTAAATGCAGACTCATCTCTTATGCATAAACTCAAAATTTCAATTTAATATCTATAAATATAAAAAAGTTATAGGGGTGAACGTCTTTTGAGAAACACCCAGTATATCGATGGGATCTGCTTCTCTACATTTTATACAATTAAATTTCAACTCAAGAGTTTAATTCTAATACTTTAACTTCTGATGATGTTAAATGTCCACATGCTTTACAGTTTCGATATCTACAAGTATCACATTTAAACTGCATTTTTGTTTTATTTACATATTATATCACATTTCATCATTTATAGGTTATCCTGACATGGATTTTAAACTCGACAAATTATAATACATTTGCCTATTTCGGAAACTACTTTTCTTTGTCGTAGAAAAATAAACTATTTACTTTCAGTTTTGATAACTTTTATTAGTGTTATTGTAGGAATTTTACCCCTCTTATTATCAATAGTAGAAAATAAGATTTGAGAACATTTTAACAACGATTTTAACCTTTTTTTTTTTTTTTATGATCGAGCACAAGCACTATAGGAAAATCCTTTAAGGCGCTCTGGGAGCGGTGCGTGTGCGAAGAAAGCGATTCACGTTTTTCTTGAATCGTTGGAGGTTATATTCGGTTGGAAACACGGTCTCAGAAAGGCCGTTCCACAAAGATGACGTCCTCCAAATGAAAGAGTTCTGAAACAATGATGTTCGGGGTGTACTAAGTTGAACCACATAGGGATGGGCGGCAGTGGTTCGTCGTGTGTTTCTGCTATGCATTACTCTAGGTGGAATCGAGCGGGCAATATCTGTCGAACACTTGCCATGAAAATATCTGTAGAAGAGAGCCAAATCACCAACCTGTCTTCGATGTTCTAAGCTGTCGAGGTTCTTAGTCAGCTCGTGGTCGCCGATTAGACGAACGGCTCTCCTTTGGATGGAATCCAACAACCGAAGGGTATGCTTCGGCGCAGAACTCCAGATATGAGAGCACTATTCCAGTGATGGTCGAATCTGGGCTTTATAGAGTGTCAAAAGTTGTTGAGGTGTATACAACTTGTTGGTACGGAAAAGTATACCGAGCTTCTGAGAAGCTGCCCTGGCGATTGCCACTACGTGATTATGCCAAGACATATTTCCTCCCAGGTTGACACCCAGCAAATTAATAGACGAAGTCAGTGGAATTGCGTGTCCTGCCATAACGATATCGGGTTCTGCAATGTTGACCTTCTTAGAGAAAACTGCAGCCTGGGTTTTTTGAGCGTTAAATTCGACTTGGTTACTGTCACCCCAAGACAAAATTTCTTCCAGGTCTTTATTAAGGCGTGATACCTCATGTTGTCTGCGAAGATGTGCGTCAGTAGCCGATGTTTGAGGTTTCAAAGTAAAAGATGAGATAAGTGTGCTGTCGTCAGCAAAGCAATATAATGGATTTTCTGTTTTCGCTAGAAGGTCGTTAATGTACAGTAAGAAGAGAGTGGGAGATAATATGGACCCTTGAGGAACACCAGCATTGATGGTGAAGGTGCCTGAGAGAAACCCGTCAATCGCCACTTGCAGAGAGCGGTCCTTGAGGAAGCTAGACAATTCCATCAGCATTTTGTCACGAAATACCGGGTGTCCACAGAAGGTGGGTCGCCCCTCTAACTTTTTTGTTTTTCAAGATAATGTAATAAAATTCGGGGGATTTTTATACGACATAAAACTGCATTTTTTGACAGGTGACTCAACATTATGAAACTTCCGGTTTAACCGGAAGTGACATAAACTTTCGATTTTTAAATGGGATACCTGGTATATTTAAAAATATACCAGTTCTTTCTTTCTGTGACTCCATATGACATTTTAAATACAACGATGTGTCACTTGTCACTTTTTGTCATCAGAAAATATTTTTTTTCCAAATTTATTGTTTTATCTAGAGGGCTATGAATACCAAAAAATCAGTTATTTCAGTTCTTTAATCTTGGGAAAAATACAATTTTACTATTTTTGGTCCAATGCTATGTGCTGTGTAAAATGTAATTTTTAAAGTTGTATAACTAATTTTTTTTAATGGCAATATGGTGGCTCGTCGGGTTAAGAAAAAAAAAATTCTATTACGATTATTTTGATACCATACACTATTAAGTTTTAGAAAAGCTGCCATTAAAAAACTTTAAAAAGTTAACTTGGAACTTTCCTAAAATAAAGCATCTTTGGAGAATAAATTTAGATTTAAATGTATCAAGTAGCATGTGACCAGCAAAACTGATAAAACAAAATCATGCCTATAAGAAAATTGACATGCTAGCAGCTTCTGTAAATTAGTTTGTTGTTTAAAATACATGGAAAATAATAGTGTTTACAAGGAGTGAAAAAGTTAATATGTTATTAGTGTTTGGAAATGTAGAAAGAATTCAACCGATGCTGCACGCCTTTACGCACAAAGATATTGTTATCGGCGTCATCCAACCCGGCACGATTAGGTACACAAAACTGGTTTCGAAAATGCGAAATGGGCCTGACACTAATAACATATCAACTTTTTCACTACTTGTAAAACTATTATTTTCCCTGTATTTTAAACAACAAACTAATTTACTTTGGCAGAAGCTGTCGGCATGTCAATTTTCTTAAAGGCATAATTTTGTTTTATCAGTTTTGCTGGTCACAGGCTACTTGATACATTTAAAACTAAATTTATTCTCAAAATATGCTTTATTTTAGGAAAGTTCTAACCCAGACGGCACAAACATATTCAATATATATTCCATGAATATTCTGCTGGCATATTGGAATATCCCATGAATATTCCATATCTTTCAGGGCATATGACTGACAGATTGCATGCATATTCCAGGTCACCATGAACTATATGCCTGCAATATCTTTTAATCTGCCAAAATAGATTCATGGCATTTTGTTAAGCCAAAATAATAATACCAAGCCAGGCAGCGAGAAATCAAAGTCACAAACATGAAGTTATTATTACATAAAAATTCTGACACAATCCATAAAATAATATGAATCATGTATAAAGCAATAAAATCCCAAACAAACAAGTTTTCACATAAATACATACTGTACAGGGTGTCTCAAATTCGAGCCTCATCATGCAGGGGTCTATAGGAAACTCTAAGAGATATATATATATATATATATATATATGTATAATTTTAACACGAAGGGCTACTTCAAAGGCAAAGTGTATAGTTATTGATATTCATTTAGACTATTTAATCCTATAGACGACATGGTTAGGTCTAACCACTAGAAGTCAGCGGAAAAGTCTGTAGAAATACAACTATAGGTTCGTCTCAATTAAGAGTAGGTATGAAAATAAAGAAAAGTTAGTACCTATAGTTGTATTTCTACAGACTTTTCCGCTGACTTCTAGTGGTTAGACCTAACCATGTCGTCTATAGGATTAAATAGTCTAAATGAATATCAATAACTATACACTTTGCCTTTGAAGTAGCCCTTCGTGTTAAAATTTAATTTCTGACGAAAGTGATTCCCGATAAGCTGGTGCGTTCCTATGTCCTCGGTGGCGCAATTGGTAGCGCGTTGTACTGGATATACAGAGGTTGTCGGTTCGATCCCGGCTCGAGGATTACTTTTTTCACAAATATAAATTATGTATTTAAGTACACTAACTTTTCTTTATATATATGTATATATATACAGGGTGTTACAAATTCGAAGTCATAGCATTGCTATCTCGGTAACCTTAAGAGATAGAGAGTTGGTTAAATTGAGGCAAAGTTGCGCATTTTTATGCTGAATAATTAACTAAAAAAGAAATTAAAAAATTCCGATTACTTTCGGAGATATCCGAAAATAACTGAAAAAATCAATTCTGGTTTTTATTTATTTACGGCCTTAATACTCGTTATTTCTAAAAACCAAGAGCACTTTTTTATTGCACTTTTTTATGCTCTTAAAAAAATAATTTTGTTTTTTAGATGCGACGTTTTGTTTCTTAGATACATCATCAACTTTATTTTTTTAAATACGAACCTGGATTTTTTATTCTTTTTTTGAGTAGCTTTTAACGTTCCAAAACTAATGATGTATCACACTTCTTGTCAGTATTTTGTATACTGTAGGAGTTTTTTGAAGATTTTTAAATACTGAAGAGTAGGCATTGACATTGAAACATTAGAAGTAGTGTGCTTTGATTTTGACAACAGATTTTCATAAATAGTCACCTTTCTGTAACAACTCAAACTTTGAAATCAGAAGGTGTGGTCGTTCCACCGCCAGATTCATCCCCAGACGAGTTTCACCGATCATCAATTTAAACTTTATTTATAAAATTAAGTTATAAAGACTGACAAAAATATTTTGTATTAAATTTGTAACTTTCAACAATGTTTAATTTCCTAGATATTCAAATAGATTGCCGTTGACGTGTATGCACTTGTTGATTTTTGTTGATATTTTATTTATTGTTCTCTGTAAAGTACGCCTTGTTATAATGCGAAATGCATTTCTAATGCGAATTTTTAGCTCTTCTAAGGTATTTATTTTAGTTTTATAAATTACATTTTTTAACGGCCCCACAAATAAAAATCTAGTGGCGAAAGATCGGGAGACCGCGCTGGCCAGGCAATATAACCACCATTTCCGATCCATCTTTGTGGAAATTCTTCATTTAGAAAGTTCCTTACGGCCCTTGTGTTGTGAGGGGGCGCTCCGTCCTGCTGGAACCAAATTCGGCGTAGTCTGTCTAGGGGAATATCACTTAAATATTCCTGTAGCTGAGTATTTAAGAATTCTAAATATCTGTTACCATTTAAATTTTCTTCAAACAGAAATGGTCCAATTGCTTTATCATTATATATCCCAGCCCACACATTAACACTAAATCGGACTTGTTTTCTTATTTCTCGGTTTTCCCTGGGATTTTTAATGCTCCAAACATGCTCATTTTGTCGATTGAATATGCCGCAATTTGTAAATTTACATTCATCTGACCATAAAATGTTTTGCAAAAAATCATCGTTTGTATTGACTTGGCCCCTTAACCACATGCAATAATTTAATCTTCTTTCCGCATCGCCCGGGTGCAATCGCTGTGATATGTGGATTTTAAATGGTTTGTAGCCATTGCTCTTTAAAATTTTCCATGCTTTTACATAGTTTATAGTTGGTTTATTCAAATTTACCTCAATTTGGCGGGTAGAAACACAGTGATTGTTATTTACCTGAAACATTTTGTTTCGTATTAGAATAATATTTTAATTTTTTAAATAGTTTTAAAATACCTGAGCCAGAACCAACTCTCTGTCTTGTTCACAAACTTTACTTCCATATTTCCTGCGCTTTTTTTGAAATGTACCATCCTCTCTTAACCGCCTATCTAATCTTGAAAACAATTCTGGGGTAGGTTGCCGGCGTTCGGGATATTGGTGAAAATACATTTCCGCTGCATTTCTTGTATTTAAGTTACATAAGTAGTAAATATTAAGCATATCGCGTTTTTCCTCATTAGAAAAATACATTTTTAAAAGGGAACTGAATAATTAAAGATATATCAAATCTTAGGAACACTGTTGTCTGTTGTCAAAATCAAAGCACACTACTTCTAATGTTTCAATGTCAATGCCTACTCTTCAGTATTTAAAAATCTTCAAAAAAACTCCTACAGTATACAAAATACTGACAAGTGTGATACATCATTAGTTTTGCAACGTTAAAAGCTACTTAAAAATAGAATAAAAAATCCAGGCCCGTATTTAAAAAAATAAAGTTGATGATGGTATCTAAGAAACGAAACGTCGCATCTAAAAAACAAAATTATATTTTTTAAGAGCACAAAAAAGTGCAATAAAAAGTGCTCTTGGTTTTTGGAAATAACTAGTATTAAGGCCGTAAATAAATAAAAACCAGAATTGATTTTTTCAGTTATTTCCGGATATCTCCGAAAGTAATCGGAATTTTTTAATTTCTTTTTTAGTTAATTATTCAGCATAAAAATGCGCAACTTTGCCTCAATTTAACCAACTCTCTATCTTTTTAGGTTACCGAGATAGCAATGCTATGACTTCGAATTTGTAACACCCTGTATATATATATATATATATATCGATCAAATTGTGGAAAAGTTACGGAATTTCGTGACAAGTAATATTGTTAAAAAAATATAAGCTATCTTTATTAGTTTTTGAAATTTTTGAAGAAAACGACCGACTTATTTTATCCGTAAATAAGTTGGAAAATTTCAAAAAAAAACTAAAAATTTTTGTTTTTTTTAAAAATTTCAAAAACTATTAAAGATAGCTTAGATTTTTTTTGACAATATTACTTATCACGAAATTCCGCAACTTTCTCACAATTTTCCCGATGCTGTATTTCTTATTATAGTTTCCTAGATCCCCGCATGATAGGGCTCGAATTTGGGACACCCTGTACAGGCGACATAAATTAAAAAGCGTAGAGCAAACTTTAAAATTTTTAAGAAACAAGAAGTTTACATAGGTCGAGTAAAAAATTTGGTGCTTATAATAAAACATTACTAAAATATAAAAATTAATACATAAAAACTATAGACTCTTTAAAACAAGACAAAAAAAACTAAAGCAGATTCTCAAATACTCTTTAAAATAAACATTATACAAATAATGCTTTATTATGTAAAATTTTAACTTAAGAGTACTTTTTAAAACAAGATTTAAAAAATTAGTTATCCTGGTTTTGATGAACAGCTTTAGTCCTAAAAGCAAAATACGTTAACTGTTATCTAGTAAATTATGGTAATTATATGAACTTACACCTTTCTTGTACACCGCTCAGTTGCCTTGAAAAGAAATAAGGCAATCACTTCTTCCACTGACTTTTCAGTGGTGAATTTAGAACTTGGATTTGCCTTGACAACATCTAAAATTTTATTATAATTTAAATTTACAGTTAAAAATATTAATGAAATTATTTTTTATACCTTTCATAATTTTACATAAATTAATCAGAGTTGAGAACTTCTTTTTGCCTTTTCCTCCAATCCAACTATATTCTTTTAATACCCCATCCATGAACACGATAGGAAATAGTCTTTTGATTATATCTTTTAAATTGGATCCACCAGCATAGCTTAATTTTTTAACCTAAAAAATTGCAAAAATACTAACTGTTTTTTAATAAAAATAAATAGGTAGGTAGTAAAAAGACAGAACCTAGACATACCAGAGCTGATTTAATATTTGCATCATCTAACTCTGAATCAAAAACTATCAGAAGGTTAACTACTTCAGCAAAACCTAAAAAAATAAAAATATTTATAGTCATATTGGTAGACGTACCCTTAGTTCATTTGTGACAAAAAAAAGTTATTGTAATGACAAAGTCACTTTTTTTGTATCAAATAAGACATGAGAACCCCTAGCGGGCTGACCAACTTTACCTTATTTGCTGCTAAGGTTGCTTTTAACGTTATCTAAAGCCTTAGATTTGGACTTGAAATAACTATTGAAGCTTAATTGAAAACCCGGAGAATACGGTGATAAAGGGCTGTTTTCTGCTGCTGCAGAATTTCTCTATAGTGTTCGCCGCAGAATCAGAAAGGTTAAGTGAAGACAATGTTCAGAAATTTGTGGAGCAAATCATAGATTTATGCCTATTGTTATAGAAATAATCTCAATGCACCCCCAAAATGTGCTAATTTGACTTAACTACATGTAACGTGTGTGTACGCGTTGATGTTCGCCAGTGTGTAGACAAAATACCGACAACAAAATCTACGCACATGTTTACTATTCCTGCTTGAATTTATGTACGCACGTACATAAATGAGCGCACATGTATGAAGGTGTGGAGACGAAAGTTTGTTTGTTGCAAAGATTTTGCCAGTGTCGTGTTAGTTTTGTTGTTGTAGTTTGATTTGAACATAGCGAATTTAAGAATTTTTTTTATAACACACACGCAAGCCACTGCCAATAGGATTAGTTCATCGTCACTCGGTATGCTGACATCGCAACGCCTAAAAGACTGACAGACAAGTATCTGTGTCTGTAGAGAAATATGATCCACACACATCAACGCGCGTACATGTACTAATACATGTACGTGTGTCTGTAGGCCCCTTTAGAGTATGATATATGATCTAAAGACTAATCAATTGTATTTATATAACCATTTTGATAAGTTTTTAAAATATTTTACAGCTATATTTTTTTGGTTGTCAAGGGGGCGCATTTACCCCCGAAATAGGGGTAAGTGCACACCGCGGGTCTATTTTATTAGGTGCTTACGTTTATATGAATGGGGTAAATGCACACTTAGTCAATATGTGCGCTATCGATTATGCTATATAAATTTTGTCCTGTATTTTTTAAATCTGTGAAATAAATATATATCCGTGTTAAAAAAAATATAAAAAATGTTGTTGAAATTTAATTTTAAATCTTTTTTTAAGAAAATACTAATAAACATTACAGAAACATACGGTAACTCAAAAAATATAGTAGAAAAAATATTTATTTTTTGTGAAAAGGAAATAAAAACTTAAAAACTAATTTCTAAAGCAATATGACAAATCCTATTAGATAAGACAAATAATAGGCACCAAAATCAACTTAAATAATTAATTATTGGAATGCCTCTTTTTTCAAGGGGAAGCGGGAGCTTCCGTTCAATGTCAGCTTCAGGGACAACACATATTTCTTCTACATCTGGCCATCTAAACGGTCCTAATCTATTATTTTTACATCGCAAGAACTTAAGTTCGTAATCGTCGGCTCCCACTTTATTCAAAACCTTCCCAGCGAAGTATTTAATTTGTTTTTTCATGGTAAATTTCACCCGTCTTTATGATCTCTTAGTGTGCTGGCTGGTATCTTGTACATTCGGCTACAAAGTTTTATACCCATATTTTAATTTCTTATTCTAGATAGAGCTTCCTGCAAAAACTCATTGCTGTAGTTTCTCCTGTTAGATTTTCTCGTGTACGTTCTAGGCATTCTTCTATAATAGTAAAGAAAAAATCGTTAAAAATAATTATTATGGGGTAAGTGCGTCCCTGGGGCGCACTTTACCTTATAATGCAGACGCATTTATCCCTAGCAAGAACAACTTTGGGGTAAATGCGCCCCTGCGACTAACTGTATAAAAAGAGATTGTTTACTTAAACATTGGTCAAAACCCATGACATTAGCAACTGTTACTTACCTCCATTAGGTTTTTTTCCAATTATTTTTATTAAATTTTATTACTATGTGGAAATTTACACACGTGCCACCAATTTAATTAATGCGCAACTATACGGCCGCTTCATCGCAGTAATAGGTGATATTACTGTCGAGGCTCAAACGCGGGAGGTTCGTTCGCCGCGTACCGACCGAGGTTACCTCAACAACGTCGAAGCGCTGTTGCCAGACTGATTAAAAAGCGTAGTGCTTAGAAATATGGGTCGGAGAACGCATTTACCCCAAAAACGCATTTTCCCCAATTCACCCTTTCTGAGAATATCTCTCTAAAATAAATAAATATAGGTATGATTATGAGTGCCTACGACATATATAATTTTGGTCTAGATTTAACATTCCAATTGCTTGGTAATTTTTCATGAACTTACCTAAAACCTTAGATGGCGTTGGCAATTTAAATCGCGGAGATCTTCTTATTTTTGCAATTGGGGAGAAAATTGTTTCATCCTCCTCTGAAGATGATAGGTACCTTAGAGTCCTTCTTTTTGTGCGTTTTCGAGAAGATTTCTTATCACTTGCACAGGTATCCAAATCTGTGTCAATGCCACTTGTATATTTAGCCTGTGTGGCTTTCTTGGTGGCAGTTGAAAAATCATCATAAATGATTTTGCTGAGTATTACAGTAGGGTAGCTTTTCCAATTGGTTGCAGGTAACTGTTGAGATTTAATGGCATACGCTATTTTGCTTTTTGAAATACTGTTAGGCAACCAACACAAAATGCCAGAGCCATCCTTACTTTTATAAATTCAAGAAGAAGGAACAGCTTCTACAAAATTGTTGTCCCCAGGATATTTTACTATTTGCCACCCTACCATTTTAAATAACTTAGTACTTGTTATTAATTAGTGGTATACTGAACTCTTTCTTTTTACAATTAAAACAGTCTACCTAAAACAGTGTTCCTAATGTAAGACATGTTTTTAACTTAACTCTAATAGAGTAAAGCACATAAGAAAAGTTTAAATTAAAGTGTCACACATACATATAGTATCAAAAAAAAAAATATTAAGTTATGCCTAAATTGATATTACGTAAGTACCCAATTCCTATTGCTTTTGAATTGTTGCTCAAATCATTGTTTGTAAATTTTATTCGTTACCTTTTCCTAATTTTTTAAAAAATTATTCATTCCTTATTTTTTCTTATGTGCCTCCATCTTTAAGAAGTAAACCTAGAAAAATTGAATCTAGTACCTAGTTAGAAAAATAAATTAATAAGTGTCAAATTTAATTTCAGTTAAAATATAGAGAAGTTAACATTTTTCTACAAATGTTACTTTCTGTAATTTAATTAAAGTTGTACGCTGTAACTGTTACATTTGACGAGATACCAATCATAAGCAATGATTTGAAATTATTTAAATTACTTGACCCAGTTGTACAATATAATGGTTTGAACTTTGTTCAACTGAACCACGATGAGAACTTTACCCCATTTCAAATGCATTGCTGTCAAATCAATTGGACTTTTGACCGCAATGTATTTTAAATGGGCGAGTTTAAGTACCAGTCGAGGTTGAGCTGAAAGCCTTACTTGCCAATTAGAGGTAAGCAGCTGTATCTCGGAAACCGTACACAGTACAGATTTGGAAAAAAAAATAAGAGAAATTGCTGTAAATTATTTTCAAGTTCATTAATAGGCCGCTAGGGGGTGTAACAATAAAAGAAAATTGAAAAAAGTTTTTTTTTTACAATTTATTTATTTAAATAAGGTATATGAAAATATACTGTTTCAATTTTAAAAAAAATACGATACCCTGGGTACACTCTATTGGAAAATATTGAGCCTATTGGCATTTAAAAGAGTTTTTCATTGCTTTATCAGGTAAATTAAAAAAGAGGTTGTTATTTTTCTTACTACTTGTGTTATTGTTGGATTGTTTTTTGAGATTTAATGACTTTTCTTAATGCAAAATGGTATTATAACATTGGTATAAAAAAGACTAATATAAAAATTACTCGAATCGACCCAACGCGCAAAAAGCAGACAGAGAGGCACAACGAACACTCAGTATTATGTATGTCAAGGGAGTATCTGAGAAAATATGAAGACTAGGACAACGATATAACATCAACACCGTATTCAACTCGAGAAACACCCTAAGAAGCCAACTGACGAAGACAAAGCCTATAAGTCAAAAAGATAGAAAAAACTGCGTCTACCAGATCCCCTGCGAGTGCGTCCAATCTTATATAGGTGAGACATTAAGACCACTTTAGACAAGGATTAAAGAATACAAAAACAATACGTTAAAAGGAGAGACAGAAAAGCCAGGTGCAGCTGACCATGCCTGGAAACATGGCCACCATATCATGTGGTCAGAAATCCTACATAAGGAGCCACACTGGAGGAAAAGAAAGTTTAAGGAAGCTGCTATTATTCACCAGAATCCAGGCTGCTTTAGTAAACCATCGTTAGACTTAAGAAATATCTGGAAACATTTGTTAGATAGATGTAATCTTAGGATAAGATCGCATGCTAACTGAACGCATGACTGCACCCACCTCAGTTGTGCTTCGGTGCACCTAGCTAGTATAAGTAGTCTTGTAGTTACTTTACTTATTTAGTATTCACCTGAAGACGACTGGAGATACTTACCAGTTGAAACGTTGTGATTTAAAACAAATAAAGACAATGGAAGTCCAAAACTCTTTCATCATTCATAAAAATTATTGTTTGGCGTTTGTAAAGTGTAAATAAATAAATAGGTAAATTATGACATACTTCGAAGAGCTCTGTGTTAAAATTAAATATTTGATGACCAACGTAGGTAGGTACCTATTAAATCACTGTAAAGTAGTATGCAAAAGGGGAGAAATAACATACCCATATTTATAAGGAAGCCTCACACACTTAAATTCAATATCTTTAACATCTATAATAGTACATAAATTACTCAAATCTGTAACAAAATGCACATTTAAAAGTGATGATTTAATTGGACTAGTAAAAAAGTCACATTTTTTCTTAAACTGCTTACTAACAGCCAATATTTTATTCCTATCATAACAAAATCCTAGAACTATTAATATAGTACCATCTTTTAACTGACAAAATTTATCTTTTTTATAAGCAGCATGTAGTAAAAATTTTGGTGTTATTAATTTCTGATACTGAGGAGATAACAACAAGGGTGAAATGTATTTTTCTATGTAACATCCAGGTTTGATGTGATATTTACCCTGTAAACTAGAGTCGAGCAATCCTTCTGATGCACGCTTTACAATTTGTTGCAAAGGCTTGTCTCCTTTTCGCAGAAGTTTTTTTTATACATTGCAAATAATTTTCACTGGAGAAATTACTAAACTTGTCCAATGGCCCAAATTTATGTACGCAGTCAACAAGGTGAAGCAAATTGTGAAAATTATGAGACATAAAATGATTTCCGTAAATGTGCTGTATTTCTTGCAAAAAAAAACAATAAGCTTCTCTGCATACTCGTAAAATGATTTCATATTTGGAGAAACAAGAATAGTAATGATGAAGATAGAAGATAAAAGCATAAAAAATTGGAATATTTTTCAGAAGATAAATATGGCTTTAGAACTACGATGCCTGTATATAAAAGAAATAATCGCAATTCAGTAGCTTTCCACCTCTTATTTTCCAACAGACTTCGCGGTTTCCTTGAAAATTTAGAGGGAATGTAAACTTTTAATTTTTTAAGTTCTATATCAATCTAGCTTGTTATTCTGTTAGGTAAATTATGTGGAGGTCGACCATATATCCAAGTACTTACAACTAATCTTTTCGTAATTCCTAACAAAACTATATGCATGTAGTCAATAGGTATATCCTCAACCAAATATAAATAGGTAATATTCTCTAAAATACTGTGACCTAAATGATAGTTTTCATCTACATGTAACCTAAAACTATTATTTGTTTTTTTCTGAAATTCTAAATTAGGAAAGCAAACTCTATCTTTAATAAAAGTACCTTCTTGATTGCATTTCGTGCAAGAAGAGTACCCTGAGTGGCCTTTAATTTTTAATATGAAAGCTTTAGCAGGGGCATCAAAAAGAAAATATTTTATTCTAAATTGAGTTTTTTTTTCTTGAATACATAACCCTTCATCAGATAACCCTTTCAAAAACAGATTCAGAAATACCTACATTAGAATCATTTGGTTTTTGATTTCCATAATAAATTCCTCCTAAAAGTACATTTCCAAACTTTTCAAACCCTAATAATAGTACTAAAATAGGGTAAACCTGGCTACTACTACTTTTACTTATAGGAAGACCATCGATATTTACTGCAATATTTAAAGAGTCAGGTGGGCACTTTAATTTAAAAAAATTAATAATGACATTTTCAATTCCAAAATGATACTTAATACAAGCCTGGACTTACAACCACTGGCTGAACATTTTGAAGTGTCACTAAAAAAGTCCTCGCACTAACAGGCAAAGTTTCAAACCCAAGCTGGCCTTTCAAAATAATTAAAAGCTTTAGCTCTATGTGTAATCCTATTTCTCACTGCCCAGGTTCGAATTTCCTTAGTTTTTGAAGGTAATTGGGCATGCAATCGGGTGTCCCTATGATCGATACTATTACTTGGACCAGCCACTGACACAATTCGTCTTTCTCTAAAAGTAGCTGGTATCTCTTGAGGAAACTCCTGTATCGACAAAGAAAAATCCTCGGAAAAATTTACAATGTTATCTTGATTAACAGGATTCTCTTCAGCAAGATTATCGCTGCTGTATCTTATATGGCAATCTGGTACACTACCATAAGCACTACCAATATCCACTACTTTGTCATCAGTTGCCAAACCAGTTACACTGTGGCTTGCTACTCTTGCAATTGACTGTTTGGTCAATTGATTGACTTTTCTGATAAAAAAAACTTTTTCAATATTATTTGATATCCTAATTAGGTACCTATTATTCTTATTATATTTAGTTATACTACCTTGGTAAGTACTCAATGGTAAATACCTAGAAAATTAAAATAAGAAACAAGAGCCTGTGAACTTACCAATTTTTCACTAATAAAATACCTAGGTAGGTATAGCCTATGATTGTTGTTTCCTGCTCTGTTTGAGTTTCCACGCACTTGTTACAGTTTTTCCTCCTAGCTTGCATTGCAATAAGAAAAGTAGTTAAAAAAGAACCTCATGGGATAACCTGCTGTTAATATACAGGGTGGCCCTTTAGTGTGGCAAAGTACAATAGCTCCGTTACTATTTCAAATACATTAAAAATATTAATACAAAAGTTGAAGGGCAGTAAGTGACTTATAACGTAAAATTATTCTTAACTCTATAGGGTGGCTCAAAAAAGCGGAACAAGAAAAAATGTACTTTTTTCAAATGGAACACCCTGTATATTTTTACATTTTTAAATTCCACATAAAATTATAATTATTTTTTATTAAATACATTATTAGTCTATACTTTATAGTTTCCGAGATATTGACTCTCGAAAAGTGACATTTTTGAACTTTGACAGCTTCTAACTTTCTAACAGTACGTCTTAGAGCAAAACGGCTTACATGTCCCTATCTTCAATTTTTATTATCTTCCCAAAAAAATCAACTTCCGGTTAAACCGGATGTTACTAGAAAGCAGGAAATATAGTTGTTCCGGTTTAACTGGAAGTTGATTTTTTTGGGAAGATAATAAAAATTGAAGATAGGGACATGTAAGCCGTTTTGCTCTAAGACGTACTGTTAGAAAGTTAGAAGCTGTCAAAGTTCAAAAATGTCACTTTTCGAGAGTCAATATCTCGGAAACTATAAAGTATAGACTAATAATGTATTTAATAAAAAATAATTATAATTTTATGTGGAATTTAAAAATGTAAAAATATACAGGGTGTTCCATTTGAAAAAAGTACATTTTTTCTTGTTCCGCTTTTTTGAGCCACCCTATAGAGTTAAAAATAATTTTACATTATAAGTCACTTACTGCCCTTCAACTTTTGTATTAATATTTTTAATGTATTGGAAATAGTAACGTAGCTATTGTACTTTGTCACACTAAAGGGCCACCCTGTAGGTGAATTACTAACTGCTCTGTGTATTCTCACATATCGCTCACCATGCACTCACTTAAAATTCACAATTAATATCTTAATATAACCTTCAAATCAAACAGATAAAGTTAAGATTAGAAAACAAAAGTAATAAATTAAAAAAATAGGTAATTACCGACATCACGGAGGAAATCCAGTTTATGAAGAAAATAGATTACGCCAAAGATAAGAAGGTAGAAAACGCCTTGATGGCTCCTAAAAATACCAAAGAAGTCCAAGAAAGAAAAGAAACAAATACAGATTCCGACGATGACCTTGGATTAATCAAGGCTCAAAAAGTCAGGTTAACCATGGAGAAATGCATGGATGACGCATAGTGCCAGAATGCCAAAAAGAAAACCGATCGAATGAAAGTCGACGAGGCAACACGGGCGGAGGAGGTAAAGACACCTAAGACGCCGCCAGTGGTCATAAATGGGCAAAACGATTGACAATTGGTTACCAAAAAGTTGAGGCTCAACAAAATAGAATTCGCAACAGCAAAAACAGTTAAAGACGGTATAAAAATGACTAAAGGTCATTGACAAAAATGCTCGACGAAGAGCAAAGAGGATATTTCACGTATCAAATGCCCGAAGGCTACCAATTGATGCGGAAATCCAAAAAATCAAGGAAGAACTAATAAAGGAAGGGTTCAGCGACGTCGAGGTCATAAAACTGACCTCAATACGAACCAAGGAGCAGCTGTCCTTATAAACTGCTGGACAATCGAAACGGACCGAGCTAATTATTAGGTTAATTTTGGAGTCAAATATTTTACGAACGAATAAAGATATCGATGCGCGGTTTACAGAATGTAAAAGAGAATTTAATTCTTAATATGCTTGATTTTTCCGATTTTTTTTTGTTTCAAACGTCTTAGTCGTGGGTGCAAAACAAAGTATGTTTTTTTACCAAAGTTTCTCCATGCCGGATATCTACAAAAATAACTTTAAATTATTTTGGATGGCATTTTTTTAATCTCTTATTAATAGAGAAGAAAACGAGGGGTAAACCGCAGTCCCAAATCTTGTACACTAATTCCAAGTAATACCACTAATTCCACTAATTCCTGGACTAATTCCCTAATTCCATGACTAATGCTTCTAATGCCACGACTAATTCCACTAGTAATACCACTAATTCCAATACTAATACCACTAATTCCAATACTAATATCACTAATTCCACCAATTTCTTTAATAATTCCACTATTTCCACTGGTAAAATTAGACATTATAAAAGAAATATATAATAGTCAAGCCTTGGTTTAGATACAGACATAAAAACACCTTCCGAGTTGGCGCGACCGACGCCTAAGGCGCCGCTACACCTAGACGTACCGATTCGACTATCGTACCATACGAGAAAGTCCTAATTTCTTTTTTCTATGAGATCGATTCTTCTTATAAGCGCAAAATACTTATTTAAAGAAATTTTCAAATATACTTCTATTACTATCTAAAATTGGAAAGAATACGTTCTTTACATTAGGTATATGTTCATATCAATAACCTGTTTTAAACCAAGCGCTAACCCAGCTGACGATACACCTTTTCTTCCAAATATTAAACATTTTTCTTCGCTTTATAATTGACAACTGTGAAAATTGTTTAAATTATATTTAATTTGGCGTTTTTTTCAATATTTTTTGTTCTACACTATGTTTTAACCTGCTAAACCAAGCGCTAATGGGTTTGTTGTGGTGAGCTGGGGCTTACGATACACCTTTTCTTCCAAATATTAAACATTTTTCTTCGCTTTATAATTGACAACTGTCAAAATTGTTTAAATTATATTTACTTTGGCGTTTTTTTTTCAATATTTTTTGTTTTACACTATGTTCTTGTGTGTTTGGAAAAAAAGTTTATATAACTAAAAAGTTGTATCTCTATGAGATCTACATCTTAGATTCTAATAATTTTTTGTTACCGTTTTCAAGATATCGCCCAAAATATAGTTTTAATATTTTGCCTCATATCTCGAAACTGATAATACTTAGACGAAAACTTTTCAAATAAAAAAGACGCGCGTTTAAACGTCCTATAAATTTGGTTATATAACATTTTTCTCTCAACTCAACAATAACGAAGTTATTCGCAAAAAATTAAAAAACGACCAAAATTTGTCTTGATTTTTATAATTTTTTAAAAAAATCTGTCAAAATTTTAATTTGACAGGTAGAATTTTTTTAAATTTTTTCCCTATTCTTAGCGATAATATCTATACGACCCTATGTTTGTTTCACTTCTATCATTTATTCTAATAATTTTGACATATTGACAGCTGTCGGGTTTGTTCGGGTTTGTTACCGTCGGTCGAACAGGAAATTTTTTTGCATTTTTTGTTTAAACTTCCAGTGTCAAGCTACATACAACCATATACTTTTTTGCTTAATATCACTTTTTTTAAAATCGATTTGACACTTTGACAGGTGTCAAAATTTGACAGGAGATTTTTTTTTTTATTTTTCCTGAAGTCTCCGCGTCGAATACTATACGACCATATATTTTGTTTTGTCAATATCAAATTTTCTTTTATACCTGACAGCTGTCAAAATTTGACAGGAGAATTTTTTGCGTATTTTTTCCGTATTCCTTGGGTCACTATCTATAACACCTGCTATTTTTTTTTGACAAATTTCAAAAATTTCCAAATTTGACATTTTGACAGATCTGAGATATACGTTTTGTAGTATGCCACTACCATAGCTTCCATTCCAAAATTCGTCAAATTCGGATAAACTATAAGGAAGCTACAGCGAAAAGAAAATGTTGACAATTCCCCCCGACGTCTACAGCTCGCACGGTACATACGATTTTTACGAATTTTTTTTCCCCGCATAACTTTTCAAGACTCTATCGATAACGTCGCCCGATTTTTGAAAAAAAAAATTTGACATTGACGTGTCAAAATTTGACAGTGGAATTTTTTGCTTATTTTTCCCGAAATCCCCTCCCTAGAACGAATTCACCTCATTTTTTAAAAAATTTTCCAAGACCACTTTTTTGCTCGTTTCAGCTCGCTCGCGTCCGTTTCACCTTTATTCGTAAGTAGCAACTTATATATTTTTATTTTAGTGTAGTATACATTTTACTAGACTGTTGTCATATTTTCTCAGTGTATTATCCCGGCTAAGTGTCTAATATTTATAGCACAAGGTCATAAATATTACCCACGCAACATCAATGGCGCCGGCGCGGCGCCGACACGTTTTGTCACCCCTGGTTTCTGCTTGTAAAGTAGCAACGCCGCACCCCTGCAAGATGACCATGCCTGTTAAGAACGTCGATGATTGGATTTGAGAAACGGCGGCGTTGCGCTGGCCATCACTTAAGTTTTTGTGTGATATTGCCAGAAATATGGATGCCAGACTACATAAAAAATCGTTTTTGATATCAGTAATTGCCCGACTAATTCCACTAATTTTAGTACTAATTCTACTAATTCCATCAGTAATACCACTAATTCCAGCAGTAATACCACTAATTCCAGCAGTAATACCACTAATTCCAGCAGTAATACCACTAATTCTAGCAGTAATACCACCAATTTCACTAATTCCCCTAGTAATTCCACTAATTCCACCACTAATTCCAGAGGGTTGTACACCAAAATTCCACTGCGGTTTACCCCTCGGAAGAAAATAATTTCTCAAATTTTTTCTATCCCTCTTCGTTCGTAAAATTTCGATTTTTTTCTTAAAACCTGTAAATTTCAGGTATTTTTGCTTTACATTTTTTGTAAGAACGGGTTTTAGTAAGTGATTATAACTCCCTAGGACTACTTCTTTTGCAACGAGTACATTTTAATTTCTTGCATTTCGTGGTGACCAGTGGCGTACCCATAATCGGTAGGTATAGGTATTCAGGAGTAGCTTGAAACATCATGTTTGGAAGGATGTACATTTAAGTTATTTTTGTCAGTAGGCCATGGTAACACTATTGTTGATTTTGCAGATGTCATCAAGTGACATAATAATTTTTAAAAATGCCACGATTGTCCCGAACTGAACGCAATAACATTTTAAGATTGGTTAGTGAAGGTCTAGCAGTTGAGGCTGTAGCAAATTTATATAATGTTGGAAAGGCCACAATCATTCGGCTAAAACAACGGTTTGTCGCCACGGAGATACGGCGTATAGCCATGGAGGTGGCCGGGGCAGAAAAATATCAGCGCGAGCAGAACGGAACCTCCTACGAGAAACTCGACGAAGACGGACCCTGAACTCTAGGGTCCTCAATAAAAATATGCGGCGACACACTGGTATAGTGGTTTCCGATACGACATTGAGGAGGAGGCTAAACCACAATAACTTAAGGTAAAAATTAACCAA
This sequence comes from Polydrusus pterygomalis, assembly GCA_963969555.1. Lineage (NCBI taxonomy): Eukaryota > Metazoa > Arthropoda > Insecta > Coleoptera > Curculionidae > Polydrusus > Polydrusus pterygomalis. The sequence continues at coordinate 3,850,234 of OZ018381.1, read as the reverse complement.
AATAAACTCATGAATGATTATTTTAACATAATATTTCTTATTACTAGAGCAAGAAGGCGCGCAAAATGTGTGCGGCTTTTGCAGCAGCATCGTCAGCAGAGGCAAACGTGGGCCTATAATGTGGGCATATAAGGTGGGGTGCAGAATGGCAAAATTGTATGTTTGCCGATGAGATAAGATTTAACCTGATCCATTCAGATGGAAGGGTTCTTGTTTTGAGGCAACCTGGGGAAAGATATGTTGAGGAAAATATGGCTCCTCAAGAAGCTTTTGGCGGAGGGGGGTTTAACGTATGGGCAGGGGTAATGCACAATGGAAAAACGGATCTTTTTATTTTGCAAAGAACCGTAAATACCGAAATTTATAGGGATGAAATTTTAAGGAATATCGTGTTGCCGTTTCCGGAAAACTTTGGGCCCGATTTTCTCTTTGTTGATGATAACGCAACGCCATACAGGGCACGCATTGTTCAAGAGTTTTTGGAGGAAAGCAATATTAACCATTTAAACTTGCCTTCAAAATCTCCCGACCTAAACATCATTGAGCATGTGTGGGTCTTCTTTAAAGTTGCGTATGCGATCAAGAGAAAATGCGCCTCAAACATTTGAAGAGGAATGGGAAAACATACCACAACAATTTATCAATAACCTGGCCAGAAGTATGCCTCAGCGGTGCCAGGAGGTTTTCGACCTTCGGGGAGGAGCCACCCGGTATTAGTTTTTCTATTAGCCCAAAGTTTTTCGTTTAAACAGTATATAGTATAGTGACTTGAAGGTTCGATACTTCGATTTTTGAGTAAAAGCAAATCCTTTCTGCAGTGGAAAGAGCATGTCAATATTAGTAGAATTTTGAACAGACCCACCTCGAAAAGTTATGCTGGCTCCCCCCATGCCGCCCTCAGGTTGGGGATTGGACTGTTATAGTATTTTTTTTTCTCGAGAACCATAAAAGATAGAAAAGTGCCATTCGATAAAGCATAAAATTCTACAAGTAAGCTGTAATTTTTGTTTGTTTTTGTGTGCTACCTAAGTTACTACAAAAAAATAAGTGGAGGGGGGATATTTATATTAGCACATTTTTAGCTATATCTTAATAACCGTTAATTCAAAAAAAAAATTTACAAGAGACAAAAAATTAAGGCTTTGGCTTTGCCTATCGATTGGTATATCATTTAGTTATGTTTTCTTTTGCAATATGGATCCAGAGGCGTACATAGTAATCGTAAATGCATTATAATAGAAAGTTTTTAGTATGTTTCTCCATAATTTGAGAAAACACTTATGACGATGATTGACGATATTGATTTTACGATATAAGTGTTCACCACACCTCCTCCTCCTTACTTGGGTAGGGGTAAACATCGTTTAATAACAATAAAAAATACTCAGTAGCGTAGATATTTAGAGTAATAAAAGGATATTAATTCAACGATTTTTATATTTTAAATTTACAAAAAATGTCAACACAGTTAGGTAGGGATCTAATTACAACATTCCACACACAAACACAGCCTGGTGCATTTTAAATTTTTTGAAAATCACTTGCATTTTGAGCCACAAATTTTACATTTGCATGATAATAAAATATGAGATGATATTTTGTCATTTTCCTTAGTGGCCCACAGTGGCGTCCATTTATTGTATTGTAAAGTCCATCCCCATTTCGATGGGCATGGAAGTTCTACCCCTGGTTGGCACAGATTACCCCAAACAAATCCAACTTGATAAATACACCGATTAATGTAATGTGTCAAAGCATTCATTGTTTTCATTGGAGGTAAATTCTCGACAGTTCGATTTTTTTTTAGCAAAGAGTTGCATTCGACAAACGTCAATATCATTAGTTTCAGTATGTTTGTCGTAAATTATTATAACAAATTTTGAAATGGTACATAGTTGTTCAGGTGTGGGTTCTTTTGGATGCTGCACCAAATCAATAAAAGTAGCTGTAACCTCCGAAAAATATTCCCAAGCTTCCCAGCACTTTTTCTTTCCTTTTCCAAAGAAGGAAGAAGTAGCGTCACATCCGGTTAATGAGTGAAAAAAAAGAGAGCCAGACATTTCTCTTTCATTTTTTGTGCAACATCCATACAGGAAATATATCTTAAATTTTTACCAGTGCCAAACTCAATCCGCACATCTTAATTTTGATTTTGATACTGGTAATAAATTGCAAGTGCTAATACATCAGTATCTACAGATTTTATGATAATTTTTTTATGTTCGTTTTGAATGCAATTGTATGCGTGTACGAAAATTCGCGTGTCTGCCTCCTCATGATTGCAAATTGGAACTTTTTCTAAACTGTTTTTATGTGGGTTATACAATACTTTTTCATTGGTCGTACACACTATAAAGTTTTTTTCAGGCAATAAAATAATACTAAGTGGAAATTAATTCAAATAGTTCCCTCTTGTTTTCTAACACCCTTAAGAAATCGTACCAGTCTTTTGGAATTGCTGTAGTGTCCCGTACTAGTTTCCTATTTTCTTTTCCCCTATTTTCCCTTGTTTGTTCCTTGAAACTATTCTCAAAATAAGTATCGCATTTATTATATCTACTCTTTGTACAAATTTTAAAATACTTAACAACTAAGGTTTTATAACATTTGATAGATATTGGGTAAAATTTAAACACGCTTTTGGTTGGAGTATGTGCACAAGAGCTGCCATATCTATGAGTACGGCATCAACATTGGTTGGTCTAAAAACACTGATTATATATTTATCTAGGCATCGTATTAAATCAGATTTGGTTCCATGGTACATATTTCCCAATTTGACAAGCGGGTGATTTTCAAACTTAAAAAAATTGTCTAAATCACCGTCACGATTTTGAGATGCTATAATATATAGCCTACTGAATAAATTAACATCTGATTTCAGTTCATTTTGTTTAGAGGTGTTTTTTTGCTTAGTAGTTTTATTTTGAAACAGAATATTGTTTTTTTTTATTGGATCCATAATAGACTTTTTTGAATTCTGGTCAAATCTTTCATTAAAAAACTCTCTACACTGATGAGTACCTTCAGCAATTAAAATATCTACACATTTTTTGTCAAGGGCTACTTTGCTATCAAGGGCGAATAATTTTGAGGATGTTTCTTGGAACGGATTCCCATATTCCTTGAAAGACTCTATAAGATTAGAAACAGTAGATATAAAACTGTTTTGAATAGAAGGGGATTCTTCGTGATGTTTTTGAATTTGTACCGAAACATTATAATCTTCAAAATCAAAAAACAATAAATGGACGCCACTGTGGACCACTAAGGAAAATGACAAAATATCATCTGATATTTTATTATTATGCAAATGTAAAATTTGTGGCCCAAAATGCAAGTGCTTTTCAAAAAATTTAAAATGCACTAGGCTGTGTTTGTGTGTGGAATGTTGTAATTGAATTCCTACCTCACTGTGTTAACATTTTTTGGAAATTTAAAATATAAAAATCGTTGAATTAATATCCTTTTATTACTCTAAATATCTACGCTACTGAGTATTTTTATTGTTATTAAACGATGCTTACCCCTACCCAAGTAAGGAGGAGGACGTATGGTGAACACTTATATCGTAAAATCAATATCGTCAATCATCGTCATAAGTGTTTTCTCAAATTATGGAGAAACATACTAAAAACTTTCTATTATAATGCATTTAAGATTATTATGTACGCCTCTGGATCCATATTGCAAAAGAAAACATTACTAAATGATATACCAATAGATAGGCAAAGCTAAAGCCTTCATTTTTTGTCTCTTGTAAATTTTTTGTTAAATTAACGGTTATTAAGATATAGCTAAAAATGTGCCAATATAAATATCCCCCCTCCACTTCTTTTTGTTGTAGTAACTTAGGTAGCACACAAAAATAAACAAAAATTACAGCCTACTTGTAGAATTTTATGCTTTATCGAATGGCACTAACCTCACTTTTCTATCTTTTATGGTTATCGAGAAGAAAAAAATACTATAACAGTCCAATCCCCAATCTGAGGGGGGCGTGGGGGGAGTCAGCATAACTTTTTGAGGTGGGTCTGTTCAAAAATCTACTAATATTGACATGCTCTATCCACTGCAGAAAGGATTTGCTTTTACTCAAAAACCGAAGTATAGAGCTATTTTTGAGCCACAAGTTCCTAAGCTAATAGAGAGTTAAGGCAAACTAATCATGTACACATACGCATATCAGTAATGAACATTATTGAAAATTTCTTATTTGCTAATGATTATTGTTTTATTAGGTAATAATAAAAACACTCGTTTTTTAATTGTGTGTTTTTTAGCAAAGTGAATCGGATAAATCGTGTTCTATTTCGCTTAGGCGTATTGCAATTAATTCTGTTACTTTTATTATTTGTCCTAATTACATTTTTGTTAGAAAAATATGTATTTTTGTGATTGGTATTTTATAATCATGTTTATATAAAGGGTAATTAAAAAATGGATCAGAAACAGTTATACACCTATTTGTACATCCTGTATACGAGCTTTCCAAAGATTATGACACTCCTGAATACTTATACCTACCGATTATGGGTACGCCACTGGTCACCACGAAATGCAAGAAATTAAAACGTACTCGTTGCAAAAGAAGTAGTCCTATGGAGTTATATTCACTTACCAAAACCCGTTCTTACAAAAAATGTAAAGCAAAAATACCTGAAATTTACAGGTTTTGAGAAAAAAATCGAAATTTCACGAACGAAGAGGGGTATCAAAAATTTGAGAAATTATTTTCTTCTCTATTAATAAGAGATCAAGAAAATGCCATCCAAAATAATTTAAAGTTATTTTTGTAGAAATCCGGCATGGAGAAACTTTGGTAAAAAAAACATACTTCGTTTTGCACCCACGACTAAGACGTTGAAACAAAAAAAAATCGGAAAAATCAAGCATATTAAGAATTAAATTCTCTTTTACATTCTGTAAACCGCGCATCGATATCTTTATTCGTTCGTAAAATATTTGACTCCAAAATTAACCTAATAATTAGCTCGGTCCGTTTCGATTGTCCAGCAGTTTATACACAGTGAGCTCAAAAAGGTTGGAATAACTTCGTTTAAAATTCAGGTGATTATTTTCTGGAAAAACGCTTGCACACGTCGATTATTATTTTTAATTGTGAATTTTTTGACATAAAAATTGTGTATACAGGTTGTCTCAAGATGGACATATACCGTCAACATTGATTTTTTAAAATAGAACACCCTGTATAATATATTATTTTTAAATTCTACGATATATTCTGAGCACTTTTTGTATAACATATCATATCTCCAAAATCAACGGTTTTCGATATATTGACATTTTTTCTGGTACGAAAACTACAATTAAAAATGAACTCTACATCTATTTAGTCTATAATATTTACATAGACTATATTACATTTTTTAATAAATGTTGATATTGACCGCCACCAACTTCCCAGCAATATGCAAGTCGATCTTTGAACTCTTCCAAAACGTTACGGATTACCTGGGGCTCTATTAATCTAACCTCATGCAGTATTCAAGCTTTAAGTTCATCAATATTGTTAGGTCTGTTAAAGTATACTTTAGATTTTAAATAGCCCCACAGAAAAAAAAAATCTAGCGGGGTCAAATCTGGTGACCTTGCCGGCCATTCTATTGGACCCCGTCGAGCAATCCACTTGCCAGGAAAGACTGTATCCAAGTAGGTACTCACGCACCGGGCGTGTCTAATGGTCTTGAATAACTTGAAGTTAGATAGATCTACACAATTTGAAGAATTTTTGACAAGAAGTAAATGCCTTTGTCAAAATAAATTAATTTAGGTAACACGTTAAAATAATAATAAAGAAATGCGCAATTAAAACTAAAAATCCACGGATCTCAGCATTTTTTCAGAAAAATATTAAAATGCCAATATATCGAAAACCGTTGATTTTGGAGATATGGTATGTTACACAAAAAGTGTTCAGAATGTATCGTGAAATTTAAAAATTATATAATATACAGGGTGTTCTATTCAAAAAAATAAATGTTGACAGTATACAGGGTGTTTCATTAAGGTCGAAGAGCGGCCATATCTCGGAAACTACTGGGCATAGAAACTCAGGAAAAGAAAAATGATAATAAAAGTGGCCATAAGAAAATTCTGGAAATAATTTTCAAGTTCCGCATTTTGCCGCAAGATAATTGAAAAGTAAATTTTTAAATTTTACTTAACTCCGAAAATTCCACATTAAGGTATATGTTTGATAACACCATTTTAAAGCTTGGACAATTATGCATCATTTTGGTCTTATGCTCATTGGCGTACCGACTTTAATAAGAGTGGGGGAAGCTGTTGAAAGTGTAATCATTTAAATCGCTGTAACTTATAAACGACTTATCCGATTTTAGCAAACTAAAGACTGTTTGGAAGAGAAATGTATGCACTTTGACCAATCGTATTTAGTTGTCCATAATAGTTCTCAAAAAAAAAATGCTAGAGGGCGCAATTTGCAATAACAATACATTTTTTGATTTTCCTCCGAAAAAATAAATCATACGGTATAATTATGATACCATAATCGAAAAGTAGATGAAATTTGCTAGAAAAAATATTAAAACCGCAGGTCGATATATCCGTTCGTTTCTGAGTTATTGCCAAAACAATAATTTTTAACACAAATTGCGCCCTCTAGCAATTTTATTAGAAACTATCTTGTACCATTAGATACGACAATTGAAGGTTCTTCCGAACAAGTTCAAATTTAGTAAAATCGGATAAGTCGTTTAGAAGTTACGGCGATTTTAATGTTTAAACTTTCAATAGCTTCTCCCACTCTTATCAAGTGAAACTGTAAACTTCTAAATGACTTAACCAATCTTACTAAATTTAAGCTTGTTTGAAAGAGAAAGGTAAGTACCTTTAATTGTCGTATCCAATGTACAAGATAGTATCTAATAAAATTGCTAGAGGGCGCAATTTGTCTTAAATATTATTGTTTTGGCAATAACTCTGAAACGAACGGAGATCTCGGTCGTGATCACAACAGTGGAATAGCAGAGGCGCAAACGCGAATGGCAGAAGACTAGCAAAATATGCAGAAATCCTAGACGTGCCCACATACATCCACAGTGGGAATTTACATACAGAAGTCTTAGATATTGCAATTTTGCATATATCTAGAAACGCTAGAAATAGATTCAGATCACAATCCCATTAAACTCATTTTCGGAACAGGGAATAGAGTAATAGAAAAGATTATCAAGAAATACACAAGATGGGATAAAAAAAGTGGAAAATAAGAATGATGCTATATTACCAATAAATAATGTGGAAGAGCAAGGAAATGAAGGAATGAGAACAGAGCATGACCTAAAAAATTGTAAACATGCAGAAGTTACAGTACTGAATAATTCAGGAAAAGAGAAAAATTTTTCTCAGAACTATAGACCAATAAGCCCGCTATCAGCACTTAGCAAAGTGGTAAATAGAGTCATGAAAATAGATTAAAAGACGTTGATGCTCAACATGTCGCTAGACGAATAGTGTTCGGCTTCAGAATTGTACATTCATCATAAGAACAGGCACTGAGAATAGTGGAGACTGCAACAAAAGGCTTTCAAGAAAATATGTCAACCGGAGAAGTGCTACTACACAATTGCATTTAATATATACAAGTGATATACCAATAACACCAGGAGCTTTTCTGGAATTTTTCGCTGATGATACAGTAGTAGCCATCAAGCATAGAAACATAAATGTTATCTGCAGTAGACTGCAGCATGAAGTCGACAGAATAGTGCTGTAACATTACATGTTGCCAATAGTATATAAATATTAAAGCCTAATATGGATTTGGCATACATTACCGCGGCTAGCTCTTTGCAGCGTGGCAATATTAAAAAGGGGGGTTCTATCACTATTTATATGTGTTTACCTGTGCACAGTTGCTTATTTATATTCCAGATCGCTGTAACCAACACTGTGAAACCAAACAGTAAAGATGAAAATAGGGCGCCACCATACGGGATAAAACAGAACAAAGGTTTCGCAGTGTTAATTAATAGCCTCCGTAGGCAAGCTTATGCGAAGCCTGAAATTAAGGGTTGTAAAATAAAAGGAATTATCAAACAATCAATGCTCTTTAATTAAAAATAAGTTTAATATGTTTTTAAAACTCGGCGTAACTTAGATATAAATTCGTGTTTTTAAATACGGTGTCACTTACTAAATAAAGTTGCCTACCCGAATACTAAATTTGACACATACTTAAGGATAAAAGTCATGGCGGGGGTGATTGTCCGACTACAAATTACAGGTAAGCTTGTGGCCAAGGTTGCAATACTTACATTTGCCGCACAACTAAATGAAGTTTTATAAAAACTCAATGAATGTGCATTCTTATATGTTACTATTTACTCGAGGCTGAGCATTTGACGATTGATATGGTATCAACGAATAGTACTTTATCGGTGGTGATTTCTTAAGCTAGTACTTAGCTGCATAATGGACTGAAAGGTTCCTGAAGATCTTGTAGAGGCGCCACAATACTACCATGGAGTATTGTACTTGGGCATGTCTTGAAGAAAAAAGGTTACGTTGGGGTGGGTGTCACTTCAACTAACCAATGTGGGACTTGAGGTTGGAGTTTAATTCCGTATCAAAGTTGAAGTTGGAGTTAAAACAACCTCGTAGTTTAGGAAATCGGCTAAAAAGAAATGAAAGCACAGCATGAGACAAAACCTAATCTCAATCGGCTTTTCATGTCAAAAGACGAACATCGAGAAAAATGCTTAACGGAAAACAAAATAAACTTACTAAAAGCAGGCCTAAAGACAGGCGGGCAATTTGGTATCCATAAAGGGCCTCAGACGGCGAACGATTACCGCAGCCCTATTATGTTTGCGAACTTGCCGACAGCAAAATTCTTTGTCACGGTTACGATCACCCGTCTCAATCTCACAGGAATTAAAACCACTCCAGCTAAAAATCGTCTATCTCCCTTTTCCACACGTAGTGTTAAGAAAGCAAAACCCTCGTGCCGAGGACAGAACTCAAAAACCTGCAAATCCTTTCCTAAAGCAGAAACAACTTGATACAAAACAAGTATTTAGCACTCTACGACACAGATGTCGCCACACAAAATGTCCGACACAGAAAAGCGGGTGGCACGCACACATTTTAAACAACATAAGTTAGGGCGGATGCGCCAGAATAAAGGATAGGCCCATATATACTGATAATTGGAAATACACCACGTTACAGTGCAATGGTGTATAAGATGGAAAATCAAAATAATGGGCAAAAAAGTCAAGCCACGGTTCTGCAAAGAAAAAGATCTATTCCACCTTGGAATATAATCATAGATGAAGAGAAGGTCGCATGGACCAAGGAAGCTAATTACTTAGGAATAACCCTATATTCCGGTCTAACATGGGAAAAACACACCAACAAAGTAATTAAGAAGGCCAAGGCAGGTAAGTCGCTAACAACAAACACAACTAACACTTCTTCCAGCTTACTAATGCTTCAGATCAGCATGCAAGTACTCTCCCTGGCTTCCGGTAAATTTTTCTGAATTTTTAGTATTTTGTAGATCTTAATGTCCATGGCCGTAATTTAATCCTATGACTAGTTTTTAAGTTACGATCTTTTAAAGTTTTTTTCTAAATAACTTTTAAAGTTGGGATTCTTTTACTTTGAAATTTTCTGCATTACCTGGCGTTTTAACTTGCTAAAGTAAAATATTAGTATTTTTTTTTGTGTTATCGTTATGAATATACATTTTCTTATTAAGTGTTAAAGTTCATACCGGCTCTCTTTTTCTAGACGCATGTCAAATGTCTTGATGTCTGGAAAAATTCTTTTATTTTCGTTTGATAAAAGAAACAATATTGTTAATTTTGTTGTCTTGGTTGCCGGGCCGGGTCGGATCGCGCCGTAAAATTCCGGCACATGTGCGGTCTTCTTAATATACACGAATCAAAAATTACATAAGGCGATTTTACGTAAATTCAAGGAGTCATTATAAGTAGGGAAGCCTGGGGTAATAATGTTAAAAAAATCGATGGTTTTACTTTGATTCTAAATTATTAAAAAAACGTTAATGCTATAACTTTTCTTTTAAATATTCTTAGTAGTGTACATTTAATGACTAAAAAGAAAAATTGACGAATATTAAATCCTATTTTTTCTACCAACAGCGAACAAACCCAACTAGCAAGTTCTTATTACACGGGTTGGAGTTACAAGAACTGATAAGTTGATGGGTTATAATATCTCTTACTTAGACCTGCCTATAGTTATGAAAATATATCCATGTTTTCTTTTACCCTGAAAAAATAACTGCTCTGGAACAAACCAACTTGTGATACGACAGTTTTCAAAAAATATGCGGTAGTATTAGTTCGTCATAATTTACCGATTTGTTAAACAAAAAGTAGCACCAATAGACAGCAAATGTTGTTATGCAGAAAACAGATAATGTCATAGTTTTTAAAGGTATTGATAATTTAAAAATATGGTAAAATAATAATACTTATATAAATAAAAATAAGAAAAAAAAGGTTGTGACAGTTTAAATCTCGACTTTTTAACACAATATTTTTCAAGAATTTCACTTTTTACATTAGTTATGTAGGCAAAATAGGTTCTGCAATGGATTTTAAAGTTAAAATAGATTTTAAAATAGTAATTTACGTTACAAGTCCGGAAAATACTTTTTTTTTGGACGAGTTGAGAAAATTCTATGACGAGCCGTAGGCGAGTCCTGGAAGTCTGCGAGTCAAAAAAAAACTGTTTTTGGACGTGTTGCGTACACTATTTTTTCGGCAACCGTGTAGAATAACAAATCAATAAGACACATTCCTTTTGTTCGGAAAACAATTTCCGAACTATTTTAATTTAAGCATTTTATTTTTAACATAAAAATAACAGACGCAAACTCTCAACCTGGTATAATTTTGAATTAGCAACAATTACAAATTTTCATTTCCATAACAACAAAAAAAAAAAAATTTTTGACAAGAACAGCAGAAGTCTAGTAATCCCTTTAGAAATTGATGATTTTATGAAGAAGTAGTCCCCCTATTTGTTATTGATTTGGTAGAGAAGATGTTATGGAGTTTCCTCTTTGTTTTTGGCTTGATGCACTGTAAGCAAGCGGAAGTGTAATTTTGTAATATACCTAAAAGTAACCATCAAAGGTTGTCATATGGAATTGACACAACTGGTGGTTTTATTCAAGGAATAAAGTCGGGGTCACCTTTCCCTATTTGGTAAAAGTAGATATAGTAAATCATTATAAACTTTAAGCATTTTTTCCCAGTAAAATGAACAATTGGAAATAGTGGAAATTATTAACGCGTCTGTGGAGAACTTTCATGTTTTGATAAAGTATAGTATGCTATGCTATATGTTATAAAGTAGTTAAGGTTGTTTTGTTAAAATTACTGCGGCATTTTTTGTAGATTTAAGTGATTTTGAATATAAAAGAAACTGACAAATTTACAAATTGTATTACCTAAATTCTATTTATTTTGTATGAATGAACCAACGACACATCACTAGTTTCTAAGTTTTAATAAATAAAACCCAGCAACTGTTTTGTACTTGTTCGTTACAAAATTGGTCCTTCGAGCCGGATCCTTTTATTTCAAAATTTACATTCTCGTTCTCTCTCTCTCGCTCTCTTTTATATCAATTTGTAAGTTTGGGTAGAATTCATATAGTAGGTTAGGTTATTAGGCAGTTATGATTTTGTTATGAGTACTAATCACTTTTGTTTAGTAGTAGATATAGAATTATAATATGACAGATACAAAAGCTTTGGTTAACCAACGTGGTGGACACAAGGGAGTTATTACGCGGATCAATAATTGGTACAATGATAAACATAGTACAGAATTTGACGATATTCAATTTGAGGTTAGATTGGAAGCGTTAACCCAAGCCGAGGGGTAAACCGCAGTGGAATTTTGGTGTACAACCCTCTGGAATTAGTGGAATTAGTGGTGGAATTAGTGGAATTACTAGGGGAATTAGTGAAATTGGTGGTATTACTGCTAGAATTAGTGGTATTACTGCTGGAATTAGTGGTATTACTGCTGGAATTAGTGGTATTACTGCTGGAATTAGTGGTATTACTGATGGAATTAGTAGAATTAGTACTAAAATTAGTGGAATTAGTCGGGCAATTACTGATATCAAAAACGATTTTTTATGTAGTCTGGCATCCATATTTCTGGCAATATCACACAAAAACTTAAGTGATGGCCAGCGCAACGCCGTCGTTTCTCAAATCCAATCATCGACGTTCTTAACAGGCATGGTCATCTTGCAGGGGTGCGGCGTTGCTACTTTACAAGCAGAAACCAGGGGTGACAAAACGTGTCGGCGCCGGCGCCATTGATGTTGCGTGGGTAATATTTATGACCTTGTGCTATAAATATTAGACACTTAGCCGGGATAATACACTGAGAAAATATGACAACAGTCTAGTAAAATGTATACTACACTAAAATAAAAATATATAAGTAGCTACTTACGAATAAAGGTGAAACGGACGCGAGCGAGCTGAAACGAGCAAAAAAGTGGTCTTGGAAATTTTTTTAAAAAATGAGGTGAATTCGTTCTAGGGAGGGGATTTCGGGAAAAATAAGCAAAAAATTCCACTGTCAAATTTTGACACGTCAATGTCAAATTTTTTTTTTCAAAAATCGGGCGACGTTATCGATAGAGTCTTGAAAAGTTATGCGGGGAAAAAAAAATTCGTAAAAATCGTATGTACCGTGCGAGCTGTAGACGTCGGGGGGAATTGTCAAAATTTTCTTTTCGCTGTAGCTTCCTTATAGTTTATCCGAATTTGACGAATTTTGGAATGGAAGCTATGGTAGTGGCATACTACAAAACGTATATCTCAGATCTGTCAAAATGTCAAATTTGGAAATTTTTGAAATTTGTCAAAAAAAAATAGCAGGTGTTATAGATAGTGACCCAAGGAATACGGAAAAAATACGCAAAAAATTCTCCTGTCAAATTTTGACAGCTGTCAGGTATAAAAGAAAATTTGATATTGACAAAACAAAATATATGGTCGTATAGTATTCGACGCGGAGACTTCAGGAAAAATAAAAAAAAAATCTCCTGTCAAATTTTGACACCTGTCAAAGTGTCAAATCGATTTTAAAAAAAGTGATATTAAGCAAAAAAGTATATGGTTGTATGTAGCTTGACACTGGAAGTTTAAACAAAAAATGCAAAAAAATTTCCTGTTCGACCGACGGTAACAAACCCGAACAAACCCGACAGCTGTCAATATGTCAAAATTATTAGAATAAATGATAGAAGTGAAACAAACATAGGGTCGTATAGATATTATCGCTAAGAATAGGGAAAAAATTTAAAAAAATTCTACCTGTCAAATTAAAATTTTGACAGATTTTTTAAAAAAATTATAAAAATCGAGACAAATTTTGGTCGTTTTTTAATTTTTTGCGAATAACTTCGTTATTGTTGAGTTGAGAGAAAAATGTTATATAACCAAATTTATAGGACGTTTAAACGCGCGTCTTTTTTATTTGAAAAGTTTTCGTCTAAGTATTATCAGTTTCGAGATATGAGGCAAAATATTAAAACTATATTTTGGGCGATATCTTGAAAACGGTAACAAAAAATTATTAGAATCTAAGATGTAGATCTCATAGAGATACAACTTTTTAGTTATATAAACTTTTTTTCTAAACACACAAGAACATAGTGTAAAACAAAAAATATTGAAAAAAAAACGCCAAAGTAAATATAATTTAAACAATTTTGACAGTTGTCAATTATAAAGCGAAGAAAAATGTTTAATATTTGGAAGAAAAGGTGTATCGGAAGCCCCAGCTCACCACAACAAACCCATTAGCGCTTGGTTTAGCAGGTTAAAACATAGTGTAGAACAAAAAATATTGAAAAAAAACGCCAAATTAAATATAATTTAAACAATTTTCACAGTTGTCAATTATAAAGCGAAGAAAAATGTTTAATATTTGGAAGAAAAGGTGTATCGTCAGCTGGGTTAGCGCTTGGTTTAAAACAGGTTATTGATATGAACATATACCTAATGTAAAGAACGTATTCTTTCCAATTTTAGATAGTTATAGAAGTATATTTGAAAATTTCTTTAAATAAGTATTTTGCGCTTATAAGAAGAATCGATCTCATAGAAAAAAGAAATTAGGACTTTCTCGTATGGTACGATAGTCGAATCGGTACGTCTAGGTGTAGCGGCGCCTTAGGCGTCGGTCGCGCCAACTCGGAAGCTGTTTTTATGTCTGTATCTAAACCAAGGCTTGACTATTATATATTTCTTTTATAATGTCTAATTTTACCAGTGGAAATAGTGGAATTATTAAAGAAATTGGTGGAATTAGTGATATTAGTATTGGAATTAGTGGTATTAGTATTGGAATTAGTGGTATTACTAGTGGAATTAGTGGAATTAGTCGTGGCATTAGAGGAATTAGTCATGGAATTAGGGAATTAGTCCTGGAATTAGTGGAATTAGTGGTATTACTTGAAATTAGTGTACAAGATTTGGGACTACGGTTTACCCCTCGACCCAAGCTTTTTCAAGATACTCTGAAGTTCAGGAAGAAATAGAGAAAATTGACCCCAATGACACCGATAGAGAAAAGGTAGAAAACGAATTTTATAATTTAAACGCTAATTTAAAAGGTAAAATTAGAAATATTCTACCTACTCGAAATACAAGCTCGCAGAGTCAAAATACTGTTATTTCGCAGTCTATAAACCAAGTTCCAAATGTAAATTTGCCTCTTTTAAATATTCCCCAATTTAAGGGAGATGTAACTAAATGGAACGCATTTTTTCAAATGTATGAAACCCTCATTTTTGATAACAAATTATTGACAAACATTCAAAAGTTAATATATTTAAAATCTTATCTAAGTGATGAGCCTCTTATACTTGTTGACACACTACCTCTGTTAAACGATAACTTGTCAATAGCTATCCACACGTTAAAAAATAGATATGATAATCAGTTATCCATTATTTTTGCTCATATTAAAAATTTAGTAGACATTCCCACTTTAACTAAGGTACCTGCTCAAACTTTGAGAGAGTTTATTGTTCAAATTAAACAAAATTTTGATTCTCTAAAAAATCAAAAAATACCAGTCGATCAATGGGACTTAATTTTGATCTACATTTTTTCTCATAAATTAGATCTCGGCATTAGAAAGGCTTATATTACTGAAAGAGGATCAAAAATGTGTTCTAATGTTCAACCGAAACTGGATGATTTTTTGAAGTTTTTGGAAAGACGTTGTCTCGTACTTGAAGATTTGTCTGAACCTATTATAAGTAAACCTCCCTTTCAAGGTCAGGGACTTTAAAACAATAGTCAATCTCACTCTAAATTTAGGCACACTTATTACACTAACGCACAATGTAATCAAAACACTCTCTCACAATCTCAGAATTTAAGTAACAATGCAAATCATTTAAATTATGGACAGAATACGTCGTTCTCACCTAGAAACTCATCTCGACCCTCTTCCCCCAAGTTTAATACATGCTTCTTTTGTAATATGTCCAACCATAGAATATACACTTGTATAAAGTTCAAGGATCTACCTATTCAGCAAAAATCTGAATTCGTAAGTAAAACTGGTCTTTGTTTTAACTGTCTTGGATCAAGACATCGCGTCAAAGATTGCAATTCTCAGCAATGTTCTAAATGTGGAAGAAGACACCATTCATTGTTACACCCCAGCCAGTCTCATTTTTCACAGCAGTCACCTCAATTAGGAAATTTAAACGTTAATCCCAATAATAATGGAACTCCGCCCCAAGGTAATAAATCTGTGAATCGCAACTATCGACCTGTTGAAAGTCGTCTCTATGAAATTATTAGTGTAGAAAATCCCAAGAGTAACCTTTTAGACAATAGTTCTCTGAGCCCTCCCAATGGTAACAATTGTCAAACGCTCTCTGTGTTCGCTTCGGATGACAATGAAGTTTTATTAGCAACTGCCATGATTAAAATACCTGATTTTGATGGCAATTTTATAAATGCTCGAGCCATTATTGACCCCGGAAGCACAATATCAATTATCACTGACTCCCTGTTAAAAAATCTTAAACTTAACCCCCACCTGCAAAATGTACAAATTTCAGGAATCGGTGGCAATGTCAAACACTCAGAAAAGGTTGTCACTTTGGAAATTCATTCCCTTGTTAATGCTGATTTTTCACGTAAAGTGAATTGTTGTGTCCTGGATAAAATTACTGGTATTTCTCCTCATTTTAAAATAAACAGAACAAGGTTAAACATACCTTACGACATTGAATTAGCTGACCCTAAGTTTGATACGCCTTCTGTTATTGATATATTATTAGGAGCTGATATTTATTATTCCATACTATCAGGTGATTTAAGAAAAGTTAATCATCAATCGCTCACTCTAGTTGGTACTCATTTTGGATATTTGCTCTCAGGTCTAATTCCCCCGTATGCTCTCTTTAAAACAAATAATAGTGCTTATTCTAAACAAAATGATTGTTTTTTCTTGCAAGGTTCTGTAGTAGAACCCACTCTAGATTAGTAAAGATACACTTTTACACCCTGATGATACGTTAGTCGAAGAAAAGTTTCTTGACTCCACTCTAGTCTTGGAAAATGGGTCATATCAGGTAGACCTGCCCTTTAGAACCCCAAAGGAAGATTTTCCACTAGGAGAATCATTTTTTCTTGCTAAGAAAAGATTTTTTTTATTTAGAAAATAGATTTAACAAGAACCCCCAGCTCTTTGAATCTCTGAATCATGCTCGTGTTATTCCTCTCTCTCTAAAAAACTCTGAAGGTGATAATAAATATTTTTTGCCACATCACTGTGTGATAAGGGAAGAAAATAAAACTACTAAGTTAAGGGTTGTGTTTGATGGCTCTATGAAATCCACTTCAGGTCTTTCTTTAAATGACACTTTATACAAAGGCTACACTGTTCAGCCAGATCTCTTTGACATTTTATTAAGATTTCGCAGTTATGAGTTTGTTTTAACTTCTGATATTGAGAAGATGTACCGTCAGGTCCGGGTTAACCCTGAAGATACTCATGTACAAAATATTTTGTGGAGAGAAAACCCCTGTGATAAACTCCAATGTATTGAATTATTAACAATCACTTATGGAACCAATTGAGCCCCTTTCTTAGCTACCAGAGTATTAAATGAACTGGCCCTGACACATAAAAATAAGTTTCCTTTAGCTTCAAATGCACTTCTTACTCAATGTTATGTAGATGATATTTTGTGTGGACAAGATTTCCTTGAACAATTATTCGAATTGTACAATCAGTTAGTAAGTCTCTGTGAATTAGGCAATTTTAAGTTGCATAAGTGGGGTTCCAACTCTAACAAACTTTTGAAAAAAATAAACCCCTCGAATCCTCTTAGCGTTTCTCAAGAAAATTACGATATTAAGGTCGATGGAATTTCTAATAAAGTATTAGGAATATATTGGGATCCCAATTCTGATGTTTTTTCAATTTGTCTCCCTGATGTTAAAATATCTGCATCAATTACAAAGCGTGAAGTGTTGTCCATAATAGCCCAAATGTTTTATCCCTTAGGTTTAATTGGCCCTATTATAGTAAGTAATTATGCAAGAAGTTTGGAAATCTCATATTGGATGGGATGATCCTATAGATGATGTCATTTTTAAATGGTGGACATCACATTTTTCAAAAATCTATGTTTTAAAGTCTCTTAAGATCCCTCGTTTTTGTTTTTTCCACAGTCAAATAGAATTTTTAAAGCTCCATGGATTTTCTGATGCCAGTAAAAGGGCATATGGAGCTTGCGTTTACATTAGAGCTTTTTACATTGATAAATCTGTCACATGTAATTTGATTACTTCCAAAAGCAGAGTCTCGCCTATAAAGGAAGTAACCATACCCCGATTAGAACTTTGTGGTGCTTTATTGCTTGCTAATCTAATAACACGTGTTATTCAACTTTTCAAAAACAGATTTTCATTTAGAAATATTAATCTGTGGAGTGACTCAGAGATAGTTTTAGCTTGGATTAGATCTCATTCCGCAAAATATAACGTTTTTGTGGCTAACAGGATATCTCAAATTCAAACTTTAAGTGAAAATTGTACATGGCGTCATGTGAAATCTGCTGACAATCCAGCCGATTGTTTATCTCGTGGGTTAAACGCGGAAGAAATATTAGATTTTCCATTATGGTGGCATGGACCACAGTTTCTTTGAAACCCTGATACACATCTAGATAATTTCTATATAAATCCAATGGCAACCAATGAGGAAGTTAAAGGAAAACAAGTTCTACTGGCATCAAAAATTGATGATTGGCAGTCATTTTTCAATAAGTTTTCCTCTTACACCCGCTTGCATAGAACAATGGCCTTTATTCTTAGATTTGTCAATAATAGCAAAAAGAGTTCACTCAAATATACTGGTCCCCTTTCGGTAGAAGAATACAAAACTGCTCAATTAGTCATATTAGGAATCTTGCAAAGACAACATTTTTCAAAGGAATTTTTGGAAATTTCGTCGAATCAGAGTGTTTCAAATAGACAAATTCTCAAATTAAACCCGTTCATTGATTCAGATGGTCTGTTAAAAGTTGGTGGTCGTCTTGCACATGCACAAATTTCATACAACCACAAACATCCGGTCCTATTACCCTCTAAAAATGATATTGTTTTCCTATTGTTGAAAAAGGAACATTTAAGACTTGGCCATGCTGGCCCTCAATCCGTTTTGTCAAATATTCGCTTAAGGTACTCTCGATGGATTAAGAGAAATAAAACGGATAACTATAAATTGTCATGTTTGTCACAAATTCAAAGCCAAATCGTGTCAAAAAATCATGGCTGATTTGCCTAAAGACAGAATTACTCCCTCTCGCCCTTTCTCAAAAACAGGAGTTGATTTTGCCGGTCCCTTTTTAATGAAGTCCTCAACCCTGAGACGATTTGTTACAAGTTTATTTAATGTTTTCTTTTATTCATTTGGTCCTTATTTTGAAGTCAAGGCCTTCAAAGGCGGGGAGTTTGTTCGGAAAACAATTTCCGAACTATTTTAATTTAAGCATTTTATTTTTAACATAAAAATAACAGACGCAAACTCTCAACCTGGTATAATTTTGAATTAGCAACAATTACAAATTTTCATTTCCATAACAACAAAAAAATTTGACAAGAACAGCAGAAGTCTAGTAATCCCTTTAGAAATTGATGATTTTATGAAGAAGTAGTCCCCCTATTTGTTATTGATTTGGTAGAGAAGATGTTATGGAGTTTCCTCTTTGTTTTTGGCTTGATGCACTGTAAGCAAGCGGAAGTGTAATTTTGTAATATACCTAAAAGTAACCATCAAAGGTTGTCATATGGAATTGACACAACTGGTGGTTTTATTCAAGGAATGAAGTCGGGGTCACCTTTCCCTATTTGATAAAAGTAGATATAGTAAATCATTATAAACTTTAAGCATTTTTCCCAGTAAAATGAACAATTGGAAATAGTGGAAATTATTAACGCGTCTGTGGAGAACTTTCATGTTTTGATAAAGTATAGTATGCTATGCTATATGTTATAAAGTAGTTAAGGTTGTTTTGTTAAAATTACTGCGGCATTTTTTGTAGATTTAAGTGATTTTGAATATAAAAGAAACTGACAAATTTACAAATTGTATTACCTAAATTCTATTTATTTTGTATGAATGAACCAACGACACATCACTAGTTTCTGAGTTTTTATTAATAAAACCCAGCAACTGTTTTGTACTTGTTCGTTACACCTTTATTATATTTCTTTGTAGAATAAAATTTCGAACATTTTAATTCTTATTTGTATTAAATATTGTAATTCGAACAGAAGATAGGTACTAACAGAAACATTGTAATTCTTATTTATATTAATATTTATATTAAAATTCGAGCTAATATTGAAAGGATTTAATTTGTTTGAAATGCTTGGGATATTTAAATGCCTTTTGTAGTCAGAACAAGAAGGTAAAGTTTCCGTTTCATATTGATTGTTTTCATCTGATAATTTTTGAATGGTCTTGGCAATTTTAATTTTGTTTGTTAGTGAATTGTCTATATATACTTCAGCGACATTGGTAGACTTCCAGCCACCAACTCTTCAAATTTGTGATGTTTCCACCGTTATCAGCAAATATCGTCGCTGAAGTTCGACGCATGCTATGGCCTGTGTAATTTTTAGGATTGGGTAAATTTAAAAATAAATTCTTCAATTCTTAATCCGAGATTCCCAAAACTGATTTAAAAATTAAAAATTAAAATGTCAACTTATTTCATTTCAGATAGCTGTCAGTCGTTATTTCGTTGCTATGGTAATGTTCAACTGCATTTATCAAAATCATACCTACCAAGATTTTCATATTCACAATGACAACAACGATGTGATTCTTCCCGGCCTAGCCCGGAAACTACGTACTTCTCGGACTAGGCCGGAGAAATGCTACTTTCTTAAAGGCAAAGCGTCCGGGAAGTGGGTACTTCCCGGACGCGGGAACTGGGTACTTCCCAGACGGTTGCCGAAAAAAATACTAACCCTACAGTAGAGCAGTATGAATCATTTTGTTAATACTTTTGGTTGTTTGACCGTTCTTATTACCTTAATTACTTATTACCCCCAGGTCCACTACTAAATATTCAATTTCGAGTAGAGTCGATTCACTCAGTAAACCTGCAAGATGGCCGACATGTCATATGACCAAAGTCATATTCCAGCTAAATAAAATACATTTTTGCATTTTCAATGACTTTTGTCATATGACATGTCGGCCATCTTGCAGGTTTACTGAGTGAATCGACTTTATAAGGCCACGCTGGCTAAACGGCAAGTTGTAATGAATTTTTTCGAAATAGAACTTGCCGCGCTGTCTTGAAAATTTTGAAGAGTTTTAAAAGTACAGGGGGGGGGGAGGCAGATGCCCTCCCCTGTACTTTTAAAACATCCACCCTGAAATAATCATCGGGCATAAAACCCTCGATTGTTAATGACCTTGAAAACCAACCTACAGGCAAAAATATGCAACTTTGTCCCTATTTAACAATCTTTGTTTTTCTTACCGCTTTCGAGATCACCACGTAAACAAACCAATTTGCAATAGGTATTATAATATTAGAGGGTTTAAAAAAATTAACTAATTTCCTTTCAAAACTTTTAAATTTATTTTTACAACAAAAACAATAAATAAATACCTAAATAAATACCGTCATAGGTATACATATTATTTTTTAATAAATTATACAATTTATCGTTATCATGTTATCACCATTAATCGGGAAATATATGAATTTTCTACTTAATTATTTTATATACACATACTATTTAGATATTTTACGCACTTCGTTTAAAATTGTACAGGATGTTTTAAACTACGAATTTTCGTTTTGAAATTCCTATTTTCTACTCAGGCGCTAAAAAATTATTTCAGTCAGTCCTATTAGGACCGGTTTTCCAATATGTTTATAATATTTCAATTTGCAGAAAATTAGACCAGAACCATAAAAACCAAAATTATATGTAACGTTATAGTTGCTATATCAATGGGGATCAAGCATATTATGGATACCTATATCATTTTGTATTCTAAATGAAAGAAAAACTTAAATTTTCGAAACAACATATTTTTGTGTTCGCTCAGCTGTCTGCAAAACGGAATTATGTCTACTTAAGCAGTAATAGTACGCGAAGGGCCAATGCTGGCCTGTGTCACCCGACGTCGGCACCCAACGTAGTTACAACTCCTAGTTGCATCGATATGGTCAATCATTTTTGAGTCGTTACAACGTCGGTAACCGACCTGGCGTCACATTTGAAGCACCACCGCCCACCAAGATTCTCAAGTAAGGTTTTGGTAAAAATATAAACGCATGTTACTATTCCGATAAATACAGGTAAAATATGTAAAAAAAAACAAGCGCAATTTAAAAAAAAAAATATTTAGTAAAAAAAATTAAAAATAATAATTTGGTTTAAGAATAATCTCCTGCCATATTATAAAGTTTTAACAAGTTGGAAAGCGTTATTTGGCAGTACTATTAAAACTAAACAGGAAATATAAACGTTTATCAACAATAGCTGCCATAGATACGAGACGAAAATAGACAAAATGGCGTAGTCGCGAGTACAACTAAATTTTGATTTAATGACGACTTATAGTGGTATTTTTTTTTTACAAACTGTTGTGTCGCTGGACGTCGAAGAAGTTACGAATTGACCCCTATGCTTTAACCTTGTCTTTTTATTACGAGATAACAATTTTCATATATAATATAACAAGTGCATTGATAATTATCGGTAATTTTAGAAAAATATGCTTGAATGCAATTTGGAGCCAGAAAAAGCATGAGTGCACGTAGTGCTTGCTCCAAATTGCATGAAGGCATATTTGCCTAAAATTACCAATAATTACCAATGCCCGCGTTATATTCGTAGGAGAATTTCATGAACGGATTTTGCTTTACCACGTATAGTTGAACGTTTTATGTCATTCTCACAGAAAAGTAGCTGGTATAACATTGTTAGGGTAACCAAATAACATTTCAATGCATCTGTCAAAAAAATGTCGCGATTTGGAATCCAGTCTATGGAAACTATAAATGAAAATATTAAGAATCTAACGCCCATACATACTAAACGATCAAAGCAGTCCATATGGTCTCAGTTTCAACTATTCTGCGAGGAAAAAAGTTATATATTAGGTCCGGACACCGCTGAAGAAGTTTTGGTGACTTTATTGAAAGATTGGGGTGCCAATATGCGCTAGAAAAATGGTAGTGAGTACAAGAAAGCAGTCGTCAAAACAATGTGGAACGTCACTGCAAAACTTCTAAAAGAAAAGTACTACAACGAATATAACAGGAAGATAGATCCTTTTACTGATATTTCTTTTAAACCAGCAAGAGATCCTCGCGATGCTGCAAGAAAAAGGTTACAAAAAAAAACCAGAAAAAAGGACAGCAAGTGCAGTTGCATTTAATCATAAGCAGTATTTGCAAATGGTACAAATTTGGGATGAAAATACACCAGAAGGTTTACAGAAAATTTTTTTATTCATATATACGATTGTTAATATTGTTTTTTTTTCTTCTATAATAAAATATAAATATAGGATAACATGCCTGTTGTTTTTGTTAACATAAGTATAAATGCAATGAATGTTTTGTTTGTGTATCATTATGACTGACAAAAAAAATATGTCAAAAAATTATCATGATAATTTTTTTCTGTCAAAAAATTATCGGGATAATTTTATGCAACAATAGAATAACCATGGTAATACACAATAAAATTATGGTATTTGATTGTTAAAATACGGTGAATGAAATTCTCGTAATTAATTTTAAAAATTGCATTTATTTAATATTTTTGTTTGTAATCACAAATGAATAACCGTATTTTTCTGACTCAGGAACAGCACTGGCACCACACCATAGTATTCTGTGCTTAATATTTAAAAAGTAAGGTAAAAAAAAAATATGTTTATGAGCTAGTCCAACGACCAGTTACCAACCAACGAAAATACCCAACCTTTACAACTAAAAATAACTAAGCTTAGTTGTGAAGCCGAGGTGGCGCAAACAGAAGGTTGTTTTATAATTATTACAGAAATTTAGTAGGAACCATTGTAACAACGTTTGATTTTGGTAGAAACTGCAACGTTGTAAAATATGACCATTACACCATTGTGCTGAAGTCATAGTTGGACTGCTGACTATTATTTATACTTAATGTAACATTGCAAGTAGTACAATATTGGGTAACAGCTTTGAATTGATTTACTTATATCTATAAACTGTCCTAATAAATAGTAAAAACCGGACTGACAGTCAGAGTAATATCAAATTAATAAAATAGGGCTTTCTGGAACTCGGTAAAAGTTTAATACGCATGTCTTGCCAAGTTATCCTACATAGGTAATATGGTACCTGCGGGGTTGCTTGTTACACGGGCCAAACGGCCCCACAACCTGATATAATCTTTCAGGTTAATAACTTAAGAAATAATAGAGAAAAGGAAAAACAAATACATCAATTCGTAGGTAAATAATATTAAGCAATAGTGTTATGTACCTACTAATTTCATGATAATGTGTCATTTTTGTTAAAAAAAAAATCATCAAATTTATGTAGTCGCAAAAATTTAATCATTTTAGCTATTTTAAAAACTTAAATATAATCTTCGTAAACCACCATATTATTAGGTACCACGGTTACGTTCATACTAGCTGCCGCCGGTATTTGAATTAACGAGAATATTTTAAACCGCATTCGACAACTGCCGGTGTCGGGGTTGCCAAGTTGTTAGCGTTGTGACAACCAACCCCTGTAACTACCAGCCCTGGTCTTCCCTAAACGTAGCAATTTCTTGACGCTCCTTTGACACATACTTTTTCGCTCTGTTTCTCTCTTTTATTAGCTTTTAAACTATCAAGAAAATAGTATTTTATCATAAATCAGCCAATAACCTAATGATGTTTGGTAACTTATTGCGATTCAAAATGACGAATAATTCCTAATCTGCCGTCCTAAGCCGAAAAGCCTAAACTCTAGTTTTCATTATTTTGAGATATTGAACATTTTAATATCTTGGTAACAGCACCTTTTTTTTCAATGGAATTTTGTATTTTTTTTTCGAAAATCTATAAATATCTTGCAAAGAAACGATAAAATGTTTTTTTAGCTTGTAGGTAGTATTTGAAAAAAAAAAACGAGATGCGCAGTATATATTCCCTTACACTCAAAAAAATTTCGTTCGTAATATTCATAAACAGTGCTTATTAGTTACTTTTTTATTGTGATCACGACCATGTTTATTGCTAACACAAAATATTTGTCATTGCTTAATGTATACGTTTGTTATTATAATAAATCAACGTTTATTGTGAGCCAAACCAAAAAAACATTGATTAATAACAAAATATTAATGTATACAATAATTTGTTTTATAGGTATATATCACAAAAGCTTTTATTGTTTTCAAAAAAACCTTTATAATTATAGAAAATAATAAATTATAAATCAGTTTACTGTTACAACAACTGGTTTATGCTGATAGTTAATACGTTTATTAATAACACAAACTGCATTAATAATATAATAAAATTATTGTATTAAAGCGCCCAATAACAGCAACATTATTAGTTTGTTACAACAATTAACGCGTTTGTGGTATTAATAACTGTGATTGTGAGCACCAACACCGTTTTCGTAATTACAATAAACTCATTCATTAATATCGTTTATGCAAATGACAAATGTATATAACATTATGCTGTAAGGATTAACGTGTTGTGGTATGAATAACCGCCGTTGTAAATACAATAACCACCTTTGCTGATACAACGAATGGTTGTTAAATTTACCCTTCGCCATCAGCGCCCTCTGAGTAGGGTGGAACTGGAACGCGGAATAGTCTATTCTCCTTAGCAACAGTTGCATGGTGATTGAAGTGCAGTGTAAAGGATTGTTTTAACAAGGGCCCCTCTGTGCAGTGTAATCGAGCAACCAAAGGTAAGTTTTTACTAGTTCTTGATTTTAAATTACCAATAATGAACTAACCAGGCAGCTGTGACTGTGACAGTAATGACATTGATAAACATAATTTACTCACAATCAAAGTAGCTCGGTTAGCTTTTATCCAATTTTTGTTTTAATCATCATAATTTCCTGACCGATAGCGCCAGATATCATGTGTGTAAAGAAAGCAACGAAAATTAGCGGCAACGGTTTTTTTACGGTAAACCCAGCCACGAATTGAGCGCCAAATTGCTAATTGCGCCTACATAATCTGGCA
Source organism: Polydrusus pterygomalis (assembly GCA_963969555.1). Lineage (NCBI taxonomy): Eukaryota > Metazoa > Arthropoda > Insecta > Coleoptera > Curculionidae > Polydrusus > Polydrusus pterygomalis. The sequence goes on along the minus strand of OZ018381.1, from coordinate 3,824,412 downwards.
ACGATTTTTACAGCGGCGTCAACAGTTACATCTACTGGTAGCAACGAATTTCTTCTTTTTCTTCCAACTAGTTGAAAAAAAAAAATGTGACAACGAAAAGTTAAGTAATAACCTTTTTTATTTTTAATTAGGTTTTCAGCAACAAATTTGAATTTTAATTTTAGTATAAAAAAATTATTATAGTGTTATCTACCGGAAGATTTATTAACATTTAAAAGAAAATTGCAATTAAATCCGAACCAAAAATTTTGACACTTCCATATTTTAGAGGACGATAGCTTATACCTTTAGCTATAGTATTCACCATATGACATATTTGAAAAAATGTCGGGGACTTTGTAAAAAATTAAAAACCTTGAAATATCGCGTATTTTTTTAGAAAAATGGCAATTACATCGGAACTAAAAGTTTCGACACCTCCATATTTTAGAAGACGATAGCTTATACCTTTGGCTACAGTAAACACCATATTATATATTTAAAAAAATGTTGGGAACTTTAAAAAAAAATTAAAAACTTTGAGATGTCGCGTATATTTTAACAAAAATGGCAATTACATTGTAGCCAAAAGTTTCGACACCTCCATATTTTAGGGGACGATACCTTATACCTTTAGCTACAGTATTCACCATATGACATATTTGAAAAAATGTCGGGGACTTTGTAAAAAAACTTAAAAACCTTAAAATATCGCGTATTTTTTTAGAAAAATGGCAATTACATCGGAACTAAAAGTTTCGACATCTCCATATTTTAGAGGACGTTAGCTTATACCTTTAGCTATGGTATACACCATATGACAAATTTTAAAAAATGTTGGGAACTTAAAAAAAAAATTAAAAACTTTAAATTGTCGCGTATATTTTAAGAAAGATGGCAATTACATCGTAACTAAAAGTTTCGACACCTCCCTATTTTAGAGGACGATAGCTTATACCTTTAGCTACAGTATCCACCATATGACATATTTGAAAAAATGTCGGGGACCTTGTAAAAAATTAAAAACCTTGAAATATCGCGTATTTTTTTAGAAAAATGCCAATTACATCGGAAATTAAAGTTTTGACACCTCCATATTTTAGAAGACGTTGGCTTATACCTTTAGCTATGGTATCCACCATATGACAAAATTCAAAAAATGTTGGAAACTTTAAAAAAAAATTAAAAACTTTAAATTGTCGCGTATATTTTAAGAAAGATGGCAATTACATCGTAACTAAAAGTTTCGACACTTCCATATTTTAAAGGACGATAGCTTATACCTTTAGCTACAGCATCCACTATATGACGTACTTGAAAAAATCTCGGGGACTTTGTAAAAAATTAAAAACATTAAAATATCGCGTATTTTTTTAGAAAAATGGCAATTACATCGGAACTAAAAGTTTCGACACCTCCATATTTTAAAGGACGTTAGCTTATACCTTTAGCTATCGTATCCACCATATGACAAATTTCAAAAAATGTTGGGAACTTTAAAAAAAATTAAAAACTTTAAATTGTCGCGTATATTTTAAGAAAAATGGCAATTACATCGTAACTAAAAGTTTCGACAGCTCCATATTTTAGAGGACGATAGCTTAAATCTTTAGCTACAGTATCAACCATATGACATATCTGAAAAAATGTCGGGGACTTGGTAAAAAATTAAAAACCTTGAAATATCACGTATTTTTTTAGAAAAAAGGCAATTACATCGGAACTAAAAGTTTCGACACCTCCATATTTTAGAGGACGTTAGCTTATACCTTTAGCTATGGTATCCACTATATGACAAAATTCAAAAAATGTTGGAAACTTTAAAAAATAATTAAAAACTTTAAATTGTCGCTTATATTTTAAGAAAAATAGCAATTACATCGGAACTAAAAGTTTCGACACCTCCATATTTTAAAGGACGTTAGCCCTTACCTTTAGCTATCGTATCCACCATATGACAAATTTCAAAAAATGTTGGGAACTTTAAAAAAAATTAAAAACATTAAATTGTCGCGTATATTTTAAGAAAAATGGCAATTACATCGGAACTAAAAGTTTCGACACCTCCATATTTTAGAGGACGTTAGCTTATACCTTTAGCTATGGTATCCACCATATGACAAATTTAAAAAAAATGTTGGGAACTTTAAAAAAAAATTAAAAACTTTAAATTGTCGCGTATATTTTAAGAAAGATTGCAATTACATCGTAACTAAAAGTTTCGACACCTCCATATTTTAGAGGACGATAGCTTATATCTTTAGCTACAGTATCCACCATATGACATATCTGAAAAAATATCGGGGACTTTGTAAAAAATTAAAAACCTTAAAATATTGCGTATTTTATTAGAAAAATGGCAATTACATCGGAACTAAAAGTTTCGACACCTCCATATTTTAGAGGACGTTAGCTTATACCTTTAGCTATGGTATCCACCATATGACAAATTTCAAAAAATGTTGGGAACTTTAAAAAATAAATAAAAACTTTAAATTGTCGCGTATATTTTAAGAAAAATGGCAATTACATCAGAACTAAAAGTTTCGACACCTCCATATTTTAGAGGACGTTAGCTTATATCTTTAGCTATGGTATCCACCATATGACAAATTTCAAAAAATGTTGGGAACTTTAAAAAAAAATTAAAAACTTTAAATTGTCGAGTATATTTTAAGAAAGATGGCAATTACATCGTAACTAAAAGTTTCGACACCTTCATATTTTAACGGACGATAGCTTATACCTTTAGCTACAGTATCCACCACATGACATATTTAAAAATGTCGGGGACTTTGTAAAAAATTAAAAAACTTGAAATATCGCGTATTTTTTTAGAAAAATGGCAATTACATCGGAAATAAAAGTTTCGACACCTCCATATTTTAGAAGACGTTAGCTTATACCTTTAGCTATGGTATCCACCATATGACAAAATTCAAAAAATGTTGGGTACTTTAAAAAAAAATTAAAAACTTTAAATTGTCGCGTATATTTTAAGAAAGATGGCAATTACATCGTAACTAAAAGTTTCGACACCTCCATATTTTAAAGGACGATAGCTTATACCTTTAGCTACAGTATCCACCATATGACGTACTTGAAAAAATGTCGGGGACTTTGTAAAAAATTAAAAACCATAAAATATCGCGTATTTTTTTAGAAAAATGGCAATTACATCGGAAATAAAAGTTTCGACACCTCCATATTTTAGAAGACGTTAGCTTATACCTTTAGCTATAGTATCCACCATATGGCATATTTAAAAAAATGTTGGGAACGTTGGAAAAAATAAAAAACTTCGAGATGTCGCGTATATTTTAACAAAAATGGCAATTACATTGTAACTAAAACTTTCGACACTTCAAAATATGTCATATGGTGGATACTGTATCTAAAGGTATAAGCTATTGTCCTCTAAAATATGGAGGTGTCGAAGCTTTTAGTTACGATGTAATTGCCAATTTTCTTAAAATATACGCGACAATTTAAAGTTTTTAATTTCTTTTTAAAGTTCTCAACATTTTTTCAAATATGTCATATGGTGGATTCTGTAGCTAGAGGTATAAGCTATTGCCCTCTAAAATATGGAGGTGAAACTTTTAGTTACGATGTAATTGCAATTTTATTTTTAATGTTAATAAATAAATCTTCCGGTAGATAATACTATAATAATTTTTTTATACTAAAATTCAAATTTGTTGCTAAAAACCTATTTAAAAATAAAAAAGGTTATTACTTAACTTTTCGTTGCCACAGTTACTCTTTTTCCAACTAGTTGAAAGAAAAAGAAGAAATTTGTTGCTAGAGTAGATGTTGATCCTGCTGTAAAAAATCGTTGCCAGATATGTAGGCGCAATTAGCAATTTGGCGCTCAATTCGTGGCTGGGTTTACCGTAAAAAACCATTGCCGCTAATTTTCGTTGCTTTCTTCACACACATCAGATATCGGCCACTTTTTTAAAATTAAGATAATTGCGGCAGTATACTTATTAACGTTTAATAATTATACTGCAATACCGGGTAATAACTACGCATTCAAATTTGTCCCGCGATCAAACGCCGGTCTTTCCCCGGTGTTATGGCGATCGAACGCCGGTATTTCCCCTAGTTGGGCGGCATAAAAATGTACCTGTTATGTCAAGAAAATCATCCATCGATTTTACAAGTATTTATTAAATTCAACTTTTTATTTTAAGGAGTTTTACCGCATTGGAAAAAGAGGGAAAATCTACAATAAATATTGCAACTTAAAGTTTACTTTTAAATGGGTCTTATCTGGACGCGAACCTGGACTATTAAAGAAGAAAACTGAAGAAACATTTTCTAGACACGAGAAAAATTATGGTACGACAAATTTTAAGATAATATTTTTATATTAATATTTAGAATAAGCGAAATTAGCTTACCTAATACATATAGTTGAAAAAGCTTTTACCACAAACCAAACTCCTTTAATGTATCTTTCTTAGCACATGTGTGTATTCATTTTCTTTTAAAGATACTTTTATGTATAGGTACCTATATATTTTTTAGGTCCTGAAGAGAATGCGGAAAGCTGCCTTCGCTCTCTAAAATATGACAATCTAAGTGCCGAGGGGTTCGATACTTGTTGGAAAGCATGTGCAAAATACAGATTGGCTCAAATCAAGAAGTTTGCGTCAACGGGTTCTATTATGGAGACATGGCCATTTTGCAAAAATCGTTCAGGTTACCGCCTGGTATGTTGTAATGAATAATTTTAAATAATTAATAAACGCCTTATTGTTATTTATTTTTTTTGTAGTAGATTGACATGGACTTTAAAATGTCTTTTGATGACAGAGATGGCCTAATTCTAATCTGGAACAAGTATTTTGTTAAACTTCTCAATTTCCTGTCAAACGGCTGTATCAAAGAAAAGGAAGTCAAAGCCATTCTGAAAACTGTTAAGGATACCCCTAATTTATCGGACAGTGAGTATATTATCTTATCTACCTTTATTTAATAATCGTGTTTATAACAAAAATTATATTTTAAATTTTTAAAGTACTTTCCATAATAAGTATTTTTGTTACCTTTCTAAATTTTTTTTATAATTACTTCTTCATCTTTCTTAAAACTGATTTAAAAAAATATATTTTGACAAAATTAAAACAGAAATTGCTTTGTTTTATCACAATTTTTAACAAAAATCAAAAAATGGTCTTTCTTTAAAGACATGCGACATACATATTATTCGTTTTACATGTAATTCTTATTTAATAATTTATTTTAGATGGAAAAAATGCAGCCATTCGCTTAGAAATATGAGATAAGCCTTAGTTGCTTAGGTTTTACATATTTTTTGAGAGGTGGATATGTTTATTATATTTTTTTTTGGTGTTTTACGTTTAAGATACGCCTATATTGATGAAAATACCAAAATCAGAAAAAATTAAGATACGCCTTTTTGTCTTAGAACGGCAGTATTATTAGTTTAGAACGTCATCTAATAAAAAAAATGCCCCATTTCTATTCCTTACAGAATGTTGTTGAAAGGGACTTATAGATTTTATTTTTAATTCTAGACTTACCTACAGAGGATGGCGGGCATTTTTTTAATAAAAAGCATTGGTAAATTTATAATCACTAACACCTTACCAAAGATTATCCAACTATACCGTCACTTATAAATTTAGTAGAATACTTACAATAAACAAAGAATATTGTAAAGTGAAACCATTATTTATAAGCATAATAAATTATAAAATAATCATGCTGGGTTTTCTCCAATAATTCGTAACAGGCAATTTCTCTATTATTTTTACGAATACATAATAATATGCTTACAACATACATAAGAAAAAAAGTAGAAAAAATAAAAAATGAAAATGTGTCATTTTTTAATAAGATTTGCTTTTTATTCTCGAGATTAACTAGCGTTTAAAATTCGAATTTTCAAAACGTCTTCTCTAAATCAATCGCGCCAAAGTGGATTTTTTAACTTACAATATTAAATTTTGACTTTTTAAAATATTTGATACTCGAAGTATTTATAAATAAGGTTTTATAATACAAATGTGCTTTATTCTTCGTATATTTATTTTTATTCAATTTAGTGCCCTTTTTCATGAAAAACATGTCTCCTGTTAACGAACTTTTGAGACACTTGTATTATATTATACATGCTTGTACATTACATTTCCTAAAACCCCCTTATATATTTTTTTAATTATGTTGTTCCCTAAAAAAGCTTTATTGGATTTAGGAACTGGTAACCATTTTACAATCGATTTTTAAAACATTTTTGCAACATTATGCTTATTCCATTATTATATCGTTTGATCAGTTCTCTCTTAACTAACATAATATGCGAATAGTGGACGACATTATAACACAAACAACAGAGTGATTTAAGATTAGTGAGCCATTATAGCGGCGAAACAGTTTAAAGCCCTACCTGACTTACCTTGGCTTAGCCTCCCCTCTCTTCCGCCGCCAATGAGTGGCCTATTAAGATATTTGGCCTTGAGAATAATAATTAACTCTGTCCAAAAAAATTAACAGGGACAATTTTTATTACTTTTTGGATATTGCTTCATATACAAGGTGTCCCCAAAATACTTGTACAAAACGCTAGCACAAATTCTTTAGGCTAAAATATAAGCCCAATTTACCTTAGCCCAAAAGTAAATAGTTTCCGAAATACAGTGTATCAAAATTATTGTTTTTTTTAAATATTTACCTTAATTATGGCATGCACAAAATTTGTTACTTCGTGGTTTTTAGAATGAGAAATCGAGATTTGATCACAATTTTGATGTACATTGCAGAGGGCGCCTCCAGCACCACTTCGCCTATATCTCATAACTTTTTTGTGCCTCGGTATAATAAATCAAAAAAATATAGGTACCTAGTCCCTTTGAGCAACCGTTTCTGAAATAATCGAATTAAAATGTTTTATTGCGTAGGGTAAGTGCACCAGTAATGGACATACCGCTAGTAATGGTCACCTTACGCCAATTAACCTTATTATCTCATATTTCCTTTAAGTTTTACCAATTGTTTTTATGTTACATTCTAACGTAGACAACACAAAATACAAAGCCGACATTAGCACCATCCAACGGCATTTACTTCCCGATTATCATACGTCAAAATTTTGGCGCTTTGTAAAACAGTTGGTTTTGAACAAACTGTCGACAAGTTGTGGGCTCCCCCGACGAAAATTAGTGTTGCGAAGTCAGTGTTAAAGTTTAAGTATTTCTTTTGTGTCCTTACATCTTTAAAAGGTAAGTAGTTTGTATTTTCTATTCAATTTAGTTTAAAAAACGACCGTGGAAGTTTTTGATTAAGGGTGACCATTACTGAATAAAGATTTCTCTAGAAATTCATAAAAAATGGACATGGTAAAAGTGTCCATTACTAAATGACTACAATATTTATTAATGGTCACTTAATTATATTCTGCCCATTTAGGTAGCGTTTTTTTTTTCTTTATCACCCATTGTCTCTTTCTATTTGAATTACACAATAAACCTAATAGTTGTAGTCCAAGAGCTCGTGAACCCTCCGAGTAACGGTCGTCCTGTAAGGCTAGTATTTTTTTTTTAGTAGCGAGTCATAGCATACTAAGTACGATAATCACGACCTGGCAGGCATCAGCCCTGCACGTCATCAACCCCTATATTTTTTAAAGTGTGAATAAAATTAAAAAAAAAACTTGTCGCTGTAAACTTCAAATTTTAATATGATTTAGTTCATTGACTGTAAAGTATAAAAAAAATTGACAGGCGATTTCGGCCAGCACAAGTACCTGACAGGTGAATCGAAAGGTGTGCAGGATATGACTGAAAATAAACTTATAACGTGTTCGGATTCCATTCTGCACACTGTTTACTTAAATAATAATATAAGGTACAACGCAACGAAAACTGCACAATTAATATATAGTTTATTTATTATTAAATTTTACACTTTGAAATAATGCAGAAAATAAAATCACATACACAATAATATTTTGGTAATATAGTAGAACAAGACTTCACGAGGATAAATCCTTATCACTATCACAACTGAATTTTTTTTAATCGTTGTACGAAAGCAGGTATATGACCTTTCAATTTGTCCATTACTTAAACATATAATATAATATATTATATTAAGTATATATAAATTTCATCTTTACAGAACAAAGTTTATTTTCAATCATATACTGCACACCTTTCGATTCACCTGTCCGGTATTTGTGCTGGCCGAAATCGCCTGTCAATTTTTTTTTTATACTTTACAGTCAATGAACTAAATCATATTAAAATTTGAAGTTTACAGCGACAAGTTTTTTTTTCTAATTTTATTCACACTTTCAAAAATATAAGGGCTGATGACGTGCAGGGCTGATGCCTGCCAGGTCGTGGTTATCGTACTTAGTATGCTACGACTAGCTACTAAAAAAATTACTAGCCTTACAGGACGACCGTTACTCGGAGGGTTCACGAGCTCTCCATCTATTGTGTGTGTCATCGTGTGGATTATGTGTTAATGATTAAAGTTTTCCTTTGTTCTAGGAAGAGCAACAAAAGTTAACCAGAAAGGCGCAGAAGTCTCATCAATGGAGAAAGCAGGCAATGACTGGAAATGGCCAGAAAGATAAGATAGAATATTTTATTTTTATGAAGGCATATTAAACAAATTATAAGAGAGCCATTTGTTAAAAACAAGCAGGGACATTATTCTGCACCGGAACTCTCTGGTTTTATTTGAAGCACATTATTATATATACCTTGTTTTTTAATAAAAATTACTTTCTTACTTGCTTACTCTTTAAGTATTTTCTCAGTGCGTTTATTTTTCATAATTTGTAGAAGATTTGAGTGTTATTCAGCTAAATAACGGATAAAAAATATATAGTTGCTAAAATGACCATTACTAAATTTTTCAGTGTCCAAAACTAGGATCTCCGTGACCATTACTGGCGATTTTGACATTAGCATACTGGAAAATATTTTTTGGAAAAAATAATTTTTTCTTGGATATTTACTTGAATGTTCCTAAAAGTATATAAATTTAAAAATATCTGTGCGCAAAAAAAAATTAAGTCAAATACTTCCTTAGATCTAACATGAATAGTTCATAATTTTCTCTTCAGTGTCCATTACTGGTGCACTTACCCTACTGAAACTCATCGTAGTTCCTCTTCATACTTTAGCCATAGAGAAAAATTTGGGAATTAAATGACATTAAAAACAATAATTAATGACTAACCTTTATCGTTTAATTTTAGATTTATCATTTAATTCTTAAATTTTTCACTCTTGCTAAAGTTTGAAGGTGGACTACGAAATTTATTCGCAATAAAACATTTGAGATCGATTATCTCAGAAACGGCTGCTCGAAGCGATATATAATAGGTATACCTTTTTTGTACAAAATATGCCGAGAATAAGAATTTTCAAATAGAAATTTAATATCCCGAGGCATGCAAAAGTTATCAACCTTTAGATGTAGGCCAAGTGCTGCTGGTGGTACCCTCTATAATGTACATCGTGATGAGATTTTGATTTTTGATCCTACAATACCCCTAAGTATAATTTATCCAAAGTCAGTGTGATGACATTCCAATCATTCCATCTCTCTTTGAGACTGTTTACCGCCGTTTGTATGCCGTATGGAATGATTGGAATGTCATCACACTGACTTTGGATGAATTATACCTACTAATAACTTTGACACCCTATATTTTGGAAATTATCAACTTTTGAGCTAAGGTAAATTGGGCTAGATCCTCATATTTTAGTCATAGGAATTTGTGCTAACGTTTTGTATACATATTTTGCGGACACCCTGTATAAACGATCATGCAAGACTGTCACTTAATACATCGAGCCAATGCACGCCAACAAATATGACCGTGTATGTTACAAAACTGCTAATTCTGTCAGGCCTAGGCATAGCATGAGGAAATCTGTGTGAGGGAGCTTATAATTAAATACATGCTCTCCGTACTTCAGGTTATAAAACACTAAATATTTTTAAAATTACTTTTATTGTATAAGTATACTTTGAAAAAAGCTATGTCATCTTTTTAACGGTGCAATTAAAAGAAAACAGGATTGTACAGGGTGTCCCAAATTCTAGCCTCATCATAGGGACTATAAAAGCTACAACATCGATCAAATTGTGGCAAAGTGGCATTTCGTTAAAAAATCTGATCTTGAGCTATCTTTTTTAGTTTCTGAAATTTCAAGAAAAACTAAAATTTTCGGTTTTTGTCTTTTCTGACCTATTTTATCCGCTACATAAAAACTTTATTAAGGCTACTCTCTTCGCGCTATTTATTGTTGTGTTTTTAGAATTTAGAAAAATAGAAAACGTTTCGTTTTTGGGGAACAATTATTAACTTTATTTTTTTAAATACAGACCTGTATTATTCATTTTATTTTTTGAAATCTCTTTAAGTTCTGAATACAACAATGTATCACACTTAATTATATTTAGACGTTTTGATGTCATCATTACGAATTCCGGTCAGAAAATCCCAGTTAATACATCCCGATCATCAATATCCCATGCCAAAATATCCCATACAAAAGAATCCCATGGCAAAAACATCAATCTACAAAAACATCCTATTACAAAAATAGCCCACAACAATAATGTAATAATATAACAATATCATACAAACCATCATCTTCCATATTGCTAGTACAAACACGTGCTCTGCATTTCTTTGTATTGTAATTAACACATAGCCATGTGACTTTTTAGGATTTTTTAAAATTTAATTTAAATCTAAAAATGCTCTGGGTTTGTTCGGGTTTGTGTAGCTGGTTATTTTTGTTAGGTTATTTTTTATTTTGGGGTATTTTGGCTAGGCTAAAACTAAGTGGGACATTTTTTTCTGGGATTTTCTGACCGGACACCCATCATTACATCATCAGAAATGTGATAAATATTTTTAAATAAATACGGCCTTGGTATTTAGGTATATTGTTTTCCAAGGAGAATATTGCTTTCGTATGCAATGTAATGTAGTTTTTGCAAGCCAATAATTCCCGCTAATCAGTTTTTTAAACGCCAATATCATGCTATTCGCTAACTCCTAAAACCTGATTTTTGGTTATCTAGAAATAATATTTACCGCTGATTGTCAAACGGGTAGTTACCAAATGTAGTCCCCATCATGAGGCTCGATTTGGGACACCCTATACATTAATTATTTTTTTATTTTCTAACCATTTTGTTCCAAAAATTCCAACTTCCTTAACCTAACGTCCGGAAGTTAGCCAAAAGTGAACTTTTTGGATAATGAAAATTCAGTTATAAAATGTGATTTGTCTGTTTTTTATTATGTCATTTTACTTATTGAATTTTAAGTAAATAACGACTTACTTTCGAGTTAACGTCTGGAAACAGTCTATACAAGCAACGCATCTCTACTATCTTATCTGTATGTAAAATGACCATCAGTTCTAGTTTCTTAGAACTTTTAAGTTAATATAATCTATTCGGTCCAGCGGCAACTACAGGCTTGTTACGTCAATAACAAGAAAATATTTTTTGGAAAATAAGAAATGCGAATAGTCATAAACAGGCAGAAAATACTAGTCGAAGAAAAATAAATTCCCTTTGTAGAATTTATCTAAAAAAGTATAAAACTCCAACTTGTATCGCACAAGGCCTTGAGTATTACAAGCCTATATACTCAAGCACCGCAAAGACAATTAGGTACTACGTTTTCATGGAGAATTTAATTCGAACTCAGTGTGATCCTAGAAGGCGTATTGATGAAAGGTACCTATTCAAATCGTTTTGAAATCTGCTTTAACATTTTGACAATAATTGACAAGATGACTGATTATATTTTAAAATTAATTTTTTGTTTGTCATATTTATTTTTATTTTAAACTAATTACAATAAACAAATGTGCTGTTTTAATATTATTTTTAAATTGAATTGATTCTGCCTTTACTTGGTGGAACTCCATTTTAATATCCGAAAAAAACACTATATTGTGTTAAAATTCCACTATATTCAAAAAAACACAAACAAACAAAAAAATTTGTCGACTCAACATGTTTCGCTACACTGTAGCTTTATCAAGAGTGAATAATCAAACCTAGGTCTAAGTATATATACGGGTAATTTTCATATAAGTGTTTGATTCTACTGTAAAACTGAAATAAAAGTAAATAAATTAAATTGAAGATATTTTACTTTTAATCTTTTGTACCAACAATCGTGTGACTAAAAATAATGTTGGGCGCGCAAGATATGCATGCGCTTGGCTGTTATGCTACTTTTTGTGGAGGTGAAATGAAATATCGTCATTTCGGAAACTTTTCTTTCGGATAATAAAATATCGTTAAAGTTTGTAATTTCCTGACCCAAGAGTTCAAATTTGTACTGCCTAGGGCAGCAGCTTTAAAAAAAAGATAACATAGTTAATGGTTAATGCGCAAAATTTGCGAAAAAACAAATAAAACAATAAAAATACTTTTTTTTTAAAATTAATATGACAATTTTTAATGCTGATGCTTTGTAGGTACAGATAGTTGCATATTTTATATTTTATAGGATAAAATAACATCGTATCATTACCTTAAAAAATTATATTTATTAAAACCATTCCTTTATTTTAACGTCAAAGTGGATTAAAGTAGAGTTTCCGAAATGACTCACGTTACCGAAATGATGATTTTTTTTACGAGGGAATATAAACATGTCTTAAGGAAAACAAAACTTTATTGAATGAAACTAATCAAAATACTGATACCTATTTAGCTAATTTTTCTTCAATGAACATGATTTATAACTAAAACCGGCCAAAGATGAGTAAGTACTTATTTTTTTTCATAATACATTTTATATGGAATGTGTGCTTATACTTTTTACTGCGTATTTTATTCTTATTTGTTGCGCGAACAAACGCGGCTTCCTCGCGATCAACTTTCAAACGTTCTCTAAGGTCATTAATACGTGGCTTCATTGTATTTTACCCAATTACCCAATAAAAATATTTACCATCAGTTCGGTAACAAAATATCATTTCGGTACAAGCACATATGTTACCGAAATGACTGTTATCGAAATGACGAAACTTAAATTAAACTGGTCTGGTAAATTTAAATTTCCCGCCACGATTCTAAAAATTTGAGGTTAGGTTACTCTCGCTGGATTTATTGATACGTAATTTATAGTTTATTTTTTTAATAAAACAACACGATATTAAAGGCATTACCGAAATGATTCTTAATAAAGGTACGCACCAGATCGCTAAGATTCCAGCTTTTCTTGCAAAAAATTGAGAAGAATAATTGCAAACTTACCATTATAACTCGACGAACACACACTACCACTCAAATAATACAATAAGACTGTTGCTATTTGGTGTCAGTAGAAGGCGCTAATGTCAAATATCATAGCTGTTGCCGAAATGACGGTTGAACGTTGGGACAATATTTTAATATTAATAGATAATACAAGATGCACCAAAACGTGGCTTTTAAGGTTTAAACTTTATTCCCCAAACATAAATAATTGTCAAAAATGAAAAGTTCGGAATAATTTTGAAGCTATTTCAGATTTATTCGTCGATGATTGTTGTAAAATTCTATTTGGGACAGTTACCGAAATGACGATCTTATAGTTTGAGCTGGAATAAAAAACTAAAGTTTCCGTTTTTTGGCAAGTTAGCTTTATTTTTAAAGAAAATAAAGTTTATTTAATACTGTGCACTTTTCATATTTCTTATTTTTTGGATTTTTTACTAAAATATTGCTTTGGGACAAAGATCGAACACTTATATGAAAATCACCCATACCTTAGATTGGGTTTTCCAACAATTCAAAACAAATTTAATAGGGGTGAGTTATTAAGATCTAGTTGACAATTTAGGAGGTTATTTGTATTTTTAAGTTTATTTATTTCTAGGGATTCCAGCAAATTAAGTTTATTACCCTTATTTTCTGTATGAAGAATTTGGAAATTGTAATTAAAATTATGAGAATATTCTAGTAAATGATTTGCATAAAGGGAGTCTGGTTTTTCCAACGTAAAGCTAGAACTGTGTTCTCGAATTCTTTTTGAAAAGCTTCTACCAGATTGACCTATGTATGTTTTGGGGCAATCTTGACAAGTTAGTTTATAAACACCGCATTTATTGTCATTTTTTGTTTTAGTTTTATTGTTTTTAATAAATTTCCCTGTTAAGTTATTGGCTTTGAATGAGACTGTAATATTATATTTTAAAAGAAAATTAGATTAATTTTGGCTTGCTGTACCAATATACGTAATTGACTTATAAATTCTTTGATCTTTGGTGAGCGGATAGACACTATTTAATGCTTTTTTGTATAATTTTTTATTTAAAATCGTATCTATTATTTGGCTTGTATAACCGTTATTAAGTGCAATTTGTTTAATTATGTTTGAAAATTGACTTTTCTAAGTGGTACTGTAATGAGTCTGTGAATCATGCTGTGAAAAGCTGCTAATTTATGTTGTATAGGATGATTAGGCGTATTGTGTATTGTAGTGTCTGTGTGTGTAGGTTTATGAAAGATAGAAAAGGTGTGCTTATGATTTTCTCGTAAGGTCAAGAAAGTTAAGAGAATTGTTTGATTTCTATTCTATTGTAAATTTTATATTAGGGTGTAAGTTATTAATAAAATCAAAAAATTGAGATAGTTGTCTTTCTGTACCAGTAAAGCAAGCTAATACATCGTCTACATATCTATACCAGTAGATAAAATGTTTAAAGTGTGGGTGTTTGCTAATCTTATTTTCTAAAAAGTCCATAAATATTCGTTGTTTCCTAGCATTCCCACAAAAGATACTATTATTCTTGTTGAAAAGCTTCTTTCTTTAAAGAACACCAATTTTATTAAAAAACAAGAAATTTTACTACTTCTAAAAACTTGTTTGGAACAAAACTATTTTGAATTTAACGGGTTAATATATTCCAGTAGTGAAGGCCTGATTATGGAAAACCCTCTCAGTCCTTTATTAGCTGAAATATTTATGGACTTTTTAGAAAATAAGATTAGCAAACACCCACACTTTAAACATTTTAACTACAGGTATAGATATGTAGACGATGTATTAGCTTGCTTTATTGGTACAGAAAGACAACTATCTCAATTTTTTGATTTTATTAATAACTTACACCCTAATATAAAATTTACAATAGAAAAGGAATCAAACAATTCTCCTAACTTTCTTAACCTTACTATAACACGAGAAAATCATAAACACACCTTTTCTATCTTCCATAAACATACACACACAGACACTACAATACACAATACGTCTAATTATCCTATACAACATAAATTAGTAGATTTTCAAAGTATGATTCACAGACTCATTACAGTACCACTTAGTAAAGTCAATTTTCAAAAAGAATTAAACATAATTAAACAAATTGCACTTAATAACGGTTAGACAATGTCAATTAGATCTTAATAACTTACCCCTATTAAATTTGTTTTGAATTGTTGGAAAACCCAATCTAAGGTATATATACTTACACCTAAGTTTGATTATTCACTCTTGATAAAGCTACAGTGTAGCGAAACATGTTGAGTCGACAAATGTTTTTGTTTGTTTGTGTTTTCTTAAATATAGTGGAATTTTAACACAATATAGTGTTTTCTTCGTATATTATTTTTAACTTAAAAAAAGGGATTTTACATAAATTGAAGTCAAAAGTTAGGTAAGGTTGCGTCAATCTGATAGTTCCAATTACAGTTCGATTCTGCTATGTTTTCATGAAGTTTAGATCAAGATACGATCCCAAAAAATTCCAAATCGACCTTAAGATTCAAATCCAATTCAATACCAGCTAATATGCAATTTTTAATTCGCAAAGCGGAACGTGGTAATTGTTGTACCAGACAGAGATAGAGTATTTCTTTTCTTGATGATTAATAACGTCTATTAAGAAAGAATTTTAGTATGTTTCAAAGATGGTGAAACATTTTTAAAACAATGCTAACACGTTTTTTGGAGGCGAGACTTATAAAATCTGCTGTCCGTTATTTATGCGGCTTTATTAGATATTTCCTTTTATGAAAAACAATGCCTAAAACAAAATACTTTACGCACTACTGCGTAAAGTAAAGTATGAGATTTGCGCCTACAGCTCGTGCGTAAAAATTCCCATTTTAAAAAAAAAGACGTACTTTACCCACTCGTTGCATAAATAACTATTTAAATGTTAAAGGTAGAAGTTACTGGCTTCCAATCCCGAAAACTTATATTATAACATGAATTGATTGATTTATTGTGCCTTTCGCTAAGTGTTTCCTAATTTTGAACTTGACATAGACATTTATTTAACGTGAAAGCAGATTCAGTAATATTTTGAATTAACCGCCTCCATATTTTAATTTTTAGCCCAGCCTCGCTGGGGCACGTCTTTTTGCTAAAATCCAAATACACATAATACTTTATGGTTGGGCATTTGCGTGTCAAGAAATAAATAAGACCTACTCCCCACGGGCATAAATTTGACAGCGTAGGTGCCAGGTGATTGGTTAACTAGGCCGCCATCACCTCTGGAAATCTGGGACTAGCAAAAGTAGCGAGATGATGCATTTTTTTGTTATGATCCAGTATGAGACATATTTCTTCCTTTGATGACGTAACTGAACCTGAAGTGATCGCTTGGACTATAGGCAGAATATTAAATAATTAATAGATAATAATTTTATTTACAATAATCAATTATTTTTATCACAACCACAGCATATTGCTTTACAAAAGGATTTCGATTAAAATTACATTATTTAATACTTTCAAAAGTTACTACATTTTTATTTTTTTTAAGACCCAGTTAACAAATTTAAATGCCACATTTATGTCCTAATTAATATATACAATAACCAAAAATTTTCAGAAAATAATATCAGTAGGTATCAAATGGCATGTTCGGGTTTCTTCGACACTTCAGGTTGGTCTTGATTTTAAGAAATTAAATTAAAAATTTGAAACTAACAAATAAAGAACTTGGATTTTTAACGCAGTGTATTATACTAGTGGATACCCACGGCTCCGCTCGCGTAGATCATTTGTTATAAATTCGCTATCAAAACAAAGCGGAGGGTACCATACATACTACCCAATAGAATCTTTAATAGGTACCCTAATTTCCTATTTCCTTTTTTCTTTCTCTTTCAATTAAAATGTCATTTACCATCATTGAAAGTTTATATTGCTTCCAATATTAAATAATAACCAATTTTTATATTTTTAGGGGCAGACGTTAAGATATAAATTTCATTACTTGTGTTTAGAGTATTTATGCTGAATTTTAAGAAGTTCGAAGCAAAAATATGTTTTTCAATATAAACTTATATGCCCTTTTTTCCACCCCCTAGGGGCAAAATTTACGTAAATGCCTAACACATGTTTATTTGTTCCAAGCGAAGAATTTATCAAAATATTTTTATTTAAATATTTTTCTGCAGCGATTTCGTTGTAAATTTACCCCCTTCATTTCTAACCCCTATAGGTGCAAAATTTTCCAAATAATCCACTTTTAGTAGAATAGCTTAAAATTATAGACAGTTATAAAGGGTGGAGCGACCGCATGGGTGAGGATTTTTTATTTTACGAAAATGTAGTTGTAGCTGTGGTATAAAAAAAAAAAAATTTTCTGTTTTTTTTACGATTCCCCCTCCACCAACATATAAAATTCCGATTACTTTATCTAGAAAATGTTGTTGCATGATCGTCGAATAGCTTTATTAAGTGTTGGTTTTAATATATACAATTTTTTTTTACGATTACCCCCTCCACCGTCACGAGGCAAAATAATAAAAGATACAGTAAGTATTGTTAATTACATAATCTAAGTTTTAACAGTTTATGTCATGTTATTTATTCATTCATTTAAAAAATAAAATTTAAATCTTCTAAATAATATTTAAATATAAAAAACAATATACCTGACCTGGTAAAAAATAAAAAATCATTCAGTTTAAAACATTTTCTTATTTCAAATTTGGGCATTAGTGTTTTTGAATTTAATTTACTTCATCGCTTTGTTCGTACGCGCAAACCGTTATGAATGCTTTAGATAGGTACCACCTTTACGGATTGGATATTGCAGTGGTAATTTCTAAATTGAGATAAAGATAAATCTTCTGGATTTTCTACCGCTTCCTTTAATTGTTCGACTGCCAGCTTAGTAGTTATCAGCGGTTCATTATAATCTACATTCTGCCAATTAATTAAATCGCATCAAAATTGAGTAATACGTTCCTTAATTTTATACTAATTAAGAAACAAGGAAAAAGTATAAAATAAAATTATAAAATAAAAATATAACCGCGTACAAACTGAAAGATAAATTTTCGCTTTTTAATAACACAAACGTCCCTGTTTCTATTACATTTTTCAAGGCAGGGAGTTTTCCTCATATTAATCTTACAGGTAGGGAGATTTCTTACAAAAATTGTTGTGGTCATAGCAACATGTCAAAACGCAAGTGCCTAAAAATGAAAATTTCACTATTATATTTTCTTCTATTTTCTGAAACGTCATGACAGTCTAGCAGTTGTTCCTGAAGTACTTGTCATCAGGTACATATCATCATCAATATCATCATTAGGACTATGATTTTTCATATTTAAATAACTTAAAGATATATTTATTTGCTGGATTTCTAATGCACGTCTTAAATTTTAGGTTAAAAACCGCACTATTTTGCGGGCAAGAATCCAATATCTTTTATGGTAGAAAATAACTTTTTCGTTTTTATTTTTTTTAGAATACCTGACCTCGTAATATGTATCTAACAAAAAGAAACACTTTTTGTAAATGAGAAAATGTGAAATTAAAATTAAAGGGCTCGGGGCGGTGGAAGGATGTGTTGGAAAATTTTTTATTTTTCTTTTAAATAAATATTTCAAACTGCCCAGTACTTTCCAGGGTCAGGCTTACTGAATATATAATGTTCGTTTTTTCGCTCCATCCTTAAAGTGAATTTTAAAATAATGACGAAACACAGACACATTGTTATTTAATTAAACAAATGTGATGTATTTCAATTTTTGGACCTCCACTGATTTTCAGAAATTTCAATAAAAACTTCCTTTGGAGTTGATTTTCCAAAAATCCCTTCTTAGTGGATGCCTACGTTAAAAGGAAAAAACATCCTCGATCGAATTTCATGATCCTAGGATTAAGGGTTTAGTTTGGGCGTGAATGAATCAG
The DNA here is from genome assembly GCA_963969555.1 of Polydrusus pterygomalis. Lineage (NCBI taxonomy): Eukaryota > Metazoa > Arthropoda > Insecta > Coleoptera > Curculionidae > Polydrusus > Polydrusus pterygomalis. Next base: position 3,805,250 of record OZ018381.1, on the reverse strand, counting down.
TCAGTCACATTCTGAAATATAGACAGTCTGTACACTCATGTCCCTGTTTCTATTACAGCTGTCAAGCCAGGAAGATTTCCACTTATTAGTTATACAGGTAGGGAGATTTCCAAAAAAAAGTGCCTGATTGCCTAAAAATTAAATAAAACACTTATTTCTTATTTTCCTAAAAAATGTTTTCCCTAAAGGAATGACAAGGGGTTATAAAATTTTATATTGAAAAAAATTTATTTTCACGAATTTTCTTAACGTATTTTAATAAATTCTACCTCTAAAGTCCGGAACGGAAAGTCCATGGCACTGACTCTATTGGGTAGTATAAGTATGTATAGTACGCGCTGCTTTGTTTCGATGGCGATTTTTTTACAAATGAATTGCGCGAGCGAAGCCGCGAGTATGCGCTACACTGAGCGAAATATCGAGTTGAGATAACTCAAATATGAGTGGTCCAAGCTCGACGCGTGTTGCCAATAGGGGACAGTCCAGACCTCTGAATTACAGCAACTAAATCAAACAAGTTGTATCAAATCACTGTTCAAAGTTATAATAACTCAGAAAATGTGTTATTTTATGGACTGGAATGACTCACCCAACCGACTTAAATCATTGGTAAGCTAAGGCTACCGTAGCTAATCGTTTGGGTTTGACGAACATATGATGTATGCTCCTAAAATTAAACATGCTTACTGAGGTAGCTTGCGACTTGGGCTGCAGCAATTCATTGTTTAAGCTACCAGAGACAAATAGGTGAATTGTGATTCGTTTACTACTCGGGCTAGATTAATTCATGAGTCGAGCTATGAAAACTCGATTATTGAGTTGTTCTAGCTTACGATAATGGCTGGAATAACTTACTCGTTTGGCTGTCAGAAGATATAATCTAAATTGTGATATTTTGTTTACTGGGCTAGCCTGACTCAGAGTTAGAGATGCCACCCCCCAATTTTGGACTACCACACCACCGATTTTGGACTACCAGTACCTACCTAAATTGCTGACTATCGGAACTCAAAATATTTCTTTGATTTAACGCCTGCATATTGTGGATAATACTCCTGTTTAATTTTGTAAAAAAGGTAAAAAATTGCAATGTATTAAAAAAAGTTATATCAAGTTTATCCACAATATGCAGGCGTAACTTCGAAGAAGTATGCTGCACGGTACGTCCATACTTGAAAAAAACATCATTTAATTTGTCTAATGTCAATAAAAATTATTAGCCAGTCATAGCATTGTATTTTTTTCCGTTCTGTAATTTTTCCCAGGTATGAACGCAGCCCTACAATATAATACAAAATTTGTGTTGTACCTTTTTCCACGATAGCGTCAGTTATTCTTTTTTCTTAACATGCACTAGTGGTTCTGAACAAAATATAGAATGGTAAAAAAATACGTTTTTTTTTTGAAAATATTAAAGATGTGCTTTAGGAGTGTATTTCAAAACTTAATTCAAACCCAGTTATTAGCTAAAGTACGTTTATTAGTAAAATAAAAAAACATTTTTACATTTAACCAACGGATTTAAAGAAGTGATTACTTCACCATGCGCAACAATAATGATAAAAGTTTAACAGTAAACAAATGTTTTATACAAAAGATATAAGTACCTATACCTATATAATAATATAAATATAAATAAAAATAGCACTAAATAGCTTTAAATGTAGATGTGGAACACATCTACAAAATCTTGATAGAATAGATACATAATAATATCTTAAGCAACAAAAAATAAGCAAAGAGAAGAGAAAAAATTTTGTAGTCTTTCAGGTAGGTTGCTAATATCCTAGAACAAAAATATCATTAAAAACACAATAAATTATTTTAGCCTGTTTGTCAGTTTTGTCTTCCTCTGTATCTGACTGACTATATATAGTATTTTAAGCCAATAGACTTTTTGGTATTTCAAAAATAAAATTACATCTTTCTTTTAACATACAATTTTTAAATTGATACAATGACAAACTGTCATTAGTATAAAATGTGAAATCTGTGTATTTCAGAAATCTTAAATAGTTGTATCAGTCTGAGAGCGTGTTGCAGTAAAGTTATATTATGCTTAGAAAACATATTTTACACTTACCTACCCTTTAAATACGTCACAAAATTTAAAAGGTCCCATTCCATTACCAATATTTTGTATGCTTCTCCCATTTTAAACCAACTAGCACAAAACCCAACAGTGATGAAATGAATCGAATTACCGAAATAAACAATAATTTTTATGCACCGACCTGCAAACAAAAACACAGAACTGGATGAAACATCCAACGATTGCGCGGACCGTGGATAGCAACGGGTCGACGCAACGTGCATTAAGTTACATTCTGCGTCTACGCGTGATCGAATGTCAGAACAGTGGAAGGAACCGCGCCAAACCGACACGAGCACGAATTCGGAACATTCCGTGACCGTTCGGTCGGTGATTTACCCACGACATGGGTTTTTGTAGCATGTTTTATGACTTAATTTTAAACAAGTCCTGAATTATTTCAACCCAAAATAATTTACACATGATGATGAGTTAAAATAAGACACATCCGGGTAAAAGGACACTTTTAAATCAATTAGTAAGTTTTCCCAACCCAAAAACACGGGTTCGGGTAACTCATAAAATGGTTACAAGATGAGGGATTGTGGTAATCCCAGATGTGTTTAAAATGTTGATCAAAAATCTCTTTCTGTGTTGAGGCGAACCAAAAGAAGCTGAATAATTGTAGCGTTTTTAAATGATTTGTAATAATTCGTAGGCTCAGTTAGCCCAACATAGAGACGTGCATTAAAGTAGCTCTAATTTTGCAACTCACGACAGTGGTAGATCCATTTTGTCAGTGTAGTAAGATATGAGCACACTCACAACCACCTTGAAAAGAAGCCATGAAGTGACATCGGGCAACGCCGCATCAGCTGAGAGATGTGGATCTACAAGCTATTATTATGACGCGCGGCAACGGGCGAGTTTTTTGTTCTTTCTGATATTTTTTGTGTTTTTTTGGCTCTGTTGCCACTATATTGATATTAAAAAATTTTCAAAAAAGTAATAAATAGTTTTGGATAACAAGAACAACATACCTAATTATTAAATAATAATAATATTGCGTTGAGAAGCTATTTTTGCTTCACTACGAGTAGATTTATTTGATCGATCAAAAGTAATATTCTATTATACAAATTATTATCTTCTGCGTTTAAATTACAGGATTGACTATCGACTTCTGAAGTCTCAAAATTTAGTAAGCTTAAGGTTTTGTTTAAAAAACCTATGCTTGTCTTAGGAAAGTCACCTACTATCTGGGTAAGTTCGTTACTTTCACAATGTATGAGTTATTGGTACCGAGACAATAAGTTTTCCAGCTAAAACCACCTGCTTAATTCATTACCTTTTAAAAAAACCTTTACCTTCATATCAATGTCCACTGAAACCTGATTAACAATATTTATACAGTCATTGGTCAAATCTAAACTATAAAAATATATTTTTGAGTCACTTACAATTTTTACTTCCCAAAATTCAGAAGTATTATTTTTTTGTAAATAATTACTGAGATCGTCAAAACTTTTTATAAAATCTGATTGCTCGATAGCTTGATTAAGTTAAGAGGTACGCTCTTGTTGTTCATTGTTTCTCTCTGCTGAACTTTTTCTAGGAATGAGAACAGTTTTTGACAAGTAAGCAGGCAAATTGGGATAAAAGCACGAAACAGCTTTTTTAGAAATTTAGTCTCACTTTAGTTGGATTTTTTGTGGTGCAATCAGGCAAAAGATAAATATCCTCACGAATAATGTCATAGGGGACAAAATGCTTAGCCCAAACTACAGAATACTGTGTGGACGACCAATTAGCTCTTGGAATGGCTTTTGGACATAGAATTTTTAGAGTTTCATCTTTTGGGAAGTGAAAAACTGATACACTTTCTTCACCTGCTTTTAAAACACTTTTATAGTTAGAGTTACACCTAGGAATACAGCAGGGGCTTGGCATGTTGATAAATAAACAAACTAAAAGAAAGAAATAGTACTCACCTAAGTAGGTACCTAGGTACCTATCTAAAGGTATCCTACCTACTTTCGAACTATCTCTACTAGTGATATTTTTTTAAACTAATTCACATATTTTACCTTAAAGCTAAATAAACACTTCAATATTTAATAAATTAACTGTAGCCACAAAACAATAAACCTTATCCCAAAGAGCTAACCAGAACACAAAAACACAACTTTTAATTTAAGGTGGAATTATCAACGTCATTCAATTTATTGCCAACTTAAAACCTATTTCGCCTTGTTTTTCTTAGTTTATTATTTTATTGACTAAGATTTAAATAAAATCAATATCGTCTGCACATTATTTAGGTAATATCTGATATATTACAAAAATATCAATTTATTTCGTTGCTTATTTTGGAAGAATTGTATAGTGAAAGAAAAATGACATAATAATGTTAAAAAAAATCTTAACCGATATTTTTCGATATACAATTATTATCCTTAAGGTTGAATTCTCAACGTCGTTCAATTTATTGCCAACCTATAACCTATTTCGCTTTGTTTTTTCAAGTTTAATAATTTTTAAACTAGCATTTAAATAAAATCAGTATCGTCGGCACATTACTTAGATAATATCTAATATATTACAAAAGTATCAATTTATTTCATTGCTAATTTTGGGAGAATTGTATAATGAAAGAACAATGAGTGACAATGACATAATAATGCTAAAAAAAATCTTACCCGATATTTTTCGCTATACAATTCTCCTAAAATAAGTTATGAAATTCCTTGATATTTATGAAATATGTCAATTATTACCTATAGAATATCAAGTCGATACTGATTTTCTTTAAATTTTGTATTAAAGCTAGAAAACATAAATAAATCTACGCGAAATAGGTTATAGGTTGGCAAGCATGTTGATACTCCCACCTTAAATAACTTATGAAATTCCTTGATATTTATTTAACCTGTTAATTATTACCTATAAAATAAAAAGGCGATATTGATTTGATTTAAATTTTGTGTAAAAGTTAGAAAAAAATAAATAAATCTACGCGAAATAGGTTATAGGTTGGCAAGCATGTTGATACTCCCACCTTAAATAAATAAAATTCTGCCGCCATTATAAGACCCGTATACAAACCGCCAGGCTGTTGGATTTTTCATTTTATTAATGCTATTAGAGTAAATCCGCACCAAAAGTGTTCACTAATATTTTGTAGAGGTTTTTCGCAATCATGTCACTTAAATTTTCTATGAGATATCAATCGAAAACCGGATAAAAATACAAATTAATACGAAAACCCGCAAGGTTAACACCTTCTTCGCACGTAAATTGGTACATACTAAATCATGGATAACCTCAAAAAAGTCACGTGACACATGGATCTTCAAGCAGTGTAGTCGATGTTTTTGTTTCACGGCTTCTTTCAAGGTGGTTATGGCACACTCGAACGAACAGCTGCTGCGTAAGCATGACCATAAAATGTTTATTTTTCTAATGATTTTACCGCATAGATCTCTGCGAGTACTTCTTTCATGCCGCTTCCTTACATAATATGACCAATTGCTCCCGGAAAAGACATCAGTAGATGGAATCCTCTGAGTCTGATGATGATTTTTGATACTTCAGAGCCCTCAGGTGCGGCTGATACCATTTCTCAAGCTTTTGCATACAGGGGCTGGTCAAAAGTCACGATGCATACAGTGTGGCCATACCGTTTTGCATTCTCTAATGCACAAAGTAAAGTCGTATAGTATTATAGTTACTGATTTTTTGAATCATTATATCTCAGAAACGGTAGCTCGTAGGAAAAAAGTATTGATACATTTTTTATAGATAATTTTATGATCTATAATTTTTATCTAAAGTATTTTTATGATAAAACTTATCGTTTTGCTGAAAATCGCGAAAAACTCATTTTTTTCACCTTTGACTTTCAGTCAAATTTTTTCCATTCGCGGGAATGATGGGGAACTTATAAATTTTATTACAGTTTTATGACAGTTAGCAAAAAGTCGTAGAAAAGCAATGTTTTTTTTTTAATTAAACAAGGTGTATATTACTCGATATTTAAGTTATTTTTAAAATTCCTACACACTACTATCGAAAATTAACAGTTTTAGAGGTATCGAGTTAATGAATATTATTTTCTAATAAATTAATTAAAAATAAAAATAAATAAAAAAATACGCTTATCCTAAAATTAAATAATCTTCGTTATACAGGGTGCCCCAAGGTGGATGGCGTATTAGACGTTTATGAAGAATTAAATAACGGATCATACATTTTAAAAATAGATTTCACCATGCGGTGTTGCCGCTTCTACTCTAAACCGGTGGCAACATCGCTATTTTAAATAGAACACCCTAAATATTTTTCAATATTCGATTTCCGCATATAATTATGAACAACTTTTTTTAATATTTTCCTATACCTATCTGTAGCCCTTTATCGGGAATAAATTAATTTCACTTTTTTTTAACGAATAAAGGACTTTCATTAAATATTAATATCTTCCTCCTATAAAACAATTTTGAGATAAAATTTGCATAATACCTGAACAATACCTTAAGGCATATGGTCTTTCGCTCACATCTTAGTTTAAATATACAGGGTGGTACAAAAATTAATTTTTGTCGACAACTTACAAAAATGTCAAAAAAATATTTTTTTTTTTAATGGAACACGCTGTATAATTATACGGATTTGAAAAGCTGATAAAACTAGCTTTAGGACTTGTATACATGGCCTAATACCTAAATCTTCAAGATTTCGATTTATTAGCGTTTAAACATAAAATGGAAACAATTCTTTTGGTACATAGTTACCATGGCAACTTCTTGTTTTATATAAATGTCATTCTTTTAATATTTATGATTTGAGTACCTACGATGGCGGATAATAATAATTACTCTAATACAGTTTTAATAAATTTATTCATTGTGACTATGTACTGACTATGTACCAAAAGAATTGTTTCCATAGCCCACTACTATTAAAACCGTTGAAAGTGTGTCGATTTATGAAGTTTTATGTTTAAACACTAATAAATCGAAATCTTGAAGAGTTAGGTATTAGGCCAAGTATACAAGTCTGAAAGCTAGTTTTATCAGCTTTTCAAATCCGTATAATTATACAGGGTGTTCCATTTCAAAAAATAATTTTTTTGACATTTTTGTAAGTTGCCGACAAAAATTAATTTTTGTACCACCCTGTATATTTAAACTGAGATGTGAGCAAAAGATCATATGCCTTAAGGCATTATTCAGGTATGATGCAAATGTCAGCTCAAAATTATTTTATAGGAGGAAGATATTAATATTTAATGAAAGTCCTTTATTCGTTAAAAAAAAGTGAAATTAATTTATTCCCGATAAATGGCTACAGATAGGTATAGGAAAATATTAGGAAAAGTTGTTCATAATTATATGCGGAAATCGAATATTGAAAAATATAAGGGTATTCTATTTAAAATAGCGAAGTTGCCACCGGTTTAGAGTAGAAGCGGCAACACCGCATGGTCAACATTATTTTTAAACTGTAGATCATGGTCGTTTATCCTGGTTGCCAAACTTTCAAGATGATCCGGTATTTAGTTCTTCATAAACGTCTAATACGTCATCCACCTTGGGGCACCCTGTATAGGTTCATAATATTTATAACTCCACATCTTAAAAACTGTTAAGTTTAGATATTCCATTGAAAAAAGTAATTTGGTTTTTCTACGGCGTGTTGACTTATAACGTGTACTTATTGTTTCTTTATTTAAATAGACTTAAAAAATCCCTAAAACTTTGTTATGTTTAACATTTTTCGCTAACTATCCTACTTTAAGATATAATCTAGCGTTTTTATCAGCGACGCTGTATATATACAGGGTGTTATGGAATTGACTTAATATATTATTTAAACCTGAAAATCCTGACATGAGAGCACGTCGCGCATCGTAGAAAAATATTTTTAAATGTCGCTTTACTATAATAAGTAAGAAAATACACAGTTTACTTTCCTGGTATAGTTAAATTAAAAGAATTTCCGTTGCACGTCATACCTTCGAGTATTAGCAATGTTGCCAGTTTGTAATCAAAATACCCCAGTAAGGAAATGCTTCGGCATTTTTCAATAAAGGTAAACAACGTAATCAACAGAAATGTGTATGAATCCCTTTGTTGTTCTTAAAAGATCAGTTTTTAATCCTATTTATAAAAGGATTTGCAGTTTTAGTTAAAAACGACTTAAATAAACTCACGAAAACACGAAATGAAAACAATAAACGTCAATCAAAATTCACCAAGAAATAAACTGGCATCACGGATGCGTTGACACTTCTGTTGCCAACTGTCAGCCCAAAAAAATGCAAATGATATTAATTTTTAAAATGTTAAATTTAAAAAACATCTCCTTTAAGCGGTTTAGTATCAAAGAAGAATACATTAAGTTTCTTTTACATTCAATATCGCATGAAATTTATATATTTTTTGCCCAAATTTAATTTTCTTATGTTTCCTAACCGATCAGCTGATTGATGACGTGCAACGGAAATTCTTTTGATTTAAGTTTATGTGGTGACGCCACTGACTTAATATTATTTGAAATTTCAAATTAGCACGTGTTATGTTCCAAGTTACGTTAAAATAAAATTAAACCTACCTCAAAAATACAAGACCGCTACAAAATGCATAACTATAATAAAAATAAACAAATCTTCAAAGTTCAATCTACGACTTTTTCCGCATTTACATTCACAACAAATATTCAGATCAGTTTCTAACACAATACCATCATTATCAGTACAAAACCGGATATTAAATATTTTTTCTTAAATCATTCATCGCCAAGGATGTTTTGGCTTAAATAATACCGATTGTGGCCCGTAAAGGTACTACATACACAAAGAAAGCAGGTTGTCTGCTTGCTGGGAACAAGCGCTTATAAGCGCCAATAATTAGATCCACGTTTAAATGCACCCGCACACAGACAAAGCAGGTCGGTGCTTGTTGCCAGTGCAGTGTGTACCAATGAAATGACTTGTAGACGCTGATTTTCGGCGTCGGAAATAGCCGCTGATTAGCCTGCTTTCTTTGTGTCCGTACCTTAATGTAGAGTCAAAGCATCATGGCCCTACATTTCCTACCATTACAATTTATATTTTTTATTATTAATTCTTATGTTTTATACCAATTAGCAAAGTACTATATTTAAAACTGGATTTATGAAAGCGATTATGCGTAAGTCGGTAACGCAGTTCTCATGAGCTTAGCTTAGTATGATCTCTATTCAAGCCATTTAACAGTGAAAATTATGGCCAATATCAGCAATATACCTAACTTTTTGAGAGTACGGCGCGGCGCCCAAGGCTCCCACCAATGGAAATCGTTCAGTAAGAGTTGCTGTATGCGTGTCGTTCAATGCCGACCTGCCGCCCACGAGGTGGCTCGATTCAGGTGTTGGCTTTTACGCCGCAAATGCATATTGTTTTATTTTGTTCGCCTTCGTAAACAATTTTTTATAATTTAGAAGTTATGAATACGAATAGATTTTTAATGAACAATTAAGTTTCTACATTGTGTTTGGAACAAAAATTGTATTGAGTGTTTTTCTAGGACACTTATGGACTCATCTATTTAAATATAATATGTCATTTTCATAACACCTTGTATATTGGTGTGTAATGGTATATATAATATGTATATGAACGGCTATTATGACTATCACCGTTTTGTCACACCAAGCAAATGAAATCGTTGTTTTATTATTTAACGCTGTAACGGAGTCCACAAATTATAACGTTTTAAATATTTTTTTCTAATTTTGTATCAACAAATCTATTACGATACGCATTTGCGTATCATAATGAAGCTATTTCGATACGCGTTTTCTCTTTAGTTGATGTTGGTAACGTTTAAATGTTTTATTTCATTGACTTGCGCGGCCTTTGTGATTTACGAGAAAACCCATTTTTTGCAGAGGAAAAATAGCTTGATAACCTACTTTTTTAATCTGTGTGGATAATAGTCATGTATGATGGTTGCATAAATCTATAAATCAATCTTTTGTACTGTAGATGCTTCAAGCTATCATTTTCTGCCAAATCCTATCCAAAATTCAATCTACTAACCTTCCAATGTCGATTTTAACTTCAACTTTATTTGAATTTTCCATCTTCCCTATACTAAATTGTAATGCCGTGACGTAAAATCACTTCTTTTGAAATTCGAAAAAAAGTAGCAAAATCGCCCGAATTTCCGAACGCTCTGTATAATATGTACCGAATGTACAAGGATCACACAACGTATTCCGTCCAATTTCAAATCTCATATCGCTAAAATAACTTTATAATCTCGTGGTGAAAATGGGTCAATAAATCAAAAAATGACGACATTTCACAAAATAATTTCTTCTATTTCACGTTCATAATAAGCTCAGTACGATACGCATTTGCGTATCGTAATGAATCTATTTCGATAAACGTTTTTTTTTAATTTGATGTTGTTAACATTTAAATGTTTTATTTCATTGGCTTGCGCGGCCTTTGTGATTTACGAGAAAACCCATTTTTCGCAGAGGAAAAATAGCTTGATAACTTACTTTTTTATTCTGTGTGGATAACAGTCATGTACGTTGGTTGCATAAATCTATAAATCAATCTTTTGTAGAAGCTTTAAGCTATTATTTTCTGCCAAATTCTATCCAAAATTCAATCTACTAACCTTTCAATGTCGATTTTAACTTCAGCTTTATTTGAATTTTTCATCTTCCCTATAATAAATTCTGGAATTCCTGAAGAGACTTGAAGATGTCAGTGCTCTTTACGGACTAAATATAAATTATAATAAAACCAAAATTATGATCATTTATAGAGAAAATAACAACTACCCTGAAACTCGGACTATTGGACACTGTGAAGTTGTCAACAGTTTTGTCTATCTTGGAGCCCTAATGGAAAATACCGGGGGATGTGATGGCGAAATATGACGGCGTATTTAGCTTGCTAGGACAGCAATGATACAATTAAATAAAGTATGGAGGGATCGGAATATCACAAAACAAACTAAAATCAATCTAGTAAGTTCCTTGGTCTTTTCGGTCTTTCTATATGCTTCAGAATCTTGGACTGTCAAAGAACTAGATCGTCGTCGGATTGACGCATTTGAGATGGGGGCGTGGCGACGAATGTTGAGAGTGTCCTGGACCGCACATAGGACAAATGCTTCGGTTCTACAAGAAATGCGTCCGTCAAAACGTTTGTCCAGTATCGTGTACTCCCGAATTCTTACATTTTTCGGACACATCAATCGGAGTGAGCATATGGAGAGGCTTATTGTACAGGGAAAACCTGAAGGAAACAGAAGGCGTGGCCGATCACCAAATAAATGGGTGGATGTAACCAAAAAATTATTAGATGCTACTCTCCCGCAAGCGGCTCACATGTCATCTAGTCGAGATAAATGGCGAGATGCAGTCAAGAGAGCCATCCAAAACATTGAACCTCGTTAATATGGGTTACATCACATCTGTAAAGATGTTATGATTAGAAAGAATACTAAATTGCAATGCCGTGACGTAAAATCACGTCTTTTGAAATTCGACAAAAAGTAGCAAAATCTCCCGAATTTCCGAACGCTCTGTATATGTACCGAATGACCAAGGATCACACAACGTATTCCGTCCAATTTCAAATCTCATATCGCTAAAACAACTCTAGAATCTCGTGGTGAAAATGGGTCAATAAATCAAAAAATGACAGTTTGCAAAATAATTTTGTTTTCCAGAGGCTACTATGATAAAAAATAGTATTACCAACATAAAATTTAGACATAAAAATTTACAAAATTTGAAGGATTTATTTTCTTTTTAAAATGTATTTTTCTTGATTATAAAAGGTGAAATAGAAAAAAATGTATAAAGCACATGTTTCATAAGAAGTTTTAGCTCACGTGTCAATAAAAAAACTCGCCACTTTGTGGCTCGTTTTTTAAAATAGACGCGTGCGCTAAATCCGCTTCTTATGAAACGTGTACTTTAATATACTATTTGTTGTCCAGAGGCTACTACGACACAAAATAGTATTACCAACATAAAATTTAGACATAAAAATTTACAAAATTTAAAGGATTTATTTTCTTTTTAAATATGTATTTTTTATTGAAAAACTACAAATTAGAAAAAATAGTATAACGTACGTGTTATATAAAGCAGTGTTAAGCACTTGTCCCGTTATAAAACTCGCCGCAAGCGGCTTGTTTTTTAACATGGACGCGTGCTATAAAATGATGCTTTATAAAACTTGTACGTTAATATACTATTAAAACATTGGTCCAAATATTAAGTAGTTTTTAAATTTAAATCTACAGATGTATTTAATTCAATCTATATAGTACCTACGTCTTAAATACAGTCTAAAAACATTCATATGATCACGCGGCCAAAAATTCACTTCGCGTAGAGGGACTATTATAATCCAATGGACTTTTATTTACAATAAATAGGAATATCCAACTTTGCTGTTTTAGGTTACATCGCAGTTGTAAAGAAAAGTTGTAAGTAAAATGTACAAAAATAATAATTTATATAATTTATAGGAAAAATAACAACTACAACATCGTATCCTACGTAAGTAGTAAAGTGCGACAATCGAGTCAGTTAGCCTAAAGTCAACAAGGCTAACGGCAATTGGCCCTAGTCAATAATCAATTAAGTACAAACCCAACATGAAAATTGAAATATTTTTTATTATGTTTATAAATGATTTGTATGTTTTATATGTTTAAAGCAATAAGATTTTTAAAATTCTATTCGTTCAATCTCTTGCCAACCTAATTTGCGTTGTTTTTTTAGTTTAACTAAACGCCGATCCGCACCAATGCATATGTACCCTGCATTTTTGAATCATGGTTGCAACAGCTGATTTTATGATTTTGTAACGCATAATATACATCAAAGTGCTGATATGTCCACATTGATGATTTTTTTAAATTAAAATTTGGTTGTTGGTAATTTTTTGTTTTATTATTTGTGCAATTTGACAGAATACAAAATAGGTTAATTTTGATACAGTTCTATAAGTGCAACGAAGGAGTCTTTGCTCCAGATAAGTCGTCCCCAGACTCAAAAAGCAGCAGAAAAACGCGGTTAAAACCACATTATATGGTTAAAACTTAAAACTGACAGGTCTTGTTCATTTTTTGTCAAATAAGGGAAGTCATATTATAAATCAATTCCAACAGAAAATTCTAGGAAATTTTGACAAAATCCCAATTTGCATGCAATTTTGATTCAGGGTTAAAAATGCAGGGTAAGAATGCATAGGTATGGATCGGATTTTACATTTATTTAAATAAAATCAATATCGTCCGCACATTAATTAGGCAACATCTGACATATTACAAAAATATCAATTATTTTTTTAATAGGTTTACAAAATCTAATCTTATACTTTTTTTAACTTTATCATCTTGCGTCAATTTTGATCAATAGCCCCCCATACACCAACATATAAGTTGGACCGATTTGATCCATTCGGGTTTGGTCTGCGAGCTAGGCTCGACACGTACCAAAACTCTCGTCATTTTTGGGCAGCCGAATTAGGCTCGCCGCCTTAATAACCCGATAAGCCTAATTAAATCTTCTCGATAATAGGACATTAGCCTAGCATACACCAGCATTCATTCCCGACGTTTTTTCCTTGCACGTTCTTTCCTATTAATATTATCGATCGTTAGTGGGGTAAGAGATGACGGCCTTACGCTTCATTTAGGAATAGAAAAAGTTTTGTTTCATTTCAATTTCTTAAAAGGATAGAATGTGGAAGGAAAGAATGACGGGAAAGAATGCTGGTGTATGGGCAGCTAATATTCCACGTTTTATAACATTTTTGGCTTGGCTCGCGATCTTTTAGATTTCCTGAAGATTTAACCAGTGGTTTTAAATCGACTCGGATTTATTAGTACTCGGTGAGTTTTAAAAATGAATACCAATCGTAAAAGACGCACTATAGCTTGTGCCATAGCGTATGTATTTATATAACGAAGCAAGTGGGTAAAAAAATGGATTTTTCGTAGAAATGAACTGAGTCATATTATGTTACTCTTAAAATAACTTCAACAAGACGAGCCAAATGATTTCCGTAACTATTTAAGGATGGATAATGATACTTTCAGACATTTTTGTTAAGTATGATTATGCCTTATTTTTCAAATTTTTGTTAATGTAATCTTTACAGTATACTTGCCTCAGACATGGATAACTTTGGTGAATGTTAATAAATTCCATTATAAATTCGGCAGACATTATTTGTTATTTTTATTATTTTAATTTAACCTCAAACCAAGTTGGAAGACTTGATACGCGTCCCAAATTAACCTAGCGAATCTACAGACGGGTTAAAGCCTGCTGTTTTTATCCGTAGCAGATATTACACGGCCCGATGAAGCTCGGCTCGCCACATACACGTAAAGTTTTATCGGCGTATTTGGCTCGTGCCATATCAAATTCGTTAAGTCATCCGCTGGTGTATGGGGGGCTAATGGATGTGTATAAAGACGTCACAAAACGCTCCTGCAGCATCATATCGCTCACGTAGGATATCGCTAAAAGTTATATTTTATACCAACTACGTATGCAATGCAATGCATTAATATACAACAACTTATGGGTGGTTAATAAATATACCACAAACTTTGACGTACTTGGGCGAGAATTGTTCCATTAATTTATTATTTCTACTAAATCATGTGTTGCTGTATACGTCAACACTGCGGCATACTGCAGAACTCAGTGTGATCAATTAAACTAACTGTAGGCGGTATATTATCGCCAATAATTTCAGTTAAATCCTGAACTTCACATAACTACGTCAAAAAATCATTTTGAACAATATGAAACGAATGAGCTCAATTTAACTTTATAAAACTTAAGACACGTCACCCGTATTGTTGGCTTTTATGCTTTCCATAATATTGGTGCTTGGATGGGTGTCTTTCGAGCCCTGTCTCATACAGATGTCGTGATCTGTTCTATAACTTGAATGTTTCTTATAGGAGTCCTTCTATAGGAGCCAGAATGTTCCCACCTGGACAATCCCTCGGGCACGCTCTTGCTTGGTCTGAGGATACCACGGTGATGTGGTCGCGGTAACGATGAAAATCTAACCATATCATGTGGATTCAAGTGGTTCAGCTGATGATTCAGTTGGCGATTCGAGTGATTCAGTTGATGAATGGGTGGTTGTTGCTGCAAATGGTGTTTGGGAGTGTTATAGGCTGAGTGATCGATGTTGGCGGCGTAGCTCAGACTTTTCGGGATGTAGTGGATTATTTGTTCGGGTTTTTGACGGTACGAATGCCTTTAATTAAGAAATGTAATAAACGTTAAAAAAACATATTGGGATAAAATACAATATACAGGGTGTTTCATTAAGGATGGCCACCGGCCATATCTCGGAAACTACTAAGAATAGAAACTTAGAAAAAAAACTGTGATTAAAGCGGTCATGAGAAAATTCTGGAAATTATTTTTAAGTTCCTCATTTCGCCGCAAGAGGGCACAATTAAAAATTTTTTTTTTAATTCTAAATTTCTCCGAAAATTCTCATATTAAGGTATACTTCTGATTACATCATTAGAAAGCTTAGACAATTCTGCATTATTTTGGTTAAAGGCTCATTGGCGTACCGACCTTGATAAGAGTGGGGAGAGCTATTGAAAGTTCAAAAATTAAAATCGCTGTAACTTCTAAACGACTTATCCGATTTTACTTAATTTAAGCTTGTTAGGAAGAGAAAGGTAAGTAGTACCTTTAATTGCCGTATCCAACGATACACAATAGTTTATCATAAAATTGCTAGAGGGCTCAATTTGTAATAATAACATTTTTTATGATTTTATCCCGAAAATTTAAATCATACGGTATAACTGTGACATCATCAGTTCGATATCTTTGTTCGTTTCAGAGTTATTGCCAAAACAATAATTTTTAACATTTTATTTGAAGAAATTATTGTTTTTCTAGCTTCGTGGCCAAAGCGTTCCACGACAAAAAAATAATTTTTAACTTTAGAAAGGTATAAGGTAAATATGCCTAAATCGTACCTCCTAAGATGTTTTCTTTGCGCAGGAGATAGAAATAGTAAAATAACAACATCAAGTACATAAATCTAAACTTTATTTAAATCTCAAACATATTATTACATATAATAGAACATATGAACAAAAACAACTCTTAAATTCTGGGATTTAAAAAAAAAATAAAAAAGGTACGAAATAGGATCATTGCTCTTAATTCGTCCTTTGGTATGCCTAAATCGTACTTCGAGGATTCAACTGCTACAAATGTCGCATTGATAATAGTCGGCCCCTTTATGAACTCCAGCACAAAGTTCATGTATCCAGAACTTGCATACTGTGCACTGAATCTCTCATATTCATATCTCCATATACATTCAGACGAAAATAGTCCTAAATCGTACCAGTACGGTATCGCATATGTATAGGTACGTTTTACGCATATGACTAGAATTTTAATATTATAAATGTCACTATCAGAAAACGTAACCTACAATAACACAATATGTATTAAATACACCTACAATAATAAGATCCCTAGAGGTATAACTAGTATTGTACTTACTTGACTTCTCGATGATATATTATCTTCTAAATAAAGTCACAATTAATATAACAGTATTGTTGGTAAAAAATCACTTTGTGGAAATTTACGCAACAGAGCGAACGTACACCGTGCAGAATATGATAATAACATGGCCGACGAGTGAGTCGCCGATTGCTTCCAATAAGTACCCTGTCAGACACAAGGACCGCCAAATTTGAATGCGGTAGGATTTAGGAGCAGGTACGATTTAGGCATGTTTACCCTACCTTAATATGAGAATTTTCGGAGAAATTTAAAATTAAAAAAAAAAAAATTTCAATTGTGCCCCCTTGCGGCGAAAGGAGGAACTTCAAAATTATTTCCAGAATTTTCTCATGACCGCTTTAATTTTATTTTTTCCCCAAGTTTCTACGCTTAGTAGTTTTAGAGATATGGCCGGTGGCCACCCTTAACGAAACACCCTGTAGAATCATACCAGTCCACCCATGTAGTATACACGTGCTCTCAGGTATTAGTGAACTTTACTGATTTGTACACTGGCAAAACTGAGGTATCAAATGCGGTTTTTGACAAGTGACACTATAGTTTAAATTCATAGAAATAAGCAACAAATATATTAATGAGTTTGGCTCAAGTAATATGTTAAATATAGATCAGTAACAGTATTTATTTAATGATAACCAAGGACTAACATAACAACCCTCTTTAAAGGCAGCGCGGACGTCCCCATTTGTGTGGGGGGTCGGACCAGAGAACACACAGCCAACGAGAAGCGACAGCTGGGCGTTTTGCGGGTCCTGTTTTGGTACGCGCATGTCGCAAAGATGTTGTGTATCGGTAAAAAACATGTGCTCGTCTAAATTGTGTTTAGTCCGTGAGCTGACGTTGCGCCTAGCTATTTTTGGTATTATTTTGTTTTCGTTGTGTGTTGTAAAATGTCTGGATATTATTGTGCCTACCCGTATTGTTCAGTGAGAACCGGCCAAGGATTAAGTTTATTTAGTTTTCCAAAGGAGTACGAACGGTAATTATTATGATAATCAATTAATTATAATATGAATGATAGATTTAAAATTTTTAATCTTAAAGTTTTTTGGGATGTAGGTACATACATATTTTTAACAGACTTGATAAATAAAGATGGAGCTTATTAGTTTTCTTATGTTTTTATGTTTAATCGCGAATAATTGTTGATATGATAAAATAAAATAATAAGATATAAGTTGTAAAGGTCTGGTTAAAATAGTTTTTGGGTAGATTTATTTCAAAAGGGGTAGAAATAATGGATATTATGTTGCTTTAAATACAATATTTTGTTATAGTGCAAAATTGTGGATAGACGCCTGCAGTAGGCCAGATTTATTGCCAAAGATTATAAATGCACACAAAAACTATCGGCTTTGTGAAAACCATTTCGATGAAAAATATTTTTCAAGAAGTGCAACTATTAAAAAAACCTTATTTCCGCAAGCAGTACCCACAAAGTTTTTTAACCTTTCGCCAACATGTGAAGAAATGCCTGAAGAAATTATTCCTTCATTAGGAGAGCCTCCCAAAAAAATTATTATATTGTCAGGTTTGTATGCTTTATACAGTGACCGGCAGAAAGTTCGCACCAAAGGGTTTTTTTTAAATTTAAAAACTTACCAAATTTTTTTGGCGGTTGAAAAGTTCTGCATGTTCCTAAGCAAAAAAGAGCATAGACAAAACTAGTAAATATTGCGCCGTATACGAGTAAGAGGTGAAAACGTTAAATTCACTCAAGAATAAATTGCCCTTATTTTTCCTGTAGAATTTTTTTTTTATAAGGAAATGTTGTTTGCACTTAAAACTTATCCAAATATACCAAATTTTAGCTCGGTAGCACAAATATAAATATTTTTCATGGCTACTAGATTTAAATGAAAACGAATTTTATTGTAAGGGTTTAAACACCAGAAAAGTTGAATTATTTTTGACGTTATTTTATTAAACGTCCAGTTCTCGCGTATTTAAACAAATTTAAGTAAGTTATGTGTCTAATTGCCCAAGAGGTGTTAAAAAATTGAATTTATAGGTTGCATAGCTTCTATCGATTCGTTATACGAGGGGCGTAAAAAAAAGTAAAAACACTTTTTTTGTGGTACCGAGCTGAAATTTGGTATTTATAAATAACTTTTAAGTGCAAACAACATTTCCTTATAACAAAATTTTCTACAGTGAAAAATAAGGGCACTTTATTCTTGAGTGAATTTAACGTTTTCACCTCTCCCTCGTGTACAGCGCAATATTTACTAGTTTTGCCTATGCTCTTTTTTGTTTAGGGACATGCAGAACTTAAAAAGTTATACGAAAGCTACGAATTTTATCACATATATAAGTTTTTTTAAATAGGCAAATGTAAAACAATATGTAATTATTATTCCTTTAGTAATTTCAGAATTAACATGTATTTCTGAATAAAATTTTTGTTTTTTTACAACAGCTTTTTACTTATTTAGGGTGAATTAACTTTTTTTTAATCCCCGAAGGACCACATTTTTTTTATCCATGGGTAAGTAACTATGACACTAAAGCAATTGTCAAAAACGTCACTGTAGTTTTTAAAGCGCAAAAAACTGTGTAACAAATTACTGACGTATTAATAAAATGATATTTATCTCACGCCACCCCATATCTACGTATACCTACTCACGATATATTTTGACGTACCTAATAGTGTTCTATAATTTATGTTATAATATGTTTATAATATTATACAAGTACATATTTTTGCCCGTCACAAATCGAAGGAACCTCAAACAAATGTGTAAAAGCGTTAGCAATTTAAAAGTTTTTTAATATAATAATTTTTTTCATTTTCTACTTCAATAATATTCTTAATTCCCAAGACTAACAAATTTAAAACTTTTTTTAAGTTTTTATGTTTGAAAAATAAATCAAGTTATAACATTTGCACCTGTACTAAAAAGTAATGTCGTTCAGTGTAGAAAATAAGCAAGTTTTCTCGGAGTATTATGTTGTGGATCGACCGTTATCGTTGTGTGAAGGTCATTGAAAAACGACCAGTCGATATCAAAGGTGCCGACAGGTATTGTCGCTTCTGCTTGCTGTTAATATTCTGTGGGTCGGACTATGTGTTTCTATTTCAGTATACACAGAAACTCTATTTATTAATGTTATTGATTGATTTTCATGTAAGAAAACTGTAAATATTTAATGTGAATAATATATTGTTCGCATGATCAAAAACCATTTTGATCAAATATTTCTTTTTTCGAAAATCGAGCCTTCCCCTTTTAACTTAGATATTATATTTTTTAAGTTAGGTGAGTTATTGAAGAAATAGTCCATGCTTTAAGTGGAATGTAAATTTGAAGGAAAATAAATAAGGCACTTTAAGTCTTCCTTCACTGTATAGTAAGTTTTCTCGGACTAGAGAGGCCTGACAAAAAAGTCCGTACTTTAAGTGGAGTGTAAATTTAAGGGGAAAGAAATGAGACACTTTAAATACCAGAGGAGGAAGACTTAAAGAGTCTCATATTTCTTTTGCTTATTAATTCAATAGTTGCCAATCTAATTGTTTCCTTTGATATGAGTTGAATCCACAGACATTTACATATTTTAATTTGAAGAAGTAGTCCATGCTTAAAGTGGAGTTGAAAGTATGGGAAAGAAAGAAATAACTAAAAGTCTTCCTCCACAAAATTTAATAGAATAAAATTCATCAAGGGCCTCTACATGTTTCGAACGTAGAAACTTCTTGATTAATTTTATGGTTTTTAAATTAACCTCTTGCGGGGCTACTGGGCTTTAACCCTAAGTACCCCATAAAACACTTTGGAATGCAATTATATTGTGATATCTTCATTATTTTGACTAATTTTACCCTTACAATGTCTTACAGACATACCCCTAAAGATGTTTTATAAAAAGTTTTTAAAATTTTTTAAATAATCTCGACACCTTCTTTTAAGAAAGGTTTTTTCTTATTCCCCAGTTCACCCCCTTTGCTGACTTCTCACATACTTAGTATGTTTTAAATTTCATCAATTAAATTTCCTTCAAATTATGTCTTTTCTACATTTAAAGTTTTAATTCCACACAAGCTCCATTAAGGTTCTACACCACTTTCTCCTCTACTAAAACTATCAGCATTAAAAAATGTATTTTCTGTCTCCTGATGATGAACGTTTCTACGTTCCAAACATGTAGAGACCCTTGAAGAATTTTATTCTATTCAGCTTTCTAGAATTTTTCAGGAAAACTCTGCCGAAAATGCCTACTCACCTATGAATAGTATTAAAATTAGTCTTATTATGAAAATCTTCGTAATTTGTAAAAATCCTTTCGTAATGGTTACTGCCTTGCCGACAAAAATTGTAAGGCAGCATTTCCGGAGTACCAGTACAAACACCATTGTAAACGGCCACGTTGCAAACGCAATCGTTTAAACTGGCAACAGTGCAATTATTCAAATTGGCAACGCCGCAGTTGTTCATAGCGCAGTTGTTCGCAGGACTGGGCTGTAGGCTTGTGTTTTCTTTTCTGGTACCTACTAGGAACATAAGGCTTGCACCTAAAAAAAGTAGACATTAATAATAATAGAAATACTTACATATTGTATATTATTAATTTGATGTGGTCGACATTTGCAAATTTTTAGTGAGTCAAGTATGTTGTCAATGTATAGTTCCTATACGAATTAAGTTATGAGTTTTATTCATAGTCTCACTTAGAATAAAATCAGCAAATCAGTACATTTTTTTTTTCGAAAAATGCTTAGACACCAAATGTGGAAGTTTGATAAACAAACAAAAATTAATTTAATTGAAAAATAAAATAACTTCTTTCTATCCATCGTTAATATTTCTTTGTCAATAAATGTTGAAAATATTGTCCGTTCACTATTTGGCAATATCCTAAATGCAAATATTTAATATTTGTTTTAAAGATTTTCAATTACTTAGGGTTTGGGAGAAATTAACCTATAATCATGTCTTATTCGTGCTTTCAGCCTATCAACATTATTTGATGGTTAAGTACAAGGCATAAAAATTTGAAATTTGGTACTTAGGTATAACTAAACATCGCATCTCCAGAACAATATCGACGAAACTGCGAAAACACCAATTTTACAGGAGAGGCCAAAAACAATTTCAATTTATTATTTAAATTATTTTGGCTTTAAGGCTCATTAATTAAAAATATAATTATTAAAATTCATGGCGAATCTTGTAGTTACGTCGTTATTTCTCCTAAAGAAAGTTCACTGATCTACACTCCGATAGTCGGAAATTGCACTTACAGCATTATTGCAGCAAATATTGTTCTTATAAGTGATGGATGCGTTGGTGTTGTTCCAGAAAGTTAGCGCAAAGGAGAATAATGAAATAATGACGCAACTCACGCAACTACCATCTAGCGGTCAAATGTTGTCCTACAGTTGTGGCAACTTTTAGCCAAATAAAATGGAGTTTTATTTATGTCTTGGTGTAGTTAACTCGTTTAAAAAAATGCAGTTACGTCGATATAGTTCTGGAGCAGCGATATGCACTATAAAAATAGTCAACGTCTTAGGTCAGGTCAAGAAGTCTCAATGCAAGAATTAAAGGACAGAAATTACTACAGCCGATTAATTGCAAGCTAAGGCTGCAGATAGCTATGCAAATATTCCTCCGCGACCTAACAGTGCCCCATCTACAAAAAAATGTTGGCGTAATCTGAGTGAGGATTTTGAGCTAACGGATAATAAAACTGGTATAGAAGACAGTGAAATTACTAAGGAAGACACTTCAATTCTACCAGAAAAAAATAAACCCGACGAGCTGAGTCAAACTAAATCTACATTAAAAGGTGGGCCTTCTACTCAAGGTTCAACTCAGATAACAAACAAATCAGGTAACAGTAAGAAAAGAAGGTCGGTTCTACTCCTGTAAAACCTTCCCCCAAGAAGCCGAAACTTAACCTTAACCTGCGATCAAAGATCAATAGCAATAAATACATAGTATTGGTGCAGACACGCTTTTTCTATCTTCTCTCTCTTCATCTTTAAAAAGTTTTTTTTCCTTTCCGTTTATCAGGTACCTACTTAAAATAAATATAAACATTTGCGTAATTCTTATTTTTGGCTATACCTTGTTAATTTAAGTATGTTAATGATTATTTATTAGCGTAGTATTACGGAATTACACGCAACTTACCAATATGTTATATTACCATTAAACTATTGTAATAATTTTTCTTCCCTTGTGCTCTTGTATAGTGTTTATTATTAAGGTAATTAGTATATAAACATATACTATATATGGGTCTCTGTTTATATACCATACGTTAGAAAGTGTTTGGACTGGTATTTTTCTTCTTTATTTTTGTTACATACTCTATAGATTGTAAAATTATGGGTACGGTTAAGCGGGTTAAGATTGCTCATCTAAACATCCGTTCGTTCGTTGGTAGCAAACTTAGCATACTTAAAATACTATAACCTATATGTATTTTGCATTGGGATCTCTTGGTTAAATTCTGATATACCTACTAGTAGTTCAGTTAAAATAGATGATTTCAATATATTTAGACTGGAATTATCGTGGTATTTTTGTGAAAGTAGGACTTCAAGTATCATGTTTGAACAATGTCGGTGTACATTTCACTGAGTTATCAGTAACATTAAATTTTTACTTTGTCGAAATACTGAGTTACACTTTTACCAATATTATAAACCTACCAATAGAGGTCGTCACACAAATACTTATGATGCCTATTTTCAAACCTTTTAGCGACATATTTCTAAATGCAATTTTCTTTCTATTTTATAGGGATTGTATTGATAGTATTGATTGTATCTTGTATTTTAAGTGATTTTTAGTATTTTAAGCAATTTTGAACCTTAATTGAGCTTTTCTACTTTATAACTTTTACAAAATTTTTATAAACTCCTGGCATACTTGAGGATTCTTCATTTTGACCGCCAAAACGCTTGTCATTTGTTCCCCCCTTTTACAATGTCACAGTAGCACCTCTCTATAACGGGAACACACACTTTTTAAAAAAATGTCTTAAAAACTTTTTTGCACCAAATGTGTCTGCTCTGACTCCGGCGGGGTAACTGGGCCGTAAAAAGCCTGGTACCCCAACTGTTTTTACTTTTTAACCAAAAGGTAAGCTAATCTACCACACTTCTTAAATTTCATTACATCCCCCTTTCTATTTTTTACAGATGCTTTGACCTAAAAAACAACTTTTTTCTTTTTCTTTTCTTTACATCTCACCCCAACATTTTCACATGTTTCTGACTGGGCTTAATAAAACTCAGGATGTTTCAGTAATTTATTAATGCTTTTTACAAATAAATTTTTCAAAACTCCCTAATTTTTACTACCCTATAATTTTCTGCACGGCACAGTGTGCTTCTACGCTTAACCCTCGACTCTTCAGTATGCTGGAGTCTTGATTGTCGACCTTCTGATTTTTTAATTTTACATCTCTTGTACACCATTATTTTCTCTTTTGCTAAAAACATCAGCATTTTACTTTTCACTTTGTTTCCTAATGATGAGTGTTTCTACACTCGAAACATGTCGATGTATTACTAGGTTCGCCTAGTTTTTCGATGAATAAAGATTGTGGAGAAAGACTTCGTGCTTTTCTTTTTCTGTATCATTTAACTCCACTTTGAGTATGGACTACTTCTTCAAAATTAAATTAATTTAGTTACGCAATAGGAGTTGTCTACAGGCAGCCTAAGCAATAGAGAGATCAATTCCTGGATAAATTTGAGGATTGTCTTGGGCAGACTGTTTCTTTTTTTGACAATATAATTTGTTGCGGAAAGTTTACCGCGGATTATTTGTAAACTGGTTCAAACCTAACAAAAAGGTTCCAGGATACGATTGAGTCGTTTGGTCTTACACAGCTGATTAGTAAATCTACGCGTTTTAGCAAAACGTCTGCTACCATTTTGGATTGGTTTGTCTGTTCGGAATCGGTTTCGATTGTAGATTGCGGGATCGTGGATAGCCTAAGTATTTCTACAGATCATTGTCTTATAAATCTTAATGTTGCTACTGATGCGCACGTAGAAACTGAGGCAATGTTTACCACACGGCGCCCTTTCAGATTGATGAATATACTTTTAATATAGATTTATGCAATACCGAATTGTGGAAGATTATATACATAATGGATGATATCAACGCAAAACTGTACGTCTTCAATGAATTGGGGCTTAATTTATTTAATGCTCCAGTAAAATATTTTAAAATAAAAAGTCAAAAACCATGTCCTTGGCCGACGCCGAACGTCAGACCACCACCACCTTAAAAGAAGCCGTAAAACAGAAACATCGACAACACTGCCGGAAGATCCATGTGTCACATGACTTTTTTGAGGTTAGTCGTGTTTTAGTATGTAATTTACGCGTGAAGTAGGTGTAAGTTTGCGGTTTTTCGTATTAATTTGTATTTTTATCCGGTTTTCGATTGATATCTAATAGATAATTTAAGTGACATAATTGCTAAGAACCTCTACAAAATATTAGTAAAAAATTTTGGTGCGCGTTTTCTGTATTTGCATTAGAAAAGTGAAAAATCCAACAGCCTGACCGGCCCAGGGTGGTTTGTTTACGGGTCTTATAATGGCGGCAGAATTTTATTTGTTTAAATTTGAAAGCTGTGTTTTTTGTATTCTAGTTAGCTCTTTGGGATAAACTTTATTGTTTTGTGGCTACAGTTAATTTATTAAATATTGAAGTGTTTATTAAGCTTCAAGGTATATGTGAACTAGCTTAAAAATATCACTAGTAGAGATAGTTCGTAAGTAGGTAGATTACCACCAGATTCGTAGGTACTTAGGTACTATTTTTTTTCTTTTAGTTTGTTGATATATCAACATGCCAAGCCCCTGCTGTATTCCTGGGTATAACTTTAACTATAAAAGTGTTTTAAAAACAGGTGAAGAGAGTGTATCAGTTTTTTACTTTCCAAAAGATGAAAATCTAAAAATTCTATGGCTAAAAGCCATTCCAAGAGCTAATTGGTCACCCACGCAGTATTTTGTAGTTTGTGCTAAGCATTTTGTTTCCAGTGATATTTTGCCTGATGGTACCACAAAAACAAACTAAAAAACTAAAGTGAGACTAAATTTAACAGCTGTTCCGTGCTTTCATCCCAATTTGCCTGCTTACTTGTCAAAAACTGTTCTCATTCCTAGAAAAAGTCCAGCGGACAGAAACGACGAACAACAAGAGCGTACCTCTCAACTTAATCAAGCTTTCGA
The DNA here is from genome assembly GCA_963969555.1 of Polydrusus pterygomalis. NCBI lineage: Eukaryota > Metazoa > Arthropoda > Insecta > Coleoptera > Curculionidae > Polydrusus > Polydrusus pterygomalis. The sequence goes on along the minus strand of OZ018381.1, from coordinate 3,779,389 downwards.
GCAATCAGATTTTATAAAAAGTTTTGACGATCTCGTAATTATTAACAAAAATTAATACTTCTGAACTTTGGGAAGTAAAAAAAAAGTGACTCAAAAATATATTTTTATAGTTAAGATTTTACCAATGACTGTATTTAAATATTGTTAATCAGGTTTCATGGACATTGATATGAAGGTAAAGGTTTTCTAAACGGTAATGAATTGGCTTACAATGATTTGAAATGGATGTTACCCTTTGAAAGAATAAATAACTCGCCCGTTGCCGCGCATCATAATAATAGCTTGTGGATCCACAACTCCCAGCTAATGCGGCGTTGCCCGATGTCACTTCATGGCTTCTTTTTAAGGTGTTGTGGTCAGACTCATGATACGCCTACGGGATAAGGCATTATAAAAATATAAGCTTACTAAAACTTCGGCTCACTGGAATTATTACAAGACCTTAAGGAATCCTACAAAAACCACTATTAGGAATGAAAAAATAACCTATCCGAAAACTAAATTTTCCACTGACAAGTCATCAAAGGCTCTGTATCGTGAACAAAAAAATTTAACTATCTATTCCAAGCTGATGTAGAGCAGCTTAATGATTATTTTATTAGTGCTTCCTTCCCAAACAAACGGTAGTCCTTGTGACGATACTTTAAGTTTTCTTTTGTCCAACATAATGCCGAGTACTAATGATTTTGATTTCTCTTCTGTCGAAAAGGATCTGGTTTATAAGACGCTCAGTGAAGTATCATGCTCAAGGCAATAACGAAATAACTCTATAGATGTTACTGCTCTGTTGTCCCGTTATAATTCCCTATATTACGCATATATTCAACTTCTCAATAGAACAAAACATATTTCCTGAGTGCGGGAAGACCGCAGCAGTTCTACCAATGGCAAAGAAAAAAAAATCCGACTGATTTTGAAGATGTAATGCCGATCAGTATTCTCCCAACTCTCTCAAAAATATTTGAAAAAATATTTTTTCTCAAATAAAAAACACGTGGATCTGTATAACGTATTACCTGAAAAGCAGTTGGGTTTTAGACCTATGTTTAGCTGTGTAACGGCTTTGTTGTCAGTGACCAACGATATCCTGAAAGCAACAGATAATAACGAACTCACTCTGCAGGTGTTACTCGATTACACGAAAGCGTTTGATCGAATAAATCATCAGCTACTGGCTACTGTTAGCTACCCTAAGTCACATCAATTTTAGTGTAGGTGCGCTACGTTTTATTGAAATATATTTGTCTGACAGGTAACAGTATTTTGAGTCATAGATATGTTTTGGACTTCCATTGCCTTTAGTTTTCCATATCACAATGTTTCAACTGGTAAGTATCTCTAGTCGTCTTCAGGTGGATACTGTGAATGCAGTATGTATGAAATTAAAAATAAATAAATAAATATTTTTTAAGATACAAATTATTCATTCACTGTCTCATGGAAGAGTGAACTCTGTGTGTATGCAAAGACTTCTTTGCTTAAATGTTTTCCTTTTTAATCGAAAAGTAAGATAATAAAATTATACATGCTTAAAATAAATACATAAAAAAACTAGGGTTCCCAGTTAAAAGAATTATCGATATCACCATACCTCTAATCTGGAACACACACTGTGTATAATTTATCCAAACTCAGTTTGATGACATAAAAAGCGTTTAACAGGCTTCAAAGAGACCGACCTCACAACCAGGGTTGTCAGATCTATTTCTTTAAATTCTTTAAGTTATTTTTATTAAAAATATTCTTTTTATATCAGTATTCAATTGTTAGTCAGTAATTCTTTTTGAAAGCTAGTATACTACTAAGAAGTTTTGAGTGTGAAAGAAAAAGAAATATTATTTAAAAGAATTAAAATAAAAATAAAAAGGGTTTTCATTGTTAAAAAACAACTAATTCATAAACAATTGTTTCTCGTATAGGTACTTATATATTATATTAACAAACCGGAAAATTTGGTAGAACTGACAATCGTGCAAAATTTATGCACGTCTCGAACACTGTCTCCCAATCTGTGAATGATACTACAACAAACGCAATTGGAAATTTATATGTTTTTGACAAGAAAGGCGGAATATTTTCAGCGAATAACGATATTTCTTATCTACCTGCTAAAAGATAATTGAGCCATCATCACTCAGTAGCGTGCCGTATAGGGGGCACGGGGGGAGGCAGTTGCCGCCCCCCGCCCTTAGTTCTAACCCGCCCTTTGCGCCCTAATGCAACTGCAAAATTCAACTTACATACAATCTGAGTCCTGGTCTTTACTCTTTTTATTATTTTTGCGTTTTCCTGACCAACATTTCTTTAAAGAGCGGTTGGCAACGCTGGTTCGTCCAATACTTAGTCGCGCCGCCCCGCCGCTCTTGGCTTTCTTCGCTCCTCGAGTCGTTACCTGTCGCCTGTCGCCTCTTGTCGAGTCTTGTAGCAGGTTAAACAAAATTTTGAATTTTCAAAGATGTTCAATGACTCAGGAAAGGACAAATAACTTATCATTACTTAGTATTGAATCAGAAAAAGCGGAATTAATCGAATATAATAAGATACTAAACACACTTAAATCTGTAAAAACAAGAAGATTAATTATTTAATTGAAAAAAAGGTGTCACTTTAAGAACGTGAAAATACACGTTGAAACAGGGAACCATTTCGTCCAATCAATTGAAATTTTGTCAATAATAGGTAGTTTTATTTGCTGTTTATAGTTTTATCTAACTCATAATATTATTTAATTTTTTTAAGCAAAAAATGTTGTTAATATGACTTTACAAGTTAGTTGGGTAATATCATGATTATTTGTTTAAAGTTTGTTTCAGAATATTCACACGCTACTGTCATCACTGTCATTTCAGTTATTAATAGTTTCTTTAGGAAAATGATAGTGGAGTAGGTGGTTTAACGTATTTGCTATAATTTACGTATTTAAGTGTGGTTTTGGACAGATTCGTTTTTACTTGGTACAATTAATTATCAGCAATGGCTTTTAGCGATCATTTTAAACAGCAGATCAAGGTAAATTATATTAGTGCCAACATGCTCGGTGGAGTCGCCTTCAAGAGCGCAACAAGTCCGGAATTGAGAAGCAAAAATTTACATGTTCAATGTTAACGTATTATTTTCATTTTAAGCGCAGCTGTCCTTGATAATATTCGGCAGGTAATTAACGACATGAGTAGCGATGTATGGAAAAATTGCGAAGCTCATGTTACTGTAAAAATGGAATATCCCTGTTTTATGGCCTATAGCACCAGTAGTGATCCAGCCTGAAAACGATTCTACTTCTGAAAATTATGATGATACCATCAATTCATGCATTTTAAATTAATAATAATCGTTTACAACGTGTTACCTATTAAAATTGTTTTATTTATAGTGTCTTATCATTTAAAAAAATTAAAACAATATCTACCCTACGCATTTTAATTATTTGGTTGGCGACGCCTATGGTTAGGAGTTTAGTATTTTTTTATGTCATTAAATTAACCTGAGAAACACTACATCAATAGACCACAACTTAAAATGTTAATACCCGTGCCCAAGCATTTTTCCATAAAAAAAAACTGTACTGGATTTACTGAATTTATTGCAAGGTACAAACTCACACTATACTTTGCCACAGAATGTATTTTAGGAAATATTTTCGCATAGTTATATTATCTACAAGGTGGACCACAAAAGTTTACCTAACATAAAGTATTTTAAATCGTATTGTTTTGTATTTGTAGGTTTGTATTAGTCATTTATAACTATTTAAAATTTTATTGAATTTGCTTTAGTGGTTTTGGTTTAGGAGTAATACATTAAAAACTAAAATAAAATTATATACAGGGATGGATGTAAAAATTGTATGAATAATTACCGTCCCATTAGTATAGTAACTACCTTTGCAAAGATTTTGGAAACTGTGATAAAGATTAGGATGATGTCCTTCATTAATAAGTATATACCACTGAATCAGTTCCAATATGGTTTTGTCAAACAAAGTAATACACTTAGTGCTGTTACTGATCTTATAGATGATATTTTAGTAAAAATAGATACAGGGAAAATAGTTGTTGCAGTTTTTGTAGATTTGCAAAAGGCCTTTGATGTGGTTAGTGTAGATATATTGTTACATAAATTAGGTTTGATGGGCTTTAGAGGCAATTTGTACAATATTATTAAATCATATTTATCTGACAGGAAACAATATGTAAAATTAAATTCGAACATAAGTCAGACTGAAACAAGTGACTATGGTGTACCACAGGGTTCTGTCCTTGGCCCATTATTTTACTCTCTTTATGTACTAAGTCTAAGAAATGCAGGACTAGTAGCACAATATTACACTTTTGCAGATGACACGGTTTTAGTATGTAGTTTTGAAAATGCTAGTGAGATAAATAATATTATAAATATAGACCTTAAAAGGTATACAGATTGGCTCCTGAGCATAAACTTAAAATTAACATAGACAAAACTAAATACATGCTATTTAAACAAAAAAATAAAATTCTTGAAACACCACTTATAAAGATAAATAACAGACCGATCGAAAATGTTTTAAAAATTAAATATTTAGGTTTAATCATAGACAATGGACTCAGTTGGACGGAACATACAAATTACTTGACCAATAAATTATTGCCAATGATGAGTGCCTTGTATAAAAACAGACATTATCTAACATATAAGAGCAAACTTGACGTGTACAATGCTTTCTTTCTGTCACATTTTAGATACTTGATTCCTGTCTGGGGGACATGTGGGGTTGTGAATCTTAACTCAATGCAAGTCTTGCAAAATAAAATACTGAAAGTTATATTCAACTACGATAGATTAACACATACTGTTGATCTGTATAGAGAGTTGGGCCTTTGGCAGTTAGATAAGATAATTAAGTTTGAACAATGTAAGCTAATTTACCGAATAGTTATTAAAACTCAAAAGTCAAATATTAATATTGTATTCTCAGGAGATATCCGTGCGCACAACACCAGATCGCGTGGAAATATTTATCAAAAGAATATAAGAAGTAATAAAGGGTTATATAATCCTATCTATCAGGCATCTAGAGAGTATGATAGGTTACCGGCTAATGTTAAAAACGTTAGAAAATACAGAGGCTTTGTTAGGTGCCTGACAAAACACTTGAATATGGCTTAGGATGTAGGGGTTTAAATACAGTAATACAGTTGAATGAGACCATTTATAGAAGCAGGCTGTTGTTGATTTAATTAATAGTTTATATTTTCCTTAATACCAGTGTTTCGAACACTGACTAGAGGAATACTAGTAGATATATTTTGTAAGTGTAATTTTGTAATTATTGTATTGAATAAACGATTTTCAAAAAGGTGTTTCATTTGAAAAACTTAGGAAATACCTCGGAAAATACTAGGTTAAAATGTGTCATTTGAAAATCTTATTGTAAGCAGCTTGTTCAAAATAGGTAAAATCTATTTAATCTATAGCATTCCTAGTCATATTGCCATTAATCTTACTTAAGCCGTAATTAAAAAAAAATGCTTTTCTATTTTTCTTTAAAGCAAACCATTTGGTATATTTTCATATATTGCTTTTAAACTACCGAAGCAAATTCAAAAATGCATAAAAAATACATAGTGTTCCATTTAAAAAAATACAACACTATGTTATCACACTTTTTTGGATCATATGCGAACATATTTTCCTGAAATACATCTTGTAATATAAGGCACAAAGGATAAAATTCCTAACTTAATTCGTATAGGAGCTATGAAAGCCAGGCGCACTATTTCAGGACCCTGTATAATATGTGGCAGATTTATTTTTATCAATATTTTCAAAAGTCGAGTTAAAAGCAGTCGGTTGTACACTACGTACACAAAATAATACATAATATTCTGTATAAATTGAGTTTTTTTTCGAAAATCCGGAAAATTACAATGAAATTTAATAATAGATTTCAGGTAAATTTACACACTTTTAAAAAAAGGAATCCGATTATTAATTTTAATAAATTAATTTTATGCAAAACTACAAACAACCCTTCTTTTAAAAAAAAATATTTTCTATGAAAAATATTTGCAAAAAATATAACGGGTGACAACGAAATTACTACCCAGCTTGTCACGTCCTTATAAAATAAAATACTATTATCAAACGTCGGTAGGTTATATTGTTGCACTGTGCGCACATTTTCAGTATTCAAATGTCTGACTGTCACTTCCGGTTGAATCTTAAGTGCACATAACTTTTTTTTATTTTATATGCATTCTACGAATATTTCTGAGCATAAAATAATAATATGTATCGTTTTTCCCATACCTATCTAAGACAGTTTCTGAGAAAATGGCGTTGTAAAGTGTCAAATTAGCCTAACATTTAATTGTTTTTGCAAAAAACAAATGTATATAAGTAAAAAATCTATTTAATTTTTTTAGTTCTTTTTAGATATTTCGTATAAATGAGTCACAACTATTTCACTTTCGGTTAAACCGGAAGTGCTGCAAAATTGGACATTCCAACACAAATTTCTGCAATAATTTTAATGACAATCCCCCTTTTAAATCGTATTTTCGAAATTATCTAACTTTTTTAAATATTTTTTTAATTTATGCTACCCTATGTCTAAACATATTAGTTTATGTCTTCTGTTTAAAACATAAAATATGTAGCTAATTTCACAATTTCCAACATTATTTTCTCGAAGACTGCCTTAGATAGGAATATGATATGATACAATAACTGCTTCAAATTCTTCGCAGAATGCATGTTTTTACAAATATACAGGGTGTTTTATTTAAAATAACATGGTTGTGTGCACTTAAGATTCAACTGGAAGTGGCAGTCAGACGATTGAATACTGGAATTGTGCGCACAGTGCAACCATTTAACCTATAAAAAATTCCTAATAATATTTTATTTTATAAGAACGTGACAAGCTGGGTAGTAATTTCGTTGTCACCCGGTATAAGTAGGGTGGCAATTTTTATACTTTAATGTAAAATTAAGTGATTGTTTTTTCCTGCCATTTTATTTCATTAAAGTTTCCCTATAGCCACCCACACCACCCAAGTGTATACAAAAGTTTTCCGGGAGGAGGCTTTTTTAACAAATTTTTAATCACAATAATAGAGAGATTTTGGAACGCTTAAAATAACAACAGTAAAACACAGTGTTATGGTTGATTTTATTAACGATAACGATTACGGTGACAATTACAAGAATAGGTTTTGAACGCCTTAAAAATAAATAATTTGACTGGTACAAACATTTTAATATATTGTTTCTTTTATTTCTTTAATTGTTTGTTGTTTGTTTATGTTTTGCATTCTAAATAAATGATCAAATAGAAAATGTTATTAGAAGACGAATTCCCAGAGTTGACGGCAACTTAATAAGGGCGATAATTCTTCACGATATTTTTCAAGAGCCAGTAAATGCGGTGGCACGTGGTATTTACTTCAACTTGAATAATATGGAACCAAAGTATGCGAAACTCAACTTTAGATTTAAAAAAGTAGACATTTTTTGACCTGCCTCATCCCGAAATCTCAGTAGTATTTTAACTATATTATGGACCTCCATTTCTAAATTAAACAAATTACGGTATTTTTTACACCACTTTCATTTATTTATGGAAATCACAAAACATAAAAACAATCAACAATGGAAATGAATCTAAGGTTATGTTGGAGTCCTGTTTCCTAAGTTATGTTGCCAAGTCGTTTACAAAAAAATATAATTATATTTCTTACCGCAGTGTAATTTTATGATTTACAGTAAAATACTAAATTATGTATAAAAAAATAAACCTTTTCTGTTCGGTTTTAGCTGAACTACAGTTATAAAGTCATTTTAATTTTTTTAAGTGTTTTCCGAAAAATTATCGCGTCCGAAATATCTTCTTATTTAACTATATAGCTAGGTATTGGCAACATGGCAAATTAAGCAAAACAAGAAGAACCATAACGATAGCATTTCTTATATCTCCGTAATTAACGAAGCTCGTTATCGTTAATAAAGGAATCGTTGCCTCGTTTTAGTACTGCTCAGAATAACAATAACGATAACGACAGGCTAAAATAAGAGTTCCAAAATCTCTCTAATAAGTACTGGAAAATTAAAAAAAAAAACGAAACTTTGATTTAAAAAAAATTAAATAGCGAATGTGCCACTAGCCCTAACTAGTAGACGCGTAGATATATTTTTCTAGCTTTAACACAAAAGTTAAATAAAATCAATGTCGTCTGCATATTCTATAGCTGGTAATAATTGGCATATTAAATAAGTAATAAGGAATTTCATAATTTATTTTAGGAGAAGTGTATAGCGTAAAATATCTGTGGAGATTTTATTTAACATAATTATCTCATTGTTCTTTTACTATACAATTCTTCCAAAATTAGCAATTAAATAAATTAATATTTTTGTAAAACGTCAGATATTATCTAAATAATGTGCAGACGATATGGATTTTACTTAAATGTTAGTTATTGAAATAGAAAACTACAAAACAATGCGAAACAATGTTATAGGTTGATAATAGATTGAATGGCGTTGATAATTCTACCTTAACATCCATTTAAACTTACCTATCACTGCTGAGCCAAAACTAAAATAATAACCAGCCTTTGGGTATGTTTGATTAATATATCCCGTGATAGGTATCCCTAACAAAACTGGTATTGACTTGGCACCTTGTATGAAACTCCACGCTTTGGTAAAATGCTTGTTTCGGATTCGTTCCAACGCGAACATCTTCAGGGAATAAGTAAATCCTCCCAGGCAGATACCATACAGCCAGACGAATAACACGTAGCCGTGGTATCCTTGGACTGCGCTTAAGGCCAGAAGTGAAATACCTGAAATGGTTTACAGAAACACTACTTTATTGCGAAATATTATTTAAAATTTAAATATTGTAACAGTGGACATAATTAGCATCATGTTCGGTAATGTTATTTTTTTCCATAAACACTGAATATAAGGAGAGACAAAACATTCCATTTATGAAACCCTATTTGTTTACAATTATATATACTTCCACAATTTAAAATAAGTTAGAATGTCAAGGCTGTAAGCTGCGTGAAAAAAAGAGTCGCTTGTACGCCGTATTTTAACAAATGAAACATTCTTTGTGTATTCAGCGTAATTTAAAATACTATCGCCTGGCGCTTTCAGCTCAATATGAGGCCATCATCAGGGCTTAGGTTCTAAAAGAAAAACACAAACAAGAGTAAAAAACAGCAGAAACAAACTACGTGAGAATACTTACTCGTCAAATTATGTCGAGGAGACATACTAAAAAGATATTTGAAAATTTTTAAACGAATTTTCTTCGAAAAGTTTCAAATTATAAACAACACCTGACTGACATTTGACACATGGACACAAAGTGGTGAGGGACAACAACAAAATGGCTGCCCTTAACTGCTATATCAACAGATCTCTTAACGTCCCTATGTCACAGAATGACCGTGACGAAGAATTGAATACCATTAAACAAATAGCAAAATTTTACATCAATTTGATCATAAAAACTTTAGAGAGTTGGACTATCTCGAGGACCTTGAAATCCATAGACATTCTATTAACTATCCAGATTCATGTCTGAATTTAAGACTCAATGAAACTAACAACCGAAATCCCATCTCTTTCAGCGATAAGAATTTATTTTTTACCTTAACCTACGCTTGTGGACTTTGGCTCCTCCCATTTTTTTTTAATTGTTGAGGCCTTTACTTGATGGAAATTCATTATAAATCAATGAAAGACAATTTATTTTGTCAAATTTCTACTTTAATTGAAAAAACTTTTTCTTTACACGACGCGTTTTGCTACATTGTAGCTTCTTCGGGTGTATGGTGCTAACTAATTTTATTTCAGTACAATAACAAAATGGTCTGGTCTTAATTACTCAATACAGGTATACACGTTACAAGCATAATTATTTAATTATATATTCTTAACACTGTTTAGGTATTGTTAACTTAAATATTATTGTCCATATAATATATCTTAATCTTATGGGAAATCCAAAGAACCCTATTTAGATTATTGACACAGATTTAGCAAAGAGGAACTATTTAGTTCTAATTGGTCGTTTAATAATGCACCGGAATTTTTCAATTGATTTATTCCTAAACTTTACAAAATATTAAGTTTTTGACCCTTGTTTATAATATGTAAAATTTTAAATTTGTTATCAAAATTATGTTGTTCTTGTAAAAGATGATTAGAGTCGGTTTTTTGACTGAGAAAACTCCTTCTATGTTCCAAAATTCTCGTTTTAAATGATCGACCTGTTTGGCCTATATAAGTTTTCGGACAGGAGTCACAATTTTAGCCCATTTTATTAACAATAGAACGGTTTGGCCGATTCTTTTTTTTATGATCGAGTACAAGCACTATAGGAGAAGTCCTTTAAGGCGCTCTGGAAGCGGTGCGTGTGAGAAGAGAGCGATTCACGTTTTTCTTGAATCGTTGGAGGTTATATTCGGTTGGAAACACGGTCTCAGAAAGGCCGTTCCACAAAGATGACATGCTCCAAGTGAAAGAGTTCTGAAACAATAATGTTCGGGGTGTACTAGAGTTGTTAAGAAAAGAACGGAACAGGTTCTTTAGAACAGGTTAGAGATAGCCTGTTCAGTGAACTGTTCTTTGTAAAAGAACTGAACCGGTTCTTTATCGAGTGATATTAAAGAGCTAAAGAGCAGGGAAATAGCTGCGGGATTACAGCAGTTCTGACCCGGGAACCTGTTCACCTGTTCTATTGTCACAAAAACCGCTTTTTGTTAATCACTTTCTATAAAAAAAAAAAAAAAAAAAAGGTCGTCACTTCCGTAAAGAAAGTAAAATCACAGAACACCGCTGCGTCCGCGTGTATGCTCTCACTGCTCTCTGTTCCCTGTTCCCTGTTCTCTGTTCCCTGTTCTCTGTTCTCTGTTCTCTGTTCTCTGTTCTCTGTTCTCTGTTCTCTGTTCTCTGTTCTCTGTTCTCTGTTCTCTGTTCTCTGTTCTCTGTTCTCTGTTCTCTGTTCTCTGTTCTCTGTTCTCTGTTCCCTGTTCTCTGTTCGCTGTTCCCTGTTCTCTGTTCTCTGTTCCCTGTTCTCTGTTCCCTGTTGTGGTCCAAAAAAAGAACAGCCTGTTCTTTTTATTGTCAAACGACGACCCGCAAGCCATCTTTCATAAATCACCAAATGATAAGAACAGGCTGTTCTTTCTTACAAGGAGACAGGAATGCAGCGCTGTTCTTTCCGTGTTATTAGTTTACGGAACTAGCGACCTTTTTTTTTTTTTTTGTTTTTTTTTTTAGAAAGTGATTAACAAAAATGTGGTTTTTACTACTCCCGACCTTTCACTTTTACTACTTTTTTTTTTGTTACCAAGTCAGTGGGCGACAATAATTTATAATCAAAAGAACAGGTGAACAGGTTTACGGAACAGGTTCCCGAGTGAGAACCGAACTGTTCGAACCTGTTCAGCAATTTACCTGTTCTTTAACATCACTAGGGTGTACTAAGTTGAACCACATAGGGATGGGCGGGAGTGGTTCGTCGTGTGTTTCTGCTATACATTGCTCTAGGTGGAATCGAGCGGGCAATATCTGTCGAACACTTGCCATGGAAATATCTGTAGAAGAGAGTCAAATCACCAACCTGTCTTCGATGTTCTAAGCTGTCGAGGTTCTTAGTCAGCTCGTGGTCGCTGATTAGACGAACGGCTCTCCTTTGGATGGAATCCAACAACCGAAGGGTATGCTTCGGTGCAGAACTCCAGATATGAGAGCAGTATTCCAGTGATGGTCGAATCTGGGCTTTATAGAGTGTCAAAAGTTGTTGAGGTGTATACAACTTTTTGGTACGGAAAAGTATACCGAGCTTCTGAGAAGCTGCCTTGGCAATTGCCACAACGTGTTTATGCCAAGACATATTTCCTCCCAGGTTGACACCCAGCAAATTATTAGACGAAGTCAGTGGAATTGTGTGTCCTGCCATAACGATATCTGGTTCTGCAATGTTAACCTTCTTAGAAAAAACTGCTGCCTGGGTTTTTGAGCGTTAAATTCGACTTGCTTACTGTCACCCCAAGACAAAATTTCTTCCATGTCTTTATTGAGGCGTGATACCTCATGTTGTTTGCGAAGATGTGCGTCAGCAGCCGATGTTTGAGATTTCAAAGTAAAAGATGAGATAAGTGTGCTGTCGTCAGCAAAGCTATATATTGGATTTTCTGTTTTCGCTAGAAGGTCGTTAATATATAGTAAGAAGAGAGTGGGGGATAATATGGACCCTTGAGGAACACCAGCATTGATGGTGAAGGTGTCTGAGAGAAACCCGTCAATCGCCACTTACAGAACGGTCCTTGAGGAAGCTAGACAACCATGAACAAAATCGACCGGGCATACCATAAGAACGAAGTTTACTTAGGAGCCCCTCGTGCCAGGCACGGTCAAAGGCTTTAGAGATGTCCAGTGCAATAGCCTGGGACTCCCCATGATGTTCGATTGCGTTGCTCGAAAGATGAGTGACATAGGCTAGAAGGTCTCCAGTTGATCTGGGCTTACGAAAACCATACTGATGGTCGCTGATAATTTTAAGGCCTTCTAGGTATTTTAGAAGTTGTTGGTTAATAGCTTTCTCCATCACCTTTGATATAACTGAAAGCAATGCAACTGGTCGATAGTTGCTCGGCAGGGTTTTTTTGCCTTTCTTTGGTATAGGCTGGACTCGCGCCTTTTTCCAGCAAGATGGAAATATTCCTTTTTTGTAGGATAGGTTAAAAAGTCTACAAAATACTAGTGTGAGTTCATCGGCGCATCTCTTAAGCACTATAATAGGAATTTCATCTGGACCAGAAGCTTTTTTGGCATCGAGCCCCTTCAGAATTCGTTTGACAGGGCGCTGACGGAATACGATATCAGTCATTTCCGATCGAACTGCTGGAATGTTCGGGGGTGTTTTTCCCTGAAAGTCCACCGTGGAGTGTGAAGCAAATAGTTCTGCGAGTAAGTTCGCTTTATCTTCAACCGTGGTTGCTATTGTGCCGTCAGAACGTGTTAGCGGTGGAATATTTGATTTGGTAAAATTTTGACTGACGGCCTTACCGACTGACCAAAAGGACCTAGATCCGTTAGGACTGGCGAGAAGTTTAGTTTTGATCCTCATGTTCTGAGCCTCTTTGTTTTGATTTATCGTTTGCTTACACTGGTTTCGAGCGGTAACAAACATGGTGCGATTCACATCGGTAGGATTTTTACGCCATTGTCGGTAAGCTAGATTTTTAGCTCTGACAGCACGCTCGCAGTTCTTGCTAAACCAGGGCTTTCCATTAGAAGGGCGCTTCTTGGAGAAAGGAATAAAGGCTTCCATGCCAGTAATAATGACATCGGAGACCTCTTGAGCACAAGCGGATGGATCATCTGAAGAGAAGCATACTTCCAGCCAAGGAAAAGTGCGAAAATGGTCCCTTAGGTCTTCCCAACTAGCTGATGTGTAGTGCCAAATTTTACGAGGTTTAGGAGGTTGTTCAGAACAAATTGGCAGCTCGCTTAGAGTTGAAATAAGTTTGTGATCGGAAGATCCTAATGAAGGATGAACGGTTACTGTGTATAGGTCAGGATTGGATGTCAAAAAGAGATCTAAAAGACTAGCAAAATCTCCAACTCGGTCTGGAATTCGCGTTGGTTCTTCCACGAGTTGAGTTAGACCAGATATCATAATTTAAATATCCTGTTTAAATTATTTTATTTTAAACAATTGACGGAGTTACCTACCTTTTTATACAATTTTATTCATTATGACTTATTTAAAGTTTTTATACCACCTTTCTGTTTTCTATTATTCGTCATTTTGTGTGTAGTAACTACGTTTTTATCTGAGATGTCCCGCACCGCTTTGTGTCCATGTGTCAAATGTCTGTCAGGTGTTGTTTATAATTTGAAACCTTACCAAGAAAATTTGGTTAAAAATTTTCAAATATCTTTTTAATATGTTTCTTGTCTCCTGGACATAATTTGACGAGTAAGTATTCTCCCGTAGTTTGTTCCTTCTGTTTTTTACTCTTGTTTGTTTTTTTCTTTTAGAACCTAAGCCCTGATGATGGTCTCATAATGGGCCGAAAGCGCTCAATTAAATAATAGAAATGATCACTTATAATCTCCCTAGCCGCAGAATTATTACCGATAAATTTTTTGAAGGTCACGAATCGTTTTGTTGATAGAAAATTATCCCGAGACGAAGACGAGAGACATTTTCTATTTCAGTTTCTTTTAATGTTCCTGAAATTAATAAACCTTAGTTACTAACAAGTAAAATCAACTTATATTGTAAAAATACAGTGCGTCATATTAAAATAAACCTATCGAAAATATGTTTTTTAAAGTTATATTTTAATTTAAAACTATTGATATTGGATTTCAGATAACAAATTTGTTATTTAAGGTTTCTCACATTTTAGTAATCAAAATGAGTTACTGACTGCTCAATTTCTTTAGCAATCGAACTTGCTGATTTATTACCAAAACGAATCATTTTTTACACAATATTATTGTAACAATAAATATCACGGGAACGACCAAAAACTGATTGTTACTTGCTGGTTTGTCTCACCTGTCACTTCGAAATGACATGACATTTGAATTAAAATTAAGTCGTAGTACCTAGTATACCTCTACCTAAGAAATATTATCACTTATTAATATTATTAGGTTAATAGGCTATAGACTATCGTGGTAGTCTCCCGTTGCTGTAAGCAACGTAAACAAAAAGGGGCCTTCTAATTGGTTGAAAATAAATTTATGAAATTTTCAGAAATATTTTTTCCCCTAAATATGACCATCTGGATTTACTAAAAAATCGAACCACTTACCAATTCCTATTAAGGCTGTTTGGCACAAATACTGCCTAGAAATAAGACATTGTGTACTGGGCTTAACGGTAATTAGGCCAAAGCCTACACAGCCTAACGCAGAAGCGAACCCCATGAAGGTCTGCAGAAGAACCAAGGCGCTATCCTCCAAACCTTCTTTGTAACCCTGATATACCTAAAAAATACAGTATACCGGGTTAAAACTATATTTTGGGATATAGAAAAATGCAAATTATTTTAAATTGGTTTATTGAATCTACGTGATAATATAATCCTCTCTATTCATTTGCTTAACTATAAAGCTATCCTGACAGTAACACGTAAGATGACAACTTGGGAATTTTAATTTTTTTTTTTAATTTAAAAGTCCCGTCTCCACTTAACCGATGCATGCCCCCCATGCCGGAATATTTTTTTTCAATACACGACGTCCACGGACTAACATATCTGGCATAAGCGTGTAAACCGATCTGCAATCAAGGATAGTCCATATTGATATGCCTTTCTGACTATACGCTGTCCATTTTACCTTGAGAAAGATGATAGAAGCCCAATTTACACCGGAAACATTTTACGCGTCATTTTATGGCATTAGAAAAATAAGGTAAATTTCAAAAAGTTACAAACCTGTCAGATAATAAATTAGCTGAGGTTATGTTGCGACAGAAAAGAAAATGAAATGGTTTGTATGCAATTCCACAGAGGAATAATAGGTAAAAGATAAGAGGGATTTAAATTATTTTTGAAGAATTTTGCACAAATGTGATCATTTTAAAGAACTCATCGCCTTGGATGTATCAATCGCAATTATTAATGAAAATTCAAAAGTTTTTTTTATTGTTTTAACCGATTTTTTTAGCGGCTCTGTTTTTTAAAGAAAACTAAATAAAACATCAACTTGCCTAGGTTTTGAGAACGGTATTGTTTCTTTTTGTGAATAAATATATTGCTCTTTATCGGTCGTATAGACCCAAACTACTGCATCATCTTTCCAGCAGAAATTTTGGTAGTTAGTTTCCTACAGGTATAAATAATATCCTGGCCTGAGAGAAGCTACATCCGTGGCTATTAACTATGCATTTAGTTAGTCAAGCAGCGATAGAGGCAATATGTTCCAGCAGCATTAAATCAAAATTAACGAGGCGCTGTCGCAACAACGTCTGCATACTTGCTGCTCAGCATCAAGTTACCTTATGTTGGGTTCCTGGCCATTGCAATATAGATGGGAAAGGGGTTGCTGATGCACTCGCCAGGGAAGACGCACGGATGTCTGCCTAACTAGCAGATAATACTGTTGCTAGACCACTGGAATCAGTCAAAGAGGAGATAGATCGGATAGCTAAACAACTTGTAAAAAGCAGATGAATAGAGCTAACAACCTGTAGCATCTCCCAGCAATTATTATGGCATCTACTTGATAACATGAAAACTGCAGCGTTATTACAGCATAGTCGGAAAGACCTAAGAAATATCACTGCCATAGTCACCGGACATTGCCTTTTCGGTTGATACGCTAAATGTATGCAAATACCAGTTAATGACTTCTGCAGAGATGAAGAAGAGGAAGAAAGTATTCAGCATTTCTTGTGTGAATGCCCAGGCTTCGCGAGAAGAAGATTCAATATTTTGGGCGAACCATTCTTTAATGATCTGATGAAGATAAATCTAATTCCATCAGTGTAACATGTAAGTAAAAGAAATAACAAATGACCCAAATATGTTGCAGTATTATTTGGCCCATGAATTGACCATTGTTGTGACTTATTGTTTAATTGTTTTTTCTATCATCTTTTTAAGATAAATGGACAGACTATAATTAATATTTAATTCTCTTCACATTTGAGCTTGTTAAAAAGGTCTAAATAGTCAATTCTGCTGCGTAATTAAGCACAAACCGGCCTTAACAAATTTTAAAATGCAGATATTTAAAAAAAGCAGTCTTCGTAAGGAATCCCACAGTGGTTGAGATATTATGTGTCTTGTCGTCAGGTGAAAAAAAATAATAGCATATTATTTATTCTTCAATTTTTGTATGGTTGCAGTGTTATATTTGTGGATAGACAGGCTACTGGTAGTAGGTAAACTCAGTGTGACTCGCGTCTTATCTTGTAGGCAAAATGTTGCATTTTATTGTATTTTATTGGTCCTAACATATTGACGATATGTTGGGGTGCACCGTCAGACTGACCATGGGAACTCTGATGTAAATTTTAATGGTTGGCATCAGGTTTGTTTGGAAAACAATAAGAAAGTAGTAAGTATTACGTATAAATATTATCCGTATAAATACCAAAATAATAGGAATTGAGAAAAGCTGATAAATTACAAAAAGCAAATTTTTATTTTGTAGTTATAAAAAGGGTAAATAGTCATAGGGAATTCTCACGCAATATTTGTTGAAACAATGAATAAAATGTTAAAAATTGTAGCTCTTGAACTACAGAAAATAAACACAACTTTATACAAACAAGGACTCAATATTCTCAAAAGGTAAATGTTTGGGAGGGCATAATTGGGCATCGGATTATTGAACCTTTTTTTGGAACAAAATTTGGCAAAAGAAATTATTATGGATTAATAATGTAAGAACTGAATTTTATAACCGTTTAGGATATTGCTCGGCAGGAGTGGGATTCCGTAACTTTTAAAAATAGCGATAGCGAAAGAGATAAAGAAGCGAAGGGAAAGCGATCGCTTTGATACCAAGTAGTCTATAACAATTTCTTTATGGGCAATATCTCTATAAATATGATAACGAATATTGAATTGTCTGTTCTAAAAACATTGCATTTCTTAACAAAAAAAAGAAGATAATTCACAATTTTAACTTAACCTCAATTATTAATTAATACTGGAAAGTAAACATCAAATTTTTATAGTTATGTTCCCCGCACAAAGGTTTATTTTAAACAATTTTAAAAACGTATCTAGGAAAATCGCGTTCATAAACGTGTTATGAGCGACGAAAGTGATCCGTTTTCACTACATGACAGACGATTTGTTGAATTATTCCGTCTCAACAAAGACTTGGTGGCATATCTTTTTGATAACGGATCACTTACAGGAAGAAATAAGGTCAACATGCAAGAATACCGAGAGAAACAAAAATTCTTATAGCTTTAAGGTTTTTTGCCACAGGCTGTTGTGGGTAACTAATTCAGGATGACCTATTAAAAAATCCACTAACACCGCCCATTGAGCTGGATTGGTTTTCATTGCTCTGCTTCCATAAATAAATATGTTTCTCCATCTTTTTATACTTTTTTTGATTTTCTTCTAACTATCCTAAAATATTACACGAACGAACGTTCGTGCAACGTTATATTTTAGGGTTAGGTTATTATTTTTATATTTTTTATAAGCTTTTTATTATGTTCTTATTCGCATAAGAGAGACAACGTGTATTAAGCTAAAGATAAAAAGAGATAAACTCTGAAGTCGCTTGCAAGAGATACATCTTGAGCGCTCGCTTTCGCTATGAAAGTTTGCGTTACATCGACCCGTTACGAAACAACCCGAACAGTGATATAGAATACAAATTTGTACAAAGTCGCTATGAGAGCGCGATCGCTATCGCTATTTTTCATACAGAGTCGCTCTCCAGTATCTATGTAAGGTAAAAATAAGGAGATCTCTTATTTTACTTATTTCACATAAAATAATTTTACTTAGTTATTAATTCGCATTGACATGAATAGCAAGGAAACGGCCGAGGGAATAACCCATCGCCGAACGTAATATTGTATTTATTTAATTACGTCACAATCATGCTTTTAATTTTTTTTTCTAATTTTATATCATAACAAATCTATTACGATACGCATTTGCGTATCGTAATGAAGCTATTTTGGTACGCGTTTTTTCTTTGTTTGATGTTGGTAACATTTAAATGTTTTATTTCATTGACTTGCGCGGCCTTTGTGATTTACGAGAAAACCCATTTTTCGCAGAGGAAAAATAGCTTGATAACCTACTTTTTTATTCTGTGTGGAAGTGTGGATAACAGTCATGTATGTTGGTTGCATAAATCTATAAGTCAATCTTTTGTAGATGCTTTAAGCTATCATTTTCTGCCAAATCCTATCCAAAAGTCAATCTACTAACCTTCCAATGTCGATTTTAACTTCAACTTTATTTAAATTTTCCATCTTCCCTATACTAAATTGCAATGCCGTGACGTAAAATCACGTCTTTTGAAATTCGAAAAAAAGTAGTAAAATCGCCCGAATTTTCGAACGCTCTGTATATGTACCGAATGGACAAGGACCACACAACGTATTCCGTCCAATTTCAAATCTTATATCGCTAAAATAACTTTAGAATCTCGTGGTGAAATGGGTCAATAAATCAAAAAATGACAGTTTGCAAAATAATTTTTGTTGTCCAGAGGCTCCTATGATAAAAAATAGTATTATCAACATAAAATTTAGACATAAAAATTTACAAAATTTGAAGGATTTATTTTCTTTTTAAAATGAATTTTTCTTGATTATAAAAGGTGAAATAGAAAAAAATGTATAAAGCACATGTTTCATAAGGCGTTTTAGCGCACGTGTCAATAAAAAAACTCGCCACTTGTGGCTCGTTTTTTAAAATGTGTTAGCGTGCGCTAAAACCACTTCTTATGAAACGTGTACTTTAATATACTATTGTAATCTCGTGGTGAAAGTTGGTCAATAAATCAAAAAATGACAGTTCGCAAAATAATTTTTGTTGTCCAGAGGCTACTATGATAAAAAATAGTATTACCAACATAAAATTTAGACATACAAATTTACAAAATTTGAAGGAATAATTTTCTTTTTAAATATGTGTTTTTTATTGAAAAAAACTACAAATTAGAAAAAATAGTATAACGTACGTGTTAAATAAAGCAGTTTTAAGCACTTGTCCCGTTATAAAAACTTGCCGCAAGCGGCTCGTTTTTTAACATGGACGCGTGGTGCTATAAAATGATGCTTTATACTTAAGGACCACCCTGTATAACGTGTACGGTAATATACTATTAAATACGGACGTGAAAAAAAAACTAAAAGGTACTAAATGTTGTCAGCGGTATTAACTGGTGACCACCAACTATCTTAACAATGACCCTTTTAGAGAGCAGCTATAACTTCGTTAGACTTAATGTGGACTAAGTAGAATAAACGGCTACCATGACTAAAGTCCCCTGATATTTTACTTGAATCATTGACAAATATTACAAGTAAACGGAAGACTATTTAAGCATGCAGCTAAAAGACATTAAGTTTCCATTTAAATTTATTGTTGTCTTAACAGGATTTTTTTTTAAAGTGGTATTTTTCCAATTGTCTCCAAATGTGGAAATAAGGAAAGTTCTCTTACTGCGTTTTAAGTACTTGCGTTTATTAAATTACAACAATTATTCTTATTTTCTTTGCATACTGTAAAAGATGTTGAAACTATAATAAAAAAATAAAAGTCTAGTAACATTTGTTACATTTGACATTATTAAAATTATTAGTAATCCAAAAAAAAGAAATTTCGTTGCTACTTGCCATAGTATTAGTAAAAACTTAAAATAAAGATACTTCAGTGGCTATAAAATATTGGTGTGAAATTTTCATAAAATTTCTTATCCAATGCTCGTATTTAACAGTAGCACTAATTGAACTTTTAAACACACATTTTAGCAGATTTTTCTTTAACAAACCAGGTAGAGACTAAAACAGCATTGAGCAAGATTATTTTAACACACGTCGTTTTAAAAAATTTCAATTTTTAAATTAAATCTTCTGGCTCCGTCTTAAAAATATGGAAACTCACCAAATAAAAAATCGGGGCGTATATCCCCAGAGCCCCGAACGCACAGGCCAACATGATCACTCGCAAGCCCCTGCTTTTTAGCGGACTGAAATCAAACATGGGCACTTTTTTACTTTTTAAATGCGTCTTTTTCTCCTTCATCTTTTTTCTTTGGTTTTTTAAGTGTGTGATTGCCCGCCTTTGGGGGTGGTACAAGTTGGCCGATCTATAAACGATCGGCAAAAAAAATCCTAAGGCTAGAAGACCGGTGATTGCTTGCAGGCCTAATCTCCATCCTAATTTCCTAAAACAAACACAAAATAATTATTTTTGTACCTAGGAAACACGATACCAGTTTTCTGCCATTGGTTATATATATTTTAAAATTTTATAAATTAGTTTGTCCTAAACTGTAAATACAAACGATATTGTATACAGGATGGCCCACTCTCAACGCAGGATTCCGTAGCAGCCGAACTAGTAAATTTTTAAGTATTTTTCAAAAATAAACCTTAGTTCTACAATTTAAAATTATTTTGTCCAAATAATCAGGGCATAT
Source organism: Polydrusus pterygomalis (assembly GCA_963969555.1). NCBI lineage: Eukaryota > Metazoa > Arthropoda > Insecta > Coleoptera > Curculionidae > Polydrusus > Polydrusus pterygomalis. The sequence continues at coordinate 3,758,233 of OZ018381.1, read as the reverse complement.
AAAATATTTTATAATATATACAGTGTGTCTACTTAAGTTGGCTACATATGGGAACCTTTTTTATTATTAACTTTACGAAAAAAGTTATTCCTCATAAATAGTTCTGCATGGTCCTAAACCTAAAATGCAACCATCAGATATTAAATTTTTTCCGTCGTATACGAGGTTTGTCAAAAAATATGAATTTTGCCCAAGAGTAAAGTACCTTTATTTTTGACAATATCGAAAACTGTAATTATGAAAAGTTGTTCGAAATGTAAAACTATATTTTAATATGCAAATACATCCTTCTACTTAATTTTTTTTATTTTTACAATTTTTTCTCAAATTATGGATACCGAACATTTTTATCTTTTTAAATATTAAAAAAATCATGATAACCTTTATGTTTCGTTCAGAAAATAATAAATATCAAAACAAAATTTATTTCTAAAAATTTAATTATTACACCATTAAAATAAAAATCCGTAATTTGAGGAAAATTTCTAAAAATAAAAAAAATTAAGTAGAAGGATGTAATTGCATTCTAAAATATAGTTTTACATTCCGAACAACTTTCCATAATTACAGTTTTCGATATTGTCAAAAATAAAGGTACTTTACTCTTGGGCAAAATTCATATTTTTTGACAAACCTCGTATACGACTGAAAACATTTAATATCTGATTATTGCATTTTAGTTTTGGAGTATGCAGAACTTTTTATGAAGAATAACTTTTTTTCGTAAAGTTAATAATAAAAAAGTTTCCCATATGTAGCCAACTTAAGTAGACACACTGTACCTATATATTATAACTTTTTTTAACACCCTGTATTTTATTATGTATAAGGTAATTATTACTGTCTACATGGAACATGGAAAATAATAATCTTGATACAAGGAGTAAAAAGTTGATAATAGTTTTGTATTTTTTTCTTTCTAGATTAAATACACTGCTCAAAAAAATTAAAGGAACACTTCTGGATAACCCTGTAACTTTTTGGCTTGCTGTGAAAATTATATTTTATAAGTAATTGATTTGCATTTTGTTTTAGCGATTTGTTAAAAAATAAACGTGTTTATGCTCATTGATTCGAGATAAGTTTAATGTTCCACAGCAAGTACAAAAAATAAAGTGATTATGAAAATATTCACATTTAGGTTTTATATTGCGGCAGGCTTAAAGAGCTTCAACGGGCAACGACATAACAGTTTGCAGTTGTTGAATTTATTATTATTTGTCAAAATGAGAGATCTAGTGAGATAGAAGTCGCTCGTGCTATAGCTTTAATTGAAAATGGTGTAAAAATTCAACAAGTAGCCAGAAATGTTAATAGCAGTCTGTCAGTCATCGAACGTGTGTATGATCGCTATAGGGAGACTGCCAAAGCAAAAAACTGCACAAATTTAGGACATATATTTAGTAGTTACTTCTTTGCGAAAACGAATAGCGACAGCAAAAGACCTTCAAAGTACACTTTGGATGGCTCATCAGGTATTCATTTCTGACCAGACTGTTAGAAATAGGTTACGGGAAGCCGATTTAAAACCAAGAAGACCGGTACGAAAACCTGTTTTAACTCGACATCATAAAACTATGCGATTAAACTTTGCTCGTAATCATTTGGGAGGGCACTTTCGACAATGGATACCAATACTTTTTACAGACGAATCAAGATTTCGCCTCACTCGTTATGATGGCCGGGCGCATGCGTGTGTATAGACGTCCCGATGAAAGATACTCCACTGCTGTTGTACAAGAAGTATACTGTGTATACAGATTCGGTAATGGTCTGGGGTGGAATAAGTTTGTAGGAAAAAACCGATCTTGTAGTGATACTAGGAAGTCTTACAGCTTCAACATATATTGATATCATTCTGTCAGATCACGTTATTCCTGCAGCATATGGTATAGGCCCTGATTATCTTTTTATGCAGGATAATGCAAGGCCTCATACTGCTGCGATTACTATAGGTTTTCTTAAAGAGCATGAAATTCGTAAAATGGATTGGCCATCAATAAGCCCTGAACTTAATCCAATTGAATACTAATGGGATATATGGACAGACGTATTCGACTTCGTCCATATCCACCTCAACCCCTTCAGGAACTAGTAGTAGTAGTAGTAGTAAAGGGGAGGCTTAGCGCCAAGCAAGTATGCCAGTGCGACCCTTTTTGCCAACCCCATTTTACGTTTGGGTAATGTCAGCCAGACGGGACCTATAGTTTTACGTGGGTTCCGAACCACAAATTTACCGGCAGATGTTATTCTCGGCATAGTTTTTGCGGTCTTGCGATTGTAATACCTCTTGTCCACCACATACCTCGACGGGCGCAACCTATTACGTCCCTGTGGTGCGACTTAAAGGATGTTGTTGCAGAGCCCCCTAATTCATCAGGATCCAGTATCAGAAATGTCCAGTGGCGGAACAACTTAGCCACGGGCCCGTGTGCCAAAACTTTGCCGGGCCCCCATTATGATACGGAGAATTATAATTGATAACCATATAAAAAGAATATTTTTTCTTGCTTTTGCATGCGCAAATTTTGAAATCAGATTAGAAATGTCTATGTTTTGAGCTTCCTCATTTTCGATAGAAATAATTGCTAAAGCTGATAATTTTTTATCCGTCATGCAATTTATCAATTAAGTTTTAATTAACTTTAACTTGGAAAAAGACCGTTCAGCTGATGCAGCAGAAATAGGGATGGTCAAAAAAATAATGCAGGCAGTTACAATTTCACTAAAACTGGAAGATGAATAATAATTTTTTACCAATAAAAAATCTAATAAAGCAAAAATAGAAGTTAAATTATCTAAATCATTCTTAAAACATTATCTTAATAAAAGCAATTGTGATGAAATTGTATCAGCGATATCTTCTAGATATTGAAGATGCAGGGCTTGACTCATATCGTAAATATTCTTATCAGAAATCTTAAAACGTTGGGGAACAAAACGCGAAAATAAGAACAAGTGTTGTAAAGGCCAGTACTTAGACTTTTTAATTGAGCTGTAATTATATTTATAGTTTTAAAAAACACATTTATTTTAAACCAATCATTCCTTGTTTGAACTTGATAATGGTTATTAATCATCAAAAATTATTTTTGGTCTTGATTTCTTGATATCCTTTTGTTTTCGAATTCAGAAGAAGTGTCCCATTGCCTAGTCAAAATAACAGACTACGTTTTAATTAGGTACATCGAAATTATTTCTCATTTGATTTATGATTTCAGTGGCGGTGGTAAACATTTTAGACGCAGCTTCAATATTTTTTGTAAAAGTTTTGTCAATGCATCAATATTCTTTAAAATTTTATTTTGAAAAACAATAAGAAAAACGGTTTCAAATTTTTCCAATTGTTTTCTTAAAGACTTTGCTTCATTAACTTCCGCTATATTTGTAGAGATTAAAATTATTTTGGCCAGTGTTTTTAAAATATCCACATAATAATATTTAAAACGAAGAGTTTCTAATGCATCGTGTCTCGATGACCATCGGGTGTCAATTTTTTTAACGTTATTTTGGCATTAGTAACATTTTGTAAAAGTGCCCACCGTTTAATGCTTTGTCCAAAAAAAACATAGACACTTTCAACTAAATCGAAGAAATTCCTAATTTCTCTTATCCAAGTTCAATAATCGCCGACACAAACACCGCCCTTTAAACTAAATGCCGGTATTGCGAATTGCGGTTTAATAAAAACAATATTAAAAAAATAAAGGCCGTTTTATGTGATTATTTCAGTTACTATCTATAAAAGTATTGTGGCTCCGCTCCCGGGCCCCTACCCCGGGCCCGTGTGCTTCGCACACATTGAACACCGGTAGTTCCGCCACTGGAAATGTCACTCCACGAGACACACCATCCGTATTACCAAATCCTCTGATTCAGGGCGTCCCCCAATCGGTCCGGATCGGTATCAGACATGCGTCCCTTTCGTGGGTGACTAGATCCGCATTGAATCCGTCACACGTCTCGACAACATGCCTAAGGAACACCCGAATGATACCGGAGGAGCCTCGCACAGCTGTATCGTATCGACGCACAGTGTGACGGATCGGCAATCTAGCGGGACGAAATGTTTTCCTGCATAATTCATTATTTTTTTTTACCTAATATTATTGATAGTGTATTGTATAAACATGTTTTAATAGTTATTTACGTATTAAAATCACAAGTGCAATTTTAGAGGACAAGAAACCCTTTTTAGTTCGAATAAAGTGAATATTTCAGTTTAAAAAAAAATAGTTTTTTTGTGCATTCTGATAGAATGCACAAAAAAAGTTTGTGTGGTTTATAGTTATATTGTAAATAAAATTAAGCGTTTTGTATTAAACAGTACATTTATTTTTGTTTAAATAACAAAAAAACAATCTTTATCTACTATTAGGTATTATAATGATATTGTAATGAACTAAATTAATCTGAGTCATCTGATTCAAGTTCAGAACTCTCACTACTTGAACCAGAATACAGCTGAGGTATTGAGAGCAAAGAAAGTACTTCGGTTGTAATTTTTCCGCGCGATCTCTTAGGAGGATGCCTAAAAGTAGCTAATAGAGGATCGGATGATATTAGAAGTCTATGTATTAGGTCTTCGTTTGTTTCAATACGGGAAGTCTTTCTTGTAAACTGCTCTCTATACCTTCTGCTATCCTTGTTTCTTGCCTCCTGTGCTTCTTCGGAAAGTTGACCTATTGGAAGAATACAAGAGGCAATAACAATCTTGCTATGAAACAAAATTTTATGTATACTACTGGGCATATAATACCAGGAATATTCTTTTAAATACAAAGTTCGCGTGGCTATAGCATACTCTTCAAATACATTTGCATTTAGTGAAAATCCGCAATTTATTGCTTCTAAAATCACATGAAAGCGCATAATTAACTCTAAATTTATACCCGTTATATCAGCCGTCTTTTCAGGGTTCCTAAAAAATTTTCGAGCTGTATTGCCGTCATTTGTATTACCTGCTTGCTGTGTAGGCATGTCAACCAAGATACCCATTTCTTTTTTAAACCTATCTTGTATATATTTTTTACGATTGGCAACTTTTGTTTTTATTTCAGGCCCACGAGCTTGCCAAATTTTTACTTCTAGTCTATATGCAATGTGTAACAGGCACTCCATAAATCTTATCCATGCATGTAAGGGTGATAAACCAAAAGCAGCCAATTTTAAATCAATTTCTTTTGTTGCAATTACTTCCGGTTTGTTCATGTCTTTTGGTGTGACACCACACAGAAAGCAAGTTTGTGAAGATGTATACGAAGACAGTGAGGTACAAATTTTTCCATCTATCATACTTAAAACTAACAAAGGCTTAACTATAAAAGTTTTGTTTGCAATTTGCACGTTAGTAGGAACTAACGAGGTAATTTCTTGTTCAATAGAGTTCACTTTTCTAACCACCAAATCAGTTGTTTCTTTTGCAAAAATAAACTGTATAGGTCGACAATACCGCACTGAAGAAGGTGATGGGTTCTGCCAGATGACTTGTTTGAAGTCATCTTTAATACAATAAACTTGAAGCGGTACCATTGATATGCTGAATAAATTTTCATCAGTTTGACCTTCAGCTGCAAATTTTTGTTTATAACGGGTTTGCTGGGCTCCATCACAGCCCCATTTAAAAATAATATTAAACTCGGTAATACTTTCTTCAACCACTTCAAACACTTCTTCTTGTGCTGCACATAATCTTAAGATGGTGTGGTCTATTAGCGACTGTAGAGGAATTTCTGCTGAAGTTTCAGTTACGTTGATATTGGTAGGGTAGCAGTTCTTCTTTGCTTCTTTAATTGCATAATACGATGGGAACAGCTTAGGACTTATTTTGTTTACCTGTCCTCTTGTCACATTATATTGGTGCGTTGACAGGTTGGCGTCGATCATTAGTGCTAGAGCTTCATCAACTGACAATGTTTTAGGATTATCTCTTCTTAACTGCCTACTTATTTTAATACGGGTGCCACGAGCGGGAGATGCTGCTGACAACTCTTTTACTATTGCTGCAGAATCTCTTTTCCCCTCTTTACGCAGCTTCATTTCAGCAGCCATGGCGAGTTCTTCGGTACTTGTGGATTTCACCAAGCTAGTAAGCTTTCTCTTTTTTGTCTTTTCCGAACTGTCTTGAAATAATTTGCGTGGTCTACCCAAAACAGAAGGTGGTTGATCCGCGGATGTAGATGGTAGCGAATGATAAATACTGTCAGGAAAAGTAATTGTTCCATTAAGCCACTGAAAATTGCTCTTTAAAAATCTGTTCCGGTTTCGATAACTTTTTTGCCACCTCAACGCCATTTGTTGGCACACACTTCTTAAAGAATTCTTTAAGTCCAAAACAACATCATCGGGAAATGTGACTTGCCCAAATTTGTTAATAACAAAGTCACACACTGCATCATAGCGCTCTGCCTGACTTTGGTCCACCCAAACTTGAAAAATTTCTTGCCGGGAAATTATAGGAGCCATTCTAAAATAAAATAAAAATTTCTCAGAGAGACGCAAGCAGACGCATTTTTTTTTTGTTTGACCATAAAGTAGAAATTCTAACTAAAAGATTAAGTACCCGCAGAAGTCCATATTCGCCCATATAAGAAACTTCTTGTCTACAAACAATTTAAGGTATACACAATTTGTTACATCTTTACAGTATTTCCCGAAATTTAATATAAATAATTTTACCACCAAAAAAACACTTACCTATAAGATTTACTAGAACACCAAATAAAACACAAATGCCAAAATATTACACCAATAAACGATCCACTTTGAAATAACTATCACGACTGACGGGCTTTTCCAAAAAGGCCTATGTAATCTATACCTGCTTCCCTTGGGTTTTACACGCAATTATGACCATGCCTCTCTACCTAACAATAAAATTAGTGCCGATTTGACCTAAATGGAATGTTTTTATGCTAATTACTTAATGACACTTAATTCCATGAACCTAAAATTTCCTACTTAAGTCCCGCTAGATTGCCAATCCGTCACACTGTGCGACGTCGCCTTTCACTGTAGTGTATATTTTGCGATTGAGAATGCCAGTGTGTGTTGCTCAATGCAACACTACGAAGTACGGTGGCCTGGTCAAGCAAACTAAATAAATCCGCCAAACCTGCCTGGGATCGAACCAAGCACCTTCGGCATGCGATGCCTGAACCCTATTGCTGCGCTAGGCTGCCACCCTTCAGGAACTAACAGAAGCGAAGAGTGGGACAGTATATCACAGGAAGACATTCGAAGGCTCGTAAGAAGAATGCCAGGAAGATGCCAAGAAGAAATTCGTGCTGCTGGAGGGCACACGCGATACTAAAACACATTGGTTTTCAGACAGCGGAACACTGCTATTAAAAAATCTTTTCTTTTCATTTTGTTATTCGCACTTTTTTTTTCAATTGTTAATCTTAGTTTACGAATAAAGGATTAAGTAGTTGAAAGTCCTATTAATTGATTTATTGGAAGAAGATATGTATCTTTCAGAATATAAATGTTCATCTGTATATAACTATTACTTAATAAGTTACAGGGTTATTCAAAAGCGTTTATTTAATTTTTTTGAGCAGTGTAGTATATTGTTTTATTAGGAGTAAACCGATACTTTAGTGACGAGTCTGCCGGTTTGCCGGTCGAACGAAGTGGGTTCGGCAAATACAGACGAGTCATAAGTTGCTTTTACTCCGAATAAAACATACTATTTTTTCTTCAAACGTCGTTTATGAAAACATAAAACACAAAAGATACAAAATTATATAATTTATTCATGAGAACACAATCATACTTTTACTTCCGGTGCTATTATCAGTGAAAGTAAAAAGTCTTCCGCTGCCAATAGCTACCGCTTTCGAATAAAAAGCAGAACCTTAGCGTCAAAAAATTTGTAGAAAAATGTCAGTTTTATATTGATGTGTTGTAAAAATATACCAGGTATTCTTTTTAAAACTCGGATGTTTATATCACTTCCGGTTGAACAGGAAGTTTTATAAAGTTGTTTCACCTGTCACAAAATGCAGTTTTATGTCATATACAAATCCTTATAATTTAATTCCATTTATCTTTAAAAACAAAGAAGGTATAGGGCCTTTTGCAGACACCTAGTATAATTTATTATATTATATTATTTAATACAAGACGTTCTAAATTGAACTAAATATAAATATTCAAATGAAGAAAAAAAGGTAAAAATCATTTTCTTTTGCTCTAAAATATATTTATAACATTGACGACGATGGGGCAAGATAAACATTTCATTTTATTTTCTTCATAATAACAAGCCGACGAGACGTCAAATGCAAAGGTCCACTAGGTTCCTTGCGAGTTTCACAATGAAGGCACGTGAAAATATACACGAATTTTTAATCTAGAATAATACGCTGTTCCCAAAGACTCCAAAGACACACCCCTTTTGGGTTTTATTTGAGCTTAAATTGACTCAATTTGTAACTATTGGGAATTTACCAGTGCTATGGCGGCGTATAATGAGCAGAGCTTCAGTAGGTATATTATTTGGAATATCCACACTGGTGTAGAGTCCCTTAGACGTGACAACGTCTGTCTTCCAGCGGTAGCAAGTGGAAAGAGGAGAATATAATATAAAAATTATTTTTTATTTTGACATTAGAATGATAAAAAAATGTTAGTAAACATTTTTACGTGTTGCGTAAACATTCTAACAAAACAATTTTACAAGACAGTACCAGATCAGGTAAAGTGCCAGGATTGTCGTTGTATTAGTAAGCGTTTTTATAGACATCTTTCACGCTGGTTAAACATTGGGCGGTTGTCGCCGTGGCGGCAAATTTGCCGTCGCCATCAATCGGGCAGTAGTAAAAAGAATCAAATGGAAGCTTTCACACTGTGCGACATAATTCCCGCGCGGCAGGGGTGCCGTTGGTGGCCGTTGTGCAGCCGCCCACTGCCACTACTTCGGCGGAAATTGTGCCGCTCTCGTCGACATAGTGGCGTATGTGATCAAATGCGCGTCTATACATTCGACGGTTTGTTATCGTTCTCAACATTGCCAGTGGCTGTTGTGTTGGGTATTTCTTCTTTGTATGCTATCTTTCAGATGATCTAGTAACTCGTCAAAAGACTTAATGCTCATTCGAAAATAATTTAAAAAACTTCGCTTCATCATTCCTTAAATCTTCAAACAAGGTATAAAATGCTCCAACTTATTTTCTCCTCAGGTTTATTGGATGGATCCAAATAAGACGATTTTTTTCTTTGCCTATTCCTCCTTTGACGGTATAACAACAGAGCCAGAATAAATTGTTGCCTGTCCATTTTATAATTTGTGTAGTAAAAATGACTAAATTATTTCTACACAACAATCTAAACAATACAATACAAACCAAACAGCCACTCCCAGCTAGTGCAACTGACAACTGTAGGACTGTGGCAATATAATCGGCGGTATTTTTTCCTCTAATGCTGGTTACACATTGTGCAGTTTTCGCTGTGGCGGCAAACTTGCCGTTGCCGCTGAAGTGGCACTGGTGTGTTTACACATTTAGCGGAAAAAATACCGCCTAATTTCAGCGGTTATATTGCCAAAGTCCCACAGTTGTCAGTTGCACTAGTTGGGTGTGGCTGTTTGGTTTGTATTGTATTGTTTAGATTGTTGTGTAGAAATCGTTTAGTCATTTTTACTACACAAATTATAAAATCGACACACAACTTATTCTGGCTCTGTTGTTATACCGTCAAAGGAGGAAGAGGCAAAGAAAAAATCGTCTTATTTGGATCCATCCAATAAACCTAAGAAGAAAAGAAGTTGGAGCATTTTATACCTTGTTTGAAGATTTAAGGAATAATGAAGCGTAGTTTTTCAATTATTTTCGAATGAGCATTAAGTCATTCGACGAGTTACTAGATCATCTGAAAGATAGCATATACAAAGAAGAAATACCTAACACAACAGCGACTGGCAGCGTAGAGAGCGATAACAAACCGTCGAATATGTAGACGCGCATTTGATCACATACGCCACTATGTCGACGAGAGCGGCACAATTTCCGCCGGAGTAGTGACAGTGGGCGGCTGCACAACGACCGCCAACCCCAACCCTGTCGCGCGGGAATTATGCCGCACAGTGTAAAAGCTTCCATTTGATTCTTTATACTACTGTCCGAATGACGGCGACGGCAAGTTTGCCGCCACGGCGAAAACCGTCCAATGTGTAACCAGCGCAGCGTTACGATAGAATGTCTTCTAAAAGTGCTTTTATGAGTGCAATGCGTGGTCTATCTTCGCTTGATCGTCTTTGAATAACATCCTATCTTAGGTTTTTCTTGTCTACCCAAAAATTCATTACACCATGACTTACCCTACAGCTTCTTTGTACAAAACAGAAAATAACGCTATACCCACACCCGTCCCTGCTTGAGCCACCATTTCTACAAATTCTCTCCTTCTCTTAAAATAATGGCCTAAAACTATTGTTGAGGTTTCTCGTACTATTCCGGCACCGATTCCTAAAAAATATTAATAAGCGTGTTAAAGGCTTTTCACAATTTGCTTGGAGAAAATAACAACATTTAAGCATTTGGTAATATATTATTAGTTTGATTAAAAACCAAACGTCTATGTTGGAGCTTAATATTATTCAGGGTGATACGAATTCTTGTGCGTACCTATATGGTGATATCGAAAACGGTAAGAGATAAAATAAGATGGTTAAATTGAGGCAAAGTTGCGTATTTTTGGGCTTAATAGTTTGGTGAAAGAAAATGATACATATTCCGAAAACATTCAGAGAAACCAACAAGACTTTTATGTTTTTTATAGCCGTTCTTTATGTTCTAAAGTGGCGCACCGCCAGACTGGCCATGGGAAATCCCATGTAAATTTTACTACCCTCAAATATTGCCTTGCCTAATAATTTTGGATCAAAATTTTATAAGACTTTTAAATATCTTTGTATAATGTACTCGCGCACCAAATTTTATTATTTTCTAATAAGCCAATAAATAGTTATTTAGAAAAAACTCTTCGTAAAATTTAAGAAAATTAAATACGGCTCTGATACATACCTCAATTAAACCACCAGTAATAATTATGATAATGTAAAATGTTACTAGACGTTTAATTTTTTATTGATTAATATGTTTTACAGTATTCAAGAAAAAATTGAATTGAATACTGTAAAACATATTAATCAATAAAAAATAACAATGATTAAGTGGTACTACATGGAAAATTGCAAACCAATAATTTTTAACCAATAAGAAGCTTTCATTTCAGCTCGTTACTACAGCAACCAGAAAATTTTCCGGAAGTTTTTTCCTCCTGGATAACCTGGGTGTAATTACAGCGATAGTTTTTCTGTCAAACGCACCGTCAACTATTGTTTATAATAACTGTGTTTAACATCTTAACATAGTATAAAACAAAGTCGCTGTCGCTGTCTGTCCGTCCCTAACTATGCTTAAATCTTTAAAACTACGCAACGGATTTTGAAGCGGTTTTTTTTAATAGATAGAGTGATTCAAAAGGAAGGTTTTTGTATATAAAACTGAACGTCTGTCTGTCTGTATGTCCAGTATGCGTTCCTATACCATTTATCCGATTACGATGAAAAGTTGGCGCAACGCATGCCGGGTACCGGGTAGCGTAGCAACGCGCGCAGAGTATAGCTAGTTACTAATAATTATCAAAATAATGAAAACGATATTAATAATTATTAATTAATTGTTTTAAGTTAAGTTTAAGTCTTTGATCTTAATATAGCTTAATAAATACATTCAATATATGTTTATATTATTTTTCCGTTTTTTTTTTGTAAAGTATATAGATATCTACATTTTGCAAAGAATCCGTTAGATATTTATGGCATAAATAAAACATCTTCCTTTAATTTTAGTTACATGAAATAATTTATGACAAATTAACAGAATCCTAAGCACTCCATTTTAATTTAGGTTTTGCTACTAAAATTCACCGAAAATATTTTTTTTCATTTTAAAATATTTATATTGATACTCTATACAGGGTGAGTCGGGAGGAACAGACCAAATTTCAGGAGTGTATTATACAAGTGAAAATAATGTAAAAAACCCTTATATGTTCTTATCCGATATTCATTTGTTTTCAAGTTATAGCGCAATATCAAATTTTTTTTCTATACGTTTCATTTTTATCAAAATTTTCACGTAATTAGAGTATGCCATGCTCAAGACTCTAAACTATTTGACCTCTATGTTATTTTGACAATGTGTCTGATGTGTATTGTGGCAGTAATTAAACGTTTATTTTCAAGTATGAGTGATTAAAGTGTTACAAAATGCCAAATACTTATTCAAATTTAGAATATGCAAACATGGTGTTTATTTATGGTTTCTGTAATGGAAGTGCTACAGCTGCTGTTGAAGAATATCGTCAACGGTATTCACATCACAGACATCTGACTAAAGTCTATTCAGTCAGTAAACCTGCAAGATGGCCGACATGTCATATGACAAAAGTCATTGAAAATACAAAAATTCGTTTTATTTAGCTGGAATATGACTTTTGTCATATGACATGTCGGCCATCTTGCAGGTTTACTGGGTGAGTCGACTTTAGATACGTGTTTATCAGAGTTTTTAACAAATTGTGCGAGAATGATAAGCTTCCCCTTAACGAGCTACTCGACAAGGTTTAGGAGAAGTAGAAAGTATTCTGGATTTAGTAGAAGAAAATGCAACGACCAGCTCACAAAGATTTGGTACTCAATTGGGCATTCCACAAAAAAGAGTATTAAACACACTCCACGAGCAAGGCTTATATCCATACCATGTAATAGTTCGACCATTAAGAGAATGCATCCTCAAAGAATGTGGTCAAGTATTTACACTGTTGCGCAATATATTACCCCCCTGCAATAACATTTTTATCATTGGCTTATATGTTCAGGAATTTTTGCCTGCAACAAACCTGGAGTTGTTTTTACGCATTGCCGATTTAAACCGATCTTATTACGACCTTAATTTATTAATCCCTTTTAATTTAAAGCAATAACACATGTCTCACAAGTCAGATCGCTTGACGATCGCGCAACATCGCGTAATCTGCCGAGACTAATAGTGGACCAGCGCAAAGGATCGGAGTAAATCAATATATTATCATTGTTAAAAACATCGGCGACTCGCTGCATTTCCGCCAATTCTCGGGGACAACGCGACATCAGTAGTGGTACGTGATGGCAAGTAAAAGGCGGAAAAACAATTATAAGTAAAGCGATGAGGAGGCTAAAAATAAATGTTTTAAAAGTCCGAAAATTAAAAGAATGCATCCTCAAAGAATGTGGGCGAGTATATACACTGTTGTGCAATATATTACCCCCGGTAATAACATTTTTATCAATGGAGTATTTGCTCAGGTAGATATTTTTGCATGATACAAACCTGGAAATATTTTTAAGCATTGATGATCTTATTACGATATTAATTTAAATTTCATAACAATAACAAAGGCATAATTGAAAAAATCGAATTGGCAGATTTTTCTATTATCAGGCGACTTATAGAAAAATTTTACTGTGAATATAATGTTGTTCCTACATGCAGTAAATTGCTTGTTAAACTGAAATCTGAAATAAATTTTCCTTATTGCAAGGAGTCGTTAAGAAAACTTTTAAAAGCAAATGGATTTTACTGGCGAAAATGTCAGAATAAACGAAAAATCTTGGTTGAGAAGCCCCATATTCTACATTTGCGATACATATTTATGAGAAATATAAGGAAATATCGAGAAGAACAACGCCCAATTATATATTTAGATGAAACTTGGATCGATAATGACCTTACTTTTAAGAAATGTTGGCTTTCTTTCTCATAATCAGTGTATCCCGGTTAGCTTAATTCTTGATTTACTCATCAAGGAACCTTGATTGTAAGTAGATAACGTTTTTTTTATGTCAGCAGTCGACTGCGACCACATTATACAGAATATATGGTATTCCACTGCAATCGCAGTTCACAAAGCTTTTAGTACCTTGCTACGCCACAACGTGGTCAAAAATAACATAATTTTAAGAAAACTGCCCGTAAAATTAACCAAATACATTGTGGGTCTGCTCTAGAATCCACGGCATATTTCTATGTTTACATTGTTTTAGGACGATTAATTGTTGTTCACGCTGGTTCAAAAGATGGGTTTGTTTCAAATGCAAGTTTAATTTTTAAGGCAGGCCAAGCAAGTGGGGATTACCACGGCCAAATGAACCAGGAGAATTTTACTAAATGGTTGAATGAAAAGTTATTACCAAATATTCCGCCAAATAGCGTTATAGTTTTAGATAATGCTCCATATCATTCCGCCCTACAAGATAAACCTCCCAATAAGTCATCACTGAAAAGCGAAATTGTTTTATGGCTAACAAAAAAGGGTATACCACACGACCCGACTTTAAGAAAGTTTGAATCAAAAAATTACAAAATTGATAATTTGTTAAAAAGTTGGGGACACACTCCACTTAGAACACCTCCTTACATGTGCGAATTAAATCCGATTGAATTAATTTGGGCCCAGGTCAAACATTATGTAAGAAGTCATAATACCAAAGGAGAGTTTACAATAAAGAAATTAACCGAACTAACAGTTGAGGCAATAAATTCAATTTCTTCTGACAACTGGGGAAAAGTCTGTGAACATGTCATTAAAATAGAAAATAAGTATTGGGAAACTGATCAATATATGGAGGAAATACAGGAAAGAATAATAATTAATTTAGGGGAAGATGATGAAAGTGACAGTGAAGATACTTTTTCTGATATTTCCGACGATGACGATGAACCAACCAAAGAAAATTAATCATTTGTTATTGTTACCTTTTTTTTGGACAATCCATTTTCTACAATGTGTTAGGAAAAAACATTGGAAATTAAGAAATTAGGACGGCCATTACCTGATTTAAAAATGGAAAAACTCAAGACAAAAAATGCGTGTGTGTGTGTGTAAGAAGTTAAAACTAAGTAGTTTGGTGTGTGTGGGTGTGATGTTTTTAATTGACTATTTTGTTTTATTCGGAGGGGAGAAAACTAGGTTTTGAAAAGAAACCGATAACCTTGTTCATATCTAAGAAAAAATTAGAACAAAACAAAAGCAAAGGTAGGTACATAACGCTAATTTCTGTATGCTTGGTAAAGTTAACATTTAAACTCAGATAAATTTTGCATACCGTTACGAAATAATAAATAATCTGATTTTGCAGTTGGGTTTATTCAGCGTGTTATTCAAGTTTTTTAAACTTTTTATATTTAAAATTACAGTAAGCAAATTTTTTTGCCTGCAATATTTATGCTAAAATAATTTAATACCTAATAAAAAAGTATTTTCGTTTCTATATCATAGCTCTTGCGGACGCCTATGATTTGGCCAGTAAAACTAGAATAAAGCGGTTTTTATGCCAGAATTCCCCCTTTCGTCTCATGCAATCTTTCGCTGGGTACACAGAGAGTACAGCACCTAAAACCGGAAGATTATGCTAAACGTATTGAATTTTGTCGGTGGGTAAATAATCATCGTGTTGTATCGCGTATACTTTTTACAGATGAAGCAACATTCACCCGTGACGGTATTAATAATACTCGTAACTCTCATGTATGGTTTATCGAAAATCCCCACACAACAGTTGAAAGTAATTTTCAACATAAGTTTTCGGATAACGTGTGGTGTGGTATGCTCAATAGCTACTTAATTGGCCCTTTCATTTTGGAGAATCGTCTCACAGGAGACAACTACCGAAATTTTTTAAAACAAAAGTTACAAGGACTAATAGAGGATGATCCTGTAAATATCAGAAGGCAAATGTATTACCAGCACGATGGAGCTCCTGCACATTTTGCTCGTCAGGTAAATCAACATTTAGACGAAACATTTCCAGGGCGTTGGATTAGTCGCGGTGGGCCTTTTAATTGGCCTCCAATATCTCCAGACCTCACAGCACTTGATTATTGTTTATGGGGCTCGTTTAAAAATGAAGTATACAAAGTAAAAGTGGACACTCGGAATGCACTAATTCGACGTATTAGAAATGCTGAAGCATCGAAAGACATGAAGCAATTAGAAGAGCAACGGGTCATCTTCGTAGACGAAGCAGAAAATATTTAGAAGTCAATGGCGGTATTCTTGAACATTTATTAAAAGAACGCTATGATTAGGAAACCGTTAATATATATGAACTTTTCTTTATTTGGTATTACGCTATAACTTGAAAACAAATGATTATCGAATAAGAACATATGTTTTTTTTTTTAATTGTTTTTGCATGAATATTACGCTGCTTAAGTTTGGTCCGTTCCTCCCGACTCACCCTGTATACCAAAAAATATATTCCTATGACTTTAGTAGTATGAAACAAACATTTGTACCTCAAAAATAATGTATTCTATTAGCTATCAATAAATCTGTATTACTTCAGTGAACGAAAGGCTGTATTTTTAAAATTTTTGCTTGTCAGGTATCTATACTTTGCAAAGAATTCTTTAGATATTTATCTGTTGACAGGCACAGAGCCTACTTCGTAGTTTTAGTTCCCAACTGGACACGACATGAAAGCTCCGGAGGTGGACAGAAGGCGCATTGCCTAAACGTCGGTGTCGGGCCGCCAGCTACAATATCGGCGGCGTGGAGGTAGGGCATGACCGCTCGGCCGCCGGGCGGCTTAATAGCCAGCCCGGTGAGACAACGATTGGCAGAATGGAAACATGTGACGTCAGAGTGTGACGTCACATATGCCAGACAATTGTCAATAGAACCGCCCAACGTTTACCGTCCCCATCCTTGTCGTCTATCCTTGTCTAAGGTCCTCATCATTTATGAGTTAATATAACTCCTACGTCGTTATTTGTTTAAACTGAATGTGTTTACTAAGAAAAGCGACCTTTCTTCGTTCGAGCTATACTTGTCTCTCTTTATATATAGCGAAGGTAACTTGATGCAGACAGAGACAGATCTATGCTACAAATTACCCGAGCCATTAAATTATTTTTAAACGTTCAGTGTCTTCGTGGTATCGTGGTGTCTTCTTGGACTCGGCCAGAAATAATGGAATCGCCCAGCCCAACCTCGCCTTAAAATAAAATGATAATGGCTGACAAAGTTTATGAAAGTGTTTATAACTTGATCTTTTCTATTAATATTGTTCATGAACACGAGCCTGTTTACATTTCATTCTACTAAAGGTAAGTTTGCTAACTTTGATTAATTATTTTTATGATTTATAGGTACAAATCCAAATCATAACATACATTTTTTATTATTATAATTGAACAAAATGTGCCGATTATTTTCTCCTAAATTTTGGTAAATCTATAAATACGCATCTTTTAATTACTAAACCCTACGATACTAATTTAAATCTTGCTGATTCTTGCCCTCTATGTATGTATATTATACGATCTATTTTTTTGATCTTTTTTAAACCTTTTGTAGATTCTCTGCCTACTAAACTCAAGTGGAAATAATTTTATTTTAACCCACTCGGAAGTGTTTTTTCAATGATCTGATCATTGGTTTTTTTACATTGTGGTATTTTTGTTTTAGATTAGCTGTTCGTTATGTGAAAGAATGAATTTTGGAGACAAGATTTTGTCTTCACCTTAAGGTTAGCTATAAAAAGTTTTTACCCAGGCCTTTCCGCTTTTCCAGGCTGACAATGGAAATATGTATTCTCATTCAAAATGCACATTGCTTAGAAAGCTTCAAGTAGAGAATGAATGAAAAACCAGTTAACGAGGAACTCGATCAGCAGATTACGAGAAATTATAAGACAGACTCAAATGGTAATTATTGTGATTTTAATATTTTAATAAAATTATGTCATGTGCATTTTTGAGTTTTATTTTTTATTTTCTTCGAGGCTAGACCAACAACAATATAGAGTATTTTATTTTAAAGTGATATTTAGTCGAAAAGGTTATTCAGAATGCTGCTATTTGATTTTTACTACATATAAAATCAACTAACGGGATTTTGAATAGTTTTTTTGACTTAAATATTACTTTAAAATATTTCGCCAGAAAAAAAAACAAAACTATGGGCGTTTAAACGTCCCGCCTCTAGCCTTGAGGTTCCAACCAGACACGATGGTGGCGCTCTTTTTGGCAGTTTTGACATTTTTTTAATGACATTTTTGCTTCGACCAATTAACATGCTTGTTTGTCTTCTTCCTGGTATAAGTATTCGTTGTTAATAGCTACATACTACATAACGGACCTGGTTGTGCGGTACAGACGCTACTTTTTACCACTGAGCCGCGGGCTGAACAGATGTTAGCGCGCGGCATCTCGACGAGACCGCGGACGATCGCTGACAATTCATTTAAATACCAGCAAGGAAGGTTAGAGGGAAGTTTACCATTAAAACTCACCGTAAAGTAGAAAAAAAACAGTTTTATTGTTTAACAAACCCTGCAAATATAAGACTTTATTCTGATTCATTTACACATAACTTTTTATTATTTTTTTTGCGACTCATCCGCCCGCCTTCCCTGTCGGAAGCATTTTTATCCAGTTTCTAATGGTCAGAACAATATCTGAATTTGTTGCATTG
Source organism: Polydrusus pterygomalis (assembly GCA_963969555.1). NCBI lineage: Eukaryota > Metazoa > Arthropoda > Insecta > Coleoptera > Curculionidae > Polydrusus > Polydrusus pterygomalis. The sequence goes on along the minus strand of OZ018381.1, from coordinate 3,739,702 downwards.
GACGTTATTGGATTTCTTCGTACAGCACCTAAAAACCATTTGGTTTGGTTAAGTTTATATACTATAAAATACTGCATACAAAGAATAGCCAAGCATGCACTATTTTTTTTGTTTTAACACTTTCAACTTTACATAGTATGAGAGTAACAGAGGTATAAAAAAAGTTACAATAAAATTATATATGTATGAAACTTAAACTCACTTATAGTTTTGTTCTCTGGTACTAAATCATCTGTCTGAGGGGTGTCTTCTTATCTTGGAGATCAGTAAGTTCGTCTAATAATGAATCTTATGCCTACAGGCACTGAATCTTCTTGAGAAATATAGCTTTTATAATAATAAAGGAACGTCTCGTGCTCGTGGAAAAATAATTTTAATGTTCTCTCTACCGTCATTCACCTGTCAAGTGTCAGTTCTTTCGCAGAAGCAGAACGGCTCGAATTTCAAAAATACGCTGCTGGCTTGCGATTAGCCGTGGCCAAACAAGTAAAACGAGGAACGTATAGTAGTCAGCTACCCGCGCGCGGGTGGTACACGGCACGTCGACTCTTTTGTCATAACCGGCGAGATATCTTCTAACCGTGTCCGATTCGAAAGATAAGGTCCGTTTCTCATGTGCTGCGCTACTACCACCATCGGGTGGCAGACTATTTGCCGTGGTAGTTCGACGCATGGAAGGTAACGCGATAGCCAGAAGCGGCCAGTAATCGGCAACAAGAGCCGTCGATTTCCCGTCAGTGCCGGAAGGCGGCCGAACTTTTACTGCCAGCTTTGGTTTACTGGGATATCATGCTTAAATTTTTTATATTATTTTGGTGTGAAATTTTCTTACCGAATCTCTCACGTTCTTGAATTAATAACAGGAAATTCAAATACTAGGGAGATTACTAGTGAAAATAGTTTTCGCAGAGTATCCGAAATATTATCTGTGATGTTTCCTGACTGACCCGTTCCTTGCAAAACAACAGCCCAGAAATATAAAAATAATTAATAAATGCAACTGCTTAACTGCTTAGAGCAAAATAATGATGTACTCGATGGTAGAGTATAAGAAAATAATTCAGATTTAAAACTTTTACTCCATGTATAAAAAAAAATAATGGAATTAGCACCAGGCCTCTTAGCAAAACTGTAGGAAAGCATCACTCCACAATACGTATTGTGCAAATTTTATATGAAGTATAAATTTTAATATCATCCGCATAAATACCAAAAACATCAGGAATTGAGGGAAGGTGAAGAAATACGAGCAAACTTTTGTTTTGAAATTAAGTAAAGGGAAAATAACGATAGGGAATTTTTGTCACGTAATGTTTGTTTTATCGACAAATGTAAAGTTGCCACAGTGGATCTTTGCCCGTGCGTCATCAATCAACGATCAGGACTCGACGTGGTTAATAACTCTGCATCCTTGTTTATTACAGTAACAAGTTTGAATAAAAGCATAAAAGAACGTCTCCAAAATTCCGCAATAATATAACGTGCTAGACAAGGATAAAACTATAAACGTCAGTTAATTACTTTCTTTATTTGTTTAGTTGACAACCGTTGTATTTTAGAACGTCATTGTCAACCTTATTTTGATTTGCCAATCTAATTCGTATTTTGTAAATCTGTATGCCGTAGAACTGTTCCTGTTTCTAAAAATATTTCTTTTTAGAGGTAATTATACCCACCATCTGTTTTGGCGGTAAGTATTTATGGATTTTTATAATAACTAATTTATTTATTTTAAATATTCTAACCGTGAAAGTTCTTTGAAACGTTTACGGCAGTGGCTAAATTCCCTTAAATGAAAGGATGTTAAAAATTTGACTTTTGCGATTTTAATAGTCAATAAAACACCAAACTTTTGTAGATTTTAAGCTTTAAAAATAGTATTAAATGTATAAACATTTGTTTGTCAATTTCTTTTAGATAATAGAGAATGCCGGGCAAAACTTAAAATAAATAATAATTTTTCGTGATATTATGTAGGTACGTCAAACGGTAGGCAGGCACGTCCATTTTATGAACTTAACTTAGTTTTGACTTTTTTCGTCTCGTAATTTTGATTTGATTCATACGATTTTGATGACGTAAAAGTGATGACGCACGGGAAAAGAACCACTGTGGCGACTTTACCTTCCCATTAAATAATGAACCAAATATTCAAACCTGTAGTACAAAAAATGAACTCGATTGAACAAGAACTTAATACCCTCAAAAGGTAAATGTTTTAGCGAGCTTATTTGTACATCGGATTATTGGACTATTTTATATTGAACAAAATTTGGGAAAAGGTAGTTTTGTAACTTTTACAAAATCAAATTGGACTTGCATTAGAAAAATTTGCCCCCGTGAATGAAGATATTTAATTTCAAGTGGATGATAGACCTGCGAATAATGCACGAAAACGAAGGAAATAAGTATGCACAAAACGATTTTGATCGACGCACAATAGGATTAACTTACACCATAAATTTGCGAGCTAAATCTTCTTATCTTTCATCAAACAAATTTTTCCTGTGGGGTATTATTACAAATTTTAATAATTATAAAAATGTCAGTTATAAAATTTTGGAAGAACTAAAGCTTTTAGGAGTAAGCAATTAAATTACTGCGTATCAACTTAATAAGGTAAGAACTGAATTTTATGACCGATTAGGTTCGAGCATCTGATAAAAAATACTAAGCCATTTAAATGAATTGCTGTCTTAATAGGTATTTTTTAAAGAAGTGTTGCCTCCAAAAGTTGAAATAAATCAAGATCACATTATTTCGTTTGAAATACTTAGGTTTACTAAGTTAGTGTACTTTTTTCTTGAATGCTGTTATAAAACATGTTGGAACTAATAAAAATAAAATATCTAGTAACCTTTGACCCCATAAAAATTAACACTTATGTATGCAGGTATCATAGTCGTATGCTTTTGGGCATGGTAACCGCATTTGCCGTTAGATGACAGCGGTTTTTTCTCGTTGCAAAACGCGAGTCTATAGTTGATTTTCATCTAAGAAGAATAATGATTTTTCGCGATCTATGTCCCATAACGAAAAGTTTATTCGTTTCTACTTTTCTCGCGGAGAAAGTATTCTAATCGGTTATTAGAAATATTATTTGTTAATAGAAAAGTTGATTGATAGCCAGTTGCTTATAAAGTAAGACTATTTTTGTTTTTATAGGGCTCTAAACAGCGAAACAAAAAATTGATACCTTTTTAATACAACACATTTTATTTTATAGCAAACCAAGTAAAGTTATAATTTTTTCTATACCTAAAATCCACCGTTAACGAAATACTGACATGTAAAAAATTATATTTTTTAGACCTTTACCTCAGCTAACTCATTTTTTATTGGGGTGTACAACTAAAAAGGGACGCCGGTCGTATCTTGGAAACCGTTTACCGCACAGCGGTAGAAAAAAAAATTATTTCAAAGTGACTAAGAGAAATTGCTGAAAATTATTTTTGAGTTTCTAGGTTGGCCGCTAGGGGCGTAGCCATAGCGACCAAAGAAAAGCGGGATTTTCTCAAAAATATTCATATTAAACATGTATCAAAGGTAGCATTTCTTCAATGCAATGAAAATTAATGATAACTTTGGTATTTAAGTTTTTGCTCTGCCTTTTTGTTGGCGATAAATATTGCAATGCAAAAATATTCACAACTTTGATTTGGCTTATCGGAATTAGGCAAATTGGAACTCCCTAAATACATTTTTTTTTGATTTATAAATTTAATAAAAAACGAAGTCATTCTGAAGTCCGTTGCGACAGCTAGAGGGCGCTACTTAGCAAAATCAAGAATTTCTTTTTTTTTCCAAAATTTTAAATGCAACCGTATAATATCATTTTTAACTTGACCAAAAGAAGAATAAATAAGATCCATGAAAACCGCAAGCAATTTCTTAAACCGGAGATATGAAAAATGTCATATAAAAATGAGTTCCATAAAATAACAAACTGACGTTTTAATAAGGTATTTGTAGGCAAGAAGTTACAAACATCACAGCATTGTGTATTCTACAAAGCTATAATCAACACAGCATTTCTTTAAATTAATGTTTTGTAAATTTAAATTATTTACAACAAAAGTAATAGAGGATTGTTGCATTAATGGAACAAATAGCAGTAAAATTTTAAGTGGGCTGTGAAACAGAAAAAGGGAAGAAGGATTTGTTTAAAAATATCAAATGATACGTGTCAAAGTTTTAATAACATAAATTTTAATTTTTTGCAATAAAATTTATATATTCTTTTTGCTTAAGGTAAAAAATATATGTCGTTCCATTTAAAATTTTTTTAAAAATGAGGAAATTATTGATTCTGCTAAATAGCAACCTCTAGCTATCACAACGGAATTCAGAACGCTTCGTTTTTTATTAAATTGATAAAGATAAAACAAAATAATCCCCATTTGGCGATTTAAATTTTTTAAATTCCGATAAGCCAAACCAAAATTGTGAATATTTTTGCATAGCAATATTTGTCGCCATCTACAACAAACAAAAAGGCAAAGTAAAAACTTAAAAACAAAAGTTAAGCGGAATTTTCATTAGATTAAAAAAATGCTGCCTTTGATACATGTTTACTCTATAAGGAAGGTGAGAAAATCTCGCTTTTTTTTTAGTTTTATATCCGCTACTTACAATTTAAAAAGAAAACCGCAAAAGTTAGATTACTTTTCTCCTCGTCTATTTTACACGATGCTTTTTAGTCAGTCTTTAACTTTAAAACTACTTACCAAGAACCAAGCCGTAACTAAGCAGAGCCTGGTGAAACTTGACGGCAAAGGAGGTGAACAAACATGCCAACGCCATCACGAGGCCGCCGAGAGCGGCTGCCAGTCTGGTTGATTTTCTCCTACAAACTGCCACGATTAAGGGAGATGTTGTGAATGACACGCAAAGGCACAGAGCTCCCAACCATGCTAAAACAAGAAAGAATTTGATATTATACGGTGTGTTCTTGATTGATAACCCAATTATAGCTGAGGAGCAAACATGCAAAAAATGATGAACCCACTTTTACTGATTCTAAGATAGTTATTGGCCAACCATGTTCAGCAGAATCCCCAAATATTCAAAAACTATTATAAGGGATTGTTGTTTCATTTGGTATGTCTACAGCCTACTGGCAAGCATAAACTTGCATGCTTTTAATGTACAAATTACAAAATGGAGTTGGCGCGAGTTAAAAAGAGATCGATCAAGTATCAACACGAAGCCAATTTCTGTTCGAGCGCGATTCATTCCCCTTCCGCTTTCTACGCATTCCTCCTCCATAGCAGTAGAGACATTCGGACTAAAATTTTCAGGTAAACGTACGGTGAAATATCCGCGGTGATATATTATACCGGGTGTCCACGGAAGGTGGTTCGCCCCTCTAACTTTTTTGTTTTTCAAGATAACGGAATAAAATTTGGGGGTATACGACATAAAACTGCATTTTTTGACAGGTGACTGAACATTATGGAACTTCCGGTTTAACCGGAAGTGACATAAACTTTCGATTTTTAAATGGGACACCTGGTATATTTTTCCTTTTTTGACCCCCTATGACATTTTAAATACAACGATGTGTCACTTGTCACTTTTTGTCACCAAGAAAATATTTTTTTCCAAATTTATTGTTTTATCTAGAGGGCTATGAATACCTTAAAATCACTTATTTCAGTTCTCTAATCTTGGGAAAAATACAATTTTACTATTTTTGGTCCAATGCCATGTGCTATGTAAAATTTAATCTTGAAAGTCGTATAACTCATTTTTTTTAGACGGCAACATGGTGGCTCATCGGGTTAAGAAAAGAGAGGATTTTATTTCGATTATTTTTATACCTTACCCTTACACTATTAGGTTTTAGAAAAGCTGCCATTAAAAAACATTAAAAAGGTAACTTAGAACTTTCCTAAAATGAACTATCTCTTGAAAATAAATTTAGATTTAAATGCATCAAGTAGCTTGTGACCAGCAAAACTGATAAAACAAAGTCATGCCTTGACGAAAATTGAGATGCCAACAGCTTCTGCCAAAGTAAATTAGTTTGTTGTTTAAAAAACATGGAAAATACTAATTTTACAAGGAGTAAAAAAGTTGATATGTTAATATTGTCAGGCTCATTTCGCATTTTCGGAACCAGTTTTGTGTACCTCATAGTGCCGGGTTGCGATTTTACAAAATATATACTATTACAGCACAAGACACGCCCCCAATTACGAAATTACAAAATATAATCGGCCTCAGCGCGATTTTACTAAATAACTATTAGAGCACCAGACACGTTCGCCCCGTGAATCATTGCAAAATATAATCCCGCTCAGCACATTTCTGTAAAATCTAATCGTTTGTAGCTCAGAGTGTTTGTTGTAGAATGACCGACGGCAAAAATATTTTTCTTAACCATCCGCGCTGACTAGTCCTTGCTAGACAAATTCCGTCGAAAAGGTATATTGGCAACCGGTTTGATCATTGTTACCCAGAGCATTTTTTTATTTTTTATTTTTATAAAATAATATTTGTGGAAAAAAAATGCTCTGGGTAACAACGAACAAACCGGTTGCCAATATACCTTCTCGACGGAATTTGTAGAAAAGGACTCGTCAGGCGGTGGGACTCGTGCGGATGGTTAAGAAAAATATATTTCATCAAGATTTATTTCTATGGATCAGCCACGTTGTGCTGCAAACGATTAGATTTTGCAGGATTGTGCTGAGGCCGATTATATTTTGTTATTTCGTAAGTGGGGGCGTGTCTTGTGCTGTAATAGTTTATATTTTGTAAAATCGCTGCCGGGTTGGATGACGGCGATTAAAATATCTTTGTGCGTAAAGTCGTGCAGCATCGGTTGAATTATTTCTACATTCTCAAAACACTAATAACATATCATCTTTTTCACTCTTTGTAAAATTAGTATTTTCCATGTTTTTTAAACAACAAACTAATTCACTTTGGCAGAAGCTGTTGGTATCTCAATTTTCGTCAAGGCATGACTTTGTTTTATCAGTTTTGCTGGTCACAAGCTACTTGATGCATTTAAATCTAAATTTATTCTCAAGAGATAATTCATTTTAGGAAAGTTCTAAGTTAACTTTTTAAAGTTTTTTATTGGCAGCTTTTCTAAAACCTAATAGTGTAACGGGAAGGTATCAAAATAATCGTAATAAAATCCTCTCTTTTTTTAACCCGATGAGCCACCATGTTGCCGTTTAAAAAAAAAATGAATTATACAACTTTCAAGATTAAATTTTACATAGCACATAGCATTGGACCAAAAATTGTAAAATCGTATTTTTCCCAAGATTAAAGAACTGAAATAAGTGATTTTAAGGTATTCATAGCCCTCTAGATAAAACAATAAATTTGGAAAAAAAATATTTTCTTGGTGACAAAAAGTGACAAGTAACACATCGTTGTATTTAGAATGCCATATGGAGTAAAAAAAAGTAAAAATATACCAGGTGTCCCATTTAAAAATTGAAAGTTTATGTTACTTCCGGTTAAACCGGAAGTTCCATGATGTTGAGTCATCTGGCAAAAAATGCAGTTTTATGTCGTATACAAATCCCCCAAATTTTTTTCCATTATCTTGAAAAACAAAAAAGTTAGATGGGCGAACCACCTTCCGTGGACACCCGGTATATTAATGATAGAAATAAAAAAAAAACCATACCCTAACAAAATAATCCGAATTTATGAATTTGCATACAATTAAAGAATAATTTTACTGGGGATAAATAATTAGGGAGCTAACTTCTCAAGACTGGCATATTTTCGCACGACCAATATCTACTGGTATTGTTTATCCAAACTCAGTGTGATGACATTCCAATCATTCCATACGCATACAAACGGCGGTAACCCTTTGATACTGTTTACCGCCGTATGGAATGTCATCACACTGACTTTGGAGAAATTATACGTAGGTATAGATCAAAAATATTTAAAAAGTTTCTAACATTGCCAATCCTGAAATAAACTTCGCTCTCGTAGTGCCAATTTGGGATATTACTGAAGCTTGGTAATAATTGAGTTGTTAGTTTCAGTTGTTGTTTTCTTGCTATTGCTGAATACAAATGATTAGTATAGAGCCTCTAAGTCCAACGACATTAAGCATTTCACATGGTGTTCGGGCTTATCAATGGACACCGTGGAATGTGTAATACAAAGCGTTCAAGCTTTCAACGTTTTACATTGTGCAAAGCGACCAAGTTTTCAACACCTACTGACATACATTTTTATTACACTAATATGCGCAAGGAGTCTGATACAAAAACCATACTTTTTCTATAATAATTTCTTTTTATATTATGCACAAGGTGTTCTGAAAGCATGTATTACAACTAGGGCTGGGCAATATTGAAATTCCAATATCGAATATCGATATTTAAAGAAATATCGATATAGTCGATAATATCGATAATATTAATATCGATAAATATCGATAATATCGATAATAACGATAATATCGATAAATATCGATAATATCGATATTTTATTTTTTAAATATCGATAATTTATTTTTTAAATATTGTTATTTGATATATCGATAAAACATAAAAATTCTATATTATAAATAGGTACAGTGTCACCAGTAAAGTCCGCATCATATGAGATTTTTTTTTGTTAATAGCTTTATTCAAAATTTAACTTTGGCATCAAGTTCTGATTCGATCGAGATGAAAATTAAGCAAAAAAATAGTAGGCAATGCGGATCACGCATTATCTGTCAAATTTTTATTTTTTTTTGAAAAAATAATTCTATTATTATTATTATTTCTGAAAAATCGAAAAAGTTATTAGAAAAAGTTTTTCTAAATGCAGTTTCTAGCCCACATGCAAAATTTCAGCTACATAAGATAATTTTGATTTTTTACCTATATTTTGTAAATTGTACCACTTTTGCAAAATAAGACTCAACGCAACCTACATAAAACTTCTTAGTTTTTAGTTTGGACAATGCTTTATTTCAGATACATTTTCTTTAAAGTAGCGCCATATTAGAAGTGTGTTTTTCTACAAAAACGTTATTATGGTATAGCTTAATAATAAATTATAATATAGGGGTTTTAAATTAAATCGTTGAAAATAGAAACTTTACGTTGTTAAACTAAAATTTATTTTCCACTTAAAAAACACTTTACTGAAGACACTGTGCTCTTTTTTGTCTTAATATTGAGGTGTATTACTTTTAGACACAAACTACGTTTTCAAAAATACTTATTTTATGAAGTTACCTTATACAGGGTCAAAAACAAATAAACTTTGCATCACATGCGACCAAAGTTTAATAGCCCAATTTTGATTTTGTAAATAAAGCAATTAATAAAAAAAATCCCATATGATGCGGACTTTACTGGTGACACTGTATATCAATATTGTCTATGTGCCCTGTAAAACTCCGTACCTTCATTTCAAGGGGAGACTCTAATTATGAAAACATGAAGAAAAAATATTGAATTAAATATTGGTCCTTAAATGTGTTATAAGGACGATATTGAAATTCCAATCGAATATCGATAATATCGATATATCGATATATCGATACATCGATATTTTATTTTTTAAATATCGTTTATCGATATATCAGTATATTGATAAAAATATCGATATATCGAATTTTTGCCCAGGCCTAATTACAACATATTACGTTCAAAATAAAAAAAAGTTATTTAAACAATTCAAAGACTCAGTCACTAAACGCGACAAATTAATGACAAAGAGCCCGGAATTTGAACTTAAGAACAGCTTCCAACTGAAATCAAAATAACTTTATTTTAATTAAATTTATCTTTACTCGCTTTTATAATCATAAAATTATATATCTTTACTGTAGTTTAACCTGCTATACCTATGTCAAAATCAATTTATTTTACACTAAAATTGCTTAAACTTTCTTGATCCATTGACGGTCTTTTAAATAGCATATCATTAATTTGAGTTTACTACAAAATATCTCTTTGATAAATTTAATAAAGTTCCATAACACTTTGTATATTCATAAATTGGTTTCCTTTTTCACGGAGTTATAAAAAAGACATACACTACCTTTATAAATATAAATGTCACATTGGCACTGTGACATTTCAAGTCAGTTTAATAATTTACAGATTTTACCTTGTCAGCTTTTTTTACCCAGTTTTTTACCACTCATTTTAATATTTTTGCTTCCATTTGTGTGTGTGTGATTAAAATCAATGAACCAACTCACTGGAAAATACGTAAATGTGGTTTTATCGGTGGAAAATGGAAGGGGGATAGAATTCGTTAAACACCCCGTTCATGTAACTGCGAATTTTTGTAGTAGAATTTTAGGTAAATATAAGCCATAAATTTAGTGAACTGGAGCGTTTAAGGCTACAATAAACCAATTTTTACTTGAATTTAGGCAAGCTTGTAAAGGAACAACATTCTTTAGGTGGTTTTATTTGGTTCTAAAATGTTCGCTTATTTTTAAATAGCAGGGACATTTTCTCTCTGCGTGTATTTTATCACCGAACTGTTGTTATTAAACATCCCCTAACCCCATAGAAAACAAATTCTTGCCGTAAAGTAGCTCAATAATCTCTATTTTATTACGAACTAGCTAGTACACGGTATGCATTGCAATGCTACGTTTCTCGGCATTTGTACCGGTATACGTCTCGGTGTAAGTTCTAGTGTACGTCCCGGTATGAATTGGCTGTAGGGGGAGGATAAGCGGGATAGAACTACCCCGAACTCAGCGCCAATTTTATATTATGCCCCTATGATTTTGAATAAAAGGCCTAAGCGATGGAGGTCCTTTACTGAACCTACGAGATGCTTTTAAAAAAAACATATACAGTGTGACCAGTAGTCCGCATCTTATGGGATTTTTTTTTTATTAATAGCTTTATTCGAAATTTTACTTTGGCATCAAGTTCTGCTTCGACCGAGATAAAAATTAAGCAAAAAATAGTAGTCACGTGATTCGCATTATCTGTCAAATTTAAATTTTTTTCAAAAAATAATTCAAAAGTGGGGTCATTTCTGAAAATATCGAAAAAAGTTATTAGAAAAAGTTTTTTTAAATGCAGTTTGTAGCCCACATGCAAAATTTCAGCTGCATAAGCTAATTTTGATTTTTTTTCCACCACAAAAAATTATTTTCCACTTAAGGAACACTTTACTGATGACACTGTGTTCTTTATTGTCTTAATATTAAGGAGTATTACTTTCAGACACAAACTACGTCTTCAAAAATACTTATTTTATGAAGTTACCTTATACAGGGTCAAAAACAAATAAACTTTGCATCACATGCGACCAAATTTCAATAGCCAAATTTTGATTTTGTAAAAAAAAAACACATTTAATATGGCGCTACTTTAAAGAAAATGTATCTGAAATAAAGCATTGTCAAAACTAAGAACTTTTATGTAGGTTGCGTTGAGTCTTATTTTGCAAAAGTGGCGCTATTTACAAAATATGGGTAAAAAATTTTGAAAGTGAGCTAGAAACTGCATTAAAAAAAAAATTTCTAATAACCTTTGAATTATTTTCTGGAAAAAATTAAAATTTGACAGATAATGCGAATCACGTGACTACGATTTTTTTGCTTAATTTATCTCGATCGAAGCAGAACTTGATGCCAAAGTCGAATTTCGAATAAAGTTATTAATAAAAAAAATCACCTATGATGCGGACTTTATCTACTGGTCACACTGTACATATTTATATCTAATGGTTTAATTATATTTTTAATATTATTCTAGACACCGTTGTAGGAAACTTTACTACAAGGTACGTTGTCATAGATAACATGAGGGACACATTTAGTTTCTTATGGAGCCACATAGGCCTAGACCATTCTACAATTTTAGAGCGCGTAGCAAACATATACGTCATATACGCTAATAAGCAGGATTTAAGATATTTGACGGTAAAATAAAATTTATGTAGCTAATTTTGAGTCTGAGTTACTTTCCCTTCTACGCTTTCTTAATCCTCGTTATAAGTGTAAGTTTAATCATATTTTTCCAAATGTAATGTAACGAATTTTCTGCACTTTGCCGGTAGCTGTTGCCCAAGCAAAGCGGTCTTGCCAGAGTTATGAATGGGCCTTTTCCCTATAACCGAATTTATTATAATCAGCATTAATATTCTGCATTAGAATTTATTGATAATACATCCTAACAATAAAAATCATCCTAGACTGTCACAAACCACTTCTAAAAACAATTTGAAGACAAGCAAAAAACATAATTTCAAAACCTTATTATGTCATCCCATTATCCACGCAATTATTTTATTTGTCAGCCTCAACAGATTAAATTGCTATAATTGTTTTGATAAATTAAATGGACAAAAACACCTTTAAAATAGATTATTTCGTACACCTGTCAATTTCGCCTTTTCGTCCAATCAAACCGTCTCGTTTTAACCAATCAGCTAGTATAATAGTTATAAAACTACGTGGGATTTTAGCGATTAAACGTCGCCATTGGCCCATCTAGTTCTGTCACAATATTTCGAAGTATAAATCAATGTCAATTATTTTTTTATAACTTTTTCGGATAATTCCTGATCATTTAATACAATAACATTAGTACTATATTTATTTACCTACTTGTTTTTATATTATAATGCACCCATGCCTATGTTTATTCCAATAAAGTTCCTATTCTTTATAAATTACACCACATTTTAAAAATACTTATCAAATGTCATTTATTTATTTATTATAGAACTAATCTAAAATTCTAAATTTTGCTTATAAGGCTGAAAACCAAACAAACAATTATAATTGTATGTTTGGTTGCCAGCAGTAAACTAAACAGTTTTCGTTGAGTGGTATGTTATACAATTCTACTAAAAATAACTATTCCAAGTAATACACCGCAGCAGGGGCGGTTCTACGGGGGGGCCTGGGGGGCCCAGGACCCCCCAACATTTCTGAAAAAAACTTTAAAATATCTCGAGAGAAATACAATTAATTTGGCAACAATGACAACCTCGCATTGCGATAGAAGAATACAATCAATTTGGCAACATACATACATACAGGGTGAGTTTTTTAAAGTGTTACAAGGCGATATCTCGAAAACGGTTCAAAATATTTTCTTGAAATTTTAGTAAGGGAATGGGGAGATGGGGGACATATTTAAACATATTTTTGATGTCTACGCCCTTTCCCCATTTTGAGGGGTGGGGGGTAACTTTGGAATTTTAAATGAGACAATGTACTCTTTTTTGGTAAATACGAACCTACGTAAAAAACTACGTACGTATACAAAAAATCTTTTGATTTGATTGAAAAAGGAAAAAGTCAAGGGGGGTCAAATCAGGGGACCTAGCAGGCCGTTTACCGAACCAGCTCGACTTATCCACCTGTTTTCAAACAATTCGTTCAACTCATTACGGGCCTAGTTGTATCACATAATGCGGTGGAGCTTCGTCCTATTGAAACCACATGTCAGAACCTTATGTTTTGGTTTAATAATTGGGGTAATTGGTTTTTAAAAGAAAAACATTTTTTGTATACGTACGTAGTTTTTTACGTAGGTAGGTTCGTATTTACCAAAAAAAAGTAGATTGTCTCATTTAAAATTCCAAAGCTACCCCCCACCCCTCAAAATGAGGAAGGGGTGTGGACGTCAAAAATATGTTTAAATATGTCCCCCCCCCCATCTCCGTATTCTCTCACTAAAATTTTAAGAAAATATTTTAAACCGTTTTCGAGATACCTATCGCCTTGTCACACTTTAAAAAAACTCAACCACAATTTTTATTTAAATTTTGCCCCTAGTCCAGGTTTCAGGCACCCTCGCATTGAAGCAAAAATCTTCGCAAAACATGTTAGGTAATCATATCCAAAACCTATGTCCCTATAATGCGGCTGAGGAAAACTGAAATAATACAAATATTTTTTTCGTGAAACCTAATACTCAATAAATAAATTTATCGCTGATCAAATTGCTAACTACTTATGATTTCATGCCAATGATAAATAAAAATTCCGGGTGCTTTATTATTTACATAATTTGATACAATTTGGACGTGATCCTAAAAAATTTTGGGCTGCGGCGTTATTTGCTTGCGAAGGCTACCAAAAATTATGGCTGCGCCAATGTGGTGCTGCCCCCCCAATATTTTGGGTCTAGAACCGCCCCTGCACCGCAGGCTACCTGTAGAAATATATAAAACATTACTCAATAGATATGGATGGGACATTTGGGGTTCACGAAATAATCTTGCCAGGTTGCGGGTTGTTTTCAACAGTAATATCACTCGACCATCATTTTTTTATTGGTTAAATTTTCCATTTTTCACTCAAACTTTTTTGGCAAACAAAAAAGTTTTCGTGACAGCTGAAAAATTTAACCGATAAAAAAACGAGGTCTTGTGATATTACTGTTGAAAATAACCCGCCCGATATTTTCGCCCTTTAGCTGAATCACTGCGACTCAAGTAGATGTGACGTCAGTGTTGTTTATTTATTTTCTCAGTAAATAACTAAAAACTTTAACAACGAAAACATCGAAAAATATTTACTGATATTCGAATTCCAGGGATTGCATCAGTGATCTGGTAGGTACCTATAGATTGCACATGTCTTTCATAAACGCCATTAAAATGTGTTGATAACATCGTTTGTAGGAGAGAGGAGGTGAATAGCTGGGTGGGGCAGGTAGTGCTTAGTTTATCGACGTAATAAAAGAAATTCACAGGGGTAAAAGTAATTCGCAATTTAAGCCCCGCTGGCGACCGCCGCCGCCGTAAAACGTGCAAATTCAGCAACAAGGGAAATTCTACAAAGAAAACGGTAAACGACGTTTCTGGAATTGGTTGCAAATAAAGTGCCAAAGGACCGGCAGTGGCAATTTTGATGCTGGCTGTGTCGTGAGACGACCCCAGAACTCATAATCCGCCAAAACCCGGCATCTTGAAATTCTGATCCATACTTTGTCACAGTCCACGGAGCTTAATTTTTGCTTAGAAAGCTTGGAGAGAGTGTATCTAACAGCCCCACGTTTAAATTTTTATTTTTCATCCTCCATGAAAGACAGAATGGATTTTCGAAATATTTTTGGACAACGGACCGTTTTGAAAGGTAAAAAGTATGAAAGAAGTTAGCCTTGTAACCGTAGAACCGAACGTTCTACGAGTTTCGCGACTTTTACAAAAGTTATACGGAATAATCATACGGACATTTTGACGTCAAAATAATACATCTATATGGTCCGTGAAGGAAACTAGCGGTATATAGGATTATTGGAGAAGATTTAGAAATTCGGATTTTTATAATCCTGGCGACCAAACATTACCAGTAATGAGGTTACTAGAAAATAGGACACGTAGGTGCCGACCGTGGTCCTAGTACCCTGAAATTTGGCACTGAAAATTAAAATGTTCGGAAGAGTAAAGTCAGCTTCCAGTTAACTGGGCGCACGTGACCTCCTGAATCAAATCAGTTGAATCAGAGGTTCAAAAATGTTTCAAAATATAAAAACCAATATGGCGGCATATGGACAGCTGATTTTCTATAAAACTGAATGTTAATAGGTTAACAATTAATTTTAAACTATCAGTCATAATAAAAATGACATAATAACAGTGACGGGTCTCGTTCCAAAATTAATTTCTCAGGGGTGCGTTCGTGTTGTTGCACACGGTTGACAAAATAGTTTTATATTTCAAAAATTTAATAACTAAATTGATGGAAAATTAGATAAGCAATATACCTACAGTAAAACCTCTGACTAGCGACCACCCTTGGGAATCAAATGTTGGTCCGTAAATAGGGGTGATTGTTTAATAAATGAAAATTAGAACATCAGAATTTGTCTGCATTTTACATTGTATATAATTTTCAATATTTTTGTGTACATTTATTTTAACTAAACTGATGTATATATTATATACATTTATGCGAATAGGTACAAATAACTTATTGGTGCCAATACATACAATATCTATGTTTAGACTTTTATAGACAGGTCACAAGTCCAAAAAATATATAAAATATTATATACTCGACGCAGTAAGCTAGGTAGTAGTGAACAAATAAAAATGTATTTTAATTAGGTATATCTAAAGAAATATATTTCCTTTTTCCGCCAATTTCAAAAGTTCATCATGGATAATAATAAAATTAATGTCACAAAGGTGCATTCGTATTGTGGCAAAAGGTTGCATGTAATATCAATTTTAGATACCTATATCTTTTTAATAATTATTATAGTTTTTCTAATCATTTGTAATTAAAAGAAACGAAGTACCTAAATATAACGTTAGATAAATTATGACACACAACAAATTTTAGTTTGTTTCACAGAAGATAATTATATATTAAATATCAAAAAAATTCAAATTAAATTATACATTGGCTAAATGTGTGTTGTGTAATATCCTCGGTAATATCAGTCTAATTAAAATGTTCCCAATTTAATAGGTCAATTCAAAAATTAACAAGAAGAAGCTACTAAAACCGGCGAGTTATCAAATCGCAAATTTATTACACAGAAAGTCTTGGAAGCTCTTAAACTAAGTTTAAGACCTACACAGAGGATTGTCCATGAAAGTAGTAGAAGTATACCAATGAAGAAAAGGCAAAAAAAAAATCCAAGTCTGGTCAAGATAAAATATAAGAAGTGTCTAAACTAACTTTAAGGCCACCATCGACCAGTAATTGATGTGGGGCATCTATAAAGAAAAACATAGCTTCAAAACTCTTCAAATTCTGATTCATCAAATTCATCTTCAGTAGTACTTTCACCATATTCTACATTTAAAATAATAAGTGGTCCCACTTGAACATCCAATACTTTTTCTCTGTTCCACCAGTCCAGAATAATTTTTTCTGTATGTTCTACAGCTTTCCTCCAGTAGTCCGATTTATAATGTGTGCTAGAGAATTTTTCCATACTTCTTCTACCTTATCTGAACTTAGACCATTACCAACATTTTTTTTCATAGAACGATTTTGCGCCTGCCCAAATTAGCTCTATGGCATTAAATTGGCAATGGTACGGTGGTAACCGCAAAACCTCATGACAATGTTCTCGCAAAATTTCATCAACAATATATATGTTAGGTTTTTTAATAGTTTTTGCTTTCATTACTAGTTTAGATTTTAATAAATCAGGTGATGGATTCTCATTTTCCTGAACTAACCACTGAAAGACGTATTTTTTTTCCATGATGAATTTGGCTGTTTATTTATTACCCGAGAATGATAAGATACATTGTCTAGCACAATTAGGGATGGTTCATCCAAATTTGGTATCAGCTTTTCTCTAGCCCACTTTTCAAAAAGCTTACAATTCGTATTATCATGATAGTCGGCGCTATTTGATTTAGATGAAAAAATTAAACTCGCTTCCTTTATAAAACAGTAGATGAGCCAGCATGTAATACTATGTAACTAACGTTTTTCCGAACCACAACCTTTTTTTCGTTTTACTAATTTCACTGAGTCGTCTTGCCATGATTTAGACCCACTTCCATTCGAAAATACCCAAGTTTCATCTAAAAAAACTGCTTTTCTAAACTTTGATTCATAATTTTCAACATATTTTTTAGAAACTTTACTCGTTCGCTCGCAATGCTTGGTAGTTCGCACAAATATCTTCTGTTGTAGTCCTTTCTATTACGAAATCCTAAGCTTTTAATGAGCGATGACAATGACCTGAGACCTATTTCCAAAACACCTCGTTCCTTCAAAGCAGCTTTCAGAGCTGAAAGCGTTATATCGACTTGTAATGCATATAAGTCGTATATAACATTCCTTACATCCATTTTTTTACCTTCCTGTAAAGTTTCAATCTTCGTTTTCCTTAATCGTCGTTGCGTTTTCTTCGTTGGTATATTTCTACTACTTTCTACTCTGTATTGATCTTAAACTTAGTTTTAGTGCTTCCGATACTTTCTCTTTAATAGACTTGGGATTTAATAACTCGCCGGTTTCAGTAGCCTTTTCTTTTCTTCATTTTTAAAATACTCTATTAAATTGAGAACCATTTCTTTTGCATGGGGATGCAGAAAACCTGCAAACCGATTTGTACTCGACATTTTTTGTCACAATATTTTTAATAATGACACATTTGTTAAAACTAGGGAGCTTATTCACGACATTATATAATACGGTAGTGTTCTTCGAAACATTTTGATATCTACTGAAAATTAGATGTGCTTCTCTCTCAGATTCATAAATAACCAATAGGTTTATCGCGTTTATATTACGGATATCTTTGTAATGCCATTTTAACCTTGGTTTGAGCAAGACAACACTATATAAGTTTCTCTACTATGATAAGTTCATAACGCGCCTAGTTAAGTGGAGGCCAACTATAGAACATTCACCGACTAGACGACGTGTTAGTGAGACTAAAGCCGGAGTCCCATGCATACGATTTCCGACGTCCGATATCCGAAAATAATTTGGTTTTCGTACGAAAATGTTTTGTATATCCCATGGACACGACTTTCGGATCCGAATTTCTGTAAACAGTACGTTAAAAAGAAGACGAAGAAGTCTGTCTGACATTTAAACATAACCTTCAAACTTTAAACATTAAGCAGTACGTTATTGGCAGTGCAAATGTATTTTCTGCGTTGTTTAATCATTATTATGTTAAATATCCAAAAAGCACCGAAACCACAGACCGAAACCAAATAAAAGCCAAATATGTAGTAAAATGAGGTTAAAAAACTTCCGACATCGGACAAAAGTTAAACTAAATTCAACTCGTACGACGCGTCGTAAATTGTTAAAATTATTCGGATAAAATTTGATGCCAAAATTTTCGACCAATGACAGCGCCGACGTATCATCGTATTGTCGGAAATCGTATGCATGGGACTCCGGCTTAACACACAAGAAAGCCCAGTTAATCCTCAAACGATGACTGGAAGATCGGAAGCGCGTGTCACTGATGCCGGCTTTAACAACGTGGAAGCGCCTCGCAGCCTCGTCCCACAGACAATCTAGAAGATGAGAGTCGAACGCAAGGAGCACCACCTGAGCAAACATTTGCCGCGCTTGCGAAAATCGGGGAAGATATTCGTGAATACGTTAGTGAGGATAAAGAGAGAGGTAGCCCGGATAACAGAAGAAACCGAACCAACAAATAACCCAGCTGTCAATTTACTAGCCCATGAAAAGTAACCTGCAAAATTATTATTTGCAAAATTCTCCCATATTTGGTACTTGCGACTCATCTTAATAAGCCTTTAGAAAATATCACAACACTAAAAACACAGCAATTATTACACAAAACCGACAAACTGAAAAAAATTTAACCCGCTGTCAAAGAAACCACAAAGAAACACCAAACGGAAATAAGGACGTTCGATTTACATCGATGCGTCGAAAACATAATTTTTTTACATGCGATGTATCGTTTTTAAGCGATGCATCGAGACCATTTGAAATTTGTCGATGCATCGATGTATTAGGGCTTAATTTTATTCTTAGAATAGTCCTTTTGCTGTTGCCTAGATATTGATTATATCTTTTACATTTGGTTACAGGTTACAGTTAAGGTGTAACCTTAGATTAATTAAATTTGTGATGTGTTTTGTAATTTTAATTCTATTAAAATGTTTTTATCGATGCATCGCAAACATCGATGTTTTTCCGCGATAAATTTTCTGTGGACATCCCTGAACGGAAATAAATGAAACAACGTCGTTATGGCCTCATCTTTGGGGGCGGATCTCTTACTGTTGCATTGCCATACTGCATAATTTTTGTAAGGTTTTAGACAACGATTTAAATTTCCAACATCATGAAAATACTTTTAAGAGCGGAAATTTGGCAAACAATGTGAAGGGTGCACCCCTCTGTTGGAGAGCTACTCCAACTTCCTTTTTTATAAATTATAATTCTCCCCCCTTTTAAACAACCCGCCCCTGTGCTTAATAAATCCTTGATTTAAAACAAGGCGTCACCTAATGACCTATTTATTGAATGCAGCTGGCTAGATATTCACATGACATGTTGCCTATTCCGTGACAGCGCGCATCGCAACCATGAAATAGACAAAGATGACAATAGACGGTAAAACAGCAAAAAATTGTGTCACTGTCACAACGCGATAGTTAAAAAAACCACCGAAAAATTGTGACACTTTTCAAAAAAAAGAAGTCAACCAAGGCGTATCTTCCCGCGTCTTAACTTTTTCGTCGTTATAAAACAAATAAAAAAGTGCTCGAATAACCAACTAAAGTATGTGTTATTAACAAAGGTTAATGTACAAATGGTACAGCTAACTTTTATTCTTGGAATTAGCATTTTTCGGCGTTCCATTTCTACTAAAAATAAATAAGTGCAGTAACGTGATTATGTAATTTTAATCACCATTAATTACGTACATACATGGTGTAGCAGATGCAATTTTCACCCAACTAAATTAAAGAAAACTTAATCGTATCCTTTTTGTATTGTACCGCGGTAGAATTCTACCAGACCAAGGTATGATAGTTTAGTTACAAATAAAAATATCAATCAAACGACGCCAAAGCAAAATTGTAGTTTTGAAGCTCGTGTCAGTTTAGAACTCCCGTCATGCCGTTCTATTAGGACCGCATCATATTGATTACCAATTAAATTAATAAGTGCGCTCGCCCGCTTTAATTAATTTTTCTGCAGAAAAGGTGAGACCCGCGATTTTTCCTCGAAAGGTGGAAAACCGCGACAACCTTTAATGACAATGAAACTTAGTGCCCTGTCGCCAAAAAATCTAATCCCTGTTGAATTGTTCTTTTCGTTATTCAATGTTTAATTACCTAGGTTAAGTTTCTTGTTAAGAATGAGTAATAAGTATTGGACTATCGATATTATATTATACTATCTCAATTTTTTAGCGTAGTTTTTTTTTTACTAATATTTTTGACTATGGTCCATTTCTCAGACCAAGCACTATCTTCTTCTTATGACGCCCTCTCCTTTCGAAGGTTGGCGATCCACACAGCTAGCATTGTTCTGGACACAGCAGCTCGAAAGATTTCAATGGAAGTGCACCCAAACCATCTTCTGAGGTCCTTTAACCAGGAGTTCTGACGTCTACCAATAGATCTTTTCCCTTGAATCTTTCCTTCAATTATTAGTCTCAGCAGTTCATACTTGTTGCCTCTCATAATGTGGCCTATGTATGTAGTTTTTCTTTCTTTAATGAGGGCCATTAGTTCCTTCGGCTTCTTCATTCGTCTAAGCACTTCTTCGTTCGTAATTCGATGGACCCATGAGATGCGAAGCATACGGCGGTACAAGTACATTTCAAACGCCTCAATTTTCTTTTCAGTTGCAGGGTCCAGGGTCCAGCATTCACATCCGTACAGCAACACACTGAAGACATAACATCTGATCATGCGCACCCTGAGCTCCAAACTCAGATCAGGACTATTAAAAAATCTTTTCATGTTTATGAATGTTTCCCTGGCTTGTTCGATTCTGGAGCGGATCTCTCGTTTCGGATCGCACACCGCGTTGACTATGGTACCCAGATATTTAAAACACGAGACTTGTTCAATCTGATTGCCGTTATTTAGAATTGTTTCAGCAGTGGTTCTCTTGGAGAAGACTAGCAGTTTGGTTTTTGATATATTCATGTCCAATCCATGATGCTCACTATATTCAGTTATTCTCTTCATCATCTTTTGTAGGTCTGATATGTTATCGGCAAGGACTACGGTGTCGTCTGCGTATCTGATATTGTTGATACATACTCCATTTATTTTGATACCTCCCATGTCCTGCGCTAAAGCTTCTTTGAAAATTGCCTCCGAATAGATGTTGAATAGGAGTGGTGACAATATACAGCCCTGTCGTACGCCTCTTCGGATTGACACAGTGTCAGATGTTCCTCCGTCTATTCTTACTTCGGCAATCTGGTTCCAGTAGAGATTTGCTATCAGTGTAATATCTCTTTTGTCAATCCCGGTTACGGATAATATTTCCACCATCTTTTGATGCTTGACACGGTCAAATGCCTTTCGATAATCAATAAAGCAAGCGTAGACAACTATGTTCATATCTCTGCACCTCTGTGCTAAAACATTTAAGGAAAAGAAGGCTTCTCGAGTACCTAGTCCGTTCTGGAATCCGAATTGAGTGTCGCTTATTTGTTCTTCGCATTTCTTGTATATTCGAGTGTGAATTATTCTCAGGAAAACTTTAAGGATATGTGGCATTAAACTAATCATGCGATAGTCATCACATTGTGATGCGTTTGTTTTCTTCGGAATCGTTACAAAAGTAGACTTGAGCCTGCTGGGAGGGATCTTTCCCGTTCTGCACTATAGACAAAGTTATTTACATTGGGCCATAAAAACATTTTTATGTTCACAGTATAAGAATTTACGCACAGTAGTAGCAATACGGCTGTGATCGCAAAGCGATGTTGTCGACCTGCACTAAATTATATAAAAATAAGTAGGTAAACGAGAAAAAATAGTCGCAAAAATAAATAGAAAACATAATTATAGTAAATACTTTAGTTCCTCTCGCAAGATGGATTCCAAGTCACGTGACACCAGGTTAGTTCTGGTCTGTTGAATTTTTATAAGTTTGTATGAAAATTATACATGTAATCATTATGATCCCTTCTAAAATTGATGCAATAGTCTCATCGGCTCTACCGCTTATTATTGCCAAGCAACTTTCTCACAAACGTACGAACTAAACCAATTGGTTAATGTTAATACAAGAGCAGTTATTCTAAAAGTATATATAATATACATCCTTATGGCAAAAAGAAACCACTATTTTTTACATCTCATCGTGACAACGTCGCCTTTGATACGATGACGATATTCCGGTTGCGCACGCAGCTTACGCTATCTAACTGTCTGTCAGTTCATTCATACATTTTTGGCGATCAGGTGTTTATCGTTAGAACGTTCTGTATTTAAAGTGAGTTTTTGTGTTTTGTGAGTTTATTTCAAGTGTTTCATTACTAAATATCCTTTAAATTGGGGTTAGATGGTACTGGCAGTGTGAAGTGTGCCAGAAATTGAGCCATTTAAGCCCGGAAATAACATTTCACAGGTAAGACTAAAAACAGCCATGTTTTTTTACAGGGGCGTAGCGCCGAGTCGATTTTAAGGGTCTAATTACGATTTCCTGTAATATTTAGGAGGAAAGCATAAAAAATAAATAAAATTGGGGCATGCGAACAAAAAGGACTATAATAAATGTCACTTAAACCGTAATAATAAACTTTATTTGTAGTTTTCCTACTAATCTCCAAAGAAGATGTATGTGGTTCTGCCTGTTGGAGCTGAAATATGTTCCAATCATTTTACTAAAAGTGATTTTGAGTATGGTATAGTAATGGTGTAAAATATTTGAAGAAGATGCTCTTCCAAAATCATTTCATCAAGAGCTTTTTTAATCTTCATAATTAAGGTGAGTAGGAGGTACCTATTTATTTATACCAAAAACTTGAAAATACCTAGCCCAAAGCTTCTGTAAAGTTATAGTGCCTTAAGGTTGAATTCTCAACGTCATTCAATCTATTGCCAACCTATAATCTATTTCGCGTTGATTTTTTGAGTTTATTATTTTAATAACTATAACATTTAAAGAAAATCAATATCGTCCGTACATTATTTAGGTAGTATCTGATAAATTACAAAAATATCAATTTATTTCATTGCTAATTTTGGGAGAATTGTATAGTGAAAGAACAATGAGTGACAATGACATAATAATGTTAAAAAAAATCTTACCCGATATTTTTCGCTATACAATTCTGCTAAAATAAGTTATAAAATTCCTTGATATTTATTAAATATGTCAATTATTACCTATAGAATATCAAGCCGATACTGATTTTCTTTAAATTTTGTAGAAAAGCTAGAAAACATAAATAAATCTACGCGAAATAGGTTATAGGTTGGCAAGCATGTTGATACTCCTACCTTAAGAGTACAGTATTTTATTGCTGATTCAATAGCGTGGTATTTTTTAGTTCAAATTAGTTGGTCTAATTTGATCTTTGGGTCATTATATTTTAATATAATAATAAACTTATAGTATTTTTGACGCACTTGGTTTATAGGTGACAAAGTATCATAGATTTTATTATATGCCTTTGTTTTAGCTCTGATTCTACAGTTGGAGGAACTCCACCAAAGAAAAGGTATGTATTCGATAAGATAGATAAAAAATTTAATTATATTTTAACATACAAGAGATCTTTTCTGATTTTCAAACTTTCTACTTTTTAGATTGCCAAGCATGCAAGACAGTGTAGCTCTTGCGTACGATGCAGAAAATCAGCTTACATCAAGCATTTTCTGTGGTTCTCATTGTCGGTAAGTAAATAGAGGAAAATGTGCTATATTCACTAATATTCAGTGTCAGAACCAAAATTCATTATTTTTAAAGGGTGCGGTAAAAACTTGCATTGCTGCCGACAACTTACATTTAAGCACCTTTTTTTTGTAGAAAATTAGAACCTACTAAAGAAATAAGGAGCGACGATTTTGGTACCCCAAAAAAGCGGAAAATGAATGTCCAGAAAGCTAACAGTACCATATTTGATTAAAAAGGAATTAGTTTTATTATTGTTATTATTATTATTATTATTATTATTATTATTATTATTATTGTTTGGAAATAGTAAGTGTAAAATAAACTATTTAACATTACTTATACTAGCCCATATAGTAGTTCTGTTGTAAAAGGTAACCATATTAATATGTAATAGGATAGCGAACAAATATATAATTCTATTTTCTGGGTCTACGTACCTTATATAAGTGAAATTATTATTAGATATTACTATTATTATTGTTTGTATGGCAATAAAATAACGTTTTTAACATTAAGTTAGCCAATAAATTACATTTTAACGAACACATAAAAACCACTTTTGGGTTTACGTACCTCACGTAAGTCAAAAACTGTTAAGGTAGGATTTTCACTGACAGAAAAAATTAATCCCTGGCTAAATTGAAGCTTTAAACTTTATGTTAGCCCATATACAAGTTTAGAATTGTAACTGTATCATTACCAACAAATTCCATAAAAACCACTTGTGGGACCCTACGTTTTAAAATTATTACGAAGTTAGGCTAGGAGGCCCAGCCTTAACTTCGCTTTTTGTAAATTTTCTATACAATAAAGTATTTTAAAAAGATAAGGCATAGAACAAATTATTTTTTGAAATTAAACCATTTATTTTATAAGATTTTTGAATACTAGTGGATTAAACCATTAGTATGTTAAGTTGCTACGACTTTTAAATATTGACATTTGAAAATAACTTTTTTATCATGAAACAGAAAAAGGGCTTGCAACTTCCTCTCGTAGCTTTTAATTCTTTATCGAAAAAGTATAACTTCCAACCTTAAAAGTTTAAACTTTTTGTTTATCCTAAAATAGATTTGCTAAGTTATTAATTATTAAACCGAACTAGCACTTTCGAAACAAGAATGAAAACCTAAAATAGGAATGCGCATAATATTTGTTATACCGTGGGGAGTGCCACAGTCTTGTCAATTTTGGAAAAATATTGTTTAGATTGTCAATAATCGACAAAAAGGTACCTCTTCCCATTTTATTAAAATCGTTTAATAAATCTTTATTATAATACAATATTTTTGTTTATCTCACGGTATTTGAGGTTTTATAAATATCGCACGCCTATGGACCGTTCGACAGTCCTTGTCGAAACGCTTTACAAGACTTATCCCCTCCATTTCGTCCTCTTCTCCGCGCGCCCCGATTGATCTTCCCTTATAGTGGTGGGGGACTTACTTGTATCCTCAGACCAAGCATTCTTGTATCGCTGTTGCATCGCAATGTGACTTGAAAATTGTCAACACAACAACCCCTCTTTTATGAATGGCAATGAATAGCATGCTTTGTCTATAGTGCTTGGTCTGAGGTCCATTTTTTGTTTGTACAAAGGTTCAAATAAACCCTACGTGTAATTTACAAGTTAATATACGTAATTGTTTTCAATTCATAAATTCAAACTTGTTTTATTAATACCAGCGAATTTGGAAATATAGTGTGCTAAAATCGGCAATTTAAATGATAGGTAATCACATCATTTAACCCTTTTATTGGTTATTGGGTAAAACTTCAGAGTTTTTCCTCCACCCCTCCATGCAAATCTTGATTTACTTTAGAATGGAATATGATTTTAGCAATAGGCTTATTTGTTACTGTTTCATCTATAGGTACCAGATCATTGGATTGCACCAAGTAAAGTTGTTATATTATTTCCTATACCTAATAGTAGAAGAGTCCGACCTGAAAAATCCACCATGGAGAAGATATACTGTTCATAAAATACAAATTGAATGCATGCCTTATTTTCTTTAAATTTCGTCTATTTTCGAGAAAAATACAACAAAACTGTCGACACATATTATTATCTATTACTCTTTTTTTAATTTTCAGAATCCGACAAAGTATCTGCTGAAGACCACACATCTTTTAACACCGAGCTCGTCTGGGAAGTAGACAAGAAGGAGCTACGAAAAATAAGGAGCTCGAACCAACCCTTAAGGGTGGAATGTATTTCCACCGACCTCCAGAACAGACGGGACCGGATCGGTTTCGTTTTGTTAAGCCTAAGAAGTGCCCAGATTATTCCTTATAAGGATGCAAAAAATCCTGTTCATTTTAAATGGTAAAGTTATACCTTGTCCAAAAATGTTTAAAGATTCGAATGTTTTCAGTTTAAATTACAGAATTGAAAGATAAGTTGATTACTATTCCCCATCAACAATGTTTTTGAAAAAGTATATTGTCTAGACCAAGCGTAATCTATCGAGAAATATTTTTTCCCCTATACAAAAGTTGGCAACGATTTTAAAATATATTAACGCCAAATATTATTTCAATTGCAAATGATAGCCTATAAGTTTTGTTAAAAAATTATTAAAACAATTAGGTTTTGTTAACACGGTGTCTAGCACATAAACGTTTTAATAGTGAGAAACATGCGGGAGAACATATTCCAATTATATAAAATTGTAAAATAAATGACTGACTGACTAAATTATCATAGCCTAGCATAAACCCCTAATCGTAGAATTATGAAATTTCGAGGAGGTCTTCTGCTTCTTTCGAAAATCAACCCTTAAGGGTAAGTAGAAAGGGGGTTGAAATTTTTATAGAAATTTCTGTATCTCAGAAACTAAAATGTGTTTCGTTATTCGTAATTCACTTAGAGGTTGAAGCATATTTTAAGGGGGGTACCTATAATTCCTATCTCTCTATCTGTACTTTAAAGCTATATTATGCTAAAAATTGGTAATATGCTTACTCTGTTAAAATAAGCAAGTACGCCCCCTAGGGCGAGGAGGAAAGTTTATATCGAAAAAAATTTTTTGGCAAACTGTCTTGAAAATTTTACAATTTTACACACGTACTTATTTATTATTATTTTTTTAACTTGTTCCTAAAGTGGTGGAAAGCTGTGGTGGAAAGCTGTGGTGAAAAGCTTCTGTGAGTGTTATTAACGATCTGTAAAGAAATATATATATGTTTTTCAAAAATGATGATGAAACCATATTTTTGGTATTATTTTTTTGTTTATAATGCTAGGAAATAAATGGCATATTTATTGAAATTTCCTTTTAAAAATAATATGGGTACCTATTAAATTCTATTGGGTAGTATGTATGGTAAAAATACCTAGCCGCTGTATTGTTTCAATAGCAAATTTATAACAATCGAGCTGCGAGTATCGCTATAGTATCTAATAAAGTCTAGAAAAAATACAATTTGCGTACCTACTGTATTACAATGTACTTAAATAATATATTAAAGTATAAGTGGATATTAAGGTCTTTAAAACACGCGCGATTTTGCAAGCACGACGGCGCAGCCGGAGTGCTTGAAATAGAGCAAGTGTTTTAAAGACCAGTTATCCACGAATACTTTATACATTATTTTTTTTTATTGGTACACTTCTTATTGGTATTTATATTACAAAAAATGGAAATAATAACTTAGTAAGTAAGTGAAATGGTCGAATTCGTGATGTGATATACCTGTCGTTGTCATGAAAATGAGGAAAACAAAAAATAATTTCCAATCTGTCACATAAGATTCATTGTTGTCACCGTTGACAATGCTTCAAAAAATATTTTATTTGACGTTAAAAGGTAATTCTGTCAAATCAATAATTATTGTTTGTTAAAATAAAATAAAAAAATTAAAATTGTTGTTGATGTTGCCATGGTGACTTTAAAACACGCGCGTTTTTGAAAGTGGGATTTAAACACGCTGAGGCGTACTTTAAATAAGCAAAATAGGATATCAATAAAAAAAACATTATAATAATTACTTGCACTGTTCTACAGGTACACGCTTGGTAAAATGGTACTATAATGACCACTTAGCTCACTCCAACTGTCAGACATTACTTTCTAAGGAAAACCCATCACACCTTTTTATGTACATCTGTTTTATGTTAATGTCCTACAGGCAACATCATTCCAAATACTTATAACCCTTTCTGATAACTTCACTTGTGGTCACATTGCCAATATTGCAGAATATTAATTTTACAAGTTATACTGCGTATTATTTAGGTATGTCCGTACTTTATGTCATACTTTTCTGAGCTCGGACATTTCTGAGAACATTCAATTCTCCTTTGAAACCATTTTTGGAAAGCGAAACAAAGACAACATTCTTCGATACAATACAGACAAAATCTCATTACCCATAATAATTTATACTTTTAGGTACAAGCTAATTGGTTGCCAAGCTGACAAGAAAAAGCACCACCCGGAACTTTACATCGCATTGACTGTCCGCGATCACCTTTTCAACGACCATGAAGAAAACTTACCAAAAGACATGCCGTTGATATCTGAGGAAGAGCAAAACCTACCAATGGAAGAATACGAATTTTCTTCCAATTTTCCCTTAAAATATTTGGGTAAGTTTCCAGTGTTCCATTGAGAAAATGAAAATTCGATTGGCGTACATAATATACTATATTTTCCCAATTACACTGAATTTTAAATCAGAAGTTGGTATACCTAAATAAACAATTTTGATTGAGTAAATTATTTTTGCCAATACCCTTGATGTTGTTTTTTTTAATAAATTGCCTGGTAAGTTAATTATTGTTTAAAATCTTTGTGCAACCCAATACAACCTTTGAAAGTAGTTAAACAATTAAAAAATTGTGGCGTTTCGTCGAAAGACAAGGCTCCGACTTTTTGTCTTTTTGATTTGTTTAATAGATACAACAGGTCTCTTTTAAAATGGACTATTTCTTTGACTTTAAAGTAATTGTTGCCGAGGACGCAGCCCTAATCGCGGGATTAATGGTGATATTCAGGGTACCTGAGAACCCTTTAAAGGTTTTCTTGGCCTATACTATTTTTTAAGCCAGGGCTGCCTACAAGACCGTGACTCTGCGTTAAAGCGTTTTATTTGCAATATGATAAATCTTTTTTTCTTTATCAAAGTCATTCAATACTTATTTACAATCGTTTCTAATTACAATTTTCCTTTAGATGATGGTTTCATACAAATAGGAGACGATAATGATTGTGAATCGTTTTCCTTGAATATGCTGGTGAAGGAGGTCAGGAATATAGACGCTCTACTGCCAGAAGCTATGGTGTTTAAGTAAGAATAAAAATTAATATCAGTCAGTACAGTAAGTCCGCGGGTGGGGTTTTAAAATTTCATTAAGAGTAAGAGTAAACATAGCATGTAATATATCAATTTCTACCAAAAAACGAATCAGTATGGAAAATGTTTTAAATAATTAAACCCTAAGCCAAAACAAACGTTTTCATAGACAACGAGTACAAAGCTGTGAAAAGATTGGTAAAATAAAAAAAAATTGATACCTAGTAGAAGTAGATAAAGTCTGTTCAAGGACCGCTGACCATTACGTCATATTCTTCATATTTGCGGTTCGTCGTAAATTAGTTCAGTCAGTTTGACTTACCGGTGGTGAAGGTTATGATTTTTTTTAAACTTGATCTACATAAAGACAAATGCATGTGAACAAGTAAAATACAAGCGTTTTTTTTCAAATTTTTATTATTTTTATACTGTTAATGAAGTCAGAAATTAGTACACTGAGAAAAATGATTAATTCCCAATACCCAGATATATTTCATCCAACTAAATAATCGAGTTGGTAACGAGCAACTAAATCACCGAATTCAAAGAATTACATAATTTAATTGAAATTTCAATAAAGGTTTAATTGATCCACAACTATACCAAAAATGTTTAATAGAAACTAAATTGCATAAATTATAATTTATTTGATTTTTGGATATTGCATATTTAGCAAAATTAGAATTTTGTTGTCACAATAACGATTTAATTTATGAAATCAATAATAATTCTTTGTGGTAATTATATTTTATTTTGAACAGATTTTAATATTCTTGTGACAACTATACTATAGTTTGCAAAAACGAAATCAATTTTGCTCAAAAGTAATGCCTTATTCCAAAAATAATATCATTTTATTGGCGCAATTATATTAGATTGTAAGAAATAGAACAATATGTTTTAGAAATAATGTATTATTGTGCTAAAATAAGTTAATTTAATTGTAACAATTATTTATAGATTCATTTTAAACCCTTAAGATATTTTTTAAAACTAATTTATAATTGTAACAATATGTTGACTTTATTTAGTCAACTATTGCATGCATTTGAGAATAATATTATTTTATTGGCTCAATTATATCAGATTGTAGGAAATAAAACAATATGTTTTAGAAATAATGTATTATTGTGCTAAAATAAGTTAAATTAATTGTAACAATTATTTATAGATCCATTTAAAACACCCAAGGTATTTTTTAAAATTAATTTATAAGTGTTACAATGTATACGTAAAATTAATAATAAAAAAGTTTCCCATATGGGTCCAACTTTTTGCCGGACACTGTATAAGGAATGAACATTTCGAACAGCGGTTTTCACCAGTAACTGTAATAATTTGATGCTCTTCTTCCTAGAGAAAAATAAAAATACCATTTCAAATTTTCGAGAAAATCATAAAAATCTGCGACCTTGTCATAAAGCGCCACCTATACTGACACGAAAAATAACTGAATTCAAAATGTTATTATTCTAGTAGAGCGCCCTTAAAAGTGAAATTGTAAAATTAAAAAAAGTTATTAGAAATCGGTTATTCAAAAAAAAAGTTATTTACTTTTTTTCAAACCAACGTTTACCCCTTCCCCATCCTTTATTTGACAAGGTAGGGAAAAACGTAAATACAAAAAAGTTGTAATATTTTCAGTAGGTTACAAAAGAAAAATTTCAATAAAGGTTCACTTGAAACAATTTTGATTAAAACAATATTTTCTGCTCCGAGGTTGGATTTACGCCCTCTAGCGGTGGACTTTGCTGATTTACCAATAATTTTTTTTCTCAGGGTCGTCCGATTAACGGATCCTGAGATACCTATAGCCTGCGTCCCTTATTAATGAGCCACCCTGTATATTCTATACGGAAAATTATATTTATTTTTTAATAAAAATGCATATTATTATAGTATATTTACTTAATAGGTTCCGAGATATTGACCCGTTTTCTATAATCTTCTAACGTTCTATTTACCGTGAAACACCCTGTATAATGCACTTACTTAAATTACTATGTGCATATATTTTATTTTTACCATTTTCTGATTAATTGGTTAAAATATTAAATTTTAAATAATCGTCAAGTTTAAAACAATTATTATCATATTTATTTTGGCAGCCATATTTTATATATAATTATTTAAGACAGGATTTCTCAAACTACTTAAGTACCTACTTATTGAAAATAATTTGGTTTAAATTCCATTGAATATTTATAAATGCATTAATAAATATTATTTGTAGAAAAATTGGTACGGTTATACAGCGTGCGCATTGGAAAATTTAGTCAAATTGTTGGATTTTCGTAGCGCAATTCGCAACACATACATATAATAATGTACGCCATCTTCCCGGCGCGGCGCGGCAATTCTAGAACCATATACCTACCTAGTAGATAACAACTAAAATATTAGATAATAAAATAGGTATAATAATGCCCGAATTAATCAAGAATATTTTACAAAATTATGTCAAGAGTAATTTAGTGTAGTGAACTATAATCTTATTTATCCAATTAAAAAACCAATACTAGAAATGTTAAAAATCGCTTAATTGCCACCAGAAAGAAATTTTTCTCAGTGTAGTTAATTTAAGGTAAAAGGTGTCATGGGATGAAACATTTTGTTTTTAAAGGTCAGTAAGAAGTATTTAATTAATTTAAATTTATTGAAAAATAAATAAAACTCATTTATAAAATTTAAAATTGAATCATATATTTTTTTTAGTGAATCTCTAGCGCATCACTCTATAAATTTTGTTTCAAATACTTCGATCTTATTTATAAAATCAAAAGGAAGAAAATATAATAAAAAATGACAACCCAACAAAATACAGTTTTTAATAATTAAAATAAATCATCTCCGCAAGGATCATCATTATCAGATTCATCATTATCAGATTCATCCAAGGGAAAGTATCTGAAGCATCCATAAATATTTCCAATTACCACACATTATTTATAATTTTATTAGTGTGAGTTACATAATTTTTCCATTTTTCCACAAAACTACGTCATTTGTAACAGGATGCATATAACTTATTTTTGCATCATAATATAGCGCTTGCATTCCGACCAAACCGTTCCAATAGGATTAAAGTGGCAATGGTATGGAGGAAGTCTTAAAACTCGATGTTTATGTTGCAATACTAGTTCGTTCAAGCTATTAAAATTAAAATAAAATATTTAAAAAATAAAATAAATTGCACTTTCCGGATTACCCGTAACGTTTGGGTGAGATATGTTGCTTAACTATTATCCAGATCTGATCCTTTATTGCAAATGGTAAAATCGGAGTTTGTTTTTGTTCTAACCATACAATAAGTAATATTTTTACCAACTTGTATTGGGAATTTTTTCAATTAGCCCAGAATGATAGGTGGCGT
This sequence comes from Polydrusus pterygomalis, assembly GCA_963969555.1. Classification (NCBI taxonomy): domain Eukaryota; kingdom Metazoa; phylum Arthropoda; class Insecta; order Coleoptera; family Curculionidae; genus Polydrusus; species Polydrusus pterygomalis. The sequence goes on along the minus strand of OZ018381.1, from coordinate 3,706,763 downwards.
TATCCATGATAATAAGCGACGCACACAGGCGAATTTCGACGATATCGTGGCCATAAATCGAAAAACCAATTTAAGAATTATGGGGTAAACTCTTTACCATTTTACTACCAGATAACCAGGTCATTAAAATCAGCCCTTGCTAAATTTTTAGCATGGTCTGTTTTAAAGATATTCTAGTTCAAAGTAGTGAGTGGTGTCCATTTGGATACAGCGCCTTTAAATATTAGTGATTTTCAATTGTGTGTTTTTGCCTGCTAGTGGAAAGTAGAACCTAGAAAAATTGTCGTACTTTTAAAAATTTTGTTAGTGTTTTAATAGCGACTTTTTAAATTATTGTAGTCATAAAAACGCCAAAAAAAATATTTGTTTGTTTTTGCATAGAGAATCAAAAAAGAGTTCCACATATTTCCACGCCAAAATTGCTCTTAAACTTTAATATAAAGAGTCCTAAGGAAGATTTAGTTAAAAAATTCTGCTATAATTTGCGATCTTGGCGGAAATTAATTTTTACAGAAGGTCATGATATACAGTTGGGGGGGGGGGATTACCATATGTATTTATATATAACAGAAAAAAAAATATAATAACATTAAACATACCTAATTATATGTTTTTCCAACACCCACAATGGCCTCTCTAAGATTCCATTTCCTATATTTTAATATTTATTAGGCGGGAGGGGGGTAGAAATGAAAGTAATAAAAAAAATACAAAGTTACGATATTTATATACATTTCTTTCAATTAAAAACATTTTTTGCCTCATATGACCAAACTAATATTTATGGCCACGATTTCCCCGCAATTCGCCTGTGGGCGACGGTTTTTCCAAGTCTGGTAACAATTTTTCTTCAAACCATTTCTCAAAGTTTCCCTATACATCAAATCATAATCACTAGATTTCAGGCCAGACTTAAGTATCAAACTTGCATTATTCACAAATCCATTTTCTGAACCAGCATGTAGAATAATATTTTATACTGTACACCCTCTGACGATTTTTTTTAACTGTTTGATAAGTATAATCTTTTTAACTTCGTCTAAAAGCCCCTTTACTGTATATCCAGGTTTCATCCAGAAACACAGGTTTTAAAAGAAATTGATAGTTGCCGTTATTCTTAAATTCTTTTAAAAATTCTACTATTTTCTGTGCTATATGGGGTTGCTCTATTAAAAACGCTTGTTTGATACAGTATTTTTAAGCCATTTAAACATTTTTTAAAACAGTCCGCTAATGAATCAGTGGATATTTCAACACCGTCAATGATTTAAAGGTTTAGTTGTATTGAGCAGATGGTAACGTACATAACATACTCTATACATCCCATAAATACGCTCTCTTATGGTATGTTCATGAATTTCATTAAGTTGAAAATATTAAATATTTAGGAATAATTATTGACAAACATTTAAAATGGAATTTACATAGTGAATATATTACTAAAAAATTGAGAATACTTATACCAAAATTTAAACATCTTAAACAATTTTTAAATATTAAACATTTAGAAACCATATTATTCATTGGTACAAACGCAAAAAAATTATGGAATACATATTAGGTTGGGGTGAAATAAATAAAAATAATCTGCGTAATATTGAAATTATTCAAAAATGGATTTTAAAAATTATTTATAATAAAGAATATTTATACTCTTCTGATATGCTTTATAAAGAAAGCAAAAAAATGGATACCCAACAATTATTTTTTTATAACATATTAATCTATATTTTTAAAAATAAAAATAAATTAAATTTTAATATTCATAAATATAACACTAGAAATATAAATAATATAACGTTAAAAAATAAAATCAACAAAGTTATAGGTCAAAAACATTTTTTTAAAATAATTCCTTATATTTTTGATATTCTCCCAAAATCGATTAAAACAATTAAATCTATGATTAAATACAAACAAGAAATTAAACTATGGATAATAAAAAATCAAAGATATTTTTTCAATAATATTATGGATAAATATTTTAAAATATAAAATATATTATATATGATTGCGTATATTGTTGTGATATATTATATTATATTATATTATTGTGATACATAATATGTATAAAATTCATTATATTCATGGATATGAAATTATAATACCATAATTATTACTCACTACAAGTAAGACTTCGTGAGTTTCATTATATTTCATTTTAGTTTATTCACAGTTCTAATTTAAAATTTGCAAATATTTTATTATATGTACTTATATATTGAATTAACTTTTTATTATTATTATTATTATTATATTATTATGTTGACCACGGGATGACAAAATAGCTACATTATTGCGATTCATAAAATTTACATCCTTATTTATCCCCTTTGCCTTAATTCGTTGGATTGTTGAACGCGAAACTCCCAAAGCATCAGAAACTCTTTAAAACAGAGAGGTAGTTATAAAAACATTGCCATATATTTTTCATGTTTATTATTTATGTGTTTACAATTCTTGCTTTTTTATATCTACTTACCTCGTAAACTGCGTTAAAGAACAAAATAGTGTTTCCAGCATCACTTTCTCTTTAAAAATAATCGAATAATTTTAAAATTAATGCTTGTTCTTTTTGACAATACCGTGATATTTTTAAAATAATGTTGGTTAAAAATGTCACTGGCAAAAATGACAATAAAACTTTTTTGACTGGTAAAATTATACGACAGTCATTATTGACGCAAATTTACTATCTCACCTAGTTCACGAATGTTAGAAACATAAGCACTAGTCGTGACGTAACGGTCAGCGGTCATTGAACAGACTTTACCTATGCTTTATTGTTAAACAAATCTTTATCGAGCAAGCTGTTATTATGTGGGTAAACAAGGCATAAATTTAAAAATAAATACTTGACGTAATTTTTTTTATTTGCAGGCAGAACCAAGATAAGTATCACATGACTTTTAATATTTTTGGCGTCACCATCAAGACAAAGCCATTCTACAAGCACATCCAGGAGTCTATATCATTAAATGAAAAAGTTGTTGGTTAGTATTTGTGCGCTGATCAAGAAAATTTATTTAAACACATTAATATAAAATTTATAATATTTATGTCATGCGACAGTAACCACAAAAACAAATTTATGAAATTAAATCACCGTTAAATAATAATAATAATAATAATAATAATAATAATAATAAGTTTATTTAAAATTTAATAATATAATAAATATGTTTATGTTGTCTTCGATAAACTTATTCTTCAATCCCCTGAAGCTGATCTTGTTATGGGAATATCTTAGTTTTTATTTTAGTATGTAAAATCATAAATGCTATATTCCTGGGAATAACTGAAGGTAAGCCGTTAATATAAACGAACCCTTTTACTACTAACTAATTTATTATAAACCCAGAAATTAACTACATCTTTGTTAAAGTACATAATTGTAAAAGTAACGTTTTTACAAGTACCACGCGTACGCGACTCTCCATCCCATCGTCTCGAGGTATGTCCGATGATGCACAAAAAAAGGTACTTGAATGCGCGTTTGAAATGTTTATACAAATAAACAATTTGCAAATACACTGCACTCTTCCCCCTCTAATCGAGAACCGCAAAATCCACCCCTTCGAGAACTCATGCTTTAATAAAATCAAAACATGTAATCAAAAGAATATAGTGGACCTTATTCACGTATACTCTAGCCTGATGGGATTTTTAACATTGCGCTTAGGCCTATTACTTTGCTAAACTGGTCAGTTAACATTCCCCTAAGCGGGCTTATGTTTAATTCTATCCTATCAGGAGAAGTTCTAATAGGGTTTGGAACATCGTTGCAATTACGACTTTGAAACCCAATAGGAGAAACACTAGACCCAGCGATTTCATCATCATTCCCCCTGATTGTTTTGCATTTTCATAATGGTTGTTAAATGCAGGCAAAGCACACCTAACCTTGGTCTTCAAAATTTGATTGGTATGTCTTTTCCAAGTACGATTGATATCAGGCACAAAAACCATGTAAGTTCGCTTACCAATAATTTTATTAATAATGGCGAGAATCCATCTAACCTTGTTAATTACCCTATAATCTTTAACAACTACTTTTTCACCCAACGCAAAAGCCGGCCTTTCCCTTCCTCCTGAGTATTTAACCTGCTTCGCTTGATTTTGTTCCACTTTTTTTCTTATTTCAATGGGAGGCTTTAATAAATCAAACCTGGTACGAAGATCGCGCCCGAACATTAACATTGAAGGTGAAACACCGGTAGTAGATTGAGGCGTTGTTGGGTATTCGAACAAAAATTTATTTAATGAAGAACAAATATTAATACTTTCATTATTTCCCAATGCATTTTTTAAAGAATTTTTAACAATTTTAACGGCAACTTCAGCGGCCCCGTTTGACTGAGGGTTAAAAGAAGAAGAAGTAATATGCGTGATTTGGTGACTTTTTAAAAAATCTTCAAACTCTGCACTAGTAAAATTTCTAGCGTTATCTGACATTACATAACGTGGCAACCCAAACCGGGAAAATAGAGAATCTAACACTTTAATCGTAAAAGCCGACGTAATAGTCTTAGTCGAAAAACATTCAATCCACTTTAAATACGCATCAAAAACTATAAAAAAATAACTCCCTAAAAATGGTCCAAAATAATCAATATGAATTTTATCAAATACTTCGTCAGGCCATTTCCACGGTATTATTTGACATTTTTCGGGTGATGACTTATTAATAGAACAGTTAGGACACGCTTTCGCTACATTCTCTATATCTACATTTATACCTGGCCAAAAAAAAATGCATCCGAGCAATACTTTTCATTTTGACTGCTCCTAAATGAGATAAGTGCAATTGCGCTAACATGCGTTTTTTTAATAATTCTGGTATGACGATTCTATTATTCCATAGCAGAATGCTATCTTCAACTGTCAGTTCATTCCTAATGGGATAAAATTTATTTATACTTGCATTTTTCTTGGCACTTTTTGGCCAACCAATTTTAACATGTTTCATTACTTGATTTAAAACACTATCGTACTTAACCTGCTGTTTAATTAACTCATAATTAGCTGCAGTCAGTTCTTTTTCCGCAAAATAATCACAGTAATTCAGATCCACACATTTCCATTCACTCCCGTCATCATTTTCTACAGGCAAACGGGAAAAAAAATCGGCAGTATTTTTTGTGGACTTAACATATTCGATTTTATATCGATAATTTGATAATATGACAGCCCATCGACGAAGTCTATTTGCAGAAAATTGTGGAATTCCTTTCTTAGGATTAAAAATGGCCATTAAAGGTTTATTATCCGTAACTAAGATAAACTCTCTATTATATAAGTATTGATTAAACTTGCATAGACCAAAAATAATACTTAATCCCTCTCTTTCAATCTGACTATAGTTTTGTTCGGCACTTGTTAATGTTCGGCTGGCGAGGGCAATTGGATTTTCTTGTTTATTCGGTAATATATGACTAATTACGCAACCGATCCCATAGGGGCTTGCGTCTGTGGTCAACTTTTATTCGTATTCCGGATTATAATGAGTTAATACACCAGCAGACATTAACAACTCCTTTACTTTCTCAAAAGCCGACTTACACTCTTGCGTCCATACAAACTGTACATTTTTCTTTAACAATTTATGTAGAGGATGTAAAATTGTTGCAAGATCCGGTACAAATTTTCCGTAATAGTTAATTAGGCCGAGTACAGACTGAAGTTGTGTAATATTTTGAGGAATGGGCGCATTTTTTATTGCAACAATTTTATCTTGACAAGTATCCTTCCTTATCTATTACACACACGAACAAACCCGAACAAACCCAGGTATTGAATTTGGCTCTGATTAAAACTACACTTGTCAGGACGTACACGTAATCCCGCATCTTGCAAACATGAAAATACACTCTCCAAACGTTCGTTATGTTCATTTTGATTTCTTCCACATATCAAAATGTCATCAAGAAAAACCATTGCGCCATCTATGTGCTGCAATAAAGATTCCATTATATTTTGAAATTTTGCGCATGCGCAAGCTATGCCGAAGGGCAAACGTTGATATTGAAATAATCCCTTATGGGTAGATATTGTTACAAGTTGTTTAGACTTTTCATCCAAGCAAATTTGCGCATACGCTTGCGACAAGTCGATTTTTGAAAAAATAACGCCTCCCTGTAACTGAGAAAAAAGGTCGTCTATCCTGGGAAGCGGATATTGATCTATTTCTAAGACAGTGTTGACCGTTATTTTAAAATCTCCGCAAATCCGCACAGATCCGTCCTTTTTTAGTACAGGGACGATGGGAGTTGCCCATGGAGAATAATCGACAGGTTTTAAAACCCCTAAATCTACTAATCGATTCAATTCTGTGTCCACCTTATCTTTTAAACCATACGGTAACTGCCTCGCGCGAAAAAATTTAGGCGATGCTGAGTTATCCTTCAAATTCAATGAAACAGTACCTTTATTAAAAGTTCCCAAACCGGGTACAAAAAGTTTATTATATTTTTTCATAATATGGTTTACGGTACTAGCTTCAGCTTCTGAAAAATTAATAGACGAAATACTTAATTTGAAAATTTTCATAAAATCGCGACCCAAAATTGGAATTGCTCCATTTTTAACGACAAAAATATCCAAATTATGAGATATATCGTTATAATGAATTTTTAATGTGATAAGGCCAACAGGACTTATTTTATTACCATTATAAAAATGCAAAACTTTATCTGTAGGCTTTAAATGGTAATTATTAAAATTATGTAAGTAGAAGTTTTCGGAAATCGCTGAAATACTAGCTCCCGAATCAATTTGGAATGAATAATTTTTACTGTCAATCAAAATATTAACATAATAAGGTTCACTACTTACAGAGCATTAGTAAATCGAATAGCACTCGTCGAGGTACTTCTCATTTTCTGGATAATTTGGAAATTTTTTTGTTTGATTCGTCCTCGGAGCACTTTTTTGAGGACACACTGGCGCTAAATGACCTTTCTTTTTGCACAGATTACACGAAAAATCACGGTACCGACACTGGTTTGTTAAATGATTTGCTTTTCCACAAACCGCACACTTATGGCCACCGCTAGTACGACCACTGGTGCCAGCACTATTACCCGAACTCTCATGTCGAAATTGCGATCCGGGAGCTGCATTTTGGCGCCTCCTGTCATACGACACACTATGAATGCCGGGCTCGACCTTAACCGATGGTTCTACCAAAGAGGTGTTTTGCTTCGCGGCGGTTTTAGCACATGCTATGCGAATAACATTAGCAAAATCACACTTGATGTCTTCCTTGAAGAGTCTGTCTTGTACAGCACCCCTTTCAAAACCGATCACAAAGCGATCCCTTAAGGTCATGTCCAAAATATCTGCATTGAATTCGCATTTTACTGCAAGGCTACGCACCCTCGCTGCCCATTCTTGAACGCCTTCGTGGGGAGACTTCTCTGCATAGTAAAACTTGTAACGAAATGCAAATACAGACTCGGATGTCTTAAAATGCTCGTTCATTATCTTGACTAGATCCTCATAACCTTTGTCTTCAGGTTTGGATGGTAAAGAGAGATTAAATACCAGTTTATAGGCCTCTTTACTTAAGGCATTTAGCAAAATAGCTCTCTTTTTGTTTTTGTCAGTAACTTCATTTGCTGTGAAGTAGTTTTCCAAGCGGCGAATGAAAATAGTCCAATCGCTAGTCTGAGGATCGAACTCTCGAATGTGTCCCATAGAAACGGTCGCCATCTTGGGTTCCACAGTTACTGCAGACACTTCCTAAATTATATTTTCCAATAATGATTTCACTTAACCGTTTACTCGTCGCCAATGCTATATTCCTGGAAATAACTGAAGGTAAGCCGGGGTGTTAATATAAACGAACCCTTTTACTACTAACTTATTTATTATAAACCCAGAAATTAACTACAACTTTGTTAAAGTACATAATTGTAAAAGTAACGTTTTTACAAGTACCACGCGTACGCGACTGTCCATCCCATCGTCTCGAGGTATGTCCGATGATGCACAAAAAAAGGTACTTGAATGCGCGTTCGAAATGTTTATACAAATAAACAATTTGCAAATACACTGCAATAAATATGCATTAAAAATCAAGTTTTTTAAGTAAAAATGTTAATTTATAGTATAAACGCAGCTTTTTTGAAGAAATATATTACCTATAATAAAATTAATAATTTATAATTATTTTTAAGTAAAAAATATCACTTATATAAATTATTCAGAACAATATTAATTAATATTAATTATGTAAAGCATTTATAAAAATATTTAAAAATATTAATAAATTAATCCTTATCCTAAAATGTTGAAATTTCGAGGATGTCGTCTCTTTTTAATGTAAACATTTACTAAGAAGGGATTTTTTGAAAATAAACCCCTAAGAGGGTAAAAACAAGGAAAGAAATTTTTATAGGAACTTTTCTATCTCAGAAACTAAAACTGATGGAGGTTTAAAAATAGAGTTATAAGTTTTTTTTAATAACATAAAAATATGCCTGTTTCATCGTTTTTTTTAAATTCACTTAGGAAATGAAACAAGGGGTGTAGCTTGTTTGTAGGGGGTTACCTGTAAGTGTCTATGATTTAAGCTGTATTGTTGAAATTAGGTACTATGCTTACTCTCTTAAAATAAGCAAGTACGTAATTTCATGTTTTAAGAACTTTTGATCATAGGGGGTAGGAAAGAATAGAATAGAATAGAATAGAATATAAATATATTACATACTGGGTTATAAATTATAATACTGTGTTTTTGTACTAAAAGTACTTAATCTAATACAAAGTTAACATTTTCTGTAATGTTTTACATTTGCACCTAGAGAACTAAATTCCTGTATGCGCAAAATAAAAAATATTCTATAATATTTAAATTATTAGTTACATTTTGATTTTTTTTAGGAACTAGTTTATTATGTAAATAGTAAATACACTTAACCTAAGATAATTGCACTATTAGTGTGCATAAACAAGAAACATATCGAGGGCTTCATAACATAGGGGCGTATCAACAAAATTGATATTATTCAGGAAACAAAAAAAAAGTTTTAAAAATTCGGTAATTAACCATTTTGTTTTAAATTCTATTTATGAATATAACATAGCTTTGTTATTTTATATCAGTATAATCATCCCAATTATTACTAAAGTTAAAGGTTTTTAGTCGATACGCCTTTTTGTTACGCTTTAACGAAGGCGTAACTTCAAATTGTGTAAATACGCCTTTAAAATTTGCCAATACGCCTAAAAGAAAGCAAATTAAATAAAAAAAAAATATTTATTTTCAAAAAACAAAACATATTTACAAAAGAAAACAGATATTAAACATAATTTAACCAGGAGAACTAATTTTTGCGACCACTGCGTTTGATCTTATGTTCATACGCCAAAATAATTTAAATTCTTTTTGCTACAGCAGAAAGGCGAATGAACATACGCCTTTTTGATAAAGTACATAGCTGTCAATATGTTTATACGCCTGAATATTTTGACGATTTTCTCGAAAACTATTATGAATTCAAGTACGCCTTTTTGTAGAAATATGTCTCACATAGAAATCTACCATACGCCCTAAAAAAACATTTTAGCAAAAAGTGAAGATACGCCCCTATGTTATGATGCCCTCGAGTAAGTGAATTTATGATTGTCTGTATATATAAATGTTTTGCAACACTTCCTGAATTTTTTAATATTGCTGATATTTTTAATTTCTACGGGTAATATGTTATATAGTTTGGGAGCTAGGTAGCTAAAGAAGCGCAAATTAATATTTGTATTACTGTGAGGTATTCTGAGGTGTTTTTCAGTTTTGCTTCGTGTTGTATATCTATGATTAATAGTTTTTTTTTAGTTCGGGTTTTTTTGTGAGTGAATATTGAGACTGCTAATATGTATAAGGATCGTACATTTAAAGTATCTTTATTGTAAAGTAATTGGGTTGAGTAGCATTTTTTTTTTATTAATTATTTTTAATATATAATTTTGAACAACATTTAATGGTTTTAGCGAATTTTTGTACAGGCCACCCCATGCAATTATGCCATAATTTAATGAAGATTCTACAAGCGCTTTATATATTATAATGGATAGTAACATTTTTTTTCCAAGGATTTCCCTTAGGATGTAAAATTTTTAGATTCATTTTCTTATATTTTTCGTTAGGTTTAAGACATGTTGGTTCTACTTAAGGTGTTTATCAATATTGATGCCTAAATATTTTGTGGTTTCTACTTCATGAATAGCATCATCTAGGCTAATAATTATTATTTTATTAAAATTTGGACGATTATGTAAGGTAAGAGAAAAAGCTATATAGTTGGTTTTTGATGTATTCAGTGTTAATTTAAAATGATCTAGCCATTGTTTTATTGTACTAATTCCTTGAATAGCATTATTTTTAACCTTCTCCCACGTTTCGCCCACAAAAATAACCGCTCTGTCATCTGCGTAAGATATGACGTTACCATTATTGATATGTATTTTTGTTAAGGAAATTATGTATGTTATGAAAAGAATTGGTCCTAGTACGGTTTCTTGCGGTATTCTAATTTTAATGCCCAGAGGATCACTCTGGGTATCAGCTATTTTTACTACTTGTTGTTGATCTTTTAGGTAGCTCTCTAAGACATTCAATACAACGCCTCTTACTCCATAATTGCGCAACGTATCAAGTAGTAAATGATGCGGCACTGTATCGAACGCTTTTGCTAAGTCAAGGAATACGGCAAGGCATTTCTTGTTATAATCTAATTTGTGTGTTATGACTAGTTAATTCATATATAGCGGTTTCAGTGCTGGATCCGTTCATAAATCCGTATTGATTTTTTGAAAGAATATTATTAATTTCGAGAAAATTGATTAGTCTATCTTTAACGCACTTTTCAAAAATGTTTGCAAAATTATTTATGATACTAATTGGTCGATAGTTACATTGTTTTTATCACCCGATTTATAAATAGAAGTAACAGTTGACATTTTAAATTTGTTCGGGACTTTACCTGTATTAAAAATTAAATTTATGATGTGAATAAGAGGTTTTATGATGTATTTATGGTATGATTTTATTATCTTCGTGTTGACCCCATCTGGTCCAGGGGCACAAGTATTTTTTAGCGAACTAATATTTGATAATTTCGTTTTCGTTGACTGGTTTTAAAAACATAGATAATATATTGTTATAGATTGTATAGGAAAGAAAGGGGTAAATTTCCAACTCAACCGCTGAAGAAAATGATATTATAAGCAAACATTTTTAGATATATTCTTTCCCCTTAGGAAGTGGAAAAAAGGGGAAAAAAGTTTATACATGATGGTAGTTTAGTTGGATAATGGTCAATAAAACAGCTTAGCAGATCAAATTATTTATTAATCGACGTTCATCCTGAGGATGACCTAATATAGTTCGAAACGTCGATTAATAAATAATTTGATCTTCTAAGCTGTTTTTTTGACCATTATCCAACTAAACTACCATCATCTATACCTAACTGCGGTCACTACTCTCAAACATAAATAAAAGTTTATACTGGAAAAAATATTTTGATTCGAATTTCTTGAAACTCAGCATAAATAATGTAAACGCAAGAAATTAAACACTTTTTTCTTTTTTTTTACGTTGCGGCGGCCCCTAAAGGGATATAAAGAAGTTATAAAAATTTATATCGGAAATAGCTATTTACCTAACAAGTGCGGAAAATGAATTTTTCCGCACGAGTCTGCCGTTCACCGAACGACGCGTAGCGGAGTTCGGTGAAGCAGCCGAGTGCAGGGAAAACATTTTTCGCACATGTCAGGTACAATAGTTTTTCTACAGACGTGTGGAAACAAGTAACACATATTTTAAAGAAATTTAATAATTTTAAATTAACTATAACAATCACATACATATGTAACAGTAACTAATTCCGAGAAAAAAAGTAATAACTACAAGTTATAATTGATATATTATTGATTTTGACATAATCGTGCCGAAAAATTTTTCCGCACGGATATCAGTGCGGAAAATTGATTTTTCCACACGTCTCTAGGAAATAATATTATTGGACGAACTTTCTGAAAAATCAGCATAAATAGGTAGTTAGGTACTCTAATATACAATTTTAATTAATAATACACGTATTTTTATTTTTCGAAAATCTATCCTTAAGGGGTGAAAAGGGGGTATAAAAAATTATATTCATAAAATTGTCGAATTTGTTTGAAACGGTTTTCTTATTTTGCTATAGGGGTAAAAAATTGAAATTGGAAAAATATTTTTGGGTTAAATCTCTTGAACCCGTATAAATATTCTAAATACACCCAAACTACAAAGCTTTTTTGCCCCTAAAGAGAAGAAAGGTGTTATTAACGGTTATATTAAAAGTTATATTGAAAAAATATTTTTGACGTAGGTAATAAATTCTACCCCCAAAGTGTTTAAAGCGTAAAAAAGTGAAGCCCATGGAAAGGTTAGGTTAGGTTAAAGTGGTAGACTTCTGGCACTGTTCGAACAGTCTCACGTAGTTCTATGAAAAGCGTTGTAATACCACACGTGTTCCTCGGAACCCACCCGCATCAGATTCCTGATGATTAGCGCGACGCAGAACAATCTTGGCAGCTCATTTTGACCAGTTGTAAGTTGTTTACTTCTTCCAGATCATTAAAGAATAATTCGCCCAGGGCAGTAAACTTGCTTCTCGCGAGGCCAGGGCATTTACACAAGAAATGTTGAATACTTTCCTTCTCTTCTTCATTTCTGCAAGTCCACGGAAAGGTTCTTTGGTATTATTTTCACGAAAAAACTAATGATAAGTGATATTTTTTGTGAAAGAAAAAGAAATAAAGTTACAAAGCACCAAGGAAATGTCTTTATAGAAATATAATGGGAATTAAAGGTTTTATTGAGTAATGCTGCTTTGTTTCGATTGCGAATTGAATTTATAACAATTGAATTGAGCAAGAAAAGATTATTATTCATAATTTCTAGTCTTAATAAAAAAATCGTGTATTAATAATCCAAATAGACTAAACAATTCCGTTAAGGCAAATGATCTGAATCATTCGAGTATTTAGATCACTAGCCCAGTAGCCCATGACTCAAACGAACCTCGAAGTATCATATTATGGAAACCACATAAAGATCAGGGCGAGAGGTCCCTTGGTATTTACCTTTCTTATAATTTTTTTAGTAAGAATATTATCCAACGAGCACACTTTGTTCGAATTTTTTACCAATGAAGGAATTGGAATAACATTGTTTAACGGACACGAGCTGCTCGGGACAACGTACGTGGACCTCGGTCACGTGTCATTTGACGAACAGATGTTCCAGTGTTTTTTTAAAGTACCGGAAGCGCACGACTCGATTCCGATCGGAGGGTATGAAATGTCACCTGTTATTGAAATTCAGACGTGGATAAAACGAAGCAGTGATCTTAGGTAAGGTGGCAAAGTCTAGGTAAACACTTTTGAAAACTTTAAGATGTTTCCTACTTTTCGTTTGGAATTGGCTCCTAATTAAATTTACTAAAATTTTGATATGATACAGTTTTATTGGTCAGTAGGAACCATTTTGCATATAGCCAAAATTTCGGCAAATATATAATCAAATAGAATCATAAGTATAAATAAAGTTAGAATTTAGTTTTAATTTATTGGTTTTGACAGACCTGAAAACTGTTGGTGCATAAGCTAAAGGATGCAACGTAGCAAATCGTATGCAATATTAATTATGGTGGTCAAATATTGGCTCCTCCTTTGATTTTAGACCGATACTTTATTTACATTTTATTAAAGGCAATAATTAAACAAACTAACTTGCGGTTCTGAAACTATTTTAGCGTCCACCCCGTATTACACATAGGCATATACCTTCAGATCCGTACAGCTTATCTCGTGCGCAAATGAAAAAAGAGGAGGTCGGCATCGGTATATTTTTAGATTAGTTTGTTTGTCAAATTATGACAAGACGTCATAATATTAAAAAGACAAGTGCTATTTTGGCTCGCTTCTCGACTATAATATAAAGTCGCCACATTGGATCTTTTCCCGTGCGTCATCACTTTCACGTCATCAAAATCGTATGAATCAAATCAAAATTACGAGACCAAAAAATCAAAACTAAGTGTAAATTCATAAAATGGACGTGTCTGCCTACCGTTCGACGTACCTACATAATATCCCGAAAAATTATTATTTATTTTAAGTTTTGCCCGGCATTCTCAATTATCTAAAAGAAATTGACAAACAAATGTTAATACATTTAATACTATTTTTAAAGCTAAAAATCTAAAAAGTTTGGTGTTTTATTGACTATTGAAATAGCAAAAGTCAAATTTTTGACATCCTTTCATTTAAGGGAATTTAGCCACTGCAGTAAACTTTTCAAAGAACTTTCACGGTTAGAATATTTAAAATAAATAAATTAGGTATTATAAAAATCCATAAATACTTACCGCCAAAACAGATGGTGGGTAATTAGCTCTAAAAAGAACTATTTTTAGAAAAAGGAACAGTTTTAAGGCATACAAATTTACAAAATACGAATTAATTTGGCAGATCAAAATAAGGTTGACAATGACGTTCTAAAATACAACGGTAGTCAACTAAACAAATAAAAAAGTAATTAATTGACGTTTTTAGTTTTATTCTTGTCTAGCACGTTATATTATTGCGGAATCTTGGAGACGTTCTTTTATGGTTTTATTCAAACTTGTTACTGTAATAAATAAGGATCCGGAGTTTTTAACCACGTTGAGTCCTGATCGTTGATTGATGGCGCACGGGAAAAGATCCACTGTGGCGACTTTAGTTTGATTTCTATTTTTGCTTCACGAGTTAAACGTCAAAATTTCACCTGCTTTTTTTAATGAACAGGTCTGTATTTTGTTTCACTTACTACTCCTTAAATTCCTGCAAGTCTTGTTTATACAGTGACTGGCAGAATTCTAGCTCCATAACATAGAAAACTTTTTTATTTTTTTTTCATTTCATTTCTTAGAAATTGTTATTTTTAATAAAAAATATCTGCGTCCGCTTAAACTAAAAGACCGCTCATTAAAATAGAAAAAAAGTTTAGAGTATACGAGGAAAATTCAATTTACAAAAAATTGCTCAATGGTAAGGTACTTTTATTTTTCGTTTCAGATCAAATTTTTAATTGTAAAAGTTATTTAGAATGAAAAGGTATGTCCGAATACGAAATCACAGCCCTCTATTTACAAAACGCAAAAAATACTAATTTTTTGTCTTACCCTGTATACTTACAGACCAGATTCAGTAGGTCAAAATATTAAAAAAAATTCTTTTAATGTTTACTTAAAGAATATTGGTCAAACTTTAAATTTCTCGTTATTTCTAATTTTTTTTAAACCATTGAAAAAAATTATTCCAAAATTCGTTAATTTTTGGAGCAATTAGGTTTAAACATTTTTAAAGTCATTGAAGAAGATCTTTAATATACAGGTTGATTCACGGTGGATGGAACGTTAGACGTTTCTGACGAACCAGTAAAGGAATCGTTCTGAAAATTTGGTCCCGTACATAAACGGACATGCTCTACCAACCTAAAATATTTTTAACAATACAGTATTGCCGCTTTCACACAAAAATAATAGTAACTTCAATTTTTTAAATGCAACACCATATATTTTATTTTATTTTCGAATCCCCCATTACTTTCCTTACAATTTTTATTAACTCTACTTTATACTTATCTCTTACCGTTTCTAAGATATAAATTAATTTCCGTTTTTTTTGTCCAAAAACGCCACTTTTAAAAATGCTGATAATTTTGAACTCTAAAACACTGAAACCCTGAAATTTGGTAAATAGTTAACTAATACCATAGGGCTCTTTGCCCTGGTCCCAAATTTTAGTTGCAAT
Source organism: Polydrusus pterygomalis (assembly GCA_963969555.1). Lineage (NCBI taxonomy): Eukaryota > Metazoa > Arthropoda > Insecta > Coleoptera > Curculionidae > Polydrusus > Polydrusus pterygomalis. The sequence goes on along the minus strand of OZ018381.1, from coordinate 3,690,917 downwards.
ATACAGTGTGGTTAAAAAATACACTTATTCTTGTAACTTGAAAAAGTAACCATAAGTCCTTTTTTCAAATTTAACACCCTGTATATTATTACGGATTTGAAAAGCTGCTAAAATTTCACTTCATTCTTGTATAACATACCTGTACCTAACTAACTGGTTTAACCGTTTTTTTGACGTATTAAGCATAATTTGTTAAATTTTCTATATAATTCAATTTTTATTCGGTTATTAGTAAGTTAGCCATGACAAAAACTGATGTTTACGTATGTTACTATGGTTATCGTTTTGACATTTCATTAAGTTTAGATACAAGATAGAAATACACTTTAAAGTCATGGAAGAAAACTATACAAATACAAATGCAGTTCTTATGAATTTATTTATTTTATTTATACAATGTATGTGTTTGCATTAACATGCAAAAAACATTAAAACTAAATTTTTCTTGAAATCCATGCAGTCAACACCCGCATATCAAAGTGTTTGGATGTAAACGGCCAGCGTTTTGAATATCTGTTAAGGCAGCATTTTATTAGTTATAATTTTAGTAGTCTTTTATTATTTGACTACCTAGTTAACATTTAATAAAATTGTTCTCGATCCTTATGAATCTTCTAAGATTTATTGGCGGTAAATTAGAGTACATTTCGTTAAACCTTATACATGTTCTGGCGATAATTCTATCACATTGTCCAAATAAAGTAAAAAAATTTATAAAAACTGCATTTAAATAGTTTTTTTCCATGACTTTAAACTGTATTTCTATCTTGTATCTAAACTTAATGAAATGTCAAAACAATAACCATAGTAATATACGTAAACATTAGTTTTTGTCATGGCTAACTTACTAATAACCGAATAAAAATTGAATTGTATAGAAAATTTACAAATTAATTATGCTTAATACGTCAAAAAAATGGTTAAACTAGTTAGTTAGGTACAGGTATAATATACAAGAATGAAGTGAAATTTTAGCAGCTTTTCAAATCCGTAATAATATATAGGGTGTTGGTGTTACATTTGAAAAAAAGGACTTATGGTCATTTTTTCAAGTTACCAGAATAAGTGTATTTTTCAACCATCCTGTATATTGCAACTAAGATTTGGGACTATGGCAAAGAGCCCTATGGTATTAGTTATCTTTTTACCAAATTTCAGGATTTCACTGTTTTAGAGTTCAAAATTATCAGCATTTTTAAACGTGTAGTTTTCGGACAAAAAAAAAGAAAGTAATTTATATGTTAGAAACCGTAAGAGATAAGTATAAAGTAGAGTTAATAAAAATTGTAAGGAAAGTAATGGGGGATTCGAAAAAAAATAAAATGGTGTTGCATTTAAAAAATCGAAGTTACTATTATTTTTGTGTGGAAGCGGCAACACTGTATTGTTAAAAATATTCTAGGTTGGTAGAGCATGCCCGTTTATGTACGCGACCAAATTTTCAGAACGATTCCTTTACTGGTTCGTCAGGAACGTCTAACGTTCCATCCACCGTGAATCACCCTGTCTATTTTGAAAAGACTACAATATTTTTGTTATCTGTAACGAAAAATTAGAGTAGGTACCTACTTACTTTACTTAACTTTTAAAAAATTGAATCTCCCTCGTATGCTCTACATTTTTTTTTTATTTTTAAGGGCCCTTTTAGTTTAAGCGGACGCAGAACCAAGAATAAAAAATTTTAAGAAATCAATAAAAAAAAGTTTTCCCTATGTAGAGTAGTAGTCGTGTATAAAATATGACTTGACGCCCTTAATACACAATATTCTATATTTATTTGTATTAAATCAAGTGGAATGTCAAATGACAGCGCTTGTCATAATATAGTACACGTCACTAATTTCAATAAAATTTTCTGCCTTAAAATGGCACACCTAGGGAACTCAAAATTATTACTATTATTAGTTTCCCAAACCGACAAATAAAAAAAATATATTTATTTACGAAAAAAAACATCTATCTCCAGGTACAAAATGAAGACAGAAGAAAAAATCCCACCGAAAATGATCATGTCCAACCTGGAGCGAAACCCTTCTCCATCCGCTTCCGGGGACCAAACAAACAATTGCATCATTGGCAAGCTCGAAAAAGTCGAGATCAAATCGAAAAGCGAGAGTAGCGTCACCAATGGCGACAACAATAAAGTTCCTGTCACCAAATCGGCCGACGGAATGGTGAAGAATATTCCATTGTCGCCGAAGCAAGTACAGAAATACGAGGTCATGGGGACGTACGTCAAATATATGATGGAAGTAACGTTGCAAAATTTCGTGTGGAAAATAGGGCAGAAGGAAAAAATAGTGATATTTAAATTTTTGCATCCAAGGGCGTCGAATTATATTACCATTTTTACACAAATATCTAATCAGGTAAGTGTCGTTATCATTGTGGGGATTTTTTAAAATCTTTTTTCCAAGACACTAAGATCTAAATATTTTTAACGATCATATTTGAAACTTCTTGGTGAATACCGGTGTTACAGTTTAGGATCCAAAAAAACAATATTATAATGCAATTAATTAGTCCAATATAGGAATTTTTATTATGTCTGTTTGAAGGTGGTAGACAATGAAGTAATTTAAAAAAAAATAATTACCTTGTCGGACTTCCATTGTCTTTATTTTGTTACTTAACACAACGTTTCGGTTAGTTAGTATCTCTAACAGTTTTCAAGTGTAAACTAAATTATAATTCTAAGGCTACTGTCTTTATATACTATCCATGTGCAGTGAAGCTTGATGACTCCGCCTACGTGCTTATTGGCGTGTGAAGTTTGAGCTGTTGGTTTTGGACAAGAAGTGGCTTCCAGATATTGGGATATCTATACTTGGTTTACTAAATATATGGGTATTTTGATTCATGAAAGCTGCTTCTTTGAACTTTCGTTTTCTCCAGTGCTGTTCCTTGTCCAAAACCTTGGCTTCTGACCACTGTATATTATGCTGGTTGGTCCATACATGTTCCGCTATACCTGATCTCGAAGTTTCACCTCTTTGAGTACGTTTCAGATGTTCTTTAACTCGTACGGGAAGAGGTATTTTTGTTTCTCCAATGTACGATTCGCTACACTCGCAAGGGATTTGATAGATACAATTTTTTGTGTTTTCATTCCTGGGGGGTTTTACTTTTAAGTAAGAAAGCTTCTAAGCGTATTTCCGGATTTGAAGGCTGTTTTGATATTATAGTTTTTGGTTATCTTGAAAACGGTTAGAGATACTAACTAACCGAAACGTTGTGTTAAGTAACAAAATAAAGACAATGGAAGTCCGACAAGGTAATTATTTTTTTTATTATATCTGTTATTGAAAAAATGCAAAACCAAAAATCTATTCCAGAAAATGTAATTTTTCAAGAAAATTCATGTTCATAACATGTACATAACAACTTTATGTTGCAAATATTATTTAGTTGATTTGGGATTGCGTTATACAAATCAACACCATCATGCAAAATACAAATCTTTCCAAAATTTGTCTTGTATTTTGTAATGAAAAGAAAATGTCTGTTCTAGTGTCATGCTTTGGACACATTCCCTGTTGCAGAAAAATGAATACTTTTTTTTAAGATACCATCGTGAATAAAAATCCAACTTTTTAGTTTATAAAAAAGCATTTCAATATTTAAGAAATTTTTTTGCACTATAATAAACATTAATGGTTGCTTTCAAAAATGGCAATCTGTAAATACATTATATTTTGTAATTTTTTAATAGGCTTTAATGTTGATAAAATTAATGATCCCCACAAAGATAATAAATAGTGTAGTTTTGAATATATAAATGTAAAGTAAACGCCTGTTAAGGTTTAAATTTTTTATTTTATTCTGAGTCTCACCTCATCCCTACTGATTCTACTCTAGCTAGGTACCGGGTGATTCAATAAGAAAGGCAATTGGCTATATCTCGGAAACTACTAAACGTAGAAACTTGGGATAAAAAAAATTATTATTAAGGCGGTCCTGAGAAAATTCTGGAAATAATTTTTAAGTTCCGCATTTTGCCACAAGAGGGCGTAATTGAAAAGTAAATTTTAAAATTTTACATAACTCCGAAAATTCCACATTAAGGTATACTTCTAATAACACCATTTTAAAGCTTGGACAATTATGCATCATTTTGGTCTTATGCTCATTGGCGTACCGACTTTAATAAGAGTGGGGGAAGCTGTTGAAAGTGTAAACATTTAAATCGCTGTAAATTCTGAACGACTTATCCGATTTTAGCAAACTGAAGACTGTTTGGAAGAGAAATGTATGCACTTTCACCAATCGTATTTAGTTGTCCATAATAGTTCTCAATAAAATTGCTAGAGGGCGCAATTTGTAATAATAATAGTTTTTTTGATTTTATCCCGAAAATTCAAATCATACGGTATAATTATGAAACCATAATCAAAAAGTAGATTAAATTTGCTAGAAAAAATATTAAAACCGCAGCTCGATATCTTTGTTCGTTTCAGAGTTATTACCAAAACATTAATTTTTAATACAAATTGCGTCCTCTAGTAATTTTATTTGAACTTATTGTGTACCATTGTTACCAATATCCCAAAAATTCAAATCATACGGTATAATTATGATACCACGATCGAAAAGTAGATGAAATTTTCTAGAAAAAATATACAAACCGCTGCTCGATATCTTTGTTCGTTTCAGAGTTATTGCCAAAACATTAACTTTTAATACAAATTGCGCCCCCTAGCAATTTTATTTGAAACTATTGTGTACCATTAAATAAGACAATTAAAGGTACTTACCTTTCTCTTCCAAACAAGCTTAAAATGAGTGAAATCGGATAAGTTGTTTAGAAGTTACAGCGATTTTAATGTTTTTACTTTCACTTGATAAGAGAGAAAGTGTAAACATTAAAATCACTGTAACTTCTAAACGACTTACCCGATTTCACTCAATTTAAGCTTGTTTGGAAGAGAAAGGTACCTTTAATTGTCTGATCCAATGGTACACAATAAGTTCAAATAAAATTGCTAGAGGGCGCAATTTGTATTAAAAATTAATGTTTTGGTAATAACTCTGAAACGAACAAAGATATCGAGCAGCGGTTTGTATATTTTTTCTAGAAAATGTCATCTACTTTTCGATTATGGTATTATAATTATACCGTATGATTTGAATTTTCGGGATAAAATAAAAAAAAAACTATTATTATTACAAATTGCGCCCTCTAGCAATTTTATTGAGAACTATTATGGACAACTAAATAGGACTGGTGAAAGTGCATACATTTATCTTCCAAACAGTCTTTAGTTTGCTAAAATTGGATAAGTCGTGTAGAAGTTACAGCGATTTAAATGTTTACACTTTCAACAGCTTCCCCCACTCTTATTAAAGTCGGTACGCCAATGAGCATAAAACCAAAATGATGCATAATTGTTCAAGCTTTAAAATGGTGTTATCAAACATATACCTTAATGTGGAATTTTCGGAGTTATGTAAATTTTAAAATTTACTTTTCAATTACACCCTCTTGCGGCAAAATGCGGAACTTAAAAATTATTTCCAGAATTTTCTCATGACCGCTTTAATAATAATTTTTTTTATCCCAAGTTTCTACGTTTAGTCGTTTCCAAGATATAGCCGGCTGCCTTTCTTATTGAATCACCCGGTACGTCTTTGTAGCTTGTTGTTTTTTTTTGTACATGCTATCGTCCAAAGACTTTATTTAGTGGTACCCAAAAGTAAATTTAATTAAAAATTCTAGGCAGGAGAATGTTCTGATCTCAAAAACATTGGAGTTAAGATAACGTATGTTTCGACTATCAACCAAATAGAAAATTTATTCAATGCATGGCCGCCGAAATTAGTGATAACCGATGAACGAGAAAAACTTATCAGTGAAGAGTACGAGTTTGACGCTTCTATGTTTTTTTGCGATGAAAAAAGAAATTATAGGTAAACTCATGTAAGAAACTGTCAGGCACAAGATGTTTTTCTTAGCTGCCTTATAACATTTTAACATTGCTCCTTTTATGCCAAGTACTTATCTGCTCACGCTGATTGTACAGTTTGCATATAATTTTTTTTTTAAATAGTTATTCACGAACTTTTCCGTACATTACAGGAAATATACAGGTTGATTCACGCTGGATGGTACGTTAGACGTAAATGACGAGCCAGCTATCGATCTGAAAATTTGGTCATTTAAATAAACGGACATGTTCTATCAAGGTTCTTAAAGAGTCTAAGAATCTTGATGTTCTATTTATCTAAAATATATTTGACATACAGTGTTGCCAGTTCTACCAAAAATTAGTAGCAACTTCGATATTTTATTCTACCAAGTTCGTTTATTAACAATATTATATACCTATATCTTACGGTTTCTAAAATAATATTTACACCCCAATTTTCTTGTCAGAAAACATTAACTTAGAAAAATGTTGATATTTTCTAACTCTAAAATATTAAGACCCTAAAGTTTAAATAAAACAATGGGACTCTCAACCCAACACCCAAATATTGGTTGCGATATACATCAGAGTGGTTTATATTCAGATATGGTACCTATACAGCTAATTTGGTTACTTGAAAAGGTGACCATAAATATATTTTTTTAAATGTAACACACTGTATATTATTACTAATTTGAAAAGCTACTTAAAGTAATTCATTATTTTTGTATATCTTATATATTATACGGAACTAATCAAATTTTTGACTTATAATCATTTGTAAAATTTTCACTTATAATATCACAAGAGCTTAAATTATTTCCGGAAATTTTCTTGAGGGCACGAATATTTTAAAAATTATCAAGAGTCGCAAAGCGAGGAGGGATAATTTTCTTAAAATATTCGTGCCCGAAAGAAAATTTCCAGGAATAATTTAAGCTCGCGTGGGATTCGGTATGAAATTTCACACCACTTCACAACATAATTTGAAAAAAAAATTATTAATTAAACTTGACATTTTAAACTAATTTTACTGCTTGTCAAGTTGGCCAGGGTATTTTAACATATTATGTTGAATTGTCATTTTTGTTTAACCGGTTCTGTCACAAAGCTTAATAATTACTAGGTATATATAGTTTAAAACGTCTCTGTACGTTGAGTGTTGAGTTTAATAATAAAAAATACATTTCTACCACTTTTAGTAACCTAAAATTATGAAAGGGCGATAGACTGAACTAATACCCATCTGGGGTTTAGCATTTGGTGTAACTAAAGTTGGTATTTTTTTTTTATTTAACGAAATATGGTGCATATACCTATATGATTTTTTTAGAATTTATTTCATGGTGACCAAATATACTTTAGCAAAAAATATATTTTTACAACCTTTAGTAACCTAAAATTATGAAAGGGCGATAGACTGAACAAATACCCATCTGGGTTTTAGCATTTGGTGTACCTAAAGTTGGTAATTTTTTTTATTTAACGAAATATGATGGATATACCTATTATGTATATTATATATTTTAGAATTTATTTCATGTTGAACTAATATCTTCATTGGCAAATCTCTAATGATATCCACTAATAAGCAAAATAATAACGAAATAAATTTAATTATTATAGGTTATATTTACATCTAATTAATTCGTCACCTTCCATTAAGAAGAGAGGATGGGTTAGAATTCAAGCAACATTTAAATCTTATGTTTGTACATCCGACGTTTGTTGATATACAGGGTGTCCGGTAACTTATGGGCCATAGACCAACTGGAGATAGTAGATATAAAAATATGTCTTTTGAGCCAAATTTGCCGAAGTAAAATGTTAGAGGTTAAAGAGATTCAGGGTGTTGAAAGTGAAAATTAATTTTCGAAAAATGATGATAATTTTGAAACGTTTTAAGATATCGAATTCAAAATCGGTATAACTAGGTTTTCGAGAGTGAGAAATTCGAATTTGGTGTTAATTTCAAGATACTCCCTAGAGGGCGCTTGCTACGTGCTTCATGTTGAACTAATTCATTAATATTTTTTTTAACCGTGCAGTTACTAGTATTTGTACTTTAAACTATAAAAGAACCTACCTTTTTACGTAAAAAAGGTACTCTTGGTCAATCTCGATATCTCAAGCCGTTACCCAGATTTTAGCGTCTGAATGTTCCATTGCACATTCTGTTGATTGCTGAGAAATATTTAATTCACAAAGTGTGCCTTGCATTTTGACAAAATTTGTTGCGGTGAAAACTGTCATTATTTTCTACTTTTTCCCGTCAAAGGTACGTAAATAAAAAGTTTTTGCAATATTCAAGTACTGTAATCGTTTCAAATAAAAATGCCCAGGCTTAATAAGTTTTCTAACCGTGATTTACGTGATATGGTCTGCGTTTATGCACAGGAGATTATAATAGTCGTGCTGCACTTAGAAGGTATGTAGAACTCTACCCAACCAGAATCATTCCAGACTGAAAAATATTTCAAAGAATATTCAATCAGTTAGGTGAAACAGGTTCGTTTTATGTCAAAAATCCTGGTGGACGACCGAAAACTATAACGGTCGAACAAGAAGAAGAGATCTTGGTTCGTATCGCGGAAAATCCTGAATTAAGCACTAGGCGTTTGGAAGCTTCTACAGGAATAGGTAAATCGACCGTCTCAGAAGTCATCAATAGTGCGGGCGCTGGATGGAGTTGAGTGTGCAAAATATGAGGACCGCATTCTGTGCATGGGTTTGTACTCAGAAAAGCTTGCAGATTATGATTCTGGATGTTGCCAGGGGGATTATTGGTCTATTTATTTTTTACACCCCATCCCCTTAGATATCAAGTAAATAGCCTGGCCAAATTCTTTGGAACCATTTTAATGATTGTTTTAGTGACAATATCCAATTGTTTCATATATTAAAGATTGTGATTGTGATTAATGATAGCTAGTCAATTGAAAAAAAAAAAAAAAAGTTGAAAATAAAAACAAGAATTGTTGATAAAAAAATTTTTTAATGCAAATTTGAACATAAGTAAAAAAAAAACAAATAATCAATCTTATTCATTTTGACACTAATTCTTGATACATTTGCACAACGAAATACAATCTAGTTGTAATTTTTTGCAAAAACAAGCCTTCGTTTGACAATTTGATGTGCAGTTACAGGGCTGCATCCACAATTCTGGTAATGGGCGGCTTCATCAGTGTTGTCATGGGAACAATTTACCATTTTTTTTTTCATACCCTAATAAAGTGTAATCAATAGGCCGTAGTAGTGTTTGGTCAGCATTTATTCATATATATGTTTGTGCTGAAGCTCTTAACAAAAAATGTAAATGTATAGCATCTGATGTGCAAATTACTTTTAATAAATTTATGCCGAAGCCGATATTTTGAAAAAATTAATTTATATATTATAATTCATCAGCAATTAATTTTTTTTTTGGGAAAAGATAAGCGCAAATGGTTTCCAATTCTGTTAACTATTCGATACTTAGGTATGGGTTTCCTAAATGCCTCAGAGCTTTTTGTACAAAATCCAACGATGCAGCTTTTAAAGCATTTTTTTTCGATCCCAATCTGCTGGTCGAATCGCAACCACTTAGAGAGTGTAATGCTGGCAAAATACGATAAATATTTCCTCCAAGGGATTGAGCAACCAAATAACATTCTGAAATGTATTTCTTCTTATAAAAAGCGTCGAACCATACACCTAGACGTGCTAGCTTATTCCCAGGATGAAAACATCTGTGTCAGTGCAAAGGATAATGATATGGGCAGATTGGATACTTACTGCGTGAAATATGTGACAAAAAATCCTTGAATCGGCTTTTAAATGGTTCGAATTTAAGTCAGGTACTTTCAAAAATGAAGAGCCTTGTAATTTAATTTAAAACATTTTGTTGGATCATCAAATCCTCCACATATATAACTCACAATCTTCTATTACTTGTGCATATATAGGAGCAACAGTACAGATAAGTCGAACGATCTGTAACTTATTTTCTTTGCTTCAAAAGAAAGTTTTACAATTAGCTGGAATTTTTGTGTGAGCATGTAACTTGTCATACAAGTTCGACGCCATGATAAACAATTATGTTCAGTAAAGTCTGTACTATGCTTTATTTTCTCACTAATGTTATCTTTTCTCCGATCTGCGGCGCTTTGAATATTTAGGTATAAACATTTAATCACAAAACAAACACGATATTTCGTTTAGTCTTTGCCTCTTTACATTTGTCACTTGTAGCGACATTGTCCACGTTTTTGTTTAAATAAAACACGTAACTACAGGGAAACTTAAATAATATTACGTGAAAACTAAAAAATTAACCGATACGCACTAAGAATTAATTTCTACCGACTATTCCGGGCGAGGACGCGGGGAAAAACGAAAGGGACCAACACAGCTCCTGGCAACATGGTTTTTTCTTTTGATTGGTGTCTCAGATGAAAGAATTTGAGCATAGTTGCCGGTCCTCACATTTTGCATACTCAACTACCTCTGGCGCCTGCACTACAATGCAGAAAATTTATTTCCTTACCATTTCACGCCCGTTCAAAATTTACTGCCAGGAGATTTGTCAGATTAGAATTCTGTAAAAATCTACTAAATAAGAATAACGAAGATCCCATGTTCCTGAGAAAAATATTATTTACTGACGAGGCAACTTTTACAAGACGCGGAATTTTTAACTGGAAAAATAATCATCACTATGGAAAATCCACGACTACCCAAACAAAGACATTTACAGCACGAGTTTTCGATAAATATTTGGTGCGGCATTATCGACAATTTCTTGATCGGCCCATATCAGCTTCCGTAGAGACTTAAGGCTCTACAATGCGCAAAATTATAGGATGATTAACACTGTTTCGCTACTGCAGGATTCTGGAAAGCCTATTTGAAATGACTGTCGGGACGAATCATATTTTAGTAAAGGAATGTTTCTATTTCTAAGGTATAGAGCCCTTTTTGCAAAAAAATAAGAAAATATATGAAAAAATGCTCACTGAAAGTACGTAATTTTAGGCATTTTCCAGTGTTAATACCGTCGCGAATAATTTTTTTTTCAAAAAAATCGCTCTATACCTTAGAGCTTCCATGTCTTATGTTTACTATTCCAAAAATTGAGACTTAAATATCGCGTAATAAGCCCGTTATCCTGCAGCGCGCGAAACGTGTTTCAGGTAAATTTTGTTAAAATGTGTTAGAAGTTGCCTATCTATAGCTTTATTTATTTCCTGCCGACGTGATACTAGATAAAATCATGATACACTGAGAAAATGTTACATAGGTTAAATAATTTGGAGATGATTTCGTGCTAATTGTAATTTTCTTTTGTATTGTCTGCCAATAACAGAATATAGGAGCGTTAATTTTAGAGAGGTAGTAAAGGAAGGAGGTGATTCGTTTCGCCTCCACTAAAGGCGTACCTATTAATTTTGGGTAAGCATACATCTTTCGGCTTAGACCGGAACGGTTTATAACGTGACACAGGACCAAAAGTTAGAAAGCGCGTTCGCCATTTTTTTCAACAAATGATGTTTTAACTTTTAAAATTGTGTTTTTAATGTTTGGTAAAGGATAAAAATTAAACGAAATGCAGCCGATTTGTCTGCGTATTGAAATCAAAAATGGGCTATCGGATTTTTAATTTTTTATGTTGCGTTCTTCCTCGAAGTGAGTGAAGTCTCTTGATAGTAAAACAAATATATAAAGTTAAATAGCTGATCGCAACTCAGACATCGGGACAAAGCCATTGAAACTGGTTATATGTCCCGGTAAACCGGGACGTATGGAAACCCTATATTAATTGTTATATCTAAAAATAAAGTTTCATGTGCCTTGGTAAAGGTTCACAGGTGCAATAAAATTAAGCTATTTATGAACTTTCTTAGTTGGTACGGGAGCGTAAAAAGAAAACGAACTGTTAAGGCGATGACACACACGGCGTTTTTGTAGCGGTTTCTGCCGAAGCGGCGGCCGACGCTGCTGCAGCAGTGACAAGACACACGTTATGGGTTCGGCGCGGTTTCTGTCAAGGCGGCGGCCTTGGAAAGACAAATGTAGGTTAATTTTTTAATTAAATAAAATAATTTGCTTTGTGTGTGTTTTGCGTCAATTAACAACACATGTACCGACTCGGCTGCGCGTTCCATGGTTTAACGACTGAATAGTACATTTGTGGCACAAATCCGGCGTCGGTCATATTTATCTGGCCTTTTTATTGACTCGCAGCGCTGCAATTTTTGGTGTAGCGAGATTCCTGTGTATTGACAAGGCGGCTAAAAAGCTATACTAAACATCAATTTTAGTAATGGGAGTACTCAAGTACAAGAAGTGAAGTGAAGTTGGATTCCCAAAAAAATCGATGGGATTCGAATACCGCTCGGAATGGATTATAACTTTTTTTATTACAAATACCTTTTTCGAGTAGGAGATCTTTATGTGTGGCGACCTTCTTTTAGATTCTTTAAGAAGCCAATTTTAGTATTGAAAATACTAACTGGTCGCGTATATACGGGTCCATTTCATGAAAAATGAACGACATCAGCAAGCGTCACGCTAGAGACCGCGTCGGCTTGGCGGTGTGGGTAGGTCAAGGTTGCACGGGGGTAAAGAATTTAAAAAAGTTGAAAAAAACTAATCCGTGAATGTCTCTGAAACAAAGCGATATAGCGCGGCGGTGTTGGCGTATTACACAGAAAGTCAGGGTTGAAGATTTCAAAAAAGCAGAAAAAACTGAAAAGTAAATATTTCTGGAACTAAGAATATTAGCGTGGCGGTCTTGAAATATTACAAAGGAAGTCGGGGGTAAAGAGATAAAAAAAGGGGAAAATACTAAAAAGTTAATATCTCTGAAACAAAGCGAAATAGCGCGGCGGTCTTGACGTATTACAAATAAAGTCGGGGGCGAATATTGCAAAAAAGCTAGAAAAATAAAAAAATGCATATCTCTGGAACTAAGAACAATAGCGCGGCGATCTTGAATTATTACAAAGGAAGTTGGGGGTAAAGAATTGAAAAAATTGGAAAAAACTAAACAGTAAATGTCGCTGAAACAAAGCGAAATAGCGCGGCGGTCTTGGCGTATTACACAGAAAGTCGGGGGAGAATATTTCAAAAAAAACCGAAAAAAGAGCTCAAAAGTGAATATACTGTATGTGGTAAGTATTTTCAATATGCCTATGCCTATGATACTTGCGTAAGATGCAAGATCTGTGAATTTTTTTTTCAAGAAATGGAAGATGTTTATACGGCATTGACGACCATCTTTTTAGAAGTTCTGGCCCCTTGCGAGCTGATAATCACTACTTAATAAAGTAATCGATTCCTAAAAGTACGTAATTTTAAACTATCCGATTCATGAGAATATCCGACTCTGCCCACCACTAATAAATTGGACAGTATGTCATGTAGAGTATAAAAAGACATTGCGTTGGTAGGCATGGCCGTTCACAGGAAGGGGGACAGTGTCTATATTTTTTACAGCCAGGTTTTAATGGGAGAAGTTTTACGGTTTTTTGGCTGCCCCCTTCTGAAATGTAGCAGTCAAGTCCCAAGCAGCAGACTGTCGTCTAAATCACGTCATTTTTTGGGATTTTTACGTCTTCGACGTCATGTTACCAAAAAATGACGTGATAATGTCGTCATCATTTTTACGTCAATTAGACGACATAAGTTATACGTCAATATAACGTCGTTTTTTGGACATTTTCTATCAAACAGCTGTCGTAATGTGCGCGCACGCCATATGCCATCGTTCTCACGTTCTCTCTTTGACTCGGCATCGGCCGTTCCGTTTCTTTCTCCTCTCTCCGAATCTCCGCCATTTTGCGGAATTTTGTCCTTTTGTGTTTGTTCGTATTGTAAATGTAACCTTGTAAATTTTGGTCTAAAAAAAATCATTGTTTGGAAGAATAGTAGGTAAAGAATAAAGTAAAGATAGCCATATAGCATCGGTTTGTTCTAGTGCTTGGTCTGAGGTTCTTTCAGTTGTGTGTGTATGTGTGTTTTTCACGGCGGCGTGTTAAAGGGGTAAGTAAAACAGTATAATAATAATAATTTCTAATTATAATGCTGTAAGTTCTCCTTTCGTTGCAAACATTTACAGTGCCACTAACTGCCAAATAAATTTAGCTATGCAGCGATTTAAATTAATAAATAATAAAATATTTTTGATAGCAGTTCCCATTTTAAATTGATAAGGACGAACTGAGTACCCTAGATTTTATTAAAGCAATACGTTGCAATGAAAAAAAAAGTGAAAACATAACATTTAGGCTTCTCCGTAAGTTATTTTTTGTGTTTTTTTCTGTGGTATTTCTCTAAACTTTTCTGTACCTAATCCTAACCTATAACTTGTTTTTTGTTTTAGAAAAAGATGGCATATATGTCATTGTAGAATGGGAAAATGGTGCACTTTCAGTGGTGTCTAAAATGTGGTGAACACCATTAAAAGAGAAGCCTTTTGGCCTTCTTACAAAGATCAAAGGATTTTCAATAAATTACTTGAAGAGAAAGAAGTCCACATTGATGAGTCTTGGAAATTGTATAAAATCAAGCGATGCATGTTTGAGGCAGGTAGGGACTTTCAAGAAATGGGTCGAGGTTAAGTAAAATGTATTTTTAAATAAGCCCACTAAGTTTTGTCATAATAAAATTGATTAAGCTATTTTACATTTAAGTTAATACATAATATAACTTGTTGTAAAATGGATTTGTCGTGAAAATAATTTAAAAGTCATTTAGGTAAAGTCTTCCACGTAGAGGTCCTGTACTGTGCATACATAAACCAATAATTTCATACAAAACAAATAATTTCTGATAATTTTATACTTATATAAAACATGTTTTTAGACGATATAGATAAAGCTATAAAAAATGCAAAGATGCAGAGGATACCTCCAACTTGGATACCGACAAACCAACACTACCTATTATAAAAAGGAAACCAAAACCAAAGCGAATATTAAGTGGTTCCGATGAGGATGTACCTACAACTAAGAAGAAAATACTTATTGAACGTCCACCCAATTTAAGTAAGTACAATAGAATTAACCCATGGTTTTCTGCATGGTAAGAATTTTAATAACTAGGTATATATAAATAAATTATATAATAAATAATATTGCTTGGTAATTTGTCTTTTTTCTGTTTTATTTTTAGACGGGTCACCAACTCAATATGTCCCTCCTGCAAGGACCCCTAAATATATAGGCATATAAAACTATGTTTCAGAAATATAACTGTTTTAAATTAAATATTGAATCTTTCCTCTTTCTTAGTTAAATTAAGTTTAGGTGTACAGAAAGAAAAAAACAACAACATATTACTAAAAAAAATGTATAAGTAGTGTCTCTACTATATAATATACAGGGTAGTGTAACCATGATTGGTTGGAGTATTAAGTAAAATTTATATTTTTACATATTTTAATTACACATAATTATTGCTGTTAAAATGAAGAAAAAATATTTTTAATCTAGGTCCCTCTGCAGTTTTTTAACTATAATCTAATCATCATCAGTAATCAAGTGCAGTGAAATCGTATAAAAAAAGTTTTAAATGTTTTGTGCCTAATCCTCTACCCTATCTTGGTTACCTAACTACTAACGAAGCCCCTACAGGTTAAGAGCAAACACTAGTGACGCCTTCGCCATTTAGTTTTTTGGTCAATATTTCGTTACTTCGTTGTTTTATCCAAAAATCGGCTAAATATCCCCCTTTGGGTACCCCTCCCTTGGGTACCTACAGTTCAAGGTTAAGAAAAATTAATTGATTAACTAATAAAGGCAAAAAACGAAATTTTGTCGAATTTGAGCATATTTCTTTTTCTGCTTTTATTAATTTATAAATTCACACTTTTATTAGGTACGTATAACTGTAGGTAATTGTACCCCAAAGAGTGGTATTTGGACGATTTTTTGATGAAACAAAGAAGTAACGAAATGGCGAAGGCGTCACTAAGGTTTGCTATTAAATGGCTGGCAAATTAACGCTTTGATGACGTGATATGTCGGCACTAATCACGTCGTTATAACGACACTAATGACGTCGTTATAACGTCACTAAATGACTTCCTAGTCACGTCATCGGTCCGTGACATAATCACGACATCCTACCGTCATTATTACGTCATTTTTAATGTACAGTTGACGTTTAAGATGACGAAAAAGTTACGTCAAATTGACGTCAGTCTGCTGTCTGGGGTGGTATTATTAGGTTGAATACCCTAAATAAGGCACATATAAATATTATAGTAAATTTTTATTAAAAATATGATTTAACAATGACAGTCTATTAGATAGCAGAAATAAATGAAAATTGTCTTTAATTTTTCTCTTGTTTGAGTATTGTGGATTTATTATTTCGGGAAGAAGGCAACTGAAAAAAAAAATTTTTAACTGCTCTTCCATTTTTCCTTGCCAAAACCGGTCATCTCAGTATATGAAACAAAATAATTATTAAAGGAAAATAAATAAACTTTAAGTCTTTCTCCATTGGTATATTAAAAAACATAAGTTTCAAGGTTTACAGGGTAATTCTCTACATGTTTCGAACGCATCAGGAGAATACAATAAGGGTTTTAGAAATATAATAGGTGCAAACAGTTCTAACGGAGCTACGAGATAATGGAAAAACAAGCAAAGTGCTGGGAAAATCTTTCAACGTAATGGTAAACCTACCGAGAGGCCAGACATTTTTTTTTTTTAAACTTTACTTTTTTTTTATAGAAATCCTATTTGCCCCAATTTGTAGCACTGTTGCCTGTGAAATTGCTATAAAGAATGGCTTTTACGTAAAGTACTTTTACGTAATTTTTTACTTTGTAAAAATCCTTCTACAATGATTTCGGATGCCATAGCTGTTGATGCTCTGTCCCCGTTTTTGTAGCAGATATGATCTTTTGCGGTTTAGGTTTTTAACATAGGAACATTTTTATTACTTCTCTAGACGAAAAGTACAATTTAGCAGCTAAATAGTAAGTACAAGATTTTTCGCCGCATGGTCAAATGTTCGCTGACGTTTTCATTATGATGCAGTTATATAGACGGGAATATCCATCGGCCATCGGTTCCCGCCTATTGTCGCATTACTTTTGCAATCACTCCAGAAAAATACCGCAACAAAATACCGCGACTTTGTATTAAATCGACACGGATACTGGAATGCTTTATTCCATTTTCGTAAGTGTGACGATACGGTACCTTCTTTCTTGTTTAAAAAAAGGTCGCCAAATGTAAAACGATTACTTACCTTGTTCTCTTTTGAGGGGCAGGCAGCATAACGGTTCCTCAAAAATAAAATGCTCTAAAGAATTAAATATAACGGAACGCGACAGAAAAAATAACGCACGAGAGTCAATGACAGTTTCTACATTTTGTTATGTATGAAGTTATCCCCTAAATACAATTTAAGTTGGCACCTTTAGTTTCAGGATGGGCCAAGATTTCAAAATTTTTATTACCTACCTTTTTTTAAATCATTATAATAGGTAGAGTTTTCCAGGGAATTCATAATACCTAGTGATGCCGCCGAGACGAGAAATTCTCGTGTCTCGTCTCGTCTCGCGGCATCACTAAATACCTAATACTATATGTAGGTAATTAGAATCATAACAGATCTTTACTCACAAAACTTTTTGCTATCCCAAATTTTATTTTTTAGATACCTATGAAACTTATAAATTTTCTTTGATTTCATTAATAAAATAAAATAAAACAAAAAAATATAAAAATCATAGTATCCATAGGATTAGGTATATTATTTTGTCTAATTTTAGAAGTACCCACCTATTTTCTATAAAATAAAATTCGTTTCTGAAATAAAATCAAGTCAAATGTATCTTCATTTATTTAGAAATAAATCGATGAAAATAACAAATTCTCGGAATTCGATCGCCTCGCTCGCGGTGAAAACTTCTGATTTCAGTGTATATCGGTGTTTACGGAATATTTTCCTACACGGCGTGATATCGCGAATATGTCCAGCTCGGATGAGTCTTTGTCGCAAATAAATTCCTTTCTCAACAAAGTCGGGCCTTAATGGAGAACAATATTTGCAGTTTTTAGAAAACGATTTACTTTACCTTCTGGATGATATACCTCTGAATATAAGACACAATATGTGATACATGCAAGATGGTGCCGCGTAGCCCAGATATTAACCCGTTATATTTTTATCTGTGGGGTCACATGAAGGATTTGGTATATGGTGATGAATCCAATACACGGGAAGAACTTGAACAAAAAATTCAAGAAGCCGCCATTGTTATAGGAGATAATCAAAATATCTTCCTGAATGTGAGACGTCATTTGTTAAAAAGCTTAAGAAAATGTATTGAAGTAAACGGTGGACACTTTCAACATTTACTAAAGTGAATTAAAACAAATTTTTAATAGTTTCCAATATTTTCATTTTGTTTTTTTTCTGCCTTTTTATCATCAAGTCCTAGAATCTCGGTAACGGCTTGAGATATCGAGATCAACTAAGAGTACCTTTTTTACGTCAAAAGGTAGGTTATTTTATAGTTTAAAGTATAAATACTAGTAACTGCACGGTTAAAAAAAATATGGATGAATTAGTTCAACATGAAGCACGTAGCAAGCGCCCTCTAGGGAGTAGGTATATGTACTTTATTTAATGGTTGTAGATCATAATAATATGTTTACCTTTTCAACTGTCAAAAAATTTCCACTTAAATATCGTGGCGCCTCGAAAAAATTTCCGGAAATTCTTTAGTTGCCATGGTAACTAGTCATAATTAAGGTATCTTATTGGTTAAAAAGTACAGGTGTAAAATTTTCTCGACAATTTAATTTCCATTCGGTTTTTAGTAAGTATACTATGATAAACTCTTGCTTAACACAAAAATAATGTCACTATCTTTGTTGTTATGAATTTATTTATTTTATTTGGACAATGTAATAAAAATATCGATAGAACATGTATAATGACCAAATTTTCAGAACGATTCGTTACCTGGTTCGTCATATACAACTAACGTACCATCCACCGTGAATCACCCTGTATAATATATAATATTAAATTTTAAAGTTACAAATTTGTAATTAGTAAAATATTGGTTCACCAATACGGAATTTTCTCAATTAAAAAAAACAACACATTAATTCCAGATATACAAAAGTGTTTGGGAAAGATTAGAGCAAATTATGGACCAAAAAAAAACTGTCAGTGAATAATATTGTAGGGAATATAGTCGAAAAACTAAAACTCTTGATAAAAAAAACGTATAAAAATTTAAAAATTATTTATTTTAGTCCCTAAATACGTTTTCGGTATGTAAGTTAAAGCTTATTTATTCCTAAATAAAATCAAGAAACAAAAAAAAATTAAACAGTTAAATACAATCGATTAGGAACGCGTTTAAATGTACCAGTAGCACGCATAATAATAATAATAATAATAATAATAATAATAATAATAATAATAATAATAATAATAATAATAATAATAATAATTGGTGTCATTCGCTGGACCAAGACGGAACTCAATGACCTTAATATAAAAACAAGAAAAGAATTCCGTAAGTTCCGAGCACACCACCCTCGTTCCTCTATAGAGAGATTTCACTTACCTCGAAAAATGGGAGGCCGAGGTATTCCCGACCTAGTGGCGAGACATGCTAACCAACTTACCAATTTAAGGGAATACTTTCATATTAAAGCAATATCCAGTAAGATGCACCGTGCTGTGGTGAGAGCGGACAAAAAGGCTACACCCCTAAAGTTGTCAGAAACAGATTACCACCCTACTGAAGAGACTTCTACTCCGGATCAACAATTAGAACAATGGAGAAGCAAACCACTTCACGGTAGATACTTAGCTGGAATAGAGAATGAACATATCGACGGGTATGCATCTACAACATATCTCAGAACTGGTAATTTGTTTTTGGAAACGGAAGGCTTCATCGCTGCTATCCAGGACCAAGTCATTGCGACAAAGGTTTATAGAAGAAAAACCCGAACAAACCCGAACAAACCAGAAGGATGAAATGCTAGACCACATAGTTGCTGGATGTTCAGTGCTTGCACCGAAAGCATACCTAGACAGGCATAATAGAGTCGGAAAAATTATCCACCAAAGTCTACGGAAAAAATACCTAGGTCTAACAAAACACACACCATATTATCAATACGAGCCGCCACCAGTATGTGAGAACGACGACATGCGACTCTACTGGAACGTGGCGATAGTACCGATAGTCATCGGCTCGACTGGTGAAATACCTAAAACAATTAAGAAGAGTTTAGGTCAACTTGGTTTAGATGTAGATTTATACTTACCCATGCAAAAGTCTGTGTTGTTAGACACGTGCAGCATAGTCCGTAGGGTTTTAGGCGAAACTTAACTTTAAGTGGTTTAGAACCACACCAACGAGCAGGCCATCTTGTCACTGACCGATGTGCTCTAGCTCTAAACCCAGAGTAGAAACCTGTGAAAAAGAACAAATAAACAACATAATAAAGAACAGAATAAAAAACGAAGACAATCTCACCAACATACACAACCTGGCCTACATAGGAGCGGCAACAGTCTCAAAAATCATTGCACCAAAAAAACCCCAAAACAAACAAACCCAAGAAACAAATATGCCACCACCATGGGAACGACGAATCAACAAAAAGATAGATGAACTACGAACAGAAATAGGAAGACTAACAAAGGCAAAAGAACCAAACGCAAGTCAAAAGCTAAAGAACAAAGCTCAACAAATAATAGCAATACATAAAAACGCAGAAAATAACAACATAAATGAAATAACAGACCTACTCAAACAGAAACTTGCTGCCAAATCCAAAAGACTAAGGAGACTTAAAGAAAGTGACCAACGTAGAAAACACAACAAACAATTTAAAGAAGATGAAAGACAATTTTACAGAGAACTAAACCAAAAAACAAACAACGATCAAAAAAATGAAAACCCAGATAAAGAAAAAACTAAAACCTATTGGAGCAGTATATGGTCACATAAGAAGAAACACAAACCAACATCAAGATGGATCAGAGATGAAAAAACAAGAATGCACAACAAAAAACAAATGAACAATCATAACATAACAATAGACGATGTACAAAAAGCCATAAAGAAAACACACAGTTGGAAATCACCAGGAAAAGACGGGCTGCATAACTTTTGGTGGAAACGATTTACAAGCACACACGATAAAATAGCACAACTATTCTCTGAGATTGTAAAAGGACAAGCAGAAATGCCCGATTTCATGACTGAAGGACTAACATACTTACTCCCAAAAACAACACCGACCAGCAGTCACCCAGATAAATACAGACCGATTACATGTCTCCCAACCATTTATAAGATATTAACATCAATTATCACAGACAAAATATATACACATCTAACCGAAAACAACCTATTAGCAATAGAGCAAAAAGGATGCAGAAGAAAAACCAAAGGCTGCAAGGAACAACTGATTGTTGACACCATTATAACACAACATAAAAAGAAAGAAAGGAAACCACTGTACACTGCATACGTCGACTACAAAAAGGCTTTCGACAGTGTCCCACACTCGTGGCTACTAGAAGTGCTAAAAATTTATAAAATTGATCCGTTTATTTAGAGCGTCCTGAAACAAACAATGACTAAATGGAAAACAACACTAAGCGTAAACAACAACAAAAACAAATTCACAATAGACAACATAGAAATAAAACGCGGAATTTTCCAGGGCGACGCGCTTAGTGCACTTTGGTTTTGCATGGCAGTGAACCCTCTCTCATACATGCTAAACAAAACAAACAAAGGTACAACCATAGAAAACAACACAATAAGCCACCTCCTCTATATGGATGATCTAAAATTATATGCAGACAACAAAGAAAACATCGAAAAACTAATACAAATCACAAAAACATTCAGCGACGACATACACATGGAATTTGGACTGGACAAATGTCGAATCAATGCAATGGAAGGGGGAAAGTGGAGACAATATGAAGGGTATGACATGGGAGCAGATAAAGGACAAATAGAAGGCATGGAAAATGAAGAATTGTACAAATATCTAGGATACCAACAAGCGAGAGGAATAGATCAAAAACACAGCAAAGAAACACTAAAAAACTAATTCAAGGAAAGAACAAGGAAAATATTAAAAACAAAACTAAATTCCAAAAACATGACAAAAGCAATAAACACATACGCTATATCTATTCTAACCTACAGCTTTGGCGTAATCTCCTGGATAGACACAAAACTCGAAGAGCTCAATCGTGACATCCGTACAATGAGCACCAAATTCCGCAAACACCACCCACGCAGCTCAATAGAAAGAGTAAACATCCCACGAGAAAAAGGAGGACAAGGAATTATCCACATACCAAGACATAACCAAAAACAAATAATGACGCTCAGAAAATACTTTAATGATGAAGCCACTAATAACCAGTTATATAAAATCATAAAAAAACTAGACAAAAAATTAACACCGCTAAATCTAGCACAAGAAAATAACGGCGAACCAGAGGAAGATAACCTCGAGGATAAGTGGAAAAGAAAGGAATTACATGGCAGATATCCAGCATTGCTGGCACAACCACACATCAACAAGGAAGCATCCCTCATGTGGTTAAAACTTGGATATCTATTTCCCGAAACCGAAGCATTCATTATTGCAATACAAGACCAAGTCATTGCGACACGCAATTATAAAAAATTTATAATTAAAGAACGTATCCCAACAGATAGATGCAGAATGTGCAAAGAACAAACCGAATCCATCGATCACATCATAAGCGGATGCCAAACACTAGCCCCAAAAGAATATACCAAAAGACACGACAATGTTGGCAAAGTAATTCACCAAGAGCTCTTAAAAATCCACGAATCGACAATCACCGAAACAATCCCATACTACAAATATAACCCAGAAAGCATCCATGAAACAGAAAACTATAAGATATACTGGAACAGAGAAATAATAACGGATCTTCCCTTACAACACAATAGACCAGACATGGTGTTCACTGACAAAATAAACAAACATACTTACCTGATTGACTTCTCTATCCCGCTTGCCGCAAACCTACAAAAAAAAACACAGAGAAAAAATTAGTAAATACTTACCTCTTGCCAACGAAATAAAAGAAATGTGGAACCAAGAAAAAGTGATGGTAGTACCAATCATCATAGGTGCAACTGGAGAAATACCACACACACTCTTCGAAAACCTAAAAAAACTAAACATTAAAGAACAAATATACTACCAGCTACAAAAAGTTGTTCTTATAGAAACCAGCGGAATTGTCAGACGTGTACTAAATGACGCCGACAACTGAAACTTGAACTTTTCCAAACCTGCCAATCTACCTGCTTTCTTGCAACTAATGCCGAAACAGGATAGAAGTCATATCCAGATACAAAATCTGTGGAACCTGAAAATAATAATAATAATAATAATTATTATTATTATAATAATAATAATAATAATAATAATAATAATAATAATAATAATAATAATAATAATAATAATAATAATAATAATAATAATAATAATAATAATAATAATAATAATAATAATAATAATAATAATAATAATAATAATAATAATAACAACACAAGAGACTGATTGATACAAAATTTCCCCAAATAATCCAAACTCATTGAGTAAATAAGTCACAAGTTATTATTAAATACGTCAAATTTAAATAAGTTTCTTCGATTTTTTAGGTATATGGCAGATCTTAGGGCTGTTAGAACGTTGCAGCCTTTAGCAAGAGTACAGGTAACTTTTAAGCTGGATGAAATAGACTTATGCGAACTAGGGGAAGATACAGATTTTCATCTTCGGCCACCAATAGTAGATGAAATTTTAAGTGTAAAAGAACTGGCCGATATTGAAAGATGGAAGAAAACTCAAAAGGAAACGTTTGAAAAGGGACTAATTCAGTTTAAAGAGGAGGAAAGCAAAAAGCTGGAAAATATCTGGAAAGCAAAACGTAAAATTATGGAAGAGAAATTGGAAAACCAAATGATCAAGTGCAAGAGTTTACAAGAAGATCTACAAAGAAAAGTAGATACTATTAAAACAGAAAAATATTTGGAAAAAACGCGAAATAAAGCAAATATTTTTGAAGATGTATTTAAAGAAAATTGGGATAAATACTGCGATGCAGATATGAAGGATATCATAGAAGTTTTAAGTAAAACACAAAGAGATAACGAATACCTCAAGAAGCTCGTCGAAGACCAACGGCACAGACTTTTAATCTTGGAGAAAACGACCCTAACAAAAGAACAAACGACAAACCTTCTACAGGAACTCAAGGATTTGGAAAAGAACTTTGAAGAAGCTCAACACGCCAAGCTGTACTTTAAGAGTCAATGGAAGAAAGCGTGTGACGAAATTCACGAATTGAAAACTGAAGAGTATAAAAAAATTCAGCTCGACATAAAGAAGAGCAGGGAGGAACTCAGTAACCTCAGCCTGGATAGCTTTAGCAAATATGTCGCCAACAAGTTCGAGTTGGAGGGGAATTTAACAAACAGAAGTCTGCAAAGCGGCAGCAGGGTAATAAGTACCGAGAATGTAATTAGGGCAAACTATGAATAAAATATTTATGCAACCAGGTATATTCTAAATTTAATTTAGTACTGGGCAATTATAATTAATGTTGGCAAGTGTGGAAGATATCGACGTTTTTTTCGTAATATCTCACAAAAAACTGGACTGGATTAAAGGATATTTAACCGGGCCCCCAATTTTTTTTAAATTTAATTGGGCTAATTCGAAAAAGTCTTGTCTAGAACTGCTTATATATGCTAGTTAAAAATAAATTAAATGTATTATATACATTTTTTACCCGAGCCCCGCAGGCAGCAAATGAAAAGTTAGATATTTTCGTGCAGCTTTCAGCTGGAATCAAACTTTGTATAATAGGTTAGCTACATTATTAAATACTACTTATTAACCGAAAGTACTAAACAAACCTAAAACTCACCACTGTATCTGGAGTTCCACCCGACCACCTACTTTTTTATTTACTGACGTCTTGCTGCATAATATTATAATTAAAATAGGTACTGGTTAAAATTATTAAAAAAAAAACTTAACCCCATATATCTCCGTTCATGTTGGATTTATCAAAAATTTTTATTGAACATAATTTGATCAAAAATTAAATATCTTTAAGAGCCGCAACATTTAAAAGTCCCTGTCATCGAAAAAATTGTTTGCACCGTGGCGCCACCTACATTTTGTATTATTCAAACACATTTTTTACACAGTTGTGAAGCCAATCATAGAGGCTAAAAACTGGCGTTTACAGAATTTACATGTTACTTTCAGTTTTCGAAATAATTGACCTGGGAGTTTTTATTGAAACACCCTGTATAGCGAACATCTAAGTTTTTTTATTATTATTATTTCTATAATATGTTTATTACATTTTAAATTTGCGTTAATATAAATTGCAACGTATTTACAAATTTTTACTTCTTTAATTTTATTTGTGCAGTAGTTACACTTTGTTGTAATTATTTTGTTATTTTGGTTTATACATGCTAAATTGTGTATTTTAATATTTTTAATTTGTAGTAACAAAAAAAGGTATGAAATTAGTTTTATTCAAATTTAAAGTTAATAAATTTTATTCAAAATCAATTTTTTTTTTAAATAGAGATATCTAACTTTGCATGTAAAAAAGCTTCATCCCAGTTATTGCCTTGAATAATTAGGGCAGTATCATCAGTGAAAGAAAAGAGTTTTCAACCTTTATTTGTACCCAATAAATTATATAGGTAAATAATAAACAAAAGGGGTCCTAAAACCGCACCTTGGGTTACGCTACATGTAATTTTCTTTATTTTTACTTAACTTACCATCAATTATTATTTTTTGTTCTCTATATGATAGGTAACTTTCAAAAAAATTATAAGAAATTCCTCTTACCCGGCATAAGTGTGAGAAAGTAATTTTTGCTGGGAAACTATATCAAATGATTTTTTTAAATTTAAAAATATTCCGATTACTTTCTTATTTGTATTAAGACAATTTCTTTTGTTACATTAAAAATCGCATAATCAGTACTTAGTTTTTCTCTAAATCCAAATTGATTATTATAGAAAAAATGTTCAAAGTCTAAAAAATTGTATAATTGATTTTATATACACATTTTTCTAGTAATTTTCCAATTGTGTTGGTTAAAGAAATTGGTCCCTAATTGTCACAAATTCTTTTATCATCACTTTCGTAAATTGGAATAACATTGGATTCTTTTAGAAAATAATATAATTTTTTTTTACTAATAGGCACGTATTACTATAAGTAACGTATATCGTCTTGCCTTTTTGACACCAATAATTAACAAAATTCAAATTTCTAGCTAAAATTTATTATTAACAGGCTAACAGGTACCTATTTTAGGAGAAGAAATCAGTGACGGATTAAAAATGTTTTAACTTTAATTTAAAATCACACAGTCTTAAAAATATACTAATAACATAATAATATGCCCTAACTAATTTTACAACACTAACAAAATTATTACATAAATAATAAATTTGTTTAATCTAAACCTAATTCTGTTTCACTGTCAGCGTCGTCATTTAGCTTAAGAACAATGGGTTGTACGTTAGTTTGTTTATAAATTACGAATCTTCGGGTTATAAAATGTGCTTTACTAAATTTTTCGAGCTTTCGGCGTGTATTAAAACAGTTTTTATTAACTTTACGACACTCCCACTTAGGGTATTACTGGTGATTTCAGTGAAGTATGTATCAGAGCCGTATTGCATTTTATCAAGAGTTTTTTCTAAATAACTTATAATTGACTTATTACAATATAATAAAATTTGGTGTGTGAGTCCACCAAATCTAAAAAGTCTAATACATCTAATTTTCTAATGTAATATTAATAGGGAAGCCAAATTCACATCGGATTTTCCATGGCCAGTCTGGCGATGAATCACCCGGCATACAAAGTAAGTATTATAAAAATCAACTTACATTTATTTTGGATTTAACTTCTATATTATTGCTTAGTTTAACCATATTATGCTTTTAACTTAATACTATATTAGGTACTTTCAACAAAAAATTTTATAACATTTTTTTAATTCTAGAGGCCAAACTAAGTAAAGTTACTACTAGTTCTTACGATACTTTCTGTATCTAAACCCCATCATTAACGATACACTGACATTTAAAAAATTTGATTGTTTATACTTTAATGGGCTACAGCTCAGTTATGTTAAGCCCGTATTCCACGGCTAAATTCTTGGTCAAGAAGTTGTAAAAGTGGATCTTCAATTTTTTTCACATTTAAACAGCTAAGATTTGGGATTAAAAAAATATTTTTAATGTTTTGTTTAAAAATACTGACCTTATCAAATCGAAAATAAAAATCAAACAAAACAGCAAAATAACAAATCTTCGATGATATCGCGTAAAAAAATGGTATAATAAAATAAGAATATACGTGTTTCGTCATTTTTTCAAACTTCACTTAGGGGTTGAGAAAAGGGATAAAGCCCATTTTGAGGGGTATCTATAACTGTTTATTATTTAAAGCTATATTACTGAAAATTAGTACTAGGTATGCTTACTCTGTTAAAAGAATGTTACAACGCAACAGCTAGAGAAAAAGATAATATACTTAAGTAAAAAATATTAGACAAATTCTTCGCTTTGAGCACATAAACATTTGTTTGAGCATTTACGAAAATTTTGTCCCAAGGGGGTGGAAAAAGGGGTATAAAAGTATATATTGGAAAAATAGTTTTGATCCGAATTTCTCGAGACTCAGCATAAATATTCTAAAATATAATTTAAAAAAGTTGTATATTACGTATTTCTTTATTTTTGGAAAGGGGTGAAAGGGTATAAACTTTTTTATTGGAAAAGCATATTTTTTCAAATTTTCTTGAAAAGCAGCACAGATAGTCTAAAACAGAAGTTTTAAAACAAGTATTTCTTATCTTTTTAGAAATCGGCCCCTGAACGGGTGAAAAGGGGGAATAAAAGTTTTTATTGAAAAAAAAATTGTTGGTCCGCACTGGAAAGCACTAAAGAAATTATAAGAAATAATGGGTACCTATTAATTGTTCTTATGGGAAGTATGTATATAGTACCCCCTGCTTTGTTTGGATAGCGCCAGTAGCCCTATAAAGTATTGCACGTATAAAAAGAATAATAATATTGTTAATAGTTAATATTATAGTATAAGTTTATCTGATACAAACTACTAAATACAACCACTCTTCAAAAGTAAAATGAGAAATAATATTTAATTTGTCGCTAATCTTTCTAAAAACATTATTTTTCAAGAAAATACATTTTTATATTTTTTTAAACACTTTTATGTTGCGCCTATTCTTCAATTTATTTGGGATTAAGTCACTAATTACTACCATCAAGTAGAATACAAATGTTTCCAAATTTTCTGTACTGGAAAGAACATATTTCTTGTTCTAATGTCATGGTTAGGTTTGATTTTTTTTTCTTTGAGGATAACAGAGTAAATAAAAATATAAATTTTTAACTTGAAGAAAATAAATAGTCCATACTTTAAGTGGAGTGTATGTTTAAAGGAAAAGAAATAAGACACTTTAAGTCTTCCTCCACTGGTGTACCAGTGGAGCTTAAATGGTAGATTCCAAAATTGACAATCTGTATATTGTCATATACAGGGTAAATGGTATGGTATATCCTGCATAATTTTATTATAGGTACTCTCTAAATGGCCTGACCAAGGTATTCTTTCAGACAGACAATAAAATAATAAATTAAGTACGTAAAGACATCATCTACAATTTTACATGTATCAGAATTAAATTAATAAATTTGTCCAATAAATTGGAGCTGATTAATTTTTTTGTGTGTAATGTGAGAGTATAGTTGTCATCATTCGAGAATCGAGAAACAAAATTACGTACGGGTATGTTGTATGAGTGAGAACATGTGACACTAAGCTCTTAAAAAGTCCTTCAAATAAGTGGTATTTCTCCGGAATAAATTGTGATTTTCCTATTCACAGTGTGTTTGCCCGATGCGCATATTATGGCTATAGTAACCAATTATTTCTGAACCAGAGGTTCTCAGAATGCCTAGTTTAACAAAGGCAGTCTCAGATGAAACCGAGAAGCTAATTAGCAATGTTTGTTCCAGCTTTCTTACCCAACTTGAAACAAAAATTGACTAGAAACTGACCAAACTTGACAAAGATCTGTCCGCATAAAAACTGTTAATATAAGTTCGAGCAAAAATTTGAATATTCCTGATAACTTATCCGATCCTAATGATACAAGATGGTGGGTATATGATCTGAAAACTGCTTTTGACTGCAGCTCTAAAGATAATTTTTATGATAATAGAATATTTTATACTTACTCTCATTTTTCAAATAACTAAAATACTAGATATTCACAAAATAATTCACTCGGTCATTTCCAATGCATCTGGTGGAGATAAGTCTTTAACAATGTTAAAATATTGCAGTTCCCACGTAGATCAGTATGTCATACATATTATCAACTGTTATCCAGAGGCTAACTATTTTCCAGATTAATGGAAAATTTCTGTTGGTAAACCATTACCGAACAAACCCGAAATTAATAATCCTCTAACTTTAGATGATCTTCAAATCATAAGTATATTGCCTCTACTGTCCAAAACGTTTGAAAAAGTCTTGCATGGTAAATTATTTCAATACTGTGTCATTAACAAAATAATTCCAGATAGTCAATGTGGCTTTAGAAGGGACTTTAGTACGGCTGTCGCACTTATTAAGATTATACAGATGATATAATAGCAGCAATTTATAAGAAATTAAGTATAGCGCGTTAGTTCTTCTAGATTGTACAAAACTCTTTGACACCCTTTAATTGCAATAAAATCAATTAATCAGAACAAATTCAAATTTTGTCTGGTGTACCTCAAAGATCTGTTCTCGGAATAAAATGATTTTAGTTGACAGTAACAAACTTAAAGTGCAATATAAAAAATATCTGCACAATTTTTTAAATTACCAACTTCGTTAATTATGTTTGTTAAATTATTTTATTTTATCAATGTTTTGCTGGCCATTCATCGTCATTATTTTTTCTAGAATGTTAACTATTTGAACCAATAATTATGTTCTCCTTTCTACGGTATATCTGAACATTCATAATTCTCTATATTTTTATTATTATTTTAGCAAGCAGTGCAGGGTTCAGTAGAGCAGCCTTTGTGGCTAGACTGCGCCGCTTTTGCTTATCTGCCTATTATAATTAGTATGTCTATTATTTATCATAATAAAAGACGTTTACTATTATTATTTATTAGAAATTGACCGGGTTTAGCCTTCTCTCCCCTACTTTATTAAAAATCAACTAAACGTTTATTTTAAAGCTACATAAAATCCAGAAAAGTACGTTTCCAACTTTTTCGCGATCCATTTAATTTAAAATTGTAAAGAAATAGAGATTTTATTTTTATTTCAGTTTCTGAGTTGGCAATAAATCCTTTAAGCCTGCCACAGAGGCGCTAATATTTGTAATTCGGGTCGGACCGTCGCGTCGGCTGTCAGAAATATATGAGAACACACACACACAGTTTGGTATACCTATTTCGTATTTCGTTTCCAACTGTCTCTGTTTTTATGAATTTTAAATGTTTATTTTTATTTCCTTGCAAGAGGGAAAATATGATTGATCTACTCATAAATCCAAAGAAACGATTCGTATTCACTGAACCAAAGAAAAATTAACATAAAATTGATTTTTTTATTAACTCTAATAAACCGTTAGGAAGATTGTGTGCGGTTTGAATCAGTAACCTCAGCTCAAATATCTTAAACCCATAGAAATCTTTCAATTAAAAACAATAAATACTTGACTTGACTTGACTGCAACGACTAACTTATTTCAAAAATTTGCTTGCTCTCTTAAATAATAACTAAAAAATAAGTAAAATTGTATTTAATTTTTTTTTTCTAAAAATAAGTATTTATCCAAAAGTATTATACAGGATGATTCACGGTGGATGGTAAGTTAGACGTATATAACGAACCTAGTAACGAATCGTTCTGAAAATTTGGTCATTTACATAAGCGAATATATACTCTATTTATGTAAAATATTTCTGACGCTACATGTTGCTACTTCTACCAAAACTAGTAGCGACTTCGATATTTTATCCTTGACCCTCTATTAATTTTCTTACAAACTTCTTTAATATTATCCTATACCTATCTCTTACCGTGTCTAAAATAATTATTAAATTCCAATTTTTTTAACATAAAACGTTAACTAAAAAATACTTGATATTTTTTACTCTAAAAAATTAAGACGCTGAAATTTGGTGAACATTTAAATAGTACCAGCGGACCTTTAGCTATACGTCCTAATCATAGTTGCGATGGACCCAGATCTACCGTCAATAAACCTCAGGAAATTTTTACGAATCCAGAATAATTTTACTAAGTTTGCTTCAACAATAAAAGGGCCAAGAAACTTACGGTATTCAGCACCTGTATCGGTATTAATTCACAAAATACCACAACAATAACATCATCAGTGATATAATTTTTATTTTAAACAATTATGGCATATCTACTTACTAAATACCGAATGGATTTAATTTCCATGTCGAGAAAATTTTACAAATAATCGCTAGTCAAAATCTAAAGTATAGATTTAATATAGAAAAATAATGAGCCGATTTAGTATATTTTCAATTCAGTTATAATATACAGGGTGTTACATTTAAAAAATATAGTTATGGTCACCCTTTCAAGTTACCGGATAAACTGTATTTTAAACCACTCTGTATATCGGAAATAAGATTTGGGCATAGAGTTAAAAAAACCCTGGTATTATTTAACTGTTCACCAAATTTCAGTCTTAATATTTGCAAGTTAAAAAATATATGCTAAATGTTAAATAAAGTTGTTAAGAAATTAATATGGGTTTCGAAAATAAAATAACATACTGGAAGTTCTATTTAAAATATCGAAGTAACTACTAATTTTTGAGAGAACAGGCAATACTGTATCGTCAAAATTATTTTAGATAAATAGAGCACGTCCGTTTATGTAAATTACCAAATTTTTAAAACCATTAGTGAGCTAATTCGTAATATTATACGTCTAAAGTACCATCTACCGTAAATCACCCTGAATACTTGAACGAAGTGGCGTAGCATTGACTATTGACAAGAAAATCTATGTTCTTGAAATAAGAAATTTCTTTTTTTAAAACCGACCAGAAAATTTACACTTTCTGGACAATTTTTCGTCTAGAAAATAACGTTTTTCCGATCGGAAGACCGGAAAAGTGACATTAGAGACCGGAAAATTTTTCTCCGGACTCTAATGTCACTTTTCCGGTCTCTAATGTCACTGTCACCCTGTTTTTTGTTTTTCCAATCGCTCTTTGATAATTCAAGATACCTTGATTTCGTTATTATGACAACAACATTTCGAT
Source organism: Polydrusus pterygomalis (assembly GCA_963969555.1). Taxonomy (NCBI): domain Eukaryota; kingdom Metazoa; phylum Arthropoda; class Insecta; order Coleoptera; family Curculionidae; genus Polydrusus; species Polydrusus pterygomalis. The sequence goes on along the minus strand of OZ018381.1, from coordinate 3,658,565 downwards.
GTATTGTCGAGTGACAGTTCGTTGATTTTTAATTTTGTTCTTTTTGTCGAACTTGTTTCGCGTAGATTATAAAATATATCGAAGTGTCGGTCTTAAAAAAAATATTGTACGTCACGCAACCGAAAATTAGTGTTTTCCAGTTCTCTCCAAGCTTCCAGGACTCGCCTATGGCTCGCCCTGGAAATGCTTGTCTCGACCTGAAAAACACTAGTTTCCGGTCTTGTAACGTAAATTACTATTTTCCGTAGATATACCGTGCGAGCAAAAACTATTTGCATTAAAGGGGGCCTTGCATCTAAGGACGTAATGCTTAGCTGTAGAGCTTAATACCTGTTGGGTGTTAGTAGCTACCTGAATTAACAATCAATCAGTTATTCCGTCATCTTTCACAGTCGTTACAAGTACCTACCTAATTTGATTCATTGCTAATTTTTTCAATTTATTAAACAAATCACACAATGAGCTTTACGGATCAGCACAAAACATTCATGGTTGAAGCGTATTTTCGAAACGGGGTTAGAGTAAATGGTGAGTGGCAATACAATCCGGGTTTGTGCATGAACGATTTTCACGAACATTTTCCTAACGTTGCTTTTATTGCTGGGGATTTTATCATTGCCTGAAAAAAACCGTGGCTGTGTTTAGGGAAACAGGTTCTATACAACTCAAAAAAGGAGCAGGAAGACCATCTGTAAGAACAGAAGAACTTGTAGCAAACTTTCGTGAAATAATGCAAAATACGCCAACAACGCCTGTCCTAAGAAGTGGGAAGATCTTATGGAACATGCAGGAGGATTCTTAAGAAGCAGCTAAATTTATTTCCTTATAAACTGCAAGTATTCCAAGAAATACAAGTCGCAGATTTTGAAAGACGCAGGAATTATTCCTAATGGTTTACCTAAAATTTATTGGAAATAAATGATTTATTAGACCTGCCATTTTTTTCGGATGAAGCCTGTTCCACCTCTTCGGTTATGTAAATTCTCAAAATACATGTAATTATTTTACTTTTTCTTTCTGTATGTTCTTACTTTGTTAATTTTGTAAACAACAAAAATAAATTTGTATTTGTCTACTTATTTTATTACTCATTAGTTTGCCATATCATGACATAATATTATGAATATGACAAAATTGTAACCTAGATTTGGTTAGATATATCGTCCCCATATCATTGTGATCTAAACCAAGCCCCACGTTTTTTAATCCAAGCCCTCTTTGATGCAAATAATTTTTGCTCGCACGGTAAATAAAATATTACTGAAAGGTTGCTTACACTATTTTTTCGGCAACCGCCCTAAAAATGAAAAACCGTCTGGAAAGTGCATATAAAAGAAAGTAGACTGCTTATTCCCAATACGACCTGTGTTATTAAAATAGCATCTCTAGGAAAAGCTATCTTGTACGGGACTTCATTTTTCCACAGGAAAAAGTAGCCAAATATGTAAAATTATATTAACCGCAACCGAAAACAAAAGTCAAGCGTGTTTATTGTGGTGTTCATTAATCTCATTGTTATTTTTGTGATATATAAACTTTCGAAACAATATAGGTACCTGCAAAACAATTATCAATGCCACTGTGTTTAGTGCATACTTAATTATTGTTTTAATGGTAAGAAAAGTGCGGCTTTCAACGAGTACTGAATCTCGATAGGTGCATTGTTTTATTAAGATATATCATAAAGAAATTTTACAAATTGTTTATGATAAGCTGTCGTCTCACCTGGTGATGTCCAGATATTATTCGTATTTTTTTTTACCTTTCAACATACCTAAATAATACAACCCTGTATTTTCACAGTTGTAATGATGTTGCCAACTCAAATAAGTGGGTGGTAACCTATAAAAACCAAAACCTCATAAGCATAGAGATGTTATAATGTACTATTTATACAGGGTTCCCCATTTATAACGAAACAGGCTAAATATCTGGTTCCGCGTTAATTTAAAAAAAAAAAAACGCTCGGACCCGTCGATTTTTATTTTTTTTGCGTATATTGTCAATCTTGTTACTTTAAGCCCCTAGGAGGGAGGGGGGGTAAGATCTAAATCTTAAATAGATACCCCTATTTTATATAATTTTTTTATATTCTGCATAAAATTCTGAACGTTTTTTAATAAAAGCATTATTAGTCTGTACTAAACAGTTTCCGAGATATTGACTCTTGAAAAATAAGATTTTTGAACTTTGACAGCGTCTAGCTTTCTAACTGTACGTCTTAGAGTAAAATGGCTTACATGTCCCTATATCTTCGATTTTTATTATCTTTCCAATAGTGTCAACTTCCGGTTAAACAGGAAGTAATTTATTTATTACAACCGGTCTTTTCTGGATGGGGTATTTAAAGTAGAATTTATTTTCTAAATACCAATTTTTATTTTTTCTTTTCGTTTAACCAGCAAAACGTTCGGCAATTTTCATTGTGGTAAAAGGGGTTACTTCCTCTTAAAAAATGTTCAGAATTTTATGCGGAATCCAAAAAAAATATATAAAATATGGGTATCTATTTAAGATTTAGATCTTACCCCCCCTCCCTCCTAGGGGCTTGAAGTAACAAGATTGACTATATACGCAAAAGATATCCCCCTCGAAATAAAAATCGACAGGTCCGAGCGTTTTTTTTTTAATTAACGTGGAACCAGATATTTAGCCTGTTTCGTTTTAATTTTTTTTAAATGGGGAACCCTGTATAATGTATAGCCTATTAAGTGTTGTACATTTTTTTAAAATAGTTCTGTCTTCAAAACCCAAGTTTTTCTTACAGTTACATTAATTTTTATGGCCCTATGCACCTTCAAAATTCATTACCTACAAGAATCCCAAAAAAAAATAATTCCCTCTTATCTGGTTTATTTTGCGGCCGCAAACGGCCTAATCGCGTACTTAATAACCCTTCTAACGGGGGTGACATGGCCGAGTGCGTATCCGGAATATAAAATAAATTCGATTTGTTGTTTCCAGCGCATCGTGCGGGCTCGATTCGATATTCTATCAAAAAATGATAGAAATTCAAGCAATACCACATAACCTTTCGGCGTGTTGCGTCAATATGGCTTTTGGGCTGTGCTGTGCATACATTTTATTTTTGTTTTATTAAGCCGGGCTCCCATTCTCGTGTATTTGGCAAGTACGCAAATATTTGCGTACTTGGACATACTTGGCAAGTACACCAAGTTCCGAAGTCAATTTGACAAGTGCAGCGCTCCCACTACTCCTGTATTTGACAAGTACGCCAATACTTGTGTGCTTGGCAATTATAGCATTTTCTCGATCATTCAGTGTTCATTTTGTTTCGATATGGATAGTCGCGTTGCCGCTGCAGCTGCAGCGTTTATGGTAGTAGCTGGCAGCTATATTGTGATGAGGAGAAAAAAAGTGCAGAAAGCAAAAAAAAAGAAGAAGGTGGTGGATGACCTCTTTGAACAAAAGTCGAGACAGGTAAGTTAATACCACTATCCCGATCGACCAAAAGCAGAAACCATACCTCTTTAGGTATACTAGGCAAAATTTTTGTTTCAGATACAATGATTATGATAGAGGACCTTATTCGAGAACAACTGCCGAAATATTTGCGATACAAGCAGGCATGTGGTGAGAGTGCATCAACAAGTATGTCAAATACGCAAATAATTGTAATCACTTTGACTCACGTAATTTTTACCGACAACCGCCGGGACTTCGTCAGTGGCCAATAATTGTACAAATATTCGCAGAGTATACCACTTCCACTACTTGGCAAATATGGGCAATTGACAAATATTTCGCCAAATACACGAGAATGGGAGCCCTTAGAAAAAAAATTGGCAGATTCCTTTGACCGGCATTTTTCTTGCTAATAAATATGATTTTTAGTCGTTCTTCCTGTATGGAATGATTGTTTCAGATTTGTCAAATAAAGGATCTATAATATCTAAAATAGTAAGCGTAAAGAATAAATTGAAGGGGTTAGAACAAAAAGGGTAGAAGTGCGTTCAAGTTAGTTTTGAGAAATTGGTTTAAAGTTCATTGCATTTGTAAAATTCTGGGAAAATCGTACAGTCTTAAAGTAAAATTGAGAGAATCCAATCGCACTACTAACACATTCACCGCACACTTATTTTTAGAGTAGCTTTTAATAATAATTTAAAAAAAAGTAAGTATAATATGCAAATATCATTTATAAAGATTTCATGGCTTTCCAAACATATAAGATAAAGGGAAAGAAATAAGACACTTTAAGTCTTCCTTCACTGGTATATTAAAAGGTTTATGTTTATTAATACAGGGTAAATTCTCTACATGTTTCGAGTAGCATTCATCATCAGGAGAATAGAATAAGGAAATTTGGAAATGTAAAGGTGCAAACAGTCCTAACGGAGCTACAAGCTGATGGAAACAAGAAGCAAATTGCATTGAAAAAACCCTCAATGCAATGGTAAACCTACCGAGAGGCCATACGTGAAATAGTTGAAGAAATTAAGTAAATTAAGATAATTGTCGCATCAATGAGACAACACCACAGTGTGAGGGATATTCAAAATTGGAATGTCAGATGTAGCAAAAAGTATTTTTATAATAAAATGAGGAGTAGTTGAAAGATCACATATTAGTGAAACAGAGATTTAAGTAAATGTGAGGAGAAGAGTGTTGAAATGAGGAGAAGCTGAAAGGTCACATACTAGAGAACCGGTTACGTAAGTGTGAGGAGAAGAAAATCCAGCAGTGGAGAAGTGAATTTTAATAAAATTGAAGAGTGACTGAAGTCACGAAATTAGTAAAATCACATTAGTGTGAGGAGTATTGAAAAAATTTGTTTAACATGGAAGGAGTGTAAAGCTAGTTCTTCCACCTGAAAAGCAAAAAGAATTTTTTCTTTCAAGGTTAGAAAACTTTTTTATATCAGAATATTAAATAGGTGTAAACTTACGTTATGTGGGTATCCTCATTTAATTAAGAGTAGAAGTAATAATAGTTAAGAATCTTTGTTCTTGACATTTTAAGTAAAAATTAAAGTTATTTAAAAAATTTTCTGTTGAGGTGAAATGGAGCTGACAGCCTGACAGTCCAAAAGGCAAACTACTTCTCAATCTCTGTTTCACTAATATGTGATCTTTCAACTACTCCTTATTTTATTATAAATATACTTTTTGCTACATCTGACATTCCAATTTTGAATATCCTTCACACTGCGGTGTTGTCTCATTGATGCGACAATTATCTTACTTTACTTAATTTCTTTAACTATTTTATGTATGGCCTCTCGGTAGGTTTACCATTGCGTTGAGGGTTTTTCAATGCAATTTGCTTGTTTTTTCCATCAGCTTGTAGCTCTGTTAGGACTGTTTGCACCTTTACATTTCCAAATTTTCTTATTCTATTCTCCTGATGATGAATGCTACTGCATTCAAAACATGTAGATAATTTACCCTGTATTAATAAACATAAACCTTTTAATATACCAGTGAGGGAAGACTTAAAGTGTCTAATTTCTTTCCCTTCAAACATACACTCCACTTAAAGTATGGACTATTTCTTCAAATATAAGATAAAGTCTAAAAGGCGTTAGAACCTTGTATATTATTAATAATATAAATGGCCCTTAAAACTATTTCATATATTAAAGTGGACTTAATTATCCAGTATATTTTCGCGACAAACATTTTTTTTTAAATGTTGACTCAATACACTTTTATTCTGGCTACAGATATATTTTCAGTACAACGATCTCTAAAGTCAAGTAACGTTGGCCGCGATTATGATTTGGATGGGTACCGCTTGGAAACTTGGGTGGCCGGATAGAACAAATTTTAATGTGGCGACCCCAAAATAATAGTAAAAAAAGAAATAATCGTGTTATTTTGACAGAATCAAAAAATTATGTTACCTCCTTTTAAATAAAGGGTTTTCATTATTATCAATGGTCAATAATAAATTGGAAAAGTAGAGAAAAAGGATTTCTAAGGTTAGTAATCGGTCAATAATGGCCGTTTTATAGGTCAGTAGTGGAAAAACAAAGATATACCGTTTCTGCTCTTAAAGAATACAATGTTAGGTTTCGTTTCCCATAGTTATAAAAAAATAACAAAAAATGTCAATTATACCCTTTTTGCTCTAGCCCCTTCCAATTTAAGCCAGTAAAAAATGTTATCAAGTTAATTTGTGTAGAGCTACTTGCTTGATGAAACTGCATTTCCATATTGTAAAAAATAAAAAAAAGTAAATACTTGGTTAAAATTCATAAAAAAATATATGAACTTCAAAAAATTGGTTTCTCTATTAAGTTTATATCAAAGTTGTATTATATTATGTAATTTAAGCAGTAGGTACTGTAGAGGGATGCTTTCCCACAGTTTTGCCAAAAAACCCAGTGCCAACTTCATATTTTTTTTCTACATGGAGTAATTTTCAAAATTTGCATTATTTTCTTGTTTTATACCATCGAGCACATCATTATTTTAAATTATATAATTTAAAATTAAATACAGCTCGGTTAAAAAATTTCTATTAATATTACCTACTTTTTTTCGCGTGTCGGCACGGCTTTGTCGCGTCGCCAAGATACAAAGCATGTAAAGGATAGATGCTTAAGGTAGGAATATCAACATGTTTGCCAACCTATAACCTATTTCGTGTAGATTTATTAATTTTTCGTAGCATTTACAAAAAATTTAATTAAAATAAAAAGGAATTTCATAAATTATTTTATGGCGAAAAATTTTGGGTACGATTCTTTAAATTTTATTGTCATTGTTCTTTCACTATATAATTCTAACAAAATTAGCAATGAAATAAATGTTTGTAATATGAGATTACCTAATAAATGTGCCGACCATATTGATTTTATTTAAATGTGAATTATAAAATAATAAACTAAAACAAACCAGGCGAAATAGGTTATAGGTTGGTAATAGATTGACGTTAAACGCTTGGATTTCCATCAAAGCAATTAATTTTTAAAAATAATTTGTTCCAACGTATCAAATTGGTTCAAATTTTAACAGCACATTATCACAAAATCTTGTCTACTCGTCCAAAAAACAGTATTTGTCGGGCTTCTGTCCTAAATTACTATTTTACAAAAAAGCACTTCTACAACATACTATTATTTTGCTAAATAAAATTCACATCTTTTTTTTATTCCAGATCCAGAATTTGTGTTGTTACCGGCTCTCTCGTATTAGCGTTATTAAATTATGTGTGTGGCATTTGAATTAGCCAGATCGGCCAAAATGTTTTAGAGCAAATAAATGGCTTATAGTATCACAATAATATCTATAATAAGTGTGTATGTTATTCCATGGAATATGATGCGGTGGCAGAGGCAGATGATAAAGTTGGCGCCACATGTAAGCTGTTTAGCATTTTTCATTTTTTTTTAGCTTAAGGTGGTGCATATTTTGATCTATATAATATTGTTAAAATGGTGCAATTTATGAATATTTTGCGGCATGACGTAAGTCTAACTGTGTCGGCAAGTTCCTAGACCCCCCTGTTTTACGCTGGGTAGGCATGAAACTATCCTAAACAGTAATTTGCTATTCTTCAGAGTTCAGAACAGGCATCGGAAATGTCCTTTTGGCTTTTATGTGACCAAAAATTGGCCTCAACTCTTCTAAATTGTTCATCGCTAATTGGTAGTAACTAGTAGGTAACTAACGAAACTTACTGGCTAACCATCTAAAAGAAATGGCTTGTGGCAACCAGTATATTACTACATTAGCTTATTCCCGGGCCGTTCAACAAAAAATATCAACTGGATAATTCAAATATATAAGCATCTCTGTCACCATTTCTTCAAAGTCAAAAAAGTACTGATATCGATAAAAAAAAATTGACCATGAAGAGGTACAAGTAATCTTTTTATTATTTTGAAATAAAAATATCGTAATTATTTATTATTTTTTTAAATTTATGACTTAACAAAATAATCCCTTTTTGTTCTGTCAAAATATCAAAATTCAACTGCCATTTTGGTTTGCTTCTCGACTGTACAGCATGGTACGAATCTTTGCTCCACCTGGTAAAAGTCAATTTTTTTTTTAATAAACAGTCTTGTATTTTGTTTCATTTACTCGTTCTTAAATCTCAGAAGGCCCTGTTTGGACAATGCTTCCTATCATTCTCGGAATAAACAAACAACCAAATTTATTGTGACATTTTTAGGGGCTAGTGAAAGAAAATCATTTTTTTAACCAAGCTATCTACTACGAAACCATTTTGGCCCAGGATGAGTCCGTCTAGCTAATCATTGACTTTTCGATGCTCTTGCCTTTAATTCAACATTTCAGGTCCTTACCTTTCAAGAAAACAATTTCTTACAGGTGTTTGGGCTACGCAACCCTTTCTGCCCATATTTGGCTTGCCCAAAAAGCAAAACTCTTCTTTACCTCTTCTATTCATTCTTCTTTCTAAGTGTGCCACAGGCGTTATTACCGTGCTACCCTCCTTATCTTTACACTGTTATACAGATCATTAGGCGCTATGGACATCCTGAGAGGCAGTAGGACAGTGGAGCTTTGAGTTGTAATCGAACTAGTTCGCTAGTGCTAAGTCTTAGCTGAGAAGCTGCCTTAAGCCGTCTTTAGAATTTTTTTGTTTGTTAGCAGTGGTAGTGGACTAGGCCTACTGGGGACACCACTTAAAAAAATGCGCCAAAGGCTTTACCTTGATTACTGGTGGAGAAGCAAGCCCTATTAACGAACCAGCTCCGGCTACCAACTAAGACTACATCTAAAGTTCATCATTCAAGGTATTGTATTTTACTTACAAATTAAAAATTAGTAAGTTTGTTTTATGTTGCCAAGTAGATATTATATACTTTTATGTTGTCTAAAATAACATATTAGAAAATACCGATCCGGGCGGCACGAGGGCAAGGGCAGGGAAGGGGGCGATTGCCCTCTATACGCGACGCCACTGCATGTAGTAAAAGCATAATTAGTACACGAATTAAATAACACACCTAAAATCATAATCACCATATTTTATAAATCAAGTAAAATAATATTACCTTGTTTTTATTGTTCAGGTTACAGGGGTGGCTCGTGCATTAGGGCCACAGTGCCATGACCCTACCAACCTTTTTTTTTTTTTTTGTGAGAGAGGATAAGGAAATCTCTATCTAGACACCCGTGAGTTTGTCTGTTTCTCCTTTTCTTGACTCCGGGTTGTGTCAGCCTCATTGTACTAAAACCCATCCCTCTCCGTTTCATAACATACAATGCCGGAAACCGCTCGCGCATTACCTCGGCATTACATTACATTACCTACCTACCTACCTACCTACCTGTACACCAAACCTTTTATTCATACTCATAATTGAGGCTATGAGTGCAATAACGAACTAACCCACAAAAATTCAAAAAACGTTTTATTGCAGAATCTTATTCGGCATAGCAACTTTTATCAACTCCAAAGTGGACCAACCGACCTTTTGCTTCTCGCTCCTAGCTGGCAGCACTAACCTAGTTTTGGAATTTTATATTCGTTTGGAATACAGAGAAGCAAAGTGGACTAAGCGCAGTAGTTGGTCCACTTTGCTGATATAAGTTAGCTGTCTATGTGCATTGCTGCTAGGTCTAAAATTAGTTTGAGCGGAAAACAAACAAACAGGTCGTTTTTCTTGATTTTTTAACGTGAAAAAACGTAAAAAAAGTATAAGGTCAAGTGGGATAAGTGGGTGTTAAAAATGTAAAAGGTTGATTTTAAGATCATGTAACTTTTACAAAAAAAAAATACGGACTTGATTTTTAGATAGGAAATACTTGGTTATGTTGTTAATATACCCTGGTATTGTAGCTATTATCAATTCAATATTAAAAAAAAAATAAAAATAATAATAAATGCGATCTCTCCAACCCACTTACCCCGGCTATTGGGGCAAGTGGGTTTCCTCTTGGTAAACCGCATATACACAGCATTGCATCTTTTTGGGGCAAGTGAGTTTATAATATGCAGTTTAAGCTACAACATGATTTTTGCAGATTTACAAAATTCCTAAAATTACGAAAGTTATGAACTATTCCTTGGTAACAACAAAAACTTAATAATTATTACTTATAGATTGTTATATGTTGAAAATTCAACCGAAAATATTACTTCCCCACTTGCCCCTGAGGGGTAGTACCCACTTGCCCCACTGATCGAAAAAGCGGGGCAAAGTGGGTACTATGACTCTAAAATTGGTATCCTACAACCTAAAAATCTGAAAAAAAATAAATGGTAACATTACTTATTACAGTTATGGGAATGTAATAACCGCCACGCTAAAATTACGAATAACGAAGATATATATTTTTTTGAATTTTAGACCGAACTACGTATGTGAGATAAAATGAAGGGTGTTTTAAAATTAACGAATACACCTGTACAAAAATTGTCAACTATTAATTAAAATATTCTGTTTCTCAGAGAAGTTACTTTATAACATTAAAAAAATATATAGACCCACTTACCCCTGAAACCCACTTACCCCACTTGACCTTATGTCAATCTGCCAAAATTTGACACCTGTCAAATGTAACTTTTTTATTTGAAGAGTTAAAAAAAATTATTTCGGATTCTTGCAGCTACTATTCTAGAAAGAAATTTGACACTTACCTGTCATTTGACAGTTTAGGTATACCATTTTTATTTTTTGTTTTTAATTTCGCATTTTTGCAGCTACACTGCCGTGCTTCACTTAAAAGTGGTATCTCCACTTTTAGACAAAATGGATATATAAGCATAAATCGGTAAAAAGGATAATTTTTCATCTTTTACCATAACTTTAAAGTGGTATATCATCAAATGTACAAAACTATACGACAACAAAGAAAGTGGTATCTCCACAAGTTAGACAAAACAAGATCCTTAAATGTTGTATCGACCATTAATTAACTATATAGTGACATCCTAACAAAATATAATATGGAGATACCACGTTTAATTCATTCTAGTAATTGCCACGTAGTATGTTTTATATAATTAGTTGGCTTTGACACATTGTTCTGTCCGCTGTAAGTTAGTGGCAACTGTTTTAATTTTTTATTATCATAGTTTATTGTTTTGTATTGTTGTTAAAAAGTGTTAATTAAATTTTAAAAAAATTAAAAAAAAACAATTTTAAATAAATTAAGTACCTACCTTAAAAGTGGTGTCTACCAGAAATTCTTCTAAACGCTTTAGAAAACCACAAAACTATTTCAAAAATGTAAGCAATCAATAGTAGTAATAATTTATTGCGAGACATTGGTAAATATACTATTCTAAACGGTTGGAAAATACGTTTAACTTTAAAGTCGATTTTCCTCGTTTTGACAAACTTGGAGATACCACCTTTAAGCAAAGCACGGCAGTATAATAACCCTCGACAAGAAAAAAAAGTTGACATTTTTATCTGTCAAAATTTGGAAGTTATTTGACACCTAAACTTTTTTATTTGAAGATTTTTAATTTAAGATTCTTATAGCTACTGTCCTGGGAATAATCTAAAAGAAGGTTATTATGAATGCTGATTTTCACTATTTTTCAAACCTATTTTCCTACATTTATTAATATTGGGCTTAGTCCGATATTGCGCTCATAGCCTCAATTATTATTTTGTCTCCCGACGCTTAATTCTTTTGTGAATAATTTAGAATTTAAGACGTTGATGTCTCTAACGGTGTAAAAATTTCCTGGTGCCGTGGTTACTCCCTAGTGCCTCGCCGTACCGGCAAAAACCTGTAATATGCCTAGGCCTAGCCAGGCTGCCGCATAAAACAAAGAGATAGATAAATATATCTCCCTCTCTTACTGGCTCATAGGGATTTTGTGACTTGTCCAGATCCCAAATCAGGCCGCGATTGGCAGATTTGCGAGTTATTCATTTAGTCTAGCCGATTAGTACCAATCGGGTTAGTCCTTCGTCTTTATTACAGCTATCAGCAGGGTGCCAGATTGCTTCGTGGAGCTGAAGACTACAGTGGAGGAAGAACATCTTTGGTCATTTAGGATTTAGTTTATTATTTAGAATTTCTGTAGTAAACTAATATTTGTATCTACTGCTTTTATTTCTTATTTTGGGTATAAAGATTTTTAGTGATGGAGGAGAAATGAAAGCTGAAGACTACAATGAAGGAAGAACATCTTTAGCTCGTTAGCATTCAGTTTATTATTTAGTATTTTTTTAGTAAGCTATTATTTGTATTGTATAATTTTTTTTTAAGGTATGAAGATTTCTAGTAAGAGGGCGGGTGGAAGAGAAAGAGCTTCATGGAGTTAAAGACTACAGCGCAGAAAGAACAGCCTTGGTCATTAAGCATTTAATTTATTATCAGGCCGCGATTGGCGGATTTTCCAGTTATTTATTTTGTCTAGCCGAGTAGTACTAATCAGGTTATTTCTTCGTTGTTACAGCTACCAGCAGGGTGCCCGATTGCTTTTAGAAGAACTCGCTAAATCATTTGCCAAACATCGCGAAAAATCGTGAGACGTCGGAAAAGCACGTTTAAAGGATATTTCCATTAAGCGGACCTACACAACAAGGTTTTAATATAAAAATATTTAAAAAAATTATGCTTTTAAAAAAAAAACCATTTAGTGAAACCGAAATACATAAAGTGTCCCACTTATTATGAAAACAAGTTTATATTTTCGGTATTTCTGAATTGATTGTTTTGAGTGTGGTTACATATGATCCTAGAGCACACTTTTCTATTGCTTAAAATTTTAGTTAACACATTGGCGTACGAATTTAAAGGGGTTTTCAAATAATTATTTAAAGAGTAAAGTACCTTTAACGATTATTTTATTTCAATACTAATATCAGAAGTCGATTTGGCATCCATCAAAACGGGCAAATACGAAGTTTCAATAAATTGCAACAACCAGTGGCATGCGTATGGCCAAATTTGTGTTTATTTATTTTAAAAAATATAGACATCTAAGATACGAGCTATAAGGAACAAGGTAATTACCAAAAATGTTGACCTTTTAACGGCTTTATCTAGAAAAATACCGTACAGTAGAAGCAGTGGCGTACTGTATTTTCTACAATAAAATTAAATTTGCAATGTGACAAATTAGAAAGTAATCAAATACCAATAACTTCATTAAAACGCAAAAAAAATATAAAAACTCAGTTGGCCATGTAAATAAAACAAAATAATTATTTGAAAACACCAATAACAATCTAATAATTACAAAAACAAAATTAACTAAACTAAACATAATTGAGTGTACAACTCTGAACTAATATCTAAATACATTAGAAGTTAATATATTTGACCAAACCACCATAATTTCTAATGCATTTTTCATAAATTTTTCTAGCCCTTAACAACAACAAACCCGAACAAACTTTTCGAACTTCTTGACTAGAAATTTTTGCACATGCTTGTCTTATACGATTCTTCATAGCTTGTAAAGTCGCTGGACGAGTTTCATAAACTTTATTTTTTATACTACCCCAGTTTAAAGTCCCAAGGGACTATAGCGACCAAACCATTTATTTTTAAAACTTTTATTGACCCATCCTCTTACAGAAACAAAATTATGAATTGGAGCGCCATCTACACCAACAAACCCGAACAAACCGTGAATAGCATCCCAAAAATCATGTTGCAAGAACTCCAGAAATCTTACACCATTTAAAGTTGTATCAAAAAAAGGGTCCAATAAAACGATCTTTTAATACACAACACATTTATACACGCAGAGTATTAACTTTTAAAATTAATAACCCAATGTGGATTTTAGTTTTGCCTGCATTGTTAAGCAGTACTCTTTTTTCGTCATTACCTGGTTGCAACGTGTGTAATTGTAATACTTTTTTTAATTTGTAAAGATTTTTATCTTGGTTTAAAATAGTTTAAATGCTTTAATACCATTTTTTTTTGTAAAAATGTTGATGCAGGACTTGTCTAACACCAAAGATTAATTTTGGATTTACGCGGAAATGATTTAAAATTCTTTCATACTGTGGATGATTTCTTGGACGGTTTACTTTTTTTTACACTACCAATCCCCTTGATTGAACATTTGATTGGCTTTAGAAACTGTACTATGCGATTTAAACCGATTAGTGTGTCTTCGATTAAATTCTTGGGCAGCCTCCCTACAATTTCGCGCATTTCTCCTACTAATCTCACTATTTCTACTTTTTCAGCCAAACTTAAACGCATATCTGTTATTTTTTCTACAGCACAAATATTAATAATTTAACTTTTGGCATAAAAATGATTTTCTTGTTGACATAATAATAGTAAATAATATTTTTTTAACATGACCAACTGATTACAATTTTCTTATTTACGCCTGTTTGATTTTTTAAAATTTTTCACCTGGCAAGAATAAAGTATTAGATGTCCTATGTACAAAATTCAAATTTATAGCAGAAAATATAGTACGCCACTGCTTTTACCGTACGGTATTCTTCTAGATGAAGCCGTTAAATGTTCACTATTTTTGGTTATTCCCTTGTTTCTTATCGCGCGTATTTTAGATGTCAAAGATTTTTCAAAAGTAATAACAATAAACTTCGTATTTGGTCATTTTGATGGATGCCAAAATGGACATCTGATTAGTTTTGAAATAAAGTATTCGCTAAAGGTACTTTACTCTTAAAATTATTATTTGAAAATCCCTATAAGTCCGTACGCCAATGGGTTACCTAACATTTTAAGCAATAGAAATCACGTCCTAGGATCATACGTAACCATACCAAAATTCAAAATAAGCTTGCTTCCATTGTAAGTGGGACACCTGTATATACAAAACAACATAACAGAATGTTGCTACCGATTACAGATTACCCAACAAACAATCATAGTCTAAAAAAGGTGACTTTTACCTAAGTTTTTAACTATAAGGCCCGACAGGCCGCTTTAGATAGTCAGAAGTTAGTAATTTATACCACTTTATCACCTAGTGGGGAATAAAACCAAGGTAATAAAGTGGTAAGAAACATCTGTCATTAGGAGAATTGGGCTTCATAGACGAGGCCAAGTAGTCTTCTCCGTGGTATTATAAGGTGTTTTTTACCTGTATTTAACCTATGTGGGCCTATGTTGGGCATGTTATGGGCTATGAAGTCTATAGAAAATCATAACCACAATTTTAGAAAAAGATGAAAATAGTATTTTGTTTTTATTTGTATCAAAGCACAGGAGGAAGGAGTGTTCTTAAATCAGAACATGTCATGTCAGCCGCTATTGATTTTTAAAATGGAGTGGTAGTATACACTGCGTTTTTTTTAACGCGTGCCATAGGGATTTACATGGTAAATCTTTAAGCCTATGTTAGGCACATTTATATGAAACAAATAATATTAAAAGCTGAGAATAGATAAAATATGAGATGGGAGGAAGAAGTTAACATACAATCTGTGCAAAAAATCTCCAAAAGATACCCAAAAAAGCTCTTACCATTTTTTTAAAATTACACTTTTTTACCCCCTTGTAATTTATGTAATTAACTACCTTAGATAAAGAAAAATATTGACACGGCTGTCAGTATTTTCCTGACTCATGAAATTAGTTTTGTAATTTATCATGTCTTGCTACACCGTAAAAGAACGTATTGAAATGGTTTCAAACTGCATAAGAGGAATGTCATATGTCTGCTTTAGAATTAAGAAAATTAATACATGTTAAACCACTTAAAATAAAACATATTTATTACAAACTAAATAATGATCAACAATGTCTAATTTCGGTATAACTTGCCAAATATTATAAAAATGTCACATAGCAGTTTATGTCAAATATACCTGGGTAAACTTAATATACAGGGCTGGGCAAAATAGCGTGATATTATAACTTAAAATGGTATTTTTCAATATTTTGCGTTAGTAAAAAATGGTCCTAAATTGGATATGAGACCACAAATAATATTTGTGTAAAATTTCAACTCGTAGTTCTCAATAGAAATGTGCCTAACATAAACTTAAAGATTTACGATATAAATCCCTATGGCCCGCGTTAAGAAAAACGCACTGTATAGATAGGTATGTACTTATATAAAATTATTATTTCATCGATGTGAAGGGAAAAAATGGGTGCGCGTAAAAAATTTTCGTTTAGATTTCAATTTTACCTAGAAAAACTAACCGCGCCCCAGAAAAAAGGCATTTAATTAAAAACAACAAGGTAAATTAAAATTGAAAATACAAAATTTTTTAAAATGTAGCCAATATTTTGTGCTTGAACGAATAAGTTAGCTCGTTTCTGTGCTTGGTTTTTGTAATATATTTGTTGTTGCTTTAGTGTTACAAGTAATATAACAAAATTAATTGAAAATAATACACCATGTTGAAAAAAATATGGCGTCAGTAGAATATTTCTCCTAAAGGTCGTGATTTCCTGTGGTTTGGACCTTAAAAAAAATTGTACAGGGTTATCCAACCAAGACTAGACAAGGCGATTTTTTGACTTTTCCTGTACTTTTATAAAAAAACTGAAATAGCCATCTTAAGTCATTTTCTCCCGCGAATTCGAATATCTTCAGCAAAAAACAATTGAACATCAAACAAAAGTACTAGGGGTCACTTTGATATTTTTTTAAATGGAACACCCTGTATATTTTTACATTTTTAAATTCCACATAAAATTATAATTATTTTTTATTAAATACACTATTAGTCTATACTCCATAGTTTCCGAGATATTGACTCTCGAAAAGTGACATTTTTGAACTTTGACAGCTTATAACTTTCTAACAGTACGTCTTAGAGCAAAACGGCTTACATGTCCCTATCTTTAAATTTTATTATCTTCCCAAAAAAATCAACTTCCGGTTAAACCGGATGTAACTCGAAATAAGGAAATATAGTTTTTCCGGTTTAACTGGAAGTTGATTTTTTTGGGAAGATAATAAAAATTGAAGATAGGGACATGTAAGCCGTTTTGCTCTAAGACGTACTGTTAGAAAGTTATAAGCTGTCAAAGTTCAAAAATGTCACTTTTCGAGAGTCAATATCTCGGAAACTATGAAGTATAGACTAATAGTGCATTTAATAAAAAATAATTATAATTTTATGTGGAATTTAAAAATGTAAAAATATACAGGGTGTTCCATTTAAAAAAATATCAAAGTGACCCCTAGTACTTTTGTTTGATGTTCAATTGTTTTTTGCTGAAGATATTCGAATTCGCGGGAGAAAATTACTTAAGATGGCTATTTCAGTTTTTTTTTTATAAAAGTACAGGAAAAGTCAAAAAATCGCCTTGTCTAGTCTTGGTTGGATAACCCTGTACCTATAAGTCAGCCCGTATTAGGTTACGCTAGGAGAAAATTTCCTATTTTGTAACTTTCGTCTTGATAGGTCTAAAGTAGGAGAAATATTCGTTTATATGGCATAAATTTATAATAAGTGTTTATGAAGCCTAATTTGGGGTTTTAAAGAATACTGCAGGCCCTATGTACGGCCTATTACTCCATCAAATGTTTCTATCGAAGTAGCTGAATTAATGCCTCGCAACGGATTAATAGCCACTATTATAATGTAGTTAACCTTACTTTTTGGCCGAGTTCGAATATAAACGTACAACGTTTTTTTCGTTGTTCCGGCGTTTTGTATAGCTCCTACGCGACCCCTTTTGTTTCGCCGAAAAAATGGAAACTGATTGTTTTAAAATGGAGAGGGTCAAGCTCCTCCTTGGATTATTCTTATGTCCCCCACAAGTCGGAAGATTACCACCGTACAGGGTGTTGCACTATAAATGGACCCCCCCTTTAACTTTTTTATCCAATGGTATTAAAAAAAATGGTAAATACAAAAGTTGTAGGATACAACGTAAAGTTTTTTATGAAATAGTTTAAATATATATAGGGTGTTGCAGAAATGCGTGGCACACAAAAATATAGTTTTTTCTTATGGAACACCCTGTATATAATACTCTTAAATGATAGGGCTGATCTTCCTGATAAAAATGGTATATAATTTGTTGTAATTATTATTATGTTAAAGTCAAAAAACGCATATTTAAATTGTAATTGTAGCAGGCCATGGATTAAATTGTACTTGAAGCAAGCCATGGATTAAGCATGGCGCTTTCAATTATTATTTGGATATTATGTTTGACAACTTGTCAGAATTAGGTATCTGATTATAATAGTAAACGTTTTAAAATGATTTATACAGTGCAAGAAAAATTTGAAATATCGTCGTTATCAGTGGCGAAGCGTACGAGTAGACAAGGTAGACATTGTCTACCCAAAATTCTACACAAAAGGTTTATTTTTTTATTATAAAACAGTTTTATAAAATAATTATTTGTTAATGTACTTTGACTTTTAACTTTATTAACGTCCAACAAATTGCAGCATTGTATCAAACATCAAACTATTATAAAAGAAACTCAAACCGGCCGACCGGCAGCGTGTTGAGACCGCACGTATGGTAAATAAATGTAATACGCACTACGCAGCCGGGGTACAGAGAGACACATCGAGATTTGTCTTTTAAAAATGCAGCCACCATGCAGGCGGGCGCTTCCCTCACTGCTGAAAGTGTCGATGCAAGCACGCGAATTTCGGGCGATCCGAAGACACTTGAGCGTTTGTCTTTGTTGTTGACCAGCTATTTACTATGTATTACCGGCGCGATATAATATGGCTTTAGGAATCGTATGCGACTTGGTCGATTTCTATATTGCAGTTCTGTGTTCTCTCTCGCCTGGTAAAGACGGTTGTTGGTGGCAGAGTAATTATTATTTTATTTTATTAACTCTTCGTTTGATTTTATGTTTTATGATTGTATTGATTGTTCGATAATAAAATAAAATGGCAGATAATAGAAGACCCGATTATTTATGTAAAACAACGTAGTTTTTCAACTCTATCTCTAAAAGAAAAATTACATTTGAAAACTTCCCAAAAGCAGCCAGAACTAAATATATCGCAAAAAGATGGAAAAACTATCCGGAAATTTCAAAAAAGTTGGTACGAATCTTTTAGCTGGTTGACGGAAAGTGTCAATACGAATGCATTATATTGCTTTCCGTGTAGTCTGATTGGTGGAGAGGAACCCTGTGCAAAATCTGGTGTTAATGTGATAACAAAATTTTTGTACAGAAAGCCAATATTTTTTAACAATAAAATGTTTCACCAATGTGACCAATGTGTTCGTACACAAATTATATGTATTTAAAACAAAGCTCAATTTAATTTTTTATGTCTATCCAGAAAAAAAACCACGCTTCGCCACTGGTCGTTATACATTAAAAATAATAAGAATAGACATGCTGCCAGACGAAAATATATGATTCTACATGACAACGGACCCGCGCCAGCTTTAAATACATTTAAGCGTGTATATGAACTACTAAGGAATACTAACGTTTGCAATAGAAAAACAGGACTGTTACTATAAATGAAGATGAAGAATTAGAAATCCTTTTATATTTTCAAGGCATGTTTATTTATCGGTTTATTATATAAAAAAAATCTTAAATGCACAACTATTAATAATAATGCTGCATTATTAATTCTAGAGTATCCTGCTAATTCGATAAGAAATGGTACCAAAGATCTTGAGAAAAGTGTCTGGAAAATTTATAAAACTTTAAAAAAACACAAGTTCCACCCGTTTAAGCCGACAAAAGTCCAACATTTAACTGAAACGAACAAACAGAAACGTTTGAAATTCTGCAGAATTATGCTAGAAACTCTTAAAAGGTATCCAACTTTCTTTTACAAAATAATGTGGATCATGCTTCAGCACGGCAGGACATCCAAATAGAAAGGACATACATTATTGGTCTACCGACAATTCCAAAAAGTGTTTTGAAGTAAAACATTCTGGTCGCCGATCTGTAAATGTTTGGTGTGGGATAAAAGACTTTAGGATTTTGGGTCCGATCTTTTTTAACCATTCTCTGACTGGTATACGTTACCTTGACATGCTTCAAAACAACATTGAATATTTGTTTGATAATTTACCCCTAAATTAAGTGGAAGGTATTGTTTTTCAACAAGATGGGGCACCAGCCCATAATGTAGGTGGGGTAACAACTTTACTAAATGGAAAATATGAAACCTGGATTGGGAAACATGGAACAATTACGTGGCCGCCGAACAGTCCAGACCTAACTCCGCTTGATACCTTTTTATGGGGTATTTAAAAAATAACATCAATCTTAAAGAACATGATAATAAATGTCGACTTATTAAAAGCACAAATTCGAAATCAAATCGATACTATCAATAGAAATCAACACTGGGTGGTCAAAGCTAAACTGTGTTAATTCTTCATGGCGTTTCAAAATAAATAAATTCAGTTTTATAAAACATCCCAAGTAACATTTTTTAGTTCTTCTTCGACTTACGACTTATTTTTGACAAAATTTAACGTTGTCCTGCCGACAAAATTAGTTGCCCAAAAGGGCGTATACTACCCGTCGTTGTATCAACGTCGTATTTACGTAAAAACGTTTTAGTTTATCATCAACAACGTTAAATATCGTTAATTTAGGTTCTCGCTTAAAACGTCACCCAAAAAAGACCATTCTCGACGTTAAAATTCCTTAGATTAGGAAACGTAGTACACTTCAACGATATCAAACGTCACCTGTTGCTACGGAGAAATATCCATTGTTCAACGTTATAAATGCCAACCACAAGCCAAGCTCTTCTTTTTTTCTGTCTCTCAGTGGTTGATTGGTTCCCAACTAGCAAAATTATATTTATAATGATTGTATAAACCACTACACAAGGAAAGTTGATAAAACCAAATTATTTTTAAAGGGGTTTTTAAACCGTAACACGATAGCTATACAACCAAAAAAGGCCCATTTTTATAAAATATTTTAATTCTATAGTGTCTGTATTGTAAGGCTATACAGTCATTATACAATTCATATAGGTATATTTAAATAACACTTATTAAACTGTTATATAGATGTCCTCTTGGACTGCCTTATAAATTGCATTTATTTTAAACAACAATTTCATTTTATAATGTTGAAGAACTACACCAAAATACCGCAAAAGTGTTGTAGAACCCAGGTCTTGCAAAATAATATGAATAACATTTATAAGTTAAAATGGCGATGGAATATTTCTAATAAAAAATATTTTGTAATGATAGAATCTTTGACAAACGGCATTAAATGACGAATCTTATGTGCCCGGCAACTTTTTCTGACAAAATATATATACTTTTACTTTAATTTAATCTGCAGTATATTTTACACTAGATTTAATAAGTGGATGATAGAATAATTATGTAATTATGGCCTTTGTCTAGAAAAATTGATAATTTTCGTGTATTTTTTGTTTAAGAAAATAACATTTGCATAATGGCGTCAGTCGAAATAGCGAAAGGAAGTGAAAGATATGGCGGATTTTTAATACAATGTTTTCGTTCTCTTTTCGTCATTATACGACGCTTTGGTTGAATAATATTGTCTAATTATACGCTAAAAAGTCGTTTGGTTCTTTTTGGGTCATTATAGGAGACTTTAGTGGTGTAATGTTGCCTATGCAGGCGCTAAAGAAACCTTACATGAACGCCATCTATACCGTTTTTGAAAGGTTGCCAACTCCTAATTAGGTAGGTACCTAGGTGTATTATAATACTAGTCAAAAGTCGAAACCCATTTTTAAATTTTGGGACCATTATGAGCCAACCATGTCCAAAGTAATTAAGTAAGAGGATTTATTTTATTTTATAGTTTGTTGACTTAACTACTTGTGATTTTTAAGGATGTGTTTGTCCCCTTCTCTGTTTTCACCTCTATTTTTAGGTAGGATCTAGAATATATTATTTTATTATATACACTTTGTCAATGAAATTGTATGTTCTTCAACAATAAAGCATGTTTTAATTTAATTTAAACTTGTTTATCGTCATTTTTGTTCTATAAACGGAAATGAGGTTAAGTTGTATAACGCGGTGTTAGTAAACATTTTATTCTAATAAGATACATTTTAATGTTATAAGAATTTTATAATAGTGACAATTTCTAAGATTATGAACGTCTATAAAATAGTTTTAAAGTAGTTCTGTAAGAGTTGTATTGTCTTAATATTATACTAATTTTAATAAATTATTTTAAAGTAAGCTACACAATTTCTTATTCAATGTGTATAAATCTATTTTATAACTGTTGTATAAGAGTATTGACAAATACTATACACTTTATATATACATCTTTTAGAACAATTTTAAAAGGGCTGTGTAAAATGTGATATAAATAATTATGCAATACTAATAAAACACAGTTACTCCTGATTGCCGTTTCTACTATAATATTTGTTGTATATTCATTCTTACAACTATATTATGGGATAATTTGGTTCGTTCGCTAGAATGGTTTTAACTATCGGCATTATAGAACTGAAGTATTCTTTAAATAGCACTAACGAACACCTATATAATACTTTTGTCGTTTTGGATATCCATATTGCTAGTTGGGGTGTCATTAAAGTCAACTGACAAAAGTGAGGTTTGAAAGGATCTGGCACAGAAGTAGCATCACACTGTTTTGTCTAGTGATGGGATAACTCGAGTGAAAAAAACCGATCACTCGGTTTTTTCAATCACTCGAATTATTCGATTATCTTCGGAAATCATTCGAGTGACGAAATGAGTGATGAACATAATGGTTTTTGATAGTGATGGGATCACTCGAGTTAAAAAAATAACCGATCACTCATTGCGGGGCTATACAAAGTAGTTAGTTTATGGAACTGGGACCTTTTTTTTTTTTTTTTTTTTTTAGAAGTCAAAAAATATACCTATGTGGTTGATTATTTAAGTGAAAAATTTTTTTTTTTTTAAATTGCCCCTCATATAGCATTTGAGTGAACAATCGATTATCATTCGGTTTTTTAAATCACTCGAATTCTCGATAATCGATTATTGAAATAACTCGATTTTTCCCATCACTAGTTTTGTCCTCGTCTCACTTTTCGTTGGAGGCCAATATAGTACGCTATCCTGTTCCCAAGAATGAGGAACAGGCTCAATTTCATTTAGCGGCGTTATACAGGGTGGCCCTTTAGTGTGGCAAAGTACAATAGCTCCGTTACTATTTCAAATACATTAAAAATATTAATACAAAAGTTGAAGGGCAGTAAGTGACTTATAACGTAAAATTATTTTTAACTCTATAGGGTGGCTCAAAAAAGCGGAACAATAAAAAATGTACTTTTTTCAAATGGAACACCCTGTATATTTTTTCATTTTTCAATTCCACATTAAATTATAATTATTTTTTATTAAATACATTATTAGTCTATACTTTATAGTTTCCGAGATATTGACTCTTGAAAAGTGACATTTTTGAACTTTGACAGCTTCTAGCTTTCTAACAGTACGTCTTAGAGCAAAACGGCTTACATGTCCCTATCTTTAATTTTTATTATCTTCCCAAAAAAATCAACTTCCGGTTAAACCGGATGTTACTCGAAAGCAGGAAATATAGTTGTTCCGGTTTAACTGGAAGTTGATTTTTTTGGGAAGATAATAAAAATTGAAGATAGGGACATGTAAGCCGTTTTGCTCTAAGACGTACTGTTAGAAAGTTAGAAGCTGTCAAAGTTCAAAAATGTCACTTTTCAAGAGTCAATATCTCGGAAACTATAAAGTATAGACTAATAATGTATTTAATAAAAAATAATTATAATTCTATGTAGAATTTAAAAATGAAAAAATATATAGGGTGTTCCATTTGAAAAAAGTACATTTTTTCTTGTTCCGCTTTTTTGAGCCACCCTATAGAGTTAAAAATAATTTTACGTTATAAGTCACTAACTGCCCTTCAACTTTTGTATTAATATTTTTAATGTATTTGAAATAGTAACGGAGCTATTGTACTTTGCCACACTAAAGGGCCACCCTGTATACAAGGTGTTTCAGAACATGTGGGGAATCTCTCGGATTCATATAGATTAGGTGAAAATAATATGATAAGTTCATATAATATTTTTTCCTAAGAGCCCCCCTCGAGGAGATATATGCCCCTAAAGACCGGCCCTGAAAACTATTTTTTTATTGATAGCCTTTGAATCGCCCTGTATATTTTGATTAAAATTTAGTATAATCTACACTATAGAAAGCT
Organism: Polydrusus pterygomalis; assembly: GCA_963969555.1. NCBI lineage: Eukaryota > Metazoa > Arthropoda > Insecta > Coleoptera > Curculionidae > Polydrusus > Polydrusus pterygomalis. The sequence goes on along the minus strand of OZ018381.1, from coordinate 3,634,557 downwards.
TTAATAAATAGATTAATAATAAAATGTACAGTTCATTCTGTGGGCCAGGGACGGACTAGCTTGTGCATTAAAAATCTTACATCTTTGACAGGTGTCATGGAATCGGGATTTTTATATTATTTTTTGATAGCTTACGTATTTTAGCGCAAAATAGATACTCTTCGTAGATTTCGATAAGTTGAACCGTTTTCGAGAAAAATCAACTTGACCGTTAACATACTTTAAAAAGGTTTAATCGTACCAGAATCTGTTTCGTGTCTTTTCGTTATAATAGGGGTGTTATGGAGGGTGCAGCAGCCTTCAGTACATCATGCCCGGGAGTGTGTTAGAGTAGAGGGAGCCCACATTGAGCCTTGTTATAAATTTTTTAATTAAGTAAAAATCCGTTCATTTTCCTATTATTATAGTTATAATAATTATTAACGTTATTGTCTTTTTCTCGAAAACGGTTCAACTTATCGAAATCTGCGAAGAGTATCTATTTTGCGTTAAAATACGTAAGCTATCCAAAAATAATATAAAAATCCCGATTGCATGACACCTGTCAAAGATGTAAGATTTTTATGCCCAAGCTAGTCCGTCCCTGGCCCACAGAATGAACTAAACATTTTATTGTTAACCTATTTAATATAGCTTTTCATGGTGTAGATTATACTAAATTTTAATCAAAATATACAGGGCGATTCAAAGGCTATCAATAAAAAACTAGTTTTCAGGGCCAGTCTTTAGGGGCATATATCTCCTCGAGGGGGGCTCTTAGGAAAAAATATTATATGAACTTATCATGTTATTTTCACCTAATCTATATGAATCCGAAGATTGCCCACATGTTCTGAAACACCCTGTATACTACTTTAAAGTTTGGCCTATTAAATTGTAACGGAAATTGTTAAACTGTCGCACTTTCAAATTTGTAGGGTTATGTTGTTTTCTTTTCTGGATTCTTCTTTTCTTTACAGAAATAAAGTTTTAATAAGTTGTGAATTTTGAACTGTTTTGGTAGTTTAAGGTTAAGTTTGAACCTCAAGTTAAAAAAGGTATCAAATAGGTGCAATTTTCCAAACTTTTGAGTCTTAAAGTGTAGAATTTTCAACTTAATGCGTGTTCTTGTTAAAATAGGTGATATTTTAGAATAAACTGCGGACCTCTCCATTTTTAATTTATTAAAGGACGAGATCAAAATGTCGCCATGTTTTACTACTTTGAAATTTATCAAATTTTATTGTTGTAACATTATTTTTAACGCTTTAACAAAGTCGACAATAATAAATGTAGATTTATTTTAACTCACAATGTAAACCAAAACGATTAAGTTTTTTTTTTAACTTTTTGCCATTTTTATTAAAATTTTTATTAAAAAATCATTATTTTTAGGGCGATCCCTAAATTTTGGAAGTATTATATTAATATTTAACAGTAAAGTGGCCATTGTTGTCATTTTTAATACATATCTTTGGCAATTTACTTTATTTAAGCAAAAACTGTAAGTGCAGTAAATAATTATATATAATAATACTTTTTAGAACAAACACTCATTTGCTGCACTAATTCCGATGTATAGTTTAATTAAACAAACCTAAAGTTAATAAACAGTTGACGTTAGAAAATTTTAACCTAGGATAGGTAAATCTTAACTGAAAAACTTGTTTTAAATTAACGTTAAAAATGGTTTACAAAATAAATCTAAATAAACTTTAAGACGCGGGGCAACGTCGTAAAAACCCGAATTTTATTCCCCAAACTGGTATAAATAAGGGTCGCAAGACGTGGTGTTAACGTTGTGCGTTAACGTTAAGTCGACGGCACCGACGTTTGCCCAGCGTTAAAATGCTACTTGGGATCCGAAACCTTAATATTATCTGCCTTCCTTGGGAAAAAATGCAGGTGAAAGAATTGGGTCGTCCCTTGTCCCATTTGTTTATAACAAACACTCAAAGTGAGTGGAAATCACGAATTCCAAATTTATGTTTGTTCTATCTATTATGTTATTCTTTGGAATATCGAGAAATACACTTTATTTTATGTGTTGCGATTTAAAATAATATCCTTATTATGCAACATGTATTTATTCGGTAAGTTTTTTTTCTAGATTTTTTCATAATTTTTTTTTGATTAATATTTTTGGCACACAGGCCTATATGAGTCTGTGTTTTGGCCCCACCTGTTTTAATTATCACCAGCCGTCTCTGTTACTGACCTCGTTGACGTTATAATTAAAATTGTGTTATTCCATACTTTTCAAACATTCCAGCAATTAAATAATTTATATTACTATTAATTTTAGAGAGCATATATTATCTATAACACACGCGTTATTATTTAATTATTTCCGTACTTCATAATTGTAATTACTATAATATTGCAAGCCTTTAGTGCCCTCAATAATATACAGGGTGCTACAAATCTGTGTGCGTACATGGGTATCTCAATAACGGTAAGAGTTACGAAGATGGTTAAATTGAGGTAAAGTTGCGTATTTTCGGGTTTAATTATTTGGTGAAAGAAAATTCTTAATATTCCGATTATCGTCGGAGATATCCGAAAAGAATAGTAAAATTCAGGTTTGGTTTATATTTTTTTGCTTGCGAAGAAAATATAGGTACCCTTATAAGTCAATTTTGTCAAAAAATTTCGAACAATCAATCCTCCTAAATTCATTAGTACTCTCCTATTTTAATTATTGTAACTTTGTTTATGGCGACCATTCTTCACTAAGAAAATTGGCTTAGCTAGATTTTTGTGCTGAAAATTTTTAGTAACCATAGTTTAAATAATAATTACAACCATCACTATATTTTATTAATAATAACTAACTCCGATTACTTATAGTTACTAATATTTTTATTTGAAACCACAATGATTAATAGGAATTCTTATTACTGTAATAACTGCAAATTCTTATCCAATTAGCACAACTTAGTATGTTGCTGAGTTACTTTTATTTCCAACTAAATATTACTGTAGTTACTGCAAGTACAAGGTTTACTACAAGTCGATCATCAAGTAGTAGCGGCAGCAAAACATGAACTAGTGAGAACTAAAAATCGACTGAAATGGGTGTCTGATTGCGCAGATTGTATGGGACTACCAAGAGATGGCACTAAAGGCTATATACAACAAACAAAGGTTGATATGATAGCTGTTAGTTCGAAGTTTTTTTTATGTTTGTAGTCAGGGTTGCCAGGTCTACCGATTTTTCGGATCATCTACCGATATACCGATTTAGTATTGAAATCTACCGAAAACTAAAAAGACTAGATTTTTAGCAATTTCTGGGTTCTGGGATAACTGCCAAATAGAATGTAAAAAAAACACGTGTTTTTCTGTCTTTGTTACGGTATTTTAGCGAGTATCTTTGCGAAAACTCCTTTACTACCATATAAATTTATAGCAATAGGCAACACAAAATACTTCAGAATAATTTCTTTTGCTGTAAATCCTATGTAAGTATATTTAGGAAAACGCATTTTTTACGTTTTTTAAAATATTTGTATTGTTATTTTCAAAATATATATAGGTACTGTTATTGCATTTTTATTGTATTATTACAAACATTCACCATTTTCCAGTGTAAATTAAAAAAAATAGGAAAAAAAAATGTGATCTCACCTTCATAGTTAAAATTTTGACAATTTGGTAGGTATTTGGCGCCAAGAATAAAAATGACCAAGAAAATAGCAAATACTCGAATACACCAAAATAACTACCTACATTTTATACAGAAGGTAAATCTACCGATTCTTAACGAAATCTACCGAAAAATTACGAGCCTGTCTACCGAAATTACAAATTTTCACCTGGCAACACTGTTTGTAGTTCGTAGGTATAAAGTATGAACACCTAACCGTAGTGGCGGATTTACAAATTTCCGCTAGTAGGCTATTCAATTTTTGGCGCCCCTCGGCCCCTCAGTGGCGGCTCGTGACTTGTTAACTTGGGGGTGCACTAAAAGCCTGCTGCAGGCGTAATGCGCCGCAGGCGAAATTTTTTTAAGACCACGCCCAAATTTGGTCAATAATTTATAGTAAATATTTTAAAAATTTATGATTACCTACTTATTTTATTGAAAATTAAATAAGATAAAAAAATAAAAAAGGCCAATCTATTTTTCATTAGCGGGTACATTGTTTAAAAGTAAAGTCTAATCTTCTGTTTTTATTTGCAGCAAACTTATCAATAACAATAAAGTCCCTAAATCTACACTTTGTGATCTGTGTCAAGTTAATTTCGGGTTTAGGTCTTCCCTCAATTTTAATTTCAATTCGTCACTCGTTTCTTTGTGTATATAATAATGTTTTTTTTTATTTCTGTAAGATAAAAAAAAAATTTGAGCCAAATTTGCCTCCCCCTAAAATCTGCCGCCCTAGGCTCCAGCCTACTCAGCCTACTGGTAAATCCATCACTGCCTAACCTATAACCTATACTGACGAAAACAAAAGAGTTCGGTAGTACGGTATTAGGCACCTTGCCTTGCAATCTGAATAAGTATTTTAAAATCCGTGATCTGTGACTGTTAGATAAAATACAACCTTATTTAATATTGTATAAATAGGGATTCTTCCAGAATAGAAACAGTTATTTTTGTATCTAGGGTGCGAAATACTACATAATTTTGCACACCAGTTGCAAACAATATTTTGTCTACAACTACTTTAATTTGATTAAACTAAAACCATAAAACAATATTTTTATATTATAATATTTAATGCAAATTAATTTTTAGAAACTTATACCTAGTTGAATCTGTCCCAGATATAACTATGAAAACCAATATGTTTGGTTTGGTTTTGTTGCGGTTTCTTAAAGTAAAATAATACATTAATGGAGAGTCTCGAAACGAAAGTGAAGATGATTTATCCTGTACCCCACCAGAAATATCAGTTGCAGCCACACTTGTTACATTGAATCTTCTGCCGGAAAAATCCAGACGGCAGTATGAACGATTTAAAACATGGTGTTTGATAAAAAATGTGAAAAAGCATCCGGAAATATTTTAAAATATCAATAGTAGTTAAATTGCCCACATTATAATCAATGTCTGTTATGTTTCTTACCTAAAATATAGGATATATTATTATAAATATTAGTATTCGGGTCTGAAAGACGAATTTTTCTTTAGCAATGAAATTCTGCTGTCAGCTTAATTTTTTATTTATTTATCAATCAATATATTTTTTTTGTTTTTTTGTCACTATGCTTTTACAACAATTAAAATACTAAAACTAGGTCAAATATAAAATATACAGTACTAATAATATGTAACAATTCTCCCCTGCAGTAATTGTTCTTGGGAAAAATTACTCTTCTTTGCTCGTCTGCTTATAAACATCCAAAATACAAAGTTTGGATACGGGTCGTCGTAAAATGTTTCCATTTGCCAATTTTACATCAACTGTTCGAATTCGTTTATCTTTCCCAGGATATAGTTGGATTATTCTACCTTTAGGCCACAGGTTTCTAGGACCATTAGGATCAACAATAATGACTATATCATTTAACTGTATAGGAATTGATTCTTCGTACCATTTGGGCCTTTTAACCAAAAAAGGCATATATTCGTGAGTCCAGCGTTTCCAAAAATAATCAGTCAATTTTTGAGCAGCTCTCCATTTTGACATCAGGTTGAGATTTTCGTAGTCAATATTGGCACATGGTAGGGATGCATGTGATGGACCTATTAGAAAGTGATTTGGAGTAAGTGCTTCATCTTCGTCTGAGTCGAGGTGAAACGTGAGTCAGTGGTCGCGAGTTAATAATGTTTTCACATTCCGCGAAGACTGTTCTTAAAACATATTCTGGAGGATATTTCTCAGTCAAAATTTCTGCTAAAATTTTTTTAACTGATTGAATTAGTCGTTCCCATGCTCCACCCATGTTGGGACTTGCAGGTGGATTGAAATTCCAACGAATGTTCTTCAAGGAACAAAATGTATTTATTTCTTCATTTTTTAATTCTTTTATTGCTGTCTTCAATTCTTTGTTGGCAGATTTAAAGTTTGTGCCACAGTCGCTATATAGTTCTTCGGGAAATCCTCGTCTGCAACCAAATTGTCTCAAAACGTGAATAAATCCGTCAGTACTTAAATCGTGTGCAATTTCCAAGTGTACTGCTCTGGTAACCATACAAGTAAAAATTACACCATACCTTTTTTCATGGCTACGTTTGACAGTTACAAAAAGAGGACCGAAATAGTCAACACCAGTTTTTATAAATGGGCGAACGGTTGGCTCTAGTCGGCAGTTCGGAAGTTGTCCCATAGCTGGTATAGTTGGCGTTACTTTTCTATTTTTGCATTTTTGACATTTAGCCCAAACTTTTCTTACAGCCTGTCTCATTCGCAAAATCCAATATTTTTGTCTTAAATTATTTATGACAGTTTCTTGACCATGATGGTAAACTTCTTCGTGATAATGTTGTATAATAAGTTTGGTTATATAATGATTGGGATCTAAAAATATTGGGAATTTAAGATCTTCACAAGCATTTAAATTTTCCAGTCTTCCATTTAAACGAAGAATTCCATCTTGGTCCAATGTACATGTTAAGGTGTAAAGTCTGCTGTCCTTTTTTATTGGAATTTTATTTTGTAAACAATATATTTCCTCGTAAAAAGCGTCTTCTTGTACTTTTTTGTATAATAATTTCTCTGCAGATTTAATTTCTGCAATACTTAATTCATTTTCCATTAATTTTTTTTTATTTTTACTATTGTGTTTACAATTTTGAATAAATCTTTGCATCCATGCTGTAGATCTCAATAATTTTGTCCATTTTGAAAAAGCTTCTGGTTTAGGAATCGGAATACTACGTTTCGGAGTATTTAAAAATACGAATTCTTTTCTCTCTTCTTTCTCTTCAATCAAGTCTGAACGCAACTGTTCTTCTTTAGGCCAACTTTCTGGTGACTTTTGTAGAAACTTAGGTCCAAATAACCATCGACTGTTTAAAGAAAAATCGAGGTTGTGGATTCGTTTAGTAGCTTCGTCGGCGACATTCTCTTTTGAGCTTATATAATTCCAATCTTTGGCATTTGTAACACTTTGTATTTCACCTAAACGTTGAGCAACAAATACCTTATATCTGTTTGCTTCTGATCTAATCCAATGTAATACTGTTTTCGAATCTGTCCAGTAATATATTCTTTTTATATTTAAATCTAAATTTTCTTTTAGATAGGTTCCTAATCGTGCTCCCATTAACGCAGCTTGTAATTCTAATCTAGGAATAGAAACAGGTTTAAGAGGTGTAACTCGTGCTTTTGCATTAACCAGTGCGGTTTGAATTCTGTCTTCTTCTTGACATCTTATGTAGGCAATTGAGGCATATGACCTTTCTGATGCATCACAGAAGACGTGTAGTTGGATATCTGAAATTTTCCGATTTAATGTAAAATAAATCCGTGGAATTTTGAAATTGAAAATATTTTTGAGATCTGTAATCCAAGTTTCCCATTTTAACGTTAAACTGTCTGTAATTTCGTCGTCCCATCCCAGCTTACTACGCCATATATCTTGTAAAAGAATTCGTCCCTGTATAATAAAATTGATTAAAAATCCTATTGGATCAAAGACGGACATTACTACTTTCAAGACTTCTCTCTTTGTTGGTCGACGATTATACTCCAAAATATTTTTATCAATTTTGTGAAATTTGGTTTTAAAGGTAAACGTGTCGTCAAAACAGTTCCAAAAAACACCCAAAATTCTATCGGTACTATTTTCACCGTTTGGCTCAAAGTTTTTATCACCTTGTGCTTTTAATTCCGGGCTAATATCTGTTAAAAGTTCTTGAGAATTGGCTATCCAATTGCAAATTTGAAAACTGGCTTTTGAATGGACATAAATAATATCTTTAATAAGTGTTTTACCTTCTGCTATTGAGTCGGCATTACCTAAATAATCATCCATGTAGTGCTCCTCTATAATTGCTTTTGTCGCCAAAGGGTAAACGTTTTCGAAGTCACGAGCATTTCTATTTTTGGCTTCTTGGGCTAGACATGGTCCATTTGAAGACCCAAAAAATACTACGTCGATTTCATAGGTATCTGGATCCTTCTTTCTATCCATTCCCCGCCATAAAAACCTTTGAGCTCGACAGTCTTCCTTCCTGACTTTGACTTGTAAAAACATTTCCTTAATATCAGCTGTAAATGCATATTTTTTAATTCTAAAGTTAAGCAAAATTTTATGTAAAGAATTATACAGGTCAGGACCGGTCAATAAACAATCATTTAAACTTATACCATGAGATTTTGCCGAAGCATCAAATACAATTCTAAGTTTATTTGGTTTGTTTGGATTTGTGATACCGAAGTGTGGCAAATACCAAGTTTTATGGCTTGTTTCTTGTGACTCGGAATCTGAAAGCTTTCTTATGTAACCTTTTTGCAATAATTCGTTTATTTTATCACAATATGTTTTACCATATATTATATTTTTATCCATTTTTCTTTCAGTGCATAATAATCGATTCATTGCATTTATTTTGCTTTCTGGAAGAATCATATTTTCATTTTTCCAGAGAAGTCCAGTCTCATACCTATTACCTATTCTTTTCATAGTTTTTTCAAGAATGTTTTGAGCCTTTATATCATCTTTACATATTGATTTTTCCATTTTTTGTAAACCAAAATTATCAATTGACCACTGCTCCTTTACTAGATCGTGCAATATATCTAAGTCATCGTTTTGTTTGTTGTTTACATAGCAAACAAAACTATCATCTCGACTTTGTTCTGATGTAAGCGAGCAATTTCCGTGTATTACCCAACCTAGTAAAGTTTTACTTAATGCAGGACCATTCCAAGGGCCTGTAATAATTTTTCTATTTACCAATAATGGCCAGTTGTCTTGTCCAATTAAAATTTTTGGTTTAGCATTATTCATTGAGGAAATCTGATTTTGTATATAAGGATATTGTTTTGAAATCTCACCTAAATTTATTGTTTGAGCTGGAAGTGATAGTCCTTTTATTGTTCTTGCGCGTCTAATCTGAAATACTTTACCATCATGTTCTGCCTTGATCGAAAAGCTTACAGTTCTTGAGTCCATCTGCTCCTTTACCTGATTATTCGTCCATTGAATACAGAGAGGCAGTTGGGGTCCATTTAGATTTAAACTGTCTGCTAAATCTTGATCAATAAGCGTGACTGTAGAGGCATCGTCTAAAAGTGCATATGTATTTAGAGTTTTGTTATTACAATTAATAATTACAGGTACAATTTTTAAAAGGACTTGTTTATTGGTTAAAATGTGACAGTTTACTTCCATTTGTTTAGTTTCGTCTATTGTGTTATCCGTATTTTCAATTTTATTTTTATGAAGAATTCTATGATGAAATTTTGTACATTTATTTACTCCACACATTTTCTTTCTCTTGCAATCTGTAAGAGAATGATATGGCACTAAACAGGAAAAACAAATTTTATTTTCTGTTAAGAAATTCCATTTTTCATCTACAGAAAAGGATTTAAAGGTAGGACAAGTACTTAGGTGATGCAGGTCTTTAGTACAGCACATACACTTTTTGGTTACCGTATTTAATACTGAATTTTGCCTGTAAGGTGGTTTTTTTGGTTTTCCATTGTTATCGCTTGTTATGTCATAAAATTTTGGCATTTGAATTTGACAAGCAATCATTGCTTTTTGATCTAACCAGCTACTAAATTCTACAAGCTTATATTTATTTGTGTTTTTGCTGGAAATATATTCAATCCACATCATTTTGTAGGAGTTTGGAAGCTTATTTAATAGCTCCTGTAACAAGGTAGGATTTTGTAAATGATCTGTTTCATTAAGGGATTCAATAGTTCCAACAAGATTTTTTATTTCATCAGATAAATTTATTAGGGTATCTAGTCTCTCCTCTTTAACAATCGAGATATTTTTTACCCTTTCAAGAAGCATAGAAATAATGTGCTGAGGTTGTCCAAATCTACTTTCCAAAATTTGTATAATTTTACCAACATTTTGAGGCATGATAAGTAGACTTTGCACAATCTTATATGCATAACCTTTCAAGCATTTTTGCAATCTACAGTGGTTCTCTTCTTGAGAATATCCGCATATCTTTGTAGAATTTTTAAATTGAAAAATAAAATTTGGCCATTCTATTGGATTACCACTGAAGATTGGCAATTCTTTTGGCATTGACTGTCGTGTTAATATTCTTGTAAGCTGAAGCGGATTGACTTGCGTATTTAAATCAGCAGAATTATTTAAAAGTAAATTATTATTTACCTCGTGATTGACATTGACACTGTCATTTTCGACAACATTTACTTCTTTTTTACCTATTTTTTCTGTATTTTTCCAAGGAGGACATCCTTTGATCCATTCTTCAATATTAGGAGCTTCAGAATATGACTCACTTAACTCCGTCTCCACTGACTCAGACTCACACTCTTCTTCATCCAATTTTGCCAATTTTAACTGAAGTTCCAGGTCTAGCATCTCTCGATCTAATTGCTTTTTCTTTAATTCTACTTCTATCTGTGCCTGCTGGCGTCTTAACTTGTTTTTCTGACTGTCTTTTGATGTACCCTTGCTTGTGCTCTTCTTCCCCTTTTCGGAACCATAGGATTCTAATGGCACCTGAACATTTCTAGTGGTTGGAGAAACACTGGTCTGGTCTGCCGTTTTAGCAGCCATTTGCAAACGGGCACTTCTTCTTAAATTGTCATTTAAAGACATTTTACCATAGGTTTGTTCTAGTTACGGCTAAGGACCATTTGTTATGTTTCTTACCTAAAATATAGGATATATTATTATAAATATTAGTATTCGGGTCTGAAAGACCATTTGTTATGTTTCTTACCTAAAATATAGGATATATTATTATAAATATTAGTATTCGGGTCTGAAAGACGAATTTTTCTTTAGCAATGAAATTCTGCTGTCAGCTTAATTTTTTATTTATTTATCAATCAATATATTTTTTTTGTTTTTTTGTCACTATGCTTTTACAACAATTAAAATACTAAAACTAGGTCAAATATAAAATATACAGTACTAATAATATGTAACAATGTCTATATTGAAGACATTTCGTTATGTCAAGGAAAACGTGAATATAAGAAAGTTTCCAAAATTGGTCCCGTATTTAAAAAAAACTTTTAGTTGGGCAACTGGCTAAATACTCTATGGTTTTAAAAAGTAATTAAATCTATAATAGGTAAATGATATGCAAAATATTTTGCACCCTAATGTGCAAAAAAAATTATGTCAAGGAAATATTTTAGACACTGAATCAAACATTGAAATTTTTTGACGGTTGTACCAAAATTTATTTTCTTCCTTAATTTAATTTTAGAACAAAATTGTTTAGTAATAGTAATGGCTGTTAAATAACAACTCAATCGACTTATGTGGAGACTACTTGTGACAAGTCAAGCATTATTTTTTTAGTCACCGCAGCAGTTGTGATTACGTGTCCCCTATTTTATTACCATTTCTAGCTGTAGTAAGTCGATTTTTAGTAGCTTATACTATAGGTTTTCCTCAGTGATTGAACCCGATGAAGCAGAAAAAATACAAATTGTAATTCGACCATATCACACCTCAATTCTTAGAACTTGGTTATAGCTTGGGATGGTTTAAGTGAGAAAGCTTCACTTTGCCGTCTTTGTCAGGAGAATAATGTTGACTTCATCTTCTTCGTATCGCCTTACTAGGCTCATTTTACGGAATACTATCCACAGTATAGACACTCGGGGTAGGATGCTGCTGGCTATACCTAAGCAGACAACTGCATTGTTTCGACAAGATTTCAGCTATCAAGCTGTTAATATGTACAACAAGTTACCAATTGACTTAAAAAATATTCTACACATTTATCTATTTACAAGAAAAGTAAGAAAAATGTTGAATGATGAAAGAGTTTTGAACTTCCATTGTCTTTATTTGTTTTAAATCACAACGTTTCAACTGGTAAGTATCTCCAGTCGTCTTCAGGTGAATACTAAATAAGTAAAGTAACTACAGGACTATTTATACTAGCTAGGTGCACTAAAGCATAACTGAGGTGGGTGCAGTCATGCGTTCAGTTGGCACGCGATCTTATCCTAAGATTACATCTATCTAACAAAGGTTTCCAGATATTTCTTATGTCTTAGGATGGTTTACTAAAGCAGCCTGGGTTCTGGTGAATAGCAGCAGCTTCCTTGAACTTTCTTTTCCTCCAGTGTGGTTCCTTATGTAGGATTTCGAAACATGGCATAGTTAAAACCCTCGTAGATAGAGCAATTACAATCTGTAGTTCGGAAGAAGCACTTAAAAAAGAAACTGGCCACATCAAGATCGATCTCCACAAAAATGGCTACCCCACAAGATTAGTCGACACAATATTGGAAAATCGTAAGAATCGACCCAACGCGCAAGAAGCAAACAGAGAGGCACAACCAACACTCAATATTCCGTATGTCAAAGAAGTATCTGAGAAAATAAGAAGACTAGGACAACGATATAACATCAACACCGTATTCAACTCGAGGGACACCCTAAGAAGCCACCTGACGAAGACGAAGCCCACAAGTCAAAAAGATAGGAAAAACTGCGTCTACCAGATCCCCTGCGAATGCGGCCAATCCTATATAGGTGAGACATTAAGACCATTAGAAACAAGGATTAAAGAACACAAAAACAATGCGTTAAAAGGAGAGACCGAAAAGTCAGGTGCAGCTGACCATGCCTGGAAACATGGTCGCCATATCATGTGATCAGAAGCTGAAATCCTACATAAGGAATCACACTGGAGGAAAAGAAAGTTCAAGGAAGCTGCTGCTATTCACCAGAACCCAGGCTGCTTTAGTAAACCATCCTTAGACATAAGAAATATCTGGAAACCTTTGTTAGATAGATGTAATCTTAGGATAAGATCGCGTGCCAACTGAACGCATGACTGCACCTACCTCAGTTATGCTTTAGTGCACCTAGCTAGTATAAATAGTCCTGTAGTTACTTTACTTATTTAGTATTCACCTGAAGACGACTGGGGATACTTACCAGTTGAAACGTTGTGATTTAAAACAAATAAAGACAATGGAAGTCCAAAACTCTTTTATCATTCAAGAGACATCATTGTCTCCAACCTTCAAACAGTCAAGAAAAATGTTATTATACCAGAAATAGAATAGATGCCTCTTTCTCAATAATTTCTCATTTATTCTATATTTGGTTTTGTATATCACATACTATTTTATTTGTTATATTTTTTAACAGTTCTTTATCTATAGCAGTTGTTTGACTGTTAGGAGCTGTATTTGTTTTTTTTTGTATATCACTAATTAAAAGAAATTATTTTTCTTGTCTGGAGGGTATAAAGCTTATCTTTGGGTTAGGAATGAATAATATGTTAAATATTTATTAAAAAAGTATTATTATTCCATTTAAAATGTTATTATAGCCGTAATTTTTATAAAAGTACTTGAAGAGTTAAGTGTAACAATATAGCCATAGTGCTAAACTTTGCGCTTATCATGGGCATCATGAAATATTATTTCTGTTTTTGGCATTGTAGATTCTTTAATCAATAAAAGAGGTTTATTATTCTAATAATTTTTTTTTCATAGTTTTTGTTGGCATTGCTGGTACCTATATTTTACAATATCGAGAAGAAATTTTATCCTAATCTGTACTGTTCAAAAATTTTCATACTATGTGGCAAAATTGGCTTTATTGAATTTATTGGTATAAGTAACCTGTGCAATGGCTTGATAGCTCATTAACATAATTGAGAGAAAAATGGATCTCATCTTTTATAGGTGGCGAAGAAACCTGCCTACTTATTGAGTTTTGGCAGAGAAAAAAAGAAACTTAAACTACCTATCTTGTGCTATTCGTCGGCATCCGGTTGATATCCCAGCGGGTCTCCACAAGGTACCTTTGGGGCCACTATTCCTTATTTAAGTCTTACTAAGATCATACACATTTGTTACTTTATGAAGCACATCTTCTTACAGATAAGGTAATTATCTATAGGGGTAGAAATACTGACAATACGCGCGAACAAGCGTCTAGAGTCTGGTTGTGGACTTTCCAACCGCCCAATTAACGTTCGCAATAAAGCGCGGGAAACTTAAAAATAAATATGCTAGAATGCGCACTAAATCATTGTATTATTTCCTATTGAATTGAGGCGAAAAAATGGATGAAGTAAAATAATAAACTAAACGAATTACCTTGATTTTCGCCAACGAAAAATAGTGAATATGGAAATAATTCCTAATGCTGAGATTTTTTTTGAAGAGGATGATAGGTTAGATTGGAAACAATTGTGTATTTTTAAGAACGGTTTAGAGTAGTGATGTTTCAACCTTCCCAAGTGTAACTATTATGTTTGACTAAACCTACCAGTTACCTACGTTAATTATTTACTTTCTACTTTTACAGGTTTTGATTTTTTTGTATTGAGAAATCTTATTGCAAAATACAAAATAATTAATAAAACAAGAAATGGACCATATTATGACAATTATTGGTTTCCTTTAAAATACTCTAATTAAACAATTCTCGTTACGTAACAGCATTGACACTGTTTATCTTCGGGGGTTAAATTCAAATTATGACATTATTTAATTGTTACCTAAATGATCAAGTATTGTATTTATTCTGTAATGTTAATATTATTTGTAGTATGTACCGTTCCAGTACACTTGTAAATCTAATTATTCCTACCGTATGTAATATTATGTTGCTTCCTTTCATGCCTTGAAAGACACTGTTCATTGTTAAATTCTTTATTAAATTCAGAACACTTGTTTTTTTGTGTGATGAACTGTTTAGAATTTTGAAAAGGAGTGTGTTTTGGCATACGTGACGTTTTAAAGAAACCTATATACCGATATTAATAAATATCATTTTATGTTCCTAATTTACAACAACCTCAAAATTATTTTGTTTAAGACGGCGGCCTATGATTGGCCGGTTGAAAAGTATACATAGTCAGACTCCAGACGCTTGTCACGGCGGCGCAACTTGTCAGAAATGATTGCGTTTATTAAGAACACCACACCGTTTAAATATTTGATGGTGGCGAAATTGACCGCGACAAGATGCGCGTGCTTATAGCCGCTTTAGTGTCGTTTGTTTATACAATTACCTATATTTTTGAATAGGAAAGAAAAAACTAAAAGTCCTACTTCGCAAAATTTAATAGAATACAAAATTTTGTTCAATGGTCTCTACATGTTTCGAACGTAGAAACGTTCATCATCAGGAGACAGAAAATTATCTTGATAATGGTTTTAGCAGAAGAGAAAATGATAAGTGATATAAAACCTTAATGGAGCTTTTATGGCATCAAAAATTGAATTGTCGAAATGACATAATGTGAAAATTTGAGTATGTGAAAAAGTCAGTTAAAAGGGTCTAAAATAACCAAAAAGACCGGGGAAGCAGAAAAAAACACTTCTAAAAAGAAGATGTCAAAAAGAGTTTTTTTAATAAAAATAAGTACCTATGTGCTTAAGACCCTTTTAATTGACTTTTTCACATACTCAGTATGTTTTAACTTATTTTGATTTCTATGTTTCCTAACATTGTTATTTCGATAATCCAATTTTTGATGCCATAAAAGCTCCATTAAGGTTTTATACCACTTATCATTTTCTCTTCAGCTAAAACCATCAGCAATATATATATTTTATTTTCAGCCATGTATGTAATATTGACATTCCTGTCTTTTTAGAAATTTGAAACTGTCACATTTCTGTCTTCTTACTTCCGATTCACATTTTCCATCCTAGGAAAAAAAATGCGTTTCCATTCTAATATATTATTATTTCAATCCTCATTTTCTTTCTCATATCGTAGCTTACTTTTTGTAGGTAGCAGACTTTCTTCAATCTTATCCGCTGCTTCTTTCAAATCAGGTGGAGTACAGCTAATTAACTCGTCGTCACTATATCGGAGAACATCTTTAATCTGTATTCTTTTTCTTAAAAAAACGCTGACTTTCAAAATTTTTTAAGCGACAACTGCTGTCAACTGGTGATAACGACTAACAATGAAAATGAAGGTAATAACCGGTGCGACAAAATTTATTATTTAAAAAAAGTCTATCGTGCAAAAATATTCAATGTTTAGTTGAATCATAATGTCATGGCTGAAAATAAAATAGTATACAATCCTCGACGGAAAATTTCATTGCGGTCTCGAGATTATAGTTTATCGAGACGCGTAACTATAATCTCTCGACCAGCAATGAAACATTTTCCGTCTCGTATTGTAATATAAAGTCGCCACAGTGGATCTTTGCCCGTGCGTCATCAATCAACGATCAGGACTCAACGTGGTTAATAACTCTGCATCCTTATTTATTATAGTAACAAGTTTGAATAAAAGCATAAAAGAACGTCTCCAAGATTCCGCAATAATATAACGTTCTAGACAAGAATAAAACTATAAACGTCAATTAATTTCTTTTTTTATTTGTTTAGTTGACTACCGTTGTATTTTAGAACGTCATTGTCAACCTTATTTTGATCTGCCAATCTAATTCGTATTTTGTAAATTTGTGTGC
This sequence comes from Polydrusus pterygomalis, assembly GCA_963969555.1. NCBI lineage: Eukaryota > Metazoa > Arthropoda > Insecta > Coleoptera > Curculionidae > Polydrusus > Polydrusus pterygomalis. The sequence continues at coordinate 3,618,038 of OZ018381.1, read as the reverse complement.
CTTAAAACTGTTCCTTTTTCTAAAAATAGTTATTTTTAGAGCTAATTATACCCAGCATCTGTCTTGGCGGTAAGTCTTTATAGATTTTTATAATACCTAATTTATTTATTTTAAATATTCTAACCGTGAAAGTTCCTTGAAAAGTTTACGGCAGTGGCTAAATTCCCTTAAATGAAAGGATGTCAAAAAATTGACTTTTGCGATTTTAATACTCAATAAAACACCAAACTTTTCTAGATTTTAAGCTTTAAAAATAGTATGAAATGTATTAACATTTGTTTGTCAATTTCTTTTAGATAATAGAGAATGCCGGGCAAAACTTAAAATAAATAATAATTTTTCGGGATATTCTGTAGGTACGTCAAACGGTAGGCAGGCACGTCCATTTTATGAACTTAGACTTAGTTTTGACTTTTTTCGTCTAGTAATTTTGATTTGATTCATACGATTTTGATGACGTGAAAGTAATGACGCACGGGAAAAGATCCACTGTGGCGACTTTATACTATTTCGGTCTCCTGATGATGAAGTTTCTACGTCTACATTGCCCATCAGGTATTGATGGTAATAATATTATTATTTTAATTTTAATTATTATTGTTATTATTTTTATACATTCTTTTAATCAGAAATGGAAAAATCGGCTTAAATTATTGTAGCCCTAAAAAGCACATTCACCACTCGGTACTCTCCTTCTTTTATTATTGCCATTTTCACAAGAGGCCACAAATTCGCACAACGCCGGTCGAACGTGAATCCAGGCTATAATTTCTAAAACAAAAACAATGGGGCTTTGTTTCTTTGTTTTAGACGAATCGTACGATAAACGGAGAGAAGATCAGGGGGATGTAATAAATTTATACGATTATCCCGCTTCTAAATTTTACACTCTATTCCAAATTAATTGCATTAGATCTTATAATGTTTATATTGCGGCTTGCGGCAATTGGTTATCTAATAATTGAGAAGGGAAAATAGAAAAATAAATCCTTATTTTAAAACAGACAATAATAGTGGTTCATTAAAATTATTTTGAATTATTTTTAGTAGGTGTAATCCGTACCCAGAGAGCAAAAGTATGTCGAATGGACCTGACCTACTTTTCAACAAAGTATCCGGATGTATGTACGTGTACGTTCATTGTAGGACGAACGTAAAATCCATTTTCGGAAAAAAGGACGTAAAAGGAAAAAACTAAAAAGGGACGCTGGCTGTATTTTGGAAACCGATTATCGTACAGCACGCGGAAAACAATATTTATTACAAAAGTGACTAAGAGAAATTGCTGAAAGTTACTTTTAAGTCGCTAGGTTAGCTGCTGTAACTATAGTGGCCAATCGAAAAACGGTATTTTCTCAAAAATGCTTCTAGTAAAGGTGTATCAGAGGTAGCATATTTTAAATCTAATGAATATTCAGGGTAAATTTTGTATTTAACTTTTGCTGTATGTACCTTTTTGTTTAGGAGGGGCAAATAATACTATAAGCAAATATTCACTACTTTGGTTTGGCTTGTCATAATTTAGCAAATTTAAACTTGTTAAATATGGTTTCTTCTGTTTTATCAAGTTAATAAAAAGTAAGTTGTTCTGAATTCAGTGGGCGCTGTTTAGCATACTAAACAAGCTTTTTATTTATGTCAAAAATTTTAAATGCAACGATATGTTTTCGAACCTAAGGTGGAATTATCAATGTCATTCCATCTATTGCCAACTTATAACCTATTTCGCGTTGCTTTTTTTAGTTTATTATTTGATTAACTAACATTTTAATAAAATCAATATCGTCGGTACAATATTTAGGTAATATCTGACATATAACAAAAATATCTATTTATTTTATTGTTCATTTTGGGATAATAATTGTAAAGTGAAGGAACAATGACATAATAATGGTAAAAAAATCTTACCCGATATTTTTCGCTGTACAATTCTCCTAAAATATTTAATAAAATTCCTTGATATTTATTCAATATGTCAATTATTACCTATAAAATATGAAGACGATAATGATTTTCTTTAAATTTTGTGTAAAGGCTAGAAAAATTAAATAAATATACGCGATATAGGTGATAGGTTGGCAAGCACGTTGATACTCCCACCTTAAGCAAAAAGCAAAATAAATAAGAAGAATATCTTTAAAAACCGCAAGTCAGTATCTTTTATTAAACCGCGGAGATATGGAAAACATAATATTAAAATAAGCTCCATGAGAACAGTGAAGTTTTAGCTTTGTAGAAGACACGATGGTATGTTATTTGTACCTTCTTGCCTATAAATACCGTATTAAAAGTCAGTTTGTTCTTATGAAGCTCATATTTATATTATATTTTCCATATCTCCGATTTAAAAAATTATATCAGCTTGCGGTTTTCACAGATATTCTTCTTATTTATTCCTTTTTTGCTTAAGTTAGAAAATATATGTCTTTTCATTAAAAAATTTTGAGAAAATTGTTGATTCTGCTAAATAGCGTCCTCTAGCTGTCGCCACAGAATTCAAGATGACTTCGTTCTTTTTTAAATTGATAAAACAAAAGTTAATTATAAGTTGTCACTTTTTCTGCATTGCAATAATTGTTCCCTCCTACAAACAAAGCATAGAACAAAAACTAAAAAAACGAGAGTTATCCAGAATTTACATTAGATTGAAAAAATGCATCCTTTGATACATGTTGACTATAAGGATTTTTTTTTAATTTTACTTTTTGATTGATCACTATAGCTACGCCCCCTAGTGGCCAACCTAGAAATTTAAAAATAAAATTTCTCTTAGTCACTATTGTAATAAAAAAAAATCCGCAAGCCGTACTGTAAAAGGTTTCTAAGATACAGCCCCTTTTTAGTTGTACACCCGGTACAATCACATATATGCAACCAGTATATTTTCAATGGTATGCAACCAGGCTATTGAAAAATGAGGCCACTATGCAGCTCGTTACCGGGATATTGAGCATGCGCAATATGTACTATAAACAACAAAAATGACAATCACATTTGTAATAATTGTAACTCATTATTTTCAGTTTTTCTTGTGGTGCTTGTATGAATTTTTAAGTGCTGTGTTGTCTGGTTTATAATATAGACACTAATAATACCGCCTTTTAATTTGTAACTCTGGTAAATGTACCTAAACTACCTTTGCTACTACTTAGTACCTATATGTAATAAACTAGTGCAGCGGTTCTCAAACTTTTTTGGTGACGAAACCCTTTTATTAAAAAACTAAATCTTTAACGGAACACTAAGCCAAAACTAAAAGCAAAACCAATTATATGTGTATTGTTTATTAATAATCATACAAAAAAGGTAGATACAGTAACTAGTAGGTTAGTAAGCAAATGATAAAACTAAGTAAATTTAATGGGAGGCATGAAATTGATTTTTATTCCTCATCAACTGGGTAATATCAGGCTTGATAGAAGAAAGTTGAATTCTCATGTCTGGATCGGCATCCAGTCTATTGCGGTATTTTGTTTTTGTAGCTGTATATGCTGAAAATCCCGTTTTACACAAGTACATAGGTACGTTGTTGGGAATGACAGAAGAATATTCAAAGCCTCTGTGGCAAGTTGTGGATATTCATTACGAACCCTGCACCCAAAATCATTCAGTGACATTGTTTTGAACAATGATTTTATGCTTGTGTCCGATGTCATTTCTAAAAATGATTCATAATATAGTTAAATTAAAGGTCAGATTTCAGCTATTTGGACAATTTTTTATTGTTTAAATCACTGCCAACGTTTCGGTGCAGTCCGCACCATCATCAGAGGTCGATTTTTATTTCCTTAAATTTATATCCATACAGAATATAAACATTTAATGAAAACAAATCAGAGGATTAAACACCACCAGCATTCACTAGAAGTTTATTTACTTACTCTGAGTAAGTAAATGATGATGGTGCGGACTACAGCGAAACGTTCGGAGTGATTTAAACAATAAAAAATTGTCCAAAAAGCTGAAATCTGACCTGTAATTTAACAATAAAGTAGTGGACGAAACCTCAACAGATATAATTCATATAAGTATATGATTTGACATTTTTTCACGCTTCTGCAATTTGGATGAAAAAGGGTTTTGTATCCATGAGTTTATTTTCAGTTTCGTATTCTGTTCTTCAGAAAAGTAAGATTCAAAAGTCGCTCGCAGATCATTGAGATATTGCACAGAGCACTTAGCAATGACAAGCTTTCTATTTCTCTCTTACCAAAACAAGTAATCCAAAAATCTAATTTTCTTTTAAAGGCGGTTATCTTGTTGATAGCATTGAAAACTGTTGCCTGTTTTACTTGGAGTGACAGGTTTAATTTGTTAAGGTTTCTAAACATGTCTGCTAAAAATGCTACTCTAAATAACCAGCTTTTATCGGACAAACGGTCTTTTAAATTAAAAGGAGTATCTGTTACAAAGGCTTCTAATTCTGTTCTTAGATCAAAAAGCCTTGTCAAAGTTTTACCCCGAGACAACCATCTCACTTCAGTATGGAGCAGTAGGTAGTGTTTTATGATACCGTAATATTCACCTAATATTGACAACAATTGGGATTGCAGTGGACGTGACTGGAATAAATTAATTAATTTTACATGAACAAATTTTAGATTTGGCAGCATTTTCTTAACCGCGAGTAATTGTCTATGCAGGATGCAATGGCTGGAACCATAATTTGGCGCTTTCATTTTTATTCGTGATACTGCTTCATTGCCTTGGCTCCATCGATACAAATATCGATGCAATCATTTCAATCGAGTTGATTTTCTTCAAAAAATATGTTCTTCTCAGCTTGTGTTAATAGGCAGCGATGAGCACATAAGCAAGTATTCTTCAAAGGTGAGCCGTTGGAATCAATAAATTCGAGATTAATGTATGACTCATCATACCTACTTTCGTTTTTTCGCCATTAGTGTGCCATTAACATTAGATGTAGAAAACATAGAACTAGAACTTAACGCCGGCATATCACCTTGATTCGAATTTGACGCATTATCCAAACGAACCACTGGTGAATCCTCCGTGGACGATTTTATTTTTATTTCAACACCTTTAAGCCAACGCTCCATTCTTCTTTAACACTAATTTGATTTGACCAATTTTGTGATAAATAGAATCCTTTCACGCACAAAATACAAGACTTTACAACCACTACGAACAACACAAGCGAACATGAAACACTGAGCGTGGTGCGAGTAAATTTCGCGGTACGTTCCTTGATTAACGTATTTTCCGCGCCACACAATCCTCCTTTATCTTATACAACCATCAAGTATCGCTAATCGAGTAGGTAACGCTGAAGTAGCGTTTAAAAAATTTAGCACCAAAAAAAATTAAACATTTTAAGCCGGCTTTGTTCAGTGTTTACATGATCCACAAAATTATGTGAACTGCCATATATACTGGTTATATATTATACTAGCGTGTACCCGGCCTGCGTTGCAGCCCGTCATTATACGACGTGAGATAATAAGGCGAACCTCAAACTCAACCGTTTGCCGGCCCGTCCACAATTCACATCCATGCATAAAACATAGTCTGTCTTCGTCTATTCCGGCTTCGGTGATTCGGATCGATCGTTGAACGGGCCGGGGACCGGTTAGGTTGGTTCGTTCGTTCTCCCTACTCTAATTTATCAGTGTTTCTCTGTAATATTATACATGTATTATACATAAAACCTTCCCCCTGAATCACTCTATCTATTAAAAAAACCGCTTCAAAATCCGTTGCGTAGTTTTAAAGATTTACGCACATAAGGGGACATGAACAGGAAAGCGACTTTGTTTTATACTATGTTAAGATGTGGTTACAATGGACATCATTAGACGCGTTTCGCCATATATTATGGCTAATCAGTAAACAGACGGTAGAATCCGACTATCCGATAATATAAATAAAAGAAAGGGTGTACCACTTAAAAGTAGTAAAGACCGTAAAAAGCTGAGAGGGTGCAACGTATGGCGACATCTAGCGTCGATTTTAGAAACCTTTAAATTATATCAAGACCGTTGATACAAAGTATGGAGAACTAGAGGGAAGGAGGCCGATCGCAATGCATTGGATTCGGTCCCAATTTAGCATCGGTAATTCAGCTTTACGAGTCGCCGTAAGATGGCGCTCGTGTTCGAAGTGGGTTATCAAATAAATGGTTTCTTATTGACGCGATAACTATTTTTATTTAAATTAGATTTTTAAGGAACAAATAAGGACTTTTATATGAATTTACACTTACTTTGTTATACTTATTAGTAAACTCGGCCTGTATAAAGTTCCAACGATGCTTGGTTTTTAAAATACAGGGTATTAAACATTCTAGCTATACCTTTGGAGCTAGAAAGATACTTATTTGGCTGCGTTTCCTATCTGAAAAAGATCCTGTCTTACACCCCGACACAAAGCAAACTCTACTTTTATAAATTGTACCATTATTCATTATAAATATGGAAATTAATTACAATACAACGTTATTTGTCTTGTCTTGTCTTCAAACGTTATTTGTTATTTCGAAAATAAAATGTGAATTTGTCAAAAGTAAAAGTAAAAAACGAAGACGAAAAAGACGCCACCAGCCCACTTGCGACGCGAGAGCATCTATCGGCCAATAGCGAACTAACCAAAAACCCGGGACAGAATTTGAAAATGCTGCCATTGTCGATCGGCCTCCTACCCTCCAGTTCTCCATAATACAAAGATTAACAAAATATAAGCTTAAAAGGCTGTAACGTCACGTGGTGGGCAAGTAACCATAGAAAAAGTTGGCCATTTTCAATGTATTTGCATGGTTACGAATATAAATGTTAATCACCACATGACGTCGTACCCTTAAAAATATCATATCTGGTGATCTTTATATCACGATCAATACCTCTAAACATAAACTTTATAAGGTAAAAAAGGTCTTGCATTTTACTATTGGACCATTGGATCATGTTGATTACATTTAAAAAAAAAATTATTATTTTTTATTTAATTTTATTAAAAAGTTTTTTCTCAAAATTGGTAACTCAAACTTTTATGTAAAACTGGTTCATTAATTAAGATATTAGGAGGAGGGATTACTCCAAAAACTCCTTATGGCTATGGCACTAAAGGAATTTATAACATTCGTAAAAATTAGTGAAAAGTGGCTTTTTTACATTATTCTACTCGCATATCTCACCTGTCGCCATAACATAAAACTCCTTTTCAGTCTCACTTTTGCTCTTGACTAGGAACTTTATCGTGTACAGGTACAACAGGCCGAAGGCGAGCTGCAAGCCGGAGGTCAGGAGGTGCGCAAGGAACGCAGCTCCGCACACCAGCCAACCCCATCCACCTAGAAAAAAAAATTGAAAAAAAAAACGTTTTTATACAACTAATCGCAATGTATCGGGTTGCGCTTCGAAAAAAAGCGGTTTTATTATAGATTTTACAAAAAAACAAGTAAGAATAAATTTAAACAGTAATCATCTCCCCGAAATATACTGGATGTCCTGCTACGGTCGGCCAGTTGCTCTATCTCGGAAAGTATTGGTTATTTTTTTATAGGTTAATCGGCAATAAACGGACTATCCCAACAAATCCCATTGTATATTAAAACAGCTAGAAAATATAGGGACCCCAATTTTCGCAAGATTAATAGAACAAGTAACGGCCATCAAAACAGTAGGCATATTCCTGACAATCCTGACCGCATGAAACTTTTAGCTCAAAAATGCATATAGCCTGACAGTGCACCAGGGTTGTTTTTTTAAAATCTTCCAAGACGACAGGCAGCGAGAGAAACAATTAAACGACAACCCTGGTAGTTGATGCCAGTGCTTTTTCGCTATAAGTGTATTATTGTGCATAGACATTTACCTTTAGATCCATACACAGTTAAGTTATAAGGGTGAGAAATGCGTTTGTACACACATCTGGCCAGTCACATGGCCTGGCCGCCCTACAGGTATGGGCATGCGCACAATCCTCTTGTTATTAGGTTTTCCTTGTTTAGCGACATTCTCAAAATACACTCCATACACTATTTTTGTTTGTGTTTGTGAGTGTTTATGCAGTAACGAATTATTTTTTGGAATACGTGTCAATTCCGCCTGTAGCGTTTGTCAACGAAATTTAATTATTTTAGTGGGCAAAGATTGAAATTCTACCAGTTGGATTTACCATTATTAGTAAACCACCCCATAGGGGTTAAAGTAGTACCTGCTCTATGCGAATTTCCCAAAACCCGTAGGAAAAAAGTTACAGGATAAAAACATCGAAAAGTAGCGTTTGTAAACGAATTTTAATTAATATACTACAGATAATAAATCCAAATCGTAGAATTTCAATATTCGCCACTAAAAATTGAAAATTCGTTAACAAACGCTACTTTTAATTTAAAAGTTTTTATCCTGTATCCTTTTTCTCTGGATTTTTTAAAATTCGTATATAGCAGGTAATTTACCCCACGATGGGGGTGGAAGGTTCAATTGTTTACATTTTAAAGATTATTCTCACAGATCAAGCACTTAATTAAAGTTTTAGGTTAAAAATATTAAATTATTAAAGGCAAAAAAGGAAATTTTGTAAAATTTCCCATATTTCCTTTTCTGCTTTTATTAATTTATAAATCCAACCTTTTTTTAACGTAAAACTGTAGATAATTATACTCCAAAGGTGGGTATTTGGCAGATTTTTGGATAAAACAACAAAGTAACGAAATTAATCAAAAAACGAAAAGGCGAATGCCTTAGTAGTATTTCCTGAAGGGGCAAGCGATAAAATGCAAAAAAGTACGGTTTTATTAAAATTTCTTTATATATTATTATACTGTTTGGTTTATTGCTTAATAGTATGCACCTTAGTGAGATAAATAAATGTGAATAAATTTCTTCTACTATAAGTACCGCGCGAATAACACTAACTTTACGCACTATAAAAAGTATATTAAATTTAATTTTTTAAAGTAATTTACGTAAATGTTGACATTTTGTGATTTTTTTCTATTTTGATTTATATCATAATACAGTGTCACCAGTAAGGTCCGCATCATATGGGAATTTTTTTTATTAATAGCTTTATTCAAAATTTGACTTTGACATTAAGTTCTACTTCGATCGAGATAAAAATTAGGCAAAAAAATAGTAGTCACGTGATTCGCATTATCTGTCAAATTTTAATTTTTTTCAAAAAATAATTCAAAAGTGGGGTTATTTCTGAAAATACCGAAAAAGGTTATTAGAAAAAGTATTTTTAAATGCAGTTTCTAGCCCGCATGCAAATTTCAGCTGCATAAGTTAATTTTGATTTTTTACCTAATTATATTTTGTAAATTGCACCACTTTTGCAAAATAAGACTCAACGCAACCTACATAAAACTTTTCAGTTTTGACAAGACTTTATTTCAGATACATTTTCTTTAAAGTAGCGCCATATTGAATGTGTGTTTTTCTACAAAATCAAAATTGGGCTATTAAAATTTGGTCGCATGTGATGCAAAATTTATTTGTTTTTGACCCTATATAAGGTAACTTCATAAAATAAGTAATTTTAAAAACGTAGTTTGTGTCTGAAAGTAATACACATTAACGTTATTATGACATAGTTTAATAATAAATTATAATAGGTTTTAAATTAAATCGTTGAAAATAGATAAACTTTACGTTGTTAAACTAAAATTTATTTTCCACTTAAAAAACACTTTACTGAAGACACTGTGTTCTTTTTTGTCTTATTATTAAGGTTTATTACTTTCAGACACAAACTACGTTTTCAAAAACACTTGTTTTATGAATTTACCTTATACCTACAGGGTCAAATACAAATAAACGTTGCATCACATGCGACCAAATTTTAATAGCCCAATTTTGATTTTGTAGAAAAACACACATTTAATATGGCGCTACTTTAAGAAAATGTATCTGAAATAAAGCATTGTTAAAACTAAGAAGTTTTATGTAGGTTGCGTTGAGTTTTATTTTGCAAAAGTGCAATTTACAAAATATAGGTAATAATCAAAATTATCTTATGCAGCTGAAATTTTGCACGTTGGCGAAAAACTACATTTAAAAAAACTTTTTCTAATAACTTTTTTCGATATTTTCAGAAATAACCCCACTTTTAAATTATTTTTTGGAAAAATTAAAATTTGACAGATAATGCGAATCACGAGACTACTATTTTTTTGCTTAATTTTCATCTCGATCGAAGCAGAACTTGATGTCAAAGTCAAATTTCGAATAAAGTTATTAATAAAAAAAAATCCCATATGATGCGGACTTTACTGGTGATACTGTATATTGTCTTCTGGTAGTAGAAAAAATAGTGTATGCAATTCATGCGTAAAATGGCTTTAATTACTCATGAGATTTGTAAAAATTCTCATTCGTAAAAAAAGACCCACTTTACATCCTTATTGCATAAATAACTATAGGCCAATAAGTGGGTACAAAAAAAGACCATTGGCATGCAAAAGGTGGAGGAGTTTTTTAAATTTTTTAATATTATTTATGGCTATGGTCTGATCAAAAATCCAAGTTTTCGACCTTGGGCGTGGTCTGCGTTCGCCGCTATCTTGGATTATATGTACAAAAATTGGTATTTTTAACATTATCTCCGTAACGGTTTGTCTCACGACAAAATATGAAGATACCAAATTTAAAGAAAATTAAATTTTATGTATTTACGGTTTTTTTGTACGTCTAACCTATAAAGAGTTACACGAGCCCAAAGATCAAACTTTTTAAAAATGACATGAAACCTGCCATTTTTTAGCTTTAAAGATAGTTATAGTTGTTAATTTTTTAACAATAGTATTTTTTTTTATTTCTCCGATATTTTCAATGAAAAAAATACGACAGGCAACTTTAAGCCTATTTCCACAGGCGCGTTTTTTTTTAACGTGGTGTCCCCAGTAGGCCTGTAAAAAAGTAATTTAGAATACCTGACAAAAGAAAAGCACTTGTGTGATCATCTCACAGTACATCAACAATATTTCAGTACAAAAAGGCCGACGTAAAATTAATAAATAAAAAAAAAGTATATTTCAGTACGAGTTATATCGTGTGTTAGTTTTTCTTTCTTTTAGATGGTCCGGGTTGATTTTTACCCTCTTCATCCTAAATTTTGTCTTCTAAGTCGCTCTCGGTGCTTTGTATAATCTGACTTTCAATTTGAAACAGTTCCTCGTATTCATCCTCGTTGCCGATGCGAATTTGGGCAGTATGTTGTGGATGGAGGTATGGAATCGTAATGATTCTTTTAAATTAATTTGCTAAAACTATGTTCAGTATGTACAATATCTCTACGGTGCCAATGCAGTAGTTGTTTTTGATGGATATCCGGAAGATGGTCAAAATAGTACAAAGACAACAGAACGACTACGCCGATCGAAAAAACAAAAAACTGTCGATGTAATTTTTGACGAATCAATGTTAGTTCAAGTTTCGCAAGAACGTTTTTTAGCCAATCAAAGCAACAAGGTTCGTTTGATGTCGATGCTGGCACAAAAATTTAATGAAACTACTATTACAGTTAAACAGGCTGAAGAAGACGCTGATATGACTATTGTGAATACAGCTATTTCCTTGTGTTCAAAGTTTGATGCAGTTTTCGTCATTGGAGAGGACGTGGATCTTCTGGTTCTCTTATCAGCATTGGCAAACCATTTAGGCAACATTTACTTTTGCAAACCTGGTAGAGGAAAAACTCCTGAAAGGCTGTATTCTGCAAATAGCTTAAAACAGAAAGAAGCAGCTGCAAATATTCTCTTTCTTCATGCGTTTAGTGGCTGCGACACAACATCGTCTCTGTTTAACCAAGGAAAAATTAAATTTTTCTCGCTTGTCGAGAAACATGCAAAACTCAATAGCATAATTGACATCTTTAAACAACCTGATGCTACACCAAGAAGCATTGAAGAAGCCGGAGTACTATTTCTTATTGCTTTGTATGGCGGCGATATGGAAAAAGCAACTTTGGAAGAAATCCGCTACAAATTTCTTGTAAGATCATCGACAAAAAATAAATTTAATCTTGCCTCTCTGCTCCAACTAGGAACGCTGCAAGGTATCACGCTTTTAGAACATACCATCAAGTTCAGCAGTGGTGTGGAATTCAAAAAAATGCCGTAGACTGGGGTTGGATGGAATCTGGTGCAAATGGTCTTTCTCCCGTACCTATGACACAGAAAGCAGCCCACCAAAGTATTACTGAAAATAATTTCATGCAACTGTAAAAAAGGGTGCAGCGGAGCATGTAGCTGCAAAAAAGCTGGGTTGAATTGCTCTATTATGTGTGGTTTCTGTAACGACGGTCAGGTATGCGACAATACTGCCCAAATTCGCATCGACAACGAGGATGAATACGAGGAACTGTTTCAAATTGAAAGTCAGATTATACAAAGCACCGAGAGCGACTTAGAAGACAAAATTCAGGATGAAGAGGGTAAAAATCAACCCGGACCATCTAAAAGAAAGAAAAACTAACAGACGATATAACTCGTACTAAAATATTGTTGATGTGCTGTGAGATGATCACACAAGTGCTTTTCTTTTGTCAGGTATTCTAAATTACCTTTTCCACCAAGCCGACCACGTGGTATAGGCCTACTAGGGACACCACGTTAAAAAAAAACGCGCCATTTAGCCTTACCTCCTGGGTGGTGTGGAAATAGGCTTAAAGTTTCCTGTCGTATTTTTTTCATTGAAAATATCGGAGTAATATAAAAAAAATACTATTGTTAAAAAATGAACAACTATAATTACTATCTTTTAAAGCTAAAAAATGGCAGGTTTCATGTCATTTTAAAAAAATTTGATCTTTGGGCTCGTGTAACTCTTTATAAGTTAGACATACAAAAAAACCGTAAATACATAAAATTTAGAAAATTTAATTTTCTTTAAATTTGGTATCTAATATTTTGTAGTCAGACAAACCGTTACGGAGATAATGTTAAAAATATCACTTTTTGTACATATAATCCAAGATGGCGGCGAACGCAGACCACGCCCAAAGTCGAAAAGTTGGATTTTTAATCTGACCCTATCCATAAACATTATAAAAAAATTTAAAAAAATCCTCCACCTTTTGCATAGCAAAATGCCCCACTGACTGGGCTAATATAATTACTATTATATTTTAATTTGAAATGACACTACGACAACAATATATTATTATATTTTTGTCTTTATTCCTTCCTAGAAATTTGATACCTATAATATGGGTTATTTTGATTTCATCAGTTCTCGCACTTGCTTAAACCCCTTGTGTTAAATGTATCTAAGTACTTTTAATTTTTAGAGAAATTACTCATTTATTTTCTAACAGTACCTTCAGGATAATAGTGCTGCTTTATGGTCGTTGTATCGACATCCCTCCGTCGCAGTGCCGGAATATTTCTATGTAACGAATGCAGTTCTCTATCACAGATCACGGGAAAGGAATCCTCGTCGTCGGGAGGCCGAGGTTGGGGGGTGCTTCTGTCTGCAATTAAAAAAAAGTCTGTACGGGGTTCGTTTTTAAATTACAGTTCGGTTTCGTCAATTATACAGGTTCTTTCACTCTTATTAACACAGGATTCCATAATTATATAGATATCAGATATTAAAAAGCCAAATAAATGTAACATAGTATGAGTTTAATAAAATAGTCTTTCCAAGTTGTAAATGCCTGTAAATGAGAAGAAAAGAAAATAATGTAATCTCTAGTTTTATAATGTAAAATTGTAATGTGACTGACCGATTCATCAACGCCCAGCCTAGACCCCTAATTCTAGAATCATGAAATTTCGGGGATGTCTTCTCCATATAACAAAGGCATCCAACAAGAAGGTGTTTTATTTTTGTAGGAATTTTTCCCAGATCTCAGAGACTAAAACTGGTGGGGGTATTAAAAGTGGTATATAAGTTTCTTTAATAATAAAAGTAATTCTTATTTTTTGTCAAAATTCACTTAGAGTTTGAAAAAAGGGGTGTAGCCTATTTTGAGGGGGTATCTGTAACTGTCTATAATTATACGTTATATTGCGGAAAATTGGTACTATTCTTACTCTGTTAAAATAAGCAAGTTCGTATGTTCTGGGAAATTTTGGCTGCCACTGGGAGGGGAGGAGGGATTAGAAATAGGAGCAAATGTCCAACGCAACCACTAGGGAAAAAGATTAAGTAAAAAAAATAGATAAATTCCTCGCTTGAAACATGTGTTTAGACATTAGCGAATATTTTACCCATTGGGGGTGAAAAAAGGGGTATAAAAGTTTATTTTGAAAAAACATTTTTGGTCCGAATTTCATGAAACTCATCATAAATAGTCTAAACACAAGTATGTATTGTATATGTAATACAGTGACCGGCAGAAAGTGCGCAGCATATGGGAAAGTTTTTTATCTTTAGGTTTAGAAAATTACTTTTACTTTAGAATTACTTTTACTTTAGATAGGTTCTGCATATTCTCAAACCAAAATAACACCCATTAAATCCGGTAAAAGTCTTATGGTATACGAGGTAGGATCAAAAATTTGAAATTCCGCTAAAGGTAAAGTACCTCCATCTTTCATTTTAGAATATTTTTTTAATTTCAAAGTTATACCCAAATTACAAATTTCGCTTATTTTGGACTAAAAAATGGATTTAATCGTGTTTTCTGAATAACCCTGTATATAAAAAAACAAATGGCAACCGAACAGTACGAAAATTAGATTTTCTGTAGACTTTATTAGAGATAACCGTCGATCATAAGTCCAATTAGTTTGTTTTCATAATATTATGGCTTATTAAAATAAAAACATAAAAATATTAAATATTTTTGCTGCACACCGTATTTTATTTTCTGAGGGAACAAGTTAATTTTATCTAACTGATATTTTTTGTTTTACATTAACTTAAAGCAACTTCTAAATAGTTTTTTATACATTGAAGTATGCATAGAAAGTTTCCTTTTGATTTATAAAGAAAAAAATTTAAATTAAAAATATATTTTGAACGGATTTTATTCGTCACGCAAAATAAGGGAACTTTCTATACTTCAATGTATAAAAAACTATGTAGAAGATGCTTTAAGTAAAAAATTAAATTAAATTAAAAAATATCAGTTAGATGAAATTAACTTGTTCCCTCAGAAAATAAAATACGGTGTGCAGCAAAAATATTTAATATTTTTATGTTTTTATTTTAAACAACCATAATATTATGAAAACAAACTAATCGGACTTATGATCGACGGTTATCTCTAACAAAGTCTGTTGAAAATCTTATTTTCGTACTCTTCGGTTGCCATTTATTTTTTATACAGTGTTATTCAGAAAACACGATTAAATCCATTTTTTTTGTCCAAAATAAGAGAAATTTCGAATTTGGGTATAACTTTGAAATTAAAACAATAATTCTTAGTAAAAAAATATTCTAAAAACTCTTAGCGGAATTTCAAATTTTTGATCCTACCTCGTATACCATAAGGCATTTGCCGGATTTAATGGGTGTTATTTTGGTTTGAGGACATGCAGAACCTATCTAAAATAAAATTAGGTTTCTAAACCTAAAGATAAAAAACTTTCCCATATGCTGCATACTTTCTGACGGTCACTGTATAAAATTATTAAATATATTATAGTATTTCTTTTTTTTTTTCAAAATCGGTCCCTAAAAGGGAGAAAAGGGGGTATACATGTTTCTATATCTTTATTATATTTTCTTAAAATGTGACAGAGACACTCCACAACACGAATAATAAAACATGTTTTTCTAATTTTTACGTTTAATTAAAAATAAAAAAGGTTATATTGAAAAAAATATTTTTTGACGGACTTTGATGAAACTCATAAATACTCACTCATATACATACATGACATACATACTTTACAGTTAAAAAAACACGTTTTTCTTATATTTTAAAAAAATCTATCTATAAAGGGGTAAAAAAAGGGTAGGTAGGGTTTCCTTAATATATCTAATTATAAAAAATATTATTTTTAGGAGTTTCTTTGAAGTTTAGCAGAGATACTCTACAACATAAATCAAGAAAGAATCGTAATTCTTATTTTTAGGAAATCGGCCCCTAAATGGGTAAAAAGCGGGTATGAAAGGTCATATGGAAAAAACTATTGTTGCTTTAAGTTTCTTAATACTTCATAAACACTTATTTCTTATTATTTTAATGTCTGCCCCAAAAGGATGAAAAGGGTTTAAAAAAGGTTCTATTGGAAAATATATTTTTTGACAAAATTTCTTGACGTATTTCAACATGTTACTCCAATCTATATATTACAAAACTTGAGTATAGAAGCGAAATTCACTTAAATTGTTTTATTCAAACATAAACATTATCTTAGGGTCAGATTGGAAGACTGATTAATTGTTAATCAAAATCCTACCTTTTTGTGCTGGCTAGTATGTTACTGTCACCTGAATGTCACCGAGAGTTATTTTAAATTATTATATTTTATAATCTTAAAAAGTTTATTTGATATTTTGGCACAAGTAAATAACTTTATTATTATTATTTAAAAAAAAGTTCTACCCCTTTAAGGTATTTATTAACGCAAAATCGATGGAAAGGTTCTGTGAGCGTTATTAACGATATATACCTAATGAAATAAATACTTATATATTTTTATGAATCTTTACTTTTGGTGTTATTTCATGAACAAAGCCAGGAGATAAATGACATTTTTATTGAAGGTAAAAAAAATAATGTAAGAAAGCACAAAGATACCTATCTCTTTTTAAAAATAAGTGGGCTAATAAAAGTCGTTTATTATTATATCCAGTCAATAATTATAATGGTGGACGCCGTCGTATCTGCAATCTGCATTCCTTCCCAAAAAACATTTAAAGCCTTGGCGACCTCTAATTTGAACAAAATTACATATTTAAGTAAAAAATAGTATATTTTTTACCTCCAAATCGACTTTTTGGACGAAACGGCCAAAGAGACTAACTGTTTGGTCAAAACAAAGTAATTCGACCCTATTAATACGTTCAAAGTAGGAAAATATAAAAGGTCCAAGAGATGGTCCAAAAGAGTAGATATTTACCTTGTAAATCGACTTGATAGTTACGTCTAAGGAAAGTAAATAATAAACGCCCAACCAGGGTATTTTTAACCTTAGATTTTGCCTTAAAGCCCAAAAATCTCTTAGGCCTATAAAGAAGAACAAATTACTTCGTTTTGTCTTTAATATAAATCTTCAGTGGTCAGGTTATAATGTGAATATTTTTTGAGGTGATGTATACCCTACATTAGTCTTACATTTTGTACTTAAAGCCCAGAGGGCTTTAATGTAAAAGCCCAGTATAAAGTATAAAATAGGTTGTAGTAATGGCTAAAATAATTGCTTTATATAGCCAAACAGTCCTCTTATTTTGTCCTCAAAGTGATTTTAACCGGATATAAAGCCGTATCTTCCAAAAACTAGGTCTTTAAAGAGATTCTGGCTTAGAAGTATTTAATGATAATGGTGATCGTTCATTGCACTGTGGTGTGGTAATCTTCCCACTTGTGGAAAACATAAGAATAATCCAAGGAGGAGCTTGACCCTCTCCTTTTTAAAACCGCCACTATTTTTAAATAGCTATACAAAACACCGGAACAACGAAAAAAACGTTATACGTTTATGTTCGAACTCGGCCAAAAAGTTATGTTAGTTAGATTATAGTGGCTATTAATCCATTGCAAGAGATTTCAGCGACTACGATAGGAACATTTTATGGAGTAATAGGCCGTACATAGGCCCTGCAGCATTCTTTAAAATCCCAAATTAAGTTTCATTTATATAATAAGAAAAACCGAGCACATAAACGAGCTAACTTATTCGTCCAAGCACAAAATATTGGCCATATTTTAAATTTATTGTTTTCTAATTTTAATTTAGCTTGTTTTTTTTTTAATTAAATGACTTTTTGACAGTTTATTACCTTGGTTTTAAAGGTGATAAAGTGGTATAAATTACTAACTTCTGACTATGTAATTATGTAAAGCGGCCTGTTGGGCTTTATAGTAAAAAACTTAGGTAAAAGTCACCTTTTTTAGACTATAATTGTTTGTTGGGTTTGTTTTTCACTTGAAACTTAAATTGCTGTATTAAGTATAATAATTTATTGATTTTAAAATTCTCTAAAAATCTCGGAATTAGGCCAAATGTTTAACAAACTGTCATTATGTGGGGTTTAAGAGATTATTGCTTTTTACAAATCATTAACGCGACGAATAGAAGGGAGTGAGGAGTATCGGGGCACTATAAATTATTGACTAAATTTAGCAATATGGTGTGGCCAAAAAATGATCGCTCTTGTATTACGCCTTTTTTTCTATATGGTGCCGAATTGATATGTTCCCCTCCCTGAATTGAATTTTGGGTGCGCCATTGAACGTGACACGTAAAATGTCTCTATTATAAAGAAAAAATGCCAATCACGCAAAAGATAGTAACACGAACGCGCGCGAAAAAGAATGAAAAATAATGCTCGCTGATACGAAAAAAAACGGCAATTTTATTTCGTTATGACTGTTATTAAAAAAATATGATCTTTATAACTCTCCTACCTTGGCGAGTTGATTAGAGTCCTTTTAGATTGGGTGATAAGCAAAATTGGGCGGCATTTAAGGATTTTCATTGGCTCTGAGCTCTGACTAATTAGTGGGGAGGTGATATTGTAATAGTTCTCTTCCAAATGGATACATTTATAATTTTAAATTGACGCACATTTTTGCTAATATATATTAACCTTTATAAAAAGTTCGGCAAAAGAACTCAAGGGCTTATTCATCCCCTTCAATTATACTCCCACTAACTGAAAAAATCGAAAGTTTCTCTTTCGCTTTCCATAAAATATATCATTGTTAGAAAAGAATAAACAAAACACATTGTTTCTATTACCGTGTGTATGTTTTCTATTTTCAGTAAATCGGAAATGGGCAATGAGAAGCATTTGTTAGTACCGAAGTATATGAAACTGAATAATCACAGTTTGTGTCTAAATAGTACCCAGGTTAGCTTTAATGGTTAAAATGTGGTGTGGTTATGCTAATTACCGCAAAGGCACTTATTGTCCGCCCTAAGTTTTTTCAATTTTTATAACGGGGTAATAGCCGCCCTAAGTTCTTAATTCCACTGTTTGTTCCAAACATATTGTAGAAAATGGACATTTCATTAAAAAACTAATCTTATTTATTATTAACTTTTAAATTATAAAACGTTAGAAACAAAATTACTTTGTTTAAGAGCACGAATAAAGTAAAATAACCCGCATGAGCGAAGTATAATAAACCAACAACTGAATCGCGCCACCGCGTGAGATAAGATATGGCTGCCTTGCGGGCACGGCTACGTCAACTGACTAAAAGATTTCCATTGGTGGGAGCCTGGGGCGCTTGGCTCTTACAGAGTTAGGTACTTCCGTTATTGGCCATGCCTTTTCACTGTGATTGGATGAAAACGGCATCGATACAGGTCATACTGAGCTAAGCTCACGAGAACTACGTTACCGATTTTACCGATTACGCATAATCGCTTTAATAAAGCGCTTCCGACTGTGTGCCAGTTTTCAATATACTTTGCTAATTGCTTTAAAAACATGAATAAACATTGTAGGTGGTAGGACAGGTAGAGTCATGACGCTGTGGATCTACCTCATGGGACGCCACTGGGAAATATTAGACAGAGTAGAAAATAATTTGAAAATACACCAATTACAGGAAAACTTTTTTTGGGTCGTCGCCGTGGGGGAAGCAGTGCATCCAGCGCTTTCATAAACCGCACGCCCCTGCTTGTTTCTGGACTTTGTGATTAAATTTGACGAGGTCGAGGACGGAAACAAGCGAATATACTAAATCCCTGTATACGGCCTCTAAAATACAAAAACACAATATCTCGCGGAATGGTGACCTAATTTAATTGTAAACGTACTCCCAGGCACGTAATTTTCATAAATAACACGGTCCCCGTAAATCTGGCAGAAGGTCCGCCATTTTAATTTCCAGGAGTAACGTGATTACCTTGTTTTATTGTTTTCAGTCGTCATTTGTTTCTTTTACAACTTTAAAATGTCATTTTGTGTAATTTTCCAATGGAAGCAAGTTGGTTCATTTAATGGGGGGTAATATCTTAAGAGTGCATTACAGCATAATAAATCAATACCGGATTCTAATTGACCGATCTGACATTAATCTATAGGATTAAAACGAATAATAAATATGATATTATTGGAACATATTTACAAAAATTTAACCTGAACAAACCCGTTCCAAATCACCTAGTGCCGATCTTATAATATTATTCAAGGTAAAAAAAAGTTTAGCACGGACAGGTTTAGGTTTCGAACTAGCAACCTGCTGGTCTAAAGTCTAGCGCTTCATCGTTCAGACCAAATGACCTTGCCAGAACTTGCAGTAAATAATCTTTAGTAACGTTATAAGGATGTGGAGCCTAGACAACTGGCCACGTCATTTCCATTGGGCAAGCTATGACCCGCGTTAATAGTATAGATAGTCAAATGTACCGGGTGGTCAAATAAGCGAGGACGTCGGCTTTATCTCGGAAACCATTAATCGTACAACTTTCGGAAAGGTTTATTTATGAGTAAAGTGGTCAAGAGAAATTGCTGGAAATTACTTTTAAGTTTCTCAGGTGGCCGCTAGATGGCTTAATGCTAATGCTCAACTAAGAAAGCGAAGGTTTCTTCGTAATATGCCTAGTTAAGCCCTATTGAAAATATATGGGTTGTAAACCTTCGAAAGTTATGAACAACTTTTGTTTAATAGTTATTGCTCCAAATCCTCAAATAGAGGGGTGGGGGGAAGTCAAACATTTTTTGGAAAAAAATTAAGCAACTTCGGTTAGGGCACAGAAAATATAGCTACGCAACAGAACGATGGAGACGTGGCAACAAACCGCCCCCGAAAAAAGAAGCCGGCTGCCGGCAGCGGGCTTCCCTACAAGATTCAGGCGGTTTCTATGGGAAGATTTCCTAAGAGATGTCGTGCGTGCAAGTCCCACGTTGCCAAACGTACCGTTGTGTATTTAAATGTGAGGAAAAGTATTTTAATAAATCAAAGTACATCTTATAGAAAATGTAGAATTATAAAATTTAAAGGGCTGATTTTAAAGAGTGTATTAAATACCTAGGGGGGATTTTTACCACAAAAAATGTTCTTATTATATAAAGTAGGTGTACCGCAGGCAATGCGGTGTAGGCGACATATGTGTTTGTCTATTATTAATGGGTACCTACTTCAATAATAACTATTAAGATTATTTTTTTAATAAGTCTTTGGAGGGGTTGGTTGTGATGAAAACGAATTTCTTGGTTCACTAAGTTTACCAATTATAAGTGAAACAAAACAAATATATTATAATATAGTACTTCCAAAATGTTTGTTTTTAAAAATATATCGAAAATGTAAGTAGGTACAGGGCCAGTTAAAGGATGGGGATGTTCCAATGGAATTATTTAGATCATTAACGATAGGTAAGTAAAGTCAACTTTTTTATTTCTACGTTAAATGTATATACTTACATATAACTTTTGTCAGTTTTGTTGAAATATAAGTATATAGGTAGGTGTACTTTAGGATTATTATGCTAATTTTTATTCTTTTAACGTCAAACTTACTGACAATTTTAAGTTTGTAAAAGCAAGCAAATTTTTTGCAGAATTTCCTACCAAATTGAATTACATAAACATCGATTTCTTAGTGCCTAAATTGTGTACAGGATAAAATTATGCAGTTTCTACATTTACTTTTTGCTTATAATATGATTTTCGAATTCGCGATCCGGCACTTTCCCTACTAAGCAGCTATCTTTTAAATCGTAGACAAAAAGTTGAAGTAAAACAAGAATTTAGTAGTTTACAGGAAATTAAGTATGGTGTACCGCAAAAGGGACAGTATTGGGTCCAATACTGTTCAACATTTATATAAATAATTTGTTAATTCAGAATTATACTGGTGAAGTAATATCTTTTGCGGATGACACAGTTTTGTTTGTTGAAAGTAACACATGGAAAGGAGTCGAACAAAAAATGAATTGTAATTTCCAAAAAATTGTGCGGTGGTTGGATGATAATTTGTTAACCATCAATTTAAGTAAAACCAAGTATTTACCCTTTGCAAGTAATATCTCAGGCCTTCCGCAAAATGAGCAAATAAATGTCGACCATTTAGAAAAGAAAAGATTTGGAACTTAGAAAAATCTGACTCTGTTAATTATTTAGGAATATTATTTGATAATCATTTAAAATGGAACAATCATATATAGCAACTTACTAAGAAACTTCGGTCCTTATTTTATCTGTTCAAACATATCAAAAAAATATCTGACATAAGTTGTATGCGAACAGTATATTTTGCTTTAGTTCAGTCTCTGTTAAGCTACGGAATAACTGCATCGGGAGGAGCTTACGAAAATACCCTTAAACCTTTGGAAGTTGCGCAAAAAAGAAATATTAAAACTATTTATGGTCTAACTATGAGATTCCCCACTGATCAGCTGTTCGAATTTACAAATTTTTTAGACGTTACAAATATTAATTACAAAAATTCCCTACCATATTTAATTAGAACTAATTATTTTGACTTGCCACATACACCAAGCTATCAAACTAGGTTTCACCTTGATAATAAAAAATTGCCTAAAATGTCCACGTCGTTGGGACAAAGAACTTTTTTTTTATATGTGGGATCCAGGTTATTTAACATTATTCCACAAAATCTTAAAAGTATAATTCGTCAAGTAAGATTTAAAACTGGATGAATGAAATGGCTTCTTGCTAATTCTCCAATAATTATCTAGAAAACAAAATTGCTCTAAGATTCTTTGCTCCTGTGCGTGCAATATTGATTTCGCTTATTTGCTTACTTTGCAATTTTTATATTTTTTAAATTAACGAAGTTAAAAAATAACATACTTAAAGTAAATAGATAGTTCCTTATCACAATTAAAGATATTAGTAAATAACTCATTATTATTATATTAAATTCTGTAGTATCTAAAAATATATCTATACATTTTTTGATAAATTGATACTCAAAATCTTATGTATTAGATTTGGAGTACGCGCATTAACTTAACACAAACACACACAGATTAGCAGTCAAGCATCATGCTTTGCAAATCTGCTGATGTGTGCTCTTACTTTTCACACATTTTTTTGTTGATGATCGCAATTTTCAATATATTTGTTTATGTTATTTACTTATTGTTATTCATGTATTTATTGTTTAATGAAAATAAATATATTTTTGAATTGAATTTAAGGAGTGCCTATATAATATGGAGATTTCATTTATTATAAGTGTTAAATAGTTTTCACTATGTTTCACAGTGTTTCACTAGAAACATATTTCTAGTTTGTGGTGTTTACGTTTATGTTGTTTAGGAGCAAATCGTAAACATATAGAGAACTATATAATATGTTATATATGTGATGATACAAATGTGTATTTTACTTTTATATTAAAAAAATTATGAATCGTTTATATTTTACTTAATTGTTTACATTCCTCCTTGTCAGTAAGGCTGAACAGGTACTATATTTTTACATGGGAAAAACTAATTTCAATTATTCTGACCAATATAATAATTACTAAGGTAAGAGATTAACAAGGTTATATGGTAGTTTTATTATTTTAACAATGTATGAAATGGGACGGCTTAAGTTAACAAAATATTTAAAAGCCATATTTTTGTATACTCAGTAATTATCGAATGTAATATCTACCACAAGATGTTTCGGGATTACCAAATAATACTTTTGGAGGAGTGGTGTTGCTGATGGTAACTCGTTGAGTGCCAGGTAAAAGTATTAGGTAATCCCAAAACATCGAGTGGTATTCAAAAGATTATATAACGAACCATAATTTGAATAATTATTCATTTTTATTATTATTGATAACAAAGTTACAATTATTATAATAAATATTATTTACTCCAGTGCGATTTTTCTGTATTTTTTGGAATCAAATTCACTTCGGACAACGAAACACTTCCAAATCTCGTTTGGTTTGACATTTTTTTTTTAAATTTTGTCACAATTAAATATTTGATAATGTGTTACCATGACAGTAACAATCGTTCCACCAAAAGCGATAATCCCAAAGGCTTATCACTTATCATAAGCCTCTCGAGCTATATGGGAATTATGTACCGGGTGGTCAAATAAGCGAGGACGTCAGCTTTATCTCGGAAACCATTAATCGTACAACTTTCGGAAAGATTTTTTTATGAGTAAAGTGGTCAAGAGAAATTGCTGGAAATTACTTTTAAGTTCCTCATTTCGCCGCAAAGGGGCACAATCAAAAATTGTTTTTTTAAATTCTACATTTCTCCAAAAATTCCCGTATTAAGGTATAACTCTGATTACATTATTCGAAAGCCTAGACAATTCTGCATCATTTTGGTTTAAGGCTCATTGGCGTACCGACCTTGATAAGAGTGGGAGAAGCTATTGAAAGTGTAAACATTAAAATCGCTGTAACTTCTAAACGACTTACCCGATTTTACTAAATTTAAGCTTGTTTGGAAGGGAAAAATAAGTATCTTTAATTGCCGTATCCAACAGTATAATGTTCTATATATTCTTCTATAAAATCGTTAGAGGGCGCAATTTGTAATAATAACAGTTTTTTCGATTTTATCCCGAAAATTCAAATCATACGGTATAACTATGACATCATAATCGAAAAGTAGATGAAATTTGCAACAGAAGATGTGAAGACCGCAGTTCGATATCTTTATTCGTTTCAGAGTTATTGCCAAAACAATAATGTTTAATACAAATTGCGCCCTATAACAATTTTATTAGAAACTATCGTGTACCATTAGATACGGCAATTGAAGGTACTTCCAAACAAGCTTAAATTTAGTAAAATCGGATAAGTCGTTTAGAAGTTACAGCGATTTTAATCTTTACACTTTCAATAGCTTCTCCCACTCTTATCAAGTAAAATTGTAAACATTAAAATCGCTGTAACTTCTAAACGACTTAACCGATTTTAGTAAATTTAAGCTTGTTTGGAAGAAAAAGGTAAAAAGATAGTTTCTAATAAAGTAATAAAATTGCTAGAGGGCGCAATTTGTATTGAAAATTATTGTTTTGGCAATAACTCTGAAACGAACAAAGATATCGAACTGCGGTCTTTACATCTTTGGTTGCAAATTTCATCTACTTTTCGATTATGATGTCATAGTTATACCGTATGATTTGAATTTTCGGGATAAAATCGAAAAAACTGTTATTATTACAAATTGCGCCCTCTAGCAATTTTATTAAACACTATCGTGTACTGTTGGATACGACAATTGAAGATACTTGTTTTCCCCTTCCAAACAAGCTTAAATCTAGCAAAATCGGATAAGTCGTTTAGAAGTTACAGCGATTTAAATGTTTACACTTTCAATAGCATCTCCCACTCTTATCAAGGTCGATACGCCAATGAGCCTTAAACCAAAATGATGCAGAATTGTCTAAGCTTTCCAAAGATGTAATCAGAGTTATACCGTAATATGGGAATTTTCGGAGAAATTTAGAATTTAAAAAAACAATTTTTAATTGTGCCCCCTTGCGGCGAAATGAGGAACTTAATAGTAATTTCCAGCAATTTCTCTTGACCACTTTACTTATAAAAAATATTTCCGAAAGTTGTGCGAATAATGGTTTCCGAGATAAAGCCTACTTCCTCGCTTATTTCATCACCTGGTACATTGAGTTGTATAATCAGTAAAATAATTAAACTACAATTTAAAGTTGCGTTCTAGAACAAGCAAGTTCATTATTTTGGAAAATTAATGTTCATTGAAAGTAAATATAGAATAAAAAACCTACTGGAACTGCATAAAACGGAAAGTTTGTGTGTGTCAAACTATTATATAAATTTTAGACTTTTCACCGATAACGATTGAACGTTGCATTTGTGAGAATTTTAATATTTTATATAGGTACCTATAAAGCTGACTGAATTATTTCCATGTTCAGTAAATAGATCCAATCTCTTATAATTACAATCCTTAAAGTTGCCACGTTAGTGAAAAAATGTCGGACATTAATGTAACAGTATAAGGCCACCTAATTTCAAGAGCCAAAATATTTCTCATTACGGATCTCCTTTAAATTTGTGGTATTTTAATAATGACATTAGGAAAGCCTTAAATTAAATATTCCTCCAAGTTTAAAATAAATACATGTTATGGGTATTTTGAAAGATTGAAAGGTAGTTATTTACAGTTTAACTGACTATTTTAAAAATATTATCTAGGTATAATGTCTCTTTGCCCTTAAAAAATAACATTTTATTTTGGAGATTGCAGGTTTAAAATTAAGATTTTTTAAATCTTAGTTTTTAAGTCTTAGTTACCGCTTTACTTGAATTGCGAATCCGAACGCATAAAAAGTGCTGGTGATATTTTATTTCTGGGTATTTATCTATATTATAGATATACAGGGTGTCCGCTAATTAATGGTATACCGAAAAACCACATACTCATTACGTAAAAATATTATCATTTAATCAAACTTAATTATCTACATCCGAAAGTTGATATTGACTGAGATACAGGGTTACAAGTTAAAACTTAATTTTTGATTGTGTCCAATAGCTTTGAGAAAAACGTTTTTTCACAAAATTTTGCAATTAAGTTTTTTTTAGAACGAGAAGTTTATTTGAGTGTGGAATTTTAATGTACAAAGTAGGTGGCGCTGTTTGCGGTATTTTTCGCACATTTATTAGGTCATAACTTTTTTGTGCCTCAGTGTATTTAAGTTTTTAACGAAAATAATACTTTACAGAGTTACCGTTTCAGAGATATTTGCATTTAAATTATTCAGTGTACTAGCTCAGGCAAGTAAAATATAATGTTTTTATTATCTTCATTAAAAACTTAAATACACTGAGACACAAAAAAGTTATGACCTAATAAATGTGCGAAAAATACCGCAGAGAGCGCCCCCTACATTGTACATTAAAATTTCATAAAAAAATTAATTTCTCGACCTAAAAAACCCTTAATGCAAAATTTTTGAAAAAACGTCAGTTTTTCTTAAAGTTATTGGAGAAAAACGAAAATAAAGTTTTCTTTAACCTACCTCAGTTAAAATCAACTTTCGGATATATGTTATGAATAAATCCTAATATTTTTACATAAGGAGTCTGTGGTTTTTCTATGTACCATTAATTAGCGGACACCCCGTATATAATAATAACTTAATAATTTTTGGTAGTAGGTAATTTCGCAGTCTGTAAGATCAAGGAGCCTTAATTGATTTGGTTGATTTTAATTTATAGAGGTGGCTTTCGCATAAAATGTATGTTTTTGTTGTAGCGGGGGCGAACCTTGGTTTGTCTAAAAGAGGGTAAAAGGTAAACCTCTCTGATCTACCACTTTAGCCGCCGGAAAAAACGCCGATAGGAAGCGGCATTCCGGCAAAACGTTTGAAGTCTCTCCGACATTATTAGCGGCAAGGTTTTAAACTCTCATTATGAAGCAATGCCAAAATTAGAGACCAACCGAAGGTTCGGTTTCGGCTAGTTTCGGCCAAAAAATCTAGTTTCGGTGACAGTTTCGGTTTCGGCCACAAATCGGCCGAACCTTCGGCCGCGCCGAAACTCAGTGTTCGTGAATTGTCGCGAACCGTTCGCCTAAATTAGGGTGAGTTCGTAGGCAGTGTTGTCTATATAAATAATGTTTTTTCGCTGTTGACCTTTTTTTTTAGGTGGGAAGAGTTCAATCCGTTCCCAAGATCGATCTCGTCCTATATAAAATAAATTAGATTTTAGTATACAATAAAATTTTTAACATGTATAAAAGTTTCGGTTTCAGTCGAAACTGAGACCAAGGCTGAAGGTTCGGTTTCGGTTTGAGCTGAACATCTTGTTTCGGTCGGACACTAGCCAAAATATAAAAAATTATTTATTTTTACAGGGACAAAATAAAATGCTGTGATTTTAAATAACTAAATTCATAAATTAGAAAACTCGTCATTAAAATCTTTCAAATAAACCACTGTTTTTCGTAATTAAAAAAGAACTTCTACAAAATGTTTTATGTTGGTTAACATAACTTTTTACACTATATACAGGGTCTGTTGAGATTAAGTGGTGGTACTAAGAGAAATAATTATGAAACTCAGGTAAAATGTAAAATACTTTATTACGAACAAAAACGAATGGTTACAAAGACCGGGCTTGTGAATTATTGTGATAGACAATAATTGAACTCTAACTTACTGTTCTTTCTTAAAACAAACAGAAAGAACCCTTGACAAATATTACGTCTCGAATTACGCCATGAACATGGAAAATGGAACCGCCATCGTCGAAACATAAACAAATCGGTTCGACATTCAGATAAACCATAAACAGAATAAGCTCTTAGTCAGCGTTACTTTTATATTTCAACAGGGTCGCTAATAATCGATGTCGATTATTTTTTAAGGATAGTTAAAACGAGAAGTGTAAAAAACAAAAGTTTGATCGGTTTTTAGTCTATTAAAATAACAAAAATAAAATAAAAAAGTTATTCCAATTTAAAAAATTGCCAAATACCCACCTTTGCCCAGCACTTTATTTGTCGCTCGATAGTCGATATATATTTTTAGTTGTTTACCCTGAATCTACTAGACTCTGATCACAGAATACCCATATAACGCGCTGGTATAGCACAATCAAATTACTTATAACAGGTTTGAAGCAGTGTTAATTCTTAATCCATACACAAAATTTGATCATTCTCCGTCATCTAGGGATCCCCAAAACATCGACATCTCATAATGTAAAAAAAAATTTGCGACCTTGATAGGTCTGTCATTCAATAAACCGCATTATGATATAAAATAATAAATAAACTTGCGAAAATCCAAGTAAGTGTAAATCGAATTGCAAGAGTGTATCTGAACGGCAACATCACCAAATAAATTCTTCTATCTATATTTAAATTAATAATATAGTAACGAGATTATATAACTGTCACGGAGTTTTAACTATTTGTTATATTTTACTCATAAAACATAGTTTTTAGGTTTTGTCACTTTTAAAATAAATACCTATAATATGTCAATTATTAATAATATGACCGAGTGAAACTATACTTACTATACTATATTAATATACTGCCATGCAAGGGCGTTCATAGGGGGGGGGGGGGCAAAACGAGCATTTGCCGCCCTCCCCCCCCCCCCCCGTAGGCGCCCGCATTACTATTTTATTTCAAATTTAGTATAAATATTGAATAGTACAGTGGTTAGTTAGTAGATAAAAAAGTATTGTTAAAGTTTTTGCCCCGCCCCCCCTGAAAAACGCTCTATGGACAATAAATAATATACGTAGGATTTGAAACAAAATTGTAAAACAAACAAGTAGGCTTTAAAACAAAAATCGCATTTTAATAATACTTATGTGTCAAAACTAAACTCGGGTGGTATTTTTGCTCTTCTCCGTTTTCAAATGAAGAAGCTTATGATATGCTAGCTGTTTTCTTCGAGTGTTTGCAGAATGCAGCCATTGCTGCAAAAATTTATGCGGCACGATATTTAAGAAGATACGGACATAACCCAAGGGCTTTCAATGGTTTGGTGCTACGATTACGCAGTATAAGAAGTATTCCGAAGACGAATATTAGGAGGAAGAATAATTATTGGGCCATTTATATTTAATGAAACGCTTAATGGCCAGAGGTATCTCAATTTTTTAAGAAATGAACTACCACCGCTCCTGGAAAATGTTCCAATACAAACAAAACAAAATATAATATTTTAATACGATGGATGTCCTGCGCATTTTGCGGCTAACGTTCGGGAATTTTTAGATGCATCATTTCCTGATAGGTGGATAGGAAGAGGAAGTTTATTTTCATGGCTAGCCAGGTCACCTGATTTAACGTGTTTGGATTTTTATTTGTGGGGGAGACTAAAAGATATTGTTTTTCAAAGAAGACCTACAACAAGAGAAGACATGATTGATATGATTCAAATTGCCGTACGGCAACTTTCCATGGCAGAAATAGAAACCGCCGTACTGTCAACCCGGAATAGGGTGGAATCTTGATGGGTCAACATCTGTAACCTATCTGTCGCTTAAAATTGCAGTATCAGAAAATTTTAAATTCCAGGCCCGTATTAAAAAAAGTTGACATTTTCAATTTTTACATTTTTAACACCCTGTAGATCAATTTTTTTAAAATATTATTTTTTTATTGGAAAGAGCATAAAGAATTGACCCTAACGGCATAATTTTCAAAGTTCCCGCACCCATCACT
This sequence comes from Polydrusus pterygomalis, assembly GCA_963969555.1. Lineage (NCBI taxonomy): Eukaryota > Metazoa > Arthropoda > Insecta > Coleoptera > Curculionidae > Polydrusus > Polydrusus pterygomalis. The sequence goes on along the minus strand of OZ018381.1, from coordinate 3,587,845 downwards.
TGATTAGAATAAATGGTTGTTTTGTAAAAAATTTCAAAATGGTGCATATTTGGAAATTAGAAATTAAGAAAATAACAATAAAAAAGCAAAAACTGCTTCCGAAGTAAAAAAATAAATGTACTAAACGTTTAATAGTTTTAACGAGACTAAATTTTAGGGAACAACACAACAACAAATAACAAAGTAATAATAATAATAACAAAACTGCAAGTTAAAATCGACTGCTTAAAATCTAATACATAGAAAAAGTTTTAGCAAGAATTAATTTTAAGAGCACTTTAGCAGAACACTGTTATTTAAGAAGCTGTTCAAAATGCCCTCCATTGGCTTGTTCACATCTTCGTCTTCTGATGTTTAAATTTGACACTGCTTTTCTAATTGCGTCTGGGTTATTTTTTATTTCCTGAAAAGCATTAATAAGTCGTTGCAAAAGCTGCTCCCGCGTGTTGATTTCTTCTAAATAAACCAAATTTTTCATATTCCCCCAGAAAAAAAAATCCAAAGGATTAAAGTCCGGCGACCTGGCTGGCCATAAATGGGGCCCTCCACGGCCTATCCATCTGTTAGGAAACGTAATATTTAAAAATTCAGATACAACCCTTGCAAAATGTGTTGGGGCCCCGTCATGTTGAAAAAAGAGCCCTCTCACGTTAGCATTTTCATTCTGCATAAGTCCTGGCAAAATGTTTTGTAAAAAATTTAAATATTGATTTCCATCTAATCTTTCAGCAAAAAAGTGCGGCCCAATTAATTTATTATTTATTATACCCGCCCAAACGTTTATGGAAAATTTGTGCTGCGAATGCGATTGTCTGATGGCATGTGGATTTTCTAACGACCATACATGGGAATTATTTACACCATCTCTGGTAAATTGTGCTTCATCGGTCCAGAGGATTCGATAAAGACTCCTTTGGTGTCTACTGAGCCACTGGCAAAAGAGTAACCGGTTTGCATAATCGCCAGGTTCCAATCTTTGAACTTCTTGAACATGAAACGGATGCAAGCCTTCCTTTTGCAGTGTTACATTAACTCTTTTTTGTGGGATTCCTAGACGTGTCGCAATTTTTCGAGTAGATGTTTTGGGATTATCTTCAACAAGATTTAAGATATCTTCTTCCTCCTGAACTGGATGTCGTATTGGTTGATCAATATTATTGTCAGTGGGAAAATGTCCATGTTCTCCAGCAAATAAAAATACATTTGCAAATGTTTTGTGATATGGACATCTTCTACCCGGAAATCGCCTACGATATTCCCGAACAGCAGCTCTTCCATTACCGTTACAAAAACCGTATACAAAAATAATGTCGGCATATTCGGCATTTGAAAATTGGTAAGGCATCTTCAACAGAAAATTGCAATAATTGTTAACCGAATAGTAACAAAGGTCAGACAACTGTCACATATCTGATAGTGACTTGAATTGGTGCTATGGAACAGTAACTCGATAGTCTTTGGTTTGTTTTTAAATGAGGCAAAGCCTACTTTACAAAGTTTGAAATTTCTGACTGTAATTTACGATTTTTTGTCGATGTCTAAAAAGCAATCATTATCTTGCAGTTTTGTTATTATTATTATTACTTTGTTATTTGTTGTTGTGTTGTTCCCTAAAATTTAGTCTCGTTAAAACTATTAAACGGTTAGTACATTTATTTTTTTACTTCGGAAGCAGTTTTTGCTTTTTTATTGTTATTTTCATAATTTCTAATTTCCAAATATGCACCATTTTGATTTTTTTTACAAAACAACCATTTATTCTAATCAAGTGATGGGTGCGGGAACTTTGAAAATTATGCCGTTAGGGTCAATTCTTTATGCTCTTTCCAACAAAAAAAATAATATTTTGAAAAAATTGATCTACAGGGTGTTAAAAATGTAAAAATTGAAAATGTCAACTTTTTTTAATACGGGCCTGGAATTTAAAATTTTCTGATACTGCAATTTTAAGCGATATGAAAATTTTATACGGAGTGCATTAAAAAATATGACAAGAACAAAAAATTGCTGAAGTTCATAAAAGACCCTGTATCTTATTAACTATCGACAATTGAACTATCAAAGATGGGTGATTAAGGACCCCCAAGGTATTCTTTGTCTTGTGTTGAAGTATGTTCATTTAGATCCGCGTCACCCTGTATAAAAAAACATTGATATTTCTACATATTGCGGTCTTATTTGAAGTTACAGAGTAGTGGCTGGACATCGGAACAAATTAAAACGTTTCTTCTGGAAGCACCAGATCACGAATATTTGTTTACAAAGGTAAGCTTCAGTAAAGTACCTTTTATATTAATATTTTATCATATCAAAAAAATCTCATCTTGCATGAAATCCTATAGAATACTTAAATAAGACTTCTTATAATATGCGCTAGACATTATTTTAAGCAAGTGTCAAATCAGTCGCATGGTAGAGCTCGTGGCGGTCAAGAAAGGCTCCTTGATTCGAACCTCATTGAGGGAAAATACTTTTTTTTATTTGATACCTACTTGCTTTGTAGTCACAAAATTTGATATTTCTAATTTTAGGTGGTATTGATTTTTGGTATTTCTGGCGGATGCCGTAGACAAGAATTAAAAAATTTAAAACTAGATCATATTCGAGACTTGGGAAATGAATTTCAAGTTAGATTAATTGACACCAAAACAAAAACAGATCGTTTATTTGTAATCCCTGGCCTGTTTTACAAGGTTTCAAAAAAATACATGAAGCTTAGACCACCAAACATGTAGCAATTTTTTATAAATTACCAAAAGGGTTAATGTTCCAAGCAAGTAGTTGGCATCAACACAATTGGTAATCAGCCGAAAATAATTGCTGAATTTTTAAATTTACCCAACTCAGAATTATACTGTTTTCGTCGCTGGGGGGCCACTCTCTTAGCAGATGCAGGTGGCAACACCTTACCCATCAAGAACTACGGTGGCTGGAAATCAACTCCAGTGATGGAAACTTACATCGAAAATTCTTTAAGTAAAAAAAAATAAGATTCGTAAAACTATTGTAAAATCAGTTCACAATACGCAAATAGAGAATATTGCATCAACCTCTAAAGAAAATGTTGCTCCAAATATTTTAGCATCTACCTCGTATAATAGTGTTACAGAGAATAACGTTGCAAATTGCAATTTAAAAAAAGAAACTATTGCATATAACAACTGTACATTCAACAATTGAACATTTATTGTAGAAAATAAATTGTAATCTTATATTATATAGGTACTTAGATCTAATAGGTTAATTATTGTTAAATAAATCTCGTTGTTTATTGTAAATTTTATTTTTATTTAAAGTGTAAAATTTCTTTAGTCGTAGAAAAAATACACTATACAACTCGAGTGAAATGTCCATATCCACTCTTGTTGTAAAAACTACTATTTAGTAAACAACCCTCGTTAAGGAAGTTTATTTTTAAAATTTTTTATTATTACTCGAGGTGAATACAATAGTAACTGATTAAAAGAATGCATTTTACTTCTATTTATGTGTTCTGTATGAGAACGCTGTATTACAGTAAATCTAAGAAATAAGATAAGAGTTTTGCAGAATTTGTTGATTATGCAAATCTCACGGGAATGAAACTCCTCCCTCGTTAAGTTGAAAGCACATCCTAAAGGTGTGTTTTCACACTATTTGGAAAATATTATTTTCTTTTTTTTTTGAATCGATATCTAATTTTTTAGGTATTTTCTTAGATTTCTTTACAATTTTTATATATATGAGGTAACCTGAAATTAAGACAAAAATAATATATAAAAATATTGTCCAAAAACTGGTCCTAGTGATGTAGACTGTTGACGTCATCTCTTGCAGGTTTTTTCTTTGTTCTTGTAGTTTAGCTTGGATTTCTTTGTTTCCTTGAGGTTGATATAGTTGAGATCCATAGAGGGTGAATTGTATAATTTTGGTCCTTGCTGTTCGATTTGACTTAAGTTCAGTGTGGGTAGGTTTACCTCGTCGAAGATGATTTGACTTGATTTGTGTGTTTCGAGTACGATTGATTTGATGTGGACTTTGCAATCGGTCGGGGACTCCAATAAATAGGATCCATATAGGGGTACATTGTCATCGGAATTTTGGCGATTTATAATGCTAATTTGGTGTGATGGTACCGTAATTAACCATTTGCCATTGACGATTTTTGTCGCTTGGATTTCGTTTATTTGTGTTTTGAATGGCTGGCATGACGTAATATTTGCGTGGTGTTTGATAAGCTGTATTGCACAGGAAGGGTTATTTTCTGCGTGGGTTGTCCGAGCTTCTTTGCATAGGTAGTTTTGTGGTTGTATTTCCATACATCTCTGGTCCATGTAGGCGAATTTTTCGTTGTTAAGTGCTAGGTATGGTTTATGGGGAATATTTACGAGGAATGACTTATTATCAGGAATTGGTAAAGGGATTAGATTGAAATATTGATACACTTCTGGTTCGACAAGTGGAAGTTTCAATAAAAATACAATATTTGAACCTTTTAAAAAGCTTTTAATTACGATTAGTTTTTCGAAATTAAGAATGTTTCGCGAATTAGCATCTAAAGGCAATTTATTCGAAATTAAATGATTATTAAGATTTTTTATTTCTAATAGTAGTTCTTGGGGTTTTATTAGTGAATTATGAAGCACGTTAATCTTTGCGAGGCTACTTCGATTCTGTCAAGGATATTGTAAATCGATGGATACATGAAAGTTATTTGGTTAATAATGGTGTAAATTAGATAAAATTGGTGTGTGTTCGTTTGGTCTATTTGAATGTTTTTAATTATATTCTCAATTTGTAGATTGCGTGATCTTAATATTATTTCGTTGTGCGTGATATTAGATATCATTATTTAAAATTTGTTGATTGTCGTGTCTAAAAGCGTAATTTGATTTATGGCGTCTATTCTTAACTTATTTTGATTTTCCTGTAATTTTGTAATTTTTGCGTCAATTTGTTCCGCGTCGTTTTGGTCTAAATTTCCCGTTATGCTTTTTATAAACGAGCCCAAAGGATTAAATAGTAAATAGGCCTCTTTTATTTTTATGAGTGTATGTATCAGGGATAATTTGTTCTATTAAAGTTCCTATGCGTTTTTCTAGCGTATACAAAGAAGTAAATGAGCTAAGGTATTCTCTGTGATAGTTAGAATTATTTTGGAGATTGGAAGTTAATTTTTCTGTATATTTCTTTATGGTTTGAAATTTGGTTATTAAAGGTACTAGGTCGATATTTTAAATAAAGGGCCATTGATTTGATTCGAGTTGTGCGGTTCCTAGTTTGAAGGGTAGTATGCCAGGGTGGTTATTTAAATTGGAAAATTTTTCGGTGCTTGCGATGGTCCAGCTCCATCTGGAACAATAGGTATTATTTTAGTTTCATTAAGGTGGACGACCTCTTTATGTTTGTTTTTGGGGTTTTCAATTTCGATTTTGTTATTTTCTAAAATGGCTGTTAGAATAAATGGTCCTAAAAATCTTTTCTTGATTTTACCCGCTCGGTTATCAGATTTTTTGTAAACTTGAGATCCGATCATAAGAGGCTTTGTGGTTTTGTTTCGATTGATCTTATCGATTGTTTTTTGTTTTTTATCTTTGGTGTATTAAGTTACTTTTTCATACAGAATTTGGGTATTATTTTTATGGGTATTTATATACTCGGTATAAACGTGGGATGGTATTAGGTCCATGGGGTCTCTGGAATCTGTATGTCCGAAAACAACTTCATAGGGTGCAAAATTTGTATTGGAATGAATTGTATTGTTATAAGCTATAATTGCGTAAGGCATTAATTTTTCAACGTCTGCGTTTGGGTCTGACTCACGAAGTATTCGGATGTGTTCGATTAATGTGGAATGTAGTCTTTCTACGGGAGAGTTCGATTCATGGTGATAAGGGGTGGTAAAGTTAATTTTTATGTTATGCGCTTGTAGTAAGCCTACTTCATTAGCGAACTCGGATCCATTGTCCAAGGTTATTTGTTTTGGGACGCGTAAAAATGAAAAGAATTTTATTAGTTGTTCGCAGCAGGATACTGCATTTCCAGTGTATGGAAGAGCTTGAGCGTATTTTGAGAATTTATCGATAATTCTTAGGAATTTTTGTTTACCTATTATAAATGTATCTATATGAATCATTTCGAATGGCTTGCTTGGTGTTTCTGTTAGCACTAGTGGTTGGTCAAGGGGTTTCCTATTATATTTTGATCTCGGATAAATTTCGCAATTATTAATGTATTTTGTTACGTCCGTTTTTAGCGATTTCCAATAATAGTTTGCTTTTAGAAATTTGCACGTTTCTTCAATTCCACGGTGGTTTGTTTTACTTTCGTGTCTATATTTTATTATTAATTCTCTTTCATCTGGTTGGGCATTATTTATTAATTTAGAACATTCTACTAATTTAAGATTTTTGAAATGATTATTCATTACTTGTTGGAAATAAGTAGCTCTTTTGAAAAAAAATAAATATATGTTGTTTTATTAATTAAATATTCTTTGCAAAAATTAGTTATTGTTGGGATATCTGGTGGTAATGTTGCATGTATGATATGGTGGCCGTCAAAATTTTCTCGTTTGGTTTTGACATATTTATCGTGAGGCGATTTTTTGATAATAAATTGATATGATTTGTTATTTATTAATTCGTCTAATAATGCCATATTAGAGTAGTTTTCTGCGGCGTTTGTACTATGAATGGTATTGATTGATGGTGGATGGATTTGGATATCGGAGATAATATTAATTTCGGGTGGTCTTTGAGAGTCTTGTTCTAAATTTTTTAGGGTGTCAGTCACTAGTTCGTTGTTAAGTATATCGGGATTAAAATCGGTACTTAAAAATTGTGTTACGTCCGTGTTTATGTCTCCGGGATAATTAATCAAAGATTCTGTTTCGATTGCATGTACAGGGTGTCCAGTTTTCGACACTTTTTACGGGTATCTCAGTTATTAGTACAGATAGAATGATGCGGTTTTCGCAAACCTGTGTCACTTTTTTGTGAAACAAACGATGTCCTTAACAGATTTATCATGGCCATCTTGGTTTTTGAGATACAGGGCAAAATTGAAAACGGTGCATTTTCAGACACTCCTTGTATTTTAGTTATCTTAAACCTTATCGAAAATATAAGAGGGAGGTGTTATACAGTTTTTTACGTAGAATCAAGTGGCGTAGTTAGTATTTTTCCAGGGGTCTCAATTTTTGAGAAATATACCAAAGTTATGTTTTTTTAAATAGAACTATTATATATTTTTTATATATTATATATTTTTTCATATTTGCATTTAGCTTACTGAGAGCTTTCCAAAAATATATAATAGTTGGCACTTTGTTTTAACAGGAAGGTTAAAATTCATATTTTTTAAATAACAAGCTTTAAGTTGACAGTAGGCCGTGTATTTTATTTTAATAAAAATAAATAGACGATACACTACACCATCAATATTACTTTATAGTTTAATTTCAAACTTTTAAGTTTTTTAATACTTACAATAGTAAAAAGTAATTTTCTCCTATTGTTACGTAGGTATATTATCGGAATAAACAAAAACATCTAGTAGGCCTTCACTTATCCAGGCTATAAAACAAAATTTTTATAATGGCGTTTAGCTCTTGTCGGAATTGTATTTAAATTTAAGGTTGAAAAGTTACTTATAATAATTTATTTATGATATTGTTCAATTTCAACGATGGCCCAAAAGTATGAAAATTATGAAAAATACGATATGCTGTTATGCTTTATACAAAGCACTGAAAACTCCCATGAAGCTGCCGATTTATATTTCAATAGGTAGGCATATTATTATTTTTTACAACGACCATTTTTAAAGTTATATACGGAGTGTTTGTTTAATTAGCGTCTTATTCATTTTATAGATATCCTGAAAGAAGGCAGCCAATTATAGATAGATTTTCCCTACTAAAGAAAAATTTAATTGAACATGGAACCTTTACACAGCCTCGACCTAAAACATACAATAAGGAAAATAGAGAAAAAGTTTAGGTAAATGTTTTGGCTTATGCAACCGTTACTCCTTCAACTTCATGCAGAAATATAGAAAAGGAAATTGGCATAAAGAAAAGTCGTTCACAACAAATTTTAAGAAAATATAAATACCATAGTACTGGAATTTTTAACCGGCATAATACAAGGCATTGGTCTGAAGAAAATCAATATGTTATTTACGAAAGGGAGCAGCCAGGGCGCTTTGGATTTGGTGTTTCTTGCTTCATATTAGGTAATCAAATAAATTACCGTATTCATGAGGGAGGCCTTACGGCAAATAGATATCTGGAAATCTTGGAAGAGGTTATACCCTAGTTATTAGAAATTGTTCCCCTTGCCCAGCTAAATGCTATACATTTCCAGCAACGGTGGCGGCGCGGCAACGGTAGACGCGCGGCCAAATCGAAGCGCGCACAGTACCCCCAGATGCCTCCGCGCGGGATCGAAGCACGAACGGTACCCCCGCTTCTATGACCGTGACGTAGTTTCGCGGAGTCAATTTATACGCGGGACCGACACATTTTCAGACAGAACTCCGGTTCTCATATTTCTTACAGGTCGACTCTCCAGCCAGAACCCCGCAGCCAGCCGACCAGCCCCGAAACCGAGCGACCACCTCCGAGGCCAACCCACCATGAGGGCCCATACATAGACTACCAGCCCGCCGTTTCCCCTCGACGCCTTCATCTGGAATTGCATTGTTTAATTTATTTCGTCATATATGTACGTGCTCTGTCTTACACACTGTTTTAATGCCAGAACGGGTACCCCAACTAGCAATATGGATATCCAAAACGACAAAAGTATAGGTGTTCGTTAGTGCTATTTAAAGAATACTTCAGTTCTATAATGCCGATAGTTAAAACCATTCTAGCGAACGAACCAAATTATCCCATAATATAGTTGTAAGAATGAATATACAACAAATATTATAGTAGAAACGGCAATCAGGAGTATCTGTGTTTTATTAGTATTGCATAATTATTTATATCACATTTGACACAGCCTTTTTAAAATAGTTCTAAAAGATGTATATCTAAACTGTATAGTATTTGCTAATACTCTTATACAACAGTTATAAAATAGTTTTATACACATTGAATAAGAAGTTGTGTAGCTTACTTTAACATAATTTATTAAAGTTAGTATATTAGTTAGTATTATTAAGACAATAAAACTCTTACAGAACTACTTTAAAACTATTTTATAGACGTTCATAATCTTAGAAATTGCCACTATTATAAAATTCTTATAACATTTAAATGTATCTTATTAGAATAAAATGTTTACTAACACCGCGTTATACAACTTAACCTCATTTCCGTTTATAGAACAAAAATGACGATAAACAAGTTTAACTTAAATCAAAACATGCTTTATTGTTGAAGAACATACAAAATTCATTGACAAAGTGTATATAATAAAATAATATATTCTAGATCCTACCTAAAAATAGAGATGAAAATAGAGAAGGGGACAAACACGTCCTTAAAATTCACAAGCAGTAAACTATAAAATAAAATAAATCCTCTTACTTAATTACTTTGGACATGGTTGGCTCATAATGGTCCCAAAATTTCAGAATGGGTTTCGACTTTTGTCTAGTATTATAATACACCTAGGTTAATTAAGAGTTGGCAACCTTTCAAAAACGGTATATATGGCGTTCATGTAAGGCTTCTTTAGCGCCTGCATAGGCAACGTTACACCACTAAAGTCTTCTATAATGACCCAAAAAGAACCAAACGACTTTTTAGCGTATAATTAGACAACATTATTCAACCAAAGCGTCGTATAATGACGAAAAGAGAACAAAAACATTGTATTAAAAATCCGCCATATTTTTAAATTCCTTTCGCTATTTCGACTGACGCAATTATGCAAATGTTATTTTTTTAAACAAAAAATACACGAAACTTATCAATTTTTTTGGACAAAGACCATAATTAGATAATAATTATTCTATCATTCACTTATTAAATCTGGTGTAAAATATACTGCAGATTAAATTTTTACTTTTTTTTGTTAAATATTTGTTATTGTAATAAACCCAAATTTACGCCAAAGAGAAGGCGCTTGCATTTTTTACTGTAAAAGTATTTATATTTTGTCAGAAAAAGTTGCCGGGCACATAAAATTCGTTATTTAATGCCGTTTGTCAAAGATTCTATCATTACTTTATATTTTTTATTAGAAATATTCCATCGCCATTTTAACTTATAAATGTTATCCATATTACTTTGCAAGGCCTGGGTTATACAGCAATTTTGTGATATTTTGGTGTAGTTCATTATAAAATGAAATTTTTGTTTTAGGATTTACAAAATATCTATATAACAGTTTTATAAGTGTTATTTAAATATACCTATATGAATTGTATAATGACTGTATAGCCTTACAGTACATACACTATAGAATTAAAATATTTTATAAAAATGGGCCTTTTTTGGTTGTATAGCTATCGTATTACGGTTTAAAAACCCCTTTAAAAATAATTTGGTTTTATCAACTTTCCTTGTGTAGTGGTTTATACAATCATTATAAATATAATTTTGCTAGTTGGGACGTCCGCGAATGTATTCGAAATCCGCGCATGCGTAGGAGAACCGACGTCCTGTTGAACCGCTACGGACGGCTGGTCGTGCTCGCGCTCGCTTGAACTGTTCTTTCTACCGCCGCGTTAACGTTACATTAGCCGCGTCCGCCATCGCAAGTAGTTCACCGCAAAACTGTCCTCAGATAGCCAAAACAGATCGCGATCAACACAGCGCTGCCGCAAGTCCACGGACCGCGTTACCTTTCCTTTTTCCTTTTACTGACCACACTGATAAAGTTAACCGCAAGCCTTTCTTGCCGCCCGCTGACATCGCGACCGCTTACCGCTACCGTCAAGACAACCGCGACCGCTACTGCGATTTTCGTTTTCTCGCGCGCGCCTTCTCAGCTCAGAACGCCGACGCGATCTCACTTCTATAAACCGCGAGCATATACCCATACTTTCCTACTCTTTCTTTCTCATTCTGTACCGCTGTCAGCCTATTGCTGACCCACTCCAACACGTTATTAGAATACCTATTCTCTTTGCTGATTAATAAAATTGTCATTTTACGAAAATAAATTGTGTTTTGAAACAGATTGTTTCATTTTCCTTCCAAATTTTAATTCTTTCAGGACGCTTAAAAATAGTCGCTAAATGCGTAGTTGAACGCCTGGTTTAATTTTCTCCACTGTAACAAGCTACCTGGTGCATCGTGGGCCCCTTACCACATTAATCCAAGGGGTGGCGCCCGAGAAACCGTTGGAAAAACATTTTCCATCCGTCCAATAGATATTGAAAGAAAAAGCTTTATTCACATATTAATACTGTTCGCTAAATCGGCAGGTATTGATAGTGAAAACCAAAGCGACAAAACAATACTTTCAAACTGATATTTTGATTTTCCAGATATTTTAATTCCTAATTCCTTTTCATTAAAATTAAAAAGCCACTTTACATTATTCTGTATTGCTGAATGTGAAATATGTCTTTGGATAAAATTTGATTTCTATTTCAAACTGATATGCTAGAGAGTTTTCATTACTTTTTATAAATAAAACTTCTAAAATATACTCTTTTCATTCCAGACCACGAGAGCTTAATTCAATTATTTTTCAATTGAACGAGCTCTTTACAAGTGGACAGAATATGCTCAAATTGCAGTAGGTACAACTGCGCCGGCGATTTTGCACCTCATTTATATTAAACCTTTATTCAGGATTTTTCGATATAATACGATTTTTCTTCGAGAAAATTTAAAGCGTCTTGTCTGCGTCTATGAAAAATGTAATACCGTAGTAACTATTTGATCCAGCAGAATCTTGGGAACACTCGAGCGATTTCAAAAGGAATAAGGTCCAAGTTTTTTTGGTAATAATAGCAGAGAAAATATTTTAATTGCGAAAAAAAATTGAGATATTATCAGATGTCGAGGTTTTAGGATCCTTAGATGACATGTTTCTCATTCTCATTGACCACTTAACAATAATCAAATGAGAAATCAAAGTATGTGCTACATTGACTATAGTTAAGGATTTTATTCTGTTTCTAACGTCTGGCTGAAGAAAATATGCCAAATCTATAAAATATATCCATTAATACGCAGGAAAAGGTACTACTCGGCGCGGCCGACTTGGCCCGACGTCAATTCGGCGCGGCCGATTCGGCGCGAAGCCAATTCGGCACCGCGACTCGCCGCGGCCGATTTGGTCAGATGTTAATAAATTTTATATATATAAAAAAATAACAAAAGAACATGTTTGTCTTACATTATTTAATTCTATATGTTCTTAACATTTTATCTTAATCCATGATAGAAACTTATAATTATATTAATACTTTTATTAAGGGTAGTTTGGTTTTGCTTTAATTCTTTTTCAAAAGTCAGCTCTTTTCGCAAACAATTTCCAGATGTGACGATATGTGGTTATTTTTGTTCACCTTTCGCAAAATTAGAAAAAGTATCTGGCTCACCAAGGGTTAAAAGGGAAGTACAATACTGAACCCGACTTCGCGTTACATGCCAATATGATTTTAAGCTTAGCATATTATGTCCCACCCGCTGAATTGGATGCGGCCGTAGATCAGCTCTCTGCAAACTTACCCAATGATTTGCAAGACCTGATGAATTGGTTCGAAGATAATTATGTTGGCAGGCCAGGTAGAAGAGGAAATGCAGGACGCCCACCTTTATTTCCTATTTCCATGTGGAATTTTTGCGAAAGGGTGTTGGAAATAGTTGATCGAACCAATAACCATTTCGAAGCGGCCAACAGGAGCCCACAAAATGAATTGGGTATGGACTACCCAACAATATGGAGGTTCATCGACTCCTTAAAAAAAATACAGAAAAGTCGTGATTTATACTTGGAACAAATTGTTGCAGGACATGAGCCCCCTAAAAAATTAAGAAAGTATCAAGAAGCCGATGATAGAATATTGAGATTGGTGAATGATTTTGAAAATCGTAATATTTTAGACTTTTTGAGGGGGCTAGCTCAAAATTTTAAAATGTTACATAATTAATTAGGTATGTACTTTTTTCTAATTTTGTTTCATAAGAAATCTATTACGATACAGTTTTCAGTATCGAAACAAGTCTATTACGATACCGTTTTTTTATTTTTTAAAAGTTGGTAAGTATAAGTAATATTCGAGGTAATATTCAAATGTTTTATTCTGTTGACGTCTGGCGTGGGGCGTGGCCTAGCATGTATGTTTGGTTGCGGAAATCTATATTATTATATTTATTACTTTAATACATTTATTAATCTAGTTATAAAAAACACATAATACTAACTTTATTCACACAGAACTATAAAATTTTATAAATACCAGTTATATGCTACCTAAATTAATCATAATATATTATAATATTAATATATTAAAACACAAATGTCATGACAACACTGACAATATGGCGGTCACAACGAAAATATTTATTTATTGTCAAGGCTACTATGATAGTAAATTTATAGTATTACCAACTTAAAATTTAGAGATACAAATTTGCAAAATGTGAAGGGTTTATTTTATTTTTAAATATGTATTTTTTATTGAAAAAACTACAAATTAGAAAAAAAAGTATAAAGTACCTGTATATAAAGCAGTTTTAAGCACTTGTCCCGTTATAAAACTCGCCGCAAGCGGCTTGTTTTTGATCATGGACGCGTGCTATAAAATGATGCTTTATAAAACGTGTACTTTAATATACTATTATATTTGTCATGTAAATATACGTTTTATTTTTGTACTTACGTTTAAATTAATTTTTTTTAACGAAGTTAAATATATTTTTGTAATACTTATTTTTCATTTTTTTTTAAGTAAGATTTTAATCTACACGAAGAATGTCATCGCGCCGAATCGGTCGCGCCGAATTGGCCGCGCCGAGTTGTCCTAGACCCTAATACGCACCATGTTAGGCACCCTAATGAAGCAATGGAATGCTAACCTCCATGATAGACAAGAAAAGTTAGGAAATATAAATATAACAAAAGGTATATTTCAAGGCGACTCGTTAAGCTCCATTTAGTTTATTTTGGTCACGAACTTACTGTCCTCACTGCTGAAATCAACAACCGATGGATATTGTCTCAACTCAACAGAACATTTTTTTAGAATCTTCTATTTATGAACTACATCAAACCAGTTTCAGCTCTGTACTTAAAAGGATCTACTGAAAACGAAAGGAGGGAGGAAGAGGTCTCATTAATAAATATAATTTGTACAAGCCACAAGATACCTCAATGAATAAATACTTCCAAGAAACGAATGGGGAAATCCTACAAAAAGTGTTAGCCTCAGGCGCTGGATACAGCCTTTAACCTACAGCAAAATAGATTACCCAACATGATCCGAAGCTTTACACGATAAAATACCCTACTGCGCTTTTAAATCCATACATAGATAGTAAAATGTCACAGAATTGGTTATAAAGAAGGCAGCTGCAATCTGAGACAAAAGAATTTATAATTTCTATCCAATACCACGCGATTCGAAATAGAAACTATAATAAAAAGGGCATCTTGAAAGGAAATGTGAACGATGTGTTCAGACAGTGTAATTTACCTGGAGAAACGATAAAACAAATTACGGCTGGTGTGGTATCACCCAACGCTTATCTAGGTAGGTATGATCATCCACAAAGAACTGGCTAATAATTTGGACCTAAAGGAAAACTCACCATACTATCATTCCAAACCGGTTCTTGAGTCTCCTCTGTATCTCTTTCCAGCAAAAAATAACGGATAGAACAGTATACCATAACCCTCAGGATATTCTTCTAATCAAAAAGAATAACAAGAAACTTTCATTATCGATATAGATTACCTACTAATACACAACCTTTCTAAAACCAAAACGAAAAAGAAAACCGAGTAGGTATGTAGGTACTCAAATTTTGCGATAGAGATCAAAAATATATGGAAGTTGAACAAATAGACATAATTCCAATAATAATAACGGTGGAGGGGTCTATGTTGTTTAAAACCTTTAAAATGCGAACTTCAAAATATTACGCATAGGGCTGACTGGGGTCCAAAAGGACCCCATTTTAATTCTAAATTAGAAACCTGCTTTATTCTTTTGCTTTGGTTTTTTTGATAAATGTTAAATAAAAACTAGCCTTAATTAAACTTATTTATTTCAAAAAAGTAACGTATTTTATAAAAATAATATAAAGTTTAGCTAACACTGTCATTTTGACAACCAATACAAATTATTTGAAGTAAAGAGTGGTCTGGACATACGTATTTGTTGCATTTGTTACACACTGTCCCATCCTTTGCTACATACCTTGGGCATTCGTGATCTTCAGCAGTCTCAGGTATGGAATCAGCAATATTTGTGTTTTGGTCGTATTCTATTACATCAGCTTCAGACTGAACCTCTTCGACAATATCTTCATCTTCTTCATCGCTCGCAGCATCTTCGTTGGCCCACTGATCAAATTCTGGATCATCGTTTTCGAGGAGGTGTAACAGCTCCTTGTCCGTCAATGGCCTGTGAGAAGGCTAATTTACACTCATTTTTTATACGGATGCGCACTTCTCAAAAAAACAAGAAGGACTAAACTAAAATGTTTGAATACAAAATGATTCTAAACGCATGGGATTCCCCTTACTAAAAATAAATGGGTAAAGTACCGCAAACAAGTGGGTTTCCCCGACACCATAAACTGAAACATATCATATATAATTTATAACATACAAGGCGGACTGGGGTCCTAACCGACCCCAGACAAAAAACTGAAAGACGAAATTTCATATTGAATATTGGGGTATACACTACGTAGAAAACCAAAAAATATGCACATAAAATAAAGGAAACATTATTAAAACTTAAAAAAATAAAAGAATTATTTACAAAAAACAGAACGTGGGGTCCGAAAGGACCCCAGTCCGCCTTTTAAAGGTTAAGCCCAACACACAAATTAGACCTATTTGCATCAACAAATTCAGAAAAGCGTTATTCTCCAAACTTGCCACATAGTACGTTTCAACGGATATTGCTGACATTTTTTTTTTTATTAATTACATTTAAAATAAAATCTTGAAAGGGAAAGAAATAAGACACTTTAAGTCTTCCTCCACTGGTAAGTTACAAGGTTTAATACAGGGTAAATTCTCTACATGTTTCGAACGCATAAGCATTCATCATCAGGAACATACAATAAGGAATTTAGAAATGTAATAGGTGCAAACACCTCGCTTGTTAACATTATTTCTCATATTTAAACAACCTTTGCCTCTTTTGATGCACCCCGCATTACCTCTGTGATTCCACCAAAGTAGGTTACAAACTGTGTAAGTTCCAACTACACACTCAAGTTTACTCTGTGAGGAAATACTCCACCATTTTAACTTGTCTTCGTCCGACTGTCAGCTCCATTTCACCTCGACAAGAATTTTTTAAACTTTAATTTTATTTAAAAATGTCCAGAACAAAGATTTTAATTTAACATTACTTTGTAATAACCACGACGTGATTATTACAACTAATTTTGGTAATCTCATTAATATCTAATTATTTTAAAATTCAAAGAATTTATATCGAAGCATCATAATTAAATTCCCTACTACGCCTCTGTCAAACCGCTTTGATTGCGCGATAACCTTTACCCAGAATTCCAACTCAATTTCTAGGTAGGCAACCAGATAAACAAATTACTTTTCTGAGAAATGTATCGATCTGTGCCTTTTTCTTATTTAGTACGTCAATCGGTTTTATAACAGGTGTTTCGCTGTCAGAATAATCATGGAAATAGGGTTAAATTTTCCGGTTTAAGTTTGGATTTTCATCATTTTTACTTCCCTAACGTCATAGTGCATCAGAGGTCATGTGATTTTTGTTTGGTTTGGTATTGGAGACAATCCCCCCTTTACCACAAGGTCTAGGTCAGTAAAAGTGACAGTGGAACGCGAAATCGGCCCTTTCCACGTCTTTTGCCAGCCGAGAGAGCACGGTGCTGTGAATAGTATGAATTGATTTGAACAAAAAGGCACTCAGTGCTGCGGTGAATCCGGGTTGAAAGTTTTTATCAAGGAAAACTATTGAGTCTACGATGGCGTTTAATTGCACCCTCAACAGTTGAAGGAAACCAGAAAACCAGGTTTCATTTCATTTCATTTTATTTCACTTCATTCCATGTCGATACTTTTTTGAATTCAAATTTTTTTGGAGTTTAATACCAATTATTCAGGCTTCACTTAATTAAAGATTTTCATGCTGATGTTTGGCTAAAATTCTTAACCCAATTTTTTATCCTACTTTTCAATGTAAATCGCAGTTCCTGTCTTCAATTCGAAGATTAACCCAAGAATTTCAATGTCACCCTGAAGGTCAGATATAAATTCAACTGCATGACATCCTAAACTACAACTGCAAGATTTCAACTTTCAACTCATTGGCCAAGAATGCAGACCCCAGTATGAATATCAATTTCTCAGATCTACACAACTCTATCCTTTTTTCATAATGCTCAAGATTTAAGTTTCCGTCTCAATTTAGAGACACAAATCTCCACCTTTTAATCAATACTTTGATTTGCTCGTCACATTTGCTGCATGGAAGCCCAATTTTTGTCTGGGAGGAGCTGGAGTTTATATGGAAGCTGAAGCTGTTCGGAGTATTCCAGAAGCCATTGGTAGTTTAGCTACCGTCCTCACTCAGATGTGGTAGAGTACCTGTTCGCTTGCCTGTGTGGTGTGATCAAGGAACGTCTACGTAGGGGCCCTGCTGTGGAATTTCGAGCCCCTGTGTATCGGACTCTTAAAAGATGAGTATTTCTTATTAAACAATAGCTTATTACTTTATTGGTATTTTTCCCTGAATATTATTTTTTGATTAACCTTTTTAATTGTGGCATAACCTTTGCTATATATTTTTTTAAGATGCTAAAATTTATATTTTTTCTTTTAAAGAATTTCACTTGGAGGATTAAACAAAAACCCTAAGTATAGACTCTCAGCGGCGCACCCAGGATTTTATGTTAGGGGGGGCCCGCCAACCAGTGCTGGAAGCAAATTTTTTAATAAACTTTTAAGTTACGCATTTTTCTAGAACTTTGGAGCTTTTTTAACAGGTACTCTTGCAGGGAAGATCGCAATAGCCTAGTCATGGGAGACGTTAAACGGTTTCTTAGGGGGGGGGGGGCATTGGCGGCTTGTGACTTGTTAACTTGGGGGTGTACTAAAAGCCTGCTGTAGGCAAAATGCGCCGCAGGCGAAATTTTTTTAGGACCACGCCCAAATTTGGTCAATAATTATTATAGTAAATATTTAAAAAATTTATGATTACCTTCTTATTTTATTGAAAATGAAATAAGATAAAAAATAAAAAGGCTAATTTATTTTTCATTAGTGGGTACATTGTTTAAAAGTAAAGTTAATTCATCTGTTTTTATTTGCAGCAAACTTATCAATAACAATAAAGTCCCTAGATTTACACTTTGTGGTATGTATCAAGTTAATTTCGAGAGTTTAGGTCTTCCCTTAATTTTAATTTCAATTTTTTGCTTAATACTTAATGAGCTAAAATTGTTTCTCAAACATTCATAGTCGTTTTGGCATTAAAACTGTTTATTTTTATTAAAATAAGTCTTTACTACCCCAAAATAATAACAAAAATAGAAAGGAAAACTCGAAATAATAAATTCATACATTCAATCAAACCATATTAAACCTCAATAAGTTAACTTTTGTCAATAAGTCAACTTCCAGGGGGAGGGCAAATGCCCCACCTGGCCCCCTTCCCGTGAGGTAAATCTAAGAAAATTGACTTTTTAAAATACTTATCCACTTTCATAATTTTTCATTTCATTGGGGGTTTTGGGGGGGCCAAGACCCCCTTGGCCCCCCCCCTGGGTGCGCCACTGTAGACTCTTGTATTTTCTATATAATTATAAAAAATGTTAGAAAGTTATTCATAACTTGAGAGAGTAGATAGCTTTAAATCATTATTTTCTCGTCGATCATTCGATCTTGCTGGCAAAATTTTAATTTGTAGTGCTTTGTCTGTAACGTAGAAATAATCTAAGTTTGTGCAAGCGCGGTGAGCGTCAGTAGTGAAAATTGCAACCCCCTCTTTCTGTATTCCTATATTTTTGCATTATTTAGGCACCAGAGTTTCTTAGCTTTTGGGTAATTTAATTTATAATACACTAGTTAGCATTAACCTTGCAATACCTCTCTTTCTTTATTAAGTGTTGTGTTATTTATGCCTCAGGAGTTCTGAATTTTTACTTCATTTAACTCATAATTTAAATTACAGTGTGTCACTACCGTTGCATTTTATTCATAACCTTTACCTAAGCGCCTTAAGCGTTAACACATTTTAATTTATAGTGCATCTCACTGTATCTATCTCTTTTTGGCCGTTTTCCCCCCTCTCTCTTTGACTCTAGAATCGTGAACTTATACTTACTGTTTATTGAAACCGTTCCTAAAAGCTTTGAGCTTTAATGTGTATTAATTCATGATACCAGTTAGTCAATTCAAAATTTATATAGTTTCTCCCCACCTCTCAAAGAGCTTTTGAGCATAAATTGGCAATAACTGATGATTGAAACGTTACTAAATAGCTTCTAGCTCTTATCTATTTTAATTTGTGGTATGTTGTGATATACTACTTAATTTTATATCGGTTTTGCACCTATATTATTTTTACTGAGGTTTTAGTACAGAATTGTATTTGTCACTTAATGAGTGATTTATAGCTTAAAGCTTTAATTTTATTTTAATGCGTAGTGTGCTTTCATGTACCTAGCTTATGTAGTGTAGTTACCCCTTTTTAATATTGAGGTTCCTTGAGAGCCTGTTTGTACTTATACTTACTATTTATTGAAATTTGATAAGATAATAGAATTTACTAATCAAACGAATTTCATTGTGTTTTATTTAGGCACTTCGTATGCAGTTAATATTGGAATAACTCTTAATTCTACATCCTTTCCCTATTTTCTTTGCTCTTTCTCTTTATCGAGATCTTCTCTCGATTGGCGCCCAAAATAAAAATCTGGATAATAAATTAAAAATAAAAACCTCACGACCTTTGGCTCTGTAACGAAACAAACTGAGTTTCTGGGGCACCCAAGTGACGTTTAACAACAACATTAATATCAACAACGAACGTTTTAACGTCACAACTTCTACTCCTAAATAAGGATACACATATTGTGTATTGTATAATATATAATTCTAACCTTAAATAGTATATTAAAGTATAAGTGGATATTAAGGTCTTTAAAACACGTGCGATTTTGCAAGCCCGACGGCGCAGCCGGAGTGCTTGAAATAGAGCAAGTGTTTTAAAGACCAGTTATCCACGAATACTTTACATTATTTTTTTTATTGGTACAGTTATTGGTATTTATATTACAAAAAATGGAAATAATAACTTAGTAAGTAAGTGAAATGGTTGAATTCGTGATGTGATATACCTGTCGTTGTCATGAAAATGAGGAGAAAAAAAATAACTTCCAATCTGTCACATAAGATTCATTGTTGTCACCGTTGACATTGGTTGTGTAGTATTGCTTAAAAAGGTCAATAATGAAAAACAGCTGTTCAATGAGGTTGTTGCAGACAATTTTATAACTTAACTCACCGTTTCTTTAACATATTATTGATTTTGAGCCTTTTTTGACCATTTTAAATAAAGAAATTCTGGAAAACAGGATTAAATCAATAAAATAGGATAGGAACGAAAGAAAAAACTCAAAGTCTTCCTCCACAAAGTTTAATAATAAATTAAATTATTACGGAAAAGTCTCTACATGTTTCGAACGTAGTGACGTTCATCATCAGGAGACAGAAATAAAACTTAGTGCTGATGGTTTTAGCAGGAGAGAAAATGGTGTCGAACCTTAATGGAGCTTTAATGGAATTAAAAATCCGATATGCATATCAAACATAATATTATGAAGAAATTGATGAAATTTAAAAACATATTGAGTATGTGAGAAGTCAGTGAATAAGGTCTAAACCAACCAAATAAACTGGGGGGAAAAAGAAAAAATTTTTATTAAAAAAGGTGTCGAAGAATATTTAAAAAAGGTCTTTTAAAAAGGCATAATTAGGTAGGAAATTGTCATTGTGAGGACAAAATTTACCAGAATTACATGTAGGTAATCTGTAAAAAAAAATGAAGTTGAAATTAAAGTTAAGAATTGAAGTAAGAAAAAAAATTTTTTTTTGGGTATCATTTTGATAAAAAGCAAATACTTACTAAAGTTGTAGTCAAAAATTTTTGGTATTAGTGGGGTACTGAGGTTGCAAACTCAGTAACCCCGCAGGTTTTTAATTTAAAATTAGGTTTTTAATTTAAAATAAGTAATTAACTTTCACAGATTATCGGTTAATTTCTCAATGAGCCTTAATGCATAAATTTACATTTCCTAGTTATTGAAGCTTTGCATGGTGGCTTTGAGCTTTAATACATTTTAATTTATTTACAAAAGATTTCGCCTCGATTCTTGGTAAGCCTTTGAGCATAGTTTTGCCTGTAGTATTTTAGGAGACCGTACCTAGTCGCTATAAGCTTTTGTAGTTTTAGCATAACGCATTATGCGCTTTATTGTATTTAGTTTTAATAGGGTACTCGCCCCATTTTAAATTATCTCTATTTGAGTATGTTTATATTTACTGTTTACTAAAGCATTGAATTTTAATAGAGTTTATTTATTACACGAACTTTACAGTGTTTTATTTAGATACTTCATGTACATTTAATATTGGTCTCACTTATAATTCTTCATTCTCTCTTTATTTCTCTACTTTTCTCTTTATCGAGATCTTCTCTCGATTGGCGCCCAAATAATCTGGAAAATAAAATAAAAATAAGAACCTCACGGCCTTTAGCTCTCGAAAAGAATCCACCTGAGTTTCTGGAGCACCCAAGTAACGTGAAATCACAAAAAAAAAATAAAAAATATAACAATAACTTATAACGTTACAAATGTTTTAATGAACTTTACTAATTTTAAATTAAATTAAAAACCTGCGGGGTTACTGAGTTTGCAACCTCAGTACCCCACTAATACCAAAAATTTTTGACTACAACTTTAGTAAGTATTTGCTTTTTATCAAAATGATACCCAAAAAAAAATTTTTTTTCTTACTTCAATTCTTAACTTTAATTTCAACTTCATTTTTTTTTACAGATTACCTACATGTAATTCTGGTAAATTTTGTCCTCACAATGACAATTTCCTACCTAATTATGCCTTTTTAAAAGACCTTTTTTAAATATTCTTCGACACCTTTTTTAATAAAAATTTTTTCTTTTTCCCCCCAGTTTATTTGGTTGGTTTAGACCTTATTCACTGACTTCTCACATACTCAATATGTTTTTAAATTTCATCAATTTCTTCATAATATTATGTTTGATATGCATATCGGATTTTTAATTCCATTAAAGCTCCATTAAGGTTCGACACCATTTTCTCTCCTGCTAAAACCATCAGCACTAAGTTTTATTTCTGTCTCCTGATGATGAACGTCACTACGTTCGAAACATGTAGAGACTTTTCCGTAATAATTTAATTTATTATTAAACTTTGTGGAGGAAGACTTTGAGTTTTTTCTTTCGTTCCTATACTTTCAACTCCACTTTAAGCATGGACTATTTCTTCAAATTAATAAAATAGGACTTTTTATTATAATTTTATGTAAATACCGATGATTTTTTGGGTTTATAGGAACGGCTTTTTTGTTTTAAAAATGCTGTCAGTTTAAAAAATTTCGAAATGTCGATATTGTCTTTTATTAAAAGAGTCGACTTAAGCATAGAATAGTGTGCCCACAATGTGGACACTTTTTTGTTATCGGCTTTTTCTTGAAAATATGCTAATAACACATTTTCTGATATTTTACCAGCTTTTTTTCTTACACACCAGTCCATTAATTGCGCGCATGCATTCAAGTATAGTTTCTTAGATTTCTCTGGTAACAGATCGCACTGTGCGCTATTTGCCGCCTCTCTAAGCTCGGGTGGGTACAAATTTCCAATTCTTCACTCTCAATTTCAGACATTTTATAATTTTAACTTTATATTATTATCTAACCCGAACATTTTCTACATACTGACAGAAGATCGCATTTGACAAGTAAAATCCTAAGTGACTTGATTTTCAAATTTTTTAAATATTAGGTGAAAATGGGTAACAAAGATTTAAACGAATTAAAATATGTAATATTTTATTGTTAGTAGTAGAAAAAATTCTATATATACCGCAGTTGAGAAGGCTATTATATACCTCGCACATTATATCCCTCGGCGCTTCGCGCCTCAGTATATAAAAGCGCTCGCTATATAATAACTCACTTCTCAACCTAAGTATATAATGTACTATTATTTGACGTTAAAAGGTAATTCTGTCAAATCAATAATTAAAAAGTTGACATATTTAGACTTCACGTTTTTATGGTTGTTGATATTGCCATGGTAACTTTAAAACACGCGCGTTTTTAAAAGTGGGATTTAAACACGCTGAGGCGTACTTTAAATAAGCAAAATAGGGTATCAATAAAAAAAATATTTTTTGCTTTTCAGATAGAAAAAACTTACACTTAAAACATCTTCTATGTCAATTTTTAAATACTCCTCACATTCATGTTGCCGATTCAATAATTTGTGACTTCAGTTAATCCTTATTTTATTAAGAACTTTTTACTACTCCACTGTAAAATATTCTTCTCCTCGCACTTACGTTACTAATTCACTAATGTGTGACCTTCCAGCTACTCCTCATTTTAAATTTTCTTCTCCTCACACTTAAGTTACTAGTTTAATAATATGTGACTTTTCAGCCACTCCTCATTTGATTATAAATTAAAGTTTTTACATTATCTACCATTCCAATGTCAAATATATTCTTCTCCCCTCACACTTATGGTGTTGTCTCATTAATGATACTTAAGATACTGCTATGCTACCTTCATAACTTAATTTCTAGCAATATTTCACGAATGGCGTCTCGGTACGTTAAAAGGTTTCCAAACACTATGTTTTTTCCATCATCTCGTAGCTCCGTTAGGACTTTTTGCACCTATTAAATTTCTAAATTCCTTATTCCATTCTCCTGATGATGAATGCCTATGCTCTTATTTTAATATACCAGTGGAGGAAGACTTAAAGTGTCTTATTTTTTTCCCTTTAAACATACAGTCGACTTAAAGTATGGACTATTTCTTCAAGTTAAAATCTTGAACTCAAAGTGAATTCGGTTTTACTATCAGATGTGTCGGATTGCTCCGCGCCCGCTCTTTTTATGTTTCAGAGGACAGCGAGAAATCGAAATCGTTTATCATATCCGTGAGCAACTGGAGGTACATATTTTTGATCGGAGAATTTCGACCGATTTTTAATAGGACATTTTCAAAAGGCGGGAAATTTAAAAGTCTAAACTTGTTTCTGTTATGAATAATAAAAATAAACTCACTTTTTGTGAAATTCGCCAATCCTATATAACTATTTCATTTTATGAGAGTGAAACGTCTCCGAGTTGGTTGCAGTTGATGATCCTTAAAATTTGGAACTGTTTATTTGGCAAAGTTTTAAAATTTCGCCTTCGCCATTTTCCGACCACAACTATTATCATCATCATCAAAAAATAGATAGTTTGTCGATGGCACATCTGGCACTTAAATATTTTAAAATTAGTTTACTAATGTTTAATGTTTACAAAATTGGTAGGTTGGAAAATAAAAGTCTAAACCATCAAGATCGTTCCGTAAATATCAACGCGCCTCAATCCTACGTAGTCAGATGATCTAAAAATGTCCTTGCTCTGGTCTTATCTGAAAGGTAAAAACCGAACGGGACACATATTTAATTTTAATTTAGAGATTTCAGATAGAGGCCACCCCAGACAATTATTAATTCATATCTCATTCTTTGTCAAATATGTCTCTTATTATATAAAACTTACATATTAAAGACCGAATGCCGTTATTTTTAACACGTGCTGATCATATTTTGGTTTTTGTCATTAATAATGCCCAAGTATTTCAATAATACATAACATAAAAAAAAATAACTGGCTGTAGGGCCCCAAAAAATTATAAATTCCACATTTGACAAATTCGCCTCTGGACCTTTCCTAAATAAAATTTGCCAAAGATAATCTTCGATTCTCGACCACAAAGTCCTAATAGAGTCCTTTTTCAATGGTAAAAGTTCTTTACGAGTAGCCAGATGCTCGATTGCAGTTCAACTGCACACGCGATGTTCGGATATTGTACCTCGTTTATTACATTTTTATTCGGGACTTTTTGGTATAATAAGATATTTTTCCTCGCAGAAATATAAAGCGTCCCGTCTTCATTGCGAAAAATGCAATTTTCCGTAGTTACATTTGAAACGATTTGATTCAGCTTCTACAGAATCTTTCGAACACTCGAACGATTTAAATGGAAATGGGAATATCGTTTTTTTTATTAAAAAGTTGCTTAGGTCCTATAGGTATACGTTTATAAAAGAAAGCGTGTTCCCTATTAAGCGAAATGAATCAAAAAAGTTGGTGAGAATTAGGGTAAATGATGCATTCGCTATTTTTTTTTCAATTACCATTATATTTTAGTTTATAGTTTTAAGTTAAAAAAAACTCCAGTTAAAGTTACAGTGTCATTTTATGTGAGCTTGAGAGAATAAATATTATGAATGATGAAAGAGTTTTGGACTTCCATTGTCTTTATTTGTTTTAAATCACAACGCTTTAACTGGTAAGTATCCCCAGTCGTCTTCAGGTGAATACTAAATGAGTAAAGTAACTACAGGACTATTTATACTAGCTAGGTGCACTAAAGCATAACTAAGGTGGGTGCATTCATGCGTTCAATTGGCACGCGATCTTATCTTTATATTATAGATTACATCTATATAATAAAGATTTCCAGATAATTCTTATGTCTATTGATGGTTTACTAAAGCAGCCTGGGTTCTGGTAAATAGGAGCAGCTTCCTTAAACTTTATTTTTCTCCAGTGTGGTTCCTTATGTAGGATTTCAGCTTCTGACCACATAATATGGTGACCATGTTTCCAGGCATGGTCAGATGCACCTGACTTCGGTCTCTCCTTTTAAAAAGTTTGAATTATTCGTAAGGTCCCCAATGTAAATAGAAAAAGAAAATTGCCGGACAAAGAAAAAGAGATGGAAACCATCAAGAACATCTTGGCTCGCTTAGAAACTATATTGTTACTACCAAGCACTTTCAGTGGTAAGGTTAAATATACCATTTCAAAACAGATATTTCACCGTACGTTTACTTGAAAAATGCAGTCCAGATTGAAAACATTAAGCATCGCGGAGGGCGCTTTGCCAACATGATACTAATACATAGGAATGTATTTGCTGCTATGTGGAGGGAAAATGCAGTGAGAGTGGAATGAGAATCGCGCTCGAACAGAATATGTCAACGTTGAGTTCTGATCGATCTCTTTTTAACTCGCCGCAATTCCATTTGTTATTCTTTTCTTTCCATTAAAAGTTATTCAGACTTGCCTATACTGTATAGTAAAAAAAGCAGGAACAGAAATATGGGCTACTTTGGAAAAATGCATTTAAGATCATTTATCGCCCATAATTACCACGTCTTGCCTCATGTAGATTTATTATTATATTTACCCAGTGCAGAATGGAATGGCCTACCTATTATACAGGCTGTTGGAAATGTCCTATTACTCCTTGGGTGTCCTAGAAAAACACTCCATACTTTTTAGTATTGAAAAAAATACTGGGTGCGTATATACGGGTCTATTTCATGAAAAATGAACGCGACATGCGACATGCACATAAATAACACGGCGGTGAAGTCTAAACAAACATCCGAGCAGCACATGATCGATGACATCATCTGCTGAGTATTAATATTGTTTTGTTTTGGGTTTCGGCATTTATTATTATATTTGTTGATATTAAGATAATATGGCCGGGAGAGAGAACAGTTAGTAGATAGTTATTAATGATACTTGTTCGATGAACACTATAATGAAACGTATGCAACGTTAAACCACGAGGCGTCAGCCGAGTGGTTTAATGCACAAGTTTGCAAGTAATGCACAACGTTTTCGTAATTTTTAAAATTTTCAGGTGTCCATATTAGTCGATATCATGGTAACCGCATTTTTGATTGTTTCAATTTCGATAAAATTGGAAAAAAATAAACAGTGAATGTCGCTGACACAAAGCAAAATAGCGCGGCGGTCTTGGCGTATTACACAGAAATTCGGGGGAGAATGGATATACCAATCCAAAACATTTCATAGCCGACTTATGATTTAGACATTTCATGAACAAAGAGTACAAGGACCAGCAGGTAAATGGCTGTGTATAGCTTAAGAAATAATTTTGTAGCTATTTTTGAAAAGGTGGTTTTGAGCTCTCTTCAACTAATATACAGATTATCCTATATTTTTTATTTTAACAAAACAGTCAAATTTACACATTTCTAAGTATAATTTACACATTTCTAAGTATAATAATTTAATTATTATTTTAAACTAAATCGGAGCATCCATGCCGTCATAATAACGCGTGATAGCGGCACGTTACATACTCACAGATAGGAGTAATCTGTGCTGTGACATAATGGTTTCCTTCTCGCCACTATATGTGGTAGGTATTTTCAATACGCCTATGATACTTGAGTAAGATGCAAGATCTAAGAATTTTTTCTTTATTGGCCGTTTAAAAAGGTGAATAAGGACCCCTAAAAACTGACGGAATTTGCCGAACACCCATGCTTCGTATAGTAACGATAACAAAACTAGATCTCGTCGATTTAATTTAAGGGCAGTAGTTGCTGCCGATACACCACAGAGGAATGATAAATCTAAAGTGTTTATTTGCTTGCTTTATCATTTCTCTATGACAGCGTTTCTGCGACCTATCATTTCTCTGTTGCAGTATATGGTGCAAAATACTGTCGACGTTGACAGTTTAGTTTACAAAAGGCAAAGTATGCGAAAATAACTCGAGATTGTCTGCCGGTCAGCCGGTCTGGTCTGTTGTTACAATTTTTTAATAAATGATTTAAATGTTCGTGTATTCATGTAAAAGAATTGTCCATATCGAGTTGTTGGTAACGTGTTAAAAAGTGTTTTGGTACTTTCAGTCTGTATTTCAAATGTTATGAGCCGTTGTTGGTGATGAAATATTGAAAACATTTTAAAGTTTACATCGTCGATTACAATGATATATACCGATTTGTTTATTTATTAAGATGTAGGGGAGACTGGCCTAAAACGGCATATCTGGCTAAAACAGCATACAAGCAATTTTGAACCTACCGCTTAAATTAAAAACCGGCAACATGGTCCAAACATTGTAAAACGCTGTTTACGAATACGAACAAAATTGTCAACGTCGCCGATTAGTCAGTTATGTGATAAATTTAATGTGTATGGTAAGACACCGCCAAAACTTCCTGTTAATCAGCAGGTAAATTGCAAATATTTTTTCTGTAGTTTTTTTTTTATTAAATTTGATAGGTAAACTCTAAAATACATGTGACACTTCTTTGATAATAATAATAATAATAATAATAATAATAATAATCTTTATTTCAAATTGGTTGGCCTGGCTACACACAACAATGTACAACAAAGCATAACAAAATGAAATGACGTCACATTAAAGAAAAAAATAACAAATTTATAGTAATACTGCTAAATTGTTATAAGTGTTCATAAAAATCTTTTAAACTATAAGGTTCTAGGTCAATTAGGTATTTTCTAAGTTCTCTTTTAAACATTTTTTGCGTATCAATTTGTTTTAAATATTCTGGCAAAGTATTAAATAACTTAAGGCACATATAATGTGGACATTTTTCGGTCAGTGTTAGTCTATGTATCGGATACCTAACATCCAATGATCTAGTACTGTACCCATGCTTGGAATCTATATCAAAATAATCTTTGTGTTTAAAAAAGAACATTAGACATTCAAACACATAGACAGCGTACACAGTCATAACACCCATTTCCCTAAAGACATTTCTACAACTTTCTAAGTAATTCATTTTTTTTATTACCCTAATTAATCTTTTCTGGACTATAAAGACACTTTGTATTCTACTATCTCCACCCCAGAAGATAATGCCATATTTAAGTATTGACTCAAAACTAGCAAAATACATTATTTTAAGTGTTTTCACGTTCATATACCTACATACTACTCGAATACCATAGCAAACTGAATTAAGTCTCTTTACTAAGTTATCTATGTGATGGACCCAATCAAGATGTTCATTGATCGAAACTCCCAGGAGTTTTGCATTATCAGAGAAATCTAATTCTTTGGAGCCAAGTGTAATATCAATGGGTTTTATAATATTTGACTGTTTTGTTCTAAACAATACTAAATTAGTTTTCTCCTCATTCAATATTAATCTGTTTTTACTATACCACTCTGTGACAATATCAAAAAACTCCTGAGACATTTCTATCAAATCTTGCAAAGTTTTACAACCAATAATCAGGTTTGTATCATCCGCATAACTGATGATATGTTGCTGAGGTGAGTTCAGAAGAGATGATAAGTCATTAATAAATACTATAAATAACAGCGGCCCTAGTATGCTGCCTTGTGCAATTCCTATGTTATTTTCTCGCATCTCCGATTTGTAAGTTTTGCCATGACTGTTCACATACACATATTGCATCCTTTTATTCAAATATGACAATATCCATTTTTTTGCGTTGCCCCTAACACCATACATTTCCAACTTTCTAATTAGTAGGTCCCTGTCCAGACAATCATAGGCCTTTGACAAGTCCAAAAGCATTCCCAGTCCTATTTCCCCCTTTTCAAGATGTTCCAAAACACATTGAATAAATCTATATATCGCAGTTTGCGTGGATTTACCTTTTAAAAAACCGTGTTGAGTTTCAGTAAATATCTTAGAATCGTCAAGAAAATTTATTAGCCTGGAATACATAGCTCTTTCAAAAATTTTGGAAAAGCTGGGCAGTAAACTTATTGGCCTATAATTATCCAACTTTTCTGGGTCTCCTTTTTTATATATTGGTTTTATCACAGCAATTTTTAAGTTATCAGGAAACGTTCCATATTTAAAAGAGTTATTAATTATAAAACATAATATATTTAGAATATATGGGACTGCTAACTTAACCAAACTTGTAGGAATTTCATCATACCCACTACTGTGCTTATTTTTAAGTTGTTTTGCTATTTCAGAGATTTCTATTGGTGTTACGGGCCTCAAAAAAATGGATTTTACGTTTTTATTTACTGTACAATCAAATGGAACAGATACAAGTTTTTTTAATAAGTTGGGAACAACCTCAAGTAAATGTTCATTATATTTATTGGCTGTACAACCAGGATCTCCCTCAACTCGCATTCCTACGTCTTTATTATTATCCCCATTTATTTCTTTACATATTGCCCACATGCATTTTGTTTTATTATCTGAATGTTTTATTCTATTTTCGTATTTAGTAGCGCGATTTTTTGTTAGTAAGTTATCATAATTCTTCTTTTCATTAATGTAAGTTAGTTTGTAATTTTCGTCGTGTCTTGATAAGGTTAACAAGATATCTAGTCTGCGTTTACATTTAACAATTTGCTCATCATCTTGATAACTGAAACTAGAATGCTGTTTTTTTCCTAATAATTTTTGAGGGAAACTTTGATTGAACAACCGTGTAAAACTATTCATAAACAAATTCCACTGCCCGTTAACATCCTTTTTATCAACATTATACACCTCCAACCAATCCTGCTCTTGTAAACTACACAAAAAAGCGTTCTTATTTTCCTCAGTAAAAAACCTAGTATATTTGATGTAGTTGATTTTGATAGGTTCGACCTTAAATACTATTTTTTGCGCAGTATGGTCAGATATAAAACTTTCATACCAAAGTTTCAACAAAGTCACAATTTGTAAAAATATTGTCTATACAACTACCACTATTACTAGATACACGAGTATTTACAAAGATGGTTGGACATATGTTAAATGAGTTCATCATAGAAAATAATTCCGATTTTGTTTTATTGTCTCTCAACATTTCTATATTGAAATCCCTTGCTACAAATATTAGCTTATTTTCCTTAAATACCTTAACCAAAATTGTTTCCATATTATTCATGAATATATTCATGTCCCCAGAGGGTGGTCGATATATTGACAATATTACTACCCCCCTTTCCCCGAACTGACACTCTACTGCCGCGCATTCCAAACTACCACTAACTGACATGCTATTAATTTTTTTCCGCGCCTTGCATTTTAAATTATTTTTACTATAAATTGCAGTACCACCATGCTTTCCTTCTTCCCTACAGAACATTGAAATAAGTTTAAAGTCTTGAATACCTATTTTCTGTATTTGTTCTTTTGATTTCCAATGCTCAGTGATACAGAGTACTTCACATTCCTTGTGGGTGTTTAGCATATTATTTATAATATCGATAGAGTTGCCTATTGATTGCACATTTTGGTGAATAATGCTTTTAGTGGTTTTATATGGTTTTCCATTGTGTAGAATAATTGAAAATATTAACTGAAAGGCAAAAAGATTAGGGTTATTTAAGCGTCTCTTGTGGTGTAAAATGGCATACACACGCCTTGGGTAAAACGGCATTAAGCCAACAATATCCATTTTAGATAGACATTGCTCGTAGTTTTTTTTTATTATTTTAATCACAAAGTATTTTTGGAGTGCGTATAAAAAGCAACATAAATTATAAATTTTTGCAATAAAGTTACTTCTTCGATGACGCCACGTTTTAAATGCGTCAATTATTTTGTATAACTATGCCATTTTGCCCTTATCATATTTAAAATTACTTACTTCTTGTTAAGGGCGCTTCTTTAAGGTAGTCTCTGATAAATTATTTAGTTAAACATGTTCTCTTTACCATGTCAGTACAGTTTCTTTTTTTATATAAGATTAGTTGAATTTATATGTTTTATTATTGGTATTTCATTTTACCCACAGTAGTAAGAGTAAAATGGTTTATGTAAACTTTTACTTTTTTGGCTGCTATTAAAAAATTAATGTTTAATTTGTAATTTTGCTGCCTCTGTTGCAAAATAATATAATCCCTAATTCCAAAACTCGTTTCACCGTTAGTTACTGTTAGAAGTTATCTAAAAAGTATACAGGGTGGCCCATTAGTGCGAGGAAGTCCAATATATCAGTTGTCAACAGAAATAGCAACAAATATTAGACATAAAAGCTATATGATGCGTAGAGACGCATATTTTAAAAATATTTTGAGATATACACTATACAGGGTGACCCAAAAAAGCAGAGCGGCAAAAAGGTAAGTTTTTTTTAAATGGCAACCCCCATTTTTTTTAGGGAATTAAATTCAGCATGAAATTTAGCATATATTAGAGTATCCTAATTTGGTGTACGTTGCGGCGTTGCCAAGCTATATATAATTTATTAAAAAATCCAAGAAAAACCACCTAATCAAAACTCCTATAAAAAAAATGAACCGATTTGATTTTTTAATACATGGTTACGGTTTTGGATACCTGAGGGATGGTAGATTAATCTTATTAAGGAAATCTGACCATAATTTATAACAGGGTATTTTTTACATATGTGCCAATATTGCTATATTTAAAGTATCAAATCTTCATTTTTTTAAATGGGACACTCTGTATAATAATGGGTCATGTTATTAAGTATTTTATGCCCTATAAATTTGCACGTATAACTCATATCCTAAAATCTACCGTTTTGTCACAATTTTGAATTTTATTCGAAAATGCAAAAATAGCATCATTTCTTTAATGTAATTTGGTAAAGCATTGGTTAGACGTGATAACTTATTTTGAAGGAACTGCAAATATACTTGACCAGTTACTCTCTCCTCAAAAAAGTAGGGCCCAATAACGTAAGTTCCAACGATACCACCCCCCACATTTAAAGACCATCTTGTTTGGCTATGGGTTCTAATAAAATGTGGATTTATTGATGAATAGTAATGAAAATTGTGACGATTAACATTTCCATTTTTGTGAAAAGTGGCTTCATCAGTAAATATAACACATAATTAAAAAATAATCTTTCCTGTTGAATTTTTCGTTGGGCCCATTCGCAAAAAACTACTCTTGCACCAAAATCCTGGTCATTTAACTCCTGCATAAGCTGAATGTGATACGGGTGCATTTTTTGATCATGTAAAACTCTCTGAATTGTTTGCCGTGTTATATTAGTTTCATTTGCAATGACCCGATGGGAAGTATGCGGATTTTCTGTAACTTTAAGCAAAACGGTTAATTGATTTTCTTCTGTATTGGCCGTTTTGCTTCTCTCAGTATTTTCGTAATCCACTTTCCCGGTCCGAACAAAACGTTCCAACAATTTTTCAAACGCTTCTTTTCTTGGTTGTCTTCTTTCTGGAAATGACTCATAATAAAGCCTAGTGGCTAATAAACACTTCTTGTCACTGGCGCCTAATATAAAATAGTATATTATTAACCAAGGTTTAGACAGCCATCATTATTGCCCGAGCGTCAAGTTTAAATCACGAGGAGCGGAGCGACGAGGGATTTAGGGCGCGAGGGCTATAGGCTGTCTAAACCGTGGTTAATATAATTTTTTTTTCCACTACTAACACTTTTATTTTGTACAGTATTAATAAATTATAAAAAATATTAGGTAGGTATAAATATATATTTTAATCAAGTTACCTGCTTTGGCATATTGGCAAGATAATTTGTTCTCTTGTCAGTTGGCTTGGCGTCACCTTTCATGTTATTTATTGGGGAATTAACAAATCAAGTTACCGGGTTTTAAATAGATCGGTCAATAATGGATTTCAATGCATTATTATTGACCGTCGTCAATAGCAACTGAGAAGGGAGAGAAAAACGATTTCTGGCGTTAATTAATCGGTCAATAATGGCCATGTTATAGGTTAGTAGTGGAAAAACCATATTAACAAGTTCTTCTTTTAAAAAATTCATTATAATTTCTTGATAACGCGTCAATATTACAAATTAGAAACTTAATATGAACCACGGTATTTTTAAAGCATTATTTTGACATGTGGTAATATCCACTTTTGTTTAAATCATGGCCTACCAAGAAAAAAAATGATGCTATTTTTGCAGTTTCAAATAAAATTCAAAATTGTGACAAAACGGTAGATTTTAGGACATGAGTTATAGTTGCAAATTTATAGGGCATAAAATACTTAACAACATGACCCATTATTATACAGAGTGTCCCATTTAAAAAAATTAAGATTTGATACTTTAAATATAGCAATATTGGCACATCAGTAAAAAATACCCTGTATAAATTATGGTCAGATTTCCTTAATAAGATCAATCTACCGTCCCTTAGGTATCCAAAAACGTAACCATGTATTAAAAAATCAAATCGATTCATTTTTTTTAAAGGAGTTTTGATTAGGTGGTTTTTCTTGGATTTTTTAGTAAATTATATATAGCTTGGCAACGCCGCAACGTACACCAAATTAGGATACTCTAATATATGCTAAATTTCATGCTGAATTTAATTCCCCAAAAAAAAATGGGGGTTGCCATTTAAAAAAACTTACCTTTTTGCCGCTCTGCTTATTTGGGTCACCCTGTATATCTCAAAATATTTTTAAAATATGCGTCTCTACGCATCATATAGCATTTATGTCTAATATTTGTTGCTATTTCTGTTGACAACTGATATATTGGACTTCCTCGCACTAATGGGCCACCCTGTATATAACGTCTACAAAAAGTAGTATGCCGTTTTAGGACAGTCTTCCCTACACTTTGTGCCAGTCTTGGATTATTCAGATAGGTTTATTTTAATTTGCCTCTCCTTGTCATTTTATGCCATGCGGCTGTATAAATCCACCAGTGGCGGCGTGGCATACCGGAAAAATAAATGATTCATTTTCATTCTTATTAATGCAAAGCGACATTTAATAATATTTTTCTGTGTAGTTATACGTTTCCATATCAGGAGTTACAGGTTTAAATATAATGAGGTAATAAAATAACACCATGTATATACCTAGGATTTTAATTCCAAAGTAGTAGTAATAGTAGTAGTAACAATTTTTATTTAACAAAACTCTATAATTTACATATCATTTCATAAATTTTTTTTAAACAAATTTTAATCGATTTATTTTTAAATTTTAAAACGCAACCTTCTTTAAACGAAAACTGACAGAAAAGTTGAACAATTTCCAAACTGTATCAAACATCACATTTGGTTTTTATTAGGTAAATATAATTTTAAAGCTTTTTAAATTTTTTAATGATATTTGAGATTTAATAGAATATTCCAAATTATTATATTCTAAGTCAAACCTTTTTATCAAAATAGATTTATAGATTCGTGTTTTAGACACTCTATCCACATAAAAATTTTGATTACTTCTAGTTTTATAATTATAATGATTATAATAAAGTTAAAAGAACAAAAACTTTTTAATTAATCAGGCAATAAATTATTTTTAATTTTAAAATACATACTAATTAGAAAATTAAATTTCTCACATTGAAAGAAAATTTAAAATGTTTAACATAAAATGTATTTATGTATATCTACAATTATTATCCGCATCCGCATTTCCTTATTTTGTAAAATTTGTATTTCCTCACTAGAACAATATAAAATAGAACAAGAAAAAAAAAAGAAAATGTGGTAATATATTAGTATCAAATACAGTTTTTTAGAAAACAAACTTAAATTAGAACTGGTTCTTTTAAAATAAAATAACCCACTTTTCTTGCCACCTTTGATATGATCCTTTCAAAGTACTTAAAAAACTTAAAGATTTAAAACTGTATAATAATTCCAATTTTGCACAACAATTACATCATTTATTAAATTAATTTTGTTCCATTATGTTTAGATACCATCCAAGAACATTTTCAAGTATATGCGAATAGAGTGGCTGGGTATTTTGCATTTAGATAAAATATCAAAATTGCCGTTCTTTCCCCAGTCCGTGGTAGAATGGTCTTAGTTTATAAATGACAGAACAGTATTCACCCGAAGACGACTGGAGATACTTACCTGTTGAAACGTTGTGATTTAAAACAAATAAAGACAATGCGAAAGTTCAAAACTCTTTCATCATTCAAGAAGGTTTTTGTTAAACCTCCTATTACTTGAAATAATAATAATATAATGTTTTTTTCTTGCTATTTGTTGATTACTCAAGACGAGTTAGTTTAACTCCCTCTAAAGTGTTTTGCATTGAGTTATTTTTATTTTAGATTAGCTGTTCCTTCTTATATATATAAAAGGAGGCAGGATTTTGTCGTCACTCTTCGGCTTACTTATAAAAACTTTTTAGCCTAATCCTTTTATTCTGACAGTGAGTACAAGGGATAGGTATTTATTGAAAATATAAACATTGCTTAGACCCTTCAGTGGAGAGCCTAGTCAGTTCAAGTAGGGATGAATGAAAGCCAGTAAACAGAGGGGACTCGATAAACAGATTAGGAGGAACGCTCATTTAGCAGATAATGTAATTTACCTAATCTATATTATTATATAAAATTGTAAAATAACTGAATGACTAAGTGGATTCATCATCGCCCAGCCTAACCCCTAATCCTAGAATCTACTAAGGCCCGATTGTATACCTATGAATTAACTTTCGAGTTAATCCTAAGTTTTACCCTAGAGTTAATCCTTGAGTTATCCCAAGGTAAAATTTTTTTCCCGTTGTATGGGTGTGAGTTAAAAATGTTGTTTTAGCTAATATGACTTTAAATACAACAAACAGGGAATTAACAAGAATCTAATAAAAATACGGAATAACAAATCAAAATATGCTTTATTGTTACAAGACAAAATCTCATTAACAAAGCTTTTATAGTTTACGTAGAAGTACCTACAAATTAGTTTATATAATATATAAAAAGTATATAGGCATACTACATTAAATAATTTGTAAAACACAAACTACTTAATAAAAAATAGGAAAAACAAAACATTCTCTATATGTGCATTTTGATAACCATAATATTAGGAGTACAATAATTACAATAGGAAAACGAAATATAACTAACTAGCATCATTATAATACTCCTGAAGAGTGTATAAACTTACTGTTCAGTGTTTTGTTGCTGGTGTAGGCCAATATATTGAATTATTAATTCCACTGAAGCCTTTGAAACTCTAAAT
Source organism: Polydrusus pterygomalis (assembly GCA_963969555.1). Lineage (NCBI taxonomy): Eukaryota > Metazoa > Arthropoda > Insecta > Coleoptera > Curculionidae > Polydrusus > Polydrusus pterygomalis. Next base: position 3,550,683 of record OZ018381.1, on the reverse strand, counting down.
CTTGCAATAAATTCGTGATCTATCCAGTTCTCCATGTTTTCAATTCGAGGCCTAAAGACTCTGGGCCTCCTTGCGTTTTCTACTATATAATTAATAATATATCTAAATCATCTTCATCATCAGAAAGAAAATCGTAAACAATATCGAAAGCATCCATATTATGTAAATAATACCTAATAAATAGAAAACACACCACTGCCACAGAACACAAACACACCGCCTTATAAGTTAGGTTAGAAATATTAAAAATATGCCAGTTTTCTGCTTTTAATCCTAAGATTGAGGGTTTACTCGTAGTCCATCCACGAGTTGGGGGTTAATCCTAGGGTTGGGGGTAACCTCTGCTTATACAATGCATTTTTATACTAGCCCTCGGATTAACTTCAGTTCTTGGGTTAACCCAAACCTATACAATTGGCCTTAATAAGGATTTTTTTGAAAATCACCCCTAAGGGGGTAAAAACAGGAGAAGCAATTTTTATAAGAATTTCTGTATCTCAAAAACTTAAACTGGTGGAGGTCTTAAAATTGGTATGTATGCTCCTTTTATAAAATAAGACCATACGTATTTCATCATTTTTTAAAAATTTACTTAAAGGTTGAAAAAAGGGGTGTAGCCTATTATACCTATAACTATCTTATTTTAAGCCATATTGCTGAACATTGGTACTCTGTTTTGTTAAAATAAGTAATTACGTGTTTTAGGAAGTTTTTTGGGGAGTTTTTAACGCAACCGCAAAAGAAAAAATATAAGTAAAACATTTTAGACAAATCCTTCGCTTGGTATAAATAAACATGTGTTTATATGTATTTATAAAAAATTTGCTCTAGGGGCTGGAAAAAGGGGTATAAAAGTTTATATTGGAAACATATTTTTTGTCATATTTTCTTATAAAAGGGGTGTCAAAAAAAATTAATGAAACACTTATATATTTTTCTTTAAGTCTACGTAAGTAAATGGATGAAAAAAGGTTAAAAGTTTATATTAAAAAAAATATTTTTTGACATTTCAATATTTTAATAAATGCTACCTCTTATGTGCTTATTAACGCAACGTCCGTGGAGAGGTTCTGTGAGCATTATTAACCATTTGTAATGAAATAGATGTTCTTTTTAATAATGAGGATAAATCTATATTTTTGGTATTGTTTTCATGAACAAAGCTAGGAAATAAATGGGATTTTTAATGAAAGAGAAAGAAATGATGTAAGAAAGCACCAAAGGAATGTATTTTAAAAATAATGTGGGAACCTATTACATTAAAGGTTCTATTGGGTAGTATGTACCGTGCGAGCAAAAATTATTTTCATCAAAGAGGGCCTTGCATCTAAGGACGTAATGCTTAGCCGTAGAGCTTAATACCTGTTGGGTATCAGTAACTACCTGAATTAACAAGCAATCAGTTATTCCGTCATCTTTGACAGTCGTTACAAGTAATTTGATTCTTCGCTAATTTTTCCAATTTCTTGAACAATTCACACAATGGGCTTTACGGAACAGCAAAAAACTTTCATAATTAAAGCGTATTTTCGAAACGGGGTTAATGGTGAGTGGCAATACAATCCGAGTTTGTGCATGGACGATTTTCACGAACATTTCCCTTTGCTTTTATTGTCGGGGATTGCCTGAAAAGAACCGTGGCTGTGTTTAGGAAAATAGGTTCTATACAACACAAAAAAGGAGTAGGAAGACCATCTGTAAGAACAGAAGAACTTGTTGCAAACGTTCGTGAATTAATGCGAAATATGCCAACAAATTGTATAAGACGCCTGTCGCAAGAAGTGGGAAGATTTTATGGAAGATGCAGGACTATTCTTAAGAAACAGCTTAATTTATTTCCTTATAAAGAGCAAGTATTCCACGAATGTGGTAACATATCTCCAGAGATGCTGATCAACACTTTCGAAAATATGAAGAGACGTGTGAATTTATGCTTTCTGTATATTCTTACTTTGTTAATAATTCTGTAAACAACAAAAATAAATTTGTATTTGTCTACCTACTTATTTTATAATATAATAATAATAATAATAATATATATTACACAATTTGCAACAAATTACAGAATTATATATATATATATATCCCGCTATCAATTCGACGACCATACATTGTCATTTTACATTCAATTTGACGGCCAGGTGCACTTGACGGCCATATATGGCCGTCAAATAGCAAACCATGTAAAATTGATGCTGATGACGTCATTTGACAAATGCCAAATTTTTGGTCGGCCGTCATTTAGTCGGTCGTATGAAAGTTTCGTATAGTTTTAGTTACGCGTCATTTCCCGCGAGAAGAGGTCGCTGCAAGCGCCGTATATTTTAACGTATATTTGTCTTTTATATCATCGCTTAATTAACGGCCTATGTATAGGCAACATCGCAATGTGTATATAAAGCTTGTGTCCTTTTAGATAGCCGATTATTTGACGACCTCTTGATGGGGGTTAATATTATAATTATTGCGCTTTTTAAGATTGTGATGGTTTCTGTGGCTTGGTGCAAGAAGGGCCAATGTCAAAATTGATCGTTTTAAAATAAAGAGTTTTTAAATTTTTTGTATGAAGTTGATCTCAAAAACTATTTGTTGACAGCATTTTACAAGTTCTTCTTTAAACGTGATACTCTTTAAAATCGTTTATATTATTAAGGAAAAAATTTTTGTTAACAAAATTTACAAGAAAAATACCACATACCACTCTCAAAATTAACTAAGTTTTGACTTTGGCCCTTTAAATAAAACAAAACGACATGATTGTAACTATTTTATTTTTTTTTTATTTTAACATAAAAACACATTTTGTTTTAACTATTAATTTTCTTCGTCTCCTTCTTCCACGGACAGCGTGTCATCAATATTTGGAGCAGAATTTAAAACATATAGGAATTGTTCAAAATACATTTGGATTGATTTGCTTATAAGTGGTAACAGTGACTTCAGGTTTTGGTTTAAGGGTTGCAGAATAAAAGTTTCAAAAAAATGACACTTACCTGTCAAAATTTGACAGCTGTCGTATAAAACTGTGTTATTTAGGTACTGACAAATTATTAAATTTACAATTCTTACAGCTATAACCCTCGTTACAAAAAATCTAAAAAAAAAATTGACACTTACCTGTCAAAATTTGACAGCTATCGTATAGAACTTTGTTATTTAGGGACCTGATAATTTTATAATTTCGGACTCTTACAGCTATAACTCTCGCTACAAAAAAACTAAAAAAAAATTGATACTTAACTGTCAAAATTTGACAGCGCTCGTATAGAACTTTGTTATTTAGGTACTGAAAAATTTCTAAATTTCGGATTCTTACAGCTATAAACCTCTATATAAAAAAAGCTAAAAAACATTTAAACTTACCTGTCAAAATATGACAGCTCTCGTATAGAACTTAGTTATTTAGGTACTGAAAAATTTTTCACTTTAGGATTCTTACAGCTATAATCCTCTAGATAAAAAAAAGCAAAAAAATTTTACACTTACCTGTCAAAATCTGACAGTTGTCGTATAGAACTTTGTTATTTAGGTACTGAAAAATTTTTCAATTTAGGATTCTTACAGCTATAATCGTCACTACGAAAAAGCTAAGAAAAAATTGTCACTTACCTGTTAAAATTTGACAGCTATCGTATAGAACTTTGTTATTTAGGGACCTGAAAATTTTATAATTTCGTATTCTTACAGCTATAACTCTTGCTACGAAAAAGCTAAAAAAAATTGACACTTAACTGTCAAAATTTGACAGCGCTCGTATAGGACTTTGTTACTTAGGTACTGAAAATTTTTTAAATTTCGGATTCCTACAGCTATAAACCTCTATATGAAAAAAGCTAAAAAAAAATGTAAACTTACCTGTAAAAATTTGACAGCTAACTTAGGGACCTCAAAATTTTATAATTTCTAAATTCTTAAAGCTATAACTTTCACTACGAAAAAGCTAAAAAAAAAATTGACACTTAACTGTCAAAATTTGACAGCGCTCGTACAGAACTTTGTTATTTAGGTACTGAAAAATTTTTAAATTTCGGATTCTTATAGCTATAAACCCTTATATGAAAATAGGTAAAAAAATGTAAACTTACCTGTCAAAATTTGACAGCTGTCGTATAAAACTTTGTTATTTAGGAACCTGAAAATTTTATAATTTCGGATTCTTATAGCTATAACTCTCGCTACGAAAAAGCTAAAAAAAATTGACACTTAACTGTCAAAATTTGACAGCGCTCGTATAGAACTTTGTTATTTAGGTACTGAAATTTTTTTTAAATTTCGGATTCTTACAGCTATAAACCCTTATATGAAAAAAGCTAAAACAAATGTTAACTTACCTGTCAAAATTTAACAGCTGCCGTATAGAACTTTGTTATTTAGGGATTTGAAAATTTTATAATTTTGGATTCTTACAGCTATAACTCTCGCTACAAAAAAGTTAAAAAAAAATTTACACTTAACTGTCAAAATTTGACAGCGCTCGTACAGAACTTTGTTATTTAGGTACTGAAAAATTTTTAAATTTCGGATTCTTACAGCTATAAACCCTTATATGAAAAAAGCTAAAAAAAATGTAAACTTACCTGTCAAAATTTGACAGCTATCGTATAGAACTTTGTTATTTAGGGACCTGAAAATTTTATAATTTCGGATTCTTATAGCTATAACTCTCGCTACGAAAAAACTAAAAAAAAATTTACACTTAACTGTCAAAATTTGACAGCGCTCGTATAGAACTTTGTTATTTAGGTACTGAACATTTTTTAAATTTCGGATTCTTACAGCTATAAACCCTTATATGAAAAAAGCTAAAAAAAAAAATGTAAACTTACCTGTCAAAATTTGACAGCTGTCGTATAGAACTTTGTTATTTAGGGACCTGAAAATTTTATAATTTCGGATTCTTACAGCTATAACTCTCGCTACGAAAAAGATAAAAAAAAATTGACACTTAACTGTCAAAATTTGACAGCGCTCGTATAGAACTTTGTTATTTAGGTACTGAAATTTTTTTAAATTTCGGATTCTTACAGCTATAAACCTCTATATGAAAAAAGCTAAAAAAAAATTAAACTTACCTGTCAAAATTTGACAGCTGTCGTATAGAACTTAGTTATTTAGGTACTGAAAAAATTTTCACTTTAGGATTCTTACAGCTATAATCCTCCAGACAAAAGAAGCTGAAAAAAATTGACACTTACCTGTCAAAATTTGACAGATATCATAAAGAACTTTGTAATTTAGGTACTGAAATATTTTTTAAGTTAGTATTCTTACAGCTATAATCCTCTGTACGAAAAAACCTAAGAAGAATTGACACTTACCTGTCAAAATCTGACAGTTGTCGTATAGAACTTTGTTATTTAGGTAACGAAAATTTTTCAAATTTCGGATTCTTACAGCTATAAGTCTCGCTACAAAAAAGCTAAGAAAAATTGACACTTACCTGTCAAAATTTGACAGCTATCGTATAAAACTTTGTTATTTAGGGACCTAAAAATTTTATAATTTCGGATTCTTGCAGCTATAACTCTCGCTACGAAAAAGCTAAAAAAAAATTGACACTTGACTGTCAAAATTTTACAGCGTTCGTATAGAACTTTGTTATTAAGGTACTAAAAAAATTTTAAATTTAGGATTCTTACAGCTATAAACCCTTATATCCAAAAGCTAAAAAAAATGTAAACTTACCCGTCAAAATTTGACAGCTGTCGTATAGAACTTTGTTATTTAGGTCCTGAAAATTTTTTAAATTTCGGATTCTTACAGCTATAAACCTCTATATGAAAAAAGCTAAGAAAAATGTAAACTTACCTGTCAAAATTTGACAGATGTCATATAGAACTTTGTTATTTAGGTACTGAAAAATGTTTTAAGTTAGGATTCTTACAGCTATAATCCTCTAGAAAAAAAAGCCGAAAAAAATTGACACTTACCGGTCAAAATCTGACAGTTGTCGTATAGAACTTTGTTATTTAGGTAACGAAAATTTTTCAAATTTCGGATTCTTACAGCTATAAGTCTCGCTACAAAAAAGCTAAGAAAAATTGACACTTACCTGTCAAAATTTGACAACTATGGTACAGAACTTTGTTATTTTGGAACTGAAACATTTTTCAAGTTAGGATTCTTACAGGTATAACCCTCGCTACAAAAAAGCTAAAAAAGAATTGACACTTACCTGTCAAAATTTGACAGCTGTCGTATAAAACTTTGTTATTTACGTACTGAAAAATGTTTCAATTAAGGATTTTTACAGCTATAACCCTCGCTAAGAAAAAGCTAAAAAAAATTGACACTTACCTCTCAAAATTTGACAGCTATCGTATAAAACTTTCTTATTTAGGTACCTGATATTTTTTTAATTTCGGATTCTTACAGCTATAACCCTCGCTATGAAAAGGCAAAAAAAATTGACACTTACCTGCCAAAATTTGACAGCTATCGTATAGAACTTTGTTATTTAGGTACTGAAAAACTTTTTAATTTAGGATTTTTACAGCTATAACCCTCGCTACGAAAAGGATTAAAAATTTACACTTTCCTGTCAAAATTTGACAGCTATCGTATAAAACATTCTTATTTAGGTACCTGAAAAGTTTTTAATTTCGAATTCTTACAGCTATAACATTTTTGTAAATCAAAGGATAAAGTGACAACTTCTGAATTCTCAAGGCATAACATTCTATCATTTCGTTTAGCCTTATAGGAAGACTCTGCCAAATTTAGATGTTTATTTTCCTTCCTCAACTGTTTGGGCTTCGACCTAATTATTGACAGATTTAAGTCTCATTTCCAGACAGACATATTTCGCTTTCTGAGTTGCGTCTTTTTTCAACAATAACGCGTATTTTCTTCAAAGATACTTCCAAAGTGTTCATAAACATGACTTGACAAACTTCAACCTTTCTTTCATTGTTATTTCCTTGCGAATTTGCGGCGGCTTACTTTTTAAGTCTTTCGTCTTAACCTTTCAACCTGCTTACTAATTTCCTCAATTGAACAATTTAGGAATTGATTTTGACCTTCGAATGAAAACTCAAAATACCTCTTGAACATATTTTTCCGTGCATCTAAACCAAACTTTTCGTAACACTTTCTTTTACATTTACAAGGCTCTAGTAATTTTTTAGCTTCAATAACTTTTCCTGAAGTAGAAATGTACTGTTTTCCTCCAATTTTTGCCTTCTTTATCAATGATCTCGTCCATTGACTGGGTTCACCAGGTCAAACTATAGACAATTTACCTTTAGATACCTACAGCTTATCTCCTGCGCAAACAAAAGTTACGTTTTATGGGTGAAAAAATACGTCCGAGCGCATGACTCGTCGGTCAGCTGTCTTCATTCGGGGAACCTTCGTGCATGCGCACAAACCTCGTGTTATCGGCCGTCCTACTTTATCGACAATAATCGACGCGCTTCTTCTACTTAAAAACATAACTTCCGCTTAACATTCGGTTGTTAAATTAACCCGGAATTTAACCGTAGAAGCATTTTTTAAGTAGAAAATAAAACTGTAAGATAGGAACGTGAAAGCAGTTTTTTTCTTTGAGGCACCATTAAGTTGTTATAGCCGGTCAAAGAGCCAAAAATCAGTGCTGGACTTACCAGTAGGCTGGAGCCTAGGGCGGCAGATTTTTAGGGGCGGCAAATTTGGCTCAAAAATTTTTTTTTATCTTACAGAAATAAATGGTACAATCTTTATTCATGGTTGACGGGTAGTATTTTTTTAAATAAACTTTATTGTTGGCCGTGTCTGTTAATGGGGATAAAAAAAGGTAGTTGGAACTTTACTGACTTTGCAGAAAGAAATTTCATTTTCAATAAAATAGGTAGGTAATCATAAATTTTTAAAATATTTAATAAAAATTATTGACTAAATTTGGGCGTGGTCTTAAAAAATTTTCGCTTTTTCTTTTCCGAACGCTTCACCTGTTTCACAACTCACGAGCCGTCACTGTTAGGGGCGGAAAAAATTGAATAGCCTACTAGCGGCAAATTTATAAATCCGCCACTGCCAAAAATGTCATTTTTTAAATGCTTAAATCTCAAAAACAATTTAGTTTAGACCTTTGAACTGTTATACAAAAAAAGTTTAGAATTTTTAATAACCAAGTTGACAGCTACTTTTGGTATAAGCAAAAGTGATTGGAAGACGACAATATTTCAATTTAAGAGGGTACTTACATCTAAAAAATATAAAATCCCTAAGTTTTAAATAAATATTTTCAGTAGTTCTCACCCTGTATATGCTTTATTTCTTGCCTAATATTGGTATTATTTTTATCAAAAGTTAAAAATAAAATAGGTTATAAGTTAATTTTAAGGATAAATATTTAAAAAAAAAAATAAGTTACCTAGTAGTTTCTATGAATTACTAATTCTTTTACTTCTGCTGCTGTTTACTACTACTACTATTATTATCTTTGATGCTCCTACTAAGATGTTATACCACATTAAGGTATTTAGGCAAGAAAACTTTTTATCCATAATTAGGTAAAAAACTTTTTATCCCCCCTTACCTTATTTACCTGATTTGGACTATATTTTACTATTAAAATTGTTTTCTAATAACACTTAGAACTCAGCACTATTACTGAAAATTTTTGATTTGATTGGGTCTAATAAAATATATAGGTACTTATTGCATTGGCATAATTAAGCTAAAAAACTGTTTTTGCCAGTTAGCAGAATGAAATTTAAATATACAAATTGACGAAATAAAGATTAAATGATAGAGTTGATTGCTTGAAGTAAAACTGACAACACTGTCGGTCGTCTTGTTAGCGTTGCTGTGTAATATACGGCCGTACAAATAATACGAGAGTAAAAAATACATATATTTCGACCGTCAAATTCACTGATTGTAAAAGGTCTTTCTATTGATAGTAATGTAAACAATCAACAAAAAAAAAAGTTTTAATTTGAGGTCAGTTTGCTGTTTACAACTGCTAAATTGGTTAGTATACGCAGTCAAAACCTATATATATCCATTGGTTCTAGTGGATGCCATATTACGCTTCTGTGAAAGGTTGTCAAATTGATAGCGTGATGTAAATATATATATATATATATATATAGGTATAAAATCTTGTATATATGGTCCCGGATATTATAAATGCACCTAGGCAACTCAATGCCTGTATGTGCACGAACTAAAGGTATATATAAAACACAATAAACAAACTAAAACTATAACTGAAAACTATGTGTAAAAATAGATAGTTAAAGAACGTTTACAAAACAAGAAAACTCCCAAATATCTAACAAAAGAGGTTCTTAAAAGTTTGTGAATTTTCATACAGGTATTCTCTGCATGCTATTTAAAATTTTTTTAGATTATTTAAAAGCCTCACGCGATCCAAGCCCTCTTTGATGCAAATAGTTTTTGCTCGCACGGTATGTATAGTACAAGCTGCTTTGTTTCAATAGCGAATTGATAACAATAGAATTGCGCGAGTGAAGGCGCTGGTACCAGCTAGTTTTTAAACAAAATTATGCATTTCTATACTTTTTTATTGTCGTACCGGCAAGATTGACAAATAATTTACAGCTGAGAATTTTAAACTTACATTTAAAAACAAATTTATTCTGAACTCTACAATTTAAATTTTACTAGATACTTATGTTGCAGATACTATTTGCAACTAGAATATAACTCAACATCTTTAATATCAACGAAATTTTTATCTTAAGGTGGAATTCTCAACGTCATTTAATCTATTCCCAACGTATAACCTATTTCGCGGTTTTTTTTAGTTTATTATTTTAATAACTAATATTTCAATAAAATCAATATCGCCGGCACATTACTTAGGTAATATTGAACCTATTACAAAAATATCAATTTATTTCATTGCTAATTTTGGGAGAATTGTATTATGAAAGTACAATGACCTAATATTATTTTTTAAATCTTACCCGATATTTTTCGTTATACCATTCTCCTAAAATAATTTATGAAATTCCTAGTATTGATATTTATTTAATATGTCAATTATTATCTACAGAATATATGGGTTTATATTGATATTATTTAAATTTTGTGTAAAAGCTAAACAAAATAAATAAATCTACGAAAAATACACTGTTAGAAATCCTGGACGTGAGAATCAAAAAAATTTATAATCAATTAAAATAAATTAAATTTAACTTAAAATGTATAGTTATTTTAACTCTTTTGTGTTTAGTAAAAATCAGATTTTAACAACTAACTTTTCCAGAAGTCGTTTTTACATAACAGCTAACTAAAATTAACATGCAATACTTTTACGGTTCAAATGGATCAAATACTAGTAACTTTGATTAAGTTTATAGTCATTATCAATATATTTTTTAGTTAAAATTTTACACTAAAAGCGATTTATGCAGATTTGTTTCAACGTAACTTTTCGCAAATAGTTAATGTAATTTTTTTTGCAGTTGCTTTAGGAATACGATTTATAAAATAAGTCAATACTAACATAAAAAATGTGTTAAATTAACTAATTAAGTTGTAATATTTACTGCACAATAAAATCAGATTAATGTCAAAATAGTAACATATTTTATGAGTTACTGATTGACTGCGGCGGTTTTAGTTAAATTAACAAAAAAACGGGAGTGGACTTTCTAGGACATAAAAAAAAAGTTAAATTTGATTCTTTTCTTTTAACAGTGTAGGTCATAGGTTGGCAAGAATGTTGATCTACCATCTGAAGGTGATTGGGTGAAAATGTTATGGCGCCAAATTTTACCCGAATGTTTTTTAAAATCTTCCGACGTCGGACAAAGACAAAATAATTTTAACTTTTTTCATATCATGTTTTCTACCGGACTTTAATGTTTTTAGGACTTATTACCAGTACTACACTGTTAGAAATCCTGGACGCGAGAATCAAAAAAATTTATAATCAATTAAAATAAATCAAATTTAACTTAAAATGTATAGTTATTTTAACTCTTTTGTGTTTAGTAAAAATCAGATTTTAAGAACTAACTTTTCTGGAAGTCGTTTTAACATAACAGCTAACTAAAATTAACATGCAATTATTTTACGGTTCAAATGAATCAAATACTAGTAACTTTGATAAAGTTTATAATCATTATCAATATCTTTTTTAGTTAAAATTTTAAAATAAGTTAATACTAACATAAAAAATGTGTCAAATTAACTAATTAAGTTGTAATTTTTACTGCACAATAAAATCAGATTAATGTCAAAATAGGAATAACATATTTTATGAGTTACTGATTGACTGAAGCGGTTTTAGTTAAATTGACAAAAAAACGGGAGTGGACTTTCTGGGACATAAAAGAAAAGTTAAATTTGATTCTTTTCTTTTAACAGTGTATAATATTTTCTTTGCTTATTACGATAAATACTTACTAAAAATTATAATATACAAAAACTGGTAAATATAGCGTATTGCTGCAGTGTCTGTTTTTGAGAACAATGAAAAAAGCTCGTTGTGTCGATAGCTTTACGACTCCCAATGTACCTTTTCACTAATGAAGACTCCTAAAATGGCCCTATTGGTAAACTTTTTCGGTTTACTGTAATAATAAATGGGTGGTAAAAAAAGGCATATCAAAACATAAGAAGAAATGAATTTATGACTTCTTTCTGAAAACTCTTAAAGACTTGGTTCTTATGCCATAATATACATCTGCTCGAATTTTATAACATTTTTGGATTTTTTGAAAAGCATATTTATTTCAAATGAAATACACTGTAAATGTGGGTATAGCTACGGAATCTTCTTACGATTATAAGTACTTAGTCCGCCATACACGGTTCTAATTGGATGATTTATTCTTGTTTCGTACACTCGCGTTTCGTACACCTCGAAAATTTACCTGAAAAATTCTCGTTTCGTACACCAAATAAATTAATCCACTATTGGCTTCTCGTTTCGTACACCGACCATTGTGATGACCATACCTACCCCTTAATGGGTAGACACTTTCATAATTATTTAATAATGGTAATAAAATAATTTAACAATAATAGATGTACGCAAATTCCGCTGTCATTAACAGATTATTGCCACAAAATATAATTTTTTTCGTATTGAGGGTTACTGGAATTTACAGGTGACAGGTACTAACTTAAGTAATTAGGGAACAAAAACTTCTCATAATAATTTCATTAAAGGATACAATAATCGATATGGTGTATATAAAGGGTGTTGAATTTGCTTCTAATATTATTGTAAAAGATTACTTACTGCGACGCTGATATTTTTTATCATGGATATTCAAGTTATTGAAACGAAAAGAGGGAAGCCAGCTATTTTGCATTCAGGACATCGTTATACTATGAAACGTACATATACCAACATCATACTGTGGATGTGCACCAAGAGACCATGCCCTGGGACGTTGACAACCTTCAAGGACTACAAGTTGAGTCAAACAAAATCAAGCCATACATGTGTTCCTGACATAGCGAAAAATGAAGTTGACTTATGCTTGCAAAAGGTCAAGAAACGTGCTCGAGAAGAACTACTTCCAATACCACAGATCTACAGGCAAGAAATGATGGTTGCAAAAGACGCTGGGCTAGACTTTGTAGTTAATATTCCTGAATTTTCCTGCGTTAAAGATCGATTCTACAGAGAACGGCACAGGGCTCTAGGCATAGATGTTCTGCCAAAAAAACGAGAAGACCTTACCTTGACTGAAACCATGAAGTCTTATTTATTAGTAGACGATGGCCAAGAAGACAGAATACTAATTTTTGCGAGCAATGGAGGACACTTGCTTGCAAACTCATCAGAATTCTTCGTGGACGGGACATTTAAAAGTTGTTGCCCTCTTTTCGATCAACTCTACACCATACACGTAGACTTGGGAAGTACTCCAGATGCAACACGTATCATTCCTGCTGTTTACGCGCTATTGCCAAACCGCAGAGAAACGACCTATAAGAGGCTTTTTAAGTTACTACAAGATAAGGTACCTAATTTCATTCCAAAAAAGGTACACATTGACTTTGAGCGTGCCGCAATAAACGCACTAAGAGATGCTTTCCCCGAAGTTGTTATCAAAGGATGCAATTTCCATTTCAACCAAGCAATCTGGAGAAAAGTACAAGAACTTGGATTGGTCCCACAATACAAAGAAAATAAAAAAGTTCGAGATCACATACGTATGTGTGCCGCGTTGGCATACCTACCAGAAGATCATATCGGCGACGCTTGGCTAAACATAATGGAGAACGCACCAAACGAGGAAGCTGTTGTTAAATTCAACGATTATTTTGTCGAACAATGGCTGGAAAACGAGTTGTTATGGATATGCTATAATGAGCGACACCGTACTACAAACTCCGTCGAAGGCTGGCATAATAGACTGAACAGACGCATTGGCAAGTGTCACCCTAATATATTTGAGCTCTTCAACGTACTTACAGAAGAAATGCATTACTATGACATCGTACAGCAGCGGTGCGACCTACACATCTCTACGCCGAAACGTTCAAAGAAATACAGTGATTTGGACAGCCGCTTAAGCAAAATATTAAGTGAATATTTACTTCAAAAAATTGAAATTCGTGAGACATTAAATCGTTTAATATATATTGTAAAATTTGATTAGGTAGCTTACCTATATAACTTATATTAATGTAATAATGTAATATAATAAAACATCTAAAAAAAATACAAATCCAAAGCAACAAAGCGTATAATTATTTTGGTATTAGGTACCTACAGGTAACCAGGCCGTCACAATGGTCGGTGTACGAAACGAGAAGCCGATAGTGGATTAATTTATTTGGTGTACGAAACGAGAATTTTTCAGGTAAATTTTCGAGGTGTACGAAACGCGAGTGTACGAAACAAGAAAACACCAATTGGATTATAAAAAGCAACCAAATATTCGTAATTCATGATACTAAAAATCCTGGTATATTATACTAAGTTTCGATTAAATTGGAAACATAAAAAAGGTTTGTCCTCCATATCACATCGGCATTTAATTTTTTTTCCCAATTCGTAATTTGCGACCCCTCTTCATGACGCAGCCCGTAAAATATTTTCATAAAAACTTTTTCGATTTCTTGTTTTTAATCTTAATTTAAATTTCTGCTGCTACTACAAGAATATTATCAATTTCTTTTTATTAAATGTGAAAAAATACCCTCCAAGACTAAAAAATATTAATGGAGGTTTTTGAAGTAATTTCATAATAAATTTAGTATTCCGTGTTTTAGGTACCTATAAAATAGTTTCTTGTGTTATTTTGAAGGTAATGCACAAAACAACAAAAATTTTAGACTAAAAGAGCCCATTTACTGGGCGATTATCGAGCAACCAAGTCGTGCGATTAAATTGTTTACAAATTTCGTGACAATCTGGTTGCTCAGAAACTGATGACTTTGCGAGCAACTGATAGAACAGTATTATACTGATGGATGTGACTGGATTTAAAATGACTTTTTCAACTAAAAATTCTCTAGTTCTCTAACTGTTTAAAAAATATTGAACTCCCTCCTAATGCGAGATTAACATTACTTCATGTAAACAATTTGTTTCCCAGGATTCCCTCTTTTGATTGTGTTGGCTTGGTTCAGAGATTGCTGAGGGACTTCGTAATTTGTTAATTATTACTTTTAAAAACAGTTTTGAAATAAAACTTTTTCCAATTCAATTACAAATATTATAAGCAAAAAAACAGGTTTGGCAATTGGTTTTTATCTTTCTCCACATCGCCGTCGCGAGATCTTTATGAACAGTCTGGAACATGAAATAATAAAGAGTGATTTTTCAAATTATTCATTAGCTTACAAGAGGTCTGTAGACGATATACCTTCTTCTCTAGCTCTACAACTCTTGATGGTTCTTGGCTAACTGCACTATCATTCTCCACCCTTATTTATCTTGCACCAATTCATGGTATTCTATTTCCATCGCTCTCAGGTCTGCAACGATGTTATTTCTTCATCTCATACGTGGTCTCCCGAGAGATCTTCGCGCTTCCGGATTCTGTTCCCAAACCATTTTGATCACACGAGAGCCTGGTTGTCGGTGTATACGTCCAGCCCATCTCAGCCGTCCGGCCTTAATTATCTTGATAATGTCTGGTTCCTCATAGACCGCCGTCAGTTCATTATTTGTTATTGGTCGGAATTGCTCTGTTCGTGGGTCTTTGTATGGTCCAAAGATTTTACGCAGAACTTTTCGCTCGAAACACTTCAGCTTACGCTCGTTTTCCTTGGTAAGTGTCCAAGTCTTACTCCCGTACATGACAACTGGTCGTATGACTGTTTTATATACTTTAATCTTTGACCTTCGGGATAGATTTTTTTGCTGTTAATAGCTTCTTTTAGAGCGCACAGGCATCTACAACCGCACTGGATTCATATTTTGACTTCGTCGGATATATGGTTTTCCTCGTTGATTGTGCCCCCCAGGTACCAAAAGTCAAAGTCAAAATATGCTTTATTGTTATAACAGTGTACACTTGTTGTTAACAAAGCCAGGCTAATATAAAAATACAAAAAGGAAAAATCACTGAATAAAACTATCACAAACTTACACTAATTCTACAGACACAGAGTACAGGTAAGGATAAATAAAAAAAAAACAAAAGAGCTTAAAATTGTAATACATACATACTATAAAGTTAGACAACGAAATAAATATAGTAACAAACATTCAGACTGGTACAATAAATAGTTAAAATACATCATTATAAAACTCTGAGATATCGTAATAGGCCCTTTTCATCAAGAACCCCTTCAAGCGATTCCTAAAGACATTCAGTGATGCAGCCTCCCTAATATAGCGTGGGAGGTGATTAACTACCTTTATGCCCTCATAGAAAATAGACTTCTGTGTTAAGGTGGATGAGGGAATAGGCAGACGCAAATTCAGCGCCTGACGCGTTACATATCTAGAATTTTCCATCATGAATTTGTGGCGATGTTTGTATGTAGCGCTAGCGACTTCCAGAATATAGATACACGTAAGAGTGAGAATGCTCTCTCTGATGAAAAGTGGTTTACAGGAATCCCTGGGCTTTGTCCCGCAAATATACCGAAGAGCACGTTTTTGTAATATGAAGAGCGACTGGGTTAGATAGTTGGAAGCCGTTCCCCAGAAACAGATCCCGTAACGAAGGCGTGACTCAATCAGAGCAAAATATACCGACTTACCGATTGCTGCGCCCAGCTCTTGTGTTATGACTCTTACAGCAAAACAACCCGAAGATAACTTTGTTGAGAGACCAATGATGTGCTGATCAAACCTAAGATCGTTGTCAATGATTAAGCCAAGAAATGTGGTGTTAGTTTGAGGTGAAATGGGGATGGACCCAATTGATATGTTCTCCATGAGACCCTTAAAGCATAGGATTTTGGTCTTACTAGGATTCAACGATAGGAGATTTGAACAAAACCAGGTCATTAATGCCTGGAGGTCACTTGATAGGGTGGCGTGAAGGGATCCGCTGCTTGGACCATGCCAGAGTAATGTAGTGTCGTCAGCAAACAAGGTAAATTTTCCCCGAATATCAAGACTTGTGAGATCATTGATATACAGGAGAAAAAGTATTGGACCCAAAACAGATCCCTGAGGAACTCCCTGAGTCACTGAGCCGTATTCTGAGGACTCGGAGACCTAAAACTTGTTACCCTCTCGAAATTGTATTCTCCCATTGTAACGTTTTACCCTATCCTATCTCTTTTCGTTACACACATACATATATTTCGTTTTGTACTCGTTAATCTTAAGACCCATTACCTCCGCCTGTCTTTCAACCTTATTAAATAACTCCGTTACCATTATTACGGAGTCTCCTACCACGTCAATGTCGTCGGCGAAAGCCAGAAGAAGTATTGGGCCATCAATACCAAAGACCTCCGTGGTTAGTTCCGCCGCTCTTATGGCTTTTTCCAATACAATATTGAATAATATATGGGAGAGAGAATCACCTTGCTTCAAGCCACTAGACACCTCAAACGAGTCTGACAGTATCTCATCCACTTTTACTCTAATTATAGAGCCGTTGACACATTATGCTTGTTAGCTTGATTAGCTTTTTGGGAATTCCTAGCTCTACCATTGCGTCCCGTAGACGATATATGTATTGTTTCAAGTGAAACTAATTGTAAATTAGTAGAATTTATGGATTTTGTTAACAATTTACTTACATCTTAACACGTTAAGCCCCGGGTGGAATCAACGAATTACCTCATTAACATAGGTCCTTCGGATAAGGAGGTATCACCTTGATGCCACGTTGAATGCTTGCATTTGGGACCGGGTGTTTCTAATGGTTACCCACGCTTTAATGTAAACGTTATAAGTGTTAAAAATCCCCGGTCCGAGATGTATTTTCCTATTTGCGGTTTTCGTGTAGCTTGCTATAGAGCTGGGATATAATACCGTTTCTTGCGTATGGGATAATAATTCTTACAAACCATAAAACTAGTATTTATTTCACAATGAACATAAAAATAAACATGAAAAATACAATAACGACCAAATATGTATGATGTATTATAGCGGCATAGCGGTAGGGTTTTTGCGAGTATAAACACGCTTTTTTACTTATCCCACGCGGTCCAAATGAAGACTTTTTGTTTCTGGGACCACGTGGTATCAACGCGATGTCTCACTTTTTTCTTCAAAAATAGGACAAAAACAACCAACCACGTGCTTAGAAAAATGAAAATACACTTGTTTACCAAACATATAACTGATTTTAGAGTAAATAAATTTCCGGTCCCATTCAACACAAAAAAAAATTTCATGCCGGGGCTTAACGTGTTAAAATAAGTTTCACAGTTGAAGTTGAGACAGAAGACAAATTCAAATTACTCTTTCTTGATTTTCTTCTAAGAAATAATAATGAAAATAGCTTTAGGGTCCATAGAAATATAATGCAGGTTACTTTAAACTCATCTTATTCACATAATATATTTTCGGCGATCAATTATTTCTTTTGTAGGTTAATGGCGGATACCCGCAGCTTGGCTCGCGCAATTCAATTATTATAAATTTGATATCGAAACAAACTAGTGGGTAGCATACGTACTGCCCAATAGAACCTTTCATAAGTACCCATTTTATTTTTAAAAACGTTTTCTACGGTGGGAACTTCCCAGTTTGTTTTTTTCTTAAAGAGTTTTTGTTTTGGGGATGTGCCTTTTAAACTGTTTGCTGACTATCCTGATAAAATTTTTCAATATAACTATTATGACTCGACTAATGTTTAATTGAGGTAAGTTTCCTTGGGAATAAAAGTTTTTTTTATATAATTATTAGTAATACAAAGATAGTCCAAACAGCTGAAGAATTTCTTATTTATCAAGAAATAGTTATAAAATTTAGGGGTATTTAAAATAATATAAAAAATCTATTAAAGCAGGGCTTTTTCTACAAGGGATTCAACCCACATTAAATAATAAAGGTTTTATTATATAGGGCCTGCAGCGTCATTTTTGAAATAAAAACCTAAATATGTCAACAGACTTACGTAAAAAATAGGACATACAAAATCTGCGTAGAATCCAAAATTGTAATATATAAGATATTCCATCTAAAATAAGCAACCGGAATTGCCATAATATTAAAATTTTTTTAGCTGGATTGTCCCCATCAACATATTAGCATACTGTCAAAAATTCGAAAAAAATGTTTAGTATTCCATAGGTATTGACCGAAGCGGTTTCCGATAGGACACTCTGTATAACGACGTCGAAATACTTATTTTGGCTTTGTTTTGACAGTGCAAATTTTAATGATTTCAAATTAGGTTGCTAACCTGCCTGAAAAGGCGGTCGGCCCGACGCCGGCGCATAGTCGTATTTATATATCTTGATGTTGACATTCCTCGTTCCCATAGTAACGGCAATGATAACGCAATGGCTTCTGTCCGGGAGTGTCACAAATTTTATGCATTAGCATTGCTATTTTGGTAACTATAAGAAATAGAAAGTTGATGAAATTAAGGCAAACTTGCCTAATTTTATGCTGAATAATTTGTTGAAAACCAATTAAAAAATTTTCGATGACTTCCGAAAATATCCGAAAAAATCAATTAGGTAGGTATGGTTTATTATATTTTTTATCTATGACAAAATACTGAATATTTTGAAAAACCAAGAACACTTTCTTAATGCATTTTTTATGCTCTTCAAGAAAGGGCTCTTGCAATTTAGTGGCAAGTGTGATGTATCATTCGTTTTGGAAGGTCAAAAGCTATTGAATAAAAAATTAATATCCGTATTTAAAAAAATCAAGTTAATGTGGTTATCCAAAAAATTAAACGTCATATCCGAATAATAAAATTATTTTCTTGAAGAGTGCCATGAAAAAGTCTTCTTGGTCTTTAAAAATAATAAATATTTTGTCGTAAAAAAATAAAAACAAAAATTAATTTTTTCGGTTTTTTCGTATATCTCCGGAAGTCATCGGAATTTTTTTATATTTATACTATCTCCTATAGTTACCGAAATAGCACGGTTAATGCATCGAATTTGTAACATCCTGTATTGTTGTGACACCCGAATTGTTACGAATTCATAATAACCCTAAGTGTTTTATAAGAAGTTAAAAGTGCGTCGATTATTATTAGCTGGTTGTAGACAAAAAACTATTATACTTAGACATGGACGTATGGACCAGGCGCAGCTTGTCCGTACTTCACCTGGTCCATACGTCAATGTCATTTGGTCAATGACCCACCTTAAGGTTGAATTCTCAACGTCATTCAATCTATTGTCAACCTATAACCAATTTCGCGTTGATTTTTTGAGTTTATTTTAATAACTAACATTTAAAGAAAATCAATATCGTCGGTACATTATTTAGGTAGTATCTGATATATTACAAAAATATCTATTTATTTCATTGCTAATTTTGGGAGAATTGTATAGTGAAAGAACAATGAGTGACAATGACATAATAATTTTTAAAAAAAATCTTCCCCGATATATTTCGCTATACAATTCTCCTAAAATAAGTTATGAAATTCCTTGATATTTATTAAATATATCAATTATTACCTATAGAATATCAAGTCGATACTGATTTTCTTTAAATATCGTATAAAAGCTAGAAAACATAAATAAATCTACGCGAAATAGGTTATAGGTTGGCAAGCATGTTGATACTCCCACCTTAATAATTAATTTTTCAAAACTAATAAAAAGTATTATCCTTCAAAGAATGTAAGAGTTCCAAAGTGTGTCATGCGAAAACTCCCCAATGTAGACCGTACTTTAAGTTAACCTGGTGGGTTTATACCGTGCGAGCAAAAATTATTTGCATCAAAGAGGGCTTGGATTAAAAAACGTAGGGCTTGGTTTAGATCAAAATGATATGCCAAACTAATGAGTAATAAAATAAGTAGACAAATACAAATTTATTTTTGTTGTTTACAAAATTATAATACTTGCACTTTATAAGTAAATAAATTTAGCTTCTTCTTAAGAATAGTCTTGCATGTTCCATAAGATCTTCCCACTTCTTGCGACATGCGTCTTATACAATTTGTTGGCGTGTTTTGCATTATTTCACGAACGTTTGCAACAAGTTCTTCTGTTCTTACAGATGGTCTTCCTGCTCCTTTTTTGTGTTGTATAGAACCTATTTCCCTAAACACAGTCACGGTTCTTTTCAGGCAATGACAAAAATCCCCAGCAATAAAAGCAACGTTAGGAAAATATTCGTGAAAATCGTCCATGCACAAACCGGGATTGTATTGCCACTTACCATTTACTCTAAACCCGTTTCGAAAATACGCTTCAACCATGAATGTTTTGTGCTGTTCCGTAAAGCCCATTGTGTAAATTATTCAAGAAATTGGAAAAATTAGCGATGAATCAAATTATTTGTAACGACAGTCAAAGATCCCGGAATAACTGATTGATTGTTAATTCAGGTAGTTACTGACAACCAACAGGTATTAAGCTCTATACGGATAAGCACTACGTCCTTAGATGCATGGCCCTCTTTCATGCAAATAATTTTTGCTCGCACGGTAAAGTCTATTCAGCCAGTAAACCTGCAAGATGGCCGACATGTCATATGACAAAAGTCATTGAAAATACAAAAATTCGTTTTATTTAGCTGGAATATGACTTTTGTCATATGACATGTCGGCCATCTTGCAGGTTTACTGGGTGAATCGACTTTATCAAATAGAAGATTAAACAAACGAGTTGGCAACTAACTAAGAGCGACACAAACACACGGGCTCGCCGGTCGTCGGCTTCGCCGGATCTCGGGTTGTTTCGTGCTCGATCGAAGGCGATTCAATAGGCATTTATGGAGGAAACACATTCGAACCGCTTCTTTAATTATTATTATTGCAAGTAAAATTTTGTGTTAGATAAAGAATACCAAATATGCGAATTGTATTTGCAACATTTGCATAAACAGTTTTGTTTCCTTTGATCATTAGATATGATATGCCGATGCCGAATTGCCCGTATGCCATTAACCCTTTATGTAGTTCGTTTATTTGAATTTTTAGCTTGTACTTCTGACTTGTATTAAAGAACAATGACATCAATAATAGTTCAAGAAATATTACAGTTTTATTATTTCTTGTCTAAACTATGCACTAAACTGCATTTTGCTTGTTACGTTACTGCCATCAAAATTATTTGCCTCACCTTTAAAAAAAACTCACGGGGCGCGGCATTAAATTCTTCAACGCTACTGGACTAACCTACGACGTATTTTGCAAAAACTATTCAATGCTACTTATCGGCTTTCCCCAAAGAAACACATAAAAATAACAATTAAGTCCCATAAAGTTTAATTAAAAATGTAAATTCGTTTTAAACGATAAAACGTCCATTACAATAAGGACTTAAAGTCAATCTACTTTAAAAATTTTGTTTAAAATTTAGGTGCGTTACCGAAAGACTACAACCGTTAAAATATTCATTTCCTTTTCATAGCCAGTTTCTGTACTATTACAGGAAAGGATACGGCACAAAATCTACAGGTAGAATAAAACGTTTTAATAGTTTTGTCTTTATTTGAAGCTGTAATTATATATTTTAATTTTTTCGACAAAATGGTTTTTATTTGGTTGAGACAGGAGCTGTGGTATATCTAGGATAAAGCCAATGGGGAGGAGGCCGTAGCCAGCAAGAAATTTGGGGGAGGTTCAGAATGAGTTTGTTTTTGATATCCTGTAAATACAGTGGGGAAATGGCAAAAATTGCGTGGTCACGCCCAAGTTTTTTATAAGAATTTAGCCAATTAGAAATTTTACATTAAAATGGATAAAATAGGATTTATGTTAAAGAAAGAGAGAGATATTAAACCCCATTCATCCCCCCCGCCTCCCCCCAGCTCTGACTTTAAATTATACATTGTCTAACTGTGACTATTTCCGGATTTTAGAGGAGGGGCTAGAACCCCAATTACCTTCTCCTTGGCCACAGTCGATAGTTAGAGAACTAATAAGGTGCTAAAAAATTTACATTTTTTTATGTTTCAATAGCCTAATATTAATTTGAAAAAATTGAGCTGCTTAAAATATTTTTTATGATTTCAGATAACACAAATTATTTTTATTTATTATTATTAGGCCATGGGGAGGAGGGATAAAGCCCCTGCAGCCCCTCCTATAGATTTGTTACTGGACAGGAACATGTTGCTGATGGAAAAGAGTATTTTTTTGTCAGTCAAAAGCATCTTATTAGCCGGAATGGATAAGCGGGTCGGTAGTGTAAGAAATACTGGGGGCTATGGCAACCTGGTGTAGATACGCACTTATGATTGGGGAGGGGAGTCTAAATTCTAGCTCATGCAGGTAGGTAAAAATGTTCACACCCAAAATTGTTTGTTTTTCCGTTTTTCTTAAATTAAGTTACTTATACATTAAAACTACATAAACTAGTAGATTTATTCCCATCATTTTCTATGGAATTTGATACATTTAAGTGTAATACCTAGGGCTCCCTCATAAAAGCAGGAAGCAAAAAAATGATACTTTTATTTATATCCTGGCCTGTCAATAAAAAATATTTCTCTTTTAATAAATAAGTACTTTTACATATTACTGCAATGCAGCATACCAGAGGATGTACAGATATCCTCTACGTGGTTATACATTAGGGTGGAGCGAAAATTTTCTAGTAAAACAAAAAAATTTTAAACTTTTAAAAATTTTAATTTTTCACAAAATGTGTATGTTTTGACTCCTGCGGGGGTTACTGGGCCGTAAATAGCCTGGTACCCCAACAGTTTTTTTACTTTAAGCCAAATGGTAAGCTAATCTACCTCATTTTATTAAATTTCATTTGCTACATTCTCCTTTCTACTTTTTTACAGATGCTTCGACTTTTATGAAAAACAACTTTTTTTTTTCCTTTCATCTCACCTCAATAATTTTACATGTCTCTGACAAAGTTTAATAAAACTCAAAATTTTTCATTACTTTAATAATGATTTTCACAGATAAGTTTTTTTAAAAAACTCCCTAATTTTTTCTTTTACTCTCCTCACTTTTCTGCGCAGGACAGTGTCATTGTAGTAACCCTTGAATCTTTAGTATGCTGAAGTCTTGAATGTCGGTCTTTTGACTATTCAATTTTACACCTCTTGTACACCATTAAAAGCTCCATTACAGCTCAATCCAACTATTATTTTCTTTATTGCTAAAAACATCTTTCACTTTTTTCCTGATGATGAGTGTCTCTGCACTCGTTTCTGCATTTGAATGAAATTTGTGGAGAAAGACTTTGTGCTTTTCTTTTTTCTATATGAAATAGATATATTTTTAATGTTAATATGATGAATCTATATTCTTGGTATTATGTTCATGAACAGGACATAAATGACATTTTTATTGAAAGAAACTTCACAGATTTTGCAATGCTTGCAACCAGCAGAGACATTGGAAATGATTGAATTATATATAAAAGATAATTTTATTATTACACACAAAAAAATTTAGTATCCAGTTGAACCTAAAAGTTTCAAACTGAAACTATCATAGACATAAATAGGAGCAATGCTAAAGTAAAATTAAATAGAAAACACCTTAGCATCAAAATATAGTTTTAAATTAATACTATATTCTTTTAACTTGACTCTACTTTAGTTTTAGGGTAATAGAAATAAATGATCAACCTATCAATAATTGCAGTTGCAGATATAGTATACGTTAATATTGGTTTGATTCAAAGTAATGCAAATAGCATCAAAGAAATAATATATTTACTCAAGTTGAGTATAGAGACTGTCTTTGTGCTCGCTGTGAGAATACAAATTTATTTTTATTTTTAAACCCATCATAGTATATTTCACTTTGACCACAATACTTATTTTTAAAACAAGTATAAGATTATCTTGTTATGATGATGATGATGATGTAATCTCTTTATGAACATAATTTTGATTAACTTGATGATATAATTTAAAACCAGTAGTTTAGTTTAAAAATGAATATTTTTAGGTACAAAATAAAGCAAGTTAGTTTCAAAATAAGGCTATTTGTTTGAGCATTACTATAAGCTTGTTTTGAGAGTAGTTTTTTTTGTGTGTATTCTCAACAACTAGCTAATAAGGTTATAATTATGTAAATAACATACACTGAGGAAAATGATCTAGTACAACAGGTTTGCTAAGAAACAGTTTGTATTGATAACTTATTTTTTATTAACCCATACTAAATACATTGCTAGTGTATCAAACTCGCTTTAGTATTATATCAATTCCCGATTTGCTAGAACAGTGTTTTTATTGGTATCTAGTAATCAGTTCCATTAGCAAGCACAGTCTTGTTGATAAAGCTGCAATAGAAGATTATTATTTTGCACAACCCATCATTAGTATTGAACTTTATAATCTATATACGAATTTTACCATCTCAGTAAACCATATATGTTGCATAATAGATAATAATAATGCAATGTTAAACAACAAGAACACGCTAGAAGCTATTTAAACTTTTGAGAACTAGAGAACTACGGAACTAATTTTTAGTGGTTATTGACCGTAGCAAGCATATATTATTATGATTAATGTCAAGTTTCATTACAACTGCCAGTTGAAACTATTACAGTAGGTATAAAAAATCAGATTGCACCCTCAATAGAACTTGATAATTACTGTGAGTATTCAGAGCAATAATGGCTATAAACCATTCTATGGTAGCATTGACTAATATTTCCTATTGGCTAAATTACCGTGACATTATCACTACACAACGGTTTAGCTATTTTCGTTGTCTTACAATAGGAAAGCGCGTTGCTGTCACATATAGTGTTAAACAGTTGTATAAAGAGTATGTAAAAGCTTATAAGGAATATAATGCTTTTCCTTAGTGTAAAAATTTGATGCATTGATTGATTTTTCAGCTTTTTATTTGTAAACGACTTAAAACTACCTAATAAATAACTAACTAATAAATAGATAAAACAAGTATTTTTTTAAAATACCTTAATTTTTTTATTTTCCAAAATTTTTTTAAGGAATTGAATTGAATGAATACCACATCTTATGCAACCACAGATTACCAATGAGATGCATTTGGCGCGATGTTGCCGGCTTGCCCGAAGCGGATGATTTCTTCAAAAAAAATATTTACCTTTTATAAATTATTAGCATAAATAAAAAAAATTATCTTAAAATATGTAGGTAGGTACTTTTTCTAAATCGGGATGCACCTCTTCTTAGAAAATATGTACCTTTTCCCATCGCAATCAGCAATACCCAAAAATAAAAATGCCATCAAAACCAACACACGGCGACAAGGCGCGCGACATAAATTGTCTTTTGACCTTGAACGAAAAACTCGTAACTTAGTCCCCATATACGAACATAAACATTTCCAATGTTAACATAATGTAAGAAAGCACGACGTAAATTTCTTGTTAAATATAATATATGGGTACCTATTAAAGGCTCTATTGGGTAGTATGCATGTATAGTACATGCTCTTTCAATAGCGAATTTATAACAATCAAATTGCGCGAGCGAATCCGTGGGTACCCGCTAGTAGTATAATAATATAATTATGTCACATTGATACCCTTCTCGTTAATTGGATGTTATATTATCATACATCAAATTGTTCCCCCAATAAAATTATAACTAACGGTAACTTCGCGGTATTTAAATACCAAAAAAACCTATTTAATTACCACAACAATTAATTAAATCGCTTCATTCAAGTAGAAGAAACTTTTCATTACGATAAAGTTCCGAAAAATGCGCCACAATAAGCCTTTTGTCAGGCCGTCACTCGGCCATCAACAACAGAGAAAAATTAATTATGCTCGTTGTAGTTAATAATATACTTTTTTCGAATGACAGGAAGAAAAATTGTTACTTATTTACCAAGAGTTAAAGAAGTAATTTTCTTTCCTATACACTATACATTTTTATATACAATGAGGTTTGTAACTTGGAATAAAGTCAGTAAATCCTGATATAGTCTTGAAAAAACAAAGAAATTGTTTTTTGTTTTTTCTCCATCTGACCAACGGTGACCAAGATATCGCCATTCAAAGTTGATCATTAATTTGTGCTCATACATTTTTCTATTAATTGCAAGTACATTTATTGTTATAAAATTAAACAACAATTTTAAGGTAATTACCAAAATAACATTTTTTATCTTGGAGTTACAACGAAAATTTACAATATTTACGTTAAGAAGTCGATTCTTCAATATTCATTCTTTCGATGGCAATATCCACTTCAGTGTCAATATCCTTGGGACAATTAAGGCATATTTGCATTTTCGCAATGAATTCCTGCGCATTCCTTGCTGCAAAACATGGAACATTTGATTCCAAAGTTTCTGCAACCACAATTCGTATGACAGCCTTTTAAACAACCATATGATTTTTTTTTGTAGTAAAGACTGCGATGCAGGAGACACAGTCATAACAATTGTCATCAATTCCATTGGAGAGGATTTAACATAATTCCCTTCCACTGTTGGATTTAAAACAACTATCCATTTCAGGTTTTTATCCCATTTAAAGACCAAAACAATATAGATTTTTTCTTAAATAAACGAACCTACAAATAAATTCCCGGAGATCTCTTGCAGGATTATAAAATATAACCCTGGAAACGATGGCTATATAAAATTTTTTCGCAACATAAAATCTTCCGACTATACTTATGTCATATGTCGTAATTTAAATGATTTACGACCGCCATTAGGATGTCTATTTATAATATTTCCCCTGAAGGAAAATAGGGACTTTATTTAGTCTGCGCGGATTTTTTAGTGATTGTATTAGTAAACCGATTGAAACAAAACTTTTTATGACTTGAGTGAGTCATTCGGGTTAAAAGCCCATTGCTGTTAATTTTTCCAATTATTGTGTGAAGTTTATGCATTTTAAAAATAGTCAAGAAAACTAGGGTTGCCATCAGGGCCGAATTAATGTCGTTTGACGCCTTAGTTCAGACAAATTTAGGCGCCTATTTTTTTCAATTTCGATACGGATAATCAAATTTACGCCTAAACGTAATCTCGTTAAAATATGTTTTCCAAGCGGAAATTTGCATGTTTTGTTGAAAAAAAAAACTAATAAATTAATTTAGTTGTGATAAACGTTTAATACATGTAAGTACTCAGGGAAAATAATAAAACAAAAAATAGAACTATAAACAAACAACATTATTGATTAATGTTTACAAAATGTGAAATAAATAAAACAATTAACTTAAAATATCATAACTTAATAAGAGTTTGGTAGTTTCCAAAGTTAAAAAAAAACTAATCGACTAATCCAGCTAATTAAGATACAAAAAAAAATAAAACACATAAAAACACAAATTCAGCGCTAAGAGTTAAATGATATTGGTAGATTGGTTCCTTATAAATACACAAAATGATATAAACTATAGTATAGGGATTACTTATAAAACATTATATCAATAACGACTCGTTATTAACGAGATCATGAGATCAATGACATCAACAAATAAAATAATATATGTAAATGTTTTGAGCAAAAATATAAAGGTAATATGGGAACAGTTTTCGTGGCCCAATGCCCAAAAACTTTTATTAAAGGTAATTTTTAAACTAACGACATATTTTTAGGAGTAGGTACCTACCTATTAAAATACTATAAATGTTTTTTTCGACTTTTTGACTCGAGAAATTTTGAATAATGTCGTCGAAAGAAGTTGATTTCACGAGATCTGATAACTAAATAGTCTTAATACTTTAATTTAGAATATTTTTGTTTAGATTGGAATGTGGAATGTTCTTTATACTTTGTAGGTATGATAATTAGCAATTATGCCATAGTTTAAATATTTATTTAAATGTATGAAATAATAATAATTATTATAGGTATCTACACTGAAATTCGTTAAAAACCGTTCGTGGCGCCTTAGTCTAGGGCCTATTTGACCTAGTGGTTAATCCGGCCCTGGTTGCCTTTGAAAAAGATTTAGTGGCAGACTTTAAAAAATAAGAAATAATTATTGTTTCATTACTTATGTCAAGAGTATTTATGCTAATTTTCAAGAAAATCGGACCAAAAATATTTTTTCCAGTGTAAACTTTTATACCCCATTTTCACCCCTATTGGAGTCGATTTCCATAAAATACGAAGTAGGTGTTTTATTTATTATGCTGAGCAAAAAATTTTCATAAACATGAAAACACGTATGTACCTACTTGCTTAACAGAGTAAGCATAGAACCAATTTTTAGCAATATAGCTTAAAATTTTAGAAAGTTATAGGTACCCCCTCAAATTAGGCTACTTCCCTTTTTTTAACCCCTAAGTGAATTTAGAAAAAATGACGATACACGTATATTATTATTTAATTTTTATTAAAGAACCTTAGAAACTAATTTTTAGACCTCCAACAGTTTTAGTATTTGAAATACAGAAATTCCTATAAAAATTTTAACTCCCGTTACAATTTTACATAATAGAAGATATAATATATATTATAAAATATCGGTTTTGCCTCAACTTCGCCTTGGTAATGCTTGATTAAAATACAGTATTCTATTTTTATTATTATTTAATATAGGGTGGTTGATTTTTATAAGTCTGTGCCTCCGCATATAAAAGCTGCCTAAAAACACTGGTGATTTTTCTTAAAGAAATTCTAACAATTCGTTGTTTTTTTACCTTTTAACCCAATTTCCAATAT
This sequence comes from Polydrusus pterygomalis, assembly GCA_963969555.1. Classification (NCBI taxonomy): domain Eukaryota; kingdom Metazoa; phylum Arthropoda; class Insecta; order Coleoptera; family Curculionidae; genus Polydrusus; species Polydrusus pterygomalis. Next base: position 3,521,589 of record OZ018381.1, on the reverse strand, counting down.
ACCTACTTGCATTTTTCGATTAAAATTTACGTTATTTAGTGCCAGTTTAAGCAGAAATTGCACTTTGTTCAATTCGTTGAAAGAGTGATTTTGTCTGTTTGTCCTAAAACTTCTTCCGTTTTAGACTTCGGGCTTCCTCCCTTAGTTTTGGCCTTTCTCCCGATTATTTCAAACTTTTCTCGCCCGGCTCCAATCTAGCTGAATTAATCGATTCTTGAAAGTTTATTTTAAAAGCAAATCGTATAATGGAAGGAATTAGGAAACTTTATCTTCTAAGGTATTTAAAGTTCGATTTGATATCCAGATAAGTATGCAGCAAATTTAAATCTGTATTAGTAAAACCAAAAGGGTCCATTGCCCCATTTGAAATAAAAACATTTTGTCTCTGCGCTAAAACTGATTTTCTTCTGGGAAGATTTGAATAATTTCAACTTTTGTCTTTCCCAGTGGCGGATCCACAACTTCACTAAGGGGGTAGGGGCACATGATCTAACTTGTTTTTAGAAGTAAATACAATAATACAGAAAAATTTACTTCAAAACAAGTACATACTATATTTAATAGGCAAGTGAAAATTTAGATATAATTTGACCGAAAATTTACAGGTTAAAATTGTATTCTTCTTTTTTTAGACGTTAAATCATTATGGACCATAATTACTATTGCGTGCCTTGCACGTTAGTTGATAGCGTCGATAAGTAATATTATAAGTTTCTTTTCATCTAAATGCAATTTTTGTCCAAAACTTAGTTTTTCAAATTTTTCCTCTAAAACTGTTGTTTCGCAAAATTTAGTTTTCTAATGTATAATTTTTGCATTATGTAATTTCTTTTAATCCTTTTCTGTTTTAAAAGAAAAAGTAAAAATGATTTTTCTGATTTAGGTACACACAGTTTAACCTTTAATTCAAATATAAGAAGGTAAAGTAACCCTGCTTGTATTAATTGTCTAATTGTGTTAAAAGTAAAAAAAGTGATAAAATTGGTGTTTCTTTAAGATAAAAATTAAAATGCCGATTGAAATAAAGTACAATAACATAATGTTAGCCTATATTATTATAATAGTTTGGAAAGGTTAACATTTTAATATACATGGTGTTATTTAAGAATGTGGCCAAACTCCAAGGGGTACTTCTTTAAGTGATTTTAAGAAGAAAATATGGGTCCGAAAATGCATAGTTTTTACGATACAGGGTGTCAAATTTTTAAAGAAAAATCGGATGTTCGTATAAATATCTTAATACTCTTTTATTCGATTTTGTTTGGCAATTCTGTTTGTAATAACAAGAGAATAATTTAGCGTCAATTAGATTAAAATTATTAAGTCCAGTGGCGTCCCGAGAGTCTCACTAATATTTTTGACAAAAAAATTGCGCGCCACTGACTTTTTTTAAAATTATATATTTTTTCGAATTAAGCAACTACAAATACAACTATTCTATCTCCCGAGTTTTTTCATGTCTTGCTTTATTTTCAAGAAAAAAAATAAAAACCATTTTGTAGCATGTCCCGGGACAATAAGAGTAAAAAATTTAAACTATACTTAACAAACTATTTAGCAATTAAAATTACACTAAAGTCATCTTTTGAATTTTATTGTTTTAAAATCGATGCGAAAAAATTCAAAAGAGGACTTTGGTGTAATTTTAATTGCTTAATAGTTTGGTAAGTAGTTTAAATTTTTTACTCTTATTGTCCCGGGAGATGCTACAAAGTGGTTTTTATTTTTTTTCTCGAAAATAAAGCAAGACATGAAAAACTCAGGAGATAGAATAGTTGAGGAATGATTATGCAAAATTTGATAAATCCATAATATCCTGTTTTGAGTAAATGACAAAAAACGCATAATATATGAAGATTTTTGTCACCGATCTAAAAAAAACTATAAATGTATTTGTCTTTATGGAGTGCTTAAAGGCAGCATTAATTTTACTGCATTACATTACCCAATAAATTTTTAATTAACTTTTTAGAATGGATTTATCGACTTTTGGTAAATTAAAATTAGATTTATCGACTTTTCGTAAATTAAAATTGGGATTTATCGACTTCTGTTCGATTTTAAGAGTGGCCTTGTGTATATAGTGGCCATTGGATATACCGACTTTTGAACGGCCGACGAGCTTTAGCTTGTAAATTTAAATTGAATTTAAAGATTTTTGTTTAATTTCGGTATGCCAAAACGTAGATAAAGCTATGAAGTATAAAAATCAATATCTATCTGGAAAAAAGTAAAAAGTGGATTTATCGACTTTTGCATAATCACTCCTCAGTTGTATTTGTAGTTGCTTAATTCGAAAAAAATACATAGTTAAAAAAAAAGTCAGTGGCGGGCAATTTTTTTGTCAAAAATATTAGTTGGACCCTCTTCCCGGACGCCACTGGACTTAATAATTTTATTCTAGTTGAGGCTCTTGCTATTGCAAATAGAATTGCCAAATTTTAACAAAATCGAATAAAAGAGTATTGAGATATTTACGAACATCCGATTTTTCTTTAAAAGTCTGTATCGTAAAAACTATGCATTTTCGGACCCATGTTTATATGATCTTTTCTTCTTAAAATCACTTAAAGAAGCACCCCTTGGAGTTTGGCCACATACTTAAATAACAACCTGTATAATGGGATAGCGAACAAATGTAATCTTCAATCAAAATCAATTCTTTGGGAACTCTAGAAGAATTGCCACCATTTATGTAGGTAATTACAAATTTTTTTTTAATGCAAAATAAATATTTTTCTATTTTTTTCTATTATACGGTAAGTACCCTTAAAATACAGATATTTTTCAAAATAAATTATTATTATCATTGTTTGGCAATAATAGTTAGCGGTAGCGGTAGAACCGATGAGATTATTACATCAATAATTATTTTAGAAGGTATCACGACATGTATGTATAATTTTCGAGTCCGGTCCTGGAATTCATACCAACTTATAAAAATTCAATAGACCCGAATTGACAGAGTGTTACGTGACTTGGAATCCATCTTGCGAGATGAATGAAAATTTTTACTATAAACAAGGTAACTTCTATATAGTGCGGTCCACTAAGTGTGTAACAAACGAAATTGTTTTTTATTAGTTGTACAACCAAAGTTTGAATACTCCCAAAAGTTGGTGCATGTCTGATAACCATTTCGAATGCACTTAGAATGACTTTAAGTCAAATAGGGTACAGATAAGGGGAAACAAATTAAAATCGTTCAAGAATAAAGTACGCTTATTTTTAAAAATAAAGCCAAATGCACTAAAGAAAATTTGTTTCGAATAAAAATGTATGCTTAGATTTAAAAATCATAGCCTCCTATCTTAAAAATGAATATTAATATAAATAAACATAAATTATCACTTATAATCTCTCTAGCAGCAGAATTATTACCGATAATTTTTTTCAAGGTCACGAATGGTTTTGTTGATAGAAAATTATTCCGAGTCGAAGACGAGGAAAATTTTCTATCAGCGAAAACATGAGTAAAACCGAGAATAAAATTATCGGGAATTAATTCTGCTGCGTGAGAGATTCGGTAAGAAAATTTCATAAATTGGAGTTTTTTTAATATGATGAGACCTACGACCTATTCTCAATAAAAATGATAAGTTAGCAACAAAATGTATTTTGATTTTGCTATAAAAAATAAAGCACTTCATTTTTGACAGAAAAATTATCACTTATTAATTTTATTAGGTTAATATTATAGGCTATAGACTATCGCGATAGTCTCCCGTCGCTATAAGCAACGCAAACAAAAAGGAGCCTTCTAATTGGTTGAAAATAAATTTATGAAATTTTTTATGATATTTAATAAAAATATATATTTTTTTTGGCTTTAGATAGAAAAAAAATGATATAGGCTTTTTATTGTTCAAGTAAATATCATATTTTAAATAATAAGATCAAATATCCTTGTAAAAGCGGTAAAATCTGAGGATGCCCAAAAAAAGGAACTTTAATTAAATTATACTGGTTTGAATAAATATTTAAAAAAATAGGCGTATCTGATTTATTTTCCTTAAGTTAAATTTCGGCCTAAAATGAATAATAGAAATGCCAATAACATGGGGATTACACCGAATTAAAAAAAATATATGTTTTGGAGGCTATGATTTTAAATCTGACCATAACTTTTTTTCCAAATAACTTTTCTTTACCTATGTCAATTTGTTCTATTTATGGAACTAAGCTAAGGGTGCTTTACTCTTGAACGTTTTCATATTTTTTGCCCTACTCTGTGCCCTATTTGTCTTGAATGCCTTTCAAGTGCATCCGAAATGGTTATCCAACAATTTTGGTTGGACAACTAATAAAAATATTTTATTTGTTGCACACTTGGATCACGGTGACCGTTCACTAGAATATTTCGGAAAGTAAGAAACAACGACCAAATTCGACTTCGTTGTCTCAAACTTCTTTATTTTAACATTAAACCCTGTAGGTATGATATATTTTTTTTGTGTTCCTTTTTTCATTTCCAATAATTTTTATAAAAAGTTTTTATAACCGTTTCTAAGAAAAACATTTCTGAAATTTTAACCGTTTGTCGCCTAATATTGAATAAATGTTTAAACGTAAAAGAGGGAAACTAAAAATTCCAATGGTAAAATTAGATATTGTTGTGCGCGATAATGAATTGTCGGAAAATGGAATTTTATATCTTATGCTGACGATACAGCTTTAATATTTAATGGTAAAGATTGGGAAGAAGTTAAAAATAAGGTAATAACATGGTTTGGAATGGTTAAGAATTAGTTGGAGTCGTATAAACTGTCGCTAAATTTAAGTAAAATAAATTATATAGCTTTTTCATTGACAAGGGCTGGCAAGCCAAATTATTCAGATATTAGTTACTGTCGGTGATGATAAAATTGTTGGAGTAACCCAGGTAACCCACACAAAATACCTTGGTGTGCTGGTTGACCAGTTTCTTAAGTAGGGCCCATATATTGACTATGTTTCTAATGAAATACGTAGGCTTATACACAAATTCTATATATTAAAAGAATTCCTAAATGAAAAACGTTTGTGATGGTTTATAAAGCTTTCGGGGAGTCGTTGATACGATATGGTATAATAATTATATAGGGGTAGTGCTTATGGCACAGTACCTAATAAGTTATAAATATATTATATATATTATAAATATAACACAAAAATATATTCTCAAAATTATATTTAAAAAAAATAAAAGATTCCCAACAAGTTTATTGTTTTCCGAGGATACTGTAAGTATCAGAACTTTATATGTTAATTGCATTTGTAATTTTGTCTATAGGTGTAAGTCCGGACTAAGCTCCAGACTAAGCTATGTCGATCACAGTATTGAAACAAGGACTAAATCTAATAACAAATTTAAATTGCCTAAAAAGTTTCTAGATTAGTTAGCACCAAAAACATTTAATTTGCTCCCGAACGATATAAAATCAATAAAAAACATAAAAACTTTTGGTAAAAAGTGTAATCAATATGTTCACCAAAATGCAGAAAAGTTCTCAGTACCTATTGTTTACTTAAGTAATTAAATCTTAAAAGAATATAAGAGTTTTTTAATGTGTGTTACATGGAGGTATATAATTGGGTAAATACAGTATAAAATATAGTTTATTATTATATACACATAAGTCTACTTTTAAATATTGACACATACAGGTGATCTGCACCTAGGTGTCTATTACTTAGTTTTACTATTTATGACACCAAACTAGTTATGTATAGTATTAAAAAATAAAAAAATATACAGGGAAGGGGAAAATAAATAAAACGTAAATATTTACCAACAAATTTGATGCTACGTTGATATTTCATTCAATCGATAGGCTAGAACATTTCCTATTTGTCCAACTAAAAAAATCTCTCGTGTGGCCTCGCAGAAGATTAGACCACTCTTGTCTTGCACTCGTTAAAACGAGACGAGAAAAATGCAAGATCTGAGCGAAATAATATAGTACCGGTCTTATGCAAAGATTGAAGACAATGATGTTTCTTGAATGATAGACGAGTTTTGGACTTTGTCTTTATTTGATTTAATTTACAATGTCTCAACCGGTAAGTATCCTCAGTTGTCTTAAGATAGATTCTTCATCCAAGCAGACGGACTACCGATGGGCTCATCTCTCCCACCAAAAATCGCCAACATTTACATGCATGGAATGGTTTGAATCCGCAACATTAGAACATGCATAGAAGAAACCAAAAAATTGGCTGAGGTATTTGTGATCCACACCTTCATTATTTGGAACGGAAACGATGACGAACTATGGGAATTTCTAGATCAAATCAATAGCTTTAGATCGACATTCGAATTCACCATGGCCATAATATCATGTGGTCTGAAGCCAAAATCCTACATAAAGAACCACACTGGAGGAAGAGAAAGGTCAAGGAAGCTGCTGCTATACACCAAAACCCAGGTTATTTTAGTAAGCTATTATTAGATATAAGAAATACCTGAAAATATTTGTCAAGTAGATATAAACTTAGAATAATACCACGCACAAATTAAGCGCCAGTCATTCTACAGTGCATGTAGCTAGTGTAAATAGGGCTGCAGTTATTATGCTTATTTAGTATTCACCCGAAGATGACTGGAGATGCTTACCAGTTGAAACGTTGTTCTTTATGACAAACAAAAACAATGCAAGTCCAAAACTCTTCAATAGAAGAAAGTGAATAATAATTCACTAATGTTTTTTTGATTGATATTTTCTTTTTAGCCGTAATTAACTAATTTCCAAGGGCCATAATGAACAAGCTCTTGTTTAACCGAAAATGTGCTTCATTAACCTGGGGCGCTCAGTTTTAATAAATAACACTGATGTTCCGGCTAATTTAGACGCAAACAGGCGGCCATTTTAAAAAATAATGCCGTTTTCCGGTTTTATTGTTTCGTTCGCCATTTATTATGCTAGACAATTTAAAACATTTACACTGCAAAAATATACGTAGCCTGACGACTGACTAAAATTACGTATTTCATTTTCTAGATACAAAAAAATTTACTTAAAATATATTTTTGAATGAAAATTTCACGCCATCAATATTCATCCAATGAAATACAATCATTTCATAACGTTGCCATTGCAACCTTTGTATTTTTTCGGAAATTTTCCCTTCCTGGGGACCCCATATTAAAGTGGAAATTTTTTGACATAATATAAAGTGACAAAACGGAACTTTATAAAATGTATGAGATGAGCAAGCGAAGCGAGCGAGGCGAATAACAGGCGAGTCGATAAAGACACTTTACTGACGTGATGCATACAAAATTTTATCGCCAACCGTTCAGAATTTATATTATAAAAAATTGAGGTATAACTCATCGCAATAAATCGCGAGAAAACTATTATCGAGCTATCATAGGGAAAGGCGTGACAGTGACAGACGATTTTTGATTAATAAATGTCAAAGTCACTAATTTGCGGAGGGTAAAAGTATTTTTCTAATTTGGTATCACAACAAGTCTATTACGATACGCATTTGCGTATTGTAATGAAGCTATTTCAATACGCGTTTTTTTCTTTATTTGATGTTGGTAACATTTAAATGTTTTATTTCATTAACTTGCGCGGCCCTTGTGATTTACAAGAAAACCCATTTTTCGCAGAGGAAAAATAGCTTGATAACGTACTTTTTTATTCTGTGTGGATAACAGTCATGTATGTTGGTTGCATATATCTATAAATCAATCTTTTGTAGAGGTTTCAAGCTATCATTTTCTGCTAAATCCTATCCAAAATTCAATCTACTAACCTTCCAATCAGAGAACACACAGCCAACGAGAAGCGACAGCTCGGCGTTTTGCGGGTCCTGTTTTGGTACGCGCATGTCGCAAAGATGTTGTGTATCGCTAAAAAACATGTGCTCGTCTAAATTGTGTTTAGTCCGCGACCTGACGTTGCGCCTAGCTAATTGTGATATTATTTTGTTTTCATTCTGTGTTGGAAAAGGTCTGGATATTATTGTGCCTACCCGTATTGTTCAGTCAAAACCGGCCAAGGATTAAGTTTATTTAGTTTTCCAAAGGAGTACGAACGGTAATTATTATGATAATCAATTAATTATAATATGAATAATAGATTTAAAATTTTTAATCTTAAAGTTTTTTGGGATGTAGGTACATATTTTTAACAGGCTTGATAAATAAAGATGGAGCTTATTAGTTTCCTTATGTTTTTATGTTTAATCGCGAATAATTGTTGATATGATAAATAAAATAATAAGATATAAGTTGTAAAGGTCTGGTTAAAATAGTTTTTGGGTAGATTTATTTCAAAAGGGGTAGAAATAATGGATATTATGTTGATTTAAATACAATATTTTGTTATAGTGCAAAATTGTGGATAGGCGCCTGCAGTAGGCCAGATTTATTGCCAAAGATTATAAATGCACACAGAAACTATCGACTTTGTGAAAACCATTTCGAAGAAAAATATATTTCAAGAAGTGCAACTATTAAAAAAACCTTATTTCCGCAAGCAGTACCAACAAAGTTTTCTAACCTTTTGCCAACATGTGAAGAAATGCCTGAAGAAATTATTCCTTCATTAGGAGAGCCTCCCAAAAAAATTATTATATTGTCAGGTTTGTATGCTTTATACAGTGACCGGCAGAAAGTTCCCACCAAAGGGTTTTTTTTTTATTTAAAAACTTACCAAATTTTTTTGGCGGTTGAAAAGTTCTGCATGTCCTTAAGCAAAAAAGAGCATAGACAAAACTAGTAAATATTGCGCCGTATACGAGGAAGAGGTGAAAACGTTAAATTCACTCAAGAATAAATTGCCCTTATTTTTCATTGTGGAATTTTTTTTTATTAGGAAATGTTGTTTGCACTTAAAACTTATCCAAATATACCAAATTTTAGCTCGGTAGCACAAATATAAATATTTTTCATGGCTACTACATTTAAATGAAAACGAATTTTATTGTAAGGGTTTAAACACCAGAAAAGTTGAATTATTTTTGACGTTATTTTATTAAATGTCCAGTTCTCGCGTATTTAAACAAATTTAAGTAAGTTATGTGTCTAATTGCCCAAGAGGTGTTAAAAAATTTATAGGTTGCATAGCTTCTATCGATTCGTTATACGAGGGGGCGTAAAAAAAAGTAAAAACACTTTTTTTGTGGTACCGAGCTGAAATTTGGTATTTATGGATAACTTTTAAGTGCAAACAACATTTCCTTATAACAACATTTTCTACAGTGAAAAATAAGGGCACTTTATTCTTGAGTGAATTTAACGTTTTCACCTCTCCCTCGTATACAGCGCAATATTTACTAGTTTTGCCTATGCTCTTTTTTGTTTAGGGACATGCAGAACTTAAAAAGTTATACGAAAGCTACGAATTTAATCACATACAGGGTGGCCCTTTAGTGTGGCAAAGTACAATAGCTCCGTTACTATTTCAAATACATTAAAAATATGAATACAAAAGTTGAAGGGCAGTAAGTGACTTATAACGTAAAATTATTTTTAACTCTATAGGGTGGCTCAAAAAAGCGGAACAATAAAAAAGGTACTTTTTTCAAATGGAACACCCTGTATATTTTTTCATTTTTAAATTACACATAAAATTATAATTCTTTTTTATTAAATACATTATTAGTCTATACTTTATAGTTTTCGAGATATTGACTCTTGAAAAGTGACATTTTTGAACTTTGACAGCTTCTAACTTTCTAACAGTACGTCTTAGAGCAAAACGGCTTACATGACCTTATCTTCAATTTTCATTATCTTCCCAAAAAAATCAACTTCCGGTTAAACCGGATGTTACTCGAAAGCAGGAAATATAGTTGTTCCGGTTTAACTGGAATTTGATTTTTTTGGGAAAATAATAAAAATTAAAGATAGGGACATGTAAGCCGTTTTGCTCTAAGACGTAGTGTTAGAAAGTTAGAAGCTGTCAAAGTTCAAAAATGTCATTTTTCGAGAGTCAATATCTCGGAAAATATAAAGTATAGACTAATAATGTATTTAATAAAAAATAATTGTAATTTTATGTGGAATTTAAAAATGTAAAAATATACAGGGTGTTCCATTTGAAAAAAGTACATTTTTTCTTGTTCCGCTTTTTTGAGCCACCCTATAGAGTTAAAAATAATTTTACGTTATAAGTCACTTACTGCCCTTCAACTTTTGTATTAATATTTTTAATGTATTTGAAATAGTAACGGAGCTATTGTACTTTGCCACACTAAAGGGCCACCCTGTATATAAGTTTTTTTAAATAGGCAAATGTAAAACAATATGTAATTATTATTCCTCTAGTAATTTCAGAATTAACATGTATTTCTGAATAAAATTTTTGTTTTTTTACAACAGCTTTTTACTTATTTAGGGTGAATTAACTTTTTTTTAATCCCCGAAGGACCACATTTTTTTATCCATGGGTAAGTAACTATGACACTAAAGCAATTGTCAAAAACGTCACTGTAGTTTTTAAAGCGCAAAAAACTGTGTAACAAATTACTGACGTTTTAATAAAATGATATTTATCTCACGCCACCCCATATCTACGTATACCTAGTCACGATATATTTTGACGTACCTAATAGTGTTCTATAATTTATGTTATAACATGTTTATAATATATAAGTACATATTTTTTGCCCGTCACAAATCGAAGGAAACTCAAACAAATCTGTAAAAGCGTTAGAAATTTAAAAGTTTTTTAATATAATAATTTTTTTCATTTTCTACTTCAATAATATTCTTAATTCCCAAGACTAACAAATTTACAACTTTTTTTAAGTTTTTATGTTTGAAAAATAAATCAAGTTATAACATTTGCACCTGTACTAAAAAGTAATGTCGTTCAGTGTAGAAAATAAGCAAGTTTTCTCGGAGTATTAAGTTGTGGATCGACCGTTATGGTTGTGTGAAGGTCACTGAAAAACGACCAGTCGATATCAAAGGTACCGACAGGTATTGTCGCTTCTGCTTGCTGTTAATATTCTGTGCTTCCAATGTCGATTTTAACTTCAACTTTATTTGAATTTTCCATCTTTCCTTTATTAAATTGCAACGCCGTGACGTAAAATCACGTCTTTTGAAATTCGAAAAAAAGTAGCAAAATCGCCCGAATTTCCGAACGCTCTCTATTTGTACCGAACAAGGATCACACAGAGTAGGTATTCCGTCCAATTTTAAATCTAATATCGCTAAAATAACTTTAGAATCTCGTGGTGAAAATGGGTCAATAAATCAAAAAATGACAGTTCGCAAAATAATTTTTGTTGTCCAAAGGCTACTATGATAAGAAATAGTACACACAGTAAATAAAATTTAGACATAAAAATTTACAAAATTTGAAGGATTTCTTTTCTTTTTAAATATGTGTTTTTTTATTGAAAAAACTACAAATTAGAAAAAATAGTATAACGTACGTGTTATATAAAGCAGTTTTAAGCACTTGCCCCGTTAAAAAACTCGCCGCAAGCGGCTCGTTTTTTAACATGGACGCGTGCTATAAAATGATGCTTTATAAAACGTGTACGTTATACTATTATCTGCCGCATTTGCGGCAGGTAAAGTATTTTATTTTACAATAAAATAAAGTGTTCGTTTACTTCCGGAAATCACTCTGATAATGTACGGCTTTACTGACGGTTGACGATAAACGTGTTAACACTTTGCAAAATGCAGTTAAACAAAATTAGGTCTTCATTCGATATAAACTAAAATATATGTCCCTTACATACTTAATTAAGATTATTTGATATTCTTCTGCCACCTCCTTTTTAGGGCAAAAAAGCTGGACTTGAAAACGAACATTTCCAAACAAATTTTCTTACTTTAAATGGCAACCGCAATTTTTTATTTATTTGGCCAAATATGACATAGTACGATGACTGATCGTAAAGTAGAACATTTTTTTTGCATAAACTGCATACAGGATGATTTTCAAAACGATTCATTTTAAAAATAAAAAAGTATTGTTTGTTTTTGACTGCAAAATATTCTGTTTACTGCAAAACACAAACGTATAAAAAAATGAAATAAAAACTAAAAAAGCAATTTTTTACCACTTGTAGTAATTCAAAATTTATGTAAAATTAAAGAATAATCTATGTTTAGTTTTAAAATTGTATTTCGGTGTAACTACAATAAGTAGAATTCAATATAATGGTAGATATTGCTATCGACAGCTAATCGAAGCTGCGGAGCAAACTATTAAATTACGTAAAATGAAAAAATATACTCTGCTAAGCCCAAAAATTGTATTAAGGCATAACTACAGTTAGTAGAAATTAGTGTTGGGATCACTCGAGGGAAAAATAACCTAAAATCCGGTTTTTCAAAAAACCTAAATAATCAGGTTTTTTTCAATAACGGGTTATTTATCAATAGCCGGTTTTTTTACCACGTCGCGTTGTACACGTAACAATAATTATATTTCAGCGTCCATTCCTCTATATCACTTTACCACGTAGTACGCCCTTGTCGTGCTTATGCTCACTAAGTTGAGAGTTTCTTTCCCGTACCCCGGCTCTCCTGGGTCCCTGCTGTAAGTTCTCATTTCGCCTTTTAGTGCTTGCCGCTTATAACACCGGATCAAATTTCGTCGAAATTATCGATACGCGTGAATCAGACCGCTGATTACCGTCTTTTTCACTTGGTGCCCGGTGCGTGGGTGTGTAGTTCAAGGTGTGTATTTTTTTTTATTTTATTTTTTGGATATACTTGTCTCGACATCAGGACATGTAAGTACAAAAATCTTAATTGCTTTTTTTCTTCTCTTTCGACATTTTAGCACGCTACCAAAAATGGGTTCTGAATCAAGCGATTCAGGAGACGAAATTTCCAAAAAGCAACTGCTAAAAAAAATTAAGAACTGGAACGGAAAATGTATAAAAAGAAACGTAGGCATAGACGACGCTTAAGGTCAAGCGATCGTAGATCAAAATGTAGATCGACATCTACCACAAGATATAGGTCACGAACGAGGTCACGAAGCTTGAGGAGACATTCCTCACCCTCAAAATCTCAAAGAGATAATCGCAGCCCGAGAGGCTCGGAATCTCGCCACACCAGTGCAGATCGAATCTCTCAAGATTCGGCAAGTCACACATTGGACCGGGATGATCACAATGCAATAGATGTGGCTTCCCCTGAACCCCCCATAGATGACCATACGATACCTTCATCCCCAGTATTAGAAATTTATAACGATGAGGATTTGTCAGATAACCTCATCAGGATTTTGGGCAAGGATCCAGAGCAAAATTGCAATAAAAACGCTGTCATACACCCAGCGTTAACTTCTAGATGGAACCATTTATTGCTTAACGGTTTAGAGAAGGAGGAAAAAACTACATTATTAAACAAATATATGCTCCCTTCAAACTGTGAAGCCATGACCCCACCAGAAATAAACCCAGAAATTAAAACCATCTTGTCTAACCCAAATTTAAATAGGGATAAAAATTTGCAAGCTCAACAAACACAGTTATCTAAAAGCCTAGTAGCGCTTTCAAAGGGAATGGAGATTATATTCATGGACAAAATGGATATTCCCAAAGAGGTGAAAGAAAACCTTCTAGAATGTTTAAACGACTCTGGTCGCATACTGACAGACTTACAATACAACATCACGATGGTCAGACGAAATCTGATAACCCCAAGCTTGAGCAAATCTGTCAAAGAAACTGTGGCTCAAACCAAACCTATACATTTTTTGTTTGGCACAGACTTAACAGAGAAGATAAAAGAAGCAAAATCCTTTGAAAGGACAAGTCAGGACCTAAGATCAGTACCTACGACTTCCCAAAACAAATTAAATTATAATATACCTACGAAATATAATAAATATCCCAAAAAAAGGGGGGGGGGGGGGTCAACACCAGCTATACGGCTAACAATTCTTTAAACAGGGCTCGCCCGCCCAATCGCCGACGAGAGGCGAGGGGGTCACAAAAGGGCCACTTCTCGAACCCAGATCACCGACAATACAGGAAGAGGAACTGACAGTAAGTAATACAGGTTTTGCAGGTCGTCTAAAATATTACTTAAAAGAGTGGCAAAACGTCACATCAAGCAAACTAATATTATCTTGGCTGAAGGGTTATACCATCCCTCTCATCAAAACTCCTCAGCAACACAAAATTCCCATACAAAAATTTACTAAAAACGACCAGCATTCTATAGAAATTGTCATAGAAGATTTACTAGCGATGGGAGCTATCACACAATGCATAAAAGCAAATAATCAATTCCTCTCTCCAATTTTTCTTAGGGACAAGCCAAAGGGGGGAAAAGGTTCATTTTAAATCTGCGTGAATTCAATACATACGTATATGCGTCACATTTTAAAATGGAAGATTTTAGAACAGCTATGAAATTATTGCAAAATGGTTGTTTTATGTCATGTATAGATCTAAAAGACGCCTATTTTTTACTGCCCGTTAACAAAAATCACAGAAAATATCTGAGATTTTCGTATAAAAATCAATTATATGAATTTACTTGTCTCCCCTTTGGTTTGGCGACCGCGCCCTATTGTTATACGAAATTATTAAAACCCATTTTAAAAAGTATCAGAAAACAACATATATGTTGTGTAAATTACTTAGATGATTTCTTGATATTTGGAAATACATATGAGGACTGTAAAAACAATTCTCAATATACAATAAAACTTTTAGAAAATTTGGGATTCATCGTAAACTACGAAAAAAGTAGGTTAATATCAAAAACTAAACAAACTTTCCTCGGATTTATCTATAATAGTAAAAAAATGTTGCTTGAATTACCGCGGGAAAAGCGCCTTAAAATTAAAAATTACATTCAACAATTTCAAAAAAATAATAAAATTCACAAAATTAGAGAGATATCTAGACTCTGTGGAATATTGATATCAGTCTGCCCAGCCATAAAGTATGGGTGGTTATATACCAAGGCCCTTGAAAGAGACAAATATATCGCTCTCGAGGCCAATAATAAAAATTACGATTCCACCATGAAATTATGCGCAAATTCACTTAAAGACCTTTCTTGGTGGTGCAAGAATATTTTATGGGCCAATAATAATGTAAAATTTGATTCTTTTGATATGGTAATCTTAACAGACTCATCCTTAACTGGCTGGGGCGCATGTTCAGGTAATCAAACAACGAACGGCTGGTGGGATGAAAAACAAAGAAAGAAGCATATAAATGAATTAGAATTATTAGCAATATTTTATGGTGTAAAATGCTTTGCCAAAAATCTGAAAAACATACATATTTTAATACGAACAGACAACACAACGGCCTTATCAT
Organism: Polydrusus pterygomalis; assembly: GCA_963969555.1. Taxonomy (NCBI): domain Eukaryota; kingdom Metazoa; phylum Arthropoda; class Insecta; order Coleoptera; family Curculionidae; genus Polydrusus; species Polydrusus pterygomalis. The sequence goes on along the minus strand of OZ018381.1, from coordinate 3,506,334 downwards.
ATATAATAACAAAATGGGCGGTATCAAATATAAAAATCTTGCGTCACTAGCCAAAGAAACTTGGCAATGGTGCGAAAAGCGCAATATCTGGCTGTTTGCATCATACATCACATCATCAGAAAATTACGATGCAGATAAAGCGTCTCGAACCATGTCAATAGACACAGAGTGGACCTTATCTCAGATGTATTTTAAACAAATTATATCTGAATTTGGACGTCCAGATATTGACCTTTTCGCTTCAAATCTTAACCACAAATGTAAAAACTATGTGTCTTGGAAACCAGATCCTAATTCTATAGCAGTAGATGCATTTACTCTGCAGTGGACTAATTTTCAGAGGTTCTATGCATTCCCCCCTTTTTCATTAATCCTAAGAACACTTAATAAAATAATAAACGATAAAGGGGAGGGAATACTGATAGTACCCTGGTGGCCTAGCCAACCATGGTATCCCCTTTTCGAAAAACTTAAACAAAAAGAGATATATTTGGGACCCAGTGATAACCTTCTTTTTTCTCCTTTCAGAGATCAGCACCCTCTGGCAAAAAACCTTATCCTGGTGGCTGAAAAATTATCTGTGAGGGATTTAAATTAAAACAAATACCAGAATGTGCAATCAATACAATGTTAAAATCCATATCGCCCTCGACTATAAAGCAATACGAGTCCACATATAAACTTTGGTGGGAGTTCTGTCAAGCAAACAAAATTCCATTATACAATCCTACAATTTCCCATGTTATACAATTTCTTCAACACATTTTCGAAACAAAAAATTACAGACACGGTACTATGAACTCACATAAATCTGCTCTAAGCCTTATTTTACAAAATCATATTGAAACCGACTTAAGAGTATCGCGTTTCATGAAAGCAATCTCCAAAATAAATCCATCAGCGCCTAAATACAACACGACTTGGGACCCAGCCCAGGTCGTAAATCATTATAAAGACTTGGGCCCAAACACAAACCTAACAATTAAACAGTTGTCATATAAATTAATAACACTTTTATTACTTGTGACTGGCCACAGAATACAAACAATATCTTTAATTCGAATATCAAATATTGTACAAAGCTCAGCAGGTTTACAATCAACATTAAATCAGGCAAGTGACCTTTTTTCTGCTATGCAAGAGTTCAATAATTTAATTAATATAAAAGAATTCATAAGATTTTTAAATTACTGTACGAGTGAGTTAAGGAAGGCTAATACGCAAGAACAACGTGTCTCATTAATGATGACCCTAATGGGCAACTTAAATAATTATAACATTAGCCTTCCATAGCTCACTCAAAATTGCACATTGGAACGCAAACGGGATTCACGGGAAAATAGATGAAATAAAATACTTCTTAACTAAATATAAAATCGATATCTTATCAATAAATGAAACCAAAACACAACCGAATTTTAAATTTAAAATACGAAATTATCAGATACACCGTAAAGACAGAGACAACAACATCGGAGGGGGCGTGGCCTTGATTATAAAAAATACCATACCTCATTCTGTTCTGCAACAAACTAACATTCATATCGAACATATAGGACTAAAATTAGAAAACAACGTACTTATATATTCATTTTATTCACCACCACGAATACAATACACAAACGTAGACCTAGACACTATTTTTAACACTGGAAATAGAATAATAATTTTAGGTGATCTAAATACTAAACACATAGTTTGGCAACATACTTTTACAAACACAAAAGGTAGAATTTTAAAAAATTACATAGACAATAATGACATCCAACTACTTATGACAGATGAACCAACATATTATTCAAGCGCAGGACACCCACCCTCAAGATTAGACATAATATTAAATAAAAATATACAAAACTTACCAGACCCCATAGTAATAAACGACTTATCATCTGACCACTTACCTATAATACTAAACTGGCAAACTGACATAACAAAAGACACCAAACAAACAACATGGTTATACAAAAATGTAAATTGGAACAAATATAGACAAATACTAAACCAAAAAACAATAATAAACAATGAGATAACAACAATACAAGACTTGGAAAACGAAGTTAACAAACTAACAAACAATATACAATATGCTAGAAATAAAACAGCCACAAAAATAGTAATAGAACACAAAGAAAGGAAACTACCCAATGATATTACAAATTTAATTCAATTTAAAAATACATTAAGAAAAAGATGGCAAAGAAACAGACAACCACAACTTAGACTAGAAATAAACCAACTACAAATAGAAATAAAACAAAGAATAAAACAACATAAAAACCAGACATGGACAAACATATTGACTAACTTAAGCATAAAAGACAACTCAATATGGAAAATTATTAAAAGAACAAAAAATCAACAAACAACAATACCGTCTTTTACAAATAACCCACAAAACAATAGACAAAAAGCACAAACTATAGCCGACCATTACCAACAGACATGCGCAGGACAACCAAACACGACAAATGAACAGAATGAAGTAACGAGAGTAGCTAATTTATTTACGAAACATAAATATCCCATTCCGCCATCCCTCCTTCCCGTCCTATATACCAATCCACGTGAGCTGTGTACATTGATACGAAAACTGCCAAATAACAAAGCCCCAGCAGGGGACGAGGTTGCTAACATCCTAATAAAAAACATACCACGAAAAACACTGATACAACTTATACACTTAATAAACACCATGTTCTTGCTGCAACACTTCCCGAGCGCTTGGAAAAGCGCAATAGTTGTGCCAATTTTAAAACCAGGTAAAAATGCAAATAGACCTGATTCTTATAGGCCCATATCATTATTAAGCGCACTGGGAAGGGTTGCAGAGAAAATCATACACATCAGACTCAAGAGCATGAAATTGGACCAGAAGCTACCAGAAGAGCAATTTGGATTCAGGACAGGAAGAGGAGCCGTACTATTAGTAGCACAAGTAGTACAAAAAGCTATTGACAAAATGGAACAAGAACAAAATACGGTACTCCTATCCCTGGACATCCAGAAAGCTTTTGACAGTGTATGGTTCAATGGATTGCTCTACAAACTCATTACACAACATAATTACCCACTACACTTCATTACACTTTTACACTCATACATGACACACAGAACACTTACAGTAAGGGTGGAAAGCAGCCTCTCAGCTCCTGTAAAACTACATGCTGGCTTGCAACAGGGCACCACTTTGGCAGGGCCCTTATTTAACATGTACACAGCTGACATCCCATCTCATCCAAATTCCCACCTGGCCATATTTGTTGATGACGTGCTTCTGCACGCCAGTTCATATTACGCAAATGTGGCCAGGCAACACATTACAAACCACCTACATACCCTGCTCCCCTGGTATAAAAAGTGGAAATTGAAACTCAATGAAGATAAATGCGAATGTGTAATAATAACAAGAAAACGAACAAACAACCACATAAGCCAATACATAACAATAAACGACAGACAAATAATACCCAAAGACAACATAAAATACCTTGGAGTAGTACTGGACAAATCGCTTAGATTTAATAATAATACAACAAAACTAATACAAAAATATTATGCAACCACCCACAGACTATACAAACTATTAAATTACAGATCTCCTTTATCACCGACAAACAAACAAATTATTTACAATCAATGCATAAGACCTATACTAACGTACGCAGGACCAGTCTGGTGTAGCATGGCCGATACTCATTTTAAAAAATTGCAAGTCCTGCAAAATAAGGTCTTAAGACAAATATTATTAGCAAAAATAAGAACACCAGTACGGCATCTACACCAGGCTACAGACACCCCTTACATTACAGATTACATAAGACAAAATGCAATAAATTTTTATAATACCCAACCCCAAAATTCAAGACTAACAGAACATATAACAGACTTAAGATATGACGAACATCGCATTCATCCCCCAATACATTCTAAATTGCCAATTTATTTTCAAGAAAATTAAAACTTAGTTTCAATTTCCACTGAAAACCGCAAAAATCCTAAAATCCAAAACCACGCCCCCAAAAACTTAAGACCGCCCACTACCAAAAAATTTTAAAGCTATCATCAGCAAAGCTACGGTGTACCTGGTAACATAAGATTCAAGCTGGTTTTTCATCTGTTTTCCAGTGACCCCCAATGCAAACCCATAACAGTCAAAAATACATAACAACAAAAATTATTTCTAAAATTATAAAAAATCAAACTCTTGCATAGCAGTAAAAGGTTACTGAAACTGTCTGAACAAAATGCATTTAAATGCATTTATTAGTACCTAGGCCAACACCAGCCACCCTGCACTGTAGGGCGTATCCCTGGTAACTAAGAAACCAGGAAGAACAAAATAAAATATTATAAATTGTAAAATAGTACTAGTAATGCAATGTGAAAATAATATTAGAATAAATAAAGAAAATTTTAAAAGTAAAGTAGCAGGTTTACAGATTTTTATTTCTGACCCCATAAAAACTTCTGGCATAAATAAAATCCAACCATGTTTACAAATACCGTTTTTCACGGATAATCCGATTCTTTGTGCGGCATCAACATTACTAATGTACAAAGAAAAAACTACGAAATATCGAAAACCAGACCAAGACTTTTTATTTCTAACACACAAAAGCCCATATCGAATTGCAACAAAACAATCCCTTAGCCGCTGGATTAAAGAATCGCTGAAAGAAGCTGGAATAGATACGAATAAATTTAAACCTCATTCAGTTCGACACGCTTCTACTTCGAGTGCACATAGGCAAGGACTTTCTGTTCAAAACATCATGCAAACAGCGGGATGGACGGAACAAACAACATTTACAAAATTTTATAACAAACCTGTGTGTGTTAATTCCCAATTTGCAAAAACAATTTTATCACCCTCACAGAAATAACATTTTTTAGAAATAACTAATTTTACGTTTTTATTACCATGCATAGTTTTAATACGTTAGGTAGTATATTATACCGTTTACTTTTAGTATTACAAACATGTATAAGTGGAGAAATTAAAAGTTTTAATACATTGCATACCAACTTTTAATAATAGGAAAAAATACACATCCACACCAAGACATGGATATATACTATATTGATAATCGCAACCAATACTCTAAACAACTACGTGGTAAAGTGATATAGAGGAATGGACGCTGAAATATAATTAATAATCAAACGAACTTACCTGAAGTGAAGTTCGATGTTAATTATATGAAGCGTCCATTTAAGAATATATCACTCCCCACCCTCCCTTTTACCCAATTTCCTTTGCGATTATCCTTAAAAATCTGAATAAATGAGAACTTACAGCAGGGACCCAGGAGAGCCGGGGTACGGGAAAGAAACTCTCAACTTAGTGAGCATAAGCACGACAAGGGCGTACTACGTGGTAAAGTGATATATTCGGAATGGACGCTTCATATAATTAACATCGAACTCCACTTCAGGTAAGTTCGTTTGATTATTAATTAATAATTGAACTGGCGACCTTTTTTTTAGAAGTCTAACTTATTAATAACCGAGAATTCAAATGATTTTAAAAAATTTTAAAAACCGGACCGACGATAACCGGTTTTTATTCGAATACCAATAATCGGCGGCTCATGAGTAGGTAGGTCACTCGAATTATAACCGATTATGAATCCTGTTATTGGAAAAAAACGGGTTTTTAATAATAACGAAACTGGCGACCTTGTTTTTTTAGAAGTCAAACTATGTATTTCTCGGCAGCGTTGTTCTTCCAGAATCTTCCGGGAAGTCATTAATGTTATAGATAATCCACCGTCCATATTAATATTAGTATTCGAGTGAAAAACCGGTTTTGATCTGGTTTTTAAAATCACTTAAATTCTCGGTAGTCGGTTATTCCCATCCCTAGTAGAAATCGTATAGGTAGTATAATAGAAAATTCCACACCAAATTGGTGTGGAATTTTCTTACCGAATACCACGCGAGGTTAAATTATATCCGGAAATTATTTCTCGCTCATGAATATTTTCAGAAAATGATCATGAGCTAGAAAAAATTTCCGGAAATAATTTAATCTCTTGTGTTATTACTAGTGAAAACTATAGTATTTTTCAATTTTACGGATCAAACCAAATAAAGCGGTAATAATATTTTTTATATCCTAACCCAGCTTTAACGAAATATTGATCTTTGAAAAATTACGTTTTTCATATTTTTGGGCGCGCTATAGCTCTGCTCAACTGGGGTCCAAACATACAAAAAACGTCAAGTCCTATAGAGAAAATTCTGAAAATACGATTTGTGTATCCAAAGCGGATAGAGTAAATGCTATTTGAATGTGCAAAGTGCAATGCAATTTATGTGGGTTTTAATTCTTTTGGAAAGTCCAAATATTGATCAGGTTATTAAGATAGAATAAATAGAACATAATTTAATAGTTTACGCAGAAAATTCAAAAAATTAACGTCTTTTGAAAGTCTGCTCCTCAACTATGGTATAATTTGGAGTTTGGAGAAAAGGCGCTTACACACTCTTATTTTCTTAGTATTTTAAAGCATAAACTTTTCAAATTAATTGATTCAGCCGATACTTGGTGGAAAGGGTGACCAAGTTACCCCAGATTACGGTAATTATAGTATTATGGGATACCAGTAAAACAAAGTTGAACTTGTAAATTTCCACTATATTTACTACAAAAATTATATGTTTAGGGTTAGCTTCGTCAGACGACAATGATTTAATTTAAAATAAAAATGGCCCAATGCCTCAAATAATTTCTATGACAAAAATATTATTTGTACCTAATACATTTAATATTTGATTTTTCCGTTCGGCGTTTGGGACAATGAAAACCTTTTTTCCTCGTTTATTCAAATTCAATTTCTAGTTTGGGCTTCAAATAAATTTATAAACAAACAAAAACAAAATTACCCTAGTTTCATTTCGTTTGCCCAGTAAATCCTCTAATCCAATAATAATCCATACATGGCGAATTTGGGGAATATCTCACAACCAGTAATAAATTTAAATGAAGCTCCACACATGAATATTCATATTGAGGTGGCGGTTCAATGTTTTTCGCATAATGCGAGGATGCACAATGAATATCTGATGGTTTTTAGTAAATTCTACTTCAACCGCAGTATTTAATTGAGATAAAGGTGTCTACAGGGTCTCATAAAATATTGCAAAAATTCTTGGATCATTATCGATGATTATTGCATATTTGTATTTTGCCACAACAAGTAGCGCCATTTTTGTTTTGAAATTTTTGTTCATACACGAGTAAATTTTCTTATGTAGTAGGTATTTTATATGGACAGTGGGAGCTTTATACTTGAACGAAAGTATTACGCCTGTTTGAATTACACTCAAGTATAATAATTTTATTATGTTAGTTGATTTAGCGTCCTTAATAATTTAATTCTTTCAGGGTATTAATGGGGAAAAGGACTTCAATGAAAACACTTTTTAGTTTTAATTCATTCCCAACGTTTCGGTTTATTCCTTAAACCTTTCTCACGGGTTAAAATAAATAACGACACAAATTACATGTACAGACACATGTAAGATTGTAAAACAACTAGTGGTAGTCAGTTATCTAATATATATAAATATAAGCAGTGCTTACCCTAGAAAATTGTATAAAGTGTAGAAACCTAATGAACTGACATTGTATCATTCATTTTCTTTAATATTTGTTACTTATTACATCAAAAAGCCAGTGCAGTATTTTCCAATTTAGTGGCATTCTTTTCATGTTTTCAAACAAATAGAAACCAAGAACCTCACTCTCGTAGACAGACAAAAATCAGATATTCATAACAAAAAGTTTTTTAAACTTCTTTTTATTCCTGGCCTCTCAGATAAAATCAACAGACGTCTGAGTAATGACAATAGTCATGTAGTCTTTAATAATACTAAAACAATAAGTAGGTAAATTATTTACCCTGCTAAAAGATATAAGACTGAAAACGTACATAGAAGTAACACTGTTTATCATATACCTTGCATGGATTGCAATATGTCATATATAGGTTAAACTAAACAACTTTTGAGTACAATAATGAAACAACACCAATATAGTTGTCAAATATATTTTCGAAAAAAGCATTTTTGTAAGCATGCAAATCAAAAATCTAAACGATGTCAAATCACTTGTGCCAGTCTTAATATACTCGTGCAGAAGGATCATATTCATCATTAACTTATACTTGCGCTGACAGCGTTGTGAAAATTAACAGATCAAAAATCCAAACTGTGTCCAAGTCACTTGTTCAAATCTAAACATGTGTAGGTTTAGAATTATTCTATACACGATCAAGTATGTTTGCGCAAACATCGTTTATGCAACTGTACAGGTAGAAAATCTAAATGGTCATTAGTCACTGGTGCAAACCTGAATACTTGTGCATAATGATCATATTGTCACAAAAGGAATTTATTTAAAAATGTTTCATGGTTCAATATTCGAGTTTTTAATGGATTTCTATAGTTAAGGCTAATGTCAGGTAATTCCTACGCAACTTAAAACCTATACTATATTAAATTTATTAAACAAGTTCGAAAAGTTGCAATTATGAAACATTATACGCGCATCCCGATTTATCAATGGTTGTCAAGTCGTCAAGTCAGCAGAATCAAGGATCACGACCGGAGTTCGTCGTTTCCCTATAAGAAGGGAAAACTGATGACTTGGCGAACGGCACACTATTGATAGAAAAATATCGTTTGGAACTAGTGCTCAAGAGTCCGTAATAAACAGTAAAAAATTTTGTGATCATTTTTGATGGTATCTGTGCTGGTCCCCCAAGAAGCCAATGATGCAAATAAATTTAATGTAAGTAAAGTATTAATGAACTTGCAAAAGGTTTAAATCCGATTCGTTTATTTGGTTATTTTATTTGGTAATTTCATTCTTTGTAAACCCATCAGGTGATCTTTATTTGTTAATAAATTTGTTTTCAAAATCGATTTGTTTTCCTAGTAGTCATTAAGGTTCCGTTACCACTACGCCCTCGTCGCACCCTAAAAACTAGGCGTGACAATATTTACGATTAAGATGACTTAAGCAAACAGCGTTTATATAAGTATACAGATAGAAAATCTAAACGGTGTCGACTCACGCGTGCAAAATTAAACTATTCATACTTGTATATTTACCTAAGTTTACTTGTCAAATATAGGTATGCAGTAAAGTAGGTGATGCCTAGAGTTTCTAAAAGTTACTTTTATAATTCCACGTATGTATGACGAAACTAATGCAACGCAAAAAATTACTTTTTTAGAAGAAATAATATTAAATGGTAAAATTCTTTTAGGCGGTTCTGCGTTACATTACAAACCATTTTAGAAATATTTAAAGAAATCTCTTGGCAATTGACGTGTTCGATCGACTGATTCCGGCCATTTAACTTACGGTAACTTGAATCAGACTAATTACCTTTTGGACGGTTCACCAAGGCCAGTTTACTTTCAGCCATTTGACTCATATTAACTTTTTTACAAGAAAATGACAAACCACCGCGTTAAACTTTTGGGACATACCTAATCCCATAATTTGAGGTATTTAGTTTTTTTTTAATAAAAAAGTAGAACTTACCTTATTTTGCGCTATGACGTTGTTCTCCTGTTCTTAAATAAAAGTTTAAAAAAAGCTCCTATACCAACAAGAACTCACGTCACATGTTTACAATCGAGGAAATAATAGCACAAAGATTGAAGAATAAAGACTGAAGTAAATCTATAACGGCTCAATTAAATTTAATGATGAAATTATACATGCCCCCAAAAATATTGTGGCTTCTCGTTAAAATTGTTTTTGAAATACCTGCGGCGAATGAGCTAAAAAACATTGCTGTTTTCCGTTTGCTAGCAATAAACGTAAAAATCTCGGTATTGCCCATGGTGCTTTAGATACAGGGTGGATCAATTTCAACATAATATATTGAATATCCTATAATAGTCTATGATAGGCTGTCTTTAGGCATGGAAATAGTTGACATGTCTACCGGGTGTTTCTCAAAAGACGTTCACCCCTATGTGTGCATTTATTGGCATAATTTTCAATTTGTTAGCACTTTCGGTTTGACCGGAAGTGACCTTGACTTTGATATTTTAAATGGGACATCCTGTATATTTTTACTTATTTGGGTTCAGCATAACATTATGAGTGAAATGACACCTCACTTGTCATTTTTTGACCGTGTTATTACATTTTTATGTTTATTTTTTATTTTCAATCTAGAGTGCTACAAATTAATTACATCTGTTAATTTATAGTGAAGTAGTATATGAAAGTTAAAATAATTATATCATAATAATTGACTTTCTGAGTTTCACAAGCGTTTAAAAAATGAAATTTTGTTTTCTTGACGTTTACTCAATTTTTTCAAATTAAACGATGGTGGTTCAGTAGGATATTTAAAGTGGGCATTTTTTTTCCAACCATTTGATACTATACACTCCTATGATATTTTAAAATTGACACTGAAGAATTTGCCTTAAATCCCAATCGCAAATTTAAGCGTTATGCATTGCCGCCCTCTCTTTTCTAAAGAAATATAAAGGTGGCTTTGAAAAACAATGTAATTAGTTTATAAAATACAATACATACAACATACAATCTTGCGGCTTCAGAAGAATTTTTCTGGTCACTCCAAAAATTAAGAGCATATCAATTTGTTCGTTTCTAGTAAAACTAACCATTTCATCTGATTTACAATGTAAGTTTAATAAACGAATGACATTACAATTTTAATTTAAAACCATATTGGTTTTCAAAACCATTCCATTGTTTTTCAAAGCCGCCCTTATATTTATCTAGAAAAGACAATAATGCATAACGCTTTTAAATTTGCGATTGGGCAAATTTTTTCGTGTCAATTATAAAATAGCATATGAGTGTATGGTATCAAATTGTTGGAAAAAAATGCTCATTTTATATATCTTAGTGAACTACCATCGTTCCATTTGGAGAAAGAGAGTAAACGTTAAAAGAAAACAAAATTTAATTTTTTAAACGCTTATGAAACTTAGAAAGTCAATTATTATGACCGAATTTTAATTTTCACATACTACTTGACTACAAATTAACAGATTTAATTAATTTGTAGCACTCTAGATTAAAAATAAAAAATAAACATAAAAATGTAATAACACGGTCAAAAAATGACAAGTGAGGTGTCATTTCACTCATAATGTTATGCTTAACCCAAATAAGTAAAAATATACAAGATGTCCCATTTAAAATATCAAAGTCAAGGTCACTTCCGGTCAAACCGGAAGTGCTAACAAATTGAAAATTATGCCAATAAATGCAGACTTATCTCTAATGCATAACCTCAAAATTTCATTTTAATATCTATAAATACAGAAAAGTTATAGGGGCGAACGTCTTTTGAGAAACACCCGGTAAATAATTAAATTTAAAAAAGTTGTAAAATCATTACTGTTAATTTTCTTAAATTTTTAGGTTAACATAAATGCATTTACTTAATTTAAAAATTATTAATTCCCTCTGGGCTCAGTGTCTGTTGTATCCCTATTTGTAAATAAATAAATAAAAAAACTCATTAAATGACCATTAGGTAGGTAACCAGCGGGTGGAATAAAACTTTCCTCCCGGTCCCATGCACCAGCCGGAGTAGAGTATTTGTTAGAAAGGATATTATTGTAAGTCCGGGATTTATATTCATGCAGTGTCCATGCCTGAGAACGGTTAATAAAATTACCGAATTCTTAAAGCGTTTTTTTTTTCGTATCCTGAATATTATCAATTTCCTTGATACGCCCCTACATTATGATACCCTCGATATATTTGATATCAAAACAAAGCAGAGGGTACCCAATAAAACCTTTAATGGGTACCCATATTATTTTTGAAAAGAAATGTCTTTGGTGCTTTCTAACAATATATTTTTTCCTTCAATAAAAAGGAAAATTAATTTCCTAGCTTTGTTCATGAAAATAATACCAAAAATATAGATTATAATATATTATTAAAAAAATATTTACATCAATTTCATTACAGACCGTCAATAACGCTTAAGGAACCTTTCCATTGACTTTGCGTTAATAAACGCCTTAAGGGTAGAATTAATTGAAATACTTCAAGAAAGCCCGTCATAAAATATTTTCACTTATAATCTCCGCGGAACACATTTTTTGAAAATTTTGCCGAGTCGCAGACGAGGGAAAATTTTCTAGAAAAATGCGTGACTGAGGAAGAATTTCCGGATATTAATTCAAGGACGCGGGGGATTCGGTAAGAAAATTTCACACCTAAAATTTACTTAAACTTTCAAAAAAAAGTTTCCTCACCGTTTAGTTATACGAAATGCAAGAAATATAAGTGAAAATTATCCTTTTTATTTTTTATTTTACAGCATTATTTTCCAAAACATTGCTTATTTTAACAGAGTAAGTATAGTACCAATTTTAGCATTACAGCTTAATATTATAGACAGTTATAGCTACCACCTCAAAAAAGCTATGACGCTTTTTTTAACCCCTATGTGAGTTTTAAAAAACACGTATGTTATTTTATTAAAGGAACTTTCTATAAAAATGTCAGCCCTCGTTTTTACTACCTTAGGGGTGGGTTTTCGAATAATATCTATTTAGTGGATGCCTACAATATTCCTTTACTGGTAATGAATGAACACTGAATTATCGCTAATAAATTCGTTTTTGATTTATGTGGATGTCTTCTTAGGTCCCAGAAATACAGCCAAAACTGTGATATTTTTGAAATTTCAACATCTGTTTCTACTTTCCCTGATGTAAAGTAAATATTTTTTGGTATTCTACATTTCAATATCAAACACAATTAAAATTGATGACGACTAGTTATGCCGGTCCCCTTATAAGTAATGACGGAACCCGCATATTGTGTACAATGTACACTTTATGGACTTTTTATGTTAATTGCGAAATACGAAAAGTACTCCTAAAGGCTACCCTGCCTAAAAATGGCGTTTACGATTAGAAATAAAAACATATTTACAAACTTTTATGCACGTACAATTTCCAAGATTTTCACGTTCGTAAAGGCACAGTACGATAGCAAACACTCGTCACTTTTACTCGATAAAAAGGCGCAACTTGACGTTTTTCCGGTCCGAAAAAGTCTGTAATAAGAAAATGTTTCCTCGGAGAAAACGGTCACGATAAAAGAAATCGTACTGGTTCACTAGTCGACCGACAGCGAAAATATATAAGAGATCACTAAACATACTGTACGACATACGCTTGAACCACACAGATTGGTACCTTTCTTCGGCATGAACCTTGATCGACCTAGTACAATTATTTTGACCGCGGGGATATAAAAACCGGTATGGAACTGCATAACATAATTTCGGCAATACTTTTCTTGTAGAAACATTACACTGGACGTCATAATAGTTACGATTCTACGAAATCATACTTTTTCACCGCTACATCTTATAATCATATAATTTTTGGCAATTCCAGTAAAAGAGGGACTGTTTTTTTAATGTCTAATTTAACTGGGTATGTTGTACGTAAACTAAGTATTATAATCTTCACTAAGTTTGGCTATACAAGTTTCAATTCAATAGCGGATTTAGAAGGGGGCGCCCCCCTGAATGTTCGCATACACGATTTAAAAATATTTAATATATTTTTTACTATTTTAAAATATTTGCCATTTAAATACGTAGGTACTTATATAATATATTGTAGATCTGTGGCAGTTTTACGAGAGGGGCGCTTGCTCCTCTTTATTATTTTTCGCAATGTTTAATTACTTGCACATTTTTATTGAGATATTCACTTTGAAAAAGTGACCAATCAGTTTCCGTAAGTAGCTGTGAAAGTAAACTAGCAACTTTAAAAATGCGGTAGCGCTTTCAAAAAATAAACTAGCACTTTCGAAATTGTCTTAACACTTTAAAAAAGCAAATTAGCACTTTCAAAAAGTACCTTAGCACTCCGGAAAAGTGAACTAGCACTTTAAGAAAGTGAATTAGCACCTTCAAAAATGTTTGTTTGTGACTTATCACTTTCAAGAAGTGCCTAAGCACTTTAAAACAGTGAACTTTTAGTAATATCTTAACACTTTTGAAAAGTAAAAACTCCTTTTTTTAAATGCTGCCTTAGCATTTTGACAAAGTGAACTAGCGTTTTCAAAAATACTGTCACAAACCAAAATTTGAATTAATTTTATCTAAGTAGGTACCTACCTAATTAAATTCAAATTTTGGTTCCTGACAGTAGTTTTGAAAACGCTAGTTCACTTTGTCAAAATGCTAAGGCAGCATTTGAAAAAAGAAGTTTTTACAATATTTTTTTTTTTAGACAATACCTTAACATTTAATTGTGATTAATTATTATTCATTTAATTTAAAAAACTTTAAAATTAATGATGATGAATAAATAATATCTGACGATTTTTAACATCGAATGTATTGATGATAGCTTAGTCAGCTCGCTATATAAAAATAATACCACTGTAAAAAAAATTTGGCATTGAACCTCAAAAGATCCATTTTTTAAAGGGGTGAGACTTACTGAAGAAAACTAAAAACTTCGAAGCCTCATATCTTCAGAACGACTAAAAATAAATATTTAATACTATATATTTTAAAAGTTTAAATAAAAACTTTAAAGCAGTGAAAAGTCAGCTGTCATTTACAAAAAAAATACAATATGAAGTTTTATCTGTAAAATTTGTGAAGCTATAATACAACGTATGGCATCAAATTTCGCTTCTTCGCAAAACAACAATTAGGGAGCTCGTAATTGTCTTTTTTATTATAGTCATTAGGGGAATTGCTATTGGGTGAGACACTAAAAAAATATCCCTGCATGTAATATTAATTATAATAATTAAATACCATCAGGTAGCATAAAACCATTATGAATCTCGACAGTTCCCATAAACATTAGTTTGAGATACTAAAAAAAACTGTCACTTTTAACAAGTTAGGTCAACAATTACTGTCCGATAGGCCAATAAGATCATAAGTTGGTGGAGGCCCGACCAGATCGCCCGACTATAATGCGTAAGGTTCATGTTTACATCGGTCTACCTTGAAAAAAAAAATTTACATCAGAACATCTCAAAATGTATTTCGGAGGGCTCACCCGGGGAGGGGGGGACTGAGGAGCCCCAGAAGTACCCGTTAACCTGATTGGCTATCTTAATCGTTATACACGAAAATTCTTCTGAATTATAAAGTTCTTAGAACAGATATTTACATAAAAAAATATTAAAAGAGAAGGTACTTCCACGATGATTAAATACTTTAACTTAATGATAAAACAACTACTAGAGAGATTCGATAACATTTATAAAAGAACGCAGTGTTACGGTTAACGTTATTGTCGATTGTATTTTTTTTTTTTTATTTATTTATTTTACGTCGGCCTTTTTCCGCAACGAGGCCAATCACCGACGCCAGGGAATTTGTCACACACTATCTGGTAATTTTGCCGAATCCCTCTTTGTCGAGGGTAGGGTTCTTTAACGTGCCAACATCCATGACACGGGGCCCACAGTTTAACGTCTCTTCCGAAAGACGGCGCCACCTCTTAAACCAAATTCCAAATTTAACATCGACGTTGCCGGCACCGGGAATGGAACTCGGGCCTACGATCTGTGAGGCTGCTGCGCTAACCACTAGACCACAACGTCGACCATTGTCGATTGTAATTCGTACAGATTGGATTTTAACCGAACATGTCAGGGACGGATTTTGTTTAAGATAAACTATTAATTAGTATAGGTTCTAACAAAATATATTTTTACGTTTTATTTTATGTAGGTTTGTTCAGTGTTTAGCACATAGCTTTGTCACTAAATTTGGATTTTCATCCTATCGCGTAAAGAGAGAAAAAAAATATCTACGGTTTTAGTTTTTAAAATATTTAGTTACTGAGAAAATAATAAAACAAAATACGCTCCATAATAAAAACTTGCAAAATCAGCTAACTTACATCACAAACAAATCGACTGTGTAGTCCTATTCCTATGATATAGAAAATCAGGGACTTAATTGATCAGCGTACCTGAGATACTGACATTAAAGCAATGTCCGGGACACCAAGCTTCAGGGGCCCCCAAAATAAGTGAAGACATTTCTTTCTTAAATTATTGACCTTTTTTCAAAATCTAAATAATCAAAGAAAATTTTTGGTGAAAACCCTTATAATCAATATTCGTTATCTAGTAACAGAGAGATCATTTTCCAAATTAAAAACCATTAAAACTTATCTCCGAAGTACCATGGGTCAGGAACGTTTAAGTTGCTTGAGTATCTTATCAATTGAACATAATAGCAAATTTTTAGAAAAAACCTTTCTGAGAAATTGTCTGGGGCCCTATTTCTATAGTTACACAGCTACGCATTAAGGGCAGTTCGGCGAACAAAATGACATGTTCTGACATCAAGTTTTGAGAACGCGCCTTTTAGGGATGGCTGATCCACAAATTGTTGCGGATCAGTCTGGAACTGATCCCAAAGTAGTAAGTATGTAGTCCGCGGATCAGTTCCAGTTTCGGGTTCGGAGACTGGTATTGGAACTATTGGATCGCCTGATCCTTCTGCAGAGCGACAAGCACAGCTGTATCACCAAACTGAGTACACCAAGCCCACGGATCGCGGGATCGGTACGCTGCGCTGACCGCTCGAGTTCGCTGTTGCCTATATTGGATCAGTGTGCCCCGCATTTCCATTATTCGCCAGATATTTGTCAAGACTTGGGACTGGCCGGACTCGTACCCGCACCTGTTCAAAATTTTAATCCGGATCGGTTCTACAAGTCCTGGCCCAGGGATCCGTTCACCGGCTCAGTTCCAGTATCGAGCAGCCAACCGTAGCGCCTTTAGTTAGACCTTCTCGTATTGTTGACGACTATATTAGGTACTTTCCATTTGCTTCTTTTAAACAGCAAGGCAAAGTAAAAATTTGCTTAGGTAAGTTATTATAAAGGAACGCTTCACGAAGAACTGCCTATTGCCCGTATGGGAAATCGAGAGGGGTATACTTAACCGCGGCAAGGGGGAAGAAAAAAATCTCTACTGTGCTAAGTTAAATTTGTAAAAGGAACGTTCAACTTAGCCGTTCGCTTTGCTTTGTTGTTTAAAAGTAAGTGAAAGGAATTCAACAATTCTTTAAAAAACCAAACAGAGGGCGGAATCTGGAAGAATTGTATTCTCCGACGAGTTTCTAATACGGTTAGGGTGTAGTTAAAGACATTTTGTTTATGTATGCCTTTAGTGGATGCATGCAACACCACATCAACTTTATTTAATGTCGATAAAATGATATTCTCCAATACTCTTCGGAATAATAGAGATTCAGGAATAGGTCTGAAATTGTTGCTAGAATAAAGCGTCAACAAGCATATCGTAGCAACTGCTGAAGAACGCGTCTTAATCGCCTTGTTTGGAGGCGAACAAGATGAAACATCACTTAACACAAATCGAATAAAGAGAAGAAAATATGAAAAAATATATTTTTTAAAATAAATAATAATAAAATTTATGAAATAAATAATTGTTTTACCGTAGATGTAGGACCCAAAATAATAATCCTGTGAGAAGGACGGTTAGGAGAAAAATTGTCTAGAATTCTATTCTCCACAAGATTGTTGATGTTCATAACTGGGCTAAAATTTAAAATAAAATATTTATTTAATTTACCTTTTTTTTAGCTTTAAAATGGAAAATATCGATTATATCTAGACAAGAAATGGTTGGAATGAAAGTAGAGCAATTCGCTACAAGTTTCGTTATAATCATATTTAGTCAAAAGTTAAAAATGGGCGAGTGATTTAACAAAAAAGAAATTTTCTCTTAAATTCAAAATGGTGGTCGACGCATAGGCAAAATATGATCGAAACTCTGGATTTGGACTATTTTAGACTATCAATACGATTGAGGAAATATTATTTTCCATTTTAGGAGTTTACTTTGGACATAGCCACTATGCTAATATAGAGTTATCACTTATGTTATTATACATTATCATGGAACAAAATTTGTTAACACTTCTGTAATTATTGTTACAATTTAAAATGTCAGTTTATTTTCTTACCGAATGTCCGTCGAGCATTAACAAAGAAATAAAAATTTGGTCACAACTTCTGCGAGCAAATTACTGTTTGAAAACAGTGTCAGGTAACGTGCTTTCAAAATCTGTAATAAAATTACCTCGTAGTTATCAATGCTTTTGGGCATTTATTGGCGGAAATTAAATATGCTAATTACGGCCCCATAAAAAGCTATTATGATAGCAAGTTACTTTAGCAGTGGTAGCAGGGCTGATGGCCAATGATGGGTTTATTTAACAGTCAGGTATTTCTAACAAGTTTCACACGTAATTGCAGATTACGACTAGTTTCGCCAAGTTTCGATTGGATTTGTGCCTTTTGTTTAAAGAAGCAAGAAGAGTTAATAGTTCACACTAAAGAAAAATAATAGGAGAGGCAAATTGTTAATGAACACCCACCAACCCCGAATCGGTGTTTAGGTCAGCAAGTGAATGTATCCTACAAGACCTGCTTTAAAATTTTGAAATCTGACCTGATGTGCTTCAGTCTCGTCTCGTACGGTTTCATGCATTTTACTGCGAGAATCTCGTGAGACGAGACGAATTTATGCGAAATCGAGATATCTCGCAAAATTTTAAAATTTTGATAAACTTTAAAAAGAATCCCGTTAGTCTCACTCGAAAAAAATCTTTATTACCGATATTGCAAGGTGACTAGGAAAAAATCGGGACACGTTGCCGAAAAACAATAGAAAAAATGGACCAAATGAAAAAATTAACCTTTTTTTTATAACATCCATAGTTTTTGTCGAAATTTTTGATACAGAGAACCATTTGATATACGATAATCGTCGTCGCAAATTATAGCTATAATATTATAGTTTCAGCAAAATGTAGGGAGTAAACTACATACCTACTATTTGGTGGCAGTTGTCTGTGGGAATCGCTTTTAACCATGCTTTTTATTTAAGTCATAATTTGCCGGAAATTTAAAGGTATATGAAGTTTCTCACCTTGCTTTAAGGCGCTATGGTAATTTGATTTGCACCCTGGATCCTGGAACATTGCAAATTTTGTTTTTATCATAATTATTTTAAAATAATGCCCCTGTCAATCAAAACAATCTAGCTTTATTTTCACTATTTACATACAGTCAATAATAATATTATATATTACACACATTTTTTAACCAAAAAAAGACACATAAACAAAGCAGACACCTGTTTTTAAAAGTCTGACGCCGGAAACTGATCTATTTTTGCACATGCGTACATTATTGTTTTGGCAATAACTCTGAAAGGAACAAAGATATCGAACTGTGGTCTTCAAATTTTTCTTGCAAATTTAATCTACTTTCCGATTCTGATGTCATAGTTATACCGTCTAATTTGAATTTTCGGGGTAAAATCAAAAAAACCGTTATTATTACAAATTGTGTCCTCTAGCAATTTTATTAGAAACTATCGTATATCATTGCACGGCAATTGAAGGTACTTACCTTTCTCTTCCAAACAAGCTTAAATTTAGTAAAATCGGATAAGTCGTTTAGAAGTTACAGCGCTTTTAATGTTTATAGTTTCAATAGCTTCCCCACTCTTATCAAGGTCGGTACGCCAATGAGCATTAAACCAAAATGATGCAGAATTGTCTAAGCTTTCTAATGATGTAATCAGAGTTATACCTTAATATGGAAATTTTCGGAGAAATTAAGAATCTAAAAAAATAATTTTTAATTGTGTCCTCTTGCGGCGAAATGAGGAACTTAAAAATAATTTCCAGAATTTTCTTATGACCGTTTAAATAATAATTTTTTTTCCCAAGTTTCTATTCTTAGTAATTTTCGAAATGGTGGCCACCCTTAATGAATCACCCTTTACAATATGTCGGCATTGATCTGAAAAATCGTGGAAATTTGTTTATGTTTAAATTTTTATAAGTGTTACAACTTATTATTGAAATGTTAACGGTAGCATCATCGTGCTTGGGGTTAAATTTTTAAGGAAATCTTTTGGAAGTATTCTGCTCTAAAAAGTGTTAAAAATATAAGGCAGTTTAAACCGGTTTTTAATTTGACAAACCTAGTATAAAGAGACTTTAAAATACTGTTTAAGTTTAAAGTGGAACTCTATGAAAACTACTATTGACTGTGCGGTTTGTTTTGTTTCTACATGAATATTGTTTGCTTTAAAGGAAATCGAAAAGCTGCTCAATAAACTAACAGGTATCGTTTATCATAAAATTAGCATTATGTAAGAAGGATCCACAATCAGTACCTACTGCCAGTAGTTGGCGCTCATTGTTTGAAAATCATCAAAATAACAAAAAATTGTTAAATCTGGCAAGCCTGTAACCAATATTATAGCCAAACGCGTTTATACCCATATTCAGGGCCGGCTCGGAAACATTTGCCGCCCGGGTGCAAGTCAAAATTTGCCGCCCGGGTGTAATCTCTCTTATGGCTTTTTTCTGGGTAAATTTCATCCTCCTCCTCGTAAATTAGTGATTCACTTCTTAACGAGTTTTCAGATAAATTATCCGATGCATTTGATGTAGATGCTTCCGATGGGGGAAAAAGGTTGTTATATCTGATGTAATTTTTTTCAGTATTTTGTTTTTTTTCGATACTGCGAACCTGATAGACGTTTGCGTTTATCAGACATCTATAGTTAAGAAATAGCGTTGTAAAGTTTATGTATACATATATTTAGCATTCAGCGATAACCATTTTCATTTACGTCTTTCTTTTATCTACCATTTACATTTAAAATCAAGCTATCTGTCGAGATTTAGGACGTACCATTAAAAATGCAATTTTAATTCAAAACGATGACTCTTTTGAACTAAAGTATGAATTTCTTTACTAAGAAAATTGTATACGTTAAATGCATTGAAAGAAAGAAAGATTAAAACCAAAACTAAAATTTCTTACCTAGGAAAACAAAATTAAAATTTTTCTAAATGCGTTAATAAAATCTAATTTATATTAACACTATCTTATTCTATCTTACTTATCGTCTTGACTAGTAGAACGCTAAGACAACGATGATTTCAATTCCATATATTTACGTCCAATATTATAAAGAAAAAAAAAACAAATGGTTGCTAAAAAGTGCTTTATTAATCTTTACCGACTTGGCTTCAAAGCCGCCGCCGTCAGTCACACAAATTGTCTATGCACCACACCGCATACATAAAAGCGGAGCGGAGCGGCTCGCCCTAAAAAGTGTTTAAATCTGTTTTTTTTAAATTCTTTATAAACTGCGCCACGCGCCCAGCAGATATTATATTGAAATAAGAAATTGCACTCAACAAATAGAATGGTGAAGGTTGAAGGCATGGTGTTTCCGACCTAAGAAAAACCCATCAAATTTTCGTATGTGCCGCTGCCGATGATTTTTTGCTTTATTGATTAATGTCCATTTTAGAGTTTGGCTTCGTTTTGCCGCCCCTCTTGTGGTGCCGCCCGGGTGTTTTGAACCCGCTGCACCCGGGTTTAGCCGGCCCTGCCCATATTGTGCCGAATTATTTTATGACATATTGCGAGAACGAAAAATGCGAGACGAGACGAGAAAACTTCTTGCGAGATGTTAGTGAGGCGAGATTGGGAATAAATCTATTTTTTAAAATGTGTGAGATTATTCGTCTCGTGAAACACTACTTTTATACTAATACTTTTAGAATAAACAGGCCAAAGGATAATTCTTAAATCTCTCTATTATGCGTTGCAAGTTTTTTCTGCTTCCGATAAACAGTTGGCCACCGATGCCGGCTAAAAAGTTGTTAAAGATGTCGTTAGGCGAAACGCGAAATGCATGCAAACTTGAAGGAAAAAGGAAATAATGATTACTGAGAGAAGGAATTTAAAAGAAGTTCGCAGAATGTCTGTTTTATACCATTTCGATGGTCAGAGAGTACAGTTGTGGCTAACAAAATTTTACGTTTTCTTAAGAAAGAGCATCGTGTACATTTTTTTAAGTCACGATATCAATCAAAACCCACTGGGTGGCAACGATTATTTTACCAATCTTTACTCAGGGAATAAACATTTCAAATTTGGCTATTATGTAGATTAATATGCACTTTAAAATTAGTCAATAAAACATTAAGGTTTCCACTTAACAGTGGAGGCCCGTGACTAGCAAGTCAGAGGGGGGGCGCTGGCTTTAAATAATGCGGATAACTATAATCAAATCGTTTATTTTTGTTAAACATACCAAATAATAACACTAACAAATATTATTTTTTGAAGTGAAAGTCAAATCTTATCATCCCCGCCAAAAAGAAGACGCATGAAACAAAAAAAAGATTTTTTGTCCTTACAACCGTATCCAGAATATTTTATTATATATTTCTTTGTCAAACTTACGCGAAAACCTTTACATTTTGATTGCCCTTGTAGATACTATATTCAATGTAGCGGCCGCCCTATATTTTTTAAATCAAAATTTTTTACTTAAGCTCAGAGAACTAAACACAAGCTTCTGTAAATCACTGACCTTCATATTAGACGAAATTTTCCAACTTTAAAATAGAACTAACAAATTACCTACTCAAAACAAAACATCAGCGAAATCGACAGGTCGCGTCGCTTTGAAACGAAACACGAACAGTTGTTGTTGGACGGAAAATTTGGAGCCCATCCGTGCAGCTGGTTGTGCGATGTTTAGGTGACGTCACGCCTCCGTAGTCATGGCAACCGACTTTATTTTTATTTATTTAGTCGCGTTGAATTTGAACGGATAATCGGCCGCCCACGCTTGATATATCTTGCTTGTGCGGATAGAAAAAGCTTAATCGGTTAAACTTGCCCGTTGGAATATTGCTATGTTTGGTTTGAATTATTTTAATTGATCGCTTACATATATTGCGTTATTGGTTTTTTAAGTAAAGTATTTTTGGATTCTGTTTGAAATAATTGCAGGGAGGGCGGCGCCCCCGAGCCCTTCATTACGAACCGCCACTGCCACTTAAACAAATTATGGATATCGTTATACCTATCTCTAATTTGGGACACACTGTATCAATATTTATTTGCTTTCATAAAAAATACCACAACTTAAAAGTTTAATACCCATGTCCAAGCATTTTGCCAAAAAAACTATATAATTCCACTGTGTGTGAGGGTGTGTGAGGGTGTGTGTGTGTGTGTATAGAGGGATTTTTGGCACTGATTGAAGCCAAATGGCCAGAATCGTTTCTAAAGGATCCATTTTTTTTCCGCGTTTGTAGTGTTAAGTAGTTTTTCAAACTGAAGTTTGTTTAGCTTGTGGCCGTTACATGGTTTAGGTATATTTCTTCTAAAGATTAATTTCCTTAATTTTTTTCATCTACAGTGTCACCAGTAAAGTCCGCATCATATGGGATTTTTTTTATTAATAGCTTTATTCAAAATTTGACTTTGGCATCAAGGTCTGCTTCGATCGAGATGAAAATTCAGCAAAAAAATAGTAGTCACGTGATACGCATTATCTGTCAAATTTTAATTTTTTCCAAAAAACAATTCAAAAGTGGGGTTATTTCTGAAAAAATCGAACAAAGTTATAAGAAAAAGTTTTTTTAAATGCATTTTCTAGCTCACATGCAAAATTTCAGCCGCATTAGATAATTTTGATTTTTACCCATATTTTGTAAATTGCATCACTTTTGAAAAATAAGACTTAACGCAACCTACATAAAACTTCTTAGTTTTGACAATGCTTTATTTCAGATACATTTTCTTTAAGGTAACGCCATACTAAATGCGTGTTTTACTACAAAATCAAAATTAGGCTATTAAAATTTGGTCGCATGTGATGCAAAGTTTATTTGTTTTTGACCCTGTATAAGGTAACTTCATAAAATAAGTATTTTTGAAAACGTAGTTTGTATCTGAAAGTAATACACCTTAATATTAAGACAAAAAAGAACACAGTGTCATCAGTAAAGTGTTCATTAAGTGGAAAATAAATTTTAGTGGTGGGTAAAAAATCAAGATTATCTTATGCAGCTGAAATTTTGAATGTGGACTAGAAAATGCATTTAAAAAAACTTTTTCTAATAACTTTTTCGATTTTTTCAGAAATAACCCCACTTTTGAATTATTTTTTGGAAAAAATTCAAATTTGTGGAAGTGGCTAAAACATTTTTACCCACTTTACAACTACTTTTTACTATGCCAACTGATTTTATTAATAATATTACGCTACGATAGTACCTGATAAGTAAGAATCAAGCTGGTTTTTCGCCTGTTTTTCCAATGAAGCCAAATACAAACCCGTGCATTTAAATAATATAAGTCATCAAAAAAAATTCAAAATAAAATAAAAACTGAATTCACACATAGCCGTAGAAGGTTACTGGAGCTGGCTGCCTAAATAAAATTAAATGCATTAAGGTGAAATTATCAAAGTCATTCAATCTATTGCCAACCTATAACCTATTTCGCGTTATTTTTTCAAGTTAATTTTTTTATTGACTAACAGTTAAATAAAATCAGAATCGTCGGCACATTACTTAGGTAATATCTAATATACTACAAAAATATCAATTTATTTCATTGCTAATTTTGGGAGAATTGTATAGTGAAAGAACAATGACATATTAATGTTAAAAAAAATCTTACCCGATATTTTTTGCTATACAATTCTCCTAAAATAAGTTACGAAATTCCTTGATATTTATTAAAAATGTCAATTATTACCTATAGAATATCAAATCGATCCTGATTTTATTTAAATATTGCGTAAAAGCTAGAAAACATAAATAAATCTATGCGAAATAGATTACATTCAAGCATGCTGATACTCCCACCTTAATCTTATAAAGTGTATACGATCTTAGTTGAGACAGACAAAAAAACTAAAAAAAAATGGTTACAGACTTGTCAAGTCCACGTGGACTATCTTCGAACATCTGTATAGGGAGCGATCAGTACAAATTTTGTTATATTTGTATTGTAGTTTCAGTGTGTGATGCAGTAAATTGATCTTACCCCCAATATTTACGTTTTCTCAACTGACTTCGTATGAAGTAGGGGAAGGTCGCCCTTGATGGCATACTTCCCATGGTGGCATACCACAGGTATCTCTGGAATAAACCTGTTTTGCGTCATACCGCATAGTTAGCCCTTTCACTGCCACTTAAATATTATTGTTTTCCACCATTGCCACATCATTTTTTAAATAAGATTCACATAAATAGGTAATACGCTAACACCTGTCATTATATTTTCAAGTGAGGCTTATAAGTTTGCCATGTGCCCAACCAACTACAAAGCTTTTACCGCGGTGCCAAGATTATTAGCCAGCGTTTAAAATACATTGTAACGCGAGAGGCGCGTTGGTGGCACTTTTACAATTTCCACTAAAACGCACTACGCGCGTTTTGGGCAGTGAAAGGGGAGTTAGACGCCACTAAAAACAACAGTTGGCCTCGGCTGCTTTCGTTCTGGCTCGGGATATGCCGTTTAATTTTTAAATTTGCGCGCTCGATTTCGCCAGTTGGCCAGTTCACAATTATTATTGTGCACTTGTGCTGTCCAATTGTGCAACGATCTGCTAAGTAGCGCAATTTTTTGTGATTTTATGCCCATTTTGTGATTATTATTGATTATAGTAGTCTATCAAGACTTTTTTGTGATTTAAAGTTTAAAGAGTGCATGGTTTTTCGTTTAAATAGTATTTTTCGGTCAGATTGAAACATGGAGAATCGGCGGGAAACTCCGGACAGAATTTGCCCATTCTGCGAATTGGAGTTTTCTACAGTTTATGCAAAAAATAAACACATCCGAAATATCCACAAGAAGTCGACCCCGATTCAGAACAATAGAACATGTCTCATCATTTGGCCCACTTTGTAACGAAAATCAATTTTATGTGTGGAACCTACAATAATCTTCAAACACATTTAGAGGTAGGTCATAATATTACAATAGAAGTATTAACTGTTAATTTTTCTAGGCAACAAACGTGGGAACAGTGACGTGTTTTTTAAGTGGAAAATAAATTTTACTTTAACTTAACGTAAAGTTTATCTATTTTCAACGATTTAATTTAAAACCCCTTTATTTTATTTTTTATTTTTTTACTTTCAGGAACAAACTACGTTTTCAAAAATCCTTATTTTATGAAGTTACCTTATACAGGGTCAAAAACAAATACACTTTGCATCACATGCGACCAAATTTTAATAACCCAATTTTGATTTTGTAGAAAAACACACATTTAATATGGCGCTACTTTAAAGAAAATGTACCTGAAATAAAGCCTTATCAAAACTGAGAAGTTTTATGTAGGTTGCGTTGAGTCTTATTTTGCAAAAGTGGTGCAATTTGCAAAAT
The DNA here is from genome assembly GCA_963969555.1 of Polydrusus pterygomalis. Lineage (NCBI taxonomy): Eukaryota > Metazoa > Arthropoda > Insecta > Coleoptera > Curculionidae > Polydrusus > Polydrusus pterygomalis. The sequence continues at coordinate 3,480,036 of OZ018381.1, read as the reverse complement.
ATAGTTAAAAAATCAAAATTATCTTATGCAGCTGAAATTTTGCATGTGGGCTAGAAACTGCATTTAAAAAACTTTTTCTAATAACTTTTTTCAATATTTTCAGAAATAACCCCACTTTTGAATTATTTTTTGGAAAAAATTAAAATTTGACAAATAATGCGAATCACGTGACTACTATTTTTTGCCTAAGTCATATTTTGAACAAAGTTATTAATAAAAAAAATTCCATATGATGCGGACTTTACTGGTGACACTGTATATTATGTTACTTTGCTATGATTATTTTAAATCTAAGTTGTGGTTTTAATTTTTTATAATTTATATAAGTACTAGAAGTGTGACATATTCCTAAGATGGCATATCCATTGGTTTCCTATGATGGCATACCTATAAATACATATAAATAGGTATGCCATCATAGGCGTCATATTCAAAACGGCGCTACTTTTACTTTTCTTTGTGTCTATGTCCCTAAACACTACTTATACGCTTTGTAAAGTTTTTGAATATATCTTTAGATTACACGTTTCTGATAATATTTTAATTTTTTTTTTAACTTTTAAACATGTTCCCTAGAATGTAATATATTATTTTAAGTCTTTTTAAATAGTTTTATGTCCTTGCATTTTTTAACAATAAAAATGTGCAAACTGTAACAAAAATATTTCTTTTACATGTATGCGTTCTTCAGATTTTTGCATTTTACTGGAGTTTTTTCTTTTCTATTCTTTTTACCAAAAAAATAGTTTTTGTATATTTTTAAAGTTTTATAATGAATATTTAAGTACCTAGTAACAAATATTTTAACATGGGTTAAAACCTTTGAACTAAAAAATATATTAGGTGGTAAAAAAAAAGGTGCCATCATTGGCGACCTTCCACTATACCACGGCCAACAACAGCCACCTTTCATTGCAGAGCGCATTCCTGGTAATTATAAAATCAGGAAGAACTAATAGATACAATATAAATTGTAAATTAGTTTAAGATATGCAATGTAGAATACATGCAAACAATTAGGATATTTAAAATAATAATAATAAATTATGAGGTTTCCGAAAATCTTTTCTTATGGCCTTTTTGGGTCCCGCCTACTAATGATATAATATATTTTACTTACATGCAGTTACAAAATAAGCGTTACTTTTCAGGACTTAAAGTAACTAATACTGGTTGTAAAAAAGAATTGTTCTTTCTGCTGTTTATTTACTTTTTACGGCTATATACTAAGTAACTATAATAACGAGTCCTGGTGTCAAAAGTAACTCATCGTTACAAGTCTCTGAAAATAACTAGACATCAATACTTCCATGCGGAACAATTAATGGTCGAAACTATTATAGCCTGTTTACATTAGGTACAGTTAATGCAATTGCAAAAAAAATGCCTCAAGGCATGCGCTTTAGTGACTTTCTAAGCAGCTGTTGCAATATTATTTGCATCGCACGAATTTAGGAAATGTTCTAATTTAATTGCAAATAGCATGCAGTTTTAGTGATTTTTCTATATATTATGTGGAAATATTTTCAATACCAATCTGATAAAAAATTAAATATAACCTCCACAAACGTATTTGTTTTTTTGAATGGTTTTGTTTTTTGTGGATTCTTGTTAATATTAGGATCAGTAAAAATAAACGGACCTTGCCACTTCTGCATTGTATAATTTACAAAAATATCCAGAAACACCTCTTACAAAAATCAGCTGATATTGGATGGATTTTAAAAGTTGGGTACTTCTATTGTCAAGATGCTTGCATAAAAATAATTACTTCATATGTAAACGGTCATGCAATGCAAAAAATTGCCTTGCTATAACTTGCACGCAGTGATTGCACCTAATGCAAACAGGCTTTTAGACATTTTTCTCTTAACATTTGACTTAATTTTATTAAGTTTTGTTTAGAGGTGCTGGTATGCCTTAAAGGTGTCTAAACTAGTCGCTAGATGTCGCCGTGCGCTTCGTCCTCTGGCCTGATCGCCATATTTGCATATTTACTATACTGCCATTATAGTGGAAAACGCAGTAAAGTAAGAATTTAAGTTTTGGAGAAAATCGGTGTTCAAATTTTAAATTCATTTTAAACCGTATGATATTTTTGTTAAGTTTTTTTAACCAATCTATAAAGTTCTAACTCTATAGTTTTATTCAATTCAAGTGAAGTTTAGTTTTTCTGTAAAATATTATTAACAAAAATGCATTTCTTCCTAGTATCTTATGATATAGTTGTCACGTTTGCTAAGCAAAAGCGCAGTATCCCGCTTAGTTACTTCGTTTTAACTAGTATTCTTTGATGTGCCGCTACAGTGGTAAATGGCATTTGAGGCTAATTTAACTTTATTTTATCCATAATATTGCTCCATTTAAAAAAAAATCCAAGTATAATTACTAAAACTCGATTTCTGATACAAATAAATGAGTTTTTTAATTATAAAGTATTATGAATAATAAAAAAGTTATGGAAAATTAAATATTGTGCGTAATTGGAACTTTTTTTATTTTTTAATGTTTTATTAACATAAAAAAAACTATACAATTATTATAAAATGCAAAAAATAATACAATGATTTAATTATTATTCGATTGAGCCATTTGATTCGAAATTTTCTTCTAAATTATACCAAAATATTTTTCCTTCTTCTTTCATCAGGGAACAAAGTTTTTTAATAATAGTTTCCTTTTTATTTTATTTACTCCCCTAGGTTGACATCTTGTTGCTGAAAGCTGTATTCCATCCTTCTTTTAATTTTAAAAAATTAAGTTCGGTAATATTGGCCATATCATAATGAGTGCACAGAAAAAAGTAAAATGTTGAATCTAGCAAGTCCATTGGATTACTTTTAAAAAGGTTAAATTAAAACAATTTGGGTATTTTTAAACAATTTTACTCGATTATTTCTACTACTTGATTGGGTTGAATGTAAAATGTTAAATTAACCAATTTAAATTGTTAGAATCACCTTCATTGGGTAAAAACAAGCTCATTTAAATGGTAAAAATATTAATACTTAATTATACCTTTTCTGTGTTAATTCAATCTAATCAAAATGTTGATTTTAAACATTATATTGTGTTAAACAATACTGTATGGTTCAATCAACCATTTAATTTTGTTAATATTACCTATTTAATAACCTTCGGTTTGAAATTCTATTTAACCCTACTGCCAGTTAGATTCTAGCATGTGAACGTGTTCATTTTAGTAAATTTGAAAGATAGTCAGGCCATCGCCAATTGACCAATGGCAGCTCAGTTTAGGGACGCTAATAAAGCAGCAAGTGTCTCGTCATTCGCGGCATTCGCATAACAACAGTAACAACATAACCTTATCTGTTTTGTGGCGGCACTGGAGTTTGGAGTTCATTTATGGTTTTCCTCGTGTTTTTCTTTCTTTGTAAGTGTAGGAAAATTGTGCAATGGAATTGAAAAAGCTGTTGCGGGCTTCCACACCTAGTGGAAACATTTTTGGGTAAGGATAATAATATATTATATTATATACCTATAGTAAGTAGGTATACTATATTTAGTGTCACCTGTTTCATTATTCCTAAACTAATTGTATGTAGGCACTATAAAAATACTACATTAAATTTGTTATTTTATTAGGTAAGTATACTTAAGTGTATCGTGCTACCTGCCTACAATTGATAATAATTTTAGGTAAGATAAATATGTAAATTTTAGTAAAAATTTGCCAAAAGAGACATGAGATTCATGGTCTATATAGAATACGACCTAAAATTAGTCGGTATAAAAAATCCATGTTTTCTCTTTTTAATAATTACCTTACCTAATAATATTTTCCTTAGGTATACCTACCTACAAGCAAAAAATATTCTTAATAGGTGCTTACCTTAACCTATATAACCTAATTGTTTTAACCCTTTGTGTATACCAACGGGACGGGACTGTCAAGTCCCACCAACTTTATTTATTTATTTATTTATGAGTGGAACAATAACTCATATTTTGTTGTATTCGAATAGTAAAGATCGAACTATATATTTTTCTGTCAGCTCTTTAGATCTATATTATGTAGGTAGGTAGGTACCGATCATATTAAACAGGAAAACAATAATGTTATTTTATTATTGGTTTACAGAAAAGTATATATGTAAGGGTTTTATGGCAATTACATAACACTAATTTGGTTTCTCCCTCAGGCAGGTATCTCCAAACACTCTAGGGTGAGGGTATCTAGAGTCGGACACACGCGCAAGCGCAGGCATGGACGACCATAAGAGGCACAGCTGGGAACAGTGGAGAATCCTGAACAGTGGGAACACGACCGGACCGGCAGTCTGTATCAGACTGGCCCATCAAGGATCCGCACCGTTCTGTTTCCCTTGTAATCTGTTAGGTATAAGTAAAGAGATTGTATTTAAACTTGACCAGTACATTACGTTGTATAATAAACTACTACTATATAAAACGGGTATATATCTTTTATTACACCTCGGATATCACAAATTTAACCTATTCATATTCTTAATTTAAACCAATGATATGGTAAATTTAACCCTTCTAATGGGTTGTAACAACAATATCAAATTTTTAAAATGATACAAGGTTACAAGGATATGGTAAAAATAACCCAATAATATTGTTACTTCAATCATATTATTTGCTATATTATACCTTTAGTGTGGTTTAAATCAACTAAATAGTCGATTAATTTGATCATACCAAGTTAATCATTTCATAGAGTTGATTTAACCAGATCATTGCGTTGTTGCTATTTAAACTGATTATTGGGTTAAATCAAACCTATTTGCGTTAATTCAATCTTTTTCTTTTTTCTGTGTGGTATAATTAATAGACATTTTTTCACGTTTAACAAGGACTGATGTCATATCTGCAAGGTAGGGGCGTGATAAAGTTTTTTTAATTTTTATTTGCGAAGTATGATCTAACCATACCAATCATAAAAATTATCTATCCTCATTTCGGGTATTATCACTTTTCCAGAGTTGGCTGCCTGCACAGCATCTTTCAAATCTCTAAAAATCCCATATATTTCATGGAAAGTTCCACTTGGTAATGGAAACTGTCAGCGCTTATATAAGCATGTCCAGGCTCAAAATAATTTACAGTTATTTCTTCTGCGACAATTTCCGTACAGTTAGCTGCGTACACCAGGAAGCTGGAAAAAACACCAGTTTTTATTTTGTGCGGAGCAGTTATCCGCCCACAAAGTAATTTTTTTAGCCGACCTATTTTCTAGGAAAAATGAATAAAATGCGCTAATGAGGTCTTCTTTTTTCCTACCCGCTATTCCTTCGTGCCAAATGGCCGCCATTGGTTTTAAATTTTTCTGATTTTTCCGCTGACGTGGTAACATGATTACTTTCTGCAAATCGGCAAAAAAAAATATTTCATGTATTTTGTATTCCGTTTCCACACTGCGTTCTTAAAAGTAAAGCGTGATATGTATGTTGCCACTATAGGTATGAAAAGTGCAGTACAGTATAAGGTTACTGCGTTTTATCTTAGTAAATGCTGACTTTTTAGGTAACGTTACTTAAATAAAAGCCAGTAAGTAGTATCTTACTGCGTTTTAAATTATGAATTTGGAGAAACTGCACTTTCGATTAGTATACGATGACGTTTTCATACAAACGTAATAGTATGTTATGCAGTAAGCATAGAGTAACTGCGCTTTTTATTATGAATAGTTAGTTACTGCATTCTTGGTAGTGATTAATGACGTATCAGTACCTTATTACGATACGACAATATTTATTTTTCGTTTTAAGAGAAAATGCATTTTTTTTTTGGTAACTGAGACAATGCTAGAAACAAAAACAACAATCCAAAGAATCATACTCGGTTAAAATCTTAAAATCGACAAAAATCGACAAAAATCGACTTTACTGCGTTTTTCACTATGACGGCAGTATATTTAAGTAGAACACACGTTCCTTTAACTCGGTAGATCCGAGCCTTACTGAATACTGATGATCCATGAATATGACGAAACATTTGCTTCTGTATTAGACTTTTGAATGTGGGGATGCAGTGGCCAGTGGCGGTAGCGGCTTTCAAATTTTAAGGGCGTGTTGGGGTGTTGAGTTGGCCTAATCGTCGGGTTTACGTGTTACAAAAAAATTGGTATCAATTTAAATCAATTACAAGCGTATCACGCCAAAATTGGCGATGTTTTCAAAAATTATGAATTTTGGGGAGTAGATTATGAATCTAAAAACGATTTTTCTTGTTTCATATTTGGTTATTTTTAGCCAAAAAAAAATGGAAAATCAGGAGAAAAAATTAACAAACTGTAGAGAACATGACGAGCTTTATTAATTTTCCTAAATGCTTGTATTAAAAATAAAGGGATATAAACGCAAGTGAGGCATCAGAAATCTAACATCCCCGTTCACCAGACGTAGAGCTGAGACCCCGTTTTTGAAACCTCAGCCGGCTATATAGGAATAACTAAAAAGCAGGTAGGATTTGAACTAAACGAGTGGGCTGAACGCCGCTCTAAGAAGCAATGCCGAATGGGTTAGTGGTGCAGACAAGCTAAGGACTTTATAGCTTGGTCGAGCAAGGCTAGGCTAGAATGGATTTTAAACAGAAGGCGATGTGTCCAAAACCCTTTAATTTGGATACTGACTGGACACTGCAAGCTGAGAAAGCATCTAGCGCTGATTGGTACCGAAGAGGACCCAATCTGCGCTGGATGTCTGGAGGAAAAAGAAACCCCGCTGCATTATCTGGGCACCTGTGAGGCCCTGGAAAGACTCAGGCATCAGGTGCTAAGATCGGCGGCTCTCCACAAGGAAATAACGACCCTGGCCTGGAGCGACATACTTGCCTTCATAAGGAGGTTAAGACGTCTTGGCGATGGCCAAAGTGGTTAGAGTGACTGGGCGAATACTCTGGGGTAGGCAAAAAGGATCGCCGTTGGTCTACTTGCCAGGTTTTGGAACCTCCCCTCAATTACTACTACCTACTACTACTACTAATAGCAGAAAGGTGCTTTTAAAAGGAATATCGCAAAATCGAAGCGGTTTCGTTGAAAGTCGTTTTTAGATTCGTGATCTACGCCCCAAAATTCATCGTTCCTGATGAGCGTATAATAATATAATAGATGATGAAAGAGTTTTGGACTTCCATTGTATTTATTTGTGTTAAATCACAATGTTTCAACTGGTAAGTATCTCCGCAGTCGTCTTCAGGTGAATACTGGAATGAATATTAATGGTGAATATAATAGATATTTATCAGAAAATGATCTGTATGTAGGTAGATACAAAAATCGGCCGCGCCGAAACTTAGTGTTCGTGAATTGTCGCGCACCGTTCGGCTAACTTTGGGTGAGTTCGTAGGCAGTGTCTATAAAAATAAAGTTTTTCTCTGTCTACTTATCCGTTCTCAAGATCGATCTCGTCCTATATAAAATAAATTAGATTTCAGTATAGAATCAAATTTATAACATGTAGGTACCTATAAATAAGTTTCGGTTTCGGTTTCGGCCGAAAATCTTGTTTCGGTCGGGCACTACAAAAAACTATACTTAAAATCTATTCTTCTTTTTGATTCTTGAAATCGGTTTATAATATTCGATATTAATGGTCATTTCGTACCTAAATGGTATCTTGGGTTAACTTAGAGATGAGAGCGAGCGTCCCCATCGCCCCCTCCCTAGGACCGCCACTGGGAATTTAGTTTTCGGTCATTAAACCGATAACTTACCGGGCTTAGGGCTGCCTAGCGGGCTGATTTTCTCTAAAAAATTTTACTTATTTTTATAAGTTTGTTAGAGGTGCTGGTATGTTTTAAAAGTGTCCCACATCGATACTAGATGACGTTACGCGCTACATCCCTTTGACGGTATCCCCATGTACTGGTTCAAGTTAAACCCTGATATGGCAAAACTCATCTGGGTATGGATCTAACGAAATAAAAGAAAAAACTCTTCTGATATTAGACTTTTAATTACACCCAATACTTTCTTGAAATTAATTTAAAATAAAAATTTATTGAAGAACCTCACGAAGTAAACAATAAAACGTAATGCATTTTCGCGGAAAACAAAATAAGGCGTTATGTTTCTTCGGAGTCTAAAGGGAAAGATAAACCAGGTTAAAACCGACAATATAAGGGTAATAAACAAAATGTAAAGAACTACAGCAGCGTTGGCTGCAGTAGCATACAAATCTATTATTAACGACAAAATACGAACTATGGATTTACCACCGAAGCCGCACGAACAATGCAACCGGGAGATGGATGATATAATGGACCCGGATTATGGCTAAGCAACATCGATGTTAATGGGTTTTTAACCAAAATTAAAAAGTTACTTTTGCTGGTGTTATAGTGTTTCACAAGACGAGAAATCGCGCACTATTTAAAAAACCCTCGTCTTTTGCAAATCGAGACGAGATTTTTTCCAAATCGCACCTAGCTAATATCTCGCGAGAGTCTCGTAATTTCCAGTTCTCGCAATATGACGTAATAAAAAAATATTCTGAAAAAGCTTAAGTATGTAGGTACATACTGGTTTTTATTATTACCATTGCCATATGAGTATCATAATTACATCATTTTGAAACGATTTTCAAAAGTGTTTTAAAGTAAAAATCTAGTTGATCTGACACAGAGTTGCTAAAGCCGGCCCCTCACGCTCCGCTAGACCTTTGAGGTAAACCTGTACAGATACACCTGTGCAGGTGTGTGTGAGCAAAACTGTGCAGTTCAAAGGACATGTGCAGGCGACCGGAGCTGTATTGAAAATCGATTCGGTCGACCTGCGCGAGACTGCTGTCGTACGTTGGACCGGAATGTGTGTGCCGACAAGCCTGCACAGGTCTCAGTTCTCTATCATAATTTTGTACTGAAAGCACGTGTTTGTATATAGATTTTGTTATAAAATGGCGTACTGAAGAGCAACGTAGAGTATTAGCCGAATGTTTCGGGAATTATTTTACCAAGAGCTTGAGGTAAAATAATTGCATGCATGCAACACATGAGTATTTCACCTCTTCATAACTTCTTCGTGTGGCTAGGAATCTTAAAGTTACACTTAATCTCTGATGAGGTGAAATTTCTCATCACTGCATCCTTCTTTGCAATAAAAGGACCAATCATAGAACGCAATTTTATGTAAGTTTCCTTGTCCATTCGTAAATAGTTTTGGAAATCTTTGCAAAAATATAATTTTAGAATATTAAAAATAAGATTGACCCTTTTTGAGTATTCAAGGCACAAACAGAGCGGGACAGTATGCACGCAAGTTCAAAAATAGGTCATTTACAGACGTCATACTAAAAATGCGTCCGTTTTGTTTATCTGTCTTTTTTTGATAAACAATGTGGGTAATATGTTTTAAATATAGTGTAAATTATAGTTCAATGTTCTTTTAACGGGATAATTAATAAGCTGGGACGTTTCTTTGTCTTTTTTTCCATAAACCGTTGTAGAAATTTAGGTTTTTATTGCTTGTTGTAATTTTCGTTTCGTATTTCTGTGTAATAATAACCTAACAGCAAAAAACAATGTCAGTGAAAATAAACCTAGATTGTTTTGATTGATAACGGCATTGACATATTGGTTCAGGCTTTCGCGGCCAGTCGGTGAGCTAGTGTAGTCATCATTCGGGTCTAAAGGCCGTCGTCGGTTGGATTGCTTCCTAACGTTTCGCTAGCACGAGTGGCGAGCTTTTTCAGAGGTCCTTCCATCTCCGGTGCTGGAAGTAGACTCGTTAAGGAAGCAATTCCAACCGACGACGGCCTTTAGACCCGAATCATGACTACACTAGATAACGGCATTATTTTAAAATAATCATACCGAAACAAAACTTGCAGTGTTTCAGGGTGCAAATCAAATTACCATAACAGCTCCTTAAAATAAGGTAAGAAACATTATCTACCTTAAAATATCAGGCAAGTTATAATTTATGTAAAAAAATTATTAAAAGCAATTTGCATAGACATCTGGATACCATCAAAATATTATGTAGTTTACTCCCTACATTTTGCTGAAAGTGACAAACTATTATACTTAATTCGCGAAATTGCTTATCGTTTATCAAACGGTTCTCGCTGTATCAATCATTTCGACAAAAACTATAAACGTTATAAAAAAGGTTAATTTTTTCTTTTGGTCCTTGTTTCTATTGTTTTTTGGCAACGTGTCCCGAATTTTCCTTGGCCACCTTGCAATAGGCCACCTTGCAATATCGGTAATCAAGATAGTTTTTTTTATCGAGTTATAATAACTGGACTCTTTTTAATATATCGCAAATCGTAATCAAAATTTTAAGATTTTGCGAGATTTGTTGTTCGGGTTTGTTCCATAATTTTAAGCTATGAATTGTGGGGGTAAGTTTCCAATATAAAATTTTATACTCTTTCCCACCCCCTAGGGGTAAAATTTTCCAAAACATCACAACATTTACTTGCTTAATTTAACAGAGTAAGCTAGTACCAATATGTGAACCCTCAAAATAGACCACCCCTTTTTTCAACCCCTAGGTGGATTTTGGAAGAATGACGAAACACGTATATTATTATTATATTAAAGGAACTTATAATCCAATTTTTAAACCTCAGTATACGTACGGTATTTGTAGGCAAGAAGGTACAAATACCATACCATTGTGTCGTCTACAAAGCTTAAATCGACTTAATCCTTCTTTAAATTAATGTTCTGTAAATTTAAATTATTTACAACAAAAATAATAGAGGGTGGATGCATTAATGAAACAAATTGCAGTAAAATTGTTAAGTGGGCTTTGAAACAAAACCCTTAACATACCCTTTAAATTATACTTACATTTTAGTTGTCTTGGAATAATAATGATATATGAACAAAATTGACTTAACCTACCAACACTTTCTATTTCATTGGCTTTGATATTTAAAATCGAAATTCATAGTTACTAACTATACCCATACTAAGTTTTCAACCACTTTAGTAAATACAGGGGTAAATGATTTGTTTAATTTTACAATTTTACATTATACTAAAACTGGCAAATCCTTACAAACCAGCAGTTGCATTAGTTTTGACATTAATTTACAAAATATATTTTCCGGGCGAGATCTTTATTAAGGAACAAAACAACACTCGTAATTTAGAATAAATTGCTGCGCTTGCAAATTAACAAGATTGGAGTTGTTTGGACAAACAATTATATTTTAGGGGAAAATTCCTCCTAAAACTTTGTGGGGGGTTGTCGGGCTATGTAAAGGCAGGTTTTATTTGTGCGGAAGAAAATGAAATAGTAAAAGGGTCTACGTTGCTTGTGGGTAGTTTTCACACGATGCCGCTAATAAAAACTAATCCCTGTGGAACTACGCCTTGCTATAATATTTACCGTACGTTTACCTGAAAATTTCAGTCCAAATGTACGGTATATTTGGACTGAAATTTTCATGTACGGTACATTTGGACTGAAATTTTTAGGTATAAATTATTTGCATCAAAGCGGGCTTGGATTAAAAAACGTAGGGCTTGGTTTAGAGCACAATAATATGGGGACGATATTATATCTAACCAAATCTGGGTTAAAATTTTGTCAAATTCATATTATGACATGATATGCCAAACTAATGAGTAATAAAATAATTAGACAAATACAAATTTATTTTTGTTGTTTACAAAATTAACAAGGTGGAACCAGGCTTTCCGAAAAAAATGTCAGGTCAAATAAATCATTTCTTTCCAATAAATTTTGGGTAAACCATTGAGAGTAATTCCTGCGTCTTTCAAAATCTGCTGCTTGTATTTCTTGGAATACTTGCACTTTTTAAGGAAATAAATTTAGCTGCTTCTTAAAAATAGTCCTGCATGTTCCATAAGATCTTCCCACTTCCTGGGACAGGCGTCTTATACAATTTGTTGGCATATTTTGCATTATTTCACGAACGTCTGCAACAAGTTCTTCTGTTCTTACACTTACTGCTCCTTTTTTGTGTTGTATAGAACCTGTCTCCCTAAACACAGCCATGGTTCTTTTCAGGCAATGATAAAAATCCCCAGCAATAAAAGCAACGTTCGAAAAATGTTCGGGAAAATCGTCCATGCACAAACCCGGATTGTATTGTCACTCACCATTTACTCTAACCCCGTTTCGAAAATACGCTTTAACCATGAGTGCTGCTCCGTAAAGCCTATTGTGTGAATTGTTCAAGAAATTGGAAAAATAAGCGATGAATCAAATTACTTGTAACGACTGTGAAAGATGACGGAATAACTGATTGATTGTTAATTCAGGTAGTTACTGCCACCCAACAGGTATTAACCTCTACGACTAAGCATTACGTCCTTAGATGCAAGGCCCTCTTTGATATAAATAATTTTTGCTCGCACCGTATGTGCTGCTATGGAGGGGAAATGCAGCAGAAGTTGGCTCTAAGCAACATTGAATCTTGATCCATCACTATTTAACGCGCGTCAAGTTCATTTTGTATTAATTTCTTTACATCAAAAGCCGCCGTAAGTTCAGGCTTGCCAGTACTGTATACAGGGAAAAAGGGATAGTTTTTGCCATTAGGGGTAGTTAAAGAGGTGTGAAAGAGTTATTATTGGCTTCATTGTGTTTCACATTCTCGAAATTAGGAGATGGTATGTATTTTGTTGCATTTATTTAATTTTATATTTTCATGTATTTATCTAGAATCTTTTGTCTGCTGAGTGTTTCATAATAACACTCTACCTATTAATAATAGTATTTTAAAATAATTTATCTACGACTATTTAATAATAGAAACATAATGTGTTTGTTAGTACATAATATATAATGTGGTTCATATTACCATAGTTACTAATAATCTACAACCGTGGATTATGAGATTTTATAATCCACGGTCCCAACAAAACATAGTTACCGGAATTACAGTAAATAAATTGCTGATTAAAAAAAAACTAAAATAGACGCTGCTAATACAATTTTAAAACAAATAAACTTAAATTTATGCCCATCTACATCTACCACTGTAAATAATGTTAGCTCCGAAACTTATGTTTCACAATCAATTTCATGAAAAAGTAGAAATAAGTAATTGTATTTTTGAAGAAGTAGTTCATACTCAAAGTGGAGTTAAATTTTAAATTATACAGAAAAAGAAAAGCACGAAGTCTTTCTCCACAATATTTATTAATCGAAAAACTAGGGGAACCTAGGATCACATCGACGACATGTTTCGAGTGTAGAATAACTCATCATCAGGAAAACAAAGTGAAAAGTAAAATGCTGATGTTTTTAGCAAAAGAGAAAATAAAGGTGAGAATGATCCGTAATGGAGCTTTTAATGGTGTACATGTATTCAATTTTACACCTCTTGTACACCATTAAAAGATCCATTACGGCTTATTCTTACCTTTATTTTCTCTTTTGCTAAAAACATCAGCATTTTACTTTTCACTTTGTTTTTCTGATGATGAGTGTTTCTACACTCGAAACATGTCGTCGATGTGATCCTAGGTTCGCCTAGTTTATCGATTAATAAATATTGTGGAGAAAGACGTGCTTTTCTTTTTCTGTATAATTGTATTATGTTAAATTATTATTAACATTGTTGAATTGTATTTTTTAGTTAAGAAATACCATTAATAATATTACCTTGTCATGTAAAAATATCCTATTGTAATAAAATTTGTTGCTCTTAATGCATTTTCTAATTTTTTGAATAGGTACTGAATAGTCGTAGATAAAGTATAGTATTTGACTCGCGTATAATGGCTATATCACACTCGGATTCTTTAAAAACGAGCCTTTGGTGCGTATTTTAATATCTCGTGTAATATAGCCTACGTTATACGCTCGTAAAATAATATACTATTAAAATATTTGAAAATGGCAATAAAATAAAAAGTTTATTTGAATTTCATGAAAAAAAAGGACTTGTCTCAAATAAATCTATACTATTATAATAATTGTAAAGTGACTGACTAACTGCTTCATCAACGCCCAGCCTAAATCCCTAATCCTACAATCATAAAATTTTGAGTAAGGTCCCTCCTTAACGTAGGCATCCACTATTAGAAGGGATTTTTCGTAATCAACTCCAAAATGGTAAAAACGGGGGTTGAAATTTTTATAGGAATGTTTGTATATTTCAGTAACTAAAGCTGGTTGTCTAAAAATTGGTATATAATAAGGGTTGAAAAAAGAGGTAAAGCCTATTTTGTCTATAACGCAACCGCTAGAGAAAAAAATATAAGTTGGACAAATTTTTCGCTCTGAACCAATTGACATTTATACATACGTACATAGGAGGTGGAAAAGGGGGTAAAAAAGTTTTTGTTGGAAAAATATTTTTGGTCCTAGGTCAACTTCGCAACTCTTATGATTAATAAAACACGTATTTCTTTTCATTTTGAAATTCTGTCCCCAAAGGTACCTATCAAAGGTTTTATTGGGTGGTATGTGTGGTACCAGCTGGTTTGTTTCGATAGCGTTTTGGAGAATATTTTCACATTCAAACTGTAGGTATAAATTTATCATCGGGCTATCTTTACATAAGAAACAACTTTTTGCCAGTTTTATTTATCCAAAAAAAGTAGATAAGTCTAAAAGTCCTTCGGGAAAAATTATTCCAAAGCGCAATGTTGTTTGTTGTCTCTTAACAGAAGCTCTATAAAATAATATCGTATATCAAAGTCCCATAAGCAAACAAAATCGCCCCGGGCCGCCCACTTAACCTTTTAAGAAAATTCCTCCTAAACATGATTGTTTACTCAAACAACCTTCGCAGAGGGCAAATTTCCTTTTTTTTTGTCCTTTAAGGGGCATATATACAGGCAGGGAATCAAAATGTGCACAGTGCGGCGGAAAATTTCGCGCCTAGTAAAGGAATTTTCTAACAATTATTTGTCACAATAGAAGTGAAAAAAAAATATTAATGGAGTTTTTTTGAAATGTTAGAGTAAAAAAAATAAATTCAAAATATATTTGGCGTGAGTTAAAAAAAGTCAACGTTGTCAACTTCTAGATAGAGAGAAAGAGACAAAGATTAACATGGGCATACATAGAGACAGACAGAAAGACATTGTGAGAGAGAAATATAGGTACATACTTAAACTTAAAACAGGGATATACAGAGATTAACAGAAATAGAGAAAGACATACATAGATAGACATATTTAGACAGAGATATCTAAAAATTGACAGGAATAGACAAACATAGACAGATATAGACAGAAAAAGACAGAGATGGACAGAGCTATAAAGCGATATATAAATATATACAGAGATATTGTCACGAAGTTTCTCTTCGTAGGGGTCGTAGCGGTAGAGAAAGGAAAGTCTGGATTCTAAAAAATGGTCGTCTATTGTCTCTTCTTAATTATTACCCTAGTAGGGAAACCAGCATGTCTGTAACTTGTTCGGGCAATGGGCTATCGTGTTATTAGGCGCGTCACTTGACGATGGTCAAGGCTAGTCACCTATTGTAGAACTGAAGACTAAGTGCGGCACTTGACGATGGTCAAGGATAGTCACTTATTGATGATTTGATCGAGCGGCAGGCTTCGATGCTGTTGCTTGAGTTGGCCCAGTTTATATACACAAAAAAGTGTTGAGATTGCAATGCACTTGACCCTGAATAGCGCACAGTGGGTTGCAATCTCAACAACGCACAGTGGTCGAGTATCCTAAATAAACCGGACCACTGTGAGTTTTAGTTGACAATATACGGATATATATACAGAGATATATAGAGATAGACAGAAAGAGACACAGATAGACGAAAATTGACACAGAGTTTGATAGCGTCTATTTCTGTCAATCTCTGTCTAACTCTGTCAATGTCTATTTGTCTGTGTTTATTTCTGTTAAGCTATGTCATTCTCTATCTATCTGTGTCTAGTTATGTCTATCTCTGTCGCATTTCCGTACGGGAATATCAGTTTGAAATGTGACAATGTGGTCTCATTTTCATTATCGTCATTTGTGACGCTGATATTGTTCTTAAAATATTAAACAAGTCAACTTTATTGCACTCGTAGTAGTAACGCAAACTAAAGTTGTTAATTTTTATTGTTTTATAATAATATGTAGGTAGGTAGGTACTACTTATTTATTCTTCACTTGAGTTTGTTTCCTTTCTATATTATTGTCAGGTTGTTTGTACCAATTAGAATGTTACTGAATTTTCTCTAGTGTATCAGACGAAATAAATAAATAAATTGGAAAAGAAATAATGCCAGCATGATATTACAAGTCGCGGATAGCGAAGCGGACCGATGGACCGACGGACCCGAAAAAAAAATGTAATAATTTAAATTATAAAAGTCTAGTAGATTTAGACAGATAGACAGTTAGGCCAGATAGACGGATAGACGGATAAACGGATAGATTGATACACTGATTCAGGGGCGTGCCTACCTAGTGTTTCACGAGAAGAGACATCTCGCACTTTTTAAAAAACTCTCGAAATTTATCCACATCTCACCTCGCTAACATCTCGCAAGATGTTTTCTCGTCTCGTCTTGCAATTTCTCGTTCTCGCAATACGACGTCATCAAAAAATATTCTGCAGCAGCTCCATGTATATACGGGTTTTTATTATTACCATTACCATGTGAGTATTATAAACGCATTCTTCTGAAACTATTTTAAAAAATGTTTCTAAAGTTAAAATCTAGCAGTTCTGGTACAGTGCTGCTAACACATGCCCAAAATAATGGTAAAAATTACCTAACAAATACGCAGGCGACATTGAAACCGAATTCAAACGAAAACGAACGATTACGGTGCCCTTCGCGGTTCGCGCCGTTGTCTTTAAATTTGATTAATTTTTTAGGGTTCCATATTATGTACACAAAAATAAAATTTTAGAATATTAGAAATAAGATAGACCCTTTTTGATTATTCAAGGCACAAAATGCCAACGCTGGTTGCCTGCACGTGGCGGAACAGAATGTACGCAAGTGCAAAAATAGGTCAGTAACCGGCGTCAGACTTCTAAAAACACGTGTCTGTTTTGTTTGTCTGTCTTTTTTTGGTAAAATTATGTGTAATATGTTTTAAATATAGCGTAAATTATAGTTTAATGTTATTTAAACTGAATAATTAATAAACCGGGATGGTTCCATGTGTTTTTTTTTATAAACCATTGTAAAAAATTAAGTTTTTATTGTTCGTTGCAATATTCGTTTCGTTTTTGTGGGTGTAATACCTAACAGCAAAAAACTATATTGGTGTTATAATATTGTAGCAATAATTTTATTGTCTATATAATTATGTTTATAGTGAAAATAAAGCTAGATACGCATTATATTAACATAATTATACCAAAACAAAACTTGCAGTACCTATGCCAGGGTGCAAATCAAATTACCATAGCTCCTTAAAACAAGGTAAGAAACTTTATCTAGCTTAAAATATCCGGTTATTTATGATTGATAGAAAAAAAAATTAATAAAAACAATTTCCAGAGACGACTGGAGACCATCAAAATAGTATATATATAGTGTGACGTATTAAATAAAAAGTAAGTGAATGCAAGAGTATCACAGGCTGACGGCAGCTATATAGCGAGAGCTAGGTCGTAGTTCGGTTGCTTACCTTTCTTCCCTTCTGCAATAGAGGGCGCCACCACAATTTATTAAGGCTAAATTGGGAAAAAGTAGTCTGTTGTTATTATTGGAAAACCATTCAATAAAACACAAATTTAAACATGTAACATGTAACCTGGAGGTTTATTAAACACATTTTTAATGATAAGTTTGAATTTTGAAATTTGAATTTAGTTATATGATTTGTAACATATAAAAGTAAAGATGTAACTTTGATTAAAATAAGTTTAGCGCATCTAGACAAGGTTTTCTTATAACTAAGTTATTTAATTAAATGGTTGTAATGCGGGGTAAAACCAGATTCATGAACCTTGTAATACCTACCTACCTGAAATTAAATCAGTAAAATCAAAGATATAAATCTGTCGAGATTGCTTTACATTTACTTATAAATCAAATTAAAAGGTTTAAATAATGAAGGAAAGAAAATTTTATAGAAAATATAGTAAAGTTTGTGTACACTCTCGGTATGAATTTGTTCTGAGAAATGAATTTAACACTTCATAAAAACCGATACGATGGTACCTGAGTACAGTTTCCTTTGTTTTTTTTTAAACGTCCCTTGTCAGCAGCTAAGGAATACAAAGATCTCCTGCCTTAATGCAGGCTCCAACCATTTTCACTTGGTTTCGAAGAAAGGTTCTAATTCATTTACACCTCCCTCAGGTTACGGACGTCACCGGACAGTTGCAGAATTAGCAGACATGGACTTGGACAATACCCGTAGACAGACATACAACTGAGAATGCTTTATCCCTCCACTTAGCTTAAGTTAAAGCCAAAATCAAGAGAAGAGGTAAAAAAAACAACAGAAGTTGAAGAATAACCCTAAAAATAAACGATAAGAGTTTATTAGAAATAAATCATAAAATAAATGCAATATTCAGCAAGTCTCGAAGAGGAATTAGGCGTACCGTGACCTAGACTTACCTCTAAAAGGGCTGTGAAGCCACATGGCCATTTTTATCAAAAACGTGCAACCTTAGGAAATAGGTTAATCGACCTTTTCGGTTCACAGCTGGCTCAAAAAAGAACTTCCGTCAGTCTCCCTTGGACCAGAACCCTTTTTGACAGTTCGTTCTGTCTCTAAAGATGGTGTATTCCTTTCGGCTGGCCTCAGCTACAGAGCATACCACGAAATGGTTAGTCACCAAACTATGACAAAGGTAAATAGATCGTCAAAGCCCACAAACTTAGTACTATAACCCTCAGTACAAATTGTTACGACGAGAGCATGCTTATCATTGCTTACAACAAAATTAACAATTTACTTCCGAGTATGTGAAGGGAATACGCCCTTCAGCATTTTAAAATTTGGAATAAACCACCCGGAACGTCTCACGCAGAACCACTGCCACTGGTAGCTTCGACGAAACTTCCTCTGTGGAATTCTAACCCTAAATTCTGACATCCCAACAGGTTTATTTATTTACATTTAAATTAATGAAAAGAATAATAATTATTAACATGGTAAACGAAGAGAAGTTTAATTTAATTGGAATACCTACTTATATTACAAAACTTAAAAATGGAAAAAGGAGGAATGCAATTTGGTCCGATAAGGTAGGATAATTTGAATCTAAACAAGGAGACAAATTGAAATTGCTACAATAGTTTACTCCCTACATTTTGCTGAAAATTACATAATATTATATTTAATTCGCGAAGACGATTATCGTTTATCAATGGTTCTCAGATTTCGACAAAACTATAATCGTTATAAAAAAAAGTTAATTTTTGTCCTATTTGTTTTTGAGAAATGTTTATATAAAAATTTTTCAAGACATCAATGTGAATTCGGAATATGTTATAGGCCGGTCTTTTAGATATCTTTCTGCGCAAACTAGAACCGGCAATGATGCCGCGTTATTTTTTTACGGCCGTTTTCCCGAAGGTCTTTAGGGCTTTTTAATTTTCGACGTGTCCTGATTTTTCCTCGGCCATTTAACAATATAGTTAATAAAGGTAGCTTTTTTTTCAAGTGATACTAACTGAATTATTTTTAAAGTTTGTCGTAAATCCTAAATAAAATCTTAAGATTTTGCGAGATTTCTCGTTCTCGCATATTTTTGTCTCATCTCACGAGATTCTCGCAGAAAAACTCTCGTCTCGTCTCGGAGAAGACCAGACCACTCTCGTCTCATTCTTGTCTCGCGAGGAGGGGACAAAACGAGACGAGAAAAATCAGACTAGGGTGAAACATTATGCCTACCCGGTGGTAAAAATAACCATGCAGGACGCGGCACGCCGAAGAGCGCCAAAAGAGCGCAACGATTAACGAATAGTCTGAAAGACAGAGAGCCGAACAGTGTTGACATATCCAAGAGTAAAAACTCTATTTAAGTTTGTAAAATTCTGCGATTTTGCATTCAATTTTATATTATACAAAGTTCTTATAAAAATATTTTACTTTTTAATTTTACTTTATGTGGCTTTACAAATATTTGTAATAAAAGTCGGCAAATGCCTGTGCCCTGTGCCCACCATTTTTCTCGATAATATATAGACAGCTAGACTGGTAGACCGATAGTATGGCACGATTTTTTTTTTAAATCTATCAGAGTAAAGACTATAACTCTATAATAATATACTAAGTTTAATAAAACCAGCAAGTGGCTTTATTGGCCCTTATAATATGTACGTATTTTGGATGAGCTTACTCAATTTGTCTAGAGTTAGGCAAGATTTTTCAAAAATCTATAAGGGTAAAGTATTACCTAAAAATCATTGCCCTATTTCAAAAAAATCCATAGTTTTATATTTGATGTAGGTGATGAGAATACTAAAGGACGCAAATCGGTCCCGATTGGCTCTAAACTTCCGAATATTTCGCTCGTTCAATCTCTATTTGCCCTGTTTTCTTGTTATCGCCCATTTGTTCAGATATAAGTCGCAACAAGGACCCATTTCTTTATTGTCGATTGCATCCGGTAATGCTGAGAGGGAGACCGAACTTATAAAACTTCCGGAATCGCATAAACGATTTATTTGTATGACATTAAAAATTTATTTGATTTTCCCTTTTGATCTGTCGCCAAAAACCTGTAGGTATAGTCCTTCTAAAGCCAATTGAAATAAATTTAAAATGTCATAATAATGATCGAAGTCAACGCTGTCCTATTGTAAGGAGGTAGGATTTCTAATATTATGTTGTTGGCCAGCAGCTTTTTGATTCGCGGCTCCTGAGTATCTTTATACGATGGTACAGTGACGTATTTAGGGGAAATTCAGCTGGTCTGAACCCGAGAACAAAAAACAACTATAGGTTGTCGCATAGAGCTCATCGATTGGCGTCAATTTAACTCTAGCATAAGCTCAAAAAAAAAAACCATAGACGCAAAAGTTTAAATAATTTGAAGAAACAACAAAAGTTAAAGGTCTCTGACATGACTTAACAAAGACAAAGAAGAACCCGGTATTTTTTTAAGTGGTATAGATATTATTTAGTAGATTTAGTGATGTTAATTTCTGTACCATTGGTTGCAATAAAAAACAAATAAACATAACAAAATAAGAAAAAATGATGATCTTCTGCATTGGATTTCATTGATAATTGAGGATATTTCTAATGTATTCAAAGTAATAAAGGACCATGTCTTAAAACTTAATAAAAGCAAAACAAGCTTACTTTTAATCGGTCCAAAATCAATTTATTCAAAAATAATTAACTTCGATTTCAAAATTATCATTAATAATTATACGATACCGTAGAAATCTTGGTATAATTTTTAATCACTATTTGATTTTTGAGTTCATATAAAAACAAAATAAAATTATTTTTTTTATGATCGAGCACAAGCACTATAGGAAAAATCCTTTAAGGCGCTCTGGGAGCGGTGCGTGTGCGAAGAAAGCGATTCACGTTTTTCTTGAATCGTTGGAGGTTATATTCGGTTGGAAACACGGTCTCAGAAAGGCCGTTCCACAAAGATGACGTCCTCCAAATGAAAGAGTTCTGAAACAATGATGTTCGGGGTGTACTAAGTTGAACCACATAGGGATGGGCGGCAGTGGTTCGTCGTGTGTTTCTGCTATGCATTACTCTAGGTGGAATCGAGCGGGCAATATCTGCCGAACACTTGCCATGGAAATATCTGTAGAAGAGAGTCAAATCACCAACCTGTCTTCGATGTTCTAAGCTGTCGAGGTTCTTAGTCAGCTCGTGGTCGCCGATTAGACGAACGGCTCTCCTTTGGATGAAATTCAACAACCGAAGGGTATGCTTCGGTGCAGAACTCCAGATATGAGAGCAGTATTCCAGTGATGGTCGAATCTGGGCTTTATAGAGTGTCAAAAGTTGTTGAGGTGTATACAACTTTTTGGTACGGAAAAGTATACCGAGCTTCTGAGAAGCTGCCCTGGCGATTGCAACAACGTGATTATGCCAAGACATATTTCCTCCCAGGTTGACACCCAGCAAATTAATAGACGAAGTCAGTGGAATTGCGTGCGAAACCCGTCAATCGCCACTTGCAGAGAACGGTCCTTGAGGAAGCTAGACAACCATGAACGAAATCGACCGGGCATACCATAAGAACGCAGTTTACTTAGGAGCCCCTCGTGCCAGACACGGTCAAAGGCTTTAGAGATGTCCAGTGCAATAGCCCGGGACTCCCCATGATGTTCAATTGCTTTGCTCCAAAGATGAGTGACATAGGCTAGAAGGTCTCCTGTTGATCTGGACTTACGAAAACCATACTGATGGTCGCTGATAATTTTAAGGCCTTCTAGGTATTTTAGAAGATGTTGGTTAATAGCTTTCTCCATCACCTTTGATATAACTGAAAGCAATGCGACTGGCCGATAGTTGTTTGGCAGGGTTTTCTTGCCTTTCTTTGGTATAGGCTGGACTCGCGCCTTTTTCCAGCAAGATGGAAATATTCCTTTTTTGTAGGATAGGTTAAAAAGTCTATAAAATACTGGTGTGAGTTAATCGGCGCATTTCTTGAGCTCTATAATAGGAATTTTATCTGGACCACAAGCTTTTTTGGCATCGAGCCCCTTCATAATTCGTTTGACAGGACGCTGACGGAATACGATATCAGTCATTTCCGATCGAACTGCTGGAATGTTCGGGGGTGTTTTTCCCTGAAAGTCCACCGTGGAGTGTGAAGCAAATAGTTCTGCGAGTAAGTTGGCTTTATCTTTAGCCGTGGTTGCTATTGTGCCGTCAGAACGTGTTAGCGGTGGAATATTTGATTTGGTAAAATTTTGACTGACGGCCTTAGCGATTGACCAAAAGGACCTAGATCCGAGCGGTAGCAAAGATCGCGTCGGTAGGATTTTTACGCCATTGTCGATAAGCTAGATTTTTAGCTCTGACAGCACGCTCGCAGTTCTTGATAAACCAGGGCTTGCCATTAAAAGGGCGCTTCTTGGAAAAAGGAATAAAGGCTTCCATGCCAGTAAGAATGACATCGGAGACCTCTTGAGCACAAGCGGATGGATCATCTGAAGAAAAGCATACTTCCAGCCAAGGAAAAGTGCGAAAATGGTCCCTTAGGTCTTCCCACTAGCTGATGTGTAGTGCCAAATTTTACAAGGTTTAGGAGGTTGTTCAGAACAAATTGGCAGCTCGCTTAGAGTTGAAATAAGTTTGTGATCGGAAGATCCTAATGGAGGATGAACGGTGACTGTGTATAGGTCAGGGTTGGATGTCAAAAAGAGATCTAAAAGACTAGCAAAATCTCCATCTCGGTCTGGAATTCGCGTTGGTTCTTTCACGAGTTGAGTTAGACCAGAACTGATCGCAAAAGATTCCGCCTCACGACCCTGTTCATCGTTGGTATTTGAGTATTTGAGCCAGTTGATATTGTGGACGTTAAAGTCACCAAAGATAGCGACTTCGGCATTAGGATGGTTGGTTTGCAAGAAGTCAATTGTGTTTGCTAGTGACGAGAAGAGTGCTCTGTAATGGGTGTCACTTGGAGGACGTTGATATTTTAAACCACATTACATCAAACTCTGCTGGTTTAAGTGTGTCCTCTCGTTGGCAGAAAATATCATCTCGGGTAAAGAGACATACCCCAAAGTTGCGTCTAAATTGGAAATGAAAATCGTATCCAGGATATAAATAGCTGACGGTGTTCGTTGACGATCTGACCTTTGTCTCGGTCAGTGCGAGCACATGGGGCTTGGATGATTGTAAATGCTGGTGGACTGAATTGATGTTGGTATTAAGCCCTCTGATATTGCAGAAATCAATTTTGAAGCTGCTGTTTTTGGGTGTGTCAGCAACTGTAGGTGCCACACTATTTCTCCGTTGAGTGTTGTTAGGGGAACCCAGTATATTATCAGAGAGAGTGGATGTTCGGTTAATATCGCTTGATGAGGCCACAGGATCAGCCCCTACCCGAAGATCCGATCGGGGGGCGAGTTTACCTCCGGAATATTTTGGTCCTGGAGCTTCCATCATGCTTTTTTATGCTTATTATTAGGTAACCTAAAATTGTATATAATTTTAAATTGTCCTTAAACAGTTATTCAAAGTTAGGACTTGTAAATTTTATTATTTCAAGTGGTTTATTTAGAAAATGGTGATGTTATAATCATAAAAATATAAATTATAAAAACACACAAAAGTTACAAATATTACAAAATATTTGTATTAGATTTACGACTAGCCTTCAAAAGATACGACGATATTATAAAAAAATTTATACCTGAAATTTATTTAAATTTTTTTAACTTCATAAAATAATTTCTTCTGAAAAACTACACCCAACATGAACACTAGAAATACATCCTAAAGAAAAATATATAAACTTCATTTAAATATAACTAAAAAAAAGCTATTCGTCTTTTAAAAGTAATTTTAAAAAACATTATATTAATATTGGATTGGAAGGCTGATTAAATGTTAATCAAAATCCTACCTTTTTGAGCCAACTAGTATGTTACTTTCACCAATAGTTATTTTTAGTTATTAGGCATATTTTATAATTTTTATATTTTGGCACAACTAAATATCAATATTATCAATAATATTATTATTATAAATATTTTCTTAAATATTTCGCAATAGCAAAATACGTAATTGTAAGAGCAAAAAACTTTTTCAAAAGAATTTTTATTTATCCTGAGAAAAAATGTTGCTGCCCCAGCAAAGAAAATTTATTAGATCCGGCATTCGGGTGTTTCCGTGTCGCCATTCGGTGTCGTTAAGAGCTGTTGTCGCGTCGTTCGCGCATCATTTTGCTTAGTTTAGTCTTGAGGGAGAGGGAGGGTGCGCCACAAGATTGCGGTGCTCAAGGGGACAAATGTCGCTTGTTCTTTAACGCAGAGGTAAATATTAACTACTATTGTCTATGCTTGAACTAAGAATCATACATACATAACCTTATACCGTGCGAGCAAAAGTTATTTGCAATGAGGGCCTTGCATCTAAGGACATAATGCTTAGCGGTATCAAGTAATCAGTTATTCCATCATCTTTGACAGCCGTTACGGGAAATTTTATCTAAACCAAGCCCTACGTTTTTTAATCCAAGCCCTCTTTGATGCAAATACTTTTTGCTCGCACGGTAGTATGGAGAACTAGAGGGTAGGAGGCCGATCGACAATGGCAGCATTTTCAAATTCTGTCCCGGTTTTTTGGTTAGTTCGCTATTGGCCGATAGATGCTCTCGCGTCGCAAGTGGGCTGGTGTCGTCTTCTTCTTCGTTTTTTACTTCTACTTTTGACAAATTGACATTTTATTTTCGAAATAACAAATAACGTTTGAAGACAAGACAAGACAAATAATGTTGTATTGTAATTGATTTCCATATTTATAATGAATAATGGTACAATTTATAAAAGTAGAGTTTGCTTTGTGTCGGGGTGTAAGACAGGATCTTTTTCAGAAAAGAAACGCAGCCAAATAAGTCTCTTTCTAGCTCTAGCTAGAATGTTTAATACCCTGTATTTTAAAAACCAAGCATCGTTGGAACTTTATACATGCCGAGTTTACTAATAAGTAGGTATAACAAAGTAAGTGTAAATTCATATAAAAGTCCTTATTTGTTCCTTAAAGAACTAATTTAAATAAAAATAGTTATTGCGTCCATAAGAAAACATTTATTTGATAGCCCACATCGAACTCGAGCGCCATCTTACGGCGACTCGTAAAGCTGAATTACCGATGCTAATTTGGGACCGAATCCAATGCATTGCGATCGGCCTCCTACCCTCTAGTTCTCCATACACGGTAGTAACCTGAATATGATCTAGGTAGCAGATCATTCACCTGAATGCTCAATGGGAGGCTTTGTGAAGTCTGAACTTTTTAGTAAAATTTAATAATTATAGTAGTCGTGCATACATTGGTGTTACAATGACAAACACCGATAAGTTGTTTTATTCTTGACTTCGCTTGGTTTCTCCCTGGTCCTTCATTTCTAGAATTTTTGATTACCCCTACTGTAAATGTTTAATCAACATTTTCCGTTCCAGAATAATCATCTCACAGAAAAAATAAAGGCAAAATGTGAGAAGCTACAACTGTTCAGCCGTTCGGAGTCATGGTGGAAAACCTTGCCTCTCCAACATATATTATAGTTGTATCAGTGCTGTATCATTATTATTATTATTATTGCATATAGTCCTGTTTTTGTTATTTCATGTTATAAATAAGTTTCTATAAATTCTTTTTGTTTTATAGCCTGGTAGAATACAATTTTTTTCCTCATTTTTTATAAAAAATGTTTGTAAAATGAAACTTTTATTATTATTAATTATTAGGTGCTTCATGTTGCTATGGCGCTATGTGTTGTTTAATGTTATATCGTTCATATAAATCGTTTTTTGCATAACCTGTAATAATATTTGGTTCTTGTCGTATTTTTTTTTTTATATAAAATTTTTTTTATTTCATTTAGCTTTTTCCTTTTATTCCTATACCCTATATTTGAACCTTATCCTCACGGCATTAATATTACTACATGCTTAATGTACTCTATTTTATTAGCCCCTAAATTGTCTTTTTTATTGCAGCAAATTTTATTTTGTTTTTACCCTGGGTGAAAGTGCGCCTGTGTCACAAATTCGAGTGCATGTACGGGAATCTTGAACATTGTAAGAAATACATCAAAGTCGAAATCAAAAAGTGCAACTGCTTTAAATTTTACATTATGTATTTCTTACAGTTTTTAAGATTCCCATACTAGCACTCGAATTTGTGACACAGGCGCACTTTAACCCATGGTAAAAACAAAAAAAAATTGCTGCAATAAAAAAACCTTTTTAAGGGTAAGAAAGCACCCTCTTGTGCTAGCTATATAATTTTATTGTAGAAGGAGAGACATTCTTTGTTATTAGAAAAATTATTTTTACCAACAGCAAAAGATTTTTAAGGTACAAGAAAGATCCTTTCTTCGCTAAATAATCTTATTTACTACTGCAAGAGAGACGTTTTTTGCTATATAAAAAAATGTCACCACCGTAGCAGAAATTTGTTGTTTCAGTAGCAAAGAATTTTATAGTTACATTATATAGTTTTATAAGTACAGCAACGTTACTTTTTAGATATTGCAAAATTACTTTATAGCTATAACAGAATTATTCTTACAAAGTAGCTTTATTACCACAGCAAAGTATTTCCAGCAAAGTGCATTCTCCTGGTAGAGTAAAGTGCTTGGCTGTCCCCCATTTAGCAAAATATTTTAGCTATGGTTGCTAAAATTTTCGCAAGGAATGAAAAGAGATTTCCTCAGTGTAGGTGGACCACCCTGTATTTACCTCAAAACA
The DNA here is from genome assembly GCA_963969555.1 of Polydrusus pterygomalis. Taxonomy (NCBI): domain Eukaryota; kingdom Metazoa; phylum Arthropoda; class Insecta; order Coleoptera; family Curculionidae; genus Polydrusus; species Polydrusus pterygomalis. The sequence continues at coordinate 3,452,775 of OZ018381.1, read as the reverse complement.
CACAACCAAGTTAGTGTATTTCTTTAAACGAGGCTGCATTCATAATACACCAGTAGCGACAAGTCACAAATTTTAAAAGACAAAAATAGTAAATTTTTATGTGACATTTAAAAATATTTTATTGTATAACTGTCACTTATAATCTCCCTAGCAGCAGAATTATTACCGAAAAATTCATAAATTTATTTTCAACCAATTAGAAGGCTCCTTTTTGTTTGCGTTGCTTATAGCGACGGGAGACTATCACTTATAATCTCCCTAGCAGCAGAATTATTACCGATAATTTTTATCAAGGTCACGAATGGTTTTGTTGATAGAAAATTATTCCGAGTCGAGACGACAAAAACATGAGTGATACCGAGAATAAAATTATCGGGAATTAATTCTGCTTCGTGGGAGATTCGGTAAGAAAATTTCATAAATGAGAGTTTCTTTTAATGGTCCTGAAATTTTAGTAATAAACCTTAGCTACTAACAAGTAAAATCAACTTCTATTGTAAAAATACATTGCGTCATAAAACTAAAGTCATCCGAAATATGTTTTTTAAAGTTATATTTGAATTTAAAACTATAAAGACATTAGATTTCAGATATTATCAAATTTGTTATTTAATGTTTCTCACATTTTAGTAATAAAGATGAGTTACTAACTGCTCAATTTCTTTAGCAATCGAACTTGCTGATTCATTACCAAAACTAATCATTTTTTACAGAATATTATTGTAACAATAAATGTCACGGGTACGACTAAAAAACTGATTGTTACTCGCTGGTTTGTCTCACCTGTCACTTCGAAATAACTTCATATTTGAATTAAAATTAAGTCATAGTCGCGATAGTCTCCCGTTGCTATAAGCAACGTAAACAAAAAGGAGCCTTCTAATTGTTTGAAAATAAATTTATGAAATTTTCAAAAAAATTACCTTTTTTTTTGTTGCTTTTTTTCGCCGTAAAAAATGTAATTATTTCACTGCAAAAAAAATATTATTTTTTCACAGCTAGAAAAATGTATGATGCTTTTCATTATTATTTAAATTTTATTATTAATTCAACAATAATTATTAACTTATTAAGTAACATATTTATAATCAAAGTAAATCAAATTAATGTTTTCGGTTTTTTCTCCAAATAACACAGCTAAACATTTTCTAATACGGTTTTTACCTTCTTTATGTTACACCATTCATGAAACTGTTTCATCTTATATATTTTTTGATTTGGCCAAAGATTTGATACAGCGATCTTCGCCGCATCAGTTATTTCTTGAGGTGTTTCACTATCGCTATCAGACATTATGGTACTCGGCAAACTTGAGCAAAATATTGTAAATTTCTTGACACGAAAAATGATTGATTGAATAATAAATAAATTTTTAACAATTATTGCAGGTTTTCATGCTAATCATGTAACAATTTTAATTTTCTTATTGTTTTGAGGCATAGAGTTCACCTACCTTTACGAGTCCGATTCCCAATAATTCGGTCAGGGGTCAATATAAAAAAAAACATCCCTGGTGTTACATCTCAGACTGTCGTTTTATTCCATAATTCTTTATAGATCTTGAATTCACCAACGAAAATTCCTAATTATCCATAAACATACAAATAATACCTTCTATTTTGGGTCAGATATTCTGAGGTTAGAGTATCGTCGTCTACTTTTTATTTTACACAAAATAGGTATTGGACCAACAGGCTACCGTGTGAAAGTAGGGTTTGTAACAGGTTGCCCGCCAGCGAAGTTGGTTGCGACGGCCTCTTTCTTCTGTGTATCCGATCTAACGCCACAGAGACAGTTTTGGGAGAATGGAACGCGTAATGTTACACCGATCGGATCTAGAAAGGAAACAGCTTAAAAGTTAGATTTTGACAGTTCCAAGAAATTATTTTTAGTGAGGAATTTTATCCCTCGGGAATTTGGATGTGTTTTCGGACTGGAGTAGGTCCTCCTCGTGTAATCTGCGCGTGGGCATACCTCTCAGGTATTTTCTGCCACCTTTTTCTTTGCTTGTTTTTCCGAGGACTGAAACTTTTGACAGTTCCGAGTCCGGTTGGCTATATAAACGACCGCGGTAGAAATTTCAGCTTTTTTACCTATCAAAGTTCGTGACGAAAACTATCGTTCAGTGAAGGTAAAATTACCATGAGGCCGCCCCAACAACCCAGGTAATTAATGATATCTGTAGTTTCTGTCTTCCGTATAATTCTTTTTGGAGAAAGCCAAATCCTCAAGAACCAAGTAAAAATATTGAGGCCTTCAGCCAGGACGCCTGTTTGGCTCCCATCAACTAAAGTTAAATCAAAAGAATTTCCGTTGCACGTCATACCTTCGAGTATCAGCAGTGTTGCCAGTTTGTAATCAAAATACCCCAGTAAGGAAATGCTTCGGCATTTTTCAATAAAGGTAAACAACGTAATCAACAGAAATGTGTATGAATCCCTTTGTTGTTCTTAAAAGATCAGTTTTTAATCCTATTTATAAAAGGATTTGCAGTTTTAGTTAAAAACGACCTAAATAAACTCACGAAAACACGAAATGAAAACAATAAACGTCAATCAAAATTCGCCAAGAAATAAACTGGCATCACCGATGCGTTGACACTTCTGTTGCCAACTGTCAGCCCAAAAAATTCAAATGATATTAATTTTTAAAAGGTTAAATTTAAAAAACATCTCCTTTAAGCGGCTTAGGATCAAAGAAGAATACATTAAGTTTCTTTTACATTCAATATCGCATGAAATTTATATATTTTTTGCCCAAATTTAATTTTCTTATGTTTCCTGACCGATTTTCTATCATCAGCTGATTGATGACGTGCAACGGGAATTCTATTGATTTAACTATAGTCTATAATTTAATGTTACATGTTTTATGTGTTTAGAATAAATGTATGAATAAACCTGACATTGCCCAGCAAACACAAGAATGGTGGCTTTTAAATGGGCCAATTCCGTCATTGCTGGCTTTTTGATGGCACTGGCGAGCCAATGATGGCCTGTTATAATTTATGTGATGTTTTACCAGGAATCAAGTTTTAGAAAATACGGTTTAACCACCAACACTGGGTCATTTATGCACAGCCTACACAAAATCAAACAGTTTTGTAGCCAGTGATGGCCCAACATAATATATATGCTGTTTAGCCATAACTTCATAACTTAAAAAATTACATTTAATGACCAACAACAGGCCATTGTTGCACAACCTGCTAAAATTATTCAGTTTTAACATTATTGTCCCATTTGTGTTTTAATGTCGGTAAATTTACACAAATCGGGTTAAGGCACGCCATTTTGTTTCGGAATCAATTGATAGCGTCGCGTCGTTGGTCGCTGTGATTATATTGTTTTTATTTTATTTTTTAAATCTACAAACGCGTCTTTTAAATGACTGGCAACCCATTTTTTACTCTGTGTTAAACTGTGTTTATTTCCGTTCGTTGCCTGTTGCCTTGTCACGAGTCACGTTCACATTGACACAACATAACCCTACTTAGTACTAGTAGAAATCCCTGGTTTGGATGATGGTTTTATCCAGACTCAACCCCTCTTTGGAAAAGCATCCTTCCTGGAGTAATTACTTAGTCACCATCCATCAAGAAGCTGGCCGAATTGTCTCAGTTACAGTAAAATCAATCAATCAACCATATTTGAGAACCACTTAAGCATAGATAGATAAGAAATTAATATATAGAAACCACTTGAGTCTAGTGAACAATGGCTAATAATCCTGTGGAAAAGAAGTAAGTACGATACAAATTTAAAAAAATGCCTTTTCATACCAGGTCACACTCACACACTAGGGGGGTATTTAAAAAATTATCTAAACGACAGAAAAACAGAGGTCTTAGGAAGGCAGTCAATCAAACTCTAAATGAAGTTCAAGCCTTAGAAGTCACAGCTGTAAGGGCAACATCATCTGCTTCTTGTGTACCTCTTTTGCTAAATATGAAAAATTACTTGAAATACGAACGTATCTCATAAAAATTAGAATAAAACATGCATTTTGCTTGACGTTATATAGTAAGAGTCACTATCAAACAATGTCAAAACCGAACTTTAAGATCTAAATTTAAACCGTTTTAAATTTTAAAACTTCTTAGTAAATCTGGCTGGTAGTGTTTTTTTGCTTATAAACACCCAAGCATAAATTATTATAAGACTTGCCAAATGATCCAGTGTATTATGAGTTTGGTAAGTGTTGCGCTGCTACATTATTTTTTTTTTGCAGATGACATATCCGGTGATGAAGTGATGTCTTAGATTATTTTTTTAGTGTTTTATTATGTTTGTATAATAATGTACAATATATTATGTATGTTTATTGTTCATATACTTAGTGTCCATGGACGCGAGGAAAAAATCTTCATTATTGATTTTGCGACCAAAGGTCAATTCTTTTTTAAAATATTCTACTAGTCAAAAAAGAAATAGGTTTCTCAAATAAAAATTTCAGAATAGATATAATAGGTGTTATTAAATTAAGAAAACATGAATGTGTTTCAGGAGAGAGGTACCATTTTTATAATCTAAAGCGAAGTCTGAATGCAATCTTGAAATCAAAATTCTGATTTTTTTACCTTTATAATAATAATGATGCAAATATGAATACTTGCAGTATTTTTCAAGAAATTGAGATATCCGTTTAAGGAAACGTCAGTGTTAGGTAAGTCTTTTATTACGTTTGTCTAAATCTTGTTTTTTGTCAAATGCTACTAAAAACACAAAACAAGTAGGTACTATTGTTATTGATTTTAAAATTAGAATATAGTATTTATTTTAGATTATAAACAACTTTGTTTTATAAACATTTTGTCTAAAAAAATAATAACTTCTCTCTTGAAGCATATTCTTGTTTTCTTAATTTATTAACACGCTGTAGATCTAATCTTAATTTTTATATGGAAAACTTAATTTGTAGACGAGCAAAACTTTTTAAAAATAATGAATTTTGGTAGTAATATCAATAATAACAATTTTATTCTGCTTGTCAATGTACATGAACACACCGTATATTTTTTTGGATAAAAATAGAATGTTGTGTATGCCTAGTGGATGTTTATATATTATATTGGTATATGTTTTGGATAAAAATAAACGTTTTTATTCTTAAAAGTCACTTGTTATATTTTTAATTATTAATGCTCCCTGTATAAAAAAGGGTGTCTCTTGTACAGAGTAGTCTCAAATCGACCCAACTATTTTGAATCGAAATATCAACAAATCTATTTATTGTAACTAGTAATTGTTGTTAATCTAAAGACACAAAAAAAAGGAGATTTTACTTTTTAAAAATCACATTTCATTCGCAGGGTCAATTTTTCTTTAATGGTCCTTTTTAACGTTGTCAGATGTGGATTATTCGTAGAGAATATACTTAAGAACACAAGAAAAATCAATTAACCTAGCCGAGTTAAAAAGGAACGTTGAAAAAAAAGTCGGGCTGTTTCCCACAGAACTTTTTATGATCGTTTGCAGCAGAGTCCGTAAACACTTCGAGGACTGCTACGAATAAAATAGGTAGTCATTTAAGAAATGTCATTTTTAAAAGTAGTTCTTTTTGACTTTAGATTAACAACAATTAATTACTTAAAATAAATAGATTTGTGATATTTTGATTCATAATAATTGTTGGGTCGATTTAAGACACCCTGTGCAATAGGATCCGTCGGATAAACAAAAAATGCCTTAGGTGGCACTTCGATGGCCATGCATTACATTAATCGCAATGGTCAATTGGTATTGGGCCTCAATTGGCACTGCAGCGTAAATTCAAGTGACCTTTATTGGCTAACTATTGGGTAACCATCATTGTTCTTTTAATGGTATAAATGTTTTGTGCCACTGATGGCTGCATAAATGGTCAGTTGATGGTCCAATTAGGTCTACTGTTGGCAAAGTTAACTATGGCCAGCTGCTGGCCGGTGGGACATCCCACTCCCTAACCAATGATGGTTGCCATCAAAGAACCAATTGTGGAAATGCTGGATACTAAATACAGTTCCGTCAATGGCCCATTTATCTGTGTTTGCTGGGTGCTTTTACTTGATATTTGGTGTCACAGTATGGTATTCTATACGGTCCAGTTTACCGAGTTTGCTGGGCAAACCTAAATCATTACTAGAAATATATAAGTCCGAGAAGACTTGGTTGGTGCCCTCCGAGGGTAGGTAAGAAAAAAGGTAATCTCTTCGCCCACGGCCCAAAGTCGCCCTGTGCTAGTCCGGCTTAACATCTGTGGGCCCCAATTGCTAAAAAGGGGTCACAATCAAAACCGGTGTAAGGAAAAATACCTTAAAATCTATGAGTTGTAATTTTAAATTTTTGTTCTAAACACGATAAATAGTTAGTGCAAATAGTCTAGTATCCATATATTTAATAAAATAGTTAATAACAAAAAGTTGTACACATATTGTTTTTATTTCGCGCGCAAAACTGCTTTTATGGCACATTTGATTGAATTATTAACCTCGACCTTACAGTTTTGCTTTGCTCATTGGCCATTAAAAAACACTTTTTTACGCACTTAATGCAAAAATAACTATTTTGCAATATGTTTTTATTTTTTGCTGATTTAAATATAGTAAGTCGTTTATCACCCTGTATATATTTTTTAAACTAATATTTGTTCCATTTTAAACATTTAAAGAACTATTTCTTCAAATTTAAATAAATGTAAACAGCGGACTAATTTTATTTTGTTTTAATAAAGACCGCAGAATCCATTTAAGACTCCCTGGAAAGTCATTTATTACTTTAATATTTCTTTGATATTTCGGGAATCATAATAAATCGGGTTTCTCTAATCTTAATTAATTGGCACTCTCAAAAAAGTTAAGGCGGTCGCAATTTTCTTTTAAGCTTCCTCGTCTCTCTTGGGTACGTCGCACCTGCACCAGCACCTTGCATTGATATCTAATGCCGTTTACTTCAAACTTACTGAAGCTATTGAGTTTATTTTAAGATATATTCATTTGCTAAGAGATACTGAAGCTTTTTTTTACTTTAGTGCTATTAACGAACGCAATGATATATTTTTCAAAAATATAGATTTTAAAGGCGTTTGTGAGTCTGTAGATCCTTTTTCATTTTAACCATTAAAAATTACAAAAGTGACTAAGAGAAATTGCTGGAAATTATTTTTAAATTACTAGGTTGGCCACTAGGGAACGTAACTAGAATGACGAATGAAAAAGAGGAATTTTTCAAAAATTTTCTTTGGTGTATCAAAGGCAGGATTTTTTCAATCTAATGAAGATTCGGGATAACTTTTGTGTTTTAGTTTTTGCTCTACCATTTTATTTAAGGGAGATAGGAAGGAACAAATGGTGCTATAAAAAAAACTCACAAGTTTGGTGGGGCTTATAAGAATTTGACAAACTTGAACCCTCTAAATAGGGATTCTTGTGCTTTATCAATTTAATAAAACCCTAAGTCATTCTTAGCAAAAAGATAGAACCAAAGCTTAAATACAAAAGTTAACAAGAATTTTCATTAGATTAAAAAATGCTGCCTTTGATACACATTTACTATACAGGGTGTCTCACAATGGCCGTCCATTATAATATTTCGAAAAGTAATGCGATTTGAATCCTGCATATTTGGATAATGTAGGTTTCGGAGATGCTCTTATTAAATAAAATAACACCGACCATATTATGCGACTTCCGGTTATATCGGAAGTTGTTACAAACTTACTTATTTTAAATAGAACACCTTGCATATAATATTTTTTGTGTTTCTTTTTTATTTCCAATAACTTTTATTAAACCTTTTTTTGTTCTCTCTTTGCAATTCCCTATAGAGCACTTTTTAAGACTTTTGTTATTTTTCAAAATGGCGTATCCGTTTGCGAGCAAAAAATTTTAATTCTAAAATTTTTGCCCTGTGACACGGTGTCACTAAAACTAAATATTTTTTCAAAGATAAAAGAGTAAAACTCAAAATTCGGTTGTGAAATTGAATATTATGTTGCTCGATAATTAATTGTCAAAAAATTTAATTTTAGATACAGGAAAGTAAAAAATTAACGCTCTTTAATCTTTATCAAAATTTTTTTTTAAAATTCATTTTTTAAATACGATACTACGCCGCTGGTTCATTAAATTGATAGGCGATAACGTTTTCTATCTGTCCATATAGGCTGTCCCTATACCTAACTAGAAAACTTTTAAACTTATTTACGGGTTTTCGCAAAATCATCCGACTGTCAAGCAGTCTTCTTGATTTTTGGAAGGCAACAAAATAATATGTTTTTACAAACAGGTGTCATTGGCAGTTACAATTATTACTTTTTATTTATTGTTTATCTTTTGTCTATCCTTTCTGCCAAAAATCAATTGGGTATTTGGAGGACCGTAAGTAAGTTTAAAAGTATTCTAAGGTATAATAGGGACATCCTATGTGGACAGATAGGAAATGGTCTCGTTCATTCATTGAATTTATCAACAATGCAGCATTGTATTTAAAAAAAATTATAGTCGTATTCACTAAAAGGGTCTAAATTTAGTCCGAATAAGTCAACTAAGTATTGTTTCGTAAATGTTTTTTGGTTTGTCTTTAAATTCTTTAAAAAAAAAATTATTTTGATAGGTATTGTTTCCTTCAGTAGATCTAAAACTATTTTAGTAAAAACATCCCGGTAAAAGTATGTATTGGAAAAACGATTTAAATGCAAAGAATCAAATTAACGAGGAAACGTTATATGGCGTAATAAAACAATGACATGGTGAAAACATAACCGGGAGACTAGAAGATCTAAATATTTTGATGAACTAAATTTAAAACTCTTGATTACAGGTGAAAGTTTTTAATAGTAATGATAATCGACTTTAATTTAAGATAACAAGGAATATAATAAATAATTAGTATAGCATATCAAAGTCAACATGGGAATCTGCTATTCTGACTTAGACAATTTTAATAAAGAAAAAAAAGTGTTACTTTTTTACGTCCCTGTATCTAAAATTCCATTCGACAAAAATAATATCTAATTCCACAACCGGAATTTTAAGTTTTACTTTTTTATCTTGAAAATGATATTTAATTTTAGGTGATACCCTCCTAAAGGTCAAAAGTTGAGGAAAACATTTTGTTTCTAAAAAACAGATAAAGTTGGTCAAAAACATGTTTGATAAAAGTTACTGGAAATGAAGAAAGGAATATTAACAAAAATATATTATATAGGGCGTTTCATTTAAAATAAGTAAGTTTGAGACAACTTCCGGTATAACAGGAAGTTGCATAATATGATCGTGGTTATTTCATTTGAAGAAATCGTCTCCGAAAACCGCATTCCTTAAATTTGCAGTATTCAAATCGGATTACTTTTCGAAAGATTTTAATGGATACATGGTCACTGTCTGACACCCTGTATATGAGGATTTTTAAGAAAATTCGGTTTTTGTTTTGTCACTATAGTTACGCCCTTCAGCGGTCAACCTAGAATTTAAAAAATATTTTCCAGCAATTTCTCTCTCTCAAAGTCACTCTTGTAATAGATATTTTTTCCGCAAGTCGTACGGTAAACGGTTTCTGAGATATAGCCGGTAGTTATTCTTAGTTGACCACCCAGTATATAGGCTTTTGCTGTCACGAAATATTATTTGCAAAACGTCATTAAATAAGTATAGTTTTGGTGCCGCTGGATGGATACAAACGTTGTTTGTCTTCTAGTGGAATTTGAAATGAGGTATTTGATTTGTAAAATATAATCTATTCTATTCTGGCATAAATAACTGTATATTTCGAAAATAAAAGTTAAATTTGCAAATTTGTGCCTGAGAAACACAGTTTAAAGATGGGTTTTTGAAAATCATTTCTTAATTCGAAATGATACAATAACAGTACATACCAAAAAGTTTGTTTATTTTACATAAGATAATAATATGCATTTATGAACAATTAACAGAGGTATGCAAGGTTGTAGGATTAACTTTAATCTGGTTTAAATTTATTTTTACCGTGGTAAAACATACCAATAAATTATTTTATGCCGGATTAAAAGATAATCTGGATTAAGGACTGGTGGTGCATACCGCGGTAAGTAAACCAAGCATAATAATTTGCATAATTTTTGGAACTTTTTTTAATTTAAATTCTATTTTTGCAATTTTTAAAAGGCGATTTGCTCTTAATATAGGACCTATGTTTAACAAATTAGCGCCATTCAACGAATACGAAATGAAATTTGTATCGAAAAGTTATTTTGAAAGTACCAACCCGCTAAAATTTTTGTTTCGAACATCTCATTCCCACCGAGTATAAACGGGGGTGAGAGAATAGAAAGATATGGTTCTTTGACCGCAATATGTATTATGGGAAAAGACGAATCAAATATGCTGAATTAACCATATACCATATTGTTTACACATAGCTTAGTACTTTAGGTAACTTACGCATTTCATTAAAATCGGTTATAGGCACTTTCCATAACACTGACAAAATAAAATATACTTGAGTATGTACCTGCAACCTGGTTAAAAAATTAAATTTTCATTTTTAATAATAAAAAAGCTAATTTACTCTGCAGGTACCATAGCGTAAATCCGGCTCTATTGGCCATAGGGTGAGAGATAGCCATATCGATATTTGATTCATAAAGCATAATAAGAGAGCTGCATGGCATATTAGAATGCAGTTTCTGCACTTTTGCTTTGTTGAAGTGATTTGAATTTGCTGTTAACTTTTGCGCAAAGTTGGACAAAATAGTTTCATAATATAGGTGAAAACTATTACCTCAGTTACTTAATAGCTCAAATTTTTTATTTAATCCAACTTAAATGTTGTTTTTAAATCGAATGTATTTTTTAAAATGGGAAGTAATGATCACATTTATGTTGGGGCAACTTGACCATGGTCACATTTATCCCCAAGGTAAAGCAAGCTGATGCTATAATAGGTTAGTTTAGGCAGACACCTAAAAACTATGGAAAAAAAAGCTAGCAAACGGAGTTCTTATTCGCAAGAAGATCTTAAACGTGCTATTGAGCAAGTGAAAGCAGGTTCATCTGTCCGTAATGCAGACAAAGAAAACAACATCCCAAAAAAAACCTTAGGCGTAAAGCAATTAGCCCCCCATACACCAACATATAAGTTGGACCGATTTGATCCGAGAAGCTAGTCTGTGACCACTTTTGGTGGAATCACCAAACATCAACAGAAACCAAAAACTTAGGTATTATGAGAAAAGAGAAAGCCAGAGAAAGTTAGTTGCGAAAATCAAAAGAATTAAAAAATTGAGAACAACTATGTCGGATTTGGTTATTGAGGCAGTCAATGCTATGATTATTAATAATCTTGTTAATTTCCATGATTTCAAGAAGGTCTAATTTATTGCCTTTATTGCAAGTGTGACGAAACTTTGTACTAGAATCCGGGTCAGAAATATGATTATCAGTATGGATGTGTCTAGCAAAGTTAGATTTAATTTTTGAAGGAGAGAGGTTTTGATTTCTGGCTTTCACTATTTCTTTACAATGTTCATTTACTCTGACATAAAACCTGCGTGTCGTTTGACCGACGTAGGCAGCTGAGCAACCATCAGTAGAGCAACATACACTGTAGACACCGGATTTGTTATTAATAGATATGAATGGAATCTTTCGAGTTACATAAGAATCACTATTATTACTTCTACTCTTAAAGAAATAATGCCTACATGACGTAAGTTTTCACAAATTTATTTTTCCGATAAAATTATAACCTTAAAAATGTTTTTTTTTACTTATCAAATAATTCTTTTTTACAACATCTACAATTTTCAAATTTTCCATATAATTTTCTCTCCTCACACCGTTTGAACCGTTGGCACCTATTGTATTTCTTATATTCCTTATTCTATTCTCCTGATTATGAATGTATATACATTCGAAACATGTAGCCCCTGAAGATGGTTTTTTTTTCTAAATGTTTTCGAAACCATCAAGAGTCAATCTAAAATATTTAGAAAAAACTCTCTCCAGAGTCCCCCCTCCAGGGGTCTGTAGCTAGGTAATCAGGGAATAAAGGACAACATTTTATAACCTTATTTCGGCTCAGTTTACGTAATACCCAATTATTGACCATACCTTTTAGGACAAAGGACATATTATATCATAGTGACGACAAGTGTTTCCATTGTCGGTTACGCAATGATAAATTAATATGAAAAATAATAAAGCAAAGAACCGCGCACTTCTCTTATGGAAAATGGCCCTCGGTTAAATTTTCTAAATTTTTAGTATGTTGTAGAGAATGCCATTCTGATCAAAAGTATTCCTGGCCACAACAATATCTGCCGACCAGTTTTTGAGATACATGGTGTCCAAGTTGCAAAATATGAATTGTCAATACATTATATTTTCCTAGTTTCTAATATGAATTCGTTTTCTTTTCTAAATTTTTGATGGCCCTGTCGTAGATAGGATGGAATACTATAAAAATAGTTTAAATTTTTTTATTATATACCGGGTGAGTGACGAAAATAATTTAATATTTTTTGTTAAATCATTGAATTTTCGGCATTAAATTAAATTTTTACAAAGTAATACTGTAGATGACATTAGCTCGGAGCAGAATTTATATTATTTATATTTATACATGGTGACTCAAAAAAGGTAATATTTTTTTTATTAGTTTTGAAAGAAATTTTGTAGATATTTCTTTATGTACTACTTGTCGCTTATCGTATGCTTCCAAATATATATAATTATCAAGGTTATACAGGGTGTTCCCGATGATAAGCGATAGAAAAATAACATAAAAATGCATGTATTTATAAATCACCCGGTATATTAAAAATGTATCGGTTAAATTTCGTTATTTTTTAATATTTTTTGCTTGAAGTGTTTTATTACATGTTTACTATTGATTTCCCTTTTTCTATGACCAGTTCTGGAGATATGCAGCGTCGAACAGACTCAAAAGTCAAAAAATAAGCAAATAAAATAAAAAAAAATTTTATTTCAATAAAATTTGTTATGTAAGTTCGTATTATGGTTGAAAATAAATAGATTTAATGCTATACAACATACAGGGTGTTTCGAATAATTAGGGACCTACTTATTATTTTTGGAAAAAATAATTTGGATATAATAAATTGTTCATAGTTTTATATATATTTCTTATTTGCAATACAGTGTTAGAATACCCTAATTATTCAAAACACCCTGTAATAACAATATTAAACATTAAATATATATATTTTTAATCATAATATGAACTTACATAACAAATTCTATTGAAATTAGTTGCTTATTTTTTGAGTTTTAAGTGTATTCGACGCTGCATATCTCCAGAACTGGTCATAGAAAAAGGCAAATCAAACATGTTAGTAAGACACACAAGCAAAAAATATTAAAAATAACGAAATTTAACCGATCCATTTTTAATGTACCGGATGATTTATAAATACATGCATTTTTATGTTATTTTTCTATCGCTTATTGAATAATAAATCGTTTTTCTCTTATTTTAATTAATTGGGTCTTTAAAAGTTTAATTTTCGGAGCGTTAGATGTTTTGCTAAAGAGGGAGATTGGAACGTGTATAAATCCTGCGAAACAGCAAAATTTATAGGTACGTAGTTGTTTCAGATAAAATACTGCTTTTATAGAATTTAAAGATTTATTGACCGACATTTTGTCGAAAATTACGGCGACAGGGTGTTATTTAAATAGTAAAAATGTGCACTCAGTGGCGGCTCCTAATATTTTAGTAAGGGAGGAAGAACAAGTATTTAAGCGGTAAAAAGCAAAAAGGAAAACAAATTTGGTCCACGACCAAATATTGCTAAATTTAGTCAATATTTTATAGTAAATATACTTACTAGTGACATTGGACATTGGCGTCTCTTTCGTAAGGTCATTTTGGTCAATTACCTCCCTCGATTATTCTCTTCTTATATAACTTAATCTTTATTAAGTTTAAATTAAGTTTAAAATTCATCCTCGAACAGTCAAACTTCGTTTGTTTCGGTATTATTACTATTACCTCTAAAATAGCCCTCGTATTTTACGAGAATTTTATGATTAAAACCACTCGCTGCCAAGTAAACTACACGTAAGGGTACCTATCGCACGCCCCCGCAGCATATTCTGTCCAAAGGAGCCTTGACTAGCTCAGCTGTTTCCTTTACCAGACAAATTGTAATGTGCAAGAGAGAAATAAACGCATGATACTACTGAAAGGAAAGACAAAGAAAAATAATCTCTTGGGGTCAGAAATCAAATAAAACTTCGATGGGGTTCTGATGAAAGTTGTTATTTTGCAGAACGTGTGGAAAGAAGAACGCAGTTACACAACACCTTGAAAAGAAGCCATGAAGTGACATCGGGAAACGCCGCATCAGCTGGGAGTTGTGGATCCACAAGCTATTATGTATTATGACGCGCGGCAACGGGTGAGTTTTTTATTCTTTCTGATAATATTTTTTGTTTTTTTGGCTCTGTTGCCATTATATTGATATTGAAAAATGTACAAAAAAGTAATAAATAGTTTTGGATAACAAGAACAACTTAGCTAATAATTATCAAATAATAGTATCTAATATTGCGTTGAGAAGCTGTTTTTGTTTCGATACGAGTGGATTATTTGATCGATCAAAAGTAATATTCTATTATACAAATTATTATCTTCTGCGTTTAAATTACTGGTTTGGTTATAAACTTCTAAAGTCTCAAAATTTAGTAAGCTTAAGGCTTTGTTTAAGAAATCTACGCTTGTCTTAAGAAAGTCACCTACTATCTGGGTAACTTCGTTACTTTCACACTGTATGAATTGATACCTAGTACCGAGACAATAAGTTTTCAAGCTGAGACCACCTGCTTAGTTTCATTTCAAAGGGTAAAATCCATTTCAAATCATTGTAAGCCAATTCATTACCTTTCAAAAAAAACCTTAACCTTTATATCAATGTCCACTGAAACCTGTTTAACAATATTTATACAGTCATTGGTCAAATCTAAACTATGAAAATATATTTTTGAGTCACTTACAATTTTTACTTCCCAAAATTCAGAAGTATTAATTTTTTTTGAATAATTACTGAGATCCTTAAAACTTTTTATAAAATCTGATTGCTCAAAAGCTTGATTAAGTTGAGAGGTACGCTCTTGTTGTTCCTCGTTTCTCTCCTCTGGACTTTTTCTTGGAATGAGAACAGTTTTTGACAAGTAAGCAGCCTCACTTTAGTAGGATTTTTTTTGTGGTGCCATCAGGCAAAATATAAATATCCTTACGAATAATGTGACTGGGGACAAAATGCTTAGCACAAACTACAGAATACTATGTGGGCGACCAATTAGCCCTTGGAATGGCTTTTAGCCATAAAATTTTCAGATTGTCATCTTTTGGGAAGTAAAAAACTGATACACCTGCTTTTAAAGCACTTTCATAGTTAGAGTTACTGCCAGGATACAGCAGGAGTTTGGCATGTTGATTAATAAACAAACTAAAAGAAAAAAATAGTACTTACCTAAGTACTTAGGTATCTAGAGGTATCCTACCTACTTACGAACTATCTCTGCTAGTGATATTTTTAAACTAATTCACATATACCTTCAAGATAAATAAACACTTCAATATTTAATAAATTAACTGTAGCAACAAAACAATAAAATTTATCCCAAAGAGCTAACTAGAATACGAAAAACACACCTTTTAAATTAAAACAAATCAAATTCTGCCGTCATTTATAAGACCCGTAAACAAACCGCCCGGCCGGTCAGGCTATTAGACTCCTCATTTTATTAATGCTATTACAGCAAGCCCGCACAAAAAATGTTCACTAATATTTTTTAGAGGTTCTTATAGCATTATGTCACTTAAATTTTCTATTAGATCAATCGAAAACCGGAAAAAAATACAAATTGATACGAAAAACCGCAAGGTTAACACCTGAATCAGGAGTAAATGACATACTAAAACATGGTTAACTTAAAAAACGTCACGTGACAAGCGTACCGCCAAGCAGTGTTGTCAATGTTTCTGTTTCGTGGCTTGGTAAGTAAAAAGGGTCCCAGCCGACACACTGACGTCAAATTGACGTAACTTTTTCGTCATTTGCGACGTCAGGGGACGAATAATAGTACGTCTTTTTGACGTCAGAAATGACGTTATGTCACATCCCAATGACGTCAGCTAATGACGTCGTATGGACCATAGAAATGACGTCATATTAACGTCAAATATATCCTTTAACTGACGTGTTATAATTATTTATATTATATATTTTTAACGGATTTGGAAAAAAAATAAAACCACTAATTTAAACGAAACACTACTTTATTTTTAAATTTTTAATCCCAATATAGGTATGTCTGTATCAGTGACAATAATATGCCATAACAATGACAATAATATGTACCATTTGTTAACATATTATCTTAAGGTGGGAGTATCAACATGCTTGCTAACCTATAACCTATTTCGCGTAGATTTATTTATGTTTTCTAGCTTTTATACAAAATTTAAAGAAAATCAGTATCGACTTGATATTCTATAGGTAATAATTGACATATTTATTAAATATCAAGGAATTTCATAACTTATTTTAGGAGAATTGTATAGCGAAAAATATCGGGTAAGATTTTTTTTTACATTATTATGTCATTGTCACTCATTATTCTTTCACTATACAGTTCTCCCAAAATTAGCAATGAAATAAATTGATATTTTTGTAATATATCAGATACTACCTAAATAATGTACCGACGATATTGATATTCTTTAAATGTTACTTATTAAAATAATAAACTCAAAAAATCAACGCGAAATAGGTTATAGATTGGCAGTAGATTGAATGACGTTGAGAATTCAACCTTAACTTGAAAATAAAATTTTCTTGACAAAGAATTCGAAAAACTAAATAATAAAAATAACTATATAAAACTAATATACCTAACAGTAACACAAGTTAAAAGAAATACAAGATTCTAGAGGGTATGTACGAGAGGGAGAGCAAAATGATGTTCAATAAATGGTAAAACTAACCATTTTGAAGTGACATTTTATATATATAATACACATACATTACATATATATAACAAACAATAACCTCCAGAAAAATAGCGTTTATTAGTAATAAACTTTAAACTTTCACTAGGTAGGTACGCGATGCGATGGCTGACCGTTCGGGCTTCCAGATTTTCCAGCTGCTTCTTCGAGATTACAATTTTAGTTTCCTTAGTTCCCATTAGAGGCGCTGGTTAGGCACGAGGGCGGGAAACGACACTAATATGATTTTGAAAGGGAAATATAAATATAATTTGGTTTATAATCTTTTATATAAAGACCTGCCTAAAAAAACTGATGAATACCTTTTTAATTTTGTAATACTAAATAATAAAGGTTTTTTTTTAATATAGTGCAGGCCATAACGGAAAAGAATTGTCAAGGGTTTTTAATAGATGAAATAGCGCAACCAAACATACACACGTCCATTAAACTGTCCCTAAAAGAGTTATGGACTTTTTTTGTTTTGGTATTTTGTGGAATATTATATATTAAGGTTTATGAACATATACTTATAGACGTCTTAGTGACGTCTTATTGACGTCTACACTACTACGTAATACTGACGTCTTATTACTGCCGTCAGTACGACGAAATTTTTTCGTCATATGACGTCGGAGACCTTAAATGACCAAAGAATGACGTCTGGGACGTCAGTGTGACGTCAGTGTGTCGGCTGGGGTTGTGGCAGTTATATTATGACGGAAGTAGTGTTCTCAGTTTATTTCCTAAAAACATTGTTAGCGCAACTTGACCCAATTCCTCAACTGTTTTCTGCAGTATGGAGGATTGTATAATGTGTTTATTCAAATATTCATTGCCAGTTTGTAACTGTTTACATTTAATTTTTATTTATCGAATTTACGTCCTACTGGTGACGGCCGTGTTTGATAATTTCTAGGTTTTTTTAAAATTATTTTTAAGTGGGTTATGTTAAATAGTTGCTTGTGTAAAATGTAGGTTAAACAAAATATTTACAACATAAAAATAGTAATCCCTAGTTTGAATTTTGGTAAATGTTTTATGTTTAAAACAAATGGTCGTTCATGAACCAGCATCTGACTGAAATTGAAATAGTTCCATTGGTTGGGGGACTAGACCGCCTTTGCCCACAAAAAGTTAGACACCTCTATTACCTCTCTATTATTCAAGGCTGTTTGTCAGATTTTTACTGTGATTGGTCAATAACGGCAAAGATAATAGTCATACTGGGTTAAGCCCGTGAGAACTACGTTACCGATTTATTTATAGTCGCTTTAATAATGAGCAACCGACGGCGTTTTTCCAGGCAGAGGTCTACGTCATTCTGACTACTGCAAGTCTGGATGACGTCAGAGACTGCCAAAAGCGGGTAATATAATATATCTGCTCAGACAGCCAAGCCGCCCTCAAGGCGATATGCAAACCCCCAGGGTAACGTCAGAGCTCGTTGAAGATGCCCTGGAAATACGTTCTACTAGATCGAAAAGGTTAGGCGAGGACACAGCTGCACACAGTAGTTGGGGAAAGATTTAGGGGTAGGCAAAAACGATCGATTTAATCTACTTGCCAGGTTGCTGAATCTTCCCACAACTTGATCTATTACTATACATACAGGGATAGTTTAAATAACCGGAACGGCCAATTTTCTTCAAAACTACCAAGGCTAAATCAATGAATTTTGGTACAAGTGGATAACTTAAAAAATTGATTTGAAAATTGACAATTGCAACGTTGCCAGATTTTGGGTTTTTTGTGTAACTCAAGGAATGTTTTTTTTTTCAAATGTAACACTACCCTTTTTTTTATGGAATTCGATTCCTCCCATCAACATTACCATTTTGTGAGAGTATTAAATTTGTATCTCAAATAGTTCTATGTGAAAAAAAGTTAATTAGTTACATCTCTAACTCTAAAAAATCCAATCTATTTCCATTTAAAAACGTTTCAAATAATGTGAATAGGAAGGTTGGTAGACATAATGTACCTAATAGTATCGATAGTATCGAGGTATTATACCCCTTTTCACACCTACGCAAGTAAACTTAACGAGACATACACCCCTTTCCACTACCAACTTAAGATGTGATGAAAATTCAACGTTATGTTATTACACTTTTTTGGACCACCCTATACATGCTAAAATATTTTCTCGACATACATCTCTTATAGCAGTACAAGGCAGTAAACGAATTACTTAATTCGTATCCAGACGCGGCCAGAAGCGCTAATGCTAGATTCTGTATATATCAAAGCGGGAAAGGAGTCAAGCGGAGGTGTTTACCAATTTTTCTGTTTTAACTAATTATTTTGCTAATGAAGGAGCATTAAGGGGTCTGTTCCCTCTTCTTTCTGGCTATTATTTCTTATTTAAAGCTAATTCTCATTGGGCTTATTAATCAAAATTAAAAATACCCACCGCAACATAATTATTCCCAGAAAGATCAAAGTGAATATTAAAATATTAATTTAATTAATTAATCTTCCGAAGGACTTTAACAAGAGGTTGAGCTTTATATTAAAGCTTAATTAATTTTCCAAAGCCAACTGTGTAGAAATTTAAAATTTAAGCGGATGTACAAATATTAAAAACTAATAAAACATAATATTATAATTATTTTTCTTTAAAACTTATTTTTGTTTAAAACGTTGATGGCTGATGACTGGTCGCTATTATTTAAAGTACTGTGGTATATAGTCACGTCAGTGACTAAGAGCAATTGCTGGAAATTATTTTTATGTTTCTAGGTTGACCGCTAGTGACTATAGTGACCAATCAAAAATATTAAATAAAATAAAATAATTCACTCTACGCTTACGTGAAAAATCCAGTCGGAAAGTATTTGCTGATTTGCAGCGAAAGCGAAATAAAATTCGCGCTCGAATAAGAAGTTAACACTTGGCAACGTTGAATCTTGATCGATCTCTTTTTAATTCGCGTCATTTTTTTATTTATTTCTGGACACATTAAAAGCCAAAAGTTCGGACTTGCCATAATACGTATAAGAAATCCAGGTTTGTCACATCGGCTTTATTATTTATTTATAAAATATTAAGCAGAGATAAACACCCTGTAAGTTATCATCTTATATGAACGATTAAAAAATTTTAGACTTCCATTGTCTTTATTTGTTTTGAATCACAACGTTTTAACTGGTAAGTATCTCCAGTCGTCTTCAGGTGAATACTAAATAAGTAAAGTAACTACAGGACTATTTATAATAGCTAGGTGCACTGAAGCATAACTGAGGTGGGTGCAGTCATGCGTTCAGTTGGCACGCGATCTTAACCTAAAATTACATCTATCTAACAAAGGTTTCCAGATATTTCTTATGTCTAATGATGGTTTACTAAAGCAGCCTGGGTTCTGGTAAATAGCAGCAGCTTCCTTGAACCTCTTTTCCTCCAGTGGTTCCTGGTTCCTTATGTAGGATTTCAGCTTCTTACCACATGATATGGTGACCATGTTTTCAGGCATGGTCGGCTGCACGTGACCTTTCGGTCTCTCCTTTTAACGTATTGTTTTTGTATTCTTTAATCCTTGTTTCTAGTAGTCATAATGTCTCACCTATATAAGATTGGCCGCATTCGCCGGGGATCTGGTAGACGCTATTTTTCCTATCTTTTTGACTTGTAGGCTTTGTCTTCGTCAGGTGGCTTCTTAGGGTGTCCCTCGAGTTGAATACGGTGTTGATGTTATATCGTTGTCCTAGTCTTCTTATTTTCTCAGATACTCCTTTGACATACGGAATATTGAGTGTTGGTTGTGCCTCTCTGTTTGCTTCTTACGCATTGGGTTGATTCTTACGATTTTCCCATATTTTGTCAACTAATCTTGTGTGGTAGCCATTTTTGTTAAGGTCGGTTTTAATGTAGTGAGTTTCTTTTTTTAGGTGCTTCTTCCGAGTTACAGATTGTAATTGCTCTATCCACAAGAGTTTTAACTATGCCATGTTTCGTATTAGGACAACGATATAATATCAACACCGTATTCAACTCGAGGGACACCCTAAGAAGCCACCTGACGAAGACAAAGCCTACAAGTCAAAAAGATAGAAAAAACTGCGTCTATACAAGATCCCCGGCGAATGCGGCCAATCTTATATAGGTGAGACATTAAGATCATTAGAAATAAGGATTAAAGAATACAAAAATAATACGTTAAAAGAAGAGACCGAAAAGTCAGGTGCAGCTGACCATGCCTGGAAAGATGGTCACCATATCATATGGTCAGAAGCTGAAATCCTACATAGGGAACCACACTGGAGGAAAAGAAAGTTTAAGGAAGCTGCTGCTATTCACCAGAACCCAGGCTGCTTTAATAAACCATCATTAGACATAAGAAATATCTGGAAACCTTTGTTAGATAGATGTAATCTTAGGACAAGATCGCGTGCCAACTGAACGCATGATTGCACCCACCTCAGTTATGCTTCAGTGCACCTAGCTAGTATAAATAGTCTTGTAGTTACTTTACTTATTTAGTATTCACCTGAAGACGACTGGAGATCCATACCAGTTGAAACGTTGTGATTTAAAACAAATAAAGACAATGGAAGTCCAAAACTCTTTCATCATTCAAGAAACATCATTGTCTCCAACCTTCAAACAGTCATCATCTTATATATTTCATCAATTTTGTATTTGCTAAGCTCCCGCTCAAAAAAAATTGTTACGCCGCCAATGAGCATCAAAATTAAAACGTTTCCAATAAACCAGCTGGTATTAAACAAAATGTGATGGATAAAAAACAGACTGTATTTTCCCTGTCGATTTTTTTCAATTAAATTTTGGCGTTTCTCGCAATCGCCTCGGACGCGTTTAAATGATTGATGGGGTTAAGAGCCGTTCAAACGAACGAGGCATTATTTGCGATTTAGGGACGACCGGGTTAAAATACTCGGGCTTTGTTACCCCACCGAAATCCGTAGTGACATTTTCGATAAGTAAGGGTGCAAAATCCAAAATAATTATCGACCGTGGCGAGCTAACAT
The DNA here is from genome assembly GCA_963969555.1 of Polydrusus pterygomalis. Classification (NCBI taxonomy): domain Eukaryota; kingdom Metazoa; phylum Arthropoda; class Insecta; order Coleoptera; family Curculionidae; genus Polydrusus; species Polydrusus pterygomalis. The sequence goes on along the minus strand of OZ018381.1, from coordinate 3,430,811 downwards.
GGGATTCGAAGTATTCCGTTTTTTTTTTGGTTAAATAATATTTTACGAACGAAAACAACAATCGCAAACATATTAAGTTGCAGGTGTCTTTTATTGGTAACAAATTTTGCTTTTTTACTGTAAAAAAAGGTTTTATAACGGGTGTCCCGGATAAGAATGCACTCTACAGGGATCTCGTAAATCGTATAAGATACAGAGATGGTTAACTTAGAGAAAAAAAAAGTTACCCCCACCCCACTAAATTCTTCAACCCTTTGTTTTCAAATTTAAAAAATTCCGAATCCTTCGGAAGATATTTGGGCAAACTCGAATTTTCGCGATTTGGCATTTATTTTTTCTTGCTCTATTGGAAGAGATATGTTAAAATAAAAGTTACATTTTTATTGCCATTTTTTTACTTTAAAAGTTGATGTAATTAGATTTTTAATCCGACGTTTTGTTTTTTGACACCCACCATCAGTTTTGTTCTTGGGTAGGAAACTTTTATTTTATTATTTTTAAATTCCTCTCCTCATTACAAATTTAACGACGTATCACACCTAGATTAATAACATTTTTACAATTAAAAATTCATCATCAAATTTATGGTTTTTTCAGTGTCCGTAACTTAAGCTAATTTTGGCTGGTAGGCTGTGTCAGGCACTTGATTAAATAAATTATAAATCCTTGCTAGATGACAGATTAGGTTAATGTAATCGTTTTGGTTAAGTGTAAATTAACTTTTATGTAATTTCTTTGAAGTGAAAGTTTTGTGTTTTTGAAGCGTTTCCTATTGTAATTTTTTTTATTAAAAAATTATAAAAACATTATTCATTCGCTATAATTTATTTTATTGAATATTGAACGAAATGCTTTACCAATAGATTAATGGCCGCTAACGGCCCCATATGGTGATTCTCCCGATCTTACACCCTTGGATTTTTTTTTCTGCGTCTGATGATGTCTACTGGAAAACTTATAAAGATACTTCATACTTTAAGCCGAAGTTCAAGCCGCCATTGGTAGAATAGCTCCAAGAATGTTATGGATGAAATTGTATATCGTTGCTACGTATGGTTAGAAAAAGATGGTAGCCTTTTTAAAAATGAAATTCAAAAAAATTTGATTGCTGCACACACACACACACCCTCTCACATCCTAAGATTCAATTTTAATAAAAAAATTAATTTAAAGTTTGGTTTTAAAACACGTGTATTTAATAAAAATTTATTGTTTTTCAGAGGAAACTCATTTCTAGTTGGCTTTGAGAACAAAGGAATGTTTATACAAAATAAATTTAGACTTATTCTTATTACTGATGGGGTTTTAAGTGCGAAATGTGTTATTAATATTAGATGTGATACGTCGTTCAATTTGGAATGAGGAAGGGAATTTAAAAATAATAAAATTAAAGTTTCCAAAAATTTAAAAAAAGAATTGATGGTGGTTGGAGAAAACAAAACGACGGATTAAAAATCTAATTACACCAACTTCTAAAGGAGAAAAATGGTAATAAGAATGTAACTTTTATTTTGCCATGTCTCTTTAAATAGCATGCTTAATAGTACACTTGGTAAAATTAGCATTTAACCTCAGTTAAATTCTGCATACCGAAACGAAATAATCAAGTTAAACAAAAAAGTTGATAAAACTTACACACGGTATGTCTTCAATTAACTTTGGTATAATTTGTTTTTGCGGTGGGTGCCTTCTGTTAAATGAACTACTTACTATATTTACTATAAAATATTGACTAAATTTAGCAATATTTCGGCGTGGTCCAATTTTTTTTCATCTGGGATGAGCTTTTTATCCCGAAATTAAAAGCTTATCCAAACTATAAAGTGTCGCCCAAAAGAAAAATGAAATAAATTAAGGAAATTGATAATAATAAGTGTATTGCTAATAACTTAAAAAACTTAATCGAGCTTAACAATTACTTAACCAAGATTTTAGGTAATAATAATTCGGTAAATCAAAATATTTTGAATTTCTCTAATGCCAAGTAATTTGTGAATCTCGTAAGAAAAATAATATAGCGGGTGTAACAAGATCATGGTACACCTCGTATCTTCGTTAGTTTTAAAGGTAATTGATTGAAATTTGGGATATCCCATACACATAATAAGCGGCACTTTTTGACCTACAAATGATTTTTTTTCACTTCCGGTTTCGCCGGAGGTGACAACAACTTTCGATTTTTAAATGAAACACCCTGTATGTTCGATTATGGCTCTTTAACTTGTTTAAAATCTCTCTAATAATTGTCTAAACATTTCGACACAAAAGCGACTATCAGCGCGCGCGTCTTGCCCACGATAATTCCGCCAAAAAAGAGTCACTCGAGAACCGTAAAACGGTGTGGTGCAAAACCCCGCGATTTTTATATCCTAACTAGTTTAGCCGCCAAATTTTACCCCTTATGGGTTACGCCTACGCCGGTCGTTGAAAGAAGAGCAGCGGCCCCAGAGGTACCTTGTGAAGACCCGCTAAGATCATCCCCAAGCCGACGGATCACAGGGTAAGTCGTTTTGGTGTCGTCTCTTTTTCTTTTATCAATCTCACGATTTACGTCCATTTTTCTCTACATGTTAATGAGCTATTAAGCGAGTTTTCATTGGTCCTTCGAGCCGGATTTAAGGAACTTTCTAACTTTCAAAAACTAAAAGTTATTTTTATTTTTTAATTAATTTTTTCATTGTTAAAATCTCTTAACGGTGAATCGCGTTACCTCATTTTGATTGTAAATGTAATTTTACTCATATCTTTTTATGAAATCTTACATTTTCCGCAAAATTTTCAGCCTTTTTCTGAAAATTGTACCTTTAAAATAATTTTAAAATCTGCACCTTCAAGTTGGCCATTTTATGCTCTGTAAAATTGGGCAGGCACAACCTACGGTACGCAACAAAAAACCTTATCGCCAATATTGTTTATCGCTTCTATTGAGGTAGAATTTCAAGTCATAGGTAAACTGCCGGTTAATGTTAATTGGGTCAATAAAACTAAATGTTATTTTAACTGGAACTTCAAAAATTGATAAATATCTTTTTTATATTATCTGCAACTTGAAATCTTGATTGTCTGTCTCCTTTTGCACATCGATCAGCTGTTAATTCTTTATCACCTTTAAAAGTGAAATTAATTAGGGAGTATTTTTAAAAACTTTTACACTGAGGCTAATTCTTCATTTCAAAAGAACACTTTCTATTTCGGGCAGTCGCTTAATTATACTTTTTGGGCTTGTAATTTAAAATTTGAGCAATTATTTAGTTGTTTTGGGCTAATTAAACTCGCTCAAAATGTCCGAAGCTAGAAAATTTAAAAAACTAAAGTTTCAAAGAAACACTTGTCTTAATGAAATTCAAATTTTACTAAACCTCGCTAATCGTACCAAAACAGAGAAGTCCATTTTAAATTTATTTAAAGTTCGATGTGCTGAGCTTGACACTCTGAAGGCAGAATTTCTTGGTTATCATGAAGATATCATTGCTATTTTATTAAATGACGACGAAGTAGATCTAAGTATTGAAAATACAGTACATGATGGATTTCTGAGCCACTTTTTTTCTGTAAAAACCTGTTACATGGAACTGTTTGAGGACAATCAAAACAACAGTATGTCATTAACACGCCAAAGCTCCATGAGTAATCCAGGGTCACAGGCACGCCTACCTAAAATTGTCATACCTATTTTTAAAGGCGATTACAAAGAATTTACAACTTTTATCGATTTATTTAACGCTCTTGTTCACTCTAATAGTGCATTTGGCAGATATTGAAAAATTCAATTATTTGATTACGTCATTAGAAGGTCCTCCGCTATCACTTGTACGTACTTTACTTATGACTGCTGCAAATTATTATACCGCTTATGACATTGTTGTCGATCGCTACGCTAATAAAAGACTTCGCGCGCAAGAGCACTGGCAGGCTCTTGAAAATACACAACCTTTAACTTCTAAAAATCCTAGTGGTTTACGAAAAATTCTTGACATTTTTTCTGAAAATTTAAGCGCTCTCAAAACGTTAGGATTTCCCACTGAGGAATGGGACTTTATTTTAGTTATGATGCTTTTAAAACGTTTAGATAGTGACACTGCTACTAAGTTTGAATTAAGCCATGGTTCCAATGAGATTCCTAAATATACAAATTTAATTGAATTTTTAGGAAAATGTTGCATTGCATACACCACTTTAACTTTTTCACAGTTAAAATCTCCTCCTCCACGCGGTAATACACGCAATTTTTTTATTAATGACTCGAACAAAACTAAAAGGTTGAAGTGTTCTTTATGTAAAGACAATCACACCCTATATCAATGTCAGTTGTTTTTAAAGAAAACCCCGCAAGAACGTTTCAACTTTTGCCGAAGCAAACGTATTTGTTTTAATTGTTTGAGTAATCTACATGATCTAAAAACATGTAAATCAACTTTCACTTGCCGCACTTGCAACCAACGCCACCATTCTTTGTTACATTTACCAAAATTGACAAATCTTGCTGGTGATTCTCGTCCAGTTTTGTCCAATACCCCGCCAACGTGTAGTATAACTCCTCTAGAGGAAACCTCGACCCCTGTGTCTTCTTCGCGATCTATTATTTCAGAACAACCCGCTTCAAATATCGTACAAAATCGTTCGCAATCTTTAATTTCTAATGCCTTCGTTGGTGCTGGAATGTTGCATCACCGCTCAACTGTTCTCTTAGCTACCGCCGTTGTTGAAGTTTTAGACAACCAAGGCTGCTTTCAGTCTATGAGGTGTTTACTTGACTCGGGGAGCATGACTTCATTTGTAACGCAAAACACAGTGACGCGATTGGGTTTGCACCAATCTGAGGGTCACTTTGACATCAAGGGACTTGGCTCGATGGAAGCAAGCTCTAATTGCGGTACTGTAACGCTCAAATTTCGTCCTCATGGTAACGATAACATCAGTTTTCTTACCGACGCCATAGTTTTACAAAAAATATGTGACAATTTGCCTTGTCAAAAAATTAACACTCAGACGTGGTCGAATATTTGCCATTTAAACCTCGCCGATCCGAATTTTTATCGTCCCGGCAAAATTGATGCTTTGCTCGGCGCCGATATTTTCTCGCAGATTTTATTGGATTCTCATATTCCTGAAACCGATAATGAACCATCCGCTATTAACACGCTTTTTGGTTACGTGTTGATGGGACAACACAACCAAATTTTTTCTGAAACTTTATCATTTTTTTTGCAAAAACTTGGAATCGTCTATAGATTGCACTCTCAAAAAATTTTGGGAAATTGAATCCGTTCCTTGTCCTGCTAACCCCTTTTTATTCCCAGAAGATGAAACATGTGAGAATCAATTTTCTACCACGCATGCCCGGAATCATGATGGTAGATATATTGTGACTTTGCCATTAACGGACCCCTCGCCCTCATTTCCTGGTATGCGAGATCTCGCTGTCAATAGATTTCTATCTCTAGAACGCCGTCTTCTTAAACAACCCAATCTATATACTGAATATTGTAAATTTATGCAAGAGTATTTAGACCTAGAACACATGCAGTTAATTTTGAATCCTTTTACTTCACCAATACATCCCTCATCATTGTGTTTTACGCCCAGATAGTCCTACGACTAAACTCCGTGTTGTTTTTAATGGCTCCGCCAAGCTACCTAATCTTATGTCTTTAACTGATCAGTTATTGACTGGTCCTAAACTTCAACCTGACATCGTAAAGATTTTGTTTAATTTTCGATGTCACAAATATGTCATTTGCGCCGATATCAAACAAATGTACAGAATGATACTCGTCGATCCTAGCCAGCACGACTATCAACGGATTATTTGGAGGTTTTCGCCTGAGGAACCTTTAAAGGATTATAAATTGACGACTCTAGTCTATGGGTTGTCCCCCTCTCCTTACTTAGCTCTTCGTACTTTACGTCAATTAGTCGATGATGAAGGTTCACTATATCCAAACGCTTCTTATGCTATTCGCCATCATACTTTTGTTGACGATGTCACTACTGGTGCATCAACTTTTAAAAATGCTAAAATTTTAAAGAATGAACTTATTGAACTTTTTAAAAAGGGATGTTTCGAACTTCGAAAATGGTCCAGTAATTGTCCTTTATTGTTAGACGATTTACCCCAAGATTATTTGAATCCAACCCTTATATCATTTGATCCTGAAAATTTCGACAGTTCTTTAAAAATCCTTGGTTTGCAGTGGAACTCGACCAAGGACTGTTTTCTATTCTCGATATCTCCTTTGGATCGTCCATGTACAAAACGCCATATGTTATCAGAGTTAGCTAGATTCTTTGATCCCATCGGGTTTCTAGCCCCCCTGACTTTTTATAATAAAATTCTTCTTTCAAATCTTTGGTCACTCGGGCTTTCGTGGGACCAAAGTCCGCCAGCAGACATTGTGCGAAGTTGGAATCAATATAAATTGGAACTTGCCTACGAGTTGCACGGATTTTCTGATGCCTCGTCCCGAGGGTACTCTGCTGTGGTTTATCTTCGTATTATTAAGTCTGACAAAACTTTAAAAACCCACTTTATTTGTGCTAAAACGAAAGTCGCTCCTCTTAAAAGCATTACGATTCCTCGTTTAGAGCTCTGTGGAGCTGTTCTTTTAGCCAAACTTCTTCATTATGTTCTAGAAGTGTACAATGATGTTCTTTCTTTTGAGAGGGTTTGCGCATGGTCAGATTCTCAAATTGCTTTAGCTTGGATTCGGTCGTCCCCACACCGATGGAAGACGTTCGTTTCCAATCGTGTTGCCTACATCCAAGAGAAGGTGTGCCCTGATTCTTGGTATTATGCCAGTTCCAAAAATAATCTTGCAGACCTCGCCTCCCGAGGATTGCTTCCATCAGATTTATTACATAACTCCCTCTGGTTTGATGGACCCCCATTTTTGCGATCTAAAACTGATTTTTTGACTAGTATGCAGCCCCCGCCAATTGAATCTAATTTTCTCGATAGTGCAAAACTTACAGAAGAAAAAAAGGTGGTTTTTGCAACATTTTCTTCTGCTACTAATATTCTTGACAATCTTGTCGACAATCATTCTTCTTTTTTGTTTATTCAACACACTCTGGCTTATATTTTACGCTTTATTAATAACGCAAAGGCAACATCCCAAAAAGTTGTAGGGCCACTTACAGCTGATGAACTGACCAAGTCCCTGCATCTGTTAGTAAAGCGTACGCAAGAAATTTATTTTGAAAACGAGTTCAATAATAAACAATTTTCAAAACCTTTACGCAAACTCAAAGTTTTTCTAGATGATCAACATATTCTGCGAGTGGGTGGACGCTTAAAACACTCTTCTCTGTCATATGATGCTAAGCATCCCATCCTTTTGCCTAGAAAATCTCCATTAACTGCTTTAATTATAAAATATTATCATGAAAAGCATTTACACGCGGGACTAAGGACCCTGCATTTCTTGCTTGTCCAAAACTTTTGGATTCTTTGTCCCAAAAGAAGTATAAATTCAGTTTTATGTAAATGTATGATTTGTTGGAAAACAAACCCAAAATCTTATCAACCTCCTATGGGCGATTTACCTGCCTCCAGAGTTTCTCAAGCGAAGGCATTCTCGCACACTGGGGTTAATTTTGGTGGACCTTTTAAAATTTCTATGGGTCGCTATCGGGGTGCAAAAACTTATAAAGCCTATATATGCTTATTTGTGTGTTTTGCCACAAAGGCCATTCATCTGGAATTAGTCAGTAGTTTATCTTCAGAAGCGTTTCTGGCTGCTCTTCAGCGCTTTCTAGCTCGTCGAGGTAGAATAAGTTGCCTTTATAGTGATTGCGGAACTAACTTTGTTGGTGCCGAAAAAGAAATTAAGTCCTTGTTTGAAACTGCTGTTTCGAAAGAAAATATTGCTTGGAAGTTTAACCCCCCTTCTGCACCTCATTTTGGTGGGCTATGGGAAGCTGGAATCAAATCAGTCAAATCTCATTTGAGTCGCGTGGTAGGAGAACAAATTCTCACCTACGAGGAGTTCTACACTGTCCTGACCTTGATTGAAAGTACTTTAAACTCTCGCCCCCTTACTTCTACTAGTTCTGACATAGATGATCTAAATGTTCTTTCCCCTTCTCATTTTTTAACTTTAGAGCCTGTCTCTTTACTACCTACCCTTACCTGATATGTCTCATATACCTCTGGGCCGGCTGTCAAGATTTCAACTTCTGCAACGCATGCATCAAGATTTCTGGCATCGCTGGCACAGAGAGTATTTGCACACGTTGCAACAACGCAGCAAGTGGTTAGATTCCTCTACTTTACCTGATATCGGCACCCTAGTTTTAATAAAAACCCTCCCTCTCAGTGGCCATTAGGTCGCATTATTTCTCTAAGTCTAGGTAAAGATGGTGTTGCGCGTGTGGCAAGTGTAAAAACTGCTAGTGGCACATTCAAAAGACCTTTGGTCAAATTGTGCCCACTTCCAATGTAATTACTATTTACTTGTATATAATTTACTTTGATTTTGTTACTTAGTCTTTTCTTGTACGCTTTGTTTGCATCTAAGAATGCTGTAAGTATATCTTTTAGTTGCGTATTGTTGTTATTGCGGCATGAAGGTGCAAATTTATTTAAAATAGGATTTTTTTTTCTTTTTTTTTCGCGCATTGAAAATTCTTTTATTTTTTATTTTTTATATGTATTTCATATATTGGATTTTTTAAAAATGCATTGCTTAAAGCAATCCATTTTCGTCGGGCGGAATGTTCGATTATGGCTCTTTAACTTGTTTAAAATTTCTCTAATAATTGTCTAAACATTTCGACACAAAAGCGACTATCAGCGCGCGCGTCTTGCCCACGATAATTCCGCCAAAAAAGAGTCACTCGAGAACCGTAAAACGGTGTGGTGCAAAACCCCGCGATTTTTATATCCTAACTAGTTTAGCCGCCAAATTTTACCCCTTACGGGTAACGCCTACGCCGGTTGTTGAAAGAAGAGCAGCGGCCCCAGAGGTACCTTGTGAAGACCCGCTAACATCATCCCCAAGCCGACGGATCACAGGGTAAGTCGTTTTGGTGTCGTCTCTTTTTCTTTTATCAATCTCACGATTTACGTCCATTTTTCTCTACATGTTAATGAGCTATTAAGCGAATTTTCACTGTATATTATTACATTTTTGAATCCTGCATAATTTTCTGAATTCAATTCAATGATACTACAAAAGTGACTTTTCAAGCGTAAGAAATATTTATTATTTAATTTTTATTTTCCATTTAAGTGTGCCATGACGGTTCCGATTTATTCCAATTGATCCATCTAATGCTAGAAAAATCGAAGTCCCGTCAAAAATACTAAATTGCGTTTTTTATAAGCAAATAAAATTCATCGTAATCGTTTTTGGGGTAAAACTCAATTTTTCCAAATGGAACCATATTGGTACCGTGGTACCATTTCTTAGTATTATCAATAAGGAATTTATTTATACCTGGTAATAACATGTGCTATAAATACAATCAAAATTATTGCTAAAAGAAAATACAATTATTTTGTTCTAATTTAATGCTAAGAAGTTACTAAAAGGTGGCTACAAATGTAAAGACTTTTCCAATACACAATAAAAACACCGATAAACCACCGTATACTTATTTGACAATCTGAATAATTTCATTGTTTTCAAAGCCAATTTAGTAACTTCTTAGCATTAAATTAGAACAAAATAATTGTAATTTCTTTTAGCTATATATAATTTTGATTGTATTTATCCCACATGTAATTACCAGGTATGAATAAATTCCTTATTAATAGTACTAAGAAATGGTACCACGGTACCAATATGGTTCCATTTGGAAAAATTGAGTTTTACCCCAAAAACGATTACGATGAATTTTAGGTGCTTATAAAAAACGCAATTTAGTATTTTTAACGGTACTTCGAATTTTCTAGCATTAGACGGATCAATTGGAATAAATCGGAACCGTCATGGCACACTTAAATGGAAAATTAAAAATTAAATAATAAATATTTCTTAGGCTTGAAATGCCACTTTTATCATTGGATTAAGAAAATTATGCAGAATTCAAAAATGTAATAATATACAGAGTGTTTCATTTAAAAATCGAAAATTGGTGTCACTTCCGGCGAAAAAAAAATCATTTGTAGGCCAAAGAGTGCAGCTTATTATGTGTATGGGATATCCCAAATTTCAATAAATTACCTTTAAAACTAACGGAGATACGGGAGGTATACCATGATCCTGTTACTCCCAGTATACATGCTCGGACGACAGTAAGAAATTGATGCACTGGACTCCGAGAATGTACTTTCTCTTACAAGGTGCACAGTGGTGCAACAGGTGTCAAATTAATCTCTAGCTTTCTGGTTTATTCATTTTTTTAAATAATAAAAAAAGCGTTTTAAAAATGGATTGCGAGTAAGAATCCGAAGAATTCATATCTGGAACACATCCAGAAGCGGAGGCTGCGAAAAGTGTAACGATGAATTTCACTTCAAGACTAACTTTGTTAATGTAAAGGGTTAACTTGGATGTCAAAAATTCGTGAATTTCACCGTAAAGTTATTCACGACAATTTAATATACAAAATAATCAGCTGCTGCACTATATAAATGCAGCAGTCTTCACGAAGAAATTCATGAATAAATTCACGAAGAATTTCACGGGTGTAAAGACCGCGTAAGAAATCGTTTATTTATAATATTGCATCACTAATTAACAAATATAACGTAACAAACTTCTTTAATCTCTAAATACATTTAAGATGATAACTAAATCTAAACTAGGTACTGTAGGTTTTTCAATTTGTGATGCGGATCTCTTCTCTTTTTATTTTCCTCGTACTTCTTTCATCTGCTGCTATACGGTGTCACCTGTAAAGTCCGCATCATATGGGATTTTTTTTTATTAATAGCTTTATTTAAAATTTGACTTTAGCATCAAGTTTTGCTTCGATCGAGACGAAAATTAAGCCAAAAAATAGTAGTCACGTGATTCGCATTATCTGTCAAATTTTAATTTTTTCCAAAAATAATTCAAAAGTGGGGTTATTTTTGAAAATATCGAAAAAAGTTAGCAGAAAAAGTTTTTTTAAATGCAGTTTCTAGCCCACATGCAAAATTTCAGCTACTTATATGAGATAATTTTGATTTTTTACCTATATTTTGTAAATTGCACCACTTTTGCAAAATAAGACTTAACGCAACCTACATAAAACTTCTTAGTTTTAACAATGCTTTATTTCAGATACATTTTCTTGAGAGTAGCGCCATATTAAATGTGTGTTTTTCGACAAAATCAAAATTGGGCTATTAAAATTTGGTCGCATGTGATGCAAAAAACCCGAACAAACCCGAGCAAACCCTGTATACCTAACTTTATAAAATAAGTATTTTTGAAAACGTAGTTTGTGTCTGAAAGTAATTCACCTTAATATTAACCCATTAGCGCCCAGCGTCCTATTTATAGATCACTTTACAAATCACGTCGTTCTGCCGTCTACGATGCATCAAACGAATACATACCCAGCTTTATTATCAGTTAGGACCACCTTATAATAACAAATCTTTGTGATTAGTTTATACAGACTTGTTGAGTTGAGTAGTGCAGCTATTTATTTCTGCTATTTTTAGTTCTTGTGCGCCCCTAGCTATTTTGTGGTATAGCTTTGATTTGCTTGCAGGTAGGTAAATTTTTTTTCTTATTTAATTGTAAAAATAACAAATAAAGACTACCATAAAGTAATATTGACAAAATTTTAAATACATTTTTTTTTATACTTGAGAAAAACTAGCGATCTATCAATAGATCACTGGGCTTTCCAGGTATAAAATTTTTAAATAGTAATAAAAATGTTTTAAAATATTTGTTATTTTTTTTTAGAATTATTGCAATGGATAGAAATAAAAATGTTTTTAAAATCTTGGAAGATGCTGTTGACTATCTATAATCAGAACAAATTGACGCAGATATACTAGCGTTGCCTCCCAAAGTTGACGAACTCACGGATGAGGAAGTTATCAATAATGAAGATACTGATACTCCTACGGTAAAGGATGTTGCTGGCTTTACAGAAGTATTTCCACATTACATTGTAGAAGATAGTTATAAAGAAGATAATCTACCGTTAGAACGTTTACTGCCGCATTTACAGAAAAAGCGCAAATTAGAAGAACCGGAAAAACTTATTGCAAATTGGACTAAAATGGACCCGAATGGATACGATGCTTTTGCGCTTTTGCGGTCAAACCACTAGCATCAGCTCCACGATAGAATCAAGAACAAAAAGCTCGAGTTCCAGTTCCTTAGCCACGATTGATTCAAAACTATAATAAATCATCACGATTGGCTGTTGGAGAAGCACAGTTTTGCAATTCGGGGCAAGAAGTGGTACTGGTGTTTATTTACGAGAATAATAGATATGGTACCATATCTAAAACTAGGTCATGGAAGAAATGTTTCCAAAGGTCGACCATTCAGTTTTCCTTCAACCTCTAAAACACTTGTTTTAGATAATGTACGACTAGACGAAATAGGCCATTTTCTCAAAAAAAGAGAAAATCAAAGACGCCAGTACCCATCTTGTAAAAGTCGGCCGCTTACATTTTGCAACAAATATAATGACTATGTACTAAATGTTTTTCGAATTTTCATAAAAAATAGTTTTTATTTAGAAATAAAAGTCATTTAAAAATATATAAAATGATTTTCTTTTTTGCCCAGCGATCTATTTATAGATCAGCCCTTTTTTCAAAAACCACCAATCATTTAAACTTTTGAAGGTGTAATCTAACTAACGATTATAATTTGTAACTAAAAAATTCATATTTCATAAAATTTTTCAAAAAAAAATTAATTTGGGCGTTAATGGGTTAAGACAAAAAAGAACACAGTATCATCAGTAAAGTGTTCATTAATTGGAAAATAAATTTTAGTTTAACTGAACGTAAAGTTTATGTGTTTTCAACGATTTAATTTAAAAACCCTTTATTTTATTTTTTATTTTTTTACTTACAGGCACAAATTACGTTTTCAAAAATACTTATTTTATGAAGTTACCTTATACAGGATCACAAACAAAATAAACTTTTTATCACGTGCGTCCAAATTTTAATAGCCCAATTTTGATTTTGTAGAAAAACACAATCTAAATATGGCGCTACTTTAAAGAAAACGTATCTGAAATAAAGTATTGTCAAAACTAAGAAGTTTTATGTAGGTTGCGTTGAGTCTTATTTTGCAAAAGTGGTGCAATTTACAAAATATAGGTAAAAAAATCAAAATTATCTTAGCTGAAATTGTATTTGGGCTAGAAACTGCATTTAAAAAAACTTTTTCTAATAACTTTTTTCGATATTTTCAGAAATAACCCCAATTTTGAATTATTTTTTGGAAAAAATTAAAATTTGTCAGATAATGCGAATCACGTGACTACTATTTTTTTGCTTAATTTTCCTCTCGATCGAAGCAGAACTTGATGCCCAAGTCAAATTTTCAATTATGCTATTAATAAAAAAAAATCCCATATGATGCGGACTTTACTGGTGACACTGTATAGTGTACATAATTATTTATTAACAATTATTATTTTAGGTTAAAACCATTTTTTTTTATGATCGAACACAAGCACTATAGGAAAAATCCTTTAAGGCGCTCTGGGAGCGGTGCGTGTGCGAAGAAAGCGATTCACGTTTTTCTTGAATCGTTGGAGGTTATATTCGGTTGGAAACACGGTCTCAGAAAGGCCGTTCCACAAAGATGACGTCCTCCAAATGAAAGAGTTCTGAAACAATTATGTTCGGGGTGTACTAAGTTGAATCACATAGGGATGGGCGGCAGTGGTTCGTAGTGTGTTTCTGCTATGCATTACTCTAGGTGGAATCGAGCGGGCAATATCTGTCGAACACTTGCCATGAAAATATCTGTAGAAGAGAGTCAAATCACCAACCTGTCTTCGATGTTCTAAGCTGTCGAGGTTCTTAGTGAGCTCGTGGTCGCCGATTAGACGAACGGCTCTCCTTTGGATGAAATCCAACAATCGAAGGGTGCAGAACTCCAGATATGAGAGCAGTATTTCAGTGATGATCGAATCTGGGCTTTATAGAGTGTCAAAAGTTGTTGAGGTGTATACAACTTTTTGGTACGGAAAAGTATACCGAGCTTCTGAGAAGCTGCCCTGGCGATTGCCACAACGCATTATGCCAAGACATATTTCCTCCCAGGTTGACACCCAGCAAATTAATAGACGAAGTCAGTGGAATTGCGTGTCGTGCCATAACGATATCGGGTTCTGCAATGTTAACCTTCTTAGAGAAAACTGGTGCCTGGGTTTTTTGAGCGTTAAATTCGACTTGGTTACTGTCACCCCAAGACAAAATTTCTTCCAGGTCTTTATTGAGGCGTGATATCTCATGTTGTCTGCTAAGATGTGCGTCAGCAGCCGATGTTTGAGATTTTAAAGTAAAAGATGAGATAAGTGTGCTGTCGACAGGAAAGCTATATATTGGATTTTCTGTTTTCGCTAGAAGGTCGTTAATGTACAGTAAGAAGAGAGTGGGAGATAATATGGACCCTTGAGGAACACCAGCATTGATGGTGAATGTGTCTGAGAGAAACCCGTCAATCGCCACTTGCAGAGAACGGTCCTTGAGGAAGCTAGACAACCATGAACAAAATCGACCGGGCATACCATAAGAACGCTGTTTACTTAGGAGCCCCTCGTGCCAGACACTGTCAAAGGCTTTAGAGATGTCCAGTGCAATAGCCCGGGACTCCCCATGATGTTCGATTGCGTTGCGCCAAAGATGAGTGACATAGGCTAGAAGGTCTCCTGTTGATCTGGACTTACGAAAACCATACTGATGGTCGCTGATAATTTTAAGGCCTTCTAGGGATTTTAGAAGTTGTTGGTTAATAGCTTTCTCCATCACCTTTGATATAACTGAAAGCAATGCGACTGGTCGATAGTTGTTTGGCAGGGTTTTCTTGCCTTTCTTTGGTATAGGCTAGACTCGCGCCTTTTTCCAGCAAGATGGAAATATTCCTTTTTTGTAGGATAGGTTAAAAAGTCTACAAAATACTGGTGTGCGTTCATCGGCGCATTTCTTGAGCACTATAATAGGAATTTCATCTGGACCAGAAGCTTTTTTGGCATCGAGCCCCTTCAGAATTCGTTTGACAGGACGCTGACGGAATACGATATCAGTCATTTCCGATCGAACTGCTGGAATGTTCGGGGGTGTTTTTCCCTGAAAGTCCACCGTGGAGTGTGAAGCAAATAGTTCTGCGAGTCAGTTCGATTTATCTTCAGCCGTGGTTGCTATTGTGCCGTCAGAACGTGTTAGCGGTGGAATATTTGATTTGGTAAAATTTTGACTGACGGCCTTAGCGACTGACCAAAAGGACCTAGATCCGTTAGGACTGGCGAGAAGTTTATTTTTGATCCTCATGTTATGAGCCTCTTTGTTTTGATCTATCGTTTGCTTACACTCGTTTCGAGCGGTAACAAAGTTGGCCTTAAGAACCTATCATTGCGTGGGAGGCTGCAAATATGGCCCATTATTTTCTACATTATATTATGTATTATTTTGTCATAAAATTGTTTATATCTGGGTGTCTGGGTTGTAAATACCTTGATAAAAAGCAAATGACGGTTGTTCTTATCACCAAATGTGGACAAGTGTAGCCACATAGATAAATTTTACGAAAATATTATTAAAAGTTTCCTCAAAATAGCAAGAGTATGCCAACAACACCGAAGTTATTTTATAAGAATTCGAATTTTACTACAGAAACCCAAAAAAACTTTAATGCACGCTATATTTATATAACGTTTCTGAAAATCCGTCGTATTCAATAAAAAGTTATTTAACAAATAAAACAAACATTTCTCCAATTGGTTGTGCACCATTTGAACTGTTGTTTTAATGCCTGCCAAACAAACTAACCCCAACCGAACCGAACCGAACTAAAATCATTAAAACAAATGCGGCCGCTGCTACACTTCTCTGGAGTTACAGCCAATGTTGTGTTAAACTGTATAAAGTGGGAAACTGACTCGGGGTGAACGTTATGTTTTGCTGGTGGTTATTATTTAAGAACAATATTTTTCTTGTAAAATATCGATGTTTGTTTAGTGCAAAAAATTTTGCAGCGCTTTCCCACATCAATATTCCAACACACGCCATTGCGTTTGATGTAGATATTAATATCGGGTAGCGGTATCTAACATAATTGCTCAATGCTCACATAAGGCAAGCTCCAAGTTGCAGTGGCATTTTATGTAAATATGAGAGAATAAATCATATGTTTAAATGCCTGCAATAAGGATAAGAGATCAGTCAGTGTTGCCGCCGTGAACAACTCATGACCAGGCCATCCCTTGGTTAAAGAAAGGGGATTATTTATACTGGCCACGTTTGTAGAAATCACCTCTTCGCTTCGTCGACAGAAATTCAGTATTGAGTACTATTCAGTAATATTTGAAACTTCGTTTTGGTTGTACCGTAGCCTGTGGTTAACTAATTAATTAATTATTCTTCTCATCTCCGTCCTTCTATATAATAGTATTGGTAGGTCTCACTTTATGGCCTATTGACGCATAGATGAAGAAATCTAATAATAATAATAATAATAATAATAATAATAATAATAATAATAATACATGTATTGTTTACTCAAATGTAAATTACATAAAGGATTAGCTATTTAGTAGAGAGTAGAACAATTAATAGGCCTTAGTGGGGCAGACTGCAGACATCCAGTCCAAAGATCTGAATACTGTTCAAGCCTTAAATTAATTTAACATTTACAATATTTTGGTGCTGTAATAAACATCTAATGTTCCAAATGCGCGGGAGATGGTAAAAAAAGTTAAAGATATTTGTGATTTTATGGGTGAAGGAGGTAGGGGAGCAGGTAAATGTGACTTATAATCCGCATGGATGGTAACGCTCAGATGGAAACTACTGCATGCGGAGATAATGATTTTTTACTGATCTTTTAAACGCTGAGTTGGATAAACGAAAGTTAATATTATTTAATGAATTAAGAATATAAGCAATATTAAAAGAAAACGATCTTTCAAAAAATTTTCTTCAGTGTCGTGGTACAGTCAGTAAACAACGACTGCGCAGATTTCTGTTATGAGCATCAGCTCTAAAAGATATTTTTTCGTACAAGTAATATGGTGTTGAATGCGTTATAATCTTGAAGCTAAAACGTGACATATGCAATCTATACCTGTTAAACATGTTAAGCCATTTAGATGCCCCAAAAAACGGTTTTACATAGTTTATTTTTCTTATGTCATGTATAAATCTAAGACATGAGTTTTGAACTTTCTGAATCCGGTATCGATCCGTCGCGTCAAGATAATATACGCCAATGCAGTGGTTAAATCGAGACACTACGAGACCATCGCATAGGAGCTTTCTGACACCCTTAAAAAGGTAATGTCTTTTACTATAAATTAATTTTAAAATTCCGTAGGCAGCTCTTAGTTTCGATGTAACATGTTCCTTAACACGAAGTTTACAATCAAGTATTAGTCCTAGACTTTTGCAGGTGTCGGAATAGGGTAGAGTGTCATTGTTGAGTTTAACCTTAACATTATTTTTAACAAAGTCAGTCTGGGCTTGATTACCAAAAATTTTTACGGTTGACTTGTTGGGATTAAGTTTAAGTAAATGATCCGAAGTTACTTCATAAAATCAATGTAAGTAAGAGTTTATACAGTTAAGTAAATAAAAAATATCCCAGACCCTCGCCCGAATAATACTTGAATACCCTTATTTATTGTGCCGTCGAAGGCGGAGTTATGTTTTTTTGTGTGTCACACGTATCGCAGTTTTGGTAAGACGCCTAAAGTAAATAGAAAAATAAAATTGGCGGACATAGCAGAAAAGATGGATAACGTCAAGAGCACCTTGGCCCATTGAGAAAAGATATTTTTTCCATCAAGCAGTTCCTCTGGTAAGGATTATTAAACCGTTTCACAACAGTAACGCTTACCTGAAAAATTCAGTCAAGGTAGAAAACATTTATCATTGCGGTGGGCGCTTCGCTATCATAATACTATGACATACGAACCTATTTGCGTAGTTGCTGCTGTGGAGGGGAAATGCACCGATAGTGTACTCGGCGCGCCCGAACACAAGATGACAACGTTGAGTCTTGATCGATCTTTTTTTTAACTAGTGCCAAGTACATTTTATATTAAATTCTTTATATTAAAAGCCTAGTACGTTTAGGCTTGCCACTACTGATATATTATACAGTATGGTCTACTAAGAGTGCAGCCATTGATATTTTTTTTAGGTGTGCAACCATTTAAATTCTGCCAAAAGTTGGTGCATGTCCGATAACCATTTCGGATGCACTTAGAACGACTTAAATTTAAATAAGATACAGGGTGGGGCCAAAAATATAAAAATTATTTGGGAGTAGAGTACGCTTATTTTAATAAATAAAGCAAAATGACATAAAGCTGTATATTGCTGTATTAATAATGGAAAGTCGGAACACAATATTTCCCCCTTCTTAAATCAGTAACAGTCTTAAAAATTCGTTATCTCTCAAAATTTCACTATCTGCTTCAAATTTCAATTTTTTATTTAATCTGCGATATAAATATAATATAGAACAAAATCAGCAAAATTATTTGGAAGCGAATCCAGTTTTATGTAATAAAAGGTATAAAAACGATCCTTTTATCATAGAAAAGGGAGAAAGGCAGCAAAAAAGATGCTGAATAAAACAAAGGGATCATAGTGAATTGATATGGGAGAAATAAAGAGGACTATTGGGATAGATTTTGACGTCTTGACTAAGACCATTGGATACGTCCTGTTTAAGGGCGTTCATACGATATGAAAATAGCGATAAGATAAAATCCAAATAAATGTCATTTTGCATTTTCAGAACATGAAGAATAACTAATACAAAATTTTTATGTCTTTTCATTAAGGGCCATTTTTGCTATATAATTATTGTTTTTTTTTAGTTTTCCGCTAAAGCCATATGCTTCGTAAATTCTGGCAAAAGTAGCGCCTTTGTTTCAAGAACACCATTCTGATTTGTCACCGGAATTGTATAGTAGGTACTCGGTGCTTTGTTTCGATAGGGAATTTATAACTATTATTGAATAGCGCGAACGAAGCTGTGGGTACCCGTTAGTGAATTGTAAACTGATGAGATTATTTTTTCCAGTGACTACACTAAGGAGAATCATTCAATACAAGTTTTTTTAATATTCAGTGTCACCAGTAAAGTCCGCATCATATGGGATTTTTTTTTATTAATAGCTTTATTCAAAATTTGACTTTGGCATCAAGTTCTGCTTATATCAAGATGAAAATTAAGCAAAAATATAGTAGTAACGTGATTCGCATTATCTGTCAAATTTTAATTTTATCCAAAAAAAAATCAAAAGTGAGGTTATTTTTGAAAATATCAAAAAAGGGGGGGGGGGAAAGAAAGAAAACACAACTTTCATTAATTTTTCTATTTTATGGCTCCTTTACACATCAAAAATTTTTTTAATTTCATGAAAGCTCCATTAAGGTCCTTCAACATTTTCTCTTCTGCTAAAACCATCAGCATATTTAAATACATATTCTGTCTCCTGATGATGAACGTTTCTACGTTCGAAACATGTAGAGACCCTTGAGAATTCTTTCTATTAAATTTTGTAGAGGAAGACTTTTAGTTTTTTCTTTCTTTCCCATACTTTCAACTCCACTTTAAGCATGGACTACTTCTTCAAATATCAAAAAAAGTTATTAGAAAAAGTTTTTTTAAATGCAGTTTCTAGCCCACATGCAAAATTTCAGCTGCATAAAATAATTTTGGTTTTTACCTATATTTTGTAAATTGCACCACTTTTGCAAAATAAGACTCAATGCAACCTACATAAAACTTCTCAGTTTTGACAAGGCTTTATTTCAGATGCATTTTCTTTAAGGTAGCGCCATATTAAATGTGTGTTTTTCTACAAAATCAAAATTGGGCTATTAAAATTTGGTCGCATGTGATGCAAAGTTTATTGTTTTTTGACACTGTATAAGGTAACTTCATAAAATAGGTATTTTTGAAAACATACTTTGTGTCTGAAAGTAATACACCTTAATATTAAGACAAAAAAGAACACAGTGTCTTCAGTTCAGTTTTTTTAAGTGGAAAATAAATTTTATTTTAACAACGTAAAGTTTATCTATTTTCAACGATTTAATTTAAAACCCCTATATTATAATTTATTATTAAGCTATGTCATAATAACGTTAACGTGTAATACTTTCGGACAGAAATTACGTTTTCAAAAATACTTATTTTATGAAGTTACCTTATACAGGGTCAAAAACAAATAAACTTTGCATCACATGCGACCAAATTTTAATAGCCCAATTTTGATTTTGTAGAAAAACACACATTTGATATGGCGCTACTTTAAAGAAAATGTTTTTGAAATAAAGCCTTGTCAAAACTGAGAAGTTTTATGTAGGTTGCAATGAGTCTTACTTTGCAAAAAGGTGCAATTTACAAAATATAGGTAAAAATCAAAATGATTTTATGCAGCTGAAATTTTGCATGTGGGCTAGAAACTGCATTTAAAAAAAACTGTTTCTAATAACTTTTTTCCATATTTTCAGAAATAACCCCACTTTTAAATTATTTTTTGGAAAAAAATAAAATTTGACAGATAATGCGAATCACGTGACTATTTTTTTGCTTAATTTGCATCTCGATTGAAGCAGAACTTGATGCCTAAGTCAAATTTTGAATAAAGCTATTAATAAAAAAAAATCCCATATGATGCGGACTTTACTGGTGACACGGTATGGGTTGCCACAAAAAAAATCATTTTATCCCTAAAATATTAATTTCGTTTAGAAACGAGGTCGTTTTTGACAACATATATTTGCGTTCGGTAATTGAATGCCGTTTAACCATAAAAATATGTATCAAATAAAATAGTTTAAAAAAAATATTTTTTAAGTCCTACAAGGTTATCTAATAATTACAAAAAATACACCAATTTTTTTTAACTAACATATACTTTTTAGGAACTAAATATATTATTAGTGTTAAGCGGGACGAACTCATTTTGTTACAGTAATCTGTCATTTTTCATGGTGGTTTAAACTGAATGAAGTCATTGTCTTCGAATTTCTTCACTCGGTGTTTGACCAATGAAATAGAAAGTAAATTTAGTATGATTCATTTAATTGCCGTTCGGGGTGGGTGACGGACGCCTGATGGTGTACTTTCAGTGCAAGTGCATGACTGCATTTTAGATATTATCTAATTTTGTGTACAGTGATACAAGTATTGTGTTGTGTGTCCTAATATTCAAGGTATATTTGCGTTAATTTTCGCCTTAACCATAGATTTGAGCCCCTGTTATTGTTACCATGCTTCATAATAAATAAAAACTAATTCTATTTGGTCTTATGGAGTGGAAAAAATAAATGCATGTTTTCATTTAAGTTAATTTTTGTGTTTTATTAAACCTTATCCCAACGGAATTTCTTTGCGTGAAAACTTGTTTTATTTTTTTTTAGATTTCCTTACATTATTTTCCCAGAATAAACATCACTAGTGATAGTCTCGGCCAAATTACATATAGATTAAAAAGTACTGTAACTGTATAAAATATGGCGTACTGATGACCTTATTAATTTTGCCTTTTATTCTTTAAAGCTAAACCCTAGATAACTGGCTTAGAACGTCAGCTTTAATTTGAGTAAAGAAAAGTAAAGAAATCTTATAAGATAAAAAGGCAAATTCGTTACTGATTGGCAATTCTAAGAAAATTAAACATAAAAATGGTGGAAGAATTTTACAATTTTGGCGAAGAAGCGCAGAAAAAGTAAGCTAGTATTAGCTAGGTAGACTACCAACCATAAAAGAAAATTATTTTCTAACTACACGAGCTCAATTAATCACAAACTAATTTTTTTTCATAGATAAAAGATATTTTTCCCAGGGCATCGTGTATTTTTTTAGGGCAATAGAATTGTCTTTTAGCAGCAAAAAATAATATTCAGAAAATAAACCTAGTAGCGACAACAGAGTTGTTTTTTCGGAGCCTATTTAATGCAGATTTTTTGCTATTACCAATGGATTTCTGGCTACGGCTAATAGAGTTTTCTCTCAGTCTGTCTATTTTTGTTCCATGTTTAATGCATCTAATACATTGAGTATAATAATTTATTTCCGAACAGTAGCATGATCTAGTATCCAACCAACGTAAATAAAAAAAAAACGGATATGACAGAAACAGAACGGGCAAATTATGATAAAAAGAATATTTATCAAAAGTTTTGTCGTGAAAAAGACTATTCATCTTAAGAGTTATAAGCCACGTCACCTTTGTCTAGCTTTTCTGTTAAATAAATTGTGTCTCGTCTAAGACTGATAAATTGTTGACAATTTGCTTGCAAATAAATATTTTTTGTAAGAATAAAGAATAACTAACAAATTTTTTATACCGTACTGGCCAACTCGAATGTACAGTGGCGTTTTATGCGCTTTTTAAAATGCAACAATTATTTTAAATTGTTTGTTTTTATTAGTCTACGGTGAAAAATGAAACATTGGTATGTTGACTTCTTAAATCTATCAAAAATATTTAAAATAGTTTTGGATATTGGGACAGGTTAGTCGGGATACAAAAATTCAAAATGCTTACTGTCAGTGCATTCATAGCCTTCGCATATCATAAAATAATTTTAATTTTTTTTATTGCAAATAAACCCTTTAAAACACCAGAAAATATTTCTCCGTTCGCTTACCTCAAAATTTAAGTCCGATCATAAGTAGGGTGGTAGCATCGGTTCGGTAGTTGACCAGCTCCCAGTAATTGACCAAACACATTTTACTCCGTCGAAATAAGGGACCTATAATGTGACCACATTGGTCAACTAGTGGTATTTTAAAAAAGTATAGGTTTTACGACTCTGTCTATTTCATAGGTTTACAAATACGTTAAAGAAGTATTTTAATTTTAAAATAACCATTATTTTAAAGCGGATCTAGTAGTTGACCACAATTTTGTAGTGGTCAACAACTGGTAAGAAGAGTCTGCGAAAGAATTATACAATATTTGGAGAAAATTTTAAAAAATATGCCATAAAGAATACAATAAAGAAAAAGACGGTAATACAGAATCAGAAAGTGGAGTAAACAGTAATGATGAAGAGGAAACTCAGATTAACACGTTAACTGCCATGTGGGTCACCGGTGACCTACGGGTAGTTGTTCATGTGGCCCCATGTGGGTCACCGGTGACCTACACTCAATTTTGTCAATAACTTTGTCGAAACCCAACATAACATAAGATTTCGAGGCGGTAAGTGACCTACGATAATTCGTCTAATGCAGGCATAGCATGTTTTCCTTATATTGTATGTTGCCTACCATTTAGGTTTAGCTGTATAGGAAAACCGGTGACCAAAACCGCCCTGAGCGCCGCGTAGATAACCGGTGACCTACACTTAAAAATCAATATTACAGCCCTTTGGAGAATTATATTACAATATTTTAGATATTCATAGTCATCAAATGGTTTTTACTAGTCCAAAATGAAAATGGCGCCGAGGGAAATTTTTTGAAAATCGGCTCGGAAGTCAACGTGTTAAGACCGAAGCACAAGAAAATAATAATGAAACTGAAAAACAAAAAATTAATATTAATACTGAAGTGAAACAATTCAATAAGGCAAAAATAAAAGAAATAGAAACTGAAGTTACAAATCGTATGGAAAATGAAATAGAAAATGAAAAACGTGTATTTATTCTAAATGATCCGCTACCACAGTTTCAAAAACGAAAAATAAGTGCTAGTTTCCTGGATCATATTTTTTGGCCAGAAGAGTCGCCGAAAAAAAAGGAATTCACAATAAACTTAAGTGGTTGCACTACCATGAAGAAAAAGAAAAGGTCAAACGTAAAAAAGAAAAAGGCTTTTATTGAAAAAAAAAACAAGAGAAAAAGTTTTTAAAAAAGGAGAAGAAAAATTTTGCTACAAAGACATAAGCTCTAAATTCAAAAAAGAAAAGGAGTAAAGTAAGATACTCAGTTAGTTCTTCAGAATGTAATCACGAGGAATGACAGGAGAGTGGTTTAAATTTAGATGGCATTTCGAAAGAACGTTTTACCAGCGATAGTGAAAATGAATTTCTCGCCAATGTATAGAAGAAACTGAGGAAATACTTTTAATCGGTGGTTTTTATTTGGCAGCTTTTCCCGGCAAGGAATCCTATCACTATGACAATCATCAAACTATGTTTGCTCTCTACAAAATATTTATGACACATGTGACGTTAATGAACGACTAATGAACAGGTTTGAACTTGTTCACTGTTTGCGCATGCGTAGAAGAGACCTCAGGAATCTGATGGTGAACAAATCATCTATAACTACTGTGTATTCTTTGTTATTTTGGATTGTGGGTGTTTAAGATTTACGAATTTCTAGTTTTTGTGTGGTTTAGTGAATTGTGCTTGTGCTCAGCATAGTGATTCGGATTGGAATATATATAATTACCGATACTTGTAAAATACCGAGCATTTCGTATTTTTAGTAAGAACCTATGGAGTAGTGATAGTCCTTGACCTCTATTTTTATTTTATTATGACCTATTTAAACACATCTAAGCAGGCCCAGACCACACAAACAAGATGTAAAAATAAAAATAAATACCAATGCAGATTATCCTGGTGTATGTTTTGGTATATTTTATTTGCAGTCTGCAATAATTTTAATTAGGTACGTCTATTTTCCTGGCGTATGTTGCTTCAAAAAGTTTAAAAGATGTTTTTCTCTATACTTATATTTAAAAAATAAAAGTAAACCCATGTTTATATTGATCCAAGTGTGAATCAACTATTATTCTATTTTAAATGATTATCATAGAGGTTGTTATCAGCCTAGAAAGGTTAATGAGGGTGGGATGAAGCCTCATCAAACCGGGCTTAATTTTATAGAGGTAGATATATCGTAAGTTTAAATTTTATAATAATTATTGTGTTTAAAAACCGTGTTGGTTCCATAGTATAGTAAATTGTTCTTGGGATTATTAAATATTGCTTAAACTTACTTTTTGGAATAATATAAATAATAAAACATAATATAATAAACCTGCGCTAAACAAATTTTCGAACTTCGTTTTATAGATTATTTATTTATCTATGAAGACCATCTTGTTTGTTGCAAAATACTTTTCAAAAGCAAAACACCAACCGACATTAACTTTGACATACAAAATATGTACTTAATATTTTTTTTTGTTATCTGTTACGCCCCATATTTTAAATAGTATTTACATTAAATGTATCTTAACTTTTGCAGGAAAGGAACATAACCTTGTCTAAAGTCTATTCATCAACATAAACCTAGTTTATAGCTATGAAAACAAATTTAAAACTTATAGCGCATAAATCAAAGTTAAAGCTTCAAGTTTCCAAAAGTTTAAAAAAATTGGCACACGTTCAACTTAGTGGAAATAGTAAGTTCCTTATAGTTTATCATGTGACTTTATTGCTCTGTTATTTGTGAGATTATGATAATTTTTTGTTGGCCTATATGCGAATAGAGCAGACGATTAGGTCCTTTCAGAGTACTCCATTTGATTTACAATCTAAATAGACCAGTTATCTCGGTTACACTATGGTGATTGGTGATGGTGATTCGTGATCGCGTTGTTGTGCTCTTTATATCAGGCGTCTTCATGCGGCCCGAATGGCTTATTATATCCCTTCGTTTTACGTCTGGGCAATATCAGCCAAACGGGACCCACAGTTTTTGACGTGGGATCCGAACCACGCGTATGCACTAGTTTATTCGTCAGTCCCCTAAGAAGCGAGATTATCCGCCCCGAGTGAGTCGTATTCAGGACTCACCTAGTGACCTGCTACTTCTTCGATCAAAGTTCCTTGGGTATAACAGGCCGTCAGTGGCTATGTCACAAATAAAACCCCGAAATGAAAACAATTTGTATCCACAATTATCATTTTGCAATTGCATTAATAGTTTAAATCCTTATTTTTGATCATATTCTTCGTAAGTGTCGACCACC
The DNA here is from genome assembly GCA_963969555.1 of Polydrusus pterygomalis. Classification (NCBI taxonomy): domain Eukaryota; kingdom Metazoa; phylum Arthropoda; class Insecta; order Coleoptera; family Curculionidae; genus Polydrusus; species Polydrusus pterygomalis. The sequence goes on along the minus strand of OZ018381.1, from coordinate 3,404,769 downwards.
AACTTAAATTTAAGGAAGAATTTCGTTTTAATTAAATAACTTGCCCATTTTTAACTTTTGACTAAATATTATAAAATAACTTGTAGAACATGCAATTCACTACGACATTTCGTGCAGCAGCGCATGCAATATAGGGCATAAAACCGTACCTTCTTATATCGTGCAATGTCATTTACACTAAAATTGATATCGGTGGTGCGTCTTGCGCTTTTCAACATGGAGGTTGTGAAGTTTGGAGGTTTGTGTGCTGCTTTTATTATAACCTCGAGAAATAAACAACGTCAACGAAAAAGTTGGATATGGGAATTGCTGAGGAAAAAGTCCTATTCCATCAAGCTCTTAATTTTGTTCAAGACTTGCTTTGGTGTTATACTGTATTTTTTACATAATTCCTGAACAGCATCATTACGTATAATTTTTTATTATATATAGCTGTGCTCTATTTGTCAAGTCTAATCCTGGTGTTTTTGTTCGAAATAGAGATGTTTATGATAATATTCATACTAGGGGTAGAAATGACTTGCTAACACCTGCTCACCGAACATCTCTATTTCATAAGGGTTCTCTCATGAGTTGCATCAAAGTATATAACTCTTTACCTGATTATCTTAGGGCCATCAGGGGCAGTGAATTGTTTAAGCGTCACTTAAAGACCTTTTTAATTGACAAAGAATTTTACACGCTTAATGATTTTCTTCTTCTGAACACATAATTAGTGAAGTGTCAGTTTGCTGCTCCGGTTTTTGTTTTTGAACTGTTACTTTTATTGTTTATTTTTTCTTGAAGTTTTTATTTTTTGTCTTGATTGTTTTATTGAATTTTTGTCTATGTGTAGGTATATTATATAATAAGGTATTTTTCAGTTTGAATATAATTACTGTTTGACTATGTACTGTGAGATTGTTACCTATCTTAGTAATTTTTTCCACTGACGTTGTCAATGTTCACTCGTAAATGATTTTTTATGACAATAAAGATATTATTATTACTATTATTATTAATACGATTTTTGTAACTAGGATCAACACATCGCCAGAAACAAGTGAAATTTCTATAAGAGTTGATAAACTCAATTGTTCTGTCATTGTTCCAATCCATTTTGACGTAAAAATGCGAAGAGGCAAAATGTAACGCATAGAAATTCCCAACAGTCTCGGGAAACACTGCGTCTGTTTGCCTTTTGGCGCAAACGATTGGTGCGCCTTAAAAAGCGCATGCAGTCATAGTTGCGCTACAACGCATGCATCATGATGCACGAAAAAGGCACCGTCTAAAGCTAGCTTAAAGGGTAAGCAGTTGAAAGCGGAAAAGTGACTTTCCGCATGAGCTAGAATGAACATTTTTTCCCACAAACATTATTTCGTTTTTTTAATTTTTTTTTATTATAAAATCTTATGCGTGAGAAAATAGCTATTTATAATATAAGGGTGAAAATAACTCGTTTGAAAAAAATAGATAGAAACTTAATCTTCTAATACAATGTAATGAATAGAAGGTATTCGGGAAAATGTGGGATATCTCCCGGATATGAAAAAAATAGGTAAAAAGAATTCTAGAAGTATATGCAAACTTTTTTCGTATAGGCCTCCTGTTCGGAAATATGGGCTCCCAAAGAGTTCTAATGAAATCAAGTTTTCAACACATAATTATTGAACCACCAGGTATGCTCCATTTTTTTTTAAATATGATGTATACCGATACCCTTCAAATTATTGTCCAAGAAAGTTTTGTGAATTACGCACAGCTGCAGGGACGGACTAGCTGTGACACTCATGACCCCACTTTTACGCCCTGTATGATAAACAGCTTGTCCGACCCTGCACCTGTGAGTAATTTACAACACTTTCTTGGATAGAAATTTGATTATTACGTTAGAAAAAAATTGGAATGTACCTGATGGTTCAATAATTCATGTGTAAAGAACTTGATTACGTTGGAGCTCTTTGAGAGCTCATATCATCGAAGAGGAGGCCTATATGAAAAAAGTTTATATAAACTAGTATTCTTGTCACGTCTTTTTCCGTATCCGCGCGTGAGATAACCCACATTTTCCCGAATACACTGTATATAAAAATAGGGTGATTTTTTTAATGAAAACATATTGATGTTAACCAAATAAAATTTATTAACACCGCAGAAAAAAATAGAACGCACGAGTTGTCCGTAAAAATCTGCCATTAATCTTAACGATATCGGTTCTTCTATCAACAAGAAAGTTTTTGCCAGTCTTTCCATGTTTCTGGCAACTTTTCGCCTGAATTCCAATTAATCATGATCCAACTTATTTGAATTGTTGGGAACTTCCTTTTAATGTTGTCTGCCACATCGTTGTTAGACCATGAAAATTTATAATAATTTTATTAATTACTCTCAGGTCCCGTCAACTTTGCTGGGACGGACCATCGACACGAGACTATTCTACATTCTATATTACTGCTTGCCTTCGCTAGAAATATATTGCATAATTTTACTTCTATAACTCAGCTCGTGGTAAAGAACTTTAAAAAATTAGATTTTTGCCGACAGTACCATTATCTAGATATGTGAAAAATTTTAACTTCCCATCTCATCTGGAAGTCGGTTTTCTTTTCCCAACAAACACAGCTATTTTTTGTTACATTAATCTTTATACTTTAAATAGTAGATAGCGGTTACCCGCGGCTTCGCCTGCGCAATTCAGTTCTTATAAATTCGCTATCGAAACAAAGCGGCTTCCATATAATATACTACCCGATAGAACCTTTAATAGATATAGGTACTTACTAACATTATTTTCAAAAAGATTTTTTTTTGGTGCTTGTTTACATTATTTCTTTTCCTTCAATAAAAATGTAATTTATCTTTTAGCTTTGTTCATAAAAGGAATATCAAATATTAGTACAGGAAATGAAGCATTTTGGCTCGCAATTTTTTCGTCCAGCATGGATTTACTTGAATTTTTAACAGAAGGTAGGTAATAGCCCAAGGATCAAAATCTATATCGAACCAAAGGGCGCCAAAGCCCTGGGGGTGGTTGCCACTCCATCTCGGGGGTGGGAATTTTTTTATTAAATTTTAACCACAGAATCGATCGAGAAAGTGATTCTTAGCAAAAAATGTTCTATACATTTTTTTCGTAAAACTAATATTTTTCAAATTATTCGCGATTGAAAGTAACAATTTTTAGACGAAAAAATCGACGTTTTTAATGGGTTTTTCGCGAATAATTCGAAAATTATGCATTGTATCAAAAAAACTGCAAAAAGCAAAATTGTAGCTTTTGAAAAACAAACAAAAATCTTTTTTCATAATTTTTCTACGACCAATGCGAACTGAGATATGGCGTGTTAATGGTTAGCTTTTTTCGTCAAATGCAAAATTTGATAAATTCAAAGTCAAATAACTGAAAAAGGCTGCATTTTTCGAGGAAAACTCATGGAATCTTTTTTAAAGTACATAATTAGACCTTTCTTTTAAAAATAAAAAAAGTCTCTAGCATGTAAATTTAGTGAGTTATGTTAAAAATAAGGTCAGTGCCTAATTTTTTCTACGAAAAAATTAATGAAAACAACCCCCTAACTACCCCCCTAATTAAAATTGATCTTTACCTTTCTGCAATTCTCTTTAGAAATGTATTCTTAATACGTCCAAAAAGTTTGGCCAATTTAAAATGCCTAATTTTTGAAAAATTGGAGCTTAAGTAAAAAACGAGGTTTTACAATTTCGAATTTTTCACCTTTTTTCTCAAAATAACTCCGAAAATACTGGAGATACGAAAAAAATTATAGAGTACTAAATTGTAGCTAATTTTCTGTACAGTGAATATTTGGCGAGATATAACCGTTTAAATCCTCTATTTTCGAACGAGCACCATCTTTTTTAAGCCCTTTAAACTCACCCCATTTATTTAAAAACCAAGGGATCTTAAGGGATTTAATTCATAGAGCCTTGTAGCTCTTGAAAAACCCTACAAAACCGTTTTTGAAAAAACTTGCTATATATATAGCATTAAAAATGAAGAAAAGTTACGTTAAAAAAACCAATCAATTTTTTTCCGAAAAATTCTAATAGCTCACTTCGTAGCATAATAATCTACATAACCGGTATATTTGGCTGTAGGCATAGACGTGGCCATTTTTTTTGGGATTATTCAATTGTCTTTATTATAATTATGATAATAAATCGGTTAGTGCATAATAACGTTGCAAAATGCACTTGATACATATCTTAAACAACAGAATTCTTGAATTGAATCACTATAATAATTATTAATAATTTTTTTTTGTAAAAAAAAAATTTTTTGCATTAAGCTGTAACAAGGGTTGATTGTTAAGGGTTGAAAAATTATGAAATTTCATTTCAGAGTATAAGATAATCATTATTTAACTAATCCAAACCAAATTTCACCCTATCTTAAGGTTTACAATGTTATTTTATAATTTTTTTCAATTAGGGGTTGTTTTCACCCCTAAGAAACAATCAGCGCTCATCGGCATGATATAAAATATAAAGCAGAGGGTGAGTTTAGCCTTATCTCAAATTTTTATGCAAATCGATCCAAGGCGAAATCTTTTTTTAGAATTAATAATTTTTTTTACATTAAGCCTAACAAGGGTTGCTTTTTAAGGGTTAAAACATGATGAAACTGTATTCCAAAGCACGAAACAATCATTATTTAACCAATCGAAACCAAATCTTTCCCATATTCAGGTTTAAAATGTTATTTTATAATTTTTGACAATTAGGGGTAGTCTTCACCCTTAAAAAACGTTCAGCGCCCTTCGGTGCGATATAGATTTTGATCTGTGTGCTATTCCCTACCTTCTGTTAAAATTTCAAGTAAATCCATGCTGGACGAAAAAATTGCGAGGTTTTACCTTTTTTTGAGCTTCATTTCCTGTACTATATAATATGTTCATCATTATTATAAAAAAATGCATTTATTTCATTTCAGATCGTTAATAATGCCCACACAACCTTTCCATGGACTTTGCGTTTACAAACAGCTTAGGGGTAGAATTTATTAAAATACCTACGTCAAGGAAGTCCGTCAAAAAATATGTTTTCCAATTTAAACTTTATAACCCCTTCTCATCCCTTTAGGAGCAGACCATGTTTTATGTTTAACCCTGGACATTTTTTACTACAATAGATTCAAATATTTATATAAAATTTTAAAATGGTTTTTATGATTTATTAAAAAAGTATTGGTTACAGTGAAAATTTTACGCCATCAATATTCATCCAATAAAATACAATCATTTCATAACGTTGTCATGGCAACCTTTGTATTTTTTCGGAAATTTTCCATTCCTGGGGTACCCTGGAGGGTATTACAGTGGACATTTTTTGACATAAATAAAGTGATAACACGGAACTTTATAAAATGTCAACTGTCAACAATCGACCAGTAGGTTTTGTCAAACTTTCTATAATTTTAAATTTCTTTAATTAATGTTAGGTAATATTAAAGGAATAAAATCGCCTAAACAATACAAAATAATTTATTTTTTAGATACATAATTTTTAGTTACAAACTGTAAATGTACCTTAAATTCTCTTTCTACCTCTTTCCTTTTCAATGGCGAATAATCCAATGGACAAACTCTATTGAATAAATGTCTGTGTTTTAAATAATATAGGTAATATTTGGACAAAATTTTGTTAACTTCTTTTCCACGTTATAATCTGTATTTTGCTGATTTTTCTAAAAGATATTGCTGGATGATCGAGAACAAATATCTTCCTCTAATTCACTACCGCATTCGGCAATGAGATCTTCCAAAAAAAACATAGTACGGTGATGGGTTTTAACGTTGGATATTATTTTGCACAAAATGCAAATTTTGTATTTTTCAAAACGATTAATTTAAGAATATTAAACTAAATACTTTGACGAACAATTATTAGCAAGATGCAGATCTTACGGACGACTTTTAATTGTTGAAATTTTATATCCTCAAAATTAGCATGGCCTTCTAGATAAAACAATAATAAGTAGGTGATGTTTTGTCATGCTTCAAAATCGCTCGTTTTGTTTTGGCAAATATAGCAAGGAAAGGTTTATTTCTAATATATAATTTTCTACCAACTTTAGTGAACCAAACTAAATATTAGATAAGAATTTATGATATATTAAATCTGATGGCGTTGTTTTTGTGTTACTAAAATTAGTAGAACAAAGTTTAACCCGGACTCTTTTATTATTACCTAACGTAATGCATAAATTTATGGTAGATTTATTTCTAAAAAATAATTTTCTATCAACTTTAGTAAACTAAACCCAATATTACGAAACAATATGAGTTATATGAAACCTAGAATTGGTGTTTTCACGTTACTAAAATTGGTAAATAATAATGGTAATAATTATTTTCTAAATTTGACATTTAAAGTAATTTCAAAGCATTCTATATTTATTGACGTATAACTAATTAATAACAAATATCAATTATAAACTCATTTTATTGTGAAATTTTCTTATCAAATACCATTCGAAATCAAATAATACCTTAAAATTTTACTCGCACACGAATATTTTTAAAAAAATTTCAAAATATTCGTGTGCTCAAAAATATTTCTGGATATAATTTGACTTCTAGTGGTATTACAAATGAAAATATATACATAATATCACAGAATATTATATCCCTTTTTACTACCATCATTTTAAACGTCTCAACATCTTATCATTTTTAACTTATTCATTATTCATCTTATTAAGTTTAGAATGTGAGCTATACCGTAAACTAGTAATCTAAATAAAACAAACACTAATAAAATTAACAGACTACGAAATAGAGAGTCTCAAAAGAAACTAAACTGCTAATCACAAAGCTCGACAAATTGTTTCTTTACTTAATTACAGGTCTGTAGTTCGGAAACGACACATCACGGATTTTAACACAGAGTTTGAAAGATTGTTTCTTGTAGATTAATAGTATGGTAAGCCTATAACATAACCAACGCACTTTAATATTATACTATACAGTGTGGAAAAGAAAACCTTAATATTCACAATATTTTGGTAATTATTGTCTAATTGTATATACTTGTGATGGTGTACCTTTATATCTTTACTAGTCATTTTGGTTGTTGAATTCTTAGGTTTAAGTTTATACCCAGTCATTTTTTTAGAACAATTTTTTTGATTTTTTTAACAATTTAGGTATTTTTTTAATAATATGTGTCATAGGGCACCTAGGGCTGCTTTGGATATAACTGATAACTTAAATATCTAAGTTCAAATCTTTTAAATTTAAATAAATCGCTTATCTTGATTTTATAAAACTCATTGAGCTACTAATATCAAAAAGAATAATTTTGAACAACTTCTATTTACTAAGTAATATATGACATACCAATTGTTGCATAACATACACAACTCGTCAACATACGATAAGTTATTTCTAGTAAATAGCCAAACTAAATCTGGCTTCCTTTAACAAAACAACACGTGCTGTTATAGAAAAGATTAAACTTCTAACACCTGTACCTGTAAGACCCTTTTATAAAAAGCCTTATTGTTGTTGTGGGATCAACGTCCGACATATTTTTTACTAAAATAAGTAGATTTTCTCAAGAAAAACAGATCGAAGGCAACCTAATCTATGTAATACCACAGAAAAAATGAACAGAAGCAGTAGTGCGTAAAAACCCGTCATTAATCTTAGCTATATCCGCTCTCCCATCAACAAGATAGTTTTTGCCAGTATTTCTATGTTTCTGGCAACTTTTCGCCTGAATTCCAATTTATCATGTTTCTATTTATTAGAGTTATTGGAAAACTCTTATTGATATAATATCGGTCATGGCTTATTATTTTTTTATAGGAGGAATTGTTAATAATTATTATTATTATTTCATAATTAAATGTCAATATTGAAGGAAGTTAATAGATTTACGATTTTAAGACAGAAAGTTGATATTATAGGACCGTTTTTCTTTCATTTTATTATACAGTGTCCTGCACCTCACCTCCCGTCTTCTATAGCTCACGTATTAATTACGTCTAAGTTATGATTTTATGAAATAATGACTTGGAATAGTGGATAATATTAGTTTTCTACAAATAAGTCTTGATGCGTTAAAAATTTCGATAAGATTCCAATAAGAAAAAATTTTGATTTTTAATTCTGCATCGAATGTCATAAAAATATACAGGGATTCCAATTTAAAATAAAAATAAAATAGCTCTATAGTTTGCAAAGTTTGGCACTAAACTTTGAACATCCTGTATAATTCGTATTGATTAAACCTGGGTAACGATATGCTAAACCTTATTTAATAAGTACCTTTTATAATTTTATCAATAAGGAATCCTTTTTTATTTTTTATTAATTTTTAAAACCAGTCAGTGGTGTAAAACTGATTTATTTAGTATTTTTTTTGCCTATATAACTGAATCGATTTGCCAATAAAATTTTAGGATTGTGTAGATTTTATAATAAGAGGTAGTCAAATAAGTACGATAATATATGGCATGTAATCTAAAAAAATATATCATTATAATATATATCATTATTCCGTCACAAGTTTGCAAAATAGCAAAATCCTAACTTCATTAATAAGTGAGATAAAAAACGGAAGGTTAGGTGCTGAACCCTGTATTATAAAGTGTGAGATTTTTTTTTCTCTTCCGAAACTTTTAGTAAACTTTGTAGGTCTAAACTAGGTATAAAGACACATCCTTTAAATATCGAATATTCGGTTTTAACTAATCAATAAAATTTAATTTAAATTAATTTATTATTTTGAATAAAATAAATGATACGCCAATGTTTTTCCCAAAAAAATTAATGTTTTATTAATGGCACTTCATTTTGTAATAAAAACTATTTCTGACCTTTTTTCGTATCTTAAAAATAGTTTTTAAGTTAAAAAATAATGAACAAATTATCTGTAAAAATATGTCTTTATTGTAAAAGTAGGATATTTATTTAAATGTTTAATAATTTTAATTAACTGTTTAAAAATTTATGAAGAATATCTCTTTTTCCAAATTTTCAATGGATATTGTATAAAAAATTTGTTTACATAAATAGCATACATATTGTTTAAACTTTAAACAATATAAATACACCTACAAAAGGTTTCTGATTTTAAATAATATAAAAAAATCATCAAAATCGAAGCTATTCTTAAAGACTTCCGAATATTGCCTATTTTATCTATTCATTGACTTTTAAACTCGGAATATTATTATTAACAAATAGTGTTTTTGAAGGAAACAAAATATATTTATTAAATATTATTTTTAAGACATATTTTTGTATTGTTATAAGCAGTTAAAAATTCGAGTCGTATGCACTTCCCCAATACCATAGGACAGAATTGATTAAAAAAATGCATAATAAAACATTAAACAAAGTTTTTGATTTACAATATTTGTTTAAAGTCTTAATTTAAATAAAGTGTTTCTTAATTTTTTTGTAAGTGTTAATTTAATGATCCCATTTTAAATTTTGGTCAATCAATAATATCTGATATTTGTAAACAATTTAAATCATGAATTTTAATTTCTTTTAAACTATTCGGCTGAGTATCTTTATAACAAGAAAAAGTTAGAAATTTTGTTTTAGTTAAATTTAAGTAAGTTTAATAGGTCATAACTCAAATTATTTTTTATTATTGAAATGTCTAGTTCTGAATTTCAAATGCATTCATTCCAAGTATTAGCTGGTATTATTAATACAGTATCATCTGCATATAAAATTTTTTTTTTCATTTAACTCTGATTTTAATATATCATTAAATATAAAATAAGAATTAAATTTAAATTAGAATCATAGTAGTAGTAGTAGTAGTAAAAAGGTTTATTTAGCACGTGGCTACATGATACATTTTAACAAGTTTATACCCTTTTTTTATTTATTTTTTGAATTAAATGACCTTTTGAAACTTTATTTGTCCTGTTGAGTTAATAAGAAAGATCTTACACTTTTTTTAAAAGATTTTAAACTTTTTTGATTTTTAATTGACTTGTTTAATTTATTAAAACCAATAAGACCCTTATGAAAAACTGATTTATATGCAATATTTTTTGAAAAATTATTAAGAAAAAAATTATTGTTATTTCGTGTTAAATAATTATGTTGATCACTATTGAGAACAGTCAATTGCTTTAAATGTGGCGGTTACAAATCATTTTGAATTTTAAAAATAAATATTAGAACCAAAAATAATACTAAATTTTTTACATTTAACCATTCTTATTTTTTTAACATCACATTAATTTTTGTATATCTATCCATATTAAGTAAAATCCGCATTGCTTTATTTTGTAAAATTTGTAATCTATTTATTACACCTTCATCCGCCATAATAGTTATTTATGTACCAAGGCAGTAAAGTGATTCTTTATCGAACGAGTCTGAAATTATGAGATGAGCGAGCGAAGCGAGCGAGGCGAATAACAGGCGAGTCGATAAAGACACTTTACTGACGTGGTGCATACAACATTTTATCGCCAACCGTTTAGAATTAAAAATTGAGGTATAACTCATCGAATTTTATTATAAAGGGAGAGGCGTGACAGTGACTGACAATTTTGACATTTATTATTTAAAAATCGTCTAAGTCACTAATTTGCGGCAGATAAAAGTACTTTTCTTCAAACGTTAATAACCTTGACGTTTTTCTACTAATTTTTTGACGTTAAAGTTCTACTTTTTCGTCAGAAGGCGGTTGCTTTTGGCAACGGAAGAAAAAGTATTTACTTTTTCTTCCGTTGCCAATAGCAGCGGAAGTAAAAGTATGACTGTGTTCTCATGATTAAATATATATTAAATAATACCAGAAAGTTGTTCGCAACATTTGCTGCAATTTTGGCAACCTCCGGGGGCGTACAGGTAAATTCTGAGTATGAAATTTTAATTTGAAGTAAATGTAGTTTTAAAAAATTCTATTTTTAAAAGGATAAAAATTAAATAAAGTTACGCAATAATGAATGCTGACACTTGTCAAATCGAATGGCACGTCGCTATCAAACAATATAATAATAAATCCGTAGTAACGCTAGCCCCTTCTCAAAACTTAAAATTTTTAAATAAAACAATTAAAATATTTTGTATCTTTGTGTTTTCATATTTAAACAACGTCTGAAGAAAAAAAAGTATGTTTTATTCGGAGTAAAAGCAACTTCTTATGACTCGTCCGTAATTGCGGGACTCACTTTGTTCGTCCGGCAAACCTACAGACTCGTCAGAAAAGTATCGCTTTTACTCCTAATAAAACAATATACTATTATCTGCCGCATTTGCAGCAGGTAAAGTATTTTATTTTACAATAAAATAAAGTGTTCGTTTACTTCCGGAAATCACTCTGATAATGTACGACTTTACTGACGGTTGACGATAAACAAAATTGTAGAACAATAAAGAAAATGTGGTACAGTAAATTACAGTATTGTATACAATTTTTTTTGAATAAAATTTTAAATTTAAACTTATTCTTTTAAAATAACTAATTTTTCCCGCAATTTTGTAAATTAAATTTTCGAATTGGTTATTAAATTTTAATTTTGAATCAATCAATATACCTTAATATTTAAAAGAATTGACTATTTCTAGTTTATCACCATCAATTAAAATATTTATATTTGTATAATTATTTAAATTTACACCCATAACCATACATTTTGTTTTAGAAACATTTAATTTTAATTTGTTAACTTTTAACCAGTTTGACAATAGAATCAGTTCTGAATTTAAAATTTCCAAAATTTCCAAAAGATTTTTACCGCTTATATAGATAAGAGTATCATCAGCAAACATTTGTATTTTAAGAAATTTTAGGACTAATGGCATGTCATTAATATATAAAATAAAAAGTAAAGGCCCCAAAATACTTCCTTGAGGTACTCCTGTTATTAAATTTTTTTGTTGAAAAAAAATTACCAAATTTAGTTTTCTGTGATCTATTATTTAAATATTTTTGAAACCATTGATAAACTTTACCCCTTATACCATATTCAAATAATTTTTCTAATAATATATCTCTATTAACCGTTTCAAAAGCTCGCTTAAAATCAAGAAATACTGCTATTACATATTCTTCTCTTTCCAAGGCTCTTTTCCAATTTTCTACTACATATTGTATGGCTGTTTCACTAGAATATCCTTTTCGAAACCCAGCTTGAGAATAAATAAAAATTTTGCTTTTATTCAAAAAATCCATAACTTGTTCATAAACTACTTCTTCTATTAATTTTTCTATATCCCATAATACATTTATTGGTCTCATTTCATTCCATTGTTTTGAATTTTTAATCTTTGGAACCGGAGTAATATATGAACATTTAAGTTCTAATGGAATTTCTCCTTTGTTTAAACAAACTTCAATAAAGTAAAGAAGATAATATCCAATAACTGTAAATGTTTCTTTCATCAATTTTTTAGTTAAAATCTCGTTGTAATTTTCATTTGAATTTAAATCATTTATAATTTTTCTTAAATGATTAAGAGATACTTTAGAAAAATTTTCCATAATGTTTTTATTTCTAGAAATTTTAGGACATATAGAATGGTTTCCAACATTTATTGAGGCAATAATATCTTCAACGCTCTGAACATAATATGAGTTTAATTTTTCAGCAATGATATTCTTGTTTGATATTTTACCTTCTTCAAATATTATTTCTTTAATATCTATTTTTGTAGTTGGTTTAACTAAATTTCTTAAGGGTTTCCACATTTTCTTACTGTTTTTTTTATTATTATCTATTTGTTTTTCATAATAATTTGTTTTTTCTTCTCTTAATACTGAAACACAAATGTTGCGATTTTTCTTATAAACATTCCAATCCTCTTCACTTTTTAAAATTGAAAATTTCTTGTATGCATTATCTCTTTTTTTTCTAATGTCCATAATTTTTTTATTAAACCAAGGTGTTGTTGGATGTCTTCTTAGAAATATAGTTTTTTCTTCTTTTACTTTATTAATTGCAATCTGTACATTGGTTATCAAGTTTTCAAATATAATATTGACATCTGTAATGGTATAGTTCCAATTGTACAAAATAAGTTCCTTTGATAATTTTTCATAGTCAATAAATGTAATTTTTGTTATTTGTTTTTCATTCCAGTAATCTTTTCAATTTGAACAAATGTCCAGTCATGATCGCTTAGTTTCGGAACATTCATTATCCCAGAATTTAGAGAATGTTCATTGGTGATAATAAGGGCTATAATTGTTTTACTTCTGTTTGTAGTCCTGGTAAAATCTGTTATTAATTGTTTCATTCCAGTTATATTAATAATTTGTTTAAATTTCTTAACGTAGTTATCATTTAAAAAAATTATATTAAAATCTCCAATGTGTATTTTAATACTATTAACATCCCACATACTTTCACATTTCTCTTCAAAAAAGTCTAAAAAAGTTTTGACACTGATCTATAATATGCAAATAAATTATACGTTTTCCAAATTTTAAATTTAATGGGTATACACCAAAACTGGTAGTCAACAGAGAATTTTTCAAAATAATTTATTGAAATTTTTGAATGTAGGTAAATTAAAACTCCACCTGTATGTTTTGAATTGGATTTGCAAATATTATATAGGTTATAATTTTCCATTTGTAATTCTGATTCATCAGTTTTTTCGGTAATATGGGTTTCTGAGAGACATAATGCAACAGGTTTTTCTTTAAATAAAAACATTTTAATTTCATCTTTTGAACTAAAATATCCTTGAATATTAATATGAAATATTTTATTTAATTCATCATTCGGTTTTGGTATTTCCTGCTTTTTAATGGCTATATTTCTTTATCATATTGTGTTTTAGATTGAACAATTTTGACATGTCTTTGAAAAATTTCACAATTTCTATCAATTGGGCTATGGTTGATAAAATAACCAGCATCAAATTGTTTTGCCTCAGAACAATTTGGACATTTTAAATGAGCCTGATCTGTAATACACGACATAGCGTTATGGTCCGGGTTTCCACATTTCATGCAAATTTGAGATTTAGTACAATTTTGGGCAGAGTGATAATACCCTGTACATTTATAACATCTCAAAATATCTAGATGTTCAAACACAGTACATACAGAGAAATCTACAAAAATAATTCCCTTATCAATTGCCTTTTTAAAGCTAATATTATCAATTTCCAATTTCGCCATAAACTTTGTTTTCATTTTCTTTATTTTTATAACTTTTATTTTTGCATCTTTTAAAAATTAATTTATTCTAGTATAGCATTAATTAATTCTGCTTCATTTATTTCATCCTCTATTCCAATAATTTTAATTCGGGGTATTCTATTTTCCTTTGGAGTTACTACATAATTATTTCTTAATTTTTTATTTACCTCATTTTCAATTTTTTCCAGTTCTTCCTTATTCTTACATTGAATTTTTACTGTTCCATCTCTTAGATCTTCAATTTTAGTAATATTTACGTTTAATTTTGCAGGATTTATAAACTTTCCCAAATCTTTTCTTGTTAGTTTATTTTCTTGAATAGAATTTGGCTTAATTATTATAAAATTATTATTAGCAATTACTTCTGATTTCTTCTTAATGCTATTTGTTTCTTTAGTTTTTTTTAGACAATCACTGTAAGATAAATTATTTACAATTTTGCTACCACTTGTACTATTTTCAGAAATTGTACTTGGAATTTTAGTAACATAATTTATTTTTTCCTTCAGTAATAAATTTTTTTCTTGAAGTTCATTTATTATAACATCCTTAGCTTTTATTAGTTCATCTTTTCCATCTATAATTTTTAAAAACAAATCACATTTTGATAGATTTTCTTCTGATTTGACAATTTCCACTTCATTATTTTGAATTTTTAATACATCATTTTCTAAAATATCCTCATTAGTACTATTTTTTGCATCTTTTCATTTCTGCTTTGGCTGACTCATATCAAACTCCTTTTAATTGAATTGACTTCTTAAAGGTCGCTTTTTTTAGTTTTAAGTTGACGGATTTTAAGACGTCTTGTCAAAATTCAATTAACCCAACTAAAACAATTTTTTCCTGTTATGTCTCATTGCGTATTGTCAGTATAGTGGACGTTTTCGCCATAGTTTTAGCGATAGTTGTGAATAAATTTAACATATTATATTGTGCTTTACAATGATTTGTTTTTGTTTTGAACGAAACCTTTTGCAAGGAGAATAAAGGGCAAGATAAGTATTTTAAAATATATACTATATTATGATCTAGGTATCTAAGCGAATTTATTCGATAGACTGTTCATGTCATTTATCGTTATAAAAGAAAAATATGTAAATGACGCTACAAGACCGATACTTGGCTGCTTTAAAAAAAAAAAAAAAAAAAAACGAAATATTGATCAAAAAATGAAATGAAGAAGGCGTCACTAGTGTTAGCTTTTAAATATTTTTTTTATAAGGAAATCTACTTTTAGTTTAATTTACCTAGTTAAAAATAACATATAAAATACCTCTCTGAGGCATTAGTAATAATTAATCCTAATAAGATTAAGTAATAATTATTTATCTTATTAATAACTTAATAATCAGGGTGTTTCATTAAGGGTGTCCATCGGCCATATCTCGGAAACTATTTAGCATTGAAACTTGGGAAAATTTGTTTATGATTAAAGTGGTCATGAGAAAATTCTGAAAATTATTTTTAAGTTCCGCGTTTCGCCACACTTAAAAATTAATTTTTAAAATTCTAAATTTCTCCGAAAATTCCTATATTATGGTATACCTCTGGTTACATCATTAAAAATAATAGATAATTCTGCATCATTTGGGTTAAAGGCTTGTTGGCGTACCAACCTTGATAAGAGTTGGGGAAGCTATTGAAAGTGTAATCATTAAAATCGCTATAACTTCTAAATGACTTATCCGATTTTACTAAATTTAAGCTTGTTTGGAAGAGAAAGGTAAGTACTTTTAATTGCCGTATCCAACAATACACGATAGTTTCTAATAAAATTGCTAGAGGGCGCAATTTGTAATAATAACAGTTTTTCGATTTTATCCCGAAAATTCAAATCATATATACTTATATCCTGTATAACTATGACATCATAATAGGAAAGTAGATTAAATTTACAAGATAAAATATGAAGACTGCAGTTCGATATCTTTGCTGGTTTCAGAGTTATTGCCGAAACAATAATTTTTAACACTTTTATCGAAGAAATTATTGTTTTTATAGCTTCGTGGCCGCGATAAAAAAAACATTTTTAAACTTTATGATTCTCTTATATGTAGGTTTGTTACTTATTGTTCCAATGGCCCAAAAACTACTTTAGAATTAATGACATAATCATGAAAAACTTCTAATTTAGGCATAATATTATTATGATGTTTTAAAAAATAAATCTAGATAGCCGTGAAACAAAATCGGCAGTTATAATTTTGATAGATGTTAACTATGGAGGGCTTTAGGAAGGAGTCCGATCGAAAATGGCTGTTCTTTAAATTTACGTCCCTGTTTAGTAGTTAGTTCGCTGTTTCCCGGTCGCGGCGCAGTGATCGTCAAGTGTTTGACTTTTTACAGATTTTGATAGACGTCAGCGGTATTTTTATCCAATAATTAATAAAATAAGCTTTATTAGATATAATATATACATATGTCAGTCTGTAGAGGGTTTTAGTTAACTAAATTTAATAAAACAGTTTTGATTATCCCATAAGAACCCATGCATTTTACAGATTTAAAAGAACACATGCGCCCCTGACGGCCATTTTTAAAGCTGCTTTACCGATCCAAAACTTTCCCCGAAACCAATGTATTGCGATCGGACTCCTAACCTAAAGCCCTCCATAATGTTGACAAAAGTTTCTCCTTGATTCTTTTTAATTACTTCTTACCTAATCAAAACTATAGGCTTGCCGTATATTTTGAATGTTTTCAATGTGCCCCTATTGCGGAACGAGAATATGCTTCCATAATATCCTGAACGAAGGCACCACACCCAGAAGAGTAATTCGACGACTAGCAATACGTTTAAATCAAACGGAAAGTGTACGACCTATTTCAGTTGGTATCAGAAGACAAGTGCAGCAAGGAATGAAGACAACATTATAAAGGTTCTTGCGTACGTGGAAGCGAATCCGAATTTAAGTTCATGAGAAACGTCCATAGACCTAGGTATAAGTGTTATTGCAGTGTTCAGAATTATAAGGGATTTTAGGCTGCATCCCTTTACACCAGGCTCTATAGGAAACTGATATTGATAAGCGGATCGACTATTGCTATTGGCTAAGAGAGATGTGTAATGAAAATCATCATCAAATATTGATGATGAAACTTTTGTCAACACCTATCAAAATTAAATCTGCCGATTTTGTTTCACGGCTATCTAGATTTATTTTTAAAAACATCATATTATTATACCTAAATTAGAAGTTTTCCATGATTATATCATTAATTCTAAAGTAGTTTTTGGGCCATTGGAATAATGCGTAACAAACCTACATATAAAAGAATTATAAAGTTTAAAAATATATTTTTGTCGTGGCCACGAAGCTATAAAAACAATAATTTCTTCGATATAAGTGTTAAAAATTATTGTTTTGGCAATAACTCTGAAACCAACAAAGATATCGAACTGCAGTCCTGACATTTTTTCTTGTAAATTTAATCTACTTTCCGATTATGATGTCATAGTTATACCGTATGGTTTGAATTTTCGGAATAAAATCTAAAAAACAGTTATTATTACAAATTGCGCCCTCTAGCAATTTTATTAGAACCTATTGTGTATTGTTGGATACGGCAATTAAAAGTACTTACATTTCTCTTCCAAACAAGCTTAAATTTAGTAAAATCGGATAAGTAATTTAGAAGTTATAGCGATTTTAATGATTACACTTTTAATGGCTTCCCCCACTCTTATCAAGGTTGGTACGCCAATGAGCCGTTAACCAAAATGATGCAGAATTGTCTATTCTTTTTAATGATGTAACCAGAAGTAATATATAATTTTTTCATGACCACTTTAATTATAAAAAATTTTCCCTAAGTTTCAATGCTTAGTAGTTTCCGAGATATGGCCGTTGGCCACCCTTAATGAAACACTCTGTATATTGTCTTTATAATAACGGATTTTTTTGGTTATTAAACTAGGTAAAAAATACCTTGCTAAGTACTACCTAAAAAAGTTTTATAATTTGCTGACCATAATTATTATTATTATAAAAACAATTCGTATTTTGGTTAATTTTGCGTTATAACTGTTCCTACAGTTATAAACCTTTTTGGGTATAAGAAAGTGGGCTACTTCTTAACTTTTTGATTAACCTCAACCTTAGATTGCATATCACAAATTACCTTCAATTTACATGTTTTTTTAATAATATCTTAAAGTACAACAATTGTTTATGTTTTATATAAAATAATATGGCCGAGAGAGACAGCTAAACCAATCAGGTTCAAATCAGACGAAAGCAGCAATGGTCCGGACACTACTCGAAATTTTAAACCACTCCCGAGGATCCAGTATTAGGAAACGCGAATCCTACAAATTGCCTCTATTTTAACTTTGACTTATAACTATAAACTTTCTATTTAGGGACGATTTAACTTTAAATTTGATGAATGGTTGCTAATTTAACATTGGACCAAGAAAGATGTTCTCAATGTTAAAAATAAATTAAAAGCATCATCAAAGTAGTGGCATATCGGACAAGTGTACAACTGTCTTTTCTATTGGAATACACAGGGATCCAAGCATAATATCTAGGGCGGGTAGATCAAAACACGTTTCGTCCTTATTATGACTCTACGGGCAGCCATAACCCAAAGCAACTCCACAGAAAGCATGCATTAAAATTGCATGCCGCGTCGTGATCCGGTTCTGATCTGCAATAATGCAGTCTGTTTTGGTGAAACGGGTATGCGTTCCCTATATTTAAATGTGTTGCTGTTTTAAAATGATAACTAAGAAAATACTTAAAAAAGGGAAAGCTAAATTTTAAACTAAAAAATATTTAAACGTGCACTTATTTTATGATTAATTATTATTTTTAAAATTATTTATAAGTGATAATATCCAAACAATATTATGAGTTATATTATTTTATTAAAAGAAGTAATAATTGAGTAATTTTATACATATTTAAATATTTTTATTTTTTTTATTGAATATTAACATTTTAAGTATTATTTTGACTTACCTTGTATTTCAATTAGTTATATTTAACAATTATATTTTGTTGTTATTAGTAGAGAATCCCGCATGAACAGATATTTTTGGGATTTTATTTGGAATAAATAAAAATATTAAATATTTTATTGCATCGTGCCGTTTTCTGTGGAGTTGCTTGGGGTAATCACGAAAAAGCTGTCGTGGTTTACCCACCCGAGGGTATCCATTATGCTTGAATCTCTGTGTATTCCAATATAAAAGAAAGTTTCGCACTTGTCCGATATGCCGCCACTTTGTTGCATTTAATTGTTTTCGCGGACACAATAATTATCTGCTGTTAAAAATAAAGTGAAAAATAACTTTAAGGTTACAAATATAAAATATCATTTATAATTTTTGGAACTGCACAACGGTAAGTACAAAATCCATTAGACAACGATATCTTACGCCAACGAAAGTTTTTTTAATAAATATCTTGATAATGAAGACACTCTGTTTTTAGGTTAAGGCTAATATATTTTTTAATTATCTTAATATTACATAGCAAAAACGCATATTTTAAGGCTGCTTTTTTGACGAAATATCATCACCACATTTCCCCAACATATTTCTTTCGCATAAAAATGTCGTTCTTGAAAGGATTATAAAACTTGTTTACATAATATATCGCTGTATCATTGAAGTTAATAAGCGGCCATTTCAAATATCTTCTATCTTATTTTATACTTTATATTTGTCCTGTTGTCACTTTGTTGTCTTCTCTTTCTAACGACAGATATAATTTATTTTTATTGTTGTTTTCTTGTTTAGTGGCCTTATTGCTCCTATTAAGGTTATATTTAGATCAAAAAGTTGGTCTAATTTTCATCATATAGGAAAATAGGAAAGCAAATGTAATTTAATATCCCTATCGCTGTGTAATCACTCATACAAAATATTTAAGGTCAAATAAAGGTAAATTTCACAAAAAACGTCCTAACCTAATCATTTGAATTTACTGTATCTATATAAGTAATAAATCTATAATATATTCGAACATAATAAAAAAAAAACGTTCAATTTATTTTTATATACCCATATAATATACAGGGTGTTTCTTTTCTTAATAAGATGCAAATATTTAAGGAGCTTATTATAGGGCCCATTTTAAGAAAAAAACTTCATATAAACATATGTTCTAAAATTCTTAACTGTTGAACTACAGGGTGCTAAAGTTTTAAGAAAAAAAAAATTTTTATGATAACTTTGGTTTGACGCTGTATATTTTTTTGAAACGTGGTACGCATCTTCTATAAATCAAAAGGCGTTTACTGCTGTACAACATAATTTTTTATTCTTGCCAGTGGCGTTTGTGCGGGATTTGAACTGCATCATTTTAAAGAGAAAAGTGTTACGCCACTGATTTTTCTTTACATAAAAATTATTTTTGAAGTCCTTATTCCTTACTGAGCAAATCTGGTCTCTTCATGTTAATTCATTTGACGTGTGGTTTTCGCATAAAAAATTAAAATACATTGATTTGCATCTCGCAAGACCACTTACCAGAAAAAACAATTTATGTAACTTTAAACAACAATTTATTTAACAGAATGGTTTTTAAACGGTAAACTTATGAAATTATAAGAACTTAAATACATTATGGAATGTAAAATTACCAAAATTACCCTGAACGCACAAAGAAATAAATTAAATCAGTCCACAATCAAATCAAATGTCCACCTCCTGCAAATATGCATGCATCTGCTCTTTTCCTCATGGACTCACGTACTCTTTGGAAAATGCCGGGACTTTTCCTAATTGTTTCGCAAGAAACAATAATGCGATGCAGAGACCAGAGTCGATTTCTTACTAAAATGGGAACATCTTCCATCAAGGCTGGTAATTCTTCCTCGAGGAACTGCCGATAATTATGCCCATTCAATCTCTCAGGAAGAAAATAGGGTCCAATTAAATAATCACTACATATTCCGGCCCACACGTTGACGGAAAACTGGTCCTGGTGACGGGATTCCACGATTGCATGTGGCTTTTCTTCAACCCAAAAATGATTATTGTGAAAGTTTAGGATGGCGTTTCTTTTACTTTTTTAAGAAACCATTGGCAAAAGTTTATCCTTAATGGAAAATCGCGTGGGAGTAGAGCCTGAACCCGTTGGATATGGTAGGGGTATAATAAAAAGTCATTTAGAATTCTCCAAACAAGAATATGTGAGATATTTAAATTGTTACCAATTTTTCGGGTACCTACTTAATCCGGGATCTTCCTCGACTGAATTCAAAACTGCTACCTTAATTTCTGGTGTTCTTACAGGACGTTGTACTCCTTTTAGATGATTATCTACTTCAAAACTTCCCTTTTCGCACAACTTTCTATGAATATTTGAAAATGTTCGCGCATTCGGAATATTTCTATTTGGAAAGCGGTTTTCGTACAACCGCCTGGCTTCCAATGCGTTACCATCATCGTATATCTGCAAACTCAGAATTCGTAAAATTTACCAAGTACGTACCAACTAGACTAGGTAGACAACTGCTGTCAAAACTGTAAATGTGTACAAAACAAAATCTGATTCTTACCTGCTAGATATTTTACGTTATTAATCCTTGATAATACCCAATTTCATAACAATGTTCAAATCAATGTATTTTATTTTTTTATGCGAAAACCATACGTCAAATGAATCAAAATGAAGAGACCAGATTTGCTCAGTAAGGATTAAGGATTTAAAAAATAATTTTTATGTAAAGAAAAAGCAGTGGCGTCACACTTTTCTCTTTAAAATGATGCAGTTCAAATCTCGCACGAACGCCACTGGCAAGAATAAAAAATTATGTTGTACAGCAGTAAACGCCTTTTGATTCATAGAAGATGCGTACCACGTTTCACAAAATATACAGGGTAATACCAAAGTTATCATAAAAAATATATTTTTTTCTTAAAACTTTAGCACCCTGTAGTTCAACAGTTAAGAATTTTAGAACATATGTTCATATAAAGTTTTTTTCTTAAAATGGGCCTTATAATAAGCTCCTTAAATATTTGCATCTTATTAAGAAACACTCTGTATAATAAGTATTTTTTTGTTCAAGTCTAACCAGACCGAAAATTTTTGAAATTGGTGGTGATGTAGCAGCAAAATGTCACTCAATAATATATTTAATCAGCTGAACCTCAATCAACTGGATGACAAAGCAAAACCTCAGGTCTGTGTGTGAATGTTTAAAATTTGCTTAGCGCTGGAAGCAGTGCTGCAGAATAGAAGAGCTCTTTTGAATCAATATGCAAACTGGTTATAAAATGATTTTGACATGTTACCCATATGGAAAACATACAGAACATTTTTCCACGCACGTCCAGTGAGGCACGAGCAGGTAGATCAAAGCTACCATTTTCTGAGAGCAGGGAAATAACTAAGAGTAGAAGAGCTTTGGAATTACCTGAAATAGGAAAAGCTAGTGAGCGCGACAAAAAGAAGTTTAAAAAAAGCTGGATAAACTGATGTTGCAATACTGTTAACTGAAGCAATAACTATATTGCCTTCTCGTGCTTTAAAGATTAGACTAGACAGGCATATGGACTAAGTCCGCGACAGCACCCCTGAAGCCATATTCGGTAGACAAAGCTTTAGCTGTGTTTATTTCTGCAAGGCTTACAAAGAATGATAGATGAATTGAATGATTGATAGAACGCCCGGAAGTTTCAAAATTAAGTTATCCGGTAATTCGAATTTCCAGTGACTCCGAGGTGAAACGGATACAGATTTATATCTAAATTATATCTTGTAATTTCGGCATTATAATAAAATTTGCTAAAACTCGCAGATTAAAATGAAGGCTGCTTTTATCTCAGTAAACATTTAAATACTTGACTATAAACATAAATTTTACCAACAAATTAAGAGCTCAAAACAAACTCTACGATAAGTCCGCAATCAAATAGCCACGCTAGCAAGTTTTACTCTTTGTTTCATCGTCTTTCTAAATCACTTCTAATTCTCCTATCTCGTTTAAATTCAGTTTGAAAAGTTTTTGCCAGATCTTTAGTCAATTTTTAGGATTCCTGGGGTTTTAAGTATCAAACATCAATCTCGAGTATTTGGAGAAAGTTTCCAGGCCGGCCGTTTTAAATAGACCTTGTCAGATTTGTCCGGATATTTATTGGGATTGGGATTTCGAGCGCGGAGTGGGTGTTAGTGTTTTGGGTTTTTTGAGTTTTCGACATCCCCCCTACAAAATAAATATAAATTTGCAAGTACGGCCTTTCCTTGCTAATGATACAGGGCACTTTTTACTGTCCTCATCACTAGGAAAGTAATCACAAAATAAAAAAAATTGTCGACGCACCAAAAAAATCAGCAAAAAAAGTACCTTTGCCCAGCATGTTCCCCACTGATATAGGGAATACCGGGGCTAGTCAACACAATTTTTACATACTTAAATATTTTTTACTTTAATTAGAGGAGCATTTTGGACAAACTGTATGTAGAATTATTAAGTAAATTATTTATTTTTTAATTAATTTTAGGTTTTTCAAAACTAAGTGATAATTGTAACGGCTTACCCCGTTGCAGGGTTTGTTGTCACGTGTATTTTAAATAGAAGAAAAAGGAAAATATAAAGTTTAAAAACAGAACATACTTATATTCGCTAAGGTGTCGGCAATATGGAATTCGGTCTAACACATTTATACTGATTTATACCCATCTATATATAAACTGTCCTAATAAATAGTAAGAAAAATCACAAATTATTTAAATAAATATACCGGGTGTTCCGGATAAGAATGCAACATTCAACAGGGATCTCGTAAACCGTAGAAGATACAGAGATGGTTAAATTAGAAAAAAGTTGCACCCTACTAAATTTTGCAACGTTTTGCTTTCAAATTTAAAAAATTCTTAATCCTTCCGAAGATATTTGGCAAAACCGAATTTCCGCGATTTTGTTCGGGTTTGTTCGTATTATTACTACTAGGTGTGATACGTCGTTGAATTTGGAATGAGGAGGGGAATTAAAAAAAAAACAAAGTTGATGATGTTTGTGAGAAAACAAAACGTCGGATTGAAAATCTAATTACACCAACTTTAGAAGGAGAAAAAGTGGCAATGAGAATATAATCTTTTTTTGGACATTTACTTCGTTATAAATCTGTGCAAGGGACCGCAGGTGGCGCCCTCTAAATGTATAAAAATTGAAGTAAATTTTAATTTTTACTCCACAAAACCCCTCTGGCCGAATTTAGTGACCATACACCAATTATTAAAAAATTATTTAATAAAAAACTAAAACCAAATTGAACTTTTTACACTGTATCACCGAAATTATCCACTTTTGGACCGTAGTAACTTAGGTTAGAGCATTAGTTTAAACCTCAGGAATTTGTGGTAGCATTTTTTCGCACCTTTTAGAGACACCCTGTAGAGTTAAAAACATCCAGAGAAGGTAGGAATACTAAAATACAAAAATATATAAAAAATAGAAAAAACAAGCTCGCAAGCCTTGATTATGGAGGAATACCATAAAATTATTATTAATTACGACGAAAAGGTGCCAGAAGGGTTGCAGGAAAAAAAAATTAAATAGAGGCGTACGATGAGCTGGTATGGCGTCGTGGGGAAGTATTCATATATCTTGTCACATTCTTTCAATAACAATTAGATAATAGTGGGATTGCTACAAGTCGTCTAATTTATATTCTAGTTTTCGCCAAAACATGGCAACGTGGCAGCCAGAAATTAGCGGCTTCAAATAGCCCATACTGCAAAACCAGAAATCTGTCCCTTCCGTTTGTATAAGAAACTTAATGAAAAGCGAGGTGTCGCTATGCTGGACAGACTATTCCTGACTCCAAATACTTATTAAAATAATACTCCTACTTTAAAATGGTGAAAGAATTCACCAGTGACCACAACGACGAGATATCTAAAAGGACTAAAACAGCAGCAAGAAAAATTGGACTTGATACAGCAAATCGCAAAATAACAAATAATCATATTAGCAGAGTAAAAGCAGTTTCTCAATTAAGCAATGCCGGAATACCACACCAGAAATTAATTAAAATCACTGGGCATGGAAGTACTTCATCCATTGAACCGTATCTCCAAATGGATAAAATATATAATAAAAATATAATTTGTGTTGTGTTGATCATGTTTTAAAACGAGACAAGTTGATCGAAAAGTCAACACAGGAAACTAAAACTTTAAATAATTGATCAATTGTTTACAATAATAATTACTACTGTACTTCCCAAAATACACCGAACTGATATGATTTGTTTTTAAAACTATGGTTTCACTATTTGTATAATTTGTTAAATTTATATTTTATGCTCTTGTTTTCTGCAACTTTTAAAATAAATTATTAAAAACACCTAACTTGTATATTTGACTTCATCATCAATGGCCTTTATGTCAAATTCAGTAAATGATCCAATAAAATACAACTCTAGAGGCGGCTTCTTATCTTCATACCTTTGTTTTTTACGCAAAACTGGATTTTCTAAGAAAATGTACCTATTACCGATAAGACGTCTCCTCTATCGGTAAGTATATTATTATTGATAAATCAAAAAAAAAGATATTGGTATTAATATATGTAAGGAATTGAGTTCCAAAACTAATCTTATCCATTTTTTTGATTTTGGCGCAAAAATTTTACAATAATTATATTGCCTGCTTTCCTTAGCATTACTTATTTTATCTAATAAAATTTGCATAGCAAATTCTTATATTTGTCCAAAACCTTTCTTATCCATACCTATTACTATTAGTAACAAAACTTGTTTTATTCTGTTTTTGAGGAAAAGCTGATCGCATTTTGACCATTCGCTATTGTGACGGCTAGCACTGTTGTTGGTATTGTTTTTCTTTATAAAATGGATGATTTGACACTCTCGTTAACTAAAAGAAAAGGAATATGGAAAAAACGGGTGCATAGAAAATCTCCTGGTCAATTACATTTTAAGTTTTCTTCTGCAAAAAGGATAAAGTTAAAAAAAGATAAAAAAGGCTGTCCATCTTGAAGGAGAAATAAATTAAAAAACTTATTTCGAAAGCTTTAAACCGTTTCTCAAAAAAGATAAAACTTGTCAATTCGAACCCAATCAACTTCGTCCGCAAGTTCTAGTAAGACCTGGAAAACACGTTGATAAGCAACACTTTGGAAATAACTGGAATAAACAGAATGACTTTTACCTACAAGCATGCGATCTCCTGCACAGTCCTACAGGGCGACGAGACGGAAGAAGTCCAAGAGCAACCCACTGAATTGGATGAGTTTGATTAATTTTATATTTTTGCTCGAATTCTTACTTTCTGAATAAAAAATAAAATATTCTTACTAAACTTCTTTCTACCAGCGTTAAACAGCTAAAAAAAATTATTATTATTATTATTATTATTATTATTATGCCTGTTTTATTAAAACATAGTTACTGCAATCTTATTTTTTTATATTAAAAAGTGTCCTTATTGGCTCCATACCATTTCAAATAAATTATTTTACATCGAAACTAAACATATCCAATTTATATAATTTAATAAATAACAATTGGTTGGATGAATTTATATACACTATGCAAAGGAATTCATTTCCATTATTTTGGCTTAGAGCAGTTTTGGAACTCAGTCACTCATGTATATTACACCAATCCACTTTCAATGTTAAATCATTTATACTAAACACGTGTCAACATCTGCTTGGAGCATGCTGTAGCGGACCCATATTCTGTCAATGATTTCTAAACCACAGCTTGCTGGTTGCCAACTCTCCGCGAAAAAGCCATGCGTGAAGCACCTTAGCGTACAAACCTACAGACAGGCAAGACGCATGAAAACCATAAACAACCACTGCTTGGTTGCACCTCAAACCATTCCACAGTGACGTTATTATGCCACCATATTAGCGGCTGGATAAAGTGTGCATGCTCCAAGGAGATGTTCAAACATGAAGCAGAACTTAACTCCTGAAACAAAGAGTAAAAAGAGTTATAATTACTTATGGCTAAAACTAGATGTATCGGAGAAAACAGACAAAATTATGCGCGTCATTGATAGTAGAAGAGCACGATCTAGAGAATTAACCATTAAAAGGTACACTGTTCATAAAGAATACCGTGCGAGCAAAAATTATTTGCATCAAAGAAGGCTTGGATTAAAAAAGTAGGGCTTGGTTTAGAACACAATGATATGGGGACGATATATCTAACCAAATCTACGTTAAAATTTTGTCAAATTCATATTATGACATGATAATATCATGCCAAACTAATGAGTAATAAAATAAGTAGACAAATACAAATTTATTTTTGTTGTTTACAAAATTATCAAAGTAAGAATATACAAAAAGAAAAAGAAAAATAATTACATAAGTTGCTGAAATTGGCCACCGCCATGCTGCAAGCATAAATTCACACGTCTCTTCATATTTTCGAAACTGTTGACCAGCATCTCTCGAGAAATGTTACCACATTCTTGGATAATCCTTTCTTGTAATTATTGTTTTATTCATATTTTGCATTATTTCACGAACGTTTGCAACAAGTTCTTCTGTTCTTACAGATGGTTTTCCTGCTCCTTTTTTGTGTTGTAAAGAACCTGTTTCCCTAAACACAGCCACGGTTCTTTTGAGGCAATGATAAAAATCCCCAGCAATAAAAGCAACGTTAGGAAAATGTTCCTGAGAATCGTCCATGCACAAACCCGAATTGTATTGCCACTCACCAATTACTTTAACCCCGTTTCGAAAATAAGCTTCAACCATGAATGTTTTGTGCTGTTCCGTAAAGCCCATTGTGTGAATTGTTCAAGAAATTTGGAAAAATTAGCGATGAATCAAATTACTTGTAATGACTATCAAAGATGACGGAATAACTGATTGATTGTTAATTCAGGTAGTTACTGACACCTGACACCCAACAGGTATTAAGCTCTACGGCTAAGCATTACGTCCTTAGATGCAAGACCCTCTTTGATGCAAATAATTTTTGCTCCCACGGTAAATTGACCATGTACCCAATTAAAAAGGTTATTACCTTTTTTTTTTATTTTTCCTATATTCGAAAAAAAAATTAGTTTTTTTCTTACATGAACAGTCGGGTTCTCCAGAATGTGCACATGAAAAAGAAGAATTAGCCGAAAGTAATGCGGTAAGGTTGATGCCTCCCAACGTTCCTAATGACAGAATAGCTACCTAAATATCTGTAGCTCAGTGCTGATTATCTATACGTGCGCCGTAGGCTGTCGTGCTTAGACCCAAATGAAAGTATAGAAACAAAAGAAAAACTGAAAGCCTTCTTTCGCAAATTTATTAAAATCAAAATATTTAATTATGCTCTTTAAATGTTTCGAACGTACAAACGTTCAGTAGACAGAAAAAGTTTTACTGATGCTGTTAGCAGAGAAGAAACTGGTAGAAGGTATACATTACATCTTTAATTGAATATAAAAAAGGTGTTAAGAACATCATGTTTTTCAAAATATGTACGTCTGGAAATTATTTTCCCTGGGGTCACTGAGTTTTAGTTAAACTAAGTGCCCCAAACAGTTTTTTTTATAATTATTTCGTATTTCAACAAAATCAAGATTATGTCGATATAATTAAAAAATAATATGTTTTAAGGCCTTTTTACAGTCGGCAATACTTCCTGCAAGTTGCAATTCTCTTGCTTGTAAGCTTGCGCAGTTACTATCCAGCTGATCAGATTTGGCAGATATGATCAGCTGGCTCATAACTGCGCAGGCTTACAAGCAAGAGAATTACGACTTGCACTTAAATATTGCCGACTGTAAAAAGGCCTTTACTGAGTTTTAGAGACTAATAAACCTTCTTCTTGGAAGTGTTATTTTACTTTCCCTTCCATTCAGTTGGTTTGGACATCTCCTTTTCGGAAAAATATGTTTTAATTATTTTGCTACATATTATATTTTTCTACGTACTGAGCACTATATAAATTTCTTCCAATTTTTTCTTTACTATTATTAAATCTTTCTTTAGATTTCACAAAAGCTCCATTGAGGTTGTATACCTTCTACCATTTTCTCTGCTAACATCATCAGTACGGCTTTTTCTGTCTCCTGATGATGAACGTTTCTACTTTTCTGAGACCTTAATTAAATATTTTTATTCTAATAAATTTGTGGAGGAAGATTTTTAGTTTTTCTTTTGTTTCTATAATTTCAACTCCACTTTAAGCATGGACTATTTCTTCAAATTAAACAAAAGTGTAAAATTTCCTATTTTAAATAAACTAGGGTTGACGTTTTTTATTAATGGTAAATACTGTAACGCTACTTCCAATTATTTTCTTACTTGTTCATCGCATTTTATACAATTGAAGTGTCGTTATTATTATTTAGTTCTTGCTTCCCTCGTAAATTAAATAAAGCTAGAAGATAATATACCTAGTGTCCGCGAAAATAATTAAAATTGAATAATTGTGGAATGTTGCATCGACAAGTGTAAAACTATTTTTTATAATGGAATACACAGGGATCCAATCACAATGGATACCCTGGAGTATCTTTACATAGTGTTTTATTTAGTTGTCTACCTTTTGATTATTACCAGTGTGACTGCCTTTTGTATTGGAGTTAATTCCGCTGGTATGGCGCTACGGTGTATTGATGGTCGCTTTACTTTTATAAAAGGCTTTTAATACATCTTACCGCTGTTGTTGGGATTGCTTGGGTTATAGCTGCACGTCAGGTTCTAACATGGACGAAACGGCCGTCGTGGTCTACCCGCCCCAGGGTATCCATTGTGTTTGGATCCCTGTATATTCCAATATAAAAAACAGTTACACACTTGTCCGAAATGCCACAATAATTTGCTTTTAATTAAATATTACCCAATTTATTAACGTTTTTGGCATACCTAGTGTCATTCTTCAAATTTTTGTCACCTCCCATACTAAAATAGAATACAATTTATTAACCGTTGTACAAAACGTTATTATTGTCAAATTTCCGTAAAAGACGTATTTCTTGATCTCCGTATAATAAACAACTTATGTAGTAACGGAATCGTATAAAAGGGGTTGGAGTCAAGAGGAGAAAAAATTCGAATTCAAGCTTCCAAAGAAGGAAGATATCGAATATCTAATCTGAGATCCTGAAGTATTCGTATAATATAAATTCGTTATTTCTTGCTGTCGGATTTATACGCCAAAACAGCGGAGCCCTATTTTATTTTAGCTATGGAGAACACAAGCGGTGACCTGACATGAGTGTGATTTTTCTTTATAGTAAGTAGAAATATATTTTATTTAATTCTTGCTGTTTGGCCTGCGCCCCAAAACAGCGGAGTTCTATTTTTATTTCGGCTATAGAGAAATTACATTTCGTTGCATTACTAGACATATTTGTGATTCTCTTTTAGAGTAGAAATATATTTTATTTAATTCTTGCTATTGGGCCTACAACATATTATTTCGGAACTAATGTTATCAAAATTAAAATTGTTGATATCAATTGTCAAAAGTCACTGAAAGAGGTTATGAAGTTTTGACAAGGTGGATTTGACAACAAGAGTGAACAGAGGCGGAGAATTTTAGACGAAAGAAGTTTGACCTTTAAAAGAAAGTAGAAGTAGGAGACAGGAGCGAAGCAACGTATTTTCAATTAAATATTTTGATTAATTGACATTTTATTAAAAATAAAATTAATCATAAAATTGAGAGTCGTTTATCTGAGATCCATTAAATCAACACTGAAAACTACCTCGGTATTGTCACGGGTTGTTTTGACTATGGAGGACTTGAGGTAGGAGGCCGATCGCAATGCATTGGATTCGATCCCAAATTAGCATCGGTAATTCAGCTTTACGAGTTGCCATAAGATGGCGCTCGTGTTCGAAGTGGGCTATCAAATAAATGGTTTCTTATGGACGCGATAACTATTCTTATTTAAATAAGTTCTTTAAGGAACAAATAAGGACTTTTATATGAATTTACACTTACTTTGTTATATTTATTAGTAAACTCGGCCTGTATAAAGTTCCAACGATGCTTTGTTTTTAAAATACAGGAACATTCTAGCTAGAGGGTTTTACCTTTGGAGCTAGAAAGATACTTATTTGGCTGCGTTTCATCTTTGAAGAAGATCCTGTCTTACACCCCGACACAAAGCAAACTCTACTTTTATAAATTGTACCATTGTTCATTATAAATATGGAAATTAATTACAATACAACGTTATTTGTCTTGTCTTGCCTTCAAACGTTATTTGTTGTTTCAAAAAATAAAACGTCAATTGTCAAAAGTAAAAGCACAGAAAAATAAATGGTTTAAGAAAAAGTTAAAAACTATGGAGGATCTAGTTTTCCATATTAAAAACGAAGAAGAAGAAGACTACATCAGCCCACTTCGGACGCGAGAGCCATCTATCAGCCAATAGCGAACTAACCAAAAAACCGGGACAGAAATTGAAAATGCTGCCATTATCGATCGGCCTCCTACCCTCTAGTTCTCCATATATTTTAACCAATAAAACAATCACGGTCACAATACAAAAATAAACTATTTTACAAATAATGATAAATTTAATAACGTGTGATTCCAGCAAGATGATTGCCACGCGCCTAATTCCAGACATGTACAAACATTTTTATTGGATACTTTTGGTGAAAAATTAGTATCAACCGGTGGCACGGTGCGCTGGCCTGTTAGGTCTCCGGCTTACCCCATTAGAATTTTGTTTGTGGAGATTTGTTAAAAATGAGGTATACGAATTTTCTCTCCCTGAAACCTGCCAAGTTCTTAAGCAATGAACCCGGGATATTTTATCATTAACCGTAATGCCATTTATCCTGTATCCAGATCTGTTGAAAAAAAATATCAGCAATGTATTGAAAAATATTTTGAACCTTAGTATTAGTTTGGTATTAATTGTAACGTTAACACCTTAATTAAGAATAGTAAAAAAACAATATTGTTATTAGGTTAATTTTATCCTTAAGTAATAGGATCATCCGATATGTCGATGTTGCCAAATATGTTCGAATTTTCTCTAAAATTGTGATTTTTTAGTTATTTTGAGGTTATAAATTTTTAATTTATAATAGTGTTTAGTTCCTATTATAGGAAAAATTAAGTACTTTTCGATAAATAAAAAATCCAATATGGCGGTCATAAGAAAAAATAAAATTGCTTATGGTACCAAGAAACCAAAACGTTATAACTAATACATTATCAAGTAAGCATGTTCTATGTAAAAAGTTGCCATGAAGATGTGTTTACACTTTTGTTGGCCGAAAGTGTTAATAATTTTTGCCTCTTACAAAAATATCCTTTTTAACTACTCCAAGGTTTTTCTAATTTATTTTGAAATATACAATACCACTCCCGATGATGTTAATTTCTATCGCTCCCCCGATGTAAAAATGAACCAATAATATACTTAAATGATGTATTTCGCCACTGATTTAAAACACACACTTATTAGTCTGCTGTGAAACCGAATTGACGTTGCTGATGATGACAACTGGAAGCAAATTGTTGTGTTGGACCAAAAAATGTACTAAAGTGATTGAAATGAAACAAATAGTTCTTGGTGTAATGCATTTTTGATACTAACTATTAATTTCTGTTAGAGGAAGGTTAGGAGTGCACTTATGATGAGGTTACTGGGGAGGGAGAATTCACCCATGACTCGTTCATTGTTCCCTTTGCAATATTTAATAATATCAAGTAATTTTAGTTAAATTTTACAATTAAAAGAAACAAAGTGTTGGCATATCGGACATGTGTGCAACCGTCTTTTGTATTGGAATACACAAAAATCCAAGCATAATGTATCAGATACCCTGGGGCAGCTATTGAATTTTGGCTACTAAAACTTTTCACCGTTTTTCACGATTCTGCTGGATAAGTAAAAAAATGGTATAAAATAAATCAAATCCTAAGTAACCCAATACCTGTCAGCAACAATATTAGTGCCTCCGACCGACCTCCATTTCAACAGAAAACTGTGTCTCCGGTAAATATTGACACCGATTAACAAAACGTAGGGCTTATCGATTAATCCTGTCGATATGCCAAGGCAGGAAAATGCGCTAATCCTGCTGTTGTTAGTGTTTCGTGATTGTGCTTCTTGTTCTTGTCTTTGTTTATAGGACGGTTTTCTTTATTTGCTAATCTTGTATTATTTGTACGTTAAAATTGAATGAAGTGGGTATTTGCCTGCCTTTTTAAGGTTCCATGCATGATTACTTAGGAAATTTTTCAGTGGTACCTTGAAATTATGACGTTTACTTAAAACCTATAGAAGCTATTGAATTATTTCCGTCAAGGTATTTTTTATTTGGGAGAGTTTTTTTCTCTCATTTCATCAGATCCATCCACATACGACTTTCGCCATGTTAACATAAATCAACGATGAAAAATTTCTGCTCATTGCCCTAGCTAGATCTACCGCCTGTGTTTGAAAACAAAGTTATACTAAACTATATTAGATGCATTTGTCATATTATTATGTATCTGCCTATTAAGTAAAAATATTATACTAAATATATTTGTGTGTTTTTTTTTAATTTTTAGTATTTTTTTCAAAATAGAACTATTTAGTACTATTTATTAACTAAATTCAATGGTTCGCTAGTGCGTGGTGTGTAAAAAATTGGACTATTATTACATCGGATTAACATTTCGGCAATGAGATTAGTCAGGTAATGTTTTTTTTAACTAAGTAAGTAAGTAGCTGAGTAATTCTACATTTTCAGTAAAAGTTGCTAAAATTTATGAATTTTTTTATATCTGAATTTCCAAAAAAATATATACAACGGTGCTTATGTCTAATTAATTTTAGATCCTTTCAAATGATCTCAAAGCGTTATAATAAAACTACTGTTAAATTTAAAGCCGGAATTCCCATTGTTATAAACAGTAAATAATTTTATTTACAAACGTAAAGGTATATTATGTAATATAGATATTTCTGACTTTTTAAAAAAGTGTTACTTTGTTGACTTTAACTTTCCACCGAAAGTGATTGTTTTGGAAAGTAGACACCTCCCAGATACTTTTTCTTTGATAAAGTAGAATTTTCCCAGCCTAGTTCAAAAGATACAAAATCAAGGTGCCATTAAATGATCGCCACGATCGCCGGACCTTAATCCTCTAGATTATTTCCTTTGGGGTCACCTAAAACCAAAGTTTAAGTAACAAAACCAGAAAACTTAGAAGAACTTAGGCAACGGCTTGTACACAAAATTCAGCAATTAACCCCGGATATGGTAGGTAGGTATATATTGTCAAAAATGAATTTTACTCTAGATTAGGGGTTTGTCAAGAAAAAAATGGGCAGCATTTCGAATAACTTTTACAATAAAACAAATTGCATTTACATTACCGAAATGAAACAGTACATAGTAGGTGCTATTTTTTTTTATGCCCTTTTCAACGATCTATTACAATACACAATATATAATAATACAATATACATTTGAAAGTTAGGGATAGTTTCTACCCCAAAAATAGGGGTAAATTTCATAAAGACTCAAAAAAAGTATGCCAAACTAAAAATAAACTTAGCCTTAGTTTTGTATTGGTTTAGCAAATAAAGAGTTTTTCTAATACTGAATTTATTCCAGGTAAATAATCCATTTTATATAATATAATATAACGTTGATATTTTGTGCTAATTGTGTTCTATCACATGCTATAACATATATACTTATTTTATTTTTATCCATAAATGAAACGAAAATCAAACGAATCTGTATTGCACATTAGAAATTTAATAAATGTAATATTATTTTAATATCGTATTTTTTACTTTAATAATATTCTCAATTCCCAAGACAAATAAATTCTAAACAATTTTATTTTAAAAGACTTGATATGACAAATAAATCACGTTATACCATTTGCACGTGCCGTAATTTAATATATTTGCCAGGCTAGTACCTTATGTAGAAAACAAGCATGTCTTCTCCGCGTATCATAGGTGCCTTTGGCAAATATTTGTTCTGTAAAGGCAACTAAAAATGGGCCTATTGATATCAAAGGAACCCACAGGTGGTAAACTCCAACCCTCCTCCAGGGCGATACGCCCCTGCTTAATAATGATTCGACGGGATTCCCATTTCATTTTAATAAGGAAAAAGCATAACCCGCTAAAAGCACCATTTTTAAGACAAGGTCTAAATTGTACAGTGAATCGATACAAGAATTTATCCTCAAATCTCGGGGCGACGTGTAAGTAAATCTTTTTGCCGGAAGCCCTTTTCTCCATTGAAAACGGAAAATGGAGATCTTACGATTGTGATTGCGGAAAAGCAGATGGAAGAGAGTAAAGTAAAAAGAAGTGTACAAGAGCCGCAGATGAAGTCATTGTTTTAAAGCATGAACAGGACTGCTGCACTTTACTGGTTGTTACAAATTGTATGGCCTTTGTCGAGACTTAATAAATCCGGGAGATATGGCCCATCGGGAGTGACGCCCTGCTATGTCCAGTTTATGAACTGTTTGCAGGATGGCGGTACGCGGCACTCCAGTAAGTTGATTCGGTCAAGACGTTCATAAATGTCCAAACCTGTTGTTTTTTTTTAGCGCGTCGTTCAGTGTTTATAAACAATTTAGGATAAAGTAATCTCAAAGTATATCGCCTTGGCTTTTGCTACTTTTGTCATTTATTTTAATAAAACCTCATTGTTGTATACCTGAAAGGTCTACGGGGTGACATATTTACAATTTTAATAATGTCACTTGTTCACCATTATTTTGCATTATGTTGTCCTTGTTATCAAGAGCAGGTAGGTCCACCCCGTAATCGATAAATTTATGGCGTTTGCAAATGTTATATAGATTAGGTGCCCTTGTTAATTTAACCCAGGGCCGGGCCTGGTGCAATTTCAATTAGGATATATAATGAGTCTTAAGAAAGCTTGTGTATTGTGCGTTTCAGAAATTTGTTAAAATGTCGATTCTGTGGTGCATAAAAATATTAGTGTTGAACTAGTTTTTTATTATGTGGCACCCGTGGAAAAATGATGCATCTAATAAGAAAACGAAATGACTTATCATTGGATGCAAAAAAAATGTTAAGAATGTGTAGAAATCATTATTTAATAGAGGATTACAATAGGCAAAATGCTTTGAAGAAAACCTGTTTACTTACAAAAACGCCAATTACGTCTATAAAAGATATCGCTAGCCATACAGGAACGACAAACAGGAAAAAAACATTGATTTTCAATATCATCGTTTGGAAAAATGTCAACAAGCAATCATAAGAAGAAAGATATATTCCCTCTATGAAAAACAGGTTGTCTCTACTTTGGATAAACTTGAAATGAATCTAGAACAAGACGAAACAAACATAAATATTAGCCCTGCCATCCTTCACAGAGTCCTTTCCACAATGGGCTTTAAATGCCGCAAAATAGACAAAAAAAACAGGTGGTAATTGAATCACAGACTACAGACTTGGAAATTTAATTATCTGCAGCAAATTAAGAAATATAGATCAGAAAACAGGTCTATATTTTACCTGGATGAAACATGGTTTGACACACACGGCATAGTGTCCAATGGATAGGTCGACTTTAGTTCAAAATGTCAGACGACCTTCAAATAAAAGAAAAATGACTATAATAATTCCCGCTGGATCGGAAGATAGATGGGTTCCAAACTGCTTGCTGTTGTCTGGCAAGAATATTAAGGATTCGAGCTTGGATTACTATGGAGACACAAGTGCGGAACTTTTTTAAAACTGGTTTGAAAATTACAGTTTAAAAAATATCCCCAACAATAGCGTAATAAGGCCTTTTGCACACACTCACGGCGACCGTCCTAACGGCACCTTTTACGCGATCTGCTGCGTTCGTGTTATCCTTGCACCGTTTTATGTCAGTTTGATTCTATTTTGATTCGAATATGGTTCATAGACGAGTTGTGGCGATTTTAATGTCTTACATGCGTATCAAAAAACGAAGAAAGGCACGAAACAGAATTTTGTGGGTTCATCCTATCAATATGAAAAGAAAACAATTCGATGCATTCTTAGTACTATTTGGTCAGTTGATGGAAGACGAAAAAAATACTTTTTCAACTATTTTAGGATTTCCAACACGAACGATTTAAAAACTCGCTTCAACGTCAAGATACATTATTTATGAGAGAGTGCATACTAGTGCTGGGCGATGTTCTGTTACCGATGTTCGACGTTGATGTTAGAGGTCATAAACATCGATGTCGACATAGATGTTTACCTTTCGATGTTCAATGCAACGTTATAATTCGAGTGATGGAACCGGCGACCTTTTTTTTTTTAGTTATAATTCGAGGAACGAATTCGGTTAAAACGTCTCTCCCGCATTTCGTGTTGCGTTGCACTCAATAATTGGGAAACTGGCGATCTTTTTTTTTAGAAGTCAAAATTTTTTTATTAGTATTCGAGGAGTGTCGGTTACTAAAATAAGTCGTCGGTTATTCCCAACATTATTAAATATCGATGTTTAGAAAACATCAACCGATGATTTTTAGCCATCGATGTTAGCTTACGATGTTAACATCGATGGTCCGTTTCGATGTCCCAGCACTAGTGCATACAGCCTATGGAAATGTTGGCTGTTACAATCAAAATCAGGATTGACCTCCAAAAATATTTCCTTCCAGGCACTTCTTGTGCAGTTTCTGCCCTTAATATAGAACTTGTTTTGTCCCAAATAACCGGCCTTGCTTCCACCAAATATATAAGCATATCCATACCTATATCTACTGCCATTACGAAAAATATAATTATGATAAAATATACTAAATAAAACAATGTTCCCGCCAATGAACCAAGAAAATATCGTAAGCGCGGTACATGTGCATATGTGCAAGCACCAATTAAATCTTAAACTCTACTGGGCATGTCTCTCCGTCAACACGGTAGCGGTCGCCGTAGTGGGGGTTCACGGTTACACCGCGGTGGAACGGAACCGTGTACACGGTGCCGGTGTGTGTGAAAGGTCACATATGCTGCCTAATCCCTTACCGTATAAACGGTGTCGTTAGGCGGTCGCCGTGAGTGTGTGCAAAAGGCCTAATTATAATGGATAATGAAAGTTATCACAGTCATTTGCTCTATATAGCGCCAAATAGATCAAGTGCTAAAACTGAAATACAAGAATATTTATTACAAAATGATATTTATTTTGAATTCGGTTACAAAAAAGAACAACTTTTGGAAGTCATTTTACATTAAAAAACAATACGTACATTGTATATTTAACCCATAGAGCATATGTGGCACCAAATACAATTAAAGGTGAGAGCAAAAAATGTTCCCCTGCCCCAAGTCAATTGTCATAAAGTTAATCAAAACTGATATAAACAATATATTCAGTAAAGCCTATTTTAAAAGTCGAAGATTCGAATATACAAACTAATGTACACCCAATTGTTCTTAAGCTAAATGACGACTGTGAAACAGAATTAGGTTTAGATTAATCAAATTTAGTAATTATGCATTGTTTTATTTGCTAGCGTTGTAAAACTAGTTAGGAGGACACACGTTATTAGTATATTTTTAAGACTGCGTGAATTAAAAGTAGAGTTAAAAAAATTTTAATCCGTCACTGATTTCTTCTCCTAAAATACCTATTAGCCTGTTGTAAATAAAAAATTTTGGCTAGAAATTTGCAGCTTGTTAATTGATGTCAAAAACTCAAAACGATATACTTTAAGATGTACTTAAATTTCCTTAAAACCTCTCAAATTATAAGAATGCATATATTTTACTGTGTGTCTGGTAATTTTTTTATTATATAATTGCATATTTGACTAATTAATAAAAAGAGAGCTTCTTGTAGATTCGTTGTCTGAAAATGTTCCGATTTTACAATCACTGTGCCATCAAAATGGCTAATAGTCTGATATGGCATCTATACCGTAAAATGGAAGAGTCGCCCAGGGGCGTCTATACAGGATGAAAGAATAGATACCCAGTAGTATCTTTACCAAAAATATATAATTAAACATATTTTGGTTTTTATTAACTAATGTTTACTTGTCCTGAATTTATGTATAAGTAGGTTTAGGGTTTTTAAAAAATATCAAAATGGCGCATCGCGCGATTTAACGTGACAGGCAAATAAGGGCGAGTTAAATTTTCTTATTTCAATAGATTGTAATGCCTTCGAGATATCAAAGAAAAATTGTTGGGGATAAAAGAAGACAATGGTTTGCCGAAAGTCTAAAAGAAGCTATCAGAAAAATTGATGAGAAAAAACCAAAGAAAGGTTGTCTAAAAAGATTAGGTCGAAATCTGAAAAACAAGAAAAAAAAAATTCTAAGGGACCATGGACACAGCAGAATATAGCGATTCTTCAATTTCTTTTAATATACTGTTAGCATAGCAAAGGTACCAGAAGGTAGGAGACACAAGAAAAAAAACAGAGTAGTTGAGAAAGCTATTTAACAAGAAGGGAATACGAAGATTGTGTGGAGTGCTTGGAAGTTTATTTTGAAACTAAGGAAACTGTCGACTGGGTACAGTGTACATTTTGTTTGAAGTGGTTACACAAAACATGTCAGTACAATGTGGTCAAGAAAATGTAATTTTTGTGGAAGAGAGGAAAAACGGCAGAAAAAATCCACAAACGTTCAATAACGATTTCAATCTAAGTTTTGAATGCTTATGTTTGGTGAGGCATCTCTCCCTACTGGTGGGGGCATACTGGTGGGGCATACTGGTGGGAAAATCTCACCCAGATCAACGGGAGAGATGGGCAAACATTTTTTTTTTAGTTATTTTATGTATTACGATACAATGATACTTAATATACAATATTAATATATAATATTTTTAATGTTGCTTTGTTCTAATGATAAATAGAAAACTGATTTTTCTAGAGACTTTTCTTTTTATGTGGGGTAACACTACCCGAATTAACTTGATGAGCCCCTGTTGGTATCTTGTAAATGGTAATTTCCACGAAATTGATTAAATTAGAGACAATGTGTCATTTTAAGCTTAACTTAAGCTTTAAAGCTTTTGTAGGATCCAGTAAGTAACTGCGTCTAAAATTAATTTCTTTATTAACTCAAAAGATTTTAATTTTAAAAAAGTTCGATACCAACGATATATCATTCTGCCCTATTTACTTACGTTAAAGCACAAGTTCTGCATATTCCCGGAAAAATTCTGTAATGTGCTTTTTCTCTGAATTTTAATTTTTACGCTAGCGCATAGAGGAAGCTAAAATAAAATTTCTACGGTTTAAGTTTTTAAAATGTTGAATTAATTACTTACAAAATAATTAAACAAAAGCGCTCTTTAATAAAAACTCGCGAAACCAGCTAAAGTCAAATTTTTTTAAGAACACGTCATACACAACATATCATAAAACTTTTGCCGCCCAAATATTCTGGCTATTAGCCAATCAAGCGGCAAGAACTGCGCCTGTGCATGTTTCGCGTTTAATGCTGCATTGCCATATTATAATTTACGGTTTTTAAATTTAAACAGCTGAAATAGTTCTCAGTGGCCGCCAGGTTTGGCAACCTAGTGTACCTCAATTAAAATGGATAAACTAATAATATTAAATTTATAATAGTAAATGTTGATAGATGAAACAATTGTTATTGGAAATATTAAAGTTAAGTAACCTAAACTGGTTTATTCTACTCATTGTTCGACTTTAATAATAAACACAAGGAAAATGTAATCTCTGAAACCTGACGCGTGAGCTTGCTACGGCCCATTACTGAACTGGGAACGTTTAAAATAAATCAGTATCAGCTGTTAATGTTGGCACATGTGAGTGTCAACTGTCAAAACGCTTTGTTTTTAGAAAAAGTTGACTCTATATACGTCATAACAAATTGACCAGTCGCAGGGACCTGGACTGAAGGTCGACCCATCGGCGTATACCTAAATAACATCTCGCGTTTAGTCTCCTGTTCCTGTCGTTACCGAAAGAAATATAACCATTTAATCGATCTCAAGAGTGACAAATAAAAGAATTGCACGGTCCTGGGATGACGTTACTAAGTATCTGATTTCATGTTTTAAACTTTCTGCTATTGTCTTTTAATTTTTTCTAAGAAACGTTTGTGACACACTTGTAAGATTTTTATTTTCGGATATATTTTTTACTAGAGTATTTTATACTGGCAAAATATCAGAGCACACATTCTAGTGGCAAAACTCTTAATTATATACACCTGGACAAAATCAAGGATGTTTTTTCAGCGGCATAATTTTGATAGATATACATAGATAGAGATATAAACTATTATTAGTCTGACAAAAATGTCATCCTGGTTTGAAAAAGACAAAATGAGCAATTTAAACGAAAATGCAAGATTTGGGTGGCAATCTATCCAAGAAATAAAAAAATTGATAGCTGAA
The DNA here is from genome assembly GCA_963969555.1 of Polydrusus pterygomalis. Taxonomy (NCBI): domain Eukaryota; kingdom Metazoa; phylum Arthropoda; class Insecta; order Coleoptera; family Curculionidae; genus Polydrusus; species Polydrusus pterygomalis. The sequence goes on along the minus strand of OZ018381.1, from coordinate 3,363,355 downwards.
AATATTCCACTTAACACACAGAGATCCAAGAACTCAATTTGGGCACAGTTCTCAGAGTTTCTAATGGTAAGAAATTATAAACTGAAAAAATATACTACTGTGATGGAACTGGCGAAAATCCTCAAAGATTACGCCTTTAATACGAAGATGGGTAATGGCGAAGACAATAAAGAATCTTCTGTAAAGGCTATATGGAACACTACAGTAAAACTCATTTATGAAATGTATTTTACAGAATACGAAATAAAGATTGACCCTTTTACGATTATTTCTTTTAAAAATGCGCGAATGACAAGAGACGCAAAGAGAAAGCAGCTCCAAAGTTGTCAGGAAAAGAGGAAAGTAAGTTCAAAAGCATTATCTACCAAAGATTTACTAACAATAATGCAAAGCTACAATGAAGAAAATCCCGATGAAGCACAAAAAATGTTTTCCATCTCTCCTCATTTAAACTAGCTTGGAGAGGCAAAGAGAGTAAATTGCAAAATTCAATATTTTCAAAAGGAGTTTGATACCATGGGAGAATATACCGGACGAATTGAATATAACAGCATATTTTTCAAGACAGCTCAAGGTGGGTCAAAAGGATTGGCAGCAAATGGTTGGTAAGAAATTCATCAAACATAGACTTATGCCATGCAAGATTATTTTTAAAATTATTGGCTCCATCACTCGTCAATATTTACACCAATGACCAACCCATTTACGCTCATGCTGAACACTTTGTTTATGCCGATGACCTTGGTATCGCGGTAAAAGGAAAAACGTTTGAAGAGATTGAGAGAAAACTGGAGGAAGCCTTAAACATAATGGGTAAATACTACAAAGAAAATTCCTTAAAACCAAATCCTGCCAAAACCCAAGCGTGTGCTTTCCATCTAAATACACACTTGGCTCGCAGAAAACTAAATGTATCCTGGGAGGGACAAAATCTGGATCATACTGAAAAGGCGGAGTACCCGGGGGTTGTCCTGGACCGGACGCTAACATACAACGACCACTGCAAAGTTACCAGACAGATGGTAACGACCCGAAACAACCTCCTAAGGAAACTAGCAGAAAGCAAATGGGGTGCCAACCCAAGCGTTCTAAGGGCCACGGCGGAGGCTTTGTGTTTCTCGACAGCAGAATATGCATGCCCAGTGTGGAACAGATCTAAACACGCAAAAGAGGTCACATTCGCACTAAATGAGACATGCAGAATAGTTACCGGGTGCGTGAAAATCATACCTATACCGTTATTGTACCAGGCGCGAGGCGGCCCAGTACGTAGAAAAGTTTAAACAAGCGTTTGAAGATAAACACCTCCTCCACAACCTTGAGGAACCTCATGAAACTAGCCGTTTAAGATCCAGAAGAAGATTTATGAGGAGCACTACCATAGAGCCATCAGCAAACTTTCCACCACGACAGGACCTGCCACAAGGGATGGAGCTGGAATGGAAGACATGGCGTACCCGCAATCGCATGCGGACTGGTGTTGCACCCGTCAAATCCAACCTGGCTAGATGGGGAATAAAGGCTTCTAACGATGTACTGTGCGAGTGTGGGGAGGCATAGAACATGGCCCACTTAAGGTCTTGTGTGCTCTGTCCATCAAAGTGTACCCTCGACGATCTATGGCTTGTTAATACGGAAGCTCTAGACGTAGCCCGATCAAGGACTGAAAAGCTGTAGAAATTAGGAAAATTTATGGATGTGGACTCGACTCGAAAAACTAAAAAGTAAGTTTAAAATTATTAAAAAAAAAGGACCAAACATTTCCACAGACAGACTATTTCTCTCCGTTCATCCAAACTGACAAAAGGGATGTTGGTTCAAAAATACTCCACTAGAAATAAATACAGTATCTACGTGGATTAAAACTTCAGCGGAAAGAATTGGAATAGATACGAAGAAGCATAAAATAGCAAATCATTCTCATCGATCTTCCGCTGTGTCTGCCCTATTTAAACAAGGTGTTGGGGAACAAGAGTTGAGTAAGTTAACACAGGCCACTCAAATGCAAACTCTCTAAAACCATATCCGCAGCTAGATCCTAGTCATCATCTGAAGTTCATCGAAAATCTTGGAAGAACAAATGAAGCATGTGGACCTTCGACTTAAGTCGATTTTATCGAGTTAAAAGTCGAAATGACATTTTTCTAACTTAGAGGTCGGTTTTATAGACATAACAGCCGATTTTATGGTGTCTTCTTAGTTACGAACTTCTTACTTAGAGAAATTATTCTTATTTCGCCCCGCAATTATTTTCATACCCTTCGATTTCTTACTTGACTCCTTTTTACCTATATTACCTACCTATAATTCCTAATCATTATTTTAATTCGTTTCCTTAGAGTGTATAGATAGGGTGTATTAAAACCTCATTATGCATGCAAAAATTGGTTTTGCTATTTTGGCTTTTGCCATGGAGTATTAAATCATTAAAAGTACAAAAGGTGGTAATATTTTATTTTAATCTGACTACCAATACTACTTTAAAAGGAAGAACAAAAATTCGACGGTTTTTTGGATCTGCATGAATAAAAAATCCTGTTCTGGTAGTGTAACTACTTCACCAAGAAACGAAATTACGCGACGAACTATTTATCAGTGTGTCCCTAATGTTGCCGACAATGATATAAGTGGATCTTTAGATAAAGCTAAAAAGAGATCAAGAGAAGAAGTAGCGCTAGGTACACAAATTTTCGAGCAAGAAATGGCCCCCCTTAAGGATGCTGGATTGGAGTTTGTTAGTGGCCTTCCTGCATTTTCCAATGTTAAATATTTGCTATATACTGCAAGAAATAAGACACTGGGTGCTCTGACATTCAAAAAACGGGAGGATGTTTCTATTTCTGAACAGCTATCAAAAGCATTTTTGCTTATAGACGACGGCCGCATGGACAAAATTTTGGTATTCGCCTCCCCCACTGCCGAACAAACTATGATGGACTATTCAGATTTCTTTGGAGATGATACTTTTAAAAGCTTCAGCGCACAATTCCACCAACTTTACACTATTCATGCAGATATCGGCAGCACATCCCTGGAAAGCAATATTATTCCTGTTGTTTTTGCATCGCTTCCAGATAAAAGTCAGAAAACCTACCAACGGTTGTTTCAGTTAATCCCACAAAAAATGCCAAAGTGGGTACCGAAAAATTTCAAAATCGACGTTGAATTAACAACAATTTAGGTACTCTGATTATGCTTTCCCAATGCGAAGATTACAGGCTGTGACTTTCACTTCAACCAGTGTTTATGGCATAAAGTGCAAGAAATAGGGCTTACCAATGACTACAAGGAAAATGAAGAAACTCGCTTGCATTAGAGTCGATAAAACCTACTTCTAAGTCGGAAAAATATAATTTCGACTTGTAACTCGATAAAATCGACTTAAAAGTCGATAAAACCGAGTTGTAAGTCAGAAAAATATAATTTCGACTTCTGACTCGATAAAATCGACTTAGAAGTCGAAAAAATATAAGAAATTAAGTGGTAGCCCTTCTACACTTCCGTACAAATCACCCTTCATCCCATAAACCACAAACAATTCGGCAACGCAATTAATAAATCTCAAGAAAGCTTTAGGAACTGCATGTTCTCTGGTCGGCATTGTTAAAATATGATTATTTAATGAAGGAGAATGGTTTAATTTTTTAATGTATTTAGCTCTTAATATCATTTCTACTCTTTGTTCTCCCGCTATATTTAGAACATAATTAAAGCTATTAAAAAGGCAATTTGGAATATTTTTATGTTAGACATATTTCATTAGAGTATAATAAAAGCAGCAGCAACAGCAAAGAATATTTTTAATTATTTTGTATCAGAGCTTGTGCTGTCCATAATAAAATTTTAACGGTATTTGGAAATAAAATAGAACCACTATAAATTTATTTTTGTAACTTAATAAATATTTAATTAATTCCCTTGATTATTATTCCTACAAAAATATAATTAAAATTTTTTTTATTATTGCTCCACAATTTTATAAAAATGTTTGCGCCGGGGGCAAACCTATCATTTGGCTCCCGAAATAAACCCTCAGACTAGAGTGCCACGCCCTAATTTGCCATATTTTATCATACTTACAAGTAAAACAAACATACGGACTCCCTAAACTCCCCCTTACATACAGCACATATCAGTTATTTGACAAACAATATTAGAATGTTGATTTATAAGTTATATAAAAAAACTTTAGTAGAATCTCTAATAAGATAAGGAATAATTGCGTGGGGTGGGATCTACAAAAACCCGCTGAAACCTCTAAATGTAGTTCAAAATTATATCTTGAAAATAATTTATAAAAAAAAAACGCTACTCATTTCAGAAATCCTAAATGTTCGATAACGTTTATATGAACTTTTTATCTTAAAATTATACAAGGAATTATCCCTTAAAGTTTGTCTACGTACTTAATTAACACCCTGTATACAGGTTGTTAATTAATGTCATGCAGATATTTCAGGGGATGATAGTACTCGTCAAAATAAAAAAAAAGTGCAAATATATGCATGGTCCAAAACGCCTTATTTTCGTTTTACAGGGTGGCAAAGTTTCAATTTTTTTTCTCGTATTTTGCGTTTTCTCTCTTATATTCTGCGATTATTGTTTCAAATTTGGAACATTTTTTTTTAACTTTTTTAAAATATCTACAATAAAGTATTAAAATTGCCGGTCGCAGTATACAGGGTGTTACATTTTCTTGAATCGGCTACAATTTTATCTTTCAGAACTTTTTTTTTGGCTCCCTGTATGAATTCCGGTATGAAATTTCAACTCTCTGTTCCTTTGTTTAGCGTTCTGGTCTTTTGCACTATTCGCGTATCTGTGACCGTTTTTAATTTATTTGCAAAAATATCCATCGATGAACATTAAGTGTGGGCGAAATAACGCAATAATGAATATAAGAAAAAAATAGAGTGTCTGTCAGTCCATGAGGCGAAGACTTGATTCGTGCATTTTAGCAAGAAGCGGCCATTTTCAACAGTTTTTATAATTTTGTTTTATTTTTATTTGATTAACTAATAAATTGTTTTGATACAAAGCTTTTTACTCTATGTTATTTCGCAGACACTTAATTTCCATCGATGGCTATTTTTGCAAATAAATCGAAAACGGTTACAGATACGAGAATAGTGCAAGAGACCAGAACGCTAAAAAAAGGAACAGAGAGTTTAAATTTCATACCGGAATTCATACAGGGAGCAAAAAAAAAAGTTCTGAAAGATAAACTTGTAGCCGATTTAAGAAAATGTAACACCCTGTATACTGCGACCGAGAATTTTGATACTTTATTGTCGAGATTTAAAAAAAGGGTTGATGTTCCAAATTTGAAACAATTATCGCTGAATATAAGCGAGAAAACGCAAAATACGAGAAAAAAAATTGAAACTTTGCCACCCTGTATAACGAAAATAATGCGTTTTAGACCATGCATATATTTGCATTTTTTTCTTATTTTGACGAGTACGATCACCCCCTAAAATACTCGTATCTGCATGACATTAATTAACACCCTGTATACAGGGTGTTAATTAAGTACGTAGACAAACTTTAGGGGATAATTCCTTGTAAAATTTTAAGATAAAAAGTTCATATAAACGTATATACTAAAATGCTTCGTTTTCGATATACAGGGTGCTAAAGTTTTAATTTTTTTTTGGTTTTCTTAATTTTGCTTTGGAATCTTTAGGAATAATTAATTCAAATTTTGCACAAATAATAGATTTACCAGTATCTACGAACAACATTATTAATATTTAAATTAATCCACAGGGTCATCGTTTTTTTGTGGTTATGACCCTTTTACGCCCGTCCAATTTACTTAAAACGACGTCACTGACTAATTTTAAGAACAAAATCTAATTTGTCATTTTATTCTCTAACATTTACCTATCTTGCAGTTTTTTACTATCTCTTACGGCTTAGAAGATATCTTGAGAAAAATAAAATAATGCATTGTTAATATTGGATAATTTGCAAATGGTAAGTTGGCAGCGTCCTTTATCCAAAAATAACAAAGTCGGCTTTGACAAACAATAAAAATATTAAAATCAACAATTATGACAGTTTAGTTATCAAAACTTGCTACAAATTTTTATTTTTGCACTTTGTCAACTTAAGTAAGAGATTTTTCAGTTTTGTTTTTGTTAAAATAGTTGAATTTGCAAACGCTGAAATGGCAGATATGCATTTTGTGTATGGAATGGCTAATAGTAGCGCTCGTGCAGCATAACTAATGTATCAAGAAGGATTTCCTGAACGTCGTGTGCCTAACAAACAAACTTTTACTAATATTCACTCCAGACTTAGTGAGACAGGTAATTTTAGGGCTGGTACTTTTAGTCCTGATTAACTCAATTGATACCTGGTTACTTTAATATGACGTTTGGAATAAGTCAGGGTGACAGGGAAATAAATAAATGTTGATATATTCCAAACGTCATATTAAAGTAACCCCGTATCAATTGAGTTAATTAGGACTGAAAGTACTAGCCCTTAGAAGATCAAATACCCTTGTAGGAAGACCCAGAACAGTAAGGACAGTTCAATTAGAGGAAGCTGTTCTTAATATTATAGGAGAAAATCCTGCAACAAGAGCACGAAAAATTGCCGCTGAGTTAAATATTACACATGTTTTGGTATGGCAAATTTTACAGGAACAGTAACTTTATCCATATCACATACAGCGTGTGCAAGCCCTTTTACCGCGAGATTTTCCCCAGAGAGTAGCCTTTTGTACTTGGATACAAAATAAGCTAGTGAGAAATGTGAGGTTTTTATCGAAGGTATTGTTTACGGATGAGGCATGTTTTTCCCGAAACACCATAATAAATTTTCACTTATAATCTCCCTAGTGCTCGAATTATTTCAGGAAATTTTTCCGAAGGAACGAATTTTCTAGAAAAATGCGTGACTGAGGAAGAATTTTCAGATATTAATTCAAGGACGCGGGGGATTCGGTAAGAAAATTTCACACCTAAAATTTATTTGAATTATTTTATTGAAATTATCCATAATTAGGGGAATACTTAAACTTTAAAAAAAAAGTTTCCTCACCGTTTAGTTAAACGAAATGCAAAAAATATAAGTGAAAAGTATCCTTTTTATTTTTTTTTACTACATTTTATTTACTAAAACAAAGGGAAAGCATAATATAGTCTAGTTTAGGCTAGTTATGCCAGATAAAACAATTTTTAAAATCTAGGTAGATAGTAGTAGGCTTGTGATGTCAAAATTGTCTCTGCTATACGTCACGTCGACAGTTATTTCTTAAACGTGCTTCTTTAGTTCACAATAATTAAATCATGGCAGTAAACAATCAAGAAACTAATTTTAAGCCCTACGGTGTTTGTAAATCTTGCTCTGAAATAGGGGACATTAATACGTCTCATAAAAATGTAAAATATTTGCAATGTTTAATGGAAAAAACTGAGTTAAATCCTTATCAAGAAAACCTTTTCTCAGCTATCCAGAAGATTTTGGAGCAAGATATCCCATCCTTTTAAAGAAAAACCAGAATTCAGCAGAACAAAATTGCATCCAAATATTACATCTATTATATTAAACATAGACATCTGATAGAAGCGGAAAGGGAAGATAACCATTATCCTTGTTATTCTCCATTACGAAGAGAAGAGTTCGAACCAGAATTCCAAAAATATTTAGCCTTAATGAAAGAAATATTTGGTAAATAAATATTTGTATTTATTTAGTATTATGAATAAAAACATTAAATACCAAAATTTGATCCTGAATACTGGTTTTCGGATCATATGATTGCTGTCAAGAAAAAATTTCCACTTATTAATTTTGTTCGCCTAGCTTGGCAGGAGGAGAAAAATTTCCGAAAAATTTAAAGGTTGTCATTGGTAACTGTCGAAATGAAAGTGTGTGATTGGCTTAGAATGACAGGTGTGAAATTTTCACAATTATCACATTTGGGCAGAAGATAACCCACACGCTATAGTTGAAAATAATTTTCAAGAGCCATTTTCAGTAAATGTTTAGGTTGGAATTGTTGGCAATTTCCTTATTGGGCCATATTTTCTGGCTCCTAGACTTAATGGCGACAATTATCGGCAATTTCTGGAGTATGTTTTACCCGAACTATTAGAATATGTCCCAATAGGAGAAAGAGCTCGAATTTGGCTTATGCATGATGGTGCTCCTCCACACTTTAGTTTAGTTGTACGACAGTATTTAGATGAAAATTATGGGGATCGATGGATCGGGCGTGGAGGACCTCAACCTTGGCCACCCAGGTCGCCCGATCTCAATCCAATTGATTTCTTTCTTTGGGGGCACCTAAAATCGCTAGTATACATAACTCCAGTTCTGAATGAAGGAGATTTAAGAAACAGGATACATCAGTCGTGCGAAATTATACGGAATTCTCCAGGTATTTTCGAGAGGCTCCGCCAGTCGATGGTGAGGCGCACCAATGCATGTGTTGAAGTCGGAGGGGGCCATTTCCAGCAGTTGCTTTAGGTTAAGTTTATTTCTTAGCTTCAGTTTATTTCTTAGCTTAAGTTTTAATTCAGTTTACCATAATTTTGGTTTTAAAATGTATCAAATAACGTTGTTGTCTCATGGACGAAACAATACTTATTAAATTATCCAATATTAACAATGCATTATTTTATTTTTCTCAAGATATCTTCTAAGCCGTAAGAGATAGTAAAAAACTTTAAGATAGGTAAATGTAAGAGACTAAAATGACAAATTAGATTTTGTTCTTAAAATTATTCAGTGACGTCGTATTAAGTAAATTGGACGGGCGTAAAGGGGTCATGACCACAAAAAAACGAGGAACCTGTAGATTAATTTAAATATTAATAATGTAAGTTCGTAGATACTGGTAAATCTATTATTGGTGTAAAATTTGAATTAATTATTCCTAAAGATTCCAAAGGAATCTCTAGCACCCCGTATATCGAAAACCAAGCATTTTAGAATATACGTTTATATGAACTTTTTATCTTAAAATTATACAAGGAATTATCCCTTAAAGTTTGTCTACGTACTTAATTAACACCCTGTATGTTATTAGGTAACTACTGTATTACCATATAAAACATTAAGGGATTACAATAATCACCCATCATATAAATATTGATAATTCCTAACAGTAGGTAGTAAACATGTTAGTTTAAAATTTATAAATGAATAAATAAGCTACGTAATGACTTAGCTCCAGAAATGTATAATGCTCTACCACCAGAAATAAGAAATATTCCAAACGGTAAAAATTATAGAAAAAAATGTAGGACTTTGCGCATACAGAGATTTAGTACTCACGTGCAAAACAAAAGGGTGAGTTTTTTAAAGTGTTACAAAGCGAGTAACTTTGGAATTTTAAATGAGACAATGTACTTTTTTTTGGTAAATACGAACCTACGTAAAAAACTACGTAGGTATACAAAAAATCTTTTGATTTGCTCTCCTGGTTACGAAATTCTTTTAAAAACCAATTACCCCAATTATTAAACCAAAACATTAGTTCTGACATGTGGTTTCAATAGAACGAAGCTTCACCGCGTTATGTGATACAGGCCCGTAATGAGTTGAACGAATTGTTTGGAAACAGGTGGATAAATCGAGCTGGTTCGGTAAACGGCCTGCTAAGTCGCCGCATTTGACCCCCCTTGACTTTTTCCTTTGTTTATTTTTTATTTTATAAAAGATAAAGGGATGGCGGCTACACCTACAACTTTAGATGATATGAAATACCGAATCCGCGTTGCATGCTTATTAGTGAGACTTAAAATGTTACAACGGGTACGATATTTATTCTGAAAAAAAGTGACAAAGTGTTTGGAAGTTGAAGGGAAACATTTTGAACATCTTCTGAAGCGTGACAGAGGATAAATGAGTTGAAATTAAATAGTAAAGTATTTTTTGTGTTTTATAACCTAATAAATCATAATTTCGTAACCAGGGGAGCAGAACAAAAGATTTTTTGTATACGTACTTAGGTTCGTATTTACCAAAAAATAGTACATTGTCTCATTTAAAATTCCAAAGTTACCCCCCATCCCTAAAAATAGGGAAAGGGGATAGGCATCAAAAATATGTTTAAATATGTCTCCCCCATCTCCCCATTCCCTTACTAAAATTTCAGGAAAATATTTTGAACCGTTTTCGAGATATCGCCTTGTAACACTTTAAAAAACTCACGCTGTATAAATATAATAAAAAGTTTGCAGACATTTTAAGCAATATGTAATATATTATGTATTATTATTATAATTATTAATATTTGAAACAAATAGCGTCATTTTAATCAGCTTACAAAGGGTGGGCCAAATTTTATAGAATTGTATATACAGGGTGTTCTCAAAGTTGAGTCATTTATTTTACCAGGTTGTAGAACTCGTAAAAATAAGTAATTGTACCAAAAATCATTTATATAAAAGTTGCAGAATAAAGAAGTTATTAACAATTGAAAAAATGAAAAATTTTAAAATTGTAAGACCTGATTTTTTGATATTCTCGACCACTGCGTTATAAATGTTTTGTTTACTGGCGATACTGGGTATGGCCCTTTTTTTTGTAGGATACAAATTACTTATCATTTATTCATTTTACGGGTTTTAGTGGTCGAGAATACCAAAGAGCAGGTCTTAAGTTTTTAAATTTTACATTTTTTCAATAGTTAATGACTTCTTTATTCTGCAACTTTCATAATATGAATGATTTTTGGTACAATTACTTATTTTTACGAGTTCTACAACCTGGTAAAATAAATGACTCAACTTTAAGAACACCCTGTATATTATTATCCTAAGTTGGAATTTTATATGATTATGTTCGAGAAGCATATTTTTGCTTCATAATATTATTAAATTGTTCTCGGGATTATCAAATGTTTCTCAACCTTTGTTATATAATAATGATATAACTATACTAATAATATAACTATAATAACAATGATAGATATCTCAGCTGGATGTATGCCCTCGGTTTGATTCCTAACGACAAACAATAATTATGTGAACTGTGACGGGTACTTCCTTATCCTCTTGTACCCACTACATTGTTTTGATACAGAATAAAAAAATTATGGAACTAGTTTGTTACATGCATTTGAAAAGAATGAGATCGTATTTTATAAAAATGTTTCACGCACTTCTCGGTAATAAAATATCCTACTTTACACATTAACATAAAAGTCAAAAACCTAACTTTCGTTGAAAATTGTATAAAAAATTAATTACATTTAAGTAACGCAGGAATAAATAAATAACCAGGATAATTCTCCAGACGCACGTTTGATGTAAGTGTCGAATGCTAAAGGACCTTGTGTCAGTATTCACCTGAAGACGACTGGAGATACTTACCAGTTGAAACGTTGTCATTTAAAACAAATATAAACAGTGGAAGTCCAAAACTCTTTCATCATTCAGAAAACAACTACTAACTGCATCCATGTCACGTTCAACTGGTACAACAGCTTTCTGCCGTTTATCCAAGAACACAGAAATCAAGATAGAAACTTTACACGAAGCATTTTATTCACAGATGAAGCCTGTTTCACGCGGAGTGGCATAACTAACTTGCACAATAAACACGTATATGCTGAAGAAAATCCTCATGCGACTAAAGTAACCTATTATCAGCATGAGTTTAAGATCAATGTGTGGGCTGGAGTCATAGACACTTTCATAATTGGTCCTGTCATTTTATCACCTCGACTAAATGACGAAAATTATTTGGAACATCTGCGAAACGAACAACCACGTATTTAGATCCCCTGCCCTTGGCACTTCGAAGCAGAATGTGGTGTATGCATGACGGTGCTCCTCCACATTTTTCGTTAAATGTACGTAATTATTTGAAGAAACAGTATGATAGATGGATAGATAGAGGGAATGATGCGCAAATTGGCCAGCTCGATCCCCTGATATCACCCCGATAGATTACCTTTTTTCAAGGGAAACTTCGAAAACCGAAATCAAACTGGAATGGACGCTTCAAGAAATGATGACGAAATGCTCCAAAGAGTTCAATTTAATTTTTTAAATATATAATTCTAATATTTGTACACACTAAAACAGGGGGAATTTTGAAGATTTGTTAACAGCATTTTTTTTTTAAATTAAATTAAATAAAATTTTTGTTGTATATAAATCTCTTATTGACTGGTTTTACTAGAGAATAAAGTTAACAAACACATTTATGTACTCGTTTTTTGTTTAGTTTTTAATGACAGTTATTTTTAATTTAACTTCGCTTCAAATTGTATTCAATTACTACAATAATTTAGACCTGGCCATACACGAAGTGAATTTTTTAGTCCAGATATTTCAAAAACGACTGCTCAAAGCAACTTTTACCACGTATACCTTTTTTAGGTAAAAGACGTGCGACAATAAGATCGTTTATTTAAAAGTTTAATATAGAGTGGCTCCAAAATTTTTTTTTGGCTTTAAATGTGTGTAAGGAACCGCAGGTGGAGCGCGCTAAATTTTAGAATAAAAATGAGAGCAGATTTTAATTTTTCATCACCCTTCCTCTAGACGAGTAGTGTAATAATACACCAAATAATATAAAAATTATTATTTATGAAAAACTTCAACCAAATTGAACTTTTGACACTCTGTATCTCCGAAATCATCCACTTTTGGACTGAGCTAAGTTGGGTTAGATCGTCATATTTAAGCCTCAGGAACTCTAACCGCATCTTTTACAGACACTTTGTATGTCTCACGATATTTTGACCTATTTCACACAAATTGCGCTTTTTACAGTTGTTAACTACATAATATAACATGTAATGTATATGGGAAATGAGGAAAATATAAGAAGTAGAAAAGTAATTGTTTACAGATTAAACTGACAGGATATGTATCGCTGGTTCAAAATAGGTACCGGTCGTTCCGCTCGACAACAGTAAGAGTTATTCTTCTGGTTATTTATTTATTCGTGTGTCTTGAAATAACACCTTCCACCTTACCTGCTTTACAACTATAACTACTCAACGAAGTAGTTCGTGTGGGCAGCGAAGCCAACCGACCTCTGCAGTGGGGACACGAGTCCGCGCTATTTTGCTCCGTCCTGGCCCAGCGGGCGGCCACGGGGGGCGGCAAGGGCGGTGGGGGCGGCGACGGGCTGGCCGATGGGCTCGACCAGCTGGGCTGTTCCACCATGTGGCATTGACTGCCGATGCCCTTCATTTTAGGCATCTGAAACGAAAGGACAATAAATAATTAATTGATCATTTTTTTATTTATTTATTAATATAACTAGGTATTTCAAAATATAATATAAATAATTGTATTAATAATAGTTAAAGAACACAATTTTTATTAGGTTAAATAAAAAAACTAAAAAAAATTAATGTTCCAATTACCCATGTTTTTATTGTATTTAATGAAGAATAAAATAACGTAATATACAGTATTGGCATGCCTGAACTTACAGGACGGCTTTTAATGTAAAAAAAAATAATAGAAAATGGAGTTGGCGCGAGTTAAAAAGAGATCGATGAAGATCCTACGTTGCCAAGTGCCAACTCCAGGTTCGAGCGCGATTCCGCCGCGCTACATCCTCCCTCCATGGCAGCGCATAAATGTTCGAACTGACATTTTCAGGTAAGCGTACGGTAAAATATCTCTTGGTGTTTTGAAATAGTTTATTCGCAAGAACAAAATAATAAAGTTACTTTATGGTAAGGCTGAGAATGCACAGGAAGTTGTTAAGCGTTTTACATTTTTGTGTATCCTAATCAACCTGTTCCAACCACATATGTATATATAACCAGTATATTGCCAATATGCAATCAAGCTTGTGAAAAATTAGGCCAGTATGCAGGCCGTTACCGAGATAGTGACCATATGCGCAATATGTACTATAAACAACATAATGTCAATAAGCTGTTCCTTCGATGTGAACAGAACGAGTCAATCGTTATTTTCATTTCTGTCTTGTGGTGTTTGTGCTATTTTTTAATGTTGTGTTGTCTAGTTTATAAAGGAGACGCTGTAATAGCGTCTTTTAATTTGTTAACCACCAAAAAATAGTTAAATATATTTTGAGCCGGCCCTGTTCAGTGTTTACATGATCCACAAAATAATGTGAACTGCGCAAACTCCGTATTATGCTTTAATCCTCCATAGGGGATACAATATTATAACATGACATTAGCGATATACTCGTTATATATATGTGGTCCAAACACCCAAAACAATCTTATACTCGTATATTTTTGATAAATTTAATTAGCATTTTATTTTTCACTAAAGGATAATAAAAGCAAAGAATTCAAATAATTGTAGTATTTTTAAAAACTAATTAGTTAACTAATATAAACTTAAAATTATGTAAAATAATTTGAGAGTAATCTAAATGCTCGGTATAACCCAATGGAAGTTCTTAATATTAATACAAAATTTTTTGTATTTTCTGCCGATTAAATAAGGCTGTTTACCACTGCTTAGACGCTTAGAGCAAAATAATGATGTACTCGATGGAAGAGCAAAAAAAATGCTTAATTAGAACTTTTACTCCATGTATAAAAAAAATAATGGAATTAGCAGCAGGCTTCTTGGCAAAAGTGTAGAAAACCACCATTGTACACAGCAAAGGAATATGTCGAAAACGTTTTCGATGCCCGCACAATTGGAATAAATTACAACATAAAATTGGCCAGCTAGGGCTCCTGATCTCAAATGACTTTTTCTCGTTAAAAATGTTATTGATAAAAATCTGCGTTATCAAAATTTGGAAAATCTAATTTCAGGGGTATGCAATTGAATTTCTGCCTATAAACTTAATAATATAAGAACTAAAATTTGTAAGCGTTTTCGATATTGCTGGGCAGTAAACAAAGGACTGTTTGAGCAACTGATTAAAACACACAACATTGAAAGTTGTTTCTTGTCACTAATAATATATTGAAATAAATACATTTCGTTTTAAGTCTCCGTTTATTAAATTAGTACAATCAATAATATGTTTTATGAAGAATGTGAAACATATTGAAATTAATAAAATATAAAACATATGGTAACATTTGACATTGTCATAATTATTATTGATGATTTCATTGAGGTATAAGGGCCATCCATAAATTACGTAACACGAATTTCATGATTTTTTGACTCCCCCTCCTCTGTCCTTGGCACGAGTGGTCACATTTGTGAGAGAAATCCCCTCTCTGGTGTGATATTTTGCAATTTTACATTTAGAAATGATTAAATTAAAACAACAGCTTCAAATGTTTTTTTATTTTCATAAGATTGAGTTGGTAATATTTTTAAATTTTTCGTTTACATACCGTGCGGGCAAAAAGTATTTGCATCAAAGAGGGCTTGGATAATAAAACGTAGGGCTTGGTTTAGATCACAATAATATGGGGACGATATATCTAACCAAATCTAGGTTAAAATTTTGTTAAATTCATATTATGACATGATATTATTATGCCAAACTAATTAATGAATAAAATAAGTAGACAAATACAAATTGGTTTTTGTTGTTTACAAAATTAACAAAGTAACAATTTTTGACATGTGATGTCACGAAACTTATGACCCGTCCTATCCTATTATCATACAATCTCACACTTCGTTGACCCCCCCCCCACGTGTGACGTAATTTATGTATGTTGTTATTATGTATGTATGTGTCAGAGCAATATTTAATCTTTCAGAATTTTACTAATATGTTTTCTAATTAATTGGCTTATTAGAAAATATTAAGATTTGATGTGCAGGTACACTATACATATTATAAGGACGTTTAAAAAAGTCCTCTACAATTTTGATGTAAAATTGATAGGACAGCCAATAGTTGAGGGTAGCAAAATTCACATTGAATTTTCTTTGGCCAGTCTGGAGGTGCACCACCGGTATGTGCAAAAGGGTTGTTTCGCGGTTACGATAAGGTAATAGTAAAACGGGATTGCTTTATTTTCATGTAGCCAATACATAGCTTGTATAATAAAACTGAATAAAACAATAGACAATAATTTTAAATAAAGAATAAGCGTGGGTTCATTTTAACAAGATTCCGTGGACATATCATGGGTACTAGATCTGCTTAATTATATAGTTGAAACAAAAAGAAGCTTGTTCAATTTACATAAGTCAGACGGATGTTTTACATTACACGACTAGTGAATACGTGGGCGTTTTTCACACTAGGTATTTTATTTTGATGATGTATAGGTAGGTAGTCTATAATAACTTCGGAATTTATCGAAAATAACTACATTGTTATTAAAATACGCAAAAAATATGTTAATACAAAAGTTGAAGAATAACAAATGCCATAAAACGTATTTTTTTCCCTTTACAATTTTACTATTTTGTTTAAATAGAAATTGTATTTCTTAATTCTGGCTTTTATAAGTAGCGGTTCTTCCATAAGGTTATTAAATTTGGTCAATGGCATTCCTCAATTATTTTTATCTTATGTAACTTAATCTTTAGTGGGTGTTTAAAATTTTTCCAATCAGACAAATTTTAATGCGCAAACGCATGCTACTACTGAAAGGAAAGAGAAAGAAAAATAATCGGCGGCTAGAAGCCAAATTAAATTTTGATGAGGTTCCGACAAACGTTGCCATTTTGCAGAAACCTGTGGGAAGAAGGGCAGAGTTACATTGCGGGAGCAGTTCTTAGTTTATTTCCTAGGAAGTTTTTTCCGGCTCAAGTGCTCAACTGATTTCTGCAGTAAGGAGGATTGTATAATCGCTACCTTGGAATGACAGTGTTCTATGTGGCAACACATACATTTTGAGATACAGCTGTTTAAAGTTTTGACTTGAAATATTTAATTTTGTGTCAAACTTTCGTTAGCGATTTTTGGATATCATAGTTTTATTGTTATGTTTTAAACAATCTTTATTACATAAAGTTTTAAAAATTTATTAACCGAGAACAAGGTGGTATCTGTAATATTATAACAGACTTTTATGACAAGGTGCTATATGTCGTAGGCTGATAGTGAAATCCGTCATTTCATGAAAAGCCTAGTCCTAGTCATATCATGCTGCACGCTAAAAGGTGTATTTGCAACTGGTTTGTTCGTTGTTCCCCAGAGCATTTTTTTCAATTTTTTTTAAATTTAATTTAAATTTTATTTTTATAAAATAATATTAGTTGAAAAAAATGCTCTGGGGAACAACGAACAAACCAGTTGCAATATACCTTTTAGCCACGCTTCATGATATGACTAGGCGTTTAATGAAAAGACGGATTTTACTATCAGCCTACGTCATATATAACTACGGTACTTACAACCCTGTTCACAAAATTATCCCAATTTTCGGCGTCAGATAGAACCTTGGAACTTGATTATTTCGGCTATTAGTTTACTCTGACACTATTATTATTTGGTAGAAATTGTCAGATAGAACCACATAAAAATCTCATTTTGTGAAAAATAGAAGTTAGAACACTGTTATTCCAAGGTAGCGTAATGTATATTCAAATATTCATTGTCAGTTTGTAATTGTTTACATTTAATTTTTAATTATCGACTTTACGTATGTAGGTTTTTGAAGTGAAAACTTCTTTAGGCGCGTTGAGCACTTTTTTGTGGGCACTGAATTAAACTAAGCCGTCACGCGTCGCGCCACGCGTCACGCGCGACGCAACGGCTGTGTTACGCTCGAATTCGACTCCTATATTCAATCCGAACTGACCCTAACCCGAATGAACGTTATATGAAAGAGAATGCCGCCATCAGTCGCATTCAGTATCGACGTGGAAACAGTGTATAGACACTTGTTGCGTCTCAGGTATGTTCTGGCATTTTTTAAATTATATATTTACGTAGGGTGAAGTAAGGTAATTAGTTTTACCGTAATTGCTTATTCCGTGGACCTAATTTATTATGATTTCTGACTTCTGTTGAAGATGTAAAAATTCAAGGGTTGTTTAATTTTAGGAAATATCTTTTTTCGTATGCAGTAAAATTATCCCGTATTCCAAGTTTATGGTATTTTTGAAGTGAAAACTTCTTTAGGCGCGTTTAGCACTTTTTTGTGGGCACTGAATTAACCTTGTTGAAGTTTTCACTTCTGTCGTGTGGTCTTAAGCACACACAATTTTTTTTAATTATTTACAGGACTATGTTAAAGAGTAGTTTGACGTTAGACTCAAAAACAGCAATACCTAGTTTAAATAAAATTGTTGCAACTTACCTATTCATGTTGCTAGGTAAAATTGTTATTGTTGAAAAATATGTCATTGTCATAAGAGAAATAAAAAAGTAGTTGGACAATCAAAAATATATGGTGTTTTAATCTATAAAAGAAGTCTCGTGCATCCTAAAGCATCAAGCAAAGAGCGCGGGCCACGACATTGGTTCTTCCACGACGGATATGAAACAGCAACTATATCCAACTATCGAAGAATTCACGGCCATATTTTTTTGTAGTTGTTCAGCTAGCAGGTGATAAGAAGAAGCAAACCACGAATACAAAGCATTAGTCAGGTCTCAGGTCAGATCGCTTCTGTTTCTAAGAAATATCTTAAGTTATTTGTCTATATCTACCTATCGTTCCGTCACTTGTTTGACTATTTAAATGATGTTTACTCGAATTTAAAAAAATACTGGGCGAGTTGCATAGGTTTATAAATGTTTATTTAGTTTAGATTGAGAATAATTTAAACAAAAACTCCTATATATATTGTACTCGTAATTCTCGATAAAGGTTAATTATAGATTTGGTATATTCACGTATTGAACACTGTTTAGGTATACCTCACGATATTTTGACATAAATCTCGATTGATACGTCAGTGGATTTGGTTATTTCCACGTTTAATAATCTCGTAATATAAAGTTTATTAATCTCGTTATATAAACTTCATAAATCTCGAAAAATAATCTCGAAAATATAATTTTGTTAACATAATTCACGAAAATAGTCGAAAAATGACAGATGACAAGGTAATAAAGCTTAAAGCTCGTCGCACGCAAATTAAAGCAAAATTAACACGATTTTATACATTCTTAGACAAATTTACTTTATTACCCGAATCTTTAACTCTGTTAAAGGCACGTTTTGATACAATTTGTGATATTTTACATGAATTTAACCAAGTACAGGGTGACTATGAGGAATCCCTCTTAGAAAATAACGCCCTCGATGAAGAGGCTTCATTTGTAGAACGAGATACTTTCGAAACAAAATATTATGATGCTATTCCTCGAGCTAAAGATTTAATGCAAAGTCTTATGAAACAAAATACGCCTTCCAATTCAACTAGTAATATGGGCTTAATTTCTTCAGGTCCAAATGCGTCTGCTAAACTGCCTCCTTTGAAAATTCCCGAATTCTCTGGTTCTTATAGTGAATGGCAGAGATTTTCTGATACTTTTACCGCTTTAGTACATAATAACAGTAATTTGCACAATATTGAACGGTTTTATTATTTACAAAGCTCATTAAAGGGTGAAGCAGCCCAAGTAATAGCTTCATTACAAATCTCCGATGTAAATTATTCAAAGGCATTTCAATTATTGCAAGATCGGTACGATAACAAGGAAGCTATCATAAATTTTCATTTAAGGGAAATCTTTGGTCTACCCGTTATACCACAGGAATCCCACGTAAATTTAAGAAAGTTTTATGACACGTTTTTAAAGAATTGCCGTTCTCTTGAAAGTTTGGGAGAGCCAGTAAGTAGCTGGAACACCATCCTTATATACATGCTCATGTCCAAGCTAGATTTTCACTCTAAGCGCGAATGGGAACATTTCAGTAAAGAAATAGTTCAACCAAGTTTAGATGACTTATAGCATTAGAGTCAAAATCGGCCGGAAATCATCGCGTAAACGATCATCAAAAGGCATTTTTTACAGAAGGTCAAGGTTTCTCGTTATCTTGTCACTTGTGTCGCGAAAAACATCTTATATTCAATTGTCCTAAATTTAAAAGCTTACCCGTTAAAACTCGATTTGAAGAAGTGAAAAGATTGCGTTTATGCACTAATTGCTTACGTAAAAATCATAAAAATATCGAATGCAAATCCATGGCATGTAAAATATGTAATGGTCGGCATAGTACTTGGCTACACGAATCAGTGCCATTCGATAATAAAAATAAACCTTTAAACAGTAATAAAGAAAAGCAAAATGATGTTTTAGTCTCGCAGAATAATACAGAAACTTACTTACAGTGTGAGAATCACAAAGTTTTGTCTCATTATGTAAAAAAATAACCCGAAAATATAGTTTTGTTGTCTATTGCAATCGTATACAGGTTTTTGATTCACAGAATAGCGCCTTGTCTTGTCGCGTATTGCTAGATAGCGGTTCTTAATCAAATTTCATTACTCGTAGTCTCGCGGAAAAACTAAATTTGCTATAACAAAAATTAACTTACCAGTTTCTGGCATAAACCAAATTAAAACTAATATTTCTTAACAGGCTACTTTAAACATAGCATCAGTTAACCATAATTTCAAAACTCGGATAGTATGCCTTGTTATTAAAAATATAACGGATCTCTCTCCTCAAGCAACCTTTGACATTTCAAATTTTAGGATTCCAAATGTACCATTAGCTGATCCTGATTTTAACATTGCATCCAGCGTTGATATTTTAATTGGTTGTTCGCTTTTCTTTGAACTTTTATCGATTGGTCAAATTAAACTTGGGAGAAATTTACCGATTTTACAAAATAGTTTACTGGGTTGGATTATAGCAGGAAATATTCCTGTCACGCAGCAACAATCAAAATGCTTTTTTATAGACTCGAATAAAGACTTAAATTTAAATAGTCAGCTCGAGAAATTTTGGCTTTTGGAAGAGGTATCTCCAAATACAAAAACCATTTTAACAAAGGAAGAACGTGATTGCGAACAACATTTTGTTCAAAATTTCAGCCGGAACGAAGGCAGATTTATAGTAAAATTGCCGTTAAAAATAGTAATTTACGTTACAAGACCGGAAAGTAGTGTTTTTCAGGTCGAGACAAGCATTTCCAGGGCGAGCCATAGGCGAGTCCTGGAAGCTTGGAGAGACCTGAAAACACTAATTTTCGGTTGCGTGTCGTACAATATTTTTTTTAAAACCGACACTTCGATATATTTTATAATCTACGCGAAACAAGTTTGACATAAAGAACAAAATTAAAAATCAACGAACTGTCACTCGACAATACATCGAAATGTTGTTGTCATAATAACGAAATCAAGGTATCTTGTATTATCAAAGAGCGATTGGAAAAACAAAAAACAGGGTGACAGTGACATTAGAGAACGGAAAAGTTACATTAAAGCCCGGAAAAGATTTTTCCGGTCTCTAATGTCACTTTTCCGGTCTTGCGATCGGGAAAACGTTATTTTCTAGACGAAAAATTGTCCAGAAAGTGTAAATATTCTGGTCGTTTTTAAAAAAATTATGTTTTTGATTTAGGCAAGTCGGAAGAACGCGCATTAAGCCGTTTATATGCTATGGAACGAAAACTTTTAAATAACAAGACATTACACGAAAAATATAAAGCGTTTCTAGTGGAATATGAAGATCTGAATCATATGAATGAAATTTCGCCAAATAAAAAATCGAATGTTCCCGTATATTATTTACCGCATCATAGCGTAATAAAACCAGATAGTCTCACAACGAAAGTTAGGGTTGTTTTTGACTCATCCGCCAAATCGAATAATCCCGCGGACATAATTTCACGTGGAGCTAATCTTGTTGACCTCATACATTCTGGTTTATGGTGGCATGGTCCACTTTTCCTTAAACAGAATCTCGAAAATTTTCCCAAAGACTCAAATATTATAAACTTCTCTCGAAATTTAAATAAAATACCCAAGTATAAAACGTCATTAGGTTCTTTCCTTTGCAATGAAGCGCGCGAAACTATAAATCTGTTTGAACGTTTTTCGGATTATGACAAGTTAATTCGCGTAACCGCATATTACTTACGATTTATAAATAATTCAAGAAGTCCAAATAAAAGTCGACAAGTTGGACTTTTAACGATATTAGAAATAGAATACAGTACGACCGTTTTAATAAAAATTCAACAAAATGAATGTTTTTTCAAAGATTTAACGCACCTTGAGCAAAATATGTCTGGTAATACTAAAAGTAACTTAAAGTCATTATCTCCTATCTTAGATATTAATGGTATAATGCGAGTTGGCGGTAGACTCCAAAATACAAATCTTTCGAATAATCAGAAGCACCCGATTATTTTGTGCGGAAAACACCCGTTTAGTAGACTTTTAATCATGCAAGAACATAAACGCTCATTACACGCTGGTGTAAACAATACGCTGTCTCATATTAGACAAAATTTTTGGCCAATAAGTGGAAAAAACGCAGTGAAGGCCTGCATACGCAAATGTATTAAATGTTATAGAGCTAA
The DNA here is from genome assembly GCA_963969555.1 of Polydrusus pterygomalis. NCBI lineage: Eukaryota > Metazoa > Arthropoda > Insecta > Coleoptera > Curculionidae > Polydrusus > Polydrusus pterygomalis. The sequence continues at coordinate 3,341,019 of OZ018381.1, read as the reverse complement.
ACCTGGTGAAATATTTGTTAAATTGGGACAACTTCCTAGTCCTCGAGTAACTCCCTCAAGTCCATTTATTTCATCAGCAGTTGATTTTCCAGGACCTTTTGATTTAAAAGACGGTAAAACAAGAAATAGAAAATTCATTAAGTCTTATATTAGTGTTTTTGTATGTTTGTCAACAAAGGCTGTTCATCTAGAGCTGATTTCAGACTTAACGAGTGAAGGCTTTTTAAATGTATTAAAACGATTTGTATCTAGACGTGGTCTCTGTAGTGATTTGTATTCGGACAACGCAACTAATTTTACAGGAGCAAATAACGAGCTTAAAGCTATTGAAAGCCTTGTAAAAAGTGATTTTTTTGAAAATTATTTAAACAAGTCTAAAGTAAATTGGCGTTTTATCCCTGCTCGCTCGCCTCATTTTGGCGGATTGTGGGAAGCTGCCGTAAAGTCCTGTAAACATTATTTAAAGCGTGTATTAAATTAAACTCCTTTAACTTATGAGGAATTTTACTCGATTCTAACTCAAGTAGAAGCAGTTCTTAATTCTCAACCCTTGATTCCGATGTCGTCCGATCCTGCTGACCATGAAGTTTTGACTCCAGGCAATTTTTTGATCGGTCGACCCCTAACAGCTGTACCGCAACGGGACTTGACTACTTTTAAAACTAATCATGTCAAACGATACCAGCATATGCAACAAATTTTCCAGCATTTCTGGTCCCGTTGGTTAAAGGAATATTTGCATACACTGCAACAATGCACCAAGTGGTTGTTCGATAAGGATCATCAGTCGAAATTGGGCTCAATGGTAATGTTAAAAGAAGACAATAATACACCTCTATTGTGCTGGCCTCTTGGACGGATAGTAGACTTGCATCCTGTTGCTGACCATATTGTGCGCGTTGCTAGTGTACAAACTAAAAATGGTGTTCTTAAACGAGCTTTAACAAAACTAAGTTTGCTACCTACCGAAGATTAGTAGCATGCTTTTGTTTATTTTGATGTTTTTTTTGAAAGCCAACCTTTCAAGGGCGGCGAAATGTTGCAACTTACCTATTCATGTTGCTAGGTAAAATTGTTGTTGTTGTAAAATATGTCATTGTCATAAGAGAAATAAAAAAAGTAGTTGGACAATCAAAAAGATATGGTGTTTTAATCTATAAAAGAAGTCTCGTGCATCCTAAAGCATTAAGCAAAGAGCGCGGGCCACGACAAAAATTATGATGAATATTTTATGTTTAAAGCAAAGATCGTTCACAACCCAATTTATTAATTGCACAAACAAGTAGGAAAAAAATAAGATTTATTTTTATATACAGTGTGACCAGTAAGTCCGCATCATATGGGTTTTTTTTATTAATAGCTTTATTCAAAATTTAACTTCGGCATCAAGTTCTGCTTCGATCGAGAAGAAAATTAAGCAAAAAAATAGTAGTCAGGTGATTCGCATTATCTGTCAAATTTTAATTTTTTTCCAAAAATAATTCAAAAGTGGGATTATTTCTAAAAGTATCGAAAAAAGTTATTAAAATTTTTTTTAAATGCAGTTTCTAGCCCACATGCAAAATTTCAGCTACATGAAATAATTTTGATTTTTTACCCATATTTTGTAAATAAGACTCAACGCCACCTACATAAAACTTTTTAGTTTTGACAATGCTTTATTTCAGATACATTTTCTTTAAATTTGCGCCATACTAAATGTGTGTTTTTCTACAAAATCAAAATTGGGCTATTATAATTTGGTCGCATGTGATGCAAAGTTTATTTGTTTTTCACCCTGTATAAGGTAACTTCATAAAATAAGTATTTTTGAAAACGTAGTTTGTATCTGAAAGTAATACATCTTAATATTTAAATAAAAAATAACACAGTGTCATCAGTAAAGTGTAAATGGAAAATAAATTTTAGTGGTGGGTAAAAAATCAAAACTACCTTATGCTGCTGAAATTTTGCATGTGTGCTAGAAACTGCATTTAAAAAAACTTTTTAATAACTATTTTCGATATTTTCAGAAATAACCCCACTTTTGAATTATTTTTTAAAAAAAAATAAAATTTGACAGATAATTCAAATCACGTGACTACTATTTTTTGCCTAATTTTTATCTTGATCGAGGCAGAACTTGATGCCAAAGTCAAATTTCGAATAAAGCTATTAATTAAAAAGAATCCCATATTAATATGATGCGGACTTTACTGGTCACACTGTATGTACATATTATATTACATATTTATATTATAATTTTTTTATTATGCAACAAAAAAATTTAATAGGCCAAAAATTTTTTTTATTGGCGTGGCACTAAAAATTTTTTTGCCTTCTCCTATTGGGCTGCGTTGCTTTTCGTATTTCCTTAAAATACCAAAGGACCCACCATTTAAAATAATCACGGGCGGCCACTATCTTTTATAGCTTTTCTGAATTCTGATTATTAAACAAATAAAGTTGCCATACTGTTTTTTATACCTAAAACTCACCTTTAAGCGGTCTAAAATAAATTTAAAACCACCAATCTATACCTACTATGGTAAAATTTTATAGTGGGCGATTGGCTGATTCATCCAGCTAAATCTCTAATTCTATATACTAAAAACTGATTTGTATAAAATTATCCCCTAAGAAGGTAAAAACGGAAGTTAAAGTTTTATTTGTGTTTACCACAATCCTAGCTTTTTGTGCCAACTGATATGTTACTGCATAAACTAAGTAAACCTAGACATCCCACCTAATGGGGCGACATCGCGACAGCGAGGTGCAAGGTCGCGATGTAAATGCCGAGAAGCGAAATGCTCTAGACTCTAGACGGATATTTGCGTTCGCTTAACGATTAGCGTAACTCGTTACAGATTTGTATGTCGTAGACAATTATGAGCGGTAAAATGTTTATATTGGATGATTTCTCTTGGTTTTCTTCCTCTACGGTTACTGTCCCAATAGTTATTTTTGGTTGTTTATTATTATAATATAAGGTGTTTATTAAGCACTTGTATAAACTTTTGGAGGTAAATCTTTGACTACTTTTAAGATAAATTTTTTTATTGAATATGGGTTCGCAACGGGTTGGTTCTTGAGATAGGGTCAATTGGGGGAAATGTAAAGTAGGGGTAAATGAAAACAGCCTTAACTCTATACTCAAACATCCCGCTTTTTTTTTCTGAAGTATGCCTGTTGGTTGTAGTGGCAACACTGCTAGTAGGTTATCATAGTTTGTGATGGCGTTGAGCGTTTAACGTGACGGTAAGTCGATTTAAACTATTTACTACAATACAATTTGACACACAGTTTTGCCGAGGCAAACAAATAATTTTTTTTCGTTTTAAAATATGTTAATATTGTTAGTCTTTATATTTATGTATTACGGTAAATAAATGGTATGGTTGCACGTTTTTTTTGAGGTTAGGTCAATAATATTGCTGGGATAAAAACTACGAGGTGTTTCTATTTACCCCATTCATCATACCGCGGTGGGGTTAATGAAAACACATATTTGGGGTTAATATAATCCATCTCCTTTCATGTGGAAAATAATAAATGAATACAGGGGTGTGAGTGCAAATTGGGGAGAGGGTATGAATGAGAGACTCGCCCGATATACATTTTTCGATGCAGCCTGGTACTTTTAATGTAGTTAGGGACATAATTAATAATCTGTAAAATATGGAAAATAAGGATCCATTAGCACTGACAGTAGAGCTCATAAAAATCATAATAGTTATTTATGTATCAAGGGTACTAAGTAGATGATTATGCCCTGAGGGCGACAGTCTTACAAAGCCGAGGGCATCTGGCCCGAGGGTTCGTAAGTCGTCCGAGGGTATATATCTATTAGTACCCGTGGTGCATACAAAATTTTATGCCAAACCAGATCGTTTGGAATAATAAATATTTTTTTAAATTTAATTTGATTTACCAATTTTTTATTTTTACCTGCGACATTACCTTGACATTATTAAAATGTTTAATGTGTCAAAGTCAAAAATCAAAAATGGAACAAGATGCACACCTAATGCAACACTTAATGCCCGAGCGGGCCATAATGTGTACTTTATGCCCGCACGGGCATAAAGTAATTCATTGTGTAGATTTTATTTAAGGTATAAAAACACAATAATGTAATGGTATGACATAAAGAATATTATCATTATTCCGCTTACCAAACTGATACATGTGCATCCGCCAGGCCACCTTTCCATCGATCCTCAAGCATGCAATAGTTATACCAATTTTTTTAAAAAGATGACGCCAATATCGTCGGCAATAAATAATTATTGTTGTAATAATAATAATAATAATAATTGTCAATACAGTACTAATAATATTTTAAAATTTAGGTAATAATTTGTTAAAGTTAATTATAAAAAAATAGTATGTAACAGCTTTTCCATTAATTTACTAATGCTTTAACGTATCCACCTTCTCCTTCAATACATTCAATACGCGTAGAGTTTTCATCTGAATGATGCCTTAACTCTTGTTTCTTGTTAATAATCTGTTTTTTTTTTATTCAAGAGATCGAGACAACGATAATAGTATAATCAGAGGCTAAACTGGCAAATAAAATAATTATTGTGAATCATGGGATGATAATATAATAATATGTTTGCTTGTTGTCAAACTTTCTGATTTACAGCTTCTTTTTAATTATTTCAAGAAAAGTTTTTTAATAACCTAATAATATTTTCATTAATGCATAGAATACTATTTTCAATGTGGTCTTATTCAGGATGTTAGTGCTGAATATTATTATGATTTCTGATAAATTGGGTTAGAGCGAAAAAGCTCATTATATAAAACGATTGGAGAACCGTTTCTAATATATACAGCATAATGATAAAAAAAAATGGATCCGTCTTTTATATAGAATACCGCCCAATTGATCGAGAATCGCTCGGACCCGTCAAATTTATTTTTTTGAAATGCATATTTTTTAGAAATAAATTAATATACAGGGTGGATAATAAAAATGTTACGAGTATCAAATTTTTTATTGAAACATATTGTATCTTTTCCAATTTTTACATTCTACAATCAATTCTAGACATTTTTTATAAATCATGCCCTGTACCTATTTTCAACCATTTACAAAATGTTAACACTTTAATGCTGGTATGCACCATTGATGTGTTTCTCGACATTGCGACGTTTTGAACTCTATATAGCCACAATCTTTTAGGCATTGACAATGATAATTCGCTATTAAAGTTTGATACGTCCAAAAATGTCAGTGAATGTTAATCAAATTTAAATTTTGCTCTGCTCCAAAATGCGCCTCGCTGAAAATGAGCATAGTAATTTTAATTATGTTGAGTTCTGGAGATAAAAGTAGAAGATGTAGGGAAGTCCGTGATATGTTCAATGAAAAACTCCCAAATCGCCCGCCTTTTAGCCAATCGACAGTGCAGAGTAGCAATTAAGTGGAGAACGTACCGTACTATTAAAGATAGTGTTACAAGTGGTCGTGCTCCCCCGCATTATTTATTTATTTATTAATTTATTATTACATATAATACAATAAACAGTTTATGCGGAAACATTTTGCTGATTAACATAGCAATAGGTACTTAACCTAACTAACTCTACCTACGGCTATCCAAATACTTGTTGGAGAAAATGTCCTTTTAAAAGTCTTTTAAAACTCGGCAAGGTTGCACTGAAAATGTCAGACAGAGGAATAAATTTATATTTTCCTTTTACATGTGCAATGCGCTTTAAATGCAATGGTTTTAAGAAATCTGTTTTGTACTGCTTCCAGCATATTAACAAGTGTGACGTATTGAGGATTCCAGATGACAGAGGCAAAAATGAGCTTACTATGAACAAAAGCAAAATATAGTGAGATCATTGTTTTAGGATTTCGAAAGTCTTTACAGATTCTAGTAATGAAGCCCAGCATTCTGTTTGACTCGGTAAAGATTTTATTAAAGTGTTCTTGAAATAATCATTTGGTGTCCAACATGAGTCCTAAATCCTTTTTTTGATTTACCTTCTTTAAATTTGAAATATTTATGCTATATGAGTATTCCCAAGTATAAATATATTTTTAGTGAATGCTATAAAATAACATTTTGTTACGTTTAACAAAACACTATTCCTATCACAGTCGTACTCGGACAATCGGTTGAGGTCCGATTGTATTTTCTGAGAGTCATCCAGCCCCCTTATGGGGCGATACATTTTTAGGTCATCTGCATATAGTAAGAACATTGTGTGATGACAGCACTTTGCAATATCGTTAATATAAATTATAAAAAACAAGGGACTGACCGAGAAGGTCTCGGACTGGAAACCGTTTACAGAAACAATCTGGGAACGCTTTGAGATGTAGGACCATATCCACCTGAGCAGACGCTGGCAGACATCAACCTCAGCAAGTCTCTCAATCAACCGCTTATGGTTAATCTTGTCAAAAGCCTTACTGAAGTCGGTGTATACAGAGTCTACCTGAATGCCACGATCTATTAAGCTGCAAATATTTATATATGATGCGGCATGCTCTTTCATATAACGTTCATTCGGGTCAGTTCGGATTGAATATAGGAGTCGAATTCGAGCGTAACACAGCCGAGCGTGACGCGTGACGGCTCAGTTTAATTCAGTGCCCACAAAAAGTGCCAAACGCGCCTAAGGAAGTTTTCCCTTCAAAAAGCTATGTTCCATTTAAAAAACACCTTATCCATAGCGTAACTCTTTTGTTTCTGGTTTAAATAAATTTTTGGTTTCCTTTTTGAATTCTGCAGGAAAAAGTACATCGATTGGCTATTTTGGATTTTTCTTTAAATACAAGATAGCTCAAAAATAAGCCCCTGTTTAGTCCTCGTTGGAAGACCCTGTACATGTGCATCCATAAGCTTTTCAGTTACTAAGTAAAATTTATTTATCATATTCTTAGTGTCAGATATGAGGTAAGAATAATTTCCGAGTTAAAATTGGCCAATTTCTCATTTATAGCCAGATAATCGGCCTTTTTAAAGTTCAGAATTCTAAGTGTATTATGACGTGGTAGAACATAAGGAGAATTAATTAAAATAAACTCTAGTGCAGGATGATGCCCTCAGGGCCGGCGCTAGGGCCGGGCAAGCCTAGCCCCTGCCCGGGGCGGCAAGCTTAGGGGGCGGCACCGGCAGGCTGTATAATATATACATATTAACTAGTTTATGAAGAAAATAAACCAAGATTCACTTGAATACTTAAGAAAAATTAATATGTGGAATTTTAATAAAAATTTGCTTTTATTACCTATATAAATTCTATGTTTTACGAACTTTTAAGTATTTTAAATGAAATGTCAAAATATTTCAGATTCAAGGAGCTCACAAGCATAATAAATTATAATTATTTAAATAAATAAACTCACATACAAAATGCTGTACCTAATATAATTTTGGCTCAAGCTAAGCGACCGCGGACGGGCGCGGAAAATCGGGCTTGACTAGTTTCCACACGCTTTTAATCGTCACTATTAAAGGAACAACGGCAGTTCTAATGTTTTATTTATGGAATAATTGCCTTGCAGATTGGTTGCTAGTAAAGTAGGGTGCGTTATAATACAATTACTATTTACCGGAAGTTTTTTAAACTTGTGTTGTGTTATAGTTATAAAAGTAGTAAGGTATATATATAAGTAGGCTAGACTAGAATAATAAAAAAATAGGCAGTTTATTTCAAGAAATATTTAATAAATAGCTAAATAGCTTTAGCTTCTACAGAATGTTTCTTTTTAAAGGAGGCTTTTTCATGCATTTTAAACAGACTTTAAAAAAGGAGGAGGTTATTAATTCGGTCCTTTTTTGTTTTTAATTTTTTTATAGTTTGTCCGGCGATTAGTTCGACAAATTAATGTCAACCCTTAAACGATTTAAATAATTTTTTTGTTTGATAGGGTAGGTATGTTACCGCATTGGTACCATTGTTAAACAGATGGTTTAAATGCTATTTCCTAATTTTGGGGGTGACATTTAGGGGTTGATAAGAAATAAAAGTTTCCGAAAATAATTAAAATTTCAAAAGATTCAAAAAATACTCATAAACGCCTCTGTTTCGTTAAGATAAAACAAAATGATGTTTTTTATCGAAATATTTTCTTAATTTTAGCATGTCCGATGGACGTAAAAAATTATCGGGTGCACAGTATAAAAGAAAAAGACTCAAAAAGCACGTTCAAATTCAAAAACATGCTGGAAGCCTGTTAAGTTATCTACAAGGCACGAAAAGGAACGATGACGGCAGAGGAAAATTAGAACCTGCTTTAAATCCTAATTATGAAGCCATTACCAATCAAGATATCGATATTGCTCAAGTAGAGCTTACCCCAGGGACATACAAAGAATCTACTCCAGGGACTTCCAGTCCGTCCACTGAACCTACTGCAGGAGCATCCACTGAACCAACATCAGGGACGTCTACTGAACCTACTCCAGGGATATCTAACGAAGAGACACTAATAAATTTAGATCCGGGTTCCTGGCCAACTAGCTTATCAGAAGCAGAAATATGTTTTTTGGTCAAAGAAGGACCACCTCAACCATTAAAGAGGACAGGGGTTTTCCGTATAATGATAACGGTCGAAGATTTAGCGCTCTTCATTATTTGAGAAATATGAAAAATGGTGAAAAAGTCATGCGTAACTGGTTAGTTTATTAAACTACAAAAGACTGTGTTTTTGCTTTTGCTGCAAAATTTTTGGTTCTATTTTAAGTTCCCTTTCCATTGGAGGTTTTAAAGATTGGAAGCATCTCGCTGAGAGTTTAAATCAACATGAAACCTCTAAAAATCATATCCAAAGTCAAAAGTCTTGGATTGAATTAAGTCAGAGAATACAGTACTCTAAAACTATTGACAGTCACCCACAAAGGCTCATTACTGCAGAGATAAATCATTGGTGCGAGGTGCTTTTACGAATTGTATTAACAATAAAAATGCTTGCTTAAAATTGTTTAGCCCTCCGAGGTAGAAGTGACAAACTTTACGACTTCGGTAACGGTAATTTTTTACAAATTATTCAATTACTTGCTCGGTTTGATCCAGTAATGGAAGAGCATCTCCGCAGAGTGCTTAAAAAAGAGAAAGTTAAAGTCCACTATCTCGGAAAATAAATTCAAAATGAATTAATTATTCTTTTAAGTGAAAATATAACATCTCATATTATTAGCGAGATTAAAATAGCTAAATTTTATTCAATTATTCTAGATTGTACTCCTGATATCAGCAAGATCGAGCAAATGACAGTCTTAGTACGGTATGTATCCATTGACAAATCCAATTCCAAGGAGGTTTCCATTAAAATTAATGAAAGCTTTTTAGGCTTTCTTCCGGTTGAAAGATCGACTGGCTATAACAACATGAGAGGCAATAAATCGGGAGTACAAGCTAGAATAAATGCGTTAAATCCAAGAGCATTTTACCTCCCATGTAGCAGCCACTCATTAAACCTGGTAGTTAATGACATGGCAAAAGCATCCTTGGAAGGCGCAATTTTTTTTAATATAGTCCAACAAATATATGTATTTTTTTCCTCATCAACTTTTCGATGGACTATATTAATTAAATATGTTCACGGACTTACTTTGAAACCTCTAAGTGATACTCGTTGGGAAAGCCGAATAGATGCATTAAAACCACTAAGGTATCAAATAGGAGGGATATACGATGCTTTACTTGCCGTTTGTGATAATTCGGAGATTGACAACTCTATAAGAGTCGAGGCTTCTGGACTATTAAGTTGGGTTAAACAATTTAAGTTCTTATGCTGCATTGTTATTTGGTATACAAAATCTTAAATTGTATCAGTCCTATAAGTAAGCTCTTGCAGACAAAAGACTATGATTATTTATTATGGAGCTCTTGAAAAATTGTAAAGATTTTTTCAAGGATCTTAGATCGGACACAGCCTTTAATGAAATGCTTTGCGATGCTCGAGAACTTGCCGACGAAATTGACACACCAGCTAATTTTGAGCTGACCCAGCCACGTCATAGAGTTCGAAGAAGGAATGTTAATTTCGACTATGAGGCACGAGATGATCCGATAGAAGATCCTACTTTGAAATATAAGGCAGAGTTTTATTTTTTGACATTAGATAAAGCTATCAATGTACTTAAATCCAGGTTTAATTTGATGAGTAACCACAGCAACTATTTCCAGTTTTTATACAATATTTGTGATTTAAAAGATACTTCTCAAAACGACATACTAAAGTATTGTAAAGATCTAGAAATAGTGTTAACTGATGGGAATTTATCAGATATAAACGCGCTGGACCTGGCAGACGAGATAGTATCGGTTCTGGCTTTGCTTAATAAAAAAGAAAGTCCAATCGAGATTTTAAAATTCATATCGAACCTGGATTTTGCTTCAAATCTCGGTATAGTTTTAAGAATATTGCTTACTCTCCCAGTAAGTGTGGCAAGTGGAGAAAGAAGTTTCTCCAAATTAAAATTAATTAAAAAATTTTTACGCTCCACAACTACCGAGGATCGGCTAAACGGCTTGACAACAATAGCCATTGAACATGAACTGGCTGAAAAAATTAATGATAAAGAAATTATAAAAAAAATTTCAGAATTAAAAGTGAGAAAAAAACACTTTTAAGTTTAACTCTCGGTTTAAATGTATTTTTAATATGTAATTAAGGAAAGTAATTTATATTTAGTGGTTCTATAATTTGTTTTAGTGTTTTAAAAATATTTGTACCTACCTATTTTATAATAATTATACACTAAAAATTACTCTTTTCTTTTTTTTTCTGTGCAACCGGGCAACCCTAATTTTAGTTGTGCCAAAAACATGCTAAATTAATAAATAAGTTTTATTGGCTAATCAAAACTTTAACATTATTGATAGCATTTTTTTTCCTCACGTTTTATTTTACTAATAAGTGTTTTTTATTATAAATGGGCGGCATTTTACTCTTTGCCCGGGGCGGCGAACCTGCTAGGCCGGCCCTGATGCCTTTACCAGACATTCATGCTGCTCATGTACACTGACGTGAAAGTCTGATTACAGTTAACAAACGAATTTATTTGGGCAACATTTATTTGGAATAAAGTTAATAAATTAATATTTAATATGGCTCCTTGCATATAAAGATATCGACTTCTTATTCTTAACGAAAATATTGGTTAACAAAAGATTTTAATAGTAGTTAAGAAATAAGTATAATATTTAAAGCTGCAGATTAAGTAATAAGATAAACATTTAACATTAAATTATTGTTCTTAATATTAAAAAAAAATTGTCATTGCACCGACCAGGGTTTAGCATACCGGCACGAAGTAGTTGCGTAATAGTTGTCGTTGGTGGTCGCGTCATGTGACTATCAGGTGAGTTATTAGTTTAGTATTTTAAATGTAATTAAATTTAAAAAAGTTGTCTTTTAACCCATCCTATGGTACTGCTAATGCAATAAATAGTCTACAAATAATATCATTCAGATAGGACGCTTTTTTCCAGCATGCACGGCAGCATACCGCATGCATAATTGCATATTAGGTTAGGTTAGGTTAGAGTGGCAGACCTCTGGAATTGACCAAACAGTCACACGTAGTCCTATAGGACCGTTGTAATACCACACATGTCCCGCGGAACCTATTGCATCAGCTTCCTGATGGTTAACACGATCGTAGAAGAATCTTGACAGCTCATTCAAACCAGCCACTGCTGTTAATAAACTTAGTAAGTGGACCCAGTTGCAGGCTGCTCACTTCCTCCAGATCATTAAAAAATGGTTCACCCAGTGCATTGAACCTTCTTCTCGCGAGGCCGGGGCATTCACACAAGAAATGCTGAATACTTTCCTCCTCTTCCTCATCTCTGCAACTTCTGCAGAAGTCGTTAGTTGGTATTCGCATACGTTCAGCGTGTCTACCGAACAAGCAATGTCCGGTGATTACGGCAGTGATGTTTCTTAGGTCCTTCCGACTGTGCTGTAATAGCGCTGCGGTTTTCCTGTTATCAAGTAGGGGCCACAATTGCCTGGAGATGCTACAAGTTGTAAGTCATTATGCATACCGCATGCATAATTGCATATTAAGGTAAAATAATAATTCGTATTATGTAAAACTTTTACAAGCATAAGCCATAAAGTAAAACATTTCAGTGTTTTTTGTTTATTTAATAATTCAGTGTTAATTTTGATCAAACCTGTTCAACCAGCATAGGCGTAGTTAGACTTGGGGGTGCTAAGCACCCCCGAAATCTAAATTAGCACCCCCAAAAAAAATTTACAATATATAGGCTAATTTTAGAACTAACCTCTATTTTTATAATATATATTATATTAGGGAATTTTTCATATTAATATTTCAAGCATTCGAATTCTGGTACAAATTCAAGTATATTTAGGTAGTTGCGGATTCTGTTCAAAATTTCTCTCCGTGTACCGTGTAGTTCACGCCCAGTTTACTTGTCAGAGCGGGTCTATGATCATAAAAATCTCGTAAAATACGAGAGCGGCATAATAGCTTGTGTATGTCATGATCTGCAATTCTGCCTTAATTTGATAATTTAAATTTAACCAGTCGTTGTCGTTCAAGTTCGCAGAAATTTTCAGCCGGTATTTTGACTATTTTTTTTGTTTATTAAGGTTTAATATGGTTTTATTGAATTCAGTTAAAGTTTAAAGTTAAATAGACACGAAAAAACAATGAGTGCGTCGACGGATATAAAAAATACCGCGGAATTTTTGAAAAAATCTTTTAGCAAGTTACCGTTGGAGGAGGAGGTGATTGTCAAGAACATTGAAAGACCTAAACCTGCTATTAACATCACATTAAAATATTTACTAAAAATGATTGACCACATTTGGGCGTGGTCTTAAAAAAAATTTCGCCTGCGGGCTTTTTGTGCACCCCCACGTTAACATGTCACGAGCCGCCACTGGACTTCAGCACACCCAATGTTGACGTCTAACTACGCCTATGTCAACCAGCAATGTAGAAAATATTGTTTTGTTATCTTCAGCAGCTTTAGCCGCCATATTGAATCTTATATATTCTGGTTTGGGACAACATGTTTAACAAACGATATTTCCGTTACAATTTAATAAAGTATTAAAGTTTTAATATGATTACTTTAAATGAATATTATTTTAGTAAAATTCTGAATTACTGGGACAAAGAAGAATCTTGGCAGCTCACTTAAACCAGCCACTACTGATTTTAAGAAACTTAGTTTAGTTAAGTTAGTAAGTTGCTTACTTCCTCCAAATTATTAAAGAATGGTTCGCCCACGGCACTGAACCTTCTTCTTGGGAGGCCATGGCGTTTACACAAGAAATGTTGGATACTTTCTTCCCCTTTTTCATCTCCGCAACTTTTTCACAAGTCAAGAAGTTTGTATTTGCATACGTTCCGCGTGTCTACCGAAGAGGAAAGCTCGTATTTGGCTGTAAAATGCCTAGAGTGATTCAAGTTCTTAAATAAAATACACCTTAAATTTTGAATAAACAAATTATGTATATTCTTACTGTATCTTTTGTAGATTACAAAATTTACATGAAGTTACATTAAATAGCAATTTACATTACGCCTTAACTCAATTTGTAATATTTTAAATTACGGATTAATAATTGGTTGAGAATAAAATGGTTTGTAGTAAAAATGAACACTACTTTTAAATATCAATAGTTATACTACTCAAACAAATAGTCAAAATAAACCAGTAGATATATGTCACATAAAAACACTATTAACAACCTATGAATAGTTGTCCAAATTTTTACATGACATTAATACTTAAAGCTAAAATAACATGATAAACATTTACATAAATGAAAGTTATTACCCAAAAATATTCACTGTTAATTAAAAAAGTCACTTTTTGTAACAGAAAGACAGTTGAAAAGAGAGTTTTTATTAATTAGGAATTTAATTAATTATCCATTAAAGTCGTTTACAGTTAATGTTTACAATCTATTTACGTTTGATTCCAAGCAAAATAAAAAAATTGGAAAAGTTAATAAACCACCATAGATTTTGTGGTATGGATATTACTATCTGCTAAGCTGCTTTCATAGTAGAATAAGTTAACTCCTATCTTATTCTGCTTTGGTATTTGTAAACAATCAATTTTATCATTGACAACATAAATTACCAGCTGATTTTATAAACAACCCAATAACGTGAATGTAAAACACGAATATAAATTACGGTACAACACGTTAGTTTTAATAGGCAGTTGAAGTACAACCAATACGTAAGCAAATTTACGCACGTTAGTTGAGGAGTTAACGTGACGAACCGGTGGCAAGAATTTTAGTTGAAGTGCTTATTTTCTGTGTCCGTTAACGTAACCTACAAAAAATTCAAATTTGACATTTGTCATATTACTATTAGGTTAATTTTTTACCTTTATTTTTCTGTTGCTTTTTTAAAAGTTAAGAAAATAATTGCATAAAGAAGGAAGAAAAGCAAAAAGGAGAGTATGGAAGAGTATAAAACTTTGTTTTATTTTTGAATCTTCTAAAAATACAAAACAAAATACAAATAATATGGAACATACCATCGATAACAAACTTAAATCTATACTTATAGAGAAAAAAATTCAAAAGTATCTCTGATGAACTAAAATCACAATTGAATGACAAAACTTAAAATAATAAAAATACTTTTTATTTTTTAACTAAAAAGCAAATAACTCCGATTGTTGATAAATTTTGATTTTTTGATTACTGTAAAGTTATTTGGGATTTGTTTGTTATATTTTGTGGTTAGAAAAAGTTATTCATTTAGAACCACAGAAAAAAGTTAGAACTGTTTGTCAAAAAATTACATTTCGGAAATAATCGGTTATATTCGGAGGTCCTTCGGGTAACGAAACGTTCATTTTTCACGTCCCGTAAAACAACGCAAGATAACGTACGCCGGTTGAACTGCTTAAAGCACGTACGTCAAAATTTGATTACTGCGCATGCGTAGCTGTCAATTTGTACGTATAAGGTACCTGTACTAAATAAAGCCATGTCTTTAATAAGACCAGTGCCCTCTGTGAGCTAAAATTGAAACCTCCTAGCGAAATTTACATTTTTCCATGATTACTAATCTGCTGTATATGGAAATTAACTTATTTGCTAGTTCCTAAGCCCCTTGTTAGATGGCGATACACTCGCTTCTGATTTCTTGCCTGTAACGTTTTAATATTTTAGGTTAGTTTTTTTCCAGTTCGTGACCAAACCGGTAAAGTTTTCTGGATTTTTTGGATGAAAGGCTTCTACGTGAGAAATATTATTAAGTACAAGGTCTTTAGAATAATTTGTTTTTCCATAACAATTTTTTTTCTGGTCAATGGCAAAGTTCTTAATAAAGCCACGTGGGTGGGTGGCCTTAATAAGCACACTGGCTTTATAAGAAATAAGGCTACTCGTAGTAAGTTTTATTTTTAGTTTTTACTGTTTTACTGTTTATTTTTGATTATAAATGTGTTATAATGTTCTAAAAATAGTGTTTTACTAAAATAAATGATTCTCTCCGGTGTTTTAGCTAGTTTTAAATTTTTTAAGACTTGGCCTTATTATGTCCCCCATGATCCGAATAAGGCCATTCATAAGTTTTATTTTAAATTTTTAGTGTTTTACTGTTTATTTTTGATTATAACGATGTTATAATGTTCTAAATATAGTGTTTTACTAAAATAAATGTTTCTTTACGGTGTTTTACCTAGTTTTACAATTTTTAAGACTTGGCCTTATTATATCCCCCACGATCCAAATAAGGCCATTCGTAGTAAGTTTTATTTTTAGCTATAGCTCATACCTATCAAGGAAAAATAAAAAAATAAAAATATGGTCTAATGTGACTGACTTATAGATAATAATTTTTCATATTTATAATTATTTGGTTGGGTGAGTCTCAAAAAAATAAATAAAACTTCTTAAGGTGGCCTTAATTGGTACTGGTACCTTACGTTAACGTTCGTGACCGCACTTCAACTGCCTAATTAGAGTTCTGACACAGGAGTGGTACAGAAAAAACACAAAACACTTCACTATGAGCTTGCGGGCATATGATTTTTTTATAGATTAAAAGTGCAATCACTGTCAATAACTGACAAACGTCAGAGCATAGACCTTTTGAGTTTCACGAAAGAGATGTTTTCGTTAAGAATATGTGCCGGGGATGATACAAATAATTCGCTCTACGGCGATCTAGAAAAACAGTCATGCACTGTTGCATGTGGAGAGTTGAGAGGCTGGCCGCGAAGTAATTTTACCGAAACCGACTGTGGAGAGGAATATCAGTATGTCCCTCTCGTAAGGGTACTCGGTCCTTTTTTATTATTTAAGCTGGCGGTCTAGAAACGGCACAACGGCACAACCTACGAGTGTGTTCGGCGACAGAGGGGAATCGGTAACCAGCCGATCTATCTATAAATGAATATAATTTAACATGTTTAATACCGAATTAGACACAGTAAATGCAGCACCTTTAGATCAGCAAACAATATTTACGAAAGTGGTGTTATGGCCTCGCGCATGTAAACAAAGCGAACCTGACATGGGCTTGCCCAATGAAAAATTCTCATTTAACGAATGGAAATATTCCGTCCGTATTTTACGGGCCAAGTTCTAAAATTTGACACAGGTTATTTTTACAAATTATTGACAAGAAATTGGATCTTGTTCTACTATTTTGACCAAGTTAGGGTAAAACGTATTTAATAGCTGAGTTCCGTTAGATTATTTTAAATTAGCAAAGCAAAGCGAACGGCTAAGTTGAGAGTGCCATTTAAAAATTTAACTTAGCACTGCAAAGATTTTTTCCACTCCACCTTGCCGCGGTTAAGTATGCCCCTCTCTACTTACCATGCGGACTATAGGAGGTTGTTCGCGAATTTTTCTTTAAACAATTTAGCTAAGGAAAGATTTTTAGTTTGCTTTGCTGTTTAAAAGAAGCAAAAATCGAAAGTACCTAGTGATTTCTGGTGTTTTTAGTGGCTCTCAATCTATCAGATTCCGAGGTTGGCTAATCGTTTTTAATGTTTTTTTTTCTAAAATTTGTTTAAAAATAATTTGCCGTCGTGTTTTTAGTTTGAAAAGCAAAAGAAAAAGTCAATCAAACTTACCTTATCACATCAAAAATAAAAACAAAGAACACAGCAATCTTCGATGTTCGCATACTCAACCTATATTTAAATATTAGTTGTAGCATCTAACAATTTGTGAAAAACTGATGGGGTTCGTGTAAAATAACATTATTTTCAAGCACAATTTCTTGATCAAAAATTAAAAGTAGTCTTCGGTGGGTACCAGTCATGGTTTATTTATAGCACAATAAGCACAATTCACTTAGTTACACAATACAGAAATACACAAAAACTAGATATCCGAAATATTAAACACCCACAATCAACAATACGAAGTTGTTCGGAAAGCGTTCCTTTAACAACTTAACTAAGCAGATATTTTTACGTTGCTGTTTATCACAGAAGCAAAGGGAAAGAACCTAATAAATACAAAAAATCCACAGAGAAAACGTAACCACAAAAATAGTGCCGATCCGGTTCTGAAGTGAATTTGCTGTGCGCACGCTCATTCCTGTTGGGCGCCAAGAGATGTGACCGGCGAGTCGTGCGCACAAACGTTTTTTATTTTTAACCATAAAACTTAACTTTTGTTTGCACACGAGGTAAGCTGTTTTTTTTTTAAAGAAATGAATTGTTTACAATTAATATTTTATTTAAGTTTTAAAAATAAAGGAATGGTGAAATACAAATATAATAATTCTAGTGTTGGAACTAGTTTTCCAACAACATCCATTGCCCCTTGTTGTTTTCTTTAGTTGTTTCATGTTATTAGAACGTAGTTAAGTATTGCAGTTAAGTTTTAATTAATTTTTAATCGGAAAGTTCTCGTAAAGTCTTTTTTGCCATTACAATAAAATGTCCTTCTTGAAAGGAAAGTGAAAAGTTACTCCGGGGAAATCACACATTGTGGTTTGTGTCACTTTCTAGATCAAAACCAACGGTCTAAAGTAAGTGTCGAAAAAATTAAGGAGCTCAAGCTTGACAAGAACATTTATACAGCAGTTCGGAGCTGAGCTCTACTTTCTAAAAAGTATATTTAACAGAGCCGAAAGAATACTTCTAGCGTTTACTTTTTTAATGGATACGGAAAACACCTTATCTATTACAAATTAAGGAATTCTTATACATATTTGTTTATTTAGGAAACCTACGCATTTAATTTAATACAGGGTGTTATCGAAATAATTTACTATATTTTCCACCAGTATATCAGGGGCGAACTTATTAGCAAGCAAATCCTAAATTAGGTATTAAGTCGAGGGCGGAATTAGTTTTTTTTTGCATGGGGAATAGGGCTGCAAAAAATATGTTGGGCTCGCCGAGCGATAAAGTAACCAAAACGCTCTCTTAGTTACCATGGAAACCATAACAAAAAAACGTCCACTGTACCTGCGACTGTTGACATAAAAGTAGACGTTGATGGTATTTGACAGATGTCAACAATTTTGTGACCAACGCTTGATTTTAAGATCGTTAATGGTAATGCAGAAAAAGGACAAAAACTTTAAAAATCTTTTGAACATGAAGTTGAATGCAAATTTTTTTCAATTTTTGTTTTTCTGAAAATTGTAATTTTGTAGCTTTTTCTTCAGTTCTTAAAAATCACCAAGATTAAAATACCCAAGATGGCTTGGCGGGCAAAATGCTCACTCTGTGTCCACCCCGCGGGCGCCCTATCCAGTTCTTGTCTGAATGCCCCGGCCTCGCGAGAAGAAGATTCAATGCCCTGGGCGAACCATTCTTTAATGATCTGGAGAAAGTGAACAACTGGGTCGACTCACTAAGTTTATTAACAGGAGTGGCTAGTTTGAATGAGCTGTCAAGATTCTTCTACGGTCTACGTCGCATTAACCATCAGAAAGCTGATGCGGATAGGTCCCGCGGGACATGTGTGGTACCACAACGGTCCTTATAGGACTGCCACTCTAACCTAACCTAATCAGAAACTACTAATATTGTAACAAGTAATTCCTGAAAGGTATTTTTTATAAAAAGCCTACGAAAAGAAAAAAAAAGTATTTTTATATTAATTTCAAAAAATCAATTGGATATTTCAATAAAAAAAAACCGTGTAAATAGCTAAACATTGCAAAAAATTATAGACAGGAGCATGCGCCCCTCTCCTAAAGCCGCCACAGTGGTATAGTATACTATACAGGGTGATTCACGGTGGATGGAACGTTAGACGTTTCTGACAAACCAGTAAAGGAATCGTTCTGAAAATTTGGTCCCGTGCTTAAACAGACATGCTCTACCAACCTAAAATATTTTTAACAATACAGTGTTGCCGCTTCCACACAAAAATAATAGTAACTTCGATTTTTTAAATGCAACACCATATATTTTATTTTATTTTCGAATCCCCCATTACTTCCCTTACAATTTTTATTAACTCTACTCTATACTTATCTCTTACCGTTTCTAAGATATAAATTAATTTCCGTTTTTTTTGTCCGAAAACGTCACTTTTAATGCTGATAATTTTGAACTCTAAAACACTAAAACCCTGAAATTTGGTAAATAGTTAACTAATACCATAGGGCTCTTTGCCCTAGTCCCAAATCTTAGTTGCAATATACAGGGTAGTTGAAAAATACACTTATTCTGATAACTTGAAAAAGTTACCATAAGTCCTTTTTTTCAAATGTAACACCCTGTATATTATTACGGATTTGAAAAGCTGCTTAAATTTCACTTAATTCTTGTATATCATACCTGTACCTAACTAACTAGTTTAACCATTTTTTTGACGTATTAAGCATGATTTGTAAAATTTTCTATACAATTCAATTTTTATTCGGTTATTAGTAAGTTAGCCATGACAAAAACTGATGTGTACGTATGTTACTATGGTTATCGTTTTGACATTTCATTAAGTTTAGATACAAGATAGAAATACACTTTAAGGTCATGGAAGAAAACTACTTATACAAATACAAATGCAGTTCTTATGAATTTATTTATTTTATTTGGACAATGTATGTTTGCATTAACATGCAAAAAACATTAAAACTAAATTATTCTTGAAATCCATGCAGTCAACACCCGCATATTAAAGTGTTTGGATGTAAACGGCCAGCGTTTTGAACATCTGTTAAAATAGCATTTTATTAGTTATAATTTTAGTAGTCTTTTATTATTTGACTACCTAGTTACCATTTAATAAAACTGTTCTGGATCCTTATAAATTTTCTAAGATTTATTGGCTGTAAATTAGAGTACATTTCGTTAAACTTTATACATGTCCTGGCGATAATTCATCACATTGTCCAAATAAAGTAAATAAATTTATAAAAATTGCATTTGTATAGTTTTGTTCCATGACTTTAAACTGTATTTCTATCTTGTATCTAAACATAATGAAATGTCAAAACGATAACCATAGTAACATACGTAAACATTAGTTTTTGTCATGGCTAACTTACTAATAACCGAATAAAAATTGAATTGTATAGAATATTCTACAAATCATGCTTAATACGTAAAAAAAAATGGTTAAACTAGTTAGTTAGGTACAGGTATGATATACAAGAATTAAGTAAAATTTTAGCAGCTTTTCAAATACGTAATAATATACAGGGTTTTACATTTGAAAAAGAGGACTTATGGCCACTTTTTCAAGTTACCAGAATAAGTGTATTTTTCAACCACCCTGTATATTGCAACCAAGATTTGGGACTAGGGCAAAAAGCCCTATGGTATTAGTTAACTATTTACCCAATTTCAGGGTATCAGTGTTTTAGAGTTCAAAATTATCAGCATTTTTAAAAGTGACGTTTTCGGACAAAAAAACGGAAATTAATTTATATCTTAGAAACGGTAAGAGATAACTATAGAGTAGGGTTAATAAAAATTGTAAGGGAAGTAATGTAGATTTCGAAAATAAAATAAAATATATGGTGTTGCATTTAAAAAATCTAAGTTACTATTATTTTTATGTGGAAGCGGCAACACTGTATTGTTAAAAATATTTTAGGTTGGTAGAGCATGTCCGTTTATGTACGCGACTTTATTTTCAGAACGATTCCTTTACTGGTTCATCAGAAACGTCTAACGTTCCATCCACCGTGAATCACCCTAAGTACTTATATAAATGGCAAATATTTTAATATTGTATAAAATATATTATTTTCTATACAATTATTATTTTTAAATCGTTTTATGAAAACATCTCGGGGGTGGAGTGTATGAGATAAATGGAGTGTGCCTGCTCATGTATGTTATAGGCTTTATTTACATGCGAAAGGCTTAAATTTGCAACTTCCGTGCTTATTGCTTGCTGCATGATCTAAAGGTATCCTATGGTTTACACGGATTTATTGAAGGTACACTTCTTAAAGTACTCCTCTCCCCACCCTTGATACCAGACATTCGTTATGCGAAGTTGACTCGCTCTCAACTCTCAAAATGAATCCCCCTACCAATAAACGTTTCATTAAACTTTTTTCTAATTTTATTAAACTTTTTTTAATAATGAAAGATGTTTGAAGGGCCATAACGAAGGCAGTCAAAGTGGATAGGGAATAAAAAGTTTGAACATTTCACGCAGTAATGGTGCTCACGAGCGGCCTTTGAAAATATTTTATGTTTAGTTAAAGTCTAGGAGAAGCAGAAAATATGAACATTTATTGTTTCGAAGGGATTTTGCCTTTAATCAATTTTAAACCTTTTTTCGGTAATTTAATTTTAAATTTGGTAATTTTTTTTTATGGAGTTACAGAAAAAAATGTCCCAAAGAATAAAATAATATCTGTAAAAAGAAGGGAGCGTGTTCGGGAATCAGCCAGTACTAATATTTTAAATATTAAGTGGATCGGTGCAATTTTCCCAGATATATCAAATTTGAAAAAAAATCATGATATTATGCAGTTATAATTACCCTGAGAGGTATTTATAAAAAGCCCATACGAAACGAAAAAAATGAATTTCCATATTAATTTCAATAAAAAAAAAACTGTGTAAATAGCAAACATTGAAAAAAATATTAGACAGGAGCCGCCGCAGAATGCCGCCACAGTTGTACAATATCTCATTATATAAATGGCAAGTATTTTAATATTGTATAAAATATATTATTTTCTATACAATTATTATTTTTAAATGGTTTTATGCAAACATCTCGGAGGTGGAGGGCGTCTCGCTTTTCTGGGATTTTACCATGTAAATTAAAAAACATCTTTACGTTGTATTCCAGTAGCTATACTTAAACTTTGCCATCAATCCTTTTAGTGAATTTTAAATGACAACGCCACTATTATTGTATTAGCGGCACTAAATGACCACCGTAAAAAAATAAGCGTGCGTACACTCCAGAACTAGCTCGGCGCCATTTTTGTTGCTACGGTTTCTCTGTCGATTTTTGTATTCTTTGCTATTAGGTACTTTCCTTTTGCTTCCTTTAAACAGCAGAGCAAAGTAAAAATCTTTGTTTAGCTAAGTTGTGAAAGGAACGCTTCGCGAACAAATCGTATAATCGTATGAGAAATATAGATGGGCATACTTAACCACGGCAAGGGAGAAGGAGAAAATCCGTGCTGAGGTCAGTTAAATTTTTAAATGGAAAGCTCGAGTTATCTGCTGGTTTTGTTATTTAAAAGCAATTAAAAGAAACTCGGTTATTATGGATTGTTGGTGTTAAATATTACGGATTTCTAGTTTTTGTGTACTTGTGTATTGCAGTTAAGTAAATAGTGTGTGTGTGCTATAAACTGGTACCGAAAACTTTGTCAAATTCTTGATCAAGAAATTGTGCTTAAAAATGTTGTCAAGACAGTTAATAGTCAAAGTTAAAATATGCTTTAACGTCAGAAGGAAACATTGGTTATCGACAAAGCTTTTAGAAATTTTAGTTAACAATATTTTATTATGATAAAGTAAAATTTTAAATGTAGATATGCAAAAAGCTAATAATAAAATCTTGAAAGACTATTGTAAAAATATTCATTTGCGCTATAATAGCTTTTTTCCAATAACGTCCCTTTCCCCCAAGACTTAAAAGAAAAATAAAAAAATAATGGAGTAGACAAAGGCTGTCAACTGCTTATATTATAAAAAGATTATATGATGTATCTGTATATAATGGCCGCTGCTAAGATGGCAGAAAATTAAAGAAGACTAAAATCTCGTAGTTTAACAGAACCCAGTTTTTTATTTCTTCAGTTTTATGTTTGTTTGACTTTTCTGTTTTTTTTTTATCTTTTTAGGTAATGCATTTTGTGTTTAAGTTTTTTATTTTTTACAACTGCTAGCCATTGCGTGTACTTTTGTTATATACAGGGTCCTGCACCTCACCTCCCGTCTTCTATAGCTCACTTAGTAATTAAGTTAGAATTTTCATATTTTGCAGACCTTATCTGTATCTTGGGGCGCATTTCAGGAAAATATTTTTTTTCATACAGGGTATTCCAAAAAAGTGTGACGCCATAAGGGTGTATTTTTTTAAATTACATGCCATATATTTTCTTACATTTTTGGGTGCCTTCTATAGTTAGTTACCTACATAACACTAAAATTTTATTAAAATTGATTCAGTATTATAGACGAAAAAAAACAAAAACTAAAAAATATCAGTTTTGCGCCACTGGTATTAAAAATAAATAAAAAATAAAAATAATGCCTCGTTAATAAATTTATACAAAGGTACCTATTAAATAATGTCAATTTCGTTAACCAAATTTGGTTAACACGAATTGTACAGGGTGTCCAAAGTTTAGTGTCAAACTTTGCAAACTTTAAAGCAATTTATTTTTCTTATTTCAAATGGGAACCCCTGTATATTTTTATGTCATTCGATGCAGAATTAAAAATCAAACTTTTTTCCTAATTGCAACCCTATCGAAATTTTTAACGCATCAAGAGTTATTTGCAGAAAGCTAATTTGATCAACTATTCCAACAGTCATTATTATGAATAAATATCGAAGGTGGCTTTGAAAACCAATTTATTGGTATTAAAGTTTATTAAAGTGACTAGAGACCATTTTGACTTTAGTAATCTAAAAGTTTTAAATACTGTTAAATTGTTAGTAATTATTTAAGCTGTTATAATTACTTTATATTGTTTTTTGTGATGGACTACAACCAAGAAGAGCGCGTAGATATGATTTTTATATTAGGAGCATGCGAAAAGAACTCTTTTTTGGCAAGCTGAGTTTACGCACAGTGTTATCCGGAACGACGACATCCAGACAAAAGGAGCCTGCAAAACATATTCGAGAGAGTTGTACAAACGGGAAATGTAAACTACACAAAACCAGTAAGAAATAAACCGGTCCGAACTGAACAAAATCAATTGGCTGTGCTATTATCTGTTATAGAAAATCCTTCAGTTACTCAACAAGCAGTCGCTGATGCCGTAGATGTAATCGAAAGAACAGTTCAACGAATTTTCAAGGATAACCATATTCACTATTATCATTTCCAGTTAATAATTACTAACAATTTAACACTATTTGAAACATTTAGATTACTAAAGTCAAAATGGTCTATGGTGACTTTAATAAACTTTATTACCAATAAATTGTTTTTCAAAGCCACCTTCGATATTTATTCATAATAATGACTGTTGGAATAGTTGATAAAATTAGTTTTCTGCAAATAACTCTTGATGCGTTAGAAATTTCGATAGGGTTGCAATTAGGAAAAAAGTTTGATTTTTAATTCTGCATCGAATGACGTAAAAATATACAGGGGTTCCCATTTGAAATAAGAAAAATAAATTGCTTAAAAGTTTGCAAAGTTTGACACTAAACTTTGGACACCCTATACAATTCGTCTTAACCAAACTTGGTTAACAAAATTGTTCTACCTTATTTAATAAGTTCCTTTGTATAAATTTATTAACGATGCATTATTTTTATTTTTTATTTATTTTTAATACCAGTGGCGCAAAACTGATATTTTTTAGTTTTTATTTTTTTCGTCTATAATACTAAATCAATTTTAATAAAATTTTAGGGGTATGTAGGTAACTATAGGAGGCACCCAAAAATGTAAGAAATTATATGGCATGTAATTTAAAAAAATACACTCTTATGACGTCACACTTTTTTGGAACACCCTGTATGAAAAAAAATATTTTCCTGAAATGCGCCCCAAGATACAGATAAGGTTTGCAAAACATGAAAATTCGAACTTAATTACTAAGTGAGCCATAGAAGACGGGAGGTGAGGTGCAGGACCCTGTATTTGTCAGATAATTTCGTAAATATGTACCTACTTATTCCTACAATTTTTTCTGAACGACCTCATCAAAAAAAATTTTTGGTTGAGCCACTGAATTTAATTGTTATAGATTCGCTATCGAAACATAGCAGCGGTTCCCATACATACTACCCAATAGAACCTTTAATATGTACCCATATTATTTTTAAAAAATCTTTGGTGCTTTCTTAGGTTACTTCTTTCTCTTTCAATAAAAATTGCATTTATCTCCTAGCTTTGTTAATGACATTAATACCGAAAATATAGATTTATCATCATTATTAAAAATTGAATCTATGTCATTACAGATGGTGATTAGACAGTTTTCGTTGTATTGGCAAATTCAAACGGTTAACCATAACGAATACGAATACGAAGCCGCTATTTGACAGATCGTAAAAATAGTTTTCGTTCAATTCGCTTAACGTTAACGTTAAGTTGAATTCGACAGTAAACATAACAAATATAACATAACCTATATTTAATGGTTTGTGTTCATATTTTCATATACGTTTTGTGCTATCTTTTTTGCTTGGTTTTAATTTCCTAGTACCCAAAATTCTAAAACATATCATGATAGACGAAAGGTTGCTTTTATTGGACTCATCCAGTGATGCGAATTTGGATGATGCCCTTCTCTTGAAGGTGCTTGATCGCCAGTACATTCAGTATCGAGCACAGTTGTATGGCATGTATGGAAATTTCAATTTAGAAAACTATAATAATGCTGAATGCAAACTTTATTTTCGAATTGAAAAAAATCACTTAAGAAGACAGGCTGAAGCACTTAGGATTCCCAATAATATAATAACAGAAAGAATAGGTTATGTTGATTACATCTGTAAAAAAAAGGTCATTACGCATGCGTTCCGTTTTCGCTATGGCTTTGTCTTCCGTCCGTTAGCTCCCGCCACTTATTCGTAACGATAACGATAAATGACAGCTCAAATGTCAAAGTTGTCAAATAGCGGCTATCGGAATCGCTTTTAAAAGACAACGAAAACTGTCTAATAACGCTCACAGGACCTTTCGATGCACTTTGCAAAGATTAACACCTTAGGGATAAAATTTATTTATTATATATTATATGTGAAGAAAGTCGGTCAAAAAATATTTGTTCCAATATATATACCCCCTTTTCACCCCTTAAGGGGTCAATTTACGAAATGAAACGTTTCAAAAAAATGAGACAAAAATATGTTTTCAATAGAAACTTTTATAACACTTGTACTCCTTTAGGGACAGATTTCCAAAAAAATAAGAAGTACGTTTTTATTAATTGTATATTAGAATAGTTGTGCTGAATTTCAAGAAAGTCGAAAAATAAGATTTTCGATATAAATTTTTGTAACCTATTTTCGTCTCATAAAGAGTTGACGTTCAAAAAATTAAGAAAGACCTGGTTTATTACTACTTGTGTTTAGAGTATTTATGCTGAGTTGCAAGAAATTCGGACAAAATAATGTTTTTAAATACCCATAAACTGGTACACCCCTTTAAACGTTTATACCCGCTAGGGGCAAAAATTTCGTAAATGCCTAAGCACATAATAATATACAATATTCTTATTTTAATAAAAGAACTTATTATATTCCACGTTTTCGACCTCCACCCATTTTAGTTTCTAAGATTCAGAAATTCCTGTAAAAATTTCAACCACTGTTTTTACCCCCTTGGGAGTTGATTTTGAAAAATCTCTTTTATTGGATACCTACGTTATAAGGAGAAGACATCCTCGAAGTTTCATGATTTTAGAATTAGGGGTTTAGTCTGGGCGATGATGAATCAGTCAGTCACTTTACAATTTTAGCATTTTTAATTTATATATGTGTTTGATCCATTTATTTATTTATTTATTGGTGTTATATTATGGTAAAATATGTTTAAAAAATTATAAATTTATTTACACGACTTGAACAAGGATAGGTCAAAATATATAAAAAAACTTTTCTTGTACTATGTATAAGTATGTAAATGAATATTATTTGTATGTTTGTTATAAATTAAACAAATTATTGCCAATATAAAAATTAAAGTTATTGGTAAAATTTTTTGTGTATTAAACAAATGTTCACAAGAATCTCTAGATCTTGCTTGAGACATCTCATTTTGTACAAATTTGCCAGTGATCCGTCCAAAAAAAATTTGTTGACTTCGATTTTCGTATGTTTAGTGCACCAGGCTCCTTAACGTAGCCGAGGTTGAATATTTAGTCACTTGATTTCAGTGGTTCACCACATTTCTTGGTAACTTTTTGCAAAACGCAATTATTTTGTTTTCTTAGCTTTAAATTTGGTTTGTGTATAGGTAAATTTATGGTTTTTTTTTCTAAACAATTTATTTAATCAGGGGCGGCTCGTCATTTATTTTAATAAGGCATCGGGCCAAAAATTATTTACGGGGTAAAAACGGTTTGCAGGCAAAAGTTTTTTGTACCACGCTAAAATATTTCTAAATTTAGTCATTATTTTCTAGTAAGTCGTTTGTTCAACAGAAGATCCTCACCGCAAAGACGAAAATATACCTATTTTTCGTCTTGCTTTATTATTTTGTTACGGTAGGCAGCGTTTGACTGTTTATTTTACTTAGCATACAGAAATGAAAGATGCTGTGTTTATGTTCCTTTGATTTGTGTTTTAATTTTTTTCTTAGAAATTCTTTAAAAAATTCTTAAAAAATCTTTTTGGTACCCCTACAAATAAACACACATAAAACAAAATAGTCAATTAAATACATCACACCCGCACAACCTTTTTTGTATAAATATTTTTATTAAATTTACGCACACGCACTTTTTGTCCTCGCTGAGTTTTTTCTATTTTTAAATCGGGTAGAAAGTAAGAAAAAAAAATACTTTTATACTTTGTTTACGAGCGCGAACAAAGTAAAACAACTTGCATTCGCGACCAACAACTGAATCGGGCCACCGCGCTGCTGGCACGCGACGACACGCCTTCAGCAACAGACTGAAATATTTCCTTTGCTGGGAGCCTTGGGCGCCTGGCTCTTAAAAAGTTAGGTGGTACCTCAGGCCATGAATTTTACTGTAATTAAAGAAAACTGCCTGGACATAGTGGTTCTACTGAGTTAAACTTAGGATAACTATGCTACCGATTTACGCATAATCGCTTTGATAAAGCGCGATTTCCATTTTCTACGCTTTCGTGCAAAATAATATTCTGCGAACATTTGCATCGTATCTTATTACTTTAAACTTCGCACACTTTTTTCTGTTTTTATACTTTAATTAAACATAAAATACTCCCGGAAGGCCGTTGATAAACGCTGTTGCAGCATAAAGTGTGGAAACTTTTTTACTTTCTATCCTCTTTGATGGCGCTTATTATATCTCTTTCAGAAGTTTCGATGTTATAAAAAAAAGCAATACACTTTAATTAATAATTAAATCTTGGGAGTGTATATCGGGTGTTGGGTAATAATGAGAACAAAAAAATATTAAGGTTATTCCCGGGCTATTTTAGACATTCAAGATAAAATATATCTTCTCTTCTATATAAGTTCTTATTTTTTTTTCTACTTTAAAAAATCTATTTTCTTTGTTTTTAATGATTAAATTTGTTATATTATACACGTAATCCTTGTTTACAACTGCCATGAAAACTGACATTTGCCAGTGGCGAAAAAGTACAACCCCCGCAGACCACACAAAGCGGGGGCCTAGCTGTGTTGGAAGGTCGAATAACCAACCGCTACAAAAGAAAAAAAAATATACATAAAATGTCTGCAATAGTCCTTTTAGGGGCTGATTTTCAAAAAATAAGGAGATACATTTATCATGGTTTGTGTTGTACAGTATATCTACTAAGTTTAAGAAAATAAGACAAAAGATTTTTGTCCCGTTACGGCTGACTTTAAAAAAAAAAAATAGAAATATGTGTTTCGTTTTATCCGATGATATTTATGCTTAAGTTTCAAAAAAACTAGAAAAACATTATATTTTTAAATAAAAACTTTTATGCCCCTTTTTGCCCTTTTAAGAATAGAATATATTTTCACAAAAAATAATAAATACGTGTTTTATTAAAAATTGTATATTAGAGTATTTATGCTGATTTTCAGAAAGTCTGCAATTTCTACCCCCTAGTAGCACAATTTTATAAAACATTTATAATATACAGGGTGTCTCACGGTGACCATCCATTAGAATATTTCGGAAAGTAATGCTAGTCCAATCCTGCAAATTTGGATAATGAGGTTTTCGGAGACGATTTCTTTGAATGAAATAGCAACGATCATATGCAACTTCCGGTTATACCGGAACTTGTGACAATGCTTATTTTAAATGGAATACTCTATATAACTTATATATTTTTTTGTGTTTTTTTCTTCATTTCCAATAACTTTTATTAAAACTTTTTTTTTCCTACTCTATCTGTTGCCGCGAAAAAAAAATGTTTTTCTCAAATTATGACCTTTTACAGGCTGTCGCCTAAAATAGAATATATTTTCATTGAGATTCCGGTTGTGGAATTAGATATTATTGTTCTTGATGATAAATTGTCGGAGAATGGAATTTTATATAGGTAGTGGGAAAGTAAGACCATTATCAATTTTTTTTTAATGCGATGCTACATTGTTGGTTTATTCAATGTATAGATGACAACATTTCCTGTCTATCCATATAGGATATTCCTATACAAAACTAGAATACTTTTGACTTACTTACGGTTTTTCGTAAAATCTTCCAAATATCAAGCATTGATTATAGATTTTTGGCAAGAAGGCCATGATAAGCAAAGTAATAATTATTGCAACTGACTATGACACGCGTCTATAGAAACATAAATTACCTCCTAAAATTCATAAGCCTGCATGATATTTGGTCGATTTGGCGAAAACCCTTAAATAAGCTTAAAACTATTTTAGTTAGGTATATGGACAGATATGAAATATTCTCGCCTATCCAATTAACAAACCAAAATTGTTACTTCCCTGTATATAAAATTCAATTTTTAGGCAATTCATTATCGAGAACCGTAATATCTAATTCCACAACCGAAATTTCAAGTTTCAATCTTTTATCTTTCAAATGATATTTCATTTTCTTTGACACCCTGTTAAAGGTCAAAATTTAAGAAAAACAATTCTTTTCTCAGAAGCGGATAGAGTAGGACAAAAAAGTTTTAATAAAAGTTATTGGAAATGAAAAAAGAAACGCGAAAAAATATATTATTTAGGATATTCAATTTAAAATAAGCAAGTTTATGACAACTTCCGTTATAACCGGAAGTCGGATAGTAGCTGTTATTTCATTTGAAGAGAGTGTCTCCTTATTATTTATTATATATATATTATTATATTTGGTTCGTGTTGTTGTATGGAGCTGAGACCTGGACCCTGAAGGCTGCTACTATCAATCGCCTGGAAGCGTTTGAAATATGGTTGCACAGAAGAATGCTTCGAATACCCTGGACAGCTATGCAGACCAACGAAGCAGTATTAAATAGAGCAAATACCGTACGGGAATTGTTT
Source organism: Polydrusus pterygomalis (assembly GCA_963969555.1). Lineage (NCBI taxonomy): Eukaryota > Metazoa > Arthropoda > Insecta > Coleoptera > Curculionidae > Polydrusus > Polydrusus pterygomalis. Next base: position 3,310,309 of record OZ018381.1, on the reverse strand, counting down.
AACACTATTAAAGTGCGAAAGATATCGTACCTGGGACATGTTCTTAAAGGAGACCGATACAAGATACTCCAGCTTATAATGAAAGGTAAAATCGAAGGCAGCCGAGAAATTGGAAGGAAGCAGACGTCATGGCTAAAGAACATTTGCGATTGGACTGGAATACGCAGTGCCGAACACCATTTCAGATTAGCGGAAAACCGCGAACAACTCGTCAATGTAATTGCCAACGTTAGGGGGACCTGATATGGCACCAAAAGAAGAAGAAGAGTGTCTTCGAAAAACCTTGTTCCTACAAATTTACAGGATTCTCAAATCGCATTACTTTCCGAAGTATTCTAATGGACAGTCACCGGAAGACACCCTGTATTTGTAAACCCAACATTGTTAAGGCGCCTCGGAAGCTTTTACATTACTATCTGAAACTTTAAACTTTTCCATTAAAAAGATAAAACCTCGTGTGCTCGTTGTAAAATGCCGCGCAGCCGATAACATTTTTCAAATAAAATAGGATTTCTAAGAAATATAAGCTGCGACTCTATTATGTATTTTTAACTTTTGAAACGCTTTTACTAAAAGCAAACAACTAAAATAACTTAGAAATGTTACTATTGTATGATTTATAGGCCTTTTTACTTCTTGTTTCAGGAGTTACGACCTCTAACATATTTGAACTTACTTGGGAGACCGCTAATGCTAAAGGGTCTCGTTTTACATCCATGAGTGTGAGTACTCAAACCAATACACGCTTTTGCCGATAGCTTTTTTTTTTATCTAAAAAGAGTCATGTGTATAGTCCGTATATTAGGTAGTAAACGGACCTCAAACCAGAGTCGGCAAGAGGACGCATTAAAGAGGCTATTATAGCACTTACTAAAAAGTGCATACATAAATTGACGGTCACCCCTTTCCCCAAAGAGGAGCTTTCCCTAATTTGGTATCTATATTAAAAAGCGATATTTCAAAAACAGTAAGCCCCAAGAAACTGAAATTATGACGACACTTATGTAATTGCACAAAGGTGTTTAACAATAATTAACTAACCAGGCAACTTTAACTGTATAACAACGATGACATTGACAAACATAATTAACCCACAATGAAAGTGGCTCGGTAAGCTTTTGTAAAAGTCTTGTGCAAGGTTGTACAAACGCGAAAAATGTATACTGTACTTGCACAAATACGTACAAACTTGTACCAGTGCGTCCAAGATTGAACAAATTTGTACAAATGCGTACAATATTGTACAAAAATTGTGAAAAACCTAACCGCGCATGTAGTTTTCATACTGTGTACAACAGACGAAAGTTTATAAAAGCTTGCAAGCTTACAAATACTAACTTATTATTTATTTATTTATTTATTTATTACTAACCGTTAATAAAATAATAGAAACACACACATGTCCATTTCTAAGTTGACTTTCAGTTAAGGGACAGGATTAATGACAGGAAATCGGAAAAAGACACATTGTCTGTTTCGGCTCTCATTCCACAATTAGTTACTCTACAGAAGGATGGCTGGCTCCAATGATCTGCTACCTATAGATGCCACACGCCATTCATAAACGCTATTTAAATCTGCTGCCAAAATCGTTTGTAGAAGAGAGGAGGTGAAGAGCTCGGTGTGGGCCGGGAGGGGGAATTACGATGCAGCCGTTAGAATTTTACCTCGTTATTATGCGCTATCATATGGTCACAGTGGCGTCTTCTTTCAGGGATCACAATAAAATATAATTATCCAATCTGAAATTAAATATTTTTTGTTTCACGTTTGTGAAAAAAAGGGTAGAATAGTAAAGTTTAATGTATAATTGAAAAAAGGGTCCGCGGAGCAGTAAAATTCAATGTAAGTTAATAACTGCTTGTAATAATTATTATAAGGGAAACTTCGGATAACTATTTGGTGAACTGAACTGACCTAAAAAATAATTACACTACTTAAAAAACGGTTCTGAAGGTTTTATTGAAATTTAAAAGAAATGAGTTTACAAAAGCCAAGTTCCTTTTACGTTACTTTTAAATATAGTCGGTGGAGTTAGCGTAAAAACATTTCACTTCCGGCTACCAGTGTGAGATTTTGCACAGTGATTTTACACGTATTAAGAAATAAAAAACTGCCGGGAGACACGCGATCAGGGGTCATGACCCCCCTCATGATGACGTCATCAAAATGGCCGCCGCCACAAGGAACATAGGATCATTAAAATGCTCATATCTCCATTATAAATTATTATATTCTAATGTTAAGATATATCATTCGAAAGCTCTCTTAGAAAGCTACAAAAAAGTTCCTTATACATTTTTTCTAAGACAAGTGGTTTAGAAGTTATTGGGACGATAACGTAACACTCTACCAACTCTTATCCAATAAAACCATATCCTAGCGCTCATTTTGCACTGGTTACCTCTTGTAGATTTCTTTACTTTTTACATGTTTAAGCACCCCCCCCCCCTCCTTGCAGGCCTATCTACGCTGTAGATTGCATGGTTTTATCATTATTCGTATGAATATGTTAAATGTAATTATGTAAATCAAATTTCCATAAAGACTAAAAATAAGAATAAGCATGGTATAACCAGTGGCGTAGCCACGGGGGGGGGGGGATATAGGGGATATATCCCCCCCCCATAACCATGCACAAAAAAAAATTATTGCGTAATGTTACATGACCTGTTACAAATGCGTTTTAGTGGCAACATTGGCAACAAGGCTTACGTTTCGTAGTAACTAGAATCGTCTGATCAGGCTTTTAGTAGTTGTTAATGCGCAGGTTATGCAGGGCCTAGTAAGCTTAATTATAATATTAATTAAAATATTGCGTGAAAAGAAACGTTTTTACAATGCAGTAGTAAAATTGACTGGCTTTTTTAAGCGAAAAGAAAGAGATTGGGAGGCCGACAGCAATACAGAGAAAAACGAAGAGTGTTCTGGGACTTCTCGAGATATAAAAACCTCTGAGAGCGTAAGCAATAATAATCTTCATGTTGATCAGTTGTTGTGGTAAATAGATACATATATTAAGAGAATATATTGCATTTGATTTCTGCGAGATGTAACTTTGGGTTACCTTTCACCAGTCTACAGAAGAGTTTATACTAACTTTGATGTTTTTATATCCCCCCCCCCCACGAAGCAACTCTGGCTACGCCACTGGTTATAACTAATATAATACTAAACTTAACTAAGCCTAATTTATATTATATTTGAAACAAACTAATTTCTATAATATAAAAAAGTACAAATTTTCAAAATAAAACAATTTTATTCCCTGCATCTCACAACTATAAAGTAAAGTATAACTGAGACCTGATTTCACACATCGACAACGTGTACACATCTCTTTGCACTTGCAAGCAATTAGGTGTTGTAGTTTCTTCATAGGTACTTCGGGGTTTGATGACCAGAGGGGCTCGTAGTATTCTCCCACCTTTTTCCATCCCCAATGACACGAGTCCCGGAGTGAAAAGCTCTGTTGAAGGCAGTTTGTCCACAAATAATAACCGCACGATGGCCCTCTTCAGGTGATGCAGGAGAACGTTGCCCGTTGGTGGAATATGTTCAATGGCTGGGTAAATAGAATTCGCCGGGCATCATTTACGGTCTCCGCTGATAAATGGTATGTAAAGATGACAAAGCGCTGAATGAAAAATAAATCTTCGTCATCTTCCGTAATGTGGTCGGGAAATTTGGAATAGGCCAAAAAAGCGTTGTCTATATACGTCTCGAAATGCAAAACTAGAAACTGTGTCAGCTCCTGTGAAGGCGTAAAAAAAGGTAAAATATCTGGAATCCCTTGTGGAACTTTCTTGTGAATAGGAAGGTATTGGAGATGCTTAGCACTGCCATATTCCAACCCCAATTCTTCTAGATTTGGTAGTCTAGAGAATGCATACATGGCTCACAACATCATGTCCACAATTTTTACTGTGATCTTTAAATGACCCAATAATTTAATTGCATGCCGCACGTGAAGTAAAAGTCGCACATCGGCTTTCTCGTTAGACGCAGGAGAGATTTCTGCAAAAGCATATTGACGAGGTTTTCTGCTAAAGATCTTCTTTGTTTTTGCTGTTAGGAAGGAACTTACTAAACGATTTAGGGATGACAACATTGGATTTCACTTTTACTCTTGGCCCAGATCCTCTCGACATTCTTGTGTCATTCTTTAGGCTCTCTTCTAGATAGCGGTCAAAAATCAAATCAACCCTGTCGGCTATATATTAAACAAAGCAACAGATAATAAGAAAAAATAATATAAACACTGCCCTAACGGATAGCAACTTGTGAAAACTTTACCAAGTCCAAAAACCTTGTTTTTTAAATCCTTCGACATAACCGCTGCTATAAATCATAAACGGGTTATCTTATAGAGAATAATGTTAAAATATCTTTTATTTAGCTTTATTCAAGAGCTATTAAATGATGTATCACAATGTTATATTATTACGATCAGTAGTTGAGATATTAACATTTTATCAAACCCACGTTACTCATCACGGAGGTTATATTGATGACGTCATCACGGCGGAGTTATGACCTCTGATCGAGTGTCTCCCGGTGTTTTTCTGTTCCTTAGTAGTATATAAATATTTTGGTAAAATTTATCGCTAACTCCACCGACTAATAGCAAAGCAAAGCACAACAAAGATGTTTTCTTCTCAACTTAGCTCAGCAAAGATATTTACTTTGCTTAGCTGTTTAAAAGGAGCAAATAGAAAGTATCTATTGACTTGCAATGATTGACTATGGGTATGGCCCGAAAATGGTATTGATAACAGAAAAAAAGGTCAATTTCGGACCACGGTTTTCTGAAATGTGATCATTCAAGTGTCAAAATGCTCATTGGCATTAAAAGCCTAGTTACTGGTTTTCCTGTTACTTGTCATTATGAACTTTTTTTGTTATGAATTTGTTTTCAAAATGTTTGACTGGTAATTTATTATTTTTATGCAGAAAAACAACGTTAAAATAATGGTAAGTAAGCGTATTACCATTCCTGTAAATAATCAATGTATTAAAAATTAGAGGTTATGTTTTCAACCAATGATGTGTTAAAAATGTTGGTCTAATATTAAAAGCTATAAAATTAATATTTACAAACTACCAATACGGTTACATATTCCTAGAAAAGTAACGCATCGAAATAAAACCAGCATATAAAAATAATAATAATAATAATAATAATCGTATATATATCTTTATTCTCAAGTAACTAAGTATAGTTTAATTATTATGTACAGTGAGGACCTAAAGTCCGTCCCCCCCTCTAACTTCTAAACCGTTCGGTATATTTTAATAAAATTTTAAACGATAATATTTGAGCAAGTCTTGCACTTTTTGACATACCAATGACAGCTTGAAATGTCAAGATGACAGCTGGGTCCGCTTTTGGAATATTTTTTTAAATGGAACACCCTGTATATTTTTACATTTTTAAATTCCACAAAAATTATAATTATTTTTTATTAAATGCATTATTAGTCTATACTTCATAGTTTCCGAGATATTGACTCTCGAAAAATGACATTTTTGAACTTTGACAGCTTATAACCTTCTAACAGTACGTCTTATGTAGAGCAAAACGGCTTACATGTCCCTATCAATTTTTATTATCTTTCCAAAAAAATCAACTTCCGGTCAACCGGATGTAACTCGAAAGCAGGAAATATAGTTGTTCGATGCATAAAATATGCCCGGTTAAAAATGGGTTTGTATCATCTCAAGACAAAATGGACAGGGTATGGAAAAAGAATGACATTATAGTTTTTAACCCTAGTAAAATATTTTTTTTTTGTACAGAGCACACAAAGTTTATCCTACACCTCTTGTGAAAGCCCGTTTAAATTTATTGAGGTAGTTAAAACTATCCTCCAAAGAAAAACTAAACAGGTCGGCTTAGCGGTCAGACCCCCAAAATGGACAATTAAATTACCACAGGAAATGGAATTGGAGAAAATGGAGGCCAGTAATTTGTTTGGGAGTCTTTCTTTGTTCAGACAGAGTCGGTGAACCGATTTAGATAAATTACTTTTGTGGCCGTTTTTCAAAAGAAATAGGTATTGTTCGATCAAATAAACACGTATATTTAATGCCTTATAAATTGGCAAGGATGTCACACAAGTGAGAATGTCGAACAGCTTCATGATTTCATGTAATTCGAAAGGTATTACTGGCAAATTTCTTCGAGATTTAATCGGATCCTAATGTTTTGGAATCTTGTCCTCCGCGTCGCTTTAATGTATGTCTCTTTGTCGGCTCAAACACCGCTGGACGTTGAGAAGAACCAAATGTCATATGAGTATGAGAAAAAAGCCCAGATGTCAGTAAAGGCAACCCTTTTAACATTCAAATTTTTTATTACAACAATTCCTAATTGTTTGGTTGGGCATTAAATGCGATTTTTTTGCGCAAGCTATAAACTACGCGATGTGATCATTTAAATTGTTGGTTGCCTGAATTTTAACAACAATACGTCAATAGTTTGTTTTAAATTAAAACCGCCGGTGTGTCAAAAATTCCCAAAATAGGAACAGCAAGGCAATGTCTTTGAGTAAAGACCAATTTCGTTGGAGGGTTTAATATGTTAGTTGGGCACCGCAGAATGATAAAATCAAAAAGTTTTTGAGAGTTAACCGAAAATGGACCTTTTTTAGTTTTTCAAAATAACATGAAAACAACGCTAAATTCAAGATTTGTACAAGAATAATTTTTTGTATAAAATTAATTTTCATATTAAATAATTCTTAAAACTCTTCTTTGTGCATTTGTAGTAGATACTAAAAATAATCGAGAAACCAAGTTTTTCGACCTTCAATAAAATAAAGACCTTTTTACGCAACAAGATAGACTATCCGCTTTAGAGAATTTAGGTATCGAAAAGTCGTTTATAAAAGGTCTATGCAATTTCAACGAACGTGTCATTCAGCACTTTTCCAATTATAAAAAACGAAGGATCGACTTGAAGTTCAAGAGTATTTAAAGCTCCATTTAAAGGTGATATATTTATTTGTATTTTTAAGTAGGTATGTCTATTTTTTAAATTCACTACTCCCAATATTATTGACCACACTTATTTGAAGATAATTTTAAACCTCATAATATAAAGTCAAAATAACCCATATAAGCGTAAATATCGATTGAGTCTGGTCAATTTCCAAAACGCACATGACGTGCGTCCACTCTATCCAGTTTCCAAAGTTTATGCAAACAGTGAATGTTATTCTCGCCGGCTTGGCTCTCCAAAAGAAACAATTGAGCCGCTGCCAATTGGAAATGAACTTTTCGATGACCGAATAAGTTTTCTTCAAGTAGTTTGGGAAAACTATCAATAATTAGTAATGGGGCGTTTGCGACTGATCCGGTTCAAAGATTCGGATCTTTACTTGGACCGGGTCGTTCCTATGATCCAAATTGAATCGCTGATCCAGCGAATCCGACTTGACGTTAAGGTCAAAATAAAACGTTCAGCGCACAGGCCTGTAAAAAAAGTAAAATGTTTTATAGGCTGTCTAAATGACACACTATAATATCTCCGTACGAATGCGGATTTGGTTATTATAGGTTGCCATCCACTAATTTGAGAATCATTCCAACTAACTGTAACTTCGCAGCGATTGACGCGCGCCAACTCTGAAAATACAGGGTTGTTATTTCGGTTTGTTAAAAGGTTCAAAAAAGTAGCAGCACAACAGTATATCTAAACAATTTTAAAAATAGAAACAAAAGAAAGATCCTCCACAGGTATTAATTAATATATATAATATATATAAATATAATTAATGGAGCTTTTATGGAATATACAAAAGTTGTAGATAATGATAAATAAATGGTGAAAAAAAATTGGTAAAACTTTAAATCGTTCTGAGTAAGTAGAAAAACAATGTAGTAAAATAATTAAAACATAATTGTTTAAAAGAGAAGTGCAAATTAAATTAATGGAATTGGAAGAGGAAAAAAATAGCACTTCGAGAAAGAAAATAAAAAAAAAAGACAGGCATAGTCTTGATCATGTCGAAATCTATAAGATGAATAAAAATAAATAAATCAAAATCAGAACAGTTAAGACTTTAAAGTTGTACTTACACATATTAATTAATAAACAAACCGTTTGGGGCACTGAGTTTTGCGGTGGATACTCGCCCCACGAGACCAAATATAATAATTCATCTAGGAGAAGAAGGAAGCTCGTGATATGTTCAAATTAAGGGTTACAACACAAATTGCACCTATATTGGAACATTTTACAATTTTCCTTTTATCTAGTTTGCAATTGCATTGACAGTTATATTGTCTTATTATAAAAGTAAAATCTTCCATTATACAGGGTTAGTTCAAATAACCGGAACGGCTAATTTTCTTCAAAACTATCAAGGCTAAACAATAAATTTTGGTACAGATGGATAACTTAAAAAATTGAATTGAAAATTGACCATTGCGACGTTGCCACATTTTTAGTTTTTTCTGTAACTCGAGGAATGTTTTTTTTCAAATTTAACACTAGGTACTCTTTTTTTATTGAATTCGATTCCTCCCATCAACATTACCATTTCCTGATAGTATCAAATTTTTATCTCAAATAGTTCTATGGGAAAAAAGTTAATTAGTTACAATTCTAACTCTAAAAAAATCCAATCTATTTTCATTTAAAAACGTTTCAAATAATTTGAAAAGGAAGGTTGGTAAACATATTGTATTTAATAGTATCAATAACGATAATAACAACAAACAACTATTAGACAATAATATAGCTAGTAAAAATTACTTACATATTTATTATAGTATACTACAATATTAATTTGATTATGAAACCGATAATATGTAAGTAATTTGTTTTGTTGTTATTATCGTTATCGTTACTATTAGGTACATTATGTCTACCAACCTTCATTTTCACATTTTTTGAAACGTTTTTAAATGGAAATAGATTGGATATTTTAAAAGTTAGAGTTGTAACTAATTAACTTTTTTTCCCATAGAACTATTTAAGATAAAAATTTGATACTATCAGGAAATGGTAATGTTGACGGGAGGAATCGAATTCAATAAAAAAAAGTAGTGTTTCATTTGAAAAAAAAACATTCCTTGAGTTACAGAAAAAACTAAAAATCTGGCAACGTCGCAAGTATCAATTTTCAATTCAATTTTTTAAGTTATCCACCTGTACCAAAACTCATTGATTTAGCCTTGGTAGTTTTAAAGAAAATTAGCCGTTCCGGTTATTTCAACTAGCCCTATATATTTTAAAATAAGGGACAAACGATTTTTTAATACATAAAAAGGTATACCAAATTTCATCGACAACCAGTTTAATGCAATAATTAATTAATTAACTAAAAAATACGTAAAATAAGTCGAGAGTATAATAATTAAATGTGTGCCACAACCCAACCTAAGTTCCAAATATTACTGAATACTGAGACAGGATTTGTGGCCAGGACAAATGATTCCTCCTCTTTAACAAAGGGATCGTATCACATGCGTTCATCACGCCGCACGCCGGCAGCATGGTTTGATCTGTTGTCCTTGTTGCGGACATCTAAACATATTATTTATTCTCTCATAATCTTATAAAATGTCACTGTATATTGGAGCTTGCCAATACGGTATATAAACTATCTCTATCTAAACGCTGTTTCTGAAGGAAAACCCTTCAAATATTTTTCGTTCCTTCAAATAAGTAATATAGGTAGCAAAGTTTTAAATTAATAATCTTTCCTGCTTATTGACCTAAATAAGAAAGTTTATTTTGCTTTCGCATCAAATTGGTTTGAAAAACCCCATTTTACTCGATTACGCTTGTTAGCCACATTACAAATAGTTTTTACAATATCAGCCCTTTACCATAATAAAGTTTCACTAAAAGTTCTTTTAGTTTCTGGTTAACGTTGTATAAAGCAAACAAACCTAAACTTTTGGAAATTTAATTAAAAAATTTACCGCTATACAAATGGAATAAGAAAACTTTTTTACACTGGGTTAGCTAAGCTATTCAAAATAATGTTTTGTTACAGCAAACCAAAGTGGACGTGTTTGTTTGCAACCCTTAACGCTCCAAAACTTTGAGAAGTTGCTACTAGGTACACAAAAATGTAGGCAAAATTTCATGATATGTTCTAAACTGGTAACCTTAGTAACAGTTGGAAAATATTTTTTTTTTATTTAGGCGCGTTTAGCACTTTTTGTGGGCACTGAATTAAACTGAGCCGTCACGCGTAACGCTCGGCTGTGTTACGCTCGAATTCGACTCCTATATTCAATCCGAACTGACTCGAATGAACGTTATATGAAAGAGCATGCCGCATCAGTCGCATTCAGTATCGACGTGGAAACAGTGTGCGTTGTTTGTGTGTTTAAGATCACAAGATAGACACTTGTTGCGTCTCAAGTATATTCTGGCATTTTTTTCAAGGGTTGTTCAATTTTAGGAAATATATTTATTCGATATTATTAATTTCACCTTGTTGAAGTTTTCACTTCTGTCGTGTGGTCTTAAGCACACACAATTTTTTTTATCTCCAAGTTTAGAAAATTAATTTTATTTTAGATAGGTTCTGCATGTTCTCAAACCAAAATAACACCCATTAAATCCGATAAAAGTCTTATGGTATACGAGGTAGGATCAAAAATTTAAAATTTCGCTAAGAGTAAAGAACCTCCATCTTTCATTTTAGAATATTTTTTACAAAGAATTATTGTTTTGATTTCAAAGTTATACCCAAATTCAAAATTTCGCTTATTTTGGACAAAAAAATTGATTTAATCGTGTTTTCTGAATAACCTTGTATAAAAAATAAATGGCAACCGAACAGTACGAAAACAAGATTTTCTGCAGACTTTGTTAGAGATAACGGTCGACCATAAGTCCGATTAGTTTGTTTTCATAATATTATGCCTTTTTAAAATAAAAACATAAAAATATTAAATATTTTTGCTGCACACCGTATTTTATTTTCTGAGGGAACAAGTTAATTTCATCTAACTGATTTTTTGATTTACATTGACTTAAGGCATCTCCTAAATAGTTTTTTATACATTGAAGTATGCATAGAAAGTTTTCTTTTGATTTATAAAGAAAAAAATTTAAATTAAAAATATATTTTGAACTGATTTTATTCGTTACGCAAAATAAGGAGCAATATAGGTTATTTTCATTTATCAAATACATTATTATTATAATCCAACTAATAGGTTATATAGGGAAAAGAAAAGCATAAAGTCTTTCTCCACAATTTTTAATTCAATAACTAGGCGAACCTGGGGTAGAATCGACATGTTTCGAGTGTAGAAACACTCATCATCAGGAAATTAAAGCAAGTATTATAGTGAACAGCTGATGTTGTTAGCAATAGAGATAATAATAATGGCACGCATGGGGCGCAAAAAAACTTTTTGTAGTCAAACGACAGAAAACATATCAGCACGCTGAAAGGTCGAAGGACCAGTGAAAAGCCGCTGTGGGTGGGAAATGAAGAGAAAAAATTAGGAAGTATCAAATAAAGGACTTTATAGAAAACATGTTAAGTGTACGTGATAAAAAACGTTTTAGTTTGATTTAACTATGTCGAAGAAGTGTGAAAGACGTCAAGTATGAGGGAGAGAGAAAGAAAAAATATGTTTTTTTATGAAAGTCGTGTAGATGCTTTCTGTAAAAGATAAAAAAGAGGGATGTAATGAATGAAATGTATTAAAATAAGTTAGATTAGCTTACCATTTAGCTTGAAATAAAATGCCGTTGGGGTACCAAGCTTGTTACGGCCCAGTTACCACAGCAGGAGTCAAAACTGACACTCTAACTTATTTTATTACATTTCATTCATTACATCCCTCTTTTTTATCTTTTAAAGAAAGCATCTACACGACTTTAATAAAAAACATATTTTTTCTTTCTCTCTCCCTCATACTTGACGTCTTTCACACTTCTTCGACATAGTTGAATCAAACTAAAATGTTTTTTATCACGTACACTTAAAATGTTTTCTATAAAGTCCTTTATTTGATACTTCCTAATTTTTTCTCTTTATTTCCCACCCACAGTGGCTTTTCTCTGGTCCTTGACCTTTCAGCGTGCTGATATGTTTTCTGTCGTTTGACTACAAAAAGTTTTTTCGCTCCCCATGCGTGCCATTGAAAGCTCCATTATGGATTAGTTCCACTTTTTATTTTCTCTGTTGGTAACAGCATCAGCTGTTCACTATATTTGCTTCAATTTCCTGATGATAAGTGTTTCTACACTCGAAACATGTCGATTCTACCCTAGGTTCGCCTAGTTATTGAATTAAAATTTGTGGAGAAAGACTTTATGCTTTTTTTTTCCCTATATCTTTCAAGGACTACTTCTTCAAAATTAATAGGTTATACATTTTTAACTCAAGAATAAAAAACAAAAAATGCTAATTAAGACTATTTACATTAACAATAATTATTATAACTTTATATTTCTACATTTTCTATACATTTTATAGTTCTTTTGTTAAATTCTTTGGCTACGTTCCTTTAAAAATCCGGATTGATTCTAGCGACACACTGTCTTATAACATTTTTCAGATGGTCCAAATTTCTAAAAGGAAACACCTGGTTTGATGATCCTTATTTTGCGTGACGAATAAAATCCGTTCAAAATATATTTTTAATTTAAAGTGTTTTCTTTATAAATCAAATGGAAACTCTCTACGCATACTTCAATGTATAAAAAACTAGTTAGGAGATGCTTTAAGTCAAAGTAAATCAAAAAATATTAGTTAGATGAAATTAACTTGTTCCCTCAGAAAATAAAATACGGTGTGCAGCAAAAATATCTAATAGTTTTATGTTTTTATTTTAAAAAGCCATAATATTATGAAAACAAACTAATCGGACTTATGATCGACGGTTATCTCTAACAAAGTCTGCAAAAAATCTAGTTTTCGTACTGTTCGGTTGCCATTTATTTTTTATACAGGGTTATTCAGAAAACACGATTAAATCAATTTTTTTGTGTCCAAAATAAGCGAAATTTTGAATTTGGGTATAACTTTGAAATAAAAACAATAATTCTTTGTAAAAAAAATGTTCTAAAATGAAAGATGGAGGTACTTTACTCTTAGCAGAATTTCAAATTTTTGATCCTACCTCGTATACCATAAGACTTTTACCGGATTTATTGGGTGTTATTTTGGTTTGAGAACATGCAGAACCTATCTAAAATAAAATTAATTTTCTAAACTTAGAGACAAGACAAAAAACTTTCCCATATGCTGCGCACTTTCTGCCGGTCACTGTATATTGTTAAAATTCAACAACTTCTAAATAGTTGAAGAATTGGAGCCTACGACACAAAATATAAAAAAATGGGAAAAAAATGGAAAAAAATTCTAATCATTTAATATTACAAGGGTATTAATAAATGTCACGTAGATATTTAAGAGAGTAAGGATGCACTTCAAAATAGAAATTACTCTTATAAATATGCAGTCAAAAAGTTACATTTTTGAAATACAGTGCGTCAAAGTTATAATTTTTTTTTTTCGTTTTTTTTTTGTTTTTCTCTTTTTTGCGCTTCCGGCCTGAACTTCTTTTCGAAGGAAATTAGCTGTACCTACAACTACAAGAAGTAGGTAAACTTCTTCAGAAAAATGGATTTCGGGCATATAATCCTAACTTTATAAAAACATTGAAAGAACGAGATTTTGATATTCGTCTAGATTGTTAATTTTGGTATCAGGGGTAATAAAAGGAGGCTATTATTTTTTCATATAAAATCTTATGATCAGATGAAGCCACTTTCTCTTCAAATGGTACTGTGGGCTCGTGAAATTGCTGATGGTGGTTCCAAGAAAATGTTAACTTTATAATGGAATATCGCGACCACTATTATTTTAACCCGTAACCGGTATCATGGGGTCTGGGAGACACTTGTCAACAAATAAGGCGCAGCCGCGCCCCTACTTTCTCTTATATCGTTGTGCCTTTACATTTACTTTTAAGTTGGGTAGACAGCAGGGTGCTTGGAGATTTTGAGCAATATAGGTGAACCAATGATCTGCTAGCTATAGATGAAGCAATAACAAATGAATCTATTGACAAAATCGTATCCCATTTTGAAGTAACTCCTGTCCCCAATTGCGCCCCTCCACTTTGTTTGCCAAACGTATCCTCTTAAAAGTAGGTAACACAATAATGATAGTACCTAATAATACTGAACGTCTTTTATTGAGAACAAATATTCTACAATTTCAAAAATAGAAAGAATATTTCATAATACCCATAAACATATTCATCCCTAAAGCCATAAATCTATAGGTTTTACCTTTTTGCAGAAGAGAAAAATATGACGTTATATAGTAAATTTAAATCTTTGTCTAAAACCATAGACATTTCCCTTAAAAATTATGCAGTTTGGCAACGTAAAAGAGGCCGCGTTCTTATTCGTCAGATGTTTTTCATTCATAATTTCATTGACGTTTGGTCCACAGAGAAATAAAGGGATTTAGTTTGGTCGTTCTTAGAAAGTTTGTTTGAAATTTGTTTCGGTTTATCGGTATTGTGTAATAATTGCTGAGTCTTTAGTGATTTGTGATATTTTTTTAAAGACTAATTAAGATGGGTCACAGGTGTGAATTGTTTAAGAATGCGGAATATAATAATTCTGCAGTTACTTTTCATAGGTGAGTAGGTACATAAAAAGTTGGGTTATTTGTCGGTTGGGATTAACTATTCATAGGCGTAGGTAGGTGGCAAAAATAATTAATAGGTACTTTACATTTTTGGCATAAAATTATAATATTTAACGTATAAATGTAAAAAATTATTGAATGCATGCAAACATTTTTAATTTTTAAATAATTTATCATAAACAGTTTCAATTTCCAAATTCTCTCCATGGGCATGTCTCTTTTCTGCATGTGTAAAATAATCTATGAAATATATTTTTATTATAAGCATTCCTGCAAATCCTTTACTTGAATATATAAGTTAATTTCTGTAATAAACTATACTTAGTTACTTACTTGAAAATAAAGATAATATCGATTATTATTATTATTTTTATATGCTGGTTTTATTTCGATGCGTTACTTTTATAGGAATACTAGCGTGTACCCGGCATGCGTTGCAACCCGCTGGTATAAATACAAACCCCAACAAACCCGATATATTAGTACCCGGCATGCCACTTTCTGAAATTGCACCCGTGCGAAGCCGGGGCGGGTCGCTAGTTATACATAAAAACCTTCCCCTTGAATCACTCTATCTATTAAAAAAAACCGCTTCAAAATCCGTTACGTATTTTTAAAGATTTACGCACATAAGAGGACATGACGGGCGACAGCGACTTTGTTTTATACTATGTTATTATACATAAAAACCTTCCCCTTGAATCAATCACTCTATCTATTAAATAAAACCGCTTCAAAATCCGTTGCGTAGTTTTAAAGATTTACGCACATAAGAGGACATGACGGGCGACAGCGACTTTGTTTTATACTATGTTATTATACATAAAAACCTTCCCCTTGAATCAATCACTCTATCTATTAAATAAAACCGCTTCAAAATCCGTTGCGTAGTTTTAAAGATTTACGCACATAAGGGGACATGACGGGCGACAGCGACTTTGTTTTATACTATGTTATTATACATAAAAACCTTCCCCTTGAATCAATCACTCTATCTATTAAATAAAACCGCTTCAAAATCCGTTACGTAGTTTTAAAGATTTACGCACATAAGAGGACATGACGGGCGACAGCGACTTTGTTTTATACTATGTTATTATACATAAAAACCTTCCCCTTGAATCAATCACTCTATCTATTAAATAAAACCGCTTCAAAATCCGTTGCGTAGTTTTAAAGATTTACGCACATAAGGGGACATTACGGGCGACAGCGACTTTGTTTTATACTATGTTAAGATGTAACCGTAATGGTAGTGTGTAAATATTAATTTTATAGCTTTTAATATTAGACCAACAATCACTGTGTTGGTTAAAAACATAATCTCTAATTTTTATTAGATTGATTATTTACAGGAATGGTAATACACTTACTTACTATTATTTTAAGATTGTTTTTCTGCATAAAAAAATAAATTACCAGTCAAAAATTTTGGAAAACAATTTTATAACAGAAAAAAGTTCATAATGACAAGTGACAGGGAAACCAGTAACCAGGCTTTTAATGTCAATGAGCATTTTGACACTTGAATGATCACATTTACATTTCAGAAAACCGCGGCGTGGTCCGAAAATGACCTTTTTTTCTGTTATCAATACCATTTTCGGGCCATACCCATATAGTCAATCATTGCAAGTCAATAAATACTTTCCATTTGCTTCTTTTAAACAGCTAAGCAAAGTAAATATCTTTGCTGAGCTAAGTTGTTAAAGGAACTTTGCTAACAACTTCCTATAGTTCGTTTAGGAAATAGAGAGGGGCATCCTTGACCGCGGCAAGGGGGAAGAAAAATCTTTTTTGTGCTTTGCTTCGCTATTTAAAAGTAACGTAAAAAGAACTTGGCTTTTGTAAACTTATTTCTTTTAAATTTCAATAAAACCTTAAGAACCTTGTTTTAAGTAGGTGCCTACCTAGTACCTAGTGTAATTATTTTTAGGTGAGTTCAGTTCACCAAATAATTTTAAATTTATAGCTATCCAAAGTTTCCCTTATAATAATTATTACAAACAGTAATTAACTTACATTGAATTTTATTGCTTCGCGGACCCTTTTTTCAATCATACATTAAACTTTACTATTCTACAAACCTTTTTTTCACAAAAGTTAAAAAATATTTGATTTCAGATTGGATAATTATATTAATTATATTTTATTGTGAACCCTGAAACGAGACGCCGCTGTGACCATATGATAGCGCATAGTAACGAAGTAAAATTCTAACTGTCCCGACCTAATCCCCACTCCCGGCCCCCTCGGGCCTTCACCTCCTCTCTCCTACAAACGATTTTGTCAGCAGATTTAAATAGCGTTTATGAATGGCGTGCGGCATCTATAGCTAGCAGATCATTGAGGTGAACCTATGCGTATTATATTTCGGGTTAAAGTTCAAAAATTGTCTGTGCATCTAAAATAAAGCTTGTTATTTTTGTAAATTTAGGTAAATTCTGATCAAAATTTAAGAATATTTTTACGGTTTACTGTTATTTATTTAGTTTATTTATAGATAAAAATCGTTTGGTATGTTTATTTTACATTAAAAAAAAAAACATGTAAATTTTAAAAACGTATACTAATTGTTACTTTTCAAAATTTAAATAAATACTTTTGTGTAAATATGACTTTATTTTATAAAATTTTTACATATGCTAGCTAACTCCTAATATATATATATTTTATAGCCTGACCATTTTCACACGCTTATAAAAATAGATATAGATATGGATATAGCTAGGTGTCTCACAGACCCTACTGTACGACTCATGTCCCAAAAGTGGCTCCATACGGGTTACGGGTTAAAACCAATCTGTATGGTGTGGAATTCTGAAAGATTTGATCATTGAACAATACGTTATTACAAAAAGTTTAACTGGTGTACGGTAGCTAACTATTCTTATTAATGAAATTGTCGAAATTTGGATAACATGCCCTTACACGATAGATATAAATTATGGTATCAGCTTGATGGTGCACCCATACATCAAACAGCAGCAGTTATTGATCTAACACACAAACCAATTGTTTCAAAAGAAGTTACAGGCGCCATAGGGAATATTATTGGCCACCCAGATCACCTGATAACACTGCACAATTCACATTTCACTATCGCTGCATTCCCCCCCTCCAGAATACGTTCGTATATAGTATTATCATGTTAGCAAAGAGGCCACCACGATGTTTATTGTTTTTTATCTTGACGACATTTTTCAGGTAAGCCTACGGTGAAATATCTGTTTTGAAAAACCTTACTAGAGAAATTGCTTGGTGGTCAAAATTAGTGTAGGGATCACTCGAGTGAAAAATAACCTATCATGCGTTTTTTTCAATCAAATGCATTATCTGGTTAACATCGGTAATAATTCGAGTGACGAATTTGCGGTTTTTATTTTCCAAACGTCTTCAATTAGTTGCTGCCCGCATGCCAAGCACTCACTGCGGCTAGATCCATCTCCAAGCGAGCGACTACACCGAGTGGTTTCGGTTATTGGCGATATTATTAAAATTAAATACTGCATTACGGGTTGCCTGTGTAGGATAATAGGATTTATTATTTAGATTTAGATCGTCGGCGTTTGGCGTCTTCTGAAAAGTTAAAAATGTATGAATGCTGGCTGATTAAATGTTTTTTTTAAAGCAGCAGATATATTTTCTAAAGTACTATGATTATGATTATGTCAGTTTTAACAAAGCCTTTGCTTCAACACCGATGTAAACACTCGCATTCGAATTTGAATTCATGTGAAAAACCGACGAGTGATAAACTAGTTTTTAAAATGAAATCAAAGTCCCTAAAATCGGCCTGCGTTCCGAAGTCCGATATTATCTAAAATGATCCGCTCGTTAAAATTGACCGGCAACACACTTTATTTTACATGAGTTTTATTGCAGATTGCATACTTATTCTTATTACTTAAATTGCCGCGTCACCTCTTGGAATCGTATTTTCTATGGGTTGCTATGTGCAAACGTAGTAATTTATGCGCCCTAAATTAATGTTAAGTGGTGGTATTCATGATTATGTAGAAAAAATATCGTGAGTTATGCAATATCGTGACATCTCAAGTTCAAGTTGTTAAATTGTGAGATCTGGGAACCATGCCAAAAAAATCCGCCACATTTCATAATCCGCAAAAAGCAATCGATTAACAACACCAAGTCAGTTATTCCCAATACAAATGCTGTAGGTAAACGATGACCCGTAATATATCATTAGTATTCGAGTGAAAAACCGGTTATCATCCGGTTTTTTAAATCAATTAAATTGTCGGTTATTCCCAACACTAGTAATATCTTTTCTCTAACACTACTTTAGAAACCACGCATTCTTGACGTAAAATCTGCATCAGAATGTTTTCATTCTAACACACTGTTACAGAATGGATGCAAAGACTAGATTTTCGATTTTAACATCTAAACTGCACGGGAAAACCAACAAATTTTAAAAATCAAGACAGCTTTGTTTTCTATTATTTTGACACGGTCATGTCAAGTTTCACTTTGACGGCGGTTGATTTTATTTTACGTTGAAGGTAAGTTTTATTAATAAATTAATTTATTAATTCACTCTTATTTCGTTTTTCTAAAATAGTGTTAGAGAAAGTATAGTCTATAACAAGTATGGAATGGCATTCCTGCACTCGCGAAACCGTAGACCTCGCCTGCGGCTCGGCCTACAAACTTTTCGCTCGTGCGGAATATATCCATTCCATACTTGTTATAGAATATACTATTCTCCACGACCATTACTGAATGCAATAATTCCAAAATCATTTTTGATAATAGAATGTAAAAATTCTCGCTCTTGAGTTGGAATATTTATTCTGAAACACTTGCTTCTTATGCGTTTTGCGTGTATTTTTATTCCATAACAAGATACGGAATAAATATTCTGTAATTGATATAAACGACATAGGTTGCCATGAATTTCGAAACTGTCAGTGTCAGATAAAAATGGCCGCGTTGTAATAATTATTTTCAGACAAATTTTAGTGCAAGTCAAAAAATGAGTGAAAAATCGGATGAATCAGATATGGAACTGGATGGTCGTGGAGAAAATATAGTCTGCTACTCGGTTAGAGGTTGGAATGAAAATTCGATAGTACTCGTGGTTCCTTACGCTCGCTACGCTCGCGTTCGGAATCTTCCACTCGGATCGAATTTTCATTCCAACCTCGTTACAGAATCTATTATTCTAAACCAGCGAAAGTGCTCTTGATGGTGTGCATCTCTTCTATTGTATTTTTCTATTTACGTAAAGCATTTCACTAATTGCAACATGTGTGACACACAACAAAACTCACTCTGTACTCTATACTTGACGGCACAATAAAATGAACTTAGTAAGGATGTTCACTGTTCAGGTAGATGCGGGCGAGAAGCTGGGATATTTTTGTTTACTTAAGTCTTTCTTCGTCTGTGTGTCGATGGGCAATAAAATAAGACCAACCAATACTATCGTAAAAGAACTGAGATGCGAGGAATAATTAATTGGTTAACTAAATGAAATTAAAAATACGTGAAATATATTATGTTCGGTACAACCCAAAAGAAGTTCCAAATATTAGTGGATACTAAATTTCTGTCGATGAAACGAAGCGATGATGTGATATCGTCGAACGTCGCCAGCAAAAATAATTCCTTCTCTTTAACCAAGGAACGGCCTTGTCATGCGTTGGTAACACTGATTGATCTGGTGTCCTTATTGCGGGCATCGAAATATAGTATTATTATATTTATACTTACATAAAATGTAAATGTAACTTGGTATAATGAATATCTACAATAGGAACTCTATTGTATGATTTTGTTTAAAAATTGGCACACTATAATTTCTCTGTACTAACGGGGATTTGGTTTTTATAGGTTGCCATCCACTAATTTGAGTTGACAGCATTATTTCAGCTGACTATAACTTCGTAGCGATCGACGCGTGCCATCATTCAAAATACAGGGTTATGTTATTTGGGTTTGTTGAAAGGCAAAAAAACTTAGCTAATAATAATATCTGGACTTAATTTTAAAAATTTCTTTATGATATTTTTTATATCTTAACACGTTGGCGGACACTGACGGCAAATCACGGCAATGAACATATGTCTGCGAGGACACTAAGAATTGGCGGAATGCGCTTAAAAATACACACTGATAAAATTTTTATTATTTGACGTAAAAACTTGAAACTTATAGCTATGGATTTATAATTGGTGTCTAGTGGGACACCTTACCTAAAACTGTGTAGAAAATCGACGGCATTTAACGCTGTTTTTATCTGTAACGCAAAGAGCATTTGACGCCATATGCCGACAGTGCCCTGTGGAAGCTTATTACTATGCGGCAAAAACCGTCGACGCCATTCTAGACAGATATTATCCCTAAATCTCAGTGTCCGCCAACGTGTTAATACATTAA
The DNA here is from genome assembly GCA_963969555.1 of Polydrusus pterygomalis. NCBI lineage: Eukaryota > Metazoa > Arthropoda > Insecta > Coleoptera > Curculionidae > Polydrusus > Polydrusus pterygomalis. The sequence continues at coordinate 3,289,253 of OZ018381.1, read as the reverse complement.
TGTACCTATTGAGATTTATTACCTGTTAAAAGAGATCCATCCTCTGCGGCACTTTTCTCGCTATAACACAATTATGTACTAAACACAGTAGCATTGTTAATACCTGTTGTTTCGAAAATTTATATATCACAAAAATAAGTGTAAGTGTAAATATTTATTTTCAGTCGTTTCGGAGATACCAGGCGTCAAATTTTTTACTTTTGTTTTAAAAGTTCTACCCATTTAAAAAATAGATCTTTTAAGATTAAAAAGCCAAGCTTTTTACAGTTACCATATTTTTAATGGTCGAGCTAACGACGCTATTGTCAAATATGTCAGATATCAAAAAATAATAGATAAGTCGCCATTTTGTTTTTTTTAAAGCGGCAACCATCGTCCATAACTAAACCATTAAAAGTCATTTCGCGGTCCGATATCAAAAATATATAGTTGTTGATATATTTTTAGCCGTTCCGGAGATACGTTTTATTTTGCGTTTTGACTGTCTCACCCCTTTAAAAAATATCTAATGCGATTGAAAATTTAAAAAAAAAATGTTTTTTGTGGCTATGCTAACTACGCTAAAATCGATAATCGAAAATCCTATATCACAAAAACGCTCTCTGATTATTACGTTGATTATTGCATTGATCCTTGCGTTGATTCTTGCGCTGATTCTTGCATTGATTATTGTGTTGATTTTTGCGTTTATTCTTGCATTGATTATTACCTTGGTTCTTGCGTTGATTCGTGCGTCGATTCTTGCATTGATGATTGCGTTGATTTTTACATTGAGTCTTGTGTTCATTCTTCCGTTGGTTATTGCCTTGATTCTTGCATTGATTCTTGCATTAATTTTTGCATTAATTCTTGCATTGATTCTTGCATTAATTTTTGCATTAATTCTTGCATCGATTAGTTAGCTCGGCTACAAACATAATGTAACTATAAAAAAACTTGAATTTTCAATCGCAATAGTTCTATTTTTTAAAGGGGTGAGATATTTAAAATGCAAAATCGAACGATGCATTTTAAGAAGCTCCGTATCTCCGGAACGGTTAAAAATACTGTATATCAATCTACTGTATATTTTTGAAATCGGACCACGAAATGTCATTTATTGGAATATGGAATTATGGATGATGGTTGCCATGTAAAAAAAGCAAAATGGCGACTTATCTGTTATTTTTTGTCATCTGACATTAGCGTAGTTAGCTTACCCATCGAAAATATTGTAACTGTAGGAAAGCTTGGTTTTTCAATCTTAAAAGATCTATTTTTAAACGGGTAGAACTTTCAAAACAAAATTAAAAGATTCCAGGAAAAACTGGAAATAAATATTTCCACCTATATATTTTTGTAGTTTAAATAAAAAATGGAATGCACTGGGCTTATAATAAAGTAGAGTTGCCATTTTAAAAATCCAATATGGCGTCTTATATGTCAAATTTGTGAACTTATATTATGTTTTGACATCAAATTTCGCTTCTTTCCAAAAAACCATTAGGAAATACGTAATTTTTTTTTTTATTGTAATAAGTAGGAAAATTGCTAATCGGGAGAGCCATTAAACAATTGTCCCTGTACAAGTTCGACAAGTTTGGCAAGTTCGATAAGTCTGTACAAGTTCGACAAGTTTGAGAAGTTTGTACAAGTTCGACAAGCAGTTTACCCGTACCGACTTTGAATACATTTTAATCCATGCGGACTGCATGTCTGAAAATAGATTCTTGGGTGCGTCTGCACCCCGCTTGGTATGAGGTGATTATTATTTTTATCGTGTTTTTGACATGATAAATCGAAACAAAATATTATTAAAACTTGATATTGTGCAGCAAAAAAATGTCGTATTTCTTTATGACTTTGCCGGTCACAGTCTATTGACATCGACCGCAGCTGTCAAATTTTGAACAGAATTTTTTGCTAATATATTCTAAAATCACTCATTTACCGTCTTTGATTCTATAGTTTGTTGACTACAGCACGGGTTCAATTTTTACATTTTTACATTTTTACCCGGTCACCATCTATGCTTCCATTTTGTTTCATCAATATCACTCACATGCTAAATTTTGAAATTGAGACCAGCTATCAAGTTTTGTCATAGAATTTTTGCGTATTTTTCTCAAAAACTCCCAGTCACTATCTAATGAGTCCATATTTTTATCAATCTCGCTGATCCTTACAATTTGATGAATAGATTTTCGGCGTATTATTATATTTAGTTTAAATATTTTTAATCGCAATACCCCTCTCTTAAGTAATCGATTATCTGACGAAAAAATATGCCCCTCCCCCCTTCCACCAAATGAAAAACTTTCTTCGGACGCCCATGCAACGGTGTGCCCCCCCCTGTATATATATTACAAAAAGGGTACGATATAGAAAATAAAATTTCGCAAGAATTTTCTATCACCAAGTAATTAATTCCCAAAAGTACATTTTCTAGATTCCCATGTACGTATAGGTTAATTCCTTTTAAAGGCGATAATTATTTGGCAGGTTACACTGTATTAAATCGAAAACAAAATGATTCCACCGATATTTTCTGGCAAATTAAGTCGGGAATAAATTTACAAACAACCCCTTTAAATTTTCTTCGCTTATGAAAAATAAAATGCAAAAGATCTCATTACAATTTTGCGAGTTTTAAAGGTTTCGACGGAGTTAATGGAGTGATTTAAATTGAGAACGATTTCTATTTAATGCTCAGAAATTATTCGTTTAGTTGTTGAGAGTGATTAAAGATATAAAGTATTAAAGAGTGCAACAAGTATTGCAGTGTATAAAATGTTTTATTTCTTTTGCAAGATGGATTTTAAGTCACGTGACATTATGTCACGTATTGAATTTTTATATAAGTTGGTATAAATTTCAGGACCGGACTTGAAAATTATACATGTGATCCATTTTAAAACAATTTATGCAATAGTCTCCTGGAAATCCCCATATTATCAGTTCTTGGCTTATTCCTACACAGACTCAAAAAGAAGACTATAATATAGTAGATTGGATTTGGGCTTACATTGATACGGTTACCTTTGTAACATGTTAAGTATTGCCATACAAACAATAATAATAATTTGACTTACGTAAGTGTACGTACACCTAAAGAAGATGATTATATATTTATTTGCAATCCTATTATATACAGTGTGTCCGCAGATGGGGTCCCCAAGGGGAAAAATATCTTTATTATTCATTTTACGACCAAAAGTAATTCTTTATAAAAAGTTCTGCTTGTTGAGAAAATGAATTCACAATAAAAAAAAATGTTAGATCAGATTTGCAGGGTGTTAATAAATTAGGAAAATATGAAAATACTTCAAGAGAGAAGTACTATTATTTATTATTTTAGACAAAATGTTTATGAAACAAAGTTGTTTATAATCCAAAATAAAGCCTAAATACAAAATTCGAAATTTTAATTCTAATTTTTGTTTTTTATTTTTTACAATAGACTTTATGAACATTCAAAATGAAAACTTTAGAGTGCTGACCTATTTATATAATTTATTTCTAATTTGAAGAAATGTGTGCAAGTTGGAGGAGAATATGTAGAATAATAACTTTTTCCACAATTCTGCATTTTGAAAGTTAAATTCTATTGTAAAAATAAAAAACAAAAATTAGAATTATGATTTCAAATGTTATATTTAGGCTTTATTTTGGATTATAAACAACTTTGTTTCATAAACATTTTGTCTAAAATAATAAATAATGTTACTTCTCTCTTGAAGCATTTTCATATTTTCCTAATTTATTAACACCCTGTACATCTGATCTAACATTTTTTTTATCGTGAATTAATTTTCTCAACAAGCAGAACTTTTTTATAAAGAATGACTTTTGGTCGTAGAATGAATAATAAAGATTTTTTCCCTCTTGGGGACCCCATCCGCGGACACACTGTATATGCGGTGATAGGTCTAAACTAGTACCTATGTTCTTGATTTTAAGCGGTATTTTTATTTTAAGAAACACCCATTTTATACTTTTACGGTTGTTATATATCCTATTACTCAAACACCAGAATATTGCATGCGCAGAGTTACTTTACTTTCTTATATTATTTGAATTAAAGGTTAAACTGGACCTAGTTAACCAGTGTTTTTATTTTTAAATAGCAGAGATATTTCCTTCATCACAGCTTTTAGTACCTGTCCTATGCATATACCTACCTACTTACGTACAGTTCGAAGATTTAAAACATTAACTGTAGTAAGTTCCCTAAATTTCTAGCTGTAGAAAAACTGTAAGGTATTTCTAATAATACCAAAGAGTTAGCCAATATAATGATTGGCCAGAAAAACGAAATTACTATATTTCCACTAGAGTGGTTCAAGATAAATAAAACAACGGTTTAAATTTGAATTCAGTCAGGCAGTTTTATTTGGTATAAAACCAAGCTAAAGAAAATGGAATGAACAACAAGTAAAAATGGGAATGACACAGTGCGTTTGCAGTTAAGCTTCCTGCAAATTGCCTTAGAAACTCAGCCTAGGGGTAGCTATAAAGGTATGGTAGACTCGCAAGCGGACAAGACAAAAGCGTTAAGAAAGCTCAAAACATAAATTATATTAACAGGTATAAAATATACATTATGTAATCAAAAATAACAAAAATTCTCAGACCCAGTCATGGGTAACGTAAATATTTCTGCAAAAAAATTAAAAGTGAAAGGTGTATTAATTGTTCAAAAAAAATTGAAGTTAATGTGAAAAATAATACGTTTTTAAAGTCTATTATCGATCACGTTAAAAAACTGAGAATATCTTGCTCAGGTTACAGCTAAGCAGTCTACTGGTCTCCCAACTGATTGGTAATGTTTAAAATTACAACATCCTCAAAATTCAAATAACAGTTTATGTTATCAGTAATTTTGTATTACGATGCATAGAAAAATTGTAAATAAAAGTTGAAGCTCGCAGTCGAGCCTGTTTGTTTTTGTTGTTACTTTGGAGACCTTATACCTTTACTGGGTAATATATTAAATTAAATTTTTATTTAATGTAATTAAATTAAATGTAGAATAATAAAAGGACATTGTCTTAAATCACAACATATAAAATAAAGTGTATTTCTCGATAGTCCAATGAAAAACATAGATAGAAGAAACGTTCCTATTAAATTTTGAAATCGTGATTTCTGCTCACTTTGAGTGTTTGTTATAAACAAATCTGACAAGCGACGACAAACCCGAACAAACCCGAAGCGACAATTCTTTCATCTGTATTTTTTCCATGGAAAGCACAGAAGATTGCGCGAATGGTTAATAAAGCTGATTGTATTAATTTTGCAACGCAATAAAGGATTAAAACAAATTGATCTACTTAACCCCGGATAACACACCGACCTAACCTAACAGCTAACCTACGACAAAACTAAATTATGTTAGTAGAAATATTTAAAGTTCAAATTTCGACAAGAAAACCCGTACTAAAAACAGCTGCTATCTGGTAGCGGTGGTAAAGATGAAGGACTAATCCGATTGGTATTAGCCGGCTAGACAAAATAAATCACGTGGAAATCCTTCAATCGCGGTCTGATTTTAGATCTGCCCAAGGCATAAAATCCCTATGAGCCAGTGAAAGGTTGCGGGGGGGGGGGGATATATTTATCCCTCTCTCTCTTTTTTATGCGACAGCCTGGCCAGAGAGTTTTTGCGGCGCCAGGAAACTTTTGCACCGTAAGGCTTCTTTCACACTATCAGGTTTAGCCAGTCCGGTTTCAAACCTGAAGCAAACCGGACAAGTAATGGACCATTCGTTTAAATATAGCTCTTCACACTATATGGTTCAAGTTCGGCGACCGGCTGCAGCCGGATGGGTCGACTGGAGCGTCCGGTTCCCTGACGCCGGACGAAGTGATGGTGGGGTATTGCAGCTTATGTGCGCGTTCACACTTGTCCGGTTATGGTCTTCAGGTTTAGTCTGTGGTAGTTGATTATTTGTTTTAACTCTGGCGAGGAAGGTGCGAACGCTTACCTGATAGTTAAGCTAAGCATTTCTTTTGGACTGATGCAATTCCTCATTTTTTTATTTCGACGTTGTACAACTGGCTTTAATTTAGTATGTAGTTCTTCAAAAGTCGAAACAGAGATTCTAAAGTAATTAAAAAAAAAATTTCGTCACTTCTTAATTCCTCATACAAAATTTGAAAAACACCAATCCCGTCACGTGTTTGAAGTAGAGGGTGTACCCAAAGTCTCCTTTTACCATTTCTTTGCTTATTACGCTTTCTTTAGAAATACCACAAAGCTATAACACAGATGGCACTGTGGCCCTACTACAACCGCAGTTGCTATAGTTGCCCACAAAATTTGCCTCACCTGTAAGAAAACACTGGTCGATGAATACGAGTATTAGTATTATGTCTCCAGCAATAATTGGAGTTAATTGCACTTTTTCGTCCGCGGCTGAAAGAGGACAACAATCAGGTTAGGGTGAAAAAGTATTTTTTCTACTCCTTGCTTGGTAAGGACTTCTTACTGACATTGATTTGGAGAGAGATAATTAAGTTTTACTTTTTTCCCTAGGGAAGTAAGTAAATAGACTAAAGTAAGTAAATAAAAAAATACTGCTGTAGCGGTTTACGACACCCTGTATAATTTTAGTTTAGAAAGCTTTTGTAAATTTCAATTTTTTATTAGGTTATTGAGTTTAAAGTCTATAACATTTGTTAAAAATTGTTTCCTAGGAAATACCATATTTTATTGTTGTTTACTGCTCAATACCCAATAAACGCCAGATGTATTTTTACTGCTTTGGATAGTCCACTAAAGGGGCGGTTTGTGACCTGAAAAGGGACTCTCGTTTCAATCTTCACACTGGCATGTTGATTCCGGTTTTTATCCTGTTCACTATTGAAAATAAAGTTGTTACTTCTCGTTTCCTGTTTTCCGAACATCGAGTTTTATTTATGTAACCAACCTGCAGGCTGCAGGCCTAAGAAAACCCTAAACTTCCGTATTTAAAAAATATAAATTTTAAAATTCTTGATGAAAATAAAAATCCTAAGGTAGCAACTAAATTTTGGCGTTCCTAAGGCACCAGTATATTTGTTCAAGTTTTGTTTATAGATATGCATTTTTGCGCCTGCCCGAGAAAATGAAGTCAGTAACTGTTGAGATAAAAGAAGCGCAATAAGCCTTCAACTTTTGCCAGGAAAGTTTCGTAAAATAAACTGCTCTTCACAAAGTTCTACAAATTGTTTTTTAAATCTTTATTACAGGTACAGAATAGAAAGCTTCATATATATTTTATGTTACAGGTATGTAGTTCGGAAACAACACCACGGATTTTAATCATAGACATTTTTTACCATTAGATCCGTACAGCTTATCTGGTGTGCAAACAAAAGTTAAGTTTTATGGGTTAAGAAATACGTCTGTACACGGTTCGCTGGTCAGATCCTTTAGCGCACTAAAGGGATGAGCATGCGCATAACCCTCTTGTTATTTGGTTTTCCTTCTTTATCGAAATTATATAAATACATGCAGAACCGGCTCGATACAAGTTTTTTTGTTACGTTTTCTCTGTGGAGTTGTATGCTTTGCTATTTTTGTTTCATCAACAACACCCAAAATGTTGAATTTGTTTCATCAACCACACACAAAATTTTTGACAGTAAAATTTTTGGGTACTTCTCTCAAACACTCCCTGTCTCATATATCGCTTACAATTTGACATTGATATAGTGTTGAATTAAACTGACTTCCCTATTTTTACTGTTAGTTTTACTGTTTTAATTAAACACACAAGTTTCAAAAGTAGATCGATGCTAACCTCTTTAATTTTTACTTTTGAACTGACTACTAGCGATACTAAATACTAAAAATATCAACCGTAAAAATGTATATTTGACTTTATTTTATTCAACACCTTCTCCAAATTTTGAGGGTTACTAAAAACATATCTTAACAACTAACAGACTTCACAGAACTAATCTTCCATGTCTTTAAACATAAAATGTTCTTTTAAATTATGGATTTTAATTCTTCCGAGAGGTTTTGTCAAAATGTACTTTATTTTAAATTTTTAAAATAAACTTTATTTTCATTATTTTTATTCTCAAAACCTTCTGGTACCTACATACATAAAGATGGTTTCTGACGAGTTTCCATACAATAATGCGGTTTTAATGTCAAATTTTGTGATTGTCATTTTATTTTTTACTGCTAATGCAAATAAAATTCTAAGCGAGCTCATATTTATCACTGGACTAAAAGGCTCATTGTAATCGATACCACTCTGTTGTCGACAGCCTCGAATGACTAGCCTTGCCTTGTATCTATTATCGTCTTTTATTCGAAATACCCATCTATTTGTTAAAATTTTATTTTCTTGCACTTTATCCTGGTTGACATAAGTCCATACGTACGTGGTTCTTGTCGAGTGATTATTTTTCTTCATCTATGGCAGTTTTCCATTGATTCTTTTCTGGACATGTTATTGCATCATGGTAGGTTATTAATAATGCTTCATTTTCACCACCTAACTCATAGTCTTTTAGTTTATTTGGTAATTTCACTTTTCTTCCTCTTCGGGTTTCCCTATAACTTTCATTTTCTTTCGAGCCTTCTCCTAATTCTTGCATGTTTTCTTTGTCTTGATTTTGTCTTGTTCTGGGCGCATTGTCTTCATCTAGTTTTTCAGGAACTACTTATACATATTTAAATAAATTAAATTTGTTTTGGCTCTACATGTACAATTTGGTCAATATTTTATATGCATGCTTTTCGGTTACTTTTACGTCCTAAAGGAAAAAAAAGTACTATTTTTCGGTCTTATTAAAGATAAAAAAAATGCCCGTTCGTACAAAAATAAAATTAAACCACATTAAGTACGTTATTGTCAATAATATCAAAACTTTTGAAATGCTGAGATATTGGATACCTAACTAATATAGGGGAAAGTCTGGAGGTATCGGACGGCAGGCGGTATCGGACAGTCAATGTTTACGGCATTTGCCGCGAGAGACAGCAGAGGTTAATTTTGTTTTTGTGCTATGGTGCCTTGCATGCAGTGGCGGCTCGTGACATTTTAGTAAGACCTACCTAACTAACAATTATTTACGCGCGCCACAGGTAAAAATAAAACAAGTTTTTATTTTTAATTTTTTCCAAACACATTGTATAAAATGGATTATCCATTAAAAACTTTTAAAATATGAGTTAAAAATACTTTATTTACAAGCGCGATCGAAGTAAAACAACTCGCATTCGCGACATAGGATCCAACAATTGAATCACGCGACTGAGTGGCCGAGCCGGTACGCGTCCAGCAACCGACTGGAAGATTTCCATTGGTGTGAGCCTTAGGCGCCTGACTCTTAAAAAGTTAAGTACCTGCCTATTATTGGCCACTGTAATTGGAGGAGAACGGCATGGTTACATTGGATAAAGGTCATACCGAGCTAGGCTCACAAGAATCAGCTTACCGATTTACACATAATCGCTTTGATAAATCGCAACCGTACGACTGACGTTTCGGTTTATATATACTTTGCTAATTGCTTTAAAAATAAAAATATAAATAATTGTAGGTAGTATGACAAGTGGGGCCATGGCACTGTGACTCTATCTCCCGTGCTACCACTAGTGCCACTGCTTGCATGGATATACTACTTTAACTGTATAATACGACTTGTAGTTTCATATGATTAAGCATAAGTATTTTATTTTTAGTTGAGATTTCATAAAGAAATCATTTGTAAATCATTATTTTGCAATAACAATGGACACAACATGTACAATAAAGTTCAAAACGGTTTATTTAATAATAATTATTATCATCCAGTCTCCTGCGGGACATTTAAATTTTAAATGAAAAATAAAATATATGTTTTTCATTAGATTCGCTCGCGAAACCCCAAAGCTGCTGCAGATCTTCGGGCAAATCCGGGCCCGGCGGAATTTTCGATTCCGTTAACAATAGACCTTGTTAGGCATGCACGTTTTCGGTCTGGAAAATAACTTTGGGTGTAGGATTTATGCCCGGGCATCCGCGTGTGTCTTTGTTAAAAAGAATTTCTAATAAGCCAACCGCCGCGGGGTTAAGAACGGGATTTTCCGGTGTTGAAATAGTCCGGTAAAAAGGAAATTTATAGTCCTTGTAAAAAAGTTTTAACCGACATTCACTAAGGCGGATTCGATGTGAAGTAAAAATGTTTTTCTCATACGTTTTTGGCGAAAATGATAATTTTTTGAAAGTAGTCCATTTCACAAGCTGAATGTAGCAAAGACTAAACTGTGTTTGTTTGGAAAAGAAAACCGACCTCTCAGATGGGATGGTAAGTTAAAAAGTTTTCTTTTTTGAATATATATGGGTTAACACAAAAAAAAGCATTTAATCTCTAAAATATTCGCTTAGACACACATGAGGTCGTTTTTTTGACAACATTTGGCGCCTATTCGATATTTTTACGGTAACAAAATACCGTTTAACCATTAAAATATGTATAGAATATTTTTAATAGATGATTTTTTAATTCTTACGATGTTTTTTAATTATCACAAAATAGAACTAAAAACAAACCCTCGTTTTATTACTAAAATATACATTTTAGGAACTAAATAGTTCCTTTTTTAAAATATGGAGAAATCGTTTAAGTAACTTTCGGCGAGCGCTTTATAGTCTATCCCTTACTACAACGGAACAGAGAAGGACGAACTAACTTAAAACAATGATATGTCGTTGCTCCGCGTGGTTTAAGCTGAACGGAGTAATTCAAAACATATCATTTGATTGCCGTTGTTGGTGGATGATTGATGTCTGATGGTATGGTGTACTTTTAGTGCAAGTGCTGGGTGCATGACTGCAAACCTATAATTTTGTGTTCCGTGATATAAATGTTGTGTAGATGTGTCTTTATATTCAAGGTTTATTTTCCCCTAAACCATTCACTTGATCCTCTGTTGTTATTACCATACTCTATAATAAATAAAAACTAATCTTATTTGGTTTTACGTGGTTGTAAAAATAAATGTTTTCATACAAAGGACATTGTTGTTAATTTTTGTGTTTTATTAAGCCTAATCCCAACTAATAATATGTTTCTTTAGGTAAGAACTTCTGTGCCATTTTATTTTTATTATAATTTCCTTAATTTATTTTCTCAAAATAAACATCACCGGTTACAGACTCGGGCAAAATACATATATATTAAAATTTAATTTACTTACATAAAATAAGGCCATCAACTGTCCATAATAATTTTTCTTTTTATTCTTTGTAACTGGCTCAAAACGTCACTGTCACTACAGAGATCTAATTTAGCTAAGGAAAAGTAAAGAAATCTAATAAAAAATTAAATAAAATGGTGAGTACGTCACTGAGGGCGACGCCTAAAAAAGGGAACTTAGAAAAAGGTAATTTCGTAGTTGCTACGTAGACAATCAATGATAAAAATAATTTTTTTTATAGCTGGTAAACAATTTTTAAAATTAAAAAGCAATACTTTTTTAACTACATGGCCTCAATTAATCACAAAATAAAAAAAATTTTATAAATCAAAGATATTTTTCACCAAATATATTTATTAGGGCAATAGAGTGGTATTTTAGCAGCAAGAAAATAATATTTAATAAACGACCATTTTGAGGTTAAAATACTATAATTTCAAAAAAATGAACTTGCTAGCTACAACGGAGTTGTTTTTTCGGCGCCTATTTAATGCAAATTTTTTGCAACTACTAGTGGATTTCTAGCTACAGCTAATAGAGTTTTCTCTCAGTGTAGTAGAATACCTATATAAAGAACCTGAGTTGAGTAAGTAAAAATTTATAGAAATTAAGAAATTTAATTTAAAGTAGGTACATTACAAAAGCAATGTCAAAATAGTCAGTCAATAAAAATGTTGAAAAATTATCTACCTTATGCTATAAATAAGATGATAGAAATACTGACACAGTATAAGTAATAAAAGGAGTTTATAATAAAAAACAAACTTTTTTGTCTCCAATTATTACAAAACTTTAAAGTTGCCTAGTGAGACTTAAAACTAGAACTTTCGATCCAGTTTCATACATACTCAAAACCTTCGACCTTTGGTCACTTAACAATCAAACCATCGAACGAGGTCAATCAATATTAAATTAGGTAATCATGTGTCCAAACTACGAGCCAGGACCGGCGGAAGAGGAGGTTACTGTAGATAATAATAGTACCCACCTGAAAATCTGTAGGTGTACTACCCACCCGAAACTTTTTTTTTAAATGGACATTTCTATAGCAAATTGAGGGGTCGATAGCACTATCGTTGCTAAAGCCTAAGAATTTTTTAAAGCGCATGGAAATTCCAATTTTTATTTATTTTGACTGCCACGTTTGAGATTTTTGATCGGATTGAAATTCATAACAAAGTTCTTCAAAATTTAGCGATTAAATCGATGCCGCTCCCGATTTTAATTATCAATCGATTTGGCTTAAACCCATCAAGCTTACAAAATAATTTGACATGAAAGAATCAAATTTGCCGCGACAACGCAATTTTTAAGCGAATATGAATAGATGATAGCAATGTCGAACGTGTGTCGTTACAAGCCTAGACGAGTATTACCCAAATAAATGTAAAAAGTATTGTATGCAAGTAATTTGCTCTTTAAACAAACCCGAACATCAATTTTTGCCTTATTAGATCTACGATTAATAAAAATAATAATGGATCATTAAAAGTTTAGTTAGTCTACAACCATACAAAATATTTATTTTTAATAATTCCTGCACATAATGAATAAATCACTAATCTTCCCCTGCACTGATTGATCACTTTGCACCGGCACTGCTACCAGTACCTGTATAAAATTTTCTTAAAGTAATCACCCCCTTTACTTCCCCTCTACCCCTGTAAGTGCACCCTTAACAAAGGTTACCTTATATAGACCCCCTTTTAGACTTGATTCTAATTATTTGACCATTCCTTTTAAAAAGGAACACCTAAGTTGAATTATTATTAAACGCAGCGCAGGAACCCATTTACCACTGAGCTGAACCACCAGCAAAGCATGGATTAAACGGCTATTTGGAAGACAATATGGGTACCTACTTACTATAGTGTAAATATAGGCAAATTCGTCAAAAGCAATTTAGTGTATTTCACCAAATTTCCTTTTTCATGTCGAGTTTGAGACTTTTATTTGTATTTAAGTTTAAAATTTGAAAATTCAAAACCACTGTTAAAAATTAAATATTAATTGTTTTTTTTTTAATTTTAAATGTATAACCCAACTAGCAATTTTAGTCGCCGCTACGTAACCTCGACTACATAAAGAACTTTAAAGTTAGTGTTACTAGTATCGGGAACCGTTTAGGCACCGTTTCTTCACCGCGTTGTTACCAAAATGGGGAAAGATTTTGCAGTAACGTTTACGTGCCTGTACGTTACCGGAACTGTAAAATTTACGTTGCGAGACCGTTTCAGGAACGTCGCGAAGCCGTAAATGTATGGTAATTTCAACCAAAATGGGACTTTTACCCATCATGCCTTTTAAACCTTGAAGATATTTATTTGGTCTCTCTTTCTTTCAACTAAAATAATGTATCTTGTGTTTGCGTCTCTAAATAATATATTTTATCAACTTCACAATATGGCAATTTATATTTTTTTGTTTACCTAATCATTTAAAATAATATATCAATATTTAGGCTTTAATTTTTCGTAAAACAAAAACGCATAAAATTTTTCTGTGAAAATTAATTATGATAAATCTGAAAATAACAACTCCCACTCAAAATAAAGCCGCATGAAGAAAAAAATACTTAAAATAGAAGAAATGCTAAAATATAAAAATATTTACTTTAAAGAGTTAGCAGTTTTAAAAGGTCTCTAATGATTAGAAACCGTAAAAAATAAAGGTTTTTGTTATTAAACAGATAATATAGGACGTATATTGTGTACTTTTACGCAAATTAAAATGTTTCCATAAATGGCGTCCCAATTTTTCTATAAAACATGGCGGAATATTACCTCTAATTCGTTAAAGTAGAATTTACTTATGCATAAGTAGCGAGTTTACAAAAAATTCTACTTTAAAGTTTATTTTACTCTATAGTAGAATTTGTTACCTAAAAATTCAAATTTTTGTTACTCAAGGTAGAAATTATCCTTTGAAGTTATCGTTACCTTAAAGTTCCTATTTGAAACTTTAAAGTAATAATTCGTCAGTTTTGGAACTTCGTAGTTATTTCCGTTACTTCTTTAAATTATGCCGAACCCGAGTACGTGCACTTGACAGGAACCCTGTCGGGTTTTTAGCCGCGCCTCTTTAAAGGTCCGCTCTAAACTAACCTTAAAATTAATTGTGTGTTGTCTGTGTGAGTCAACATGGCTTGTTTTAAAATTGTGGCAACGAAGGAAAAGCGGGGGGTATATTTTACCGCTGTCACACCACTCACACCAATGTGAAGAAAACAAAACTATTTTCTGGCCAGAACATCTCGCCCAATCTCAGAGGGAACTCTTAAGGCAAGATGCCAGCAGTGTTATTTATTAAGTTCTCACTTTTCTATAAAATGTAGAAGAATGACGATATTTTCGTTCTCCAATTATTTTTCGTCTAGCTTCCATTATCGTGCACTTTTTTACTGCTTCAGTATACTACACGCTTACTGCTAAGAACTAAATTTATATTGAAAAGGGAATGTGTCCTGTATAAGATTTACGGTAAAAGTTACTTTAAAGTAATTTGGTCTTGTAGCCACTACTATAAGGTAATTTTTTAATAGTTTGAAAGGTCAATATTACTTTATAGTAAGAAAACACAGAAACGCTTACGAATCGGTTACTTTACAATGTTACATAGAAGTGGCTAACTGTATGGTATTTTTATTGTCCCTATGTGGTTGTGGGTACCTTTAAAAACACTTTGTAGTCACGCCGACTTTAAAGTCACATTTTTGTCGTTATGGCGACAACTATTTTTTACTTTAAAGTTTTGGTGTTATACAAGTAGCTAAACCTTGACGCGACACGGTTCTAGCAACCCTGAACCTTACCACAAAGTAATGGCCCTATATGGTCACAAAATCAGGTAGGTGTTAAGCAAATTCCACTAATTTTTCTGACTTACTAGAGGCTTAAACTTCATAGTAAGTTATTTGGTATCAATTACTATTTTTTTACCTAAACATAGTAACAGTGTCAATCAGTGACGGTTTCTATAACTTTGATGCTAGTTGGGAAATTAAAACCAATATTTAAAATAAATTAAACCATCTTATCTCTGTTTATTAAAGAGTGCTGCCAAAGACCATAGAATAGACCACACCATTTATTTGTAAATGACTCGGTATTTGCAGAAACCACATATAATATGTCCAATATAAAAGTTTTTGAGAAAACGCAAAAAACATTTTACTGTTATTCACAATATGTTTTGCTTCAATCTAAACGTTTAAAATGCTAACTATCAGTTAGTCTGATCAGTCTTAAATGATCATTCTAATTTAAAAATAAAAAATACGTTTTCTACGATTTAAAAAAAAATTACATGTGAGCTTTATGCATAGCGCAGGTGCAATTACTACAGCAGATTTTATTTAAGCAAACTTTTATATCCAAAATTATACAAAAGAATCTATGCAGTGGTAGTTGGCCATAGAAGTATGGAACTGTAAAAATTTTGATATTTTTCCAAAATTTAATTTAAAAAAAATAAAAATTTAAAAATTAAAAAAATTAGAAATTTACCAGAAATACAAGCTTAAACTCGTTCCCCACCCCACCCATTCTACTACTATTAAACAGATGATTGGCGCTAATGATGGCGCACGGGCAATCAAATCAAGCGAATACCGGAATCTGCGGAAACCACACATGTCCTGGACATATTATTATGTGTGGTTTCTACTGATATCTCTTATGAAGCTTGTCGTGTACAACTTAGATGAAACATGGACGTGTGTACTTTATGCATGGTCAGGCGCGGATCTGGGTCAAAATCTAGGGGGGAGGGGGGGTAATTGAATCTCAAATATTTTTTTTTAATATAGTTATAGTTAACCCATATCTTTTAAGTACCTATGCTTTTAGTGTCAAATTGTCTAATAATTGTTGAAAAATAAACAAACCATTACATTAAAACGAAACATTATTTTATTATATTAGGTACTATAGGTACCAACCTACAACCTACAACAAAATTTACAGGAACTTATAAAGAGAATAGAAAAAACATAATATTAATCAAATACTTAGTAAAAACACATTTATAAAATTAAATCTATTAAACGATTTTTGAGGTCAGCAAACCGATCAATGACACTTTCAACATCGATGACAATATCGCTGTTAATGTGCATCAAAGCCAAACCAGACAGTCTTTCTTGGGCCATATTGCTTCTGGTCCAAGATTTCAACCGCTTAAGAGCAGAAAATGACCTTTCGCAAGATGCAACACTTGCTGGAAGAGTAAGTAACAGCAGAAGAGGAAAAAACTCTTTATTTTCGTCACATTTCCTAAACAAAAATTCGATGGGAGAATTTTGATTTACCTCTGCATTTGATAATCTCCACGGGTCAGTTTCTGCTCTTAAACGTTGAAACAACATCTCTGGATCCACAAATGGCTCAAGAAGATAGCACAGATTATTGATCGACTCGTCGTCGTCGTTGGGTCTTACAGTATGTAGAATTTCCAGAGTTTTGAGGTCAAAAGTTAAAAAAAATCCTCATCAAATCTAAACTGTGTGTCTTCTATGATATGATCTATAATCGGTATATATGTCGAAATTCTGTAATAATCTTCAGAATTGTCAACAGGTACGCAAGGATTTTATTATAAAATATTTATAAGTATAATAGGGCACTCAAGTTTGGTTATGTTTAGGATTCAGGGGGGGGGGGGGTAATAACCCCCCTACACCCCCCGAAATCCGCGCTTGTGCATAGTACTATGCACTTATGTATGTAGATTTATTTTCTTAAATAACCCAGTTTTGGGAAAAAGTGGACATGTGTTGTTTCTGCAAATACCGATTCAAATAGCTTGTTTGTTTCCATCAAACATTCATACGTGTTCCGACTCCACGCGTTATTGCAATCGCTCATTCCGAGCTATCAGTCCACACCAGTCGCGTAGGGGTTGGCAAGGATTTTCAATACAATGAATAAGTATTAATTGAAAAAGTTTTTATTAACGTATTAATACATTTTTACTTAAGTAAAGATTAGAAGAAGCCTTTGAAATAAGCCTAGGCTATAAATATATAGTGTTATATTGTGTTGTTACATTAAAATGAATTTAATGTAAAGTTCTAGGCGAGGAAAAAGGGAAATATTTAGTTTTTTTATAGTTTATCATAACTTGTATCGTAGATGATATTTATATATACTCGGGTATGCTGTGTGCTTTAGTGCACTAATAGGTAAAACTAATCTGTTGAAAATAAAAATTTTTGTTAACATGCCAGGAGGGAAAATGTTTTATAAGTACCTAAATAGAAGTATTCTTTTTTGCTTTCTATTTTTAGGAGGAAGCCCTGTATTTTACACTTTAAATGTTTTGTTTTTCAGTGAAAATGAGTGAAATTTCTATAGTTTTAGTGTATTACACAGAAAACCTAATACCTTTTTTTTTTAATTTTATTTTGTAAAAATTGAATATTTTGTTATTTGGGACCTATAAAACGAAATGGCATCGACCAAATCTGAAACAAACAACTAGTTTTTTTTTAAAAGCGATGAAAAAATACTCTGATAAAATATATTTGAAAGCATAATATATTCTGCAAATTAGTGTTAACTAAAACTAATTGTAGTATAAAAAATGTTTTACAATGCATACAATATGAAATTAATTTCTGATATGAAATTTAGCAAAACAAGGTGTACATAATGTTACATTACAGAGTTAGCAGTTTGCTTTTGCAAGCTGGGAATTGACAACGACGTTGCTTATCTCGTCTCCCAAGAAGGTGTCCTCTTCGTCGAATCTGATATCATCTGACACACTTGACCTTGATGTAGAAGTCCAGCTGTAAGGTCTGCCTTTTAGGATGGGTCGCCCGTGTCCAATTTTTAAATAATGACAAGCAATTTCCCTTCGAAATTCTTTTATAGAAATGGAGCTATTTCCATGAATATGTTTTTATAATGTATATGCGTTTACGATAGCCATATCAATGATACGTGTGAATGTGTAAAATCCAGGAGAGATGTTTTAAGAGTATTTGAATTTATTTCATATGTGTTTCCTGTAGGCTTTTGTGTATAACTTGGAGAAATCTTCCGCCATTGAGCTGTGACATTTTTCTTCTCTACTTTTTTCCTCTTTACTAGTAGACTGTTTGTTGAAGTTGATGGCATATTTGTAACAAATGCACTTAGTGGTAAATTATCTTCATTTTCAGAGTCGACCTCTTGCTCATGGTGAAAATCAATTTCAAAATTACCTGAAACGTTATTGACAACTGGAATATCTAACTCATCGTTGATATCTTCCTAGTCCGTCAATTCGTCGACATCTGGAGGTACTGCTATTTAGTCTGCTTCAATCTGCTCAGAATACAAGTATTCTACAGCTTCTTCCAATGTTTTGAATAGTCTACTCATATATATATATATATATATATATAAGTGAAAGAAATATAATCTCGGCTAGCGGACTTTAAGTGTGTAACCTGTAATTTTGCATTGAAGTACACAGGGTTCCAAAAACAATGGATTCCCTGGGGCCGAGTAGACATTGACAGCTGTTTCGCCCTTGTTAGGAGCTCATCAGAATGCCACAACCCGAAGCAACTCCACGATAACACTGCAGCGCATGCAGCGGGTTGTGGCATTCTGATGAGCTCCTAACAAGGGCGAAACAGCTGTCAATGTCTACTCGGCCCCAGGGAATCCATTGTTTTTGGAACCCTGTGTACTTCAATGCAAAATTACAGGTTACACACTTAAAGTCCGCTAGCCGAGATTATATTTCTTTCACTTTTATAAATACGGACGAGATTATTCTAACTTATATATATATATATATATATATATTTACGGTAATGGTGTAAAACTAAGCCAGACATAGCAACTTGAACGTACATTCCTGATCCACTTTTACAATCCCAAGCCATATATATGGCTCAGGATTGTTTTCCCTGTTAATTTTTAATGCCGCCTTGAAAAAAACCGTTTGAGTTTTTTTTTTAATGGCGTTTGGTATTACGAATAGTCTGACAGAGAAAAAACCGTTATTTTGATTTTTGGGCGGTCTATGGAGTTAATTTTATACTGGTTTAGGTTTGTATGAATCTTAAAAATATAGTTCCTTAATAATGCGATAGGGGCGCAAATGTTGCCGTCAATAATATACGAGTATATATCTGCAAACAAACAAATATAATCCAGTAACAAGTGACAACAATGTTAAAAAAATTCAATTAGTCTTTATACGGCGACGACAAGTTCGCTGATATTTAAATTACTTAAGCGCTTATCTGTGAGTGCGCGCGCCATGTCCCAAAGAAGTAAAAAAAATGCATATTTGGGAAAGGAAAGTGCTACTAAAGATAAGCAAATAAATATTTGTTTTATAATACAGTTTCCTATATAATACAGTTTACTAATATTAAAATTATAAATTAATGCATAAATGGTGTTTTACCTAAACATACCTAAGCTAACCAATATAATTTTTTTGTTAGTTGCACAATTTAAATATAAATTCGGTCAAAGGTGCATGTTTAATAACCATATTAAATGTAGATATCTAGAACGGCTTTAAGTTAAACAACATACCCCGGTGAAAATACAAAATTTACTCACTATTTTTAAAAATACGGAAAACGGATATAACGAAAAATTGTTTAGAATTTTTTAGAAAGATATACCCAAATAGAACGGTGTATTGTATTCTAAGAATTCAATACCATAAACAATTCAAATGTTTTTAAAATTTTAACGTTTTGTCATCAAATGACACATCAGTACTTCATTCTAATTATCATTTTTTTACCATTTCGGCCAACCAATAATAATTGCAAGGGCTAAATATTAATTATTTTTAGTTTTACGAAAGTAGTCCATTATCTCAGAGTGGAGCTGTTGAGATATGGGAAAAAATCACAGTCAAAAATATATAGTAAGTCAGTTTATTAGGGTGTACATGTTTCGGTACTAGAAAATACGATCATTAGAACCGAAACATGTACACCCAATAAACTGACTTACAAAATATTTTTGTGGAGATGACTGTGAGTTTTTCCCCATAACTATTTTTAGGATTTAGTATTAAAATGATATTACAGATAATGATGTTTAAGCCGTTAAATATTTCCATAAAATTCAAATCGAAAGTTAAATTTACAATTCATGTTTGTTGCAATAATATTTAACTCAACTTTAAAATATCGCAAAATTTTCTTATAGTTTAAGCTCCCACTGCGAAAATGGTATCCCATCGACTAAAAATTAAAATGTGGCAAAACATGTAAAAATTATGAATGATGAAAGAGTTTTGGTCTTCCATTGTCTTTATTTGTTTTAAATCACAACGTTTCAACTGGTAAGTATCTCCAGTCGTCTTCAGGCGAATACTAAATAAGTAAAGTAACTACAAGACTATTTATACTAGCTAGGTGTACTGAAGCATAACTGAGGTGGGTGCAGTCATGCGTTCAGTTGGTACGCGATCTTATCCTAAGATTACATGTTTCTAACAAAGGTTTCCAGATATTTCTTATGTCTAATGGTAGTTTACTAAAGCAGCCTGCTGGGTTCTGGTAAATAGCAGCAGCTTCCTTAAACTTTCTTTTCCTCCAGTATGGTTTCTTATGTAGGATTTCAGCTTCTGGCAACAGCATCCAAACTTCAGTATACAGAAAACCTACGCATACAAGTCAGCATCTCAATTTTACATCAAATCACTCAAACAACACGAAACGTGGCATAGTTAAGACCCTCTTGGATAGAGCAATTGCAATCTGTAACTCGGAAGAAGCATTTAAAAAAGAAGCTCACCACATCAAGACCGACCTCAACAAAAATTGCTACCCCACAAAATTAGTTGACACAATATTAGAAAATCGTAAGAATCGACCTAACGCGCAAGAAGCAAACAGAGAGGCACAATCAACACTCAATATTCTTTCTGTATGTCGAAGGAGTTTCTGAGAAAATAAGAAGACTAGGACAACGATATAACATCAACACCGTATTCAACTCGAGGGATACCCTAAGAAGCCACCTGACGAAGACAATGCCTACAAGTTAAAAAGATAGGAAGAACTGCGTCTACCAAAGAGACCGACAAGTCAGGTGCAGCTGACCATGCCTGGAAACATGGTCACAATATCTTGTGGTCAGAAGCTGAAATCCTACATAGGAAACCACACTGGAGGAAAAGAGAGTTTAAGGAAGCTGCTGCTATTCACCAGAACCCAGGATGCTTTAGTAAACCATCATTAGACATAAGAAATATCTGGAAACCTTTGTTAGTTAGATATATGTAATCTTAGGATAAGATCGCGTGCCAACTGAACGCATGACTGCACCCACCTCAGTTATGCTTCAGTGCACCTAGCTAGTATAAATAGTCTTGTAGTTATTTTACTTATTTAGTATTCACCTGAAGACGCTGGAGATACTTACCAGTTGAAACGTTGTGATTTAAAACAAATAAAGACAATGGAAGTCCAAAACTATTTCATCATTTAAGAAACATCATTGTCTCCAACCTTCAAACAGTCATGTAAAAATCATGCTGCTTCCGGCAGACAAGTAAAAATTTGTTAACTGGTATTTGCTTACAAATTTTTGAATTTAGCTAAAAAAAAATATTTTACTTTTCAGAATACCTGCTTGAAATTTACATAATTTGTGGTAAATAATGAAACATTTTCGAAAAAATTTGTCTGACTGAAAATTTTTGTTAATAAATTTATCAGACCTAATTTGTTACAAATAATTTTTTTCATGAAAGTACACTTCATAACACCTCTTTGATTCTTGTTTTAAAATAATGTTTAAGATCTTTTAATGGATCTGTTCAGTAAAAAACGTATTTTAATACATAATCTAGGATCAGGATCTAGAACATTTACTTAGAACTGAAATGAAAAATTCTGTTTAGTTAGCAACGGCCATACCATATTTTTGGATTTAAAAATGATGTGGTTGCGGCCGTAGTAATAGAATTTTTTCGCTAGCAGACCAATTTTGATGCATAAAAGCAATCTTAAACTTCATTTTAAAACAAAAATAAAAGAGTTGTTATGAAGTGCACTTTCATGAAAAAAATGGTTTATTATTTACCACAAATAATGTAAATTTCAGGTGTTTTGAAAAGTAAAATAATTTCTTTAGCGACGTTCATAACTTACTTTACTACTTGTCTTACCGGGCGTAACATGCTTTTTACATGCAACCATTTTCATTTCTATGTAGGGTACCATTTTCACTGTGGGAGCTTCGTCTATTACCTTACCTAATAATAAGCACAACAAGAACTGTCTTTCAAAGTTTGGAATCGCTATTTGTTTATTAAAATAATAGAAAAATGATAAATAATAGTAAAACGTAAAACTTAAATTATCATGAATCCATGCATTGACAAGAGACATTTTGCCATGTACATTATTAGTTAATTTTTTATCAATACACAATATATACAGGGTGAGTCGGGAGGAACGGACCAAACTTTAGGAGCGTAATATAGGGATACGCAAAAACAATTTGAAAAAACCCATAAGTTCTTATTCGATAATCATTTGTTTTCAAGTTATAGCGTAATACCAAATAAAGAAAAGTTCATATATTAACGGTTTCCTTATAGTGTTCTTTTAATAAATGTTTAAAAATACCGTCATTGACTTCTAAACATTTTCCGCTTCGTCTACGATGGCCCCCGTTGCTCTTCTAATTGCTTCATGTCTTTCTTCTTTAAAATTGGCTGCAGTATTTCTAATACGTCGAATTAGTGCATCCCGAGTATCCACTTTTAATTTGTACACTTCATTTTTAAACCAGCCCCATAAACAATAATCTAGTGCTGTGAGGTCTGGAGATCTTGGAGGCCAATTAATAGGACCACTGCGACCAATTCAACGCCCTGGAAATGTTTCGTCTAAATGTTGCTTGACCTGACGAGCAAATGTGCAGAAGCTCCATCGTGCTGGTAATACATTTACCTTCTGATATTAACAGAAACATCCTCTAGTAGTTCTTGTAACTCATGTTTTAAACCATTTTGGTAGTTGTCTCATGTGAGGCGATTCTCCAAAATGAAAGGGCCAATTAAATAGCTATCGAGCATACCACACCACACGTTAACCGAAAACTTATGTTGAAAATTACTTTCAACTGTTGCGTGGGGATTTTCGATTGACCATACATGAGAGTTACGAGTATTATTAATACCGTCACGGTGAATGTGTTGCTTTATCTGTAAAAAGTATACGCGATACAACACGATGATTATTTATCCACCGACAAAATTCAATACGTTTAGCATAATCTTCCGGTCTTAGGTGCTGTACATGGTATGGATATAAGCCTTGCTCGTGGAGTGTGTTTAATACTCTTTTTTTTGTGGAATCCCCAATTGAGTACCAATTCTTCGTGAGCCGGTCGTTGGAATTTCTTCTACTAAATCCAGAATATTTTCTACTTGTCCTAAACCTTGTCGAGTAGCTCGTTCAGATGTAATGTTGGCACTGGGAACCAAAATTCAAATTATTCCAAGCGGGTAAAAACGCGCTGCTAGTAGTCGTGACGTCAAGGCGTATCATTTGTCAGATTTGTGTGTGACATCCACGAAATAGGTTATAGGTTTTCAATAAATTTGATGATTTGTCAGATTTGACATCCACGCGTCAAGCGACACGACCTTAAAACAACAATACAATAACAATAACACACGGCAATCCAAATGCAAATTGGGTCGCCCGGCACCTGTCAGGAGTGTCAGGATGACGGATGACCAAAAGTCATACCCCCTGACGTCATCGGGCTTCGCGCGCTTTAGAGATCGTTTGAAATGCTTTCGACACGCGCGAAACTTTAAAGAATTTTTACCAAGTTATTTTTGATTTTTAAGGAGTAATAATTGGGGAATACTTCTTTCAGGCATAACTAAATCATATTGTTGAAAAAAAAAAATTAAAGTTCCCTATTAAAGTTGCCCGATTAGTAAATTAAAAATTATGGAAACCAGGCCACTTTTTGATTGTGAGAAAATCCTTTCTGCCAAAGTCAGAAATGTCACAATTAAACTTGCTGATTAGTTAATTATTGTTTAAAATCTTCGTGCAATTCGACATCAATCTTATAAGATATATTATATTATGTCATAATTTTTTTTTGTTAAATATTTGGCTTTAATTACACCGTTATTTATTATTTAAATCAGAATAGTTAAAGTTTACTTTTCCTATATTGGCAACGTTGTACTGGCTTAGTATTTACCGTAGGTGAGCAGATTCTTGTATACTTTGGCTTGGGAATGGTAGAAACTTGCAGATGGCTTGAAACGGTACGGAATTTAGAAAATATATATATGAATTTAAAAAAATATTAACCGATATTTTTTCTGTATATATATTTCAAATTTGGCAAACATGAAAATACATAAACCGACATATTCCAATCCTTTAAATTTATATATAAAAATAATGGCTGGATCAGGATTGTACGAATTTTCAAATGGCTTAGTTTTGATATAAAGATCTATATATATATATGAATCGTTTATTATTAAAACAGGCTAAGTGACATTTTGCAAACTTTTCAGTAAATGAAAAAAACGTTTAATTTTCGAAATTGAGATAATATTTAACTTATATTAAGCTTTTTGCATTCCAGAACAATATTCAAGACGTTTAAAAAAAAAAGTGTTTTTTTTTTAAAAATGAAGGCTTCATAAATTGACATTGAAAAACTACACATGACTTGTTTCTGCAATAAATACGAAATTTTTAATTACATTTTTTAAATTATCCTTAACTAAGTATACAAAACATTTTTTTATTTTTTATTCTTTGTTCTTTTTGCCTTGTTCGTCTTTTGGTGGGTGGTTTCGTAGAATATCATGATAATATTCCTTATGCTCTTCTTCAACCCAGCGTAGTAGCGTTTTCAAGTTGTCAAGTTTGACAATTCCTATAGGTAGTGGACCTTTGTTGGACAAACTGACAAGTAAACTTATTTTTAGGTTATGTGTCAAAACACATGTGCCGTGCCTGTTTATTGCAGAAACAAGCCAAGTGCTGCTACTTGGCTTCTTTCTGCGATAAACAGCTTGAGTGACACGATCGAAAATAGCATATTGGATATGAGTACTTGGTTTCTTTCTGCACTAAACGATGCGTCTATCAATCAAATTTGTATTTCCGACAAAAAAAGGAAATGGCCGAAAATGTTACTTGGCGTCTTTTAAGAATAAACGATTCATATATATATCCGACTGTAACATAAAATATTACTCGCATTACAATATTGTCAAATATAATACAATAATATATCAAAAATTTTGTTGCGTCATATTTATAGAACAGAAGATTTAGTAACATTTAATAAAGAAACTATCATATTTTAGAAAAAAAAAAGTTTTTACAGAACACAAAGTACATGCATTAGCATATCTAAAGCAGATAGAGAAATTACTTACCTGCTATATTTTTTTGTAGTCCCTGAATGTATATCACAGTGCACTTAGGTGATAAAAACGCACTCTTTACAAATTTACGATGCGTCTGATAACAATTATTTTCATAAACTGAACGTAAAATATGGGAGTCGGGTCACAACCACAGCAGATTTTGTGTTTATTACTTACAAGAGGCGGTAAAAAAATCCAAATCGAAACGTCCTATAAATATGACGCTGGGCGTTAATGGGTTAATATTTTCTGCTCTCAAACCCATTTTTGAATGAAATCTTCGTAATCCAGCAATGTAATTTTGTAATAGAACGCAAAAATCTATGTTTTTATTTTAAGTTATTTTTATTTAAAGTGCGTTCTCAGGCAAAACAATATGTTTCCTATTTTAAAATTCAAAGAAGGGCTCTAAAAGCTTTTATTCCAAGCATAAATATGATAATAAAACCCAAATGTAGCTAACTATTTTAAACAAATACGAACGGTTTTTCTTAAACAAATAAGATGCCCAAGTTATCCTAAAGATTTGTTAAGTCATAAAGTTTATTTTTCTATACCCTAAAAGCAGGCTGTTTGCTAAAATCTAACCCCAGATGGGAATAATAAATAAAGGGACTTTCGTGGGTGGTCCATTATAATGAGCTAATGAACCATGTATTGAGGGAAAAAATGGAAAATATAGGTAGCAACGCGGATTTGTATGTTGACCATTCTATGTATGTAAAAGTCGGATCAGATTTATTCTTTTATTTTCCCTGGAACAGCTTAAAAGGGTTTTTTTAAAGTAAATCTGATTGCTGTACTTTAAATTTAATTTTATTTAGGAATGTTATTTGTAAGACCGTTCTTACGGTTATTTTATAAGTATGGAATGTATTGTTTAGCTATAGATATGATTTTTAAGGTAAAATGTCCATAAAGAGAGAAAATGTTTTAATTAAATATCGAAAGGGTATAACTAGAGTCACCTAGCGGTAATGTCCACAATCATATATTGGGACGACCCTGTTTTATGGTCTAAGGCAGAGTCTTAGAGAGAAATGACCTCTGATTGGTTGCATAGAATAAACTATTTATCCTGTAAAACGTGGTACCGAGGGGTGAGACTGATTTTGGTACGTTCTATAGGTTCAAATAGCTAAATATTTGAATTAGCATAATTTAAGGGGTGTCTTTAGAAGTTAGATGCTTAATCAGGGAATTTCACAATTCAGTTCCTAAAGTTCTTTTAATGGTTTCGGTTTACTAAGTTTCTAAAGTTTCTGTTATCGGGTTCGGTTTGACCAAATACCAGAGATGCTATTATTCGGGTGTAATTAGGCGGGTTTTTAAGAGTACATAGTTTCGGACTCATTTCTCTCTTTGATATACCTCTTGTGTAGTGAATCCTTTGTTTCTTAAAAGTGTAAAGTTAAATTGTGGGTTTTAAATATAATTGTTGTTTTACCTATAAGTTTCAGGGTTTTAGTGTTTTTATAAGACTTTTCAGTTTTCGGGGATTATCATAAATTAATCTTTGGGTGATTAAATTACAGGGTTGTATTAATTTAAAAATAGTAATTTTTATCTGTTCACAGGGTTTTAAATATTAAATGGGTAATTTTTGGATTCGTACAGTAAACGCATTTAAACAGAACAATTTCTCTTTATTAGTTAGCATAATACATATTTTGTATTAGTTTTATAGTAACTTTTCTTGTTCAGTAACTTTTCTTTCTACCTTTCTTTATAATTGTTGTTAATAGATTTATAAGTTGTTGTTTAAACTGGGTGTTGTTTTATTGTAACAATCAATATAAAGGGTTTCATTAACAAAGGTTGAACGGTTCGCTCTCGCGCCCTAAAGACGCGTCGCTGCGACGTTATTGTTAACATCATCACCTGGATATTGCTGTTTGGTCGACATTGGTAAGTCGTTTGGTATTAACAGTAGATACAACTAACAGAACGAGACGACGATGACTTTATCATGAAGAACTCCATCATCTCCAAGAGTGCTCTTGCTATATATTTGTCTTAGTTATTTATACTAGTAATTCTACCCTTATGTGAAAGGACCAGGTCTGGTATTCTCGGTCAGAAACGCTACCATTGATAATTAATAATGTTTATTATAGTCAGAACGCTACCGCGTAATTAACTAGTAATTAGTGATATACCAGATCAATCCTGTCACAATTTTTACCGCATTTAATATGTTCAAGTTAAATTGTACTAAACCAGTTATTGTTTGCAGATCCATGTTCAAATTGTTACAATATGTTTTCCATATTTAAAAGTCACTAGATTCCATTTACTTTTTGTAATTAATTTGATTTGTTTAGAAAATATAAGTTAAAATATATCGCTTTTTTAATGATGACCCGTTATGATTGTTTATTATTTATGATCTATGAATTATTTATTATATAATGATTTATGAAAAAATAATTATCTTCCGGTTTATATTTAAAAAAATTAAAATTTTTAATTAATAGCTGTTAAAAACTATTTCTTTCTGATATTAAAGAAAAGTTTAAATATGACCCTTGGGCATAAGAGATTATCTCAGCTACGGCCTTTCAGATCATGCTGTATGTTCTTATGAATTGGAGACGCCACTGACTGAGTCGGAACTATGACACTATCAAAATAACAGTATCGTCACGTCAGTCATGTGCTGTGTTACCCCAATAAAAATAGTGTCTAAAGTACCAGAAGGTTTTATTGCAAACCTAATAATATATAATACCATTTATTTACACATTATAAAGGCCGGTTCTCATATACGCTTCAACGCGCTTTACTACGCTTGACTTCATAGTGCGACAAAATTCTTTTAATTATTCTCATGGTTCCTTATGTACTCGTTCTCAGTTACGCCGCGCCTCACTTGGCTTGAATGCGCTTAACGCCTCCAATTGTCGCTGGGCTTTTCTAGGCTTCATGTCGCGTGGTGAAGCGCAGCGACGCTCGATCAAGTACAAGTGGGAATCACCAAAGCAGCAGTGTGCACGGTGCCGCCGCAATTACTAGATTACTAGATTTAAAAACCAGTTTAGCAAGGTTGCTTGTCGCGTTCAAATCAAATTGTGGGTAAAAATTGCCCGTATAGATGTTTGAAAAGCGTATGAAACTCTCCCTCTTCCAATCTAGCTCGAAAAATGCTATGTACCCAGTACTCTCGACGCTTTCGCTTTTTTCGTTTTTCATACTCGTCGCATACAAGCGCTAAAACAATCTCCTCATCTGATGATGTGCTATCGCTTCCTGAAGACATGATTTTTTATAATTAAATAGTTAAAATATAACCTACTAAAAACCATTGTTTTCGTTGAACTGACGCGGCTTGCCGCCTGGTCAAGCGCTAATGTGAATAGTCTTTTTCATTTTGATGCCTTGTCGCGACGCGAAGTCAAGCGTAGTAAAGCGCGTTGAAGCGTATATGAAAATCGGCCTTAACACGTTTTTAAAGCCAACATTGTTTTAACCATTATTTCAATCCTAAATTTTTTATTCCCTACACGAATCGCTCTTGTTTCGTTACAGAAATATCTCTGTTCAGGTTATTGTTTCAATCCTACATCGCCACTTCCGTATTCCAATGTGAGTTTTATTCATTCCCTTTTCCTGCTGATTTGTCCTAATGAAATTTTCACACCTACGCACGATGACTTCAAATTTTATTTCGCATGCGGATTCCCTACAACAAAAAAGAAACAAAAAGAGAAACAAAAAATATTCAAATATATCGTTGCCGCTTTTTTAAGATAAATAAATGTCGCCAAAAGTCGTGAAATTTAGTTTACAGTGCCAATTTGTCAGGTTTTTACTTCGGATTTTTGCGGTCTAGCGGTCGGTCGGTTGCCTCGAGCGCCACCCTTTGATTTTAGAGTAGCAAAGCGACTACTTACGGCCTGCCAGGGTAGACATCGGAGGGGCCTTGGGTCAATTCTGCGCAGCGTTGCCCATTTGTGGGGCCAAGAACCGTGTTGAAGGTTTGCGTCGTTTTCCAAAAAAAAAAAGAAGCAAAAAAGGTTTAAACTTTAAATCGCGGCGAAGCAGGTTTCGGTCTCTACCTATTCAACCGGACGGATTTCGGTCTTGCTTTCGAATACGTGTGAAATAAACCCATTTTTTGCATTTTGCTACCATTGAATTTTACGTTTTTAAAATGGGACAGATTTATTTCAGTCGAAAGACATTGAAAGACGTCATCGCCACTAGGGGAAGAAAATCCTTTTGACACTGTCCTCGTACACTAGTTCAAGTTAAACTTTGCGTCCCTTTCTTTCGTCGCATATGAGCTTCACTGATGAGCCATATGGCAAAACGCGTCTTGGGATGGATCTGACTGTTGAAAGGAAAAACTATTCTGATACAATTTTATAAAGTAAATGTAATAATTTCTGTTTGGTATTTAAACGGGGAGAAGAGGCCAGCCTCGCCATTTTTTCTGCAGCTTTAGTTTGTATTGATAAAATATAACAAATCCGTTTAGCTATACACAAATTAGCAAAGTTTTTGATAAAATATTATAAAAGAACCCAAACCTAGGGTCAAGTTTATTTTTACCATTTTGCCCAGAAAGCATAATTCATTTTTTCAAATTTATTAAAATATTTGGCCAAGAGCGTAAAAATATAGATCTTTTCTCCGTGCACTTCCCCCACTACCCACCCTTCTCTTTCCCTCCCCCTCTGCCAACCTCTCTTTACCTTTTCCCTTTTTTTCGAGATTAATGAAGTACTACTTTTTTACATAATATAGACTCTTCTTTCATAACAACAAAATTAAAACTTTTTTTTTCACCGGAACTATAATATGTAATGCATATTGCTTCCCCAAAACACAACTTAGAATAATAGACCAAATGCCGATATCACATTAAGGTACGGACACAAGAAAGCAGGTTCATCAGCGCCTATTTCCGGCGCCGAAAATCAGTGCCTACAAGTCATTGGTACACAATAAACACCGACCTGCTTTGTCTGTGTGCGGGTGCATTTAAACGTGGATTTAATTATTGGCGCTTATAAGCACTTGTTCCCAGCAAGCAGACAACCTGCTTTCTTTGTGTACGTACCTTTAGGTTTGACAGAAAACTGCTTAAGTTTTCTTTTGTAAATTGTTCGCATACACATGTATCAGAAACCATTAAATTTTCTTAAAATATTTGGAGTTTTTCGAGCGGCTGAAAAAAATTTATTAATTTTAACATTGGACTGTAAAAGATTCCACTGTTGTGATCTGAAACCATTTTTGTTTCGTTAAAGCTAAATCTCTTATCAGACCGTTTAGTTTTACCTTACTAATTAAATGTGGTTCTATAGAGTTGATTACTAGGAAATACTTCTTCATCACTAGAAGAATCGGCTTCGTTATCTGTATCTAAAGAACTCGCGGAACTTGAAAAACTTATAAATCATTGTGATATTGGAACTTTTTTCAAATGGGGTACCGGCATCAATACAGAAACCTTTTAACAATTGGTAAACAGAAATAACAATCGTCTTTTTAATTCTTGGGTTCGAGCCACTGCATCGGTACACCGAGAGGCATCTCCTTTATTGTCTCATTGTACCAAGCAGTCAAATAATAGAACATTAAACAACCCACTTGCGGTACCCATGATTTAACTTGATTCTTTGTGTTAAAAAAAGAATTATAAAGTTAGTTAGTTAAAATAAATATAACACGTATCAATTAGGGGTAAATTAGCTTTTTTTAAGTTGTAGATGTAAAAAGGCCAATGCGGCGACATTGTGGGCATTTACATTTACAAGTAAACTACATTTTTGCTAATTCTATGTAAAATATCTCGTGCGCAAGCAAAAGTTAAGTTTTATGGGTGAAAAAATATGACTGTACGCACGGCTCGCCTGTCAGATCCCTTGGCGCCCAACCCTCTTGTTATTAGGTTTTCCTTCTTACTCGACATTATATAAATACACTCCAGTACCGGCATGGCGCCATTTTTGTTGTTACGTTTTCTCTCTGAATTTCTTGTATTCTTTGCTATTATAGGTACTTTGCCTTTTTTTTAAACAGCATAGCTAAGTAAAAATTTAAGTTGGTAAAAACGAATGCTTCACGAACAAAATCGCATAATCGTATAAGAAATATTGATGGGAATCATTTTTGCGGCAAGGGACAAGGAAAAAATCCTTGCTGGGCTGAGTTAAATATTTAAAAGAAATGCTCACCTATTTAAAAGCTACTAAAAGAAATTCCTTTATTGTTGATTGTGGGTGTTTGATATTTCGAATTTCTAGTTTTTGTGTAGTTAAGTGAATTGTATTTGTGCTATAAATAATGACTGGTACTGAAAACTTTTTTAAATTCTTGATCGAGAAATTGTGAAAATGTTGTTTATCACGTACCCAAGTTTTGGGCAAACTGGTAAATGGTACCAGCTGATAATTGGTTTACGGTTAGGTACGCAGTAACATCGAAGATTGCTGTTTTGTTTGTTTTTTATTTTCAATTTGATAAGGTACGTTTTATTAACTTGTTCTCTCGCTTTTCGAACTAACAACATGACAGCGAATCATTTTTAAACAAATTTTAGAAACAAAATATTAAAAACGATTTTTTAACCTCAAAATCTGATAAGTTGGCAGCTTAAAACACCAGAAATCACGACCTTTTCCTCCAACTTGGACAAAAAATTAGAACAAGTTCCAGTTTCATAACAATAAATTGTTTTAAGATCTTGGTGGCAAAATTTAGCTGTTTACACATAAAAAGAAATTGAAGGTCAACTTTTACAATTTCTTGAGCCAGACCTTAAATTTTAAAGGTTGTCTATTTTCCCATTCGTTAAATAAGAATTTTGCAGTGCACATGCCCATTTCTGTATGGCTTTCTTTACATGCGCATGGCCATAAATTTGCCACTTTCGTGATTATTGCTTTCTTATCCCAATGGTACATGTATAAGAACCGCGATTTCTTATTCATATTTTGAGACGTGATCTTGAAATGAAATGTGTGTTTATATTATATACTGGTAATGTCTAATATAAATCACTATTTGTGATACTGGTAAATTTTTCAGTGTTACATATTTGAGATGAGAAATGGGGGAAAGAAAAAATAGTTGCGAGAATTTACAAACTCATATTGTGTAACTAGCGTCCTCTAGAAGGTGCCTTAATACTAATAATTATTAAATCGTCTTTCGTACCCTCAAAAACATAACTATAATAAATTTAAAAAAAAATACCTTGTCGGACTTCCATTGTCTTTATTTTGTTACTTAACACAACGTTTCGGTTAGTTAGATCTCTAACCGACCGTTTTCAAGTGTAAACTGTGTGTGTAAACGTTGTATTAATTAACAAAATAATAACAATGGAAGTCCGACAAGGTAATTTTTTTTTTTGATATTACTTCATTGTCTACCACCTTCAAACATAATTATAATAAATTTGATTCTTATCCACTTAACAATTTTTCAGTCATCGCTAATTTTTTAACATATAGTTTTAATTGGATCAGCCTGTATCTCTTTAACCTGGACATTTTATCATAAGCAATGAAGCATACATTATGACCTTCTTGCAAGTCTACTATTTCCTGTTGCTGTATGGTCCCTTAGTTAGTCTATAACCTATGAATTAGGATATTATTTTTGCATAGTTTTCTCTGCTCCTAAGGTAATAAATATCACTCCTGCAGGAAGAAAACAGAACGGGTAATATATCTCGCAGCATATGGGGCATAAAATGAGACCTAATATCCGTTGACAGGAAAATCCTGGATTTCTAAAACAGTTTCCGTCAACCTTTTGTTTGGAATGTGGAATCCTCGCGCCAAATAAAATCTAAAGTCAATATGCGTAGGTGAAGACAATTTTCATTAGGCAAAATAAACAGAAAAAAGGAGTGAATAAAACTTACAGCGGCACTATAGTCCAGGATTTAAAGCGTAAAAATTGCTACGCTTTTGGGAAAAATGAATCAAATTATGACCATGCATACATACCTATAAGTATCGTGTAAGTGATTTCTTGTAAACTTTGGTGGATGATTTAGGTACTGTGACCTTGGCTGATGTCTCTGATCATCTTCTGATTTATTGCTGTTTAAATATCGAAAAAGCTTACATGGAATCAAAAATTATTAAGTATAGGAACTTTAAAAACTTTAACTTTGACTCATTTCTTATTGATCTTCGGCCACTTCGATGGAATGACATAGTTTACGAACAAATTATTAAAATATAGATAACAAAATTAGCTTGTATAATAACTTTGTATTGTCTCTTTTTGACAAACATGCCCCCTACAACGAGTCTAGAATACCTAAACCTAGAGCACCACACCGAACCTTAAAGTTTTCATAAAAAACCGGGATCACGCATTGCAGAAATTTAAGAAGACGCTTAAGAAACTTTACTGTTTCTGTGGTGAGAACGGAAAAAAGGCAGTACCTTAATTCCATTTGCGCAAAAAATAATCCCAAAAAACCTGGAACTCCTTAAGGTCTTTTAATATAAGCTCGAGCAAAAAATGTAATATTCCTGACAACTTATCCGATCCTAATGATATACTAAGTAAATACATTTTTTGATACGAATACGAAATACGAATTTAAAAACTGCTTCTGATTGCAGCCCTAAAGAGAATTTTTACAATAATAGAATATTTAATAATGAAGTAACTTTATCTTATAGGCTGAAATACCAGATATTCACAAAATAATTCACTCCATCACTGCTTCCAATGCAGATGGGTATGTCTTTAACAATGTTAAAATATTGCAGTCCCCACGTAGATCAGCATGTCACACATTAAATCAACTGTTGTCTAGAGACTAACAATTTTCCAGATCAATGAAAAATTTCTGTTGGTAAACCATTGCCACAGAAAATATAGCTTTGCGTAGCTATATTTTCTGTGCCATTGCCCAAAATTAATAATCCTCTAACTTTTAATTATCTTCGAATCAGAAGTATATTGCCGCGCGTTACTTTCCAAAATTTTTTGTATGGTCAATTATTTCAATACTATGTCGTTAACAAGATAAGTCCGGATAGTCAATGTGGCTTTAGAAAGGACTTTAATACGGCTGTCGCACTTGTTAAGATCACGGATGATAAATGGCAGCAACTGATAAGAAATTAAATAGCGCGTTAGTTCTTCTAGATTTTTCAAAAGCCTTTAACACCCTTAATATTTCACTTTTGCTGGCAAAATTAAAATATTATGACTTTAAAGAATCATCCTTAAATCTTATTAGATCATACTTTAACAACAGGGATCTATCCTTGGACCGCTTCTATTTATTATCTATTCCTCAGATATTTTAAAATCTTTAAAGCACTGTAAGGTTCAGGCATATGCAGATGATACACAAATTTACCTTCATTTCGACTGCCAAGACTATATAAACGCATCGAATTTGCTGAATGAAGATGGTAAATCCACTTTCTCTAGAGCACAACCTAAGATTAAATCCATTAAAATCATCCTTTATGCTTTTTGGTAATAAGAACAAAATTGGCTTTTTTAATGATAATATCAATATTTATTGATATGGTGTTAGGCTCCCCGTAGTTTTAACAGCGAAAAATCTGAATCCTGGATACTGAACTAAGGGTCTTTTACCCTTGCGGTGTTTTAAACGCAAAGTCCATGAAAAGGTTCTATGAGCGGTATTAATGATATGTAATGAAATAAATATCATAGGTATATTTTTAATAATGATTATGAATCTACATTTTATGTATTATTTTCCGTCATATTTTTAAAATACTTGGCAACGACACAAAATTTCCTAATATTTTTTAAATAAGCAGAGTAATCTCAACTTTAAAGTCTTATTTAACAACCCGAAATTTTATGTCATCCCTACTAAAACTGTTTTTTTAAATAGAAAATTAGAAAAAGTTGAGAAAACGGAACGTAAAGCTAAAGAAAAAAAGGACAAAAAAAATAGCAGCAGTAAGAATGAAAGTGATGATGAAAGACCAAGAAAATACAAGGATAAAAACATTCCTAAAAATTGCGCCAAAAAAGAACTAGAAAGTAGTGGTTTCCTTTATTATTTATTTTCTAATTTAAGAAACGGCGTTCTGGTTTTCAGATATCACCATCAGATAAAAATTTTCAAATACGGGCCTGAAATTTAAATATTACTTTTTGAAGTATTTTGTTTCCCCAAAACATAAACCAAAAACATTTTGCCCAAATTTCACTGTTTTGAACCGAAAATCCATCACCAGTAGGTACTTAAAGATTTGTTGCAATACGGTCCTGATATAATGATGTGCTAGCAAAAAGAAAACTTGCACCAATAATAAGGAATTATTATTTTTACCTTATATTTCTGAATGATTGTGTAGTTAGTTTAAGTGAAGATTGACATTCTCGTTTTTGTTACGTTACCCAAATAGTACCAAAAAATGTTTTACATTTATAAAAGACAAGCCAGTACCTGCGGCTTTACTAGCTCAATTCAATTGTTATAAATTCGCTATCGAAACAAAGCAGGGGGTACCATAAATACTAAACAATAGAAAATAATAGGTACCAATATTATTTTTTAAACTAAAATTTGCTGGGGGCTTTCTTACATTATTTTTTGTCTTAATTATTATAATGCTTACCGTTAAACTTTTTTTGTTACCAAAATTTTACTTATTAAAATATGTTTCTTTTTCGTTAGAGCAGCATATTTTTCACATAAAAACAAAAACCTAAAATGCAGTTTTCAGATATCTCCGGAAATAGGCGGGATTTTCTTGATTTCTCAACAGCACTAACTTAATCCATTATGTACGAAAACAATTTTTTTTTGAAAACCTTTAATTTTTTAATCAATCAGCTTAAAATGATTAGATTTACACCAAAAAAATTTCAAAAAATTTTATTTTTTCTTATAGTAGCTAGAATTCGCTGTACTTTTAAAAGGCCGGTAGGACAATATAGGGATTTTATGTTTAAAAATAAATTTTATCTGAAAATGTAACAAACACTAAACTATATGATATGATAATTGAAAAAACTATTTTTGGGATAAAGAGTGACTTGGCACTTATCACAAATTAAATTACCTCTTTTGTGGCAATGTGCGCATCTACGTTGGCTCTTGCAATAAAATACTACTTAAATGGTTTCTGCCTGCTATCGTAACGGGAATACTCATGATGAGTTTTAGGTGCTTTTGACGGTCCCCTCTTTGTGGTACGTTTGTATGTTTCTAATAGCTCCATGGCAATAGACTTTCTAAATGATAACTGGTCCTGAATACCTCCATTCAGTTTTTGTAAATGCCATGCATTTTGAGTACTTATATCTACGCAGTGTGTCCATAATGGGAAATACCATTTTTTCCCTCGTATCGTAGTCCTATATATATCATCAGGGATAAAGATGTAAAATAATTGTCAAAACATAGGTGAAATGGCAATGCTTTAAGTACGTCTGCATAATTTAAAACAACAGCAGATCCTGAACCTAATTCGGCATATTATCCTTCAGGTATGGTTGAACTCGATCCTTGGTATGAGTCGAAATTTATAATATAGGTCCAAGTCCTGCAGCACCCACCTATAACTTGTAGCCTTAGCGGATTGGCGTCCCCCAGATAAACTGCTTACAACCATGACGCCCAAAATAGGGTATCATGGCCTAATCAACACTGTTGTGTTCTTCTATATGGGTGCATATTCAATAATTTTTTTATTTAGTGTATCAAACAATGGTCTCATTTTTGAAAACTTATCATTTTTATTTATTTGACTATTATCATTGAAGTGAATATTATTCATTATAAACTGAAACCAATCTCTGGATATTGCTGCATAAACAAGTTTGTTATGGGGGTCATCCGAATTCTGGCAGTACATTTTTCTTCTCGAGACAGATGAGTAGCCAGTAGCCACTAAGAAGCATTACACCAATAAAGCAGTAGAGTTAATTACTCGTAAAGTCGCCAGGAAGGTTTTTTTGTTGCGCATATGAGTTTGTGTAATAAAGAATTTGATCTATAACATCAGTATCAAAGAATAATTTAAATAAAATAGCGGAAGAACAACGATTCTTATCAGTTCCGGTGGGAAAATGGTTATATTATTAGGGACGTCTACTGCATCGTCATTTTCTAACTACTCAATGAGTTCTGCTAACGTAGGGGCCTTTTGCTATAATAAGAAGAAAATAAATTAAAACGCTTAATAATATTGCTTTATCTTACCGGCCTTTTAAAAGGACGCTCAATTTTCGATGAGTGTACATTTGTTAAATTTAATATGAAATAAAAACTTCTAATAAATTGTCAGCAATATCTTAACTTATAGTCTTTAGAAAGTGATCAATATCTCAATATAAACTTACGAAAAAAATATTGAAATCTTACCTCCAATAGTCCATTGTAAAATGTCATTTAACAATCGATTTACAAAAGCTAACCGAGACACTAAAACCGTGAGCGGGAATAATAAAACATGTGTTTTCCAATAAACACAAACATATTCTTTGAGTGTCTACTAGCGAAATCTCAAATTGAGTAGCGCAACTATTTATTTTAATTAAGTATATTTCCTGGCCTTTATAAAGTACAGTAGGACTAAATGGGTTAAGTTCTAAATAATCCAACTTTGCCCTAATTTAACATTTGTTGTATCTTTTATAGTTTCCGAGAACACAATGGTGAGCTTCGAAATTTGGACACCCTGTACACTGGACAGTTTCCCAATGAAAAGAAATAAATATTAACTTAACGTCAAAGTTTTGTTCTTTTACTTTTTTTTTTTAACAATAAAGTCAATAAACCAAAAGAAGTTCTCTCCAACTGCAGCGGAAACTATTTTTACGAGCAATAATTTCGGCCCAAAATGGAATTGCCGGACGAAAAGGTAAACCTTAAAATTACTTTTCCATTGGCGAAACTCCTTTTACAAAAACTTGTTACGCGACCAGAATTTTCCAAGAATTTTCTATAAACGGCTTTGTTCCTATATCGTCCCGTTTTATTGAAGGAAAACTGGGTTTCAGTAATTGAAATAAACCTTTTGGGCTTTGGTTAAGCGGATTAAGACCGGGGTAAATGATTACGCAGTGAAGACGGACAATTTTAATCGAGTTTATTATTTGGTATAGTACGATAAAAAAATTCTTATGGTGATATTTTATTTATTCTTATACAGCGTGTGCGTGGATTTGCTGGCCAAATGGAAAACTTCTTTATTATCAATTTTTCGAAAAAAAGTTGTTGTTTAAAAAAAGTTTTGCTTTTAAAATTATTAAGATTGGCATAAGAATTTCTTTTTAATGTTGTACATGGTGTCTCAAAAAATGAAAAACTTTAATTCTAAATGTGAAAAAACTTTATACCAATATTTATTAACTGGCAAATTGGAAAGCGCGAAAAGCGCATTAAATTGTCAACTAATTTGTAGTTTACAGGGCAATGATAAAGTTTTTTTTGAATAGTTACTTAACATTTTTGATAAACAATATGGATTCATTATACACCATACAGGACAACAATAAATTAAGCCTAATAATTATAAATTATTAAACTTTTACCTGTAAATAATTAAATGTTAAGTTAAGGTAAAAACCTGTAAAGACACATTTCACGAATTGACATAATTATTATGTCAATAAAATTCTTCTAGTCTGCATTTTTTCCTCTATAACAATGAGTTTAACTGATCAAGAAAAAGTCCAGATTGTTTTAATAGTTGGAAATAATTATCGCACAAATAGAGAAGCAGCCGAAGAATTTAACAATAATCATCCGGAAAGACCAACACCATCAATGTTAACTAACAAACCCAAACAATAAGTAATGTTATGAGTTAATTCAAACGGCGTTCTTCAAACTTTTTTCGGAGAAGAGAAAACCGAGGTCAAAATAATCTTCCTCGCTTATACGATAAAAATGATAAACTTAATATTATATTGCTCTACATCAACGAATTCCCTATAGAACTAGTTTAAGGCAAATGTCTCGAGATTTGGAATTAAAAATCTACTTCATTAAAATGGTTCTAAAAAAACATAAAATTAAACCTTTTAAGCCAAAATTTACCCACACATTATTACCAGGGGACTCGGAACTGAGACTAGATTTTTCTGCGTGGTTATTAGGCGTTATGGAGGACGATCGCCGTTTACCTTTTAAAATAATTTTTTCAGATGAATCTGTTTTTACGACCAACGGTATTGTAAGCGCTCAAAACTTGTTTTAGTTAGATGGGGCTCCCGGACATTTTGCATTGCAAGTTAGATATTGGCTGAACAGAAATTTTGCTAATAGGTGGATAGAATGAGGAACAGATCAAGATTTGCGTTTTTGTCATTGGCCAGCGAGGAGGATTATTTTTGTGGGGTGTCCTCAAAAAAAGGGTATATAAAAGGCGGCCTCGAGAGAACACCTCAAGGGACGAATAATTTAGGAATGTGCCGGGCTATCGAATGCCGTCAGAAGTTTTAGAAAAAAAATTATTAGGTGTATAATTTGTATGTAATAACTAATGTATATTTGTTCGTGTTTACTGTGTAATTAGTAATTAAAAAACTTGTTATGTGTAAATATGTTTATATGATTGTTTAATAAATTTTCAATTAGGTTGTAAATTATCTAAATCTGAAAACACTCTGTCTGTATACTAAATTAACCTGAAAATAGTACATTGATGACTTAATAATAAATATTGCTATGGTATTTATCCATATTGTTTATCGAAAATGTTAACTAACTATTGGTTTGATAACTGCGCCTTTTTATGCACGTGTTAAGTGTAGACCATACAGCTAATCAGACAAATTGTGAAAGCTGGTATCTTTGATTTCTTTAAAACGTAAACAATGAAGTATATTCAATAAGAAGTCTATTATATGAACTAACAAATATAAACTTGTGAAGCTCCATTATAATATTAAGCTTTCATTCGAAATCGAATTGAAAGTTACATTTGATATTTTCGTTCTTGAGAACACAAGATGAAAGAAAATGAAAACAAATACTTTATGAGGAAATTTATTGGAAATTCAGGTCGCATTTAAGGTTTTAGTTGGTGGAACTTTTAGTGAAAATAAACCCATTTTTAGTTCCTTAGTTTTTACGATAAAATACAGCGATTTGTGGGAATTTCTTAAATATTTACTTTTGAAAACCATCTAAGTCTAAGATATTATGCTTCATAAATTTAATTAATTCAAGCATTCAGAGTAAATAAATATTTATTTAAAATATGTAAAAGATAGATAATGAACTAGATTGAGGGTAAAACGGGGTAATTTTGGTATCCAGATTTATCCACAATCAATTATTCCCCATGTAATTTTTTGCAGTTATACACAATATGTATTTTTAAGAGAAATAAATGATAGTACCTATACTTTTATGCAATGGTTCATAATTTAGCGTAAGTTAATTTAAATTTTACTGACTGACTGGTCAATTCTATTCGCCACAATTACACAAGAACCACGTTCCTTATTATCGTAGGTCTGTCTGTCTGTAGGCTCGAAACCTTAAAAACTACTTGACGGGAAATGGCGAAATTTCGTATATGTAATAATTATTATTGATCTTCTTTTTTTACACTTTGACAAGCTATAGCTTAGCTGGTGCATTTAGAAAGTTCTTCAAATAATGTTAAACAGCAGCATCAGACTACAATTTTTCTAAAAACCACATTTTGACGAGCTTTATTTATTTGAATGAGGCTAGCCTGGCTCCATTATTAAAAAAATAATAGATATTTTACAAAATCGTTTCACAATAATTCAGAGGTAATCAAAAACATTGAGAATGCAAAGATGAAATTCGCTCGATAACGATGTTCTTTCACAATTTATGCGCACGCCCACTAGGTATTATAGGTATATATTATTCTACCTACGTCATTAATTTTTTTGTCTTTTTTTAAGATCTTAAAATTGAATAATATGAGCAGATTTAATGTTATAATTTGAAGAAAACTTGATTTATGATACAGAGTGAGTTTGTTGTTTTTTTTTTTGGAAAAATGATTGAACACGGGTATTAACATTTTAAGTTGTGGTCTTTTTCATAAAAAAAATATTGCTACAGTGTGTTCCAAATTACAGTTTTAAATAATATACTTTATAGATGTATACTAAATAAATACATATACACATAATACTTGAAAAATGTTTATAGTTCTATTAATGTCTTATAGGTAAGCTTAATAGCTTATAGCTATTGCTATACACAATTTGATAATCTTTTAGTAATGATTATAATAAATAATGGTATTTTTTCCTAAACTATTAGGCCTATTATTACTAACATTATAGCTCCCAGCATTTATTTAAATGTAATATAGAAACCGTAGTACGGTTCTGTTAAAATCCATAAAATTCCCTCCTCTATAAGATATTAAACAAATAAAAATTGATTTAATTGAAACATAGAAAACCTTCTATATCCATCTTTAAAACTCAATAAATGCTCAAAATGACCACAACTTACAATTTATACCCGTGCCCAAGCACTTTTCCCAAAAAAAAATTACTGGATTGACTGAATTTATTCCGAGGTACATCTTCTTCTTCGAGTACCGTGTCCGTTACCGAACGTTGTCTGTCATGACCTTATTAGCTGCTGCACGAAATAGGGATGTGGTGGATTTCTGGAACCAATCTCGGAGGTTCTTTAACCAGGATGTTCTTCTTCGGCCTGGCCCTCTTCTTCCTACGATTTTGCCTTGCATTATAAGGTGAAGAATTCCGTATCTTCCTGGATGTCGCATCACATGCGCAAAATATTCCAATTTACGTATCTTAATTGTCTTCGTTATTTCCGTATCCTTGCCCATGCGTAGTAAAACGTCCTCATTTCGGACCTTGTCGACCCAGCTAATGCGTAGTATTCTACGGTATACCCACATCTCGAAGGCTTCGAGCTTCTTTAGTAGTGTGTCTGTCAATGTCCAACCTTCGAATCCATACAGCAGTATTGGGAATATGTAGCACTTTACCAATCTAATCTTCAGTTTGTTGCTAATACTCCGACCACAAAGTACCTTTTTCATTCTAAAGAACGCATCTCTGGCCTTCTCTATACGGATTCTGACCTCTTTGCTCATATCCCAGTTGTCGTTTATATTGCATCCGAGATAGGTGATATTGTTGACCCTTTCAAGTGGAATTCTATATGCTGTACTAACTGTTTGATGCACAGGTACTTTGCTGACTATCATGTATTTAGTCTTCTTGGTGTTAAGCTTTAGTCCATATTCCCTACAGACGTCGGTTACACTGTCGATTAAGCTCTGAAGATCTTCTTGACTACTGGCAAGCAGCACCGTATCATCCGCGTATCTTATGTTATTTGTGTTTACGCCATTAACCTTGATTCCACTATCAATGTTTTCTAGTGCTTTCCTGAAGATGAACTCTGAGTACAAATTAAAAAGAAGTGGCGACATTATGCACCCTTGCCGGACCCCTCTTCGTATCCCTACATCC
Organism: Polydrusus pterygomalis; assembly: GCA_963969555.1. Classification (NCBI taxonomy): domain Eukaryota; kingdom Metazoa; phylum Arthropoda; class Insecta; order Coleoptera; family Curculionidae; genus Polydrusus; species Polydrusus pterygomalis. The sequence goes on along the minus strand of OZ018381.1, from coordinate 3,246,256 downwards.
TCAGAGACGTTCTGGGCCACCCTGACATTAGCTCTTTGACGCCAGTAAAGGTTTTTGATGATGCGTAGGTCTTTGTCATCAATACCTACTTGCTGGATAATCTCAATCATCTTATCGTGTCGCACTCTATCGAAAGCCTTTTCAAAATCTATGAAGCACATATACACGGGGTGGCTAATGTCTCTACATCTCTGCACGAGGACCTGTATACTGAACAGTGCTTCTCTCGTTCCTAGATTATTACGGAATCCAAATTGTGTGTCGCTCATCTCGCCCTCAATCCTATTATACACACGAGGTACATAGTCACACTGTACACCATGTACATCAGAACCCCTCGTAAGTTTGTCAACGAGATAACTAGGTTGCTGAAATTTAATTATTCTAAAACACTGTAATTATGTAAAGTGCATAAATGTAAGTAAAATCTTTGATCTGATTTCAATCAACCGCGCGGAGTCTATAAAACTCTGAGAAATATGATCATTTCTTAACCCGTGGGAGTATCTCAAGCAACCATTCTGGAGGCGCTAAAGGCTCTCTCTGTCTTTGTCTTTGTCTTTGTCCGAAGCAAATATTATATTACAGTATGAGAGCAATGATAAAATAGTCGAATCACACAACCTCAATTTAATCTGTGTTGAAAGAAAATCTTTAAACAAATACAGAGTTCTTAATTTAGAATAGCTTTTTTTGAAGTAAGTAAGAAATGTGCCGATTAAACCTAAGCTTCGAATCAAAATGTATACCTAAATTTTTAAATGATTTAGAGGTAGTTATTTTATTATTATTAATTCTTATATTAAGACGATCAGAAAGTAGATTAGAGTTTTTACCAAATAGAATTAATTGAGTCTTAGTTTGATTTAAAAGTAAGTTATGAGCCACAGATAAGTTGTAAATTGTATCTAGATCTTGATTAATATGGGTTTCAGCTATATCAATATCTTCTAAATTAAAACTCTTAATTGAAAATCATCAGCATATTGGTGAGAATTAGAACGGTTCAAAAAATGCCAAAATCAGTACATTTGCCGTCATCAGTAACGTGTATTATGTCATCCAGTGACTTTTAAGAGAGCCGTTGTTGTACTGTGTTGCTTTCGAAAACCGGCCTGCGTGACGGGAATAATTTTCAGTTGCAAACAATAATTACTCACTTGTTCATGTTTAACTATTTCTAAAATCTTCGAAAAAACAGGTAATAAACTTATTGGTCAAAAATGGAATAACTCACTCGGATTATTATTTTTCGCAACTGGTAGGACATTTGCAACTTTCCATTGACTAGGAAACTTGCAAGAAATACAAGAATTAATTATGAATGTTATGTGATAGGTATATAAAAGGACCGATTTAAATAATGATTTGAAAATAAGTCGTTATTAACTTGATTATTAAGAGGAGGAATACTTTCAAGGAAATATTTTTTAATAGACACTTAGCTGTTTGCTTGTCAGATAGAAATGGCGTTTAATTCCTTAGTAGTATAGTATCTTAGTAGTAGTATAGGATATAGTAGTATCTTGCAATCTGAATTAATATTTTTTAAATATCCAAAATGGTGAAAATAGGTAATACAGCCTTATTGTATAAGGATTTTTCAGACAACTTTATTGATAAAAAACACCTATTATAGACTTTACTTAACAATTCAAATGCCAAAACCAAGGCCTTCTGAGATTTAAAGAGGAGTAAGGAAACAGAATACAGGCCTGTTCAATAAAGGAATAAATGAAATTTTGATTTTTACCAGGTGGAGCAAAGATTCAAGACAAACTGGCAGAAGTATTTTGATATTTTTGTCACAGAAAAAAAGAGTTTATTTTGCCCAAATCACGAACTTTTAACAATCATAAATAATTACGATCATTTTATTTCAAAAGAACACAAAGATAACTTGTACCTCTACTTTTTGGACTTTGAAGAAATGGTGATAAACGGGCTTATATCCGAATTATTCAGTCGATGTTTTTTGGGAGACCCGGGAATAAGCTAATGTAGAAATATACTGGTTGCCACAAGCCTTTTCTTTTAAATGGTGAATCAATAATATAGGTAATATAATGTGTGTTTATGTTCTTCTTCATTAAAATTACACCCGAAAACGAAAAATGTATAATGAATCAAATCGAGTTATCATTTAAATATTTAGGGTTTCAAAACCTCTCTTTAAAGGCCTATTTACCCATAAAAATTATGCATTTACGGACATCGAAATTATTTTATAGAATACCTACCTACTTTTCTGTAATTTGTATCAATATTTACTTGTTTTTTTAAAAGGTAATCGATAACTTTCCTGATTTTTGGTAATTATTTTCAACATAATCTCCTTAATATTTGTTATATAAAAGACTACAACTCCCTAGTTTTATAACTTTTATAAAGCAATAAGACACTTTTAAATTTGAATTAAACAGTTTTCTTTCAAAATAATAATAGCCTGAGATCCGACCATAGAACGACCTTCACCCATCGCGTTACGGAAAAAACAAAAAAAGTAAAAACAAACCGATGTTAACGTGTTGTCATGATTTGACAAGCAAAACTAACCTAACCTCAAATTATTTAGTTAAATTCCGTGCTGCTGACTTTAAAATACCACCTGAGGTGGATCTCACCCCTCGTAGATGCCCCACTTGGATCCGTTAAAGAACCCTTATGAACAGACTAGTATAATATGCTGTCTCATGTGATCTTTAAAATTAAGAAGGCTATGGCCAATACTATAAAATATGAAAATGGTAAAAAAGCCCATTGTGGCAGGTTAGAATGACTTTTTATTTAAAAATCTGGAACATGAAAGTTTTTAAAACAAGGTTTCATTTAAAACATGTTAATTTGTATGTGCATGTGTTAAGTGTATGTTGTACTTTGTCTTGTCTTGGCTAGCATGTATAATATTATTTATTTTATTATTATGAAGTACCTACATAACAATAAACTGTAATAAAAAGTTATAGAATCGTATCTATCATTCTCGTAATTGTTATTCTAGTCAAAATACTTTAGATACTAGATACATTTTTTTGATAAGCAACGCCTTCGCAGGTAAAATGCCAGGTAATACATTGTGTTCTTTCCTGTCAAGAAATAATCTTAGTTATAAGAAATCTGGTTAACAAAATTCCACCTGCGACGACGTGAAAATAGGGAAGTCATAAATTTTACGACACATGGGGCATAAAATTAAGCCTTAGACCTGTTGACGGGCGAATCTTTGGATTGCCGAAGCGTTTGTGGTAACCTGTGTGGGGAATTCGAAATTTGTCTTTCCGATAAAATATTTAAGGCTACTTATTCAGTTTGAATTGATGTTTTTTAATGGAAAACATAATATTAAGTTTGTAAGTGCAAAATGTTATGTCGGTGCAACCGCCCATACAGCCGCCGAAACTTTTAACTACTTACTTACGCAATTTTTTCGACGACAGATTGAGTTTTCGATCAGACATTGAATTCCCACCTGGATAACCTTGTTTAACGGTTATGGATTACTTCGTTTTCCTCATTTGAAGAACACTATTTTTAAAACACCAGTTGCAAATTTAGAACAATTACAAGAAATGATTATCCAAGAATGTGGTAACATTTCTCCAGAGATCCTGGTCAACACTTTCGAAAATATGATGAGACGTGTGAATTTATGCTTGCAGCATGGCGGTGGCCAATTTTAGCAATTTATGTAATTATTTTTCTTTTTCTTTCTGTATATTCTTACTTTGTTAATTTTGTAAACAACAGAAATAAATTTGTATTTATCTATTTATTTTATTATTCATTAGTTTGGCATATTATGTCATAATATGAATTTGACAAAATTTTAACCTAGATTTGGTTAGATATATCGTCAAAATATCATTGTGGTCTAAACCAAGCCCTACGTTTTTTAATCCAAGCCCTCTTTGATGCAAATAATTTTTGCTCGCACGGTATTTAGTGTGTTCTAACATATAACTCACTCAGAAATATATTCTTAGAAAATATTGTGTCATCTAGTGATCAACTAACTACGATGAATTCTGAACATTTGTCGAGACATCGTATGATGTCTTTACCAGAGTGACAATTTATCTTGATCAGTAAATTTATTCTTGACAAAGACTTCTTATGTCACCTGGTAGATGTGACATTATAGAACTAAACTACATTGAAATAGTATATGGCCCTAAGAAGGTGGTGGTTGTCCTAAATAGGACCGGGGGTTTGTCCGGATTCGTGAGCGATAGTAGTCGTCAAGTAAGGTGTGTTGCTTTGTTTGCGATAGAATTTACATTCTATTGCAAATATGGCAAGAGTGTTGGTGAAGGACTGTAAACAATCTTTCCTGACACAAAGCACACCTCTAGTGGGTTCGCTGTACATGTCCCGTGGTAGCTCGAATCTGTTTAATTTTTGGCCTCACCCCCCCCCCCCTCCCCCCTCCCCCCATCTGGGTCCGTTAAAGTGCCTTTATGATCAGGCTAGTATAATATGCTGTCTCAATTACTTCTTTAAAATCGAAAAAACTTTGATTTTTATTTACAAAAAATCGCTGTTACATCCATCTACCAATGTAAGAATTGCAAAAAGAATTTTAATCTTTTATGAGATTTTACCTAATTCCCACAAAAAGGCATATTACGTTGAAAAACCTTTAGATGAGAAATTTTGCCAGTTTTATCATTTCTCATCACTCTAAAATTTTGAAATGTCGATTCCAACATTAATTACAAAATTAAGTACCAGCTCCCAGAACATACAATGCCATATAATATTAATAACTTACTGAGAGAGAAACTCTTAATAATTAGATTTAACCGAAAACACCCGATGCCGCCCGACAAGTTGGGAATGCTCGTCGTAAGCTGTCTGTATCCGCTAGTCGTTACAACGACGAGTATGCGTTGCAACGCAGTAAACAATGCCAGTACGTGCCCCGGGGCCTCGCTCCGGCAGCCCCGACGCTAGTGACGATCCTGCTAGGAGTCCCAATAAATCATCTCGAAAGTGGCCTTGCCCGCCTCGCACTTACATAAGTGTCCGTTACGCCACTGTTACGTAAACAGTCAGATTAAAATTTCATCCGCCTGACAGTTCTAATTGAATTAATTAGGATGTTGCTCATTTCAGTCACAGTTATTAGGGTGAGGGTTGTTAAATTCCTCCTAATTAACGTTTTTCAGATTTGCACTGTCGGCTTTTATAAATCAAGATAATCCGGTTTAGCTAATCCGGTTTAAATGGCTTTTTCAATGTTGCTCCATAAAGTAGGTAAATGTTTAAAGTTAACGAACGATCTGACAACGCGTTTTCTATAAAATCATTTTTATTTTAATAAATAACCTAAATTAGTAACTGGAAAAAATATGAAACTCTTATGGTCGATGTGTAATTCGCCTACCCATACGGGCCGCCACTGCAATACCTACTTGCAACTAGGAATATACAGTGCGTTACGAAAATGACTTACTTATGGTATGTTGTTTATACCGTGCGAGCAAAAATTATTTGCATCAAAGAGGGCTTGGATTAAAAAACGTGGGACTTGGTTTAGATCACAAACGAAGTAAGTAAATAGTTTCAGCGGATGTATGGGCGGTTGCACCGTCCTGTTGAATATATCCAATTCGTCGTCAAGTAATTTCTCCACAAATGGATTCAAAATATTGTCTCTACACCGCTGTGCTGTAACTGTGTCATGGAAAAAAATAAGACCAACAATTCTTCTTCGGAAAACAGCTAACCAGACACCAATTTTTTGAGGGTGCAATGTACCTCAACTAAAAAATGGAGATTTTCACTACTACACATGCGTGTATTCTGAGAATTCACATAACCGGAGAGGTGGAACCAGGCTTCATCCGAAAAAAATGTCAGGTCTAATAAATCATTTATTTCCAATAAATTTTGGGTAAACCATTGAGAGTAATTCCTGGGTCTTTCAAAATCTGCGGCTTGTATTTCCTGGAATACTTGCACTTTATAAGGAAATAAATTAAGCTGCTTCTTAAGAATAGTCCTGCATGTTCCATAAGATCTTCCCATTTCTTGAGACAGGCGTCTTCTTATACAATTTGTTGGCGTATTTTGCATTATTTCACGAACGTTTGCAACAAGTTCTTCTGTTCTTACATATGGTCTTTCTGCTCCTTTTTTGTGTTGTATAGAACCTATTTCCCTGAATACAGCCACGGTTATTTTCAGGCAATGATAAAAATCCACAGCATTAGGAAATTGTTCGTGAAAATCGTCCATGCACAAACCCGGATTGTGTTGCCACTCACCATTTACTCTAACGCCGTTTCAAAAATACGCTTCAACCATAAATGTTTTGTGCTGTTCCGTAAAGCCCATTGTGTAAATTGTTCAAGAAATTAAAAAAATTAGCTATGAATCAAATTACTTGTAACGACTGTCAAAGATGACGGAATAACTAATTGATTGTTGATTCAGGTAGTTACTGACACCCAACAGCTATTTAGCTCAACGGCTAAGCATTACGTCCTTAGATGCAAGGCCCTCTTTGATGCAAATAATTTTTGCTCGCACAGTACAGTGTGAGTTTGCAACTTGGAATAAATAATTTTTTTTGGAAAAATGCTGTTACACGGGGCATTAACATTTTAAGCTGTGCTTTAAAAAAATGATACAATGTGTCCCAAATTAGAGATATGGCCTTATCTATTATTTTTTTAATGGTAACCCTAATTTTTTATTATATTATCTTAGTTCAAACTTTTTCAATTTGAATAACTCAATTTATCTTAATTTTGTCATAATCTTTGTAATTTGGGACACCCGGTAGATACCTTAGGGCCACTAAGTATTTTTATTTTATCGTTAAAAAAACAATTTGTCGACCTGTGATGAGCAGTTTATTTACTGTCAATTAAAATCACAACAAATTACGGCTTACCCTTATTAATGCGTTCATTTTTAATGTAATCTATTTAATTGATGTAGAGATTAAGCAGATGCCGCTTTGATAATTGTACCATGTCGAATTTGCAATACTAATAACAACACTGATGGAGTTGTGTTAACGAAAGCCCAGATTAAATTGGCAATATGCTGTGTCCGCTGATTGGACGCTGATTTAGTTCCGATGTACGTCGTGATTGGCTGCATGATGACAAAAACCAAATACTTGAGTGAATTGTTTTAAAACATTAAATTTAGTAAGTGCGACACAGGAAATTTTATATTTTAAAAACTGGTCAGAAATTACAGGATATTATTTAATGGAATTCCATAGCCCTATTACAGACATACATTTTTTTTAGATTATTATCACATTATCACAACTATGCTATTTAAGTTACAGGGGAGTGTCAAATTTTATTCCATTTCAAGCTTCCTGGAGACGCAATTTTTGGATTAAAAATTTAATAAAGCTTTTGACATGTACACAGTAAAAAAATCAATTGATTAACAGGAAAGGATGTCTGATTTAATTTATTCGATTTTCTTTTTTGATTTAAACTGTAGTCAATTTGTAAATCAGTTGTATGATTTATACTGTTATTTACATAAAATAATCATATTGGATTAGCCCAAATCCAGTTGGATCAATTTGTATAAAATATGCCAACTTTTTAAATCATGTTTAATTTGAGAGATTCTTAAATGCCTTGCGTAACACGCAACAATTTAATCTGTCGGGAGTAACTCCCCACAATTTTTCTGTGGCACTTTACATGTGGCAATCAGTCGTTGTCATAGAGAAACAAGAACTATTGTTCGTTTCCGTACAAAGAACTGTCATATAGTTCGAAGTTAACGCCCCAAAGACAGCTATCGCAACTAATAATCGGCCTACAAATTTCTCTATTACCAAATGAGAAACTAAGCTTCCTTAATACCAACTAGGTCATTCGGCTGTTCTTTTTAAATTGTGAAGCTATACGTTTATTTATCATTGAAAGCGTTAAATTCATTTTTATGTTTAATAGTAGAATTATTAATTCTTAAGTTTCTCTATCCAAATGTATTTAGCATTAGAAATACTAGACTGGGTACATATCGCTAGTCGTCAGTCGAGGGTGCATCTTATATTAGTAAACTAAAAATTTACATCAAAAAAAATATATTTTTATTTCTTTATTTTCTCGCATAGATAGGTAGTTTATGGGTTCTGCATTGTATAGTGTTCGAAGTCCTATTTTCAACGCCACCTCCCCCGATTCGCTACGACTATTCGTTACGGTACTATAATATAGTACCGTAACGAATAGTGATATTTAATATTATGATATAGATATTGACAGGTGCTCTTTAAAATCGCATACCAAAGATGTGCAATGTGAGATATACTTTCCAATGTTTGTCCTAGGTTTGCAATCAATTTAAACGTAAGAAAGAAACCATTCTGACATTGACAGGTAATACCTTTGTTACAGTAATGTTGTGCCGAGCACTTCGGGCACGCCACTGTTCGCAGATAACGAAACTTGGACAATAGTATTGTGCCGAGCCCTTCGGATACACCACTGTTCGAGCTCTTTCTGATAAAGTATACAACATTTCCATCCAAAAGTTATTTTCCGTACGAAAAAAAATAAAAACCTTAAAACAATCTTGTCTAAACTCGTAATTTTCACTTTTTTACAGTTTTCGACAATTTCCATTCCAGTTAGGTATAAAACAATATATTTGGAAAAAGTAATAGTTGAGATGAACAAAACGAATATCTAAAACAAAAGTATGTCGGACGCACCTAATTCGATTTATTAACGATCCAATATGACTCTACATTGATTTCAAAACAATCAAAAAATTCACTTGACATTGAAATTCACCCAACTTCTGATGACGTTCGCAAACTACAGTGTTCTGTAGCCAAACGTCGTCTACACGTCGAAGAAGCGATTAAAATGTTTTTGCGACCTGTATCACGCGACAACGAAAAAAACATTGTTTTGCTACTTTGTCGTTTAATAACTTTTTCGGTACACCGGTTTATTGGAAATTTAACCAGAACGCGCGCATACTATTCCATACCCAGAAAGTTTCAATCGTTTGACTCTAATAGTTTTCTAACAAAAAACGCAAATAACGAAATGTCGAAGCGCTTCTGTCCACGTGGCGACGGATTATCAATGTCGGAGCGCCATAGTTAAAATCGAGATTACAACTATTTCCGAAACATTTTGTGTAAAAATTTCGGCAATAAAATTAGAAGAAGGTTCAAAATAAGTGTTTTATACTATAAATAGTCTCGAGATGTTTTTATTACTCTAGGAACTCAAGTTCAAAACCCCATTTTTCGCCCATTTCTGACTACTGGTATTAAAGTTAATTCTACGTGGTTGAACCAAAGCACCTCATCCAAATGTGAATGGTATTATAAATATATGCAGGGGAGTTTCGGCCCACTTTAGAAAAAAATCAAAAATCATCAGAATTTTGATCGCGCTTACAAACAATAGACTTCTGTAACCCAAGGTTGTCAAAAATTTTTAAATCGATTAAAATTATTATTGTGTTAACTTAACAATTATGGCAGCGGGACGTAAAATGTGCCAATAAAACCTGGCGGCTGTTTAATTCGTGTACCGGATTAATATGAGTTGCTTACCGGTGTAATATGGGTTGCCATAACACAACAGAAAATTATCCAGCTGTTGGTTCGTGATTATTGGCATTAGATCGCAGTAGATTATGTTTGTTGTTTTAAAGTAAACGTTTGTAGGCTCAAAGTATACCATAGAATCTGGTTGCCATAACACAACAGAAAATTATCCAGCTGTTGGTTCGTGATTATTGGCATTAGATCGCAGTAGATTATGAAGTAAAATATGAAGTATCGCAAAGCAAACAGAGGTAGGTAGATTATGTTTCCCCCGCTCCATCGTATTGCATCTCGCTCATGGCACTCGCTGGTGGCATGCTGCGCCGCTTCGATTCTATTAATATTAAATAAATATTCATTCTATAGTATGTTGCCGCCTGAATGAAAGGATCAGGATCAAGCAAAACGCATCGAGCCAGCCAGATCCGATGCGATGGAGTGGGGGAAACATAATCTACCTATTTCTGTTTACTTTGCGATACTTCATATTTGTACTATTCTAACTTATTACTAAGAGATGGGCGGACAAACATTTTCCCTACGTGTATATATGATACACGCCTATTCGTGGTATTACATTTCCACCTCGTTAAACAGGCGTTTATGATATACGCCTGTGTTACTCCGTCAATGCTTCTTTATCGAAAAACATTGTCGAAAAACGAAAATATTGAACTAAAAACTCACTACTTCTTTGAAACAAATCATGGACAAAGTGAGGGAGCTTCGGCCCACAGTGCTATTTCGGCTTGTATAAAAAAAACGGGAGATATTTTTCTTCCTAGCCAGCTGGTACCTGTTTTCAAGTTGGCTAGGAAAAGGCATCCGTATATAGTAAAAGAAATGCAATATAAAGACTTTTGGGATTTTAAGACACTATCCCAAGATCTCAGAGTGTTATCAATAAGAAACGGCAATCAAGGCGAAGATTTTAAGTGGTCCGAAGTTCGAGTGGTTAAAGTTGAAAAACGAAACCTAGATACCATTTTTTTTAAAACGGGTCATCTTCAGGATTCATTTAGACATATTTCTCTCTCCAGAAAAGTTAATACAGGCAATATCGAACTTAAAAGTTTAAATAAAAGCGAACTGAAAATTCCTGAGAAGAAATACGAATCATTCTCTGCGAAGAAAAAAATCCGGTAATTAAACAAGAGGCCTACAAAGACTATTATTTAAATTTAATCCATTAATGTATGTATCTAATGTTTGTGTTATTTTTAATCTTAATGTAAATGACTGTAGTTTTTGATAAAAAAATATGGTTATTTTAATTGTAACAGTTATTTTAATTTGTTTTGCGGAGACGTATATCGATGCTCCGAGTTAGGAAAAAAACTACAAAGAGGCGTATATACTTTTTTTTCCTTTTGTGACTATACTAATACACCATTTTTTTAAAACATAAGTTAGTATTGTAGTGTTGGCCCATATAAATATCACATTAACAAAACAGACAGAAATGTTAAATATTGTTTTAGTTGGACATAGAGGCAATGAAAAAAAAATGTTTAAACAGCTCTCCTGCAGAATTAAAAAAATCGATATACGCCACTTCGTGAAAACAGGAACGGTTTACTCCATTTACAAAATATATGTCTACTAAAATCTGATATATCAGCATTTAAGTCATTTGGTATAACATTATAAACTTAAACAAAGCGTATAATCAGTATTATTATTACAAACATAATATGTATAATAATAATATTAATTATAATTTGAATATTGTACCCAGTACTTTGGAGTAAACCCATGATTGATAAATTTGTAAAAATTGAAGTTTTAGATAACACATAGGTACGGTATAATAAAGAAATATGTACCTACTCTGACATAGGTAAGCAACCTTCATCTTGTTTTTGGATATATTAAGTTTCTTTTTTCTTTGCACAAAGGATCACAATCCAAAGCATGATTCTTGATTGGGATCGAAAGATAATTTGGAATCTGCTATTCTATCTTTATTACCTTCGGGTCCTGGTTTGTTCGGATCAATATTGTAGAGATATGAATCAAAATGTAATGGCAGCAAGCACTAAATGCACATTTTGAATAATACTGACTTTACCTAATACCTAATGGTAGGACCGAGTGTATAGGGCAAATTTAGATAATCTGGTTTTTATGACTTTGTAAAATATTTTTCAAAAAAATGTATCTTGAAGAGCTAATGACTTTTGAATGCAAATAGTGTATCCAATATTTTGAACCATTTTCACCTTTGTGCAATATTTTATCCGGGAATCGGAATTTTTTTTTGGTTCTATAACTTCTCTCTCGTATTGGGTGAAAAAAATTATTCGTGCCATACATTCGTATCAAAATTTACCAATCGACCTGGCGACTGCGGCTCACATTTTAAAACACAAAACAGACAACAAATTTGTTGTTTCGAGGAGTTGCAACAAATCAGTAATTCAGATACTTACATAACATTTATGGCAAACAGTATTATTCAAACCATTTTAAAACAAAATAAACAAATAAAATAAGACAAAAACGTGAGAAATTACAGAATCCGAATACAGTGACATAAAAAATGAACCAAGTTTTTAAAGTAAGGTTACTTTTTCTGTAGGTCTTTTCAATGTATTCATTGTGACAAAGCGAAATATATATTCGATGAAAGTGTTGTCAGATTCAATTACCTTAAAAACTCTCCCATTAATTCGATGATCAGTCACCACACGTAAGACGCAGTCGCTGCGTCGAAACAATATTTTTGCTGACTCCTATGCTTTGATTTGTCTCGCTTTATTTTGTCTCTACTCGTTGTCTTTGAACATTACGTATCGTTCGCATGGTGCTTGTTCAATTTGTTTTTAGGTGGCTTTATTTTGTCTCTAGTCGTTGTGTTTGAACGTTACGTATCGTTCGCATGGTGCTTGTTCAATTTGTTTTTAGGTGTGACAAGCAAGTGGGTAGTTGTAAAAACACTAACGGTGAGTTCTACAATACTTCTTTTCAAAAAACCTTCCGGATCTCTATCTTACATTTGTATCTTTATGTGTTGCATTTCCCTTCCAGTGTTTTTAAAAGTAACGGCTTAACCATTTTTTCTAATAAAACGATTTTGACAAAAAAATTATCTATAAGGTAAAGTTGCCTTTTTTTACAACCCAGCAGCAACATATGCTTACCTTACAACAAGATAAATATATTTTTGTTTCTTATAATATTGTTCTCTTCTAGTGTTTATCAAAAATGACACCCTAATCAGACCTTTTGGAGAGACGCTATTTTGGGTGGTATGTAAATAAGCTCCTTCAAATTATCAGACAGCGTCTTTAAAACTAATTTATGCTAGTTCAGCCTATACAAAAGTATAGGTTAAGAAACCCTTTTTGAGCTTCTTGAAATATCTCTGAATATTGTTCATAAGCTTCTTAAATTGAATCAAAAAATTAAATAAAAAATTATAAAATTATTACACATCGAAGTCAATTTTATCACTATTGATTAAAATATTTAATATAAAATAATTAAATTAAAACTCAAATTAATCCAATTAATGCTATAAAATATAATAAAAGTGAAGCGTTCTGTCGCATCTCATTATTACCTTACAATTAAAAACGAGACCTTTACAGAACGCAATTTTGAAGCTGGAACTTTAGTTTATTCAAAATTTGCATTTACTTTGTCTATGTTAAAAATAGGAATATAAAAAATTTGAAAATTATTTAAAAATACTGTAAAAACGAATATTTCTTTCCTTAACGGTTTAAAGGGCCGTGGTACGGATTATGTGCGGCTGTTTAATTCGTGTACCGGCATAATATGGGTTGCCTATAGCACCACAGAAAATTATCCAGCTGTTGGTTCATGATTATTGGTATTAGGTCGCAGTAGATTATGTTTCGTATTTTAAAGTAAACGTATAAAGGCTGAAAGTATAGTACCGCAGAATCAACTTCGCTTGTCTTAAATTATTCCTCTTCGATGGTAAATATAAAAGGTAAAAGTGAATTAAAAATAGTCAAGTTATTAAGTTTACGTTACTCTCAAAACATTTGAAGTCCGGTCCTGTCGCAGACTACCACGTCATTAGGCGATATGATCGAACCACCATGGGGATGCCGGGATGCCGCAACACTCGACACTCCCGACTCGCATTCTACCAGCTGATGAGCGAAGAGCGAAGCACGACACGACGGCTTTTCTTATAGTTGTAAACATTAAATTAACGTTTTCTCATTTATGTACAAGTTATATTAAAGGGTTAAAGGACAAAAATAAATGTGTATTAGTGTTCTACAAGAGAACTGGTCCTTCCTATGAATAATCCCACCATTTTGGCCCATTTCGAGACGAATGTGAATGGTACAGCGACGATGCCTGTGGAAGTTGGACGAGTCCATTATTAAATCGAGTGAGCCTATTCCTTGTTGATATTTTTAATCCTTTAATTTCCTAGCATACACTTGTTTGAACTAAGTTATTGTACTGGGGATTGTTAGTTTAATGTTTATAGGGTTCATTTATCGATGATTTAGCGATGTGTTATATTTAATTCGAGTAATATTTCAATGTTTTTGCTGCGTGGCAACAAGCGTTTCAAGTAAAAAAATGGCGATTTCTAGTTTCTAGTAACTTTTGAAGGAAAAATATTTAATAAAATATTTTTACGATTTTTTATTTTAGAGGGATACGAGGGTAATAATAATTCTATGACGAGACAATACCATAGATTATTAATAAAGGTTTTTATTTGTCAAATCAAGCCGACAAACAAAAACTCGCTTACATGAGTTATACGAGAGTTAATGAGTAAGTACGATTTTTATATGATTTTAGCGTAGCGATTCTTTTGCATTTATTTGAGGCTAATAATTATTTATTGGTAAAAAGTTGATATTTAATTCATATACGATGGATAAAAAATTTGATAAGGAGTCTTTGAAAGCAAGACGTGGACAAATCGAGACAAGTTTAACGAGGTTTTGCAAATTTATTTCTGAAGAGGTAAATAGTTCGAAAATAATTGAGATTCAAACGAGGCTTGAAAAAATACAATTTCAATTTCAAGAATTTGATATAGTCCAGTCAAATCTGGAAATTTTGGATGAATTAGAGTTTGATGTGCGCGAATCTATTGAAGAAAGGTTTTTTAAAAATATTAGCAAGGCAAAGATGTTAATTGCAAATGGTATGACACCACCTGCGGTATCTCAAGTCGGTGTACAGGGTCCGTCCAATAATTTTGCGCGATTGCAGCCTATAGAGTTACCGACATTTTCGGGAAGTTATGAAAAATGGACGAACTTTCATGATACATTTAAATCATTGGTGCATTCTAATCAATCATTGGATGCAGTCCAAAAATTTCATTATTTAAAAACATGTTTAAGAGGTGAAGCCGCGCAAGTTATCGATTCTTTAGAGGTAACCACAGACAATTATAAGAATGCGTGGACTTTGTTGAAGGAAAGGTTTGAGAATAAGCGGTTAATTATTCAAGGTCATATTAAAGCATTATTTGATATAAATCCATTAAACAAAGAGTCTGTAACGGCTTTAAGGGGAGTCGTAGACAATACATTAAAACACATTAGGTCACTGCATTCATTGGGGGAGCCCACCGACCACTGGGATACGATTTTAATTTATTTAATATCATCAAAAATTGATAATTTAACTAAACGAGAGTGGGAAGGTAGTATTAAAGGGAATAATATGCCGACATTAGATCAATTTTTAAACTTTTTAAAAGAACGATGTTTGTTGCTAGAGGCAATCGAAGTTAATAAACAACCTAAAATAAACGGTATACAAAATAAAAACTATTCGTTTTCAGTATTTCAGGAAGGCACTGGTGATTCCAAGCAACAAAATAGTTATCATGTAAGAAGTCAAGGTCATGATACTTTTAGGTATCAGAACAAGGGAAATAGTCCAAGAGGACAGTTTAAACAAGTACAAAATAATAACCAACAAAGAAGTCAATTTGGTGGTTACACGGTTTCGTGTTACTTTTGTAGTAAAAATCATGTTATTTATAAATGCGCCGAGTTTTTAGAGTTGTCTGTACAAGAAAGAACATTCGAGGCACAGAAAAGAAAATTGTGTTTAAATTGTTTACAATCTAACCATTTTAGAAATGATTGTACGCACAGTGGCTGTCGAATATGTAATCTTAAGCATAATACACTTTTACATGATAATTCTACAGGTAGTGCAGGTCAAACGCAAGGTGGTCCTAGGGGAGAACAGCAGCCTCCAGGTGTGACAGAGATTTCTGCTCATGCAGTTTACAATAATAATATGGTCCTGCTTTCTACTGCTAGCATTTTTATTTACGATAGATTTAACCAGCCTCATGGGTGTCGAGCATTACTGGATTCAGGAAGCCAAAGCAACTTTATAACTAAGGACCTAGCGGATAGGTTACAATTGTCAACCAGGGATATTAATATTTCAGTCATTGGTATAGGTCAAGGTCAGACAGGAATTTCTAAGCTAACGAGCACTACTATTAAATCAATTCAAAATGAGTTTAAAACTAACTTATCATTCTTAATTTTGCCCACTATTACAGAAAATATTCCTTATGTCACATTTAGTGTAAACGATGTCGCTATACCGAACAATTTAGCTTTGGCAGATACACAGTTCAATAAGTCAGGACCTATAGACGTGTTGTTAGGAGCACAAATATTTTATAGTTTGTTGATGCCAGAGCAAGTAAATTTAGGGCAAGGTAAGCCAATCCTGCAAAACACAAAATTTGGTTGGATCTTGTCGGGTCTAATTAAAACGAATTCTGATAGAAAGAGTATTAGAGAGGTATGTAATTTTAGTCTAAACAAACAACTTTCAAGATTTTGGGAACTGGAAGAGATTCCTAACAAACGACATTTATCTTTAGACGAGCAGTATTGTGAAACATTTTTTAAGGAAACTACCAGTCAAGACAAGGATGGAAGGTTTATAGTTAGGTTGCCTTTCAATGATTCAATTAACAATTTAGGTGATTCCAAGGGCACCGCTCAACGAAGGTTCGAGGCCGTGGAAAGGAGATTTGAGAGGTCTGATAAGTACAAGGAAGCATACACTGATTTTATTTCAGAGTATATGGACATGGGACATATGTCAAAGGTTAGCGATAATCAGGATGAAAAATTAAATTTTTATCTCCCTCATCACGCAGTTCAGAAGGAGTCAAGTACTACAACGAAGCTAAGGGTTGTGTTCGATGGTAGTGCTGCCAGTACGAGTGGTGTCTCGTTGAATGATTGCTTGAGGGTAGGACCAACCATTCAAGATGATATTTTTGATATAGTTTTACGGTTTCGTTCATTTCCGTTTGTTATGACTGCAGATATTGCAAAAATGTACAGGATGATCGCTGTTCATCCTGATGATCGAAAGTTTCAGAAAATATTTTGGCGTGCTAATAAAGATGAGCCGGTTGAAGAGTATAATTTAAATACTGTCACGTATGGAACCAGTACAGCTCCTTTTTTGGCTATACGTTGTCTCCATGAGGCAGCATACCAAAATATGAGTAAATTTCCTGCAGCGTGTAAAATAATATTGGAAGATTTCTATGTTGATGACCTAATGACAGGTGCAGATTCAGTTGATAATGCGATTCAATTAAAAAATGAGATTTCTGCTATTTTAAAAACTTGTGGATTTGAGTTACGTAAGTGGACATCAAATAACCTAAAAATTCTCGATCATAATTCTGAAAATTCTGTAAGCTTTGACAAGGAACTTAAAACCTTAGGTTTATTATGGAATTCAGAAACTGATAGTTTACAATATTCGATCAACGTGGTTTTTCATGAAAATTATACCAAAAGGCAAGTATTATCAGTCATCTCGCAAATATTCGATCCGTTGGGGTTGATTGGCCCCACGGTCATTAAAGCCAAAATTTTGATGCAAAAATTATGGCAAAGTAAACTTAATTGGGAAGACATTATTCCAGAGGAATTTTTATCTGGTTGGCAAGCATTTCTAATGCAACTTCATTCCCTGAATTCGATAATAATTCCACGATTTGCGCTTTTAGTACCGAAGGGTCGTATAGAAATTCACGGTTTTTGTGACTCATCTGAAGTAGCCTATGGTTGTTGCCTTTATATACGATGTAGTAGCGCAGACCACACTTCAGTCAATTTATTATGTGCTAAGTCCAGGGTAGCACCCTTAAAAAAGATTACAATTCCAAGGTTGGAGCTTTGCGGAGCATTACTTTTATCCAAGCTGTATGATAAGGTTAAAAATGCATTAACGCTAAAACCTGAGCAAGTATTTTTGTGGACTGACTCCACAATCGTTCTTTCGTGGATATCTACAGAACCATGTTATCTAAAAACTTTCGTGGCGAATCGAGTAACTGAGATTTCTGAACTTACAAATATTAACGATTGGCGGTATGTCAGCACCATTGAAAACCCAGCCGATGTTATTTCTCGAGGTCTAAATCCTGACATGCTCCAGGCAAGTCAATTGTGGTGGCATGGTCCGGAGTTTTTGCAAAAGCCTATTGATGAATGGCCTACACTCAATATAAGTAGTGATAAAGTAACAATTCCTGATGTAAAACAAAAAACTTTTACCTTTGCAAGTAGTGAACATGACTTTGCTATTTTTGACAAAAACTCTTCATTGATTAAATTACAACGTGTTGTGGCATGTGTGTTGCGGTTTAAATCAAACTGTCTGTCTAAACGCGAAGATAGTAAAAAACAAATAGGTAGATTGACTGTTTTTGAACTTGACAAATCAATGAAGTGTTTGATAAGGCTTGCACAGATTCAAGAGTTTTCCGATGAACTTTACGCCTTAGAAAACAAAAAACCTTTAAAATCTGCTAGCAAGTTATTGAATTTAAATCCGTTTTTACGCAATGATCTAATTAGGGTTGGAGGGCGAATAAACCATTCCGAATGTTCAGATGAACAGAAAAATCCGATTATTCTTCCACAAAAGCATACTTTAACTGAGCTTATTATACTACATTTCCATCATGACAATTTACATGCCGGAACACAATGCCTTCTTGCAATAATTCGATTACAATATTGGCCAATTTCTGGTAAAAACGCGGTAAAACGAGTACTTAAAAAATGTGTAAGGTGTTTTAGGGCGAATCCTGTACCACTGAATCAGATAATGGGTGACTTACCTGCTGCAAGGTTTGCTACATTAAGAGCCTTTTATAAATGTGGCGTTGATTATGCGGGACCATACTTGATTAAAGATGGTATACTAAGAAAGTCTAAGACTATTAAGGCGTATATTTGTATATTCGTATGTTTTTCTACGAAGGCAATTCACATTGAATTGGTCCCAGATTTGTCTACGGAAGCATTTCTTAATGCATTTAAACGATTGATTGCTCGGCGAGGTAAACCATGCGAGATATATTCTGATAATGGAACTAATTTCCAGGGCGCTTCAAATGAATTAAAAGACTTGTATACGCTAGTGAATAGTCAAGTGCATAATGATATAATTTCAAGTTTTTTAAGTAAAGATCTCATATCATGGCACTTTATACCTGCTAGGTCGCCTCATATGGGTGGGCTCTGGGAAGCCGCAGTCAAATCGGCGAAATATCATTTGAAGCGTGTTATTTCAAATAGTTTTTTTACATTTGAACAAATGTATACAATTTTGGTTCAAGTAGAGGCGTGCTTAAACTCTAGACCTTTGACCCCGATATCCAATGATCCCAATGATTTTTCCTGTCTTACTCCGGGTCACTTCCTTATTGGCGATTCACTCTCAGCAATACCTGAACCAAATATGATGCAAGTTAATGAATCGAGGCTTAATCAATATCAACGTATTCAAGTATCACTTCAGCACTTCTGGATGCGCTGGTCACGAGAATATTTGTCTCAATTACAGATCCGAAACAAATGGAAACGAGTCAAAGAAGAAACGTTGCAGCCAGGAACACTTGTCGTTGTTAAGGACGATAATTTACCCCCATTAAAATGGTTAATCGGACGAATTACTGAGACACATCCCGGTATAGACAAAGCAGTACGTGTTGTGTCTATTCGCATACCAAATGGAACTGTTATCAAACGTTCAATAACAAAAATTTGCCTATTTCCGATTAAAAACTAAGTGTTCCGTTCAACGATGTTAATATAAGACTTGTGTGTGATGTTTAAAAGCTTGGGACCTTTTAAGGCGGCCGGCTATGTTAAGTTTACGTTACTCTCAAAACATTTGAAGTCCGGTCCTGTCGCAGACTACCACGTCATTAGGCGATATGATCGAACCACCATGGGGATGCCGGGATGCCGCAACACTCGACACTCCCGACTCGCATTCTACCAGCTGATGAGCGAAGAGCGAAGCACGACACGACGGCTTTTCTTATAGTTGTAAACATTAAATTAACGTTTTCTCATTTATGTACAAGTTATATTAAAGGGTTAAAGGACAAAAATAAATGTGTATTAGTGTTCTACAAGAGAACTGGTCCTTCCTATGAATAATCCCACCACAAGTTCAAGTTGAAATTATCGATTTTTACTAAGGTGTACAAAAGCAACCAAAGACAACAATATTACACTAATAACAGCCCATGGAGAGTTATCATTGAAATAGGAAATCCGAGCATCGACTTTTTAAAGGTTCTTGTCCTTTTATGATGGACTCGCACACCAAATATTATTATTTGTCAATTAAATTGTATTTAGGAAAAGGTCGTATAAATTAATTGCGGTGTGATACATATCTCAATGAAACAACCAATAATAATTATGATTATGTTAAATGTTATCAGAATTTTTTTTTATTAATTACAACATGTTTTACATCAGTATTTAGAAAAATAAACCAATTATTAAGTGGTACTACATGGAATATAGTTCTCGGCGAGTATCCAAAATGTTCTCTGCGATGCATATGTCCTGATAGACTCATTCCAAGCAAAACAACAGTCCTGAATATTGTTCCTAATTCTGAAAGTAAAGGTAGGTACTACAATTAATAAATGCAACTGCTTAGAGTAAAATAATAATGTACATGTAGAAGAAAATTATGGAATTAGCACCAGGTTTACTGTTGTAAAGGTGTTTTAGAGCGTTTCTCATTAACACTTGTCGTAAGAAAGTTTAGAAAGCATCACTCCACAGTACTATAAAAGTTACATAAGTAATAAATATCATCCGTATAAATTTCAAAAACATCATCAAGGATTGAGGGAAGGTGACGAAATATGAAGTGCAGGCTTTTATTTTGAAGTTATGGAAAGGGTAACTAACGATAGGGAATTCTCAAGCAATGTCTTTCCTGTATCTAAAGTTTCATTTTCCGACAATAATTTATAATCAAGCACATTATCGAACTCCACAACCGAAATTTCGAATTTCACTGTTTCATCTTTAAAAATTTATTTAATTCTAGGCGCACTCCTGTTTTTCTCAGAAACGGATAGGATACCAGAAATTTTAATAAAAGTTATTGAAAATGAAAAAATAACTCAATAAAATATTATCCAGGATGCTCCACTTAAAATAAGCAAGTTTGGGACAACTTCCGGTATAACCAGAAGCCGCGTATGATTGCTGTTATTTTATTAAAAGAGAGCGTCTTCGAAAACCACATTATTCAACTTTGCGGGATTCAAATCGCATTAATATCAGAGATATCCTAATGGACTCTCATCATGTGACATCCTGTATATGGTTTAATCATTTATGGATATGGTCCTTTTTTTCCTTTTCTTCATATTATGCGTTTCACATCTCTATTCTGGTCAGATAACGCTCGTTACATTTCGGTAAATCACAAAACGGCTAAATTACGCCCGCATTTGACAATTCCAGGCCATTACGGGCGCAGTCGTTTCCAGAAAATTATTGTTTAAGTGCTTTGACCGGAAATACGCTCCTTTTTCGCTGATATCGATATTGGTTTTGAGGTCTATTCCCTAAATATAATACTGAAATAGAGGGCTTCCCAATTATGTAATTCAGCTCGTAAAGCCGCTGAGACGAGTGGAAGATTTTCTCCTAAGAAAACAAGAAAAAGACATATTGATTTTTAAACAACTGAAAATAAAGTTTCAGCAATCAGGCCATTTTTTTTTAATTGCAAAAGTTTCATGTCTTCTCTTGGGTTTGTTTCTAATACGAGACGAGATAAAGGTACCTACTAGTAGCGAGAGAAGAGAATTCGCGTCGAGACAAGGGACTTATTGTGTCATACTTCGAGACGAGACGAAAGTGTTCATTCTCTCGTCTCCTCCCGCAGCATCAATAAATTCAGCTAATAAAAAATAAAGTTCACAACAAAGTTTCCTAGTTAAACAGGTAGGTACAGGGTGGTCTATGTAAGACCTATAATTGCAAAAGTTTTTTGGATTGACTTGACTTTTAAAGTATTTTTTACGTCTACAGGGTGTTTACTTTCTCCTAAACAAGTAGCAACTTTCTTTTTTTAATTTGAAGAAATAGTATATGCTTAAAGTGGAGTACGAAAATATATTAGTAGAAAAATAGTTAAACATATTTGCTAAAAAAAAATGGGGAGAAGTCCGAACCAACTGGATGGAAGAGGACGTAAAGTAACACATAAATATAGCAAAAAACAGCTCATAAACAGGTTAGTACTACTGGCGCATGCGCAGTAGGGACCGTAGAGATTAGTGGGGAACGAATCACCTCCCTCTACTGCGGCACGAACCAGAGGGATGCAAAAACACAATGAGTTCCAGAAAACAGATTTAAATTTTTCATGTACGATAACACACTTACTGCATTTTCGCTTCCCTCCGGTTCGTACTACTATAAAATATCGTTCCGTTATCAGGAAAATATTGTTCCGTCCAAGAAGTAAAAAGCGCCCATTTGCACGATACATCTGTATCATGGGTGGGTATACCTTGCCGTACGAACAGTCTAGTCCAAGGAGTTTCTAACCTTTCTGGCAAAAATATGCCAGAATAGTCTAGCGTATACTTAGCCCATGGAGTTGCTACTATTTTTGGTAAAAAATGTACAAATTTTGAGAAAAAAGCTTATTATGAAATCTACTATAATACTATACTATAAGTAGTAAGTAAATTTTTATTGAGGCAAATTTTTAAAAAAAATCGCTTTGTACCGGGTGGCCCAATAAGAATTTTGACATGATGATAAAATCGACCAAGGGAAATTGCTAGAAATTGTTGTCAAATTCCTATATTTACCGCTAGAAGGCATTCGACTTATAACTAAGATGATTATCGGGTTTTTATTGATAACGTGTCAAATAAAGTTATATCAAAATATAGGTGTTCTATTCTGTGAAATATACGGAACAACTTTGATTTAATAAATTTTGCTTTAACTCACAAAATAGACTGAGCGGAGAAGAGGGAACCTCTTTTGCCAAAAATATTCATCACTCAGGTTTACATTACTGCAAGCATCAGTTTTTTTTTTGTTTTAAAAAATGAAACCGTATATAAATGTTTCTTTAGATACAAAATATAATAGAAACGAAGAAAACTGGTGAAAACTGCACGTCGACATCTTAATTTAAGCCAGAGATACAAAAAAAAATAATGAATTTTTTTTTTATTTTCTACTTGCTTGGCGCTAAGGGAGGCTTAACTACTATTACTACAGGAAAAAATGTAATTTTTTTTAAATACGGATTGCAGTTTAAGCAACACAAATGATTTAAAGAGGTTTAACTAAAGTAAATAATATTAACACTCTAAGTCTGCCTCATTTAACTCCTGATCAAGTATCGATATTGGGGATATCAACTACTAATATTTAAACAATACAATATTACTTTTTACAAAGTACGTTTTAAAACAAAAACAAAAAAAAGCTATCACTAAGAAAAATAACTAAACCCTTTACTAAAAGAAATAGTTGTCTAAAACTAACTAAATAAATATTTATATATGGTTGAATTTCAAATTTTTGAAAAAAATTGAAAAATCTAATGAATGTGCACATAGCCTTCTCTAAACATACACAATTTTAAATGTTACTATGGAAAGCTCTTTCAAACTAGACCAAGTTTGTAAAACGTGGTTAAAGCAAACCAAAGTTATGAGTATTTATTTCAAAAGAGGTTCCTCCTCCTCCCCTCAGTGCATTTCGCGAGTTAGAGCAAAATGTAATTAATTAAAATTGTACCATATTATTATATTTCAAAGAATTAGAATTTTAATTTTTGATATAACTATTTGGCATATTATCGATAAAAATCCGATAATCTCCTTAGCCATAGGTTGAACACCCTCTAGCGGTAAATTTAGGAACTTGAAAATAATTTCCATAAATTTCGCTTGATCGATTTTTTTGTTACCAACGGTTACTGAGATATGGCGGGCGGCCATTCTGATTTGGCTACCCGGTACTTTTTGTAAAATTTTATTTCAAAAAGTATTTATTATTAAGACTGTATTTTTAGTTTCTTTGAAAATTGAAATTATTTTAAACTTCATAGTTATTTTATATTTTTTTACAAACCTTTCCGAATTATTTTTCATTAGGTATATTTTGTGTATTAATTAATAATTAACTAATGAGCAGTTAATGAAAATGCTCTTAAAAGTACAACAAGAATAACTGTTTGGAAAAACTAGATACGCCATGCCATCCTCTTCAAAACCTGTCCACTAAAAGATCAATAATTAAAATTATCTTGGTAATAAGGGGAAAACCGGCCTGTTGTAAATCCTCCTACTAATGTAAAACTTTTACTGAAAAGTTATTTGGTTTTCGGATATGGAAAATGACTAAAAAGCAATATGTAGGAAATATCGACGAGAAACTTGTAAATCCTGGAAAATGAACTCGTTTGGTACGCTTTTACATACTATACGTGACAAGATTTGAACATGTTCAATTTTACAACTAAATTGAGGAAATTCTGTTTGGCGATGAAAATATGGAGCGATTTTGTTAAATCTGGCTACAAAATACGTGCGGATTTTGTGTTTGGCATAAAATCTAGAAAACAATATTTAGTTAGAATATCGCATAACATATTTGCCGGAAAATTGAAAAACCCTTTTTTATTTTTAAGCTGTTTTTATTAGTTTTTGTATTCAAATTAAACAGCTGAACTTATATATGGACTTAAATTTTATCTGGAACAATAAATGTATTTCGAAATTTAAATCAATCCATAAAAAAAACTTTCTAAGTACATACTGTATACGATGTATACGTATACGTGGTGGCCAAATAAGAACATCAACCTTTGATCATATCATAACAGCTATAGAAAATATATATTGTTAGTAAGTCCTACTGCTAAGAGAAATTAATGGAAATTGATCGGTAGTGAAAGTGTTTCTCCATGACCACTAAGTTCTTCAGACATGACTTGTTTAGATTTTTATCTATGGGATCGAATTAAAGATATTGTTTTTGCCACATACTACTCGGCAAAACATGATCGAAAGAATACTAGGCGCCATGAGAAGTATCTCAGTAGCAGAAGTCGAGACTTCTTATTTCTCTACTCGAAAGAGACTACAGTCACAGAACAATAGCTGCGCAAGCGTAAGAATCATACAAAAAACAATGGATAGAGGAAGAAAAACTCTATCGAATAAGATCAAATTTGTTAAAATCCGTTCAGCACAAAATGATGTAACCTATTATAAAAAACCAATTTCGATAATTTCCTACCATTTTGTTTTAGAAGGTAGAGTAAAATGTTTACAACAAGATTCGGCATGCCCTTAGGATCAAAATAGTAATATTTTCAGTACCTCGTTATTCGGCGAATAACAAGAAAACCCTAGCTTTCTATTTATATACCATGTCTGTTACGCCCCCTCTCACGAACTTAATATTCATTTCCAGCGATTTCTCTCGGCAGTATTTACTAACAATATTTTTTTCCTGAAAGTGTAAGGTTGTCTGTCTTCAGCTTTCTGAAAAATGTTACGTGTTGGGTTGTTCAATTCGTTATAATGCTGCTGTTAATAATTATGAATAACTAAATAAATAATTATTTATGTTGAAGCGTCCAGAGCGTGGGACAGTTGGGCATGTGCCCCCGCCCCTCCACACAAATCCACCAAAATACTATCGTTGATATTCAATAGTCAGGCAGTGCGCAATCGATTTTTCTGTATTTCTACCGATATGTAGTCCGATCCCACGAAAAATATTTAAACATTTTTGTTGCTTTTTTACTAGGTATAGAGGAAAGTGCCCTAATATGGGATACCTTTTGTTAAACTGTCATATTTTACGGAAAAATTAATCAAATTTTTTTGATGTGTTGACATTAATGTACTACCTGCCAGACGCATTGACATAACTTTCGTGTACTATTTTTAAAAGAAACAGGCGATTTAGGCTAAAATGTAATTTTATTGATTTTCAAAAATGCATGGTGTCCTAATATTGAATATACATAATGTATGCAATATCATGAATGTATTTAAACAAAAAAAAAACAATTGCATTTTCAATGTTTCGTATGTCTCACTGTTTTCTATTTTTCGTTGCCATTCTGAAAATAAATAAATATAGATAATAATTTCCTAACCGTTTGATTCAAATCCTAATATTGGGTATCCAATATTGGGCGCACCGCTTATGTCCAATATTAGGCACCCGATCATATTATTAGGTTATATTTTTCTAAGGAAAAACTAACAACAATTATACCGCAAAACCTAAATAAATACAATGCCTACCACAGTAGCTTCAACACTGACATACAACTACTTAAATTATTTACCTGATTTTCAATATTTCGATGCTCAAACAGGTCGCGGTAAAATATTGTCAAGCGTGAAAACTAACAAATTGCCAATATCACTTTGAAGGACTGTACTAGCAGGTTGAAAAACATCGGCCATGCATTTTGAGGTTTAAGTGAACTACTTGCGCCCCGCATTTATCTGGTTTGGCAAATACAATGGTGTCCAATATTAGGAGCTATCCCAGTATCAGGCTATTTTCCTCTACTGTTTTGTGTTACTATTTAAAAAAAAATTAACAGGAAAGTATTTTATTTCGGATCTTATCATCCTCTTAATGTTCTTCCTCATTTATAAAAATTTTGTTTCCGATTTCCATTGGTCTGTTTGTCTTTTGGCTCGATATACCATGTAGCTAAGCGTGGTTCTTCCGCAAAAAAAAAATTAAACAATATGGATGGAACGGTGAAGAAGTTTTTATTTGCTTTATACTCACGGACGACATGCCGCCGACCACATTTACTAATACAATTTTCTTCACCGTTCCATCCCCATTGTTTAGTTTTTTTTTGCGGAAGAACCAAGCCCTGCGACAACCAGAAACTACTTGACGGGAACTCTTATGTCTATATATATATATCTATTAATATTGTTCACGGACACGAGCCTTTTCACTTTTCATGCCACTAAAGGTAAGTAATTCAAATATCTTTTTGTAAACTTTCATTAATATAATATCTTTTTTATTATATAAATCATCCCATCCCATATTAGCATTAGCATTAACCTTGTAGCTGAAATTGGCAAATAACTATTGAATTATTTTATCCTAAATTTTGGTAAATATATTAATGTAGGTACATATTATTTTAATTATTAAACGAATTACGAATTACGAATATTAAAGCCATATAATTTTAAATCTTGCTTGTCCGCTTATTATTATCTATTCTTAATATATTTTTTCTAATTTGGTATCATAACAAGTCTATTACGATACGCATTTGCGTATCGTAATGAAGCTATTTCGATACACGTTTTTTCTTTATTTGATGTTGGTAACATTTAAATGTTTTATTTCATTGACTTGCGCGGCCTTTGTGATTTACGAGAAAACCCATTTTCCGCGGAGGAAAAATAGCTTGATAACCTACTTTTTTATTCTGTGTGGATTACAGTCATGTATGTTGGTTGCATAAATCTATAAATCAATCTTTTGTAGATACTTCAAGCTATCATTTTCTGCCAAATCCTATCCAAAATTTAATCTACTAATCTTCCAATGTCGATTTTAACTTCAACTTTATTTGAATTTTCCATCTTCCCTATACTAAATTGCAATGCCGTGATGTAAAATCACGTCATTTAAAATTAAAAAAAAAGTAGCAAAATCGCCCGAATTTCCGAACGCTCTGTATATGTACCGAATGTACAAGGATCACACAACCTATTCCGTCCAATTTCAAATCTCATATCGCTAAAATAACTTTAGAATCTCGTGGTGAAAATGTGTCAATAAATCAAAAAATGACAGTTCGCAAAATAATTTTTGTTGTCCAGAGGCTACTATGATAAAAAATTGTATTACAAACATAAAATTTAGACATAAAAATTTACAAAATTTGAAGGATTTATTTTCTTTTTAAATATGTGTTTTTTATTGAAAAAACTACAAATTAGAAAAAATAGTATAACGTACGTGTTATATAAAGAAGTTTTAAGCACTTGTCCCGTTATAAAACTCGCCGCAAGCGGCTCGTTTTTTGACATGGACGCGTGCTATAAAATGATGCTTTATAAAACTTGTACGTTAATATACTATTTTCTAATTTTGTATCATAACAATCTATTACGATACGCATTTGCGTATCGTAATGAAGCTATTTCGATACGCGTTTTTTCTTTATTTGATGTTGGTAACATTTAAATGTTTTATTTCATTGACTTGCGCGGCCTTTGTGATTTACGAGAAAACCCATTTTTCGCAGAGGAAAAATAGCTTGATAACCTACTTTTTTATTCTGTGTGGATAACAGTCATGTACCTATGTTGGTTGCATAAATCTATAAATCAATCTTTTGTAGATGCTTCAAGCTATCATTTTCTGCCAAATCCTATCCAAAATTCAATCTACTAACCTTCCAATGTCGATTTTAACTTCAACTTTATTTGAATTTTCCATCTTCCCTATAGTAAATTGCAATGCCGTGACGTAAAATCACGTCTTGTGAAATTCGAAAAAAAGTAGCAAAATCGCCCGAATTTCCGAACGCTCTGTATATGTACCGAATGTACAAGGATCACACAACGTATTCCGTCCAATTTCAAATCTCATATCGCTAAAATAACTTTAGAATCTCGTGGTAAAAATGTGTCAATAAATCAAACAATTACAGTTCGCAAAATAAATTTGTTGTCCAGAGGCTACTATGATAAAAAATATTATTACCAACATAAAAATTAGATTAAATTAATTGATTCAGCCGATACTAGGTGGAAATCCATAATTATAGTATTATGAGATACAGTAAAACAAAGTTGAACTTGTAAATTTCCACTATATTAGACAGAAAATGACATGTTTCGCTAACACTGTAGCTTCGTCAGATGACAATGATTTAATAAAGGTGAAAAGTAAAAATTGGGTGCAATAAAATTAAACTATTTAAGATGTAAATAAAACAGTGGGAGGGTAACAATTGCGGGGAAATCCAACAGAGGGTTTAAAAATTAAATTAAATTAGGTACAATATGGGTAGGTATTTACAAAATCTTAATTATATGGTTAACAGAATAAATTTAGCAAAGGTGAATTATTTAAATCTAATTGATCATTAAGTAACAGGTCCGTATTTTTAAGTTTATTTATTTCCATAGATTCTAACAAATTCAGTTTTAAGCCTTTGTTTTCTTTATGTAAGATTTTAAAGGAAGGATCGAAATTATGTTGATAATCAAGTAAATGGTTAGCATAGTTTGAGTCTGTTTTATTTTTTAGAAAACTGTTATAATGTTCCTGTATTCTTTTGTCAAACTGTCTACCTGTTTGGCCAATGTATGTTTTAGGACAATCTTTGCATTTTAATTTATAGACGCCTGATTTTTTGTTTTTATCGCTTTTAGTTTTATTGTTTTTGATGAATTTACTTAAAGAGTTATTAGTTTTGTAACACAAATTTATATCAAGTTTGTTAAGAAAATTGCCAATTACTTTGCTAGGTTGTCCAAAGAAAGTGACAAGTTTAAATTGGTCAGAGTTTTTGCTTCTAGGAAGACTAAGTCAATAGCCTTTTTGTAAGTTTTCTTTTTTAGGATTTGGTCAATTAATTTGAATTTAAAAAACTAATTTTCAATTGTGCCCCCTTGCGGCGAAATGAGGAACTTGAAAGTAATTTCCAGAATTTTCTCATGACCACTTTACTCATAAATTTTTTTTTCCGAAAGCTGTACGATTAATGGTTTCCGAGATAAAGCCGGCCTCCCTTATTAATGGGCCACCCTGTATATACATATATAACATACAATATACTGTATGTTTGCTATGAAAGTATTATTTTTTTTTTAATAATCAGAAATTAATGACTGCTTTACATTTTTTAGTTTATTTTTATAAGACACACATTTGAATAATAATTGGGAAATATTTGTGGACATGTCAAAATTGGAAGCATTATTAAAAACATTTTTTAAGTCTGTCAATCTTGGGCAGGTTTCATATAGGCTTAACATACTCGACATTGGAACAATTTCAGTTTCTGTTTCAGTGTTGGGAGTAGTTTCATCCGTTTCTTGAATCTCTTCAATATAGTCGAAAATACTCAACTCTGCACGTTTTGTTGGTAAATCAATAGATGCAAATTGTTTCAAGTTCACAAATGTCTTTCTAATGTTAGGATATAGATTTCTTTAGCCTAGAACGCCAATTGAATGGATGCGACTATAATAAAGCAATTATTGTAGGTACTTATATTTCTTTAGATTCGTCTGGTTGGGTCTTACTATCCATAATTGAGGTCGCATTTAGCATTTAAGTGTACTCAAAATTCCAATCGATAAAGAGAAGTATAAAATAATGGGATTTCCATTTGTAAAAATACGAGGAATTCATAATCGGTTCTTTAACAAAGGTGGTCACTTAATAGAGGCGGTCGCTAATAGAGGTTTTACTGTACTTTCAAATATTTCGCGCAAAGAAAATAATAAACCTGTGTACATTTGAACCTCCTGCTTCTCGGCTCCAGGTTGATGGTTTCGACATTTTTTTGCTTCGACCAATTACCATGCTTGCTTATCTTCTTTCCGGTGTACGTATTCGTTGGTTTATAGATCCTGGTCAAACGGAACTCCGTCAAGTATAAAGATATGTTCTTATTTATTTGTTTACGTATATTTACAATAAATATATACAAATTATTTAATTCTTTCCCTTTTCCCTTGCTCTTCGTGCTCTAAATTGTATTAATACATTGTCTTTAATATTACATTGTCTTGCCACAAACAGTATTTGACGCATTACTAATCCCGTTATCAATGATTCGAAACTTGAACAATGAACAATACACCTAAAGCCTGATGGATTCATATTAATTCAAATTTATCCCCATGTTACGCCAATAGAGATAATTAAACCGAAATTTCCATTTATCTCTACTGACTAAACCGTTTATTTTCAGTAGGTTGATTAGGGTTAACATGTGATAATTTTATTATTACGAGATATAAAAAAAGGTTTTGATTAAATAAATCAGTCGATAGTATTGGAATTAGAAAAAAAATAGACGATGATCTTTAGCTATAAAATTTATACATACTATAATAAAAATTAAAAATTACATGTTTCTTTAACACAGTAGTTTCGTCAGATGAATAGAAAGTGAAAGATATAATAAACGAAACCACGATAAATATATATTCCTAGCTCTCTTACTGGCTCATAAGAAGGTTTGTGCCTTGGCAAGATCCTCAAATCAGGCCGCGATTGGCGGATTTTCACGTATTTAATTTTGTCTCGTCGGTTAGTACATACAAATCGGTTTAGTCCTTATGCCTGGTATCTTCATCATTGGTATAAAGTCGGTTAAATTTTAATCCTTTGTTAAACGAAATTTATGATATTTTCATTCCTGATTAAATTTAACCGTCGGGTAAATCTTTGTTTATGCTTTGTTAACTAACCGGTAATAAATCGGGCGGATATATAGTTAACATGAGAATAAGTATGTTTTCTAACCTATAAAAAGGAGAAATTTTTATTTGTTAAATGTGATGCTATGGAAAATTTTCGAGATTTATACATCCAAAGTTTAAAATTCTTCTTTTTGGTAGGTAGTAGATCATATGGACTTAAATTGGCCAGCGAGTTTAATAAGAAGTCTCGTTTCCCCTCATTTGTAAAATTGGAGAAGTGTTTTTTTTCGCTGTGAGACACTCATGTTTGTAAAAAATAAAACAACAACAATATTGAAAGAGCAGTCATATTAAATTTAGTATTAATATTTTGTTATTGGCTTATATAATAAATTGATTTTTCTGTACTAACATCAATCAAGAACCAACTAATTTAAAAACAACAAATAAAAATGTGTGGTTAGGTTGGTTAGCGGACAGCTCTGATTACACCTTCGCAGGGGAAATACTGGTCCGTATTGTGACTAGTCTTCGACACAGAGTAGGCGTAGGTCGTATTGTGCAGCGTTGTCATATGTACTTCCGATTAAATCTAATATTACCTAACTTTCTGTTAAAAAGCAATCAAAATACCCATTTTCCTTATTCTGCTGTTATAGCGTTGTTAATTAATAATCGACTGTTACATATTTCTCGATTTAACAGGGCGTGAAAATACCGGACCTTAGTATTTGTCACCGCTCCAGTTACTAGATGGCAGCTGCTTTAATACGGTTTTGCCTGTCGAAATATTAATATGCTATGCTTTTATTTGCGCCGAAGTTTATTAATTACATATATTATTAAAAATGTAATGTTATTTATTGAAGTTTAATATTAAAATAAACAGAAATCAAATTATTCGAAATATAAATAAAAGCAAAACGCAAACCTGACAAATTCTGGTGTAACTGAGGATGATAGGCTCTAGGAAAGTGAGCAAAAGTGGCTTAACTCAAATGCCAGAGATAGGGGTTAGTAAGGCGCTACTGTTTTTATTGCCAGGACGAAACAGAAACCCACTAAGATGGTTTTGGGTTTTCCCCCTTAGTTGTACTTGAATATAAGAGAAAATAAAACTAGATGTTGCCTGGAAACTCAAACGAAACAAAATATTTTTAAAAATCTTTAGGATCTAAGTATATTAAAGTTGGTACCATAGGCGGTTCATCATAGACAAATGAAAGCTATATAGTTAACATTGAAACTAAAATAATGGAAGATAAACGTACCAAGTCATGCGCAACCTTTATGATCACTATTGCAACGCGTAAGCGATAAGAATATTCAGATAAACGAAGGCAGGTAAGCAAAAGAGGTATTAAGGTTAGGTTAGATTAAGCAAAGGCAAGCTTCACGTAAGGCCTGAATTTAGTACTCCAGCAGTTCGAGAGAAAAACTCAAGAAAAGTCAGTTTAAATAATAATAAACCTTAACTTTTGTTTGCGCACGAGATAAGCTGTATGAATCTAAAGCTATATTTCTATGGCTAACTCGAATCACGTCAATCGATATCATCGGCGTGGGTTGTACATAAACTTTTTAGTTTCTACGGACAGAACGACACATAAACTTTTTAGTTTCTATGGACAGAACGAGGAGAATCGCCTTGCGAATCGAATAGCACCATAAAGTTCAATGTGCGCAATAAAATAAGCAGGTGTAAAAAATTGTATGGATGATTGTTGATTTTTTTATTCTTTTCTAACATACAATAATCTCACTTTTGCCAGAATTATCATTTTGTCCTCATACAGGGTTAGGAAAAATTACCAGAACGGTCGATTATTTCAAAATATACAGGGGTTATCAAAAAACGTCTTATATAAAAAATGTAGGGCTGTTAAAAATCTACATATCGGTGATAAATTGAAATATACAGGGTCGCCCACAAAGTTGTGGAGAATGATAGTTATATTTTTTTAAATGGAACACCCTGTATATTTTTACTTATTTTGACTGTCGACTCAATTTTAAACTTTTTTATTAACTATGTGTTATACCTAAATTCATTACTTTCCTAAATATCGGCGTTTCAAATAAGAACGTATAACGATGCGATTTTCGAACATAGTGAACAACAAATAAGGCACAACCATGGTTACTAATAAATAATTAATAGTTTGACATTTGAAACTCAAATTCTAACAGAAATAGACAAAAAAGAAAATAGCATGGCATTTTTACTTACTGAAACAGAGAGAATTGATATTTTAATTTTAAGGAGGTCTGGCGATAAACAGAGATCATATCAGGAGGTATGTAATATTTACAATAATTTGCATCCAGACAGGCACATTAAAAAAAATGCAGTTTTCGAACTATTGAGCGTTACAGAATGACTGGTACTTTAAAAAACCGCCCAAGATCTGGAAGACCTAGGACTGCTACCTCCGAGGAAAAAGCTGGACATTCTGCTTGCGATAGAAGAAAATCCCAAACAATCCACCAATCAGCTAGCTTTGGATCATGAAATTGATCAAAAATCTGTACGAACCGTTCTTCAAACTGAGAAAATGCATCTATACAAAATTAATGTTGTACAAGAACTTTTTGACGTTGACTGTGATCGAAGGCTAGAATTTGCGAAATAATGACTAGAAATATGGAAGAAAACCCGAATTTTTCAAACAATATCGTGTTTTCGGATGAAGCGACTTTTACACTACACGGAATGGTGAATAAGCAAAATTACCGATACTGGGCGCGAAATAACCCTAACTGGTATGAAGAGCTGCATACACAGTTCCCAAGAAAAGTTAATGTCTGGGCTGGATTGTTTGCGGGACATGTAATTGGACCCTTTTTTATCGAGGGAAATTTGAACGGTGATCGATATCTCCAGCTTCTTCGGCAAGAAATAGTTCCAGCTATAAACAATTTAAATGCTGATATTAACTTAACCTGGTATCAGCAAGATGGAGATCCTCCGCATTTTACTCGCGAAGTTAGAGAATTTTTGGATGTCACGTTCCCAAATCGATGGATAGGAAGAAGAGGGCCTATCGAATGGCCTTCACGGTCCGCCGATCAATCGCCATTAGATTTTTTTTATTGGGGTCACCTGAGAAACATAGTTTATTAAAATAAATCCAATAATTTAGAAGAATTAAGAATGAAAATTGTCAATGAAGGTGCGAGAATAACAAGGGAAATGGTTTTAAACACCCAAAGACATTTTTGCGATAATTTGTATCATTGTCAGTTAGTAATTGGGGGTTATTTTCAACACTTATTAAAAAATAGAGCCGTTTTGCCATGATTTGTTATACTTTTTTGTTTAAAGTTAACTTAATAAATTGTTTCTTGAAATTTATTTTGTGTTTTGTAGCTGATCAATTTATGTATGAATTTAGTTATTACACATGGTTAATAAAAAATGTTTAAAATTGAGTCGAAAATCAAAATAAGTAAAAATATACAGGGTGTACCATTTAAAAAAATATAACTATCATTCTCCACAACTTTGTGGGCGACCCTGTATATTTCAATTTATCACCGATATGTAGATTTTTAACAGCCCTATATTTTTTTATATAAGACGTTTTTTGATAACCCCTGTATATTTTGAAATAATCGACCGTTCTGGTAATTTTTCCTAACCCTGTATATCTGGTTTCGTAAAACTGGCCCTAATATGGCAAATAAAAGCAACTTGTTTATCAACTTTACAGCTGATTGTTACGATCTCATTTCTCCTCATTATTCTTTCCTGGGTTCACTATTCCCACCCCTAACGACAGTAAAAATTATTGTATTACCTGTGTCATACCTAATTACCTAAATTAACCTTCGACTTGTGTTTACCTTTCCGGCCTAAACGGCCCATTTTTCAGGCCCATTAGGGTTAAAAGGCATTTGAAATGATTCTCATTAACGTTTTGACATTTCAAAAGCTCTAATTTTACACCCACTCACGCACAAACAGGGCCTAATTCAAAGGAAAAGAATTGGATTTATCCCTTTTAATTGCAATGTTATTATGTTTTATGATTGCGTAATATATTTTTAAAATTTTTACATTATATAGTGACACTTTACAAACTGACTGAAGTTCTTTTTCGCAGACTTACGAGCAAGACCTTTCAGGATTTAACGAGTAAGTACAAAAAAAAAACAGATTAAATTTTGGCGTAATGTCACAGCCTTCTACTACTAGGCTAGTAAAAATTCAAACCAATGGCGGAGAAGCAAACCAAAAGAGTTTGATTTTTTTATTTTATGACGCCTTTGTCAGTGTGTGCGCCTGCAATCTCATCCTTGTGCGGTCTGTCGCCTGACTAAACGATGCGTTGTGTGGCCTTCACCGACTTATGTGGCCATTTTCATGACCACACAATTCCAAACCTTATTCAATGGACCCTGTGCCTGCTGATTCAATTGATACCTACTTTGCCTATTAAATAATTTGAACCCATAAAAATAGTAAAAATAAATGCAAAACCAAATTCGTACAGGCTAAAGGAATTTAACTCACCTTATGTGGCCATGCTTTAAAATAACCTGCTTTGTTGTTTTTCAAGGACAGACCATTTCAATATTATTTTATTTTATTTTTCTCATATTTTGCTTGTCTCGATGAGTGTATTCGAGTTGTGGTATTTTAAACCTTATCGGAACATTCTAAGCATTTTAAAATAAATGTGGGTAGTTGTATTTTTATTGCAGGATTTTAAGAATAAATTTAGAAAAAAACATCCTTTATTTGTAACGGATTTTACTAAAGGTAGGAGATTTTCAATTAGACGTCTTTCGTATTGAACTTTAAAAAAATTGAGAGAAGGTGGGAAGAGGAGATGAAAAAATACAGCAAAAAAAAATACAATTTTGTTTATGGCGGGAAGACATAAAAATGGATTGTTCTCAAATATGTTTAGTAATATGTCGTTATCAAGGCACTTGAGGTCAAAAAAGCAGTTCTATTTTCAAAATTAAAAAAAAAATTAAAGGTTTGGGATTAGAAGGAAATAAATCTGATTTTTGTAAAATATTCGATATGTCGTTTTTGAGGTTTTTTAGTTTGAGAAGACTAATTCTGCTGTTAAAACT
Organism: Polydrusus pterygomalis; assembly: GCA_963969555.1. NCBI lineage: Eukaryota > Metazoa > Arthropoda > Insecta > Coleoptera > Curculionidae > Polydrusus > Polydrusus pterygomalis. The sequence continues at coordinate 3,209,834 of OZ018381.1, read as the reverse complement.
TATTAAAGAGAGGGTGAGGGTGACAGGAGATTAAATTCGATTTCGTCAAAAAAGGGATATTACTTATGTTGCTTAAAAAAATGTGTATGACCTTTCGAAACCACCCTTAAACTACTAGTGAAGGGCCACATGAGGATCTTAATTTTTTAAATGAAAACTTATTTCGTGATTATTAATGGAAATAAATAAAACTATTAAAAAGTCACCTGAAAAAAAATTGTTATTTAAAAAAAAACTCTATGGCCTTTTTAGGTCACCGCTGAAACTACGTGTGTATAGGGCCACACAGGGGACTTACTTGATTTTGAAAACAGAAATTTACTTCGTGATTATTGATGAAATAAACCTATTAGAGAGACACCTGAAAAAATAGAGCTTTCGCTAAAGTAATATAAAAAGTTTTAGATATATTTATTTAAAAAAGAAAAGTGTATGGCCCTTTTATGCCACTGCTGAAATCACGTGTGTATTGCCACACAAGGGACTTGATTTTAAAAAAGGAAAAATTTACTTACTGAATGTTAATGGAAATAAATAATGCTATTCGATACTCACCTCACAAAAAATAAGGCCTTCACTAGGATAATTTAGAAAATTTTAAAAATAGTTATTTTAAAAGGAAAAGTGTATGACCCCTATGCCAATGCTTGAACAACGTGTGTAGGGTATAATTTATCCAAACTCAGTGTGATGACATTCCAATCATTCCATACGCATACAAACGGCGGTAACTCTTTGAGACTGTTTACCGCCGTATGGAATGTCATCACACTGAGTTTGGATAAATTATAACACAAGGCACTTGATTTAAAGAAAAGGAAATTTATTTCGTGATTATTGATGGATTCGATACTTACCTGACAAAAAGAAGGCCTTTACTAGGATAATATAAAAAGTTAAAAAAAAAGTTTTAAAAAGAAAAGTGTATGTCCCCTTTATGTAAAGTGTATACGATCTTAGTTGAGACAGACAAAAAAACTAAAAAAAATTTAATGACAGACTTGTCAAGTATTGTCTCAACTGACTTCGTATGAAGTATACTACCGCTGGAACTACGTGTGTACTTGATTTTAAAAAGGGAAATTTACTTCGTGGTATTTAATGAAATTAAATAACACTATCATAAAGTCACCTGACAAAAAATAGGGTCTTCATTATGATAATATAAAAGGTTTAAAAAATAGGTAATTTTTTAAAAAGTGTACGGCTCTTTAGACCATCGCTGGAACTACGTGTGTAGGGCAACACAAGGGACTTGATTTTAAAAAGGTAAATGTACTTCGTGATTATTAACCCATTAACGCCCAGTGATACCGTTTGGTATCGCTAAATCAGCCGTTACTAAGATATCGGCCATTTTGTGGGTGGTAGTGGGATAATAATTCTGACTAGTGCGTTAGTTGCGGAAAGCATCTTCAGTTGTGTTTTAACTGTCTTTGAGTACCATTTTCGATTTGTGAACAAAAAAACACGTGTTATTTTACCGTTCATTTTACGTCAATAGAAAAATATGCTTGGAGTAAGTATAGTTTTTCAGTGATAATATATTTTTTTTTAATACAAGTATTGATATTGACTAAGTAATATATATATAAAGCCCTCTATAACGTATATCTTATTTTTCAAAATTCCCCTGACTTTACAAAATGGGCGCAAAACATACTGATACCATATGGTATCACTGGGCGGTTTCACTACATATTTTCATTTTTTTTGACAGGCGTGGATTTTCATTGTCTGAAGCTTTAGACATGGCATACGCTAATGACGATGCGGAAAATCAAATAGACGAAATATTTATCGAGCTCCCTGATCCCCATGTCGACACCGATGAAGATTCTGCTGACGTTGTTGTGATAATGGCGTCTGTAAATACAGGAGTTTCCCCAATGGGAATAGTAAAGCGATACTCCCAAAAAGAAAAAAACTGTTAATTTCCCGTATTGTATTGCTCAATACAATAGTAATATGGGAGGAACTAACCTAATGGATGAATGTATTGCCAATTATAAAATTGGTGTACCTACGCAGGTACTGGCCAATCTTTACCTGGATTATCGATGCAGCAGTAAACAATGCATGGTTTCTGTATAGGAAGAATCACAACAAAACCTCCAACATAGAGTTTAGAAGGGAAGTGGTCCAAGTATACTTAGCAAAATCAGCATGGTCCTGCAAAAGCGTCGGTTTCACGCACACTTCTGCCAGGTATTCGAAATGACGGATGCATCCTTACGTTGCTCCATGTAATAGACACCGTTGCGCATGAACTGGCTGCAAGAGTTTTGGTAGAACAATGTGTTCTAAGTGTGATATAGGTCTTTGTATAGTCTGTTTTGCTAATTATCACACAATGTAAAAATTGATTTTAATAAGTCTATAAATAAATATGTATTTTAAAATTGTAAATACTTGTATTTTATAGTATTCTATGCGCCCAGTGATACCATATGGTAGCAGTCATTTTCTTAAAAACTGACGTAAGATATTTTGTAAAATATTTTTTTTTGGTGAATTCCTACTCATATTAACTCAGAAAAGTAAAAATATCTAAAATAACTAACAAAAAATAATTCTGGGCGTTAATGGGTTAAAAGCGTTTAGAGGATGGTTATCATTGTAACTTTGTCCTTAACTGAATAGTGTATGGCGACAAGAGATATTCAACGCGAAAATGATTTGAAAAATTTAAAATTCTGTCAGATATGGACAAGTGTAAACCCACTAATAATGGTGATTGCTGGTATTTTTTTATTGGCTTGTATAATATAATATAAATTTCCTTAGGTACGCTAAAAGGTGTATATTAAGGTTCTACAGGACGATATAATAAGGGTCGATTTTTATGAAAGCAAGAATATCCAGACATTTTCTGGATTTGGGGGGGGGGGGGGGATTTCCCGATCCGCTCCTGATTAAATGAAACATTATTAATTTTTAAAATGTATTTATTTTTATAAAATCATTTCTGACTTTAAATCAGGAAACCTGGAGACCCTAAACCTAAATTTTACGTATTGGATTAAAATTATTAGGAACTGGATTTATTACCACAGAATTTTAGGTGAATCAATGTTTTATTTCATTTATTTTGAAGAATACTTTATTCTAAAATCCTACAGTCAGTATGTATCTTGAATTTTGCAGGAAACTTGAAAGAAGGCATGCGCATTTATTGGTAATGGCAAGAGAATTATAAATTACGATCAGCTGGCTGGTAAGTGCGCAGATTTATAAGCAAGAGAATTGGACATAAGACTACTAGGCTTTAATGTTTTTTTTTAAATATACCTGTAAAAATTTAAACCTTTATATTAAATTCGCCAACTTAAATAAGAGAAAAATTGCAGGTCTTATTCCTAAAAGCTTCATATTGGTCAATCTGTGAGGAAACCAAAGGGATTCCATAAGGTTTTAAAATGCAATGTCCTTGAAATTTATTTGGATAATAATGTGTATGACCTCTCTGTAATATATATTTAGATAGTAAGCTAGGATTAATTGATTAGTTACCAGTTGTTACTAAGTAGCAATTGTTAGTTGTCATCTTGATATGATAAGGACATCATTTTAATAAGGTTCTTAAGAAGATAAAGTTAGTATTTATCAAGAACTATTACATGGTGTCGGGTAGACACTAGAACACAGAAGCTACCAGAAGAACATTCAGCTGGTTTGGAAGATATCGTGCTAAAATGGAGAATTTGTTTAAACCACCTAATTAAGTAAGGGTATGTAGAAGAAAAGTCCTGCCGTCCTTCTTAAAAATGTATTAAGCCTACGAAGAAAAAGGACGACACAACTTTTCTTCTACCCTCACTTAATTATCATGTCCCTTCTGGAAAGCAGTCACGACTTCGTTAAACCACCTAAGCTAAGGTCCTGCAAAATGAGAGTGAAGTACATACTTTAAAGTTTTCGATATTTCCCGTAAATCCAGGAAATCAGATAAAGCCCGGTCCAGACATAACATTTTACCTTACGTCTTGCCTGTCAGTATGACGGTTGAAAGACTAGCGTACACACTTGAAAGTTTTTACGCACGTATTTAGATCAGTTTTTGATAGACCATGGAGGAAGCACTGCTTTTGTCAATAATAGCGTTGTGTTTAGTGAAATTGAAAAGAAAAAGAAAGGCTACTCGACGTTCACGATAGTCACGAGCGTGGTTGCTGAAAAGAGGAAGGTTCTCTAACGTAAATTTACTGCGAGAATTACGTCATGAACCTGATTAGTAACAGTATCCTTAGTCGCAGCACGATTCACCTCCTGGCATTTTTTAACCAAAACAGCCACAGCACAGCAGTTCAATAAATTCTGTAAAAATCACGTGACCATTGTCGTAAGTCCGACATGTTTTTAATGCGTAGGTACCGGCCACGTTCGCCAAAACAAAATGAGCTTAAATCAACAGTTCACAACGGACGAGTGTCTGCACGTGCAAGATTGTACGGCAAAACGATCGTTTTATTGGAAAACAATGGGTGATCCGGTCAGTTCTCTAGGCGGTCTAAAACGTGCGTTTTTCAATCTACACACAAGGTTTTACTTGATGCGTGTTGACTGAACAGGCAAGACGTAAGGTAGAATGTTATGTATGGACCGGCTTTATAGAATGCAAAAGATGTGGTTATAAACATCAGGTAAGAAACCAAGTGTCAAGGTAGGAATCATTTTGTTAATGTATGTCAAACACCTAAGAAAATAGACAATGACAGGCGGCAGTCAAAGTCAAGAAAACGAGTCGTTCATGAAGTTGTTGAAGAAAGTAAAGAAAAAAAAATAGGAGATGTTGCAAAGAAACTAATGGTTCTACAAGTGAATATGAATTCTACATTGACTCCTTGAATAATCAAAAGCCCAATTATAAGGAAGTGACCATATGTGGATGAAAAATGTACTTGTACAGAAATATTTTGTGAAATTTAAACTTCATAGTGGTGCTGAGATAAGTGAGTTACCTTTAAATTTAAAAAAAATATATATCCTTCAGGTCTTATTAGGAAGACAAATGTATCATTGCTATCATACGGCAGTCAAAGTTTTAAAATTAAATATTTGGGAGAAATAAATTTACAATGCGAGGTTAACGATGTTAAAGCATTGATAACATTTTTAATCAAGTTTCTTTGCTTGGGTTGCAGGATTGTTTAAAATTCAATTTAATGAAATTCAAACAAATTTTAAATCAATTAATAATGTGCTAGATAAATAAAAACTTATTATAAAAAATTATCATAACATTTTTGACGGCTTGGGATGTTTCCCCTTAAAACATCATATTACAATTAAAGAAACTGCTGTGCCAAAAGTTGTCTCCATTCGCCGTGTCCTACAAACTTTGTTAAATAAACTTAAGTTAAAACTGGAAGACATGGAGTCTAGAGCTATCCGAAAAGTCGATAAGCCTACAGAATGGGTGCATCCTTTGATTATTGCAGAAAAACAAAATGGTGACGTAACACCTTGTCGGGATCCTAAGCATTTAAGTGATGCAATTAAACGGGAACATTTTTTAATACCCTCTCTTGATGAAATTACAGCAACCTTTAGTAAAAAAAATATTCTACTGTTTTACACATGAACGATGGATATTTGCAAATTTCTCTAGATGACAGCAGTGCAGATATTTGTACATTTGGTACACCCTTCGGCAGGTATCAATTTTTAAGGCTAGTTTATGAAGTTTGCTCTGATCCAGAGGTATTCCAAAAGAAAAACTATGAAATATTTGGTGATTAAGAGGAAGTGGTCTGTATTTTGATGACTTAATAATGACAGGTGAATCTGAGGCTGAACATGATAAAAATCTTAAAATTGTGTTAAAAAGGGCATTAAAGTATAATATAAACCTTAATAAATCTTAAGTTAAGTTTACACAAGATAGTGTAAAATTCATGGGACAAATATTTTCAAAAAATGGTGTAGAAGTTAATATAAAACGGATACAAAAGCTATATTAAATAAGTAGGTATACCTCATCCTAAAAATATAAATGAATTATTGCGTTTTTTAGTGATGGTCATATTTCGGCAAATTGTTTCCAAATTTGTTAAAAGTTACTGCATCGCTAAGGTTTTTAACTAGAAATGATACAGACTGGCATTGGTTCGCTGAGCATGAGACAACAATGCACAAAATAAAGCATATTTTAACTAATTCTCCAGATTTGAAATTCTTTGATAAAAAAAAACTATTGAAATTTAGACAGATAGCTCAAAAGATGGATTAGGTGCTTGTTTATTACAGAAAGGACATTCAGTAGCTTTTGCTTCTTGCGCGTTGTCAAAAACAGAAGAAAAATATGCACAAATTGAGAAACTTTCATTTATTTATTTATAGCTTAGATATTAAAGTTTTTTCGGATCACTGGAGTCAATTAAAAAAAAATATATATTTATTTCATCTCACCAAGGCTTTAAAGAATTCGCCTAAAACTTTTAAACTATAATTTTAATGTAACCTATAGACCTGGAAAACACATGTATATTTCTGATGCATTATCTAGACTCTAGAGCTTTCTATGACAAAGGTTTAAAATCAAATGTTGATATTGACTTTGTCGTACATTATTTTGTTGTCAAAGTATTTACCCATGTCAGAAACAAAAAAAACTAATTTTAAAAGCGCGACTAAAAATGATTTAATTATAGATGAAATTGTAAAATTTCCCGTGCCACATCCCTTTTTTCTTTTCACGCTTTTCACAGAATCATCTTGCCAAGATTTTAAACCACTTCCATTTGAAAATATCCATGTTTCGTCTAAAAATACCACTTTTCTAAATTTTGATTTGTAATTTTCCGTATATTTTTTAAAAAGTTCAGTTACAGTCTTTTTTATAGCAAAAACCCAACTTTTTTATTAATTTTGATAACGATTCAAGTCCGATTCCCGAAACACCTCGAATTTTTAAATTTTCTTTTAAAACTGGAAGAGTTACATTGGTTTTTGATCTGTATAAATCAGAAATCCGAACTCCCATTTTAATATTTTCGCTCAAATCTTCAGTCTTTGGCTTTCTTCGTTTTGGCGAATTTTTACTTTTTCTTTCATTCTTGAAATAGTTTAACAAATTAAGCACCATTTTTTTCTGCTTGGGGATGCAAAAAAAAAACAGAAAATTGCATCTTTAAATCAAGACGAAGGTGGTAGGTACAAACTTTTGTGAATCGCTGAAAATAAAATACATATCCTTTTCTTTTATGTCAAAATTGCATAAGTCTGTCATATTTATTTTGTCTTACAGATTTTATTTAGGTAGTATGATTAAACGCAATAAAAGAAAAGAAAAAATGAAAGTATATCTTTGTTAAATCGTAAGACCCGAACGATAAGACCGGATCCGACTTAGTAATGTTTGATGTCTATTCGAATTGGTTAGAGTAAATACCAATTAAAAATAAATCCGCTAGTTCTGTCATATAACAAGTAAAGCCAGTATTCGCTCGTTTTGGATCACCAGATTTTCTAGTTACAGATAATGTTCCCTTTAATAGCCTGGAATTTAGAAAATTTGCCGAATAGTGGCAACTTGAAATTAAATTTCGGATTTCAAATTTTCCTCGTTAAAATGGTTTGGCTGAAAGGGCTGTATCAATTTCAAAAAACATAATAAAAAAATCGTTAGAAGGAGGAAAAGACATTGAAGTAGCTTTACTAACTTATAGAAATACGCCATTGAAACATATGGATTAGTCTCCTTCTCAGCTTTTAAATAGTCGTAGGGTTAAAATTAAAATACTTACGTACATCTTTAGAACTACTTAAACCAATATGCCAAAATGTAAAAGAAAAAATTATGTCTAAAATGAATTTAAATAAAAGTTATTTTGATAAAACTGCGTAAGATTTAATTCCATTAAAGACAGGAGATTGTCATATAACCACAGAACTAAATCTTGGGACTCAGCAAAAATTGTTAATATCCATGAAGCACCTAGATCTTATATTATCAAAGATTTGTCAGGACAAATATTTAGGTGATTTATGATTTATGAATTATTTATTTAATTTTTTTTTGATTAAGTGTTTCTAGTGTTAGAACTTTCAGCTTCCACTTATTTTATTAGAGAAAAGAAAGATGTAAGATATATTTAAATAGTAAGTTAGGATTAGTTGACTAGTTACCAGTTGTTACAAAATAGCGGTTGTTACAGTTGTAATCTTGATATGACAAGAACATCATTTTAATAAAGTTCTTAAGAAGATAAACTTAGTATTTATCAAGAGCTATTAAACTCTCAATGTAGGTAAAAGCAATACACTTAGTGTAAAATCTTTATGGGGCCTGGCCACACAGGGTTTTTTAAACATAACTTCTGAAATCGCGAGTGTATAGAAATAATTTTTGTACCAGCATAATCAGCAATACAAAGGGCAAATAGTTCGTAGCCTAATTCGCATGGCCACAAAAGTGATATGCCATCTCGATGTCCGTCTAATGATTGCTTGGCATGGAAGGGTGTGAGGGTGTGTGTGTTAATGTAAGTCTTATTTTAAAAAATATGCCAGTTTTAATCTGTACCTACTTTGTGTGTATGTTTTTTATTTTTATTTTTATATACTATTTAATTAACAGCCCTATTGGTATACGGTTTTGTTTTAGTTTCATTTATTCCCATTTATTTAAGAGGACCGTTATATTGTATTGTGTTGCTTATGTTGGCTAATAGGAATTTTACTTTGTCAATAAGAATATTTTCTTCAGGCAATAAAGTACGTTTAAGTTTCTGAGTTTTTTCTAGGATCAGTTACGGTGACATTTATTGATATACATGTAGCAAAATGACATGAACTAAGGACCAAATGGCTGACAACATTACAGCAAAATATCATCGTTGAAAAAGTAAGGACAGGAGTTAACAGAACTATTTAATAGGCTCGTACAGGAAAGGACAAAACATTGAGAAGACTAAATTTAGCAACAGGAGGGGACCTGATGGCATATTTAATGATAATAGGACGTTAATACAGCTTATATAGTATAATAAAATAGAAACACTTGTTGACCTTAAGTTTTTTTTCTTTTAGTATTTTGAAGTACATCATGTTCACTAAACCTTCTATTGTAAACAATATTATATTATTTTGATTATATTTATGACAAACATCTAAATATAAATTTCCTATCTACCTACATGTGTAAAATTTCATTTTAAACCGTTTTTGTTATTTAAATTTGTCTTGTATACAGTGTGTGTATAAAGTCTGGAAACGGCTTCATAACATCACAATTTACTGGCCGATTTAAACCAAATTTGGTACAGTTGTGTAAGAGGATCTAACGCACCGAATGACGATATTGGCGTTGTTGCCAGCTTTTTAGTTTGTCTGGAATTCGAACGAATTTTATATTTTTAAATATAACACCCAGTATATTTTTACATTTTTAAATTCCACATAAATTATAATTATTTTTTATTAAATGCATTATTAGTCTATACTTCATAGTTTCCGAGATATTGACTCTCGAAAAGTGACATTTTTGAACTTTGACAGCTTATAACTTTCTAACAGTACGTCTTAGAGCACAACGGCTTACATGTCCCTATCTTCAATTTTTATTATCTTCCCAAAAAAATCAATTTCCAGTTAAACCGGAACAACTATATTTCCTGCTTTCGAGTTACATCCGGTTTAACCGGAAGATGATTTTTTTGGGAAGATAATAAAAATTGAAGATAGGGACATGTAAGCCGTTTTTCTCTAAGACGTACTGTTAGAAAGTTAGAAGCTGTCAAATTTCAAAAATGTCACTTTTCGAGAGTCCATATCTCGGAAACTGTGAAGTATGGACTAATAATGCATTATATAAAAAATAATTATAATTTTATGTGGAATTTAAAAATGTAAAAATATACTGGGTTTTATATTTAAAAATATAAAATTCGTTCGAATTCCAGACAAACTAAAAAGCTGGCAACAACGCCAATATCGTCATTCGGTGCGTTAGATCCTCTTACACAACTGTACCAAATTTGGTTTAAATCGGCCAGTAAATTGTGATGTTATTAAGCCGTTTCCAGACTTTATACACACACTGTATATTATGTACTATATTTGTTTTTAACTGTTTCAACATAAATCAAGATTGCTTTTTTAGTAAAAATATAGGCATACCTACATAATTTTTTTTTCTATTTTTTCTTTGAATTATTTTTCTATATTCAAAGGTTAATACCTACTTATTAGTATTCTTTATTATAATAGAGATTTAACAGAGATACAACAAATACTCCAAGCTTTTACCTTAATCTGATGGTAAAACAACAATTCCTCAGATTAAAATGGAATCATGTCCATCTGGGATGTTAAGGAGTAGAAAATATAGCAATCCGGCCACTTTAAAATGGAGTTTTTTCAAATTATGCATCGGGGAGGTTGAGATGATGAGCCATGTCCGAGGTGCGCTTACACTTCTTCTCTTAACATAAAGTTTATTTATATAGATACAGGGTGGTGCGCCGCTAGACTAACTATGGGAAATCCCATGTAAATTTGGTTAACCGTAAATATTGGCTCCTCTATTAATTTTACATCAAAATTTTGCAAAACTTTTTTGAAGGTTCTTATGCGACGGACTAGCTAACTAAATTATATTATTTTCTAATAAGCCAATTCGAAGTTATTTAAAAAGCTCTAAAAAATTCTTGAAATACGGCAGCAATACAAATCTCAAAAATTATCAATAAAAATTATTATGGAAGCTGTAAATAATTTGGCAAAGGTGGAAGAATTATGGCGGTGACTTGATCGATCAGGGTGTGGAAAACGATTTATTCAATATTTCAACTACAAACGTTTATCCCGCTTGCTTTCGAGGATGCTGATCACAAAAAAACTAATTACTTGTGGCTTTGACACCTCATACTCCCTCAAACTGTCAAAAACCATCGATTTAGCGTGTTTTCGTACAATATGCAACGGTTCTCTACTGACTGCATCAATATATGTACCTTTTTTTTTTAGGAGAATCTCTAAACCATACCCTGTGAGGCAAGGTACTGTCGAATTCAACCCCTTGATGGGGGGCGGCCTACCGACCAAACTTTCCGTGTTCCTGCGGTTTCCGCGCCATTAGGCATAGAAACCTTCAACACACGTCTTAGTATTTCAGCTCTGCACGCCTAATGCGTGCTTTGTAGGCGCGCTTTGCTTCATATCTCGCCAAAGCTTTGGTACCGATATACTAAACTAAGCTGGCTTTGTCTTCTAACTAGGTAGTAAGCTTACTGTGTTTGTGTTTGTGTTTGTGTTTGTGTTTGTGTTTGTGTTTGTGTTTGCGTTTGCGTTTGCGTTTGCGTTTGCGTTTGCGTTTGCGTTTGCGTTTGCGTTTGCGTTTGCGTTTGCGTTTGCGTTTGCGTTTGCGTTTGCGTTTGCGTTTGCGTTTGCGTTTGCGTTTGCGTTTGCGTTTGCGTTTGCGTTTGCGTTTGCGTTTGCGTTTGCGTTTGCGTTTGCGTTTGCGTTTGCGTTTGCGTTTGCGTTTGCGTTTGCGTTTGCGTTTGCGTTTGCGTTTGCGTTTGCGTTTGCGTTTGCGTTTGCGTTTGCGTTTGCGTTTGCGTTTGCGTTTGCGTTTGCGTTTGCGTTTGCGTTTGCGTTTGCGTTTGCGTTTGCGTTTGCGTTTGCGTTTGCGTTTGCGTTTGCGTTTGCGTTTGCGTTTGCGTTTGCGTTTGCGTTTGCGTTTGCGTTTGGGTTTGTGTTTGTGTTTGTGTTTGTGTTTGTGTTTGTGTTTGTGTTTGTGTTTGTGTTTGTGTTTGTGTTTGTGTTTGTTTCGCTCTTAGTTAGCAATTCATATATGTATAATCTATTTAATATAAACCCATCAAGTCAACTTAAAATATGGTCTATATTGGGGAGTTGCCGCATGATTCTTTTGCCTTTTTTAAATGATAATCATTTTTATTTGTTTTAAAAAATAAATTAGTTAGGTGGATCATTGACCAAATGACCTAGAGATGGGTTGCTAAATAGCAGCCTGCTTTTTTTTAACTGCTATTTGATTCTGTATAATGCTAAATGCTACGAGGTTTAAAATTAGCTGCTAATTTTTAGCACCTTATATTTACTTTACTGTGAACTGGCGCTGACAGAGCAAAATGAGCGGTTGTCAGGTTAGGTGATTTTGGTTATCACTGCTATGCTATTTCGAACTGCTATTCCGATTTACTTACTGCGAAGTGCGAACGCCAGTTCGGAGTCGGGCCAATCGAACCGGGTTTTAGTTTGAGAGTTTAAATAGCAACTGCTATTAAAATAGCAGCTATTTCTAACTGTTATTTTTGTTTAGCAATAGCAGAAGCCGCTGCTAAACAAAAATAGCGGGTCGGACCCATCTCTAAAATGACCTTTATGGACAAGACGCGCCTGATTATATGCCTCTACTTCTTGTTTCCACTCTTTGCAATGAGCTCGCGGGCTTTTGTGAAATGAAACAGTAAGTATTCTCGTACTCTATAGGATGCTGTATTTTAATTTATTCTATTAGTTGCTGGCATGGAAGGCGTAAATGAATCTGTCGATGCTCATTTTGTCATTCTCGAAAACGGAAGGACCCGCTTGAAGTTGAAAAATAGAAGAAATATTTTTTCATTACCTGGGAGGATATAATTAACCTTCAATACTAGTTATATACGGATAAGCCCCTGTCATAAATCTTCGTCGTTGAAGAATCAGAAACTTGTTTTGACATCACATTCGGGTTTCGCAATGACGAAAACGGGAAAAAGGTGGGCCTTAAAGGTGCCCGAATTATTTGCTTTATCCCCACTCCACTATTGCCGATTTTTTGTTCTGTTCTTTTATCTCCGAGAAATTTAAAAAATATATTAATTTGTCCTTATAAAGCGATGATTTTGTCTGCAGATCGCACAATACACACACAAGCACATAAAACTTTATTTCACATAAGTTAAAAAAGAAAATAAGGATCTGAAAACGTTTTCGGGAAGTATTTTCAAAGAAAATCCAATTTCACGGTTTAACAACTCCACAAACTTAGTCAAGCGTTTCTTTTATAGACTAACAAATTAATCCACGAAGTTAAGCCAAAAATTCGTATAAAACCACACTGCACAACTAGAGTAGATAAAGCAATGAAACTAGACGTACGTAAACATACGATTAAGGCCCTTGTGTACACTGGCGTCATTTGGAATAACTAGATAATATTATTACATTGAGGGTTCTGAATCCGTCAAGGCGGGTAAAGGTACTGATGTGCGCACTTGTTGGGTATTTGTGTATTTTACCTACGAGAATCTATTGTTTTAAAAATATACTTGAAAATAAAACTATTACCACACGCAAGATTAGTGCATTGACCGCACTCAAGTATGTAAATAAATATCTATATCTTGAATTAAAATTTAACATACACCAGAAAAATTGACACTGCCTACTGATTAAATTAAAAAATTGTTGATTAAGCGGTCTTAATTAAAACTGATTAACGTCCGAATTATTACTGGTATCTTTTGTTAAAGATCATCAGCAATTTCAGTATACCCTATACAGTGTGTCCACGGATGGACCTAACTATACTTGTTAAAAACTGTATTTTCAATTTTTCGAAAAAAAGTAATTCTTCATCATTTCTTTTGCTTATTAAATAAATATAATTCACGTAAGAAAATTTTAATTTTTTTATACGGCGTGCACAAAAAATGTAAAAATGTAGATTTGCAAAATAAAAAAAATTTTATCCAACTTTTTGAATGATCAAAATAAAAGAGATTGGAAAGAGAATTTGAAAAGCCGAATAAAGTTCTGATATATGACCTGTGGTAACTACGATATTTTATATTAAAGTTAAATAAATTATTGATATTTTCCTTCAGATTAAAGTTTTAATATAAAATATCGTAGTTACCACAGGTCATATCTCAAAACTTTATTCGGCTTTTCGAATTCTCTTTCCAATCTCTTTTATTTTGATCATTCAAAAAAGTTGGATCAAAAATTTTGAATTTTGCAAATCTATATTTTTACATTTTTTGTGCACCCTGTATAAAAAAATGGAAATTTTCTTACGTGAATTATATTTATTTAATAAGCAAAAGAAATGATGAAGAATAACTTTTTTTCGAAAAATTGAAAATAAAGTTTTTTACAAGTACTTATATTTAGGTCCATCAGTGGACACACTGAGTATTTAAATGGTGTAGTTGCATAGTAGATACTTTCAAATATTGAGTTAATAGAAGCCATTGTCCTAAAAGCTATTGACTTTCATAATTCTTATACCCTGGCACCATACTTGCATTATTCGTTGATAAATATTTGATATTCGGACATTTACCGCATATATGGACAAAGGACGTGTGGATGGTCTCCAAAGCGAACATTTGTACACGATTATTCGATACCAAATATTGGCAGAATTGCCGAACATTCGTATACGCCTAGGGTGCCGGTTATATAAACAATTAATAATCAACTTTTTTTAAAAACAAAGCGCTTTGACAGTTGACATCAACATATGACATTAAATTATTGCTTGTTACGCGTGCGTCAGCAGCTTTCAAGGCGTCCTAAAATCCCTCAAATTATACATAATTTAAGAGGTTGACATATTATTTTACGTAATTGATCGGAATTGATTTAAATTTATCCAATATTTCGTGCAACTGACGGTACACACCGCACGGATTGATTAAAAATTAAATCAAAATAATAATTATAACTACACTGATAAAATTATTTTCTTTTAAACAAATGAACTGATCTATTTGCCGAAGAAGTATTGTTGACAACTAAATATGATTTGAATTAACTCAGTTTGATTTAATTAAAATATGTCAGAGTATTTATTTTTATTTGTAAAATAATTCGACTATTTACCGATTTATGTCAACGCAAACTTTAAAATAAATATCTTAGAAATAAACTACACAAGTACAAAATCCACATAACTTACAATTTAAGCGAACTAAATACTGGTAACCGTAAATAAATATTATATAAAGAACCAATTAAAAACGAACTATTTGAACAACTCGACTTTAATAATTAGGCATTAAAATCAAATTTTTAATTATTAAAAACTAACCCGGTAATCGGAAAACCGTGAGTTGCGTCACCCGCATTGAATAATTTCATTGGTCACACAAATAGCATGATGCGTCGTTTACATTTGGACCTATCTATCTTACTTTAACGTTTGTCTTTCGCCGACATTTTTCCAGATAGCTACACAGCACACCTCATTGCATCTTAGAATAGTGAAAACCCGTAATAAATTAAAATATTTATCAAAAATTTTGCGTTGTTTTTTGTAATCGCTTACTTAAAAGGGGTACCGCCCACCTTTCAGATAATTTCCAAGGCAGGAAACAATTTGGATATTATAATTATTCTATGATACGACTCAATTATACTTATATATAGGTAATTTAAAATTTATAAACACTAAATTCTTTTAAGAAAAATTTGTACACGTAGAGTAAATACAGTAAAATAAGTATAATTTGTGCAAACACTTTTTCACATTATTTTACAAGTTTTATGACTGATGTTGCTCAGTCGTTGTGTCTAGATTTTCTGTTTTGATGTTTGTTCTAACTATGTAATAAATGCATTGAAACTTTCAATATTTTACCTTATATGCCAATTATACTAATACACACAAGCGTATCAGTTATAAAATACAAACATGCCACGATAATATTTTAAAATTTAGTTTTTTCAAATTAGAACTTGTCTAAACATTAGTTTTTATTTTCCTTTTAATTTAGTGGATAGAATAGTAGTAGAGGGATGCATTCCAGTAAAATCAGGAATGAATTCAGAACAAATAACTTAAATTGTTGAAAGGAAATAAACGCCTGTGAGCGCAAATAAATGCTTAACAAAAATGAAACAGATATAGGTATATTTGTATAAAACAAGAAAATATAAAAAAATTAAGTTGTTATATATTTAGGGTAAGCAAAAAGTTATTTAAGCGAAGTACAATGATACTTAGTGTAAATTCATGTAAAAGTTTAGTTAAACAAACATGTATGTCAATGAAAAAATTTGTTATGGCGGCTAATACAATATAATGAACAAAATTAAACAATAAATTCATGTTTTATTCAAATTTCATTAAAATAAACATTTTATTAATTTAACTTTAAATTTATTTATTTCAAATCATTAAACGCATTTCATTTAAGGTAGGGGAAATTTAAATTAAATGAATATTTTCTAAAATTTTGTAAAAAGTGATTACTCCATATATAAAATATTATTTGTACCAAATCGAGTAAAAGTAAAACTTTACATAATTTCGTGGTACAATTCAAATGTACAATTGTTTGGCTAATAGGAAACAAATATTTATTTGAGTGATTGGCAAATTTTTTTATTCCAAATAATTAATTTGATCAGTGTAAAGTCAAATATTTAAAATTAAATAAAATATAGTTATAAAAAATTTTTACAGCAAAATGTAATGATTTACACTTTCCTAACTCTATAAATTCTGCTGCGCCATATTAACTAGCGAATTAATCCACGAAGTTCAACATTTCGGTAACAGGTCATTTCATTCTGTTATATTTTAATATTTATGCTCATAAGGTAGTGCAAAATTAGTGAAATTAAATCATACTTGCCCTTTCATTAAAAAAACTATACGCAAAACGCTATAAAATGGAATCAGAACTTGGAAAAACGTAAAAAACATAGTAAAAAGTAATTTCTTCGTGTTACTGTGAGTTCAGTAGCAATAAGTGTACCCATTAAAATATCAATTTACATTGATTAATTTCAAATAACTTAACAAAAATTACGATTAAACAATTTTACACAAACAATACCGGTTCGCTGTCGACGTTGTGGTCTAGTGGTTAGCGCTACAGCCTTACAGATCGTAGGCCCGAGTTCCAATCCCGGTGCCGGCAACGTCGATGTTAAATTTGGAATTTGGTTTAAGAGGTGGCGCCGTCTTTCGGAAGAGACGTTAAACTGTGGGCCCCGTGTCATGGATGTTGGCACGTTAAAGAACCCTACCCTCGACAAAGAGGGATTCGGCAAAATTACCAGATAGTGTGTGACAAATTCCCTGGCGTCGGTGATTGGCCTCGTTGCGGAAAAAGGCCGACGTAAAATAAATAATTATTAAAAAAAATACCGGTTCGCCATTTACGCGCAGCCGCATTTCACTTTGGAAGATCAGTCACGCCATCACGTGTTGAAATGACCGTTACCAAAATGATGAGTGTGCGTAGCTTAAATTGATAAGATAAAGTTTTTTTTGAATTTTAAACATTACATTTTATCAAATCATGCAGTAACACGACATTTAAAAGAATATATATACTTTTCTAACATTTCACTGCAAACTATAGACAACTTTTAATAGGGACCGAAATGATGATTTTGCATTTTACAAATCCAAAAAATTTAGAAAGGAATTGAAATGGAGCACAATAAAAAAAAATGCCAGCAAGGAAAGTCCCTCATCACACATTTAGACAAAGACGCATAACCGAGGAACAAAAACGTTAGTTTTAATGGGTTTTAAAGTAAAATTACTGCAAGAAATTCGCAGATCCTTTTTATCTTACCAAACTCTAGCTAGAACAACTTAATTAAATGGGATTCTCTGAAATGTTAGACGAGAAGTCTGAAAAAAATAGACTTTAATTTCTTTGCAGTATTATTACACCGAAAGCCCTCACACCGTTTATGGGAAATTGTTTTAGGCTAATTTTTCTGAATTTTTAGTATTTTGTAGTGCTTTGCCTTCAGGCGCAGATCCAGGATTTGTTTTCAGGGGGGGGAAGGCAAAAACTAAGGTTTTTCCTTTTTGGGGGGGGGGGGGGGGGTGATGCTAGATGGGCGAATGGTTTATTTAAAAAAAAAAGGTTAGCTGTACATTTGTTCTTAGCCCTGTTCAGCTGTACATCATTGCCTTTGTTGTTTTTATAACTGTTAGGTTTATAATCTCAAGGGGGAGCGAGGGCCCCCTTCCCCTCGTGTATCCGCCACTGTTTGCCTTGATAACATTGGGTTAAATTAGAATTTAAACTATGCTGAATTATACCTACATGAAAAGCTGACAATCTTAGAAAAACATTTAATTTTATCCACTTTTTTGTAAAATTTGGCAGGAAAAATTAGAAAATAAACATAAATAATAAAAAATGTTCACAAGCCTAAATTAAAACACTATTGTAGCTCTCTATTTTTTTTTTGTAATAACGCTTATACTTGATCTTTACGCTTTTTTAAATTATTTTAAAATGATTTTTAATTTGTTCTAAACAGAAATAAAGCAAATTTTCAAATAATTCCTCGCTAACGTTCTTTAAAATGTTAAATTATCCTCTGAAGCAATTCTTCAAGAGAAGCCGGCTGGGTTTCGTAAACTAGTAATTTAAGAAGTCCATGGGGGTAAGATCAGGTGTTCTTGGTGGCTACTCAATAATTGTACATCTTCTGCCAATCCACTGCACTGGTTTGGATAATTGATCCAACCACTCTCTCAGCACAGCATCATAATGTGGGGGTACACCATCTTGCTGGAAGTATAGATACTCTTTTCTTCAAATTTAGATTGCCTTATAAAAGAGATTTAAATAAATGAACAATCGAAGGCTCTATAGTTTGATTTCATTTTAGCATAAACTTGGCCGGTTAAATTTTCTTCAATAAAAAAGAACCTATGATATTGTCTCCCAGTATTCCCGCTTAAACATTGATGTTTTGGGGATATTGAGTATGCCACTCTGTAAAAAGATGTGGATTAACGTCACTCCACTAGCGACAGTTCTGTTTATTCACATGACCATTTAGGAAAATAAAAGTCGTTACTGAAGCAAATGTTTTTATAAGGTCATAGTACCTGAAAACTAAATTCTTTTGTGCGGATCATCATCGCCAAAATTATTTAAATTTTATAAGGGGGGAATTTGTGCATTTTTAGTACTTTCCCAACAGAATCTTTGGATACGCCGATAACTGTTGCTGAATGACGCACTGACACCTTTGAATTGATAGAAACTTGCCCAATAAACCTTAATCTGCATAATATCTTCATCGAAAACCCTAGGTTTTTTTTTGTTTCCTACAGATCCAGTTTCATGATATTTTGAAACCAAATCTCCTACGTTGACGTGGCTGACGTTTTTGTCAGGGTGTCTTTCATTAAAAGTAATGGCAATTTTCAAATAGCCCATACCTTGAGCACCATAAAGAAAAACAATTTCTACTTGTTCTTCCATAAAATACACCATTTCCGAATTAAATTGAATTCGAAGAAGAAACACAATTACATAAGTAATGGCAAAAGCAAGCAGGTTAAATTTTATATGATTTAAAAGATGCAAATTTTATTTAAGATTTTACAAAAAAGGAGTAGGTATTTGAGTTATTGTTTTAATTTAGGCATTTTTTATCATTTAAGTTTATTTTCTAATTTTTCTTGAAAAATTTTGCAAAACTCACTTTTAAAACATTTCCTCAAAATTTTTAAACTTTATCGATAGGTGTCACAAGTGGGGTAGTGCCATTTAAGGTTTTAAAGTAGATAAGAATATTTCATCAGGGGTTTAGTGAGTGTGGTCCCCATGATAGCTCATTTTTATTCCCCCGCGTTTTTGGAGAAATGGTATTTTTGATTTTTTGATATCTTTTTTAGTGTAGAAAATATTACCATTGTTAGTTTTCAAAAAAGTCAGCCTGTATAAGATCTAAATTATTTAATGACTAAATTTAAAAGTCGATTATTAGTGAATACGGGTGCAACTTGTCAATACGTAGCTGAAGACAAAATAAAATGTGGAATTTTAATTGTAATAATATTTTTAAATACGCAATTGTAAAAACGTGTTTTATATAGTAAATTGTCAATTTTATAGCTGTCCTGTAAACGATTTACCAATCACAAACAGAAGATAAAATGGCAATTTTTCCGATTGTATTTAAATTTTTAAATACAAATGCTGTGAAAACGTGTGAAAATTATATTTTAAATATACTATAAATTCCACAAAATTTTTCTAATTTTATTATGCTTCTAATTACAATAACATTCTAAATGATAGGCATCAAATTTTGGGCAAATTGTTTTAGTTTCGTTGGCCTGTACCTATAAAAAAATTAATTAAAAACCATAAACAGTGTATGAAACGATTTAAAAATCGACAACGAGATGTCGCCATATCTCAGGTCCAGTAACATCTTAAGAATGTATCTCTGGCAGTTCGTGTTTATCCGCAAACTGTATAAGGCGCTCGCGCCACCTAGGCGGCAAATACTCTGCCCTGTTAAGGTAAAGGGCAGTAAGTGCAAGAACAATGATTTTGAGTTATTGTCAATTTAGTTTATTTTGTTCTACACAATTTATTTTTTATTGGATTTTCAGTAAAAAAGTATTAAAGAATGTTACTAAAATATGTCTTATTTTTTCTCAAAATGGAAAACTCTGTAACTTTGATTTTCGATAAAAATTCATCAGCTACCCACTGCTGTTTGGCTTAACACTAGTATAATATCAAGTTGCTATTTTTTGAAGTAAATGTAAGATGTATGTAATATTCCAGCAAAAGGCAGAAACTAAATAAACAAGTAAATACTGCTGTTTACCTTCACATTTAAATTTATATATTAATTAATTGTGTAGGCAAACAGCAATAAGTAGTTATTTTAAGTAAGTTACTGCCTGTTACCATATAACATTAAGAGTCATATTATTAGTTACTGCCTTTTGCCATAGGTGATTCTGGCATAAGTTGATTCTTAATCGGCTTCAAACCCTGTGTGGACCTAGGGCAGCTACTGCTTAGGCATGCAACATGAATATCTCATTTTTGACAAAAATGTTACTTACTGCCCTTTACCTTAACGGGCAGTACTAGTGACTAAATCTGTATATAAAGACATGTTCTACCGGCGTTATCAGTCCCATCTAAACTCGGTACATCTGCACTTCCCCACCCCCTTAGGCAACCTATACGGTCAAACATTACCAGATCCGAGTCCGGGTCTGGTAATGTCAATTTTGGTCTAGTAACGTCTATAGAGTATAGAGAGACGGGTTTATTTATGCGGATTAATAACTTAATAATATTTTTAGTAAAAATAAATTTATATTTTTCCTCTACACCTTTATACAAAATATTATGATATTAAATAAAATCTAGCCGTTTATTTTCAAAATACAAAAAATTGGTTATTAAGATTTTTTGTATTTTCAGAATCTTTAAATATTATTAATTATTTGATCCGCCTATAAATTATTCAACAGGGTAGTAAAGGTTGTGTACACCTTTTAAGTAATGGATAAAGAAAACTTGTGTATTAGGTGCAAAGTTTTAATATTAATATAAATTATAAAAAAGGTATATAGCCCTATCCCATAAGTAATGTGAGGGGTCCTTTGAAGTCGCATTTTTGCAATTTATTCAAAAAATTGCAAGGAAACCAACTTAAAATTAGAAGTCCAAGCTGTTTTTTAGCAAACATAATAATATACTATATTTAAATATTATATACCGGTAGTATTTCATAACAGCAGGCTGAGCGCTTGTAACTCCTTTTATATTGGTATTCGAGTTTAGTTAAATCTACAAAAATGATTTCAGAATTTTTCCATAAACAACACATCTTTAAATTGATTGGATAGCTAGTCATTTTTGAGTAAATGTAATAGGCAAGGCACACCCGAGTAGAAAATATCCAAGAGCGATGATCGACCCTTAATACCTTGTTAACATTGATCAAACTACAACTCTCTTATCTATTCCGCGTCGCAGACAATTGTCGATAACTAATTAAATGACATAAATTACAGGGAAATCTTAATAACTGTCACCGGAAAATTCACTTAATCATCCTGATAATTGGTTGCAATTAGTAATCGCACATTATGATCTCGAATGAATTAGGGCCCCTCAGATTAGACCCTCAATTTTGACTGGGCCATTTCACTAATGGATTTTATGGTGTGTGTGTTATAACCAATAATACCTTTGCACGGAATCTATTTTCTTTATTTACCTAATGTTTATGCTTTAAATAATATAATAAAATAGATCAAAATTTACGAAAAACAAATTCAAGCAAGCTCTTTTATAATATTATCGTTGCTTTAGCAGTAATGCTTATTGTAAAATTGAAGCAAAAATAACAATTTTTTTTACATTACCTACTTAGCCTGTATACCGCACTGTGTACCGCCAGACGAGCCAAGGGAAATCCCACGTAAATCTTGCTACCTTCAAATATTCGTTCCCCTATTAATTTTACATCAAAATTTTATGGGACTTTTGTGAAAGTCCTTGTATGATGGACTCAAACACCAAATTTTATTATTTTCCAATAAGCCAAATAACAGTTAATTAATAAATCTCGTAAAATTTTAAAAATTAAATACTTCTATGATACATAGGTACCTATACCGTGCGAGCAAAAATTAATTGCATCAAAGAGGGCCTTGCATATAAGGACGTAATGCTTAGCCATAAAGCTTAATACCTGTTGGGTGTCAGTAACTACCTGAATTAACAATCAATCAGTTATTTCGTCATCTTTGACAGTCGTTACAAGTAATTTGATTCATCGCTAATTTTTCCAAATTTCTTGAACAATTCACACAATGGGCTTTACTGAACAATACAAAACATTCATGGTTGATGGGGATTTTTATCGTTTGACTGAGAAGAACTGTGGCTGTGTTTAGGGAAACAGGTTCTATACAACACAAAAAAAGGGCAAAAGACCATCTGTAAGGACAGAAGAACTTGTTGCAAACGTTCGTGAAATAATGCAAAATACGCCAACAAATTGTATAAGACGCCTGTCCCAAGAAGTGGGAAGATCTTACGGAACGAAGAAGCAGCTAAATTTATATCCTTATTAAGTGCAAGTATTCCAAGAAATACAAGCCGCAGATTTTGAAAGACGCAGGAATTACTCTCAATGTTTTACGCAAAATTTATTGGAAAGAAATGATTTATTACACCTGACATTTTTTTCGGATGAAGCCTGGTTCCACCTCTCCGGTTATGTGAATGTGTTATGTAATCAGTGAAGTTATGTGGTAACATTTCTCCAGATATGCTTGTCAACACTTTCGAAAATATGAAGAGACGTGTGAATTTATGCTTGCATGGCGGTGGACAATTTCAGCAATTTATGCAATTATTTGTCTTTCTCTTTCTGTATATTCTTACCTTGTTAATTTTGTAAATAACAAAAATAAATTTGTATTTGTCTATTTTATTACTCATTAGTTTGGCATAGGTATCATGTCATAACATGAATTTGACAAAATTTTAACCCAGATTTGGTTAGATATATCGTCCCCATATCATTGTGATCTAAACCAAGCCCTAGGTTTTTTAATCTAAGCCATCTTTGATACAAATTTACAAATAATTTTTGCTCGCGCGGTAGCTGGATGAAACCACAAAATTATTACCTTTATTTATTTAAACATTTGAAGATTAGCAGTGGAAAAGCAACTCTTCTAAGTATATTATATATTATAAGACAACAACTAAATTAAATGGAAACAATGTTTTTTAATCAGATGCTCAAACATTCTCCATTTACTGCCAAGCAATATCCTAAACAGTCATAATATTCAGTTCTTACATTATTAAGTTAATACGCAGAGTTTGCAATATTTAGTTCTTCCAAATTTTGATTAAGCACATATTCATAAATTAATAACGCTTTTAATTTGACCCCGCAGGGAAAAAGTCCCCACAGGACAACCGTCCATTTGAAGCAAATTTCTTCATTCTCAGGAGCAACTTCTTCTAATGCAGGTCCAATTTGATTCTGTAAAAGTTCTAAACAATAATCGTTTCGCAAATTCTGTTTCAAAAAAAGGTCCGATAATTCCGATGTCCAAACATTTACCTTTTAATGCTATTGTGTCCTTGTTTGTACAAAACGATGTTCATGTTGTATGCTCCATTATCTACAATTTTAAACATTTAATTGTTTAATGTGAATATGCAATCGTAGGTAAAGCAAACATTGCGTGAGAATTTTCTATAGTTATTTAGGCTTTGTTCTTATTTAGCTTGGAATGGTCTATCATGTAGGAAACATCGCAGGGAACATTGCCAATTCTCTAGAACTATTTTTCATATAGTACCATAAATATATTAATTGTTATTTTTTTATGAATAATATGGTATAACATAGAGAAAAGTCGCTTGCACATTTATATTTTAGGTTTTTATTCTTTATTCAAAAATTCCAATGGGCCTTTTCACTATACTTTAATTTATTATATTTAGAGCTGACATCCTCCAACCCATATAAAGTTTAAAAATATGAGATCATAATAATATACTTGGTAACGTCATCCCATTATACGCGCAACTCTTTTATTTGCCAGTCGCCACCTATAATATTGATATCCTTGCTTATATAAGTTAAATAGAAAAGAACAGGAGATACACTGGAGGTATCATTCAGGTAGATGCTGGAGTGTCGACCTTCAGTCCCAATCACTGCACTTGGTCGATTTGTATTGTCGTTGCCGTATTTGCAAAGTGTTCATTAGAGAGAGTATTTTTTAATATATTTTCTTAATAAAAAAACAAATTATTTTTTAATAATATGTAAATCGTAACTAAGTACTATAACAAATTCCGTCCTAACGAACTGCCAAAGGTCCGTGGTTTTCAATTGCACGAAGCTTTCTTCGGACTTGTTGCATTAGACTCTGGACAGAGTTTTTGTCGATTTCTTCAGTTTTTTGATAGATTCTCGGGTGCAAATTTTAATGTTCTTCGTCTGTAGCTTCCCAACCTTCTGCTTAACAAAGACCAAAAAGTTTTAATTGGGCGAGCTTGCGGAATGTTTGGAGGGTTGTCGTTTTGTGACACAAATGGTATGTTGTTTGCCGCTAACCAATCCCTTGTGATCCGGTCATAGTGGCACGACGCTAAAGCAGGCAATTCATTTTATTATCATCTTCCTGGTAGTTATAAGTAATGAAATTTTTGGGTATAGATGTAAGCATCTACAGTTTCAGCTCTTACCCGCCCGACATACGGGGGTCTTGATATACCCTTTTATAAAGAGGCAACCCAAACAAGAACTTTACCTTCATATTTTTTTTACTTTGTGGCAACTTCAAGTAGACATTCATCGGTGTTATCTATGTGAAAGCCATTGTTACCCTTCACGCCTGAGTGCGAAAAAGTAAAATATTTCTTGTAATCTATTATTATGACTCTCCCAGTGGCGAAATAATTTTGTCGCATTGCTCTGCAGCATATCGGAATTCTTTGTAACTAACTTTCAGTATGTCGTGGACATTTTCGTTTTTTGCCATATTTTAAATTGTTTCTTTGAAGAGTTCTTTGTATGGTTAAATGACATACCCGAAATCTCCTCCCTTTCGATAAGATGTAGCCCAGTTTATGCTTTGCACTACTTCATTTTCATGTGCTTTATCAAAAATCCTAGGTCTGCCACTTTTAGGTAAGATTAAACCGATAATTCCTTGTTTGCATTCAGCAAATATTTTCATTCTCAAAAATTCTCACAATTTCTTGTTTGGGTATCCGTTCAACAAGCTTGGTAAATACTTTTACGAATTTCAAGTTTGCATGTAATGTTGAACATTTTTTTTTTAAATGGATACCTTATTTTGCTAAGCAATATAATTTTTCAACAACGGTAACTTAATCACTCACAATATTAATTTTCAAAAGTTTCCAAAACTTTACATATACAGGGTGTCCGGAAAAAGGAGGTCAATCCATTAACCATATATTATTCTTTAAGCAAAATATTATGACTTTTAGAATGCCATTTTTCATTTTGACCCTCATGTTCAAAGTTTGAAATTAAAAATTGCTTTTTTTTAATAATTCGAGTATTTAACAAGATATTAATGGCAAATTTGGTAAAGTGTATACGATCTTAGTTGAGACAGACAAAAAAGTTTTAAAAAAAATTGATGACAGACTTGTCAAGTCCACGTAGACTATCTTCGAACATCTGTATAGGGAGCGATCAATACAAATTTTGGTATATTTGTATTGTAGTTTTAGTGTGTGATTCAGTAAATTGATCGTACCCCCAATATTTACGTTGTCTCAACTGACTTCGTATGAAGTATACATTGCTTCAACATAATCAATTACATGTTTTGTAACATGCAATAGTCGATTATTGTGTTAAGAACGAGTGATATCAGTGTACGTTCTTAGTAGGGCAATATAATTATTTCATTTAACTGGTTTATACAAATTATCTGCAAAACGCATCATTTTATCGAAACTTTATAAGAGACAAAAAATAATCAAAACCGAATGATTACCTTCAACAATTTATTTCGGAAGTCATTGGCGCACGTACTAAATAATAGGGAGGTCAGCGACTACTGGACCCCCCCTATTTTAAATATTTGACAATTGTTTTTTGTTTTGTTTTCCTCAAAAGATGTATCTCTTTATGTTGAAATAATGCAATAAATTTGAAATTAATATCTTATTGAATACTCGAATTATTTTTAAAAAAGCCGTTTTTAATTTCAAACTGTATAATATATCGAACATTAGGGTCAAAAATGAAGAATGGCTTTCTAAAAGTAATATTATTTTTGCTCAAGGGATATATGGTTAACGGATTGTCCTCATTTTTTCGGACACCCTGTATATGTTATTTCAAAACCCTAAAAACTAAAACTGGAATGCGATAGAATAAAAATCAACATTTAGTGAAAAAGCCCATTGATAATCTTATACAGAAGTACAGAGAGTCAATTATTTAAAAAATATATATATTTTGGATTAAAAATGTTTTTAGGTTTATTATTTTAGTTATTGCATTATCCTTCATACTTGAAAAAATCTTAGTCCACTCTATACGATATTAAACCGACCGACCCCTGGTATGTGCATCACCTGCAGAAATCCGTCACTGTAGCTGTAATTGTCAAATCTTGTGGTACGACCCTGGCTACATTGTGTTTATATTAATAAGGAATGATTTACCTTTTGTTACCAATTACGTATGCGACTGTAATGGTGACACTTTACCTCCCAAAAATATACCCCCTTTTTTATGATTACTTATGGTCTGCGAACACAATTTGTTTTTATTGGTTCCCCGTTAATTTGCAATTTATTTTGTTACATATCGCCCCATTTTCGTGTACGTATGATTATTAAATTCATTTATAATTTTTGTTACAGAGTATTTTTATAGGTTTCTGTATACATTTGGTATAAAGGTACTACGTAGTTTGGTAAAAGGCCGAGCGACTACGGTCTTCAGCAATGTACACTCAAGTCATTCCTACTGTCGGAGATTTCCAACATATAATTTATAAAAGTGCAATAAAAGTTAGGAGCTCACCCACTTTCCAGATGTATCACTTTTCTTCTCAAGTGGGCGTTGTTTTTCATATTGTCACTTTAAAGGATACCAATCCACATCCGACAATATTACCAGAAAACCGAACGACAACTGTCTCAGCAGTGATTCCTGCTGACGGACATTATTTTTAGGACAAACCCATCACACCGTTTTATGTAGGTACACTAATTATATTATAATATATATTAACGTTTTACAGGCAACATCATACCACATAATTATAACCCTTCTGATAACTGTACTTGTATATTGTCAATAAAATCTTGCCCTTAACCCTCCCCCGTTTCTTTACCAAGCATTGCAGATTATTATTTACTTTTATACGATGGCTTTATTATTGTAATAATGTCCACCCTTTGTTCTCAAGTACCACAAAATAAAAATAATTCAGGAGGACCAACAAAATCTGTTACAAGTTACCTAAACAAAAGGTCAGTGTCAACGATCCTGACCCATCTTTTACAACCCTTAGAAAGCAAAAGTGTATTGATTTTGTTAAAGTTACAAATAATAGTACCGTTTACCGTACCTTTTTATTTTAAAACAATAAAAAAAAATTGTCTTACAGACTTGTTGTCTGAACTTTATTTGTACTTTAGACCCCTCATTTATTTATGTCTTGATACTTTTCTGATTAGAACTATTGAAAGAAATATTTGTAAGCATTAAACTAAAGTAAAAGAATATTTAGAATTTTATATGGGCCGTTAACTAATTTTGAATTTAAGATTGTTGCTGTCTTTGTTTATTAACTGCAATCGTCGGGTTTTTCTACTGCCTTTTGGCGACACAAAAGCGCATCACGAGCTATGTCCGGATTAGTGAACCGTAAACGTAGCTCGGCGCCGATGTAGTCTGATCAATGTGTAGTTGTACCCAACAAATTGTTGTTAATACCCCAATTCAGCGTTTGGATTTAATTCCGTTCTCAAAGATTTCTAGCGCAGCAGGGTGTCGACTTCGGATTGGTGAACCGTGCAATCAATCGGCACTGGAAGATATCTAGGATAAGTGGAAAAAATCAAATAATTTGTAATAAAAAATAGATTAGCGACATTATAGAAAAAACTGGCAGCGTAACGACCTTAACTTGTGATTGGGAAAATATCGAGCATCATTTTGTCCGCTTTTATATGCTCGCCCCGCTTTTGGCTTAGTAAAGCGTGGCGTAAGTGACAATCCGTTTTTCTAAACTCAAACAATTTGACCTGTTAGCATCCGTTTGTCGATAAGGCGGTAAAATTTTACACTTTTTGTGGCTTTTAGCTTTTTTAAAACAAGAGTTCCTCTGCCCATATTACCGAACCTAAAAATATTAGTTATTTTATTTTACCCTTAGGAAAATAAACGGTCAAAAATATTTGTCTATTTTACATTTCAGTAATAGCCGATTCATATGAGCTTAAGTGAAAAATATTACAAAAAATATAACCTAAAATTTTAGTGAAGCAAATATTTTTTTTAAATAATGGCTCTGTATTTAGGAACTCTCATGAAAAATCAAATTCCAATCCTGTAGTGAAGGGCATTTTTTCAAGTAAAAAGTCTTAGGGAAAGGAATAAAATGCCCCCTTCTCCGGGCTAAGCCACCGTCTAGATTTGATTTAAACAAAAAAAAAATAATTGTTTATGCGCATAGTAATCCGAAACTTAGTAAATAATATTTTTTATTTTACAATATAAAGTTTCTTAGAAATAATTATTTTACATTATTTTATCATTAACCTCCTCCATTAATTGCAACTCAACTATTATGTTATAGCATAATGCACACCTGGTTGGCTTGTAGTTTTACCTGAAACCTTGTCATTCGTGCTTATATTACCAAGGCCTCGGAGTTTAAATTGTAGTTGTGCTCCGTTGATTTTATCGTAGATCCGTACCTGCAACAAAGGAAAATTGGGTTTAGTGTCACAATATTAGGTTAAGTTGTATTCTTAGTAAATTGTTTATTAAATTGCACGTGCAACTAACTATATATAGGTATATTTCACTTCGAATTTACACAGTAACAGGGAGCGAAACATTTGACTTATCTTCTACTAACAAAATATATAACAGTGATATATGTTTTATTTTTATTCCTTGCTGAAAAAACCTCGTAAAGCTTAATAATTGTTATAGAAATTTAATAAGATTTTATGAGGTTGATAATTTAAAAAACATTCGATTTTCCTAATGTTTTAGTAGGTTCAATCAAATTTTTGTATGTGGATTATTTCTTGGAGTTCAGTGTAATTGTTTTGGATTTTTTGGATTTGGCAGTAGAGTAGATCATGATATACCTTATAAAGTTTTATGTGAGTATTTTTAAGACGTAATTTTATGCAAATTTATTTTATAAGATTGCTTGTTATAATGTCAAAATCGATCAACAAGATAATATGACATTTTAATCTTTTATGGGCTTTAAAGAGGTTTCCCTGGTTGGTACGGAAAAATAATTAAACAAAATACGATTGGTGTTTGTTCGGGTCGACGAGCCCCTTCTACCTGAATTATATCTCGACTAATGTGTCCTGCTTCCAAGCTGTTCCTTTCTATTTAAGTTCTCGAAACAAAGATAACAATATAATCTACGGTACGACTGGCAAATAAAAGAATTGTGCATTTGATGTAATTATGTTCTACATAATTATCTGATTTCTTGTTTGCACAGTTTCTGCGTTCGCGACGTAAGTTTAATTGTGTCTAGAAATTTTCCGCTTGCACCATACATTTATGTCATCTTCTCAATACTCTTTAAAGTAGTCAAATTTATTTCAGGATACATTACGTTTTGTTAAAGAATAATAAAGTATTTTTTGTACATTTGACTTTTGCAGATTACGATTAACGAAGGCCGAAATATTACGTCTCGGCCTTTAGAGCTATTTTTTAGCTGCTTAATAGACAACTAATAAACAGTTAAAAAAAACGCTTAAATAACTTAAAAACAGCTAAAAAAATAGCTCCAAAACAACTAGAAATAGCTGAAAACAACTAAAAAAACTGCGCACTGCCTATGCATACTCCCTCTACTAACAGAATTTTAATTTAGGACTTGTATCGAGGAAAGATAATTCCAAAAAGAGACCAATTTATACTAGAATAAATTACTGTATATCTTTTTTAAAAATTAAAGTTAAATATGCAAATAGAAATTCAGTGACTACAGAGGGCAAAAATGGGTTTATTTAATATGCGGTGACGAACTGTTAAGAAACTATTTGTCTTTGTGTAGCCAAGGAGAAAATAAAAACTTAAATAATTGGGCTACTGCGCTAACAAGTTAAAAAAACTTTATCAAGTTTCAAAAGAAGCTGGTTTAATTAAAAGAAGTTGTGAGTAGTGAAACGTGCACATGATTCAAGGGAAAATTAAAATTTTGCATAAGTCCGTGATACTGCTCTCGCAGAAGTGTCGTTAAACCAACTGAAATAAAAATGTAAATTGGTTCTTTAGAAAAGTATTTCATTTTTACAGTTTTTTTTTTTTGTATAATAGTATAGCATGGAACTGTAAATGTATTATAATATACAACTGTATACTGTTTGTACCATTGACTTTGTACAAAATAGACTACATTGTTTAAATTTTGAAGAAATCAAAGATTCCAACGTTCACAATTTGTCAGGTTAGCTGTATGGTCCACATATGGTTAACACGTGCATCAAAAAAATCGCAGTTATCAAACCCTCTGTTAAGTCGTATTATATTAGATTCATAAAATTAATAAAATACACGTATAATGCAGATAAATAAAATTGTAAATGTTAATAAGATATTATAGGCAGAACAATTTTTTGTTTTGTTGCAAACAAACAGGCTATTCATGAATGAATTGCTTAGTGTATTCCAATGATCTGGTACCTATAGATGAAACAATAACAAATGAATGACAAAATCGTATTCCATTCTGAAGTAACTTCCGTTACCAATTGCGCCCCTCCACCTTGTTTGCAAAACGTATGCTCTTAAAAGTAGGTATTAGCACAATTATGATAGTATTAATACTAAACGTCTTTTATTGAGAACAAATAATCTGCAATTCCAAAAACAGTAATAATATTTCATTAAAACCATAATAAGAGCAAAGTTTAGTATTAATTAATTAGTAGCCATAGGGTTTATTCCTACACTTAACTCCTAAAGTACCTATATATAAATTACGACTGTAATAATATTTTAAAAGTAATAATAACAATACTTATTTAATATTTTAACATATTTATCCCTAAAGCCATAAATCTACAGGTTTTATATTTTTCCAGAAGAGAAAAATTTGACGTTATGTGGGAAATTTAAATCGTCTAAAACCCATAGACAATTAAAGGAAATGTCTATGCTAAAACCAAATAAAAATTATGCAGTATGGCAACGCAGCAGTGTTCGTCGTTCCATTGGTCCGAGGAGAGCGTGACGTTGTTTCATTCATAATTTCATTGCGCTTTGGAAGTTCTTTGACAGTTTGAATTTTTTTTTCGCTTTTGTGTAATAAAAAGACATAGGTCAGAGACCTATGTTGTGAATAAAACATAGAATAAAAAATGTTAGTGAATATTATAAATGAAAACATTTTTTTAGTTTTAAAACAACCTTAATCTTTTATCTTTATGAATTTTTTGCAAAAATTGCACCATGTTTAAGTTCTGCGTTTGCTTTTTTTCGAAAGCCGGAAACACTAAATTTGCCAACTTTTAATGAACCGTTGAAACCCGTTGGAGTCAATTAATTTTCTTTCACAATCACCCACTGCTGTGTAATACATGCAAATGCTCGAATTGATGCTAACATATTGTAGGTATTTAAATGACATTTTTTGATTATATGATTCCTCAAAAACGTTTATATTGTCAATTAGCAAGGGGACAGGCCAGGGGGGGCTTAGCCCCCTCTGCTTAAAATAATGAAAAAATTATGATAATTTAATTTTTTATATTACTCAATTTGCAGAAATTTAGTTACATCGAAGGGCAAAGAATGGTTTTATTGCACATGCTGTAAAGGACTCGTAAGGATTTTTGCCGCCGGTTGTTCTAAGTACCCTTTTTATTTATTTTATTTACTACTCAATTTATTCATGAATATTTGGGTAAATTAAGCCAAGCCAAAAAGTCTCTTTGAATTTTATTATTTCGACAAAATCTTTTAGGATCCTAATGTTAAAAAGAACATGTAAATACCAAAGATTTTTACATAAATACATAGAAATTGAGTTTAAAAGGAATGGAAAAATTATACACAAAAAATTGAGGCGCAGAACTGATTGTATACAAACAACCATCCGCATTTTAACTGTGTATATAGCCAAGCACAGCAAACAAATGCCGATATTTATTTTTATTATTATTACCTACTTTATTTTTCCCTAATGTGGGTTTATTTTATGACTTTTTGGCGTACGGGCACAATCTGGTCTGTAATTTAACTTTATAGGATTGTCCATAAACTATATAAGGCGTCTCAAATAAGAATGCACTTTACACGAATAAGGTAAGACATTCAATAGTTTTTAAGAATGTTTTTTTAATCAGAATTGTGGGAGGTTACCCTCCCCCTTTACGACGCTAAACTAAAGTCACCCTGGTGTGTAAAAGATTACTGAAGGTGCGCCTTTCCAGAGAATTTATTGGAATGTTAAGCAAAACCCGTATTAAATCGACTCTGCTCAGTCAGATATCATACTTTGTCCAATGGACGTCCATGGATTTATTTTGGACGTACTATGTACGTTTAACATGTACATTTTTGATAGTAGATTTTATGTCCTTTTCTTATGGGACTTCTAACGGACATCCTTTGTACGTATTAAATGGAACCTATTTTGGAAGTTAAACCCAATACGCCCTAGCTTCCTCAACTACTTCTTTTAATGATACTGTAATGCTTTAAGGGTGTCTAAAATCGACGCTAGATGTCACCGTGCGGTGCTAAGCTATTATTACGCTCTTTACTGCTTTTAAGTGGTACACATTTCATTTTTATTTAATTCGTGGGATCTTAGCCTTGGTTTACTAATGACGATATTTGGCGCCTAGAAGGATCTTTCATTGGTTCCGCTTTGACCCTTTCGTTTTTAACCTCTTTCCTCCGGTGCCAACGCTAGGGTGGTTTCTGGAGAGTTACCAGATTTTATTTTCTTTATCCATGAAATCCATAATTATTGCTGAGTGGAGCAAAACCCATTTTTAAGGTAACATTTTCATTGTTTTACAATATTTTTTTGTTTTTTGGCGCTTTTCAATTTCTCTTAGCTTTCAATTAACCTCAAATCTGACATGTTTTTTTCCTTTAGTGTTTTTTGCCCTGGAATTGGAATTAATATGGTTAGAGCCCAGAATCATGTTTCTAAGGCGTGCTGACCTAATCTCACGAATTCTCACTATTGCCCTTATTTCGGCGTAACTTGGTTGAAATATAGTGCTATGGTTGGTTGCTTAAAGGCAATGGTCTGCATGGTGTGGAGCCCATGCAAGCTTCTTACACTGCAGCCTTCTGGCTTATTGTGCGCTCCAGTTTTTTTTACTTCTACAAAGTCCAATAGTTTTCTACCAAGTTTTTCCCACTTTGAATATTTTAAGATTTTAAATATTCTACGGGATAGTGCTGCGCAGCTGTAAATGATATGAGGGGCGGTTTCGTCCTTTTCACCGCAAAGTCTAAATTCAATGGGTTCATTATAAATTCCAATTTGTTAAAGGTGTGAACAAGCAAAGCCTGTATGCCCCGCGCAGAAAGAGCCAGCCACAGGCTTTTTGCTGTTTTCTCAGCCCTTATAAAGAACCTTTTATTAAATAAAAGTAGAGTTAAAAGATAGAGCTAAAAGACAGTTTTTCTTTGTTTTATTTATTTATTTATTTATTTATTTATTTATTTATTTATTTATTTATTTATTTATTTATTTATTTATTTATTTATTTATTTATTTATTTATTTATTTATTTATTTATTTATTTATTTATTTATTTATTTATTTATTTATTTATTTATTTATTTATTTATTTATTTATTTATTTATTTATTTATTTATTTATTTATTTATTTATTTATTTATTTATTTATTTATTTATTTATTTATTTATTTATTTATTTATTTATTTATTTATTTATTTATTTATTTATTTATTTATTTATTTATTTATTTATTTATTTATTTATTTATTTATTTATTTATTTATTTATTTATTTATTTATTTATTTATTTATTTATTTATTTATTTATTTATTTATTTATTTATTTATTTATTTATTTATTTATTTATTTATTTATTTATTTATTTATTTATTTATTTATTTATTTATTTATTTATTTATTTATTTATTTATTTATTTATTTATTTATTTATTTATTTATTTATTTATTTATTTATTTATTTATTTATTTATTTATTTATTTATTTATTTATTTATTTATTTATTTATTTATTTATTTATTTATTTATTTATTTATTTATTTATTTATTTATTTATTTATTTATTTATTTATTTATTTATTTATTTATTTATTTATTTATTTATTTATTTATTTATTTATTTATTTATTTATTTATTTATTTATTTATTTATTTATTTATTTATTTATTTATTTATTTATTTATTTATTTATTTATTTATTTATTTATTTATTTATTTATTTATTTATTTATTTATTTATTTATTTATTTATTTATTTATTTATTTATTTATTTATTTATTTATTTATTTATTTATTTATTTATTTATTTATTTATTTATTTATTTATTTATTTATTTATTTATTTATTTATTTATTTATTTATTTATTTATTTATTTATTTATTTATTTATTTATTTATTTATTTATTTATTTATTTATTTATTTATTTATTTATTTATTTATTTATTTATTTATTTATTTATTTATTTATTTATTTATTTATTTATTTATTTATTTATTTATTTATTTATTTATTTATTTATTTATTTATTTATTTATTTATTTATTTATTTATTTATTTATTTATTTATTTATTTATTTATTTATTTATTTATTTATTTATTTATTTATTTATTTATTTATTTATTTATTTATTTATTTATTTATTTATTTATTTATTTATTTATTTATTTATTTATTTATTTATTTATTTATTTATTTATTTATTTATTTATTTATTTATTTATTTATTTATTTATTTATTTATTTATTTATTTATTTATTTATTTATTTATTTATTTATTTATTTATTTATTTATTTATTTATTTATTTATTTATTTATTTATTTATTTATTTATTTATTTATTTATTTATTTATTTATTTATTTATTTATTTATTTATTTATTTATTTATTTATTTATTTATTTATTTATTTATTTATTTATTTATTTATTTATTTATTTATTTATTTATTTATTTATTTATTTATTTATTTATTTATTTATTTATTTATTTATTTATTTATTTATTTATTTATTTATTTATTTATTTATTTATTTATTTATTTATTTATTTATTTATTTATTTATTTATTTATTTATTTATTTATTTATTTATTTATTTATTTATTTATTTATTTATTTATTTATTTATTTATTTATTTATTTATTTATTTATTTATTTATTTATTTATTTATTTATTTATTTATTTATTTATTTATTTATTTATTTATTTATTTATTTATTTATTTATTTATTTATTTATTTATTTATTTATTTATTTATTTATTTATTTATTTATTTATTTATTTATTTATTTATTTATTTATTTATTTATTTATTTATTTATTTATTTATTTATTTATTTATTTATTTATTTATTTATTTATTTATTTATTTATTTATTTATTTATTTATTTATTTATTTATTTATTTATTTATTTATTTATTTATTTATTTATTTATTTATTTATTTATTTATTTATTTATTTATTTATTTATTTATTTATTTATTTATTTATTTATTTATTTATTTATTTATTTATTTATTTATTTATTTATTTATTTATTTATTTATTTATTTATTTATTTATTTATTTATTTATTTATTTATTTATTTATTTATTTATTTATTTATTTATTTATTTATTTATTTATTTATTTATTTATTTATTTATTTATTTATTTATTTATTTATTTATTTATTTATTTATTTATTTATTTATTTATTTATTTATTTATTTATTTATTTATTTATTTATTTATTTATTTATTTATTTATTTATTTATTTATTTATTTATTTATTTATTTATTTATTTATTTATTTATTTATTTATTTATTTATTTATTTATTTATTTATTTATTTATTTATTTATTTATTTATTTATTTATTTATTTATTTATTTATTTATTTATTTATTTATTTATTTATTTATTTATTTATTTATTTATTTATTTATTTATTTATTTATTTATTTATTTATTTATTTATTTATTTATTTATTTATTTATTTATTTATTTATTTATTTATTTATTTATTTATTTATTTATTTATTTATTTATTTATTTATTTATTTATTTATTTATTTATTTATTTATTTATTTATTTATTTATTTATTTATTTATTTATTTATTTATTTATTTATTTATTTATTTATTTATTTATTTATTTATTTATTTATTTATTTATTTATTTATTTATTTATTTATTTATTTATTTATTTATTTATTTATTTATTTATTTATTTATTTATTTATTTATTTATTTATTTATTTATTTATTTATTTATTTATTTATTTATTTATTTATTTATTTATTTATTTATTTATTTATTTATTTATTTATTTATTTATTTATTTATTTATTTATTTATTTATTTATTTATTTATTTATTTATTTATTTATTTATTTATTTATTTATTTATTTATTTATTTATTTATTTATTTATTTATTTATTTATTTATTTATTTATTTATTTATTTATTTATTTATTTATTTATTTATTTATTTATTTATTTATTTATTTATTTATTTATTTATTTATTTATTTATTTATTTATTTATTTATTTATTTATTTATTTATTTATTTATTTATTTATTTATTTATTTATTTATTTATTTATTTATTTATTTATTTATTTATTTATTTATTTATTTATTTATTTATTTATTTATTTATTTATTTATTTATTTATTTATTTATTTATTTATTTATTTATTTATTTATTTATTTATTTATTTATTTATTTATTTATTTATTTATTTATTTATTTATTTATTTATTTATTTATTTATTTATTTATTTATTTATTTATTTATTTATTTATTTATTTATTTATTTATTTATTTATTTATTTATTTATTTATTTATTTATTTATTTATTTATTTATTTATTTATTTATTTATTTATTTATTTATTTATTTATTTATTTATTTATTTAATCACATTTGGGATGCAGACAGAACTAGAAGTTCCAAAGAAGCATCCACTATATCAGTAGCGGATTCAGAAAAAATTGACAGGGGGGCACTTACTTGTTATCTTGGGGTGCACGAAAAGCCCGCTGCTTATTGAAAATGAAATAAGATAAAAAAAATGAAAAAAGGCCAATTTATTTTTCATTAGCGGGTACATTGTTTAAAAGTAAAGTTTAATCTTCTGGTTTTATTTCCAGCAAACTTATCAATAACAATAAAGTCCCTAGATGTACACTTTGTGATCTGTGTCAAGTTAATTTCGGGTTTAGGTCTTCCCTCAATTTTAATTTCAATTTTTTGCTCAATACTTAATGAGCTAAAATTGTTTCTCAAATATTCCACATTCATATCCGTTTTGGCATGTATATTTTTATTAAAATAAGTCCTTACTACCCCAAAATAATACACTTTCTTTGTAAACAAAACCACAGATTACAGTTTTCTGTAACAAAACACAAATTCTAAAATCCTAAAATGTATGCTTTTATCTAACGTGCTTTTACGCCATCTTTTCGCTAATTATCAAACCACGTTGAAAACCTGATTTTTAATATCCATTTCTAAATGCTGTAAAGTTTTGGCATCAAATATTTGGTTGTTACAGTACAATGCTTTGTCACTGTGTTTGAAATTTTGGGTGTTGCGCTTAGGTTGGTTCGTGCGAAATTATTATGACAGGGGGGGCACGTGCCCCTGTGCCCCCCCTCTAAATCCGCCACTGCACTATATACAATAAACAGTTTATGCGGAAACATTTTGCTGATTAACACAGCAATATGCACTTAACCTAACTAACTCTACCTACGGCTATCCAAATACTTGTTGGACAAAATGTCGTTTTAAAAGTCTTTTAAAACTAGGCCAGGTTGCACTGAAAATGTCAAATTCATGGCAGTATGAATTAAAAGTTTTTGCAGTCTATCCAATGGTATATTTAAACCCAAGTTAGTTCGTCTATAAGGTAAATTAAATAAGGTTGTATGTCTTAATTCTCTGGTGGGAATGTTAAAGCTTAGTGATGATAATAGTTCTGGGACGCTGAAATTCGAGATAACTATTTTATATAGAAAAGATATGTCTCTGCGGTCAGACAGAGGAATAAATTTATATTTTTCTTTTACAAGATCTATTGTGCAATGCACTTTAAATGCAATGGTTTTGGGAAACCTGTTTTGTACTGCTGCCAGCCTATTAACATGTGTGACGTATTGAGGATTCCAGATGACAGAGGCAAAAGAGAGCTTACTATGAACAAAAGCAAAATATAGTGAGATCATTGTTTTGGGATTTCAAAAGTCTTTACAGATTCTAGTAATGAAGCCCAGCATTCTGTAAAGATTCTATTAAAGTGTTCTTTAAATAACCATTTTTGGTGTCCAGAATGACTCCTAAATCCTTTATTTGATTTACCTTCTTTAAATTTGAATTATTGATGCTATATGAGTATTCCCAAGTATAAATATTTTTAGTGAATGCTATAAAACAACACTTTGTTACGTTTAAGAAAACACTATTCCTATCACAATACTCGAACAATCGGATGAGACAATGAGATCCGCTTGTATTTTCAGACAGTCATCCAGCCCCCTTATGGGGCGATATATTTTTGGGTCATCTGCATATAGTAAGAACATTGTGTGATGAAAGCACTTTGCAATATCGTTAATATAAATAATAAAAAACAAGGGACCCAGATGACTAACCTGAGGAACCCCCGAGCTGACCGAGAAGGTATCGGACTGGAAACCGTTTACAGAAACAATCTGGGAACGCTTTGAGCAGACGCTGGCAGACACCAACCTCAGCAATTCTCTCAACCGCTTATGGCTAATTTTGTTAAAAGCCTTACTGAAGTCGGTGTATACAGAGTCCACCTGAATGCCACGATCTATTAAGCTGCAAATATTTTGAAACTAACACATTAAATTTGTTTCTAGAAACCTGCCAGGAAAGAAACCGTGTTGTTGATTAATAATGGTGGTTTTGACAGTTGACATATTATAATTATAAACTATTTTTCCCAATATTTTAACAAAGATGCAAATTTTACTTATTGGTCTATAGTTCGTAACGTCATCTTTTGGGCCAGTTTTAAATATAATAATTCCTGTTTTTAACGACGACTCATATATAATTCGCAGTGGATAAGCCAAGTTCTCCTTGCAGGATTTTATAAAAATAGGTGGTGCTCAATCAGGTCCTGCACCTTTTTTTAGCTCCAATTGAATATTAAGGTCCAAAATTATATTATTGCTAATTTTAACAGTAGGACCTGGGCACAAAGAAACTGGGCAAGACGATATTGTGGTTGGAATATATACGCTTTTGAAAAAGTTTGCGAAGCTGTTACATATATCTTGTCCAGTTCTAGCGACCCGGTCTCCATAACGAACTGTATTGGGTATGGACGTTTGTGTTGTTTGTTTTTTAGATGAAACGTAGCTTATCAATTACCAAGTAAAATATATTTATCATATTATTTGTGTCAGATGAGGTAAGAATATTTTCCCAGTCAAAATTGGCCAATTTCTCATTTATTGCCACCTAATCGGCCTTTTTAAAGTTCAGAATTCTAAGTGTATTGTGACGTAGTGGAACATAAGGAGAATTAATTAAAATAAACTCTAGTGCAGGATGATGAAGATCCTCCCTTACCAGACATTCCTTACTCCTAGTCACCTCCCTGATGCAATCCCGATTACACAGAATAAGGTCTAGTATTTTATTATTATTATTTACTATATTATTATACTGCATAAACTAAAAGTAGGGGAGAGAACATCAACCATGCTGGCAGACCTGATTTCGATATTTGAGGGCTAAAAATAAACTTCTTTTTTAATGGAATTCCAAGAAATAGCTGAGACATTGAAGTCTTCGAGAAGGGTTGCTGTCTTATCCGAAAGATAGTTTTCAAGAAAATATAGTTGATTTTTAAATAATGAGAAAGCAGAATTGTCACCTGGAGCGAGATAAACGCAACACAAATATAATTTTTCACCATTTCTTGAATCGATGGATAGCCAAACATCTTCAGCGTCGGACTCAAGGTCAGGACACTTCTTGCACTGCAAAACACTCCTGCCTGCCACCAAAACTCCACCGCTGTCCACTTTAGAAGAGGCCGAATCCTGTCGGTCTCTTCTAAACACATCATAGTCACTAGAACATAGTTCAGATGATAACACTCCACTGTGCAGCCAAGTCTCTGTTAAACATATTACATCGTAATCTGAAGATGCCATTGCGTGATAAAAATCAAGGGTTTTTGTCCTAAGACCCCTTGTATTTTGATAATATATAAGTAACTTATCACCAATTAATGGATTATTTCTTAATGCTGCACGTATCTCAAAGTGAAAAATTTATATATTTTTTGGATCATGTCCCTTGTCTTAATCAACATAATACGGCTCGTTTCATCTTTCCTGATAAATATGTCACCATTTTTTGTCCAGACGAATTTATAATTTTTATCCTTAGCGGCCGCTCATACGTCTTTATAAATTAATATAACAATTTATTTGAAAGTGTTAAGTGTTCATTTATATAAAAATTTTCGTTCTAGGGGATCCGCTATTTACGTCATGACGTTTTTCTTTAGCAGCGGCTAAAATTTTTTCTTTGTACGTTTTTGATGATAGCCTTACAATTACATTCTTAGTCTTGTTTTTTGAAAACTTGTTTAGCTGAACTCTATCGTGATCGTATTCGATATTTTCTTTTGTTGAGATGTCACAGTTAATAATTATAATTACATATTTTACCGAAAACATCGTACAAATTCTCGCTTTCTTTTTCATATACACCCTGAATTTCCAGATTATTTGATCTGGAAACCTGATCCAGATCATTAACTCTTGAATCCCGCGTCTGCAGCTCAGTCTTCAATTTTTTATTTTCAGCCGCAAGAAAATCGGGTTTCTTAATGTATTCCTCGAACTTTGCCAATTTTTTTTTCAAAATCGGATATTTTAGCACTGCAAAAATTTACCGAATCGAGCTCCCTTTGGCACTCCTTCATTTCACGCATATCATCGCGAAATTCCTGAATGAGATATCATGCCGATGATCCCGCGGGGTCTACAAGAGTCTGCAGGGCGAACCAAAATTTCTTATTTTCCTATTTCCATATTTTTTAATTCCGTCGAAAAGGTATAATGGCAACGGGTTTGTTCGTTGTTACCCAGAGCATTTTTTTTAATTTAATTTTTTCCACTAAGTAATATTATTTTATAAAAATAAAATTAAAAAAAATGCTCTGGGTAACAACGAACAAACCGGTTGCCAATATACCTTTTCGACGGAATTTGTTCCTCTAGTTATCGCCTCCTGTTAATATGAGCAACTTTACTAAATGTAAAAAATATGGAAATAGAAAAATAAGAAATTTTGGTTCGCCCTGCAGACTCTTGTGCGGGGTCTCGACCAAGCTGTACGGGAGGCGACGCAGACGACGCAGTACCCTGCCGAAAAAACCTCGTAAAGACTTATAAAAAAAAAACAATAGAAACTTATAAGAACTAAGTCGGTTATTGAAACAGTAATTCCTAATAATTTATGGGTCTTTAGAAGGTAATTTTCTATGAGAACTTATACGTACCAATCAGGAAAACCTCTTTAAAGAGCATAAATGATGAAAATTTCCTATTATATTTTTGATCTATTTTATGAGGACTTATAAGTGCTCATGAGGAATACCATTTATAATTAACGGATTTCCGAATATTCTATAAGCCTGTATGTAACAGTAATTCCTAATATTTTATGAGTCTTTAGAAGCTCTTTTTCTATGAGAACTTATATGTACCAATCTGGAAAACCTCTTTAAAGCGCATAAGTAATGGACATTTCCCATTATCTTTTTGATTCATTTTTATGAGAACATATGAGGAAGACCATTTATAATCTGATAAGACCTTACAAGTCTTTTTGAGGTTTTAACAATATTTCCTTATTCATACCAACAAGGTTGAAAGTGTACACCCCTGGTGGGGAGGGGAGAAAAAAAATCCTACGTAATGATAAAAATAATTGTACACTTCGATCAGTGTACTGATATAATTAACACAGTAAATATAATGTTGATGTGAACAGACTGTCATCAAAATATACAACTATTTTATTTACAGGTGTACATTTAGATCACAGTCTATCAACATCCACACACATTGTGTTGATGGTGCCAATAACTGTGACTGGAAAGCACAATTATTTTTTCCACAAATGTACATATCGATGGTTAGTAGCAATACCACATAATATCAACATTTTGTAATGTTTTAGGAAAAAGTAAAAAATACCTCATATTGACTTTATTCAGTAAATACAATAGGTACCACGTTTCAAATATCACCGGTTTGTGAAATCATTTAAAAACGAAACAACCTATTTCGATTGGCTGGATTGTAAAATACGTTTGTGCACCGTTGCCACATGGTAACAGGATAAAAAAGCTGTAAAAATATCATTTTGGCAAAATGTGATGATACATGGTATCGCCAATTGCCGTTAGGCCATCGATATATAAGGTTCATTCGATTTTATACTAAAAATTTGGAGTTAAAAGGGAGCGTAACATAGTAACTCGATAAAAATAAAAGCAACAAATCTATTTAAAACACTTTATACCTAGATATTCCCTGTATAGTGTGACTCTAATACATAGTCCTGCACACAAGTTTCAGTATACTTATTCATAAAAACCTAATTTAAGAAGTTTAATCTGAATCGATTTGGAACCATTTGAAAAAATTGCATTTTAAAAATGTCTGCCAAAATTGTAACTTTTAAGCAGGGAACACCCCATGCGTAAATTATTTTTAAATCTTGTTAAAACTTATAGGTACACTGATATGTATTAATAATTGTATATGTTTCCAAATTTAATACTATTTTCTGAAATATTGATGTTTGAAAAATGCACTTTTTATAATAATTTAGCTGGCTGTAGAACATTTTATATCCTAAAAAGCATTGATTCTAATTAAAATACAAAAATAGAGCAAAAAGTTCTACACATATTTTATTATTGAATTTTGACATTTTACCTTTGTGATTCAGTGATAACTATTAAAATATACTAATATAAATAAAACTTACTTTAGTGTAGAGCGAAAAACGCTACTTTCCGATAATTTAAATTTTTTTCCATTTAGCTCCATAGGTAAAGATAATAAAAACGTCTTTACCATTTTTTCAGTTGTAAACATATAAAAACCTGATATAGGGTAATCCAATGAACAAATACCAATATTTTGTAATTCGTTTATTAACTGGTTTGGAACGGTTACACTTATTCTAGTTCATCGTTTCCTAAAAAAAAAAGAAATATTATAGTAAAACTCTCTTATAACGCAGACATTTAACCCACTGTTATAAGTACCGCAAATAAACAAGTCCTGGCAGCTATTATAGAGCCGCTTCTTTTTTGGTCAATGATTTTAAAGTAGTACAACTTGTTTACAAAAATTATTGTAGAATTTAAAGGATACATAATAGTGTAATCAATTAAAAATCAACTCTAACTGGTTAAACAAAAATTAGCCAATAAAGCCTACCATGAAGTAAAACTTATCTGATCACTTATTGTCCATAAAAAGATTAAATTATAAAAATACACAACTTACTCTATTCGCTGGTGAACTCTTCAGCTTTCTTTCCTCCTAAAAATACATAAATTTCAGTTAAAATATGATTTTCAACGTAATTAGGTAATACACAACTTACCCTGTTCGCCGGTGAACTCTTCAGTTTCCTTTTCTCCTAAAAATACATAAATTTCAATTAAAATATGATTCCATCGATTTTATTAATAAATTTTAAAGACTGCTGTGAGGTGAAATGTAATCAAATTAAATCAAATCAAATCAATTTGATTTGATTTGATTATTAATAAATTTCAAAGACTGCTGTGAGGTGAAATGTATGTATGTACACCTTAATTTCAGTTAAAAATTCAAGGTAGAATTTTAAAACTTAGGTTAGGTAATAAAAATGCATATTTTTTAGAAAAAAAAAATTGAACATCACTTTGTGTTCAGTATTTTAAATGTACCGTCATGTTTTCATGGTTAAATAGTCCTAAAAATCTCCTTTTTAGTACAACTGTTAAATTGTTTTCAAAATTGGCGGTCTAAA
The DNA here is from genome assembly GCA_963969555.1 of Polydrusus pterygomalis. NCBI lineage: Eukaryota > Metazoa > Arthropoda > Insecta > Coleoptera > Curculionidae > Polydrusus > Polydrusus pterygomalis. The sequence goes on along the minus strand of OZ018381.1, from coordinate 3,164,988 downwards.
AGCTATTATTGTTAAATTGCGTGGGGTGTTATTTTGTCATTATAAATGTCGAGATAAATGTCTAGCGGTTTAATCGGGGGTTTAATCAAAAAACATTTTTTTATTGCCTTTAAACTGGAATTTGTAAAATTTTAATTAGGCTACTTGCAAAAATATTAAGTCAAAAATAAACAATTTTTGATTTATACGATTTGTACTCTTGTAATGAAGTCGCTAAAGAAGTTTATAAAAATAACATGTCCATAACGTCGAAATGACACTATCGAATTTAAGCTTCCTGTCAAATTTAATGGCTTTCAGGTTCAGGCCCTCATTTGAAACAAGATGACAAGTTGTGATACATTACTGAATGGGACATGTCTAAGATTACTTAACCAGGCAACTTCAATTTAAAATAATGAACTTCGAGTCACCTACAGGTAAACCAGATATTATAATTAACAACGCCTATGCGTTTTTAACTATATCTCTAACCCAAATTTCTAATTACTATCTTTAATGGTAACAGAATTAAGGTGTGTACAATAATTTTGTCGGTTAAAGATAAAAACAAACATATGCAGCTTACCCTGTTCGCTGATCAATTCGTTTTCCAAGTCTAAAATAAATAAATTTTTGTTAAAATCTTTTGTGGTATTTAAATATAAATAATAAACTTAAATTGTTAATGTTGAATGAAAAGCCTATTCTGATATTCTACACATAATAAAGGAGGTTCCTTTGATTATTCCTCAAACAGGAAGCAAGAGGAATTAAAATTTACTTTTACTAAAAAGAAATATTGTCAAATTTATTGTAAAAAATATTGATACATAGGTACTTAATTTGTTGAATTACAAGATATAAATATTATCTCCTAATTATTGAAGACAGTATTTTAAATATGGTGAGTAGCAAAACATAATTATCTAAAAAAAGTTCAATTCCTTGTAAAATTACTAATTAATTCGATAGCTTGCAAAGACATCTATAGAAAATGCATAAAGCCTGAACATCTTATCTAAAAATTAAATTATACCCATTTTAGACAGCTTCTGGTAAAATGCAACCATTATATCAAGAGCTAAAAATATAGCTTTCAAACTTATACAGCTTGTTGAAAGTTTTCTTCTATAAGAAGATAAGTGTTGATTTCATCAGTCTTCTTTTTTATTTAGATATAGGGAAATTAAATAAATCTAAAAATTTGGGAATATTAATGTGGTCAATTATTTTGGTTGCTTTTTGATTGGTTATGACTTCTTGTATTTCTCCCCTTATTTGAAATAAATTTGCTTTCATTGACGTGAAGTTATTATGGACTTCACTGGTAAAGCCTGTCTGTAACAATAAAATTTAAAACAATATCAATGCAAGGTACATTTTATTAAAAGGACTTTTCAGGAAAAACAATTTAATAGGAAACATTAAGTAAAGAAAACGTATGCAGTGAAGTTTTTATATCAATGCCTTACCTAAATTGTTTTTTAATTCATGACAACCCCAGTTGAACTGTGGTTATGTGGGAGTGGTTGTTTCAAGTTATAGTTGTGGTCAGTGCTGCACTTCTTACATTGAGAGTATCAGTATTCTGCTTGTCGGCCCTATTTTGTTCTAAAAAATTTATAGACTTCTAAACAATTCAAATTTATTAATTGGGAAGAACCACCGTATAAAATTAAACTGTTTAAGCAGCCAACAAGACCAAAATGATAGTAATGACCAGGGACAATAGATTTTATTTTTAATTTTCTAGGCGTTTCTAACAGTGTACGAGCATCTAATGGAAGACTTGGCTCCAGTGGCTGTAAGAGTTTTAACAAAGCATTTAAAGCTACTTGAGATATTTCATATCTCACTGCCCAATCGGCTAGTAATGCCCTAAGTCCTAAGTGATGAAGGTAATATTGCTTGTTGGACTGGCAAACAATAGTAGGATTCAGTTCCCATGGTCGACAACTTAAACGAGGAATTGGAAAGTTCATTATCAGTATCAAAGGATGCCTCTGCCAGTCCAACATTTTCAATAGTTTCTTCATCAATTAACAGTGGGGTATGAAAAGATGTAGAAGGCTCCGAATTTGAATAATCATTAGAGGTTAAAAAGGGATTGGATCGTCTAGCAAGTCTATAATTGCGTAGTTAAATTTTTGGCATTGTTAATTTCTACATATAAAATGTACTTACCTTATATTCCTTCAGAAAAGAGAACTGCAAGCTGCAAACACAACTCAAACAACTAAGAAACACGAAAAAACCGGGAATTCTTAAAAATAAATGCGGAAGGTTACACGAATCCTGCAAAAACATGGAAAAATTTAAGGTTAATTGTTAATTATTCTCTTATTTCACTTCGGTTTGGTCCTTTACTTTATAACTTTAAATTTAGATTAGTGTGTTTCCGTCCTATTTTATTTTATACAATTAAAAAAGGAGAGAAATGGATCCAAACCGCTAATATTACAGATCGAATAGGTCAATGACGGATGACATATTTATAGGAACATTGTAGTGGGTAGTGACTATAAAAAATAAAAGATTTTTGTTAGTTCAGTGGCGACAAAAAAAACTTTCAGTTTCGGTACTTTTGTCGACATTATAATTTTGTGGAATATTACAAAAAAAATAATTGCTAACCTGGAATAACATAATTAACATATAGGTATGTTCCAACTGAAATAAAATCTGTTGTTAGGTATAAAAATAAATAAATAAATAAGTTGTTTAGGAGATGTACAATTAAACATTTTTGCTCAATAAAAAGCATCTATTAAAGAAATTTTTTGCTCTTCCGTTAATGGACATCGTAAGGATTTCCGTTGAATGTCCCTTATTGTCTATCCATATGCAGAACAGAAAAGGATATCCAGTGGATATCCTTAGAGTGTCCATGGACACTATATATGGATACGTTGTGGACTAATTTTGGATGTCCGTAGGATGCCGTGTGTTATCTGGGTACAGTCCTATAAAATCTCATAAAATTATGTCCTTTTATACCCTTATAAAACATTAGGAATAGGAAGTTTGCTTCTGCATTCTAAATAAAACATAGAGTCTTATAAAATCTTATTAAAAAAGTATGTCCTTATAGAACCTCATAAAACATTAGGAAAAATCAAATTACTTGTCTATGCATGGGTTCCAAAAGAGCATACAGTCCTATAAAATCTCATAAAATTATGTCCTTATATACCCTTATAAAACATTAGGAATAGGAAGTTCCTACTGCATATATTCAAATAAAACATAAAGTCTTATAAAATCTTATAAAATAATTCTGCTTAAAATTATGTCTTTTATACTCTTATAAAACATCAGGAAGTGTCAAGTTACTTGTGCACTCATACGTCCAAATAAAGCATATAGTCTTATAAAATCTCATAAAATAATTCCGCATAAAAACTACGTCCTTATATACCCGCATAAAACAGTATGAGACATCTAACGACTGATCTGTTTATAAATCCAAATAAATCATATGTTCTCACTGGACCTTAAAAACAAATCCACATAAAATTGATTTTCTTATAGACTCCGATAACACGTTAAGAAAGCCGTATGCGGCAACCTCATCAAATCTCTGAAACCTGATAGATCCTTATAAAATCTCTTAGAGAATTTATGAGACTTTACGAGGTTTTTTCGGCAGGGTACCAGCCAAAGTGTTACCAAGTGGCGATCGACTTAGGCGTTGATCTGCCGCAGCCGTACCCCCACGACAATGCCTGCAAATCCACTGGACACCGTCCATGCGCATCGCATCGAGCTGACTGCTGACAATGTCGATACATTACAGCGTCCGTGATAGTGACCTTCACAGAAACCACTACATTGAAGGTCCGTTTTTTTTCTATTGACTGGTTCGTTGCAATCCTTACACAATTTACTAGTCATTTTCGGAATTATTAAACAATTTTATCAACAAGTAAGCCTTAAAACACAATAGTTATTATCTTCACTACCGGTCGATAAGGAAATCGGTATTTATTTTTATTTTTATACCACGAAAAACTGTACTTTTGTTAAACGATCCGGAACGACGTGCAGCAAGCAGCACGAACCGAACACACTGTTCGAGCATTATCGGCGAGTTCAGGTAAGGCGAAATTTTTTTTATAAGTACCCTAAGTATTCGTAGTCAACCGAAAAAATGCTATATAAACATACTTTTATCCCTCTCCTCTCCCCCCCCCCCCATTGGAAGTTAGGTCAATCGTTGTCCTTTACTACACACGTCTTACCAATTATTCCACAGTTGAACCGTGAATAAAAACTGTGTACATAAGTATAGCATGTTTTTTTTTATTTATGTCGTTATATTAAAGTTTAGTACAAAGGATAAATACTTTAAAACCAAAAGAAAAAACCCCTTTTGTTGTAGCTCGTGCTTGATACCGGAAAATTGGTACAGCAGTAACCTAATTCCGTCTGTTGCTTTATTTTGCGGTGATTTCCCATTTAAGAGCCTGTGCTCCGTAAAATGAATTTTCCTTTGTGTGTACAATGAAAAAAATGGATTGTTTTTATAGCCATGTATGCTCCAGGAGTAAAAAGAAAATCTTTTTCCTCAAAGGTTGTTTCTCAATAGGGAATTAAAAGCATTTTACCACTGTTACAAGTTTAATTTCCATTTTCTTCGCAACAAGGAAAGTAATATAAAGGCGAAGAAACTACTGCTACATATTTTACGTGGTCATAAAGATAGCAGTGCTATTACCGCTCACTTCGTTCTTTGTAAAATACAGGTTGGTTGGTTGGTTGGTTAAAGGCGGGGGTCGGGTTCGACCAATAACTCCTAGATGATAAAGGACAGAGTGCTCTAAAGAAATTTGCTAGTTACGTCACGCTCTGGCGTCCTATTACGTTTTATGCGTCATTTGCCTATTTTATCCAGTTGGCTATGACCGCCTTGCTTCGACAGGTGGCATTGTCAGATCATCTATAATTCCTGATATACTTTGAAATAGGTTTTCTTATGTAATGTCTTTACTATTTTTGCTTATAACATAACATTATAACTATGTTAACTTAGTTGTTATCACAAGCCTAATATAATTTTACAGATTTAGGTATTTTATTGGAAATATTTTGTTAAATAAAAAAAATTAATATAAAACGAATACAATCGGACATGCGAAACGCTTGAGTCAATCTGGCAACGTAGCAACAGCTGTTAGTTAGTTTTTAGTTTGTTTGGTTAACGCGTTCGCAATTACAATTACGCCGGGTGTTTTAATTTCCGTGTATTTAGTGAAAATATATAGTGTTTCCGCTTCAAATAGTGTTTAAAATAGAGTTTTAAAATGCCGAATCGATTTTGTGTAGTCGGTTGTAAGGGTAATTATACCGCCGGCCCTACAGTTGGTGTTTTCGGTTCCCCCAAAATGAAGAAGTTAACCAACAATGGCGACGGGCAATTCATCGCGAAAATTTTGTTCCCAGTGCAAATAGTAGAGTTTGTGAGTACCATTTTACAGAAGAGGATTTTATTTCGACGATTTCCCAACAGGACACGAAAACGGGTGAGATCGTTTCAGTTAAATTAAATTTACCAAGATTAAAAAATGATAGCGTACCAAATAAGTTTCCAAATTGTCCGAATTACTTATCAAAAACGTTAACGCATCGAAAAAGTAGGGAAGAAAAGCTTAAAGAACTAGACGAAATACAATTTCAACAAGGTATTGAAGAAAGTAAGTGTGAAATTTTTAAACATAAAGAACTAACAAGTTATAAATCATTTGAACAATTTAATAATTTGTTTAAAACCTTCAGTTTAGGAAGGATGGTTTATCATTAATGAAAAAACTTCTAAGACCCTCTTTAAAATTAAGCATTCTCCTGGTCCTTTAATTACGTGGGCTGTTAAAATAAACAATAATTTAGAAATAAGTTCATATTTATATGGACAATCAGTAACTTTACAAATTGATAAACAAAAAACGCCCTTATTGTCAAGTAGTTTGGATGAATTGCGAAGTTTACTGGAAATCATTGATTGTTCGATGGATATTCTTTCTTTAGACTCCGAACAAGACAATAATCTTAATCCCGACCAAGAACCCGAAGATAACAACAGGAAAAAAAAAACAGATATGTCACAAATTAATAAAATCTTAAACTTTGTTTCAGATTTGTTAAAAAACTTAAAAGTAGACACTGATATTTTAACACAAGGGCTACAATTTATCTCTGAAAAAATAAAATTAAGAACTTTGTCAAAGGAGCGTTACAGATATTTCTCTACAACTATGATATTTTGTTCGATTGTATATACAATCAGAAAATACTTAATAATCATGAGAATAAATTATTAAACATTTTTTCTCAAAAATCATTTCTGACTAATCTTGTATTTAAATATATCCTAAAACAAGATTTTTTAATTTACTTTGATGGCTGCAATACACATTCGGCACAAACAATTGTTGATATTTTACTTAGCAGTATTAGCAACACTTTGATAAAAAATTATTGTAGCAAAAAAAATAACCGATTAGGTAAAGGTAATAAAAGGAAATTAAATACATACACGAAATAATTGAACCTCGAGTACGCCACACCTACTAGGTAAACATTAAATTATTTTAACTTAACAGTGGCTAGGTAACTAATAGACGCGGTCATATCTAGTTTTGTAGTTAGTAAAAAAAATAAAAAGCCTACAAAAAAAATTTACCTACCACACAAGAACTTACTACACACTTACACTGCATCAAAAGCTTTACACATACACAAATACTATCACAGTAAGCTAACACAGGTAACTAATCCAATGATGAGTTGCTGTAAATTTTTCTCAGTATTTAGGTACTTGTAAAACCTCGAGTACCTATCTAAACTTTTGAAGAAATTTACTATCTGAGGATACACAAAATCAAAGATTATATTTCCGACAGAAGAAAAATTTCATAGGTTAAGAGTTCACCGCATGTAAAATAAACCCAATGTTTGCCCTCCGCTGTCACCGAGTTTCTCCGAAACCGCCCATACGATTTACTTCAATTTAAAAATATTGAAAGTCCTATCCTTGAACTCGGTTTCTCATGTAAGAGATTTTCCGATTGCCCTTTCGTTTTCAAAATATACTATAGTTTGAGTTGGTATAAATAGGCCAACTTTAAATATTATTTTCTCCCAATGAAAGGCCTAAATTAAAAATATTTTACAAGACAAACAACGTTTGAACCTTTAACTATGTAGTGATACCAAATTTATACCTGCCTAATTAAATTTTACTTGTGATATTGGGTGACAGCCGAACGCCTGCCATTATTTTTAAAATCTTTATCTTGGAGATCGTTATTAGTATAGAATGTACCAAAATTACGAGCAAAATTACTTATTAGTTTTAAATAAGCAAATATATCTTGAAATAAATTCGATAGGTGGTGCATGTCGCGAATAAAAGCGATAGTAGACTCCTTGGTAGACACTTTAATGGATTATTATTTTTTATAAACTTTATAAATACATACCTTAATACAATAGGGAGGTATGTATTTATCTAAAAAATACAGTAAAACATTTAAGACAAATTAAGTAGGTTAGGTAAATTTATCTCTATCTAAATATAGGGTTTTTCACTTATGTTATGTTTTAAGTAACGCATAATTTACGTTAATGCCAGCTTAAATATGTAAATAACGATAGTTTCAAGTGTATAGGTAAATTTAAAAGTCACACAAAAATATAAATCTTTGTATAAATCCTGAAAAACATATAATAGGTATAGCGTATTTATTTATCTATAGGACGCCGGATGCTGACGTCACAAATAAGCGCTGTGTCCTTGTGTGTAGGAGTTGTTGGTTCGACGTGTGGCCCGAGCTTCTTACACTGCAGCCTTCTGGCTTATTGTGCGTCCCAGTCTTGTTAGAAAATGTTTGTTCCTGCTACGAGGTCCAGTAGTTTTCTTCCAAGTTTGTCATGCGGAGGTTATCGCCACATTGAATATTTTCGAAGATTTTGAATCTTTTACGGTTTAGCGCTTCGCAGCTGTATATAATATGGGAGGCGGTTTCGTCCTCTTCACCGCAAGGTCTACATTGAATGGGTCCATTATAGACTCCCATTCGTTGAAGGGTAAAATACAGGAGTGGAGTTGTAGTAGTTGAGGAAAGGCTTAGCGCCATGTACCTCTTGTCTACCACATACCTCGAAGGGAGCAACCACGTCTCCTTGGTGCGACTTGAAGAATGTTAAGTAGAGCGCCCCAATCCATAGGGATCAGTGTCACTCAACAGGATACCATCCGTATAACCGGATCCTCTGGTTTAAGGCGTCCCCCAATCTATCCGGATCGGTACCAGACATGCGCCCCTTTTCTAGGTCACGGTCCGTACTGAATCCTTTACTTGTTTCAGGTGTAGCTCACTACTCGGAACATGCCGAAGGAACAACCGAATCATACCGGCGGAGTCCGAGGGCGCCACACCTGTATCGTATCGAGGTCATCTTATAACTACCGTCACAGAATATATAACTATGTAGTGCGTAGCTATACATATATTCTGTGCTACTGCGTACCTACATATTTTGTGTTACAGTGTTTTTGCCATTGAGAATGCCAATGTGTATTTCATTTGCTGCAATACTACATAGTACGGTGGCCTGGTCAAGCTTTCCGCTTGCGATGCATGAACGGCACCGCTGCGCTAGGCTACCGCCATACAGGAATGGATATAACGTTTTTAAATCTAAAATACCTGTAATTATCTATACGTTATAAATGTTTACTTTTAATCATTGTGTGTTTATCGCAAAGAACGAAAGATCTCTTGTAGGATAGACCAAACGATTCATTCATGAATAGCCTGTTTGCATGCATCAAACATTCATACGTGTTTGACAACAGCTATTCTTTTAATTTAATGCATGTGGTAAGTTTAGAGAACCATACAACTAACCAGATAAATAGGGAACAGTGGTATCTTTGATTGCTTTAAAATGTAAACAATATGGTCTATCCACAAGAGGTATTTGCAAGGAACAATAAACTAAAGTAAAATGCCTTTGACTAAACGTCTGAGTAATTAGTTTTTTTAGGCATTTCCATTTTGTTTGCTGACTAATACTATATTCGCGATTAATGACTATTATTTACTTGGTTGAATAAAAACAAATGTCTTAATGTTATTACCGCTATAGGTGAATAGTATTTTTATATTCATGAGCAAAATACTGGATTGAATTAAGACTCCGAACGTAGCATTTCAGTCTTAGAAGTTTTAATCTGCCATAGACCTAACTTAATCCGCAGAATTATTAAATAAACTCTAACAGAATTAGGTGTTGGTGAAATTGTCTTTGCCTCGTCCTTTGTTCTATTCTGTAGCTGAGTAGAGATGCTAACGCAGCTCCGGCGAGCGGACCGTTAATATTACTATAGCATCTGCGTCCTGATCGGCATAATTTAGCACGTTGTCAAGTTGTGTTAAAAATACGGCGATTGTGATAAATTTAAACAGAAGGTAAGTATCTATGTGTATACGATGTGAACGAGCAGGGCCGATCCTAGGGTGTCGGCCGCCCGCGTGCAAAGACCTATTATGCCGCCCCTCTAAAGATTTTTTCCTATTTTGAGTAATACTTAACGTTGACGTTATAAACTTATCTACATGTACATCATAGGAGTAAAAAGTTAAACATTAATAAAAATGCAAACTACAAATAAAATTTTACGGAAAAGACTTTATTTTGGGGCCATCTAATATGTTATATTAGCGACACCTTTTTTTCTTTTTACTTTAACAAAATAATAAACCAACAAAAATATTACTTTTAAAACAAAAATAGACATTTTATAAGTAGAAATGTAAAACAACAGTATTTACCAGAAAATATAAAATAACAAAAAGTACTAAAGCATAAATCTCGCGAAACGAAAAGTATATAAATCAAACCTTCCTCAAAGACTACCTAATAATTAACTATAAAATAATATTTCTAGCTTTCTGAGAAGCAAATTTGTCAATAATTGCGGTGAGATCAATTTTTTCAGAGATTTCGGATTCAATAGAGATTATGGCCAAATCTGAAAGTCTTTCATGTATCATATTATTTCATAGGTAATTTTTAATTTACTGAAACTTCTTTCACCTGAAGCCACAGAAACAGGTAAGGTTAAAAAAATCCTTATTGCTAGAGCAAAATTTGGAAAATGATGATGAGATCATTTTTGGCTAAAATTTCTAATATTTTAATTGGCTGTTTTTACCTGGAAAAATATCTTTAAATGAAGTTATTTCATTAAAGAATTGTATACCGTCTATATCTTTCACAATAGTTCCTTCCTCCTGTACCTGTAACTTAATATCTAAGTCCATGGTTGTTCTTATTTTCCCTTTATATACTGGTAAAGTCGCGGAAAAAATGCCAAAATGATTTAGAAAAAAAGACCGCTAAAATAAAGTTTCCTTTATCCCATTGATCTGCGAGCCGCGTGTCGTCCTTCGGCCGACCGCGGCCGTTTGATTGAAAATCTTTAATAAATAAATCCATTTCAAATAATTCACCAAAATATTGTTTTCTTCGTCGACGATAATTTAAAGTTATCTTTTATAGTTTGATAAATGTCACTTTATTTTTATTTCGAGCAATTCGTAAAAAGTTTTGCTTGATTGACAGAACTATCTGCGGCCTATGGCCGCCCCTTGTTTTGGCCGCCCGCGTGCGGTGCACGCGCTGCACACCTGCTAGGATCGGCCCTGTGGACGAGCTTTACTGTTTCTTTTTATTTCGCGTAGGTATATTATTAATTATTTTATATTTCTCTGCTGAGTCACCGGTCATGGCCTTTTCGGTAAACACGTCGAACGTATGCAAATACCAGCTAATGACTTCTGCACTAGTTGCTTAGATGAGAAAGAGGAGCAAAGTATTCAGCATTTCATTTGTGAATGTCCTGGCCTCGCGAAAATTAGGTTTAGTGATCTGAAGGAAGTAAGCACCTTACAAGTAGATGGACTTACTAAGTTTATTAACAGTAGTGGCTGGTCTGACTGAGCTGCCAAGATTCTTCTAAGTTCTACGTCACAGTAACGATCAGGAAGCTGATGCGGATAGGTTCCGTGGAACACGTGGTATCACAACGGCCCCTATAGGAGTACGTGAGACTGTTTGGACGGTGCCAGAAGTTTTCCACTCTAATCTAACCCACCTAACCTATCTCTCTACTGATACCCTCACATGACTCGATGATTATAGTTTTCGGGTATGCAGGCATCTGCCAGCCAAAAATGTTGTTTCAAACACATGCTGAAAATGTGTCTTTTCCGCATTCAACGGCAGTTGCGTGCGGAAAAGTATAACTTTTCGCATGTGTTAGAAACAACATTTTTTCTATGAGCATACAGAAATAAATACAACAAAATAATAACATTTTTTTGTTTAAATAAATTTAAAAAAAAACATTCAATATTTTATTTATTATTTAAAATAATAATTGTAAAGGAACAGTTAGTTGCATTTGTCAATGTCAAGTTTATAGCTGAGGTCAGGTAATTTTATTCTGATGGATCCGATGTTGGTCCTATACTGTGCAAATTAAAATCAGGTCAAAATCAGAGGAGGAATGCCTCAAATTAGACGTGGAAAGTTGGATGGACAAAATTTTGTTGAACATTAGCTTTTTTTCCGCGAATTCTTCCAAATAACCCTTGGCAACGGATGTTGATTTTCAACCTCCTAATTTCTTAATATTTGTTATCCCCTCTCTTGCGTTAGCTAACATAGTTGCCGAAGAACAATGGACACAGTGTCCATCAGTGTACAGTAGAGGATTTTGTAAACTCAAATATTCCGCGATTTCGGAGGGCATTTTTCCGAAAATATTTACCCCTACACACTGCACTGCACCCTTTTTATCGTAGACAAAAAGTCGTCTGAGGGGGTATTGGGTGGTCGGAGACTTCTGTATTTTCTTTATAAGGTCAGAGATAACAAAAATTCTTGGTAAATAATTTTTGGAATCAAAAATAAAAATAACCAATACGTTTTTTTAGATAAAGAAGAATTGAAGATTCAATGTCATTAAGGTTAAGTTTTGTAGGCTCATTTCGGCGAAAAGCACCAACCAATCCAAAAATGGTGGCGACTTTCATCATTAAATATACCTCGTCTGGGACTTCATGTAGAAATCTTGCAACTTACTCTTCGGTAAAAATTTTTGTTTTTTGGTTCAACATTTCTTTTTAGGTTGGCTGTTAATTTCAAAAAATCCCTATATTTATGTAATTTTTGATTTTCATAACCATTTTTATCTGACATATTTTGACCACAAGGTATTAGGCTTATTTGTTTTCTAAGGTTCAAAGATGTATGCTAAAAATACCTCTGCTTTTAAAGTTTTTACGTGTTTTTGTTGGCATCAAATGGTAAATAATGAAAGCTCATTTTCTTTTCTATGACGGGACTTTTCTAGTAATAAGTTTAAGGTTGCGTTTTCAGCGGCTTCCAAAATTGAATTAGGTATTGCTTTATCAGAACTTTTGTCCACATTTTTCGAAAAAATAACGTTATAAGGTGGAATTCTCAACATCATTCAATCTATTGCCAACCTATAACCGATTTCGCGTTGTTTTCCTTGGTTTATAATTTTATTAACTAACATTTAAACAAAATCAAAATCGTCGGCACATTAATATCTGACATATTAAAAATATATCAATTATGTGACATAATAATGTTAAAAGAAATCTTATCCGCTATTCTTTGCTATAGAATTATTAACCTAAAATAATTGATAAATAATTAAAAATTTACAAGCATTGTTTAGTTGACATGAAAATAAAAAGACAGTAATATATGAGTGGTACTATTATTCAAGTACCTATATATTCATGTCTTGGCTAATTAAACTAAATCACTATGTACGGCGCGGCGCGTAGAAAAAAAAAAGTAAGTAACTAGGTTGGTTCATTTCGGGTACTATCCTAAGAATAACTGAAAATATGAAATATTTTTTATACATTTCAATTAGGTTTGGAAATACTGTACCCAGTTAGTTCAAGCGAAACGGGCAACGTCGCATGGCAGTAAAGTTTGAGACTGTTTTGCCCTAGACGATAAGGGTAATATTAGCTATTCAAATGAAGAGTCAAGTTTTAATCAAATCTTACTGGAAAAGCAAACTCTGAGGAGAGAAAAATGAAGTTTTTTACAAATAATAAGAACTAAATGCAAAATTCAAATTACTAAAAAGTCTCGGGTAAAAATCGCTAGCTGTATTTCTCATAAAGTTGTACAGTGACAGGTGGAAAGTGCAAATCAATAAATAAGTTCCCACTTTTGAACTAAAAGAAATTCTTTTTTGATTGTAATTATTAATTATTTATATCTTTAGACTGTGATTCAATAAATTTGGGTTGTACATTATTTTACAAATGTTTATCAATTACAAATTTTAATATTGATTAAAAAGTAATAACGTCGATGTTAAATTTGGAATTTGGTTTAAGAGGTGCGCCGTCTTTCGGAAGATACGTTAAACTGTGGGCCCCGTGTCATGGATGTTGGCACGTTAAAGAACCCTACCCTCGACAAAGAGGGATTCGGCAAAATTACCAGATAGTGTGTGACAAATTCCCTGGCGTCGGTGATTGGCCTCGTTGCGGAAAAAGACCGACGTAAAATAAATAAATAAAAAAAAAATAATAAGCACAAGGCATTTTATAGAGTCAACTTTTTCTAAAAATAAAGCGTTTAGACAGTTGACACCCACATGTGACAACAGCTGATACTGGTTTCTTCCTAAAAGTTCCCAGTTCAGTAGTGGGCCGTAGCAAGCTCACGCGACAGGTTTCAGGGACTAAATTTTTTTGGTGTTTATTTAAGTTGAACCGTGAGTAGAATAAACCAGTTTAGGTTAATTAACTCTACTATTTCTATTAACAAACATTTCATTTGTCATCATTATTTGCTATGATAAATTTAATATTAATAGTTTATCGATTTTATTTATGGTACAATAGGTTGCCAAACCTTGCGCTCCCTAAGAACGAATCCAGCTGTTTGTATTTAAAACACATGGCATAGGTATTGACAGCTTTCTACTAACGACGCAAAGGTCAATTATAATATGGCAACGCAGCATTGAACGCGAAACGTACACAGACGTACCGCTTGCCGCGTGGCTCGCTACAATATTTGGGCGGCGAAACTCTTGTATGTCGTCAGGGTTTTTTTCCGAGGGTCCATCCGTGTGTCGGATGCACGTCGGCCAGGATTGGCCCATTGTGCTCACCCTTGTTAGTCTTACACCCACTTATTAATTCTAGTTCCTTGCTCCAGTTTGTGTAGGTCAACTGGGGAGAGTGCTGTCAGGGTTGTTTTTTCCATTGGTAAGTTTATTAGTGCATATGTTAAGTGTATTTCTTTATTTTTCTAATGAATAACGTCATAACTTTTAATCTATCGCACGTTAAGTTCAATGTTTCAATTGAAGGGTTTGATGCAGTAACCGTCCACGTGCACTCTACACAGTTTTGAGAAAAAATCGAAAAAAACGTGTCAGTCACTCAAAGTTAGAATATCATAAAAATGGGTATTATATACATTTGCCACAACCAAAATCCAATTGCTCGAGGTAGTTTGTGTGTTGACTTTGTTTTTTAGATTTAATATTAAAACTTGCACATAGCCGCTTTTTGCCATCAAAACAAGGAAAATTTTTGAAATAAAAGTAAAAAATGTTAAAAAAATATTTATTTGGTAGTTAAATATAACAAAAACGAAAACAAGTTATTCTTACTTGCATAACTAAAATTAAACAAAGGAGATTCAAATATAAAAAAAAAAACATTTATATCTAAAAAATTAATCGGAATCACCATGTTCTTGATTATTGTCTGTTTTTTAATGCCGTCGTAAAACAGATGGCAAATGGAAGGAGCATAGTTTCTCACTAACGGCATAATGTTGTCATATTTTTGCGGTTTTAGCGGTAACTTTTTTGTATATGCCAAAGGAGTTCCATGTAAATCAATAGTGGTAAGGTACACCGGGGTAAGTGGAAATTTGGGGCAAGTGGAACCCAGGCTTATTCCTAATAAAACAATGTTCTGTAAAGTGGCTCCACCTATTGCATACTAGCCCGCCTACATCCTTTACATACCCTGTTGCATAGAAAGCTTTTAGCGATTCATTTGCGCTTCGACAGTGACAGTGTTGTCAAGGTTGTCGATTTACGTCGCATAGCGAGCTAGCACGTGTTTTTTGTCGGTGGTTGTAACACACACGAAAGTTATAGTACTAATTAAACTTTTTGAGGTAAGTACATCATAAACAATATTTTTTTGTATTTTAAACTTATGGGTCACATAAATTTGTTTACACTGAAGAAACAAGCTAGCTTACACTTGCCCCTAAATAATCACAGAATGGGGAAAGTGTAACCTATGTTAGGTTCTACTTTCCCCGGTCAAATGGGAATGGATAAAATGTTGGCAATTAAAATACTAATTAACTTTATTTTGTTAGACATGGTACGTACCTATGTTCGGAAGAAGCCGCCACCTAAAAACTCGAAAGAAATTCTAAAAATTGCTATAGCACCAGTTAAAAATAATGAAATGACGGTGTATAGAGCATCCAAAATTTATAATATCCCAAAGGCCACACTTTTTAAACATGTAAAAGGCCGAAGGGGTGTTAAAAGCTCTACCATGGGTAGACCCACTGCCATTCCATATGAGGAAGAAGTGAAAATAGCCGAAAACATCAAGCTTATGGAAAAATGGGGGTTCGGCCTTTCTAAAAAAGAAGTATTAACACTTATAGGCCGTTATGTAAAGGAAAAAAACATTGAGACACAATTCAAAGATGGAATACCAGGCGACGATTATTTTATAAGATTTAAGCGAACGTTGATTACTTTACTTTGTTAAAAGATATCATACAAGGTATTCCTCCATCACGAATCTATAATATAGATGAAACGAGCGTTTGCCTAGACCCGAGCAGAATTAAATTTGTTGGCCAAAAGGGAACAGCTGCTCATAGGGCAACAAGTGGTTCTGAAAAAGAAAACATTACGGTATTATTGCGTGCAAACGCTTCTGGAGAAAAATTACCGCCGCACATTGTGTTTAAAGGGAAAAATATATGGGATTCATGGCTCGCAAAACGTGAAGAAGAATATGTAGAGATTACTTATTCGGCAACAATAAAAGGCTGGATGGAAAGCCAAACTTTCCACAATTATTTCAAAAACAATTTTCTGAAAAACATATCAGCTCGACCTAACAAAAATATATGTTGGCGATTGGGTCGTCATTAAATTCGATCAAATGAAGCAGGTTAAAATATACGTGGGCCAGCTCACCGAGAAAGAACCATGTCTGTAGGTAAAATTTTGTCGAAGAATTGGTAAGACATCCACATTTCATTGGCCTGTTGTGGAAGATAGAAGCATCGTCAATGAAGATAATATTTTTATGCATTTACCCACGCCTATAGTAAATAAACGAGGAAAAATATCTTTTAGCATTGTTTTTGACACATATATTGTTGGTTAAATTGTTAATTTTTTGTTAATAAATATAAATATTCTTAAAGCATGCAAAAAAATTAATTGTTTACACTTACCCCGGTCAACGATCTTACGTCGAAATAAGAAAACGTGCCTTGGTTTACACTTGCCACACTAACCTGGGGCAAGTGTAACCCAAGACCAGCGAAAATAAAAAAAATCCTAGAGAAAAAGAGAATTTTTTTTATCGGTTTCTATGTCTAACCATTAAGCCTGCCCACTATGAACAAGATTATGAGATACATTTTTTTTTTAAACACGTTTTAACAGGAGGTATTAAAATTCACGGTTCCGCTTACCCCGGTGTACCTTACCTGGGTATTTATTTAAAGGATATTCGAAAGTAAGGGCATGATTGTGAGTTTCAGATACAGAAATATTGGCTGGAGACTTGGCATCGTATATAAATATTCTATATTTTGATATTGGGAAGGGTTTTATTTACAACCGAAGATTTTTTAAAATATGGTTCAAGATATTATCTAAAATGAAATATCATTTCTTGAGTGACCCGTTTAACAGTGAACTTCTTACCACAGCTTTTTACTATAGAATACCATTCCTCCTGAAATACAAAATCTCTTTCTGCGCTTTCTGTGGACGCAAGGAGCAAAAACCGGACATGTGAGCAACGCGGACGCTTTTTGCTGCCAATACTATCAGTCGCAAGAACTGGAACCGCTAATACGTTTGGCGCAGTAGAAGGTCATGTAAATATAACCGACGTTTTATGCATAAAACATAGACGGTTCTTGCTCCAAACGATGCAGTGATATATTTTATACCAAAAAAAGGCAACATCTCAATTTTGGTACTTTTGGATTTGACCGGTTATTGCACCAAACCCTTCAATTGTTAATAAAATTAACGCTGTAGTTTTGCAAGCCATTATGCTAGTAAACCATTAAGACCCCCGTACAAGTTTAAAATATGGTGAAGACGATGGTAAAAGAACTTAGCCCAGTCCTGTCTCTGTCGCCAACATCTTAGCGTAAAATAGACCCGACTTCAACAGGGTGTCATAATTGCTAGGTGAGCTACGACGCAGCGTGTTCTTAGAGAAATTTGACTGTACCGCGTGATTCAGGAGGAACACTTACACTATCATTTTTTTATTATTTAAATTACAGAAATAAAATTTGGTGTTTTTATAATGTGATATTATTTTGCATTTTATGACATGACGGATGCAATTTTGTCACTTACGGTTTAAACAGAAATTACCGCAACCTTAGATTTTTAAATAGAACACCTTATTATTTTCGGCTATATCAATTCAGAATACCATTCCAAATTCAACGACATCTCATACGTCATTTTTTGACACTTAAAATCTTTATTATTTTTATTTTTTTATCTAGATAGCAATTCATAGCAATGAACTCTCTAAAATGATCTGCTTATAAGCCAAAATGTAGATGAAAATAAAAAATTTTACTTTACGATTTTGATATTTTATTTTAAAATTATACTGCTATACACCAGAACCCAGGTTGTTTCGGTAAGTCATCATTAAATATAAGAAATAGCTGGAAACCTTTCTTAAATAATTCTAGAGTAATACCGCGCACTGGAGTTACTTAGGTACCAGTTGAAACGCTGTGATTTAAAACAAATAATGACTCTCCTATCATTCAAGTCCCTGTATATTATTACTTACACTTTGTCACCCCTCAATATGCCATCCATAATGCTTACACTCACCTAATTTTCTCAAACCGCACGGTGTCGCCGGCGTCTCCTTTTAAAGTTGAGTATTAAATTGAGGCGATATCCCTTCTCATCTTTTACAAATTGCAGCCACTTAGGCCTCTCTTAGGCCCCGGTTATACCCTTTTAGATAATATACACTCCCGAGGGATACTATTCCTATATTCAAATTAGAATTATTGTCGTTGATATGATACAGTGTGACCTAGAATTTATTTAAGAATATTTTCTATATAAACTATATCTCGGTGACAGTAATGAAACTTTTCACCGAGGCCTGTATACTATTTTATTTACAACTACATCCGACATCCACTTCTTATAATTTTTAACTAAAAATATTATTAAAAGAAAAATGTCATTTTGACGTAGTATAGGTATATTAAAAAAATCAAATAAATTTACAAGTAGGCATATTTTCAAATTAGGCGACGGTTGTCAAGGAAATGTTTGTTTGAAATTAAAACAATAAACGTCAGTTCTGTTCAAGTCTGATCTTTTGCGATCAATACAATAAAGTTTAAAAATTAATAGAAGAAGAATCAATGGAGTGTACCCCGCCGGAAATAAGGGGAGCCGCTGAATGAAATGATAAAATTTTAGTTAAAATATCACATTTTAATGGACTGAAAATGAGGGCGGGGAATCGGGGTGGGAAGTCAGGGCGTGAAGTAGAGGTAGGTAATGTGACACTTTCCAACCTTCAATAAAGTCAGTAATGTCAACATTACATGTATGGTTGTAAATAAAATATTTTTCCTATGAGCGTGCTCAAAATAGTACTCTTCCGCATGCATTTCCGTGCGCAAAGTTACACTTTTCCGCACGCCGTGCGGAGAAAATTTTCAGTGCGGAAAAGTAAAAATACTTTAAAATCTTATTGATAGGGAAAATTTATATTTATTTTAGTAGATGTAGACTATTTTATGAAACGTGTGGAGCCGTTGCAAGTGTACTCTCTTTTACCTTCTATTCGTAATTCCCGATATTTGCATTTCGGCTTAATACAAAAAGACCCATATTTTTTAAGTACCATGTATAAAAGCCGTATTATCACAATAAGTGCACCTGTTTACTTTAACACATGATGTCAGATTTTTAAGATAAGTATCGTTTTACACAGTAGCAAATTTGACGATAAATTTAAACAGAAATTTGTTTGCTACTAAATTTTAACATGTAATACACACTTACAAATTTTATTAGAAAAATATTATAATATTTTACGAATATATAGAAATATTTCTATATTTTATCAAAAAAATTAATAAAAGTGCGCCAAAATATGCGCAGTAATTTCAAATAACACTTGTCAAAATTTTTTAAGAAAAGCCGAAAAAGAAATGTTACGTTTGATTGAAATGACATTCGGAGGTTATATTTGCTATTTCCTAAATTACTTCATTTTTATTTATCGAAAAGCTTGGTTACATATAATTTGACATTTGCCACCATTTTTCTGGGTTGGCCGAAGCTTACAGGCACGATAAGCTTTGCAAAATAATGGTTAATCACATAGAGGATAAAGGAAATTTGATAGTCATCAAAATCCCTGATAATAAAAGCAATACTTCAAGAATCTCTATAGTATCCAATGAAACAAATAAATAACATTATTTATAACTCTATTATAAATATGCAAATTTGTAAAAACAACTCTATTATAAATATGCAAATTTGTAAAAACAACTCTATTATAAATATGCAAATTTGTAAAAACAACTCTATTATAAATATGCAAATTTGTAAAAACAACTCTATTATAAATATGCAAATTTGTAAAAACAACTCTATTATAAATATGCAAATTTGTAAAAACAACTCTATTATAAATATGCAAATTTGCGAAAACCATCCACTCCGCGCAGCCTTTTTTTTTCGTGCAGTATAGACTAGGGCTCGGAATTGTATTCGAATATTTGACTATTCTAAATTCGAATTTTTTGTTAGTTAAAAAATTCGACTATTCGAAATTCGAATAATTGACTATTCGACTATTCAAGTATCTATTCGACTATTCGAATTATTCGACTATTTGAATAACATACCAAACGACTATTATTCGAATACTTATATTTTAAAAATTCTTAGCCCTAGTATAGACAAGAAAAGCATGCAGTACTTAATCTGTTGGAATAAATTCATTCGGCAAAATGCCTTCGGAAATAGGTGCATATCTACAATTGAAAAATCCAGAGCAGTTTATGTCGTTCTTCGGCTACCATGTTGGCCGATTCTGGAGTAGGAATCACTAATGTGAACCGACTCGGAGGCTGAAAATCGACGACTGTCTCTGCGAGCTACATTAATAATTCAACAAATCAAAAAAATTATATGTCGAATAAAATATTGGCCACAAACTCCCCTTCTAAAAATCAACCTTCATTCACTCCTATATACAGCATGATACAAAGAAAACAAGATATTATGCTAGATCGCAGCTATAATTTCGTATGCCTTGGCGCATGGCGTCATCTGGTGACGAGAATTTGAATTTGAACTGGATTCATCAAAATCAAAATCAGCCTAAACCCTTAGTCCTAAAATCATGAAATTTCGAGAATGTCTATTCCTTATAACGTAGGCATCCACTAAAAAGGGTTTTTTCGAGAATCAACCCCGAAGGTGACTAAAACGGGAGTTGAAACTTTTATAGGAATTTCTTTATCTCAGAAACTAAAATTAACGGAGGTCTAAAAATTGGTACATAAGTTCCTTTAATTAAATGATAACATACATGTTTCGTCATTTTTTTAAATTCACTTAGGGGTTGAAAAATGGGGTGTAGTCGATATTCAGTAGGGTACACAAAACTTTCTATAAATTTAAGCTATATTTCTGAAAATTGGTACTATGCTTAATCTGTTAAAATAAGCAAATTTTGCCCTTAGGGGTAAGAACGTTATATTGGAATCTTACCCCCTATAGGGGCAAAAAATTTGCCAAAACATCAGAACACGTTCTTGCTTATTTTAACAGAGTAAGCATAGTTCCAATTTTCAGCAATATAGTTTAAAATTATACACATTTATAGGTACTTCCTCCGCACCCCCCTCAAAATAGACTACAACCCATCTTTCAACCCCTAAGTGAATTTTGAAAAATTGCGAAACACGTTAAACATATTATTATTAATATAATACATATTAAAGGAACTTATATACCAAGAACCAACTTGTCTAAGTTTAGTCAACATAACTATTCTAAGTTAAATCAACATGAATCAAGTCATAATGTTAACTGCCCTTCCGCCCTAAGTAAACCGACCGGGTTTGCAATTAATTTTTTCAAGGTTGATTAAAAAGTTATTGAATACATTTTTATTTTCGTTTTTATCTGTTATGAAGGTCGTAGCTCGTTACCAATAAGTGCGTAAAGTTCCTTTTCGAAACGCAAAAACGAATCCGAACTCCGCTTCGCGTCGTTCATCTAACTGTCTGTATTTGCGTGCGGCACAAAAGCCACTATGTTTAGTGCATAATTGTGTTATAGTGAGAAAAATGCGACAGAAGATGGAAGTGGCAACGAATCTTAATAGGTTAATTATTTTATTAAGATAATACAAATAATATATCATAGAGACATTTGTAAAATGGTTTATAATAAACTGTTGTGCACCAGTGTGATAACCACATATTATTGGCTATTTTTTCTGGCAACAAACGCAAATAATATAACCCTGTACTTTTAAAAGAGGCGCGTGTCGATCGCTATGAAGTTACAGTCAGTTGGAATGATGCTGCCACCTAAAATTAGTGGATGGCAACCTATAAAAACCAAATTCGCATTCGTACACAGATATTATAGTGTGCAATTTATATAACCCAGGGCCTTCTGAGATTTAAGGGAAAATGAGAAAAACGGAATAAGGCCTGTTCATTCGGTAATTTTGACGTTTAACTCTGGGCAATCATCGGTCACGACATATTAAATACTTATTGGCTATATAGTCAAGATACAAAACCAAACTGTATAGCCGAGAAGTAAACCAAAATAGTAGTTGATTTTTTGACGTTTCCGCGAAGTCCTAAATGCAAGTGGGTTTATAGCCTACAGACTCGGGAGGGAAAACACTAACGATCCGACACAAAAAAGCCGCCCGATCAAGGTTCTATTTCAAGATATTAAGGCAAAATCATCTCTACTCAAATCTAAAAAAAGAGCTCAACTAAATAGTAAGGATTTGGGCTACACTGTCAACAACAAAGTGTACCTAAATCATGACCTGACTAAGGCTAACCTAGAGTTATACAAGGAGGCAAAACTATATAAAAAGGACAACGATTACAAATACATCTGGATTACGAACGGAAATATCTTCCTCAGGAAAGATGAACAATCCAAAATTATTCGAGTAGAAGACAAGAAACAGCTGAAAAACTAAGTGAGCCCCGTAGAAAACTAAAGCTTGTTTATATGAACATCAGGAGTATTAGAAATAAAATAGATAGTGTGCAATGTTCTGTGATAAATGAGGACTGCGATTTGCTATTGCTGACGGAAACGTGGTTGACTGATAGGGAAACATTCTTGTATGATATTGTATATAAACTACAACGCTGTGCATTCATGTAGGGACTCCAGTAGGGGGGAGGTGTTTCGATTTACATAAGGGATACACTGCAGTTCTGTGAAATAGGAAGGTCTGAACCCAATAGTAAAATAAATTGGATTTCTGTAAGTGTGGGTAAACAGAACTTAAAAATAAGCGTTGTTTATAGGCCTCCTTCACTTTCTGGAGTAGAACTTCAATCCTCCTGGGAAGAGATCCTCTTAAAATATCCAAAAAAACATTTAGTGGTGGGTGACTTTAATGTAAACTTACTGAATCAATCCCGTGAAACATCTAATTATAAAAATTTAATTACCTTAACAAATTTTAAAATTCATAATTTTATCAAGGAGGAGAATGCTACCAGGGTCGCTGGCGGCACTTGCAGTATTATTGATCATGTTCTTTCTGATAAATATAGTAATTTAAATTGTAAAATCTCTGTTAAGGGCAATTCTTTGTCCGATCACAGTTTGTTGTCAATAACGGTAGAGGACAATGTCAAAGTGCCTAGTAAAAAGGTCATACATCAGGTTAAAAAAATTGATTATAATAAATTTATAGAAATATTTCATAACAGAATGGGGAATAAAAATATTTCGTCGTTTCGAGAGCTAACTGAGTTGATCATAGAGTCTAAGAAGCAATCAGAACGTGTAAACATAATTAAAGCTCATGAAAACAATGACTGGATTGACCGGGAAGTTCTTGAAATGATGAAAGTTAAAGAGGAAATATATAGGAAAAAGTTAAATGATATTAACGATAAAAAAGTAGATGCCGAATTTCAAACAATAAAAAATAAGATTAACAACAAAATAAAGTCATTTAAAAATAAATATTTCAAAAAAAAGTGGGCTCAGGCGGGTACAGACACAAAAAAACAATGGAAATTTATTAATAACTTCTTTAAAAACCGCAAGTCTGACACCCAAATACCTAAAATTAAAATAAATAACTTAACTTGCGATAATCCGGTTGAAATTGCTAATAGCTTGAACAGTCACTTTTCAACAATTGGGGAGTCTATTGTGTCGGACTTGGAGAAAGAAATAAGATAACACGACCCAGTGGTGTCCGTGTTTGCAGCGAGGTAGGTTCGCAGGGTAGTGCGTAAATACGGTTGACCAATGAGAACGAAATAATGGAAATCATGCTGGGACTGAAAAAAAATTCAGCTTCCGGACACGATGAGGTCTACTTAATCTGAGGGGAGATCTTGCAGGAGTGTTGACTAGGTTGGTCAATAATGTTCTGCAGAGTGGTTCCTTCCCAAAAGAATTAAAAGTTAGTAAAATAAGTCCAATATTTAAGTCAGGCGACAAAAAGTGTATGAATAATTACAGGGCTATCTCTGTGCTTAGTGTTTTTTCAAAGATCGTTGAAAAAATCATTAAAAAAGAATTTTGCAGTATGTTAATGATAATGTTTCCATTGATGAGTACCAGTATGGTTTTCTAAAAAACAGTAGTACCTTAAGCGCAACCGTTGACTTTGTTAACCGTATTTCTAAAGCACTTGATAACGGGGAGATAGCTGTTGTGGTTATGTAGATTTAAAGAAAGCGTTCGATGTAGTTAGTATTAATATTTTACTAAAAAAGTTCAAACATTTAGGAAACTCAGGTCGAATGCTTAATTTAATTGAAAGCCATCTCACAAACAGGGACCAATATGTTACAGTCAATAATGTTAACAGTGATCTAGCGTCAAATAGTTATGGTGTCCCACAAGGTTCGGTGCTCGGACCACTGCTGTATTCCTTATACGTACTTAACCTGAAGTGTGTTGGGCTTAAATCACGCTACTATACCCTTGCGGATGATACGGCTATGGTGTTTACTGGAACAGATGAACAAGAGCTATGTAGGGAGATCGACAGGGAGCTCAAAAAGTATATGGACTGACTGTACTCTAACAAACTAAAAATCAATATCGATAAAACTAAATATATGATCTTTACACAAAAAAATAAACGAATAGGAAACATTACATTAACTATTAATAACGTAGAGTTAGAACAGGTTACTAAAATTAGGTATTTGGGGCTCATCGTGGATGACAGGTTAAATTGGAATGACCACATATGTCATGTTACTGTCAAGGTTGTACCTATGATATCGGCAGTTTTTAAATGCAGGAGCTATTTAACAGATAACACTAAGAGCATGATCTATAATGCTTTCTTCTTGTCGCATATTAGATACTTATTGCCCATCTGGGGGATGTGTAGCCAGGTATATTTTAATAAAGTACAAATTCTTCAAAATAAAATATTAAAAATAATGTATAATTACGATAGGCTTACTAATACAGATAGATTGTACAAGGAGTTGAATGTACATAAACTAGACACTCTGTTACAAATTGAACAATGCAAGCTTGTATATAAAGTGTTACATGGGCACCAAAAATCAAATGTAAATATTATATTATCCAATCAGGTGCATAATTACGAAACTAGAATTATTAATGATGTATATCAAATTAATACTAGAACAAATATAGGATTGTATAACCCAATTGTAAACGCGTTAAAAGTTTTTAATCGCCTACCAAGGCATACAAAAGATATTAACAGTTACACATTGCTTGTCAAAAGACTGAAAAACCACTTTTCTCGTATGTAGATAGGTTTAGGAAAGTTCTTACACTGTATTATTACTTTAAGCTTAGTATTATCGGGGCCAATGCTTTTATGCACTGTTTAGAGAATAATGTAAAAAGTTATATATTATGTAGAGCAGAAGGTCCGAATATGGGCCATGATGGTATTATGGGCCACCATATTATTGGCCAACTCCTGTACCAATGTTGTATCGATCATATCGGTATCTTTACAGTATTACAACCCGAACATTTTTATAGCTTCGGCTTTTAATATATAGATGTCGCAGAGAAGAAATTTGTCGGTTTTAATTCTTAAGATTTTGAATGTTTATACAATTTCGTAAATATTTTGAGTTATCATCGAGAATTTACAATACTTTAAAGTTACAAATTGGTAAGTATATAATAGAAATGTTACTCTTTGAGATGCTTTACAGATTTTTGCCTGAATTTGCTTTTGAGCTTCTTATTTCCGTTTTGATATTTTTGTCGTTAGGTTTCCAATATGGGCCAATCAGTTGTTCGAAATATTGGCCAGGCCCATATTCGGACCTTATTTGGTGTGTGATTCTAGAAAATTAAACTATTAATTTTTTTTAAATGAAAATGCCTTGAAAAACGAAAAAATATATTTCAAAAAATACAAGGAAGCATTGGAATGCAAATAATATGACTTCTGCAATTATTGTCAGCGATTTTTGAGTAACAGGAATTTATCCATTCGACAGAAACATTTTTGTCAATCCGATTTTATAGCTGAAGAAGCTGACGCAGTTAAAAGATGCAACAATTCTGAAGAAATAGTTTCCAAGAGCAAAACGTCTCGAGATGAAAGTTCAAATCTCGCGTCCAGTCCAACTACTAACAATAATCAAGATTCTGCAGCATCTCTTTACCTGCAATATACTAGGTTAGGTTAGGTTAGGTTAGAGTGGCAGCCTCAGTATTCTCTGCTAGTTCGACAGACATGCTTGCGCCCTCCCTGGCGAGCGCATCAGCAGTCTCGTTGCCATATATGTTGCTGTGTCCAGGAACCCAACACAAGGTGATTCGATGTTGAGCACCAAGTGTGCAGAGATTGTTGCGACAGCGCCTTACTAATTTTGACTTAGTGCTGCTGGAGCAAATTGCCTTTATTGCTGCTTGACTGTCTATATAGATAGCTATAGACGCAGGTCCTCTCAAGCCAGGGTGATCCCGCAGGGTACTGACTGCTTTATCCACTGCAAAAATTTCTGCCTAGAAAATGCTGCAGTAGTCAGGGAGTCTGTATGACCTCTGTATTGGCATGCTCTCGGAGAAGATGCCAGCTCCCACCCCGACGTCTATTTTTGAACTGTCTGTGAAGATCGAGTGATCCGCCTCCATTGTTACTTGATTGCCTTCCCACTCTTTCCTACCCGGAATGAGCATAGAAAAGCCCCTTCCAAAGTCTGCAATATACTAATGACAATTCTCAACCTGGATGCTCTAAAAATGTCGATGGTCTACCTGCATTTTCCGAGAATATCGAGCCCCAGCCTGGATGTTCCACGAGTTTAACAGATTTATCTGAAATAATTTTTAAAAATAATACCTCAATATCTTCAGACTTGCCAAGTTTAAAATCACCCAGATTTATGACACCCGTTGACATTTCCCCAGTACCTTCCTAAAAAGAAAAATATCCAATCGTGGGAGAAAGTCTTCCAAGTCTGAGAAAATAACATCTTCTCCGTACAAAAACGAATTAGAAATGTCCGTTGAAAAATTAAAATTTAGTTAAAATTTAGTAGTGAAAAAGGGAAACGGAATGTGTTTGGTAAAAAACGTGGTCAAAGGTAAATCAAAACCTCAAAAACGGGAGAAATTGGTTGAGTCGTCCGACTCTGAAGATGAACCATGTGAAGTATTTACTCCTGATGATGAAGACAATGATCCGGAGGAATTCGGAACGCGCCCTGAAAATGCAGACGCGACGTGCATTTATTGTGAAGACACCAAGGGCGAGTTGTGGGTGTACTGTCTTATGTGTCAAATTGTGGTCACATGAGGCAGAACGCGGCGAATTCATTTGCTATTTTTGTAAATAAACTTTTGTATATCCAATCATTTTATAATAGGTATATATTTTTATAATACTATACGATTTTTTGCTACTTTCACAGGGGATGCCCATATTTCAAGCACTATTCACAATTTTTATTAATTGACATTTTTTACATTTCGCCAAACATAAAACTAATGTTAACGATTTTTGCAAAAAGGTGTTAATACCTCTAAAGTATATATTTTAAGTATTAAATTTCCTAAATTACAGTTTTATTAGTCAATAAATAGTATTAAATATCTTTGAAAAATAAAATGTAGCCCATATTCGGACCTTCTCCTCTATTGTTATTATGTTTTAAATAAATAATGTTTTTAAAAAAAAAAGTTACGATTTTATAAAAATAATTTACATTACCATTTCCAAAGCAACAAAAAGTTAAAAAAGTAATGTTTTTAGAAATATTTCGCTCTTGCCAACAGTCGTTATTTTTTGTTGAGAAGCCCCTTCCGAGAATGCACTACTGGTAAAATGTAAAGTTATTTAATTTATATTATTTTTACTCATATTTATCAATTTTAGGTCTGAACAGTAATGAATATGGATTACTTACACCCTATGATACATGGAAAATATAATTATATAAGTAGATCAAGCTAAAATGAGGTTACCTAACTTTTTTTTTTATTTGATTGATGACTCAAGAAATTGGAAGAAACAGTATAGTAAAAATGTTCTTATTTTTCAGTTCACTCATCATTTACCATCAGGTTTGTAAATATGATTTACTTTTTAATATTTAAGAATTTATTTCCACCTGATTTAGAAAGCATTTTTTAGTTTTACAATCTATCGATTGACGATAATTTGTTTCTGTTTCAAATATAGAGATTTATTTTCTGAGAATAACCCAGAATAATTTGGAATTAAATAAAATAATGACCATTTTTATTACCTTATTACATTTAAAACCTATGTGGATTAAAAAATGAAGTTAACAGTTTTACTATTTAAATTTTTATGTTTTATTTAGGAGCATAATACAAAAACAATGCTTAGTTACATAATACAAACCAATACAACACACACAAAATACAGTACTAAACAAAATACTTCCTTATTAACCAGGTAGGTAAGTAAAAAATACAATACGTGTCGTGTTGATGCTCATTGCTCTAAGAAGTCTAAGGTACATGCTTGTCCATATAGTTGATATCTTCTGGCTGGGAATTCCAATATGGTAGAATATTTGTGATTTGTACAACAGTTATGCCTGCACTAAAGTAGTAGTAACAATTAAATTATGATTATATACCTACTAACAATTGAAGCGTCGGCTCGAACAACGTTGTAACTCGCAAATTTCATAAAATCGAATTAATCATGGAATAACGTTGTATGGCACCTGAAGCAACTGTCTCTAATGGAATAAAATATTTCTCTTATTAAAGTTTCCCCCCCAATAAAATATTTTAGTTTGTCATTTGGCCAATTTCCGCGGAAGAACGTTATAACTGACCGCGCGCAAGATTACTTGGGCGTATGTTGTTGCATTTTTTCCATCAAGTCGGTGGTAAATTTCTCGCCTTCGTTACAAAATACAATAAATCGTGGTAAAAAACGCAAATCAAACATTGCTCGGTAGTAAAAAAATAGGTCAAAACGTTTTTTATTTTGTATCTCACACATTCTGGTATCTTGAAAAATGCGCAAGTTATGGAAACACGTTGTAAGTTACAAGGCAGTTACAACGTTGTTCCAAATTTTCCCTGTGTAAAATGCTCTGTAGCCTAAACTATGGATAAATCGCGTGATTTTATTGCTATAGTAAAAATCTTGAATACTATCGCAAGATGGGGGCAAAGTCACGTGACACTCTGTCAATTTTGGTCTATTAAATTTTTATAAGTTGGCATGAATTACAGGACCGGACTTGAAAATTATACATGTGATACCTTCTAAAACAATTTATGCAATAGCCTTAGCGGTTCTACCGCTTTAATATTGCCAAATAATAAGTAATAGGTACCTAATACTTTCTTTTGAAAGTTTTGTTTTATAAATATTATAATTTAAGGTAGATAATAATAAGCATGAATTTCTATATGATTTATAGATAAATTGTCAAAATAGATTTTAAAAGTTTATAATATTATAAATATCCAAACCTTAAAAATACTAAACTAACTGAAACACAACTTAAAATAGGATTCTGTCACTCATATTTAGAACAGATTTTTTTTTGTTTTATTTGTTCAGATTATACCTATAGGTAAAATACCTACAGTTCAACATAAACTACTTAATTGAATTCAAGTTATTACATTCACTGTCAAGAAAATCCCCATATATGACTTACGTAAGGTACGTAGACCCAAAAGTGGTTTTTATGGAATTTGTTGGTTATGATACAATTACATTATTTCTAAACTTGTATGTGGGCTAACATAAAGTAAAAAGCTTCAATATAGCTAGGGTTTTAATTTTTTTGTCAATGGAAACCCTAATTTAACAGTTTTTGACTTAACGTAAGGTACGAAGACCCAAATACGGTTTTTATAGAATTTGTTGGTTATGATACAGTTACATTCCTAAACTTGTATGTAGGCTAACATAAAGTTAAAAGCTTTAGTTTAGCCAGGGATTAAATTTTTCTGTCAGTAGAAACCCTACTTTAACAGTTTTTGACTTACGTAAGGTACGTAGACCCAAAAGTGGTTTTTATGGAATTTGTTTGTTAAAATGCAATTTATTGATACAGTTACATTTCTAAACTTGTATGTAGGCTAACTTTGTGTTAAAAACTTTATTTTATTGTCATACAAACAATAATAATAGTAATATCAAATAATAATTTCACTTATGTTAGGTACGTAGACACAGAAAATAAAATTATATATTTGTTCGCTATCCTATTACGTACTAATATGGTTAGCTATTTTAACTATTATAGTAACATAATATTACTTACTATTACCTTACTATTGCCAAACAATAATAATATTTACTAATAACAATAATAAAAATAATTCCTTCAAAATTAAATAGCTGCTTTTTAAAGGTTAATAAGTAATATGGAAAGCTGTTTTGGCATTTGGTAGAACTAGGCGATACCCGGTTTTATCAACCTACCCGGTTTTTCCATTTTAAAGGGCAAATAATAGATATTATAGATTTTTGCGCTTCTGAAAAGTTTAAAAATGTAAGTTACAACGT
The DNA here is from genome assembly GCA_963969555.1 of Polydrusus pterygomalis. Classification (NCBI taxonomy): domain Eukaryota; kingdom Metazoa; phylum Arthropoda; class Insecta; order Coleoptera; family Curculionidae; genus Polydrusus; species Polydrusus pterygomalis. Next base: position 3,134,359 of record OZ018381.1, on the reverse strand, counting down.
TGTTCGAGCCGACTCTTCAATTGTTAATATGTTTTATAGTGGAACACTCTATTTTACCAGTGAAGAGAAATCGAACAACTGAAAAATAATGCTGCCATGCCAAGTAAACAGAAAAAGAATGGAAGTGTTAAGATCAACAAAACATTTGGTTGTAGAGTGTTCTGCTCGAAGGAACAAAAACTCGTTACTAGAGGCACTAGAACAGTTTCCTTTTTTCAAAATTAAATTTCTATATTTTGGCGAGAATAAGAAACATGTCATTTTTTATTTCTTCCCAATTCCGCCACTGATTTAATTAAGTATAAAGCTTTTGTGTGTCCTTTTATGGATTAAATTTTATTTTAATATTACGATTTAAACACTACAAACGCATTTAAAATTAATAATAAATTCCAAAAAGCCCGATATATTATATTCTGTGCACAAAGCATTTGTTCAAATTTCCCCCTATAACGCTACGGGCGGCGAGTTGGCATACTAACACACCTCTTTCTCACTCTATATTATTTCTCTTTGTTTTGTATTGCGATTGTTTAACAAGTACGTAACATTTTTCTAATCATTGCAAATTTTCTTTGAAAATAAGTACCAAATCTTAAAAAATAAAGAAAGTGATGTAGTAAAAAGCTGGATGGATGTGGACAGCAGCTCGTCTTAATAATTAGTCTCCAAAAAATATTACAAAACGCTAAAAACGCAACAGTTATTACACAAAACTGATAAACTGAAAAGAATATCAGATCGCTGTCAAAGAAACACCAAACGAAAATAGGGATGTTCGATATACATCGACGCATCGCAAATATTGATATTTTCAATGCGATGCATCGTTTTTAAGCGATGCATTAGGCCATTTCATATTTATTTTGTTGATGCATCGATGCATTTTAATCGATACTTTTACTTTTGATTTCAATTAAGGTGCGAGCTAAGAATAATTATATTTGTGATTTGTTTTGTAATTCTAATTCTACTAAAAAAAAATTAGTATTGAAAATACTACTGGGTGCGTATATACGGGTATATTTCATGAAAAATGAACGAGACATGCGACATACACATAAATAACACGGCGGTGAAGTCTAAACAAACATCCGAGCAGCACAGGATCGATTACAACATTTGCTGAGTATTAATATTGTTTTGTTTTGGGTTTCGGCATTTATTATTATATATTTGTTGATATTAAGATAATATGGCCGGGAGTGAGAACAGTAGAAGTCTGAGAACAGTTAGTAGATAGTTATTAATGATACTAGTTCGATGAACACTCATGGAACGTATGCAACGTTAAACCACGAGACGTCAGCCGAGTGGTTTAATTGCACAAGTTTTATTAACAAAGTTCATATCGAACGTGTATTATTCAAAATTTAATCTACGACAGTGCAAATAGATTTTATTTGTCTAAATTTCATTGATATCTGATAAAGTTTTCGTAATTTTTAAAATTTTCAGGTGTCCATATTAGTCGATATCATGGTAACCGCATTTTTGATTGTTTCAATTTCGATTAAATTGGAAAAAAATAAACAGTGAGTGTCGCTGAAACAAAGCGAAATAGCGCGGCGGTCTTGGCGTATTACACAGAAAGTCGGGAGAGAATGGATATACCAATCCAAAACATTTCATAGCCGACTTAAGATTTAGACATTTCATGTACAAGGACCAGCAGGCTGTGCATAGCTAAAGAAATAATGTTGTCGCTATTTTTGAAAAGGTGGTTTTGAGCTCTCTTCAATATGTACTAATATACAGATTATCCTATATTTTTTATTTTAACAAAAAAGTCAAATTTACACATTTCTAAGTATAATAATTTAATTATTATTTTAAACTAAATCGGAGCATCCATGCCGTCATAATAACGCGTGATAGCGGTACATACTCACAGAGATAGGAGTAATCTGTGCTGTGACATAATGGTTTCCTTCTCGCCACTGTATGTGGTAGGTATTTTCAATACGCCTATGATACTTGCTTAAGATGCAAGATCTGTGAATTTTTTTGATGCATCGCAAACTCCATGTTTTTCGGCGATACATTTTCTGCGGATATTCCTAAATGGAAATGATGCCAACGTTATCTTGGCTCGTGGTCGTGGCGGTCACATCTTTGGGGGCGTATCTCTTACTGCTGCGTTTTAGAACAAGATTAAAATTTTCCACATCATGTTAATACTTACTTTTAACAGCGTAGGTTTGGCAAACAAAGTGGAAGGACGAAATTTGTATCTTGATTTATTTTAAAATGGAATACGATTTTTTCTATAGGTTCCTTTGTTATTTTTTCATCTATAGGTACCAGATCATTGGGTGATACTAAAATCCAACACATTTATATAAGTAATAAACTGCAGTTTATGAACTATAAAATGGCCGTGTTGACGGGATTCATTTGGGCCCTTTTAATTGAGACACCCTGTAAAGAGTCCCCATACAGTATTCCAATATTGGTGTCTTTGACCCTTTGACGCCGCTGTTTTTGTTCTTATTTCTAGACTGTGTAAACAGGGAGGTCAGTTTTTACAACGTTTTTACTGTCTTCAGTTAGAATCATTCGGGGCAAATACTCATACTCATACAATGGTAATTTTAAAATTCTATGCTAAATACGGAGAAAAAGGACTTTTAAAAGTAACTATATTTGTTGGTTGAAGATATAAGGGGTACTAAGACAATTATTTTTTCCCTAACAAAATGAAACAAAAAAACTTTGATATTTTTAAACATCGAACATTTAAAAAGATAGAGTACTGAACACGAGAAAGCATGTTTTCCATTCCTTTCGGTCTGCTGACTAAAAACTACTTGACGGGGAATGATGAAATGTTGTATATGGATTAGGTATTAACCCAGCTCAAAACCGAGTAGAGTTTGGGTTTGCTATTACAGGGCAGTGGCGGCTCTTATATGGTCATTTGACCAATGACCTAAAAATATTGGAAAATATATCAGGAAATATGTATTATGTGTTTAATTAAATTATTTTACTCGTAAATATAATTAATTTAACTTAGAAATATACATAATAATATTTTAACCGTCTCTAGTAATAAAACCCGGGCAATGAGCAGGCGTCCGGAATTTATCTCGTGGCGGTTAGCTTGGCGGAAGTACCCGAACATTTCACAGCGACCAAGCGATAGCCTAACGTTTAAGCAAATTGGTTGTATTTGCGCGGGTCGGGTCATCAACCGCAGCACTTTGCAGTTCAGAGGCTGGTCGACGGAATTGTTTTGATTTGAGATTTGGGTATTTTTATTGATGAAAATCGATTTTGTTTACTATGTTATGTAATAATTTAATAATTTCCCATTTTTATGGTCCGTGTGTGAATTAAAATATCGGTTGTGCAGAAAATTAATTAACTAAAAAGTGCTAAAGAACTTAATTTTGCGAAATTAATTGAATTCAAAGCAAGTGGCGAGTTGTTAAGTATCTAGAGTCGTTTATAAAAGGACTATGCAATTTTAACGAATGTGCACTTTTAAAGCTCCATTTAAAGGTAAGATATTTATTGGCATTTTTAAGTAAGCCTATTTTTTAGATTTACTACTGTCCTCCCTATATAATTGGCCGCAAGCCGCTAATAAAGGAAAAGTATATAATTCTATTTGCTAATTAAATTTAAGTACTTCCAACGAACCCATGTGTCAAGCAGTGGCGGCTGGTGATAGTTGAAGCAGGTAGGGCCAATATTTCCATACAAAAAAACCTAATAAGGAAAGAAATTATCAAATAATTAAATGCAGCACCATTAGAACATAGTCTTAAATTACAGCACATAAAATAAAGTATCTTTCTCGATATTCCCAAGAGAAACGTAGATAGAATAAATATTCCTATTAAATTTCGATGACGTGATTTCTGCCACTTTGATTGTTTGTTTTAAACAAATCGGACAAGGGATAGCCCAATTCTTTCACCTGCATTTTTAGGTCTAATAGGAAGGCGGTTAGTCGCGAATGTTTTAAAAAAAACTCATTTTATTCGTTTTAAAATGCGACAAAGGTTTAAAACAAGCCCCGGAAAACACACCGACCTAACCTAGCATCCAAGTTCATTTAAGCTACAATAATAACTAAATTATGCAAAGAAATATATTTATTAAAGTTAATATTTCGACAGGAAAAACCAACGAATTCCGAACTAGAACAGAAGAAGCATATGTGTGTATTAAACTTCTAAAAGGACGATTCCGGCAAGACAACTGGAACCTGGAACTTCGCGTTGCCAAGACTTAGTTCTTGAAAAAATTTTCGCAACAGTAAAATTTGTCATAAAAAAATAACCAATTTACATAGCTGTCTTCCAATTGAGTAATATTTAGATTGCCTTACATAGTTACTGCTGTCCAAAATAAAAGATTGGCCTTTAAAATAAAGAAAGAAATTTTAATTATTAATTTCATTTCAAAGGTTTTTATTATTCTACTATTTTTACATGTTATTTATTTTACAATATATACGTATATGGTTCCTCTGGGTTTTGCCAGGTTGTGATTCTGCCAACTGCCAAGGGCACGCACTGGCAACGCCGGTGGAGTTGTTGTTAGCCCTTTGGTAAAATATAATAACGTATGGCTATTACTAGGATTGGCCGGTTCCGTAACCCTCTACCGCCATGAAAGAGTTCAATTTTTATTTAATGAAAAATTTGAATGAATTTAATAAAAAGTTTGTGAAATTTTTGATTATGCGTTTACTGGAAAAGTTTATTGAAAAACCAGCTTAATCTTGTCAGGTACAAGGTAGCATTTTGCCTTTCGGCTTGAATATTTTTGTGGGCGTGCTCCAATATTTGGGACGGAGTTTGTTTCCCGCTTTGCAATTATTGATTTTAGAATTTATTTATTTTGAATTTTGAAAATGGATTTTTACTGGAAATAAATCGGAAGTCTATGGTATAGTGGTTTGTGTATTGGATTGTCGTTATGTCGTATTTGTGTTATATTTTCTGTTAGTATTGCATGTTGTGGTTGTTTTTGGTAAAATCGTGTAGCTGTGTCTTGTACGTATTGAAAGATTGTCGGAGTCTGTGTAGCCTGGTGTAGATGGCGGATTGGGGTGAAGTAATTTGCATTTAAGACTTGTCTTAGTATTTTATTTTGTTGTAGTTGAATTTTTCGAAAATGTATATCTGCCATGCTACACCATACTGGGCATGCGTAAGTCATGGTCGGTTTAATTATTTGATTGTATATTATTAATTTATTGTTTGGTGATAGAGGAGAGTTATTTTTAAGTAGTTTATTTAAGGTGTGAGAAGTTGCAAAAATTTTTCTTATTATATTGTCTGTATGTTGTCTAAATATTAGTTTTTTGTCCAGTGTTACTCCTAGGTATTTTAGTGTGTCAGTTGGTTGTATTTGTTGTCCTTTTATTTGAATTTTTTGATTTAATTGTATATTTGTTATTTTCCTGCTTAAAACCATGCATTCGCATTTGTTTTGGTTTATTTCCAGCTTCCATTTGTCATACCATGGTAGGAGTATGTTTAGGTGATTTGTTATAATTTGTCTTGCAACATTTGCATAGTATGAATGTGCGTATATTAGAACATCGTCTACAAAAATTGCTAATTTAGAATTTGGATAGTGTGGAATATCCGCTGTATACAAATTGAACAGGGGGACAGCTAAATTTGTGCCCTGTTGTAGACCTGCGTGTATAAGGTCACCGGTTCAGAGAGACTGCTGTCTGTTCTTACTTTTAAAGTTCTATCTTTAATGTATGAATATAGTAATGCTATTAAATGCAAGGGAAAATTATGAGTTGTTATTAATTTGAAAATCAGCCCATTATACCAGACGCTGTCAAACGCTTGTTTAATGTCCAGTGACAGGAGTACTGTGTTTTGCTGTTGGTTAAACTTTTTTATAGCCTCTTGCGCAACATGCGCTACCAGCAGTACAGCACCCCTGCCAGTTCTAAAGTCAAATTGTTCTTCTGGTATTTTCTGGTTTAATGGACTGATTTTCACTCTTTTGTGAATTATTTTTTCTGGCACTTTTCCGAGTAAACTTAAGAGAGCAATAGGCCTGTATGATTCAGGCCTGTTTTTTGGTTTACCAGGTTTTAATATAGGCACTATTATTGCTCTCTTCCATGCACTCGGAAAATGTTGCAGCAGGAAGATTGAATTTATAATATACGTAAACTGAACTATTGTTTTTCTAGGAAGGTTTTTAATAAGAATAGGTGCAATCTCGTCTTCGCCCGGTGCCTTTTTATTTTTAAGTTCCTTGATTATATTGATTACTTCTGAAGGTTTGGAGAAAATTTTTTGTAGTACAGGTGGAGAAATATGATATTTGTTTTTAGTAAATTTATTTGCAATTTCCGTAATTTGATTTTGTTCGATACTAATATTGGGTTTCCCCGCGCATGTCTGTCCGTAGTAGTCCGCAATTGTCTGGGCTTTTTCTTTATTGTTTTGTGGAATTTGTGTGAAAATAAAGAAAGGAACTGGTGAGATTCTGTGAACATTCTAGAAATTTTTACCTTTGACAATAGCACTGCAACTATAACAAAATAATTCGACATGAAGAAATTATGTCAAATATTGTCAAAATTGACAAGAGGAATAACGGCTCATACAGGCTAGGATAACTTAAATGGTGAAGGTCGTCCCCTGTTCGTTTAATTTAGCCTTCCGGTCGCTAGTGGCGCTATTGTAGGAATTTTGTTTTATAAGGTTGTTCATCTCCTAACGTTGGTAGGAACAGAATATTCATTTAGAATGAGCATGGCCAACATTTGCATTTGCTCTGTATTAAACTGTACCAGCATATGTGCGAGAAAGATAAAAATATGGCTTGTTGTGACAGATCCTGAAGTCTTACCTGGACTGGTGAAAGATTGTCATTGTCATTTTATGATTGATTTGTAAAATATATAAAAAAAAAAGTTATTATTAAATAATTATTTATATATAATTTATAAACTTAACATGGCTCAGTCGGTAGTTTGAGAATCGTAAATAGCTATATATTTAATATGTCGCGACCAAAGAAATCGGGAAGAAAAACCAAGGCAATTAACAAAAGCGTGGAACCTCCTAAAGACTTCATTAATGTCGCCCAACGATTGGAAAGTACAGAGCTATTAAAGATATAGAAAGAAACTTGACTTCAGAACCTAATGAACTACAAGGTACAATAACTAGTTTATTAAATAAAAACTTTGAAAATAACACGGAATTGTTAGAAAAATCTACAGAAAATAATAATATAATAATATAAGCTGTTTTTTTTTTTATTTAAAACCTATTTATGTAAATATATAATATTAATAAATTTTGTCGCCATATCAGAAACGTTGTTATAATTTCCTTTCGTTCTCCCAAATTATTTTAACTTGAATCAGAAGTTTCGCACTTCAAACTTTTCCGTTAAGTTAGAAGCGCGAAAATTTGAATTCAAAGTAATAATAAAGTTTAAATTTTTATGCTTGGCGCCTACACTACACGACTATATTTAGTTTCGCCTCCGGTCGCGGGTGGCGCTATCAGGGAACCAATTTAGTATGTTAAGTTGCCTATCTATCCTTGAACTCGCTTGTCTATGGGCTCATAGGCAGCTCGTCGAAAATATTCAGAGTTACTTAAAAATGGTTTATTAAAAGATATTTCTGCAGTAACTAAAGAAATTTACTTATAAATCTTTAAAAAGCATGATTTCCGCAAAATGTTTTTATTAAAGGAAATATTTTTTATGTCAATGACACTCTTTCTTTACTATAACGAATATACCGATAGACGAACGAATAATTATCCCAAAAAAATATTTTTAAGGTAGGTATGCAGTATATCTGTGGCACGAAATTTATCTTGATATAATAAAGGAAAAAGTATAGTCACTGCACTACACAAAATCTTATTCTCCTTTTCATTTAACTGAGGCCAAAATTTAAAATCATTTAATTTTTCTATTTGTTATACTAACAATACATCAAACTTATCCGTAAGTACGTAGTACTTTTAAACAGGATTTAGTGCCTAATCAACATAAGTTAGTTATTTATTTTCTTTTCGGTGTCAGGTCTATTCTTATTATTGTAACGCTTTTAAGGTTGAGGAAAAGCGACTCCTCAAACAAAAAGTATGTAAAAGTACATGCATGTAGTTTTTCAGCTTTCACATTACCAGCGTTATATTTACAGAAATGGAAATCAGGCCGTTTTATCAGCTACAGTTCCAAAAATTTTTAAGAAGCAAAAACCGAAATAAATTTTTAACAACGAAATTTTTATGTGAAATTAATAATTTCAAGACGAAATTTTTAAATAAAATAATTTCACATTTACGTCCGTCTACACTCTAATCCAATTCAATTGTATAAATAATTTTTCCCTGCGCGTTTTTAAACCTACACAGTGCATAATATAGACATTATTTAAATACTTTTGCAGTAAACTGTGCGCTGTGGAATCAACATTTGTAATTAGCAAATTTCTCCATTGGCAAAAATTTTGTTTTTTGTCGTTCGTTTCTTTTTCCAAAATTTGGATTTAGAAAATATCATGAGAGCTTTTATTATAATTATTATCAATAGTCTTGTTTATTACATTTCTTTTTATTGTAACAAAGCGTTAATTATTTTCTAAAGTCTCTGCTACTACTGGTCCAAGACCGTTTCTTTTTTGTGCGACATTATGGCATTGGATCCTTGTATGTAGTTGTAGCTCTGGAAGACACCATGAGACCTTATTGGCTAAGCTAAAAATAGAAATATTTAGAGGAGTGATTAAATTGATTTATTAACCTAATAATGTTTTTTTGAAAGTTTTCTTTATATTATTTTCAAATTATACTTTTAAAAACTGAAATATACAGGGGAGGGCTTTTTTCCTTTATTAGAACTTTTTATAATGAATTTTTATATAAAAATGGAACAGAAACATATTTACAGCATCCGCCGCGAAAAAACGTGTATGTACTTGCAAATTAAAGTGTGCAAGCACGATTTTTGACGGTGCGCCAGTGTAGTGATTGTGTCGTTTTCATAATAATATTCAGAAATTAGTTAGTCCAGCGAACAAGATGAAATTTTAATCGACTTTGTTCGACCTTATGACGCAATTTTTAATGTAAAATCATCACAGTACGATTCTTCGTCTTCAAGAAATATTAAAATAGCCAAACTTAGGTCGTCCATCTTGTAAACACCACACACAATTTTTGAAATTGAACTTTCAACTGGCTCTTGCCGCCGTATTTTATCGAACCGTATGTAATGTTAAAAATTCCAATAATATTCACCGTCCAAAGCGACCGTACTACTTACTGTTGGCAAAAACGGCCGACAAATTACGGCCGCTCTTTTGCGGTACCGCTTTGTAGGAAACCGAAGCTCTATTAGTAAATCAAAAATTAAGCTAATCTTTGTGCAAACCGACATTAGAGTACCACGACATTTTTCTAGAAACCAAGGCCTTCTAGGATTTAAGGAGGAGTAAAGTGAAACAGAATACAGGCCTGTTCACTAAAAAGACAAGTAAAATTTTGAGGTTCAACTCGTTGACTACGTAGGTTTCAGCCTTCTACTATACTAGGGCAGTAAAGAGTCAAACTAATTGTATAGCCTAGAAGCAAACCAAAGTTAAGTTTTTGATATTTTGACATTTTGTCATGAGTTGACAAACAAAATTAACCTAAAAATATACTGAGGTGTAACGCATCTTACTTTTTGTAACGTTATGCTCTACCTTCGTTACTTGGCTACTCTTCGGTTTTGAAATTTAAAGGATTTTACTATTAACGGCATTTAAGGAAAATTAATTCTTATTTTATTCGCAATAATCGATTTATTCCCCAGACGCGGAAGTCATTCAATTCCTGGTTTTCTTTTTTTTTTGGCGGTCGGTGATTCGGTGGTAAATTCGGACGGGTTTGAATTGAATAACTTCTAAAGCGTTCTGTGGTCGGAGTTCAAATTATTAAACTAAACGGTTTTATTCTCGTGCGCCACTGATTTGATTCAAGTTGGGAAAATCAGAAACCTCGGAGCCCTAGGTAGCCCTTAAACAGTTGGAGACAGAGTTCTACTAGCGCATATAGATATCAGTTATTTGCGTCTCTAGTTTTCGGGAAATAAAACACACCTATAGTAATATAAAAAATAAAATAAATTTATTCTCGGTAAATGAGAGAAATACACAATTATAATATAATGTAAAAATTACTATTCTCTAAGTCGAGTACTCTAAAATTTCTACGTTGAACTACAGGAACCAAATCTCTACAAAGCGGATGGCAAAGCGGGTGTTTTTGGAAAATGCTAGGCGGGTGTTCTAAAGGAATTTCAGCGGTAATATGCAAGTTAGCTTTTCGGTAGAACAAATTATTAAGCAAGCGGTGATAATGTGTCTTGTAGACGGCGGTGTTAAACGAAAGAAAGTCCGGTAATAATTTAGAGAACGGAAAACTTATAAACGGTCGGTATGGAAATGGTTAAAATGCGGCGGTATTAAGTAAAAGCAAATCCAGGGAAATATCGGATAAAATTAGTCAAATGAAAATAGCTTTAAGGCGGCAAAAGAAATTTAGCAAAATACAAAATATCAAATTTAAAAAAAAATAAACTGTTGCTTACCACAGATAATAACGGTGTTCGACGACGGCGGAAAAGAATAAAAAACAAAATGAAAATGCAAACGGTGCACTAGCGGAAACTTGGTCACTTTCAAAAAAATCACTTTAGGTCGGCTGCAAGGCTGGATCGAGAAGGGCCCGTATTTTTGGTTCGATCTCGGATTTCAACTTTTTTATTTCTCACCACAGAAATGGCCAAAGGTGTTGGGGATTTTATAAACGGTGCGCGTTCGCTATCTTTTCGATTCGGTACCGGAGATAACGCCGAATTGCTTGTATCGGAATGCCTTATATTGGTTTGTCAATTAAGACGGTTTCTGTTACAGAGGGAATTAATTAATTTTTCTGATAAAATTCAAAAACTTTTGTTACCAGCGGTTAGAAAAATATTCAATAAATCGGTTGCATGAAAGAAACGGAAAAATCAATTGAAAAATTACGGAGATAATTACTTTCTAGCAATTCGGTATAATTTTGGTAACTTCGTTACAAATGTCAACGTCATAAAACTAATCTCAAAATATTAAATTAATAAACAAACGGATGTCAAGGTCTTGTCATGAGTTGACAAGCAAAACTAAACTAAAATAATGAAGAAGTGTCCAACTCCGACACTAGATGACGCCTAGCGCTTCATCTTTTCGACGGTCCTCGCCGTAAATTGTTCCTTTCTTTCGTCGATTGTAGTCTCACTGTTGAGCCATGATTTGGCGAAACGCGTCTGGGGACGAATTAGACGAAATGAAAAGAAAAACCACTCTCTACTTCAGATATCAAATAATTTAATTAAACTCCGTGCCGCTGACTGAAAGCGCCGCCTATAGGATGGACCTTACCCCTTGGAGTCGCCCTACCACCTGGATCCATCAAAGGCCTTGGCAAAGAGGCTGATGGTGTCAAAACAAGCAAACGTACATCATCTCATTAACCGCAATTCTTTTATTTGTCAGTCTAACCAAAATTTACAGAATTCCGTTGGTCTAGCGGACAATTATAATGTTATCTTTGTTTTAATAGCTTGAATAGGAAAACAGTTTATAAATAGAAAACTAAACTCGAGACATCATTCAAGTAAACACGCTTCCATCGAATGCCACGACTGGTCAAAGCGGCTTTCTACTTGGGTACGAATTTTCGCCTATATTTATTAGGAAGCCTATTTTGTTTAAATATTTTTTGTTGTACCTACGACCTACGTTATAAAATTGGAAACCGTAACATTTTTTATTTTTTCTTCAAATTCAAAATTAAGAGAATAGGCCCATTGTTTACGGAAATACGGGCATTCGAACCCACTGCGCTTAGTTACCCCAAATGACTCCATATAGTTTCGCAAACGGCGAAATAAATCCACAGAAAAGCTCGTTCCACATGAAATTTACTGTTAACAATTTTTCCCGGTCCTCTATCGGTCTATTACGCGTTAACGTACCGGCTTTATAGTTTGGCAAAAGTGTAAATCGTCGGCAGCATTTTTTAGCTCCTTTATTTAAAATAACGACTGCATAAAAACTGCTTTATTACTTAATATTTATTTGTACGGCTTTGCCTTATTATTAAATTAGTAAAATATAAATACAAATGGATTCACGCTCAGTGGCCTATTAGAATTAAGATCTCGGAAACGAGTAAAAATATAATTTTTAAAATTTGATGACAGGTCTAATTAACCCTAAACTTTTAAGCGGCCAATCAAGCTAGTTTGGATTTGTTATCACAAATGTAATATGGAATTGCTTACAAAAGGTTGTGAAATGTGTAAAGAGAAATGCATATCTAGAAAATATAAAAAAAAATTATTCGTGGCATATTTTAAGGAGAAAGCAAAGGTTTCGAAATCATCATCTCTGATGTGGTCGAATTAGTCGATGATGGTATTTTGCTACGTATAAATAGCGACATAGATCAGGAAACATTTTAAAAATATCGCTTATTTAAATCGTTAAGGGGAAGTTCCAACACAGCAAAGATCTTGACAAGAGACCAAATTGAACAGTTTTTGAAAAGTGCACGGGATGATGAGTATACCTGAAATAATGAAAGTAGCTGCGATTATGGAAATATTTGGTGCCTGCCGCAGGAAAAAGCTTTTTCATTTGACTCTTGACAATGGAAATATGGGCATTTCATTAAAGATTAAAATATCCACCAAAACCAAGGCTCCACGAAATTTCACTATCGTTAGTAAATTTTATTTGGATTTTTATCGAAAATACACGGCTCACAAATGCTGCTAATAAATTTCGGACTTCGCTAGCTTTGTCTAAAATATGTGAAAGAAATGTACTAGAAATCAGGTCGGGTTTGTTCGGGTTTGTTATATAAACATATATAAATATGAGAAAGAAATGTACTTGAAATCAGGTCGGAATCAATTCGTTTGAAAAATTTAAGATTCCTGCTACTTTAGCAAGATTTTTGTAATTTCAAAATTCTATCCTTTATACCGGGTGTCCACGGAAGGTGGCTCGCCCCTCTAACTTTTTTGTTTTTCAAGATAATAAAATTAAATTCGGGGGATTTGTATACGACATAAAACTGCATTATTTGACAGATGACTCAACATTATAGAAGTTCCGGTTTAACCGGAAGTGACCTAAACTTTCGATTTTTAAATGGGACACCTGGTATATTTTTACTTTTTTTGACTTCATAAAACATTCTTAATACAACGATGTGTCACTTGTCACTTTTTGTCAGCAAGAACATATTTTTTTTCCAAATTTATTGTTTTATCTAGAGGGCTATGAATACCTTAAAATCACTTATTTCAGTTTCAGTTTTCATTTCTTTAATCTTGGGAAAAATACAATTTTACTATTTTTGGTCCAATGCTATGTGCTATGTAAAATTTAATCTTTAAAGTTTTATACCTCATTTTTTTTTAATGGCAACATGGTGGCTCGTCGGGTTAAGAAAAAAGATGATTTTATTAGGATTATTTTGATACCATACACTATTAGGCTTTAGAAAAGCTGCCATTAAAAAACTTTAAAAAGTTAACTTAGAACTTTCCTAAAATGAAGCATCTTTTGAGAATAAATTTAGATTCACATGCATCAAGTAGCCTGTGACCAGCAAAACTGATAAAACAAAAATAACAAAATCATGCCTTGAAGAAAATTGAAATGCCAACAGCTTCTGCCAAAGTAGGTAAATTAGTTTGTTGTTTAAAAAACATGGAAAATATTCAGGGCCGAATTAAGGTCGTTTGACGCCTTAGGCCAGACAAATTTTGGCGCCTATTTTTTTCAATTTCGAAATGGATTTTAAAAAAATTGAGCGAGTCATGATACGGATGATCAAATTTGTGCCTAAACGTAATCTCGTAAAAATATATTTTTGAAGCGGAAATTTGCACGTTTTGTTGAAGAAAAAACTCATAGATTAATTTAATTGTAATAATCATATAATACATGTAAGTACTGAGGGAAAATTATAAAACACATAAAAACACAAATTCAGCGCTAAGAATCAAATGATATTGGTAGATTGGTTCCTTATAAATACACAAAATGATATAAACTAAAGTATAGTAATTAGGTACTTCTATAACAGCATTTTAATAACGACTCGTTATTAACGAGATCAATGACATCAACAAATAAAATAATATATGTAAATGTTCTGAGCAAAAAATATAAAGGTAATGAAGGAACAGTTTTCGTGGCCCAATGCCCAAAAACTTTTATTAAAGGTAATTTTAAAAACAACGACATATTTTTAGGAGTATTAAGATACTAGAAATGTTTTTTTTCGACATTTTTTACTCGAGAAATTTTGAATAATGTCGTCGAAGGAAGTTGATTTCACAAGATCAGATAACTAAATAGTCTTAATACTTTTATTTAGAATATTTTTCTTTAGATTGGAATGTGGAATGTTCTTTATACTTTATAGGTATGATAATTAGCAATTATGACATAGTTTAAATAGTGGTTTAAATTTATAGAATAATAGTTATTGTAGGTACACTGAAATTCGTTAAAAAGCCGCGGCGCGCCTATTGCGTTCGTGGCGCCTTAGGCCATGGCCTATTTGGCCTAGTGGTTAATCCGGCCCTGAAAATATTAGTTTTACAAGGAGTGAAAAAGTTGATATGTTAGATATTATTGTCAGGCTTTCGCATTTTCCGAACCAGTTTTGGGTACCTAATAGTGCTGGGTTGGATGATGCCGATTAAAATATCTTTGTGCGTAAAGTCGTGCAGCATCGGTTGAGTTATTTCTACATTCTCCAAACACTAATAACATATCAACTTTTCACTTCTTGTAAAACTATTATTTTCCATGTTTTTTAAACAACAAACTAATTTACTTTGGCAGAAGCTGTTGGCATTTCAATTTTCTTCAAGGCATGATTTTGTTTTATCAGTTTTGCTGGTCACAGGCTACTTGATGCATTTAAATCTAAATTTATTATCAAAAGATGCTTCATTTTAGGAAAGTTAAAAGTTAACTTTTTAAAGTTTTTTAATGGCAGCTTTTCTAAAACCTAATAGTGTATGGTATCAAAATATTCGTAATAAAATCCTCTTTTTCCTAACCCGACGAGCCACCATGTTGCTATTTAAAAAAAATGAGTTATACAACTTTAAAGATTAAATTTTACATAGCACATAGCATGGGACCAAAAATAGTAAAATTGTATTTTTCCCAAGATTAAAGAACTGAAATAAGTGATTTTAAGGTATTCATAGCCCTCTAGATAAAACAATAAATTTGGAAAAAAAATATTTTCTTGCTGACAAAAAGTGACAAGTGATACATTGTTGTATTAAGAATGTTTTATGGAGTCAAAAAAAGTAAAAATATACCAGGTGTCCCATTTAAAAATCGAAAGTTTATGTCACTTCCGGTTAAACCGGAAGTTCCATAATGTTGAGTCACCTGTCAAATAAAGCAGTTTTATGTCGTATACAAATCCCCCGAATTTTATTTCATTATCTTGAAAAACAAAAAAGTTAGAGGGGCGAGCCACCTTCCGTGGACACCCGGTATAGGGCATTGTTTTCGCCGGTCTTCAGTGAGCGTGACAATTAAGCTGCATGGAGGGTGGAAGTCATCGACTGTTGCTAAAGAATACATCGAAGATTCCGAGGAAAATAAGAATTTCATTGCCCGAAAACTTCTTAAAGTAAAAAAAAGTCAGCAGATGTTGCTTCAACGTCCACTGGGAATACGGTTATTTCTGGTCAATCCTCCTCAACTATACACTAAGGAAAAAGTCTGGTTACAGTTAACAAGCGGTTTTATTTGGGCAAGATATCTTAAGAAAAAAGTTAATAAATTAATATCTAATATGCCGCCTTGCATATAAATATATCGATTTTTTATTAAAAAAAAATTGATAAAAAAATTTAGTTTAATAGTTAACCTTTCACTGGTAACGTGCGGTCCCTGAGACCGATGAAAATTTGTTTTTCGTTTAAAAACGCAACGCATCTCTTTCTGGCTGTGCGCTACCAGGTACCTTTTCTCCTTGTCGTTGGCCACTTAGTATAGGATCGTTTTCTGTGTAGTGCTTATCGTTTTTCTGCTTTGCAATGTGGCGGTGTGAGCCACCGAGGTTCCCAAACTCGTAATTTTTTTTTGTAAGCAAAAAATGCATTTTTATTTTATTTTTGCTTTTAAAATTACATTTTAGTTTCTACTACTCAACTATGTCTTACAATAAAGAGCAAGAGGCATTGCAAAAATTATTTGATGAGGTTCCAACTGATTCCGAGGCCTCCGCCCATAAGCTTCTTATTTCTGTTCTTGTGTTGATAGGTGAATAAATTTGTGTTATTTTGGTTTAAATGTTCATTTATCTATGGACACCTGAGGGAAAATATTGAAGTAATTATGTTATTTTGTTGATCAGTTAAGAGTTTTAGAATTCGTTTTTGTATTAAAAAGTATATTTTATTATTCTTTTTATTTTTATATATAAGGTTACCAAAAATTCAATTGATTATTTATTATTAACATTTTTATTATAAAAATAACGGAAAACACATCATAGCATATTTTAAAGTATCGGGACTGTTACAGAGCCAACAACTAAGATTATTTTTTTTTAATGAAAAAAAAGATAATTAAAAAAAAATCGGATCCAAAATTGGTCTCTTAGACCGACGTTACCAACTATGTACCAATTTAACCACGTTACCAGCGAAAGGTTAAGAATTAAGTATAATATTTAAATCGGCCGATTAAAATAATTAGATAAGCATTTAACATTAGTAATAAGTATTAAAAAAATTGTCGTTGGTTGCACCGACCGGGGCGCATCATACCGACCAGCGGTATTGCGTAATAGTTGACGTTAGTGGTCGCGTCGCGTCGTGCTTTTAAACTGTTACTGTCAGATGAGTTATTAGTTTATTATTTTTTATGTAATAAAATTAGGAAAGGTTCTCTTTTGACCAGTCCTATACTACTACTAATGCAATAAACAGTTCTGTCTTCAAATAATATCATTGCCGATAGGACGCTTTATTGCAGCATGCACGGCAGAATACAGCATATTAAGGTTATCTAGAAAATCGTAATATGTAAAACTTTTGCAAGCATGAGCCCAAAAGTATAACATTTCATTATTTTTGGTTTATTTCATATTCACTGCAAAATTTGATCAAACCTGTTCACAATAAGCACTGCAAAAAACATTGTGTTGTTTTCTCCAGCAGCTTCAGCCGCCATGTTGGATCTTCTAATCCAATTAAAAGTAATGTATTACAAATATAGTCTGGTTTGGAACAACGTTTTTAACAAACGATTTTCGTTACAATTTAACAAAATATTAAGGTCATATTTTTTAGTAAAATTTTGACTATATGCATAAGTAAACATATTTAATAATGTATAATAATTGTTCTGTTCTTTATTAAATTGTTCTTGAAACTATTTTTTAATTTAGCTAAAACAATATATTCTCATTCAGTTTAATAAAGTATTTATTTTAATTTAGTTTAAGAATTTTTTTATTAAATCCTTCCTGCTTTCTATCTAAATATATGATTTTCTTAACATTAAAAAAATACTTCTTTACTTTTATAACGCTTTTTTACCCCAAGAGACCACAAATTTATTGTTAACTATGATATATTTATTACTAATTTCGTAAGCCCGTTGGCTATACATATTTTTTATTAGTTAAAGTGCGATATTTTTATCATAAAGTAATATAAATTTAACGTTAGTTGCGTATATTTATATGAAATAATTAGCAATTAACAAACAACTGGTTTATCTAAATGTTATCATGATAATAGTGAAGCAATATAATTTTTTAATAATAATTATTTATAATATTAATAATTAATTAATGTTAAATATACAGGGTGTTATTTAAGTTGGCCAAACTCCAAGGGGTGCTTCTTTAAGTGATTTTAAGAAGAAAAGTTCATATAAATCTGGGTCCGAAAATGCATAGTTTTTACGATACAGGGTGTCAAAATTTTAAATAAAAATCAGATGTTCGTAAATATCTCAATACTCTTTTATTCGATTTTTTTGAAATTTGGCAATTCTGTTTGTAATAACGAGAGGATGATTTAGCCTCAATTAGATTAAAATTATTGGGTCTAATGGCGTCCCAAAAGACATTCTAACTAATATTTTTGACAAACAAATTACGCGCCACTAACTTTTTTTAAAATTATGTATTTTTTTCGAATTAAGCAACTACAAATACAACTATTTTATTTTCGGAGTTTTTTTCATATCTTGCTTTGTTTTCGAGAAATAAAATAAAAACCACTTTATTGCATGTCCCCGGAACAATACTGCCGTCATAATCTAAAGACCAGTAAGTCGACAAAAGCTACTTTTGAGAAAACCGCCTTTTAAGGTGATGGATAAACTTTTGTTGTCTGTTTTAAAATGGAAAGCTAAAAACTTACTTTTTATAACTCATCGGAAAGCTAATTATAGGTACTTTATAAAATGTGATATATAAATAAGTAAGTTTTCCAGGTATTTGCAAAAAATTTATTAAAATGTCTTTTAGACTAGCATGATGATTATGTAATTAGTAGATTCACTACGATAAAATGCAGTAAGTACTAGATATACTGCTCTTTTCCGTTATAAACCACTATACTGTTAACTTAATTTACAAATATAATATTTTTTTATATGCTACATAAAAGAGCAGTAAACACCAATTATTTACCTATAAAAGAATGCAGTAAATAATATATACTGCCGTTTTCTTTAGGTATTAGTGTTAACCAGACGTTCCTTAATATGAAAGAAGGCAGCTTCTCACTATACTGCTGTTAATCCTATGACTAATTATTTATGAAACGAGACGTATGTAATAAACTACATTAAAGCACGGCATAGCATTACCTTACTGCTGTTTTACTTAGCAATAACAAAATACTAAAGATAGCAGCAGTAAGTTGACGATGTACTGTATTATTTTCTAGTTTAATAGTGCAAACGAAGTCCATACTGCCCTCTTTACTAATAAGAAAATACACTTTCCATCAACATACTGCCACAAAATCTAGACAGAAATATAGAGCGTTTTCTACTGATAACGGCAGTATATCTAACTAGATATCTAAAAATCTACGACTTACTGCCCTCTTCGTTATGACGGCAGAATAGAGTACATATTAATAAATTATTACGTTATGAGATTATGCGATGTTAATTTATTTTATCGAAAACAGTTTTAATCTGTGCGAAAAAATTTAAAATAGGACTTTCGTGTAATTTTAATTGCTTAATAGTTTGGTAAGTAGTTTAAATTTTTTACTTTTATTGTCCCGGGAACATGCAATAAAGTGGTTTTTATTTTATTTATCGAAAACAAAGCAAAATATGAAAAAAACTTTATAATATATAAAATAGTTGTATTTTTAGTTGCTTAATTCGAAAAAATACATAATTAAAAAAAAAAGTCAGTGGTGCGCAATTTTTTTGTCAAAAATATTAAGTCTTCCGGGACGCCACTGTACTTAATAATTTTAATCTAGTTAAGGCTAAATTATCCTCGTGTTATTAAAAACAGAATTGCCAAATTTTAACAAAATCGAATAAAAGAGTAGCTATTGATATATTTACGAACATTCGAGTTTTACACCCTGTATCGTAAAAACTATGCATTTTCGGATCCATGTTTATATGAACTTTTTTTCTTAAAATCACTTAAAGAAGCACTTCTTGGAGTTTGGCCACATACTTAAATAACACCCTGTAAAAAAAATAAACTGTTATAGGTACCTCCATTTTAAGATGGTAAACAATTATTATTATCCATAACAAATTATTTCTTAGGAATGAAGTAATATTTGTTTGCTGATATTTAAACATGAAATTTCTTAAGAGTTAATAAATTGTATTTGATGGAAAGAAATCGTTTTCTCTGTATACGGAGAGTGGTAGAACTGTGGACGGCATTCATTTTATTTTCAAGTTTTTAATACATTCCTTTATCTGCTTGTCGATATGCCATGAAATGAGACCTTTCAATACTATCATAGAAGTACGGAGATGCGAAGAATAATTAAGTAATTAGTTACCTACATGACATAAAACGTACGTAAAATAAAAGCTCGGTACTACCCAAAGTTACTAAATACTAAAAAACAATTTTTGTCGATAATGGCGAGGCGATGAGGTGACTTCGTCAAACGTCGCCAGCACAAATAATCTCCTCTCGTTAACGGAGGGATGCCGTCGCCATGCATTGTACTCGCCGGTAACGCTGATTGATCTGATGTTCTTACTGCGGGCATGCAAACATAATATTTATTCTCTCATACTTACATAAAATGCCACTGTATTTTTTAGTTTCTTGGCGAACTCAAGAAAGAAGTATGTTGTGCTTCTTTGCACAACGCCAACGTGAATTTCATAATCTGCCAAAAATATATTTTGCTCTGTACCCACTACATGTAGTGTCATGTATATCCTAAAATTAAACTAATAAATAAGCTAAATAAACCCTTTTAAAGTAAACATTGCTGTTTGTCTCCTTTCCATCTTATTTTCAAACACTGATTCATTTTAGAGAACAACACAACATTAACATGGACCTTTATTAAACCCTTTGTATGCTCGTATAAGTTTTGGTTAATTTACTAACCCGTTGTTTGACATAACTTTTCGTATTAAAATCAGTAGCGGATTAAGGGAGGGGGCGCCCTCCCACCCTCCTCCTCGAGATGAATGCAATTGTATGAGAATTAATATATTTTATACTATCTTAAAAGATTTGCAATTTATTTAGATGCTTATATAGTATATTGTACAACTGTGACAGCTTTAGGAGAGGAACGCGTGTTCCTGTCTAATATTTTCCGCAATGTTTTCTCTATTTACACATTTTAGTATTGAAAATACTATTAGGATCGTATTTACGCAAACTTTGCATTGCATGTCGATGTCGCTCATGTCGATGTCGCTCATGTCGATGTCGCTCATGTCGATGTCGCTCTGCCGTCTGTCGCGGCCAACAGCGCAATATCTAGATCGGTCTTGTAACATAATACTCTGATAATACTTGGTAGAAATATAAATATGAATCAGCCTAAAGTCGGCAAATAAATAATGAATAATGTTCAGTTTAGTTTGTGTTTTAAAGAACGCCATAGTAACTTTGTTAAAAAGTGTTTTATTGAGATAAGTTATAACTAAGGTAAGTTCACGTTATTTAAATCGGAATATTATATCGAAAAAAAAAAGCGGGAGGCAAAAAGTTGGAGCACAATAATTGCATATTACAGGGTCCGCCCAAATTTGGTTAACAAATGGGATAATTTTTTTATTATTGATTTCTCAGAAAATGTTATTGTACCGGGTGATTGGTTATATTTTGCACTCCTACCTATCTCATGAAAATCTTCATGGTCTATTTTGAACGCTTGGGTAAATAAGTATAATTTAAAAACATAGCATAAGTAGGCTTAGACAATATGGCCGATTGAATATAAGGCAATTGTTCACCTTGGTTGGTCTGCTATGTGAATATTATTGTTTTTTATAATTGGCGTTGAATCAATCACGGTACACTGTTAAAAGAAAAGAATTAAATTTAACTTTTTTTTTATGTCCCAGAAAGTCCACTCCCTTTTTTTGTCAATTTAACTAAAACCGCTTCAGTCAATCAGTAACTCATAAAATATGTTATTACTATTTTCACATTAATCTGATTTTATTGTGCAGTAAAAATTACAACTTAATTAGTTAATTTGACAGATTTTTTATGTTAGTATTAACTTATTTTAAAATTTTAACTAAAAAAGATATTGATAATGATTATAAACTTTATCAAAGTTACTAGTATTTGGTTCATTTGAACCGTAAAAGAATTGCATGTTAATTTTAGTTAGCTGTTATGTTAAAACGACTTCCAGAAAAGTTAGTTCTTAAAATCTGATTTTTACTAAACACAAAAGAGTTAAAATAACTATACATTTTAAGTTAAATTTGATTTATTTTAATTGATTATAAATTTTTTTGATTCTCACGTCCAGGATTTCTAACAGTGTATTGAGAATTTTGTAGGCAAATTTTATGTCGTACGTTTGCTTTCTATCCTCAAGCGATAATAACTTTAAATTTCGTTTGATTAACGTAAAGTTGTCGTTTAAGTAAATTTATACCATAGATATTGTATAAATTTTTCTTGGACTTTTTCAATTTTACCAATATACGTATACATCATATTGAGGATTCCAGATCACCGCTCCAAATGAAAGTACACTATTAATTTATGACATTGTATCAACCACAAACAGATTTTATTTATTCAAAACCCCTACAAGTCTTATAATAAAACCACGAGATTTTTTCGCTTTGGTGGTAATTTGCTGGATATGGTGATCAAATAACATTTTACAGTAAAAACAAACACCTATGTCTTTTACGATTTCGTCATAATTTCTTATATTATTGTAAGGGAGTTTAGTTAACGACGGGTTTATTAACCTTTAAATATAACAGTATGATTTCGGTATAACAAAAAGAAATTAAGTTTTGATGCATAAAGGTTTTATTTTCTTAATTAAATTTATCAGAATTCAAAGCAACTTCACACATACGTTTTAATACCTTTTAAGTCATATAGTTACACTTATTCGTTCATGCCTATAACCATGTATATTTTTACATTAAAGTGATCACATCTTATCTCAGTCTTTATTTTTCTTTTTCGTATTTCCAGCTAATATTGGTAAACAAAGCTTTACTTCTCATTGGAAAAGCTCTAGAAACCTACAAGTCTATTAGGAACTGAGTGACGTTCTTATAAGCCTAAGCATCACTTCTCTGCGACCATCTGTTTAACCAATGAAAAGCTGCCGTAAGCACGTGAGTACTTTCTTAGGGATAATTTTATTTCCCCTAAAAAGTACGCCACAAGTTTTTCAATCACCCTTTTATTGAAAAGAAAATTATGAAGCGTTTTTCTATCACTATTTTTGTTTATCTCAACTTCCCCCTTTGCCCCCGCCCCCTCCCTTTCCTCACTCAACACGTTTTTTAGAGCATTACCTACTCCTCATTCCAGAAAGCTAAATCCGCCCTTGACCTTATGCCTTAGGATTTGCCTGCCTCCAAGACCAAGTCGTAAATCCGATCCTGATTAAAATCAGTATTATTTTTAAATCACTTTGACAATAACTTTTAAATAAGATAAAAGGTTTTCGTATTTCTAAATCGAATTTTATAAACTCATATTACATATTCAGGGATAAAAACTTTCCTTTTCATTCAAGTTGCAAGAGTTAGCGCATTTCAAGTAATTTAAGTTTAACGAGACAATTGGCTGGTTTGCAAATAGACCCCATTATTGCTCAGGTCATTAAAATTATTTTGAAATACACCCGGGTCTCCCATTGGCTTTCGTATACACAGTTTGTACGTAGGGCCTCGGGGAAATATCAAAATAAATAAACATCAATTCAAATCGGAAAACAAATTATTATTTAATTTATATCTACTCAGATGGAATAGCTTCAAATTTAAAATAAACAATTAAAAATAAATTATTTATTGGCATGGACAAGCCATATTTTAGTCATGTCTCGTTAAAAATTGACCCGGGATTTTGATTTATTTAAAACATCAATAAACTTTATTTGTGTTTTAGGTAACTGGCCAAAACAAGAATGCAATTTTTTACGATATGGTCAATAGAGAACTACTATGCTATAATATATTTTCCAAATGTAGGGGAGACCAGGGCTGGTGCTGGTAGTCACATGCGTTGGTTGTCACAATGCTGACAACTTGGCAACCCCGAAATCGGCAGTTGTCAAATGCCGTTTAGATTATTCTCGTTGATCAAATACCGACGGCAGTTAATTAGCATGAATGTAACTGTGGTGACAGATGGTTTACCTACGAAGCAGCAGATTTTAGAATAGCTAATGGTGAGTACATTTTTCCGACTACATAAATTTGATGTTTTCCAACAAAAATCAAAAATTAGGATAAAATTAGAACAGAAATATTGCTTTATATTTATTTATCTACGTTTTGGGGTATTTATTTTTCCTTAATCACGTGTCTTTCTGAAGTTATTAACCTCAAAATATTATATTATGTTGTGGGGCGGCTTGTCGAACATTTAATAAGTCCGTTTGTCCTATGTGATAAGCAACCCCACAGGTACCAAACATAGGATGACTTGGCAAGGCATCGTTTATTGACTTTTTACTAGATTTTAAAAAGTCCTGTATTATAAATTTGATTTCACTCTGACTGACTAATCTGCTACAGTGATCGCAGCATCAATTACTCATCACTAGGCTTGGTGAAAAAAGCTAAATTTTTGCGGCTGACTAACCGATGAAAATAAGTAAGTATATTAGGTAATTAAAAATGTAAAAATAATTAAAATAATTAATCCTACACGTTGAAGCATGTTTACTGCGTTTTCTGGCAAGTACGAAACTCGAATGGTAAGACGCAAGAATTTGGAACAGGAGGTCGCTGGTCCAAACCTTGTAAGTATTAAACTTTATTTTAAATTTTGGTAAAAAATAAAGTTGAATTAGATGGTTTTTTTTAGGTTTGTTTATATTGTAAATCTTTTTGGACCATAAAAATGGTGGTATTTAACGGGTGGCGCAATGATTTTTCTTTTTGCCCTCAGTCGCAATTAAAAGTCACGTATTTTGGATTGGCCAAAAACAGCACTGTATTAGTGCATTTATTTTGGATGCGCTGTAACCGCGTATATTTTGAAAGATACACTGAGAGAAAACTCTATTAGCCGTAGCTAGAAATTCATTAGTAGTAGCACAGAATATACAGCTACGCAAGCTATATATTCTGTGGTAGTAGCAAAAATGTGCATTAAAGGAGCCGAAAAAACAACTCTGTTGTAGCCACTATAGGTTAATTATATTTCGCAGTCTCGTCTCATATTACAAAACACCCTGTAGTTGCAGTCTGCTGCACGATCTGGTACGACGTTAAAAGAGCTGAAAATAAAGTCCCCCTTTCTTAAGGAGGGCGCCCATTAAGCCGGCTTAGCGCGGCATAGCACGGCCAGCCCGGCCGGCAGATTTTGATATACGCATAATCAAATGGAGTAGCGCCCACTGAATTGGAACCGGTCAGCTCGGCGTCGTACGCACAGGCCGGCAACGATTTATATTCCAGAAGGGGCAAAAACTGCCGGTCGGTCCGAGTGTCTGCGACCATTGAAGCATTGATTTTGGAAGAAGATAGTTGTGTTTTGTTTTATGTTATATAATATACTTGTATTATGTCCGATAAGGTATTAATTGACAACGTTCGGACTTATACATTTAAGGTAACTGCTAATCGCTCGTCAGGTGAAATAGCCTTTCGGAAATTGGTGTTTTGTTTTCTGAGTGGTAACATACCTAGATGGTCATAAAACTTGGCACTCGACATTCTAAAGTATTTAAAAAAATTTTCATCATCGGCCAACAAATCAGGAAATAGATGATGAAACTCGCCATAATTTCATGGATCCAAACCTTCTTCTGACCCTTTCTTCATTTTTTGCCTCGGCACATACTGCAGCCACAATCAAAAATTCCTTCTTCCGAATCAGATGAACTACTCATTTTATTATTTAAAGAAATTTTAATTTTTTATTTAATAAATCACTCGCCATAATTGCAAACTTTATGCTTTGATAGCCAAAGTTGTTTTGAACGCTATTCAGATGTGATTATGCCGATGCAATGGGCGGCGGTTCCGAACTGCCGGCCGGGCTGGCCGTGCTGTGCCGCGCTGTGCCGGCTTAATGGGCGCCCTCCTTTAACCTTTGACCATGCGACCCGCTTCGAGTCCCTACAGCCTACACTCAGTGTTGTTTGTCGTACGGTAAGGCGCGAACGTTAGTTCTCGAGCTGTTTTCGTGTTTTCGTGTGAATAAGGTATTTTAGTAGATATGGGAAAACATAGTCGAAAAAGGCAGAAAAAGCAGAAGCTTAAGAAACTGTTACATTCGCTGTTCAAAGAAATGGAGAGTGACACTTCAAGTAAATTGTATTATATATTACAGTTTACAGTTATAATAATTAATTAATTATTTAAAAGATCTCTACGCTTTGTCGACCAAACAAGACGCATAAAGTAGGTTTTATTGTTTCTTGGTATAAGGATTTCAAAAGTTTATTGAAATTTGATTCTTAAAGACAGTTTTACAGGTATATTTTAAAGATTTGGTTGTTATGCCATGCTCATTACAGAGGCGGGTTAAATTATAACATAAATAATTATTTAAAAGATGATATAGTGTCCGCCAAAATAATTAAAAGAAAAAGAAAATATAGTGGCATATCGGACAAGTGTGTAACTATTTTTTATATTGGAATACACAGGGATCCAAGTTCAATGGATACCCTGGGGCGGGTAGACCACGACGGCCGTTTCGTCCTTCTTAGGAATCGACGGGCAGCCATAACCCAAGCAATTCCAAGAACGACGGAAAAATGTACTGAAAGCCTACTTGTAGAATCAAGGTGGCCCTCAATACACCCTAGCGCCATCCCACGGAACCAACTCCAATATATTGATTCTACAAGTAGGCTTTTATTACATTTTTCCGTCGTCGTCTTTTAATTATAAATAATTATGTTATAATTTCCTGGAACGTGTAAGACACTTATTGTGTTTTAAATAATTGTGCTATATCAATACTTATTGTTATTTGTTTTCAAGCACTACACGTTGAACACTCATTGTGTTTTTTTCTACTCAGATGAGTAAGCTATAAGACACTTATTGTGTTGCTAATTGCTTATTAAGCTGTGCATTGTATTAAACACTTATTGTGTCAATCCTTTCCATGCACTCTACACATTGAACATTTTTTACATTGACTATTTTTTGTTATTATAATTTCAATGGATAAATTTTAGATACTTATTGTGTCAGAATTATATATGCATTTATAATATTACTATTGACACTTATGGTGTACAAGGACAGGTTATAGTAAACTGGTTTTATAAAGATCATTTCTTTTATTTAAACCAGGTTCATTAGATTCCGAGTCATCTGTAACGCCTTCTGGCTCGGAGTCCTGGGTGGAGCAGGAACAAGAGATAGTTCCGGAGGGTGTTCAACCGGCTTTGCAGATCTCTAGTATAAAAGATACCTTAGGAAAGGACCCAGTCACTTCAAGTACAACAGGGCCCCCAGTAAATGAGGACACAGTCAGTTATAGGACATCCATCTTAAAAAATGATTTAAATTTAGAAGCCAAAAAAGCCCTTATGGAAAAATACCCCATAACGGAAAATTGTGTGTCTCTAAGGCCCCTGAGACTTAATGAGGAAATTTTAGTAGGGTTGCAAGACTCATCCTTAAGGCAGGACAATTTTTTTGCCACATTCAGGAGCAGATTGGTGCAGGAGTGAGTGCTCTTGGAGCGCCAATAGCGCATCTTATAGAGCAAGGAGATGCTACCAAGGACCTATTGCAGAATATGGTAGATTCTAGTAAACTCCTAACTGATATTCACCATACGGTATCCATTCACAGAAGATATATGTTGTCCAATCACTTAAAGCCTGGTATAAGAAAAGCAGCGGAAAAGTGTGTCATCGACATCCACCTGTTTGGGTAGAGTTTCTCGCAATCAATAAAAAATTCACAGGAGGTACAAAAAGTGGGCTTTGGTCTGACAAAACCACCGCTAAATAGAACTTCCTTCAGGCCCTTGTCATTCAATAGCCGCGCGAGTACCAGTACAGCCAACAGTCGAGCTCAAGATTCTTTAAACTGGAAGCGTCGGAGCGCATGGAAGAAGAAGAAGAAGAGGGAAAAAGGGACCTCCACCAGAGGAGCGAAGCGGAGTTGGAGGAATAATTACAATCTGAAACACAGGCAAATTTAGAGGTATGCTATGCGGGTAGATTATCAAAGTTTATCGAGAATTGGAAGACAATTACTATGAATCCAATTATTATAAAATGGGTTAAGGGATATAGGATTCATTTTAATACTATACCCTATCAGCATCATCCTCCAAAAAATATAGTTACAAAGACAATCACTAAAGAAATTGATAGAAAGATTTATGAATTGTTACAAAAGGGGGTTATTTCTCAGTGTAAACACCAAAAAGGGGAATTTTTGTTAGATACTACCCACTTTAAATTAGAAGATTATAGAAGTGTAAAGCATTTATTGCTCCCTAATTAATATATGTCAAAAATTGACATAAAAGACGCTTATTTCCTAGTAAAATTAGATAACAGGTCAAAAATATTTTTTAGATTTTTGCATAAAAAGGTGCTGTATGAATTTACCTGTTTGCCCATGGGGTTGTGCACAGCCCCATTAATTTTCACTAAGTTAATGAAGCCTGTAATAGCAAAATTGAGATCTGAAGGTATTGTAATTGTTATCTATTTAGATGATCTGTTAATAATAGCCCTTTGGCTATTATTAACAGATCATCTAAATAGACAAGTTCGAGGGCAAACGGCATGTACTAAGGGTTTTAGAGCTCCTTGAGTTTTTGGGGTTTATTATCAATATTAAAAAAATTTGTATTACTTCCCTCAAGTCAATGTAAATATTTGGTGTTTATGTTTGACTCAGAAAGAATGAAAATTACCTTACCAACGGAAAGGAAAATAAAGATTATAAACGCCTGTTTAAAGATATTCAAAAAGGCTTACTGTTCAATTCAAACATTTGCAGAAGTTCTGGGGATGTTGGTAGCAGCGTGTCCTGCAGTTAGATATGGCTGGGCACATACAAAAGTTTTGGAAATAGGAAAATTTTTAGCCTTAATGGAGTCCAAGGGTAACTCTAAGGGAAAATTATTAATTTTACCAAAAATAAAGAAGGAATTACAGTGGTGGCTAGAAAATATAAAAAAAGTAAAAACTCGATAAATGAATTAACTTATCAAATAGAATTTTTTTCGGATGCCTCATTGCTTGGTTGGGGGGGGCGTATGTTTAAACAATCGAATAAATGGTTTTTGGACTTCGGAGGAAATGAAAAAACACATAAATTATTTAGAGCTATTAAGTGCATTTAATTGTCTTAAATATTTTACACAAGGTAAACAAGATATAAATATATTGTTACGATTAGACAATATCACGGCGGTAAGTTACATAAATCGTATGGGAGGAGTTAAGTTTGATAATCTTAATGATATAGCACAGAAAATATGGAATTATTGTGAACGTAAAAGTATATATTTGTTTGCTTCATATATAAGCACAAAAGAGAATGTTATTGCAGACCACGAATCGAGGCGAGGTTATAAAGATACCGAGTTTGAGTTGTCTCAAGTTTATTTTGATAAAATTTGTACTGATTTCTATCCACCTACTGTAGATCTATTTGCGTCAAATTTAAATAAGAAATGTCAGCAATTTATATCTTGAAATCCCGAAGCAAAGGCGGTCATAGTAGACGCTTTTACTATATCTTGGAAGGACCTTTCCTTTTACGCGTTTCCTCCTTTTTCCCTTATTTCAAAGGTGTTAAGGAAGAATGATGGGGCCAGAGGGATTTTGGTTGTCCCGGATTGGCCGGGCAACCGTGGTACCCGGTATTTAAGAATATGTTAATTAAAGAGCCTTTAATTATGGGTCCTGATAAACAACTTCTATTTTCTTTTTTTACTCAACCCCATTCTATGTGGGAGACCCTTACCCTGGTTGCCGGAGTTATATCAGGGAAGCGTTCTTAAGAAGGTTGTTTCCAGTGACCGGGATAACCGGGATCCTTGCGTCAATAAGTGAACAAACACTAAAACAATATGATATGGTTTACAAAAGTTGGTGGCAGTTTTGTTCAATTAAAACAGTTGTTAGTCCTTATATATATTTATTAGATAATGTTATAGGTTTCCTAGATGATAGATTTAGAAAAGGTTGTTCTTTTTCGGTTATTAATACATATAAGTCAGCATTGTCGTTGGTTTTACCGATTGCCAAAGATGATGAGAGCATGATTCAAAGATTTTTAAAGGGTCTTAGAAATATTAACCCCCCAAAAGCCTGATATTCTAATACGTGGGACCCTCATCCAGTGTTGGAATATTTGGAGAAATACTTTCCATTACAGACATTAACTTTGGAAGAACTTACCCTAAAAGTAGTTACCCTGCTAGCATTAATAACTGCGCAGAGAATGCAGACTTTAGGTAAAATTAAACTTACTAATATTGTTAAAAAAGTTACAGGTTTAGAAATATTTATAGAGGAAAGGGTTAAAACCTTAGGGAAGAATAGGCCACAGCCAGTTTTATATGTGCCATATTTTGTAGAAAATCCATCCTTGTGTTTAGCGTCAGCAATTGACACGTATATAGAGCGAACGGCGACTATCAGACCAGCCGGTTTAGACGTGTTACTTTTAACAATTAAAAAACCGATTCATGCGGCGTCTCCGCAGACCATAAGCAGGTGGATTAAGTCAGTGTTGAGTAAATGTGGAATCAATACAAAATTGTATACAGGCTATAGTACAAGACATGCGGCTGTATCCTGCGTCGAGAGAGCGGGGGTACACATTGAAGTGATTAGAAAAACAACAGGCTGGTCGGATAAGTCAAATGTTTTTTGTTCATTTTATAAAAGGCCAATTCTTCCCGCACCTCATGCCTTTGCCAATGCAATTTTAAATAGAGGTGATCCGAAATCTTAGGAAAAAATAGGATTTATAGGAATATAGGTTATAGTTCATTAGATTTTGTTGTATTATTTCGAAAAATATAGACTACTAAAAATAATATTATGTGGTTTATTTGACATTAATAGGTGGTTTACTTTCTAGATTCAGGTGGAACCGCATACTAAAGTCTCTAAACATCTACAGGGTGTTTTGTAATATGAGACGAGACTGCGAAATATAATTTGATGATCAATCGACTTACCTGTAAGGAAGGTTGATCAGAATTATATGAGCAGCCTCGTCGAAATATTACAAAGTCCCCCCCATATTAAGTTATAATAATTAAAATAAATGATCCCACCCTATGCGGTCAACCTGATCTTGTACTTTCAACTACTGAGTGTAGGGTCTCGAAGCGGGTCGCAGGGCCAAAGGTTAAGAAAGGGGGACTTTATTTTCAGCTCTTTTAACGTCGTACCAGATCGTGCGGCAGACTACAACTACAGGGTGTTTTGTAATATTTCGACGAGACTGCTCATATAATTCTGATCAACCTTCCTTACAGGTAAGTCGATTGATCATCAAATTTTTTTGAAATAACTTTTTAACCTCAATGTGGTCGTTTTTTAAATATAATTTTTTTGCTGCTAGAAGGCAACTCTATTGCCCTAAAAAAATATATTAAGATGCGGTGGAAAAAAATATCTTATTCATAAAAAATATGATTTTGTGATTAATTAGGTCATGATAAAAGTATTGCTTTTTAATCCTAAAAATTGTATGCCAGCTATAAAAAAAATATTTTTACCATTGGTAATCTACCTAGCTACTACTAAAATTACCTTTTTCTGAGGCCTGGCTCTCAGTAACTTATTCGCCATTTTATTTTTTATTAGATTTCTTTACTTATGAAAAAGGTTTTGTTTTGATTGTAGAGTATAAAAATGTACATTTTGTTTCTTTAAAATAAGTTAATACACATAGAATTGTATAATCCATCCTATATAAGAACATCTCTTTTCTAAAAAAAATGCATTTCAAAAAAATTAATTTGACGGTCCGAACAATTCTTGATTAAGTGGGAAGTATTTTATATAAAAGGCTGATCCGTTTCTTGATCATAACGTTGTATTATATCGACTATATCAGTATTTTTTGCATATTTAATATCGGATTTTTTATATCGTCTAGCCCGAATTTTGAGTAAGTATAGGAGTTTTTCCTAAAAAATTACTGACATTATTTTATTTTTTAATTTTTTCATATCGACATTATATTGTCAATATTACTAATATACAATAAAAATTACCAAAAAGAGTAACAAGGATGGCTATACCAAGTGCTTGTCCCCCCCCCCCCCCCGACGACACGCTATTATTAGTGTAGATATGTAAGACAACCCTGCATCTTCTAATGGTAAATAATTATAAGGCCTGACGTCCACACTGTAAATGGTACGAGCACGACCAGCCCTTGTTCTATTTTGTAAACGAAACAAATCTTACGTTATTAATTAGATTTTTGTTCACTTTTACGACTACAAAAGAATATCAATAAACAACTAAATTACTTGTGTTGTTTACCCCGCATTAAATTCGTTGTTTCTCGGAAAATTACAGTCAATTATGTTTAATTACCGTAATTTATTTTTATTACTTCTAATAGCTCTCTATTGCTTTTAACAAATTACGTGATATATTGGCAATAAATTTGCGTTCTCGTGTTATTTATATTGATCTACATTGTTCCCTTTTTACACCTGAACAAGTATAATTTAGTAATTAAAACTACAAAAGGTAATTTATTGAGCATACACTGCAGTAAATTATGCATCGTTTAATAATAATAAATATACAGGGTACGTTCTTAAGGAACAAAATATTTTTCTAATTTTTTGCATTAATGATTAAACACTAGGGTGGATCCAAAAAATATTTTTTTGATTATCAGTTGACCTTATCTGTCAAAAGTTGTTAATGGCTAACATGATTACTTTAGCAAAATCTCAGAATTTTCGAACATCGTCTTCAGGTTCCCCTGGGTCTCAAAGTTTAGGGAAATTGACAATTTTTTACCTTTTTAAGAAAAGTTACAAACCTTTTTCCTTCGTATTTTTTACCTGTCCTGATACGCCAAATCATTGTTGTTTACAGTATTTATTATGTAGAAAAAGGCAGTTTTTTAAATTAATATCTCGAGGTTCCCTTGCTACAAAAAAAAAATTAAAATATCAAGCTTTTAAAAAATTTTTTTAGTGATAGGAGTATTACGCTTATAACAGAGACTTTTCTAGTTGTTTCAGGCCAAGAAGCTAAAGATAAATTTCTTATAGCCAAAATGTACTATAGGAATAAGTTTCCATATTTTAATAGCAAAAGTAAAAAAACATAGTTAATTTTTTAACAAAAATTACACCAAAAATAATTTTTTTTAACACAGAAATAGAAATAAATCAAATAGTGTGAGAACGTGTGTAAAAAAATTCTAACCAAATACATTAAACAGTAAAATTTAGAAGTATTGATGCGATAAGCCTATCTATGCAATGCAACGAAAACATTTTTTAAATAATCAATTCAAATACCTTTTTACTAGTGAACCGCATATTGAATATTTTTTAATATAAATAACGACTTTTCTAATATGGCCGACAAAGTGATAACATCCTGGAAAACTTTTATTTGATATGTTTCATGTGATTTGATTTAAGATACTGCTTTTTTGTTTGTTTATTCCAAAGCCTCCTCCTTATATTTTAAAGGTAGCAGACTGTCCAAGTTCAACAATGTCATTATCTCGTAAACCATACAGTTTACACGTATAATTTTGATAGAATAGAATTCAAAAATGAAATATTATAAGGGGTGTTCCATTTAAAAAAATAAAGTTAACAGCCACCCAGATTTCTTGAAGCACCCTGTATATTTTTCAGAAATCTGACAAGATGCAAGAAAATAAAATAAAATCGCCGTGTCCGAGCATTTTTCCAAACACCACACCGCTGAATTTTAAATGAAGTTACTTCTGGAACCTACTGTCCTATAAATATTAACTCAATGTGGGTAATAAATATGTGTTTTTTCAACCTAACTTACTTTTTATACGTCATCATATCAAACCTTTTTTGTATCTAAGTAACTGTATTATATTTTTTAGTTCAATTTAGTATTTTTATTAGAGACCGACCGAAGGTTCGGTTTCGGTTTCGGCTAGTTTCGGCCAAAAAATCTAGTTTCGGTGACAGTTTTGGGTTCGGCTAGTTTCGGCCAAAAATCTAGTTTCGGTGACAGTTTCGGTTTCGGCTAGTTTCGGCCAAAAAATCTAGTTTCGGTGACAGTTTCGGTTTTGGCCGCGCCGAAACTCAGTGTTCGTGAGTTGTCGCGCACCGTTCGGCTAACTTTGTCGACCTGTTTTTTTTTAGGTTGGAAGGGTTCAATCCGTTCCCAAGATTGATCTCTTCCTATATAAAATAAATTAGATTTCAGTAGGTATACGATAAAATTTTTAACATGTATAAATAAGTTTCGGTTTCGAGTTCGGCTGAAACTGAGACCAAGGCCGAGGATTCGGTTTCGGTTTCGGTTCCGGCTGAAAATCTTGTTTCGGTCGGACACTAATAATTTTTATGTTACATGTTGCTATTATTTTTTTGTCATCAGGCTCTTCAAAATAAAAATTATTGCCTAATATTTGCGTTTTATTATTTTTTTTATAGAAATATAGGACAATAGTATATAAGATTGTATTTTTCACCATACTCTGATTTCGCATTTATATAAAATATATTCTTTAAAATTTGTTTATTTTTTATATTTCTAAAGTAAATATCAATAAATAAATAAACCTTTATGTATTTATTATGTTTATAGTAAAAATATAAAAAATATCAATACATTTAAAAAAAGTTATATACTAAATGCGAAATCAAAAAATGCTTACTCTTTAAATTATTGCCATATAGACATTTATTATGTACCCTTTTTATCCAATTTTTTTTCATTTAATAAGTATATTTAGTTCAGGTATTCATTGAAATCTAAAAGGCTTCTGAAAAATTAAAGAAAAACATTTGATATATATATGTAAAACTTCCCTATAATATAACCTATATTAAATATTCATTTAAATGGTGTATCGTGACTATTGCACTAATATTTTCTAAATTTCTGGTTATATGCTAATTTTAGTGTTTTCACTAATACTTGAGTTTACAATAAAAAGTACTTATTTTCAAAGCAAATACATAAAATATTACAATTTTTGCATATTTTTAATCGAAAAAAAATTGAAAAAACATGAATAACGGCTTATGTCAATGTAAATACTCACAATAAATTATAAAACTAACATTTTTTTGCTCGGGAAAGGTCGAGAGAGACAAGAATTTCTCGACGAGAGAGAGTCTTTCACTCGTGTCGTCTCGGGTATTTTTCTCGTGTCGTCTCGGATCTTCATTCGAGAGAAAATGTCTCTCTCTAAAATAGATATCTTCAGCACCACTTAATTGGGTCAAATTTTTTTTAGACATGTCTGTTACGCCCCTTAGCGGCCTTCTCAAGAACTTGCGGATAGTGATGCCGCCGAGACGAGAAATTCTCGTGTCTCGTCTCGTCTCATCTCGACGAGACGAGACGAGAGTGAAATTTTTTTCTCGAGAGAAGTTACGAGACGAGACGAGAGAAGACCGTTTCTCGTCGAGAAATTTCTCGTTTTTTCTCGAATTTTCTCAAATTTTCTCGTTTGTTAGAACACTGAATTTTAGGTATCTCCTAATATATAGACAAAAAAATAATGTGTTTAACGTTCTCACTCTATCGTATTGTGAAGGCATTTACCTACTGCAGTAGAAAAAAACGCAATGGCAATGCTTGTTGGTTTTTATAACAAAGGTTGTCAGATATGTATTTTTTAGAAACATAGAAGATACAACAAAAGTATATGAGACTAAACAAAAATATATGAGATCCTTATAGGTATTGTAAAAGTTTCTGTTGTAGCGGCGGTGAACTTAAACCAATTACAGTTTACATTGTATAACTCATATGTAAAAGGACACAATAATTAATTATCTAATGTTACGGCGATTTAGTCCGAATATTTCATAAACTATGAGAGATTGATATGTCAAATAGAGCATTTTCGGAAATACTTCTTTAAATTCTTTCTCTTGCACTTTCTATTAATGTAATAAAAAAATTAAGGTTTTTCCCCGGATGACATTCTGGGCCTGGGCTGATCCCTTTATTTAGTCGAATATTTTCCAAACTATTGCAGTTAATTATGCCCCGAGTTATGCCAAAAAATAAATAATAAAAGAAGGGTAGTTCCATTATGAATCAATTATTATTATTATAAATCGTTCTCTATTCTGTATCTTTTACCACCCTGTATATTTTGGACTGAAAATACCTCAGTGCCAAGCCTATTACATTACGTGAATTATGTCTTATGGCCGCTTGCAATATTTTGTTGATCTAAGAAAAATAGTTTCTAAGTCACATGACTAACAAACCGACTTATATTAAACCCTTCTGCGAGACGACCAGATACTTTTAAATGTTTACCCCCTTTAAGATTCGTATAAAAAAATATTTTTTATGATTCCCTACTCACGAGACGAGACTAGACGAGACGAGACGAGACGAGACGAGACGAGACGAGACGAGACGAGACGAGACGAGACGAGACGAGACGAGACGAGACGAGACGAGACGAGACGAGACGAGACGAGACGAGACGAGACGAGACGAGACGAGACGAGACGAGACGAGACGAGACGAGACGAGACGAGACGAGACGAGACGAGACGAGACGAGACGAGACGAGACGAGACGAGACGAGACGAGACGAGACGAGACGAGACGAGACGAGACGAGACGAGACGAGACGAGACGAGACGAGACGAGACGAGACGAGACGAGACGAGACGAGACGAGACGAGACGAGACGAGACGAGACGAGACGAGACGAGACGAGACGAGACGAGACGAGACGAGACGAGACGAGACGAGACGAGACGAGACGAGACGAGACGAGACGAGACGAGACGAGACGAGACGAGACGAGACGAGACGAGACGAGACGAGACGAGACGAGACGAGACGAGACGAGACGAGACGAGACGAGACGAGACGAGACGAGACGAGACGAGACGAGACGAGACGAGACGAGACGAGACGAGACGAGACGAGACGAGACGAGACGAGACGAGACGAGACGAGACGAGACGAGACGAGACGAGACGAGACGAGACGAGACGAGACGAGACGAGACGAGACGAGACGAGACGAGACGAGACAATGGCACTCTCGAGCGAGAAAAACGCGTTTTTCGTCGAGACGAGATAAAAAAAAATTATCGCCTCACGAAACGAGACGAGAATGGGCCAATTCTCGTCTCGTCTCGTCTCGCGGCATCACTACTTGCGGAGATATCTTCCAGCGATTTCTATTTGCCGTATTTACTGACGATATTTTTTTGCGAAAGCTGTAAGGTTAACGGTCTCTAGGGTACGGCCGAGGGCCTTCCTTATATCGCCTTCACGGTTTTGAGAAAATAACGTTTTAATATTTTTTTTATGCAACCATGTTAAATAAAACCTTATAAAAAAATCACAATTTTTTATAATTAAACTATTATATTGAAAATAATACTTACATCTTAGGTTGTTGAACCAATTCCACATTTCTTGGAAAACCTATATTTTTTTCTCATTTTTTTGACCTCCCCTTCCAGTTACGTCGTTGTTCCACTCAA
This sequence comes from Polydrusus pterygomalis, assembly GCA_963969555.1. NCBI lineage: Eukaryota > Metazoa > Arthropoda > Insecta > Coleoptera > Curculionidae > Polydrusus > Polydrusus pterygomalis. The sequence goes on along the minus strand of OZ018381.1, from coordinate 3,096,933 downwards.
ATCTATTTTTAAGAAATAATTGTGACAACTTTTTTTCTCCAAATTTGAGTAAAAAAATATTGCTTTACAGTATTTTGGAATAAACGATGCAGTTTAAAGTAAATAAAGTTTTCACACAAAACAAAGGACAATTAGGTAGGTCATTGCGAAAGACAAATATTTCGGAGCAACAATGACGCCACAGACATTTACAACGTTGTTTTACTAGATTTTGTTAAAAGTACAAACGATATCGAATCAACAAAGACCTACCTATCAATTAAGTCGTTTTTCCGCCGGCGCCAATTAGAAAAACGCGCGAATGGAACAACGACGCAAACGGTTTCACGCGGCTACTTTTTGTACTACAATTATGACATTGTTTAACCGGAGAGATTGGTACTTTTTGATACTTATTACGAAATAACTAAAAAAATTAAAAATTTGCACTTAGGTCGATGTTCCACCGGAAAAGCGATATATTCACCCGGTATACCCAAATTATTCCCAGGCGGTGTTACAGGTAGCTTCGAAAGTATAATCAGTCCACATTATGAAAGGTAGGAAATTGTCTAAGATGCCGATTGTATTTCCCTAACTAAAACCATGGCATTATTCTTATCAGAGATCGATACGATAAACAGACTCCAATATAATACATGAAACTTTAAACTAAGTTTGCCTTTTGGGCACAAAGCGGAATGGCACGATGGCAACTTTAATGTTTACGCGGTGCCGGGAAGTTGTTTTGCAGGTTGATCAAAAACGACATCTACTGTGGGATCTGGCAAATTGAGTAACAAATTTAATAACATACACTGTCTCGTTTCTGCGTAGTTTTTATGTTTATTGGAAAATTGATCATTTTCCTTCAAGAAAATTGGAAAACGCTGCAGCTTTTTTTGGTTATTTGAACAATGCTATATTTTCTTTTATACCGTGCGAGCAAAAATTATTTGCATCAAAGAGGGCTTGGATTAAAAAACGTAGGGCTCGGTTTAGATCACAATGATATGGGGACGATATATCTAACCAAATCTAGGTTAAAATTTTGTCAAATTCATGTTATAACATGATATGCCAAACTAATGAGTAATAAAATAGACAAATATAAATTTATTTTTGTTGTTTACAAAATTAACAAAGTAAGTAAACAGAAAGAAAAAGAAAAATAATTACATAAATTGCTGAAATTGGCATAACCGCAGAAGTGGAACCAGGCTTCATCACTAAAAGGAACCACGTTACTTTTGTAGATAGAATATTTTAGAGTATGCTGCTAATAGAATTTTGAGAATTCTCTCCTGCCGGTTGGACAATAAAAGTCAAGTATAGTAATTTACGTAAGTTCGCAATTTACGGTTTTTTTTATGAGGAAACATGATTTCATGACAAGCATAGGAAGTCTGCGGGTTAAAAAAAAAACAGTTTCCGGGCGTGTTGCAAACACTATTTTTCCGCAACAGTCTGGAAAGTGAAAACCCGTCCTAAAAGTACCCATTTCCTCGACGTTTTTGTATTAGGCCGAGAAAGTGTTACTTTATCAAAGAAAAAGTGTCTGGCAAGTGTCTATTTCCGGACGGTTGCCGAAACGAGGACTTTCGGTTGGAAAGTTAAAGTGACATTTTCACTTTTAAAAAGTCAGAAATATCCATATTACCTACATACCTTTATACTTAGTTAAAAATTAAATTGTTTACTGTTTAACAATGGGAATTCCGGCTTGGAATAATTTTAGAATAGTTAAGATTTTTACACACCGCGCACTGGCGAACTATGGTAAATAGCTAATAAATAGTTCTATTTCAAGAAAATACTAGAAATTATTCAAAAATTACAATATGTCTCAAATACAGCTCACCAACACTGTTCCGTCAGAAAATAAATAAAAAACGCCTGTACAGCTTCTCCACAGTAATTTCCCTCAACCATTACCTATAATTTGATGTCATTTAAAAATAAATAAATTTTTCTAGTAGAAAGTTAAAAAGACACATAAATATATTATTTAGTACAATATATTATTTACTTAATAGGTACACAACGCAAATGCATCTAATATAATTAATATAACCCTCATTTTCAAGCACAGGCGATAGATCTAGAGCAATCCACAGAAATTTGTCAGCATTGATTTCTGTTAAAACAATTTTTGATCGGGACAATATTGTGACAGAGCAGACCTAGGTGCCCTTATTTGAATTTTTTTTCACTATTTTTGTTAATTTATTTATTGGTAAACTTATTCTTTCCCCCATGTTACGCCCTGAGGTTTAATTATTTTACTCTATTATTTATATTTAATTAAAATTATATTATGATTTTAATTTACCCTGCAATACTGGTAAATTTTTTTTAAAGTGTATTAACTTTTCATTTCCAAATATAGGCCCTGATAAATCTATTTAGGTAGCCAGTCTTGAAAATAAAATCCTCAGTATATTTCCGATGATATTTAGGAGGTCGCGTGAACTTTGGACCGTTCACATCTTTGCCGCAATTATTGATTTTTTTATAGCAGCCAACGTCGTACTTCGTATTACAAACGACGCAGGGTGTTAAAACGCACAAACGAAGACTTTGGTGGGGGAGAAGATGGGTTAGCTGCTAGACAGAAAATTTCAAAAGAGACAATTATTAACTTCTATAGGTACGGTAAGCACCTAAATTCAAGAGTCATCATAAGTTTATTTTCTGCAGATTTTCTTCAAAATTAATTCAAATAGAAAAACAAATGGTATTGGGTTAAATAAGTTTAATTTTATTTGTGTGGATTTAATTTGTGTAACAATTTAAAATTCAGGGGTTGTTTTTTTTTAAAAAGGGTGTTAAGTTCTTAAGGAACAAGTTTATTTTCTTTAGTTTTTTATTTTGTTGGGTTACTCTAATTTGGGAATACTGGTTGGTTTTTTTTTTATACAGGGCAAAATATATTTTTCAGACGGTAGTTATGGTAAACAACAAAATTTATTTTAATGATATAGGAATATAATTTTAAAATACTAATTCTTTATTAAATAATATGAGAATCTTTATTAAATTATAAGATAAACTTTATTAAATAATAATATGGGAAATTTTATAAATAAATTTCATATTTTCTAATGACATTAGGTCGGTTATCCCGTTTGTTTGGATATTACCCCTTCTGTCTTTAAATAAACAAAATATAAATAAATCTCATATTTTCTTACATGACATTAGGTTGGTTATCCCGTTTGTTTGGATATTACCCCTTCTGTCTTTAAATAAACAAAATATAAATAAATCTCATATTTTCTTACATGACATTAGGTTGGTTATCCCGTTTGTTTGGATATTACCCCTTCTGTCTTTAAATAAACAAAATATAAATAAATCTCATATTTTCTTACATGACATTAGGTTGGTTATCCCGTTTGTTTGGATATTACCCCTTCTGTCTTTAAATAAACAAAATATAAATATATCTCATATTTTCTTACATGACATTAGGTTGGTTATCCCGTTTGTTTGGATATTACCCCTTCTGTCTTTAAATAAACAAAATATAAATAAATCTCATATTTTCTTACATGACATTAGGTTGGTTATCCCGTTTGTTTGGATATTACCCCTTCTGTCTTTAAATAAACAAAATATAAATAAATCTCATATTTTCTTACATGACATTAGGTTGGTTATCCCGTTTGTTTGGATATTACCCCTTCTGTCTTTAAATAAACAAAATATAAATAAATCTCATATTTTCTTACATGACATTAGGTTGGTTATCCCGTTTGTTTGGATATTACCCCTTCTGTCTTTAAATAAACAAAATATAAATAAATCTCATATTTTCTTACATGACATTAGGTTGGTTATCCCGTTTGTTTGGATATTACCCCTTCTGTCTTTAAATAAACAAAATATAAATAAATCTCATATTTTCTTACATGACATTAGGTTGGTTATCCCACTTGTCTTGGATATTACCCCTTCTGTCTTTAAATAAACAAAATCTATATAAATCTCATATTTTCTTATGACATTAGGTTGGTTATCCCACTTGTCTTGGATATTACCCCTTCTGTCTTTAAATAAACAATAAAGAATTCTAATATTTTCTCTCACTCTTAAAGGAGAAAAATAATCAAGCTATAGCAACAAAATTCTTAATCAATTTTACGTTGTTTACTATATATTATTGAAGCAACCTAAATTAACTTAAACAAAGGGTAGTGAATGATTAAATATAATACCATAATGAAAGTTTGATACTAATTATCTATTTCACAACTATTTTAAAATTTATATTTTAATTTTTAGAGAGTAACAAAAGTTTTAAGTTATTATTAAAATGCCATCAGAAGGTGAAAGGGAGAGAAACAGTTTTACTGATCTTCCAGGTTAGCAATATTAAATGACAATTAAGATAGTTATCCTTTATTTCTACCCAAAACTAATTATGGCATTAAAACAGTAACAAAAGTTTATTTACTTTTTTTTGGTATCTGTTGTTAAGACCAAATGAAATAAAACTCAACAAACCTCACGATTAACAAACCAAAAGAACCTTTATTGTTTTTTTTTCATAACTGAGTTTATGTGAGTTTTCCTAAATGATTTAAGTTCAGGGTTATCCTATTACCATGCTCTCCCTTCGCGCTGTTACGGAGCCGACAGCCTCACGCTGGACGTAGCAACGAGATTAATCTCGTGGGGATGTGGGGATTTTTATCAGGCAGGAAAAAGCCCTCTCATTTTCTTATGTTATGTGCTAGTCTGAAGCAACGATACCAGCGTTCTGATGTTTAAACAACAGGTGGCAGTTTTTGCTTCTTTTATAAGTAACTTTAAAAACTAAAACTTAACCTTAAATTCTGTTGGAGGTTGTACAGGGAACAGTGAATGACTCGTTCTTTTGATACAGACTTGTCGGTTCACAATGTTTCCTTCAACGTGGGACAGCCCGCCGACAGCCGGGACCAGCAACTGTATGAGGGGAACCTATAGAGAAGGGCTACTGCCCTGGGCGACAGCCCCATAGTCTCGTCCTGTGCACGGGGTAGGGAAACCTTTGGAAACGTGGTCGAGAGTGCGTTCCAGGAGCTTTCTTTTGCACAACTGACAACTTTTGTTTTGAATTTTCTTTTATTTTTTTTTAATAGCGAAGAATTCTGCCTTCCTGTCGTGTTTCAAAGTTTTCTTTTAAATAGTGTTTATTTAACTAACGGCCATAATAGATTTTGGTTAAAATTTTGTCCACTCAGTATAATACTTCAATTAGTATTTTTCAGCGAACCTGACGAACACAACGTAGGGTCGGCCATAGATTCTTGCCCGAATCTAGACGGTCACGTCCGAGCCTATTTCTCTATTGTATGTGAGACATGCTAATGCATTATTTTATGTATTTGAATGTCACATGTGGAATTCTGGAATAGGTAAATAGACTCAATACCATGAGTCGTGCAAATAACACTTTTGTGTTAAATCAGACCTCCAAGGGCACAATTTTTTTGTTGTAATAATAATAATAAAAAAAAGTAGTTTTTATTTTTCAGCTTTGCAGGTTATTATTAATTTAATTAACCTATTTTCATAACCCACTAATTAATATTTCTTTCAGCTTTTTACTCCGGTCATATGAGCCGGGGGCCGTAAGGCTACAGTGGTGCCGTGACCAGGATTGAAGTTCTTTCAAATTGTACTGATGTGGTTGTTTTTTTTCAGGATTGAATTTTTTTTAATTGTACTGTTTTTTTTTTTTGGTATTATTTTTCGCTCATAACCCTGTTTTTCGCTCAAAATAATAGGGGGTGACTGTGACAGAGCAGACCTAGGTGCCCTTATTTGAATTTTTTTTCACTATTTTTGTTAATTTATTTATTGGTAAACTTATTCTTTCCCCCATGTTACGCCCTGAGGTTTAATTATTTTACTCTATTATTTATATTTAATTAAAATTATATTATGATTTTAATTTACCCTGCAATACTGGTCAATTTTTTTTTAAAGTGTATTAACTTTTCATTTCCAAATATAGGCCCTGATAAATCTATTTAGGTAGCCAGTCTTGAAAATAAAATCCTCAGTATATTTCCGATGATATTTAGGAGGTCGCGTGAACTTTGGACCGTTCACATCTTTGCCGCAATTATTGATTTTTTTATAGCAGCCAACGTCGTACTTCGTATTACAAACGACGCAGGGTGTTAAAACGCACAAACGAAAACTTTGGTGGGGGAGAAGATGGGTTAGCTGCTAGACAGAAAATTTCAAAAGAGACAATTATTAACTTCTATAGGTACGGTAAGCACCTAAATTCAAGAGTCATCATAAGTTTATTTTCTGCAGATTTTCTTCAAAATTAATTCAAATAGAAAAACAAATGGTATTGGGTTAAATAAGTTTAATTTTATTTGTGTGGATTTAATTTGTGTAACAATTTAAAATTCAGGGGTTGTTTTATTTTAAAAAGGGTGTTAAGTTCTTAAAGAACAAGTTTATTTTCTTTAGTTTTTTATTTTGTTGGGTTACTCTAATTTGGGAATACTGGTTGGTTTTTTTTTATACAGGGCAAAATATATTTTTCAGACGGTAGTTATGGTAAACAACAAAATTTATTTTAATGATATAGGAATATAATTTTAAAATACTAATTCTTTATTAAATAATATGAGAATCTTTATTAAATTATAAGATAAACTTTATTAAATAATAATATGGGAAATTTTATAAATAAATTTCATATTTTCTAATGACATTAGGTCGGTTATCCCGTTTGTTTGGATATTACCCCTTCTGTCTTTAAATAAACAAAATATAAATAAATCTCATATTTTCTTACATGACATTAGGTTGGTTATCCCGTTTGTTTGGATATTACCCCTTCTGTCTTTAAATAAACAAAATATAAATAAATCTCATATTTTCTTACATGACATTAGGTTGGTTATCCCGTTTGTTTGGATATTACCCCTTCTGTCTTTAAATAAACAAAATATAAATAAATCTCATATTTTCTTACATGACATTAGGTTGGTTATCCCGTTTGTTTGGATATAACCCCTTCTGTCTTTAAATAAACAAAATATAAATAAATCTTATATTTTCTTACATGACATTAGGTTGGTTATCCCGTTTGTTTGGATATTACCCCTTCTGTCTTTAAATAAACAAAATATAAATAAATCTCATATTTTCTTACATGACATTAGGTTGGTTATCCCGTTTGTTTGGATATTACCCCTTCTGTCTTTAAATAAACAAAATATAAATAAATCTCATATTTTCTTACATGACATTAGGTTGGTTATCCCGTTTGTTTGGATATTACCCCTTCTGTCTTTAAATAAACAAAATATAAATAAATCTCATATTTTCTTACATGACATTAGGTTGGTTATCCCGTTTGTTTGGATATTACCCCTTCTGTCTTTAAATAAACAAAATATAAATAAATCTCATATTTTCTTACATGACATTAGGTTGGTTATCCCGTTTGTTTGGATATTACCCCTTCTGTCTTTAAATAAACAAAATATAAATAAATCTCATATTTTCTTACATGACATTAGGTTGGTTATCCCGTTTGTTTGGATATTACCCCTTCTGTCTTTAAATAAACAAAATATAAATAAATCTCATATTTTCTTACATGACATTAGGTTGGTTATCCCACTTGTCTTGGATATTACCCCTTCTGCCTTTAAATAAACAAAATCTATATAAATCTCATATTTTCTTATGACATTAGGTTGGTTATCCCACTTGTCTTGGATATTACCCCTTTTGTCTTTAAATAAACAATAAAGAATTCTAATATTTTCTCTCACTCTTAAAGGAGAAAAATAATCAAGCTATAGCAACAAAATTCTTAATCAATTTTACGTTGTTTACTATATATTATTGAAGCAACCTAAATTAACTTAAACAAAGGGTAGTGAATGATTAAATATAATACCATAATGAAAGTTTGATACTAATTATCTATTTCACAACTATTTTAAAATTTATATTTTAATTTTTAGAGAGTAACAAAAGTTTTAAGTTATTATTAAAATGCCATCAGAAGGTGAAAGGGAGAGAAACAGTTTTACTGATCTTCCAGGTTAGCAATATTAAATGACAATTAAGATAGTTATCCTTTATTTCTACCCAAAACTAATTATGGCTTTAAAACAGTAAGAAAAGTTTATTTACTTTTTTTTGGTATCTGTTGTTAAGACCAAATGAAATAAAACTCAACAAACCTCACGATTAACAAACCAAAAGAACCTTTATTGTTTTTTTTTCATAACTGAGTTTATGTGAGTTTTCCTAAATGATTTAAGTTCAGGGTTATCCTATTACCATGCTCTCCCTTCGCGCTGTTACGGAGCCGACAGCCTCACGCTGGACGTAGCAACGAGATTAATCTCGTGGGGATGTGGGGATTTTTATCAGGCAGGAAAAAGCCCTCTCATTTTCTTATGTTATGTGCTAGTCTGAAGCAACGATACCAGCGTTCTGATGTTTAAACAACAGGTGGCAGTTTTTGCTTCTTTTATAAGTAACTTTAAAAACTAAAACTTAACCTTAAATTCTGTTGGAGGTTGTACAGGGAACAGTGAATGACTCGTTCTTTTGATACAGACTTGTCGGTTCACAATGTTTCCTTCAACGTGGGACAGCCCGCCGACAGCCGGGACCAGCAACTGTATGAGGGGAACCTATAGAGAAGGGCTACTGCCCTGGGCGACAGCCCCATAGTCTCGTCCTGTGCACGGGGTAGGGAAACCTTTGGAAACGTGGTCGAGAGTGCGTTCCAGGAGCTTTCTTTTGCACAACTGACAACTTTTGTTTTGAATTTTCTTTTATTTTTTTTTAATAGCGAAGAATTCTGCCTTCCTGTCGTGTTTCAAAGTTTTCTTTTAAATAGTGTTTATTTAACTAACGGCCATAATAGATTTTGGTTAAAATTTTGTCCACTCAGTATAATACTTCAATTAGTATTTTTCAGCGAACCTGACGAACACAACGTAGGGTCGGCCATAGATTCTTGCCCGAATCTAGACGGTCACGTCCGAGCCTATTTCTCTATTGTATGTGAGACATGCTAATGCATTATTTTATGTATTTGAATGTCACATGTGGAATTCTGGAATAGGTGAATAGACTCAATACCATGAGTCGTGCAAATAACACTTTTGTGTTAAATCAGACCTCCAAGGGCACAATTTTTTTGTTGTAATAATAATAATAAAAAAAAGTAGTTTTTATTTTTCAGCTTTGCAGGTTATTATTAATTTAATTAACCTATTTTCATAACCCACTAATTAATATTTCTTTCAGCTTTTTACTCCGGTCATATGAGCCGGGGGCCGTAAGGTTACAATATGTAAACAATTCTTCTTCCCTTATTTCTGTTTTATGTCTGTGGGTAAAAACTTGTTTTTTCAAGCCTACTTAGAAACTATTGTTTTATCATATTGAATAAAAACATCATTACCTAAATAAATATGACTACGATAAGTAATATAAACAAAATATGCCCGTTGCAATTTTATATCATTTTCAGTTGATTAAATTAACTTGAATTTATCATTTTTTACATCACGGAATTGGAAAATTTAGAAAAAAAAGAAAAGCAGAATGGAGGATTCTCAAATAATTTCAAAGCCTATTTTCGAGCCGCCTTTTTTATTTTCTTTTATTTCTTTGTATACGAAAAACACTCCATTTTTCCAATATTATATTATAATAATAATATAATAAACGTAACACTCTACAAGATAACGGACAAAATGAAGAAGTATAATCTATACTCTTATACAGTGTGAATTTGTAACTTGGAATAAATTTAGTAAATCCAGTAGGTATAGTTTTTTTTGGAAAAATTAGAGATATGGCGATGTCGATAATTTTTTTAAATGGCAGCCCTAGTTTTTTATTGACTTTTTAAAGTGCATATTAAGTTATACATAAGTATCAAATTTCAAATTTTTTTTTCTTGTCATTTATAAGATATTGAGAGTACGAATAAAACATGAGTGTACCTATGTTAATTTCTCCCAAAGTAATTAGAAATGTTCAAAACGAGTTTTACTTGCGTTTAGGGTATTGCCAAAGAGCGAATAGACAACATGTTGTTCATTTATTGACGAAAAATATTAAAGATAAAGAGAAGTTTTTTTTTATTTTTTAACTAAATTAATTTTTGTTTGTTTAATATCTTATAAATGGCATGGAACAAAAATTTGAAATTTGGTACTTATGTATACCTATACCTTAATATACACTTTACAAATAGTCAACAAAAAACTAGGATTGCCAAAAAAAAAATAATATCGATATCGTCATATCTCTAATTTGGAACACACTGTATCAATATTTTTTTCTATAAAAAAAAACACAACTTAAAATGTTAATACCCTTATAGCTACTAACAAAATAGAGAAGTGGACTGTACTATCATAGGGTTGCGCGGGCTATTATTCACCACACATTCGAACCTTCTTGACCACAATACTTCGATCCAGTAACGTTTATAAGACATAATATAGTAGGATAAATGAAATTTGTAAAAAACAATCATTCGACGTACCAATTGGGAAGTTATAGGAAACAGGGAGATTGAATCACCCCCCGAGACTTGATGCGATATGGTCGTTAGATTGTCAGTATCTCTACTCGTCTTCCAATCATCCACTTCGGTACCTGCGATACCGCGTATTTTCGTAATGTGGGTACGAGGGACGGTAAAAAAATAGGAATGCGAATTCGAGAATATAATGCATGTATACATTGTAAAAAAGTAATTAATGTAATAAAAAAATACGTCATTTTGAATCCAAGTGAATACTATAGCAAATAAAACTTATAAAAAATGTATTTTTAAATAAATTATATATTAATTATCATACCAAAAAGTATTTTTGGGTGTCCCAAATTCGAGGGTGCCATTGGAATCTCGGAAACTATTAGATAATAATACGAACACGTTTAAATTGTGGCACAGTTTCACAATTTGATGTTTAATGAAATGCCTTTTTAAAATTCAGGGCATTCCTAGCCTGGAACTAGACTATTTTTATGCGGATATTAACAAAATCGTTGGTATCGTGAGATGCCAAATAATATAAATGAACTACAGCAAAATATACTGCGTATAATAGTGGTGGGTCGTTCGCGACTGATCATGTTCAGGAATTCGGATCTTTACTGGGACCCGGGCGATCCGGATCATTTCGCCAATCTAAATAGGGTGACAGATCCTGCGGATCCGACGTGACGTTCGAGTTAGGCAAGGGCGCTTGCTTTTCCCGGCAGCATTCTCTCAGTGATCCGGCGCGCGGCGCTTCATCGCGTAATCGGTAAAATCATATCAAAGTAGACCGAACGGGATCTGGCTCTATAGGCAACCGACCCGATTGAAAACAAAGCGTGCGAGCAGACGTACTTCTTTTACAGCTGCATATTATCCGCGACCCGTGACCCGGTTCAGGGATCCGGATCTTTTTACTGATTCGGATCCGGTGACCCAGATCCCAAAAAATACCCGGATTGCCCACCACTAACTGCGTAGTGCAAAATTCATTGAAGCTAAGGGCTTACAATTTGAATATCGGTTACGAGTGTATTTATTGCTGTTCAAGTTTTGTTATTCGTTGTATAAGATAATATTAATTATAGTAATAATAATATTAATAATTAATTTGTTGTATTAGTACTTTTTTGGTTTGTATTAAGTTATTTGGTTTGGTTATAATAGTTTTGTTTCCTGAAAAATATTTTTTTAGTATATTATGAAGGCAGATAGATGTTTGATGATGTAATTTTTCATCGAAACGTTTATTAACACAACAAGTGTGATACATACCTGTTTTAAGAATAATAAGTTCTTTCGAAATCCGAGGAAAAGTATCCAGGTCCGTATTTAAAAAAATGAAGTTGATAATGTGCCCAAAACATTGAAACGTCTAATTTAAAACCTAAGAATGCCATTTTGTAAAGAATAATAAGTGGCAACAAGAAAGTCCAATTCATTTCAAAATTCTTCTTTAAATAAAGTCAGGAAAAATTAAAAATAAATATTTCAAATTTGGATTTCCTCCAGATATCTCGAGAAGGACTAGGAGTTTCCTGAATTTTTAAAGGCACCAAATTTTACAACTTTGCCACAATTTAAACTCGTTCGTATCTCTTATAGAACACTGGTTTCACTGAATTTATTTTATGCTACAAACTCATACTGTGTAAATTTTTAGTTGTTCAGTCTATATCAAATAGACTAAAATAATAAACAAAAAAAAACATTTTGAACACAAGAGAATATTATTACCTAGGGGAACTTGTGGATCATTCGGCCACGTGGGAGTTTCAGCAACTTTTTTTTTTTGGCTTTGGCAGGTCTGCCATTCAGCCAACTTTCAGCAACTTGAATAATTTCCAATAATATTTTAAAATCCCGCGTAAAGCCGATAACACAGTGTTCCTTTTTCATATACTAAAGGTCTTTAAAATTTTGTATTTTTTTTACATCGTTCGTCAAACTTCTTCTTCTTTTGGTGCCATATCAGGTCCTCCTGATGTTGGCAATCACAATGGCGAGCTGTGCTCTATCTTCGGCAAGTCTAAAGAGTTGTTCTGCGCTTCGAATTCCGGTCCACTCTCTAAGATTTCTTAACCACGAGGCTTGTCTTCTACCGTCAAACTAGAGATTTGAAAAGTAAAATATGGTACTTAATCGTGATATTTTTTATATGTTGTCTTCATCTTCAAATTCAAATATAAATCTGATATACCTATTATCCCATTTTTTTGGTCAAAATACAAACAAAACAACAAGTTTAAAATATTAAAATAACATGATATGAGGATGAGGACGAAGTAAAATAAATTTGCCCAATCTTAACAGCTCATCTAATTTTAATCAAGACGCAAATACTTTTCCAAAGCCGTCTATTCAAATCTTGGCCACTTCAAGATTCGAGAAAGACTCGGGGAATAAGTTTGGACTAGTTTTTATGCCCCAACAAATTGTTTAAACACGACGAGTAATCGCCAGAGAGAAAGTATTTATTAGAGTTTATAGAAACGTATCGCCGTCTTCCGTGTTTATGGAAAATAAAATTTCCCGGGTCCAGTTTCAGATCGCTTATCCGATTAATATGGGAAAACTGGTTTTTCTTTAAAAGCAAGTCCTTCACCCACTTTGTCCTATTATTTTTTGTTTCGATGGCTAACGCGTCCGCCACTGCACATAGGTATATATACCGTGCGAGCAAAAATTATTTGCATCAAAGTGGATTAAAAAAACGTAGGGCTTGGTTTAGATCACTATGATATGGGGACGATATATCTAACCAAATCTATAGGTTTAAAATTTTATCAAATTTATTTTATGATATTATATGCCAAACTAACGAGTAATAAAATAAGTAGACAAATACAAATTTATTTTTGTTGTTTATAAAATTAACAAAGAGGGAATATACAGAAAGAAAAAGAAAAATAATTACATAAATTGCTGAAATTGGCCACCGCCATGCTCCAAGCATAAATTCACACGTCTCTTTATATTTTCGAAAGTGTTAACCAGCATCTCTGGAGAAATGTAACCCCATTCTTGGATACAGGCCCGGTTCCAGCGCCCGGGCAACCCGGGCAGACGCCGGGGCGCAAAGTCCAAGGGGCGCAAAATATTGCCAAAGGTAAAACAAATAAGCGTCTGTATAACCTTCGATGCATAATATACTATTTAAAAGATAAAGGCGCCCAAGTATTTTTTATAAATTCTGAAACAAAGCGGGTGCGTTTAACCCATTTAATAGGGGCCAAAAAAACATCGAAAATGGAACATCGATGATCTTTAAACCTCGATATTTATAGTCCGCCCTTAGCGCGACGCGGTGAGCGCGGCGCGGCGACTAAAAAAGAAACAGCAGGCTTAGTTGAATAGACTCGTGTCGACTTGTTTTTTTCTAAAATTAAAACATTGAAGGGAGCAAATTATTTGCAAATTAGTCACTGCAGATTGCACAGAGAGCCTCTCCTTCTTAAAATATCACGTCAAAAAAATTAAATATTTTTTATGGTAAAAAATATGAAATAAAAATTCGAGGGCGCTAAATAAGACCCTTGCCCGGGGGCGCCAGGAGGTCTAGAATCGGGCCTGTTGGATAATCCTTTGTAATTGTTCTAAATTTGCAACTGGTGTTTTAAAAATAGTGTTCTTTAAATGAGGAAAAACGAAGTAATCCATAACCGTTAAACAAGGTGATCTAGGTGGGAATTCGTCCTCAAGTAATTGCTCCATAAATGGATTCAAAACATTGTCTCTATACCGCTGTGCTGTGTCATTAAAAAAAATAGGACCAACAATTCTTCTTCGGGAAACAGCTAACCAGACACCAATTTTTTGAGGTTGCAATGTGGACTCTACAAAAATGGGGATTTTCATATTCACATAACCGGAGAGGTGGAACCAGGCTTCATTCAGAAAAAATGTCAGGTCTAATAAGTCATTTATTTCCAATAAATTTTGGGTAAACCATTGAGAGTAATTCCCGCGTCTTCCAAAATATGCGGCTTGTATTTCTTGGAATACTTGCACATTATAAGGAATTTTAGCTGCTTCTTAAGAATAGTTCTGCATGTTCCATAAGATCTTCCCCTTGGGACAGGCGTCTTATACAATTTGTTGGCGTATTTTGCATTATTTCACGAACGCTTGCAACAAGTTCTTCTGTTCTTACAGATGGTCTTCCTGCTCCTTTTTGTGTTGTATAGAACCTGTTTCCCTAAACACAGTAACGGTTTTTTTCAGGCAATGATAAAAATCCCCAGCAATAAAAGCAACGTTAGGAAAATGTTCGTTAAAATCATCCATGCACAAACCCGAATTGTATTGCCACTTACAATTTACTCTAACCCCGTTTCGAAAATACGCTTCAACCATGAATGTTTTGTGCTGTTCCGTAAAGCACATTGTGTGAATTGTTCATAAAATTACTTGTAACGACTGTCAAAGATGACGGAATAACTGATTGATTGTTAATACAGGTAGTTACTGACACTCAAGAGGTATTAAGCTATACGGCTAAGCATTACGCCCTTAGGTGCAAGGCCCTCTTTGATGCAAATCATTTTTGCTCGCACGGCCATTGTCTCCATAATTACGTAGTATTTTGTTAAATTAGTGAAAAACTGCCGTCTCGCGTCGCTATTTTAATGCGTCGTGCAAAGCTGCCAACAAGTACGTATTCTGTGGGCTATTTAATACAATTTCAATGTTAAATTAATAAGGGAGCCAATATTTGAGGGTAATAAAATTTACATGGAATTTCTCATGGCCGGTCTGGCGGTGCACTACTGTGTACAATTATGTTTGATACTGCCATAGTTTTCTCTTTGCTTTTAGTGAGGTATGTGCTTTACATCAATTATGTGAGGTTTACGCGTCATTAAGGACCAATTGCATAGATTAAAAACGAATAATTGATATGAATACACGAAATGTTAATTTGAAGTCGTTCCTTTTACCCGCGTAATTGCCAATTTACCAAACATATTATTTTTGCGGTATTGCGATCAAAGCAAACGTTCAAAGGCTCATAAGTCATATCATAGCATACATTTTCGGCCTACTTGCATTGCTTCTATGATCTTTTGGAATTATTAATAGGTTTTCTGGTGTTAAGGAAGCGCTTTGACAAAAAGTCTTATTTTTCTATGGGAGGCAAAATTGATATTTTAAACAGTTTAGATTTTAAGGTAAGCAGGTTAGTCGATAATTATTATAATACCTACGATATACAGTTAGTGGGGGAAGGAGGATAAGAATTTGCGAAACAAACCAAAACTTTCCATAAATAATAAAAAAAATACTAAAATTATTTTATGGTATGCGAAGGCTGGGAGTGCAGAGGAAGTAGGCGTTTGACATTTTTTGTATCCCGACCAACCTGACAACGACACCAAAAAATATCTTAAAATATATAATTAGTTAACACCATGAAATAGAAAATACGTAAAATAATTCGAGTGTAATTAAATGTGCGGCACAACTAACACGAAGTTCCAAATATTAGAGGAGAAGGCCCGAATATGGGCCCTGCATTTAATATGAGCCCCCTCAAAAACTCAGTAGGGCCTTAAGCTACATCTGTGTAAAATAGCCTAAAATACACTTATTAGATAGTCAACTGTTTTACCGATAATCTGTTATAGAAATTTAATTCGGTTGTCAACAGTTAGTGGTTAATGTGTTTATGAAAATTTCAATATATATTTAGATGTAAGTAGCGTAAGAATATTTTGTCAAATATTAGCTGACTAGGTTTGAAATATTCACATTAGTGTGTTGTATTAAGGTTGAATTCTCAACGTCATTCAATCTATTGCCAACCTATAACCTATTTCGCGTTGATTTTTTAAGTTTATTATTTTAATAACTAACATGTAAAGAAAATCAGTATCGTCGGTACATTATTTAGGTAGTATCTGATATATTACAAAAATATCAATTTATTTCATTGCTAATTTTGGGAGAATTGTATAGTGAAAGAACAATGAGTGACAATGACATAATAATGTTAAAAAAATTTTATCCGATATTTTTCGCTATACAATTCTCCTAAAATAAGTTATGAAATTCCTTAATATGTATTAAATATGTCAATTATTACCCAAAGAGTATCAAGTCGATACTAATTTTCTTTAAATTTTGTATAAAAGCTAGAAAACATAAATAAATCTACGCGAAATAGGTTATAGGTTGGCAAGCATGTTGATACTCCCACCTTAAGATTAAGTTTTGTTATATTTCCATAGATATTGAGTTACATAACCCCAAAAAATAATATGACATTTTATTTGAATGACACGCTTTGCTGGTAATATGGGCTCTTTGCTGGCCCGAATATGGTCCTGGGCCCATATTTGGACCTGACTTTGAATGAACTGTTTTTTTCAGGATACAGGATGCCACATAATCAGCCAAGGAACTTATCAAAGAATCTAAGAAAAAAATGGAGATTTGAAGATAGGTAATGGAAAGGGCTTTGGATAATATCAATAATCAAAATATAGGCTTAAAAAGAGCCAGTAAATCTTTTAATGTAGAGCAATCACTTTCTACCCCTAAAAAGCTACTCCCAAAACGAAAAGTGTTTTTAAAACCAAAACCGACAAAGGAGGCATCTAAAAAATATAGTAAATATAGGTAATGATGCTGATAGCGACCATGACCTCAACGCAGAAAATGAACCATTTGTTCCGGCTGACGATGACATGGATATCGATGATATCGGCCAAATCGTTCCAGATAATAAAGATGCCACATGCCTGTTTTATAATCGTAATTTTTAGAGGACAACAGAGGGGAGCTATGGGTTCGTTGCCTCATGAGTAGTGATGCCGCGAGACGAGACGAGACGAGAATTGGCCCATTCTCGTCTCGTGAGGCGAGAATTTTTTTCTATCTCGTCTCGACGAGAAACGCGTTTTTCTCGCTCGAGAGTGTCATTGTCTCGTCTCGTCTCGTCTCGTCTCGTCTCGTCTCGTCTCGTCTCGTCTCGTCTCGTCTCGTCTCGTCTCGTCTCGTCTCGTCTCGTCTCGTCTCGTCTCGTCTCGTCTCGTCTCGTCTCGTCTCGTCTCGTCTCGTCTCGTCTCGTCTCGTCTCGTCTCGTCTCGTCTCGTCTCGTCTCGTCTCGTCTCGTCTCGTCTCGTCTCGTCTCGTCTCGTCTCGTCTCGTCTCGTCTCGTCTCGTCTCGTTTTTTCTCGTGAGTAGGGAATCATAAAAATATTTTTTTCTAATTTTGTCTCGAAACAGATCTATTTCGAACTCGCTAGCGCGTTCGAAATAGATCTACTTCGAACTCCGAATTTTATTATTTAAAGGTTGGCCCTACATGACATGTTTTTTTTTCGTTTAGCATAGCATTCTAGATAACTAATATTTTTTAGTCTAAATATGCAAAATACTACACGAACCCACGTATATATGTTTGGTTGCCTAGATCTACAAATCTGTATGTATTGTTTTAGTTCATTAAAAACACATATTAAATAATAACTTTATTGACGCAGAACTATTTTGCCTTAGATGCTTCAAGCTATCATTTTCTGCCAAATGCTATCCAAAATTCAATCTACTAACCTTCCAATGTCGATTTTAACTACAACTTTATTTGAATTTTCCATCTTCCCTATACTAAATTGCAATGCCCTGACGTAAAATCACGTCTTTTGAAATTCGAAAAGAAGTAGCAAAATTGCCCGAATTTCCGAACGTTCTGTATATGTACCGAATGTACAAGGATCACAACAACGTATTCCGTCCAATTTCAAATCTCATATCGCTAAAATAACTTTAGAACCTCGTGGTGAAAATGGGTCAATAAATCAAAAAATTACAGTTCGCAAAATAATTTTTGTTGCCCAGAGGCTACTATGATAAAAAAAAAGTATTACCAACATAAAATTTAGACAAAAAAATTTACAAAATTTGAAGGATTTTCTTTTTAAATATGTGTGTTTATTAAAAAAAAACTACAAATTAGAAAAAATAGTATAACGTACGTGTTATATAAAGCAGTTTTAAGCACTTGTCCCGTTATAAAACTCGCCGCGAGCGGCTCGTTTTTTAACATGGACGCGTGCTATAAAATGATGCTTTATAAAACGTGTACGTTAATATACTATTTTATACGAATCTTAAAGGGGGTAAACATTTAAAAGTATCTGGTCGTCTCGCAGAAGGGTTTAATATAAGTCGGTTTGTTAGTCATGTGACTTAGAGACTATTTTTCTTAGATCAACAAAATATTGCAAGCGGCCATAAGACATAATTCACGTAATGTAATAGGCTTGGCACCGAGGTATTTTCAGTCCAAAATATACGGGGTGGTAAAAGATACAGAATAGAGAACGATTTATAATAATAATAATTGATTCATAATGGAACTACCCTTCTTTTATTATTTATTTTTTGGCATAATTCGGGGCATAATTAACTGCAATAGTTTGGAAAATATTCGACTAAATAAAGGGATCAGCCCAGAATGTCATCCGGGGAAAAACCTTAATTTTTTTATTACATTAATAGAAAGTGCAAGAGAAAGAACTTAAGGAAGTATTTCCGAAAATGCTCTATTTGACATATCAATCTCTCATAGTTTATGAAATATTCGGACTAAATCGCGGTAACATTAGATAATTAATTATTGTGTCCTTCTTTTACATATGAAATTTGACTGAGGTCCTTTTCGATATTGTGTTTTCAATCGAAAATGCTTTCTTTCAGATTTGGTTAATTATTTAAAAATGTCAACTACTAATCGTAGACAGAAGAAAGAGGCTAGATAATTTGATTCTGTTCACTTGAATATCTGTTTTAAGGTAAATGCCTTCACAATACGATAGAGTGAGAACGTTAAACACATTATTTTTCTGTCTATACATTAGGAGATACCTAAAATTCAGTGTTCTAACAAACGAGAAAATTCGAGAAAAAACGAGAAATTTCTCGACGAGAAACGGACTTCTCTCGTCTCGTCTCGTGACTTCTCTCGAGAAAAAAATGTCACTCTCGAGACGAGACGAGACGAGACGAGACGAGACGAGACGAGACGAGACGAGACGAGACGAGACGAGACGAGACGAGACGAGACGAGACGAGACGAGACGAGACGAGACGAGACGAGACGAGACGAGACGAGACGAGACGAGACGAGACGAGACGAGACGAGACGAGACGAGACGAGACGAGACGAGACGAGACGAGACGAGACGAGACGAGACGAGACGAGACGAGACGAGACGAGACGAGACGAGACGAGACGAGACGAGACGAGACGAGACGAGACGAGACGAGACGAGACGAGACGAGACGAGACGAGACGAGACGAGACGAGACGAGACGAGACGAGACGAGACGAGACGAGACGAGACGAGACGAGACGAGACGAGACGAGACGAGACGAGACGAGACGAGACGAGACGAGACGAGACGAGACGAGACGAGACGAGACGAGACGAGACGAGACGAGACGAGACGAGACGAGACGAGACGAGACGAGACGAGACGAGACGAGACGAGACGAGACGAGACGAGACGAGACGAGACGAGACGAGACGAGACGAGACGAGACGAGACGAGACGAGACGAGACGAGACGAGACGAGACGAGACGAGACGAGACGAGACGAGACGAGACGAGACGAGACGAGACGAGACGAGACGAGACGAGACGAGACGAGACGAGACGAGACGAGACGAGACGAGACGAGACGAGACGAGACGAGACGAGACGAGACGAGACGAGACGAGACGAGACGAGACGAGACGAGACGAGACGAGACGAGACGAGACGAGACGAGACGAGACGAGACGAGACGAGACGAGACGAGACGAGACGAGACGAGACGAGACGAGACGAGACGAGACGAGACGAGACGAGACGAGACGAGACGAGACGAGACGAGACGAGACGAGACGAGACACGATAATTTCTCGTCTCGGCGGCATCACTACTCATGAGCAATGTTCTGGAGCAAAGAAAGACAATTATGTTTGTGATTTTTGCAGATAACTTATTGTTTCCATTTACGAGTAGGTATAATATATTAATGTGTAAGTTTATTTCTTGAATAAAGTTAATTTTGTTACTCTTTAGCTTATATTTCACACAGTCTGCCTTCCTATGTGAAATTGACATTATTTCATATTTTCTTACAAATCACAGTAATTTTTGCCTGTTTGGAACTTTGTCGCTTCTACAATAATTATAGAAGAGTGTTTGGCGATTGCCGATTTTTAGATTTTTTTTCAAAAAGTTTTAAAATGGTTAATAAAAAACCAAATGGGGGCCCATATTCAGGCCTTCTCCTCTATTTAATATCCCTGCCGAAGAAACGTCGTAAAGTCTCATAAATTATCTAGGAGATTTTATAAGGATCTATCAGGTTTCAGAGATTTGATGAGGTTGCCGCATACGGCTTTCTTAACGTGTTATCGGAGTCTATAAGAAAATCAATTTTATGTGGATTTGTTTTTAGGGTCCAGTGAGAACATATGATTTATTTGGATTTATAAACAGATCAGTCATTAGATGTCTCATATTGTTATATGTGGGTATATAAGGACTTAGTTTTATGCGGAAATATTTTATGAGATCTTATAAGACTATATATGCTTTATTTGGACGTATGAGTGCACAAGTAACTTGACACTTCCTGACGTTTTATAAGAGTATAAAAGACATAATTTTAAGCAGAATTATTTTATAAGATTTTATAAGACTTTATGTTCTATTTAGAATACAGAAGCAACTTCCTATTTCTAATGTTTTATAAGGGTATATAAGGACATAATTTTATGAGATTTTATAGGACTGTATGCTCTTTTGGAACCCATGCATAGACAAGTAATTGGATTTTTCCTAATGTTTTATAAGGTTCTATAAGGACATACTTTTTTAATAAGATTTTATAAGACTTTATGTTTTATTTAGAATGCATCAGAAGCAACTTCCTATTCCTAATGTTTTATAAGGTTATAAAAGGACATAATTTTATGAGATTTTATAGGACTGTACCCAGATAATACACGGCATCCTATGGACATCCTATGGACATCCAAAGTTAGTCCACAACGTGTCCATATAGTGTCCATGGACACTCTAAGGATATCCACTGGATATCCTTTTCTGTTCTGCATATGGATAGACAATAAGGGACATTCAACGGAAATCCTTACGATGTCCATTAACGGAAGAGCAAAAAAATTCTTTAATAGATGCTTTTTATTGAGCAAAAATTTTTAATTGTACATCTCCTACAACTTATTTATTTATTTATTTTTATCCAACAACAGATTTTATTTCAGTTGGAACATACCTATATGTTAATTATGTTATTCCAGGTTAGCAATTATTTTTTTTGTAATATTCCACAAAATTATAATGTAGACAAAAGTAGCAAAACTGAAAGTTGTTTTTGTCGCCACTGAACTAACAAAAATATTTTATTTTTTTATAGTCACTACCCACTACAATGTTCCTATAAATATGTCATCCCTCATTGTCATTGACCTATTCGATCTGTAATATTAGCGGTTTGGATCCATTTCTCTCCTTTTTTAATTGTATAAAATAAAATAGGACGGAAATACACTAATCTAAATTTAAAGTTATAAAGTAAAGAACCAAACCGAAGTGAAATAAGAGAATAATTAACTAGACTGGGTACATATCGCTAATCGTTAGCCGAGAGTGCATCTATTATTAGTACTAAAAATGTGTATTTAAAAAGTATTTTTCTTAGCTTCTTTTTTCTATGTTTTCTATTGCTTTTTTTGCCTCACCTTCCTGCGGAACGTGAAGGGGAAACATATCGCCAAATTGACATTATAACAACTGACAAAAACTAAAAAATAAAAATAACGGGTGCAAAATTTCCGTTTTCTCGTATAGATAGGTAGTTTTTGAAGACGGCATCGTATAGTGCTCGATGTCCCGTTTCCAATGCCGTCTAGGTCGATTTGCTACGACTTTTCGTTACTGAAATATATGATATTTAATATTATGATATTGACACTGAACCTGTCAGCACCGATTCTTTAAAATCGCACAGCAAAGGGTGTAATGTGAGATATATTTTCCAAGTTTGTCCTTTAAAAATATTTATTCAATCAATTTAAACATAAGGAAAAGAAACTATTCTTACATTGATAGCTGATAAATTGGTGAAAATGTTATTGTGCCGAACCCTTCGGGCACGGCACTGGTCGAGTGGGTTCATTTAATTTCATACTTTTGACAAAACCATTTGTTAGCAACCTTTAATTATTATTGTAAAGCATTTCAATTTGCGATAAAAAATTAATTAAGTTTCTTCACAACCCCAGTTCGTTTATTTCGCACCGAGGATTGTCACTGTAAAAATCCTAAATTTAAAAAACTTTCAATAGGTACCTAAATAACGAAATATTAAAAAAATAAAAAGACCGGCCTGGAATTGAACCCGGTATCATCGTGACCACAAGTCGTAACCTATTATATACCTACCACTAGGCCACCGACCACTTTGAAAATAAATTATAATATAGAATATTATTGCCGTATTAAAGATGAAAAAAATACGTTTTATTTAAGCTTGACGAGCTCTTTCCGCTAAGGTATATAACATTTTAATCAAAAGTTGTTTTCCGTACGAAAAACAATGAAAACCGTAAAAGAATCGTGTCTTAAATAGTAATTCTTACTTTTTTATAATTTGCACCCTTTATATTACAGGTAGGTATAGAACAATATATTTGAAAAAAGTAGTATTTAAGATGACCTAAACGAATCTCCAAACCAAAAGTGTGTCAGACGCACCCAATTCGATTTATTAACGATCCAACATAACCCTACATTGATTTTAAAAAAATTAAAAAATTGACTTCCCAACTTCCGATCATGTTCGCAAACAACAGTGTTTTGTAGCCCAACGTCGTCTACACGCCGATAAAGTTTAACTCCATTAAAATGCTTTTTGGCACCTGTATCACGCCACAACGAAATAAAAAAAATATTTTTCAACTTTGACTTTAATAACTTTTTTCCGGTACACCCTGTATATTGGAAATTTTTCTAAAATGTACCCCTACTATCCCTCTCTACATCAAAAAAATTTTAATCTTTTTGCTCTAACCGTTTCCGAGAAAAAAATTCGCGAATATCGAAATGTGGAACAGCTTCCCACCACGTGGCGACGGATTATCAAGGTCGAAACGCCATCTTTAAAATCGAGATTACAACTATTTCTGAAACATTTTGGGCAAGTATTTTGGTCAATAAAATTAGAAGAAGTTTCAAGGTAGATATTCCACCCGATTTAATATCTGGAAATGTTCTTATTATTCTAGCAAGTCAAGCTGAAAACATCAATTTTTCGCCATTTTTGACAGCCGGATTTTTAGTATTAATTTACATCTAAATCAAGGCCCACTTAGTCAAAATTGAATGGTGTTAGAATTTGTAAATTTTGCCCGTTTCCGCACCCAAAAAAGCGACTTTTCTCAAATTTGCGAATATATTTTTATAAGTTTAGATATGCAGGAGTGTTGAGAAGATATCAGCGCGTCTTTTGGATGAAAAATAAAACGGTTTTGTTACAAATTGAATAATTTACAGTCGATGTAGTAAAACGTCAGCTGAAAATATCTCTTTTTAAATTTTTTTTGAGCCACAAAATATGTTTTTCCAGAGCGCGTTTACTATGCAAACTAAAGCCTGTTTATCGGTCGATATAGTGGACCAAGAAAAAATTTAAAAAGTTATATATAGACACTTGCAGAAGTATTTAAGCAAACCAGTGCGACGCCAACCGAAATTACAGGACAAAATTAATAAGCTGCCGTTTTTTCCGTATTATTATCTTATCAATACAATTTGACGAGCTCTATCCGCTAAAGTATACAACGTTTCGATCAAAAGTCGTTTTCCGTACGAAAAAAAATAAAAACCGTGAAAAAATCACGCCTAAATATTTGGTTTTCAGTTTCTTACCATTTTCGGCAATTTCCATTCCAGTTAGGTATAGAATGATGTATTGGAAAAAGGTAGTTTTTGAGATGGCCTAAACGATTATCCAAACCGAATGTCGATCGAATGCACCCAATTCGATTTATTAGCGATCCAAGAGGTACCATTTTTGACCAAATTTTGACTTTGAAAAAATCAAAAAAATTACTTCCAATCTCTCGATCGTGCTAACAAACAATAGGCTTCTGTGACTCGCGGTCCTCTACACGTCCAAAAAGTTTCAATCAATCAAGTTCATTCCTGGGACCACGGTGTGGGCCGCGTGAAACCCGACTTTTTTCGACTTTGACGTTTAATAACTTTTTTCCGGTACACCCTGTATATTCGAAATTTTCACACAACGCACCCCCACTATTCCTCTCTAAACTGAAAAAGTTTCAATCGTCCCACTCTTACCGTTTCCAAGAAAAAAAATAGCAAATGTGAAAATGTCGAAACTGAAGGCGGCGGCGGCGACAACATACATACATATTTCAAATGTAGAGTCGATTCACTCAGTAAACCTGCATGATGGCCGACATGTCATATGACAAAAGTCATATTCGAGCTAAATAAAATAAATTTTTGCATTTTCAATGACTTTTGTCATATGACATGTCGGCCATCTTGCAGGTTTACTGAGTGAATCGACTTTAGCAGTCGATATAGTGCGAAATTTTCTAGAGTCAATCGGGGTTGCCGTGATTCCGCATGTAGAAGACGAATAACATATCGCGTGTTCCCGCGATATGTAACAATTTCCCTTAAATTTTTCCCATGTTTTTGCAGGATTCGTGTGAGTGGCCTTCCGCATTTATTTTTAAGAATTCCCGGTTTTTTCGTGTTTCTTGGTTTTAGTCTGAGTCTTGTTTGCAGCTTGCAGTTCTCTTTTCTGAAGGAATATAAGTTAAGTACCTTTTATATGTAGAAATTAACAATGCCAAAAATTTAACTACGCAATTATAGACTTGCTAGACGATCCAATCCCTTTTTAACCTCTAATGATTATGCAAATTCGGAGCCTTCTACATCTTTTCATACCCCACTGTTAATTGATGAAGAAACTATTGAAAATGTTGGACTGGCAGAGGCATTCTCTGATACTGATAATGAACTTTCCAATTCCTCGTTTAAGTTGTCGACCATGGAAACTGAATCCGACTATTGTTTGCCAGTCCAACAAGCAATATTACCTTCATCACTTAGGACTTAGGGCATTACTAGCCGATTGGGCAGTGAGATATAAAATATTTCAAGTAGCTTTAAATGCTTTGATAAAACTCTTACAGCCACTGGAGCCAAGTCTTCCATTAGATGCTCGTACACTGTTAGAAACGCCTAGAAAATTAAAAATAAAATCTATTGTCCCTGGTCATTACTATCATTTTGGTCTTGTTGGCCGCTTAAACAGTTTAATTTCATACTGTGGTTCTTCCCAATTAATAAATTTGAATTGTTTAGAAGTCTCTATAAATTTTTTAGAACAAAATAGGGTCGACAAGCATAATACTGATACTCTTAACGTTAAAAGTGCAGCACTGACCACAACTTCAACTTGAAACAACCACTCCCACACAACTACAGTTCAACTGGGGTTGTCATGAATTAAAAAACAATTTAGGTAAGGCATTGATATAAAAAGTTTGCAAACATCACTGCATACGTTTTATTTACTTAATGTTTTTTATTAAATTGTTTTTCCTGAAAAGTCCTTTTAATAAAATGTACCTTGCATTGATATTGTTTTAAATTTTATTGTTACAGACAGGCTTTACCAGTGAAGTCCGTAATAACTTCACGTCAATGAAAGCAAATTTATTTCAAATAAGAAGTTATAACCAATCAGAAAGCAACCAAAATAATTGACCACATTAATATTCTCAAATTTTTGGATTTATTTAATTTCCCTATATCTAAATAAAAAAGAAGACTGATAAAATCAACACTTATCTTCTTATAGAAGAAAATTTTTAACAAGCTGTAAGTTTGAAAGCTATATTTTTAGCTCTTGATATAATGGTTGCATTTTACCAGAAGCTGTCTAAAATGGGTATAATTTAATTTTTAGATAAGATGTTCAGACTTTATGCATTTTCTTAAGATGTCTTTGCAAGCTATCGAATTAATTTGTAATTTTACAAGGAAATAAACTTTTTTTAGATAATTATGTTTTGCTACTCACAATATTTAAAATACTGTCTTCAATAATTACTAATTAAATATCAATTTTAAAAAGGCCGAAACTCCAGAAATCTGCCTTTTTAATAAATTCCAAGATTATTGTGGGACCTCTAAATATTAAAAAATCCTAATTTTTTATTCGACTGAGTTTCTTTTAACGAGAAGCAATTTTTCTGCACTATGCTATTTCAAGTTCCAAAAATGGTTGTTTTTGCTCCACCCTACTATAATAGGTAGCATTCCTTAATTTTGAGGTATTTATTATGGTAGCTATGTTGCACGTAGCTAACATTTGTGTGTATTATTATATTTAAATACCACAAAAGATTTTAACTAAAATGTATTTAATTTTAGACTAGGAAAACGAATTGATCAGCGAACAGGGTAAGCTGCATATGTTTGTTTTTATCTTTAGCCGACAAAATTATTGTACACCCCTTAATTCTGTTACCATTAAAGATAGTAATTCGAAATTTGGGTTAGAGATATAGTTAAAAACGCATAGGCATTGTTAATTATAATATCTGGTTTACCTGTAGGTGACTCGGAGTTCATTATTTTAAATTAAAGTTGCCTGGTTAAGTAATCTTAGACATGTCCCGTTCAGTAATGTATCACAACTTGTCATCTTGTTTCAAATGACGGCCTGAACCTGAAAGCCAATAAATTTGACAGGAAGCTTAAATTCGATATTGTCATTTCGACGTTATGGACATGGTATTTTTATAAACTTCTTTAGCGACTTCATTACAAGAGTACAAATCGTATAAATCAAAAATTGTTCATTTTTGACTTAATATTTTTCCAAGTAGCCTAAAAATTAAAAATAAAAATTTTACAAAATCCAGTTTAAAGGCAATAAAAAAATGTTTTTTGATTAAACCCCCGATTAAACCGCTAGACATTTATCTTGATATTTATAATGACAAAATAACACCCCACGCAATTTAACAATAATAGCTTTCAGACCGCCAATTTTGAAAACAATTTAACAGTTGTGATACAAAACTAAAAAGGAGATTTTTAGGACTATTTAACCATGAAAAAATGACGGTACATTTAAAATACTGAACACAAAGTGATGTTCAATTTTTTTTTCTAAAAAATATGCATTTTTATTACCTAACCTAAGTTTTAAAATTCTACCTTGAATTTTTAACAGAAATTAAGGTGTACCGGGTGGTCAAATAAGCGAGGACTTCGGCTTTATCTCGGAAACCATTAATCGTACAACTTTCGGAAAAAATTTTTTATGAGTAAAGTGGTCAAGAAAAATTGCTGGAAATTACTTTTAAGTTCCTCATTTCGCCGCAAGAGGGCACAATTGAAAATTGTTTTTTTTAATTCCAAATTTCTCCGAAAATTCCCATATTAAGGTATAACTCTAATTACATCATTGGAAAGCTTAGACAATTCTGCATCATTTTGGTTAAGGCTCATTGGCGTACCGACCTTGATAAGAGTGGGAGAAGCTATTGAAAGTCTAAACATTAAAATCGCTGTAACTTCTAAACGACTTATCCGATTTTACTAAATTTAAGCTTGTTTGGAAGGGGAAAATAAGTATCTTCAATTGCCGTATCCAACAGTACACGATAGTGTTTAATAAAATTGCTAGAGGGCGCAATTTGTAATAATAAAAGTTTTTCGATTTTATCCCGAAAATTTAAATCATACGGTATAACTATGACAGCATAATCGAAAAATAGATGAAATTTGCAAGAAAAGATGTGAAGACAGGCGATATCTTTGTTCGTTTCAGAGTTATTGCCAAAACAATAATTTTTAATACAAATGGCGCCCTCTAGCAATTTTATTAGAAACTATATTGTACCATTGGATACGACAATTAAAGGTACTTACCTTTTGCTTCCAAACAAGCATAAATTTAGTAAAATCAGTTAAGTCGTTTAGAAGTTACAGCGATTTTAATGTTTACACTTTCACTTGATAAGAGTGGGAGAAGCTATTGAAAGTGTAAACATTTAAATCGCTGTAACTTCTAAACGACTTATCCAATTTTACTAAATTTAAGCTTGTTCGGAAGTACCTTTAATTGTCGTATCTAATGGTACACGATAGTTTCTAATAAAATTGCTAGAGGGCGCAATTTGTATTAAAAATTATTGTTTTGGCAATAACTCTGAAACGAACAAAGATGTCGAACTGCGATCTTGACAAATTTTCTTGCAAATTTCATCTACTTTTCGATTATTATGTCATAGCTATACCGTATGATTTGAATTTTCGGGATAAAATCGAAAAAACTGCTATTATTACAAATTGCGCCCTCTAGCAATTTTATTAAACACTATTGTGTACTGTTGGATACGGCAATTGAAGACACTTACTTTTCCCTTCCAAACAAGCTTAAATTTAGTAAAATCGGATAAGTCGTTTAGAAGTTACAGCGATTTTAATGTTTACACTTTCAATAGCTTCTCCCACTCTTATCAAGGTCGGTACGCCAATGAACCTTTAACCAAAATGATGCAGAATTGTCTAAGCTTTCCAATGATGTAATCAGAGTTATACCTTAATATGGGAATTTTCGGTGAAATTTAGAATTTAAAAAAACAATTTTTAATTGTGCCCCCTTGCGGCGAAATGAGGAACTTAAAAATAATTTCCAGCAATTTCTCTTGACCACTTTACTTATAAAAAAATCTTTCCGAAAGTTGTACGATTAATGGTTTCCGAGATAAAGCCGACGTCCTCGCTTATTTGACCACCCGGTACATACATTTCATCTCACAGCAGTCTTTGAAATTTATTAATAAAATCGATGGAATCATATTTTAATTGAAATTTATGTATTTTTAGGAGAAAAGGAAACTGAAGAGTTCACCGGCGATCAGGGTAAGTTGTGTATTACCTAATTACGTTGAAAATCATATTTTAACTGAAATTTATGTCTTTTTAGGAGGAAAGAAAACTGAAGAGTTCACCAGCGAATAGAGTAAGTTGTGTATTTTTATAATTTAATCTTTTTATGGACAATAAGTGATCAGATAAGTTTTACTTCATGGTAGGCTTTAGTTGATCCATATATTATGTCTTGAGTCTTATTGGCTAATTTTTGTTTAACCAGTTAGAGTTGATTTTTAACGAGATTTTTAATTGATTACACTATTATGTATCCTTTAAATTCTACAATAATTTTTGTAAACAAGTTGTACTACTTTAAAATCATTGACCAAAAAAGAAGCGGCTCTATAATAGCTGCCAGGACTTGTTTATTTGCGGTACTTATAACAGTGGGTTAAATGTCTGCGTTATAAGAGAGTTTTACTATAATATTTCATTTTTTTTAGGAGACGATGTACTAGAATAAGTGTAACCATTCCAAACCAGTTAATAAACGAATTACAAAATATTGGTATTTGTTCATTGGATTACCCTATATCAGGTTTTTATATGTTTACAACTGAAAAAATGGTAAAGACGTTTTTATTATCTTTACCTATGGAGCTAAATGGAAAAAAATGTAAATGATCGGAAAGTAGCGTTTTTCGCTCTACACTAAAGTAAGTTTTATTTATATCAGTATATTTTAATAGTAATCACTGAAACACAAAGGTAAAATGTCAAAATTCAATAATAAAATATGTGTAGAACTTTTTGCTCTATTTTTGTATTTTAATTAGAATCAATGCTTTTTAGGATATAAAATATTCTACAGCCAGCTAAATTATAAAAAGTGCATTTATCAAACATCAATATTTCAGAAAATAGTATTAAAATTGGAAACATATATACAATTGAAGACTACAGGCTAAAAAGGATGAGGGTCCAAAATATCGCTTTTTGAGATAGACATGCCAAAACACAGACAAAATGCGTTACTTTCTGCCTACTTGATCATAAAGAGCAAAAAAGATTATAGCGACCAGTAAAACGCATTTTAATATAAGCCGTACAGGCGAAAAAAGATGAAGGTCCAGCACATGTACGAAAGAAAGATGACAGTCCAACCTTATTCGCGTAAAACCCCTTTTAGTTCGTTGCAAAAAACAGCATTTTTCCGTGAGTGTACAATTGCGGTTAGTACTTAATTGTTTTACGTAGAGGTTAGACGTGTGTGTGTGATTTCATTTCTCCGAAAATGTCAACAAAGAACAAAACAACTAAAACAACCGCAACCGGACCGTAATTCCTGTTTCCTGTATTGCCCGACCTATCCCTGGACAATTTGCACTACCGGATCTTAAATATGATCATAGAATTCCTGTTGCTACGAAAAGTACCAGAACCTACAGGATCTGAAGCGCTTTTGCAGTGTAAGGGCTCAAGCATATTTTCAAACTTTACCGACCACGTAGTTATGTTTAATAAACAATATTTTTGCACCTTCATCTTTTTTCACCTGAATTTATGTACTTTACCCCTTTTTAGCTATCCTCTGTACGCCAATGACCAAAAACTAATAATTTAAAATATTTAACCTAATTCTAAATACTTCTGGGTACCTTAAAAAAAATTGGTTAAATCTAAAGAATAAACCCTTAAAAGCTTATAGGGTTTTTAATTTTAAAATCAATTTATCTCGAAATTATTGCTTGGTGACTCTCATCCTTTTTAGCCTGTGGTCTTCAATTATTAATACATATCAGTGTACCTATAAGTTTTAACAAAATTTAAAAATAATTTACGCATGAGGTGTTCCGTGCTTAAAAGTTACAATTTTGGCAAAAATTTTTAAAATGCAATTTTTTCAAATGGTTCCAAATCGATTCAGATTAAACTTCTTAAATTAGGTTTTTATGAATAAGTATACCGAAACTTGCAGGACTGTGTATTAGAGTCACACTATACAGGGAATATCTAGGTATAAAGTGTTTTAAATAGATTTGATGCTTTAATTTTTATCGAGTTACTATGTTACGTTCCCTTTTAACTCCAAATTTTTAGTATAAAATCGAATGAACCTTATATATCGATGGCCTAACGGCAATTGGCGATACCATGTATCATCACTGTTTGCCAGATTGATATTTCTACAGCTTTTTTATCCTGTTACCATGTGGCAATGGTGCAGAAACGTATTTTACAATTCAGCCAATCGAATTAGGTTGTTTTGTTTTTAAATTATTTCACAAACCGGTGATATTTGAAACGTGGTATTGCATTTACTGAATAAAGTCAATACGATGTATTTTTTACTTTTTCCTAAAACATTACAAAATGTTGATATTATGTGGTATTCAAAGTCAAAGTATTTATTTCATGCTATCACAGCCAACTCTTTACATACGTACGTATGTTATGCTACTAACCATCGATATGTAGGTACATTTGTGGAAAAAATAATTGTGCTTTCCAGTCACAGTTATTGGCACCATCAACACAATGTGTGTGGATGTTGATAGACTGTGATCTAAATGTACACCTGTAAATAAAATAGTTGTACATTTTGATGACAGTCTGTTTACATCAACATTATATTTACTGTGTTAATTATATCAGTACACTGATCGAAGTGTACAATTATTTTTACCATTACGTAGGATTTTTTTTTCTCCCCTCCCCACCTGGTGTGTAATTTTACACTTTCAACCTTGTTGGTATGAATAAGGAAATATTGTTAAAACCTCAAAAAGACTTATAAGGTCTTATCAGATTATAAATGGTCTTCCTCATATGTTCTCATAAAAATGAATCAAAAAGATAATGGGAAATGTCCATCACTTATGCGCTTTAAAGAGGTTTTCCAGATTGGTACGTATACGTTCTCATAGAAAATGACCTTCCAAAGACCCATAAATTATTAGGAATTACTGTTTTAATAACCGACTTAGTTCTTATAAGTTTCTATTGTTTTTTTTTTATAAGTCTTTACGAGGTTTTTTCGGCAGGGATTGCCTAAATTGCCTTCGAGCTGATTTCGTCAGCTCAAATGATCCCCGTTCTTTGACCGAGGATCGATTCGCCATTCGTTATCATATATCATATAATCATTTTCTCATACTCACATAAAATGCCACGATAAGTTTGAGTTGGCCAAAAAGATGTTTCATGAAATATGTATTGCGTTTTAGAAACTAAAA
The DNA here is from genome assembly GCA_963969555.1 of Polydrusus pterygomalis. NCBI lineage: Eukaryota > Metazoa > Arthropoda > Insecta > Coleoptera > Curculionidae > Polydrusus > Polydrusus pterygomalis. The sequence continues at coordinate 3,064,212 of OZ018381.1, read as the reverse complement.
ATTAATTAAAAAATAACGAAATCCGGAGTGTGCCAGAAAAATATAGAAATATGCCTAAAAAACGAAAATATACACAAGCGAGTCAGTCCTTCTTATTCAGCCACTTACTATTTCGGTTGAGAATGTAAGCAGAGCAGACCCTTAACTGGGATTTGTGATTTGCAGTCAGGTCAACTTTACCAGGGAAGAACCGAAATAGGATTGGTTTTATAGGTTACTTCCAGGGGAACAATACCCAACGTGCGAAACTTAGGACTTATAATGGGCTCAACGCTAGGAAGCATGTATATCTTTGCAGCTTTTTGAGCATGACATTTATAAAGTTTAAATATATCTAGGTGTTCTGTATTGAAGTCACTGCCTCAGTTTCTTCATTTGTCAACAACAATTATAGGTAATAATAAAAATAACAATGCAAATAATATTTTTTCTTCTTCTTCTAATTGACAAGAACGACAAAAACTTTTATAATCGATATAGGATGCTTACTAATACACAACCCCTTTTAAATCGAAATGGAGTAAAAAAAACAACTACTCAAATTCGGCCACAGATATCAAAAATATATGGAAGCTCAAACAAATAAACATCATTCCATCAATAATATTGGGGGAGGAAGCTATGACGACAAACTTTAAGCCCAACTTAGAAAAATTGTCTTTTTAGGCTATTTGTACCAACAAAAGTTTCTAAACAGTACAGGTTAAGATGAATTCATTTTCTGTACTGTAAAAAAATATACCAACACCAACAAAAAGTTGAGAAAAATAAAAATAAAAATAAAATAAACGGCATCGGTGACTCCGTGGTTAAAGCGGCAGTCCCTGAAAACTCTAGGACAAGAGTTTGTTGGTTCGTATCCCTCTGCTGGGAACCTGGTTTGAGCCCGGTGAATTTTAGTAGTCTCCACGTGGGTCCAGCGTCGAGCAAAAATTAGGGAAGAATGTAACCAGGCCGGATGAGATGGGATATCTCGTGGGGTGCGGGGCACACTCCCCAATCGGTCGGTCTTAGAAAGTGCGAAACCAAGGGTTGGGGGTACTTCTAATGACTGAGGATTGTGGTTTGGAGCCCACGTTAAACCGTTGGTCCCCTCGGAAATAGTCCTGGCAGCTAACAAAGTGGAAAAAATCCGAAATAAGTAAGTAAAAATAAAATAATAATAATAATAATAATAAAGGAAAAAGACAATATAGTCATCAAAGCCACTACATGGGCTACATTACAATATAGTTCACCAAGAGGAGATAAATCAAAAACTCATCAATATGTTTCTACAAAATGGCCAACTATACCCAGAGACGGAAGGTTTTGTTCTGGCAATACAGATTCAGGTCATAGCAACAAATAACTACAAAAAATATATTCTAAAATATAACACAATCACGAACGACAATTGCAGAAAATTTTACCTTGTTCCTGAAACAATAGACCATATAATATCAGGATGTAAGCTAATGGCCGGTATTGAATAGACATAGGTATAACACGTTGGCAAAAATTATCCATCAAGCGATATCATCACACTACCAACTGCACCAGGACACACAACCATATTACAATTACTCCCCACAAACCATAATTGAGAATGAATATGCTAAGCTATATTGGGACCTTACTATACAAACAGATAAAACAGTAATCCACAATAGACCCGATATCACCCTTCAAGATAAAACTAAGAATATAACTTACCTTATAGATATCGCAGTACCATCCGACCAAAATGTAATTAAAAAATACGGAAAAGAAAAGAAAATATCAGGAACTAGCTATAGAAATGGAAAGAGTCTGGAAACAAAAACAAGTATACATTCTTCCATTCATTATTTCAACAACAGGAATCACCCCACACTCATTCAGTAAAAATCTAGCGCAGATAGGCCTAGGAGAAAATGTACATACCCAAGCACAAAAAGCTGTAATACTACGGACATGTAATATGGTGAGATCGTTTCTAAACCAGAAATAGCCTTGATTGACTTGGTATCTAACCCGCCTTTCAAGGAAAAAGGACCAGCCTAAGCAGGTTTCTACCCTGGGTTTAGAGCTAGAGCACATCGGTCAGTGACAAGATGGCCTGCTCGTTGGTGTGGTTCTAAACCACTTAAAGTTAAGTTTCGCATAAAACCCTACGGACTATGCTGCACGTGTCTAACAACACAGACTTTATTATTATTATTTTTATTATTATTATTATTATTATTATTATTATTATTATTATTATTATTATTATTATTATTATTATTATTATTATTATTATTATTATTATTATTATTATTATTATTATTATTATTATTTTTTTTTTTTTTTTTTTTTGGACGATGGAAAACCTTTTATAGGCACCAGGTACTTGTTCAACCTTTCCCCGATAGTGTGAGACTCCTTATACTCACTAAAAACCACCGTTTGTGTGTCACTCAATTGCACTTCACGGAACCATCATCTTTGATATCTCCTTCGTGAAGGCAACGTGTGGGCCCTTTCTCTTACTATATCTCTATGCCATTGTGCTTTTGTATACCATATTTTCTTAGTTTTCGGCTTGGTTTTGCATTAATACTTCTCTGTTTTGTTTGTGTCGTTCTTCGAGTTCTTTAGTTTCTAGTATCTTTTTAAACATTTTTTGTATTTCGTACCAGTTTTCTCTAGATTTAACCATAGTGTCTATTATATTGTCAGGTGTTAATTCAATGTTTACCCTGGTTTCTGTCTCCTCTCTTAGCTCTCTCCATCTTCTGCAGTTGAAGATTGTGTGTTCTGGGGTATCGACCCCATTGCAAAGTACACAGTTTTCTTCTGTGTCTTTTCCAAATTTTTTTGCGTATGTTCTATACATCCCGTGTCCTGAAATCGCCTGAGTAGTATAATAGTCTACGTTTCTATGTTCACATTTAATCCATTTGTTGATATCAGGAATGAGTCTTTTGGTCCATTGGCCTTTCCTTGTGTTGTTGTTCCATCTTTCCTGCCATTTTTCTACCGTCCTGTTTCTTACCTCTGTGTATGTCTCCCCTTCTGCTCGTTTATACATTTCCTTTCTTTCTTCTGCCATAAGATCTATAGGAGGTATGCCTGCGATAACCTGCAGAGCTGCTGCTGAGACCGTTTTGTATGCAGCCACCACCCTGATCAAAGCTTTGCGTTGACTTCTTTCCAGTAGTATATAATTCCTTCTTATCTTTAGCGCTTCTATCCATATAGGTGCCCCGTACAGTAGTACAGAATGCACTACCCCACATAGCACCGCTCTCTTACAGCTGCTCGGGCCTCCGATATTTGGCATTAGTCGTGCCAGTTTGCCTATTCTGTCTTCCGCCTTCTGTGCCACTTTTTTTATGTGTTCTCCAAATTTGCCGCGTGTATCAAAGAAAACTCCAAGGTATTTAATACTATTTTTTGGTGTTATCTCTACGTTCTCTATTTTAAATCTTATTCCGTCCCCTTTTCTTTTCTGGGTCACAACCAGCGCTTCAGTTTTTTCTGGTGCTAGCATAAGTTCGTTTTCATTCATCCACATATTTATTTTCTGCAAGTTTTCATTGGCGATGCGTATTAAGTCGCATTTTTGGTCCGCCGATACTACCAGTGCTATATCGTCCGCAAAACCTATGATCTTAGCTCGCCCCAGCAGTTTAATTTGAAATACGTCATTATAAAGGATATTCCATAGCGTGGGTCCTAGTACAGAACCTTGCGGTACCCCGGCTTTAACTTCAAGTGTTTCATGTTTTGCTATCTGTATATGTCTCTCTTTGAGATAGTCCGTGATAATGTTTAAGAGGTATTTCGATATATCTCTCTTTTTTAGTTTTTGTATTATTAGATTCCAGTTAGCTGTGTTGAACGCATTTCGGACATCTAGTGTTATTAGTGCATTCCAGATTTTCTTATTCTTATCTGTTATGTCTTTGATAGCTTGCATCGCCTGTATTGTTGATCGCCCTTTCATAAAACCATATTGGTGTTTTGCCATTCCACCTTTTTCCGTTATTTCCAGTTCCAGCCTTCGACGTATCAGTTCCTCATACAGTTTACTTAGCGTACCAAGTAGGCAAAGTGGTCTAAATGAGCTCGGTTGGCCGGGCTTGCTTTGTTTTGGTATGAGTATCACCTTTGCAATTTTCCATTCCTTCGGAAAACTTTGGGTTTTAAGGAGCTCGTTTAGTACTCCCAACAGCCATTTCTCTTGTGTTTTTCCCGTTTGTATAATGGCTTCTGATGGGATTCCATCTAGCCCTGGGGCTTTTCCTATCTTCATCCGTGCTAAGGCATCCTTCATCTCTCGCAGAGTGAAGACTGGCGCCCTAACGATCTCATTTCTGTTATATTCTGTCTCGCTTCTGGGAAGCGGGAACAGCTCCTTAATTATTTCTTTCTTTTTAGTAATGGGCAGTTCGTAGGGAGCCAGCCCTTTTAGTCCTTTGATTGCGATTTTGTAGCCATCACCCCAAATGTCCCTATCTAGGTCCTTGCATAGGTTGTCCCATTGATCTTTCTTGGACTTTCTTATCAACCTCCGCAGTTCCTTTTTATTCCTTTGGTATACTTGTTTTGCATTTTCTTTATTTTCTTCTGTTACTCTATCGTCTTTTAGCATCCTTGTGAGGGATCGTCTGGTCGCTGTACACTGTATTCTCTTTTCTAATATGCCCTCATTCCACCAGTATGGCACAGTTTTTTCTCCTGTTGGTACATCTATAGTACTATTTTCGTATGCTTCCTTCAGTATTTCTGTGCACAGCTTATGCGAGGTTATCTTCTCGTTCCTTCTATTTGCCAATCTTAGCCCCAGATTTGCGTTAAACGTTTTCCAGTCAGTCAGTTGTTTTTTCTTTTGTTTCTCTCTTGCTAGTACTTTTTCCATTTCAATTTCATAGTAGATAAACCTGTGCTCTGTCAGGTTCTCTTCCTCTAATACTTCCCAGTTGAAAATCTTCCTCGCTATTTTTTGCGTTGAGAGTGTTACGTCGATATAAGATTCTGTGGTTCCTCTTACAAAAGTTGGAGTTCCCTCTGTATTATGCGCGACCAGGTTCATAGCTGCCATCCATTCGGCCCAGTATTCTCCCCTTCTATCAGTGGTTGGGGATCCCCATTGGTGTGATTTGGCGTTAATGTCGCCTACAATAACCGTTTCTCTCTTTCCCATTCTTATTTTATTACCAATTTCGTCCACCTTTTCCACATATTCATCTATACTTATATTTGGTGAAATGTAACAGCAGTATAGATCCCACTTTTCAAAATTAATACACACATATCCTTTCCCTGCTTTCACGCTTGTCACAGTTATCTTTTTATTAGTAAATAATATTCCCACGTCTGCCCTTTCATCTTTTATCCACTCGCTTCCGTTGGTTATTCTCCTATTTGGCTCGCTAACGATAATTAGATCTACTTTCTTTTGTCTGGCTGTTGCATATGCCAGGTCGTGAGCTTGCCTTCCCCTTCCCAAATTTGTTTGTAGGATTCTAAGGGCCATGAAAGCTTGCTTTCCTGTCCCTCCCTGTTCCAGCGGCCTGTATTCTCTGCCTTCTCATTTTTTCTACTAGTCCTTTAAAGTAGGGGCACCTAATTTGGTCTGCCCTATGTCCTTTCACCTCACATTTCGTACATCGTTCGGTGTTTTCACAGTCCCTACTTTTGTGTCCTGTTTGTCCACATTTCAGGCATTCTCCACTACGATCTGTAAGTCCCTTGCATTCATAAGTTTTATGCCCGTACTCCAGACATTTAAAACACCTTGTAATATAGATTTTCTCTTTTACCCCACAGGTTATCCATCCTATCTTTATATTTCGCTCTCTTATTAACTTTTCCGCTTGCCTTTTTGGAAGCTCTACTAGAGCTGTTTGTTCTTCAAACTTTCCTTTTCTAATCCCTTTTATTTTGATTTCTGAGTTCGTTAATTTTGTTTCCCTTGTGATTGCATCTACTACTTCTTCTGCTAGGGTGGTTGGATCCATACCCATTATATACACCGTGGTTGTTCCAGTTGTTCTTGTCACAACCTGGCATCCATTTGCTTTTGTTATTTCATATCGTAGGGCTTTCACCGTCTGCTCTCCTCCTTCTACGGCTAGCAGAACATCTCCTTTTTCAGTTTTCCTAATCTTATTTATTTTGACGCCTATTTTTCCAATATCGACTTCCTGTTTTAGTGTCTTTATGACATCTGTATAGCTCCTTCCTTCAGTTTTTACTGTTAGTGTGCTTACTTCCTTTCTCATTTTTTGCTTTTTTGGTTCGGACCCTGATTCTTGGCTTATCAGCTTTATTTTAATTCTTTGTCCTGCAAATATATGCTCGCACATCTTTCTGACGTATGTTGCTTTGAGACCTTCGCCAATTACTATAGTAATAGTATTGGTGGGGTGTAGGATGGTCATTTCTTTTAATTTTTGTAGTCTCCTATAGACTTGTTCTACCTCATTTATTCCCGTAAGATCTATCTCGATGGGGAGTAGGTATACTGCACTACTTTTCTCTTCCTTGTTACCTTTCCTAGTTTTTATACTAGCTGTTTGTATCAAGAAGTCTTCTTCACCTTCGTTGTTCTTAATTAGCTCCTCTAGCCCATCATATTTCGTTATAAAAGTGTTCAACATTGTATTTCCCTCCAGGTTTTTTAAGTCTACGAGGGCTGCATAGTCTCCTTGGATACCGCTTGTAGCATTTTGTTTTGCTCCTTCCATTACCGTAATCTTGTAGAGCTCCTGTGTCCATTTTTCATCTAGGATTCCTTTGAGGCCCTCGAAATCTTCGGTTCCCTCGATGATTCGTTTCATTTCCTCTTCTTTTCTTAACCTTCTCTCTTCGTATTCATTTTTGATCTCTTGTTCTCCAGCTTGTGTTGCTATAGATTTCTTCTCTATGTATGTAGTTCTTGGTCTTACTCTCTTTTCTTGTTTGTCTATTTCTTTCCATACACCATTTATGTCGTTTGCCTGGCGTATTAGTTTTTTAACAATTTGCTTGATTTCTATTTTTGTTTTTGAGCTTGCGTCCGTAGCTAGTCCCAGGTGTTTGATGGTTTTCAATAGTTTTTCCGTCTCTTTCCTTAGTATAGTCATTTCTTCCTCTCCACTATCTTCCCGTGGCCTTTTAACTGTTTTTGTTTGTACCTCCTTTCCCTGACTTGTTCCCGCTTCTGTGTTATTTTTTAGTGTAAAAACCTCGTCATCTTCTGGCTCTTTAGACTGCTCAAGCCATGTTTGCGATTCTGGTGGAGGAGTCCTCGCTAGTGACTCCCTCCTTTTAAATATGTCCTCTTCGTTTGTTCCCCCTTCTGTTTCTGGTTCTTTATCCATTAGCGGATGTATGTATGCTTCTGTTTTTTCTTCCATTTTATTCCCACGAGTTGGGACGATAAAAAACTGTCCGGCACGGCAGTGCGCCCTTACCGTGCTAAGGCTGTGTTTTCCCTCCGGTTTGCCTAGTCCTTTGGGCATCGCTTCTAGCACACTATTTCCCCTGTGCCATGCAGCCCCTTGGCGCGATGGTACTACACCGTGGGCTTAGGGCTCTTCTTGACAGCCGCCCGCTTCGGGTCAGACGCTGTCGGTTGCCAGAATTTTGGTCCGCGCCGGTAATTTACCGGTACCTCCCATATCTGGGAGGCGTCCCCCTATCCGCCACCCGGGGACGCGCTGGATGGGAGATCTGGCCAACTCCACACCAGATTATTATTATTATTATTATTATTATTATTATTATTATTATTATTATTATTATTATTATTATTATTATTATTATTATTATTATTATTATTATTATTATTATTATTATTATTATTATTATTATTATTATTATTATTATTATTATTATTATTATTATTATTATTATTATTATTATTATTATTATTATTATTATTATTATTATTATTATTATTATTATTATTATTATTATTATTATTATTATTATTATTATTTGGTTAATTAATTAATTAATAATAACATAAATTTAGTGTTAATTCAGATTAAATTGTTTTCTGTTCATATTACGTAATACAACAAGTTATTAACATACTGGTTAGTGAAAAGCGAAAACCATATTTTATAATACGACTCTAACAACCGTAATTTTATTTAGGTACAACGGCCCTCGGGAAATAAAATACATTTACCAAATATAGAAATAACAATTTAAACACTTCCTGGCGGTCACTATATGAAAGTTGTTGCCGATGCCGCCCTTAAGGCCAATCTTTCACGTACATTATATTCCCGGACACAAAAATTTAGCTTTTTGCTCCTGTTCCAAAATTAAAATATTATGTGGTCAAAAGGAAACCCTTCGTCATTCGACAAAAACATAGTTTGGTACACTGATAAATTGAAAACGGAGAACGGAGTAGGCTCAGGTATAGTATTTGGAGAAAGACCCAAATGGAAATCAGTATTCCCCTGAGAACCTACGCCACAGAATATCAAGCACAAATTGCATTACCTTCCGAAATATTATAATGGACGATCACGGTGAGACAGACAGTACATTGAAGTTACAATATTTTTTTTTGATGGCCCTTCTAGGCCCTCATAGTTATCAATAAATTTTCTTAGCAAAATATAGACTGGTGGACTCTTGGGGCGCATTTTTCGGGAAAACGTTGCTAACCGCACCCCGCAAGCCCCTGCCCCAATAAAACTTCATCTTCAGTGAAACCCCTTAAGCCGCTTATACACATCTGTTCGAAGTGTAATGCAATTTCGTCTAATTCCCTCGAAAGCCGTAAAAGTTAAGAGCGACGGCGTGTTGAAAAGCTCAGTAAACATCAAATTCCAACGCTTAAACACGAGCCTAAAGTGTTGCGAAGAGCTTTATATACTTTGTTTTAAAAATATTGCTCAATGTATGGAACTTTTTAACATATACCCCATGAACGTATTGTCGAAAGTAATACTGTAATATTTTTTATTTCCAAGACGGACCATCAGCATCAGGATTGCCTTGTCTGCCCCTCACGGACGGCATGGGCGCGATCGCGATCCCTACTATAATACTGTAATGCCCTACCTTTTTCTATTTTTACCTGTTTCTGTTTTTTATTACCTCTACTGCAAGAGTGTTTACTGAATGACTGTATTTTTTTTCAAAAAAAGGTAAAAAATTGACAATTTCCCTAAACTTTAACTATAGCAGGGAACCTAACATATAATATCCTCAATTTCTTATTATAAATTTAATTATCCACGGTTAATTTTTAATAAGTGACGTTTCGTTAAAAAAATGTATTTATTTCAAAACTTTTCATGCCATCTATCGTTTAAATGCAAATATCATAAAAACTAATTAAAATATCAAGATTAATGAAATGCACATACAACTTTTTTATGTATAAAATAGGGGAAGGTGACCTGTGATGGCCCCCCTTATTATTTTTTGTTATAGCTTCAAAACTAATTAAAATATGGAAACGGGCTTTGGTGAAAAATTATGTTATAATATGTTGTTGTCATTTCTACACAATACAATTTTTTGTTTACTTCCAGTTTGAAGTAAAACATTAAGATATTTTAAAAAATCATAGGGCCATCATAGGCATATGTCATCTAATGATGGCCCCCATTATAAAAATCGTAGAAAGTCGATTTTTATAAAGGAAATTTCTTAGTATTTTTTAATTAAAGGACAGTTAAAACTTAAAAACGTTTTATTAAGAAAATATATTTAATATATAATTAAAAAAAAATCAAATGTTAAAAAAACATTTTAAAAATCAAAACTAAAAAAAAAGTAAAGTTTTTAATAAAAATTAAATTTGTAAAAATCTAAATGTTAAAAACGCTTTTGTGGTTGACAAATGTCACAAATAAAAGTCTTTGTTGACTTGGGAACACCAGCACATTCGTAGTGACACCAGCCGTCGCAATTCGCAATTCTGGCACTTCAGCCAGAATTAATTAGAACGAGAAAAGAGCTCATTGCATTATTATATATATTACAGGCATGCTACATCTTCTATTTCTTTTGTTTGTCTTACAATTTTTCTTCTGGCAGCTTTTGCTGCTTTTCTTCTCCCTTTTTCTAATGCTTCTTTTTTGGATTCCTTAGTTTTTTCTATATCTGGCGTGCTGACACCAGTCTTTACACGTTTTCTTTGCCTTTGAGTTAATTTTATTGTTGCCTTTGGGATAGGGATGTAATGCTTTTAAGGTTTCGACCATGTCTCCTTCATCCCACTGCTGCCTATTTTTTGACTTATTCTGAAATTAAATTATTTCTTAGCTTTATTACATCTATTCCTATGATGGACCTCGGGCCATCATAGGAATATTGGCCTGGGGCTATCATAGGCAAAATGTACTGTGATGCATAAACACTAAAAACTTTTCATTTAAAAACATAACCTTAAAACTACTACCGAATATGTAACGAACACCCTACTAAAATATATCCCTCCAAATTGTATCCGTTTATCCCTTTAGATACAAACACAACATGCATTTAAAAATAATAATTTTTTACATCAGTTACTTACCGGATCCATTTTTTGTTACACCAGCCCCATTAAACGCAGGTTTAACTACAAAATTTGTTTGTACACTAACCGTCGAATATCGTAGACTTTCAGGAAACAAAATGGGTAACCAGACATACATGACAGGAAATAAGTTAACAGGGCACAGGTCACTTTCCCTACCCCTCTTTCAAAAACCAAAATATATGCGAAAATTTAACAAACTCATATTGTGTAACTACTGGCGTAGTGGTTATCTTAAAGCTAATTATGAATTCGTCTTTCTTGCCCTTAACAACAGAACTCACCAATCTGATTCATAACCGCTTAACCATTTTCAAATCATCACCTATTTTCTAAAATACCTTTTTACTTGGATCACCCTGTATCTCTTTAGCCGTGGATATTTTAATTAAGCGTAAATAACCTATTTTCAAGTATACTATCGCGTGTTGCTGTACAGCCTTTTTGTTATGGGACATCCTGTATAGAACTGATTGGCGAAATACCGTGCGAGCAAAAATTATTAAAGAGGGCCTTGCATCTAAGGACGTAATGCTTGGCCGAAGAGCTTACCACCTGTTGGGTGTTAGTAACTACCTGAATTAACAAGCAATCAGTTATTCTGTCATCTTTGACAGTCGTTACAAGTAATTTGATTCATCGCTAATTTTTCCAATTTCTTGAACAATTCACGCAATGAGCTTTACGGTACAGCACAAAACATTCATGGTTAAAGCGTATTTTCGAAACGGGGTTAGAGTAAATGGTGAGTGGCAATATAATCCGGGTTTGTGCATGAACTATTTTCACGAACATTTTCCCAACGTTGCTTTTATTGCTGGGGATTTTTATCATTGCCTGAAAGAACCGTGGCTGTGTTTAGGAAACAGGTTCTAGACAACACAAAAAAGGAGCAGGAAGACCATCTATAAGAACAGAAGAACTTGTTGCAAACGTTCGTGAAATAATGCAAAACACGCCAACAAATTGTATACGACGCCTGTCCCAAGAAGTGGGAAGATTTTATGGAACATGCAAGAATATTCTTAAGAAGCAGCTAAATTTATTTCCTTATAAAGTGCAAGTATTATAATTTTGTAAACAACAAAAATAAATTTGTGTTTGTCTACTTATTTTATTACCTACTCATTAGTTTGGCATATCATGTAATAATATGAATTTAACAAAATTTTAACATTGCTTGGGTTAGATATATCGTCCCCATATCATTGTGATCTAAACCAAGCCCTACGTTTTTTAATCCAAGCCCTATTTGATGCAAATAATTTTTGCTGGCACGGTAGCTACGAGCCAAACAAGCGGTATGAAGTGCGCCAGCGCATGTTTCAAGTTCAATGCTGCATCGCCATTATAATTTATATTCGCGGCGTTGTACAAAGCCGCCAAAATACCATTGGTTATTAAATAAAAACAGATGGATTAGTTCTCAGTGAGCGCAAGGTTTGGCAACCTATTACCGTACCGTTATTAAAATAGATAAATTAATAACATTAAATATATAATAGCATATAAATAAACTGTTTGTTATTAAATAGGAGAGGTAACTAACCTAAATTGGTTTATTCTACTCACCGTTCAACTTAAATAATAAACACCAAGAAAATTTAGTCTATGAAACCTGACGCGTGATATTGCTACGGCCCACTGCTGAACCGGGAACTTTTAGAAAGAAACCAGTATCAGCTGTTAATGTCACATGGGGGTGTCAACTGTCGAAACGCTTTGTTTTAGAAAAATTTGACATTACTTCATTTAGTTTTTGTATTAAAATAATTTAAAAACCCATTCATAATTTTCGAATGTAAATAAAACTACCCTTAAAATGATTCAACCAATATTCAGTAAGTACATAAAAATAAAATTTCGTACTCATATACTTTTTATGAGCGATTTGAATGGCCCAATCCACTCTGGATTGTGCTGTCGTTCCAATCTAGGCCACAAAACAGTTTCTCATAAACATCAGAGTTGCCATGTCATTATACGATTCGAGCCTCGAGGCTGAGTAAGATAGCTTTATGCGCCATTTCCATATTTTGAATTATTGGAAAAGTCCGTTTCGTGGATGGATATGATATGGAAGATTTTATCGAAATTCCATTTAAACAGTGACCGGCAGAAAAAGGCATAACATTTAAAGGGGCCTATACACACTATACAGGGTCGCTAGGCTTTATATTTTAAAGTATAAGTGATGGGTCGTTATATCTGTAACGTTACTTTGGAGCGGTATTTTTGTGTATCGCTCAGCCAAAGAGCGACGACATTACAAACGTTAGCTGTATATAGTAAAAATCTTGAATAGTCTCGCAAGATGGGGGCAAAGTCACGTGACACTCTGTCAATTTTGGTCTATTAAATTTTTATAAGTTGGCATGAATTACAGGACCGGACTTGAAAATTATACATGTGATACCTTCTAAAACAATGTATGCAATAGCCTCATCGGTTCTACCGCTTTAATATTGCCAAATAATAAGTAATAGGTACCTAATAATTTCTTTTGAAAGTTTTGTTTTATAAATATTATAATTTAAGGTAGGTAATAATAAGCATGAATTTTCATGTGGTTTAAAGATAAAGTGTCAATATAGATTTAAAAAGTTTATAATATTATAAATATACAAACCTTAAAAATACTAAACTAACTGAAACACAACTTAAAATAGGATTCTGTCACTCATATTTAGAACAGATTTTTTTTTGTTTTATTTGTTCAGATTATACCTATAGGTAAAATACCTACAGTTCAACATAAACTAATTGAATTCAAGTTATTACATTCACTGTCAAGAAAATCCCCATATATGACTTACGTAAGGTACGTAGACCCAAATATGGTTTTTATAGAATTTGTTGGCTATGGTACGGTTACATTTCTAAACTTGTATGTGGGCTAACATAAAGTTAAAAGTTTCAATATATCCAGGGATTTAATGTTTCTGGTGGAAACCCTACTTGAGTTTTTGACTTACATAAGGTACGTAGACCCAAAAGTGGTTTTTATGGAATTTGTTGGTTATGATACAATTACATTATTACTAAACTTGTATGTGGGCTAACATAAAGTTAAGAGCTTCAATATAGCTAGGGATTTAATTTTTCTGTCAATGGAAACCCTAATTTAACAGTTTTTGACTTAACGTAAGGTACGAAGACCCAAATACGGTTTTTATAGAATTTATTGGTTATGATACAGTTACATTTCTAAACTTGTATGTAGGCTAACATAAAGTTAAAAGCTTTAGTTTAGCCAGGGATTAAATTTTTGTGTCAGTGGAAACACTACTTTAACAGTTTTTGACTTACGTAAGGTACCCAAAAGTGGTTTTGATGGAATTTGTGTTAAAATGCAATTTATTGATACAGTTACATTTCTAAACTTGTATGTAGGCTAACTTTATGTTAAAAACTTTATTTTATTGTCATACAAACAATAATAATAGTAATATCAAATAATAATTTCACTTATGTAAGGTACGTAGACACAGAAAATAGAATTATATATTTGTTCGCTATCCTATTACATACTAATATGGTTAGCTATTTTAACTATTATAGTAACATAATTTTACTTAGTATTACCTTACTATTGCCAAACAATAATAATATTTACTAATAACAATAATAAAAATAATTCCTTCAAAATCAAATAGCTGCTTTTTAAAGGTTAATAATATGGAAAGCTGTTTTGGCATATGGTAGAACTAGGCGATACCCGGTTTTATCAACCTACCCGGTTTTGTCCAACTCTCCTCTGCCTACCTAAGTCAGGGAAATACTTAATTTCTACTTATTTTTCTTGAAACAGAAAAGGATATCTAGATAATGTAAAATGCAAAAATTATACATTAGAAACCTAACCTTAACGAACAAACATTTTAAGAACAAAAATTTTACAAACTAACTTTTCGACAAAAACGGCGTTCAGATGAAATAAAACTTATTACTTATCGATGAAATCAACTAACGAGCAAGGCACACATTAATAATTATGATCCCTAATGAAAAAGAATTACATTTTTTTAACCTGTAGCTAAATTTTTGGTCAAATGAATAATAATTGTAGGTACTTACAATTAAATGTAACAAAAACGCAATTAATAACTCGGTGTTTGGGCTCATTACGGTCCGCTACAAATCTAGGGATATTATTATGTTCCAATATCAGCTGATCGATGACAAATAACCGCTGTCATCTGTTTTAAAACGAGACTATTCGTGATATTTAGTATAACTAAGGGGGATTTTGACTTCTGACCTTCATGTTTCTATCTTACATATAAATTATGGATGTTGCACCATCAAACTGGCCATTGGAAATTCCATGTAAATTTTACCACCCTCAAATATTGGTTCCCCTATGAACTTTACATCAAAATTGTATAAGACTTTTTTGAAGAGCCTTGCATAGCGGTCTTACACACAAGATTTCATTATTTTCTAATTAGCGAATTAAAAGTTATTTAGAAAAACTTTTCGTAAAATTCTTAAAAATTAAATACGGCTCTGATACATAGGTACCCCAATTTAACTGTCATTAATAATTATTATGATATATATCATCAATCTGGGCGTCATATCGTAAATTATAGAGAGAGAGAGTGAGGGGCAATTAATTCAATTTTCTATTAAATAATAGAAGAGTATCCTACATTAAGCTGAGCTGCCCCTAATTAACTGTCATTATTAAAAAGTGATATCTCAAAAACGGTAAGGCTCAGAAAGCTGAAATGGCAGACACTTATGTTGCATTGCACAAAGTTGTTTATCAATAATGAACCAATCAGGCAACTTTGACTGTGACGTAATGACATTGACGAACATAATTAACTCAGAACCAAAGTGGCTCGGTCAGCTTTTGAACAACGTGTGTACATGTTTGTTCGGGTTTATACGAAATTAAACAAGTTTATTTGCACTTGCACAGGTTTGTTCCAGTTTGCACAAATTTGTACATGTTTGTATAATTTTGTACGACCGTGAAGACCTTTGTACATATATAAGTTTATGCAAGTCTGTACGGGTTTGTTTCTACTTGTATAAACGTATGCAAACTTGTACAACCCTGTAGAAACAAAAATAAACTTCTACAAGACTTGTTCAAAAGCTAACCAAGCCACCTGATCATGAGTTAATTATGTGTGTCAAGGTTATTACGCCACAGTCAAAGTTGCCTGGTTAGTTAATTAAATTGTTAACAACCTTTGGGCAATCCAACATAAGTGTACAAAATTTAAGCTTCCTAGGCCCTACCGTTTTTTGAGATGTCGCTTTTCAATATTGAAATTAAAATATAGGGACAGATACCTATTGGAGAAAGGAGCGGCCGTCAATATAAGTAGGTACCTACTGATTGCCCGTAAAATTTTAGTCACTTTATTAATGATAAATTATATTTTCCAATGAGTCCTTATACAGACTCTGGTTTAATGGTCATTTTACCACGTAATATCCGGACTATATATACCAGGTGTCCCGCTAAGATCGGCCAGCAGCTGTATCTCGGAAAGTATTTTTCATAATATTTCGGGAAATTTTTTTTTATATGTAAACTGGCAAAAAGGAAATTATTTTTAAAGTTGTACGATTGCCGCTAGAGAGGACGTAACTGACGGAGCAAAATACAAAATTTAAGTTATTTTAATAATAGCCCCATTATGGTACTGATATCGGGAATGGAAAGCATATCCATTATTTTCATAAAAGATGTGAATGATACAGTACTTTTAGTAATAACTTACTTACTAGCTTCCCCCCACCCTTATTATTAAAAAAATACGAAAAAAAATCTTAGGACCAAACTGTCGCAAGAATGGATAAACTGAAAAAGAATTTAAACCGCTGTCAAAGAAACCACAAACGGTAATAGGGCTGTTCGATATACATCGATACATCGAAAACATCGATATTTTCAAAGCGATGTATAATTTTTCGAGGTCATTTGAAATTGGTTGATCCATGTATCTTAATCAATGAATTAGGTCTTAATTTTATTCTTAATATAATTATTTTGCCGTTCGTTGCCTCTCGATCTTAATTACTTTTACCATTGGTTTCAGTTAAGGTGTGAGCTTAGAATAATTAGATATTATGTGATTGTTTTGTAATTCTAATTCTATTTAAATTGTTTTTTCGATGCATCGCAAACATCAATGTTTCTTCACGATACATTTTCTGTGGACATCCCCAAACGTAAATGAATGAAACAACGTCATCATAGCCTCATCTTTGGGGGCGGATCTCATACTGCGGCATTGCTATTCTGCTTACTTTTTATAAGGTTTTAGACAATATAGTTATCAGATCATTGGTCCACGTTTATAGCTAATAGTATGTCCTGTAACAATGTTGTTCTGGTGCGTCTTCAGTTGGTGGAAGATTTTCCAATTTTAAAGATGATTTTATTGTTTTGGAACCTTAATTGATTGAAAGTCACATTTTTATTTAGGTATACACTGTTAGAAATCCTGGACGTGAGAATCAAAAAAATATATAATCAATTAAAATAAATCAAATTTAACTTAAAATGTATAGTTACTTTAACTCTTTTGTGTATAGTAAAAATTAGATTTTAAGATGTAACTTTTCTGGAAGTCGTTACATAACAGGTAACTAAAATTAACAAGCAATACTTTTACGGTTCAAATGAATCAAATAGTAGTAACTTTGATAAAGTTTATAATCATTATCAATATCTTTTTTAGTTAAAATTTTACACTAAAGAATATTTAATACAACATATTTTTCTCAGTTGTTTCAACATAAAATAATAGTAATATTTTTTTAATAACAACCCATTATGTAAAATCAACATTTTAGTAATAATCGAATATGCTGCTAAGAACTATTTAGTAGTAAAATATACATTTAAAAGGAGTAAATCTAAATATTTATCTAGTCAATCACCCTCTGCTGACTGGTCAAGGAAGGAAAGTAATTTTCTTCAAGTCTCAGTCTTCGACACGTTCGGACGAGATAAAAGTGCTTGTTTGATTTTAACTGACGCTTATAGGTACGTATTGGTTTATTTTTATTCTTGTTGATATTTTTAATATTATCCTTAAATTTACGGAATGTTGCGTAAACCGGCTTTTAATATAGTTACAAATGTAAAAAAAAAACTTTTGCTGACATCTGCTACTCTTATTTTCTTTTAGTCTTTTCATTGGACATTATCAGTAATCCACCCGCCACTTCCCTCATAATGGTAATGGAGTATAAGAATGTAAAGGAATGGGCCATGGGATTTCATTCCTAAGAATGGTTTACTGTACGTATACCGGCCGCAAGAGTAATGACGTCATGATTTTGGCTTGGGTGGCAATATTAGGAACATGGCAATAATTTTCTTAGGTACCTTATTTTACATACCTAATATTGTAAGTTTGTATTGTGAGAATATTTGCTTAAAACAGTATTAGTTTTTAAGTAAGTTTTTAAAGGATATATAGTATAACTACCTATATCCCATAGTTAATAGCGTTCTTAGAGTTTGTTAAAAAACGTTGCTACTTTTTAAGATAGGTAATTTAAATACAGAATATTTGTTTAAAGCACTATATTTTTTAAATCTAAGTATTCTAACATTATATTATGCCTAATTTATTTTTAATATACTTATTAAACTGTTATAAACATTTTAATGGCCTTTTTATTTGACAAACTGATGAATTTACTTTTACATCAGCATTGTTTACAAGGAAAAGCTTGGTTTAGTTGAGTTAATAAGGGTAAAGTAATTTTTCAAGAACTAAACTAACTATAAAACTCAAGTTTATTTAGGCAAAACGACTATTTGATTTATTAAATACAATTTTTCTAAACAATAATTAAGCTACTACTGCTTTGGAGTGATTTTTTAAAAGTATTTACCTTTTCTTATGTCTTAAAATCGAAATAAATCACGTATGAAAGTTATATTTACTCAGGGCGAGCTGTTAATTTGATTAAAAGAAACAGTAAAATATACTGATATGATAAATTAAAGTTAACTTCAGATTTGTTTCAACGTAATTTTTCGCGATAATTAGTTAATGTAATTTTTTTTTGCAGTTGCTTTAGGAATACGATTTATAAAATAAGTAAATATTAACACAAAAAATGTGTTAAATTAACTAATTAAGTTGTAATTTGTACTGCACAATAAAATCAGATTAATGTCAAAATAGTAACATATTTTATGAGTTACTGATTGACTGAAGCGGTTTTAGTTAAATTAACAAAAAAACGGGGGTGGAATTTCTGGGACATAAAAAAAAAAATGTTAAATTTGATTCTTTTCTTTTAACAGTGTACCGGGTGGTCAAATAAGCGAGGACGTCGGCTTTATCTCGGAAACCATTAATCGTACAACTTTCGGAAAGATTTTTTTATGAGTAAAGTGGTCAAGAGAAATTGCTGGAAATTACTTTTAAGTTTCTCATTTCGCCGCAAGGGGGCACAATTAAAAATTGTTTTTTTTAATTCCAAATTTCTCCGAAAATTCCCATATTAAGGTATAACTCTGATTACGTCGTTGGAAAGCTTAGACAATTCTTCATCATTTTGGTTTAAGGCTCATTGGCGTACCGACCTTGATAAGAGTGGGAGAAGATATTGAAAGTGTAAACATTAAAATCGCTGTAACTTCTAAACGACTTATCCGATTTTACTAAATTTAAGCTTGTTTGAAAGGGAAAGGTAAGTATCTTTAATCGCCATATCCAACAGTACACGATGGTGTTTAATAAAATTGCTAGAGGGCGCAATTTGTAATAATAACAGTTTTTCGATTTTATCCCGAAAATTCAAATCATACGGTATAACTATAACATAATCGAAAAGTAGATCAAATTTGCAAGAAAAAATGTGAAGACCGCAGTTCGATATCTTTGTTCGTTTTAGACTTATTGCCGAAACAATCATTTTTAATACAAATTGCGCCCTCTAGCAATTTTATTAGAAACTATCTTGTACCATTCGATACGACAATTGAAGGTACTTACCTTTTTCTTCCAAACAAGCTTAAATTTAGTAAAATCGGATAAGTCGTTTAGAAGTTACAGCAATTTTAATGTTTACACTTTCAATAGCTTCTCCCACTCTTATCAAGTGAAAGTGTAAACATTAAAATCGCTGTAACTTCTAAACGACTTAACCGATTTTACTAAATTTATGCTTGTTTTAAAGAAAAAGGTAAGTACCTTCAATTATCGTATCGAATGGTACAAGATAGTTTCTAATAAAATTGCTAGAGGGCGCAATTTGTATTAAAAATTATTGTTTCGGCAATAACTCTGAAACGAACAAAGATATCGAACTGCGGTCTTTACCTATTTTCTTGCAAACTTCATCTACTTTTCGATTATGATGTCATAGTTATACCGTATGATTTGAATTTTCGGGATAAAATCGAAAAAACTGTTATTATTACAAATTGCGCCCTCTAGCAATTTTATTAAACACTATCGTGTACTGTTGGATACGGCAATTAAAGATACTTATTTTCCCCTTCCAAACAAGCTTAAATTTAGTAAAATCGGATAAGTCGTTTAGAAGTTACAGCGATTTTAATATTTACACTTTCAATAGCTTCTCCCACTCTTATCAAGGTCGGTACGCCAATGAGCCTTACACCAAAATGATGCAGAATTGTCTAAGATTTCTAATGATGTAATCAGAGTTATACCTTAATATGGTAATTTTCCGAGAAATTTACAATTTAAAAAAACAATTTTTAATTGTGCCCCCTTGCGGCGAAATGAGGAACTTAAAAGTAATTTCCAGCAATTTCTCTTGACCACTTTTATGAAAAAATCTTTCCGACAGTTGTACGATTAATGGTTTCCGAGATAAAGCCCACGTCCTCGCTTATTTGACCACCCGGTACATAAATTGGCTTTATTATAATAAATACTAAAACAGCGCCGCCATCATGTTGAGCTGAGAGGTGGGACGTTTAAATAGGTACCCATAGTTTTGTTGTTTCCTTTGACCTAAATATTTTAAAGTAATATGTGAGAAAAATACTTCAAAATTTTGTTACCTAGTTAATATTTTATGTAGGTAGTAAAAATCAAATAGCAGGATTGTGAATAATCTTTTTAAGTAAATATCACTTTAAAATAAAATCCTCCAAGTTATTGTTAATCTTGCCTGGAAGAAAATGAAAAATAAGACTCAGAAAAATGCATGACATAATTTTATTATAATAAGTATTATAAAAAAATCACATTTACAATTTTTTTAGGAAGTATTTAAAGAAAACTAATTATTTTCTATCTCATATTTTTCAAGGATTTCAACTGTAAATTTTAATAAATACCTAATGAAAAATATTAAACAATGCATGATTGAAAAATACCTTTTTAAAATCAAGCATTTCAGTTTTTCGCATTTTCTGGCAAATTTTACCACAGTATTGTTTATTTTACACAACCTAAAAGTAGACGCTTCAATAAAAATAAAGACCACTATTTTTTTTGAAAAACTGTTTCCAGCAAGTGGGTATTTTCGGGTGAAAATGAGGTATCTTCTTTGGTTTAAAATCACAATAAAATGTAAAAATAAATATTTTGATTGAAAAAAATAACAGCCTCAGTTACAGACAAAAGAAAGTAAGTTCTTACCAAATTTCGTGAAAAAAATTCTTAGATAAAACTCAAAAACGAAAAAACCGGTTTTATAATTTTTCTCGCAAAATTTGAGGTTATAAATGTAAAAAAATGTTTCAGACAAAAGTTATAGATCAACATGTTTTAGGATTTATTGTTCTAGTTAGTTGCGCTATTTTTCCTTCCATTTCCACCATATTTCATGCTGTTATAAATTTTGATAATTTTTTGTATTTTAAAAGGTACCTGCACTGGCCTATATTTATATTATACAACGTCACACGGTCACATTAAAAGTATTATTTATAAAAATGTGCGTTATCAAAATTTGGAAGAACTAAAAATTGCAATTTTAGAAAGTGGGAAAGTGTGGAAGTTTTAATAGCCAGACCGCTATTTGTATTATTAATATAATACACCGAATAATAAACGCAGTCCCCTTGGCAGTCCCTTACCCACATTTCCCTACAATAACACCTACGTCATTGCAAATCCAGATGCATTGTCAACTAGCGTTACACCTATTTCAAGTTTCAATTCATGGATATAATTAGGGATACGAGGGTAATTTGAATTATACATTCTGGCTTGTCCTATATTTATTAATAAGTAGTAGCAATTAGTTAAATGGAAGGCCTGGATCTCTCATTGTTTGAAGCGTTTTTAATATGAAAAGCATACTATTATGTTATTCAGTGTTGGATGAACCCACCGGGACACCGGGAAATTCCCGGTGGGCCAATCGGCCCGTTGGTTGGTAGGCCAATTCCGACCTACCGATTTCGATACGATTTTTTTTTGCGTCTGTACGATACTTCAAAAAATTGTAAAATATTCCTGCTTATTTAATACTGAAATAGTGGTCTGGAGAATAAAACTGTTAAGTTTAATATTTTCATTTAATATTTTAATTTTTAATAAAATTCTTTGTTTCTGAAATTTGGTTCTTTTTCAAGCGGCATACCTATGTAAAATAGTGTTAAAACTTAATTTTATGGATATATTTTTAAATGATTTTTATTCTCAGTGTGTGCATGGTAAAAAACAACCAATCCAGCGCCAAAAACCTAATTACTTTTAATACCTATAAAAAGTAATTTTTCATAATTAAAACCCGAAAAGCGACAAATAATCCGATTATGACATAAAATAGTTATTTTCTATAACTAAATAAAACCCGATTTGCGACAAATTACCCTCCCGATTGTGACATAATAGGAGTCTCCCTAAACACTTAACCTCCTAACTAAGGTACGAAGTAACGCACGCGCCAAGCGTACGAAGCAGAAATTGCAAAATAAGATGTCTGGAGGTTTTATAGGCCAAAGGCGTAGGAACTGAAGAAACACGGGAGTTTAGTCGGTAGGCAGCCCCTTCGGGGTTGAATCCGACACTATCCTGCTCGTCTTTTTGTAGGTACGTAGGTATTTGAGTTTTTAGTTTAACTTATTTTTAACGTTTTTTTTATAGTAAATTTTTGAGAAATTTAGGGCGTGGTCCCGAAAATTTTTCCCCCGACACTATCCTGCTCGTCTCTTTGTAGGTAGGTAGATATTTCAGTTTTTAGTTTAACTTATTTTTAATATTTTTTTTCACAGTGAATTTTTGATTTTGGGCGTGGTCACGAAAATGTTTCGCCTGCCGCACAATTTCGCGCCTGCGGCGCTTCATTTCTGAAACTTAGCCTCCCCATCTAAATCAGTCACGAGCCGCCACTGCATGTGGGGGGGGCTATAGCACCCCATAAATCCATCAATGTGTGGGCCGCTAGACAGGAATATCCCGGGCCACTTCAAAAAGTCCGTCCAACCCTGATGTTATTGTCGAGGTTATTGTACTTGATCACGATTTGCTTTAATCTTATGGACTATTATGAGTAACATGATAATATCATGTCAAGTTGCAGGTAGGTAAGTTTCAATTTATTGTCATCAATTTGTCAAATAATACCTACATTATATTGTCATCAATATTTAAAAATTTAATAGACCAGAATTGTCAAAGTGTCACGTGACTTGGAATCCATGTTGCGAGATGAATTAAAATTTTTACTTATATATATATTAACTTGTTATTTTATACATTTGTAGGTCGCATTGGTTACTGGTTTCTCAAGCGCCTGCCGATCAGATGAATTATACAAAATGAAAAAAAAATACGTTCACTTTTTAGAAGAAAAGTTTGCGATTAAAATACAGAATAGGAAAACGTGCCAACCACGATCATTTATGATAACTAATAAGAAATTGATTGCACCACCTAAGGAATACATAACTTTTCGGAAATATATACAGGATGGAAATATTTTCATGCAAATATGGAAAAATTACTAAACACTTTAGGTCAATTTCCAAAAAAATTGCAGCTTTTCTGAAGCTGAATATTAAAAGTTTTACTGGCCACTGTTTTAAAAGAACAGCAGCACCATTGCTCGGAAATAACGGTGGAGACCTCAAGCAAATTAAGCGGTTAGGAAGCTGGAAAACTAGCACAGTAGAGGGATATACATGCAGGCTTTCTAATACTAAATTTATTCAAGTTAAAAATTGTACCCTCTATGTTTTTTTTTCGATATAGGTATTAGGGACGTGATTGTTTTGTCGAGTTGCAATAAAAATACTAACCTATTGATAAAAAATTTGTAAAATTAGTTTTGGAATTAACATTATATTGCTTGACACCTTCTTTCGTGAGTATTGTTGTGCGATATTAAAAGAACTTTTTTTTAAATTAATTTTTCTCCCCCCTACTCACCACACCCCCCCCCTCCTCCTTTCCAGAAACCAAAAATATCTACACCCTTGAGATGAAAATTGAAAAGAAAAAAAATATCAGGTTTTTTTTTGTTTTAAGTTTGGAATAGGTATACATATAAATTCTGAAAACGAAACATTTTTTTATGACTTCAAGGTGCTCTGAATGCGTCTTTTAGAAAAGCCAAGAGTTTCCCAAAAAAATATTTTATTGTTTAACAATAATAATATTTTGTGAGTTGGTAAAAGAAATAACTTTTCTACTTTTCCTAGTTTAAAAAGTTTTCGCTTATGTAAATCATTGCAACTGGATCACCCTGTATATCTTAGATTAGAATGTGCCAAAAAATAATTATGGTCCAAAAAAAATGTTACAGATTGGATAAGAATATTTTCGAAATAAAAATTGGTATTTTTGTTTTGGATTTTTTTTCAAATTATTATTTGACCCGCCTATAAATTATTCAACATCCTGCACATATTTTATTTCTTTATAAGTGAAAGAAAACTTGAGGCCAAATTTTCCACCAATAAAGAAGAGGAGAAAAGATAATAGTTTTTAGGAAACAAATGGAAACTCCAGCAATGCAAAAAATCTAAAGCCAATCTTAAAAGGCCATAACTCAAAAACTAGTCATAGGATTGGATTACCGCCAGTGACACTTTTACTTAGGACAACAAGTTCTACAAAATTCTAAACATTCAGAAAAATTTGCGGAAAGCCATTTCCCATAGGCGGTGTGAAGGGTCCTTGGTATTTATTTGTAATATTATGTAAGTACAAGTACAACTGTTAAAATAAATCACCTTTTCCTAATATTCCCGGTAAATCTATTGTGGATTGTGGCCAGCTAGTCATTATCGAAGTCAATCAAAACAAATTTAATTAAAATGCCAATGCCTTCTTAAGCGATCGATGTGCTATTTTTCAATTAACTCTTCCATTACGTTTCGTGGATTTAATCTTTACATCTGCCGCGTCTAAAAAATAAAACGTGTTGATGAAGTTTTTTTTTCTAACTAATCCTGTCGGTTCAGTTTTTATCATTTTACCGGGGGATGATGGCGTAATGCGTGCGACGAATCAATCTTGTTTTGAAAAAAATGGTTCGAAAAATACTATAAAAATTTATGTAAAGTTACGTAAGAACAACAAACATTATTTAGGACAGCAGTTAGTAGGTATATTCTTGTAGTAGGTATACGGAATAGTATTGTCCTAACAAAAGTGCAAAAATAGTCACTTTTCCGCACGAGAGAGCCGTTAATCGACCGACGCGAAGCAGATTCCTAATCTACATCCCCATTCTTAACATGGTGAACGAATAATTCCGATTTCGCCCCTTGAGTGTAATTATGGAAGACTTGTTATATCTATAAACGAACAAACTGAAGCCCACCCGAACACACATACCCTACGGCTGTTTATTTCTTTCTCTTTCTTTCATATACTGTATCAGTAAATGGCCGAGTAGTCTTGTCTCGTTTTAACAAACATCGGGTCGTTTTTCATCGCTTTTATCCATAAGACCTGATTGCATCAAGAAATAGTCGGGTAGTTCTATCTTGTATTAACTCATATCCGCAAATTTTAGCTTCTCTATCATACACATTCATACCGGGCTATTTATTCCTATTCTTTATCTGTATAAGGGATCGGACTACATCAGGAAATAGCCTAGTAGAGGCAACAGTTGACACCCACATGTGATAATTAACAGCTGATACTGGTCTCTTCCTAAAAGTTCGCAGTTCATCAGTGGGCCGCAGTAAGCTCACGTGTCAGGTTTCAGAGACTTAATTTTCTTGGTGTTTATTATTTAAGTTTAATAGTGAGTAGTATAAAAAAGTTTAGGTTAATTAAATCTCCTCTGTTTCCAATAACAAACTTTTATTTATCATCATTTATTATTATAAATTTAATATTATTTATTTATCCATTATGATTATTTTGTATTTAAAAACTTATTGCATTTTGGCGGATTTCTACAAAACCGCGCAGGTGCACTGATTGCCGCTTGATTAATTCTTCTACAACATTTGGGTGGCGAAACTCTTGTATGTTGTCAGGGTTGTTCATAGCGTTTTCCATTGGTAAGTTTAGGACATACGTCAAATGTATTTCTATGTTTTACCAATGAATGCCAATGCCTTCTTAAACGTGTATTTAGTACTTTTAATATATCGTACCTTGAGTTCGATGTTTCAATTATTAATAAAATTAAGGCTGTATTTTGGCAAGCCATTATGCTAATAAACCATTAAGACCCCCGTACAAATTTAAAACACGGTGTATGCGATGGCAAAAGACCTTATCCCTGGTTCTGTCTCTGTAGCCAACATCTTAACGTAAAATAGAACATACTTTAACAGGGTGTCATAAATGACAGGTGACTTAGCCACGATGCAGCGTGTTCTTAAAGCTAATTTGACAATAATAGTTCTGTATCGTTCTGATACGGGGCAGCACTTTTGACCTTTTTATATGTTTGTTGAGACCGGAAGGTACCAGCAATTCTATATTACAGCATTTAGCAGATGCTAAACCGGATAAAGGTTATTTTATCCCTTGCACACACCTATCAGTTAGTGGTCAGTATATTATTTGCTAAAATATTAAGACCTGAAAAGCAAGCATGTGCTTGCCTTGTGCCATTATTTACGTTTAAAAGTTTCTCTGCAAGTATCCTAGGTCTGACGTCAATTTGGCGTGTTTTTTTTGTTGGAAAATATTTATGATCAATATGACCTCTAAAATTACTTGTGTGCGACAACGGACTCGATGACGCCCTCGGGACATCAAAAGTTGACCTTTATTTAACTTAAATAAAACCTAATAATTAAACAAAATAGAGAAACGACAAAGTATAAAAAGAAACCATTTTATAAGATGTTGAAGATACCCTCCACCAACTGTAGTGTTCTGCAGTAGATCAATTAATCGATCTAAAAATCTCTGTTGTACATTTTGTATCACTTCTGGAGAAATTACAGGTATAACTCGTCAAATGTACTCCATTAGCGTATCTATCGAGTTGGGTTTAGATTTACAAGCTAAATTTTTGTCGTATCTCCGCAAGAAAAATTCCAGTGGTTTCAGATTGGGCGATCTTCGTGGATACTCTATTGACCCCCGTTTACCTATTCACCGCCCTGAAAAAATTGTATTTAAATAGTTCTTTACATATGGTGGGAGCACCATCCTGTTGAAACCATAAAGTTAAACCTGATAAATCAGATTATTTCAAAGGAGATTTAGATATCTTTCTCCAGCGATGCTCAAATCAAAGAAAAAATATTGTCCGATTACACTAGTTTTAACAATGCCAGCCCAGATAGCACGCTTTTCATTATAATGGGTATAGTTTTCTATGAACCAGTGAGGATTTTCGTGTGACCAGTATCTGTAGTTTTGTCTATTAACCTACCATTTAAATAGAACAAGAACTATCAGAATATTCCTGTAATATGTTTATTTTTTCTCCTCGGGTATATCAGGACGACCACTTTTAACACTATCTTTAACAGTACGGGAAGTTCTTCACTTAATTGCTATCCTAGTTACTGACGATTGACTTAATAGGCGGGCGATTTGGATATATTTCATTAAACACATCACGGACTTTCCTATATGACTTTTACTACTTTTATCTCTAGAACCCAACATAATCAAAATTTCTATGCAAGGTGCATTTTGGATGTAATATCAACACGGCAAAATTCACATTTAATTATTACCGTGCAAGCAAAAATTATTTGCATTAAAGAAGGCCTTGCTTGAGGACGTAATGCTTAGCCGTAGAGCTTAATACCTGTTGGGTGTCAGTAACTACCTAAATTAACAATCAATCAGTTATTCCGTCATCTTTGACAGTCGTTACAAATAATTTGATTCATCGCTATTTTTTCCAATTTCTTGAACAATTCACACAATGGGCTTTACGGAACAGCATAAAACATTCATGGTTGAAGCGTATTTTCGTAACGGGGTTAGAGTAAATGGCGAGTGCAATACAATCCGGGTTTGTACATGGACGAGTTTCATGAACATTTTCATAACGTTGCTTTTATTGCTGGGGATTTTTATCATTGCCTGAAAAGAACCGTGGCTGTGTTTAGGGAAACAGGTTCTATACAATATACAACACAAAATAAGGAGCAGGAAGACCATCTGTAAGAACAGAAGAACTTGTTGCAAACGTTGGTGAAATAACAATTGTTTAACGGTTATGGATGACTTCGTTTTTCTTCATTTAAAGAACACTATTTTAAAAACACCAGTTGCAAATTTAGAACAGTTACAAGAAAGGATTATCCAAGAATGTGGTAACATTTCTGCAGAGATGCTGGTCAACACTTTCGAAAATATGAAGAGACGTGTGAATTTATGCTTGGAGCATGGCGGTTTCAGCAATTTATGTAATTATTTTTCTTTTTCTTTCTGTATATTCTTACTGTGTTAATTCTGTACACAACAAAAATAAATTTGTATTGGTCTACTTATTTTATTACTCATTAGTTTGGCCTATCACGTTTTTTAATCCAAGCCCTCTTTGATGCAAATAATTTTTGCTGGCACGGTATATATTTACTGACACTTTTTTACTTCTAAATCTAAATAGCAAATTGTCATTGTCAATGCTTTAAAGATTGTTATTTGACTTTAAAACAATGTCGAGTAACATATTAATGGTACAGACGCATTAAAGTGTAATATTTCGTAAATGATTGAATATAGGTATAGGGCATGATTTATGAAGCATGTCTAGAATTGATTCTATAATGTAGATACAATATGTTTCATTAAAAAAAATGAAACTTGATACACGTGGCATTTTTACGATCCACCCGGTATAATCTCTTTTTGTAACAAAATGCATTTAAGGTGGGAGTATCAACATGCTTGCCAACCTATAACCTATTTCGCGTAGATTTATTTATGTTTTCTAGCTTTTATTACAAAATTTAAAGAAAATCAGTATCGACTTGATATTATATAGGTAATAATTGACATATTTAATAAATATCAAGGAATTTCATAACTTATTTTAGGAGAATTGTATAGCGAAAAATATCGGGTAAGATTTTTTTAAACATTATTATGTCATTGTCACTCATTGTTCTTTCACTATACAACTCTCCCAAAATTAGCAATGAAATAAATTGATATTTTTGTAATATATCAGATATGACCCAAGTAATGTGCCGACGATACTGATTTTATTTAAATGTTAGTTTAAAAAATAATAAACTTGAAAAAACAAAGCGAAATAGGTTATAGGTTGGCAATAAATAATTGAACGACGTTGAGAATTCAACCTTAAAAAAATTAATTTGAGGGGTTCGAGCGATTCTTGATTAAGTGGGCAGTATTCTAAAAAAAAAGGCTGATAACTGTTTACCAATAATCATAATAACGACCAAAAATAAAAATAAAAAATTATCCACGATTTGCCGCGCCATTATACGAGCACGAACAGGATGAAACAAATAAATTAACGTACCTAATTGGTTGATTAATGACAGAGGATTAAATTCGGATTGGTTTATTGGAAAATTTAAAATTATAGTTTTAGGTTTCTCGTAAATACTGACAGGGTAAACAACCAAGAAGCCACATTTACAAAAAAAAAAATAATAGGATTTAGATATAAATTTACTAAACTAAAACTTTAGCACCTTTACGGTGTGTTATTTGGCATTTAATGCGTTCCTTACCTTAAGCGAGGAGGGTGCGGCCATAAAAATGTATTTAATAATTAGAATAATCTACCGATCAATCTTTCAAAAAATAGGTTTCTTAATATTATCGCCATTATATACACTACAAATTTCTGTGAGAAAAAAGCAAAGCAAGCTAATACACTTAAAGGAGCCCTAATCGTGAGCAACACGGTTTTCCAGGTACGGCTCATACATCTTCTCTTTTATTATAAATTTCCTTCGGTTGACACTTCGGAGGGTTTTCGTCCAAGTAGGCCTACGATGGTTAAGATTTATTGGCCCTATTAATAATTTACTTGGGGCGCTACGCGATAAAACAAACTCCATTTACCAGGAGAAGTTTACATATGAAGAACAGGTACACGGGAAAAACAATTCAAACATTTTTAAATTTTCCGAATAAACTTAATTTACCGTAGGAAGGGACCCAAATTTGAGACACTTTTTTTGTCAATTCGAAATAAAATTCATCATTGAAATTTTTTTATTATTATTGTACAAAATCGCTTGCTTGGTGTATTAACAAAACATCGCAACAAAGAATCTACATTAAAATAGCTATCTAGAAGTTATTGAACTTGAAGTTTGTTTTTGTCAATTTTCCCATAAAATAAAAGGTTGCCTAATTTGAGACACTACACCAAAAACTTTTGAGGCTTTTAGATACCCCATCTCTTTATTACGCACAACTTTCAGCATAGCGTGAGGGTCCCATTTCTTGTATTTTTAAGGCATCTGTAATAAAATATCAAAATAAGGTATTGGGTGCCTAATTTGAGGTAGTCTTAAATACAGCACCATTTAGTATCTCAAATTAGGAATTCTCGTTATAAAAATTGACAACAATTTTTTCGGTTAGTTATGAAAAAATACAGCCAAATTTTAATGAGAAATCATTAGGCAACACCTAAACTAACTACTTTGACACATAAAATATTTTATTTCCACTTATGTTGACTGCAAATGCCGGTTTATTTACACTATCAAAAAAACTTTACTACTCAAATCGGAAGAAAAACGTTCCTGCGCAGAAATAAATGAACTGACGCTCTCAACGAACTCTTTACCACTGCAGTCTGGTTTATATTGTTTATTACACTTTTGTTAGATGGCGTTACATATACGTTAATATGCGGAGCTATCTCAAATTAGGCGCCTATCTCAAAATTGGGTCTCTTCCTCTATAAAGGTGACAGCCTAGCGTAACGGTAAGATTCAGTAATCGCAAGCGGAACGTACCTGGATCTGGGGCAGGTTTGTCAGACTTATTTAGTTCGCTTGACCAGGCCACTGTACCTACTATATGTAGTATTGCATATTATGCAATATAAGTATACAATTGTGGGGCTCTCGGGTTCCTCCAGTCAGTAGCTGCCCGTGAGGTAGGGCCACAGTGCCATGGCACTACCTGTCCCATCACCTACAATTTATATTCTTGTTTTTAAAACAATTAATAATAATTAAAACAGGAATGCAGTCGGTCGCGCGTTCGCTCTTTTTCAAAGCGATTATGCGTTTATTGGTAACGTAGTTCTCATAAGCCTAGCTTAGCATAACCTGTATCTATGCTGTTTTCCTCCCAATTACAGTGACCAGCAATCGGCAGGGACTTAACTTTTTTAGAGCCAGGCGCCGAACGTTTCGACCAATGAAAATATTGCAGTCTTCAGTCAGTTGCTGTACGCATGTCGGTTCAACCATACGGCGGCGGCGCGATTCAGTTATTGGCAAGTACGTCGCGAATGCGTGTTGTTCGTAAACAAACTAATTTTTTTTCTATCTTGTCGTAATTTAAAAGTTTTTAATGGACAATCCATTTTCTACCATGTGTTTGGAACAAAAATGGGAAATAAAGAGCTTAGGAGGGCCGTTACCCAATTTAAAAATGGAAGAAAACTCAGGGTGGACGAAAAGTGCGTGTGCGAAAATTTAATAAAAATATGTATACCTACAAGAAATAGTTGGGTGTGGGAATGTGATGTATTGAATGGACAATGTTGTTTTTTGGTTTCCTTGTGACATATAAAAATTAAACGTACATAATATAGGTACACAACATTGTTAATTTCTATATGCTTGATAAAATTAACATTCAAACTAAGTTAAATTCTTCATACATTGTAACGGACTAATCAAGCAAAATGAAAAAATTGATAAAAACAGATACCTCTAAAGTCAAAAAAGGTAAATATAATTCGTATTTGCGGTGTGGACGTTTACTTTTGTTAAACTCAGGTACTGGTCCATTTACTATAAAATATTGACTCAATATAGCAATATTTGCGCTTTCGCAATTTTTTATAAATACCACGAATCGCTACGTCCTCCATTCAGCTGTTCCTTCGGCATATAAGCCTCCCCTTAGTTACAACTGCTGTTTAAAAATTTTACGCAAACAGTAAGAATAAATTAGAGTTGTTAAGAAAAGAACCGAATAGGTTCTTTAGAACAGGTTACAGGTAGCCTGTTCAGTTCTCACCCGGGAACCTGGTAAGAGAGCACACACGCGGATGCTTTTGTTTTTTTTTTTAGAAAGTGATTAACAAAAACCGGTGTTTTTTACTCCTACTTTCGTGACCTTTCACCTTTTTTACCAAGTGAGTGACTAACAATAATTTATAATGAAAAGAACAGGTGAACAGGTTCCCGAGTGAGAACCGAACTGTTCGAACCTGTTCAGCAATTTACCTGTTCTTTAACATCACTAGAATAAATACAATAGTTTAGGAAACGTTTTAATTTAACATTAAAAACGGACAATATTTATTTAAAAATTCAATAACCTAATACTGATTCAAATTAGTAAACCAAAATTTTTTTTGATAAATGAACATCCAAATCTTTATTAACTAAATAATAAAAACAAATAAGACGCCAAAGTCTGAAGGTTTTGGCTATAGTGGCGTACGTAAATTATTGACAGTATTTTACGCGGCAGAGTACAGCAAAGGAATGATAGGTCGCAGCAGCGCTGTGGCAGAAGAAACCATAATTCCTCTATAGTATATATCGTAGGCTGATAGTGAAATCCGTCATTTCATGAAAAGTCATACCATCCTGCACGCTAAAAGGTATATTGGCAACTGGTTTGTTCGTTGTTCCCCACAGCATTTTTTTAAAATTTAATTTAAATTTTATTTTTATAAAATAATATTAGTTGAAAAAAAAAACGCTCTGGGGAACAACGAACAAACCAGTTGTAATATACCTTTTAGCCACGCTTCATGATATGACTAGGCTTTTCATGAAATGACGGATTTCACTATCAGCCTACGACATATATAAGATGTCAACACCTATCCTCGATAGGCCCAGCGTAGGTAGACTGCTGCTAAAAGAAAAATATTGTTTTTTATCAAACCAGATTAGGAATTGTTTGTTGTTTGGGTTATTACTGTAGAGGCGTGGGCATAAAAGAAGTGTATAAAATGTTCCTTCTTCACCACATCTACAAAGGTTGTATGATACTTGTGAGATCTTTGTATTTATGGTAGTACGCCTTTTCTACTGAAATTACATATTATTTTCCCCTATTCATGCCTCTCTCCAAGAATTTCTCCTATGTGTCAAAAAACTATTCCTGAATTTTGGGCAAAAACACTCTATAATAGCCCCGGATGACTCTTTCATCAGTCTTATCTCCGTGGCCAATTTATCTGCATCTTTATTTCCTCTGTTTTTGAAATAAAGGTTAATAAATTAGTATTAAATTAAATTAAATTTGACATTATCTAGTTTCTCGACACTTGACTTGAAACACAAATTCGTCACCTTAGAGTTATACTGTGGTATTTTCAGTAAACCAAGTTTTGAGAAAAAGCGTTATGAAAAATTGGCTTTTTGTTACAGTGCTATGGACAGACCTACACTTAAGAAAATTTGTACTTAGTTAGTTTCATTATAATTATTACGGTTTTATAGAAAAAATATACACATATACATTGTTTTTTCTATATTTTGGGCACTAGAAAAAACACATACAATTATGTAACTCTATTTTTTTATTAATTATGAAAACATACAATACTGTAACGTTACAAAAAAACAAAATAACTACAAATAAGAATATAATCCAGAACTAGAGAAATAAATATGTTAGGCCATATCATTTTTGGGAAGTATAGCCATAATAGTATGCCTTATCCACCTCAGGAATCCACTAGCACACTAACTCAACGACCCAACCAAATAAAAACAAAGTTGTTTGTGTATTATTTGTGACCATAGGAATAAAATATAAAATTACAAAGGTGTATGTGACACATATACAACTATGAGACTCTAAAAATCGCAATTCAAGTTGATACAACAATGTATTTATGGTTGCCAATGACATATGGTGTAACATACAACATTGTAATTCTCTGGAAGGCAAGTTTGAGGTACATACAACTTATTAACACCAAAAAGTCAATTTCAGAAAAAATGCGA
The DNA here is from genome assembly GCA_963969555.1 of Polydrusus pterygomalis. NCBI lineage: Eukaryota > Metazoa > Arthropoda > Insecta > Coleoptera > Curculionidae > Polydrusus > Polydrusus pterygomalis. The sequence goes on along the minus strand of OZ018381.1, from coordinate 3,030,223 downwards.
CATACAACAGTATAACTCTAAGGTGACGCAATGTTACCAACTATTCAAAAATAGTAGACACTTCACTGTTGCCAAAAGTCTTTGGACACCAAGTGGCGCGGAGCATTTTTGGTTTCACTGCTTCATTTGCTTTAACAGTCTAATTTCTTTGACAATGTCTATGTTTCCGTACATCCTAAATATCATTTCAATTCTAATATTTTTGGGCAAGATAAAGTGTTTTTTCCGTGTACTTTTAATATAGGTATAGTTACTTACGTTATGAAATACGCCGGTGGGTAAGCTCTGCAGCTTAAAATATAGGTGTGTTATTATGGAAAATGGTTTGCTAAGATAGCTGCCTTTCATAGCCCCTAAGGAAGCGTTTTGACCCATTTTAAGTACCGGAGGTTTCACGGCTATTTAAATTAAGATTTGAAAAACTTATCATTGAAGCCCTGCTCTTTGTACCTATCATTTTAAATTTTTTTTAGTGGTTTAAACTTGTAATTACGTAAAAATCTTTTGATTATAGTTGTCTCGAAGGTTAAGTGACTTTAAATCCACTAAAGATAATACTAGTTCCAAAGTATGACAAAGATATTATGTAAAAATTGGAAGTTCGCACACAATGATTTGAAATCGACTTTACCATTTGAAATAAAACTAAGCAGGTGGTCTCAGCTTTAAAACTTATTGTCTTGGTACCAATTCATACAGTGTGAAAGTAACGAAGTTACCCAGAGTAGGGACAAGCGTAGATTTCTTAAACAAAGCCTTAAGCTTACTAAATTTTGAGATTTCAGAAGATAATAACCAATCCTGTAATTTAAACGCAGAGGATAATAATTTGTATAATAAAATATTACTTTTGATCGATCAAATAAATCTACTCATAGTAAAACAAAAACATTACTTACCATCAACAATAGTAATGTATTTTATGTTATACATAATACGCTTTCTCCCTGTGCGTATGATCTAATGCGAGATTATATAAATCTACCCACTCTCTCCCTGAAACAGTGGGGTCCCGGCATGCCTAGCGTGCAGGCACAACGTAACTCGGCAAAGTACCAGCATACTACAGTGCACCCCACATACATCTACACAAACACATACACCAAGTAAGTCTCCCAAAAAAGTAGTGGAGTTAAAAGATGTCCCTATCGTGTTATCCCGTTTGCACTTTGTTGCTAAAATGTACGACCCCTTTTATATCATTCCTTATACCTTAAGGAAGCAAAATTGACTTGTCGTCCAAAAATCGTACCATGCAGGGGGTGGTCGGGGGCGGTTTTCCAAAAAGTACCAATTTTTTTTTTGCCTTTTTTACATCTATAATACCTGATCATCAACCTGCTTGAATCTTATTTCAAAATCTTAATTAGAAATATATTTTTTTAAATTTTAAAAACATCGCGCGCCGTGCTTGTATATGGAGCGCTTTAATGAATAACCGCTCGCCCTGAAAACCCATAATTGTGATAATTTGTAACTCGCCATAACTCCAGAATCCTTTGACTTATCAAAAAAATACTTGCCATAAACGTTGTAGATAAAACATCAGGGATTACAATGCTTTTTTAAAATTATCAGTCCGATGAACAGTTTCGTCAAAAAATTGAAAAATGTCAAACCATATCACCGTAAGCGTGGTCAACCGTGCGGATGCGATGAAGGATCAAATTGCCGTCGTAAAGCCATAAAAAACGACCGTATGTTATATCGCGCGCATAAGTTCGATATTCGTTTAATATCGCGTTTTCAATAGTATTTAGTCTAGAATTCCGTGCCAAGTAGCCGCCGCGTCGTTAATTTTGAAGCTAAACCAGCAAATATTGGATTGTGGATTTCCATTTTCTATCTTATAGCAATATTTTTTGACTTACTTTTATTTTAACCAACAATAGTTGTTATATTTTATTAGGGTGTGTTGTATGCTGTGAAGTTATAGTTCTTATCTATACATTGGACTTAATGGGCATTGCTAAAAGTTGAAAGTATTTTACAGATGCCCTGCATTAAATGACTGTTGTAATATAGTTGTTATTAACCTTTCCGTGGCCGAGCGGGGTATTTTAGGTACCCCAGTTGCGGTTTTTTAAAATTATCTTCCAAACAATTTTTTTGTAATTTTTTTCCCTCCAGGTAATCCTAGAAAAATATATTACAAAACAATTTTTTTATAAAAATACTCAATTTAACTTCAATTTTACACAAAAAACTGCTTGCAGCTTATCGAAATCGTCGATCGGTCAAAAACGGCGAAAACGTAAAAAAAATTCATTTTTTTGTTACTCTTAGGGATAGAAAGACTAAAATATCATGTAGTGCATGCAATAAACCCATTTGCAACATACACAGAGAAGAAAGTAAAAAAAAATTATGTCCCGATTGTAAAAATAATGAGGAAGAGTAAATATTAATTTATTGTAAAAATTAAAAATGTTTTATTAAAAATGAATTATTAGTGTTTTATTGTACATCTTTGCACACCATCATGCCTCATTGACAAAAGATCATGCAGTATTTCAATGGGGTATCATAGTTACCCCACACGGCCGAAAATGTAACTTTTTGTAGCATGGCCACGGAAAGGTTAAGGAGAAAGTTTAAGTTTTTAGGTAAGATTTTTTTTTAATAACAGTATAGTGCCTTTTAATGTTTATATACGACACTTTTTATTGAAACGATTAAGCAATGGATTTTAAAAGCAGTACCAGTTCAGTGAGTGAACTACAGCCCAAAATTAAATTAAGACCACTTAAAAAAAACTATCAATCAAAACACAAGGCAACATTTAATTCCCAATTATCTGACATTTGCCAAGAATCAGGGAATAGTTATATCCCGACCAAAATCTAAACAAAGATTTATTGAATGTACAAAGGTACTTATTGATATTTGTCAAGGAAATGATGCAAAGTTGTTGCATATATTTTTAAATTTGAATAATTAAAAAGAGCGAGAATACCAGCACGAATAATATTAAATCATATAAATCAAAGTATGCAAAATTATTTACTAACCCACTCCCAGTAGATATACCCCTGAAAAAACCATTTTTACGAACTCAATTTGATGTACAAAGGTGCATATTTTGCCAAAAACGTTTACAAAATCAAAAACTATGCCAGGTAATGAGCAATAACATGGAAAATAAAATTAAAAGTATAGCGCGAGACAATCCAATATTTCATTCCAGAATTGGCGGTATAGTAGACTGTAAAGATACATATGTTTTGGTACTATTGGCTCACTTTAAAGATATTCTGACTTCAGAAATTTGGATGAAAATTGGAGCTAAAGAAAGCCAACGATCCATTGTAATTCATGAATTAAAAATGGAGAGTTCCATGATCAAATGTCTACCAGCCTTTCACGCACTCACAGGTTGTGATACAACTAGTCAGTTTGTAGGACTAGGCAAAAGAACATGCTGGAAAGTCTTCTTATCACATTATAATCTACTAGCTAGAGTTGGCAAAGAACAGTACCTACTTAGAAGAAGTCTTTAATGACGTAGTTAAATTTGTAATTCGTTTATATAGGTACTACAAAAATGAAGATATCAAATGTATAAATGCTCTTAGAGGAATTTTAGCATCCTCCAAACCTGTGAGTAAATTGCCTCCAACCAAAGATAGTCTAAGACAACACTGTCGCCCTGTCCACTATCAGACCAAAATATGGCTGGACAGTACTATGCCAAGGTCACCTTTACCGGACTTATCAAGTTGTGGCTGGAATATTGCAAACGGTAAACCAGTGCCTGTATTAACAACCGACGCAATACTACCGGAGGATACTTCAGTTCTAAATACTTGCAACTGTAAAAAAGGTACCTACACAAAGTTTGTTATTTTTTACTATAGTTAAATTTTAAATTGCTACTCTATTTTAGATTGCACTGGGTCACTGTGTTCCTGTAAAAAAAACAAATAAATTGCATTGGCTCCTGCAAATGCATGGCTGACTCTGACTAAAAACTCTAAGAATCTTTCTTTTGGAATAAATATGTTTATTAATAAATAGATTCTTTAGGGGAAGATTTTACCCAAGCCTTTTATTATTAGGTATATAAAGAGCATTTGTCTGTTTTCCGATTTCTATACTTGTTCCTGTAAATAGGTTCAACAAAAAAATCTTCTGTAAGTATCACCCTTTTTTCTTTATTTTCGTTAAATAACACCCGGATTCTCCCCGATTAATAGTAGTGTTATTTTCAGGTATCCTGCAACACGCCGATACACACAATCAAAACCACAATAAAATTTTAAGGTTATTCTCTATCTCTACTGAGCAACCATGACCTTAACACCTGAAAAAACACTAGTATAGGTACTCTAGGTAGAGCAGGTACCTACTTATAGACAAATCCCGAACGTATAAAGCCTGTTATCTGTTTTTCTTTATAAAAAAAATTAAATAGTACCATTTTTCAGTTTTTGTAAACACCCTATATGTACAAAAACTTGGACAAATACCAATTTTTCTAATAAAAAAAAAGTTCCTTTTAGTAACAACTTATTAATTAATATTAATATTGAAAAAATTTAGAGAAACATAAATTAATTTCAAATTAAATTATTCAAAACAACATTACTAACCGTTTACAAAATATAATCCCTTAATTTTATAAGGAACTAACTTATAATGTAATAATAGCATTCCAATCACACCAAAAGCGAAGGAAAACCAAACTTATGCGCGCGATATAACATACGGTCGTTTTTCATGGCTTTACGACGGCAATCTGATCCTTCATCGCATCCGCACGGTTGACCACGCTTACGGTGATATGGTTTGACATTTTTCAATTTTTTGACGAAACTGTTCATCGGACTGATAATTTTAAAAAAGCATTGTAATCCCTGATGTTTTATCTACAACGTTTATGGCAAGTATTTTTTTGATAAGTCAAAGGATTCTGGAGTTATGGCGAGTTACAAATTATCACAATTATGGGTTTTCAGGGCGAGCGGTTATTCATTAAAGCGCTCCATATACAAGCACGGCGCGCGATGTTTTTAAAATTTAAAAAAATATATTTCTAATTAAGATTTTGAAATAAGATTCAAGCAGGTTGATGATCAGGTATTATAGATGTAAAAAAGGCAAAAAAAAAATTGGTACTTTTTGGAAAACCGCCCCCGACCACCCCCTGCATGGTACGATTTTTGGACGACAAGTCAATTTTGCTTCCTTAAGGTATAAGGAATGATATAAAAGGGGTCGTACATTTTAGCAACAAAGTGCAAACGGGAATCTTTTTTAGAAGGTATTATCGGGTTGGTAAACTCTACTAAAGTGCGCAGAAGACATACCAAGCACGATGTACGATCTCTGGAGGTTTTGTACGCCAAAAGCAAGGAAAAAAACAGCTTCTCAACGCAATATTACCATTATTTGATAGGATTAGGTAAGTTGTTCTTGTTATCCAAAACTATTTATTACTTTTTTTGTACATTTTTCAATGTCAATATAGTGGCAACAGAGCCAAAAAACACCAAAAATATCAGAAAGAATAAAAAACTCGCCCGTTGCCGCGCGTCATAATAATAGCTTGTGGATCCGCAACTCCCAGCTGATGCGGCGTTGCCCGATGTCACTTCATGGCTTGATAAGTACAGAGGGCTGTGCCTATACCTACTATAAAATACTGTGCGTCTTTTTCTTCGGACATACGGTTCGTCGAGCGGCAGCCAACAAAGGGGCAGTTTGTAGGGCTCTTTAGGTATAAGTAGGTTTTTAAGTGTTTTTTTTTAATGTTTTTTAAGAAAATGTTTTGTCTTTTGTGTCTTTAGTGTCTAAAAACTAATATATTTTTAAAACTCATGGATTAATAGCCTAAACACTTTGTTTCACAATGTTTTCAGCCGTCATAAGAAAAAATTTGACTTATAACATTTGAAAGAATACAGTACTTAGTGTCTCAGATTATATTTTTAGGGCGTATTATAAAAGCTTTATAATATCATTAAATTAAAAATTTCATTTATCTTTTAATGGATCATTAGACCTAATTTTAACCAAAAAAAATATTTTCATTTATTGCGAATGTGTGAACAAACTAATTATAGCGTTAAAATTGCCTGATTACTTTTATTTAACTCTTAATAATCCAGTGTCGCCTCGTCAAGTAATGTGATAATTTTAAATCCATATTTTAAAACTTAAATTTTAGACAAAAATAGTTATTGCCGCCGCACTTGTGGTTGTATATATACAGGGTGATACATAATGGTACAGTTGACGACAGATAATTTCGTACTGTGTACTACGTATTGTCATTATCTTATTTGATTTAAAAATGCCTTAATTAAGTATTATTGAAAAAGCAAAAATAATATGTTTAGTAGAAATAGGGTGGTCTTATGGAAAAAATAACTGATAATTTTAGAGTACCTAGAAGTACTGTTCAAGGCGCTATCATCAAACACTTGAAAGGTCTGTTCGGTCTGGTTTAAATAATAGAAAATGATCAAATGAAGAAGACCGAAGTTTGGTGGAGTATTTAAGGCAAAATCCATTTAAAACTGCAGTATCCGCCCTGCACATAACATTCCCTGCCTCATCTAGAACTGCGCAACGCCAAGTAAGATAATGTTTCGAATTAGGAAATCGAGCAGCTGCATCCTAACTGTTTTTAAAAAATAGTGATAATGAACAAAAAATTGGGTTTGCTATGCAATATTTACCAGAAAATGATTTTTTTTGGCAAAATGTTATCTTTTCCGATGAGAAAACTTTTCAGTCTACATAATATAATGAAAGGATTCGAGTATTTAGACCACCAAATTCCCAATATGATGAGAAGTATACTCAAAAAAAGCAAACCATTGGACGTTTCTCTGTTAATGTGTGGACATGGATAAGTGTTTACGATGCAGGTGTATGCTGGAAAATTGGTGGAACACTAAACAGTAATATATATGAAAAGGGAAAGAAAAACACAAAGTCTTCCTCCACTAGTTTAATGGAAAAAAATTAATTCCAAATATTAAGGGTCTCTACATGTTTCGAACGTAGAAACGTTCATCTTCAGGAGACAGAAAGTTTTAAATCTATGCTGATGGTGTTAGCAAAAGAGAAACTGAAATTTAGAACCTTAATGGAGCTTTATGGATTTAAACAGAAGTGTAGAAGAAACATGGGTAAAATATTTGATAGTGGCGAAACCACAGAGCGATTAGAACATAATGAAGAGTTGTGAAACAACCAAAAAGTGGGGAAGAAGAAAACCTGTCTAGGTGTCGAGGCTTATTTAAAAATTTTTTTAAAATTTTTTTTAAAATTTGTTGTTCAAGGAACTAAAAATTATTGTAGACATTATGAAGGTGTACACCTTCTGTTGTAGTATAAAGTTGTTATAAAAAACAGAACCTTTTGGGGTCCTGAGGACTAAACCTCAGTAACCCCGCGGCAGGTTAATTTGTAGATAATAAAAATAGTAATTGAAAAATTGAACATTTTTAGACTTTTTCTTCGTCTGCCAAAAGGCCGTTCACCTCCACGTGCTAGCGAAAAAGTGGACTTTTTCGCTAGCACGTGGAGGTGAACGGCCTTTTGGCAGACGAAGAAAAAGTCTAAAAATGTTCAATTTTTCAATTACTATTTTTATTATCTACAAATTAACCTGCCGCGGGGTTACTGAGGTTTAGTCCTCAGGACCCCAAAAGGTTCTGTTTTTTATAACAACTTTATACTACAACAGAAGGTGTACACCTTCATAATGTCTACAATAATTTTTAGTTCCTTGAACAACAAATTTTAAAAAAAATTTTAAAAATTTTTTTAAATAAGCCTCGACACCTAGACAGGTTTTCTTCTTCCCCACTTTTTGGTTGTTTCACAACTCTTCATTATGTTCTAATCGCTCTGTGGTTTCGCCACTATCAAATATTTTACCCATGTTTCTTCTACACTTCTGTTTAAATCCATAAAGCTCCATTAAGGTTCTAAATTTCAGTTTCTCTTTTGCTAACACCATCAGCATAGATTTAAAACTTTCTGTCTCCTGAAGATGAACGTTTCTACGTTCGAAACATGTAGAGACCCTTAATATTTGGAATTAATTTTTTTCCATTAAACTAGTGGAGGAAGACTTTGTGTTTTTCTTTCCCTTTTCATACTTTCAACTCCACTTTAAGCATGGACTATTTCTTCAAAGTAATATATATATTTTCAGATTTTGGAAAATGTTTTCCTTTCTTCTGCCGCGATAGTTTTTAAAGGAAATAGCTTTATATTTCAGCAGGAAAACTGCCCTGTAAAGAAATATAGAAAACTGGTTTAGACAAAACAACGTAACATGTCTGCCTTAGCCCTCAAGAAGATCTGATTTAAATGCAATTGAAAATGTTTGGGGATTAATAGTAAAAAAATGTACAAAATAAATTTTAAACCACAGAATGAAACAGAGTTATTTGATAAAATAGAAGAAATTTGGAAAGGGCCAACTCTGGATTACACACATTGTCAATGCCAAGAAGATTACGTTTAGTGTTAGAATCCAATGGCGCAGCAATTAGGGGAGATCCGGCTGTGATGGCATACATTTTTTTAATAGTCGATAAATTAGAGACCGTTAAAGATAAAAACTTGAAATTCTTATTAGATATAGAGTCCTACTGTACCATTTATTTGGAGTGTAAATAAACACCCTAGTTCTAAACTTGAAGTGTAAAAATAAGATTTATTTTTTTTACCTTAGTGTGCCATCATATCTAGACCTCGGGTATGATGGCATAGTTTCAAAAAGTTTCAATATTTTTATTTAAAAAATGGAAAAGCATTTTAACAACTTGCCTATAATGAAATGTTTTCCTAATAGAAACATAAATAACTAAATATATCGCCTTCCCGGTGGAATATCAACCTAACTGCAATTCTGAAGTTTTGAGAAAATGACGTTTGAATATTTTGTTTATGCAACCATGTTAAATAAAACCTTATAAAAAATCACAATTTTTTTATAATTAAACCTCGAATTAAACTATTATATCGAAAATAATACTTACATCTTAGGCTGTTGAACCAATTCCACATTTTTTGAAAAACCTATATTTTTTCCCCCTTTTTTTTTACCTCCCCTTCCACTTACGTCGTTGTTCCACTCAAATATTTCGGAGCAACAATGACGCAACAGACATTTACGACGTTGTTTTCCTAGATTTTGTTAAAAGTACAAACAATATCGAATCAACAAAGACCTACCTATCAATGATGTCGTTTTTAGGCCGGCGCCAATTAGAAAAACGCGGGAATGGAACAACGACGCAAGCGGTTTCAAGCGGCCACTTTTTGTACTACAATTATGACATTGTTTGACCAGAGAGATTGGTACTTTTTGATACTTATTACGAAATAACTAAAAAAATTGAAAATTTTCACTTAGGTCGATGTTCCCCCGGGAAGGCGATATAATGACATAGAAACTTATACAACTAAACACATATTTTGCAAATAAAGGATTTGGATTCCGTCTATGTTGGCACACTATGCCATCATATCCGAATCTACATGCCTAAATAAACCGCGCCGAATTAAATAATTGAACACTACCATCGCTTGCTGTCACATGAAAATTTAAGGTTAGGATACCACTTTACCTGTATATTACAAAAATTTTACATTTTTTCACTGCTATTCAAATAATAGATTATTTACTTACCAAAAAAATTTTTTTTCAATCACTAATAAATAATGTTTTCAGTTTATTTTCAAAAAATAGTGACAACGACACGGACCCGTTGAACATTGTATGTAAACTAACCAAATGAATTGTTGGTTGCCTATTGTGTCGTTCCTAACATTACAGGATAAGAGAAAATGCTAGTGTGCCATCACAGCCAGTATGCCATCATAGCCGGATCTCCCCTAAATATTAGTATTTTGCTTGTTGTTTGTTAATAAATTTACCCTTTTTGGTTTATCCTTTTGGAGTTTCCATGTTATTATTTTATAATTTTCTTATTTCGCTGCTGTAATTTAAACACAAAAATATTTTAAAATAACCATTATTACATACTTATTGTATTTATTTATTTGGCGTATGGCACATTAAGACATAAAGCATATACATGACAACAAAAACTATTACAAACGAACATTCAACAAATTTATATACTCTATCGATTCTGGAGTTGCTAATAGGAAATCTTCTGGTCTGCCGTTGTAAGCCGTTTCAGGGCATTCCTCCACGATGTGTTTGACGGTTATTGTAAAAAATCGTACATACAATAATTTACAGCTATATATAGCTGGTGTTCTATCGAGGTATAAGTAGCAAGGTGAGAAACCCATTTTACCCAATTTTGTTGTAATTGAGTTATGTATGGGTGGAGTGTACGAATTTATATGTCGTCAACTGTACTTGTCTTAATCTAATGACTCCTTGAAAATTTCATACAAACGTTATCCATAAAATATTTATTTTCGAGATAACAGTATGCTATGCAAATAATTTACATTTTTTTCGTTTTATTAATGTGTAATAATTAATTTTTTAATTACTTTTTATACAAAAGTAAGTTTTCATAAAAAATATGAAAGCCACCTTTTCTTTTTATTATTAATTGGTTATCTATATCTACTATTATATAAAACTGTAAACTGATCATTAACGCCCAAGGCTTAATCCTAGAATCTTGAAACTTTCGAGGATGTCTTCTCCTTATAACGGTATGCCTCTACTAAGAAACGGGGCATAACATTTTTGTAGGAATCTCAGAAACTAAAACTGGTGGAAGCCTAAAAACTGGTATATAAGTTCCCATACTTTGAAGGTACTTATATTGCAGAAAATCGGTATACTATGCTTACTCTGCTAAAATGAGCAAGTACCTACGTATTTTGATGTTTTGTAAAATTTTGCCCCTAGGTGATAGAAATGAAAGGGGTAAGTTTTTAACGCAATCGCTAGAGAAAAAGATATAAGTAAAAGAGGTATAAAAGTTTATATTGGAAAAAATATTTTTGGTCCGCAATTCCTGAAACTCAGCATTAATAGATACTTTGACAATCGACCCTTAAAGGGGTGAAAAGGACACATTATGAAAGTTTTAGTTTTAAAAATAGTAATTGTCATATTTCTTGAAAATTAGCATGAATAGGTACTCTACAACACAAATCATGAAAAATGTGTTTCTTATTTTTTTTTAAATCGGCTCCAAAAGGTGAAAAAGAGGTTGAAAAATATTTTTGCTTCGAATTTTTTTTAAACTCAACATAAATACGCTAAACACAATTAATAAGACAAGTATTTCTATTTTTAAACGTCTGCAAGTAAAGGGGTTGTAAAAGTTTATATTGGAAAAAATATTTTTTGATAGAGTTTCTTACGTATTTCTGTAATGCAATAGATATATTTTTAAATTATGATGATCAATCTATATATTTGGTATTATTTTCCTAAACAAAGCTAATTTGAAAAGAAATTTATTTTTAAAAATAATATGGGTATGGGTACCTATTAAAGGTTCTATTGGGTCGTATATATGGTACCCGCTGCTTTGTTTCGATAACAAATTTATAAAAATTAAATTGCGCGAGCGAAGCTGCGGGTACCCACTTGTTATTAATAAAATAATTGTAGAATTGGAAGCATCAGTGTAGTAACATATTTCTTTATTAAAATTGAATTAAGGCCTGACCATTCCTATGCCGCTAAAGAAAAAGTTCTAGGGCAAAATATTTGTTTTATATCATAATAGTGTATAGTAGTCCAGGAATATTAGGGGTTTCACCTCGGAATGAGAGATAGTCAGCTATAAACTTGTGTAAACCTTTCTTTTAGCACCCTAAAACTTACCTCAAAACCTACTTATCGTAGGGTGTCCGCGACTACAGATATTCCAAGGTCAAAGAATCCATTTCTTTACACATTTATTGCAAATATCTCGTTTCCTATGGGTTTTATGCTATTTTTATTTCTTATAAATATTGTAGTAACTATTTTGAGTATCATTCGAGGTCAACCTGTAGTCCCGATTAAAAACAGGCCGTATAAAGTTTATAAGCTATTGATAAATATATAATTCTAAATAATTTGAATTTTGTATTAAAGTAAAGTGAAGTAAAGTTCGTGTAACTTGTGGTGCTAGAGTTTTCAGGTCGCGCAAGCGCCTCTAGCGTGACTTAACGACCAGAGATGTCTGGGACCGACAGCTTTACGTCTCCTCCGAAAGACCATCTTACACCAACCAACTAAAATTCGGTCATACTTTTTTTTATTATGCGTATGCCCACTCCATGAATCGAACCCGGATCGCCACGGCCGTAAGCGGTATCTCTACCACTGAGCTACGACCGGGCTATATTTATTAACTATTACGTTATAATTAATAATTTTTTCAATAATTCAGTTTATTCATTTAATAACACTTATACCTACTCGTGTGATTATAAAGTTATTAAGGGAAATACTGTAATTATTTTTTAATTCTAATCTTATTGATACTTATATACTACTAATTATTTCCTAACTAAATAAAAAGAAAATAATTAAATTTTTACTTAATGTTTTTATTGAAAAATACCATTTCATACATTTATGAACGTTGAAATTTAAAAAATTGAATAATAATAAGAACTCCAAGTTCTAATTTTAATTTTCTTCTTCTTCTTTATCATCGTCTTCCAGTCGCTGTAAAATTTCAAATTCATATGTGTTCTCGTCTTCAACGACATTTGTCTCCAGTTCTTTCAGGATTTCGGTGTCAAAAGTACCGTCTTCATTAATATCACTCTGATGTGGTAAAGCATTAAGACAAGCTTGCCCATCAGTGTTGCCAGACGTACCATTTTAATGTATTTATACCATTAGTTAGTCATTATGTACCCGTACCTTTAAAAGTAACAAAAATACCATTATTTGGATCCTTTCGAAAATGGTGAATCGAGCTTATCTTTTTATATATTTAGCTGGTTTCTGTAGGTACTACTGAACTATACTCTGTCGCCCTTTTTTGTTTTTTGATACGGTAGAGGGAAATAAAATACTCACTGAATCTACTATTTCCCATAATATATTTGCAATGTGTTTTTCCTTCCGTCGACCTTTTTTTTTTTTTTGGAATGAATCGATTTCGTCCAGTTCTTTAAAAGTATCATTATTTCTTGACAAATACCATAAAATTTATTCGTTTGTACCATTTATTTGTCCCACAAATCTGGCAACACTATTGCCCATTACACTGGCCGCAAGCTAAAGAGCACTGTAACCCTGCTTTCCTGCATCCACATCGCGAACCACAACACTTCTTGCAGTTGCAGAATATTGTGTTAAGCAATTCCTCCGGAGCTGGTGGATTCATTGTCATAACAGGTTCCAGGAATTCATCACGCATTATCCAACCTCAAATTTGGGGTTGTAAATCATGCCCCAACCAAGTCTGAACTTGATAATAAGCACGGTTGAAATAATAGTGAGCTGCTGCACTAGCCGGTGGAAGATTTGATAACTGCACAGGTTTATTCAGTTTTGTTAACTTGATGAACTGTGCATACCGAAAACGATCGATACAGTCCTCAGATTTTGGAGCATTATAGATTGCCAACAAGGTTCGCACTCCATTCTCAAATAATAATTGAACCGGGCAGTTTTCTTCTTCAGATGCTGCAGAAATTTTATCCAAATTCGAAAGTTTCTCGAGTGTTTTTACAAAAGTTTTTTTCTCCTTTTCTTAAGAGCACAGAAGCCGCGTCACAGCCGCTTATTGCGTGCAGAAACAATATGTGTTTTTTAGAACGAGGATATTTATCAAAACTTTTGGAAGAGTTTTTACATTTCCTTTGCCAACTTTTTTAAAGAAAATTTCTTGTTGATGAAATAGGGTACGCCCAATTAAAATGACAAGTAAATCTATATCTTCTCCTATTATAACAGCAGTTTTTTTAACAGCTTTTAATTTTTCAATAAGCATATTAATTAGCATTTTTTATTATTTATTTTTTATATTTTATTATTTCGATTTGATAGAAATTTTTCTTGGGTAATAGGTACAATCATGGTTTCGCCGCAACAAACTTCGTATGTTTTTGAAAGGGCAGCAGTTCTCAGCTGCTCCATTGCTTTTATGTTTTTATTAAAGTCGGAATATCCATCAAAAACAACAACAATTTCTGTACCATAACGCCTTTGTAAATAATCCGCGGCCTGTTTTTAATCAGGACTACATTGGTTGACCTCGAATGATACTCTAAATAGTTAAACACTTCGCGCGCTCTGCCCTCTATCTAGAAAATGGTTCAAGATATAAACAAAATGTTTAAACAAAATTTGTAGAGAGTTTACTTCTCTATAATATTTATAATAAATACAAATAGCATAAAACCCATAGGAAACGAGATATTTGCAATAAATGTGTAAAAAAATAAAAAGTTTTTTACCTTTGACCTTGGAATATCTGTAGTCGCGGACACCCTAGGATAAGTAGGTTTTAGGGTGCCAAAATAAAGGTTTGTACAAATTTATAGCTGACTATCGCTCATTCCGAGATACATGCCCTTATTTGACTAACATTCCTGGCCTATAGATAGATACCAGAATTTAGTGTAATTTCAAAAAGTTTTCGAGATTTTCGAAAAAAGTTTACCACCTTATACATTGAAAACCAAGCAAAGTTTAAAATAAGAACATTTATAACACCCATTTTTAAAATAATATCGCATCGCATAAATTTTCTACATGGGCAAGAGACCATAAATGAATACGAATGTTAGAGTTTAATGATTGATTTAACTTATATATTTATTGTCATTTATTTGAATTTAATAAAATATATCAGCATATTTATTTCTAGTCCGTTGTTTACTTTTGGGGTGCACCACCATGCCCGACTATTCGATCTATTCGATTTTTAAAGTCACGAGCTGCCACTGCCTAATTTTAAATATTTCCTGTTTCCCATATAAAATACCAAACATAATTATTCCAATCAGTCTCAGATACAATTATTGATCCATAATTCAACTGGTCTTGACGCCTTTCTTTCTCTTTTGATTTACGTCAATTTGTTGAATGGAGACTTTATGCAAACCCGTTAATCGATTCTTTAAGCGCAAAAATATCCAAATTTATACCTCCAATTTTATAAACAAATAAGAAATAATTCATTCTCAAAATAAAGTTAAAAGTATGGGAATGAAAGAAGAACTAAAAACAATTTCCCTTTTGAGAATTTTTTTTTTATAATGGTTTACAAATTCTTATAGAACTGTCCCTTTTACCAGTTTTATTTTTTGTTCCTATTCAAATTAGTTGGTTTAAACTGTTCTTACTGAATAAATATTTTCAAATATTTTTCCACAAACTGAGTACGCTGACAGTTTTTCTTCACTACTCATATTATGTTATACCATTACACCATTTTATTTCCATAAAAGTCCCATTAAGGTTGAATATCATCTATCGCTTTCTCTTCTGCTAACACTATTATAGCGATAGCCTCCTAATGATGAGCGTTCCTACTTTCGAAACATGTAGAGACTGGTGAAAAAATATTTTTTATTCTTATAAAATTATGGATAGAGATATAAACGCATATATATCTATACAAAAAAATGACAATCTTCAGTAAGGAGTTGACCATTTTATTCACAGCTTTTAGCGTTTACCGAATCGACCAGCTGAAGTGCCAAGACTCCCTAATATCTTATTAGACGATTGACGCCAATATTTTATAATTGTTGAAACAGGTGAATACCTGAGGGTATTAAGAATTATTATTAAGTTGTATGTATCGCAGTAACGAGTTTTAAAGTTTATTAAAATTGCACAGTATATTTTCGTCAAATCCAAGAGAAATATTTTCAGCCAGAATCAGAAACAGAAACATCGTATATTTATAATTATTATAGGCATGTCCAAACGAAGAGTGGTTAAAACCAAAAGTAAATGCCGGTGTAACTGTGATGTTATCGTTTGAAGTAAAACTACTTCACTGGTTAAACCACCACTAACCAGGCTAGGGAGCTGGGTATTTACAGTTGATAATGGGCAGACGTGGCGATTCCGGTAATTTCACCTTTTTGGTTAGCTATTTGTGTAAACCATAGACGTCTAGATTTTAAAGAAGTGACTGAGACTGCAATTATTATACTAATCATTTCATAATGACATTTTGATGGATCCAGATGGGTGTGCGTCTCCGAGGG
The DNA here is from genome assembly GCA_963969555.1 of Polydrusus pterygomalis. NCBI lineage: Eukaryota > Metazoa > Arthropoda > Insecta > Coleoptera > Curculionidae > Polydrusus > Polydrusus pterygomalis. The sequence goes on along the minus strand of OZ018381.1, from coordinate 3,014,080 downwards.
GTGAGGTCACAGGTCACGGAGTTTTATGTTTTCTGTCTTGACTGAATTTTTCAGGTGGCGTACGGTGGCATACCTGTTTTGAAATGGTTTATTAAACTTCACCAGAGGAATTGCTCGGTGATAAAAATAACTTTTCCAAACGGGCCAAGGTGCTCTTGATGGTATCCATTTCTTATGCTATGTCCGGCAGTTCTCTTTTTCTATTTACTTTGGGCATGGTACTAATTGCAACACGTGTGACATACAAAAACTTACTCTGTTCTCGACGGCACAATAAAATGAATTGAGTAAAGGTATTCAGGTAAATGAGGGCGACAGGCTGAAGACACAAAATGTGACCTACTAGTATTTTATCATAGAAGGAAGAAGATGAGAAGAATGAATTAATTAAATATTTACCTATATGACATGAGAAATACATAAAATAGATACGCGGTAGGTGCAACTTAAACCAAGTTATAAATATCACTGAATACTGAATTTTTGTCTGTGAAGCGAGGCGATGAGGTGATTTTATCAAACGTCGCCATGCGTTGTTTACTCCGGCAAGACGGATTGATTTGTTGTCCTTATTGCGGGCATCTGACTATTTTAGTTATTCTCTCATACCCATATAAAATAACTGTAAATTGAAATTTGCCAGTACGTTATAACTTTCCTCAGCGCTATATATTAGATGGAAGAGTAAGGCAAAATGACATACTTTGTAAAAATCACCTATAAATAGGTACTGATCTCATTAGAAATACCACTCTGGGCTTTTCAAATGCTTTGTTTATTTAGTAAACAAATATTTTAACTTACAAAAAAAACTTAATTTCAATAATTACAAAAACCAACTATGCGATGTGGGTAACAGTGGGTAAAAGTAGTATATATATAGTAGTAGTATTTACCTGAAGACGACTGGAGATACTTACCAGTTGAAACGTTGTGATTTAAAATAAATAAAGACAATGGAAGTCCAAAACTCTTTCATCATCGAAGAAACATCATTGTCTCCAACCTTCAAACAGTCAATGGGTAAAAAGATACACTCATTTTATTTATATTATTATGTTTATTTGTTGAAACACTAGTTCTGCCACACTTCACAAATGAACTGTTTGGTACCCCCAGCACACTCTGTTTGAGCTGTCAGCGATTACATCCAGCCGAAAAAATAAAAAAATAAAAACGGTCAACCTATTATATGTACAGTGAGGACCTAAAGTCCGTCCCCCCCTCTAACTTCTAAACCGTTCGGTATATTTTAATTAAATTTTGAACGATATTTGAGCAAGTCTTGCACTTTTTGACATACCAATGACAGCTTTAAATGTCAAGATGACAGCTGGGTCCGCTTTTGGAATATTTATTTAAATGGAAAGGGGGTTCCAATGGTACCTCATTTTGAAGGTCTTTTAATGTTTAAAACATTCTCCAATTTAAAAAACATTTGGTTCAGTATGAAATGAAATGTGTTGGTGTCACAAGGGACACATCTACAAAACAGTGGTTACTTCAACAATTGTTGAAAATGACCGCCATGGACCTCTTGGCAATTAAATATTCTATTACTAAATTCCTCTCGGACCTTGTGAAGCACCTGTGGCGTTATCCTTGAACAAACATCTGTAATTCGTTGCCTAAGTTCTTCTAATGAGCCTGGAGCCGTTTTATAAACCTCAGTTTTAACGTATACCCAAAGAAAAAAATCTAGAGGCGTTAGGTCTGGCGATCTAGCTGGCCATTCTGTCGGACCTCGACGACCAATCCACCTATTTTCATAAGATTCGTCTAGATAATTTCTGACTTGCCTAAAATAGTGTGGCGGGGCACCATCTTGTTGAAATACAACCTCTTGAAACTCATGGGACCTATAATGTGATTACCCAAAATGCCTGCCCAAACATTTATTTTCTGGGGAAACTGTGAGTGTCCCTCCCGAAAAACATGAGGGTTTTCATCACTCCAGTACCTACAGTTTTGGGTATTAACTCGTCCATGTAAGAAAAAGTACTTTCGTCGTTAAAACAGATATTCCGCAAATGGTAATTATTCCTTACGATTCTTTCTGACATAATTTCGCAAAATTCTAGTCGTCTATCTGGATCATCTTCTGTTAGTTCGTGTATAATTTTCATTTTATATGGGTGAAATTTATGGCTTTTCAAAATTCTTTTGACAGAACTACGAGAAACATTACATGCCTCAGCCACGTGTTTCGTTGGCTGTTGGGGAGTAACAACCATTTCAGCTAAAACTTGGACTTTCACATCTTCCACGATTTTTGGCCTTCCAGACCTTGCCCAGATAACAATTTTAAAGGAATATCACATACTAAGAACATGTTTTATAAGTGAGACATGTTCTTAGGACATGCAAAAATAGCATTGAGAATGTGTCAAGAATAAGACAAGAATATATTACAGGGACACCTTAAGACACGAATAAAAAGTGAATGGAATGTGACAAGTCATATTCTTGTCTGTTTCCTGTCCTATTCTTTTCACATAACATGCTACGGAAGTAACTAAGCATGTCCTTATCATATCCTTTTTATATATCAAGCACAGCCATAGGATGTGATTAGAATATAACTGTTCATGTTCTTATCATAGTCCTATTATAGTGATGGTAGATATGAAGCATGTAACCAGCACCTGACTATTATACAGGGTGTTCATTTGAAAACTTCCCACCACGGATTTTCCTGCTTTAAAATGAAAATGTGGAAAATCGCTCGGACCCGTCGATTTTTATTTCGAGGGGGACATCTTTTGCGTATATTGTCAATCTTGTTACTTCAAGCCCCTAGGAGGGAGGGGGGTAAGATCTAAATATTAAATGGATACCCCTATTTTATATAATTTTTTTGGATTCTGCATAAAATTCTGAACATTTTTTAATAAAAGCATTATTAGTCTATACTAAACAGTTACCGAGATATTGTCTTTTGTAAAATGAGATTTTTAACTTTGACAGCGTCTAGCTTTCTAACAATACGTCTTAGAGCAAAACGGCTTACATGTCCCTATCTTCGATTTTAATTATCTTTCCAATAGTGTCAACTTCCGGTTAAACCGGTTGTAAGAAATATAGATAATTAAAATCAAAGATAGGGACATGTAAGCCGTATTGCTCTAAGACGTACAGTTAGAAAGCTAGACGCTGTCAAAGTTCAAAAATCTCATTTTTCAAGAGTCAATATCTCGGAAACTGTTTAGTATAGACTAATAATGCTTTTATTAAAAAATGTTCAGAATTTTATGCAGAATCCAAAAAAATTATATAAAATAGGGATATCCATTTAAGATTTAGATCTTACCCCCCCCCCCTCCCTCCTAGGGGCTTGAAGTAACAAGTTGAGGAAAATCCGTGGTGGGAAGTTTTCAAATGAACGCTTGGAACCTTGTTAAATTGTTCTCAGCGAAAATACTAAAAGTAATGTTAGACTGAAACAAAATAAGTGATGTTTTAAAACATTTACTATAAAAACGAAAGACAGATCTTTAAATGAAACACCTTCTCGTCTTAAAATAAAATAAAAACTAATTTAAGAAAAACCAAATAAACAATTAGTATAGTGTCTTATTTTGAGCTGGTCAGGGTAAGTTTTTTGAATCCTGAAGAATATTAAAGGTACAAAAGCTTAAATGGACAAAGAATTGCAGTTCTACAAGCTCTAATCGAATTAAATTTTTATTGTTGAGTGAATGTAAATTTTTTAGATTTTTAAATCACTCGCCTAGTTCCGTTAATATCAATTTAAAAACAGTCATAATTAAATACAAAAGTAGAAGGGAAACATTTCGTTGTTTCAGAATTCAATCCAATTCATTTTCTTCCAGAATTAACATTTATAAAGTTTAGGAGTTTTGAAATTTGTCAAAAAGCAATTTTTATACCTTAAAAGATGACAAATTTTAGAAAAGCTTACAAAATTGCAAATTTTTGCTTATATGAACTTTTTAATATCTCTTCCGGTATCCCCCTGTATGAAACTAAAAAATATTACCCTGTATACAGTACCAATCACAAGTCATTTTAATACTAGCAGCTAAGAACGTTATGAATATACTTCAGACACTAATTGGTGGGTTGATTCTCCTCAGTGGGTTGCTTCTCCTCAACTTGTCCTTCATTTTTCATTCTCTCCTTGGCCTTAAACCATCCACACTCTAATTATGTCAATTATTTCATTTTCCTTTGATTGTGGATACTGTATTTTAACTGCATCTAAAAAACAATAATTATGTTAATGTGAAGTAATCTCATGGTAATTTATTTTACCTATCTTTTTTTCTAATCTTTAGAAACAATAATTTACTTTTTTAAATAAACAAAGACTTACCAAGTACAGCTCTGGCTAACAAATTCATATAAATAGGGGGGATTTCTTTTTGGCCCCATATGAATATAAGTTTCCAACTTTGTTCGTTAAAGCACCATATAAAATCCTTCGAACAGTTTGAGGCAGTGAAAGTAAGCCATTCATCAATACATGAGGACCTACCATCATCTTCAATTTCCTGAACATGTGTGTCTACCCCAGCACTTCCACAGATGAGGAAAAATTTCTGATATTTTGTGTTGTAAAAATTGGTCAACTACAGACGGCCAAAATAGAAGCTAATCAGTTTTTTTTTGTTGATCTTGAACTTTCTTGCAAACCCTTTTTTAAATCGCCTAGGAGCCATTTTTAAACCTAACAAAAAACATAATATATAATAGAAAGTTTAATGCTGGGTTTCCAAAACAATAATTTAACATATGACATAGGTACCTAGTAATAAAGCTGTAATTTTGTTGTTATACCGAATGTTATACTTAGTCCTCCGCTCCGAGCAGACTCTATATTTCGAAATTTCAATTCTAGTAACTTATAATACATACAGGGGATAATTTCAGTAAATTTCTAGGATATATGATGCTGATAAAAGATGTTTATAGCAAGTCCTTGCATCTTTAAATTGAATACTTACGTGCACCGATAAAAACTCCACAATTTGAAAGTAAAATAACATAAACTGACTTAACTTTACTTAAGTTAACTTTTAGGTTTTATATTATTGTAAAAAAGACACGAAAAACAAAATTAAAATTAAAAGAGTGAGGTTAGGGTTGGTGATAAACCGGGCATAAATAAATGAGCGTAGCCTTACCTGGAAGTTCTAAAAATGAAGAATATCGCAACCAAAAAACACATATAACACACTTTATTCACAGTACCTACACAGAGTTTCCTTTGTTATAGCCTATGCTTTAAATTTGAAACAAACGAAAACGTAAAGTAAAACGAAAACGATACGAATAAAAAAAAGGATACGTAGGTTAGGTATGCATTATACAACCGACAATACAATATTAAAGGATACCCTATACGTCAAAATACCAATATAAGGGATACCCTACACGTCAAGTAACTATACCTAATTAACCCGAGGGGAGGGGATGGATCCCAACCAATCAGAGACTGTCAGAGAATAATTAGTGCAGACGAATAATATCCCCTCGTTAAATAACAGGGTTTAACAGACATAACACTTGTTGGGTGTCATACAAAATTAGCTTTTTTCTTCAAATAATTACCTCTGAGCCCCGAGTAATCTTAGTAAATAAGTATTGTCAGCCCTTTAAGTACTGATTATCAGTTTAAAAATTATTAGCACTACCTCCTAATATATTAAAATATAACAACGAATGCTTCTACTATGAGTATACCTTCTTAGGATATCCATATCTTATGCCTTGTAGCATTTTTCTAGAACGACTGCTTCGGAATAAACATTTCATGTGATAAGAACGATCGTAATTGAACATAATTTTTAACGCACTGTCCATATATATGCGTCTTGCGAAGATTCCTAAAAGTACGTTCTAAGCATGTAATATGTACATGCACAGAAGAAGGTGTCTAAGTAGCACCTTGGAGGAATGTGCTAAGATTGTGAATATTCTTTTGATGTTATGTGGGTGGTGCGTCTTTAACCGAACCAGTTTCTTGAAATTTTAAGATTAGTTTTCACGAAAATTTTCTGCATATTTGGCGTTCCGGATATCGTTCATTGAACATACGAACAGCAGCATGGTAATTTCGGTTAGCTTCGCCAAAAATAATAATCGCTTCAAATTTATCTTCTAAAGAACGAGCCATTTAAGACAATTTCGAGGTAAAAATATTTCAATCAGACATTTAAAAACAGTATGGCAGCAACAATCAATAGACAACTATAGGTAAAAAAAGTGTGTTATAAAGAGTGGTAGTCATAATGTAGAAACCGATATTATTGATTCCTGTTTAGAAAATACTGAACCAAATGTTTTTTAAATTGGAGAATGTTTTAAGCATTAAAAGACCTTCAAAATTAGGTACCATTGGAAACCCCTTTCCATTTAAAAAAATATTCCAAAAGCTGACCCAGCTGTCACCTTAACATTTAAGGCTGTCAATGGTAGGTTAAAAAGTGCAAGACTTGCTTAAATATTATCGTTCAAAATTTCATTAAAATATACCGAACGGTTTAGAAGTTAGAGGGGGGGGGGGACGGACTTTAGGTCCTCACTGTATAATATAATATAATATACCCTATTTTGCGTAGATTTATTTATTTTTCTAGCTTTTACACAAATTTTAAATAATATCAATATCAACTGCATATTCTATGGGTAATAATTAACATATTAAATAAATATTAAGGAATTTTATAAATTATTTTAGGAGAATAGAGCAAAAATATCGGGTAAGATTTTTTTATTATGTCATTGTTGTTTCAATATACAATTCTCCCAAAATTAGCAATGAAATAAATTGATATTTTTGTAATATATCAGAATATACTACCTAAATAATCTACGGACGATATTGATTTTCTTTAAATGTTAGATAGTTATTAAAATAATAAACTCAAAAAATCAACGCGAAATAGGTTATAGGTTGAATGAGATTGATAATTCCACCTTAAACGTGGCAGAATTCTTTTTTTTTTCCAATATGACTATGAGCAACAGGACATAAAAGAACGCCGGTAGAGCAGATCGAGGAAAAAGATCGTATTGCAGAATGCAACATAATTATATATATGCTGATAAGTGCTGATAATATGCTACCACAAATTCCTGAGTCTTAAGGTGGCATTCTTAACGTCATTTAATTATCATTATCATCATTACCAACCTATAACCTAATTCGCGTTATTTTTCAAAGTTTATTATTTTATTGAATAACATTTAAATAAAATCAGTATTGTCGGCACATTACTTAGGTAATATCTGATATATTACAAGAATATCGATTTATTTTCTTGCTAATTTTAGGAGAATTTTATAGTGAAAGAACAATGACATAATAATGTTAAAAAAATCTTACCCGATATTTTTCGCTATATAATTCTCCTAAAATAAGTTATGAAATTCCTTGATATTTATTAAATATGTCAAATATTACCTATAGAATATCAAGTCGATACTGATTTTATTTAAATTTTGTGTAAAAGCTAGAAAAAATAAATTAATCTACGCGAAATAGGTTATAGGTTGGCAAGCATGTTGATACTCCCACCTTAATAAAACTATTGCTAGAAAACACTGTTTTTAAATTTTGCAGCGTTAATTAAATCTTCTTTCCTGATTTTGGAAATTATTTTCAACATAGGTACCTTTATAATATTTCAAAAAAGACTACAACTCTCTAGCTTTATAAATTTTATAAAGCAAGACACTTCAGATTCAAATCAAACACTTTTATTTCAAAATAACAAGTCCAGCAGATGTTTAAACATTTATTGAAGTAAAAATAAACCGATGTCAACGTGTTGTCATGATTTGACAGCAAAACTAACCTAACTCAAATTATTTAGTTGAACTCCGTGCCGCTGACTTAAGGAGACCACATTTTGTTCTGCGTATAAAATATACCGAAAAAAAATATTAGATACATAAACAGAGAAAGCTTTTTAAAACGAAAAAATCGGCGTGAAACGCCTAACAAATCAATGTTTCATTCTTTAATTTGTATCTACTCGTTAGTGGGAATGAGATGTTTGAAGTAAAGATAGTTGCGCGTATGTAAGTTTGCTATAACTTTTTAACAGATAATCAAAAGAAAATACATAATATGTAATTCGTTTTATAACATGCATCGTTATGATCAGGCTTTTATATAGAATACCGCTTACCTAATCAAGAATTGCTCGGACCTATCACATTAATTTTTTTGAAATACATTTTTTTAGAAAAAATATATCATACAGGGTGCACTATGTGTGTGGATGATTTCGGAGATACAGTGTCAAAAGTTTAATTTTAGAGGGCGCTACCTGCGGTACCTTGCACAAATTTAAAATGAAATATATTTTTTGAGGCACTCTGTATTGAACTTTTAAATAAACATTCTTATTTTACAACGTACTTTACCAAAAAAAGGTATACTTGGTTACAGTTCATTTGAGCAGCCGTTTGTGTGATATCTAGATTTCAAAAATTCATATCGTGTATGACCAGGTATAAAGTATTGTACTAATTGAACACAATTTGAATCAACTGTCTTGAATAAAAATAACTGTCACTAAAAACTGACGTGGTCTGGTGTCAAATCGAATCTAAAAAACAATAATTCAAGCATACATTGGAATGGTCAAACAATTTTCACATTTTTTTTCGTCATGGCCTTACAGTATACCAACGAAGAAATGGCCGATATGTTATTGGTTTTTGGATATTGCCAAGGATATGGTATAGAATTTTGCAGAGTATACAGTAAAAGATTTCCGAATCGTCGCTTACCAAGCCATAAAACATTCATGGCAGTTGAAACACTGGCGCGGTTCCAGGGGGGGGGGGGGTGGCGAAGGGGTCCCCCTCCCTATGTAAGACCTCAAAAAAATTATATTATATTTGTCCAGTTGAATATACCTGCCATAAAATTTTATTAGGATGATATCTCTTGTTCTGTGGCAAAGTGAGAAGGTGAGTTAAAGTTATGGAAGCTATATTGTGAACAGAAAGGCGAGAAACCTACCAATATAATTGACACAATTATAAAAACTGATTCATGCTTTCCGAATATTAAAAAATATTAAAAACATTAGCAACAATTCCGGTAACCAGTTGTACACCAGAAAGATCATTGTCTTCCTTAAGATTGTTAAAATCTTATTTACAGTCAACAATGGGCGCAACTAGGTTAAATGGTCTTGCCTTACTTTATATCCATAGAAATCAAATTGTGTCACCAGAAGAAGTTTTAGACCAATTTTCCAAAAAACACCGTAGAATACTTCATTTACGAAATATGCTGTCTTCTGATGACGGTGCACTATTATCATTTTGTTCGTTCCTGTACATTGCCCGCGGCCCGCCCTCGCGCTATTTATACGAATTTTCTGTTAATACTGTAAAATAGGTTATTCGATTACTAGTTGTAGGTGCAACTAAATCTAATTTGTTTGTCCGAGTAAATTAGTTTATTTTTATTTATATATACTTTATGTTGTTAATTTTGTGTCATTGTGTCTCATACCATAAACCATATAATTATTTATACTTATGGTTGACCCCCCTCCCCCAATGAAAAAGCCAAATCTGCCCCTCCCTTGCACCTAAATATATATTTCTTTAATTTTTGTTGGGTGGCCCCCCCCGTAGGTTTTCGCCTATTTCTACTAATTATGGTCGTGCACGTACGGTAAGAGTTCCAGAGGTTGAGGAATATATTCTAAATCAAATTGAAGAAAATCCTAAACTCAGCAGCAGACAATTGGGCTTAGAGCTAGAGGTATGCAAGAATTTTATTTACAGATAAAACCTGTTTCACGTGAAGTGGCATAACTAATTTGCATAAGGAACATGTCTATTCTGAAAAAAATCCTCATGCGACTAAAATAATCCATTATCGGCTTGAGTTTAAGATCAATGTGTAGGCAGGAATCATTGATACCTTCATAATTGGTCCTGTCATTTGAACATTTGATAAATTGACAGAATTATGTCCATTTATAGATTAGAATGTAATGACGGTAATAGAAAGGCGCACAGTAATAAGTGCATACAAGAAATAATTAACTTGCTACCACAACAAGTAAGAAGTTTATCATGACAATTTTCGACTTTACCTTGATCTCGAAGCTATAACGATAACGGAAATCACTTTCAAGGTCTCTAACTTAACTAACTACAGTGGCAGTATTGCCAGACACAGAAAATGTATTTCCCAAGAAATAGTCGTTTTTTTTTCTTACTCTTTCCTAATAGTATTTGCGTAGTTTCAATACTATAATTATTTAATAGTTATTAACGGGGCAGGTAAAAGAACATCAATAAACAAATATTAAATAAATAAATAGATGTTCTAAATATATATTATTTTATTCTATTTACTTACACGATAATCAACATAGAAAACGATAAAACAGAAGATGTTTAACCCTATTTCTTGATCCGATTTAACACCTTTGACACGTCTCAATTAATTATTTTATAATAATAATAAGTTCTTACCATGGGACGTCGTAAATCTATTCAACCACCCGTATAAATCAATAAAGTCGGTTAGAACCGCCAAAAAGTTATAAGCGAACAAATAGAAAAAAGGCCAAAACAGATCAAATTGATAACGTCCTAAACCCCCTGAGCTTCCCCCTTTTTTAAAGATTAAAAATTTTACAAAAGCAGCCGGAAATATTTTCAACTATATTTAAAAAAATGTCTTTGTAGGGTCTTCTTGTACACCATATTCGTGTTGATAAAAGAGATTAATGTTCCATAAAACTCCTTAAAAAGGACGGTGCCGGCCGGTGTGTAAATAGACAGCCCTGATATTCACTTGCTCTTCTGTTTATCTAAGAAAGCTGCTGCAGGTGATAGATATTGATTAAAATGTCTCCTAGCAAAGTTTGAATAGCAAGGTGGTAATAGATAGAAAATCTAAAGGATTATTAATATAATAAGAAAGATTTTACTTTAAAGATGCTGTCAAAAAGTAATAAACAAAAAATGAAAACTTATCATTTTTCCAGGGACTTTAAAAGAATCAAGTGGATCTAAATAGTTGGACGACAGAGATTTATGAAAGCCGAGTTTTAAATTTTTATCCTGTATGTGAGATATAAAGCGTTATGATAACGAAACGGATCAGCCTTTTATATTGAACACCACCCATTTAATCATGTATCGCTCGAACCCATCAAATTAATTTTTTTGAAATGCATTTATTTAAGAAAAAAGATATTATACAGGGTGATTCTTAAAAATTTTATATGGGTATTATGAATATTAAAGGCCTTGCCCATCGTAAAATGGGATTCATCGGACCACAAAATTTTATTTAAAATATTCTGGTTATTTAAAACCCATTGAGAGAATTCAACTCTAGCTGGAAAATCTTCAGGCCTTAAGTCTTGAACCCTTTGATAATGAAATGGTTGAAGCCCTTGTATCTGTGTCATTCTTCCTATCTAAAATAAAATTAATTAAGAGTAATTTCTGTACAATAGTTGCACACCAATGTTATTAAGAATTACAAGTGATTTGGGTATGTTTGTGTCCCGAGCTAATGATCTGATAGCGATTTGCGGATTTTCTTCTAAAAGATTTAACGCATTTTTCCTGTTATAATCTCCCATCGGCCGTCCTTGTCCTCGAAGTCTTTGAAATGATCTATGGCTAGGTATTCTTCTGTGCGGAAATCGCCTCCTGTACTCTATTACAGCTGCAGTAGAACTACCATTACAAAATCCATACACAAAATGAATATCTGTGAGTTCTCTGTTTAAATAATTTGCCATTTTTGTTACGAGAAATAACAAACAGCTACTGAACTATTGAACGATAACATCAAACGGCAAAAATAATAAATGTGACATCTACAAAGAATTTACTTACTTTTGTTTCTATGGCCTGCCAATAAAAAAAAATTGCTTTAAACCGCTTGACACGATCTTTTTATAGATTTTGAAAAATAAGTTTTATTTTAAAATTAATTTTACTTGAAAACGGTGCCTCCTATCGAAATAAAACAAGGGGTACTTTTTTAAAGAAAAAACTTAAGGTTTTTTAAATATTGTACTTAAAATTAAAAAATTCTAGAAATAAAAAATATAGGATAATATTTACCTTCAGCCCCACTCCGTGCGACGCCACTGGAAGAAATATTTTCACTCTAAAATAACTGTTACGGACAACTTATCGGTTGTAAGGCACGTACCAATTTTCATGTCATTATTTTTAAGAGTTTCCATACTATTATAAAAAAATACTTCCTTCCCGACCCTCTTTGAGGGGCTCTAGCCCCCTAAAGGAGCATTTCTCGGGGTATCTTTAAAGGACATTTTTGTTATATTTTTGGATATAGTTTACGCCCTAGAAATATTGCACGCTAATTTCGGGACACCCTGTAGATCCAATTTAATTTTTTTTAATGAAACATATTGTAGACCAGGGCCTTTGAAAATTGTAAAAAGTGAAAAAAAATAATAGTAGGATGAAATCCATTGGAAAAAGAAGAAAATATAACAAAAATGAAAGGAAAAATAAATTACGGGCGATCCGAGGTCGGGAAGGGGGGGGGGGGAAGTTTTTAAGGGTAGAAAACGATTTATCTTGATTTCCGGCAAAACTACAAGCCCTATGGAAAAACGTTAAATGGCAAAGTTGTAGGTAATAAAAAGATTTACAACTTTTGTATTTACACTTTTTTCACATAACCTCAAAATTTATGTGAAAAACTCAAATCACCAAGTTTTTGGTTTTTTATTTTTATCTTTTACAAAAAAAATTTTTTATACACGAAGTTTGGTAAAAAAATTTCCTTTTTATGTCCCAAACACACTGTAATTTTTTTGATTTAAAATATTTATTTTTTAACCTTATTTTGACTTAATATCGAAAAAGCAACCTAATTTTCAATCGAAAATTCTCACGTCAAAATATCTGCTTTTTTAAAAAAGTCGGTGGGCTTTTTGTTCGTTGAAATCTCTACTTTCTGATGGTGTAAAAAATTTATACATTTATATGGTAAATGTTCTCAATTCAATTCAATTCCCCTTTAAATCCTACTTTTAATTATATTGAGATCAACTATTTACGCATGTTTTTTGCGATCTTTATGTTTTATGGATTTGTAATTTTTTTGCTTATCAATGTAACATGGAATATTACGTATTTCGAATAATTAAAGTATAAATTTTAATAAATAGCTCAAAATTAAACAGGGTGGCCAACGAAGAATGCGAGGTACTGTATCTGGGAAACTATCCATCGTAGAGGCTTGCGGCAAAAAAAATTATTACTAAAACGGCCAAGAGAAAAACCTGGAAAATATTTTCAAGTTTCTGAAATGACCGCTAGGGGGCGTAACTGCAATCTTGAATCTAAAAAAGTGATGTTTCTGTAAATTCCGCTATATTAATCTAATAAAAAAAATCCTGATCTTTAAAGTCGAGGATAATCTGAACCTTTTTTGTTTGACACTTTTTGCAGTATCTCTAAAAATAAAGTGGTGGGGGGTATTCAAACGTTTCCGTAAATAACATCCTGTATCTTCGAAACAGCAAAGCCGATTTGAACAAACTTGGGCTCTTTAAAAGGAGCTACAGACATCATTATATTTGAAGTTTTTTAAGTTTCACATATCGCCGCTAAAGGGCTTTTTTCGACATTCCAACAGAAATGTTTAATTTTCTCAACAAAATAAAATGCATTGGTATGATTTTTTTTATAAAAAAGTAGCTAAATGATCCCTAAACTAGCTCGCGAAAACCGCATCTCGATATCTTGTTCTTAACCCAAAATATCGGCAACAGAAAATTTTATACGAAAATCCCTTAAATTTTCATTTTATTGTAACTATATTTTTCTGGAATTCTTTCTATTATGTAAGTTGTGGCCCTAAAAAGAACCGATTTATAAAAGGAGGATTTTTAGTGCCCCCGCAAATGCTCGAAATGCTGACTATCACGTTCTATGCACAAAAAAGACAATTAACAGAAGCAGGCCATGGAAACAGACCAAATACCTAATCAAAACATAAATAATCCAAATTGTCAATAGTTGTCAAAGTTTTGCGTTACTTTGAGTAATTTTTGTTTTTACAAAATGCATTTTACGAATGATGAAGCTGTTGATATGCTTGCGGTTTTACAACTATTGACAATTTGGATTATTTATGTTTTGATTAGGTATTTGGTCTGTTTCCATGGCCTGCTTCTGTTAATTGTCTTTTTTGTGCATAGAACGTGATAGTCAGCATTTCGAGCATTTGCGGGGGCATTAAAAATCCTCCTTTTATAAATCGGTTCTTTTTAGGGCTACAACTTACATAATAGAAAGAATTCCAGAAAAATATAGTTACAATAAAAGAAAAATTTAAGGGATTTTCGTATAAAAATTTTTATTGCCGATATTTTGGGTTAGGAACAAAGCGAGATGCAGTTTTCGCGAGCTAGTTTAGGCATCATTTAGCTACTTTTTCATGAAAAAAAAATCCTACCAATGCATTTTATTTTGTTGAGAAAATGAACCATTTCTGTTGGAATGTCGAAAAAAGACATCTAGCGGCGATATGTGAAACTTACAAAACTTCAAATATAATGATGTTTGTCGGCCAAGAATAGCTCTTTTTAACAAGCCCAAGATTGTTCAAATCAACTTAGACGTTTCGAAGATACAGGAAGTTATTTACGGAGGAAAAGTTTGAATAGCCCCCACAACTTTATTTTTGGAGAAGCTGCAAAAAGTGTCAAACAAAAAAGGTTCAAATTATCCTCGACTTTAAAGATCAGGATTTTTTTTAATAGGTTAATATAGCGGAATTTACAGAAACATCACTTTTTAGATTCAAGATTTCAGTTACGCCCCCTAGCGGCCATTTCAGAAACTTGAAAATATTTTCCAGATTTTTCTCTTAGCCGTTTTAGTCATAATTTTTTTTTCCGCAAGCCTCTACGATGGATAGTTTCCCAGATACAGTCCCTTGCATTCTTAGTTGGCCACCCTGTACATAATGATTAAAAAAAAAAAATTCGGATTCTAGTTTTTTTGCATTTTTTGGGAACATTTATCATAGTAATGTATATTTTTTTTACACCATCTAAAAGTAGAGATTTCAACGAACAAAAAGCCCACCGACTTTTTTAAAAAAGCAGATATTTTGACATGAGAATTTTCGATTGAAAATTAGGTTGCTTTTTCGATATTAAGTCAAAATAAAGTTAAAAAATAAATATTTTAAATCAAAAAAATTACAGTCTGTTTGGGACATAAAAAGGAACGTTTTCACCAAATTTCGTGTATAAAAATTTTTTTTGTAAAAGATAAAAATAAAAAAGCAAAAACTTGGTTATTTGAATTTTTCACATAAATTTTGAGGTTATGTGAAAACAGTGTAAATACAAAAGTGGTAGATCTTTTTATTACCTACAACTTTGCTATTTAACGTTTTTCCATAGGACCTGTAGTTTTGCCGGAAATCGAGATAAATCGTTTTCTACCCTTAAAAACTCACCCCCCCCCCCTCCCGACCGCGGATAGCCCGTAATTTATTTTTCCTTTAATTTTTGTTATATTCTCTTCCTTTTCCAATGGGTTTCATCCTACTATTATTTTTTTTGGTTTCAAAAATTATCGACCCTGGTCTAATATTCTTACATTCTACTAAGTATCAATTCTAGACATTTTTTATAAATCCCATAACTATGTTAAACCGTTTACGAAATATTACCAATTTAATGCTGGCACTTGATACGATATGTTCCTCTACTTTACAACGTTCTGAACTAAAGTCACAACCTTTAAGGCATTGACAATGACAATTTGCTTTTTAAGTTTGCGACGTCAAAAAATATCAGTGAATGTTAATCTAAGTTGAATTTCTCTCTGCTGACATCCAAAAAGGTTCCTCGCTGAAGTTGAACGCATAGAAATTTTGCTTATGTTGGACTGTGGAGATAAAAGTATAAGTCATAGGGAAGAATATGTTTAATGAAAAATACCCAAATCGCCCTCCTTCCTATTACCCGTTCGATGTTCGTATCGTGTAGGGTAGCAATTAGGGAGAGAACTTCCCATGCTATTATATAGTGTTAAAAGTGGTCGTCCTGGTATTCTTGCAAAGGAAAAATAAACATATTATTATCAATACAGGAAAATTCTCATAGCTTAAGCACACAACTAGGGCGTTACTACGATACAAAAGAAGTTTCATCCCTACAAATCAATAAGAGTTATTGGGCGATGATCCTAATACGTAAAAGCAATTTTGTGAAATAACGATTGAGCTAACAGATAATCACGCGCGAATTATCCAATGAATTTGTGATTCAGATGAAGCTGCGTTTTTTTCTAATGGTCAGGATAATAGAAAGAACTACAGATACTGATGGCCACAGGAAAATCCACACTGATTCATACCGCGCGAGCAAAAATTATTTGCATTAAAAAGGGCTTGGATTAAAAAACGTAGGGCTTGGTTTAGATCACAATGATATGGGGAAGATATATCTAACCAAATCTAGGGTAAAATTTTGTCAAATTCATATTATGACATGATATGCCAACCTAATGAGTAATAAAAGAAGGAGACAAATACAATACATTAATTTTTGTTGTTTACAAAATTAACAAAGTAAGAATAGACAGAAAGAAAAAGAAAAATAATTACATAAATTGCTGAAATTGGCGACCGCCATACTGCAAGCATAAATTCACACGTCTCTTCTTATTTTCGAAAGTGTTGACCAGCATCTTTGGAGAAATGTTACCACATTATTGGATAATTATTTCTTGTAATTGTTCTAAAGTTGCAACTAGTGTTTTAAAAATAGTGTTTTTTGAATGAGGAAAAACGAAGTAATCCATAACCGTTGAACAAGGCGATCTAGGTGGGAATTCAATGTCTGATCGAAAACTCAATCTGTCGTCGAAAAAATTTCGTAAGTAGTTAATAGTTTCGGCCGCTTTATGGGCGGTTGCACCATGCTGTTGAAAATATCCAAAACGTAGTTTGTCGTCAACTAATTGCTCCACAAATGGATTCAAAATATTGTCTCTATACCGCTGTACTGTAACTGTGGCTGGAAAAAAATAGGACCAACAATTTTTCTTCGGGAAACAGCTAACCAGACACCAATTTTTTGAGGGTGCAATGTGGACTCTACAAAATAATGGGGATTTTCACTACTTCACATGCCTGTATTCTGAGAATTTACATAACCGGAGAGGTGGAACCAGGCATCAATGGCAACATTTGAAAAAAATATCAGGCCTAATAAATCATTTCTTTCCAATAAATTTTGGGTAAACCATTGAGAGTAATTCCTGCGTCTTTCAAAATCTGCGGCTTGTATTTCTTGAAATACTTGCACTTTATAAGGAAATAAATTTAGCTGCTTCTTAAGAATAGTCCTGCATGTTCCATAAGATCTTCCCACTTCTTGGGTCAGGCGTCTTATACAATTTGTTGGCGTATTTTGCATTATTTCACGAACGTTTGCAACAAGTTCTTCTGTTCTTACAGATGGTCTTCCTGCTCCTTTTTTGTGTTGTATACAGAGTGTTACAAATTCGACATACCAGCATTGGAATCTCGGAAACCATAGGAGTTAGAGAAACGATCAAATGGGGGCAAACTTGTGCAATTCGGTGCTGATTATAATGCCGCTTTAAAAGTTTTAAAATTTCGAATACTTCCGATTTATTCGAAAAAAACCGAAATTTTGAAAAATCGTTTTTATTTTTTCCTGAGCTCATTTGACTAGCTATTTAAATATAAATGACACTTTGTTATTGCCACTTTTTCTCCTTTACAAAATGACTTTACTAAACTAAAGATCCGCCGTTTCGTCTCCGAGCAGCCATCACCAACTTTACTTTTTTAAATACAGACCTGGATTTTTTTTAACCGATTTTTAAACCCTCCTACCCTTAAAATGTAATGGCAATATTAGTTTCTCATAATGATGAATTGTCCTTACTTATTTTTTTAAATTAATATTTTTACACTTCTTGCCAGTCCGGTCCTGGCAACGAATCACAATATTAATTTTAATATTGTTAATTTAATTTAAACTCTATTTTATTTAAAACTTTCACACATAAGTTATATAATTTATTTTATAAGAATTTTCTAATAATTCTAAATTTACTAATTATTATAAATCCTAATTTTCGAAATGTTCGAAAAATAGTCAAAATTCTTTTTGGGTATTAGGATGTATTACTTAAATACCTAACATGAGCTTTAGGCAAACTTTTTCAATTAACTTATTTGTAAAGGTTTTAAATAAAATAAAGTTTTTAATTAATATTGTGATTCGTTGCCAGGACCGGACTGGCAAGAGGTGTAAAAAATATTAATTTAAAAAAATAAGTAAGGACAATTCATCATTATGAGAAAGTAATATCGCCATTACATTTTGAGGGTAGGAGGGTTTAAAATCGGTTAAAAAAAAAATCATGTCCGTATTTAAAAAAGTAAAGTTGGTGATGGCCGTTCGGAGACGAAACGGCGGATCTTTAGTTTAGTAACGTCATTTTGTAAAGGAGAAAAAGTAGCAATGACAAAGTATCATTTACTTTTAAATAGCTAGTCAAATGAGCTCAGGAAAAAATAAAAACCATTTTTCAAATTTTTGGTTTTTTTCGAATAAAATCGTGTTCGGAATTTAAAAACTTTTAAAGCGGCATTATAATCAGCACCAAACTGCACAACTTTGCCCCCATTTAAGCGTTTCTCTAGCTTCTATGGTTTCCGAGATTTCAATGCTGGTATGTCGAATTTGTAACACCCTGTAGAACCTGTTTCCCTAAACACAGCCGCGGTTCTTTTCAGGCAATGATAAAAATCCCCAGCAATAAAAGCAACGTTATGAAAATGTTCGTGAAAATCGTCCATGTACAAACCCGGATTGTATTGCCACTCACCATTTACTCTAACCCCGTTTCGAAAATACGCTTCAACCATGAATGTTCTGTATTGTTCCGTAAAGCCCATTGTTATTGTGTAAATTGTTCAAGACATTGGAAAAATTAGCGATGAATGAAATTACTTGTAACGACTGTCAAAGATGACGGAATAACTGATTGATTGTTAATTCAGGTAGTTACTGACACCCAACAGGTATTAAGCTCTACGGCTAAGCATTACGTCCTTAGATGCAAGGCCGTCTTTGCTGCAAATAATTTTTGCTCGCACGGTAGAAAATCACACCCAGTATAATGACAAGGTTAATAGGTACTTTCCATTTGCTTCTTTTAAACAGCAAAGCAAAGTAAAGATCTTTACTTAGCTAAGTTATTAAAGGAACGCTTCGCGAACAACTTCTTATAGTCCGCATGGGAAATACAGAGGGGCATATTTAACCGCGGCAAGGGGGGAGGAAAAAATCAACGTTGTGCTAAGTTAAATTTTTAAAAGGAACGCGCAACTTAGCCTCCAACAAAAAATCTGTGTGTGTAAATGTGATATAAAATATAGGGTATTCCATTTAATAAAGTTAAGAAAATTATAGTTTTGACTTTTGTCAAACCGTATACTGTACCATGTAAAATGACAAATTCAAATGAACACTAAAAATTAATTATGGAATTGAAAATAGTATGTTGTAGTTGTATGTATGAGTAAGTTTTATATTTTATTTGACCTCGATTTACGAAAGACCCTGTTTATCGCAAAATGTTTCTAAGATGTGCTTCTTAGGATCCTATACAATTCTTATAAACACTTTTTTTTCTATCAATGCCATAAGAGAGTTATATTGTACTGTGTCGCACTATTAGGACACCCTGTGTCCCCAGATGGACGCATAAATAGGAAAAGATTTTTTGAGTTGAAACTTCGTCTTTTGGGGTTAAGCCCTGCTTTTTTAAAAACTAATTTTTGTCCGAATTTTAGTTTCGAAAAATCTTGGAAATTTACAAAAAACTATTTTTTTCACTAGTACAGTGCTTTTTCCGAGGCTTACTCTCTAGGAGATACAAAGAAATGTTTTTAAGAAACCGAGTAAGAAAACAAAATTTTAAAATCCTATGCCTACTTTGATATTTTGCAGTATATTATTCCATCTTCCATGTTCAAGATATTAATAAAAGTTGTTCAAAATAATAGATTTTGTAAATTTTCAAAATTCCAACACGATCGTCTCTCGAATAAGTGGAAAAGATAAGTTGTTTGTAAGTTTCCAAGACATACTTGATTTTTTAAAACTAAAATTAGCTGAGCTGAACTCCGGGGACAGACTGTATACGTATACACCAAATCTATTTTCACCTTTATAATTATAGTATAGGAAA
This sequence comes from Polydrusus pterygomalis, assembly GCA_963969555.1. Lineage (NCBI taxonomy): Eukaryota > Metazoa > Arthropoda > Insecta > Coleoptera > Curculionidae > Polydrusus > Polydrusus pterygomalis. The sequence goes on along the minus strand of OZ018381.1, from coordinate 2,993,815 downwards.
TATTCCCGCCCCAAAATAGGTACTTAAAACTTTTACAACTTTTTACAACCTTTATACGATCCAATTTTAAAAATTCTTCCGGCGTAGATAAATAATAATCCCAAAAAAACCCTTTTACTTACCCTAAACATTTCCAGACTCAATCGAGGAAAAAGCGGTCAAAGTCGAAGAAGTCATTCCAATAATCAAGCGGGCCTATTGCCCTTTCGAGCCTCTTGGGAAAACTCGAACACAAATTTTTCCGAAGGCCCGTTTAGTTTAGGTGAAAAGAAGTAACCTTCAGGGAAATGGACACAATATCTAACTTTCGAAAAGTTCCTATCTAATATTACGTTCTTTGTATCAGGTCTGAAGTTGGCAACATTAACAATTCATATGCTGTAGCGGAGTAGCGGTTAAAGAAGCTTATTTTTAAATTGCAACAAGTTAGGAATGTTATAAGAGAATTCATCGGATTTTTTGTTAACTTTTAAATAGTATTGAGGAAAAGGTAAAAAGAAAATTGTGAAAGCTCATAAAAATAAAGAAAATATAAGAGAAAATAAAACGTAATAAAACTAACAAAATAGTTTTAATAAGTAAAAATTAGGTACCTCAGAAGAGGATAAAGAATACATTAGTACAAAACGTAAGGACGCATGTTTCGACCTTACGGAAGGTAATAATCAGCTACACAGTAAAGAATATATGCCAGGAAGATAACTAATGACTCATATGGTTAAATGGGGTTAAGTGATAAGAAGCTCATAAAAAATTATTACAATAAGTTAAGTAACACCTATAGACACTTACCTTTAGATAAGCAAACATGCAATAATCACGAAAGTGGCAAAATTATGGCCTTGCGCATGTATACAAAACCACATAATAATAATATCTTTATTTCAAAATTGTTACATGACATATAACCAAGCGAAACAACTTCACAAAAACCAAATCCTAGATAGAATAACTTATACTAGATGCTAGATGTATTCACATGTTGAGATAATCTTCCAGTTCATATGGTTCAAGTTCAATTAGCATTTTCTTGATTTCCCGCTTAAACATACGTTGACTTTTAATTCTTTTAAGTTGCGCAGGTAATGCATTAAATATTTTAACACACATATAGTGTGGTTGTTTTTCGGTTATTTGAAGCCGGTGTAACGGGTAGTTTAAATTATCCGTTCGGGTAGTGTAAGTATGATTAGTTTTCAAATCAAAAAAATGCCCATTTCTAAACAGGAACATGAGACATTCATAAATATACAATGCATGGACAGGACAGTCATTATCCCTAGCTCTCTAAAACTTGATCTACACGAATCATTGTAATTCATTTTCTTAATGACGCGTATTACCCTTTTTTGCGCTACAAAAGTACTTTGAATTAACCTGTCTCGACCCCAGAAAATAATCCCATACCTTAATATGGATTTAAAGTTAGCAAAATACATAATTTTTGTTGACTTTCTATTTACGTACTGTCCGGTTATTCGAATCCCATAGCATACCGATTTCAGTTTTTTTACCAATGCGGTTATATGATTTGACCAATCCAAAAACTCATTAATATGTAAACCCAGGAACTTTGTGGTTTCAGTCACTCTCACCATTCCCTGGTGGATAGTATCTAAATACTCAGAAGTTTCTGATCTAGACTGCTTTGTTCTAAACATTACTATATTTGTTTTCTCTGCATTTAAAATTAATTTATTTCTAATAAACCAGTCAGTGACTTCATGAAGAAGATCTTTACTTTCTACCTGTAATTGATTAATTGATTTGCTTCCAATTATTAAGTTGGTGTCACCGGCAAAACTAATTATTTTTTGGTTAGGATTATTTACTGCTGAGTACAGGTCATTTGTAAATATAATAAATAATATTGGCCCTAATATACTACCTTGTGCGATTCCTGTCGAATTTAAGAGTAAACTGGATTTATGCTCTCGGCTGTCCCTTTTCACACTCATAGGAACAGGCATGCGCCCTGCAAAATTATCGTTTAACGAATGGCTTAGGTCTAGTTAGATGTGTTTAAATTGATCATGATAAAATAAAATTACATATCAAAAACTATCGATCACTAGTTCTTACTTACTGAAAATACGAAATACCCGGTATTTTACCCCTATTTGGGCATAATAAAATCATACAATGGTCTTTACTAGTCATTGTATCCGAGCCACTAAAGGCACAAATACAATTCACTAAACTATACAAAAACTAAAAATCCATAAATAATAAACACCACCAATCCACAATAGCAAAGAAAATAACAGGAAATCATATGTTTAAAGTTAGCAACGTTCATCAGCAACGAACTTTTTTTTGGGTGTGTGTCACTTCTGCCTGTAGCTTTTGCATACGAATTTTATTTTTTTTAGTTGAGAAAGTAACACTTTCCGGCCTAGTCCGGGAAATACAAAAGCGTCCGGGAAGTGGGTACTTTCCGAACTGGTTTCCACTTTCCAGATGGTTGCCGAGAAATTAGTGTATATACGCAACACACACATAAACTGTTTACGTGGGCGCTAGCTGTTAAATAGTTTGTTCGGTTTTATATCTGAAGGATGTATCAAATTTTTTAAACGAAAAAGACTTAGATAAATTACTTGCGAGTAGAATTATTTTTGTTTGCGACTATCGATGAAAATTGAAAAATTTACAAAATCAACTTGGACCTACATTAGAAGAAGTTGCTCCTGAGATTGAAGATATTTGGTTTCAAATGGACGGTTGTCCTGCGCACAATGCACGAGCAGTATGGGAATATATCCAAAACGTTATCGATGGACGCATAACAGGATTAAATTACACCATTAAATTGGGCAACTATAGGTCTCCTGACCTTTCACTAAACTACTTTTTCCTGTTAAAATTGTTATTTATAAAAATATGCATTATCAAAATTTGCAGTTTCAGGGGTCTGCAATCGAATTTCTGCATATCAACTTAATAATGTAAGAACCGATTATTATGACAGTACTCCACGATATTGTTTGGCAGCAAACGGAGGACTGTTTGAGTATCTGATAAAAAAAACATTACGTTTTCATTTTAAAAAATGGTTGTCTTATTATGTAATTTTTTTAAAAGTGTTGTTTTTCCACTTTGCCCCGCATCTTGAAATAAATCAAGTTCTCATTATTACGTTTTAAGTATGTACTTGCGTTTATTAAATTAATAAAATCATTATTTTTTTTAAATACCGTAAAACATGTTAAAAAGGACAAAAAATAAAACGTCTAATAACAATTAACAATAATAATATCCTAATTATTTTATTACTAATTATTTCATTGTGGTATGTATTAGAGCTGTATTTAACTCTTAAGAATTTTACAGTTATAAATACCTTTTAATCGACTTATTAGAAAACAATAAAACTGCGGTCCATCATATAAGGACCTTCAAAAAAGTATAATACAATTTTGATGGAAAATCAATAGGGGCCCCAATATTTGAGGGTAGCAAAATTTACATGGGATATCCTATGGCCAGTCTGGCGGTTGACCACCCCGTATAGGTGGTAGTAGAGTAGTAAGATGTTTTATTTAGCAAAAAGCTACAATTAAATATTTTTTATTGCATTTTTTTAACAAATTTTTATAGATTTATTTTTAAATTTTAAAGTGCAACCTTCTTTAAACAAAAACATCAGACAGAAAAGTTAAACAATTTGCAAACTGTATCAAATATTACGTTTCATTTTGAAAGTTTTTTAAAAAAAAATTAATAATATTTGGGATTTAATAGAATTTTTTAAATAATTTTATTCTACCAAACCTCTATGAAAAATAGAATTAATTGTAGGTTAATGTTTTAGACACCCTATCCCCATAAAAATTTTAAAGGTTCTTTTTGATGGTCATAATTAAAAGAATAAAAAAATTTTAAAGAATCAGACAATAAATTTTTTAATTTGATATATAAAAATGCATACTAAATAAAAAAGTAACCAATCAAAATTTTTTTAACATAAAATTTATTCTTGTATACAGTCCCCGGATAGAGTTCGGAAGAGGAAAAACTTTTTTATTTGTGAGTTGAGAAGAAAAAGTTATTCTTTATAAAAACGTCTGCTTGTGTTGAAACTACAATTTCGAATACCAAATTTACGATTACTATACAGGGTTAGCCAGAAACAACATTTTTTGATTTTTGGATTTTGTTTAAAATAAATTTACGTAAGAACAGACATTTATTGTTGCTTTCCTACTTAAAATATAATTTTATATCTGGCCGAATAACAATTTTGTTGTAAGAAAACTATTTCTTATTTGTATTTTTATTATTACATGTCATAAGTATTTCTTCATTTTATTTAATCATAAATATTAAAATAAATAACGTTCTATTCGAACCTGGTGTGTACCACCGAGTTCAACGCATAGTTCCACTCGATATCTTAATTCCCGATAACAATTCCGAATTTGCTGTATTGGGATATTTGCAATGACTTCTCTTTATTTTTCTTTCAAGAGATCTAAGTTATTATTGAAATTGGTTTCATACACATGTTACTTCAGATATCCCTACAAATGAAAGTCCATAATTGTGAGATCGGGACTCCTAGGTGGCCACTCATTTGGACCATACCTTCCAAACCATTTGTTCCCAAACTGATGATTTAGCCAATCACGAACAATTATCGTGTAATGAGCGGGACAGCCGTCTTGTTGGAAATGTAATTTTATTCGATCAGCTAAAGGTATATCTTGCAAATGATCATAAAAAAAGTGTTTAGAAGATGCAAATAAGTGTGTTAATTTAAATTGTTTTCAATAAAATATGGTCCAATGATTCCATTGTAAGAAATAGCACACCACACGTTAACTTTTTGTGAATACTGTCTTCTAGAGCGGATACGAAAATTAGGATTGTCGCGGCTTCAATAGCGACAGTTTTGCGAACTAACTACCCCGTTTGTGGTAAAAGTTGCCTCGTCCGAGAAAATAATATTATTAACAAAACTTCTTTGTGTAAGAATATGTTCCCGTATCGACAAACAAAAATCCAAACGCTTCATGTCGTCCTTTTCTTCCAGAAAATGATTAAAGTTAGGTTTGTACGGACGAATTTTATTGAATTTTAATACTTTTTCTACTAGAGATTTACTCACATTACCAATTTGAGAAGATCTTTTTTTAAAGACATTTTGGAAAAATTTCTAACTGAATCCATTGTCATTACAGTTACAGCATCATCTTTATCATACTTTTTTTTTCTCCCTTTTTTTATTTAAAACACTGCCAGTTCTCATGAATTTTATTACATTTTTTTTAAACCCTTGTCCGTGAGAGGAACATCAGGCTACCTAAATTCCAAACATGGAATTCTCGAAGAACTGCCATATAGCCTTTTTCATGTCCTAAACAATAACTTCGCACAATATAAATTATTTTTTCTAACGTTAGCATTTTCTAATTTCACTTTATGCAGATTTATGAGAAAATGATGACACAACTATCAACAATTTGAAAGATGCAAAGTAACTAAAACATTTCATTTATTTAGAATAGGCTACTTGATATTTTATTATTTTAATAGTAGCTTTAAAATTAACCACTTTGAGAAAAATGTTTATTAGACTTTTTTGCACAATTGGTGTAATAAATCACGGTTTTGAAAATATTTTCATAAAATTAAAAAAACAATCGAAATCAAAATCATTAAAAATGTTATTTTTGATGTACCCTGTATAGTAGTCGTAAATTTGGTATTGGAAATTGTGGTTTCAACACCAGCAGACGTTTTTATAAAGAATAACTTTTTCTTCTAAACCCACAAATAAAAAAGTTTTTCCTCTTCCGAACTCTATTCGTAGACACACTGTATGTGCTAAAATTTAAGACTATCCGCATTGCCTTATTTTATAAAATTTGTAATTTATTATATTTCCTTACTAGCACCATATAAAATAGAACAACAATAAAGAAAATATTATAATATAATGGTGTTGAATACAGTTCTTTGAGAAAACGAATTTTTATACAATTATTATTTATTGGTTTACTGCCTTTGTAAGCTATAGAATAGCAATTAAGTATAACAAGCACAGAAAATGCCACTAGGATAAACCACACAAGTCTTATCAACGAAAAATCGAAATATTTTTCCACGAACAAGTCGAGTTTATAAAATAACTAGCGTGTATCCGGCATGCGTTGCAACCCGCTGGTATAAATACAAACCCGAACAAACCCGATATATTAGTACCCGGCATGCCACTTTCTGAAATTGCACCCGTGCAAAGCCGGGCGGGTCGCTATTATACATAAAAATCTTCCCCTTGAATCACTCTATCTATTAAAAAAAAACGCTTCAAAATCCGTTGCGTAGTTTTAAAGATTTAAGCATATATAGCTGGTAGGGGACGGACAGACAGCGACAGCGACTTTGCTACTATACTATGTTAAGATTAAAGATGAATTTTTCGTCACAAATATCAAAAAACTGGGAATAATGTGTCTGTAGTTATTAGGTTAGTATTTTGACAAGTGTTTGGATATGTCACTTTTTAGGGGTTTTCAGTCAAAAAGAAGGATTTTTAAATATAAATTGCTAAATTTATAAAGTAAAAAGTTATTTGAGACTATAGACACTTTGGAACATTAAACGCAATGGACCGAAATTTTAGTGTTTTTATGTGCTTCTGCGCAACATTCATACTTTCAGGTAAAGTATAAATTACTATATTATAGCATTAAATATCAAACTATATAAAGGCCATATAAGCAAATTTCCCAAATCTGCTACGTTAAATTCATAGATGGTAAATTGAGTTCACCAACAATAAAGCGTGTTGATGCAGCCACTAAGCCTGCTAAATTAAAACATTGTTGTCTGTTTGACTTCCTGCATAATTTTTTTAAATTTATTTTTATAGCTTATCGTAAAACTTGATTTCACATAAGTAGGTACCTACACCTATCCTAGATTTAAGTAGCTTACATTTATTTTCCTACCTATAGTATAGTCTAGACCTAAAATGTCCCTATTTTTAATTGCTTTGTAGCATATAATATTTTCAACCTTTTGACGTTCTAACGTTAATTTATGTTGAAATTGTCTATAAGGCCGTTACTGCCGATTTATGTTGTATTTGTCTGCGATGTACTCGGCGCGGGAATACATTGTCTACATACACTGTTAAAAGAAAAGAATCAAATTTAACTTTTTTTTTATGTCCCAGAAAGTCCACTCCCGTTTTTTTGTCAATTTAACTAAAACCGCTTCAGTCAATCAGTAACTCATAAAATATGTTATTACTATTTTGACATTAATCTGATTTTATTGTGCAGTAAAAATTACAACTTAATTAGTTAATTTGATACATTTTTTATGTTAGTATTAACTTCTTTTAAAATTTTAACTAAAAAAGATATTGATAATAATTATAAACTTTATCAAAGTTACTAGTATTTGATTCATTTGAACCGTAAAAGAATTGCATGTTAATTTTAGTTAGCTGTTATGTTAAAACGACTTCCAGAAAAGTTAGTTCTTAAAATATGATTTTTACTAAACACAAAAGAGTTAAAATAACTATACATTTTAAGTTAAATTTGATTTATTTTAATTGATTATAATTTTTTTTGATTCTCACGTCCAGGATTTCTAACAGTGTATTGTTGTAATTTTTAATAAATAATTAGTTTACTTTACTTTTGGCTTTATTTTGTAATAATTCTAACAATCTGTCCTTAATTATTTGTTATTATCTTAACTAACCCAGAAACGATTAATTTATGACGAAAAAAATCTTCATCATCATCATCAGATGGCATGTCTATGAATACTTACGGGTAAAATGGAAATCCTGGCACTAAACTAGTTACTTTATAGACCTGGTACTGTTTTGTAATATTGTTTTGTTATTATGTGCGCAAAACATGTAAAAACATTTAAATTTCCATACTATTTTCACAATAACCTAACTTTTTTTATCATTTTAATGTCATAATTCAAAAATTGTCATGTAACATTTTCTTATTTTCGCTTGCTACCGCTAGGAGGCAGACGTTGCCACGTCTTGCGGACTTTACGCCAGTGTGGAATATTCGGAATAATATACCTACTTTTCTGACTCTAATGTAAACTTTATGATTGGCTGTTAGCCAACACTTGTTCGTGCGCCGCCATAGTACTGATAAAGTTTCAATAGTTAAAAATTGAGTCAATTTATAGGCTCTAATAAAACCCAAAAGGAACGAGTCTTTGGAGTCTTCGGCAACAATGTATCTGTTATTCGCTAGAGTAAAAATTGGCGTGTATTTTTGAGTCGTTTTAATGGGGAACTCGCGAGGAACCAGGTGGACCAATGCATTTAACATCTTGTCGGCTTGTTATTATAGAGAGAATAAGGTGTCTATCTTGTTCTGTCGTTGTTGGGTTGCTCCACCGGTAAAAAAATGGGCCAACCCAATGGACTCGGCTCGGCTCAGCTAGGAACCATCGTTTCGAAGTACTTTGGTTTGCATGTAATTAAATGATGGCGCGCCCGCGACATCGGAAAGGTCGACCTGTATTAGTCGACTCGTCTCGGCCAGGAGAGTGGGCAAAAACTGTCGAACAGTATACCTACGAGGACTTGCGATCATTTTAAAATATATATTGATACGCATGTGTAACGATATTTCGCCTGACACTCCTCTCCCCTCCTCTTACTACAATAACCCAAATCGTTTTAAACATTGTCTATAGGTCTTACCGTGCCGACTGTGTATGTATGCTGTAGACTGTAGCCATCGATTCGGTTAAAACTTGCCGAGCAGACCGTTCCAAGTCGATTCTGTGGGGCTCTGCACTATTCACAACAAGCCTACTTATAGAAAATTATTAAACAATTTTCTATCAGGGATGTTGGTTTGTTCGGCCCTTTCCCTGAATCTTTCATGTAGTAATTATTCTATTTTTATTATTAGGTGCCGTAAAGAACAAGTCTGGCGAAATAAAAGAATGCTACTCCTGCTATGGCACTCCCGAACAATGCAAAGTGAGACTGCCGATCAGGTAGACCCAGACAAATATAATTATTTTTTGCACTCATCCGCTTTCTGTACGAGAGTAAAAGAGAACTTTTAAATCCAAGAATATTTTTATCTCGAATTTTATCAACGGTCTTTTGACTCAGATTTAAAATCTTTATCTAGAAAATCTAATCTAACAACCTGATATGATATTAATTTTTTTTTAAAGTTAAATTATAATTCTGCATTTTCGTTATTGTTATAATTTTAAAATCATATTATGACATCATTGCATGTGTAATGTGGGCTGCTACATCATATCTAAAGGTGGATAAATCCAAGTGTGAATCTATTATGATCTGCTTTATTTGAAATTATTAGCCTAGACCTAAAGGTCTTAAGTATCATTGTTATCAGCCTAGAAAGGCCAGTGAGGGTGGGCCTCATCCAACCAGGGTTTATTTTATAGAGTTGTATCGTAAGTTCGAATTTCATATTATTATGTTCAAGAAGCATATTTGCTCCGTATTACTATTAAATCGTTTCTGGGATTATCGAATTATTCTTAAACTTACTAATATAAATATTATAACATATTGCAACAAAGAAGAGATATCCCAGTTGGGTGGATGCTCTCGGTTTGGATAGTGAAGATAAACAATATTGTAATTTTAGTCACATTTGTAGTGCCCATTTAGATAAAAGGGACATAAATATATCCACCACATGGTAAAATACTACTAGCCCATGTAGCATTCACAAAATTGAACTTGGGGCCTAATGATTAATATCGTAAACAAATATTGTCCCAAAAAAGTTTAATTGAGAACATTTACCATAGTAATGTATAATATATTTTTTCACCATCAAAAAGTAGACATTTTAACGAACAAAAAGCCCACCGACTTTTTTAAAAATGCAGATATTTTGACGTGAGAATTTTCGATTGAAAATTAGGTTGTTTCTTCGATATTAAGTTAAAATAAGGTTAAAAAATAAATATTTTAAATCAAAAAAATTACAGGGTGTTTGGGACATAAAAAGGAAAGTTTTCACCATATTTCGTGTATAAAAAATTTTTTTTGTAAACGAAAAAAATTAAAATCCAAAAACTTGGTTATTTAAATTTTTCACATAAATTCTAAGGTTATGTGAAAAAAGTGCAATAAAAAAGTTGTAAATCTTTTTATTACCTACAACTTTGCCATTTAACGTTTTTCCATAGGACTTGTAATTTTTTCGGAAATCGAGATAAATCGTTTTCTACCCATTCGCAATTTTATTTTCTTATCAATATTTCGTTTATTTTTTGTTTTCACAGTTTTATGTTAAAAAAAAAATAATTCATAAATTAATAAAAGCAAAAAGCGAAATTTGGTAAATCTTGCCCATATTTCTGTTTCTGCTTTTATTAATTTATAAATCCATCCATTTGTAAGGTAAAACTGTAGGTAATTGTAAACACAGTTATTTGACTAATTTTTGGATAAAAGGAAGAACTAACGAAATATTGATCAACAAATCAAATGGCAAACGCGTCACTAGTGCTTTGGAGCAGAAAAGTGTTTTTTTATCTATTTCACCAATCGATTGTTAGGAAGAAAGTATTTTTAAAAACTGTTATGAGGTACTGATTAACATGGGGAAAAATTCTGCAATAACAACCCATTTTAAGGCGTGGTCTTTTTTTTTTTGTTTTTAGTTTTAAAGCTGTTTTCTAGTTGTTTTAGAGCTGTTTTGGAGCTACATTAAAATTAAATATATCATTTATTAGTTGAAATTCAACTTAGGAGCAAACACTAGTGACGCATTCGTCATATTTAATTTTTTAAACAATATTTCTTTTATTTTTGTTTTCTTTAAATAGCGGCCAAATACTCGTGCTTGAATAGCAGTTACTTACAATTTTAAGATAAAAAAAAATAAATTGATAAATTAATTAAATCAAAAAAGGAAATTTAAATAAATATGAATGGGTATTTGGCCAATTTTTGGATAAAACGATGAATTAACGAAATGTTGATCAAAAAACAAGATGGCGAATGCGTCTTTAGTATTTGCTCTTAAGGTGGAACTCTCAACGTCATGAAATCTATTGCCAACGTATAACCTAGTTCGCGTTTTTTTTTAGTTTATTAAATATTATTACTTATTACAAAAATATTAATTTATTTTATTGCTAGTTTTGGGACATTTGTATAGTAATAGAACAATGACATAATAATGTTAAAAAAATATTACCTGATATTTTTCGCTATACAATTCTCCTAAAATAGTTTATGAAATTCCTTGATGATATTTTTTAATTTGTCAATTATTATTATTTATAAAATTTCAAGACAATAACGATTTATTTTAAATTTTGTGTAAAAGCTAGAAAAAATAAATAAATCCATGGAAAATGGGTTACAAGTTGACAAGCATGTTGATATTCTCACCTTTAATCAACTAAATAACCAAACTACGCGGTTTGAATCATACAAATGTGAACATGGCTACGAAGACTTCGCGGCAGTAATGCAAAAATGATCGTTGTCAGTATTTAGTCAGTAGTTAGTTGAGGGTGAAAATAGTTTTAGAAAAAAATCGGTTTTCCATATTAAGCACCTATTCCATATTTTTATTCTACATAGAAGATAATTATTGTGTTTTTGAAAATAATTAAAAGTAACAAAGTACTGGCATATCTGGGGTGTGTTGGACTGGTTTTATTTACTTGTCTATCATTCGGTTTAATTACCAGTGAAAGTGCTTTTTGTATTGGCGTTGATTCTATTTGGATGGTTCTACGGTGTATTCATAGCCGCTTGATTTTTGCAATGTGACTTTTAATGCATCGTGCCATTTTCTGTGGAGTTGCTTTGGGTAAGGTATGGCTTCACATAGAGTCCTAACCGCCGCAGGGTATTCATTATGTTAATTTTAATTAATCATACTGCCTCAAAACTGCCCCGACCCCCCGTGGGAATATTTTTGCGGGTGGCCTTGTCTCGAATGCAAGATTTCTTGAACAGTTTTTGTCAAACTTTTTTTAGGCCCCCTCCGTTCGTTCTAAAAGAGATAAGTTGCGTTATAGATTATACATTGGGGTTGGAAACGACAAAGACAACGACAAAGAGAAAAGTTCCCTTAACGACAGACATGGAAGACTCGACAGTAACGGCGAGATCGAAATGGAAATGTCTTACGGTTACTGGCAAAGTAAACAAGAGCGCTCCGGGTAAGCAAAGACCATGGCCGTCTACGATGTGTATATACCTATAAATGTAGGTATTTTAAGTAAATGCAATAATGCAAATAATATTGTTAGAATGGCAGAGTAGAACAAGCATGGCCGTGGGAAAATGCCGTCAAAATGCCACAATAATATATTTAGAATGGACTAAAAGTAAAATTAGTGGTACTTATATAGAATGTGGGGAAGAAATCCATGACGAGAAAGTTAGCTATACGTTCCTTGTAATGGATTTTTTGTTTGTGTTTCTGTCACTTGTCACTTTCACTTTTTGTTACCAAGAAAAAAAATTTCCAGATTTATTTTTCAATCTGTTAATACTTTTAAATCACTTATTTCTGTTCTTTAATCTTGGGAAAAATACAATTTTACTATTTTCGGTCGAATGCTATCTGCAGTGTAAAATTTAATCTTTACCGTTGTATAACTCATCTTTCTTAAAAGGCAACATGGTGGCTCGTCGAGTTAAGAAAAAAGAGAATTTTATTACGATTATTTTGATACCACAGACTATTAGGTTTTAAAAAAGCTTTCATTAAAAAACTTTAAAAATTTAACTTGGAAATTTTTTTAAATAAAGCATCTTTTGAGAATAAAATATGGTTTGAATGCAAGAAGTAACCTGTAACCAACAAAACTGATAAAGCAAAATAATTAAGATGCCTTGAAGAGAATTGATATGCCGAGAGCTTCTGCCAAGGTAAATTAGTTTCTTGTTAAAAAAACATGAAAAATATTACTTATAAGTAAAAAAGTTGATATGTTATTAGTTTTTGGAGAATGTAGGAAGAATTCAATCGATGCGGCACGTCTTTACACACAAATGTCCTAATCGGTGTCATCCAATCCGACACACTATTACCCAAAATTGTTTAGAAAATGCAAAATGAGCCTGACAATTATGGAAACGATGCCATTGTGAAGAAAAAGAAATAGATGTTCTGCCATACACACTAAACAAGTAAATAGCAATGCGCCACTCAGAGAGATCGGGCTAGAATATGACATTTGTAAATCTTCCGTAGGTAAAATGTTAAATAAACATTACACCAGTACCTGTACCCAAACAATAATGAAAGGAGACTTGAGTATTGTAATTGTATTGATTTTTTTTATGGGGTTCTATTAAAAATGTGGTCTACCTTCTGCTATACGGAATGCGTTAGAGGACAAAGTAAGGGCAGCTATCCATAAAATTACACCACGACAGTTAAGAAATGTTGTAAGAGCTACAATAGAAAAACTACGACTTTGTCTGCAACAAGATGGAGATCTCTTTGAACATAATATGGAACGCTAAAGATAAATACATAATAATATTATGTAAATAGTTATAATAGCGTATTCATAGATAAATAAATAAATCTCAAAAACTGATAAATTATGTTTATATTTAGTTAAAAAAATATACAAGGTGTCACATTTGAAAATCGATAGTTTATGCCACTTCCGATAAAACTGGAAGTTCTATAAAGTTGGATCATACCTTAATGTTTTCGTTTTATCAGTTTTGTTGGTTAGCCACATCTACTTGATACATTTAAATTTTCTTTTAGGAATGATACATTTTTTAAAAAAATTGAATGGAAACGTTCCTAAAACCCAATAGTGTGTCATGTCAAAATATTCGCAATAAAATCCTCTTTTTTCTTAACCCGACGAGCCACTATGTTGCTGTTTAAAAAAGAAGAGTTATACAACTTTAAATAGTAAATTTTACAAAGCATTGGACCAAAAATAGTAAAATTATATTTTTCCCAAGATTAAAGAATATAATATGTTATTTAAAAGTATTCATAGCCCTTTCAATAAAAAAATTAATTTGGAAAGAAAAATTGTTTCTTGGTGACAAAAAGTAAAAAGTAACACATCGTTATACTTAGAATGGTATAAAATATAATATCATATTTTCTATAAAATAATTATTTTCAAATCGTTTATGCAAACATCTCGACTGTCCGTGTAAGAGTTTTTTCAGAAAAATGGTAAAATATATGTCAATGTAGCCTCTGAGACTTCTTGCCCAAAAAGTCGAAAGAAAGATACGAAAATACCTAAGTACAAGAAATTTAAAAATTGTATTTTTTAAATAATTATTGCAGTATATTTTTATTTACTTACTATAGTATATTTACTTAGCTCCCTAGGGATGTTAAGCTGAATTACCTCCCCCCAAATCAGTGTCCGTAAGGAGTTCTTACCAAGTAGGGTGGAGAGAAATTCTATTTAATTTATAGTCTTAATCTCTAGATTCCGTGCCATTAATTTTGCCTTTTGTTATATAATTTCCTAACTAATACTTCTAGGAGCTTGCAGGACCCTATATTATACGGTGGATGGAACGTTAGACGTTTCTGACGAACCAGTAAAGGAATCGTTCTGAAAATTTGGTTCCGTACATAAACGGACATGCTCTACCAACCTAAAATATTTTTAACAATACAGTGTTGCTGCTTCCACACAAAAATAATAGTAACTTCGATTTTGTAAATGCAACACCATATAGTTTATTTTATTTTCGAATCCCCCATTACTTTCCTTGCAATTTTTATTAACTCTACTCTATACTTATCTCTTACCGTTTCTAAGATATAAATTAATTTCCGTTTTTTTGTCCGAAAACGTCACTTTTAAAAATTCTGATAATTTTAAACACTGAAACCCTGAAATTCGGTAAATAGTTAACTAATACCATAGGGCTCTTTGCCATATTCCCAAATCTTAGTTGCAATATACAGGGTGGTTGAAAAATACACTTATTCTGGTAACTTTAAAAAGTGACCATAAGTCCTTTTTTTCAAATGTAACACACTGTATATTATTACGGATATGAAAAGCTGCTAAAATTTCACTTCATTCTTGTAGATCATACATGTACCTAACTAACTGGTTTAACCATTTTTTTGACGTATTAAGCATAATTTGTTAAATTTTCTATACAATTCAATTTTTATTCGGTTATTAGTAAGTTAGCCATGACAAAAACTGATGTTTACGTATGTTACTATGGTTATCGTTTTGACATTTTATTAAGTTTAGATACAAGATAGAAATACACTTTAAAGTCATGGAAGAAAACTATACAAATACAAATGCAGTTCTTATGAATTTATTTATTTTATATGGACAATGTGTGTTTGCATTAACATGCAAAAAACATTAAAACTAAATTTTTCTTAAAATCCATGCAGCCAACACCAGCATATTAAAGTGTTTGAATGTAAACGGCCAGCGTTTTGAACATCTGTTAAAATAGCATTTTATTAGTTATAATTTTAGTAGTATTTTATTATTTGACTACCTAGTTAACATTTAATAAAATTGTTCTGGATCCTTATGAATTTTCTAAGATTCATTAGCGGTAAATTAGAGTACATTCCGTTAAACTTTATACATGTCCTGGCGATAATTCTATCACATTGTCCAAATAAAATAAATAAATTCATAAAAACTGCATTTGTATAGTTTTCTTCCATTACTTTAATTAAACTGTATTTCTATCTTGTATCTAAACTTAATGAAATGTTAAAACGATTACCATAGTAACATACGTAAACATTAGTTTTTGTCATGGCTAACTTACTAATAACCGAATAAAAATTGAATTGTATAGAAAATTTTACAAATCATGCTTAATTCGTCAAAAAAATGGTTAAACTAGGTACAGGTATGATATACAAGAATGAAGTGAAGTTTTAGCAGCTTTTCAAATCCGTAATAATATACAGGATATAATATATATATATATATACGTGCATGCGTATCTTTTTCACCTCCACCCACGGGACAGGCACCCAGGCCTCCACCAGAACGGAGGTGTTTATGTATGTGTATTTTTCACTTATTGACTCGCTAATTTAGCACAAATATGGCCACCATTAGAGGGGTAAGCAAAAACGCAAAAAATTATTTGGAAATATATCCTACAGTCTTAAATGTAACAGACCTCCAAATACAAGATGGCCATATCACTTCCCCGCTGTATATCAATATAAATCAATCGATCGTACTCGTCACCGAAGATGTTGCCAAATTGTGAACTCGTCTACCGTGCCAAACTTGGCCTTCAATCTATTTTTAGCATACGACGAATAAAATACCTTATATTAATATGGTAGAAGACTTATTTAGAGGCGCTTGATTGTTTTCATTTTTTAATAAACTTATTTTTGGGGGGTCAGATAGGTGTCTAGAACTTATTAAAACGATTCAGTCTAAACGAAATAAATTTTCATAAAAAGTTTACTTGTGTATCAGAGAAGGACCTATTTAAAGGCACTTTACTTTTATTATTTTTTAATAAATTTATTTTTGGGGGGGTCAGATAGGTGTCGAAAAACTTATAAAAACGATTCAGCCGACAGCCAATAAATTTTCATAAAAATTTTACTTTTGCATCAAAGAAAGACCTATTTAGAGGAGCCTGATTTTTCATTTTTTAATAAATTTATTTTTGGGGGTCAGATAGGTGTCTAAAAGCTTATAAAAATAATTCAACCTTAACCAAATTAATTTTCAAAAAAAAATTATTTGTGCATCAAAGAAATACCTATTTAGAGGCGCTTGATTTTTTTCATTTTTTATTAAATTTATTTTTGGGGGGTCAGATAGGTGTCTAAAAGCTTTTTAAAACGATTCAGCTTAAACCAAATAAATTATCATAAATAGTTTACTTGTGTATCAAAGAAAGACCTATAGAGGCGCTTGGCTTTTTTCTTTTTTTAATAAATTTATTTTTGGGGGGTCAAATAGGTGTCCAAAAACTTATAAAAACGATTTAGCCTAAACCAAATAAATTAAAAAAAAAAGTTTATTGTGCATCAAAGAAGAACATATTTAGTCGAGGCGCATGATTTTTTTCATTTTAAAAAAAAAATATTTTTGGGGGGTCAGATAGGTATTGAAAAACTTATAAAAATGATTCAGCCGATAGCAAATAAATTTTCATAAAAAGTTTATTGGTGCATCAAAGAAAGACCTATTTAGTGGCGCTTGATTTTTTAATTTTTTAGCAAATTTATTTTTGGGGGTCAGATAAGTGTCTAAAAACTTAAAAAAACGATTGAGTTAATAATATCAAATAAATTTTCATAAAAAGTTTACTTTTTTAATACATTTATCTTTGTGGGTCAAATAGGTTCATAAAAAGTTTATTGGTGCATCAAAGAAAGACCTATTTAGTGGCGCTTGATTTTTTAATTTTTTAGCAAATTTATTTTTGGGGGTCAGATAAGTGTCTAAAAACTTAAAAAAACGATTGAGTTAATAATATCCAATAAATTTTCATAAAAAGTTTACTTTTTTAATACATTTATCTTTGTGGGTCAAATAGGTTCATAAAAAGTTTATTGGTGCATCAAAGAAAGACCTATTTAGTGGCGCTTGATTTTTTAATTTTTTAGCAAATTTATTTTTGGGGGTCAGATAAGTGTCTAAAAACTTAAAAAAACGATTGAGTTAATAATATCCAATAAATTTTCATAAAAAGTTTACTTTTTTAATACATTTATCTTTGTGGGTCAAATAGGTTCATAAAAAGTTTATTGGTGCATCAAAGAAAGACCTATTTAGTGGCGCTTGATTTTTTAATTTTTTAGCAAATTTATTTTTGGGGGTCAGATAAGTGTCTAAAAACTTAAAAAAACGATTGAGTTAATAATATCCAATAAATTTTCATAAAAAGTTTACTTGTGTATCAGAGAAGGACATATTTAAAGGCGCTTTACTTTTATCATTTTTTAATAAATTTATTTTTGGGGGGTCAGATAGGTGATTAAAAACTTATAAAAACGATTCAGCCGATAGCAAATAAATTTTCATAAAAAGTTTACTTGTGCATCAAAGAAAGACCTATTTAGAGGCGCTTGATTTTATTTCATTTTTTAATAAATTTATTTTTGGGGGGTCAACATGCTCGTGGAGGCAATACTAAATACTAAAAATGTATCGTTGAATTTGTATTTGTATCGTTATTTTTGTATTTTTAATTTTATGTAAATTAATTAAATGGATATTTATTTGCGTTGCACTCTGTTTTATAGACTTTATTTGTTGACATTTTATTCCAAATTTAGTAAAAGTCAAAAGTGATAAAATTACGCTTTGATTGTTTATGAAACATTTTTTCGGAAACATAATTTATTTTGATGAAATGGTAATTTTTTTCTTTGCCTCCAGTGGCATGGCAAAACTTTTTGGGAAGTTTCTAGCGCATATAGATGTCTAATTGGTTTCGTTTAGAAAATAAATTAAATTAAATTTTTATGTAAGACTTGTCAGTTTTGATTTATTTAAGGAAATTTACATGCATCTAAAGTTTATGCGCTACCCCGTACATCAGGACGCAAACTACTCTGCCGTAAACCCTATAATCATTTTAAAAAAATCATAGGAAAAATAAAACAAAAGTGGTAAGAGATACAACTTTGATTTAATGGGGAAAAAGTTGCGCAATTTAAAAGGACTAATAATGTGGCATCAAAAAAGTTTTAGTAAGATTTTTAACTTTCTCACAGCAACTTGTTATGAACTTAAAGACTGCATCACAATTTTTTTTATACATTTCGTTTCCAAGCAATCACCATCAACTTTAGTTTTTCTAATACGGCCCTGATTTTTTATTGTCACATTTTAAGAGCATTTTTTTATTATTGATTTAATGATGTATCAGACACTATCGTTTAATTACGTTTTGAACTTTTTTAACCATCTTAATGAAATTGTCAGGGTATGTACCTGGATTAATTTCTATTGAGTTAGTTAATATAAGTTTTATTCTAATTAATTAAAGTTTAATTTTAATAATTTAAATTATGGTTTCTAAATCAAAATTTTACAATATTAAATAAATAATTAGAACTGTATTACCTTCGTAATTTTATTATTTTTTAAAAAAGCCCTAATGAAACTTAAGAAATTAAAAAGATTACGTTGTTACTTTCTACATCCATCAATTTCATTTTTTAAATTAAAGAAGCTGAAAAAGCACATGCAACACTCTAGAATCCCAGTCCGTACCCTGAAAATGTTATAAGGACGGTTAAAAAGGCTCGAAACGCAATTAAACGATGGTGTCTGGTACATCATTGAATTAAGAATAAAAAATGCTTCCAAAATTTGATAATAGAAAATCATGGCAGTATTAGAAAAAATAAAATTCATGGTGATTGCTTGAAAACGAAACGTCGTATAAAAGAAATTGTGTTGCAATCTGTAAGTTCATAACAAGTTGTTGTAAGAAAGTTTTGTCAGCTTTGCTCTAACTTTAATAATAACTTCAAAGAAAAATAAACTCAAAAATCCAAAATTTTAGTTTTTGTTTAATATCTGAAAACTTAAAAATCGTACTAAAACTTTTTTATGCCACATTATTAGTTCTTAAATTGAGCAACTTTTTCCTAATTTAATCAAACTTATATCTCTTACCATAACCGAGAACCCCATAGAGGCCCTCCTTATCTTGGACACCCTGTATAAGAGTAATAAGTAAGATAACAATTGAAAATTATTAAAAAGGATAAAATCTCAAAAGAACTATTTATCAATTTAATGGATAAAATGTATAAAAAACACAAACTATCTTGTCAAAATTGGAAACAGCACTATATTTAGGTTATTGCCCTTTCAGAAAACCCGATCTGTATATATTTAACGTCGCCTCCAAGCACAAATACGAAGAGCAAATCATTTATATTTTATTTTAAATATAATATGTTTTATTAAATACACCCATCGTACGTATGCCCCTCCTAACAGTGTTGTCGCTTTTCTGGAGGTAAAATAGACGGGGCGATACTCGGAGGCATGCAAGCATTGTCCATGAATTCGCAGTATACTGTATAAAACAGCAGCGCCACGTGGTGGAATTTCGCTGAACCCATTTGTATAACTGTACTTGTATACTGTACCGATATGCCTCCACCCGAAAAATTGCCAACAGACGTATCTTGACCTTGACGATTGTTTGCAAATGTTATACATGGGGATTCGTTTTCGCCTCCGGTTTTTCGCAGTGGGCTCCGATTTTTGAGGCGTGTGCGTCCATTGAGTATATATTTTGGTGGTGTATAAGTCAAAATGCATATATATATATATATATATATAACATAATAATCATTTGAAAAAAAGGACTTATGGTCACTTTTTCAAGTTACCAGAATAAGTGTATTTTTCACCCACCCTGTATATTGCAACTAAGATTTGGGACTATGGCAAAGAGCCCTATGGTATTAGTTAACTATTTACCGAATTTCAGGATTTCACTGTTTTAGAGTTCAAAATTATCAGCATTTTTAAAAGTGACGTTTTCGGACAAAAAAACGGAAATTAATTTATATCTTAGAAACGGTAAGAGATAAGTATAGAGTACAGTTAAAAAAAAATTGTAAGAAAAGTAATGGGATATTCGAAAATAAAATAAAATATATGTTGTTGCATTTAAAAAATCGAAGTTACTATTATTTTTGTGTGGAAGCGGCAACACTGCATTGTTAAAAATGTTTTAAGTTGGTAGAGCATGTCCGTTTATGCACGCGACCAAATTTTCAGAACGATTCCTTTACTGGTTCGTCAGAAACGTCTAACGTTCCATCGACCGTGAATCACCCTGTATATACACCCAAAATTTAGACATTTTTATAGCGTTTTTCAACAACATTTTATATTTGTTATAAAAAATTATATATTCTTATAGGTTTTATATTTATTAATAAAATTTCACCTTTTAGTCATACTAAATAAAATACATATAATTTGTTTAATAATAAATACTGTTTTGTTTTAGTCATGATGTGGAAGGGATGTGGTTATTCTTGCGATCGAAAGGACCGTGAAAACATGTTTGTATTTGCTGTAGAAGAAAAATGTGTGGCATGTGACACTGAAGATTATTGCAACTTATCTGTTCAAATCAGTCTGTCCAGGTGGATCAGTTTGTTGGCCATATCAATGATTTGCACCTATTATTTTTAATCTTTATTAATTTAAAGAGAAAAATAATAAAAATAAAACTAATAAATCGATACGTTATGTTTCTTTTACTTTCAATACCACTGAACAAAAACGGCGGGATTTGTATAATAAGATTGTAGATTTAAGAACGATTGCTACTTTGTCAAATTTTACTGATAATCGAAACATTTGATTTATAGACCTTATTTAGATCATCAAAGTGGCAAATTTATGTTTTCGCGCATGTAAACAAAGCTTAGCACATATGGACATGCGCGCTGCAAAATTCTCATTTAACGAAACGAATGTGAGGGAAAGATATAAAGGTACGGGCTTTAAAATTTAAAATGCCTTACTGGAAGCTTAATTTTGGGGTGCACAGATTTTAAGCTCGTATTCCAAGGGTCAAGTTCTTGCTTAGGAAATTATAAAAGTTGACCCTCAGTTTATTTTCACGCATAATCAGCTAAAATTTGCCCCAAGTTCTTGCCACAATTTATTGAAAAATTGTTCTAGTTTTTTGACTAGTTGGGAGAAAAGGTAGTAATTTCTTGTGTTTTTAGTGGCTGCCAACTTATCAGATTTGGAGGTTAGAAAATCGTTTTTTAGGTTTTGTCTCTAAAATTTGTTTGAAAATGATTCGCAGTCGCATTTTCAGTTCGAGAAACAAGAGAACAAGTTAATTAACCTTACCTTATCAAATCGAAAATAAAAAACAAACAACACAGAAATCTTCGATTTTATCGCGTTTCTAACCTCAAGTCAAATAGTTCGTAACATTTTACAATTTGACAAAAACTTGGATGCGTGTAAAACAAATTTTTCAAGCACAATTTCTTGACCACGATTTTAAAAAAGTTTTCGGTACCAGTCATTGTTTATATTACACAAAGACAATTCACTTAACTACACAAATACACATAAACAATAAACCAGCATATAAAAATAATAATCATTTATATATTTATTCTCAAGTAACTATAGTTTATTACAGGAATTAACTTACATATTATTATCCAAGTAAAGCATTTTTAACAAAATAATAAGTACATGAATTAACAAGTATTAAAACAAACATTATCTGCTACATTAATATCTAATTTAAAACACTTTTCTTTAAGAGACCTGATTTGAGTACAACTAATAAATTTCACAAAGTCATAGTCTCACACAAATATTTATTTTCCAAACAGATTACATGTTTCGCTCGTAGGTACCTGAGCATCAGAGCAAAATAAGCCTAACATAGGTCTGATGATGCTCAGGTATATGAGCGAAACATAGTGGCCGGCAAAATTTGGCCGCATATGAAAAACTTACATAAGTATTTTGTCTGGTACGACAACATATTATGAAATCCTATTCAAAATTGAAGAGTTAAAGGTGATCAAATAGTGGCTTCCTTGTTTATTTTAGACTAAGAGTGAATCTGAGTTGTTTAAAGAATTCAATAAGCCAAACCATTTGCAAAAGTTTAATAAAATTATTATACAGTCTATCAATAATGTTCCTTAAATAAATAATACGTATAATAAAAATGTAAAGTATTAATTCTTTTTGACACCTACCCACGCCTATGAATGAAATAAATAACCTACAAATAACCCAACTTTTTATGTACTTACCTATGAAAAGTAACTGAAGAATTATTATATTCCGCTTTCTTGCACACTTTACACCTACGACCCAGCTTAATTAGTCTTCAAAAAAATATCACAAAACACTGAAAACACAGCAATTATTACACAAAACCGATAAACCGAAAAAAATGTTTAACAACTTTCAAAGAACTACCAAACGTCAATGAAATTATGAATGAAAAAGTCACGATGTCCTCGGACCAATAGAAACGTGAACACTTCTGCGTTGCCAAACTGCATAATTTTTAAGGGAAATGTCTATAGGTTTTAGACAAAGATTAAAATTTAAAACAAAACGTCACATTTTTTTCTCTTCTGGAAAAAGGTAAAACCTGTAGATTTATGGCTTTAGGGATGAATAATATGTTAAATTATTAAATAAGTGTTATTATTACTTTTAAAATATTATCTGTTATAGCCGTAATTTATATATAGGTAAGGTACATACTTTAAGAGTTAATTGTAAGAAAAGCCCTATGGCTACTAATTAATTAATACTAAACTTTGCTCTTATTATGGGTATCATAAAATATTATTTCTCTTTTTGAAATTGTAGATTATTTTGTTCTCAATAAAAGACGTTTAGTATTATAACTATCATTATTGTGTTAATACCTACTTTTAAGAGCATACGTTTGGCAAACAAAGTGGAGGGGCGCAATTTGCAACAGGAGTTACTTTAAAATGGAATACGATTTTGTCAATAGGTTCATTTGTTATTGTTTCATCTATAGATAAGAGATCATTGTTAAACACCCACAATTTACAATCCACAACCTCTGAGTTCCTTTTAGTTACTTTTAAACAGCGACGCAAAGCCAACGGCTAAGTTGAGCGTTCCTTTTAAAAATTTAACTTAGCACAGCAAAGATTTTTCCTCCCCCCCTTGCCGCGGTTAAGTATGCCCCTCTACATTTCTATTACGATTTATGAAGTTGTTCGCGAAGCGTTCCTTTAACAACCTAGCTGAGCAAAGATTATTTCTTTCCCATGCTGTTTAAATGAAAGAAAAGAAATATACCTATTATCACAATAACCGAATTCCTTTCAGTTGCTTTTAATAGCAAGGTCAGCTGCTAAGTTAGGCGTTTCTTTTAAAATTTAACTCAGCTCAGCAAAAAATGCTCATTATATTTCTCATGGGATTATACGATTGTTCACGAAGCATTCCTTTAACAACTTAGGTATACAAATACGTTTTGCTATTTAAAAAAGCAAAAGGAAAGTAGGTACCTTATAGCAAAGTATAGGTTTAAAACATACGCTCAACCAGAGAACTCAAAGCCAACGAGAAGCGACAATACCTGTCGGTACCTTTGATATCGACTGGTCGTTTTTCAGTAACCTTCACACAACGATAACGGTCGATCCACAGCTTGATACTACGAGAAAACTTGCTTATTTTCTACACTGAGCGACCTTACTTTTTAATACAGATGCAAATGCAATAGAACGAAAACAAAATAATATCACAATTAGCTAGGCGCAACGTCAGCTCGCGGACTAAACGCAACTTAGACGAGCACATGGTTTTTAGCGATACACAACTTATTTGCCACATGCGCCTACCAAAACAGGACACGCAAAACGCCGAGCTGTCGCTTCTGGTTTGCTATAATATTCTGTGCGCTCAACTTAGCAATTGGCTTTGTTTTGCTATTTAAAAGTAACTAAAACGAACACAGCCAATAAATACTTTAAACGTAACAACCAAAATAGCGCCAACCCAGTTTTGGAGTGTACTTATATGATGTCGGAAAACCTAATGACAAGAGGGTTGTGCGCATGCCCATCGCTGTGAGAGGCCGAGAGATCTGACTGGCGGGCCGTGCGTACAAACGTATTTTTTCGGGGGTAATATCATAAGTGCATCTAATTTTTCCGAAAAAATTTGGAAAAACGTGTTGACAAGTAATTTGTTTCAAACAATATACTTGTCAACGAGTTATTTGAATTTTTTCATAGAAAAAATTAGATGCACGAATGATGTTTGGCAAGATTATTTCCTGACTGAACAAAAAAAGCTTATTTACTAGTAATATAATATGATAATTTAATCAATTAAAGCAACGTACAAAGCATTTTACTGGGTACCTACTATGTACTACTAACGTTACAATTTACGTAAAATTTATTTTGACAGCTTCCTATCAAACATTTTTCCGGAAAAATTACTGACAGAAGCTGTCATGCAATTTTTCCACTTGAATATTAAATATGACATACGAATTCCTGTCAGTGATTGGTCAAAATTGTTAGGAAGGAAATAATCACCCAGAAAACTTAACTTTTGTTTCCGCATGAGATACCTAAGCTGTACAATGTACAGATCTAAACATATATGTATAGGTATGTCTTGATTCTTATAGATGTAAGATTAAGGGTTGGTAGTGGTCCTAGCCGACGACGATCCGGCAAAGATAGACCACGCATATTATTCATAAACGTACTTTTAAGCTGAGTCTACAACTCACCGTTTATAGAGTACATTCTATCATAATATGACATGTCTACGAACATTTACTTGAAAATGAAAATCCTGTCACTAATTCATGTGCCACTGCAATGAAGGTCGATTAATTATCTTGTCGGTACAGGTAAACGTCTTTTCAGCTTGGGTGTTTCCTGGACTTATTTCACGGGCGGCGCCGGCGATCGTGGACCCTTAAAGCGTATTCGTTGATAATCAGGGGCCATTCAAGCCCCATTTGTTACCGCGTAATGGAGAGCCACTTAATTTATCGGTCTGACTGGTTCAGGCCCGGTCATTCCGCGAATCGTCATGTCGAATAATGTTTGGCCGGGCGTGATAATGGAATTATTAGGGACATTAGTAGATAACGTTCGAGCGAAGGACGAATTTTTAATGTGAATATTTACGATATAGTGGAAAGATAGATCTGTCTTATCAGTGGATCTTCATGATTCTCTCACCAAATATTAAATACCAAATACTTTCATCAGTAGGTACAGTTACGGCCAATAAATCTTGGGCAGCAAATCTGTCAGATTTTGACTTTTTACTAATTTTTGGTAAATTGCTCTTTTACCTTAATTTACATTTAATCATTAGTTTTCCCAGAAAACTAGAGGTTCCAAGTTAATACTGTAACGAAAAACCGACCCGTTGTTCCTTATAATCGGTACTTAAAAATGGCTTTTTAGCTGGCTGGATGACAGCGTAATTCAGAGATTTCTCTAACCCTTCGTCGAGCTGTTCCCACAGATCTCGGGAAGTTTATTTCTATTTTAGCCCTTACAATGGATTTAATTGGTTGGTCCCTTAATATGTTAACCAAATTGTTATCCTGTTCTTCATTGGATTGTTTGGGACCACCACTTCCAGGTCTTCTTTCCAAGGAATGCGTTTCTTGCCACTTTGTTTTGAAAAAATGACCCGTACTCTTTGGGATGTTGACGCTTTCTGAAACTCCCGTTTCAGACCAACCTTCCTGCTCAATATAATGAATTATTAAAACTTTCTGCTGGGTCGTTAAATTTGGCATTTTTCATAAATTAAAACTGTGACATTTATTCTATAATTCATTCATTCATTTTTAATAGATACTTTGTTCAACAGGTATTACAGGTATACTTATAGTAAAATGAGGTGTATGTGTAAATGTTACAAAGCTAAAAAGGTTCTGCCCAAGATTTAATGGCTGTAACTGTACTCAGGGTATTTTCCCTTAATTTTAAAAAAAGGCAATGTGCGTGATGTTTCCAATTACCTATTTACTTTTGTTAATCTTTTCCAAAATTGTCGAAAAGGCATTTTATAAAATACTTCTTAGAAAGAAAGGACTTTTTTAATAGAGTCAACTTTTTCTAAAAACAAAGCGTTTCGAAAATTGACAGCTACATGTGACATTACCAGCTAATACAGGTTTCTTTCTAGAAGTTCCCACTTCAGTTGTGGGCCGTAGCAAGCTCGCGCGTCAGATTTTAGAGACGTAATTTTCTTGGTATTTATTATTTAAGATGAACGGTGAGTAGAATAAACCAGATTAGGTTGATTAACTCTCCTACTTCCAATTTCAATCATTTTATTTGTCATCATTGGCTATTATAAATTTTATGTTATTAGTTTATATATTTCAATTACGGTACAATAGGTTGCCAAACCTTGCACTCACTGACAACTAATCCAGCTATACATGTATGTATGTATTTAAAGACATGGTATTTTGGCGGCCTTGTTCTAGGTAAGCCTCGAAAGTAATGGCAACCCAGCATTGGAAATTATTTTTTGAGAACGACGCGCAAATATTGGCCAGAATTCACCTAAGAGCAGACTTGGATATTTACCGACATTTTTGTTTTCGAGAGGTAGAAAAGGTTTTTCAATGTTTACAGGTAGAATACTGTGATTTAATTACTGTCAAAAAATGTGAGGTTATGTACCTACCTATAATTTTTCCGAGACTTTTTAATATTCCTTCTATTTTCTAAATGGCTACCTATGTTTTTTTTATTAATTTTTACGTAATTTGCCTGTTAAAACCCAATTTTTTACTGACCCAATGCTGCCTAAGAGTCGTTAAAAACAAGTTAACAAAGTTTCATAATAGAAACTCTCGTAGAAACTAATACAAAAAATATACATTTTTACCTTGAATTCACAGTTTGATTTAATTTTAAACGGATACTGGGTGTGTAAATATTATGTGATGTGGTTAATTTACATTGTTCCTGAAGAAAGAGACTCGAAACCTTTTTAGAAATTTTGATTTTACCATATATTATATTTATATTACTACTTTACTACCGCCTTTACGTCGGTCTCTAAGTAAATATCTGGTGTAGGCCTACCTGTTTCAATAACTTTTCTTTTTTCTTCAAAGGAAAACGCTGAAAATCCTTTTTCGAATAACACAAGACAGATACACGCACACCGTACGATTTCCGAACTCGATGGGCCGGCACTCCATAATAAAATAATCCAAGAAACAAAGTCAATAATGTCAATAATAAACTATAAACCAACAAAACAGATAAGAGAGTTCTATAAACTACACAATTTTAATAAGACTGTGACAATTATTTACCCCCACACATAAACGTCGGACCCAAGGGCGTCTGAAGGAACTTTTCCAAGGGGGGGGGGGGAATTGGAATTATTTTTGTTTCTAGCACTTCAACAAACCTTCAATAAAAAATAGAGCAAAACACCTAATACTTATATTAAATAACAAAAAATAGCTAAACAAAATATTTAAAAATATTCAAATATAACAAAAAAAAAATACAACAAAAAATTTAATGTTATTCAAATTTATTGGAGAAAAGAAATGTTAATTTTCTTGAATCTTTTGCAAATTCATCAATAATTTTTTTAGTTAAATGTCTTTTTTTTCTTTTACAAATTTGCGATGAACACTCATCAATCATCATACATAAACCGTCCAATCGGTGCTCAGTCATGGCATTCGCTTACGGCCGGTTTGTGTGTGGTGTCCTGTCCTTCTCGTCTAAAAACGTTGCGTTCGTTGCCGTCATACTTTTTAATTTTGGCGGATTCGTTCCAGTGAGAAGGTATAAGAAATGTTTTAGTTTTCGGTTAAATGGCGGTTTGTTACACTTTGTGTTTTGTTTTTGTCGTTCATTTTTGGATTGGAAATTAGATGTGTTGGTTGTATATCTACTTGTATATTGCTATTATGACTAGCTGTGTAAATTAAAATAAAGCTTTATTTATTCTATTCTAATATTTTCCTTCGCTATTTAGTGAAGATTTTTGAATTCCACATTTCATTTTATGCAACAAGAGTTCGTTTTACCAATTTTGTGAATTGAATTGTATCTCAATAAATATGTATATCCCAGTTAATATCTCAAATCTACTTGGGCCAAGTGCGAGACGCTCTACGAACGGAGTGCCTTACTGGCAAAAAAAACTCGAGACAAATACGCTCGCGCTTCCCATACGA
Source organism: Polydrusus pterygomalis (assembly GCA_963969555.1). Lineage (NCBI taxonomy): Eukaryota > Metazoa > Arthropoda > Insecta > Coleoptera > Curculionidae > Polydrusus > Polydrusus pterygomalis. The sequence continues at coordinate 2,965,101 of OZ018381.1, read as the reverse complement.
ACTATACGAAGTCGTTTGCAAAGCGTTCCTTTAACAACTTAGCTAAGCAAAGATTATCACTTTGCCTTGCTGTTTAAAATAATTAAATGGAAAGTACCTATTATCCTCGTCTAACTGCCGTGGAGTACATTTGTTATAATGAAAGCTAGCGTTTGACATTCCACTGCAAGGCGCCAAAAATGGTCTAATTTTGAATTAGGCAAAAACTGATTCTGTTTTGTTTATCCTAAGGGATCTAAATAATAGCTTTCTTGTAAAGTTATAGATGGAAACTGATAGAGCAGAAACATGTTGCTTCTTGGGAGTTTTTCTGGGCTCGAATCTCACTTGGTTTCTTCAAATAGATCATATTTTTAGAAAAAGTCGTATCACTGTTCTATATTATGGCAATTATTAAGGGATAAGGTAGATTATTATTAATACTTTATTATTATTCTTATATTCAGTCCTGTCTTAATTACGCTATTTTGGCTTGTAGCAATTCTTTAAAAGATGGGGAAATCCTGGTGCAACAAAAGAAAATAATTCGAACAATATTTTTAAGCCTAAAACAACCCCTAAGCTATCTTTTCATATTGAATTGCGTGTATTTGGTCAAGACAATATCGAGGGTCGCAGTGCAACACCTCGTATGTTTTTTTTAATACTTTTGCAGTAGAGCCAAAAAACGGCATAATAAATAAGGTGCAATAACTCGTATTATTCTTTATTGTATCTGAAAAATCAAAACGCAGGACCTCGTATAACAAAAGTCAATGAATTGGGGCAATTTTAGTATTTATAACTTAAACAAATACACAAAACAAGTTTCTATTTACCGTGAAATATAGTTAGTTAGGCATGCATGCTAATATATTTATTTATTAGATAGTATTAATATAAAATAATGCTAAATACTGTGTGCATCTCTTACCTTCACCTTTTCTGTATGGAATCACAAAACTAATGCTTACGAGGTAATGAATTATAAAATTGCGGGAAAATTTTACAAGTTCCTGCATTTACCAGAATAGTAAAATATGGGAACTATAATGTTATTTTTGCCCTTCATTAATAGATGGCGCAACGCATTCTGCACGCTTTAATACCAAAATATCAAAATTGAAAAATGTGCAGATACGAGGTATTGCACTGCGACCCTCGATATATCATAATTTCGGGGTCGCTATAGGTAACAACGAGCATTACAACCTAAGAGTAAATTGTAATATAAACATACCTCGTAGATTAAGCTCTGTAGCAAACAGTCCTCTCGTATTGCCAATCAAAATTGTTTAACAAATCGCATAACATTAAACGGTTTACTAACATAACATAAATAAATTTAAGTCTGAGGTGAAAAGGCTACTTTGCAGAAATGCTTTCTATTTCGTTTAGGAATATTTAACTTCTGGCTTTGAATAGGGTATGAGAGTCGAATAACTCAAAATGTATAAATTTAGTACGACCAAAAATTCAGAAAATTGCTTTCCTTAAATGCAACGTAGGTATATAAAAAAGGTTTTATCTGGGATCTGGGTTTGTGAATGCATCAGCGCATTGAGTGTACTTCTCCCAGAGGAAGACCCTCGATGAGCTACTGGTTATAGTTAGTTATTGGTAATAAAAACCTTTGTGTAAACCAAAATAAAAATATCAGCAAAAAATCTATTGATTTTACCGTCAAAAGCAACCCAAATGAGCAAGTTTGGGCGTGGCACCCCAAAAAATTTACGCTTTTTTTCTTTATTGCTGACGATGAGGTAATAACGTTGATACCTACTCAGGGTGTCATCCACCCTTGCGAAGCCACCGTTCCAGAGGCCATACGAAATAGAGAGCTGAAATTCCACATTTCCTGCGAGTCTAGGCACTAAACCCTTCGCTTGAAAAAACTGCTTTTGTCTGAAATTATTCTCTTTCTATTGATGAACTTTTCGGCATTAGCCCAACCATTCATTTACGTTTTATTTTTAATATTTTTAGGTGGGTATTTCAAAAACCAATTTTACAAAGTATATTATAAGAGTCGCATAAGGGAACAACAAAAACTTCATAAACATTGATTACGAGTTTAGAAACCCTTACAAATTTTATATTTAAAGTGTTTGACGGCTCTTCGATCCTTTGAAAGGGGCCTACGAAGGGTCCCTCATCTCACGCATAAAAATTGATTGCACAAGTTGAAAAGATATTTACATTTTTATCAAAAATATTAATAAATTGAGCGTCCGTCAAATACAATTAATACTGTAAGAAGTTCATTAGAGTGATAACGAACGACATTTTGAAAGTTGCCACTATCAACATTATAATATAGTCAGCAGCGTATTATGAATAGGCCATAATACACGATTGCGGCGAGTGTTAAAATCATTCAAATGTATCCGGTACCCGTTGTAGAAATCATATATCGCATAAACTGGTGCAGCTTGGCTGGTTAAATATGGGTAACAGGCGTTGATTGCATGCAGTTTGTCTGTTTCATCAAATAGTTATACCAGATTTAGGGATCGTCTTATACCCTATAGAATCGAAAAATTTTAAAAATCATTTTCTTAACAGATATATACTTATACAGAGTTTATAACGAAATTCCTGAAAGCTTAAGTCCAAAAATCACACGTCATTTAAATTTGCATACAAAAAGGTCTTATTAAGCCAACAATATAAACATTTTAAAAGACATTTTTTTATAATTTTTTTGTTTGTTTAACTTATAAAAAAAAACATTTAAAAAGAATCCAGTTAGTATCAATCGATAAAAAGATATCTTTATACTGCCGATATTGCAAGTTGGCCAGGGAAAAAGCCGGACACGTTGCCGAAAAAACAATAGAAATAAGGACAAAAAGAAAAATGAACCTTCTTTTTAGCGTTTATAGTTTTTGTCGAAATGTTTGATATAGAGAACCATTTGTTAAACGATAATCTTCTTCGCAAATTAAGTATAATATTATGCCACTTTCAGCTAAATGTAGAGAGTAAACACTACACACTCTTTTTAATTTGTCCAGTTGTTTCTGGGAACTGCTTTTAATTTTTTTTTTTTGGAATTCTAAGTAGCCGGAAATTCTAAGGTAGATAGTTTCTTACCTTGTTTTAAGGAGTTATGGTAATTTGATTGGTTCTGAGACTGCAAGTTTTATTTTCGGCATGATTATTTTAAAATAATGCCGTGGTTAATCAAAACAATCTAGCCTCATTTTCACTATTTATACAGACAATAATATTATCGTAAACTATAATATTGTAAAACCGACATTATTTTTGCTGTTGTGTTATTACACACACAAATGCGAAACGAATATTACAACGAGCAATAAAAACTTAAATTTCCACAATTGTTTATGGAAAAAAAAACACAAGAAAACGTATCGGTTTATTAATTATTCAGTTGAAACAACATTAAACTATAATTTACACTATATTGAAAACATCATTCACACATTTTTTACAAAAAAATACAGATAAACATGACAGACACGTGTTTTTAGAAGTCTGACACCGGTAAATGATCGATCTATTTTTGCACTTGCATGCATTCAGTTCCGTCACATGCAGGCAACCAGCGTTACAGTTTTGTGCATTGAATACTCAAAAAGATTCTATCTTACTTTTATTATTCTAAAATTCTATATTTGTATACATATGCAACCCTAAAAACATGATTCGAATTTAAAGGCAACGGCGTGAACGGCGAAGGGCACCGTAGTCGTTAGTTTTCTTTTGAATTCGGTTCCAGTGACGCATGCCTATTTGTAGGTAATATATAAGAACTATTATTTTGGTCATGTGTAAGTTGAGTGTTAGCAACACTGTGCCAGAACTGCCAGATATTAACTTTAGAAACACTTTTGAAAATCGTTTCAGAAGGATACGTTTATAATCCTCACATGGTAATGGTAATAATAATAATAAACACCAGTATGTACCTGGCGCTTTTGCAGAATTTTCATATTGCGAGAACGAGAAATTTCGAGACTCTCGCCAGATCAGACGAGCGAACATCTTGCGAGATCTTAGCGAGGCGACATTTGGAAAAAATTATGGTGTCGTATTGTGGGGTAATAATTCTCCATCGGCCGTTCAAGCTTTTAGACAGCAAAAGAAAGCTGTTCAACTGATTTCCTATGCTGGTTACTATGACCACTGTCAGCCCCTTTTTAAGAGGGTTGGAATTATTCCTCTACCTTCTTTGTTTATACTCTATTAACAGCTCGAAATTCATTAAAACAAAAATAGTGTTTCCTTAAATTGTAATTTTCATAACTACTCAACTAGAGGTTCTGACTTAATCAGACTTAAGAGCAGTAACCCCTTTTACCACAATGAAAATTGCCGGACGTTTTGCTGGTCAAACGAAAAGAAAAAATAAAAATTGGTATTTAGAAAATAAATTCTACTTTAAATACCCCATCCAGAAAAGTAATGACGATCGAAAATATTCCCAAATTTTTTTTTAGAATATTTTTTATTTTTAGTAATTTTGTAATATCTTAAATAATTCTTTATTGGTCAAAAGCAAAATGACTTTCCCGGGTGTAGAATGTTGTACCAAACAATTTTTCTTTAAGCCATTTTTCAATATCGGCCTTACTTTTTTCTCAAAAACGTTGGGCGCTTAAAGTGAATTTAAGCGTGTAAAGTGGCTACGTTGTTTTAACTATTTTTTTTCCTGTTGTAGTGTAAGAAATAATAAAATATATTAAAAAATTACTTGAAATCCTTAAAAATAATAATAACTTTCTATGTAACTCCGACATTCACCCACTATGGCACAAGGTCGGTTCACTTTATTCGGTCATATAGGTACAGACTTAGTAAATCTATAAATTATTTGCTCAAAATTAAGCTTTATAATCTGCTTCCCGCAACGGTTAAAGCTGAAACGAAAAACAAAATTTAAAGATGTAATCTCAGTGGTAGAATACTTTGATATTTATTCACGAACATCAACATTCAAATTCTAACTCTTTGTTTTTATTACTGTTTGTTTATAATAGTTGTGTATGTTATGTTCTTCTACAATTATGTTTTAATATAAATTTTAATGTACATAAATACATGCTTCATACTTTATATTATGACTTGCTAAAATTTGTAATTTACAAAAATGTAGTCATATAAAAATATGTTTAATATATGTCTAAAATATTTGCGACTATCCGAGACCCACTGTATGTAGGTAGTAAGAATTTTATATGAAAAATATGGTGTTTAATCACCGTCATAGGTCTAAAAACGACATAATATGAAATATTCATTTATTTAAAATATTAAAATAAAAAATTTTAAAAAAATTAAAATGATCGTTAAAGCATATTTCAACAACAATTATTTAGTTCTAAAAAATATACACTCATATATTAACTTGACTCCTCACTTTCGTCTGATAATTCTTGATCTGTGGAAGATGGGCTTTAAAAATTATGATCTGGTTCTTCTAACAATTGCATAACAGTTTGGTCTAAAGTGGATTTTCTTTTTGGTGGGTGATGCATACTAGTAATTAGTGGATCAGATAAAACAAGTAGACGACAAAGTATATCCTCGTTAGATTTTTCAAGAAAAAATTTGCGAGAAAATCTTTCTATCGTTTAAACATCTTATTATTAGCTTCCTGGGCTTCCTTACTTAATTGTCCAATGGGTAATATTGCGTTCTGTATAATAATGGTATCATGAATTATTACCTTATGTACGGTAGGGGGCTTTGGGTACCATAAATATTTTTTAACATAGATATGTGCTGTCTTCCTGCTTTTATGTTTTCCAGAACTGCATAGTTTGGGAAACTAATGGATGAATCTAGCGAACTAGTGTTTGTTTGAAGGTGGTAGACAATGAAGTAATATCAAAAAAATTACCTTGTCGGACTTCCGACAAGGTAATTTTTTTGATAGCGAACTAGTGTTTTCCTCCAAAAACCTATTTTTAATTCTGTAAGAACTGGACCACCTTTTTTTAGAAGCCAACTTTGAGAACGATCCTTTTTTTGATCTTATGTTGCAAATTTTGTAATATATTTCTATTAATGCAATTGCTTGTAAAATGGTTGACCATTAAATAAAATAAATAAGTAAATATAGAAATTCCCAGTGTTGAAAACATTTTAATAAACTCCTCAAATATAATATTTGAATGGCTCTCTGAGCCCTAAAAGATGTTCAATATTCCCGTTGATAAAAGAGGTTTATGTTATATATAAACCTTCTCTTTGCAAAGGCCCTTGTGTAAATAGAACGACTTGAAATTCAACATCAGCTTTTATATTTATACGAGTATTGCCTGGTTTGCTGTTGATGGTAGATATTATTTAAAACTCCTCTAATAAAAAGAAGTAAGGAAATTTAACGTAGATCGAAATAATCTGGAGCTAATATTTGGCTACAACTTTTTTTTGAAGTTGCAAATTCCTTTTGTAGAAAAAATGGTAATTGGTAATCTAAATATCACAAAAAATAAACCCTTATTTTTAACCAAAATATACCCTTTATGGATTAAATAGTGCATTTTTTAAAATATGGAGAAATCGTTTAGGTTACTTTCATTTAGCGCTATATGATGTCTGATGGTATGGTGTAGGTACTTTAGTGAAAGTGCAACTTGCATGACTGCAAACCCAATTTCTATGATATATAAATGGTGTGTAGATTCAAGGTTTATTTGTAAGTATTTATTTTCCCCTTAACCATAAACTTGATCCTTTGTTGTCAGTAACATACTTTATAAAAAATAAATACTATCTTATTTGGTTTTACGTGGTTGTAAAAATAAATGTTCTCATATAAAAAAAAACATTCTTCGTTAATTTTTGTGTTTTATTAAGCCGTATACCAACTGATAAATGTCTTTAGGTAAGAACTTCTAGGTACGCCATTTTATTTTTATTATGATTTCCTTACTTTATTTTCTCAAAATAAACATCACTGGTAATAGTCTGGGGCAAAATATACCTATCGATTAAAAAGTATTATATTTAAAATAAGACCATCAACTGGCCATGTTTCCTTTTATTCTTTAAATCTAGGTACCTATACCTAGGTATATAACTGGCTCAAAACGTCACTGTCACCAAAGAGATTTAATTTGGCTAAATAAAAGTAAGGAAATCTAATAAAAAGTAAAATAAAATGGCGAATACGTCACTGAGGGCCAATCCTAAAAAAAAGGAGCTCAGAGAAAGGTAATTTAGTAGGTAGACTACCAATGATGAAAATAATTTTTTTTTTATTTTTTACCACTGCATCATACATTTTTTTAGGGCAATCGTCTTTTAGCAGCAAAAAAATAATATTTAAAAAACGACCATATTTAGGTTAAAAAATCATTTTAAACAATTAACCTTCGTAGGCCCGAGTTCCATTCCCGGTGCCGGCAACGTCGATGTTAAATTTGGAATTTGGTTTAAGAGGTGGCGCCGTCTTTCGGAAGAGACGTTAAACTGTGGGCCCCGTGTCATGGATGTTGGCACGTTAAAGAACCCTACCCTCGACAAAGAGGGATTCGGCAAAATTACCAGATAGTGTGTGACAAATTCCCTGGCGTCGGTGATTGGCCTCGTTGCGGAAAAAGGCCGACGTAAAATAAATAAATAAAAAAAAAAAAAAACAATTAACCTTGTAGGCTAAAACTGAGTTGTTTTTACAGCGCCTATTTAATGCAGATTTTTTTGCTACTACTAATGGATTTCTGGCTACGGCTAATAGATTTTTCTCTTAGTGTGTTTTGTGGCGGCTGATCACAATTGAAAAAGTTAGAGCCCAAACACAGGGCTATGAAGTTATTTTTAAGGCCTGTTGGCCAAAAATATCAAATAAAAAAAAAACTTAATGAATAATTAAATGTAGCATAATAAGGACATTGTCTCAGATCACAACACACCAAATAAAGCGTGTTTCTCGATATTAGAAAGAAGAAACATTCCTATTAAATTTTGAAGCTGTAATTTCTGCATACTTTGACTGGTTGTTATTAAACAAATCGGACAAGGGACGACCCAATTCTTTCACCTGCATTTTTTCCAAGGAAAGCGCAGAAGGTCGCGAATTTTTATAAAAATGATTTGATTCATTTTGAAACGCGATAGAGGATTAAAACAAATGGATCAACTGAACCCCAGATAACACACAGTTAACCTAACATCCAATCTACAACAATAACTAAATGATGATTGAAATACATCTTAAAGTTAATATTTCCGCAAGAAAAACAGTATTAAAGAAATTGCTGTCATCTGATATCAAGGTGGCTTCCCACGGCCCGTAATTTTACAGGCCGGGCCGCGCCGCGACGGAAAATCTGACAGCGCGTAGATCGGAACAGACTTCAGGCGGAACTCTTCCCACGGCGTGTTTGTGCCGAAGTACCTTTTCAAAACCAATCAGCTGTTTACATATTATGTATTTTTGTGTTTACTGGTGTTCGGGGTTGGTGATTACCATTGGTGATTGCTAACAACTTATTTTTGGTGATTATCAGTAATGTCGAAAGAAGAAAAAACTGTTGCCGCAGCCGCTGTCATACTTTTTAACGGGTATTATTTACTCAAGAATAAAAAAAAAATAAAAAAAGGCGATTTTTCATATAAATTAATAAATTCGTAAGCAATTTCATTTGTCCACTCCATATTTAACACTTAAAAAACACCAAAAGCAACTTGTTGCAGAGTCGCAAAAACAATTGACAATGACCCCTATCGTCACAAAACAGGTCTGCACAGGCGTGAACGCGCCTTTGAAGTTACCGACTCGCCGCGGATTCGTCGCACCTCCTCGCGCCACCTCAGGCGACCGTCTTCCCACGGCGCGTTGGCGCGAGCTGGCGCGGCCCGGCCTGCAAAAACGCGGGCCGTGGGAAGCCACCTTCAGGTAGCGGTAGCAAAGACGAAGGACTAGCCCGATTGGTACTAATCGGCTAGACAGAACAAATCACGTGAAAATCCTTCAATCGCGGCAGATTTATCTGGCTAAGGCACAAAATCCTTATGAGCCAGTAAGAGAGAAAGATATATTTTATCTCTCTCTGTATTTTATGCGACAGCCTGGCTAAGCATATGGAATTTTCTTGGCACGGCGAGGCGCCAGGAAATCTTTGCTCTGTTAGCCGTTAGGCATCCACGTCTTATTTGAAATTATACCCAAAAAGAATTAACGTCGGGAGAAGAAGACAAATTTATGAGTACGGATAAATACCGTGCGAGCAAAAATTATTTGCATCAAAGAGGGCCTTGCATCTAAGGACGTAATACTTAGCCGTAGAGGTTAATACCTGTTGGTTGTCAGTAATTACCTGAATTAAGAATCAATCAGTTATTCCATTATCTTTGACAGTCGACAAAAATTTCCTAACGTTGCTTTTATTGCTAAAGATTTTTATCATAGCCTGAAAAGAACCGTAGCTGTGTTTAGGAAAACAGGTTCTATATAATACAAAAAAGGAGCAGGAAGAACATCTATAAGAACAGAAGAACTTGTTGCAAACGTTCGTGAAATAATGAAAAATACGACAACAACTTGTATAAGACGCCTGTCCCAAGAAGTGGGAAGATCTTATGGAACATGCAGGACTATTCTTAAGAAGAAGCTAAATTTATTTTCTTATAAAGTGCAAGTATTCCAAGAAATACAAGCCGCATATTTTGAAAGACGCAGGAATTACTCTCAATGGTTTACCCAAAATTTATTAGAAAGAAATGATTTATTAGACCTGACATTTTTTCGGATGAAGCCTGGTTCCACCTCTCCGGTTATGTGAATTCCCAGAATACACGTATGTGGAGTAGTGAAATTCCCTATTTTTTTGTAAAGTCCACATTGCACCCTCAAAAAATTGGTGTCTGGTTAGCTGTTTCCCGAAGAAGAATTGTTGGTCCTATTTTTTTCCATAACACAGTTACAGCACAGCGGTATAGAGACAATATTTGGAATTCATTTGTGGAGCAATTACTTGACGACGAACTACGTTTTGGACGGTGCAACAGCAGCCGAAACTATTAACTACTTACGCAATTTTTGAGATATTGAATTCCCACCTAGATCACCTTGTTTAACGGTTATGGATTACTTCGTTTTTCCTCATTTAGAGAACACTATTTTTAAAAACACCAGTTGCAAATTTAGAACAATTACAAGTAAAAATTATCGAAGGATGTGGTAACATTTCTCCAAAGATGCTGGTCAACACTTTCGAAAATATGAAGAGACGTGTGAATTTATGCTTGGAGCATGGCGGTGGCCAATTTCAGCAATTTATGTAATTATTTTTCTTTTTCTTTCTGTATATTCTTACTTTGTTAATTTTGTAAACAACAAAAATAACTTTGTATTTGTCTACTTATTTTATTACTCATTAGTTTGGCTTATCATGTCATAACATGAATTTGACAAAATTTTAAGCTGTACGATTTGGTTAGATATATCATCCCCATATCATTGTGATCTAAACCAAGCCCTCTTTGATGCAAATAATTTTTGCTCGCACGGTAGTTTATTGTACAGGTGGGTAGGTGGATAGGGCCATGGCACTGCACAATATCAGCTAGTGAAATGACTACTCTGACAATATTCTTTGTTACATTCTAATCAACGACACATGGAAGATTACACGAATATATTTGTTAGTCGGATACATTTTATACAAACAAAATCCCATCAGTTTAAAAGGATAGCACCGACGCCTCTTTGGCCTAATTGGGCATATGTCAATAAAAAGGGGTTAACTTCATTATCAGATAGGGCCATGATGGATGAAGTATGTAAATCAGTACAGTTCATAAGGTTTTACTTTTTATATTTTTATACAGCGGCGTGCTGTTAATAGTAATTTAACAAACTAGTGTATTAATAAGGGCGACTAATAACCGAGACAATTTTAACGAGTGAGCGCAGCGAGCACGTTAGTTTGTTAAGATTATTAATCGCTATTTAATATACGCGTTAGTTACAATACTTTTCCGTCGATTGTCTTGTTAATAGATTATATTTTTTTTAATTTAGAACCAAACTACATATTATAACAAATTTTTGAATTTCAAACTTATTGACATCGACAGAAACTATGGCAACGCCATTATGTAAGCGGCAGTGCGTGCTTTGTATTATGTTTGGTTGCCTAAAATCGTTTATTAATAAAAAAAAATCATGCAATAATAGGGGCCATTAATGTATGATTTTTTATACATTAATTAACGTTTTAAATACATGGTCGACGGAAAATCAACATTTCTCAACCATTTTTTCATATTTTTCAATCTTCCAGCGTGGTGAAGTAAAAGTTACGGAGATGACTTAAAAAACCACATACTGAGAAACATTATGTTCAAATGGACAAGAGGATTAAAACGATAAGTTAGTAGCGCGTCCCCGCGGCTTCGCTAGCGCCATTCGATTGTTATCGAACAAGACCGCGGATTTATGTTACAGGTACTAATCAGTGGCGGCTGGTGATAAAAATTAACGAATAATTATATAATACAGCTTAATAAGAACGTTGTCTTAAGTCACAATACTTAAAAAAGTGTATTTCTGGATATTCTAAAGGAAAACAGAGATAGAATAAAAATTTCTATTTCGTAGCCGTGATTTCTACCCACTTCGATTGTTTGTTCGGATTTGTAGAAACAGCAAAACGCAGAAAATCGCGATTGTGTTAACACGTTGAATACGACTGGCCACTATTATGGCCACAAAATGTTGTAAAAATGTACCGCGGCTACTATACTATAGTGGCCGGCATTTTACAGAATTTTAAACGAGTACTGAATGGCCGCGGTACAAAATAGAAGGTTTGATTTAGTTGTGTGGAACAGCGGAACACAGAAAAAATTCAGAAAACGCCCCGCCCACCATGGCCACTACATATTGGCCATATAGTCCTTACTAGTGGTGGGCAATCCGGATCTATTTTGGGATTCGGGTCACCAAATCCGAATCAGTACAAAGATCCGGCAATGAGCCGGATCCCGGGTCTTGTTCCAAAAATCATAAAGCAAATCTTCTCAGTTCTCGGCTCAGTTATTCTGTCAGGGTCACGATCCGTGCATCATTGATCATTTAAACGATCTTACGCAGTGGCGCCATCTAACATTATTCTAATGAACTAAGCTGCTAAAAGTATAGTTTTCTTGATTGACATGATTGATTTATTTGGAGAAGCACTGATGCAGGAAGCCAGTAGATAACTGTAAATTATAGCTACATCGGCACCATGTGAAAGGATTTTTATTAAAAGTTGTCAAATATTAACAGAAAAAAGAAGTAGACTAAGAAGCTCAAAAACTAGTGAAATTATTTTTTTACAATGACATGTTAACCTCTAAAAATATAATATGTATTTATTTGTTTCAGTTTTGATGTAAATTATAAATCTTACAACTCACAATTAATATTATTTAACACACGTAAAATATATACCTAGCCTAGACAAACGCAACCTACAATACAATAAACACAACAGTAATAAATCGCCACGCTTAGTTCGCTCTTCCAACACTGCAACTCGCATATCAGGCATCGAAACGACTTTAATATCTTCCAACGGATCCAAGAGCCCCGAGTCCACGAGCCACTCTCCACCGCATCGCAGCTCGTAGCGCTGTAGCGGTGAATTCTTCCCCTACGCCGAACGTGAACCTAGCGGTCAACAATCAAATCAAATAGATCCGTGATCCGTTTGGATCAGTATGAATCTTTCTTAAGATCTGTCTCACTGATCCGGCTCAGATCCGATCCGCCCATCGCTAGTCCTTACATTAGTCGTTTGTTTACATGTGTGTGCTGAATGGGTGTCTTGTTCGATTTAGGCTGCTTTTGTACATTTTGAGTAACAAACTGTACCAAATATAAAGTTTTGGCCTTCATAGAAATGATTATCAAAAGCTTAATTGATGTTAAGACAAATTGAAATATGGAAAAAACTGCAGTGGATCTTAATAAGAATTCGTTTCATTACTTGGAACTTATCCCGAAAGACAGACATAGTTCAAAACCCTCCAAACGGTGTCAACAATGTTCTAAAAATAACATACGAAAAAGAACCAGATACCAATGCTCTAAATGCGAGGGAGCTCCAGGTTTATGCATTCATCCTTGTTTTAGGATACAGCATACAAAATACAGAACTGTGATTTTTGTTTAATAATGCTTACTTTATTCATGACCATTATAGTGGCCATTGGTGCATTGGGCTTATATTTAATTGATTCAGTCAATACTTGGTGGAAATCCATAATTATAGTATTATGGGATATACAGTAAAACAAAGTTAAACTTGTAAATTTCCACTATATTTGTATTATAGGATAGTGTTCAACTTTGTTTTACTGTATCCCATAATACTATAAGGCTTATATTTTTTCAAAATAGACCAGTGGCCACTATAGTGGCTCAAGGTCAGAGTTGTTAACGTCATCAATCATTTCTGTCTAAGTTTTATGTTAATATGTCAATCCGTTCCCGAGTTATCCACTGCTGTACAGTAGTATAAAACTGGTTAAAGCATGCTGGTACTCAACATGTTAATAAACTGATTGTTATTGATTATAAAATGCAAAAAAATAAAACAGACTGATCAATCTAAACATGGTTAACACACCGACCTAATTTAACATCTAACCAACAACAATAAATACTAAACTATTATGATATATATTTTAAAGTTAACATTTCGACAAGGAAACTCGTATTAAAACAGCTTTGCCATCTGGTATCTGGTAGTGGTAGCAAAGACTACAGTCTAACCCGATTGGTACTAGCCGCCTAGAAAAAATAACGCACCTGAAAATTCGCCAATCACGGCCTGATTTGAGGGTCTGGCTAAGCAGAAAATCCTTATGAGCCAGAAAGAGAAGGAAATATATTTATCTATCCTCTGTTTTATGCGACAGCGTGGCCAGGCCTATGCATATTAAAAATTTTCGGCACGGCGAAATGCCAGGGAGTCCCTCGCGTTTTAAATCCCTCATCCTCCGCTCCTCGTGATTTAAACTCGACGCTCTGGCAATAATGGTAGCTGTCTAAACTTTGGTTAATAATATACTATTTTTGATGGTTCACTTCACTTTATTGTTCCAATCAAATGTCATTTGTCGTAAGTTTTATTCATGAAAATAATGCCAAAAATAATATTTTCATTTTCTATTTTTTTCCTTCATTTTAAGTTTATAAAATAATTTTTTCTATTTCACGTTCATAATAAGCTCAGTACGAACCGCATTTGCGGATCGCAATGAAGCTATTTCGATACGCGTTTTTTCTTTATTTGATGTTGGTAACATTTAAATGTTTTATTTCATTGACTGACATTTGATTGCCTTTGTGATTTACGAGAAAACCCATTTTTCGCAGAAGAAAACTAGCTTGATAACTTACTTTTTTATTCTGTGTGGATAACAGTCATGTATGTTGGTTGCATAAATATATAAATCAATCTTTTGTAGATGCTTCAAGCTATAATTTTCTGCCAAATCCTATCCAAAATTCAATCTACTAACCTTCTAATGTCGATTTTAACTTCAACTTTATTTGAATTTTCCATCTTCCCTATACTAAATTGCAATGCCGTGACGTAAAATCACGTCTTTTGAAATTCGAAAAAAAGTAGCAAAATCTCCCGAATTTCCGAACGCTGTATATGTACCGAATGTACAAGGATCACACAACGGATTCCGTCCAATTTCAAATCTCATATCGCTAAAATAACTTTAGAATCTCGTGGTGAAAATGGGTCAATAAATCAAAAAATGACAGTTTGCAAAATAATTTTTGTTGTCCAGAGGCTGCTATGATAAAAAAATAGTATCACCATAAAATTTAGACATAAAAATTTACAAAATTTGAAGGATTTATTTTCTTTTTAAAATGTATTTTTCTTGATTATAAAAGGTGAAATAGAAAAAAATGTATAAAGCACATGTTTCATAAGGCGTTTTAGCGCCCGTGTCAATAAAAAAACTCGCCACTTCGTGGCTCGTTTTTTAAAATAGACGCGGGCGCTAAAACCGCTTCTTATGAAACTCGTACTTTAATATACTATTTTCTAATTTTGTCTCGAAACAGATCTATTTCGAACGCGCTAGCGAGTTCGTGATAAATCTATTTCGAACTCCGAATTTTATTATTTAAAGGTTGGCCCTACATGACATGTTATTTTTCACCGTTTAGCATAGCATTCTAGATAACTAATATTTGTTAGTCCAAATATGCAAAATACTACACGAACCCACGTATGTATGTTTGGTTGCCTAGATCTACAAATCTGTATGTATTGTTTTAGTTCATTAAAAAACACATATTAAATAATAACTTTATTGACGGAGAACTATTTTGCTTTTGTAGATGCTTCAAGCTATCATTTTCTGCCAAATCCTATCCAAAATTTAATCTACCAACCTTCCAATGTCGATTTTAACTACAACTTTATTTGAATTTTCCATCTTCCCTATACTAAATTGCAATGCCGTGACGTAAAATCACGTCTTTTGAAATTCGAAAAAAAAGTAGAAAAATCGCCCGAATTTCCGAACGCTCTGTATATGTACCGAATGTATAAGGATCACACAGTATTCCGTCCAATTTCAAATCTCATATCGCTAAAATAACTTTAGAATCTCGTGGTGAAAATGGGTGAATAAATCAAAAAATGACAGTCCGCAAAATAATTTTTATTGTCCATAGGCTACTATGATAAAAAATAGTATTACCAACATAACATTTAGAAATAAAAATTTACAAAATTTGAAGGATTTATTTTCTTTTTAAATATGTATTTTTTATTGAAAAAACTACAAATTAGAAAAAATAGTATAAAGTACGTGTTATATAAAGCAGTTTTATGCACTTGTCCCGTTATAAAACTCGCCGCAAGCGGCTCGTTTTTAACATGGGCACGTGCTACAAAATGATGCTTTATAAAACGTGTACTTTAATACACTATTAATGCTATATAGGTACTTACTAATACACCGTACCGGCAAGCCTGAAGTTACAGGGCAGCTCTTAATGTAAAGAAATGAATGCAATATGGACTTGACGCGAGTTAAAAAGAGATCGATTAAAGTTGTCAACTTCTGTTCAAAAGCGATTCAATCCCATTCGACCCTCGCGCATTTCCTCCTTCATAAAGTCTATTCACCCAGTAAACCTGCAAGATGGCCAACATGTCATATGACAAAAGTCATTAAAAATGCAAAAAATTATTTTATTTAGCTGGAATCTGACTTTTGTCATATGACATGTCGGCCATCTTGCAGGTTTACTGGGTGAATCGACTTTAGCAGCAAATACGTTCCAATAGCGAAGCACCTGTGATAGCCGTAGCCTCGTAAGGGTGGCTCGAACTCATGTTACATGAGGGGAACAGGAAAACGGTGTTGCTTGTTTTAAGTCTTTCATTATTCTCTATCTATTGTACATTTATTATATCAAAAACCGATTCTGACCTGGGTTGCCCCCGTTGGTCAGCACAAATGTAATATTGCTTATCTATTATTAATTATTATAACAATTAACTTAAAATATAAACTTATGGGGAAATGCTGAGTTGGATACTTTTGTAATGTCCGGCTTTATGAATAAATTAATAATACAGGATGTGTCGAAAGTATCCATCACACACCCATCGCGATGTTTATTGTTTTCGTTTTCTATCTTGACTGAATTTTGTAGGTAAACGTCTCGGTAAACGTAGATACGGTGAAATCCTCATGGTATTTTGAAATATATAGAGACTGTCCGCGGATAGGGTTTACAATAGCACAAATGGATAAAAAATTAAATTTTTGGGAAAGTCATTCTTTATAAAAAGTTTTGCTTGTAAAAAAATGCAGTTCACGAAGAGAACATTTTGATTTTTTATACAGGGTTCGCAAAAACTTCAGAAACATGATTTTTCTCCCAAGAGTAAACTACCTTTATTTTTTTTTTTTTTGACCAAAATAACAATTATTAGAAAACTTATTTAGAATAACGTTTGTAATTTAAATCCGAGATTTAAAATAAATCTTCGATTTTTTTAGTTTTTTTAGTTTTTAGAGGTAAAAGAATTTTTTTTGGATAGCAGCATTAGCGGTCGAAATATATACATGATCAATCAAAAAGTTTCAGATACTGATTTTTGGTGTCACCAGAAATATGTATTTTTAATTTCACAAATGAAATGACCCCGGAATTGACACAAAAAAGTCTTAAAATAACAACAAATAATAATTTCATAATTTGCTATTCAAACACTCCTTCATATTCAATACATTTTTCCAGCTGTAAACGAATGTGGTCAAAACTTCTTCGCATTTCTTCAATGGAAATTGTTTGAACAGCTTCAACAATTCGCTGTTTTAGAAGCTGTACGTCGTTCTCAATTGGACGGGAGTACACTGATTGTTTAAGGTGCCCCCAAAGATAGGCATCTGAAATAGTTAAATCGGGACTTCTTACACACAGAAAAATCTATTGCCATGTTGACCATAATAGAGTTAAATTGAACCTAAATTATTCACGAATATGAGCAAAGACAATTTATATTCCGCACAAACCTAATTTATTTCAAAAATTAATGTTTCTTTCACATATATCTTAGTCATACGTTAATTATAGTAATATTATAGTAAGGACCTATACTGTAAGCTTAACAGAAGACTTATTAATATTTGAAACAACCATAGTAATATAGTTTAACGGTTCAATGATATTGTTAAAAGAAATATATCTGAATCATAAAGAAACCCCAGAGTATGCACAAAATATAATCATGATATAGTCAGTTAAACCATAATTTAGTATTGTTAATATTACACAGGCAATAAATTATAGTCAATTCACCTATATTTTGTTATTGTCCTATAGTAAAATTTAATTTGTTTGAAGCTAAAGTATCATCATTTAGAGCCTTAGTTTGGGGCGATAATCACGTGCACCCGTTCCGTTTGAATGCGGCCTTGATTCTTTATTACTTTAGTAAAATTTTTCTTGCAACTTTTATTGAAAAATTGAAGATTTGTTTAAAGATCTTCCTAAGGAGGTCCTGCACAAGTTCAAAGGTAAGCGATGCTTTATTTATTTTTAATTCTATAGCTGCTTGGAATACCTATATTATAAGTATAACCTGCATCTGACCTAGTGTGGAAGTGTGGTACTACTTAAAATTTAGAGCGGAAAATAACTTGTGTTTTGTGTTGGTTAATATCAAGGTTTTTATTACACTGATCGTTTTCCTAAAAATAGAGCAAGTTGGACAAGGGACACCATCCTGCGGGTATACCTATATAGTTAGAAAAGCTGCAGGTTTTTTCTTTAGTTTTTAATGTATTTTTTTTTAGCAATTTAAACTTAAATGTTCAATTTATTAAATACATTTTACGTACATGAAGATACTTTTTCATTACTTGGGCAATTTTTATTCTTAGCCCTACGGAGGGGAATAATTCTTTAAGATGTTCTTGATTAATTTCAGACAAAATGTCTATTGTAATATCATTTTCTGGAAAAAGAATCGTCATACCATATCGAAAATTTAAGACAATTTATAAAATAAAACCTAAAATATACAGGGTATCTGTTATTTAGGAATAGAATATTTATTTAATCCTAATAATTACATAGGTTAATTGGCAAATTTTTGGTGCATATTTGTTTTGAGAAGCTTTGTCAACTGACATTACGATAAGGAATAGGGAATCAATTCTGGCAAAGCAGGTTAGAAAAACCCCACTTATCCCCTCATGTTTTTATTTTAAAATTGGAAACAAACAATGTTATTTGTTTTTAATTCTAGTAATTCAATGTTCGAAGATATCTACAAAGTTTACAGCATATTTCATGTTTTTCGTTTTCATTCATAAAAATATAATACCTGGGTAGATACATAGGATGTACCTGGGATGTAGTGTAAAAGTACCTAACCTTCATAATAATTATCTACTAATATTAAGCAACACAAAACACAAGTAGTTAATTTCCGCTCTAAATTTTAAGTAGTACCTACCCAACAAACATTTAAAGCCTTGGCGACCTCTCATTTGGAGAAAATGACCTATTTAAGTAAAAAATAGTCTATTTTTTACCTCCAAATCGGCTTTTTAGACGAAACGGCCAAAGAGACTAACTGTTTGGTCAAAACAAAGTAATTCGAACTTATTAATACGTGTTCAAAGTGGGAAAATATAAGAGGCCCAAGAGATGGTCCAAAAGAGTAGATAATTACCTTGTAAATCGACTTGATAGTTAGGTCTAAGGAAAGTCAGTAATAAACGCCCAACCAAGTTATTTTTTACCTTAGATTGGGCCTTAAAGCCCAATAATCTTTTAGGCCCATAAATGAAGAACAAATAACTTCGTTTTGTCTTTAATATATCTTCATGGTCAGGTTATAATGTGAACACTTTCTGAGGTGATGTATACCCTATATGAGTCTTACATTTTGTACTTAAAGCCCAGAAGGCTTTAAAGTATAAAATAGGTTATAGTTATGATTTAAATAATTTCTTTATAGCCTAATATTTTGTCCTCAAAGTGATTTTTACCGGATATAAAGCCGTATCTTCCAAAAATTATGTCTTTAAAGAGATTCTGGCTTAGAAAACTTGAATGAGGATTGTAAAGTTTATTGCACTGTGGTAATCTTCTCACTTGTGGGGAACATAAGAATAATCCAAGGAGGAGCTTGACCCTCTCCATTTTAAAATAATCAGTTTCCATTTTTTCGGCGAAATAAAATGGGGTCGCGTAGGAGCTATACAAAACGCCGGAACAAAGAAAAAAAACGTTGTACATTTATATTCGAACTATTCCAAAAAGTAAGGTTAGTTACATTATAATAGTGGCTATTAATCCGTTGCGAGACATTAATTCAGCAACCCCGATAGAAACATTTTATGGAGTAATTGGCCATACATAGGGCCTGCAGAATTCTTAAAAACCCCAAATTAGGCTTCATAGACACTTTTATTATTATAAAGTTATGCCATATAAACGAATATTTCTCCTAATTTAGACCTATCAAGACGGAAGATACAAAATAGGAAATTTTCTCCTAGCGTAACCTAATACGGGTTGACTTATAGGTCCAATTTTTTTTAAGGCCCAAACCACAGGAAATCACGACCTTTAGGAAACATATTTTACTGACGCCATATTTTTTTCAACATGGTGTATTATTTTCAATTAATTTTGTTAGATTACTTGTAACACTAAAGCAACAACAAATATATTACAAAAACCGAGCACAGAAACGAGCTAACTTACTCGTCCAAGCACTAAATATTGGCTACATATTAAATTTTTGGTATTTTCAATTTTAATTTACCTTGTTTTTTTTAATTAAATGCCTTTTTTCTGGGGCGCGGTTAGTTTTTCTAGGTAAAATTGAAATCTATACGAAAATTTTTTACGCGCACCCATTTTTTCACTTCACATCGATGAAATATTGATTTTTATAAGTATATACCTATCTATCTACTACCACTCCATTTTAAAAATCAATAGCGGCTGACATGACATGTTCTGATTTAAGAACCCTCCTGCCTCCTGTGCTTTGATACAAATAAAAACAAAATACTATTTTTATCTTTTTCTAAAATTGTGGTTATGATTTTCTATAAACTTCATAGCCCATAACAGGCCCAACATAGGCCCACATAGGTAAAATACGGGTAAAAAACACCTCTTTACTACCACGGAGAAGACTACTTGGCCTCGTCTATGAAGAACAATTCTCCTAATGACAGGTGTTTCTTACCACTTTATTACCTTGGTTTTATTCCCCACTAGGTGATAAAGTGGTATAAATTACTAACTTCTGACTATTTAAAGCGGTCCGTCGAGCTTTATAGTTAAAATATTAGGTAAAAGTCACCTTTTTTAGACTATAATTGTTTGTTGGGTACCACACTAGGTCAGATGTAGGTTATACTTATAATAGGTATTCCAAGCAGCTATAGAATTAAAAAAATAAATATAGCATCACTTACCTCTGAATTTGTGCAGGACCTCCTCAGGAAGATCTTTAAACAAATCTTCCATTTTTTACTATAAGTCGCAAGTAAAATTTCACCAAAGTAATAAAGAATAAAGGCCGCATTCAAACAGAACGGGCGCACGTGATTATCGCCCCAAACCGCCAAAAACAAAATGGTCGAAAAGAAGAATGCCGGAATCACAAGCCGAAATAGCGGGCGTCGGATATAAAAAGAACAAACAACGCTTCCTTCCTGCCCAGCCACCTGTGGCGACGCCAAACTAGTACACGTTGTACTCGTTGCTTGCGGTGTTGCCAAGTGTCAAAATTATAAATACTAGAAAGTAAAAAACCTAATATCACACAACTAGTACATAAGTACCTACTCGTATATTAGTCAAAAAGTCGATCTTGTTAAATTGCACTTTTTTAAAATAATTTACATGGCTCTTTTCGGGCAACTTATCTCTATCCAAAATTTTAAATTTGGTGTTTTTTAATTTTAAAATAGATAAGGTATCCGATATTTGCCTTTTTCGAACCAATTAGACCTGAGCAAACGAAAAACAAACGTTTACTTATATTTTTTAACATACATATTATACGTTCAATCTACAACAAATTTTGTATGTTTGGCAACGGTGACCTAATAAATATATGACCAAGATAATCAAAGATAAAGTGCATTTGCATTGACTAGTGGTATATTCAGATCAACAATAGCTTGGAGTTAAGGTGTAAATATGACTAGGGACATAAAAACCATAGTGATATTTTTTGTCCATCAATTCCTTAGGTATATTTTAAAGAAAACTGTTCTCTAATCAAAGATAAACGGTAACAATTTTTTTTTTTTTTTTTATTTATTTATTTTACGTCGGCCTTTTTCCGCAACGAGGCCAATCACCGACGCCAGGGAATTTGTCACACACTATCTGGTAATTTTGCCGAATCCCTCTTTGTCGAGGGTAGGGTTCTTTAACGTGCCAACATCCATGACACGGGGCCCACAGTTTAACGAACGGTAACAATTATTTATGGTTTACTCAAATATAAAATCTGGTTTAACGTAGGTTAACTATTATTACATTAACTATATTTTTGCGAAAATAAATTAGGGTTGAATTTATGCAATGATTTTTCTGTGTGTAGGGGCCACAGAACCGGACCATTCCGACCAATCCATCTGTGGCCAAATGTATTATTAAGCCATTTCCTCACTTCAAGTGCGAAATGTGCAGGGCATCCATCTTGTTGAAAGTACATTTCGTTCCTAAATTGGAATACATTTAAAATTTTAAAATAAGATACACACCACCCATTATGAAAATAGAGTCTAATAAAATGTTATATTAATAATTTTATTGAGCAGCAAAATTTTCTTTTAACTCTAAAAATTAAAAAAAAAAAATAGAAGATTTATTTTAAATCTCGTATTTAAATTACAAACGTTATTGTATATACGTTTTCTAATTGGCATTTTGGTCAAAAATTAATAATAAAGGTAGTTTACTCTTGGAGAAAATTCACGTTTTTAAAGTTTTTGCGAACCCTGTATAAAAAATCAAAATTTTCTTTTCGTGAATTGCATTTTTTTTACAAGCAAAACTTTTTATGAAGAATGACTTTTTTCCGAAAAATGAAATTTTTTATCCATTTGTGCTATTAATAATAATTATTGTAAACCCTATCCGCGGACAGTCTGTATACTTAAATTATTTTCTGTAACGCAAAGGCTGGTAGTGCAAAGGAAGTAGTTGGATGTTTTGCATTTTTGTAGCCTGATCAACCCGTCCCAACACGCAAAACCATCTTAAATATTTCTGATAGATGTAAGAAGTCGGGGTACATACCAGCAATTTAAACATAATTGCGGCATGTTTAAATGCAATAATTTATTAGTTTACGAAATAAAATAAAAAATACTTACGTAAAATAATTCAAAAATGCGTGGTTCAATGGACAACCGAAACGAGATTCCAAATATTGCTGCATTACTAAAGTGAATGTTTCGTGCATTTCTGTAGAAGAAAGTAAATTATCTCTTCTCTGGCCTCGCCATGCGTTGTTCACGCCGCACGCCATCAACATTGATTGATCTGTTGTCCTTACTGCGGGCTTCTAAACATATTAATTACTCTCTCATACTCACATAAAATGCCATTGTAACTTGAAGTTGGCCAGTAGTGTATAATATGTGTGTATTCTAATACACAATACAGTTACACGCTACATTTTTATTTTTAATTTTTTTCACCGATACAATTCGATCTTCTAATATTATTTGTGGTATTTGTTGTGTGAATCGCCTTGTATAAATACGGCGTCATAAAACACCACTAACAAACTGCTCTAAAAGCGAAAACAGGCAAAAAAATCTTGACACAACCTCATTTGCCAATTTGTTATTCAGAGCTTTTACGGTCGCTGCACAGCTTTAAGAGGGGACGCCGTGAAAAGTTGCTTTTACGCATGGAAATTTATTCGAAAAGTTTTGGATAAAATTTTTATAGTGCATTCGTTAAAAATGATTGAAGCTCTAACAACAAAAGTACATAAAATATTTTTATGTTATTATATTTTTAATTTATATTTCTGTGAGTTTAAAATAAATTTCCCAATCCCTACGGAACCTAAGTTCATCTAACAAGGTATGTAAATTTAATGTTTGGAGACAATGATGTTTCTTAAAAAAAAATATGGAAGAGTTTTCGATTTGCATTATCTTTATATGTTCTAAATCACAACGTTTCGGTAAATATCTCCAGTCGTCTTCAGGTGAATAAAGCAAAGTAACTACAGTTCTATTTATACTAGCTAGGTGACCTGTGACCAGTCTGCGGGTTATTTTATAAACATTGCGAAACGAAGCGATCTACGTCATAACACAAATCGACCAATCGCTAAATCGGTGTCGACTAGCAAACAAAAGATATGCTTTCGCAGCGACTTTTTAATTGTTTCTAGGAAATGTTTGTGACACCTTAGGAAGATTTTTATTATTATGTGGTGAATCATCTATGGCCTTCTCGATTTTAAAGAAGTGAGTGAGACAACATACAGGGTGGCCCTTTAGTGTGGCAACTACAATAGCTCCGTTACTATTTCAAATACATTAAAAATATTAATACAAAAGTTGAAGGGCAGTAAGTGACTTATAACGCAAAATTATTTTTAACTCTATAGGGTGGCTCAAAATAGGGGAACAAGAAAAAGTGTACTTTTTTCAAATGGAACACCCTGTATATTTTTTCATTTTTAAATTCCACAAAAAATTATAATTATTTTTTATTTAATACATTATTAGTCTATACTTTGTATTTTCCGAGATATTGACTCTTGAAAAGTTACATTTTTGAACTTTGACAGCTTCTAACTTTCTAACAGTACGTCTTAGAGCAAAACGGCTTACATGTCCCTATCTTCGATTTTTATTATCTTCCCAAAAAAATCAACTTCCTGTTAAACCGGAACAACTATATTTCCTGCTTTCGAGTAACATCTAGTTTAACCGGAAGTTGATTTTTTTGGGAAGATAATAAAAATTGAAGATAGGGACATGTAAGCCGTTTTGCTCTAAGACGTACTGTTAGAAAGTTAGAAGCTGTCAAATTTCAAAAATGTCACATTTTAAGAGTCAATATCTCGAAAACTATAAAGTATAGACTAATAATGTATTTAATAAAAAATAATTATAATTTTATGTGAAATTTAAAAATGGAAAAATATACAGGGTGTTCCATTTGAAAAAAGTACATTTTTTATTGTTCCGCTTTTTTGAGCCACCCTATAGAGTTAAAAATAATTTAAAGTTATAAGTCACTTACTCCCCTTCAACTTTTGCATTAATATTTTTAATGTATTTGAAATAGTAACGGAGCTATTGTACTTTGCCACACTAAAGCGCCACCCTGTAATATATACATGGATAAACAATATATTTCATTAAAAAAAAATAGTTGATACAAGTAGTATTTATAGTGCACCCTGTATAATATATTTTTTTCTAAAAAAATGTATTTCAAAAAAATTAATTTGATAGGTCCGAGCAATTCTTGATTTAGTAAGCGGTATTCTATATAAAAGACTGATCATAACGATGCATGATATAAAACGAATTACATATTATGTATTTTCTTTTGATCATCTGTTAAAAAGTTATAGCAAAATTTCATACGCTCAACTATCTTTACTTCAAACATCTCATTCCCACTAACAAGTAGATACAAATTAAAGAATGAAACATCGATTTGTTAGGCGTCGATTTTTTCGTTTTAAAAAGCTTTCTCTGTTTATGTATCTAAAAATTTTTTCCGGTATATTTTATACACAGAACAAAATGTGATGTCCTTAAGTCAGCGGCACGGAGTTCAACTAAATAATTTGAGTTAGGTTAGTTTTGCTGTCAAATAATGACAACACGTTGACATCGGTTTATTTTTACTTCAATAAATGTTTAAACGTCTGCTGGACTTGTTATTTTGAAATAAAAGTGTTTGATTCGAATCTGAAGTGTCTTGCTTTATAAAATTTATAAAGCTAGAGAGTTGTAGTCTTTTTGAAATCTTATAAAGGTACCTATGTTGAAAATAATTGCCAAAATCAGGAAAGAAGATATAATTAACGCTGCAAAATTTAAAAACAGTGTTTTCTAGCAATAGTTTTATTAAGGTGGGAGTATCAACATGCTTGCCAACCTATAACCTATTTCGCGTAGATTTATTTATTTTTTCTAGCTTTTACACAAAATTTAAATAAATACATTATCGTCTTCATATTTTATAGTTAATAATGGACATATTAAATAAATATCAAGGAATTTCACTAATTATTTTATGATAATCGTATAGAGAAAAATATCGGGTAAGGTTTTTTTTTTAAATGATTATGTCATTGTTCTTTCCCTATACAACTCTTTTAAAATATGCAATGAAATAAATTGATATATTTGTAATATGGCAGAACCACCTAAATAATATGCCGACGATATTGATATTATTTAAATCTTAGTTAATAAAATAATAAACTAAACAAAAACAACGCGAAATAGGTTATAGGTTGGCAATAGATTAAATGACGTTGAGAATTCCTCCTTAAGAAAACATACTATAGGACACAGTGAATTTACTATGTAAAACTTTTATCATACTGGTGAATTCGTTCTGAACGGTAGTCTTAAATGTAAAAGTAATTAACGACATGAGTAGCGATGTATGGAAAAATTGCGATGCTCACTGTAGAAATCGAATATCCCTGTTTTATCGCCTATAGCACCAATAGTAATCCAACCTGAAAACGATTCTACTTTTGAAAATGATAATGATTCCATCAATTCAATTGTTACTGCATTTTAAATCAATGATGTTCGTTTGCAACGTGTTATCTATTAAAATTGTTTTATTTATATTGTAGGTATTATCATTTTAAAAATTTAAAACAATATATACCCTATGCATTTTAATTATTTGGAGATACGACGCCTATGATTAGGAGTTTAATGGTTTTTTATGTTAAAGTTGCTTTATTTATATTATTATCAAATTATCATCTTAAAAAATTAAAGCAATACCCTACGCATTTTAATTATTTGGTTGGCGACGCCTATGGTTAGGAGTTTAATACTTTTTTATGTCATTAAATTAACCTGAGAAACACTTTACCTATTACTGCATGGAGAAATTCTACCCACCAGACAGTTGTACCCTTCAACTAAAATTACACCGAAATAAATTTTGAAGAAATCTACCGACTGAAAGACCTGGCTAATCAACTAGGTATCGACAATACAAGAAACCAATCAATCAATCGAGAACCCAATCAAATTCAGCCTATTGACGTTCTTTATACTGGCCCTATTAGTATGGATCATTTTTAAGAAGAAACAATACATTGTCAGATCGTTTTGTACAGGGTCTTCCAACGAGGACTGAACAGGGGCTTTTTTTTTAGCTTCCTTGTATTTAAAGAACAATCCAAAATAGCCAATCGATGTACTTTTTCCTGCAGAATTCAAAAATGAAACCAAAAATTTATTTGAACCAGAAACAAAAGAGTTACGATATAGATAAGGTGTTTTTTAAATGGAACATAGCTTTTTTTATACGCTTTTTGGAACGAGTGATTTTTTTTTGTCCATTCTGATTAAAATATTTAATATTGTGACAGCTATTTTTATTAAATTTTAATGTTTTATCCAGTATAATTTAACTTTAACCTGTTTGAAACATACACTAGGTAATAAAGGTATAATCACCTTTGTATCCTTCAAAGTCATGTCGGCGATCGCTGCCCATACACCAGCATTCTTTCCCGTCATTCTTTTCTTCCACATTATTTCCTTTTAAGAAATTGAAATGAAACAAAACTTTTTTTATACCTAAATGAAGCGTAAGGCCGTCATCTCTTACTCCACTAACGACCGATAATATTAAAAGGAAAGAACGTGGAAGGAAAAAACGTCGGGAATAAATGCTGGTGAGTGGGTAGCTAATATTATAGTAAATTTGTCAAATTTTTTGACTTTGAAGGATTCAAAGGTGATCATACCTTTATTACCTAATGTATGTTTCAAACAGGTTAAAGTTAAATTATACTGGTTAAAACATTGAAATTTAATAAAAATAGCTGCCACAATATTAACTATTTTAATCAGAACGGACAAAAAAAAATCACTCGTTGCAAAAATCGTATAAAAAAAGCTATGTTCCATTTAAAAAACATCTTATCCATAGCGTAACTCTTTTGTTTCTGGTTCAAATAAATTTTTGGTTTCATTTTTGAATTCTGCAGGAAAAAGTACATCGATTGGCTATTTTGGATTTTTCTTTAAATACAAAGATGCTCAAAAATGAGCCCCTGTTCAGTCCTCGTTGGAAGACCCTGTACATGCACAGAATTCCAAGGGAACCGCAGATGCAGCATTTTCCCAGAACCATCATTCCGATAAGCTCTTATCTGTGTTCTAAGCCAAATCTTAAATTGTTATTTTTTAAACAAGTTTGGGTGTTCGTGTTATTTAAGTAACGCCTCTGTTATTACTCGTTCATAAGACAACCATCTATTATTTGTTTAAAGGTTGTAGACAATGATGTATCTTGAGTAATAGATGTGTTTTGTACTTCCATTGCCTTTAGTTTTTCATATCACAACGTTTCAACTGGTAAGTATCTCCAGTCGTCTCCAGGTGAATACTAAACAAGTTACAAAGCTACGAATCTATTTATACTACCTAGGGGGGCGGAGGGGGCGGAGGGGGCGGTGCTAGTGATGTATGATCGGGTGCAGTCGTGAGTCATCTGCTTACGTCACCATGATTATTCATCTGCTTACGTCATCCGCTTACGTCATCACGTTTACATCACTACTCAATCTGAGCCTACACCTATTTAACAAGGGCTTCCAAATGTTTCTTATATCTGCAGAAGGTTTACTGAAACAGTCAGGGTTCTGGATTATGACAGCTGCTTCTTTGAATTTTCTCTTCCGCCAATGCTCTTCTTTAAGTATAATTTTTGCGTTTGCCCATTGTAAATGATGGCCGTGGGTCCAAGCGTGGTCTGCTGCACGCTGCACCGGATCTGTTTGTTTCTCCTTTCAGTGTGTGGTTTCGATGTTCTTTGGTCCTTGTTTGGAGAGGTCGTAGAGTTTCACCAACATAGGATTATCCGCATTCGCAAGGTATTCTGTATACACAATTCTTCGTGTCCTTTTGATTTGTTGGTTTTGTCTTCGTCAGGGGGCTTCTTAAGGAATCTTTGGAGCTGAAGACTGTTCGGATGTTGTACTGTTGTCCTATCCTTCGAATTTTTTCGGAGATTCCCTTAATATAAGGTGCATTCATGGTGGGTCCAGATTCATTATCTTTGTTCGTTCTAGTTTTGTGATTTTGACGCTTTTTGATGGCCTGATCGACTTGTTTTGTAGGGTAGTCATTCATGCCAAGGTCTTGCTTGATGTTGTTAAGTTCTTTCGTCAAAGTTCCCTGCGAGTTGCAACGTGTGAATGCTCTATCGACGAGTGTTTTGCCTATTCCATGTTTGGTGCTGTTTGAATGGTTTCAGGCGTAGTTAAGTGTGTGGGTTTGTTTCCTATATACCGATGTTTGGATGGTGCTCCTGTTTTTCTGTACTACGACGTCTAAGAACGGTAATCTGTGGTTGTCCTCCTTCTCCATGGTAAACTTAATTGTAGGTGCCAGGTTGTTCATATGTTGTAGAAAGGTTTGAAGTTCGTCATCGCTTCCATTCCAAATGATGAATATGTCATCTACGTAACGAAGCTATAGCTTTGGTTTAATATTCGCCTTGTCTATCGCCTGATCCTCGAACCATTCCATGTAAATGTTAGCTATTACTGGTGATAGGGATGAGCCCATTGGTAGTCCGTCCTTTTGGCTAAAGAATCTGTCCTTCTCCTGAAAGTAAGAATTATTTAGGCAGCATTCTAGAAGCTCCATTATGGCATTGATGGGTAGCGACGTTCGCTTTTCGAGTGATCGGTCTTCCCCAAGTTTTCTTCTAATGATCTTTAGTGTTTCCTTCACTGGGACGTTAGTATAGAGACTTTCCACGTCGAAGCTTACCAATCGGTCCTCTGGTTGAATTTCCGTTCCACTTATCATCTCGACGAAATGCTGTGAATTCTTTACATATGATGCGCTGTGTCCCTGGCGCGGTTGTAATATTGGAAGCAGATACTTGGAAAGTTCGTAAGTTGGAGAGTTTCGGGAGCTTGTACTGGGTCGTAGAGGCATGTTGTGTTTGTGTATTTTTGGCAATCCGTATAGATGTGGGGGTTTACTGTGATGAGGTGTTAATCGTGTTCGTGTCCTTTCTGGAATGTGTCGTTCATGATTCTTGAGTGTTCGGTATACTCTTCCCTCAATGGTGGTAGTGGGGTCCTTTGGAATGCTCTGGTAGTTTCCTTTTTCCAAGACTTCTTCGACTTTTTGGTTGTAGGTGTCCACATCCATCACGACGGTTGCATTTCCCTTGTCTGCGGGTAGAATCTTGATGGTCGTATCCTTCCGTAGGTTGGACAGGGTGATGGATTCTTCCTTGGTAATGTTTGGCTTCGGAGGTTTTGATTTCTGTAAAACTTCTCTCACTTTCCATCGGAATTCCTCTGCTTGGGTTGCTTCAATGGTTACTGTGTCTGCCGCGCTAATAATATCTAATAGTAGTGGTGGAAAAAACGGTTCCACGTCTGGAGAACCCAAAGCAATTTTATGTAAGGGTCGCCGTGACGTGTGCAGTATAATGATTTACATGATTCATGATTTTTATTATAGTATTTCTAGGATAACTTTCATTACACAACTATAAATATTTCTTTAGAAATATAAAAAGCGACGTTAAAAAAGTGTTTTTACTGTTTGTTTATTTATTCTTAAACTTATAAAAATGTT
Organism: Polydrusus pterygomalis; assembly: GCA_963969555.1. Lineage (NCBI taxonomy): Eukaryota > Metazoa > Arthropoda > Insecta > Coleoptera > Curculionidae > Polydrusus > Polydrusus pterygomalis. The sequence goes on along the minus strand of OZ018381.1, from coordinate 2,934,765 downwards.
GGTATTCTATTTTATTTTTACTATTCTTATTTTATTAAGAGTAAAATTCGGTAAATCTAATAATCTAGCACCAGTCTTCTTTAAAATTCAAACCGCACCGCAAGACATTTTTCATAGTTCCACGTTGCAGCGCGATTCACTATTGTTCGTTCCTGAAGTTTTGCTCGCTCCAGCCGGAACGTAGGTTCCGACGAGTGCAGCGTCGCTTCGACCGGAGTGACGCTCCAGTCCACTCCAAATCGCCTGATACCTTGTTTTATTATGCGTATTCAAGGGTATACAACCAGTCCTAACGATGTATTTTATGTTGCGGTCCAAGCACGTGGGCTTGCTAGATCTTACGCTCCGCTCCAAACCATGACACGTCGTTGCTGCTGCAAAGGGGCATTGAAATATAACGCAGAAAATGCAGCCGTCGCGTCCTCTATGAGCGGTCTTGACCGTTCGTTCTGTAAACTGCGGGCGCGGCTGACGTTTCCGTTGCCGGTGTCGCTCCACGGTAACTAGTTACTTAGTCGTTGTGGAGCGCGTTGGAGCGTTATCAAAATATACCGCTCCAAAATCGCGTTATCTAAATACCGACCCACCTCTATCTAATAGTGGGATTTCTTTTGGAGCAATTGTGAAATTCAGGCCTTTTGCGAGCAGCGATTCTTCCGTGGTGTTCAATTGTTTGGACGAGATATTGACGATGGTTCTCTGACTTTGTCCTTGTATTGTTGTAAGTCTTTCCTGTTGATGTTTCCTTAGTTTCTTCTCATGGATAGTTTGGTATTTAGTTCGAATTTTGTCGCAAGTGGCGTCCATTTTTCGAAAAATGGGTCCGTGGTCTTCTTCCAAAGTGAGTTATTTGATTTCCTCAAACCGTTGTTTTACATCGGTGAGTCGAATGGATTTGTTGTAGCGGTGGTAGCTAATTTGGGAGCGCATTAGGGCCTTGCTGGCATTCTTTAAAATCTTCTTCGCTCGTTGACCTGGAATAGGTAATTTGATCTTAAAACCGTCAGGAATAATTCCTTGGTCTCTCGCTTGTAGTAGGAATTTAATATGCTTTTCTTCTCTGGTGAGTTTGATTTTTTCACAATTGCGCCAAAAGAAATCCCACTATTAGATATTATAAGCGCGGCAGACACAGTAACCATTGAAGCAACCCAAGCAGAGGAATTCCGATGGAAAGTGAGAAAAGTTTTACAGAAATCAAAACCTCCGAAGCCAAACATTACCAAGGAAGAATCCATCACCCTGTCCAAACTACGGAAGGATACGACCATCAAGATTCTACCCGCAGACAAGGGAAATGCAACCGTCGTGATGGATGTGGACACCTACAACCAAAAAGTCGAAGAAGTCTTGGAAAAAGGAAACTACCAGAGCATTAAAAAAGGGCCCCACTACCACCATTGAGGGAAGAGTATACCGAACACCTCATCACAGTAAACCCCCACATCTATACGGATTGCCAAAAATACACAAACACAACATGCCTCTACGACCCATTACAAGCTCCCAAAACTCTCCAACTTACGAACTTTCCAAGTATCTGCTTCCGATATTACAACCGCTCCAGGGACACAGCGCATCATATGTAAAGAATTCACAGCATTTCGTCGAGATGATAAGTGGAACGAAAATTCAACCAGAGGACCGATTGGTAAGCTTCGACGTGGAAAGTCTCTACACTAACGTCCCAGTAAAGGAAACACTAAAGATCATTAGAAGAAAACTTGGGGAAGACCGAACACTCGAAGAGCGAACGTCGCTACCCATCAATGCCATACTGGAGCTTCTAGAATGCTGCCTAAATAATTCTTACTTTCAGGAGAAGGACAGATTCTTTAGCCAAAAGGACGGACTACCAATGGGCTCATCCCTATCACCAGTAATAGCTAACATTTACATGGAATGGTTCGAGGATCAGGCGATAGACAAGGCGAATATTAAACCAAAGCTATGGCTTCGTTACGTAGATGACACATTCATCATTTGGAATGGAAGCGATGACGAACTTCAAACCTTTCTACAACATATGAACAACCTGGCACCTACAATTAAGTTTACCATGGAGAAGAAGGACAACGACAAATTACCGTTCTTAGACGTCGTAGTACAGAAAAACGGGAGCACCATCCAAACATCGGTATATAGGAAACAAACCCACACACTTAACTACGCCTCAAACCATTCAAACAGCACCAAACATGGAATAGGCAAAACACTCGTCGATAGAGCATTCACACTTTGCAACTCGTAGGGAACTTTGACGAAAGAACTTAACAACATCAAGCAAGACCTTGGCACGAATGACTACCCTACAAAACTAGTCGATCAAGCCATCAAAAAGCGTCAAAATCACAAAACTAGAACGAACAAAGATAATGAATCTGGACCCACCATGAATGTACCTTATGTTAAGGGAATCTCCGACAAAATTCGAAGGATAGGACAACAGTATAACATACGAACAGTCTTCAGCTCCAAAGATTCCTTAAGAAGCCATCTGACGAAGACAAAACCAACGAATCAAAAGAACACGAAGAATTGTGTATACAGAATACCTTGCGAATGCGGACAATCCTATGTTGGTGAAACTCTACGACCTCTCCAAACAAGGATCAAAGAACATGGAAACCACACACTGAAAGGAGAAACAAACAGATCCGGTGTAGCAGACCACGCTTGGACCCACGGCCATCATTTACAATGGGCAAACGCAAAAATTATACTTAAAGAAGAGCATTGGCGGAAGAGAAAATTCAAAGAAGCAGCTGTCATAATCTGTTTCAGTAAACCTTCTGCAGATATAAGAAACATTTGGAAGCCCTTGTTAAATAGGTGTAGGCTCAGATTGAGTAGTGATGCAAACGTGATGACGTAAGCGGATGACGTAAGCGGATGACGTAAGCGGATGACGTAAGCGGATGACGTAAGCGGATGACGTAAGCGGATGACGTCAGCGGATTACGTAAGCGGATGGCGTAAGCAGATGAATAATCATGGTGACGTAAGCAGATTACTCACGACTGCACCCGACCATACGTCACTAGCTCCGCCCCCCTAGGTAGCATAAATAGACTCGTAGCTCGTAGCTTTGTAACTTGTTTAGTATTCACCTGAAGACGACTGGAGATACTTACCAGTTGAAACGTTGTGATATGAAAAACTAAAGGCAATGGAAGTCCAAAACACATCTATTACTTATTAAATAAATTTGACACATCGTACGATAATAATAAATATTCAAAACATATTATTTTCATAAAATTATAAATAATGCATTAGTAACAAAAACAACGAAAATTAAAAAAAAATAGGCTAAAGAAATTATAGAAAGAATATATATAAATCTTAACATTTGCAAAATATGTGTTTTCAACCTAAACTGCTGTTCAACAAAGAATTCTTTCTCTTAAATGATTCTCGCTCAAAATCGGAACCATATACACAAAATCTTTCAAACACCTCCAGACTAAATAGTCCAAGGCACTGGCTGAGGAACGGGGTGGTCAATTACACACAAAAAAATCTAGTATCCAGTTGAACCTAAAAGTTTCAAACAAATACTATCATAGACATAAATAGGAGCAATGCTAAAGTAAAATTAAATAGAAAATACCTTAGCATCAACAATAGTTTTAAATTAATACTACATTATTTTAACTTGACTCTACTTTAGTTTTAGGGTAATAAAAATAAATGATCAACCTATCAATAATTGTAGTTGCAGATATAGTATACGTTAATATTGGTTTGATTCAAAGTATTCTAAGAAGGAATATTATAGTTATTATTAAGTTGAATATACGAAGTTGCTCCTACATTCTCAGCAAAACTAGACAAATCGATTTATTATCATTTTAAAACTAGTTTATTATTAGATAGAGTAAAATTTAAAATCATGTAGTTTTTAAACAGATAGATCTGAAAGGACTATATTATTAAGGTCAGATAGGATAAGCTTACCGCAGCCAATAGAATTGTACATGTCAATTTAAAATGTCTTTGTGACATAGGTATCAAATACTATTGTGATATTACCTTAGGTATCTGATCTGAATATAGCCCCAACAAATAACCTCAGACCAAGTGCTTGGTCTGAGCAGATAACTGATAAATAAAACAACTTTTTATTGCTTTTGGTTTTATTAAAAAAAAACAGGTAACCAAACAGGTAACAAAAGACCATAACTATAACGAATATAATATTTTTAGTTCATGTGTATGTAAGATTCACCTTGCACCCTATAAACCATCATTGGAAATGGAACAGATAGTTTTCTTATATTAACGGAAATTAAATTGCTATTGCCAGTTTCGTTAAAAATTCTTTGATGTGCGCGAAAATGTTTATTGTAATTACTAATTTGTACAGGGTTGCACAAAAAGTGTACATTTCTGTCATCATTTTTATTGATAAGAATATGTTGAATTTGGCATATTTTCGGTACCTTATATGTAGTGTATTTATGTGTTAGGACATAACATTTGGTATATTTAATTTCGTTGATCTCATACCAAGGAGTAAGAAAGAAATTATTTTCCAGAGTCTGAGTAATTCCTCCATCACACTATTACACACAACGCGCAAAATAGAACACACACTACCAGCATCAAAAAAATTACAGTGTGTTTGGGACATAAAAAGGTAAGTTTTCACCAAATTTCGTGAAAAAAAATGTTCTTGTAAATGATAAAAATTTAAAAAAAAAACTTGGTTATTTGAATTTTTCACAAAAATTTTGAGGTTATGTAAAAAAAGTGTAAATACAAAAGTTGTAGATCTTTTTATTACCTTTGCCATTTAACGTTTTTCATAGGACTTGTAGTTTTGCCGGAAATCGAGATAAATCGTTTTCTACAATTAAAAACTCACCCCTTTCCACTTCCCGACCTCGGATCGCCCATAAATTATTTTTCATTTCATTTTTGTTATATTCACTTTCTTTTCCAATGGGTTTCATCCTACTATTATTTTTTTCACTTTTTACCATTTTCAAAGCCCTGGTCTAAAAGTCAAACTATAGGCGATCTGATAAGTCACTTACTCAGTTGTCTCATTTGTCAAAAACAAATATTAATGTTTATATTGATACACCTGTTATTATAAAGCAACATCGCCAAACATTACTATATTTTTTTTGTATATTTGTGACTCACTGATAAAGTTGCATACGAAGTATTTTATGATGCAGCCCTTACAATCGTAATTTTATTTACAACGGCGCTTTTCCCACTTAGGACAATGGCATATTTGAGCGGTGATACACACGGCGTTTTTGTAGCGATTTCGGCCGCAGTGGTGGCCGACGCTGATGCAGCAGTGACAAGATACACATAGCGGTTTCGGCGCGATTTCTGCCGAGGCGGTGACATTAGCAAAACACCTTTGGATCCATTTTTACTGCAATTCGTTAATTAAATAAAATAATTTGCTTTAGGTGTCAAACACGCTTTGAAAACTGCCGTTTCTGACCAGTATAATATAGTTCCAGGTTTTCTAGAACCATGGCACTTGTCACTGCGGCCACTAGCGCCGAGTCGGCACAAACCGCAGTCTGTGTTATCGCTGTGTTATTTAAAGTTGAACAGCACTGTTCTAAATGGACACTTCTACGAAATGGATTAAGTTAGAGAAAATATGCCATATTTGTTTATTTTTTTAGCTTTTACACAAAATTTAAATAATGTCAAAATCTATTGCATATTCTATAGGTAATAATTTATATATTAAATAAATATCATAACTTATTTTAGGATAATTGTATAGCGAAAAATATCGGGTAAGATTTTTTTAGCATTATTATGTCATTGGTCTTTTATTAAGTAGGTATACAGTTCAAATTAGCAATGAAATAAACTGATATTTTTTTAATATGTCAGATATTCCTAAATAATGGGTCGACGATATTAATTTTATTTATATGTTAGTTACTAAAATAATTAACTATAAAAAACACGCAAGATATGTTATAGGTTGGCAATAGATTGAATGACGTTGATTATTCTACCTAGAAGCTTTTATAGGATCCAGTAACTGCATTGCTGACTTGTTTTTGATTCACGTAGTTTGTTAAAAAGGTCTAAAATTAATTTCTTTGTTAACTTGAAAGGTTTTAATAATAAAAAAAATGTCTTTTAAATAAAAACTTTATATTTTTTCTTTCCCCCAAAATGGCAGTCTCGTTTATGTAAATTGTTATATATTATGCTGTTAATGTTTGCTACCAGAAATAATATTCTTGAAATTTACTGAGCATATCGTCATGTACTATTAATACATACTTTGTTATAATTTCACTTGGCAGTTTTATAGTGTATCCTGTGTATCCAAACCTATATAAAAATTTACTTTACCAAATTCATATTAAAATTTATAATTTTCCAACACCCACGCAAGAAACTCCGTATCGATATAAGCAAATAAACCGGCATATACAGATAAAAATAGAGTGTACCCTTAGTAGGAAGTTTATCCGGAACTTTGGAATAAATTTCCATGCGTAAAGAGAAATTTTCACGAACGCCCTCTTAAAGGTATTTATAAAGTCTGAATTCTGTGCGTTTGGACGGATTTTCGTAAAGAAAAATTGGCTGAAAAAACACTGCCTGTCGATATTTTCATTATTTTAAAATTTAAATTTAACGCGTTGCCTGTTCAGCAATACGAAAAAATTATTGATATTCTAAAGAAAGTTTTTACACTTTATTAAATGGCTTTTCGAATGTAGTAAAATAATAATACCACAAGCTGTTTTGATATTAGCGATAATGCTTTTTCCTTGCCCTAACCACATTGCCCTGGTATTATTGACAAACCTATATTTTGATAAAAACCTGTAGAACTAAACCAGTTAAATGAAATTATTATACTATCAGCTTTCTTATCTTCTTCACATAACACTAATTTTCCCAAGACATTTGACAGATCATTTATTTTAACTATTTCTACACACTGCCAGATTTACTTGATAATTTGCCTCTAGTGGTAACACAAAATTCTGGTTTCGACTAGACGGTGCTTCCCTGCATTTCGCTAGAAATATTAGAAACTATTTACACCAAATCTTTCCCAATCGCTGGATTGTTCCGGGCCAAGATGCTACTGTTATACACAAAAAAAACTACTCTCAAAACAAGCTTATAGTAATGCTCAAATAAATAGCCTTATTTTGAAACTAACTTGCTTTATTCTGTGCCTAAAATATATTCATTTTTAAACAACTACTGGTTTTAAATTATATCATCAAGTTAATCAAAATTATGTTCATGAAGAGATTACATCATCATCATAACAAGATAATCTTATACTTGTTTTAAAAATAAGTATTGTGGTCAAAATGAAATATACTATGATGGGTTTAAAAATAAAAATAAATTTGTATTCTTACAGCGAGCACAAAGACAGTCTCTATACTGAACTTGAGTAAAATCTAAACCCTTATTATTTCTTTGATGCTATTTGCATCACGTGACCTCTTGTTCTGCGAGGAAACGACCGAAAAATACGTTTAGTCGCTATTTAACATCCGCGCAGACGTCGCGCGTCGATGCTATTTGTTTGAGCATTACTATAAGCTTGTTTTGAGAGTAGTTTTTTTTGTGTATAACAGTAGCATCTTGGCCCGGACCAATCCAGCGATTAGGAAAGATTTGGTGTAAATAGTTTCTAATATTTCTAGCGAAATGCAGGGAAGCACCGTCTAGTCGAAACCAGAATTTTGTGTTACCACTAGAGGCAAATTATCAAGTAAATCTGGCAGTGTGTAGAAATAGTTAAAATAAATGATCTGTCAAATGTCTTGGGAAAATTAGTGTTATGTGAAGAAGATAAGAAAGGTGATAGTACAATAATTTCATTTAACTGGTTTAGTTCTACAGGTTTTTATCAAAATATAGGTTTATCAATAATACAAGGGCAACGTGGTTAGGGCAAGGAAAAAGCATTATCGCTAATACCAAAACAGCTTGTGGTATTATTATTTTACTACATTCGAAAAGCCATTTAATGAAGTGTAAAAACTTTCTTTAGAATATCAATAATTTTGTCGTATTGCTGAACAGGCAACGCGTTAAATTTAAATTTTAAAATAATGAAAATATCGACAGGCAGTGTTTTTTCAGCCAATTTTTTTTTACGGAAATCCGTCCAAACGCACAGAATTCAGACGTTATAAATACCTTTAAGAGGGCGTTCGTGAAAATTTCTCTTTACGCATGGAAATTTATTCCAAAGTTCCGGATAAACTTCCTACTAAGGGTACACTCTATTTTTATCTGTATATGCCGGTTTATTTGCTTATATCGATACGGAGTTTCTCGCGTGGGTGATGGAAAATTATAAATTTTAATATGAATTTGGTAAAGTAAATTTTTATATAGGTTTGGATACACAGGATACACTATAAAACTGTCAAGTGAAATTATAACAAAGTATGTATTAATAGTACATGACGATATGCTCAGTAAATTTCAAGAATATTATTTCTGGTAGCAAACATTAACAGCATAATATATAACAATTAACTTAAACGAGACTGCCATTTTGTGGGAAAGAACAAATATAAAGTTTTTATTTAAAAGACCTTTTTTTATTATTAAAACCTTTCAAGTTAACAAAGAAATTAATTTTAGACCTTTTTAACAAACTACGCGAATCAAAAACAAGTCAGCAATGCAGTTACTGGATCCTATAAAAGCTTCTAGGTAGAATTATCAACGTAATTCAATCTATTGCCAACCTATAACATATCTTGCGTTTTTTCTATAGTTTATTATTTTAGTAACTAACATATAAATAAAATTAATATCGTCGGCCCATTATTTAGGTCAAGGGCGTCGCCAGAGGGGGCCCTAGAGGTTCTAAAAATAAGGCTTACTGGAATTAAAAATAAAATTACGCGCACCCGGCTAATCGAAACAATAACCAAGAATTTCCGGGAATCAACGGCAACACTGCATCGGTTCGCGAAGATTGCTCGTCACATAAGCTCAATCTGGTCATCAATGATCTGAACGCCCTGCCCGACATCAGAAATACCGTTGAGACCATCAAGGATATAATAACATTTTTTCGAGAATCGGTTCTAAGACGGAAATTATTAGGGAACAGGCGTCAAAGATGGCGAAGAGGGAAAGATGACGCACCCCAATAACTTGTCTGTTTAAAGGTTTAAAAAATTTAATTAAATTTTATTCGAATGGTATGTCTTAACATAGATAGTTAGCAATATTGTATGCCGCGAGCGCCATGTTTAGTTCGGCAAAGAACCACAAACGTGTTTATCGTTGTGCCGATCTTATTTTTACTCGTGAAAAATTAAGCGGTAAATATTTTATTTTTCTTAATAAGAAAAATGTCTCACTGCATGCCTAATTATATATTAGTTACTTATGTTGTCATGTAACGTTTTTATAAGAAAAATATTAATAGGAAAAATAAATGGAGGTTAAAAACTTAAACTCAGATGCAGCAAAGATTGCGCACTGCGCCATCTTAGCCGCTTTAAGAAAATCAGTTATGCTGTAAACGAACGTGACACTACTACAAAAAATGACATTCCTGAACCACATTCACCGCAACCGTCATGTAGCGGCCTCCAGCAAAAAAAAATCAGCTTTAACACAATCATGTTAGCGTTAAAGTGGTTTCACCAGTGCCAGCACCACAGAAGAAAAGAGTTCAGCAAAAGAATAGTCGTGCAAAGCAGCATTCTGAAATATTGACGGCTACTCCTTTGAAAACAATGCTGGAGGAAAAAGAATTTTAAAAATCTAAGAAAATTCAAAAAATTGACCTAAAGGCTAAAAAGAAAGTAAAAAAAAAAAGTATTTATAGAAACCGACAGCGAAAGTGAAGAAGAAAGTTTGAGTGAAAAGGACATGTGCGATGATGATGAATTGGACGATGTTGATGATGGAGAAGCTAAAAACTGTTGTGGAGAATTTGGCAAATCTGGGGAAATATGGTATCGATGTGTGTCATGTGGTGATTGGTCTCATAAAGCCTGCGGTGGTCAGTCTACTCCAAAAAAATATATCTGTGACTTTTGTAGACATTAAACGTATTTAATAATAGTTAGTTTAGTATGTGACTTACAAAAGATAATACATACCTATTAAAGTTTTGGAACCTTAAACCATAACTTTTTTTTTTTAATTTCCCACGCGACATAATTATGCTACTTTATGCGCCATCTTTCCCGACTATATGCGTCATCTTTCCCGCATAAGAGGAAAAGATGGCGCAAAGACACATAAATGAAATATTTGTGCTTTTTCTTTTTTTTGTAAAGATTCATCAGATTAACATGATTACATCGTTAGTAAACATATAAAGCTACAATTTAACCAAATAAAATTACTGCTTGTAGGTATAATCTTTATGTAATACAGTATTTCGCTTAGGTGCGCCATCTTCGACGCCTCTCCCCTACCCAATATTTTCCGGTTATGCGAAACAAGGTGGAGCGAAAAACACAAAAGCATCAGATTTTTAAAGAGAATTTTTGTGCTATAATGGAGGCTTTAGAAACATTATCTCGAGATGGCAATAATGCGACAAGGAAACATGCGTATCAGCTCCATGCGGCAGCTTCCAAAGCTTCATTTATTTTTAGCCTCGTATTGATATCCAAATATTCCGGTATTATAGATCCCACAGTAAACGTGCTCCAATCAGTATCCTTGGACATGGTTCAGGCATCCCAGCATATTAGTCGCATTTTACAACTGATCAAAGACCTCCGTAACGATCCCGAAAAAGTTACAGAAGATATTATCAAAGATGCTACTGCTATTGCGGAAAAAATTGGGCTGACGAAAGATATGAAATCCATACCCCGTACTGTTGAAAGACAACAACACCGCAGCAACCACCCGGCAAAAAGCCATTCAGAATTCTGGCGGAGGTCTATGACAATTCCTTATTTGGACTCAATTATAAATTCCCTCGAAATAAGGTTCTCTGAAGAAAATAGACTATCCTTTGCCCTAACAAAACTACACCCTGCGCAAATGAAAAACATATCTCTGGAAGACCTTAAAGAAGCATGCGAGGAATTCAGAAACTTTTACGGTATTTTGGATATCAAGAGTGAGATAGAACTTTGGAAAAAATATGGGAGGAAAAACCAGAATCGACCAAACTAAGTGCTGTGAAAGTCCTTAAGGAAACTGACGATTTTTTTGCTGCGATAAAGAAGGCCTTAAGGATTCTTATTGCTTTACCTTGTACCACTTGTACAGTTGAACGGTCATTCCAGTAGCTTGAGGAGAATCAAAACCTGGTTGAGGAGCACGATGACTGGAACTGTCTCAATGGCCTCGCCATGATGAGTCTACACAGGCAACACATTTTCAAGAACTTGGACGATTTTATAAACAAAGTAACCAACAAATTCGCTAGCAACCCTGGACGATTATGTTTAAATTGATTTTGTATGTAAATAATTTATTCGTTTTCTATTTTTTTTTTAATTAAAACTTTTTCATCTTAATATTTTCTTCAGTTCTTCTATGCTGCCCCTCCCTAGCTCACTGGCTGGCGACGCCCTTGATTTAGGTAATATCGGACATAATAAAAAAATATCAATTTATTTCATTGCTAATTTGAACTGTATACCTACTTAATAAAAGACCAATGACATAATAATGTTAAAAAAATCTTACCCGATATTTTTTGCTATACAATTATCCCAAAATAAGTTATGATATTTATTTAATATGTCAATTATTACCTATAGAATATGCAATAGATTTTGATTTTATTTAAATTTTGTGTAAAAGCTAAAAAAATAAACAATTCTAAGCGAAATAGGTAATAGGTTGGCAAGTATGTTTATACTCCTACCTTAAATATGGCACATTTTCTCTAACTTAATCCATTTTGTAGAAGTGTCCATTTAGAACATTGCTATTCAACTTTAAATAACACAGCGATAACACAGACTGCACTCTAAAAAATGGTTAGGTTTACGATACCTAAATTTTAGTTTCCGTAACAATAATTATTAGTATAAATAGCGATAAGAATAAACTTAGTATTGAACACCAAATTTTATTGCTAAAGTTATGTTGTTTCCACTACTAATCGCATAGTTATGTTGACCAGTTACCTTTTACTACCACAGGAGTTTATATTTTATAGTCTTTACTAAGAGAATTAGTTTCCAGAAACAATCTTGTAATGTTGCTCTAAGAATTCATTGTTAGTAATAGTGAAATTCTTTATTGCCGGGAAAGCTCAAAAAAAATCGTTATCTTGTTATTAAAGATTGCTTGTTATAATTAATATTATTGTTACCTATTACCGTTGCAATTGTATCTGGTGCCAAGGAGTTTAGTATCTAGAACATTTAGGACTAATTAAGAGTACGAATATATGTAGCTTCTTGTTGTAACATAGCTCAACTGTTGTTAAGAGCAAACACTAGTGACGCCTTCGCCACTTCGTTTTTTGGTCAATATTTCGCCTATTTTTCGTTTTTTCCAAAAATCGGCCAAATACTCCTCTTTGGGTAGCAATTACCTACAGTTTTTTAATTTAAAAAATTTAATTGATAAATTAGTAGACAAAAAACAAAATTTTGTGAAATTTGCGCATATATCTTTTTCTGATTTTATTAATTTATACATCCGACCTTTTTTAATGTAAAACTGTGGATAATAATTGTACTCCAAAGAGGGGTATTTGGCCGATTTTTGGATAAAACAAAGCAGTAACGAAATAATGATCAAAAATCGAAATGGCGAAGGCGTCACTAGCGTTTGCTCTTAAGGCGATTATTTTTTCCTATATTGCCGTTTTTATGGTTTGGTTCATAAAACTCACACTCTTCCACAGAACGAAAATATTTTGTTTATTTTCATAGTTTTGAATTTTAACTTAAATATAAAATGCCCATTTAAAATTGTTTGATAGTGCTATTGTTGTAACTTCTCCCAAAAATGTATAAGGGGTATAGACTATAATAGCTTTATTCTCTGTTGTATTATAAACAAGAAAATTTGTCAGCAATAATAAAATTGGTAAATGTAGTCTACAGGGTGTAACAAATTCGTTTATCACTACAGGGATCTCGTAAACCGTAAGAGATACGAAGGTGGTTAAATGGGGGCAAAGTTGCACAATTTGATGCATAATCATAATCCAAAAAGAAATTATTAAGATTCCGAGTACTTCCGGAGATACTCGAAAGAAACCGAAAAACTGTCAATAAGATTTTTTTGTTTTGCGCCCTTAATGTAGGAAATAAAAGAAAACCAATCACACCTTTTTAGGGCCACTTTTAATCCTTTCTTAGAATATGTAATTAGTTTTGCCATACAACGTTTCGTTTTCCTGAAACCATAATTAATATCACTATTTTAAATACGGACCTGGATTTTTTCCATTTTTCAATAAAAAACCTAGGACATCTTTATTCAAAGCCTAGGCTAAATATTAATTTTAAAAATGAATTAACGCTCTAATGTAGATTATATTAAGATTTTTCTAATCCGACCCTGTGTTACACAATACCCATTCGTTTTATTACCCACGTCATCTTTTGTGCAACAATTTAAACTAGCTCCTTAAAAGAATACTATAAAATTCGTAAAATTGACAATAATCGTAATACAAATTCTTGCTAATGATATTAGATTTTATTTAATTAACAATATTTTATAATATTAATAAAATGAATTAAAACTTTACGAAAAACATTATACTTAAGCAATATTAGCAAAATAAAAAAAAATACTCCTGAATAAAAGAAGTTGCCATATAAAAATTAATTATTAATTACGTGTTCAAAAATGTTTCCCTGGACAGCGATACATTTTCACGTGGTTATTAAAACGAAATGGTATTGTGTAACACAGGGTCGGATTAGAAAAATCTTAATAAAAACTACATGAGAGCGTTAATTCTTTTTTAAATTAATATTTAGCCTGGGCATTAAATAAAGATGTCCTAGGTCTTTTATTGAAAAATGGAAAAAATCCAGGTCCGTATTTAAAATAGTGAAATTAATGATGGTTTCAGGAAAATGAAACGTTGTATGGCAAAACTAATTACATATTCTAAGAAAGGATTAAAAGTGGCCCTGAAAAGGTGTGATTGGTTTTCTTTTATTTCCTATATTAAGGGCGCAAAACAAAAAAATCTTATTGACAGTTTTTCGGTTTCTTTCGAGTATCTCCGGAAGTACTCGGAATCTAAATAATTTCTGTTTGGATTATGATTAGACATCAAATTGTGCAACTTTGCCCCTATTTAACCATCTTCGTATCTCTTACGGTTTACGAGATCCCTGTAGTGATAAACGAATTTGTTACACCCTGTATAATAGGGTTAAGAACAACCAAAGAACCAGATAAAGATATTCCATATTATTTATATTTAAAAGTGCTCGATTATAAAAACTCTAATAGGTATAAGCATATTGCTGAATTTTCTTGCCTCTCTACAACTTTTTTGGAAGTTTAAATATTACCTAACGTAAGCTAAGGGAATACTCTCTGAAAAGAAAAAGCAGGTTTTTTTTAAATATGTTTTATTGGTTATTTTAGTGATTATAAAATATTTTCAAATATATAAAAATAATTAAAAAACAAATAAACATAATTGGAGGCTAAAATGTTCCAATTTAGTAAAGAAATACGATAACTAATAGACCAGGGTCGATCATTTTTGAAACCAAAAAAAATAATAGTAGAATGAAACCCATTTGAAAAGGAAGAGAATATAACAAAAATGAAAAGAGAAATAAATTACGGGCGATCCGTGGTCGGGAGGGGGGGGGGGAGTTTTTAAGGGTAGAAAATGATTTATCTCGATTTCCGGCAAAACTACAAGTCCTATGGAAAAACGTTAAATGGCAACGTTGTAGGTAATAAAAAGATTTACAACTTTTGTAACTGCACTTTTTTCACATAACCTCAAACTTTATGTGAAAAATTCAAATAACCAAGTTTTTGGTTTTTTATTTTTATCTTTTACAAAAAAATTTTTTTATACACGAAATTTGGTAAAAACTTTCCTTTTTATATCCCAAACACACTGTAATTTTTTTGATTTAAAATATTTATTTTTTAACCTTATTTTGACTTATATCAAAAAAGCAACCTAATTTTCAATCGAAAATTGTCACGTCAAAATATCTGCTTTTTTAAAAAAGTCGGTGGGTTTTTTGTTCGTTAAAATCTCTACTTTCAGATGGTGTAAAAAAATATACATTACTATGGTAAATGTTCCCAAAAAATGCAAAAAAAGTCGAATCCGAAATATTTTTTTTTAATCATTATGTACATTTTTGAGCTATTTATTAAAATTTATACTTTAATTACTCGAAAAACGTAAGATTCCATGTTACATTGATAAGCAAAAAAATTACAAATCCATAAAACATAAAGATTGCAAAAAACATGCGTAAATAGTTGATCTAAATATAATTAAAGGTAGGATTTAAAGGGGAATTGAATTGAATTGAGAGCATTTACCATAGTAATATTTATATATTTTTTACACCATCAGAAAGTAGAGATTTCAACGAACAAAAATCCCACCGACTTTTTTTAAAAAATCAGATATTTTGACGTGAGAATTTTCGATTGAAAATTATAGGTTGCTTTTTCGATATTAATAAGGTTAAAAAATTAATATTTTAAATCAAAAAAATTACAGTGTGTTTGGGACATAAAAAGGAAAGTTTTCACCAAATTTCGTGTATAAAAATTTTTTTTGTAAAAGATAAAAATAAAAAACCAAAAACTTGGTTATTTAAATTTTTCACATAAATTTTGAGGTTATGTGAAAAAAGTGCAAATAAAAAGGTTGTAAATCTTTTTATTACCTACAACTTTGCCATTTAACATTTTTCCATAGGACTTGTAGTTTTGCCGGAAATCGAGATAAATCGATAAATCGTTTTCTACCCTTAACCCCCCCCCCCCCCCCCCCCCTCCCTTCCCGACCTCGGATCGCCCGTAATTTATTTTTTCTTTCATTTTTGTTATATTCTCTTCCTTTTCCAATGGGTTTAATCCTACTATTATTTTTTTTTACTTTTTACCATTTCAAAGGCTCTATAACAAAACTAATTTTTTTTAAACATTAACATTTAAAGAAGTATTTAAAACTGTTGTCGAAATGCCCTGTATATTAAACATATTTTTTTCGTTAGACATTATAATTTTAGTTAAAAATAATAATTATTATTTAGTAACCTTCTATATTTTTAAAATCGTACAGTACTATTATATATAATTACTAATGTTATAGTAGTAAAGATCCCACTTGGTAAAAATAATGTTTTTGGAATATTTCTTAAACAAATACACAAAAAAAATATATTTATCCATTTTGAAATATGTATTGCGGCATTCAGTGTAGTCAAATGTTGCATTACACAAAGATTCTGTTAGTTGCAACTATTGTGCCACTAAAAAGTTATTTTGTAGGTAGTACAAAAAGTTTTTTTTACCAATGTAAATCCTCTGTTCTCCCGTAATACTCTGCATGGTCCATAATAGGTATAAATTGCTGTATCTTTTAGCTCGTTCTGTCGAACTTTAAATGTTTTTGCCCAAAACACCTCAACCTGATGACTCCAAGACTCCATTATTTTTTAACCAACACAGTGATTCTACATTTGCTTCTTTGTCCTCTTCCTCAGGAACAATATCTAAAAGTAGGTTAATGGTGATATGAAATATTCGAGAGATATTATGTTAGGAGGAAAAGTTCCAAAAAATAATATTTAGGAATGAATACATTCTTGAAGTCAACCATTGTTATCGATACAAAGTTATCTTTAATATTTTTTTATAAAAAATATGCTTCTTAGGTTGACCACTGGTTTTTTTTATACTACAGATTTTTTTACTGAAACTTTTTTTAAATTTTATTAAAAAACTTGGTTTGGATTAAATGGCCTTTAAAAGATATTGCGAAACAATAAATTCGTACTGCAGGTACCTAAACCATAAAAAAAATTTCAGCCCTTAGCAATTAAAATGAAAACGAAACAGAAAATGGGAACTTACATTTATTTAATTATTTTACAACTTTAAGAGCAAACACTACTAACGCATTCGCCATTTCGTTTTTGATGGATATTTCGTAACTTCTTCGTTTTATCCAAAAATGGGCCAAATATCCCTCCTTGGAGTACAATTACCCACAATTTTACATTAAAGAAGGTTGGAATTATAAATTAATAAAAGCAGAAAAAGAAATAAGTAAGTATACATAAATCTGACAATATGCTTTTATTAATTAATCAATTCATTTTTTTTTAACTTAAACTGTAGGTAACTGCTACCAACAGACGGGTATTTGGCCGCTTTTTGAAGAAAAATAAATATTGATAAGAAAATGAAATGGCAAAGGCGTCATTCGTGTTAGCTCTAAAGACGTAGATATGCTAGAACCTGTAGTTTCTACTAATTTTTTTAAATTATTAGTAGGTATACCTACTAACTATTTTTTACAAATAAGAACATTTTAAAGTACTTAAGTATCCAATAAAAATTTTCTAATTTTAGAAACAAATTTTCTCTACATCGAAATCTCCTCCTCTTTAAGCAATATTTACATTTAGCAACACAAAAAGCCGAAGAAAGTTCGATATACTTATTTGTAAAAAATACCAATAATATTATTTCTAGGTTCCTAAACATATCGCCCAGCTGTTTTTATTTGCCAAGAAAATAAAGATGGCGGCGAGATGTAGCAATTACTTATTTATTATAACTCGACTTACCTGCAAATGTATCCATAAGGCCCATTGCTTTTTAATTTTCTTTCTATAAGTTAAAAAGAATCACTTATTTTCTCACACAAAAACAATTAAATTAGGCACCAACCAACAAATTAAATGGCGGTTTGATCTCGATCTTATCTTCAGACAACAAAAACAAATAATGAAAAGCAGTCGAAGCGTCGAAGCCCGAAGCACCACACTCGCACAGTGCCGCGAACCGACATCGCGATCGCGACGATGCGGTCTTCGAGATTATAAAAAGCCTCGAACCCACTTCCGTTTCCGCTCTTATAAATCATAGAACTGTCTAAATTACAATCTATTTTATTAATATTAGGTTTAAATGTTTATACTGTGAACAAAAATAATAAAAATAAATAAATTTCGGGAATAATTAGGTAGGTACCTACTCAAAAAAGAAATAATTATTCCTAAATAAGAACATCTTGTCTTAAATATTAGAAAATAGATTCCATTTTGACTCGAAAACAGTTCTATGGTCTATCATACCGATTAAACTAGTCAATAATACTAAGCTGAATTAGTTTGGTTAGATCCGTCAAGAAAATTACTGCGTATAGAAAGAGTTTTGGTTATCTTAACTAAAATAGGGTTAATAATAATATTAAGTCATAGGAGCTAAGTACAGTTGTCCTGAAAACCTAGAAATTCTTACAGTAACTAATAATAATTTCCACATATGCCAAAACATAGACAATAAAAAATTAGTGCCAGTTATCAATGCATTTTTTAGAGTGTGCGGTTTGTGCTGACTCGGCGCGGGTTGCCGCAGTGACAAGTGGTTTTAGAAAACCTGGAATTATAATATACTGGTCAGAAACGGCAGTTTTTAAAGCGTGTTTGACACCTAAAGCAAATTATTTTATTTAATTAACGAATTGCAGTAAAAATGGATCCAGAGTTGTTTTGCCAATGTCACCGCCTCGGCAGAAATCGCGCCGAAACCGCTATGTGTATCTTGTCACTGCTGCATCAGCGTCGGCCGCCACTACGGCCGAAATCGCTACAAAAACGCCGTGTGTATCACCGCTCTAAAATGCCGTGTATGTCATTGTTCTAAGTGGGAAAAGCGCCGTTGTAAATAAAATTACGATTGTAAGGGCTGCATCATAAAATACTTCGTATGCAACTTTATCAGTGAGTCACAAATATACAAAAAAAATAATCTAATGTATGGCGATGTTGCTTCATAATAACAGGTGTATCAATATAAACATTAATATTTGCTTTTGACAAACGAGACAACTGAGTAAGTGACTTATCAGATCGCCTATAGTTTGACTTTTTGACCAGGGCTTTGAAAATGGTAAAAAGTGAAAAAAATAATAGTAGGATGAAACCCATAGGAAAAGGAAGAGAATATAACAAAAAAAAAATGAAAAAAAATTTACGGGCGATCCGAGGTCGGGAAGTGGAAAGGGGTGAGTTTTTAAGGGTAGAAAACGATTTATCTCGATTTCCGGCAAAACTACAAGTCCTATGAAAAAACGTTAAATGGCAAAGGTAATAAAAAGATCTACAACTTTTGTATTTACATTTTTTTTACATAACCTCAAAATGTATGTGAAAAATTCAAATAACCAAGCTTTTGTTTTTTTATTTTTATCTTTTACAAGAACATTTTTTTTCACGAAATTTGGTGAAAACTTACCTTTTTATGTCCCAAACATACTGTAATTTTTTTTAATTTTTTGATCATATTTATTTTTTCAACTTATTTTGACTTAATATCGAAAAATTAATTTTCAATCGAAAATTCTCACGTCAAAATATCTGCTTTTTTAAAAAAGTCGGTAGACTTTTTGTGCGTTAAGATCTCTACTTTCTGATGGTGAAAAAAAAAATATACATTACCTACTATGGTAAATATGATGAAATCCCCTTTAAATCCTACCTTTAATTATATTTAGAACAACTATTTTCTCATATTTTTGCGATCTTTATGTTTTATGGATTTGTAATTTTTTTGTTTATTAATGTAACATGGAATCTTACGTTTTTCGAGGAATTAAAGTATAAATTTTTTCTAATTTTGACATATAAAGTGACACTTTTTAAAACTGATTGACATTATGAAACGTCTTACTTTTTGTAACTAGTTGCATAAAGTACAATTTTATGCAATTGGTGACGAAAAATGTATTTCAAAATTAGTGACAAAAGAACTATTCTATTTATTAAACTGTTATAATACAAGTTAAAAATAAAATTATAAATTAATTAATTATTATAAATATTGATAACACAATTATTGCAATTATGTAAATTAATTGCGGACGACATATTTTTTTCATTGCTTGAACTTGCTGTTATTTGGGAAGCGACGCACATTGCATTAGATGTTTCACCAAATATTTCTTGCGCTATAAGTTTTTTATTATTCATGGAATTTTCAACATATCCCTCCGCAACAGAACTAGATTTCCAACCTCCGTGCCTCTTTAATTTTAAAAGATCAGCGCCACTGTCTGCTAGGAAAGTGGCAGAGGTTCTTCTGAAGCACTGGCCAGTATATAGAACAGGATTTGAAAGACCAAAGAATTGTGCAATAACTTTTGGCAGACTGCTAAATGTGTTAATTCCCACAGGATTTCCGGTACATTTTCCATTCGCATATTTTACAAAAAATCTGTTGTGTTTAAGAATCTGGGGACGCAACTTAATATATTTTCTTAATATTTCAACAAGATTCGTATTTTCAATGTCTCCAGTGGTAGTTGCACACTGCCGTATAACTTTTGTTTTTGAAGGTGGGATATCAACACGAAAATGGCTTCCTTCGTCTATAACATTTTCAACTGGAAGAAAAGTTAATTCTGCTTTTCTGCATGCTCCTGCCATTTCAATTATCATTGCAACCTTAGCCATTAGGTATTCTTTGTCATCAGCTTCCAATAAAAATTTGGCAAAATCTTTTTTAATAAAAACTTTTTACTTTTTAGCACTGTACCCGTCCGCTTGCCTTTTAATATATGCTACCAAATTTGTATATTTTTTAATATCAATATTCTTTTCAGATTTAGTTCAGACCTTAACATTGAGTAAAGTGTCCATATTGTGGAAACTTTTAGATCTTTCTTACCCTCGAAATATGCAAGTAAAACTTTCTCATTAACATGTTTAATTTTCTTCTCATCACACCACGTAACAAATTTTTCGTATGCCAAATCATAAACTGCCTATGACTTTTTGGGAATTACTGATAATAGAGCATTACCTGCTGCCTCTTCAATATCGCTTGGTAGCTCTTCAGAACTTGAATGACTCATTTTTTAAAAATAAAACTAAAAATATATCAATCTCGCTAAAAACCTTCCGTCTAGACTTTTTACAAAATGTCAAACTGACAACTAACATGAACCAACAGCAACAATAGCTATTTATGCCATCAGTTATATGTCAAAATTAGAAAAACTAAATTTGTGTTTTCCAATTTTTTATCATATATAATATAAGTGAATATAACACGAAATACTTATACAATAGGTATATAAAATCACAAATAATAAAAATCATGTTTAGTAACTCTTAATATCCCCCATCGACATTATTTAAAATATATATATATATAATAACCATTTAAAAAAAAAAAAAAATAATAATAATAATAATAATAATAATAATAATAATAATAATAATAATACCATTTACCAGCGAAAGCTGAGTTAACGTAGAAAATAATAATAATAATAATAATAATAATAATAATAATAATAATAATAATAATAATAATAATAATAATAATAATAATAATAATAATAATAATAATAATAATAATAATAATTTCTCTCTAATTATCTCTATCCAAGACCGTGTCATTCGAACTCGAAACTATGAAAAGGTCATCATGAAAAGGAATGTGGAAGATGTGTGCAGAAAATGCAACTGCCCCGGAGAGACGATAGAACATATCACGGCGGGTTGTGGTGCTATGGCCCCCAACGCTTACCTGGGGAGACATAATCAGGTGGCAAAGATCATCCACAAGGAACTGGCCCATAAACTAGGGCTAAGGGAAAACCTCCCACCATACTACCAATACTCACCCGAGCCAGTCCTTGAATCCCCTGAATATCTCTTATACTGGGACAGGCCAATAATAACGGATAGAACAGTAGACCACAACCGTCCGGATATTCTTCTTATCGAAAAAACCACCAAGAAAGCTTTCATAATCGATATAGGTTGCCCACTAACACACAACCTCTCTAAAACCGAATCCGAAAAGAAGACCAAGTACTCGAATTTGGCTATAGAGATAAAAAATATATGGAAGCTAGATAAAATTGACATAATTCCGATCATAATATCGGTGGAAGGAGCAATGACGAAATACTTCAAGCCCAACTTGGAAAAACTGGGCCTATCAGGTTATTTATACCAACTAATTCAGAAAAGCGTCATCCTCCAAACATGCCATATAGTACGGAAGTTTCTAAACAGTACAGGTTAAGATGAATTTCTTCTCTGTACTGTAAATAATACCAGCAATACCAACAAAAAGCTGTGAAAACTAACATTGAGAAAAATAATAATAATAATAATAATAATAATAATAATAATAATAATAATAATAATAATAATAATAATAATAATAATAATAATAATAATAATAATAATAATAATAATAATAATAATAATAATAATAATAATAATAATAATAATTTCTCTCTAATTATCTCTATCCAAGACCGTGTCATTCGAACTCGAAACTATGAAAAGGTCATCATGAAAAGGAATGTGGAAGATGTGTGCAGAAAATGCAACTGCCCCGGAGAGACGATAGAACATATCACGGCGGGTTGTGGTGCTATGGCCCCCAACGCTTACCTGGGGAGACATAATCAGGTGGCAAAGATCATCCACAAGGAACTGGCCCATAAACTAGGGCTAAGGGAAAACCTCCCACCATACTACCAATACTCACCCGAGCCAGTCCTTGAATCCCCTGAATATCTCTTATACTGGGACAGGCCAATAATAACGGATAGAACAGTAGACCACAACCGTCCGGATATTCTTCTTATCGAAAAAACCACCAAGAAAGCTTTCATAATCGATATAGGTTGCCCACTAACACACAACCTCTCTAAAACCGAATCCGAAAAGAAGACCAAGTACTCGAATTTGGCTATAGAGATAAAAAATATATGGAAGCTAGATAAAATTGACATAATTCCGATCATAATATCGGTGGAAGGAGCAATGACGAAATACTTCAAGCCCAACTTGGAAAAACTGGGCCTATCAGGTTATTTATACCAACTAATTCAGAAAAGCGTCATCCTCCAAACATGCCATATAGTACGGAAGTTTCTAAACAGTACAGGTTAAGATGAATTTCTTCTCTGTACTGTAAATAATACCAGCAATACCAACAAAAAGCTGTGAAAACTAACATTGAGAAAAATAATAATAATAATAATAATAATAATAATAATAATAATAATAATAATAATAATAATAATAATAATAATAATAATAATAATAATAATAATAATAATAATAATAATAATAATAATAATAATAATAATAATAATAATAATAATAATAATAATAATAATAATAATAATAATACCCGTCCGCTTGCCTTTTAATATATGCTACCAAATTTGTATATTTTTTAATATCAATATTCTTTTCAGATTTAGTTCAGACCTTAACATTGAGTAAAGTGTCCATATTGTGGAAACTTTTAGATCTTTCTTACCCTCGAAATATGCAAGTAAAACTTTCTCATTAACATGTTTAACTTTCTTCTCATCACACCACGTAACAAATTTTTCGTATGCCAAATCATAAACTGCCTATGACTTTTTGGGAATTACTGATAATAGAGCATTACCTGCTGCCTCTTCAATATCGCTTGGTAGCTCTTCAGAACTTGAATGACTCATTTTTTAAAAATAAAACTAAAAATATATCAATCTCGCTAAAAACCTTCCGTCTAGACTTTTTACAAAATGTCAAACTGACAACTAACATGAACCAACAGCAACAATAGCTATTTATGCCATCAGTTATATGTCAAAATTAGAAAAACTAAATTTATGTTTTCCAAATTTTTATCATATATAATATCACAAGAGATAAAATTTTGTCGGCAAAATTTTCGAAAGGTATGAAAGTTTGTTGCTTGGCAATTTCGCGAATGACATTTTTGACAAAATCACGAGCCGTCAGGCGAGTGATTTTGTCGAAAATGTCATGAGCGAAATTGCTTAAAAGCAACAAACTTAAATAAATCCTTGAGAACAATTTTGCTTACACAATTTTTTCTCGAGTGGTATTCGACATGACTATTTAACTAGAAAAAAGACAAAATTTTGCCGCGGCAAAAATCACATGTGAATTTTGTCCAGGTAGGTGCAGGTAGTAATTTTGCCAGTAGAAGACCGGCCGTTGCTATGACATTTTGCCAGTGTAAAACACTCTAGTTAAATAGTCAATTATATTAATTTTTATTTTTTTATTACTTTCTTCAAAATTAGAAAAAATCTTGTATGCAATACGTTACGAAATGAAATTTTGTGTAACTTGTGAGTTTTTGCGAAACTCACTTCGTTCGTTCCGCAAAAATCTCACGCGTTACACAAAATTATGCATTTCGTAACTGATGGCATAAATAGCTATTAATAAATAGCTCAAAATTGTACATAATGATTAAAAAAAAATTATTTCGGATTCGAGTTTTTTTCGTTTTTTTGCATTTTTTGAAGAACATTTACAATAGTAATGTATTTTTTTTACACCATCAGAAAGTAGAGATTTCAACGAACAAAAAGCCCACCGACTTTTTTAAAAAAGCAGATATTTTGACGTGAGAATTTTCGATTGAAAATTAGGGTGCTTTTTCGATATTAAGTCAAAATAAGGTGAAAAAATAAATATTTTAAATAAAAAAAAATCACAGTGTGTTTGGGACATAAAAAGGTACCTAAGTTTCGTCTTCGACTCGGAATAATTTTCTATCAACAAAACCATTCGTGACCTTGAAAAAAATGATGGTAATAATTCTGCTGCTAGGTGATTATAAGTGAATATAACACGAAATACTTATACAATAGGTATATAAAATCACAAATAATAAAAATCATGTTTAGTAACTCTTAATATCCCCCATCGACATTATTTAAAATATATATATATATAATAACCATTTAAAAAAAAAAAATAATAATAATAATAATAATAATAATAATAATAATAATAATAATAATAATAATAATAATAATAATAATAATAATAATAATAATAATAATAATAATAATAATAATAATAATAATAATAATAATAATAATAATAATAATAATAATAATAATAATAATAATAATAATAATAATAATAATAATAATAATAATAATAATAATAATAATAATAATAATAATAATAATAATAATAATAATAATAATAATAATAATAATAATAATAATAATAATAATAATAATAATAATAATAGGTAGGTACGTTAAAGTTAGTTTAGTTTTAAAAAATATTTTTTTTAGTTTTTGGTTAAAAATCCATAATTTCGATATTTCTTTAGGCAAACTGTTGTAAATTGTTATTCCTTTATATAATACTGATCTTTGGCTAAAAGTGCTTTTTACCTTTCATAGGTGTATGAACAGCCCCCTCAAGTCCGGCTGTGGTATGAATATCATGGTTTTGTCTCGTGATGTAAATAATGTTGGTCGAAGGAAATATTATATTCGATTGTTTTTCTTTAATAATAATAGAGTGTATTAGAATGCATGTTTTAATTTATAAAGCTTTTCTAAAATTAAATATTCGTTTAGTTCATACAAATTTATAGGTTAATAGGGGAAAAAACCCTGATAAATGGAAGCTTGCTGTGCAAGACTGGAAATATGATATAAAACAAAAATATAGGTGGCGGAAATAAAAACATTTTATTAGATAATACACAAGAAAAATGATTAAAAACTTAAAATTCAGAGATTACAATAAACAGTAAACAAACACAAATACCCAAACAATTTAAAAATATAACCTATATTCATCTTCTTTTTATTGTTAATTACTGGCCTTTAATCATAAACTAGGAATTATGGGAAATGTTTTTAAAATGGATAATAGGCTGGTCTTTATCGACAAAGCGGAAACGCCCGAACGGAAGACGATTTTGATAAAGAGATTAACCGTGGTACGAAATCTCGATCGCTTTGACAAGAGAGCGATCGACTTCTTTTTGTAGATCGATATAAAAGCGGTTGTTCGTGGTTCGCCTTCTGGTCTATTTATAAATTTCACGTTCAAAAAGCTGCTTTCGCAAGATACGTGCTTCGCAGCATTGAGTCCATAATAAAGCCTAAGTTTCACAAGTTTTGCTGGAAGTAACTTAGAAAAGTCTAATCTAATCGGTTCTTCTCTGTTAATAAGTTGTTTTAGGAATGACTCGCTTGTGTATATTTTTCGTTTTTTTAGGCAATTTCTATATTTTTTTGGTCCGCTCCGCAAAGAAAGTCGTAGAGGACAGCCCTAACTTAGAAGATACCAATAGTGAGTAGAGGGAGATGATTCGTTTACCGTTAGATTCCTGAGGTCCCTACTGCTCGTTCGCCAGTAGCGCGTAGCGTTTTTTGCTGTTTCTAAGCTGTTTTTGAGCTTTTTGTTATCGTTTTTTGTGTTTAACAACAGCCAAAAAACAGCTACGCACGCAGCTGACGCGACCTCCCTCTTCTATAGTTGTAATTTAAATTGTTACCACCCTGTATAGTTTGCAATATTTTCCATTAAGATTCTTTATAAAAATCACACGTAGTACCTTAATGTAAAATTAAATAAACTATAATTCTATATTAATGGTACGAGGATATTGTTTCCATTATTTTCTACAATGTACAAGCGTACCTACTTTTTCTCTAAAAATCAAGCTTTATTGCTAAAAGTAGCGTACAAAAATCGTAAATCATTCTTTTTTCTATTTCATATTCCAAAAGCTTTTACAGTCTGTTTACAGCCCAATAAAGGGAAAAGAGAAAATTTCTGTTTCTGTTTCAATTTAATTTATTTTAGCACTTAGGATAAGCGTACTATGGCTTTTTAGATATTGGGGAAGACATTGACGTTGAGTACACTGACATTTTTTACTACCTACGTCGTTCGTTTCCAAGGGTTTCAAAGAAACATATATTTCCAGGGTGTTTTAATAGTCGGATAAAGCCCAGAGAAAAGATTACGAAATATTCTGCTGACAGAAACACTAATAATTTAAAAAAAAGTACTGGCATGATCCTGAGACGGCACTTTTTTACGATATTATTCAAGAATATAATGTACCTTACCTACTTAGCAAGATCTATAAACTAAATAGGTTGTCCAGACAAGCGTCTGGGTACAGACTTCCTTTAAGCTGCGGACATGCACATAAGGTTAGAAATTTTTCATGTCGATAGTTGATGTGGTGAATGATCTGGACCCTATAGATGGTACATGTCATTCATAAATGCTATTAAAATATGTTGACCAGGTCAACTGTTGACCTTTGGTTTCAGTTAAAGCGTGTAATGAAACTGACCGACCCCTGGTGTGTTCGTCACCTGCGGAAAACCGACACTCTAGCTGTAATCATCAACTAACTGTGGTACGACCCTGTCTACATTGTGTTTATATTTAGGTTCTTTTAAAGTTTGGTACAACGGTAAAAGTTTGTCAGGTTTAAGATTTTTCAACTTTAATCCTATTCTGACGGTTTCCCTATGCTGTTCATTCATCACTGGCCGTAAATGAAAATTTAAGAGGTTTTTAAAAACAATAGATCTATTATAAAATCATTTTGACCATATACAATTTATGAACAATTAAATTTAATCAGATATCCCTTAAATAAAATACAGAATAAAAACCCTAATTATTACATGTCATAAAACTTAGTGTAAGATGGTCTGTCGAGCCGAGCGACTGAGTGTCTTTAGTAGGGGACCTACAAGTCATTCCTACTCTCGGACATTTCAAACATATAATTTATAAAAGTGCAATAAAAGTTAGGAGCTAGCCTACTTTCCGCATGTGTTAATTTCCTTATCAAGTGGGCGTGGTTTTTCATATTGTCGCCTTACCAGAAAGCCGAACGACAACGGTCTCAGCAGACATTTCTGCTGTCGGACATTATTTTTTAGGAAAAACCGATCACACCGTTTTTTGTACACAAATTATAAATTAACGTTCTACAGGTAACATCATACCAAATATTTATAACCCTTCTGATAACTTTACTTGTACCTATATTGTCAATAAAATCTTGCCCTTTATTAACCCGTCCCCATTTTCTTACCTATTATTGCAGATTATTATTAACTTTAGAAGATGGCATTATTACTGCATAATAACGTCTATAACATCAATATTAACAATGCATAATATCTCCAGTACCACAAATAAAATACCCCGGGAGACAACATCTCTTACAAGTTACCTAAACAAAAAGGTCTGTGTCAACGAACTTGACCCATATTTTACAACCCTTAGAAAGCAAAAGTGTTTTGATTTTTGTTACAGTTACAAATAGTACCGTTATGCTTTGACCCTCATTTTAAAACAATTAAGCCAATCTTGTCTTGCAGACGTGTTGGCGGAACTTTATTTGCTATTTAGACCCCCATTATTTATTGCTTGATAATTTTCTGATTAAAACTTAGAGAAATAATTGTAAGAATGATTGAAGTAATATAATATTTAGATATTTTTTATATGCCGCGAATAAACCCGCACCAAACCGAACACGAACTACGCGAACAAAACTGGCAGCAAAACGACCTTAACTTGTGCTTGGAAAATTAACGAGTCCTCTCTGCGCGTCATTTTTTCTCCCTGTTATAAACTCGCCCCCGCTTTCAGCACTGGGAACGCGTAGCACGGTGGCTACCTGTTTCTCTAAACTCAAAGAATCCACCTCTCCTGAACCGTCTTGTCGATAAGAGGGTAAATTTTACAGTTTTTGTGGCTTTTTAAGCTCTTTTAAAACGAGGGTTCCTTTGCACATATTATTGGTCCTAAAAATATTAGTTATTTTATTTACCCATAAGAAATGTTTACCCGAAAAACAGCCCCAGGTATGGGTCGTTTCTGTAAGTTTGGCAAACAATGTGGAGGGGCGCAATTCGGATCTTAATTTACTTCAGAATGAAATACGATTTTGGCAATAGCATCACTTGTTATTCTTTCATCTATAGGTACCAGATCATTGGATGTGGTACACAGAGCCCTGGCATCGATGACGGTTAGAATTTTTATATTCCCGTCGAGTTTTCGAAATTCGATGAATACATAACCACAAATTTGATTTTGCACGACAATATTGGTATCACGAATACACGAACTAAATATTTATTTAGTTTAAATTATACTTGTAACAATTCACTGCAGTTTATAAGAATATTCAAGACTCAACATAACCAGAAGAACGTCTACTATGCATTAAAATACCATTACCATGTAAAAAAAGCAATTTAATCCGATTTAATTGATTAACCAAAGCAATTAAAAAAAATTGTAAATTATTTAATCTAGTATAAATCTTCTTATTTTTTTTAACTTTGCCAATTTTATAATTATTCTTCTGATATTTTTTGGAATATTATTATACTAAATTATTATTTCGTTATATAAAAGCGATTTTTTCCAAAATTACTTTTTACTGGTATCTATAGACAATTTATACGTTGTCTGGTGTCATGTTGATGTAATATCGTATAGAGTCGTCTAGTATCAAAACCGGCCAAATCCATTTTTTTTTTCAAAATTCACTTTATTGCAAAATTATAAAGTTTGGATATGTGCCTATAATATCGTCAATACGATTTGCTTCAAAAGCGCCTATTTCCCATTCTAATTCAATAGCGAATTTTTGTTCGATTTCAAAACCGGCTAAAATATTAAATTAAATATTTTTTTTTATTATTAAAATTAAAAATTATTAAAAAATTAAAATATCAAAAAAAAATAAAAGTGTGGAAACTTGCGTTTTAATGATAAATAGATAAATCATAGCCGTATCGTCTACATATAGAAATAATGTTTTTTAAAACAACTGTATAATCTGAATGGTTTTTTTTATTTCCTGTAAAATTTTGTTCCAGGGATTTATCCGCTTTTGATACTAGACGACTTAAATAACTTTATTTTGCAATGGTTTTAAGTTTGCTAAACAAGCAGATCCCCAAGCAGAAGCTAAATATTGAAATTGTGAACATATTAATGAAAAATATATCTTTTTTAAATATTTCAAATTAAAGATGTTGTGTATATGGATATCAGATATGGACAAGGTCACCGGTTCCTTTTCGGGACCAAGTTTCCTCCCCTCCAAATAAAACACACATAAAGCAAAATAGTTATTAAATACATCACAGCCGCACACCTAACGATTTTTGATATAAATATTTTTACCTATTAAATTACCGCATATGCATTTTTTGTTTTTTCCATTTTAAAATCGAGTAACGGCCGCTATAAGTTCCTAATTTCCCATTTTTATTTCAAAAACATTAAAAAAATAATCGTATTCTAACTTTGAAATTATGAAACGTTAGAAAGAAAATTACTTTAAGCGCGAACAAACCAAAACAGCACGACGTACGAACCAACAACTGAATCGCGCCACCACGTGAGAGAAGGCCGGCACACGGTCACGCCTACAGCAACTGCAACTGAACGATTTCCATTCGGAGGGAGCTGTGGGCACCTGGCTGTTAACAAGTTAGGTACCTCCCCATTATAGGCCATTAGTTATTTTGTGATTGGACTAAAATGGCATGGATACAAGTCAAACTGAGCTAAGCTCACGAAAACCATGTTTTCGATTTACGCATAATCGCTTTGATAATGCGACTGCGTTCCTCTTTTAAATATACTTTGCTAATTATTTTAAAAATAAGAATATACATTATAGGTGGTAGGATAGGTAGGGGCATGGCACTGTGGCTCTACCCAGTGGCGAATTTAGAGGGGGGCACGGAAGCACGTGCCCCCTGTCATAATAATTTCGCACAAACCAACCTAAGCGCAACACCCAAAATTCCAAACACAGTGACAAAAAATTGTCGGTAACAGTAACAACCAAATATACTTTTTCGATGTCAAAACTTTACATCATTTAACTGCTGAAAGGTCTTTTAGCGCTTTAAAAAGATTAAAGACATATTTGAGGTCCACTATGGGTCAGAAGAGGTTAAATGGCCTGAGTATGCTGAATATTAACAGAGGCATTGTAGTAGATCCTGAAGAGGTTTTAAATATATTTATAAAGAAGCATCCTCGAAGACTAGATACAATTTGAGTTTATTTAAATTGTTTATTCTAGGTTTATAATAATTTAATACATACACCCTTTAATTTTTTTTTTTTATTTTGAGGTAGTAAAGACTTATTTTAATAAAAATAAACAGTTTTAATGCCAAAACGACTATGAATGTGGAATATTTGAGAAAGAATTTTAGCTCATTAAGTATTGAGCAAAAAATTGAAATTAAATTTGAAGGAAGACCTAAACTCGAAATTAACTTGATACAGACCACAAAGTGTAAATCTAGGGACTTTATTGTTATTGATAAGTTTGCTGCAAATAAAAACAGAAGAATGAACTTTACTTTTAAACAATGTACAATGTACAATGTACCTATACCCACTAATGAAAAATAAATCGACCTTTTTTATTTTTTTTATCTTATTTTATTTTCAATAAAATAAGTAGGTAATCATAAATTTTTAAAATATTTACTAAAAATTATTGACCAAATTTGGGCGTGGTCTTAAAAAATTTTCGCCTGCAGCGGGCTTTTAGTGCGCCCCCAATTTAACAAATCACACGCCGCCACTGATGCCCCCTCTGTCGCTTTTTTCTGGAAATTTTGTGATAAATTAAATAGGTTTTCATCATGTTTGGTTATTTATTTTTAAAGAATGAACCCTTAAACAAATAAATTAACCACTTAAGTCAAATTAAGTTCCTGACGTAAATAACTGAATTTCATGTTTTTGATGACCTTTTCAGTAATATTCTCGCTGATGACTTGTTTTCGGTGAAATGCCTTAGTCGAGTTCGTTTTGATAAATGAATTTAACCCTAACAAAAGGCATTTCTCTTTTTCTATAAAATGACATTTAAGAACTATTCCGGGGCGTCTTAAGCAAAAACGAGCCAAAAACTGACTTTTTTGCTTGTCATATCAAGATAAGTTATGACCTCATTAGCCAATTTTGTCGGCTGTCGGATTACAACTCTAAAAAGAACCGTCAGATATTCTTCATTGTTATGTAAAAATTATTCTCAAACTTTGGAGTTTTGGAGAAACTCACTAAGACTTTTTTTACCTAATACAACAAACAATGTTATATTAAGTAAGATAAAATGTTCTTGTTTGAGTTTTTATTCAAAATGTTGTATAAAGTTTGCGCGGAAATTGTATACGATAGTAGACAGTTTAGTAGTTACTGGTATTTGTCAGGAATAAAGGGGCAATATTTTATATTTAGGTAAATTAGTAATTATTTTATATTAAAGATGTTGCTTACCATAAATAAAATAAATTTAATTGTAGAATAAATGTATCTACACTATTATATAAAATTTTAAAGTAACTGACTGGAGTGATTCATCAAGCCTAATGTCTTAATCCTAGAATCATGAAATTTTGAGGAAGTCTTCTACTTATAACGTGGGCATCCACTAAGAACGAATTTTTCAAATTTCAACCCCGAAGGGGGTAAAAACAAGAGTGAAAATTTTTATAGAAATTTTTGTATCTCTGAAACTAAAACTGGTGGAAGTCTAAAAATTGGTATACCTATAACTCCTTAAATAAAATATTAACATTCGTGTTTCGTCATTTATTTTTTTAAATTCACTGAGGGGTTGAAAAAAGGAGTGTCGTCACTTTTGTGGATTTTAAGGAAATACTTCATTACCTAATATTGCCAAATATGCTAAAATTCTAAATATTTCACCTTGTTTATTGTAATAAGTATCTGAGGTAAAAATAAATTGCATCAATTTAAATTTTTTGCTCTATAGCTTGTATTGTTTGGTACTTGACTTGGTCCCATATTGAAAAACTAAGAATAGTAAGACATTGCGTTAACTGGTCGCTTGGTTCTATCTAAGGAAACAAATAGGGGTACAGTAGACACTCCATATTATTATAGTGTGAATATAGCCCAGCCGCTATGTCCAAAATAAAACCCTAAAATGAAAAAAAAAATTCCAGATTTTTCTGTTTTTAATCGTAAGGGAGGGTCATTGATAGTCCAAATTCAGATTTTGACCATATTCTACCTATGCGTATACCACAATCTTGAATGAAGGGAGAATTTCGTTTTTGTTAAATAACTCGCCTATTTTCAAATTTTGACTAAACGTTATCATAACAGAACATGCAGAATATAATATCATTCTCTACAGCTTTTGTTTCAATGATTTTTTCTTTGAAATCGATTAAAGGATTAATATTTTAGGTTCTACGTCAGCGGTAAAGGAGAATAGAGGTGTTAAAAAACTATTTCACAAATTTTATTATTTATTTCAAAAAGGTATTTACCTTTTTTCCTCTGGCGATGGTTCTGCCAAGTTGCCATTATCGATTTCATCTTCGCAGATTTCAAGATTTTCGTCTTCAAGGGTGTCGGTGTTAAATGTTAATCCCGCACGAATACCTACATACTATACAGGGTGTCCCAGATAAGAATGCACTCTACAGGGATCTCGTAAACCATAGGAGATACAGAGATGGTTAAATTAGAAAAAAGTTGCGCATTACTAAATCCTGTAACGTCATGTTTTCAAATTTAAAAAAATCGGAATGCTTCCGAAGATATTTGGATAAAACCGAATTTTCGCGATTTCGTTTTAATTGATTTATGATTTTATTTGAGGAGACATGTCAAAATTAATTTGACATTCTTATTTCCACTTTTCTCCCCTACAAGATGGTTTAATTGCATTTTTGATCCGACGTTTCGTTTAGTCACAACCATCATCAACTTTGTTATTTTAAATGGTGGGAAAATTTTATTTTATGCTTAATAAATTCTACGCTTTATTCTTAATCTAACGGTGTATCACACTTATTATTTATTAGACGTTTCGATATTTAAAAACACATCATCAATGAATATAGGCACATTATCGAAAATATTTTTGTTTTTATTGTTGTATTTAAACACTAGTTGGATTTTAAAACATTTTCTTTAAAAGAAACTTATAACAAAACATAATATCCAATGAAACTTATCTGAAAAATGTAACAAGTAATAATTTATTTTAATTATTAAATACAATTACATATTTTTTATTTTTAAAAAATGCATGATAATATTCAAACATAACGTACTATTAAATTCGGCATCATATTATTATGGGTGGCTATGAAATTGATTGACGATATTGACGTTCGCAATTGTATAAACAAAAGTAATTAACTTTAGATCTGTCACTTAGTTACAGAGACCTGTTAGTTTTTAATTTGGTAATAATTATCATGTTTAAAAAAAAAATAACTCCAGAAATGTTAAATAACGTTATGGAAGAAATTGTTTACCGGTGTTATTTATGTTTGGAGAATGAGGGTGGAATTTTTGAAAATAAAAAATAATTTATTATAAAAATAATTGTATTTAATAATTAAAATTAATTATTACTTACTTGTTGCATTTTTCAGATAAGTTTTATTAGATATTATGTTTTGTTATAAGTTTCTTTTAAAAAAATGTTTTAAAATCCAACTAGTGTTTAAATGCAACAATAAAAACAAAAATATTTTCGATAATGTGCCTATTTCCATTGATGATGTGGTTTTAAATATCGAAACGTCTAATAAATAATAAGTGTGATACACCGTTAGATTAAGAATAAAGCGTTAAACTTATTAAGCATAAAATAAAATTTTCCTACTATTTAAAATAACAAAGTTGATGATGGTTGTGACTAAACGAAACGTCGGATCAAAAATGTAATTGAACAGTCTTGTAGGAGAAAAAGTGGCAATGGTATGCAATAAGAATGTCAAATTAATTTTGACATGTCTCCTCAAATAAAATCATAAATCAATTAAAGCGAAATCGCGAAAATTCGGTTTTATCCAAATATCTTCGGAAGCATTCGTAATTTTTTTAATTTAAAAACATGACGTTAAATGATTCAGTAATGCGCAACTTTTCTCTAATTTAACCATCTCTGTATCTCCTATGGTTTACGAGATCCCTGTAGAGTGCATTCTTATCTGGGACACCCTGTATATTCTTGACAGTCGATATCATTATAAAGTTGCTCCCGTAGTTCCAGGATGTACTCGTATGCCTGTTCGCTGCAGTTTTGGCATAAAAAAGAACATTTAAGTCATGTTTTTCGACATCCACACACTTTTCCACAATTTGTTTTGCATTTACAAGAAATCGTCCAACAACGATTTTGGCGCGAAATCAGCAGTAGTGGTAGGTTCTAACTACAAACATTTACCTTCAGATAAAGATAAAGAATAATCACGAGTGGTAAATTTATAGCCGTGTGCATGTAAACAAAACCACACAGGAATAGGGATGCGCACTGCAAAATCGTTTAACGAATGGGAAAATAGACAGGTCTGGGCTTTAAAATCTTGTTTGTCTGGCCTAGGCCTAGTTAGATGTTTCGAAGAAGTGGTCTATACTCAAAGTGGAGTTAAATGATATAGAAAAAAGAAAAGGACAAAGTCTTTCTCCACAATTTTTTTAGAAAAACTAGACGAACATAGAATAATTCATAATAATACAAATCGACATGTTTCGAGTGTAGAAACACTCATCATCAGAAAAAGATAGTAAAAGGTATAATGCTGATGTTGTTAGCAATAGAGAAAATAATAGTGGGATGGAGCCGTAATGGAGCTTTTAATGGTGTACAAGAGGTGTAAAATGAATAGTCAATAGACCGACAAACAAGACTTCAGCATACTGAAAAGTCAAGGGTTAGTGCAAAGGCACTGTCCTGAGCAGAAAAATTAGGAGGGCAAAAGAAAAATTAGGGAGTTTTTAAAAGACGTATCTGTGAAAATCATTATTAAGTAGTGAAAAATCTTAAATTTTATTCAGCTTTGTCAGAGACATGTGAAATTATTGAAGTAAGATGGAAAGAAAAAGAAAAAAAAAGTTGTTTTTCATAAAAGTCGAAGCATCTGTAAAAAATAAAAAGGGGAATGAAATTTGGTCAAATGAGGTAGATTAGCCCACCATTTTGCTTAAAGTAAAATACTGTTGGGGTATACCAGGCTTTTTATGGCCCAGTTACCCCGGCAGGAGTCAAAACATAGGTACACATTTAGTGCAAAATTAATATTTTAAAAAAGTTTTTAAACGTTTTTTGTTTTACTAGAACATCTTTGTTCCACTGCAACGAGCGCTTGTCAAATGGGAAAAGAACTTGAACTTGACATTGTAAAAGGGGGAACAAATGACAAGCGTTTTGGCGGTTAAATTAAAGAATCTTCAAGTATGCTAAAAAAAATTTAAATTGTTATAGAGGAGAAAAGCTCAATTAAGGTTCAAAATTGCTTAAAAAACTAAAAATCACTAGAAATACAAGATAAAATCAATACAATCCCTACAAAATAGAAGAAAATTACATTTAGAAATATGTTGCTCAAAGGGTTAAAAATAGGTGTCCCAGTTAGATGTGTCTAAATTGATCATAATAAAATAAAGTTACATATCAAGAACTATTACTACTTCATACAACTTACTAAAAATACAAAATTTCCGGTATTTTACCCTTATTTGGGCATAATAAAATCCTGCAATGGTCCTTACTAGTAGCTGTATCCGAGTCACTAAAGGCACAAACACAATTCACTAAACTACACAAAAACTAGAAATCTATAAATATTAAACATCCGCAATCCACAATAGCAAAGAAAACAACAAAAAATTATATGTGTAAAGTTAGCAATGTTCATCAGCACCATTTATGCAGCAAAGAAATGTTTTTTGGGGGTTTTAATTTTGTTAGTGTTAAGTTTGAAATTGTACCATTTAGGTTTACCGTCACTAGTAAACTACCCCGTAGGGGTAAATTACCTGCCATATACGAATTTCCAAAAACCCAGAGGAAAAAAGTTACAGAATAGAAACTTCTAAAAGTAGCGTTTGTAAACTATTTTTAATTTTTTGTTTGAAGGTTGTAGACAATGATGTTTCTTGAGTAATAGATGTGTTTTGGACTTCCATTGCGTTTAGTTTTTCATATCACAACGTTTCAACTGGTAAGTATCTCCAGTGGTCTCAGTATTCACCTGAAGATGACTGGACATCTATTACTCAAGATTTTTAATTTCTTTAGTGGTGAAGCGAAATTTTACCATTTGGATTTATCATCTTTAGTAAACCAGCCCAAAATTAAAATTCGTTTACAAACGCTGCTTTTCGAAGTTTTTATCCTGTAACTTTTTCCACCGGTTTTTTGGAAATTTGTATGTGCTGCTATATAACAGGTAATTTACCTCTTTCTTTGGGGGAGTTTACTAAAGACGATAAATCCAATTGATAGGATTTTAATCTTCGCCACTAAAAAATTTTAATTTGTTTATAAACGCTATAATAGTCGCTGATAAACATTGCCAACTTCACACAAATAAAAAAATCCACAGAGAAGACGTAAAACACAATAACAAAAATGGCGCCGAGCCGGTTCTGGATTGTATTTTAAGGATGTCACTAAACAAGGGAAACCTAATAACAAGAGGGTTGTGTACAGGGTTTTTCCGTATATTTTGGAGCACCACTGGAGCTTTTATTTGAAGACCTAGAAAAAACTTTAAATTACCAAAGTTGCATGATTTCTCCTGAACTGCCAGAATTTGTTATCGGACAAAACAAATGAACATCGTAAATTTGTTTAATAATGCCAATGTCAATTTTTTTAAATGGAACACCCTGTATATTAATTTTTTTTAACTCCTCACTCTTTTCTGATTCCAAATATGTATATATGTTATATGTTTGTTTCATAAATTATTATCATTATTTATATTAATTATTGTTACTGAATAAGCATTATGTTCTAGCATGTTTTCCTCATACCATTATAGATTTTCTAATCCGCAATATTTTGAAATGAAATTTTGCCTAAACGACTAAAGTGAACATATAACATATATATATATTTGGAATCAGAAAAGAGTGAGGAGTTAAAAAAAAAATTAATATACAGGGTGTTCCATTAAAAAAAATCGACATTGGCATTATTAAACAAATTTACGATGTTCATTTGTTTTGTCCGATAACAAATTCTGGCAGTTCAGGAGAAATCATGCAACTTTGGTAATTTAAAGTTTTTTCTAGGTCTTCAAATAAAAGCTCCAGGGGTGCTCCAAAATATACGGAAAAACCCTGTACATGTCCATACCTGTAGGGCGGCAAGGCATGTGACTGGCGAGCTATTTTTCACCCATAAAACTTATTTTTTGTTTGCTCACGAGATAAACGGATCTAAAGGACTTTTTATCTATCCCCACTAGGTGGCATTTGTTTCGTGTTGAAGCCACATTTGCACACCTGTAGGTACGTCCTGTATGCACGTGTTTAGCGACAGCTTCTCCCCGTAGGTGAAACTCGCTGGTAAGCAATTATTGCTTCGGAGTCCGCCCTCTGCTTGGTTTCTTACCGAATATATTCGTCAAATGACTGTCCAAGCCAAGAGGTCTTACGTACGAGAAAGTCTAACTAAAGGCGCGTTTTTAAAACTTGTTGTCAGACCATGCCATTATGTTTACCCAGCTCAACTCAACTCAACTCAACAGAATCTTTATTAATTGTATAATATTTTGTACATATCACATATTTAACTTACTAAAACAATAATATATATATAATACATAATCATTATTTGTAAGTGTCAGTATCTCAAGATCACTGGTCAATATGAGTCCCTGTTTGATTTGCCACATAATTGGCACAAGACTTAAAAATATATTAATTCTGGGAAAAAAACGGTTAGAACCAAAGTTGTCTAGAATTTTATTTCCAACAAGATTATTTATTGAACATAAATGATGCTCTAAAATTTAAAATAAACTGGATAAAATGGAATAATTTAGTTTCATCGTTTTTTTAGGTTTAAAATGGAAAACATTAACTTCAGACAAAAAATTGTTGAAATATAAGTTGTAGGGACTTACATTTTCTACAAGTTCTGGTATAATCATTTTTGATAAAAAGTTGAAAATGGGCGAGTTATTTAACAAAATGGCAATTTTCCCTTAAATTCTAGATGGTGGTAGGCGCGGCGCATAGGCGGAATATGATCGAAAAACTATCTATCCATCAATATAATAAAGGTCCTGCAATATTTCATATTTATGTAAATTAGTAATAATTTTATATTAAATACTATATCAAGTGGATGACCACAAATAAAATAAATTTTATTGTAGAATAATTATTGTATAACAACATTTTTGCATAACAATTTAACAGAAATTATGGAGGCTTTTTTAGGACACCCAAGTAGTCACCCATTTAAATATAATAAGTAATTTCTATAATACCCTGTATTGGTAGATAAAAAAAATACCTTCTATAAATCCGTAACCTCCGCTACGTCCCTCAGAGAGCTTTTGCGAAAACATCAGCACGTCAAATCTTTGTCTTTCCAATTTGCCTAAAAGCACAGTTGTGCGAATCCGTTGGGTGGCAGGAAAGATGAATGTTGTTACCTACGAGAAAGGAAACTTGTATAAGAAACTTTTATCGGAAATTTTAAAACGTATATAAAATATAGTAAGTCACTTGCACTTACTCACAATTCCTGTATCAGTTTTAACAAAGAAACAGTGACTGACAAGTGACCCACATAAAAGATGACACACACGGGGTGTTTGTAGCGGTTTCTGCCGAGGCGGCGGCCGACTCTGCTGCAGCAGTGACAAGATGCGAGGACGCCAGGACATCGGCAAAACAAATCTAGATCCATTTTTACTGCAACTAGTTAATTAAAAAAGTAATTTGCTTTGGGTATTAAACACGCTTTAAAAACTGCCGTATATAACCAGTAGGTATAATAAAATACCACAAATTCTAGAACCACCTCAAGCAAGAAAACAACTATCGGAGGGTGCACTATACGCTGCAACGAAGAGGATTTAAAACCGCGCGACGCGTCCCTCTTTTGTATGTGTTTTACAACATTTAATACCACATACACATGCGCCGAATAGGCTTCCGCGGTGACGGCTGAGTCGGCACAAACTGCTGTGTGTGTCATCGCTCTAAAACTTTTTAACTTTTGTTCAATTAGCTATAACTATATTATTTTTATTGCTTTTATTTTTACTTTTTTGTCAGTGCCTGGAAACCTCAAGGCAGTCAAAGTCTCGGGTCCCCCTTCTCCCCATGGAAATTATAATACGCTTTTAATTTTACCAACCAGCCATTTGAATAAGCGAACTTTGTTACAGAAAATAAACTATTTATAAAACACAAGCATCATTTAATTGTTATTATAAATTCGCAATGGAAACCGAATATATACCATCCATAATACCCAATCGAACCTTCAATAGATATAAACTTTTGTACCCCATTTGCTCCCCTCTAGGGGCTGATTTCCAAAAAAATAAGAAATACATTTTTGATGATTTGTATTGTAGAGAAATTCTGCCAAATTTCAAGGCAATAAGACAATCCAACAGAAACTTTATTATCTCCTTTTCACTCTTTTAAGGAATACTTTTAGATAATAAGGAAACGTGTTTCATTATTTGTATCATATGAAACAGGTTCATCCAACCAGGACTGAACTGAACCTATGTTTTAAATTTCCCTGTATTTTTAATAAAACCCATAATAGCCATCTTGTTTATGTTTTACCGTAGAATCTAAAATTGCCTTTTAGAAAGCAAATTGGATTAAAACAAAGGAACTCTGCATGGCGTACAGTTGTTGTTTTTTCAATCTATATTTTTCATTTTTAATATACAGTGTGTGTATAAAGTCTGGAAACGGCTTAATAACATCACAATCCACTGGCCGATTTAAACCAAATTTGGTACAGTTATGTAAGAGGATCTAACGCACCGAATGACGATATTGGCGTTGTTGCCAGCTTTTTAGTTTGTCTGGAATTCGAACGAATTTTATATTTTTAAATATAACACCCAGTATATTTTTACATTTTTAAATTCCACATAAAATTATAATTATTTTTTATTAAATGCATTATTAGTCTATACTTCATAGTTTCCGAGATATTGACTCTCGAAAAGTGACATTTTTGAAATTTGACAGCTTATAACTTTCTTACAGTACGTCTTAGAGCAAAACGGCTTGCATGTCCCTATCTTCAATTTTTATTATCTTCCAAAAAAAATCAACTTCCAGTTAAACCGGAACAACTATATTTCCTGCTTTCGAGTTACATCCGGTTTAACCGGAAGTTGATTTTTTTGGGAAGATAATAAAAATTAAAGATAGGGACATGTAAGCCGTTTTGCTCTAAGACGTACTGTTAGAAAGTTATAAGCTGTCAAAGTTCAAAAATGTCACTTTTTAAGAGTCAATATCTCGGAAACTATGAAGTATAGACTAATAATGCATTTAATAAAAAATTATTATAATTTTATGTGGAATTTAAAAATGTAAAAATATACTGGGTATTATATATTTAAAAATATAAAATTCGTTCGAATTCCAGACAAACTAAAAAGCTGGCAACAACGCCAATATCGTCATTCGGTGCGTTAGATCCTCTTACACCACTGTACCAAATTTGGTTTAAATCGGCCAGTAAATTGTGATGTTATTAAGCCGTTTCCAGACTTTATACACACACTGTATATATAAATGATATATTTAAACTTAATTGTCAAGGTAAATTACACAGTTTTGCTGATGATACTGTAATTTTTTATGAAGGATTGAATTGGAATATTGTAAAAAATATAATTATTAATGATTTTATTAAAATTAACAACTAGTTTAATAATAATTTATTAACAATAAATTATAATAAGACAAAATACCTCCCATTTACTTCTTATAAAAGTAATTTACCAAATAATATAAATACTATAAATATTAATGATAATATAAAAATAGAACAAGCTGAAAATACTGAATATTTAGGAATAATTATTGACAAACATTTAAAATGGAATTTACATGGTGAATATATTACTAAAAAATTGAGAATACTTATACCAAAATTTAAACATCTTAAACAATTTTTAGATATTAAACATTTAGAAACCATATATTATTCATTGGTACAAACGCAAATAAATTATGGAATATTAGGTTGGGGTGGAATAAATAAAAATAATCTCCGTAATATTGAAATTATTCAAAAATGGATTTTAAAAATTATTTATAATAAAGAATATTTATACTTTTCTGATATGCTTTATAAAGAAAGCAAAAAAATGGATACCCGACAATTATTTTTTTATAACATTTATTTTAAAAATAAAAATAAATTAAATTTTAATATTCATAAATGTAACACTAGAAATATAAATAATATAACTTTAAAAAATAAAATCAACAAAGTTATAGGTCAAAAACATTTTTTAAACATAATTCCTTATATTTTTGATATTCTCCCAAAATCGATTAAAGCAATTAAATCTATGATTAAATACAAACAAGAAATTAGACTATGGATAATAAAAATCAAAGATATTTTTTTAATAATATTATGGATAAATATTTTAAAATATAAAATATATTATATATGTAAATATTATATATGTATATATTATATATTGTATATTGTTGTGATATATTATATTATATTATATTATTGTGATACATAATATGTATAAAATTCATTATATTCATGGGTATGAAATTATAATACCATAATTATTACTCACTACAAGTAAGACTTCGTGAGTTTCATTATATTTCATTTTAGTTTATTCAAAGTTCTAATTTAAAATTTGCAAATATTTTATTATATGTACCTATAATATTGAATAAACTTTTTATTATTATTATTATTATTATTATTATTATTATTATTATTATTATTATTATTATTATTATTATTATTATTATTATTATTATTATTATTATTATTATTATTATTATTATTATTATTATTATTATTATTATTATTATTATTATTATTATGAAAGGTCTTTTTTTCCTGAATCCACAAATATATAGTTTGTCTATACTAACACAAACCGTTTTTAAGATATGAGCGACAATTTTAAAAAAATCTGTATTCAATTAAGTTTATTACGTAAATAACAATATTATTATGCAAAAGTCTAGAGTTTTTATATTGTGTATAAAATCCACAGATCTTGCATCTTACGTATAAGTATCATAGGCGTATTGAAAATACCTACCACACAAAGTGGCGAGAAGTAAACCATTGTCAAGATTACTCCTATCTGTGAGTATGTAAAGTGTTGACACAATGGAGCCGCTATCACGCGTTATTATGACGGCATGGATGCTCCGATTTAGTTTGAAATAATAATTAAATTATTATACTTAGAAATGTGTAAATTTGACTGTTTTGTTAAAATAAAAAATATAGGATAATCTCTACCTATATTAGTACATATTGAAGAGAGCTCAAA
The DNA here is from genome assembly GCA_963969555.1 of Polydrusus pterygomalis. NCBI lineage: Eukaryota > Metazoa > Arthropoda > Insecta > Coleoptera > Curculionidae > Polydrusus > Polydrusus pterygomalis. Next base: position 2,891,426 of record OZ018381.1, on the reverse strand, counting down.
ATCACATTTCCAAAAATAGCGACAAAATTATTTCTTTAGCTATACACAGCCATTTACCTGCTGGTCCTTGTACTCTTTGTTCATGAAATGTCTAAATCTTAAGTCGGCTATGAGATGTTTTGAATTGGTATATCCATGCTCCCCCCAATTTTCCCCCGACTTTCTGTGTAATACGCCAAGACCGCCGCGCTATTTCGCTTTGTTTAAGCGACATTCACTGTTTGTTTTTTTACAATTTCTCCAATTCTTTACCCCCAACTTTTTTTGTAATATTTCAAGACCGCCGCGCTATTGTTCTTAGTTCCAGAGATATGGATTTTTGAGTTTTTCCTGCTTTTTTGCAATGTTCGCCCCCGACTTTCTTTGTAATACGTCAAGACCGCCGAGCTATTTCGCTTTGTTTCAGAGATATTCACTTTTTAGTTTTTTTTATTTATTTTATTTCTTTACCCCAACTTCCTTTGTAATATTTCAAGACCACCGCGCTGTTTTTCTTAGATCCGGGGATATTGGTCTAAGTGACCCTTATGTCTACCTTTCATTACCGCTAATCACAATAAATTAATTATCCCAGGATTTACATATTATGTGATACAATCTTGACTAATTATTATTCTTAATTGATTTATTGGTTTATTTTTCTTAATTCCTACAATTTATCAGAGCTCCCGATGAATAAGAATTACTCTAGCCGGTTCAACGTTTGGTATATTGTAAATAAGGGATGAGAATTAAAATGAATAATTAAGTTCATATGTTTAATAAAAAACGTAAACCATACAAGTACTGGCCGATTCAATAATAACTACTAACTGTTAACTGTTAACTGTTCTCTCTCCCGGCCATATTATCTTAATATCAACAAATATAATAATAAATGCCGAAACCCAAAACAAAACAATATTAACACTCAGCAGATGATGTCATCGATCCTGAGCTGCTCGGGTGTTTATACTTCACCGCCGTGTTATTAATGTGCATGTCGCATGTCGTTCATTTTTCATGAAATGGACCCGTATATACGCACCCAGAAGTAAAGCGGTCATTTGAGAAAGACCATAAGACAAAAAAGTAAAATGTTGGGAAATTAAAAAAAACTTTCTTAAACTTATGGGGTTTCTTAAGTAAAGCAGATTTTGACTCTTGAAAATTAAATACAAGCAGTGATACGACTTATGGGATTTCTCGTTGGAATGTGCGCCGAAGTGTTGGCAATAGGATTCCGCCATTTTTTGAATATGTCAAAATTGTGACTTATGGGCTTTCTCAAATGACCGATTCAAGTATTTTTAATACTAATATCAATATTAATAATAATACATACTTATATTACAAATACTACAAACTGCAGTTTATAAAAACTATAGACTTTGGCATTTTATTAATATTTTTATGGTTTTATTTTTCAAGGCATTCTAGACATATCGTAGTACGTAGGTACTTCCCGGACTAGACCGGGAAGAATCGCATCAATATTAGCGATTGCTCGAATTTTAATATAAATATTAACAAAAATAAGAATTAGAATGTTTCTGTTAGTACCTATCTTCTGTCCGAATTTTAATATTTAATACAAATAAGAATTAAAATGTTCGAAATTTTGTTCTACAAGGAAATATAATAAAGAAATGTGTCTCATTGATTTGTTATTCTACACGGTTGCCGAAAAAATAGTGTACGCAACACGTCCGAAAACAGTTTTTTTTGGACTGGCAGACTTCCAGGACTCGCCTACGGCTCGTCCTTGAATTTTGTCGACTCATCCAAAAAAAACAGTATTTTCCGGACTTGTAACGTAAATTACTATTTTTGAGTTAGAAAAAAATTATTTGATAAATGAATAAAAGCAAAAGTACCCATATATTAAGATAAGTGTAAGTAACTTGTTAATAACAGGCTGATTACCCCCTAGCTACGCTGGTGCTTCCACATAATAAAATGCTATTATTTTTCATAAAGCATTTAGAGAGTTAGCAATGTTAGCATATAGTGATAATCGGGTTAACTTAAGCATTAATTGATGACATAAACTAGTTCTGAGGGGGTATTGTTCCCCAGTATCCCCTTATCTGCATAACTGGCTACAGAATAGGGTGGTATCATTTTACTCAATGATCGGAGATTTTCCCCGTTGAAATCGTTTTGGCAGTGTTCCCCTATAAATATTTATTGGTCCTTTCAGTAATCAGCAATTAATCTTAAGAAAAGCAAACGTGAACAGATAATTGACTAATGATATCTAAATACCTACGAAACTAATTAATAAAGGTTTCAACGGAAATACTAGTAAATTTCTTTGATTAGATGGATTAACCACGGTAAACATTAATTAAACTTGTATGGGCCCATTTATAACAACTGCTCTGACCGGAAATCGAGAAAAGTAAAATATGAACTTTATCTGAAACCGGCCGGCCAGGGGATTTTTCTCTCTGTTGTCCTATATCTCTCGATTATACCTACCTATCTTGGTTGTATTGGTATAAATGTTATTAGGCCATACATAAAAGTTTTTAAATATTTGATTTATACGTTTTGTTTTTAACAAGAGATGCTTAATTGAAATATACGATAAATTTGAAATTTGCAATACAGTACTGGCAAGCCTCAACTTAATTTAATGTAAATATATAAATTCAAAATGGAATGGGCGCGAGTCAAAGAGATCGATCAAGATTCAACGTTTCCAAGTGCCAACTTCCCCAATACCCAAAACTATCTTAAATATTTTTAATTGATTTGAAAAGTCGGGTGCACACCAGCGTTTTATTTTTCACCGTAGGATAATAAAACCAAACAATTTAAAATAAGTGCTGCATTTTTCAATGCAATAATTTATAAGTGAACTACATGAAATAGAAAATACGTCCAATAATTCGAGTGTAATTAAATGAGCGGCACAACCAAAACAAAGTTTTAAATATTTCTGAATATTGTCCAACTAATTTCGCCAGAACAAGTGATCTCGTCTTTTTAACCGAAGGAACAACTCGCCATGCGTTGGTCACATCAGCAACACCGATTGATCTGTTATCCTTATTGCGGGTATCCAAACATATTATTCATTCTCTTATCTTCATATAAGATGCCACTGTAAGTTCGAGTTGGTAAAAATGGTATATGACTTGCTAGTCTCCAGATACAATATATTAAATCGTACCTTTATTTATTGAAAAAAATCTGGCTTTCCTACGGAAAATTAACAACCATACAAGCAGAAACACGATTGACCTTTTCAATTTCGTCAAAATCGACGAGGTCGCCATATTTTTAGTAAATTAAAATTATAAATCAGAGTTTTAATAATTTCACCGCTCAAATACTTAATTATTGGAGAATAGGTACTAGGGGCCGTCGGTGGGTTATCCGGGGTTAGGTTGGTAAGTTGGTTTCAATCTTTTATCGCGTTTTAAAATTAAGAAAATCAGTTCTTTAAAACATTCGCGACTTTTCGCGCTTTACTTTTAAAAAAATGCAGGTGACAAAATTGGGTTATTCCTTGCCCGGTTGGTTTATAACAAACACCCAAAGTGGGCCAAAATCAGGACTTGCTTGGATTTAAGACGATGTCCTTATTATGCTGCATTTAAATATTTGGTAAGTTTTTTATAGATTTTTTTTTTTTTTTTGATTTGATGTTTTGGCCCTATTTATTTATTCCAAATAAAATCCCCATAACATCTGTTCATGCGGGATTATCTACTAATAAGTAACAACATCAAAAATATAATTGTTAAATATAACTAATTAAAATACAAGGTAAGTCAAAATAATACTTAAAATGTTAATATTCAATAAAAAAATAAAAATAATTTAAAATGTATAAAATTATTCAAATATTATTTCTTTTAATAAAATAATATAACTAATAAATCGTTTAGATAACTAATTTTAAAAAGAATAATTGATTATGAAATAAGTGCACGTTTAAATATTTTTTTTGTTTAAAATTTAGCTTCCCCTTTTTTAAGTGTTTTCTTAGTTATAATTTTAAAACGTTTTATATTTAAAAATTTTAATTCCTGGGGTATTTCGTTGTAAAATTTCATACCTTGATAATAAATGGACTTCTGACCTGCCCTAGTGTGTATTAAAGGTAAATCAATTTTGAAAACAGTTCTAGTTAAATGATCATGTCTGTAATTGAACTTTATATTTGAACTAGCGTGTACCCGACCTGCGTTGCAGCCCGGCATTATACGACGTGATATAATAAGGCGAACAAACCCGAATAAACCTCAAACTCAATCGTTTGCCGGCCCGTCCACAATTCACATCCATGCATAAAACATAGTCTGTCTTCGTCTATTCCGGCTTCGGTGCTTCGGATCGATCGTTGAACGGGCCGGGGACCGGTTAGGTTGGGTCGTTCGTTCTCCCTACTCTAATTTATCAGTGTTTCTCTATAATATTATGCATGTATTATACATCAAAACCTTCCTCTTGAATCACTCTATCTATTAAAAAAAACCGCTTCAAAATCCGTTGCGTAGTTTTAAAAATTTAAGCACATAGAGGGACAGGACGGGCGATACGACTTTGTTTTATACTATGTTAAGATGTTTATTTATTGATATAATTTGGTGAACAAAATAGTATATTAACGTACACGTTTTATAAAGCATCATTTTATAGCACGCGTCCATGTTAAGAAACGAGCCGCTTGCGGTGAGTTTTATAACGGGACAAGTGCTTAAAACTGCTTTATATAACACGTACGTTATACTATTTTTCTAATTTGTAGTTTTTTCAATAAAAAACACATATTTAAAAAGAAAATAAATCCTTCAAATTTTGTAAATTTTTATGTCTAAATTTTATGTTGGTAATACTATTTTTATCATAGTAGCCTCTGGACAACAAAAACTATTTTGGCAACTGTAATTTTTTGATTTATTGACCCATTTTCACCACGAGATTCTAAAGTTATTTTAGCGATATGAGATTTGAAATTGGACGGAATAAGTTGTGTGATCCTTGTACATTCGGTACATATACAGAGCGTTTGAAAATTCGGGCGATTTTGCTACTTTTTTTCGAATTTCAAAAGACGTGATTTTACGTCAAGGCATTGCAATTTAGTATAGGGAATAGGGAAGATGGAAAATTCAAATAAAGTTGAAGTTAAAATCGACATTGGAAGATTAGTAGAATGAATTTTGGATAGGATTTGGCAGAAAATGATAGCTTGAAGCATCTACAATAGATTGATTTATAGATTTATGCAACCAACATAAATGACTGTTATCCACACAGAACAAAAAAGTAGGTTATCAAGCTATTTTTCCTCTGCGAAAAATGGGTTTTCTCGTAAATTACAAAGGCCGCGCAAGTCAATGAAATAAAACATTTAAATGTTACCAACATCAAATAAAGAAAAAACGCGTATCGAAATAGCTTCATTACGATACGCAAATGCATATCGATGCGTATCGTAATAGATTTGTTATGATACAAAATTAGAAAAACAATATTTTGCATTAAGTGAATATCCTTAAAAGACATAATATTAAAATTTTTATATAAAATTTTAATTGAATATTGTCTATCCAAGCAATATTTATGTTTTTAATTGCTTTGTTTTGTACAACTTGTAAAGGGTTAAGCAAATTTTGAAAAGTTGATCCCCATATTAAAGTAAAATATTGTAAATGAGAGTGAATAATAGCAAAATAAATAGGACGTAACATATAATTTGAAATAAAAAAAACCGTTTTTTTAAAATCCCCACTGGTGCAACTATTTTCTGTTTAATATATTCAATGTGTTCACTTCAATTAATAGTTTATTCTATTACCAACCCCAAAAATGTAATTTTTTTTTATTGTTTTAAATGCCCGACATTTAATTTTAAATTACTTCTGTATAAATTGGGTTTCTTTCCTATACATAAAAAAGAGGATTTTTAATAATAATAATAATAATAATAATAATAATAATAATAATAATAATAATAATAATTATAATAATAATAATAATAATAATAATAATAATAATAATAATAATAATAATAATAATAATAATAATAATAATAATAATAATAATAATAATAATAATAAATGTCTTTATTGTAATTAAGGATAAAATTACAAAAGGCGAAGTTGAAGCTAGGCTTCCTCACTAAACCTAAATTTCCAAATTTAATGTTAATTTATCACTACACATCCATATTCCAATGATTTTCTATCATGATTTATAAAATTTTGTATAATTTCATATGAATCAGCGATGTATAAAATAGTTGTATCATTAGCAAACAATCTAATTTTCCCTTTTAATTTGAATATAGAATTAATATAAATTAGAAAAAATAAAGGGGCCAAAATCGAACCTTGCGGAATACCAATACCTGTTTCAATTATTACCAGCCGCCCGCCGGTTTTGACAACATGAAAATACACTGTTGATAGAGGTCTGCAGAAAGATTGTATCACTATATTTTTAACATTCTCGTTATTGAATGACCAATGCAATACTTAACAGCTCTCAAATCGTCGATTTTACAATAAAAATAAAGATTACTTTTGTTCAGAGCAGTGCTTAATTTTTTAAATGCGTTTTTTTCATACTGAGACCACTCGGGGGAAAATGAAACAGTTTCCGCCCTGTGAAACCGACCTCAATAGAGGTACACATCATTTCGTTCTTGAATAAAAAGATACCTATAATATTGTTCAAAAGTTACTTTGGTACCTTATTACATTAACAGTAATTTTTATCACGTGGTCATACTTTCTATTTCTTTTTCAGTTCCCATCAGCAAAATGCTTCCTTATAAACTTCATAGGTCACCATTACTAGTCGTGTAATGCCGCAGTTATTACAGATACACATTAATATGACTTTGACCTGTTTATATGCAATTTATTTGATATTGAACGAACAAATCAGGTATTCCTTTCGAGTAGGAAATTACGACAATTTATATCTACGGGCTTAATTATTCACGGCAAGTTTTTACCCTGACAGAAGCTCATTGGTATGAGGAAAAGAAGTGTATCGGGACGAGAAGAATACAAATAAATAAACTTTTGTAATTATTTTTATTAGTATAAATCATCGAAAGAAAATAGCATTAATATATTAATTTTAAGAGGAAAATAGGCAATACTATTATTAGTATATACATATTATTATAATATCGACGAATTTAGACGTTTAGTAAAGGATGATAGGATAATGGAGGAATAGACAGCGCTGAATGAAGCAAAAGTCTGACTACATCAGAGGCCCATTAGTATATTATGTAATATTATTCTTATGAGAAAATATTCTAATAGCAAAAAACATAATTTTGAGATATTATCAGATGTTGACAGGATCCCTATATTTATTCAATGAAACGTACATTCTACAATTCTAGATTTTTTTTATAAATCATGCCATATACTTATCTATTTTTAACCATTTACGAAATATTAACACTAAGCATTGAGCTGAATGAATGATATGTTTTTCGACTTAGCAACATTCTTAACTCAAATCACAATCTTTAATTTAAAGTTAGGTAAGTATAGCGCCCTTACTAGTAGATTCGAATAAGTATAGCGGGAATAAGGGCAGGCAATGAAATGACAGAATTGTATTTATTCCAACATGTCGTTTTTTATAAAAACTTTATCAAGGGTCAATAAAAAGGTCCTTAACCCTGTAGAATATGACAACACATTTTCTCGAAAACACATTGGATACATGTATATATTCGAACTGTCAGTACCAATTTCTGGGCGGGCATTGTTAAAATTAGGGTAATCGGACCAGTTTTCTTTAATGAGAGCCTCACTGGAGGAAGATAATTTAAATGTCCTTCAAAATGATCTCGTTCCAACTCTTGTCACTATAATTCCAGATCAAAACGATTCCAATTTACCAATATGCCGTATGGCCCACCAGATAGGCCGATCTTAACCCACTGGGCATTTTATTGGGGCTACGTCAAAAATTTACTTTATAAATCTAAACCCAACTCGATAGATACATTTAAGGAGTCCATTCAACGAGTAATACGAGAAATTTCTCCACAAGTAGTACAAAATGTACAACAGGAATTTTTAGGTTGTTTGTGTAACTCGTGCATTTAGCAACGATACAAACCAAGCTATATGTATAGTCGAGAAGCAAACCAAAATGGCAGTTGTATTTTGATATATACAGGGTGGAAATTTTAAATAGAACGCTGCTTATAGCGGCTATAAGAGTAAGATTTCTCTAAAATCCAAAAATACGTCCTCAAAGATTTTTTACGGGCCACGCTTTTATCGTGTAAAGAAATGGGGACCCCAAAGGGGGGGGGGGGGCGCGCAGCCCTAACCAACTTTTTTTTCCAATTAGACGATACCACTTGTGACACCCTTTTGTGAAGCTTATTGAAAAAGGAATTTGTCCATATTCTTTTTTTCACATCTGTCAAACCATGTGTCAGGAATTTAATAAAAACTAATTTTTAACGAATAATTAATAAGGTACATAAAACAAGTTGAAAACTGTAATGTCACTTTTTTAGCGTAAAATTGTTAAAAATGTGCCCCATTTGAGACAGGCCCATCACGCCAATTACCTTGTTTTCATGGTAATACAGCTAGGTTTGTTGCATTTGACAAGTTTAAAAACAACTTGTCAAGTTCGATATAATTTAGAAATTTTAAAAATATATTTAACTGAAAAGCAAAAAATTGAAATATTGATGACGGTCGGGTTTGGAAAAAGAAAACGGAGTCAAAAAGAAGTTTCTGCGTTGTTTCAAGAAAACTATCCCGATTTACCACCTCTGTCGCGAAGTACAGTCTTTAAAATTGAAAAGCAATTTCGAGAATTGGGCATGTAAGACAGGTTCTTCGAAGAAGACCCCCAAAAGTATCAGATAAAACTAAATTGGATATCATATTGACCTATCAAGGAAACCCAATTACACCAGCAAGGCAATTATTTCGTGATCACAAAACGGTGTTAAAGATCACAAAGTCTACTGGGATAAAACCATTCAAGATGCAGCCAGTACAAGAGTTATTGGAGGATGACTTAGAGAGAAGGGAAGAATTTTGCGAAGTTTTGATGGCCGCGTTGGACAACCGACAAATTGATTTAGCTTGGATACTTTTTCTGATGAAGCAACATTTATTTTAAATGGTCAAGTTAGTTCGAAAGTTAAGCGAAAAAATATGTTCTAAAGGCAATTAACGGTTATACAGGGTGTCCAGTTTTCGTATGTTTTCATATACCAGCTCCCTTATTATAAAAGATAAAAATATGGGGTTTGCGGCTTACTGTTCCATTTTTTTATGAAACTTTCATTACCGCAAACGAATTTTTCATAGCGCTCTCAGTTTCTGACATACAGGGCCATTTTCAAATTTTGTCATTTTTGACGCTCCCCTGTATCTCGATTATCTGATTTATTATTCAATTGTCAATGTTAAAAGTCAGACATACTTCAAAAGGCTCTACAAAAAAATGGAAATTTTGATAAATTAAGAGAAAAATATATCTTTAGATCGTGTTAAAACCATCCATAATATAATTACATATCCACACGCTGTGAAGTTCAGGACCAAAATTGAAAAGTAAAAGAAAATATAAATAATTAATTTTTCTACAAATGTCGTTGTCAACCTTTAAAACTGATTATGACAATGATGCGAATAATTCACAATTGTCTATACCAAGTTCATGGAATTCTCAAGTTTCAGATGATAATTTTCAATACAATCCTCCAAAATATCCAAGACGTTGTACGGCAAAAAAAAAATAAACAAATTTAATATAAACTCTACAGATATTAAAGACAGTGGACCCTCATCAAAACAAAATAATGAAGAAAAGAAATTAATATGTTCATATTGTGAAAAACTAATTTCTTCCAAAGTTAACTATATTACTTGTAACGGTTCATGTAAAAATTCAGTTCACATCTCTTGCGCTGAAATTACAACAAGTCAATATAAAAAAATTAAACAACTCGAAGAAATAATAACCTGGCAATGCATAAAATGTAAACAACACAATGGTGAATCAAATATTCAGTTAATGAAAAGTCAAATATCCCAAATTCAACAACAATTGGAAAAACTCATAAATAAATTTACAGAATTTTCTAATAATTTTTTATTGCCAAATTATCCAAAAACATATGCTGCTGCTGTAACTAAAACCACTTCTAGGTCAAGAAAATTTCCCCAACAAAGTATTATCATAAAACCGAAAAATAAAGAGAATATAGAAACAACAAAACATGCAATTGAAACAACTATTAATCATAGGTCAACAAAAGTTCCAGTTACGAAATATAATATGTCTAAATCTGAAGACATCATAATCAAAAGTGACACTCAAGATAACAATAATAAACTGATGAAATTAACAAAGAAAACTTTAGGCGAAAATTATGAGGTAAAATTAACAAAATTAAGAAAACCAAGAGTTGTTTTTACTGGGATGAGTAAAAGTTACGTGAGTAGCGAAGAAATGAAGGAAGAATTAATGGATTTAAATTACAATATAAAAGAAGAAGATACTATAGAAATAAAATATCAAAGAAAATCAAAATATTTAAAAAAGAACAATTGGATTGTATATGCAGAAACATCAGGAAAAACATTCCAAAAAATTGTTAATAAGTATGTTAATATATCATGGGGACAATGCAGAGTAACAGAGGATTTTTATATTAGAAGATGTATGAAATGTTGTGGTTATGGGCACAAAACAAGAGAATGTAAAAATCAACAGACATGCAGTTTATGTGGAGAGAACCATAAATCAGAAGAATGCAAAAATAAAAACCAAAAGTGCATTAATTGTTATTTGGCTAAAAATAAATTTGGTAAAACTCATGATATAAACCATAGAAGTAATGACGAAACATGTCCCATATATCTTAAAAAAATTGAAATTACTAAAAACATTACCAATTATAATGAATTCTGATTTTATTAATATTAATCAAAATTACAATAATACCTATTTTTTAGAAAATTGGGAAAAATTTTTGTTTTTAATTTTGTTATTATTATATATTCTGAATTTAAAACAACTTTATTACAAAACTTCAATTTTATATATATATAAAAATAAAAATTTATTAAATAATATTACTCATATACACCAAACAAGACAAAAACAAATCTATGTTTATGTTATGATAATTTTAATTTAACACTTTTAAAAAATAATGCTTTATTTGTTGGCATCAAAATTTATAATATATTACCTACTGATTTGAAAACTATGAGTTTTTTGACATTTAAAAGAAAATTAAAATCATGGATTATGCAAAATGATGTAAAGGTAAACCAACTTATATATACGTAATACTAAATGTTAAAATTTTTCTATTACAATTTTTCTATTATAATTTCTCCCTTATTTAATTTTTCCTTTCCTTTTTTTTTTGTTTTGATGGAATATTTTTGAATTATTTACTTATATTTTTAAATATTATATTTATGATCTGATTAAAATTAATAATCTATATGGGTATATATTTTTTCATTACAAAATCGGACAGATTTGTTAATCTATGGTTTTGTAATGATGCTTTCATTGAATTTATTTTTATTAAAAAAAAAACAATGTTATCGATTTTTAATATTATTATAAACAAACCTGCAAATAAATAAATAAAATAAATAAATCACTAAGGTAAAAATGGATTATTATATAGTTTTTTATGCTGAATTCAGTGGCGTAGTTAGTTTTTTTCTAAAAAGTTTTGTTTATGAGTTATGACCCAAACTTATATTTTTTTAATGGGACACCCTATATATTAGTTATTTTTCTTGTTCCTCTTTTTAAGAGCTTTTCAAAAATATATAATAGTCCATATTTTTTTTTTAAAAGGGACAATTTTAACTTTTTTTGTAAAATTAATCATTTTTCGAATAGAGGGCCCGCAAATAAAAAAAAAATTAACAACATTATTTTTATTAAACATAACTTTAAACCAACAATTAAGCAATTATATTAAAAACAAAAAAGTGGTTCGTGTCTGTAAAAATTAAAATAAATTGCCCGAACTTTTCACTACAATTTCACATAAACTAACAAAATCAAACAAATACCATTAATATTTGACAATAATCCGTAATGGCGCATTTACAAAACTTTGTTTTCTGTCATGTCTATCCATGATTGATCATGGCCTTCTGGATTCTAGATGAAAAATGATTAATTTTACAAAAAAAGTTAAAATGGTCCCTTTAAAAAAAAAATATGGACTATTATATATTTTTGAAAAGCTCTTAAAAAGAGGAACAAGAAAAATAACTAATATATAGGGTGTCCCATTAAAAAATATATAAGTTTGGGTCATAACTCATAAACAAAACTTTTTAGAAAAAAAACTAACCAGGCCACTGAATTCAGCATAAAAAACTATATAACAATCCATTTTTACCTTATTGATAAGTTATCAAATAATCGAGATACAGGGGAGCGTCAAAAATGACAAAATTTGAAAATGGCCATGTATGTCAGAAACTGAGACGGCTATGAAAATTTCGTTTACGGCAATAAAAGTTTCATAAAAAAATAGAACAGTAAGCCGCGAACCCCATCTTTCTATCTTTTATAATAAGGGAGCTGGTATATGAATACACACGAAAACTGGACACCCTGTACATACAATCGCTGTGCAAAATCTAAACATAGTATTAATTAATTTCCATTTTAGGTTAATCGAAAAAATTGCCGATATTATTCCGACGAAAATCCTCATTGGATTGTTGAATGTCATTCTCAACGCCAAGGGAAAGTGAATGTTTGGGCTGAAATAATAGGCGACAGAATAATAAAATTGGTCCATTCTTTTTTGAAGGCAATTTAAATGGAGAAGTGTATTTAAATTTTCTTCAAACATTTTTAATACCAGTTCCATTCCAAAGAATATTCCCTAATTATGGAAATCTAGATCAAAGGATTTTTTCCAGCAGGATGGAGCACATTGCAAGAAATGTAAGAGAATTCTTCCAAATAGGTGGATAGGACGGCGAGGATTTATAGAATGGCCACCCAGATCCCCGGATATTACACCCTTAGATTCTTATTTATGGGGCGATTTAAAAAAAAGTGGCATTACAAATTATTTTATGTAATTATTCGTTAAAAATTAGTTTTTTATAAATTTCTGACACATGGTTTGACAGATGTAAAAAAAAGAATATGAACAAATTCCTTTATCAATAAGCTTCCCAAAAAGGTGCTACAAGTGGTATCGTCTAATTGTAAAAAAAAGTTGGTAAGGGCTTCGCCCCCCCCCCCCCCCTCCCTTTTGGGGGTCCCAATTTTTTTTACATGACAAAAGTGTGGGCCATAAAAAATGTTTGAGGACGTATTTTTGGATTTTAGAGAAATCTTATTCTCAGAGCCGCTATAAGCAGCGTTCCATTAAAAATCCCCACCCTGTATATAACGAAAACATAACTTGCTCCTCTTCATGTACAAAAATATAGTAAATACCACTGTGTCCTTAAAATGTTATGCTTTCTTAATAAAAATATTGCTAGAGAACACTGTTTTTAATTTTGGCAGCGTTGATTATATTTTCGCGATTTCCTGATTTTGGAAATTATTTTCAACGTACCTCCATAAGATTTCATAAAATACTACAACTTCCTAGTTTTTAATAATAATAATTAGGACACAAAACAATAAGTTCAGCAGACGTTTTAACATTTACTGAAATAAAAACAAACCGATGTTAACGCGGTGTCATGATTTGACAAGCAAAATTAACATAACCTCAACTTATTTACTTAAACTCCATGTCGCTGACTTTAAGACGCAACCTGAGGTGGATCTCACCACTAGGAAGAGGCCTCCCGCCACCTGGATCCTTTAAAGGTATTTATAAACAGACTATACTCTATAGTATAATATGCTGTCTCACTCACTTCTTTAAAATCGAGAAGGCTAGGCCTTATTCTTTATATTTGTAAAATCTGAGTCTGTTAAACACAGGGTGAAACACTAATAATTTACATATTAGCGAGGAAACAGGCGGGTAAAACTATTTGTCGATTTTTTTATATATTACTCCTAAATTATAACTGTCATTAGGAACAATCTCAGTAAATAATCAAGACTAAAGTAAATATCAATATAAATGATTGATGTAAGTTTAAAGGTGGAATCGATTTAAAAATTCAAAGTGTATAATTACTATAATTTCATGCATGTTAACTAACACGTTATTTAAATAATTAATTACATATTGTTTAAGACTGTGTATTATTAGGTTGAATTTATTAGCTTGGCATTTCGAGGCAAAGAAGAACGGTGATAATTACACGTGTTAATGGAAAGTAGAATTATTTAACATTGTTCGATAGAAGACATGCGACAGAAATAATCATTTTAATTAGATCTTACTGAAACATCCCAGACCCACAAATTTCTTGAAGTAAAACCATCAAGCAAATATTTTTAGGTTCAATAATAAATAAAAAGAAACAAGCCTTTAAAGCCACAAAATTTGCGACTGGCTGCATGGCTAATTAGCCAAATGCCAATTAAACAAAAAAAGGCACAAAAAGTGTAAAATTTTATGCTCTTAATAGCGAAACGAGTTGAGCAGGCCCAATTTTTTAGTTTTAGAAAAACATAGCCACGCGACACTATAGAAAACGGCACGAATAGTCTCTTTTTAAAACAGATGACAGCAGAAATGTGTCATCGATCAGCTGATATTGGGAGATAGTATAATATCCCCAGATTAGTACTGGACCGTAATGAGCTGTAAATTGCGTTTTTGTTCTTTTTGTTACATTTATTTCCTTTTTTAAAATATTTTGTCGTTTGGTGCCTTTTATTTCTACTTTTATTGAATTTTAATTACTTTTGCGTGGCCGGGAAGTACCTACAATTATTAGATATTCATTTGACCAAAAATTTACAGGTTAAAATTTTTTAATTCTTTTTCATTAGGGATCATAATTATTAATGTGAGTCTTGCTCGTTAGTTGATTTCATCGATAAGTAATAAGTTTCATTTCATCTGAACGCCGTTTTGGTCGAAAAGTTAGTTTGTGAAATTTTTTATCTTAAAATGTTTGCTCTTAAAGGTTAGGCTTTCTAATGTATAATTTTTGCATTTTGCATTATCTTATCTAGGTAGTAGGTATCCTTTTCTGTTTTAAGAAAAATAAGTTATAATAATAATAATAATAATAATAATAATAATAATAATAATAATAATAAAAAGTTTATTCAACATTTTTTTTTACATTTAATGTTAATATATATTTTTTTTGTATAAACTTAATTCCGAAACTCAGAAGTAAATACTTGTATTGAGTTAAATATAATAATAAGTTAAATATAAATTTAAAGTTAAATAATAATATAATATTTATTGTAAAGAATATATTTCATAATTCAGACACAACTATATTATAATATAAAACAAACATGACAATATTTTATTTGTATTTTATATCACTATAATATACGAAGATACAATACGTTATGTACTTATATAATATATAAATATATATTCTTTATTTTATTCATTATTTATTAATGACGTTCTTGAATATATCTATAGGTAGAAATTATTTCTCTGACTTAGGTAGGTAGGGGAGAGTTGGACAAAGTCGGGTAGGTTGATAAAACCGGTAGTTCTGCCAAATGCCAAAACAGCTTTCAATATTATTAACCTATAAAAATTAGCTATTTGATTTCGAAGAAACTATTTTTATTATTGTTATTATTACTATTATTATTATTATTATTATTATTATTATTATTATTATTATTATTATTATTATTATTATTATTATTATTATTATTATTATTATTATTATTATTATTATTATTATTATTATTATTATTATTATTATTATTATTATTATTATTATTATTATTATTATTATTATTATTATTATTATTATTATTATTATTATTATTATTATTATTATTATTATTATTATTATTATTATTATTATTATTATTCCTTGTATTCACAGCAGCTTAGGCTGGTCCTCTTTCCTTGATAGGCGGGTTCGATACCAAGTCCATCAAGGCTATTTCTGGTTTAGAAACGATCTCACTATATTACATGTGTGTAGTATTACAGCTTTTTGTGCTTGGGTATGTACATTTTCTCCTAGGCCTATCTGCGCTAGATTTTTACTGAATGAGTGCGGGGTAATTCCTGTTGTTGAAATAATGAATGGAAGAATATATACTTGTTTTTGTTTCCAGACTCTTTCCATTTCTATAGCTAGTTCCTGATATTTTCTTTTCTTTTCCGTGTATTTTTTAATTACATTTTGATCGGATGGTACTGCGATATCTATAAGGTAAGTTATATTCTTAGTTTTATCTTGAAGGGTGATATCGGGTCTATTGTGGATTACTATTATTATTATTATTATTATTATTATTATTATTATTATTATTATTATTATTATTATTATTATTATTATTATTATTATTATTATTATTATTATTATTATTATTATAATTGTTTGACAATAGTAAGGTTTAAATAAACTATTTAACATTATGTTAGCCTATCTAGTAGTTGTAAAAGGTAACCATATTAATATGTAATAGGATAGCGAACAAATATACAGTGACCGGCAGAAAGTACGCACCAAAGAGTATTTTTTTTTAATTTCCAAACTTACTAATTTTTTTTTTGCGGTGGAAAGGTTCTGCATGTTCTTAAATAAAAAAGAACATAAACAAAACTGGTAAATATTGGGTCGTATACGAGGGAGAGGTGAAAACGTTAAATTCACTCAAGAATAAAGTGCTCTTATTTTTCACCGTAGACTTTTATTTTATTGGGAAATGTTGTTTGCACTTAAAAGTTATCCATAAATGCCAAATTTCAGCTTAATAGCACAAAAAAATGTTTTTACTTTTTTTTTACGCCCCCTCGTATAACGAGTTGATAGGAGCTATGCAACCTATAAATTCAGTTTTTTAACAGCTCGTGGGCAATTAGACATATAACTTACTTAAATTTGTTTAAATATGCGAAAACTGGACGTATAATTCAATAACGTCAAAAATAATCTCATTTTTCTGGTGCACACCGTACATTATTCTGTGGATAAGCCAAATAACTTTATGTAAAATACATTAGGGTTTACTTCATACATTTAACAATATTTTGCTGTTACAATTTTTTCAAAAACTCTTAAACCCATTGGTTCATGAATTAAAGTTTAAACCCTTACAATAAAATTCATTTTCATTTAAATCTGGTTGCCATGAAAAATATTTATATTTGTGCTACCGAGCTAAAATTTGATAATTATGAATAACTTTAAAGTGCAAACAACATTTCCTAATAAAAAAAATTTCCACAGTGAAAAATAAGGGCAATTTATTCTTGAGTGAATTTAACGTTTTTACCTCTCCCTCGTATATGACGCAATATTTACTAGTTTTGTCTATGCTCTTTATTGTTTAGGGACATGCAAAACTTTTCCACCGCCAAAAAATTTGGTAAGTTTTGAAATTAAAAAAAATCCCCTTTGGTGCGTACTTTCTGCCGGTCACTGTATAATTCCATTTTCTGGGTCTACGTACCTTACATAAGTGAAATTATTATTAGATATTACTATTATTTTTGTCTGTATGACAATAAAATAAAGTTTTTAACTTTAAGTTAGCCTACATACAAGTTTAGAAATGTAACTGTATACTGTATCAATAAATTGCATTTTAACGAACAAATTCCATAAAAACCACTTTTGGGTCTATGTACCTCACGTAAGTCAAAAACTGTTAAAGTAGGGTTTTCACTGACAGAAAAAATTCAATCCCTAGCGAAATTGAAGCTTTTAACTTTATGTTAGCCCACAAACAAGTCTAGAAATGTAACCGTATCATATAGCCAACAAATTCTATAAAAACCATATTTGGGTCTACGTACCTTACGTAAGTCATTTATGGGGATTTCCTTGACAGTAAATGTAATATCTGACTGAATTCAATTAGTTTATGTTGAACTGGAGGTATTGTATTTTAGCTATAGGTATAATCTGAACAAATAAAACAAAAAAAAATTCTGTTGTAAATATGAGTGACAGAATCTTACCTATTTAAAGTTGCGTTTCAGTTAATTCAGAATTTTCAAGGTTTGGATAATTATATAATATTATATAGTTTTTAAATATATTTTGACACTTTATCTTTTAACCATATAAAAACTCATGTTTATTATTAGTACCCACCTACCCTAAATTATAATATTTATAAAACAAAACTTTCAAAAGAAATTATTATTTGACATTATTTAAGCGGTCGAACCGATGAGACTATTGCATCAATTGTTTTAGAAGGTATCACATGTATAATTTTCAAGTCCAGTCCTGGAATTCATGCCAACTTATAAAAATTTAATAGACAAAAATTGACAGAGTGTCACGTGACTTTGCCTCCATCTTGCGAGAGTATTTAAAATTTTTACTATACCACTCCCGAAGACAGGGGTAAGCCTATAAAAGCGGCCGAAACCACGTTCGTAAAATTTTTTTAATATTTTCCCAATCACAAGATAAGGTCGTTTTAGGTTGCCAGTTAGTTCTTTGGTGTCGGCAATCTCGGCGCAAAAAATCTTTGATAACTGAATTTAATCCAAACGCTGAATTGGGGTATTGACAACAATTAGTTGGGTTGAACTGCCAATTGACCAGGCAATATCGGCGCCGAACCTTATAAAAATAACTAAATATTTTTTTCTTCAGTATGAACCTTATCAACATATAACTATCGAGAATTATAATCAGAAATTATTAAGGGATAAATCATTAGGATTGTAAATTGCAAATCGAGACCCACTAAAACGTATGCAAGACAAAATTCTCTATTAATGCTTTTAAAATAAAAGAGTGACCACAACATTAGGGTACCATTCGTAACTGTAGCAAAATCAATGCACTTTTGTTTTCAAAGAAAGGGTCCTAACATATGGGTCAAGTTCTTGACCCACTTTAATGCAATGCATATTAGTTTTTGTCTCCCTGATTGTATTTTTATTACGGGAAACTTGAGAACAAAGGTCGGTCATTATGACGATTATAATGCTACATTATAATGATAATAATAATCTGCGATGCTTGGTAAATTAGGGTTAAATTAGGGAAATATTTTATTTGACAATATACAAGTAAAATTATTAGAAACGGATATAAGGTACTTTCTATTTGTTTATTTTAAACTGTAAAGCAAAGTAAAAATATTTGCTTAGCCAAGGTATTAAAGGAACGCTTTGCGAACATCGTATAAAGTTCGTATGGAAAATCGAGAGGGGCATACTCAACCGCGGCAAGGGGGGAAAAAATCTTTGCTGTGCTAAGTTAACTTTTTAAAAGGAACGCTTAACTTATCCGTTGGCTTTGCTGTGCAAAAATTATTTGGTTTGATTTTGCCTGTAATTTATAACAAGTATAAATGCATGTTATATAAAACGGTGTAATGCGGGTAACAACAGGAATGACTGTCCACAACTGAAGACCGTTGTCGCTTGGATGTTTACTTTACTATGTAGTACCTTTATACCACATGTCTACAGTAATCTATAAAAAATTCTCTAAAATGACAAATAATTTTAATAATAATACGTACACGAAAATGTGGCGATATGTAATTAAATAAGTTGAAGATTACCACGGAACAAACAAGACAGGAGTAGGGTCGCAGACCAAAGATAGTCATAAAAAGGTGGTTTAAGGGAAATCATTTGTTACCATTACAGTCGCAGACTTAATTGGTAACAATAGATAAAATAATATCATCCTAGCAGATATAATTATGAGTGATAGGTATTTGGAAAATACGTCAACATTCTGAAGCAGCCGTGTTGGTGCAAACGGGCTAATTTAGGGGAGACAGACGATCTGAAACTATATTTTATGTAATATAAGAATTAGTTATTTGATTCTTCTTTATGGTATTTAATGTACAATGCTAACAACTTGTATATGGCAAAAATATCCCTAACTATCCGGGTTGTTAACAATATGCATTGTTATTCGACTTGTCAAGTAGTTTTTAGCGCCCTGTATAATATGACAAGTAGCACTTTTAGCGCTCATATAGAATGGCCCTTAGTGTCGGTGCAAACGTTTTTTTTCTGTTCGACCAAAAGTTATTCTTTTTATACAGGTTTTTATTTGTGATAAAGATATTATTGGCACAGAGGCATAAAAATCTCTTTTCGTCCAAAAAGAGCAAAAATGTGTAGTTAGTAGTAGTTGTGAGGAGGCTCAGCAACTTGGCAAGTAGACCAAGGTGATTCTTTTTGACTACCCCTAAATCTTCTCCCAGGTACCGTAAAATGGGGTGAATAGCAACACTTTTAAGCATTAATGCATCTATACCACAATTAGTATTATGCGTAAAATAAATATTTAATATGCCAATAATAGATCTCGGTGTCCTCTGTAAGGATTCCTATATGTATTTTGTTTTCTTTAAAAATAACTATAAAAATAATATATTTATATATATATGGTGTGTTGCGCTTCACCTCACAACCGGTGTGAATAACAACACTCGTTTAATATCACATCAGATGGATTTCACATTGTCTACGAGGTGAAAAGCAACACATTTTATGATTTTAAAAAACGTTTTAGGCTACAAATTAACTGTTGCTCTAACCGTTTCCGTGAAAAAAAAATCGCAAATGTGAAAATGTCGAAACTGACGACAACGACGACAACATACATACATATTTTAAATGTAGCAGCTTATATAGACGAAAATTTTCAAGCGGCGATCAGGGGTCGAAATTGGACATGTGCAGGATGTATATATCGCAGAATTTCTGCGATATGTTAACTAACAGCTCGCCACCTGTCGCGTTTCCACGTGTTGCGATTCACCCCAATTTTTACTAATTTCTGACCAATCATATTTAAAAATTCATAGAATCGTTACGTTTAAGTTGCGATGTTACCAAATGTAAAAATTATTAGTAGGATGGTACTAAGGACCTGTGTTATCGCCCTTTACCTTAAATTTAATTATTAAGTAGGTTTATCAGATAAAGTTTTTTCAGGAACAAAAACTTAATAAAAAATATCCCTTTTAAACATTATAACTTATAACCTCAAAGCCCTTTTTTCTCAGAAATTTCGTTTTTGTCCTTTACGTATTAGGAAAAGGTCCCAGGAACTTACTAAAAAAGTTTTAAGTTTCTAAAAAGTAAACAGATCGGTAAAAAAAAACATTATTTTCCTGAAAATCGTTGCGTTTGGTGCAGCAGTTGCGATTCACCCGATTCTACGGTACTCAATCGACCTGTGCCCTCGCCTAATCTTTCCGATCTGGTTATGAAAGTCAGAATATCCTTCCAGGCGAGGGAAATAACTTCCTCTCTTCGGAGAACCGCCGAGCCGAAGACCTGATATCTCAGTCTCTCCAGAGCCTCACACGACGCCGGGAAGTGCAGAGTCATATGTTTCCTCAGTCATAAGACATAAGACATATTTATTTGACCAATTTGTAAGTTACAAATCGTAGCAAGTCATGTAAAATAAAAAGCATTCCTGGACGCATGTATTTAACTAAATTAAAATATATATTAAAACATAATTGTATAAGAACATGGCATACACAAACGTTATAAACAAACAGTAATAACAAAAAAAAAATATTTCCCACACTACAACAGAAAAAAATTGTTAGAACAACCCATCCGCTGTGGCTGTGTCCATATACCTACTCCCGAACTAAATAAACACAGTGACGGCGAAGAGATTTTTTAATCATAGATTTGAATTTTGAATAACTAAGCACCTTCTCATTTTCAGGCAGCGCCTTATACAATGAGATATCAATAGAATTATTATCCTTGGCCTTCTTGTAGCCAATTTTTTTAGGTCTGATTAAGTCAGAGCCTCTAGTTGAGTAGTTATGAAAATTAGAATTTAAGGAAAAACTATTCTTGTTTTTATGAATGTCGAGCAGTTGATAGAATGTAAACAGGGAAGGTAAAGACATAATTCCAAACCTCTTAAAAAGGGGCTGACATTGGTAAAAGTAACCAGCATCGGCAATCACACGAACAGCTTTATTCTGCTGTCTAATGGCCGATGAAGAATTGCCTCACAATATGACACCATAACTCAAGTGAGAACGGAAAAGTGCGAAATAAATAGTTAAAAGGGTAGATGGATTAACTGAATGTTCTAATCTCCGCAGGACAAAGGTAGAGGATGCTAGTTTTTTTGTAAGACTAGTAACATGTGCAGACCAATTTAATCGATCGTCTAGTGTGATTCCCAGTAATTTTGCCGATTTACCACACGTAACAGTGTTATTGGTAGAAAAAAAAATACGCTGTGTTTTTTCGAGATTAAGCTGTAGGTCATTATTTGTAAGCCAGTCGTGGGCTTTAGATTCTAAAGATGATATGCTCCGTGGTATGCTCAGAATGTCCTCATCGGAGGTAATAAATGAAGTGTCGTCCGCAAAAAATTACATTTATTTGGGCTAAGTAACGGCACAGATCATTAATAAATACAATGAATAAAAGCGGACCGAGGAGGGAACCCTGCGGTACGCCGCTCTCGACGGGCCTAAAAGGTTACCTTGATTTCTCGAGCTGGACACATTGATACCTGTATTTTAGATACGATGATAATTAGATTGGGAGGAAGACCCCGAACACCATACCTTGAAAGTTTTTCAACTAGAAGGCCATGAGAGACGCAGTCAAAAGCCTTGCTAAGATCACACAGAGTCAAGCCCACGTGCTCACCAATTTCAAGGCTCTCGACCACATTAAATATGACCTCAATACTGCTTCCACAGTGGTGCAGTGTTTGCGAAATCCAAATTGGTTGACATTAAGACAAGCTGATGTGCAATGAGAGACTCAAAAGCTTTACCCAATATAGGTACTATTGATAATTGGTCTGTAATCACTCGCCGTATCACGATTACCCTTTTTAAAGATTGGGACAACTTTAGTGATTTTAGAGGGCTCAGGGAATTCCCCAGATTTAATGCATTTATTGAAAAGAAAAGTCAAAGGTTTAACAATATAGCCGCTGAGTTCTTGAGCCAGAACACTGGTAAATTCGTACAGATCAGCAGAATGAGATTTTTAAAGTTTATTTATTGTATCGAGCACTTCAGTCTCCGACACTGGATGTAGGAAGAAAGCTAAAGGAATTTTTAGTAAACATTCATTCTGTACAGATTTGGTGAAAGTACATTTATGATATTTTTGCAAACGTAACAAAAAAATTATTAAATTCATTAGCAGATAATGGTGATTCCGGTTTATCAGCTTTACCAGAAGAATCTCTCACCATCACTCCATCACACTTCTCCAGATACCCTTAGTTTTGTTATTAGATGAATTATTGATAAAATTATCGTGAGCTGTTTTCTTTGTCTCCTGCACACATTTTTTATACTCACTGTTTAACGTTCTATAAACTGCTAAATGTTCCTCGTTTTTCGAGGAATGACAGATAGTTTGTGCTGCACTCACTCCATTTCTCATTATTTTAAGGTCATTAATAAACCAGTTTATTTTGTTTTGTTTATTTTGTTTGGAAGTTATTATATGAAGATTACTAATTACTAATGTATTAAGAAAATTAAGTAAAATAGAGGACATGCCATTTACGTTGGGGGCTGACTAAAACTCATGCCAATCCTGGCTTGCAAGAGATCACTGAATTTTTTCAATGTCATGGTGCGTAGCCTTTCTGAATTTTTGTGTTTTTGCATTGTATTTAATTTTAGTGTTAACAGATATGTACTGACCATAATGACCTGATATCGCAGGGTTTATTACCGCGGTAATTAAAGAATTACCATTTAAATTAGTTATTATATTATCGACGCAAGAAGCAGAATTATGAGAAATCCTAGTACTCTCAGATATAGTTATCGTCAAACCAAAACTGGCCACAATATTTTGAAAGTTAGATAAATCATTGGAGGGTTTATTAAAATGGATGTTAAAATCTCCCACAATAATAATTTTAACATACTTACAGGATACAGCAATTGCTCAAATTGATCAAGAAATCACGATAGCAGGATCTAAACAAACGGACAATCAAAATTCTATGGGGAAGAAGCTTAACTGCACAAAACTTAGCCACCATATCTGTTAAATTTCTAGCAGGAAGCTCTAAATTAGTTAAAAACTCTTTTAAATAAATACGACAGTTATTGACTTTTTATGGCAACTATTTATTCTCAATATATCCACCAACTACACCTTTAAAAATATATATAAGGGCAAACTAAAAATGCTGATATTCCTCAACACCTTCCCTCATTTGAAAGTTTGACTAAACCCATTGAACTGCAAAGACCTTGTAACCTGGGCTTAAACAATAGCTTCGTCAACACATCGGCTACCTGGAGCGTAGTTGATATCTTCTTAATATCGATAAGTCCTTCTGAGACCAGCTCTCTCACAAAAAAATGTCTTGTGCATATATGCTTTGTTCGACGATGAAACTCTGGATTCTGCGCTAATTTTATAGCAGCTTCATTATCAACCATAAAATTAGGCACTTCTTTTAATTTAAGAATTTCTCCATAAAGACGCCTTAACCATACCATCTCTCGTGCAGCTTCACTAGCAGCTACAATTTCTGCCTCAGTAGTTGATATGGCTACAGAAGTTTGCCCTTGACTTAACCATGATACTGCACCAGGGGCATACATACAAATTACTCCAGTAGTGGATCGTCCTGACGATAAGTCACCACCATGATCAGCATCACTAAATGCTTCCAAGTACCCTCCAGTTTCATCGACTAACAAAACAACATCACTAGCCGCCATAGTCGACAGTGCCCAGTTAGAATCCCTATTAATCGATTGAGGGCCCGCCTGTTTAGGAGCCACTCAAATCTGGATTCCTCTGCTCCTGTAATGAACTCGTTGGCCTGTCTGCATCCCTTGGTTTGCCGCCATTCCATAAAACGCCGTGTGGCCTATTTCTTAAGTGCAGATCGTATTTGTTAATTTGAAATTGAGGCCCCGCTTCGAGTCTAGCGACCTCATCCGCTCTCTCCTTTCCATGCACCCTCTTATGTCCCGGGACCAATCAGACCAGCTTAACCTCCTTGATATCTGAAAGCCTTTCCATTGCATTTCCGAACTCTTTAACACTGTACTGACGTTGACCGTAGGTTTGCATATCTTCTTGAGGACAGCTTGGCTGTTTGAGCAGATATATATTACCCGCTCTTGGCAGTCTCTGGCCTAATCCACTCGTAGACTGGCAGTGGTCAGAATGACGTAGAGTTGGTTTTTCACTCAAGCTGGTTTTTCAGTTTATTTTTCCAGTAACATAAAATATTCAAAACACCCTGAAATAAAAAAAATGCAACAGCAGCCATCAAGAATACCCGGCAGAATTAAATTTACGATAGTCTTCTAAGAGCACCTGCCCGAAAGATATTTCTTCGCGGAACATGCTCATTCAAACAAACAACAGCTCAAGCACAGGCCCTGTCTGGGATGTGTGTGCAAAAATGTGTAAATAATATAAGGAAGGATTAGGAAAAATCCAATATATTATACATTTTTATAAGCTGTCACAAAAATTTTAAATTATTTTAAATTATAATTTAAAAAAATGTTCTATTATTTATTATTTTCTTAAATCATTTCATCATTTCTCTTTTTCAAAAGTTTAACCTTGGATGTCAAGTGAGAAATATTTAATAGAATTGACTTAAACTGTATTTTTTACACCTTAAGCGGACACTTGTAAATCTTTCTCTCATATCAAAACTTCACAAGCGTAATGATTTAATTACCAATTATAAGACATATTATTACGTTAATAATCAGTGCCTAAATACACCTTTCACCTTTCTTGAATAATTTAACGACTCCGTTCACCCTCCTCATTAATCTCATCCACCTTTCAAAGTAGATGTAGTTAAAGGAGCGTCAAAAGTCGTTATTTTCCACAATTTCGCCTCTTCAGCATTTTACTTTTCCCTCAGTTCTTCTGTATAACTTACACTTAAGTTTAGTATTTCATTAAAATTAAAAAGACACAATGCAAAGGGCGACGCACCCAGAAAGAGGGGGCGGCGACCAGTAGCTGCACGGAAAAAAA
Organism: Polydrusus pterygomalis; assembly: GCA_963969555.1. Classification (NCBI taxonomy): domain Eukaryota; kingdom Metazoa; phylum Arthropoda; class Insecta; order Coleoptera; family Curculionidae; genus Polydrusus; species Polydrusus pterygomalis. The sequence goes on along the minus strand of OZ018381.1, from coordinate 2,865,358 downwards.
TAAATACTAGCACGAAGGTTATCGATTTTAATCCAAATTTGATTTGTAGCGGGTGTAGAACGAAAAAGGGACGCCAATTGTAACTTGGAAACCGTTTACCGTACGGCTTCCAGAAAAAAATATTTATTACAAAAGTGACTAAGAGAAATTGCCGGGAATTATTTTTACGTTTCTAGGTTGGCCGTTAGGGGGCGCAACTATCCTGACAAAACAAAAAGCGGGATTTTCTCCAAAATCCTCATATTAAAGGTTAAAAAAGTGTGGATAACTTTTGTTTTTAAGTTTTTGCTCTACCTTTTTGTTTAAGGGTGGTAGAAGGGGGCAAATATTTGCTATGGAAAAATGTTCACAACTTTTGTTTGCCTTATCAGAATTTGATAAATTTGAACTCGCTAATGGGATTTCTTTTGATATATCAAGTTAATAAAATACTAAGTTATTTTAACTTCCGTTGTGACAGCTAAAGGGCACTATTTATATAATCAACATTTTCTCTCAAAAAATTTAAAAGCAACGATAAATATTTTTTAACTTAAGCAAAAAGAAGAATAAATAAGAAAGAATATCTGTAAAAGTAAGTCAATAACTTTTTTTTAACCGGAGCGGAGATATGGAAAATACAATATAAAAATGAGCTCCATAAGAACAAACTGATATTTCAATAAGGTACCTATTTGTAGGCAAAAAGTTACATTGTATCCTTTACTAAGCCATAATCATAACAACAGTTTTTTAAACTGATGTGCTGTAAATTTAATTTATTTACAACAAAAATAATAGAGGGTGGTTGCTTTAATGAAACATACCACAGTGAAATTTTCAGAAGGACTATGATTTAACTTGGTAAATCAGGGTAATTATTATAATCTGGAATTAGAGTGGCAAGAGCTAGAACCAATCATTTCGAACATGTATTTATGTCTTTCTCTAGTGAGGCTCTCATTCAAAGAAAAATGGTCCGATTACCCTATTTTCAACAATGCCCAACCAGAAAGTAACTTTTTCATTATACTGGGTGTGATGTTCTACGAACCACACTCAAAAAAATCCAGATGTAAATTGTCTTACAATCTTGTGGGGCCAATTATTCTTACAAATTGCAGCATTATTTTTTACAAGTGTAATCATAAATACAACTGGGCAGTTGATATGGGTCCTACAAAATTGTAAAACACGTTTGAATGATTGACATTTACAGCAAAGCAACAGTTTTTGTAACATGAGTGCAGGAATAATATTTACAACAACAATAGAAGTTGAAACTAAAGGCTGTAGAACTTGGTTAAATTAATTGCATATCACTTATAAATTGAAGCCTTCCCTTTTACGTCTCACAAGTAAAAAACTTTACAAAATCGTTAAATTAGGTCTTTAAATTTGCAGAACCACTAAAATGCTGTATTGCCATATCATAACATATTAATTTTTCGCCAAATAAATTATATGTTAAATGGAAATAGTTGACAGTCGAATTATTGGTATTCAAGGTTTTGATTAAAGCAATTTTCATAGTATAAACTTATTAATTGATGTATAGTAATTTCTGTAATAATATTCATCAGGTGTTAAATGGATTCTTTTAATTTTCCGGAAACAATTAGGATCAATGTGGCATTGTTGCAAAAATTAGTAGCCCTTTGAATCTTAGCGAAAATTAGCTGACAACGTTGTACCAGCAGAATTGCCAGTCCTTGCAAAAATTGTTAAATGCATTTCTTGGTGGTGCTCGTGTGGTGACTACAAGTGAATGCCTAAAATTTATTATTTATTTTACAATCTATCCAAAATGAGTGAAATTGCAGAATTACTTAGTGACTGGGGATTTTCTGAGTTAATTCAGATACTTTTAGGTAAGTTTATCTAAATGTGGATACAGTTTACTTAATTTTTAATTTATTTTTAAGCCGGTTCGTCTTCCCATAGCAACATGGCGGCTGCTGCGGTTGAAGGTACATATTATCTAATAATTTTCTTATCAAGGACGTAGGTTTTTTATACTTATATTATATGAGCCTAGTAAACTAATACATAATATATGCATTTACTCATCTAGCTGTATTTATGATTATAATTTGCAGACTTTTAAATTATTTTTAAACCCACTCAAGTATTATATATTATACAAACAAAAAAAATTGTTTTTGTATATTTTTAAGGTTTTATAATGAATACTTAAGTAGAAACAAATATTTTAACATATTTAATTGGGTTAAAACCTTTGACCTTAAAAAAATATTAGGTGGTAAAAAAAGGTGCCATCATATGCGACCTTCCCCTAGTGATTGGGAAGTTCTTTACTTAATAGCTATCCTATGACACTGTGATTGGCTAATAATGGGCGGGCGATTTTAGTACTTGTCATTGAAATTAATATCACGAACTAGCGCTATAACTTCCATTTTTATCTTCACAACCCAACATAATCATAAATTCTATGCGTTCATCTTTGGCGAGGCGCATTTTTGATGTAATATCAGCAGAGCAAAATTTAAATAACATTCACTGACATTTTTTGACGTCTTAAACTTAAACAGCAAATTGTCATTGTCAATGCCTTAAAGATTGTGAGTACAGAGCGTCGCTAAGTCGAGAAACATATCAATAGTGCATACCAGCATTAAACTGTTAATATTTCGTAAACGGTTGAAGAGGGGTATAGGGCATGATTAAATAAATTAAAGTTGATACATGTAGCATTTGTATGATCCACCATGTATAATATCTTGTCACTAAAAAAAATGCACTTCAACAAACTTAATTCCAAGGCCCCCCTCCTTGACGGGTCCGAGCGATTCTTGATTAAGTGGGCGGTATTCTATATAAAAATCTGATCCGTTTCTTTATCATAACGCTGTATTATATACTTATATACCCTTCTTTAATACACATTTTTTTTTATATAATAACCTTTATTATTCTATACGCTACAAATAGTTTAGTTTTATATAGGCACTCCATCTGGTAGTGTATTTCGTTGCAGTTTGGTCAAGAAACCTTTAACTCGCAAGATAGTCCTCTATGATCTCTCTTGTGAGACAATATGCACCTTTCAAATTTTTTTATATCTCTTTAAGCGCCTGAAAATAAATGTTTATGCATTCGAAATATATAGCAAATATACCACTCTTTAAACTTATTAACTTAAATATATCAGTGGTAAAGGAAGACTTAAAGTGTCTCATTTTTACCAACAAAGTGTCATCGACAATTGAACCCTGTATTTCTAGACTTTGACAATTCCTACTTTTATATTAGGTCCTTGTCGTCGTTTAAAACGTTTTTAAAGCCTGTTTAATTTTTTATACCATTTTTAAAACAATTTGCATTCATCTCTTTATGTTTCAAAGTAGATCTATTCAAACAAAAGCATCAACATCCGTTATTTTTCACAATTTAACCAATTTCAACATTTCTCTTCAATGTTACTTAAGTGTAATTGGAATATTTTGGTAGAATGAAAAGGGCACAAAGAAAAGTTTGTGCATTATCCTGAACTTTATGTACGCTTAAATAGCTTAGCCTGAAAACTTTACTGCCGAGCATTTTGCATCCGTAATAAACTAAACAGCGCTGGAGATAATTTTATATGAAGGTGTAAAAAAAGGCCAACTTTTTTTATTTTCTCGCAGAGTAAGTGAAAAACTGCTGACAGAAGCAGTCAAGCAATTTTTCCACTTTAAAATTATTTTTGACACAAAAATAGCCAACTGTGTTTAGTCAATTTTAACGAAGAAAATAGTCATATAGGTTAAATCACAAGAACTTTTAGTTTTACCGGGTAAATCTCGCGTAGATGATTTTTCTAAAACTTTTACTTCTTAAATGTTTGAGACTCAATAATTTGACTATTAAGTCGAGAGCATTGGATTAAAGTAAAAGTTTAAGAAAAATACGTCGTAAAAGTTAAAGATCGAGTGATTTTGTGGTTTTGTTCAGGTAAATTATTAAATAAGTTTTATGTTTTTAAACTATTTAATATTTTAACATAGGGGCCGTTCAAGTATTACGTAAGCACTATGAGGGGGTGGGGGGGTCTTTGTTTTGCTTATTTTGGATGACATGGGGGGTAGGGGAGTCTAGATGATGATTACGTCATCGGTAGTTATTTACTTTTTTACACGAAAATTTAATATGTGTACCAAAAATTTAAAATACGTTTGTTATGTTCGTAAGATTATAATATTTTTGTCCCTTACTCTATATTGAATACTGTATCAGTAAAATCTAATCTCTATCCTAATATTTTCTTATTTTTAAAATAATAATTATAACATTATAATATTAAAAAAAAAACATTTATAATTGAAAAATGTTTACGTAAGCATGGGGGGAGGGGGTAAGAGCTTTGCTTACTTTTGCTGACAAGGGGGATGGGGGGGTAAATAATTGTAATAAATCTGCTTACGTAATATTTGAACGGCCCCATACAATATGAGTAGATAAACATAAAAATACGTAAAATTAATTATTATGTACGAGGACCAATAATTATTAAATTTAATTTTTCTGTGAAATTCACGATTTCAAAAAATTTACAAAATATGTGCAATTCTGATATAAATGGAACCGTTTGTGGAATCTTCGCAAGTTACCTGCTTCTTAGATGTGAAATGTTACAAATGTTGCAAATACGGTTTAATTGAGCTATCATGACAGTGGCCTGTTATTTTATTTATTTCTTGATCGGAGGTTCCACATTTGGAAAGAGTACTCACTGCCATAGCTCGATTAGAATGGCCGATATCGTAGACGGTTTTCTTGGTCCATTTACTTATTTAATTTTTACCCCAATACTCATTTTTTTACAAGTTCGGTTGTGTCGGGAGGAATTTAATCGCGGTTTAAATGCTTGTTTTTTTTTAATCGGAATAAACATTTGTGATTGGTCAACATATTATGTAAAATGCAGAAACCTGATTTGTTAAATGACAGTCACGCAATAAAAAAGTAAATAATCGTAAATAATAACATAAGGGCTCAGATTTAGTGTGTAGCTAAGAAATTTTAAGAAACAGATTGAGTAAAATTGCCGTAAAGCTACTATAAGTGACCAAGCATAAATATATCCGGTGCAAAATCTGAGCACAAATGGTATTTGGCAAGGCAACTTCACGAATGAAATAATGTTTAAACCAATTTTAACAATCTATTTAAAAATCAAAATGCAATAAATTATTACCAGCAAAATACTAGTTGAAAAGAACAGTTATTAAAAACACAATTACTGTAAATTATTTGACCCTTAAAGAAGTTAACTATCGAAATTGATGTCAAATCAGATGTTGTCAAAAGATGTGGTAGCTAGGTAGCTTGGCAAATATATTAAATTACTGTTATAGTGCGCGTGCGAATACGTGATTTATTTGTCATATCAAAACTTTTAAAATAAAATTGTTTAGATTATGAATTTATTAGTCTTAGGGATTAAAAATATTATTGAAGTAAAAATGAAGATGTCTTATATTATTATTTTTTTTAATTTCTGACGTTCAAGAATTTTTATGCCTAGTAACTTGATTAAGAAGGCCTTAGAATTGGACAAAAATTCTTTTTAGGATAATTTACCGCCTACTATTATTATCGTGGTTAAGTAAAGTCCAAGGCCTCCTTAATCAAGCTGCTAGGCATAAAAATAATTTGGAATGGCTAACATTAATTTCTTTGTGAAAACATAATGTTATTTGCAAATAACTCGAAAACGAATAAAGATATCAGCACGCGGTTTTCGCCAAAATGCTTATGCTTTTCAAAAATAATATACAACGTTTTATTATTTTTTTTTTTGTAAATTAAGAAAAACTAAACCTTTTATATCTACATAGCGCTCTCTGTAAGACAAAACACGAATTGGCGACTATCAACAAAACTTCTTTGTTAACCATGAAATTCCCTTTCATACGAGCTCAAATTTATTAAAATTGCATAAAAGATGTAAAGGATACAGTAGTATAACTTATTTACCAGCTTCCCCCACTCTTATGTTAGAGATACTGTGTGTATGTGTGTGTGTATATAGAGGGATTTTGGCACTGGTTGAAACCAAATGGCCAGCATCGTTTCTAAAGGATCCATTTTTTCCGCGTTTGTAGTGTTAAGTAGTTTTTCAACCTAAAGTTTGTTTAGCTTGTGGTCGTTACATGGTTTAGGTATGTATTTTATAAGGATGTTTTCTTTTTTTTTTATTCTTTTTTAGAGATTAGAGATACTAAAACAAAAACCTTGGAACCAAGCTATTGCAAGAATGGATAAGCTATCTACTTCCGATATGAAAACAGTACCGTAATGGAGCAATTTTTAAGATAACTTAAATTTTGATTTAAGTCCCGTCAGTTACGCCCTCTAGCGGCAATCGTGCAACTTCAAAAATATTGTCCAGTGTTTTTTTTTTGCCGGTTTACCTGTAAATTTTTTTTTTCCAAAAATATATTATTTGCCGAGATACCTGGCCGACCTTATCAGGACACCTGGTATATTATAGCATATTATATAACACTATTAGCACAGAATATGTTATTGGTATTCTGTGCTATTAGGTAGATACCTGCCTAAAAATAAAACTGCACCAGCTTGACAGAAGCTGTCAAACAACTTTTTTTATTTAAAAAGTAATTTTGACACAAAAATAGTCAATTGTGATTGGTCAAAATAAGAGCAAAGGAAATAGTCGCCCATCGTAGGTTTTGTCAAGGTCAAAGTTTTGGCAGTAAAAAGTAGCTCGTTGTCATGGCATTGTGCCAGTATACAATATCCGAGTGATAAAGTTAAATCAATAAACAAATTATTTTTTAAAGGATTAAAATATGATTATTTTATCTTATCCCAACCACACCTTTCCCTTCCCTTTTAATGATGTAATAGCTCCCTTTAACTTTCTCATTAATCTTCAACCGTTCAGAGTGGATCCGTTTAAAGGAGCGTCGAGACACGCGTCATTTTATGCTGTTGTCGATGTTTCTAAATTACTTCTTAGCTAAAAAGACGCAGGCGAAAGTTAACGTATGTACATAATCTTGAACTAACAGTCTTGAGAACTTGTGGTGTTATGTTATTATACAAGTTATGATTTTTTACAACATTTTTGTAAATATTTCTTTTAATAATTTAATTAATAAGGGGTTGCTTTGAGTAGCCGTTTCTGAGATAATCGAATTTAAATGTTTTATTGCGCACTGAAATTCACCGTAGTCCCCGTAGTCCTCCTTTACACTTTAGCGACAGTAAAAATTTTAAGAATTAAGTGATAAATCCAAAATTAAACGATAAAGGCTTGTCGCTAATTGTCCTTTAATTTTTTGTGGCAAAAGATGCCAATAAATAACAACTTGGAGAATTTTAATATATCGAGGCACAAAAAAGTAATGAAGCTCTAGATGTAGGCAAAGTGCTACTGGTGGCGCCCTCTGCAATGTTCATCGAAACTATAATCAGATCTCGATTTGTCATCCTAAAGAACCCCTTAGTGTCAAATTTCGTACAAATCATCGTATTATTAAGATAAATATTTACAAGAGGAGATAATTATTGTGTCCGCGAAAACAATTAAAAGCGACATAATAGTGGCATAGCTGACAAGGGTGTAACTGTCTTTTGTAATGGAATACATAGGGATCCAAGCATTGACCAGATCATATTGTTACGAGTTGACAGTGTTCGTGATCTAGGTGTCTTATTGGACTCTAAACTAACTTATAGCAGTCATATAGAAAAAAACAGTGTCAGAGGCTACTCGAACGTTAGGATTTATAGTAAGAAATTGTAAGTCATTTACCAATATCGATGTATTTAAAACCTTGTTTTTTGCGCTAGTGAGAAGCAAATTGGAGTATGGATCATTGATATGGTCCCCAATTTACTTAAAATATATAATGATGGTGGAACAAGTCTAAAGAAAGTTTTTAAAATTTTTATCGTTTAAAGAAGATGGAGTATATCCTCAGAGGGGATGGATAACAACCAATTGTTACAAAGATTTGAAATCGAAAGCCTGCAGAAACGCAGAGACATGACAGCAGTGATATTGTTACCTAAAATCATTAATGGTGTTACAGTTTGACCATCCCTCTTGGAACAATTAAATTTTTTGATACCTAGGATTTCTACTAGAACTAGCACTTGTTTTTACCTCCCAGCAGCTAAAACAAATATAATGTTAACCGCTCCGGTCTACAATATGTTTTCCAGGTATAATAGAATAGCAAATTACTGGAATCTAGATATCTCCTTAAGTATTTTTGTTCGGACCTCCCTAGCGCACTTGTGATAAATAGAAAAAGTAAGTTTATCTCAAATTCTTTAATTTAGTAATAGATTTTATTAAATTACGTAAATTGTAATTGTTATATCGGCCCTATTAATTACATATCTGTTGGGCCTAAATGTATTAAATAAATAAATAATGGATACCCTCGGGCGGATAGACCACGACACCAGAGTCTAGTAGTCAGATAAAAGGAGCACCACCAGTGGTGGTTCGTCAGGGGATTGCCTCCTCTGGAAATATTAATATAATAATATCTTATTGTATAAATATATTATTATACCATTAAAACAGCATTGAAACATTTAATATAAACACAATAATAGAATAATAGTTCCTGTATACATTTTGTGAAGCGCCCTTAATGAATTTATACTTTCGCCAAGTCTCTAATAGTCAATTATTCATTTTAATATCTCGACCTTTGTCCAGCGACCGAGTGACAGCGTCCTTATCCGTTTCATTGTTATCGCATCTGATCTCGTTCCTCACTACATCGCTTTTTATCGGAACCTTGCGGCGGCCATCTGAGAAATGTTTTCCCTGTAGTCAATGTTTTTGGGAACGAAAAAATGGTAAAAATCAAAATAATTATGTGTTTCAGGAAGCATAGTATAGGCTTTTTCGGCGTTTTAAACCAATCAGATTTTGTGAATTTCGAATTAGGTTCTCTAATTGGGTCATCGTTACACCTGTTGCAGTTATGTTAGTGTAGGTAATGGATACATAGATTTTTAATTTTTTTATAATTTTTGTGATACGTGAAGGTGTGATATCAAAGGCTAGAAGGTAGGTTTTCTAAATTTAATTGACTAATTTAATTTTTTTAAATGGAAATGAATGACGGATCTGTAAGAAACACTAAGGATGTCGGAGAATTTAAGAAGCGGTCTATTCAAACACTAGCTACTTCAGGAGTCGCGACAGACTCGGAGAATAAGTTTTGACAACAAATTGTTTAAACACGACATATAATCGCCAGATGAGTAAAAAGTATTTATTGGATTTTATACAAGCGTACCGCCGTCTTCCATGTTTATGAAAAAGAAAATCTCCCAGGTCCAGTTTCAGCTCGTTTGACAGATTAATATGGAAAAACTGGTTTCTCTTCACCACTTCGTCCTTTTATTTTTTAATTTTATGGCTAATGCCGCCGCCACTGCACATAAATATATTGTCTTCATAATTAAGTAGTGTTTTGTTAAACTGGTGCACAAAACGACCGTCTCGCGTTCGTTATTTTGTCGGTCGAGCCGCTCGATGTGCCGCTCGACAAGTCTGTGGGCTACATTAACAGGTACTTATAAAAAGTTTTATGATTCTAATTCTGAATCTCGATGCCGGTTTTATATACCCGTCCGGGCCTGCTCAGGAGGTATCATTCGGCAAACGATAACCATTTAAAAGACTATATAGAAATATATAAATATGCTCACAAGAATAAAATTATTGCTAGTCATTACCCATAAACTACCCCATTTATTAAAAATAAAATACGAGTTAAATATAGGTTTTCGTGAATAAATCGTATTCCTATTAAATTATCATCTCCGCGGAGAACAATAATTTACGTTAATACACCTTCCATCCTCGGTAATTTAATTTAAAAGCTCCCCTTATTCCAGCCGTTAATCTTTGGTGCGTTCCAATTATTGAATTCGTTATGGCACATTAGCAGAAGTGGATATTACACAACTCACGGCTTTTACCTTAGTTCCCCTTAGGGCCGGATTAAGTCGTGTAGAGGCCCCTATAGGCAGTGCACGTCTCGGATCCCCTCTCTCCTTTTCTAATTTTGTCCTCAAGCAGATTTTTTAAATTTAATTTGCCTTGTTTTTTTTTTTAGTTTATTAACTAACATTTAAATAAATACAATATCGTCGGCACATTATTTAAGTAATAAGTCTCTGACATACCTACTACAAAAAATCAATTTATTTCATTGCTAATTTTGGAAGAATTGTATAGTGAAAGAACATAATAATGTTTAAAAAAATCTTAATCAAATCTTTTCGCTATATAATTATCCTAAAATAATATAATTTATGAAATTCCTTGATATTTAAGTATTTAATATGTCAATTACCTATTACCTATAGGATATGCAGTCGATATTGATTTTATTTAAATTTTGTGTAAAAGCTAGAAAAAATAAATAAATCTACGCGAAATAGGTTATAGCTTAGCAAGCTTGTTGATACTCCCACCTTAAGACACAATTTTAACAAATAGGCCATCGATTTAAATTATAATATATAGAGCCATTCACGGTGAATGGCCTTAAGAGATCTCGGAAACGAGTAAAGTTATCTTTATTAAATTTTAATAGCAGGCATAATTGACTTAAAGCATTATATTTCCACGTATGAATAACTTCCGGTTATACCGGAAGTTATGGCCAACTTTACTATTTAAAATAGGATACGCTGTATATTTTAGCATTTTTGGGTACCTTATTAAAACCTAAGTAACTTTTCTTAATAATAAATACCTCTCTCTAACCGTTCTTAAGATATAAATTATAAAACTAATTTTTTTTGTAAAAACATACAGAGAAAAAAGTTCAGTAACTTAAAAACTAATAAAGCGAAACATTTAACATTTTGATAACTTTCGACTAAAACATAGATCTTTAGATTCCATTAAGTACTGAAGTGTTAGGTACGTTTTCCTACAGGGGTTTGCATAATTGTGTCAATCCGGCCGTAAGGAGTCGTTAAACTAGACGTTGCCATACCTAGTTTAGTAGTTAGTAAACAAAAAGTCAACAAAAAAAAATTACCTACCACACAAGAAATTAATACATACAACACTGCACCAACACACACACTTACACTAACACCAGTAAGTTCTTAGCAGCTACTTACTACAACTTCAGCACTGTAAGCCCTCTCCCTGAAACAGTGGGGTCCTCATAGTTGTGAATCATGCGCAAGTGTACCTCTTCTGAAGCAGAAACACCTAAACTGCACCAAATCAGACAGCTACACAAACATAATCAGAAAAGTCGCTAACAACTAACGCAACTGACACTTCCAACAGTTTACTACTGCTACAGATCAGCACAGCAAGTACTCTTCCTCAGGGACGGTTCTACGGGGGGGCCTGGGGAGGCCTAGGACCCCCCAACATTTCTGAAAAAACTTTAAAATATCTCGAGAAATACAATCAATTTGGCAACAATGACAACCTCGCTTTACTATACATACACGCTGCGCACGCAATAATCATCCCCGTTTCAACGGGTACTTTCGTGTTTCGTTGCTGCTGAGTGCTGACCAATTATAATTGTTCTGGCGGGGAAGTAGATAATTGTGTCTAGCATTTTAATTATCTGCCTGCAGTGATCTGATTTAAATTTTGGTTTTTGATTATTTTGTTATTGTTCTTATTATATAATTAAATATTAAAAGTGATTGTTTTGCAGATGTTCGATCAAAGTTTTTATTTTAAAAAAGGCGAAGCAAAATATCGTAGGTAAGTAAATACGCTAGAAAATGTAATAACGCTTTTATTTAAAAACAATAACTTTTGAGTACTTAAGGGTAAGGGTGTGCTTTGTTCATTGTTAGGGTATTTCTGTGGTGTGGTATTTTTTTAAAAATAATAAGAAACCTAGATATATACCAAAACCAATGTCCCTACAATGCGGCTGAGGAAAACTGAAATAATACAAATATTTTTTCGTGAAACCTAATACTCAATAAATAAATTTATCGCTGATCGAATTGCTAACTACTTATGATTTCATGCCAAAAAAATTCCGGGTACTTTATTATTTACATAATTTGATACAATTTGGGCGTGATCCTAAAAAATTTTGAGCTGCGGCGTTATTTGCTTACGAAGGCTACCAAAAATTGTGACTGCGCCAATGTGGTACCCCCCAATATTTTGGGTCTAGAACCGCCCCTGCTCTCCCTGAAATAGTGGGGTCCTCATAGCCGTGAAGCATGCATGGGCACGTGTTATCTCTTCTGAAGCACAAACACGCACCGCACATGCACTGCACCAAAAGTCTTACACCTAGACAAACACCTTCAAAGTAAGCTGCAAACAAACAAAATAATAAGACAAACCCGAAACCTAGTTACACCGGTACCTACGTCTAGGTGAAGTACGAAGCAAAGCACGCCCTAGGCGGGCAGAGCGGAAATACTAATCGAATGGTCTGAAGGTTTATACGCCTAAGGGGCGGAAACCGCAGGAACACGGGGAGTTTAGTCGTAGGCAGTCTCATCAGGGCTGAATCCGACACTATTCAACTACTTTGCTTCACAGGGTGCTAGTCATTAAGAGATTCTCCTCGAAAAAACAAGATTTATTTAGCAATATTCTACAATTTAAACACATTCAAGAATATCAGTTTCGAAGTATTTAAAAACTTCTTATTCTGGTTTTTATAAATAACTAGCGTGTACCCGGCATGCGTTGCAACCCGCTGGTATAAATACAAACCCGAACAAACCCGATATATTAGTACCCGGCACGCCACTTTCTGAAATTGCACCAGTGCGAAGCCGGGGCGGGTCGCTAGTTATACGTAAAAACCTTCCCCTTGAATTACTCTATCTATTAAAAAAAACCGCTTCAAAATCCGTTGCGTAGTTTTAAAGATTTACGCACATAAGGGGACAGACGGGCGACAGCGACTTTGTTTTATACCATGTCTTTATACATAAAAACCTTCCCCTCGAATCACTCTATCTATTAAAAAAAACCGCTTCAAAATCCGTTGCGTAGTTTTAAAGATTTAAGCGGATAAGGGGACAGACGGGCGACAGCGACTTTGTTTTATACTATGTTAGGATTCTTTAATGATTTTTTTTTAATTTTCAAAGAGCTTTGAGATTTAATTAAAATAGCCAAATTGTTATATTTATTTAGTCCTTTAACGAAACCCGATTTATAATGTTTTGATACCCTACCTAGACAAAAATCTTATACCTAGTTGAATAGTTATGATTTTCAAAATTTTGAGTTATAAAATCTTTCAAATGAGAAGGCAGTAAGTTATGTTTTATTTTAAAAATAAAAGAACAAATCAAAAGAAATATTAAATTTTTAATATTTAACCTCTAAAGTATCTTTAACATAAAATTTATTTTCGTATATTTATCCCATATACCTAGACATTTACCTTTGGATCCGTACAGCTTATCTGGTGCGCAAACAAAAGTTAAGTGTTATGTGTGAAAAATTAGGTCTGTACGCACGGCTCGCCGGTCAGATCCCTTAGCGTCCAACAGGGATGATCATACGCACAACCCCACTTGTTATTAGGTTTTCCTTCTTTATCGACATTATATAAATACACTCTAGAACCGGCTTAGCGCTATTTTTGTTGTTACGTTTTCATTGTGGATTTCTTGTATTCTTTGCTATTATAGGTACTTTCTTTTTTAAACAGCAAAACTAAGTAAAAATCTTTGCTCAGCTAAGTTTTTAAAGGAATGCTTAATGCTTCGCGAGCAAATCGTATAATCGTATGAAAAATATAGATGGGAATACTTAAGCGCGGCAAGGGGGGAGGAAAAATCTTGGCTGAGCTGAGATAAATTATTAAAAGGAACGCTCAACTTAGCGGTTGGGCTTGCTAATTATTGGTATTTAATATTTCGGATTTCTAGTTTTTGTGTACTTTTGTATTATGTAGTTAAGTAAAGTGTTTGTGCTATAAGCAATGGCTGGTACCGAAAACTTTTTTAAATTCTTGATTAAGAAATTGTGCTTAAAAATGTTGTTTTATACGTACCAACGTTTTTGGAAAATTGTTAAATGTCAGCAACTAATATTTTACTTGAAGTTAGGTAGGTATACGATAGGATTGCGAGATTTCTGTTTTCTTTGTTTTTTATTTTTGATTTAATAAGGTAAGTTTAATTGACTTGTTCTCTTGCCTTTCGAACTAAAAACACGACGGCAAATCACTTTTAAACAAATTTTAGAAACAAAACATTAAAAACGATTGTCTAATCCCAAAATCTAATAGGTTGGCAGCCACTAAAAACACCAAAAAGCAATACCTTTTCCCCCAGCTTGGACAAAAAATTAGATCAAGTTCCATGATAATAAATTGCGGCAAGAACTTGGTGGCAAATTTTAGCTGTTTACACGTAAAAATAAATTGACGCTAAAGTTTTACAATTTCTTGAGCGAGAACTTAAATTTTAAAGCCCCTACTGCCCCCTGTCTATTTTCCCTTTAGTTAAATAAGAATTTTGCAGTATGCATGCCTATTCCTGTATGGCTGTTTACATGCGCAAGGTCCCTTTTGTGATTATTGTTTGCTTATTTTAAGGTAAATGTCTATGATTTATCCCAATTTAAAATTATATAGGTACATCACTTTATTTGGCAAAACTTGCAATCTATTAAATACCCCACCATTTTCAGTGTATAAAATAGTTGAACAATATAAAAGGTGGTAAAATTATTGTGTTATAGATTGATTTTTGTGAAAATAAACTAAAAGTTTAATTAAAGAAAGAAAATATTGTGGCATATCGGACAAGTGTGTAACAATTTTTTATATTGGAATACACAGTGATCCAAGTTTAATGAATACCCTGGGGTGGGTAGACCACGACGGCCGTTTCGTCCTTGTTAGGACTCGATGGGCGGCCATAACCCAAGCAATTCCGAGAACGACGGAAAAATGTACTAAAAGCCTCCTTGCAGAATCAAGGCGGCCATCAATACACCGTAGCGCCATCCCAGCGGAATCAACTCCAATAAAATAGATAGTTACAAGTTACACTGGTAATAATCAAAAGGTAGACAAGTAAATAAACTACGAAGTGCAACACAATCCAGTATAGAGAACGCTATTTGCGTTTTCACCGAAAACATCTGCCATTTTGCAGACCAGAAGTTTAATTTTTTTCGAATTTTAGATACCTACAAGATTTTCAAAATGTAATTCAAATTTTATTTTAAAATCTAAAATTACTCCCATAATATATTTAAAAGAGTGTATAATTTCTAATTTTTCCTCATCAACATAAATATTTATACCTAAATATTTTATTCAGATTATTTTTTTTTATTATTGCTTATTCTTATTATTTATTTTGTGTAAGAGACATTTAATTTTAATTTATTTGTCTTTAACCAGATTAATATAGATAATAAGATATAATATAAATAATAATGGACCTAAAATGCTACCTTGTGGTATAATATCGTATAATATTAAGCAAAAACATAAATACAAAGTAGTTTCGATAAATAAAACGAAAACAATGCCACACTTTCTATGAAATATAAGTAAATCAACCAACTAACGAAGAAAGAGCATCTATCGACCACCAAGCGAACTAACCAAAAACTGGAACAGAACCTTATCATCGCAGAAGACAAACAAAGAGAAACTATAGGCATAGTTAGGGGGGTACTTGGGGGTGCTAAGCACCCCCGAAATCTAAATTAGCATCCCCAAAAAAAATTTACAATATATAGGCTAATTTTAGAACTAACCTATTTTTATAATATACATTATATGTAATGAATTTTTCATATTAATATTTCAAGCATTCGAATTCTGGTACAAATTCAAGTATATTTAGGTAGTTGCGGATTCTGTTCAAAATTTCTCTCCGTGTACCGTGTAGTTTACGCCCAATTTACTTGTCAGAGCGGGTCTATGATCATAAAAATCTCGTAAAATACGAGAGCGAGAGCTATATGTCATGTTCTGCAATTCTGCATTAATTTGGTAATTTAAATTTAACTAGTCGTAGTCGTTCAAATTCGCGGAAATTTTTAGCCGGTATTTTGATTATTTTTTTTTGTTTATTAAGGTTTAATATGGTTTTATTGAATTCCATTAAAGTTTAAAGTTAAATAAACACGAAAAAACAATGATTGCGTCGTCGGATATAAAATACACCGTGGAATTTAAAAAAAATCTTTTAGCAAGTAACCGTTGCAGGAGAAAATGATTGTGAAGAACATTGAAAGACCTAAACCTGCTATTAACATCACATTAAAATATTTACCAAAAAATTATTGACCAAATTTGGGCGTGGTCTTAAAAAAATTATCGCCTGCGGTGGGCTTTTTGTGCACCCCTACGTTAACATCTCACGAGACGCCACTGGACTTCAGCACCCCCAGTGTTGACCGTCTAACTACGCCTATGAGAGAAACCCTATTTGCGTGTTAATTGGCCAAAACGGAAAGGACGTTTAGCCGATCGCCATTTATAGTGGTGGTGGGTGAGGAGGGTAGGGGAAAATGGAATATTAAATTTGAATTGTAAGGTTAAGTAATTTAATTATTGGATGTTTTTTTTAACTTTGTTGTACCTATTTTTTCTTTAAAAAAATGGAATGTATGATACACAATTAAAAACAACGAAGCAAATAGCATCAAACATTAACTTACTAGCCAAGACAATACAAAATCTTAAATATCTGTTCGTTCATAACAAATAATTTTTTTAAAGTAGGTTTTTACAAACGATGGAAGCAGGGGCGTGCGGTCCTTGGAAGCGCCGCTTCCCCTAAAACCAAAATGTCATCTTTATTTTATCTTAATAAATTCATTTTATCCCAACTAAATAAAACAATTGTTATACTTCGGACAAGCCTCTGAAAAAGTTACCTTAGCCTGTATATCTCCCGTCTCTCTCCCCCTCTCATCGGAGAAGATCTTCGCACCCGTGTACCGCCGCGACCCGTGTGCCGGCTGCATATTTGTATATAGCACCCAGGATCGCCACTCGGCCCTCGCTCGAACACCTCTGGCAAATAGCAGACGATATGACAAATTGATTGGGTAACTAACAACACCCGTAATCGCAAATTTGGTCGATATTGAACAGACAATTATAAATTTAAATTATTTTATTTACAACCATGTATGTAATAATGACATTTCACCTATCTTTGAAAGGTGGAAAGTTGACGTTTCTTGACTTTTACTTTCCACCCGGGTGGAAAGTGAGCACTTTCCACCCGGGTGGAAAGTAAAATTGTTATTTTTTGTAATTTTATTAAAAATCGATATCTCAAAATAGTAAATTTTTTTTTTTTTAAATTTTAATAAAAATCGATATCTCAAAATAATATACAAACACACCAACACACAACTCATTACACAAATTCAACAACAATAATTTTATTTTTTATTTCTTTAAATGAATTATACCTAAATGACATTTATAAAAAACAAAAAATTAACATGGTTTATGTTTTACTTATTTACATTAAATATTACATTGGCATTATTGTAGGCAGTCACAGATATGTTTAAACCTTGCTGAAATTCTTCTTTTGAAAGGTTTATTTCATGATTATTTGAAGTTAAAGTAGTGTTAGTAAAACTTGAACTTGGCTTTGAAATCAATTTTGCCGTATTAACCTGAGTAGAAACCGAACTGTCTATGTATCCCTCAGCTACTGTGCTAGATTTCCAGCCTCCTAACCGCTTTATTTGCATAAGATCGCCACCGTTATTTGCGAGCAAAGTAGCCGCTGTTCTTCTGAAACAGTGACCAGTAAAACCTTCAGTATTCAGCTTCAGAAAAGCTGCAATTTTTTTTGGAAACTGACTTAAAGTGTTGTGCCCAATACATTGTTTACTAATTTTTCCATATCTTATTTGCATAAAAAGCTTTCCATCCTGTATATTTTTCCGTAAAGTTATGTACTCCTTAAGTGGTGCAATCCATTTATTATCAGTTATCATAAATGATCGTGGCTGGTACGTTTTGCTATTTTGTATTTCAATCGCGACCTTTTCTTCTAAAAAGTGAACGTCTGTTGTTTTCATTTTGTATAATTCATCTGATCGGCAGGCGCCTGAGACACCAATAACCAATGCGACCTACAAATGTATAAAATAATAAGTTAATATAGAAATAGTCAACCTTTTAGCCTAAAATACCTTTTGAACAAGAAATTCCATAGGTGCTTGTTCCAAAAATGTTTCAATATTATCCATAGACAGTGTGGTCGATTTTTTCGGCTTGTATCCTTTGTTTTGCTTTTTTAAAAATGCTAATAGCTTTGCGTGTTTAGATATGTCTACTTTTTCCCTAATTGATAGAGTGGTCCTCAACATTGAATATATTGACCAAAGCGTTGATATTTTCTTTGTCTTGGCATTTTCACTAAAATAAGCTAGTAGCGCCGATTCAGAACCAGGATTTTGAACTTTGTTTCCAATACACCATTCTTTAAAACAGTTATATGCCTTGTCATATCTCGGGCGGCTTTTAGTTGGCAGAAGATCTTCTTCTACTATTTTTGCTGCTTCTCGAATTTCTGGGGGAGTAGCAGCCAAATCAAATTCCTCATCTGAGAGCATTTTTTTGGTGTTTTGTAAAAACTTTGACACTAACGTTTTAAAAAAATAATATATTGTTTAGTGACATGGAAACCATATTCCAAAAATGATATTTGCCATCTTGATGTGTATTATTACCTACGTTATTTTATCACCTGCGGTTATTTGAAATTCTAAATGTCTGTCTACTTTTGCAATGGAAAAGTCAAAATGACATTTACCTTTTAATAATTATTTGAACTCAAAATAATAAGAAGTGGATGTTGGATGTGGTTGTAAATAAAATAGTATACAAACCTCGGTGAAAAGTTTCATTACTGTCTCTGAGATATAGTTTACCTCGACGCTTCGCGTCTCGGTAAACTATCTAATCTCTCGACAGTAATGAAACACTTTCCACCTCGGTACGTAATATACTATTTCTGGCTCAAATGCAAAAGTTGAGAGTTCAAGTTGCGGACGCTTTACTACGGAATAAGCAGTTGCTAGGAATGATTATCATAGATCTGTACCCCAGAGCCAGACTATGTTAAGTACAAAAACTTCGTTTTTCAGGAGAGCAGTTTTAATATATTAATTTTAGACTTTTTTAAATTATGAAACACTGTTTTTACTTAATCTAGTCACAATTTTATAATTAAATTAATTATAGGAATACGAATAAAGAGCATAATGCCAAATTTTTTAATTTAGTTTTTGTTTTTGATTTTAGGGACTTAACATAGTTTGGCATATGCGAAAAACTCATTTTTGGATTTATCATATATGTCAAGCCCAAAATACTGCACTTGATATATTTTCAGTGGACTTAACATTTAGGTAAATCGGGAGGGAAAATAATACTACCTACATGTTCATACATAATTTACTGCTTAATTATTAAAAAATATAACACAATTTGGTCTCTTATAATAAACAAACTTATTTTTAGTCGTCATCTTCGTTTTTTTCCGTATTCCAAATTCTTGTAATAGTCATGGAATGTTTTTGGTACCCATTTTAGAAATTTTTGTAAATGGCTATACATACTTTTTAGCTAAAATTGGTTTAGGCCACTCCCTAATCGGTGGAATCGATAAAGTGTGTATCATTTGGCTTATTTCTTCTGTGAAAGTCGACATCTAAAAAAACTGTACTAAAATCGGTTTTGTAATAGAGAATTCCAAGGTTACTTCTTCTAACTTGCAAGTGAACTGCTAGGGATATCAGAAAATCGTTGCCTGCGCTATTTTTTTTTCTTGTTGATATATGGTGCTGTTGATCCCTCAAAAAGATGTTTAAATTCTTTAAAATCGGAGTATTCCATGTTGACTACAGTAAACTGTTTTTTTGTTCCATACAATCTGACCAGCTGCTGCCAATCCCAAGGGGTAACTATTTAAAACTGGGGAATCTTCTTTCTTTCACGCTCTATCGTCGAGTGGACGGCATCCGCCTCCAAGTGTGTATGTCCTCTTGTTAGAAACTTGTGATTAACAGCAGTAATGTTTGGCTTCATACGCAGGATAAAAAATAGCACATAACCATTAAAATGTTTCGATTTTAGCACGGACAGTTGTCCGACTAAATTGTTAGTTCTTTGACTTCATCTGAAACGTGCATTTCATTAAACATGATGCGACTTCATTTCCTCCCCGTCCAGGCACGCTTTCATCCCACATCATACAAAAACTTTTTTTCACAAGTTGCATCTTGGATAGTTAGGTTGTATGTCTATTCTATAGCTTTAGAGAATAAAAGCTTTGTGAGTTATGCAAATCTGGGGTCGGTAAACATTTCTGGAGGTCTATCATGATAACTTTTTCTTCTAATAAATTTTCTGTAGACTTTTTCTTATCTTCCGATTTCATTTTATATCTATTGTTCGTATCTGCAAGATGTTCATCGTATCTAGTTTGTAGGCTCTTTCGTTATTCAAGGGATTCCGACTCACGAATCTGCAGCTGAAGTTGATCGCATAAATCGCAGGTGTGTCCATTACAACAATAAAAAAAAAACAATAATTATTTTATGTTTTATTAACTAGCTAAAACTTGTTAGAACGTAATAGTTGATTATTAAATGAACATTATTTTTTTCTGGTCCTGGCTTCTGCGGCTTTAACATCTTGAACATTTTCGGCTTTTTTAGAGTTATTTATTATTTTACTACTTCTAGAAGACCACGGAACACGTCTCGTAATCGGCATTGTAAATAGAAATTGTACCGCACAAAAAACTCGCAAGGTATGTTAACTGGTGGAGTTAACATTTTAAATTGAACGCAAATCCAGAGGCAAATAAGGTTAGCGCTACTTAACATTGTTTGCCTTAAGGAGAACTGTGGACTTAACGTAGTTTTAAATAAGCTATTTTCGTTATTTTAAAAGATACGCCAAAATGGAAAATACCATACGATGCGCCGCAAAATTTTAAGTCACTTAACATATTTAGCTAAAATTTGTCCAATTTGGACTTAACATAGTCTGGCTCTGGGGTACAGAGATTTATTGGGTGTTTTAAATATCAGCTGATTATGTTTTGCTTTGCGGGCGGTTGTTCAGGTGGTAACTGTATTCTGCACACAGCATAGTTTTCTTACTGAATAAGCAGTAGTTACGGGCGTTATGGCTGATTATTGGTTTTGTTTTCATTATATTTATTTGTGAGAAGTCTATGGTTTTATTGGGTTTGTTCGGGTTTGTTCGGGTTTGTTCGGGTTTGTTCGGGTTTGTTCGGGTTTGTTCATGTTTGTTTAACGGTCTGCTATTTAGTTTAGGATGGCGTCGTCTACATCAACATCAGCCGATTTCGAGGTCGGGCCGAGGAAAATCGTGTTTCCGTGGTTGAAACTGTAAAGTTGTGTGCTTGTATTGTGCGTTTTTTGCTGAAGAAAAATTTGCTTCCCTTCTCCCAAATTTCACCGCACGCCACTGAGTGACAAATTAAACATTATAAGATAGGAAATATGATTCTCTACACATTATTACGATAAAATAAGGTGTTCCATTTGCGAAAATTGACTTATGCACTAAATGGCTAGATTGGCACAATTAAAAAAAAAACCTGTATGAAAAACGTAAAATTTAAGTTATGGAATTTAAAAATATATGTTAAAAATGTTAATCAGCGTGCAGACAAAGTTTTTAAAATTGAAAAAAGTGTTACACCTCCGTTGGGTTTTGAACCCAGAACCTCTCGATTACCAGTCGAGCGCTGTGCCGCACTCCCAAAAATCTGACCACCTTTTTCTTGTGGAAGTTGTTTCATAATAACCATCACATGTTCGGTCTTTGTGTTATTTAGATGCAACTGATTAATAGAGAACTTCATCCCTCGACTGTGACTCCTCAGATCCGACTAATGAAGTATTGCGATTTCCAGATCTGAAGCGAAGACAGTGTAGTGGGCAGTAGCGTCTCGCGGTTATTTTAAATGGGAGGTGATTTAGTATCGTAAGCAAATACAAAAAGCCCCGCAGGCCAATCACAAAAAATTTTTAATGACACGCCCATAAAAGTACTTTTTCTACCATCGTTCAAAAAATGTAATTTTTTTGTATGAATTTCTAATGACAAAAGTAGGCCTTTATTGTATACTATGGAATAAAGTACTTTTTGCCCTAGTGCAATAAAGTAAATTACCTAGGAAAGGAACAAATTGTTTATAGTATGTGTATTGTGTGTTGCACACCGTCGATACCCTATCGAAATAGAATTCCCGTTGACGGGGCGCCATAATTTTATTGTATTGAAGTCAAAGGTATCTATGATCCATTGTCAAATTTGAATTACAACTTTTGCACATAAAGGAGAGGTAATACAGAGCGATTTTAAACTTTTTTGTGAAATAAAAAAACTATCGTAGAAAAAATAGTATATCTCATATGTGCAAAAAGTGTGTTTATTGCACATGGCATATTATTCACCTCGACTACGTCTCAGTGAATAACTTCTATGCAGTGTGCAATAAACATACACTTTTTGCACTATTTGCATAAATAACTATTTTGGCCCATTATCATTTTTTTGTTACCTAATAAAATAATTTTATAGTATAGGTACTATCTTATTTTTGTCCTTACTTGTTTGTGTAATCAATAAATTGAGTTTTGGACCACCATTTGTTTTAAACATAAAACATTTATCAAAATTCAAACTAGGTTTTACTGTTTTTTAAGTCTAAGTACGAAACCCTGCGGAACCCCATAACTCAACACCTACTAAGTTGTATCGTTGCATTGGTCGAAAAATATGTATTCAAAATGAAGCATTTAAACTAAGTAAAACAAGGATATCAATGTTCTTAAAATAAACTTTCTTTTTTCCCTGTGGGACCTCTACTATCTGTATCTGCATGTAGGACCTACGCAAGGCTATCCCATAACAATGGAGTTTTCCATTAATGTTTTATGGCCCATTTGGAGCGTTATCTCGCACAGTTTCATAAAGCAATAACGGCTAAACCACATAGCGTTTCTTTGAATGGTCATAAAATGAATTAAAATTAAGAAATATGGCGCAGTATGTTCAAATTTAATCTAATAGACGCGCTTCGTATTTGAAATATTAGTTATAATGCTGTATTTTTACTTAAATCTTGTAATCGCTTAATGAACCAGCTCACTTATATTTTCTTGATTTTTGAGAGCAGAGATAGAATAACTATTTTTTTTACTTGCCTTTATTCCAAAGTTACTTTTAGAGTTCATTATGACACTGACAAAATAATATAAAAAATAATACCTAACCATTATTAACATTTAAAAAAAAATAAGTTGAAGTTAATCAATTTTAATTGATTAGTAAAATGAATTAAAAAAATAGTGTTTATAAATCATTTGAGATGGTAAAAAGATCACTTTAATTGTTTTTTAAAAAAATTTTAATTCTTCCGATCTTTTTTGGAAGATTGTTATATTTCATTATTTCATCATATAAAAGCTATCTTTTCCGAAATTAGTTTTTACTGGTATATTTTGATAATTTATACAATGTCTGGTATTATGTTCATGTAATGTCCTGAAGTGTTATGTTTAATTTTTTTTTTTAATAATAGAGTGGATAAGAAAACAAGTTTTTAATTTATAAATGTTTTGAACCTGTAAAATAAATAGCCCTTCGGTCTATATACAATTTACTCAATAATCTAGCCCTGTCAATTGTTTCAAATGCCCGCTTTAAATCCAAAAATACAGCTATAACATTTGTTATTATATTTGAGTGGATAATGAGATTAGGACACTTAGCGTTGCGAACTTTAAAAAAAGAGTAAGATATACTGATAATGATAAACAACAGTTTAGGAAGAGTGGAATAATACAAAGTATGGAGTAGCAGGACTCTAATAATTTAAATAACAATTGTGTAGCTATCGGCCTTTAAATTTAAATTATTAGATATATTAAATAATATACAGGGTGATTCATTAAGGGTGGCGACCGGCTATATCTCGGAAACTACTAGGCATAGAAACTTGGAGAAAAAAAAATTATGATTAAAGCGGTCATGAGAAAATTCTGGAACTTACTTTTAAGTTCCTCATTTCGCCGCAAGGGGGCACAATTACATTTTTTTTTTTAATTCTAAATTTCTCCGAAATTTCCCATATTAAGGTATACCTCTGATTACATCATCGAAAAGCTTAGACAATTCTGCATCATTTTGATTCAAGGCTCATTGGCGTACCGGCCTTGATAAGAGTGGGGGAAGCTATTGAATGTGCAAACATTAAAATCGCTGTAACTTGTAAACGACTTATCCGATTTTACTAAATTTAAGCTCGTTTGGAAGGGAAAGGTAAGTATCTTTAATCGCCGTATCCAATAGTACACGATAGTGTTTAATAAAATTGCTAGAGGGCGCAATTTGTAATAATAACAGTTTTTTCGATTTTATCCCGGAAATTCAAATCATACGGTATAACTATGACATACTAATCGAAAAGAAGATGAAATTTGCAAGAAAAGATGTGAAGACCGCAGTTCGATATCTTTGTTCGTTTCGAGTTATTGCCAAAACAATAATTTTTAATACAAATTGCGCCCTCTAGCAATTTTATTAGAAACTATCTTGTACCACTAGATACGACAATTGAAGGTTCTTCCAAACAAGCTTAAATTTAGTAAAATCGGATAAGTCGTTTAGAAGTTACAGCGATTTTAATGTTTACACTTTCAATAGCTTCTCCCACTCTTATCAAGTAAAACTGTAAACATTAAAATCGCTGTAACTTCTAAACGACTTATCCGATTTTACTAAATTTAAGCTTGTTTGGAAGAACCTTCCATTGTCGTATCTAGTGGTAGAAGATAGTTTCTAATAAAATTGCTAGAGGGCGCAATTTGTATTAAAAATTTTTTTGGCAATAACTCTGAAACGAACAAAGATATCGAACTGCGGTCTTTACATCTTTTCTTGCAAATTTCATCTACTTTTCGATTATGATGTCATAGTTATACCGTATGATTTGAATTTCCGGAATAAAATCGAAAAAACTGTTATTATTACAAATTGCGCCCTCTAGCAATTTTACTAAACACTATCGTGTACTATTGGATACGGCGATTGAAGATACTTACCTTTCCTTTCCAAACAAGCTTAAATTTAGTAAAATCGGATAAGTCGTTTACAAGTTACAGCGATTTTAATGTTTGCACATTCAATAGCTTCCCCCACTCTTATCAAGGCCGGTACGCCAATGAGCCTTTAACCAAAATGATGCAGAATTGTCTAAGCTTTTCGATGATGTAATGAGAGTTATACCTTAATATGGGAAATTTCGGAGAAATTTAGAATTAAAAAAAAAAAATTTAATTGTGCCCCCTTGCGGCGAAATGAGGAACTTAAAAGTAATTTCCAGAATTTTCTCATGACCGCTTTAATCATAATTTTTTTTTCTCCAAGTTTCTATGCCTAGTAGTTTCCGAGATATGGCCGGTCGCCACCCTTAATGAATCACTCTGTATAGTTAATTAGGTTGCATTATTAAAATAGCAAGGTAATCTGTAGGGTAGTAGTATAGCGTAAAGCAAGACTCCGCCTGTAAATCACATAATATATAGATTTAATGAAAGACGTTTTGAGTTGAATTGAATATATCGTTCCCATCCTGCAGCCGTGTTGAACCAGTTACTTGCGAAATGCCAGCAGATAGGTAAATAGCTTTGCATGCTATTCACTTTGCTGTCTTCGCTACAGGTACATATAAGTACTTCTACATGTACTTTCCAGTTCTATTTCTAGTAGCTAACCCCATTACTATGCCAGTGTAAACGCCGCTTTACTCATAGCAATGCATAAACTACCAGCAATTATTACAACTTCTGAAAAACTACAAGAAAGTCTTTTACTATACAGGACAGGCACGGCATGATAAGATCATTCGGTCAATGACCCACCTAATTAATTAATTTGTTTTTCAAAACAAATTAAAATAATTATCCTTCAAAAAATGTAAAAGTTTAAAAGTGCAAAAACTCCCCAATATAGACCGTTTTTTAAGTTGACCTGGTGGGTTTATATCAAATAGAAGATTACAGTCAAATGGGGTGACATTGTTAGCTTTTTTGATTAATATGTAAATTACAAGAAAAGTACACCTAGTTTTGCGCCAAAAAAAATATAATGTATTTGCACTATGCCGAATGAAGACCTCCAGGCTTAAAACAAACTTCAAAAATTGTTTTTTTTGCTAGAAAATAAATAATAACCTCATTATCAAAGTTATGCTCAAATTGGGGTGACTTTGATAGGCACTGTTTTTTTGCATTACAACGAATGCTTTGGATCTAAGAGTTATCAATGTAACACTTTTTCCCTCACTCTTAATATATATTTTTTTTTATCAATTTTATGTGCGCTTGGGGTGACTTTGAAAATCCATAGGTTTGCAGAGATTATCAAAGTCACCCCTTATCACTCAGCATAAGAATTAAATTTTAATAAAATATCCTCGCAAAAGTGAAAATTAGACTTTAGTTATGATGTCAAAAGAAAACTTTATTTCATATAATAATATAAATAACAGAACTTAAATTAACACATTTTAACACAAATTTAACGTTCAAAAACATTAACAGATTCATATATAAATTACTATCAATCTCACCCCGAAAGTGTTATCAAAGTGACCCCGCATGATATATCAACTAATAGTTTTCAACCAAGCATATTTGGCGCCGAATTTTACATGAAATGAGGTTAAGTAGAAACCACCTCATCGTAAATAACCGATTTTTTAATAAAATTGCTAAAAACTGATGAAATAACTTATAATTTTAGACAGTGTCAATTTAACGCTAATTTGCAGTATTATTATAAAATGTTTACAAAAATATTATAACAAACACTTATCGGCATGCTAAGAGGACACAACAATGGCGAAACTTCACTCTTTCGACTGAGCATGGCGCGGATGTCCGCGGATTATAATTAAGGGGTATTTAAATTTATTTAACAAAATATTACCTGTTATCAAAGTCTCCCCATAAAATCAATTTCACCCCATTTGACGTTACATAAATGAATTGGCAACTAAGAGCGAAACAAACATAAGGGCTCGTCGGCCGTCGACTTCGCCTAATCTCGGGTTCTTTCATGCTCGGTCGAAGGCGGTTCAATATGCATTTATGGAAACACAGTCGAAACAATCCGTGAATTATTATTGCAAGTAGTTTGTACCAGCAGCGATTTCAAAAAAAAAATTTCATAGGATTCCCTAAATCCAGTGGCGGCTCGTAATGAAGGTCTCTGGGCGCCGCCCTCCCTGTAATTATTTCAAACAGAATCAAAAAATACTTTATTTAAAAAACGCAATGTATTTAAGCAATCAATTAAAATAATTTAAACCAAACATAGCCATATTTCAACGGGCAAGTTATACCGAATCAGCATTTTCTATTCGCACAGGCAAGCGCGGGCGGCCGATTATCCGTCCCGCTTCAACGCGACTAGTAAGACGGTTGCCATGACCACGGAGGCGTGACGTCACCTACACATCGCACAACGAGCTGCACGGATGGGGCTCCAAATTTCCCCTCCAACAACAGCTGTTCGCGTTTCGACGCGACGCGACTTGTCGATGCCGATGATGTTTTGTTTTGACTAATTAGTTATGTAATAAAGTTGGAAAATTTCGTCTTATATGCAGATTTAGCAATGCTGTCAATCGAATAAGTGATGGTTCGTGATATAGATAATTTTAATAACAAAGTCGCCGAGAAGTTTATTTTCGAAAAAAAATTAAGATTTGACTTTCACTTTAAAAAATAATATTTGTTAGTTTTATCATTTGGTATGTTTAACAAATATAAACGATTTGATTCTAGTTATCCGCATTATTTAAAGCCAACCTCTGCCTAAATCGTTTAAATTTTAAAATATAGTCTTTCTTTTTATCACACTCTTGCGCTGAGAGTACTATAAGTGGCGTAATAGCTAGCATAGGCTTGTTTTTACTTATTGGGAAGCAGCGGCGGTTCGTGCAGTAAGGCAATAGTGCTATGGCTCTACCTACCGTAAGACGTTGACGACTAACGTTTAACGGTGTAAAAATTTCTTGGCGCCGCAAAAACTCCCTTGCGCCTCGCCGTTATAAAAGAATTCCATAATATGTCTAGGCCTGTCCAGGCTGTCGGGTGAAACACAGACAGAGATAAAATTTATCTGCCTCTCTTACTGGCTCATAGGGATTTTTGTGTCTTTGCCAGATCCCAAATCACGCCGCGATCGGTGGAATTTCACGTGCTTTATTTTGTCTAGCCGACTATAGTACCAATCGAGTTAGTCTTTCGTCTCTGCTACCACTACCAGATACTAGATGGCAGATGATTTAATACGGTTTTCCTTGTCGAACTATTAACTTTAAAGTACATTTCTATCATAATTTAGTTATTGTGGTAGGTTTAATGTTAGGTTAGATCGGTGAGTTTTTCGGGATTAAGTTGATTAATTTGTTGTAATAATTTATAGCGTTTCAAAATGAATAAAATCAGTTTTATAAAACATTCGCGACTTTTTGCGCGCTTTTCTTGGAAAAAAATGCAGATGAAAGAATTGGGTCGTCCCTTGCCCCATTTGTTTAGAACAAACACTTACTTATTTCTAGTTTTAGTATACTTTTGTGTTATGTAGTATGTTTGTGCTATAAACATTGACTGGTACCGAAAACTTTTTCAAATTCCCGATCAAGAAATTGTGCTTGACAATGTTTTACACGTACCCAAGATTTTAGCAAATGGTTAAATATTACCTACTAATATTTAGTATGAGGTTAAGTACGCGATAACATCGAAGATTGCTGTTTTATTTGTTACTTGTTTTCGTAAGTTTAACTATCTTGTTCTCTTGGTCTCTTGCGTTTCAAACTAAAAACATGACGGCGAATCATTTTAAACAAATTTCAGAAACAAAATATTAAAACCTATTTTCTAATTCCAAAATCTAATAGGTTGTCAGCCACTAAAAACACCAGAAATGTTTTCCCCCAACTTGGTCAAAAAATTAGAACAAGTTCCAATTTCTTGTCATTAAATTTTCGCAAGAATTTTGGGCAAATTTTAGCTGTTTACACGTGGAAAGAAATCAAAGGATACTATTTCTTGACCAAAAACTTGCCCGTGGAATACGGGCTTAATTCTTTGCCCCTCAACATTAAAATTTTAGTTAAACATTCGGTAAATGAGAATTTTGCAGTGCGCATGCCTATGCCTGGTTGGCTTTATTTGCATGCGAAAGCCATAGATTTGCGCCTTTCGTGATTATCGTTTGCTGATCTAAAGGGATATTCCATTGTGCTGACCACTAGAAGGCGGGGAGGCGGTCGCTTCGCTTACTCTTCTACCTCTTTGACTATGCCTATGCTTACAATTAAAAAGTAAGTATGTAATAATAGCAGAGTACAAATTTCCTTAATTCTTCCGTGTTAATATGTACAGAATATCCGATTTTTAGTATGTTTATAGAGTTGCTCATAATCTACCGAATACTGAAAACTTCTATTTAAGTATAAAACGGAAAGATAGATAATATTTTTTAAAAACCAAGATAAAAAAAAACGCAATCCATTTTGTTGCTGCACCATGAAAGGGGCTGTAGCCTGCCATAGGTATTAGGTAATGTTAAAAATTCAATTTGTCAAATAGGTATATCGATATCTCATAAACTATAGCAATATTTTTTTTCTTTTTTTTAGCCACCACACCACCACAAATGTTGAGTAGTGTATCTTCATCGGCTTCATTGTCCAAAAAAAATTATATTAACCATTTATTTCTAATTGGGCGCCCCTAAAAAATTCTTTCGCAATGTAATTATTTTTAAGTAGATAAAAAATATATGGATGCTTGTACGAAATAGGTATCATTAACATTTTTACTTATCGTCATTCGTACACATACTTTACAAGGTCTATCTTACAATCTTCAGTTCAGTGACTTTTTAAAAGAACTTACATCCGTGATTCAGCACAATAATTATTATAGTTATATTTTTGTGCAACCTGTAGTATACAGGGTGCCCCTCATACTCTTTGATAAATTTAACTTGTATTGTTATTATTTGCTTTTGTAAGTTATGTCAATGTTCATTATGATTCTATTGGAATCGCATAATATTTTTTTCAGAATTCCAGAAATATTGCTCATTCAGTATAGTTTAGATATTTAGACAGACCACAGGCCTATCAAAAAAACTAGAATGCTTAATTACCATAAGACATGTGTTATTAAAATGTAAACTCTAGGAAAGACTATCACGAGGAATTAATTTTTTTCCCAAGAAAAAAGTTAGCAACCATTTGAATTTATACCAAACAGAAACACGAGTCTCACCGATTCACGGCGGGTCGTCGAATCGGCAAGCCAATCAAGCCTAATGTGATTCGCGTGTTTATTGTGGTGTTTATTAATTTTATGAAACAATTTGTTATTTTTGTGAGATATAAAATTTCAAATCCCATCCTTTCCAGGGAATGAGTTTTTAAATGAATTAGAATTAGTTATTAATAAATATCGCACAAACCATATTATTATAGGAGATACTAACATAAATGTTTTGGACTCTAATTGTAAATTAACCAAAGATTTCAAAAATGTGTTAGGAATAAATGGATACAATTTAGCTAACAAAATAAATTTGAATAATGCTACTAGAGTAGCCCTAAATACAACCTCGCTTATCGATCATGTGATATGTAGTAATAAGTTAATAGAAAGATGTAGGGTCAGGGTAGAAGATAGTCCACTATCTGATCATAGAAAACTAATAATAGACTTAAGAGAAGAGATTAAAATTGATAAACCAAAGTCATATATTGAAAGGCAAATTTTAAATGTAGACAGGTTTAAAAACGTTGTACAAAATATGATAGAGAATGTAGATGTAAATAATTTTCAAGATTTAATATCTCTGATCACTAATGCAAAAAAACAAGCCCAAACGCCTAAAAAAATTAAGTGTCACCAGAATAACGACTGGATGACAACAAGTTTACTAGATTTAATAAACAAAAAAAATGAAGCCTACAAAGCCTATAAATTATCTCCATACAACATAGAACTTATTCGTAAATACAAAAAACTAAAAAATCAAGTAAACAATAAGATAAAGGTTCAAAAAAATATGCATTTTAAAAACAAATGGGATAAAGCAGGGCATAATCCAAAAAAACAATGGAATGTTATAAACTCTTTCTTAAAAAATAAAACACCTTTAGATACTATTCAAGAACTGGACCTTAACGGTCAATTGATAACTCATGGTGATAAAATTGCCAATAATCTAACCAGTTACTTCTCTGAGATAGGTTCAAATATAATAAAAGAGGTCGAAACTGAAAAGATAATTTTTAATACTAACGTAGTGAATATAGACAGTTTTAAGGAAATAAAATGCGAAGACAGCTTATATTTGAACCCTACTAATGAAAATGAAATCAGAGATATTATTTCTAACCTTAATAGTAACGCGGCCTCTGGCCACGACGGTATATCTGTTTCTGATCTCCTAAATATTGAAAATATTATAATTACTACTCTAGTTAGGCTAATCAATCAAATTGTACTCACTGGTGAGTTCCCGAATGAATTAAAAATTACAAAAATATGTCCTATATTTAAGAGCGGATCAAAATCACTAATGTCTAACTACAGACCCATAGCTTTAATTAGTGCATTCTCCAAACTAATTGAACACGTTATTAAAACACGTATGCTTGGCTTTGTTGACCGGCACGCGCTTACAGACCAGTATCAGTACGGATTTTTAAAGAATAGTAGCACACTTAGTGCCACAGTAGACCTTCTGGATTACTTAGCATCCAATCTAGATAAAGGCAGGTTAGTGATAGCAGTATTTGTCGATTTACGTAAGGCATTTGACGTTGTGAAGCACGAAACACTACTCGGTAAGCTGAAAAAAATGGGATTTCGGGGGGTAGTTCTTAAATTAATTGAAACATATTTAAAGGATAGAAAACAATATATTACTATAGATAATACAACGAGTAAAACTAGGGCAAACAACTGCGGCGTGCCCCAGGGATCTGTCCTGGGACTGCTTCTTTACTCACTGTTTGTTTTAAGTTTACGTTTGCTGGGTCTGGATGCAAGGTATTACACATTCGCAGATGACACTGTACTGACATTTTGTGGTGAAGATATTGTACAATTAATTTTGCTTGTTAATAATACGTTAAACAAATACTACAGATGGCTGTTAAATCAAAACCTTAAAATAAATTTAGATAAGACTAAAACAATAATCTTTAAACAAAAAAATAAAAAAATTGATGATGTTATTATAAAAATAAACAATATTCCTATAGAAAGAGTTGGGACGATTAAATATTTAGGTCTTACTCTGGACGAGAACTTGAATTGGAATGCCCATATTGAGGGTTTAATTAATAAAGTAGTGCCCCTCATTGGGGCTATTTTTAGATGCAGACATTTTTTATCTATTAATGCTAAATATAAAATCTATAATGCATATGTCCTATCAAGACTAAGATACCTTATTCCAATATGGGGGACTTGTGGCATAACCAATTTTCATAAAATACAAATACTCCAGAATAGGACCTTAAAGACACTCTTTCAACTAGAATATCGGACGCACACTTATGAAATTTACAACATGCTAAAAATACAACCTATCTCTCAAATCTTAAAACTCGAACAATGTAAGCTCATATACAAAATAATACACAACATGCAGAAAACAAACACCCAAATTATCTACACTAATGAAACTCATCGTTATGACACAAGAAATGCAAACAATATCTACCTAACTACAGTCAGAACTAACATTGCACTCCATAATCCTATGAGTGAAGCTTCAAAAACATTTAACGATCTCCCTTCCTATTTAAAAAATGAAATATCACTAAGTAGATTTCTTAGATTACTAAAATTACATTTCCAATAGCGAATTACTTGTATTCACAAACTTGTACTTAATCTTACACTGTTTGTCATTAAAAAAGTGTTGCCTCCGATACCAGTACTAGATGTATTGCCTAGGAGCTCACCGGTTTTCAAGTGTTCATTATAGACTTATAAGATCTAATTACCATAGTGATTGATAAACAGATTATATGTGTCATGTATTGTTAAAGTAAAAAAAAAAAATGCTTGAATAAACCATTTCAAAAAAAAAAAAACAATCGGTATTAACAATGCAAGTATTCAATGCATAATAAAATTGCCCTAATGGTGATAAAACTGCGGCAAAGCAATAGGGTAAAAGGTATTTTATTTAAAATAAATTGCTATAAAGTAATTATAGCTTCTGCTTAGAACAAAATTTGATATAAATACATGCTTATTTTGCCAAATTGCCAAAATCGTCTCGAGAAACCGACTAAAGCAGAAAAGGAATGGGAACAATGTGTTTACGAAAATGTATTAAACTTTTATAGCTTAAATACATTAGTTTAAATGTTTTAAATTTGAATAACTCAATTATCCTAATTTTATGATACTCTGATTTTATGATATAATTTGGGAATCCTGGTAGATATCTTATGGTAATTTTTTATTATTTTTATTTTTAAGAAGTAATCCAAATGAGTGCATTTGATAGAAAACAATGTCCAAAACAGCTGTTTTAAAAAAAAAAGGGGATAATAATTATTGCCCTAGGGCATATAATAAAATACCAAAAGTGTCCCGAGATATTGAGCCTAATGAATAAAAATTAAGTAATTACTTGAAGCAATTACTTTTTAGTAAAAGCAATTGCTTGACTATAGCAAATGCTACAAGCAATTGCTAGATCTGGATATGAATAAAATTTTGAAGCAATTGCTGTTTTCCTTACACCTCTGTAGCAAATGCTTATTAAACACAAGTTAAGACGTGGCTTATCCACTTGTTCAGATTATAGATTTCATGTTCAGATTGGTGCCTAATTTGAAAAAGAATTGACGTAAATACAACAACGTTGGTCTATTTATTTAGTACAATAGAAATATGTTACGTTTTTGTGGAAAATAGGAAACTTATATTTTGTGATATGGCAGATTTCAGTGAAAATGAGGAAAGAAAAATAGTAGTGATAAAGAAATTAAAGACAATCAATTGATATTAGTTTACAAAGTAAAGGAACATCAATAAATCTCTCTGACCACAACCGTTTACCTTCCACAACAGCTTGTAGGAAATTTAATAAAAATATTGGCCTTCTCCAAAACTGCATCCATTACAGAAGTGTATGTCTTACAGACAGTAGTTTGGTGAACACCGAGTTCTTCACCTACAGAATTTTGAAAGCCTGGATCCGACAATACTTTAATCGTATTTAAAGGCGACAGTACACCCCTCGCCTTTTACCAGTATCAGTCAAAAACTAATTGGCCAACCACTAAACATTTTCGCAGTCAATTCGATATAACTTTCTGAAATCATCAAATTCATATCTGCAATTTTTACGTATACTGTAGATTTTTCTTTTACGGACGTTTATATATTCAACCATAATTGAAGACACTAATTAAGAGCAACGCACGTGTATGCCGCGGAGAACGAAAGTTGACTGCTACCAAGAAAATGATGCAGGGGTCGACCTACCTTAAAAAGTTGAAAGCAATTGCTACACTAGAAAAGGCAATTCCTTCATTTATTAATTACATTTCAAGCAAACGATAGCAATTGCTTCTATTTTTTAAGAAAAAGCATTGACTAAAAGCAATTCCTGGACGCAAAAGCAATTAATTTAGTTTTTATTCATTGGCTTTCAAGAAATTACTTCGATTTTATAAGAAAAAGCAATTGCTGCATTTTTATTTATTAGGCTCATTAACTTAGCTTATAAAACGACGTTAAAATATAATATAAAAAACACTACTAACAAAATGTGACTTAAAATTTTTAATTTTTTGTACAACTTTTTTTTTCACCCTGTATAATATTAAAGTGCACTGGCTACGTCATAGGCGTACCATATTATTAATCTGCAAAAAAACAATATTTTAAACTGTGTAAGCCGCATTTAAATCCGTGATGTCGTTTTCGAACTACAGACCTGTAATGAACGTGTTACAAGAACAATTTGTCAAACTTTGTGATGAGCAGTTTAGTATACATTTTTTCATTTATCTTAAACTTTTAAATCGGCATGTTTTGGTGTAGCATACACCCTGTATAGAAATTTATTATTAGGTATGAGTCCAAATTAAACATTTAAACATACTCACCTGTCTATTAGTGTTATGACATGTAACAGGCGTAAAATTAAAAATACCAACTTAGAAATGTTGCATATTATTTTGGGGATCTTCCGAGACTTAATTTATGTAGACAACTATAATTCACCTTTACTAATTTAGTGTAAAGCGGCCATATTATAATAAAATTACAACTGCGTTTAGCCATAGACATTTACCTTTAGATCCGTACAGCTTATCTCATCAAGTTTTATGGGTGAAAAATGCGTTTTTCTATTTTACGTTCATAATAAGCTTAGTACGATACGCATTTGCGTATCGTAATGAAGCTATTTCAATACGCGTTTTTTCTTTATTTGATGTTGACAACATTTAAATGTTTTATTTCATTGACTTGCGCGGCCTTTGTGATTTACGAGAAAACCCATTTTTCGCAGAGGAAAAATAGCTTGATAACTTACTTTTTTATTCTGTGTGGATAACAGTCATGTATGTTGGTTGCATAAATCTATAAATTAATCTTTTGTAGATGCTTCAAGCTATCGTTTTCTGCCAAATCCTATTCAAAATTCAATCTACTAACCTTCCAATGTCGATTTTAATTTCAACTTTATTTGAATTTTCCATCTTCCCTATACTAAATTGCAATGCCGTGACGTAAAATCACGTCTTTTGAAATTCGAAAAAAGTAGCAAAATCTCCCGAATTTCCGAACGCTTTGTATACCGAATGTACAAGGATCACACAACGTATTCCGTCCAATTTCAAATCTCATATCGCTAAAATAACTTTAGAATCTCGTGGTGAAAATGGGTCAATAAATCAAAAAATTACAGTTTGCAAAATAATTTTTGTTGTCCAGAGGCTACTATGATAAAAAATAGTATCACCAACATAAAATTTAGACATAAAAATTTACAAAATTTAAAGGATTATTTTCTTTTTAAAATGTATTTTTCTTGATTATTAAAGGTGAAATAGAAAAAAATGTATAAAGCACATGTTTCATAAGGCGTTTTAGCGCACGTGTCAATAAAAAAACTCGCCACTTTGTGGCTCGTTTTTTAAAATAGACGCGTGCGCTAAAACCGCTTCTTATGAAACGTGTACTTTAATATGCTATTGTACATACAGCTCCCCAGTCATATCCCTTGCCGCCCCACAGGTATAGGCATGCGCACATCCCTTTTGTTATTAGGTTTTTCTTGTTTAGCGACATCCTTAAAATACACTCCAGAACAAACTCCGCGCCATTTTTGTTGTTATGTTTTACGTTTTCTCTATGGATTTCTTGATATGTGTGAAGTTAGCAATGTTTATGCTGCAGCAACATTTTTTTTTGTTTACGTGTCAATTCGGCCGCGCCGTAGCGTTGGTAAACGACTTTTAATTGTTTTAGTGGCAATGATTGAAATTCTACAATTTGGATTACCATCATTAGTAAAGTACCCCATAGTACCTGCTATATACGAATTTCCCAAAACCCGGAGGAAAAACTTAAAGGATAAAAACTTCAAAAAGTAGTGTCTGTTAACGAATTTTAATATTTTTAGTGGCGAAGACTAACAACGATAAATCTAAATGGTAGAATTGCAGTCATCGCCACTAAAAAAAATTAAACTCGTTGACAAACGCCACTTTTTGAAATTCTTTTCCTGTAATTTTTTTTTCTCCGGGTTTTTGGAAATTCGTATTTAGTAGGTAATTTACCCTTAGGGGAAACTAGCCTAAAATTACATACTTGGGTAAAATGACATATGGGACATATTGCTACTTTGAGACGTGATCGGCGCCCCAAATACCTAACTGCAAATGTTTTTCATCCGCAACCTTACTCGAGTTTATTCAGCGTGGCAGGCGACACTCCTCTTGAAGAAATATCAAGAAGTCATTATTCTCAATCCGATTAAATATTTGTACGGTTACTTAATTTGACCGTAATAATTGATAGAGTGCAATAAGCTTAAGTTGGCTTGATACAGGTAAACAAATATACTTTTTTCTTTATTTTAGTATAATTAAACTTTTGATTTATTTCTTTTACTTATTTTATTTAATAATTTCCAAGAAGTCCCTATTTTAGGTAAAACGACATACCTATGACATTTTAGGCTAAAATGCATTTTTATTTTTATTTTAGCTTTGGCTGCGGTGTCAAAAATGTAAGAAGTGGAGTCATGGAGAATGTGCAGATGTTTCCCCCCGAACAAAGTTTTTTACATGCCACTACTTAGCGACTAAACTTTTTTTATGTTTTAAGATTTTATGTTTTTCGATAGTTGAGCATGTTAACTCTTCTACTTTTGTTTACGTTACCTTTAGTTTTGTTTTTAAAATAAAACCCTTTTGTAATGCTTTTTAATTTTTTTTATCAACTTTTTCTATAGAAAGACTATACCTATGTCATTTTACCCTAGTATAGGCCTAAAATAACATACTGTACAGTTTTTTGTTAATTCGGGTGTCATTGTTTCAAAAATCAATAAAATTAGGTTTTGTGCCTTTAATAGGAAGCGGCATAAACTAATTGACCCATTTAACTGGAGATTGATGCGAAAATTATTCTTTTCTAAGTTATGTGAATGCTTTTGTTCAAGGTATGTCATTTTAGGCCAGTTTTCCCTATAGATATAGAATACTTAACTAAAGACGATAAATACAAATGGTAGAATTTCAATCTTTGCCACTAACAAAATTTAAAATTCGTTTAAAAACGCTACAGGCGGAATTGACAAGTCGGTACCCCAACAAAAATTCGTTGCTGCATAAACGTTGACGTTGCTAATTTCACACATATGATTTCTTGTTTTTTTTTGCTATTTTGCCTTGTGGGTGTTTAATATTTATGGATTTCTAGTTTTTGGTAGTTTGTGCCTTTAGTGACTCGGATACAATGACTAGTAAAGACCATTGTATGATTTAATGATGCTCAAATAGGGGTAAAATACCGGGTATTTAGTATTTTCAGTAACTATGAAGCAGTCATAGTTTTTGATATGTAATTTTATTTTATTATGATCAATTTAAACACATCTAACGAGGCCTAGGCCGCATAAACAAGATTTTAAAACCAGGATCTGTCTATTTTCCCCATTCGTTAAATGATAATTTTGCAGTGCGCATGCCTATTCATGTATGGATTTACACATATGCGTAAGGCCATAAATCTGCCACTTTCGTGATTATTGTTTGCTTATCTAAAGGCAAATGTCTATAAAGTTAAGTCTATAATAATCTATTACTTAGGTGTACATAATATTGTTTTGGATTCTGTATATCTTAAAAAAATATATCTTTTCCTTTATTCAGAGTATCTACACACTTGCAGTATGAATATTTGTTGTTTTCTCTACAAAACGATTATTATTAAATAAGTACATACTTTTCACTAAACCTACTTAGAAAAGCTAAAATAACTTATTTTAACTAATAAACTGTTCATCACAAAGTTCGACAATTTCTTAACACCTTTATTACAGGTCTGTAATTCGAAAGCTACATCACGGATGTTATTGCAGTTTACAGAGTGTGAAAGATTGTTTCCTGTAAATTAATAGTATGGTACGCCTATGACGTAATGAATGCACTGTAATATTATACAGGGTGGGAAAGAAAGCCGTCCAAAAAATTAAAAATTTCAAGGCACATTTTGTTAGTAGTGTTTCATCATGTTATATTTTAATGTCATTTTATAGCCTAGGTTAATATCTCGGGACAATTTTGGTATTTTTTTATTATCCTATGTTTTGTAAAAAAAAACAGCTGTTTTGGATATAACTGAAGACATCAGCCAGATGATGACTGTTTTCTTACGCAGTTTTTGTATATTTAATTCATTCATTAGGTATATTTCTTAAAAAGACAAATAATAAATGACCCTAAGATATATGCCGGGTGTCCCAAATTACAATGCGTGTGATAAATTAGGATTATTAAGTTACTCAAATGTAAACAGTTTCAATTAAGATATTTATTCTATGAGAGGTTAATACATTTTCGTTAAAATATTGTTCATATTATATGTTTTAAGTCGCGTTCTCACGAGTCAAGTTTACTTGAACAACTTTATATAGTTGATCAAAAAAAATTAAAAAAGACTTGATCAATGATCAAGTTTAAGTTCACACCTGCAACAGAAATTGATCGTCCCTGTTAGTTTAAAAATGGCGTCGATCGAAATTTTGCGCAAATGTTTAAAGGTGGTTGCAGTTTTGTTACAAGAAGAACTAATAAAAATATGTGATGTTGAAGTTAGTGTTTCTTGTATTCGTAACACCATTTAAAAATAAGTCCGCTCGTTTATACAAAAACAGTTTTGGCACGTACAAATTCATCTGTTCCCATTCCACTTTTCATTGATTTGCAAACAAATGCGTGTTTATTGGAATACATCGTTCTTATAGTCTTGATTTTGTTTTTCAGACCGGAAGTAGTCAGCTCAGATAATTTCATGTCTTTGACAATACAACATAAAGCATTTTCTCGTGCATCTCGGTTTTTATAGTCACTGATACAATAGTTTCAGAGGCATTCTTGTCTCTGGTACAGTTCAAGAAACTTCATCATCACATTTTCCGACCATTTAACACACATTTTTACACTATTATAATATATTATAATATTATCATTAAAATATTTCTTGCCAGAAACTGCTTAAGCCAGCAGTTGAAAACAATAAAACTTGGCTGCCTAGTTCATACGTTTCAAGATCTGTTTCAACTTGAAAGCGATTTGGGACTTGAACGATAAAAGTTTGAATGGATCAAACTTTTGTTGAAAAACTAAAAAGTTGATTAACTCTGTTGAAACAGAGGTTCTCACTATAGTTTTAATTTAATTTGTGTTGATCAACTAACGTTGTTCAACTAAACTTGACTCGTGAGAAAGCGGCTTTGGCCGCGAGATCTCTCGATACGGTTTTGGCAGTTTTTTATTAAGTCCTAGGACTAACATTTTTTTTTTTTTTTTGATAAACAGTTGTTTTTAACATAGAAAGTGACATGTAAACAACGAAGCAAACTAAGCATGTAATCATATTAAATTTTTCTTCTAAGCGGGAGCTATAATTACTTTTTAGAAAATTATTTTAAAAAATATACCTTTTACCTTATACCGGGTGTCCCATATCATATAGAAATGTAGCTAAATTCGTTATAGTGTGGCACAATAAGAAGGATTTATTAACAAAATCTTTTATTGTTGTCGTGAGTTGGTGTCGTTTAATTTAAAAATGAAAGATAAAATATTTTCTGTTATATTTTGACAGTTTAAGCGATATATATTTTCTAATAACAGTACTAAAGAAGGCGATACAAAAAAAAATAAGAAAAATATAAAAGAAAATGTTAACTTTTAGGTAGGTACTAATATTAGAAGCATCCTCGGGTGCCAATGACAAATAATAATTGTGCCACCTAGTTTAAACCAGGAGTATGTGCGTGCCACTACGCTACTGCTACCGTGCGAGCAAAAATTATTTGCATCAAAGAGGGCCTTGCACCTAAGGACGTAATGCTTAGCCGTAGAGCTTAATACCTGTTGGGTGTCAGTAGCTACTTGAATTAACAATCAATCAGTTATTCCGTCATCTTTGACAGTCGTTACAAGTAATTTGATTCATCGCTAATTTTTCCACACAATGGGCTTTACGGAACAGCACAAAACATTCATGGTTGAAGCGTATTTTCAAAACGGGGTTAGAGTAAATGGTGAGTGGCAATAGAATCCGGGTTTGTGCACGTTGCTTTTATTGCTGGGGATTTTTATCATTGCCTGAAAAGAACCATGGCTGTGTGTAGGGAAACAGGTTCTATACAACACAAAAAAGGAACAGGAAGACCATCTGTAAGAATAGAAGAACTTGTTGCAAACGTTCGTGAAATAATGCAAAATACGCCAACAAATTGTATAAGACGCCTGTCCCAAGAAGTGGGAAGATCTTATGGAACATGCAGGACTATTCTTAAGAAGCAGCTAAATTTATTTCCTTATAAAGGGAAGTATTCCAAGAAATACAAGCAGCAGATTTTGAAAGACGCAGGAATTACTCTCATTGTGGCCAATTTCAGCAATTAATGTAATTATTTTTCTTTTTCTTTTTGTATATTCTTACTTTGTTAATTTTTTAAAAAACAAAAATAAATTTGTATTTGTCTACTTATTTTATTACTCATTTGTTTGGCATATCATGTCATAATATGAATTTCACAAAA
Source organism: Polydrusus pterygomalis (assembly GCA_963969555.1). Lineage (NCBI taxonomy): Eukaryota > Metazoa > Arthropoda > Insecta > Coleoptera > Curculionidae > Polydrusus > Polydrusus pterygomalis. The sequence goes on along the minus strand of OZ018381.1, from coordinate 2,823,950 downwards.
TTTTAACCTAGATTTGGTTAGATATATCGTCCCCATATCATTGTGATCTAAACCAAGCCCTACGTTTTTTAATCCAAGCCCTCTTTGAAGCAAATAATTTCTGCTCGCACGGTATTTATTCTGAAACACTCTGCGTGTTTTTTTTTTCGGATATAATGTCCGTCGTACAAAGGTGCCATCAAGTACGTAGTCTGTGGGCTACTTTAATACTAATGCCATAGTTTACAAATCTCGACCAACAACCACCCGGGAAATTACTATGATATAGGTCGAATTCAACATGGTATTAGTAGAATAACTAAAGCGGTAATTGAAGCGGGAATATTTTATAATCGCCGCATTGAAAGCAATGGGCAATTTGTTAATTAGCAAGTAGTTATATTTTTTAGAAAATATTCCATAACTGCAATAATTCTTTATTGTAAGAAGATAAAAACCTTTCTGTTATCTTTTTTTAACTTCTATTAACAAGAGTAAAAAAAGCTATAGAGTTGTATTTAAATTTGTTGTATAAATTACTGATGGAATAGGACTTCTTTTGATTAGAGCCCCCTAATGTGGAGCAAACAAATTAACATTGGTTATACACTGATAAAACTGTTTTCCTTTAAACAAATAAACTGATTTATTTGCCGAGGAAGTATTGGTGACAAATAAATATGATTTGAATTAACTCAGTTTTATTTAATTAAAATATGTAAGAGTATTTGTTTTTATTTATAAAATGATTTGACTGTTGGCGGATTTAGGTCAAACAACGCAAGCTTTAAAATAAATATCTAAGCAATAAACTACAAAAGTACAAAATCCAAATAATTTAATATTTAGGCGAAATAATCCTGTATTAGGAACTAAATACCGTTAACCATAAATTAAATAATTATAAAACGAAGTATTTCAACAACTTGGTTATTTAACTTTAATAATTAGGTATTAAAATCAAATCCTTAATTATTTAAAGCTACCCCGGTTATCGGAAGACGTCACCCGCATTGAATAATATGATTGGTCGCACAAATGGCATGATGCGTCGTTTAGACCTGTTGTCCTGGTCGACCTTAAGTTTTGTCTTTCGTCGTCATTTTTCCAGAGAGCTACACAGCACACCTCGTTGCATCTTAGAAATGAAAACCAGCAGTGAATTAAAATACCTATCAAAAAGTTAACGTTGTTTATTGATACTGCCTTATGTGTTTGTTGTGTGATAATTTCAGTGTTTGTGTATAAACTTTATTTAATATACTTCAATATGAAAGATGCAATGCCAAATACCATGCCATTAATGTGTATCTTACTCAAATGGGGTATCGCCCACTCCAAGGTAAGAAACGATTTGGATATTTTAGTTATTCCATGATACAACTCAATAATACTTATTAAACCTAGGTATTTTTTTATAAACACAAAATACTTTTAAGAAAAATTACTTAACGTATTTGTCTAATTAAATATTTTTTTTTTAAATTTTTAAACTAACACTTAAGAGCTTTTCATCGAGCCGTTAAAACTGCGTTTTTATCGTGAAAACAAGAACCCACGTTATTCCAATCAACTGAGAAGTTATCGTAAAATACCAGATTAATTAGTTTCGAAAGAAAAATTAAAAACATAAATGATCCTTGCAAAATGATCTAGTTTTGTTTTTTTCAAAAAAGAAATTTCAAAAAAATTATTTAGTTGTAATGTTGGCCATAAAACTGTAGTTTTTAAAATGTCTTGATATTGCCATTTTGGCCTCATTCAAAAAACAAGAGTATTTTGCCCGCATCCCTTAACTTTTAAATTTACTTTAGTTTTTGTTATAATTTAAAGTGGTTCTCTAGTTATTGACTGGAATATAAAACCCAGTTGACGGCGAAAACTAGCGAGTATTCTTAAATTTTTGGTTTGCAAGGTTGTATTATTATGATTTTATTTCTTTGATCATCAATAAGTATTGTGTATTTTTTAAAATTCATATCTTTAAGCGTTAAGTTAATACAGTAGTATATCAATTTATTTTGAAGACTGATATGTTAAATTATCTGCTTGTTAATACATTTAAAAAAAATGTAATGTAACATGCATTTCTTAAACTATTTTGTTCTTAGTTCTCTTTTATGCCTAACAACTAGTAATCGTTTTTTTTAATTAGTATAGTTTGTGCAAACACTTTTTTACATTATTTTACTAGTTTTATGAGGGATAGAGGGATTTATTTCAGTAAAATCAAGGATATGTTTCAGTGAAATCAACGATGTATTTAAATCAAATAACTTAAATTGTTGAAAGGAAATAAACGACTGTAATCGCAAATAAATACTTAACAAAAATCAAACAAATATGTATTTCAATGAAAAAAGTTGTTGTGACGGCAAATACATATTGAACAAAAGTAAACAAATAAATACTTTAATAAAACATGTACAAATTTCATTGAAATAAATATTTATTTAATTTAACTTTAAAATTATTCATTTCAAATCATTAACGCATTTCATTTAAATTAGGAGAAATTTGAATAAAATAAATATTAGCTAAAATTTTGTAAAAAGTGATTACTTCTAAATAAAAAATTATTTGTACCAAATCGAATAATAGTAAAACTTTAAATAATTTCTAGGTACAATTCAAATACATAATTGTTTGGCTAATAGGAAACAAATATTTATTTGAGTGAATGCCAAATTTTTTTAATTCAAATAATTAATTTTATCAGTGTAATAAAAATTAATCCTATTGAAAATACCTTCAAGTTAATCCATCGTTGGCAAAAGGGAAACCCAAGTTACAGCATTTGAATTTGTTACAATTCACACTTCGCACTGTCGTTGCCATGGTAATTAGGTAAAGGAGACATTTTTAAATACAATTTTTAGAGTATTAAACAGAGGTTGTGTGTGGAGTGGCGGGTTTAAGCCCCCTAGCAGCGAACTTAAAAATAGTTTTAATCGAATTTTTTTGATCGAATTTATTACTAAATTTTTTACTCATAATCGTAACATAAATGATTTTTGAGATTTAACCACTCCGTACCCTCAATTGATCACGCTTTATAGTATTCACCTATGGATGATTGGAGATACATACCAGTTGATTCGTTGTAATTTAAAACTAATAAAGACAACGCAAGTTCAAAACTCTTCTGTCATTCACGCCTTATATGGATATTTATACATTGTAAATTTGTAACGCCTCACTGCCCCCGGCTGCTTTCCTCTTAAAATGGCGACACTTTTTAGCCTATAAGGGTGGAAAAAAGGACACTAATTTCTCCTACGACCACCTTTGAAAAGGGAAAAAAACGGTTAACTTGGCTTGAAAATGCTTTATATCACCAGCGTGTTAAAATATTTTTTTCAATACATGATGTGTTCAAAGAAAAAACAGGTAATGGCTGACAACTTTAATACTACTTTAAAAATGTCATACTTACGGGACCCTTGTACTGAGTTGAATAAAGTACACATCAAGGTTACGGCAAATAAAAAACTCTTTTTTCGTTAATTCTTATAAACAAAAAAGGGAAAATTGGTGGGGTAACCAACTAAACATGTCAACATTGTCAACTGAGTTGAGCCAGAAATGGATTTAAAATTTAAGTTCGATTTTTACAATTATCTTATCTGGGATATAATATCCATACAATGTTTATGCATGGGGGACAAGTAAATATGCTTTATGTAAATTAATTTATTTTAATAATAGTTTGAGCATTATTCAAAACAACTCGAATATAGGATTTTCATAATTAACAAGCTACCGATATTTAAATTCATCTTTATCTATCTACAATTATTGAAGTTATGACTTCTTAGAAAATAATTGTTATTAAGTGTTTAGTTTTGTTGTTTTTGTATGTATACATAGGCGGGTGACACACTGAAGAAATAAGTTTCGTGAAATTTGTCGCAAGAAACAGGAAACTTGTTTCAGTACCACACAACCCATATATTTAAATGAGACGGAACACACTGGTGTTTGTGAAACAGGCGACCCGAAATTGTTTCGCATACAAATTTCACATTGACATAAAAAAATTGACAACTTGTTTCAGCAACAAGTTTCATGAAACTTATTTCTCCAGTGTGTCACCCACCTTAGGTATTATTTTATTGAATACTAAGCAAGGAGTAATATATAATAATAATAATAATCAGAAACGAAATTAATCCATTCTACATAGTAGGATGAGTATAAGCAAATAGAAGAAAAAGTTATTCTTCTGATTTAAAACTAGGCATACAATTTATTTATTTTTTTAATATAGACGCTTCTGTTGGAGTCCCCCTTGAATTGAAATAATTTGTTTAAAACAATGGTGATATACCTACCTACAAAATATTAAGAATAAATGAAACTATTTTTGATAATTTTTTATGGCCGAAGGAAAATTTGTGTACATTACTCGTTTGAAATTGATTTTCTTAAACCCGGAGAATTTTTAAACTCGGTTACCTATACCTTCTCGTTTGAAAAGTACCGCTTGTTACGTAATATACTGTAGTATGAATCTAGACATCACAGGATGAATACCGAAATTTATTAAGTAATGACATCGGGTCTGCCTTAATTGGCGCAGTAAGTCACGTGGCAAATTATCCAGTTTGCGCGATCTTATCCCGCTCCTAAGAGGATGCACCACTTAATGGGATTGTTAGGGTCTCGCTGCAATATTTCGTTGCAGTGTTGCAGTAGTGGAAATCCCTCGGGACATCCGTGTGGAATTTTAATGACTCGGTGCGGTGTATTAGAATATTGACATAAAGTCAGTGGTGTCTACTTTTTTATCTTCCCCTACCCTACCCCTAAATAGGGTAGGTACTGCGAAGGAAAAGCGGTGAAGCTTCCAAAACACCTATAAATTTCTAAAAATGTGTACTTTTATTACCAGAATGGCAGTTTGGGCGTTTGGGGAAAAGAATCTGCTCTAATATCCATACAATTAATAATATAATAAAAACACGTATTTCTTATTTTTTTGAATATTAGCCCCTAAAGGGGTAAAAAGAGGATATAAAAGTTTCTGTATAAAACAATATTATTTGTCGGATTTTTTGAAACTTAGCATAAATACTACGCAATACAAATAATGAAACAGGTGAAAATAGGGGGTATAAAATATATTTTTTACATAGTTTCTTGATGTTTTACAATATTTCAATAAATTCTACCCCTTGGGCGCAAATTATGCAAAGTCCATGGAAATGTTCTGTGAGTGTTATTAACAATCTATTATGAAATAGATATATTTTTAATAATGATGATACAGAGTACCAATTTGCACAAAGTTCACAAAGTTGCTAAGTCGCTATCGTTTTTTTTTATACAAAGTGCCACTCCAGGTTCCTCGCGAGTTCTACAATGAAACAACGTGAAAATATACAACATTGTACTCTGCAATAATACGCTGTTGATTGGCAGCAAATTCAAAATTTGCAGTCAGAACAGGTGTATTGTTCGGAATATTTCAGACTAGTGAAGAGTTTGTAAAACTTGGCAACGTCTGCCTCCTAGCGGTGAAAAGTAAAAAAAAAATTAAATATGACAATTTCGATATTAGAATAATAAAAAAAAGTTAGGTTATTGTTAAAATAGTAATGAAATTTTAACGTTTTTACGTCTTTTGTGAACATTATCACAAAACAATAATACAAGACGGTACCCGATCTGTGAAGTACCTGATTTAGTGCTAGCATTTTTATTTTACAATGTTCATAGACATGTCATAAGATCGAATGTCCGCTATAAACAGTGTCGGCTCGGCGCAAAAGAACTTACGTTTATGAATAAAATGCACGGTCTATCGTTGCTTTATCGCCGTTGCTCATGGCACGTTCTGGGCGCATCCTTATGTATGTACTTAATTATTGTTTATTTTTTTAAAGTTCAGTTTTATAACTATCGCGAAAACTAATAATAAAATTCTTTCTACTCGCCTCGAATTTATTGAATGCTGAAAATCCGAAAAAATATTTTTATAGGAAACGCGATACATTAAAAGGAAAATGGCTACCTGTTAATCGGCATCAATTAGCCGCATAAGCACGTCAAGTATTTTAGTGACAGTTTTTTAAATTCCTCAATGCAGCTGAAATGTCCGCGCTAAATAAAAATGTTACCCGTACTCTTTCTGAATTTTAATGTGCGAGAAATAAACAATTTTCGTCCAAACAGAGTGTGATAATAGTTATTTATGCAACAAGGGCACATGTGGGCGATTCCTCGCTAAGCTAAGTTTACAAGTATGCTTATTTTAACCACAGGCCAATAGAGAAAAGTAGAATAAATAAATAAAAATAGGCTGTATAAATGGCACACTATAATATATATGTACTAATGGTGTTTTGGTTTTTATAGGTTGCCATCCACTAACTTGAGTTAGCAGCCTCATTCCAACTGACTGAAGCTTCGTAGCGATCGACGCGCGCCAACTTGGAAAAGATAGTTATTATGTAATTTGGGTTTGTTAAAAGGTAAAAAATAGCTAATAAATAATATATCTGGAAATCACTAGGCAGCACAACAGTTTATTATAAACAATATTAAGAATCTCTTTAATGATATTATTTATAATATCTTAATCCAACAATGCACATATTGAGATTCATAACCTGTTGAAAGAAAATGAACACGCGAACAAGTTAATATTAATAGGCTTGGTTGGCTTATCGGCTGTCTCGCCGGCTGGCTGTAGTTCGCCAAGACTTGTGTATTTGGTTCGCGTTAATATAATTTCAAATGGTTACCAACTTTTTCTAGGCAAAAAATGTAATTCCAGACCAGACAGCCTTTCCTAGAGGTGTTATTTTAATAACACAGGTCTTATATGGAATAAGCAATCTACTTTTTTTTATAGGCATGTAATTTTAACTTACCTCGCATGAAAGAAAATATCGTAAACTTGATTTTTTGGCGATTTTATTACATGACGAATTTTGAATTTTGCAGCAACTAATAGGGTCCTTACACAAAAATTTTTTTTTTGTTTATTTAACTCTTTATGGGATCATACATGGGCCTTTTTTTTCTTTTTCAAAAATACTGCCTCGATTTCCAGATATCGTAAAAATAAAATGTCCTATTTTGAATGCGCGCCAAAACGCCTATTTATACGTGACGTCTAAAATAAGTAATTAGCGATGTTGCCGAGAATGCCGTTAGTACAATTTAATTCACGTACAATCAAATGTACTAAAGCGATACTAAAGCATATATAACCTTACTTTTTATTATTGTTTATTTTTTTTGTTATTTTATCTATGCGTCTTAAAGTCTTAATATTATATTGCTTCAAAATGAGTAACGTTTATCGGTGGTGTATAGTAACTCATTGTAAAAATACTTCAGCTAATTTACCCGAAAAAGTTTTTCTGCAAGTACCATCTAAAACAAATATAAGATGTTTGTGGTTAGAAGCTGCTGGTCGTCACGCTGACGAATTTTCACCTACAAGTTCATTGTTTGTTTGCCAGGACCATTTTGATGTAAGTACCTAATAACTAATATATCTAGGCAACCTTCTTATTGTGGTGTAGTTTTTGAAAATATTAAAAACTTAATAGTTAACAAATTAATGAATTTAAAAAAATTTGTTTCAGTTGTCCAATGATATGGAAAACTTTGTAAAGTGGAAAATTATGGGAGGTATGAAAAAAATGAAAAAAGACGTGGTACCACATAAACGCCTACGACCAATGCCTGAAATGGAAAACATGATGTCTAAAATTGCTCGCTATGATGCAAATAAGGACACATCTATAGCATGTTCTTCCCAATCATTTACGTTTGACCGATATTCCAGTGCAAGGTCTGGTGATCACGAAAATATTTCGGGTGAGGAGCAGAAAGTAATACATTATAAAGATGCGAGTACATTAGTGAAACCACACTATCGTAGTAAAGCTATTCAAGTAGCACCAGTTTTACTGCATCAACAATGTTCACCACTCAGTTCACCAGTTAAATCTGCAAGACAGATTGGAACGTCAAGCTCTCCTCTAAAAATCGATTTATTGAAAAGGACTTTAAAACATACAACCTTTAAGCCAAGGAAAATAGTCTATTCATCAGATTTGACTTCTACAGCATCACCGAGAGCGTCACCATCAACGTTTTTGCCTGCAACCTCACCTGCCACCCATACATCAAGTAATGGCGAAGATCTTATTGATGATAAAAATGCAGCTGAGTTAGCTTTAAAATTAACTATCCGAAATATCAATTTAAGTCCTAAGCGATATTTGGGAATTACAAAGGATTGTCTTTGGTTAATACCAGAGATTCAAAAGCACACAGAACTTGATGATATTTCCATATATATTACTTTAAAGAAAATTAAGACAGCACATACATTTGCCTAACTAGCAGACGATTTTGGTATAAACGAGAGCACAGCAACAAGAATGTTTAAAAATGCTGTTCCACTTATAAGTCCATTAATGAAAGAACTTATTGTATGGCCTTCCAACCAGAGCATCCAAAATCAGCTACCAAAAGCATTTAGAGCACGATATGGAAAAGTTGGAAGTATTATAGACTGTCTAGAAATCGAAATAAATAAACCATCGGACCCTGTTAAACAAGCATTGACTTGGTCAGAATACAAAAAAGCCAACACTGTAAAATATCTGATTTCTGCAACACCAGATGGTATCATAAATTTTGTTTCAAAAGGATATGGCGGCCGAACAACTGACCAAACTATTGTAGAAAATTGTGGTTATCTTGAAGTTTTGAGGCCAGGAACAGTAGTAATGGCTGATATAGGGTTTAAAAATATTGACAAACTATTATGTGATAAACAGTGTATATTAGTGCGTCCTCCTAGTGTTTCTACTGCAGAGAAGTTAACAAAACCTCAAGTTTTGACAACTAAACGGATAGCTAGCCTGAGAATACACATAGAAAGAGTTATTAGACGGCTAAGGGAATATAAGTTTTTAAAACCCCATGCGTGTATTCACTCAAAATTAATTGCAGTGACGGATCACATTGTTTACATCGTATGTGGATTAACGAATTTGCAAGAACCATTAATTAAATAAATAAAATAACTTAAATATAATTATTGATTTAGTGTGGGTGGAACTTTTTTTTATTGAACCTGTACACTTCTACTAAAAAGTTCTATTAAGATGTGGGTATGATGTAAGTATGTACCTAATTTAAGATAAAAAAAAAAGATCTTCAAAGTAAGCCTTCACAATAACTCTACATGTCCTACATAACTTTTTAATCTGTGAAAGTTATTAATACATAACAGGAATTTGGTAAAAATAGTGTTAATTATTTATTTATTGTTCTCTTTACAAACATACGTACCTACATACTAGGATACTTCCTATATGTACTTACAAGTAAAGTCATTATGCCTACGATGTTGCAAAACCAACTTTGAGGATGATCTTTTTATCTTACATTATAGAGCAGATGTATTTGGGCATTTCATTGATACCTTGTAAGTGATGTATTAAGTACTTATTACAAAAATATCCTGTCACTGTCAATTTTTTTTTAAAGCTTTGATCTTATAAACCTGTGGAGCAGGAGGTTTATTTTTAATTCCTAGGAATATGCATACCTACAATGTAGTTTCCAGAAATTCTTGTAGTAATTCTGCTCCCTATATTTTAATTTCATATCTATAACTATCAACCTATTTTGTTGCATGGGTACTTTATTTGGGTTTAGTTAGTGACTGATCATTTGTAAGTTGGATGAATATATTACGTTGGCCCAAAAATGTTTTTAATTGTTTTAATTCCCAAAACCCAATATTTTTCATATAAGACATGTACTATTTTAACTAGTAGGTATACAAATATTGTAAAAAATAAATTGTTTAGTAAAGATTCTTTTTGAAAAAATGTGTTTTCCTATTGGTATCTATACTTAAAACCCAATATTATATGCAGTGACGTAGCAGTCGAAACCATGGAAACTGCCAAAATACTGTGTTATCATTGTCGGTTTGCCTTTATTTCCATGGTTTCGACTGCTACGTCACTGCATATAATATTGGGTTTTGAGTATAGGTATAGGTAGGTACTATTGTTCTAGAGAAAATTAGACCTTTTGACTTGCCATTCTGGCGTTTAAGTCATTTTATTCTAACACTTTACACAAGTTTTAAACTAATCTGCTATAAAGGTTTTCGGTAGGCAACTAATTCAACAACAGAAAAGTTACCAAGTATTGTCAAAGTTGTTACGATTTAAACTGCCTTGAAATATTTAGGCTTGTAGAAAAAAATATTATTTTATTTTATTATTATTTATAAATAGAAAGGTATACCTATTAACAGTGAATTTCTTTTGTTCGGAGGGATAGGTCTTTATTTTCTCCTCACAAACTAGCAATATAACTAATACTTTTATCATACTTGAATATTTTCAAACTTCTATACTATACTACCTAAGTATATATTTTTCAATATTGTGCAAAGTATAATATTAATATGTCGGCCGCATAAATAAAACTGCATTCTTATTTTAAACTTTTAATTAACATTGGGAAAATGTTATTACACCAAAATACTTCTGCTGCACTAATAATACAGTCAATAAAGTCTTTGTCATAATTAACATAATATATATTAATTTTACTATTTGTCTCAAATCCAGGATCCGTTACACAAAAAATGCCCTTTTTTTTTCCAAAAATATGCATTTGTAGCTGGATTTGAGCAAAAAATTTCTTAGCAATTATGTTATCTTTTACATAAGTACTGACAGCTTTAAGGGTAGATGGACATTTAATTTCAACTACCAGACTGTCTGAAATGGCATCTGGAGATGCGCCTAAAAACGGATAGTTTGGAGATAACAACAGTCCAGTCGATGTCAATTTTATTTTGGTTTCACACTCCAACACTTCAATCACTTTTTTTTCCAAAGCTTTTCCACGTTTCATGGCATCCGTTTCTCTTACTTGAGGTCCACCTGTGATTGTTTCCACAAGAGATCCAGCTGCTGTTTTGCACCGTGCTACTTCATAAATTTTTGAAGCTGTTACTCTTCCATAGCGTAACTCATGCCACAACTTTGAATAACATTGATCTTTTGTAATTTTACAAGCATTTTCACAATCTTGTTTGTCCATTTTCTGTCTGGCAAATCGATTAAATTCTTCAGGGGTGCCTCCACCACTTTGTAAAAATTGTATTAGTAACTTGTGCAATCTAAGATCGCTTAATGATTTACTCGAGGAATAATGCTTTAATAGTTGCATAGAAGACCCAGTTGCAGTAGCCTGGCTTATGACAGCTTGTAGAAAGGTTCCAGGTGCTGATAATGCTAACCTTTTAGGGGGTGGGGCTCCAAAATCTTCAACTTTAACAAACTTTAAAGAAGTACCAACACCAGCAAGTTTGGATTTTTTCCAGTAGCACTGCGTTTCTGTTGGTGAAGGTTCCTCGCTACGCCTGTGTATCCACATGAGAAGGGCTACTGCATGTTTACAGCCACCTGAAAAGTAAAAAAATATATAAAATAACACTAACAAAAATAGGTAGGTACCTACATATGTAAAAAACATTTAATATTGAAAAATTACCTATGCACATTAATATAAAAGTTGTAGATGTAAGTTGTGAACCAATAGGAATCCCGTTAAAAAATTACATTACGGTAGTTATTGTATATTACCTGATGAGGCCGCGCAGTCGTGACATTGAATAGCATCGAGTTCCTCCTGGCCTTCGTTGACTATTACAGTGACATTGTACTGTTTGCCTCTAACTTTATGTTCCGGACATACTTTTCCTTTTAATATACACATGTTTCCCTCTCGTTTCAATTGTACATTACCCACTGCAGAATCGCCATAGCTTTTTCTTCCAGCACTGAAAACAAAACATAAAGTGTGTTATAATTTTACTATTAGCATGTAAAAATTGGTGTTTACTATTATTCCACAACTTTATGTATGTTGCATTCAAATTTACCTAATAAGGATAATATAATTATAGCATTTTACTACATTCCACAAAAATAATGAAAATAATAAATATACCTACCTATCAGTTTTCACACCCCTAATTTCTGCAGCGTTAAAGAAATCACTGCCAGAAAAAAACTGGGCAATCATAAAAGCATCTACTTTGGGCAAATTGTTCGAGTCTGCTTTAATAAAGCCAGCTTCAGTCATAATTGAAATAATTAATTAACAAGAATAACAGCAACAAATAACAAAAAGTATTATTGATAGTTCAAAGCAAACCTAACCTAACCACAAATCACAACAAAAACTTTATATTTGACTGTTATTACAGCTACAACGATCGGACAATACTCGCTACTCGCAACCGCGCCGTGGACTGAAGTTTATAAAGACTTCTTATTCCGGATCGACATTTCATTTTGCAATTTTACCTAGAAATATTTCTTTTTATTGAATACCATAAATCTTTCTGGTTTTCCCGGAGTGTATTTGTATAATGATACTTTAATTATAATAAAGTACCCTTTTTTATTACGATGGAAGGAAAGGTTCCAGGTACCTAGCCCCACTTAACTAAGAAGGTTTAACTGAACATGATATTTAACAAGCCAGAGTAACAAGAAAAAACACTATTAGGTATAGTTTAACTATGACATTATTCAGGTAAACTTACTTTATAAAAGGGATAAATCATGATGAATTCCTTTATTCTTTACAATTTTAATGCCTGACGTTGAATGTACCGTAAAACATTGGTATCTATTATAGGCCTGGTAAAAATGCTGACCACGAAATGTGGGAATGATTAATTTTTACCTTATTTTTAGGTAGGTAAACCTTTTAATACCTTAGGTAGGTACTATAGGTATGGTATACCGCATTTTGTGTTAATTAATTTAAAATAAATTCTTTCAACTCAATTATTACCTGACCTCTGGTTTTGTCATTCGCCAGCGGTATATACAACTGGTAAATATTATACAACTATTTACAATAAATTTAATATTCATAATAAAAATAATGATAAAATTCAGTCTGTATTCAATGACAAAGGTATCCTCTCTCTAGTATATGGTAGGTACCCCTAAGTACCCCTAATGCACAAAATATATCACCACTGTCAAGGTTTATAATGCCTATTTAAAAGGCCCACTTTTTGGAAGAAAGTAATGAAAGACAATGTTAGGTATATTACTTATTCATATTATTCTTTTCAAATCGGGTAACATACTTTTAAGGTTTAAGGCCACTACCGGTGCTGGAATCGCTTATTTCAATTTTACTTTACAATGATGCCAAAGTTAATTGATCGACCACCTGAAAACATATTTTCTTCCGAATAATGTTTATTTCACGGAAAATGTGTTCATTAAGTTATGATACATAACTTCACATTTTGAAATTAAAGGTAGAACTTTAAAGTGTAATTGCAACTTAATATTTAAAGTTTTAACTATATCTCTTATAATGAAGTAGTCGACGAAATAGTACAATACGATACGGCACAATACGCAACGTTTGGCAACCGCGAAATAGTACATTTCTTGTCAATAAATTTGGCAACGTTTTACTTATTAGTGACGTAAACCAATCAAAATCGTTTCCGAACACGTGTTAATATTTTAAATTTTAATCTTGAATATATTAAAAACTACTTAGATTTAAGGCAAAATATTTTTTACGGGTCCGTTATTTTTCCATTTACTATGAAAACATATTAAAATTTCGATTATTTAAATTTCGTGCAAGTACCCTATTTTTAACTCCTAATTAAGTATCAATAATGCAATATTTTATTAAATATCTGTCAGTAATAAAATTAATTTTTTTAATTTAGTAAATTTGAGGGACGAAAAGACCCTTATTCAAAAAAGATTTATTTTTAAATGTATATTATTTAGGAATTACCCCCTAGTCGTGTCTGCCGCCGCATCGGTCTTACTCTTTCCAAATTTAAATGGCCGCCAAATACTTAAAGTATAATTTTGGCCCAAAGAGAGTGCGACAAAAATTAATTTATGTTTACGTTTGGAGGTTTAAAAGCGCTAAATGTTGCTTGACATTTAGGTATGCTTCACAGATAACGTTAATAATACCATAAGAAAAAAAAATCCGAATTAAATTATATTTTAGTAAGAATGTGCATCTAATACTTTTTTTTGCTAAATATCCATTGACGTAACTATAAGGTAGCCAGAGGGCGCCCCAGTCATTCATGTTCAAATTGTGCTGAAACTTTGACCCAATTCAAACTTAGCTGTATCTTTTACCATTAATAAGATCCCAATGCTTTGCGTCGAATTTGTAACAGCCTGCATATAAATATTTTGAATTTAAAAAGTTAATATGGAGCCGAACTGACTTTAGCAAATTAGAATACATAGTATGGGAACTGTTAAGCTGTCCTTGCAGTTTCCGGCCTCCATAGGTCAAGGTTCAAAGAAAAATACTTATTTATGTGTAGCAATACCTGTTCCAGTCTCTTATGTCCTGTTTTAGGTGATGTATCTTCCTTAGTACACATTTAACTTACAACTTACCATTTTATTATTTGTTAATCTATAAATTACACTACACAAAGTCGAGAACTTAGATTTCTCCGAGAAAAGCCTTTAAATTTAGTAAAAACCCTAAGTGACCCGACCTGTTTTCTTGAATCTCCCGAGGGAGCGACGCGAAGTGACGTTTTTTGAAAGCCAAGGCCTTCTGGACCCTGCTGGCTGCACGAAACATGTGTCGCGGAGGCATTTTCGGGTATCCGTGTGTAGGCAAGGGTTACTAGATAAACTTGTTATTTGACAAACCGTTATGGAACATAAATAATTACGACGATACTAGTGTGTATTAGCAGTTTCACCGCTTACCAGGTTCAGGGAACGATGGCGTCACTGATGAGTCCAAGAGGACGAAACGACGACCAGCCTACCAAGGACAATCCCTCAACATTGACACTGACGGTTTGGGAGGAACAAAGTGTTACGTACAGAGTATGTATACCTGTTTTTGGACAGGTGGTGCCTGACGGCTGGCGAAGTCGCCAACCGGTATTGACCCATAAGCACCACTTACCCCTCTGGTAAGAAGAACGCCAGTATGTAACTATATCACTTATCGAGGCTCTACTGAGTAATCCTAGACCCCAAATCTAGTGTGTTTAGTCGACGAGGAATCCTGGTCAGCTCCACGGACAACTTAAAATGAAATGTTTGTGTTTCAGTGCTCCGTCGTTCTGGACTCATCCGCCTTTAATTCGGATGTTGAATAGTCTTTGTGGATTTACAACGATGTTGACATCTACAGTGATCCTAAGTAAGTGTAATAAGAAATAATGCCAGAAATATCACGTCAATGCTAAAAGATGCATTCCTCCTATGTGGTTTAGATGAGTTTCCCTTCCCCCCAACATTGACAGTTCGAAATGGCGCCTCGGTATACCAAGAATTACATTGTAACTATTAACTTTCTTATCAAGGTCTTTTTAAAAAGAAAAGTTTATTTGGGAAAATTTGGACAAAAAGAAAAAAAGGGGAAAATTAAAACCGAACGCCCCAGGACAAAGATAGCCGAAAAGATTTATCTTCTGCTCCCCTAATCATTACTAACAACCTTGGCGGCTTTAAAGAATAAATTAGGACTAATTACTAATTATCTTACAAGAAATTACTTCTGAAGATATTACCCCAAAAACCCCAAATAAATTATTTGAGTTGGATTGGACATTAAAAAATAGTCTTAAGCAGAAACGTCCTTTTTGAAAACAGGCATTATTTAATAGGGAGAGAAATGTGACACTTTAAGGATTCCTCCACTGATGGTATAATATTCAAATTAAACAATGATTAAAGAATAGTAAATCTCTATATGTTTCAAATGTAAAAACTTCAGGAGAACAAAAGGTTATATGTTAACTGAGGGTTGTTTCAACCCTTATAAAACTCTTAACTTATCTCAACCCTTATTTATTGTCAACTACTGTAACATTAAATGGCGCGAGCTACTTTGTCTTCAATCTCTCCCACCAGACACTAGACTCTCGTGCTTGCCGAGCTTCCTGCGACTCGTCCGTCCTGACTGCGCATGTGGGGCTTTTCTTACTAATGAGTTGCGGGGTAAAAGAGAATCAAATTGCATGGCGATGGGAGAAGGCCGTCATAAGGACCTAATTGTCATTAAATCTAGTCTCGTCGTCCCACCTTTTTTTAAATGAATTGCCAACTCAATTGATTATTGAGAGGGAGGAAAGCTCACCCCTATACTCCCTCCCTTAGACACGCCCCTGGTACGATTATGCTTAGCTTGCATTGGATAATATTATGTTTAGTCGGCATATTCTTCCAGTTCTCTTTTTGCCTACTTTTAAATACCTAGAGGGCCATGTTATTTAATAATTTTTCCAGTTCGCGAACGAATAGAGTTTGTAGATAAACCAGTTTCCTCATATTAACCTATTAAAAGATCTGAAACTGAAACCGGGAGATTGGTTTATTTATTTACGAATGTATTACGAAATGTATTGTACTGTTTTCAAATTATTAACCTCTCTTATCATCAAACAAGATACGCCGTTAAGACAAGCTATTACACCACATAAGCGACTTGCAACTAAAGGCAGAGAATTTAAAATTTTCGGTTATATTTTCACGATTTCAGCGATCTGTTCCCTAATCACATCAGTCCGCAGGAGTGTGATACTAAGGAAGACAATCAAATTTTAAAAAAAAAAGTTAATTTTTAGGTAGGAATTAATATTAGAGGCACCCTCAGGTGCCGATTAGCAATATGCTTCCTGGTTGAGTGCCCGTATGTGCCATTACGACTTAATCAGGGTTGTAAAACTTTAACCGTGATTTATGACAAAAATCGCTATGGACTAGCAAGTTATAAGTTATTAACCGTGATTATAATTGGCCCGACCATTTTAGCTGTACCCGCTAGTACTACTCGTATATACACAACAATGACATCTCACGGGTTTAAAATCTTAAAATCTTCTTTTAAATAAATACCCACGAATTTTTTTTTGGCCTACGAATACAATATCGGCCAAAAAACAAAGTGGCATACTAAAGCGATATTAAGCGATGACAAATTCGCCCTCGGCACGTTCAGACATCAAAATAAAACATCACGAAGAGAAGATATTACTTAAAAACTGCCGCCGGGCTTAAAAACGATAATTCGTCTCCTTCCCTCTCTTTCTGACATTTCATATAAATTTTACGATGCTGACATTTTATTTTTCTTTTTATTAGATGAAAAGCTGCTATTTTATGCTTTTTACTGTTTCTGTAAAATTAAACATCACCGTTCTTGACGGCTATTTTCCGTTTTAGCGTTTTTTTTCTTATCTGGCAGGGCCACGATTAGATTTGGGATAATTTGACACCTCAATTTATTTTTTATAGAATTAATTCGCTTTTAAAAGGAAACAGGGCCCCCCAAGATGTAAGGTTTTCAAATGAGAAATTTTAAAATGTATACAGGGTTATACAAATTCGATTCATTATTAGCATTGCTATTTCCGTAACTATAAGGGGTTGGTTAAAGGCAGGCAAAGTTGCATTATTTTAAAGCTAAATAATTTGTTAAAATGAAATTACATTAACTCCGATGACTGCCGGAGATATCCGAAAACACCGAAAAAATCAATTTTGGTTTTATTTTTTTTGCGACAAAATAATAGTAATAATTTAAAAATTAATTAAATAACTTCTTAACGAGTTGTTCTTTTTATGAAATTTAGTGAATTAAATAAGCATCTAAGGACACTTATTTTCAAAGTACAACACGTTCGTAAATTTAACCAGTGGCGTCGGTACAAAATGTTACTATTATATTTTTTGTGAAAACTATGCTACACCACTGACTTTTTTTATTTTAACTTCTTCATTTACAACAAAAAAGATCACGTGTGTTTTTTTTGATACGAGGGACGGTTTAAGGGTAAATGATTATTTTATTTGACTATACACAAATATTAGAAAATGTGTTTTAAACTGATCAACCACTCAAATATTTATTAAAGTATTTTAACGAATACCGTATTCGTAATACCTACATACTTACTAATAAACAAATATGTATATTTTGAAGAAGTAGTCCATACTCAATATGTATATGCCTAAGGAAGGCATCTGAGGATGCCTGTTTTCTAAGTATAAAACTTTCTCAGTGGCATACATATTTATTTATTAGTGTTATTTTTTAATATTTTGTGTTTTGACAAGGCGGCTTTGGAAATGCTTTTTTTAATATTATTGTATTTTGACAAGGCGGCTTTGGAAATGCATTTGTCGATAAATTAAAACATATTTGACAGTTAGTTACCATTGAGTTTTATTTCTTCAGTTTTGTTATTTTCATTGGATATTAGTGGCGTAAAACTCCCTGTTTCAGCCAAACGGCGGTGAGATTCGTAAATGTTGCAGAAGCAGGCAGTACTCGGTTAGGATATCGCTCCTAATAAATTCGTCTAGTTTCTGGTGTATTTCCATCGGCAAGGCCATATACAAAATGCATGTTGGCTAAATGCGCATTATTTCTTAAATAATCTATACCTTATAAACAATACTAATAATATCGAATGAAAATAACAAAATGAAGAAATAAAACTCAATGGTAACTAACTGTCAAATATGTTTTAATTTATCGACAAATGCATTTCCAAAGCCGCCTTGTCAAAATACAATAATAATAAAGAATTTCCAAAGCCGCCTTGTCAAAACACAAAATATTAAAAAATAACATACTAATAAATAAATATGTATGCCACTGAGAACGTGTTATACTTAGGAAATAGGCATCCTCAGATGCCTTCCTTAGGCATATACATATTTGTTTATTAGTAAGTATGTATGTAGAAATTCGTTAAAATACTTTAATAAATATTTAAGTGGTTGATCAGTTTAAAAAACATTTTTTAATCTTTGTGTATAGTCAAATAAAATAATCATTTACCCTTAAACCGTCCCTCGTATCAAAAAAACACATGTGATCTTTTTTGTTGTAAATGAAAGGGGGATTCATATGAAGAACATTAAAATAAAAAAAGTCAGTGGTGTAGCATAGTTTTCACAAAAAATATCATAGTAACATTTTGTACCGACGCCACTGGTTAAATTTACGAACGTGTTGTACTTTAAAAATAAGTGTCCTTAGATGCTTATTTAATTCACTAAATTAAATTAAAAGAAAATAACTCGTTTTCTGCAGAACCCTGTCCAAAGGAGGAGGGGCCGCCATCCTAACAAGCCCAAATGTGAAATTTGAGGATATTTCTGGCATAAGAGGCCTGACTGTGGAAAACTCTATTGAAATTTGTGGTATTTATGTGTGTCAATTTAAGTTACATATTATTTCCTTGTACAGGCCCCCGACCGGTCGTTTTTGCACTTTTCTGGAGGTACTCGAGAGCGCGCTTAATGTTATAGGACCTGGGAACAGGGTGGTGATTGCCGGAGATTTTAATATCCATTTCGGCACGGGATCTCGGGAATGTGTAGAGATTCACTGCCTACTTCAATCATATGGCTTTAATCAACTATTTCACGATGCAACACGGCAAAATAGTTGCCTAGACAACATATTCTCGAATTTCAGTGATCATGACTACAAAACCAGCCTTTTTGACACGGGCCTTTCTGACCACTTGGGTCAACTAGCCGAGCTTCCATCTCCCCCCCTAGATGCTCCTCCTAAAGTTGTGAATACCATATGTAGACCCATCACTAGAACAGGTAAAATTTCCTTTCATAATTTGGTAGAGCGTACTTCTTGGGATTTTATTGACGATCGCAATCTTACAGTGGACGACAGGTTTTCATTGTTCATTGGTCGAATTACTGAGGCTTTCATCAGCTCGTTTCCAGAAAGGAACCATCATAGACAAACCAGGCAGGTCCACACAACCAACTGGTTTAATAACGATCTAAAACACATGCGGGATACTCTCCAATTTCTTTCAGAACTTCATAATCAGTTTCCGAGTGGTGAGCTGAAGAATCTTATCAGGTCTCATAAATCATCCTATAAGTCGGCAATTAGATCCGCAAAGAGGTCTGCAAATGACAATTTAATAACAAACTCCTCAAATCCCGCTAAAACCATGTGGCAAATACTGAATCAACACAGAGGTATCCCTCCAAAAACAATCATACCGACGTCCATTTCCCCCGATCAATTCAATGACTTCTTTGTAAATGTCGCCTCAAATCTGCAAAGTCAACTTGGACAACCCACAGCTGACCCAATTGAGAACATTCCCAATTATCATCACATCCCTTTTTCCATGACTGAAGTCACTTTTAATGAAATTAGGGACGTTATAAATAATCTTAAAAACAAAAAAAGTAAAGATTCTTTTGGGCTAACAGTGGAATTGGTAAAAAATATAAAGAATCTCATAATTATCCCACTCACCAAGCTCCTGAACCATTGCATCGCTGAGTCTGTCTTTCCAAGTATACTTAAGAATTCCGAGGTTATCCCAATTTTTAAAAAAGGGGATCCTACAGACATCTCTAATTACAGACCCATATCTCTACTGCCTATTTTCTCAAAAATCTTCGAAAAATGTATAGCTCTTAAAATATCAAATTTTTTTGAAACTAATGGTCTCTTTTATGATTACCAATTTGGATTTCGTAAAAAGCTAAACACCTCGCTGGGAATACTGGATTTGGTCTCTCATATTTATGAAAGTTTTGAAGAACGTAGCTATCTTTCCAGCAGCTTTTGTGACCTGAGCAAGGCTTTCGATTGTGTATCGCATGAAATTCTCCTAAAAAAGCTAAAATGCTACAACTTTGACAATGACAGCATTTCCCTGATAAAAAGCTACCTCTCAGATCGTCATCAAGTGGTGCGAGTGGCTGGGGTGGAGTCAGCAGAAAGGGACATTTGTATCGGGGTACCCCAGGGCTCTATCTTGGGGCCTCTACTATTCCTCATTTATATAAACGATCTCCCCCTTGTGGATCAAGATTCACACTACACCATTTTTGCTGATGATACCACAATCTCTTGCTGTAGAAGAAATTTACATGAAGCCTTGGAGGATTCTAGCGTGGCATTGTTGAGGGCTGAACAATGGTTCACTAACAACAAATTATTTCTAAACGCTACTAAAACACAGGCACTTGTCTTTTCAACTCGACCAACCCCTGCTCAGCATGTGAGCAAGTCCACTAAGTTCCTGGGCGTACATCTTGACTCGAGTCTACGCTGGGATGCCCACACTGATGCTTGCTGCTCAAAATTGGCGTCAAATGTTTTCTTGCTACGCGGACTCGCTGACTGTGTGTCCACGAAGGTGTTAAAGCAGGCCTATTATTCTTTGTGTCACTCTCATATGGCGTACGCAATTATTGCTTGGGGTCATAGCACTGGGGCAAAGAGAGTTTTTCGTTTACAGCGTAGGGCGGTTCGCATACTGGCCGGCTTGCCTTACAGAGCTGATTGCAAAATTGCATACATAAATTTGAAAATTCTAACTCTCCCTTCACTTTTTATTTATGAAAATCTCTTGTATATAAAGAACAACATCACCCTTTACCCAACTCACCTAGAGACTCATAATTATAATACACGAAATCGTCGGAATTTAATTCCAAGTTACCAACGTCTACAGAGGTGCAGGGACGGCCCCGGCTGTCTGTCCATACAATTTTTCAATAAGCTTCCAAATAACATCAAATGTCTGTCAATAGATGAGTTTAAAACTACAATAAAGAGCTTTCTAATCAGTCAGGCCTTCTTTAGCTATGAGGATTACCTTAATCATGTATTTTAAGATGCATTTTAAAAAGTGTTTAAAAAGTGTTAGTCAAGATTTTAATGTGTTTTGCTTCTCTATGACTGTTTGTTTAGTTACTAAACCTGTTCTTTTGATGTTTCTATCCTACATATTATATATATTTTGTAATTTATAAAGATAACTAGTGTGGTGATCTTAGAAATTTTTTATTGTAATAATAGTTTGTTTAATTTGTATTTCATTAAGGATACTTTACACTTATCTGTTGTACTGGGTTGATTTTACATATTTTACTTCCATTTGACTTGTGAAAATACATATTGTATTGTAACACCAATAAAATATTTGATTGATTGATTGATTGATTGAAGAAGTTATTTAAAAATTATTACTATTCCTTTTAACATTTCAACACCCTGTATCTCCTTAACGAAGTCGCCAAGGACCACTATTTATAAGAACTTTTCATCTTAAAATATTCCCAGCAATTACCTCCCGATGTTTGTCAAAGTACTTTTGAATCACCCTGTATAGACTTATCGTGTTACCAGTAAAAATTGTTGTTTTTAATTTAGTTCTGAAAATCGAAGTGTTTACTTTCAAGGATTTTAAGGTACTTTTTGGCAATTTTAGTGATTTTAAAAACCGCTTTTTTTTAAATTTCTGTTCATTTATTTAAAAAAAAAACACCGGCATACTATTCTAGAGTTGTGTAGTTCGCGAACGAACTAGTTCAAAAGATCGAATCTGACAACTGAACTAAAAGATTCAATCAGTAATTACTGAGAGATTGAAACAAGGCGAACTAAAGTCTAAACGGAATGTACTACGCAAGCGAGAGCGAGACGACCGAGATAATAGGTTTTGTCACCTGACCGACCGATGCATGCCGCGATGATTTCGGACTATTTCGACATTGAAATGAATAAAAAATATTGTCGGGGTCTACCTACTGTATTTTTTGTTAATTTATTAATATAATTTAAATTTTAAAATATTTCTTTTACTTCACTATGCCAGTATAAAGCAGTGAACTAAATGAACTAAACGAACTAGTCTTTTGAACTATTTACTTTATTGAACGAGAACGAAAGATTGAAATCGGCAAAGTGAACTAAACTTCCCAGCACTAGAAATGACACAGTGAAAAAATGGCGTCAGCTAACCGCCCGTGCTCGAGCAGACGTTCGTCCGCAAGGTTGCCAACAGGTTAATACAAAATTATTGGCAAAACTTTTCTGTATTCCTGGCAAGCATAAAATAGCATTTTCAGTTTTTACTATATACACTAATAATATAGTCAGCACATTGTAAAGTTATATTTGTTTTTGCTTTTACCTATACCGACTGAATATTTATCAATAAAAGAAAAATTATTAAACATTACGTCATGGCGTGGATAGGCGTTTAGGGAGTTCCTAATAAACTGGCAACCCTGTTCACTCTCGTTGCATATGGCAGGAGGGGCTGCGCGCGCAGCCAATGCACGATTATGAGGCGATTCTATTTTTGCGGAACCCACAAAAAAAGGTTTGTTCGGGTTTGTCATGTAAGTTATTATAGTTTTTTGGGTAGAAATAATGAAAAATATATCATACCAGATATCAACATTTAAAGTCGACAATATGACGTTAATTAAATGACGTCAGAAATTCGACAATTAACTAACGTCAAAATGTCGTCGATTTTTGGTCGACTGACGTCTATTGACCAGTAGTCACCAGATATTGACGTCATCTTGACATGCTTCTGCGGACTGGGTTAGATACTAATTATTTTTTTTAATAATTGCAAGGTTCCGGAAAGTACTACTGCATTCAAGCCATTTAAAGGTCTTTTATACATAATTGACCTTGAGAACTGTGCCCTTAAAATATCCAACTTTGCCTTCTTTTAACGAATATATCTCCTAGTTAACGAGATAGCAATTCCAATGCATAGAATTTGTAACATCCTTTATATACGTTTGACCTTTCAATCATAATAATGATTATGCTGAATTGAGGAGTAGATACAAACAAATTTTTAAATCTGGTAAATATGGGGGGAAGAGGAGGATTTAAAGCAAATAATTTTAGTTCTACCGAATATTAGAGACTTTTTGCACCTCTTAAATTAATATCAGTTTTTAGCTCCGTTATGGTTAACTTTATTAAACATAACGAGTAGCGCCACTGTTAAAACCAGAGATTTTGCAGTGCCTATACGTTCTGTCTGTAGTTATTAATTTGGCGCCGGCGCACCTAAACAAAATAAAATACCTAACCTAACAATAATTTGATTAAGTTGTATATTTTAATGTAAAGCTACTATTGCTTTGGATTTTAATTAATTGCTTATCACAATTTTAATTCATAGCAATGATGCTTCATAACTTTTGTATGTTCCGGCAACCATGCAGTTTAAGCATAACCATAAGGATAACGATAAGCTCTTCCTTATCCTTCCGTAACTAACGGAGTCCGTTATGGTTATTAACCATAGCGGATCACCTTTCTGACATTGCGCATGCTCAGAATAACCATAACCACAAAAGAATGACGAATTAAGAGGTGCAAAAAGTCTCTATTGCCCATGCAGTATTTTATCACATTCGCTGCCCACAACGCGCCTGGCGCGTTCACCATGATCACAATTAGTGATGTAAAAAACCGTTTTTTTGACCACCTGAAAAAAAAACGTTTTTTCATGAAAAAAAAACAATCCGCGTTTTTTTTTCATAAAGGCATCATTTAAAAATACCGCCATAAAACAGACCGTTCTATTTAGTTTGATAACTTTGATAGAATGATAGGTTCAATTTGATGTTCCTGTTCAGTAAACCAAAGAGCATAGAACATATAATAGTATATTACATACCGAAGAGGAAAGTGTTTCATTACTGTCGAGAGATTAGTTAGTTATCCGAGACGCGAAACGTCGAGGTTAACTTTAATCTCGTGACAGAAATGAAAACTTTTCTCTGAGGTTTGTATACTATTTTATTTACAACCACACCGTTAATTGAAAATTAGATAATATTTGATTTTTTCGAAAAATGTAGTAAAAATGTCAAAATATGACATTTATTGTTTTGACGCCAAACAAAAATATGCTGGTTGAATGACAAGAATGAGGGAAATGAGTGAGGGAAATGGGTGAGGGAAGTGGAAGAGGGAAGTAGACGTAGATAATGTGACACTTTCAAACTTTTAAAAATGTTGTAATGTCAACATTACATGTATGGTTGTAAATAAAGAGTATTTACTGTTGTTACTGTATGTTAATATAGGTTAGGTACACTTTTTCTTTTTACATTGTTTGTATAGTGCAACTACAAGGTTTTTGCGTTATTTTTTTTTTATAAGTTGATGGTCGTTTTTTTCTTTAAATTTTATATATGTTTATTGACAAATGGAAAAATATTTTCGTGTTGATTGCACTTTATTTTAAAAAACTCAACAAGATAATACAGATTTTTAATTATTGTGAAAAAAAACGCAATTTAGAAAAAAAACATACCCTCTATGTTTTTTTTTCAAAAAAAAACGTCGTGTTTTGAAAAAAACATCAACTTTTTTTTTCATTTACATCACTAATCATAATGTAGTGCCCTGCCCGCACCAGGTGCGTTTTGCATCTATACGAATATTACGCTGTGTTAACAAGAGGGGCATAGCCAGCTTTGCACGAATAACTGCTGGGAACTTCAGTATGGATTTAGGTACTATGTTTTTGTTTTTTTTACATAAAAATTTGAAAAAATGAAGTTATATTTATTTTAATAACAATTCACTCCTATTATGTTCAATATGCAAAAAAAGTTACGGGGCAAGTGGCAGAAACAGCCTTTTCCCACGGGCAGTAAATTTGTTAAAAGTTTCTATTGCATTACCATTACAGTATTCAATAAAAAATAATGATTGTTCTAATAAATGCAGTGGGTACTTTAAATCCTGCTACTTCTGCGATATCTCCACTCCAACTTTCAAGAAGGTATTTTTTATCTACCTACCTAAGTCAGACAAATCATTTCTACTTATTTAACGGCGTTCAGATGAAATGATATCTACCTATTTCTTATCGATGACACGTGCTAGGCACACAATAATAATTATAATCCATAATGATTTAACGTCTAAAAAAATTATAATAAAATCTTAACATGTAAATTTTTGGTTAAATGAATTATAATTGTAGGTACTTGCTGGCCACACAAAAGTAATTAAAATTCAATAATTATAGTAAAAATAAAATGCACCAAAACCACTAAACATTTTTAAAATGTAATGAAATGTTACCAAACGCTCAAAAAACTCAATTCATAACTTGGTTTGTGTGCTCATTACTCATTACGGTCCACTACTAATCTGGAAATATTATTATGTACGCATATCAGCTGATCGATGACAAATTCGTGGTGTCATCTGTTGGAAAACGAGAGCATTCGTGGCGTTTTGTATGGTTTGAAATGCCCCAAGTTAGTAGTTCTGAAACTTTTCTTATTAATTGGCACATTTTTTTCTAAAAATAACTTCCATAATTCACGTCTGTAAAACGTTTTTATTAGATTGGCGTCCTTCGGAAAATATGGAAGTTTCATAAATAAATGCCGGTGCTTATTCTTTTCTCGCGCCTTAGTTTATTTTTTAAATATCTGGGTCCCAATTTAAAAATAACTTCTTAATGCATTATAAGCTTTTTATATATTATTTTGGGATGTTTGTACCGACTGCTTTCCAGTGGTGTAGGTAAGATGAGTCAAGCGGAAGGTGCAACGTGCAACCCGCTTTAAGTATTACTTAATTGGGAGGGAACGCATCTATATCGTCGCGAAGCAACCGATTTTGAGTAATTACAAAATAAATACTCCAAACTTCTTATGAAATGAGTAGGTTATATCATAATATTAACATTGAAAATATTTATATTATCGCACGAGCATGTATAGTAGAGGTACACAATTCGAAATTATTGCGGGATATTTATCCCTGACGTCACACCACAGTCTAACGACACCGAGTTAAAATTACTTGAGTCTAGCCGTCCGACCGCGACAGGAGGATCGAGCGAAAATCCACTAACGTAGACGAAGCAATGCGCGATTCTGAGTTGATGTTTCGATATTCAATCGTTAGTTGATAAATCCTATATGTTCCATTTTTTTTTGAAGTGAAAACTTCTTTAGGCGCGTTTAGCACTTTTTGTGGGCACTGAATTAAACTGAGCCGTCACGCGTCACACTCGGCTGTGTAACGCTCGAATTCAACTGCTATATTCAATCCGAACTGACCCTGACCCGAATGAACGTTATATGCAAGAGCATGCCGCAAACAGTGTGCGTTGTATAGACACTCGTCTGCGTCTCAGGTATGTTCTGGCATTTTTTAAATTATAAATTTACGTAGGGTAAAGTAAGGTTTACCGTAATTGCTTATTCCGTGGACCTAATTTATTATGATTTCTGACTTCTGTTGAAGATGTAAAAATTCAAGGGTTGTTCAATTTTAGGAAATATCTTTTTTCGTATGCAGTAAAATTATCCCGTATCCCAAGTTTATGTTATTTTTATGATTGCTTACGATACTAACCTAAAAGAAACAAAATTGAAAAATTGTATTTGATATTGTTAATTTCACCTTGTTGAAGTTTTCACTTCTGTCGCGTGGTCTTAAGCACACACATTTATTTTTTTTTTTGCTTATTGTTTGTTATTGTTTTGTTCATTATTATATTTGCGATCCGCACAAACACGTAAAATACGACCAACGTAAGTTTGATTTGTCTTTTTCCTACGACCACCTACGAAAATGATAATAACAGCACGGTTAACTTGGCTAGAAAGTGCTAAATATCACATGCGTGTTGAAAAAAAATATTTCAACACGAGTGTGGAAATACAAAGCACACTATATTTAATTTAAACAGGTGTCAATTTGACAAAACTATTTATTAAAAATAACAAACTTTCGGGACCCGTGGAGCGAATTGGGGTGCTGGGTGGAGTAAAGCACACAAACGAATTATTAATTTTGAAAAACGAGTTTGTTTGGGTTTCCGATATACAGGGTGCTAAACCTTTTTTTTTTGTTATTTTAATATTTCTTAAGAAGTTTAAGGATGAATTAATTTAAATTTTGCACAAATAATAGATTTACCACTGACTGTCTCCGAACGAACGTAACTATTATTTAAAATAATCTACAGAGTCCTCGTTTTTTTGGGGTCATGACCCCTTTACGCCCCACAATTCCCGTCAATGGCTAAGTTTAAGAACAAAATATGATTTATCAATTTATTTTTCAACTTTTACTTATCTTGAAGTTTTTCACTATCTTTTACGGCCTAGAAGTTATTTTGAGAACAATTAAAGAATGTATTGTTAATATTGGATTATTTTTATCATATGGACCCTGTGTCCAACAATACTTTTACCACTTGCAAATTATCTAATACTAACAATGCATTATTTAATTTAATTGTTCTCAAAATCACTTCTAGGCCGTAAAAGATAGTGAAAAACTTTACGACAGGTAATGGTAAACGTTGAAGAATAAAATGATGAATTAGATTTTGTTCTTAAACTTAATCAGTGACAAATTGGGGGGGCATAAAGGGGTCATGACCACAAGAAATGGAGGTACCTCCAGATTATTTCAAATATTAAAAACATTAGTTCGTCTATTCTGGTAAATCTATTATTTGTGCAAAATTTGAATTAATCATTCCTAAAAATTCTAAAGGAATAATAATAAAACCAAAAAAAAACTTTGGCACCCTGTATATCGGAAACCAATGTAAGAAATCATTTTTGCTTTTGCTTAGTATGTACACAAAAAGTATATCTTTATAATTTTTGATTAGATTAGCCCTTTTCGAGAAAATTTACTTATTAGGTTTTTATGTAGGGGAGAGCCACCAACAGTGGCCATGGCAGGTACAGTGGCCGCCAGTGACTATTCTCTTACAAAACGTACACCGCTAGCGCCCTCTCTTGAATCCGTGCCTAAGTATGTTTTTAGCACGTGGCGCGCCGAATACTTTCAGTTAAATGGCCGGCTTCGTCGTAATAAGTGCGACATTGAAATTCGGTGTGGAAAGTTTTTTATTAGAGTGACTTTTCGTTTTAATCATTCAAAGCTGGTAAGTGTTTCAGTCACTTTATTGCGTGCTTCTTAAGGATGTGCTATTGCAGTACGAAGTTCAGTGGTAAAAGGCTAAAGAATCTGCATTGTTTTTCTGTTAGGTTAGGTTTTATTTTTTATGTTCCCTTTCTTACAGTGGCCACCTTAACGGAGGGTACATTGGCCACTACTCTCATATATTATAAAGGGGTAGCCACTGTTTCTTAAATTATTTGAATAAAAAAATTTGCATTTATATGATACATGTTTCTTTTGTTTTTCGATGTGTATACTTATAAATTTCCTAATTAAAGAATTTTATATGAAGTCTTATTACTTATTACAAACTTAAAAACAGTCTTTACTATGCTTTTTCACTATTGCCATTGTACCACTATGTGGTTCGGTACAGTGGCCATAGTGGTATGTTTTTAAAAACATATTGAGGAGAAGATCCTATACTTTTCAAAATTAAATAGAGTCATATTTGTACAGCCTTATCGTATATGTAGTCAAAAATAATGGAAAAAGCATAAATTTCTTAAACGTTTTTGAAATACGTGGAAATAAAAAAAAGGATGGCCACTGTTGGTGGCTCTCCCCTACGCCTATGGACAAATTTAAGTGCGAATCATTGCTTAGAAATCAACTAAAAAGAAAATACTTAGTTTCTAGCCACTTTTAAGAAATATTTTAGTTTTCATATGTTAAAATTATTAATAAAATAATTTAAAAGAAAATAATGTTCTTTTATTCTGGAAATCAAACGGTTCCCGAAAGAATTTCATAAGTTATTAAATTTATTTTTATAAGATGCATCTGGTACTTTATTTTTGTTGAGATCTGAGCAATTTTGATTCACAATTAAATTTCTCCAGAGTCGTGCATGAAAATCTAATAAGGAAATTTTCTTGAAAAAGATACGCCCAATAAAAAATTATTAAGAGGCACTTTTTATGCCTGGCTTACTAGATAATGCTTTATAAGTTTAAAACAATCAGTGGCGTGCCATTTTTGGCTTGAAAGTCTTAGTGCCGTTACCCATATCTACGCTCGCGGTTGAATTAAAAATATATTAATACTTGCAAAATGTAGCCTCTAAATATCTATTTGTGTGTCACAAGCTTCAATGAAGTAGCTGTTACCATTCAATAATATTTTAGAAAAAAGTAAATTTTTTAAAAAAGTTGAACACTCTGTATCTACAAAACGGAGCTCTTGCGGACCTATAATTATTTAAACTTTTGGTCTTAGAATCGATCAAGGATTAATTACTTAAAGTTTACGAACTTAATTAATTAACACCCTGTATAATATCAGTGATAAATACCCTGATATACAGGATGTCCTATAACTTATGGGCCATAGAGTAACTGGAGATACTAGACATCAAACTAGATCAATTACGTCATTTAAGTTTTTTAGAAATGTTACTCGTTCTAGATATACAGGGTGTTAAAAGTGAACGTTTGTTTTTGAAAAAAAAACCTAATTTGAAAACGGTTCGATTTATTAAATATTGAAAGTTGGATTTATAAAAATTTGATCAACTAAATATTACATTCAAATCTATATTCCGACCAACCATTACTCAGACTGATTAAAACCTGGGATAAACTTACTTGTTCCCAGCCAGCCTTTTTTACGCGTTTTATAGTATGTTAGAAATAATATTTTAGTTTTCTTTTGGCTGTTGTTCCGTTCTCAATTTTTATTTTTAGTTGAATAATAGTTAAATGCAAAAATAAATTATGTGTTCATATTCATAAACTAGTATTTTTTACCTACATTTTACATTTCTATACAAGGTATTAATAGAACTTGATATTGTAATAGCAACTATCATTAAATAGAATAGAATTAAAATACAAGTTTAAATGTTGATAACTTATTAAATTAAGTAATTTTGAATATTAAAATTATATTAAATTTAGTACAAAACAGATAAAATAGGTTAAAAATATAAATAAATATCCAAATTTGATATATTTATTTCCGGTATATGTAGGTATAGATATCGAATATTTGAATATTTATATAAACATGATATGTACCAACACTGTTTTATACCCTCTATTTTACTATTTTTTATATTATAAATCAATAAAACTTTGATCAACTAAATATTACATTCAAATCTATGAGTTTTCGCAGATGTCAAATCTCACAATAATAGTTACAAGCGTTGCACTCTGCTTCGGCATTTTCGATGTCCTCCCCGGTTGCATCTTTGTAAAGGACCGTGAATTTTTTTTTTAATATGAGCTTAAAATTTTTTTAAAAATCTTAAAAAAGCTGCAATTCTTTCATTTGAAATCAGTACTTTTTCTATGCAGGGCTCACAACACCTTCACGTTTAAAGCATGATAAAATAATGAAAAATTAAGGGTACCATCCGAAATTAACAGGATAAATAGTCAATTATATTATTATTTATCTATGTTGTAGCTTGCAACAACTAAATTTTTAAAAATGGGTCTGCTTGCTGTTTAGCAAATCTGAAAAAGATGCAGAGTCATTATAGTAGGAGAGTCCGACCTAAAGAATTCACCATAAAAGGGGGTACAATGTTTATAAAACATTAATTGAACGCGTGCTCTATAAGAAGGTTATTTTTTTTATATTGGACTATTTTCGAGAAAAATACAGAAAAAAATTTCACTAATGTATTTTTATACATATTGTGGCTTCTGTTTAATAAAGTCAATCTTTTGGTATAGTATAAATGTCAGTGTATCAAAACACATATTGATATTTAATATCGCCTAACACTAATTTGATATAGGTATAAGTATTGTTTAATGATGAACAATAGGGCGGGGCAAAAATTCGATATATCGATATTTTCATCGATATATCGAATAACGATATTCAAAAAAGAAAATATCGATAATTATCGATATTTATCGATATTATAAATATATATCGACTATATCGATATTTTTTTTAATACCGATATTCGATATTGGCATTTCAATATCGCCCAGCCCTAATATACACACCTTTTTTTAAGCGATCAGATATATTTAATTCGTAGGATCTGTTATTTCTTTTACACCAATATTTTTAATGGTAAAAATCGTTACAATGTTTAAATTATAACGTACTAGCGTGTATCCGGCATGCGTTGCAACCCGCTGGTATAAATACAAACCCGAACAAACCCGATATATTAGTACCCGGCATGCCACTTTCTGAAATTGCACCCGTGCGAAGCCCGGGCGGGTCGCTAGTTATACATAAAAACCTTCCCCTTGAATCACTCTATCTATTAAAAAAAAACGCTTCAAAATCCGTTGCGTAGTTTTAAAGATTCAAGCATATAATTTAGGTAGGGACGGACGGACAGACAGCGACAGCGACTTTGTTTTATACTATGTTAAGATTAAGAAGATCGAAAAGAGTAGTACTCAAATAAGCTTTGAAAATAGTTCCACATATTTTGATTTACACCTTATTCAGTGAGAGTTTTTAGTTTATGGGAGGAATTTGGTTAAATAATGGTAGTTTACAATATGCCTGCTATGCTGCAAAGCCATTTTTTTTTTGTTTTACATTACTTCGGAACAATGCATTTTTTTGAAAAAGAAGGATATTTTAATATAAGGACATAGGTTTTTTTACTTGCTGCTTACGTAAATATGCTAATATGAGCCTTCAATGGGGTGAAAATTTGCAGATTACAATTTAGTGCGATATGACGTAGCGGTAAATGGCAAATAATTAATCTCGGAATGTGTAAAGACCCATAACGACGCGTTATTAGATACAATAAATTGTGCAGAAAGTTTTAATTTCGTTCTTAAACGATTTCCAGGACAAAGAAAGGTTAAAACACAAATTTTGGCCATACATAATATGTATTATTATCAACTTAATAAATTACACCTATAGGAAATTCTAAACGCGCGATGTGATTTTGTAGTAAGGCAAGCAGATGTTTAAGTGTTCTCCAGACAAAATATAATTTCCAAAATGTTCCATTCCATTGAATTAAAATTCCTTTTTTTTTAATAAATATATGTTAGTAGATAGTGGTGAAGTAAGGATATTAATTATAGCATATCAAATACGACGGTTTTAGAAGGCAGACAGACTGCTACCCGAGAAAAAGTTTTTTATTATTTCCTGTAGTAGAAACAAAATAAATGTGTGGTATCGCTATACCCAAAGAAGAAATGTAACTGTTACAACTGTTATCAACAGTTTTACGAAATAAATGGGGATATCCGACTGTAAGAAAATATATAAAACACATTAAAGCCGTTAATAAGAAACTTAAGCACCAACTTTTTCTCTTATTCCCACTATAAAAGAAGATTAGGTTAAACATCGTTCTTATGTGCATGATATATTATACATCAAACGAAATCACTGTATTGCCTAATTAAAACAAAAATGATTTTAACTAATAACATTTTATTTAAAAATTGTTTATTATTTTTCCAGTTAAAATAATGTTATACTTATATCTTAATTTTTCTAAATAATGAACGGTCCCTTTACCTTATGGCAAAATAAGACACGTCACCCCTTATTTATTTAAAAGAAGAAATTTTGCTTTTTTATTTCAGCTCAAGCCCTTGCACATGCAGATAATCACTACTAAGCTACATGTCTCTAGGTAGTGTCCCTTGTCATTAGGCACGTTGGGATGTGTTAACCCTAGTGCATTACCTTCGGCTAATGGGTCTTTTTCAGGCGACACATTTCAAAGAACTCTGCTTTTCATGTCAAAAAATAATTTTTTTTTGATTTTTTTGTTTTTCTTGAAAATAGGCAATATTTAAAAAAATAATAATCTTGTATAGGGTTAACACGTTCAATACCTATTTTATAAACATTGACCCCCTTCTTTTCCATGGTGGCTTTTTCGGATTGGATCCTACCTAGACTATTAGCTGAATGGTATTTTTAACAACAATTTTAGGGTTTACTAATTTAACGTACCTTTTTAATAATTGTTTTAATATTTAGTTTTCAAGTTAATTACCAGTAAGGAACTCTCTCTCAAATCTATCAATGATAAATATTTGAAAATGGTTATTATTTTGTTTGTTAAATATACAGCATTATGATTAAAAAACGGGCCAGCCTTTTATGTAGAATACCGCCCACTTGAATTGAGAATCGCTCGGACCCGTCAAATACATTTTTGAGAACTGTTTTTAAAAAAAAAGGTATTATACAGGATAGCTCGTAAAAATGCTACGTGTATCAACTTGTTAATAAAATGTATTCTAGACATTTTTCATAAATGATACCCATCTTCAACCATTTACGAAATATTAACCCTTTAATGCTGTTATGCACCATTGATATGTTTCTCGACTTAGCAATGTTCTGAACTTTAGTCACAATCTGTAAGGCATTGTTGTTAAAAAATGTCAGTGAATGTTAATCAAATTTGAATTTTGCCGTACTGATATTACATTCAAAAGGCGCCTCGCGGAAGATGCATGAACGCATAGAAATTTTGATTATATTGGGTTGTGGCCTTGTAGACATAAAAGTAGAATTCATGTGGAAGTCCGTGATATGTTTAATAAAAAATACCCAAATTGCCCACCTATTAGCCAATCGACAGTGTTTAGAGTAGCAATTAATTGGAGAAATTCCGGTACTGTTAAAGATAGTATTAAAAGTGGTCGGCCTGGTATATCAGAGGAAAAAAAACAAATAATATATTATTGTTACTCACTACAGGAAGATTAGCATAGCTCAAGCACACAACTTGGGCATAACTACGATACGCACCAAACCACCGTATCTAATTTTTTTTATATAGAAGTTTCATCCCTACAAATCAGTAATTGTACAAGAGTTATTGGAAGGTGATCCTGATAGACGAGAGCAATTTTGTGAAATAATGATTGAGCTGACCGTTAATCCCACACAAATTGTCAAAATAATTCGTTTTTCAGATGAAGCTTTGTTTTTTTTAAACGGTCAGGTCAATAGACAAAACTACAGATACTGATGGGCACATGAAAATCCTCACTGGTTCATAGAAAATCACACCCAGTATAATAAAAAGATTAATGTCTGGGCGGACATTGTTGAAAATAGGGTAATCGTACCATTTTACTTTTGCGAAAGCCTCATTGGAGAATGATAGCTACATTTCATTCGAAATGATCTGGTTCCAGCTCTTGCCACTCTATTTACAGATTCCAGATGATGATGACTTCCCCAAATACTGGGCATCAAACTATTACAGCAGTGAAGGGAGGGGCGACGAATCCTGCTTGGCCTACTGATAATCCATCATCGCCAAAATCTAAGGTATCGCACATTCAACCCCAGCATACCAAGACTTTACGTTCAAGAGTGGACACAATTATGAATAAATCCAGCGGAACTAGTACCGGCAGCACTCCTAAAGGCGGAGCTAATAAAACCGGTGATAGACTAATCACACGCTCACAAAATAAATAACTCAGTTTTCTCTTTTTGGGACAATTGCGATTGATGCGGAATATTTTGCACTGGACTACTGAGCGCATAGATGTGTTTATTGTTTTTTAGATTTTTACTTTAGTGCTATTATTTTTTCAGGCTTTATTCGGAGTCTATAGACAATATATTTTAAACCTATTGTCACTCGTTCGTGGTTAGAATATTAATACAAATGGACTAAACCAGAGTGATTATTATTAGTATTCTTTTTGCAAATCTAACATTTTTGTTATTTTCGTAATTTTATATATTTAAATCATATAAATTATATCAGGACATTAAAACAAATAATTTAAGTGCATATTAAGATAGATTCCTTGCTTTAGCGTAACATTAAAAAAATTTTTTTTGTTCTCAGAGTGATTGCAATAGTGTTGATATAGTTTTAAATTTAGGTGGTTATATCAATAATCTCCACTACTATGAAAAACGGCTTAAGAGTTGGTCACCTAAATGTCAGATCGCTTTATACAGGGTTTAACAAGTTAGTCAATTTAATTGAAAAACAAAAGCTTGATGTACTTGCAGTCTCTGAGACCTGGCTCTCTCATGAGACAGGTGACGATGCTTTTCTTATTAATGGATATAGGCTTTTTTGAAGGGATCGTCTGACAAGTGGTGGAGGAGTCGCCGTTTATGTTAGTACAAATTTAAAGTCTAAGATTATTCATGCGGACTGCGCGCAGAGCGACATTGAGCAATTATGGGTGCAATTTAGGGTGAATGGTAAGAATTTCGCTGTCTCTGTGTTTTATAGGCCACCAACGTCTAATGTTAAGTCTGGCCTGGACCAGCTTGATAGTGTGTTATCTCTTGTGATTCCGTCTGTGGATTGTGTTGTTTGTTTGGGCGATATTAATGTCAATCTTCTAAACATTGATAATCCTGTCACACATTGCTTCGAAACCTATGACTTTTCCCAGGTGGTTGATGAGCCAACGAGAATATCGGGTAGTACCGCAACACTTTTAGATCCTATATTTGTTTCTGATCGGGAGCTCGTAAAAAGTTCACAGGTTCTTGATGCGGATGGCATATCAGATCACAGAATGGTCACTTGTGAGCTCAATGTTAAATTGGTTAAATTCAAATCTAAAATTGTTACATATAGGGATTTTAAGAATTTTAATAATGAATTGTTTTATGAAGAACTGGCTTTACTACCATTTAATAACATGTTATATATGCCTAACATAGAGCACAAGGTTCAGTATTTTAATGAACTAATCACACATATTTTCGATCGACATGCTCAGCTGAGAACAGTTCGCGTTACAAGACCCAAGGCTCCTTGGTTGACTGAGGACATTGGTATATTAATGAGAAGTCGAGATAATGCGCTGACTACTTATAAAAGAACTAAATCGAAAGAGGACTGGGATCAATATAAGGTATTGCGAAATTCGACACTAAGTCTTATTCGTCGGCGCAAAAAGACTTTTATTGGTATTGTGGCTGATGGGGGTGACGCCCGAAAAACGTGGAAAACGCTAGCGGATCTTAATGTTAAAAATTCCAACAAACAAGATATACCTCGACATTTAGCGGATGTAAATACAATAAATCAATATTTTGCTTCGGTTTTCAAAGAAGGTAGATGCGATGAAATGATGCAAAGATATCAGAGCTTGGAACAGTTTTCTGATAATAGATTTAACTTTGCCCCCGCGACTATTGATGAAATTAACCGGGCTTTACAAAGCATCAAGTCAAATGCATTTGGATCTGATCGCATAACACGGTCAATGCTTCATTATTGCTCGCCATTTATTACTCCCTACGTCACTCACATAGTCAATGTTTGCCTAGAACTCGGTTACTATCCAGAAGCATGGAAAACATCGATCATATAGCCTATACCAAAGGTAACCAATCCCGATTCCTGTGCGGACTTGCGCCCGGTTAGCCTGCTACCGGTTGTGTCCAAGATTCTTGAGAAAATAGCATATACTCAAATGAATAAATTTGTTAATGCAAATAAAATGATTCCTGACTCTCAGTCTGGTTTTCGAAAGAACTACAGTACAGCTACTGCGCTTTCAAGAGTCTTGGACGGGACTGTGGGGGATTTGGACGCGGGCGGGGTGTCTGCATTGGTGTTGCTCGATTTCTCGAAGGCCTTTGATACCATCAACCATGACCTTCTGTGTTTGAAACTTAAATATTATGGATTTGAACAGTCATCTGTAGACTTTATATCATCCTATTTGAGGAATAGATATCAAATGGTCGTTTTAAATGGCGAAACATCATTGTTGCTGCCTGTGGTGTCGGGTGTACCTCAGGGCTCAATCTTGGGACCCCTGTTGTTTATAATATATACGGCGGATATAATAAATAATATAAAGGACTGTTCGCACCAGATTTATGCTGATGATATTCAACTAAGTTATGGTTTTCTCCCCAATGAGCACCATGTGGGTGAATTTGTGATTAACAGAGAGCTCAACAGCATTTCTGAGTACTCAAGAAAGCACAACTTGATTCTAAATCCGAGCAAATCGGTGGTTGTGTTTTTTGGAGATCGAAAGATACCTGGCATCGACAAGGTGGTACAGTTGCAAATAGATGGCATTCCATTGCCAGTGCGTACCGTGACAAAGTCCCTAAGCATTTTGGTTGACTCTAATTTGAAGTTTGTTGATCAGGTCAATAAGACTGTTCAAAGAGCATTCCATAGGTTGAAGATATTATACGCTAACAGACATATGTTGTCAAAAAGTATTCGACGTTTGTTGTGCGAGTCATTAGTATTGTCATATTTTAATTATTGTTCCTTTGTTTATGGCCCTTTTCTTACGTGTCTTGAGAAAAGAAAAATTCAGAGAGTGCAAAATTGATGTTGTCGCTTTGTCTGTTCGCTTCGAAGGTACGATCGAATATCAGATTGCCTTCTTGAGCTTAAATGGCTAAACATGAACAATAGAAGGCACCTTCACTTTGCTGTTTTTGTTCACAAGATAGTAATTACGGGATCTCCTTCTTACCTCAATGACAGATTGATCCCAAGAACTCGAATACATCAGCGAGACACCCGTTTTAAATCACTTTTTGGTATTCCAAAGCATTCAACAGCATCATTTCAGAGGTCTTTCAGTTACCAAGCGCCACACTTTTATAATAAATTGGATGACGACCTAAAGATGTTGCAACCTATAGCATTTAAAGTTCTTTATAAACGAATACTGTTGGCGTCACAGTTGCCTAGCATATTGTAATCAAAATCTTTCTTATCTTTTTTAAAGTTTTGTTTTATGTTTTATGTCAAGTATAGGTGCCTGTCTAGTTTAAATTTGTATTATATATAATGTTTTCCTTCTTTTACCCGTTGTTACCATGGTTATGGATATGTTAAATTTATTTATTTAGTTACTTATCCTTTTTACTGTACACAGACATACGGGGTTAGGTGCAAGAATAGCTACCGCAGCTAAAGCTCGCCCTGTGATGGCTGTATATTTTGTTTATAGATAAAAAAAACTGTAATCAATAATGAATAAAAGACGTTTATTATTTTATTATTATTATTATTATTATTATTATTATTATTATTATTATTATTATTATTATTATTATTATTATTATTATTATTATTATTATTATTATTATTATTATTATTATTATTATTATTATTATTATTATTATTATTATTATTATTATTATTATTATTATTATTATTATTATTATTATTATTATTATTATTATTATTATTATTATTATTATTATTATTATGATCCTGATTCACCAAGTATATCCTTATGTTTTCAACAGGTGATTCCGCTGCTCATGTACTTAAATATAATTAGGATACTGGATTTGGTAGGGACGGAATGACTTTGATTTCTTGTGGGGCTACGTCAAAAATGTAGTTTAAAAATCTAAACTTAACTCGATAGATACGCTTAAAGACTCCATTCGACGACTAATACGAAAAATTTCTCCAAAGGTAGAAACATTTTTAGATCGATTTATCTACTGCAAAACAGTTGGAGGACAGTTTAATTTATGAAAAATGTCTAGAATTGATTGTGAATGAAAAAATTAATATGAATGTTCCGAGCGATTCTTCATTAAGTGGGCCATATTCTATAAAAGGCTGATCCGTTTATTTATCATAATGCTGTATTATTTTCTATTATTTGATATTTTTAGGTTATTACTTTTCTCGTATCCATCAAACGTAGTAAAGTAAAGTTGCTGTACTTCTTATATTTCCTATACCTAAAACCCACCGTTTACGAGATACTGGCATTTTCAAAAAAATACATTTTAAACACTGACATGAGAGCCTAGAGCTCAATTATGGTACAAACTTGAAGACAAATCGCTCGCACATTCCTATCTTAATTTTTCGTTCTTTATAAGCACTTAAAAAATATCGTTATTCCCTGCAAGTCGACAGATATAACAACAGACTGACGTGAATGGGAAACATTTTTTCTCATAGGTGTTTGAGATTATTTTATTGCCGCGATTGTAATACTTTTCTTTTTGCGAAGGAAGAACCTACAGATACTGGCAGCCCTGCTGTAACAAGTATTATTAAAATAAAAAGTGAAAAGCATTCAACAAGTTGTTTTGCAAAATAGGCGCCAAGTCGCCAAAATGTAGGTTTATAGTGGAATAAATTTGAGAATCGCTCCTTAAACTAATTTGATAATTATAGATAATGTATGTATATGTTTCAACGTTGTCGTTCTATGCCATAAATCTGCAATAAACTGAACTGTTTCCTTCAAAAATATTCTAATTTATTTGATTTAAATTTTGAAATAGTTTTGAATTAATGAGAACATCTGTTTTTACTAAGCCGCAGTATCTTAATGAATGTGCATGTATATAATCTCTGGTATTATTTGATGTGATTTAAATTTAAAATAATTCGTTCCAAGATTTCATTCCGCAATTATGTGTAAATTTGATGCAATGTATGTGTGTTTACAAAACAATCTTCACAAATGTAATAAAATTTGTAATTTATAGGTACTTAGTAAATTTCTAAAATAACATAGGTGCGCAAATCACAAGTCGTGTTTTTCTTTAAAAATCCTTATGTTGGGTTGCAGACAAATTTAAATATTAATTAATTTACCAGCCAACGTTGACTGTAACATTATTGGCATTGGCAAAAATAATTTATCATATTTAAGAGCAAACACTAGTGACGCATTAGCCATTTCATATGGTTGTCAATATTTCTAGAATGACCTAGGAATATAATCATAGATATAGAGGAGGTCGCATGGACAAAGGGAGCGAATTACTTAGGAATAACCGTAGACTCCGGTCTAACATAGGAAGGCAGTATGGGCAGGCTGTACCCACTGATAGGTCCAAAGAACACAATAGGGGCTCAAAACCAAGCTGCAAATGATAAAAGCAGTAGCTAGACCACAGCTGACCTACGGCTCAGCAGCACGGGGCTATGCAGCAAAAACATATATAAAACGGCTGGAGGCCACAGAAAATAATTATGTAAGAAAAGCAGTAGCGGCACCATGGTTTGTAAGAAATGTACAAATCCATAAAGATCTTGAACGTTTTCAAAAATACTTATTTTATGAAGTTACCTTATACAGGGCCAATAACAAATAAACTTTGCATCACATGCGACCAAATTTTAA
Organism: Polydrusus pterygomalis; assembly: GCA_963969555.1. Classification (NCBI taxonomy): domain Eukaryota; kingdom Metazoa; phylum Arthropoda; class Insecta; order Coleoptera; family Curculionidae; genus Polydrusus; species Polydrusus pterygomalis. The sequence goes on along the minus strand of OZ018381.1, from coordinate 2,783,088 downwards.
TAGCCCAATTTGGATTTCGTAAAAAAACACACATTTAATATGGTGCTACTTCAAAGAAATGTATCTGAAATAAAGCCATGTCAAAACTGAGAAGTTTTATGTAGGTTGCGTTGAGTCTTATTTTGCAAAAGTGGTGCAATTTACAAAATATAGGTAAAAAATCAAAATTATCTTATGTAGCTGAAATTTTGCATGTGGGCTAGAAACTGCATTTAAAAAACTTTATCCAATAACTTTTTTCGATTTTTTCAGAAATAACAAATGAATTATTTTTTGGAAAAAATTTAAATTTTACAGATAATGCGAATCACGTGACTACCTACTATTTTTTTGCTTAATTTTTATCTTGATCGAAGCAGAACTTGATGCCGAAGTCAAATTTTGAATAAAGCTATTAATAAAAAAAATCCCATATGATGCGGACTTTACTAGTGACACTGTATTTATAATATAATATTTTTATGTTATTAATATATTATATTATCGATATATCGAATAACGATATTTAAAAAATAAACGATTGATATATCTACTATATCGATATTTTTTTTTTATAGCGATATTCGATATTGGAATTTCAATATTGCCCAGCTCTAGTCTGAAGGTTTATACGCCCATGGCGCGGAAACCGCAGGAACACGGGGAGTTTAGTCGGTAGGCAGCCCCATCAGGGTTGAATCCGACACTGCTCTGCCTCAGAGGGTGCCATTAGAAGATTCTCCTAGAGCAAAAAAAAAAACGTTTCGATTTTAATATCAAAATTGTATCACGGCAAATGTTCTCCAAAACTTTATCGACACATTTTCGAATTCTGTTACTGGAAACATTTTTAAACTGTTTGTTTCGAAAAATGTTACAAACCAGAGTGTCGATTCATTTAACATACGCGGAAAAGAATATTTTTCAACACATTTGTAGATAAAATTGTGAAGTTATGTATGACACATGTTTGTTCCCAAATGGTAGGGACACATTATCGATTTGAGTGAATCGAAACAAATTGGTATTTCTCTGCTTGGAAATATTTACCAAACAATGATATTCATTCATTTGCGAAACTTATGAAGAAAATAATTTTCGAAACTTTCAGCTACTCACATTCACTACTGCTCGTTGATAGAAAAAATTTATAATAAAAATAACATAATTTTTTTAAGAAGGAAGAGATGACTTTAATCTACCCTTAATAATTATAATTTTAAATTGTTTTAGCCGCTCAACAAGTATGTGTGCTTCAGGATATATTATTTAATATGCTTTGGCACCAATTGCTGCTTCTTGGAAGCATTCAAAATACTGCCAGAATATCAAATGTCAAATCCTTTAGCAGTTTGAATTTGATCAGCAAAAAAGATTAAAAACTCGTTGAATGTGTCAAGTAGTTATAAACTTTTACACAACTAATTATTTTAGTTATATTTTCCAAGTGATAGTTTTTAATGTTTTTGTTTTAAAGCTACTTTGTAAAAAGTAAGATTTTCTAGTTTAACTATTACTAGTCGACATCTCTACTATTGATACATGATCAGGAGTAAAATGGGGCAGAATTAAGGTGTTAATATTATTTTTGCTGCAAAATTCTCCCCATTGTTAAATTTAGATATTAACACGTTGACTGCTGCACTTACCAAAAAAAAATGTCCCGTGGGCCATCTTGTCTTTTTAATAAATTTGAGGTTTTACTGAGCAATAAAACACATATTATGGAGAATTTCGATTATATTCTGGTAAGGGTAGCAACTACCACCGTAAATCAAATATAGTTCACGAAGCCCTGGGGGAAAATTATATTACAGGGCCACATAAATTATATTTTTTTCCACTTTTTATAATACTATTTTTAGTTATTTGTGTTTTTTTAAGTTTAGGTAAATATTTGTATTATTTTTTACCTTTTCAGAATAATTCATTTCGGTTCTACAATATAAACTCTAAAGATACCTATTTAGCAAAATTTCATTATTATACAGGGTGTCCCGAAATTAGCAGACAATATTTTAAGGAGATAAAGTACATCCAAAAATAAGACTAAAATCCTCTATAAATATGCCTTCAAAAACGCTTCGTTATGGGGCTAGAGCCCTCCGAATTGGAGGTCTGATAAGCGGTTTTTTCACAATATCTCAGAAACCGATTAGGTTATCGAAACAAAATTTGATACATGTTTTACCCATGATAAGACGCAAAAAACGGTTTATTTAGCTTAACTGTATTTCTTCCAGTGGCGTCCCACTGGGTAGGTAGTTGGGAGAATATTGCCCTAAGTTTTTTATTTTTAGGATTTTTTAACTTTAGGTGCAATTTTTAGAAACATTAAAGTATTTTGTTGAAAAAAAGTACTCTTGTTTCATTGCTATAGGATTCACCATTTTCCAGTTAAATTGATTTTAAAATTTTCGGTTTTTTGAAAGCCGTTGAAAAGGCTAATAAGGTAGGTACTTAAGTGATAATTTATCATAGGCGGCTATGGATGATTTGATACCATGGAAACACAATAAAGCTTGATAAGCGTCAATTTTTTGTTGATGTTTTTAGTGACAAATCATAGATTACTTAATTATATTGTATTATTAGTATTATTATTACAACAAAATGCAAAATTTTTCAAATCAAGAACTAGCAGATATACATTTTGTTTATGGGTTCTGTAACGGCATTTCTACTGCTGCGTTAGTGGAATATCGAAGGAGATTTCCACAAAGAAGAATACCAAGTCGTTGGACTTTTTCAACGGTTCACAGAAATTTAGTTGAAAATGGATCTTTTCGAAGGGCTCGTGGACAAGGTCGGCCGATGGGAAACTATAATTGGGAAAATGCACTGAATTTGATGGAAGAGGACCCAAACCTAGCAACAAGAACGCTAGCTCAGCGCTGCAATATACCGAAGTCAATCGTAAGTTATATCACAGGTGAATTTCTAGAACGGTAACTTAACATTTTTTGTTTGTTTTAGATAGGAAGAATGGCGCAAATACAAGAGTTACACCCTTTCTATTACCAGCGAGTTCAAGATTTAAAACCTGAAGACTTTCCAAAAAGGCTTGTGTTCTCTCGTTGGATATTAAACAATGACAATATTTTAAGAAAAATTTTGTGGTCTGATGAAGCAACATTTTCTAGGGGCAAAGCATTCAACACACATAATACACATTACTGGGCACAAGAAAATCCAAGGGTTGTAAGAAAGACAAATTACCAGCATAGATTCTCAATTAATTTATGGGCAGGTATTATTGGAAACCACCTGATTGGCCCAATTGAAATTCCACAAAATTTAAATGCAGAAAGGTATTTGAATTTTCTACATAATCAACTTGGGGATTTATTAGATAATGTGCCACTAGATTTACGTTTGGGGCACTTCTTTCAACATGATGGAGCACCAGCTCACTACGGACGTCAAGTGAGGAATTGGCTTGAAGAAAATTACCCTAACAGGTGGATTGGTAGAGGTGGTCCCATAGCCTGGCCACCAAGATCACCTGATTTAAATCCCCTTGATTATTATTTTTGGGGACACATGACTGGTATGGTGTATGCAAAAAAATAGACTCAATAGAAGAACTGAGGCAGCGAATTAATAACGCGGCAAACACCATAAGAGAAAATCCTTTTCAAATTCTCCGTGCCTCACAAAACATAACACGCAGGTCTAGATTGTGCATCCAACAAAATGGAAACCATTTCGAACACTTGCTTAAGAATTAGTTTCCCGTGTGATTCACAATCAAATTTGATTTGCAATTTGTTATTCTTCTTTGTCTTATATTAAAATTCTCTTAAAATCTAAAATAAATATTTAAAAAACAAGGTAATCTAAAAATACGTTTAATTTGAAAACGTTACGTATATTTTAAAGTAACATTCTTTAATAAATATGCCTTGTCGCTAGTAAAACTTCTAATAAATTTGATGTTTTAATATTAAGTGTTTGCTGAGATATGCAAAAAAAAACTTAGCCTTTTCAACGGCTTTCAAAAACCCGAAATTTTTAAAATCGATTTTACTGGAAAATGGTGAATCCTACCGCAATGAAACAAGAGTACCTTTTTTCAACAAAAGGCTTTAATGTTTCTAAAAATTGCACCTGAAGTTAAAAAATCCTGCAAATAAAAAACTTAGGGCAATATTCTCCCAACTACCTACCCAGTGGGACGCCACTGGAAGAAATACAGTTAAGCTAAATAAACCGTTTTTTGCGTCTTATCATGGGTAAAACATGTATCAAATTTTGTTTCGATACCCTAATCGGTTTCTGAGATATTGTGAAAAAACCGCTTATCAGACCTCCAATTCGGGGGGCTCTAGCCCCATAACGAAGCGTTTTTGAAAGCATATTTATAGAGGATTTTAGTCTTATTTTTGGATGTACTTTATCTCCTTAAAATATTGTCAGCTAATTTCGGGACACCCTGTATAATACTACATAACATATATTATCATTTATTGAAAACATATAGAATATAAACAGTGGGCTAACTGCATATATTTTACCCTAGGGCCATCCTAAAACACTTCCCATAAGCTTACTGTACCGCCGTGAATTAAACAGTATTTACGGAGCCTGAAAGATACGGTGCTCTTGAAATTATATTTAACTCACGCGGCTTGTGTGGAGCAAGGCCGTGTGAATTATATTTACTTCACGTGGCAGTCAACGTGTTAACAATAAAATTTTATTATTACTTTAAGCTAAACCTTTTTAAATCAATTGTGTTGCTACACTAAAGTAAGTACGATACGTATTTGGTAAAAATGTCGGTTCCTTGCAGCCGATTTCATAGTATTTTTTTTTATCTCGTAGTAGTACCTATAGACCAGGGTTGATAATTTTTGAAACCAAAAAAAATAATAGTAGGATGAAACCCATTGGAAAAGGAAGAGAATATAACAAAAATTAAAGGAAAAATAAATTACGGACGATCCGAGGTCATAAAGGAGGGGTGAGTTTTTAAGGGTAGAAAACGATTTATCTCGATTTTCGGCAAAACTACAAGTCCTATGGAAAAACGTTAAATAGCAAAGTTGTATGTAGTAAAAATATCTACAACTTTTGTATTTACACTTTTTTCACATAACCTCAAAATTTATGTGAAAAATTCAAATAACCAAGCTTTTGCTTTTTTATTTTTATCTCTTACAAAAAAAATTTTTTATATACGAAATTTGGTAAAAACTTTCCTTTTTAAGTCCCAAATACACTGTAATTTTTTTGATTTAAAATATTTATTTTTTAACCTTATTTTGACTTAATATCGAAAAAGCAACCTAATTTTCAATCGAAAATTCTCACGTCAAAATATCTGCTTTTTTAAAAAAGTTGGTGGGCTTTTGTTCGTTGAAATCTCTACTTTCTGATGGTGTAAAAAATATATATATAACTTTTTTGTAAGAGATAAAAATAAAAAACCAAAAACTTGGTTATTTGAATTTTTCACATAAATTTTGAGGTTATGTGAAAAAAGTGTAAATACAAAAGTTCTAGATCTTTTTATTACCAACAACTTTGCCATTTAACGTTTTTCCATAGAACTTGTAGTTTTGCCGGAAATCGAGATAAATCGTTTTCTACCCTTAAAAACTCCCCCCCCCCCCCCCGCCCCTTTCCGACCTCGGATCGCCCGTAATTTATTTTCCCTTTCATTCTTGTTATACTCTTTTCCTTTTCCAATGGGTTTTATCCTACTATTGTTTTTTTTCACTTTTTACCATTTTCAAATAAATATTTCTGTGTCTAGTTCCATTTGAAATTTTTGAAAAAAAATTAAAAATAGGATGATTGATGATCGTGCATTATGCTCTCTAGCGGCGACAGATAAAAAAACTAGTCATAAATTTGTCTAAATGTTACTAAACAAAGAGTTATGAGTATTTCTTTTAAAAGAGGTTCCATCTTCTTCCCTCAGTCTAAATTGCGAGTTAGAGCAAATTTATTATTAAACCATAGTTTTGATATACCTAACTTTATTTGGCATATTATTGATAAAAACCGATAATTTTCTTAGTCATAGGTTGAAGCCCTTTAGTGGTAAATTTAGGAACTTGTAAATAAATTTCCAGCAATTACTCTTGATCGATTTTGTAATTGATTTTTTTATTTCAAATTTTGTGCTGAAGGGTTCCGGAGATATAGCCGGCGCGGCGTGCGTTTTTATTTCGTCACCCGGTACAAATTAGGAAAAATGAGCGCTTTATTTACGTTTTACTTTAGAACTTATTTACTCGATGAAAGCGAGAAAGAATTGAGCTCCTTTCTGGTGCCATGAATTTAAACCATCGAAAAATGATAAAATCTTGAAATGTATTTTTTTCACAACTACGATACTTTCGTTGCTGCAGGCGCGGATTCAAAGGAAGGGGTAGCGAACATAACCCCCCTCTCCGAATGATTCGCAAGGGTTGTTTACGTTAAATTATTGATAAAATACATGACAAAAGAAAGCAAAAGCCGTTTTCAATATAACTTAATCGCATGTTGCACAGAGCAACCCAATTTTAACTTTGGAGGCATGTTATATGAAACCGCTCGATAATTTTTTTTGCCCATGAGAGCTGTAGATCAGAAGATCGAAAACTAAAACATATCTAAAAACCAGGGGATTTCACTGAAACCGGATTTACATAAGGTTTTTGCATGGTCCTTTATCATCCATCCATATATCCATATCATCGCGATTGATTTGTTTATACATAGCAAATCTTGTGTCTCGGCCTTACGGGAATTTGTTTTGATTTATTTTGCGTGTTTTTAACTTGTTATTTGATAAGATCGGCTCTAGTCGCCCCCCACCCCCTTCGCAAAATCACGGATCCGCTACTGGTTTTTGTACCCGGTAATAAACATATGCAAAGTTTTAACGATAACATTAAACCGAAATTTATGACAGTCTTTTCATTATGGAAATAAAGGAGCCTTTTTCGGTCAGTGAAATATGTTGCGGTCCGTGCATTAGAAGTAACCATCAATTACTTTTTGCAAGAAAAGGTACATCACGAACCTTTTATTGCAGTGTCTGGGAGCACGTTATTCATCATTTTTATGATCTAAAAGCCACGAAGGGGCCCATGCTCATTCAGTTTAATGATTAAAATTTTACGGAACGATTCAAGATTCATGTACAATCGAGAAGAAAAAATATAGTTATAAATTAAAAATTATACAGCCCTCCAGCATATTATGTTTTCCTTGGGATGTTAGCATTGGCGTAAAAAACGCCTAACATTAATAAATATTCCCAAAAATGCTATAAGATTTTAACGTTTTAATAAAAGAAAAGTTGCAAAACTTCGGCAAAATCAGAAGTATTTAGCGATAAATTTTAAAACACAAGAGAAAACGACCTCCGGTTTTTGCAGTTCTCTTAACTAACTAGTTAGCTATAAAATAGAGCTAAAATAGTTTAATGGTTACATTTAAATTTTTTAAGAAATCGAAGCGACATAATCCAAATGTATTAATACCAACCACTTGATTGGTTCACTTTCCCTTATCATACCGTAAGTAGGTTGTATCGATAGTTACATTTTGGGGGCGCAATGATAAATACTGCTTCACCAAATCCACATAACTATTTCCATTATTGTCGGCAATAGTATAGAACGTCAGGTCTTTACTGTCTTAAATGGTCGGATAGTAAGAAGCAATATACGCTTCCTTCTTCTTTGATGTCATGTAAGCGTAAATCGCACAATTCACATATTCTACAAGAGCCAAAGATACCGCAAATATATCGCTAACACCTTTAAAAATAAATACGTAATGTCCTGTGCATCTGTGACAAACACCGTCTTTCTTGAATACATAATATGACTTCTTGGCTACGTCATTCTTGTTAATTGCCTTCATACATGAATGCACTTTTGCGAATATGTATTTTTATATCGAAAGTTTGTTAATCCTCAATATACTTTGCAGTTTCGAATGGATAGCCCAGATAGTCGACCCCTTGTACTGCTCAGTTATGTTCTGAAGTTTGGCAAGCACAACTTGTTAATCTATATCTGTTACCTTTTGCTCTTCCATCCATTTATTGACCTTGTCGTATTATTTTTAGGCGGCTTCCGATTCTTGCGATATTAACAGCGATACTGCTTTACTATTTAAGTGTTTAAACTTAATGTTAAAACTAAATTTTTTAAGCAACATAGGTACAACTGTGAAGACAACAATAATTATAATCTTTTGTATTTCAAAATCGCGCGTGTTTTATAAAGATCTTAATATCCACTCATACTTTGATATACTATTTCTGATGACCCTGTAATATATTATAGCAACTATATGCATATTATGTCAAATCCAAACTACATAATATACTCGGTTTTGAACAGGGTTAATACCTAAATTGATGTACAAAATTTCGTCATTCTCCGTTAAAGTTAAGCTTTCTAGCCAACAGACATACAGACCAACGGACATGGAAAATATGTTTTTCGCAATATAGGGGGACCCTAAGACGTCGGCTCTTTACCTCACATTTTTTTTTGGCTATTTCACTACTTTTTCTGCAATGAAAATAAAAAGCTCTTTAAAAAAGTCCAATCAATAGGACCTAAATTTCTGTCGAAAATACGCTTCATATTTGATAGCGACGGATAAATTTTAATTTCTGTCAGTTTTTCCATTAGCTCATGTTTCTTACATCAAAAACAAAAAATATAGCCATACGACCCACCTATAAATATATCAAAAACATATTGGCACTAAATCAAATTCTGCTGGAAGATTCCTGCTGTGCCCGGGGCCGCGCTTTTCCTTTTATATTTTGTTTTTCTAAGAAAAAATCTTTTGTATTGGTCGAATGTTTTTATTTTTTTCATGGGAATTTTCAATAATTTTTATTTTCATATAAAAAACCGTTTATAGATGACGATGATGTTATAATTTTCACGCAACACGCAAAAACGTTTAAGTTTCTTTTTTCACAATAACCTAATATTTTCTTTAACATTCTATTGTCAAAATTGCTATTTCATATTCTTATTTTCACTTGCCACCGCTATGAGTCAGACGTTGCCACGTTTTGCATACTCTACAGTCTATTCCATTGTGGAATATTCCAAATAATATTCCTACTGTTCTGGTAAAGTTAAAATTTGGATTAGCTGCTAGCCAACAGCTTTTCTTGAACCCAACATTATGCACCGTAGCATTGGAACATTCCCAAATAAAACTCAAAAGAAATAAGTTTTCGGATTCTTCGACAACAGCTTATTTTCTAGAGTAGAAATTGGTATATATTTTTACGTAATTCTATTGTATAACTAGCGAGGAACCTAGCGGACCTTTACATTTGACGTATTGTCGGCTTGTTATGATAGAATGAGATGTATATCTTGCTCTGTTGTCGTTAGACCGAACGGCGTTAAAAGTCTACCAACGATGTTGGGGATTTTGGGTTTTTTTTACTTCTATACCAAATGGCTAGGATAACTAATTCAAAAATAGTTACAGGCATTCGGCTGTCACTAAATATCACCAGTAAATTTAATTAAACAAGTATTTACTGAATCGCTAAAGGTTCAAACATTGCGTGTCGTCTATTGAATTTGGGACAAATCAATTCCTAAACTCCTAAAGGAGGCCAATTTATATTAGAATAAATTATTTGGCAAACTCCGCAAGTTACAGTGGCATTTTATGTGAGTATGAGTGGGTAAGTTATATGTGTAGATGCCCGCAATAAAGACAACATATCAATCAATGTTACCGGCATGAATAACGCATGGCGAGGCCATTATGGGCTTATTTGCTGCTACATAATTGCAGGAGGTATACACTTAAGTAATTCAGTAAAATTTAGAATTTCGTTTAGGTTGTACGTTGTACAATAATTTAGAATTATTTTATGTGGGTATTTTTCATTTTATGTCGTAAACTAATTAATTATTGCATTTAAAAATGCCACAATTATTTTAAATGATTTGTTTTTATTAGCTTATGGTGAAAAATAAAATTCTGATAATATGTACACACCTGCTCATCTATCCAGTAGATACTATGACATAAAATTTTGAAGTGCATCAAACACTTCATAAAACGGGTGTTACTAGCTCTTGGACTATATATTTTTCTTTGAAATTTCAAGAAATACACATTATTTTATTTTCAATTTATTTCAATTTTCAATTTCAATTTATTTAAATTATCAGATTCCACAATATTTCAATATACATTTGTCTTATTTTAACAGTCAACAGTAATTTGAGTGCACAATATGCCATAGTGGCTTGTGTATACACTACTTATATATGTGTTGTGATTTAAGACAATGTCCTTATTATCGTACATTTAATTATTCAGTAAGTATTTTTATAATTTTTTTTGATCTTATATTAGTCGCCACTGGTTTTGCGGTCATCATGTCACAGAGTTTATTTTGAAATAAACACAACAAACGAATTTGTCAATTTTCCTATTAGTGGGGACTGAGTATGATATTCCAACTTGATTTATTGATGGCTATTCGTGACACGCACCGACCAAAAAATTAGGAAAAATAACCACAAACATAAAAAATTTACCTCCGATCTCGAAGAGATAAAAACCAACAATCGCCACTATAGCAAACCCTACACGCCAAAATTACTGTCAATATACTATGAGCGGTATGCATCACCTGTCCTTAATTCAGATTGTCTTTTAATCCCGTTGTAAATAATTTTTGGGTACGTACCTAGATATGTTGCAACACGGTAGAAAAAATTTAAATCAGCTTAAAGTTAATTCTACAACCTGACAAAAAATATATATATAAAAAAAAAAACAAAAGAAAAACTTACCGAATAAGAAATGTAGCATAGTAGCATAATAGGGACATTGTCTTAAATCACAACACAAAATAAAGTGTATTGGTCGATATTCCAAAGGAAAACATAGATAGAATAAACTTTCCTATTTTGAAGTCGTGTTTTCTGGTCACTTTGGGTGTTTGTATTAAATAAATCTAGCAAGGGACGACCCAATTTTTCACCCGCTTTTTTTCCAAGGAAATCGTGGAAAGTCGCGAATGTTTTAAAAAACTGATTTTTATTGATTTTGAAACGCGATAAAGGATTAAAAAAACTGATCAACAACTGCTGATAACACACGTGACCTAACCTAACATCCAACTTACAAAAACTAAATGATAATGAAAATATATTAAAAAGTTAATATTTTCACAAGGAAAATGCCATCTGGTATCTAGTAGCTGTAGCAAAAATTAAAGACTGACCCGATTGGTACTAGTCGGCTAGACAAAATAAAGCACGTGAAAATCCACCAATCGCGGCACTATTTAAGGATCTGGTCAAGGCACAAAATCCCTAAGAGCCAGTAAGAGAGGGAGATATATTTATATCTCTATATAATTTATGCTACAACCTGGCCAGTCTTAAATTTTAAATCATTTACAAAATGAGACAAAATGTAGTATGAAAAAAATTGTTTGATGTAGGTAGGTCCATCGCACTGTGGGTTTCTTTCTTGTTTTTTTTTTTAATGTCACTCTTGCGGATTGTGATTCGGAAACGTATTGCTTAAAACGGGTTTTTCTTCAAAAGGCAACTTCGTTCTTTTCTTTGTAGTTTTAATGGATTATGCCGCCACCACTATACACGTATATTATTATCTTCATAATATACCTAGCTGTGTGTAGTGGCGGCGGCATTAGCCATAAAAACAAAAAAGAGCACAAACTGGGGATAGGAATGACTTTTGAAGAGAAACCAATTTTCTCATATTAACCTATGAAAAGAGCTGAGACTGGAACCGGAAGATTGGTTTAATTTATTTACAAATAAATGGATTACGAAAACCATTGTATTCTTTTAAAATTAGTAACCTCTCTTATCATCAAACAATGTTATTTTGATAATTGAGGACCTCGCTGCAAGAAGGATGCAGCTCCATTTTTGGGTTATTTTGAGTTGAAATCTACGGTATATGCAAAAAAAATTGGCGGATCGACTGGTACAAAATCGATGCAGCTCCGATAAGAAATGATGAAATTACACGCATTTATGTATCTGCCTCATCCGTTGTTTGGTGCAAGAAAGGTGCAGCTCCGGAGCTGCAAACCTGTCTATTTTTTTTTAGTTTTAGTTTTTTTTGTAGTTTATGTTCCATACTCTTTTGATTTTTGATACCTACTTAATAAAAAAGTTTTCACTGGCAACTTTGTTTTTTTTTTGACAAAGAATGTGGAAAGTAGGTACATATATTTTCACGTGTTTGGTGGAAGAAGGGTGCAGTTCCAAATTTTTTGCTAATTTTTTTCTCATTTCTCAAAGAATTGTAAGATTCAAAAGAGTCTGAAATATTGAATAAACCTCTCTATTATCGATTGGCGTTTTCTTTTTCAGTTTAAAATACAAGCATTTTTTCAATTTCCCAACAAGTACCAAAAATGGAGCTGCATCCTTCTTGCAGCAAGGTCCTCAGTTTAACCAATATGTTTCCTAATCACAGTCCGCAGGAGTGATAATAAAAAAAAAATCAAGAATGAAAAAGAATTGTTAATTTTTAGGTAGTTAATAATAGAGGCACCCCCGGGTGCCGACGAAAACACCTGTTCCATAAAACACTGTGCGTTATTTTTATTCGAGCCGACTGTTCGTCGAGCGGCACGTCGTGCGGCTCGTCGAGTAATGCAGCCAGCAGAGCAGCCTGCAAAGCCGCAGTCTGTGGGCTACTTAACGCGCGCTTTCACACACTCGTAGGTACGGTTTTGGTGTTTAGGTTTGACCTGTGGTTTTCTTTGTATCATGCTTAATTTTGCTTTAGTATTTGTTTCAACTTTGGCGAGGAAGGTGTGCTTGGTGATTTTAAAAATAATGTCGACCGAAATTGATACGTAATTGCTTATTTTGTCATGCAGTGGAAGCCCGTGGGGTAGAACCATAATGCCATGTCCCTACCTATACCTGTCCTACCACCTACAATTTATATTCCAATAATAAATAGCAAAGTATATTGGATACTGGAACGCAGTCGGACGCACTGTCGGGCTCCATCAAAGCAATTATGTTTAAATCGGTAACGTGGTTGTAGTGAGCTTAGCTCAGTATTACCGCTGTATCCGTGCAATTTTCCTCCAAAATTCAAAATCGCACACGCAGTCATTTTTTGTATAAATACTTTTACTAAATTTCCGAGCATGCACTTTTTGACCGCCCTGAGTTTTTTCCATTTTTCAATCAGGTAACGTCCGCCCTAGGTTCCTAATTTCCAATTTTTGTTCCATGTAGGTACAGGGTTATCCAACCAAGACTATTGCCAACCTCTAACCTATTTCGCGTTGATTTTTTAAGTTTATTATTTTAATAAGTAACATTTAAAGAAAATCAATATCGTCGGTACATTATTTATGTAGTATCTGATATATTACAAAAATATTAATTTATTTCATTGCTAATTTTGGGAGAATTGTATAGTGAAAGAACAATGAGTGACAATGACATAATAATGTTAAAAAAAATCTTACCTGATATTTTTTGCTATACAATTCTCCTAAAATAAGTTATGAAATTCCTTGATATTTATTAAATATGTCAATTATTACCTATAGAATATCAAGTCGATACTGATTTTCTTTAAATTTTGTATAAAAGCTAGAAAACATAAATAAATCTACGCGAAATAGGTTATAGGTTGGCAAGCATGTTGATACTCCCACCTTAAGGCATTTTCTCCCGCGAATTCGAATATCTTCAGCAAAAAACAATTGAACATCAAACAAAAGCACTAGGGGTCACTTTGATATTTTTTTAAATGGGATGCCGTATTTTTAATGAGCTTATCCGATTTCTCATATAAATTTTGATCTAAAATGATGGATTTTTAATTCAAAAACGCCTTTTTTCTTCAGTTTTAAATTCGGAAAATGTTCGTCTACCGTACGATTAATACCTGATAGATGGATACCCGTTTCACCTGTTCACCCTTTAACCCGCTTTAAAGCGTCCGTCAGTTAGACAAAATAATCAAGTGTCAAATTTCTATATATTTTTCACGAATTAATTACAAATTTATTTTGTTTGATTAAAGTTATTCACTTTAGTTTATAGTTTTTTCTAATATGTCATACTTTTTTTATACGTAGGCAATAATAGATTTGCAAAAACTACTAAATTTGTAATTAATTCGTGAAAAATATATAAAAATTTGACACTTGATTATTTTGTCTAACTGACGGACACTTTAAAGCAGGTTAAGGGGTGAACAGGTGAAACGGGTATCCATCTATCAGGTATTACTCGTACGGTAGACGAACATTTTCCGAATTTAAAACTGAAGAAAAAAGGCGTTTTTGAATTAAAAATCCAACATTTAAGATCAAAATTTATATGAAAAATCGGATAAGCTCATTAAAAATACGGCATCCCATTTAAAAAAATATCAAAGTGACCCCTAGTACTTTTGTTTAATGTTCAATTGTTTTTTGCTGAAGATATTCGAATTCGCGGGAGAAAATGACTTAAGATGGCTATTTCAGTTTTTTTATAAAAGTACAGGAAAAGTCAAAAAATCGCCTTGTCTAGTCTTGGTTGGATAACCCTGTACATTGTCTAAAATGTATTGTCCATTAAAAAAACCAATCGTATTCATAACTTTTAAATTATGAAAAGTTTGAAATAAAATTAATTGGTTTAAAGGCTGATTACGTCTTTAAGAAGCAAAGGGTTTACCCAAAGTGTCTTATTACGATTACGTCGCTTTGTCCCTTTCTGTTTAAATACCACAAAGCTATAATAGCATTTGTATTACGATCCATCACCGAAAATATCGCGAATCATGGACTAAAATTGTCCTCATTTCGTCAGGTTTAAGACCTGACAGGCAAACCTGATAGTGTGCAAAGCCTGTTAGCTTTCAATATTGGGTAATTTTGAAAATATTGACTTCACACCTCTCGTAATTCCGTTAACTTATTAAATAGGAAAAGCGTTTTATCAAGTTTTTACGTATAGAGTTCAGTGATTTGTTTGCAATTAAATTTCAATATTCTGGTGTTGTAAGTGTTGTTTAAAAGTAAACGCTAGTGATGCATCCGCCATGTCATGTTCTTACCAACATTTCGTTTATTTTATTTTTAAATAATTTATTAAATATATATGAGGGGTTTCTTCCAAAAACTAGAAAAGTTCAAAAAAATGTATATATATTTTCTTTTTCTTTTAATTAAAAACCTATGTTTTAATAAATTTAATATTTTTTTCAATGTTTAGCTTTATCAGTCCAACTTTCTTATCGTTATGTTTTTCCACAAAAAATTATATTATAATTTGTATCTCAAAAATGATTAGAGATAGGTATGGGGGTATGGGTTATTAACAACAAAAGTTATACAGGCTGTTATATTTAAAATCCTAGAGTTGACTCCAACTTCCGGTAAAACCGGAAGGGGTACCTACAAACGTCAAAATAAATTATTTTTAAATTTAAAACTTAGCTTCAAACTTTTAAAAAGATAGCTTTACTCGTTTTCGAGATATGCCACTCAACGTAAATCATTCTGTATAGCATGCCCGTTTTCAAAAATATTTCTAATAACAGCTCGACAGGCTGCTATTCTAATAGGTACCTAACTTCAGAGAAAAATTGGACCAATCCCACTAAAGTTATGTGTTTAGAATATTTTTTTTAAAACGTTATTTTGTTAAATTTTGCGAATTTTCTAGGCACACACACGCTTTGTGTACATATAACTCCCATAATAATATATCCAATTTTCTAAAATAATTATAATTGAAAATACCTAAACCATGTGCTTTTGTGTAACGCTTCTACTTCCATTATTCAATATTTAAAATATATGTCCGAGAAATAAGGCCAAATTTCACAAAAATCAAACATATAAGATTGCGTGTCAGCTTTGACACCGCCAATAATTACTTTTTCCCAAAATAAACGAAACAAACAAATTTCCTGTCAATTTTTCTCTCCAACTAGGTCAACTTTATTTATTTGATAACTTTTATCCTGAAAAATCAAAAATAATATAATAAAAGCATGTTAGATCGAACGACAATAAAGCAAATAAATATCATGAATCTTATTCATAAACGTACTTTTGCGTTGATCCGACATCTCTGTGTATAGAGGACATTCTATCATATGACATGTCTATGATCACTTACATGTAAAATGAAAATCCAGGCACCAAATCGGTTACTTTATGGACCTCTGTTAGGTACTGCCTTGTAATATTGTTTTGTAAATAAGGTACCTAAGCCAATTATTGCCACCCTAAGGAATTTTTATTTTTCATTTCAAGATTTTCAACTAGATCAACCTGTGCGTAATGAAAAGCATTCTACAGCATGTCCTCTTATATGGAAAGCATACCATATATTTGTAATTTCAATTATTTTTTTTATTTTATCATTTTTAAAAAACATTGCAAAATGACAATATTTGGAACATGTAACCCAAATATTGCCATGTAGTAGCAATATTAGGAATACCACTAAAAACACTGAAATAAGCAAAATAACAAACAGAACTTTATTTATATTTAGGTAGGTACACTTCATAATATCGTAAATGCTACCCAGCTACAAAATGAAAAGGAAGTTTCTTATAAAAAATCAAAATAAAATATAACATTCTTAAAAAAAAACATTGTCTCACTGGACAAATAAAAATTCGATTGTCAGTCTTAGTCAGGCCAACACATTCTTCGTGGACATATCTGTTACATAGAGAACACAACGTCATATCGATTTGCATTTCTATTTTGCATAGGAAACAGAACCAATAAGACTCAACCACAAGCGACGATTTTCTTGTACGACTTCTTTTGGAGCAGATTTCGTGTGTACGACTTTTTGCTTAGGAGAGAATAAATCTCTCATTAGTGTTTGGGTCCTTGAATTAATAGCAGGCTTCCTTTGTGATGACGAAACTTTTATTTCAGGAGTAACCAAAAAACCCATGTCATTGAACGATGTATTCAAATCTGTGTAGGATGCATCACGAAGGGAAGCTTCTAAATCTGGCAATAATCGTTAGTTATCATCCTTGGGTAATCAGCACATTTTTTTTTGAAAAATAATATATTATTATTATGATTAATTTGTGGTCAACAAATTATTTCTTTGCCACATATTAATTATAAATTAAATTACATAAGCCAAAAAATATACATATATGCCAAATATTGCCATGGCAATATTTGGTCTACTTAAGGATGGCAATATTAGGTACCCGTGAATCCACTGGACAAAACTAAGGATTTCAAGAAACACCTTTATATTAAACATAACAATACTACACCAACAAAACGTGTACTATAGGACTTTCCTTGTCTAATTTCTTGCACCTTTTATTTTAATTGGAAAGCCGATACAACGTCAAACAAATGACAATTTTTTTATAACAAGAGCAAACAAAAAGCAGTATCTACGGTTCCGATGCTTTACGCAGACTGGAAACTTTTCTGGTACGTTCAATAAGTTGATTTCATTCCTAAGAATGGTTTAGTACGTATATCGGCCGCAAGAGTAATGACGTCATGATTTTGGCTTGGGTGGCAATATTAGGAACATAGCAATATATGGCTTAGGTACCTTATTTTTATTTACACATCACGTAAAAACGTTTAAATTACATTACTATTTTCACAATAACCTAACATTTTTTTATCATTTAAATGTCAAAATTCAAAAATTGTTTTATTTCATTTTCTTATTTTCACTTGCTGCCCCTAGGACTGTAAAGTTACATTTTTAATGGGCTGCCAGCCAACAGCTTTTCTTAAAACTGGCAGTATGCGCCGCCATAGCACTGAGAAATTCTTAATAGTTACAAACTGAGTCAATTTAATCTAAAATAAATCCTTAAGGGAGTAAGGGTTTAAAACTGGTGGACCTATGCGTTTAACGTCCTGTCGACTTGCTATGATTAATATGATGAGATGTCTATAACTTTATATAATTTTAGTGTTAGTATATAGTTTGAAAAAACATGCGATTAAAAAACTGGGGAGGTGCTTATTAAGAGAAAGGAACTCACTCTCGACCAATGATCACTAAGATGTTTTCTCATTTATCCCGTGTCATACTGAAAAGACTTCTGCAGGAATCTGATATAAGATCTCTGAACGATGATATCTAGACTGGTAATCTAGAGGTTCTGGGTTCAAATCCCAGGCGTGACGTAAAACTTTTCCAATTTTAAAAAAAAATTTAGTGACATTAAATTTCTATTTGGTAATTTTCTGTATTTCCATAATATTTTTCCATCTAAATACAAAATTAGTGAGATTAAAGAAACTAACCTTGTGTTATTGGTGTAACGCTTCTACTCCCATTATTGGTTTCGTTCAGTTTTCAAAAAAACACATTCGAGAAAAGAAAACTAAATTTCACCAAAAACTATTCAGCATATTTTTTTTTGTTTTAATACCACCACTGTTCACTTTATTCCGAAATAAGTAAAACAAATAATTTTTCTGTCAATATTTTTATTAGCCAATTTTATTCATTTAATGTTTTTCACCCGAAAAAACAACAGAAACCATATGGACGTTAGAAAAATCCACCTATGACCTCATATATATCAAAAAACAATCGACTATCGGCACTAAATCATATCCACCTGAGAGATTCCTGCTGTGTCCTCCCCTTCGCGCGCGCGAGGCACGTGTCACAGAGAGCACGCGACGACCGCCAACAGAACCGTAGTGATAAGTGCCGTCCTCCTAAGCTTGGCAGGACTGCGAACTGCGACCGACTGAGCGAAAAACGGACGCGAAAGCTCCACTAGGTCCTGCGGAAGCTGTGCTGCAGGAGTAGGAGAGATGTCGCAGGAACGAAGAAGAGTCAGATCCTGCGAGCATTCATTCATAATGACGCCAGTGGTCGGCGCCGGCAGCAGGAAATTATACCTGTTTATGTTTTGTAGCCACTAAATCAACTGAGTTACACAATTACACATGTACAGAAGTATATAAAATAATGTGCATGTAATAATGTTTGTAGGACTTCGTTCACTACAATGTTTGTCGACTTGATTCACTAAAAATGTCTAGGTACAGACCTCCTTAAAGCTGCGGGCATGCGCATAATGTTAGAACCTTTTCGAATGTGCTGGCCCATACCACAGATTTGATTATCTAAATTTTTTACAGCATCAATAGTTTATAGCGAGTCTAGTGCACATTTCACCAGAGATCTTCATTTATTGTACTTATCTAAGTTTTGTATAATATTATGTTTAATCTTTAATTTATCTATGCATTAAATTAACGTAAATTTAATATATAGATGTGATGCCCGAATGTTTATGCAGTGTAATACGGTATATATTTTTACTTTATATACTTAAGTTAGTAATGTCCAAATATTCTTTATATTTGTAAAAATGTATAGTATATTCTAGGAGAGATAGGTACCTACTTGATAGCTTGATTTAGAACACCAGCTATAAATACCTAGGAATCATTATTAACTGGCCATCTAAAGTTGAACAATCATGTTATAATGAGTTTAAGAGTTTATGGAAATTATGGAATACATTCTACATGCTACGAGAATTGTTGAATAAGAAACATTTAGTTTGTACTTAAATACATACTGCTGGTCTAGGGTGGAATTAATACAAGACACTGCTATAACTTGTACAGATTATTTAGCTTATGAATCTTAAAATTCAAACCTAAACTCCATCACACCTCATTACTATACTCTGAGGATATTACAATATACATAATATATTAAATCTTAGATATCTTTATATTTTGATTATTGGTAAATTTATGTTAAAAATTAATAACCTGAGCATAACTCGTAAATAGACTAATAGGAAACTTAAACAAAAACACTTAATGTAAAAACGATAGTCCACTAATCTCCTCTATATAGGTAAGTTCTAAAATATAGAACTCTGTGAACATTCGTTAAATAATCAAAACTTTAACAAAAAATGCTCTATGTATAGGTACCTAGGTATATTTTTTATAATACGAAATATTATACATTTAAGTTGATCACACAATTCTATTAAAGGTAATATTTCATATTTCTGTCGATAGGGTGCTAGATTTGTAATTTTAATTGTTGGGAGCTCGTATTTGTTTCCTACATGTATGTATTTTTGTGCATTCATTTCATACCTACAACACATACATATCAGGCGTTCTTCTGATTATGTTGAACCTTGACCATTCTTATACACTGCAGTGAATTGTTACAAGTGTAATTTTAAATAAATAAATAAATAAATAAATAAATAAATATAGGTACTTAAATATTAAAAATAATTTTGATACTGTAGCTTTTTTTAATGATCTCGTAGAAGAATCATGAGAACATATTATAAAATTAATTAGTTTTCCTATACACATAGGTACCATGCGAATGTAAATTATAATGGCAACGCAGCATTAAACTTGAAACATGCGCTGGCGGTGGGAATTCAATTTCTGATCCAAAACTGATCAATCTGTCGTCGAAAAATAACATAACTGGAGAGAAGGAACCAGGCTTCATCAAAAAAAATTTAAGGTATAATTAATCATTTATTTCCAATAAATATTGGGTAAACTATTGAGAGTAATTCCTTCGTCTTTCAATATCTGCGGCTTGTATTTCTTGGAATACTTGCATTTTATTAGGAAATAAATTTAGCTGCTTCTTAAGAATAGTCCTGCATGTTTCATAAGATCTTCCCACTCCTTGCACAATTTATTGGTGTATTTTACATTATTTCACGAACGTTTGCAACAAGTTCTTCTGTTCTTACAAATGGTCTTCCTGCTCCTTTTTTGTGTTGTATATAGAACCTGTTTCCCTAAACACAAGAAGGGTTCTTTTCAGGCAATAATAAAAAATCCACAACAATAAAAGCAACGTTAGGAAAATGTTCGTGAAAATCGTCCATGCACAAATCCGGGTTGTATTGCCACTCACCATTTACTCCAACCCTGTTTCGAAAATACGCTTCAACCATTAATGTTTTGTGCTTCCGTAAAGCCCATTCTGTGAATTGTTCAAGAAATTGGAAAAATTAGCGATGAATCAAATTACTTGTAATGACTCAAAGATGACGAAATAACTGATTGATTGTTAATTTACGTAGTTACTGCTACCCAACAGGTATTAAGCTCTACGGCTAAGCATTACGTCCTTAGATGCAAGGCCCTCTTTGACTTTGATGCAAATAATTTTTGCTTACACGGTACTATATTTTAAATACCTACAACGGCCCGCCAATATGTCAACATGAGTTTGTAATACGAATCAACACGCCGCGCCGGCCGCATATACAGTAACAGCACGCGGGCTAGAAAATCCGACTTTCCGAAGTCCTGGCTAGTAACGACACTCGCGCTAGCAGCAGTTACAGTAATAGCACGCGAGGTATAAAAAGGTATATCGGCAATCGGTTTGTTCGTTGTTAGCAGAGCTTTTTTTTTAAATCCAATTAATTTCATAATATTTCATAAAATATTAATTAAATTTAAAAAATTCACGGTCCTTTACAAAGATGCAACCGGGGAGGACATTAAAAATGCCGAAGCAGAGTGCAACGCTTATGACTATTATTGTGAGATTTGACATCTGCGAAAACTCATAGATTTGGGGGGTATAAAACAGGGTTGGTACATATCATGTTTATATTAATATTCAAAAATTCGATATCTATACCTACATATACCGGAAATAAATATATCAAATTTGGATATTTATTTATATTTTTAAACGATTTCATCTGTTTTGTACTTAAAAAATTTGATAAAATTTTAATATTCAAAATTACTTAATTTAATAAGTTATCAACCTTTAAATTTGTATTTTAATTCTATTCTATTTAATGATAGTTGCAATTACAATATCAAGTTCTATTAATACCTTGTATAGGAATGTAAAATGTAGGTAAAAATACTAGTTTATGAATATGAACACATCATATATTTTTGCATTTAACTATGATTCAACTAAAAATAAAAATTGAGAACGGAACAACAGCCAAAAGAAAACTAAAATATTATTTCTAACATAAAACTATAAAACGCGTAACAAAGGCGGGCTGGGAACAAGTAAGTTTATCCCAGGTTTTATTCAGTCTGAGTAATGGTTGGTCGGAATATAGATTTGAATGTAATATTTAGTTGATCAAATTTTTATAAGTCCAACTTTCAAAATTTAATAAATCGAACCGTTTTCAAATTAGGTTTTTTTTCGAAAACAAACGTTCACTTTTAACACCCTGTATATCTAGAACGAGTAACATTTCTAAAAAACTTAAATGACGTAGGTAATTGATCTAGTTTGATGTCTAGTATCTCCAGTTACTCTATGGCCCATAAGTTATATAGGACATCCTGTATATCAGGGTATTTATCACTGATATTATACAGGGTGTTAATTAATTAAGTACCTAAACTTTATGTAATTAATTTTTGATCGATTCTAAGACCAAAAGTTCATATAATTATAGGTCCGCAAGAGCTCCGTTTTGTAGATACAGAGTGTTCAACTTTTTTAAAATATTTACTTTTTTCTAAAATATTATTGAATGGTAACAGCTACTTCATTGAAGCTTGTGACACACAAATAAATATTTAAAGGCTACATTTTGCAAGTATTAATATATTTTTAATTCAACCGCGAGCGTAGATATGGGTAACGGTATTAAGACTTTCAAGCAAAAAATGGCACGCCACTGATTGTTTTAAACTTTTAAAGCATTATCTAGTAAGCCAGGCATAAAAAGTGTCTCTTGATAATTTTTGATTGGGCATATCTTTTTCAAGAAAATTTCCTTATTAGATTTTCATGCACGCCTCTGGAGAAATTTAATTGTGAATCAAAATTGCTCAGATCTCAACAAAAATAAAGTACCAGATGCATCTTATAAAAATAAATTTAATAACTTATGAAATCCTTTCGGGAACCGTTTGATTTCCAGAATAAAAGAACATTATTTTCTTTTTTAAATTATTTTATTAATAATTTTAACATATGAAAACTAAAATATTTCTTAAAATTGGCTAGAAACTAAGTATTTTCTTTTTAGTTGATTTCTAAGCAATGATTCGCACTTAAATTTGTCCATAGGCGTACATAAAAACCTAATAAGTAAATTTTCTCGAAAAGGGCTAATCTAATCAAAAATTATAAAGATGCACTTTTTGTGTACATACTAAGCAAAAGCAAAAATGATTTCTTACATTGGTTTCCGATATACAGCGTGCCAAAGTTTTTTTTTGGTTTTATTATTATTCCTTTAGAATTTTTAGGAATGATTAATTCAAATTTTGCACAAATAATATATTTACCAGAATCGACGAACTACGAATCGTTTTTAATATTTGAAATAATCTAGAGGTACCTCCTTTTCTTGTGGTCATGACCCCTTTATGCCCCCCCCCCCCCAATTTACTTAAAACGACGTCACTGATTAAGTTTAAGAACAAAATCTAATTCATTATTTTATTCTTTAACGTTTACCATTACCTGTCGTAAAGTTTTTCACTATCTTTTACGGCCTAGAAGTGATTTTGAGAACAATTAAATTAAATAATGCATTGTTAGTATGTATTAGATAATTTGCAAGTGGTAAAAGTATTGTTGGACACAGGGTCCATATGATAAAAATAATCCAATATTAACAATACATTCTTTAATTGTTCTCAAAATAACTTCTAGGCTGTAAGAGATAGTGAAAAACTTCAAGAAAAGTAAAAGTTGAAAAATAAATTGGTAAATCATATTTTCTTCTTAAACTTAGCCATTGACGTCGTAATAAGTAAATTGTGGGGCGTAAAGGGGTCATGAACCCAAAAAAAACGAGGACTCTGTAGATTATTTTAAATAATAGTTACGTTCGTTCGGAGACAGTCAGTGGTAAATCTATTATTTGTGCAAAATTTAAATTAATTCATCCTTAAACTTCTTAAGAAATATTAAAATAACAAAAAAAAAAAGGTTTAGCACCCTGTATATCGGAAACCCAAACAAACTCGTTTATCAAAATTAATAATTCGTTCGTGTGCTTTACCCCACCCAGCACCCCAATTTGCTCCACGGGTACCGAAAGTTTGTTATTTTTAATAAATAGTTTTGTTGTCAAATTGACACCTGTTTAAATTAAATATAGTGTGCTTTGTATTTCCACACTCGTGTTGAAATATTTTTTTTAACACGCGTGTGATATTTAGCACTTTCTAGCCAAGTTAACCCTGCTGTTATTATCATTTTCGTAGGTGGTCGTAGGAAAAAAAAATCAAACTTACGTTGGTCGTATTTTACGAGTTTCTGCGGATCGCAAATATAATAATGAACAAAACAATAACAAACAATAAGCAAAACAAAAAAAAAATGGAACATTTAGGATTCATCAACTAACGATCGAATATCGAATCATCAACTCAGAATCGCGCATTGCTTCGTCTACGTTAGTGGATTTTCGCTCGATCCTCCTGTCGCGGTCGGACGGCTAGACTCAAGTAATTTTAACTCGGTGTCGTTAGACTGTGGTGTGACGTCCGGGATTAATGTCCCGCAATAATTTCGAATTGTGTACCTCTACTATACGTGCTCGTGCGATAATATAAACATTTTCAATGTTAAAAATGCTCTGCTAACAACGAACAAACCGATTGCCGATATACCTTTTTATACCTCAAGTGCTATTACTGTAACTGCTGCTAGCGCGAGTGTCGTTACTAGCCACCACTTGAGGAAGTCACGTGCCATTACTGATTATGATTTCGGCGATCCGAGCTGAAACGAAGTTTCTAGCCCGCGTGCCGCGTACTGTTACTGTATATGCGCGCCGGCCGTGCAAAATCAAATATGTGGTTATTTATGAACCGAATTTCGATACCAGGGGTCTGTGTACCACATCAACTATCGATATGAAAAAGTTCTAACCTAATGCGCATGTGCGCAGCTAAAGGAGGTATGTACCTAGGCGCCGGTCGATTTACTTGCAGTAGTAGAAGAGATGCGCCGAAAACGAGATCCGACGAATCCTGCAAGCTTTATTAATAATAATTCAAGTGATAGGCGCAATGATGGGACGGCGTTGAAAGCAGAAAAAAATTTAAAGGATATTTTGAGGACTAGCCTGTCCATCCTACCCTCTCTACGATACCATCATTTCTTTTCAGAAAAGGGTCACGGTCATCGAATAAAGACATAATATCTGGTACATAATCTGGACGCTGTGTTAAGGTTCGATAGGCATGTGGATGCGATTGCGGAGAAACTGTCAGGATATACCCACCTGCTTAGAAATCTGGTTGAGGCCCTTTCCTACAGCGCTTGTTCTGGTTTTCCACGCTGTCTTTTAGACGGCTTCTTGTGCGATACTGACCTGGGCGCACTCCTGATGTTGAAATTGCAGCGAAAGGCTGTGCGCATCATTGCGGTTTAAGGTTATAGGGAGAACGTTAGGAAATCTTTTGGGAATGTAAGGATACTTACGATACCATCTATCTACGAACGTCTTTTATTTGCCTATATGCGCAGCGATACAATACAGACAACTTGTACCATTAATACGGAACAAGGCAGGGAAATCACATTAGGACTGAATTTTAAAAACTCCATAGAACCAAATTTTTGGTAAATTATTATTGCCCCCAATGATCTGGTACCTATAGATAGCACATAATAATGTCATTCATAAAAGCTATTAAAATGTGTTGCGACATGATTTGTAGAAGAGAGGAGGTGAATAGCTGGGTGGGGCAAGTAGTGGGGATTACATCGGAGTGGCCGGAGTTATCTTTGAATGAGACCTTGCTACTATAGAAGAAACCTGACCTACAAATTACCCAACTTTCTATTTACTCACCCAGGAAAAGTAACTGCAGAATTATTATTTGCCGAATTCTCGCATACTTGGTATTTGCGACTCATCTTAATTATAATTCAAAAAATATCATAAAACACTAAAAACACAGCAATTATTACAAAAAACCAATAAACTGAAAATTTGTCTAAACCGCTGTCAAAGAATCACCAAACGTAAATAGGTTCGATATACAACAATGCATTGAAAAAATCGATATTTTCAATGCGATGTATCGTTTTTAAGGGATGCGTCGAGGCTGTTCAGTCCTTGTAGTGAATCGGTTATACCTTTCTGGTGCCTTTGGAAGGTGAAGTATGGTGGACGGTTGCCAGGAAAGAAATAACAGAAAAGTCAATTTTTGAAGGAGGTTGTTGTAAATTATTTAGTAAATTGTAGGCAGAAAATAAATAATTCAAGGATTCAAATGGTTTTACATTTATATCAGTAAGAGAAAATAAAGATGCGAAGTCGCATCAACTATTGGTGACCCCGACGTGATCGAAAGTACAATTCCATTCCAGACCAAACAATGGTGTTGAAGGCTAATTAAAAATTGCTTAAAAAAGGGAAGGGTAAATCGATTTGAAGTATTTAACTCCGTAATATTTTTCTTTCATCCCTTAAATCCCATTCCATCTCATGGGCCATTGCTTGCTACAAGTGTAAATAAAGGGAAAATTTGTAGTGGCATATTTATAACTTTTAGTCCCAAGGATATTTGGGAAGGAAGGTATTGCCACTTTGGATTTTGACAATTTGTCAGGTTTTGACAATTTGTCAGGTTTTGACAACTTGTCAGATTTAGCCTGTCAACTTTGACATTGTAAAGTATTCATCTTTTATTCTAGTTCATATAGGTTAATATATGCTAAAAAATTATGGTTTAAATCGCATAAAATAAATATTATCATTTTTACGAGGTTTCCATCAAGATTTTGGATCTGTATGCATTAATAATCGTGCTGGTTTAAAACTTTCAAATTAAATATCAATATCGCATTACGGATAATTGCAATTTGCAGTTTATCATTCTTTAAATCAAATATTGTTAAATATCGTACCTTGAGGTAGTATATCACATCGAAATGATAATTAATGTTTAGCTGATTATCAGAAATCGTAAAGGTTTAAAATATCGAAGCATATTGTATATTTAAATCGTAATTATCCACCATAATATATAATAATCGTGTTGTTTTTGAAATTAATCGAAAGGTATATCCATTTACAAGTGTTAAGCTATTACACACAATGGGTAAGCAGAAGGGCACATCAGATGCTCAATTACAAGTTAATTTAAAGCGATTGATTATGAAACGCAATCAAAAGTTAAAGCAATTTACAGAATTTGATGACTTTTTGGAAAGGTTACTGAAGTTGATTTATTAGAATTAACAATACGTATATCCAAAATAGAACTTTTATTAGACGAAATTAGTGAAATCAATCTTGAACTACAAATTTTAGATGAAGACATAGTGCCTGATGATAAATTTGTTACAAATTTTTATTATTCGTTAGGAAAATCGAAAAATTTAGTAAAAGAATTTGAATCAAAAAATTTAAAGAATCATAGTTCAGATAAAAATATAAATATGCCGCTCCAGGGGACGAGCACAGGATTTTTTAATTCAGGGGTAGTAAGTAGTGCGAAATTACCCAGTTTAGGAATTACTATATTTCGTGGGAAATACAATAAGTGGACTCAGTTTAGAGAAACGTTTGTCACTTTAATCGAAAATAATTCTTGTCTGGATCCTATTCAAAAATTGTATTACTTATTAGATTCTCTGGAAGGCGAAGCTAAAAATGTATTGGAATCCAGTCATTATTCAATCACATTTGAGGGCTTTAGTCCATCAGTTTCTGAAACATCCCATTTATTATTACGCAAGGTAGTTGATAATTTACAAGGAAACATTCGTGCTCTAAAGGCTCTCGGAGAACCTGTAAAATATTGGGATATAGGCTAATAATTTTTGTGATGTCTAGGAAACTTGATAACGAAACAAAAGGGCAATGGGAAGAGGCACATATTTCTAGGTTTAATGGTAATTCTTCTTTACAGGATTTTACGCATTTCTTGACAAATAAATGTCAAATTTTGGAAACAGTAAATATAAATTTAAGACCAGCTTATTTTACTCAAAATAGGTGAAATAAGCCCAGGAACTTATCGCATTCGACAATTGGAAGATTTGATGGTATCATGCGAATTATGCAAGGGTCCTCACTTCATATATCGATGTAAAATTCTTTTAGATTTATCAGATAGCGAAAGGTTGGAAAAAATAAAGCAGTTGAAGTTATGTGTTAACTGTTTAAGATCAAATCATTTTGTTCGTGACTGTTTTGCCAAAGGATGTAAAAGGTGTAATAAGAAGCATAATACGCTGTTACATCCAGACTCCAAATTTTTACAAAATAATATTTTAAACTCGACGGTTAGAGATTTACATCCGGAAAGAACTCAAGAAAATTTGGATGAGGAAACGAGAGATTTCTCTGTAACAGCAACATCGTATAATTTTCCTAAGGCAATTAATCAGATACTTTTGGCTACCGCAGTGGTTTATATTAAGGACAATAAAAATAACTATATAAAATGTAGAGCGTTATTGGATAACGGTTCACAAATGAATTTCATTACTGATGATTTAACTAAAAGGTTAGGTCTACCTGAGCAAAAGGTAAATGTTCCTTTTTCAGGAGTAAACCAGATGGTTACAAAGGTAAGTAAAAGAACAAATGCTACTATTAAATCGATGTATAATGAATTCGCCTCAACTATTTCATGTCTCATTTTAGCAGGTATAACGTCAAATATCCCAACTAGTTCATTTGACAAATGGAATCTTAAGATACCAGCTAATTTAAGATTGGGAGATCCAGATTTTAACGTAAGTTCAAGAATTGACCTATTAATTGGTGCAGGTATATTTTTTGATTTACTTTGTGCAGGTCAGATTAAACTTAATCGGGGTGAACCAATTTTACGAAAAAGTTTGTTGGGATGGATAATATCAGGCTGCTTATTAGATAACAGTGGTTGTAATGTTGAAGGGGGAGTTTGTCATTATGTTAACAGTGAAAATGTACAGGTTAAGCTGAAACTTGAAGAGTTAAATACAAAACATTTTTATTCAAGGGAGGAGTGTGAGTGCGAGCAACTTTTTAATGATACTACAACACGTGATGAATTTGGTAGATTTTGTGTAACGCTGCCAGTAAAGAATAATGTTAAGCATTTAGGCGAATCTTCTACTTTGGCAAAAATTAAGTTTGATAATTTGGAGAGAAAGTTTAAAAAAAAGAATTTACTCAGATAATGCAACTAACTTTGTTGGTTGTAATAACGAACTTAAAAAAGTTATACGCGAATTGTTGGCTAAACTAGGTAAGGATAATGATATGGTTACTAACTGTTTAAAAAATTCAATCGAGTGGCAATATATCCCTGCAAGATCTCTCTTGTATTAAATCAGCAAAATATCATGTTACGCGAATTGTGGGCAAGGTAAATCTTACATTTGAAGATTTGTCCACAGTATTTACACAAGTAGAAGCGGTGTTAAATTCACGTCCCTTAACCCCATTATCAAGTGATCCTAACGATCTATCTGTTTTGACTCCTGGCCATTTTTTGATTGGAGATTCTTTAAATGCACTACCTCAAAGGGACGTTACCGAAATTCCTTTGAATCGATTATCCTGTTACCATTTGCCGCAGCAAATGGTCCAACAATTTTGGAAAAGGTGGTCAATGAAATACCTTACTAGTTTACAGCAGAGAAATAAATGGCATGATGAATGCAAAAATCTGAAGGTTGGATCATTAGTTTTACTTAAAGATGAAAATTTCACGCCATTAAACTGGAGGATGGGAAGAATTGAAGCGCTTCATCCAGGCAAGGACGAATTGATACGGGTTATAAGTATCCGTACTGGAAGTGGTATTATTAAGAGGGCTATTCAACGAGTGTGTGTTCTCCCGATTGAAGCATAAGATGCAATAGACAATGTTTTTTTTTTTTTGGTTGGTTATCGAGTTAGTTGAAAAACATTTTTTCAAGGCCGGCGGTATGTTCAGTCCTTGTAGTGAATCGGTTATACCCAACGAAATAAGAATACAAAGGAAGTAGGGTATGGTAGATTGACAGTTGTCCGGGATGGGGTCTGATGGCAGCAACATTTAACGCATGCGCGTTTCCGGTCCACCTGTGGCGTATCATTAAAATGGTAATAACAAAATGATTAATAAAATTTGATTTGACGAAAAAAATATTTAGATTCATATATACCTATAAGATACATTAAGGTTGGTGTAATAAAACAATACAAATATTTCTTTTAATTATTTATTTAAATAAGGTAACGGAGGTGAAAGGGTCCTTAATGTAAATATCTGGTTAAATAACTAAAAAACATCTGTTATTATACATTAAAAAAAATTGTAGAAAACAAATTGTTTCAGATAATAAATACTGATGAAGGCAAAATTATTGCCAAAACGTCTACGTTAAAAAATAAAATTAAAAAAAAACCTTACTCTTTCTTCATGAACCAAATCACAAAATATAATATAATATAGTCCTGTTTATTATACACGTAGGGAAAATGTTTGTCCGCCCATCTCTTAGTAATAAGTTACCATAGTACAAATATAAAGTATCGCAAAGCAAACAGAGGTAGGTAGATTATGTTTCCCCCGCTCCATCATATTGCATCTCGCTCATGGCACTCGCTCTGGTGGCACGCCGCGCCGCTTCTATCAAATAGAATATAGATATTCATTCTTTCGTACGTTGCCGCCTGAATGAAAGGATCAGGATCAAGCAAAACGCATCGAGCCAGCCAGATCCGATGCGATGGAGTAGGGGAAACATAATCTACCTATTTCTGTTTACTTTGCGATACTTCATATTTTGTACTATTCTAACTTATTACTAAGAGATGGGCGGACAAACATTTTCCCTACGTGTATATACCTGAATAATATTAATGAGATTTCTAGTATACAAGAAAATTGTCAAATGACAATCTATGCAGATAATACAAACACTTTATTTATTTATAGTATCAACAACTTAACAAGTTAATTATAGATACATAAACCCCATTTCTAAAAGCTTATACCTAAGCTATAATAAATATTCAATTAGCATTTGCCTAAGCAGTTCATTCCTTAATTTTAATTTTTCATAGTTTAAATTATATATTATGTCAATGTCTCCACAATATTTATTAAAATAGAGCACAGTCTTATAAGTGGTGAGATTTTGTATAGATTTGTCCTCGGTGTAGGAATATAAAATACATGTGCGGATCTAGTATTGACTAAGCCTATTCTAAACAGAAGCAGTCCTAAGAACTGTTTATTATCTATTTTGTCTCTAATTATTTTATATAAGAAAATAATTTTTGCTTCTATACGCAATAGTCTTAAAGAAGGAAAATAATTACACAAAAGCCCTTGATCTGTACCTCTTGGCGGATAAACGGAAAATGACTTGTAGTACAAAAATTTTAAAAATTGACGCTGAATAGATTTTAAAAGAGCAATCTTATTGGCATACTGAAGATCCCAAATAGTGCATGCAGACTAAAGTGTTGTAACTACCAGGGATTTATATAAAGTTATTATGGCGTTAACATTTTTAAAGTATTTACAAGTTCTTATAATAAATCCTAGCATATATATAATTAATATATATTCTATTGATCATATTGCCCTTAAGGAGGTGTTTGTTGTTAAGGACCTTGGAGTTTATCTGGACACTAGGCTAATGTTTACAGAACACTTTGAAATAATAATAGGAAGAGCGAATAGAATGTTTGGTTTTGTCAAGATGGCTACTAGGGATTTCACTAATATTGTAGCTGTAAAAACATTATATGTGTCCCTAGTGAGATCTATCTTGGAGTTCTCAAACATAGTCTGGTCTCCTTATTATCAGGTCCACGTTGACAGGCTTGAAAGTGTGCAGCACAAATTTATTAAATACGCCAGGTATAAACTTTTTAATAATGGTATTTATCTTAACGATGCCCAAACGATGTCCTACTTAAATATTACTACTTTAGCTCGTAGAAGGGAATACTATGATGTCTGTTTCGCTTTTAATGTACTAAACTATTATATTAAAAGCCCGGAATGCCTTGCATACTTTAACATTCATATTCCACGATATCCCACACGTAACCAGGCCCTACTTCATATACCTTACTGTCGAACATTGTATTTACTACACAGTCCCATTAATCGTATATCTGCCAGCGTAAACTCCAACTGTGATAGCCTTAATTTTAATGATGTATCTAAAAATAAATTTAAAACTTCTGCCAAAAAGGCAATTCTAGGTTAGGTAGTTGATGAAATTTATGTGTATAGCCTATATGATGGTTTTTATTGATTCTTCTGATATACCTCCTTCTTCCTAATAGGAATCATTTTATTATTTAATTCTTTAATTTTATAGATATAAGGTCTTTTGTAATTTACATGTAATTGTTTATACGTAAATAAATAAATAAATAAATATAAAGACCTTGAGCTTCTCGAGCAACATATTTAACAATTTATGATTGAAGTAAATAATTATTGGTTTCCTAAAGATAAACTAATATTAAATAAATCAAAGACCGTTATCACCTTATTTAAGACTAACTGATACACTTTGGAGAATCCGGAAACCGTAACCATTAATGATTGTCATATAAGATTAAAGGAAGATACTAAAATCTTAGGTGTGTTGTTGGATAGTAAAATGTCCTGGAAGAGCCATGTCCTGGAAGAGCCATGTCCAATATATGTTGTAACCAGAAGGTGTTCCAGTTAGATTCACAGTAGGATAATTATCTTCAGCCAGGTTTTGACATGGTGTCTTATAAGATATTGCATAGGAACGTACCTGCCAAAAAATATAAGTTTTTTAATTATCTCTTTGGCACCTTTACCAAATTACACAAAAGTACCTATTACGTGATACTACCTCTTTGTAAATTTTTTTTTATATTTTGATATGAATTTCTTTGAATGATAGAAGGTTTGGGACTTGCTTTAAATTTATTTTTTAATCAATGGTATCTCCAGTCGTCCTCAGGTGAATATTGGGAAAACGTTTCATCATTCTAGAAACATCATTGTCTTCAATATTTTAATATAAATTTCTTTGTTTATCGTACCTACACTCCCATATTTTATTACATTCTTTATGCATCGGGTTAAAAATTTTAAAAAGAGATTAAACCAATAAATCATCTAAAAACTTTTATCGATACATAATTTATGAACAAAGCAGCTTCCTCGGAAGCATAAATAATGCAGAATTATTTATATTCATATTCTTAAGTACCTACCTACCTACCTACATATTTTCTAATATATTATGTAATGACCCGATACAATAGTTTCCAAACTTACATTTTTTAACCTGGCTACTTCAAAAGTAGGCACTACTGCAGTTGGGACCAATCTAACTTTCAATCTTGAAGTTCTGTCAAAGCAATCTTCAGAAAAATGCTCCAAGCAAAGAACTCTATTTCGTGTAGGATCCCAATCACTTCGGTTTACAATTTGCAACCATGCTTTTTTCTTAGGTAATTATTTGGAAAACTAAAAACCAATAAGTATTTTTAATGTGCTTTTCTGTAGAAATGGGGTAACCCAGTCGATTAATAAATAAATAATATTTTTCTGGTTTTATAAGACGAACGCCCATGAATGGCATGCGAGGTTCGGAGGTTATGTGTATTTTGACATTAAATTAAAATAACATTTTTTTCCCCTACAGATTAAAAAAGTTTATATATGTAAACGTAAACTTACCGATAAAATGTAATGCCCAGTTTTTTACTTCTTAGCGTTTGGGAGCACCCACAAGCAGCACAACTAACAATATTTATAGCTTATTAATTAACCCAGAATACCAACTAATTAAAATGTTTTAATCGCTATCCAGCGCTAAAAGGATACTCTACTGTCACACAAAAGTAATTATAAGTTTACTAGAATTCGTTAAATATGGTTGTTAACTAATTAAAATGCAAAATAACTCAAAAACAGCAAAGAAATCAGAAATCACAGCTCGACCTGTCAACCACGGTCAAACACCAAAACAAACATGGAGTCATATTGTGGTGTCTCAAAATGGCCGACTTCCGTCGGCCAGTTTGTTAGGCAATTTATGCAAAATCCTACTTCCTTTGTATTCTTATTTCGTTGGTTATACCCAACGAATACTTACACCAGGAAGAAAACAAACAAGCATGTTAATTGGTCGAAGCAAAAATGTCATTAAGGAAATGTCAAAACTGTCAAAAAAAACGCCACCATCGGGTCTGGTTGGAACCTCGAGGCTAGAGGCGGGACGTTTAAACGCCCATAGTTTTGGTATCTTTTTCAAAAAAACTATTCAAAATCCCGTTAGTTGATTTTATATGTAGTAAAAATCAAATAGCAGCATTCTGAATAACCTTTTCGACTAAATATCACTTTAAAATAAAATACTCTATATTGTTGTTGGTCTAGCCTCGAAGAAAATAAAAAATAAAACTCAAAAATGCACATGACATAATTTTATTAAAATATTAAATGAAAATCACAATAATTACCATTTGAGTATGTCTTATAATTTCTCGTAATCTGCTGATCGTTAACTGGTTTTTCATTCATTCTGTACTTAGAGCTTTCTAAGCAATGTGTAGGTATTTTGAATAAGAATATATATTTCCATTGTCAGCCTGGAAAAGCGGAAAGGCCTGGGTAAAAACTTTTTATAGCTAACCTTAAGGTGAAGACAAAATCTTGTCTCCAAAATTTATTCTTTCACATAACGAACAGCTGAACTAAAACAAAAATACCACAATGTAAAAAAACCAATGATCAGATCATGGAAAAAACACTTCCGAGTGGGTTAAAATAAAATTATTTCCACTTGAGTTTAGTAGGCAGAGAATCTACAAAAGGTTTAAAAAAGATCAAAAAAATAGATCGTATAATATACATACATAGTAAGCATGAATCAGCAAGATTTAAATTAGTATCGTAGGGTTTAGTAATTAAAATATGCGTATTTATAGATTTACCAAAATTTTGGGAGAAAATAATCAAACAAGTGTTGGCATATTTTGGTTAATATTCAGTTTATGTTATGGTTTGATTTGTATAATCATAGAAATAATTAATCAAAGTTAGCAAACTCACCTTTAGCAGAATGAAATGTATACAGGTTCGTGTTCATGAACAATATTAATAGAAAAGATCAAGTTAATAAGTTAAACAAACTCTTTTATAAACTTTGTCGGCCATTATCATTTTATTTTATAAAGGCGAGGTTTCCATTATTTGTGGCCGAGTCCAAGAAGACACTGAACGTTTAAAAATTATTTAATGTCTCGGGTAATTTGTAGCATAGATCTGTCCCTGTCTGCATCAAGTTACCTTCGCTATATATAAAGAGAGACAAGTATAGCTCGAACGAAGAAAGGTCGCGTTTTTTAGTAAACACATTCAGTTTAAACAAATAACGACGTAGGAGTTATATTAACTCATAAATGATGAGGACCTTAGACAAGGATAGACGACAAGGATGGGGACGGTAAACGTAAGGCGGTTCTATTGACAATTGTCTGGCATGTGACGTCACACTCTGACGTCACATGTTTCCATTCCGCCAATCTTTGTCTCACCGGGCTGGTTATACCTTTCTGGTGCCTTTGGAAGGTGAAGTATGGTGGACGGTTGCCAGGAAAGAAATAACAGAAAAGTCAGTTTTTGAAGAAGGTTGTTGTAAATTATTTAGTAAATTGTAGGCAGAAAATAAATCATTCAAGGAAATCAAATGGTTTTACATTTATATCAGTAAGAGAAAATAAAGATGCGAAGTCGCATCAACTAGAGGCCATTTATCGATACATCGATTTATAAAGCCTTAATATTGTTCGCAAAATTATTATTTTGCCGTTGCCTCTTGATCTTGATTTACCTTTAATTTCAGTTAAGATGTGAGCTTAGAATAATAATTAGATCTATGATTTGTTTTGTAATTCGAATTTTATTAAAATGTGTTTTTCGATGCATCGCCAACATCGATGTTTTTCCGCGATAGATTTTCTGTAGACATCCCTAATCGGAAATTATCGAAACAACGTCATCATGGCCTCATCTTTGCGGGCGGATCTCTTACTGCTGCGTTGCCATACTGCATACTTTGAGGTTTAAGACAAATATTTAAATTTCCCACATCATGATAGTACTTTTAACAGCGGGTCTCTTTGGCAAATAATGTCGAGGGGCACAATTCAGATCTTGATTTACTTAAGAATGGAATACGATTTTGGCCGAGGGGGAATCACTAAAAAAATTTGTACACTGAAATTCCCCTTTCAGAAAAAATTCCCCGATTTTACCCAAAATTTTTTGAAATTCCCCGAAATACCCTAAATTTTATTACCTTGGAAATGCCTTTAATTTTTCTGCAATTCTCCAAAAGTTCCCCGAAATTCCCTGCAATTTCCCAAAGCGCTCTTGAATTTCCCAGCAAAATTCGGCCGATTACATTTACAACAACGTTGCCAAATTGTAGAAGGTATTATTAAATATTATGAAAAATATGTTTTTGCGTCGAAATACCCCGAAATACCTTGAAATTCCCCCGAAATTCCCCGAAATACCTTGAAATTCAACGAAATACCTCTAAATTTCCCGAAATACCTCGAAATGCCCCTGCAATTTCTTACTTGGTACACTAAAATACCCCAGTGATTTCCCCCTCGATTTTGGCAATAGATTCATTTGTTATTGTTTCATCTATAGGTACCAGATTATATTATTATTATATCATATTCCTTAATAAACTTCCAGAAAGAATCAAAATGTTACCATTTGTAAGCTTCAAAACCAAAAGAAAAAAAAGTTTTAGTAAGTATTTTAAAGTGTATTACATGTTTTTTGCTTATAACGTATGGTTAAATGTGTTTTAATATTATGTAGTGTACACAAGCCTATGTTAAGACCTGTGGTATTAAAATAGCTCCTTTAGGAAAGGCTGTTTTGTCGGACAATTACTTTTGTTCACTAGAAAAAAGTTGGCAACCATTTCAAATTATATTAACGCCAACCAAAAACACGAATCTCGCCGAACCACGGCGAGTTAATCAAGCCTATTGTTATTAACTTGTTCGCGTGTTTATTGTGGTGTTTATTAATTTTGTTGAACAATTTGTTGTTATTTTTGTTTTTGATATATAACCTTTCAAAACAATAGATATTTAAAATACCCTTGTGTTTAGTGCATAATTGTTTTAATAATGAGAAATGTGCGGCAGGGGATATCTTTTATTAATAGGTAGGTAATGATTTCAATAGGTAGGTACATACGTCTACATTGTAAAAAATATTTTTGGCCCGAATTTCTTGAAACTCATCATAAATACCCTAAACACAAGTTATAAAATACTTTTTTTTATATTTTTTGGAAGGTCGCAACTCCACCTAAAGGGATAAAAAGAGGTTATAGAAATGTATATCGGAAAAAATTATTATTGACAAACTTTCTTGAAACTCAGCATAAATTAGGTACAATCTATATATAAAAATGAATGTTTGTCTGTCTGTGTGTGTGTATGTCCCGTATGCGTTCCTATACCATTTATCCGATTACGATGAAAATTTGGTGAGTTGTTGTGTGCAAGCCGAGGAACATTATAGGATAAAAAAAGTGGCATTTTGACATTGACAGCTGTCAAAATTTGACAGGAGTGATTTCAACTTCTTTTAATTGAAATATTTCATTTGGCAATATTGTAGCTACTATACCAGACAAGAAAAAAATGAAAAAAAATTTGACACTTACCTGTCAAAATTTGACAGATCAAGTATAAATTGTTTTTTTTTTCATATTTTTGATATCGGATTCTTGCAGCTACGATCTTGGACAAAAAAGAAATGCAAAAAAAGTTTTTAACATGAAAAAAAAAAAGTATGTGTCAATCTGTCAAAATTTGACAGCTGTCACATAAAATCACGTGTAACTTTCTTATTTCAAGAGATAACAAATTTTTGATTTCGGATTAATTTAAGTACTAACCTGGGTGAAAAAATGGCCGTTACAAATTTGACATTGACAGCTGTCAAAATTTGACAGGAGTGATTTCAACTTCTTTTAATTGAAACATTTCATTTGACAATATTGTAGCTACCATCACGGGCAATAAAAAAATGAAAAAAAAATTGACACTAACCTGTCAAAATTTGACAGATCAAGTATAAATTGTTTTTTTTTTTCATATTTTTGATATCGGATTCTTGCAGCTACGATCTTTGACAAAAAAGAAATTTAAAAAAATTTGACATATTAGACCTGTCAAAATATGATAGCAGTGATTTAAAGTCTTATTATTTAAATTTTTAACCTCGCAATCTTGCAGCTATCATCTAGGAAAGGAAAAAATGAAAAAAAATTTACACTTACCTGTCAAAATTTGACAGGTCAAATATAATTTTTTTCCCTTACTTTTGATATCGCATTCTTGCAACTACGATAGTCGACAAGAAAAAAATGAAAAAAAATTTGACACCAACCTGTTTGACAGCTCAAGTATAAATTGTTTTTTTTTAATTCTTGATATCGGATTCTTGCGGCTATGATCTAGAAGAAAATTTTTTTATAAAATTTGACGCCTACCTGTCAAAATTTGACAGTTCAAGTATAACTTTTTTTTCTTACTTTTGATATCGCATTCTTGCAGCTACGATACTCGACAATAAAAAAAATGGAAAAAAAATTTGACACATACCTGTCAAAATTTGACAGCTCAGGTATAAAATTTCGTTATTTAGGTTCAGAAAATTTCTTGAATTTCGTTTTCTTAAGCGACTATCATGGATACCAGAAAAACGAAATGGATTTGTGAAAAAATTACACAATGTTTTAAAGCAATCTTTGGTTGTGAAAAAATTATACATATTTGATAAGACGATCTTGGGTTATGAAAAAACTATACTAATGTGAAAAACTACAGATACCCGAACAGTGCCGTGCCCGAAGGGTTCGGCACAATATTATTGTCTGAAATACATCATGGATTGCGGATAAATTGACACATACCCAAAGGATTCGGTATAATAGTATTGTCACAAGTGTAAAACGATCTTAGGTTGTAGAAAAAATGACACACACCCGAACAGTGTCGTGTATATATATAAAAATGAATGTTTGTCTGTCTGTCTGTATGTCCCGTATACGTTCCTATACCATTCATCCGATTGCGATGAAACCTTGGTGAGTTGTTGTGTGCAGGCCGAGGAAAATTATGGCATAAAAAAGTGGCATTTTAACAACGCATGCCGGGTACTAATATATAGAATATTTCGGGTTAGTTCGGGTTTGTTTCTATAAATCTGTAAAGTATTACTTGACGTGATCGTGATGGTGAACTCGCCTTAATATGGCATCTCAGAGAAAGCGACCATACCAAGACGTATACCAGGGCGTATACCGACCGGGGCGAATGCCGGGCATTGCAACGCATGCCGGGTACACGCTAGTTATTAATAAAATACGTATTTCCTATTTTTTGGAAATTCTGTCTTTAAAGGGGTGAAAGGGGTTTTAAAAAAGTTTCTATTTAAAAAAAAATGTATTTGTCGGATTTTTTATGAACTTAATACCTATAAATATACTCCTGGACATAAAAAACCGGAAAAACAAAATTTTCTTCAAAGTCAATCTCAAATAACTTTTTAAGTTTTGCATCGATCTTGCTAAATTTTTTTTAAGTTGTGGGCGCTTTTGTCTATACAGGGTGTTTTTTTAAGGTCGACGAGCGGCCATATCTCGGAAACTACTGGGCATAGAAACTCAGGAAAAGAAAAATGATAATTAAAGTGGCCATGAGAGAATTCTGGAAATAATTTTTAAGTTCCGCATTTTGCCGCAAGAGGGCGTAATTGAAAAGTAAATTTTACATAACTCCGAAAATTCCACACTAAGGTATATGTTTGATAACACCATTTTAAAGCTTGGACAATTATGCATCATTTTGGTCTTATGCTCATTGGCGTACCGACTTTAATAGGAGTGGGGAAGCTGTTGAAAGTGTAATCATTTAAATCGCTGTAACTTATAAACGAGTTATCCGATTTTAGTAAACTAAAGACTGTTTGGAAGAGAAATGTAGGTATGCACTTTCACCAGTCGTATTTAGTTGTCCATAATAGTTCTCAAAAAAAAATGCTAGGGGGCACAATTTGCAATAACAATACATTTTTTGATTTTACTCCGAAAAAATAAATCATACGGTATAATTATGATACCATAATCGAAAAGTAGATGAAATTTGCTACAAAAAATATTAAAACCGCAGCTCGACATCCCGTTCGTTTCAGCGTTATCGCCAATAGAATAATTTTTAAAACTTTAAATAAAGAAGCAATTGTTTTCATAGTTTTGTGGTCAAGCATTCCATGACAAAAAACATTTTTAAACTTTATGGCTTTATGGGTTTGTCTCTCATTATTCTAATTGCCAAAAAACCACTTTAAAATTAATGGCATAATCATCGAAAACGTGTAATTTAGGCATAACTCTATTAATATGATATTTAAAAAAATAAATCTAGATAGCTGTGAAATAAAATCGAAAAGTTTCCATAGAGATAAAACAAATGCAAATAGTTGTCAACTAATTTTATTTCGATAGGTGTTGGCAAAGGTTTATCCGTAATTCGTTTTGAATTTCTTTCTTGATAGAAAATTGTGCTACATTGACATGGCTTATACCAATGTCGAGGCTTACGATATGCTAGCCGTATATTTTGAATGTTTTCAAAATGCGCCCATAGCGGAACGCGAATAT
Source organism: Polydrusus pterygomalis (assembly GCA_963969555.1). Classification (NCBI taxonomy): domain Eukaryota; kingdom Metazoa; phylum Arthropoda; class Insecta; order Coleoptera; family Curculionidae; genus Polydrusus; species Polydrusus pterygomalis. The sequence continues at coordinate 2,742,436 of OZ018381.1, read as the reverse complement.
GCTGCTGCCAGATACCCTGAACGAAGACACTATGGCAGAGCAGTATTTCGGCGAATGGCAGTATTCTTGAGACAAACGGGAAGTATAAGACGCATTCCAGTTCCTATCAGATGACGTCCAGTAAGGAAAATAAAGACAACATTATAAACGTTCTTGCGTACGTGGAGGCCGATCCGCATTTAAGCATAAGAGAAATTTCGTTAGACCTAAGTATAAGTTGTTTTGCAGTGTTCCAAATTCTAAGGGATTTTAAGCTGCATTCGTATCATGTAGTTTTACATCAGGCCCTTTCAGAAAGTGATTATGACAGACGACTCGACTATTGCTATTGGCTAAGAGGGATGTGTAACGAGAATCCTCAATTCCTCTCCCAAGTTTTATGGACTGATGAAGCCAGTTTCAGTAGCTGTGGCAGGGTTTTTACATAATATGCACTATTGGTCACGAACAAATCCTCACTGGATGCGCGAAGTGGATCACCAAAACAGGTGGCGTGTTAACGTGTGGTGCGGAGTGTTATGACACAGAATTATCGGACCGTTTATTTTTAATGCTTATCTAAATGGCGAATCTTACTTAAACTTTTTACAAAATGACTTGCCTATCCTTTTAGAAAATGTTCCTATTGGCCTAAGAATAGTTGTTGTATTTTGCACAACGGAGGTCATTTTGAACATTTTTAACGTATTTCAATTGTTTTTAAAAAGCTTTCCATGACTATTATATCAATTTTCCCTTAAATAGTTTCCCATAATTATTTCAATACTGTTTTATGGCCCGTTGGCCTTGAAACACGCTACAAATTTTGTCTTTTACATGATTTGGACTAGTTCTAAGCCTAGATACAGTGTAAAGGAAGGCACGGAATATAGCAAATCAAAACCCATAACACTAAATCAACCTACCCATCTACGAAACTATGAAAACAATCGCTTCTTCATTTAAAGTTTTAAAAATTATTTTATTGGCGATAACGCTGAAACGAACGGAGATATCGAGCTGCGGTTTTAATATTTTTTTTTAGCAAATTTCATCTACTTTTCGATTATGGTATCATAATTATATCGTATGATTTATTTTTTCGGAGTAAAATCAAAAAATATATTGTTATTGCAAATTGCGCCCTCTAGCATTTTTCTTTGAGAACTATTATGGACAACTAAATACAATTGGTGAAAGTGCATACATTTCTCTTCCAAACAGTCTTTAGTTTGCTAAAATCGGATAACTCGTTTATAAGTTACAGCGATTTAAATGATTACACTTTCAACAGCTTCCCCCACTCTTATTAAAGTCGGTACGCCAATGAGCATAAGACCAAAATTATGCATAATTGTCCAAGCTTTAAAATGGTGTTATCAAACATATACCTTAATGTGGAATTTTCGGAGTTATGTAAAATTTTAAAATTTACTGTTCAATTACGCGGCAAAATGCGGAACTTAAAAATTATTTCCAGAATTTTCTCATGGCCGCTTTAATTATCATTTTTCTTTTCCTGACTTTCTATGCCCAGTAGTTTCCGAGATATGGCCGCTCGTCGACCTTAAAAAAACACCCTGTATTGTTAACTGATATCGAATTTACAAAAAGTTGTAATTGATTTGGTATTATACAGTGTAGAACCAAAAGTTGCATTTTGTCCTAAATTTCTAAACACTCTGTGGAAGAATTTGACCACACAATGATGTGTCTATGTATCAGATTTTTAAGCCTCGTAATTTCTTAACATTAATTTCTTTGCCTGTTTAAAGGTTGGAGACAATGATGTTTCTTGAATGATGAAAGAGTTTTGGACTTCCATTGTCTTTATTTGTTTTAAATCACAACGTTTCAACTGGTTAGTATCTCCAGTCGTCTTCAGGTGAATACTAAATAAGTAAAGTAACTACAGGACTATTTATACTAGCTAGGTGCACTGAAGCATACCCGAGGTGGGTGCAGTCATGCGTTCAGTTGGCACGCGATCTTATCCTAAGATTACATCTTTCTAACAAAGGTTTCCAGATATTTCCTATGTCTAGGGATGGTTTACTAAAGCAGCCTGGGTTCTGATGAATAGCAGCAGCTTCCTTGAACTTTTTTTTCCTCCAGTGTGGTTCCTTATGTAGGATTCAGCTTCTAACCACATGATATGGTGACCATGTTTCCAGGCATGGTCAGCTGCACCTGACTTTTCGGTCTCTCCTTTTAACGTATTGTTTTTGTGTTCTTTAATCCTTGTTTCTAATGGTCTTAATGTCTCACCTATATAAGATCATATATATCATGTGGTTAGAAGCTGAAATCCTACATAAGGAACCACACTGGAGGAAAAGAAAGTTCAAGGGAGCTGCTGCTCTTCATCAGAACCCAGGCTGCTTTAGTAAACCATCCCTAGACATAAGAGATATCTGGAAACCTTTGTTAGATAGATGTAATCTTAGGATAAGATCGCGTGCCAACTGAACGCATGACTGCACCCACCTCGGGTATGCTTCAGTGCACCTAGCTAGTATAAATAGTCCTGTAGTTACTTTACTTATTTAGTATTTACCTGAAGACGACTGGAGATACTTACCAGTTGAAACGTTGTGATTTAAAACAAATAAAGACAATGGAAGTCCAAAACTCTTTTATCATTCAATTAATTTCTTTGATTGAAATCGATATCTTTATTCGCAAATTATACACACATTTTTAAAGGAAACTATGCAATTTACGCCAATAACAAAAATTAAAAACTTTATTAAACAAAAATTAAAAACTTTATTAAACGAAAATTAAAAAGTTTATTATAATATAGGTAACTTAAACACATAAACAAACTCTAATATCGGGTGTTGCCTCCCCTTGCTCTAATCACTGCTGCCATGCGACGTAGTAAGGATTGAACACAATTGGCAATTGCCCTTTGAGGAATAGTTTCCCCCTCTTCAATAAGAGCCATTCGAAGAGCTGGAATGGTTTCTATTTGTCGGTTGCGAATTAGTCTTCCTAATGCTCAATCGGGTTTAGGTCAGGGCTACGTGAAAGCCAGTCTAATCGTCGAATGTTCATTTCATCCAGATAATAATTCAAAACTCTTGCGAAATGAGGCCTGGCATTATTGTGCATCAAACAAAAATTTTCACAAACAAATGAAGCGAAAGGAGTGACGTGATCTGCTAAACATTCATCGATATATCGGTTAGCATTTAAAGCGCCATTTTCAACTAAAACGAGGTCCGTACGGGGGTGACTTGTAATTCCAGCCCACACCATGATACTGCCACCTCCAAAAGAAGTTCTAGGAGATATATAAGATTCAGAAAATCGTTCTCCTCGTCTTCTCCATACACGCTCTTGCCTATCCGGTGAACGCAAACAAAAACGTGATTCGTCTGTGAATAATACACATCCCCATTCTTCGTCATTCCAGTCTATATGTTCACGGGCAAAATTTAATCTTTGCGCACGATGAGCTGCAAGCTGCAAGTAAAGCTGGACAAGCAGCTGGTCTTCTTGACATCAATCCGTATTCATGTAATCTACGACGGACGGTTCGTCCACAGACTCTTGTGCCACGTACATTTTCAAGTCGACGACTAATAACAGTTGATGTTACTCCGCGGTCACGTAAGGCAGTCAAGGTAATGAAATGATCATCTCGCTGGTTTGTGGTTTGTGGTTCGTGGTTCGTGGTCTTCCTGATCCGGGACGTCGTGTATACTCACCGGTTTGACGAAAGCGACTGATCGCATCTGGAATAGTGCTTCTGGCTCTGCCCAAGACATTTGCAATGTAGCGTATATCACGGCCATCGTCATTCAATGCAACAGCACGTGCAACTTCTTCTGACCTCATAGTGAAAAAAAACTTTTAATGCGAAATGACAATACAGTGACACGTTTAAAAAAAAATACAAACACCATACATAATAACCGTACCGTTACTAGGCAACAGAAGCCCACAACTTAAAAAAAAATTAGCAAGATCGATGCAAAACTTATTTAAGATTGACTTTGAACAAAATTTTTTTGTCCGGTTTTTATGTTCAGGAGTGTATTATACTATACAAATACCGAAACATATAATTCTTATTTTTTTGAAAGTCTATCCTTAAAGTTTCTATGTACTTTGTCTTATTTTCTTGAAACTCAGCAGAAACACTCTACTACACAAATCATAAAAACGCATTTTTTTTTTAAATATTATAATATAAATAAAGGGGTATTTATTAAAGTTTATATTGGAAAAAATATTATTGGCTCGAATTTTTTGAAACTCATAATATTATTATGCATAAAATATATTAGTATTTCTTCAAGAATGAGATTTTTACGAACGAGTCGTAGGCGAGCCACTTTTTTTCCACTACAGGAAAATATATGAAATAAAGCAAAATACAAACACTTTACTTTACGCACTAATGCTCAAAATATTTAGTTTTACGCACGGTATTTTTTTTTGCTCGTATATTATCAGTGATTTTTTAGGAAGCAAATCCAAAAATCCGACAAATCACTGTCCATGTTTTATTGACATTTAGAAATCTAAAATAAAATTATGTACGGAACTTTTTTTTTTGTTTAATTGGCATTTGGCTAATTAGCCATGCAGCCAGTCGTAAAGTAAAAAAGAAGAACATTATTATTCGAAAAATATAAACAGGGATACACGCTTCACGCCACTGGGGTCTGTCAGGGCGACTTTATTTTAAGACACACAGGGAATGAAGACCACTAAAAAGGGGATAACATATAAGGAAAAGATAGGGCAGGTTTGTTTTTTAAATAATTAAGAGTTACAGTTTTATATAAATATGTTACAAGAACATTAAATATTTTTATATTTCCTAGTGACAAAAGGTATAGGATATTAAAAGGGCACTCGACTTTACATTCTTAAATCAACTGCTTGAAGAGGCTATTAACTTCATTTTCATACTTTTTACACTCCAAGAATAGATGGTCCAAATCACATCTGACATAGCACAAATCACAATTGTCCGAAGGGAAAATACATATTTTATTTAGATGGGCTGGATAACAAGCATGGCCCAATTTCAGTCGTATAATGGTTGTCTTGGAACTATTATTTCCTTATGCCAGTGCTTATTAGAAATGTTTTTTACAAGAAGTGAATATCTAGTGCGAGATGTGGTACAATAGGTTTTCCATCTTACGTTCCATTTATCTAATATTTGTGATTTTAGAAGAACATCTGCCTTGCTAAGGTTGAGATTAGAACTATATACCAGGTTGTACTTTAACCCAAATAAATGCAATGTGCTTTTTTCTCATGCATATCGTAATAGTTTTCGAATGTGCCATAATAAAGGATTAGTTTTGTAGGACCAAAATTTAATATAGGTTAATGCTTTTAGAACGGACAAAGAATCAGACAGAATAACAAAATATTACTTGTCATATTCAAGTGTAAAATTAAATGCTTTAAAAATAGCTAAGGCCTCTTAGTAGTAGTAAAAATACTACAATTTTTTTCTACTTTAAACTTAAATTCATTGGTGATTTGGGGTATATATATATATATATATATATATATTGATAAAGGGTACGTTAGCGCCTCCAAAGTAGATACTGAAGAGACGTTGTCGCCTCATATATGACGTTGTCACCTCCGAATTCGGAGGCGACAATGTTTTCCCATATTTTTATTGGTTCTGACCTCAGGAGCCCTCTACCATCATAAAACTAAAATTTTGGTCGGAGGCGATAAAGTAGCCTCCGTATCCCCAAAAAAACTTTTTAGTTCCGGTATATACCACCGGCGCCAGTGTAGCATTAACTGTTAATGGAAAGCACGTTGTCGCCTCTGATCATATAAATCTCATGTTTCTATTACATACGATTGACAGACGGTACTTTACCGCCTCCGCTAATTGGCAACGTCGAAGAGGAGGCCGTAACGGTCTTTTCGCATCATTTCATACCATATTTGCAGCTCGCGAATTAAGGACGTGCTTGGTGGTAGTGTTGCAGACTATCTAGCAATTAAGTTTTGGTTATGGGAAAACCAGCTTTTGCAGTTGCATGAAACAAAAAATATTCTACTTTTCTTCTTTAGAAAAATATGACTGAAAACTTATTTGACATTTTCTGAGCGTTTTTTCCCTAACTATGTACAAAGTGTTTCCTATGAACTGGGATTATCACTAATGGGTCTAAAATTATAAATTTCGCAAACTGTCGTCATGTTTCATAAAAAAAAATCTGTAAAAAAGCGACCATTTTACAGGCTGACACACCCAAAGGGTTCTCAGGGGTAAATGATATATACCAATTATATTTTGACTCAAAACTCAAAAAAAGTATGTACAGGGTGTTGCACTATAAATGGACCCCTCATTTAACTTTTTTATCCAATGATATTAAAACAAATGGTAAATGCAAAAGTTGTAGGATACAACGTAAAGTTTTTTATGAAATAGTTTAAATATATATAGGGTGTTGCAGAAATGCGTAGCAAACAAAAATATCGTTTTTTCTTATGGAACACCCTGTATATAATACTCTTAAATGATAGGGCTGGTCTTCCTGATAAAAATGATATATAATTTGTTGTAATTATTATTATGTTTAAGTCAAAAAACCCATATTTAAATTGTAATTATTTTTTTTATTAGGAACATTCAAAAAAACTAAAAGATAGCAGAACTAAGAACACATATTTCTATTGAAATTCTTTAAGGTGCTGGAAATGACCGCCGTTCATCTCTATACAAAGACGATATTATGCTTTTTTTAATTTACGGATAGCTTTGACCACCCAGTGTTGATTTCTATTTATTGTATCGATTTGATTTCGAATTTGTGCTTTTAATAAGTCGACATTTATTATCATGTTCTTTAAGGTAGATGTTATTTTTTAAATACCCCCATAAAAAGGTATCAAGCGGAGATAGGTCTGGACTGTTCGGCGGCCACGTAATTGTTCCATGTTTCCCAATTCAGGTTTCATATTTTCCATTTAGTTGTTACCCCGCCTACATTATGGGCTGGTGCCCCATCTTGTTGAAAAACAATACCTTCCCCTTAATTTAGGGGTAAATCATCAAACAAATCTTCAATGTTGTTTTGAAGCATGTCAAGGTAACGTATACCAGTCAGAGAATGGTTAAAAAAGATCGGACCCAAAATCCTAAAGTCTTTTATCCCACACCAAACATTTACAGATCGGCGACCAGAATGTTTTACTTCAAAAAACTTTTCGGAATTTTCGGTAGAGCAATAATGTATGTTCTTTCTATTTGGAATTCCTGCCATGCTGAAGCATGATTCATCACTCCACATTATTTTGTAAAAGAAAGTTGGATACCTTTCAAGAGTTTCTAGCACAATTCTGCAGAATTTCAAACGTTTCTGTTTGTTCGTTTCAGTTAAATGTTGGACTTTTGTCGGCTTAAACGGGTGGAACTTGTGTTTTTTTAAAGTTTTATAAATTTTCCATACACTTTTCTCAAGATCTTTGGTACCATCTCTTATCGAATTAGCAGGATACTCTAGAATTAATAATGCAGCATTATTATTATTAGTTGTGCATTTAAGATTTTTTTTATATAATAAACCGATAAATAAACATACCTTGAAAATATAAAAGGATTTCTAATTCTTCATCTTCATTTATAGTAACAGTCCTGTTTCTTCTATTTAAAACGTTAGTATTCCTTACTAGTTCATATACACGCTTAAATGTATTTAAAGCTGGCGCGAGTCCGTTGTCATGTAGAATCATATATTCTCGTCTGGCAGCATGTCTATTCTTATTATTTTTAATGTATAACGACGATATTTCAAATTTTTCTTGCACTGTATAAATTATTTTAAAACGTTTACTATTATAATCAGATAATTCTGACAAGTTGTCAAACATAATATCCAAAAAATAATTGAAAGCGCCATGCTTAATCCATGGCTTGCTTCAAGTACAATTTGATCCATGGCCTGCTACAATTACAATTTAAATATGCGTTTTTTGACTTTAACATAATAATAATTACAACAAATTATATATCATTTTTATCAGGAAGATCAGCCCTATCATTTAAGAGTATTATATACAGGGTGTTCCCTAAGAAAAAACTATATTTTAGTGTGCTACGCATTTCTGCAACACCCTATATATATTTAAACTATTTAATAAAAAACTTTACGTTGTATCCTACAACTTTTGTATTTACCATTTTTTTAATACCATTGGATAAAAAAGTTAAAGGGGGGGTCCATTTATAGTGCAACACCCTGTACCTAATTTAAAAAATGTCTGTACTTAGAGAACTTAGAAACAGAATACATTTAAAATAAAAATACTAATATTTTACCCAGATGTCAACATTTGGATGATGATTCATATTTATTAACCAGAGGTTGACACCCCTTACCCCTTTATAAAAGACAAATCTTAGCAATAAACAAATCTTTTTATTAATAAAATAATAACAACACTTATTTTGTCACCCTATTGGAAAAACAAACAAGGAGTCCGGTTTGGTTGTGCAATCTACTCACAGATAGCACAATCTATATCTCAGGCCCAATATAGATACCAGTTGTAGGGAGAAACAAGCTTATCTTGGAAAATATTTCGGAAAAGTGCCAATTTGTTTGCACCATATCGATGTTTAATATTTTACATTAAAATACCTTTTCAATTTTTGATATATTTTTTTTTAGAAATGTGCTATTTCATATAAATAAATAATAATTCTATAACTTTTTTGTTTTTATTTTTAAGATTTAGAAAAGGTGAAAAGGGGTAAGTTGGGAATATAAAAAAATTGCCTTTGAAACCATAAAACTTTACGAAAAATCGAGATATAGAGATGCGCTTTAGACAAGGAGTACTCGGTTAAATCTAAGATTGTTTAATTAATTACCCAAGAAATTCAATGGAAAAAAGTTTTTCGTTAAAATGTACCCATATTACTCACTTTCCCCAGGTACTGGGTTTTTAATTTATAAAATGCGTTTGAGCAGCGCTGTTCTCAGCTAGATTAAGTAGGTTGATCTATACGGCGTCATCCACAAAAAGATTTTTTCAGTTATAAAAAATTTCTTAAAATACATTAGTTATGAAGCTTTTGGTATAAGGATTAAAAAAAATAAAACAATAAATTGCCAAAAGTGCTTTTCATTGTTAAAAATAGGAACAATTTAAATGTGTATCCCAAACAAAGAAAAATTAGGTTAATTTAGAGTTATCAAAATCAACAAAAATATAAGTTTGGTTTATATTTATTTTTGTCTTTTATATAGTTTTTGTGTATTGTTTTAACTTTTATACGTTTTCTTTGCAGAATTTACAAATTATCACTATTTTTCTTCTTTGCATTAACAATGGCAAGTGGGAACTAGTCCCCACTTTTGCCTGAAACAGTAGTCCCCACTTACTCTACAAGCAGAAAACGCTGGGCAAGTGCGGACTATGGACTTAAAACTGAAATATTAAAATGTTAAAAAATATAAGGGATAACATAGGTCATTACATCGTTAAGGATGTAAAAAATTTAATCACGGTACTGAATTAGTGTAGACACATTTTTTTTCTGTAACTTTAAATAATAGATACAGTATATACACGTTTTAAATGAAGCAGATTTACCTAAAAAACTAACAATTGAAGAATTATTAACAAAATATGTTGGGTCCATAAAGGCCCGAAAGCCATTTTACTGTAATTTAAGTAATTTTTAAATATTGCCAAAACACCCACGTTCCACGGATCCCCACTTACCCCATTTTACCTTATTACATTTGATGCCGAAATAGAAGAAGCACCTTTTAATTTGCAAAAATAAGGTACAAACTGTTCGCCTATATAAATATTCTAATTAAACACCCAGCGTGTGGATACAGAGGTGTCTTTATGACCTCCGATAATGTGGCAACACTGTCGGAGGCAACAACGATCACACGATACACGCACATCTACAATTTTCGGAGGTCACATCGTACTTTCTGTGATCCCCATATATGACCCCTTAAAAATTAAAAAATCTTTTCCCCTCTCAAGGAATCCTGATTGGTTATCATTTCAACACCCCATATATAAAAAAATGTTTGATGTAGACCAATGGGAAGACCCGGAGGCCAGGTCGCCTTATCTATGTACCGGAGGCGACAAGATACGGTGCACCAATATATATATATATATATATAGCTGCTCATTGCCTTCATCTGTTTTAGACGCATCAGTATAAAGATACATTCTTTATGTTTTATAAGTTCTGCCTTTAAAATATGGTTATTAAGTCATTTGCTATCAATAAAAGAAGGGATTATCAGTGCAAGTTCTTGAGAACCACTATGGTATACATAAAGGCGCAATTTGGTTTAGGATTTCATTAAAGTTTCTAAATGCTTCACATAAAGGGGGAGAGTTTTTATGATTCCAATACTTATTAGTTAAATCATAAGTATTTAGTCTAGAAATGTTATGTAGAAGATTAGTTTCAACAAATTGGTGTTTAAATAAAAATGTAGCACTGAGTGCCTCTCTTCGTAAGCACAATGGGGGTTCTAAAGCTTCCAATAATAACGCCTCTACAGGTGATGATCTGTATGCACCTAAACACACTCTAAGAGTTTTATATTGTACACGATCAATTTTCTGTAAATGCTGCCATAGTCAAGAATAGATCTGATATATGATTTGTAGAAAATCAGCGCAGTTTGTACATCACAGCCCTACCAAGTTTTCATAATGGAGCGCAGAAAATTTATTCCCTTTTCGCACTTATTTGTAAGATAATCAATATGCTGTTTCCAGCTTAGCTTCTTGTCTAAAATAATGCCCAAGTATTTAACTTCTGTCTTAAAAGGAATTACCAATTTTTGTAAATTAACCGAATTCATCAATATTGTGCCTAGTAAAAACACAAACAGCTGAGATCTCAAAACCATTTATCTTAGACCAATTTTTCCAAAGATTTGTGAGAGTAACTTTAAGCCCTCATCATATTTGTTGCTCTGAATGTAGAGACAAAAATCATCAGCATATTGAACAATTTTAAAAATTGAAAAGTTATGTATATCGGCTGTGTAGATGTTAAAGAGTAGGGGACTAAGTACTGATCCTTGTGGTCAGCGGCGCACCCAGGATTTTATGTTAGGGGGGGCCTACCAACCAGTGCTGGAAGCAAATTTTTTAATAAACTTTTAAGTTACGCATTTTTCTAGAACTTTGGAGCTTTTTTAACAGGTACTCTTGCAGGGAAGATCGCAATAGCCTAGTCATGGGAGTCGTTAAACGGTTTCTTAGGGGGGGGGGGCATTGGCGGCTTGTGACTTGTTAACTTGGGGGTGTACTAAAAGCCTGCCGTAGGCGAAATGCGCCGCAGGCGAAATTTTTTTAAGACCACGCCCAAATTTGGTCAATATTTATTATAGTAAATATTTTAAAAATTTATTATTATACCTTCTTATTCTATTGAAAATGAAATAAGATAAAAAATAAAAAGGCTAATTTATTTTTCATTAGTGGGTACATTGTTTAAAAGTAAAGTACATTCATCTGTTTTTATTTGCAGCAAACTTATCAATAACAATAAAGTCCCTAGATTTACACTTTGTGGTATGTATCAAGTTAATTTCGAGAGTTTAGGTCTTCCCTTAATTTTAATTTTAATTTTTTGCTCAATACTTAATGAGCTAAAATTGTTTCTCAAACATTCATAGTCGTTTTGGCATTAAAACTGTTTATTTTTATTAAAATAAGTCTTTACTACCCCAAAATAATAACAAAAATATAAAAGAAAACTCAAAATAATAAATTCATACATTCAATCAAACCATATTAAACCTCAATAAGTCAACTTTTGTCAATAAGTCAACTTCCAGGGGGGTGGGGCAAATGCCCCACCTGGCCCGCCTCAAACGAGGCCCGTGAGGTAAATCTAAGAAAATTGACTTTTTAAAATACTTATCCACTTTCATAATTTTTCATTTCATTGGGGATTTTGGGGGGGGCCAAGGCCCCCTTGGCCCCCCCCCTGGGTGCGCCACTGCTTGTGGTAATCCCATATAAAAAACATATCTTGGACCAACTTTTTTATTTATACCATTTGTCAAAAATATTCGCCGTGTATTAAACAATCTGACAATTGACCTAGAAATACTAAGCGGAATACGAAAGTTGGAAACCATTTTTGACTCCAAAATTTTTAGGTCTACAGAATCATAGGCACTTTGAATGTCAAGAAACAACGTTGTAAGATATTCATTATCTGTGAAACAGTTTTGAATGTCAACCACAATGTCCGAGACAGCATCAACAGAACCAAAACCTTTTTTATATCCATACTGGGGTTCCGGCAGAAGATTCTGGTTATTAAGCCAATATTCCAAACGAAATTTAATAAACCTTTCTAATGTTTTTTGAATACAAGTTAGCAATGAAATAGAACGATAGAAGGTGCACAAATTAGGATCTTTGCCTGGTTTTTGTATAGGTATCACTACAACTTTTTCAAATTCCTCGATTTTTGTACCATAAAGATATATACTATTAAAAATATCTAGCAGTAAGTTTTTAGCATTAAAAGGTAGATGTTACAACACACAATACTGTATATCATCGTAGCCAGGAGCCGTGTTTTCTGTGATTTTTAAAGCACATTCTAATTAATTTATGGAAAAGTATCTACATAGAAAGTGATTATTTGGGAGGTCATCCAGATCTTCGTCCCAGTTATTTAGTACCGTCGCGCGTCGGAGGTGCAACCTTGTGAAAGAATTCTTCGAACCATTAACTGCTAGAGGGTTTTTGAAATATATTTTTCTAGTAATTTTTTTTTTCTGAGACCATAATAGTTGAGAAGGAGTATTTTTATTTAGTTTGGAACACCATGAAATCCAACTGTACCTAGTTTTTTTTAAGAATTTTTTTGTTTCCGCCTCGATTTTTTTGCATTTTAGATAATTTTCTAGAGTGGAATGGTTTTTATATTCATTTAGTGCGTCTTTTCTTTTGCGAATAACCTCATCACAATCTACTGGATCCCACCAAGGTGGAGGCAGGCGGAGGTGCATAGAGTAAGGCCTATTTATCGGTATGCTTATTTGCGCAGCATCATTTATACAGTTTACCAAATAATTGTATTTTTCTTTAATGTCTTTAAGTAAAGGGCTTTTTGAAATTTCATATCTATAGTACTGGTATACGTTTTCCAGTCAGCTTTTCTCGTATTCCATTTGATTCTAGGGTGAATTTTACCTTGTGTTGTTGTAGACCAATCCAGATTTATTAAAATTGGAAAATGATCTGGTCCAAATGAATCAGAATCGGTCGTCCAGTTAAATTTGGTAGATATAACAGGAGAACAAAGAGTTAGATCGACAGCTGACTTTCCAGCTCGAGGCTGGACCCGTCTGGTAGCAAAATCATTATTTAAAATTACTAAGTCAAGATCTCCTATAATATTAAGAATCTGTTTTCCCATACAGTCGTTTTTATAGGAGCCCCATGCTCCACTATGTGCGTTAAAGTCCCCACCTATAAGAATAAGGGGTTGTTATTTGCGATAAAATATTTTGCCAATCAATCACCTTCATTTGTTCTAAAATATTAGGTGGCCTATAAATCGAAATTACGGAAATAGGTTTATTATCAACAGTAATCTCTTACAAAGATCATTGGACAATAAGATATTTTTTTTGAAATGAAAATAGCAACACCACCTTTACCATCTGCTCTATCTTCACGATGAATGTTATATCCTGAGAAAGATACATTTTTACCAGGACGAAACCAGGTTTCACTTAACAAGACAATATCAATGGGCGCATTCATCTGACGAAACAGTTGTGGAACTGTTACGGAAACGTCACTTAAATGAACAGCTACAATTGCGCTACAACGCCAACACGTTCTGGAGCGGACGCCATTTTGGGTAGCCCTTTTAAAATGCGCTATATATCGGTAGCGGCTGTGCAGTAAATAGAGAACAAAGAAATTTTAAAAGGATGGCGATAGTAATACACAAAATTAAGGTTATGTTTTGTGGCGCGCAGGTAATGGCGAACGACAAGTATTGTTTTATGGACGAGCAGTACGAAATGGAATAGTCATCAGAATAAAACTTTCGTTATTTCTTGTTGAATAATAATATTTCCTCGAATACTTCTTAGATCCATTCTTCAGCTTTTTTACAACATATTAACAAGTAAAACTAAAAAAATTTAAACAAAACAACCTCACAAATTTCAAATTATCAATGTCAAACATCTATCAAACGTCAATAATTATGAAACCACGTTCACGAAACGTATCGGTAACCTTAGTTGTGCTACCGGGAGCAGCTCCGCCACGGCTTCGTCAGATAAATGCGCCCAATGTTGTTTTGATATAAAAAATTTCAAGGCTACGTTTTTTGGCTACAGCAGATTTTGAATTCCACTGCAAAATTCTTATTTTATTTACTTTATTTGTTGGATTCATTATGTGTCAAGATTTAACAATTTCTACCAAATCCTTTTTTTTTAAATACTTTTCCAATTCCTTAATAAGATGCAAATATTTAAGGAGCTTATTATAGGGCCCATTTTAAGAAAAAAACTACATATAAACATATGTTCTAAAATTCTTAACTGTTGAACTACAGGGTGCTAAAGTTTTAAGAAAAAAAAATTTTTTTTTATGATAACTTTGGTATGACCCTGTATATGTTTGTGAAACGTGGTACGCATCTTCTATGAATCAAAAGGCGTTTACTGCTATACAAAATAATTTTTATTCTTGCTAGTGGCGTTCGTGCGGGATTTGAACTGCACCATTTAAAAGAGAAAAGTGTTACGCCACTGCTTTTTCTTTACATAAAAATTATTTTTAAAATCCTTATCCTTACTGAGCAAATCTGGTCTCTTCATTTTGATTCATTTGACGTATGGTTTTCGCATAAAAAAATAAAATACATTGATTTGAACATTTGTTATGAAATTGGGTATTATCAAGGATTAATAACGTAAAATATCTAGTAGGTTAGAATAAGATTTTGTTTTGAACACATTTACAGTTTTGACAGCAGTTGTCTACCTAGTCTAGTTTGTACGTATTTAAGTCAATAAAATTAACAATATTATTAAAAAAACATGGTCCATTTTACGAATTCTGAGTTTGCAGATATACATTACATGTATGGGCTTGCTGATGGTAACGGATTTGGAGCCAGGCGGTTGTACGAAAACCCCTTTCCAAATAGAAATATTCCGAATGCGCGAACATTTTCTAATATTCATAGAAAGTTGTGCGAAAAGGGAAGTTTTGAAGTTGATAATCATCTAAAAGGAGTACAACGTACTGTAAGAACACCAGAAATTGAGGTAGCAGTTTTGAATTCAGTCGAGGAAGATCCAGGATTAAGTACCCGAAAAATTGGTAACAATTTAAATATCTCACATATTCTTGTTTGGAGAATTTTTAATGACCTTTTTATTATACCCCTACCATATCCAACTGGTTCAGGCCTTACTCCCATGCGATTTTCCATTAAGGATGAACTTTTGCCAATGGTTTCTTGAAAAAGTAAATGAAAATCCATTATTTGATACTGAAATTTTACTTACCGATGAAGCCAATTTTTTTCAGAAACGCCATCCTAAACTTTCACAATAATCATTTTTGGGCTGAAGAAAACCCACATGCAATCGTGGAATCCCGTCACCAGGACCAGTTTTTCGTCAAATGTGGGCTGGAATATGTAGGGATTATTTAATTGGACCCTATTTTCTTCCTGATAGGTTGAATTGGCATAATTATCGGCAGTTCCTCGAAGAAGAATTACCAGCCTTGATGGAAGATGTTCCCATTTTAGTAAGAAATCGATTCTGGTTTATGCACGACGGGGCGCCAGCGCACTTCAGTATTCTGGTGCGCGAACATTTAAACGAAAATTATAATAATCGCTTGATAGGTCGCGGAGGACCACAGGCATGGCCACCTATAGTCAGAGAGCTAGTAACACCCGTTTCATGAAGTGTTTGATGCACTTCAAAATTTTGTGTCATAGTATCTACTGGATAGATGAGCAGGTAAGCAAGTGTTGGCTAGCTCTACCTGGGGACACCAGGTACTGCGCATAGGAAAAAGGTGTCCAAAAATTTTGCCCAAAAAAAGTGTTTGTTTCAGAGGCCAACAAACAGAAATCAAAATTTAAAATGACACAAAACACAAAAATTAATAAGGCAGACACTTTTGAGGGGGTTAACATTTAATAAAAGCACCCCCAAGTTGTTTTTTTTAAATACAAAATGAAGTGTTTGATTCACGCTGACATTTTAACAGTGTCTTATTTACATATAATAAAAAATTATTACAAAAAGGCAGACACTTTTTTTTGGGAGATACAGGGTGTTAACATTTTCATTAAAAAAACATTTTTTCATTGCCATTTTCAAACCACTCTAGATATTTTTATGAAATTTGGTACACGTCTTTTGAGCATCGAAAGGCATTTTTGGTGTAATATAATTTTTTTAAATTTTAGCAGTGGCGTCCGTGCGGGGCTTGCATTTAATATTTTTGAAAAAAAAATTAAAATAAAAATTATTTTTGAAATTCCCGTCTAATTTACAGCAAATTCGGTTTCTTGACTTATTTTCTTACGCTGCGCCGTTTTCAAGTAAAAAATAAAAATCATTTTTATGCACATTGCTGGAAACACATAACCCATTTAATTAACAAAGGTAAGTAGGTTTAACAACAGTTTAGATGTTTAGAACATTTAGGTTTTAATAATTCTCGGAAATATTCAATGATCAGGTACTACAATGACATACTCTATTTGGATAACGCTCCATGTAAAGACATCTGGCTTCTCTCGCATTTCCATTTGCAAGACCATAGATAAAATGCATCTCAGCCATTTCAGAATTCTTAAAAATTGCCATGGTAAATCAATACTGTAACGAATATCTAAACACTTTTGAACGTTACAACAAACTCTAATTTGTAAACAACTTAAGATTTAAAAATTAAAATGGCACGTGTCAGAAATAATAAAAACAAAAATTATCCAAACAACGCCATAGCCTACTAGGCCATTTTCAAAGAAATAGGTTCCGTTTACGTTTTTAAATGAAATAGAAGAACACCCGGAGACCAGCACTTAAAAAAAAAACGATTCCTTTCCGAAATACAGGGTGTTAATATTTTTGTTGAAACAATGTTTTTACTCTGTAAGTGAATTTTTAACCAGTTCAAATTTCAATGAACTTATGTAATATGATCGTTTGTCTTATGTAGGTATGTTATTTTAAAATTGTTTTACGTTAAGTTTTTCATAATTGTACTATTTTTGTCTAACTTGCTATAATGTGTAAATTTCTTATACAAAAATAGTCAAATAAAGGATTCTATTCTATTCTATTCTATTCTATTCTAATGGTAATTAAATGGGTTATGTGTTTCTAGGAATGTGCATTAAAATGATTTTTATTTTTTACTCGAAAATGGTGCACCATAAAAAAATAAGTTAAGAGACCGAATTTACTCTAAATTAGACGAAAATTTCAAAAATAATTTTTATTTAAAGAAAAAGCAGTGGCGCACTATTTTTTTCTTCAAAAATATTAAATGCAAGCCCCGCACGGACGCCACTGCTAAAATTTTAGAAAATTATTTTACACCAAAAAATGCCTTTCGATGCTCAAAAGACGTGTACCAAATTTCATTAAAATATCTAGAGTGGTTTGAAAATGGCAAGGAAAAAGTATTTTTTTAATTAAAATGTTAACACCCTGTATCTCCCCAAAAAAAGTGTCTGCCTTTTTGTAATTATTTTTTATTAGATGTAATTAAGACACTGTTAAAATGTCAGCGTGAATCAAACACTTCATTTCGTATTTTTAAAAAAACAACTTGGGGGTGTTTTTATTAAATGTTAACCCCCTCAAAAGTGTCTGCCTTATTAATTTTTGTGTTTTGTGTCATTTTAAATTTTGATTTCTGTTTGTTGGCCTCTGAAACAAAGACTTTTTTTGGGCAAAATTTTTGGACACCTTTCTCCTATGCGCAGTACCTGGTGTCATCAGGTAGAGCTAGTCAACACTTGCTTACCTGCTCATCTATCCAGTAGATACTATGACACAAAATTTTGAAGTGCATCAAACACTTCATGAAACGGGTGTTACTAGCTCTTGGAATACTAGGTCCCCAGATCTCAATAGTTTAGATTACTTCCTGGTTTACATTGGTTTACAGCACACCAATTCATACTGAAGAGCAGTTGAGAAATCGCAGTATAGTTTCTTGCGAAACAATTAGGAACAGTCCCGGCATTTTCCAAAGAGTACGTGAGTCCATGAGAAAAAGAGCAGATGCATGCATATTTGCAGGAGGTGGGCATTTTCAACACCTGATTTAATTTATTTCTTTGTCCGTTCAGGGGAGTGGCGGCTCGTGCCATTTTAGTGAAGTAGAGCCAGGTAAACCCTTAGCGCCGCAGGCAAAAAAATTTTGGGTGTCACGCCCTTTTTTGTTAATAGTTCTTGCTTTTGAAGTAGGAAAAATAAGCAAAAAGGCACCTAATTTAATTTATGAATTTACAATCATATCTTGAATTTTTTAAAAATACTGTAGGTAGAGTGTACTATATAGACCGAAAGAACCACAAACCGAACGCAGTTTATAATTTGGTTTAATATGTATCTGTTTTTATCAATTTGTTCGTTTTTCTTCATTATTTCATTGTGATATGCAGAATTTAATTGAGTTTTAATGTTAATTTTACCAAGCATACTGAAATTAAATATATTGTTTAAATGTACCTTCGATTTTTCATGTGTCTTCATTTTTTCCCAGATATGGACCAAATCATCTATACCTTTTTGGGACCAAGTTTGCTCCCCCATCAAATAAAACACACATAAAACAATATAGTCTATTAGATTTATCACAACCGCACACCCAAGTATTTTTTCCATAAATATTTCTATTAAAGCAGCCGGCCGAACGAAAATTATTTAGTTTACAAACAACGTTACACGACACGACGCGGACAAACAACTGTTTGAATTTGAAACGTCTAACGTACTAACGTCAAACGGTCAAACGGGGTCAAAGGGCCTGGCTACACGGAGATGCTCGCATTCAAGGTCATTTTCCAATGTTTTTTATTGGTGTGTTATGGCAATTACGTCATAACTTCGGGCCTCCCGTGTGCCTCGTCGCTTTGGCGCGAAAGCTACGTTACCGTTTTACGCATAATCGCTTCCTCAATAGATGGAAATTTGCACCCGACTGTGTTCCATTTTTAAATTATTTTGCTAATTGCTTTAAAAAGGAGAATATTAATTTTAATAGGTTTTGGTAATTTGTAAACGGCAGGACGCTGGACAGGAGGGCAGGTAGTGCCATGGCACTGTGGCTCTACCCCACGAGCCGCCACTGGTTCAGGGTAATTTTGTGTTAACATTCTAAAATGTATTTAAGTTCTTATAATTTCATAATTTTACCGTTTAAAAACCATTCTGTTAAATGAATTGTTGTTTAAAGTTGCATACATTGTTTTTTTTCGTAAGTGGTCTTGCGAGATGCAAATCAATGTATTTTATTTTTTTATGCGAAAACCATACGTCAAATAAATCAAAATGAAGAGACCAGATTTGCTCAGTAAGGAATAAGGATTTAAATAATAACTTTTATGTAAAGAAAAAGCAGTGGCGTAACACTTTCCTCTTTAAAATGATGCAGTTTAAATCCCGCACGAACGTTACTGGCAAGAATACAAAATTATGTTGTACAGCAGTAACCGCCTTTTGATTCATAGAAGATGTGTACCACGTTTCACAAAAATATACAGAGTCATACCAAAGTTATCATAAAAAAAATATTTTTTTCTTAAAACTTTAGCACCCTGTTTTTTTCTGTTATGGTTAAGCGGTGACGAGGATATACTATTTGTTCTTGTGTTATTAGTACGTATATTTTCAGTTTCAAACCTATTCTTATCCTTATACAAAAACATTAAACACTCAATAATATAAAGACCGTACACTGTAATATATTCATTTTTTTAAATATTCCTCTACAGAAATCCATAAATTTCATTTTATTGACTATCCTTATTGTTCTTTTTTGTATTACAAAAACCCTTTGTATTTCAGAACTACTTCCCCAGAACAGCATGCCATATCTCAGGACGGATTCAAAATTTACATAGTACAATATTTTTAGGGGTCCTATAATTAGCTACTACTTTTATTCCATAACCTATACTACCCAGATTTAGACATAAACTATCAATATGATTGGCCCATGATAAAAATTCTTCTATAGTAATACCCAAAAATTTCGTATCATTATCCAGAATAAGTTGTTTGCCACACAAATTAATTTTATTAGGTTTATCCAATTTGTTTTGTTTCGTTCTAAAAAGAATTAGTTTAGTTTTCTCGTCATTTAAAATTAATTTGTTTTGTAAAAGCCAGTTACTAGTCATGACAAAAGCAGTTTCTGCATTGTTAATAAGTTCCTGGATATTTGATCCCGAAACAACAAGATTTGTGTCATCTGCATAATTTGTTATTAAAAAATTGTTCCTTATACTACTGAGATAATTTAAAAAGATAATGAATAGTATAATAGGGCCCAGTATACTCCCCTGAGCTATGCCAATACTGTGTTCTTGTAAATCAGATTTGATTTCCTTGTTACTATCCTGAAACACTACTCTTTGCAGTCTATCTGACAGATAAGACTTTATCCACGCATATGCATTTCCCCTGATACCATTTCTGTTCAGTTTAAACAATAGCAAGTCCCTATATATGCAATCATATGCTTTGCTTAGGTCCATGAACATACCCAAAGCCAGGTTTTTATTTTCTAGTTGATCTAAAATAGCTTTTGTGAACTAAAAAATGGCAGATGTCGTGGACCTACCTGTCAGGTAGCCGTACTGTGAATGGGAGAAAAGCTGACATTTATTTATGAAATTAACCAGTCGAGAAGATATTACTAGTTTGAAAATCTTCGAAAAACTAGGAAGTAAACTTATAGGTCTAAAATTATTAAAATCCTTTGGGCATCTTTTTTTATAAAGGGGTTTTATCTTAGCAACTTTAAGTTGGTTGGGTACAACACCATATTTCATTGAGTTATTTATAATATGTTTCAGAACACTAACAATTTCCACAATAGAGAGTTTTAAAATACTTGTGGGGATTTCATCATCACCGCTACTGTATTTGTTTTTTAATTTCTGCGCTATATTTAATAATTCATTGTTAGTAATAGGTTGTAAAAACATTGATTGGTCATTATCCGGAATATTACATTCAAAAGTGACTAGTTTTATTTCTCATCATTCTTAGAATTTTATTTAACAGATGATTGATAAAATCATTTACTTGCTTCTGAGGATTTTCCGCAAAGTGATTTTCATTTATCTTAATTTTGCCATTTATTTTATTACAAATAGCCCATAAACATTTATTTTTATTATCTGAGGTTTTAATTTTCTTTTCAATATTTTTTGATTTATCTTCTTTAAGCTTCTTAAGCTTAAGCTTATTGTACTCTTTTTTGGTTTCATTATAAACAGGTTTATATAAGTTATTTTTTTCTAGATAATACCAACAATGTATCCAACCTTTTTTTACACTCTATAGTATCCCTACTTTTTTGTGTTCTTTTTTTATTTTTATATACCATAGTCTTAGGAAAACACCGATTAAAAATTTTTTATAAGTATTCATAAAAGTATCCCACTGTAGATTAACGTTTTTTTTATCTGCCTGAAAAACACCTTCCCAATCTTGTTTTTTAAGAGTTCCTATAAACTCGCACTTTTTTTCCGAAAAGAATCGTTTTGTTCATCTCAAAAGTCAATACTTGTGCCATGTGATCAGAAATATGTGTTTCGATAACGTCAGTCTGATAAGCACATTCAAGATTGGTAAATATGTTGTCCAAACAGCTATCGGTGGTATGAGTAATTCTAGTGCTTTGAAAAACAGTGCCTTTTATATTATAAAAATTGAAAAGTGAGAACAAAGAAATTTGATTTACATTTTCTTTTACCATCTCAATATTAAAGTCCCCTGCAATAAATACTAAGGAGTTATTATCAACTTTACTTAACATGTTTTCTAGCTTATTATAAAAAAGTTGTTTACTACCTGTGGGTATATGAACAGATTAACAATTTTTACCATTTATTAAACATTTAATAGCGGCACATTCACATTCATTTTGTACAGATAAACTACTAATACTCTTAATGGTTTTGAAGTTCATTGATTTTTTATATACACTGCACTACCTCCATATTTTTTTTTTATACTTCTTTATTTCAAATTTGAAATTTGTTTCACAAAATACAAACTGAAATTACGTCAACAAAGAACACAATTAAATTTACTTATTCCTAAATGGTAATGTAATATAAAAGTTAATGTTACTTTAAAAAGTCATCCACACTATATGGTTCCAAGTCAATTAAACTAAAACTTTTTGAGTTCCCATTTAAAAAATTTTAAACTTTGAATTGTTTTGAAGTTCTCGGGTAGCTTATTATAAAATTTTAGACACATATAATGTGGACTTTTCTCACTAAGTGTAAGACGATGTATAGGATATGTTACATTTTTTTGTTCTGTTGTTATATTGGTGTAGAGATGGAGTTTCAAAGCAATGTTTGTTTTTAAAAAAGAACGTTAAGCATTCGTAAATATAGATACCATATATGGTTAGAATACCAGCGTCTTTAAATACTGTCCTACACGATTCATAATTCTTCATTTTTTTTAATTATTCTTA
Organism: Polydrusus pterygomalis; assembly: GCA_963969555.1. Lineage (NCBI taxonomy): Eukaryota > Metazoa > Arthropoda > Insecta > Coleoptera > Curculionidae > Polydrusus > Polydrusus pterygomalis. Next base: position 2,719,699 of record OZ018381.1, on the reverse strand, counting down.
ACAAACGTTTTTGGATAATAAAGATACTTTGAGCTTGACTGTGTATACCCCAAAAAATAATACCATAGTGAACTGTAGATTGAAAATTGGAGAAATACATCGTCTTTAAAGTTTTTTCGTTCATGTATTTACTAGTGACTCGGATTCCATAACAGATCGAATTTAATTTTTTAGAGAGGTTTTCTATATGACAAGACCAATCCAAAAATTCGTTAATATAAATTCCCAAAAACTTAGTGTTTTCCGAAAAGATTATTAAATTGTCCTTTTTGTTTTTAAAAAATAATGGTGTTTCTACTTTTGATTGCTTTGTTCCAAAAAGTATAACATTTGTCTTGGACTCGTTCAAAATTAACTTATTTTGGCTAAACCAGGCATTGACCATATCTAGAAAATTTTTGCCGCTGACCAAAATATCATTTAAATTACAACCCCCAATGAGTAAGTTAGTGTCATCAGCATATTTTACCAATTTCTTGGACAAATCTGAGCTGTAGTTCAAATCATTAATAAATATAACTAACAGAATAGGACCCAGTACACTTCCTTGTGCTATGCCAAGTTACTTTTTTAGGGGTTTTGATTTATGGATCCGACCCTCCTTTAAAACGCTAACAGTTTGAAATCTTTCATTTAAGTATGACACTAACCATTTATGAGCATTTCCCCTTATCCCGTACATTTCAAGTTTTCTGATCAACAAATCCCTGTCCAGGCAGTCATAGGCCTTTGAAAGGTCTAAAAACATCCCTAAAGCCAAATTACCATTCTCCAAATAATCCAAAACTACCTCAGTAAATTGAAATACTGCTGTTTGGGTTGATTTTCCCTTCAAATACCCATGCTGGCTTTCGCAAAACAAATTACATTCATTCATAAAATTTATAAGCCTTTCACTCATTACTAGTTCAAATAACTTGGAAAAACCGGGTAATAAACTGATTGGTCTATAGCTGTCCATATTTTTTGGGTCACCTTTTTTATAAAGTGGCTTTATAAGGGCATTCTTCAAATCTTCTGGAAATATTCCATATTTTAACGAATTGTTAAAATATCTTTATATACATTTATCGACAACTTTACAATACTCGTTGGAATCTCATCCCTTCCACTGCTATTTTTATTTTTTATTTTTTGGGCGATGTCACATACTTCTTTGGGTGTAGTAGGTCTTAAGTAGATGGATTTATTATTCCTAACTATACTAGTAGTAAACGGTATATCTAGTAGGTTTTTAAAAATATTTGGTATGACTTTTAGTAAGTACGAGTTGTACTCGTTTGCTATGTCTTCCGAGCTTCCTTTAATTCTAATGTCAGAGTTACAAAAATCACTAGTCTTACCCGTAACCTCTTTGCATAATGCCCGCATGCATTTCCTTTTATTATCAGAGTTATTAACTTTATTTTTATAATATTTGGCACGTGAGGCTATTAACAGCTTATCATAATCTTGTTTTGTTTCTTTATAAATATTTTGAAATCTATGATTATGCCTGGATAAATTTAAAAGAATGTCTAGCCTCGATTTACATTCCGCTAACTCTGGATCATTATAGATATAAAGGTTCCTACTTTGTTTCTTTTTATTAATTAATTATTAATTGACCGGAAAATGTTGTTCAAAAATATTTTTAAATGTATTCATAAAGATTTTTAACATCGCTTTTATCAACAGAATATACACCTAACCAGTCTTGTTATTTCAAATTGCCCAAAATATCCCTTTTTTTCGTTAGAAAAATAGCGTTTATATCGGGGAATATATTCCATTTTATTATCCAACTCAAAAATGATTTTTTGTGCCATGTGATCAGATACAAAATTTTCATAAACGAAAGTTTCCAAATAATCACCATTGGTAAAAATGTTATCAATACAACTGGCGGTGTTACTAGTGATTCTTGTATTACTCCCTATTGTCGGACTAAAATTATAAGAATTCATTAATGACAAAAAATCGGTTTTTGATTTGTTTTCCTTAATCAGTTCTATGTTAAAATCACCAGCTATAAAAGAAAGTTTGTTTTCATCACATATTTTGGATATAGGCTGTTCAATTTTTAAGAGAAATGTTCTTTGATCACCAGTTGGGGGTCTATATATACACACTACAATTATATTTATGCTACCTAGTTGACATTCGATTGCTGAACACTCAAATACGCCGGTCAGAGATAACTTATTTAACATAGATCTTTGATTGCACTGTACACCTTCTCGAACATAGATTGCTGAGCCTCCATAACGTCCTTCCTCACGACTAAACGCTGCTCTTAGTTTAAAACCTTTAATTGCTAAGTTCTGTAGATGCTCTTCAGATTTCCAGTGTTCAGAAACATAGACTATTTGGCATTCATTATGATTTTGCAACATTATATTTAACTTGTCTACAGAATTTCCCATTGACTGGACAATTTGATGAATAATGCTCAATTTATTTTACTTTCCTAAGTTGCGTCCAGTTATTGTACTTTTTTGTGCCTTTTTTATAAAAAAGAGTCTGTGTAGTTAATTTGGTTTCTGTACCTGTTTAGATATCTCTTGTATATTGGGCAGTTGATATCTCGTGCTGAATGGCAACTTTCTTCTTCTTGATATTTAATTTTTAGACAGTTGGGGCATTTTAGATTTTCTGCCTTACAGTCTACACTAGCATGTTCCTTGCCGCACTTATGGCAGCATTGTTTTCCATTACAATGCTTTGCCACATGCCCAAATAGACAGCAACGAAAACATATGGTCAAATTTAGATGTTCGTGTACATATACCTTTAGGAAATCAAAGATTGTTATTTTCTTCTTTAAAAACCATTTTACTATCTCTGGAGGGGCCGTTAATATCCAATTTTCTTTATTTACATTTCTACATTGTTTTTTAGTAACTACCTTTATTTTTTCAGTCACTTTGTATCCAAATTCCATTTCAATTTCATCATTAAGCCTAATCAATTCTTCGAGAAATTCGTAATCTGAATATCCCTTTTCTATTCCTGTAACCAGGAACATTGGATTAAATCTTTGGAACTCTTTAATTTCTATATGCCGATTTTCTTCTAGGACTTATTTCAATTTTTCCTGCTGATCTTTATCGTGACTTTCTAAAATGATAGCCCCAGTTTTTAGATGTCTTATATTTTTAAACCCACAATTAGTGTCTCTCGTATTAAGATTGGTTTTTAATTGCTTTGCTACCTCTTAAGAATCCTTTACGTTTTGAATTCGGATTAAAGTTTCATGTCTTTGTCTTGTTTTGGGAGTAATCCATTGTTCGTTTTCTTCAGCACCGACTTCGTTATTGCTGCCAGAGATCTTTTTCTTATCTGCTATTTTCGCTGTTGTAATTGAAGCATATGTTTTTGTCCCTTCTGTATTCTGTTTTACTTTAACATATTTAAGAGCCTTATTATGATTATCATACTCTGCTGCATAGTATTTTAACTGCATGTTTTCTTTTTCTAAAATACTCAGCTTGTACACTAATAGCGTCAAACATTTGTGTATAGAGTTACTAGATATCCTTATATGATCTTGATCTTCTTTTGTTAAAGTAGTACTTGAATTTTTTCTAATGACGAAAATAATTCGAAGATCATATTTTCCGTATTGATATTATATTCAATTTTCCGCTTATTTTCAGTTCCCAAGTCATATAACTTACTTTCGTTACCGCATTGCTTTTTAGAAACATTTTCAACAACTGGACTGTTTTCTGACCTTGGCCGTTTGTTAAGGCCAATTTCTCCTGCGTTTTCATGTATGATGGGGGCTTCTCCCTGGTCATAAATACGTGGAGGTGTCCCCGAAATTGATGGTCTTGGTTTAAGTACAGTATTTGGATCATCAAACATTAACCTTCCCCTCTACAAAACCAGGCAGCTAATTAAAGCCTTTAATTCCAATTTTCGATAACTGATCTTGTGTTTTCCAATGTTCGGTGAGGTATAAGCAAAAACACTCTGGCTTGTCTTTAAATAGCATCTCGATACGATCAACAATATTTCCAATCGATTGGATATTTTGGTGTATAACACTGAATTTGTTTTTACCTACTGTTTTATTTGACCTAAAAAAGACTCATCCATTGTTACTTGTTTTCCATTAAGGTTCTTCACCTCTTCTGCTAAAACCATCAGCACCAAATATTTTTTCTGTCTCCTGATGATGAACGTTTCTACGTTCGAAACATGTAGAGACCCTTAATTATTCTATTAAATTTTGTAAAGGAAGACTTTGAGTTTTTTCTTTCTTTCCTCATAACATAAAAGCATGGACTATACTTCAAATTTAATTTTTTTAGAACTTAAGTTTAGGACTAAACTTTTACTTTTTTTAGGAACTAAAACTTAGAACTAAACTTTCATTTTTTTTAGGACTTAAGTAAGTAAATCTTTACAGGGCGGGTGGCGGGTTTTCTCACTTCGTATTTCCTAGAAAAAAGACACTTTAATAGTGGAAAACATTATGACACAAATTAATTTCTATACAAGCAAGGCTGAACCCCAGGAGATAAAGTTTCAATTCAAAAAATTTCAGTCTGTCACCTTTTTATGCGTCACCATCGATCCGGGGGCACACATTATATTTTTGGTATTATTTTCATAAGCAAAGCTGCAAGAGATATACATATATTTTTATTGAAAGAGAAAGAAATATTACAAGAAAGCGCCTAAGAAATTTCTTTTTAAAAATAATATGATTACCTATAAAGGTTCTAATATATATTAGAGCCATGCACCCGACAACCAAAACGCGGCCCGAAAAAATTATTAACTAAGAGCAAAAAAGCCAGGCCGGCCCGAAAGACTCGACCCGAACAAACCCAGTCGGCTAGAAATGCCCGGATAAGGTTTACAACTAAACTTTTATTTTTTTTTAGGACTAAACTTTTAGTTTTTTTAAGGAACTAAGTTTAGGACTAAACTTTTAGTTTCTTTTTAGGACTAAAGACATTCAGTTTTTTTTAGGACCGAATTTTTTTTTTTTTTTTAGGACTAAACCATTTTCAAGCAGAACTCCGGTTCTCACCTTGTTAACAGGTCACCAGCCCAAGCAGCACCGCACCGAGACGACCAGCGATCCGACCACCAGCGAAGCCAGCCGATCGTCCCCGAACCACGACCACCGGTAAGGAGCCACTAGCCACTACAGGACTGCAAGCCGCCGTTTCCCCTCGACGCCGTCCTCTGTATTTGCATTATTAACATCGTTTTGTCGTACATTTACTATATACGTTCTGGTTTAATATTTACATTACTGCACTCTCTCTTACACATGCACCGGGTTGTTTATACGATGGCATTTATATACAAGAACGAGCTATATCGAGAAATAGCCGTGTAGCTCTATCTCGTTCTGGTCAATAACGAATACCTATTTTTGCTTTGAATAATTGAGATCGGACTATAGCGAGAAATAACCGTGTAGTTCTGTCTCATATTAATTATAACACCAACTGAACTTGACACCTTAAAACACATACCATATAAATAAATCGCTATCTTTGTCTCACCTGAAAAGAAATACAAGATCGAGCTATATCGAGAAATAGCCGTGTAGCTCTGTCTCGTTTTAATCAACCAACACCGGGTAACTTCGGGGTAGATGAATACTTACATGCCGGAGTGGGCTATATCGAGAAATAGCCGTGCAGCCCTATCTGGTATTAATGGTTTTCGCAATTCACTTTCTCTTTTACACCCAAACACACCTACATAGTGCTATCTCACACACACACACACATAGCATTACCTCTCACGTACTCCGTCTGACACACTGTGTTAATGCCAGAATGTATATGTCCGCGAATTCAAACGAAACCCGCGCATGCGTAGGGGAACCGACGTTTCACCGAACCACTACGGACGGCTGGTCGGAATCGCGCTCGCTCGTCAGGAACTATTTTCTACCGCCGCGTTTAACGTTACATTAGCCGCGCCCGCAATCGCAAATAGTTAACCGCACAACTGTCCGCAGATAGCAGAAACGGATCGCGATCGACCCAGCGTTGCCGCAAGTCCTCGGACCGCGTTACCTTTCCTTTTACCTTTTACTGACCGGACTGATAAAGATAACCGCAAACCTTTCTTGCCGCCCGTTGACATCGCGACCGCTTACCGCTACCGTCAAGACAACCGCGACCGCTACTGCGATTTTCATTTCCTCGCGCGCGCCTTCTCAAGAATCCCGATAACGTTAACAGCTCAGAACGCCGACGCGATCTCACTTCTATAAACCGCGAGCATACACGCATACTTTCCTACTCTCTCTTTCTCTTTCTGTTTTATTGTACGATTGTCAGCCTATCGCTGACCCACTTTGACACACTGTTCAAGTATTAAACTGCATTTCTGGTTAATTGTCATTTCTTTTTACGAAAATAAATTGCGTTTTTGAAACCGATCGTTTCATTTTTCCTTCCAAATTGTACATCTTTCAGGACGCTTAAGAATAGTCGCTAGATGCGTAGTTGAACGCCTGGTTTTACTTTCTCCACTGTAACAAGCTACCTGGTGCATCGTGGGCCCCTTACCACAATAATCCAAGGGGTGGCGCCCGAGAAACCGTTGGAAAATAATTTTCCATTCGTCCAATAAATTGAGAGAAAAAGCGTTATTCACATATTAATACTGTTCGCTAAATGAGCAGTTATTGATAGTGCAAACCAAAGCGACAATACAATACTTTCAAACCGATATTTTATATAGATAGATAGAGCTCCTTTAAAATAAAAAGCGACTTTACAAATGGCGCCCGAGCAGGGACCGTACTGCCACTGCGCGAACTAAAATTTCTGTAAAATACCGTCGAGTTTTTTAAGAAAACCAAAGGTAGGAATTCATTATTCGGCATCCGCGAATTAGTTTTAGGGTATACTACTGTTAGGGTTTGCCGTTGCTTAGAGAGAAGCAGCGGTCCGGTTTTACTGATCTTGCCGTTGTTTAGAGAGAAATAACGGTCCGAGATATATTAGTTTTAGGTTATTAGGTTTAGGTTCTCTTGTCGAATAATGATTCGCTGACTCTGTTTTGCTGAAGTCCGTTTTGCGCATCTGCCACGCGTAGTCTTTTCGTTCTGGCCCGTAAATTATCATAAACTTTTCTATCGTAAAGCTGTCACTGTTTAAAACAATCGCGCATCACCAAGCAAAAAAGAGGGGAGTATGCGTGCTTTCAATACGTGTATGCTAAAATCCGTGCAATACGGGTTTTAAAAGTTGGTCGTCGTCGAGAGAACACCAAGAGTTCTCACCAGACCTCCGACCGAGACAGATCGTTCTCCGCAGTCTGCTGAGCCAAGTCATATAGAAGCCCACTGCAATGGATACCGAAGGTCCGAATGACACCGACGCCAAGATTCCGATACCTGCCGAAAATTCTGCAACAAAAATAACCCAAACTGATCCGAGTGATACACAAGTAAGTTGGGTGTACCAGCTGAAGAAGGAGGGCCTAGTTTTCGAGTTGGAAAAGTTTGGTCTTGATTGCAGTGGACCGACAGACGTTCTCAAGAAGCGTTTAATTAAATTTATCCGCAGCGGCCAAGCTACACCGACGCCAAGGACGACGCCATTTAATTTTTCTCAAGGTACCATTTCAAATACTGCCTTCATTACCGCTCCGGTCACCGCTACCTGTATCACCGCCGCTACGTATACCGGTCCGACATCATCGAGACTAATCATGTCCGCGACACATGCAGCCGCCACCTCTATACCAGCCGTCACGATCACATCATCCGTACTGCCGGCGCCCACCACGGCATTTTTGCACAACTCAGCAGGAGCAGTAAGATCATTAAAAGTATACAAATGGACTGTACATTTCAACGGCAGAGATGATCCTGTTACCTTTATTGAACGCCTCCAAGAGATCTGCAATGTGCAAGCCCTGCCGATGGATATCTTACTACCGCACATGCCCGAGCTTCTTCTACAAGGTGACGCTGCGCTGTGGTACCGCAAAAACAATCGCACATGGAGGGCGTGGGCCGAGTTCGAGCTAGACTTTAGGAACTTTTATTTTCCACTGAACCATGCTGACGATTTAGAAGTCGAAATTAGTCACCGCCGGCAAAGAATAAATGAATCACCCAGCCATTATAATACCGATCTACAAACTCTTATTCGCAGACACGGTGGCATAGGACCGGCCAGGAGTTAAAATGGCTGTACCGCAACCTACTTCCGCAATATCGACAACAAATACGAAGAACTGATTTTTCCGATACTGTATCCTTTTCTCGATTGGTCAGAGAAACCGAAGTACTATTAAAACAATTAAACCGCGCCAGTTATAGCCCACAACAGACCAATACTATGCCAAACGACCAAACGAAGAACGCCCCACCACCGAATCGTCGCACCTCCTACCGTCCCTCCCAAGTATGTTTTCGATGTGGAGAGAACGGACACTTTCGCACCGAATGTCGCAATCCGCGCCGATTATTTTGCTCAAGGTGTAGTAAAGATAATGTTTTATCACGCGACTGCCCATGCCCCGCCTTCCGACGGGAAAACTAAAGCGGCGCTGTACCGCCCCGAGGTCAGTTCAGTACCAAAACCACCAAACCTCGATTCCACTAAACCGCTCCTTAAATAATAATACCGATAACCGCCCGCACGTCGTAGTACATATTTTTAATACACCGTTTTCTGCTTTCATAGATACCGGTGCCGCAAGCTCATATATTGGTGAACTCGTCGTAGAACATTGTAGAAGACACCGTTACCGAAAGGTGCACTCACCGGTCAAAAGTGCACAAGTAGCCAATGGTGGAGTTATACAGATAGCCGAAGCATACCGAGTCCCATTAAAAATTGGAAACACCGATCTGACCGTAGACATCAGCTATTTTCCGCATCTAACGTCCGAAGTTGTACTAGGGATGGATATATTGGGCCGACACCAGTTTCAGCTAGATTTAAGCTCTGGCCAAGTATATCTCAATGATGAAGCACTTCCATTTTCCGATAATATGTGTAGCCCTATAGGATCAAATACTTGCAATCCAACTTTAGTCTTAACTAAAGACGAAGAACGGCTACTACAACAATTTCTTGACCAAGACCGCTAATGCAGCACTCGATACACCTATTGAACCCCGAGCCAATCAAGCAACGATATAGACCGCAGAATCCCAGGATGCAAGAAATAATTAATACTGAAGTACGAGAAATGTTAGATAATGACATCATTGAACCAGCAGATAGCCCATGGAGTTCTCCTGTAGTAATAGTCCGGAAGAAAGATGGCAAATACCGTTTCTGCATCGATTTTCAAAAAATTAACGCCATTTCGCGCAAGGATGCGTACCCTCTGCCCTATATCAACGCTATTCTGGATAAACTGAGACGAGCCCGGTATATTTCCAGCATCGACTTAAAACAAGGCTACTGGCAGGTACCGCTATCAGAGGAAAGTAAACCAATCACCGCTTTTACTGTACCAGGCATGGGATTATTTCAATTCAAAGTTATGCCATTCGGATTGCACTCAGCTCCCGCAACTTTTCAGCGATTAATGGACCGAATCATAGGACCAGAGCTTGACCAGTTCTGTTTTGCATACCTGGATGACATAATCGTGTTGGGTAAAACATTTGAGGAATTCCTAAACAATTTACAAGAAGTGTTTCGCCGTCTACGTGCCGCCAATCTGAAACTGAATCCCGAAAAATGTCAATTTGGCCGTCGATCCCTCCGCTACTTAGGTCACCTTGTGACATCCGAGGGTATTTGCACCGATTCCGAAAAAGTCTGTGCTATTTTACAATTGGCTGCACCGACAAATATACGCTACTTACGACGATTTTTGGGGATTGCATCATGGTATAGGCGTTTTGTACCGAACTTCTCACAGATTGCCGCTCCGCTTAACCAGCTTTTGAAAAAGGGTGTCCGCTGGAAGTGGAACGAGGAACAACAATCCGCCTTCGAACAGCTGAAGACTAGTTTGACCAAGGCCCCCGTATTGACTTGTCCTAATTTCTCCCGGCCATTCACGTTGCAGACAGATGCATCCGATAACGGGCTGTTGGCTGTTGGGGTGTTGCACTGATTCAACATGGGTCAGAGGGCGATCACGTGATTGCTTATGCAAGTCGAAGCTTAAGTCCGAACGAGAAGAAGTTTTCAGTGACCTAAAAAGAATGCTTGGCAAGCGTCTGGGGTATCGAAAAGATGAGACCGTATTTAGAAGGCTACCACTTTACCCTCGTGACTGACCATCAATCACTCCGCTGGCTACATTCAATTAAAAGCCCATCTGGTATACTAGCCCGCTGGAGCATGTATCTCCAACAGTTCGACTTCGAAATAAAGTACCGCAAGGGAGTTTTAAACAAAGTAGCCGATGCATTATCCCGAGCTCCTGTCCTTACTGGCACCGATGACGAAAAAGAGGATCCTAACCCAATCTTCGCATTAGACGAGTTTACGCCCTGTTCCTGGTATACAGCAAAGAAAACCGCCGTTGAAAATAATCCCACAGCGTTTCCCGATTATCATGTTCGAGATGGCCGCCTATACCGCCACTTCTGGGATATGTCCGGTCCTACCGACGACGACATGGCCGATCCGTGGAAAGTTTGTATTCTTAAGGCCGCCCGCAAAGAAGTGTTGGAAGAAAATCACGATCGACCGACGGCCGGACACCTCGGTATTGCTAAAACTACAGCCCGTATTGCCCGCCGTTATTATTGGCCCGGCATGTTCCGAGATATTGCCGCATATATCAGACGTTGTTCATCTTGCCAGAGATATAAGACGTTACAACAACAAACAGCTGGTAAAATGCAACCGTCAAGAAATGACCAACCATGGGAAACCGTTAGTACCGACTCAGTTGGACCGCTACCCCGCTCCGCAAAAGGAAATAGTTATCTTGTTATTTTCCAGGACCGCTTTACTAAATAGGTACAGTGTCGAGCCATCCGAAAAGCTACCGCCAAGGCGGTTAGCCAGGCGCTCTATGAAGAGGTTATCACCCGATTCGGATGTCCACACGCTGTTATTTCTGATAATGGAACCCAATATACCGGACAAACGTTTAAGGATCTACTCGGCGAAATGGGGATAGCACACCGACTTACACACCCATATACTCCGCAAGCTAATCCCGTAGAACGCACCAATAAAACTATGAAAATCATGGTAGCCCAATTCTGCGAAGCTGATCACAGAAAATGGGATGTGCATCTACCCGAACTTGTGTTTGCTCTCAATAGTTCCCGACATCAGTCCACAGGATTCTCACCTGCCTTCCTTAACTTTGGCCGTGAACTGGACCCTCCTAAAGCGTTATACCGCACCCGCACAGATTCCGAAGCGCAACAAGACGACTCCATCCCAGCCGCAGAGGAAAATACCGCACAATTGGCCAACCTTACCGCCCGGCTTTAAAGGTTAAAAGATGTGTATGAGCTGGTTCGAATCAATTTAGGAAAAGCCTTCACCGTTCAAAGCCATCACTATAACCTGCGCCGGCGAGAATGGAGATATCATGTCGGAGATAAAGTTATGCGCCGCGAAAACCCACTTTCCTCTGCTGTCAAGGGTTTTGCCGCAAAACTTGCACCGAAGTATTCTGGGCCTTATACCGTAAGTCGTGTCACCAGTTGTATATGATCTTAAGGATCAATCAGGCAAAAAGTACCGAAACATCCATATCAAGGACTTAAAAACCGCACACGACAATCTGATATAGTTTTCTTTCGAACCAGCCGATAAAAACCCCTAACCAGAAACCGACACCCCTGGACCTGCTAGCCCTTTAACAACCAAAGTTAGCGCAATCTATGCAACGGGTTTGTTGTTACTACCGCTACACCCGGTCAAACCACCAGAAGTCTAAGTGCCCGTCAGTCTCGGCCCATGCATCAAAGGCACTCCACATCCGCAGTGCTGTATGCACTCAGTCTGCAACAGAACATGCCAAGCTATGGCTGTTTATTTGGATGCCTAGGATATAAAGGCAAGAAGAAAAACTAAAAGAAACGGTGAGGTACCATGCGTAGCATGAGGCGCCACCGCAACTAGTTCTGGTACCCCATGACCCCACCTAAATAGAAATACAAGATCGAGCTATATCGAGAAATAGCCGTGTAGCTCTGTCTCGTTTTAATCAACCAACACCGGGTAACTTCGGGGTAGATGAATACTTACATGCCGAAGTGGGCTATATCGAGAAATAGCCGTGCAGCCCTATCTGATATTAATGGTTTTCGCAATTCACTTTCTCTTTTACACCCATACACACCTACATAGTGCTATCTCACACACACACACATAGCATTACCTCTCACGTACTCCGTCTGACACACTGTGTTAATGCCAGATGTATATGTCCGCGAATTCAAAGGAAACCCGCGCATGCGTAGGGGAACCGACGTTTCACCGATCCACTACGGACGGCTGGTCGGAATCGCGCTCGCTCGTCAGAAACTATTTTCTACCGCCGCGTTCAACGTTACATTAGCCTCGCCCGCAATCGCAAGTAGTTAACCGCACAACTCTCCGCAGATAGCAGAAACGGATCGCGATCAACCCAGCGTTGCCGCAAGTCCTCGGACCGCGTTACCTTTCCTTTTACCATTTACTGACCGGACTGATAAAGATAACCGCAAACCTTTCTTGCCGCCCGTTGACATCGCGACCGCTTAACGCTACCGTCAAGACAACCGCTACTGTGATTTTCATTTCCTCGCGCGCGCCTTCTCAAGAATCCCGATAACGTTAACAGCTCAGAACGCCGACGCGATCTCACTTCTATAAACCGCGAGCATACACGCATACTTTCCTACTCTCTGTTTTATTGTACGATTGTCAGCCTGTCGCTGACCCACTTTGACACACTGTTCAAGTATTAAACTGCATTTCTGGTTAATTGTCATTTATTTTCACGAAAATAAATTGCGTTTTTGAAACCGATCGTTTCATTTTTCCTTCCAAATTCTACATCTGATTCTTTCAGGACGCTTAAAAATAGTCGCTAAATGCGTAGTTGAACGCCTGTTTAACTTTCTCCACTGTAACAAGCTTCCTGGTGCATCGTGGGCCCCTTACCACAATAATTCAAGGGGTGGCGCCCGAGAAACCGTTGGAAAATCATTTTCCATTCGTCCAATAAATTGAGAGAAAAAGCTTTATTCGCATATTAATACTGTTTGCTAAATGGGCAGTTATTGATAGTGCAAACCAAAGCGACAATACAATACTTTCAAACCGATATTTTATATAGATAGAGCTCCTTTAAAATAAAAAGCTACTTTACACAGAGTTGGCAAATATCATGTTATCGCCCAAATATCCGATATATATCGGACAAAAATGTAATTCTTGGGGTATCGGCCCTGATAAATGAAAAGGCTTTTTTAAGCTACGCCAAGCTTTCAATAATGTTTATTATCTTCTTCAGGGCTACTATATAAACAAAAAATCAATTGGTTTGGTAAAGTTTGGAAAACTGATTGAATTTTATAACAACCAAAAAAAATCACAATTTTCGAAAAAAAAAGTTTGAAAATACTTACTGCTAATTACCAATACGAGCATTGAAAAGTATGTGTGGAAAATGGAAAATTGTCTTGCTACATTTTGACCAGGTTATGACGATGGCTTGTGCGTCTGGTTTCTTACTTTATGAACGAGATAGATTTTAAAATTGTTTAGAGTTTTTTATGTCAATACAAATTCCTATTACTTTTTACCTTTATAGGTTCATGTTAACCTATAGATAGGTAACTAACAGAAGGCGGCCATTTTGTCGATTGCTTGGTACCATTTAATAGTCAAATAATTAACCATACGTTACATAACATGTGAAAATACAAAGGAAATATATGTATAATACTGAAAACTGTAAAAAATATATTTGTATTATATAAAATGGAATAACAATTATTAAAAAAGGAAACCTTTTCTCTTGTCAAAAACTACTTTACAAAGTTGACTAAGAAGGAGAGAAAAAGACAACTGGATGTGTTAATTAGTGGTCTCAGCACTGTTATTAGTATTGTTTTGATTGTTGTTGGGTTTAAAATGTAACAAATTTGAATATATAGCACTGAGACCATCAATATCTGTTTTTTTATTCATTGTGCATGGTTTATTATTTTTTTAGACCATAAGTCTAGGACTAAACTTTTATTTTTTTTAGAAACTAAAACTTAGAACTAAACTTGTTTTTTAGGACTTAAGTTTAGGACTAAACTTTTAGTTTTTTTTAGGAGTAAAATTTAATATCTTTACAGGGCGGTTGGCGGGTTTTCTCACTTTGTTTTTCTTTATAACATTTTTTCGTATTTCCTAAAAAAAGGCACTTTATTAGTGGAAAACGTTATGACACAATTAATTTCTATACAAGCAAGGCTGAACCCCAGGAGATAAAGTTACAACTCAAAAAATTTCAGTCTGTCACCTATTTATGCGTCGCCATCGATCCGGGGGCACACCTTTTATTTTTGGTATTATTTTTATAAGCAAAGCTGCAAGAGATATACATATATTTTTATTGAAAGAGAAAGAAGACATTACAAGAAAGCGCCTAAGAAATTTCTTTTTAAAAATAATATGATTACCTATAAATGTTCTAATTTGTATTAGAGTCCTGCACCCGACAACCAAGACGCGGCCTGAAAAAAATATTAACTAAAGACTCGACCCGAACAAACCCGAACAAACCCAGTAGGCTCGAAATGCCCGGCTAAGGTTTACAACTAAACTTTTATTTTAGGACTAAAGTTTAGGACTAAACTTTTTCACTTTAGTTTCTTTTTAGAACCGAAGTTTGGGATTTTTATATTTTTTTTAGGACTAAACTTTTAGTTTTTTAGGAGTAAGGTTTAGGAATAAACTTTTATTTTTAGGAACTGAGTTTGGGACTAAACTTTTAGTTTTACTTAATTTAATAAAAACATGTTATAAACCTGTAAATTTGTATTTTAATAATAATTCTAGTCAATGATAGTTTCTATCACAATAACAAGTTTTTTGTAGTACTTAATCCTATGTTAGGAATGTAAAATGTAATTTTGTAAGTCAGTGAAATTACTTAAAACCTTGGTTATTTGTAAATCATTATTGTTGATCACATGTTTAGTATCGTCTTTACAGTCCGCGACATCGAAGTAACTAGAAAATTCACATAGAACGGAATTCGCGATTTACATTCGGCGTCTTCAATGCCCCAGAACAGCAGCCCATTCTACAAGACCGAGTGCACTAGTCCATTATTCGCTCACCCACATTCCCTCGTAACTACCTAACCAGAAAATACATTGAACTAACCCGCCCACACACAATATATCTCTCAATCAATCAATGTCTCTCCCAGGTGAGCTTCTGATCTAAAGTCCGAGGAATTTAACCACACTATTTATTGATTTTTCATCAACCCCAGTAAGTAGCATTTTTGGGACAAAACTGCATAAACACTGTTTTGTTCGCATTCAAAACAAGGCCATTATTTAGGTAATACTCGCTAAAACACTGGAAAACATTATATATACTAGGTATGTTGTTTTAAATGGTAATTGCTTGGTGTATTTAATAATGGATTTTGAAAATTGACTTGCGTATCAGATGATTTTATGTCGGACTCGTATTATATATAAATATGTAATAAGCCTTACATCATAGGCTTATTAAATATTATATTATTACATACTGAGTTGGGATTAATAAAAAAGCTGATTCTTAAGCGCTTTTTTTTAAGAAACACTTTTAGTTTCCTTCACTTCACTTTAAGGAATTAAGAGATGGACAATCGTTGACGAAAATTAGATTCGCCATTACTCCACAAACTAAGAAACAATTATTAGAAAACTGCATAAACACTGTTTTGTTCGCATTCAAAACAAGGCCATTATTTAGGTAATACTCGCTAAAACACTGGAAAACATGATATATACTAGGTATGTTGTTTTAAATGGTAATTGCTTGGTGTATTTAATAATGGATTTTGAAAATTGACTTGCGTAGCAGATGATTTTATGTCGGACTCGTATTATATATAAATATGTAATAAGCCTTACATCATAGGCTTATTAAATATTATATTATTACATACTGAGTTGGGATTAATAAAAAAGCTGATTCTTAAGCGCTTTTTTTTAAGAAACACTTTTAGTTTCCTTCACTTCACTTTAAGGAATTAAGAGATGGACAATCGTCGACGAAAATTAGATTTGCCATTACTCCACAAACTAAGAAACAATTATTAGAACAGTAAGTTGGCAGTGGACAAATTTGTTTCAGATACACTTTCGGTCAAAAAGAAACTTTGCAATAACTTTTTAGATCTTCGAGCTATTTGTATGATTTTTTTGCAAATTAAAGGCCTATTATGAAGGTTTTCTTGCTTCATTCCAGTTCTCGTGAAATAAGCATCACTTGCCCTTATACAAGAAAAGAAACAACCAGATAAATCAACATAAACATAACGTTAAAAAATAATAAAACTTAAGAACCAAGCTGATTAAACATTATCATACCACCGAATTTGTCCACAGGGTGTTTAAAATTTAGTGAATAAAAATGTAACTTTTGTTCTTCCTTGTGGCCATCCATTATTTTCCGATAACTGGAATGCAACAAAAACCCTTAATATTGTGCCATTAATTTGTAATCAAATTCGTTCATGTCGGTCGAAGATTAATAAAGTTATTGCAAATTAAAATGTAATAATATTTTTCTTGTCCGGTTTTTTTTACCGGGAGTGTATATTCTGGAAATGAAATATAAGATACAAAATAAGAAAATGTAAATAAAATCGTCATATCATACGTAAGATACCCCATTTCCTCCGTTATGTTTAGGTCGAAAAACAATATTATGCAAGTTTTATACGAAGTTATAGTTACAGAATAAAGGAAAAACAAACTGATAGTATGCATGCATAACGTAGAAACAGTATCTTTATTATGATAGTAAAACTGGAGACAGGGAATATTGCTAACCCATTTTTCTCGGGGCCACATACTCGAATATGGAGAGTTTTGTCACAGGATATGGTTGTTAACTAAAGAAGAACGGCATCGTATATTGCCAAAAAATATTTAAAAGAACCCCTTTTTTTCATAGTTGTTCCGCAAACTAAACGAGAAAGTAGAAAAATACGGATTTTGAATTATTTTTAGTATTACTTAATAATAAAAAAACAAAATGTGGTAAATTTCCTTACCGAGAGGAAAGAAACCCTTCGTTTATTTTACAACTTGACTATCTTTAATATTTGACAACATATATCACACAAACACATATCACTTAACTACACAATACACAAGTACAAAAAAACTAGAAATTCGAAATATTAAAACCCACAATCAACAATAACCGAGTTCCTTTTAGTTGCTATTAAATAGCAAAGCCATAGGCTAAGTTGAGCGAAAAATTTAACTCAGTTCGGCAAAAACTTTTTTCTCCTCCCTCAAATAATTATGTAGGTTTAACGAAAAATGTGGAGGAGTACCGTCTTGCTGAAATGGGTGCAGTAGTTGTTCTCTGGTCATCCAATTAAAAGTGTCCTTGCATACCCCCAGCTCTAAGCCCAATCGTCTGCTGCTAAATTTAGGATTTTTCTCAATCCGATTTCTCAACCCCTGGAGTTTTTACCGCACGTGCACGACCATAATTATTAATAGGAATAGGCGCAAACCTACCCGTTTCATGAAGACGTCTATCAACTGCCGCGAATATTTTATGATTTGATAAGCGATTATTTGGAAATCTTTCACTGTATACTCTGCAAGATTAAAAATCATTTCCTTGGCAATATCCAAAAACCGATAACATATTTGTCGTTTCTTTGTTGATATACTGTACGACCATGACGAAGAGAAATGTGAAAATAGGGAACTTGACAAAAATTTTAAATGGGGAAAAAATTCTATAAATCATAAGTACATATTGTCATAAAACATATGGCACCAAAAAAACAACATATTTCGTCCCAAAAGACCGCGAGAAAGATTTAAAAATGCCCCAAAATTCAAATTATTCCAAGCGGGTAAAAACGCGCTGCTAGTAGTCGTGACGTCAAGGGGTATCATTTGTCAGATTTGTGTGTGACATCCACGAAATAGGTTATAGGTTTTCCATAAATTTGATGATTTGTCGGATTTGACATCCACGCGTCAAGCGACACGACCTTAAAACAACAATACAATAACAATAACACACAGCAATCCAAATGTAAATTGGGTCGCTCGGCACCTGTCAGGAGTGTCAGGATTACGGATGACCAAAAGTCATACCGCCTGGCGTCATCGGGCTTCGCGCGCTTTAGAGATCGTTTGAAATGCTTTCGACTCGCGCGAAACTTTAAAGAATTTTTACCAAGTTATTTTTGATTTTTAAGGAGTAATAATTGGGGAATACTTTTTTCAGGCCTAACTAAATCATATTATTGAAAAAAAAATTGGAAAGTTTCCTATCGTTTGACCATTCAAATGTATGCTTGAAATGTTTTTTAGAATCGATTTGACACCAGTCAGTTTTTAGTGACAGTTATTTTAATTTAACGCCTTAGCTTCAAATTTTGTTTAATTATTACAAGAATTTAGACCTGGTCATAAACGAAGTGAATTTTTTAAATCCAAATATCTCAAAAACGGCTGCTCAAATACCTACAATGCGCAGCAGAAAATTGCCTTAATGTTTTTTCTATAAATTGATTTATTTGTCCCAAGGTCTTATGAGATTTAAGGAAAAGAAAAATAAAAACAAGTGATTATTTAACATATAAATCTTCGGCCGCATCATTCTACTAGTAAAAGGCTAGCTAGCTGAAAAAGGCTAGTGAAGATACACACACCAAATAACCGATATAACAAGCCAAAATAGTAGTTGATTTTTCGTATTATAATGTCTTGTCATGATTTGATAAACAAAACTAGAGAGAATAAATAATATATTTAGATGCCCTCAATAAAGACAATAGATCAATTAGTGTTGCAGACGTAAACTGCTTACCTGAAAAATAGAAACCATTAAACATCGCTCTAATCCGAAAGCATACTACTACTACATACGAACGTATTTGCTTATTTGTTTCTGTGGACGGGAAACGCAGAGAGAGTGGAATGTGAGTTACGCTGGAACAGAAGTTGGCGCTTTGTATTAATATTTTTACATTAAAATCTGAACTGTAAGTTCAGGCTTACCAGTACTGTACACCGGTGTGAGCGAAAAAGGAATGTTTTGACAAACAAAAATAACCTTAAATTATTTAGTTAAACCTCCATGCCGCCGACATGGAGATCACCACTTAATGCACAGCTTACCCCTTGGAGAACGAATTACCAAGCGAAAACAATAGGCTTCCGTTATAAATTTATTATGAATTTTTTTTATTTATCTGATTAGTGACCAAACTGATAAGTTTTCACAAGGTTTGATTGGTTGATTAATGTTTGGTGGATGATCACGTTTTGTTTTACTGACCGCTAACCAACCGATTAAGAAGTCTGAATATTTTTTATGTTTGAAAATGTGTACCCCTGATCACTCTGTCCGTTTTAGTGGTTTTCAAATAGGTTGTTATCACGAAGAGTCAATTATTAATTAATGATTTTTAACATACTGATATACACAAATAATAGAGCATTTTTTATGTTTGTGCTCATAAGTTTTTCCGGATTTTTTTGTAGCTTGAACGATTCTGTTGATTTTGGATTATTATATATTTTTTAAAGTGACCGCTTTGTATTTTTGGCCTACATACTGCTGTTAAATCAAAGTAAATCGTTTTAAATCTTCCTTAAATCAATTTAAATCGCTTTTAATATATTATAAATAAAATAAATAAGTCACTTTTAATCATGTTAAATCGACTTTAATAATCTTAAATCATCAAAAATTTAATAAATCATTACAATTTGGCACCGGCAGTAATGCGCGGCGCATTACAGCATGATGCAACCACGCTATAACACCCGCGGATTCGGCGGGTTTATTCTTGCTATGCCTTTCGATAATAAAAAGGGTAGTTGATATGCAATGTTTGTTTGACAATCACGGGGGCACGTTTTTACATGTAAATCTCTATAAAAAAATGTTAAGTTCGATTTACATTTGTATAATCTTTTAAGGGCGTGGTCACTTTCCCGTCAGCAAGGCCCATGGTAGGAAGTCTCTGTGGCAGGCCGCAGCAGTACATGCTAGATGATCAGGTTTCAACCAATACCCTACTGGCAATTCGCGTGGCTACGCATCAAAAGGGGAAACAACCTAAGCGCTAGCTCCAGAACAGGTACGAAACCATCACCGCGAGAACCTATATCCGCGAGGCTTTTCCGGTTTGGGTACTACGTCATCTTGTCCTATTAAATTATAATTTTATTTTTGTCAAAACAGTATCAGTATCTTCAAAGTGATTTAAACCTTCAATATCTTGAAGTCCAACGCCTTATGCAGCTGAGTTACGGGTGTCACGAGGGCACCGAGTCCTTGATTAAAAAGGCAGTCATCATGATTACTAATAACTATTTATTAAACAACAATTAATAATTTACAAATAATGAACATTAAAATACCCAGTCGTACCTTTTAATTTACCATCTTATATCCTTTTTACCTTGACTTTTACCTTATATTTCTTTACTTATTGGGGGAAAACAACAAAAAACCTTATTTACTACTGCATTTTCATAGTGGTATACTAAAAATACTTAAAATTACTATAATGCATTGTTCTAATTAATTAGAAAAATTATATGGTTCGTAATATGGGGCTAGTCTGCTGACGTGCACTGTTTCTTGTTTTGCTCTTGCACCTTCTCCTCTTTGTATTACATAATTGACGGGTGATACTTTTCTTACTATTACAAATGGTCCATGGTATTTACATTGTAACTTGTCACTTTTTCCCTTTTTTCTTATATACACCCTCAACTTGACTTTATTTCCTGTTTCATACGTCACTTCCTTGTGTTTATCGTCATATCTGGTTTTGTCCTTTATCTGTTTTTGTGCAATATTTCTTTTTGCTTGTTCCCTGTGTGCTGCTATATCTGGATTTGGTAGTACCAAAGTTGTCGATTTCAAAAACATTGCGTCAGGAATGAGGTTAGGGTTTCTTCCAAAAACTAAATAAAATGGTGAAAACTGCGTCGTGTCTTGTTTACTAGTGTTATATGCAAACGTAACTAGCGGTAAGTACTTGTCCCAGTCGTCCTGCGCTGTTGATACATATAGACTGAGCATGTCTGCTAGCGTTCGATTGAAACGTTCTGTTAAACCATTTGTTTGCGGATGATACGAAGTGGTGTATATGTTTTCTGCTCCCATGTTCTGTACCATTTGTCTCACCATTTCTGATCTGAAGACCTGACCTCTGTCGCTCAATATTTTTCTTGGCACACCGTGTATACTTATTACAAAGTCCACTAAAAATGCTGCTATTTCTTTGGCTTTCGCACTTGGCATGGCTTTCGTTCTCGCAAACCGTGTTACATAATCTGTACAAACAACTATATTGTTGTTATTTTCTTTTGTTTTTGTAAGCGGTCCTAGTATGTCGATTCCTATCATTTCAAAGGGTTGCAAATCGTCGATTTTTATTGGCTGCAAGTCACCTGGTGGTTTTTCGTTATTTGGACCTTTTCTAATTTGACAGTCTGGACATCCCCTAATGAACTTTTTGATGTCTATATGCATTTTGTCCCAATAATATCGTTTATTCACCCTGTCGTACGTTCTAGCGAATCCCAGGTGGCCTGATAAAGGCTCACAATGTAGCTGGTTCATAAGTTGAGCTTTGAGTCCTTGTGGAATTACTAGTTTGTCCGGTTCGTGTGGTATCACTGATTTTTTGTATAGAACACCATCTATGGTCTTGAAGTTTTTAGCACGTCGTGGTAGATGTGAATTACCATAATTTGGGTTTTGGACAGCCTGTAACAAGTCTGAAACCACTGGATCCTCTTCTTGAAATTCTGTGATATCCACTAACGGTAGCAAAAAAGTAGGTATCTCATTGGCGCTATCTTCGTCTGTGCTTGTAGCTTCGAAACATGGTTGTCTAGATAGACAGTTTGCGTCTTGGTTACATTTGCCTGTCTTATGAATTATTTCATAATCAAATTCTTGCAGTTTGCAACTCCATCTAGCTAGTCTTCCTGTAACATTTTTTATACTCTGCAAATAACATAGTGGTTGATTCTTAGGTACTAGTACTACTGGGCTGGAATAAGGACTTGAAGATTTTCGTATAATTTCATTTGTCAACATCTCTTCTACTTGTTCGTTAATAATTTTTCTTTCCTTGTGAGACACCCTGTATGGCCTGGAAACGACTGGAATGTCGTCTGTTGTGTCTATACGATGTTTCACCAAGTGTGTTCTTCCAAGGTCCTTCATACTCCAAGCAAAGATGTCTTCAAAATCATATACCAAGCTGCTTACACTTTGAAAGTAATTTTCACTTAAATTTTTATTTACATTGTACGTTTTTCCGGGTTATTGTTTTCTAAAGTCATTAAAGTTTCAAATTGTTCAAAGTCACTATCATTATTTAAATGTCTACTTCCCAAATTATGCGCGATACACGTACCAGCAAAAAGTTTTTTAGTATTAAGTCTATAGTTTTTCAGTTCTGCATAAAAATTTGAATTTTCACTATAAATTTTATTAATTTCAAGTCCATTTTTTAACAAAAATTCATAATTTGGAACATAGTTTATTTTATCGTCACCATTGTTTTTTAAATTATTAATTTCGCACTTTACTAAGTCTTTTTTAATTAAAATGTCATTACACAATGTAATTTTACAATTTTCCGTTTCGTTTTCTAACTTGATATCAAATTCGCTGAAATCTTCCATAAAACTGTCTATGCTACTTATTACTATTTACATTATTTACAATACTATCCACACTATTACTTGTCGTTTCTTCCTTACCATTACCAACTTTTTGGTTCATGGGTAACTCTATAATTTTATTATTTTGGGTTATCAGGGTTAAACTATTCGTTTTAAGGTTAATTGTCGCTTCATGGGCTTTCAAAAATTCTAAACCTAATAACAATGGTTTTGGTAGGTTTTCCAACACCAATGCTTCCAAGGAAAAGGTAAAATCATTAAAACACACATTTATTTCTGTAATTCCCAAAATTCTTATCAATGAGCTGTTAGCTACTTTAATAAAAGGCATATTGTCGCAAAACTTTATTTTTTCTCTATTTACAAATTTACTATCTACAATATTTTTTACTGAGGCCGTATCCACTATAATTTCAATAATTTCGTCGTTCAAACTTCCGGCTACGGTAAGAACATCTGTTTCTTCATGTTTTGGGGCAGTACTGATTTGTGTTAATACCGCCCGTTGGAGTTTTCCGAATTTCGTTGGTTACCGGTTTGTTGTGACGACCATGTTTGCTGAAAATTTCGGTTTCTTTGTCCATTGTAGCGGGTTCTGTCTTGGTTTTGCGGATTTTTGTAGCATACTCTTGCTTTATGGCCTGGTTTTCCACATTGAAAACAGACTAGACGGCTTGTTACTGTGCGCGCTTGCGCGTTGCTGTCTCTGTGGGGTCTGCTTTGCATTGCCTTTTCAATTTCGTTCTTTATGACTTGTGTGATTTCTTCCATTATCCCTGGTTTTGTTAGCTGCTCAGGTTCGTCTTCTTTTTGGCTGTTCTGTGTCATGGAAAGCTGTGCAAAAACCTTCGTTGCCTGACTAATTTCGTTCTCTGCATTATTTATGGTTTTAATTAATTTTTGCACCTCTTCGAAATTTTGTGGCTGTTTCAGCTTAACCTGGTATGCATACGTTGGAAGAAGGCCCTGTTCAAAATGCTCTCTCCTTACTTCGTCATTCATTTTCGGATCCACCAAATCACAAAGCCGCAAGATTTCTCGTAAATACACCATAACATTTTCGCCTGGTTGTTGTCGCCTGTACCTTAACTTCAATTTGGCTTCATTCACGTATGATGAAAAAGAAAATTCTGCTTGTAACGCTGCAATCGTCGTTTTCCAATCGGCATTTGGATTACGAACCGCATAAATTTGTAGCCAAGTTTGCGCTTGACCCAACAAATATTGCGATAAATAACATAGTTTTAAATTTTCGTCCCAATTATTCAAAATAGCCGTTTGTTCATAATTGTGCAAAAAATTGGGTAAATCGTCGCAATCGGGATTAAAATAGCGTGGTGGTATAAATTGAGGCGCAATGGGTTTCCTGTCGGGATTTAACAAATTACCTAAAGTTGCGTTAAACTGCGTCATTTTCGGTGTACTTTGGTTTTCTGAATTTTTATCAGGTGAAACCCGTTAA
Organism: Polydrusus pterygomalis; assembly: GCA_963969555.1. Classification (NCBI taxonomy): domain Eukaryota; kingdom Metazoa; phylum Arthropoda; class Insecta; order Coleoptera; family Curculionidae; genus Polydrusus; species Polydrusus pterygomalis. Next base: position 2,695,418 of record OZ018381.1, on the reverse strand, counting down.
TTTATCCATTTAACAAGAAAAATGCACATTTTGACTACGCGTATCTTAATTTAAAAAAATAATTAAGATAAAAAAAAAATATAAAATTGACTTAAACCAAACTAGGAAAATTTTGTAGTAATTTTTCACCAAAAATTTCGTTTATGTAAATTTAAAAAGCAAAATTACCAGTACAACCCAAAAAAAATAGAAGGTACGGCTTTAATTATACCAAAAATATGCAGTTACTAGCAAGCGTTGCACACCGAAAACCATATCTTTTAAAAAAAAACTTCAATTTCAAAAACTAAATATTCAAATTATCAATAAAATTTCATAAAAATCCTGCTTAAAAATCATTTACAGTTCGATATTAACAATTAGGTATTTTCCAAAATTAAATCAAATCGGAAAAAACAACTCGTACTAGCAACCATATTCATCATAAAACATTAATAATTTCAGCAAAAATGCAAAATAAAATCAATAATTTTCCGCAAAAATATCAGAGAACAGTTTGCTTCACACAGGAATTCGTAAAAAAAAATCAATGCGAACGATCAGCTTAAAATAAAAAATCTGAAAAACACTTTTTTGTGTCACCTTGAACTCTTATCTTTCTGCATACCAATATGAAAGATCAATTTTTACACTTTTATTCCCCAATAAATTTAAAAATTTTGCCGAGAAAATAATGAAGCTTGCATAGCACAATTAAAAACTAAATTAGCATTGTTCAAAGAAAAATGATCCACCTCATAATCAAGTTAGGAGCCTCCACCAAATTGTCACGAGGGCACCGAGTCCTTGATTAAAATGGCAGTCATCATGATTACTAATAACTATTTATTAAACAACAATTAATAATTTACAAATAATGAACATTAAAATACCCAGTCTTACCTTTTAATTTACCATCTTCTACTCCGTTGTTGGGGGAAAGTGTCGGCCCGCGATCTACTTGGCCGGTTCGCGAGCTGGGCGACGTGCCTGCTTGGCTGCGAGAATCGTGATGCCGCGCGCCGCCAGCACCGCGAACCTCCCAGCCCGACGGCTGAGTTCCCCACTCTCTCCCTACCATTGGGATAACCAATAAGCGGGGGAAACTCAGGCGTCGGGTCACGCGAAAAACTACCCCCCGTGACACGGGGATCAGTACATAATTGTGCAGTTAGCTGGTATACTATAAGGAACTAATGCGCAGGCGGTAGTATAATATAATATAAGATAGAAGAGATAGCATGAGTTAAGTTCCAACATATTCGATTAACATAATGTTAAAATTGGTCATGGCATGACAGCAAAGTTCATAGTGTGAGAGGTGCTATTAACGATTTCTGCAGTCTACTATAGGTACATTAGTATGGCTCTTTAATTAACCTCTACGTATCCATCCCGGTATCCATAATAAAACAAGCAAAGAAAGAATATTCGGGAAGCAGCACGTCACTTTTATTTTATTATCTTATGTCAAGAAAGAAATACCATGATATTTGTGTTTATTAATAAAATATTAGACTGATTTTTATAATTGAAAGTCAAATTTCGTAATATGAGAAAATGATAAACGATTTTGGAATACTTGAAAATCATTTGTCCTTTTTAAAATAAAATACTTAATATTACCGGTTTCTTAAGCTAAGTGAAGTTTTTGGGTCACATTTATTTATGACGGGTTCCAAACATTTAGAAGGGCCAGTTCTGACAATAGACAAACCCAGAATACTAGAATTTATCAGATTTTAAACCAAATTAAATCTTTAAATCGCGATAATTCATTTATTTAAATCACTTCAATATCTTTTAAATCTTTTTTAAACCGTCTTGTAAATCACATAAATCTATATTACATAACTTAAATCAATGTTAAAAATGATTTAAATCACTTGAAATCATAAATTCCTATTTAGATCGTATTCAATCAGTACTAATTTGGAATCTATGTATACCTTTTTTGGGAGTTAGGAGCCCCTCGGAATTAGTTACAAAATATTGGAAAGTCAATATATTTTTGCTAAATTATTAAAGAAATGATTTTAAAATATATTATAATAATATGTATACACGGTGTCCCATATAAGAATGCACAGTACAGGGATCTCGTAAACCAAAGGAGATACAGAGATGGTTAAATTAGAGAAAAGTTGCGCTTTGCTAAACCCTTCAAAGTCACGATTCGAAATCTAAAAAAATCCGATTACTTCCGAAGATATTTGGGAAAAACCGAATTTTCCCGATTTCGTTTTTATTTTTTTCTGGCTCTATTTAAAAAGATATGACAAAATGCATTTCACATTCTTATTGCCACTTTTTCTGCTCTACAAGCCGGTGTTCTTAAATTTTCAATCCGACGTTTCGTTTTTCCGCGACCATCATCAACTTTGTTTTTTTAAACAGTCGGAAAACTTAATTTTATGCTTAGTAAATTCTACCTTTTATTCTGAATTCAACGGTATATCACACTTAATATTTATAACATGTTTCGGACTTAAAAACTCATCATCAATATTATTATTATTTTTATTAAGTAAGTAGTAAACAAAATGTTATTATCAAAAAACAAAATATTTTAATTTTGCGCTACAAAAAGTTCATTGAACAAGCTTATTTAATCAAATGTTCAAAAAGTCCTCCCTCATTCTCTAAACAAACGTAGCAACGGTAAACAATTTCATTCATTACGTTTTCTAGCATCATTGGAGTTATCCTTGCAATAGCGGCTTGAACCTCGGCTCTAAGTGCTTCTACATTCTCGTACGTTTTCCAGTAGACTTCATCGTTGAGAAAGCCCCACAAGAAAAAATCCAATGGAGTGATGTCGGGAGATCGTGCAGGCCATCTTATAGGACCATTAGTGGCGATTACATTGTTCTGGAAACGTTCTGTTAGATATTCAATGTTGTTTCGAGAATTATGTGGAGGTGCTCCATCTTGCTGAAACCAAATACTGTTGTTTTCTGCCAGAGGAATGTTATCAAGAAAATCTTTAATATCGTTATTCAAGAACTGGAAATATCTTTCTGCATTTAAAGTACCTTCATAAATTATTGGTCCGATAATCCTTGTTCCTAAAATACCACACCACACCTTTCAGTGTCGAAACAATTTTTATGGCTTTCAATATAACAACATAACATGTCCGATTTTTCTTCATTTGAAAAATGTGCCATAATTAAAAAACATATCAAGAGAAAAGAAAAAGTTTAAATTTAAGGCCCGACTTTGTTGAGAAAGGAATTTATTTGCGACAAAGACTCATCCGAGCTGGACATATTCGCGATATCACGCCGTGTAGGAAAATATTCCGTAAACACCGATATACACTGAAATCAGAAGTTTTCACCGCGAGCGAGGCGATCGAATTCCGAGAATTTGTTATTTTCATCGATTTATTTCTAAATAAATGAAGATACATTTGACTTGATTTTATTTCAGAAACGAATTTTATTTTATAGAAAATAGGTGGGTACTTCTAAAATTAGACAAAATAATATACCTAATCCTATGGATACTATGATTTTTATATTTTTTTGTTTTATTTTATTTTATTAATGAAATCAAAGAAAATTTATAAGTTTCATAGGTATCTAAAAAATAAAATTTGGGATAGCAAAAAGTTTTGTGAGTAAAGATCTGTTATGATTCTAATTACCTACATATAGTATTAGGTATTTAGTGATGCCGCGAGACGAGACGAGACACGAGAATTTCTCGTCTCGGCGGCATCACTAGGTATTATGAATTCCCTGGAAAACTCTACCTATTATAATGATTTAAAAAAAGGTAGGTAATAAAAATTTTGAAATCTTGGCCCATCCTGAAACTAAAGGTGCCAACTTAAATTGTATTTAGGGGATAACTTCATACATAACAAAATGTAGAAACTGCCATTGACTCTCGTGCGTTATTTTTTCTGTCGCGTTCCGTTATATTTAATTCTTTAGAGCATTTTATTTTTGAGGAACCGTTATGCTGCCTGCCCCTCAAAAGAGAACAAGGTAAGTAATCGTTTTACATTTGGCGACCTTTTTTTAAACAAGAAAGAAGGTACCGTATCGTCACACTTACGAAAATGGAATAAAGCATTCCAGTATCCGTGTCGATTTAATACAAAGTCGCGGTATTTTGTTGCGGTATTTTTCTGGAGTGATTGCAAAAGTAATGCGACAATAGGCGGGAACCGATGGCCGATGGATATTCCCGTCTATATAACTGCATCATAATGAAAACGTCAGCGAACATTTGACCATGCGGCGAAAAATCTTGTACTTACTATTTAGCTGCTAAATTGTACTTTTCGTCTAGAGAAGTAATAAAAATGTTCCTATGTTAAAAACCTAAACCGCAAAAGATCATATCTGCTACAAAAACGGGGACAGAGCATCAACAGCTATGGCATCCGAAATCATTGTAGAAGGATTTTTACAAAGTAAAAAATTACGTAAAAGTACTTTACGTAAAAGCCATTCTTTATAGCAATTTCACAGGCAACAGTGCTACAAATTGGGGCAAATAGGATTTCTATAAAAAAAAAGTAAAGTTTAAAAAAAAAAAATGTCTGGCCTCTCGGTAGGTTTACCATTACGTTGAAAGATTTTCCCAGCACTTTGCTTGTTTTTCCATTATCTCGTAGCTCCGTTAGAACTGTTTGCACCTATTATATTTCTAAAACCCTTATTGTATTCTCCTGATGCGTTCGAAACATGTAGAGAATTACCCTGTAAACCTTGAAACTTATGTTTTTTAATATACCAATGGAGAAAGACTTAAAGTTTATTTATTTTCCTTTAATAATTATTTTGTTTCATATACTGAGATGACCGGTTTTGGCAAGGAAAAATGGAAGAGCAGTTAAAATTTTTTTTTTTCAGTTGCCTTCTTCCCGAAATAATAAATCCACAATACTCAAACAAGAGAAAAATTAAAGACAATTTTCATTTATTTCTGCTATCTAATAGACTGTCATTGTTAAATCATATTTTTAATAAAAATTTACTATAATATTTATATGTGCCTTATTTAGGGTATTCAACCTAATAATACCACCCCAGACAGCAGACTGACGTCAATTTGACGTAACTTTTTCGTCATCTTAAACGTCAACTGTACATTAAAAATGACGTAATAATGACGGTAGGATGTCGTGATTATGTCACGGACCGATGACGTGACTAGGAAGTCATTTAGTGACGTTATAACGACGTCATTAGTGTCGTTATAACGACGTGATTAGTGCCGACATATCACGTCATCAAAGCGTTAATTTGCCAGCCATTTAATAGCAAACCTTAGTGACGCCTTCGCCATTTCGTTACTTCTTTGTTTCATCAAAAAATCGTCCAAATACCACTCTTTGGGGTACAATTACCTACAGTTATACGTACCTAATAAAAGTGTGAATTTATAAATTAATAAAAGCAGAAAAAGAAATATGCTCAAATTCGACAAAATTTCGTTTTTTGCCTTTATTAGTTAATCAATTAATTTTTCTTAACCTTGAACTGTAGGTACCCAAGGGAGGGGTACCCAAAGGGGGATATTTAGCCGATTTTTGGATAAAACAACGAAGTAACGAAATATTGACCAAAAAACTAAATGGCGAAGGCGTCACTAGTGTTTGCTCTTAACCTGTAGGGGCTTCGTTAGTAGTTAGGTAACCAAGATAGGGTAGAGGATTAGGCACAAAACATTTAAAACTTTTTTTATACGATTTCACTGCACTTGATTACTGATGATGATTAGATTATAGTTAAAAAACTGCAGAGGGACCTAGATTAAAAATATTTTTTCTTCATTTTAACAGCAATAATTATGTGTAATTAAAATATGTAAAAATATAAATTTTACTTAATACTCCAACCAATCATGGTTACACTACCCTGTATATTATATAGTAGAGACACTACTTATACATTTTTTTTAGTAATATGTTGTTGTTTTTTTCTTTCTGTACACCTAAACTTAATTTAACTAAGAAAGAGGAAAGATTCAATATTTAATTTAAAACAGTTATATTTCTGAAACATAGTTTTATATGCCTATATATTTAGGGGTCCTTGCAGGAGGGACATATTGAGTTGGTGACCCGTCTAAAAATAAAACAGAAAAAAGACAAATTACCAAGCAATATTATTTATTATATAATTTATTTATATATACCTAGTTATTAAAATTCTTACCATGCAGAAAACCATGGGTTAATTCTATTGTACTTACTTAAATTGGGTGGACGTTCAATAAGTATTTTCTTCTTAGTTGTAGGTACATCCTCATCGGAACCACTTAATATTCGCTTTGGTTTTGGTTTCCTTTTTATAATAGGTAGTGTTGGTTTGTCGGTATCCAAGTTGGAGGTATCCTCTGCATCTTTGCATTTTTTATAGCTTTATCTATATCGTCTAAAAACATGTTTTATATAAGTATAAAATTATCAGAAATTATTTGTTTTGTATGAAATTATTGGTTTATGTATGCACAGTACAGGACCTCTACGTGGAAGACTTTACCTAAATGACTTTTAAATTATTTTCACGACAAATCCATTTTACAACAAGTTATATTATGTATTAACTTAAATGTAAAATAGCTTAATCAATTTTATTATGACAAAACTTAGTGGGCTTATTTAAAAATACATTTTACTTAACCTCGACCCATTTCTTGAAAGTCCCTACCTGCCTCAAACATGCATCGCTTGATTTTATACAATTTCCAAGACTCATCAATGTGGACTTCTTTCTCTTCAAGTAATTTATTGAAAATCCTTTGATCTTTGTAAGAAGGCCAAAAGGCTTCTCTTTTAATGGTGTTCACCACATTTTAGACACCACTGAAAGTGCACCATTTTCCCATTCTACAATGACATATATGCCATCTTTTTCTAAAACAAAAAACAAGTTATAGGTTAGGATTAGGTACAGAAAAGTTTAGAGAAATACCACAGAAAAAAACACAAAAAATAACTTACGGAGAAGCCTAAATGTTATGTTTTCACTTTTTTTTTCATTGCAACGTATTGCTTTAATAAAATCTAGGGTACTCAGTTCGTCCTTATCAATTTAAAATGGGAACTGCTATCAAAAATATTTTATTATTTATTAATTTAAATCGCTGCATAGCTAAATTTATTTGGCAGTTAGTGGCACTGTAAATGTTTGCAACGAAAGGAGAACTTACAGCATTATAATTAGAAATTATTATTATTATACTGTTTTACTTACCCCTTTAACACGCCGCCGTGAAAAACACACATACACACACAACTGAAAGAACCTCAGACCAAGCACTAGAACAAACCGATGCTATATGGCTATCTTTACTTTATTCTTTACCTACTATTCTTCCAAACAATGATTTTTTTTAGACCAAAATTTACAAGGTTACATTTACAATACGAACAAACACAAAAGGACAAAATTCCGCAAAATGGCGGAGATTCGGAGAGAGGAGAAAGAAACGGAACGGCCGATGCCGAGTCAAAGAGAGAACGTGAGAACGATGGCATATGGCGTGCGCGCACATTACGACAGCTGTTTGATAGAAAATGTCCAAAAAACGACGTTATATTGACGTATAACTTATGTCGTCTAATTGACGTAAAAATGATGACGACATTATCACGTCATTTTTTGGTAACATGACGTCGAAGACGTAAAAATCCCAAAAAATGACGTGATTTAGACGACAGTCTGCTGCTTGGGACTTGACTGCTACATTTCAGAAGGGGGCAGCCAAAAAACCGTAAAACTTCTCCCATTAAAACCTGGCTGTAAAAAATATAGACACTGTCCCCCTTCCTGTGAACGGCCATGCCTACCAACGCAATGTCTTTTTATACTCTACATGACATACTGTCCAATTTATTAGTGGTGGGCAGAGTCGGATATTCTCATGAATCGGATAGTTTAAAATTACGTACTTTTAGGAATCGATTACTTTATTAAGTAGTGATTATCAGCTCGCAAGGGGCCAGAACTTCTAAAAAGATGGTCGTCAATGCCGTATAAACATCTTCCATTTCTTGAAAAAAAAATTCACAGATCTTGCATCTTACGCAAGTATCATAGGCATAGGCATATTGAAAATACTTACCACATACAGTATATTCACTTTTGAGCTCTTTTTTCGGTTTTTTTTGAAATATTCTCCCCCGACTTTCTGTGTAATACGCCAAGACCGCCGCGCTATTTCGCTTTGTTTCAGCGACATTTACTGTTTAGTTTTTTCCAATTTTTTCAATTCTTTACCCCCAACTTCCTTTGTAATAATTCAAGATCGCCGCGCTATTGTTCTTAGTTCCAGAGATATGCATTTTTTAATTTTTCTAGCTTTTTTGCAATATTCGCCCCCGACTTTATTTGTAATACGTCAAGACCGCCGCGCTATTTCGCTTTGTTTCAGAGATATTAACTTTTTAGTATTTTCCCCTTTTTTTATCTCTTTACCCCCGACTTCCTTTGTAATATTTCAAGACCGCCACGCTAATATTCTTAGTTCCAGAAATATTTACTTTTCAGTTTTTTCTGCTTTTTTGAAATCTTCAATCCTGACTTTCTGTGTAATACGCCAACACCGCCGCGCTATATCGCTTTGTTTCAGAGACATTCACGGATTAGTTTTTTTCAACTTTTTTAAATTCTTTACCCCCGTGCAACCTTGACCTACCCACACCGCCAAGCCGACGCGGTCTCTAGCGTGACGCTTGCTGATGTCGTTCATTTTTCATGAAATGGACCCGTATATACGCGACCAGTTAGTATTTTCAATACTAAAATTGGCTTCTTAAAGAATCTAAAAGAAGGTCGCCACACATAAAGATCTCCTACTCGAAAAAGGTATTTGTAATAAAAAAAGTTATAATCCATTCCGAGCGGTATTCGAATCCCATCGATTTTTTTGGGAATCCAACTTCACTTCACTTCTTGTACTTGAGTACTCCCATTACTAAAATTGATGTTTAGTATAGCTTTTTAGCCGCCTTGTCAATACACAGGAATCTCGCTACACCAAAAATTGCAGCGCTGCGAGTCAATAAAAAGGCCAGATAAATATGACCGACGCCGGATTTGTGCCACAAATGTACTATTCAGTCGTTAAACCATGGAACGCGCAGCCGAGTCGGTACATGTGTTGTTAATTGACGCAAAACACACACAAAGCAAATTATTTTATTTAATTAAAAAATTAACCTACATTTGTCTTTCCAAGGCCGCCGCCTTGACAGAAACCGCGCCGAACCCATAACGTGTGTCTTGTCACTGCTGCAGCAGCGTCGGCCGCCGCTTCGGCAGAAACCGCTACAAAAACGCCGTGTGTGTCATCGCCTTAACAGTTCGTTTTCTTTTTACGCTCCCGTACCAACTAAGAAAGTTCATAAATAGCTTAATTTTATTGCACCTGTGAACCTTTACCAAGGCACATGAAACTTTATTTTTAGATATAACAATTAATATAGGGTTTCCATACGTCCCGGTTTACCGGGACATATAACCAGTTTCAATGGCTTTGTCCCGATGTCTGAGTTGCGATCAGCTATTTAACTTTATATATTTGTTTTACTATCAAGAGACTTCACTCACTTCGAGGAAGAACGCAACATAAAAAATTAAAAATCCGATAGCCCATTTTTGATTTCAATACGCAGACAAATCGGCTGCATTTCGTTTAATTTTTATCCTTTACCAAACATTAAAAACACAATTTTAAAAGTTAAAACATCATTTGTTGAAAAAAATGGCGAACGCGCTTTCTAACTTTTGGTCCTGTGTCACGTTATAAACCGTTCCGGTCTAAGCCGAAAGATGTATGCTTACCCAAAATTAATAGGTACGCCTTTAGTGGAGGCGAAACGAATCACCTCCTTCCTTTACTACCTCTCTAAAATTAACGCTCCTATATTCTGTTATTGGCAGACAATACAAAAGAAAATTACAATTAGCACGAAATCATCTCCAAATTATTTAACCTATGTAACATTTTCTCAGTGTATCATGATTTTATCTAGTATCACGTCGGCAGGAAATAAATAAAGCTATAGATAGGCAACTTCTAACACATTTTAACAAAATTTACCTGAAACACGTTTCGCGCGCTGCAGGATAACGGGCTTATTACGCGATATTTAAGTCTCAATTTTTGGAATAGTAAACATAAGACATGGAAGCTCTAAGGTATAGAGCGATTTTTTTGAAAAAAAAATTATTCGCGACGGTATTAACACTGGAAAATGCCTAAAATTACGTACTTTCAGTGAGCATTTTTTCATATATTTTCTTATTTTTTTGCAAAAAGGGCTCTATACCTTAGAAATAGAAACATTCCTTTACTAAAATATGATTCGTCCCGACAGTCATTTCAAATAGGCTTTCCAGAATCCTGCAGTAGCGAAACAGTGTTAATCATCCTATAATTTTGCGCATTGTAGAGCCTTAAGTTTACTTCTTTACGTAAAAATTTCGATTTATCGGCAATACTGACAGATCGCCATGATTAATTTAGACAAATGCGTTTCAAAGCCTACTATTTCAAGACGATTTCCCCGCGCCCATTAACGAAGCATATCGGAACTTTTGTGCGAATATGCCAACTTGTATTTTGTATTTTACATACTTCTGTCATTTGCACCGTACTGTAACCCCATACGCTAAATAAATAAATAAATAAATCAAGACGATATAAATGGAATAACTCGAAATTAATTATTTGATGCTAATATTTTGCTTACTTGCCCTTATAATAGTTAAAACTTAAAATTTTTGATCCGACGTTTTGTTCCTTTGTAATAATCATCAAATAATATTGATGATGAGTTTTTAAGTCCGAAACATGTTATAAATATTAAGTGTGATATACCGTTGAATTCAGAATAAAAGGTAGAATTTACTAAGCATAAAATTAAATTTTCCGACTATTTAAAAAAACAAAGTTAATGATGGTTGCGGAAAAACGAAACGTCGGATTGAAAATTTAAGAATACCGGCTTGTAGAGCAGAAAAAGTGGCAATAAGAATGTGAAATTCATTTTGTCATATCTTTTTAAATAGAGTCAGAAAAAAATAAAAACGAAATCGAGAAAATTCGGTTTTTCCCAAATATCTTCGGAAGTAATCGGATTTTTTTAGATTTCGAATCGTGACTTTGAAGGGCAAAGCGCAACTTTTCTCTAATTTAACCATCTCTGTATCTCCTGTGGTTTACGAGATCCCTGTACTGTGCATTCTTATATGGGACACCGTGTATATTAATATATTACAAAAAAAGGACTTTCCGATATTCCTGGTTTAATTTCTAACAACTTTTATATACAACATTGTTTTTTTAAATCGACACTGAGCGAAATATCGAATTGAGATAACTTAAATATGAGTTGTCCTAGATCGACGCGTGTTGCTAATAGGGGACAGTCCAGACCTCTGAATTACAGCAACTAAATCAAACAAATTGCATCAAATCACTGTTGATAAGTTATTATAGCTCAGAAAATGTGTTATTTTATGCACTGGAATGGCTCATCCAACCGACTTAAATGATTGGTAGCTAATCGTAGTTGGGTTTGACGAACACATGATGTATGTTCCTAAAATTAAACATGCTTACTGATGTAGCTTGTGACTTTGGCTGCAGCAATTTATTGTTTAAGCTGCCAGAGACCAATAGGTGAATTGTTATTCGTTTATTACTCGGGCTAAATTAATTCATGAGTCGAGCTATGAAAACTTGATTATTGAGTTGTTCTAGCTTACGATGATGGCTGGAATAACTTACTCGTTCTGTTGTCAGAAGATATAAGCTAAATTGTGATATTTTGTTTACTGGGCTAGCCTGACTCAGAGTTAAGACTGCAACCCCCAATTTTGGACTACCACACCCCCGATTTTGGACTACCAGTACCTAAATTGTTGACTATCGGAACTCAAAATATTTCTTTGATTTAACGCCTGCATATTCTAGATAATAGTATAATAGGTACTCCTGTTTAATTTTGTAAAAAGGAAAAAAATTGCAATGTCTGAAGAAAAGTTATATCCAGTTTATCCACAATATGCAGGCGTAACTTCGAAGAAGTATGCTGCACGGTACGTCCATACTTGAGAAAAACATCATTTGTCTAATGTCAATAAAAATAATTAGCCAGTCATAGCACCGTATTTTTTCCCGTTCTGTCATTTTTCTCAGGTATGGACGCAGCCCTATAATATAATACAAAATTTGTTTTGTACCTTTGTCCACGATAGTGTCCGTTATTTTTTTTTCTTAACATGCACTTGTGGTTCTGAACAAAATATAGAATGGTTAAAAAATACTGTATTTTTTTTTTAATATTAAAAGATGTGTTTTAGGAGTGTATTTCGAAACTTAATTCCAACCCAGTTATTAGCTAAAGTACGTTTATTAGTGAAATAAAAAAAAACATTTTTACATTTAACCAACGCATTTAAAGAAGTGAATACTTCACCAACAATAATGATAAAAGTTGTACAGTAAAAAAATGTTTTATACAAAAGAAATATATATAATAATATAAATATAAATAGCACTAAATAGCTTTAAATGTAGTTACTTCAATGTGGAACACATCTACAAATCTTGATCGAATGCATATCTTAAGCAAAATAAGCAAAGAAAACCGAAAAAATTTTCTAGTCTTTCAGATAGGTTGCTAATATCCTAGAACAAAAATATCAATAAAGACACAATAAATTTGTTTAGCCTGTTTGTCAGTTTTGTCTTCCTGTGTCTGAATGACTAGTAGTTTAAGCTTTTTCGGTATTTCAAAAATAAAATTACAGCAGCATGCTGACAAAATTGCAATTTTTAAATTGATACAATGTCAACTGTCATTAGTATAAAATGTGAAATCTTCTGTGCATCCTCAATTATTAAGTTTACACACACGAGCACTTAATGCGTGTTAACTAAATAATATGCTTTTTAGTACTAATACGCGTTATCGATAGAAAACCCGACAATTTCTATTTCAGAAATCTTAAATAGTTGTATCAGTCTCCGAGCGTGTTGCAGTAAAGTTATATTATTCTTAGAAAAACATATTTTGCACTTACCTTCAAATCGGTCCACAAAATTTAAAAGGTCCCATTCCATTAACAATACTTTTTATGCTTCTCCCATTTTAAACCAACCAGCACAAAACCCAACAGGGAAGAAATTAATCGAATTACTGAAATAAACAATAATTTTCACGCACTGACCTTCAAAAAAACTCGGAACCAACGACTTCTCGGAGCAGGCAAGTAGCCAGGATTCCTTCTCAGGGGGGTCCCAGTAAGATCGTGCCGAAGGCACCATTAAAAAAGCGCCGCAGGCGAAAATTTTTTGGGTGCCACGCCCTTTTTTGAATCATGGTGCTTGGTTTTCAAGTGGGAAAAAACTGTCACGAAGAAAATTTAATAGGGTAGGAAAACATCCAACGATTGCGCGGACCGCGGATAGCAACGTGTCGACGCAACGTGCATTGATTGAGTTACTACTTCTGCGCCCTACACGTGATCGAAATGATCGAATGTACTCGTACTCATAACAGTGGAAGGAACCGCGCCAAACCGGCTCGAGCACGAATTCGGAACTTTCCGTGACCATTCGGTCGGTGATTTACCCACGACATAGGTTTTTGTAGCACGTTTTATTTTATGACTTAATTTTAAACAAGTCCTGAATAATTCCAACCAAAAATAATTTATACATGATGATGAGTTAAAATAATGCACATCCGGATAAAAAGGGCACTTTTAAATCAATTAGTAAACTGAGTTCGGGTAACTTATAAAATTGTTACAAGATGAGGGATTGTGGTTATCCCAGATGTGTTTAAAATGTTGATAAAAAATCTCTTTCTGTGTTGGGGCGAACCAAAAAAAGCTGAATAATTGTAGCGTAGGCTCAGTTAGCACAGCATAGAGACGCGCATTAAAGTAGCTCTAATTTTACAACTCATGACAGTGGTACATCCATTTTTGTTAGTGGATTAATAAACCCGTAAAAAGAAATCTTGTTTTCATTTTTTTTTAAAGGTCTTTATTTGTTCTATAAGTATTTACATGTCATTAATCAGAATTGTTAAATCTTGTTTTCAAGGTGCTACGGAGTCCTCTAAACAGTTGGCATTTTTTAATACGGAATAATATACTAATCTGTAAGCGATTTTTCTCAAAGTTTTACCCTAATTAACCAGCACGATGTCAAAAGGTAAAAATGTATTTTTTAAGTGTATATTTAATAACGGATAAATTCAATACAGATTAAATGTGGACGTGTTTGGAGAAACGCTCGAACCCGTCGATATTGTTTTTAAATTACGCATGTTTTGACATAAAATGTAGGTATACAGGGTGTACCACAAAAGTGTGGCAGAATTTTTTTTTTCTTATATGGAAAGTGGAGAAAAGCTCAAAAAAATGCTAAAAAAAATTTCTGATGTAATAAATAAAATTATTCCTCCCTTATTCCTGTATGTTATTGCATTTTCAGATTGTCCGTAAAAATCTAGCCATGTTTGATGCATAATGTCCTAAACATATCTTCAACTGTTCACGAAATATTGAAGTTCAAATATTAAAATAACACTTTATTAAATTGATTTCTAATTTACATTTTTAAAAATCTCAAAAATTACTTTAGCAAATGTTGGAAGTGTCCGCCATTAACAGCTCTGCAGTACCCCAGCCGATCAATGAATTTCTGCTGTACATTTTCTACGGTTGTCAAATATTTACAAACAGAGGTGAACTTCAATATTTCGTGAACAGCTGAAGATATGTTTGGAACATTATGCATTAAACATGGCTAGATTTTTACTGACAATCTGAAAATTCTATAACATACAGGGGTTTCCATATAAGAAAAAAAAAATATTTCTGCCACACATTTGTGGTACACCCTGTATACCTACAGTTTATGTCAAAACATGCGCAATTTAAAAACAAAATCGACGGGTTCGAGCGTTTCACCAAACACGTCCCCATTTAATCTGTATTGAATTTATCCGTTATTAAATCATCACCCTGTATATATTTCGTTAAGAGCTCTCCATCGAGCCGTTGTTTTTATCGCTTCATTCCATTAACTGAGAAGTTACCATACCAGATTAATTAGTGTGAAAAGAGAAATTGACAACCTACCCTGAGGGAAAACTTTTGATTACCATAACGAAAATTTTAATAATCACTACCAGGATATCGACATTAAATAATATGGAATAATGTTGATGTTTGTTTACCATTATTAAAGTAATTTTACAGCTGCGCTTTAGTTACCTACCGTTATCAAAAAAGTTTGATTATGTACAGTTATAAACATATTGATTACCATAATCAATGGGTTTAATTGATGTTGTCAAACCAACTTATTACCATAACTATGCTGTTGTTAGTCTTATTAAAGAAATTCAATAATAGTAATATAGTACCAACTTATATATTAGAAATTAGAATTAGAATATCGAAATTTAGTTAAAATTTAATAATTTGATATTATTTTTATAGCCGGTATAATTCACTACAGTTATATAATACAAGCAATTAAACGGTATAATTATATGCTAAATACAAACTCAAAATATATGTTATATAACAGCTTCATTGAGCCACATATGCATGGGATACTTGTTACCCTGTTATGGAAATGCTAGTGTAAGTGACTTGAACAAAATTCAAAGACTACAAAATAAATCAATAAAAACAATATTCTGTCTTAGCTATAAAACACCAATGAAACTCTTTATAGAGACTATCCTTTCCTGAAGTTGGAGTGTCTTAAAAAGTTTGAACAGGCGAAACTTATCTATAAAGTGAATAACAATTTAATAAAAATTAATGTAATACTCAAACAAAACAAAGACTATCAGAATTATAACCTAAGGACAAAAAACTAAGGAATAACTTTTCTAGAACAAAGAAATCGCAGGATTCCCCAATCCATAGAAGTGTACAAACATATAATACTATACCAGAAACTATTTTCATTGGAGAGAGAGTGAAGTGTATCATAATCTCAAAAACTTTTTGAAAAACATCAGGGACTGAAACAATTTTGAAACTACTGTTATAATAGAATTAATTTATTATTTATTTTTCTGTTACCTGTGACATATTATTCAATAAGGCCTCGGTGTCAGTTTGTAACTGATTTGAGGTCTGTAATAAATTGATTAAAAAAAAAAAGGAGAGTCGGTTGTACGCCGTATTTTAACAAATGGAACATTTAATATCGCTTAGCGCTTTCGGCCCATTACAAGGCCATCATTAGTGCTTAGGTTCTAAAAACAAAAGCACAAACAAGCAGGGACAAACTACGTGAGAATACTAACTCGTCAAATTATATCCAGAAGACAAGAAACATATTAAAAGATATCTGAAAATTTACAAATTTTCTTAGTAAAGGTTTCAAATTATTAACACCTGACTGACATTTGACACATGGACACAATGTGGTGAGGAGTATCTCAGATAAAAAAAGTAGTTACTGTACCTACACAAAATGACGAATAATAGAAAACAGAAAGGTGGTATAAAAATTTTAAATACGTCTAAAATAATGAATAAAATTGTATAAAAAGGTAGGTAACTCCATTAATTGTTAAAAAAAAAAATGTAAACAGGATTTTTAAATTATGATATCTGTATGTGCAAACCCGTCCTATTGTTAATAAAATGGGAGGAGTCAAAAGTTCACAAGCGTAGATTAAGGTAAATAATAAATTCTTATCGCTGAAAGAGTCTAAACATCGGATTTCGGTTGTTAGTTTCATTAAGTCTTAAATTGTCTCCTGGACATAATTTGACAAGTAAGTATTCTCACGTAGTTTGTTTCTGCTCTATTTTTACTCTTGTTTGTGTTTTTCTTTTAGAACCTAAGTTCTGATGATGGCATCATAATGGGCCGAATGCGCTAGGCGATAATAATTAATTTGAAGAAATAGTCCCTACTTAAAGTGGAGTTGAAAGTATGAAAAGGAAAGAAAAACACGAAGTCTTCCTCCACTAAATTTTATAGAATAAAAATTCTTAGTTAACATGTTTCGAACGTGAAAACGTTCATCATCAGGAGACAGAAGGTATGTTGCTGATGATTGTAGCAAAAGAGAAAACAATAAGTGGTAGGCGTCAAACCTTAATGGATCTTTTATGGCACTAAAAGTAGGTATTAAGGTTTGACTTACTGTTTTCTCTTTTGCTACAACCATCAGCAACATACCTTCTGTCTCCTGATGATGAACGTTTCTACGTTCGAAACATGTAGAGACCTTTTAAACTAAGAATTTTTATTCTATTAAATTTTGTGGAGGAAGACTTCGTGTTTTTCTTTCCTTTTGATAATAATTAAATTATGCTTAATACAAAAAAGAATGTTTCACTACAGTTATTTCAAATATCCACCTGTTTGTAATTTTTTACTTTAAAAATCTTATATGATAAATATAGTAGGAATCGAATGGAATAATATAATTGGATTCGTTTCCGAAATCATCTAATAAGTCATGCAATTACCGTAAACCATCTTATAGGATGCACCCAAAAACTCCTCCATTTCTCCCCACGACGAGACGGAGAAGATGTGTTGCCTTGTTATCAGGAGCAGTAGGCCATGATTCCTTCCGACCCAATTTGCTCTTCTTATCATGAGAGACAGCATCATTTTAAAGTCGGGCCGACATCATCAGCATCTAAGGAGAAATAGTAATTTAAATTAAAATGATTCAATAGTCAATCAGTTTAATAATATCAATACACATAAGTATTTACACAAGTCATAAACAAAAAAGTAAATTAAAATTATTATAATAATGCAATGTTAAAACTTAATATCTAATATAACATTAGTACAAATTCTGGGTTAAAATCCCAGCAGAGGCTGAAAATTTTTTCAATTTTATAATTTATCTGCACGCCGCTAAACATTTTTCAGTTTTATATTTTTAATACAAGCACTAACATCCTTTATTTGAAAATTATTTAGTTTTTTAACATTTGTGATTTCAAGAGTCTTGAACGTTGTAAAAGGCATTCTGAATTAGTGTTTCCCTTACACGACCTTTAAATTGCTTCAGCGATAAAGTTCTTATACAAACAGGCAGTTTATTGAAAACTTAGCTTCATAATACTTCTTCCTATCCTGAGATCTTTTTAATCGGCATTAGATAATTATTACGTTGTGCGCATGGTATAAAAAGATACCCATGAACATCCGCATGAGTAACTCGCAGGAGCTCATTCTTCGTATGCACAAGGCTATCGAGAATGTAGACTGAAGGAAAGATCAGGATTCTTAAAGTTCTGAAAGCGGAGTATAAATTTTCTCTGTAAGCATGTGTTAGTAACCAAGCTCTGTACCTAACTGTTCCAGAATTTGTTGCGCCAATGTCTTGCAGTAAAAATCCCATTCCACAACCTGTTTGCACCAAGCCATCTCTCTTCTTTCTTCTGCAGTATTATAGATTTACTAATCGCATTGTCCAGTTCTCCAGCAGCAATCTAGATCGTGGTGTCATCCGCAAAGAGTGTAAACTTAGCGGAGGCATCCGCCATTGGCAAGTCGTCGTTAATGAAAATAAAAACAAGATGGTCCTATGACGGATCCTTGGGTAACACTAATGGTAATCCGTCTTTTTGCAAATATCCACCACTATCGCCTGAAACCGGCCAGTGAGATAAGATCGTATTGGATCAACAATATCTGCGCTAAAATTATATGCCTGTAACTTGCGCTAAAGAATGTCATGCGACACATAGTCAAATAATATATTCAAATCGCAAAACAACGAGGTTGTAAACTCACTCTTATCAATATAATTCAGAATATAGGACACCATGTCCAAGACACCCAATGTTGTATTCTTATCCATTCGGAATAAGTACAAAAAAGTAAAATGGTTGTTGACATTAAAATTCTCTACTATCGCTATAATTGATAACATATCCAGAGTCAGAGTGTACCATCGCTTTCCCTCGCGACATTTATTTATAGAGTAAGTTCGGGTAATATGCCTATGCGGCTTATATGGCACACCAACATATATCTATTACGAATCGTCTCAATGCCTCCAATCTTCCGTTAGTCTCTTCCTATATCTTGTCTAGCTACCTCAGTCACCATGTTACCGCGCATGGAGTACGGATGTGTTCGTGAGAAGCAAAAATCAATTTTAACGGTTTCTGATCTAATTTCTCGATAAGTTTTTTATTTTTATATTAATTTTTAACAATCACAAATTTAAATTTTACCATTACAAGTTAACTTATATATTGTTAGATAAATCTTTGGCCATACGGTTTAGCCTGTATTAATTTTAATTTTGAGGTTATAGAATATTACCGTTAACAGGTGTTCGGCGGTCAATATGGCCTACTATAGAGTGGGCTAACAAAGCCTGGTAGGCCATATTACCGACCATTTTTTTGAAGACAATTTAGGATTTTGTAAAATAAAAAACATTATTGTAGTATTAACTTATTGACTTTATTTCAAAATACCTATGTCTCCAAAAAACAAAGTCAAAGCGTCAAACATGGAACAACTAATCCATGAAGAAGGCAATAGAAGCTAATATGGCCCTAGGCCATAATACCCTACCATGTTTAAATCTTGCACTTTTGTAAACCTTTAAAAAATATATTTTTTCGTTTACATTTTTTAAATGTTACTCATTTATTTATTATAATAGGATAGTAGATAGGTTTCTTGACTAAATTAAGAGACTAAAAGCGATCGGTGTCACATAATATTATTTTTATTTTAATTTATTCTTATGGTGTGCCATAATACCCGAACTTACTCTACCATTTACTTGAAACTCTACAAATCTATTTGATTTATTTTGAGATGTAGTGGTTTATTTAAAAATAATAAAGTAATTATTGTAGGTACATTTGACTAATACACTATTAACGATAGCCAAGATAATTATTTCAAAAATAGTTGCAGGTGTTTGGCTGTCATCAAATATTACCAATAAAATTTAATAAAATATGTATAAATTTGCTGCCATTGGGTAGTTAAGATTCAAACGTTGTTTGTTTTGTAATAGGTGTTTAATTTAGGCCTTTCTTTGAGAGAAAATAATTTTTAAAGTTGACCTATTTATACTTATACAAATTATAGTATATTTTGAAAACGAAAGGGTAAGTAATTAGAAAATCTGTTACACGAGAAACAGAGTTTCAGGATAGGTCGTTTAATATTTTTAAATTGAAGTAAATCGTATGGGCGGTTTCGGAGAAATTTAGAGACAGGGGAGGGCAAAAATAGGGTTTATTTTACATGCGGTGATGCACTCTTAAGAAATAAATCATTTGAGGATAAACCAAAATATCGCAGGTGACGTGATGAGATTGTAGGTATACCTAGTGGTAGAAGGCGAACATTCCAGGACTGTGGAAATCGCTGGTTGAGACCACAGGCATATAAAAAAATTAGAATGTTTAATAGACTGTAATAAAAGGCACACTATAATATCTCTGTACGAATGGGAATTTGGTTTTTATAGGTTGCCATCCATTAATTTGAGCTGGCAGCATCATTCCAATTGACGATAACTTAATGTAGCCATCGACCCGCGCCAATTTGAAATTACAGGGTTATGTTATTTGGGTTTGTTGAAAGGTAAAAAATAACTAAGAATACCTGGACATCGCCAGGCATTACAACAGTTTATCCTAAACCATTATTTGTATAATAATAATAGGTAATAATAATAATTTTTTTCATATGAAATCTATTACGATATTATCGTTTGCAGTATCCAAACAAGTTTATTATGAAACTATTTTTTATATTTTTTAAAGGCAGACACAAGTAAAGGCTACTATGATAAATAAGGTAAGAGTATTGTCGAGCCTCTAGCATCCTTTTGTATTTTTTAATAATAAGAATAATAATGTTTGTTTGAAGGTTGTAGACAATGATGTATCTTGAGTAATAGATGTATGTAATAAATAGTTGCTGTAACACTTTAAGAAAAATTAAAGGTACCACCTATCTTTCCCCCATTCTTATCAGGAATCTTAAAAGCTTTTTAGCTATAAGATTTTATTACCAAATGCATTTAGCGAGATATCATTCCGCTTTTTCTTTGTTGACCGGGAATCAAATAAGGCTGATTTGCTGTGATTTTGGACAACCAATCGTAAAGTATTATTTCATCTATTAACCACACCTCCAAATATAAAAAGGATTTTATGTCCTAGATAACGACATTCGTATAAACCATCGAAATTTGCTTTAGAAAAAAATATATACAAAGAAAATTTTCAGTTCTTAAAACACACAACATCGCGTAACGATTTAAAAGACATATTTCTCACGGTGCTTTCTAAGTTTATAAAAGAGGGTGTTTTAAAGTCTTTTAAGGGTTAATAAAGTAAAAAATACAACTTATCGTTTTAGTGTCGGTATCAAAATTAACAAGTGTTTCTTTCTTATCGCTAAGTGCCCCTTGAACACCTAGGGGTGGTGACCTTCCTCAAAAGCAAAGAGATGGGAATATCTGTTTTCATAGGTTTGTTATTCTATAGACATTGACTTTTAAACCAAGTGTAAAAATTAACTATAATTTTGTACTAAAAGAATTAGACTCATTGTTAGGAAAAATTACCTTTATGAACTGTTTTTGTTTCATTATACACAAGTAAATACGGGACGCAGTGCCGCTTGACTATACCTATACCTATAGATATTTTTGTTATTTAATAAACATATTATGCTTATTAATGATGGATTTAATGGAAGTGTATCGCTTAAATTTTGTACTCAAGGATTTGGAAGTTATTAAAACATATATTTAATTAGTAAACGCATGGGTTATTATTTTCTTTGACCAGAGAGCAGGATAGATGTAAGGTTCAGATAAATATTACTAACATTAAAAAAATAGACCAACCTTCAAATCAATAGTAAACCGTCGCAGCCACTACAAAACGCTCCCTTTAAATAAGATTTTAGCAAACCATTATTGAAGAGACGTTAAATTGCTAGAGCACTAAATTAATTTAAGATTAAGAAACTAATTTTACCCAGTGGCGGCGTGCCAGTATTACCAACATATTTTTTATTAAAAAAATACAAAATATAAATTATAGTTTAAGGAAAAGAGTAGATTTAAAATATTAAGACCCTGTAAAAACGTCAGTTCAAAACTTTAAAATCACATACACAGTTTAAATGATAAAAATAGATTTATTTCTAAACCACCATTACACAACAATACTTCGCAATGACGTTCTTTCTGTACTTTTCGCGAGCACAACCTATGAATCAGTGTTCTCTTCAAAATCAGGGTCCGCGGCATTTTCTCGGTATGGGTAATATCATCAGCGGCGCCGGCTTCTAAAGTTGCTGACGCTAACACGGCCTGCCTGACAGAAGTTTTGCTCTCAAAACATGTATTAACTGCGGCGTCATCATTTTCTGTAAATTTAAAAAAAATAAAATGTAGGTTTCCTAAAGTAAATGTACAAACACTAGCATCACGTAATATTGCCAATGAATGTACTTCATGGGAGTATGCTGACCCCATGCTTCGAGATATTGTTTCAATCCCGGCTAACAAAAAAAACATAAACCATGGGAGTATGCTGACCCCATGCTTCGAGATATCGTTTCAATCTCGGCTAACATAAAACAAACAAAAAATACAAACAAATACCATGGAAGTATGCTGACCCCATGCTTCGAGATATCGTTTCAATCTCGGCTAACATAAAACAAACAAAAAAATACAAACAAATACCATAGGAGTATGCTGACCCCATGCTTCGAGATATCGTTTCAATCTCGGCTAACATAAAACAAACAAAAAAATACAAACAAATGCCATGGGAGTATGCTGACCCCATGCTTCGAGATATCGTTTCAATCTCGGCTAACATAAAACAAACAAAAAAATACAAACAAATACCATGGGAGTATGCTGACCCCATGCTTCACGACCTTATTTTAATATTAGGAAAACCACTAATAAGAAAACAAAATGTTGCTACTTTACCTTCGGTTTCAAAAAGGTCGAACAATTCTTGTAAATCAGTCGCTACCGACCATTCTCCCGACCAAAGTCTTAGCTATTCCTTGGCTGCTTTTATTATTTTGTATTTGCCTACACCAATTCGTTTTAGTTCATATCTGCCCTGTATGGTGATGCTTAAAATTTTATATGGTCCGTTAAATTAGAAATCAGTTTTGCTGACGTGCATTTTGCTTGCCCGATAAACCAAGACAAAATCACCGACACATCGATTTTTGGAATATTGTGATTAAAACAAATTGAATTTTCCATAAAACGTTCGGCCATTCAACAACCTTAAGTCGCGTTTCAATTCCTATGAAATTCATAATAGTGCGCATATATCGTTCCACTTGCCCATTAGCTCTATCGATATCAGGTGTAATGAAATCATATTGAATATTAAACTTATCAAAGTGCGCATATATCGTTCCACTTGCCCATTAGCTCTATCGATATCAGGTGTAATGAAATCATATTGAATATTAAACTTATCAAAGTGCGCATATATCGTTCCACTTGCCCATTAGTTCTATCGATATCAGGTGTAATGAAATCATATTGAATATTAAACTTATCAAAAAAAATTTTCATAAGCTAAGGTTGTAAAAATGCATACCGCTATCCATTATAAAAACTTTAGGAATGCCAAAACTTGAGATAAACTTTTTAAGGAGCTTGCCGTGTCTCATCTGCCTTTACTGATTTTAAAGGTATCAAATTACAGTATTTTGTAAAAGCATCGATTATAGTTAACACATACTTAAAATTATCAGCTGATAATGGTAATGGACCCAAACAATCAATATGTATTGTACGACAAGGAGTAATTGGTTTTCTGGGTATTAATATTTTACATTAATGGACCTGTTCGGGACTTTTTAACTGCACTACTGCACAGACAAGGCAGTGCCTAATATAATTTTTTTTTACAAAATTTCTTAAATGAGGGAATCAAAAATCAGTTAGTATGGAATTAATTGTCTTTCTGTACCTATGTGGCATTGCTCGTCATGGAACAAACTTAAAAAACCAAGCCTGCGTTGTCTGGGGACAAAATAACGAACTAATTTTGTTGGTAACACAAGAGATCCTTTTTTTTAATGACAATGATTTGAATCAAGCCATCTTTTATCATCAGGAACTGTTTCGAGACTCGCAGAACATTTCTAAGGTTTCGACTAAGGAAATCTACATGACTTAAAGAGGAGCCTTTTCGATATAAAATTTTAAAATTAAAATCCTGGAGGTATGTTCACCATCTTGCAATTCGGGGCACAATTTCGCGTTTAATGCCAGTCGCCTCGGAAAACAGTCAGTCACTATTTTAAATTTGATACCAACGAGATATACCCGACAATATTTAAGTAAATTAACTATGGCTAGAGTGTCTAGCTCATATGAATGATATTTAGCTTCCGCTGCTAAAGACCTTTTACTGAAGTAGGCTACTTTTCTATATTCCGCATCATATTTTTGAATCAATATAGCTCCATACCCCACGGGGCTAGCATTCGTATGTAACTCAGTACAGAGATCCGGATTAAAAACTACCAAAAGTGGTCGTTTACAACATCATTTTTAGACTTCATGTTCATTCGTCCATAAAAATGGGACGTCCTTTTTTGGTTAACGTAGTTATACACGCCGTTCTAGTTGCGAACTCTGGAACAAGTTAACGGAAATAACTCGCGAGACCAAGAAATTGTCTAACTTGTTTAGCGTTGCCCGGTGAAGCTATTTTTGTTAGGGCCTCTATTTTTCTCAAACCAGGTTTAATACCTTCTGCAGAAATATCTTGCCCGAGATAATCAATCTTGGTTTGTAAAAAAAAAACACTTCGAAGTATTTAGGGATAATCCTGCTGTTGCTAAGGCTTTTAAAATTTGATCTAAATATATCCAACCTTGGGAAACAGTATCTGATGGAATCAGAATATCATCCATATCTAGAGCCACAATGTATTTTAAATTTCCCAGGACTTTATAAACTGCCCTTTGAAATACCAATGCCTAGGAGGCTAGAATAAGGAAAAGTAATTTCCCTAATAATGCCATGATTAAGAAGATCGTCAACAATTTTACGTACTTCCGCTTGTTCACTTATTGATTACGGACAGCTACTAACAATAAATTTATCAATTACATTTATTTGCATAGAATAGTTGTTTACAGCAGAATTCGGAAAAACTGACGACAACAAATAGGAATACTTATTTGTTAATAACACAACATAAATAATACCGATATTCTTCAGGTACTTTTAACTAATTTAAATTACTTTCAGTATCTTCTGAAATTCCTAAAACACCCGGTAACTGTCGTTTTATAATTCGTGTACCATTACAATCTATTACAGCAGCAAGCCTACTATCAGCAAATAAATTACAACCTATGATGACATCATACTCTAAATCTCTAAATAATGAGACGGCACTAACATAAACATTAACTTTGTGTGCTGATCTGTAATTTCAACATCACCTTCAATCAATATTTTGAAACAAAAGTATTACAGTTATTCCAGTGATAAAAAATTCTTGTGTAAACAATATTGATTTAAATTTCTTAGCAAATTTATCTGAAATGAAATCAAAGACACTTTAGCTCCGGTATCAATTAAACCCATATAGGTTGACTTATCAATGTTTATTTTTGTGGGCACACTGTTTTTCTCGCTTAAAATAACATTAACATTACGTCGTTTATCAATGGAAGTTTTAAGAAAACAATTTTCAAGTACGTGACCTAACTTAAAACAAAAACTACATTTGTTATTTTTTTTAGCTGAAGCGGTATTATCGGTAAAGGATTCATTATGGATAGGTTTCATAAACGTATTAATTTTTAAATTTTTATCTGGTTTAAAATTTAGAGAATTATTATTGCGTGATCGGCAATTTCGCTTAACGTGACCCAAACGGCCACATTTGTAACAAGCCATTTTTGATTTTGCCAAATCAGATTTTTCATACCGAATATTTTTTGAAGAGACAATTTTTTTTTTGAAGTGTTAGCATTATTGCCATTAGATACACATTTGGGAATAGTATCTAGATAAGAAATCAAATTAGAAATTAAATTAAAATCTTTCATAGTAACAGATTCTTGGATTTTGTCATCATAAATTCCATAAACAATTAGTTCAATTAAATCTGCGGTATTCCAATTAGCACATAAGTTTTTTTTTAATAATGCAACCTTTTTATGAACATAAGAAGTATACGTATTACACGTTGAGCTATTGAAAGTTGAAGCTTGAAGCTTCACACAATAAACGAACAAGAATTTTCTTTTCTATAAATTATTTTTTTTTAAATTGGCCCAGTCTCTAAGACGGTGCCCAGTTTTCATACCAAATATGAGCATCCCCCAATAAAAAGCGTCCAACTCTTACCAATACTTGCAAATCAGAGTGCATTCAAATTATCTTTTTATCTGTTACTTGTTAAATCCATACAGTTGAATCATCAATGTCAGGTCGAAAAAGTGGCAAATCCACCTGCTCAGGATCCGTTCTGCTGCGTTTCAGGCTTTCCAACATCTCCAACAATAAAGCTTCCATGATGTTGGCTTTCTGTCCACCACAAAAGTTATGGGACGAGGGCACAATCTCACTTATGATTTAAGGAAAAGAGTAGATTTAAAATATTAAGACCCTGTATAAACGTCAGTTCAAAACTTTAAAATCACATACACAGTTTAAATGATAAAAATAGATTTATTTCTAAACCACCATTACACAACAATACTTCGCAATGACGTTCTTTCTGTACTTTTCGCGAGCACAACCTATGAATCAGTGTTCTCTTCAAAATCAGGGTCCGCGGCATTTTCTCGGTATGGGTAATATCATCAGCGGCGCCGGCTTCTAAAGTTGCTGACGCTAACAATAGTATATTAAACTACATGTTTTATAAAGCAGTTAGAGTACTTGTTTCGTTGTGAAACTCGCCGCGAGCGGCTCGTTTTCCAACGTGGACGCGTGCTGTAAGATGATGCTTTATAAAACTTATACTTTAAAATACTTTTATGATATTACTTATAATTTCTTAATAAAACAATGCACCCATTGAAATTCATTACCTGTTGAAAGAGATAACCATCCTCTGCCGCACTTTTCTCACTAGAACGCTAACAATGGCATTGTTAATACATATTGTTGTGAAAGTTTATATATTATCACAAAAATAACAACAAATTGTCGAACAAAATTGATTAACACCACAATAAATACGCGAGCAAGTTAATAACAATAGGTTTAATTGGCTCGCCGATTCGCCGTGGTGCGACGAAACTCGTGTTTTTGATTGGCGTTTTTAATTTTAAATGGTTGCCAACTTTTTTCCAGAGAAAAAAATTAATACCCTGACCACACAGCCTCTAGATAAGATGCTATTTTAAATATACATGTCTTATGAGAAATAAGCATTCTACTTTTTTTATAGGCCTGCGGTTGAGACATTATATGAGAGTCCGTGAATGTGACTTTTCCTATATTATACGAGATACCTACATTATTTGCCTACCAATTCCAAATTGTTTAAAAATACAATATCACTTGTTTACTACTGGTTTTCATTTCTATCGACTTACCACTCACCACACTATTTTAAGCTAACAAAAAAATGTACTGAAATGATTCATTTCGACACCGCTGTGAAACAAAAGTGTATTGGCCTGTGACAACCGGGAGCAAATATGTTAATTTAACACATTAGAGTTGGTTCGATGAATTTTTTGTTTTAACATGTGTAGCCGTAAAAATAGCATAGTTTACCATTCACCAGCGGCGCACTGAGGCACATGCCGCTTCCCCTCCCCCTAACTCTATAGCATATCATCTCCAAGTCGCCCAAATACTAGTCTGCGTCGCCTAAATTGAGGACCTTGCTGCAAGAAGGATGCAGCTCCATTTTTGGTACTTGTTGGGAAATTGAAAAAAACTGTTTAGAAAAAAACTTGTATTTTAAACCGAAAAAGAAAACGCCAATCGATAATAGAGAGGTTTATTCAATATTTTAGACTATTTTGAATCTCCCAATTCTTTGAGAAATGAGAAAAAAGTTAGCAAATAATTTGGAGCTGACCCTTCTTCCACCAAACGCGTGAAAATATATGTACTTACCACATTATTTTTCAAAAAAAAAAACAAAGTTGCCAGTGAAAATTTTTTTATTAAGTAGGTATCCAAAATCAAAAGAGTATGGAACATAAATGACAAAAAAAAACTAAAACTAAAAAATAATAAACAGGACGGAGCTGCACCTTTCTTGTACCAACAATGGAGAAGGCAGATACATAAATGCGTGTAATTTCTTCATTTCTTATCGGAGCTGCATCGATTTTGTACCAGTCGATCCGCCCATTTTTTTCTGCATATACCTTATATTTTAACCCAAAATGACCCAAAAATGGAGCTGCATCCTTCTTGCAGCAAGGTCCTCAATTGCTCGTTGTTTAAAGATTAAGGGCGAAAACGGACGGAGCGGTTTTTGTCGAGTCGGCAGTCGAGTCGGCAGTCGAGTCGGCCGCAGAAGCGGCACCTCCTAAATGAAACTTTTATTGTATGAAACAGACTGCCGGCTCGTCTGTTTTCGCCCCAAAAGATTTGATTTATAAATTAATAAAGGCAGAAAAATAAATACCAATATTATTATTCGAAAAAGGTTTTTCTGTTTCCTTCCGCCAAACCCATCCCCAGACGCGTTTCGCCGTTATTACGGCTCATCAGTGAGGCTCGGTTTGACAGAAGGAAACAGGACTCAAAGACAAATCACTTGTCAGGATCGATCATCAACGGGATTTATAAAACCCAGTGCATATTATTATGTGCTTGTATTTATTTGAAAATCCAAAGAAATGTTTTAAACTGAAACAGTGTAGATCTCAAAGACCTTTTAGGTCTAATTCCTTTTAGGTCTAATTGGTTTCTATTCTAAAGGCCGTTAGTTGACAGCGTCTTGGATAAAACAGTAAAGTGACGGAACATGGATCAAAAAAATTATGAATGGCGAATTTGGGAACTAATTCCATTCTGTATTTCCGCTTTAGTAATGGCTTTATTTTCTGTGATATCAGTTTGTTTCCTGGGGCTTAAGCATTAAGCTGTGTTTGCATATTAAAACTATGATATTGTGCTAAGGCTTGCTCTGCACTTGAAGCACTTCGATTCGGCCGAAAAGCAGAATCAGGATCAAAAAGACCAATGAATATAATCACGGGAAAGATATATCTAGCCACCCAAGTGAGAGCACGCAAGGGCGGCCAAATTTTGGGACGGCCGGATAGCGTCGCCGTGGCCTCGGCCGAACTGGTAAAATATGTAGATATCGTCCCCTATCTCGCGTAACGACGTACCTGAAAAAATAGAAAATGTGAGATACGTCGTCAAACATATTCCCTCATATGCATCCTCCTTCTCACGAAATAACGTAACTGTGTTTCTTCTAGCTTCGCCACAACGGTCAAACTGATTGATGACGTATGTGTCAATATTTGCGAAAATCTCTCACGTAAAAAAATCGAAGATTTAGTGTCTCTATGTTCCGGTAATGCGCCTGTTATATCACAGCCAGAATTTCTACAGTTTTACCATGCACTACCGTCAGGGCCGTCACTAGGATTTTATTTCGGAGGTTTAAGTTTCATGGCGATCCATGGACACTGGACAGGGAATAAAAGTAGGCGGTGTGGGAAGTAAAACAATATTTTTCACTCGTCTTTATTTTAAAAAGAAACAACAGAATTTTCGCTTAAACGAGCATGGCACAAAAAAATAAAATAAAGTTTGTTGTAATATTAATAAGTTCTAATATATAGTTGTATTTTTGGTAAGGGGGGGGGGGGGTTAAATCCAATAATCCCCCCTTGGGTACGGCCCTGACTACTGTACGAAACTGCCACAGATTAGACTTAATGTGCTTTGCGACTTTTTTTTAGTTTTACTTGTAAAATTTAGAATTTTACTTTGTTAAACCTGCTAATTGCTGTAATTTTTTGTAATAAAGGACCTGGCAAATGATTTTAGTGTTATTAATGAAGTTTTTGGTTAAAATGCCATTTCATTGTGACCAAATACAAGCATTCCCATAGCCAAATTTCATGTTTGCTGGGTTATAAATAGTACAACTTTCACAGTTATTTTATTGTGAGCATATATTAACAATCTTTTCTCCTCTAAAATTTATAAAATGTCATTTGCGTCGTTAGATAAGATAGGAGACGATATTTGCTTTTATAAGAACACAATAATTACAATCTCAGCTTGTTTATTATCTTATTAATAACAGAAAAATGTTAATCGGCGTACAGACAAAGTTTTAAAACTTTTAAAACTGAAAAAGTTGTACGCCTCCGCTGGGACTTGAACAATAATAATTGTAAATCAAAACGTTAAAAATCCAAAATAAGGCTCGTTTTAAACAAAAATCCACCTACCTTAAAATTAAGGTTTGCAAAAACGAAGAGTTGGAACAGCGGAATACTTTTTGTAATGTCATAAAAAATCACTTCAAGTAGGTATACCTAGTCACTGTTTATTTGTTTATAAATAAGAAAAAGAAGAACAACAAATTTTTATTTACACAGATTAAACTAAAGAAAATGGGTGGGTAGGTCATTTTTTAAAAGTAAAATCCTCTCTGCAGTCCTTCATGGAAATGAATTTTTCCATGACTTTATCATCAAAGTTGTTTATTTGGTAAAATAAATTGCGATTTATAGACATCATAGGTAAAGCATTTTTTAGTCTCTCATATGGTACTTCGCAAAAATGTTTTTATGCGTTTGAGCGTCGAAAAAGTGCGTTCTGCTTAGGCCGTTGTCATTGGAGCCGTCATGATAATTTTTAATATTTTCGATGTTTCGATAAATATTTCACTAAGGTTATTTTCCATAATAAATATAAGAAGATTAATTTTATTGCTCCAACAATTTCTTTTAAATCTTCTCTCGAGTAAATTACCTCCAACTCAGGTCTTAATCTTGATTTGCTCAACATCGGATAAAATGAACATACATCATTTAATATAGTCAAAGGGAAATTTTTTTGAAAACTCTGAATATTTATCCTTGTTAAAAAGTGCAGCCGCTTATAAATGACCCGGTAAGAAAAGCGTTCCTTCATTTGTACGGTGATTGTATCACAAACTTCTTTGGCAATAACACTTCGAAAATCATCATCCATTCGCCTTCTTTTAGATGTTGGATATTCTGTTTCAACAATGTTTTTAAGAGAATCAGTTTGATTTCTAATGTCAGAAACACTTTTCTCGAATATTAGTAACTCTTTTTGCAACTGTATGATGTCCTTATTATTTGATTGCAATTGATTATACACTATGTCAACATGTGGCAAAATTTTATGAAAGAATTTTAACCAAAGTATAAATTCTGGATCTTCCAATGTCCTGCTTAGACCGGATGCTTCATTTAAAATAATACTTTATACAAAATTAACAGTGCGAATATTATAATTCTAGTTACCACCGCCCTTGGTAATCTTTTATTTATTATCTCTTGCAAAACATCACAACGATAAGATGAATTTGAAAAAAAAACAGTTATGGCCCACAGATTACTAAAAAACACGAGTACTTTTGAATTTTGTGGTGCCGATTTCTGCATAATGAAGTTCAACTGATGCGCATAACAATGAATAAAATGAGCATTGGGATATTTTGTTTTAATTTGAGCTTGAATGCCGTTGTTCACACCGCTCGTAACATTTGCGCCTTCATAAGTTTGAACTATTAATTTTTGGAGGTTTTTAAAACTAGGGAGTCAATTTCATTTTCAATGCATGTTTTTAACCCATGGGCTGTTTTTTCTTTCACCCGTATAAAACCCCAAAAATATTCACGGATATATATATATAAAAATATCTTAATATTAAAACCATTTGACAATCATTTGAGATATCAGTGGTTTCATCTTATTGAATTGATAAATAGTCTGCTTTTTCAATTTGATTACAAATTTCTTCCCTACACACTTGTAACATACTGTCTAAAATTTCATTTTGGATAATATTTGAGGTCCCTTTAAAAACAGTTGCCGTAAGCAAATGTTCTTTTAATATATTGTCCAGCTCTGCAGTGAAATTAATTAGTTCTTTAAATATTCCTTGGTTCTTAGAGGATTCACCTTCATCATGACCCCTTAGTGCTTAATCAAAAGCACTACAAAATTTTACACAACTGATTATCCTTTTTAAAATATGGCGAATTTTCTCGACCTTAATATTATGCAAAATAATACTTTCCCTAAATGCAGAGCTTAACTGAGACATAATATTAACCTTACCGAGCATAGCAAAGGCAGCACAAGAATTGATGTGGTCACGAGACGATTCATATGTTTCCTCATTTTTTTCAGGAAGATGACGTAAATCATTGATTCATTTTCTTGCTTAGTTCGAATCCATTCGAGTCGGCTTCATAAAAAAGCAAGCACGGAAAACAGTACAACAAATTTGTTATTTCACACCCACATTCCAGTTGTTTTTTTATAAATGTCGGTTTTCGGCACGTCGTTCACAAGTTGTGATAACTTTATATTTGGCAACGGCCTCCCCATTTCTTTAATTTTAAGTTTATCGCTAATGGCAGCCTACAAAAATTTATTTGAATTATATTATTGACGAAATTCATTTTTATTAGTTCGAACTCGACGCGCGCTTACACCACAACAAAGTCCGAAATGTAACTAAAGCAATGCAGGCGCTAAAATAGCGCGGTGGTAAAGTTCCTAAATAAATCGGATATAACCGGCCAACCAGGTGACGTTTGGGTTCGTTCCGCGAAATTTATATACGCCAGGCCACTTCACCGTCCGTCGCCGCGTTTTAACGACGGAATTCAATTATCTAAAATTCACACGAGGAGGCGTGCTTATCGTTGGTCAACGAAAACGGACAATTAGAGATGAGTTCAGAATTGGTGAGTTGCTATGGTTTTTTAAAATTTAGAAATTTTAACTACTTATATGAATAATAATAATAATATTAGTATTAAAATGAATTGTAATAATAAATATTTAAATAAACATTTAATATGTGTGTTATGTTAAAATTCCTAGGAGGAGCGCGCGGCCACGCGGCCTTATAGAGCAACCGCCACTGATTATCCCAATTATATTATAAATGGAAATTTATGCAACGTAATTTAAACATTTTCAGTTTACTATATGACGCAAATGTACACCACTTCGAATATAGAACAAAGAACCAGTGTTCAAAAAACCTCAATACATTGTTTATGTAAGGAACCATCATCTATCGACTTATTACCAAAGACATAATTTTCATATTTTTTGATTTGATACAAAGAACCAACTACCAGAACTTTTAGGTTAGAGATACTAATTACTAGGTATACTACAGCTTAATTTACAAAAAATAGGTACTTACAGTAGCACAAAGCGATAACTGCTGTATTCTTAATCCTCTGTAAGGTAAAAAAAGCCATTTGAATCAATACTTTTCGTAGTTTTAGCAAAAAACACTTGCAACAGCCGGTTAAATCGCGGTACCTGCTTTGTTCTAAATTAGCTTTACGGGAACTACAAATTTTAAGTACGGACTCTCTGTCATAGATGACACTAAACGTTTTTCTGCAGGTTTTAGTTTTTAACAGCCAATATAAGTATGTGCAACGTATATTTGAATTAAACTGCGAATTTAAGAAATGGTAAGTGGTTCTGTGATCGTTACCTCCATCTAATTTTAAAACCCGGACCTGTCTATAATATGTTCCTCTTCGTTAAATGAGATTTTTGCAGTACGCATGCCCGTGTGTACTGCAAGAATGTACATGTGAAACAGTGTTGCCAATCGGCGGACTTTAGTCCGATTTTCGGACTTTTTTTTAAGGCTATGGACTTTTGTCGGACTAGGAAACTATTTCGGACTTTTCGGACTTTTTCATACCTGACGAAAATATGCTAAATGCACAAATTTGGAAATAAAATCGACAGGTAACTTATTATTTATATTTACCAAGTGTTGGGTTGTCTTATTACTTATTACATTAACTTTTTTA
This sequence comes from Polydrusus pterygomalis, assembly GCA_963969555.1. Classification (NCBI taxonomy): domain Eukaryota; kingdom Metazoa; phylum Arthropoda; class Insecta; order Coleoptera; family Curculionidae; genus Polydrusus; species Polydrusus pterygomalis. The sequence continues at coordinate 2,661,390 of OZ018381.1, read as the reverse complement.
TTATTGTTTTTTTTGTTATTAAAAAGTAAATGTTTATAGAGTTATCAGTCTTTTTCATTATATAACAGTCAAAAAATAAATATCACTAATGGCGAATGCGCCAGACGAATCATTTTCATTTCGACGCGGACTAAATCGGACTTTTTCGTGCCACTGGGCGGACCTTTTCACCTAATGTCATTGGCAACACTGATGTGAAAGGTCATAATTTGCCACTTGGTGCTCTAAAGGTATGTCTATGAAATAACCCAGTATATTTAAAACGCAAAGGTAATATTTTTCCTTCTTATTTCGGAGGTTCTACAAAACGAACCTCAATGATTCTTTTCTTTTGAAAATGACTTATCTTTGATTGAGCCTTCAATAAAAAAAATGTTGGCCTTAGAAAGCCATAGTTATTTCACCACTCTCCCCTACAAAGTTCTATTAAATAAGCCTTAAAAGGGTTCGTAGTGTTCGTATTCAAACTATATGTTAAGAACAGTTTGTCAAACTTTATGTTTATCAAGATATAAATTTATTGTTTTGATAGCATAGCAGGGTTATATACATATATAGATATATTATGAAAGATGACTTTGCTACGAAGTTATGGCGGTTGCTCGAACAAAACTTTGTTAAGTTTGATAGTTTATCCTCAAAAGGGTTTTTAAATTATTCACTTAAACTGATATCGTAATATGGTAAGTTTATTAGTCTCATAACTTTTATATTACTATTTATAGGGGAGACTGACTACGCAGTTTTTCTCAGGTCTTCGAGGGCCATATTGACCAGTTTTGGCGGTTCCCGTGACAGCGCTATTTGATTACGGGTTCTTATGAAACGACGAAAAAACGTCGAGATTCAAAGCTTTTAATAAGTATGATTAAGTATGATTTTTAAATCCTGTTATTGAAACATTCTTCTTTGAACTCAGAAATATGATATGGCCATACAATTCATATATTAATGCACATTTAAAAACGTCGACGATTAAGCAAAGATAGACATTTAAAAATCCTGGCACTAAACAGACCTTGTATAGGTACCGTGCGAGCAAAAATTGTATTTGTATCAAAAAGGGCTTAGATTAAAAAACGTAGGGCTTGGTTTAGATAACAATAATATGGGGACGATATATCTAACCAAATATGGGTTAAAATTTTGTCAAATTCATATTATGACATGATATGCCAAACTAATTTTCTGTTAACATCCATATCTTCTAATATGCCGCCATATTTGCCAGATTCATAACTAGACAAATACGAATTTATTTTTGTTGTTTACAAAATTAACAAAGTAAGAATATACAGAAAGAAAAAAAAAATTACATAAATTGTTGAAATTGGCCACTTGCTCCAGGCATAAATTCACACGTCTCTTCATATTTTCGAAAGTGTTGACCAGCATCTCTGGAGAAATGTTACCTCATTCTTGGATAATCCTTTCTTGTAATTGTGCTAACTTGCTGTTGAAAATATCCAAAACGTAGTTCATCGTCAAGTAATTGCTCCACAAATGGATTCAAAATATTGTCTGTATACCGCTGTGCTGTAACTGTGTCATGGAAAAAAATAGGATTAGCAAACACACAGAAGAAAAAAGTTACCTACCTTAACCTTAACCAAGAACTGAGGATACAATGAGTAAGGGCATAAGCTGTGAAATTTGCAAGAAGAAAACTTCAAGCACGTATCCGATTTCGTGCTGCAAATGTGAAATTTGGTACCATACTAAATGCATTAATATGTCCATAGCGACACTTAATAGCTATGAAAAAGACCTGGAAGCCACAGATGGGAAAATATGGCTCTGCAAAGAGTGTAATGAAAATGTTTCAAAAAGACGGTCTGTCGGAGGATCAGGCACATCCAACAATCGAACAGAATTCACGTTGGCAGATGTCATGGCCAAGCTAAAGAGCATAGACAATAAATATATTGAGTTGCTGGCAAAGTTTGAACACCAAAGTGCCATAATACAAAGTTGCAATGTGAGATAGAAGAATTGAAGCGCCAATTACTGAGATCAGCTGACAACCCTGTTTTGGAATCATCTAACGATGCAGTACAGGAGATTAGTGATCGAGAATATCGTAAGCGAAACCTTATAATTTTTGCAGCAGAGGAGCAAAATTCTGAGAGTCAACAAGGCAGTGAAGCTGATGCCAAGTTGCTAAACAAAATATTAGCTGTTGCATGCCCAAACTTAAATTCTGGAGAGCTTAAACCAACACGCTTTGGAAGAGAAAAAGCAGGTAAAATAAGACCACTAAAGGTGAGACTGCCATCAGAGGAGGATGTCAAGAAAATTATATTTGGAGCAAGAGACATAAAAAAGAAACAGTATTTTGGCAACCTATTCTTCAATTTCGACAGAACACCAAAGCAGCTGACTGAATACAAACAAGCAAGAGCTGAACTAACTAGAAGATCTCAGGAAGGTGAAGAAGGACTAAAAATAAAATATTTTAAAGGCGTCCCAAAAATAATTGAACCAAAAAACTAAGTTGGCATCACATTAACGAGGCCTACCCAAAAAGAGGGACATCTTGAAAAGTAGGGGACAAGTCAACAGGGAGGACCGAGGATAAACCTCAGGAAACGTTGTGTATTATGCATCAAAATATACAGTGCCTAAGGAATAAGACTACAGAATTGGAGTTATCTGTAAATGTTTGTAACATAAAACCGGATGTTATTTGTCTAACTGAACATTGGCTTAAAAGGGAGGAAATTGAGTTCGTAACCATAGATGGATATGTCTTGACCTCAGTCTATGTCAGGCAAAGCATGCAGCATGGTGGGGCATGCATATTTACTTCTGAGAGACTATCATTCGACAGGCTAAAACAAATTGAGGCTAAAAGCATCGAGGGTCAATTCGAGTGTGCGGGAATTCAGGATAAGATGAATAACATTTTGATAATTTGCATATATCGCACTAATCTGGGTAACAGTGATATATTTTTTAAAAGTTTTGAAGAGGTAATCTTGTATGTTCAGCTACATTTTAAACACTTTAGAGTAGTAATCTGTGGTGATTTTAATTTTGATCTCTTGCAAAAAATAAACACAAATAGTAATTTCATGGATCTTTTAAGGTCAAATAACCTTATTCAAACCATTTTTCAACCTACAAGAATAACAAAGAGAACGTCAACTTTGCTATATAATTTTTTTATTAATTTTGATGATTTTAAAAGCTTTAATGTAGATACTGCACTCTCTGATCATTATGCCCAAGTTTTAAATATTAATTTTAATATGGGCGTTAAAGGGCAATACACAAAGCGAAGGTGTTTTTCAAGACCTAAACTCACTCAGTACAGGCACGAACTTCAGGCAGAGGGATGGTAGGAAATATTAGAAAATCAGGATGGGAACAGGGCATATACAATTTTTAGGGATAGGATGGGGATAAGTGTTAGAAATACTCAAGTAGGGGAAAGAAAGAGAAAGCATTGGATAACTAATGGAATTAGTCAGTGTGTGATTGAGACTGAAAGTTAGGGAAATCTTACAGAATCTGAGTACCTGGCGATAAGGAAAGGGGTGCCGCAGGGCTCCATTCTGGTTCCCCTCTTGTACATTTTATATACGAATGAATTGCCAGCAGTTGTTCAAGAGAAACTCGTTATACAGGGTGTCCGGAAAATACGTGCACAACGTTTGACGACAGACTCCTGACGTCAAAATAGGTCGATCTAAGCCGATTTAATTATATCCAAAATTGTCTCGTTTAGCCGGTAGAGGGCGTCAAAAATTTGTAAAAATATTGGATTTTCCTAAATTACGTGAAAACCTGCTAATCGATTTTAATGATATTTAGTATGTACACTAATAGTGGAAGTGTTATAAAATTGATATAATACGTCAACATTTCTCCTCATTTTTTTATATGAACGGCGTTATTACAACCCAGATATTTTTGTAGAGTGACTGGATGTATTTAGAAGCTATTTTACCTCTTTAATCTTTTTCGTCGCCATACGGCTTACATTTTGTCAAATGATTAGAAACAAAAGAATCCGTGATCCAAATGTTTGTAGAACAATTATGTTTACTGACGAGGCGTGCTTTACAAGATCTGGAGTAACCAATCTGCACAACGAACATATTTATTCCCATGAAAATCCACATGCCATTAAAGTTGCACATCATCAGCATCAATTTAAATTAAATATTTGGGCAGGTATTATTGATCGCTACCTTATTGGACCAATAAGGGGACCCATTGTTATTCCAGACAGGTTAGATGGAAATATTTATTTAAATTTTTTGCAAGACACATTACCAATTCTTCTGGACAATTTGCCCCTTTTACTTCGGAGGGAAATGTGGTGCCCCGCCCCGTTATTCCGTTGCCGTTCGGCAATGCACCAGTTAAATGGCCACCACGTTCTCCTGAGTTAAATATGTGTGACTTCTTTTTGTGGAGCGCTATTAAAACAGAAGTTGACAAGACTCCGGTAAACACACGCGATGATTTATTGCAGCGGACTTTAAATGCAGGGTCCAATATCATTTTTTTAAGGAGTGTTAATAAGTGTACTCAGCAAGATGGCGGTAATTTTACACATTTGCTTAAGTAATGTTTTTGTTTTACTTCGTTTCTTACAATACATACTTTCAACTTTGTTGTACTTTGTTTTATTTTTATTGTTAATAATTAATGTATGCAGGTAATTGTAAATATTTTCTTCTGGCAAAACAGCTCATTTAACGAAAAATATTAAAGAGGTAAAATAGCTTCCAAATACATCCAGGTAGTACAGGTACAGATAATAGTTAATATCTTTGACAATTTTGAAGATGACATGAGCTTACATAAAAAAGGGCTGGATGATAAAAATGATTTCTTTATTAATGTGTGTCCAGATGTCAGTGATGAGCTACCGAATTTGATTTAATTTAAACTTTAATTTAAATTTAAACTATAATTTAAATTTAAACTTCAAATTTAATTTAAACTCAAACTTTAATTTAAACTTAAACTTAAACTTAAACTTAACTTAAACCTAAACCTAAACCTAAACTTAAACTTAAACTTAAACTTAAACTTAAACTTAAACTTAAACTTAAACTTAAACTTAAACTTAAACTTAAACTTAAACTTAAACTTAAACTTAAACTTAAACTTAAACTTAAACTTAAACTTAAACTTAAACTTAAACTTAAACTTAAACTTAAACTTAAACTTAAACTTAAACTTAAACTTAAACTTAAACTTAAACTTAAACTTAAACTTAAACTTAAACTTAAACTTAAACTTAAACTTAAACTTAAACTTAAACTTAAACTTAAACTTAAACTTAAACTTAAACTTAAACTTAAACTTAAACTTAAACTTAAACTTAAACTTAAACTTAAACTTAAACTTAAACTTAAACTTAAACTTAAACTTAAACTTAAACTTAAACTTAAACTTAAACTTAAACTTAAACTTAAACTTAAACTTAAACTTAAACTTAAACTTAAACTTAAACTTAAACTTAAACTTAAACTTAAACTTAAACTTAAACTTAAACTTAAACTTAAACTTAAACTTAAACTTAAACTTAAACTTAAACTTAAACTTAAACTTAAACTTAAACTTAAACTTAAACTTAAACTTAAACTTAAACTTAAACTTAAACTTAAACTTAAACTTAAACTTAAACTTAAACTTAAACTTAAACTTAAACTTAAACTTAAACTTAAACTTAAACTTAAACTTAAACTTAAACTTAAACTTAAACTTAAACTTAAACTTAAACTTAAACTTAAACTTAAACTTAAACTTAAACTTAAACTTAAACTTAAACTTAAACTTAAACTTAAACTTAAACTTAAACTTAAACTTAAACTTAAACTTAAACTTAAACTTAAACTTAAACTTAAACTTAAACTTAAACTTAAACTTAAACTTAAACTTAAACTTAAACTTAAACTTAAACTTAAACTTAAACTTAAACTTAAACTTAAACTTAAACTTAAACTTAAACTTAAACTTAAACTTAAACTTAAACTTAAACTTAAACTTAAACTTAAACTTAAACTTAAACTTAAACTTAAACTTAAACTTAAACTTAAACTTAAACTTAAACTTAAACTTAAACTTAAACTTAAACTTAAACTTAAACTTAAACTTAAACTTAAACTTAAACTTAAACTTAAACTTAAACTTAAACTTAAACTTAAACTTAAACTTAAACTTAAACTTAAACTTAAACTTAAACTTAAACTTAAACTTAAACTTAAACTTAAACTTAAACTTAAACTTAAACTTAAACTTAAACTTAAACTTAAACTTAAACTTAAACTTAAACTTAAACTTAAACTTAAACTTAAACTTAAACTTAAACTTAAACTTAAACTTAAACTTAAACTTAAACTTAAACTTAAACTTAAACTTAAACTTAAACTTAAACTTAAACTTAAACTTAAACTTAAACTTAAACTTAAACTTAAACTTAAACTTAAACTTAAACTTAAACTTAAACTTAAACTTAAACTTAAACTTAAACTTAAACTTAAACTTAAACTTAAACTTAAACTTAAACTTAAACTTAAACTTAAACTTAAACTTAAACTTAAACTTAAACTTAAACTTAAACTTAAACTTAAACTTAAACTTAAACTTAAACTTAAACTTAAACTTAAACTTAAACTTAAACTTAAACTTAAACTTAAACTTAAACTTAAACTTAAACTTAAACTTAAACTTAAACTTAAACTTAAACTTAAACTTAAACTTAAACTTAAACTTAAACTTAAACTTAAACTTAAACTTAAACTTAAACTTAAACTTAAACTTAAACTTAAACTTAAACTTAAACTTAAACTTAAACTTAAACTTAAACTTAAACTTAAACTTAAACTTAAACTTAAACTTAAACTTAAACTTAAACTTAAACTTAAACTTAAACTTAAACTTAAACTTAAACTTAAACTTAAACTTAAACTTAAACTTAAACTTAAACTTAAACTTAAACTTAAACTTAAACTTAAACTTAAACTTAAACTTAAACTTAAACTTAAACTTAAACTTAAACTTAAACTTAAACTTAAACTTAAACTTAAACTTAAACTTAAACTTAAACTTAAACTTAAACTTAAACTTAAACTTAAACTTAAACTTAAACTTAAACTTAAACTTAAACTTAAACTTAAACTTAAACTTAAACTTAAACTTAAACTTAAACTTAAACTTAAACTTAAACTTAAACTTAAACTTAAACTTAAACTTAAACTTAAACTTAAACTTAAACTTAAACTTAAACTTAAACTTAAACTTAAACTTAAACTTAAACTTAAACTTAAACTTAAACTTAAACTTAAACTTAAACTTAAACTTAAACTTAAACTTAAACTTAAACTTAAACTTAAACTTAAACTTAAACTTAAACTTAAACTTAAACTTAAACTTAAACTTAAACTTAAACTTAAACTTAAACTTAAACTTAAACTTAAACTTAAACTTAAACTTAAACTTAAACTTAAACTTAAACTTAAACTTAAACTTAAACTTAAACTTAAAAATTCGATAAATACCATATTTTTACTGATTCATTTTGTACGTCGGTTCAACATGAGCTCCTTCTACTGCAATGCATTCCCTACATCTTTTAATTGTAGATTGTTGGATTCTCCACAATGCGCCAACATTATTCCTTATTTCGCGACAACGGAAGTTGATCAGTTCCAATAAGTGTTCCCGATTTTGTATTGGATTGGCGTATACTAAACATTTTAGATAGCCCCACAAAAAAAAATCTAATGGATGTAGGTCTGGTGATCGAGGAGGCCAAGCCACTGGTCCTCCCCTTCCTTTCCATTGATTTTCGAAGACCCTGTTTAGGTGTTCTCGAACTACTAGACTAAAATGTGGCGGAGCCCCATCATGCATGAACCACATATTATGTCGTAGTTGCAGAGGTAGATCTTCTAAAAGTTCTGGCAGATTGTTTTGAAGAAATTCCAAATACCTTTCTCCATTTAAACTTCTTGGCAATACAAATGGTCCAATTAAGTGTTGTCTGATAATTCCGGCCCACACGTTGATGGGTTCAAATTGGTGCTGATGATGCGTTACAATAGAAGCATGGGGATTTTCCTCTGCCCATAAATGTAAATTATGAGAATTTATGATGCCGTTTTTGGAAAACCCAGCTTTGTCCGTGAAAAGAACTGAACCAATGAAATTTGCATCGTTTCTGTGCCGATCTAAAACCCAGTTACAAAATTCCATCCTTCGCGGAAAGTCTTCAGGAAGAAGCGCCTGGACTTTTTAAAGGTGGTAAGGATGTAACTGTGCTCTCTAAGGATTCTAAAGACCATTGATTTTGAACAATCAAATTCGGCAGCCAATTTTCGAACACTTGCAGCAGGATCTACTTCTACGGCATTAAGGATGTGTTCTTCAAGACCATCAACACGATGGTTTTGATTTCCACAATTGTGACTGGCTTTGTCAAACTTTCCTTAAATTATTTACGACCTAAATACTTTAAATCAAATCTTTATCATCCGATAAGTACAAGTTAAAAATAAAACAACTTAGTTTTTACCTGTCTCTCTTAAACGACGATCTACTCTTTCAAAGGTTTTTCTGTCAGGAATTCTTCTGTTTGGAAATCGTTCTTCATAAAGCCTTCGGGCTTCTAAGGCATTACATGATGCAAGCCCATACATTACGTAAATTCCATACCAAAAAGAAGGAGAAGAAATAAGATCAAAAACTTAAACACACTCAATTTCCAACTGACACTTCGGTAATTATTGTTTATTTTAACTGGTACATATCAACTAAACCATATCAACAAAATACGGTATTTATCGAATATTTTATAAAAAAGGGCATATGGAACAAAAAATTTTTTCTCGTAAACGGTTTACTTTATCGACGTCGATGAAGAGTACCTTTTTTTTAGTTTAAGGTTTCAGCTATTCAATAGCAGGCGCGGATCTAGGATTTTGCCCAGGGGGGGGGGGGGGCGGAAAGGAAGTAGGCGCTAAAAAAAAATAGCGCCGCAGGCAAAAATTTTGTGGGTGGCCACGCCTTTTTTAAATCATGGTGCTTGGTTTTCAAGTTGGAAAAGTAAAAAATACAAAACAAAATTACAAAAACAACCCGGTGCATTTAGGAGGGGGTTAAACTTCCTATTCGCATCATGTGCTCCTTTTGCAGGCGCGCTTTCGGGCGCCTTCGGGGTTTCGATTTGCGATTTGAGTTTTATACCTACATCTAGCAACTCTATTACAATTTTATGAAATCATATTTTTTTATTACTCTTTAAAGTAGGACATACCTACTAAAATGTTATTATTTTATTTTTAGAAATCATGGATATAAGAACATTAATACTCTCAATACATAGTCGACTTTAAAAATTTTGCTCTAAATTATTGACCAAATTTGTTAAAATTTGGACGTCTAGTTGAAAAAAAATATTCGGGCTTTTCAGGCGCCCACACTGACAAGGGTGCCCCGAAAAGTTTCTATTATTAATTATGTGAAGTTGAAATTAAGTTTTTTCTTATATTTATTTCACTGGAATTCGCGAATGACGTATTTGACTTTAGGTATGGTTAAGGCTCAGGGGGGGGGGGGGGGAACCCCAGTCGTCGTCCCCTAAATCCGCCCCTGTTCAATAGTATTATTGATATGCCTCTATCATACAGGGTGTAAAAAAAATAACCATTATTCTGTTAAAGCTAGTCCGTGTCCGCGTCCTTTAGGGGCTTATATCTCAGTAGGGAGGGCCTGTAGAAAATTTTTTTATGGGAACTTGTCATATTATTTTTTCATATTCTATCCGAATCCGGGAGATTGCCCACATATTCTGGGACACCCTGTATACAATTAAAAAAAATAATATTAATATCCAAAGTACACTACACCACTGAGCTTAAGTAGGCGGGACCGAGAACCTCTGCAGTTGTCGAACAGTGACGTAGCGGTGTTATTCTTAAAGAGTTTCTATTCTACTATACCCCAAACCGAAAAATATAGGCAGTGACGTAGCTGTCATAACCATGGAAACGGCGAAAATACTGTATTGTCATTGGTGGTTTGCATTAGTTTCCATGGTTATGATAGCTACGTCACTGCCTATATTTCTAATTACAGTTGGCCTTCGAGATTACCAGTTCACCATTTTGTCAAGAAATATAATACATTTATTAGTTCTATGATTTGTCGCATGATAAAAACTTGTACCTAGTCATCTAGTTGCGTGAAAAGATTGAACTTTCCACCTCATCTAGAATACGGTATTTTTTTAACATAGTTTTTGTTACATATATCTATACATACAGGGTGCCAAAAATTTGGTGAAAAGAGGTAGTTACATATCGCGCGAACACGCGATATGTTATTCGTCGCCTTCACGCGGAATCACGACAACCCCGACTGCTTCCCGAAAATTTTGCTCTATATAGGCTGCTACATTTGAAATATGTGCGTATGTTGTCGGCGGCGTCGTCAGTTTCGACATTTTCACACTTGCGATTTTTTTTCTCGGAAACGGTTAGAGTGGGACGATTGAAACTTTTTGGGTTTACAGAGGAATAGTGGGGGTACGTTGTGTAAAAATTTAGAATATACAGGGTGTGCCGGAAAAAAGTTATTAATTTTTAAAGTCGAGAAATATCGGGATCTCGTTGGCATTCGATACAGGCCACAAAAATTAGTTTTTTCGATTTAAACTTTTTCGACGCGTAGACCACCGTGGGCTACAGAACCCTATTGTTTGTGAGCGCGATCAAAAGTTTGGAAGTAATTTTTTTGATTTTTTCAAAGTCAAAATTTGGTCGAAAATGGTACCTCTTGGATCGCTAATAAGTCGAATTGAGTGCATCCAATCGACATTCGGTTTGGATAATCGGTTAGGCCATCTCAAAATCTACCTTTTTCCAATATATCGTTCTATACCTAACTGGAATGGAAATTGCCGAAAATGGTAAGAAACTGGAAACCACAGTGTAAGGCGTGATTTTTTTCTCCGTTTTTATTTTTTTTCGTACGGAAAACGACATTTGATCGAAACGTTGTATACTTTAGCGGATAGAGCTCTTCAAATTGTATTTTGGAGATATTTTTTCGTTTCTTTATCTTTAATACGGAAAAAACGGCAGCTTATTAATTTGAAGTCCCGTAATTTCGGTTAGCGTCGCACTGGTTTGCTTAAATACTTCTGCAAGTGTCTATATATAACTTTTTAAATTTTTTCTTGGTCCACCATATCGACCGATAAACAAGCTTTAGTTTGCATAATAAACGCGCTCTGGGAAAACATATTTTGTAGCTCAAAAAAATTAATTTAGGAATTATCAAGACATCAAGAAGCTGCAGTTTTACTATATCGACTGTAGCTTATTCAATTTTTAACAAAACCGTTTTATTTTTTTTCTCAAGAAATGCGCTGATTACTTCTCAACACCTCTACATATCCAAAATTATTAAAATATATTCGTAAGTTTAAGAAAAATCAAGTTTTTGGCTACGGAAACAGGCAACCTTTACAAATTCTAATATCATTAACTTTTGGAAAGATGGCTTTGCAATCGACACGTGGGTCGGTGGGCGTGAACAACTTTTATACCATCTGTCAAAAATAGGTGAAAAATGCGATTTCCAAATTGACTTTTTAGAGGAATAAGACCATTTAGACAACGTCTTTTGTGTGAAATACCTACCTTGAACCTTTATCTTTTTCGTTTGACCAAAAATAAGGGGGAAAATATCGCATTTATACCCGTACTTGTAATAATAAAAATGGCTTGCAGGAGGCATATTAACTTCAATTTTTATAGTTTTTATAATATTTGGAGAGTATTTAATGTATGAAACACCTGTCTTGGACCTTTTTCTTTGCGGTTGACCAAAAATAATTGAAAAAAGTGTATTAGTAAGTATTTTTAATATGTACTTAAAGTTGTGTATAATATCCATTATGGCATTAATATCCTATTTACCACAAATAAATCTGTAAGCTTCGGTGGCGCAATGGTAGAGAGTTGGGGTTTTGGAACGAAGGTCCCTGGTTCAAATCCGCATGTGTATATAAACTTTTTTTTAAATTTTTTTTTAATTTCGTTATTTAGGTACCTACTGAAAATTTTTTAAATTTTGGAGATTTACAGCTATAATAATCTATACGAAAAAAGCTAAAAAAAATTGACACTTACCTGTCAAAATCTGACAGGTATCGTATAAAACTTTGTTATCAAGGTACTGAATTTTTTTTAAATTTGGGATTCTTACAGCTATAACCGTCGCTACGAAAAAGCTAAAAAAAAATGACACTTACCTGTCAAAATCTGACAGCTGTCGTATAGAACTTTGTTATTTAGCTACTGAATTTTTTTTTAATTTCGGATTCTTACAGCTATAATCCTAGATACAAGAAAAGCTTTAAAAAAAATTGCAATTTACCTGTCAAAATGACAGCTGTCGTATATAACTTTGTTATTTAGGAACTGAAAAATGTTTCATTTGGGATTCTTACAGCTATAAATCTCGCTACGAAAAATCTAAAAAAAAATGTAAACTTACCTGTCAAAATTTGACAGCTGTCGTATAGAACTTTGTTATTTAACTACTGAATTTTTTTTAAATTTTGGATTCTTACAGCTTTAATCCTAGATACAAGAAAAGCTTAAAAAAAATTGACATTTACCTGTCAAAATGACAGCTGTCGTATAGAACTTTGTTATTTAGGAACTGAAATATTTTTCAAATTAGAATTCTTATAGCTGTAACTCTCGCTACGAAAAAACAAAAAAAAATTAAAACTTACCTGTCAAAGTCTGACAGCTGTCGTATAGAACTTTGTTATATAGGAACTGAAAAATTTTTTACTTTAGGATTTTTACAGCGATAACCCTCGCTACGAAAAGGATAAAAAAAACTGACTCCTACCTGTCAAAATTTGACAGCTATCGTATAAAACATTCTTATTTAGGTACCTGAAATTTTTTTAATTTCGAATTCTTACAGCTATAACCCTCGCTACGAAAAAGCTAAAAAAAATTACACTTACCTGTCAAAGTGACAGCTCTCGTATAATTAAACGAACGAACTAGAACAGTGCCGTGCCCGAACGAAAAGAACCAGAATCGATCCGCAAGGACCAATAAACTGCTAACATAATTGCTTAAAACTTTTCCCATTTAACCATTTTTCTATCTCTTATAGTTTCCGAGATAGCTATACTTTCCGCACCAATTTCCAGCATCCTACCTAGATAGATAGATAGATACTTCTAAAATAACAGTACCTATGTCATACTTTTTAGAACGTTTTTAAAGTGGGTTTATTCGGATTTGTTCTTTGACCACACAAAATAAAGTTTTGTGCTAACAATGATTAAGAAAACTTCTTCACTCTCCCCCTTTTTTAGAAGATGGTTAGAAAGTATGTAGGTATATTGCACATTTCCCGACACCCTATAAATGCAGAAAATAATAAAACGCTACATAATCTATTAAGATTTTAGAGGTGCAATTAGAGTTAAGTTAGATCCTGCGAGCGCATTCCTGGGGGAAATAACGGTAAATTGCTGCCACTTCAAGTTGATTACGTTTTGTTTTTGTACGAATTTCTCCCCTTTTCGCAACAAGGCGGGTAATTATTTATAGTGTTGATTATCGTTCAGACACTATGGGCAACTATGTATGTCGACAGATAAGTTTAGTGTATTGCATGCAAATAAATAAAACCAAGATAAATTTTTACATAAAACGCGATTAAAAATAACGTGTAACAATTCCCTCGAAAACGATTGCATCAAGGTTATTCAAGATAATTACTAGGTACTTTCCATTTTCTTCTTTAAAACAGCTAAGCAAAGTAAATATCTTTGCTAAACTAAGTTGTTGAAGGAACGCTTCGTAAACAACTTAGTGTAATAGCATGAGAAATATACAAGGGCATACTTAACCGTGGCAAGGGGGAAAGAAAAAATCTTTGTTGTGCTTTGCTTTGTTATTTAAAAGTAACTTAAAAGGAACTTTGTTGGTTTGTCGTACTTCCATTGTCATTATTTTGTTAATTAACACAATATTTCGATTAGTTATTAGTATCTCTAACCGTTTTTAAGTGTAAACGAAATTATAATTCTAAGGCTACTGTCTTGAATACTATCCATGTGCAATGAAGCTCGATGACTCCTCATATGTGCTTACTGGAGTGTGAATTATGAGCTGTTTGTTTTGAACAAGGAGAAAAATCCAAATGTTGGGAATATCTATACTTGGTTTTCTAAATATTCGCGTGTTTTGGTTCGTAAAAGTTGCCCCTTTGAATTTGCGTTTTCGCCAGTGCTGTTCCTTGTTCAAAACCTTGGCTTTTTACCACTGTTTATAATGTTGAATAGTCCAAACATGTTCCGCTATATCTGATCCTTAAGTTTTACCTCTTGGAGTATGCTTCACATGTTCTTTAACTTGTACCGAAAGGGGTCTTTATGTTTTCCCAATGTACGATTCGCCACACTCGCATAGGATTCGATTTTTTGTCTTTTTATTACTGCCGGGTTTTACATTTTGTAGGAAAGCTTCTTAGCGTATTTGAACTTGCAGGTTCTTTTGATTTTATAGATTTTGGTTATCGTTATAATATTTTCAGAAATCCCCTTAACATAAGGTATTGTAGGAAATGTCTGTCCCTCGTTCGTTTCGGTACTAGGTTCGACTTCTCGATTTTTAAGTTTTACGATTAGTTACAAAAGGTTCAAGGTAACCGTTCTATTTTAAGTCTCTTTTAGGATTTGAAATTTCAATATTTAGGTCTTCCGGATTATTGCAAATGTTAGATGCTCTATCAAAATGAGTTTAAATTATGCCCTGTTTTATGAAGTTTGAATGATTTGATCCATAGGTGAGGTATTGCCCCATGTGAGTGGGTTTCCTGTGCAATGAAATTTTTATGCTTTCGGTACATCATTTAACGAGAACATCGAGAAAAGGTACAATAGAATATTATTCTGTTTCTATGATGAATCCAATAGATTGTCATATACTATTAATATGTTCTAAAACCCGTACCAGCTCTTCGTTGCTGTTTGTCCAAATAATAAAAGAGAATTTAGGTTTAATCTTGGCAATGTCAATTACGTGTGACTGGAACCATCCCATGTACAGGTTGGCCACCACCAGAGAGAGAAAGATGAACCAATTGCAAGAGCATCATCCTGGGCATAGAACCAATTTTTTTATTTGAAAGAATGAACTTTGAAGACAACATCCCAATAGTTCCATCCAGCGGTAAACTAGTGCTGTAGCGATCTGGGACAACTTGCAGATAAAATAAAATAAAATAAAAATTCTTTTAAATTCAGGAGAAGTAAGAAAATTAGGTTTAACAAGAAATTTTTAAAGATTTTCAAAATTTAAATAAAGTTAATTTGTTAACTCTTTATGTCAATTAAAAATACGTACGGGTATTCGTCCTTATTAGGACTCTACGAACAGCCATAACCCAAGCAATTCCTGTGTATTCCAATATAAAAAAAACAGTTACACACTCGTCCGATATGCCACAATATTCACTTTTTAATTATTCTCGCGGACACTATTATTATCTTCTAAACATTCTTGGGAATGTTCTCGAACAGTTAGTTGATTGTAAGCTGATTTGAAATTTAAAAACTACAAGTTATGGGCGCGAAGAATTTTCAAGCGTTACTAGCGTAAAGTCCAGCTAGTCCAGTGATCCCTTACCCGTGGGTCAACGTGCCGTTATCCGGGATCGATACGGTCAACGACCCCGCAGAAGTAAGTGCTTGTGTGACATATTATAAAATATTTACTATAAATTGACGGTCTCCCTTTTTGTTGAATAAGTATTGATAGAAACTTATTGTTGGATGGCTCCCAAGATTTTTCTTAAAAATAATAAAAACAGTATTGCATATCAAAAAATGTTTCCTTCAATAGCTTTAAGACGCAATAAGTTCACTGAAAATTAATTTAAAAAATTTCTTCTAAACAAAAGTAAGCCTCAAATCAGGGCAATAAAAAATATTTAAACATTGAGTTGTGATCACAGATTCTCTCCGGACCCAGCAAAAAAGAGTTTTTGTCGTCAGCCACTTTAAGTAACAGTGCCAACCGACGTGGGAGGGTCGTAATTCGTAAGTTATTAGACCCCAGAAGTGGTGGGTTTTACAACTGGTGTCAGGTGTGGGGTTCGTTTATTTATAGTAGACCCTTGAGACAAGCTACAAAAGAAGAGAATCTGACTTGTAGATTACAACACCAAATAACTCCAACATAAGTGCCAACTGAGAAAGTATAATGAGTACGACTACCACTACAACTACTAAGACGTACCGTAACCACAACAACGGCGGCTAACATTACCACAACGCCTACTATAAGTACAGTGATTACAACAATGAATGGAAATTTCGTTATAGGGATAGAATCGTTACCGACTTACGATGGTACAACTGGAATCGACGAGTTCTTGTCAGTGGTAGAAGAAACTGAAGTGTTGACAAGCTGGACAGATCAACAGTTAGTGTCAATAGTTGTTCGGTTGAAACTACGTAATAAAGCAAAGCAATTTATAGGAGCAAAGAAGAGCTTAGAGATCTGTAGCAAAATGATCCAGAAATAACAAAGATAAGAACAACCTTAGAACCTTAAGATAAACAATATTACACAAGTTTAGAAGGCATCCTATATCGTCGCCGAGATAATAACCAAAGACATGAGTTAGTTGTAACTCCGCTAAAAATAGTTCCCGATTTATTACATATGTATCATAACTCCATATTTGGTGCACATCCTGGGCAAAAGAAAATCCAAATGTTAATAAGAAAATATTTTTATTGGCACAGAATAAGAAATGTTATTAATTTTGTAGAACAGTGCAGGTCTTGCAACCAAAGGAAAACTAATTATCAACCTCCTGCGGTTCTACAGGAAACTCCTATGCCAACAGTACTAGGGAGTTAGTTTGGACCTTGTAGCCCCTTTAAATAGGACCATGAATAACAGCAACTATCTCCTAACCTGTATGGATTACGTGACTCGCTATCCTGAGCGCGTACCATTACCAGATATAAAAGCTGTAACAGTTGCAAAAGTTTTTGTTGACAATATAATATGTCGCTTTGGAACACCAAGAGAGCTAATCACGGATTGTGGGACACAATTTCTCAGTAAGCTATTTTGTGAAATCTGCTTGCTACTTGGCATCAGCAAATTAAAAACCACTCCTTACCATCCCAGTGGAAATGCCGTTGTAGAAAAATTTCATAAATCAACTAAAACAATGATTGTGCATTTTGTCAGTGAAAACAATGACACTTGGGATTTAGTTTTGTCCTATTGTCTAATGGCTTACCAAAACTTACCACATGATGGAACAAAAGAATCACCATTCTTTCTAATGTTTGGCTGTGACATGGAACTTCCTATCCGTCTTCGTATACGGGAAAAAAGAATAAAATATGACGTGGATGAAAATTACATAAATGAATTTCTGGCCAGAATGAATAATGCGCATGGCCTTGCCAAAAAGAACCTAGAAGACATTAAACGACGCTGTGAAAAACACAACCAAAAGAAAACTGGATAGGAATTTTGACTAGGAGAATTAGTGTATCTTTATACTCCAGCCATTCCAGGAAACAAATTATCCTCCTAATTTTACAATGAATGGAGCGGACCCTACAGAATCATAGAAAAGAAAGGACCTGTTAACTTTAAAATTAAAAAATTAAATGGAAAAATGGAACAGATGGTTCATGCCGATAGATTTAAACCCTGCAAGGAAATGGATTATTCGGCAGAAAATACTGAAATAAATCAAAACGGAGATAATGAATGGGTAGAGAAGGCTACTGTGAATGAACCAAATAACGTATTTACTGAGGAAAAAATACAGGATGAAGTGAAAACCTTCCCAAATCAAATCAAATCAAATCAAATCAAATCAAATCAAATCAAATCAAATCAAATCAAATCAAATCAAATCAAATCAAATCAAATCAAATCAAATCAAATCAAATCAAATCAAATCAAATCAAATCAAATCAAATCAAATCAAATCAAATCAAATCAAATCAAATCAAATCAAATCAAATCAAATCAAATCAAATCAAATCAAATCAAATCAAATCAAATCAAATCAAATCAAATCAAATCAAATCAAATCAAATCAAATCAAATCAAATCAAATCAAATCAAATCAAATCAAATCAAATCAAATCAAATCAAATCAAATCAAATCAAATCAAATCAAATCAAATCAAATCAAATCAAATCAAATCAAATCAAATCAAATCAAATCAAATCAAATCAAATCAAATCAAATCAAATCAAATCAAATCAAATCAAATCAAATCAAATCAAATCAAATCAAATCAAATCAAATCAAATCAAATCAAATCAAATCAAATCAAATCAAATCAAATCAAATCAAATCAAATCAAATCAAATCAAATCAAATCAAATCAAATCAAATCAAATCAAATCAAATCAAATCAAATCAAATCAAATCAAATCAAATCAAATCAAATCAAATCAAATCAAATCAAATCAAATCAAATCAAATCAAATCAAATCAAATCAAATCAAATCAAATCAAATCAAATCAAATCAAATCAAATCAAATCAAATCAAATCAAATCAAATCAAATCAAATCAAATCAAATCAAATCAAATCAAATCAAATCAAATCAAATCAAATCAAATCAAATCAAATCAAATCAAATCAAATCAAATCAAATCAAATCAAATCAAATCAAATCAAATCAAATCAAATCAAATCAAATCAAATCAAATCAAATCAAATCAAATCAAATCAAATCAAATCAAATCAAATCAAATCAAATCAAATCAAATCAAATCAAATCAAATCAAATCAAATCAAATCAAATCAAATCAAATCAAATCAAATCAAATCAAATCAAATCAAATCAAATCAAATCAAATCAAATCAAATCAAATCAAATCAAATCAAATCAAATCAAATCAAATCAAATCAAATCAAATCAAATCAAATCAAATCAAATCAAATCAAATCAAATCAAATCAAATCAAATCAAATCAAATCAAATCAAATCAAATCAAATCAAATCAAATCAAATCAAATCAAATCAAATCAAATCAAATCAAATCAAATCAAATCAAATCAAATCAAATCAAATCAAATCAAATCAAATCAAATCAAATCAAATCAAATCAAATCAAATCAAATCAAATCAAATCAAATCAAATCAAATCAAATCAAATCAAATCAAATCAAATCAAATCAAATCAAATCAAATCAAATCAAATCAAATCAAATCAAATCAAATCAAATCAAATCAAATCAAATCAAATCAAATCAAATCAAATCAAATCAAATCAAATCAAATCAAATCAAATCAAATCAAATCAAATCAAATCAAATCAAATCAAATCAAATCAAATCAAATCAAATCAAATCAAATCAAATCAAATCAAATCAAATCAAATCAAATCAAATCAAATCAAATCAAATCAAATCAAATCAAATCAAATCAAATCAAATCAAATCAAATCAAATCAAATCAAATCAAATCAAATCAAATCAAATCAAATCAAATCAAATCAAATCAAATCAAATCAAATCAAATCAAATCAAATCAAATCAAATCAAATCAAATCAAATCAAATCAAATCAAATCAAATCAAATCAAATCAAATCAAATCAAATCAAATCAAATCAAATCAAATCAAATCAAATCAAATCAAATCAAATCAAATCAAATCAAATCAAATCAAATCAAATCAAATCAAATCAAATCAAATCAAATCAAATCAAATCAAATCAAATCAAATCAAATCAAATCAAATCAAATCAAATCAAATCAAATCAAATCAAATCAAATCAAATCAAATCAAATCAAATCAAATCAAATCAAATCAAATCAAATCAAATCAAATCAAATCAAATCAAATCAAATCAAATCAAATCAAATCAAATCAAATCAAATCAAATCAAATCAAATCAAATCAAATCAAATCAAATCAAATCAAATCAAATCAAATCAAATCAAATCAAATCAAATCAAATCAAATCAAATCAAATCAAATCAAATCAAATCAAATCAAATCAAATCAAATCAAATCAAATCAAATCAAATCAAATCAAATCAAATCAAATCAAATCAAATCAAATCAAATCAAATCAAATCAAATCAAATCAAATCAAATCAAATCAAATCAAATCAAATCAAATCAAATCAAATCAAATCAAATCAAATCAAATCAAATCAAATCAAATCAAATCAAATCAAATCAAATCAAATCAAATCAAATCAAATCAAATCAAATCAAATCAAATCAAATCAAATCAAATCAAATCAAATCAAATCAAATCAAATCAAATCAAATCAAATCAAATCAAATCAAATCAAATCAAATCAAATCAAATCAAATCAAATCAAATCAAATCAAATCAAATCAAATCAAATCAAATCAAATCAAATCAAATCAAATCAAATCAAATCAAATTCAAACAAATCAAATCAAATCAAATCAAATCAAATCAAATCAAATCAAATCAAATCAAATCAAATCAAATCAAATCAAATCAAATCAAATCAAATCAAATCAAATCAAATCAAATCAAATCAAATCAAATCAAATCAAATCAAATCAAATCAAATCAAATCAAATCAAATCAAATCAAATCAAATCAAATCAAATCAAATCAAATCAAATCAAATCAAATCAAATCAAATCAAATCAAATCAAATCAAATCAAATCAAATCAAATCAAATCAAATCAAATCAAATCAAATCAAATCAAATCAAATCAAATCAAATCAAATCAAATCAAATCAAATCAAATCAAATCAAATCAAATCAAATCAAATCAAATCAAATCAAATCAAATCAAATCAAATCAAATCAAATCAAATCAAATCAAATCAAATCAAATCAAATCAAATCAAATCAAATCAAATCAAATCAAATCAAATCAAATCAAATCAAATCAAATCAAATCAAATCAAATCAAATCAAATCAAATCAAATCAAATCAAATCAAATCAAATCAAATCAAATCAAATCAAATCAAATCAAATCAAATCAAATCAAATCAAATCAAATCAAATCAAATCAAATCAAATCAAATCAAATCAAATCAAATCAAATCAAATCAAATCAAATCAAATCAAATCAAATCAAATCAAATCAAATCAAATCAAATCAAATCAAATCAAATCAAATCAAATCAAATCAAATCAAATCAAATCAAATCAAATCAAATCAAATCAAATCAAATCAAATCAAATCAAATCAAATCAAATCAAATCAAATCAAATCAAATCAAATCAAATCAAATCAAATCAAATCAAATCAAATCAAATCAAATCAAATCAAATCAAATCAAATCAAATCAAATCAAATCAAATCAAATCAAATCAAATCAAATCAAATCAAATCAAATCAAATCAAATCAAATCAAATCAAATCAAATCAAATCAAATCAAATCAAATCAAATCAAATCAAATCAAATCAAATCAAATCAAATCAAATCAAATCAAATCAAATCAAATCAAATCAAATCAAATCAAATCAAATCAAATCAAATCAAATCAAATCAAATCAAATCAAAATATACGCTTTATTTTTATAAAAAAATTTATTTTTCATTAACAAAGCCATTGATCTAAAACTAAGTACAAGTTAATGTATAAAAAGTACCAGACTAAACGGGTCATATAAAAAAATATAAAAACAAGTTACATAAAACAAAGAGGAACAGACAACTTTTCTATACGTATACTCAAACTCAAACATAGCTTTATAAAAATCGAATAGTAAGATGTTGCTCACAAGGCAGATTACAAACAAAAAAACTACTAGAATTAAAATGTATCCTCTAAAAATTCGGAAACAAAGTAATATGACTTATTCAAAAGAATCTTCTTGACCTCCCTCTTAAATTTTTTAATGCATAAAATCTCTCTAACCTGCCTAGGCAGATGATTAAACTTTTTTTTTGCCCCTGTATACAAAAGAATTCTTAATTAAGGTGGAACCCGGTATCGGAAGAGCGGTGGTGTGAGAATTACGGAAAAAATAAGACGAAGCAGAGAGAATTTCCTGGCTAAACTTTTTATGCATGAGACATACGGTTTCTAATATAAAAATACATGGTTATGTTAAGATTTTGTTACTAACAAACAATGGCTTACATGACTCCCTTCGTTTCAAGCCAAACATAAATCGCAGAGCTCTTTTCTGGAGAATAAATACGGTGTTAAATAAATGACCAGAACAAGCACCCCAAAAACACACACCATACCGCAAGTGTGAATCAATTAAAGCGAAGTAGGCAGCCCTCGCAGTTACTATATCCATTTCCCGGGAAATAACCCTTAAGGCATAGCAACCTCTAGAAACCTTAGTGGTTAGTTGTAAAACATGTGGCTCAAACTTCAACCTATCATCCTCAAACAAACCCAGAAATTTATTATAATTTACTCTACCCAGAACATGGGCAGGAAGAAATACTTTCCCTAATAGAGGAAGAAGATGAAGGAGAAGAGGAATCAAAAGAGGGAGCAGAAGCCGAAAAAGGAGAAGAAGAACAGCTAGAAAAGTAGACAGAAGAAGGGACAGAAAAATCTGTAAACTCTGAGTTATCAGAATCTGAAGAAGTGTGGAAAATCACAGACGAACTCGTACTCGAGATATAAGAATGCCTAGAGATAATACGAGGATTACGAATTATAAGAATTATAATTAGGGAGCCACCCAGTATTGCAAGGTTATTTAGACTTATTTTAGATGAACTCTTTTCATTGTTGCAGTGAAAATTTTAATCTTTACTGTCCTAACCGAAATTGCTTACACTGAACTAATTATATACCCAGACAGCACGAACTGATTTAATGCCAAGATTTTAATTTTATAAGTAAATATTCATAGACATATCATATCATATAATGTCCTCTATAAACAGTGAGATGTGGGCTCGAAGCAAAAGTGCATTTATAAATAAAATGATTTTTCTATCTTTGCTTGATCGTAACTGGTGGTACCTATCGAAAGAACGAAACGTCAAAACTAAATACTACCCAGGTTACCAAGAGACGTATTTAAATCGTCGAAATTTAGACTAATAACGTGATTTTAATGATGTATTTTTCAACGTCTTTAACACGCGGATTTGTCCTACTATTCCACGTCAGTTTAATAACTTAAATAAGACGTCGTACATGTCAACGTCATAAAAGCAACCTTTATTTAACTGGAAAATAAGGTTACTTTTTTAATTTAGAAAATAGGTACTACCACAATTTTATTCATATTATTAATAATTTGTTAAAAAAATTATTAAAAACTGTGAAGTGTTAAATTAAAATTAAATTGTATATAATAATAAAATAATATGCACCCGATCATACGTCACTAGTCCCCCCCCCCGTTAGGTAGTATAAATAGGCTCGTAGTTTTGTAACTTGTGTAGTATTCACCTAAAGACGACTGGAGATACTTACCAGTTGAAAAGTTGTGATATGAAAAACTAAAGGCAATGGAAGTCCCAAACACATCTCTTACATGACTGCAACTGCTGCATTGATGGACTATCGTACTGTGGTGGCCTTCTATGTGAATACTCTCAATAGCTGACTGGGATCCAGAGCATGTCCGACTGTCCGACTGAAGAAGGAGTTACCCATGGGAAGTTGATGCCAGGAAGTATATCAACCTTTAAGAACAGTACCAGAGCCGTAAACGGACACAGGGACTCACAGAAGAAGATAGCAGAGAACAGCAGAAAGTAGCATTAAGCAGTAGTACATGAGCAGTACATAAGTAGTAGAAAGGTTTATCTACTGATAGTGGCTCATTTAAATAGATAATACAAAGGGGGGACTTACCGAAGATGTTGTGTGGCCTTTTGGTTCAACAGTAAATCAGTAACTTGAGATTATACCTATAACGCCGGCATTTAAATAGCCGAAATTAGGCAGATTGATGCAGAAAACACTCTGCCACCAAATTACTGGCTAGGATACTCAATTACTTAAACAAGACTGGCAAAAATGAACTTGGGAGCCTCGAGAGGCACACTGCAAGAGGACTTGCTTTCCCTCACATGGTTTTTCTGTCTAGAAAAAGGCGGTAAGTTCTGGCGTCGGATTTTTATGGATTTTTACTTGATAACCAAATGAGTGAAATTTTGAAACCTAAGTACTAACATTTCAAAACAATAATAAAGTATTTTTAATCTATACCTTTCTTATTAATTTGTGCCTAATTATGCCCAAAATGGCCAGATAAAATAACTCTACTCAAAACAACCTCAGCAAGGTATAGTACTTTGCAGAGAAAGGTTCTGCATTCAACTTATCCAAAGTATTTACGTTGCCTTATCAATATACACAGTCTCTTAATTTCAGGACTCGAAAATGGCATAACAATACCAAGTGGATTAGTAAACAGGCTATGGGAGCTTCTATAGGATGTCAAGAGGGATAACAGTAAGCTTTCTTTGGAATGGTGACAACTGATACACTCAACAAGTACTTCGTGATAGGATATCAGGTAGGCTGTGATAAATAAATGACTAATCAACAGGAGGACTAGTTAATCATTACTATATGCTAAAACCTTTAATGAACCTGCTCTATGATAGTTTTTCCTAAATTTACCAATAAAAAACTATACCAGTGACCGATAAAATACCAAATAATTTCTGTTAATTTTAGAAAAACGAAGAACTCTGCAAGAAGCATTACTAGAGGTAACGATATTTATAAGATACTTGTATAGAAGTAGTTCCAATAAATTGAAGATTTATAGTAGAGGTGACTTATTTTATTTTAATAAAACAACTTGTGGAGGACTGGGTAAGTGTATATTAATTATTTATTTACAATCCAGGGGTAAGAAAAACAAAACCGTTACACACCTCCCTTTCCTCATAAATAAAAATTTATTATTTTTTTTTCGGGTAATATTTACACAGGGGAGAAACTTATGATTCTGTAGAATCATCGGGGGATGAGCTTTGAGTTCCTTGGCATGCCAGATACCAAGATTCCGACCGTTAGGGTCGGTAAGTTCATATGTCCATGGGGATAAGATCTTTGAAATTACATAATAATATGGTCCCGAAAATTTGGGGGCTAACTTAGCCGTAAAGTGTTGTGCCGCAACAGAAAGAAAATAATTCTTCTTCCAAACTTGTTGGTTTAGTTGGAAGCGCTCATCTCGTCGCCTTAAGTTATACGTGTGACGAGTTCGCTTATAAGCGTGTTGAAGCTTTCTTTGGACATCGACAAACATCTTACTAATGGACTCAGATCGGGAAACAGGGTCAAAATCGGTAGGGTCGTCAGAAGACTGACAGGACTCACGAGGTAAACAATAAAATTAGGGGTTAGACCGGTAACTTCATGTCTAGCGGAACGAATTGCAAAACCTGCTTCAGCAATGAGTTTGTCCCATTGACGATGATCGTCCTTTACATAACTCGGAAGGATGGTCTTTAAGATACGATGGACACGCTCAATAGGATTAGCTTAAGGGTGATAGTTCGCAGTATGACGAATTTTATTACCGTACTGACTCATAACGTCCATAAATAATTTACTACGGAATGGTGTTTCATTGTCTACTATAATTGTCTCTGCTCCAAAAACTAAGATAAAGGAATTTTCTAACCATCGAACAATGTTTTGGGCAGTAGCCGAACGAAGAGGAAAGAACAGAGCAAACTTACTAAACACATCACATACGGAGAGAATATAATAGTGACCAGAAGCCGAACGAGGAAAGGGGCCAACAATATCAGCACTAATGACTTGAAAGGGGCGTGAGCAGCTTGGCTGGACACTAAAAATTTGACCAACAGGGGCTTGTTGAAGTAGCTTAGTTTGCATACATACTCGACAGCGTTTGATATATCTAGCTACGTCACTTCTCATACTTGGCCAATAGTACTGCTGGGAAATTCTAGACAAAGTCTTAAATACTCCAATGTGACCACATGTGTGTCTATTCTAGACACACACTAACATTAATTGATTACGATTTTTTTTCTTTTATTTAAATTCAGTGTAGACCAGCACGATAACAATTTTTTATAGCTTTAGCTTTGGGAATAATTGAAGTTTAATTATTTTAAGATTAAATTTAAAAAATTTTTATTTAAAAACATTTCGGTAAAATTTAAGATGGAGATTAATCCACTATCTTCAGATCATAGTTTGTTGGATTTGGATAATCCTAACCTTGGTCATGATGTTTTATCCCCCGAAGTTATTCCCCCTGCTACTTCAAGGATTATTTTGGTGATAACTTGTTGCAGCGCGAACAATACTCTGCTAGAGTTAAATGCATTCTAAATCGCGGCACGCGATAATTACCATATTATAGTAACCAGACAAGTCCAAACCAAATTAAATATGAATTCGGTGCAATAACCAGGTATTTTCTGGACTTGCCTGGTTTATGCTGCCAACACTTGATCAGGCAAGTGAAATTCAATACTATTTTCTATTAGAAGCGTTGCACTTACCTGATTTTAGAACCAAACGATCCGCAGTAATCTAAATACTTAGAATATGTAAAATTTTTTGTATAAGTAGATAGGTACCTTTATTCTATATTGTAATTATTAGTATTTTTACAATTGTTTTGTACCTATAATAAATTAATAAATGGTAATAAACATTGCTACTATAAGGTATTACTATGAAATTTCATTTAACTACAAAATCCGTCCCTGTGCAAAGCTTTTACCCCTTATCTCATTTCATTTTTGTAATATAAACAGTGGTGCCAGCTCGGACCAGGTAGATTAGGCTGGTTGGCAGGCTCATCGATAGTTTTATATGGGTAATTTTACCACTAAATTATTTAAAAACGTAGGTTTGGCAATCGAACAGATAAACAGGGTTTCTTTGGGTGTTTACAATATAATGAAACTATTATTAAGCCATTAAGGGGTTTTATTGCAGTCATTAAGCCAAACGGTATATCTTGGTCCAGACTTTACAAAAAAACTACATTAGGGAAGGCTGCAATAAGCCCGTGGTCTTCCCCTTCTTCTATCCAAGCAAATATATCAAAAAACAAAATTATTTTCGATTACATCCTGTCTTCTGCTAAAGGAGATTCTCGCCCATTCCTCGAAGTCTTAATATATGGAAAACCTTTTTAAGGCCTATTTGACAGTGACTTATCCCGAACCATTATGGGTCATACAGGATGGAAAGCTATTCAATCCTTTTATAAATTAGATGAAAATGTCAAAGTTAATTGTACTGTAGCGAACTGTCAAACATGTCAATCTCTAGGTGCCGTTCAGTTACCAATTCGCCTCCGTGATAGACTTGTTCTTATTGAGACCTTGGTTATCCCGTCTCTCCCACATAATCTTATTCTTGGTGTGGATTTTTGGTCTAAAATGAACATTATTCCTGACCTTCATTCTGGTGAGTGGTCTTTCGGCACTGAAACACTTAACAAGCCCAGTCGACAAATTTTCGCTATTCATTCAATTGATTAATTAACTCCCGATCAGCGAAAAATTTTGGAAACCCTTATCGACGAATCTTTCTCAGGTATGGAAGATAAATTGGGTTCTACTAGTTTGGTGGAGCTTGTCATTAAAACTGACTCTACGCCGATAAAACAGCGGTACTATCCTCTCTCCCCCGCTTTGCAAAAGGAAGTTAATACCGAATTAGAACAAATGCTGATCGATGGAACCGTCTGAGTATCCGTGGTCTTCGCCCATCGTAATGGTTAAAAAGAAGTCCGGTGGCTGACGATTTTGCGTAGATTATCGTATTCTTAATAAAGCTACGGTGCCAGATGCATACCCAATTCCTTTCGTGTCATCTACGCTGGATAAACTGCGCGACGCAAAATATCTCAGCACATTGGATATTAAATCCTCCAATTGGCAAATTCCTATTGCTAAAGGGTCTAGGTCTTTAACAGCTTTTACTGTACCCAATCGTGGTCTTTTCCACTTTAAAAGAATGCCTTTCGGCTTAACGAATACTCTCGCCGTTTGGCAAAGGCTCATTGACCGAGTCATCGGTGTTGATTTAGAGAAATTTGTATTCGTCTACCTTGATGATGTCAACATATGTACTCCGACTTTTGAAGAACATATACAAGTCTTACGCGAAGTTATTTTACGTATAACTCGTGCAGGTCTAACTCTAAACAGCGAGAAATGCAGTTTTTGTAAACCAGAACTCAAATATTTACGATATGTTATCAATTCTTCAGGCCTCGGGGACATTGAACTGCTGCATTGGTTGACTATCTTATTGTAGTTGCGAATAGTCTCAATAACTGGTCGGGGATTGCAACTGCTGCATTGATGGACTATCGTACTGTGGTGGCCTTCTATGTGAATACTCTCAATAGCTGACTGGGATCCAGAGCATGTCCGACTGTCCGACTGAAGAAGGAGCTACCCATGGGAAGTTGATGCCAGGAAGTATATCAACCTTTAAGAACAGTACCAGAGCAGTAAACGGGCACAGGGACTCACAGAAGAAGATAGCAGAGAACAGCAGAAAGTAGCATTAAGCAGTAATACATGAGCAGTACATAAGTAGTAGAAAGGTTTATCTACTGATAGTGGCTCATTTAAATAGACAATACACAAAGTAGCAGTAAGCAGTAGTACATAAGAAGTAGAAAGTAGCCGGAAACAAAAGGAGATAATAGTAATTAATAGAAGATAACAGTAGATAACAGTAAATAACAGTAGATAACAATAGGCCTGTAAAGAAACTTTGTTTTAGAGAATATCATCGTAATGGTTTATCTACTGATAGTGGCTCATTTAAATAGATAATACAAAGGGGGGACTTACCGAAGATGTTGTGTGGCCTTTTGGTTGAACAGTAAATCAGTAACTTGAGATTTTACCTATAACGCCGGCATTTAAATAGCCCAAAATAGGCCGATTGATGCAGAAAATACTCTGCAATCAAATTACTGGCTAGGATACTCAATTACTTAAACAAAACTGGTAAAAATGCACTTGGGAGCCTCGAGATGCACACTGCAAGAGGACTTGCTTCCCACTCACATGGTTTTTCTGTCTAGAAAAAGGCGGTAAGTTCTGGCGTCGGATTTTTAGGGATTTTTACTTGATAACCAAATGACTGACATTTTGACACCTAAGTACTAACATTTCAAAACAATAATAAAGTATTTTAAATCTATACATTTCTTATTAATTGCCTAATTATGCCCAAAATGGCCAGATAAAGTAACTCTACTCAAAACAACCTCAGCAAGGTATAGTAATTTGCAGAGAAAGGTTCTGCATTCAACTTATCCAAAGTATTTACGTTGCCTTATCGATATACAGTCTCTTAATTTTAGGACTCAAAAATGGCATAACAATACCAAGTGGAGTAGTAAACAGGCTATGGGAGCTTCTATAGGATGTCAAGAGGGATAACAGTAAGCTTTCTTTGGAATGGTGACAACTGATACACTCAACAAGTACTTCGTGATAGGATATCAGGTAGGCTGTGATAAATAAAACAGGAGGACTAGTTAATCATTACTATATGCTAAAACCTTAATGAACCTGCTCTATGATAGTTTTACCTAAATTTACCAATAAAAAACTATACCAGTGACCGATAAAATACCAACTAACTACTGTTAATTTTAGAAAAACGAAGAACTCTGCAAGAAGCATTACTAGAGGTAACGATATTAATAAGATACTGACATGTATAGACGTAGTGGTGCCAATAAATTGAAGATTTATAGTAGTGGTGACTTATTTTATTTTAATAAAACAACTTGTGGAGGACTGGGTAAGTGCATACTAATTATTTATTTACAATCCAGAGGTAAGAAAAACAAAACCGTTACAAAATAAACACTTCTTAACTGTAAAAAAATATCATTGCTCATTACTTCTCCTCGTCTCATATTACTTTTAGACACAAACTACGTTTTCAAAAATACTTATTTTATGAAGTTACCTTATACATGGTCAAAAACAAATAAACTTTGCATCAGATGCGACCAAATTTTAATAGCCCAATTTTGATTTTGTAGAAAAACACACATTTATTATGGCGCTACTTTAAAGAAAATGTATCTGAAATAAAGCCTTGTCAAAACTGAGAAGTTTTATGTAGGTTGCGTTGAGTCTTATTTTGCAAAAGTAGTGCAATTTTCAAAATATAGGTAAAAAATCAAAATTATCTTATGCAGCTAAAATTTTGCATGTGGGCTAGAAACTGCATTTAAAAAAACTTTTTCTAATAACTTTTTTCGATATTTTCAGAAAAAGCTTTTGAATTATTTTTTGGAAAAAATTAAAATTTGACAGATAATGCGAATCACGTGACTACTATTTTTTTGCTTAATTTTCATCTCGATCGAAGCAGAACTTGATGCCGAAGTCAAACTTTGAATAAAGCTATTAATAAAAAAAAATCCCATACGATGCGGACTTTACTGGTGACACTGTATATACCCGCCACACGTTCTTCCAATACAGATTCGCCAAAATCACAAAACTTAAAATTTTTTACACGCAAACTCAACAATCCAATCTAAAATAGAAAAAGCACAGAAAAATAAAGGGTTTATAGAAAAAGAGCAACAGGTAATGGTTGACGGTTGTCAGCCGAATGACGACGCTAATAAAACAGTGTTGCCAGATTGCAGTTTGAAAAAGTCACAAAATTATTCAAGATGGCTTTAAGTTTTAATTTAGT
This sequence comes from Polydrusus pterygomalis, assembly GCA_963969555.1. NCBI lineage: Eukaryota > Metazoa > Arthropoda > Insecta > Coleoptera > Curculionidae > Polydrusus > Polydrusus pterygomalis. The sequence goes on along the minus strand of OZ018381.1, from coordinate 2,630,698 downwards.
TTCTTGCCCCATTATTGTTTCATATTTAGTAGTTACGGGATCTATTAATATGAAAACAGGAACGAGACAAAATATTTAGGTTGAAAATAGCATACTTACCGAGGCGGTGAAATTTTTTTTTTATCGGGAGAAAACTCTTTACATCCGGCAACGCTGGCCAATTTCATCACAAGGGAAATGTGAGAACAACAAATCAAACGGCTGTATGCATAGTGCATTCGGTTAATGCAAATCTGTCTTCTCGGTCTGCAGTAGCTATCCGTATGCCATTTTAGGGATCATTTATGTTTATCTCTTTCTAATTATTTTCCTTTAATATCTTCTGTCTCTACCAAATGAGTGAGTTTAGGTCACGAACCTACCCTAAAAAGTTTATATGTTGGGATGTTGCAAACAGCCCTTTTAGTCAAATTTTTTTGATCCAATTTTTTAAGAGAAAACATTAGTGACGCATTCGCCATTTATTTTTTCTTATCAATGTTTCGTTTTTATTGTTTTCTTCAAAAAGCGGCCAAGTTCTCTTTGAGTAGCAATTATCTGCAAAGTTAAAAATATTATCTGATAAAATAAATAAAAACAAAAATATTTTAAGTACCTCCTATATGTAATAAGTGTCATGTAACAGGTCAAGCTACGCCAGTGCTTCCGCATAAGAAGTGCTATTATTTTTTACACAGTTACAAAAGTTAGCATAGTGGTAATGGCGTTAATTTAAGCATTAATTAATGACTCAAACTGATTAGGGGGGTCCCCCAGTAGCCCCTCCCTAATATACCGTGCATGTGCACTAGTTTGTATGATCAACCTACGATGCATGGTTTGGGTCAGGGGTCTTCAAAACATTTAGCGCTCGATAAAATAAATCCCAAAGCTCAGTTTCTATAAAATTATACAGTAAAAGTCATTCTATTTCTAAATGTTGTATAGACTTATCTCTTCTTCCAGTCGACGTCTCTAAATTTGTATACAAAATTATTATACAGGCCAAATAAATTTCCCAAATAGAAAATTCGACTGAGGAAAATAACCTGATTTATGTAAATGGGACTTTCGGTGTTGCAGGATGTGCTGCACGAAATGCAATTTTTCCTGCGAAATGAGCTGCTTCCTGTAACGATATGGGGCTCAAAATGTATTTTGCCTCGCTGCTGTAAAGATAAAGTATTTTACACGTTCAACTGTGGATGCAGGGCAGGATTGACGGATTTTTTCTAACAAGCTGAGGTCAAACCACAGAACTATAAGAAAAGAAAATTCTTAAGAGGCAGTATAAATGGCGCACTATAATAATATCTCCTTACTAAGGGGGGGTTTGATTTTTATAGGTTGCCGTCTACTAATTTGAGTTAGTAGTAGCTAGAGTTAGCAGTATCACACGAACTGACTGTAACTTCGTAGCGATCGACGCGCGCCTACTTTGAAAATACAGGGTTATGTTATTTGGCTTTGTTGAAAGATACCGTGCGAGCAAAAATTATTTGCATCAAAGAGGGCCTTGCATCTAAAGACGTAATGCTTAGCCGTAGAGCTTACTACCTGTTGGGTGGCAGTAACTACCTGAATTAACAATTAATCAGTTGACTGTTTGAAGGTTGGAGACAATGATGTTTCTTGAATGATGAAAGAGTTTTGGACTTCCATTGTCTTTATTTGTTTTAAATCACAACGTTTCAACTGGTAAGTATCTCCAGTCGTCTTCAGGTGAATACTAAATAAGTAAAGTAACTACAGGACTATTTATACTAGCTAGGTGCTCTAAAGCATAACTGAGGTGGGTGCAGTCATGCGTTCAGTTGGCACGCGATCTTATCCTAAGATTACATCTATCTAACAAAGGTTTCCAGATATTTCTTATGTCTAAGGATGGTTTACTAAAGCAGCCTGGGTTCTGGTGAATAGCAGCCGCTTCCTTAAACTTTCTTTTCCTCCAGTGTGGTTCCTTATGTAGGATTTCAGCTTCTGACCACATGATATGGTGACCATATTTCCAGGCATGGTCAGCTGCACCTGACTTTTCGGTCTCTCCTTTTAACGTATTGTTTTTATGTTCTTCAATCCTTGTTTCTAATGGTCTTAATGTCTCACCTATATAGGATTGGCCGCATTCGCAGGGGATCTGGTAGACGCAGTTTTTCCTATCTTTTTGACTTGTGGGCTTCGTCTTCGTCAGGTGGCTTCTTAGGGTGTCCCTCGAGTTGAATACGGCGTTGATGTTGTATCGTTGTCCCAGTCTTACCCCACAAGTTTAGTCGACACAATATTGGAAAATCGTAAGAATCGACCCAACGCGCAAGAAGCAAACAGAGAGGCACAACCAACACTCAATATTCCGTATGTCAAAGGAGTATCTGAGAAAATAAGAAGACTAGGACAACGATACAACATCAACACCGTATTCAACTCGAGGGACACCCTAAGAAGCCACCTGACGAAGACGAAGCCCACAAGTCAAAAAGATAGGAAAAACTGCGTCTACCAGATCCCCTGCGAATGCGGCCAATCCTATATAGGTGAGACATTAAGACCATTAGAAACAAGGATTAAAGAACATAAAAACAATACGTTAAAAGGAAAGACCGAAAAGTCAGGTGCAGCTGACCATGCCTGGAAACATGGTCACCATATCATGTGGTCAGAAGCTGAAATCCTACATAAGGAACCACACTGGAGGAAAAGAAAGTTTAAGGAAGCGGCTGCTATTCACCAGAACCCAGGCTGCTTTAGTAAACCATCCTTAGACATAAGAAATATCTGGAAACCTTTGTTAGATAGAAGTAATCTTAGGATAAGATCGCGTGCCAACTGAACGCATGACTGCACCCACTTCAGTAATGCTTTAGTGCACCTAGCTAGTATAAATAGTCCTGTAGTTACTTTACTTATTTAGTATTCACCTGAAGACGACTGGAGATACTTACCAGTTGAAACGTTGTGATTTAAAACAAATAAAGACAATGGAAGTCCAAAACTCTTTCATCATTCAATTAATCAGTTATTCCGTCATCTTTTACTGTCGTTACAAGTAATTTGATTCATTGCTAATTTTTCTAATTTCTTGAAAAATTCACACAATGGGCTTTACGGAATAAGACAAAAACATTTATGGTTGAAGCGTATTTTTGAAACGGGGTTAAAGTAAATGGTGAGTGGCAATACAATCCGGGTTTGTGCATGGACGTTCCTAACGTGGCTTTTATTGCTGGGGATTTTTATCATTGCCTGAAAAGAACCCTGGCTGTGTTTAGGGAATCAGGTTCTATACAACACAAAAAAGGAGCAGGAAGACCAACTGTAAGGACAGAAGAAAATAAAAATAATGCAAAATACGATCAGACATTGAATTCCCACCTAGATCACCTTGTTTAACGGTTATGGATTACTTCGTTTTTCCTCATTTAAAGAACAGTATTTTTAAAACACCAGTTGCAAAGTTAGAACAATTACAAGAAAGGATTATCCAAGAATATGGTAACATATCTCCAGAGATGCTGGTCAACACTTTCAAAAATATAAAGAGACATGTGAATTTATTCTTGGGGCATGGCGGTGGCCAATTTCAGCAATTTATGTAATTATTTTTCTTTCTGTATATTCTTACTTTGTTAATTTTGTAAACAACAAAAATAAATTTGTATTTGTCTACTTATTTTATTACTCATTATCATGATCATACCATGTCATAATATGAATTTGACAAAATTTTAACCTAGATTTGGTTATATAGATATATTGTCCCAATATCATTGTGATCTAAACCAAGCCCTACGTTTTTTAATCCAATCCCTCTTTGAAGCAAATAATTTTTGCTCGCACGGTAAAAAAAATAGCTAATAATATTTGGACATCACAACAATTTAAAAACATTTCCTTATAATATTTATAATATATCTTAATAAAACAATAAACCTATTGAGATTCTTTCCTGTTGAAATAGATATCCTCTGCTGCACTTTTTTCACTATTAAAATATTTATACACTAAACACAGTGGCTTTGTTAATACACCTATATTATTTTGAAAGTTTATCTATCTCAAAAATAACAACAAATTGATCAGTAAAATTAATAAACACCATAATAAATACGCGAACAAGTTAATGACTCGTATTTTTGGTGGGCGTTAATATAATAATTTTAAATGGTTACCAACTTTTTTCTAGGGAAAACAATTAATTCCCTTTCATGACAGCCTTCTCCTAGAGATGTTATTTTAATAACGCAGGTCTTATTGGGCATTCTACTTTTTTATAGGCCTCTAGGTCAGACAATCGGAGCGGCCTTTTTGGAACTCAATAAAATACGTTAAGTTTAGGTTTAGGACATTTCATTCAAAATTAAAAGATTAAATATTTTGTTGATAATAAATTATTCATTTTTTATGATTTACAAACAAAACAAATAAGTAGACAAAATAAAAAACCCAAAAATAAATTCTAGACAAAATATTAAAAAAATAACTTACTCGACTATTAAAACAAAAAAGACTGGATGAGCCCATAATTAATATTGATATAAAAAGAAACAAGTATAATTAATGTAATAAAGGTTTATTGTATCTATCCAGTGACGAAAATTGTTTATATCGTAACGTGGCATAATTATCAGAATTTAGAATCTACTTTATGGCCAAGCACACAATGTCAGCACCCTGGCTCGAGCTCTATACAAGCTTCAGTTTCGTGACTGTATGCTACGCTCATTATCAATTTCCCTTCTTACCATCATACAATATTTTATCTACAGACATTATTAAACCTGACACTAAAATGAACAAAAAAATTATACCTTACCTTTATTATTCTACCAAATTAATAATTAAAGCCATAAGTAGTAGGTACATTCTAAAACCAAGTGACGTATCTTATTTCTTTTTTGTTATTTACATGGTAACCAATGTGTATTGTTGTTCGTTATGGAAAAACTGATTCTTTTTGAATTTGTGCGATTTTCGATGGATAATTTGAAAGAAAGCAATTTAAATGTGGTAATAAATGAAGCAGTAACCTTTGAGTTGTCCAAAGTCCAAGGAACAGTACGAAATTGCCTATGGAAAATTTCTGCCGTGGTGCGATTTAAAAGGAGTTTCTCGAAAAAACATTGAAAATATATTTGTTGCATATTTCCAAGACTAAGGCATGGAAGTCTTTATCTCTTGGTTGGTTGGTTAAAGGCGGGGGTTGGCTGTCTAGCCCAAGCTTCTTACACTGCAGCCTCTTGGCTTACTGTACGCCCAGTCTTGTTAGAAAAGGTTTGTTCCTTCTACGAGGTCCCACAGTTTTCTTCCAAGTTTGTCATGCGGAAGAGATTGTCGCCGCCTTGGTTATTCCCGAAGATTTTGAATATCCAGAAGTTAAATTACAATACACAGATACCAGCAAATATTATAAACTTGTCGCTTTTTTGAAGCGCAGCAAGTGACTTAAAAAGTCTGTGATTTTTACTAAAGACTAAATTACGCTTTTCCTGATAAATCTATCAGACGATAAGTAGGTAGGGAGAATGGGGGATTAGCGCGAATCGGGGAATAGCGTGATAATCGTTTTTAGAGAACATACCATAGATGGCAGTATTGTGTCGCTGGTAGCGGGTGGCTAATAAGTTCCTTTCTTTAGTGTGTTATAGTCTGTGGGTGTATTCACGTGCGTTTTAGAATAATTAGAATTTGTTTTTATTTTTACGTTCGTAGAACTCAGATACGGGAAAAGGAAAACTCGTAATTCCTTTAGAAATGTAAGTACCTATATGTAGTTTTATGTAATTATACTATATTGGGGTGTGTCCTATTTGCAGTAAATAGTTTTTAAACAAAATTCTAACCTGACATTTTGTTTGGATTTCTAGGTGTCTGTTAGAGGGGCAAAAGCGTGAAATTTGTTTTGGGCAATAGCGGGATCATGCTGTTACCCCAATCTGTGTTGGGTAATAGCATGATACATACAACCATCTTCTTTACTCTACTTTATGTAAATTCTTGATAATTGGTTGTACATAAATGCAACAATTAAATTAGATGTATTCATTTCCTTACTTAACCTTTATTGATCGTACAAAAGCTTATAGGCTACCTAATTTTGAACAAACCTAATTTTTTCAGATGGTACGAAACTACGAAAAAAAGAATTTAAGAGCCAAATGGTCTGAGAAAACTCTTCAAAATGCATTAAATGCTGTTAATCAAGGTATGAAGATATCAGCTGCATCCAGAAAGTTTGAAATTCCATGGTCCACACTTAAAGATCATGTCAAACAGCGGAGCCGTAACGCTGCAGGAATTCCAGCTAGACCTAAAAAAGTTGGAAGGACAGCAGTATTTACTGAAGAACAAGAGCTTGAAATAGTAGAATACTGCCTGGAAATCTTAAAACGGTTTTATGGTCTTACTATAAACGAATTTAGAGCCATAATTTTTCAATTTGCAGAAAAATTAGTCCTGAATCACCCTTTTAATACAAATCAAAAAAAAACTGGGATGGATTTTTACTATGGGTTTATAAAAAGGCACCAAAATTTGTCTCTAAGAACACCCGAGGCGACGAGCCTTAATCGAGTAATAAGTTTTAATAAGAAAGCCATTGACAGATATTTTAACAATTTAAACATGCTCTACGAAAAACATGCATATTCTCCAGCAGATATCTACAACGTAAATGAAAGCGGCCTTCATACAGTGCATAGACCAGAAAGGATAATATCACAAAAAGGCGTCAAACAGATAGGAAAAATTACAAGTGCTGAACGAGGGGACTTAGTAACAACAATTTGTTGCATGAATGCGGCGGGTAATTATATACCCCCAATGTAAATATTTCCAAGAAAACTTATGAACGATAGATTGTTGAAAAGTGCTCCTCCTGGAACTATAGGTGCTGCAACTGGAAATGGTTGGAGCAACTCTGAGACTTTTACAAAATGGATGGCTCATGTTATAGGTCACGCAAAGCCTACCAAAGAACGGCGAGTTTTGTTGGCACTTGACAACCACGAAAGTCATTTATCGTTAGCCGTTTATGATATGGCGAAAGAAAATGGGATAGAAATGGTTTCCTTACCGCCGCACACTTCTCACCGAACTCAGCCTCTAGACCTTGTATTTTTTGGACCACTAAAAACTAATTTTAACTATCAGTGCTCTTATTGGATGAAAACAAATCCATGCAAAAGAATATCCATCTATGAAATTGCGGAATTATTTTCTGCAGCATATCAAAAATGCGCAACAATTGAGAAGTGTGTAAATGGATTTAGATCGGCTGGGATCTGGCCATTTTAACCAACGATATTTACGGACGAAGATTTTGCTGCTTCAAGTGCTTTACAGCCAAAAATTTCTAATTCAAATAACGCACAAACAGGAATACAACCCGGGATTCAAGAAATGCCAACTTCTACACAAATTATTGATAATACTCCAGAGAAACAAAAAATCTAGTCATCAATCATTAAGCTGAAGGATATTTTACCCATGCCTACACAAATTAGCAATGTCACTCAAAAAAGAAATATCAAGAGGAAATCATCTGAAATATTAACATCTACACCGATGAAAGACGTTCTTGAGGAAAAGCAAAGAAAAATTGATGTAAAGAAGAATAAAGCCTTGAATAAAGTAAAAGCAACTCACGTAAGAAAGGTTTTTGTTGGGAAACCAGACGAAAAAGTGATAGAAAGAAAGAATCATTGTAAAAAGAAGCAAAATGAGTTCACCACTTCTTCAGAGAGCGAGGCCCCAAGTTTAACATCCAGTGACGATGATACAGAATCGTTCTCTGATTTATTACAGGAATTTCCATCGTTGACAGAAAAACCAAAGCAATATGACCATGTTCTTGTACAATTGGAAATTCCCAAATCAAAACAGCCTGTTTATTACGTTGGCAAGATATTATCTGAAATTGACGAAAATCAGGAGTACGAAATGTTATTTTTCCGTAAAAGCTTGAAAGTGGCTAACGCATTTGTTTCTCCAAATGCACCTGATATATCTATGGCTAATGCAGATAGGATTAAAATGCTACTTCCTACTCCGAAGCTTCACGGAACAACAAAAAGACAAAATTCATTTTTAGAATTTGGCATTTCCTTTGATAGGTTTGATGTTCGCTAAACCAATAATAAATAAAAAATAAATTTAAAATTTATTTATATTTTTTATTCATTTAAGCCATTTTTTAAATTAGTAGGTAATAGCGTGAAAACTTCCCGCTATTACCCAAACCTCTTGGGGCAACAGCGCGATTGCATAGTTTGAAAAAAAATAAAATAAAAAAACATTTTTTTGAAATAAAGTTATTTTCTACGAGGAACATAAAAGATCAATTATTCTTCGCTGTTGTCCTCTATGATTATTACACATCGTAGTATGTATGATTTATACTCGCCAGCACAAATTCAAAGAAAATAAACAAATGAATCACATTTCTCCATGCTCACGTAAGCCTCTTGATATAGTCATTGTATTTATTTGTGCGAGCCAGTACACACCGTTATTTAACTTTTCGTGTCATTAGTTAAAAATTAAAGGTAAAATGCCTAAAATTAAGAGGAGAAGAATTATTTCGACTTCAGAGTCAGAAAGTGAAGTTGAGGTGTTTAAGTGTAAACAGTGCAGTGCGTCGTCAACCACCAGAAAAGAAAAAGAAGAAGGAAAAAGGAGTACGGAGTACCGTGGCCCTCAATGAAAGCAGCGCTTCCTCTGAAGGTACATAAATATTTATTACGGTAATCGATCTTGTATCGTACAGTAATAATAATAATTTTGGGGTTTCTTTTCCCTGTTATTACGGTAATTGACCTCGTGTCTTACGGTAATAATTTGTGTAATAATTATATCATTACGGTAATTGACTTTATGTCTTACTGTAATCAAGCCTGAAATATTTATTACGGTAATTGATCTTGTATCTTACGGTAATATTAAAGTTGGGATTTTTTCCCTGTTATGACGGTAATTGACCTCGTGTCTTACGGTAATAGTTTGTCAAATTATATTACGGTAATTGACTTTATGTCTTACGGTAATAAAGCCTGAAATAGTTATTACGGTAATTGACCTCGTGTCTTACGGTAATAATTTGTGTAATTATATCATTACGGTAATTGACTTTATGTCTTACTGTAATCAAGCCTGAAATATTTATTACGGTAATTGATCTTGTATCTTACGGTAATATTAAAGTTGGGATTTTTCCCCTGTTATTACGGTAATTGACCTCGTGTCTTACGGTAATAATTTGTCAAATTATATCATTACGGTAATTGACTTTATGTCTTACGGTAATAAAGCCTGAAATAGTTATTACGGTAATTGACCTCATGTCTTACGGTGATAATTTGTCAAATTATATCATTACGGTAATTGACTTTATGTCTTACGGTAATAAAGCCTGTTTTCTCCTTTTGTGGTAGAAAACCACGAAGATGAGTTTTGCCCTATTGGTATAGTGATCAGTCACTACATGTTGAATCCTCTTATCTAGATATACTTGGGGCACATCCTAGTTGTACTTCAAAGCCTGGGGCGGTTTTTTGTAGGAAAGTATCTGTTAGATAAGAAAAATATATCAAAAACGGCCTTAAAGAGGGCACACTTGACGTTCCTTAATTAAAAAAGGAATTATTTTATAAAATAGGGTACTAAAAGCAATCTGGTATATCTAAACCTCAAGCCGGACCATCAGGACTGACGCAGAGGAAATAGTATTAGGCCGTACGGGTCCCAGTAATCCTGTATCTTCTTTACAAAATCAGGTAAACAATTGGAATAAGATAACAACAAACAAACAACTTAAACTGGGTTAGGGGTATTTCTATTTCATTTATGAGCAACCCCATTCAACATAGTTCTCCTAGAGTTACTATACCAAGGACTGAGAGACATAAATATAAACGGACTTACTTAAGTGCTGTTTCAAAATGTAGGTAATCATGAAAAAGGGGAATTTTTTTCTTCATATTTTCTTATTAAAAACCAGAATGGTAATAATTATAGGTTAATTTTAAACCTAAAAAATTTAAACACGTTTATTACAGCGCCTCATTTTAAGATAGAAGATTACAGGACTGTATTAAAATTATATAGTTACGAATTCATGTTATTTCACAGGGAGGCTAGCCTTGAGGAAGTTCTGTCTGCAATTCATGATATGCGGGATGAAATGCGTTCACTGCGGGAATCTGTAACTTTTTGCAGCGATAAAATCACGGATTTCCAGGACGAAATATCAAAACTAAAGGACTACTACAAAAAAGTGGATAAACTGGAAGCGGAAAATGCACAACTAAGATCCGAAATTGAGAGCATAAATCTAAAAACAAATGAGATCGATCAGGCGTCACGAGCTAGAAATTTAGAAATACACGGAATCCCGGTAAAGGAAAATGAAAATATTTCCGAAATGTTAACAAAAATAGGCACATACATTAGTTATCCAATGAATAATGATGTAATCGAATTTGCCCATCGTGTGCCGGTTAATCATAACCACCAAACCAAAAATTTACCAAAACCAATAATCGTCGGCTTGACTTCAAAAAGGCATTGGGATGCAATCTTTTTAGCCATTAGAAATAAAAGGTTGGAGAGGGGCACCCGAGATTCGGGCCTAAACATTCCTGATGTTTCTAACAATATTTACATAAATGAACACCTTACAATTACAAATAAGCTCTTGCACAAAAATACCCGTGTAGCTGCTAAAACTATAGGTTACAAATTTGTATGGGTCAAGCATGGAAAAATTTTTGTAAGAAAAACAGAAACATCCGCAATAATACAGGTTAGAAACTCCGAAATGCTGACTAAGCTGTGAGCGTTTTTTGTTTTTTACGAACCATTTTAACAAAATACCATAGATGATAAGTACTAAAATGGCTAATAATCTTGAAATTTACTATCAAAATTGTAGAGGACTCCGTTCAAAATCTGTGAACTTTTATCATAATGTTCTAAGTGCAAGGTACGACATCCTCTGCCTGACGGAGACCTGGCTCAATTCAAGTGTTTTCAATAGTGAACTATTTGATCAGGGCTACCAGGTTATTAGGCGTGATAGATGTGAAAGTGCGTCAGAAAAGACCGAGGGCGGCGGTGTCCTTTTCGCGGCCCGCCACGATCTAAAAATTGTGCATCATCCACACTTACAATCAGACGCAGAAGATCTATGGGTATCACTGGAAACCGATAATGGTGAAAGGATTTATATATGCTGCCTATACTTACCTCCAGGTGACTTTGTTTCATATTACACTTTTTTGTCTAAAATGCAGGTCAATCAAGGTATATTTGAAAAAAATACCGTTATACTTTTGGGAGATTTCAATTTTTCCACAATAGATTGGGTTTATTTGGGGCATAGGCTGTATTATGAGCCGACAAATGTCAATACTAAGTATTCTGAAGTCATAGACATGTGTTCTTTTATGGGACTTATGCAATATAATGGTGTTCATAATGTAAATGACAGAGTGCTAGATTTAATATTCTGCAATAGTAATATAGAAACTGTGAGACATTGTGATAACTCTATGGTGGATGAAGATTCTCACCACCCCGCTTTATTTATTATTTTCAAACACGTTAACTTCAGAAGACTTAAATCAAAGCATCAAACTTTTTTTAATTTTAATCGTGCTAATTACAATTCTATAACCAATAAATTAATTGCGGAATCTTGGTCGAATTGTTTGGAAACAAATAATGTAGATCAGGCAGTATGTAAGTTTTATAATAAGCTAAATAAGTTAATAAGTGAGAACGTTCCTTCATTCCGAGTGAAAGGTGACTACCCTATATATTTTAAACGCGATACTATAATCATCTTAAAAGAAAAAAATAAGGCTCACGCAAGGTATAAAATTAGTCAAAATCTTCTTTACTATCGAACATTTTCATTACTGAGAAGAACCTCTAAGCAACTGATGCGTAGGGACTATAGAGATTATATTAATAATATCGAAGCTGAAATCAATACAAACTCCAAAATGTTTTGGAAATTTATAAAAAATAAAAAGAAAAGTAATTTGAATTTTCCTAACTCTGTATTTTATCACGATCGCTCTGCAAGCGAGGGTAAGGAAATTTGCAATCTATTTGCAGAATATTTTCGGGAGGTTTATGTTCCCGACCAGGGTGGTAATCAACCCATATTTCCTGTGATTGACGGCAATAATCATGTTTTGATAACAGAAAAACAAATATGCGATACCATTGCCGCTCTAGATCATAAAAAGTGTCCTGGTCCGGATAACATTCCTGGAATGTTTATCAAAAAATGCAGTACCTATCTTGTTAAGCCTCTCTTACATATATATAACCTCTCATTAAAACAGGGTATTTTTCCTACTATGTGGAAAACATCTCATATAACTCCTTTACCCAAGGGAGGAGACAAACATAACGTAAAAAACTATAGACCCATAAGTAAATTATGCATTTTTGGAAAAATTTTTGAAAAAATTATTCACAACATCATACTGGAACAAGTTAAAGATATTATTTTAAAACAACAACACGGATTTTTTCCACGTAGGTCAGTTGAGAGTAATCTAGTAGAGTTCACGGATTTTGTTTTGGGTAGTATGGATAATCGCGAGCAGGTCGACGTGGTGTATACGGACTTCAGTAAGGCGTTCGACAAAATTAGTCATTCTATACTGATGGAGCGTCTTGCTGATGTCGGTGTGCATAATAGTTTGTTCAAATGGATCTGGTCCTATCTCAGCGATAGACGACAGATGGTTTCTGTTGGGGGATTTTATTCTGAGCCTTTTATAGTGCCGTCTGGTGTGCCGCAGGGTAGTCACCTTGGCCCCCTGTTTTTTATTATATATATTAACAACATACAACAATGCTTTAATTTTTCTAGATTTCTGCTGTACGCAGATGACCTAAAATTTTTTAGAATAATCAGGGGGCCAAGGGACTGCGATAGATTGCAAGATGATCTTAATACTTTGGTAGGATTCTGCGAAAGTCGGAGTTTATTTCTTAATCTAGATAAGTGTGTGTCGATTACGTTCACCAGAAATAGGAACGTGCATAATTTTCGTTATTCGATTAATAATAGTGATCTTAAGTCGGTAAGTGAAATACGTGATTTGGGTGTTATAATGGACACTAAGTTAATTTTTAGCTCTCACATTGAGCAGGTTGTTAATAAGTGTAACCGATTCTTGGGATTTATTATAAGAAATAGTTCAAATTTTCAAAATCCTCAAACAATTCTAAATTTGTACTATGCGTTTATATTTAGTAAACTTAATTTTGCATCAGTTGTTTGGAGTCCTCAGTACGCGATTTATATACGGAGGTTGGAAAGTATTCAAAATAAATTTTTACGGTTCTTATCACGTAAGACGGATGTACTCATAGTAAATAGTAATTACAAACCCATTATGGAAAGGTTTTCGGTAGTAACGCTTGCTAGAAGACGGACAATTTCTGATCTTGTTATGATTTATAAGCTAGTTAATAGTCTTATTGATTCGCCAATACTTAGATCAAAGTTGAGCTTTAATATACCGGTTAGGGACATAAGGTTTCAAAATATATTTAATATTCCATTTCGAAATACTAATTCAGGTCAAAATTCTATTATCTGTAGAGCGACACGTACCTATAATGGTCTTTCCTTGAGTATGGAAGTGTTCGATATGTCTATAGTTAGATTTAGGAAACACATCAGATCATTGCTGTAATTTTTTTTTTTGTTTTTAATCTTAATTTTTGTAAGGTTTTATATTACATTTTTGTTTGTATAATTAAAACATTTAATTCCCACTAGCTAATACCACAACGTGGATGCTTTATTGGACTTAGTGTCTGTTGTATCCCTACTTGTTAATAAATAAATAAATAAATAAATTTTGCCAGCGTCGATTTAAGAGATGCATATTTTTCTTTAGTTATTGAGAAAAAATATAGGAAGTATTTTGGTTTTTGTTTTTTCAGAATATTGTCTATGGATTCAATTGTTTGCCATTTGGCCTAAATTTAGGACCATATTTATCTACAAAAATATCACGGCCCATTTTAAAATATCTATGGGAGAGAGATATAAATTATTCAGCTTATTTGGATGATTTTTTATTAATCGCAAAAGATAAAAAAGAACGTACACAAAGCGTGAATATTGTTTGTAATGTACTTACACAATCAGGATTCGTCTTAAATATTGCAAAGAGCGAGTTTACTCCTAAACAGGAAATAACTTATTTAGGTTTTACAATAAATAATGTAAAAATTACAATTTCCTTGCCGCCGATGCGAAAAGAGAGAACAAATTCGAACACTGTCAACATTCCTAAATAAAACAGTTTGTAGTATTAGGAACTTCTTAAAATTAATAGGTATGTTGGTAGCAAGCAAACCGGCAGTTAAATATGGATGGTTATATCTTAAAAATCTGGAAAGAGGAAAATATGTGGTACTTGTTCTTAACAACAATCCAAGCTGAAATAAATTGATGGCTATAAAATATACAACACAATGTTTTAAGAATAAATCTTTTACAATAGATTTTTTTCAGATGCCTCCTGACAGGCTGGGGAGCAAACTGTGGTGATGTTAAAACACATGGCTTCTGGAATGACACCGAAAGGTGCTTTCATATAAACTATTTGGAAATTTTAGCAGCATTTAATGTTTTAAAAACATTTGCAAAATATACTTTTAATGAGAACATATTGCTTGAAATTGACAATATAAGAGCCATTGCTAGTATTAACAAGATGGGTAGTGTTCAGTGTTCAATATAAACATCTCAACGAAATTACGCAAGAAATTTGGAAGTGGTGCGAGTCCAAAAATATATTTGTTTTCGCCTCCTATATAAGTTTTTCAAAAATTTGCATAGCTGATTCAGAGTCTCAATAAAAAATGCTGCTACAGAATATGAATTAGAATTAGATAACACAATTTTTCACAAAATATTATGTAAGTTTGGGGTACCTACCCGATATCGATTTATTTGCAAACTATCAAAATAAAGAATAATTTATATCTTGGCATCCTGACCCCGAAGTGCGTTATCGTTTTTACAATTAATTGGAGTTGTTACTATTTTTGCGTTTTCCCACTATTCGGACTCATTGGAAAAGTTTTGGCAAAAATTTTCGGGGACCAAGCTACTGGAATTTTAATAGTACCAGACTGGCCCAGTCAATTCTGGTATCCGCGTTTTAAGGAATAGAGAAACCGCTAAAGTTTTCAGTACTTTGACGGTTTTTTAGTTGTTCTTTTTCAGGTCACTAGAGCACTCAATACTAAAACTTACCCTGGTGGTAGGGAAGTTGTTCGGAGGTCGTTTGTTTTAAGAGGAACCCCGGACACAGTTATTCCACCTCTTCTAGCATCCCTAGCCGAAAGCACAATAAAACAATATGACCAGTGTTTTTAAAAAATGGTGGAAATATTGTGTTGAGAAAAACCATAACCCTTATAATTATAATTTAAACTTATCTTAGAATATTTTTTAGAGATTCAAAAGTTAAAACTTTCTTATTTAACTTTAAATATCCACAGAGCCGCACTATCATTGCTTTTTTCTCCGAATCAAATAGATAAGCCCATTTTAAAAAGATTTTTTAAAGGGGGTTTTAACTTAAACCCTCCACAACCTAAGTATGCGGCTACTTGCTACCCGACTATTGTTTTTGGTTATTTAGAGAAATTATTTCCATTAGAAAGTTAATCGTTAGAGTTACTTACTTCTAAACGTGTTACCCTATTAGCACCTCTGCTCATAGGATGCAGATATTATCAAAAATTCATCTTACGTATATTAAGGAATCAAACAATGTATTACAAATACTACGTATTCCAGATAAAATTAAGACGTCAGGAGATCAAATATTTCAACCGTTAATGATATTCTCTTTCTTTCCCGAGAAACCTAGTCTATGTGTGGCAAAAACATTACTTTATTACATTCAAAAAGCTTCCACGTTCAGACCTCTAGAAGAAACTAGATTTTTTCTTACTTGGAAAAAGCCTTACCATTCAGCTAGTTCTCAGACACTGAGTCGGTGGCTAAAAAAGATTTTAAAAGAAAGCGGAATAAATGTTTCATGTCTGCTACACATTGAGACATGCTAGTACGTCTGCAGCTTTTCGAGCAGGGGTTAACATAACATAGAAGTTATTAGAAATGCAGCTGGGTGGACTCAAAGGTTTAATGTGTTTGTGAAGTTCTATAATAGACCTATTACTGACTGTCCTGAAGAGTTTGCTAGAACATTCATAAATAACTCTATTAATAAGTAATAAATTAGTTAATGTCAAGTTTAATAAGAGACAATAACAGTAAATTATATCGAATATCAAATACAAATGGTTTTATATATGTTTAATATTATAGTGTTGTTAATTAGATTGAGATATTCTTTAAAGGTCTACGATGTGTAATAATCATAGAGGACAACAGCGAAGAATAATTATTAGATTGATTGACTTACCTGTAAGGAAGATCGATCGTAATTATTCGAGCTGTTGTCCGAAATGATTATTACAACCCTTCCCACCCTATGTGATTTGCCCCCTTTTTTCAATCTAATTAACCAAATAAATACAATTACTATATCAAGAGGCTTACGTGAGCATGGAGAAATGTGATTCATTTGTTTATTTTCTTTGAATTTGTGCTGGCGAGTATAAATCATACATACTACGATGTGTAATAATCATTTCGGACAACAGCTCGAATAATTACGATCGATCTTCCTTACAGGTAAGTCAATCAATCTAATAAATATTATTCTATAACTGTACCGAATTTGAAGTAAAATAATTTAATATTTACTTAGATATAGTACATCAAAAAAAACCTAACGCTATTGCCCCACCTTCCCCTATCCTATAATGAGAGTAGTCATTTCAGAATACCTATTAGAGAATGATACATATAGAGAGGCTAAAGGCTGTGTGGTCTGAGAGGACAAAGACAGAAAAATGAGATAGAAAAAGTAGCAGGAAAGTAAGTAATTAATTTTGAATTTGTTCATAAGAGAAGCAATACCAAAAACTAAAGGAATTAAAAAAAATTGCTTGTTAAGACACAGACTTGTAAGAATAAGTTGTCGGCGAATATTTAAGTTATTTTTCCTACGAGCGTGCGCAAAGTAGTACTTTGCGCACGCATTTTTGTGTGCAAAGTTACACTTTTCCGCACTAGTGCGGATAAGACTTTTATCCGCACTGGGTGCGGAAAAGTAAAACTATTCAAAAATCTCCTTGGTAGGGAATATATATAAACACTGTTAAAATGAGCAGCTCTGACGATAAATATAAATGTTATAAACAAATAATTAAGTTTCCTATTATTTTTTTTATTGTTATGTAATTTTTTAATTTTCTATTATTTTTTTTTGTTATGTAATTTTTAGTTGTAAGTATATTATAGTTCTTTCTTTAAAGTCGAATTAAAAATTATTAAATAAATTATCATATTTTTATTTTTGTTGTTATCTGATATGAAGCTCGTAGGAAAAATGTTGTTCCTAACAAGTGCGCAAAGTGCTTTTCCGCACGCAAGAACTTATCCGAACTCCGCTTCGCGTCGTTCGTCCAACTGTACTTGCGTGCGGAAAAGTATCACTTTGCGCACTTGTTAGGAAAATAACTATATACCAATTCTAAATTTATACCTATTATCCAGATATGGGGCTTTCTAAAGTTAATAATTTTATAAAAGAAACAAAGTGAATACAGAGTACGTCTTTTAAACATATTTAGCCAACCCAGTTCAATCAATCTATGCGAGACTCTCTCTCTCTCTCTCTCTGCGACGTATACGACAAGCAAATCTAATATAGTTTCGTATTTTTTGTTGTATTCGTCTGCCATAATTTGCATCGTCTTAAAGTCAAGGTTTTTCCTTTTTACTTTTGGAGTCGGGAGATCTTATGATTCGACGTGCATAGGATGGAGTCTAAGCGCCTAGTCCTTTGGTCTCACCAGCCCTTTGGGGCGGAAGCCCAACGAGATCTTGCTTGCTCGTCTGCTCTAATCCGGGCCTGTATGGATGGCTTAAGTTATTTGGTATACTTGGATATACTTCAAATTAACTAGATTCTGATTCTTTATTTTATTATTACTCGAGGTGACTCTATGGCTAGACAGTACATCGACATGGACAATATTTTCAAAAATTCCTTCTTATAAAAAAATAAAACCGTTAGCAACGTCATTGCGCCGTCGGCATAGACCAATTAGCCTATTATTAGATTTATTTTTGTTGGTTTGTCTGGTACTTCTATGCCGATAGAAGACGAATATATGGAGTTTTTATTTTCTACTATTCTTATGCTGTGATCTTAGTCTGTGCAACCTTGAATAACCTTCGGAAAGAACAATAATTAACAATTCCGAGAGACCAGTAAGCGATGTAGAAGAACAACTATTAAGGCGATTCTTTCCTTCTTCTAGTCGTCGCAATTCTAATTTGCATCTGCATTTGGCTGCGCGTACCACAGTAAAGCCGACGTAGAGGACACATTATGCAGCAGCTGACGAATTCGATACTCGAACGAAAATCATTTTATAATGTGCTGTAATTAACTGGTCTATTGGAATCGAAAATAGCTGGAATTCGTTACTCGCGTGACGAGAACGGTTCGTGAATTTGATGTTTCAGTGGCGTGGAGGGTGGCAAAGAAACTTATTGGAAATAAATCCATAAATTACAAATTATATGCAACATAAATAGGTAATCAATATTTTTTAAATGGTATTACCTATATAATATCCTTTTACCTATATACAATGTGTCCGCTTAAGTTGTCCACATCTGAGAAACTTTTTTATTATTAGTTTTCCGAAAAAAAGTTACTCTTTATAAAAAGTTCTGCTTTCTGAAAAGATACTATTAGGCTACTAAAACTTATGATAGCATAAAGAGAGTAGTCATAAATTAGAAACATTTTTATTTGTCCAGAGGGAAGTAAAGTACCCTTATGTTTTAATTTAGAGCAAAATAAAATAAAAAAAAGTAAAAAAATAAAAACAATTTGCTAGTTAAAAAAATACACTACACGCCAATTTTATTTCGTTTCTTATTTATCAATCCTAAAAATAATTTTATATGATTTACACGCAAGTTAATCGATTCAATCCATTAATTTAAAATTTTTATTATTAATTAAATTTAAAATTATACTTATTTAAACTGCCACTGTGATTATTATTAGATCCTTCTTCAGGGATTCCGAAAATATCACTGTGCTACATGATTTCAATAAAATCGAATGTGAAGCCAATTTTACAAAAAATTTTAAATCTATACAGTGTCCGCAAGAAAGTTCGCATCAAATGAGATTTTTTTTTATTATTAGGTATAGGTAAAAATTGAAAAAGCAGTTAGTTTTTGCTTACCTAAAAACCAAAAATGACGTATACTGAAGCAGCTGCACGACTTGCGTTACCTGTCAAATTTGACATTTTTAATAAAATAGGTTCAAAAATGCCATTATTTATCAAAATATCGAAAAACTTTATTCGAGAAAGTGTTTATTTAGGCATTTTTAGCTTCTGTACGAAATTCTGACTGTCTAATAAAATTTTTATTTTTTGCCAGATTCTTGAAAATTTTGATCAACCCTCGTAGATTAACTTTTATACATCGATGTAAAACCATTTGCCTTTACTTCATTTGTAATCTTAATGCAATTTTGTGTAAAATTTTTGTTTCCAATTATTTATTTTGCTTCAAAAACTGAAATTGTTATTGATCAGTATGTAATGTTTGATGCAAAGTTTATCTAATTACATCAGTTTTGCCAAAACCAACGTTTCTCATTTTTCGTAAGTAATTAATTATATTAAACTATATTTTTGTTGAATAATATGTTTTGAGCGATTAATATTTATTCTTTTTGATCCAATATTAATTAAGTAAAATTTCAACGAAAGCTTCCTAATATTTTCTCTTTGTACATCTGTTTACTAACTTAAGAAAAATGAGAAACGTCGGTTTTGGCAAAACTGATGTAATTAGATAAACTTTGCATCAAACATTACATACTGATCATTAACAATTTCAGTTTTTGAAGCAAAATAAATAATTGGAAACAAAAATTTTACACAAAATTGCATTAAGATTACAAATGAAGTAAAGGCAAAGAAAGAAAGAAAGAAAGAACGAACATTTTATTTGACTACGTTTTGTTAAATTACAATTGTAGCAGGTCAAAATGAAAATCCTATAAGTAATTATTATGCAAAATACAAAAAAGAAAGTTTAACATAAAAAAAATAATACACAATGTAAAAATACTACATACCACAAAAAAAATACAACGTAAATAACTACATATATATACACAAACAGTTACGATATGGCGTCGTTATTTAGTTTTAAAAACAATCTGTATCCATCCACTGTATAAAATGCATGTTTGACTAAAAATGACTTTACTTTCATTTTAAAATACTTACTATTTAATAATTTAATATTATTAGGCAAAACATTATATAATTCAACATCCAGTGAATTTTTTTTTTAAAGTTCAAGTCTAAATTTGGGCGGCCTATGCCAAATGGTTTTACATCGATGTATTAAAGTTAATCTACGAGGGATGATCAAAATTTTCAAGAATCTGGCAAAAAATAAAAATTCTATTAGACTGTCAAAATTTCGTACAGAAGCTAAAAATGCCTAAATAAACAACTTTCTCGAATAAAGTTTTTCGATATTTTGATAAATAATGGCTTTTTTGAACCTATTTTATTAAAAATGTCAAATTTGACAGGTAACGCAAGTCGTGCAGCTGCTTCAGTATACGTCATTTTTGGTTTTTAGGTAAGCAAAAACTAACTGCTTTTTCAATTTTTACCTAAACCTAATAATAAAAAAAAATTCCATTTGATGCGGACTTTCTTGCGGACACTGTATAAAACGTGTTGATTTTAATTTTTAATATTATAGTGGTTAATTTCGGAATCAATGTCGGGATCGTAAATATACTCCGAGATTAGATGCCCTAGTAGGTAACTCTACGGGGTATTTCACGGTGAATGGAACATTAGGCGTTTATGAAGAACTGGCAATACGTTGTTTTTTTTTGAAAATTTGGTTGTTCAACCATGGTCTATCGTTTTAAAATATTTTCGGCATTACGTCGTTACCGTTTCTACCCAAAACAGGTGACAACATTGTT
The DNA here is from genome assembly GCA_963969555.1 of Polydrusus pterygomalis. Lineage (NCBI taxonomy): Eukaryota > Metazoa > Arthropoda > Insecta > Coleoptera > Curculionidae > Polydrusus > Polydrusus pterygomalis. The sequence goes on along the minus strand of OZ018381.1, from coordinate 2,609,549 downwards.
AATTTAAATGGAACACGTACCCCTAATATTTTTAACTATTTTTTAATAAATACATTATTCGTTTTTATATAGGTGCCTAATAGTTTCCCAGATGTTAACTTTTAAAATATAAATTTTTGACAGCTTCTTGCTTTCCAACTGTACATCTTAGAGAAAAACGGCCTACAGGTCCTATCTTTAATTTTTATTATCTTCCCAAAAATCAACTTCTGGTTAAACCGGAAGTACTATATTTCCTGCTTTCGAGTTACATCCGGTAAAACGGAAGTTGCCATCACCTTTAGAAGAGAATAAAAATAAAAGATTGCCCTAAGATGTACAGTTAGAAAGCTAAAAGCCAACGAAATAAGAATACAAAGGAAGTAGGGTATGGTAGATTGACAGTTGTCCGGGATGGGGTCTGATGGCGGCAACATTTAACGCACGCGCGTTTCCGGTTTACCTGTGGCGTATCATTAAAATAGTAATAACAAAATGATTAATGAAATTTTATTTGGACGAAAAAAATAAAAAATATATTTAGATTCATATATAGCTATAAGATACGGTAAGGTTGGTGCAATAAAACAATACAACTATTTCTTTTAATTATTTATTTAAATAAGGTAACGGAGGTGAAAGGGTAATGTAAATATCTGGTTAAATAACTAAAAAACACCTGTTATTATACATTAAAAAAAAATTGCAGAAGACAAATTGTTTCAGATAATCGGCAAAATTATTGCCAAAACGTCTTTTTTTTTTTTTTTTTTTTTTTTTATGATCGAGCACAAGCACTATAGGAAAATCCTTTAAGGCGCTCTGGGAGCGGTGCGTGTGCAAAGAAAGCGATTCACGTTTTTCTTGAATCGTTGGAGGTTATATTCGGTTGGAAACACGGTCTCAGAAAGGCCGTTCCACAAAGATGACGTCCTCCAAATGAAAGAGTTCTGAAACAATGATGTTCGGGGTGTACTAAGTTGAACCACATAGGGATGGGCGGCAGTGGTTCGTCGTGTGTTTCTGCTATGCATTACTCTAGGTGGAATCGAGCGGGCAATATCTGTCGAACACTTGCCATGAAAATATCTGTAGAAAAGAGTCAAATCACCAACCTGTCTTCGATGTTCTAAGCTGTCGAGGTTCTTAGTCAGCTCGTGGTCGCCGATTAGACGAACGGCTCTCCTTTGGATGGAATCCAACAACCGAAGGGTATGCTTCGGTGCAGAACTCCAGATATGAGAGCAGTATTCCAGTGATGGTCGAATCTACGTTAAAAAATAAAATTTTAAAAAAACCTTACTCTTTCTTCATGAACCAAATCACAAGAAAATAATAAAATATAATATAATATAGTCCTGTTTATTATAATATGTACCTAAATAATATTAATGAGATTTCTAGTATACAAGAAAATTGTCAAATGACAAACTATGCAGATAATACAAACATTTTATTTATTTGTAGTATCAACAACTGAACAAGTTAATTATAGATACATAAACCCCATTTCTAAAAGCTATCCTAAGCTATAATAAATATTCAATTAGCATTTGCCCAAGCAGTTCATTCCTTAATTTTAATTTTTGATAGTTTAAATTATATATTTCAATGTCTCCACAATATTTATTAAAATAGAGCACAGTCACAGTGGTGAGTTTTTGTATAGATTTGTCCTCGGTGTAGGAATATAAAATACATGTGCGGATCTAGTATTGACTAAGCCTATTCTAAACGGAAGCAGTCCTAAGAACTCTTTATTATCTATTTTGTCTCTAAATATTTTATATAAGAAAATAATTCTTGCTTCTATACACAATAGTCTTAAAGAAGGGATATTAAACAAATTACACAAAAGCCCTTGATCTGTACCTCTTGGTGGATAAACTGAAAATGACTTGTAGTATAAAAATTTTTAAAATTTACGCTGAATAGATTTTGAAAGAGCAATCTTATTGGCATACTGAGGATCCCAAATAGTGCATGCATACTAAAGTTTTGTAGCTACCAGGGATTTATATAAAGTTATTATGGCGTTAACATTTTTAAAGTATTTACAAGTTCTTATTATAAATCCTAGCATATAAAGACCATGAGCTTCTCGAGCAACATATTTAACAATTTATGATTGAAGTAAATAATTATTGGTTTTCTAAAGATAAACTGATATTAAATAAATCAAAGACCGTTATCACCTTGTTTAAGACTAACCCATACACTTTGGAGAATCCGGAAACAGTAACCATTAATGATTGTCATATAAGATTAAAGGAATATACTAAAATCTTAGGTGTGTTGTTGGATAGTAAAATGTCCTGGAAGAACCATATCCTGGAAGAGCCATGTCCAATATATGTTGTAACCAGACGGTGTTCCAGTTAGATTCACAGTAGGATAATTATCTTCAGGCAGATTTTGACAGGGTGTCTTATAAGATATTGCATAGGAACGTACCTGCCAAAAAAATATAAGTTTTTTAATTATTTGTTTGGCACCTTTACCAAATGACACAAAAGTAACTATAACGTGATATTAACTCTCTTTGTAAAATTTTTTTTTTATATTTTGATATGAATTTCTTTAAATGATAGAAGGTTTGGGACTTGCTTTGAATTTATTTTTTTAATCAATGGTATCTCCAGTCGTCCTCAGGTGAATATTGAGAAAACGTTTCTATCATTCTAGAAACATCATTGTATTCAGTCTTTAAATATGAATTTCTTTGTTTATCGTACCTACACTTCCATATTTTATTACATTCTTTATCCATGGGTTTAAAATTTTAAAAGTAGATTAAACCAATAAAACATCTAAAAACTTTTATCGATACATAATTTATGAAAAAGTGACAAAGCAGCTTCCTCAGAAGCATAAATAAGGCAGAATTCTTTGTATTCATATTCTTAAGTACCTACCTACATATTTTCCAATATATTATGTAATGACCCGATACAATAGTTTCAAAACTTACATTTTTTAACCTGGCTACTTCAAAAGTAGGCACTACTGCAGTTGGGACCAATCTAACTTTCAATCTTGTGGAAAATGCTTCTAGCAAAGAACTGTATTTCGTGTAGGATCCCAATCACTTCGGTTTACAATTTTCAACCACGCCTTTTTTCTTAGGTAATTATTTGGAAAACTAAAAACCAATACGTATTTTTAATTTGCTTTTTTGTAGAAATGGGGTAACCCAGTCGATTAATAAATAAATAATATTTTTCTGGTTTTATAAGACGAACGCCCATGAATGACATGCGAGGTTCGGAGGTTATGTGTATTTTGATATTAAATTAAAATATATTTTTTTTCTATACAGATTAAAAAAGTTTATATATCTAAACATAAACTTACCGATGAAATGTAATGCCCAGTTTTTTACTTCATAGCGTTTGGGAGCACCCACAAGCAGCACAACGAACCATATTTAAAGCTTATTAATTAACCCAGAATAACAACTAATTAAAATGTTTTAATCGCTGTCCAGCGCTAAAAGTATACTCCACTGTCACACTAAAGTAATTATAAGTTTACTAGTATTCGTTAAATATGGTTGTTAACTAATTAAAATGCAAAATAACTCAAAAACGGCCAAGAAAGCAGAAATCACAGCTCGACCTGTCAACCACGGTCAAACACCAAAACAAACATGGAGTCATATTGTGGTGTCTCAAAATGGCCGACTTCCGTCGGTCGGTTTGTAAGGCGGTTTATGCAAAATCCTACTTCCTTTGTATTCTTATTTCGTTGCTAAAAGCTGTTAAAGTTCAAAAATGTCATTTTTCAAAAGTCAAAAGCTGGGAAAGTATTAAGTATAGACATTATTATAAAAAAATTAAAATTTTATATAGAATCTGAAAATTTGAAAATATATGGGTGTTCCTATGTTCCATTTAAACTAACGATATTGCTACCTGTTTTGAACAGAAGCGGCAACGCCACAATGCTAAAAATATTTTTAAACGATAAATCATGGTCGTTTAACTAGACAATCAAATTTAAAAAAAAGTATCGGTCGTTTTGCATAAACGTCTAATGTTCCATCCACCGTGAAATACCTACCATGTATACCAACTATTATAAACAGAAAGTATAAACAAAAACACATTTTTCGCTAATATTTACTTAAAAAATAAATAATATTATATTGTCAGTATGGGTACTTATTACACTTAGGTACCTACCTACATAATATCTGTATTATTAATACACAAAATAATATATCAACTGACTCATCTTCGCTTTGCAAGTAGTCCCTTACTTTTCCTTTTGCTATTTGTTTTTAACTTTTTTTTTGTTTCCCATTTTTGCACAGTATAATCAAAAAATCAAAATAAAATCACCACTAAAATTCGCCACCACTGCTATACTGATACCGACCAGTATTACTTTCGGGCAGAGGTAAACTCGGCCGCTTAAGATATTTTAATCCTCGCGGTCAAAATAGGGTCTTAAGCTGTACAGGGTGTCCCAAATTCGAGCCTCATCATGGGGATCTCGAAAACTATAAGAGATACAGCATCGGTTAAATTGTGGCAAAGTTGCGCAATTTTGTACTGAGCAATATCGCAAAAAAATATCTGAGCTATCTTTTTTAGTTTTTGAAATTTTTGCAAAAAACTAAAATTTTGAGTTTTTGTTTTTTTAAATTGCTCGACTTATTTTATCCGCTACAGAAAAACCAGCACAACATTGTTAGGGCAACTTTTTACGCTCCATATTGTGACGATTTTAGAATTTCGTTACAACGTTTCGTTTTTGTGGAACTATTATCAACTTTAATTTTTTAAATACGGACCTGCATTTTTTATTTTATTTTTTGATAGCCCTTTAAGCCCTTAATTCAACCATGTAGCACACTTAATTATATTTAGACGTTTTGATGTCATTACTACATCTTCAGGAATGTGATAATTATTTTTAAATACGGCCCTGGTGTATATTTGACTCTTGGTTTATTAAAACTACCATACTGGGCTACATTAGTATCAAGCGTAGCAAAATAACTATAATGAGGCTGCAAGCGTTCCGGATAGTCCTGTAAATAACGGTCACAAGAAATTTGTGAATTCCTATTGGAAGAATAATAAACTCGTAACATGTCGCGCTTTTCTAAAGCAGAAAACATAATTTTGCTGAAATATTCAGTATAAATGGTGACTGCGATTGTCAAGATAATTAAGGTGGAAGTATCAACATGCTTGCCAACCTATAACCTATTTCGCTTATATTTATTTAATTTTTATAGCTTTCACACAAAATTTAAATAAAATCATTATCGTCTTCATATTTTATAGGTAATAATTGACATATTAAATAAATATCAAGGAATTTCATTAAATATTTTAGGAGAATTTTATAGCGAAAAATGTCGGGTTAGATTTTTTTTAACATTGTTATGTCATTCTTCTTTCACTATACAATTCTCCCAAAATTAGCAATGAAATAAATTGATGTTTTTGTAATCTATTACCTAAATATTGTACCGACGATATTGATTTTATTTAAATGTTAGTTAAAAATAAACTAAAAAAGCATCGCCAAATAGGTTATAGGTTGGCAATAGATGAAATGACGTTGAGAATTCAACCTTAAGCCAAACAATGAAGTAAAAGTTCTTGTCATAGCAAACTTTTGTTTGGTTTTATTTTTACTTTGTTACAATTTATATAAAAACTTAAATATAGTAAATTATTTGTATAAAACTCCGGATCCATTTACATGTTGTATGTGGTAAAAATATTAAGTAACTAACACCAGGGCCGTATTTAAAAATAATTATCACATTCCTGAAGATGTAATAATGACATCAAAACGTCTAAATATTATTAAGTGTGGTACATGGTTTATTTCAGGGCTTAAAGGGCTATCAAAAAATAAAATAAAAAATGCAGGTCCGTATTTAAAAAATTAAAGTTGATAATAGTTCCACAAAAACGAAACGTTGTAACGATATTCTAAAAAGGTCACAATATGGAGCGTAAAAAGTTGCCTTAACAATGTTGTGCTTGTTTTTCTGTAGCGGATAAAATAAGTCGAGCAATTTAAAAAAACAAAAACTCAAAATTTTAGTTTTTTGCAAAAATTTCAAAAACTAAATAAGATAGCTCAGATATTTTTTTGCGATATTGCTCAGTACGAAATTGCGCAACTTTGCCATAATTTAACCGATGCTGTATCTCTTATAGTTTTCGAGATCCCCATGATGAGGCTCGAATTTGGGACACCCTGTAGAGGTAAACTCGGCCTGGTCGCCCAGGTATAATATATAAGGTGTGGCCATTAGCACACGTATCTAAAGCGGCCGAGATTACTTCAACTGTACTAATTGTGTTAGGGTAACGAAAATGTTTACTGTTAGTATTTACTTCTAGTGGTATAAATTATAAGTTTGTGGTTGTCCTATTTTAATTTTAATATGATAGCTATGGTTATTTGCGACCAGTTCAGTATAACAAATATTTAAAATTTAAAAAATGCTCTGATAACAACGAACTAACCGGTTGCCAATACACCTTTTAGAACCGATTGGAGAGGGCGTAAATTATAATTAGGGTCACCTACCGGCCGAGTTTACCTATGAAGATTAAGGCATACAATTTCTAGCAGGCCGAGTTTACCTGTGGGATTAGTACATAATCTCTTAAAGCGACCGAGTTTACCATCGCCCTTACTTTCAAAATAATGTAAAAATGAAATACTTATTATTATCACCCCGGTGAAGCTTAAATGGACGATTTCGCAACACAGTAGAAAGAGAAAGAAGAGAGAGAGAGAGGGGTGTTAGTGTGCCCGCCGGCCATCAGGGCAAATTAGCGCTGTTGTCGCCAGCTGGCCGTGTAACCGGGTTCTGTCGCACATTTTTGACCTATAGAAGAGAAGGACAGTTATATTCTAACCTACTATAACGCTTTCCAAACTACGCCAGGTGCTAATTGGAACAAACCAGCCAGCCGCCAGCCCGCCATCCATCCATGTCACAACTGTCAATTTTTCTTGTCCACGTTTTTTCTGAGGAAATTAATTAATTTTTTATTATCATTTTAATGTACAATTTTATTAGTTTCTATTCTAGAAAACTTCGCCGATGTGTGTAATCTTTCAGTTATTATTCCAGCCTACTATGCAGGTAATTATTTTTTATTGTTTATAAAATTAATTTTACACTTCCTTACCTATTTTTTATATAGGAATATAGGAAATGTAAGTTTACAATAAATAAATTAACATGAAATGTTTCACATACATAAAAGGTGTTGGTTAACAAGCCAATCTTAACAAAATATAACTGGGCAACCTGCAGATAACTGCAACACATTGTGCCCGAGGTAATACCTAACAATCTATCAGTTACGAACAGATAAGTTTAGTCTCTTGAAATGATAATTTTAACATTTTTGTTTTACTGAGTGGATTACAAATTATAACATAATGGCACAAAGATAATGGTTTGAGCTAACTCGATAAGTAGATACTTGGCCATCGGCCATATTTTACAGAGAAATTTAATGTCTTCCCGATACTGTTTCTTTTGTTTCAGAGAACGCTGTAAAAATCACCTGATAGTTTATGGATCTTTTAGTACGTGTCTCAATGCATCCTAGTGCTTGTGTTCGTATTATGTGTAAGATTATACAAACAAAACTTACCAATTCAATGCCTGTGTTCAACTAAGGACATGGAAATAGAAAATCATCAAAAAATTTTCCCAAATTTGCATTACGTATAGTCTTCCTTCTTCTTAATTTAAAGGTGGCCTCTCAACTTTCAACTTTTCTTGTACTCCATCAAAATATAGCTAGCTGCGGGTCACAAACACAAAAAAAAACAAATGATTTTGTAAGTCAATGAATGAGCCCCACCCCTTGCGCACCGCACCCTCTCCCTCAAGACTAAACGTAGCGAAATGATGCGCGAACGGCGCGACAACAGGCTCGGACGGGCTGAAATACTCGAAATTGCCTCTTAACGACACCGAATGGCGACACGGAAACACCCGAATACCGAATCTAATGTAATTTTCTTTGCTGGGGCAGCAACATTTTTTCTCAGGATAAATAAGAATTTTTTTGAAAAAGTTTTTTGCTCTTACAATTACGTATTTTGCTATTGCGAAATATTTAAGAAAATATTTATTACCACCAGCAAAGTACTTATTAAAATCAATAGAAAGACATTAGTAAACCTTATTTTACTGCTACAAGAAAGTCAATTTCCAACTTTAGCAAATATTTTAGCTGGGATAGCCAAAAATACATCAGTAAAGATGTTTTTGCTGGAGATTTTCTCAGTGTACCATGTTTAATTCTTGCACTTTTGTAAACCTTTAAAAAATATTTTTTTTCGTTTACATTTTTTTAATGTTACTCATTTATTTATTATAATAGGATAGTAGATAGGTTTCTTGACTGAATTAAGAGACTAAAAGCGGTATTGGTGTCACATAAAATTATTTTTATTTTAATTTATTCTTATGGTGTGCCATAATACCCGAACTTACTCTATTGAAATCCAAAATTCATTAAGTAAAGTAAAAGTAAGATTTTAAGAAAGCAATCGATAAATAAATATCTACCCTTGGAATTTTGAAAGCATGTAAATATAAATTTTTGTTTATTTTTATTAGCTTATAATGATAAATAAAATGCTGCCCGACTTCTAAAATCTATTAAAAATAATTAAGATAGTTTTGCGTGTCGGGTTGGTCGGGCTACAAATATGCAAAACACCCAACTAATTCCTCTGCACTCTCCTTCTCCTCAGCCTTCGCGTTACATCATAAAATGATGTTAAGTTTTTGTAAGTAAAATTATACAACAAAATACCATTAGAAATAAGAAATATAAAAGATAAAAACCGTTTTAAAAGTTTAAGAAAACTTTCTAAATAAGCACATACAGGTATCTAATACCTAGGTGCTATATGTAACTGTTGTTTGAATGTTTTTGTAAAATTTACCTGTATATTTTCACATCTGTATCTGTGTAAAGAGTAATTTTGAAATAAATTTGAATTTTTGAAAATAAATTTGTTCTTGCGAATAAACCATTTAGATACCAGCGGAATTGCACCATATCTACGCTTACCTGAAAAACTCAGTCAAGTTAGAATACGAAAACATTAAACATCACGGTGGGTGCTTCGCTATCGGAACGTATTTGCTGCTGTAGAGGGGGAATGCAGCGAGAGTGGATGGGAATTGGAATCGAGCTCGAACAGAAGTTGGCAACGTGGAATCTTGATCGATCTATTTTTAACTCTCGTCAAGACCACTTCGTATTCATTCGCTGTAACTTCAGGCTTGCAACCCAGGCGGCGTTTCTCCGACGTCCGACCATAGACAATTTACCTTTAGATACGTTCAGATTAATTATCTCCTGCGCAAACAAAAATTACGTTTTATGGGTGAAAAAATACGTAAGAACGCATGACTCGCCGGTCAGCTGCTTTCCCTCTGGGTACCTTCGGGCATGCGCACAAACCTCGTGTTATCGGCATGTCCTACTTTAGCGACATGCTCAAAATACACTCCAGAATCGGCTCGGCAGCCATTTTTGTTGTTGTGTTTTAAGGTTTCTCTGTGGATTCCGTGTAGTTTTCTTAGCTATTGTGGATTGTGGGTGTTTATTACTTACGGATTTCTAGTTTTTGTGTAGTTTAGTAAATTGTGTTTGTGCTTTTAGTGACTCAGATTGGAATATAAATAATGAGTTAAAAATGTTTTACACGTATACAGTGTCCGCAAAAAAGTCCGCATCAAATGGGATTTTTTTTTTATTATTAGGTATAGGTAAAAATTGAAAAAGCAGTTAGTTTTTGCTTACCTAAAAACCAAAAATGACGTACACCGAAGCAGCTGCACGACTTGCGTTACCTGTCAAATTTGACATTTTTAATAAAATAGGTTCAAAAATGCCCTAATTTATCAAAATATCGAAAAACTTTATTCGAGAAAGTTGTTTATTTAGGCATTTTTAGCCTCTGTCCGAAATTTTGACAGTCTAATACAATTTTTATTTTTTGCCAGATTCTTAAAAATTTTGATCAACCCTTGTCGATTAACTTTTATACATCGATGTTAAACCATTTGCCTTTACTTTATTTGTAATCTTAATGCAATTTTATGTAAAATTTTCATATCCAATTATTTATTTTGCTTCAAAAACTGAAATTGTTATGATCAGTATGTAAGGTTTGATGCAAAGTTTATCCAATTACATCAGTTTTGTCAAAACCGACGTTTCTCATTCTTCTTAAGTTAGTAAACAGATGTACAAAAAAAAATATTAGGAAGCTTTCGTCGAAACCAAATCCAACGTTGTAACAATGGCACTTCTAAATTTCAGTAATATAATTACAAAATAGCCTACATCGACGCGACCTCCGCTTCACTTTCCGCTTGTTGATTGGTAGCTGGTAGTTGGACTAGTTCAAAAACATAAATTTCTTTAAACTTACTTTTTAAATATTAATCACACGTGCCAGTGATGTACCTACCTAGATCAGAAAAATACTGCTATTTATTTGTGATTACAAGCCATAAGGATTAAATGTAATTTTAAAAATTAATTACGAAAATTGTTAGATCGTCAAAAAATACGAGATCAAAGAATAGGCGGCAATTTGTTGTAACTTCCCGGACGTCCGGTGACACAACAGTTTGGTAAAAAAAATACCACTACCTATAGATAAAGGTCGTCATTAGTTTAATATTTAGTTGTACTGTACGCCATTTTGACTTGCTTGACTTTCGACTCGCATCTATGGCAGCCATTGTTGATTAACGTTTTTATTTCCCGATTAGTTTTAATATTACTGCCAAATACGGCTTTCAAGCTTGGTAAAACTTTGTAATTTATGGTTTAAAACCAAATTATTAATTTTTTTTTATAAAAAAAAGTTTTTCCACCCAAAATTTTTTTGGAAAAAAACTTTGGTTTATTAAATTATAAACTAATATTTAAATAAAATCAATATATTCAGGACATTATTTAGGTAATATCTGACATATTGCAAAAATATCAATTTATTTCATTGCTAATTTTGGGAAAATTGTATACTTATAATCCAGTGGACAGTCCATTGATAAAGGCGTTACGTGCATCTTTAATGTTGAGATCTTGCAAAATGTAATTCACAGTATATCCTTCATATAACCATGTCTCGTCCGTTAAAGTAAATTAGTTTCCCTGCACAGCGATATTGTTGCATTTCTTCTAGACACTTTCTACGCCACAATACGATTTCTTCCTTTTCCACCAAAATACTTTTGCGATTTCGTTTTAAGAATCGAAAATTCAATTCTCGTAGTGTACGCATTAGAACTCTTCGTGAAATTTTTGGCATATTTTCATCCTTTTCAATTTCGGCAGAAATTTTTTTTTAAATTCGGAGGTTCATTTCTAAAAAAAAATGCATGCACTTTTCGGCGAATGGCTAACTTTGTTTGCTGATCAATAAAAATCTTTTTCCGTCCTCTTGTCTCCTTCTGATCGGGCACTTTAGTATTTCTGTTTTCCTTGATAGTTCTATAAACATCAGTACGGCAAGATGTTTTAGTCAATGTGGCACAAAGTTCTGCTGCATCAGTAAATGATATTCCACTGTGTGTACTTAGAATTCCCTCATACACATTTTTTAACATTGCACGCTCTCCAGGTTTTAAATGACGTCGTTTTTTAACTTGTTGGTTACTACCACTTGAATAACTCGCCTGCATTATAATATTTGCTGTTTTGAATAAAGCACAAAAATAATAAAACTGAATTGCTAATTATCCTCTCGGTTGAAACTTGTCTACGACACTAAACGTTGATTAGATGCGATAAGGAAGCGAGCGAGCGCATCTAAACATGGGTTTTCCCACCTGTGTTGCCAAATTAAGTAAAACAGGTACCGTTAGAGTGAAAGGTACGTGCCTTAATAACATGGCGATTTCGGTAAATTTTATGGAAATTTCAGTGAAATGTATTATAACGTGGCAACATGTAATGACCCTTTTTATGCACAATCTTATCAAGCAGTTAGGGATGTTTTTATTTAGCTTAAAAGTGGGCGATTCAATGTTAATTATTTTCTTCGCACACTGTTAATGGTGGTTTGAACAGTTTTGCCAATTATTTTGAGACTGTAGTATAGTGATTTTAAGGTATTCATAGCCCTCTAGATAAAACAATAAATTTGGATAAAAAATATTTTCTTGGTGACAAAAAGTGACAAGTGACACATAGTTATATTTAGAATGTCATATTGAGTCAAAACAAGGAAAAATATACCAGGTGTCGCATTTAAAAATCGAAAGTTTATATCACTTCGGGTTAAACCGGAAGTTCCATAATGTTGAGTCACATGTCAAAAAATGCAGTTTTATGTCGTATACAAATGTCCCAAATTTTATTCCATTATCTTGAAAAACAAAAAAGTTAGAGGGGCGAACCACCTTCCGTGGACACCCGGTATAATATTGACTTTATTTAAATTTTTTTGTTAAAGCACAAAAATATAAATAAATCTACTCGAAATAGGTTGGCTAGCATGCTGATTCTCCCACCTTAACAAAACACATGTCGATTTGATTGATTAAGAAATACTATTAATTAGTAATTAACCCAACCTTCACCAAAAAAACAACAACGGTATAATATGTCAACCGACATCGACATTTGGAATGGAGATGTCTTATTATTTTCTAAAAATTTTAGATGTGTTTTTGCAATTCATTCTGTAGCAACTAATTTTTAAATTTTAAGCATATAGAGAAAAAAATATGGGACGAAGCAAATCTGCATCTTCCAAGCAATGGCGATCTCCCAAGCCCACGAAGCAACCTCCCTTAGAAAAACAGAATTATTCGTAAGTAAAAGTTATATTTTTTTATAGGTTATATAGTTGGGGCCTGCTAGAAGTTTAAATTTTAAATACAGGCGCCACCACGATACACCTATAATATAACGTACGCCGATGCGCATAAATTCTTTCTTTCTCTTTCACATTGTGACGTCACGTGAGGGAAGTCCAGCCCGGGAGATTCAAAAAATAAGACTTTGAGCAGTTTAATAAACAACCCATAAATATGGTAAATGCATGCAGTAAAAAATATTTATTCAAAAGCGTACCTACTGTAAAAACGACCTAAAAAGGAAGCGAAAAAATTTACTGTGGACTGAATGAGTTATTAATGTAAATAAATATCATTCTCCGCTTAAAAAATCAATATACAGTGTGGTTGTTTATTAAGTGTGCAACATATGGGCATTTTTTTTATTACCGATTTCTCAGAAAATTTTATTCTTGATAAAAGTTGGTGTATGTTCGATAATCATATTAGGTACACTTAAAATGGTTTCAAGTCAAACGGCGTACTGGATAGGCCAAAAAATATAAAACTACAAGAATAAAGTTTTTTAATAAAAATTTAAAATAAAAATTTTGCACTTTAAATGATAGTTTTTTAATTAGCATATTATCATTACTAATGTTTTATCTTGTTAAAAATAATTTTTAGGATATTTAAAAGTTGTGTTTAATATCGTTGCAACAAACATGAAGTTTGTGATTCTTTAATAAATTAAAAATTTAAGTAAATTTTACAAATATGCTTAAATTTGAACAAAGATATGTGAAATTGATTTGATTTTGAAGGTCTATAATGGTGAATATAAAAAAAATATTTTTTGGAAAATTGTATTAATGTTTTTTAAAAAAATATATTTTTTAAATTTTAGGTCACGTTTTCGAATCTATGAATAACTTTTAATTTTAACAACTTTTCTTAATAACATTTTGCTGAATTTTCTGAAATAAGGGTACCTACTTTATTCTTGTACAAGTTTTATATTTTTTGGCCTACGCCGTTTGACTTGCAACCATTAAGTGCACCTAAAATTTTCTGAGAAATCGGTAATAAAAAAATGCCCATATGTTGCACAGCACTTAAACAACCACAGATGGAATAAAATGTTTTATTGGATATCTTATTGTTATGTAGATAAATTCAATATAATGCTGTAAAAAGTGATCCCCAATGTTAAAACACAGAGGCACCTTTTTTCTACTTGCTTTCCGACTTTTGTCCTGCCAAATACGTAACAGAGTCGATAAAAATTACTTAGTTAACAATTTATGATGTTCCGGTACGCTATATACCTACCTATCCAAACTGAAAATTAAAAATAACAGCCACAGCAGGAATAAAAGTTAATTTTCGCTTTTTACAATGGCCGGCAATATGTGAGGTTAAAAATTGTTTTTATCATAAATACATGATGACATTATGCTGATTTCCCTAGATCTACCGCCTGTGTCTGAAAACCAAGGGTTAGGTAATATTAATTATGAGCTGGTGTAGTCATGATTCGGGTCTAAAAGCCGTCGTCGGTTGGAATTGCTTCCTAACGTTTCGCTAGCACGAGTGGCGAGCTTCTTCAGAGGTGCTTATTCCATCTCCGGTGTTGGAAGTAGACTATGTTCCCAGTCACCCAGTGACCCTGTGACCAGCCTACTTCCAGCACCGGAGATGGAAGGACCTCTGAAGAAGCTCGCCACTCGTGCTAGCGAAGCGTCAGGAAGCAATTCCAACCGACGCGACGACGGCCTTTAGACCCGAATCATGACTACACCAGCTCGCCGACTGGCCGCGAAAGCCTGAACCAATTTGTCAATATTATTTATATTAGATTCATTTGTCATGTGTAGGTATACCTAGGTACCTAAATTGTGTTTTTTTTAATCTTCTACTCGTAATTAAACTATTTATTTTCAAAATACATTAAATTATAATGTTTGAGGGAAATCACTTAGGCAACGCTATATGGGCATTTTTACTACATTTTACTACGCCGTAACGCCGCATTTTCGGAATTTTTCATATTCATTACTTTATTGGTGAACTGTGTTTGTGACATGTGGTTTTGGATTAATTTCTAGTAATTTTGCGAAATTTATATATTTAGTGTGCTTTTATTATAGCTATCTAAAATGGTTCGCCAGTGCGTGCTGTGTATAAATAACTCGACTATTCTAACACCGGATGAATAATTCGGTGATAAAAGTGAGGTTATTCAGGTTTTTTTTTTAACTAGCAGTGGAGCAGCTAATCTATATTTGCGAAAAGTGTTGCAAAATTATATGGATTTTTTTCAATACATACCAACAACGGTTACTTTACCTGTTTATGTATAATTATAGATTCACCCAAATTATCTAATAATTGCGTTATAGTAAATATTGTCAAGTTCCAAGCCGTAATTCCCATTATAAAGAATATTAAGAGGAAATCATCACTTTTACTCGCGACTCGCGACATTCATTATTTATACCATTTAGGTACTGGAATAAACCTAAAATTATTGAATTTTTACTTCAATATAAGTACCTACCTATCTTTGTTAATTTTGAAATAATAAAGTAATTTTTGTTCATTTGACTTCTATACTATTAAAATAGCTAAGATAAATATTTCACAAATAGTTTGCATGTTCGGCTGTCACCAAATATCACCATATCAGTTAAATTTAATTAAACAGGAATAAATTTGGCATTACAGGACAGCTAAAGGTTCAATTGTTGTCTATCCTGTAATAGATGTTTAATTTAGGCCTTTCTTAAAAATAATTTTAAAAAGAAAATAATTTTTAAAGTTATTTATACTTACAAATTATAATATATTTTAAAAACGAAAGGATAATCGAAAAATCTGTTACGTGAGAAACATAGTTTAAGGATAGGTCTGTCAATATTTTTAATTTGAAGTAAATCGTAGGTGCAGTTTCGGAGACATTCGGAGATAACCGAGGGCAAAAATTGGGTTTATTTTACATGCGATGATGCCCTCTTAAGGATTTGAGCTGGGATTACCATGAACACACAAGTACGTTGAAAACTGCATGACTGGAAAATAACTTTTAAAAAATATCCTCGGATAGAGTGACTATAATGATTTAGGTACCTACGCAAGTTATCTCAAAACTGAAATACAATAAAATTTGTTAGGAAATATGATTGATATAAATGTAGTTACAAAAAATAACAACTTTTAGTAGTCTTAAATACACTTAACATTAAAAAAACAATACAAACGTGATAACTTGGCGGAACCGATGAGCCACACTGTCTTAAGTCTTCCACCGTATCATTGTTTATTTAACTCCATAGAGCATATTTATGCGGCACCAAGAAAAAATAAAGGTAAGAGCCAAAAATGTTTCCCCTCCCTAAGTGCGATTGTCATAAAAGTTAATTAAAACTATTATAAACAATATACCGGCCGAGAGCTGGAAAAATTCAGTGGAAGATTTGTATCTATAATTATATGAAAACTATAATATACAACCCATTGACAGTGAAACAGAATTAGGTTTAGATAAATGAAATTTATTAATTAGTATTGTATTATTTTATTTGTTAGTATCGTTAAGTTAGTTAGGACACATATGTTATTAGTATATTTTTAAAACTTTGTGAATTAAAAATAGAGTTTAAAGTTTTTTAATCCGTCACGGATTTCTTCTCCTAAAATACCTGTTGGCCAGTCGTAAATAATAAATTTTGGCTAGGAATTGCAGGAATGCATTTTGTTAATTGATGTCAAAACGGCAAGACGGTTTACTATAAGATTTTGATTTATCGACTTAAAACGGTTGCCATAGCCTACCTTGGCTACTGACCACTCTTTGGCAATTCCATCACCATTTTGTCAAGAAATATATTGCATTTTCTAACTTCTATAACTCGTTTTTTTATAAATTTTGCAATTTCACATGTTTTCTTACATATTGGTACCATTATCTAGATAATATAAGGTAAATTAGAACTTCCCACCTGATTATAATGCCAGTTTCTTATTGTTACCTATAAAATGTGATCATGCAGACTGATCACAAATAGATTAATAATACGCACCTACCTAAATCATACGAAAAGTGATTGCCCAATGTTGTGTTATTTATTTTACTGATAAGTACGTAAAATATACGAACAAATATAAACAAAATTTAAGTGGCAAATTAGTCACATCACATGATAATAATTTTTAAAAACTTGGCAAGTTCTTCCATTATCTAGGAACAGAGCCGTGCTCCAAAAAATTTATATTGTAATAAGTAAGGTATCTGCCTTTCTCTAACACCGAATTGTAGTAAGCGGTCTTTACACCTGTGAAGTTCTTCGTGAATTTATTCATTAATTTCTTTGTGAAAGTCGGTAGCATTTACAAAGTTCATCAGCTGGTGAATAACTTTACGAAGAAATTCACGAATTTATTTGACATTTAAGTTGACCCTTTACATTATTAAAGTTAGCCTTGAAGTGACTTCATGAATAAATTCACAAAGAACTTTCCATGTGTAAAGACCACCGTAGAAAAAATCGACCAAGTCGAATATTCATCTTGTTTAACCTGTGCTTAGAAAGCGCGAGAAGCTTCCAGAATACCCATTTTGACAACAATATATATCATGCAATAATAGGTATACTGAGAATTTTTTTGTGCCGTAAACATTTAATAATGATCTCTAACGCCTTTGTTGAACCACTTTTACAATTACGCAATTATGGTGTGAGGAGGGGCATATAATATACATTTATAGCAACTTAAAAAAAATCGAAATCATATTGTTAAAATTATATTTAAAAAACCCAGAATGTATCCCACCCCAATTTGTTATATTCCAATTAAATTAAATAATATAATAGATAGTTTATATACCTATTATAACGACATGCAAATTTATCCATAACAACGAAAAGTACGAGTCGAAATATATAGCACGTGTTGCACAAGAGGTATGGAAAATAGGCTTTTAAACACTATACCTACCTTATAACAACAGCTTAGGTCAATATTTTGTAACATATTTGGGTCCAAAATTATACAACAAATTACCTTTGAAAAGAAGAAATATTAAAGAAAAAACCCGTTTTCAAAACCGAGTTTAAGAAACAGTGGCGGGTCGTTAATGAAGGGCTCTGGGGCGCCGCCCTCCCTGCAATTATTTCAAACTAAGTAAGGTATAATCCAAAAATACCTTACTTAAAAAATCAATAAAGCAATTTATGTAAGCAATCCATTAAAATAATTCAAACCAAACATAGCCCTATTCCAGCGGGTAGGTTATACTAAGCGCGGGCATAATAATTCAAACCAAACAGCCCTACGTCACGGAGGCGTGACGTCACCTACACATCGCACAACAAGCGGCCACGGATGAGCTCCAATTTTCCGCGCCCAACAGCTGTTCGCGAATCGCGATGCCACGGTAGACTAAAATCGATATATATTATGTACTCTGACGAGGCGACCTGTCGATGTCACTGATGTTTTGTTTATTTGTTTTGATTTGATTTATAGTTACGTTATAAAGTTGAAAAATTTCGTGTAATATGAAGGTCAGTGATTTACAGAAGCTTTTGTGTTTAGTTCTCTGCTTGATTTAAAAAATGCAGGGCGGCGACTACCCATATTGAACATATATAGTACAAGTGCAATCAAAATGTAAAAGTAAGGCACAGTTTACACGCGTAAGTTTGACAAAGAAATATATTAAAAATTCTGGATATGCGGTTGTGAGGACAAAAATTATTTTTGTTTTGTTTCATGTGTCTTCTTTTTGACGGGGATAATAATTGGACAATAAATGGGGTGCTGGACTTAAAACATCTTTCAGAGAAAATAAAAAAACATGAAAATAGTGCAAAACATCGTCATGTGGTAAAGTTTTGAGATGTTAGGACAAACTAATATTTTAACTTGTTTAAGTAGGTAGGTAGTGCTTATGCTGATGAAATTAAAATTCACAACGAGAAAGTTGTTAAGGACAATAAAAACACCGCGCACCAAAATCCAACCTCTGACGACAAGTGGCAACACCGCGCACCCCCACGAATAAAGGGACTAAGATAATAATAAGGCGAAAAATGACCTGCGGCGGCAGATACGAAAGAACTTTCTTGCAATACGTTTAATTTAATATACCTACATGTAAAAGTACAAGTTAAATATATTATTATGTAAACCGAAAAATACGTCTTATTTCTTATGCGAACAATTAAAAAAATACGTACAGTTCATAACTATATTCTAAACAAAAGTTAAAAAAACAGACACATACGTAGGACCTACTCTCGAAAATAATAGACCCAATTTTTTTTTTATTTAAAGCCAGCGGCCCCCCCCCCCCTGACTCGCTATAGTCACGAGCCGCCACTGTTAAGAAATTCTTTTTGACAAATATGAATATTTTTCACTGAGGTATTGTAACATCGGCAACTTTTAAACTATTTGTAATTCCCTGTGACTTTTATAATTTTGCCACTGGGTTTTTATTATTATACCTAACTACATATATGTATACTCTGGTAGTTTTTTTTTTTAATGAACTACCTACATTATCAAAGTACGTAGGTTTTTGTTATATATTTTACTACTATTTAATGTAAAATTTGATTTACTGAGGTTAATGCTTTAGCAGCTGTGATACTTTCTATTTATGTAATAACATATATTCTATAATAATAAGCACATAGGTACTTACAGGTATCTAAATACCTAGATAATATGTAACTCTTTTTTATTGTATATTATAAAATATTACCTGTATATTCACATCTGTATCTGTGTAAAAACATAGTTTTAAAATAAATTTGAATTTGAAAATTTGAAACCAAAAAAATTATATTTTCTGATTTCACCAAAAACCTTTTTTGCTTAAAGTGGTCGTTTACACCTGTGAATTTATTCATGAAGTTGAATAAAATCACTTCAAGGTCAACTTTGATAAGGTAAAGGCAAAGGGCAGGCTTGCCAGATGTGGCGATAAATCGCCATTTTGGCGTTTTCTATAGGGCAATTAGCGCGTACTTTTCCTACTTGGCTATTGGCTCCAATACAAAAATTGTTCTTGTTTATTTTTGGCGATATCACTAGCTCAATTATTAATTCTACACCAATGACTTTTATTTACTAATATTTCCATAACCCTGCTTATTTCACGGAATGGTATGTTGCCTACGATGAATACGAACTTTATGAAGGTTGCAACGAGTACAACAAACACTATGACACACTTAAACGAATAACGGATGTACAAGAAATTAGAAAAAGATAAAATATTATCTAATGATTGGTATAATGATACGAGAATGAGAGATAGATGATTGATTGATTAGAATAGATATTGATTTGATGGCGATAGAATTATTTCCTCGAAATTCCAAAAACCAATGTTACCAATAATACCAATTACCAAACCATAATAATACCATAGTACCCTATTATAATGCCGGAAAAGTTGTGGAAATTTTTAAATTGTGGTCCTGTGGCGCTGTATCAAATACAAATTTAAATTACTGCCAGTTTAACGTAATATTTTGATTTGCATTATTGAAGGTAGATGGCGCGCCATCTTCAACGCATTGGCGTACAAAATAATTTAGAAACAATTTTTCGTTTTTTCTAAAAATAAATAAAAAAACTCTTGCATATCTCCTATTGCCAATATATTAAGCATTTAAGTCATATCATAATAATATACAGAATTTCTGGCGATTTTGGCGATTTTAAATAACAATATTGGCGTTACTGAACTCTGAAAATCTGGCAAGCCTGGGCAAAGGGCCAACTTGAACGTCAAATAAATTTGTGGTTATTCACGAATCAGAACAAGTCCTGTTTTTCAATCGAATTTTACGTCAATTCGGACGTACCAACATCTAAAACTTTTTAAACAGTTGGTGAACCCTTGCCTCTTTAAGAACTGAAATTTTACTCTCATAATATAATATAGGTATCCGAATATTTTTAACTTTACCTGGCTCCGACCCTGTCAGTACATTTTTAATTCATGACCAACGCAACACGTGCTTTCTCTTTTTCTCCCATACAAAGTCCATATTCAATCTATTTTCAGCCTGTCTAAAAATATTCAGTATTTTCTAGAAACGTCAGTCAAATATAAAGTCTTGCGATCTACGATTTTAATTATTTTACGTAATAAGACGTTGAATTTGTGATATTTTGTTGTGATAATAAAAGTTCTACAAAATGCCCAGACGTGGACGATCATCCCCAACCCCAAGGGCGGCCCCGACCCCAAGGTACTGCAAAAAATCGAAGTAAAAATTTTTTAGGTTAGGGCGCCAACCTTTGATCTTGTGGGGAATCTTGGAGCGGATCACGTTTTTGCCCCAAAACTTTATGGTTTTCTCTAGAACGCATCCTCTGTTACATATTTAATGGTCCTATAACACCTTAATTTAATAAATGTTTAGAAAAGAAAATGTTTATCAGGATTTTCGAGGTTTGTTCGATGAAAGGACAAGGCAGAGAGACCCCAGTCTCTTGTGCCTCAAAAAGATTTTAAAACACCGTAGTATGTTTGTATTACTTATTAAGAAGTTGCTATATAGGTACAGTGTCCTCTACAAGGTCAGCATCAAATTACCTCATTTTTTTTAAATTTGTTGATGTTATTGAAATTTCACTAAAGCGAAAGGTTTTGCTTGAGCAAGAATAATAATTATAGAATGGCGCCCGATTGTTAATATAGTCACGTCGTGACTATTTGTCAAAATTAACATTTTCAAAAAAAATATTATTTTATCTCTAGGGTTAGGTATCTGCAGAAATTTGGAAAACTGTTGTTGGTTTTCTAATTTTATACCTTATCGGTAGAAAATTTTTAAAATTCCTCCTGTCACCTTAATTTTTTATTAAATAATTTTTTCATCACTACATTTTATCTTTTTTTACCGGTTCTCTTTATTTTAAAAAAATATCCTTAGATTGAGATCACCTCGGTAGTCTACTCTATGATTTCACAGAACTTCTTACGGCATAAATAGTGCAATTGATAGATATATTTATCTGTTTTGAATAACCGTAACATTGATATTTTTAATGTATCTTTAAGTCAGCTGAAGAGTTATCTGAATAGATATTAGTTTGGTATTTGATGCTTGAGAGCGCGCAACTCGCTTGTCTATGATTTGATGCTATATCTCTGTGGTGATGTATTTACTTCCATATTGTTAACTATATTGTTAAATATATTATTGTTTAAGTGTAATATATTATAATTTATTATTGTTTAAGTGTAACATTGTTGTATCTCAGCTTTGTTATACTGTAGAATTATTTTATTTAGGTTATTATTTAGTTTATACCTAACTTTATCATTGTTATTATTGTAACAGTTAATGGGGGTTTCCCGAGGGTTTTCCGTACTTTATAAATAAATAAAATAAAATAAATAAATGATTTGCCACAAGAATTATCAAAATCAGTTTTAATTAAACTGAAAAAAAGATATGTGCGAATAAACATTTAAACCCTCATGTTTCAAAGTTAAATAAAATATTAAGAGGTACCTACTCAATGGTAAAACATGC
Organism: Polydrusus pterygomalis; assembly: GCA_963969555.1. NCBI lineage: Eukaryota > Metazoa > Arthropoda > Insecta > Coleoptera > Curculionidae > Polydrusus > Polydrusus pterygomalis. The sequence continues at coordinate 2,587,187 of OZ018381.1, read as the reverse complement.
ATTTCTTCAGCCACCTTACAAATCTTGTTTTCAATTTAGGAGCACCCTTCCTGCTAGGACAGCCCCGGCTCGTCCACCAGCACCTGTTCAGGCTGCACCCGCAGCGCCGGCTCCCTCTCAGGGCCCCGGTTTGATGGGTCAGATGGCGGCTACCGCTGGTGGTGTTGCTATTGGCTCAGCCGTTGGCCACACACTTGGACATGCTATGACCGGTAAGTCAATCAATTATTACAATCACATTTAAACTATTTTTTTTTAAAAGGGCTCAATTTTGAGCAACTGTGACCCAGCTCTAGGTAAATCCGGCGCAGCGACTGACGTCCCACTATCATAAAGTAATACTTATAGTGCTTTCACCTTAAATGGTCAAGTTTAAGCATTGTACTTTTTTTTTTTTGAAAATAATAATATAAGTATTACGAAAATTTAATATATAAAAAAATCGATATTTTACAATAGTCTCTAAGCAGTGCTTTAAACACTGGTAGCGAGAACAGTTTCATAATTTTAACAACCCTTAAATATGTTATAAAAATACCAGATTACTTATTTTCTATGTGTACCTTTAGCAGCCTTACAAATTTTGGTAAACTGTAACAGGTTTTAAGTAGGTACATCAGGTAAATCATTGTATGAACCACAAGCCTGTGATATAGGATTATTTAGACCTATTGCTATTGACATTGCATTGGTATATATTATCACACCGTCTAGTATTATAACTATGTATACTGTTTGTAAATATAATTTGTTTGTTACACTTTTGTTTTTTGTTGATAACCTTATAGTTATGTTTATATTGCTCTAATTCTAATAGTTTATGCAATTTTAAGACATTAACAGTTTTATACAAATCACTAGTGTGTATGAGTCTATCAAAATGGAACCGAATTTTTAATATCTTCTTTTGTACAACTTGTGCTCTACTAAAGTTGACCGTACCACATGTTCCCCATACTGGTAGAAGATATCTTAGATGCGATGCAAAATATGCATTATAAATGTCAATCTTAGTTTTGTTTGTTAGATAACTTCTACAGTTATAGAGGGCGCCAACCATTGAAGTCATTTTATTAATTACATGTTTAATGTGTTCATCCCAATTTAAATTTACATCAATTATTAAACCTAAATACTTACAATTCTTTCTTAAAATAGGTATGTTTGGTGGTGGTGGAAGTGAAGCCGCAGCTCCTCAACAACAAGAAGCAGCCCCAGCTCAGCAATACGGACAAGCCCAATCCAATGAACCCACTGGGCCTTGTGCATGGGAAATTAAGCAGTTCTTGCAGTGTGCTTCGACCCAATCTGACTTGACGCTCTGCTCTGGGTTTAATGAGGCTATTCAACAGTGCAAAGTTCAAAATAGTAAGTAATTTCGGTTGCAAACAGTTTGTTTTCCCAGAATTGTAATAATTGAAAGGATGGCAGAACGATTTAAAATTTGCCACGCTCCATACCGACATGTAGATAATGTCCTTTAATTTTATTTTACTAGTTACCTAGTACAAGGCTTCTTGTTGAATCATTAAAGAGGATCTTTATTTGTCATTGTTTTGACATGCCATGACGCTTTCCTTTTCATTAATATAAGTTTAAAGGAAAACAAAAAAAATATTTACAATACAAAACTTAATTAATAAATCCTGGTACTTGTCTTTTTAAACCCACAACTGTTGATTTATTTATTTAAGCAGTATAGGTCTTACAGGTTTTACCACGTTTATAAGACTTCCATAAGCAAATATCATAAAGTATTTAAAAAATGGTAGTTTTTAGCGTCTGTATTAAATATAAAATGAAAAATGTTAATCGGCGTGCAGACGAAGTTTTTAAAATTGAAAAAGTTTTTTCACCTCCGCTGGGATTCGAACCTCTCGATTACCAGTCGAACGCTCTAACCAATTGCGCTACGGAGACACTGAGATTCTCTCACCAACTTCGGCAATATAACTTAATTCAATTTTAATGTTAGTATATACGGTTTTGAAATACCCTGTGATTTCAAACCGGGGAGGGGGTTATTAAGGGAAAGGAACTCACTCATGACCACTGATCAATAAGATCTATTTTCATCGTTTATCCCGTGTCATCGACATATAGCGATTTCGACAGGAATCCGATATTAGACCCCTGAACAGTGATATCTAGAACTTCGTCTGCAAGCCGATTAACATTTTTCATTTTATATTTAATATATACAGACGCTAAAAAACTACCATTTTAAAAATTATTACGGCTTTTCTAGATATCACTATTCAGTGGTCTAATATCGGATTCCTGTCGAAATCGCTATATGTCGATGACACGGGATAAGCGATGAAAATAGATCTTATTGATCAGTGGTCATGAGTGAGTTCCTTTCCCTTAATAACCCCCTCCCCGGATTGAAATCACAGGATATTTTAAAACCGTATATACTAACATTAAAATTAAATTAAGTTATATTGCCGAAGTTGGTGAGAGAATCTCAGTGTCTCCGTAGCGCAATTGGTTAGAGCGTTCGACTGGTAATCGAGAGGTTCTGGGTTCGAATCCCGGCGGAGGTGAAAAACTTTTTTCAATTTTAAAAACTTCGTCTGCACGCCGATTAACATTTTTCATTTTATCATAAAGTATATACCTAGTATATAAGTTATTGTATTATTATGTATATGTTATGTTTTGTTTACTCTAAAATATTTTATATATTAAGACTAGAAGTCATATTACATCACAATATTGCAATTCCAAGGAGCACAGCCTTGGTTACATTAGAATACTGATGGGCATGCATAGCAAAAATGTCGGTCCAGTTGGAAGGCAATATTATTATATTGCCTACACTTGTTGTAAACTGGCGATCTTATCATTAAGTTGTTAGCTGCTGTGGTTAGATAAAATAGGTCTCTTGATCTTGTATTAGCAGCTGGAATGCGAAATTTAAGGAGAGCAAGTAATTCAGTGCTGTCTATCTTATGGTTGCATAATTTAAATAGGAACTGCAGGCTAAGGTATGATCTTCATTGAGATAATGATGGAAATTGAAACCTTGGAAGTAGGGCCAGGTTGTCAGTACCTCGTGGAGGATAGAATCCATCGGTTACAAGGGAAAGATATTTTTAAAATTTTCTCTGTACCGGGTGAACAACTAAGAATGGTCGTCGGCTATATCTCAGAAACTGGAAGTCACAAAGCTTTTAAGCAAAATATTTTTTAGTAAAAGTGCCCAAAAGAAAATGTTGGAAATTGTTTTCGAGTTTGCAAAACGTCCGCAAGGGGGCGTCACAGTTATGACCATTGCAATATTAAGATTTTCTTCGTGTTTTGACTAAATAAGAGGTACCGAAAACATCTTTCTTTTAATGCTTATATATTTCTTTATAAATTCTATAATTTACAAATTTCTCTATCTAGTGAAATAAAGTGGTGGGGGGAATTCAAATGTTTTTTTACATAAACTACGATTACTCCCATTTGGCATAACCGATTTTAACTATCTTGGTCTCATTTAACTTTACCTTCGCCGCTCGATGGCGTTAACGAAATATAAGCGAATATTTAGCTTTTTCGTGACAAAGTTTAATACAATGATAGGTCTGTTTTAACAGGATCAGATAGAGAATTTAACTCTTAACATTTTCGTGAAAACTTCATATTCGTATCTTTTATCGAATCGGAGTTATTGAGTAAAATAGACTAACATATCGTATTTCAAAGAATAGTTTTTAAAACTATATCATTTAAATTAAAGTAGGCTTTGAAAAATAAAACAAATGAATTGTGATAAAATGGCTCCCTGTCAAAATAACATCTAAGTGAGTATTTCACTGAGATCGTTGGTTTTTTATTGTGTTTGAGAAACCTTTTTTTTTATTAAGATGCGGTATACAAATGACGAATCATTCGATATGATAGGCGTTTATTTCGAATGCATGCGAAATTAGTCAGTCGCGAGCGGGGTTTTTCGTAGGCTTGCGGAAAGACTTAGGACCACCGGAACTTTTCATCTTTCTCTGCATAGACGGCAATCAAGAGCCTGAACGGAAGGAAATATTATAAATGTGTTGGCGTAAATTGCATTTGATCCACTAGTGGGGACCAGAACTCTAGCTAGAGATTGGAAAGTGCATCCAATATATAAACTAAAAGGCGCTTAAAACGAAAAATACGATATATTAGTTTATTTTAGTCAATAACTCCGATTCTATAAAATATACGAATATAGGTTTTCATGAAAATGTTAAGAGTTTAATTCTCTGTCTGATCCTGTTGAAACAAACCTATCATTGTATTCAACTTTGTCGCGAAAAAGCCTAATATTCGCTTATATTTCAGTTAACGTCATCTAGCGGCGAAGGTAAATTTCAAGGATATAATAAAAAAGGCACAATTTGTAAATAAAATACTCATCTCCTAAATGAGACCAAGTTAGTTAAAATCGGTTATGCCAAATGGGAGTAATCGTAGTTTCTGTAAAAAAACATTTGAATTCCCCCCACCACTTTATTTCACTAGATAGAGAAATTTGTGAATTATAAAAATTATAAAGAAATATGTAAGCATTAAAACAAAGATGTTTTCGGTACCTCTTATTTAGTCAAAACACGAAGAAAATATTAATATTTGCAGTGGTCATGACTGTGACGCCCCCTTGCGGACGTTTTACAAACTCGAAAACAATTTCCAAAATTTTCTTTTGGGCACTTTTACTAAAAAATATTTTACTTAAAAGCTCTATGACTTCCAGTTTCTGAGATATGATATAGCCGACGACCATGCTTAGTTGTTCACCCGGTACACCTTCAATGGCCTTCACATATTCATTGTAATGTGGATTCGATATCATATTCCAATCTAGAGCGTACATATGAGTAATTTTTATTGACTGAATTTGTACATGTACAAATGAGAAACCCTAGCCTTTTTATAAAAGATTCACGGACTTTCGTTACTTGATGGTTAAATCAAATCAAATCAAATCAAAATACGCTTTATTGTTATAAAAAAAATTTCTTGTTCATCACCAAAGCCATTAATCTAAAACTAAGTACAAGTTAATGTAGAAAAAGTACCTATATACTAGTACCAGACTAAATATAAAGTCATATAAAAAAATATAAAAACAAGTTACATAAAACAAAGAGGAACAGACAACTTTTCTATACATATACTCAAACATAGCTTTATAAAAATCGAATAGTAAAATGTCGTTCACAACGCAGATTACAAACAAAAAAAACTACTAGATTTAAAATGTATCCTCTAAAAATTCGGAAACAGAGTAATATGTCTTATTCAATAGAATCTTCTTGACCTCCCTCTTAAATTTTTTAATGCATAAAATCTCTCTAACCTGCCTAGGCAGATGATTAAACATTTTTTTGCCCCTGTATACAAAAGAATTCTTAATTAATGGGGAACCCGGTATCGGAAGAGCTGTTGTGTGAGAATTACGTAAAAAATAAGACGAAGCAGAGAGAATTTCCTGTCTAAACTTTTTATGCACGAGACATACGGTTTCTAATATAAAAATACATGGTAATGTTTGGAAGTTGGTCAACAATACATTTTTTTTTTTTTTTTTTTTTTTTTTTTGGGGGGGGAGGTAAAAAAATCTTCGAAAAGACTGCCGACCGTTGGTTCTTTTGTGGCCGGGTGTGTCGGATTTGTACCGACTAAAAAACTTCCTCCCCCGGACACTATTGTTTTCCCCTTTGGAACTGCCTTCCGGTATTACTTCGAGAGGGGTGTATCTTTTTTGTTGTTCATTCCTTTCTATTTTTTTTCCCTATTCTTTCATTTCCATTCTTTTACTTTTTAGGATTGTTTTAGAGAAATTTTTAACTGCTTCCCAATTTTCTTTTTTTAGTATCATTTTTCTGATTATATTTTCCGGTGTTGTTGTTCCCAGTTGGTTTTCCATTATCTTTCTTTCTTCCTCCCATCTCGCGCATTCAAACAATGTGTGTTCGGCCGTGTCCGTATTATCGCAGTACGTGCAGATTGCCGAATCTGCCAGTTTAAATCTGCATAGGTACGCTTGGAATGTTCCATGTCCCGTCAGGAATTGTGTTAAGTAGAAGTCCACCTCCCCATGTTTTCTATTCACCCAAGGTTCTAGTTCTGGAATTAGTCGTCTGGTCCATTCCAGTCCTTCTTCCTGCTCCCATTCCTCCTGCCATGCCTCCGCTGTTAAACGCCGTGCCTCATTCCGTCCGATACCGCTCCTTATTTGTCCTCTCTCTTCTGCTAATATGTGTATTGGTGGTGTACGGTCAACAATACATTAGAACCAGTTCAAACTTTACTCCCAACTGCGCCGGAAAAACTGCTGAACACAATTTTTTGCAACTGCAAGAAGGGATGCAGTGCTAAATTGGTTGCAAAAAAGTCGGACTGTTTTGTTCTCTCGCATATCAAGGCCGGTCGTGCTCTAACGTTGAATTATTAACAGTGGACGATTCGTTTGATTCCAACGAGGTGACATGCGATACATCGCTATTGACGCAATTTACTTGCACCCAGAATAAAGATGAAGAAGAAGAACAAGAAGAAGAAGAATATCAAGAAGAACAAGAATAATAATTTGAAGGTCACGAATCTGACAAATAACCTTTACCATTTTTTTTTTTATTTACATCGCTTTTATCTTTTCCAATCTTTGCTAATTTCCGTTATTTTGCAATAGTTTTAAATTAAACAGGATCACAACTAACACGTCGAGTAGGCCTACTGAGAAAACCACGTTAAAAAAACGCGCTAAGGATACTACCTCATAGGTGGCGTGGAAACGTGTGCATATTATGACGATAACAAATTTTACAACTTTTTGAATCGTAATATCTCAGAAACGGTGGCTCGTAGGAAAAAAGTATTAATAAATATTTTATAGATAATTTTATGATCTACAATTTTTGTCTGGAATATTTTTATGATAAAACTTACCGTTTTGCTGAAAATCGCGAAAAACTTTTTTTTTTACCTTTGAGCTCGTGTAAAATTTTTCCAAACACGGGAATGATGGGAAACTTATAAATATTATTTATAATTATATTTTGAACAATTTTACTGATTTTTAGCTTGTCGTAAATTTATGTATCTTCGAATGTCTAGATTGACCGGACTAGTACACCGTCATTTCAAATACCTTAGCGAAGACACTAAGAAGGCATATAGGCCTCTATATTTTTCAGCCATACACGTGTCTCCCTTTTAGATATTTGTTTTACTCTTGCTGTCTTCCAACAGTCTGGAAATGTGCTCAATTTGAGGCACAAATTGAATATAATGTACAATGAACGTAGTAAGACAAAGCTGCACTCTTTGACAAGAAGACTGCGAACTTGATCAGATCCCTGAGTCATCCTTGGTTTAAGTCTATCTAAAGCTTTTAATATTTCAAGTTCTGAGAGAGAGTTTAAAGGGATATGAGCATGCGTAGTTGGCATAATTTGATGTAACTGCGTAAGATTTGACACTGGAGAATAAACACTCTTAAAGAAGGATACAAATGAGTCAACTATTTCTGGGCCACACTGTTAAATTCTGTGCTATCGTATTCAATAATTTTGGGTATACTTGGTTCACCTCATCTAGACTAAGCAAAGGACCAAATTTGTGCTGGGTATGAAGCAATATTATTCTCACACTTGTTCGATTGATAAAATTATCTCATGTATTTTACATACTCAGTACATCTTAACCCCCAGAGATTGTTCAGATTTTTCTGTTTAGTTGTTTAGACCACTGGAACACCAGCCAACTTAATGATACAAAAAAATTAAATACCGAGCACCTTATTCCACATCTGTTCCTAGTATATTAATAACACAGGCCTGCATGAAATTTGTGATGACGTGATTTTTGTTTGTTAAGCTTAGTTTTTATATAGAAATAACTAATTAAAATACAATTGGTCTCTATCACCTACAGATTTTTTTTTTGCAAAAAAAAGAAAAAAATATAAAAAAAACTTATAATAGGCGTTTTAATACATTTTAAAATGAATAGTACTTCAAATTCTAAATGATTGATGAATAAAAAATGATTTTCTGTGGTGCTACACACCTTCCGACTGGAGACTTTTTATGGACTTCAAAAAGGAGCTTTAAAGCTGTTCTTTTACATAATGACAATGTTTTTGCTTCTGTTTCGGTCGGCCATACAGTTAAGTTAAAAGAAAACTATGAAAATTTAGAGGAATTACTTTTAAGAATACAATATGAAAATCACAACTGGGAAGTGTGTGAAGATCTAAACATTTTAAGTCTTCTCTTAGGTCAGCAGTCTGGATTTACTAAATTTCCATGTTTCCTGTGCGAGTGGTCTAGCTAGCGAGAACAGCATTGGATAAAAAGAGACTGGTCACAAAGAGACTTTAACACCTGGAAACAAAAATGTAATTCGCGACGTATGAAACGATTTGTTAAGGCATTAAACAAAGAAGGATATTGTTTTAAATATTTGTGTAAAACATTTCCGGCTCTGTCAGAGGCAAAATTAAAGGAGGGAATCTTTGTAGGGCCGCAGATTAGCAGCTTGATGAAAGATACAGAATTTAAAAAGGTAATGGAAGATAAGGAAAAACATGCATGGAATGCTTTTAAAGAAGTTGAACATAAATTACTACTATGTTGAGATCGTTGAAAATATGCTGGAAAATTTCAGGAATTTCAGAATATGAGCATAAAAATTCACTTTTTACATTCCCATTTGGACTAATTCCCGGAAAATCTTGGGGACGTGGGTGAAGAGCAAGGTGAAAGATTTCATCAATATATTAAAGAGATGGAAAAAAGATACCAGGGGCGCTGGGACACAAAAATGATGGCCGATTTCTATTGGAACAGAAAAACAACCAAAAGAAGCTTTTCTGAAAAAAGAAAACATTTTTTGAAGAAGCGTAACGAATAAATAACCATTTATAATAGTTTATATGTGTATATTTTTGTATTTTTTTTCCTTAATATATTAAAAAACTAGCTTATAAATGAAATAAATCGTGTTTTTTTTCTATATTTTTGGATTTTACCGGTTTGAAAAATAACCTTACGTGATATAAAAAAACTGAAAGCAGATTTGAATTCAGCGCTACCCAATTACTAGAAAACAGTCAAAATGTTTAAATCAACTTTCAAAGTGTTAAAAAATGCAGGCCTGTGTAATTATTATAAATGATGCAATATGATTCAACTAATACTTACAATTAATTGTTGCAAATGGCTTTATTCATATATTTTATTATTTTTTTTGCAGATCTGGCATAAAAAAAATATTGGGTAGAAGAAATTCTAGTGTTATAGTAATAATTTCCTGAATAATACATTTGCAGTAGTGAAAATTCGAAAGCAGCAATGTAGTTCCAACCGAAAATTAGATTAAAGAATTATTCTTTATATTTTATATTATAATTCGGTAATTGCGTAAAATAAAAATTGATTTAGTTTATTTACTTGTCTTTATATTAAGTAATTATATATTTTGTTGTTGTTTTTTTTTTACAAATTTCAGATTATATGTGTAGGTACCTCTAACTCCTGTTATATAACGAAGTTATAGCTGCTCTCTAGAAGAGTCATTGTTAAAGATAGTTTTTAAGGTTGGTTGGCAAAGAAAAGTTCTTTCTACCTTCTTATATAATGTAGAAAGGACTTTTCTTTGCAAACCAACCTTTAAAACTATCCTGTTATATAAATTATTATTAGATCAATAAAAAATATATTAAACTCCAGTGGTTTTTATTTTTAATGGACCATACCCACTCTATTATAGAAACCTTGGCTTTCGCGATCTAAGGAAATGAGACAACAGGCACTTTCCCTTTGCTTCTTTTAAAAAGCAAAGCAAAGTAAAAATCTTTGCTTAGCTAAGTTTTTTAAAGAATGCTTTGCGAACAACTTCGTATCGTCCGCATGGGAAATAGAGACGGGCATAGATAGATAGATAGATAGATAGATAGATAGATAGATAGATAGATAGATAGATAGATAGAAATATACAGATATAGTTTATTGGTGCTAATATTCAGACAAACGTACACAAGTCAATAATATGTATAAAGAAATAAATATACTTAAAGTATTATTAATATGACATAACATGTTTAAAGGCTAAAATAAATATTAAAAAGGAATAGTTAAAATTGCAAGACCTACACTCCCACACACAAAGAATTATCATATAGTTTAGACATCACATGTTAAAAATTCAGCCAAGATCATCAAACTTGTTGAGGTACCTACTCCTCAAGAAGAATAAAATGACTTCAAGACCACATACCTCCTAACTTTACTCAAAAATATATTTACCTCCAGACCTCTTATTTAATATTAAAAAAAGAGGACGCAGTCAGTGCCCCTTTTGGTTCTTGCAATTCTGTAGAAGTCAAGTATGATATTATTGTGACAACTCGGTATAATAACTTAATCGTAAAATAAATATATTAGAAAATGGGATCACTTTACTTAAATTTATGGGAATGGCTTTTTAAAAACCAAAATATAATAAATTTTAAGAACTTTTTGTCTCCTAAATTAGTCGACTTTATTGCTTTAACCCAACTATATCATTCTAAAGATTTGGTACGTCAACGGTCAATAATATCGAGGCACAGTTCGGGCCTGAGAAATGTTTCCGGAGTAAAACCTTTTTCTTAAGAAAAATTATTCTAATAATATTTTAGAATTGAAAATGCATAATCAGAGTTGGTTTAAAATTAAATAAATAATTTTAAAGAAAATAATTTGAATCAGAGTTTATGGGTTTTAAGAATAAACTAAAAATTATTTAACAATGAGATAAATTATTTTGAAGAAAATAATTTAATTCTGCATTGTTAGTTTTAAATTTTGAATTTACATAAATCATTTTGATGAAAATAATTTCATTCTGAATAGTAAGTTTTGGAAACAAATATTGAATTTTAATTAGATAAATTATTTTGAAGAGAATAATTTAAGTCTGAATTTTAAGTTTTGAATTTTTAAATTAAATAAATTATTTGGAAGAAAATAATTTAATTCTGAATTGTAAGTTTTGAAAATGAATATTAAAAATTATTTTAAAAATTAAATAAATTATTTTGAAGAAAATAATTTAATTCTAAATTGTAAATTTTGAAAATGAATATTAAAAATTAGTTTAAAAATTAAATAAATTATTTTGCAAAAAATAATTAAATTCTGAATTGTAAGTTTTGAAAATGAATATTAAAAATTATTAAAAAAAAAAAAAATTAAATAAATTATTTTGAAGAAAATAATTTAAGTTTTATAAATTTTGGAAAATCATTCCGAATACCAAGAAATTATTTTAAGGAAAATAATTTAAGTCCAAGTTTTCTAAGTTGGAAAATAAAATACTAAAAATTTAAATACCAAATATTTCGGAAAATATGGGGATCTTTGGGTTATAAATACATTTAAAAATAATTTAGAAAAATAAATAAAATCTAATTTTGACTTTATAAATATTTAAAAACTTACCAAGAGATTTTATTTTAATTAAGAAGTTTTAATTCTAAAAATCACAATTCAACTAACAAAGCAAATATCGTGTGGAAGACATCCAAACTGGATGTCCACCGTTCCCACTCGTCTATTTCCTCTCGATTCATTGGTCGATTAACAAATAAGCAATAATCACCTTTCGGTATATCTAAATGAAGAACAATTACTCAGGTACTAAATAAAATATAGTTCAATCCGTTAGACGAGATTTGATTCTAATGTGAAATTCACGACAATTTTAATAATTTTAATATTTTCTTTGTTCAAGGAATAAACTATAGATCTCGTACCAATTTAACGGAAAAATTTGGGAAACGACGTAGGTAGTCGCGGAAGGTACTCGATTATCGATCTTAATAACTGATACATTGAGGCGTATTTTTCGATGCAGAATTTTGATGATTTCATACTTTTCAAGGGGGATTTCTTAAGAAAACACTGATGTCACCGTTTTCGATGGGGGATCTATGAGGGATCTATGGGGGAACGAGAGTCTATTTAAAGAAAAATTAATTAACCAAAGAGTTAGTTCGTCATAGTTATATCTAGTAATTCTGAAAATAGTCGCGATCTTATAAAAAGTTAAGTTCTGATTTAGTAGTGTCGTTCTGAAACAGTACCGTCGGTCCGGGTTCGGTTTTAGAAAATCTAAAAACAATATGCGCCCACAAAGTAAGTGCTGCGAAAATTAATACAAATTATGGGTATATTATTTCAATAATTTAGACTTAGAAAAAGAACTTGTAAAATGTCGGTGGCTCCAATTAAATATTGAATATACCAAGTGTTTGTCAAAACGTGAAGAAAATGTGTTTTACTGACTTTTCTCATTTTTCATAATAAATAAAATAATCTGTAACAAAGTGATTGCGTATAGAATCACGATGGCGTATATTACCTCTATATCGCCTAGGGAAAAAGTGTGCGAATTTTCAGCTAGAACTTCTAGACTGCAGCGAAGCTCCTTTTTGTAAGGATGAAACTATAGGCAAGCTAATAGTAAACCAGATGTAAGTAATAAAATACAACGACAAATATTGCTCCCTTCGAGACTCATTGAACCCACAGTAGTTAGTACTTGTAACCTACCCGTTATCTCCGCCAACTTGATTTGCTCCCTTATCTGAAAGTTTGTAACGCGGTAGGCTTCACATTATCGCTGTTACGCGTATCATGATTGTGCATCTCACGGCGTGATGTAAACCTGTGCATAATGCGGCCTTGAACACCAATCTGCTGACCCTATCAGCAGAATTCAGGACCACATTGAAACCACGTACCCCGAAAGTCACCCTACCAACTTACCCCCCGAAATAAAAAAATATTGCCTATTCCGATTCAGACATGAATACGGAAACCATAGAAAATAATCTTTCCCCTGCTTCGCCCAATAACCGCCAGCCCCTTGTCAAGCGCGCTCCCAGAGCTCAGCCTGAATACTCCAGAAACGAGCAATTCAGCGCACTTGGACAATTTAGACCCGGCTTCAGGCTAAATAAAATTCCCCCCAAAATAGACCCAAAGGACCCCCGAACTCTCCCCACTACTGATGCTCCCCCCCAAAACCCCAAGGGATACCGTGCCGATCGTGATCAGATCGACAGAAAATGCGTCCCGTTATCAAAAAAACTTAAAGAATTAACAAGGCGATTTCAACTCGCCTTAAAATACAAATAACCCCCCTATCCTCTGACGATCACAGAGGCATTACCAATAACCCACCAAGCAAAATGTTGTTGCAGCAACGTTGTAGTAACTTTTCAAAGAGAGCTGCAATGTTGCTCTTTTTCTTGCGGCGTGAAGTTGGGGACATCCCTGCAAGCCTTAATCGGCCGTTCAGGAACGTTTCAATTGCAATATTGACAAATATATCGCTTCGGCAACATTCTAGCGATATTGATATTTAAATTACAGCAACGTTTCACGCAATTAATTGCAGCAACCTTGGCACAAAAACATTACAGCAACCTTGGCACAAAAACATTACAGCAACCTTATTTTTTGAAATTCTATAGTAACATTACACTAGAAATGTGACGGCGATTGAAAAATATCTAGGTTGTTGCAATAGTTGCATGCCAGGTTCCAGCAACATTATAAAACACATGTTAACTTCGCTTGGACAATGTTTCTTAAAATAACATTTAAAACACAAACAAAACAAGATAAAATACAGCTATATAAAAGAGAAACACAACTAAATGGTAATAAACATTTCCTTCCCCTATTTAAAAAATTTGATCCATTTAAGCAATTTTTGTTTTAAAGAAATATTCTCAATCAAGTATAGGAGCGGATTTAGGCTCGATTTAGTACAGAGTATAAGGTATGTTTGCAGGACTTGTTACTAGCCATTTTAAGGGTGTTTGGCAGGCCCTTTTCTGGGCCTCTATAGAAATAAGAGTTCAGTTTATTCATTAATTATTCGTTTATTCATTATTCATGTTATAAAAAAAAACAAATGTATTTATTTTGCTATATATAATATTATTATAGGTATAACATATATTCGGGGTGATTCACGGTGGATGGTACGTTAGACGTTTATGGAGAACAGGCGATACGTTTTATTTGAAAATTTGGTCGTCCAAATAAACGACCATGGTATATCGTTCTAAAATATTTTCAGCATTGCGGCGTTGCCGCTTCTGCCCAAAACAGGTGGCAACATCGGTATTGTAAATGAAACCCCCCATATATTTTTAAATTTTTAGATTCTACGTAAAATTCAAATAATTTTTTTAATACAATATTCATTGTTATACGTTACGTTATATATATACTTAATAGTTTTCGAGATATTGGCTCTTGAAAAATGACAATTTTAACCTTTAACAGCTTCTAGCATTCTAACTGTATGTCTTAGAGCAAAACGGCTGGTGTTCCTTCCTTCAATTTTTATTATCTTCCCAAAAAATCAACCAAATCAATCAATCAAAATAATTAATTTCCTGCTTTCGAGTTCCATCCTGTTTAACCGAAAGTTGACAATTTTGGGAACATAATAAAATCAAGGACATCAGGAACATGTGAGCCGTTTTGCTCTAAGAGACATATATAGTTAGAATGCTAGAAGCTGTCAAAGTTGAAAAATGCCATTTTTCAAGAGTCAATATCTCGAAAACTATTAAGTATAGACTAGTAAGGAGTATATTAAAAAATAATTTGAATGTTACGTAGAATCTAAAAATATAAAAATATATAGGCTGTTTTATTTAAAATAACGATGTTGCCACCTGTTTTGGGCAGAAGCGGCAACGCCGCAATGCTGAAAATATTTTAGAACGATAGACCATGGTCGTTTATCTAGACAAACAAATTTTCAAATAAAACGTATCTCCCGTTCTCCGATTCACTGTGAATTACCCTGTATATATATTAAGTATACACTTTTCTTATATTTAATTCCTTCAAAGTTTGGTTTCCTTAACCCCTAATCTGTTTTAATTACTTCGTTCAAAACGTGTCTTAGCATGCTGAAACCAGTTTTTGTAAAAATTTTCAAAATCTTGATCTGTAAGTTCTTTAAAATTAGTTCGGACAGCCTCTAAAATAAAAAAAAATGACAATCACTAATAGATACAGTGATTAAATTATTACCGGAAATTTTTCTGAAGACTTGAATATTCATGATCGAGGAAAAATTTACCGTTTATTAATTTAAGCACGTGGGATTTCGGTTAGAAAATTTTAAACTCATTTATTAAAGAACCTACGTACAAATTAATTTTTTTATTAGAAATGACATATATTCTAGAAATGTCTTTGAAATGGCGTTTCAGGAAAATTTTCATTTATTAATTTTACCACAAATGTCAAAAATTTCCGGTTATTCTGTGGGTTTTAATGGTAACCGAAGAAAAATCAAGCTTCTGATTGGTTGAAATTAAGAGTGTAAAATTTTCATTAAAATTTTTAATTTGATTAAATACAAATCTGATGTATTTAATATAATATAGTATTGCCAAAGAAAAATTAAAATCTACCTGTTATAAGTGAAGTGAGTTTTAAAGTTTTTTTTTTGAAGAAGTAGTCCATACTTACTTACTTAAAGTTTTTGTTTTGTAGTTCCCCTTGGCACCAGTCCAACTTAAAAACTGCCCCACATAATTGGTGAAGACCTTTTCCAAACATCTGTACACTGCATCTTTCAAATTTCTTCCTCCAGTTAGTCTCAAAAAATGTATCTAAAATTTCAAAACACTGCTATTCTCACTTATGATTGGTGTGCAATTTCTCATAATAATTTTCTTTTTAAAAATAGCAAAAAATGGACAAAGGTCCCCAACTATAGGGTATCGGAATTGGCTTGTGACATACATTCTCATTCTACTGATTTGGAACCCGTAACTATATAAAATTTACTCGTGTATAGGTTATACGAATGAAAAATTTCTGTGTAGGTTTCGCAAACACATTTTTTACTAGTAACCTATTGCTAGTACTAGATGCCTACAAATTCAACTTCAATTAACTTTAGGGAGTACACTATATCTTAAGTTGTCTATTGAATTAACTTGAAAAAATTGTGTCTGCAAGCCTATCCAGTGAAAACTTTGGAATATCTGCCGTTATAATTCCGTATGCATGCGCTTTTTTCTTTAATTTTGGTAATTTTTTTGGAAGGGGTTCTTTCAGTTTAGTCTCCAGTGACGTGTAGTACCACACACAAGACACACCAATACAAATTAAATAATAAAATACCTAGGTTATGTTTTGTGTTTAACAGCACGACCTCCATTTCCAAAAATTACCTACCTAACAGAGAACAACTTGTTCCCTGTACCTAAGCATGCATAAACTTTTATTAAATTTAATGTAACCTACCTTATTTCTTAATAAAACACTGTCCTTCACTCTTTTAAAAGAAATGCCAAGCCAAAATAAAAATGGCCGATCCGATCTGACTCTGAAACCGAAAACATAACCCCCCCGACCGACGCGTGGCGTACCTATTTGAAGCGATGATTGGGCAGCACAATTGCAATTACAAAAAGACATTCATAAACCAACATTGCTGCTAAGTTGCTATGTAATTTGCCTGAAACTTTCTAAACTGAAGATCGCTAAAATATTGCACGTTACAAGTTGCCCTTGAAACATTTCTCTAAATTTATATATCGAACATAGCATAGAGAATCCGAAAGCTAAGTTGTAACAATATTTAATATGAAAGGTTTCAAAAGTCAACGTTGCGGGAATTAACTAAATAGAAAAGTTGTTTTAGAGAGTTCCACGGTGTTTACCTACAAGCTTTCAAATACAATATTGCTCTTGCAAGAATTTTGAAGGAAGATTGCAATGTTGCGAATGCGAGTGCGAGGTTTTTTGCTTGGTGGGAAGGTACTCGATGTCTCTGAAATCGAGTACCATATACTTACTTCTTGCCAGAAGAAAAACAACTTAATATAATTGTTAGGGGTTTAGATCGTGGCATTCCGATTGAATCCATCAAGGAGGATATCGAAAGCCAGGGTTTCACACCCCTGCAAATATATCGCATCCGTTTCCGTTTGGGCCCCTCCAAACGCGAGTGTCCCCTTATCAAAATCCTGCTCCCAAAGGAGCAGAAAGCATTTTTCAACATTGGTTTTATCGCCGACATGTGCGTTAAAATTGAATCATAAAACCCAACCAACAAATCTCACATAAATCAATGTCACAAGTGCCAAAAATAGGGTCACTCAGCATCAGTGAGATGCTTCGCCAAACCGGCCTGCCATAAGTTCGCAGGTGCGCATTATTACCCCCGAGTGTAAATCTTTGGCCACTCCGGCAAAATGCATCAACTGTGGAGGTGATCACCCTGCAAATCACAGCCGTTGCTCTGCCAACCCAAATAACCGCCCTAATCAAAAGTGGGCGGCAAAATCTCATTAACTACCAAAAGGTAAATAATGAGATTTCTTTTGATTCTGCTGCATAACAGCAAGCAAAACAAACCTTGACCCCCAAAATCCCCCCAAAAATAGCGACCGCCCCCCGTGGAAAAACAGCCCCCCCCCAAATTAAATTTAAATAATCCGTCTAATAATAAGTCGTTATTAGACTTATTAAAACGCTGACCCCCGCCGAGACCGCCCCCCGTGGAAAAACAGCCCCCCCAAAATTAAATTTAAATAATCCGTCTAATAATAAATTATTAGACTTATTAAAACGCTGACCCCCGCCGAGTTGCAAGCTAGAATTAACACGCTAGCTTCAGCGGTTCAAAATAACCCCCGTCTTGCTCCGACTATTCAGTCAATGAATAGTAAGACGCGGCCAAAAGCCCTGTTCATCATCTCTTGGAATCTCGAGGAACTTAACGACAGACCCCGACCTCGAAAATATTCTCACAAACTCTCCTTTGGCTCAGTTTAGTGCTGGGGATTTTAACGCCAAGCAGCGAAACTGGGGCATGAGAGCAACACATACCGCGGGTACGAGACTATACCAGCCCATTTCAGCCCTAGGGCTGTGTGGGATCTGGTAAAAAGTTGTACATCACTGGGAAACAAAAAATCAGCCACAGTTTTAAATATCGGACCTAACCTAATTAATCAGTTCTTTATTGATGTTCCACGCAGGCTGGTTGAAGCCCTTCCCGTATCTGTGATGGATCATCAGACAATTACATCAGAACCTACACAAATTCTATAGCACAGAGATTAAGTAACATTAACTTTTCACTTTCAGAAGTCACATACATTGAAATAAAAAAAATAAAAAACAAAGACTCTCGGGACGATTTCGGCCTTAATAGTAAGATTATTAAAAGAATAGTCAATGAAATAGTTTACCCCCTTACAAAACTTATAAATTTGTGTATAAAAGATTCAATTTTCCCATCAGTTTTAAAGATATCCAGGGTCGTGCCAATACATAAAAAGGGACCAAGTGACAATTTGAACAACTATAGACCAATCTCCATGCCTGTATTCTCTAAAATATTTGAAAATGCCATAAAGAATAGAATCACTTCTTATTTTGAAACTAATAATTTATTCAACTGAAATCAATTTGGTTTTAGAAACTCCCGTTTAACAACAATGGCTATAAACAAACTGGTCAATTCAGGATATGACGAAGGGGAATACATTGGGGCCTTACTCTGCGACCTGACTAAGGCATTCGACTGTGTCCCCATCAGATTGCTATTAAATAAATTAGTATACTACAACTTTGATACTAATAGTAGAAAATTAATTGAATCTTACCTTAGTAATAGACAACAATTTGTTGACCTAAATGGAAATATTTCGAACCTCGCAGAGGTGCTGTTCGGCGTTCCGCAGGGCTCAGTGCTGGGGCCGCTGCTCTTTTTGATCTACATAAACGATCTTGAGAGCTGTGACCCCGGTGCTGATTACGTGGTGTTCGCCGACGACAGTAACGTTCTTAAAAAGGGGAAGATGCTAGACGAAATCAAAGCTATTCTGGAGGAGACACGGTCGAAAGTCACCAGGTGGTTTACCTAACATGCTAAACCTTAACAAATCAAAAACGGAAATTATCTTTTTTTCTTTACGACCTCTTCTAGACCTGGAATCTTTAAAATCGGTTCGTTTTTTGGGGGTCCGGGTTGACCCCAAATTGACCTCTGGAACCCTCACATAAACCAATTATGCTATAGGGTCGCTTCGGGTGTTTTCGCGCTGAGGAACTTGTCAAGTGTGGTCTCTGAAAGGGTGGTTTTATCAGCATACTACATGCATTGAATCGAAAATTAGCTACGCCTTACTTGCATGGGATCACGCACCTAACATGAAAAGAGTATTTGACCTTCAGAGGAAAGCTATACGAGTAATTGCTAAAATTCACTATCAAGCTGACTGTAAACAGTTATTCATTAATCTCAAAATTCTGACAGTTCCTTGTCTCTATATTTTTCAATGCATAATGTATATGAAGGAAAATGTACCAAATTATTCTACACATTGGGTTGGCAACAATGCCAAGCAACGCACATGCGTTGTTAGTAGTGTAGGGAATCGGCCGTATAATGCCACAAGGCTAGCAGTCGGCCAGTCGGTACTCGGGGTCGAGATAGATAGTTAGCATAGTTAGGTTATATTAGGCTTTTGAATAACCATCGATTATTATACCCGAAGCATAATAAATTATCAAACCAATTCAACGTGTATTAATCCTACCACTCGGATATATAGCACTGGCGACGAGAATAAACGGAAAAGGTTAAAACGTGTGCACGTGGAAAAATAAAATGGCGACACCGAAGTTTGCAGAATTCCATCATGAAAAGGATTATTGGGAAATATATGAAGAGAGACTGGAGCAGCATTTCATGGCAAATTCAATCACCAACGACAAAATCAAGATAGCGATACTAATCAGTTCTATGGGTGTTGGAACGTATAAATTGCTGAGAGATCTATGCTTTCCGTCATTAGCTCCCAAGGAGAAAACCTATGAACAACTAAATGGGCTCTTGAAAGTACAGTTTAAGGCTCAAGTAAGTGTTTGGAGAGAGAGAAGAAAATTCTACCAAACTGTCCAAGGTGAAGATGAAACAATCTCGGATGATGAAATCTTCGGAAGTTGTAGTTTGTCCATCAAAGAGTGAAGATGTTTCGAGATATTTTACCGGGGTGGTCAAGAGAAATAAATCCATAAAAACGGGTCCGAAGCCCTAATGCAATAAAACATCTGTGTGCCAAGTGCTTAAATCATTTTAAATTACGGTTTATTAGTGGCAGTTAGATTTATTCAAAAAAGGAAAAATGGAATGTGACATTTGTGAAACTAAGCAAAAAACGGTATATGCATGTGATAATTGCAACAAGGGAGTATGTCAATCATGTAGTAATCTTTCAGTACCCGAATTAAAAGTACTAAACGGCAAGGGGGAGAGAATTTTAAAATCTAATTGTCAAAATTGTTTAAAATTTGATACCCACACGCTGTTATACAATTCAATAGAGGACAAAATAAGAATAATAGAAGGTAAAGATGAAATAATCACCCTATTAAAACAAAAAATTTCAGATTTAGAAACAAAACAAAACTCTAGAATTGAACATCCACTTTATAGCGACATCTTACAAAAGCCTGCATTAGAACCAACGAAATCAGAATACAAAGGAAGTAGGGTATGGTAGATTGACAGTTGTCCGGGATGGGGTCTGATGGCGGCAACATTTAACGCATGCGCGTTTCCGGTCCACCTGTGGCGTATCATTAAAATGGTAATAACAAAATGATTAATAAAATTTTATTTGACGAAAAAAATAGAAAAAATATTTAGATTCATATATACCTATAAGATACATTAAGGTTGGTGTAATAAAACAAGACAACTATTTCTTTTAATTATTTATTTAAATAAGGTAACGGAGGTGAAAGGGTCCTTAATGTAAATATCTGGTTAAATAACTAAAAAACACCTGTTATTATACATTAAAAAAATTGCAGAAAGCAAATTGTTTCAGATAATAAATACTGATAAAGGCAAAATTATTGCCAAAACGTCTACGTTAAAAAGTAAAATTAAAAAATGTTTCAGATAATAAATACTGATAAAGGCAAAATTATTGCCAAAACGTCTACGTTAAAAAGTAAAATTAAAAAAAAACCTTACTCTTTCTTCATGAACCAAATCACAAAATATAATATAATATAGTCCTGTTTATTATATATACCTGAATAATATCAATGAGATTTTTAGTATACAAGAAAATTGTCAAATGACAATCCATGCAGATAATACAAACACTTTATTTATTTATAGTATCAAAAACTTAACAAGTTAATTACAGATACATAAACCCCATTTCTAAAAGCTTATTCCTAAGCTATAATAAATATTCAATTAGCTCTAACTGATACACTTTGGAGAATCCAGAAACCGTAACCATTAATGATTGTCATATAAGATTAAAGGAAGATACTAAAATCTTAGGTGTGTTGTTGGATAGTAAAATGTCCTGGAAGAGCCATGTCCTGGAAGAGCCATGTCCAATATAGGTTGTAACCAGAAGGTGTTCCAGTTAGATTCACAGTAGGATAATTATCTTCAGCCAGGTTTTGACATGGTGTTTTATAAGATATTGCATAGGAACGTACCTGCCAAAAAATATAAGTTTTTTAATTATCTGTTTGGCACCTTTACCAAATTACATAAAAGTACCTATAACGTGATACTACTATGAATTTCTTTAAATGATTGAAGGTTTGGGACTTGCATTAAATTTATTTTTTAATCAATGGTATCTCCAGTCGTCCTCAGGTGAATATTGGGAAAACGTTTCATCATTCTAGAAACATCATTGTCTTCAATATTTAAATTTGAATTTCTTTGTTTATCGTACCTACACTCCCATATTTTATTACATTCTTTATGCATGGGGTTAAAAATTTTAAAAATAGATTAAACCAATAAAACATCTAAAAACTTTTATCGATCCATAATTTATTAACAAAGCAGCTTCCTCGGAAGCATAAATAATGCAGAATTATTTATTTTCATATTCGTAAGTACCTACCTACCTACCTACATATTTTCTAATATATTATGTAATGACCCGATACAATAGTTTCCAAACTTACATTTTTTAACCTGGCTACTTCAAAAGTAGGCACTACTGCAGTTGGGACCAATCTAACTTTCAATCTTAAAGTTCTGTCAAAGCAATCTTCAGAAAAATGCTCCAAGCAAAGAACTCTATTTCGTGTAGGATCCCAATCACTTCGGTTTACAATTTGCAACCATGCCTTTTTTCTTAGGTAATTATTTGGAAAGCTAAAAACCAATAAGTATTTTTAATTTGCTTTTCTGTAGAAATGGGGTAACCCAGTCGATTAATAAATAAATAATATTTTTCTGGTTTTATAAGACGAACGCCCATGAATGACATGCGAGGTTCGGAGGTTATGTGTATTTTGACATTAAATTAAAATAACATTTTTTTCCCCTACAGATTAAAAAACTTTATATATGTAAACATAAACTTACCGATAAAATGTAATGCCCAGTTTATTACTTCTTAGCGTTTGGGAGCACCCACAAGCAGCACAATTAACCATATTTATAGCTTATTAATTAACCCAGAATACAAACTAATTAAAATGTTTTAATCGCTGTCCAGCGCTAAAAGTATACTCCACTGTCACACAAAAGTAATTATAAGTTTACTAGAATTCGTTAAATATGGTTGTTAACTAATTAAAATGCAAAATAACTCAAAAACAGCAAAGAAATCAGAAATCACAGCTCGACCTGTCAGCCACGGTCAAACACCAAAACAAACATGGAGTCATATTGTGGTGTCTCAAAATGGCCGACTTCCGTCGGCCGATTTGTTAGGCGGTTTATGCAAAATCCTACTTCCTTTGTATTCTTATTTCGTTGATTAGAACCAACTCAACCAAAAAATGTACCTCATATTATAATAAAACCAAAAAAACAACAGAGCATTGAAAAAACTAAACTAGATCTACAGGAATATATTAATCCATCCGTATTAAAAGTTAGTATAAAAAATACACGAAGCATAAAAAATGGAGGAATAATTGTAAAGTGTCAAAATAGAGATGACGTGGAAACACTAAAAATCGCAGCTGAAAATAATCTTGAAAACTATGAAGTACATGTAACCAAAATGCGAAAACCTCGTTTTAAAATTATAGGTTATAAGGCGGGCACAGAAAGCAATTTAGAAAAGAATAAAATAGAGACTTACATAAGGGAACAAAATACTTTTATTGAAACCGATGACGAGTTATCAGTGACATTTGTAAAAAAACATAAAACAAATGCATCGTACACAATATATGGGGAATGTTCACCAAAATTGTTTCACAAATTTATGAAAGTAAATAAAGTGTTTTTATTGTGGGAACGATGCCCAATATATGAAGATATCGGGATCCAGCGCTGTTTCAATTGCCAGGAGCACTACCACAAAAATAACACTTGCTCTAATGACACTACATGTGAATATTGTGCAGGTATATAACCACCGGGTTCAAGAAGGCAATAAACAATTGAAAAAATGTATAAACTGTGAAATCGCTAATGATAAATTTAACATGAATCATAATATAAACCATGCAGCAAGTGACAAGGATTGTCCATCATACGAATATCTCGTCCAAATACTAAGAAGCAAAATTGACTATGATTATATGAGTCAAAATGGATTATAAGTCACAAGAAATCATAATATTGGAAGAATTAGAATCGTTGAATAACCAACCAATTCAAGAGTGTATAGACTGTAAACTTGTGAGTAAAAATATTGACATAAAAAAAAACTGCTAAATATTATTCATTTCAATATACGAAGTATAAATAAAAATTTTAATCAACTGTTAGTGTTTCTTCAGGCATATAATCTCTTAGTATATTGTGACATTATTGTTTTAAGTGAAGTGTGGCAAATCACAAACAATATCTACAATTTGAAAGATTTTAACATGTTTTATAGCAAAGGCGACTTTAACCAAAATGATGGTATGGTTATTTTTATTAAGAATACTTTAGATGTTACAAATTTTACTAATGGTAAGCTTGTTAAATCTGGTGTAACTTTAAGTAAAATTAATCTCACATTAAATAATGTTAGATATGGTATTACTTGTATATATAGGCCACCATCCACGGTTATTCCATCTTTTCTTGAAGATTTAGATGAACATATTATATCCACCAATATTCAAAATCACATAGAAGTTTTTCTAGGTGATATAAATATCAATTTGGGGTCAAAAACTGATGTTCACACAAATAATTATTTAGCACTTTTACATTCCCATGGTTTTCAATCACTTATAAATGGTTCAACACGAGTAACGCAAACTTCCAAGTCATGTCTGGATCACATATTTATAAGAAAAAATTTAATTAGTCCCACACTTACCTAAGTATGACACTTACATCCTTGACTCTGACCTTACTGACCATTTTCCAGTTATGATAAATTTTAATAAAGAGACAAATAACTTACAGGAATCTTCCAAGTTCATTACAAAAACTGTGACTAAAATCGATCATATATGTGTAGACCGTCTATTATCTGAACAGGATTGGGATTGTGTAGTAACAAACACGGACGTAGAAACTGCGACCAACAATTTTGCAACCGTAATAACAGAAATTATAAAAAAATCCGAGACTCAGAAGATTGTAAATTATAAAGAAATTAAAAAAATAAAACCTTGGATAACATCAGCTATCGTTCTATCAATAAAACATAGAGATCAAATGAAAAAAGCTTTAAGAAAAAAATTTAATCCCAATGACGAACAAAAATATAAAGATTATAGAAACACTCTGAATAAATTGATACACAAATGTAAATGCGAGTATTATAAAAATCAAATAAAAAATAATGAAAAAGACATAAAAAAATATATAAAGTAATTCACGACGCTACGAATCAAATTACAAAAAAAGACACGATAAAATTGCAAATAAAAGAAAATGATAAAACGTTTTCAAATAATACAGATATGGCAAACTATTGTAATAATTTTTTTATAAATATTGGCATTAATATGTTAGGAAAAATAAAAAAGCCAAGCAACAAATTTCAATTACAACATGAAGCAATTTCTTCAATGTTTCTAAAATCAGTACATGAAAATGAAATCATAAAGCAGATCAACAACTCTCTAAAAAATGACTGTGCATCCGGCTTCGATGGCATTCACTCTCGATTTATTAAACGCTACCACATATACCTCATTAGGCCATTAGTTCATATAATAAACTTAATTTTTAAAAATGGTGTTGTGCCTAGTAATTTTAAGACTACCCGATACATAAGTCAGGTGACAAAACTTGTATAAATAACTACCGACCCATTAGCGTTATAAATAATTTTGCAAAAATATTCGAAAAATGTTTAAAGGACAGACTTATAAATTTTCTACAAGCTAACAACATTCTCTCGAAAAATCAATTTGGTTTTACTAGTGGCTCGAGTACCTCAGACGCAGTCATAACTAACTAAAATGGTAACAGAAAACCTTGATAGCAATAATAAATGTCTCTCTGTATTTCTAGACCTAGCAAAGGCATTCGACACAGTACCACACGACTCACTCCTTGCTATATTAAATAAATATGGAGTAAGGGGATTAGCGTTGGATGTCTTCGACAGCTACTTAAGCAACAGGAAACAAATATTAAAACTTAATGAAACATGCAGTGAACCTCTAGAAGGAAAAATAGGAGTACCCCAGGGTACCGTATTGGGTCCGATACTTTTTATTGTATATATAAACTCTCTAACAAACATTAATATAGAAAACTGTAAACTGATTTCTTACGCGGATGATACGGTCGCTGTTTTTACTGGGTCTACGTGGTCACAAGTAAGACAGTCTACAGAAGTTGACTTAGTAAAAATAAAAAACTGGTTAGATTCTTTTAAACTAACTCTAAATGTAGATAAAACAAATTATATTGCATTTTCAATTACAGCCGCAAACCGTCCCAACTTTAATTATATTGAAACTAAGGAGCTTCGAATAAATGAAGTAGCATCTACTAAATATTTGGGCATTATTATTGACAGAAACCTAAAATGGGATCGGCACGTGTTAAGATTAACGGCAAACATTCGATCTTTAATATATAAGTTTTATATAAATAAGAGACATATTTGACAAAGAACTTTTAATAAATATCTATAAAACATTAATCGAGTCTTTAATAAGATATGGAATAATTGTATGGGGTGGCCTCTATCAAAATTCTCTAAATCAATTATGCGTAGTTCAAAATTATATTCTAAAAGTAATTAATAAGAAAAAAAAGAGATATCCGACACATTTACTATATATTCTGAAAACATTTTTAACGTTCGCAACTTGTATATTTTATTTACCTGTATCCATATTCATAAAACAACCAAATTAAAAAATTATATAAACCATTCTTATGAAACAAGAAGTAGAAATAACAAGCACCTACAAATACCAAAAAAAAATAGAAATTTAAGTCACAGATTTATAGATTATTTAGCACCTAAATTCTATAACATTATTTCAACTGAGGTAAAAACGGCTACAAATATTAAACAATTCAGCAAAAACTGTCGAAATTTTATTTATAAAAATCGGATAAAGTTCTCCTTCTTTTTAACATAAGTAAATATTAGTATGTAATAACTATTGCCAGATAATGTAATTTTATAGTTTTAGATCTATTGTTCTCTATTTTAATTATTATTTTATATTAATATTATGATAAGAATTTATAGATAGAATTAAGTAGTAATATCTGATGTATACTTCCTATAATTAAAAATAGCGCACAGACAGGTATTTACTTACCTAGGTGTGCAATTAAAAAATAGCATTGAACCATAAAAATATTTTAGATAAATGCACAATTATATTTTAAAAAATTGTAAACAATTTAAGTAATATATTATTATATTTTATTATATTCTACGCCAGATTGAAAAGCTCCGCAGTCAATTGCAGTTTTAATCAAAGCTTAACAAGTATCCTTGCACATCGTTTCGTTTGTGGACTCTCAAATGGCAAAATATATGATCGATTGTGCGAAGAAAGTCATGAGAAAAGCCTAGAAACCCTGGTTGAGTTGGCGTTGAAGGTGGAAAACGCGGCAAAAGAGGCGTCGCTATCGTGCGCAGGTGTTAACGTCATTGGAAGAAGCCAACATGGCGGTTCAAAGGGAAACGGAAATGGATGGGAGCAGCGCCCTCCTGCGAACCGAACTCTAACGAACAGAATGCAACACAGAAAAGGCAGAGGTTCAAGTTTTGGAGTGAATCAGGGAACGTACCACCAGCAGAGCAACAACCAGCATAGCAACAACCAGCGAGCATCGGGTCAAAATTCAGGAACGCAGTGGAAGTCAAAGATAAGTAATTCATTTGTCAGAAATGTCAATTCAAAATGTAAACATTGTACTTATTCTCATTTTTCGGCAAATTGTAGATTTAAAAATGCTAAATGCAATAGTTGCAATAAAATTGGTCATATTGCAAAGGCTTGCAACAATAGAAATGTAAATTTTGTTGATAAAGAAACCGATACCGACTCGATTAATGTTTGTGAAGTTTTAGGGGTGCATAGCAGTATAAAAAAAATGAATTTAAAATACAAGTAAAAGTAAACAAACAAAATATTGATATGCTCATTGATAGTGGAGCTAGCGTAAGTGCTTTAAGTAAGAAAACATTTTTAAAATATTTTTCTCATTTTAGCATCAAGAAGGACAGAACATTGCTTAAAGGCTATAATGGTACTCCATTGGGACCGGAAGGATATGTAGTATTGGGTGTAGAGTGTTGTAATGTCACAAAGCCGGTAAAATTCTATATCGTAAAGAGCGCTACTGTGGACATACTGGGCCGTGACTGGATTGAGACATTCAAGGTGAAGATTGAGCTAATGAACGTAATATCAATGGAAGATGAGGTTAAGAAAATCATAGATAGGTTTCCCGAGGTATTTACGGACAAAGTAGGTATCAGTAGTAAATATTAAACTTAAAAACGATGCTACACCTGTATTTATGAAACATAGAAACGTACCTTTTGCATATAAAAATTTAGTTTTGGAGGAATTGGACAGGTTGGAAGATGAAGGGATCATAGATAGTAGTAAATGGGCTACTCCATTGGTGCCGGTTTTAAAAGGAAATGGCAAGATAAGGTTATGTGCAGATTATAAGGTAACGGTCAATAAACATTTGCAAGATGTAAAATATCCACTCCCTAAAATCGAAGAAATTTTTAGTAGACTTGGGACTATGGGCCAATTTCGCCTGAATACTTTAGTTGATGACGACATCGACTGGGAAAACCGTGTAGAGAGACTTGCCTCAGAAATCCCAAGAATTTTTCTCCAACCGCCCCCTCCCGAAATACGCCCCGCCCCACAAATTCTGAGGAAGTAAAAACACAAATTCACATCACTAAACCCAAAAAAGCCCCGGGTAAGGACGCAGTCAGTAACACAGCGCTGAAAAACCTGCCGGATAACGTCATTGATAACATCGCAATGATCATAAACTTCATGTTTAAAAACCACGTATATCCAGACACGTGGAAAACAGCGATTGTAATACTGATTGCAAAACCTAATCAAAATCGCACTTTCCCTGAAAATTGGAGACCCATAAGCCTCATCTCGTCCATAGCAAAAATCTCAGAAAAAAATTTTCTATCCAGACTATGGGACATTCTTAACGAACTTCACATCATTCAAGATGAGCAGTTTGGCTTTCGCCACGGTAATTCGACCGAAGACCAACTTGCTAGACTAATCGACACAGCCACAGATGGTCTGCAGCACCAGGCCTCCACAGGCATGGTAGCTCTAGACATTTCCAAAGCTTTCGACAAAGTTTGGCACGACGGCCTCGCATACAAACTCCATTATGTTTATAATATAAACATAAATTTCACAAAATTCATTATTTCATACCTCAAAGATAGAAAATTCCAAACCCGTGTAAACGGCATTTTGTCAGACGTACGCAATATTAAAGCGAGCGTTCCCCAAGGTTCCCCAATTGCCCCAGTTTCATACATTGTGTATACTGCGGACATGCCAAAAACGCCTTTCGTCGAGCAATACCTCTTTGCTGACGATACGGCCATGACGTGCACCCATAAAAACCTTGCACACATTCAAAGATGTTTACAAAATCAGATCAACACGCTTATTGACTATTTTCAAAAATGGAAAATAAAAGTTAACGCTGAAAAAACTCAAGCCATTCTCATTTCTAACAAGAGAATAAACAACATCAATATCCAAAATCTTGAACTAGACAATACTGAAATACCTTGGAGCAACACCCTAAAATACCTCGGTGTCACTCTTGACAAAAAGCTCTCATGGGCCCCCCATTTTGACAATAAAATCAAAAGCGGAAAGCAAGCATTTGGCCGCCTATATCCTCTCCTGGGTCGCAAAAGCAAACTGTCACTTAAAAACAAGACGCTACTATACAAACAAGTAGTGCGCCCCTCCATACTATACGGAAGCATAGCATGGTGTCAAGCACCTAAAACACTAAGAAAACGTCTTCAAACACTTCAAAATAAAATTCTTAGGGCCATCACAAACGCGCCCTACTACATTAGGGGAGCGGCGATCCACCGCGACCTTAAAGTAGAAACAATTCAAGAATTCCTAAACAAAAGACATACTGAGTTTTTTAGGAAAAAACAGTTTCACCCAAATCAATTAATTCAAAATTCATTTCCCATAAATCCCGCCCCAAATCTGCTCATAATCCTCAATAGGAGCATAAATGCTCCAATTATACAATAACATAACAAAAACAACATCCTAATCGTCAAGCCATGCTTGATTGTATGACAACAAAAATTGATCAAACCCAAAAAATTTGATCAATTTAAAAAAAAAAAAAAAGTAAAAAAAATTTTTGAAAATAAAAAATTTCAAAAAATTACACTCTAGAGAAACACTAACGTCCCCCCCCAAAGGACAAATTGTCCTTTAATTTTCAGAAAACCCAAAGTGTGTAAAAGTGCTCAACGGCACTAACACGTTAAAACCCAAGAAAGAAGAAGTATATATAAAGGAAATAAATTTTCAAAAATTGACTTACAGATGGCGTATATGCAATTCTCTGTGAATGAGGAAACTAGTAAAATTTTAACATGGAACACGGAACGTGGACTTTATAGGGTTTTAAAAATGCCATTTGGGCTAACATGTTCTAGTAGTATTTTTCAGAGAGAAATAGAAATTTTGTTTAAAAGTATGGATTTTGTTTCAGTTTTTGTGGATGACATAGCGGTCCCAGGCAGGACAAATGAAGAACACATGCAGAATTTGGAAAAAGTAGTAGCAAAGCTGAAGGAGGCAAATTTAACTGTAAACAAGGACAAGTGCTCATTCTTTCAGGATGAAATTGAGTACCTAGGATATACTCTCACAAAGGAAGGTCTCAAGAAAACGAAAGACCAGGTAAAGGCGATTGTGGCAGCACCACAACCTACCAACATAACTGAGGTAAGATATTTCATTGGACTTGTCAACTATTATCACAAATTTATACCAAATGCAGCTAAAATCCTTTCACCAATTTATGAACTGCTGCGAGCAGGAAAAAAATTCAAATGGTCCGTAGATTGTCAGCAGGCATTTAGAAAAATCAAAGAAATTATAGCCTCGGATAACTGTATTGTTCATTTTGATCCTAGTTTACCCATTATTGTGACAGCAGATGCGAGTCAGAATGGTATTGCTGGAACTCTAAGTCACATGATTGACGGTCAGGAACGCATGGTTTTAAGTCTATAAATTTTTGTTTACAGTCATCCCTATATTTTAGCCCACCCAAGATCCTAACAGCCCTTCGTTGCAGGGAAAACACCCTGCGCCAATGCGGAGCGTGGCCCCACGCCACGATGGCATAGGACATCACGGAATGACAAAGAGCAAAATAGGCAGTGCGCAGTACACTCTCAGAAACTTGCGCCACTAAAGTGCGCAATACAAATATTGCACTCTTCATTTTCTTTGCAACACTATCTATATGGACGTCCCATCTCAGCTCAGTATCCAGCCTGACCCCCAGGAAAGTCACAGCATCTCTACCAAATATTACCGTGTCCTCTGGAATTTCTCTAAGGGAGAAAACCATATGACTGGTCTTACTCGCATTCAAAACCAGGCTATTTTTATTAAACCAATTTTCAGCTCTCGCTTCCATGTCGCAAGTATCTACCACAAGCTCACTGAATTCATGTGACTGTGTTGAGATTGTGTTGTCGTCGGCAAAAATGTCAAATTGTTCATGTTCTGCGATATTTGGAAGATTGTTAATATAGATAAGAAAGAGAAGTGGTCCCATTACTGATCCTTGTGGGACCCCTGTAGTTATTTGTCCCGAAGCCGACAACACCCCACCCACAGACACTTTTTGGGTTCTGTTTTTTAGATATGAACTTAACAAAGCTATGCTTTTTGGTGTTAAACCATAATAAGTCAATTTTTTTATTAGCAGTCCATGCGACACGCAGTCGAAGGCTTTACTTAGGTCACAAAACACCGTGCCAGTGTGCTTTTTGTCCTCAAAGCCCCTCATTATGTATGACACAAGGTCTAATATGCCTGACAGTGCTTCGCCCAACCCTGAACCCAAACTGTTGTTCATTTAGTAAATTGTTCTCTACAAGATATGCAGACATCCTGGCCATGCACTTGTTAATAATCTTGGAGAAAACTGGCAGGAGAGATATCGGCCTATAATTAGATACATCACCTCTCTCGCCCGTTTTAAAAACAGGTATGACAATAGCCTCCTTAAGGCAATCAGAAAATTTACATTCTTTAATACTTAAGTTAATTATTTTTGTTAGAGGTACCACTATATGTTCCCGTATTGTCTTAATTAATCTAACATTAAGCCCGAATACGTCCCTGGAATCTTTGTTTTTTAAT
Organism: Polydrusus pterygomalis; assembly: GCA_963969555.1. Lineage (NCBI taxonomy): Eukaryota > Metazoa > Arthropoda > Insecta > Coleoptera > Curculionidae > Polydrusus > Polydrusus pterygomalis. The sequence goes on along the minus strand of OZ018381.1, from coordinate 2,555,292 downwards.
TTATCAATAATATCCCTGACCTCATTTATTGTTACTTCTGTGAAATCAAAATGTTCAGTTGGCGCATAGGAGGGCTGAAATGGGACATCCTCTACAGTATAGTGTCCATTCTTTAGTATATCATTGGCAGCGCCCAAAAAAAAGTCGTTAAATTCATTGGCATGTATGCCGCATTCAAATGAAGAGTCTTTCGGTCTATTTTGGTTTATTATGCTCCAGATGCCTTTTGATTTATTTTCAGAATTAGAGATTTGTGTATTATTATAAGATCTTTTGGCCTCTTTTATTGCTATTTTGTATTGTTTTTTAAAATTATTTTTTTTGAGTTATAAGATATGGTAACTGATATTGGTCACACAGTTCCTGCAAGAAATGCAAATGTTCTCGCATTTCTCTCAGGTCCCGGTTAAACCAAGAGAACATCTTTTTTGATTTATTTATTTTATATTTTTTTTCTGGAAATGATTGTTGGAACGCTTCCTGAATTACATTACAAAAGATTAACATAGAGGTATCCCACAGATGTCTGCCAGCAAATTGGTGCGTTGGGCAGTATTTTTATCAACATTTAAGTATAATATTGAATATATAAAAGGGGCTAACAATGTACTTGCAGATTACATGTCCAGAGCGTCTTTGCCAGCTAAGAACACCACGGAGGAAGTTGCAGAAAAGGCAACGTATATAAACTTCACGGAAACAATGAAAGATTGGCCAATTGACAATTATAAAATTAGAGAAGAAACAAGGAAAGACCCAGATCTTGCAATGGTAATGAGATATGTGAAGCAAGATAAATGGCCAAATCAAGTAAGTGAAAATTTAAAGGCGTATTTTTGCAGGAAGTCAGAGTTGTATGTGGATCACGAAGTTCTAATGTGGGGCCACAGAATAATTATGCCCAGGATATTAAGGAAAGACATGATTAGGCTGTTTCACGCTGATCATCCGGGCATATCCAGATGTAAATCCCTGGCACGGTCAATTGTATTTTCGCCTGGAATAGACAAGGATCTAGAGAACTTTATTAAGGATTGTATACCATGTCTTAGAACAAGACAAGATCCACCAAGAATAAAAGATACAAAATGGCCAGAGACAAAGGAGCCTATGGAGCGAGTGCACATAGACTTTTGTGAAATAAAAAACAAAGAGTGCTTAGTAATGGTGGATGCTTATTCAAAATGGGTAGAAATTTGTATCATGGAAACAACAAATGCTGAAAAAACTGTAGAAAGACTGAGAGAAGTGTTTGCACGATTTGGATTACCTAAAACAGTGGTATCAGACAATGGACCACCTTTTACCTCAAAATATCTGGAAAATTTCTTAAAGAAGAATGGAATCAAGCATGTGATGTCACCACCATACCATCCAATGAGCAATGGAGCCGCAGAGAACAGTGTCAAGCATTTTAAAAGAAAAATTAAAGCAGCATTAAATGATCCAAATAATAGAGGTGTACCGCTGAGCACCCTAGTACAGAGATTTCTAACGACGAATAGAAACACACCGCATGCAGCTACGGGAAGAAGTCCTGCTGAGCTGATGATAAATAGAAAATTAAGAACCAGAATAACATTGCTGTCAGAGCGATCATTAGAAACTGTTGTGGATCACTCGACAGATAACAACAAGCTTAGAAATTTCAGCGAGGGAGACTTAAGTATGGCAAGAGACTATACTAGTCCAAACTGCAAGCAATGGAAAGAAGCTGTCATAGAAAGAAAAATAGGCAAAACAACTTATTTATGCCGCACGATTGAAGGAAAACTATGGAAACGACATCTAAATCAAATTATTAGTAGAACACGGGGACATCTAACCTCAAAGGGAAGCAGCTCAGATATGGCTGATTATTCATACATCACCTTACCTATAAGTCAGTCTGTAACTGGGGGACATAGTTCAGGAGCGGCCGAAGTACCCACGGTAGCGCTCAATCCTTCGCGTTTGGGGGATGATTCAGGTTTGCCCAGTACTGCGGATACGGAAAGTCTTGATGGTTATACTAATTCTGTTTCTCTTTCCTTAGGTTCAAATACTGCGATGCCACCCCGATCTCCAGGTGAAGACAGGCCGACTAGTCAGGTCGTACCGACCAAAACCACACCTCCAGCCAGAAGAAGCGGTCGAGTAAGAAAACCGCCCCCTTGAAATTGGGGAAGGAGTGGAGAATAATGTTAATTAGTGGTAAAATTAGTTATAGAGGATTATGTTTTAAATTGTAAAATGTTAATTGTAAATGACGCCTGTATTCACCAGAAGATGATTTTAAATGTAATAATGTACGGTAAACGTAACGACGATGATTATAACTTTAATAATGTGATATACTCCTAAATGTAACGACGATGATTATAAATGTAATACTGTGATATACTTTTGAATGTAACGACGAGGATTATGACTGTAACACTGTGATATACTCTTAAATTAAATTTGATACTGTGATATATTGTTATGCATAAGGATACATTTTAAAATTATATTTATATGTAATGAAAAAGGGACGTAGCAAAATTTAAAAGTCAAATTTAGGAGTAGAATTGAAATTGTAAGTAGGGTCTGTAAATATGCATCACCATGCTTATGATACTTCCTTGTTGGAAAGTCAAGAGTCAAAAGGACTACAGTTAAGGGAAGTATAGCAACAATGCCAAGCAACGCACATGCGTTGTTAGTAGTGTAGGGATCGGCCGTACAATGCCACAAGGCGAGCAGTCGGTACTCGGGGTCGAGATAGATAGTTAGCATAGTTAGGTTATTAATTTGATATTCCAAAACTGCGTCCCTTTTGAATAACCATCGATTATTATACCCGAAGCATATTAAATTATCAAACCAATTCAACGTGTATTAATCCTACCACTCGGATATATAGCACACATGAAAATGTCCATGATTATTATACCCGAAACAGACAGCTAATTTATACTAACTATCATAGAATCAATAAAATCAAGACCGGTATTTCATTTTATGCACCGAAATTTTATAACCTACTGCCACCCTTGGTCAAAATGCTACCTACGAAATAATGTCATAAAACTATATCTAATCGACAAATGCTTATATTCACTGGAAGAATTTAATAATAATAATTTCTCAGACATTGAGTCTTATTTTAATGGAGATTAAATTGCAATTCTTACGTTATCTTTATTAATTTTTTAAGTATAACCTTTTAGGCTTTATACATTTCTTCTCTTGACGTATGTAAACAATTTCTGTGATAGCATGAATAAATTTATTATTATTATTATTATTATTATATACAACTTCGTCTCTAGAAATTTAATTTCCCCAATTATTCCCCAAGAACCGACCCACTCTGCCACAAACCACACGGCAGACATTCTTGACTTTGCTCTTACGAAGAACTTTCACTATGACGCAGTGACCACAGTTCTTCATGAGCTTAGTTCTGATCATACTCCTGTTTCATATTCGCCATAGGCGTAGCGAAGGATGAAATTCTGGACAATTTTCACACAAAAACAGATTGGAAAAAATTTAAAAACCATCTGGTCGACAAAACGACAGAAATACAAACAATCGACGACATAGTTCAATTAAATTCAGAAATTGACCAACTCACCACAGACACACAGACATCGATCTGTACTATCTGCAAACACGACAGTGCAAAAGAGCACTACAATCCTTTCATCCTCCTGCCATTTCCTTAAAAGAATGATCAGAGAGCGCAACGTCGTAGGGCAAAAACCACCCGGGCCTGAACCCTCAATTCAGTAGAGAAGCGTCACGCCTGACAAACAATATAAAAACCCTGATTCTGGAGTTCAGAGAACTGTGGGAAATCCACTTAAATTCACTAAGCCCAGAAGACAATTCAATCTGGCGCGACCAAAAATATTTCACAAAAAACAAATCGACCTAAGTGCCCCCTCTACACGGCGCAGGCGGAATGGTTTACTCGGACGAGGAGAAGGTACTCGCCTTCGCCGAATCACTTGAAGACCAATTTCGCCTGAACATCTCAGTCGATGACGACATGGGAAAACCTGTGTAGAGAGACTTGCCTCAGAAATCCCCAGAATTTTTCCCCAACCGCCCCCCCCCCCCCCCCCCCATCCTGAAATAACCCCCACTAATTCTGAGGAAGTAAAAGCACAAATTCATATGACAAAACCCAAAAAAGCCCCGGGTAAGGATGCAATCAAATGCCTCGGCGTCACTCTCGACAAAAAGCTCACGGGCCCCCCATCTCGACAACAAAATAAAAACCGGAAAGCAAGCATTTGCGGCACTTTACCCTCTCCTAGGCCGCATAAGCAAACTGTCACTGAAAAGCAAGACGCTACTATACAACAAAGTAGTGCGCCCCTCCATACTATAATTATAGCATGGAGCCAAGCTCCTAAAACACGCAGAGAACGTCTACAAACATTACAAAATAAAATTCATAGGGCCATCACAAATGCGCCCTACTACATTAGGGGAGCGGCGATCCACCGCGACCTTAAGGTAGAAACCATACATGAATTCTTAAACAAAAGGCACGCTTAGGAAAAAACAATTTCATCCTAATCAATTAATTCAAAATTATTTCCTTATAAACCCCGCCTAAAATTTGCACAGAGTACGCCATAGGAGCATAAATGCTCCTATAACTCAATAATAAAAACATTATTAAACATCAAGCAGGCTTGATGGTACGACAGGTTGATTGATTGCTGAATCAATTGGCCAAGACTGGCCAAACCTGGAAAATTTGGCCAGTTTCCAGGAAGGTGAAGGTTTTGGAAAATAAAACTTTTTCTTCTTGGAAAAAAAAAAAGGAGATTTATTTTCGGAAATCCCCCACTACAAAATCACTAACGTCCACCAAAAGGACAACTTTGTCTTTTTAATTTCAGTTTTTCAAAAGTGTGTTAGCCCAACGGCACTAGCATAATAAAAACAAGTAAGAAGAAGAGAACCTGTGCATATTCTGCTTAACTTTAATGTAAGTAAAAGATTGAAAGATATAGGCAGAAGGAAAGGTCAGTGAGCCAATCTCTCCGAAGAGGTGACGACAGCATTCACAATAGCCAATAGCCACCATAGCGCGAATACATCTTGTCTGAAGACCAGCATGGGTTGAGTGACCCTAAATGAGTATATATACTACCATATAGCATGTTAGATCAAAGTACCCATGATAAGCTGTTTTCAATACCTCCAATACATTTTTGGCATGATTTCTGATTAAATAGGTTGTTTTAGAAAGTTTTGCACTCAGCGCTGACCAGGTTAAACCAGGATCGAGATAGACACTGAGAAATTTTACCATTTTGTCTGTTTGCATGTCAGGGTTTAAAGGCCTTAGAGAAAAATGCATGTTCTGACTCTTTGATTCATTTAGACTCGGTCGATTGGACGGGAACCAACCTCCAATACTAGAATTGTGCTTGCTCAATAATGATATGTATAGGTTCAGTAGGATATATGGGTATAGGATTTAATAAATTTAGTGGTATCATCGGCAAAAAGTATTAGATCCCTCAGTGAAACTGGTAGGCCATTAATATAAATCAGGAATAAGATTGGGCTGAGTAGGGATCGAACCTTTGGGGAATGCCATGCATAATTCCCTGCTTACGAGATTTATCACCACAAAAGAGAAACAAACTCTACGATCTGATAATGATTAAATTAAAAGTAGGTATTGAATTGGGATTAAAGTGTTATTCCTAATAAGATAGCTTTTGTAGCAGGATATCATGAGACACGCGCAAGTCAAATGCCTTGGTTAGGTCGTAGAACGAGATATATAGAATAGATAGGTATCCAGACCCGCGGCAATGCTCTTCATATAAGAGAATTTATTGCAACAGAAGTTTTTTTTTGTTCGCAATCCATATTGACAATGAGAAAACAAGTTATTACTTTCAAAATAGGCATTAATTCGATCTTTTAATACTGACTCAACAATTTTGGAGAAACCAGGAAGGAGAGAGATTGGTCGAGTTTGTTCGGGTATCTATAGTTATTGAAATAATCAATAGAATAACCCTTATTGTTTTTAAATACAGGCAGCACTTTGGCAATCTTAAGACATGCATCAGGAAATACACTCGAAGATATACATTGATTAATGAGATTAGTTATAGCGGAGATATTATTTTAAGTTTTTTAGGGTTTTTACAATTTTTATATTAATATCAAAGCAGCTATAGTCTACTCTTATACTGTTTTTAAGTTGATTTATTCTTTGTCTAATATTGTAAGCTGTTGGTTTAAAAGAAAAATGTTCGTTGGTAAGATATATGCCCTTAGGCATTCAGTAAAATGTTTATCTGTCGCTGGAAATTTATTAATTTTTTAAAACCACTTTAGCATACAAAAACTGTCCTAGAGTCCTAGTCAATATCACTCAAAAAACCAGTCTTAACAAATTCTTGCAAAATAATAAACGCAAGTTGTAGAAAAAGATTAAATTAAGGGCTAAAAGTAAAAATAATAGGTATACAGTTCATTATCTTGTTATTATATTCCTCTTTTTCAATTCTTAGGTTCTATATCCGAACCAACTTTCTGGTGTGCAATGCTCGACTGTTGCCCGGGAGCGAGAAGAGTTTAATCCTTTGTTGTGCTATCTTTCTAACTAAACTCCCTAAAATTTAAGTTAAAATAAACAATAGTCAGTGAATGTGAATAAAACTGAATAGGAAGAAAGAAAACTTGTGGGTGGTCGTAATAATTAAAATGCTGTAAAAGCAGAATTTACGATCACTCGTTGTGCTGGCGAATGGCGCGTACCGACCGCAGCCGACGCCATAAAGAAGTGAAGAAGAAGAGTTCAAGGTTTTTAATATACAACCATAACCCCAAAATTAAACTGTTGTCAAATAATTAAAACAAAAACTTACCATTTTTTTGTTTACAATAAAGTCCCCAAAAGAGTTGATCTATTTTTTGTAAAATGTACAACACGTTTCCTAATGAAATGAAGCAAAATGTGTTAAAAGATATTCAAGATAAGTATGGAAAAGATTTGTTAGATGTGGCAAAATGTACCCAGGTGTTCAACAGCCTTTTGGAACAGAAAAAAGCCATAGAACATGAGGTGAATTTTACCATTATTTTTACAGCAGAAACTACGTTCAGATTTATAACTTGGAGAAATAATTTCATAACTCTGGAAATTTAGATTCAATTGCTTGAGTTATTTTGTTTACATTTACCTATTTAGGTACAGTTAAATACTTTTGATATTCTTTCTTCCCAATTCCAGGGTAATAAATTTAGCAACCAAATAAATATTTACCCTCGTATTTACCCAGTTATTATCTACATGAACATCGCTTAAAATAGTATGCATTGTGGGGTCAGGGTGACCACCTCTCCGGTTTTCACCCGGAGTCTCCGGTTTTTTATACTTGACCTCCGGGCTCCGGTTTTTTTAGTAACATCTCCGGTTTTTAACAATTTTCGTATTTTTCTTAATAAAAAACTTTAAATTCTTTTAAATTTTAGCAAGTTTAATGCTTTCATTTACCTTACCTACCATTGGTTAGGAATTTGTTTTCTTTTTATATTCTCTTTTGTATTTAAGTAGGTAACTTACTTAACGTGATTTTAAAATTTATTTTATGTTTGTGTTAACTTTTGACTAAGAGTTTGTTTGTTATTATTTTTTTTAATTTGGACCTAAAAACTTATTTTGGAATTTATTTAGATGTGGCAATTATGATTAATAAAAATGTTTGAAAACAATAATCCTTACCTGGTTAAAGAACTACCGCACCGCCCATAATAATTATTGGTTTTTAAGGCAGTTCCTGACGTATAAATAAAAATATTTTTTTTTATTTCAGCTTTTATTGTTGCTATTAAAGTTGTTGACCGTTACTCATAGAATCTCTAGGTTTTGATAGCCCAAAAAAGGGCGTGGCACCCAAAAAATTTTGCCTGCGGCGCATTTTTACCCGAATTTTAAAAAAATTAATATCTCCGGTTTTCAACTGGATACAAGGTGGTCACCCTGTGTGGGGTGTAGTCGAAGAAGTAGCCTATGATCAGAAATTTAAGTTATAGTTAAGTAATTTCGTAAAGTAATTTCTTAAAATTGTTAGGCTCTGGTGTCATATAAGGTCGGTCGAATTTCTTCCTGTTTTTGGGTTTATTAGAAAGATAACATTAAATGAAACAATTTAGTGCAAGAAAAGTTGCGGATAAAGCAATTTTTTTAAAATTAAAGCAATTTTTTATATTTAAACCTAAGGTATCGTATCTTATCTAATAAATACAATATCCACAATAATTATTATCAATTTACGGTCCTAAAAGATCAATATATAATATAGGAGAATCTATATTACCAAAAAAAGGGTCTGGTGTCATATAAGGTCGGTCGAATTTTGATAGTTTTAAAATTTTATCATATAGCCTAAGTTGTATAGAACAGGTTAAAAGCAAAAAAATTGCGGATTATACACTTTTAACGCGAAAAATTAATAATAAACTATTTATAAATTGACATTTTTACCGAAAATATAAACCCTTTATTTTTCTGTGCCGAAAATGTCAATGCGAGAAGTCTCCATTATTTGACTCAATACTTACTGTGTTGCCACGTTGGACCAATTTTCATGATTTGAAAATAAGGATACTATTTATTATTTTATTTTATTTATAAACATCCTTGGGCTACGCAATAGAACGCCGGCTACACGTTAATGGTAACACCTTTATGCAGTAATGGCATCATATAATAGCGTTGCGGGCTTCGCCCGCCCCGCAACTATTATAAACATCCTTGGGCTACGCAATAGAACGCCGGCTACGCGACGGCCGCTGCCGCGGCCTAAGTTACACCTATGGAGGACTTGAGGTAGGAGGCCGAACGCAATGCATTGGATTCGGTCCCAAATTAGCATCGGTAATTCAGCTTTACGAGTTGCCATAAGATGGCGCTCGTGTTCGAAGTGGGCTATCAAATAAATGGTTTCTTATGGACGCAATAACTATTTTTATTTAAATTAGTTCTTTAAGGAACAAATAAGGACTTTTATATAAATTTACACTTACTTTGTTATACTTATTAGTAAACTCGGCCTGTATAAAGTTCCAACAATGCTTCGTTTTTAAAATACAGGAACATACATACATACAACAACAACTGTTTGCTGACGACACTACATTACTCTGGCATGGTCCAAGCAGCGGATCCCTTCACGCCACCCTATCAAGTGACCTCCAGGCATTAATGACCTGGTTTTGTTCAAATCTCCTATCGTTGAATCCTAGTAAGACCAAAATCCTATGCTTTAAGGGTCTCATGGAGGACATATCAATTGGGTCCATCCCCATTTCACCTCAAACTAACACCACATTTCTTGGCTTAATCATTGACAACGATCTTAGGTTTGATCAGCACATCATTGGTCTCTCAACAAAGTTATCTTCGGGTTGTTTTGCTGTAAGAGTCATAACACAAGAGCTGGGCGCAGCAATCGGTAAGTCGGTATATTTGTCACGCCTTCGTTACGGGATCTGTTTCTGGGGAACGGCTTCCAACTATCTAACCCAGTCGCTCTTCATATTACAAAAACGTGCTCTTCGGTATATTTGCGGGGCAAAGCCCAGGGATTCCTGTAAACCACTTTTCATCAGAGAGAGCATTCTCACTCTTACGTGTATCTATATTCTGGAAGTCGCTAGCGCTACATACAAACATCGCCACAAATTCATGATGGAAAATTCTAGATATGTAACGCGTCAGGCGCTGAATTTGCGTCTGCCTATTCCCTCATCCACCTTAACACAGAAGTCTATTTTCTATGAGGGCATAAAGGTAGTTAATCACCTCCCACGCTATATTAGGGAGGCTGCATCACTGAATGTCTTTAGGAATCGCTTGAAGGGGTTCTTGATGAAAAGGGCCTATTACGGTATCTCAGAGTTTTATAATGATGTATTTTAACTATTTATTGTACCAGTCTGAATGTTTGTTACTATATTTATTTCGTTGTCTAACTTTATAGTATGTATGTATTACAATTTTAAGCTCTTTTGTTTTTTTTTTATTTATCCTTACCTGTACTCTGTTTCTGTAGAATTAGTGTAAGTTTGTGATAGTTTTATTCAGTGATTTTTTCCTTTTTGTATTTTTATATTAGCCTGGCTTTGTTAACAACAAGTGTACACTGTTATAACAATAAAGCATATTTTGACTTTGACTTTTGACTTTGACATTCTAGCTAGAGGGTTGTACCTTTGAAGCTAAAGAGACTTATTTGGCTGCGTTTCATCTCTGAAGAAGATCCTGTCTTACACCCCGACACAAAGCAAAACTCTACTTTTATAAATTGTACCATTATTCATTATAAATATGGAAATTAATTACAATACAGCGTTATTTGCCTTGTCTTGCCTTCAAACGTTATTTGTTATTTCGAAAAATAAAATGTCAATTGTCAAAAGTAAAAGTTAAAAACTATGGAGGATCTAGTTTTCCATATTAAAAACGAAGAAGAAGAAGACTACATCAGCCCACTTCGGACGCGAGAGCCATCTATCGGCCAATAGCGAACTAACCAAAAAACCGGGACAGAAATTGAAAATGCTGCCATTGTCGATCGGCCTCCTACCCTCTAGTTCTCCATAGTTACACCTTTATGCGGTAATGGCATAAAGTTTATTTATTACATTTATTCAAAATTCAAATTCAAAACTTTATTCGAGTATTTGATACAAATAATATCATTCCTTACGTCAGCAGGTACCTTGTATAAGGACTAAAAAATTTAAAATAAAATAAAAAATATATATAAAAAAATCTACAAAGACAAACTTTACTTAAGTAGTACGCGAGACTAAAATACACATTAAAATATCATAGGACTATTCAGAAACTCGTCCATGCTATAAAAGGCTTTACTTAAGAGGAAGTTCTTAACCTTATTTTTAAATTGATTTTCCCCAAGCAACTTGACACTATCAGGTAGCCTGTTGTAGAAGGCTGGAGCATAATAATTTACTGAGATACGGCTCCTATGTAGTCTTAGAAATTCCAAACGAATTTACAAACCCAAACAAATTTAAAATTACACTTGGCAACACAGCTTTGTGTCTTCATGAATCCACTAAAAATACGCCGAAAACCAGACAAATGGGGTTATGTTTATGTTTTATGCTGACGTTTGCTCTGGAATATTATAATAACATGTCGTAATCATTATGCTGAAGTGAAAAATAGCTTAATTTTAATTTTTTTTTGGGGCTCTTTGAACATATAAGGTTACAGAGTTCCTTGTCCTATGTGGTGGTACATTGAGATTTATTAGTCCTAGTAGGTGAGGGTCATCAATCTGATTATGCAGTAATCTGTGCAGAAACATTAATGATGTTATAACTCTGCGACATTCCAAACTCTTAAGGCCATGGGTAGTCATAATCTCGGTTTTTGGTATATCAAATTGATAAACTCCAGTTTCTTTGTAGTACATGTATCTTAGAAATTTGTTTTGTATTTTTTCTATTTGGTATGTGTGGTTTTTATAATATTGATTCCAGATTATCGTCGCATACTCCAGGATACTTCTTACGTGAGAAACATACAGTGCTCTGATACAGTCTTTATTTGTAAACAAGGTACAGTTTCTGACGATGAAACCGTACATCCTTGAGGCCCTCCCTGTCACTGCTGCTCGAGGGGTAAACCACCACCCAAAATTTGTACACTGATTTCCAATCTGCGAAAATACTTCTGGTATTTCTATGGTAATGTCAAGTATTGCCAGGTATTTCCATGTGTTACCAAAATTTGGTAATACTTGGAATTACCATAGAAATACCAGAAGTATTATCGCAAATAGGAAATCAGTGTACAATATTCTATTATATTTCTAGATATTTCTAAATATTCCCTTATATTTCTAGGTATTCCCAAATATTTCCTTGTATTTCTAGGTATTCCTAGGTATTACCAAGTATTCCTTGTATTCGCACTTATTCTATAAACCGCTCGCAAAATCACCGAAAATATTAAACGTCAATATTATTCACTTGGTTGGGACAACCAGACAAATGACCTGATCTCAAGGTTGCACAGTCTCTGTGCTTTACTGCGCAGACTACGAGAAGTTGTATCTCTGGATACTCTTAGGCAGTTTTATTATTCCTCTGTACACTCTGTACAATCTATTCTAACTTACAGTGTTATGTTTTGGGGCTCTTCTCGTGGTGCTGCCGCGGTTTTTGTAGCACAAAAACGCATTATAAGATGCATACTGGGGCTTCACCCTCGTACTTCATGCAAACTATACTTTGCAGAGCTTGGCTTTCTAACCCTGCCATCTCTATACTTTTTGTCACTAGTAACTTTTGTAAAGAGATACCCTCACCTCTTTTACACAAACTCGCATCATTATACGAATGACATGACTGTGGTTACTCGGGTTAGGGCTGATCTAAGTGTGCCCTCACATAACTCAACTTTCTATGAAAAAACACCGTGCTATATGGCCATCAAGGCATATAATTTACTACCTATTGATTTGCAATCTGAACCAAACTTAACCAAGTTCAAAAAAAATACCACCAAATTCTTGCTGGAAAAGTGTTTATACAATTTTAAATTTGATGTTTATCCATTGTAGTGTTTGTCATTGTGTTCTGTAACTGCTTCTTATTTTATTGATGAAGATTTTTAATCTGTACTTCTGTCCAAACAGTTTGTTTTATATTTTAAATGTATTGTTCATGCGTGTATTTTTTGTTTTTTTATAAGTGCTTTTAGTTTTACAGAACAAAAAAGTTTTAATATTTTTAAAAAAATGATGTTTATTTAACTATAGATCGTATTATATAAAATTATATTTATGTAGGAATCTGACCTGCACTGTTCAGCTCCTTGACGTTGCTGTGTCTATTTAGATCTTGTTGGCAATAAAGATATTATTATTAATAATAATAATAATAATAATAATAATAATAATAATAATAATAATAATAATAATAATAATAATAATAATAATAATAATAATAATAATAATAATAATAATAATAATAATAATAATAATAATAATAATAATAATAATAATAATAATAATAATAATAATAATAATAATAATAATAATAATAATAATAATAATAATAATAATAATAATAATAATAATAATAATAATAATAATAATAATAATAATAATAATAATAATAATAATAATAATAATAATAATAATAATAATAATAATAATAATAATAATAATAATAATAATAATAATAATAATAATAATAATAATAATAATAATAATAATAATAATAATAATAATAATAATAATAATAATAATAATAATAATAATAATAATAATAATAATAATAATAATAATAATAATAATAATAATAATAATAATAATAATAATAATAATAATAATAATAATAATAATAATAATAATAATAATAATAATAATAATAATAATAATAATAATAATAATAATAATAATAATAATAATAATAATAATAATAATAATAATAATAATAATAATAATAATAATAATAATAATAATAATAATAATAATAATAATAATAATAATAATAATAATAATAATAATAATAATAATAATAAACAGTCTTTATTTCAAAAGTATGTTACATTAAGTTATAACATAAAACGAAATAACGTCAACAAAAGAATAAATAACCAAAACAACAATAACGTTCCTAATTCTACAAATTTCTGACGTATTCAAAATATTCCATAACATTGTAAGGCTCAATAGTTACCAGCAATACAAATAATTTCTTTTTTAACTTATTAATATTATCAATTGCCTTTATAGTTGCTGGTAAAGAATTAAAAAACTTTACACAGTTATAGTATGCTCCTTTTTCAGTAATTGTTAATCTATGCCTAGGATAATTGTAGTTGGTATGTCTAGATGGATATATGGTTTGTGGAGCACTCTTTCTAAATAACTCTCTATTTTTGGAAAAAAATATTATACATTCCTGTATATAAACAGCAGTTACAGTTAACAATTTGTTTTCCCTGAATTTACCTCTACACGATTCTCTAAATTTTAGCCCTAACATAATCCTTAGTGCCCTTTTTTTGACATACAAATAATTTTTCTACGTCCTTGCTATTACCATACTGAACTATACAATATCGGATGTGAGCCTCAAAAGTCGAATGATATATAACCTTCTTAGTTTGAGAATCTGTGTATCTTGCTAAGACACGAAGACTGTAACAAACTGCATTCAATTTTTGTCTAATATAATTAATATGGTGCTCCCACGACAAAACATCATCCAAAATAACCCCTAGAAACTTTGCTTTTTCAGATAAGTGTAACGTGTGATTGCCAACTTCTATTGTTTGTGGTTCTACCACACGAGACCTATTTGAATTAAATATTAATGTGTTTGTTTTGTTATTGTTTAATATTAATTTGTTTTTTGCAAACCAGTCACTTGCATCCATCATAATATTTTTAGTTTTTTCTTCAACCAGCATCACATCACTGTCACTTACCAATATATTTGTATCGTCTGCATAATTTGTTATTTTACACCAATCATTATAGCTTTTGGTTATTTCTGAGATGTTGTTCATATATATAATAAAAAGAATGGGTCCCAAAACACTACCCTGCGGTACTCCGATATTGACTGACACTTCATTCGAAAAAAAATTCTGATTGTCCTGTTTTATTAACACTTGTTGTTTCCTACCAGATAAGTAAGATTTAATTAGATCCAGGGCTGTTTCTCTGATACCATAGGAATCTAATTTATTTAGCAATATGGTACAATTTAATGTGTCGTAAGCTTTTGATAAGTCCAAAAAGAGCCCTAGGGGGATTTGTCCTTTTTCCAATGAATCCAGTATATAGTGGATAAATTGAAATATCGCAGTTTGTGTTGACTTTCCCCTTATATATCCATGTTGTTGATCACCTAACAAATTATTCGACACAAAAATTCAAGTAAACGTTCAGATATCACACTTTCAAACACTTTAGAAAATGATGGAAGCAAGCTTATTGGTCTGTAGTTATCTATTACTGATTCATCGCCCTTTTTAAAGATTGGCACAACAATTGCATTTTTAAGACTGTCCGGAAATATGCCGTACTTCATAGAATTGTTAACTATATAACAAATAGGTTGTACAATTTCTCCTATAACGTATTTTATCAAATTGGATGATATTTCATCATGTCCACTACTTTGTTTATTTTTTAGTTTTTTAACTACTTCAAAAATTTCTTTAGCATTAGTAGGGCGCATTTTTAATGAGTTTTCATTGTACTCTATCTCAGAACTGAATGGTATGTCATCCAAGCCCTGAAGCAGAGATGTAGCAGCATTTGTAAAAAAATTATTAAAGTCATTTGCAACAATAGTGAGATCCCCCTTTACTTTAATTGGCAGTTTAGATATATTTTTACCTTTTATTTGATTTACAACACACCATGTACTTTTTGATTTATTGTCAGAATTTTTTATTTTATTGGCAAAATAAGATTTTTTTGACTCGCATAATAAGTTATTATATTCTTTCTTTTTAGAATTGTATAGATTTTTGAAATGATTGCTTCTACTTCTTAAAACATACAAAACATCCAACTGATCCCTACATTCCCTTATCTCAGGACTATCCAACCTATACTTGGATTTGTTAAAGTTTCTTTGCGGTACTTTTTGTACAGGAAAACATTGATTGAATTTGCTCAGAAATAGGTCCATGAAAGTGCTCCACTGTTTATTTACTAAATGCGCTTCTAAAGAAAAAATTGAATGCCAATCTGTTTCAGAAAGAATATTTTTAAATTTTACTTTATTATTTTTACTAAAATTTCTTCTTTCAAAAAAAATGTTTTTATTTTTGGTAATGCTTAGAGTTAATTTTTAAGCCGTATGGTCTGAGATAAAAGAATGCAAAACCCGAGATATCCTATCACCCTCAAAGTTTGTTAATATATTGTCTATGCAGCTTTTACTGGTATTACTAATACGTGTATAATCTGTTACAGTGTGTATTACATTAAAAGAATTAATTAGTGACAGTAGGTCCATTGTGTTTCTACTATTTGATTTAAAGTCCACATTAAAATCTCCTGCTACAATTAAAATGTTTTTATTTGCACATGATACCAGAAGTTGCTCCATTTTATCCATAAATAGTCTAAAATCCCCATTTGGTGGTCGATATAAAGAAACCAAAAGAATAGTATTGTTTTTAACCTTGATTTCACAGCCACAACATTCAAAATTATTTTCTTCGCTCATTCCATTTATATCATCTCGTTTCCTACACTGAATATTCGTTCTTATATAAATAGCACTACCTCCATGCCTGTTTTCTAATTTCCTGCAGAAGCTTGTAGCTAATTGGAAACCTTCTATGCCATAGTTCTCTAGTTGTTCATATGTTTTCCAGTGCTCTGTAATGCAGAGTGCACTAGAGTCATTTTGGGTGTTTAGAAAATCTTCCAAAAGGTCTACAGAATTTCCTATAGATTGTAGGTTCTGATGTATTATACTGATTTGGTTCATATTTTTAACTGTGTTTCTTGTTTGTCTCTCTGTAACTGAATTTTGTTTGTTATTATAATATTTTATAAAAAATTGTCCGAGTAGTTTATTTGGCTTTTATAACTAATTAGTATTTTTTGGTATATCCGGCACTTAACATCCCGTGCCGAATGTTGACTATCTTCAGCTTTATATTTCATCTTCACACAGTTAGGGCATTTTAACATAGCTGCATTGCATAATTTTCCCTCATGATCATGTGCACCGCATTTATGACAACATGATTGTTCTCCACAATGCTTAGCAACATGTCCAAAACCAGCACAGTTGAAGCATAGTGCTAGGTTTAGGTGTTCCTGGACGTAGATTTTCATTTTCATTCATTCATTTACAGTGTTATGTTTTGGGGCTCTTCTCGTGGTGCTGCCGCGGTTTTTGTAGCACAAAAACGCATTATAAGATGCATACTGGGGCTTCACCCTCGTACTTCATGCAAACCATACTTTGCAGAGCTTGGCTTTCTAACCCTGCCATCTCTATACTTTTTGTCACTAGTAACTTTTGTAAAGAGATACCCTCACCTCTTTTACACAAACTCGCATCATTATACGAATGACATGACTGTGGTTACTCGGGTTAGGGCTGATCTAAGTGTGCCCTCACATAACTCAAGTTTCTATGAAAAAACACCGTGCTATATGGCCATCAAGGCATATAATTTACTACCTATTGATTTGCAATCTGAACCAAACTTAACCAAGTTCAAAAAAAATACCACCAAATTCTTGCTGGAAAAGTGTTTATACAATTTTAAATTTGATGTTTATCCATTGTAGTGTTTGTCATTGTGTTCTGTAACTGCTTCTTATTTTATTGATGAAGATTTTTAATCTGTACTTCTGTCCACACAGTTTGTTTTATATTTTAAATGTATTGTTTATGCGTGTATTTTTTGTTTTTTTATAAGTGCTTTTAGTTTTACAGAACAAAAGTTTTAATATTTTTAAAAAAATGATGTTTATTTAACTATAGATCGTATTATATAAAATTATATTTATGTAGGAATCTGTCCTGCACTGTTCTGCTCCTTGACGTTGCTGTGTCTATTTAGATCTTGTTGGCAATAAAGATATTATTATTATTATTATTATTATTATTATTATTATTATTCTTATTATTATTATTATTATTATTATTATTATTATTATTATTAGTATTATTATTATTTTGAAAAGTTAATCTTGGAACCGTTTTTGCTACACAAAAAAAATATAGCTTAGAACAATCCGATCCCCACTCCTCGTATTTCCATATGTATTTCCAAGTACTCCCATATATTTCCATGTTTTTACAAATATTCCCTTGTATTTCCAAGTATTCCCAGATATTTCCATGGATTTCCTTTAATTTGTACACTGATTTCCAGGGGTGGTTTACCCCTCGCTGCTGCTATATGAGACCTAACTGTAAGATGGGAGTCAAAAATTACTCCAAGGTCTTTCATTTCTGTCACTCGAGTTAGGGGTAATCCATTAATTATGTAATTGTAATCGACAATAACCTTCTTTCTGCAGTAGCTGAGCACAAAGCACTTGGCTACATTAAAGTGCAACATGTTATTTTTGGACCATTCATATATTTTATTTAGATTTTCCTGGATAATAGAGCAGTCGATAATTTTGCATATTTTTAAATAGAAGAAATACTTGGTTACTAAGATAATAATAATAATAATAATAAACTTTATTTTTCATATTGTGTTAATAATATTATATCGTAAAAATAACATACCCAACACAAAAGAAATGAGGTCAAAAGGGAAATAAATACCACAAATCACAACAATTATCCTACCCTATACCTGCTCAGTCAATGGAATATGGTTCTAGTTCAATTAACAATTTTCTTACAGACTTTTTAAAAATTTTCTGACATTTATTAATGATTTTTACATTGTTTGGTAGGTAATTTATTGAAAAATCTCAGGCAAATGTAATAAGGACTCTTCTCAGTCAATGTTAAACGGTAAATTGGGTAATCAACATTTACTGTTTTTGTATTATACACATGAAATACCTGCAGTTCAAAACTTGTTCGGTTTTAAAAAAATAAGATTATTGCTTCATATATATATAAAGCAGATGCAGTTAAAATACCTTCGGCTTTAAACATGCCTCGACAGCTTTCTCTAAAATGCATTTTTTTTTGGTCAACCAGTTAACCCGAGAGTTAAGGGTCCATGCAACATTTTTCACTGTGGAGCTTTTTTCTGTAGTAATTTGTTAAATGCAATGGCCGAAAATCACAATTCAGGTCAATAACAATAAAAATTCATGAAAGCTGTTCCTTTAAGAAAATCTTGGTGGTGCCTTGATTCATTAATCGCAGTTTTGAATTTATATAATAAAAAACACTATTTTAACAAACTGTTTTTTTATTGTGTAAGTTTATTTATGTAGTTGTTGCTTTAGTCTTATTGTGCTGTTGTTTAATACTGCTTAAAACACTTAGTTAACAATTTTTATTTATGCTTACATATTATTGTTTATATAAGTACAGGGTATTTGAGAAATTGTAGAAAATTTCCAGTAAAAAAAAAACTGAAAAAAATACCTACTACAAGTTCAGATTAACTTTTTTCGTATATACCTTCTCTTCGGAGATATGGGCTCTCAAAGAGCTCCAATGAAATCAAGTTTTTTGTTTATTGAACCACTAGGTTATTCCAAAAGGGTAAAATCTTCAAATTACTATCCAAAGTGTTAATTACTCATAGCTGCAGGGACGGACTAGCTGTGACACTCATGACCCCATTTTGTTTTTACACCCGGATAAGACCTTGGACTAAAAATTAAGTACTTTTCATTCATGTGGCTAATCCTAACCGTTTTCTAAAAAAACATTTTATTTACATCATGTAGGTAAGTATTAATATTAAGCAGTTACATAAGGTTAAGTTTTTATTGAAACTATGTTAGTTGAATGTCGAACATTTGATTGGAACAAAGATGCATCTTTTATCGAAATAAGTAAGTAGGTACGCCAAATACATGAAGTAAATACAATGACGTTTTTTCGAAAACGGTTAGGATGAGCGACACGAATGTAGAGTACTTAATTTCTAGTCAATAGTTAAAGGTATGTAACAAACATTATCCAAAGTTCTTATCACACAGGGTCTAAGAAAAATTGGGTCAGCTAGTCCATCCCTGCAGCTGTGGATAATTCAAAACACTTTCTTGGATAGTAATTTGAGGGGTCTTATCTGGTATATGGTGAACCGTGATAATTGTAGCTTGGGGAAAACGTGGCTACCGGCATTTTTTTTTTGATTAATCAAAGTTTTGTATGATCTTTAATTGAATCCATTTGCTTGCTAGTGTCTACTTTGAGCCTATAAAATTTTTTGCTCTCCGAAAAAGGATGGCTAAATACGACAATAAGAGAGGAGATGCGATGTACGGGTCGTGCAATATGTCTGCATAATTAATTTCTTTTTTGATTGTAATATTCCAGGTATTTAGAACTTGACAACTGCGCCCTATTCTGCATAAGTATAAGCTATCTTACAATTTTTTTCTTTGTTTTTTCAGATGGGCATTTAAAGAAATACAGGGTCTGCCACTTTTGCCCCATATAAACAGGCCAATGTGGCAGCCCTTGTGATAACCTCAATTTTAATGGTAATACCTAGTGTTGTTTAGTACTGAAGTAAGGATTACTAACTTTCAAAATGTTGATTAATAAATCTCAAAAAGTATAAGGAATGTTAAAGTGATGTAAAAAGCAAATATGTTGTGCTGTTCCTCCCTAATGCCACTTTTTCCTCAGGAATACTCTCATACAAATGACAAAAATATATAAGAGACTAACAAAATTTAAAAAAAAATAAGGCCTGCATCTACATCCTGGGGAGTTCAAGTGTTTTAATTTCCGGCATAGGAACTAAAGAAGATTTCATATTCCCTAGTATTTTTTTTATTTAAGAGTTAGTTGTTATGACCTAAATGGGCATTTTATTTTTAAAGAGCACCATTAGCCACATTTACCACGGTTTACCCCTACATCATATTAAAAAGAAATAGAATATACCTGGTGGTTCAATAATTATGTGTAAAAAACTTGATTCCATTGGAGCTCTTTGGGAGCTCCGAAGAGGACGTTTATGCGAAAAAAGTTTATATAAACTTGTAGTATTCTTTTCGCAGAAGATTTCAAACTGATGTACTAAGTAACATAAAATTGAATAAGTTATCTGGTCGAAGTTGGTGAGAGAATTTCGGAATCTCCGTAGGTAGAGCGCTCGGCTGGTGATAGAAAGGTTCCGGGTTCAAATCCCCCAAATCATTGGAGAATTAATATAATAGTTAGTACGGGCTCTTTAAACATATAATAGATGGAGAGCTCGTGAACCCTCCGAGTAACGGTGTCCTGTAAGGCTAGTAATTTTTTTAGTAGTTAGTTGTAGCATACTAAGTACGATAACCACGACCTGGCAGGCATCAGCCCTGCACGTCATCAGCCCTTATATTTTTGAAAGTGTGAATAAAATTAGAAAAAAAAACTTGTCGCTGTAAACTTCAAATTTTAATATGATTTAGTTCATTTACTGTAAAGTATAAAAAAAAAATGACAGGCGATTTCAGCGAGCACAAATACCTGACAGGTGAATCGAAAGGTGTGCAGTATATGATTGAAAATAAACTTTGTTCTGTAAAGTTGAAATTTATATTATACATATACCGGGTGTCCACGGAAGGTGGCTCGCCCCTCTAACTTTTTTGTTTTTTAAGATAATGGAATAAATTTCGGGAGATTTGTATACCACATAAAAATGCATTTTTTGACAGGTGACTTAACATTCTGGAACTTCCGGTTTAACCGGAAGTGACATAAACTTTCGATTTTTAAATGGGACACCTGGTATATTTTTCCTTTTTTTGACTCCATATGACATTCTAAATACAACGATGTGTCACTTGTCACTTTTTGTCACCAAGAAAATATTTTTTTTTTCAAATTTATTGTTTTATCTAGAGGGCTATGAATACCTTAAAATCACTTATTTTAGTTCTTTAATCTTGGGAAAAATACAATTTTACTATTTTTGGTCCAATGCCATGTGCTGTGTAAAATTTAATCTTAAAAGTTGTATAACTCATTTTTTTTAAATGGCAACATGGTGGCTCGTCGGGTTAAGAAAAAAGAGGATTTTATTACGATTATTTTGATACCATACATTATTAGGTTTTAGAAAAGCTGCCATTAAAATTTTTTAACAAGTTCCTAAAATGAAGCATATTTTGAGAATAAATTTAGATTTAAATGCATCAAGTAGCCTGTGACCAGCAAAACCGATAAAACAAAATGATGCCTTTAAGAAAATTGACATGCAGACAGCTTCTGCTAAAGTAAATTAGTTTGTTGTTTAAAAAACATGGAAAATAATAGTTTTACAAGAAGTGAAAAATTTGATATGTTATTATTGTCAGGCTTATTTCGCATTTTCGGAACCAGTTTTGGGTACCTAATAGTGCCGGGTTGGATGACGCCGATTAAAATATCTTTGTGCGTAAAGTCGTGCAGTATCGGTTGAATTCTTTCTACATTCTCCAAACACTAATAACATATCAACTTTTTCACTCCTTGTAAAACTATTATTTTCCATGTTCTTTAAACAACAAACTAATTTACTTTGGCAGAAGCTGTTGGCATGTCAATTTTCTTCAAGGCATGATTTTGTTTTATCAGTTTTGCTGGTCACAGGCTACTTGATGCATTTAAATCTAAATTTATTCTCAAAAGATGCTTCATTTTAGGAAAGTTCTAAGTTAACTTTTTAAAGTTTTTTAATTGCAGCTTTTCTAAAACCTAATAGTGTATGGTATCAAAATAATCGTAATAAAATCCTCTTTTTTCTTAACCCGACGAGCCACCATGTTGCCATTTAAAAAAAATGAGTTATACAACTTTTAAAATTAAATTTTACACAGCACATGGCATTGGACCAAAAATAGTAAAATTATATTTTTCCCAAGATTAAAAAACTAAAATAAGTGATTTTAAAGTATTCATAGCCCTCTAGATAAAACAATAAATTTGGAAAAAAAATATTTTCTTGGTGACAAAAAGTGACAAGTGACACATCGTTGTATTTAGAATGTCATATGGAGTCAAAAAAAGGAAAAATATACCAGGTATCCCATTTAAAAATCGAAAGTTTATGTCATTTCCGGTTAAACCGGAAGTTCCAAAATGTTAAGTCACCTGTAAAAAAAATGCATTTTATGTCGTATACAAATCGCCCGAGTTTTATTCCATTATCTTGAAAAACAAAAAAGTTAGAGGGGCGAGCCACCTTCCGTGGACACCCGGTATATGTAATGGATAAATTGAAAGGTCATATAAGTACCTGCTTCCGTATAACGATTAAAAAAAAAAAATTCAGTTGTGATAAGGATTTATCCTCGTGAAGTCTTGTTCTACTATATTACCAAAATATTATTGTGTATGTGATTTTATTTTGTGCATTATTTCAAAGTGTAAAATTTAAACTATATATTAATTGTGCAGTTTTCGTTGCGCACTGTTATACCTTATATTATTATTTAAGTAAACAGTGTGCAGAATGGAATCCGAACACGTTATAAGTTTATTTTCAATCATATACTGCACAACCTTTCGATTCACCTGTCAGGTACTTGTGCTGGCCGAAATCGCCTGTCAATTTTTTTTTATACTTTACAGTCAATGAACTAAATCATATTAAAATTTGAAGTTTACAGCGACAATTTTTTTTTTTAATTTTATTCACACTTAAAAAAATATAAGGGCTGATGACGTGCAGGGCTGATGCCTGCCAGGTCGTGGTTATCGTACTTAGTATGCTATGACTCGCTACTAAAAAAATTACTAGCCTTACAGGACGACCGTTACTCGGAGGGTTCACGAGCTCTTGGACTATAAGGTTACAGTGTTCCTTGTCCTATGTGGTGGTACATTGAGATTTATTACTCCTATTAGGTGAGTGTCATCGATCTGATTATGCAGTAATCTGTGCAGAAACATTAAAGATGTTATAACTCTGCGACATTCCAAACTCTTAAGGCCATGGGTAGTCATAATCTCGGTTTTTGGTATATCAAATTGATAAATTCCAGTTTCTTTGTAGTACATGTATCTTAGGAATTTGTTTTGTATTTTTTCTATTTGGCATGTGTGGTTTTTATAATATGGATTCCAGATTATGGTGGCATATTCCAGGATACTTCTTACGTAAGAAACATACAGTGCTCTGATACAGTCTTTATTTGTAAACAAGGTACAGTTTCTGACGATGAAATCGTACATCCTTGAGGCCCTCCCTGTCACTGCTGCTATATGAGGCCTAAATGTAAGATGAGAGTCAAAAATGACTCCAAGGTCTTTCATTTCTGTCACTCGAGTTAGGGGTAATCATTAATTTTGTAATTGTAATCAACAATAACCTTCTTTCTGCAGTAGCTGAGCACAAAGCACTTGGATACATTAAAGGGCAACCTGTTATTTTTGGACCATTCATATATTTTATTAAGATTTTCCTGGATAATAGAGCAGTCGATAATGCATTTACTACAAACCCTAAAACAGTTCATTTATTTAGCTTTATTTTTCTTTATTTCAAGTTACACAAGATTTATACAGTTAAATGTACAAACAAGTACGAAATGAAATGACGTCACAAAAGAAAAAACTATATCTAGGTATATAACTTTTGCATTTGCATTGCTGCTAAACCCAATATTTCCCTAGTTACTTACCTAACTAGTCAGCAACGACTACCCTTTCAATCTAGGTATATATATACACACAATTCCTACTCGAAATAACAAACATTCACATTTATACTAAGAATTCATAAAATCATCCAAACTGTAGGGCTCAAGATACAAAAGAATTTTCTTTAACTTTTGTTTAAATTGTCTTTCAGAAGTTATACGTTTCATACCATTATCTAATTTGTTATCGAGTTTAATGCCCATATAATAGGGACTTTTTTCAAACAAAGTTAGATGGTGTATCGGGTAAGAGATGTCTCTTGTTCGTGTGTTATAATTTCGGTTAGTCGGTACAAACATTTTTTCCTTATTTTTAAATACCAACAAAATTAATTCGAATATAATATATGAAGCATAGATGGTAAAAATTCTCTTAGATCTAAATACTCCTCGACATGATTCCAGAAATGACATTTTATACAATATTCTTATAGCCCTTTTCAGTGTTAAAAAAATGTCCTGCGCCCCTGAGATTGAAGCCCAAAAAATTATACCATACCTAGCCGTACCTTCAAAATTCACAAAATACAGTATTCTTCTAGATTACTCATTTAAATACTTTGATCCGAATCTTAGACAGTAACATATTTGATTTAATTTGTTATTGAGATTCTCTACATGGTTGGACCAGTCCATAAATTCATCAATATGAACTCCTAAAAATTCCGTACTATTGCTGATTTTAAACTCATTATAGTTTATTGAAATAGACTCTGGTTTTTCTATTTTATTTTGTTTAGTTCTAAACATAATAGTATTTGTTTTTTCTTTGTTTAGACGTAGTCGATTTTTTTGAAACCACCTATCTGTCAAGTGAAAGATATTGCTTGCATTATCAGAAAGCTCTCCAATATCCAGGCCTTTTACCAATAAATTTGTATCATCGACATACTGCGTTATATTGAAATTTGGATATTTTATTTCAAGATCGATATCATTCATAAAAATAATAAAAAGAACCGGTCCAAGAATACTGCCTTGCGGCACTACTACTGTACTTTGCGATATTCCAGATTTATGGTCAATGCCATCTTTATTAATGACTACCCTTTGAGTTATGTTGCTTAAATATGACCTAAACCATTCAAGAGCTTGTCCTTTAATTCCATACAAATAAAGTTTTTTTAATAGCACATCTCTGTCCAAACAATCAAAGGCCCTCGACAAGTCAAGAAACATGCCCAGTGCCATATTACCACTTTCCAAATGTCCAAATATTGCCTGCGTGAATTGAAGAATGGCTGTCTGCGTGGACCTCTTAGCTAGAAAACCATGCTGGTTTTCAGAAAAAAACCCACACTCCTTCATAAATTCCACTATTCTATTTGTCATTTCTTTATAGATTGACCACATACACTTATTTTTATTGTCCGACTTTTTTTTTAATTTGACAGTGTAATGCTCCGATCGAGCTTTAATTAATAGATTGTCATATTCTTTTTTACACTTGAATACATTTCATTTAATAAGGAGATTGTCTAACTTACCTTTTACAGCTTGAATTTGTTTATTTTTGTTATAAAAACTATGTTTAAATTTTTGGTTTGGATTAAAAAGCTTTCGAGGAAAAGCTTGATTAAATAACATTATAAAACTATTCATAAAAACATACCATTGTTGATTTACATCGTTCTGTTTTACTAAATAAAAATCCTGCCAATGTTGTTCCATGAGAATATTAAAAAATCCTTTTCTATTTTCCTCACCAAAAAATCTTTTAAAATAACAAGCCTTTTTACCAATTATGTTTAGGTTAAGTACAATTTTTTGGGCTGTATGATCAGAAATAGAAGGGTACAGTACATACCTTAAAACATAACTCTTTAGAACATTTGTAAAAATTCTATCAACACAAGATTCCGAATTTGGTGTTATTCTAGTGTTTTGTATAATTGTTGGATACATATCAAAAGAAGTTAAAACAGATAAAAATTGTGTTCTAGATATATTAAGTTTGATAAGTTCTATGTTAAAGTCACCCACGAGAAACAGTTTTTTTATTTTCTGGAATAATAACTTGAAGTAAAGTCTCTAATTTTTGAAAAAATATTTTTATGTCTCCTTTAGGAGGTCTAGATATCGAGATTATGATAAAATTCTCCTTTGTGAGAATACATTCCACACAGGCACATTCAAACACATCTGCAAGTGACAGTTCCTCAATCTTTTTCCGCCTTAATTATTTGATGTTTTTATTCAAGTAGATAGCTGTACCACCATACCCTTTTTCTCTGCAAAAGCTAGAAACGAGCTTAAAGCTGTCTATACATATTACTTTTAACTGTTTTGATTTTTTCCAGTGTTCTGTAACACAAATACATTTACAGTTTTTATGCTCTTTAAGTAACATGTTTACCAAGTCCACACTGTTTTCCAACGATCTGACATTCTGGTGTATGATGCTAAAACTATTTTTATGTCATACCAGTACACTATTGTGTTTTTATACTTTAGATACCATCTACATAATGGATTACTTTATGCCCGTGCGGGCATAAAGTACACATTATGGCCCGCGCGGGCATTAAGTGTGCATCTTGTTCCATTTTTGATTTTTGACTTTGACACATTAAACATTTTAATAATGTCAAGGTAATGTCGCAGGTAAAAATAAAAAATTGGTAAATTAAATTAAATTTAAAAAAATATTTTTTTTTATTGATACCCTATTTCGCTTATTTAAAGTACGCCTCAGCGTGTTTAAATCCCACTTTCAAAAACGCGCGTGTTTTAAAGTTACCATGGCAACATCAACAACCTGTGAAACGTGAAGTCTGAATATGTCAACTTTTTAAATATTGATTTGACAGAATTACCTTTTAACGTCAAATAAAATATTTTTTAAGCAATACACAACCAATGTCAACGGTGACAACAATGAATCTTATGTGACAGATTGGAAGTTATTTTTTGTTCTCCTCATTTTCATGACAACGACAGGTATATCACATCACGAATTCGACCATTTCACTTACTTACTAAGTTATTATTTCCATTTTTTGTAATATAAATACCAATAAGTGTACCAATAAAAAAAAAAATGTAAGGTATTCGTGGATAACTGGTCTTTAAAACACTTGCTCTATTTCAAGCACTCCGGCTACGCCGTCGTGCTTGCAAAATCGCGCATGTTTTAAAGACCTTAATATCCACTTATACTTTAATATACTATATTTTTCAAAACGAACTGGTATGACATAAAATTTTGTATGCACCACGGGTACTAATAGATATATACCCTCGGGCGACTTACGAACCCTCGGGCCAGAGGCCCTCGGCTTTGGAAGACTGTCGCCCTCAGGGCATAATCATCTACTTAGTACCCTTGATACATAAATAACTATTCTGGTCTTCCTTATCAAGGTTGTTGCTTTTTGGATGGGGTGCACGGAGGGGTGCATTAAAGCTTGCTGTTCGTGTCTCTTGCCTCTGGTTATCTATAATAAATCTTCGTCATAGTTAATATTATTTCGGAATCTATCTAGTCTTCTTTCATATGCTGGGCAATTGGTGTTTCTTGCAGAGTGATTTACATCAGAGTATTTCATTTTTTGACAGTTAGGGCATTTAAAATCTTTAACTACAATTTCACATTCATTCCCAAAATGTTTTCCTCCGCATTTATGACAGCATTTCTCTTCTGTACAGTATTTTGCTACATGATCGAAACCTGAACATTTAAAACATATTGCCAAATTTACGTGTTCTTGAACATAAACAGTAACCAAGTCAAAGAAAATTTTTTCTCTTTTCAGGAACCATTTTACAATTTTTTCTGGAGCTTGTAGGATCCAGTTTTCTCGACCTTGATTTCTGCATTGTTTTTTTTGTAACTACTTTAATACAGGTTTGAAGTTCTTCGACAATATCATAGTTTAATCTTTCCAGTTCATCCATAAATTCATCATTAGTAAAACCTTTTTCTATGCCTGTTATTACGAACATGGGGTCAGTGTTTTCATTTATATAATGTAATACCTACTCCCAACAATTAGACCGCTACCTATCCCCTCATAACATGTTTATTCCTTTTACTGAGTACCTAAGGCATAAGCAAATAAATTTCCTTTTCTATTTTTAGTTACATCCCTTAAATAATGAAGGACTTCTAGGAGCTTCCCTAAACGAAGCAAATGGTACAATGGAACAAAGTAAAATGGCTGTTATACAGTCAAAAGAAGTTATTGGTTCGATAGAAAAAGACCTTAAAGAATTGGAAGAAGTAAGGACGAATCTAAAAAGTAGATTTGATAAATTAAATACTTTACAGACTACATTGCAATATATGCGGGTTGTACAACAAATTGAGTATTTATGGCAAGTATATTTTAGCCAAGTTCATTGTATGTTACTTTTAAATAGCAAAGCAAAGCACAATAAAGATTTTTCCTCCCCCCTTGCCGCGCGGTTAAGTATGCCCCTCTATACTTCTCATGCGATTATACGAAGTTGCTCGCGAAGCGTTCCTTTAACAACTTAGCTCAGCAAATCTGTTTACTACTTTGCTTAGCTGTTTAAAAGAAGCAAAAGGGAAGTACCTATGATCCTATTGGCATGGCCCTCTAGGATGTTTAAGAGTAGAGGAAAGTGGTGTTTTGGTGGTTCGCGGGATCAGTGCAGTAGAGAGGATGAGCGACGCCCGGGGCTCGTTTGTCAAACTGACAATTTGTTAATAGACAAACTGGTGTCAACGGTTTGTCAAATTGAATTTAATTAGCTAACTTCCCCTTACCTTTTGCCATGGCCTAAAAATTTGGTCTTTATCTTCCCTTACATCATAGACGGCCATGATATTCGGCATTAACTAGATGAC
The DNA here is from genome assembly GCA_963969555.1 of Polydrusus pterygomalis. NCBI lineage: Eukaryota > Metazoa > Arthropoda > Insecta > Coleoptera > Curculionidae > Polydrusus > Polydrusus pterygomalis. Next base: position 2,526,168 of record OZ018381.1, on the reverse strand, counting down.
CCCAGCGCCTTGACGTCTTAAGGCCTGTCAAAAACATTTAGAAATTTGTATGCTCCCTTTGTTTCTTTTAATGGGATTAGACAAAGATAGCCGATACTTATTGACTCACGATACACCTATATACGGTATGCCGACGAACATAAATTCCCTCTATCTCTTTCACTCTGTGACGTCACGTAAGAGAGTCCAGCGCAGGGGATTCAAACAATTCAACAAAGACTTCATTATTTAAATATTGGAGCAGTTTAAAATCCTTAAACATAGTAATTGCGTTTTAGAATATAATTAAGATCAGTGAACATAATTTTTCTTAAAATATGCTTTAAATGTACAGGTGGGTCGGTATTTAGATAACGCTATTTTGGAGCGGTATATTTTGATAACGCTCCAACGCGCTCCACAACGACTAAGTAACTAGTTACCGTGGAGCGACATCGGCAACGGAAACGTCAGCAGCAGTTTACAGAACGAACGGTCGAGACCGCTCATAGAGGACGCGACGCGACGGCTGCATTCTGCGTTACATTTCAATGCCGCTTTGGAGTGGACTGGAGCGTCACTCCGGTCGAAGCGACGCTGCACTCGTCGAAACCTACGTTCCGGCCGGAGCGAGCAAAACTTCAGGAACGAACAATAGTGAATCGCGCTGCAACGTGGAACTATGAAAAATGTCTTGCGGTGCGGTTTGAATTTGAAAGAAGACTGATGCTATTATAATTACTTTTAGATTATTGGATTTACCGAGTTTTACTGTTAATAAAATATAATATAATAATAGTAAAAATGAAATATAAAACCAACATTTTTATAAGTTTAAGAATAAATAAACAAACAGTAAAAACCCTTTTTTAACGTCGATTCCATATTTCTAAAGAAATATACCTAGTTGTGTAAATGAATCGTAATGAAAGTTATCCTATAAATACTATAATAAAAATCATGAATCATGTAAATCATCATACTGCACACGTCACGGCGACCCTTACATAAAATTGCAATGGGTTGTTTGGGATTTTAACAGTTCGTTTAATATTGTAGCCTATAAGCACGCGGTTGGAAAATTTTGGTCGCTCCAAAGTAACGTTGTTTTGGAGCGGTATTTTTTTGGAGCGTTCGCGATTGGAACGCTCCAGACGTGGAACCGTTTTTCGACCACTATTTAAATGACTTAAAAATGTAGAGGACAAATTATGTTATGGACGAGTTATTAATGCAAATAAATAAAATTATCCGTTTGAAAATCAATATAATTGTAATAGAATGTTTCATTTCAAAATATCATAATATTATTGTAATGCAAATGCAATAATATTGTTTTATTATTGTAAAAACACACAGGCATCAACTTGTTGCTTTCCGATCTTTGTCCTGCCAAATACGTAACAGAGTCGATAAAAATCACTCTTTACCAAATATAATGTTTCAGTACCTACGCCATACATATAAGTACCCGAATTGAAAAAAAAAATAATAGCCACAGAAGGAATAAAAGTAAATTTGCTCGCTTTTTACAATGGCCCTACCAATAACTTCCAAAACTCCAAAAATACATCTCATGAGCTGGCACCCAGAAGAGATATTTAGATTTAGATTTAGAGAGTTAGAAATATTTATTACAAACATGGCCGAGAGAAATGACTGGAAATTGTATTAATGTATCTAGGTTGGCCGCTAGGGGTCGCAACTATAGTGACCAATAAAAAAATCTGGATTTTTTCATAATATAGGTATATCAAAGGTAGCATTTGACAAAAATGAACTCGCTAAATAGGGATTCTTTGGTTTTATGGTTAATAAAAAACCAAGTTGTTCTGAATTTCGTTGCGACAGCTAGAGGACGCTATTTAGCAGGATCAACAACTTCATTTTTTCCCAAAATTTTAAATGCAAAGATTTATGTATATTTTCTTACTTAATTGAAAAGAAGAATATCTCTGAAGACCGCAAGTCAAAAAAATTTTAACTTGCGAAGTTCTTCGCTGCAATTTAAATTGCCTTGTAAGTCTCTTTGGTTTTCAAATTCACGAACAACCAAGGGCTCTATAGTTTGGTGGGGTATTTCAGCATAAACTTGACCGGTTAAATTTTCTTCGATAAAAAAAGGACTTATGAGATTGTCTCCCAAACACTATATTTTGGAAATATTGAGTGTCCCCTCTGTAAAATAAATTAATCAATAAAATATTTATTAAGGTATAGGTAAGTAATTTGTACAAAAATTTCAACTACGTCACAATCATGTTAAATATTTTCTGTTATACAGGGTGTCCCGAGAAATGAAAATGCCATTTTTGGTTTTTGACCCTCATGTTCGATCTACAAAGTCAAAGTATAAAATTAAAAACTGATTTTTTTGAATAATTCAAGTATTAAATAAGATATAAATTACAAATTTGGTACATTGCTTCATCATGAAGAACTACATCTTTTGAGAAAAACAAGACAAAAAATAATGGTCAAATATTCAAAATAGGTGGAGTCCAGTACCCGCTGAAACGCAAGAATTTGTTAACAGAAAAAAAACTCTCACAGTAAAATAAAACTTAATTAAAAAGATAAAATCTTACATTACAGAAGACAGGTTAAAATTTGATTAAAATTAAAAATCATAAATTCCTGAACACTAAAAAAGAATCACTCATTCATGCATCTTTCTATCACGGGTTTGGCCTTATTGCATGATAGCCAGGGCCATCCTGGGGCACCTTTTCAGTCTGAGGTAGACAGGTATATAAGATCGTTCTTATTTCTAGTGTCATAGCTGTGGACCGCCACATGTTTCCTGTGTGTGTTTTAATTGAGGCTTAGGATAATTTTTCATCATTTACGTTTATTTTCTAATTTTTCCTGCCAAATGTTGTACAAGCCAGTTTAAAATTATGTTCTCAAAATTTTCGTACATTTCGTATAAAATCTCATTAATTTTTGTATTGATTAAAAGCATTTTTTATAATCTTTTCAGAGAGGTGTCACAAGTGGGGTAGTACCATTTAAGATTTTAAAGAGGATAAGGGTAGATAGTGTTTCAGGGTTTGCGTTTTTGTAGAAACGGTATATTTGGTTTTTGATATCTACTGTAGAAAATATAGCCATTGTAAGTTTTCAAAAACTCACCCTATATTATCCACCGCGTACCTAAAAAAGAAAAGATACCTGTATCTTCCTGAGGATGACCTCAAAGGCCGAAACGTTGGCAATATACAAATTATTATTTTCTAATTTGTTTCATTGACTTCAACCCAACTAATCTACCGTTTGAATATAGGTAAATCAGTGTAGTTACAAAATTTACAATTCTTTTACCAATTTATAGATAATTTCATTAGGAATGTGCTGTATGTTGTTAATGATGGGTCATGGTAAAGTTTCATGTATTCCTATCATCTTATTTTTGAATCATCATGTCATCTCAAATATTAGAAGGGATATGATTTTATAATAAAAACCTGTTTTTTAAAGCTTTTTTTTATGAAAACTGGTATAACTTTTAAAACTTTATGGTTATTTTCCAGCTGTTTCCATAAAATGTTCTTATTATCTGTAGTGCAATATAAATTATATTTTGTGTTCCAATACTTAGGTCCCCTACATGGTGGCAGCCTAGCGCAGCGATAGCGTTCACGCATCGCATGCCGAAGGTACCTGGTTCGATCCCAGGCAGGTTTGGCAGACTTATTTAGTTTGCTAGACCAGGCCATACCGTACTTCGTAGTGTTGCATTGTACAACACACACTGGCATTCTCAATGGCAAAAATAAACATTGCAGTAAAAGGCGACCTCGATACGATACAACTGTGGAGCTCCCGGGCTACCTCCGATATCGTTCGGGTGTTCCTTCGGCATGTTGTCGAGAAATGAGCTACTCCTGAACCAAGTAATGGATCTAGTGACCCACGAAAGGGACGCATATCTGTTACCGATCCAGACGGATTGGGGGACGCCCCGCATCAGAGGATTTGCTAATACGGACGATGTACGGTGTGTCTTGTGGAGTGATACTGGATCCCGACGGATTAGGGGCTCTGCGGCAACATCGTTCAAGTCGCACCACGGAGACGTAATATGCTTCCCCCGTCGAGGTCTGTGGTGGACAAGAGGTGTTACAACAGGACCGTAAAAACTGTGCCGATAATAACATCTGCCGGTAAAATTGTGGTTCGGAACCCACGTAAAACTGTAGGTCCCGTCTGGCTGACATTACCCAGACGTAAAATGGGGTTGGCAAAAAGGGTCGCACTGGCCTACTTGCTTGGCGCTAAGCCTCCCCTTTACTACTACTACTACTACTACTAGGTCCCCTATATCCAACATTCAAAAATATTTTATAATAAAACCACGTCTTTTCTACACCATATATTTATTTTTCTTGTGCTCTGCAGTAGGTATATGTTCTTGTGCTTCTTTTTGAGATAATAGAGAACGCTACGGATACCATAGTCATAGTATTTATAATAAAGACTTTTACTACTATACTTAGATACGTCATTAATATTTTTAGTGAGGAACTAAAGCGAGAAGTATCGAAAAAGGATGACGAAAAATGTGCCACCCTTTTTGCAAACCTGACTGAAATTTGCAGAATTTTGTCCGATTGTCCTGTTAAGCATTTAACAAATTACCTTAAGGAGAGTATGTTGTATTGGCACAATATTTTAAAGGACAAGTTGTCTAAGTAAGTACTTATACTTTTATTTTAATACAGTGTCTTTTATGTTCAGTTAAATTTGACATATCGATGGCCTAACGGCAATACCACGTATCATCAAAGTTGTTAAAATTGATATTTTTCCATAAATAAAAGTAATAAGTATAATACACATTCTGTAAAACCCACGTATCAATTGAACCAATAGAAAACGAGCAATTACGGTTAGTAAAATACCGCGTATCATCATCCGTGGAATTCTCTGAAAAAATACCTCGTATCAACGCGAGTTTACAGTTGGAGTGCACATGGTGCTGCTTCAAGCTGCAAAGAAAACGCTGTTTTAAGCAAAGGTATGTTGATATTTATTAAAGTTAGAGTAATATATTGAACTTGCTTTTTGTTACCTTATTTTAAATAATTAGATAGTTTTTTGCAAAAAACTCGTTATGTTTAGTTTGACTTGATGATACGTGTTATTTTAAATTATATCGCATCTTCACTTTTGTTGGAATTGAATATGATACGTGGTATTGTATTTGTGCAGTTTTTCTCGATTTCTGTAAAAATGCCAAAATAGATGATACGCGTTATCGCCCTTAGGCCATCGATATTACACTACACCATCTTATTTTTTTTTAATTGCAAGTCCTCATTTTTTAAATAAAAATAAATTGCATTTATTGGTCCAATTTGAAATTTTCTTTTGTAATGCCCAACATTTGATTCCCAGCGTTTCAGAGATACAGGGGTTTAAATGTATTTTTTGTTGAAATCATCTCGTCTATCTAAAAAAAATTATACTTATATTAATATACAGCCATAAAGTTGGCCACATATGAGAAAAAAATTTCAGATTCCCATGAATTTATAGAAAATCTAAACGCCTTTTTTAAATAACTCTTTACTACCAATTTTCGCGCCAACATTTTTTTTTACAATTTTCTCGCCAAACGAGTGTCAAAACGAATTTTTAGGTTCCCATTATGCAGAGATAATCGCCTCACATTTTTTTTTTATATTCCATTAATATTTTTTTTTCAAAATTTCGTCAATAATAAAATTTCCCATACGTATGTTACAGTTACTACATATTATACAGTTTTTCGCGAAAACTGATAAATATCAAAGAATATCCGCAACAAACATTTAAATCATCGTTTTAATAATATATTTTTTAGAGATTTTGATGAAGTTTTGAAGCAAATGAAGTGGCCTATTGTAAGCGCAAATTTTAGTATTGTAACTCCGATCGACGCCAATACAGCAAAACTTCAAATAGTAGCAGAGTACTTGCTCCAAATTGAAATACCACATGAAACTAACATTCCTGTAGAAGTTCCTTCTGGTAATAAATTGCATTCTTATTAATATCATAAATTTTAATATAGAGGATGGAAATTTATTACACACGCGTAATGAAAGACAAAGTGATTAAAAATTTTGTCGTTTTCATACATGGTTAAACTAACAGAGAACGATATTTTTTTGTGCAGTTGCAGAGACGCACTCGGTCTAATATTAGGGATCTTTACCCAACTTTTTAGACGTTCAAGGTTAATTTAAAAAAGGAAAAGTATGTATGGAGTTCTCTCCAGGATACCCATCGAGTCCTCTATTTAAATATAATAAGCCTGATGATATAAACAACAACATTTTAAAAATCTTATAAGGACTAGGATGTTCTGCCTCAACTTCGCCATTTGTAACTCTTGTTTACAATTAAGTTTATTATTATTCTTATTATTAATAATAAAACTAATATTTCCTTAATGCTTAGTTATCTTTTTAATGTATGCCTTATTCGAGGATATTTTCCAACAATAGGAAAACTTGTGTATTAAAGCTCAATTACTTTCAAAGCCATTACAAAAAGTAAAACTAGATGATTTCTGCAGTACAACATCCAATTTAATTTGTGGTGTTCTTCGGGGGTGCTGTAATGATATATTAAAATCAATGTTAAACGAAAAAATATTTTCACTTGCAGATGATAGGTACTGTACTAATAATACCAGCTAATACTTGGTATACAATGGTACGTGTTAAATTCAGAACTGAGCATTTCCTTAATAAGAAATAGTTTCAGTTATGACCTTTTAAACTTAAATTGAAATAAAACATACTTTATAGCCTTTTGTTTTTATAAAGATACTCAACCGAATAATTTAAAAGAAATTACAATTCATGATTCTAATTGTTTAGAAATATCAGATAGAGTTATGATTAACATGGTCATTATTGTTTATGCTAAAATAAAATTTAAAAAGTTGAATTAAATAAAATACTTATACACTTTTTATTTTTAAAAAAAGTTGAATCAAGAATTTGCACTTTTCCAATCAATCATTTTCTACGGTATAATTGGTTGGGGAAGTGCTTACAACTCCATTTTAAAACTACTTATAATAATGCAATAATTATGTTTTAAAAATAAAATAAGTATATTTTTTTTACTCCCAACCAACTTTACAAGTTTATTACAGGGATAAATAAGTATATAAAAATAACTAACAATTATTATTACTCTAACATAAAAGGTATATATTATATACAGGGTGTCCGGGAAAATGTGGGAAATCTCCCGGATATAAAAAAACACGTGAAAAGAATACGACAAGTTCATATAAACTTCTTTCGCATCGGCTTCCTCTTCGGAGATATGGGCTCCCAAAAAGCTCCCATGTAATTAAGTTTTTGACACATATTATTACACCAACAGGTATATTTCAATTTTTTTTCATATGATGTATACCAGGTAAGACCCTTTAAATTACTATCCCAGAAAGTGTTACTCACCGCTGCAGAGACGGACTAGCTGTGACACTAATGTGTCCATTTTTTTACGCCCTATATAATAAAAACTTTGGACAACGTTTTTTACATACCTTTAACTATTGACCAAAAATTAAGTACTCTTCATTCATGTTGCTAATCCTAACCGTTTTCGGAAAACGTCATTTTATTTATTTACATCATGTATTTAGCGTATTTCGATAAAAGATACATCTTTGTTCCTATAAATTATAAATGTTCATTTTTAACTGCTTAATATTAACACATGATGGCAATAAAATGACGTTTTTCCGAAAACGGTTAGGATTAGCGACATGAATGAAGAGTACTTAATTTTTAGTCAATAGTTTAAGGAAGGTATGTAAAAAACGTTGTCCAAAGTTTTTATCATACAGGGCGTAAAAAAAATTGGCACATAGTGTCACAGCTAGTCCGTCTCTGCAGCAGTAAGTAATTCGCAACACTTTCTGGGATAGTAATTTGTAGGGTCTTACCTGGTATAGTGGATTTCACCTTAGTTTTTAATGGCCGCCGCTGACACATGTCATTTATAACATTTCTTTTTACAGAACTTAAGGATTGGCCAGGGCCGGACTTAAAAATTATGTGTGAACATCATGGGTCAATTTATTTGTAGTTGTAATTATATGGATGGAAACGAGAATTACCTAAGCAATTTTTAAGATAAAAAAAAAACACTGAAGGGGAATGGAAATAGGATAGAGTATCAGAAAAACAATTTCATTTAATTTTTATTCATAATATAATAAAGTGCTGTTATTTTGGTAAAAACACACTCTTATTTAGTACAATAAAAAATATACAAGGGGCAGTCGTGAATCTAGTATCATCAATAATTAACTACGTTTTTTATTAGAGAATTATTTTGTTTTTTAATTTGATTTTAGACCATGCAGTGTTAAGTTAAAAAAATCTATATATTATATTTAATACCTTATTGTTTACTTTTTTATTTTCTTATTCATGGGTAGATATTTTTTTCTTTAGACTAGGTTCTAAAGAGTTTGAAGTTTACAAAATAGGTCTAACTTTTCGTTGGTTTATAATAAAACAACAAAAGTTTGTAATGTTATCGAATTAGGTATTTTTTTTTAATGAATAAAGAAAAAATAATGTAAGTAGATACTACAAAAAAATATTTTTGTCTATGCGTTTGCAGAACAGATACCTCAAGCACTGTTCAATACAACTGTATGTAAAACTTATTTTAGCATAATGGTTCACTGTGGTTTTCAAATTTAATTTTGTTGCAAGTTCCCTATTATTTTTGGTCTTCTTCTGACAAGCTGTCGATGTCGTCGTCACCGTCCGAGACATTATTAATTAATTACTTACTTTTGCATAAAAAGAAACACGTCACAGATACACACAGTTCGGCAGTTTAAAACCAAAAAGTCTAATACGCCCAAAATATAAGCAAAATGCTGTCTGAAAAATACCAAAAACAATTACACGAACGATCAAGAATTAACAGCAGATTGCACGCGGTGCGCAGTGTGTCCCACTGCGGCTCTGTGATATTTAAAGAACGCGACAAGACAATCGAATTAATGAAGTACGAAAAGAGATATGCGAGAGCAAATGCGTAAGACAAAGATGCACATACTAACAGCATATACGAGTGATGCTGTGCTTTTGACGAGTTTGAGCTCATTGAAGGGCAACGTATTGAACTGTGTAGTGTGCATCTTCGTCATGTACATGCAACTATACGGTCAGTTATATATCCATCTCTTGTTAATCTAGCCAATGCCCGTGCCTGAAAGCCGTTTATAGAATTAGGGATTTTAAAATCACGTGTTGGCTAATATGTTTGACAAGAGAGACGTCAAAGCATTAAAAACTAAGGTGAAATCCACTATATACATCATATGAAAAAAAAAATTTAAATATACCTGTTGGTTTAATAATTATGTTTCGAAAACTTAATTCCATGAGAGCTCTTTGGGAGCCCATATCTCCGAAAAGGAGGCCGATACGAAAGAATTTTATATGAACTTGTAGTATTCTTTTCACGTGTTTTTTTTTTCATATCCGGGAGATTTCCCACAATTTCCCGGTATATATGTATAAAGAAGACAGTAAAAAAATTTGTTTTGTATAAACTTTTGATTAACTCATTAAGAAAAAAATTTACATTAGGAAATATTTTTCTAAATTAAATTTAAATTTTTTTAATGTTTTAATATTTTCGGGTAAAATATTACATAATATTAATCCATTATATAACAATGATATTATGAACTTTTGTAAACGTTAGGTTAGAAATTTTCTGTTTTAAAAGTAAAGAATGAATAAATATGCAACTTTTTAAATTATATAAATTATTTATATCTAGGTATTTATTCGGTATATATAAAGATAAATTTGTTGTTTGTTCTAAATGCGGAAGTCTATAAACACATTTATTTGAATAATTTTATTTTGTAGTTTCTTTAACGGTTTTAGTACTATCCTCGGTACTATCGAATTGGCTAAACTCCAAATAGAAATAAAATACTGAATTTTTGAATGTACTAACGCATGATAAATATTTTTTAAATAATTTAAAGCAATACAATCACGAATTTTAAAGAATATCCCAATTAACGGAGAAATGTAAATTTGAATATGTTCTACGTGTTTTCTCCAGCTTAAATTTTTATCAATATATAAACCAAAAAATTTTATGTTATCTTTGTATGATATTTTCTCCATAATATATTTAACAAATATATTTTATTTTCTTCAAAAAAAATGTATTACAAAACTTATATTTTATATATTACAGCATGTTCTGCGATGGGGTAGACATGCAAGAAGGCAAACGGACAAAAAATTTCATTTTTCGAGGAAACGTCAATCATTAAAAAAAATTATGTAGTGGTGTCCATAAAATTACCAATTCAAATTTTTTACAAGAGTAAAGTACCCTTATGCTAAAGTTTTTGGCAAAATGCTATTTAGGAGAATAATTGTTTCAAATCATCACATCTAATATTTCCTTTTTTAGGTGTTCTGAGCGATTTTACTCCACTGTGTTTGCCGATTCACCTGTTAGTTCAGCCGCTTCGTAAAAGGTTTATCTATCACTTTTACGGCAACAGAAAAACAAATAGGCCTGATAAACCAGAATGGTAAGTTACAATAGTGTTGTAGCGTAGTGTAGTTACATTGCTGTTTACTTTTAACCGGTCCAAAATCTATTCATTGAAAAATAATAATCAACACTGATTTCAAAATTATTATTATTAATTATGCGATACCATTAGTATAAGTAACATCCGCTAGAAATCTTGGTATCATTTTTGATCAATATTTGACCTTTAAAGCTCATACAAAAAACATAATAAAAAATGCTTATTTTAAACTTAAAATTTTATATAATTTTAAATTGTACTTGAACACTGATACAAAATTAAGGCTTGCAAGTTCTATTATTTTAAGTGGTTTAGACCATGGTGATGTTATATATTATAAAAATATAAATTATAAATACAAATATTACAAATTAATTATTGTATAATATTTTTAACTAGCATTAATTCAAAAGTACGACCATGTTACTCCAACCTAGATCCTATACTGGGAAGTTAAGAAAATATATTAGTTACATTGTACCATACGCTGTCGAAGGCTCGTCGTATATCCAGGGCCAGGAGCACCGTGCTGTTTCTATTTGATTTTGGTCATTATTTGTTGTGCAACATGTGCAATAAGTAGCGTGATGCTCCTGTCTTCCCTGAACCCGAATTGTTCATCCGGCAATTTCTGGTCCAACTTCATTGTTTTGATCCTCGAGTGAATTATTTTTTCTGCAACCTTCCCGACTGAGCTTAAAAGAGCGATTGGCCTGTATGACTCCGCGTTGCTTGCCGGTTTTCCGGTTTTTAATATTGGTTTGACCAATTCTCTTTTCCACTGTGCCGGGAAATGTTGGTGTTGAAACATTGAGTTGACCATATACATAAATTGGACTCTTGTTTTTAGCGGTATGTTTTTATTAGTATATTTGCAATCTTGTCTTTCCCTGGTGCTTTGTTGTTTTTCAGCTCCCTTATTACCCTACCCAGCTCATTGGGGCTGGTATAGAGGGTTGAAAGGATTTGTGGTGGGATCGGGAATTTTGTCGTAGTGTATTTGTTTGTTAGTTCTGTTATGTCATTTTGTTCTTGCGTGGTGTTTGGTTTTCCAGCACAAACTTGTTCGTATTGTCTGGCTAGAGTTTGTGCTTTATCTTTGTTAGTTTGAATTTCCTGTGTAAAAGAGGATATTGTTGTATGTTTGTTTATTGTTCGTTTTATTAGTTTCCAAAGTGAGTTGTCTGAATGTTTTTAGGTTTGTGATTATATTTGTCCATGTCATATTTTTGTATTGTTTAATTCTATGTTTTATTTCATTTTTAAGTTGATATGTTATTTCTAAGTCCTGTTGTCTTCTATATCTTTGCCATCTTTTCCTAGCTGCATTATTTTGTCTTATTAATGTTGTTATGTCATCAGGTAGTTTATTTTCTTTTGGTGTTATGTTTACTTTTTTTGCTGTTTTGTTTCTTGCGAATTGAATGTTATTTGTTAGTTTGTCGACTTCGTGTTTAAGTTGTTCAATTGAGTTAATATTATTATTTATTTCATTTTTTTTTATTTAGTATTTGTTTATATCCGTTCTAGTCCACGTTTTTGTAAATCCAAGTAATTTGTTTAGTCTCTTTTTCAATGTCCGTCTCTAGGTTAAGAATGATATTTATTTTTTTTTGATTTAGTATTTGTTTATATCCGTTCTAGTCAACGTTTTTGTAAATCCAAGTAATTTGTTTAGTCTCTTTTTCAATGTCCGTCTCTAGGTTAAGAATGATAGGAAGATGGGTCTGATGTTAGTTTGTCTAGTGTTTCAGGTGCTGGTAGGTTTTGTACGTTCTTGTTTAGAATTATGTCCAGAGATGAGGATGCATGTCCCTGTATCGTTGAATAGCGTGTAGAAGTCGGTGTAAAGAGTATTTGTATGTTGTTGTCGTTGATGTATTGGCTTAGTGTTGTTCCGAGTCTGTTTTGTTGTTGGTTATGCCATGTATTATGTTTTGCGGTACTCTCCCATAACAACTACCTTGTTATCTTGGTTAAAAACTGCATCCAGATCATTATCTGTGAAATTTGATCGAGGGGGAGCGTAGCTACTTATTATTATAATGTTGTTTTTTAATTTTATTGAGATGTGTTTCATATTTGAATTTGTTTGTTGCAATAATATATATGTGGAATATTCATTTGATTAGTATAGCCTTCAATGTTATTTCTATCTCGCCTATACAATTGGAAATTTCTAAATTTTCTATTATTATTTCTTATACGAGTTGCTGAAATTGTCATGATATCTATTTTGTACTGAACCAAAAAGTGCTTAATTTCTTCCGTTTTTGATACATTCCTTGTGCGTTTCAATTAACTATTTTTAATGATCTATGGAAGATAAATGTTATAATTTAAATTGTCTCCCATTTGAGACATCATAATAGAAACTCTTTCTTCTTGTGGATTTGCCTTCCGTAGTTCTCTGGTACAATCGTTGAGAAAGCGTATAAATTCACAGGTCTTTATGATGATGGACAAAATATACATTTTATTATTTATTTAAAGTAAAATTTATCATTGGCATTAGTACCAGATGGCATTAGAAAAATTAGTGGTTATTGGTAATTGAATTAATATCCATTTAAGGTATTAGTTTGGGAAGTGGGAGGAATTAGAATTGGAATTAGCGGATTTAGTTATTTAATAAAATGAAGAATTAAAGACATTAGTATACAAGAATTTTGACCGTGGTTTACCCCTAGGCTATTTATTTTTACATGAAATGTGTATATTGCTCTACTTAATATAGATAATTGAAAATAAGTCGAAAAATGGTAGAAAAGGTTAAACCTTATAAATTAGTGAGTTAAGTATTAAGTAATAATGTTAGAAAGTAGTTGAAAATTAATGCACGCTTGTTTTTTAGGTATTTTACCCAAATCCTGACCTGGGTTAGAGACCATAAGGATTATGTAGGGACTTGGATTCAACCTGTAATAGAGAAATTCGGCTTACATTACCTTGATGCACAGGTTAGTAAAAGTATCAAATTTTTACAAAACATTGTATAAACACAGAACGCGTTGGAAGTAAGAATGGCTATTATTGTTTTTATGACGAATTTTGGAGATTTCTGTACCATATAGTATGTATATCCAGATTCGATTTATTATTATTTCGATATAAATTCGTAGTTAGCAATTTTTTCCAGCACTCGATATGGTTGGTATCAAAGACCTTATAAACTCTAGACCCAATGATTCATTCATAAAACGCCCGAAAAGCAGATCTGTTATTATTTGAAATGCTATTAAAAATCAATAATGGGTAGAAGAGAGAACTCCTCGAGTTTTCTCTGCATGGCAACACTGTTCAACGCTTGACGTTCGGCGTCAGACTCGCCTAGGGAATGGCACGTCGAACGAAAAAATCGATATCAAAAGTAGACATCGATGTTGGAAAAACAGCGAATAAAAAACATTGATGATCGTCGACATTGTTTAATATCAAGAAATATCGGTTAATATCGAGAAACATCGGTTAATGTCTAAAAACATTTATTAGTGTCGAAAAACATCGGTTAGTAGGTATTGAAAAAAATTGTTTCCCCAAATTTCTAAAAAAAAATTTTCTTTCAAAACATCGTTTTTTTTGCCCATTCCTACTAGCAGACATAAATTAATAACATAACCAACAAAACCTTCTCTATGAAAAGATAAATTCTATTTCATTTTGTCCACTTTTTGCATACCTACTACACAAGCAGTCACCATGCATGATCGTTTATTACTGAACAAGATCTTTCTTCAACTTTAATTGCGTTAAACTGATCCAGCAACTTCGCAACATCAATTTCATTCATTTAGAATCTTGTAGAGGTGGGTTGTTATTTAGACAACGCGATTTTGGAGCGAGTATATTTTGATAACGCTTCAACGCGCTCCACAACGACGAAATAACTCGTTACCGTGGAGCGACATCGAACACCGGCCACGGCAACACTTCTTGACTTGTAACTTCGCTCCGGCCGTAACGTCGCTTTGCTGCAACGTGTTGCGGGTTGATGTGGAGCGCAACGTCCGGAGCGGAGCTTTCCTTTAAGAATGCACATGTTGGACCACAACACAAAATACATCGCCACTGACAACTTGATTTAGTGATGGTGGTTGCACTGGTTGTCTACTCTTTAATCCTTGTAGAGCCACTTTCTCTAAAATAGCGTTTCTTAGCGTTACTACAGTTGACACCCACATGTGACATTAACAGCTGATACTGGTTACTTGCTAAAAGTTCCCAGTTCAGTAGTGGGTTGTTACCATTTATTTTGCTATTATAAATTTAAATTATTAGTTTATCCATTTTAATTACGGTACAATAGGTTGCAAACCTTGCGTTCACTGAGAACTAATCCAGCTGTTTGTATTTAAAGACACATTTTATTTTGGTACTACGCAGCGAACTTGAATTATAATATGGCAACGCAGTATTGAACGCGAAACATGCGCAGACATACTGCTTGCCTCTTGATTGGCTCGTAGCTACAATATTTGGGCGGCGGAATTCTTGTATGTTGTCAGGATTGTCCATAGCATTTTCCATTGATAAGTTTAGTGTATGGAAAATGTATTTCTATGTTGTACCAATGAATAACGCCATAACTTTTAATCCATCGCACGTTGAGTTCGATGTTTCAATTGTAAATAAAATTAATACTGTATTTTTGCAATCCATTATGCTAATAAACCCCCGTACAAGTTTAAAATATTGTGAATGCGATGCGGTAAAAGAACTTAGCCCAGTCCTGTCTCTGTCGCCAACATCTGAACGTAAAATAGACCAGACTTCAACAGGCTGCCATGATGCGGCTTGTTCTTAGAGAAATTTGACTTTAATAGAAAATAGAACAACGTGCGCCGGTAACGGTTAGGAGTTAGTGGAGCGTCGCTTCAGGAACGAATAATGGTTTATCGAATTGCAACGTGTAACTTCGAATAATGTCTTGCGTTCCGGCTTGAATTTAAAGTAAACCGTTATTTTAATTACCTTTAGGTTATTAGATTTAGATCACTTTTACTGTTAATTTTATAACAATAATAACAATACCCAAATAAAATATAATAGCATTATTTTTTAAAGAACCCCGCACTTCTCTCATGGAAAATGACCCTGTTAAATTTTCTAAATTTTTAGTATGTTGTAGAGAATGCCATTCCACAGGGTGTTTCCGATGATAAGCGACAGAGGAAAAACATAATGCATGTATTGATAAATCACCCGGTATAATAAAAATGGATCGGTCTTACTTACATGTCTACTATCGAATTTTCTTTTCCTATGACCAATTTTGGAGATTTACAGTGTCAAACATTATAGCATTATTTTTTAAATTCAGGATTGAAAAAAAAAACAGTAAAAAACTTTTTTAACATAAACTTCTTTATTGCTAAAGAAATATAACTGTTGTGGATTGTGGGGTAGGTGAATCGTAAATAAAGTTATCCTTTAAAAATTATAATTATGTTACCGCACACGTTACGGCGATCTTTACATAAAACCCCAACGGGTTGTTTTGGATCTCAACCAAAGACATGTAATATATAATTGTTTACATTTTGTCCCGATCAGAAATGTTATGTTTTTTTAGCTAAAAACAATGGTTCTATATTTTAAGTAAATGTTGCAAAATATACAGTGTGTCTACGTAAGTTGGCGGCATAATATGGGAAACTTTTTTATTATTCATTTTGCGAAAAAAAGTTATTTTCCCTAAAAAGTTCTGCATGGTCCAAAACCTAAAATACAACCATCAAATATCGAAATTTTCCAGTCATATACGAGGTTTGTCAAAAAACGTGAATTTTTCCCATGAATGTAAATTTTTCTCAAGGGTAAAGTACCTTTATTTTTGACATTATCAAAAATTGTTATTAAAAAAAGTTGATCAGAACTAAAAACCACGTCTAAATATGCAATAACAACACGCATTAAATTAATTAAATAATTAAAAACTTAAATAATTAATAATAAATCAATAAAATAATTTTTCAACATAAATGCGTATAATTGCACATTTGGCCGTAGTTTTTAGTTCTGATCATTTTTTTTTAATTACAATTTTTGATGATGTCAAAAATAAAGGTTGGGAAAAATTTACATTCTTGGGAAAAATTCACGTTTTTTGACAAACCTCGTATATGAAAATTTCGATATTTGATGGTTGCATTTTATGTTTTAGACCATGCAGAACTTTTTATGAAGAATAACCTTTTTTCGTAAAATTAATAATAAAAAAGTTTCCCATATGCCGCCAACTTACGTAGTATGTATTGATCCTAAAAAACCACATGCCAATGCATTGTAAGGATAACAGCGAGTTTTTATAGCTTACAGTGTTGCCATTTTTAAAGCCATCTCCTTCTAACTTGTCTGAAGAAGTCTGAAACTTTGGAAGTATGTTTGAAATTTGATCAAATTTTCCCATATTTCTTTTTCTGCTTTTATTAATTTAACGTAAAACAGTAAAATTGCACTGCAAAGACGGATATTTGGACGATTTTTTGATAAAATGAAGAAGTGAAATGGCGAACGCGTCACTAGTGTTTACTCCTAATTATATTGTTAATAAACAACAAAAGTAGGTGGTTATCACAGAATCCCGCCCCGGGTGTCATCCCTTCTTAGTCCGCCACTTCTACCCGTTTTTTGCCATCCTAATTGGGATGAAATTGATGATAATGATGAAATTCGACTTGTATAAATGTAATATTTCCAGAATGAATTCATCCGAGGCCTAGTACAACTCGGGGCCGAAAAACTAAATTCGGACCTTCCTTCTCTCCAATTCGACGACTTCACGTTTTCGCATTCCATTGACGAAGCATTGGGATTCGACAAGGAGCTGAGGGAAATCTACAACTATCCGGCAACGCAGCCTAGTATTATAGTTGTACTTACTCAGGCTCCTGTGCTTGTCAAGTGGTTAATTATGGAGAAGAAATGTAAGTATGTAATCAAATATTCAATTTTACTAGTCGTTTTATTATCGGCTTTACAAAAGTTTATCAATCCGACCGGTTTTTTTAAGTATTAATTTGTTCGCGCTTACCTTTTATCTGGCCATGGATAACCTGATACCGATGATTTATTCAAATGGCTGTCGTTTATCGCCCGGTAAAGACCGCTATTTGATTTACATGGTTCGCCACTGCTTTGGTCTGTGTAATGCTAAGGAACGCGAGGCGGCATTACTTGTTACTGAATTGTGAATTTTAAAATGCTCTCGCTTGAAAGCGCTGGCCTATAATAGCTATTTTTGTGTATTAAAAGCGCAAAGTGATATATTGCCCCGAGCGAGAAGTGAAACACGCGATGCGTAGCGGAGCGCAGCTATCTCGCGAGAGCGGCAATGTCACTTTGCGCTGGAATTACACACAGGACTTTCTCTTCAATCGGTGTTTTTCTAGAAATGTTTGGTAAAAATTAATAATTCTTGATAACCTCAAATTTGGCAGTTCAGATTTCAAAACGTGACCACCACTTTCACACACGTGTTTTTGTAAAAATGTTTGTTAAAATGGTATTTATTTACTTCAAAATAAAAGTTTTCTCTCGTAGCTATTAATTATTTATTTAAATACTCTCATCTTATGATTTACATTATGCATAACAAGATCTAAACATTTTTCTGATATCTTCTTGGTTCCTTTTGATTCGCACCATTTACCAAAAACTTCATACTGCTTTTTATTCTTGCTTCTCGACTTCTCTGGCACTAAATTAAGAGCAACTGATTTTGCAGCTTGCGCAATTTCCGGCGGAGTGCACGAAACTTTACTAATTTCATCGATTTCCATTAAATTTTTACCAAAATACATTTTTATTTTACGAAAACGATCCTAAAATCACGCGTTGGTCACAAAATCAACGTGTCATTGGTCAAATACTATCAACGCCTACTTTTGTGTCAAAAGTAGCAGATACACAACGTTTCTTTGTTATGGTTTCCATGGTAACTAAGCGAGCGTTTATATTTCATGAAAATTAGTTTATTAAAAAAAAACACAACATGAAGAGTGGTCAAGCGAAGTGATCTAAGTGTCATAATCGAAAACTACCAGAAAATGTAAAAAACTGTTTTAAAGCTAAGAATAATACAATAGTATATTTTTTTATTGATATTGTGTTAATTTTATAATACACAAAAACATTCGTAGGAGAAAAAAATAATATCAGTTAATCGAAAAAACGTTTGCACATAAATTGAACAAAAAAATATAGAAAAGGTCTAAAGGCGCATCTCACCGGGCGAATTTAGTTGACCGATTTTTGTTGATCAACTAAAATCGAACGAAAATTGCTATGAGAACATATATTTCCATTTTTGTCGGTCGAGCTAAATTGATGCCATAAACCATTCAAACTTTATCGGTCAAGTTATGAGCCATCATTGTTTCTTAAACGAGTGGAAACGTGATTGAAGCGTGTGAATACTGTGAATATTTGTCAGTCGACTCGTAACCACCGATTTGGGTTTGTTCAAAGTACTTAATGAATCTCCTGTTGCCAAATATCTTAATGTTATGTGTAATTTTAAGGTTGCTAGGAGTGTTTCTCGCATAACAGTATCCTGTTTTTGGATTTTAGGTCCAATTTTTATAGCAGTTCTGAAGACCTTTCTTCTGACATTCTTAGATGATT
Organism: Polydrusus pterygomalis; assembly: GCA_963969555.1. Taxonomy (NCBI): domain Eukaryota; kingdom Metazoa; phylum Arthropoda; class Insecta; order Coleoptera; family Curculionidae; genus Polydrusus; species Polydrusus pterygomalis. Next base: position 2,506,961 of record OZ018381.1, on the reverse strand, counting down.
TCTATATCCTTCTTTATCCTCCAAAGCAAGTTCTTTTAGAAGAGTACCTGAAACTCCATACTTATTTCTTCTTAATATCCAATATCCGTACCCAAAAACGGCGCTTTTTACGCGGTCTGTCCGATTTCGCGATTATTTTTCTCAGTTCTTCAACCAATAAACCAGAAATACCACTTATAGCCTCACGAATAGCTGTATTTGACGCCATTTTAATTTAACTGTCGATTGTATCCTTGATTCGATTTATATTAAAACGTATGAATGAAAATTCGGTTCAATTTTAGTTGATCAGCAAAAATCGGTCAACTAAATTCGCCGGTGAGAATGCGCCTTAAGGCTCCTTTTATACTGGGATTCTATATGCGAGATACAGTATCTGGGATTCAGATTCTCCCCATCTATGAAAGCTTTTTATAACGAATAGGATGAAATTGGCACTTAGATCTTCTAGTAGAACATTGGCATGGGTACATAGATCATATAAATAGAAAAAAAAATTTAATTTTGTCACATGGGTCGCTTAGCTTGACCACTCTTCAATTGATTTTTTGTCCAACAAAAGAAATTTTAAATTTTTTTATTTTAACCACAATTTATACTCATCCGTTTATACTTTAAAAAATACAAGAGAATGATTTTGTCGAAAAATAGATACTCCTTTCAGAAAGTAAGTTTTATTAAAACAGAAGAAAATGTTTCCTTTAATTTCGTCAGGTCCATCTTTAGACGCGTTTCGCCATATCATGGCTCATCAGTAAAGCTAGGATCCAACGAATTAAAGGAACGTGTGTACTAATTAAATGTAGTAAATATGGTGATCAACCGAGAGGATGATGCGCATGGCGACATATAGCGTCGAATTTTAAACACCTTTAAAGCATACCAGCACCTCTTAACAGAATTTAATAAAATTAAGTCAAATGTTAAGAGAAAATCACTTGCAAAGACCAAAGTCACAATTACAAGAAGAGTCAGGCTAGTCAGCACTAAGACCCGTAGGTCGTCGGTTAGAGAACCGAAACCAATGAAGACAGATCAAAATGTTTCTTTTAATAAAAAAACACTACCTGGTTGATTTATTTGTTAAAAAATAGAAATTATTTTATCTATTTTTATTTTTTCCAAAAAAATACCAAAAACCTTAGTTTAGCTGCTAATTACAACATCTTATATGTAATAAATATCGTTTAGATTTCATTCTAAATTATTTTTGGAAAGAAGGAGAAGAAAGAAAATAATTGCATATTTAAATATATTTTGGTTTAAAAGTTAGCCATTTTAAAACTTTTGTATTTAAAAATTTTAATTCTTGGGGTATTTCGTTGTAAAATTTCATACCTAGATATTAGGCATACTTTCAAAAAGTTATTTATTTATTTTCTGAATGTAGCCAGCTTTTTTTTAATAAATTCTTGATCTGTTGTGTTTTTTAGTACGTTTTCATAAAGTGTACATAAAAATTATGGTAATTGATAGAAAAGTTCTTGGAAGTATCCCCTAGTTTCATCTTTTTTGTCAAATAATCAATCTGTATAAATTAAGTATTTATAATACAAGTATAAATTACACAGAATATTTACAGAAAATAACTAAAAATATTTAAAACCCCCGTAAAAATATAGTAACCTCGTTACACCCTATTAGTCAATAAATAATTTTGAAGTAAGTTTTTTTTAGATGCTACGGAAAAAATGGACGCCATTTTGTCTCCAAATTCAATGGAAGCCTTTGACCTTTTGCCCTCTGATCTAGATGATTTAAAAATAACTACATGTGCCGATGCGTTTATTACGTTGTTGCAAACAATAACAAAAAGGTATGTTATTAAGGAGAGTTTACCCCTGTACAGAGTATCCCTCTCAGATATAGTTTTTTGTGAATATGATAGTCGAAATCGCCCTTAAACCTACTAGCATATCCATGTTCCTTCGCATAAGCTACTAAGTTTAATAAGTACATTCATAGATATAAATCCCTGACAACATTAAATGTCCATTATGTCCGAAAACTCCTCTACATGATTCTCTAAAATTCAGCAGTTTTCTTATTTTCCATATTGCTATTTATCGATACTATTTCCTTAGGAGCAGAGCAGTGGGCTCCAGAAAAAATGAGCGCCCATGAAACGGAATGGGTTCCAAAAAGCCATGGGCCTGTCCAAAGTTTTGCTTGGATGTTACTTTTGACTTAGCATAGTTAGAAAAAAGCTTATAATAATCTCTTGTCTGGAGCTGATACTGAAATCACATGCCAGTATCTGACCTAAGTGATCTGATATCCCCGCCTCAAGCACATGACTAATCCAGTTGCCTGTAAATTAGTTATTATATTATCCAAAAAAGTAGCTGAATGTTCTGTTATTCTAGTGGGACCATTGATAGTAAGATGACAGTTAAAACTAGAGAGCATATTCAAAAAGTCTTTCACAACGGTAGACTCCTTTAAAAATTCTATATTGTAATCCCCAGCTATAAAAAAACATGCAGTTTTTATTATACAATACTGATAAAAGATACGAAAACTTAGTCATAATACTTGCACATCACTGGAAGGTGAACGATACAGTGAAATCACAACACATTTAAAATCGTGAAAATGACACCATGCTGCAGCACACTCAAAAACATTGTCCTTAGACAGATATTACGATGATATTAAGGTGGAAGTCTCAACATGCTTGCCAACCTATAACCTATTTCGCGTAGATTTATTTATGTTTTCTAGCTTTTATACAAAATTTAAAGAAAATCAGTATCGACTTGATATTCTATAGGTAATAATTGACATATTTAACAAATATCAAGGAATTTCATAACTTATTTTAGGAGAATTGTATAGCGAAAAATAGGTAAGATTTTTTTTAACATTATTATGTCATTGTTACTCATTGTTCTTTCACTATACAATTCTCCCAAAATTAGAAATGAAATAAATTGATATTTTTGTAGGATATCAGATACTGCCTAAATAATGTACCGACGATATTGATTTTCTTTAAATGTTAGTTATTAAAATAATAAACTCAAAAAATCAACGCGAAATAGGTTATAGGTTGGCAATAGATTGAATGACGTTGAGAATTCAACCTTAAAGAAGCTTCCCAGTGACCTCACATTTTGGTGAAAGATGATGTTTATGAACCCACTCCTCATTACCTAGGGGGCTAGCCTAGGCCAATAGGAGGCTTGAAATACCTTATCTCTCTTGCTATTTAGTTTTTTTAAATTATTTATTGGTAGCCTACGGTATCACTCATGTAGTTCTTAACATCCTGCTCGGTTATTTCTGTTCTCATGATTTTGCCAATATAGATCCATCTTCTCTTCGTTGCCCCCTTGATCTTATTTTTTAATTCTCCGCTTCCAGCAATATTTTCTTCAATAGTTCGCACTTTTCTCTCTTTCTTGTACATACGGCCCCTTCTAAGACGTATCTGCTGTCAATTTTTGTTATTTTCGTGCAATGTTTCGTGAATTTTCTTTCCCTCGCTTTTCTGCCCATCTTTGTCAACGTTTACGTCAACTGTCAGTGTCGACATTTTTGACTTTGACGTTTGTGGTGCATCCGCACTATCGATCTCTTTCTCTCGAATGGCGGTCGATAGAACTTCTGTTTCGAATTTAGTGGTGCTACCATCTATGAGAACCAGAATTTGATGGCCACTGGGAATGTGACGTTTCTCCGTAACCTGCTTCCCGCTAATTTTATCCATTTTTCATAATTCTTCCACGAGGACCTTCTCGAACGAATCCACTTTTGTAAGGATCATTAAAAAATTTCCATGCATTGCCCTACTCTGATTCTGTAAATCCAATACCTGTAGTTTCAGGGTTTCAATTTCTTCTTCTTCTTTTCGCGCCAATAATTCCTTGGTTATCTCGTCCTGGACACTAAATAAGATATTTGCTACCACTAGACATCTTTAGCTCCCTAACAGGGGCGGTTCTAGACCGAAAATATTGGGGGGGGCACCACATTGGCGCAGCCCAATTTTTGGTAGCCTTCGCTTGATTGTATTTCTCTCGAGAAAGTTTTTTTTCAGAAATGTAGGGGGGGGGCGGTCCTGGGCCCCCGTAGAACCGTCCCTGCTCCCTAATATGCAAAGCACACGATTGATGGTAAATCACCTTGCTTTTCACACCGATTTTTTTCGACGCTACTTTTGCAATATTTGCATTTCTTGCTTGCTCTCCGACACTCACAACATGTCGTCACTCGACGCCATCTTGTCTACAGAGGCAGGGTTGGTTTCTAGGTGTCATTTTAAGACAATAATATAACTTATTTACCGTGGATCTTAGTTTTGATAATAATTTTGTTTATGATTTTATTATATTCGAACAAAATAGGTATTTTGTAAGTAGTTTTTTGTGTTAAAAAGGTGTTTTATGCAACTACTAACTTACAACATACATTTTCTTTGTTCCCACTTTAGATATGAATGCCTACCTCAGCCAGGTCACAGACTACAGTTTTTGGAATTACAGCTCGAGCTGTTGGACGATTTCAGAGTCAGGTAAGCACAGAGTCAGTACCTATCTAGAGTGACAATTTTCCAAATTTGAAGTTATCATAAAAATTTGTATGGTGAATCTTTTAATTGGAATAAATTGGGTTACAAAACATCAGTCCATTTCTTAAAAGACTTTTAAAATACAGGTACGCTTTTTTAATTTTTATTCAATAGTTTTTACTGAAGCGTACTTTTGTATTAAATGGTCATTTATTCCAACTTTGGCTGCTTTATTTCCTCATCTTGCGGATGCAGAAATTCATGATGATTGAAAGTGGTTTCAGCAGGATGGTGCGCCGCCACATTACGCGTAAATTGCTTCTAACCGTCGCTTTAATAGGGCGAAGAGGTTATTTTGTAACCGGCAAGATCGCCAGATCTTAACCGCCTTGATTATTTCCTTTGGGGCCACCTTAAAAGTAAAGTTTGCATGGGCAACGAATACAGCACACAAAGTTCAACAAATAACTTTAGAAATGGTATATAGACTGTGACCGACCTAAATTTAGCCACATATGGGAAAATTAATGGAATATTAAAAATTCTTGTTATTTATGCGGATCATCTTTGCATAATGGGTAACTTAAAAGGAGATTGGTGACGTGACTACTCGTTTGGCGATAAAATTGTAAAAAATATGTCATGGAAAATTGGTATTGACGAGATACCGAAAACAGTGTAATGCCAAAATTAGAGAAATAATTTCTTTTGGCTCTTTTAAAGAAAATATCAAATGTTACTTTCATATTCCCATTATTTTAATGAAAATGTGTTAAGTGATTGAAAACCAAGGTATTAAGCTAATAGATTTTTGTTGTTTTTAAAGTTTTTAGTAGTTAAAATTCAAACGGTAGCTTTTTACCATGTACTTGATCTGACGGCCGTATTTTACCATTTATAGTTATTTTTGGAACAATATGATTACAACGGACCGTTTTCTCTAATTTTCAGCAAGATTTCTATAAATGGTAAATATGGTTGTCAGATCAAGTTCATAAAAGCTAAATTTTAAGAAACATTAACAATCTAACTATAGTCTATTTCAGACAGGTGTAGAGTAATAAAAGCTCATTAGGTATGCAAAGGGACTACAGAGTGACCCAACGAATATTTAAGCCACTTTCATAATTTGGCATTGATTTCATTGCAAAATTCTTTCTTTTCATCAAGTGCAGGTAGTGCCACCCGGTTTTGGGTCAATTTATGGGTTTTGCCTATTGTTGTCCATTCACAAACACTGAAAATGGCGAGACAAAAGCGTGCCGGTAGGATATTCATAAAAAGGAAATAATTTTATTTTAACAGAATAAAAATAAGGCATTATGTATGTATTAGCTACACTTCTTTTTTATTAAACATTATAAAAAAATACAAAATACAAAAAATACATTATACAGAAATTAAATTATAAAAAATCATGATATTCTTCGTCATCTTAGGAACTGTCATCTCCTCTTGACGTTATAATTAACGGGTCGACGGTACGATCGATCAGGTGGTCAAGATCCCACATTTTCTCCTCTTTTTTAATGACATTAATGGCTTGGTCAAATAGTAGCTTAACGTCTTTCATTTTGAATGTCATGTTGTGTCTTGCTACAAATCATTTTACTTGCGCCCATATAAGTTCTATAGGATTTAGTTCGCAATGATATGGCGGTATGCGCAGCACAGTTACACCATGTTTTTCTGCTATATCTTCCACGGCATATTTCATAAAACGATGTTTGTGTAAATTTGCTATAGCTAATAGTTCCTTCTTTATCAAATTATCTTCAAACTCAATACTTTTGATGGTTAACCAGTCGATAATTTGTTGTTTTCTCCAAGATGAAGTTGGAGTCTTCTCTGTGCGTCGTGAATGATAGGTTGCGTTATCCATAACTACTACTGAATCAGCTGGAAGATATGTTATCATTTCTTTTACTGGTCTGCCTGGACTTTTCTTGGGAGGTTCTACTTGACCTGCTGTCTTTCTTTTCCGCAATAATTTAAAAATGGTGGACTTTCCAACTCCAGTCATTCGGAAACATCGGTTGACAGTTTATTGTACAGTAAAAGTCGGGTAATCGTATTTTATGCAATCATGTACATTTAAAATAATAACTTTTTCACTTACTGATAGTGGAGAATTATTGGAACATCTTTTTCTTGGTGTGAATGTCGCCATTTGATTACTAATCTTATAATACTGTGAATACTATATACGGCTTAACAGCAAATACTGATGCGTTAAAAGTAAACAAATATACTTATTAAGGTCATACACATACACGATATAAGAAGTTTATTCCAAATTACCACCTATTTATATGATCAGCCAATGAGGCCAAGCCAAACTCGGTACCTGTTAAATGGTAACTGTTAAACGCAAAACGTAACTTTATAATCTACTAATCCCTACACAATATTTTGATTTTGACACTTCAGGCCAGAAAATATACATTTTCTAATCCTCTTACGCAATTACTTGAAATTTTAATTTTACAAACAATACTATTTTTTTTCTGACATTTTTGGTTAGTTATCATAAATAATTTAAAGCACAAAGTTTACCTGCGCCTATGGCCGACACCGAAATTGGACGGAATTTCCCATTTTATTACTCTACACCTTTCTGAAATAGACTATAATTGATTAAAACCTTGGTTTTCGACCATTTAACACATTTTTATCAAATCATGGAAATACATGCTGTTTTCCACAATTCAATCAAAGAAGTGGGGTTCATTCAATCATCTCTGGATGAAGGATACAATTTATGGAACTGCAAATCAAACTAAAATTTTGGAATTTTTATCGAATTTATTTCTGTTACCATATATACCTTGTGTATTAATGGGTATAACCAAGGTCTAAGGTCCATTATAATTTATGCAATTCTTACCGTATTTATACTTGATAGGCTGTTGCAACTGGTTAACGCTGAAGAAGGTGACGTCATTGAATCCAAAGTACCGATGATCATAAATACCCTGTATTATGTCGAGAATGTGTTGGTGGACTGGGGAGCCATGTTAGTGAGTATAAAATCATTTGGATATTTCTCTCCTGTTTTTTTTATAGGCAAGACCCGGGATAACGATTTGCAGATATGGCTATTATAATATTATACTTTTGTAAGTTCTTAGCAAGAAGCTTTATCCTGCGGCAGACCTAAGAAGTTTGTTAGGTTATGATAGTATTATTATACAATGCCACCAAACCCGAATGAATCCCCATTGATAACCCAAACGCGTTCAAAATATAGTGTGTTTATAAAAGCGGAATTAAAGGTGTGTGTATTTAAAACTGACAAAAGATATAAATGCAGCAATTATCGCCTTATATCTGTTTCACCAATTATTTCAAAAAAGTTAAATAATAAAAATTATGCGATTTTCTAAAAAGTCAAAATTTACTTTTTGCTAATCAGTATGGCTTTTGCAGATCTAAGGATACAGAAATAGCTGTAGGAAATATCATAACAGAATTCAAGTAAATGTTGACAGCAAGAAAAAATGCTGTTTACTATCTTTACATCTGGGGGCAGTCTATACCGTAAACCATCAATCACATTTTATTATGAAAATTATACAGTATTGTAATAAAGGGAAATACACACAAATTACTTTAAACCGTAAAAAATTTGGGGAAAGAAAAATTTCGGAAAAAAAAATATGTGGAGTTCTACCAGGATCAATATTAGGTCCAGTGTTACTCTTAATTTATGTTAATTCCGTTTCTAAATTAAAATTAAAAGGCCATACAAAGCTCTTTGCAGATAATGCAGCAATTATTAGTTGCTTTCGCAGGAAAGTATTTTGATATTAATAATAATCTACAAATACCTCTTTCTTGGCTTTAATAAACTTACGTTAAATTTTACAAAATTTTCTTCTACGTTTATAATTAAAAATAAAATAATTAATCATTCATTCCTTAATATTTAATAGTAAGAATATTCAATGGTCAAAAATGACAAAATTTGTTTTGTACAGAACCATATATTAAATTGAAACACTTAAAATTATCTATTTTTCAGTAATATATTCAAATTACAATATTTAGGGGATTTCATGTTTATCAAACTTAAAACCATTACAAAACTGAACTATAAAAGTTAATTTGGAATAAAAGCAATTTAAAGTAAGTTGAGACGTATTTAAAAATAATTGCTTATTTTTTATTTTTAGCATTATCTTACTCTTTACTACTACAAAAATAAATCCGAAGAAGCGAAACCCCAGCCCTCCTCGCCAAATTTAAACGACTTTGAGGACTCCTCCTTAATGGATATGGAGTCGGACTCTCTGTTCGCCGACACTCTTTCATTGTATAGGCATTTTCGACGGGACTTGTTGTGTGTTCTGTCGGAGACAGTCATCATGGAAGTTAAAAAGAGGGGATGGGATTATCGAAGAGAGAGGTAAGTAGCAAAAAAAGGGGCTGTATAATATGTGATGATGATGGTTATGTCGGCGTCGCGTCGCATGACTTTTTTTTATCCTCATCGAGATTTATTTATTTTATATTATGCTGGTGAAAATTTACAATTCCATTAATTTTATTCCAGGTGGTCGTCAATGAAGGTAGAGAAAGAATTTCGAAGTTTATCCCTCACTCCAACGGCATGCCCACTATTTGAAATACTTTCGAAGAGACTGCATCAGTTACAAAAGAAATTGCAAAGTAGATTATTTACAGCTGGTAGGTTAGGCTATTGAATATGTCCAAAATTATGGCGTTGCGTTGGTGGATTTTTATGGTTTAATATTTGGGCACCTAAAAATAATAAAATAACAAAGTGCTACTAAATTCAGAGTTGCTTTTTTAAGAGCCGACCGAGAATGGCCCTTTTTCGTTTTTTCATTTTTAATACCAAAAATAATCGAAAATCATCTCTAAAAATTTACGAAAAATCACGTTTTTTTTGTTTTTTCAGTAATTCGTTTATTTTTTTGCGGTATATAAAGTTGACCATTTTTTGTAATTTTTTACCGCATTTGCTCTCATACATTCTTTCTTGTAATTTTCAACAAATAAATTTATTTTTGTACAATAAAACAACAATTTTAAAGAAATTAACAAAAAGTAACATTTTTATTCGTGGAGGTACAAGAAAAATGTAAATTATTTACGTTCAGAAGTCGATTCTTCAATATTCATTCTTTCGATGGGCATATCAACTTCAGTGTCAATATCCTTATCGATATCTTTTTGGAACAGTTCAGGCACATTTGCATTTTCGCAATGGATTCCTGCACATTCGTATGCCAGCCTTTTAAACATTGACAAGATATTTTTTGTAGCAGGGATTGCGGTGCAGGAGATACAGTCATAACAATTGGTATTTAATCCATTCTGTTATCTTCCAACCCCATTGGAGGGGATTTAACATATTTCCCTTTCTCTGTTGGATCTGTAAATATGTTTTCTGCCCATGTCATCTAAGACCACCAACTGTTGGGGGTAATTGCGATAGCGTAAACGTCGCCTTCTTTGAAAATCGTTGAAAAGATAGAAGCGCCATTAAGGAGGCACGTATCGTTAGATTTACAACAAAACTGAAAACGATTCACTTACTATTTTTTCTTTAGACACAAATTATTTGCTGAGAAACGTTTCGAAAATTTTCCGATTCAATAAAAAATCTATTTTCCAAATGGAAATGTTATTAAATTTTTAAATATTTCGGAAAAGTTCAATTCTATTTTCTGTAATGTTGAGCGGTTTTTAAAATATTTACGTTTTTTAAAAATATTCAAATATCGAAAGAAACGGTCAGGGTATAGTTATTTTAAGCTTTTAAAATCTTTAGAATAAATCTTATATTGCCAACTGTATGATATTTAAAAAATGGTAAAACTTTGTTACAGACTTGGTTAATTTTCAGAACGGTCAGAACGGTTTGCATTTCCTTTCGTTTTTTTCGGTGTAGTGATTTAAAGTCAGCTCTGTCTGCTAACAAAAAATAGGAAGAAATTGCTATATTTTGTATTTTGTATGTCACACATTTTAGGATTAGAATTTTAGAAATAATGCACCTATTCAGATTCAGTACTTGTTGAAAGAGATATCGACTGCCGTTATTAAAACAATTATGTGCTAAACACAGTTTTAATACCTATTGTTTTAAAAGTTTATATATATCACAAAATTCACAACAAATTGTTCAACAAAATTGATAGACCCCACAATAAACACGGGAACAAGTTAATAACAATAGATTGGCTCGCCGATTTGCCGTGGTTTGGCGAGACTTGTGTTCTTGGTTGACCTTAATATAATTTCAAATGATTGCCAACTTTTTTCTAGGGGAAAAAATAATTCGCTAACCTCACAGCCTCTCCATGATATGCTATTTTAATATCCTTAGGGGGAATAAGCACACTACTTTTTTTTAGGATTGTAGAACAGACCATGCATAGGGTATATATACAAAATAAACCTTTGTATGTCTCCTTTAGCATACAATGACGTATGATGTAGCGGTTATGTTTGTGGGGGAACCCATCTACAAGCATCTTGCACGTTACTGTGTCCTACGAGAGGCGTGCCAACTGTAGTCTGGTGGGAGATTGATGACGTCAACGTATCAATTTAAGCTCCGACATAAATTGCCAATTCCTGAACTAGTCCTTTTTATCTGCAATTAAAATATCATAGTTTTCTGGAAATACCTTAGTCATATTTTCAAATGTTTACCCTTTGTTCTCAGGAAGTAGTAGTTTTAGTTTTTTATTATTTGCCTCTCAAGTGTTCACTTGTCATTTTATGCCATGTTACTAATTAGTGATTGGTAGATCGCGAACGAATTGTTTAAAAGAACTATTTTTATGGTAGGTCCTAACATCCGCTAAAGTCGTCAACATCTGAATAGGTGAATAAGCAGGGTCGACCTCCTTTTTTTTAGAAGTCAAAAATGTTGTGACAAATTTTGCCCTTCAGAGGAAAAAATCGAAATATATCCGGGGTAGAGATAAATAGATTCTTTGTATTCGAATGACTAATCGATGCTAATAAGTATTCAAATACAAGGTATTCGGTTCTAAAAATCATTCGATTATCCCGTTACTAGTTCAGTAAAAAGAACAAATAAGCCCACCACTACTCGTGTTTATACATCCATACCAAGGTCAAAATTTGAGAACAATATTACAATATTTTTTTTTCTCAGAAACAGATGGAGTAAGATAAAATAACTTGCTCCATTTAACTTAAGCAAGTGTGATACAACATCTGGTATAACCGGAACTCGCATATGATTGCCGTTTTCATTTGAAAAAAGCTTATACGAAAACCCCATTTTTCAAATTTGCTGGATTTGAGGTCATTACTTTTACTACGCATTACTTCCCAAAATATTCTAATGTATGGTCGCCGTATGATCTTTATTTACGGGTTTAGTAATTTCCATAACACCCGGTATATTCTATGTTCCTTATTTTAATGTTATTTCTAGTACCATCCCCGTATGCCTAATGTAACGCATTTTTCTAGTCTGGCGAAATATCGCAACGCAGTTGGACACTTACCTTTTCGAGGACCTTGTGATGGACAATCGATTTAACGACGGGGGAGCTCTTCAGTTAAAATTTGACATCACTAGAAATCTATTGCCGCTATTTTCCCAGTATACCGAGACACCTGCTAACTATTTTACACAGTAAGTAGGTATATAATTTTAAGCACGAAAATATTCAACCCATCCTCTGCTAGCGTAACTCTTCTGTATCATTCGGATGTAATCGAGGGTACAAGACCACTTTTTCTGTGTTTACCATGGAACTTTCAAAATGCCTTTATTCCAAACTAACTTTTACAGTTCATTACATGGAAAGTGACAACATAATATAGAAAATAATAACCATTAAAACAAAATCAATAAAAAAATGGAAGTTAATCCCATTTAATTCATTAATCAAGTCCATTAAAAAATAGTATAAATAATTTGCTATACTATTACTACAACTACGGCCCTGAAAATGAGCGTTTTCACTAAATTTTGATTTCTATCCTATCGCATAGGGAAAGAAAAAATAAAAGTTTCTACGGTTTAACAAAATACGCTTTGTAATAAACACTCGCGACTAGGGCTGGGCAATATTGAAATTTCAATATCGAATATAGATATTAAAAAATATCGATATAGTCGATATATCGATAAATTTCGATAATATCGAAAAATCGATAATATCGATATTTTATTTATAATAATATATAGTGTATATAGATAATATACAGTGTGTCCACGGATGGACCGAACTATAATAATATGTACTTGTAAAAAACTTTATTTTCAATTTTTCGAAAAAAAGTCATTCTTCATCATTTCTTTTGCTTATTAAATAAATATAATTCACGTAAGAAAATTTCCATTTTTTTATACAGGGTGCACAAAAAATGTAAAATGTAGATTTGCAAAATTAAAAGTTTTTGATCCAACTTTTTTGAATGATCAAAATAAAAGAGATTAGAAAGATAATTCGAAAAGCCGAATAAAGTTTTGAGATATGACCTGTGGTAACTACGATATTTTATATTAAAACTTTAATCTGAAGGAAAATATCAATAAGTTATTTAACTATAATATAAAATATCCTAGTTACCACAGGTCATATCTCAAAACTTTATTCGGCTTTTCGAATTCTTTTTCTAATCTCTTTTATCTCGATCATTCAAAAAAGTTGGATCAAAAATTTTTAATTTTGCAAATCTACATTTTTTGTGCACCCTGTATAAAAAAATGGAAATTTTCTTACGTGAATTATTTTTATTTAATAAGCAAAAGAAATGATGAAGAATGACTTTTTTCCAAAAATTGAAAATAAAGTTTTTTACAAGTATAGTTAGGTCCATCCGTGGACACACTGTATATTACCGATAAAACATAAAAATATTATATTATATCAATATTTTCTTATGTGCCCTGTAAAACTCCGTACCTTCATTTCAAGGGGAGACTCTAATTATGAAAACATGAAGAAAAAGATTGAATTAAATATTGGTCCTTAAATGTGTTATAAGTAGGGCTGGACGATATTGAAATTCCAATCGAATATCGATATAGTCGATAATATCAAGAATATTGATAAATATCGATAATATCGATAAATATCGATATTTTATTTTTTAAATATCGTTATTCGATATATCGATAAAAATATCGATATATCGAATTTTTGCCCAGCCCTACTCGCGACACCAGCGATCTTCGTCGCAACATTAAACCGTAAATTGGCCAGCTAGGTATCCTGATTTTTCACTAAACAACTTTTTCCTGTTAAAAGTAATATTAATAAAAATATGCGTTATCAATATTTGGAAGAACTAATGATTTCAGTTTCAGGGGTATGCAATCGAATCTCTGCGTATCAACTTGTAACAGCTAAATTTTGTGACAGTTTAGGATATAGATTGGCAGTCAACGGAGGACTGTTTGAGCATCCGATTAAAAAACATTAAGTCTTCATTTAAAAAAGTGTTGTTTTCCACTTGTCTCCAAATGATGAAATAAATAAAGTTCTTATTATGTATTTCGTTTCAAGTACTTGCGTTTATTAAATTAGGTAGTATGTACTATTATTTCTGGTTGAATACTATAAAACATGTTAAAGCTATTAAAAAATAAAACGTCTAGTAACATATCTGACATAACATTTAAATATAAGATTTTCATGTTTTATGGCTGGCAGTAATTGATTCTATCTAGGAACTCTTTTATTTTTTCTTGATGTAATGGACAATGGAGTTGCTCAATGCTTCATGTTGGATACTGTAAGTTTTGTTATATGTATATTAGATTAAATAATTTACAATTATTACACGTGGGATTTTCTTTTTTACATTGCCAAAAAGAGTGATTTTCTGAACAAAAGTACATACTTGAGATTTCTGGCAAACTTTCGTTTGATGGCTATAGCCACAACATTTGTAACAAGTTTTGATATTAAAATTTTCTTTAAATGTACATTTATCCCATTCCGAATAAATATCTGTATTGTCTAATTTAGCAAAAACGTCTCCACTTGTTTCTATGTAAATTATATATTTTTTTGAGTAATTTGATCTTTTGGTGTAAGTAATTTTTATAATATCAGTCGTATTGATATAACTTAATATCCTTAGTTTTTTTGTAAGTTCGTCTTCTGTGTATTTTTTTCGTGATCCAAAGAATACTAATCTTGGTGACTTTAATTTTGATATTTTGATGGTATAATTTTGTTGAATCTTTTTCTCAGATAATTCTTTAAGTTTTTCTATTTCTTCTTTGATTGACGTGTATAACATATATATAACATAACATTAAAAATTATGGTTAAGTTCTCTCTTCCAGCTGATGGCACTTGCGGTGTTGCCGCTCGCACTCGAATACGCTAGTCTTTAACATGCCGCCCGCCTTGAAAGGGCTCACTTTCAATGTTTTTTTTTGTCCAACGGGTAAAGGGCAGATTTTGGCAAATGCCCGTCTTACTACTCCATATACTGTCTTAATAGACGCTACGCGACAGACCGCGACACACACCGTCGTTTCCGGGATGCAAGTCTATAATACGCCCAAGCTTCCAGTGAGCAGGAGAAAGGTTATCATCCTTTACTAACACCATTGCATCCATTTTAAGTTCATTTTGCGTCGCTTTCCATTTGATCCGCTGCTGGAGCTCCGAAACATACTCCTTTGACCATCTCCTCCAAAAGTTCTGGCGCATTTGTTCTAGTAGTTGAAATCGGGTAAGTCGTCCAATTGGTTCTTGACTGATGTCTGGTTCAGCAATAGATGTCATTGACTTCCGATCAGAAATGGGCAGGAGTCAAAGGATTTATGTCATTAGGATCGGTTGAGAGTGGGGAGATAGGTCGGGAATTTAACTGCTTCGATCTGCGCAAGCACAGTTGTCATCTCTTCGAATGTTAAATTGTTATTACCTATAACTCGTTTTAGATGGTGTTTACATGATTTCACCCCCGCTACCCATATTCCACCGAAGAGTGGCGGATGCGCCGGAATAAAATGCCACTCTATATTTTGAGAGGCACACGATTCGATAATGTCGTTCTCATTTTCTTTAATGAACTGACTTAATGTTTGTAATTGATTATTTGCGCCCTGAAAAGGGCTACCGTTATCTGAATAAATTTTATGCGGTTTTCCGCGTCTTGCAATAAAACGCTTTGATGCTAATAAAAATGTATTAGTCGTTAGGTCAGAAACAAGGTCAATATGAATAGCCTTAACGGCAAAGCATGCAAACAAGGCTACATAACATTTGGAAAGCTTACAGCCTCTTCCCTTTCGATCTTTAATAATTAAAGGCCCGGCATAGTCAATGCCGCATATTTTAAAAGGAAAATCAGCTTCCAATCGATTTTTTGGCAAGTTACCCATTATGGGAGCTACCGTTTTTGGGTTAAATCTGAAGCATGTAACACATTTACGAACAGTCGCCTTTGCAAGATTTCTTCCTGAAACAGGCCATAATGATTCGCGTATTGAACTAAGTAATAATTGAGGGCCCGCATGCATATACAGTAACAGCACGCGGGCTAGAAAATCCTACTTTCCGAAGTCCTGGCTAGTAACGACACTCGCGCTAGCAGCAGTTACAGTAATAGCACGCGAGGTATAAGGTATATCGGCAATCGGTTTCTTCGTTGTTAGCAGAGCATTTTTTTAAAAATCCAATTCATTTCATAATATTTCATAAAATATTAATTAAATTTTAAAAAAATGCTCTGCTAACAACGAACAAACCGATTGCCGATATACCTTTTTATACCTCGCGTGCTATTACTGTAACTGCTGCTAGCGCGAGTGTCGTTACTAGCCACCACTTGAGGAAGTCAGATTTTCTAGCCCGCGTGCTGTTACGCATTCTGCTGTCTAGCACACGTGCCATTACTGATTATATGATTTCGGCGATCCGAGCTGAAACGAAGTTTCTAGCCCGCGTGCTGTTACTGTATATGCGGCCCGCATATAGTAATTTTACGTGTTCTGTTTCAAAAATCAACTTGCAGAGACGATGTTTTGACGATATAATAAGAGGATGCTTTTTGTTGAAAGTGTATTCTGAATTTTGTAATCGGCCACCAACTCTTAATAAACCTTCATTATCGATGAATGGATTAAGGTAAAAAAATTGACTTTTTTTATTTAATTCTTTTTTATTTAACAGATCATTTATTTCATTGAAAAAAGAATCCCTTTGGGCTAGACCGATAAGAATAGGCTATTGATTATGTCTTAAAAAACAGGGCAATAAGGAACTAAGACATTCACAGGTTTTTATTACAGGAATCGATCAATGGGTTATAAATGAAGAAAAAACCGCGGAGTGCTATTAAATTAAAGTGTGGAAATTGAAGATAGGGGTGAAAAACCACCCCTTTTGGCTTTTTCAATATATCTCGTAAACAAACCAAAATTTCGATATATCTCATATGAAACTTTTTGTAGAGAATCATATTTCCCACCGGAATAGCATTTTTTGAATATTAAAAAGAAAAATTTCATGCCGAGACAGTCGAAACAAACTTGAAAAAAAAGCGAAGATTTCGATTTGAAATTGACCGAGATATGGCCAGTTGAAAATTGCTGTTTTTTTTTGCATTTCATTCCTCTTGTACGAATATTGTTTTTGTTCGCATTTTATTAAAAAAATTATTGTTTTACTTAATTACAAAAAAAAATGTTGTCTAACACTAGTACATACAGTGGGTATTTAGTACATAAAATCGTATGGAACAGTAATGACACTTTTGCAGACATAAGTACAAAATTTATTTGTCATTTGCACACTTTTTACCCCGAATGTACTGTTGTTTTTGATGGTTATCCAAGCGGCTCAGACACCAGTACGAAAAATGCAGAGAGGCTGCGTCGAACACAGCAAATTGGTCCAGGAGTTCAAATTAGAGATGATTTAAAACCACTAACAAAACCAGACAATTTTTTATCAAACGAAAGCAATAAAAAGAACTTCATTGCATATTTGATTGAAAAATTGAAGGAAATAGGCAATGATGCAGTGCAAGCAGATGAGGACGCAGATTTTCTTATAGTCGAATGCGCAAAAGAGAAAGCATCAATGTTAAAAAATGCTTTTATTGTTGAACAAGATGTGGACCTTCTTATTATTTTATCTCAGTTGCAAAGTGAAAATGTATATTTTTGGAAACCACACATCGAAAAAGTAGCATCAAAATTGTTTGATAGAAATAGTTTTAATTTTCCTCAGTTGTAGAAATATCTAGGATTTATTCACTCCTACAGTGGTTGTTCAGATTTCTTTAACATTGGCAAAAAAAAAATTATGAATTTTATAACTAAAAACAGTGTACGACTTGAGCCATACATGGAAATACTCTTACTTGACAATGCAACTGAACAAGATATTACCTCTGCATCGGAATACATTGCAGCTTGTTTGTATGAGGCAAAGACGAACATGAGTCTGAGCAACTGCCGATTTTTAAAGTTTTGTAAGCTGTCTAAAAATGCCAACTTTTCTCTGAAGCAATTACCACCAACACGTGATGCTATCAAACAGCATGGCTTAAGGACTTATCGTCAAATGCAGCAGTGGAATGGAAATATCTTGGACCCTCTGAGTTGGGATTGGAAAAGGTCTAAGTACGGGTTAATTGCGATTCGCACAACGGCACCTCCAGCGCCAGAGATTTTGCTGAAAAAAGTTGCTTGTGGTTGCACTACAGGTTGCCATGGTAACTGTGGTTGCAGAAAAATGAATATTACTTGCTTAATTTTTTGTAAAGAATGCATGGGGATTAATATTAATTGTGACAATATAAAAGAAACTGATATTTCAGAAGACGACATTACTAAAGATATATATGATGATATCGATATGCACTTTGACAATATTATTGTTGAAATGTAGTAGCACCATTGTTCCAAACATTAATTTGTTGTACTTGTCATGTATTACCAAATAATAAACGTAAAAAAGCTTTATTAATTAAGTAAAACAATATTTTTTTTAAATAAAATGTGAACAAAAACAATATTCGTACAAGAGGGATGAAATGCAAAAAAACAGCAATTTTCAACTAGCCATATCTCGGTCAATTTTCATTCAAAAAAATTGTTTCGGCCACCACTTTAAAGAAAATTTAATCTGTTTCTTTCTATCTGAAGCAAGGCCTATACCTATCTAAGCCCAAAAAAAAGATATAGGCGAAAAAGCAAAAAAAATCAAAAAATCGAAATCTTCGCTTTTTTTTAAGTTGTTTCGACTGTCTCGGCATGAAATGTTTCTTTTTAATATTCAAAAAATGCTATTCCGATGGGAAATTTGATTCTTTACAAAAAGTTTCATATGAGATATATCGAAATTTTGGTTTGTTTACGAGATATATTGAAAAAGCCAAAAGGGGTGGTTTTTCGCCCCTATCTTCAATTTCCACACTCTAATTTAATAGCACTCCGCGGTTTTTTCTTCATTTATAACCCATTGATCGATTCCTGTAATAAAAACCCGTGAAAGTCTTAGTTCCTTATATGACATAATCAATAGCCTAGAAATCTGTAGGCCCTTTCTAGCTCGTCTACTTTAAGAACACCGGTATAGTTTACGCTTTTTAACAGACGAGAATTATACCTAAAAATATATGACACGGCTCTAACAAGTCTATTTAACGAAGAAAAATTGTCGAAGTTTATTACCGGCTCGCTTAATTTTACAACCAATTGAGTCGTGGATTTAAGTTCCGGTAAGTTTTCTATTACCACTGCGCCTTCTGGCCAAACGGACTCGTTACCACCCAACCATTGTGGGCCATGCCACCACATATCGCATGATTTTATTTCATGTGGACTTATGCCACGAGACAGCATATCTGCTGGATTGTCTTTTGTGGGGACATGGCGCCAATTGCAATTGCTGGTTAATTCTTGTATTTCTGACACCCGGTTTGCAATAAATGTTTTTAATAAATAAGGTTCGGTTTTTAACCAGCCTAAAACGATTGTTGAATCTGTC
This sequence comes from Polydrusus pterygomalis, assembly GCA_963969555.1. Taxonomy (NCBI): domain Eukaryota; kingdom Metazoa; phylum Arthropoda; class Insecta; order Coleoptera; family Curculionidae; genus Polydrusus; species Polydrusus pterygomalis. The sequence continues at coordinate 2,487,464 of OZ018381.1, read as the reverse complement.
CATAACGTCAAATTAGAGAAAGAAATTTTGAGCGCGTTTATTATTGTTTTTATAAGACTGGCTAAAAGAAGAGCAGCGCATAATTCAAGTTTAGGTATCGTGATAACCTTTAAAGGGGCTACCTTTGATTTTGCGCATAAAAGTTTAACAGAAATTTGATCTTTTTCGTCTATGGAACGCAATTAAACGCATGCACCGTAGGCCCGTTCAGAAGCGTCCGAGAAACCGTGTATTCTAAAATTTTAGGATTTGGACATAACACGAGTCTCGGAACCTCAAGATTATTTAGAGTTGGTATCTCGTCCTTAAACCTAAGCCACGCGCTATGAATATTTTGAGGGACCGATTCGTCCCAGTTTCGGGTTTGTCGTCATTAGTCGTATTTGCTCCTTCGTCGACGTAGAAGTAATTTTCTATTATGTTGGCTGCCTCAGGGTAAGTATCTCGATTATCTTGTGCCAGTTGAGTAAGGCACCGTATAGCTAAAAATGGGGCAGATGCAGTGCCGTAAGTAACTGTGCTTAATTCGTAAACATCAAGCTTTTCGTTTGGATCGCTTCGCCAGTAAATATAGTGGAGTTAAAAGATGTCCCTATCGTGTTATCCCGTTTGCACTTTGTTGCTAAAATGTACGACCCCTTTTATATCATTCCTTATACCTTAAGGAAGCAAAATTGACTTGTCGTCCAAAAATCGTACCATGCAGGGGGTGGTCGGGGGCGGTTTTCCAAAAAGTACCAATTTTTTTTTTTTGCCTTTTTTACATCTATAATACCTGATCATCAACCTGCTTGAATCTTATTTCAAAATCTTAATTAGAAATATACTTTTTTTAATTTTAAAAACATCGCGCGCCTTGCTTGTATATGGAGCGCTTTAATGAATAACCGCTCGCCCTGAAAACCCATAATTGTGATAATTTGTAACTCGCCATAACTCCAGAATCCTTTGACTTATCAAAAAAATACTTGCCATAAACGTTGTAGATAAAACATCAGGGATTACAATGCTTTTTTAAAATTATCAGTCCGATGAACAGTTTCGTCAAAAAATTGAAAAATGTCAAACCATATCACCGTAAGCGTGGTCAACCGTGCGGATGCGATGAAGGATCAGATTGCCGTCGTAAAGCCATGAAAAACGACCGTATGTTATATCGCGCGCATAAGTTCGATATTCGTTTAATATCGCGTTTTCAATAGTGTTTAGTCTAGAATTCCGTGCCGAGTAGCCGCCGCGCCGTTAATTTTGAAGCTAGACCAACAAATATTGGATTGTGGATTTCCATTTTCTATCTTATAGCAATATTTTTTGACTTACTTTTATTTTAACCAACAATAGTTCTTATATTTTATTAGGGTGTGTTGTATGCTGTGAAGTTATAGTTCTTATCTATACATTGGACTTAATGGGCATTGCTAAAAGTTGAAAGTGTTTTACAGATGCCCTGCATTAAATGACTGTTGTAATATAGTTGTTATTAACCTTTCCGTGGCCGAGCGGGGTATTTTAGGTACCCCAGATGCGGTTTTTTTAAATTATCTTCCAAACAATTTTTTTGTAATTTTTTTCCCTCCAGGTAATCCTAGAAAAATATATTACAAAGCAATTTTTTTATAAAAATACTCAATTTAACTTCAATTTTACACAAAAAACTGCTTGCAGCGTATCGAAATCGTCGACCGGCCGAAAACGGCGAAAACGTAAAAAAATTCATTTTTTTGTTACTCTTAGGGATAGAAAGACTAAAATATCATGTAGTGCATGCAATAAACCCATTTGCAACATACACAGAGAAGAAAGTAAAAAAAATATTGTGTCCCGATTGTAAAAATAATGAGGAAGAGTAAATATTAATTTATTGTAAAAATTAAAAATGTTTTATTAAAAATGAATTATTAGTGTTTTATTGTACATCTTTGCACACCATCATGCATCATTGACAAAAGATCATGCAGTATTTCAATGGGGTATCATAGTTACCCCACACGGCCGAAAATGTAATTTTTTGTAGCATGGCCACGGAAAGGTTAAGGAGAAAGTTTAAGTTTTCAGGTAAGATTTTTTTTAATAACAGTATAGTGCCTTTTAATGTTTATATACGACACTTTTTATTGAAACGATTAAGCAATGGATTTTGAAAGCAGTACCAGTTCAGTGAGTGAACTACAGCCCAAAATTAAATTAAGACCACTTAAAAAAAATTATCAATCAAAACACAAGGCAACATATTTAATTCCCAATTATCTGACATTTGCCAAGAATCAGGGAATAGTTATATCCCGACCAAAATCTAAACAAAGATTTATTGAATGTACAAAGGTACTTATTGATATTTGTCAAGGAAATGATGCAAAGTTGTTGCATATATTTTTAAATTTGAATAATTAAAAAGAGCGAGAACATTTAAATTGGCATAAAACTTGCTACAAAACGTATACCAGCACGAATAATATTAAATCATATAAATCAAAGTATGCAAAAATATTTACTAACCCACTCCCAGTAGGTATACCCCTGAAAAAACCATTTTTACGAACTCAATTTGATGTACAAAGGTGCATATTTTGCCAAAAACGTTTACAAAATCAAAAACTATGCCAGGTAATGAGCAATAACATGGAAAATAAAATTAAAAGTATAGCGCGAGACAATCCAATATTTCATTCCAGAATTGGCGGTAGAGTAGACTGTAAAGATACAGATGTTTTGGTACTATTGGCTCACTTTAAAGATATTCTGACTTCTGAAATTTGGATGAAAATTGGAGCTAAAGAAAGCCAACGATCCATTGTAATTCATGAATTAAAAATGGAGAGTTCCATGATCAAATGTCTACCAGCCTTTCACGCACTCACAGGTTGTGATACAACTAGTTTGTGGGACTAGGCAAAAGAACATGCTGGAAAGTCTTCTTATCACATTATAATCTACTAGCTAGAGTTTGCAAAGAACAGTACCTACTTGGAAGAAGTCTTTAATGACGTAGTTAAATTTGTAATTCGTTTATATGGGTACTACAAAAATGAAGATATCAAATGTATAAATGCTCTTAGAGGAATTTTAGCATCCTCCAAACCTGTGAGTAAATTGCCTCCAACTAAAGATAGTCTAAGACAACACTGTCGCCCTGTCCACTATTAGACCAAAATATGGCTGGACAGTACTATGCCAAGGTCACCTTTACCGGACTTATCAAGTTGTGGCTGGAATATTGCAAATGGTAAACCAGTGCCTGTATTAACAACCGACGCAATACTACCGGAGGATACTTCAGTTCTAAATACTTGCAACTGTAAAAAAGGTACCTACGCAAAGTTTGTTATTTTTTACTATAGTTAAATTTTAAATTGCTACTCTATTTTAGATTGCACTGGGTCACTGTGTTCCTGTAAAAAAAACAAATAAATTGCATTGGCTCCTGCAAATGCATGGCTGACTCTGACTAAAAACTCTAAGAATCTTTCTTTTGGAATAAATATATTTATTAATAAATAGATTCTTTAGGGGAAGATTTTACCCAAGCCTTTTATTATTAGGTATATAAAGGGCATTTGTCTGTTTTTCGATTTCTATACTTGTTCCTGTAAATAGGTTCAACAAAAAAATCTTCTGTAAGTATCACCCTTTTTCTTTATTTTCGTTAAATAACACCCGGATTCTCCCCGATTAATAGTAGTGTTATTTTCTGGTATCCTGCAACACGCTGATACACACAATCAAAACCACAATGAAATTTTAAGGTTATTCTCTATTTCTACTGAGCAACCATGACCTTAACACCTGAAAAAACACTAGTATAGGTACTCTAGGTAGATCAGGTACCTACTTATAGATAAATCCCGAACGTATAAAGCCTGTTTTCTGTTTTTCTTTATAAAAAAAATTAAATAGTACCATTTTTCATTTTTTGTAAACACCCTATATGTACAAAAACTTGGACAAATACCAATTTTTCTAATAAAAAAAAAAGTTCCTTTTAGTAACAACTTATTAATTAATATTAATATTGAAAAAATTTAGAGAAACATAAATTAATTTCAAATTAAATTATTCAAAACAACATTACTAACCGTTTACAAAATATAATCCCTTAATTTTATAAGGAACTAACTTATAATGTAATAATTGCATTCCAATCACACCAAAAGCGAAGGAAAACCGAACTTATGCGCGCGATATAACATACGGTCGTTTTTCATGGCTTTACGACAGCAATGTGATCCTTCATCGCATCCGCACGGTTGACCACGCTTACGGTGATATGGTTTGACATTTTTCAATTTTTTGACGAAACTGTTCATCGTACTGATAATTTTAAAAAAGCATTGTAATCCCTGATGTTTTACCTACAACGTTTATGGCAAGTATTTTTTTGATAAGTCAAAGGATTCTGGAGTTATGGCGAGTTACAAATTATCACAATTATGGGTTTTCAGGGCGAGCGGTTATTCATTAAAGCGCTCCATATACAAGCACGGCGCGCGATGTTTTTAAAATTTAAAAAAATATATTTCTAATTAAGATTTTGAAATAAGATTCAAGCAGGTTGATGATCAGGTATTATAGATGTAAAAAAGGCAAAAAAAAAAAATTGGTACTTTTTGGAAAACCGCCCCCGACCACCCCCTGCATGGTACGATTTTTGGACGACAAGTCAATTTTGCTTCCTTAAGGTATAAGGAATGATATAAAAGGGGTCGTACATTTTAGCAACAAAGTGCAAACGGGAATCTTTTTTAGAAGGTATTATCGGGTTGGTAAACTCTACTAATACGCTGCAATGATCGCTGTTCGGGATTAATAGAGACTTGTCGATACATTTTTTCAATGTCAACCGTAATCTTAACAGAATATCGAAAAGACAATTTTGAACTGTTGGTCCGACCATCTGGAGGTCGTTTAATGAAATGCCTGAAGTTGTTGACGCCGAAGCGTCAAAAACCACTCGAAGTTTGGTTGTGACGCTCTCCTCACGAAGCACTCCATGATGCGGCATATAATAATCAAATTTGGCTTCATTCGCATTGGTTACTTTATTCATATGGCCTAAAGCCGTGTATTCGTTCATAAAATTTGACATAATTTTCGCTTAAACTTGTATTATTTTTGAGTTTACGTTCCAAAGCAAGAAACCGTTTTCTTGCTTGCTCCTCAGAATTACCCAATTTGTTTATATTTTCTTTAAAGGGCATAGACGCAACAAACCTACCGCTAATCGAATCACGCTTAATGTTTTCTACAAAATGTTGCTCGCATGCAAGTTCTTCTTTAGAAAAATGTGGTTTTTCCTGACATTCTTCCAATGCCCAAAATTTTGCAAACTGGGTTTGAATATCATCATTTAATGATAGATTGCAATGTATTTTATTATTAGCATATCCAGGGACACAACCTGATACGATCCACCCGATTGTTGTTTTTTGTAAAATTGGTAGATTTGGTCCGAGATGTATTTGACCGATTGACATTAGCTGCCAAAATAAATTTGCACCAATTAGCATAGGTATAGTTAAAGCGTTTATATTAATAGTTGTACTCGGCTGCATGGAGGTTATTTCGTTTATAACCAAGCATGATATTTTGACAGAATAGGCACTATGGTGTAATTGAATATTTATATCGCATCTTTTTGAGATTTTAGAAGTCGAATTATTTAGACCCATGACAGCCATGTTTACGTTTTCGGTTTCCAGATTTAGCGTATCGCATAATTTTGACGTTATAAAACTAGACTGTGACGCCGAATCTAACAGTGCGCGTACCGTGTATGTTTTATTATTTTTTCCGATTACCTGCACTAAAGCTGTAGCAAGTAGGACGTTTTCATATGACAAATTGCATGTAGCAAGTGACAATTTTCTATTATCGGCGGCAACTTCGTTATTCGTATTGTTTTCGTGTATATTTTGTTTTTTCTTCGTGAAGGGATGTGTAATAAAGTATTGTGCTGGCCGTTACATTTTCGGCAGTTACTTAACCTGCAAACCGTATTTATATATGTCCGAATCGTAAGCAATTCACACATAACTTAAGCTTTTTTGCCTTTTCATTTTGATCGATTGCTGATAATTGGAGATACTCTGCGCAGTTTCTAATAAAGTGATTCTTCTTACAAAATGCGCAACTAGCTTTTACAGGATTGTAATTTTGGTTGTCGGAATCATTGGCATCAATATCGGTCTTACCAGTAACAAAAGATTTTAATTGCCTCGGAGTATTATAATTTTGTGAATTTGTTGGTTGTTTTGACTCAAAAGTTTCAATGAAATCAGCTCTAGATTTTAAAAAAGTCTTTAAATATTCAAGAGTAGGGACGTTTTTATCCGACCTGAACTTCTCCCATTCTCGCGCTGTCGTGTTATCTAATTTTGAAGTAATTATATAAATTATCAACGTATCCCAATAATCGATGGGCTGATTTAATTGTTTTAAAGACTTCAAATGTTTTGACACCGAGTCAATGACAAATCTAAGTGTTTTTGACGAATCTGTGCCCTTAACTTTCAAATTGAATAACGCTTTGACATGATTATGAACAAGACGCCTCGTATTGTCATATCTTTCGCAAAGTAAGTCCCACGCCAATGAGTAATTGTACTCGCTAAATTCGATGGATGCTATAACTTGGGAAGCATTGCCTAAAAGAGAAGACTTTAAATAATAAAACTTTTGAAAGTTACGAAACGTATTGTTTGTATGCACCAAAGAGCTAAATGTTTCTCTGAACTCTAACCAATTTTCAAAATTGCCATTAAATTTCGGTACTTCAATTGGTGGTAGTACTGGTAGTCTAAAAGCACTTAACTCAGTATTTATGGCTGTTGGTTGACTTTGTTGGCTATGATTACTACTATTATCGCTTACTGGACATAGCCTCGAGAGCAGCTTTTAACCCCGTGAAATCTCAGTATAAAAAGTTTGTGAAAACTGCTCACGTTCCGCATAAAAATATCAACAACATCGTTATTAACATTCGTCTCTAACTCTGACTGAACTTCATCATAATCCTGAATAATTGAATGTACCTGATTTAACCGGGTCTCTAAATTTAAAATATCTTGTTCCTCGATTTCTACACTCTTATTAGCGTACTTGTTGGTAAAAGACTCCAAATAATTTGTAAAATGTGTTAGTTTGGCCTTAATAGAGCCACGCTTACGCTTAAGGTTGAATTCTCAACGTCATTCAATCTATTGGCAACCTATAACCTATTTCGCGTTGATTTTTTGAGTTTATTATTTTAATAACTAACATTTAAAGAAAATCAATATCGTCGTTACATTATTTAGGTAGACATATGACAAAAATATCAATTTATTTTATTGCTAATTTTGGGAGAATTGTATAGTGAAAGAACAATGAGTGACAATGACATAATAATGTTAAAAAAAAATCTTACCCGATATTTTTCGTTATACAATTCTCCTAAAATAAGTTGTGAAATTCCTTGATATTTATTAAATATGTCAATTATTACCTATAGAATATCAAGTCGATACTGATTTTCTTTAAATTTTGTATAAAAGCTAGAAAACAGAAATAAATCTACGCGAAATAGGTTATAGGTTGGCAAGCATGTTGATACTCCTACCTTAAGAGCTTTAATTTCGTCTTGTTCGCTTTCTGACTTTTTGGAAAATATTTTTTAACGCGTACGTAATGTAGAATACTAGCAAATAAACTATTATAATGTAATTATTACCAAAATATCTTTAAAAATCGTTAATATTATATTAACACAGATATGGCAACGGCGCCCTAACAAAGCAAAGCAGTACGCATATATAATAGGAGCTGGATAGAAGGACTTGCCAGTGTTGCCAACTCGTGGGAAATTTTCCGAATCGTGGGAAATTATAAGGTCCAAAGGGAAAAGGGAAATTTTTACTCAAAGTTCCATATTCGTGGGATATTCCATATAGCCTGCTAAACAGGAATTTGATTAATTAATACAATTAATGTTGAGATAATAACCACAATATCGTACTGGCTGGGCGATCTTCTGTTAACAACACAGACTTAATCGTCAGTATTGCGATTTCCATTGGTAGATGTAGTGCGCACTGAGTGTATTCGCACATCAAAACTTAAAATTTTGCAGATCTGCAAATATGGCGGACTTGTAGACGCAAAATAACTTTGACATTCCAAAAACTGTTTTCAAATCCGCCATTTTTACCGCAGTTCAAACTTTTTACTCTTCCAACCTTCTCCGGTTTATCGAGATCGACTGCCAAATATGTGAAATATTCCCAAATTCATGGCAATATTTAATTAATTAAACTTAAATCTCAACGTTCCCTTGTTTTTTTTATATAGAACCTTCCAACCTTCGGCAAATTTGCAGACGAAAAGTATGATAAACATTTTCTGGAATTCCAATTTTGTCATTTGCATCTGCAAACTGCTACTTGCAGCTGCAGACGTCCAATGCGGAGCTGTACTCTCACCCTAAAGGATATTTTGCTATCGTTCTACCAATTAAAGTTGCCATTACTTTAGGAATTTGCATTTGGGGATTTACCTATTACTAGAGGTGACTTTTATAATTTACGCTAATATTTATTATTTGGAAACGTTTGACCATTCGTGGGATTTTTCTTTAAAAAAGGGAAATTTTCATCCTTCTCATGGGAAATTTGATTTTTAAAGGTTGGCAACACTGGGACTTACCCAAGTGATCCAACTGCAGAATGTTCCATGCACTTTACTTACTATCGCATTAGCAACTACGCGCCCTGGCGTCGGTTCCGCTGAACGGCCGACCGGGAGCCGGGTAACAATGGCGTCGATTAACACCGGCAATTACTGCACTTTTTTGGAGATGTTTTTTCGTTTTCGCGTCTGTACTGTACTGTAGTAGAACTGTACTGATCAATAAAAATCCGCTCGAAGATCCATATTAATTTATATGTTTTCTAGATTTTTTCGCTTAATAATACGCTCGTATTTGTTAATTTTAAACTTTGCTTTTATTGACGTGTATAACATTAAAAATTATGGTTAAGTTCTCTCTTCCAGCTGATGGCACCAAGGACCTTCAAAAAAGTCTCATACAATTTTGCTATAAAATTAATAGAGGAGCCAATATTTGAGGGTAGCAACATTTACATGGGATTTCCCATGGCCAAATTTCAGGAAAATATCTAGCAGTTATCTAAAAAAATCTGTCCGATGCTTGTCGTGAATCACCCTATATATTATAAATGTTGATATTTTAGGTTGATCGAGTCCTGTAACCTCCTCAACCTAACGAAAGGTTCCGCCTTGTTGCTCAGAGATACTCTGTTGGCCCTGAAGGGCACCACGGGAGTAGAAGACACGAGAGGAAAGACACTGAAAGAAATAGGCGTTACTAATTTTGGTCCAAAGATGGCAGTCAAAATATTAAACCAAAGGGCTGACATTACGGTGAATAGGTTGGATGTTGATTAATATTTATTTTGTTTATTAATATTTTTATGATATAAGGTATAAGTATACATGTATCAGTGGGTCGTGCATAGGCAAATTGGCAAATTCATTGCGAATTCATTTTTTAAAGTTGTTTACCCTACATAAGACAGTGGCAGCCCGTGAGGTAGAGCCATTGCGTTCTCTAACCTAGCGATGAACAGACATTTGGCAACACCGCGCCCAACCAACTCAAACAGTCGACTGGTAACAACGACGGCGGTGCGGGTTTACGTGCCCGATTGGAATTTTGCTTGCAATTAAAAAAATATTTTTGAAGCCACGCCTCGGAAAATAAACAAAACTAAATAAAAAAACAAATGTTAAAAATAAGTTAAAAAACAAAAATTACCGTTAAATATCCTTCGGCTGCCTCATTAAGCCGTGAATAGACACGCTGCTGTGTGCTGTTGCAAAATGTTAGTTGTCTCCTAAAGATGATTTTTAAAGTTATTTTTTTTTAATTCTTGTACTGTATAACTAATTTCCACACCACCCTTGAGGTATAGTTAGTTCTTGGCGCGTTTTTTTTAGAGTGGTTTCCCTCGTAAGCCTAATCCACAGTAAACATTATAGATACTAAGTACTAGATTAGTCCTCAAAAAGAAAATGCTGAACATGAAGGCAAAATAGGGGTTAGTGTGTCACAATAGGGGGTAGTTTGTCACAATAGGGGGTAGTTTGTCACAATAGGGGATAGTTTGTCACATTAGGGAGTAATATCTCACAATAAGGGATAATTTGTCATAATAGGGGGTAGTTTGTCGCATATTGGGTTTTAATAATTATTATAGAAAACGTGTTTACATACTCCTAATATTTATTAAAAGTATTACGTTTCCATCTCTTCGGCCGTGGTATGCCCCTTAAAAATAACCAACGGGTGCCGTTTCTGTTGGTATAAAACATGTATTACTCGCTGCAAACGTACCTATTAGGTACGTTTGCAGCGAGGTTGGCAGGTTATAATTTGTACCTACTTTATTTGGTTAATTAAAGGTATTAAGTTTTCGTTTTTTGCTTTTAGACTCAGCTTTGTTGGTCGCAAGTTGACTGTTTTTCATTTTTACAAAATCATGAAGTAAAACGTTGGAAAAAATGGAATGCAGAACTTTAAGAATATTCTCATACTCATTACCACATACACATTGTGAAAAAAAATCTTGTAAAGTTTCATCGTATACTCGTGATAGTTAAATCGCACAAAATAATCTTTTGATTATTAGTTTTCAAAAAGTCATATTTAGTTGTCGGTTCATTAATAATTTTTTCAAAAATTGCACACATGTGAAACATGACAGACTTTACTATTTCTGTAGGAATGCTCAATTCCCCTCTTTGCAAATTATTGAAGTATTCATTCTCAGTAAAAGTTCCTTTACTTTCGACAACCAAGGAAAGGCAGATATTACAATTATATTTTTTGGAAATCTTATGTGCCGCGTAGCCACAAATATAAATTTGAGCTGATTCGTCAATTTTACACTCAGTTAAATAATGTGAGTCCAAAATAAATAAAAATTTGTCGGTATCCGTTATATTATGTTTAGATATATCCCAGTTAAAATCAGACTCAGTACAACAATTATCGCTTTTATTTTGAATTTCCAGAAGTGAAAACTTATTTCCGGATGCCTTTCTAAATACGTGTTTTAGTCTAATTTTTTTTCTGCATTGTTGACCTCGTCGCAACTAACATTATAATTACACCCACCCAAAATACGATATTTACCAAAACGCTTCTCTAACTTCTCAGTTGTAAACTTACCTGGGAGTATATAGGAAATTGAAAATTTTTTAAAAGAATATTCAACAATTTCTAGCAAAACCAAAGTACTGTGACGTAGAGCGGAAAATGTGTCATTTGTGAGGTGTCCGTTATTATTATCGATGTTGTGCCAAGCATCTAACCACAAAAGAAATTTTTTTAAAAACTTGATGGCAAAGTCATCTGCTGCACTTGTTATTGGCTTGCTGGCTACAATCGATATAATGGACTGTATAATAATAATAAATTTAAACTTTAGTACTTTTGATAGATTAATTTTAATTTTTCATTTCGTTGACATATTATCTTAATTCATTTTTTAAAATTTTACATTGGCATTTTCGTCCTGGTCTGCTGGTATCCAAAAAAGGTAGATATTCTCAAAGTTAATTGTCCACACTCCCCGCCTTTGAACGTTTTCAAAAAAATAAACAAAACGTTCAAATAAAAGATAACTTATTACAATAGATAAATATAGTCTAATCAAATATCCACATTTAATTGAAGATTAAAAAACACTTTCTGCCATTGGTAACGGGCAGATTTTTGATATACCGCGTTTAAATGTCCCATTAGCGGTTTTTACGGTAACGACGCGTACCACATTATCGTCACCTGGGTGGATTGCAATTATTCTTCCTAATAACCACTTGCAAGGTGGTAAATTGTCATTTTTTAATAATACTAAACTAAAATTCCAATTTTAATGTCCATAAGTTGACTGGTCTTCCATTTTCGCCGTTGTTGAAGCTGACACAAATATAGCTTTGACCATTGTTTCCAAAAACCATGTAACAGTTGTTGGATTAATTGCAATCTTGGTAACTGGTTAATTCTTGTGCCTTCTTTAAAATATGGATCTGAAACTGTATTTAATGGTCGTCCAATCAAAAAATGCGAGGGGGTCAAAGGAATGAAATCATTGGGATCGGATGAAAGGGCGTATAAAGGACGTGAATTTAAAGTGGCCTCGATCTGAATAAGCAGAGTTATAAATTCTTCATAGATCAAAATCGTTTCACCGATCACTCTATACAAATTATACTTTACTCCCTTAATATTACTTTCCCATAACCCACCAAAATTTGGAGTACTAGGAGGGATGAAATGCCATGTAATAGTTTGACTTGCACAAGCACTGACAATTTCATCCTTTGAATCCTTTAAAAATTCATATAATACTTTTAATTCATTTTTTGCACCTACAAAATTTGACCCATTATCTGAGTACAAGTGTGCTGATTTTCCTCGTCTAGAGACAAACCGTCTGAGACCTGCTAAAAATGACTCACTAGTTAAGGAACTAATTAATTCTAAATGAACTGCCTTTGTCAAAAAGCAAATAAATAGGCATATGTATGCCTTATAAGTTTTACAACCACGGCCCTTTCTATCTTTTAAAATAAATGGCCCTGCGTAATCTAACCCAGTTATATGAAACGGAGGTGATATTTTAACCCTAGACTCTGGCAAGTCTGCCATAATTGATTGCATTGGTTTGGGTTTAAAGTGATAACATTTCATACAACCTTTCACAATCGTTTTTGCTAATGACATCCTGGAGACGATCCAAAATCGTTGTCGTACACTAGCTAATAGAAGCTGTGGACCAGCATGCTGCAATTGCAAATGCTCATGCCTTAAAATCAGTTTACTTAAATTGTGTTTCTTATCCAATAATAAAGGATGTTTTCCCTCATAATTTAGTGATGCTTTTTTGAGACGGCCTCCTACCCTCAATAAACCATTATCATCTAAAAATGGAGTTAATGATAATAATCGATTTGATGAAGGAATAGACTTATTACCCTTTAATAAACTTAATTCCTGTAAAAAGCTTTCTTCCTGAGATAGTTTTACCACAAATAATTCTGCAAGATTAAATTCTGTCGCTGTGATAGGACCAAGGTTTTTTAATTCAACACCAGATTTTAAATTATAAATAAATCGACGACAGTATGCTACAACTCTTACTAATTTGTTTAAACTTGAAAACTTATTAAATATTGAACATAAATCATTTTTCACTGAAGTAAAAACCTTGGCATTTTTTTTAATTTCAGGAATCTCTGAAATAGGAGGCAAATCGACAAATTTAGTTTTTTTAAAATTTGTTGACAAAAATGATGGACCATTAAACCATGTTTGACAATGTTTTAGCTGGTCGGGTAAAATTCCTCTACTGCCAATATCAGCAGGATTTTCTTTTGTATTAACATAATTCCAATTATCAATATTCGAAGATCTTTGAATCTCTGCTACACGATTACCTACAAAAACTTGAAGGTTTGCTGGATTGGAATTTAACCAATGCAATACAATTTGTGAATCGCACCAATAGTTAAATTCAAACGAAAAGATAACTGAATTTAAAATCTTTTTCATTAATTGAACCAATAATAAACTACCACAGAGTTCTAATCTAGGAATCGTTAACATTTTAACTGGGGCCACCTTAGTTTTTGCACATAACAACTTAACTGTAATGTGACCTTCTAAATCAACACATTTTACATAGACTGTAGCACAGTATGCATGCTTGGAGGCATCACTAAATCCATGAATCTTCATCACAACAGGGTTATCACATAATACAAACCTTGGAATTTTTAAATCATTTAATGAGGTAAGTTTTGATTGAAACTGTCTCCACTTAGCACCCAATTCGGACGGAATTTCTGAATCCCAATCCAATTTTAACGACCAAAGCAACTGAATCGTAATCTTTACTAAAATTATACAACAGCTAACTAACCCTAAAGGATCATAAATCTTCGCAATTGCAGATAACATTGACCTTTTTGTAACAACTGAAGGCACATTACTGTCCTTTACTCGAAAACTAAAAATATCAGACTTATTGGACCATTGTACTCCCAATGTTTTAATTGATTCGTTATCTCCCAAAGTAAGAACTTTAAGAGAGTCAGAATTATCATTAAAATGAGTTAAAATGTCCTGACTGTTCGAAACCCATTTTCTTAAATTAAAACAAGCATAATTCAAAATTTTAACAATCTGGTCACAAGTTTTAATAGCATCAGTTTCATTAGGAAATCCAGTAATCAAATCATCGACATAAAAATCTCTTAATATAATCTCTGCTGCCTTAGGATAATTTTTCTTGTTGTCAAAGGACAATTGTTGAATACAGCGCATAGCTAAAAATGGTGCACTAGCTGTACCATATGTCACTGTATTTAATCGATAAGTTTGAATAGACTCTGAGGGATCATTTCTCCATAAAATTTGTTGCATATCCCTATCATCATGATGCATTAGTACAATCCTGTACATTTTACTAATGTTAGAAACTACAACCACTTTATGTTCCCGAAATCGAAGCAAAATACTTACAATATCATTCTGAATAGCTGGACCTGGATATTGAATATTGTTCAAGGATTTTCCATTGCTAGAAGGTGCGGATCCATCAAATACAACACCAAGCTTGGTTGTCAGACTTTCGTTTCGAATAATTCCATGATGTGGCAAAAAATAAGGTTTGTTCAAATTCAAATCAAAATTGAGAGACATATGTCCCAAATCTTTATACTCGTTAATGAAGGCAGTATAACTTTTTTTTAAGTCCGGGTTTCTTTTAAATCTTGCCTCAAGATTTAATAATCTTTTAATAGCGAGAGGCTTTGAATCACCCAATGAAGAAGGATCTTCCCTCCACGGAATTTTGACAATAAATTGACCATTAAGGTCCCTAGACATAGAATTCTCATAATGTTCTTCACAAAAGATGTCCTCGCTTGAATGCAGAATGGAGACATTAGGCTCTTCCACAGCCCAGAATTTCTGTAACTCGTCATTGTCAAATTGTTGTAACGGCTGTACAGAAAAATGACATTTCACCTTATTTTTTATTGGGTATGACAATTTTCCCGTAACAATATACCCCAAGACGGTATTTTGAAGAGAAAGTGAATTTCTTCCTAGGTCAATTTGACCTTCTGACAAAATACTCCACAATAAACTTGCATCAAGAAGCATATCAATTTTTCCATTGACATAAAATGAATCATCCGCTAACAATACATTTTCAGGAATTCTTAAATTTGAAACTTCAAAAGTATAGGCTGGTAAATTATCTGTTATTTTTGGCACTACCAAGCAATTAATTACTGAAGAGAAATCATTAAACCTCGAACTAATTGTGACTTGACACTTTCTGTTTAAAGAATATAACCAATTATTTATACCTGTAACACAAATATCAGCAGCCTTTGTATCCACATCAAGAATATTTAAAAACTCTTCACTGATAAAGCAGGACTGACTTCCTGAATCTAAAAGTACACGCGCTATATAAGATTTTCCAGTCTTATCGTACACCTTGACCTTGGCTGTACTTAGTAAAACATAATCATTATCAAAATAAATGTTATTTGCTAAGACCAAAGATGGTTTTTGTGAATTACTTGAATCATTAAGGTTTTCGCTTGAAAGCAATATATTTACTCTTTCATCTGAGCGTGTAGCCAACTTATTGGTATTAGCATTAACATTGTTCATACCTCCTACTTTATTTTCATGCAACAATGCACTCTGTTTTGCTTTACAAATCTTACAACCCATTTTCTGGCATTTATAACTGAAGTGCCCTGTGCATAAGCAATTACAGCATAATTTTAAACCCTTTATAGTGTCCCAGCGTTGGGCTACAGACATTTTAAGGAATTTTTCACAAGTATAAATCAAATGATTTTGTTTGCACAAATTACATCGTTTTTTAATTTCATCATGTACTAAAAACGATCTTGAATATTTCTTATCCTTATTATCCCTAGCTTGATTTATACCACTATTATTTGACCAACCATTGAGTTCTATTGTTTCTAAAAAATTAGCACGTTTTTTCAAATAATCAAAAAGTTCATTTAAATCAGGCAATGACTTATCACATTTTACCTTTTCCCACTCTAATGAGCTTGTTTTATCTAACTTAATTGAAATTAAATGAATTACAATCGCATCCCAACTTTCAGTGGGTAATTTAAGTGTTTTTAAAGCACACAAATGTTTTTTTAACATTATCTATCAAATTTCGTAAACCGGTTGCAGATTCTTTACTTAAATTATCAAGATCGAAAAGAGCTTTCATATGATTATTTACCAACATACGTGAATTGCTAAAGCGATTGCATAAAGTTTGCCATGCATTATTATAATTTTGCGCAGAAAAATCTAAGCTTTAAATAATCTTTAAAGCGTCATTAGTCAAACTTGCACGCAAATAGTGATACTTCTGAATATCTGTAAGACTTTTATTGTCATGAATCAATGCATCAAAGGTATCTTTAAACTTAATCCACTTTAAATAATCACCACCAAATATAGGTAATTTAATCGGCGGTAATTTTACACCTAATCCGCTGTAACTTTTTCTACAAGGTACCGCTCCTACCGAGGATCCTACACTATCTGAATCTCTAGATCTTTGTTTTAGAATTGTTTTAGCAACAGCCATTTTTCTGGAGAAAATACTCTCAATTTTTTCTCGTTGCGCATACTCTTCTTGCAAAATATTATCATTACAATTTAGTTCAATTAACATTTCAACTTCATCAAATTCTGCCAAAATATTCTCTGCTCTTTGAACATTCAATTCTAACTCAGAAATAATATCATCACTTAGATCAATAGCAGTTTTAATAGACTCTATGAATTTTACAAACGTGTTTAAACGTTGTTCAATTATAGCTCGTTTTCGGTACAATTGTTTAAATTCAACAGGTTTTAGAGGCATTTTGCAATTAAAAATAAATTGAAATCAAATAATTTTATCAAAATCTATCGATTTTAATTGTCAAACAATCTGCAAAATATTACGCGTACACTTGTACACAATCAAAAAATCAAACCTTGTAGGTACTAATCTACAACACTCATATATATATCAAATCAAATCAAATTAAATGGCACTCCATCAATAAATACCTAGTACCTACTAATAATTAACACATACAATACCTGACCAGGTACCCCTTTCCTTTAATTAATCATTAATCTATCAATAATCTTGAATAAATCACATTCAAAATATTATCAAATCAATCAAAATCAGTTCTGAAATCAACTCTATATTTAAGTAACTCAAAATCAGAGTCAAAAAAATCCAAAAGTATAGAGAAATCAATTTTTTTTTTAAACGATTTTACCTTCAAATTTAAACTACTACTTACAAAATCGAAACCACTTTTGTCGGAACACAGGAATCATTTAAAAGGATATTTTCACATTTGTCCTCTTACTGTGCCGACCATAAGCTGGCTTGTATCAAATCTCGCTGAGCAGCAATGGTTTTCTTGACTTGCGGAATGACGGCGTCTTCACAGGTTCAAACAAAATTCAACCAAATCACGCAAGCACATCCGACGCGAATGGCCAAAATATGGCTATAATCGATATAATGGACTGTATAATAATAATAAATTTAAACTTTAGTACTTTTGATAGATTAATTTTTCATTTCGTTGACATATTATCTTAATTCATTTTTTTTTATTTTACATTGGCATTTTCGTCCTGGTCTGCTGGTATCCAAAAAAGGTAGATATTCTTAAAGTTAATTGTCCACTTGCAATATTCGTTTCTTTTCATGCTGCCTTTGAAAACACTTGTATTGTTTACTATTTCCCACCAGTTTCTAATAATTTGCAAAAAATCCGCCGTGTCAGGACAATTAAATTCTTTTAAAGCAGCGATGGTCGTAGAATGGCATATGTTGTCTGCTATGTAAACTTTTTGGCGTTCAAGATTATTAGGAAAAACTGTTTTGTGGGTTAGTTTGTACGCTTTTTTAATAACAAAATCTTTTTCTTTAATATAGGCGTCTTTTATATCCTGATATTTAGCATGTTTCGTTTTTGTGTAATCGTCAAAATCAGGATAAACAAATGTTTGATATAGATTTTTTAGGTTCCTCCAGTTATTGATTATATTTTTAAATAAGTGGACAAAGTCATAACTTGTAAAAATTTTGTGATCTAAATAAACTGGGTTTTCGAAAAACAAATTCCCTTTTGTTAGAGCTTGAAACATTGATCGATTGATCCTGTGGTTGTCTGTAATTATGTCAATTACTTGAAAGCCACATTTCTGTATAAAGTTTATTACATCTGTTGTAATTGGAGCCATTTCAGACCCTTTGATGTTATGAACGGGCAATAATTTTACTATTTCAGAAACATTGCCGAAAGCTGAACAAGTCATAAAAGCCAGAATAGTGGTAGCTACGGAAGTATCATTTGCAGCTACGCCAATTAGGTTTTTACCTCTATAATCTAATATATTACTTACATAAATTTCATCTATTAATAAGGCCACAACTTTTGCAATAGGTTTTAAGGCACTTGACACAATATTAAGATAATTTGAAGAAATAGTCCATGCTTAAAGTGGAGTTGAAAGTATGAAAAGGGAAAGAAAAACACAAAGTCTTCCTCCACTAGTTTAATGGAAAAAAAATTCCAAATATTAAGGGTCTCTACATGTTTCGAACGTAGAAACGTTCATCTTCAGGAGACAGAAAGTTTTAAATCTATGCTGATGGTGTTAGCAAAAGAGAAACTGAAATTTAGAACCTTAATGGAGCTTTATGGATTTAAACAGAAGTGTAGAAGAAACATGGGTAAAATATTTGATAGTGGCGAAACCACAGAGCGATTAGAACATAATGAAGAGTTGTGAAACAACCAAATCCATAAAGCTCCATTAAGGTTCTAAATTTCAGTTTCTCTTTTGCTAACACCATCAGCATAGATTTAAAACTTTCTGTCTCCTGAAGATGAACGTTTCTACGTTCGAAACATGTAGAGACCCTTAATATTTGGAATTTTTTTTTCCATTAAACTAGTGGAGGAAGACTTTGTGTTTTTCTTTCCCTTTTCATTAAGATAATTGTTTGTGCTTTTGTTGTTATCTGTATTATTAGGTGAAGGAGCTATGTCTAACCTTGAAGAAAGATATTGTAAATACCTTCTACTTGGCAAAAACAAATAATTTCTTAAAAGATCATAAGCACTGGGAGACATTGTAAACAACATAAAGGACATTATTATGGTTGAGGTGGAGTATCGTTTTTTTTAAGAATAAGTAAATTAATTTGGTCAATTAAAATGTCTAATATCTCAAGGGAAACTGTGCTGTCTTCTGAACTATCTAGATCAACATCCGAATGAGGCCTATGTGCAGCGGCTGCTTTGTTTAGATATTCTAACGCTTTTTTTATGCATTCTTCAGTAGAAGGTTTAAATTCCGAATCATTATAATTTGCTTGAAAACGACATAACAAATTTTCAATTTGGGACCACCTAGTAAGTTTCAAATCTATGGGTAAAACCCATTTTAAATTATTAAAACATAATTCATTGGCATTAACAAAAACTTTTACTATCATATTTCTGTCAACCGAAATTTCATTACTAATACTTAAACAATCCTTTGTCAAATTTAGCGTATAAAAGGACATTTTTGAATTATGTACTATTTTCATAGACCAGTTATCTGAAACCTTCATTTTATTTTTAATATTTAAAATAAATTCTTCAAAATTTTTAATTAGATCTGATTTCTCAAATTGTTCGTTTGCTTTATTCGAACGAGCAATTTGTTCGCTTTGTCGTTCCTGAGGAGTTTTTCTAGGAGCTACAACCGCTTTCGTCAAATATTTAGGCAAATTTGGAAAAATACAGGGGAACGCATTTAACTTTAGTTTTGGTCTGCAGGAATTTTTTTTTAAAGTTCCATCAGGTTGGAGGTGGTCATCTTCACGGATAATTTCACATTCTGGAAAGTGTTTACAGCAAACGACGGCTCTAGCTGACTGCTTAAAATTTGCTCTCGGAATCGCACTTATCCATTTTTGTTTTAAATTATCATCATTGGGAAATTGAAAAACAGAAATGAGCTTCCCTCCTTGCTCTTGTTTAATAACGCTATTATAATTGGATTTGCACCCAGGAATACAACAACAACTAGGCATATTTAAAAGCTATAGTACCTATTTCATAAAACGTTATATTATAAGTAAATAACTTACCAGAAATCCCTCCAAACGACAAGACTACGTAGGTATTATACCTCGATATTATAAAATACATTTTAATACAAACCTCGATAAACCTAATACAAACATCAGTAGGTACAAAACGAAAAACGAAACAGTAGGTACCTAAACACCTACATACACACACAGCACTGTTTAATACATTTTATTTCACTGTGATTATTAAAAATAAAAATAATGCACTGCACTACACAAACGCCATTGTTTTACCGTATGAATGCGCCCGGTGACCGGCAACTATACTATTAATCACATTATTTGGTTTAAATTAACTTAATTTAAGATTATACCACTTTTAAGGCTTAGGTAATATCACTATACAAACTATACACTATTCGTTTTATAAAAATCGAATTTAAATTCGCGTTTTTCAAACGGATTTAGATACGAATTGCACGTGCAAAAAACGTATTACCATAAGAAAACATACTAAAGGTCACGTTTCCAGACGGCAAAATGAACTGTTACGCGGCGACGCCAAATGTCCTTGTTCGCCGCTAGGTTAGAGAACGCAATGGTAGAGCCACACTCAAGTAGAATTTTTAGACACATTTTGGTAAATGTATCAAAACCTATCTTTCTGTTTCCGACGCAACACGCACGCGTTTGTTACAAATTTAGAAACATTTTCGAAACGTTCCTACACATTTTAAATAACGCTATTGAACGTGTTTCCGACTGGTTGGTACTAGCTGAGACTTTCGTGATGATGTTAAAATGGACACAATAAGGAAACAAATAATTTGAATTGCCTGCGGGTTTAATTGTGAAATAGAGAAACAATATCCCCATAATGGATTTGTTACAAGTGTATTTTCTATACGTCATGGTCATGATTTATTTATTTGTGTCGCTACATTTGAAACACATGTGTCATACAAAACAATTTTATCTAAAAATATTAATGTTTTTGTGTATTCAATCAATCAATCAATCAATCCATTTATTTTCATGTTAATTACACAGATATGTTTACACTCGTCAGTAAATAAAAAGACTATACAATGACACAACATCTAGTTAAAATACGTCCCTAAGAGAGCCACAACAGATTAAAAATAGTCATTTCTTATAACAATCACAACAGATCAAAGTATACAATTAAAATATTTTTCAGTAACATATTAATGATAAGTAATTAAAAGAATGTGTAACAATTCAAAATACGTGATTAAAATATTCCTCAAAAGAATAGAACACATTCTCAGTTCGTAGATCCTTTACCCTATTCTTAAAAATATTTATGGGTAGAGCTCGGATGTTTAGAGGTAAATGATTAAAAAAATTAATCGCCCAATACCCCAGGCCGTCCTGGCACCTCCTCAATCGTCTGTATGCAGGAGCCAGGTTCTGTCTATTTCGAGTGTCACCCATGAATATTTTCATGGGTTTGAAACAATTCTATGTTTTGCCTTACATAGACCAGGCACTGATAGATATACAGACACGGCACAGTCAGCAGCCTCAGCTCAGCAAACGCTCCCCGACAATCATCCCTGTATGCAAGCCTAGACATCGTTCTCACAGCCCTTCTCTGCAGACCAAACACTCGTTTCACTGCTGTCGAATGTCCCCATGCAACAATTGCATAAGCAATGTGTGACTAAAATATTGCGAAGTAAGCCGTACGAAGCACTTCAACTGAGACACTACGCGAGACGTTGCGAAGGACATATAGCTTTTTGTGAGTTTCTTGGACAATCGGTCAACATGTGGCCCCCACTGGAGTCTGGGATCCAGGGTTATGCCCAAGAATTCCACCTCTGTCATATCCTGGGCAGGTAAGTGCCTCATCGAAAAGATAGCATTCTTGGTTTTTTCCTATTAGAGATGAGCCCTATCCTGTGCTAACCTGGATTCATGCAGTGTCTCCTCCAAACACTCATCAGAGAGAGAGACCGTCGTGTCATCAGCAAAGTGAATATCTCGCACGTGTCTCGGAGTCCGGGAGGTCATTAATATATATCAAAAACAAAATAGGCCCCAAAATAGAGCCCCGCGGGCATTTTTGTATCGAGCGTCCAGTACACCGCATTCGGGTAATTTCGCATTAACCGAGGTCTGTCTATCGTCGATTGTCAAGCTAGCATATGACAACTGTCAACTTTTGACTGATAAGCGTCAATTTTAGTTTAGTAGAGGATTATAAGGAGGCGATAACTAGAGGAACAAATTCCATCTAAAAGGTATATTGGCAACCGGTTTGTGCGTTGTTACCCAGAGCACTTTTTTTTAAATTCAAGAACCAAAAAAAACCAAGATTTCCGCCTAATCGAGCGTATGGTAGTCCGACTATTGTCGTAGTACCCACCGCTCGATACGTGCCGAGGTCGAACATCACGAATGCGGCTTACTGGACGCTCGATACAAAAACGCGCCTCGCGACACACCTATCGTAATTTCACTCTCCGCTGATCTCACGCCATCCACCTCCACCACCTGTCGTCTGTTCAACATATAAGAACGCAGCAGTCCAGTGCTGTGTGGGGAAAAGTTGTAGCATTGAAGCTTCCGCAAGAGAATGTCGTGATCGACACAATCGAAAGCTTTGCTGAGGTCGCAGAATAACACCGCATTGTATTGCATGTCATGAAAGGAATTAAAAATTTCGGTTATTAGATCCAGAATTGCATGAACTGTGCCTCTATTCTTCCTGAATCCGAACTGTCTATTTGTAAAAATATTATTTGACTCAAAGAATGCTATGATTTGGATCGCCATGCATTTTTCCAGAATTTTGGAAACTATGGGAAGAAGAGATATTGGTCTGTAATTCTCAGCAAAGGGATGGGTCACCCTTTTTAAAAATTGGTCTAAAGAGCAATTCAATGGATCGACACCGCGATTTGTAAAATTTTTGAAACAAGCAGTTCAAAAATGTTTTAAGTAACAGAATTCGAAACTGTGTCGAAAAAGTTTCAAAACAGATTAATTTGTCGCAACACAATTCATATTTTAATCGAAAATGTTTCAAAACGTTTCTCAGCAAAGAATTGTGTCTAAATATGCTACTTGGGCAGTGCCATGGCTCTACCACCTACAATTAATATTCCTATTTTTAAAGCCATTAGTAAAGTATATTGACAACTGGAACGCGCTGTCGGGCTTTATCAAAGCGACTATGCTTAAATCAGTTAACTCCAATTACAGTGAAAATCATGGTTACTAAAAGTTTCACAACGGTGTAGACTTCGTATAGAGTATAGAAAGAACCCAAATTTAAAAAAATGCAAATTATAAAAATAAAATCTATTAATCAAAAAACATAAAATAAGGGTTGCTTTAGTTTTGAGTATTTAATAAAAGGTTTACTACTTACTTATTTTGCTCTTGATGACTCTTCTCTCGACTAGCGGGCACATGTCGTACGTCATTTACTCATGACGGGATTTCAACAACGACTGCCTATATCTTTTGCTATCCAATCTACATCTTAGGTCAGCACAATTTTGCTCACTCAGTAAGTTAAACAAATTATGTCGACTACTAATTATAATGCAAGTTCACTGCACAACAAAGTGTATATTTATCGCTTTTGTTTTAACGCGAGTTTTTCGGTTTAAAGAAATATGATTTTACAATGAACTAAATAAAACACAAAATTTATCAAATAGGTAATTTACCAAATTTTGCATCGCGACAATAGCGAGGTACCTAACTTTTTACAAGCCACGCGCTTACCAATGGAAATCGTTCAGTCTGTTGCTGTAGGCGTGCCAGAGAGCCCGGCCACGCGGTGGCGCGATTCTGTTGTGGGTTTGTACGTCGCGAATGCGTGTTGTTTTACTTTGTTCGCGCACGTAAACAAAGTATTTTTCTTTCTAACTTTTAATAATTTAAAAATTATAATTACGATTAGTGTTTAATGGACCATCCATGTTCCACATTGGAAATTAAGAACTATGGGCGGCCGTGTGATGTATTTAATAGACTATTTTGTTTTATGTGTTTTATTCCCAACAGGAACTGATTTTTCTAGGAAAAGGTTAAAACACATGAAAAATCGAAGGCATGGGCCTTTACAACATCTTTAATTTCTGTATGCTTGGTAAAATTAACATTCAAAAAAGTTAAATTCTGCGTACCGTAACAAAATAATCAAGCAACACGAAAATTTCATAAAAACAGATGTCTTAAATCAAACTAGGTATAATAATTTGATTTTACGCAATCATTGAAATGAAGACGGAATACACACTCGGGAAACAAGTTTTGACTAGTTTGTATTTCCAATGAATTTTTAAACATGGCGGATGAGTAGAAATTATTTATTAGATTTTTTCTAATTTTGTATCATAACAAGTCTATTACGATACGCATTTGCGTATCGTAATGAAGCTATTTCGATACGCGTTTTTTCTTTATTTGATGTTGGTAACATTTAAATGTTTTATTTCATTGACTTGCGCGGCCTTTGTGATTTACGAGAAAACCCATTTTTCGCAGAGGAAAAATAGCTTGATAAACTACTTTTTTATTCTGTGTGGATAACAGTCATGTATGTTGGTTGCATAAATCTATAAATCAATCTTTTGTAGATGCTTTCAGTATGGAGGACTTGAGGTAGGAGGCCGATCGCAATGCATTGGATTCGGTCCCAAATTAGCATCGGTAATTCAGCTTTACGAGTCGCTGTAAGATGGCGCGCGTGTTCGAAGTGGGCTATCAAATAATGGTTTCTCATGGACGCAATAACTATTTTTATTTAAATTAGTTCTTTAAGGAACAAATAAGGACTTTTATATGAATTTACACTTACTTTGTTATACTTATTAGTAAACTCGGCCTGTATAAAGTTCCAACGATGCTTGGTTTTTAAAATACAGGGTATTAAACATTCTAGCTATACCTTTGGAGCTAGAAAGAGACTTATTTGGCTGCGTTTTCTCTCTGAAAAAGATCCTGTCTTACACCCCGACACAAAGCAAACTCTACTTTTATAAATTGTACCATTATTTATTATGAATATGGAAATTAATTACAATACAACGTTATTTGTCTTGTCTTGCCGTCAAACATTATTTGTTATTTCGAAAAATAAAATGTCAATTGTCAAAAGTAAAAGCACAGAAAAATTAAGGGTTTAAGTAAAAGTTAAAAACTATGGAGGATCTAGTTTTCCACATTAAAAACGAAGAAGAAGAAGACAACATCAGCCCACTTCGGACGCGAGAGCCATCTATCAGCCAGTAGCGAACTAACCAAAAAACCGGGACAGAATTTGAAAATGCTGCCATTGTCGATCGGCCTCCTACCCTTGTACCGTGTACGTTAATATACTATTATACAGGGTGACTGGTAAGTAGACGTATTCCTTTGGGGAGGTGTTTGTAGAGCCTATTTGCAATTGAATTAACCATACTACCCTCTATGCAAAGCCCACTGGATTTTGAGATATTTTCATGGTTATGTTTTTTCGAAATTCTCGTACTATGACTACTAAGAATTTGAAATTAAAGAAAAAAATTATCATTTTTGTAAATGTTCCAATTTTACATGTTAGCTGACACACAAGTGCAGGTTATAAGGCAAAAAAGAAGTAAAAGAAATAAAAATACAGGGGCAAAAACGAAAACTTGTAATAAAAATATGTCGACGACTTATGCATTCATACCTACGTATTTCTAAAATTTGATAATGATAAGACGTACAAATAGTTTTAAAAACTTCTCTGGTTTAATATCTTTCAAATGAGGTGTAAAATTTAATTAATTAGATAGTCATTTGATACATAAACTAATAATACTAAGTGCAGGTGCTACTGTTCTACGTCTATTCGGGTTGGGCATAAACATCCGGAATTTTGTTTTTATGTAATAACTTTTTTATTTATGGACCGATTTTATCGAATTTTATCATCGAATCATACGGTATATCTTTACATGTAAGATTCTGAAAGCCTAAATATTTCTGAATAAAACAAGAGGTCGAACATGCAAATATGTTAAAAGTTGTCGATTTATGACGAAATAAAAACTTGTATGTTTTAACGTGTTAATTTCGATTTTTTTTTTCGTTTCTTTTAAAAATCAAGTCAGCGAGGACAAACATTAAGGCAAGCGATGTTTCTCGTTGCTATGCGTTTTTGACAGTAGCAAAATTTCACTGTGTGTGTGTCATTTTCAAAAGTACCGACATCGCCGCTTGTGTAAGGGTGTTATTTTTCAGTTCATATTCTTTGTGTACTTTGTTAAAGATGGCAATGTTTGCAAACCCCGAATATGCTGATATTTTGTTTATGTATGGTTTCTGCAACGGAAACGCTGCTAATGCCCAGCGGGAATATGTGCGTCGATTTCCAACTAGACGCATTCCTCATGTCAGTGTCTTTGGGACAACCTACCGACGCATCGCTGAAACTGGCACTGTTCAAAGAGCAGAACGTGTAGGAGCCCAGGCAATCCTCATATCGATGAAGACATTTTAAACAGATTTGAGGAGGACCCAACAATAAGCACAAGGAAAGTAGCTACTACGCTTGGTGTGTCACAGTGGAAGGTTTGGTCAGTGATCCACCGAATGGGTCAACATCCGTACAAGGGCTAGAGGAGGGTGATCCTGTACGAAGAGTTCAATTTTGCCGATTCATGTTAAATGCTGATATTGATGATGCAAGATTTTTGTCGAGAATTTTGTGGACTGATGAATCCAAATTCGATAGGGAAGGTATCACTAACTTCCATAATCTACACTACTGGGCAGAAGAGAACCCACACGTTAAAAAACAAATTAGTTTTCAAAGAAAATTTAGCGTGAACGTGTGGATGGGAGTTATTGGAAATAATTTAATCGGTTCCCATTTTTTGCCTGATTACCTAAATGGCGAATCTTACGAGTACTTTTTACGTAATCATTTGTTCGAGTTACTAGATGATGTGCCTTTAGTGAATAGACAGGGCATGACGGATGCCCAGCGCACTATCGTCGAACTGTACCGTTGTTGATGGACCAGTGGTTTCCAAACCGTTGGATTGGAAGAGGAAGGCCGATACCATGGCCTGCCAGGAGCCCTGATATAACGCCCTTAGATTTTCATGTATGGGGGCACATGAAAGAGTTAGTTTATGTTACCGAAGTACCGACGCGGGAGGAATTGATTAACCGAATAGAAAATGCAGCCGTAATCCTTCGTAATAATTTCTCGACTCGAGTTACAAAAACAGAAATAAGAAAACGGGCCCGTGCTTGCATAAGAAATAGAGGGACTCATTTCGAAAATAATTTGTAACCATTAATAAATAAACCATAAAAACTTTATTAATTTTTAATGACTTAAAAGAATTTTCTTTGTAAAAAAAAACACTACCTGCACTTAGTATTATTAGTTTCTGTATCAAATGACTATCTAATATAATAAAGTTAAATCAAAAGAATTTCCGTTGCACGTCATACCTTCCAGTATCAGCAGTGTTGCCAGTTTGTAATCAAAATAATAAATAAGTAAGGAAATGGTTCGGCATTTTTCAATAAAGGTAAACAACGTAATCAACAGAAATGTGTATGAATCCCTTTGTTGTTCTTAAAAGATCAGTTTTTAATCCTATTTATACAAGGATTTGCAGTTTTAGTTAAAAACGACCTAAATAAATTCACGAAAACACGAAATGAAAACAATAAACGTCAATCAAAATTCGCCAAGAAATAAATTGGCATCACCGATGCGTTGACACTTCTGTTGCCAACTGTCAGCCCAAAAAAATCAAATGATATTAATTTTTAAAAGGTTAAATTTAAAAAACATCTCCTTTAAGCGGCTTAGTATCAAAGAATACATTAAGTTTCTTTTACATTCAATATCGCATGAAATTTATATATTTTTTGCCCAAATTTTATTTTCTTATGTTTCCTGACCGATTTTCAATTATCAGCTGATTGATGACGTGCAACGGAAATTCTTTTGATTTAAGTATATATTATTGTATTTATATTAAACCAGAGAAGTTTTTAAAATTATTTGTACGTCTTTTCATTATCAAATTTTAGAAATACGTAGGTATGAATGTATAAGTCGTCGACATATTTTTATTACAAGTTTTCGTTTTTGCCCCTGTATTTTTATTTCTTTTACTTCTTTTTTGCCTTATAACTTGCACTAGTGTGTCAGCTAACACGTAAAATTGAAACATTTACAAAAATGATAATTTTTTTCTTTAATTTCAAATTCTTAGTAGTCATAGTACGAGAATTTCAAAAAAACATAAACATGAAAATATCTCAAAATCCAGTGGGTTTTGCATAGAGGGTAGTATGGTTAATTCAATTGCAAATAGGCTCTACAAACACCTCCCCAAAGGAATACGTCTACTTACCAGTCACCCTGTATAAACGTATCGCTGTCTTTCGTGTCTTCCTTTTCAGATTATTTGAAACGTTTTTAAATGGAAATAGATTGGATTTTTTTTTATTTTAGAGTTAGAGTTGTAACTAATTAACTTTTTTTCCCATAGAACTATTTGAGATAAAAATTTGATACTATCAGTAAATGGTAATGTTGATGGGCGGAATCGAATTCAATAAAAAAAAAGAGTACCTAGTGTTACATTTGAAAAAAAAACATTCCTCGAGTTACAGAAAAAAACTAAAAATCTGGCAACGTCGCAGTTGTCAATTCAATTTTTTAAGTTATCCATCAGCACCAAAATTAATTTATTTAGCCTTGGTAGTTTTGAAGAAACCCATTCCGGTTATTTCAACTAACCCTGTATAATACGTTAAAGTTAGTTTTAAAAAAAAAATTTTTTGTCCACAATTTTGATATTTCTTTAATTTTTGTCGGTAAACTGTTATTCCTTTATAATCTTGATCTTTGGCCAAAATTACTCTTTACCATAGGTATTTGAATATGATGATTTTGTGTCGTGATGCGAATAATGTTGGTCGAAGGAAATATTATATTTGATTGTTTTTCTTTAATAACAATAGAGTGTATTAGAATGAATACTCGAATGAATAGTTTTAATTTATGAAGCTTTTCTAAATTTAAATACCCGTTTGGTTCATACAAATTTAAAGTTGGTTTTAAAAAAGGAAGTTTATGTATGCACCTAATTTTTTTTATTTTGTAGTTTTTTTAATGACTGGATTGTAGTTAAATTCGCTGATCCCCAAACTGAAATCATATACTGTAATTTAATATTTAATACGTACAGCACGACGCTCGTCGTACAAGTACGTAGCTACTTGACTAAAATGTCACGAGCCGCCACTGATCAAATACACTCGGACTTGTGAAAAGTCAATATTGCACAACGATTGGGAGCTGTCAAACAGCAGTTTTGATAAAATTGAAAACGATTTCTAGCGAATTCATTTGCCTTGCGATTAATTCTTTTTACGCAGTTAAGCTAACCGAGAACAATTGAAGACATAAGTGGATAAAGGTGTTATGTCGCATTTTCTTTTTAAACTACTTTTTCTACTTTTTGAGCATCCCTGGTATAGATCTTACTATTAGTAAACCTTAAATGCAGCTTTCTTCATAATAAAAGATTTTTTTAAGGATAAAGGTGTTAAGTCACTCAAACATCTAGCATGTTCTAGTGAATAAAGGTGTCATGTTACAATTTTGTTACATGACACTATGAAAAAAACTATGAATTTGCTTTTATTATTAAAGTGCACCAAATAAAATTAGTTCATTTTACCTAATTTATGCGGTGTTAGTAAATAAAATTAAATAATAATTAAAAAAGTTCTAAGTCATAACTCGTTTTATTGGATAACTTCGAAGTTTAAAAATGTGACATGACACATTTTTATCCACTTATGTCTTCAATTATTAATCTATGCCACCCGCTGTTTGTTTTTATTATTCTTGGAGTTGTTAACTGAATTGTTGTATTTTTTACGTTTTATAGTATTTAATTAAATTATTTTACATAATATATTACATCATTAGTTTTATTTTATATATTATTAAGTATATAATATATAAAGTTTACACCTGACCATGTAATTTTGTCGGCAAAGTTGTTATTTGCATTAGGTAGCTTAAAATATTTATGGGTAACTTAAGCTACTTTTGGTAGCTTACGTAGCTCTTTCTAGTAACTAGCTTCATAAATAAACTAAAAAATGTTGAAGTAGTTTACCACTTAGCAAAGAATCTCTGATATTAAATAAGTATTCGACTTCAAAAGAAATATATTTTAGACATTACATTGACAAATTATTAACTGACTCAACTGGTACATAACAATAAAAAATATAGGGTTAATAAAAATACACAAAGATGATAAAATAAAGTAATATTTTCAACACTTTCCCTCATCAAGTGATTTATTTAACCCAATAATCTCTAACAAGCACTTTAGTCTTGGCTTGAATAATGGCTTGGTCATTAGATCGGCAGGTTGAACAGAAGTCGCAATTTTTAAAACTTCAATCTCTTCTTTCATCACCAGTTCACGTACAAAAAAATGTCTAATTCTAATATGTTTTGTACGCCTATGGAATTCCGGATTCTGAGCTAATCTAATAGCGGCTTCATTGTCGATATTTAAAACAGGAATGGATTTCAGTTCAATCACTTCTTCATAAAGTCTCTTAAGCCATATTACCTCTTTTGCAGCTTCACTTGCAGCAACAATTTCTGCTTCAGTAGTGGAAATTGCAACTGAAGACTGTCGTTGACTAAGCCAAGATACGGCTCCTCCAGCATATAGACACACCACCCCTGTAGTTGAGCGGCCTGTTGTTTCATCACCACCATGATCAGCATCACTGTAACCTTCAATAATATGTTTCTTATGCCTTGATTTATAAATTATTGCATAATTAAGTGTCCCCTTTAAGTTTCGAAAAATTCGCTTCACTTTAACGTCTGAAGGTGTAGGATTTTCTAAACTTCTTGAAACTACCCCAACAGCATATGCTATATCAGGTCTAGTACCAGTCATAAGGTACATTAGGGCACCAACAGCTTGCCTATAAGGAAATTATTTTGAATTAGAGCCTTCTTGTGTATCCTTCTCAAGCTCAACAGTTTCTTTAATAATTGGTGTAGATACTGGACGGCACTCAGTCATCCCGAATCTCTCCAAAACTTTCTTGGCATAAGCTTCTTGACTTACTCGCACAGATCCATCATCACAGGTTTCTATTTCTAATCCCAAAAAATAATTTGCAGGTTTAACCGTAATGTCAAACTCCATTTTCAAATTTTCAATAAAAACATCTTTCATAGAGTCATTATTACATGCAATAATACCATCGTCTACATAAAGTGCCAATAACAACGTGCTTCTTTCTTCTCTCTTAATAAATAAACATGGATCAGCATCACTCTGTCTGAATTCTAACTTTCTTAAATACTTTACAAATCTTGTATTCCAACAACGAGGTGCCTGCTTTAGACCATATAAACTTTTCTGAAGATAACATACACGATTAGTGCCATCTTCATAACCTTCTTGCTGCTTCATATACACCTCTTCCTTTAGACCACCATATAAAAATGCTGTGCAGACATCAAATTGAGTTAATTTCATGTGTTCACTGGCAGCAATACTTAAAACAGCTCTTATAGTGCCTGATTTTGCAACTGGGCTGAAAGTTTCGGTATAATCAGTGCCATTTTTCTGTGAAAAGCCTTTTACAACTAATCTGGCTTTGTACTTATCTATTGAACCATCTGGGTATGTTTTAACTTTATACACCCATTCGCAAGATATAGCTCTTTTTCCTTTAGGTAAATTTCCAAGAACCCAAGTGTTATAAATTGGAATATTTAAAAAAATACTATTGAAAAAGATTTTATAAAAATAAGCAGCTGGTTTAATAAAAACCTATTAACTATAAATTATAACAAAACAACATACATTCCATTTACTTCATACAAAAATAAACTTCCAAATATTGGTCCAATAATATGCAATAATAATATTAACATAAAAGAAGGTGAAAATATTAAATATCTAGGAATAATTTTTGATAAGCATTTAAAATGGGATTTACATAGTGACTACATTATAAAAAAACTAAGAATTCTTATACCAAAATTTAAACATCTTAAACAATTTTTAAATATAAAAGAATTAGAACTACTTTATTATTTTTTAGTACAAACACATTTAAATTATGGAATACTAGGATGGGGAGGCATAAATAAGAATTATCTTAATAATATTGAAACTATTCAAAAATACATTTTAAAAATTATTTACGAAAAAGACCACCAATATTCTTCAGATTTACTATTTAAAGATAGCAAAAAAATGGATATTAAACAAATATTTTCTTACAACATGTTAATATATATTTTTAAACATAAAAATATAATAAATTATATTAATCACACACATGAAACTCGTCATAAAAATACTATTACATATAAAAATAGAGTAAACAAAACAATAGCACACAAACATTTTTTGAACATCAATCCATATATTTTTGATATGCTACCACAGTCAAATAAAATAATTAAATCGTTAAATAATTATAAAAATAAAATAAAAAATTGGATATTATCTAATTCAAGAGATATATTCAAGAACGTCATTAATAAATAATGAATAAAATAAAGAATATATATTTATATATATATATATATATATTATATGCATAAAGTATTGTATCTTCGTATGTTATAGTGATATAAAATACAAATAAAATATTGTCATGTACAATAAATATTATATTATTATTTAACTTTAAATTTATATTTAACTTATTATTATATTTAACTCAATACAAGTATTTACTTCTGAGTTTCGGAATTAAGTTTATACAAAAAAAATATATATTAACATTAAATGTAAAAAAAATGTTGAATAAACTTTTTATTATTATTATTATTATTATTATTATTGTCATATCCAACTAAAACACCTTTTTCAACCTTCTTGTCCATTTTCTTCCTATGTTGCTTAGGAATATGGGCATAGCATGTACTTCCAATGATTCTCAAATGTTTTAGGTTAGGCTTCTTTCCAAACCAAACTTCATGTGGCGACTTTCCCTCAACACCAGAAACTCCAGATCGATTTAAAATAATAAGCAGCAGTATTTATCATCTCTTCTTAGTCTTATTCTATGCTGATTTAAGATTTGCTCCACTCTGTTGCAAATTCCATGCTGATTTAATATTTGCTCCACTCTGTTGCAAACAAATTCACCTCCGTTATCCGATAAAAATACCCTTACAAAATATCCATCAACTTTTATCTGTGCTAAGACAATTTTTAATTTGTCAGCGACTTCAGATTTTTCTTTTATAAAATAAATGAAGCGATATCTGCTAAAGTCATCTTTAAACACAACATAGTATTTGTTACCACCTTGGGAAGCTTCAAATGGTCCACATACATCAGCATGTATAAGTTCTCCTGGTGTTTTAGCTCTTTCCCTACTTTTAAACTTTAGTACATGAGATTTTCCATACATACAGCCTTCACAAAGTTCAGAATCCAATTTTACACTGATTCCAAGTTCACGTTGTAAAATCATCTTAAGGTGGGAGTATCAACATGCTTGCCAACCTATAACCTATTTCGCGTAGATTTATTTATGTTTTCTAGCTTTTATAGAAAATTTAAAGAAAATCAGTATCGACTTGATATTCTATAGGTAATAGTTGACCTATTTAATAAATATCAAGGCATTTCATAACTTATTTTAGGAGAATTGTATAACGAAAAATATCGGGTAAGATTTTTTTTAACATTATTATGTCATTGCAATGACATGTTCTTTCATTATACAATTCTCCCAAAATTAGCATTGAAATAAATTGATATTTTTGTAATATATCAGATATTACTTAAGTAATGTGCCGATGATACTGATTTTATTTAAATGTTAGTTTAAAAAATAATAAACTAGAAAAACAAAGCGAAATAGGTTATAGGTTGGCAATAAATTGAACGACGTTGAGAATTCAACCTTAACGTGTCTTTTATTTTGATGTCCTAGTCTCTCATGGTATAGTTGAAGTAAATTTTCATTGTATATTACATTTGTTTGAATTTCTTGTTCTGGATGCACATTTTCAACATCTAACTTAAACAATCCTCCATATTTACTTCTTGATCCAATTAATACAGTCCTTCCATCAATATCAAGAGTACACGTTTTTGAACTGGAAACAAATTTACTTTTTGGATTTCGATCTTGTGCTGCTAAAACTGAAAACAGATTTTTCTGTATCGTTGGAACTAACCAAACATCAGGAAGCTCTAGTCTGTTTTTCTGCCCTTTAATTTCTGCTTCAACGAGAACTGTAGTAACAATATGAGATTCCTTAAATGGTTCGAATGTTGTAAACAAATTACTGTTGTTACAAATATGATTTGTTGCACCATTGTCGACATACCAATTTTCTTCATGATCGCGTTTACTTAATACAGCACTAGTTACAGTCACCAAAGTAATATCTGCACGTTCATTAATCTTCGGCTTTGGAGGTTTCCCATCAGCTTTCCACTTTCTACACTGTTTGACTACATGTCCCTCCTTTTTGCAATAATTGCATATCCATTTCTTTGGTTTACCACTAAATTTTGATAAATTCGCCTTTTCAAGTACTAAGGCCTCGTGACGTTCTTTACTTTTACTGGATAAAGCCTTTTCATAAGAACAAAGCTGGGTCGTCAAATTATCTAAGGTACGATCTGACCTATACATCAGCATCCAACTTGATTTGAATGAAAAATATCCTTCTGATAAGGTCCCTAGTATCTTGCAAATCAATAATAATTCAGGTAAATCACAATTGCACGTTACACCTTGTGCTGACTTCTCCTTGGAAATTTCAATTTGCAATTCATTCCACAAATTTTTCAGTTTAGAAGTATGAGTAACTATATCATCCTCAACTTCCCTTTTATAACTGAAGAATTGCATGCATAGGTCATAGGTTTTTTCTTCAATGTTTCCATCATACAATCCATAGACAAGCGAGTTGCGCGCTCTCAAGGATAGATAGGCAACTTAACATACTAAATTGGTTCCCTGATAGCGCCACATGCGACCGGTGGAAAAACTAAATATAGTCGTGGTGGGGGTAGGCGCCAAGCATAAAAATTTAAATTTTATTATTACTTTGAATTCAAATGTTCGCGCTTCCAACTTAACGGAAAAGTTTAAAGCGCGAAACATCTGATTCAAGTTAAAATAATTTGGGAGAACGAAAGGAAATTATAACAATGATATGGCGACAAGATTTATTAATATTAGATATTTACATAAATATGGTTTACATAAAAAAAACAGCTTACATTATTATATTATTATTTTCTGTAGATTTTTCTAACAATTCCGTGTTATTTTCAAAGTTTTTATTTAATAAACTAGTTATTGTACCTTGTAGTTCATTAAGTTGTGAAGTAAAGTTTTTTTCTATATCTTTAATAGCTTTCGCTGTACTTTCCAATCGTTGGGCGACATTAATGAAGTCTTCAGGAGGTTCCACGCTCTTGTTAATTGCCTTGGTTTTTCTTCCCGATTTCTTTGGTCGCGACATATTAAATATATACCTATTTACGATTCTCAAACTACCGACTGCGCCATGTTAAGTTTATAAATTATATATGAATAATTATTTAATAATAACTTTATTTTTTATATATTTTACAAATCAATCATAAAATGACAATGACAATCTTTCACCAGTCCAGGTAAGACTTCAGGATCTGTCACAACAAGCCATATTTTTATCTTTCTCGCACATATTATGCAGGTACAGAGCGAGAGAGAGGTACAGAATGTTGGCCATGCTCATTCTAAAGGAATATTCTGTTCCTACCAACGTTAGGAGATGAACAACCTTATAAAACAAAATTCCTACAATAGCGCCACTAGCGACCGGGGGGCTAAATTAAACTAACAGGGGACGACCTTCACCATTTAAGTTATCCTAGCCTGATACAATCTGTGAAGTTCTAACCATACCTCTCTTGCACTTGAGAATCGCATAACCTTTTGTAATGTTTCTTGTGTCATATTGATGGTTAAGACAAGCAAAGCATTACTGTCAGCTTGAGCATAGACAAGCGAGTTGCGCACTCTCAAGGATAGATAGGCAACTTAACATACTAAATTGGTTCCCTGATAGCGCCACCCGCGACCGGAAGCGAAACTAAATATAGTCGTGGTGGGGGTAGGCGCCAAGCATAAAAATTTAAATTTTATTATTACTTTCAATTCAAATTTTCGCGCTTCTAACTTAACGGAAAAGTTTGAAGCGCGAAACATCTGATTCAAGTTACAATAATTTGGGAGAACGAAAGGAAATTATAACAACGTTTCTGATATGGCGACAAGATTTATTAATATTAGATATTTACATAAATAGGTTTTAAATAAAAAAAAACAGCTTATATTATTATATTATTATTTTCTGTAGATTAACAATTCCGTGTTATTTTCAAAGTTTTTATTTAATAAACTAGTTATTGTACCTTGTAGTTCATTAAGTTGTGAAGTAAAGTTTCTTTCTATATCTTTATTAGCTTTCTCTGTACTTTCCGATCGTTGGGCGACATTAATGAAGTCTTCAGGAGGTTCCACGCTTTTGTTAATTGCCTTGGTTTTTCTTCCCGATTTCTTTGGTCGCGACATATTAGAATTATACCTATTTACGATTCTCAAACTACCGACTGCGCCATGTTAGGTTTATAAATTATATATGATTAATTATTTAATATTAACTTTATTTTTTATATATTTTACAAATCAATCATAAAATGACAATGACAATCTTTCACCAGTCCAGGTAAGACTTCAGGATCTGTCACAACAAGCCATATTTTTATCTTTCTCGCACATATGCTGGTACAGTTTGATACAGAGAGAGAGAGGTACAAAATGTTGGCCATGCTCATTCTAAATGAATATTCTGTTCCTACCAACGTTAGGAGATGAACAACCTTATAAAACAAAATTCCTACACTAGCGCCACCAGCGACCGAAAGCTAAATTAAACGAACAGGGGACGACCTTCACCATTTAAGTTATCCTAGCCTGAGCTTGAGTGTAATAGGTTAATGACCGTATGCACCAAGGCCAGTTAATCATGATTAAATATCTCAATTAGGAAAATTTCCAATGCGCCAGCACTGCTCAGGAACTT
The DNA here is from genome assembly GCA_963969555.1 of Polydrusus pterygomalis. Classification (NCBI taxonomy): domain Eukaryota; kingdom Metazoa; phylum Arthropoda; class Insecta; order Coleoptera; family Curculionidae; genus Polydrusus; species Polydrusus pterygomalis. The sequence continues at coordinate 2,450,090 of OZ018381.1, read as the reverse complement.
AATCAAGATTAAAGTTAACCAGCCAATCTTGATGGGTTATATATTTAATCATGATTAAAAGGTTATTTTCGTGTTTTGTTTTGAAATTTGTCTCGAATTTTCAATAATAAAATTAAAATGGGAGACGAAATCATCTTCGATGATGATTTTAATGTAATGGATATTTTTAATGATGGCTTTCCTAGAGCTAGAAGGACCTCGAAGACAAAATTATTTTGATTTGATAGTTCAGCTAACACAGTTCTTTTCTTTTTCGCATCTAATATATTATTTTCTTCCTCACCAGTCAAACCCTTTTTTTTTCTGTGAGTCAAACTCCATGACTCTAGATGCCGAAGTGTGAAATTGGGGGTTTAATGCGCAAAACAGCCAAACTGGAAAAAGTTCTCGGAAAAGTTGAAAAAACAACAAAAAGAAAACATAACCACAACTGTCAATCTGCTTGGTGTCTGATCACAGAAAAATAAAGGGTTTATTTTTCTGGTTGATGGCACGAATTTTTGCATCTGAGCTACGTTGCCAAATCGAGGTTTTAATTTTACCCTGATTACAAAACCCACATATCCTTTTGGTTGGTGCATAGGCTGTTTTATTTAATCACGGTTACCTGGTTAATCACGATCACCTAATCATGCCTAATGGGTAAAATGGTGCATACGGTCATAAGTCTTTGTCATACTTAATAATCTGCTCTCCACTAGCATTTCCAGGTAAAGGTAAAGGTGATACTAATTTACCCTCTACAACATTTACAGCGCCTGAAATGCTTCTAAACAGAATACATATTTTATATTTCCACGTCAACCAGTTGCTTTTCCCTTCCAATAATCCTATTTGAACCTTACTTGCGTCCATCTTATTTTACGCTTTATTCAATGACTACTTTCGGAAAAAAAACTCTCACTTATTCTTCACTCTTCTAGGGAACCACGCTCTGCTACCATGTTGAAGTAGTTCACCCCTTAGCAAAGAATCTCTGATATTAAATAAGTATTCGACTTCAAAAGAAATATATGTTAGACATTACATTGACAAATTATTAACTGACTCAACTGGTACATAACAATATAAAATATAGGGTTAATAAAAATACACAAAGATGATAAAATAAAGTAATATTTTCAACAAAAAATAATGTTGGTTTAGAAGTAGCTCGAATAAAGTTATTAGCTACCAAAAAGTAGTTATAGCTAGTAGCTAGCTACAGCCCAGCTCTATTTGAAATTAGGAGAAACGTACGCGATTCAGGAATTTTAAAAGAAAAATATCTTATGAAGAAATTGTCGACACGGCCCACCAATAATATCGCTTTTGGAGCACGCGTGACTGTCGGTACAGCCGGTTTTCGGTTTGTTCCAGACACTATGGAAATACACTTATGCGCATTGTATTTGCTCTTGTTGACATTTCACTCTATTACGAAGGTTTTATGTTACATAAAGCCGGGATCGCGAAACAAAAATATCTGTGCGTATCTATAAGGTCACGAGCGAATTATTATCTAAGGAGAACAAAGATAATTACTTAATATAATTTTTTTTTATTAAAATAAAAATGTATCTTCCATCATCACTATCTAATTTAATTTTCAACAAAACGTTGTAACAAGTTCATTTCGTCCATCCTTTTAGCGACCTTTATTGAATCTTCCAAATCTTTTAAACTCCTATTTAAATACTCCATTTGACTCTTACCACCTAAACAAACATTTTTCGGCGATTTTAGAACACTTTCCGCTTTTTGAATCACGTCCAAAACGTCTTCGTGTTCATAACTTATATCCAAATGCCGTTTTCTTTTGTGTAATTCTTCTTCTATACTTCGTTCCTCCTTTTCTATTTCTACTTTATCTGAAATGACTTTTTTGTAACCTTCTATGGTAGGGTTGTTTCTATAAAACCATTCGGTTGAGCTGTATTCGCTTAAAACTTCCGAATTATAAACGACGACCAGAGAACCCCAGACTTCGTCAAAAAACTGTTTTTTAGGTAAACTCAAATCCACATCTTTTAATTTTTCTTTGGCTATTGCTTGTATAGCTTCAGTCCATATTATCTTTTCAAAATGGCCTTCTTCTATTCCTTCTTTCAAAATATTTAAAATTGTTATAAAAGAGTCCTTGGGATTCTTGAAAACTTCATTGCAATAGTTTGTTATAATCAAATTTAGGTCTGTTTCATCTTTCGGTGGCCATTTTTCGAGAAACTTCGGTAACCTAAGGGTTTTCAATACCGATTTCAGATGGTTTTCGTACTTCGCCGTTGCCCAAAAGGAGGGGAAATATCTACAAATAAAAATGTAATTTTCCAAAAGAGTTAATGATGGTCTCGATATATTAATTTACTAATACTAAGTTTATTAATGCCTCATACAATGATGATGTAGGCGCAAAATAATATTTTTCTAGTTAATTATAACTGACGATGCTTGCGCTGATATCAGAAGGCTTTAGCATAATAAACTAAACTGCTCATCACAAAGTTCGATAAATTGTTTTTTGCTGATTATTAGTGTGGTACGCCTATGACGTAACCAACGCGCTTCAATGTTATACAGAGTAAAAAAGAAAGTCGTGCAAAAAATTACAAATTTTAAGTACCATTTTGTTACTAATGTTCTTTCATCTTATTTTTATTATTATACTTGAGTCAAATTACAACCATTTATCGCATTTCATTTTCATTATTTTCAAAATCCATTATAAAGTTATAAAGTTGGTTGCAAACAAATAAAAAAAAACACAAAGCAAAACATTTAAATAAAGTATTTTAGAAGAAGTTATAATAAGTCCTAAGTGTATTATGCATAGCATAATGCTCTTACTCACAGATATTACGCGCCTATTAGAGATATATGATATTGATATTTATAGGTGCTCTTTACACCCGCACACCTTTGTGCAATGTGGGATATACTTTCCATATTTGCTCTATAAAAATATGTAAGTATTCAATCGATTAAAACCTAAGCAAAATATTATTCTTACATGGAAGCTATCAATTATCAGCTAATTAATTTGTAGAAATATTATTGTGCTGAGCCCTTCGGGCACGGCACTGTTCTAGTTCGTTCGTTTTATTATACGACAGCTGTCACTTTGACAGGTAAATGTCATTATTTTTTTAGCTTTTTCGAAGCGAGGGTTATAGCCGTAAGAATTCGAAATTAAAAAAATTTCAGGTAACTAAATAAGAATGTTTTATACGATTGCTGTCAAATTTTGACAGGTAAGTGTCAGTTTTTTTTATCCTTTTCGTAGCGAGGGTTATAGCTGTAAAAATCTTAAATTAAAAAGTTTTTCAGTACCTAAATAACAAAGTTCTATACGATAGCTGTCAAATTTTGGCAGGTAAGTGTCAATTTTTTTTTTCTTTTCATAGCGAGGGTTATAGCTGTAAGAATCCGAAATTTAAAAAATTTCAGGTACCTAAATAAGAAAGTTTTATACGATAGCTGTCAAATTTTGACAAGTAGTGTCAATTTTTTTTTAGCTTTTTCGTAGCGAGGCTTATAGCTGTAAAAATCCTAAATTGAAAATTTTTTTAGTATGTAAATAACAAAGTTTTATACGACAGCTGTCAAATTTTGACAGGTAAGTGTCAATTCTTTTTTAGCTTTTTTGTAGCGAGAGTTATAGCTCTAAGAATCCGAAATAAAAAAAAATTCAGTACCTAAATAACAAAGTTGTATACGATAGCTATCAAATTTTGACAGGTAAGTGTAATTTTTTTTTAGCTTTTTTGTAGTGAGGGTTATTGCTGTAAGAATCCTAAATTGAAAAATGTTTCATTACCTAAATAACAAAGTTCTATACGACAGCTCTCAAATTATATATACTTAAATAGTAATTCTTATTTTTTATAATTTGCGACCATTTCGATGCTCTTTAGGTATAGAACAATAGATTTAAAAAAAGTAGTATTTGAGATGACCTAAACGAATATCCAAACCAAAAGTATGTCGGACGCACCCAATTCGATTTATTAACGATCCAATATGACCCTACATTGATTTTTAAAAAATCAAAAAAATGACTTCCCAACTTTCGATCGCGTTCGCAAACAACAGTGTTTTGTAGCCCAACGTCGAAAAAGTTTAAATCGATTAAAATGATTTTTGCCACCTTTAACGTGCTACAACGAAAAAAAAAATATTTTTCAACTTTGACTTTAATAACTTTTTTCCGGTACACCCTGTATATTGAAAATTTTCCCCAGAACGTGCCCCGACTATTCCTCTCTACGTCCAGAAAGTTTGAATCGTTTTGCTCTAACCGTTTTTGAACAAAATAATCGCGAACATCGAAATGTAGAACAGCCTCTTACCACGTGGCGACGGATTATCAATGTCAGAACGCCATCTTTAAAATCGAGATTACAACTATTTCTGAAAATTTTTGGGCAAATATTTTGGTCAATAAAATTAGAAGAAGGTTCAAGGTAGATATTCCATGGATGGATTGGATGAAATTTCCATCCAATTTAAAATCTAGAAATGTTCTTATTACTTTAGCAAGTCAAGCTCAAAACACCCATTTTTCGCCATTTTTGACAGCCGGATTTTTAGAATTACTTTACATCCAAATCAAAGCCTACTAAATCAAAAGTGAATGGTGTTAGAATTTGTAAATTTTGCCTGTTTCCGCACCCAAAAAAGCGACTTTGCTCAAATTTGCGAATATATTTTGATAAGTTTGGACATGCAGGAATGTTTAGAAGTAATCAGCGCATGTTTTGGAAAAAAAATAAAACGGTTTTGTTAAAAATTGAATAAGCCACAGTCGATATAGTAAAACGTCAGCTGAAAATGTCTCTTTATAAATCATTAATTAATTTTTTTGAACCACAAAATATGTTTTCTCAGAGCGCGCTTACTATGCAAACTAAAGCTTGTTTATCGGTCGATATGGTGGACCAAGAAAAAATTCAAAAGTTATATACAGAAACTTGCTGACGTGTTTAAGCGATCCAGTGCGACGTGATAGAATACTTAGGAAGTGAAATTTCGGAAGCTTGCCGTTTTTTCCGTATTAAAGATAAAGAAACGAAAAAATATCTCACAAATACAAATTGACGAGCTCTATCCACTAAAGTATACAACGTTTCGATCAAAAGTAGTTTTCCGTACGAAAAAAAATAAAAACCGTGAAAAAATCATGCCTAACACTATGGTTTCCACTTTCTTATGATTTTTTATTATTTCCATTCCAGTTAGATATACAGGGTGGCCCTTTAGTGTGGCAAAGTACAATAGCTCCGTTACTATTTCAAATACATTAAAAATATTAATACAAAAGTTGAAGGGCAGTAAGTGACTTATAACGTAAAATTATTTTTAACTCTATAGGGTGGCTCAAAAAAGCGGAACAAGAAAAAATGTACTTTTTTCAAATGGAACATCCTGTATATTTTTACATTTTTATATTCCACATAAAATTATAATTATTTTTTATTAAATACATTATTAGTCTATACTTTATAGTTTCCGAGATATTGACTCTCGAAAAGTGACATTTTTGAACTTTGACAGCTTCTAACTTTCTAACAGTACGTCTTAGAGCAAAACGGCTTACATGTCCCTATCTTCAATTTTTATTATCTTCCCAAAAAAATCAACTTCCGGTTAAACCGGATGTTACTAGAAAGCAGGAAATATAGTTGTTCCGGTTTAACTGGAAGTTGATTTTTTTGGGAAGATAATAAAAATTGAAGATAGGGACATGTAAACCGTTTTGCTCTAAGACGTACTGTTAGAAAGTTAGAAGCTGTCAAAGTTCAAAAATGTCACTTTTCGAGAGTCAATATCTCGGAAACTATAAAGTATAGACTAATAATGTATTTAATAAAAAATAATTGTAATTTTATGTGGAATTTAAAAATGTAAAAATATACAGGGTGTTCCATTTGAAAAAAGTTCATTTTTTCTTGTTCCGCTTTTTTGAGCCACCCTATAGAGTTAAAAATAATTTTACATTATAAGTCACTTACTGCCCTTCAACTTTTGTATTAATATTTTTAATGTATTGGAAATAGTAACGGAGCTATTGTACTTTGTCACACTAAAGGGCCACCCTGTAGAACGGTATATTGGAAAAAGGTAGTTTTTATGATGGCCTAAACGATTATCCAAACCGAATGTCGATCAGATGCACCCAATTCGACTTATTAACGATCCAATAGGTACCCGTTTCTACCAATTTTTGACTTTAAAAAAATTTAAAAAATTATTTCCAAACTTTCAATCGCGCTCACAAACAATAGGCTTCTGTAGTCCACGGTCGTCTACGCGTCGAAAAAGTTTAAATCGAAAAAACTCATTTTTAAGACCTGTAACGTCTTTCAACGAGAATCCGATAATTGTCGACTTTAAAAATTAATAACTTTTTTCTGGCATACCCTGTATATTCGAAATTTTCACACAGCGTACCCCCACTATTCCTCTACAAACCCAAAAAGTTTCAATCGTCCCACTCTAACCGTTTCCGAGAAAAAAAATCTCAAATGTGAAAATGTCGAAAGAGACGACGACGCCGACAACATACATACATTATCTTCACGAACGCGCCTATACCGGGTGTCCACGGAAGGTGGCTCGCCCCTCTAACTTTTTTGTTTTTCAAAATAATGCCTTAAAGAAAATTGAAATGCCAGCAGCTTTTGCCAAAGTAAATTAGTTTGTTGTTTAAAAAACATGGAAAATAATAATTTTACAACAAACTAATTTACTTTGGCAGAAGCTGTGGGCATTTCAATTTTCTTCAAGGCATGATTTTGTTTTATTAGTTTTGCTGGTCACAGGCTACTTGATGCATTTAAATCTAAATTTATTCTCAAAAAATGCTTCATTTTAGGACAGTTCTAAGTTAACTTTTTAAAGTTTTTTAATGGCAGCTTTTCTAAAACCTAATAGTGCATGGTATCAAAATAATCGTAATAAAATGCCCTTTTTTCTTAACCCGACGAGCCACCATGTTGCCATTAAAAAAAAACGAGTTATGCAACTTTAAAAATTAAATTTTACATAGCACATAGCACTGGATCAAATATAGTAAAATTTTATTTTTCCTAAGATTAGAGAACTGAAATACGTGATTTTAAGGTATTCATAGCCCTCTGGATAAAACAATAAATTTGGATAAAAAATATTTTCTTGGTAACAAAAAGTGACAAGTGACACATCGTTGTATTTAGAATGTCATATGGAGTCAAAAAAAGTAAAAATATACCAGGTGTCCCATTTAAAAATCGATAGTTTTTGTCACTTTCGGTTAAACCGGAAGTTCCATAATGTTGAGTCACCTGTCAAATAATGCAGTTTTATGTCATATACAAAGCCCCCGAATTTTATTTCATTATCTTGAAAAACAAAAAAGTTACGAGGGGCGAGCCACCTTCCGTGGACAGCCGGTATAGTGCAAAATTTTTAAGAGGCAATCAGGGTTGCCGTGATTTCGCGCGAAGGAGACGAATAACATATCGCGGAAAGCGATATGTTAACTATTATTATTGAAAAATAAGTTTATCGAAGACAAACATAAACATATTTATTATATTATTAAATTTTAAATAAACTTATTATTATTATTATTATTTTTAACTGGTTGTAGATAAAGGTGTTAAAATTTTTTTTATCGAACTTTGTGATGGAGTTTCGTGAGTTGAGCATTATCATTGAAAATTCCTAAAATTAAATTATTTTATAATTTTCACTGCATTTCGTGAAAAATATCGGCAAAGGTGTTTGTCGATTTTTGCAAATGATAACAGTACCTAAATTTCGTTATAATTATAATATACAGCGTAAGTTTGTAATTTGGAAAAATTACTCGGTACGAGAGTCGTGGTCTTTTTTATAAAAATAAATAAATATATATAAATATAGTGTGTAGAACATTAGAGATATAACGATATCGATAATTTTTTTAAATGGCAACCCTAGTTTTTAATTGACCATTTGCATATTAAGTTATCTCGGTTATACCCCAAATAACATATTTAGACACAAATTCTTTGCTGAGAAACGTTTCGAAACATTTTCGAATTCTGTTACTTGAAACATTTTTTAATTTCGAAATAATTTACAAACCATAGTGTCTAAACATTTTTAGTTGATTTTAGTTAAATTTCTGCAACTTTTGAAAGCCGTTGTCACATTATTTCCTTTTACTACCCAATTCAATTTAAAAAAGAAATATGTAAATTTTGAAAATATTTTCAATTTTATTTTTTAGCAAAATATTCTTTTTTCTGTTAATATTCATTTATAAGACATTATACAAACATTATTTAATTGAAAAATACAAAAAAAACTTTCTATTCATTTTTAATACTTTTCGTCAATAAATGCTCAAAATTGTGTCCATTTACCATTGGTAAAACTCGTTTTGAACATTTCTAATTACACTCATGTCTTATTCGTGCTTTCAACTCCTCAATATACCTTATAAATGACGAGGAATAAAAATTTGGTACTTGTATAACTTAATAATATGCACTTTAAAAATAGTCAATAAAAAACTAGGGTTGTCATTTAAAAATTTTTATCGATATCGTCACATCTCTAATTTGGTACACGCTGTATCAATATTTTTTTATAAAAAAATTTTACAACTTTAAATGTTGCATTTTTCCAGAAAAAAAAAACTGTACTGGATTTACTGAATTTATTCCAAGTTACAAATTCACATGATGTAGTTGTAATGCGTATTAATGGCCGTTTGCATCGCTTGGAATATATGCTACTTAATCTAAGGTTCACCTTATCTCCAGAATTTGGTTTGCACGCGTTGACTTTTTGCCTAAAGCTTGGCCAGTCGAACAAAGCTAAGCCCCAGAATTATTCGGCTTATTTTGGAAATCTAACCTTAAACCATTAAAAAAAATAATATAACCTAAGCGTCAGTCAAGTCCAAGTCAACCTAAACAGGAAAAATGGATTTATTAGAACTCATTGCTGATGACGATGAAGTCGACGAAATTAATTTGATTATTTTTGGTTTGCCTAGAAAAGTGTACAACAGGGCTGATTATTTTAATAGTTTTGACCAAAAACCGTTTTTTTTTGGATGACGAATGAAAATGAAACGACAAAACAATTAGGGGAGAAAAGATTCGGTGCAAAAGTTACTAAAAAAATTACCAGATTGACGCCGTTGTCAAACTTCTTGAAACCCTAGCTAAGTTTTACGGGTATTGACCCGGTGCATTCCATTTTAATTTAGGGTGAGCTTAAGTATAAGGTTCGCCCTAGCTAATCTTTAACTTTGCAAGGCGGTGCAAACGGCCAAGTAAAACAGGCTAATTGATTTTTCTATTTACCTATAATCACAGGGTAAGAAATCGGGAATCTTATCAGGCAAATAGTTCCTGAATATCTCTGGAAATGCAGCATATTCCCTGCACTTCTTGTCGGTTATAATCTTGCCTAACAAAGCTACCCCTTCGTTGTGCAAATTTATCACTATGTTGGGATCCCTCATGCAAAAGTTGTATTCGTGGTTCCATTTTGCGTAACTTCCTAAAATTTAACAGACCTATTTAAAATAAAGTATTATTCAATAGTTTTCCTCTATGAATTGAAAGTCATTTAATTATTTCACAGTTTTAAAAACAAGTGTCAATGAGTCAACTAAGTTTTGTATTGTTAATATATTATTATTTTTCTAATTTCTCTTCAAATCTAAAGAGAAAAATGGGAAAGAAAGAAAAAACTAAGTCTAAGTCTTCCTCCACAAAATTTAAGAGAATAAAATTCTTAAGGGTCTCTACATGTTTCGAACGTAGAAACGTTCATCATCACAGGAGACAGAAATATATTTATATCAGCTGATGGTTTTAGCAGAAGAGAAAATGGTGAAGGACCTTACTGGAGCTTTCATGGAATTAAAAAATTATGTGTAAAAGAGACATAATATGGAGAAATTAATAAAAGTTAAAACATACTGAGTATGTGAAAAGTCGGTAAATGGGGTCTAAACCAACCAAATAAACTGGGGAAGAAGAATAAACCTTCCTAAAAAGAAAGTGTCAAAAATTATTTAATTTTTTTAAAAACATTTTTAGGTATTTGTCAAAAAGACATTGAGAGTATAAAATTGGTAGTAATTATCACAGTAACAAGATTGTTAGAGATGTAAAAAATAGAAATTGAAATTAAAATCAAAGAATGAAGTAAAAACTTTTTGAAATATTTTTTGGATAAAAAATAAGTACTTACGAAAATTACGTTCAGCAATGTGTTTTGTGGGGTACTGAGGTTTAAAGCTCAGTAACCCCGCAAGAGGTTAATTTCTACCGTTGCTTTGGCAGATAATATTGTCGTTGTACCGCCGCAGGCGCCGCGACGACGAAATGCTTGGGGGTACAATATATCTAAAAAAAACACATTCCTGAATGTAATTTTCGTAAGTATTTACTTTTTATCCAAAAAATATTTCAAAAAGTTTTTTACTTCATTCTTTGATTTTAACTTCAATTTCTATTTTTTACAGATTGTTACTGTGATAATTACTACCAATTTTATCCTCTCAATGTCTTTTTGACAAATACCTAAAAAAATTAAAAAAAAAAATTAAATAATTTTTGACACTTTCTTTTTAGAAATGTTTTTTCTTCTTCCCCAGTTTATTTGGTTGGTTTAGACCCCATTTACTGACTTTTCACATACTCAGTATGTTTTAACTTTTATTAATTTCTCCATATTATGTCTCTTTTACACATCATTTTTTAATGCCATGAAAGCTCCATTAAAGTCTTTCACCATTTTTTCTTCTGCTAAAACCATCAGCACTATACAGGGTGATTCACGGTGGATGGAACGTTAGACGTTTCTGACAAAGAAAATTTATAGGGTTAGAAATGTTAAGTCCTTGTTAAAAAATCGCAACACAGTAGAGGGAGAAAGAAGAGAGAGAGAGGGGTGTTAGTGTGCCCGCCGGCCATCAGAGGCGCAATGGCGGGAAATTTGAACAGCGGTTTTAGGACTTTTCAATTTAATTATTAACTTTTGAACGAGTTTTTATTGATTTAATTTGTGATTCAATATAAATATTATTAAATCACAAATTAAATCAATAAAAAGACGCACAAAAGTTTTTATTTTATGGAATAAATAATGCACATATTTATATTAACCAAGATTTAGAAAATAAAGATGGAAGCACTTTATCGTAAATAATGTTTTCTACGTTTATTTATAAATAAAAACTGCATTGACAACCATTACAAAAAATAACTGTTTAGAATAAACTAATGTCCTTAGGTTACGTCTCACAGGTCTCACTCATCTGGTATTGTCTCAATTCATATAATATTATCACAAATACTGTATAAACACAAGCACTAGGATGCATTGAGACACGTACTAAAAGATCCATAAACTATCGGGTGATTCTTACAGCGTTCTCTGAAACAAAAGAAACAGTATCGGGTAGACATTAAATTTCTCTGTAAAATATGGCCGATGGCCAAGTATCTACTTATCGAGTTAGCTCAAACCATTATCTTTGTGCCATTATGTTATAATTTTTAATCCACTCAGTAAAACAAAAATGTTAAAATTATCATTTCAAGAGACTAAACTTATCTGTTCGTAACTGATAGATTGTTAGGTATTACCTCGGGCACAATGTGTTGCAGTTATCTGCAGGTTGCCCAGTGATATTTTGTTAAGATTGGCTTGTTAACCAACACCTATTATGTATGTGAAACATTTTATGTTAATTTATTTATTGTAAACTTACATTTCCTATATTCCTATATAAAAACTAGGTAAGGAAGTGTAAATCAATTTGATAAACAATAAAAAATAATTACCTGCATAGTAGGCTGGAATAATAACTGAAAGATTACACACATCGGCGAAGTTTTCTAGAATAGAAACTAATAGAATTGTATATTAAAATGATAATAAAAAATTAATTAATTTCCTCAGAAAAAAACGTGGACAAGAAAAATTGACAGTTGTGACATGGATGGATGGATGGCGGGCTGGCGGCTGGCTGGTTTGTTCCAATTAGCACCTGGCGCAGTTTGGGAAGCGTTATAGTAGGTTAGAATATAACTGTCCTTCTCTTCTATACGTCAATAATATGCGACAGAACCCTGTTACACGGCCAGCTGGCGACAACAGCGCTAATTTGCCCTGATGGCCGGCGGGCACACTAACACCCCTCTCTCTCTCTTCTTTCTCTTTCTACTGTGTTGCGAAATCGTCCATTTAAGCTTCACCGGGGGTGGTTTCTGACGAACCAGTTAAGGAATCGTTCTGAAAATCTGGTCGCGTACAGGGGTTTTCCGTATATTTTGGAGCACCCCTGGAGCTTTTATTTGAAGACCTAGAAAAAACTTTAAATTACCAAAGTTGCATGATTTGTCCTGAACTGCCAAAATTTGTTATCGGACAAAACAAATGAACATCGTAAATTTGTTTAATAATGCCAATGTCGATTTTTTAAAATGGAACACCCTGTATATTATTTTTTCTTTTAACTCCTCACTCTTTTCTGATTCCAAATATGTGTATATATTATATGTTTACTTTAGTCATTTAGGCAAAATTTCATTTCAAAATATTGCGATTTATTAATAATTATTGAATTTTTCATCTTTAGAGTAACCCATTATACCAAGACAAGACCATTCGAGGTATGAAATATTATTTTTGAGACATAAGTCAGTTGCCATAAGCGATTAATAACAACCAAATTGTTTCTCAGGGCAATCTAGATTTTCTAATCCGCAATATTTTGAAATTAAATTTTGCCTAAACAACTAAAGTAAACATATAACATATATACATATTTGGAATCAGAAAAGAGTGAGGAGTTAAAAAAAAAATTAAGATTAGTTCCATTTAAAAAAATCGACATTGGCATTATTAAACAAATTTACGATGTTCATTTGTTTTGTCCGATAACAAATTCTGGCAGTTCAGGAGAAATCATGCAACTTTGGTAATTTAAAGTTTTTTCTAGGTCTTCAAATAAAAGCTCCAGGGGTGCTCCAAAATATACGGAAAAACCCTGTACATAAACGGACATGCTCTACCAACATAAAATATTTTTAACAATACAGTGTTGCCGCTTCCACACAAAAATAATAGTAACTTCGATTTTTTAAATGCAACACCATATATTTTATTTTATTTTCGAAACCCACATTACTTTCCTAACAATTTTTATTAACTCTATTCTATACTTATCTCTTACCGTTTCTAAGATAAAAATTAATTTCCGTTTTTTTTGTCCAAAAACGTCACTTTTAAAAATTCTGATAATTTTGAACTCTAAAACACTGAAACCCTGAAATTTGGTAAATAGTTAACTAATACCATATGGCTCTTTGTCCTAGTCCCAAATTTTAGTTGCAATATACAGGGTGGTTGAAAAATACACTTATTTGGGTAACTTGAAAAAGTGATCATAAATCCTTTTTTTCAAATGTAACACTCTCTATGATATTACGGATTTGAAAAGCTGCTAAAATTTCACCTAATTCTTGTATATCATACCTGTACCTAAATAACTAGTTTAACCATTTTTTTGACGTATTAAGCATGAATTGTAAAATTTTCTATACAATTCAATTTTTATTCGGTTATTATAGTAAGTTAGCCATGACAAAAACTGTGTTTACGTATGTTACTATGGTTATCGTTTTGACATTTCATTAAGTTTAGATACAAGATAGAAATATACACTTTAAAGTCATGGAAGAAAACTACAAAAAATGCAGTTCTTATGAATTTATTTATTTTATTTGGACCATGTGTGTTTGCATTAACATGCCAAAAACATTAAAACTAAATTTTTCTTGAAATCCATGCAGTCAACACCCGCATATTAAAGTGTTTAGATGTAAACGGCCAGCGTTTTGAACATCTGTTAAAATAGCATTTTATTAGTTATAATTTTAGTAGTCTTTTATTATTTGACTATAGTTAACATTCAATAAAATTGTTCTGGATCCTTATGAATTTTCTAAGATTCATTGGCGGTAAATTAGAGTACATTTCGTTAAACTTTATACATGTCCTGTCGATAATTCTATCACATTTTCCAAAGAAAATAAATAAATTCATAAAAACTGCATTTATAATGGTTTTCTTCCATGACATTAAACTGTATTTCTATTTTGTATCTAAACCTAATGAAATATCAAAACGATAACCATAGTAACATACGTAAACATCAGTTTTTGTTATGGCTAACTTACTAATAACCGAATAAAAATTGAATTGTATAGAAAATTTTACAAATCATGCTTAATACGTCAAAAGAATGGTTAAACTAGTTAGTCAGGTACAGGTATGATATACAAGAATTAAGTAAAATTTTAGCAGCTTTTCAAATCCGTAGTAATATACAGGGTGTTACATTTGAAAAAAAAGGATTTATGGTCACTTTTTCAAGTTACCAGAATAAGTGTATTTTTCAACCACCCTGTATATTGCAACTAAGATTTGGGACTTAGTATTAGTTAACTATTTACCAAATTTCAGGGTTTCAGTGTTTTAGAGTTCAAAATTGTCAGCATTTTTAAAAGTGACGTTTTCGGACACAAAAAACGGAAATTAATTTTTATCTTAGAAACGGTAAGAGATAAGTATAGAGTAGAGTTAATAAAAATTGCAAGGAAAGTAATGGGGGTTTCGAAAATAAAATAAAATATATGGTGTTGCATTTAAAAAATCGAAGTTACTATTATTTTTGTGTGGAAGCGGCAACACTGTATTGTTAAAAATATTTTATGTTGGTAGAGCATGTCCGTTTATGTACGCGACCAAATTTTCAGAACGATTCCTTTACTGGTTCGTCAGAACCGTCTAACGTTCCATCCACCGTGAATCACCCTGTATAAATATATTTCTGTCTCCTGATGATGAACATTTCTACGTTCAAAACATGTAGAGACCCTTAAGAATTCTATTCATATTAAATTTTGTGGAGGAAGACTTTTAGTTTTTTCGTTCTTTCCCATACTTTTAACTCCACTTTAAGCATGGACTACTTCTTCAAATTAAAGAGAAAAAGTTTTATATACTGGTTTCTTAAAGGGTATTTGATTCGTCTTCATCCCTTAATATTTTTCCGGACGAAACGACCAAAGAAGGTGGTCTTCTTATTCTCTATCCCCAAGTTTCACTCGGTGGTGCAACGACGAGCAAGATGAACATCTCATTCTCTACCATAACAAGCTGACAAGACGTCAAATGCAACGGTCCATCAGATTTCTCGCGAGTTCCACAATTAAATCGCGTGAAAATATACCCCAAGTTTTACTCTAAAATAATACGCCGAAGGATCCAAAGACTCGCCCCGTTTGGGTTTGATATGAGCTTAAATTGACTCAATTTGTAACTATAGTCAGATCTGGTCTTAACGTGCGGGTCCAAAGGTCACTGATCATATGCGTCAAATCAGACAACACAGAGGCTATCAAAATGTTGTGAGATTATTTACAAATATACCGAAGGAAGGAAAAATAGTTTCATTATTTTAGCTATCGCGAAGATAGCCACATATACCTAATATTATTAGTTTTGTAAAAATTATGTACAGGGGAGTTGAAAAAGTTACAAAAAAATTATATAATCGTTAATTATATACCTACTGTACCCTTTAATTAAAAACGACAATAATAAACAGTGCAATTTATTTTAACAATTTTACTACTAAAACCTAAAAATACAATGGCATTTAGTCTGATAAACTATTTCGATAATGAAAGAAAAAGTGGAAATTCGCAAACCAATATGCAGGAAACCGTAATGAAAACACTGGGAATTAGTTTAAGGACTATGCAGAATAATGTGCATGAAAAAAAAGCATAATATACCCAAGAATACTAAAAAATGTAAATGAAAAACACCGTTTATAATTATAGCCTAAAAACTCTCATCGTCACTTATAAAATCTGAAAAGTCCTCGTCGTCTGAGTCGTCTTCGAATGGAGCAATTATCATTGGCGCTACTTCGACATGTAGTACTTGTTCTCGATCCCACCAATCCCTTATTAATATTTCTGTATGTTCCACCGATTTCTTCCAGTACTCTTGTGTAATATGATCTAACGAATCTTGCCAAACTATTTGTACTTGGTCGGATTTAAGACCATCACCTACATGTTCTTCATAATAAGACT
The DNA here is from genome assembly GCA_963969555.1 of Polydrusus pterygomalis. Classification (NCBI taxonomy): domain Eukaryota; kingdom Metazoa; phylum Arthropoda; class Insecta; order Coleoptera; family Curculionidae; genus Polydrusus; species Polydrusus pterygomalis. Next base: position 2,433,948 of record OZ018381.1, on the reverse strand, counting down.
TTTCACCAGCCCATATATAATTCTATTGCGTTAAACTGGCAATGATATGGCGGCAGTCGTAGAACCTCATGACCATATTCACGCAGTATTTCATCCACCGCGTATATTTTGGGTTTTTTAAGAGACTTTGCTATTTATAGGAGTTCCGATTTAAGCATATTTGGTAAAGGATTTTGGTTGTGTTTTTCCAGCCACTCATAAATATCACTTTTCCTCCAAGATGAAGTAGGCTGTTTATTTAAAATTCTTGAATGATATGATGCATTATCCAATACAATTAAAGACGGAGCATCCAAATTTGGTATCAATTGAACTTTTAACCATTTTTTAAACATTTCGCAATTCATATTATCATGATAGTCAGCACTTTTTGATGTTGAAGAAAAAATTTAACTCGCACCTGCAACATATCCTGTTGCAGAACCGGCATGCAAAATAATAAAACGCTTTCCCGTACCGCACCCCTTTTTCCTTTTAACACTTTTTACAGACTAATCTTGCCAAGATTTTGAACCACTTCCATTCGAAAATATCCACGTTTCGTCTAAAAATACCACTTTTCTAAATTTCGATTTGTAATTATTGTCCGTATATTTTTTTTAAACTGAACACGCTGACTCACTATCTGTGGCTGCTCACATAAAAATCTTCGGTTACAGTCTTTTTTATAGCGAAAACCTAAATTTTTTATTAATTTTGATAACGCTTCAAGTCCAATTTCCAAAACACCCCGAATTTTTAATGTTTTTTGTAAAACTGGAAGAGTTACATTGGTTTTTGATTTGTATAAATCGTAAATCATATTTCGAACTCCCATTTTAATATTTTCGCTTAAATCCTCAGTCTTTGGCTTTCTTCGTTTACATTTTTATTATTCTTGGGTATTATGTTATGTTTTGTTTCATACACAATTTTCTGCACAGTCCTTAAACTAATTCCCAGTGCTTTGGCTACTGTTTCCTGAATATTGGTTGGAGAATTTCCACTTTTTCTTTCATTTTCGAAATAGGATTAAGTACCATTTTTTTTATTGGGGATGCAAAAACCCAGAAAATTGTTTCATTTTGTCACAAACTGGCATATTTAAAATAAAACGTAGCTGGTGCTATTATAAGCTTTTTTTAGAATCGCTGGAAAGTAAATACATATCCTTTTTTTTTCATGTCAAAATGGAATAAGTATGTCTCATTTATCTTACGTATTTTATTTAGAGGGTAAAATTAAACGCAAGTAAAGAAAACAAAAACTGAGAGTATGTATTTCTTGAATCGTAACCCGCACGATAAGACCAGATCCGACTATAGTGGGAATTTACTATTGCGAGGGCGGCCCATAATGCCGATATTAAGAAAAGCTGTTTGCTGGCCGCCAATTAAAAATGTAATTTTACAGTCGGAACAGTGTAGAGCCGTAAACGTTTATACCGTTGTGGGAACATCATAACAAAACAATATTATAATTAACAGGTCTGTAAAGAAACTGATTCCAGTGCCAGGATTTTCATTTTACAATTAAGTATTCATAAACATATCAATAGAATGTCCTCTTTAAACAGTGAGATGTCGGCTCGGCGCAAAAGTACGTTTATGAATGAGATGCGTGGTCCATCTTTGTTTGGTGGTCGTTGGGTGGGAATGAGATGTTTGAAATAAAAACTGTACGAGATAGGTAGTTTTTAACAGGTAAGGATGCAATTTTTTTTGCATTCGTTATGGAACGTAGAGCCGAATGGCGTTAATTTGTTAAAAATACCATATTATAGTCCAAGATCCGACCATAGAACGACCTTTACCCATCGCGTTACGGGATGAAACATGTTTTATATAAAATTTAATATGTCAAAAAATATATTTCGAAATTAATTTTTAATTAAAAATACTTTGCACCAAAATTTTCAGCCAACCTTGACGAAATATATTTTTTTAAAACCGACCAGAAAATTTACACTTTCAGGACAATTTTTCGTCTAGAAAATAACGTTTTTCCGATCGCAAGACCGGAAAAGTGACATTAGAGTCCGGAAAAGATTTTTCGGGACTATAATGTCACTTTTCCGGTCTCTAATGACACTGTAACCCTGTTTTTTGTTTTTCCAATCGCTCTTTGATAATACAAGATACCTTGATTTCGTTATTATGACAACAACATTTCGATGTATTGTCGAGTGACAGTTCGTTGATTTTTAATTTTGTTCTTTATGTCAAACTTGTTTCGCGTAGATTATAAAATATATCGAAGTGTCGGTCTTAAAAAAAATATTGTACGTCACGCAACCGACAATTAGTGTTTTCCAGGTCTCTCCAAGCTTCCGGTCTTGTAACGTAAATTACTATTTTGACATATTAAATTTTATATAAAAACATGTTTCATCCCGTAACGCGATGGGTGAAGGTTGTTCTATGGTCGGATCCCCTACTATTAGAACCAACTCTTGAAAAATCGTAAAAACAAAATTTAAACTCCCGCCTCTCCTATGTACCGGGTGGCGAAATAAAAATAGACGCCGGGCATATCTAAGGAACCGTTTGTCACAAAATTTTCAAATAAACAATTTTATTACAAGTCGACCAAGAGAAATTGCTGGAAATCATTTTCAAGTTTCTAAATTTACCGCTAGAGGGCGTTCAGCCTATGACTAAAAAGATTATCGGGTTTTTATCAATAATATGCGAAATAAAGTTATATCAAAAATTAATTGTTTTATTCTTTGAACTATACGGTAAAACTTTGATTTAATACATTTTGATCTAAAGCGGAATATATACTGATATAAGGAGGGGGCACCTCTTTTTAAAGAAATACTGACAACTTTAGTTTGCAAATTTGACAGACTTGGTCTTGTTTGAAAAAGCTTCTCCTATCCGAAACATTTAAAATAGTGTATTACCATTTTTTGTTATATCCATCGCCGCTAGAGCTATGTGCACAATAGTCAGATTTTTCAAAAATCTCAAATAGAACTATATATAAATATTTATTTGGATACAAGATAGATTGAAAACGAAGTTACTGTAAAAATGGTATGTCGATATCTTAATTTAAATCTGAAATACAAAAAAAATGGCTTACTTGCTTGACGCTAAGCCTCCCCTTAACTACTACTATTACTACAGGAAAAAACTGCAAGGAACCGACATTTAAAAAAAATACGTATCGTAGGTTTAGCAATACAAATTATTTTAAAAGGTTCAACTAAAGTAATTTATAATTATTTTAAATATCTCAATTTAAGTACCACTACAAATAATTTTGCAGCAAGTTATACTGCCAGCATATCGAATGCTTACAAACTCGTTAAATGTGTCAAGTAGTTCTAAACTAAGCACAACTTATTCTTTTAGAAAAGGGTTTTAATTTTTTTTCATTCATATCTTTTCTTGTTTTTGTTTTAAAAGTAATATTTTCTTGTTTAATTATTACAGACAGAATTAAGGTGTTAATATTATTTTTTCTGCAAAATTCTTATTAATGGTAAATTTAGATATTAACAATACGTTTATAAATTGCTTTAGTTAAACCGTTTTAAATCATTTGTGTTGCTAAACTTATGATACGTATTTTGTTAAAACGTCGGTTTCTTGCAGCCGAGTATTTTTTTTTCTGTAGTAATAAGAGTAGTACTTGAGGGAAAGTACATTTTTTTGTATCTCTAACTTAAATTAAGATATCGGCATGAGGTTTTCACGAGGTTTCTTGGTTTTTAATCTTTTAAAACTTCAAAATTTGTGAGAAACGGATCCTGAGATATAGCCAGCGTCCACTGTTATTTGTAAAGGAAAGTGCAGTAAGCGTGGAATTTTTTTTATTTATTTTTTACGTAGGTGTTATCGCCCATCGGGTTTTAGGGTCCCCAGATTACGGATAAAACATGTTGCCCCGAAAGATTAAAAACCACTAAACGGGGAATGACGAAATTTTGTATATGGATTAGGTCTTAACCCTGCTCAAAACCAAATATAGTTTGGGTTTGCAATATACAGGGTAGGTATTAAAAAAAGAAGTTATATGTTTAGTTTAATTTTAGTATTATTGCTTAGGTTAATCAAGTTGTGCACAAAGCTTAATTTTCTAAGTACCTTCAATGAATTCATGTATGCAGGGTGCTCAATATTTTTTTCCGCTATTACAACACTTTTTCTGCGAAAAAGTAAAAATGGGAACTGTTAAACTTAAATAGACATACAAGGAAGGCTGTCAACAGTAAGAAAAAATTATCACTTTTTGAGGCCGGTTGAAAAATTATTGTTAAAAATCAGTACTGTTCTCGACCTATTATACAGTCACCGGCATAAAGTTTATAATATATTAACGGTTGCAACCGTTTATACTTACAAACTTAATATCCCAAGTAGCCAAACAAGTACCTAGTCATAAATGTTAAAATTAGTTTTAGGGGATAATATAGTGTCCGCGAAAATAATTAAAAGCGAATAATTGTGGAATATTGGACAAGTGTGTAACTGTTTTTTATATTGGAATACACAGTGATCCAAGCACAATGGATACCCTGGGGCGGGTAGACTACCACGGTCGTTTCGTCCTTGTTAGGACTCTACGGGCAGCCATAACTCAAGCAATTCCAACAACAGCGGTAAGATATGTATTAAAAGCCTTTTACAAAAGTAAAGCGGCCATCAATACACCGTAGCGCCATCCCAGCGGAATTAACTCGAATACAAAAGGCAGTCACACTGGTAATAATCGGCGCTACGGTGTATTGAGGGCCGCTTTACTTTTGTAAAAGGCTTTTAATACATCTTACCGCTGTTGTTGGGATTGATTGGGCTATGGCCCCAGGGTATCCATTGTGCTTGGATCCCTGTGTATTCCAATATAAAAAACAGTTACACACTTGTCTGATATGCTACAATTATTCGCTTTTAATTAATTTTTAGGTTAGCTATTATGGAGAGATTTTTGGCATAAAAAAATATTAGCGTATTATGTTCAATATTCCACTAATAAAATGACGTGGCTAACTTTATGACGGTCACTGTATATTATACTTATTATACCTGCTTTTTTCCATACTTCTGTACAGAGGTTCTTGGTCAAGAAAGAAACTAAGGTGTCCATTTCCAAGGGCGGATACTTTTCCACTCTCTTCGCCAGGAATATCATTCCGTTGTCGATAATACTGGGTAGAACTTCCGAACTGAGATTACAACTAAAAATTGCAGATTTATCTTATAGTACAGGAGATAGCGCTGCGTTTAAAAGAGTTATTTCATATCGACTGAACATCATAACAGTAATAGTTTTTCCCTAATACATAAGCGATCTGAACGTCAGCTACTTTAGTGACATGTTAAAGTTGTTAAAATAACGTGCCAAAATTTATGGGATGATTACTTAGATCATATAGTTACCTGTATTGAAGAGATGGGATTATACGTAAATCACGTATATGAACTATACTTGAACATTTCAATATGATTTATATACGTGACTGTTAATCAATTAAAACGAAATTTATTCGGTATAAAATTTCTCCAAAAAATGCAGCGCTGCCTCCCGTACTATGAATACTTCAATAAAACATTTATTTTTTACAAGTTTAGACATTTTAAATTGTAAATCATGTAGTACCATTATTGCCGAAAATTTCAGAGAGCTAGAATAGTGTAACGGATGGAGTAGTTTGCTATACTATAAGTTCAAAAATATGTTGCCACGTAAAAGGACTTCACTTTAATTAGAAAGCGGCACTATAAACAGGTCAACACACAGGTGTATCAAATTAAGTGTCCCAATGTCAAATCGTTAAATATCCTAAGCAATAAGGAATAATGACAGAGCATGCATGCATGTATTTTACAGCAAAAACCACCTATTGATACCCCTCAAAATAAAGTCACAAATGTGTTTGATGAGAACGATTTACATTGCCCGAATAAAAAAAAAAACGAATCCCTTGGAGACACGCGTAAGAAGAAAAACAAAAAAAGTAATACTGACCCGCATTTGAAACAACTGCGAAACGAATTATCAAACTTATTAGATCCCTTGGAACTTCGAAGAGGAAGGTGGTTTATGCATGACGGTGTTCCTCCACATATTTTGTTAAACTTACGTAATTATTTGAACGAACAGTATCCAAATAGAGATGGATAGGTGAGGCAATGATGTACCCGCAAATTGGCCAGCTCGATCCGCGATATCACCCCGATGGATTACTTTTCATGTGGAACTTTGAAAACCCTGGGTAATCTAGGCCAGTAGATACAAACGATTAATTAAGGAGACGCATTCAAACTGGAATTGACGCTTTGAAAAAATGATGACGAAATGTGCCAGACTTCAATCAAATTTTTTTAAATGTATTAATCTTTGTATACATGAAAATAGAGGTCATCTCGAACATTTCTTAAAAGATTTTTTTTTAAATTAAATTAAATTTATATTGTTGATAAATCCCTTGTTGACTGGTGTCACTAGAGAATAAAATTAACAACACATTTATGTAATTGTTTATTTTTATTTTTTAGTGACAGGTATTTTAATTTAAGGCCTTCGCTTTAAATTGTGTTCAATTATGACAATAATTTAGACCTGGCCATACACGAACTGAGTTTTTTAAATTCAGATATCTCAAAAAAGGCTGCTCAAATCAACTCTGACCCCGTATACCTTTTAATTTAAGAATTATTTAAAAGTTCAATACAGAGTGGCACAAAAAACTTATTTTGTTTTAAATGTGTGCAAGGTACCGCAGGTGGCGCTCTCTAAATTTTACAATAAAAATTAGAGCAGATTTTAATTTTTCACCCCAAAAAAACCCCTAGCTGAATATTGTGACAATACATCAATTATTAAAAAAATTTTTTATGAAAAACTAAAACTAAATTGAACTTTTGACACATTCTATCTGAGGAGGACCCAAATTGTCATGGGTGTCAGGAAGGGTAGAAGACACTGCGGCACTTTAGGGGTACGCAAAACGGATCGCTTTGGTCTAATTGCCAGGTTGCTTAGCCTCACCACAACTACCAGTACAACTACGTAACCATACTATGTCAAGTTGTAGGTAGGTAAGTTTTGACTTGTTGTCGCCAACTTTTATATTGTTATCAAAATTTATTTGTTAGATTTGCTATATAAAAAAATGACAATGCCAGCATTAACTGTGGAAAAAACCTTTAATTTACAGCAGATTGAGAGACAGTGGTAAGAGATATTGCTGCGCATGTGCAGCATGGATCAAAATAACTCCAGAGTTTACAATAAATTAGGTGTTAAGTATGCCACGACGTCTACAAGCCGCCATCGCCAGTAACGGTGCTATGACGAAATATTATATATTATTATTTAATGTGCTTTTTATTTATTTCCCCCAAATAGAGTTTAAATATAAAATATTATTTAACAAGAGCCAATGGGTTTATTTTACTAATGATATATAATTAAAAAAAAATACATGTCTCACGTAAAAGAAAACAGAAAAGCCTTTCAAAAACATAATGCTGCCGAGCATTTTGAAAACAATCTTTACCTCGTACACCTACTAACGTATAGCAAGGTGGAAATATATATGCGAATTACCTTTTCAAAAGGTTTTTATAATAGCCTAGAGGAAACATTATTTGGTTTTTTTCTTGTACCGGTATTTTTTGGCCGCAATGGTATCATCGCGTTAAATGAAAACTAGGACATAAATAAGTTAATTGGAGTTCCTGGTCTATAAGAATTTGACTTTGTACAGGGTGGCCAACTAAGATGCGAGGTACTGTATCTGGGAAACTATCCATCGTAGAGGCTTGCGGTCAAAAAAATTATTGTTAAAACGGCCAAGAGAAAAACCTGGAAAATATTTTCAAGTTTCTAAAATGGCCGCTAGGGGGCGTAACTGCAATCTTGAATCTAAAAGTGATGTTTCTGTAAATTCCGCTATATTAACCTAATAAAAAAATCCTGATCTTTAAAGTCGAGGATAATCTGAACCTTTTTTGTTTGACACTTTTTGCAGTATCTCTAAAAATAAAGTGGTGGGGGTATTCAAACGTTTCCGTAAATAACATCCTGTATCTTCGAAACGACTAAGCCGATTTGAACAAACTTGGGCTCGTTAAAAGAAGCTATTCTATGGCTACAAACATCATTATATTTGAAGTTTTGTAAGTTTCGCATATCGCCGCTAGAGGGCTTTCTTCGACATTCCAACAGAAATGGTTAATTTTCTCAACAAAATAAAATGCATTGGTATGATTTTTTTTTCACGAAAAAGTAGCTAAATGATGCCTAAACTAGCTCGCGAAAACCGCATCTCGATATCTTGTTCCTAACCCAAAATATCGGCAATAGAAAATTTTATACGAAAATCCCTTAAATTTCCATTTTATTGTAACTAATTTTTCTGGAATTCTTCCTATTATGTAAGTTGTGGCGTTAAAAATGGCCGATTTATAAAAGGAAGATTTTTAATGCGAAATGCTGACCATCATGCACAAAAAAGACAGTTAATAGAAGCAGGCCATGGAAATCAAACAAATACCTAATCAAAACATAAATAATCCAAATTGTCAATAGTTGTCAAAGTTTTGCATTACTTTGAGTAATCTTTGTGTTTACAAAATGCATTTTACGAATGATGAAGCTGTTGATATTCTTGCGGTTTATTTTGAATGTCTTCAGAATGCCGCAGTAGCTAAAAGAGTTACGCCGCTCGGTATCCAAATCGGCGTCCTTGCGATGTGAGAGTTTTACATAATAGAAAGAATTCCAGAAAAATATAGTTACAATAAAATGGAAATTTAAGGGATTTTCGTATAAAATTTTCTATTGCTGATATTTTGGGTTAGGAAAAAGATATCGAGATGCGGTTTTCGCGAGTTAGTTTAGGCACTATTTAGCTACTTTTCATGAAAAAAAAATCATACCAATGCATTTTATTTTGTTGAGAAAATTAACCATCTCTGTTGGAATGTCGAAAAAAGCCCTCTAGCGGGATCTGTGAAATTTACAAAACTTCAAATATAATGATGTTTGTAGCCCAAGAATAGCTCCTCTTAACGAGCCCAAGTGTGTTCAAATCGGCTTAGCCGTTTCGAAGATACAGGATGTTATTTACGGAAACGTTTGAATACCCCCACCACTTTATTTTCAGAGATACTGTAAAAAGTGTCAAACAAAAAAGGTTCAGATTATCCTCGACTTTAAAGATCAGGATTTTTTTTGTTAGGTTACTATAGCGTAATTTACAGAAACATCACTTTTTTAGATTCAAGATTGCAGTTACGCCCCCTAGCGGCCATTTCAGAAACTTGAAAATATTTTCCAGTTTTTTCTCTTGGCCGTTTTAGTCATAATTTTTTTTGCCGCAAGCCTCTACGATGGATAGTTTCCCAGATACAGTACCTCGCATTCTTAGTTGGCCACCCTGTACATACTTGTCTTGATATTTACGGTTTAAGTTCTTGGTATAATAAAAAATGTATGTAAATGACTCACCTATAAATAATGTAATCGGACACAACACCTGTATCCCTCAAATTTTGCAAATATATCTCCGAATTGGAGGTATCCTCCAGAACGAGCACCACCGGCAACTTGACGTAGACGCCGTAATCTTTCAAATTTTCGAAAATCCTTCCCTGCATCAACGAATTAAAATTCTTTGCTACAAAAACGAAAGCGTTAGCATCGCTGTTCCTCACGTCGAATCCCTGTTGTTTTTCGACGCAGTAAGTCACCGTTTTGTGTTGTTCTATGTAGACGGTGTTGCCGTACTTGTCTTTTTGCCACGCGGTGTACGATTTTAGGGTTTCTTCTAGTCGGTGTAAACCGTTAATCATTTCATCTATATCTACAAGAAAATGAAAGTTTTTTTTTGGATTTTGATATTATCCGTCATCGCCCTCACGACGCAAAGGTTCAAAACATCATAATTTCCTATTAAGATGTGTCATACTCAAAACTAAGAGTTAGTAGATGTAAACAATGAAAAACGCGTGACGCGGAAAAACCTGCATAGGGATTGGCCGATCAGTCATAAGGGGGTGGGCACCGAGGGGCTGCTAACTCCCAAAAAATGTGTACACAGAGTACACAGTACTGATTTAATACGATTTAAATGGGAATTTATGAATTAAAGTGATTTAAAAAAGATTTAAGCGATTTAATATTGATTTAAATGATTTCATATAGATTTAAGTCATTTGCAAGACGAATGTGACCCAACATTTTACTGCACATAAGAAACCGGTAATATTAAGTATTTTATTTTAAAAAGGACAAATGATTTTTAAGCACTGCAAGGTCGTTTATCATTTTCTCATATTATAATTTTTTTTAAGACTTTCCCATTATAAAAACCAGTCTAATATTGGGTATATTTTATTAATGCACTCTTTATAGTGCTTTCCTGATATAAAATAATAGATGGGATGGATACGTAGAGGTTTATTAAAAAGCCTTACTAATGTACCCATGGTGAACTGTAGAAATTGGTTTCAATCGTTCATAAGAGTACCTCTCACACTATGACCTTTAAGACAAATCTATGACGAACTGTTGTCATGTCATGACAAGTTTTAACAACATGCTAATCGAATATATTGGAACTTAATTAGTGCTATCCTTTTCAATCTTATATCATTGTATTGTACCACCATCTGCGCATTAGTTCCTTCCTATACAACTTAACTGCACAGTTATGTACTGGTCCACGTAGCTCGGGAGCGTAAGGAGTTGGAGATAATCAGGAGATCGATGCTTCAAATTTCTGTGAAGATGCGAACCTTTTTCTGACAAAAAATAAAATTATAATTTAATAAGACAAGATGACGTAACACTATAGACATATAGATGGACTTTGGTAAGAACCTCAATAACCCAGTGTAATCGGTAAGTGGTGAGTAATTCAATGGCCAACGGATCGAACCCCGCTAAACGCATAACCTTTTTTCTGATAAAAAGTAAATTTATAATTTACTAGCTATACCCCGCGCGCGTTGCTACACTTCTTACTTAAATAAATTTGAAAGAAAAAAATTACAAAAATCCCGTCATCCCGGCATCCGTTGCGTCACTTTTTATTATGCCGAAACCTTCCTCGGCCTGCACACAACAACTCACCAAAGCCTGTCATCCCGGCATGCTTTTCTCCACTTTTTTTATGCCGAAATTTTCCTCGGCCCGCACACAACAACTCACCAAATTTTCATCGTAATCGGATAAATGGTATAGGAACGCATACGGGACATACATACAAACATTCATTTTTATATATAGAATAGGACAAGATGACGTAGTCTCCAAACCGGAATAGCCTAGCGGATTAAGCGTAGGTCCTCGCGGTGACGGATTCTATCACCATGCGCCTGCTGTGGAGGCCTCTACACGATCTTGGCTCGCGTTTAGGTCTCCCTCTGATGCGTAGCCTCGCGAATTCCCTGTCGTGTAGCGACTGGAACTTGGTCACCTAGCATGTACTGCTGCAGTCTGCCGTGGAGGCTTTCCACCATGAGCCTCGCTGACGGAAAAGTGATCATGCAGGCCTTAAAATGGTTATAAAAATGCAGACCGAACCTTAACTTTTCTTATTAAGATTTACATGTAAAAAGGGCCCTCTTGATTGTCAAATATACATTACATATCTACTACTCTTTTTAGCATTGAAAGACACAGCAAGAATAAACCCGCCGAATCCTCGATAAGCGGGTGTTAAAGCGTGGTTGCATCATGCTAAAGTGACTGATAACGATTTAAAGTAATTTAAAGCAATTTAAGGGAGTTAGCAGCCCCTCGCTGGGCACCTTCTGTAGCAGGGTTGGATTTCAGTTACAGGTGCATTATTGCTGTGATATTTACATTTACTAGTTCTCAGTTTTGAATAGAGTATAGACCCAAACATAGGCTCGATAGTATGCAAATATTTAGCCCGTGTACAAATGTTGAAAATGTAGAGGCTGATAAATGTAAAAATGTAGCGATGCCCCTTAAAAATAATACATTAACTTACCCGGAATGGAAATAACAACTTTCCAGTAAATGTGTTGATGCCATTTTTCTTTGATTTCGCATAGCCTTCGTCGTAGCGCCGAATACGTCAGATGGAACAAATTCAGCTGCGAAATCGGTTGGTCCTCAACCAAAGGTACATCCAAAGGTCGCCCCAATTTATATCTAATAAAAAAAATAATAATAGGTGATTATTTTAGTTAATCCTAAGCGATAAAGCGCGAGTCGAGGTACCATATTAAGTGCTCCGTCTATTAATAACGTTGTTTCAATATTGCCAAATGCGCCAAAGTTTACGTTTACTGCAAAATCCTGCATCACAATTCGCTAAACAATACCAAAAATCAAACGTCGCAAAACTATTAAAAAGACGGCGCAAAAAAAAGTTTGATTACGAACGTATGTACGTCATCCCATAACCCATTATCTTATTTGTCGGTCGAGCGGCCGTTTATGTCATCTTTGTTTCGATAACTTGAATAGAAAAGAACCGCTTAGAGACAGGAAACAAGTATCATTTGTGCTGGTCATGTTTGACGAAACCACCTCGCCCCGCTTGGACAGAAATTCAGTAACTTCCAACTTCGTTTGGGTTGTACCGCGCATTTAATTACTCTCCAATTATTTTACTTGTTGGTCATTTCATAAAGTTAACGAATTAATTATTCTTCGCATCGTCCATCTACGATAGTATTGGTAGGTCTCATTTTATGACCTATATGGACGCACAGATGAATAAATAATAATAATAATAATAATAATAATAATAATAAAAAGTTTATTTAATATATAGGTACATATAATAAAATATTTGCAAATTTTAAATTAAAACTTTGAATAAACTAAAATAAAATATAATGAAACTCACGAAGTCTTACTTGTAGTGAGTAATAATTATGGTATTATAATTTCATATCCATGAATATAATGAATTTTATACATATTATGTATCACAATAATATATTATAATATAATATATCACAACAATATACGCAATCATATACAGGGTCCTGCAATAGTGCGTCAGGCTTCCATAGCTCCTATACGAATTTAGTTAGGAATTTCATTCAAACGCTAACTTATACTGTATTATATGGGGTACTTCAGGAAAATATTTTTTCATATACAGGGTGACCCAAAAAAGTGTGGTCAAAAAAAGTTGTGATTTTTTAAATGGCATACCCCATATTTTTTTGCATATTTAGATGTATGCTATCGTCCTTTATAAATGCCTAAAATTTTGTGTAATTTGCTTTGGCAGTTTAAGAGCAATCAATTAAAAACTGAAAAAAAAATTATTCTGAAGTCGTGGAAAAAATATCAAAAAAAACAATCTAAAATTCGTTTTTTAACCACGGTATTAAGTGAGTTTAATGACAAGAGGTTTAAAGATACTATGAATCGAATAGTATTTATTTATTTTATACAGGGTGTTCGTAATAAGGTTTCAAAAATGACACATTTCAAACCTATTTTTCTCAACTTTTTCAAATGGAACACCCTGTATATTATTTCGGTATTTTATATAAAATACACAAGCAATTTTTTTTTGTAGTTGAAGCATATAAGTTATTTCCAGCCGTTTTCGAAATAAATGCAAATTTCATAAATTATGTCGATTAAACAGAGTATATTTTTAAAATTAAGCGTAGGCGACTAGACTAATAATTAAAAACTACAGTAATTGTTCAAAATGTCTTCCATTTTGTTCTGTGCACAAGCCAACATGTCTTTGAAAAGGTATGTTTATTTTTCTTTTAACATTTCAATTGCAATACCAGCAAAGAGGTTCATTAGTAAAGTTTATCTCTAAAACCCATAGTAGGCTTTGAAATAAAACATGGATTCTTAAACTTAGTTTGACAAGTTCTTTAATTCATTTTAAAAAAGTGTAATATCGAGTGAATAAATTATAACAAATCATCTTGATAATACCTCTCCAAACCAATGGATCGGTAGAAACGGACCCCCCAGCCAGCTAAATCGCCGTATCCTACAAAACTAGACCTTTTTTATGGGGACACGTAAAACAAATTGTTTACAATGATCCACCTACAACTGCTAATAAAATGCAGCAAAGGATAAGAGACGTGTTTGCTAGCATTTCCCCTGGAATGTTAAGGAAAATAAACAGACCTTTTCAAAAACATGTTGGCTTCTGCACAGAACAAAATGGAAGACATTTTGAACAATTACTGTAGTTTTTAGTTATTAGTCTAGTCGCCTACGCTTAATTTTAAAAATAAACTCTGTTTAATCTACATAATTTATGAAATTTCCATTTATTTCGAAAACGGCTAGAAATAACTTATATGCTTCAACTACAAAAAAAAAATTGCTTGTGTATTTGATATAAAATACCGAAATAATATAGAGGGTGCTCCATTTGAAAAAGTTGAGAAAAATAAGTTTGAAGTGTGTCATTTTTGAAACCTTATTATGAAAACCCTGAATAAAATAAATAAAAACTATTCGATTCATAGTACCTTTAAACCTCTTGTCATTAAACTCACTTAATACCGTGGTTAAAAAACTAATTTCAGATTGTTTTTTTTGATATTTTTTCCACGACTTCAAAATAATTTTTTTTCAGTTTTTAATTGATTGCTCTTAAACTACCAAAGCAAATCAAACAAAATGTTAGGCATTTATAAAGGACGATAGCATACATCTAAATATGCAAAAAAATATGGAGTATGCCATTTAAAAAATCACAACTTTTTATGACCACACTTTTTTGGGTCACCCTGTATATGAAAAAATATTTTCCTGAAGTACCCCGTATGATACAGTATAACTTAGCGTTTGAATGAAAGTCCTAACTCAATTCGTATAGGAGCTATGGAAGCGTGACGCACTATTGCAGGACCCTGTATAATATATTTTAAAATATTTATCCATAATATTATTGAAAAAATATTTTTTATTATCCATAGTTTAATTTCTTGTTTGTATTTAATCATAGATTGAATTGCTTTAATCGATTTTGGGAGAATATCAAAAATATAAGGAATTATGTTTAAAAAATGTTTTTGACCTATAACTTTGTTGATTTTATTTTTTAACGTTATATTATTTATATTTCTAGTGTTATATTTATGAATATTAAAATTTAATTTATTTTTATTTTTTAAAATATAGATTAATATGTTATAAAAAAATAATTGTCGGGTATCCATTTTTTTGCTCTCTTTATAAAGCATATCAGAAGAGTATAAATATTCTTTATTATAAATAATTTTTAAAATCCATTTTTGAATAATTTCAATATTACGGATTATTTTTATTTATTCCACCCCAACCTAATATTCCATAATTTATTTGCGTTTGTACCAATAAATAATATATGGTTTCTAAATGTTTAATATCTAAAAATTGTTTAAGATGTTTAAATTTTGGTATAAGTATTCTCAATTTTTTTGTAATATATTCACTATGTAAATTCCATTTTAAATGTTTGTCAATGATTATTCCTAAATATTTAATATTTTCAGCTTGTTCTATTTTTATATTATCATTAATATTTATAGTATTTATATTATTTGGTAAATTACTTTTATAAGAAGTAAATGGGAGGTATTTTGTTTTATTATAATTTATTGTTAATAAATTATTATTAAACCAGTTGTTAATTTTAATAAAATCATCAATAATTATATTTTTTACAATATTCCAATGCAATCCTTCATAAAAAATTACAGTATCATCAGCAAAACTGTGTAATTTACCTTGACAATTCGGTTTAAATATATCATTTATATATATATATATATATATTAAAAAACAATGGTCCTAAGACTGTGCCTTGTGGGACATAGTTAAATATTTTTGGTATACTTATAATTTTACCAATTTTTACATGTTGTGGTCTATTATTTAAATAACTTTCAGTTAAATTTAATACATTTCCTCGAAAACCAATTATTTCTAATTTTCTTAAAAGTATTTCATGACTTACAGTATCAAATGCTTTTGCTAAATCCAAAAATATACATATGCTTTGCCTTTTATTATCAATTGAGTTATATATTTGAGTTGTTAATTCACAAATTGCATCTTGAGTAGATTTATTTTTTTGAAAACCAAATTGCTTTTCTGATTGATTTTATTTTTATATAAAAATTTGTCTATTCGATTTTTTAAAACTTTTTCAAAAACTTTTGCTAATGATGAAATAAGTGTGATAGGTCTATAATTTTCTAATTCAGTTTTGTTGCCATTTTTATAAATTGGTTTTATTAAACCTATTTTAAAAGCATTTGGACATATTTCTGTTTTAAAGATAGTATTTATTAAATAAGCTAATGGTTTGGTGATATGTGAACTAATTGATTTTACTATTTCGGATGTTATTCCGTCAATACCAGGAGATTTTTTAGGTTTAATATTATTTATAATGTTTTTTATTTCATGATAATTTGTTTCTTTTAGATAAAAGGAATTTAAGTTATTTGATACAGTTGCATATGAAATATTATTTTTATTTAATATATTATCAGCTAGTGATTCTCCAACTTTTGAATAATATTCAATAAAGTTATTAGATATTAAATCTTGATCATTAGTTACTTCTTCATTTGGAAGTTTTATGGACTTTATTAAATTATCTTTTTAATTGTTTTCATTACATAATTTTTTAACACATTGCCATAACTTTTCTGATGAATTACATTTATTTTCTATTTGAGATTTGTAATAATTTATTTTAGCTTTTTTAATAATTTCGGTTAATTTATTTTTATAATTTTTATAGTTATTTATTAGGTCTTTATTATCTGTATTTCTCTGACTTTTATAAAGTTCATTTTCTTAATTTATTGATATTAACAAACTCTTTGATATCCAACCTTTTTTTGGAACATTTTTCTTGTTTTTAATATTAATTTTACATTTCTCAACATTATTTTGAATTTTTTTGATTAAAAAATTACTTAAATCGTCCGGGGTATTCATTATAAAAAATTAATTCCAATTCAATTAACTTAAACATTGATTTAATTTAATGTAATTAATATATGTTTTATATTTATCTATATCAGGTTGTGTAGTTTGAGTTGTATTTGAAAAATTTTGTAAAATAATCGGATAATGGTCTGTAATTTGATATTGAAATATGAATGATTTAAAATTTGACAAATTTTGTTTTGTATTAATGAAAATATGATCTATACATGAAGATTGATTATTTATTTTTCTTGTGATATCATTAATAAATGATATAAATTGATATTCATTTAAAATATTTAAATATTCATTAGTATGTATTGTATTTGAGAGTATATTAATATTTAGATCTCCAATAAATATTGTTGAATTATCATTTTTAAATTTCCTATAATTAGCGTTAAAAAATAATTTCAAATCATTGTTAAATTTCGTTATACATGTAGATGGAGGTCTATAAACTGCAATAATATTAATTTTCATAGTTTTATTAATAATAAAATGTATGTATGTTATTTTTAAATCACCAATTGGTATTATTTCATAATTATAATTAAGATCATTTTTTACAAACACAACAATTCCATCATTTTTATTTAAATTACCATTATTGTATATTAAATTATAATTAGGAATACGAAATAAATTTTTATTCAAAATTTGCCAAGTTTCTGTAAATATTATAATATCAAATTTTTCTTCTAAATTATAAATAAATAACTTAAAGTCGCCACAGTGGTTCTTTTCCCGTGCGTCATCACTTTTACGTCATCAAAATCGTATGAATCAAATCAAAATTACGAGACGAAAAAAGTCAAAACTAAGTTAAGTTCATAAAATGGACGTGCCTGCCTACCGTTTGACGCAGTACCTACATAACATCCCGAAAAATTATTATTTATTTTAAGTTTTGCCCGGCATTCTCTATTATCTAAAAGAAATTGACAAACAAATGTTAATACATTTAATACTATTTTTAAAGCTTAAAATCTAGAAAAGTTTGGTGTTTTATTGACTATTAAAATCGCAAAAGTCAAATTTTTAACATCCTTTCGTTTAAGGGAATTTAGCCACTGCCGTAAACTTTTCAAAGAACTTTCACGGTTAGAATATTTAAAATAAATAAATTAGGTATTATAAAAATCCATAAATACTTACCGCCAAAACAGATGGTGGGTATAATTAGCTCTAAAAAGAACTATTTTTAGAAAAAGGAACAGTTTTAAGGCACACAGATTTACAAAATACGAATTAGATTGGCAGATCAAAATAAGGTTGACAATGACCTTCTAAAATACAACGGTTGTCAACTAAACAAATAAAAAAAGTAATTAATTGACGTTTATAGTTTTATTCTTGTCTAGCACATTATATTATTGCGGAATCTTGGAGACGTTCTTTTATGCTTTTATTCAAACTTGTTACTGTAATAAACAAGGATACAGAGTTATTAACCACGTTGAGTCCTGATCGTTGATTGATGACGCACGGGCAAAGATCCACTGTGGCGACTTTACTTTCATCAATATTTTTAGCAATACTACGTATATTATTGTGATATATCGAAAATGTTTTGTTATTAAATTTAAGATCGTTATATTAATTTTTACTACTTACCAGTTGCGCTTGAATGTTATTTATTTTTACTTCGTTTAAATAGTTCATTTTTTTTTCAAAATTTTAATTATTATTTAATAATATTAAAATTAAAAATTAAAAAAGTTAATTTAAATTAATTTTAACATATAGGTAAATTTATTATTTCTTTAATTTCTCTTCTGAATTAATATTTATAATTTCTTCTTCAGCATTTTTTCTTACAAGAATTTTCCCAATTTTAATCCAAATATATTTAAAACCTTTTTTTTTCAATTCTTTTGTTTTTCCAAATAGGTACTTCATTTTTTGAGTTAATTCTTCATTGATGTATATGATATTATTTTGATGGTTTTTTAAATTAAGTTCATTTGTTGTCAATTTTCCTCGATTTTTAAAATATTGTTTCGACTTCTCTAAAGTCTTCTTTTTTATATCTTCATTTTTTAGCTCGACCTTAATAATATTTCCTTTATTATTTTTATTATCTATTCTTTTTATATTTATTATATCTTCTTCTTCAGTAGTTATTCCTATGTGTTTTAAAATTGTTTTTGTTATTTCTTTATCATTAATATTTGATTTTTCCGGTACGCCTTTAATTTTAATATTATTTTTTAACAATATTTGTGATTTAAAATCGTTTTTTTCTTGAATATTTGATATTTCTATTTGTAAATTTTCCACATGCTTTTTTAAAGATTTATTGTCTTTTTTTAATTCGTCTTGATTTTTATTTACCTCTAATAATGTTTTTGACATTGTCTTATTTTCTTTATCTAGTTCAACATATTTTTCAAAATATCCTGTAGATTCTGGTGTACATTTTCGACATATCCACTTTAGTCCATTTTTCTTTATTTTATTATTAATGAAATTATCCAACAATTTAACATCTAATTTTGAACAGTTTATATGAAACCAGTTGTTACAGCAGTCATTACATTGTATAGAATTTTGATTTGGTTTTATATTTATTCCGCATTCTGTACATAGATTTACCTTTGAAGGTCCTGCTTCTTGTTTGTTTGCATATCTTAAATTTATTTATTTATTCATTACAAACATTTTGACTGGCTCGGATTGGATATCTTAATGGTAAATATCCTTCTTCTTCATCTGATGTAAACTGTTCTTTCGGGTGTTCATTTGACTGATCATCATTTTTGATTTTGCTGGTATTTTTTTTAATACTTTTTCTTGTCATTTTTGACACAGAAAGTCCAAAATTTTATTTTTAAATTTAAAACAAACCTTTTCTTATAACGTTCTTCTCCCTTTCTTTAATCTTCTTCTATAGAATGTGCTTTATGATATAGGATGTACTAGTTTTTTAAAATTTTAATTGATTATTTCTTGTATAAATTTAAAATAAAATAAAGAATACAACAGCATACGTGCAACAGGTAAGGGTATATATAATATATATATAAATGAATTAAGTAAACAAAAATATCCCAGCCCCTCGCCTGTATCTACCTGAATACTCTGACTCAGTTCATTTTATTGTGCCGTCGAGTGCAGAGTGAGCTTTTTGTGTGTCACATGTGTTGTAATAATTAGTACGATGCCCAAAGTAAAAAAAAAGAAAATTGACGGACATATCAGAAGAGATGGACACCATTAAGAGCACCTTGGTCCGTTTAGAAAATATATTTATACCACCGAGCAGTTCCTCTGGTAAGGTTTAATAAACCATTTCAAAACTGAAACGCTTACCTGAAAAATGGTAAACATTAAACGTCGCGGTGCCGATACTACTACGTACATACGTACATACGAACGTATTTGCTGCTATGGAGGGGGAATGCATCGGGAGTGAAATGTAAATCGTGCTCGAACAGAAGTTGACAACGTTGAGTTTTGATCGATCTCTATTTAATTCGCCCCAAGTATATTTTGTGTTCAGTCCTTTACATTAAAAGTCAGTTCATGCTTGCTAGTACTGTATAAAAGTACACTGAACTGACCAAATAAATATTGTTCCATTTCTGGCACGGTACATTAAAAATTGTCATATTTTAAATTTACTATGTTAGTATAAAATACCTTTTCATATAACTCAGCGTTAAATCTTGAGATATCGTGTGTAACTCCTTGGCACATTGCCCAACGTTTTTCGTATGGACCCAAATGGGGCTACAGTCCATGGCTTTCCGTTTCTTCATTCGTTTCACGACGGTACTTCGCCATTTTTTGCATATTCCTAGTAGAGATCGCCTCTTGATGTTCTCTCTGATTCTTTTTAGGGTCTCTTGACGGATTTTCAGGTCTACGGCTTCAACCTAATTATGTAATAAAGGTTTTATTGAGACGATGTAAAAAAATTGTAGTTGAACAATATGTTTTTTCTACGGCCCAATATACGAATTATTAAAAAAAAATTGCTTAATTCTCTCGACCAAAAGTTACACTTCAGAAACGCATAGCCAAGTTGATCAAGCTTCTTTCTTTCAAAGTCAAAGAAGAAGGGTAAGAGACGTACTCTGGACTAATTACTGGCATACACAGAGTGTTACAAATTCGACGTTCACCATTGGTATCTCGTAAACGGTAAGAGAAACAGCGAAGGTTAAATTGGGGCAAAGTTGCGCAAATTGGGCATGACTAACAACGACAACTGGGCAAGATAGACAATTTATTACTTTTATCATAACAAGTCGACAATACGTCAAATGCAAAGGTCCACCAGGTTTCTCACGAGTTCCACAATGAATTCACGCGAAAATATTCAACACCAATTTTTACTCTAGAATAAGCTGTTGCCGAAAAATCCAAAGACTCACCCCTTTTGGGTCTGAGCTTAAATTTACTCAATTTATAACTATTGGGAATTTACCAGTACTATACAAGAATAGCTGTTGGCTGGTAGCGAATCAGAAATTTAACTTTACAGTTAGAACAGTAGCGACTATATTATTCCGAATATTCCACGCTGATGTCGTTCGCAAAACTTGGCAACGTCTACCTCCTAGCGGTAGCAAGGGAAAATAAGACAATTTTTACATTATAAATGTTAGGTTATTGTGAAAATAGTAATGAAATTTAAACGTTTTCACGTGTTGTGTAAACATTATAACAAAAGTATACTACAAAACAGTACCAAGTAAAGTAACTGATTTAGTACCTAAATGACAGAAAATTAAGTTTGCATTTTCATTTCTATAACGTGTTATCAGATATTGATTATGACGTTCCGTCTGTCGAGTATCATCATAAAGCATGTGTTTTTATATACGGAACTGAATTTTTTATTGCAGCTTCGTAGACCTTGTGTCTAATAAAATAATAGTGCAATACCACGTTATTCAAATTTCAACGTTTTGGCCCCAATATTAACTTCTTCAATTTTTATTTTCGTAAGCGGTAGGAGGTACATCCAAAATGAAATGGCGGCAAACTTGCGCAATTTGGAGTTGACTTGATCTTTGGAAAATTCCCAAAGACATTCGTAAAAGATCCAAAATTGTCATTTATGTATTTTTAAGGAATTATTTACAAAGACAACGAACAAGTTTTACATTTTAATTGTCATATATTTCATTTCCTAATAGTTGGCGTGCCGAAATTTTGAGTTGGACGTTTCGTCTTTTGAGTGCTATCTTGTTTAAATAAGCACTTATATCTTTCCTTACATTTTTGTAAACCATGTTAATTCGATTTAAACGCGAAATTAACCTTAAACTTGTTATACGTCATCTTTAAAAATAAAGCACAAACTTTTACGAACATCTTCGGACGTACTAGAAATTTTTAAATTTGTTTAAAGTCATGTTAGTCGACTTCGAATTGGTCTTTTCACCATAACCGAATTATTCATATTCAGCACTGACCTCCTGAATACTTAGAACCGATTGATAATACATCCAAATAATCAAAATCTTTCTAGAGTGTCAAATGCGCCACAAAAGCATAAAGTTTGAAAACACAAGATCAGATAATTAGTAACGTCATTATATTATCCGCGCAATTCTTTTATTTGCCAGTCACCACTAATTAATTGTTTAGATAAGTCAAATAGAAAAGAACATGAGACAGACTCGAGAAATCTTCCAGGTAGATGCCGGAGGGTCGACCTTCCGCCAGAATCCCTGCGATTGGTCGTTTGGTTGTGACGTCGATAGCCAATTTTCATTAGACAGAGTCTTTTGTTTAATTATTTTCTCAGTAAATAACTCAAAATATAAAAAACTGAAACCACAGAAAATTTTATTTTTCTTCCCCTTTCAGCACCTTTGCCGCTATTTAATATTAGATAAATCGCCCACCGTTAACAAAGATAAAGTTTGAAGATGTTATTATTGGGGTAGAAACGTTGATATTGGATTAAAATGGTATTGCATTATTATTTGATTAGATACAAGATCTAACGAAACTGCATTAAGAAATATATTATGTCAATATTTAAAAATGAAGGGGTTAGCAGCAAAACGACCTAAATAGTTAAGGAGCTAGCGTGCAAAAAACGCCATAGTTGGCTGCCCGCCAGTCGAGTTTGAAAAAACGTTGCCATTACTCCACTGAACACCCTGGTGCTTGAAGTTTTGCTTTTACCCATCAACTTTAAGATTTATTGGCAATAATGACATAGGGCGATTGGCCATAGTGAGGAGCCCGTCAGTCAGGTTGAAAATTAGGTTCTGTAGGTTGCCAAGATCATGTATCTAAAATTTCGTTGCGATCTAACCACTAGATCGTGAATTAGGCCAAATGGAAGATTATAATTTGTTTTTTGACCGCCATTTTGTTGGCCATAGTAAGGAGCCCCTCCAAAACTTGTTTCTACCTCTTCGTTTGGATAAAATGACAGGAAAAATGCACTTGACTGACAAATCGAATCACGACGTTCTTCCCTGGGTGACCTACAAAATCTCGAAAAATCCAATTTTTCAGTCTTTAGCATGGCTTTTTCAGAAATTCAACCAAAATCATCAGTCAATCATTTTTCCTGATTTTTAGACATCCAATTAAGTAGAAATCAGAAACGACTGACATTTTCCTCGAATATTTTCAATTTGGCCATACTTTGAAAATTTTCTGATTTTGGACTTTTTTATAATGGCTCAATAATGCTGTTCCAAATGGACTTAAAAGTAAAACAGTGTATGACGATGATGTTTGATGACCTAAAAAACGTTGATTATATTATAACTATTACTATATATATAATATATAATGATTATATTAAGTAAAAGTAATAGTTACAATATAATCAACAATGAAATATCTGTTTTTTTCTATATTGAAATTGAAATGTTACTAACACAACCCAGCTTGCTCAACCCAAATATGCCAACAATTTCATTCAATAAATAATAACCATTTAATTTTCGATTTTCTTCAGTAATTATTCATTTCTTACTGCTGAAATTGGTTATCGTATCTTTTTATGGCAAAAACTCTATATTTTTTGATTACTGAATCCAATATAATATAACATAAATTCAATGAATGAATAGGGGTGGAGGGTAGCAGAGGGGTGGAGGAAGGGGTAAATAGGTGATAGTTATGTATTGAAACGTTTTTTTAGGTCATCAAACATCATCGTCATATATTGTTTTACTTTTAAGTCCATTTGGAACAGCATTATTGAGCCATTATAAAAAAGTCCAAAATCGGAAAATTTTCAAAGTATGGCCAAATTGAAAATATTCGAGGAAAATGTCAGTCGTTTGTGATTTCTACTTAATTGGATGTCTAAAAATCAGGAAAAATGATTGACTGATGATTTTGGTTGAAATTCTGAAAAAGCCATGCTAAAGACTGAAAAATTGGATTTTTCAAGATTTTGTAGGTCACCCAGGGAAGAACGTCGTGATTCGATTTGTCAGTCAAGAGGGGCTCCTTACTATGGCCAACAAAATGGCGGTCAAAAAACAAATTATAATCTTCCATTTGGCCTAATTCACGATCTAGTGGTTAGATCGCAACGAAATTTTAGATACATGATCTTGGCAACCTACAGAACCTAATTTTCAACCTGACTGACGGGCTCCTCACTATGGCCAATCGCCCTATATCATTATTGCCAATAAATCTTAAAGTTGATGGGTAAAAGCGAAACTTCAAGCACCAGGGTGTTCAGTGGAGTAATGGCAACGTTTTTTCAAACTCGACTGACGGGCAGCCAACTATGGCGTTTTTTGCACGCTAGCTCCTTAACTAAAATAGCAAAATATTTATTTTGAAAAAAAGCCTCCAAATTATGGTACCTATTAAAAATTCTGAGCATTTAAAATTTAGTATTTACTACATTGGATGCAATTAGAATATAAATCTATATACAGGGTGTTCGAAAAATAGACGGAGATATTCTAGAGGGTGATTCCTTGTTAAAAAATATGAAAAAAAGTTTCTATAAACATGGGTCCGGAAATGCAGGGTTTTCAAGATACAGGATGTTAAAAAAATAGAAATAAAAAATGAAATTATTAATTAAATTAAAAATACTTACTCGATGCTGTTGAAATTTGGCAAGGATATTTGTTGTATTAAGAGGCTAATTTAGCCCTAAACAGATTAAAATTATTGAGTCCAGTGGCGTTCCGGGGGGCACCTTAGCGAATATTATTATCAAAAAAATGTACGCCACTGTCTTTTTTGTAGCTTTAATATTTTTTGTTTAATTAAGCATCTAAAGATACAACTTCTTTGCCTCTATTGTATTTTTTTCCTATCTCACTTCATTTTCGAGAAAAAAAATAAAAACCGTTTTATTGTATGTCATTGGACAAAATTGGTTTATTAATTTCTACTAAAATAAATCACAAGTGCATTGGACCACAAATAATAAAAAACATTTCTAGGAAAGAATGTTATTGCAACTTTTCCAATACCATAACATAAACTACAACAAATGTTGGAAATGTCCACCATCCATTTCCGTACACCTTCTCACTCGACGCATCATTGAACGACGAACTCGAGCTAAAATTCGTGGTCTATTTTTTATTTCTTCGCAAGCATTTACGATTTTATTTCTTAGTTCTTCTATTGCTTCTATGGGAGTAGTGTAAACCATCGTCTTAAGGTGTCCCCATAAATAAAAATCTAATGGATTTAAGTCAGGGGAGCGAGGTGGCCAGTTAATTGGTCCACCTCTTCCAATCCAATTTTCACCAAAGGTGTTACCCAGATGAGTTCTGACAGGTCTACTAAAATGAGGAGGAGCTCCATCGTGCATAAAAGTTATTTGGTTACGTATATTTAGAGGAACTTCTTCTAGCAGTACGGGCAATTCTTGTAGAAGAAACTCTAAGTAAGATTCGCCGTTTAATCTTAAGAGTAAAAAGAAAGAGAAAGGACCAATTAAATTGTATACAAATTGAAACAATACCCATCCACACATTTAAAGAAAATTGTTCCTGGTGGCGACACTGCACGAAAGCATGGGGATTTTCGTCACTCCATACGTGAGTGTTATGGTAATTAACAATACCATCCCGCCAAAATTCTGCTTCGTCTGTAAAAAGTATGGTTTTATTAAAATTCCTATTATTATTAACCTCTTGGTAGTACCATTGGCAAAACTGTAAACGAGGAAGAAAATCTCTTGGTAGTAATGCTTGCACACGTTGGACATGATAGGGATACAAGAGTTGCTCGGAGAGAACCTGCCACACAGTGCTGTTGGAATGATTACGCCCTAATCTAGTTGCTATAGTCCTAGTACTGATACCAGGATTTTGTTCCACGGCACGTAAAACTGCCTCGTCAAACTCGGGCGTTCTTATGGACCTCGGCCGGCTTCTATCATTGGTGGGAACGGCAAAACTGCCTAAATAACATTATTGTCAAAAACATAACAAAAAAGAAATAAGAAAAGTGAGATAGGAAAAAAATGCAAGAGGCAAAGAAGTTGTATCTTTAGATGCTTAATTAAACAAAAAATATTAAAGCTACAAAAAAGACAGTGGCGTACATTTTTTTGATAATAATATTCGCTAAGGTGCCCCCCGGGACGCCACTGGACTTAATAATTTTAATCTATTTAGGGCTAAAGTAGCCTCTTAATACAACAAATATCATTGCCAAATTTCAACAGCATCGAGTAAGCATTTTTAATTTAATTAATAATTTCATTTTTTATTTCTATTTTTTTAACATCCTGTATCTTGAAAACCCTGCATTTCCGGACCCATGTTTATAGAAACTTTTTTTCATATTTTTTAACAAGGAATCACCCTCTAAAATATCTCCGTCTATTTTTCGAACACCCTGTATATAAAAATGAATGTTTGTCTGTATGTCCCGTATGCGTTCCTATACCATTTATTCAATTACGATGAAAATTTGGTGAGTTGTTGTGTGCAGGCCGAGGAAAATTTCGGCATAAAAAAAGTGGGGCAACGCATGCCGGGTGAGTTGTTGCGTGCAGGCCGAGGAAGGTTTCGGCATAAAAAAAAAGGCGCAACGGATGCTTGGATGCCGGATATTTGTGTAATGTCTTTCCTTCAAATTTATTTTAGTATTTTTTAAAATTTTTCAACATTTTTTGCCAAAAAAACCCACTTAGGTTGTTTTGATACCAAACAGATTAAATTGTTTTTTGACAGGTAAATTGAAAAAATATGAACAACTTGATTTAAACCTTTATTTCATACAAAAATCAAACATTAAAATATTGTAAGGCTTTATATTTTAATACTTTACACACTGTCAAAAAGAAAATAGCACGAGCACGATAGAATGCCCACTAAAAAAACCTCCTATCTGAATGTTTATTTTTATTTGTTCGTACACGTTTGGAATCAAAATAACCTAAGTGATGCTTAGGCGATTTTGCAGCCAAATAAAACATGCAGTTTATTTATATAACTATTTCTACGTGCAAAAAGATGGCGCTAACTTACATGTTTCATTTCGGCAATTTTTGCACCAAACATAACCGAACACAGAATATGTACTTAGGTTATTTTTTCCAAAAATTGCTCATAGGCACTTTTGCTTCTGACCACTTCAAATAGATACCTGATGATTGTAACTCAAAGACGAAAAGTCAGATGATAGCGACATATTATAAAAAACAAAAAGCGGCAATAAAAATGAAAAATTAATTTTTTGTCATCTCTGCAAATAAAGCTATGAAAGCAAATTACCAAAAAGATAATTTTCGGTTTTGTCCGAATATTTTCGAAAGTATTAGGAATTTTGCAAAATTTTTGCCGGCTTGTTACCTGTTCAACTTGCGCCCCAATTTTTCTTACCTATATATCTCTTACCGTTTACGAGATCCAATGGTGAGCGTCGAATTTGTTGCTAATTATACTAATTATAAGGCCTATATACAATTAAAATAACTTTTAGTTGTACAAAAGAAAAAAACAAATAATCTATTACACAAACTAAAAGATTCATTTCACACTTTTATGCGACATAAAATAGTAAAGCTTTGTGTTTAAGAGAAAAATGACAGGCGAGTTAACAGAATAAAAAACATAACTTACAACATTTAAAGGCGAATTCTGGGTACACAAACTGTGATTGGCCAGTTCTATATCCTAACAAGGGTGGATATATCGACAAACTAAAGATTCTTGGTTACGAAAACTGGAAATTCGCTCACTCGCTTGTTGTTCAGTTTGAGATTAACACTATCACTATTTGTTTAACTATAGAATCAACCCCCCCTTAAACACGTTCTACAAAATATAAAATAATAATACTTTAGGGACAATATACCAGAAGTGATTTAAAATTAAAAGTCGGTCATTTAAAACAATCAAATAAAATTAAATTTTTGGGGTTGGTAATAGAGAAGCTATTAATTAAAGTGAGCACATTGAACAGAAAATAGTTGTACCAGTGGGAATTTAAAAAATTCAGTTTTTTGACTCCAAATTATGTTACGTCCTATATATTTGGTTATTAATATGGGGATTAACTTTTTAAAATTGAATTAATCCTCTACAAGTTTTATAACATAAAGTAATTCAAAATATATATTCCTTGGATAGACAATAATAGTCAACTTAACTTTTGTATAAAAATTGTAATATTATGTCTATTAAGGATAATCACTTAACTCAAAATATTGTTTTTGTTCTTATGTTAACAACCAAGACATTATTTAGGAGAAACTACCTACCATCTTTGTAACAATGCTCTTTACAGTTTTCTGGATTTCCATTTGTTTCTGTCTTTTCTCCATTTCCTTTCTTATCCGTTCCATCTCCTCCCGTTTTCTCGTCATTTCCTTTTCCAACCTAACTCTCTCTTCCTCCAATCTTCTTTCTCTTTCTTTCCTCTCCGTTTCCAATCTTTTGTCCCTTTCTATTCTTTCTATTTCCTCTCGCCTCATGTTTTCAATTTCTTCTTGTCTCTGTTTTTCAGCTTCTAATCTTCTTTTTTCGGCTGCTTCTTCGTTCTTGCGCCTTATTTCTTCATTTCTTCGTTTCATTTCTTCTTGGTCTCTCTGCTGCTGATCTTCCTTTTCAGTTTCTTTTCTGATTTCTACCTGCAATCTGCGTCTTTCAATTTCTAATATTCTGAGGTCTTCTTCGTTCTCCTCTCTTTCTTGTCTTCCTTGATTTTCTGAATCTAAAAAAAAAATTAGTGTAGAATGTTCTGGAGAGGACAAAAATGTTTTTTTTGTGCAGGTTTAATTGCTACGGAGTGATATTTTAAATATAACCTAAGATAGGCAGACAGTAAAAATATAAGATGAAGTACTTTCTTCACTGGCATTTGTTTCATTACAAACAAAGCAAATCGTTTGTTACATAATATAATCTATACTATTATATAAAATTGTAAAGTGACTGACTGACTGATTTATCGATGCCCAGCCTAAAACCCTAATTCTAGGATCATGAATAATGTATTCTCCTTATAACGTAGGCATCCAGTAAGAGGGGACTAAAAACGATGGTTGAAACTTTTATAGGAATTACTTTGTCTTAGAAAATAAAAAAAATTGTTGTTCAGAATTTGTGTGGTAAAGTACGAAGTTTCAAGAACATACGACAAATAAACCCCTAAGGGGAAGTTTACTGAAGACGATAACTCCAAATGGTAGAATTTCAATCTTCGCCACTAAAAGAATTAAAATTCGTTTACAAACGCTACTTTTTGAAGTTTTTATCTTGTACCTTTTTTTTGCGGGTTTTTGGAAATTCGTATATAGCAGGTAATTTACTAATGACGGTAAATCCAAATGGTAGAATTTCAATCTTTGCCACTACAAACGCTACAGGCGGAATTGACACGTACCCCAAAAAAAAGTTCGTTGCTGATAAACGTCGCTTCTTCATATCACACATATGATTTTTTGTTATTGTGCATGTTTAATATTTATAATTTTCTAGTGTTTGTATCGTTTAGTGAATTATGTTTCGTGACTCGAATACAATAACTAGTAAAGACCATTGCATGATTTTATTATGCCCAAATAGGGGTAAAATACCGAGTAGTTCGTATTTTCAATAAGTATGAAGTAGTGATAGTTCTTGATATGTAATTTATTTTATTATAATCAATTTAAACACATTTAACTCAGTGGCGGCTTTTCCTATGAGGCAGGTGAGGCAGTGCCTCACCAATAATTTTGCAAATTAAATAAATTACAAATTTATATTATTTTACTATTTGCATAAATATAATAATATATCCATTAGAATTAATGCCGTCAATATTAACGCGCTTCGCTAGAAATATATCATCTATCATCCATCTCATTTCTGCATGCGGTCGTATATCGTAGAAGCCGGTCTCGCGCTTCCTTGTCTTTCATGATCCGTTCGTTGCCTGTTTTGTTCTTATATAATCCATCTCATTTCTGCATGCGGTCGTATATGGTTAGAGGCCCGGCCTCCCGCTTCAAATCAAATCAAATCAAATTAAATCAAATATATTTCGAGCCATTAAATTACAAAATTTTTACTCACGTCATACAAAGTCATATATAAGTAAAAGCTAATCTGTAACTAAGACTAAACAGATTAAAATTTTTATATTCTAACTAAATGACAAACCTTACACATCACTCACGTACCAAACAGACAAGACATAAATCTCACTTTAAGATACACATTAAAATAATCAATCCAAATTTAATTTCTCCCAATCCAGGACCTAGACCCCAATGAAATTCCCTTGCAGAAATTCGTCGATGCTATAGAAGGCACTCTCAAGTAAAATTTTTTTGATTGCAGTCCTAAACCCCTGTTCGGGCATATCTCTATACCGTATTGGCAGTCTATTAAACAGATTAGGTGCATAGTAATTAAAAGAGAACCTTGTCCTCTGCAGACGTAGATACACGGGCCTGATGTCGTCACCCTGTCTCGTTGGATAGCTATGGAAGAAATTATTTGGTGTATATCGTTGTTGATTTTTGTAACAATATAGGAGGCACTCATAAATATATCTACATGGCATGGTCAATATACTCAAATCGCTAAATGTCTGTCGGACATCATCCCTGTATCAAACAAACAAATCGAACAAACCCGAACAAACCCGCCACAATACGCACCGCTCTCCTCTAAAGTACAAATATACGCTTTGCTTGGCTAGAATGCCAGAATACACACTCACCGACTGGAATATCGCGTGGAAAGTACTCAGCAGCGAGGTCCTCGCGAGTATTCGCGCCAGGCTCTTTAACAAAAAAATGCTCTTAAGCAGGCGTTGCGCCAGGTGGTCTACATGAGCCTCGAAAGTCAGTGTTTGATCCATATACACCCCAAGGAACCTCACCCCCTCGGACCCCCGCTCCATCCCACGTAGGCTAAAACACATACTCTCAGTCTTATTAACATTCAGGGTTAGTTTATTACTTTTAAACCATTCAGTAAGGTCTCCCACACTAGACGACACCCTTTCACTCAGCACATCAGCATCTTCATCTGTCTCAAGTAGTGAAGTATCATCAGCGAAAAGTAAAATTTTTGAGTTTATGCAAGCTTTATTTATATCGTTGATGTAGATAAGAAAGAGCAGTGGCTCAAGGACTGATCCCTGCGGCACACCATGCTTAACTTCCTCCCAAGCATTTGAAGAGCTGCCATTATAAAAAGCCTTCTGTTTTCTGTTCTTTAAGTAGGTGCCCAATAGACCCACACTCCCCCGGTCCAGGCCATAGAATTTAAGTTTGGCCAGCAGGATATCATGGGATACACAGTCAAACGCCTTTGACAGGTCACAGAAGGTGGCACCGACATGTCTCCCCTCCTCAAAGGCGTCAGCTATGTACTCCACGAGCTCCAGTACAGCATCCGTGGTAGAGTGTCCAGCCCTAAAACCGAACTGGCTTTTGGAGAATAGACGATTTGCCTCAAAGTAATCACAAAGTTGCTTTTTCAGAACATACTCAAAGATTTTTGCAAATACGGGGATTAATGAAATAGGGCGGTAATTATTAATATCGTCTTTCGCACCCTTCTTGTGAACCGGGATTACTTTAGACAACTTCAGACAGTCTGGAAAGATGCCCTCCCGGATGCTCGAGTTTATCAATTTTGTTAGTGGGATAATGATGACATCCTTCAGAGACGGTACTAAGGGAACACACAGGTCATATATATATCCCTGCTCGATTTTGGCTTTAGTGCATTTATTGCATCCCGGCACTGAATAAAAGATATTTCCCTAAATTTAAAATTAAGATTGTTATTTTTGCTTCCATTTAAGTATGCCATTGGTTGTCGGCCCGTAGCAGATATCTCTGATAGGGTTTTTTCAGCTATGCCAGCAAAAAA
This sequence comes from Polydrusus pterygomalis, assembly GCA_963969555.1. NCBI lineage: Eukaryota > Metazoa > Arthropoda > Insecta > Coleoptera > Curculionidae > Polydrusus > Polydrusus pterygomalis. The sequence goes on along the minus strand of OZ018381.1, from coordinate 2,401,750 downwards.
TGCATTAAAGTCGTCAGCTGTTAAGGACTTATCTAAAGATCGCTTTTTATTTATCCCCCTTACCGAATTTACTACCTCCCAGGAGGTCCTCAGGACATTGTTTGATGTTAAGATATAGTTATTATAAGCATTTCCTTTACTAACTCTAATAGAGTGCCTGTAGGCGCTTCTAAATTCCCTTATTTGAACCTTTAAATTTTCAGATGGTCTATTATCTTATTATACGATTCGTTCAAGAAATTAAGAGTATTTTTCAAATTTTTAAGATCTTCATTAAACCAATTTATGTTAGAAGCACGATTTCCTCTTTTACACTGGGTCAAGGGCATGCACTCATTCAAAGCAGTCAGAAAAACGTTCACAAAACCATCAAACCTCTCGTTTACCCTTAAATTTCCCGTGGTAATCTGTTCCCAATTTCTCTTCTCAATTATACGATACATGCTAAAAACACCCATTCTGGTGGATCTTCGCTGCATACAATATTCGGGCACAGGGTCTCCAAGCCCTATTTTAACTGAGATATTGACCGCTTTATGGTCTGACAAAAAAGGGTCAAACACATTAGTGTAAAAGTCTAACGTTTCCTGAAAATTGACAAATATGTTATCAATACAGTTTACTAAATTTGTCCTTTCAAAGACTTGCTGTAAGAAGTTATAACCCCTGATCAAATCCATAAAATCTGTACACCTTTGAGAATTTTTATTGAAGACTATGTTAAAATCACCATTTATTATTACGAATTTAAATTTATTATGTGTATATTCTAATATGTTTCTAATCGTATCCAAAAAAACATTATAGTCTCCGTCTGGCGCCCTATAAATAGTGATAATAATTGCGAGATAATATCTTTTTACCTCTACAGCAGCAACCTCACAATGGAATTCCACCGAAAACCCGACAACACCCTAAATATGTTGACAGTCCAGCCAATGTTTTCCCAGAATAAGGGCCCCCCCCCCCCCATTGCTCATATGTTCCCTAGCAAAGAAAGATACTACATTAAAACCTTCTATCCAAAGATATTCTATCTTATTGTTAGTCAAATGGTGTTCGGTCAAGGACACAATTGTTTGTCTGGGTAAACAGCAGGGCTTCCAGTTCTTCTATCTTGTTTCTAAGAGATCTAATATTCAGGTGAAAAACATTGATATTATAGTCTACTTTGTCCTTCTCCCCTCTGCTTGTGGCTGGACAGGTTTTTGATGTCTGTCCCTTTGGCTCTGGTTGTTCCTCGGGAACACTCATGCTTGGAGTATGGCGACCCCGGCTCTGGATATTTCAAAAATGGTTAATAATAATGCCTCTCGGCCACACATTTGGAGGAGCTTCTGTATTTATCTTTTTTTGTTTTCATTTTCTCACATTTGCACCCTTCCGCAAGGTTAATATTTTTTAGGTATTCAATGATACTTCCAGACTCCAGTCCAGCCTCGAATCCCGATAAGAATATGAAGGAAAGCCTCGGAGCAGCCCTAAGGGTGCTGTCGGACTCGTTGGTGCCAACAATTGGTTTTGGACGGTTTATCTCACGTGAGCGCCTTTTTCCGGTGACCAGCTTAAAACCATCAGAGTCCACTTCGTTGTCTGTATAAGCGTCTTGTTCCTGTACTTTTTGTTGACAATGTTTGTTTTGCTGATTTTGTCTTTGTTTTGTTGGATTTGACAGGTCCTCTTTTTCAAAATTTGGCGTTTGCTTCGGATATTGAACATGAACATTTAACCTTGGCACCTTTTGTTGGGTGTGATCGTTTGGTTGTATTGGTGTTGTACAGGATGACTCATTGCTACTCCCTTCCGACATTGTGTCCTGTAAAGGTCCGTTTTGTGACGGCGGAGGTACATCCGTTCTATTTTTAATTGCTTCGGTTGGCACCAATGGCTTTTTTATCGACGTTTCCAGAATGGTTTTTTGTATATTTACCATTTTTTCATTTAGGGATTTTTCCATTAGGTCCATTCTTCTAAGTACATAGTCAAAGCTATCCTCCTTGGTATGGTTCTCTATCTCAGCGATTTTCTCTTTTAATGCTTTTATCTCTTCATCCTTCTCACATACATTGTTTGTTTACCTCGTCCTCATGAGAGTTTTTTGCACATCCTGGACATAAAACTATGCATTTGCTGCCACTAAAGACTTGCAGCCCCGTCATACGCAGGGCACATAATTGATGGTAGATTATTGCACAAGTTGAGCACTTTCCCGCAATTTTTTCAACGTTACTTTTGCAGTATTTGCACTTTTTCGACACAACCTCTAATACCACGTCTTCATTCGACGCCATGTTGTACTGACTTCGCTTCCTTGTCTGGCGTAATAGTGGAAATATCTAAGGTGATGTATAATACCGTAATAGTCCAGTCGAATCTAGCTTTAAGTAGCGCATAAAAACATCCTTTTGAGGCCAGCCTCAACTCTCTACGTAAATTTAATGCGAACACGAGGGGACTAATCTAAACCGCGACGCGGTATTTGGAGAAATGCTATTATTAGATTACAGGTTGTTTGTCCAGTTGAAAGTTTAGAGTTTAGAGAGAGTGCATAGTGAATTTGACTTTTACACCGGCATTGTATTTTATTATAGTTTTCGGTAAATACTTTTGTGGTTCTCCGTAGGTACTGATTTTTGTTTTGCTTTTTTTCCAACAGTGGGCAGTGATTTTTCTAAAATAATAATATTACATTACTTTTATTACTTATTAATTTATTTGTATTGTGCTTATTAGCGAAAAATGGATTCAGCGGGACCTAGCACAGCGTCACCAGGTAAATGTAAACATTCGCAATCCTACTTGTGATCTTGTTAATTTTTTAGTAAATGAGCAGAATTTTTCAAGAAATCCCTAGGATTTCGTTTCAGATCATAAATTATTATAAATTTAATATCATAATATTTAAAAATATCGATACTATGCGCAATCGATATGTAAAAACCCATCAGTACTACAGGAGACTCCGGGGAAACGTTTGACATTACGGCAATTAACTGCATTTTGCAAAATTTTATTGACGAGGAATTACTAAATGTACCTGTATTTTCGTGGCAAGTTGACGAAACAACAGACATAACTTGTAAATCACAATTATCTATTGTTTGTCGTTATGTTAAAAACGGCGGTATTATACAGTGACCGGCAGAGAGTACGCACCAAAGGGGATTTTTTTTTAATTTCAAAACTTACTAATTTTTTTTGGCGGTGGAAAAGTTCTTCATGTCCCTAAACGAAAAAGAGCATAGACAAAACTAGTAAATATTGCCCTACATACAAGGGAGAGGTGAAAACGTTAAATTCACTCAAGAATAAAATGCCTTTATTTTTCACTGTAGAAAATTTTTTTTATTAGGAAATGTTGTTTGCACTTAAAAGTTATCCATAAATACCAAATTTCAGCTCGGTGGCAGAAAAAAATTGTTTTTACTTTTTTTTTGACGCCCCCTCGTATAACGAATCGATAGAAGCTATGCAACCTATAAATTCAATTTTTTAACAGCTCTTGGGCAATTAGACACATAACTTACTTAAATTTGTTTAAGGTGGGAGTATCAACATGCTTGCCAACCTATAACCTATTTCGCGTAGATTTATTTATGTTTTCTAGCTTTTATACAAAATTTAAAGAAAATCAGTATCGACTTGATATTCTATAGGTAATAATTGACATATTTAATAAATATCAAGAAATTTCATAACTTATTTTAGGAGAATTGTATAGCGAAAAATATCGGGTAAGATTTTTTTTAACATTATTATGTCATTGTCACTCATTGTTCTTTCACTATACAATTCTCCCAAAATTAGCAATGAAATAAATTGATATTTTTGTAATATATCAGAACTACCTAAATAATGTACCGACGATATTAATTTTCTTTAAATGTTAGTTATTAAAATAATAAACTCAAAAAATCTACGCGAAATAGGTTATAGGTTGGCAATAGATTGAATGACGTTGAGAATTCAACCTTAAATACGCGAGAACTGGACGTTTAATAAAATAACGTCAAAAATAATCCAACTTTTCTGGTGCACACCGTACATTATTCTATGGATAAGCGGAATAACTTTATGCAAAATAAATTAGGGTTTACTTCATACATTTAACAATATTTTGCCGTTCCCAATTTTTCAAAAACTCTTAAACCCATTGGTTCATGAATTAAAGTTTAAGGTTGAATTCTCAACGTCATTCAATCTATTGCCAACCTATAACCTATTTCGGGTTGATTTTTTGAATTTATTATTTTAATAACTTACATTTAAAGAAAATCAATATCGTCGGTACATTATTTAGGTAGATATCTAATATATTACAAAAATATCAATTTATTTCATTGCTAATTTTGGGAGAATTGTATAGTAAAAGAACAATGAGTGACAATGACATAATAATGTAAAAAAAAATCTTACCCGATATTTTTCACGATACAATTCTCCTAAAATAAGTTATGAAATTCCTTGATATTTATTAAATATGCCAATTATTACCTATAGAAATATCAAGTCGATACTGATTTTCTTTAAATTTTGTATAAAAGCTAGAAAACATAAATAAATCTACGCGAAATAGGTTATAGGTTGGCAAGCATGTTGATACTCCCACCTTAAACCCTTAAAATAAAATTCGTTTTCATTTAAATCTAGTTGCCATGAAAAATATTTATATTTGTGCTACCGAGCTGAAAGTTGGTATTTATGGATAACTTTTAATAACATTTCCTAATAAAAAAATTTCCACAGCGAAAAAAAAGGGCAATTTATTCTTGAGTGAATTTAACGTTTTCACCTCTCCCTCGTATACGGCGCAATATTTACTTGTTTTGTCTATGCTCTTTTTTGTTTAGGGACATGCAGACCTTTTCCACCGCCAAAAAAATTTGGTAAGTTTTGAAATTAAAAAAAAATCCCCTTTGGTGCGTACTTTCTGCCGGTCACTGTAGAAAATTTTTTGGGTTTTCACGATGTTTTAACAGTTTTTTTCTGGTGAATTTTTGAGAAATTTTGGGCGTGGTCCCGAAAATTTTTCTCCCGACTATCCTGCTCGTATCTTTGTAGGTAGGTAGATATTTCAGTTTTTAGTTTAACTTATTTTTAACATTTTTTTTCAGAGTGAATTTTTCATTTCGGGCATGGTCGCGAACATTTTTCGCCTGCGGCGCTTCTTTTCTAAAACTTAGCCTCACCATCTAAATCAGTCAAGAGCCGCCACTGATCTAACTAGGTCTAGGTCACAAAAACAAGATCTTAAAGTCCGAACCTATCTATTTTCCCATTCGTTAAACGACAATATTGCAGTGCGCATGCCTATTCCCGTGTGGTTTTGTTTACATGCGCAAGGCAATAAATTTGTGATTTTCGAGAATATTGTTTGCTTATCTAAAGGTAAATGTCTATGCAAAATACTCATTATTTTGAAAAACGAAGAGCCCTTTCTTAAGGCACTTTTTTATGCTCTTTAAAAAAATAATTTTATTTTTCAGATACGTTTTGTTTTTGAGATGCCCACATCCACTAAATTTTTTTAAATGCGGACCTGATTTTTTTTTGAATAGCCTTTGACATCCTAAAATTAATAATGCATCATACTTTTCCCTAAATTGTAAGAGCACTTTCTTAAGGTAATTTTTATGCTCAAGAAAAAAATCGGCCTTTTATCTCCAATTGCTTCCAATTTAATAGTTATTTATGTATCAAGGGTACTAAGTAGATGATTATGCCCTGAGGGCGACAGTCTTACAAAGCCGAGGGCATCTGGCCCGAGGGTTCGTAAGTCGCCCGAGGGTATATATCTATTAGTACCCGTGGTGCATACAAAATTTTATGTCATACCAGTTCGTTTTGAATAATAAATATTTTTTTTTAATTTAATTTGATTTACCAATTTTTTATTTTTACCTGCGACATTACCTTGACATTATTAATGTGTCAAAGTCAAAAATCAAAAATGGAACAAGATGCACACTTAATGCCCGCGCGGGCCATAATGTGTACTTTATGCCCGCACGGGCATAAAGTAATCCATTATGTAGATGGTATCTAAGGTATAAAAATACAATAATGTACTGGTATGACATAAAGTCATAAAACCAATATTATGGACCTTGTTGAGACCTGACATTTAAAATTTTTCAAAAAAGAGCAGGATTTAAATTGTTTATGTCCATAATATTTAAAACACGAAACGTTGTATCTTAAAAACGCCTTAAGAAAAAGTTCTTGCAATTTAATGATAAGTGTGATGCATTATTAGTTGTGGGGGGTGAAAATAAGGTATTCAAAGTTTAAAAAAAAATACAGGTCCGTATTTAAAAAAAAGTTAAGTTGATGTGGGTATCTAAAAACGAAACGTTGTAACTGAAAAATAAAGTTAAAAGGATTCTTGGTTTTTCCAAATAATCAGTATTTTGTTGGAAAAAAATAAACACAAAATTGATTATTTCGGTTTTTCTCCAGAAGTAATCGGAATTTTTTAAATTTATTTTTAACAAATTATTCAGCACTGAAATATGCAACTGTGCCTCCATTAACCAATTTTCTATCTCTTATAGATAGCAACGCTAATGCATCAAATTTGTAACACCCTGTAGATAAGTAGTATTCATACACATATCATATGATAAAATGTCCTCTATAAACGGTGAGTTGCCGGCTCGGCGCAAAAGTTTGTGCATGAATGAAATGAATTGTGTATCCTACTTAATTGGTTATTACGAGGAAGCAACTACACCAAAGTTAAAAAAAATGTTTAAAAAAATACAAACCCATAGCGATCGGTTTAAATCCAGGAGAAAAAATATTCGGAACTTCCGTAGATTTTTGCGCCCTGTTCAGGATAAACGCGAATCCGCCTTTTTTCGGTTCTCCGGCAGTTTTCATCGGTTCCTTAGGCGCGAAGATGTTTTTCGAAATATCGGGCATCGTTGTGGTTCTGGGAAGGCCAAAAATAATGTTGACGGACTCCGATTTGGGTTCTTGCCTTTGTACATCTGGGGCGAATATATTTGCGGTAGGCAGCTGTAAAAATAATTTTTTTAAGGTTTTTACAATAGCCTCAGTGCTGTACTTAAAACAAAATAGTGCAGTTTTTCTATACTATAATTTATATAGGTATATCAAATTTATGCCCGTTATTATGAATATTTTAGAAAACTGGCTATAGGCTACCCAAGTAGCATTTTCTGAGACATTTTGGTAAAAGTATCGAATGTTTCTGTTTCCGGTGCAAAAAGAAAACGTACATATTTTAAATGGCGCAGGTGTTTCCGAGTGGTTGGTACTAGCTGTGACTTTCGCTGTTTCGGCGTATAATAATTGAAACTTTAATCGAAAATATTACATGTTGATTCTCAATCTTAGATGGCGCTGTTTAAAGATGTCAAAATAGACACAATAAGGAAAAAGGGTCGCACTGGCCTATTTTCTTGGCCCTAAGCCTCCCCTTTACTACTACTACTACTACTACTACTACTACTACTACTACTACTACTACTACTATTTCACTAGTTTTTGCAAAAAAAAAAAACCAACAACATTAACGAAATAAATTTTATAAGGTAATTTAGTAATTTAGCTTTATATTATTACGGCGCTCTCAATTTATTTGCATTTAGAGAAAAAATAATATTTTGCAAAAAAATAAAATTGAAAATGTTTTTAAAACTTATTTTTTTTTAACTGAATTGGATAACAAAATGGAAATAATGTGACAACTTTATAGCTTTTTAAAAGATGCAGGAATTTAATTAAAATCAATTTTAACAAGATGGCCTCTAGATCGCGAGACATTATTCTGGTCCAGAATGAAGTCTAGACACAATTTTTAGTTCCGATTTCTATAATGTTTCATTGTAGCTTAATTATTAATACATTGTCGAAACAGAAACACTGTTTCGATAATGAATCGAAAATGATGCAAAACAAACGTAGCTAAAGTAAAATGGAATTACATAATTCAAAACAAGAAGAATACACAGAAATATTTAATATAAGTTACAAGAAATAATGTAAAGTGGTTGAAGGTGATTCAAAACAAATAAAATTAAACATTTAAAAATCAAACTGAACACAATTTAAAAATTATAAATATTAAGACTAGATATTAAGTCCCCTCTTCCTTCTTAAAAATTATAGGTTATTGTTATTATACCTTTTTCCGATTGACGAGCAGGTAGTGAGTGTGAGTGTATGTTACTGAAAGTTACCAAAATTATTTTCTTCAGAAGTTTCGTAAATTAATGGACCCCATAGTTTGCTAAATATTTTGAGACAGAAAAATACCAATTTATTCCATTCCCGCAAACCCGAAACAAACAGTTCAAAATTGTTTCAAGTAACAGAATTAGAAAATGTGTCAAATAAGTTTCAAAACACATTTCGCACCTTTAAAAGTAAAGTGACACAACTCGAAAATTGTATATTTCTAGGTTTAATCATAAAATGGCACTTAATACCGCCCTCTATCAGCTGCCACTGGACCTAATACCAAATCGCTTCTCCCCAATTAGAGGAACCTATTTATGCCTTTTTCATATTAACTTTATTCGCGCGTCTTTTTAATACTAAAGAGTATCATTTCAGTATGTTGTCGCATGCGACGGAAAATTGACACTGCTTTAAGTCTAAACTGACTTGATTCCAAACATTTTACAAAAAAGTAACTGGTATTTAATAAAAAAAGGACTTATTCTAAAATGACTCGCTGAGTACAACGACAATTTTAAATTTAAAATGGCATAACTCCAAATAATTCGTTCGTTGTTAGAAAAAATTTGGCAGTAAAAAGACCTAACTTGCGTTTTATTTTTTATTTTTATTTTTTTTACTATTAAGGGTAGGTTTAAATATCAAATTTAAATAATTGTCTTCTAGTAAAACCATTTAGCTAATGTCTCCCCAAATTTAACATTTAATTTAATTTATTACTTGGGCTTAGGAGACTAAAGAATTAGAGGGGTCCAATATATTTTACAGTTTTTCCTGTTTTCTGCAAAACTCTATTTTTTGGATTGTGTCACTTTAATTTTAAAGGTGCGATTTGTCGCGACACAATTTTGATCGAAAAAAAAATGAATCGAAAATGTTTCAGAACAGTTATCAGTTAACAATTTGTGTTGAATTTTTGTCTAAATATGCTACTTGGGTAGTTTATATTCGTACACAAATTGTGTTTTTATCACACAGAAAATTTAATAAAAAATTTCGAAACTTACAATAAAGTTTTTTTCTAATGTTCAGAAAAATTATGAATTAAAATAACATAAATTATTTTAAAAGCTTTTGAATCTATGTAGTTTTTAAGATGTTTACTAAATAAGTATGGTTTATACGGGGTGCCCGAAATTGGTGTTGACAGTATTGCGATCTAGGAAACTCTAAGAGATAGAAAGACGGTTAAATGAGGAAAGTTTTAAGCAATTATGTTAGCAGTTTAGTGGTGCTTGTGGATCGATTCTGGTTGTACAAACAAGGACCCAATTCTGTCCAAAGGTAAATGTTTGGAAAGGCATTGTATTTAATGTTTCTTCTTTTATTGTAACAAAAAGAATTTCAGAAATGAAATTTTTTTGGGAGTTATATTTGGTTTCAAACGAACGGTGCACAATGCACAAAAAGTAAGGGTTAAAGTATTGTTTTTCCACTGCCTAGTCTGAAAAATGATGTCCCATTATTTCGTTTTAAGTACTTGGTATTAAATTAGTTCAATCATTATTTTTCTTGAATACTGTAAAACATATTAAAACAAATAAAACGTCTAGTAACATTTGACATTATCTTAATTATTACTGGTGGTTTAATTGAGGTATGTATCAGAGCCGTATTTAATTTTTAAGAATTTTACGAAGATTTTTTCTAAATAACTTTTAATTGGCTTATTAGAAAATAATAAAATTTGGAGTCCATCATGCAAGGACCTACAAAAAAGTCTAATACAAATTTGATGTAAAATTAATAATGTTAATAATTTTACATATTTTGTCCGCTATTTTTAGGTTTCAGGTAATATTTTAGGTATATTTAAAAAAACGGAAAATATTATAAATTCCATAAATTATTATTCTATTCGCAATAGTATATTAAAGTATAAGTGGATATTAAGTTCTTTAAAACACGCCCGATCGTAGCCGGAGTGCTTAAAAGGGGGCACGTGTTTTAAAGACCACTATCCACGAATACTTTACATTCCTTTTTTTTTATTGGGACATTTTGAAATCATAAATACTGGTATTAATACTTTAAAAAATGGAAAAAGAACTAATAAAGTAAATTGGTTGAATTTGGGATGTGACATCAGTATACCAGTCGTTGTCATGGAAATGAGAAAAACCAAAAATAATTTGTAATCTGTCACATAAGAATAATTTTGTTTAAAGGTGGTAGACAATGTAGTATTATCAAAAAAATTACCTTGTTGGACTTCCATTGTCTTTATTTTGTTAAGTTAGATTAATTGTGGGAATGTGAATTGTGCAATTTACGCTTACGTGACATCAAGGAAGTAGGAAGCGTATTGCTTCTTACTGTCCGACCACCTAAGGCAGTGAAGTTTGACGTTTTACTATTGCCAACAATGATGGAATTAGTTATGTGCATTTGGTGAAGCAGTATTTATCATGGCGCCTCTAAAATGTAAGGAAAAACAGAGTCTTCTTACGGTATCATAAGGGAAAGTGTACCAATCAAGTGGGTGGTATTAATACATTTGGATCATGTCCCTTGCAAATTGCAGGTTATCTTAAATTGGACGATTCTGACAACTCCACGGGACAAGGCATCCACGGGATATGCGTTTCGACGTGCGTCCGCTACCATTATAGCGAATAATAAATAGCATGACAATAATAGATCAAATCCAACGACAAGTAGGATGGAAATTGGTAGCTGTGGCGACTAGTTACGCTGAAAAGAGTATTAGCAATAAGAAGAATGTTTCAAGCATTATTGGGAGTGCCATTAATATAAATGCAACCTCGTTGACTTCCGAGAATATTAGCAGCAGTATTAAGTTGAAAACAAAAAAAAAATCGAAGTGTTAATATTTCAAACCAAACCAACTGTACTTTTTACATTTATTTAAAATATTAAGGTTGTTACATATTTGAATAAAGCGTATTAAACATTTGTTAGTTATTTTATTTGAAAGATACTTTTGTCAAATCAATAATTTAAAAGTTGTCATTTAGACTTCATGTTTCTCGGGTTGTTGCCATGGTAACTTTAAAACACGCGCAAAAGTTGGGTTTAAACACGCTGAGCTAAGCAAAATAGGGTTCCAATCAAAAAAATATAACCGGTACGACAAAAAAGAAATGGTCCTAATAAGACTCACCTTCGCAAAAATATTCTGGCTAGAAACGACGTCCCGACGCTCAACAACTGCCTTTCCAAAAACAATAGGTACTTCACTTACTACAGGTTTCTGAGCAAAAATATTTCCAGTTTCCTTCGGACCCTCAGAATTAGACACAGGGGGAGCAAAAATATTATCCTTACGGATCCTTGGGTCATCTTTTATCTTGAAAATACCTACTTCATCGTTGGACTTGAAAATATTCGAAACTTCCTTTTTACTTGTCGGAGCGAATATATTTGTTTCCTGTTTACTACTGTCCACCATGTCCACCACTTTGGAATGCGTGAAAAGATTGGTAGGAACAAAATAGGGTTCATTTTTCCCTTGAGCGAAAATATTTTGCTCTTCTTTGGTTTGAGCAAAAATATTTGGGGATTGATTTCGTTTTAGGTTGACGTTCGGTTGGGCTTTTTGGGCGAAAATGTTTGTCACGATGCTTTTTCTTTCTGGAGTTGACTCTCTGAAACAAAAATTTAACTATTTTATTTGATGTAGGGGTATTTGGATTCTTAAGACAGAATCGGAGCCTTACATTAATAAACAGTCTAAGAAATGGAGAAGTACACGTATCCCAAAGCTGGTTTTGGTCGCCCAATAGGGAACTTTTCCATTTTTTTTTTCAATAATATGATTTAGTTAGGCCTTAAAAAAATATTCCCCAATTATTACTCCTTAAAAATCAGTAATAACTTGGTAAAAATTCTTTAAAGTTTCGCGCGTGTCAAAAGCATTTCAAACAACCTTTTAAGCGCGCCAAGCCCGATGACGTTACGAAGTATGACTTTTCCGTCATCCGTCATCCGTCATCCTGACCGGTGGCCGAGCTACCGAGTTTGCATTTGGATTGCCGTGTGTTATTATTATTGTATTGTTGTTTTAAGGTGGAATTCTCAACGTCGTTCAATTTATTGCCAACCTATAACATATTGCGTGGATGTCATCATGACAAATATACTTCGTGACGTCACGACCCGTTTTTACCCGCTTGGGATAATTTGAATTTTGGGGCAGTTTTAAATCTTTCTATCGGTCTTTTGGGACGAAATATGTTGTTTTTTTTGCTGCCATATGTTTTATGACAATATATACTTATGATTTATAGAATTTTTTCACCATTTAAAATTTTTGTCAAGTTCCCTATTGTGTTCACAGCACTTTTTAAGGTTACAATTTTTTACAATAAATAAAAAAATAACAAGTCAGCAAGTACGTACTGGCAACACAAAAAAACAATTCCTCTATTTCAATACGACTCTTTTTAGCAATAAATAAATTTTTATCTCAGAATAATGTAAAAAACTAAAAAAAAGTTATGTCAAAATGACAATCAAAACGATGACGTTTGGAAGTCAATCGTAATATTTCAACGACCAAACAACAACTCGTCCATACAATTCTTTCTTTGTCTAGCACATTTCATGGGCTATGTTTTTATTCACCTTACGATGACGCACGGGTAAAGATCCAACGGGACGAGATATTGTACAAATTATGAAAGTAATTATGAGGAAGTGGGTCCCTAATCAATATAAATACACAACTTTGGACATTAAAGAAATTGCAATGAGTCATAATAATAATAATAATAATAATAATAATCATCTTTATTTCTAATAATGTCATATACATCATTTGCGCAACAAGAGACATACATAACAGAAACAGAAATGGCGTCAGTGAAAATAATTGTCTACAACTACAACGTATTACTCATCTAATATAGTCCTGAATAGAATAGGGTTCCAAGTCAACAAGCAGTCTCTTAACCTTAATTTTAAATAACTTAAGACTATTAATACTTTTTACATTAATTGGTAAATTGTTAAACAATTTCAGGCACATATGATACGGGCTTTTCTCCGTTAAGGTTAATCTATGTCTTGGATAATTAACATCTAAAGTTCTTGTATTATATTCGTGAAAAGTTTGTAACTGAAAAATGTCTCTATTCTTAAAAAAGAACAGCAGACATTCATAAATGTACACTCCATAAACTGTCAAGATACCACATGTCTTAAAAACATTTCTACAACTTTCATTAAAACACATTTTTTTTAATACCCTTAACGTTCGTTTTTGCGCTACAAATACTTTTTCGACCAAACTATTACGACCCCAGAAAATTATCCCATATTTCATGACATACTCAAAATTAGCATAATAAATTACTTTTAGGCTTTTTTCATTAATATATCTCCCAACAACTCTCATTCCATAGCAAATCGAATTAAGCTTTTGTACTAATGAGTTGACATGGTATGACCAATTTAAAAATTCGTCCAAGTAAATTCCCAAAAACTTAGTTTGTTCAACTATTTCAATATCCAATTCCCCAAATGCTACATCAGGTGGTTTGTTGATATGAGATAGTTTTGTTCTGAAGATTAATACATTTGTTTTATTTTTGTTTAATATTAATTTGTTCTCTAAAAACCATAGGTTGGCGTTGTTAAATAGAGCTGCTCCCATAGTTATTAATTCATCGATACTTTTTCCACCCGCGATAAGATTTGTGTCATCAGCATAACACGTTACATATTCATTAGATGAAGTTGCTATAAAATTCAAGTCATTAAGAAATATAACAAACAAAATTGGCCCCAAAATACTACCCTGAGCGATTCCTAGTTTATTCTCCTTTAAGTTAGAAAAGTATGTTTGACCATTCTTTGTTATCTTAACTTTTTGTCAAATATGACTTGAATAAATTAAGAGCATTTCCTCTAATACCGTATGATTCTAATTTTTGAAGTAATAATATTGGATCAATACAGTCATATGCTCGGGACAAATCCAAACATATACCCATGGCTAGATTATCTTTCTCAATAAAATCTAATATTTTTGTTGTAAACTGAAAAATAGCAGTCTGAGTTGATTTGCCAGACATATATCCATGTTGTATGCCATTAAGCAGTTTACATTTATTCATAAACTCTAAAAGACGATTACACATTGCAAGTTCAAACAATTTAGAAAATGATGGTAGAAGGCTTATACGTCTATAATTTTCCATCAGCTCAGAGTTTCCTTTCTTATATAGAGGTTTTATTAATGCAATTTTAAGTTGCTCTGGGAAAATGCCTTGCTTGAACGAATTATTTATAATATAACAAAGAACCTCTTTAATTGTCGGAATTGATGATTTTACAATACTTGTAGGTATTTCATCTACGCCAGAACTGTGCTTGTTTTTTATTTTATGAGCCATTTCACACATTTCACTTGTTGATATTGGTCTTAAAAACAATGACTGGTTATTTTCTTTGATTTTATAATTCGTTTGCCGAGTTTCTAATTCTTTTAGTAAGTCAGGAACTATGGATAATAAGTAGTCATTATACTGATCCGGTACTTTTTCAGGATTGCCTTTAATATCAATAGCTTCGTTCTTGTCATTATTTCCGGTTATTTCCTTACATATATTCCACATACATTTAGTTTTGTTGTCCGCTAATCTTAATCGTTTTTCGTTTTCTTCCGACCTTACTGCTCTTAACAAATTATCATATTCTTTTTTTGTTTTCTTGTACTGTTCTTTAAAACTATTATTAAATCTAGATAAAGTTAAAAATATGTCTAATCTGTTTTTACACTCTAAGATATTTGGATTATTTACCACTTTACGTTTCTTATTTGTGTTAATTAACATTAACGGAAAACAACGATTAAAAATATTAGTAAAGTTTGTCATAAAAATATTCCATTGCGCATTTACATTTTGTCTGTCAGCTTTGTATATTTTATCCCAATCCTGTTCTTTCAGAATATTAATAAATAATAATTTATTTTGATCTGAAAATAATCTTTTATATTCTAGTCTATTTTTATTAGGTTGCTCTAATTGAAAAGTAACTTTTTGTGCAGTATGGTCAGAGATAAACGTGTTCAGAACTTTACTCTCTTTGTAATCGAAATTTAGAAAAATGTTATCAATACAGGAAGCTGAATTGTGTACAATTCTGGTATTTGCAAATATTGATTGTTTTAAATCAAATGACTTTAACAAAGATATCAAACTAGTTTTATGATTATTATCTTTTAGTATTTCTATGTTGAAGTCACCTGCAATTATAATTTTTTTATTTTCGCTAATTACTGTTGATAATAACTCTTCCATACTGACTAAAAAATTGTTTATATTGCCAGACGGTGGTCTATATACAGATATTACAATGATATAGGACCCATTCAAATCACATTCTATTGCCGCATACTCAAATTCATTTTTAACTGATAGTTTGTTTATTTTGCTTCTTGGTCGAAAGTTAAGTTTTTTGTGTATATATACTGCACTTCCTCCATGCTGACCACTTTCGCGGCAGTAATGAGCTCCTAGTTTAAAATTTTTTATCGATAGATATTTTAATTGCTCGGCGGACTTCCAATGTTCTGAAATGCATAAAAATTTACATTCACTGTTACTTTTTATTAAATCGTTGATTCCATCTACGTCATTGCCCAGTGATTGTACATTTTGATGAATAACACTTATGTTTATAGAGTTATTTTTTACAGCTTTTGCATTTTCTTTTTGGAATTGGTCGATCGGTTGCACTTGACTATCTATAAAAAATTATCGTCATAGTTGATATTATTTCTAAACCTTATTAGCCTTTTTTTGTACACCGGACAGTTTGCATCTCTTGCAGAATGCTGAATTTCTGTATATTTAATTTTTTGGCAGTTTGGACATTTGAAACATTTTTCGGTACAGTTTATCGATATATGTTGCCCCCCAAATTTATGGCAGCATTCTTTTTCTTTGCAATATTTTGCCACATGATCGAATCCAGAGCACTTAAAACAAAATGCCATATTTAAATGCTCTTGAACGTACACTGTTACCAGGTCAAAGTATATAGTTCGTCTTTTAAGAAACCATTTTGCGATTTTTGCTGGTGCTTGTAGAATCCAGTTCTCTTTAGCTGGATTTCGGCATTTTTTCTTTGTAATTACTTTAATTTTGTCTTGTATACTAGTTTGCAATTCCTCAACTATGTCGTAATTTAATCTTTCTAGCTCTTCAATAAACTCCTGATCTGAAAAGCCTTTCTCAATACCTGTTATCATAAACATAGGGTCAGCAGTGTCAGTTTCTTTGTCTTTAATCTTGTCAACGCTGTTTATTGCAGTTTTTAGTTTATTTTGTTGGTCTTCATCATAACTTTCTACAATTATGGCACCATCTTTTGTTTGTTTTATACTTTTAAATCCCTTTCCAATGTCTTTAATATTTATTTGTTGTTTAAGTGTTTTTATAGTTTCTTTTGGGTCGTTTATATTGTCAATTCGAATTATTGTTTCATGTTTTTTTGTAGTTTTAGGTGTTGTCCAGTTTTCTTCTAAATTGTGTGATTTTTTTCGGCCAAAGTTTTCATTGGTGGCTGCAGCATTTGCGTATGTCTTATCAGTCTTTTGTTGTAAGTTCAAATTTTGTTCGTCACTTTTCTCATTTTTATTTTGCAATGGTATTTTGTTTATTTTTTCTAGGTTATTTTTTAACATTACATTTTTCTTTTCCGTTTCCCCCATTTTAAATACCAAAAGAGTGAAAATCTTGCACATTTCGGACTGCGCTTCCTTGACAGATTTCTGGTCTTCACCGGAGAGACATATATTCCCGTTTTCACTTTTTTCTTTGTTAATGGCTTCGCTGATTATATCTAGAGTTGAGAAAAACTTTAATATTATTCCCTCTGACAGACTTTCATTCACATTCGTAACATTGTATTCCTCATTGTCTGTGTTTACCCTTTCATTAAAGTCATGATTTGTATGCTTCTCGCATTGACGTTTACACGACTTACTTTTTGGACTTGTTTCTGATCGTTGTCTTTTATTGGTATTTTCCTCTATAGTTTTTTCCTTTATGTCATTGTTTTCTACAGTTGTTTTTGGAGGCGTTCGCGATATAGTTGGAGTCGTTTTAAAAATAGACTCGTATGTGTCTTTTTGATTATGGAAAACATTATCAATCTTTTCAGAACTTCCCTGTATTTCTTGTTGATCGGTTTGTTTACCTGAATTCCTTATCACCTTGACCGTGTTGTCCTTGACACCTATTACTTTATTTATTTCTGCTTTGGTTATTTTTACAGATCCCAATGAAAGGCTTCGCGTTTTTTGTCCTTTTTGAACATCCGAGTGCATTTTCATTTTCACTCTAGGTTTATCATCACTAAAATTCACTTCCATACTAAATTAGCAAATTTATAATTCAAAATGCACTGCAAAATAGCCCGAAAAAGCGGGAACGAACTTCAAACACCTTGTCTGCTGAACAGATAAGCCAAAAATAAAATGAGACAGTAGGTATATTTACTGTGACATATTAACTAAATTTAGTAATATTTGTGCCAAAATTTTTGGCCTGCGGCGCGTGTAAATAATTTTAGCCCTACCTTACTAAAATGTCACGAGCCGCCACTGGTTTTATAAAATAAAATAATGATTTGGCACAGCTTGTCCTTTTACAAAGTTATGCAAGTTTTTTGGGGTTAATAAATATAAAATAAATAAAATCATCTTTATTTTGATAAATTAAATGAAAAAGAACAGTTTAAGACCAACCCTAGTGGCGCATTCACCAGTTCGTTTTTTAAAATCAATATTTCATTACATTTTCATTTTATTCAAAAATCAGCCAATACTCATCTTTGAAGTACAGTTTTACCTTAGAAAAGGTTGGATTTATAAATTAATAAAAGTAAAAGGAGACTTTTTTCATTATTTCTTTTTAAATAATTATTATATTATTTTATTTAAATACGTACTTAAAAAATATATATTTTTCATTAATAATTACAAAAATACTAGCTCTGCATGAGGATCTTCTTGTTTATCAAACTAACACAGGAGAATAAGACATTACATGAACATAACACCGACAATGTATAAATTATCAAAATATACCGGTAAAAAGTAATTTCGGAAAAAATCGCTTTTATATAAAGAAATCATGCCAATGTTCCAAAAACTATCAGATTTAAAAAAATGTCAACTTTTAAAAAACAATTAAAAATAAATTAGGTTAAGCTAGGAGGTTCTGCCTCAACTCCGGCCTCAACTCCGCCTTTTGTAACTCATGTTTGCAATAAAGTATTTTATTATTATGTATTATTATTATTATTATTAACTGGATTAAATGATTTATAATAAGTTTTTTATTGCTTTTATTAATAAATAATTAAATTGGATCAAATTTATTTTTCTTTACATGTTAATACTGCTTATAATATATTTTCTATTGTTATTTTGTCAGTTTTCATATAATAAAAATAAAATAACTGAGCTTTAACCCTCAGTAACCAAAAAACGCTTTATATAATGTAATCTTATTCTGATACCTTCAATTTTAGCCTTATGTCTTACAGACATATTATGTTTAAAAAGTTTTTTAAAATATTTAAATAATCTTCCACACTTTCTTAGAAAGGGTTTTTCTTCTTCCCCAGTTTATTTGGTTGGTTTAGACCCCCATTAAGAACTTTTTCACATACTCAGTATGGTTTAACCTTTATCAATTTTCTTCTCGCTCCATTAAGGTTCTACATTATTTTCTCTTTTGCTAACACCATCAGCATTAAATATTTTTTTCTGTCTCCTGATGATGAACGTTTCTACGTTCGAAACATGTAGAGACCCTTTGAATAATTTTTTATTCAATTAAATTTTGTGGAGGAAGACATCGGCATATACCTGAATAATATCTCGCGTCGTCTCCTGGTCTTGTCTATTTACGTTATTGAAACAAAGATAACGATATACTTAACAGCAAAAGTGGCAAATAAAAGAATTGCGAAAACAATGGAATGACGACGTTCCCGATGATCTCGTTTTCAAACTTTCTGCTTTCGCGGCGTCTTTCTAATTGCTTTTAGAAAAGGCTTGTCACACTCTAAGAAGATTTTAATATATTTTCAATAGGTCATAATCTTGGATGTCAATGCTGAATAGATTATATTGAAAAAGCCAAATGTATAAAATATATTTTGTCATGAAAATTGGTATTAGATGACGAGATATAAAAAAAAAGTTGTTGGAAAGAGATATATTTAGATTTTAATTTTATGCTTGTTTGCAAAGATTGATGCAAAAATACAAAAAATATATTTTTTTATAATATCCAACATTACTTTCACATTCCCATTTATCTAATAAAAATGATCGAAAAAGACCGTTTTTTCTAATTTCGATCAAGATGTCGACCCATATTATCATAATATTAGCTGATAATGTCAAATTTAATATGAGCAAACCCTTTCGCTAAAAACTTCTTTCCGTAGTTGACCATTGCCTTTACAACCATTAAGTGGTATTTATATTATATATATTCATAGTTTTGCAGATGATACTACAATTTTTTATACCGATACAAATTGGGACTACTTAAATAATAAAATTAAAAAAGATTGGTTTGATAACAATTCGTTAACAATTAATTTTAATAAAACAAATTATATTCCTTTTGCATTAAACCTAAATAACCTACCACGAAATATGAATAGTATTCAAATAAATAAAGACATTCAAATTTGTAAAGTTAATAAAATAAAGTATTTAGGATTTATTTTTGACAGTAAATTAAATTGGAATTTTCACTTAGAATACTTAATTAAAAAATTAAGAAGTTTACTACCGATTTTTAAAAACATTAAAATAGTATATTAAAGTATAAGTGGATATTAAGGTCTTTAAAACATACGCGATTTTGCAAGCACGACGGCGCAGCCGGAGTGCTTGAAATAGAGCAAGTGTTTTAAAGACCAGTTATCCACACCAATACTTTACATTATTTTTTTTTTACTGGTACACTTATTGGTATTTATATTACAAAAAATGGAAATAATAACTTAGTAAATAAGTGAAATGGTCGAATTCGTGATATAATATACCTGTAGTTGTCATGAAAATGAGGAGAACAAAAAATAACTTCCAATCTGTCACATAAGATTCATTGTTGTCACCGTTGACATTGGTTGTGTATTGCTTAAAAAATATTTTATTTGACGTTAAAAGGTAATTCTGTCAAATCAATAATTAAAAAGTTGACATATTTAGACTTCACGTTTCACGGGTTGTTAATGTTGCCATGGTAACTTTAAAACACGCGCGTTTTTGAAAGTGGGATTTAAACACGCTGAGGCATACTTTAAATAAGCGAAATAGGGTATCAATAAAAAAAAAATTTAATTTAAGACATATGGAAATATTATATTACGCGTTAGTTAAAACTCATTTAAATTACGGAATTTTAGATTGGGGAGGAATAAATAGAACTAGTTAAAAAATTAAAAATATTACAAAAAAGGTTTCTAAAAATTATATTTAATAAAGATTATCGCTATCTTTATCCTTCAAAAGCATTATATTCAGAAACAAAAAAGTTGAACATAAGACAACTTTACATTTATAACATTTTAATATTATATACAGGGTGTTCATTTGAAAACTTCCCACCACGGATTTTCCTGCTTTAAAATAAAAATGTGGAAAATCGCTCGGACCCGTCGATTTTTATTTCGAGGGGGACATATTTTGAGTATATTGTTGTTGTGGGAGGGGGGGTACGATCTAAATCTTAAATGGATACCCCTATTTTATATAATTTTTTTGGATTCTGCATAAAATTCTGAACATTTTTTAATAAAAGCATTATTAGTCTATACTAAACAGTTTCCGAGATATTGACTCTTGAAAAATGAGATTTTTGAACTTTGACAGCGTCTAGCTTTCTAACTGTACGTTTTAGAGCAAAACGGCTTACATGTCCCTAACTTCGATTTTTATTATCTTTCCAATAGTGCCAACTTCCGGTTAAACCGGAAGTACTATATTTCTTACAACCGGTTTAACCGGAAGTTGACACTATTGGAAAGATAATAAAAATCGAAGATAGGGACATGTAAGCCGTTTTGCTCTAAGACGTATTGTTTGAAAGCCAGACGCTGTCAAAGTTCAAAAATCTCATTTTTCAAGAGTCAATATCTCGGAAACTGTTTAGTATTTATAGACTAATAATGCTTTTATTAAAAAATGTTCAGAATTTTATGCAGAATCCAAAAGAATTATATAAAATAGGGGTAGCCATTTAAGATTTAGATCTTACCCCCCTCCCTCCTAAGGGCTTAAAGTAACAAGATTGACAATATACGCAAAAAATTAAAAAATTGATTTCATCAAAAAAATTTAAAGTCAAAATAAAAACATGGATATTAAAAACAGACAATTTAAAAATATTTTTAGAAATGCTTTAATGAATATTGTTCTGAATATTTTACATAAGTAATATTTTTTTACTTAAAAATTATAAATTAATATTTTTATTATAGGTAATATATTTCTTTAAAAAAAATGCGTTTATACTATAAATTAATATTTTTAATTTAAAGCTTGATTTTTAATGCATATTTAATATTTATGATTTTACATACTAAAACAAAAAATAAGATTTGCCCCTAACAAGCTCAGCTTCAGCGGATTGAAGAATAAGTTTATAGAAGACAACATCAACATATTTATTATATTATTAAAGTTTAAATAAACTTATTATTATTATTATTATTATATATTTACCTCGAATCGACTTCGTCCAATAATCTCTCTTCGATTTGCAATTCAATTTCGTTAAATATTTCGTCCTGAATAATGTATCCATCGTTGTCGAAACTGTTGTACACTTCATGGGACTGCATTTGCATATACATTTCTGGTGACATGTCTTTACCGTTCACCACCGTTCCTAAAAAGTACGCAGTGGTAACTTTTTGTTGGAGAAATGTTACATTATCGGCTTAAATTTATCTATACTATTATATAAAATTGTAAAGTGACTGACTGATTCATCATCGCCCAGCCTAAACCCCTAATCCTAGAATCATAAAATTTCGAGGAATTATTCTCCTTATAACGTAGACATCCACTAAGAAGGGATCGCCGGTGTCGAAAATCAACCCATATTTTAGTATATGGGTTCCATGAATAAAATAAAAATATACGTGTTTCGTCAGTTACAAAAATTTTGCCCCTAGGAGGTGGAAAAGGGGGTATAAACGTTTATATTTGAAAAAATATTTTTGGTCCGAATTTCTTGAAACTCAGCATAAATACTTTAATATACAATAAGTACTAAAAGACGTTTTTTTTAAATCTGTCCCTAAAGGGGTTGTTATACTTTAAAAAATATTTGTTCGTTTTTTTTTTATACTAAAGTCTGCCTGTTCTTTAAACTCAGCATAAATACTTTAAACACAAGTAATGAAACACGTACTTATTATTTTTTTTAAACGAAGCGTCGTAATGGCGTAAAAAGGGAGAATAATAGCTGTTGGAACATTTTGTCATATTTTCTCAAAATTTAGCAGAATGCTCTACGACACAAACCATGAAAAACGAATTTCTACTCTCTATAAATATAAACTCTACAATACAAATGATGAAAAATATATTTCTTTTTTTTTTGGAAATCGGCTCCTAGAGGGGCGAAAGGAGGTAAAGTGTATACGATCTTAGTTGAGACAGACAAAAAAACTAAAAAAAATGTTTGTTTCGACAAATTTTACGAACCACATTGTCGATACATTTAACACACAAGAAAATAAACATTTTTCGAAACATTTTTAGATAAAATTGTTATACAGTGTGTCCCCGGATGGAGTTGACAAATTAAGAAAACATGAAAATGCTTTAAGAGAAAAGTATACTTCATACGAAGTCAGTTGAGACAACGTAAATATTGGGGGTACGATCAATTTACTGCATCACACACTGAAACTACAATACAAATATAACAAAATTTGTATTGATCGCTCCCTATACAGATGTTCGAAGATAGTCCACGTGGACTTGACAAGTCTGTCATCAATTTTTTTTTAGTTTTTTTGTCTGTCTCAACTAAGATCGTATACACTTTACCATTATTTATAATTTTCGACAAAATCTTTATGGAACAAAGTTGTTTATAATCCAAAATACAAAATTTAAAATCTGAATTCTAATTTTTGTTTTTTATTTTTTACAATAAAATTTATGAACATTCAAAATGTACAATTGTGGAAAAAGCTATTATTCTACATATCCTCCTCCAACCTACACACATTTCTTCAAATTAGAAATAAATTGAATAAATAGGTCAGCACTCTCAGGTTTTCATTTTGAATGTTCATAAATTCTATTGTAAAAAATAAAAAACAAAATTAAGAATTCAGATTTCAAATATTGTATATTTAGGATTTATTTTACTGATACTGATACTTTATTCATATTAATATACAATTTAAGCATTTACACACGTCAAATCAAATACAGACTATAACTAAGTACCTATACTAGTTTTATTTTATTTTCCCTCAAAAAAGAAACAGTATGCAACAAACAACCATACTTTACAAAAGGAAACAAAAATTATAACACTTAACAGTCATTACATCTAAAAGTCATTACAATTAAAATTTATTTTAGGTTAAAATATCTATATTACAACTAAAATATTCCTCGAAAGAGTAAAAAGCATTTCTCAATAGCATGTTCTATACTTTATTTTTAAATTGTGTTGTTGGTAGACTCCGCACCTGTAAAGGCAATCTATTAAAAAACTTCGTAGCCAGGTACCCATGGCCATCCTGACACCTTTTCAACCTACAGTAATTTACTACAAAATCATCTTGATGCCTCGTGTCATATTCATGGAAATCCCCATGAGTACGATATAAATCCCCATATTTTTTTGCATACATGATGTTTTCCAGCATATAAACACATGGAAAGGTTAATATTGCAAGTCGCCTGAATTGGTGTTTGCAGTCATCCCTATAACCCAGCATAGAGACAATTCTTATTGCTTTTTGTTGTAAACCGAACACTCTTCGGGCCTGCGCTGCATGTCCCCAAACCAGTATGGCATACACCATATTTGAGTGGAAAATGCCAAATTTATTATATTATTATAATCAACTTTGTTTCATAAACATTTTGTCTAAAATAATAAATAATGGTACTTCTCTCTTAAAGCATTTTCAAGTTTTCTTAATTTATCAACACATCTGATCCAAAATTTTTATATGGTAAATTTATTTTCTCGACAAGCAGAATTTTTTACAAAGAATAACTTTTCGTCGTAAAATCAATAATAAAGATCTTTTTCCTCTTGTCAACTCCATCCGGGGACACACTGTATATGATACATGAATGTTCCCAAATTGTAGCGACACATTTTCGATTTAAGTGAATCGAAACAAATTGGTACTTTTTTGCTTCCAAGTATTTACAAAACACTGGTGTACATTCATTTACGAAACTTGTGAAAAGTAAGGTTATGTAAGTCGATTTTATTTTAGCTATAAAAGTTTGTTACACATTCGATACATTTATCAAAAGAATGTTTCTGTTTTGACAATGTATCTATTAATTATAGCTGCATAATGTACGAAACATTATAGAAACTCAATACTAGAAATTGTGTTTCGACTCCATTTTGAACCAGAATAATATTTCGCGTTCTAGAGGCCATTTTGACAAATAAACTTTTATCTTGTTAAAATGCATTTTATTCTTTCGAAAAATATTATTTTTTCTGTTAATGCGAATAAAATGAGAGTACGTTAAAAGTATAAAACTAAATTACATGATAAAATGTATCTTATAAATGCTTTTTGTTTCTCTTTTGCAATAACTAAGTAAAATAAATCATGATCTCATGACCTATGAACTTGTGACTTATAAAAAATGCATTATGGCGAAATTATTTCGTCTTCATTTTGTTTTTCTTCTATTTCACAATAAGCTACAGGTATTAATTCAAATTATTTATTTTCTTATTGTGTCTATTTTGACATGTTCAAACAGCGCCCTCTAAGATTGAGAATAAACACATTTTCGATAAAAGTTTCGAGTTTGACTTGAAACACCGAGTCACAGCTAATACCAACCACTCGGAAACACGTATTAAGTAAATTTCTACCTACCCACGGTTGCCTTTCTCTTTCCATCCACATAACTGGACCTTTCCAAAACATAAGCATACTCCGGTACACTAAACGAAGTCCTCTCAATCAAAAAATGAGTCCCGTTCTTGTTTACCCCTATCCCATAAGACCCCATGAATTCTATCATCGTCTCCACGTCATCAAAAAACAGTAAGTCGGATAGCTGCTCTATAGGATAAAAAGAGATGCTCTTGGGAGGCGTGAAGCATTTTATAAGGGTCTCTATCGCCTGGACCCGGACTTGCACGAAGTAGCGCATTAGGATACATGAGTTGAGGTAGGTCGTGGATTTTATAAGCTTGAAGAATTTGACGTAGTTGCGTTTTTCGAAAGAGGAGTATATTTCGAGGGCGAACTTGATTTCTGGGGATTTTTGAAGTTCCGCACGTAGATTTTGGACCTTAAAATGAAATAATTTTGTTAGGATTTGTTACGGGAACATGTTAGGTGTTTGGACAGTGCTACAATATAACATAACTTTTTTTGAAACACTGAGTAATAAACTAGGGAAAATGCATTTAATATGTTACCCTGTATTTATAAGCATAAACAGAGTCTAAACTTCAGATTAATAATTAAATAAATCGTTAGAAATCCACAATAGGGTCCTTGCACAATTTTTTTTTTCGTTTATTTAACTCTTTATGGGATCATACATGGGCCTTTTTTTTCTTTTTCAAAAATACTGCCTCGATTTCCAGAAATCGTAAAAATAAAATGTCCTATTTTGAATGCGCGCCAAAACGCCTATTTATACGTGACGTCAAAAATAAGTAATTAGCGATGTTGCCGAGAATGCCGTTAGTACAATTTAATTCACGTATCAAAATGTACTAAAGTATATAACCTTACTTTTTATTATTGTTTATTTACTTTTGTTATTTTATCTACGCGTCTTAAAGTCTTAATATTATATTGCTTCAAAATGAGTAACGTTTATCGGTGGTGTATAGTAACTCATTGTAAAAATACTTCAGCTAATTTACCCGAAAAAGTTTTTCTGCAAGTACCATCTAAAACAAATATAAGATGTTTGTGGTTAGAAGCTGCTGGTCGTCACGCTGACGAATTTTCACCTACAATTTCATTGTTTGTTTGCCAGGACCATTTTGATGTAAGTACCTAATAACTAATATATCTACGCAACCTTCTTATTGTAGTGTAGTTTTTGAAAATATTAAAAACTTAATAGTTAACAAATTAATGAATTTAAAAAAATTTGCTTCAGTTGTCCAATGATATGGAAAACTTTGTAAAGTGGAAAATTATGGGAGGTATGAAAAAAATTAAAAAAGACGTGGTACCACATAAACGCCTACGACCAATGCCTGAAATGGAAAACATGATGTCTAAAATTGCTCGCTATGATGCAAATAAGGACACATCGATAGCATGTTCTTCCCAATCAGTTACGTTTGACCTCGCGTTTGACCGATATTCCAGTGCAAGGTCTGGTGATCACGAAAATATTTCGGGTGAGGAGCAGAAAGTAATACATTATAAAGATGCGAGTACATTAGTGAAACCACACTATCGTAGTAAAGCTATTCAAGTAGCACCAGTTTTACTGCATCAACAATGTTCACCACTCAGTTCACCAGTTAAATCTGCAAGACAGATTGGAACGTCAAGCTCTCCTCTAAAAATCGATTTATTGAAAAGGACTTTAAAACATACAACCTTTAAGCCAAGGAAAATAGTCTATTCATCAGATCTGACTTCTACAGCATCACCGAGAGCATCACCATCAACGTTTTTGCCTGCAACCTGACCTGCCACCCATACATCAAGTAATGGCGAAGAACTTATTGATGATAAAAATGCAGCTGAGTTAGCTTTAAAATTAACTATCCGAAATATCAATTTAAGTCCTAAGCGATATTTGGGAATTACAAAGGATTGTCTTTGGTTAATACCAGAGATTCAAAAGCACACAGAACTTGATGATATTTCCATATATATTAGTTTAAAGAAAATTAAGACAGCACATACATTTGCCGAACTAGCAGACGATTTTCGTATAAACGAGAGCACAGCAACAAGAATGTTTAAAAATACTGTTCCACTTATAAGTCCATTAATGAAAGAACTTATTGAATGGCCTTCCAACCAGAGCATCCAAAATCAGCTACCAAAAGCATTTAGAGCACGATATGGAAAAGTTGGAAGTATTATAGACTGTCTAGAAATCGAAATAAATAAACCATCGGACCCTGTTAAACAAGCATCGACTTGGTCAGAATACAAAAAAGCCAACACTGTAAAATATCTGATTTCTGCAACACCAGATGGTATCATAAATTTTGTTTCAAAAGGATATGGCGGCCGAACAACTGATCGAACTATTGTAGAAAATTGTGGTTATCTTGAAGTTTTGAGGCCAGAAACAGTAGTAATGGCTGATAGAGGGTTTAAAAATATTGATAAACTATTGTGTGATAAACAGTGTATATTAGTGAATGTGTAAGTGTGTGTGTGTGAGGGTGCGTCCTCCTAGTGTTTCTACTGCAGAGAAGTTAACAAAACCTCAAGTTTTGACAACTAAACGGATAGCTAGCCTGAGAATACACACAGAAAGAGTTATTAGACGGCTAAGGGAATATAAGTTTTTAAAACCCCATGCGTGTATTAACTCAAAATTAATCGCAGTGACTGATCACATTGTTTACATCGTATGTGGATTAACGAATTTGCAAGAACCATTAATTAAATAAATAAAATAACTTAAATATAATTATTGATTTAGTGTGGGTGGAACTTTTGTTTATTGAACCTGTACACTTGTACTAAAAAGTTCTATTAAGATGTAGGTATGATGTAAGTAGGTATGTACCTAATCAGATAAAAAAAAGATCTTTAAAGTAAGCCTTCACAATAACTTTACATGTCCTACATAACTTTATAATCTGTAAAAGTTATTAATACATAACAGGAATTTGGTAAAAAAAGTGTCAATTATTTATTTATTGTTCTCTTTACAAACATACATACCTACATACTAGGATACTTCCGATATGTACTTACAAGTAAAGTCATTATGCCTACGATGTTGCAAAACCAACTTTGAGGATGATCTTTTTATCTTACATTATAGAGCATACGTATTTGGGCATTTCATTGATACCTTTTAAGTGATGTATTAAGTACTTATTACAAAAATATCCTGTCACTGTCAATTTTTTTTTTAAAGCTTTGATCTTATAAACCTGTG
This sequence comes from Polydrusus pterygomalis, assembly GCA_963969555.1. Classification (NCBI taxonomy): domain Eukaryota; kingdom Metazoa; phylum Arthropoda; class Insecta; order Coleoptera; family Curculionidae; genus Polydrusus; species Polydrusus pterygomalis. The sequence goes on along the minus strand of OZ018381.1, from coordinate 2,373,198 downwards.
GAGCAGGAGATTTATTTTTAATTCCTAGGAATATGCATACCTATAATGTAGTTTCCAGAAATTCTTGTAATAATTCTGCTCTGTATATTATTATTTTAATTTCATATCTATAACTATCAACTTATTTTGTTGCATGGGTAGGTACCTACTTTATTTGGGTTTAGTTAGTGACTGATCATTTGTAAGTTGGATGAATATATTACGTTGGCCCAAAAATGTTTTTAATTGTTTTAATTCCCAAAACCCAATATTTTTTATATAAGACATGTACTATTTTAAGTAGTAGGTATACAAATATTGTAAAAAATAAATTGTTTAGTAAAGATTCTTTTTGAAAAAATGTATTTTCCTATTGGTATCTATACTTAAAACCCAATATCATATGCAGTGACGTAGCAGTCGAAACCATGGAAACTGCCAAAATACTGTGTTATCATTGGCGGTTTGCCTTTATTTCCATGGTTTCGACTGCTACGTCACTGTATATAATATTGGGTTTTGAGTATAGGTATACGTAGGTACTATTGTTCTAGAGAAAATTATACCTTTTGACTTGCCATTCTGGCGTTTAAGTCATTTTATTAACACTTTACACAAGTTTAAAATTATTTATTTTATTGAGAGTAATTATTTTTTTAAACTAATCTGCTATAAAGGTTCTCGGTAGGCAACTAATTCAACAATAGAAAAGTTACCAAGTATTTTCAAAGTTGTTACGATTTAAACTGCCTTGAAATATAGGCTTGTAGAAAAAATAGAAAGGTATACCTATTAACAGTGAATTTCTTTTGTTCGGAGGGATAGGTCTTTATTTTCTCCTCACAAAGTAACATAACTAATACTTTTATCATAATATAGGGAGCAAGGAAGGGGCCTCCACGTGTGTATTTTCTTAGCAACCGTACGACAAGCTAGGAAATGCCGGCGCTCCCTGGAAACGATGCCCGTAAGGACATCGGCAAACCCTTCCACCACCGGAGCCCAATGCAAAAAGCAAAGAACAAGAACAATAGGCACTTCTCAGAGCCATCTCTGACAATTGCTAGCCTAAACGTCGAAGGAATTACCCAGAACAAACAAGATTTAATCTCCCACCTATGCCAAATTCACAAATGGGACGTATTATGCCTGCAGGAGACACATAGAGACGAACAAGCGCACAGGCCCAAAATAGAAGGGATGCGACTTGCCATCGAGGCACCACACAACAAATACAGCAGCGCAATATTCATCAAATCCGACACCAACATAACTTCCACAAGTAAAACCGTAACAAACGGTACTGAGATCCTCACCATAGAATGCGGGCCATTCACGGTTACATCACTCTATAAACCCCCAGGAGGAAAAACCGAACTGAACATGCCAGAAAACTTCGGAAACCAAAAAACACAATTTATCATAGGCGACTTCAACTGCCATAGTATTAACTGGGGTTATACAGAAACAGATACGAACGGCTCCATCTTGGAAGAATGGATGGAAGCAAAAAATTTCTCACTGCTCCACGATTCAAAGCTACCATGCTCTTTCATGAGTAAGATCTGGAAGCGGGGCTACAACCCAGACAACTGTTTCATTAGTAGTAACATCCAGGACTGTTGCGTCAAAAATGTCTATGAAGCTGTCCCCAAAACCCAACACAGACCTATAGGCATCCAGGTTTTCTCGGCTGTGAGATCTGCCACAATACCCCTTCGCAGAAGATTTAATTTTAAGAAAGCAAAATGGGCAGATTTTGCTGAGAAGTTGGATGAGACAATCAAAAAGGTCGACGCCATACCTAGTAACTACCCAGACTTTGTGGACATACTGCGCAAGGTATAAAAAAAAACATATCCCAAGAGGCTGTAGACAAAACTTTATCGCAGGCCTGACAAGTAACACGAAGGACATACTTACTAAATATGGAGAGCTATACTCAAAAGACCCCTTTGATGATGAAACAATAACATGCGGAACAACCCTAATGACCATACTTGGCGAGACGAGACAAAGGAAATGGATAGAAACCCTAGAAAAAATGGACATGAAACACAGCAGTAAGATAGCATGGAACCTCATCAAGAAACTCGACGGCGACCCCAAGCAAACTCAAAAACCACCCAAAGTAACAGCCAACCAAATTGCTCACCAACTCCTCCTAAATGGAAAACCAACGAAAAAAAGGCCAGAAAACACGACTACACCGCAATATCCACAACGAAAACAATTATTTTGCAACCCCCTTTACAATAAAAGAACTCAACATAGGCATAAATACGTTGAAAAACGGAAAAGCTGCCGGAGTCGATGATATATGTGTAGCACAAATTAAACATTTTGGGCCCGGCACAAGAAATTGGCTCCTACAACTGTTCAACAATAGCCTAGAGACCTTTAAGATGCCTAAGCTATGGAAAAAATCAAAGGTGGTTGCCCTCCTAAAACCAGGGAAAGATCCCGACTCCCCAAACAGCTACCGACCAATCTCCCTGCTGTGTCACCTATTTAAACTCTATGAAAGAATGATACTAAACCGAATCAGTAGCATCGTCGACCCAAAAATCATACCCCAACAAGGCTGGTTTCAGACCAGGGAAATCATGCACCGGCCAAGTTTTAGCGCTCACGGAGCACATAGAAAAAGGGTATGAAAACAAAGCAATTACAGGCCTTGCTCTCGTCGACCTGACCGCTGCCTACGACACCGTAAACCAACGTAAACTGCTGGCAAAAGTATACAACACAACGGGGGATTATCGATTGGTGAAAATGATAGAATCACTGCAGCAAAACCGTCAATTTTACGTTACCCTTGAGGGGAAAAAAAGGCGCTGGCGAAATCAAAAAAACGGTCTCGCTCAAGGAAGCGTGTTAGCACCGATCCTGTTTAACATTTACACCAACGACCAACCAACACCGGAAGACACAACACATTTTGTATATGCAGATGACTTGGGCATTGCGGTCCAAGGGAGAACCTTTGAAGAGGTTGAAGCAGGACTGGAAAACGCCCTAGGTATCATGTCTGCCTACTACGAGGAGAACTCCTTAAAGCCAAACCCTTCCAAAACACAGGTCAGTGCTTTCCACCTTCATACACGACAAGCAAATCGCTTGGAACGGAAAGACCCTTGAGCACACAGATAAACCCGTATACCTAGGAGTCACACTTGCTTAAATCTAGGCGTCGATTCCTCAACAACCCCCTAGATGAACCACCCGCAAACTATCCTGTCGGAAAGCCCGCCGAGTGGTGTCTCGCTTAACTTCAAGACCTGGAGAACAAACCGCATCAGAACAGGGATTGCCCCGGTAAAGACTAACCTGATCAGGTGGGGCGTTGCGCAACCAACCGACAAGTGCGACTGCGGGATGATACAGGATATGGAACACCTCCTACAGTGTGCCAACTGTCCCGCACACTGTAACCTCGACGATTTATGGCAAAGCAAACCCAAGCCATTGGACGTGGCCCAATACTGGGCCGAGAAATTTTAGTGTGTTCCGGACACGAAAAAGTAAAAGTAAGTTTATCATAATTGAATATTTTCAAACTTCTATAGTCTTTACTACCTAAGTATATATTTTTCAATATTGTGCAAAGTATAATATTAATATGTCGGCCGCATAAATAAAACTGCATTCTTATTTTAAACTTTTAATTAACATTGGGAAAATATTATTACACCAAAATGCTTCTGCTGCGCTAATAATACAGTCAATAAAGTCTTTGTCATAATTAACATAATATATATTAATTTTATTATTTGTCTCAAATCCAGGATCCGTTACACAAAAAATGCCTTTTTTTTTCAAAAATATGCATTTGTAGCTGGATTTGAGCAAGAAATTTCTTAGCAATTATGTTATCTTTTACATAAGTACCGACAGCTTTAAGGGTAGATGGGCATTTAATTTCAACTACCAGATTGTCTGAAATGGCATCTGGAGATGCGCCTAAAAACGGATAGTTTGGAGATAACAACAGTCCAGTCGATGTCAATTTTATTTTGGTTTCACACTCCAACACTTCAATCACTTTCTTTTCCAAAGCTTTTCCACGTTTCATGGCATCCGTTTCTCTTACTTGAGGTCCACCTGTGATTGTTTCCACAAGAGATCCAGCTGCTGTTTTGCACCGTGCTACTTCATAAATTTTTTAAGCTGTTACTCTTCCATAGCGTACCTCATGCCACAACTTTGAAAAGCATTGATCTTTTGTAATTTTACAAGCATTTTCACAATGTTGTTTGTCCATTTTCTGTCTGGCAAATCGATTAAATTCTTCAGGGGTGCCTCCACCACTTTGTAAAAATTGTATTAATAACTTGTGCAAACTAAGATCGCTTAATGATTTACTCGAGGAATAATGCTTTAATAGTTGCATAGAAGACCCAGTTGCAGTAGCCTGGCTTATAACAGCTTGTAGAAAGCTTCCAGGTGCTGATAATGCTAACCTTTTAGGGGGTGGGGCTCCAAAATCTTCAACTTTAACAAACTTTAAAGAAGTACCAACACCAGCAAGTTTGGATTTTTTCCAGTAGCACTGCGTTTCTGTTGGTGAAGGTTCCTCGCTGCGCCTGTGTATCCACATGAGAAGGGCTACTGCATGTTTACAGCCACCTGAAAAGTAAAAAAAAATATAAAATAACACTAACAAAAATAGTAGGTAGGTACCAACATATGTAAAAAAAAACATTTAATATTGAAAAATTACCTATGCACATTAATATAAAAGTTGTAGATGTAAGTTGTGAACCAATAGGAATCCCGTTAAAAAATTACATTATGGTAGTTATTGTATATTACCTGATGAGGCCGCGCAGTCGTGACATTGAATAGCATCGAGTTCCTCCTGGCCTTCGTTGACTATTACAGTGACATTGTACTGTTTGCCTCTAACTTTATGTTCCGGACATACTTTTCCTTTTAATATACACATGTTTCCCTCTCGTTTCAATTGTACATATCCCACTGCAGAATCGCCATAGCTCTTTCTTCCAGCACTGAAAACAAAACATAATGTGTGTTATAATTTATTATTCCATAACTTTATGTATGTTGCATTCAAATTTACCTACTAAAGATAATATAATTATAGTATTTCACTACATTCCACAAAAATAATGAAAATAAGAAATATACCTACCTATCAGTTTTCACACCCCTACTTTCTGCAGCGTTAAAGAAATCACTGTCAGAAAAAAACTGGGCAATCATAAAAGCATCTACTTTGGGTAAATTGTTCGAGTCTGCTTTAATAAAGCCAGCTTCAGTCATAATTTAAATAATTAATTAACAAGAATAACAGCAACAAATAACAAAAAGTATTATTGATAGTTAAAAGCAAACCTAACCTAACCACAAATCACAACAATTTTATTTTATTTTGACTGTTATTACAGCTACAACGATCGGACAATACTCGCTACTCGCAACCGCGCCGTCGACTGAAGTTTATAAAGACTTCTTATTCGGGATCGACATTTCATTTTGCAATTTTACCTAGAAATATTTCTTTTTATTGAATACCATAAATCTTTGGGGTTTTCCCGGAGTGTATTTGTATAATGATACTTTAATTATAATAAAGTACCCTTTTTTATTAGGATGGAAGGAAAGGTTCCAGGTACCTGGCCCCTTTCACTTAACTAAGAAGGTTTAACTGAACATGATAGTTAACAAGCCAGAGTAACAAGAAAAAACACTATTATAGCTATGACATTATTCAGGTTAACTTACTTTATAAAAGGGATAAATTATGATGAATTCCTTTATTCTTTACAATTTTAATCCCTGACGTTGAATGTACCGTAAAACATTGGTATCTATTATAGGCCTGGTAAAAATGCTGACCACGAAATGTGGAAATGATTCATTTTTACCTTATTTTTAGGTAGGTAAACCTTTTATTACCTTAGGTAGGTACTATAGGTATGGTATACCGCATTTTGTGTTAATTTAAAATAAATTCTTTCAACTCAATTAGGTATTAGGTACCTGACCTCTGGTTTTGTCATTCGCCAGCGGTATATACAACTGGTAAATATTATACAACTATTTACAACAAATTTAATATTCATAATAAAAATAATGATAAAATTCAGTCTGTATTCAATGACAAAGGTATCCTCTCTCTAAAATATGGTAAGTACCCCTAATGCACAAAATATATCACCACTGTCATGGTTTATAATGCCTATTTAAAAAGCCCACTTTTTGGAAGAAAGTAATAAACACAATGTTAGGTTTATTACTTATTCATATTATTCTTTTCAAATCGGGTAACATACTTTTAAGGTTTAAGGCCACTACCGGTGCTGGAATCGCTTATTTCAATTTTACTTTACAATGATGCCAAAGTTAATTGATCGACAACCTGAAAACATATTTTCTTCCGAATAATGTTTATTTCACGGAACATTTGTTCATTAAGTTATGATACAAAACTTTACATTTTGAAATTAAAGGTAGAACTTTAAAGTGTAATTGCAACTAAATATTTAAAGTTTTAACTATACCTCTTATAATGAAGTAGTCAACGAAATAGTACAATACGATACGGCACAATACGCAACGTTTGACAACCGCGAAATAGTACATTTCTTGTCAATAAATTTGGCAACGTTTTACTTATTAGTGACGTAAACCAATCAAAATCGTTTCCGAACACGTGTTAGTATTTTAAATTTTAATCTTGAATATTTTAAAAACTACTTAGATTTAAGGCAAAAATTTTTTACGGGTCCGTTATTTTTCCATTTACTATGAAAACATATTAAAATTTCGATTATTTAAATTTCGTGCAAGTACCCTATTCAAACTTTAATTGTCTCCCCGAATTCGACACTTTAAACATACACGACACAAAACTACACGTTTATGCGGATACACGGTTCGGAGGAATAAAAAACTATTTTAAACCACTTATATACAGTCGTACAGACTATTAGTTGTTGCAAAAGCCACGAAACGATTTTTGTTACAAACAATACTTTTCACTTCAATGCTTTATTTGGTGTAATTATTAAATTTTTACCTCCCACATAAAGTTTCCATCACTCAAATTCAGCAAAATGATGTAAGCTCGAAATTCCGACTCGTTGGGACATTTTTCGCCCTTCAGCTCCAAATCGTGATACATATATTTAAGAGTTTGAAGGCACTTTGTCAAGTTTTCGGTGTTGATTTTCTGGTCGAATACGGATGGATCTTCTCCCATTAACCTGGCGAAGAAAACATTTCATTTATATTTATTGATGATTGATTGGTCCCCCCCGTATAACCTGTGGGTTACACTCATTAAAAGAGTGCAGAGAAACTTTGTTAAATGTATGTATTGTAGGAAATACGGTATATATCCTCAGAAAGGGTGCGATAACGAATACCTTTTGGGTATCTTTGGCAGGATTTCATTGAATTAAAAAAGAATCAAAATTTTACTATGCACTTTGTTTAGAATTTTGAAAGGTGAAATTTACTGCCCCGGTATTCTTGGTAAACTACCATTCGCTGTCAATAGTATCGCGAGCCTCAAATATTTTTTATCTGACCTATCCTCGAACAAACCTTTACAAAAATTCTCCAATTTACAAAATGTGCCACTTTTTTTTATGTGTATGCATCAGATATTGATGTAGATATACAACTAGTCTTGGTCAGTTCAAGGATTTGGTCAGGAGAAAACTGAGGATTAATAATTAACGGACGAAATATTGTGATGCTCAGTTGAGTACCCACTTTAGTGTGGTTTTGATTCATGTTCGCCTTATAGGCTTTCCTTTTGTTTTATTTTTATCTTTTTTAGTGTGATTTTTTTTTGTTATATTTACTAGCTGTAAGATATATCTGTAATTGGCACCAGTGCTGTTGATACTTATAAAAAAATAAATAAATAATTTTGTATAAAATGTTGTTTTTTTATTCCTTCAATAAAAAGCGACGTTTTTAATTATCTCGCGTTTTCTAAATTATAATGATTAGAAAAATGAAATTTGGCGTAAAGCTATGGCGCGAACAAAATTTTAAAAAAATGGCATTTACCTGGCAGAACAATGAATATGAAATCTGGCACATTGTTCAACCAATTCCACAGAACCCTGACAGCACAGGTTTTGTTGAGTTATGTCTTTCCTAATTCCTCTCGTACGATCCCAAAGAAAATGAAACCATTCACCCACATTTGCCTAAAAACGGAAATATCAAACTTATATTTAAAAAAAAACTTAAATTACGAGTTGCTTATTTATTACTGTTTTTTATGTGTAAGTTATATAATTATTATTTATTTATTAACCCATTATCAAATTACAATAATTCGCAAGAAACACTGATAATGTATCGAAAATAAAGAGTACCAAACGTAGCTAAGTAAAAGCGACTTACATAACCTAAAACAAGAAGAACCCACAGAAATATTTGATTAAGTAACAACAAATAATGTAACATGCTTGATAAGGTAAATCAAAAGAAATAAAATTAAACGTATTCAAAAAACCCAAATGAAAACAATTTAAAAATTATAATTATTGAGGGTAGATAATAAAGTCCTGTCTTCCTTCTTAACATTTTTAGGTTATTGTTATTATAACTTGTTCCGATCGACGAGCAGGTAGTGAGTGTGATTGTATATTGCTGAAAGTTTCGAAAATTATTTTCTTCACAAATTTCGCAAATGAATGGACAACACCCGAGACAACACCATAGTTTGGTAAATATTTCGAAGCAGAGAAATATCAATTTGTTTCGATTATTCCTTCCCTTGTGTGTTAAATGTATCGATACTGTGGTTAATACAATTTTTCGAAACAAATAGTTAAAAAATATTCCAAGTCACAGCATTGGAAAATGTGTCGAAAAAGTTGCGGAACATATTTGTGGCGATACAATTTTGATATTTGAATGGAAAATGAAGCGAAACGTTTCTTGCCAAGAATTTGTGTCCAATTTGTGTCTAAATTAGGCCTGGGCAAAAATTCGATATATCGATATATCGATAAACGATATCTAAAAAATAAAATATCGATATATCGATATTAACGATATTTATCGATATTTTCGATATTATCGATATTTATCGATTTTATCGATATTCGATTGGAATTTCACTATCGTTCTTATAACACACTTAAGGACCAATATTTAATTCAATCTTTTTTCATCACGTTTTCATAATTAGAGTCTCCCCTTGAAATGAAGGTACGGAGTTTTAAAGGGCACATATACTAAATATCACGAATAGTCTCGTTTTAGAACAGATGACAGCGGTTATGTTGTTGCATTTTTGTAAGTTTGGCAACATTGAACGGTTAACTGTTTATATCGTGAAGAAAATATAGAAGTTTTACATCTATTTTTAATGAAAAAATATCTTAAATCCAAATCGTTTTCCATAATAAAACTCAAAGGTGGTGTGGAAGTGCGGGTTGCGTCTATTCCGATGAGAAATTGACACAAATATATACTTTGTTTTGAAAATAACCATGTTATAAATTAGGAATAAGTCGCAACGTTGCCACGTTTTGGCAAAAATAATCCCAGAAATGGAAGGGAATGAAATAATATGCTTTAGATGTTTGAAGCAAATAGATAAAGATGATGAGTGCTGTGAATGTGATTGCTGCTTAAAGAAAATACACAAACAATGCATGACACTATCGTCATCCGAAATGCGTGTGATTCCACTACAAAAGCGTTTACTAATGTTCGTTTGTGATACATGTAAAAAGTTGTTTACCAAACTGCCATATATAGTTAGAATGCTGGAAACTTTAAAAAATGATTTTGACATGTTTGAAAACAATATGGAGACGTCAAAAAATAGTGAAATTAAAGCTCTGCAACAAACCATTAAAGATATTACAACAAAACCTCTGGAAACTCCAGTAATGAATATCCCAACCTATGCCAGTACAATAATAAATGGACGTAGTAATAATCAACCAATTAGTAACATCCCTAATCTTATAATTAAGCAAAAAAAAAAACAAGACTCAAAAAAAACTAAAGAAGAATTGTACAATAACATAAAACCTGCCCAGTTGAAGATTGGCATTAAAAACACTAGAGAGACGAAAGCCGGTAATGTGGTAATAAGCTGAAAACTTTGGGCAAAGAATATGACGTACATGTAACTAAACTAAGAAAGCCGAGAATAAAAATAATAGGATATAAGGGAGATGCTACAGAAGAAGAAATAGAAAAAGATCTCAGAGAACAGAATTCATTCCTGACTGAGCAGGATGAGCTGAAAGTGACATACATCAAAAAACATAAGCACAATAACTATAGAACAATTTTTGCGGAGTGTTCACCAGGACTTTTTCATAAAGTTTGCAATATAAAAAAGGTATTTATACAATGGGAGCGTTACAGAGTATATGAAGATATAAGTATTCTCAGATGTTTCAAATGTCAGGAATTTTACCATAAGAACAGTGAATGTAATAATAAAGCAGTGTGTGAATACTGCATGGGAGAACATGACATCCGTGAATGTCCAAAAACCATGAAAAAGTGTAAGAACTGTGTGGCTGCAAACCTAAAATTTAAAACTAACCACAACTCAGATCATGAGACAAGTTGTACTGAATGTCCTTCCTATAGGTATCTGATTGATGTACTGAAAAGTAAGATAGATTACGGACAATAAAAATGGCTATTTAACCCGAAGCAGAAGTACTAACATGCCTGGAAGAGGACATAGAGGACAACCACATCAAGTGTTCACGGGGGTGTATCAATGGCAATGTTCTTGAAAGTAAAATAAATCTCAACGGAAAACTCTTAAATCTGTTGCATTTGAACATAAGAAGCATAAAAATAAATTTTGATCATTTTCTTGTAACTTTAAGCACTTTTAATCTGCACTATTGTGACATCATTGTTCTTAGCGAGTGTTTTCAGCTTTCTTGTACCCAAACTAATCAATTTAATATCATAAAAAAATAAAGCCATGGATAACCAATGGTATAATAAATTCAATCAAAAAACGTGACAAAATGAAAAAACGACTTAATTTATGTCGAAATAGTGCTGACTCACTTGTTGAATACAGAGCTTATCGAAATTTCTTAAATAAACTTATTATTAAGTGTAAACATAATTATTACAGAAATAAAATAATAGGTGCTCATAACAATGTTAAAGAGATTTACAATATTGTGTCCGATGCTACAAATGAACAAAAAACTAAAAGTAATATTAATATACTAAAAAATAACGAAATAAAATTTGACTCTGATAAGGATATGGCAAATTATTGCAACAATTTTTTTATTGATGTTGGAAGGCAAATGGCTGATAGAATCCCCCCTGCAAATGAAATCAGAAACACCGTAGTACCAAAATCATCTTTATTTTTGTACCCTGTCAACTGCAATGAGCTCATAGGTCATATTCATTCCTTGAAAAACAATAGCGCTCCTGGAATTGGTGGAATATCATCCAAAACAATCAAAAATGTCCACATCAATATTCTCAAACCACTAGCTCACATTATAAATTTAATCTTTAAATATGGCACTGTCCCAACACAATTTAAGACCACAGTGGTCAGTCCTATTTACAAGGCAGGAAATAAAAATGATATAAATAACTATCGACCGATAAGTGTGATGAATAATTTCGGTAAGATATTTGAAAGAAGTCTTAGAGATCGCCTTATGAAATTCTACAAAGAAAATAATATTTTACACAAAAATCAATTCGGTTTTGTTGGGGGACTTAGTACCTCTGATGCGATGTGTGAGCTGGTGGGACAAATAACAACTAACCTTGACGCTGGAAGGAGAAGCATCGCTGTGTTCTTGGATCTGGCAAAGGCGTTTGACACGGTGCCTCATGATAAGTTATTAAATGTACTTGAGCTCTATGGAGCTAGAGGTATCGTGCTGGATGTCTTTAAATCATATTTATCAAATAGGCAGCAAGTTGTCAAGATTACAAATACATTAAGCAATACCATGGAGGTTAAAATAGGGGTTCCACAGGGAACAGTAATTGGTCCTACCTTGTTTATTACATACATAAATTCACTTGCTAGTCTTGAAATTAATGGAACATCAATCTCATATGCTGATGACACGGTGCTACTCTTTTCCGGGGAAAGTTGGGATGAGGTGAAGAGACAAACTGAGAAAGGACTGGTTAATGTAAAAAAGTGGTTAGATTACTATCAATTAACTCTAAATGTAAATAAAACAAATTACATCGCTTTTTCGCCAACACCGGTTGGCCGTCCTGATTTTTCCACAATTTCTGTTCAGAATTTCGAAAGCGAAATAAAAGAGGTTTCTAGCACTAAATATTTGGGCATAGTTATAGATAAACACTTAAAATGGGAAGGTCATATTAATAAATTGAAAAATAGTATAAGAAAATTAATTCATAAATTCTATCAATTACGTGAAATAATGCCAGAGAGTATTCTTATGATGTTATATAGAGCACTAGTAGAATCTTTAATTAGATATGGCATAGTAGTGTGGGGGGGGGGGGGGGGCTTTATGGTAGTGCATTGAAACAACTTAATGTGACACAGAATTTTATCCTAAAAATTATACAAAAAAAAAACAAAAAAGACACCCCACACACATGTTATATTCTATAAAAAATTTTAATGTCAGATAATTGTATGTATTGTCAGCATGTATCTACATTCACAGCGAGAAGTGTATAAAAAAATATATCAGTCATCAACATGAAACTAGAACAAAAGCTCAAAGAACTCTTCAGATTCCTAGTAGTAACAAAAAATTAAATCAAAGATTCTTGTCATATTTGGGACCAAAATTTTATAACATGCTGCCAATGGATATTAGACAAATAAGAAATAAAAACAGATTTGGTGATCGTTGTAGAACCTATATTTATGAAAATAATATAGACTTTACAAATTTTTGGTGATATATACAAACTAAGTATTTTTAAGTAAACCTAGTTATAAGTAGTTTAGTTAGCCGTGGATTAGGTATATTTATAGTTTCGGAAAACAAATAACTTTCTTAAACAGATAACAAAGGCAATAGGGCACATACAGCTGTTAAATCGGTTAGGTGCCAAATACCAGAATATGGATTTAGTATACTAACTTGTAATATTTATATTGTATCTATATTTATAAAAAAAAATATATATATATATATATATATTTGAATTTGAATTTGAAATTTGAATTTGTTATCGATCAGCTGATATTGGGACATAATAATATCCCTAGATTTGTAGCGGACCCTAATGAGCCCAAACACCGAGTTATGAATTGCGTTTTTGTTACATTTAATTACATTTTAAAAATTTTAATTTAATTACTTTTGTGTAAGTACCTACCTACAATTATTATTCATTTGACCAAAAATGTAGATAAAGGTTAAAATTTTTTAATTCTTTTTCATTAGGGATCATAATTATTAATGTGTGCCTTGCTCGTTAAGTTGATTTCATCGATAAGTAATAAGTTTTATTTCATCTGAACGCAGTTTTATTTCATCTGAACGGCGTTTTTGTCGAAAAGTTAGTTTGTAAAATTTTTGTTCTTAAAATATTTGTTCGTTAAGGTTAGGTTTCTAATGTATAATTTTCGCATTTTACATTATCTAGGTATCCTTTTCTGTTTCAAGAAAAATAAGTAGAAATTAAGTATTTCCCTGACTTAGGTAGGTAGGAGAGAGTTGGACAAAACCGGGTAGGTTGATAAAACCGGGTATCGCCTAGTTCTACCAAATGCCAAAACAGCTTTCCATATTATTAACCTTTAAAAAGCAGCTATTTGATTTTGAAGGAATTATTTTTATTATTGTTATTAGTAAATATTATTATTGTTTGGCAATAGTAAGGTAATAGTAAGTAACATTATGTTACTATAGTAGTTAAAATAGCTAACCATATTAGTATGTAATAGGATAGCGAACAAATATATAATTCTATTTTCTGTGTCTACATACCTTACATAATTATTATTATTATTATTATTATTTAGCAATAGTGAGCGGTAAAACCGATGAGACTATTGCATCTATTCTATTGTCACATGTAAAAATTACAAAATATCACAGCGTATAATGGACGAATGAATTGTTCCATTGTTTAATGTCTTTGTCCAGTCTATTCTTAAATTGGTTTATAGAGGTTGCACTGACTGTGTCTTGACTTAGTCGATTCCAGTTGTACACCACACGGTTTGAGAGAAAGTTTCTTCTTAGAAGTTTGGCACATCTTTCCTTTGATAATTTCTTATTATGGCCCCTGAGTTGTTGGTTTTCCGATGGCTGAAAGATTTCTAGGTTGCAGGAATAATGACCGGTGATCAATTTAAAGGTCTCAATTAGGTCGCCTCGAAGCCTTCTTTGGTGAAGGGTTGGTAGGTTTAGTCTTTGCAGTCTTTCTTGATAGGGTAGATTTTTCAATTCCATGGCTAGCTTGGTGGCTCTACGTTGAACTCTTTCCAAAGATTCGATATCCTTTACATAATATGGGTTCCAAATACTCTGAGCATACTCAAGTCTTGGCCTTATATGTGATTTATACAGTTTTAGAAACATTTCAGGAGTAAGATTCTTAAAGGATTTGGACACCAGGTATATAAGGCTGTTGGCTTTCTTAATTATGCTATTTATATGTGTTTCCCATTTGAAGTCTTGGTGAATAATGACTCCTAGGTCTTTATGTTCCTTCACTTTAGATATCTGAGTGGGTCCTAGGGTATATGGAACTTTGGGGTTGTTTTTTCCCAAGTGGAGTACGGAGCACTTTGAGTCGTTCATAAGTGAAATTATTATTTGATATTACTATTATTATTGTTTGTATGACAATAAAATAAAGTTTTTAACATAAAGTTAGCCTACATACAAGTTTAGAAATGTAACTGTATCAATAAATTGCATTTTAACAAACAAATTCCATAAAAGCCACTTTTGGGTCTACGTACCTTAGGTAAGTCAAAACCTGTTAAAGTAGGGTTTCCACTGACAGAAAAATTTAATCCTTGGCTAAACTAAAGCTTTTAACTTTAGGTTAGCCTACATACAAGTTTAGGAATGTAACTGTATTATAACCAACAAATTCTATAAAAACCGTATTTGGGTCTTCGTACCTTACGTTAGGTCAAAAACTGTTAAATTAGGGTTTCCATTGACCGAAAAATTAAATTCCTAGCTATATTAAAGCCTTTAACTTTATGTTAGCCCACATACAAGTTTAGAAATGTAACCGTACCATAGCCAACAAATTCTATAAAAACCATATTTGGGTCTACGTACCTTACGTAAGTCCTATATGGGGATTTTCTTGACAGCGAATGTAATAACTTGAATTCAATTAGTTTATGTTGAACTGTAGGTATTTTACCTATAGGTATAATCTGAACAAATAAAACAAAAAAATCTATTCTAAATATGAGTGACAGAATCCTATTTTAAGTTGTGTTTCAGTTAGTTTAGTATTTTTAAGGTTTGGATATTTATAATATTATAAACTTTTTAAATCTATTTTGACACTTTATCTTTAAACCATATAGAAATTCATGCTTATTACCTATTACCTACCTTAAATTATAATATTTATAAAACATAACTTTCAAAAGAAATGATTACCTACCTATTACTTATTATTTGTATTTTGACAGAACTAATAAAGAATTGAATTGAATTGAATATTTGGCAATATTAAAGCGGTAGAACCGATGAGGCTATTGCATAAATTGTTTTAGAAGGTATCACATGTATAATTTTCAAGTCCGGTCCTGTAATTCATGCCAACTTATAAAAACTTAATAGACCAAAATTGACAGAGTGTCACGTGACTTTGCCCCCATCTTGCGAGAGTATTCAAGATTTTTACTATAGACAATATTGATATACAGTGTCACCAGTAAAGTCCGCATCATATGGGATTTTTTTTTTAATAGCTTTATTTACAAAATCAAAATTGGGCTATTAAAATTTGGTCGCATGTGATGTAAATTTTATCGATTTTATCGATATATCGACTATATCGATATTCGATATTGGAATTTCAATATCGCCCAGCCCTAGTCTAAATATGCTACTTGGGAATCTGCATCATCGTCATAATATAAACTTACATCTGATCCATTTTCACATAAGTCCATAATGTTATGCATCAAATAATTCATAGTAAATTGTAAAACAGCCACGGGGCGCAGCTCGTGCGGCAAGGGCGCCTCTTGATCGGCCGAACTTCGACTGTACCTTTTAACGGCTTTGCTGGGGTTCATAAAGTGTTTACCGGCATCGTCTTGTTCGTACATGGAAACCTGAAGTCGATAAATTAATATATATTTCGATTACCAATATCAACATATACAAGGCGGTCAAAAAAAATGGCAACAAATCAAAAAATCGGCAACTTAATACAACATAATATGGAAATTATACATATCTTAAATAATATAAGATAATTAAATAAAAATAAAATATTTAAAACCAAAATAATTTAAATGCTAATAAGTAAATAAGTAGGTACATAATAAAAATTAGAAATATTTTTAAATACGGATATTGTTCACTCAACTTATATCACTTGTCAAAATTTAAGTTAATAATAAAAATAATTAACCTGTTTAATAGAGATATAAGAGAGAGTCCGACGGTGCACATGTTCAGGAGGCAATTGAGTAAGTGAGTGTTTTTTTGAGCTACGGATATTGAGCCCAAAACTGTGTTTTGCATGTGCCCCACAAAGATTTTTTTCTTTATTTGTTGATTTATTTACGAATCCAAGGTTGTACTCTGTACAGTAGTAAATTATAATGTTTAGGAACTGACAAAATTAAGCTGGGTTTTGTATTAAATTTTCCAGTAAACGCAAATCCCGAAAATTTCCCAATTAAACTCTTAAAAATTTACTCTTTCAAATTTTTCATTAAATAAAAGTTGAACTTCTACATGGCGGTAGAGGGTTACGGAACCGACCAATCCTAGATAGTTCTATACATTATTTTATTTTACCAAAGGGCTAAGATCAACCCCGCTGGCGTGCCAGTGCGTATCCTGGACAGTCTCGACAGGAACACGACCTGACAGACAAAAAACCCGGACGAATCGTACACAGACAAATTGTATTGTATTGTAATGTAAAATAAATAATATGTGAAATGTAGAACAATAAAACACTTTGAAATTTGAATTTGAATTTGAACTGCAGTGATGCAGTACCATAAGGGACAGACTTATAATGTATTACCTATTTTGTTCCTATACAACTGTACTAAGGTGACTATGATGTATAATGTATTTTGTTGTTAATTTGTTATTTATCTTTAATTAGGTGCCAAATGTTTGAAATACAACAATGTTTACCGGTTAGTCTTCGATTCAGTTGCAATGGTGGGAATTTGCTCCCTACCTTGCACTTCTCTCAAACCACTTTTATGTGTTTTTTGAAGTTAGACTAGGAGGAAATTCATAACAGACTTATTGGATGTTTATATTTATTGAAATTGTATTTTTCTATATGGTTTTGTTAGGAATAAATTATTATTATTATTATTAATACGTTTTGATTAGTAAGTAAAAAACAACCAGAACTTACTTGGTGCTGTATTTCCCTCA
Source organism: Polydrusus pterygomalis (assembly GCA_963969555.1). Taxonomy (NCBI): domain Eukaryota; kingdom Metazoa; phylum Arthropoda; class Insecta; order Coleoptera; family Curculionidae; genus Polydrusus; species Polydrusus pterygomalis. The sequence goes on along the minus strand of OZ018381.1, from coordinate 2,355,643 downwards.
GCAATCTCTCCTTTTCGGGACACATATCTGGACAAGTACCCACCGTGGGACTTGATTTTAGCTGAGATTTTTTTAAATTTACTCTAAAAAATAGTAAAGAGTTGACAAATACACTGAGGAACATGTTAATTGTTAGTATTCATTTAATAGTTTATTCTTATTATTTTTTCTTTAAAATGCCTTTATTCCAAACTAACTTTTACAGTCCATTATATGGAAACTGACAAAATAATATAGAAAATAATAACCATTATTAAAATGTTAAAAAACGAATTTATTCCAATTTAATTGATTAATAAAATTAATTAAAAATAAATTGTACTTATAAGCCATTCAATCTATTAAAAATATTTGTTTAAAAGTAGTAGACAATGAAGTATAATAAAAAAAAGTCACCTACCTTGTTGGACTTCCATTGTCTTTATTTTGTTGCTTAACACGTTTTAGTTAGTTAGTGTCTTTAACCGTTTTCAAGTGTAAAAAACAGGTTTCTGTGTTAAGTAACAAAATATAGACAATGGAAGTCCGACAAGGTTATTTTTTTGGTAGTAAAAATATCTTTAATTGTTTTTTAAAAGTTATCAATTTTTTAATTCTTCTGATATTTTTTGGAAGATTTTTGTTATAAATCATTCCTTTATATAGGCTGAACAGAGTACCCTTAAAGCAAGTTTCTGAGCAAAAAGACCTTGGTGTGCTTATACAAAGCGATTTAAAATGAAAAATCCGTACAGCTAATATAATAAAAAATGGAAACTCCATCCTTTTTTTAATCAGCAAAGCATTTTAGAACAAATCACTGGAGATGATTAGCAAAATGTATGTCATATGCAAGACCTATTTTGGCATACGCCCAAAGTGTGTGGCTTTAAAAACGAGTTGACTATGACCTCAAAAACATAAATGCTCACTTAGTTCAACATCTTTGAATTTTGAAAGTGTTTTAATGTCACTGGGCGACTGCTAATGTGATAATATGTTGTGTTTACTGTAACGTGTCGGTCGTAAATGCACTGTGATGTCTGTATAAGAAGAAAATAAACACATGGATTTATTGTACTTTGAACTTTAAAAAACACTCGCGCATAGACATATTGTGCAAAAAGCAGTTTTATCAGACTTCCGCCTACTGCTTTGACCTTAATAATAATAATAATAATAATAATAATAATAATAATAATAAAATCAATTTTACAGAATTATTACGTACCTTAGCAGTTTATCCCTTGCATCCAATATTTTGTATTTATCTTCTACACTGTGTGCTTGAGACCTGATTACTTTTAAAAGTTCTAGCTGATCACTCGTCAAACTGGAAAATAATATTAACAGCTTTTATGGAATTTAATCAAATACCTGCCTAAAATATGGAGAAATACCTGAAGATCTAAAATGTTCTATTATAACACCAGTTCCAAAAATTAAAAATACAAAAAAAAGCTGTGAAATGAGGCCAATAAATATATTATGGGATGTTGAAAAATTATTAGAAATGACAGTTTATGAACAGATACTCGAATTTATTGAAGAAAACAAAATTTTAGTAAATATGCAAGGAGGTTTGTTCGTTGTTTGTTGTATTCTGTGTTGTCTGTTATATTCAACAGAAACGGCAATCCAGTCTGTAATTGAAAATTGGAAGCGAAGCGTTGACAAAAATGAAGTTGTATTGGCAGTATTTTTGGATTTTAAACGTGCATTCGAAACAATTGATAGGGATAAATTATTAACGAAATTATATCAGTATGGATTAAGGGGAGTTGTTTATAAATGATTTCAAAATTATTTAAGTAATAGGCAGCAAAAAACAAAATTTGATAATATTTTTTCTAAAAAGGAATATAATAATATTCGGGTACCACAAGGTAGCATTTTGGGTCCATTGTTATTTATTCTTTATATAAATGATATTATTATTTTATTATTATTATTAGATAAGGTTTAGGCGGCTAAGCCGTTCAAACCACTAATGTCTTTAAGTTGGCACTTGTATGGTTGTTTTTAAGGAGTCGTAGAGGTTCTTAAACTGGTTTGTTGAGCGACCGTTTACTACTTCCCTGGGCAGATGATTCCATTCTCTGTTAATTCTGTTGCATAGGAAGTGCTGTCGGCAAAGTTTCCTGAAGCGATCTCTTGTGAGTTTGTAGTTATGTCCTCGTAACCGTTGGTCTCTGTTTACAGAAAAGAAGTTGATGTTTGTGGTATAATGGCCATGTAGGATTTTGTACGTTTCAATGTGGTCTCCACGGAGTCTTCTGTGTTGGAGGGAGGTTAGGTTTAGTTTTTTCATTCTTTCCTCGTAAGCTAGGTGTTTCAAGGTTGGAGCTAGTTTTGTTATTCGGCGTTGTGTTTGTTCCAGGGCATGGATGTCCTTGGCAAAGTATGGGTTCCATACCGGAGCTGCATGGTCTAGAATTGGTCTTATGTAAGTTTTGTATATCCGTTCTAGTAATTGTGGGGAGAGGTTTCTGAAGTTTCGGGACACCATGTACGTTATTGAATTTGCTTTTTTGATTATGTTTTCCACGTGTATTGCCCACTTAAGGTCTTTTGCGATTGTGACTCCTAAGTCTTTATGGTATTCTGCCGATTTTATTTGTTCGCCATTTATGAGGTATGTTCTGGTGGCTGGATTGTTTGAGCCCACATTGAGGACTTTACATTTGCTTACGTTTAACTGTAAGTTCCATTTTGTGCACCACTCCTCAATTCTGGTAAGGTCTCTAACTAGCCTGTCATAATGTCTACTTGGGTTGTTGTATATTTTTGTGTCGTCGGCGAACATAGATGTAGGGGAGTCCAGGTCCTTTGGTAGATCGCATGTGTACAAATTAAAGAGTATGGGAGCCAGGACAGAACCCTGGGGGACTCCTGCTGGAACTTCGAAGCTTTCTGATGTCTCACCTTCTATCCTTACGCTGGCTCTTCTATTGGTGAGAAAATCTTTTATCCAACTGAGAAGCATACCACGCACGCCATAGTGTTCCAATTTCTCGATTAGTTTGTCGTGGGGGACCAGATCGAAGGCACTTTTGAAATCCAGGTAAATAATATCTATGGGTTCGCTGTTATCTATTGAATTTGTCCAATCGTTCAAGCATTGTAGGAGGTTGGAAGTTGTGGAGCGTCCCGGTAGAAATCCGTGTTGGTCTGGTGGTATTATGTTGTTTGCTAGAAAGTATGTTGTCAAGTCCTCAGCAATAAGTTTTTCCATGAGTTTGCTGATTATGGAGGTTAGACTAATTTGGCGGTAGTTTTTGCATCGAACTTGTCACCCTTTTTGTAGATAGGTATGATGATAGATTTTTTCCAATCTTCAGGGACTTTTCCCTCTTCTAGGGATTTCTGCATCAGGCTTGTGACGTGCTTAAGTATGGAGGGTGTGTTTTTTAGGAAGTAGGGGTGGATGTTGTCGGGTCCAGGACTACTGTCCGGTTTTAGATTATTTATCGCTTTCTTAATCCTGTTTTCTGATATTTCGATACCGGTTATTCTACTATGTATTGCCCCTTGTTGTATGGTTCTGGGTTTGGTGCTGTGTTTTACCGGCGCTGACTGAAATTCGCTTGCAAATAGGTTGGCCACCTCTTTCGGGTCATTACGAGTGTACCCCTCGCGTTTCTGAGTACCGGAGTGCTTACTCTGGATGTAAGGCAGGATTTTATGTATCGGAAGAATTTTTTATTGCTTTTGTTACTAACAAGGTCATTTTCGAAATTGGATTTCGCCGATCTTATACGTGATATTATTTCGTTTGAGATGTCCCTGTATTTTTGGTAGTCATCTGGTGAGTTGGACTTGCGGTATTTATGCCAGAGTTTTCTCTTGTAGTTTATTTTCTTTTTTATCTCTTTGGTGATCCATGGCTTGGACTGACTTTTCATCGCTTTGAAGTTTGGTACGTGGTGGTCATCACAGTGTTTTATGTTATTTAGTATGGTTGACCACATCTCAGATAGACTTCCGTTTGGCCATTGTGTTGCTCGGAGGTGGTTGTTTATCTCTGTGTAGTTTGCAAGTCTGTAGTTTTTGATGTCTGCTGTTCTGTTCTTGGCTATATTTGTTATGAATTGCGACCTGGTAATTATTACCAGATGGTCACTGTTTCCGAGGGGGGGTTCCAGCTGGATGGCTGAGATGAGGTCAGGATCGGAGGTTAGTACGAGGTCGAGCGTGGAAGGCCTGTTATTTTGCCTGTATCTTGTGGGGTCCCTTATGTGTTGTGTAAGGCTAGTTGAGATAAAAGTGTTCATGAAGGCATCTCCAGGGGAATTGTTCTCTGTAGGAGTTGGGTTTTCCCAGTTAAGTGTAGGAAAGTTAAAGTCACCGAATATGTACAGGTTGTCTAGATCTTTGCTGGCCGTTGTGATGGCTTCTAGAAGCTGCTGTCCTTCTTCGGTGGAGGTGTTTGGAGGTCGATATATACAGGCAAGGTTTAGTTGGATTTTATTTATGGTTATTTGTACCCATGACGATTCTAGTGGTGAAGTGTTGTATTGTGTAAGTGTCTTCACTAGTGTTGTAGAGTTTCCAATCTTTTGTTTTACGTATATACAGGTACCTCCTCCCTTTCCTGTTTGTCTGTCTGTTCTTATTAAATTGTAATTTGTAATGTGTACCAGGTTGTCCGTAGTGTTTTTGTTAAGCCATGTTTCTGTTATTAAAATTACTTCTGGATCTTCAGCCTTAACAATTTCGAGTAGCTCTTGGAATTTGGACGATAGTGAGGCTGTGTTGGTCTAGAGCATTTTAATTTCAAGAGCTTTTTCACTAGCTTGATTGGATTGTTGAGTAATAACCTTCTTTGGGTGACCTATGGTTTGTTTAAAAAAGTTTGGTTGGATTCAGATTGATAATTAATAGTTTTTTGGTGGTCTTTTACTTTGAGGAGGAAAGCTGGGCATTTGGGGTTTCTTGCTGTGTGGTTTCTATCTGGGAGTTTTAGACGTTTACAATTTGGGCAATCGTATGTTTCTTCTTGGCAAGCTCTGCCGTTATGATTTGCACTACATTTGTAACATACCTCGTTTCCTGTGCAGTATTTTAGGACATGGCCAAAGTTGCAGCACTTGAAGCATAGTGCGATATTGAAATATTCTTGGGTGTAGATCTTGAGTAGATCAAAACTGAGATTTTGACTCCGAATTAGCCATTTGAAGATCTCAGGCGGAGTTTGAAGAATCCAATTCTCCCTGTTTGGATTTCTGCATATTCGTTTGGTGATGTATTTGAGTTTGTCATGGACATCTGGACCGAATGCCGCTGTTATGTCAGGGTTTTGATCCACCAGCTCGGCTATAAAGTTGGGTGGGTCATATCCTTTTCTGATGCCTGTGATCATAATATATGGATTGATAATATCGTTTTCTTTTAAATGAAAATTGTTTGTATCTTCCAGCATGTTCCTCAATTTTTTCTGTTGCGTTTGGTCGTGGCACTCTACCACTACACCACCACTGGCGAGTTCTCGGACGGTCTTGAAGGTCTCTTTGAAACCTTTGTTTTTCAGGCTTAGCTTAATTTCGTTAATAACGGCTTTCGGGTCTTTTTGGTCTTGCATTTTTATTAGTGTTTCGTGTTTTTTTGTGCTTTGTGGTGGGGTTTTCCAATCCTAGTGTTCAGTTTGGGTCGGCGAAGATTTTGAATAGTTGGACTGGGCTATCTCGCCATAGGTTTTGTGGCGCTTGGGGACTGGTACGATGTTTTTGACGCCGGGTTCCAGGTTTATACAGAAGGAGAGGATATTTCATTGGCGCTTATATGCCAAATGTTTTAAAACAAAGTTTTATTCAAATGTTTGCTGACGATACCTTATTATATATAAAGGGTAAAAATATTCTTGATTGTATAGACATTTTAAATTTTGAATTAAAAACTTTATCAAACTGGTTAAAGGTAAATAAATTAAAATTAAATGTTTCTAAAACAAAATTTATGGTTATTGGAAATAGCGTGATTAATACAGACATAAATATTTTTGTTGATGATGAAAAATTAGAAATTATAGACTCTTTTAAATATTTGGGAGTAATTTTAGATTCTAAGTTAAAATTTGAGTTACATTTTGAAAATCTGGTATCTAAAATTGGAAAAAAAATTAATTATTTAAAAAGAATTAGTCAAAATTTGAGTTTATTTTCACGAAAAACAATTTATAACACTATAATTTTACCTCATTTTTTATATTATTCAACTATTTTATACACAGCAAATGATGGGGTCTTTAATAGACTCCAAGTTTTGCAAAATAAAGCTATGCGTATAATTTTAAATGTGGATAAATATACGAAAATAAATTTAATGTTAAAGAAACTTCAGTGGTTAAATGTTAAAAATTTAGTATTTCTTTTCATTTGTACTTTTATTTTTAAAATACAACCTAACTTACTGCCTTCTCATTTGAAAGATTTTATAACTCAAAATTTTGAAAATCATAACTATTCAACCAGGTATAATAAAGATTTTTGTCTAGGTAGGGTATCAAAACATTTGACATATAAATCGGTTTTCTATAAAGGATTAAGTGAATATAATAACTTGAATATTTTAATTAAATCACAAACCTCTTTGAAAAATTTTAAAAAAATTATTGAAAAATTATTTATTTAAAAAACAAAATAGTGACTGATAAAATTTTTTACAGATGATATTGTTAAATTAGTTCAAATATTTTATATAACTTGTTAAATTGTAGCACATTGCTAAATAAATCTTGTTACTACTACTACTACTACCTACCTTCGACAGATAACATCTTATAACTAAACAACAATATTATGGGGGATGTAAAAATATTTTTTAATAAAATGGAACAGGTATTATAAAAAATATTTAATGAAAAAAAAACCATTTTTGTGGCAGGCGATTTTAATATTGATATTCTCAAAAAGGATAAAACCGGAACAGAGTTTGTGTCATTACTTAACTCGTTTAATTTATATTTTACAGTAAACGAAAACACACGAATAACAGCAACCACAGCAAGCTGTATTGACAATATATTTACAAATTTGGACTCGGCTAAAGCTATCGTCATAGAGAATTTTATCTCTGACCACACGGCACAAAAAATTATTTTTGAAACTCATTTAAAAAAGCCTAAACCTCTTCAATATAAACGTGTCTATTCAGAAGAAAGCAGAAATGAGTTTTTGTGCTGTTTAAAAGATCAAAATTGGACAGATGTATATGCATGCAACAAGAACGATGTAAACAATCAATGGGGAAAGTTTATGAACATCTACAAACTATATTTTAATCAATGTTTTCCTTTGAAGATATTACGGAAACAAAAAAGAAAAGTTGAAACAACCCCGGAACTGCAAAAATGTAAAAATATATTAGATATTCTTCTGACTCTGAGTAATCATGACGCCAAGTATAAAGATGCCTACATACAAGCAAAAAAAGAATATGACGTTAAACTAAAAACTACTCAAAGAAAAAATTACGAAGATCGCATCACAAACTCTGATAATAAGATGAAAAGTATGTGGGCAATAACTAAAGAAATCACTGGAAAAGTACATCATAATGACAACGGCATTCCAATGGATGAAAATGCGGAAGATATAGCCAATAAATACAATAAACATTTAGTGTCGGTGATTCCAAAAATGTTAAAAGACATAAATAGCTCTCAACGTTGTAATATAACACCTAACAAACAATCAATGTTCTTAAAGCCGGTTACCCCTGAAGAAATTTGTGAATTAGGTAGTCAAATTAAAAATAAACTTAGCAGTGGCGTCGATGAAATACCAACAAGTATTATAAAAAGCTCGGTAAATGAATTAAAACATATTTTATGTTTTATGATCAATAATTCATTTAGAATCGGAGTGTTTCCGGATGAATTAAAAGTAGCATTAATTAAACCACTGTTTAAAAAAGGCGATCCCCAGCAAATGGACAGTTATAGACCTATAAGTTTGTTGCCTGGATTTTCCAAATTATTTGAACTTGCCATGTATAAAAGACTAGTTAATTTTATAACCAGTTGCAAAACATTACATTATAACCAACATGGATTTTTAAAGGGAAAATCTACACAAACAGCAATTTATCAGTTTATTAAAACAATTTCGAAGTTCTTTGAAAATGGTGAAATTGCAATTGGCATGTTTTTGGATTTGACTAAGGCCTATGACTGTCTTAATAGGAAATTACTCATAAAAAAATTGGAAATGTATGGAGTAAGGGGGAATGCTCTGAAATGGCTGGAATCTTATCTTAATGGAAGAACACAAATAGTGGGCGTCACTAAGGACGGAGAGTCCTGCAAATCACAAATGTTGAACAGCGAGTATGGAATCGCTCAGGGTAGCATCTTGGGTCCACTCTTGTTTGTAATATATATTGATGATTTGTACTCCGAGGCAGATCAACCGTGTCAGACAATAATTAATTATGCGGATGACACAAACTTAATAACGGGTAGTAAAAATTTGTTTCAGCTATTGGCAGATAGTAATAACTTTTTTAATAGAGTAAAAAAATGGTTTACTGACAATAATCTAATCCTTAACTCAGATAAAACAAACATAATGCTTTTTAAAACAAAAAAATCAAGAGCTGAAAATATTACACACTTTGAAACCGCAGAAAATCGGCTAGATGTCTCTGAAAATGCAAAGTTTCTTGGGATTTATATTAACCAAAATCTAGACTGGTCTTTTCACATAAGCCAGCTATTGAGAAAGTTGAACTCAGTCTGCTATGGAGTGCGAGTTGTTGGTAGATACGTGAATGATAAAACCTTGAAGATTCTATACTTTGCAAACTTTGAGTCTGTTTTAAAATATGGTATAATTTTTTGGGGGAGACATACCCATGTGCAAAATATTTTTGTTTCGCAAAAAAGGGCACTAAGGGTAATTAAAAAAATGGAGTTCAATCAGTCCTGTCGAAATGTTTTTAAAGTAAACGGTATCATGACTGTGTATGCCTTATACATTTTTGAATGTCTTATGTTTTTGCGTAGAAACCAAACATTGTTTAATTCACAAAATAACATTCGATTCACAAGAACAGACAATTTCAGTTACCCCATACATCGCCTTCATAGTACAGAAACAAGCCCAGAATATATGTGTGTTAAATTATACAATAAGTTACCACTACGAATCAAACGCATCGATAGTCAACGCCTGTTTAAAATAGAAATTAAAAAACTTCTAATTCAGTTGGAACCCTATTCTCTGAACGATTATATAAATATGTAATAGATTAATTTATTGTTTATGAAAATTATATTTTGTATACCTAATAATAATTCGGAACTGTTTTTTGACGTCATTTCACTTTGTTATTTACTGTAACAAATTTGAAAATAAAGATTGTTTATGTTTATGTTTATGTTTATGTAATCATGTAGGTAGGTATCTCAAAATATTAGTTATGGGTTTGATACCTACCAATCTAAATGGTGGGTGAATGCTTCATTAGCCCTAAATCTTAAGTTACGTGTCTGTAATAAAAATTAAAAATAGCGCCCCTGGCTGTTGTTTATATGAAGAAAATTTTTTTAAAAATTAATATTTACATTTTACTTTTATCCTTTGTTTTCTTTTTTACCATAGTTTGTATTAGTTTCTTCTTAACAGCAACAACTTTCTTTGGTTTTTCAGAAGACTTTTCAGTTTTCTCGGTGTCTTCTTTTCTCCAAACTCTATTTAGCTTAGGTGCTCTCTTGGGTTTCAACTTGGTTTCCTCTGAAGTTAAATCTATGATTTCTACAATAATAAATATTGAAAGTTATAGGATTATTATATGGATTAGGCAAAAATTCCTAAAAACATCAAACACTTTGGGCCACAGCTGTACTTTTGTGTTAAAGTTAATAGGTACCTTGGTTAATACTTAATGTTGCATAACACTATCAAATGACACCCCACAGGTAAAGTGTGGTAAATGTCTTAGACATAATATGTGCTACTTATATAAAATACGAGAATTTAAAGTTGTAGGTATATAAATAAAATCGAGAATAAAATATTAAAATATGCACTTAAAAGGCCTGGCAGAAATAACACCATGAATGGGCACTTATATTCTTCTATTTATTTATTATCAAATATCTTTGCTGGGTTTGATACCAAAGCGATTAGCCGATAATTACTTAGGTCTTCTTTAAGAATATTAAGTGTAATTCCATCGCCAAACTTAAAATATCACCACTGTAGATGTACCTTTCAAATTGGAGTACCCACTCATTGCCGCCAGCTCTTTGTTTATCTCATCGTTATCAACATATGGCACTCTATGCTTTTTGGTAGAATCTTTAGGATTTATATAAGTTAATTTATGTTTCTTCACTATTTTCTCCCTAGTTCTCTTTTTAGGTGGGTCTGGCAAGTCTGGCTGAACTTCCAGGAGTTGAACTTGAGGTGCATTTGATTCAAACTAAAAATATAGTACTGACTTACACTCATTACACGGTATTCACATAAATTAAAAGCATTTTACTTTTTTGTTTACCTCATCTACCTAGGTAGGTACCTAGGTACTTTGTAATATATTTTAGATACTATGGCCTAGGTAGGAGAGCCTGGGGTAATAAGGTTAAAAAAATTGATGGCATGACTTTGAATCTAAATAATTTAAAAAATAGTAATGCTACCTATAGCTTTTCTTTGAAATATTCTTAGTGGTGTAAGTACATTTTGTGACTAAAAAGAAAAATTGACGAATACTAAACACTATTTTTTGTTCCAAAAAAATGCAAGATCTTATTAGCCAACTAGAAAGTTCTTATTACCCGGGTTGGGGTAATAAGAATTTATCCACTTTTGTTCTTTTTACCCTGAAAATCTTTTTTTATAATGTCTCGGCATTTCAGAGTCACTTTAACCATAAACTTTTAAGTTAATATGTAGAGCTTTGTCAATAGGTACTACATATTTATATGACAATAAATCATGGTTTAATTTAATCTTGATTTGATTTAATAATAAAAGGCACAAACCATTCCACCTTAAAAGTACTTATATATTTTTATGTCATACCAGTACATTATTGTGTTTTTATACCTTAGATACCATCTACATAATGGATTACTTTATGCCCGTGCCGGCATAAAGTACACATTATGGCCCGCGCGGGCATTAAGTGTTGCATTAAGTGTGCATCTTGTTCCATTTTTGATTTTTGACTTTGACACATTAAACATTTTAATACTGTTAAGGTAATGTCGTAGGTAAATAAAAAAAAATGGGTAAATCAAATTAAATTAAAAAAAATATTTATTATTTAAAACGAACTGGAAAATGAGTATAAAAGATATAGAAATAGTTTAAATAAGTTAATGGAGAAGCGAAAGAATGATTATTACAAGGCTCAAATAAACAAAAATCAAGGGAACATTAAAAAAATGTATGACATAATAAAAAATGCTACAAATGAAAGCATCTCTAAAGTAATTAATTTTAACATAAAAACTGATCTAGGTGCCGACTTTGAAGATGATTTCAGTATGGCAGAGCACTGTAATGATTATTTCTCAAATATTGGAATTGGCATGGAGGGCACGATTCCGATACCTAATGATCCTACTGATATCAACTTCTCACAACAGAATTCTATGTTTCTGACTCCAGTAAATAAAAATGAATTAATTAAGCATATTTCTTCTTTAAAAAGTAATAGTTCTCCAGGCATAGATAACATTACCTCTGACTTAATAAAACAAACACATCACCTAATTGTCAATCCATTACTTCATATAATTAACAGAATATTTGTAACTGGAATCGTGCCTGCTCATTTCAAATTGTCTGTCATAACTCCGATTCATAAAAGTGGTAAAAAGACACTGATAAGTAATTATCGACCTATAAGCTTGGTGAGTACTTTGGCGAAACTGTTTGAAAAATGCGTGAAAGATAGACTGTTTGTGTTTTTAAGGGAGAATGGGATTTTATCTGAAAATCAGTACGGTTTTTTGCCGGGCTGTAGTACGGAAGACGCCTTGTATAGTTTAACATCGGAAATTACGAATAACCTAAATAACGGTAAAAAATGTGCCGCAGTCTTTATGGACCTGGCAAAAGCATTTGACACGGTTCAACATGATAAACTTCTTGATGTTCTATGGAAATATGGAGTTAGGGGAACCGTGTGGAGGTTGCTTCAAAATTACCTTGCAAATAGATATCAAATTGTGAAAATCAATAACGTGTTAAGTAGTAAGCAGGCTATAAGGATTGGGGTGCCACAGGGAACTGTTCTCGGTCCAATTTTATTTATAATTTATATAAATTGTATGCTATCACTCGAAGTGGGTGGATCAATAATATCTTATGCTGATGATACCGTCCTGGTTTTCAGGGGTGACACTTGGCTGGAGGTGAAAGACAAAATGACTAATGGTTTATTTATGATCAAAAATTGGCTGGAAACTTTCAGATTGTCACTTAACCTGGCAAAAACAAATTATATTGCATTTTCTTTGACAAGCGCAAACAGGCCTGATTTCACAAATGTCGAAATCAATCAACAACAAATACATGAAGTATCACAGACAAAATATCTGGGGATTATAATAGACAAATTTCTAAAATGGCGCCCGCATATTGAATATCTCTCAAATAAAATTCGCTACATGGTTCATAAATTCTATATCCTAAGAGAAATTTTAAATAGTAAAAATCTAGTTCTCATTTATAAAAGTCTTGTGGAATCTTTGATTCGATATGGAATCTTGGTCTGGGGGGGTCTATATGATAATGCGCTCTACCGTTTGAATATCGTTCAAAAATTTATTTTAAAAATTATGTTTAGACGAGATAGATTATATCCCACAGAATTATTGTTCTCAAGTGAGGTCTGTAATGTAAGAACTATGTATATGGTCAGTGTGTCAGCGTTTGTACATAGAAATAAGTCTTTAGAAAATACTGTAAATCATCGTTATTTTACACGTGCTAAAATGAATAATGATGTAATTATTCCAGTAAACAAAAATAACATTAATTTAAAGAGTGTCGCATATCTGGGTCCTAAAATATATAATATGCTTCCGGGAACATTAAAAACTATAAACAACATACGTAAATTTAAGATAGAGTGTAAAAATGTAATATGGAGGGAATATAATAACCTTAAAATTATTTTTGAATAATATCTATTATCTACTCTTGTCACTTTACCGAATAAAACTATACTACAGGGCATATATTTTCAGAAATCTAATGTACATTACATTTTAACTACATTTTAATTACCGCTAATTTTATTAGTAGTTATGTGGTGCATACAAGTAATTTCATTACTTAGGCACCATTGTATCATATTTGTGTCGTACAAAATCATTTAGAGAATGTTTAATATGTGTAACTATTGCAGATACTTACTTAGTTTTATAGTTTTATAGCTTGCCTAAAATGTTTAAGTCATGTTTAAGTCATTATTGAATATTTATATTTTTACTATTTTTACACTTTAAGATTAAGTAGTAAGATATTATAATTTGTATTTTATACACATGTATTATGATAAATAAATAAATAAATAAATAAATAAACTAGACTGGGTACATATCGCTAATCGTCAGCCGAGAGTGCATCTAATATTAGTACTAAAAAGATTTACAAAAATTTACAATAAAAAAATACTTTTCTTTTCTTTTTTTCTATTTACTATTGCTTTTTTTGCCTCACCTTCCTGCGGAACGTGAAGGAAAAACATATCGCCAAATTGTCATTATAACAACTGACTAAAACTACACAATGGTGCAAAATTTCCGTTTTCTCGTATAGGTAGGTAGTTTTCTGAGACGGCGCCGTATAGGTGCTCTTTAAACTCGCACACCTTTGTGCAATGTGGGATATACTTTTCATATTTGCTCTATAAAAATATATAAGTATTCAATCGATTAAAACATAAGCAAAAAATTATTCTTACATGGAAGCTATCAATTATCAGCTAATAAATTTGTAGAAATATTATTGTGCCGAGCCCTTCGGGCACGGCACTGTTCTAGTTCGTTCGTTTAATTATACGAGAGCTGTCACTTTGACAGGTAAGTGTCATTTTTTTTTAGCTTTTTCGTAGCGAGGGTTATAGCTGTAAGAATTCGAAATTAAAAAATTTTCAGGTACCTAAATAAGAATGTTTTATACGACAGCTGTCAAATTTTGACAGGTAAGTTAAAATTTCTTTTTTTAGATTTTTCGTAGCGAGATTTGTAGCTGTAAGAATCCTAAATGAAAAATTTTTCAGTTCCCAAATAACAAAGTTATATACGACAGCTGTCATTTTGACAGGTAAATTGCAAGTTTTTTTTAAGCTTTTCTTGTATCTAGGATTATAACTGTAAGAATTCGAAATTTAAAAAAAATTCAGTACCTAAATAACAAAGTTCTATACAACAGCTGTCAGATTTTGACAGGTAAGTGTCAATTTTTTTTTAGCTTTTTCGTAGCGACGGTTATAGCTGTAAGAATCCCAAATTTTAAAAAAATTCAGTACCTAGATAACAAAGTTCTATACGACAGCTGTCAAATTATATATACTTAAATAGTAATTCTTATGTTTTATAATTTGCTACCATTTCTATGCTGTTTAGGTATAGAACAATATATTTGAAAAAAGTAGTATTTGAGATGACCTAAACGATTATCCAAACCAATATTATATCGGACGCACCCAATTCGATTTATTAACGATCAAATATGACCCTACATTAATTTTAAAAAAATCAAAAAAATTACTTCCCAACTTTCGATCGCGTTCGCAAACAACAGTGTTTTGTAGCCCAACGTCGTCTACATGTCAAAAAAGTTTAAATCGATTAAAATGATTTTTGCCACCTGTATCGCCCTACAACGAAAAAAAACATATTTTTTAACTTTGACTTTAATAACTTTTTTCCGGTACACCCTGTATATTTGAAATTGTTCCCAGAACGTGCCCCGACTATTCCTCTCTACGTCCAGAAAGTTTGAATTGTTTTGCTCTAACCGTTTCCGAAAAAAAAATTCGCGAATATCGAAATGTCGAATAACCTTCTACCACGTGGCGACGGATAATCAATGTCGAAACGCCATCTTTAAAATCGAGATTACAACCATTTCTGAAATATTTTGAGCAAATATTTTGGTCAGGAAAATTAGAAGAAGGTTCAAGGTAGATATTCCACCCGATTTAAAATCTGGAAATGTTCTTATTATTCTAGCAAGTCACGCTGAAAACACCCATTTTTCGCCATTTTTGACAGCCGGATTTTTAGAATTAATTTAATTTAGATACATAAATATCAAGGCACTCTTAGTCAAAAGTGAATGGTGTTAGAATTTGTAAAGTTTGCCTGTTTCCGCACCCAAAAAAGCGACTTTTCTCAATTTTGCGAATATATTTTAATGATTTTGAATATGTAGAGGTGTTGCGAAGTAATCAGCGCATTTTTTGAGAAAAAAATAAAACGGTTTTGTTAAAAATTGAATAAGCTACAGTCGATATAGTAAAAAAAAAGCTGCCGTTTTTTCCGTATTAAAGATAAAGAAACCAAAAAATATCTCTTAAATACAATTTGACGAGCTCTATCCGCTAAAGTTTACAACGTTTCGATCAAAAGTCGTTTTCAGTACGAAAAAAAATAAAAACCGTGAAAAAATCAGGCCTAACTTTATGATTTCCACTTTCTTACAATTTTCGGCAATTTCCATTCCAGTTAGGTATAGAACGATATATTGGAAAAAGGTAGTTTTTGAGATGGCCTAACCGATTATCCAAACCGCATGTCGATCGAATGCACCCAATTCAACTTATTAGCGATCCAAGAGGTACCATTTTGGACCAAATTTTGACTTTTAAAAAATTTAAAAAATTATTTCCAAACTTTCGATCGCGCTCACAAACAATAGGGTTCTGTAGCCCACGGTCGCCTACGCGTCGAAAAAGGTTAAATCGAAAAAACTAATTTTTGTGGCCTGTATCGAATTTCAACGAGATCCCGATATTTCTCGACTTTGACGTTTAATAACTTTTTTCCGGCACACCCTGTATATTCCAAATTTTTACACAACGTACCCCCACTATTTCTCTGTAAACCCAAAAAGTTTCAATCGTCCCACTCTAACCGTTTCCGAGAAAAATAATCGCAAATGTGAAAATGTCGAAAGTGACGACGCCGACAACATACGCACATTATTTTTACCGAAGCGCCTATATAGGCGGAGTATCAAGAGCAGTCAGGATTGTCGTGATTTCGCGCCGAAGCGCCGTATAACATATCGCGTGTTTGCGCGATATGTAATAAACTGGTATGACATAAAAATATATACCCTCGGGCGACTTACGAACCCTCGGGCCAGAGGCCCTCGGCTTTGTAAGAGTGTCGCCCTCAGGGCATAATCATCTACTTAGTACCCGTGATACATAAATAACTATTATATTAGCTGCTACGGAAATTTAAAGAGCCAAAAACAATAATCTTAAAAACAATAGAGCAGTATGAATTATTTTGACTATACATTTGGTTGTATAAACTCGAGTATAAACTATTTTTGTTATATTTTTAAAACCATTTATAGGAGTTTTTTTAAATGTTGGCTTGAGTACTTAGTCCGTTACTTTGTGATATTGCATATTAACAAAAACAATATATACTTATATGAATAATTAACTTTGTTATAGGTAATGTCACTTTATTTTTAAAAAAATTTTGGCGACTGCAGTTTTGTAGTACCTACTACTCGAGCTACTACTACATTATCAAACTGAATTTGGCGTTTTCTTAGCTGAAATGTTTGAGCCTTCTTATTACCCCAAGTTCTCATTACCTCAGGCTCCCCTACTTAGTAATCTATAAAATATAGTTTTTGTATTTTAATAAATTTACAGGTTCAGGACCGGAAATATCTTACCTGATGTCCGAATAAATAAATATTATATTTTATAACTTTACTTACTGGTTCTACAATAAACGTTTCTCCTTCATAGTCACCACCATGTGCTAGACAATCCAAATAGTCTTGTTCACTTGTGTATTCCACAACAATCACATGCTGCTTCTGCTTAAATATCATTCTCTTTACTTTACCAAATTGGCGAAAATATTCTTTACACATAGTCTTCTCCAAATCAAATTCTACAGGATAGTTTGAGCACCTACAAGGACAGAAAATATTATGTGCTTGTTTGAAAAAGTTTTAAGTAGGTATGTTAAAATAAAATGCAGAAAGAGTCTATCGATTCTGAACCTTACAGGCACTTAAATAATAATTACACCCCAAAATATCCGGAGACATCTTCAATTTTGGCAGTGTAGCCCTTTTTATTTTCCTAAGCTTAATTATTCTCGTTACAATTTTTGTTACTAATTACCATTTATATAATTATAATAGGATAATACAATACTAAATATTTGGGCAATTTAAATAGGATTATATTTATACCTACAACAAAAATTAGTTTATAAGTATTGCCTGCTCGGGTACTTACGCAATTTTAAACGTTTTCGCTTCATTTAGAGCCGATGGTGTAACTTCTTCAGACTCTGCCTCCATTTCTGATTTATTTCAGATTTCAGCAAATAAAAACACGGCCGTTCTTTCTTTCTTTTCTGTTTAAAAATATAAAACAGTTCAAATCAAATGAGTTATTAGTTATGTCTTGTCTTGTTCTTAATGGCTCTGCTCCCTGGGGGCAATTTGCCAGCACATTAGGGGTGATCGAGATGTTGTCTGGTATGTACCATATCACGACCACTGACTTTTCTTCTTCGCGTACAATGCGGTTTGGACTGCTTAACTGCTGTTTTAGGGGACTGGAGGTTTAGTTAACGAACACAACATAGGACACCATCTACAAATGGGAAGGGGTCAGGGAGTTAGACATGACAGCGCTTGGTGAGTTGAACCTAAGTTCTAGGCAATATATATTTTCTTATTTCCTGAAGTCATTGGAATAACGCGATTGGCCAACGTAATCTCAAAAGAAATTATAAAATAAACAATAAAGGTTTTTTTTTTTTTTTTTTTTTTTTTTTTTTTTTTAATTTAATTTTATTACGGTTAATAAACTGCATCTTTACTTTAATAGTCTTTTTATTCTTGGGTCCATTTTTATTTTAATTTTATTTTTAAACCTCCTTTTAAAATGGAGAGTCTAGCTCCATTTGCGGAGTTTGTGGAGTTTGTGGGGCGGCGTAATTTAGGTGTGTTAGCATTAGGTCAAGTATTTTATGTTGTTGGTCTTCTGAAATGTTTGAAAATAATTTATAAATGTTAGTCACTGGATCATTATCATGAATATTTTGCTGGGCACTACTAGGCATGTTGGTTATTTGAGAAACATTACTTGGGCCGCTTGCAGGATTACTTGGGCCGCTTGCAGGTAGGAAATGGTCG
Source organism: Polydrusus pterygomalis (assembly GCA_963969555.1). Taxonomy (NCBI): domain Eukaryota; kingdom Metazoa; phylum Arthropoda; class Insecta; order Coleoptera; family Curculionidae; genus Polydrusus; species Polydrusus pterygomalis. The sequence goes on along the minus strand of OZ018381.1, from coordinate 2,337,293 downwards.
GATTGGGACAGGTTTGGTCTCGACTTAGGAAAGTGTGCTGTGTGCTATATCTATTAGCGGTTTTCATTTGATTTGTTGTTCTTTTGGTTTAAATTTTGGTTATTTCGGGTCAAATGAGTTAAATCCTTTGTTAAATCCAATTATCACAGAAAAATAAAGGGTTTAACAATTATTAACTGTCAAAAGTATCAAACTGTTTCTTGTCAAAACTAGCGGTTTTCTTTTGGTTAACAGATGATATATAGGCAACCAGTTAATATGTTGCCTGTAAGATTATTGTAAACAACGTTAGAGACTTTTTGCATCATTTATCGTTATCGTTACGGATAAGTGGGGGGAACTAACGGACGGAAGACAGAGCGCGCAACTCGCTTGTCTATGCGGAAGACAAAGCCATAGCGAAAACGGAACACATGCGTAATGACCATTTTCAATGACCAAATCGGAAATAAAGTTGGCATTCATCATTATTATAGTTTTCTAAATTGAAATTTTCATACAACTGTGCTCGATACTGAATGTCCTGGCGATCAAGCACCTCCAAAGGGCCGGAATCACTGGATGAGTCCAATAAAAGCAACCTTTCGTCTATCATGATGTTTTAGAATTTTGGGTACTAGAAAATTAAAACCAAGCAAAAAAGATAGCACAAAACGTATAATATGAAAATATGAACACAAACCATCAAAGATAGGTTATGTTATATTTGTTATGTTTACTGTCGAATTCGACTTAAGCGAATTGAACGAAAACTATTTTTACGATCTGTCAAATAGCGGCTTCGTATTCGTATTCGTTATGGTTAACCGTTTAAATTTGCCAATACAACGAAAACTCTCTATGATTTTAGCTCCGTTATGGTTAACTTTATTAAACATAACGAGTATAGCGCCACTGTTAAAACCAGAGATTTTGCAGCGCCTATACGATCTGTCTGTAGTTATTAATTTGGCGCCGACGCACCTAAACAAAATAAAATACCTAACCAAGCCAGCCTTTTATTAAAAGGTCTACATGATCTTTTAATGATTTGATTGAAAAGTCTTTATGGCATAAAATAAATCAATTTTCTTTGATATCTGCCCACACAGCTATGTTTTCAAAAGGGTTTTGCCCTGCAACGTCTCGAAGGAGATTTAAATCATCTTCTTCAGTAAAACGAAGTCTTCGTTTTATAGGCATAAGGATATTTCTGGGTAGTGGTATTTGCATACAAATGAATAACCTGAGAAAGACACACCCTAAAAAAAAAGAACAAAGACCACCCTTCACTCTCGGTACATTAACTTAAAGAACAAAAAAGTATAAGCAATTAATTTGACGAAAAACAGTGCCATTTAATTTCGTAAACAACACCAAAAGCAGGTGTGCCAGATTGAGTCAAGTGTATAAATCCGTAAATATATAAAAAAAAGAAAAATCTACCCAGTACCCAGGTCCATTTGATTTCTTTCAAAGAATCCACTTTTTTTATTATCATCGTTTATTGGCATGTAAAGCTACTATTTGCTTTGGATTTTTTTTAATTGCTTTATCACCATTTTGATTCATAGCAATGATGCTTCATAACTTTTGTATGTTCCGGCAACCATGCAGTTTAAGCATAACCATAAGGATAACGATAAGCTCTTCCTTAAGGAGTACACGCATTGAATCGACTCGGACCGGTCAACTCCGGAAAAGAGCAGTCGGAATAGCAAACATCATGGGGTCGAGTTGACCGAGCCGAGTCGACCGGTCCGACGCAGTGCGCGGCGCGGGGTCTAATCTAATTACATGAATATGAAAACTGCCGACTGCTCTTTTCCTAGTCGACCGGTCCGAGTCGATTATGGTTATTAACCATAGCGGATCACCTTTCTGACATTGCGCATGCTCAGAATAACCATAACCACAAAAGAATGACGAAGAGGTGCAAAAAGTATCTGTTGATTCCGTGTTTCTTAAGTTAAGTATCGTCAAGCAAGCTTAAGTATCGTCAAGCAAAGGGGGGGGGGGAGTCTTGGCTGAGCCGAGTTCAAATTTTAAAAGAAACGCTCAACTAGTTGCCTTTCTTAAGCTATTAAAAACTATATATAAACATGTATAGAGAATTCAGAAAATGCAAGGTTCTACACAAAACTTTGACAAATATACAAATTGTCCTAGCAAACATCACACAAAAAACCATGCTTCTTTGTCGTGTGCTTTTGACGTATAACTACCCGTCTTTCCCAAATACACGGTTCGATGTACATAAAAGCCGAAATCCACAAAAAAATACTTCTATTTACCAAAAAACGATTTTTAGTTTTAGTCGTTTGAACAAAATTGAATGGTGTTGGAAATTAAATAATAAAAATCATAAATATATAAGCTAGCGGCACGGTAATATATGATATGTTTTTGCCGTCCGATACGTTCTTCCGCTTGCTTCGAAATATTAAAAAAACACTGACTAACAAAAACGTATACCTAGGTGGCAAGATTTTATTTTGATTAACAATATTGATAATAAAAGGCACTATAACAAAATTAAGAAATTATATTCATGTAACAATTTGGGAAATAAAGAGATTATTATATCAACGTGTATGTATAATATGTTTTCTCTATTCCTAGATGCTACAAATCCGAGGCAACCAGTGTTGCCATCTGGGTAAATTTTGTACATTTTTTAAAAATTTAATTAACATTTTATGAAATATTATGAAATGCGAATTGGATTTTTTTTAAAATGCTCTGCTAACAACGAACAAACCGATTGCCGATATACCTTTTTGTCCATAAGGAAGGCAGCCAACAGCAAAGAGGACATCAACGGCGAGACGCTCGTGTTTCGGAGTGCCAATATATAACCGGGTTGTTCCTACGATTTTTTAAATTGCGCATCAACTGACAGCAAAATTGTGCATATTGGGCTCAGATTGTGCATTTCTAGAATTTCCACTATGTAAAAACTCGAGGGTGTTCAAGATTTAAGAAGAAAGTAAAAAAAAAAACATCAGGTGTTATTACTTATTATAAAAAAAAAACACATTTTATTTTAGGTATGTTTATAAACTATTATTAGCTATATTACCTACCTACCTACCTTTCTAATTTCTTCATTATTACATTACCAACCGCCAATATACAATATCTATACAAAAACACAACCATAAAAATAATCGTTCACTTGATCACCCACGCGTTTGCTTTTGTTGTCGATTTATATATGACCAAAGTCAAAGTCAGGCCTGGTCAAAGTACCAAAGCAAAGGGGTGTAGGGGTGATCTCTTTGTCTAACACGTTTTAATAATTCATTAATAATCAATATTACGTATTCGCTTGTTTCGCGAGATTTGGCAACAGAGAAAAATCCCCATTCAAGCACAAAATAATGCACTTGCTGCACTTGTCGCCTTTGTCTAATGCACTAAAATACTGCTGTTCAATAATGCGACGTTGTCGCAGTTACAAAACAAAAGAAAATAATTTCGGTATAAAGGTTTTCCTTGTAAGAACCCTAAGCAATTATGTTTGCTATCTGTCGCCAAAGGGTTGATTGTGCATATTTTGTCTAGGGGGTGCACATTGTGCATATTCACTCTAAATTGGGCAAAATATGCACAATTGTGCACTCAGGAACACCCCTGAATATAACCTCTTTACTGAATCCGAATCGGAATCAATGAATCATAGGCTAGGGATGTTACGGAATAGCTTTATCTCGTACCTAGTTGGACCTGTACCTATTCCAAACCCGAACCTATTCCAAATACCTATTACAGGTCCAAACTATTCCAGGTCAAACCTAAACGCCGCTCCGCCGATTGGCGCTATTCCGGCTGCATGGCGGTGTTCGAATTAAATTTCGTTATAAATTTTTGTAACAGATTTAATATTTTTCGCACCAGACTTTTTCGGAAGATTTGATTGTAACGGAGGCCTATTTAAAGAAACATGAATAATAGGCAGGGCGGCAGGCAGGCATAACATCATATATATGTTGCCTTTTTAACTAATTCCTCATTGCTGGTTGCATATCCTACATTAAATACGCTATATTTTGTTGCCCAATAAATTATTACAATATTTTTAGAAATATTTATTATTTTTTACTATTTCCCTTGATCTTTATTTAGTAATATTATTTTAATTATTGCAATGTGCTTGTAACGGCAACGTTTAAAATTCTTAACTGCCAATTCGCCATATTATATGAATTTAAAGCAAAACCTGTAGCCGTTCCATTCCTTATATCGTACCTGTACCTGACAACTTGAAAAAGGAATAACAATGGGCGCATTCATCTGACGAAGCCGTGGCGGAGCTGCTCCCGGTAGCACAACTAAGGTTACCGATACGTTTCGTGAACGTGGTTTCGTAAATTACTAACGTTTGACAGATGAATTGATATTTACCTATGGCCATTCTCTGATGAAAACTTTCATTTGCCGTAATAAGATAAGTTTTATTTTGATGACAGTACTCCATTTCGTACTGCTCGTCCATAAAACAATGGTCGTCGTTCGCCATTACGTGCAGACACAGAAAAATAAATATGTATGAAAACAAAACATAACCTTAATTTTGTGTATTACTATCGCTATCCTTTTAAAATTTCTTTGTTCTCTATTTACTTCACAGCCGCTACCGATATATAGCGCATTTTAAAAGGGCTACCCAAAATGGCGTCCGCTCCAGAACGTGTTGGCGTTGTAGCGCAATTGTAGCTGTTCCTTTAAGTAACAGTTCCACAACTGTTTCGTCAGATGAATGCGCCCAATGAAACCAGAGAATCAAACATGTGACAGTGCCAACGGACCTGGAATAGGTACCTGGTAATAGGTAATAGGTACGCGGAATAGGCAGATGATACCTATTCCAAAAGAACAGGTCCAGTTCCACTGTAACACCCCTATCATAGGCAATTTACTTTATCGGAATACACAAATGTCACTAATTCAGTTTTATCGTATTATTGATCTGTATAGGTTGTTCTTGTTTATTTTATATGAATGAGAACGAGACTACTCACTCTGAGGTTTTTCTGAAAATCAGTTATGTCATGTATTGATCTAACCTCAAAACTTTTTAAACACTTCAAAATATTAAAATCATAATTTTTGAGACTTTAACAAATTTTCGTCGTTTTTGTTGCAAAAACATGGCAAAATGGATCAAAACAACCCAGAAGAACTTGGCTTGAATACACGAGATGCTTTAAATAAACTCTACGTTGAGATTGAGTCAGTTTTACAGCAATTTAAACATTCACAAAAGTCTAGGTAACTTTTAGTTTTTAGCAGTCATAACTAGTATTGTGCAGCTTCTCATAAATAAGTATTAGTCTATTATTAGGGCTTTCTGATAATAATTTATTAATTGGCAAATATAAAAATATATCTAGGTATATCAACTCCCTCAAACATCTGGATAAAATAGCAAATATTATATTTAAAAGTGTATAGTAATAAAGGAACTTCTTTGTATCCTGTTCTTTACGAGGCTTCTATCAACCCCTAATTGTTAAATTAGACCAATAAATTTAATCATTACTTACCTGCCTACCTTATATTATACTGTAGAGATGGGGTTATCTGTAAATTTAATGAATAAATTGACCAGTTTTAAATTAAGACCCAATAATATAGCTAGGATGTCCTTTGCACTCACAACATTATTATTTACACCCACCCACAAGTAAAATGTCTCGTAAAATGCTGAACCTAATATGCCCAGTAAATAGATCTGCTGTGACCCTTTCTAAATCTGATTGATACCAACCATTTACAGAAAAACCAAAAACTGGGCATGGATTAGGGATACACTAAGTCCGAGAAGCAAGCATACTTCTATAGATTGGCTCTCCGCTGCTTTTCAATTATGGGCTTCCTTGGCTCTTATTTTGGGTTATTGCTTGGATGGGGACAATGTGGAGTTTTACGAGGCTTTAATAATTTTTTTCCTATTGGTTATTAATTTGTCTGTGGAACTTTATGACAATAAGCTAAGGCACAATGAGGTAAGTTTGCAAGATTTTTAATACATTTTATGCATAAGGAGGTAGGGGACTAGGGGATAGTTGATCACAGTTTTATATATTTCATTGTAAAATTCCAAATATGTTTAATCTAATTGAACAAAGGTAAACATATAACTGTACCACTATTTATCTATATAGTTTTAAAAATTTAAAACCCTTTTAAAGTTTTTAAGTAAAAAAATTAATCGTTTTTTAATTTAATGCATATGTATCAAGTATCCCCACTATGTGGGTTACTTGATTATAGGGTAAGGGAGACTTGATCACTTGTTAAATACATAATAAAACCTACTTACAAAGCAAAAAATAATGTATTTCCTAATAAGAACACTTTACAAAAAACAATGTAAGCCATTTCAAATACATCAATCTTTTTCTGAAATGTGTAATAAACTCGTTCTCCTTTTAAAATAATGTTAGGATCCGGGGTTATGCCAATAATGTCTTCAAACTTTACGTCACTGGTGTCTGATTCGACAATTGAAAACATTTTTTTGGTTTCGTCTCTATGCATTTTAATGAAGTCACTGTAAATTCACCATCCTCATGGTCAATGGAATTCACCACGCACAGATATTTATAGATAGATGATAGTCGTCTTCCTGCTTTAAAAACTGCAATTACAAATTTTCCAACTTTTAAATTATCAACATTCACGGAAGTGAGTTCTGCATAGTCTTCTTCAACTTCATTTATCGAGTCATCTGACTCTCTAAATAAAATTTCTGAATCATCTAAAGAAGATGAAGATGACACAAGAATTTTTTTTTAAATTTTTCTACTTTTGTTTTTTTTTGTTAAAAGTGTTTTATTTGCATTTTCCATTTGGTGCCTCTTTTTTTCTTGGCTTTGTACATTCTTTGCGTTTATAAAACCGCGGCATCTAAAAGGAAAAATGGAATTTGACAATTGCTAGTTTGAAAAAACAATGTTAGTGACTATGATCAAATATCCCATGTTGTGATCATGTATCCCCACATTGTCGGTACTCAAGTATCCCTGAAAGAACCTAATTCAAATAAAAATAAATTTCAACTTACTATTTAAATGTAGAATAACTTCAATATGTGTGTCAAAACCACTGTTAGACAACACTTATTTTAAAATTTAAACAACTAGAATATGTTCAATAACAAATGAGATATGATAAAAAAAACTAGGAGCACATTTATTTACTTTTCACTATGTAAAACCAACGGCGAACTGCACCGCGTCTTAACAGAAAAATGGCGGTTGCTGATGAAGATCTATAGGGTTGACAGATTGTTACTTTTTACTCTGAAAGATATAAATCTCTAAAAGGGATCAGAGTTTTGAATAATTTCAATGTGATCAAGTATCCCTAGTGATCAACTACCCCCCTAGTTCCCCTACCTACTAATTAAGAAAACTTGAGAAAATGTTTTTCTTAGGTAAAGTGTAAAATTCTGTTAAAGGTAATGGCAGTGGCAGCCTGTGAGGTAGAGCCACAGCGCCATGGTCTTACCTGCCATTCGCGTACAATTTATATTCTAATTTCAAAAATAGTTAGCAAAGCATATCGGTCCGTCGGTCCCGCTTTATCAAAGCGATTATGAGTAAATCCGTAACCTAGCCTAGCTCAGCATGACCTGAGACCTGTATCCACGCCGTTTTCGTCAAATTGCAGTGATCAATAATAGGTAGGTACCTAACTTTTTAGGAGCCAGGCGTCCAAGACGCTCACCAGTGGAAATTGTTCAGTCAGTTGCTGTGCGCGTGTCCGCCTGGCCATGCGGTGGTTCGATTTAGTTGTTGGTTCGTACGTCGCGAATGCGTGTTCTTTTACTTTTTTCGAGTTTATTAACAAAGTATGTACAGGGTCTTCCAACGAGGACTGAACAGGGGCTCATTTTTGAGCCTCTTGTATGTAAAGAAAAATTCAAAATAGCCAATTGATGTACTTTTTCCTGCAGAATTCGAAAATGAAACCAAAAATTTATTTGAACCAGAAACAAAAGAGTTACGATATGGATAAGGTGTTTTTTAAATGGAACATAGCTTTTTTTATACGATTTTTGGAATGAGTGATTTTTTTTTTGTCCGTTCTGATTAAAATACTTATTTAATATTGTGACAGCTATTTTTATTAAATTTTAATGTTTTATCCAGTATAATTTAACTTTAACCTGTTTGAAACATACACTAGGTAATAAAGGTATAATCACCTTTGAATCCTTCAAAGTCAAAAAATTTTATAAATTTACTATAATATTGCCGAAATGAAATATGCATTAGATGAGAGATTGCAGATTGTTATCTTGTTCTACAAATGCCAAGAAAATGCAAGAGAAGCATTTGTAGAACAAGATAACAATCTGCAATCTCTCATCTAATGCATATTTCATTTCGGCAATATTATAGTAAATTTGTAAAATTTTTTGACTTTGAAGGATTCAAAGGTGATTATACCTTTATTACCTAGTGTATGTTTCAAACAGGTTAAAGTTAAATTATACTGGATAAAACATTAAAATTTAATAAAAATAGCTGTCACAATATTAAATATTTTAATCAGAATGGACAAAAAAAAATCACTCGTTCCAAAAATTGTATAAAAAAAGCTATGTTCCATTTAAAAAACACCTTATCCATATCGTAACTCTTTTGTTTCTGGTTCAAATAAATTTTTGGTTCCATTTTTCAATTCTGCAGGAAAAAGTACATCGATTGGCTATTTTGGATTTTTCTTTAAATACAAGGAAGCTCAAAAATGAGCCCCTGTTCAGTCCTCGTTGGAAGACCCTGTACCCACCTAGTTTTCTGTCTAACCTTTCATAATTTTAAGTTTTTAATGGACAATCCGTTTTCTATCTATAATGTGTTTGGAACAAAAATTGGAAATTAAGAACTTAGGGCTACCGTTACCCGATTTAAAAATGGAAAAACTCGGGGAGGACAAAAAGTGGGTGTGCTGAAATTTAATAAGAATATTTAAACAAAAAATGTTGGGTGTGCGGTTGTGACGTATTTAATAGACTATTTTGTGTGTCTGTCAAAAACCTTTATTTCATTAAAAAAAAAAAAAATTAAGTAATGAAATAAGTAAAAAATTGCTGCTTTTTTATTTCGATATTTTGTATAAGACAAGTGGTAAGACTTAAACCTTAAAAAACCTCTAATTTTACTAAAATATATTTTAGATTCCCACCAGAGTCCAGATGGTCCTTGACAAAATGAAAATGGAAATAAACAATGTAGACTGGAAGCCCGAATACTATCCAAATCTGTATACTCCGTTTTCACCATGTATAACCATGCAGTGGACATACAGGGATGGCAGACTCACGAATTTGCCTTGGGCCCTTTTGGTGAAAGATGACATTATTTTAGGTGAGGTTATAATTAGGCCTGGGCAAAAATTCGATATATCGATAAACGATATCTAAAAAATAAAATATCGATATATCGATATTATCGATTAGAGTCTCCCCTTGAAATGAAGGTACGGAGTTTTAAAGGGCACATAAGACAATATTGATATACAGTGTCACCAGTAAAGTCCGCATCATATGGGATTTTTTTTTATTAATAGCTTTATTTACAAAATCAAAATTGGGCTATTAAAATTTGGTCGCATGTGATGCAAATTTTATCGATATATCGACTATATCGATATTTTTTTAAATATCGATATTCGATATTGGAATTTCAATATCGCCCAGCCCTAGTTGCCCTATTGATGGAAATGCAGGAAACCGACCGGACACCATGATTGATGGAAATGCAGGAAACCGACCGACCACTTATTATATTTTTAGAGCCTAATAATAAAAGCATGTGATGAGGTGAAAAACAGCTAAATTAGCAATCGTAAAAGCAATATTTTGACTGGACATAATTTTCCGATGTTTTTTGGAATCTGAACTCTGTGAATCATGAATTTCCTTAAGCATATTTTGTAATGTTTTTAGGTACCTACTCACATTTTATTTTAAAGTTTGTTTTTAAAAAAAATATGTTTTTTAGTAAGACCTGGACAAACGAGTCCAGGATATTGTGAATCATTGGATAAGCAGACTGAGTACCCCATCTTGCATGCAAAAGAAATATTTGCTCCTTCTCTGCAAAACGCCAATGAAATTTTTAGTGCGCCCAAGTCAAGAAAACCTTTAGACGCTCGGAAATATAGGTAATGTATTTTTTCTTTTTACCACACACCTTCTCAAAAAACAATTCTGGCAGGGATGGTATGCTAAGATAAAAGAAAAATTGTGGTACTTGCTGACACTTGGGTTCAATTGTGCTACATTTTTTTAGGTTACACAAATAAGGACCACCCCACAATGTCATTATTTAAACTTTTAGTTTGCTTTGCTGGATAGGTATGAAATAGCACCTGATTAAGTAGTCTTATACTTGTACAGGGTGTCCAGTTTTCGACACTTTTGACGGGTATCTCAGTTATTAGTACAGATAGAATGATGCGGTTTTCCCAAACCTGTGTCACTTTTTTGTGAAACAAACGATGCCCTTAACGGATTTATCATGACCATCTTGGTTTGTGAGATACAGGGCGAAATTGAAAACGGTGCATTTTTAGACACCCCTTGTATTTTAGTTATCTTATACCTTATCGAAAATATAAGAACGGGGTGTTATACAGTTTTTTACGAAGAATGCAGTGGCGTAGTTAGTATTTTTTCAGGTGTCCCCATTTTTGAGAAATATACCAAAGTTATGTTTTTTTAAATGGAACGCCCTGTATATTTTTTGATATTTGCATTCTGCTTGCCGAGAGCTTTCCAAAAATATATAATAGTTGGCACTTTGTTTTAACAGGAAGGTTAAAATTCATATTTTTAAAAAAATTGAGATCAGGCCTTGGATTTTGTTTCTCTAGAACAATTAAATTGTGTTTGTTTGAAGGTTGTAGACAATAATGTATCTTGAGTAATAGATGTGTTTTGGACTTCCATTGCCTTTAGTTTTTCATATCGCAACGTTTCAACTGGTAAGTATCTCCAGTCGTCTTCAGGTGAATACTAAACAAGTTACAAAGCTACGAGCCTTTTTATACTACCTAGGGGGGGCGGAGCTAGTGACGAATTCGGGTGCAGTCGTGAGTCATCTGCTTACGTCACCATGATTATTCATCTGCTGACATCATCCGCTTACGTCATCACGTTTGCATCACTACTCAATCTGAGCCTACATCTATTTAACAAGGGCCTCCAAATGTTTCTTATATCTGCAGAAGGTTTACTGAAACAGTCAGGGTTCTGGATTATGACAGCTGCTTCTTTGAATTTTCTCTTCCGCCAATGTCTTTAAGTATAATTTTTGCGTTTTCCCATTGTAAATGATGGCCGTGGGTCCAAGCGTGGTCTGCTGCACCGGATCTGTTTGTTTCTCCTTTCAGTGTGTGGTTTCGATGTTCTTTGATCCTTGTTTGGAGAGGTCGTAGAGTTTCACCAACATAGGATTGTCCGCATTCGCAAGGTATTCTGTATACACAATTCTTCGTGTCCTTTTGATTTGTTGGTTTTGTCTTCGTCAGGTGGCTTCTTAAGGAATCTTTGGAGCTGAAGACTGTTCGGATGTTGTACTGTTGTCCTATCATTCGAATTTTTTCGGAGATTCCCTTGACATAAGGTACATTCATGGTGGGTCCAGATTCATTATCTTTGTTCGTTCTAGTTTTGTGATCTTGACGCTTTTTGATGGTTTCGTAGGGTAATCATTCATGCCAAGGTCTTGCTTGATGTTGTTAAGTTCTTTCGTCAAAGTCCCCTGCGAGTTGCAAAGTGTGAATGCTCTATCGACGAGTGTTTTGACTATTCCATGTTTGGTGCTGTTTGAATGGTTTGAGGCGTAGTTAAGATATTGACCTGTGTATGTTTGTTTTCTATATACCGATGTTTGGATGGTGCTCCCGATTTTCTGTACTACGACGTCTAAGAACGATAATCTGTCGTTGTCCTCCTTCTCCATGGTAAACTTAATTGTAGGTGCCAGGTTGTTCATATGTTGTAGAAAGGTTTGAAGTTCGTCATCGCTTCCATTCCAAATGATGAATGTGTCATCTACGAAACGAAGCCACTAGCTCCGCCCCCCCCCCCCCCCCCCCTAGGTAGTATAAATAGGCTCGTAGCTTTGTAACTTGTTTAGTATTCACCTGAAGACGACTGGAGATACTTACCAGTTGAAACGTTGTGATATGAAAAATTAAATTGTGGATTAAAATGCATGCTTTTTATTTATAAATATTGTTGAAAATGGTTGCCATTCTCCCTAATACAACGCTGACACATTTCGGTAATTCGTCTCAAGGCGTTTAAAATTATTATAAGGTGGTTTTGTAGAAATTGAAATGCTAAATGGGTAGCCTGTCGAAGTTCCTCTACAGTTCTGTGCCTGGTATTGTATATCTTGCTCTGCAAAAAACCCCAAAGAAAGAAGTCCAACACCCATGGATCGGGCGATCGCGGTGGCCATCTTACAGCTCCATTTGTGCCTATCCATTGTTGTTGAAAATTATTTTCTAGAAAATGCCTTACTACGTGAGAGTTATGATTCGGCGCACCGTCTTGCTGGAAATTTATAGCATTTAGCTAGGCAAGGGGAACGATTTCTAATAACTCGGGTATAACCTCTTCCAAGATTTCCAGATATCTATTTGCCGTAAGGCCTCCCTCATAAAAACGGTAAGTTATTTGATTACCTAATATGAAGCAAGAAACACCAAATCCAAAGCCCCTTTGCTGCTCCCTTTCGTAAATAACATATTGATTTTCTTCAGACCAATGCCTTGTATTATGCCGGTTAAAAATTCCAGCACTAGAAATATGGCTCTCATCGGACCAGATTACTAATCTTCCAAAATTGGCATTGGCCCGGATTTGTTCTGTATACTAACGACAGAAGATTAATCGCCGATCTGCATCTCCAGGATGTAAATTTTGCACAATTTTAAATTTGTATGGATGGTATTTATATTGTCTTAAAATTTGTTGTGAACGACTTTTCTTTATGCCAATTTCCTTTTCTATATTTCTGCATGAAGTTGAAGGAGTAACGGTTGCATAAGCCAAAACATTTACCTCATCTTTTTCTCTATTTTCCTTATTGTATGTTTTAGGTCGAGGCTGTGTAAAGGTTCCATGTTCAGTTAAATTTTTCTTTAGTAGGGAAAATCTATCCATAAATGCAGTGACGGCTGGTTAATGAAGGGCTTTGGGGCGCCGCCCTCCCTGCAATTATTTCAAACAGAATGCAAAAATACTTTACTTAAAAAACCAATAAAGCAATGTATGTAAGCAATCAATTAAAATAATTCAAACCAAACGTAGCCCTATTCTAACGGGCAGGCTATACTCATAGACAAGCGAGTTGCGCGCTCTCAAGGTTGTACTAAGCGCGGGCGGCGGCGGGCGACCGATTAATCCGTTCCGATTCAACGCGCCTTCTCGATGGGTTGTCATGACGACGGAGGCCTGACGTCACCTACACATCGGCCACGGAGAGCTCCAATTTTTCGCGCCCACTGTTCGCGAATCGCGATGCGACCTGTCGTTTGTCGATGCCGCTGACACAGAAGGTTGTGTTTAGTTCTCTGAGCTTAAGTGAAAAACTTGATTTAAAAAATGCAGGGCGGCCACTACCAATATTGAACATTGTACAAGTGCAATCAAAATGTAAAAGTAAGGCACAGTTTACGCGTAAGTTTGACAAAGAAATATATAATATACTATTCTGGATATGCGGTTGTGGATATCTATAAAATGAAGATAATATAGGACGCTAATTAAACAAACACTCCGTATATAACTTTAAAAATGGTCGTTGTAAAAAATAATAATATGCCTACTTATTGAAATATAAATCGGCAGGTTCATGGGAGTTTTCATGGCTTTGTATAAAGCATACCAGCATATCGTATTTTTCGTATTTTTCATACTTTTGGGCCATCGTTGAAATAGAGACCTTGACAAAAATTTTAAATGGGGAAAAAATTCTATAAATCATAAGTACATATTGTCATAAAACATATGGCAGCAAAAAAAACAACATATTTCGTCCCAAAAGACCGCTAGAAAGATTTAAAAATGCCCCAAAATTCAAATTATTCCAAGCGGGTAAAAACGCGATGCTACTAGTCGTGACATCCATAGATAAAAGCTTATAAAGTGGGTGACATCCAAGGGTATTATTTGTCAGACTTGTGTGTGACATCCACGAAATAGGTTATAGGTTTTCAATAAATTTGATGATTTGTCAGATTTGACATCCACGCGTCAAGCGACACGACCTGTTTAAATGCAGGTGATAGCGTAAAACAACAATACAATAACACGAACACACGGCAATCCAAATGCAAATTGGGTCGCTCGGCACCTGTCAGGAGTGTCAGGATGACGGATGGTCATCCGTCATACCCCTGACGTCATCGGGCTTGGCGCGCTTAAAAGGTTGTTTGAAATGCTTTTGACACGCGCGAAACTTTAAAGAATTTTTACCAAGTTATTTTTGATTTTTAAGGAGTAATAATTGGGGAATACTTTTTTCAGACAGTTCCCTATTGAACAATATCATGAATAAATTATTAATAACTTTTCAACCTTATACCATTAATACAATTCTGACAAGAGCTAAACGCCATTATGAAAATTTTGTTTTATAGCCTGGATAAGTCAAGGCCTACTAGATGTTTTTGTTTATTCCGATAATATACCTACGTAACAATAAGAGAAAATGACTTTTTACCATTGTAAGTATTAAAAAATTTAAAAGTTTGAAATTAAACTATAAAGTAATATTGATGGTGTAGTGTATCGTCCATTTATTTTTATTAAAATAAAATACACGGCCTACTGTCAACTTAAAGCTTGTTATTTAAAAAATATGAATTTTAACCTTCCTGTTAAAACAAAGTGCCAACTATTATATATTTTTGGAAAGCCTTCACTAAGCAGAATGCAAATATGAAAAAATATACAGGGCGTTTCATTTAAAAAAACATAACTTTGGTATATTTCTCAAAAATGGGACACCTGGAAAAATACTAACTACGCCACTGGATTCTACGTAAAAAACTGTATAACACCCCGTTCTTATATTTTCGATAAGGTACAAGATAACTAAAATACAAGGGGTGTCTGAAAATGCACCGTTTTCAATTTCGCCCTGTATCTCAAAAACCAAGATGGCCATGATAAATCCGTTAAGGGCATCGTTTGTGTGACACTGGTTTGCGAAAACCGCATCATTCTATCTGATAACTGAGATACCCGTCAAAAGTGTCGAAAACTGGACACCCTGTACTATTAAGTTAGTATTGTTAATATAACTTTGTTACGTTTCTTAGATTTTGTTTATTGTAAAGCCTCTCTAGGGACCCACATATCTCAATATGTCTTATTCTTTATATATCTCAATATTGTTCTACACTGCCGATAATATTTTTTGCTTGCCATTATAAATCAATCAATTGACCATTCACCATTCTATAATATGAGTATTATTATCTAACCACATTTTTATTTTCTTTATTTACTCCCACCCAACTTTATAGGTTCCTTACAGGGATGCATTTAAGAAACTTAAATAACAATATGTAAAACCTATAAAACAACTTTATTAACCATTTTTACAGGTTACTTGAAACTCCATACCTCTATAACCTTAAACTATCTCTGGAAGAGGCTTTGGATAGACCAATTACACAACACAACCAGCAGAGGCATTTTGTTATGGTCAGAGTTATAGAATTCATAGTTTTGCCTGCGATGTTTTTGATAGTATTTGTTGCTAATGTATTTAGGTAAGTGTTTCTGCATGGTTTTGACAATTTCGTTGTAAAATTTTAATAAATTTTTATAAATTATAAAAATGTTTAGATAAATAATAGATAGATAATGAAAGATTTTTCATAACTTTTATAAATGTAAAAACCTCGCTCCCGATGACATCGCTAAGCCACGCCTTATCTGCCCGATATCTTATCTTCCGTTTATTGTACCATGTGTCATGTACAGCTGCAAAACACTAACCCACAAAAGATTTAAAATATTCGGGATTATTCAACGCGGCGATAACCTCCCTCATGACAAACTTGGTAGTAACAGTGGCGGCTGGTTAATGAAGGGCTCTGGGGCGCCGCCCTCCCTGCAATTATTTCAAACAGAATCCAAAAATACTTTACTTAAAAAACCAATAACGCAATGTATGTAAGCAATCAATTAAAATAATTCAAACCAAACGTAGCCATATTCTAACGGGCAGGCTATACTCATAGACAAGCGAGTTGCGCGCTCTCAAGGTTGTACTAAGCGCGGGCGGCGGCGGGCGGCGGCGGGCGACCGATTATCCGTCCCGATTCAACGCGCCTTCTCGATGGGTTGTCATGACGACGGAGGCCTGACGTCACCTACACATCGCACAACGAGCGGCCACGGGCTACAATTTTCCGCGCCAACTGTTCGCGAATCGCGATGCGACCTGTCGTCTGTCGATGCCGTTGACTCGCTGACGTTTTGTTTATGTGTTTTGAGTTATTTACGTTATAAAAGTGGAGATTGTCGTGTAATATGAAGGTTAGTGATTTACAGACGCTTGTGTTTAGTTCTCTGAGCTTAAGGAAAAACTTGAACTTGAAAAATGCTAGAAATTGAACATAGTACAAGTGCAATCAAAATGTAAAAGTAAGGCACATTTTACGCGTAAGTTTGACAAAGAAATATAAAATATAATAAAAAATCCTGGATATGCGGTTGTGAGGCCAAAAATTATTTTTTTTGTTTCGTGTGTCTTCTTTTGACGGGGATGATAATTGGACTATAAATGGGGTGCAGGACTTAAAACATATCTATAAAAAAAAAATAAAAAAACATGAACATAGTGCAAAACATCGTCATAATGTGGTAAGTTTTGAGATGTTAGGACAAACTAATATTTTAACTTGTTTAAGTAGTGCTTATGCTAATGAAATTAAAATTCACAACGAGAAAGTTAGAAAAAACCTCGGAAAAAACAGACACGTACTTTCGAAAATAATAGACATTTTAATTTTTTTTATTTAAAGCCAGCGCCTCCCCCCCCCCCTGACTCGCTAGTCACAAGCCTCAACTGGGTAGGAAACTATTGAACCTAATATAAGGAACATATATTTTCTAACAAGATTGGGGCACATAAGAAGCCAGATGGCTGCAATACAAGAAGCTTGGGCTAAAATTTGGAAAATTCCTAGTACTTCCGAATAAAAAGTCGATATTTCTCGTTTCGGTTTTTATTTTTTCCTATTTTAATTTACAGAAAATAAGTTTATTTTACATTTTCATTGCCCCTTTTTTATTTATTATAACATGTGTCTTTTATCAGATATTAATTCTGAGGTTTTGTCATTTGGGTACCATCATACTATTTTAATCAAATATCAACGTTTCGGCTCCAATAATAACATACCGAAAATTCTCGGTAGTGTTTTAAATTTTCATTGTCACTTTTTATTTCCTATCAGTTCGCGTGTCGAGATTTTGAGTACGACATTTCGTCTTCTGGGTGCTATCATCAGGTATGTTGTTGAAAAAGCCTTTATACCTTTCCTTGCATTTTTGTTAACCTCAGGTTTGTTCATTCAATTTAAGGTAAAATAATACCCCGAATTGTACAACTTGGCCGCCATAGGATTGATCGCCCACCGTTAGCAAAGATAGAGTTTGAAGATGTTATTACTGGGGTGGAAACGTTGTTATTAAAAAAAAGTAGTGTTACATTATAATTTTATTAGGCACAAGGTCTACGAAACAGCATTAAAAAAACATATTTATATTATTAATGATTAAATGGCCTAGAATGGATGAAAGGCGAATGTTGCACTCACTTGTTCTATTTAATAAAATTCTACTTGATCACTACTTTATTCTATACTAGCGCGCGGGTCTAAAATGTGTTTATTTACGACATCATATTAGAAACCTCTAAATTTATCAGTGTTTCTCTACAATATTATGCATGTATTATACATATAAACCTTCCTCTTGAATCACTTGCTACGTTGAAAATCGCCTTTAAAGAGTTTTAAATTTAATTGACTATTTAAAAATTAATTAAAAACAGAAAGTCATTATGAAATATTAAATTTTATAAAACGTTGATATTTCGATACCGGTTATTCTACTATGTATTGCACCTTGTTGTATTGTTCTGGGTTCGGTGCTGTGTTTTACCGGCGCTGACTGAAATTCGCTTGCAAATAGGTTGGCCACCTCTTTCGGGTCATTCACGAGCGTACCCCTCGCGTTTCTGAGTACCGGAGTGCTTACTCTGGATGTAAGGCAGGATTTTATGTATCGGAAAAATTTCTTATTGCTTTTGTTACTAACAAGGTCATTTTCGAAATTGGATTTCGCCGATCTTATACGTGATATTATTTCGTTTGAGATGTCTCTGTCGTCGATCGGTGAAGTATTGCGCGCGTACCGGCTCCTAATAAATTCGATATTTTGCTGGTTTTACAAGCCAAAATATTTATGTATTTGGTGTTATTTTGTTGATAAAAAGTGTGCTTTTCTATTTCATAAGTGACTTTCTGAAACGCAATACTTTTAAAAATAATACAGAAGAAATTAGAAAGTAAAATATACTTAAAGCATTTATTTACGGGTCAAGAATTCTTATCTGTGCTTTGTTGTTTTTTTTTTTGTGATGGGCCTAATAAAATAAAAACTTATCGGTGTTTACCTTGTGGGATTCTCCTTTTTTTTTTGCTTGACAGGCACTTTAATGAGTTTGGTTTTGGATTTGCATAAATTACTGGTACAGTATTATTGGACTTAAACAAATTGACTGATGCTACTTAATAAATTATTTCCATCAATTTTCTGCATGCAACCTTTCGCCTAACATGGAAAAACTTAAATTTAAGTGTTGTGCCAAGTCCTGCACACACAGATACCACTGCATAACATGCTTGAGTGTATTTCATCCTAGCTGTTTGGAGAGAGATTGGAAAAATCACGTTAAGCTGGGCCATTTCAGCATATTTTGCTCAAAAGATTGCAACAGAGTGAATGTACCTGGCGATGTTCATCCAGAACCGGTGGTGGACGATGTTGAGAGGCTGCGTGACGAAAACGAGACCCTAAGGCAACGGATTGGGGAACTTGAACATAAGCTTGATATTGCTAATGTTCTCAGACAGGAAATTACCCAAAAATCACAGCAGGAGGTGGCTCAGCTTCAAGGGGAGATCAAACAAATGGATACCCTTCTCGAGGGGCACAGGAAAAAGACTAAAGATTTTGAAGATGAGGTCATTGAAGCCAAAAATAAACTGGTTTGTGAATTGAGTCTCAATAAGGACGTAATAATGGGTCTAAAAAAATAAATAAACGACTTGATGGAGCAAAGAACATTGGCAGAAAAAACTAACATCACCCACGTTGAAAATGCTTCCAGGTTGAATGATGACATAAGGGAATTGACTATTATGAACCGAGATATGATTACTTCTATCCGTTTGCTTGAAGAAGATAACCGTATGCACTGTGAGATGCTTGAAACTCTGCGCAATAAGCTGTCAGGCCTTGAAGTTGATAATTCGAACTGTGGAACTCATGAGGCGAATATAACCACGCCCTCCGCACAGCGAGGCCTTGTCGCTCCCACTACTTTGGGCCCATCAAAACACAGACTTCTTCTATTAACGGATAATTATGGCAAATATATTTACAACAGCTTGGAGTTTCTACTGGGTGACAGATTTAGTATCGAAGTCATTTGTAAACCTAATTCCTTATTTCTGGACTTAGTTTCCTGTGCATCGGGTCTTACAGGGGACTTTACACTAAGTGACTATGTTATAGTCCTGGGCGGCATGAATAATCGAGATATTGACTCTTATGTCGTTCGCAAACTGGCGCGGGACTGTGTTAATACTAATTTGATATTGTGTACCATCCCGGCCAAATTTAACACAGCAGTTTCCAACTGCAATATCTGGAAATTTAATAAGAGCTTATTTCAAATAGTAAATGACCTTAAACTGAATAACAACCTTAATATTGTCATGCTTGATCTATATAATTTAAAATTTTTCCAAAGCGATTATAATAATAAAAATGGTGTATATCTAAATAAAAGGGGACTGTACAAGATGTCAAACTTTATGAAGAACGCAGTGTTGTCGTGTGGCTGTGTGAATTTTCCAGCCTGTGACACTGTTGAGGAAGACACTATAATGAAGAATTTTTCCACGGTCACTTTCACCACAGGGTTAATGGAGAGAGGGGATGAGCGTTTTCATGTGCATCTAAGTGATGGTAAAGAGTGTGACGAAGGTGTTAGGGGGACTTTTTTAGGAACAACAAAGACTCCAATCAAATTACCTTAGTCTTACTTAATGTTCAATCGTTGCGCAATAAGGTGGATGATTTTCTTATATTTCTGGAGGGACTAGAGTCTCCGGACGCTGTACTATTAACAGAGCACTGGCTAAAAACTGACGAGCCAGTCGCAATTCCGGAATACACGGTAGTTTCTAAATTTTGTAGATCTAACTTTTCTCATGGCGGTACTTTGATACTTTTAAACAACAATTTCTTAAGAAGGTTTAAATTTAACGATGTAGACAGATTTAATAATCACTTAGTTGAGAAAGAATTTGAATTCTCCATTTCCTTTTGTAAAAGTTTAAACTTATTCTTGATTTGTGCTTATCGTCCACCTTCTTCCAATGAAAAGACATTCCTTGATCGACTAGAGAACTTACTTTCTCAATTTTCCCCGCAATCTTTGGTTGTTCTAGCGGGTGATTTTAACATTGATTACTGTAAGGACAGAAACCCGAATGTAAACATCCTCAGAAACTTGTTAGGTTCCTTTGGTCTGCCTATGCATGTTGTTTCTCCGACTAGGTTTACCGCAGTTTCGTCATCTATTCTGGATTACGTTTGTTCTAATGTGCCTGAGGTCTCTTGCTGCGTGATAAATGCGGGAATCTCTGATCATGAAGCTGTTTTATTTCAGTTTTCCTGCGGCCCTAAAGTGCCTACCACTCCCACAAAAATGGGCAGAATTTACAGCAGAAAAAATTTCGGAGAGTTCGACCGGATTTGTAATGCCACCGACTGGAATATTGAACAGGGTGCGGACTCTCTGAATAAGTTCCATTCAATTTTAACAGGGGCTTTTAACCTAGCTTTTCCACTAACAAAAATAAAACCCAAAACTAAGAAACGTTGGATAACCAAGGGGATTAAAATATCAGCAAGAAACCTTAGGTCCCTACATTACTTAAGAAAGTACTTTCTACATAATACATTTTTTGTTTCCTACTTTAATAAGTATAGAAGTATGTTCAGAAGGGTAATAAGGTTGGCAAAGTCTGCGCACTTCTCAGCCAGGCTGTCAAATTCAGGTAATATTCAAAAAGAAAGTTGGTCCATCATAAATGAATTGAGGGGGAAAAATAAAAATAAGGACAGCCCATTTACGCCTACGCTGTCAGCAAATGAACTTAACGCGTTTTATTGTTCGGTTGCCGGTAGTATGTCTGAGAGGATTAAGACTTCGGATGATCCATTAATTAACCTTGGAAATGTCAATGTTCCGGAAAGCTTTTTCTTCATGCCTACTGATGTCCTCGAGTTGAAACAAATTTTAACTGAAATAAAAAATAAAAAATCAGCAGGCTGGGATGACATATCTGTAAGGGTTTTATCACATTTGCCTGATCAAGCTCTTCAGACACTTGCGGATTCCATTAATTACTCGTTTACGGTTGGTCAGTTTCCTGCATCTCTAAAAAGGGCAGTTGTCATTCCTTTGCACAAGGGAGGTGAGTTAAGTTTACCTTCCAACTTTCGACCTATCTCTTTGCTGCCCTCCCTCTCAAAGGTCGTTGAGAGACTTGTTAAATCGCGAATGATGTCTTTTTTAATAAAACATAACATATTGTCAGTCAACCAGTTTGGATTTCAAAATAAAAAAAATACGAACGACGCAATATTTGCTTTTCTTGAAAATCTTTATTTAAATCTGAATGAGGGACGAGCGTCCGCGGCAGTCTTCTGTGACTTGTCTAAGGCATTTGATTGTGTCAACCATAGTGTACTGCTGCGGAAGCTTGAAGTTTACGGCTTCAGGGATGTCTCACTGGCATGGTTTTCGCTCATACTTGTCTGATCGCTCTCAGACTGTATCCCTTCCTGGGGAAACTTCTCAGTCATCTAAGGTCGACAGTGGTGTGCCTCAGGGTTCAGTACTGGGGCCAATATTGTTTCTACTCTATATTAACGATCTTCCACTAATTAATATTGGAGGTCTGTTGACCATCTTTGCTGATGATACGACCATCTTATGGCATAGTGATAATGCTGACAATCTGGCTGAGCTGGTGAGCGAAGATATTGCTAAGATTAGGAAATGGTGTGACAATAACTTTTTAACTTTCAATGTCTCCAAGACGAATATACTGTGTTTTAAATGTGATATTAGTGACATTGTTATGGATAGCGAAATTATTAGAATTCAGGCATGTACTAAGTTTCTGGGGCTTCACATAGATGATAGGTTGACTTTTAAAAATCATATGTACAGCTTATCCAGCAGGCTTGCGTCAGGTTGTTTTGCACTTAGAGTGTTGGCACGTGAGCTTGATGTTTTGTCTTTAAGAAGTGTATACTTTGCTTTAATTGAATCTCATCTACGATACGGTATCTGTTTTTGGGGGGGTAGTTATCAATATTTGTTGAATCCCATTTTTGTACTGCAAAAGAGGGCAGTTCGTTTTGTATATAAGATCGGTAAGAGGGATTCCTGTAAACCCTATTTTTTAAGACATGGAATTTTGACACTGACATGAATTTTTATTTTGGAATGTGTTTGCTTAATGTATAAGAAGTTTAGGTCCGTAATGAATGATGGATCTGCCTTTAATACCAGACAGGTTATGAATATTCCTCTACCCATACCAGCCTCTTCACAAGTTCAACGCTCTTTATATTATAATGCGAAAAAAATATTTAACCACCTACCCAATAACATAAAATCTTTAACTTGTTCTAATAAATTTCGATCTGAGGTAAAAAAGAAATTATTATCCAAGGCATACTATGGGATTGAGGAGTATTTCCATGATAGATGGTGATCCGTTTTAGCTGTTCTGTTACATTTGTTAGTATTGTATATATTGTTGATTTTATAATAGCACTGATTAGGTTTTTATTATTGATCTTTCTACGTTCTCATTGTGGTTTTTATTTTATTTTTTTTTATATGTATAAAGTTGTTAGAGTGTAGAAATGGACTTTACTGAGCATTTCTTGACTTTCTTGCTTAAACAATTTTAAAATTTAGGGCTCGCTTTGTCAACAAGATTATATCTTTCGACAATAAAGCATTTTTTGACTTTGACTTTGACTTTGATTTTTGGTAGTCATCTGGTGAGTTGGACTTGCGGTATTTATGCCAGAGTTTTCTCTTGTAGTTTATTTTCTTTTTTATCTCTTTGGTGATCCATGGCTTGGACTGACATTTCATCGCTTTGAAGTTTGGTACGTGGTGCTCATCGCAGTGTTTTATGTTATTTAGTATGTTGACCACATCTTAGATAGAGTTCCGTTTGGCCATTGTGTTGCTAGGAGGTGGTTGTTTATCTCTGTGTAGTTTGCAAGTCTGTAGTTTTTGATGTCTGCTGTTCTGTTCTTGGCTATATTTGTTATGAATTGCGACCTGGTAATTATTACCAGATGGTCACTGTTTCCGAGGGGGGGTTCCAGCTGGATAGCTGAGATGAGGTCAGGATCGAAGGTTAGTAGGTACGAGGTCGAGTGTGGAAGGCCTGTTATTTTGCCTCTATCTTGTTGTGTGTTGTGTAAGGCTAGTTGAGATAAAAGTGTTCATGAAGGCATCACCAGGGGAATTGTTCTCTGTAGGAGTTGGGTCATCCCAGTTAAGTGTAGGAAAGTTAAAGTCACCAAATATGTACAGATTGTCTAGATCTTTGCTGGCCGTTGTGATGGCTTCCAGAAGCTGCTGTCCTTCTTCGGGGAGGTGTTTGGAGGTCGATATATATAGGCAAGGCTTAGTTGGATTTTATTTATGGTTATTTGTACCCATGACGATTCTAGTGGTGAGGTGTTGTATTGTGTGAGTGTCTTCACTAGTGTTGTAGAGTTTCCAATCTTATGTTTTACGTATATACAGGTACCTCCTCCCTTTCCTGTGTGTCTGTCTGTTCTTGTTACCAGTGTTTAAAACACTGTTTAAAGAATTATTTTTTAAATGTTGAAATATATTTGAGAAATAAATATTAATATTCAAAAAAAAAAACTTTCCTAGATTTAAAAAAAGAAAATAAAAATTGTTTTTAGTTCATTTAGTTATAAATAAACAAGAACTGACTTGGGAGGGTTGTTTTTCTTCAAGCCTGGGAACAGGTAAACAAAAACAAACAAACTCGGATCGGATCACCTAACCTATCTATTTGTCAGTTTTAAAATCTCAATCGTTCGTTTATTGCAGATTGGTCCGACAGATCTGTGGTCACGTGATTAAAAATCTCGTCTGCTCCGCGATGACAATGTCGAACGCGCCTAAAGCTGATACGTATAGAGATGGGCTACCAAAACAAAACAAAATCAATTTTGATAAAAATGGCAATAACAATGAGAGCAGATAATATTCCCTAACATATTAACCGGAGTGATACCTCGATAACCAAACCAGAGACCATGATACAAAATAATTAAGCTTGTGGATAATGATACGAACAAATTTGTGTCTAGCTGTAACTAGCGTCAGCTGTTCTCTGCCGTACCCCAGCTTAAAAAGGCAATGCACTTTATATTATTATTTATACCGAGTAAACACTAGATTAAGAAAATATCCTGGTAACGAATAGAAAGTACCCGAGCTTAATTTTTACTCGTTAGTGTCCTACAACAGTTTACGCAATTGGATAAAAATTACTCAATTTCAGCTGGTACTGTTTAGCAATAAAACAGCAGAATAAAAATGATACACCCAGTGAACAAGGCATTGGCATAGTCTGGTTTGGTACACGGAGCATAAAGAAAAAAATGGACACTGACTTTCTTATCCGTATTACGGTAGGTTGGTTGATGCAGCGCTAGCATAGAAGATTAAACTAAGTAAAACAGACTACTAAGGCAAAACTAACAATCTGACTGTGACTAGCTAATACGGTTAAAAATAAATTTGTACGTGTGATAAAAAAAAAAGTTAGGTTGTTAAAGAATTTTGAAATTTTGATAAATTTTGCTCAAATTTAATAGAAAGCTAGAAAAACGTTTATAAATTGTCGATGCATATAAGTAAAATTTAGAATATCGCTATTTAAACGTGACTTACCTATTAGATGGTTAGGGTTCTACACGCGGAAGAGCGAAAACACTTCAAAAACGGCATAAGCCTTATAAGAAAGTCAACAAAATCAAACCGGCTGCATAGCCAAATCAATAAAACAAAACTAAGACTTTCTTAATTGTATCTGGGTTCCAAAAATCCACCGATGGGTGCCCTTAAAATTGGAAATTCCCAGATAAGTGCTGACACAACCGCACCATGTGAGAAAGTAAGTCTCGAATTTTCTAGCAGAGGGAAACGAAGCAAAATGACCGAACCCGGAAGGGGCGGGCCGACTGACAATACTGCCAAAAATAACGCGCGGAATTCAAATTTCCGGAAGTGCCAAATAACATCTACAGAAATACAAAAGAAAAGTGATACTTCAGCAGCAGTGAGACAACATTGAGTAAACCATTACACGTAACCACTTTTAAACATTTAAAATAAAGAAATTAATTAAATTGGATTCAAGCTGTCAATAAAATAAAACATAACCCATCTCTATCACTGGCCCGTACGTCAGACTGGACGTATGAACTAAAAATCAATAATCAGCTGATCGAATGTAAATAATGCAATGCCGGAAATATTTTTCTTAAAGCATTAAAATAGTGATTTCTGCTAAGAAAACCAACGGGAACCGCCTTTCAAGTAAGTAAAGAATCCTGTCGAAAAGATATAAACTTGCTTCGTGTACAAACAAAGCATATTTCACGAGTTAGGTTATAAGATAGACTCTCAACACTTTTAGCTAGAAAACTACCCTTTTGGAAACGACACTGGGGCTCAACAGGAAAATTAGAAGATAAATAGAGTCTAGGTATTATGCAGTAAGTAGTCTACCCGGCATTCGTGAAAATAAACCCAAAAGTAGACCAAATTCAAGCTGGTAAGAAACAGATATTATGGAAGAAAAAAAACAGGTTTTTGGCCCCTAAAAGACAAGTAACTAAACGCAGGCAAGGGCTACTGTAAGCTAACAAGTTGTTAAAGCGATTTACCATAGATAAAATTTATACAAAGCCCCAAAGAGGTCTGGATTGAATGCTCGGGTGCTCTTCGGAGAGTTAACCCCAAAACCTAGTTTAAACGGGTAGCAAACAGCTAAAGACTTTTATTTTAGGTGATACAGCAGTATCCAACTACATTTATCAACAAAATCGACCCTACAGGGTTCCAGGAAAGTTGCAACATACAGAGTGTATAATAAAAAGTAAACAAATGAAATATCGTGTTACAAACTGACAGTAAGAATGAAATTATTAGGTAAGAAAGCGAAAACCAGTCGATACATCGGTATTACTTATTTTCTTAACAGAGAACGAAAGTTATTTAATAATAAAAGGTAATGTTTTTATAAGCAACTCATGATGTCCGAATGATGAACTTCAAAATTTATCCCATAGAAGCTAATAACAATATTGATATGAAAGCTAGAACAATATTATAGTAGAGGTAAAATCTAAATAGAACCTAACGACCAATTTTGGTCGTTACACACTCTATCTATTAAAAAAAAAACGCTTCAAAATCCGTTGCGTAGTTTTAAAGATTTGATTTAAGCATACATAGGGATTCTTAATTTTTTTTCTTTTCTTATTTCTAGGAAGCTAAGTAATTATTTTTACTTTATATAAGCATTTTGTTTATAGTTTCTAGTTGTTCAGTAAGAAAGCTTGCTACATCTTCGCCCATTGTAATAATATATTTCTATTGTTGCAATAAAGTAGATTATTATTAATATTATTATTATTATATACGTACTTAAAAATATATACCTGATTATGGTACCTGAAAGACAAAACGTAAGAATCGATATCTGATGTACAAAATTTATAGTCTATGACCCATAAATTCGTGCATGTAAATAATAAAACAGGTTTAAAATTTAACTAATGTATTGCATTTTTTTAGGTACTTTTATTTCCAACAATACCTTGGACATTATTCTGTAGTAAACATGTTTTTTATTAGTCCCAGTAATACCATTTTGCCGCTACTTCCAATAGTCTTTCCTCTCGTATGGAATTTTTCCAACAACATTGGCATGGCACGGTAAGAATTTCTGATTAGAAACCTATTATTTAGTATAGTACTATAGACTTCTTATAGAATCGACTAATCCATTCATTCATGAATACCCTGTTTGTTTGAATCAAACATTCGTACGTGTGAAACAAAGACAGAATAAAGAGATAGCTTTAAATTTCTGACTCCGTGCGGAATTGTAATTGCTCAAGGATTTGGAGTGATTAGTCAACACCAGTGGCATAATGTGTGGCAAGGATTTTTAATACCATAGGTAATAATTTAAAAAGTTTTCATTCGAGTATTAATACATTTTTACTTAAGTAAAGGTTAAAAGAAGCCTTTAAAAAAAGCCTTGGCTGTGAATATAAAGTGTTAATATTAATGAATTAAGTTATAAGCGAGAGACAATAAGAAACATTTAATTTTTTTATTTTGAATCTATAACCACGTAGAGGATATTTGTACATACCTACTCTGGTATGCTGTATTGCAGTAATAGGTAAAAGTACTTTAATAGTTGAAAGAAAAATATTTTTTGTTGGCATGCCAGGATATAAATAGAAGTGTCGCTTTTTTGCTTCCTGCTTTTATGAGGGAGCCCTAGGTATATGTTATTTTACACTTGAATGTTATATGCCTAAGGTCCAAATTATTAATGTCCTGCTTGAACCTACATAAGTACACCTAACTACCATGAAAACAATAATTCTTCCAAGAATGATATCCTTATCCAGTTAAAAATGTTTACAAAAATTATTTTTATATACTCCTTTTCTGATTAATACACCACTGAATGGGCAAATAATATAGATTATAACCTTACCTGTGAAAGAATAATTCCGGATTAAGAAAATCTAATTTGCCACAAATATGACACTGATGCACCATTTTGTTAAGTACTTATAACCATAAAATGAAAAATCCTTTACAAAAAACTTATAAAACACGTACAAATAAGAGTATTCCGACGACCAACCACATTGCAAAAACAAATACTACGAATACTCACAGAAGAAAAGAAGAGGTTGCTCGATTACTACAGCTGTTTTTGTTGCTACCCATGAATGGCCGACGCGTGTAAAAGGAAAGCGAAGTCGCCGCTATCATTCTAGATTTTATCACCATGGAACTAAAATAAGTAGGTACAAAATACAAAAATACAAAGACCTGAAATAATCATATTTATTTAATTTAACCCAACAAAACAAAAACTTGTTCTACATATCTTAATTTATCTGAATTATACTTGTAAAACGTGTATTTTATTAATTTTATGAATCTAATATTTTACTAACAGTAAGTTTGATGACAGCGCTACTTTGGATGTACGTGTTAAGTATAGTGGACCATACAGCTAATCAGACAAATTGTGAATGCTGGAATCTTTAATTTGTTTAAAACGTAAACAATATAGTCTGTTCTATAAGAAGTATATCTACAATACCGTTAAAAAAGCATCGATATGAAGAATTTGTGTTTCTTTTAGGATACAATGATCCCCCTTAGGGCGATGATACACACAGCGGTTTGTGCCGAGACGGCGGCATTGGCAAACCAAATCTTGATCCATTTTCACTGCAGTTCGTTAATCAAATAAAATTATTTGCTTTGGTATCAAAGACGCTCTGAAAACTGCCGTGTCTGACCAATCGCATATAATTCCCGGTATTCTAGAACCTGTTCAGGCAAGAAAGCAGCTAGCGTCGGATGTATTAGACGCTGCGCGCCGAAGCAGTTTCAAAACTGCTGTGTGTTTTGCATGATTTAAAAATATCTACATAATATGTGACGACTCGGCGGCTGCCGAGTCGGCACAATCCGCTCTCTGTGTTATCGACCTCGACGGGGAAGTTAAGTCTCCGTCAGTCTAACATTGTTCAGACCAAAATAGCTTCGTTTTTGAACCGCCTTTAAAAATGTTATGGAATCGATTCTACCTGTATTAGATTTAACCAATTAGTTTTAAAAATAGTTAACGGGTGGCGGTGGTGGATGAAACCACATTTTTATTAACAATATTGGGTGATATTATATCATTGTCAGGTTTGACACACATTTTCTTATCGTTTTGTATTTTTTTTTATTGGTAATATAAGGGCATTATTTATTTATTTATTCTTTGAAAATTATAGAGAGGATAAGAATACACATGGCTCTATGTAGATGTACTAATTTGTATATGCATTTATTCACTTTATTTTGCAATTTGTGTAATAGTTGTATTTTCTGCGTCAATTTCAGCAAAATTAATAACTGTTGATGTATTTTTAGTTCAATTTGGAAACGTTTTTAATATAAATTAAGAATTGTACTGGACCGGATATTGATCCTTGTGGAACTAATAATATTTCTTTTTTCCCAATTTGAACAAATTATTTACGATAGGTATAGTCAGATCTGGTCTTAACGTGCGGGTCCAAAGGTCACTGGGTATTGTATTGAGGTATTGCACTGCGACCCTCGATATCTGTTGTAATATATCATACAACTATTTCTATGTTTTTGAGGCAGAAAAAATACGTAAAAAAGTCACATTACATCTTTATATACCCGTGTCTTTAAATATCTGCCACAAATGTATGGAACGTTTTTTTCAGATTTAAAGCGATTTTTGACGCGACAAGGAACGTGGGTTCGAAATACAGCCCACTCGAAGAGGACGCAGACACTAATACGGAGTTCAACGAGGAATTTCAAGTTTCTTGGAAAGAAATATACAAGAATTTTATAGATATTTGCAAAGGGAGGCCTGAAATATTGTGCCGATCGGCGAATGTTTTACACGTGCTGGGTTCTGTAACCGTAAGATTTCAATTTACTTTTTAATTATTGGTCTTAAGTGGATTATTACTTTTTCCCTTTTAAATTATTAATTATTTGCAAAGGTTGGTCAAAGAATTTCTCACTTATAATCTCCCTAGAGCATGAATTAATTCCGGAAGTTTTATCTAGGTGCGAGGGAAGCTTTCTTAAAAAATTCGCAACTGAGAAACGATTTCCCAATTAACAATTAACTAAACTAAGAAACTGAACTGAAACTGTTAATTATATACAGTGTGTCTACGTAAGTTGGCGGCATATAGGAAACTTTTTTATTATTAATTTTACGAAAAGAAGTTATTCTTCATAAAAAGTTCTGCATGGTCCAAAACCTAAAATGCAACCATCAAATATCAAAATTTTCCAGTCATATACGAGGTTTGTCAAAAAAACGTGAATTTTTCCCAAGAATGTAAATTTTTCCCAAGAGTAAAGTACCTTTATTTTTGACATTATCAAAAACTGGAAAATTTCGATATTTGATTGTTGCATTTTAGGTTTTGGACCATGCAGAACTTTTTATGAAGAATAATTTTTTTTCGTAAAATTAATAATAAAAAAGTTTTCCATATGCCGCCAACTTACGTAGACACACTGTATATGAGAAATGAAACTGTTAATTTATACCTCCAAAATTAAATTTATTTTTTACAAGAAAAATACAGTTTTACAGGGTAGAATTTAAATTTATAAACGTACGTTGAACTTACACTTGCGCATCGAGGTAGTAACTGCGCAAATAATCGTCGTTTTTCATTGTAAGAGTTTGAATCAGCCAAAATATACAATAAAAATAATAATTTTACGTTATTGTCACCGATTAAAATATTCTTCTTGGCTACATTTGTTCAACATTTGTTCCGAAACTGTGCCAAAAATTCTTTCACCGGCGCCATTGTACCCTTGAGAGGAGATTTTAAATTAAAACCAATCTTCTTTTTGGAACCATTATTTTATGCCAAGTCCAAAAGCTCTTGATACTAGATGTTTAAAGCTATTGGATCAAGAGATAGTATTTAAGTCGAAAACAAATTTGATTTGGTTATTCTTAGAACATAAGAAATTTCGCTTTGAACCAATAAAAATGAGAAAAAATCTGCGATTGTTTTAAAGAGAGTTAGAGATTTGATTCAAGATACTTCGCATTTGGACCTATCAAGACCGAAAAGTTCTTGTCTAAATGTCATTATCTCTTGGTTCAGGACCATCATTTTCAATAAAATATAAGTAGGTAATCATAATTTTTTTAAATATTTACTAAAAATTATTGACCAAATTTGGGCGTGGTCTTAAAAAAATTTCGTCTGCGGCGCATTTCGCCTACAGCGGGCTTTTAGTGCACCCCCAAGTGTACACGTCACGAACCGCCACTGTAGCGGGCGCTGCATTTTGGTAAATATTAAGCAGTTTTAATTATATTCTTTATAGGTTCTATAATTTAATACTACTAGAAACAAGGGAAAAGTATTTAAGGAATTAAATAATTACGCAAACAAAATGAGTGATGAATTCACAAATATTTTACGCCCCTGTTTTTATTACAGCTGTCAAGCCAGGGAAATTTTCACTTATCCATCTTATAGCCAAGGCTTATGGGTAGGGGCAATATGTTAAAATGCAAGGGTCTGATTGGCTAAAAATGACCGGTAGAAAATTTTCGCTGTAAATACCTAATAATATTGTAAATGGTTTTCCTGCCTTTATAGTACTTAGTTGGTGCGGCATAAACACACCAAACTAACAAAAAATTTAGTAGCATTTTGCCACAGCTACAAATTAATAGTTTTCGGCTTTCGTGCTGGATTTTTTACATCTTTATACATTATACTTCGGTCGCAATATGCATAAATGTGTAAAATATTCAAAAACATGTTAAAAACAATTAAATGAATTTGAAAAAAATTGTTTGTTCCTAAAAAGTTTTTCGAAACTACTTACAATAACAGCTTAACAAACAAATTTGATACCTATAGAAAATGTGCATCTATGACCTTAACTTCTGTATCTATTTTCAGGCTTTAGGCTGCGTGGATAAGAAAGGAATTCTTTCATGGCCTAATCCCACTGCGGAAAAGGTATTCTTTTTACATAATGACGACACCGATTCCGAAAGTTCACAAACAAGGTAAGTAATGTCCTTAGCTAAAATGGGTATTTAATATATTATATATTCGGGCCTGACTGACGAATTTAGTTCTGAATTAAAACTCTGCTTGTCAACTTCTTCTTGTTTATTATTAACCTGTTATTTATGTTTGTTTTTTCTACTACATATAAATTAACAACAAGTAAAAATTCTCCCCTGCAGTAATAATTGTTCTTGGAAAAATATCGCTTTTGTCTTCATATTAACATCTTAAATACAAAGTTTAGATACTGGTCGTCGTAAAATATTTTCATTTTGCTAATTTTACATTGACTCTTCGAATGCGTTTACCTTTTCCGGGTATAGTTGAATTATTCGATCTTTAGACCATACGTTTCTAGGGCCATCGGGATTAACTATAATCACTATATTATCATCGTGCCATTTGGGCCTTTTAACCATTCATATATAACCAGTATATTGCTAATGGCATGTTACCCCATTGTGACCCCTTTGGAGTACTAAAGCGGGATACAGAGTTTCCGCAATTCACATCATTTTTGAAACACTAGTTTAATACATATGATAGCAAATATAGTTTAGGTAACTTTACCAGAGTTACAAATTAAAAGGCGCTATTATAGTGTCTTTATTATAAACCAGACAAACACCACAAGACAAAATGAAAATAATTAGTGACGGTTCTGTTTATACTACAAATTTCGCATGCTCACATTGACAGTCTGTCTTGTAATAGATTTTTGATTTAGGCTTTTCTTTCGGAGAAAATATTTTTAAACTTGGCCTAGTTTGCGGACCCTAAAATAATTATAAATTTCTCCTATAAGGAACCTTTATTATTTAATTTTGGGTTTAATTCGTTGTTAAAAAGGACCTGCTTTAATAGATTTTCTATAATTTTTAATAACTATTAATACTGGGTGTTCAAACAGTAAGATTAAAAATGAAATTGAAAAAACTAAAAAAATGTTGGAATTATAGGATTTTTAATCTTCCCTCCATAATATACAACCAGCAAACAAAAAGTTTCCACCAACATTAATTTTTATCATTTGACTGTGGATAAGCTTAAAAATGAACCCCTTCAAGAAAGGAATAAGAAATAATCTTATTAACAAAGTTGTGTGGAGACAAGACTGATCAAAATGTGACATTTAACGACGTCTTCCCTTCTTCATAGTGACGGCTTCATGATGAATTTGATATATTCTAATAGAATTGGATGGGAACCTGTTTACGCAAACGGTTTTGAAATCCACTTTGTACACTATATTAATAACTCAAAAATATTGAAGATGGTGGAAATGAACTATATATTGGTGGGACAATTTAAATAATTTATTTAAATTAAGAAATCGGATCAAATATCGTTTTGATATTTTAAAGACGCAAGTGTTCAAAATATTATAATATTTTGGTTGCTGGAATGTCTACAAGACATGGTGATTTAATTCAAAATGTTTATGATGTTCATCATCATCATCATCATCATGCAGCCTGTCTCGTCTACTGCTGAACATAGGCCTCTCTCAATAATCCCCAATTTTTCCGGTCCTGAGCAGCATGAATCCAGTTTGTCGAGATGCGTTTTACATCATCTGTCCATCTGGTCGGTGGTCGTCCCTGGTTTCTGAAGGCTTGTTCTCTGCCTCGCCATTCTATAATTCTCTTTGTCCATTTTTCATGCGGCATTCTTGCTACATGTCCAACCCAACTCCATTTCAAGCAGGCCATTCGCTCCACCGCATCTGTAACCCTGGTTCTCTCTCTCTGGTTTATGATGTTAACCTCTCCAAAAGTCAAATATTGTTACACAATTCTGATATTAGAGCTTTTTTGTCAACAATAAAAGAAATGGGATTTTGAGGAGTAGTATGAAGTGAAAAATGTTGTATCATCTGAAATAATTCAAGAAATATTTGAAACTAAAACCAACAACTTATAACTTTTAAATGAATACATGGTGATTTGGAATGATAAAAACACTTATGTGTTCTTTTTTTAAAGCTTTAATCTCATAAACAGGACTAATAGAATGTCGGCGAATAAAAGTAGCATTTTCTTTCGACTTAACAAAGACGAGGTCCGTTTTTTCTGTTAAATTTTTTATTAAATCGGAAAATTTGTAAATTGGTGTATATTATTCATTCCATAAAATAGAGTGATGATGATTCACTAACCAAAGTACTTGTTTTTTCATAAGAGTAATCATGAATTTTTGGTTAGAATATAGGTCGTACAAAGCTTCCAAGTACGTAGTTTATGGGCTACTTAAGTACTAGGCGCTACTGTAAATGAGTATTTGTATACAACTACTTATGTACGCTTTTTGCAGTACAAACACTGTATTCGCGAGTGTTTATTTGGTGATATATATTCTGCCAAAGAAACGTGAGGTGTATTGCCGTGTAAAGGAAGCTTTAGGGGATTCCTCCCCGCCCTTCGTGCAGGTTTAGAAAAGGCTACCCTAAGTACTTGCGCATTGTTACAATAAGTGTTCTGTGTTGAATAAGTTGTTTTCTTTCAGAAATTAGCATATTATATAACCAAAAACACATACATCAATAAAGAACATATTAATGTTATAGTAATCATACTCGTCCTAGTTTTCATACCTGCTGAAATACAATACGTATATTTTTCAGCTTGATCAACGTAAACGACCTTGCCACCGACCACGCAGAACCTACGGGGAACCTCCATTTCTCCCCGGATAGTCCCGTTTCGGCCACCGCTGAGGTCTTGGACCTGACTCACAACCACACGGATCCTTTCAGGCTCAGGTTTGACGACCAGAATTGGCAGAAATATCTGTCGTCGCTGAAACCGCTTGGATTGGCTATTTTATTGAATACTTGTCACGTTGAGACTCAGGTGTGTACGTAAGTAAAATTCCCCTTCTGGCTGTGTAGTAATACTTTTAAGTTTCCTGAATTAGTTTATAAGTTTTGGTGACGTTTTGACCAGGAAAAAAATTGTATTTGAGGCCTTTGAGGCGTTCGTGAATTAGTTTTTTTTTTTAGAATGTCGCCATGTTTAAAATATTTTGATCTTGATCAGACTTACAAGCTACAGTATGTAGTACCTATATTCAGTATATTTATGTCCTTTTAAAAGTTACAAAATATTTTATTTTCAAAATGTTTAGGTGCTTTCAATTATAATCGGTAGATCTTAGTTTCATAGGGTAGGAAAATAAGCCAAAGAAGAAAAACTTCCAAAGATATTTATTGATTTTACATTGTCTTTTTTTGCAAAAATTATATATGGGTCAACTTTCTAAAATGCCCTTAAATTTCCATTTTGTTGCAAAAAACTACCTTTTTTATTCCTCCCAATGAAAAATAACTGATATTATGCTCCCTAAATGGGCAGGCAGCAGTAGCAGTTGAGGGGAGGCTTAGCACCACAGAGATGTAATATAAGGAGACCAAGTTGTTATATTGTTTTGGGTTGTTTAGTTCAGGATTTGGATGAGAAATGTATATAAAAGTGAATCAGATCCTGTGTTATTTTTAAGTTTTGTACTATCGCAATAAATTTAATATTAACAACAATAATACTTTTAAATTTTTATCACAAATATTATTTTTGTCCCGCAGTTTGTGTAGATACAAGCACGTATCTGCATAACAAGACATTTTAGAACAGTTCCAACTAGGAGGGAGGGCTGTCAATAGAATTATTTAGTGCTATTTATTATTATTTACAATGGTTCGCCAGTGCGTGGTGTGTAATGTGTAAGAGCCCCGACTATTTTAACCCCCTAGTTAATATTTCGGCGGTAACTGAGGTTATTCAAGTTGTTTTTTAAACTTAAAAGGAATGGTGTAGATCAGTGGTTCCCAAATTTTGCAAAATCCCGGACCCCCGAAATCGGATTATAGTAACATGCGGATCCCCATGGCCAGTTAATCTTTAAAAGTACTAAAACAACCGTTTTGTAACTTATTTAAACAACATTTTATTTATCAATACAACGTATTTTCCTTAAAAACAATAATAAACTTTTATTGTTTTATTATTATATTTATTTAGTTATTTTTGTTTTATTTTCCCTTTGTGCTCCGTGGGTCCGCGGACCCCAAGGGGTCCGCGGACCATCATTTGGGAACCACTGGTGTGGATAGTTCTGTATTTTAAGAAAATGTTGCAAAATATACGAATTGTTTTAGACGACCCTA
This sequence comes from Polydrusus pterygomalis, assembly GCA_963969555.1. NCBI lineage: Eukaryota > Metazoa > Arthropoda > Insecta > Coleoptera > Curculionidae > Polydrusus > Polydrusus pterygomalis. The sequence goes on along the minus strand of OZ018381.1, from coordinate 2,300,811 downwards.
AAAAAAACAACATGCCATCTTCGTTTTAATTTATCTGTTGGACGTATGTCTGATTGTAAATAAATGTTTTTTTATGAATGGAATGTTTTGTCTCCTTATATTACATATCTGTTCTTAGCACCAAGCAAGTAGACCAGTGCCTTGCCAACCCCGGTTATGTCAGGCTGACGGAACCTACAGTATTACGTGGGTTCCGAACCACAATTTTGCCGGCAGATGTTATTCTTGGCACAGTTTATGTTGTGACACCTCTGACACCTTAAGAGCAGTTATCACTTGCCGCATTTAGGTAAAAAGGAGTGACAACATACAAGAAAACTATTGGATAGAATTGGTTCAAATTTGGAATTTATCTCCGAAATTTGATACTACATGACTGCATCGTCTTCAATCTTTTTAAATTAGAAAACAAATTTTCAAAATGAATTATTTTTTTCAAAATTGATAAAATGAAGGTGATACAGTCATGTAGTATCAAATTTCGAAGCTAAATTCCAAATTTTAACCAATTCTATCCAATAGTTTTCTTGTAGTTTGTCACTCATTTTTACCTAAATGCGGCAAGTGATAACTGCTCTTAACCGGGCCAGTCTATTACGTTTCCGTGACTGGAAGAATGTTGCCGCAAAGCCTCCCCAATTCATCGGGATCGGTATAAAAAGTCTTCCTACACGGGATACCGTCTTTATTACCGAATCATCTGATTAAGGGGTTCCCCTAATCAGGGGGTCATTGTCCGCACTGAATCACACTCCCACATTCTCTTGGTTCAGCTTACTTTTCGACAACATGCCGATGGAACAGCCAAATGATACTGGAGGGAACCTCCACAGCTGTATCATATCTAGGTCATCATTGAGAATACTACTGTGTGTTGCATAATGCAACACTATAGTCAGATCTGGTCTTAACGTGCGGGTCCAAAGGTCACTGATCATATGCGTCAAATCATACAACACAGAGGCTATCAAAATGTTGTGAGATTATTTACAAATATACCGAAGGAAGGAAAAATAGTTTCATTATTTTAGCTATCGCGAAGATAGCCACATATACCTAATATTATTAGTTTTGTAAAAATTATTTACAGGGGAGTTGAAAAAGTTACAAAAAAATTATATAATCGTTAATTATATACCTACTGTACCCTTTAATTAAAAACGACAATAATAAACAGTGCAATTTATTTTAACAATTTTACTACTAAAACCTAAAAATACAATGACATTTAGTCTGATAAACTATTTCGATAATGAAAGAAAAAGTGGAAATTCGCAAACCAATATGCAGGAAACCGTAATGAAAACACTGGGAATTAGTTTAAGGACTATGCAGAATAATGTGCATGAAAAAAAAGCATAATATAATACCCAAGAATACTAAAAAATGTAAACGAAAAACACCGTTTATAATTATAGCCTAAAAACTCTCATCGTCACTTATAAAATCTGAAAAGTCCTCGTCGTCTGAGTCGTCTTCGAATGGAGCAATTATCATTGGCGCTACTTCGACATGTAGTACTTGTTCTCGATCCCACCAATCCCTTATTAATATTTCTGTATGTTCCACCGATTTCTTCCAGTACTCTTGTGTAATATGATCTAACGAGTCTTGCCAAACTATTTGTACTTGGTCGGATTTAAGACCATCACCTACATTTTTTTCATAATAAGACTTTGCACCAGCCCATATTAATTCTATTGCGTTAAACTGGCAATGATATGGCGGCAGTCGTAGAACCTCATGACCATATTCACGCAGTATTTCATCTACCGCGTATATTTTGGGTTTTTTAAGAGACTTTGCTATTGATAGGAGTTCCGATTTAAGCATATTTGGTAAAGGATTTTGGTTGTGTTTTTCCAGCCACTCATAAATATCACTTTTCCTCCAAGATGAAGTAGGCTGTTTATTTAAAATTCTTGAATGATATGATGCATTATCTAATACAATTAAAGACGGAGCATCCAAATTTGGTATCAATTGAACTTTTAACCATTTTTCAAACATTTTGCAATTCATATTATCATGATAGTCAGCACTTTTTGATGTTGAAGAAAAATTTAAACTCGCACCTGCAACATATCCTGTTGCAGAACCGGCATGCAAAATAGTAAAACGCTTTCCCATACCGCACCCCTTTTTCCTTTTAACACTTTTTACAGACTCATCTTGCCAAGATTTTGAACCACTTCCATTCGAAAATATCCACGTTTCGTCTAAAAATACCACTTTTCTAAATTTCGATTTGTAATTGTCCGTATATTTTTTTAAAAACTGAACACGCTAACTCACTATCTGTGGCTGCTCACAGAAAAATCTTCGGTTACAGTCTTTTTATAGCGAAAACCTAAATTTTTTATTAATTTTGATAACGCTTCAAGTCGAATTTCCAAAACACCCCGAATTTTTAATGTTTTTTGTAAAACTGGAAGAGTTACATTGGTTTTTGATTTGTATAAATCGTAAATCACATTTCGAACTCCCATTTTCGCTTAAATCCTCAGTGTTGAAGAAACAATGTTCAGGGAAGCATTAAATAATATTTATGATAAGAAAAATGAGTATACTTTACACGCTTTGGTAAAATCCCTGGTTGGAATTAAATGTGAGTCAAGATATACCATAACTGAACATATTGCAAAATACAATGAACTATGGAGCAGATTAATTGAAAGAACAGTAAGCTCAGGTTCAGATAAAAATACTGATTCGTTAGAAGCAGCATTCCGGCCTTTAGCCCAGTCATTGAAGGCAAAAGGGTCATTATTTTTAACGACTTTACCTGAAGAATTAGACAACATTGTTGACAATTTGAAAACAAAACCTGAATTAACCTATGATGACATTTGTTCAAGATTGATGGAACTGTCGTTGACCAAATCCAACTCGGAAGATAATGAAGCTCTGGTTGGAATCAGACAGAAAAGGAATTATCTACCAAAAAATATCGAATGCACTTACTGTAAACAAAATAATAGATGGTATAGAGGTCATACTGTGAAAACCTGTAGAAATATTAAAAAAAGTATTGAGAATGCAAATATTGTATATGATATTAAGAATGCAAATATTGTAAATGAAACTGATATTAAAAGCGATTGTGCTTTCACCGCAACTGTTTTGAATACAAAGTCACAAAAATGGATTTTTGATACTGGAGCAACGTCACATATGAGTGGAAATAAAAATTATTTTTCCAACTTAAGAGAATTTGATGGTTTTATCAAACTAGGAAATGACAATAAAATTAAAGTTACCCATATAGGAAATGTTAAACTACATGCTTTATTATCAAATGGTGAAACTATGAACATAACAATGTATGATGTTCTGTATTCTCCTGAATTAAAATGCAATCTAATGTCCTGGGAGAAGATAAAATTAAAAGGAATTACCATGAGTGGCAATAGAAATGAAATTATATTTTTTAACAAAGGCAAACAAGTTGGGTGGGTAATATCTGATCACAAAGAACAAGTTTTTCAAGAAGTTCCTCTAGAAATTAGTAATGTTAGTGTTTTAACATGGCATCAACGTCTCGGTCATGTGCCAGTGTCAAGTTTTAACTGTACCAGACAAACTGTTGCTGATGGCCATATTCTACCAAAAAACCCCAAGCCAATTGAATGTGATGCTTGTGAAAAATCAAAAATGACAAGAACCATTGTAAAAGAGGAAGGTAATCACTGCAATGAAGTATTGGAGAAAATTCATTCCGATGTAGCAGGTCCATTTTCTAGGAAATCATTGGGTGGAAAGTATTATTATGTATCATTCACGGATGAATTTTCAAGATACTCAGAAGTTAAATTTATTTCTCATAAAAGTGAAGTAGAAAAAGCAATCAAAGAATATGTTCTAAGAATCGAACGCCAAACTGGCAAGAAAATAAAATTTTTTAAAAGTGATAATGGTGGAGAATTTAAATCAAACTCATTACTAAGTTTTTTCTCTAATATGGGAATAAAACCAGAATACTCTATACCTAGAATTCATGAAACTAATGGTTTAGCTGAGAGATTAAATCGGACAGTAACGACAATGGCCAGAACGATTATTACTGATGCTGACTTACCTTTATCATTGTGGGCAGAATCAATTGCATTCTCAATTTATACAAAAAATCGATTGCCCCATTCGTTTCACGGGAAAACTCCATATGAAATGTTTTTTGGAAAAAAACCTACTATCGGACATTTTCGAAAATTTGGCGATAAAGCTTTTGTACATATTAATGAAGAAGAAAGACCCCCTGGAAGTAAGTTAAATCCAAGAGCTAGGGACGCTCGAATGGTTGGATATACAGATAAAGTCGGGTGGTATCGTTTTTGGACGGGCAAGAAAGTCATAATTTCAAGAGATTTTAAATTTGTTAATAATGAAGACCCAAATATGTTTGAAACACCAGAAAATATTCCAGATAATTTAAGCGAATATAGTGCACGTGAAACAATATCTACCTTTGAAACAAGTCAAGAAAATACAAATACCAGTACCAATAAAGAAAACCTGGTTGTGTCAATTGACACGAATATCAGAAATATGACTTTAACAGACAATGTCACAACAGACAATGTCACTTTAAAAGAAAATAATCAATCAAATGAAGACCAAAATATTAATTTTAAAGATCTTGAAGAACACAGTCAAGAAGATAGTTCAGTAAGCGAAAATAACAGGAATGAAATTGTAAATTTTAATTTACGTAGAAGTAATCGCCTCAAACATTGTCCAAAAAGTTATGATGACTATTACTGTAATTGTTCTTTGGAGGAACCAGCAAATTTTTTAGAAGCAATAAGTTGTTCCGAAGCAGAAAAATGGAAAGAAGCTATACAGAGCGAATTAGAAAGTATGGAAAAAAACCATGTTTGGGATCTCGTTGAACAACCAGCTTCAAATCATCGTTTAATAGGTTGTAAATGGATTTTTAAAAAGAAATTATCTGATAAAGGTGAAGTTATAAAATTTAAAGCTAGATTAGTAGCGCAAGGATTTAGTCAAGTACAGGGAATTGATTACGGAGAGACTTTTTCCCCCGTTGTAAGATATGATACAATAAGGATGTTATTAGCTCACTGTGTACATAGGAGAATGGTTGCCAAACAAATGGATATAAAGACGGCATTTTTGAATGGAGATATAGATTGTACAGTTTACATGAAAATTCCAGAGGGATTGATTACAAAATCAGGGAGAGTATGTCTACTGAGAAGAAGCATTTATGGACTCAAACAATCTCCTCGACAGTGGAATCAAAAATTAGTAGGTGTCCTAAAGAAAGTTAATTTGGAGCAATCATTATCAGATCCATGCTTGTTTGTGTCAAAAGATGGTGAACAAATAATCGCTTTTTACGTAGATGACTTATTACTTCTGGCTGCAAATAACGAAAAAATGACGTTTCTTGAAAAAACGATATTTCAACATTTTGAGGCGACATCTTTGGGAACGCCAACTTTTTTGCTTTCATTTCAAATAAATTGGCATGCAGATTTTGTAACACTCTCACAAGAACAGTACATTTTAAACCTTTTGGAAAAATATAATTTATTGCACTGCAAAGCGGCATCTACACCTATAGACTTGGGTGCTAAACCACAGAAACGTACAGAGTCTGAAAAAAAGGCAAATACTTTATTATACCAATCGAAAATAGGTAGTCTGTTATATTTGTCGATGGGAACTAGACCTGATATTGCTTTTGCCGCAAATTTATTGTCACAGTTTAGTACCTATCCTTCAGTAGCTCACTTGAATATGATACAACATATATTTCGCTATTTAAAAGGGACAGTCCACAGAAGGCTGATATACAGACACGAAACTAAAGCCCATTTAGTAATATATAGCGATGCTTCTTATGCTAATGACTTAGATAGTAGAAGATCAATTGGAGGTTACCTTGGTTTGTATGGTACAGCAGTAGTATCATGGTCCACAAAGAAACAGCAAAGTGTCGCAGTATCAACCACAGAAGCTGAATATATGGCCCTTTCACTTTCTTGTCGCCAAGCCATTTGGATGTCATATATTTTAAGGGATTTGAAAGAAACAAAAAAAACCTCTACTGCTGTGTGATAATCAAGCAGCTATACATATATCTGCCAATCATATACTTCACCAAAGAAGCAAACATATTGATGTTCATTACCACTTTATTCAAGAAAGAATGGCAGAAGGAGATATCGAATTAAATTATGTCACTTCAAAAGAAAATTTAGCTGATGTATTCACCAAACCCCTTTCAAAAGAATGTTTCGAGAATTTAATTTCCAAATTTTTTGATGCTTCCATTGAGGGAGAGTGTTGAAGAAACAATGTTCAACATCACTTAATTTGATTATTACTTTTTTACCTATTGGAGGTAACATGTATTATTGTTGAGTTAGTCAAATAAAAATAATTTTCAACGTCAAGTTTTTACTCTTATTTCGTATGAATCTATAGAATATTTGAACACTCAGTCTTTGGCTTTCTTCGTTTACACTTTTTAGTATTCTTGGGTATTATGTTATGTTTTGTTTCAAGCACAATTTTCTGCACAGTCCTTAAACTAATTCCCAGTGCTTTGGCTACTGTTTCCTGAATATTGGTTGGCGAATTTCCACTTTTTCTTTCATTTTCGAAATAGTTTATCAGATTAAGTACCATTTTTTTTGATTGGGGATGCAAAAACCCAGAAAATTGTTTCATTTTGTCACAAACTGGCATATTTAAAATAAAACGTAGCTGGTGCTATTATAAGCTTTTTTAGAATCGCTGGAAAGTAAATACATATCCTTTTTTTTCATGTCAAAATGGAATAAGTCTGTCTCATTTATCTTACGTATTTTATTTAGAGGGTTAAACGCAAGTAAAGAAAACAAAAACTGAGAGTATGTCTTTCTTGAATCGTATGACCCGCACGATAAGACCAGATCCGACTATATGAAGTATGGTAGCCTGGTCAAGCGAACTGAATAAGTCCGCCTAATCGCCCAGGATTAAACCAGGTATCTTCCACTTGCGATGCGTGAACGCTACTACTGCTTACGTTGCCACCAGTGCCACAAAATTTTCGTATTTAAATTTTGTCTTTTCCAGGAACACTATTCGCATTTCTGTTCCCATATCACATGTGAGGCGATGTACAATGAGAACTTGGTACCGGTAACTAACAGAAGATGTCTCTGCGAATTGGCCAAGGAAATAGGATTTGTGGATCAAGCACAGAAGATCTTTGATTTGGAGCAACAGTTGTCAGTATTCAGGCATGTGGTAAGATGCGTTTACTAAGTTTGATTGTGTTTCGCCATTTTATTTATTTAGTTATGGCAGGTAAGGTATCAATGTGGGTTATGTTAAGTATTTTCTTAAGGGGATTGTTGTAATGTTCATTAAATTTTCAAATATAAACTTTTATAATCCTTTTTCATCCCTTTAGGGGCCGGCGCGACGTTCAGAAAAATAAGAGATGCGTGTTTTATTACTTGTGTTTTAGAGCATTTAGTTCCAATAGAAACTTGTAAACATCTCTGACAAAAATACTTTTCCAATAGATACTTTTTTTCCATGCTCTTAGGAGATTTCCAAAAAAATAAGAAATACTTGTTTCATTATTTGTGTTGTAGAGTATTTCTGCTAAATTTAAACACAATATGACAAAATAATATTTTTTTAGCAACCCGAAATGGTACGACGTGACAACAAATACGCAAGAACCCTACAACTGTCGACACGGCTTAAATTTCCTTTTCCGCATGCGTTTGCGGTTGTCGTTAGGGAACTATGTAGCGGAAATATGCAGCTTTTAAGGTAAGAAGTATTTCTTTCAAGCGTGCAGAATGTATCTAGCATTGGGAAGTGGCTCGTTTTCATATGTAATCACTGTTTGCACGCCACTGAAATAAATTTAAAATATGGTGAAAAATAAAAATGTACTGGTATACCGGATAAGTGTGTAATTGTATTTTGTATTAGAATACATAGGAATCTAAGCATGATGATTACCCTGGGGCGGATATACATTGGCCGTTTCGTCCTTAATAGGATTCTACGGGAAGCCATAACCCAAAGCAACTCCAAACTCCACAAGTCCACAGAAGACGAAGCAGAGTGGTAATAAATAAGTGGCATCGCCATCTAGGTAGAATCAGGTCCAATACAAATAGCACTTACACTGGTAATACAAGATCAAAAGATTGACAACTAATTACAAATCACAGCTTGAAACACACTCCAGTACAGGGAACGGAATATTCCACATTTGCCACGTGCCGTTTTGCCACGGCAATAAAATAGTGCTGTTTCCATATTTTCTAACGAGTGCTGTTTTGCCATGCATACTTTTTTTCTTACCTGCCTAGATTTTATACCTTTTCTTGCACAACTATCTTAGAAATATACGTAAGTTAAGTATTAAAATATTTATTTTTATATACCATGTATTGGTTCTCATAATTTTTAATTTGAAGAAGATAATAAACATTATCGAAAGCTTGGCTAAGTTAAAAAAGTATTTTTATTTAAGAAGCCCACATCAGGACCGATACCCCAAGACAACCTAGTCTATAATAATAGCAGTAAAAAAAGAAGAAAATTGTTTCACATGTTCTTTTATTTAAATTTGGCATTAATTTGTACAAATAATAAATCTAATTTAATTTGACAACATATTTAAGCATATTTATTTATGCACTCAGAAATATCAATTTCATTATTTACAAGTTTATCTACAGTGCATTTAATTATAAAATTATAGAATCAATATTAATATTGTGTTTGGCTCTCTTGTTTGTAGTTATATTAAAATTTACTCGATCAATATTAAATGCATAATACTGACTATCATTATTTAAATGGTATATACACTAGTTCACAGATGTTGAGACTTTGGGACTATATTTCCCAACAACACGATTGAGACGATTATGCCAACCTTCCCAAGCATTGGTGGTACGATGCCTTTCATTAAAACACGACCACATATCACCGATAATGTCATTTGCTAACCATTGGTTTACAAAATAATCGTTGAATTCTTCAATTCTTAAATAATAATATTGGCATGGGTATTATGCCCACAACGTGTGTACACAATGGGATTGACCCAGGTAGCCTCACTGCCGTAATAGACGAAAGGACGAGTGGCGAATCTGCACTGACGTGTTAGGGTATCTAATTACCATGGCAAAACGCTACTAAAACAGGTAAATTTCCTTTTCGTGGCGAAACAGAACGTGGCGAACCAGGAAATTACCACAGGGAACGCTATACGCATTTCACCACAGCAGTCTGCAGTAGATTGCAGAACACAGATATTATGAATTCTACCTAAATGGCGATACTACGTATTTATTACAATTTGGCTTTACATTCGTCTCGTCTTCTGTGAAGTTGGTTTGGGTTATGGCTTCCCGTAGAGTCCTAGTAAAGACGAAACCGCCGTCGTTGTCGACCCGTTTCAGGTTATATATTATCCCTGTGTATTCTAACTACAAAATACAGTTACACACTTGTCTGTATGTCCCTACATTTTTATTTTTTATTATTTACATAATATAGTAACGTACAACATTTTAAGGGAAGCAGTGGAAGCAGCCAGCCACTGCATCTACTCGCACTTTTAAAATATAATGATACTTTACTCCGTTTTTAAAGAATTGTTTTGTTTTAGTGAAGGCACGGCTGATATAATTTTAGATTGTTGTGTGGATTATTGGGACGGCATGGATCTTTGTCCGCTGACACATTCTGATCGAAAGAAAGTGCAAGATTTTTACCAAAGGAGCAGTCTGACCGCATATTGTACTGCCTTTGCTTATAGGTAGACTAACAAATTCTTAATTTATTTAATTAAGGTTTTAAATTTAGAAAAACGTTCGTCAAATAGTTATCATAATAATAATAATAATAATAATAATAATAATAAGTTTATTTAAAAATTTAATAATATAATAAATATGTTTATGTTGTCTTCTTATTCTTCAATCCCCTGAAGCTGAGCTTGTTAGGGGCAAATCTTATTTTTTGTTTTAGTATGTAAAATCATAAATCATAAATATGCATTAAAAATTAAGTTTTAAAGTAGAAATGTTAATTTATAGTATAAACGCAGTTCTTTTTGAAGAAATATATCACCTATAATAGAATTATTAATTTATAATTTTTAAGTAAAAAATATTACTTATATAAATTATTCAGAACAATATTAATTAATAATATATATAATCATATTCGAGTTATTTTTTTCAGTAAAAAATCAAACCAAACTTAGCCCATAACCTAAGTGCAACTAAATTAAAATTGGGTAGAAAATAAAACATTCAATATTGAATAAAAAAATACCTATTTTACTTGATACAATAATACAGCAACGGTTGGTTCTTTGTTCAAGAGTCTGTCTCACCGTGTTGGATTTAACCGTTTAGAAGGCATCCGCAAGTAGCATTTTAGACACATTTTGGTAAATGTATCGACATTTTGGTAAATTTTTTTTTTTTTTTTTTTTTTTTTTTTTTTTATGATCGAGCACAAGCACTATAGGAAAATCCTTTAAGGCGCTCTGGGAGCGGTGCGTGTGCGAAGAAAGCGATTCACGTTTTTCTTGAATCGTTGGAGGTTATATTCGGTTGGAAACACGGTCTCAGAAAGGCCGTTCCACAAAGATGACGTCCTCCAAATGAAAGAGTTCTGAAACAATGATGTTCGGGGTGTACTAAGTTGAACCACATAGGGATGGGCGGCAGTGGTTCGTCGTGTGTTTCTGCTATGAATTACTCTAGGTGGAATCGAGCGGGCAATATCTATCGAACACTTGCCATGAAAATATCTGTAGAACAGAGTCAAATCACCAACCTGTCTTCGATGTTCTAAGCTGTCGAGGTTCTTAGTCAGCTCGTGGTCGCCGATTAGACGAACGGCTCTCCTTTGGATGGAATCCAACAACCGAAGGGTATGCTTCGGTGCAGAACTCCAGATATGAGAGCAGTATTCCAGTGATGGTCGAATATGGGCTTTATAGAGTGTCAAAAGTTGTTGAGGTGTATACAACTTTTTGGTACGGAAAAGTATACCGAGCTTCTGAGAAGCTGCCCTGGCGATTGCCACTACGTGATTATGCCAAGACATATTTCCTCCCAGGTTGACACCCAGCAAATTAATAGACGAAGTCAGTGGAATTGCGTGTCCTGCCATAACGATATCGGGTTCTGCAATGTTGACCTTCTTAGAGAAAACGGCAGCCTGGGTTTTTTGAGCGTTAAATTCGACTTGGTTACTGTCACCCCAAGACAAAATTTCTTCCAGGTCTTTATTGAGGCGTGATACCTCGTGTTGTCTGCGAAGATGTGCGTCAGTAGCCGATGTTTGAGGTTTCAAAGTAAAAGATGAGATAATTGTGCTGTCGTCAGCAAAGCAATATAATGGATTTTCTGTTTTCGCTAGAAGGTCGTTAATGTACAGTAAGAAGAGAGTGGGAGATAATATGGACCCTTGAGGAACACCAGCATTGATGGTGAAGGTGTCTGAGAGAAACCCGTCAATCGCCACTTGCAGAGAGCGGTCCTTGAGGAAGCTAGACAACCATTAACAAAATCGACCGGGCATACCATAAGAACGCAGTTTGCTTAGGAGCCCCTCGTGCCAGACACGGTCAAAGGCTTTAGAGATGTCCAGTGCAATAGCCCGGGACTCCCCATGATGTTCGATTGCGTTGCTCCAAAGATGAGTGACATAGGCTAGCAGGTCTCCTGTTGATCTGGACTTACGAAAACCATACTGATGGTCGCTGATAATTTTAAGGCCTTCCAGGTATTTTATAAGTTGTTGGTTAATAGCTTTCTCCATCACCTTTGATATAACTGAAAGCAATGCGACTGGTCGATAGTTGTTTGGCAGGGTTTTCTTGCCTTTCTTTGGTATAGGCTGGACTCGCGCCTTTTTCCAGCAAGATGGAAATATTCCTTTTTTGTAGGATAAGTTAAAAAGTCTACAAAATACTGGTGTGAGTTCATCGGCGCATTTCTTGAGCACTATAATAGGAATTTCATCTGGACCAGAAGCTTTTTTGGCATCGAGCCCCTTCAGAATTCGTTTGACAGGACGCTGACGGAATACGATATCAGTCATTTCCGATCGAACTGCTGGAATGTTCGGGGGTGTTTTTCCCTGAAAGTCTACCGTGGAGTGTGAAGCAAAGAGTTCTGCGAGTAAGTTCGCTTTATCTTCAGCCGTGGTTGCTATTGTGCCGTCAGAACGTGTTAGCGGTGGAATATTTGATTTGGTAAAATTTTGACTAACGGCCTTAGCGACTGACCAAAAGGACCTAGATCCGTTAGGACTGGCGAGAAGTTTATTTTTGATTCTCATGTTGTGAGCCTCTTTGTTTTGATCTATCGTTTGCTTGCACTGGTTTCGAGCGGTAACAAAGATGGTGCGATTCACATCGGTAGGATTTTTACGCCATTGTCGGTAAGCTAGATTTTTGGCTCTGACAGCACGCTCGCAGTTCTTGCTAAACCAGGGCTTGCCATTTGAAGGGCGCTTCTTGGAGAAAGGAATAAAGGCTTCCATGCCAGTAAGAATGACATCGGAGACCTCTTGAGCACAAGCGGATGGATCATCTGAAGAGAAGCATACTTCCAGCCAAGGAAAAGTGCGAAAATGGTCCCTTAGGTCTTCCCAACTAGCTGATGTGTAGTGCCAAATTTTACGAGGTTTAGGAGGTTGTTCAGAACAAAATTGGCAGCTCGCTTAGAGTTGAAATAAGTTTGTGATCGGAAGATCCTAATGGAGGATGAACGGTGACTGTGTATAGGTCAGGGTTGGATGTCAAAAAGAGATCTAAAAGACTAGCAAAATCTCCATCTCGGTCTGGAATTCGCGTTGGTTCTTCCACGAGTTGAGTTAGACCAGAACTGATCGCAAAAGATTCCGCCTCACGACCCTGTTCATCGTTGGTATTTGAGTATTTGAGCCAGTTGATATTGTGGACGTTAAAGTCACCAAAGATAGCGACTTCGGCATTAGGATGGTTGGTTTGCAAGAAGTCAATTGTGTTTGCTAGTGACGAGAAGAGTGCTCTGTAATGGGTGTCACTTGGAGGACGGTAAAGGCAGCAGATAAACTTGGTGATTTTCTGCGTTGATATTTTAAACCACATTACATCAAACTCTGCTGGTTCAAGTGTGTCCTCTCGTTGGCAGCAAAGATCATCTCGGATAAAGAGACAGACCCCAAAGTTGCGTCTAAATCGGAAATGAAAATCGTATCCAGGATATAAATAGCTGACGGTGTTCGTTGACGATCTGACCTTTTTCTCGGTCAGTGCGAGCACATGGGGCTTGGATGTTTGTAAGTGCTGGTGGACTGAATTGATGTTGGTATTAAGCCCTCTGATATTGCAGAAATCAATTTTGAAGCTGCTGTTTTCGGGTGTGTCAGCAACTGTAGGTGCCACACTTTTTCTCCGTTGAGTGTTGTTAGGGGAACCCAATATATTGTCGGAGACAGTGGATGTTCGGTTAATATCGCTTGATGAGGCCACAGGATCAGCCCCCACCCAGAGATCCGATCGGGGGGGCGAGTTTACCTCCGGAGTATTTTGGTCCTGGAGCTTCCATCATGCTTTTTCTTCCCACCCTGGAAACCGGGAACATCGGCACAGCGACGAAACGTTGACTCAAAGAATAACTCAAGAGCAACTTCACGCCGCCTAAGCCGATGCAATGGTATCTCACCGGGCGATGCCGGGTGGGCCAGCATCTACCATTTGTAAATGTATCGAAACCTATGTTTCCGTTTCCTACTCAAAATGGGAAAAATGTTGTCTACAAATTTGGAAACATTTTCGAAATGTACACATTTCAAATAGCGCTATTGCACGTATTTCCGAGTGGTTGGTACTAGCTGTGACTTTCGCTGTGTCGACGCATAAAGCGTTGAACACATATACGCCATCGCGATCACGATAGCGATTACGACTACAGGAACAAGTGAACATATATACGCGATGGCGATGCAATCGCCCAATGGAATAAAAAATGCAGTGTAGCTTTATTAAAAAAGAGGCACACCTGCCTATTAATGAAAGCAGAGCAATAAACCTTGCTTTTAACATTGTTTAAAATCGTTTAGTAAATACCAGTATTTCCTAATCGCATGTTCTTAGCCATTTCATCCCATTTTTTTTAAACGCCCCTTTTTCTGGTCAGGATATGACAAATCAAATTAAATAATAATAAGTTTATTTAAAATTTAATAATATAATAAATATGTTTATGTTGTCTTCTTATTCTTCAATCCCCTGAAGCTGAGCTTGTTAGGGGCAAATCTTATTTTTTGTTTTAGTATGTAAAATCATAAATATGCATTAGAAACTGCGATCGCAATCGTGGGATAATATGTATTCTGGTTTAAAATGGAGCCAAGACACAATTTATAGTATCGGGTTTCTATAATGTTTCGTATATCATCTAGTTATAATTAATGGATACATCGCAACATTGTTTCCATAATGTATGAAAAATAATACAAAACAAATATAGTTAAAGTAAAATGGACTTAAATAACTTAAAAGACGAAGACCCCCCAGAAATATTCGATATAAGTTGCAACAAATATTGTAAAATGATCAATAAGTTGATTTAAAACAAAGAAAATTAAACATTTCAAAAACCAAACTGAAAACATGTTAAAAATTATGATTATTAAAGTCCTCTCTTCCTTCTTAAAAAAAATGTTCCGATCGACGAGTTTTGAAAATTATTTTCTTCACAAGTTTTGTAAATTATTAGATACCATTGTTTGTTTCGATTCACTTAAATATACTCCTTGGTTAGTTAATAATATTTGCAAAACGAAGCTTTAGTCTAGCCTATAGACATAAGGACATATGAATAAACCTGATTCAATATTAAGAGGGTTCGTTTTACTTACTTTCAGTACGTAACCTTGGAAATAAATATTTTTTTGTTTTTAGGCCTTTGTCAAAATCTGTCAGTGACAAACTAAGCGAAGTGTATCTAGAGCTTCCCAGTGACAGTAGGCATTTTCTGAATCATCGAAGCCCGACGCCAATTCACTGGGATTGTAAGAGTGTGTTGGAACCCAGGATTAAGAACACGCAGTTTTTTAGTACAGGTAAAATTAATGAATTTTAAGTAACGTAAGAGAAAAAAAATCGTACTCAAAGTTGGTTTTGCAACATCGGTAGACATGTCGTAAATTAACGCTATTTAACCTAATTCCTGTTGTAAAGTAATAACTGTCACCGAATAAGGAGTAACTTTCAAAGCTTACTTCCTGGACTTTTTTTAATCTTATATTACTACAACGTACAGCCGTAAAAAATACAAATAAAACTGAAAATTAAATATAGTGACCTGCAGAATTCTGGCTCCATATGGAAAACTTTTTTATTATTAATTTCTCAGAAAATTCTATTCTTGATAACAGGTTTTTGATTCGCTTAAAGTAAAAAAGCGCTTATTAAAATAGAAAAAAAAACGTAGAGCATACGAGGGAGATTCAATTTTTTAAAAGTTACTCAATAGTTAAGTACCTACTATTTTCGTTTCAGATACATTTCCATTTGTAAAAGGTATTTACAATTAAATGTTTTGTCCGAATACGAAGTCACGGCCTTCTGTTCAAAAAACGAAAAAAATCCTTATTTTTTTTGTCTTGTATAGAGAAAAGATTGAAAATTGAAATTATCTTAAAAGTTCTTTGTAACTTGTAACTTACCAGTTGAAACGTTATGATTTAAAACAAATAAAGACAATAATGGTCAAACTTTAAAATTCTCGTTATTTCTAATTTTAAAAAAATTATTTTTGGAGCAATTGGGTCTAAACCAAAGTTAATGTCTACGTCCAAAAAAAAACTGCCTAATACTTAAATTAATCTTTATAATTAGGAAAATAAATAAAATAAAACCAGACATTTTAAAAGTAATTTAGATCCTGAATATATTATTAAGGGTAATGAAACACTCAGTCTGCTCCACTAGTTATATTTGATTAAAAATTACTTCGGACATGTTTCGAAAGCAAAGGCTTTCATCTTCAGCGAAAATTGTGTTGTTAATTAGCGAAAATTGAAGGAAAACTTAACATTTTCAATTCTTACGTTGGGCCCAAACTTGAATAACTGAAAAAGGGGGGGGGTTAAATTAGCAAGTTGTTGTGTTTAAATCTAATTTGTTAAAAATTTTTTGTTAAAAAATGTTTGTAAAAATATTTGTTGATATATGGAAGATAGAGAGGTGTACAAATCATTTGAAAACTTATGGTAGTTATTTGTAGAAAAAGTGGAAAATTACTCACCTAATGGATAGAAAATTAATTATATTAAAATCTCAAAAAATTTAAAAAATTAACCTTCAACATTTTTAGGTTAAGTAAGTACATTATTGAATTAAAAAACTTGTGTTGAGTTGGTTTAAATTTAAATTTTCGAAAGTTGAAGAGAATATCCACTACACAGTTCATCCTGGTAGTTGATGACAAAATGGAGTAAGGCTAGAAACCCCTTCTTTTCTTCTGGGTCCAAAAAAAGAACTGAAAAAGCAACAATGGTGACAACTAAATGATACAGTAACGTATTAAAAGAGTATAACAATATATTATGTGTTTGTATTAAAAGGAGAAGAAACATGAAAGGATTAGTAGGATCAGTGGTTTTAAACAAATGAACAGAACCAGTCAGGCAAAAGTGAACGCTGTACCTACTTAAAGGATAGTTTATAGAAAACTGTATTGATTAATGAAATGTCATTTCTAGGAAGACATTTGAAAATAAGTTGTAAACTTTGGTAACTAGATGTCGCGTCAAGTGGTCAAAAGCACAGAAAAATAATGGGTTTATGTCAAAAGATACCAAAAGTTAACACAAGGAGCAAAAATGTTTATAAAAATAAAATATATGGATGTAATCATAGAAAAGTGAACGGTATAAAAGAACGTAACTGTTAATGATAGAAAAAGTCAGTTTAGTTTAAGAGTTTAAAAGTTCAAAGAATTAAAAAAAGAAAGACAAGAAAAGTTGATTTGGTCGTTGATGCAATTTAAGTTATGATTTTTTAAGACCTTCTGTGTCTCAAAAATTTCTAGAAGGTTGAGTTTTATACCCTTATCACAGACATGCAGTACCCTGGTACATGAACTCGGGTCAAAGGAGTGCTTTTCGTTAACTATATGATTGGCAAAAGTGGACTTTGAGTTAATCTCAATGCTATTAACATGTTTTTTAATGATTTTTTGGTGTTCATTGACCCTAGTTATTATTTTTCGTCCACTTTGTCCTATATAACAAACATTACAACCCAGGTGGTCGCAGGACAAACAATAAACACCGGACTTGTCCAAAACAGAAACCTTGTCCTTAGTATGAACAACGAAATTTTTTAGTTTAGATTTTGTTTTAAAGCTGATATTTATGTTGAGTTTTCGAAAGATATCTTGTATTTTGTATGAAATGTTATTAAAAAAGGTTAATAAATAGTAATTAGTAGAAGAAGAGGTATTATTGAAAATGATTTTTTTGTTAAGGAATTTAGATAAATGTTTGTAATATAGCTTATTTATGAAATAAAGCGGGTAATTGTTATTGATAGCAATTTGTTTATTGTGATTTAATTCTATTGAGAAGTTAGTGTGGCTAAGAGGCAAATTGAAAAGTCTATGGAAAAAACTGTTAAAGGCGGCAGGTTTGAGTAGTATGGGATTACCAGGTCAGTACTTGTGGGTTTATGATAAATACCAAAGGTTAAGCTGTTGTGTTGTCTTTGAATAAGTAAGTCAAGAAAGGGTAAATTATCCTTTTCCAGCTCCATAGTAAATTGAATGGATGTGTTGAGTGAGTTAAGAAAATCAAGAAATAGATTTAATTCGTGTGGTGAACCAGGGAAAATCACAAAAGTGTCGTCCACATATCTGAAAAAACAAACAATTTTAGAAAAAAGGGGGTGAGCTTCTATCTTTGACTCTAAATTTGACAAAAATACTTCAGCCAGGTGTGGACTTAGGGGGGATCCCATCGCTAGGCCTGATAACTGAGAGTAAAATTTATTGTTGAACTGGAAGAAATTCTGTCTGAGTACTGTGTCCACCTAAAAGGCAAATATTAAGAATGTAATGAGTTGGAATGTTGGTCTTTTCAAAAAGAATATTTCTAACTAGCTCAATACATTTTTCAGGAGGGACACTTGGAAAGAGATTCTTAACATCGAAAGAAACCAATAACGATTGGTCTGGTATGGTTATATTTTTAAGTTTATTTGTAAGATCGAAAGAATTTTTGATGGAATATTTACTAGAAAAATTGGTCAAAGAAATAATGATATTATTTAGCCAAGAGGCTAGCTTGTAAGCTGGAGAGTTAGAATAATTAACAACAGGGCGAATGGGTATTCCATCTTTATGTATTTTTGGAAGGCCGTACAACAATGGGGTCTGTGGATTTATAGGGTATAACTTAGATTTATCTGAATTTAAGAAATTTCAAGTGTCATTCGTAATCGAGAGAATTTTTTTGAGGTAAATGAAAAAAGAAAGAGTGATGTTAGTTGTGTTGGTTTGGAAATCTATGGGGTCAAGGAAGTCTTCAACTTTCTGTATGTAGGAATGTCTGTCCATTACCACAATGCAATTGCCTTTGTCTGCCTTAGACAAAACAAGATCCTTGTCAGCAATTTTGTGGCGAAATCTAGAGAGTTCTTTATTTAATTTGATGTGAGAAGTAGGGTTAGGAGAAGTATGAAATTTGTTAAGAGTGACGGAGACTTGAGATCTAATAGTGTGTTGAATGTCTGAAAGGTTCGATGACTCTAAAATCCTTTCGGTTTCCACTGCCAAAAGTTGTAAGTCTGAAGGACTTGGTGTGAAATTAAAATTATAGTTCAATCCTAGAGAAAGTAACTCCTCCTCGTCTGTGTTAAGGGTTGTTGATGAAAGGTTAAGTACTCTTTTATGAAAATTAAAATCAGAAAAATGGCCACTCGATACACAGGTAATATCTAGTTCGTTTTGAAAAACCTCATTATAAAAACTTGTTTTATGAGCAGTAGAATTAAATATATTATTTGTATTGTTATTAATGAAAGAAGAGGTGTTATTCAAGTTTCTTATGAAATTTTTATTTGAATTTTTATGTTCTCTTAGAGAGAGTTGGTGAATTTTGTACGTTAAACGTTCAAATTTTGCCTTACCTATGTCCTCAGGATCTTGTTGATCTTTAACATCTACACAGCTGATATACATAACTTTTCAATATTTAAAATTGTTCAATATGCTGATGATTTTTGTCTCTACATTCAGAGCAACAAATATGACGAGGGCTTAAGGTTGCTCTCACAAATTTTTGAAAAAATATTATATTGGTCTAAGATAAATGGTTTTGAGATCTCAGCTGAGAAATCAGCTGTTTGTGTTTTTACTAGGCACAATACCCCTCACTTGAATTCGGTTAAATTACGGAAATTGGTAATTCCTTTTACGACAGAAGTTAAATACTTGGGCATTATTTTAGACAAAAAGCTAAGCTGGAAACAGCATATTGATTATCTTGCAAACAAGTGTGAAAAGGGAATAAATTTTCTTCGCTCCATTATGAAAAATTGGTGGGGCTGTGATGTACAAACTGCGCTTATTTTCTACAAGTCTTATATCAGATCTATTCTTGACTACGGCAGTATTTTGTATGGCTCTGCCTGCAAAACCCATTTACAGAAAATTGATCGTGTACAATATAAAACTCTTAGAGTTTGTTTAGGTGCAATGAGATCATCACCCGTAGAGGCGTTATTAGTGGAAGCTTTGGAACCCCCATTGTGCTTACGAAGAGAAGCACTCAGTGCTAAATTTTTATTTAAACACCAATTTTTTGAAACTAATATTCTACATAACATTTCCAGACTAAATACTTATGATTTAACTAATAAGTATTGGAATCATAAAAACTCTCCCCCTTTATGTGAGGCATTTAGAAACTTCAATGGAATCCTAAACCAAATTACGCCTTTATGTATAACAGATTATGAATATCATAGTGGTTTTCAAGAAATTGTACTGATAATCCCTCCTTTTACTGATAGCAAATTACTTAATAATCAAATTTTAAAGGCAGAACTTATAGAACATAAAGAGTGTATCTTTATATATACTGATGCGTCTAAAACAGACGAAGGCAATGGAGCAGCTATATATATACCCCAAATCAACAATGAATTTAAGTTTAAAGTTAAAAAAAATTGTAGTATTTTTACTACAGAGGCCTTAGCTATTTTTAAAGCACTTAATTTTGCTCTTGAATATGAGAATCAATATTTTGTTATTCTGTCTGATTCTTTGTCCGTTCTAATAGCATTAACCAATATTAAACCTTGGTCCTACAAAACGAATCCTTTATTATATCACATTCGAAAACTATTACGATATATTACGTTAAGAAAAAAGCACATAACATTTATTTGGGTTAAAGCACACACTGGTATAACAGGTAACGAGTATGTGGACACTCTAGCAAAGGATAGTATTCGTAATGGAACACCCATTAGTTCTAGTCTCAACCTTAGCGAGGCAGATGTTCTTCTAAAATCAGAAATATTAGTTAAATGGAACATAAGATGGAAAACCTATATTACCACATCTCGCACAAGATATTCACTTCTTGTAAAAAACATTCCTAATCAACACTGGCATAAGGAGATAATAGTTCCAAGACGGTTTATTACAACCATTATACGAATGAAATTGTGTCATGCTTGTTATCCAGCCCACCTAAATAAAATAGGTATTTTCCCTTCTGATAAATATGATTTGTGCAATGTCAGATGTGATTTGGACCATCTATTCTTGGAGTGTAAAAAGTATAAAAATGAAATTAATAACCTTTTCAAGCAATTGATTCAAGAATGTAAAGTCGAGTGCCCTTTTAATATCCTATACCTTTTGTCACTAGAAAATATAAAAATATTTAATGTTCTTGTAACATATTTATACAAGGTCAATTTAAAATTGTAACTCTTTAATTATTTAAAAAACAAACCTGCCCTATTTTTTCCTCATATGTAATCCCCTTTTTTAGTGGTCTTCATACCCTGTGTGTCTTAAAATAAAGTCGCCCTGACAGACCCCAGTGGCGTGAAGCGTGTATCCCTGTTTATATGTTTTGAATAATAATGTTCTTCTTTTTTACTTTGCGACTGGCTGCATGGCTAATTAGCCAAATGCCATTTATAAAAAAAAAACATACAAAATACAAGATATCTTTCGAAAACTCATCATAAATATCAGCTTTAAAACAAAATCTAAACTAAAAAATTTCGTTGTTCATACTAAGGACAAGGTTTCTGTTTTGGACAAGTCCGGTGTTTATTGTTTGTCCTGCGACCACCTGGGTTGTAATGTTTATTACATAGGACAAAGTGGACGAAAAATAATAACTAGGGTCAATGAACACCAAAAAATCATTGAAAAACATGTTAATAGCATTGAGATTAACTCAAAGTCCACTTTTGCCAATCATATCCCAAGTAGCAATTATAGACACAAATTGGACACAAATTCTTTGCTGAGAAACGTTTCGAAACATTTTCGATTAAAATTATTTAGATTGTGTGGAGACACATGTGTTTCGAAACTTTTGCGACACATTTTCGAATTTAGTTACTAGAAACGATTAAGAACTGTTAGTTTCAAAATATTTTCCAAACTACAGTGTCGATACATTTAGGAAACACACAAAAGAAAATGTTTCGAAACATTTTTATATAATATTATAAAATTGTGTTTAGACACATGTGCTCCCAAATTGTAGCGACACATTTTCGAATTAAGTGATTCAAAACAAATTGGTATTCTTCTGCTTTGAAATATTTACCAAACAGTGATATCCATTTAATTACGAAACTTGCGCAGAAAATAATTTTCGAAACTGCCAGAAACCTTTACACTACCGCACCCGGACAATTATTATTATAACCTCGATTATAACGATTATAACCTATAAATTGTACATTTTTGTTTTGTTAATATGGGAAGAAAACAACAGTTTAAACATTCTTCGAGGTTTTACAAAAGTTTTATTAAACGTTCAACAAAGTACAAACCAATTTTGTAGGTTATATGTCACAGAAAGTGTAAAGTGGTAGTGTATACCGTGACGGTATACAGAAGTTTTATGCTTCTAAGCTTAACCTTCCTCTTGACGGGACTGTGCATTTTTTACTTTAGCGACGTTTGTTTCGCATGGTTTCGGTACAATATCGAAACATTCTTCATGTTTCGACACATTTTCTATGAATTATAGCTACATGATTATCGAAACATTATAGAAACCAAATACTAGAAATTGTGTGTCGACTCCATTTTAGACCAGAATAATTCTCGCTTTCTGGCGGCCATTTTGACAAATTCATTTTTATATTATTAAAATGGACTTTAATTAACTTCCTGCGTCATTTGAAATGTAAAAAAGTGGTTACATTAGTTCCATTTTGCTAGCTTAATCAATTGAAATAAGAATTAAGTAAAATTTTAAAAATATTTAAGATTTTATTTTTTGACAAAGTATTTATTTTGTGTGTAAATGTCAATATACCGGGAGCGTCTTAAAAATATAAAGCTAAATTACTAAATTGCACGATAAAATTTATTTCGTCAACGATTTTTGGATCTCCTCTGCAATAAACCATACGAAAAAACTGTATCACTTATAGAAAAGACCCTGGTGACAAATTCATTATGGCGAAATTATGCTGTCATCATATTGTTTACTTTCTTTTATTTTACAACCTGCAGAGAGATAGATATTATATATTTAATTATTTGCTTCAATAATGTTTCCATTTTGACAATTTACAATTCCAACAGTCAGCGCCCTCTCTTTGTAAAATAAACTCTCACTCGACACATTTATGGAAACATGTTCCAAACATTTCTGAAAATTTTTCGAAACATTTTCGATAAAAGTTTCGATTTTGCGTCGAAACAGCGAAAGTCACAGCCCGTACCAACCACTTGGAAACACGTGCTAATGCGCCATTTAAAATGTATACGTTTCGAAAATATTTCCATACATGTTGCCAACAATTTCCAATTTGTGTCGGAAACAGAAACAACAGTTTAGACACATTTACCGTAATGTGTCTAAAAATGCTACTTGGGATAGTTAACGAAAAGCACTCCTTTGACCCGAGTTCATGTACCAGGGTACTGCATGTCTGTGATAAGGGTATAAAACTCAACATTCTAGAAATTTTTGAGATACAGAAGGCCTTAAAAAATCCTAACTTAAATTGCATCAACGACCAAATCAACTTTTCTTGTCTTTCTTTTTTTAATTCTTTGAACTTTAAACTCTTAAACTAAACTAACTTTTTCTATCATTAACAGTTACGTTCTTTTATACCGTTCACTTTTCTATGATTACATCCATATATTTTATTTTTATAAAAATTTTTGCTCTTTGTGTTAACTTTTGGTATCTTTTGACATAAACCCATTATTTTTCTGTGCTTTTGACCACTTGACGCGACATCTAGTTACCAAAGTTTACAACTTATTTTCAAATGTCTTCCTAGAAATGACATTTCATTAATCAATACAGTTTTCTATAAACGATCCTTTAAGTAGGTACAGCGTTCACTTTTGCCTGCCTGGTTCTGTTCATTTGTTTAAAACCACTGATCCTACTAATCCTTTCACGTTTCTTCTTCTTTTAATACATACACATAATATATTGTTATACTCTTTTAATACGTTACTGTATCATTTAGTTGTCACCATTGTTGCTTTTTCAGTTCTTTTTTTGGACCCAGAAGAAAAGAAGGGGTTTCTAGCCTTACTCCATTTTGTCATCAACTACCAGATCGCTTCTCGGCTCATTGAGCTAAGATCAAAGTGTAGTATCAACTACCAGGATGAACTGTGTAGTGGATATTCGCTTCAATTTTCGAAAATTTAAATTTAAACCAACTCAACACAAGTTTTTTAATTCAATAATGTACTACCATAGACAAGCGAGTTGCGCGCTCTCAAGGATAGATAGGCAACTTAACATACTAAATTGGTTCCCTGATAGCGCCACATGCGACCGGGGGAAAAACTAAATATAGTCGTGGTGGGGGGTAAAAATTTAAATTTTATTATTACTTTGAATTCAAATGTTCGCGCTTCCAACTTAACGGAAAAGTTTGAAGCGCGAAACATCTGATTCAAGTTAAAATAATTTGGGAGAACGAAAGGAAATTATAACAATGATATGGCGACAAGATTTATTAATATTAGATATTTACATAAATATGGTTTACATAAAAAAACAGCTTACATTATTATATTATTATTTTCTGTAGATTTTTCTAACAATTCCGTGTTATTTTCAAAGTTTTTATTTAATAAACTAGTTATTGTACCTTGTAGTTCATTAAGTTGTGAAGTAAAGTTTCTTTCTATATCTTTAATAGCTTTCGCTGTACTTTCCAATCGTTGGGCGACATTAATGAAGTCTTCAGGAGGTTCCACGCTCTTGTTAATTGCCTTGGTTTTTCTTCCCGATTTCTTTGGTCGCGACATATTAAATATATACCTATTTACGATTCTCAAACTACCGACTGCGCCATGTTAAGTTTATAAATTATATATGAATAATTATTTAATAATAACTTTATTTTTTATATATTTTACAAATCAATCATAAAATGACAATGACAATCTTTCACCAAACCAGGTAAGACTTCAGGATCTGTCACAACAAGCCATATTTTTATCTTTCTCGCACATATTATGCAGGTACAGAGCGAGAGAGAGGTACAGAATGTTGGCCATGCTCATTCTAAATGAATATTCTGTTCCTACCAACGTTAGGAGATGAACAACCTTATAAAACAAAATTCCTACAATAGCGCCACTAGCGACCGGGGGGCTAAATTAAACGAACAGGGGACGACCTTCACCATTTAAGTTATCCTAGCCTGTGTACTACTTAACCTAAAAATTTTGAAGGTTAATTTTTTAACTTTTTTGAGATTTTAATATAATTAATTTTCTATCCATTAGGTGAGTAATTTTCCACTTTTTCTACAAATAAGTACCATAAGTTTTCAAATGATTTGTACACCTCTCTATCTTCCATATATCAAAAAATATTTTTACAAACATTTTTTAACAACATTTTTTTAACAAATTAGATTCAAACACAACAACTTGCTAATTTAACCCCCCCCCCCCCTTTTTTTTTTCAGTTATTCAAGTTTGGGCCCAACGTAAGAATTGAAAATGTTAAGTTTTCCTTCAATTTTCGCTAATTAACAACACAATTTTCGCTGAAGATGAAAGCCTTTGCTTTCGAAACATGTCCGAAGTAATTTTTAATCAAATATAACTAGTGGAGCAGACTGAGTGTTTCATTACCCTTAATAAATATTCACTCCACTGTGAGATGGACTACTTCCATAAAACCTGAATATATTGCCTAACAGCATCAAATTCTTGATCAAGAAATTGTGCTTGAAAATGTTGTTTTACACGCACTCAAGTTTTTGGTAAATTCTCAAATGTTACCAACTAATATTTGGCTTGAGGTTATGTACGCGATAACATCGATGATTGCTATTTGTTTATTTTTGACTTGGTAAGGTAAGTTTAATTGTCTTGTTTTCTTGCTTTCGAACTAAAAACACGACGGCGAATCATTTTCAAAAAAATTTTAGAAACAAAACATAAACGATTTTCTAACCCCAAAAATCTAATAGATTTGCAGCCACTATAAAAACACCAGAAATTACTACCTTTTTCCCAACTTGGTCAAAAAATTAGAACAAGTTTATTGGCGAGACATGGTCAACTTTTACAATTTCTTGACCAAGGACTTGGCCCGTGGAATATGGGCTTAAGATCTGTGCACCGCAACATTGCAACATCAAGCTTTTAGTAAGACATTTTAAATTTTAAATCCCGGACCTGTCTATCTTTCCATGTGTTAAATGAGAATTTTGCAGTGCGCATGCCTATGTCTGTTTGGCTTTGTTTACATGCGCGAGGTCATAAGCTTCGTGATTATTGTTTGCTGATCTAAAGGTATATGTTAACCTGGTAATGCTTTTCTGGAAAGTGAACTTGAAAATTTAGCTAGAAGAAAAGTATGAATTATAGGAGATTAAAATATAAATATTAACAATAAAATATTATTAATAAGACAAAACTAACAACAACTAAATAATTACCGGCCGATATCAGTTTTGCCAATAATGTCAAGAAATTTTGAAAGAATTATGGTCTTAATTTACGTTTAAATTCCATACATTTTTTTAAATTTAAGTTGCAATATGGCTTTCGAGAATCAAGTGATACATATTCTGTAGCTGTTGATTTAAATTCAGAAAATCGAATGGCTTATGATAGAGGCCAAAAATGTACACTCTTTCTCTGGATCTTAGCAAATCCTTTGATACAGTAAATTTTTCTATTCTTTTAAGGAAACTTGATATTTATATTAAGTCTATATTTATTTTAAAATTGAAAGACAAAATTAGGTTGTTTGCTGATAATATAACAATTTTATATATTGCTGATTCATATAAAATTATACAAAATTTTATAAATCATGACATGAAACTGACTGAATTATTGATGTGTAGTCATAAATTAACATTAAATTTAGAAAAATCCTCATTTTTATGTATAGGAAGAAAACCAGTTTATACAGAAGTGATTTAAAACTAAAAGTCGGTGATTTGAAACAATCAAAGAAAATACATTTTTGGGTTTTGTAATAATTGAAGCTATTAATTGGAGTAAACATATTGAATACATTAAACAGAATGATCTTAATAAATTCCTCTTTTTTCTTAACCCGACGAGCCACAATGTTGCTGTTTAAAAAAATAAGTTATAGTATGTATTTATTTGTTTCATCAGGATGCCATAGGGCATATAGAACCTGTCTATACAGAGTTTAAAATATTCTTAATAATAAACAATCTTTAAAATGATTAAAATATAGAAGGGCAACAGAATATAAAATTATGTTACAACACATTTACATTACAATTTAACACTTTTATCATATTGATACCATAAATTAACAATTCAGCACTATATCACAAGTCTCCATACCTTATAAAGGGTTACAAATTAAAGGAATTTCTTTTTTTTTTAGATTAAAACGAACAAAGACATGACCATAATAATGGACATTAATCAAAGATTTGTTCTGAATAAAATTCGCTTAACGTGTATGGTACAGTTTTTACTAAATGGGTTTTCATGAAGCTAAGAAATTTACGCTTAGACAAACTCCTTACTTGCGGTGGAATTTTATTTCAAATTTTTATCATATTATTGTGGCTTTTTGTACATAACTAAATTTTGTTTTGTCCAAGAGTAAGTCCTGTTTGTTTTTTGTATTGTATCTATGTGATCGTTCACTTTTTGCAAATAAAGATAAGTTTTCAAAAACGAACTTGGCTGTCTAGTTTACAGGTTTCCTTAAAACCCAGCCTGAACATAGTTCGTAGACATCTTTTCTACAGCACCTGCATTCTCTTAACATCGACCGAATTTCCCCAAAAATAATACCATATCTAATCCTAGAAACCACGCAAGAATGATAAAATGTAAGAGTCGCCCTCAAACCCACGCTTTCCGTGATAACCCTCAGGGCATAACAGCACTTTGCCAAGCTGTTGCTTAGATCCTCAATATGGGCCTTCCAATCCAGACGTTCATCTCTTCTTACACCCAGAAACGATACAGATTCGCTGACCTCCATCTCTACACCATCTACATTCACTCTATCCAAGCTTCCGCCCCTAACTCCGAAATCCAATATGTGTGTCTTATCAACATTTAAAAGCATGTTATTAGACGAGAACCATTTGCTAAGTATGCTAATAGCCTCAATTACCTTATCAACTACCTCATCCTTACCTTTTTTTACTGATCAGCAGGTTTACATCATCCGCATCCATTACAAGATCCTCCTGGACGACTGTTGGTAATTCATTGGTATATAAAATGTACAAATGTGGTCCCAGTATAGAGCCCTGAGGAACCCCTTTCTTTAGTATTTGGTATTCTGATTTTATAAGATTTCCCTTGTCGTCACACTCAACAATACACTGCTTTCTTTCAGACAAATAGCACTCTATTAAGTCTGCCACTTCCTTTAGTAGTGCCACCGGAACCTCATCATGACCTACCGATTTTTTATTTTTTAGACCTTTTATACATTCACACACTTCTCTTTCGGTCACGACATGTAGAAACATTCACTGGCCACATAGAACTATTTTTGACATATCGATTAATTTATTATCAATATCTGGACATACATTTATAAAAAAATAATTCATGTCATTGAGTCTTTCCCGGTATGAGCGCTCTGGATCATTAAAATTGTCAAATATATTTTCCTTGGTTTTATTTTTTCCCGTAGCCCTTTTGATTAGATACCATGTGGCTTTTGCTTTGTTCTTGAGTCTTGAATGATCTTCCCATGAAATTATCTTTTTGCGTTTTTTATTATTTTATTAAGTACCCCACTGTATTTTTTATAGTACTCCCTTGTTATCTCCTATCTCTATAAAGAACTCTTTTCCTATTACATGAAACTTTGATACCATTAGTTACCCAAGGTTTCTTCCTGTTCATGCTTACCTGACCTTTGCGAAAACTAATAATCCTATTCATAACCTCAGTAATTTTATTTTTGAAAATCGCACATGCTTCATTCCCATCCTGGCTTGATAAGACTCTTTCCCACCCCTCTGTCTGAAGTTCTTGCCTGTACTGAATGAGCTTAGGCCTAGAGAAAACTCTCCCCCCCAAAACACCGTTGCCCGGAGACATACTTACTAATATCAACATTCAGTACCTGGGCGTAGTGATCAGAGAGTGCATTATCTACATTAAAGCTATTGAAATCATTAAAATTAGTAAAAAAATTGTCCAAGAGGGTTTGCTGTTTTTTTCGTTACCATTGTTGGTTGATAAATGGTTTGGGCTAAATCATTAGAGTGAACAAGGTCCAGAAATTGACTATTCGTATCCGTTTTTTGCAAAAGATCCAAATTAAAATCGCCCTAAAATATTTAAAGCGTAAATATATCGAAGTATTTTCTTAAACCTTTAAAGAAACACTTCTTGATTGCCTAAATTAGTACGATATATACAGATGATCATGACCTTATTCGTTCTGTCTTGAATTCCCGCACACTCGATCTGTCCCTCCATGCTCATAGCCTCAATATGGTCCAACCTTTCAAATGAAAGTCTCTCTGATACAAATATGCACGCTCCACCATGCTGCATACGTTTTCTGGCAAAGGCGGATTTTAAGGTATAGCCATCCATAGTAGCAAATTCTATCTCCTCTTGTTTTAACCAATGCTCGGTTAGGCAAATTATATCTGGCCGCACTTCACATACATTCATAGATAGTTCAAGTTCGATAGCCTTATTTCTGAAACAATATATTTTGATGTACAACACATTCATTGTTCTTTGTTGCTTTGTTTCCCACTGCAGAGTTTTTTTCTCTTTCTGAGAAGCTTCCTCTGCGTTCTTAATTAGTTTTTTGTCTTTATTATATTTGGAACTCCTTTAATATGCTTTATTTTTAAACCATCTTCACCTTCCTGCGGTCTTATTATTATTTATTTTTTATTAAGCTACAAATGGGCTACTGCCCGGTGGTAGTATTATAATTACAAAAATCAGTCTTATCACCATAGTTACCTTAACAAATTTAAATTTTTTTTTTAAAGTACTGTAAATATTCTTAGATATATCTATACTTTCTCTTATCACAATTGCAATATCACAATAAAAGATAATAACAACATAATAAATACCATCACAACAAAATAAAATAGAATAGTACCTAACACGCATTAACCTGAAGTTGTCAAATGGCGTAAAGTTCCCTCGGGTAAAGAAGAATTTTTTTTTTAAATGTGCTTATATTAGGAATGTTGCTATTAAAAGTATCTGCCGATAACGAGTTTCAAATTTTAAGACCATTATTCAAAGGCGAAAAGAGTCCCAATGAAGTTTTAAAGAAAGGCTGATCAAACTTAAAGCGATGGTCATGTCTAGAAATTCTATGTGCTGGTGTTAACCTTGCCTTCAATTCAGAATAAGCTGCCTTATTGGTAACAGCGTTGAACAATAACAGTGCTTGGCTAGTATCACGTATTTTTTTGAGGGTGGGCCATCCAATGTTTCGAAGTGCCTCAGAAACAGAAAAATTATTGGAGAAGTTCAAGTTAACCCATCTGACAGCTCTATGTTGGAACATTTCAATTTGATTAATTAAGTATCCTTGGTAGGGGCTCCATACACTGCTGCAGTACTCCACCAGGGGCCTCACCAAGGTCAGGTAAGCCCTCTCTCTGGCTTGTCTTCCTGCCGATTTAAGATTTCGCATTACGAAGTTAAGAGAGCGATATGCTTTTGAAAGTATGTTATTTATATGATCTCCCCAGTGCAGTTGATGGTCCACAGTTACACCAAGGTATTTGACCGTCTTAGCTGGAGATAGTATTGTGCTATCAAGGTCGTAATTAACGTCAACAGCCCTTTTGCAGAAAACAACCAACTTACTCTTGTCAGCATTTAGACCCATTTTATTTACCTTTACCCACTCCTCTACTTTCTTTAGGTCCCTCTGCAGTGCACTTGAGTCCTCTCCCCCTCTCACCCTTCTATACACAACACAGTCATCAGCAAATAGACGAATGGAAGACTCCATGTCCACTGCCAAGTCATTAATATAGAGCAGGAAGAGGAGAGGACCAAGCACACTACCCTGCGGTACCCCAGAGGTCACCTCGGCCTCACCAGACAGGACACCCCCAATACGAACACACTGTTTACGTTCTTTCAAAAATTCGGCTATCCACTTTTTTACTCTAATATCTATAGTAAGGTTATTTATTTTATTTAGGAGACTGTCATGATTTACAAGGTCGAAGGCTTTTTTAAAATCAATGAAAACAGCATCCACTCTATCGTTGTCATGAAGCGACTCGGTGATGTATTGCGTAAAAGTAGCCAGTGCCGCTTCAGTGGAGTACCCACTTCTAAATCCAAATTGTCTATAATACAGGCAATTTAGTCCATTAAAAATGTTTTTTTAAGTAATCTGCTAAAAGTCTTTCAAAAAGTCTGCAGCAGATACAAGTTATGCTTATTGGACGGTAATTATGTGGATCGCCCTTTGAACCTGATTTAAAAAAAGGAAGTACTTCCGCTCTTTTCCATTCTTTTGGTAGAGAAGCGTTGTTAATTGACAATTGAAATAAAGTTCTCAAATATGGTATTACTTCTTCTTTAGCCAGAAGCAGAAGCAAGCTGCATATTCCATCTGGACCAGGCAATGTGCTTTTTTTTAATTTCGTCAGATGATACTTAATATTTCGATTTGAAAAAACAAAGGGATAACCCTCATTAGTGCATTTGCCTGCTGATAGTTACTCGCTGTGCCAAAAATAGAGTGAAAGCAGTTATTGATTGAATTCGCCTTTTCCTCCTCGGTAAGATGTACTTTATTTTTATAATTAAGGGTTGGGATTACATTTGTATTACCTTTCTTAGAGTTTATAAATCGATAGAATTCTCTTAGCCCCCTTGATCGAGCTTCACGGGTATAAAAGTTTTTATGTAGGTAGTCATTGAGCGCTTTACGTTTTTGGTAATTAAGATTTTTACAGGCAGTTTTGTATTCCAAGTCATGACCAACACTTTCCTTTCTCAGCCTGTGCAGCCTCCGGCATTTATTTTTAAGATTTTTAACAGTTTTATTATAATACAAGGGATCTGTGTTACCTGAAAACTCTTTTTGCTGGGTTGAAGCAGCTCTTGCCTCGAAAAGAATGTCCTTAAAATTCTCCCAATATTCCTCAATTGTTCCTGGAGAGCTAGCCCATCTGGGATACCTGTCTTTAAGTATTTGATTAAGTGAATTTATATTGGTTGTTCTATATAGCCATTTGACAACTTTATTAGGTTTCACATCACAATTTATGTTTAACGATAAAATTATACACTTATGGTCACTCAGTCCCAAGTCGACGGTACAGTTTTGTATAAGGTCATCGGACTTCACTATAAAAACATCAAGCAAGGATCCTTCATTATTGTTAAGTACTCTTGTCGGCTCCCTAACAATTTGAGAACATTCAAAGCTGTTAAAGAGATCACATACAACTCCCTGTTGAAATTGGGTACTATAACCGCCAGACCATCTAATTTTGGGAAGATTGAAGTCTCCTCCAATGATATACAATGTATTGTTTGTTGAGTTTAATCTTAATTCCGCCATTTTCTCTTTTAGTGCAATCACTGAGTCCATATTTGCGCTTGGGGGCCTGTAAATGCCAAACAAAAGTAGCGGAACTGTCCTTACTCCAAGGTTGCAGTAGATTTCAACACACATCACTTCTAAGTCATTATTGCACCATATAAGATTGCTTTGAATGTCTGACTTTACAAGAATACACACTCCCCCACCATTTCCAGAGAGTCTATCACAACGATAGCATATATAATCTTCTGGAAAAAATTCCCTGTCGTAATCATCTTGTCTTAACCAGGATGATGTTTGGGTCATGTAATTCAATAAAGGAGCGAAGCTCTACACATTTGTTACGGACACTCTGGCAGTTTAGTTGGATGATCTTCAGTTCGTTTGAGGTTAAATGTGGTGAATTGTAGGGTCTGTCTGTTAAAAATTTTGTTCTTGGGTGGTTTTACGATGAATTTTTGTAATATAGGGATTTCCATATCTATAGCGAACAATCAAGTCTGTTTCGCCATTTTCTTTACGTTGATTTAAGCTTTCATATGCTTACTTGATTTGCCCACGCTGAAATAGAGTCAGGTCAGGTTTGACGGAAACACTTGTACCAGTTAGTTTGTGTTTGAGCTTTAAACATTGTAAGGCTATAGATTCGTCAGGAAAGACAACTTTCAGAGGACGCGGCCTTTGACTACGTCGGCCTATTCTAAAGGTTCTAAAGCTATTCTCCCCGTCAATCTCCAATCTTTCCAGAACCCCTACAAAGTGCGCTTTATCGTGATCTATTCTCTCCTCGGAGATCTCTGATGGGCTCTCTTGAATATTGTATACAATGACATTTTTTGCTCTCCAACAACGTTAAAGATTAAATTTTGCACAGCAGATTGCGTTGGACCCAAAATAGTAAAATTGTATTTTTCCTAACATTAAAGAACTGACATAAGTAATTTAAAGGTATTCATAACCCTCCAGATAAAATAAATTTGGTTGTTTTCTTAGTGACAAGAAGTAACAAGTGACACATCGTTATATTTAGAATGTAATATGGAGTCAAAAGAAGGAAAAATATACTAGGTTTTCCATTTAAAAATCAAAATTTAATGTCACTTCCGGTTAAACCGGAAGCTCCATAATGTTGACTCACCTGTCAAAAAATGCAGTTTTATAAATCCTCCAAATTTGATTCCAATATCTTGAAAAACAAAAAAGTCTTAGGGCGAACCACCTTCCGCGGACACCCGGTATATTCAACTAAACTTTTGTGTACAAATTTTAATAATATGTCAATTAAGTATATTCACTTAACCCAAAATATTGTCTTTGTTCAGCAAATTATATCAAAAAATAAACACTCAATAACACTCATAATCATTGAACTAGAACTGTTTTGAGTATTGACTTACCCTTAATACAAACTAGGGTAGGTCAGAACTTCATTTATTATCAAGGTATGAAATCTTACAACAAAAAACCCCAAGAATTAATATTTTTAAATACAAAACGTTTTAAAATGGTAATTAAGAAAGCAACTCGACATAAGACGGGACCAAGCTTTAAATCCCGCTTTGTAAAAACCAAGCGGTAATGATTACGCGGAAACGCCATCTAGTAGAATCAACTCCAATACAAAAGGCAGATCTATTGGTAATACAAATTAAATAAAAACCAACTAAGTTCAATACAGTCCAGTATATTGAATGACAGAATAGATGCTTCCCAGTTAAAACGTGATTTTAATGAAATAAAGACACTGCAAGTCCAAAAATCTTCTATCTTTCAAGAAAGATCATCGTCTACAACCTCTAAACAGACTCCAGTATATGTTTCACCAATACAGCGTTAGATTCCCGATCGGAACTGCAACTCGCCAAGGTACCCACTAGGGTCGGCGACTTCCGGTTCCAATCTGCAGGAATGTCTATTTGCAGCCGAGAATTTGACAGTTTTGACTTGCGGTGTTGCCAAATATTAGGTTTCGGTTTGGCGGCTTTTTTAAACATCAAGGTCATGTAATAAGTTCATTAATTTTAACAATTAAATAAACCTGTTGGACCATATCCCTAAATGAACGTTTAAAATACCATAACTTCAGGATAAAGAATTAGGGCTATACTTCCTATAAGGAAGTACGAGGTAAACGAAATAATAAAGGAAATTTAATTTATTGATAAATAATTTAGATACACAATTATTGTGCTGTACAATTAAGTTATAACATAACATACCTAACAGAAAAGCTATTACATAACAGGCATAACTAGTAGCTACTTAAATTTGACAAATGCAGAATCTACAAATATTTAATTAATTAGAAAAAACACGGGAAGATAAATAAAACGTAGTTAAAATTTAAATTGCAACAAATTTATTTCCATTTTTTTATTTTTGTTTATTCTGTTTAATACAATTTAGTATTAGATTATTATATAGATTAAACAAAAAATATACACTTTATAAAATCATAATAATTAATTTTACATATGTTGAATTGCACAAAAGTGTTTAACAATAATTAACTAACCAGCATTTTTGACTGTGACATGCGAAATGCACAGAAATAATTTTCTGACAATCAAAATGGCCCGGTTACCTTAATTTTTAATTTGATAATCAGGCACTTTGATTGTGAGTAACTATAACGCTTACCTATGTCAGTCAAAAATAATGGTTAGTTAATTATTGTTTAAAATCTTTGTGCAACCCAACAGTAGACATACCTAAAAGGGATTTTACCAAATTTCAGCAGATACTTTATTATACATTTTTGTTCATAAATTATAAGTATTTTTTTATTTTATTTTATAACTTTTTAATATCAGAACATTTAATATACCATTAGGTACACATACATACACGTTTTAAAACTGTACAAAAACTGCACTGTAAAAAATGATGGTAAAATTTCATCATATTTACGCTATAGGTATATTTACGAATTATTTTTAAATAAATAAATAAATATATATTGTTGCACATACAGGTGACATCACCTTGGTGCAAAGTAGGTGTTAGATTTTAAGAAATATTGTAATATAAGGTACCAAACTTTCTAATATGTAAATTTTTGCTGTTAATAAATAAATAAATAAATAAATAAAATTGTGATAATAAATTGCCAACGATAAATAGTGTAATTATTTTTAATAGTGTGGGGTTTGAATTAGCAATAATTATGATCAAAAGCAGGATTATCAGATATAAATTCAGTTTTACCTAACAACATTTTTTTTACTGTTAAAGTATCAGTACAATTTGGCTTTTTTAAATGTTTGCTACTGGGAGCCTTTTTTCTTTTTGTTGAGTAGAATGACAACTGTTTTGATACATTTTTGTTTGTAGAGTCAGGTTTTTTCCATTTGGGTAAACTGAAGTTTTGGGTTATTTATCTCCATGAAAGTATTTGCATTTTAAAATTTTTTAAGAATGTATGTTAGAACTGCAGTATCCTCAGTTTTTTTTGCAGTCGCCTGTAATTTTTTAGCTTCAAACGAAATCTGTTGCCATAATGTATTTTTATCCTGTGTAATATTATTATGATCTTTTGACAGAGTTTTTAAGTGGGTAGAAATATCACAGGAATAATTTGTGCCGCTAGTTAATGAAATGTCGATCGTATTAGTATCCTTAATTTTTAGAGCCAAAAAATGAATGTGCTTACATATTGTAATTTGAATAAAATAGTCTGGGCAAGTGCAACTATATGAGTGAATACATATATTACACAGTGTACATACTAAATTACAACATTTTCTATTTTCAGAAAAGCACTGTGCTATTTTGTATGTATTTTCTGATGAAGATGATATTAACCAAGTATTATTTAAATATTCCTCATCTTGGACCATTTCCGTTTGAAAAGAACTTTTAAGAGCAGTAATATGCCTTGAATGAATTTTGGAAATATGACTTGAATTTTTGCCCTTGACACATTTGATAACTCGATCTAGTACTTTATCTCTGATAAATTTGTTCAGAGCGTATATACCTTTATCTAATCTTCGGACTTTTTTCCCATCGAGGTAGATATATTTTAATACTTTGTGCATACTTCTATACTAATTGATGTTTGAAGCAGTTTTAAACTATGATATAATAGTTTTCTTTTTTCTGGATTCCCTATTTTATTTAAATTAGATTGCCAAGCTCTGTCAATATGCCAAGCACAATAAAGTTGGAAAGGCACTTCACCCATCACTC
Source organism: Polydrusus pterygomalis (assembly GCA_963969555.1). Taxonomy (NCBI): domain Eukaryota; kingdom Metazoa; phylum Arthropoda; class Insecta; order Coleoptera; family Curculionidae; genus Polydrusus; species Polydrusus pterygomalis. Next base: position 2,264,328 of record OZ018381.1, on the reverse strand, counting down.
TTTTAAAACCATTATAAAAAACCAAAGTTATGTCAGACATAAAAACTTTTGGCTTAAGAATGCCTACACATTCTTTTATTTTAGCAAAAAAAATTCAAAAATGCCTGAATCCTTACGGTTAGTGATCATGCAGGCTCCAGGAAAACCTTCACCCCACTCATCAATGATTAATAAAGTTGTCAATTCAAAATCATACGAATTTGTACAATGAGTGCTGTCGATGGCAATTCTATTACTGCCAAATTTATTTATCATATGCTGCTGTGACTGGTTTATAATAATTAGGCAGAAGTACTGAACTGAAAGGCTTGAAGCTTGTTGTTCAACACCCTGAGCTTTATAAAATATTATAGGGTTATACTCAATCAGTGAACACTCCTGGACAAACATGTCAACACTTACCGCGTCTACAAAATTGTTATTATTAAGTAAATACTTATTTAATATAACCCCAAAAATAATCATGTTTGAAATAGTTACATATCATTTCTTTAGCTTCAAATGAAAATAAATTTATTTTACACATATTACATAGATACTGATTTATCTTACCCTTAGCATGTCTTACTCCTTCCTGAACTTCAATCTTAAAAGATCGTTTAGTATTATGAATATCTTTTCGGGTCATAAGTTCTACTCTTTTTAACTGGATCACATTGAAATTTTCTCTGTTGTCATCTATAATTCTATAAATTGTTTACTTTATTAGTTATTACCTATTATTATTAACTTTACCAACATTTCAACTTACATAAAATAGGTTGTAAATACTTGGGACAAAAAAATGTGCTTACAATCTTTCGTAACTACCTACTTAATAACATAAAGAAATTTGTAATTACCTGGTCATGCTTACACCATTAGCAAGCTTTTGAGCAATGTTAATTTTCTCAGTTTTAGGAATTCTTAGATGCTGTAATTTTTTGTCATGTCCATAATGTGTCTTGTAATAAATCGCACTGACTGATGAATCAGACTTATTTCTTGATACCTTTATTTGACTGGTACAGTTAAAGCTAATTTTTTTAGATCCTTTGATCTGAGGTATACGTTTATATGGTACTGACCTATTTACTCGCATTTTTCCTAAAAAACATTGAGCTTATATTATAGTTTATACTTAATATAAAACAAGTTCAACTACATGATAGAAAATATAAAAAACCAAAAACCACAAAAAAATTAATAAACCACAAACAATAGGTACAATACTAAAAAGAAAATGCAATGCCACAGCCAACCACTATTTCCAAACCGTGCTTTAAAAAAAGCTGATATTTACAGATATGTAGGTACATAGTATGTATAACTGATGAATCCATGAACCATACAACACCTAATATATTACCTACATAAAATTATTTTCACTCTACCTGTATAGGTTTTTTTAGGTACCTCAATATTTACAGCAGTTGCACCTCTTTACTTTCACTGTAATATAAAATAAATTTATAAACACAATGTTACTATAAAAAAATAATTAACTGTAAAACATACGAGTTGTATTATTCTTTACATTTTTTCTACTTTGGCGGAATGGCAAAAGAATATTTTAACATTTGAACACTAAAGACCGACCACTACTTAAGTAGGTATACGAGAAAATAACTAAAAAGCTTACCACTTCTACTGCAATACAAATAAAACACTTCTTTATCTTTAGTAAATACTGATCGCCTTGGCTTTACATATTCAGTATGTAGAGAATCCTGCAGACTATCAATATAAATGTAAAATTCTGAAAAAAAGAAACTGAAAAAAACAAATTCGGTAGCAATTTTTCTGTGTGTTTGGTAGGTATTACCTAAGCTATTTAAATGTTATTCGTATCACCTACCTTCTATGTTAGGAAAGTTTATCTCTTCTACTTCAAAAAAAATTGAATGAAAGTTTTTAAGTCGAATTTAACGCTCAAAAAACCCAGGCTGCAGTTTTCTCTAAGAAGGTCAACATTGCAGAACCCGATATCGTTATGGCAGGACACGCAATTCCACTGACTTTGTCTATTAATTTGCTGGGTGTCAACCTGGGAGGAAATATGTCTTGGCATAATCACGTAGTGGCAATCGCCAGGGCAGCTTCTCAGAAGCTCGGTATACTTTTCCGTACCAAAAAGTTGTATACACCTCAACAACTTTTGACACTCTATAAAGCCCAGATTCGACCATCACTGGAATACTGCTCTCATATCTGGAGTTCTGCACCGAAGCATACCCTTCGGTTGTTGGATTCCATCCAAAGGAGAGCCGTTCGTCTAATCGGCGACCACGAGCTGACTAAGAACCTCGACAGCTTATAACATCGAAGACAGGTTGGTGATTTGACTCTCTTCTACAGATATTTTCATGGCAAGTGTTCGACAGATATTGCCCGCTCGATTCCACCTAGAGTAATGCATAGCAGAAACACACGACGAACCACTGCCGCCCATCCCTATGTGGTTCAACTTAGTACACCCCGAACATCATTGTTTCAGAACTCTTTCATTTGGAGGACGTCATCTTTGTGGAACGGCCTTTCTGAGACCGTGTTTCCAACCGAATATAACCTCCAACGATTCAAGAAAAACGTGAATCGCTTTCTTCGCACACGCACCGCTCCCAGAGCGCCTTAAAGGATTTTCCTATAGTGCTTGTGCTCGATCATAAAAAAAAAAAAAAAAAAAAAAGATGGTCAATTAATTCTCGATGAAAATGAAACGATATTTTACATCCTTCTAGGCACTTAAAGGATTTGCTATCGGTTTCAAAGGCAATTACTTGATTATGTATTAGCTTTAAATGACTGTTTAAGTTACTTTTCGTGGTAAATACTTTTAAACACACTTCACATTGCAGTTTTGCCACAGAATCCATAATTGCCTTTTGTATTGCCACAGAATCCATAATGGCCTTTTGTATACCTTTTAAAATCAACTAAACTCAGTTTTAAATTTTATAGGCAGAAATAGACATAAAACAATAAGATATTATAGGGGAAAGAAAACCATAAAGTCTTTCTCCACAATTTTAATTCAATAGCTAAGCTATAATCTACATGTTTCGAGTGTAGAAACACTCATCATCAGAATGTTGAAGTAAAAATTATGAACAGCTGATGTTGTTAGCAAAAGAGAAAATATAATAAAGTTAAAGGTGGAACTAATCCATAATGGAGCTTTCAATATAGGGAGTGAAAAAATTTTTTTACATGACATGGAATTGTATTGATATGTCCTGTTTTTCTCTTCATTTCCCGCCCACAGTGGCTTTTTACTGGTCCCTGACCTTTCAGCGTGCTGATAGATTTTCCGCCTCTTGACTGCAAAATTTTTTTCACTCCCTATATTGAAAGCTCCATTATGGATTAGTTCCACCTTTAACTTTATTATATTTTCTCTTTAGCTAACAACATCAGCTGTTCATAATTTTTACTTCAACATCCTGATGATGAGTGTTTCTACACTCGAAACATGTAGATTATAGCTTAGCTATTGAATTAAAATTGTAGAGAAAGACTTTATGGTTTTCTTTTCCCTATATTATTCAACTCCACTTTGAGTATGGACTACTTCTTCGAAAATAAGATATTAAACTAAAGAAAAACAAGGAATCATTATTTATAGCTTATCTTAAAGCGGGAAAAAGACTAAAATCTAAAACATAACCTTAATATTTTGACATACACGGATAGCCGCCCCGCGGCAACAGCGAACATAGACAAGGGAGTTGCGCGCGCAGCAATTTCGGCTGCAAATAGACATTCCTCCAATCTGCAACCTACTGCATTGATGCAACGTGTATAGGGTGTATAGTACTGTATAGCGTAATATAATTTAGTAATTGTTCTAAAAAATAATTTCCAGAGCCTTAGGGGCAACACATTGTTTAACACATTGATAAAGGCTTTATGGTAACAACATGTTAAAATTTTGAAAACTCATTCGTCATTTAGATGTTAAAACCGTATTTATGATATTTGATAAACAAAACGTCATATTGTATAATAAAAAGTACATATACACCATATTAAATAGGACTCTCTTTTAGATTCTCTTTTATACAACGACTATGCAGTAGGAAATAACGTATCGGACGCAGAAAGCTGCTTTCAAATGCAGTGCAACCAGATATTTATAGGAATGGTGACAATGCAATACCAGGCGTTGACTGACATGGTAAGAGGATAATAATTGACTTTTAGATGAGAAAAATCAACTTTAATTGTTTTAATGAAACATATATTTTTACATTTTTACATTCTACAATCAATTCTAGATATTTTTCATAAATCATGTTCTATACCTATCTTCAACCGTTTATGTAGTATTAACTTTTAAAACAAAATACATAAACGACAAAGTATAAAAGGAAACTATTTTATAAGATGTTGAAAATATTCACCAACTGTTCTGCAGTAGATCAATCGATGTGAAAACTCCTGTTTTACAATTTGTACTACTTGTGGAGAAATTTATCGTATTACTCATCGAATGGATTCCTTAAGAGTATCTATAAAGTTCGGTTTATAAACTAAATTTTTGACGTAGCTCCACAAATATAAGTCCAGTGTTTTAAGATCGGACGATCTGGATGGCCCCCGTATACCTATCCACTGCCCCGGAATAATTATATTTAAGTACTCCCTTACATGAGCAGCATAATGCGGGGAGCACCATCTTGTTGAACCCATAAGGTTAAACTTAGTAAATCAGGATCATTATCATCTGAAAATACCGTCAAAAAAATATGTGGAACTGGTTCTATGAACCAGTAAAAAATGTCCTGGGCCCAGTATCTGTAGTTTTGTATGTTAACCTGACCATTTAAAGAAAACGTAGCTTTTTCTGAAAAACAAATTCTTTGGATAATTCGTGCGTGATTATCTGGTATTTCAATCATTATTGCACAAAATTGCTCTAGTCTATCAGGTTCATCGTCCAATAACTCTTGTACATTTACTGGTTTGTACGGATGAAACTTCCCTTTTCTAAAAAATTTAGATACGGTAGTTTGGTCAATATCGTAGTCACGCATAAGTTGTGTGCTTGATCTATGAGCATCTTTCTATAGTGATTTCTCCTTAGATATACCAGGACGACCGCTTTTAATACTATCTTCAACAGTACGGGAAGTTCTCCACTTAATTGCTACCCTAGACACTGTCGATTGGCTAATAGGCGGGCGATTTGGAAATTTTTTATTGAACTTATCGCGGAAGTTCCTATGACTTCTAATTTTATCTCCATAAAAACAACATAATCAAAATTTCTACGGGTTCTTCTTCAGCGAGGCGCGTTCTGGATGTAATTTCAGCAGAGCCAAATTCAAGTTTGTTTAACATTTATTGGAATTTTTTGACGTCTCAAACTTAAATAGCAAATTGTCATTGTGAATGCCTTAAAGATTGTGAATTGATATTTGGTAGACGATATGTATATGGTATTATTTATGAAAAATGTCTAGAATTGATTGTACAATGTAGTAATGTTAAAAACACAATGTTTCATTGAAGAAATGAAATTTGATACACGTAGCATTTTATGATGATATAATATATTTTTTTCTAAAAATATTGCATTTCAAAAAATTAATTTGACGGGTCCGAGCGATTATTGATTGCAAGAACACGAACCTATGTGCCTGAGTGCCCGGCTCTCCAAGAAACACATCTCAGACCAAACCAACCATATTCGATCAATGTAAGAAAAGAAGTTGTTAATAACCACAGATTACATGGAGGTGTTGCAATCTTTACAAGAGCAGATGTCGTCTTTTCCGAGATAAATATCGTAAGCGAATTACAAGTCGTTGCAATAAAACTAATCAGTCCTTTAAATATTACATTATGCAATGTTTATCGACTTGACACAACTTTGACAATTAAACAAATAAATCATATTATAGAGCAGCTACCTTCCCCATATGTGGTAATGGCAGATTTCAACACCCACAATAGACTTTGGGGCTCAATGAAAACAGATACAAAAGGTCGTATTCTTGAAAGGTGGTTGGAAAGAGATGATCTGGCTATAATAAATACATGATCTAAAACACATTTTTAATTTGGAAAAATGGAACACAAACAAAGCGGACTGAGAAAAGTTTGGAATGTCTGACTAAAGTGACCGACAAAGTTGAGTGTTGAGAAAATCACGGACTGTATACTTGTAGTAGCAAATAGTAGTATACAAAAATCTGGAGGCAAACCGATCAAAAAACATATATTTTGGTGGAATGAGGAAACAAAAAATATATTTAAACTTAAAAATCTAGCGCAACAAGTTTAAAATGTATCCCACCATCAAAAACCTATAAACATTTAACACAACTGGCGCAATGGCTAGAAAAATCATACTTAAAAACAAAAGGGATACTTGAAATCAGTACACAGCAACAATTACACCTGATACAGAAATGAAAATGGTGTGGAAGAAAGTTTAAGCGGTGTCAGGCATTAACACATGCAACACCTACGTCCAAACAGAAAATGGCTCCATAAGTAGAAATAGCAAACACAATTGCTACTTATTTTGAACAAGTCAGTAAGAATGACTATTTCACTAGAGTGTTTTATACTGGCAAAATATCATAGCAACTGGCCTGTTTTCTAGTGGAAAACTCTTAATTATATACACCTGGACAAAATCAACAAGATGGTTTTTCAGCGGCATAATTTTGATAGATGTCAGGTAAAAACTATTGTTAGTCTGACAAATGTCATACTGGTTTGAAGAAGACAAAATGAGCAATTTAAACGAAAATGCAAGATTTAGGTGCCAATCTATTCAAGAAATAAAAAAATCGATAGCTGAAAATATTCCACTTAACACACAGAAATCCAGGAACTCAATTTGGCCACAGTTCTCAGAGTTTCTAATGGTAAGACATTATAAACTGGGAAAATGTACTACTGTGATGGAACTGGTGAAAATCCTCGAAGATTACGCCTTTAATATGAAGAAGGGTAATTTCGAAGACTATAAAGAATATTCTGTAAAGGCTATTTGGAACAGTACAGCAAAAATGATTTAAGAAATGAATTTTACAGAATACGAAATAAAGATTGAGCCTTTTACTGATTTTGCCTTTAAAAATGCGCGAATGGCAAGAGGCGCAAAGAGAAAGCAGCTCCAAAATTGTCAGGAAAAAAGGAAAGTAAGTTCAAAAGCATTATCTACCAAAGATTTACCAACAATAATGCAAAGCTACAATGATGAAAACCCCGATGAAGCACAAAAAAAGTTTTTCCATCTCTGCTCATTTGAACTAGCTTGGAGAGGTAAATTGCAAAATTCAATATTTTCAAAAGGAGTTTGATACCATGGGATAATTTACCGGACGAATTGAATATAACAGCGCTCAAGGTGGATCAAAAGGATTGACAAACATCAAATGGTTGGTAATAAATTCATCAAACAAAGATTTATGCCCTGTAAAATTATTTTTAAAATTATTGAAAAAAAGAGGACCAAACATTTCCACAGACAGACTATTTCTCTCCGTTTATCCAAATTGGCAGAAGGGATGTTGGTTCAAAAATACTCCACTAGGAATAAATACAGTATACTAAGTGGACCAAAACTTCAGCGGAAAGAATTGGAATAGATACGAAGAAGCATAAAATAACAAATTATTCTCATCGATCTTCCGCTGTGTCTGCCCTATTTAAACAAGGTGTTGGGGAATAAGAGTTGATTAAGTTAACAGGCCACTTAAACGCAAATTCCCTGAAACCTATATCTGCAGCTAGATCCTAGTCATCATCTAACGCTCATCGAAAATCTCAGAACAACAAATGAAGCTTGTTGACCTTCGACTTCTCAAATGCAAGTCAATCATACCCAAAACCATGCTTTGATAGAAAAGAAGGGACAAACTATTACTTATAACAACTGTACGTTTAATATTAGTAATAAATAAATAAAGTTTCTAGTTTTCTAAATAAACATTGTTTTCTCGCGAAATAGTGTCTTGTCGAATATCATTCAAGAGAAAATTTTGTATCGGCAAAATTTTCTCTTATGATGTTATGTACGATAAGTATCGACCAAATTTTCTACAACTAAAAAACGACATAAAAGTTAATATAGATTTTACCTCGGAAATCGACAGACTACAACCTACCTGTTGTTCCAAAAGAACTCCATGATGCACTCCAGCAATGCAAAACTCGTGCTCCTGGCACATACACAATACCATATAATATGCTTAAAAACATAACACCTGAAATAAAAAATATACTTTTAAAACTCTATAGTAAACTATGGAACGTAACTATAAAATTCGCTATTGTCTGGGTGCATTTCCAACAACTTCTGTCCAGTCTCTACTGAGAATCCGTCATAATGCCCTTAAATCAAAGAGAAAAATTATAAATATATCATACCTAACGAATGCTAAATCTTATCCCAGGAATCCAAACAATGAATTCCTATTTCCAGACGAAAAAAGTTACGCCCACAGTCACCATCTCGCGCCCTCTCGCAATAAGATATCGGGAATATTTAAGAAATATCGATGGGGAATTCCCTAACGTTTTTATTAACGGGCAAAACATCTACCAAGCTGTAAACAACAGAGTGGTCACAAAAACGGATTTCAAAAACAACCTAAAAATAAAATTGTTGGTGAGTGGCAAGCTGTATGGTATAGAACCAACACATTACTACGTAGAATAGAACCAGGGTTAACTAGACTAAAAACCATTAAATCATTTAGACTTCGTACAGGACACACAACTCTTACTCACCAAGATCTTCTACAAGGCGAACCAGCAACAATGTGTGATCAATGTTAATTAGTCCTTTCAGTAGGCCATGTCATTACTGAATGCCCAATGTTGTACAAAGACAGCAATATAGCCTAAAGCTAACCACTGAAGAAAATCTGAAAAAGAAAACATTAATAACACATAATATGCCTTGTTTCAGGTTCAATTAATTGAGCAGCTTGAACGAGCCTGTATAAGGTTCGTTCATTTCAGTAAAGAAAACGAACTGAGATCGAGGGTTTTCAGTGAAAAGATGGGTTTGGAGAGTGGCTGGAATTGTCACATTTCGTTGTTAAGCGAGAGAAACAGGTATACACTATACATGATTTTTTTAAAGTTTTTTTTCGGTTGCAAGTTTTGGTTGCCTCGCATGGTCTATTTTTTAGACATTGCACTATGCATGTTTTAACAGGTACACGTATACAGGGTGTCCTAGAAGGTATGATTAATAATTTGAGATTGAGTAGATTGGTTAAAAATAAAGTAAAAAATTTATATAAAATTGTGTCCTATATCCACTTCTACGAAGCTACAGCCCCCTAAAGGGAATATCCTGAAGATGTTTTTTCTAAACATTTTCGAAACCTTTCTAGATACAAATTTAAAATTTAGATATTTTGGTAAACTTTGTACGCCGAATAAAACTGTGGTCTTAAGAATGTCGATATTTAAGAAATGTGGCCAGAAAGTGGGGTAAAAATAGTAGACATAACTTTTTTCATTTATAATTTTTTATATCAAATTAGGAAAACCGAACATATTTTACGAAACAAAGGTACTATTAACTTTTAAAATGCCTTTATTGCAAACTAACTTTTAGAGTTCATTACATGGTAAAGGACAATAAAATATAGAAAATAATAACCATTAAAAAAAATGAAAATAAAAAATGAAAATTAGTCCAATATAATTCTTTAATAAAATGAATTAAAAAAAATAGTATAAATAATTGGATTTAGTAAATCTTTAATTGTTTTTTTTAAAGTTGCCAATGTTTAAATTTTTCTGATCTTTTTTGGAAGATTGTTATATTTTATTATCCCGTCATATAAAAGCGGATTTTTTTCCGAAATCACTTTTTACTGGTAAAGTTTGATAAATTATACAATGTCTGGTGTTTGTTCGATTTTTTTTCTTTTAAAATAATTGAGTGAATTAGAATACACATTTTTAATTTATAAATGTTTTAAACATGTAAATACCCCTTCGGTCTATGTAGATTAACTGTTGGTTCTAAATGTGGTAATGTGTGTATGCATTTAATAACTTTATTTTGCAATTTTTGTAACGGTTTTAAGTTTGATAAATAAGCCGATCCCCATACAGTAGCTAAGTATTGTAATTTTAAATATATTAATGAAAAATATATATTTTTTAAGTATTTCAAACAAATGTAATATCTAGCTCTGTGATCTTTAAATAAATGTATCTGGAAAACGGCGCATTCAATCATGTCCTACCAATAGTACCTTTTTTTCGTAAAATATGTCAGGTTTTTCTAATTTGACATAAATAAGTATAAATGTTAGCGTAAAAAAAGTTATGGCTATTTTTTCTTCACTCTTCCCTAATTCTGGCCAAATTTCTTAAATATCGAAATTTTTTCGACTGCAGTTCTATTTGGCGTATAAAGTTTACCAACATTTCCAAATTTTAAATTTGTATCTACAAAGGATTCGAAAATATTTAGAAAAAAAACCATCTTCATAGTACCCCACTTAGGGTGCTGTAGCTTGGGAGTAAGTGGAAATAGGACACAATTTTATATTAAGTTCTTGCTTTATTTTTAACCAATCTACTCATTGACCATACCTTTTAGGACACCCTGTATACTTAAAATGTTAGCGTTACTTTTTCTTTCAATAAAAACTTTACCGATATTCTCACTTATAATCTAGGCCAAATGACGCGATTACAATTTTATTTATTGATCAATACAAACGCAAGTAGTATATTTATACACAAATTGGACACAAATGCCTTGCTGAGAAACGTTTTGAAACGTTTTCGATTTAAATATGAAAATTGTGTCGCGACAAATGTGTTATGAAACTTTTTCGACACATTTTTGATTCTGTTACTCGAAACATTTTTGAATTGTTTGTTTCGAAAAAATTTTCAAACTACAGTGTCGATACATTTAACAAACATGAATATTTTTTGACACCTTTTTTTTAATTGAATTCTTGCATCTTTTGAAAAGCCGAAAAGTCACATTAATTCGATTTTGCTAGGTAATTCAATTAAAAAAATAAATAAGTAAAATTAAAAAAATATTTTCAATTAGATAATTTTTTTACCAAAGTATTCTGTATCCTCTGTATGCTCATTTGACAAAAAAGTAAACAATACATCTGTCAGTTTTAATCATATGAGGTTTTACCCGCGTTTTTCTGCTGCTTGTTGGGTTTAGGGATGACTTATCTGAAACAAAGACTCCGTCATTGCACTTACGGAACTGTATCAGTATCAAGCGATTTTGTATTTTGTCAAATTGAATCAATATTAAAACAAAAACTTACCAACATCCAAATTTAAAAAATCATAAAATCAGCTGTTGCAACCATGATTCAAAAATGCAGGGTGAAAATGCATAGGTGCGGATCAGCCTTAAAGTACTAAATTGCACGATAAAATTTATTTCGTTAATGCTTCTTGTTTCTCTTTTGCAATAACTAAGTGAAATAAATCATGACAAGTGCATTATAGCGAAATTATTGTGTCTTTATATAATTTTTATTCTATTTCACAACTTGCAGGTAATTCGAATTATTGGTTTCCTTATTGTGTCCATTTTGAGATCTTTAAACAGTTTCTTCATTCTAAGATTGAATTGTCACAATTGAATAAACATATTTGATTTAACATGTTCGATAAAAGTTTCGATTATGCATGCGTCGTAACAGCGAAAGTCACAGCTAGTACCAACCACGCGGAAACCCGTGCAATAACCAAAACTTTCCATTTTGTGTCGGAAACAGAAACATAGGTTTTGATACATTTACCAAAATGTGTCTAAAAATGCTACTTGGGAGATTTGGGTTCGTCTCACTTTCACTTATTTCCGAAACTTAAAAAGTTTCTACAATTAATGTAAGTGAGAGTTCATTTTCGTTCTGGAAACATTTCAATCTGTACTCCGATATTGGCATTACTTCTCTTACTGAAAAAACCATTATAATACTAAAGCACTGGTTCTTAGTTATTCGATATTTTTAATTGTACTGCATGATTTAAATATAACTCGCTTTTTATAGTTTATTTTTTGTTTTAGATTCGTTTTTTCCTACTTTATACCCTTTAACAAAAAATGTTTAGTAGTTTGTTTTAGCGTCTAACCCCCGTAATGTAACCCACTAACCTGACTTGTTTTCTATCCTTTTCCGCTGTCTGGCTCTCTCTGTTGCTCTCTCGGTGTTTTCTATGGGATGTGTATATCGGGTGGGCAGGACGGAAAGCGCCACTCAGCCCGTCAGCTTGGACTCGTCGCCTGCGAGCACCGTCAGGGGACGCTGCTTGTTGGATAAATGCGGGCACGTGAATGACCGGACGTTGCTGCTGGATAGGTATTGACTGGGAGTAGTGTTGCCGATAGGCGCTATGTGAGGGGAGAAATAGGGATGAAGAATGCATTGTCAATTATACATAATAGTACATTAGTAACAGTTTCAAGTCACATAAGTAACGAAAGCCTTTCGATACGCTTTTTTTCTTTACTTGAAGTTGGTATCACATTTTTGACGTTTTACAGCCACCTGCCAAAACAATGACTGATTTACTTTTAAACAAAGCAAAGTCAACGGCTAAGTTGAGCGTTTCTTTTAAAAATTTAACTTAGCACAGCAAAGATTTTTTCTCCTCCTTGCCGCGGTTAAGTATGCCCCACTATATTTCTCATACGATCCCACGAAGTTGTTCGCGAAGCGTTCTTTTAACAACAGCTAAGCAAAGATGTCTACGTACCTTCCCATTCCCATGGCCTTACTGTAAATAATAAAATACACCTTTTAACTTTCAACGATAGCAAAATAAAAAGTAGTTTCTGCCACTACTCTTGTTTCCGGAGAAGTTAACCCGTCTATTATTTAATAGGTAAATTAAGTAAGTACTTACCGCAAATCCCTAAATTGATTTGACACTCGATTTTGTTCATTTTTATGTTTATAAAATGGCGGGTAGAATAGAGAAGAAAAGAAGCGGTTTTCAAATGTTTCTACACTTAACAACCATAATTGAGATGATTTTTTGCTGGATTATTTTGAAAAATAAATATAAACTTTTCTTGATCATAAAACTAAGCTAAACACGCTTCCTATGAAACTTTATTACAAAATCTATTCCAAAATCCTCATACAGCTTACGTTGTATTGGTTCTATTATTTTTATTACATGGCGACGCTTAACTCTCCACAAAAAATTACTTCTAGTGAAATATTGTAATTTTTTCACCAGTGGCGGTCGCAGCTTTTTTTAAATGGGGGCGGCGGTTTGGTAGGTGTTGAGTTGGCCTAATCGTTGAGTTAACTCGAAACAAAAAAATTGATAATATCGATTATCACGTCAAGATTGACGATTTTTTCAGAAATTATATATTTTAGGCGTAGATTACGAATCTGAAAACGATTTTCGTCGGAAGCGCTTGGTTTTTGAGATATTTCTTTTTAAAGTGCTATTTTTCAATGGGCTCTGCCACCACCGCAGAATTATCCAATTTTTCCTCTCAATGCAAATTTAATCCCTCTTTTTTTGTTATACAATATTATTTAAAATAATAATAATAATAATAATAAGTTTATTTAAAATTTAATAATATATTAAATATGTTTATGTTGTCTTATGTCTAAAGCTGAGCTTGTTAGGGGCAAATCTTATTTTTTGTTTTAGTATGTAAAATCATAAATCATAAATATGCATTAATAAATTAAATTTTAAAGTAAAAATGGTAATTTATAGTATAAACGCAGTTTTTTTGAAGAAATATATTACATACGTTCATTGGAAACTTCCCACCACGGTTCCTGCTTTAAAATAAAAATGTGGAAAATCGCTCGGACCCCTCGATTCTCGGACATCTTTTGAGTATATTGTCAATCTTGTTACTTCAAGCCCCTAGGAGGGAGGGGGGTAAGATCTAAATCTTAAATGGAGACCCCTATTTATATAATTTTTTTGGATTCTGCATAAAATTTTGAACATTTTTTAATAAAAGCATTATTAGTCTATACTTAACAGTTTCCGAGATATTGACTCTTGAAAAATGACATTTTTGAACTTTGACAGCGTCTAGCTTTCTAACTGTACGTTTTAGAGCAAAACGGCTTACATGTCCCTATCTTCGATTTTTATTATCTTTCCAATAGTGTGAACTTTCTGTTAAACCGGATGTAAGAAATATAGTACTTCCGGTTTGACCGGAAGTTTACACTATTGGAAAGATAATAAAAATCGAAGATAGGGAAATGTAAGCGGTTTTGCTCTAAGACGTACAGTTAGAAAGCTAGACGCTGTCAAAGTTCAAAAATCTCATTTTTCAAGAGTCAATATCTCGGAAACTGTTTAGTATAGACTAATAATGCTTTTATTAAAAAATGTTCAGAATTTTATGCAGAATCCAAAAAAATTATATAAAATTGGGGTATCCATTTAAGATTTAGATCTTACCCCCCTCCCTCTTAGGGGCATGAAGTAACAAGATTGACAATATACGCAAAAGATGTCCCCCTCGAAATAAAAATCGACGGGTCCGAGCGATTTTCCACATTTTAATTTTAAAGCAGGAAAATCCGTGGTGGGAAGTTTTCAAATGAACAACCCTGTATAATAAAATTGTTAATTTATAATTTTTAAGTAAAAAATATTACTTATATAAATTATTTAGAACAATATTAATTAATTAATTAAAGCATTTCTAAAAATATTTTCAAATTGTCTGTTTTTATTATCCATGTTTTAATTTCGACTTAAAATTTTTTTAATGAAATCAATTTTTTAATTTTTGTTGGTAAATTATCGTTTAAATAAAAACATAAATATTTGAAATTTGTTTGTCCTATGGACTTATTTATTTTAGGTTTTAGGGTTAATTAATTTTTTTGACGTGTATTATGATTATGGTTTTTAAATTGTTTTTATTCTTAAATATATATATATTAAGATGTTACAAATGTAAAGTTGTCTTATGTTCAACTTTTTTGTTTCTGAATATAATTGTTTTGAAGGATAAAGATAATATTTATTGAATATAATTTTTAGAAACCTTTTTTGTAGTAACTATTTCTAATTTTTGAACTAAAGTTCTGTTTATTCCTCCCCAACCTAAAATTCCGTAATTTAAATGAGTTTTAACTAACGCCTAATATAATATTTCCATAATAATATGTCTTACATTTAAAATTTTTTAATGTTTTTAAAAATCGGTAGTAAACTTCTTAATTTTTTAATTGAATATTCTAATTGAAAATTCCAATTTAATTTACTATCAAAAATAATTCCTAAATATTTTATTTTATTAACTTTAAAAATTTGAATGTCTTCATTTATTTTAATACTATTCATATTTCGTGGTAGGTTATTTAGGTTTAAGGTAAAGGGAATATAAATTTGTTTTATTAAAATTAATTGTTAACAAATTGTTATCAAACCAATTTTTTATAATTTTAAAATCTTTTTTAATTTAATTTAAACGTCTTCCACGTTGAAATTTCAAAGAAAAGGCCTTATTTTATTGGTTATTCAGTTAAAATATTTATTTTAGAAACCGAGTGTAATAAATTAATTCCTTCATATTCCAGCATTTAGGAGGCCAGTTATTTATTTGTTTTTAGTTGATCGTAGCCTACTATGCAAAATTATTATTTTGTTGTATTGGAGGAACCAGAGGTTATATTTTAGTTATGTTTAGCCAAAAAAAAAAGAGGAAAATCAGGGAAAAAATTACCGTAAAACTAAAGTTATGGAGAGATGTATATTTTAATTAAAAGTCAAAATTTTAAATGTTTAGCTGTATTAGTTTTAAAGTTACTGAACTTTCTCCTCGTTATGTTTTTACATAAAAAGAATGTTCTTTTTGAAATACCAAAGTATAACTTCTTCAAACGTGAAAATATAATATTTTAAAGTTTCAAAGTCAATTATGCCTGCGATCAAATGTTAAAATTAAAAACGTTAGTCGTTTCCGAGATCTTATAAGTCACTTAACGTGAATCACCCTGTATACATATACTGTACGAGACAGGAGCTATTTTTTTATAAGTCCGTTAATAAAATGACTTTCAGAAACCTTTTAAAGTACAAATGTATGTTTTATGTAACTGTATAGTTGACAATAGCATTACTACGTTTACTAACATGTAGTGGGAGAAAAATCCACCCACGGAGTATCTGGTGTTGGAGAGTTTTGTGTTTTTCGGTTTATGTAATTAATAGGTGCGGTTACGTGTCTTGTACTACCGTCGAAAAAGTAAATTCGTAATGCATTGATTCCCTTGGTTATTTTTTCTCTAACTTTCCTGTGTTTTTGATCTTGTGGGCGCGGCTTAAAAGTTTATGCAAAAAGTTCAGTGCAAAATATTTCGAAAATTGCTGGTACTATTATAGTCAACTTCCATTCAAGGCATAATTATCAACATGCTTGCCAATCTATAACCTATTTCGCGTAGATTTGTTTACTTTTCCTAGCTTTTACACAAAATTTAAATAAAATTAATATTGACTGTATATTCTAAAAGTAATAATTGATATTTTAACTAAATATCACGGAATTTATTAAATTATTTTAAGATAATTGTATAGCAAAAAATATCATCAAATAACATTATTGTCACTGTTCTTTCACTATACAATTCTTCCAAAATTAGCAATGAAACTTTTGTAATATGTGAGATGTTTATGTTGTTCATAAACAATTTATTTGAACATGTCCGGCAAAATGAAAACGACGGGTTCATTCCGAAATAAAAGCATTCATTCGAATTGTTGCATGAGGTTAAAATAGGAATGTTGAAAATTTTTATTATTAATTAAAAAATAATTTAAAGAAACTAAATAAATATAGAAACTTTTATAAATGAAACAAATTTTATTTGGCTTTCGATATATTAAACGTGATTAGTTATACATAGAATATAACAATATCAATCAATGTTAAAATCAAAAAATCACATATTTTCAAATTAAATACATATTGTCCAAGTTTTGTTTATGCGACGCTCAAACTTAGTTTAAAATGTATAGGTACCACCGCCTTGTAGGTCTTCGGGTGTTCATAAGAGTGTAGAAATACTATACCCACGCGGAAAACGCAACGGTGATCAAGGAAAAGGAAGACTAACGCTTTATTCTAGTAAAGAAAAAATATAAGAAGTACCTAAACTTATGTTTAGTGATGCCGCGAGACGAGACGAGACGAGAATTGGCCCATTCTCGTCTCGTCTCGACGAGAAACGCGTTTTTCTCGCTCGAGAGTGCCATTGTCTCGTCTCGTTTCGTTTTTTCTCGTGAGTAGGGAATCATAAAAAATATTTTTTTATATGAATCTTAAAGGGGGTAAACATTTAAAAGTATCTGGTCGTCTCGCAGAAGGGTTTAATATAAGTCGGTTTGTTAGTCATGTGACTTAGAAACTATTTTTCTTAGATCAACAAAATATTGCAAGCGGCCATAAGACATAATTCACGTAATGTAATAGGCTTGGCACCGAGGTATTTTCAGTCCAAAATATACGGGGTGGTAAAAGATACAGAATAGAGAACGATTTATAATAATAATAATAATTGATTCGTAATGGAACTACCCTTCTTTTATTATTTATTTTTTGGCATAATTCGGGGCATAATTAACTGCAATAGTTTGGAAAATATTCGAATAAATAAAGGGATCAGCCCAGAATGTCATCCGGGGAAAAACCTTAATTTTTTTTATTACATTAATAGAATGTGCAAGAGAAAGAACTTAAAGAAGTATTTCCGAAAATGCTCTATTTGACATATCAAAATTTAAAAATTCACTTTATTTTTTGCTCCTTTTACCCAAAAAATACAAAAATTTATTACGAACAAGCTTAATTTTACGCAATTAGGAAAAATATTGTAAGTACCATGTGCGAAAAGTTCCGTTTCCACACTCACTTAGTGGCATGCCCGGACTTGCTTTGAGCCGTTCGTGCAACTGCCACCTCGTGCGGAAAAGTATCATTTACCTCACTTAATAATTATTTTCAATAGCCAAATTTATGTCTGAGGCCTGTGTAATAAAATGAGGCAAAATAAGGCATACACTTGAATCATTCGTACTGAATGTCACTTTACGTATTATATTAGACTTTTTATTTTTAATTTATTTACTAATGTCATAATTGAGACTATTAACTTAATGCTATTGTTTCAATAACACTAGTTTCATGGCCCTCCGTTGTCTTTATCTGTGATTTCCTAATAAAGTTTCGGTTAATATACAGGGTGTTATGAAAGTAATGTCAAATATTAAAACTGGTAAAGAGATATGAAATTCACACTTTTATTAATGATTTTTGTGTGAGAAGTTTTTGGCGAATTTCGAACTTTTGATACAAAATTGTTAAATTTAGTCAAAATCTATCGCCTTTCGCCTTGTGAATGAAATTGGACTGGGATCCTTTTCGATATTGTGTTTTCAATCGAAAATGCTTTCTTTCCGATTTGGTTAATTATTTAAAAATGTCAACTACTAACCGTAGACAGAAGAAAGAGGCTAGACAATTTGATTCTGTTCTCTTGAATATCTGTTTTAAGGTAAATGCCTTCACAATACGATAGAGTGAGAACGTTAAAGACATTATTTTTCTGTCTATATATTAGGAGATACCTAAAATTCAGTGTTCTAACAAACGAGAAAATTTAAGAAAAAACGAGAAATTTCTCGTCTCGTGACTTTTTTCGAGAAAAAAATTTCACTCTCGTCTCGTCGAGACGAGACGAGACGAGACGAGACGAGACGAGACGAGACGAGACGAGACGAGACGAGACGAGACACGAGAATTTCTCGTCTCGGCGGCATCACTACTTATGTTATATTCATGGAAATTCGTCTAAGGCATTTATTAAATGCAATTATTATTAATGATTGTAACAAATAAGAACACTAAATAAATAATCAAAAATAGCTTCAAAACTGTTCAAATTCCGATTAATCAAACTTAACTGCAGGCAAAATAACCAGTGGGTCTATTAAACATCCAGTATTTTTCTCTGTTCCACCAGTCCAAAATATTTTTTTCCGTGAGTTCTGCTGCTTACTTCCAGTAGTCCCCGGTAACATATGCTAGAGATTCCTTCCATACTTCTTCTACCTGATGTGAACTTGTACCACTTTTTTCATAGAACGATTGCTCTGCCCAGATTTGTTCTAAGGCGTTAAATTGACAGTTATACGGTAATAATCGCAAAACTTTTTTATTTGGAATTCTCGGTTGTTCACACAAATGTATTCTGTTGCAGTTCTTCCTATAACGAAATTCCAAGTTTTTATCACAGCTGATATACAGCTATTTCTAAAATTCTTCATTTTTCAAAGCATCTCTTAAACCTAGAAGCGTTATATTAATTTGAACATAAGTCAAATTAACATTCCTCACATTCATTTTTATAGTTTCTTGTAAATCTTTTGTCTTTCTTTTTTTTGATTGTCGTTGCGTTTGCTTCATTCGTATACAGCTATTACTTTTTTAAATAAATACTTAGTTTGAGTGCTTCCTAGGCATTTTCTTTATTAGACTTGGGATTTGATACCTCGGCGATTTGAGTAGTCTTCTTCTGTTCATTCAGTATGTAATCTATTAGATTAACTTTTAAAAATGTCTTTATTCCAAACTAACTTCTACAGTTCATTACATGGAAAGTGACAATATAATATAGAAAATAATAACCATAAAAAAATAACAATAAAAAAAAATGGAAGTTAATCCAATTTAATTCATTATTAAAATCAATTAAAAAAAAATAGTATAAATAATTTAATTTAGTAAATATCTCTTTAATTGTTTTTTGAAAATTGCCAATTTTTTAATTTTTCTGATATTTTTTGGCAGATTGTTATATTTTATTATTCCGTCATATAAAAGCGATTTTTTTCCAAAATTACTTTTTACTGGTATAGTTTGATAATTTATACAATGTCTTGTGTTATGATCATGTAATGTTTTGTTTTCCTGAAGTGTTATGTTTGATTTTTTTTCTTTTAAAATAATAGAGTGAATTAGAATACAAATTTTTAATTTATAAATGTTTTGAACGTGTAAATACCCTTTCGGTCTATATAGATTAACAGTTGGTTCTAAATGTGGTAATTTGTGTATACATTTAATAACTTTATTTTGCAATTTTTGTAATGGTTTTAAGTTTGATAAACAAGCAGATCCCCATGCAGAAGCTAAGTATTGTAATTTTGAATATATTAATGAAAAATATATATTTTTTAAATATTTCAAAGGAATAAAATATCTAGCTCTGTACAAAACAGATACCAAAGGAGATATCGAGTTGATAATATACTGGATATGGCATTTCCAATTTAAATTTTCATCTAAAACTAATCCTAAAAATTTTGTCGTTTTTAAATATTGAATATTTTCATTATTAAATGTTAAGGGGTTAATGATGGAATTTATTTTATTTTTAGTTATAAACATAAAAGAAGATTTTTTAAAATTTAACGTAAGTTTATTTGATTGAAGCCAAGAAAGAAGTATTTTTAAATCATTATTAATATCAAAATACATTTCTGCAAGAGTTTCAGCAAAATAAATAATTGTGGTATCATCTGCAAATAGCTTTATATTGCCCTTTAAGTTCAATTTGGAAACGAAATTAATGTAAATTAAGAATAATAACGGACCTAATATTGATCCTTGTGGAACTCCACATATTATTTCTTTTTCCGAACTTTTTCTTTCCCCAATTTGAACAAATTGTTTACGATAGCTTAAATAACTTTGAAGTAGTTTGTGTGTATTTCCCCTTATCCCAATACTGTATAATTTTCTTAATCAAATATTGTGGTTTACGGTGTCAAAAGCCTTACACAGATCTAAGGATAGTAAACAGCATTTTTTACTGTTGTCAACATTAGCTTGAATATTTGTTATGATATCTCCTACAGCTATTTCTGTATCCTTAGATCTGCGAAAACCATACTGATTAGCAAAAAGTAAATTTTGGCTTTCTAGAAAGTCGCATAATTTATTATTTATTATTTTTTCTAATATTTTTGAAAAGATTGGTAAAACAGATATTGGTCGATAATTGCTGCATTTATATCTTTTGTCAGTTTTAAATACTGGAGTTACTTTAGCAATTTTCATTTTTTCTGGAAAAATACCTGTTTCTAGAGATAATTTAGTTAAATGAAATAAAATTGGAGTAATTTCATTTTTTAAACACTTTACAATTTTAACCGATATATTGTCAAATCCATTTGCTTTTTTTGTCTCAAGGTCGTCAATAATTTGTTCTATTTCGTTTTGGGATATTTCCTCGGGATTAATAAAAAATGATTTTTCTTCTGTCTCCTCGATACATTTTCTTAGCTAGTACTTGTCCTACGTTTACAAAATGATTGTTGATTTCTTCACATATAATTTGCTGATCTTCAACTTTATTTCCATTAATTTCAAGGTAATTAATCAATGGCTTGGCTTTCTTATGTCGATTTGTTAAAATTAAATTTAAATTTTCCCAGATTCTTTTTTGATTACTAGTGGAAAATTGTTCCTTGTAATAATTTTGTTTGGTTATCCTAATTTTTTTTTTACGAATTTATTATAATTATCATAAATTTCTTTATAATATATACTGTTAGGATTCTTCTTTTTCTTGGCATAATGTTTATCACGAGTTTTAATAAGTTTAGCTATTTCTTGTGTAAACCATTGTTCTGAATCTTCTTTTATTTTGATTGATTGCGTAAATGAACACTTTTCAAATAAATGTATATTATTATTTATTAGCATCAGCTCAAGCTTTAATTTATCCATATTAAATTTTCTACAAAATATAGTTTTACTTTTTGATTTTTTATTACTCGATAATATTTCCACGGGAACAGAAATAACTTGAACTTTATGATCACTTATAGAACTTGTTTCTAGTTGTATCTTTATTTTTGATTTATATTAGTTATTGCATGATCTATTAACGTAGAGGTATTACCAGCATCTCTTGTGGCTATGAGTTTGTTACACAATTGATAACCATTGGTTGCATAAACATCTAGAAGTTTTTGAGTTTCATTATTTTTGTTAAGTACATTAATGTTTATATCACCAACAACAATACAGTCTTTACTTAATGTATTTAAATATTCCAATTTCTGGTCTAAAAAATTTAAAAGAAATTCATTTTTAGTTGATGGTGGTTTGTATATTCCACAAACCAATAGTTTTGGACATTTTATGCTTAAAGAAATAAATGACAATTCATCAAGTTCAATTTTTTCCAAGACATCAAAGTTAATGTTTGACTCAACAAAAATTCCCAAACCACCTTCTCTTCTTAATCTACTAGCAAAGATGGAAGTAAAATTTTTAAAATTATAATATTTTTCTTCGGTTTTCTTAACCCATGTTTCGGCTATAATAATAATTTGAACATTTTGTTTAAGAGCTAAAATTTCAATTTCATCTATTTTGTTTTTCATTGATCTTGCATTTAAATATAAGATTTTCATGATTTATGTCTGGCAGTAATTGATTCGTTCTTTGACCTCTTTTATTTTTTCTTGATGTAATGGACAAATATTGCTCAGTGCTTCATGTTCTATACTGTAAGTTTTGTTATATTTTAGATTAAATAATTTACAATTATTACACGTGGGATTTTCTTGTTTACATTGCCAAAAAGAGTGATTTTCTGAACAAAAAGTACATACTTGAGATTTCTGGCAAAATTTTGTTTGATGGCCATAGCTACAACATTTATAACAGGTTTTAATATTAAAATCTTCTTTAAATTTACATCTATCCCATTCCAAATAAATATCTGTATTGACTAATTTAGCAAAAACGTCTCCACTTGTTTCCATATAAATTATATATTTTTTTGAGTAATTTGATCTTCTGGTGTGAGTAATTTTTATAATATCAGTCGTACTGATATAATTTAATGTCCTTAGTTTTTTTGTAAGTTCGTCTTCTGTGTATTCTTTTCGTGATCCAAAGAGTACTAATCTTGGTGACTTTAATTTTGATATTTTGATTGTATAATTTTGTTGAAGCTTTTTCTCAGATAATTCTTTAAGTTTTTCTATTTCTTCTTTGGAATTTGCTTTTATTACTAAACCTCCATTTTTTTATTTCTTTTACGCCATGGATTAAAGCATTAACACTCGTTGGATTAACGTATTTTTGAACTTCGGATTTGGTTTGTCGATAGGTTTGAATTTTCTTTGGTTTTATGACAACTACTGGCAGGTTTTGTGGTTTTATACTTTTTTTTGGCGTTTGTAGTATATTTGCATACGATTGTTTATTGTCTTGTACTGTAACATCGTTTTTCTTAAGGAGTTCCAAAACCTGTTGAATATCTGATTCAAGTTTGTTAAATTTTGTGGCCATAATTACATTTTCAATGTTTTCTATTTTAGAGTTTAAATCTTCCATTTTTTTTTAGAATCTCCTTTATAATTTCTTTAAGATATATATTTTCATGTTTTATCTTATTAATATTTTCCTCTGTAGTTATATTATTACGTTTTACTTTAGTATCAATTTTATTTTCTTCTTGATTTGTTAAACACTTTGTACAATTCCATTGTTTTTTTTGCTTCTTTAATTCTAAAAGGTTATTTTTGGATAATAAAGAACAACTTAAATAAAACCACTTATTGCAACAAACGCAGCCAACAGAATAAGTATTTTTTGTGAATTTTGAAGTACAATTTGAACAATGGGAATCATTAATAATTTTTACTCCAGATGCGCCAGCTTCTTGTTTATCTTGGGAACAGATTCTAAATTCCTTCAAAAATTTATTATATTTCTCATCACTTGGGTATTTTAATGGTAAATATTCGTCATCAGATGCTTCTTCACTTTCAGAAACCTTTGTATTTATGTCACATCTTTCATTGTTAATGTCACAATTTGAAGTTGACATTGACGATTTTCCTCGTTTTTTGGATCCCAATTTTACCATTCTTTACTATACTTAAGATTAAGAACCATTTCTTTCTTTTGGGAATGCAAAAACTCTGTAAACCGATTTTTATTCGGCATGTCACAATATTTATTACAAACTGACACATTTGTCAAAAATGTGATAACCGTCCATGAATTGTCACGGGAGTGTTGATGTACAGTTTACACATTTTCATAATCACTGGAAATTATGTGTGCATCTCTCTCCGATACATAAATGACCGATAAGTTCATTGCGTTTTTATTACGCATATCTTTATAACGCTATTTTAACCTTTACTTGACCAAAATAACACTATATGTATTAGTTTGCCTTTGACAATTTCATAACCCACCTAGTAAAATGGAATTTGACTATACCACAAAAAATTTATGAACTCAAGTTCTTAAAAATATAACTTTTAACTCTAATAGGCCACTTAACGTAAATCACCGTGTATCAGGGTGTCTCACGGTCGATGGTACCTTAGACGTTTCTGACGAACCAGTAAAGGAATCGTTCTGAAAATTTGGTCGCGTACATAAACGGACATGCTCTACCAACCTAATATTTTTTTAACAATACAG
Source organism: Polydrusus pterygomalis (assembly GCA_963969555.1). Lineage (NCBI taxonomy): Eukaryota > Metazoa > Arthropoda > Insecta > Coleoptera > Curculionidae > Polydrusus > Polydrusus pterygomalis. The sequence continues at coordinate 2,239,844 of OZ018381.1, read as the reverse complement.
TGTTGCCGCTTCCACACAAAAATAATAGTAACTTCGATTTTTTAAATGCAACACCATATATTTTATTTTATTTTTGAAACCCCCATTACTTTCCTTACAATTTTTATTAACTCTACTCTATACTTAGCTCTTACCGTTTCTAAGATATAAATTAATTTCAGTTTTTTTTTGTCCGAAAACGTCGCTTTTAAAAATGCTGATAATTTTGAACTGTAAAACACTGAAACACTGAAATTTGGCAAATAGTTAACTAATACCATAGGGCTCTTTGCCCTAGTCCCATATCTTAGTTGCAATATACAGGGTGGTTGAAAAATACACTTATTCTGGTAACTTGAAAAAGTGACCATAAGTCCTTTTTTTCAAATGTAACACCCTGGATATTATTACGGATTTGAAAAGCTGCTAAAATTTCACTTAATTCTTGTATATCATACCTGTACCTAACTAACTAGTTCAACCATATTTTTGACGTATTAAGGTGGGAGTATCAACATGCTTGCCAACCTATAACCTATTTCGCGTAAATTTATTTATGTTTTCTAGCTTTTATACAAAATTTAAAGAAAATCAGCATCGACTTGATGTTCTATAGGTAATAATTGACATATTTAATAAATATCAAGGAATTTCATAACTTATTTTAGGAGAATTGTATAGCGAAAAATATCAGGTAAGATTTTTTTTAACATTATTATGTCATTGTCACTCATTGTTCTTTCACTATACATTTCTCCCAAAATTAGCAATGAAATAAATTGATATTTTTGTAATATATCAGATACTACCTAAATAATGTACCGACGATATTGATTTTCTTTAAATGTTAGTTATTAAAATAATAAACTCAAAAAATCAATGCGAAATAGGTTATAGGTTGGCAATAGATCGAATGACCTTGAGAATGCAACCTTAAGCATAATTTGTAAAATTTTTTATACAATTCAATTTTTATTCGGTTATTAGTAAGTTAGCCATGACAAAAACTGATGTTTACGTATGTTACTATGGTTATCGTTTTGACATTATTTGATATTATTACATTTGACAGATTAAGTTTAGATACAAGATAGAAATACACTTTAAAGTCATGGAAGAAAATTATACAAATGCAGTTCTTATGAATTTATTTATTTTATTTGGACAATGTGATAGAATTATGGCCAGGACATCTATAAAGTTTAACGAAATGTACTCTAATTTACCGCCAATGAATCTTAAGAAAATTTATAAGGATCCAGGACAATTTTATTAAATGTTAACTAGGTAGTCAAATAATAAAAGACTGCTAAAATTATACCTAATAAAATGCTATTTTAACAGATGTTTAAAACGCTGGCCGTTTACATCCAAACACTTTAATATGCGGGTGTTGACTGCATGGATTTCAAGAAAAATTTAGTTTTAATGTTTTTGCATGTTAATGCAAACACACATTGTCCAAATAAAATAAATAAATTTATAAGAACTACATTTGTATAGTGACTGTTTGAAGGTTGGAGACAATGATGTTTCTTGATCGATGAAAGAGTTTTGGACTTCCATTGTCTTTATTTGTTTTAAATCACAACGTTTCAACTGGTAAGTATCTCCAGTCGTCTTCAGGTGAATACTTAATAAGTAAAGTAACTACAAGACTATTTATACTAGCTAGGTGCACCGAAGCACAACTGAGGTGGGTGCAGTCATGCGTTCAGTTGGCACGCGATCTTATCCTAAGATTACATCTATTTAACAAAGGTTTCCAGATATTTCTTAAGTCTAATGATGGTTTACTAAAGCAGCCTGGATTCTGGTGAATAGCAGCAGCTTCCTTAAACTTTCTTTTCCTCCAGTGTGGTTCCTTATGTAGGATTTCAGCTTCTGACCACATGATATGGTGACCATGTTTCCAGGCATGGTCAGCTGCACCTGACTTTTCGGTCTCTCCTTTTAACGTATTGTTTTTGTGTTCTTTAATCCTTGTTTCTAATGGTCTTAATGTCTCACCTATATAAGATTGGCCGCATTCGCAGGGATCTGGTAGACGCAGTTTTTCCTATATTTTTGACTTGTGGGCTTTGTCTTCGTCAGGTGGCTTCTTAGGGTGTCCCTCGAGTTGAACACATAATGAAGGTGTCATTATTTGGAATGGAACCAATGACGAACTAAGGGATTTTCTAGATCACCTCAATAGCTTAACACCAACAATCAAATTCACCATGGAGAAAGAAGAAAACAACCAATTACCGTTTCTAGATGTCAACGTGAAGAAAAATGGCAACAGCATCCAAACTTCAGTATACAGAAAACCTACGCATACAGGTCAGTATCTCAATTTTACATCAAATCACTCAAACAGCACGAAACATGGCATAGTTAAAACCCTCGTGGATAGAGCAATTACAATCTGTAACTCGAAAGAAGCACTTAAAAAGGAAGCTCACCACATCAAGACCGACCTCAACAAAAATGGCTACCCCACAAAATTAGTTGACAAAATATTGGAAAATCGTAATAATCGACCCAACGCGCAAGAAGCAGAAAGAGAGGCACAACCAACACTCAATATTCCGTATGTCAAGGGAGTATCTGAGAAAATAAGAAGACTAGGAGAACGATATAACATCAACACCGTATTCAACTCGTGAGACACCCTAAGAAGCCACCTGACGAAGACAAAACCTATAAGTCAAAAAGATAGGAAAAACTGCGTCTACCAGATTCCCTGCGAGTGCGGCCAATCTTATATAGGTGAGACATTAAGACCACTCGAGACAAGGATTAAAGAACACAAAAATAATACGTTAAAAGGAGAGACCGAAAAATCAGGTGCAGCTGACCATGCCTGGAAACATGGCCACCATATCATGTAATCAAAAGCTGAAATCCTACATAAGGAACCACACTGGAGGAAAAGAAAGTTTAAGGAAGCTGCTGCTATTCACCAGAATCCAGGCTGCTTTAGTAAACCATCATTAGACTTAGGAAATATCTGGAAACCTTTGTTAAATAGATGTAATCTTAGGATAAGATCGCGTGCCAACTGAACGCATGACTGCACCCACCTCAGTTGTGCTTCGGTGCACCTAGCTAGTATAAATAGTCTTGTAGTTACTTTACTTATTTAGTATTCACCTGAAGACGACTGGAGATACTTACCAGTTGAAACGTTGTGATTTAAAACAAATAAAGACAATGGAAGTCCAAAACTCTTTCATCGATCAAGAAACATCATTGTCTCCAACCTTCAAACAGTCACTAGAAGCCCGGTATGGACCCGGTATAAGTGGTAAGTTTCGTAGCTACGAGAAAGTCAAGATAAAATTAACAAAGGAGGAAACACACATCCAGTTTCTGCTACAGGCAAGGGACCAAGGAATTATTCCAGATGGCTTTAAGATCAAGTCACCAATCCCAGGACATCAAGCCATAAAGATTCTAAATAATGCCAGCAAAGCCCTCATACGCTCCCAGATCAACTACCACCGTTTCAAGAAAGCTGCTCTACTCACGGATATCCAACAGAGATTCGAGGAAATCAAATAATACACATTAGAAGAGGATCATGGACCTATTTTTCGGAAGATTGACGCCACCTGTGACAAAGTAAGAACAACTCAACAAAATAATCATAAGAAGAAATTGGGAAAACATTTTAGTCAAGAAACACCAATAACGCAGAATCAAAGGACAAAAATTAATATTTCATCTAAAGAATTAACAAGCAATGAAGAAAACTTATTGGCAAAGGGTTTAAACTTTACTATCGCTCCAAAAGAGATACAAATACTGGACATTATTAGCGCCGTCGACTCAACAACCATAGGAGAGACACAAGGGGAGGAATTTAGATGGAAAGTTAGGGAAATTCTAGAGAAATCAAAGCCTCCAAAACAAAATATCAGTAAGGATGAAAAAATCTCCCTTGCAAACCTTCGCAAAGACTCCACTATCAAGATTCTACCAGCCGACAAGGGAAAATCGACCGTCATTATGGATGTTCAAACCTACGATCAGAAAATCGAAGAAGTCTTGCAGAAAGGAAACTACTCTCTTACTGCCAAAGATCCGACCTCTACCATCGAGAGAAGAATCTACCGAACACTTAAGAAATATGAACGATATATACCAGAAAAGATACGGACACCCTGACACCACACCACAGTAAGCCTCCACATCTCTATGGCCTGCCAAAGATACACAAACAAAACATGCCTCTAAGACCCATTACGAGCTCCCGCAATTCTCCAACATACGAGCTAGCTAGATTTCTACTCCCTCTACTCAAACCTCTCCAAGGAAACAGCAGATCATTTGTTAAGGACTCACAACACTTTGTTCAAATAATAGGAGGAAAGGAAGTACAGCCAGGAGATCAGCTGGTGAGCTTTGACGTCGAAAGTCTTTACACCAACGTTCCCGTAAAAGACGCCCTAAAGGTTATCAAAAACAGACTTGAGGAAGACCATACTCTACAGGAAAGAACAACTCTCCCTATTATTGCCATCTTGGGACTATTAGAATGCTGCCTCAACAATTCCTACTTTCAAGAAAATGATAGATTCTTCAACCAAGTAGACGGACTACCGATGGGCTCATCTCTCTCGCCAATAATCGCCAACATTTACATGGAATGGTTTGAATCCAAAGCAATGGAACAGGCAAAGAAGAAACTAAAAATGTGGCTGAGATATGTGGATGACACCTTCATTATTTGGAATGGAACCGATGACGAACTAAGAGATTTTCTAGATCACCTCAATAGCTTAACACCAACAATCAAATTCACCATGGAGAAAGAAGAAAACAACCAATTACCGTTTCTAGATGTCAACGTGAAGAAAAATGGCAACAGCATCCAAACTTCAGTATACAGAAAACCTACGCATACAGGTCACTATCTAAATTTTACATCAAATCACTCAAACAGCACGAAACATGGCATAGTTAAAACCCTCGTGGATAGAGCAATTACAATCTGTAACTCGGAAGAAGCACTTAAAAAGGAAGCTTACCACATCAAGACCGACCTCAACAAAAATGGCTACCCCACAAAATTAGTTGACAAAATATTGGAAAATCGTAAGAATCGACCCAACGCGCAAGAAGCAGAAAGAGAGGCACAACCAACACTTAATATTCCGTATGTCAAGGGAGTATCTGAGAAAATAAGAAGACTAGGAGAACGATATAACATCAACACCGTATTCAACTCGAGAGACACCCTAAGAAGCCACCTGACGAAGACAAAACCTATAAGTCAAAACGATAGGAAAAACTGCGTCTACCAGATCCCCTGCGAGTGCGGCCAATCTTATATAGGTGAGACATTAAGACCACTCGAGACAAGGATTAAAGAACACAAAAATAATACGTTAAAAGGAGAGACCGAAAAATCAGGTGCAGCTGACCATGCCTGGAAACATGGCCACCATATCATGTGGTCAGAAGCTGAAATCCTACACAAGGAACCACACTGGAGGAAAAGAAAGTTTAAGGAAGCTGCTGCTATTCACCAGAATCCAGGCTGCTTTAGTAAACCATCATTAGACTTAAGAAATATCTGGAAACCTTTGTTAAATAGATGTAATCTTAGGATAAGATCGCGTGCCAACTGAACGCATGACTGCACCCACCTCAGTTGTGCTTCGGTGCACCTAGCTAGTATAAATAGTCTTGTAGTTACTTTACTTATTTAGTATTCACCTGAAGACGACTGGAGATACTTACCAGTTAAAACGTTGTGATTTAAAACAAATAAAGACAATGGAAGTCCAATACTCCTACATTTGTATAGTTTCCTTCCATGACTTTAAAGTATATTTCTATCTTGTATCTAAACTTAATGAAATGTCAAAACGATATCCATAGTAACATATCGTAAACATCAGTTTTGATCATAGCTAACTTACTAATAACCGAATAAAAATTGAATTGTATAGAAAATCTTACAAATTATGCTTAATACGTCAAAAAAATGGTTAAACTAGTTAGTTAGGTACAGGTATGATATAAAAAAATTATGTGAAATTTTAGCAGTTTTTCAAATCCGTAATAATATACAGGGTGTTACATTTGAAAAAAAGGACTTATGGTCACTTTTTCAAGTTACTAGAGTAAGTGTATTTTTCAACCACCCTGTATATTGCAACTAAGATTTGGAACTATGGCAAAGAGCCCTATGGTATTAGTTAACTATTTACCAAATTTCAGGGTCGCATGTTCTACCTAGAACCCGCGGGAAGATGAACAATGAACCTGCTTTCTTCAGTCTCTAATGTGATTTACAATCACTAAACGCTTGTTATTGATGTACGATTACCTGTAAAATCCTCCAGAACTACCCTTTACAAACTTCGACTCGCTGTAACTTGTAAACGGGTTATTTTACAAAAATTGAGTTGTAACGAATTGTCTGCTCTACAATAATTCCATAATATTAACGATTTGCGAGATATTTTGCGTTAAATTTTATATAATGTTGACATCTTTCGCATGAACTTTTAAACTGTCCCGACTTGATAAAAATTTCAGGGGACTGTTTTGAACAATGCATGAGAATACAATTTAATGGTATCGAAGATCTAAAAATGACCTTGTCACTCAGTCCAGTATTAAACATGCTTCTGGCTTTATCTCTATCAGAGTAAATACAGTGTGTGTATAAAGTCTGGAAACGGCTTAATAACATCACAATTTACTGGCCGATTTAAACCAAATTTGGTACAGTTGTGTAAGAGGATCTAACGCACCGAATGACGATATTGGCGTTGTTGCCAGCTTTTTAGTTTGTCTGGAATTCGAACGAATTTTATATTTTTAAATATAACACCCAGTATATTTTTACATTTTTAAATTCTACATAAAATTATAATTATTTTTTATTAAATGCATTATTAGTCTATACTTCATAGTTTCCGAGATATTGACTCTCGAAAAGTGACATTTTTGAACTTTGACAGCTTATAACTTTCTAACAGTACGTCTTAGAGCAAAACGGCTTACATGTCCCTATCTTTAATTTTTATTATCTTCCCAAAAAAATCAACTTCCGGTTAAACCGGATGTATCTCGAAAGCAGGAAATATAGTTGTTCCGGTTTAACTGGAAGTTGATTTTTTTGGGAAGATAATAAAAATTGAAGATAGGGACATGTAAGCCGTTTTGCTCTAAGACGTACTGTTAGAAAGTTATAAGCTGTCAAAGTTCAAAAATGTCACTTTTCGAGAGTCAATATCTCGTAAACTATGAAGTATAGACTAATTATGCATTTAATAAAAAATAATTATAATTTTATGTGGAATTTAAAAATGTAAAAATATACTGGGTGTTATATTTAAAAATATAAAATTCGTTCGAATTCCAGACAAACTAAAAAGCTGGCAACAACGCCAATATCGTCATTCGGTGCGTTAGATCCTCTTACACAACTGTACCAAATTTGGTTTAAATCGGCCAGTAAATTGTGATGTTATTAAGCCGTTTCCAGACTTTATACACACACTGTATATGTAATTTAAAAAGATTAAATGCAAAGGTTTAAGTAAATCGGTCAATAGTAGGGTACCATGTCGAGGGTTAAATTGTCATTTATTTTCTTAAATAAGCACGTTAAACGCCTCTTCGTTTGAGGTCAGCATTTTGAGGCAGCACAAATTTTAAGGAAATAAATCAAAATTTAACCCATTTAAACTATAAATTCGACAGGTACTATTTCATATTTCTAAATCTATGCCTTCTTGCATTTTTTTTTTGTTTTACTGCTCACTCTAAATTTTACTGCATTACTGATATTATGTATGTGTATATGGCTTTGTAGAAGACACAATGGTATGATATTTGTAACTTCTTGCCTACAAATGCCGTATTAATATATCAGTTTGTTCTTGTGGAACTCATTTTTATATTATATTTTCCATATCTCCGGATAAAGAAAAGATAATTGACTTGCTGCTTTTACATGTTTTCTTTTGCTTAAGTTAAATAAGATATATCGTTGCCTTTAACATTTTTAGGAACTGAAGCAATTGTTGTTCTGTCAAATAGCGCCCTCTAGCTGTCGCATTGGAGTTCAGAACAAATTAGTTTTTTATTAACTTGATAAAACAAAAGAAACCATATTTAGCGAGTTCAAGTTTCTCAAATTCTGAAAAGCCAAATCTAAGTTGTAAATATTTTTTCATAGCATTATTTGTCCCCTCTACCCCCCTTAAACAGAAAGGTAGAGCAAAAACTTAATTACAGAAGTTATCCAGAGTTTTTATTATATTTAAACAATGCCTACCTCTGATACATCATTAATATCAGAATTTTTGAGAAAATCCCGCTTTTTAATTAGTCACTATAGATGCTCCCTAGCGACCAATCTAGAAACTTTAAAATAATTTCCAGCAATTTCTCTTGGTCACTTTTATTATAAGTATTTTTTTCCACAAGGCGTGGTAAACGGTTTTGAATATACTGCCCTTTTGGTTATACATCCGGTTACCATAGTAGTACCCTTTGATCTTTAGAACGTCGGCAGTTCTAAAAATTGAATAAGTTAAACTATCTCGCACATCGGCCATATTAAAAAGGTTGTAAATAACTTTGTACAATGCCATTTTCTATAGTCCCCAGCAATCAAATCAAAATAACCATCATAACCAACATTGTTACGTTCAAGTTACATCACTGTAAGATGACCAAAGCTAACCTAACTTCTTTAATTTTGTAGTAACCTGGAATCGTCAAGAACGATGAGCTTCTCCGCGCCAAGCGCTATCAACTTGGAACACTCGGTTGTCAAATTCGACACGGAAGTCGAGAAGTTCCATCATGAGCGACGTCAGAGCGAGCACCGTGATGACGTCACTAGTCAGGACAGCGGACCCGTGCACGCAGAGAGTACTACTCACGATTGGCAGTCGCTCAGCTGTTTGACAGATAGCACCGAACAGAGTGCGCCTATTAATTTCGATATGAGCAATAGGGTATGTATTAAGACTTATTCATATAATATACTATCTTAAATTACTGTATATTTATAAAATATTTACTATTTTTTATTTATATTAATTCAATTTTTAATTAGATTAGTAAAATAAGAAAAAATATCGTTTCCTTTTCAGCTAGCATTCACACTATAAACAACAACTACTTCTTTTATTGTGTTATTGCCGCCGTTTTTCTGAGTTTTAAATTCGCCTTTTGGTATGGAAGATAGTAGTGATGGTGATACAGATAGTGAACAAAAAAGAAATAGAAAAGCTGTAGCCGGTACCGGGAAAATTAGGAGTTTCTTAACAGGTACAATGAGTCAGTTATCAAAAAGTGAAATCGATAAAATCATTGGAATTCAAAACATAAACAAATCGATAAAAACGGATTCCGATAAGAAGAACATCAGATATACAGCTAATGAAAATAGGCAAATACCAGGGTCGTTCAATAAGGAGACAGAAAATAATTTGAATGAAGACGACGGTGTTTTTAAGGAGGTTGTTATCGCTGAAATACATGACGAGCCTAATCTAGTGTTTAAACCCAGAAACTCCGTAACAAGCACCCCACCCGTAAAGTCAAAAGAAACCTTACAAAATCATAATTTGGAAGAAAGCTCTCAGGAAACTGAATTTTCTGGGAAACGAAATAGATCCGTTGTTACCCCAGAATCAGACAAGACATGTAAAAGACAGTGTGACAGGAACTTATCACTGACCACACCCACACAACGTGATATGGAATACGAACAAACTGTTCATAGTGCACTAAAAAATGAACAGTACAATATAGAAAACATAATATTTGAGGTGTTTGCATCTCTGGGTAAAATTGATGATATGGTAAACAAAGACAATGAGAAGAATATTATATCAATGGAGGATCGGAATTGTTTAAATAATACTAGTCCTAAAATCCATAAATCACTGACTTTATTAATTCATAAGATTGGCATTCTAGAAAAAGAAAATTTCTTGTTAAAGTATCATAGACAAGACATGAAGATGCCCAATAAAGCATCTGACACAGATATGCCAACTAAAATTAATCCTGACAATAAAGAAATGCAGACAACAATGGTAAAAACATATGCCGATGTTAGTGCTTACAAAACAAATCCGACGCCACAAACAAATACCGATATGGAAAAGACATGGACCACACCCAAAATAGAAAAAAAATTAGAAACTATGATAACAATAGACAACATCACAGACGCCACTAAAACAATGCAACAACTTAAGCAAAATATATCATCGAAAAATACAGATGGAGGATTCAAGAACATTAGATATTTACAAAATGGTGCAGTAATAATGGAAAGCTATAACAAGGACCAACAGGAGAAGCTCAGACTCGCCCTTAAAGATAAAACGAATATAAAAATCAAAGAGACACAAAATATAGATCCTATGCTAATGGTGACGGGTTTAAGAAAGGGGCTAACAAATGAAAAATTTCTAGAAGATATAATGAGGAAATAGAAAAGGATTTGGGATATGCAGTATCCGACAAGATAAAAATTGTGGCAAAAAGAACGTGCAGAAACCCAAACAAAGAAAATTGGATTCTTCAAGCATCACCAGATGTTGCTAAGTGGTTTCTGAAAAAGCAAAAAATTAACCTGGATTTAATGCAAGTATATGTCCATGAATATTTCAATTTGGCGATTTGCTTTAATTGCGCAGAATTTGGTCATGTGGCCAAACACTGCAAGGAAAGAAAATGCTGTCATAAATGTGGTGGAGAGCATCAAAGCAAAGATTGTATTGCCAGAAATGAAAAGTGCCCAAATTGTACTAAACTGAAATTGAAGCCGGAAGAAAGCCAACATTCAGCAAGAGATTTGAAGTACCCTGTATACCAAAGACGATTAGGACAATACCAAAGAAACATTAATTACTCCCAAGTTCAGTCAAATAGTTTTTTATAAAAACGAAAAAAGAGAATAACAATATCTATAAAAAAAAGTATAATTCATCAAAATGTACAATCAATAGGTAATGCAGTCGATCGAATTAATGACATGCATACAGATTATGAAATTCTGTGCATCACAAAACACTGGAAGTCTGAAGACCAGTTAAGGAGTATGCCAATAAATAATTTTAACTTAAAGTTGATGTTTTGTAGGGAAGAACGAAAGCATGGTGGGTCAGCAGTATATTGTAAGGATAATCTTAAGTGTAGGGCTAGGAATCTATTAAATAAACTATCAATTAGTGGTGCTTTTGAATGTGCTGTGGTTGAATGTACATATGGAAAGGTCGAAGTAATTATCGTTTCTGTTTATAGACCACCGACAGGTGATATGAATGTTTTCATAAAACAACTTGAACAACTATTAATGAATATTTTTAAGGAAAATAAACTCATATTTATATCAGGTGATTTTAACATTCAAATGGTTATGGATAATGAGAAAAAGACGATTTATTATCTTTAATGAGCTCGTTTAACTTAGTTCCAACTATATCTGAAAATACAAGAATTACAAGTACCTCAGCCAGTTGTATAGACAATATATTTACAAATGCTGACTTTATACAGGCAATAGTATTTAAAAATTTTATTTCGGATCACACTGCACAGAAGGTAACTTTTAAAATAGAGCAGGTAAAAGAAAATTTTCTAAATTACAAACGTATATTCTCGGATGAAAATTAAATTGACTTTCTGTGTAGCTTACGTGAACAAGACTGGATAGAGGTATATAACATTGAAAAAAATGGAGAGGGGCGAATTGGCGTTCGGGATACTCCTGGACTTGTCTAAAGCCTATGATTGTTTGGATTGCTAGTACAAAAGTTAGAAAAATACGCTATAAGAGGAAATGTAAAACTTTGGTTAACATCATATTTAAATGACAGAAAACAAGTTGTAACTGTAACAAAAGAGGGAAAGAATGCGAGATCAAAATTGTTACTGAATAATGTAGGAATAGCACAGAAACGTATACTGGGTCCCGTTCTTTTTATATTGTTTGTTAATGATTTATATCTATTAATTAACTCGCCCAACCAACATATAGTAAAGTATGCGGATGATACAAATTTGATCATTGGAGATAAATCCCTACAAGATTTAGTAACAATGGCTGAGGAATTTTTTCGGTTAGTTACAAACTGGTTTATGACCAATAAATTTATTTTAAATAAAGAAAAATCAAAGGTACTTTTGTTTAGGACAAAACAATCAAAACTAGTAAAGCCATTAAATTTAAACTTTGAGAATAAAGAAATAAACATAGTCAGTAATGCAAGGTTCTTGGGCATTCGTGTAGATGAACATCTAAACTGGGCATGTCATATTAACAACCTAATTAAAAAATTAAACTCTATTTGTTATGGCATTAGGGTTATTAGCAAATATATGAACGAAAGCTCACTTAAAATTTTGTACTATGATAATTTCGAGTCGGTACTTAAGTATGGTATTATATTTTGGGGAAGAGACAGCATGACCCAGAAAATTTTTATTGTTCAAAAAAGACTTATTAGAATCATTAAAAAAATGAACTATTTACAAAGTTGTAGATCTGTGTTTAAAACTTTGGGTATAATGACTGTATATGCTGTGTACATATACGAGTGTTTGATGTTTATATTTAAAAACAAAAACCTTTTTGACATACAATCAAAACACGAGTACAACACCAGAACCTTATATGTTAACTATGTAGCTCATAAACTGACTTTAACTGAAAAATCCCCCAGCTATATGTGCATAAAACTGTTAAACACTCTCCCAGGTAGGTTAAAAGGGATCACCTCACAGAACAAATTTAAAAAAGAAATTAAAACATTGTTAATAGATTTAGAGCCCTATAGTTTGAGGGAATTTTGCCCAGATTTGTAAAAAATTTTCGATTTTTGACGTCATAACATTTTATGTTACTTGTACCATGATTTGAAATAAAGATTATTATTATTATTATTATTATTATTATTATTATTATTATTATTATTATTATTATTATTATTATTATTATTATTATTATTATTATTATTATTATTATTATTATTATTATTATTATTATTATTATTATTATTATTATTATTATTATTATTATTATTATTATTATTAATGCTCTTTGCAGATGATACAACAATTTTTTACACTGGTTTGATACCGAACATTAACCTTAATTAAAAGAGAATATTGTGGCATATCGGACAAGTGTGTAACTATTTTTTATATTGGTATCCAAGTTTAATGGATACTCTGGGGGCGGGTAGACCACGACGGCCGTTTCGTCCTTGTTAGGACTCTTCGCGGACACTATATCATCTTCTGAATATTAACTTTACTGCCTAAAAAACACCAGTGACATCAGATGTTGGGATAAAAATAAAATATGATGCCCAGATATCTTAAGGAAGGTCACTGCAAAAACCATAGATATATAACTTTAGTTCGGCAAACAATAATCGCCAAAGTGCCAAATTTATGGCCTCGCGTATGTAAACAATTCCAATCAGACATAGGCATGCGCACTGCAAAATTATTATTTAACGAATATGGAAAATAGACAGGTCCGGGCTTAAACATCTTGTTTGTGTGGCCTTGGTCTAGTTGGATGTGTTTAAATTATGTGAAAATAAAATTAAGTATCAAAAACTATCACCCATACGAAATACCCGATATTTTACCCCTATTTGGGCATAATAAAATCATACAATGGTCTTTCCTAGTCATTGTATCCGAGTCACTAAAGGCACAAACATAATTCAGTAAACTACACAAAAACTATAAATCCATAAATATTAAACACCCACAATCCACAATAGCAAAAAAACAAGAAATCATATGTGTGAAGACTGTGAAGTTAGCAACGTTTATGCAGCCACAATATTTTTGGGGTACGTGTCATTATTGTCAGTATCGTCATTAGTCAATTACCCCATAGGGGTTAAATTCCCTGATATATATACGAATTTCCCAAAAACCTGGATTTATGGTCTTTAGTAAACTACTTCATAGGGGTAAATTACCTGCTATATATAAATTTCAAAAAACCCAGAGGAAAAAGTTACAGAATAAAAACTTCGAGAAGTTGCGTTTGTTAACGATTTTTAATTTTTTTAGTTGCGAAGATTGAAATTTTTACCATTGGGATTTATCGTCTTTAGTCTTCGCCACTAAAGTTAACAAACGCTACTTTTCGACGTTTTTATCCTGTAACTTTTTTCCTCCGGGTTTTGGGAGATTCGTATATAGCAGGTAATTTAACCGCTATGGGGTTGTTTACTGATGATGATAAATCCAAATGGAAGAATTTCAGTCTTCGCCACTAAACAAATTAAAATCCGTTTACAAACGCTACATGCGGAATTGACACGTACCCCAAAAAATTTTCGTCGCTGCAAAATATTGCTAACTTCACACAAGCAAACGTAAAACACAATAACAAAAATGGCGCCGAGCCGGTTCTGTAGTGTTTTTATTGATGTCGATAAAGAAGAAAAACCTAAAAACATTACGGTTGTGCACATGCCTATACCTGTAGGGCAGCAAGGCGAGCTGTTCGTACAAACGCATTTTTTCACCCACAAATCAACTTTTGTTTGCGCACGAGATGAGCTGTACGGATCTAAAGGTAAATGTCTATGGTCCCGGGCCGATTGGAGTGAGACGTCACTCTAAACAAAGAATTTGCTATGCATGCATGTTTTGTATAACTTCGATTTTAGGCTAAACTACCTCGAGGGATCGACAAAATCCGCCCTCACATCGAGCTGATAGACAACGTGCCTCTGTTGGTGTCACTTTTTACCGACTGTACCCCTTCGGCGACGAGGGAGATGCTCAGGATCATGCAGGACTACCAGGAGGTGGTCTGCATCCTGGGCTCGTCGCAAAACTGTGATAACGCGGGGATTTTTATGCAGGCAGATGCATCGTAAGTATCAAATACAGCCGTTCCCGCAGTGCAAGTGGAAATTCCTGGGAGTTCATGTACAAGCATGATTTCCATTGCTGAGAGTGCGAACTAACCAGCATAACTTACTATTTCAGTATCTCCGTAGAACCGTTATATCCTCAAGTGTGCCAAAAAATGGAAGTCTACACAAAACACAACGGGTTCAGCCCGCTCGACCTGTCGTGCCTTTTGAACTCCATAGCCTGTTCGCTGACAATAAACAGATCGGACCCCATTTCCATTTACCATTTGGTCATGGAGGCCAGAAATTTTGGGTCGACACTTTGGAGCTCAGGTAGGTCCAATAGTTTCTTTGATCATTGAGCAAATGAGCTCTATAATATTTAGAGTTTGCGACGTCATGTAGTGAGTAAAATTTATATTAATAACCATGAAAATACAATGAAAATTACCATTTGTTGCTAGGGTTACTTCTCATCGCATGACGTCACAGTCTCTGAATCATATCATCAGTCATATATCTTAGTTTAATCTTTGTTTCTTATTGAGTCTGTAGGGGTCAGGAATAACAACGTTTACTATTATGAAATATACCGTGTTATGATAAAAAAAATGGATCAGTCTTTTATATAGAATACCGCCCACTTATCAAGAATCGTTCGGACCCGTCAAATTAATTTTTTTGTAATGCATTTTTTTTTAGAAAAAATATATTTTACAATACGTGTATCAACTTTAATTTTTTTAATGAATCATTGTATATTTTTCATTCTACACTCAATTCTCGACATTCTTCATAAACCATGCCCTATTACCTCGCCTCTTCAACGGTTTACGAAATATTAACTTTTAAAACAACGTAGACAAAGGAGAAATAACAGTGTTTTTTAAGACGTTAAAAATGTCCTCCACCAACTGTTCTACAGTGGATCAATCTTTCTAAAAATTCCTGTTGTACATTTTGTATTATTTGTGAAGACATTTTTCGTATCACTCTTCGAATGGGTTCCTTACGCGTATCTATCGCGCTGGGTTTGGATTTATAAAGTAAATTTTTGACGTAGCCACACAGAAAAGTCAAGTGGCCTTTCATTTGAGCCCCGTCTATCTATCCACCTCCCCGGAAAAAATTGTATTTAAGTACTTCCTTACATGAGCAGCATAATGCGGGGAACACCGTCCTGCTGAAACCATAAGGATAAACTTGGTAAATCAGAATCATTATCATTTGGAAATAGAGTGGCAAGAGCTGAAACCAGATGATTTCGAAGGATGTGATTTTCTATGAATCAGTGACGTGAGTGAATGAGTGACGATTTGTAAAGTGCGTCAAAAAAATCCATTCGAGTTCCGGATGATATCGATTGACGTGATTCACACACTCGTAGTTTGTCTGATTTGAATTGACGTTTCCTCACTTGTCGTTTCCCGTCGTTTTTGTTTTAAATTTAATAATGCAAGATTTTTAGAAACTGTTAAAGCAAGAGCGGAGAAAACTTCGGATTTTTCAATACCAGCTTAGATTCTAATAATTCACCGATCGGTCATTAAATTGAAATAGAAGTGCCTTTAAAAAATATTAAGAAAACCTGAACAAATCTATTTCAAATCACCTCCTATAGTGCCGACTTATATAATATTTTTTTTCAATTAAAAAAAGTTTACCACCAACAAGATTTGAACCAGCAACCTTCTGGTCCAAAATCTAGCGCCTCACCGTTCAGGCTTAAGGTACCTATTCACGTTCAGTCGGCCGTCAGTCCGTGGACTGTCCCAGGGCCGTCGAGAGTCAGGTCAGGCCCGGGGGCTGTGCGGCATCCCGGGCCCATTCCTAGGGCTGCCAGATTTAAAATATTAAAAAGCGGGAGGTAGGGGCCTAGCCAGTGGCGGCCTGTGACTTATTAACTTGGGGGTGCATTAAAAGCTTGCTGCAGGCGAAATGCGCCGCAGGCGAAAATTTTTTAAGACAACGCACAAATTTGGTCAATAATTTTTAATAAATATTTTAAAAATTTATGATTAGGTACCTACTTATTAATAATATTTCCTATAAAATTCAAGATATTTTCAAAAAACTTAACCTAAACATTAGTTTCAAATCATCAACGGGATTTATAAAACCCAGTGCGACATCTTGCGTCCCAGTACGGTACCTTAGAAAAGGTCAGTCGTAAAGGGTTATTCTGTAAAAACAGAAAATTATGCAAGATGCCCTCAAAACCGGTATAAGTGCCGGACCACAGATATTAATTCGAAAAAGGCTTTTCTGTTTCCTTCCGCCAAACCCATCCCCAGACGCGTTTCGCCGTTATTACGGCTCATCAGTGAGGCTCGGTTTGGCAGAAGGAAACAGGACTCAAAGACAAATCACTTGTCAGGATCGATCATCAACGGGATTTATAAAACCCAGTATGGGTTTTATAAATCCCGTTGATGATCGATCCTGACAAGTGATTTGTCTTTGAGTCCTGTTTCCTTCTGCCAAACCGAGCCTCACTGATGAGCCGTAATAACGGCGAAACGCGTCTGGGGATGGGTTTGGCGGAAGGAAACAGAAAAGCCTTTTTCGAATTAGTTTCAAAGTTAGATCCACGCTAAAAAGTTTTGTCGCTCATTCAAAAGACAAAATACCTCCTCTAGACAAATTTGGTGTGTATTTACTTTCGTGCAACCATGCTAATTGCACTACTTGTTATATTGGACAGAGTGGAAGAAAAATTCTAACTCGAGTGACTGAACACCAAAAAATTATCGAGAGAAACTTTAACCAAATTGATATCAATTCAAAATCCACTTTTGCCAACCACATTATCAACTCCAATCACTATTTCGACTTAGATACTGGCACTAAGGTTCTTCACTTCTGTAACAAGGGTGTCACACTTAATCTCCTCGAAATCCTTGAGATACAAAAAGCTCTTAAAAACCCTAATTTAACTTGCATTAATGATCAAACCAATTTTACCTGCATACCGTTTTTTAACTCTCTCACCTTTTTAAATAAATAAACTTTATTAATATTAAAAGAAATTTATAATCTTGACAGCATAAATCTCTGATCTATCATCACTACTTATAAAAATTTCTGGTCATCACTTCTCTTATAAAACTACTATAACTATGCCACCTATGAATCAAACTTCAAACTCCATTGTCGTCAGTTCAATGCAGGAAACGTCAACCTTTTACCATCACAGTTTTCTACACCCACTTTACGCAAATAAACGTTCTGGTTTCGCTTGACCTGATATTACTCCTGTCATCAAATACATTATAACTTTCTTTATCTAATACACTAGTATAATCTTCTTTCTCTTTCATATTGTTAATCCAAACTATTCTTAATTCTGTTGTTAGCCCTGACATTGTATGCACATTTTTTATATTACCACATTTTACTTTTTCTCTTTAAATTCTACCATTTTGTTCTAGAAACTGCTCTAGCACGTTTCATAATGAAATCAACATATTTCCAAAAAATGCTTTTGAAAGCAGGAATCAAAAATAAAATGAAAGTTTAATTTATTTTTTAACTACATTAATTATTTTTAAAATATGATTTAAAAATTTTCTTTTTCTGCCCTACAGGTAAGAAACGTTTTCACACATATTTAAATTCACTCATTTTCTCCTTTATTACTTATCAAAGTGCAATAACTTTTAATCAGTCAAATAATCTTTTCAAAATATTTTCTTTTCTTTTAGTTTTTCTTCAACCACCAACATTGTCAGGGTTTATCTTCATGTAACCAATTATTACATATCGCGCTACACCGCGATATGTTATACGGCGCTTCGGTGAAAATAATGTGCGTTTGTTGTCGTCGCCGCCGCCGCCGTCGCCGTCAGTTTCGACATTTTCACATTTGCGATTTTTTTTCTCAGAAACGGTTAGAGTGGGACGATTGAAACTTTTTGGGTTTAAAGAGAAATAGTGGGGGTACGTTGTGTGAAAATTTCGAATATACAGGGTGTGCCGGAAAAAAGTTATTAATTTTTAAAGTCGAGAAATATCGGGATCTCGTTGGCATTCGATACAGGCTACAAAAATTAGTTTTTTCGATTTAAACTTTTTCGACGCGTAGACGACCGTGGGCTACAGAACCCTATTGTTTGTGAGCGCGATCGAAAGTTTGGAAGTAATTTTTTTGATTTTTTCAAAGTCAAAATTTGGTCGAAAATGGTACCTCTTGGATCGCTAATAAGTCGAATTGGGTGCATCCAATCGACATTCGGTTTGG
Organism: Polydrusus pterygomalis; assembly: GCA_963969555.1. Taxonomy (NCBI): domain Eukaryota; kingdom Metazoa; phylum Arthropoda; class Insecta; order Coleoptera; family Curculionidae; genus Polydrusus; species Polydrusus pterygomalis. Next base: position 2,220,755 of record OZ018381.1, on the reverse strand, counting down.
ATAATCGGTTAGGCCATCTCAAAATCTACCTTTTTCCAATATATCGTTCTATACCTAACTGGAATGGAAATTGCCGAAAATTGTAAGAAAGTGGAAATCATAAAGTTAGGCCTGATTTTTTCACGGCTTTTATTTTTTTTCGTACTGAAAACGACTTTTGATCGAAACGTTGTAAACTTTAGCGGATAGAGCTCGTCAAATTGTATTTAAGAGATATTTTTTCGTTTCTTTATCTTTAATACGGAAAAAACGGCAGCTTTTTTTTTACTATATCGACTGTAGCTTATTCAATTTTTAACAAAACCGTTTTATTTTTTTCTCAAAAAATGCGCTGATTACTTCGCAACACCTCTACATATTCAAAATTATTAAAATATATTCGCAAAATTGAGAAAAGTCGCTTTTTTGGGTGCGGAAACAGGCAATCTTTACAAATTCTATCACCATTCACTTTTGACTAAGAGTGCCTTGATATTGATTTATCTAAATTAATTATTAATTCTAAAAATCCGGCTGTCAAAAATGGCGAAAAATGGGTGTTTTCAGCGTGACTTGCTAGAATAATAAGAACATTTCCAGATTTTAAATCGGGTGGAATATCTACCTTGAACCTTCTGCTAATTTTACTGACCAAAATATTTGCTCAAAATGTTTCAGAAATGGTTGTAATCTCGATTTTAAAGATGGCGTTTCGACATTGATAATCCGTCGCCACGTGGTAGAAGGTTATACGACATTTCGATATTCGCGAATTTTTTTTTCGGAAACGGTTAGAGCAAAACGATTCAAACTTTCTGGACGTAGAGAGGAATAGTCGGGGCACGTTCTGGGAACAATTTCAAATATACAGGGTGTACCGGAAAAAAGTTATTAAAGTCAAAGTTAAAAAATATGTTTTTTTTCGTTATAGGGCGATACAGGTGGCAAAAATCATTTTAATCGATTTAAACTTTTTCGACATGTAGACGACGTTGGGCTACAAAACACTGTTGTTTGCGAACGCGATCGAAAGTTGGGAAGTAATTTTTTTGATTTTTTTAAAATCAATGTAGGGTCATATTGGATCGTTAATAAATCGAATTGGGTGCGTCCGATATAATTTTGGTTTGGATATTCGTTTAGATCATCTCAAATACTACTTTTTTCAAATATATTGTTCTATACCTAAACAGCATAGAAATGGTAGCAAATTATAAAAAATAAGAATTACTATTTAAGTATATATAATTTGACAGCTGTCGTATAGAACTTTGTTATTTTGGTACTGAAAATTTTTTAAATTTAGTTTTATTACAGCTTTAACCCTCGCTACGAAAAAAGTTAAAATAAATTGACACTTACCTGTCAAAATCTGACAGGTTTCGTATAAAACTTTGTTATCTAGGTACTGAATTTTTTTTAAATTTGGGATTCTTACAGCTATAACCGTCGCTACGAAAAAGCTAAAAAAAAAATGACACTTACCTGTCAAAATCTGACAGTTGTCGTATAGAACTTTGTTATTTAGCTACTGAATTTTTTTTTAATTTCGGATTCTTACAGCTATAATCCTAGATACAAGCAAAGCTTAAAAAAAAATTGCAATTTACCTGTCAAAATGACAGCTGTCGTATATAACTTTGTTATTTAGGAACTGAAAAATGTTTCATTTGGGATTCTTACAGCTATAAATCTCGCTACGAAAAATCTAAAAAAAAATTGACACTTACCTGTCAAAATCTGACAGCTGTCGTATAGAACTTTGTTATTTAACTACTGAATTTTTTTAAAATTTTGAATTTTTTTAAAATTTTGAATTTTTACAGCTTTAATCCTAGATACAAGAAAAGCTTAAAAAAATTGACATTTACCTGTCAAAATGACAGCTGTGTTATTTAGGAACTGAAATATTTTTTCAATTTAGGATTCTTATAGCTGTAACTCTCGCTACGAAAAAACAAAAAAAAATTGAAACTTACCTGTCAAAGTCTGACAGCTGTCGTATAGAACTTTGTTATTTAGGAACTGAAAATTTTTCACTTTAGGATTTTTACAGCGATAACCCTCGCTACGAAAAGGATAAAAAAAAACTGACTCCTACCTGTTAAAATTTGACAGCTATCGTATAAAACATTCTTATTTAGGTACCTGAAAATTTTTTAATTTCGAATTCTTACATCTATAACCCTCGCTACGAAAAAGCTAAAAAAATTACACTTACCTGTCAAAGTGACCTCTCGTATAATTAAACGAACGAACTAGAACAGTGCCGTGCCCGACGGGCTCGGCACAATAATATTTCTACAAATTTATTAGCTGATAATTGATAGCTTCCATATAAGAATAATTTTTTGCTTATGTTTTAATCGATTGAATACTTACATATTTTTATAGAGCAAATATGGAAAGTATATCCCACATTGCACAAAGGTGTGCGAGTTTAAAGAGCACCTATACGGCGCCGTCTCAGAAAACTACCTATCTATACGAGAAAACGGAAATTTTGCACCATTGTGTAGTTTTGGTCAGTTGTTATAATGACAATTTGGCGATATGTTTTCCCTTCACGTTCCGCAGGAAGGTGAGGCAAAAAAAGCAATAGTAAATAGAAAAAAAAAAGTATTTTTTTATTGTAAATTTTTGTAAATCTATTTAGTACTAATATTAGATGCACTCTCGGCTGACGATTAGCGATATGTACCCAGTCTAGTTTTTATACCGCTGATGATGAAGGTTTTTGCCTTCGAAACATGTACGGTCTAAGGATTTTTTGATTTCCTTTGATTAAAACTAGTGGAGCAGACTTTGTGTATATTTTTTCCCTTATAATATCACTCCACTGAGAGATGGACTACTTCCACAAAACCTACTTATTTTATTGAAAATGAAATAAGATTAAAAAAATAAAAAAGGCCAATTTATTTTTCATTAGTGGGTACCTACATTGTTCAAAAGTAAAGTTCATTCTTCTGTTTTTATTTGCAGCAAACTTATCAATAATAATAAAGTCCCTAGATTTACACTTTGTGGTCTGTGTCAAGTTAATTTCGAGTTTAGGTCTTCCCTCAATTTTAATTTCAATTTTTTGCTCAATACATAATGAGCTAAAATTGTTTCTCAAATATTCCATAATTATAGTCGTTTTGGCATTAAAACTGTTCATTTTTATTAAAATAAGTCTTTACTACCCCAAAATAATAACGAAAATATAATTTTTAAATAAGAAACCCATTGTTGGTCAATTCTAAAATGTACAAAATTTTCGGGTAGATTTTCTAAAAAAGATGAAACTTTTATAAATTCTTCGAATAATAAATCGATGTTAGTACAAATATTGGGCCGGACGGGCGAGGACAAAATATATCGATATTTGATACTTAGAACATTAATTATTCGCCAACTCGCCTAACAGTTTACACAGTTATGTAATGTTTACAAAGTAATTTTTTGTCAACAGATTTTATATTTTTTTAACTGCGCAGCCCGAGCACGGGCCCTTAAAAGAGACATGGGCCCGGGAAATCCCCCCCCTCTTGTCAGCCCTGGACTGTCCGTCCTGGCCGGCCGGCCGTTATCGAAAGTCAAACTACACGTACAGTTTTATTCACCGATTACGGGCGGAGGATTTCTGCCGGATTCAATAGCGGCCTTCAGTTTTTGTTATTTCACTATACACGCGCAGTTATTTTGACAGGTCAAACATGTCACAAGAACAGTGCGCAACGGCAATTGTTGTTATTTCACACGAACAAAGAAAAAGGAAAAGAAAAACAATTTGGATGAAAGACTGGCTAAAAAGACGTTGCACTTTCTTCCACATGGAGCTTGTACGAGAACTGAGGCAATCGAGTGCAAGTGATTTTAAAAACTTTATTAGGATGAATTATCATTGTTTCGAGTATTTATTAAAACCGTATATTACAAGAAAGGGCACCGTAATGCCTTTTTCAGTTCTTTTCTGAACGTACTTTTCATATTATTTATCTTATGTTATGTTTCACCGAGTCTAATGTAGCTTCCACATCTACTGTTTTATATAGTAAAAGTAATTCTTCATAATATGCTTTAATTCGCAAAGCCCTATTAGCATATGAAGAGTCTTTTATTTTCCACAAATATTTATGTTTGCGGTACAACTCAATAAAATTCTTGATGAAGTTAGGTTGGTTTGCCATTTTGTTCGGCGTTACTGAATAAAAACTATAAAATTTTAAAAAGGAGAGAAATAAGACACTTGAAGTCTTCCTCTACTGGTATATTAAAATAAAGTTTTAATGAATGGTAAGTTATCTACATGTTTCAAATGTATATACATTCATCATCAGGAGAATGGAATAAGGAATATAGGAAATATAATAGGTGCGAACACTCCAAACGGAGCTACAAGATGATGGAAAGGTAGAGTTATAGGTTTTTGGAGAAACTTCAAACATAATGATAGACCTAACGAGAGGCTATTCGTAAAGTAAAAGCAGAAACCAAGCTGATTGTTGTGAAGGAGGAACAGAAAGAATAGAGTAAAATGAAGGGTCGATTCCATTGACTAATTTAAGGGACTAATAATTTTATGTGAGATCACATATTAGTGAAATAGCACCGTAAGTGTAAGGAGAGAAAATTGTATATAAAATTTGAAAAGCAGTAGATGTTAAAAAAAATGTTTGTGTCATGTAGACATCCTTTGTTTAAGATTAGAAGTAATAATAGTTTAAAATCTTGGGTCTCAACATTACTTAATTAGAAATTAAAGTTTAAAATGTTTTAAATGTGAACTGGAGCTGACAGTTCTGAAAAGACAAGGTAAAATGGATGTTTACATGACGTGACATGACATGACATGGCCTGCAGTCCAATGCCGGCCGGTAAACTACTACACACGTTAAGTTTTAACAGTCGACAGGCCGCCGGCAGAACGCGACTAGTCATTTAACTGCGTGTGTGTAGTGAGTACCGGCCGCCCGGCCATTATCTCTCCGGCAAAATACGGCCGGCCGACTGAACGTGAATGGGTACCTTAAATGTCCTTGCCAGAAATCGCAGTAAGTTTTCTTCAGTAACGTTAGACAGAAGCGGATCCTAGACCACTGGCAAAGGCATCCTCATTGGACTAGCTATGACGTACGAATCACTTCAATCGATATCATCGGGGTGTGCCTGACTCTTTATGATACATGCCTTCATTTCAACGTTTTAATTTTTAGTGCAATACTGGCTATGTTGCTGTGTGATCCTTAGCCTGACACAAGTCGCGGCTGTGGTCCTGCTGCTCCCCGAACTCTTGACCACCGGTCACAACCTGTGGTTGGCGGGTGTAGTCGCCCCTGCCGTCAGCATAGCACTGTCGATGCGACCTATCGACCCGGACGTAATGAAGAAACCGCAGGGGAAGATACAAGCTGTATTTAGGTGGGATGTAAGTACTCGTGTGGTGTATACAAAGACCTCTTATAGAATAGACTAAACCATTCATTCATGAATAGCCTATTTGTTTGCATTTTAGACCAAATACCATAGACAAGGCTATTTAAATTTTGCCATAAAAACCGTTTTATGTTCACAGTATAAGAATTTACGCACTGTAGTAGTAAAACGGCTGTGATCGCAACGCGATGTTGCCGACCTGCACTAAATTACATATAAATTAGTAGGTAAACGAGAACAAATATTCAGCAAAAATAAATAGAAAACATAATTATCTGTAAAACAGTAAACATGCAACACCTTTTTTTAACCAGTTGGTTAATACAAGCAGTTATTCTAAAAGTATTACTGTCATCCTTATCCCAAAAAACTCTTATTTTCTACGCTTCTCAACCTGACAACGTCGCCTTTGGTACGGTGGCGATATTCCGGTTGCGCACGCAGCCTACGCTATCTGAAGGTCTTTCAGTTCATTCTCATCAGATCGATCCGGCGTCTTCTTTTAGAACGTTTACGTTAACGAGTCAGTTTTGTATTTTGTGACTTTCTTTCAGGTGTTATATTATTAAATATACTTTGCGTTGTGGTAAGATGGTACATCAATGCGAGGTGTGCAAGAAAGTAAGCCGTTTAATTCCGGAAATTAGATTTTACATGTAAGAACAAAATTGGCCATGTTTTTTTTACAGGAGCGTAACGCCGAATCCGTTTACATGGTCTTACGATTTGCTGTAATTTTGAGGAAAACATTAAAAAATCAACTAGCGCATATTGTAGGTTTATATATCTACCTAGGTTAACACTCATTGTATAAAATATACAATTCCTGCTACTCCTAATGGTACTGTCATCGTTTTGACCTATTTATACTCGACGAGTAAGTTTACTTTTAGTGTAGACTGTAGAGATTAGTTTAATAATAATTGATCTAATATTTATATATTTGCATCTAGTTTTATTTTACAAAATATCACCCTAAAAAGTATACCCTGTACTGGAACTATCGGGTTGTTGGTCAATTGAGATATTTGAGGGGTTGTATAAAAATGTATATTAAATTATGCACTACATTTTGGTGTATACAGCCTCTATGACTATTACTATTGCTATTACTCTTACTAAAACTATTACTACCTACGACTATTACTATTTTCCTATATCTAATCAGTCTTTATAAATACTAAAACTAATTTGAACTTAAACTTGAACTGTAAAGGTATTTGTTATTGTTATTCTTCTTCTTCTTATAGTGCCTATCCGGTTCGGATGTTGGCGACTAGCATGGCTATTCTAACTTTATTGGCTGCTGCACGGAACAGTTCAGTAGTGGTTAAAGTAAACCATTGTTTGAGATTTTGAAGCCAAGAGTTTCTTCTCCGTCCTGGTCCTCTATGGCCGTATATTTTGCCTTGAAGAATGAGCTGTAGCAGGCCATACCGTTCTTCGTTTCGTGTTATATGACCCAAATATTCCAGCTTCCTTTGTTTAATTTTATCATTGATCTCCCACTTTTCATAGTTAAGCTTTCGTAATACTTCGACGTTGGTAATTCGGTCCGTCCATGATATATTCATCCTCCTGTAGCACCACATTTCGAAAGCTTTAAGTTTCTTCATCGATGCTTTAGTTAACGTCCATGATTTGACTCCGTACAATAAGATTGAAAACACATAGCAGCGTAATAGACGTATTTTCGTTGCTATTGATAGATCACGGTTTTTAAAAACCTTTTTCATTTTGACGAAGGATGCTTTTACTTTCTCGATGCGAACTTTTATTTCCACAGAATGATCCCATTGATCATTTATATTTGTGCCTAGGTGTTTATAGCTGCTTACTCTTTCTATTTGTTCTAATGTTGTTCAGTCGTTCACCATTTACTAGAATTCCAATTTCACTATCCTCCAGAGCCATCTTCATTATTTCCTCCGAGTAGAGATTGAAAAGTAGGGGGGACATTATGCAACCTTGTCTTACCCCCCGTTGTATGGTCACATTTTCCGTCAACTCTTCCACTTTAATATTGGCTGTTTGGTTGTAATAGAGGTGGTGTATTATTCGAATGTCTTTATCCTCCAGGCCAATGGATCGCAGTATTGATATTAGCTTATCGTGTTTCACATTGTCGAAGGCTTTGCTATAGTCAATGAAGCACACGTACACATCACAGCTGACATCACGACATCGCGGGAATAGTACTTGCACTGCGAATAACGCTTCTCTTGTACCTTGTGCGTTACGGAATCCGAATTGGGTACGGGTTATCTGAGCTTCCACCCCGTTGTAAATCCTTTGATGTATTACTTTTAGAAATGTTTTCAATATATGGCTCATGAGGCTAATAATTCTATGCTCGTCCCAATTCTTCGGATTGGGTTTTTTGGGTATCGTTATGAAGGTCGACTTGAGCCAGTCTCGTGGGATTTCACCGCTGTTGTAAATTTTTATTAAATATTGATGTAATCCATTTAACACCATCCTCGTTTATTAGTTTTAAGAATTCAGAGTGAAAGTCATTTGGTCCCGTAGCTTTCCCATCTTTAGTTTTCTTGATGGCGTTTATGACCTCATCTTGTGTAATAGTAAGTCCGTCGCTGCATTGTAAGTTCAGCTGTGTCGCACTGCGCTCATCCCTAAAGGAGTTTTTGACATACCTGGTCCACATTTCTTTTTTGTGTTCTGTGTCCAGTACTATATTTCCCTGATTGTCTTAAGTTCATAGTAGCAATTAGAGGATTATGATCTGACTTAATGTCTGCTCCTGGGTATGTTTTAACAGATGTTATTGTGTTTCTGAATCTTTTGTTAATGAGAATATAATCTTTTTGGTTTCTAACAACATGTCCCGGTGTGTCCATTGGAGACTTCCAGGTATAGAGTCGCCTGGGAGGTAGCTCAAAGAAAGTGTTAGCGATTGCCATTTCTTCTTCCGTTGCGAAAGTATTTAAACGATCTCCACGTTCATTTCGTATGCCCAGTCCAGACGGGCCAACCATGTCACCACATCTACACCTACCAATCTTCGCATTGAAATCGCCCATGATTATTGTTATTGTTATTGGCAAAGTGTATATCTACACTATACTGCCATCATCCCTTACATCCCGTTATTGTTATAATAAATGTTTAATAATATTAACCATCCGGTATGGGTTATATGTCAATGATGATATGTGATTTATAACAGAAACAATGTTAAACATTACTTACTAATATTAAATATAACAATTATAGGGTGAAGGTAAAATAGGGGTGAAAACCCTTATTTTTACCCTACAACCCACTATGATTGTATTCTGGGTCAGTATAGTCCAGGACGTGGGGGTTTTTTGAATGCAAAAGGTGGGGTAGTAGCGATTTTTTAGTATGTTGTTAGGCTTGGGGCCCTAATGAAAAATCCAAGTTTTCGACCTCGAGGCGCATGCGCTCGAGCCGCCATCTTGGATTTTAGGTACAAAAATTTGTTTTTTTGATGATAACTCAAAAACGGTGGCTTTCACGACAAAATATGTTCTATACAAAGTTAAAGAGGATAAAATTTCACATTTTTTGTAGAAATTTTTTTTTGTAGCACACATATGTTAGGAGTTACAGCTCCGTGAAGTTGCACTATTTAAATAAAATGCGGAAACGTTTTTGTTGTTTTATTTTAGTATTCTTATTATATACTTATAACTATAGTTTTACATAATCATAAAAAAAAAACTATAGGCATTTGAATATTATCATTTAACAGTAGTAAGTATACTTTTCGTAAACAAAGTTAAAGGCTACACTCTAAGGATAGCCCTTTACTGAAGAAAATCAACCAACTCACAACACTATGTCTTACCCACAGATACTGGAATATTAAAAAGAATCCCCTATGCGTAGAAGGGTTTATTTACGTATTAGAGTTTTCCGAGGAAATTTACACCAACAGGAAACTACCAAATTTTGTAAATCATTACGAACATTTTTTCCATAATGTGGATACAGACTCCATAGAAGATTATAGAAATTTACCCGAGAGCTCCCGAAATAACACCTTTAAATTAGAAATAAATAAAAGATGGCCTAACCACGAAATAATATACACAGACGGATCCAGAATAAATGAAAAAGTAGGGAGCGCTGTATTTTACCCAAGCAAAAATATTAGAATCAAAATTAAACTACCCAAATACTCGTCTAATTTCTCCGCAGAACTCAATGCAATTAAGGAGGCATATAAAATATGCATAGAAAATGAAAATCAACACTACATAATATTTACGGATTGCCTAAGCGCTTTACAAAAACTGAAATCAGCTTCCCCTGCTACTGAAGTCAATCATTTGATGGCCGAAATTCTAAAATTAAATTACGAAATAATAAACCAGGCTAAGACAGTTAAATTAATATGGATAAAATCACATATTGGAATTAACGAAAACGAAATTGTGGACAAACTAGCAAAGGAAGCAACAAGCACTGGACAGGTAGATACGAACTATAAAACTCCAAAAACAGATTTCTACCGGACCATTAAAGAGAAGATGAATAAAGATTGGCAATCCCAATACCAATTAGCGACAAAGGGGTCTTATTTCCGTAACATTAGGCCCAAATTAAGTAGCAAACCATGGTTTTCAAATACAACTAATAAAAAGGCTATACAAACTATAACGAGATTACGGTCAAACCACGTCATCTGCCCTAGCTATAAATTTAAAATAGGACTAAGAGATAATCCTTATTGTAATTCCTGTAATGAAATAGCCGATCCACAACATATTCTTTTTGAATGATCATTAAATACAAATAATATTGAAGAATTTTTCATACAACTAAATAACTCAAAAACTATATTCCCTACAAACCTAGCAAATCTACTGTCCGATGTTAATAAATTTAATATAGTTTATAAGCATTATACTAAATCAAAATTACTCTTTGTCTGAATGTGGGCTAACCAACCCTACATTCGACCAATGAGACACTAACTATAAGAATCCTGTGTTACCCCATGTTTACCCTTACTCCAAACCTCGGCCTCTTGTTAGTATATCCATCCGGGACAGCCGACCGGAAAACTAAATATCCTACCCAGTGTCCCAGTGATAACAAAAAAAAATATGTAATTAAAAAAAAAAAGTAATTAAAAAAAAAGAATTATTAAAAAAATATACATTATACATAATATATTATATAATGTAAATAAAAAAAAAAGATAAAAATACAAAAAAAAAGGAAAGTTTATATACTTAATCTGATTGTTATTAAAGATTATTAATTAGGTTAAATTATTGTTATTAAATGAATCAAGATCAAGGAAAAAAAAACAACAAGAATGACAATATTAAGTAGTCAACCTACAAAAACCGGCTGGCCTGTTGGAAATTTTCCAGTGCCATTGAAAATTACGTACACACACACACACAACATTAACTTAGTTGCATGTGTTAAGTATAGTGGACCATACAGCTAATCAGACAAATTGTGACCCCTGGAATATTTGATTGTTTTAAAATGTAAACAAACGGGTCTTTGTATAAGAAGTCTTTAGTGGTATAAGTTAACAATGGCATTTTACTTGTATACGGCCGGTTTATCCACACGTATACAAGTAAAGCAATTTTTTAGCTGACCTTAGCCTATTTATAAGTTGGAAGAGTATATCTAAAGCATTGCAAAGCGAACAGAAATGTTTATATGTTTGTTATTATACTTTCATACATTGCCCTCACATCACTCACACTCCCACAGAGTTATAAACTATCCTTCTTGCGAGGAGAGGAACAATTAAAGTTTACCCTAACATCCGTTATAGAAACGTTAACACCGAGGTTCATACACGTTTCTAAGGTTAGGCTGAATTGTGTTCAGTGCCAAAGTTTCAATTAGATAAGGCTACAAGTCTCGTAGATCTTTTACTGGGCCAATTAGCGTGGCTCAGCCTGCATGATTAAAGTTAGTTTGTTTAAAATGTATATTATTTTTTAGACAGCTGTGTTCATCATATGGTGTTATGGTATCAAGTTCCTCCCCACCGTATTCACAGTTTTAGTCGCCTACGCCGGCGTCTTGGCTAGTCATTGTAACCAAATGTGTTCGCAGCCTTTCACGGAGTCTGGGCCTTGTAGGTTAGTTAGCATTTTATAAAAAAAACAATCGCAAATATATTTGTGCGGCACTTTCCTCGCTAAAAGGTATGATCAATAATTTGGATTAAGTAGATTGGTTAAAAATAGAGTAAAATTGTGTCCTATGTCCACTTACTACGAAGCTACAGCCCCCTAAAGGGGGAACTATGGAGATGTTTTCTTCTAAATATTTTCGAAACCTTAGTAGGTACAAATTTAAAATTTAGATATTTTGGTAAATTTTGTACGCTGAATGGAACTGTGGTAATGTAGGAAGCTGGCCATTTGGTTTTAACCAGTGCCATAAAACACACACACACACACACTTAAAAATATCGATATTTAAGAAATGTAGCCAGAAAGAGAGTGGGGTAAAAATAGACTTAACTTTTTTTTACGCCAGGTCTGAGGAGCGAGGCTGGCAAAAATATGTACCATCCCGATCTATCCACTGATTGCGAAACCGATTATTTAAATAGTTTCTTACGACAATGCTAAAATGGGGCGGAGCACCGTCGTGCATAAACCACATATTGTTTCGCACTTCTAAAGGAACAGATATCTTATAACAAATTTTTTAATTTATCTCGAAAGAACTCCAAATATTTTCCATCATTTAATGGCTCATCGATAACATAAGGGCGGATTAAATGGTTTCCAATAATACCCATCCAGATATTTATCAAAAATCTCGGTTGCTTTTTGGTTTGTTCGTTTGTAACATAAGGGTTACAAACGTATTATCTTCACGTTGCTTCTGCAGAAACCAATTAGCGTATTCTAATCGGGCTGGATAATCATCAGGTAACCTTACATGAACTTTTTGGAAATGGTAGGGATGGAATATTTGCTCTTGAAGTAACAGATGCAGTAAAGATTTTGGTAAGTATATGAAGTGGTATTGCCAATTTTCTTATACTATTTGTTGTGTTGTCTTATACCAAATCCAAAATATTTTCTTCAATTTCCGAAGTACGAGCAGTTCTTGAACAACCTACTCCACCAGCTTTTGATATCAGACTGCCTAAAACTTAATCAATAATTTGTTTTTAAAATTTCGCATGATGAGTGGGCTAGATAAAATAAACATACCTTATTCACGTTATTTCCGGTCCACAGGTTCAAAAGATCAGGTAGTGCTCGGTCGGGAAATCGAAGAGCATAGAGACGTTCTACCTCTGCAGGGTTAACCAAGGTTAACCTATATTTTAAATACATGTCTATATACTCAGAAAACTAATATGCGGCATAATAAAATCGATAGGGAACTTTCAAGCTACAAAATAAAATAGGAACATTTATTCTTTTATGACCAAACATGACAAACTACTTGATTTAAATGTAAGTTTTGAAAAGTGTTTCAATTTAACAATTTTCTGTATGCTACAATGGCTCAAAATAAGACCTAAAAATAATCAAAACGGAAAATTTAAACTTTCCAATCATGTCTTACCAATAGTACCTTTTTTTCGTAAAATATGTCAGTTTTATAATTTGACAAAAAATGTATAAGTGTAAGCGTAAAAAAAGGTATATCTGTTTTACCCCGATATCCCCTATTTCTGGCTATATTTTTAAATATCGACATTTTTAAGACTACCGCTTTATTCAGCCTACAAAGTTTACCAAAATATTTAAATTTGTATCTACACAGGTTTCGAAAATATTTAGAAAAAAACATCTTCAGAGTATCCCCTTTAGGGGGCTGTAGCTTAGTAGTAGTAACAGTTCTTACTTTATTTAACCAATCTACTCAATCTCAAATTATTGACCATACCTTTTAGGACACCCTGTATATTTAACAGAATTGACCGGCTAGCCGCACTTTTATAATCGGAGTAATTACACAAGACAATCAAATTTGTACTATTTTAAGACCTGGTCGATTAGATTTACCCCAACGACGACATAGCAAGATAGACATCTCATTATCTTTATCACAACAAGCCAATAAGGCGTTAAATGCAATGCTTCACCAGGTTCCTCGCGATTTCCACAATGAAACCACGTGAAAATATACACCAATTTTTACTCTTGAATAATACCCTGTAAATCCCATTTTGAGTTTTACTTGAGCTTAAATTGACATTTGATAATGCCGAGAAAAGTTGTTGCTGGCACCTAATAAAAAATTTAACTTTACAGTCAGAATAGTAGGTATGTTATTCGGGATGTTCCACACTGGTGTAGAGTCCGCAAAACGTGGCAACGTCTTCCTCCTCCTAGCGGTAGCAAGTAAAAATATGATAATTTTGGAATTTTGACATTAGAAACGATAGGTTATTGTGAAAATGGTGATGAAATTTAAATGTTCTTATGTGTTGGTGAACAAAACAATATTATAAGATAGCACCAAGTCTGTAAAGTAAATTATTTAGGGTAGAATATTCATTTTACACGTATCGTACGATATAATGTTCTCTGTAAACAGTGAGATGTCATCTCGGCGCAAAAATACTTTTATGAATCAAATGATTTGTCTATCTTTGCTTGATCGTCGTTGATTTAACTGGTCGACTGTTAACAGTTCAACACTGTTGTTGAAATTCCAAATTTTCTAAGGATTTATTAAATAATGACATCAATACTGATATGTAGTGGCAATTTTAGTATAACATGATTACAAAAATATTAAGTTATAAAAGGATTATTAATAATTTTTTTCTAATGTTTGTCTGTACTTGTCTGTCTGTATGGTTTATTCTATTAAATTTTATGATACGATAATTTTTTAATTAAAAGTGGTAAGTGTCTACTTTTTTAGTCATTCTTATAGTTTTACTGCGAATACGATATTTAATTCAGATAAAATTTCTGGACGTAGTGCTATTTGTTAATTTGAATTTGTGATTCTTTAAAGTCATTTAAATAATTTTAGCGAAGAAGCTTACATTATTTCGGTAAAATAATTATATCATTATGCAGCCATGTCAAATTAGATTAATTAAGCTTAGAACGATATTTTCACCAATAAGTAAGGTTAGAGGCGGAGTTGCTATTGCTATTTTCCCACAATCTACCTCTTTCAGTTTCACTTACCTATTGCAATTCTTGCAGGGATAATTGATTTGGCGAAAAACAAGTCTATGAATTGAATTTAATTTTTTTAGTAGTAAAGTGCTGCAATTTAAACAAAAAATATATTTTCTGTAGGTGTGTTTTTTTCTACAACCCAACCGGCTACCGAAATATAACCGGCGGAGATGACGTAGGTGGCTTTGAGGAGGGAAGCTGGACCTTGATGACTTCGAGGCTTATAGTTATTTTTATTATTTTATCTCATTTTGGTAAGTATTAATTTCATGTTCGTTTAGCCTTGCAATATGCGTGATCGCCTTTTTAAAATCTCAATAATTTCACGCATCTAGTAGGTATTAGTCAAAGACCTCTTATAGAATAGACTTGCTTGTTTACATTTTAAGGAAATCAAAGATTCCTGCGTTCACAATTAGTCTGGTTAGCTCAAACTTTTTGAGAAAAAAGTAAGGCCGATATTGAAAAATGGCTTTAAGAAAAATTGTTTGGTACAACATTCTACACCCGGGAAAGTCATTTTGCTTTTGACCAATAAAGAATTGTTTAAGATATTACAAAATTACTAAAAATAAAAATTTCAAAAAAAATTTTGGGAATATTTTCGATCGTCATTTACTTTTCTGGATGGGGTATTTAAAGTAGAATTTATTTTCTAAATACCAATTTTTATTTTTTCTTTTCGTTTGACCAGCAAAACGTTCGGCAATTTTCATTGTGGTAAAAGGGGTTACTTCCTCTTAAATCACACATTAGATTCACAAATTTAATAAAATACACGTTCCACAAGTATAATTCGGATAAATTACAAAAGTTAATAAGATACTATAGGTAGAAAGTTTTTGTTATAAATAAATATGTGGTATTTACTAACAGATATTGTATTGTATTGTATTGTATTGTATTGTATTGTATTGTATTTAGTACCTACCATGGTGAGAAAATGTGAAAAGATATCGCTTTCCTTTTTCACGCGTCGGAACAAAGCAACAATAACAGATGTAGTAATCGAACAAGTCCTTTTTTTCTGTCTTAAGTCGGTAAATTATAACCCATTAAAGGACTCAATTAATAAATGCAAACATTCGGTTTTCAAAGTGTAATATGTGGATGGATGGATGGAATTGCCGAACATTCGTATACCATGCATGGCGCCGGGGTAAAGATGCCATTAATAGAACAACAGTAATTGTTGTCGTGGTATCTAGTTAAATACCTATGTGGCAATTAGTACTAACAGGACATTAATAATTTGTGGCTTTATACCTTTATTTTCTTATTCAATTGCAAACCTTTATCGGGAATAACATTTTATCAGCAACGGGTAACAGTTTGATTCCAAAACTTTTTTTAACACCCACTGCAGGTAGGTAGGTAAATATTTTCACACCGAAAAATGTTTGATTTTACTTTTTTCTTAAAAGTTACCTACAAAATTTATGTATACAGTAACACTACAGAACTGGAATTTGAAACCTTCAAGTGTAAAATAACAAATAGGGCTCCCTCCTAAAAGCAGAAAACAAAAAAAATACTTCGATTTATAAAGAATTTTTCCTCCTGGCATGTCAATAAAAAATATTTCTCTTTTAACAATTAAAGTAGTTTAACCTATTACTGCACTGCAGCTGCAGCCGACAACATTCCAGAGTATATACAAATATCCTTTTCATGGTCATAGGTCATGAATAAAATAAAACATTTCTTATTGTCCCTCGCCTAAAGCTTCATCCCAACTAGCATTTTTAGACACACGGTAAATGTGTCTAAACTATTGTTTTTGTTTCCGACACAAATTGGAAATTGTTGGCAACATGTATGGAAATATTTTCGAAACGTATACATTTTAAATGGCGCATTAGCACGTGTTTCCAAGTGGTTGGTACGGGCTGTGACTTTCGCTGTTTCGACGCAAAATCGAAACTTTTATCGAAAATGTTTCGAAAATTTTTCAGAAATGTTTGGAACATGTTTCCATAAATGTGTCGAGTGAGAGTTCATTTTACAAAGAGGGCGCTGAGTGTTGGAATTGTAAATTGTCAAAATGGAAACATTATTGAAACAAATAATTAGATATATACTATCTATCTCTCTGCAGGTCGTAAAATAAAAGAAAGTTAACAATATGATGACAGCATAATTTCGCCATAATGAATTTGTCACCAGAGTATTTTCTATAAGTGATACATTTTTTTGTATGGTTTATTGCAGAGGAGATCCAAAAATCGTTGACGAAATAAATTTTATCGTGCAATTTAGTAATTTAGCTTTATATTCTTAAGACGCTCCCGGTATATTGACATTTACACACAAAATAAATACTTTGTCAAAAAATAAAATCTTAAATATTTTTTAAATTGTACTTAATTCTTCTTTCAATTGATTAAGCTAGCAAAATGGAACTAATGTAACCACTTTTTTACATTTCAAATGACGCAGAAAGTTAATTAAAGTCAATTTTAATAATATAAAAATGAATTTGTCAAAATGGCTGCCAGAAAGCGAGAATTATTCTGGTCTAAAATGGAGTCGACACACAATTTCTAGTATTTGGTTTCTATAATGTTTCGATAATCATGTAGCTATAATTCATAGAAAATGTGTCGAAACATGAAGAATGTTTCGATATTGTACCGAAACCATGCGAAACAAACGTCGCTAAAGTAAAAAATGCACAGTCCCGTCAAGAGGAAGGTTAAGCTTAGAAGCATAAAACTTATGTATACCGTCACGGTATACACTACCACTTTACACTTTCTGTGACATATAACCTACAAAATTGGTTTGTACTTTGTTGAACGTTTAATAAAACTTACTTATTCCTAAGTAATAATCTAAAACATGCACTCAATTGTCGAGAAAAAGGAAAAAAGTAGGTTGGTCCTAACGGCTGTGCCGACCAGCTGGATAGTCGGAGACCACCTACTTTGGCCCGATCAAGCCAAGAAACCCGAGCTCGACGAGCTCTTAAAAAAACCATTTTCTGTCCCTAGTACCTTGTAAAACGTACAATTTATAGGTTATAATCAGAGGTTATAATAATTGTCCGGGTGCAGTAGTGTAAAGGTTTCTGGCAGTTTCGAAAATTATTTTCTGCGCAAGTTTCGTAATTAAATGGATATCACTGTTTGATAAATATTTCAAAGCAGAAGAATACCAATTTGTTTTGAATCACTTAATTCGAAAATGTGTCGCTACAATTTGGGAGCACATGTGTCTAAACACAATTTTATAATATTATATAAAAAAGTTTCGAAAAATTTTCTTTTGTGCGTTTCCTAAATGTATCGACACTGTAGTTTGGAAAGTATTTCGAAACTAACAGTTTTCAATCGTTTCTAGTAACTAAATTCGAAAATGTGACGCAAAAGTTTCGAAACACATGTGTCTCCACACAATCTAAATAATTTTAATCGAAAATGTTTCGAAACGTTTCTCAGCAAAAAATTTGTGTCCAATTTGTGTCTCTAATTGCTACTTGGGATTAATTTCATTTATTATAATAACACTATCACAACCACCTTGAAAAGAAGCCATGAAGTGACATCGGGCAACGCCGCATCAGCTGGGAGTTGCGGATCCACAAGCCATTATTATGACGCGCGGCGACGGGCGAGTTTTTTTTTAATTCTTTCTGATATTTTTTGTGTTTTTTGGCTGTGTTGCCACTATATTGATATTGAAAAATGTACAAAAAAGTAATAAATAGTTTTGGATAACAAGAACAACTTATCTAATTATTCAAGAATAGTAATATTGCGTTGAGAAGCTGTTTTTGTTTCACTACGAGTAGATTTATTTGATCGATCAAAAGTGATATTCTATTATACAAATTATTATCTTCTGCGTTTAAATTACAGGATTGACTATCATCTTCTGAAGTCTCAAAATTTAGTAAGCTTAAGGCTTTCTTTAAGAAATGTATGCTTGTCTTAAGAAAGTCACCACTATCTGGGTAACTTTTACAATGTATGAGTTGATACCGAGACAATAAGTTTTCAAGCTGTGACCACCTGCTTAGTTTAATTTCAAAGGATAAAATCCACTTCAAATCATTGTAAACTAATTCATTACCTTTTAAAAAAACCTTTACCTTCATATCAATGTCCACTGAAACCTGATTAACAACATTTATACAGTCATTCGTCAAATATAAACTATAAAAATATATTACACTCTCTTCACCTGCTTTTAAAACACTTTTATAGTTAGAGTTACACCCAGAAATACAGCAGGGGCTTGGCATGTTGATAAATAAACAAACTAAAAGAAAAAAAATAGTACTTACCTAGGTATCTAGAAGTATCCTACCTACTTACGAACTATTTCTACTAGTGATATTTTTAAACTAATTCACATATACCTTGAAGTTAAATAAACACTTCAATATTTAATAAATTAACTGTAGCCACAAAACAATAAAGTTTATCCCAAAGAGCTAACTAGAATACAAAAAAGACAACTTTTAAATTAAAACAAATAAAAATCTGCCTCCATTCATAAGACCCGTAAACAAACCGCCAGGCCGGCCAGGCTGTTGAATTTTTCACTCTATTACAGCAAAGCCGCCAAAAAATTTTCACTAATATTTTATAGAGGTTCGTAGCAATCATGTCACTTTTCATGTCAATTTTCTATAAGATATCAATCGAAAACCGGACAAAAATACAAATTAATACGAAAAACCGCAAAGTTAACACCCACGTCGCACGTAAATAACATACTAAAGCATGGATACCCTCAAAAAAGTCACGTGGCACATGGATCTTCAAGCAGTGTTGTCGATGTTTCTGTTTCACGACTTCTTTGAAGGTGGTTGTGACGCTATATTTATATTTGTTGGGTAGGCTGTAGCCTACCCAACAAACATTTAAAGCCTTGGCGACCTGTAATTTGGAGAAAATTACCTATTTAAGTAAAAAATAGTCTATTTTTTACCTCCAAATCGGCTTTTTGGATGAAACGACCAAAGAGACTACTTGGTTGGTCTAAACAAAGTGATTCGAACTTATTAATACGTGTTCAAAGTAGGAAAATATAAGAGGCCCAAGAGCTGGTCCAAAAGAGTAGATATTTACCTTGTAAATCGACTTAATAGTTAGGTCTCAGGAAAGTCAGTAATAAACGCCCAACCAGGTTATTTTTTACCTTAGATTGGGCATTAAAGCCAAAAAATCTTTTAGGTCCATAAATGAAGAACAAATAACTTCGTTTTGTCTTTAATATATCTTCATGGTTAGGTTATAATTTGAACATTTTCTGAGGTGATGTATACCTTATATTAGTCTTACATTTTGTTCTTAAAACCCAGAAGGCTTTAAAGTATAACATAGGTTATAGTTATGGCCAAACAGTCCTCTTATTTTGTCCTCAAAGTGATTTTAACCGGATATAAAGCTGTATCTTCCAAAAATTAGGTCTTTAAAGAGATTCTGGCTTAGAAATTTTTAATGATGATTGTGTTCATTGCACTGTGGTAAACTCGAAGCAATAATTTAGGTTACTATGAAAAAAAATTAAATATTTTTATTTTCAAGTAAATATTACCACAATCTGCGGAGGCTACACAAAACGTAGGAGCTATACAAAACGCCGGAACAACAAAAAAATGTTATGCGTTTAGATTCTAACTCGGCCAAAAAGTTAGGTTAGTTCATTCATTCATTCATTCGGTTGCTCGTCAATGTCGATGATTGACGTGCTGAGTGGCCTGAGCTGCTAGGGCTATACGGCCAGCTGCTGTCTCTTAGGAAGCCGTGGAACTGCCCCCAGGGTTAACTTTTTTTTTCTGTAATGAGAAAAACGACATTTTGTGTTGGTAAGAGTAATTTAAAGAAGAACTACGACCTACATTTTGATTTGGCAAGCGTGCAAGAACTTGGAAAGCGATTTAACCCCAGTCAAATTAATGGAATGAAAAATGATATCATGCATGGTGATAGGTTGATGTTTGATGTCGATTATGAGTTTAGCATAAAATTCTTGGAAATGCGGTGCGTTCAGCATGCAGTCAAAGATGATATGCTGTAGATTTCCTACTTCTCCACATGAGCACAAGTTGTCTTCTCTGATATTGATTTTGTTGAGATGAACTGGAGAGAGGCAGTGACCTGATCTTAACCGGTTTACTGTAGTAATTTCCCCTCTGGTTAAGTTTTTGTATCCCTTAAACCATGGTACTTTTAAGGGTTCCTCGACGGCGGCACTGTATTCTTTCCCTTTAAGCCGACCTACTTCCTTAAACTTAGTTGTCCTTTGATTCCATATTTCCTTATATATTCCTGGAAGAACATTTCTGAATTCCGGTTTTGGGGTATCCGGTTCCTGATGCATTCTACCCTCATTTGCTAGATTGTCTGCCATGTCGTTCCCAAAGATCCCAGTGTGACTTGGAATCCATGCAAGCTCAATGTGTGGGTTTTCTGTGAGTTTTTTCTTCACTAATAGTACCATTTCTTCGCTTTTTGCTAGTATACCTCGTCTACTTATTTTTTGAAGTGCACTTAAAGAGTCCGAGAAGATGACTGCGTTTATTATTCCGTTCTCCTCTAAAACTGTCAGTGCAGTATATATAGACTTCGGCTGAACATATTGTATGGAGTCTTGGTAGTCTTTTAGCGATGTTTATGTTTAAGACACTAGAGAATACTCCTATTCCAACTCTGCCCTCCTGATCTAGGGATCCGTCAGTATATACAAAATAATAGTTTTCTGGCCAGTTCTGTCTGGTCTCGATGAGAAATTTCCTGTTGTTGTCTACTTCTTTGTTGAGTTCGAATTTTGTAAACTCGTGGGGTTCCAGTTGTTCCTTCTTTTGGAATAGAAAACACGGAAGGTTAGGCAATGTTCTTGTATGGGGTAGGTGAGTGGCCACCATATCAAAGGCTTCTACTAAAGGTGGATTATTTCTCCAGAAAGTGGTCCTGTTGTTGTAGTCAGCATAAAATCTTATTATCTGTCCTGTAAGGTGATTTTCGTAGGCCATATTTTTTGCGACAAACTTGGTTGCTAGCCAGTGTCTTCTAAGTTGTAGGGGTAATTCTGCAGATTCGCTGAGTAGAATGTTGGTAGGAGTGGATCTCATGAGACCCAGTGCGACCCTTATGGCTTGGAATTGTACTCTATCCAGTTTTATTAGTAGTTGCTTCGAACACCTAGCTAGAAAAATGCTCCCATAATCTAAGTGTGATCTTACCATTGCCTTGTAAATCATCAGTAATGAGCATGGATGCGCTCCTCACCAGGTCCTGCAAAGGCATCTCATTATATTAATTCCTTTTTGGGCTTTCACACACATATGTTCTACCTGGTTTCTCCAATTTAATTTATTGTCGAGATAGATGCCTAAATATTTAGCTGATATTTTCCATTCGATTTGTTGATTGTTGAAAATTATATTGTTCTGTGGAATTAGCCCTTTGGCATTGAAAAAAATTGCTGTTGACTTAATCGGTGAGACTGAGAGCCCGTGTTCTTCCATCCAGATTCTTAGGTTTTCCAGTGTTGCATTTAGGGAATCTATCATGACATCTGTGTTCTCTCCAGTTATTAGTAGTGCTATGTCATCGGCATATTTGATGAGTTTGACATTTCTGACTACAACTCGTTTAGATGAATCTGTATAAACATTAAATAGTGCCGACGACATTGGTGACCCCTGTGGAAGTCCCCGAAAGGTCTCCCGGGGTCCCACCAGTGTTCCGGTCGCTGGGTCCTTAACATAGATTGTCCTGTTCTTAAGGAATTTCATTATTAAATTGGTTAACTGAGTAGATAGTCCAATTTCTTGGAGTTTGTTATACATCTTGTGTATTATTACATTATCGTAGGCTGCTGTTACATCGAGGAGTACCAGTATTGATTTTCTTTTTCTCGACAAGCCTCCCTCAATTTGAGTATAAATTGTGGCTAGGTTTTCCATCACTCCTTTTCCCTTTCTAAAGCCCATTTGTAGTGGATCGAGAATTTGTCTATTTTCCAGTTGCCATTCTAGTCTGTTTTTAATCATATTCTCTAGTGTCTTGCCTGTACATGAGCCTAGGCTTATAGGTCTCCATCCTGAGACTTCTGCATGATTTTTTCCTGCTTTTGGTATCGGGTGAACAACTTGTGTTTTCCAATCTTGTGGTAGGCCCGAGTTGACGTTACTTAGTAACTCGTTGAAGCATGTTAATAGCTTTTGTCTATTGTTTTCAGGGAGATTTTGGAGCATGGGGTATGATATCTTATCCAGACCAGGTGATGAGTTTCGTTTATTCTGAAGGCTGGTTACTAGTTCCTCCATGGCGAAAGGCTCCTTTACCATATTTAGATGAATTACATTTTGTGGTTCTTCGGGTCTTATGTTAGGTGTTAGAGACTCAATAAGTCGTTGGCCAATATTCGCATTAAGTACGTTCTTGTTCACTTTCTGTTGTCTGGATTTAGCAAACCTTTTGACAGCTTTCCATACTTCTGAGATCGGAGTATCTACAGAAATGTTTTGGCAGTATTCTTGCCATCCCTGTCTTCTACTTTCCCTAAGCATCCTTCTTGTTTTGGCTTCTTGTCTTCTATATTTTATAAAGTTCTCTGTGGTTTTGGCTCTCATGTATGTCCGCAGCGACTCTTTCTTTTCCCTCATTGCCATAGAGCACCCTTCATTCCACCACTGATGTTGAGCTTTGTAGTTCTTGAAACCAGATTTCTTTTTTGGGATGGTTTCGTCTGCTGCAGCTATAATTATCTTTTTTATTTCCTCATAGCTGTCACCTTCGATACTTTGTGTTTTCTCTTCTATTTGCCGTCTGTACCTTGTCCAGTCTGCTTTTTTAGTATTGTACCTGGTTAGTCTATTGTCCACCTTTGTTTCCGTAGTCCTGATGTGATTGTCGTATTCAACTAAAACTGGGAAGTGATCACTGTACCATATGTCATCATCGATCATAAATTCCAGGTGATTGACCAGTTCTGGAGAGCATAGTATGATATCTGGGGCACTTGCCCTGCCTTCTGGGGGTGTAAGTCTGGTTGGTGCTCCGTTGTTAACGAACACCATGCCGCTGTGGTCCATATTTCCTTATATATTCCTGGAAGAACATTTCTGAATTCCGGTTTTGGGGTATCCGGTTCCTGATGCATTCTACCCTCATTTGCTAGATTGTCTGCCATGTCGTTCCCAAAGATCCCAGTGTGACTTGGAATCCATGCAAGCTCAATGTGTGGGTTTTCTGTGAGTTTTTTCTTCACTAATAGTACCATTTCTTCGCTTTTTGCTAGTATACCTCGTCTACTTATTTTTTGAAGTGCACTTAAAGAGTCCGAGAAGATGACTGCGTTTATTATTCCGTTCTCCTCTAAAACTGTCAGTGCAGTATATATTGCATAGACTTCGGCTGAACATATTGTATGGAGTCTTGGTAGTCTTTTAGCGATGTTTATGTTTAAGACACTAGAGAATACTCCTATTCCAACTCTGCCCTCCTGATCTAGGGATCCGTCAGTATATACAAAATAATAGTTTTCTGGCCAGTTCTGTCTGGTCTCGATGAGAAATTTCCTGTTGTTGTCTACTTCTTTGTTGAGTTCGAATTTTGTAAACTCGTGGGGTTCCAGTTGTTCCTTCTTTTGGAATAGAAAACACGGAAGGTTAGGCAATGTTCTTGTATGGGGTAGGTGAGTGGCCACCATATCAAAGGCTTCTACTAAAGGTGGATTATTTCTCCAGAAAGTGGTCCTGTTGTTGTAGTCAGCATAAAATCTTATTATCTGTCCTGTAAGGTGATTTTCGTAGGCCATATTTTTTGCGACAAACTTGGTTGCTAGCCAGTGTCTTCTAAGTTGTAGGGGTAATTCTGCAGATTCGCTGAGTAGAATGTTGGTAGGAGTGGATCTCATGAGACCCAGTGCGACCCTTATGGCTTGGAATTGTACTCTATCCAGTTTTATTAGTAGTTGCTTCGAACACCTAGCTAGAAAAATGCTCCCATAATCTAAGTGTGATCTTACCATTGCCTTGTAAATCATCAGTAATGAGCATGGATGCGCTCCTCACCAGGTCCTGCAAAGGCATCTCATTATATTAATTCCTTTTTGGGCTTTCACACACATATGTTCTACCTGGTTTCTCCAATTTAATTTATTGTCGAGATAGATGCCTAAATATTTAGCTGATATTTTCCATTCGATTTGTTGATTGTTGAAAATTATATTGTTCTGTGGAATTAGCCCTTTGGCATTAAAAAAAATTGCTGTTGACTTAATCGGTGAGACTGAGAGCCCGTGTTCTTCCATCCAGATTCTTAGGTTTTCCAGTGTTGCATTTAGGGAATCTATCATGACATCTGTGTTCTCTCCAGTTATTAGTAGTGCTATGTCATCGGCATATTTGATGAGTTTGACATTTCTGACTACAACTCGTTTAGATGAATCTGTATAAACATTAAATAGTGCCGACGACATTGGTGACCTCTGTGGAAGTCCCCGAAAGGTCTCCCGGGGTCCCACCAGTGTTCCGGTCGCTGGGTCCTTAACATAGATTGTCCTGTTCTTAAGGAATTTCATTATTAAATTGGTTAACTGAGTAGATAGTCCAATTTCTTGGAGTTTGTTATACATCTTGTGTATTATTACATTATCGTAGGCTGCTGTTACATCGAGGAGTACCAGTATTGATTTTCTTTTTCTCGACAAGCCTCCCTCAATTTGAGTATAAATTGTGGCTAGGTTTTCCATCACTCCTTTTCCCTTTCTAAAGCCCATTTGTAGTGGATCGAGAATTTGTCTATTTTCCAGTTGCCATTCTAGTCTGTTTTTAATCATATTCTCTAGTGTCTTGCCTGTACATGAGCCTAGGCTTATAGGTCTCCATCCTGAGACTTCTGCATGATTTTTTCCTGCTTTTGGTATCGGGTGAACAACTTGTGTTTTCCAATCTTGTGGTAGGCCCGAGTTGACGTTACTTAGTAACTCGTTGAAGCATGTTAATAGCTTTTGTCTATTGTTTTCAGGGAGATTTTGGAGCATGGGGTATGATATCTTATCCAGACCAGGTGATGAGTTTCGTTTATTCTGAAGGCTGGTTACTAGTTCCTCCATGGCGAAAGGCTCCTTTACCATATTTAGATGAATTACATTTTGTGGTTCTTCGGGTCTTATGTTAGGTGTTAGAGACTCAATAAGTCGTTGGCCAATATTCGCATTAAGTACGTTCTTGTTCACTTTCTGTTGTCTGGATTTAGCAAACCTTTTGACAGCTTTCCATACTTCTGAGATCGGAGTATCTACAGAAATGTTTTGGCAGTATTCTTGCCATCCCTGTCTTCTACTTTCCCTAAGCATCCTTCTTGTTTTGGCTTCTTGTCTTCTATATTTTATAAAGTTCTCTGTGGTTTTGGCTCTCATGTATGTCTGCAGCGACTCTTTCTTTTCCCTCATTGCCATAGAGCACCCTTCATTCCACCACTGATGTTGAGCTTTGTAGTTCTTGAAACCAGATTTCTTTTTTGGGATGGTTTCGTCTGCTGCAGCTATAATTATCTTTTTTATTTCCTCATAGCTGTCACCTTCGATACTTTGTGTTTTCTCTTCTATTTGCCGTCTGTACCTTGTCCAGTCTGCTTTTTAGTATTGTACCTGGTTAGTCTATTGTCCACCTTTGTTTCCGTAGTCCTGATGTGATTGTCGTATTCAACTAAAACTGGGAAGTGATCACTGTACCATATGTCATCATCGATCATAAATTCCAGGTGATTGACCAGTTCTGGAGAGCATAGTATGATATCTGGGGCACTTGCCCTGCCTTCTGGGGGTGTAAGTCTGGTTGGTGCTCCGTTGTTAACGAACACCATGCCGCTGTGGTCTAGGAAGTCCATAAGTGTTTCACCGTTTCTGTTGTTGAAGGCCGAGCCCCAAGCCATATGTTGACTATTTAGATCTCCTAATATTACGATTGGTTTGTGTGTTTGCTGAGCTTTATCCACGATTGATTGAAGGGCAGGAAGGTTTAGTCTAATGTCTGGTGGGACGTACATGCTTACTATGCAAATATGTTCGGTTTCAATTGCTACTATTTGCCATCTTGCGTCCACTCTGATTGTCTGCATGTCTATTGTTCTAAAAGCGATATGGTTCCTAATAAATATGGCCACACCCCCGTATCCGTCATCTCTGTCATTTCTGACGACTTGGAATCTTGATATATTGCTAGTGTTGTTAGTTTTTAACCAGGTTTCATTAAGACAGATTATGTCCGACTCATTCTTTCTTATAAGAGAAATCAAATTATCTTTGTTGGTATTATAGCTTCTAATATTCCAATGTAATAAGTTTAGTTTCATGCTGTTTTTTGCTAATATTCTACTTTATATACTATAACTAAATTAACCTACTATTAATTCTACTCCTACTACTACTACTACTACTTCTAACTGTATGTGCAAAGGCTTTTATCTAATAATTCTTTTGTGATAGAGCTTCTTTCTCTTCGTTTCGCTTCTCTTCTACTTTCTAACTAGCTACGTTTTTGTTTTTATTTTTCCCTGAATATAGTTTTGAGTGCTCTGGGATTTGAAAGTCATCTGTTCCGCTAAGTGTGTTGTTAATATTCACTTCCATGCTTTCGTCTGGCCATCTAAGCTCCTCCTCTTCATGCTGTGTTCTTTGTGAACTCGTGTATGTATGAAACTGTGGGATTTCTTCTACTCTGACTCTAGTTGATGGTGGAAAAAGGCATTCTCTGTGGGAATCCTTATCATATCCCTTGTTATCAGGGCTAGTGGGATAGTTTCTCTTTTTGGAGGGGGATCTGAGAAATTTATTTGGCACATACTGTGTTCTTTGTATGTTCCTTTCTCTGTTTTCTTCACTTATGGCTCCTGTGCTTTTTATGTTTGTTTGTGTTGTATTTCGTTGGCTGTGACTCCTTGTGCCTTGGCTATAAGTTGAATTTATTGAAGGAAAATCGCGGTTCCTGGTAACAAAGTTGTTTTGCGTCCTTTTATTTGTATTCGGACCAGGGAAACGTTGAGCTGCTTCGTAAAAAGTTATTCTTTCAATTGCCATTGTTTCATTTATTCTTTTCTGTCTTGCATATTCCGAACATTCTCTATTCGTAGCTTCATGCTGTCCTGAACAGTTGCAACATTTATATTCTTCGACTCTATTGGTATTGCAAATGTCTCTTGTATGTTCTTCTCCGCATTTGCTACATCTTATTTTCCCTCTACAGTATTTTTTGGCATGTCCATATCTCAAGCACTTAAAACATTGTGTAACATTTCTTACATATATATCCACCTTACAGTTCACACTATACAATCTTATTTCTTCCGGTATCTTTTTGCCTTCGAAGGTAATGATAACAGATCTTGTTGGTACAAAGTGTGCCTCTGCACCTTTACCTACTCTTCTTGACATTCTTTTGGCCTCTAGTATTTTGCATTTAGAGTCACTATCCAACGTTATATCCTCTTCTTGAATTGTAAAGCCCACATCTCTTATCACTCCTTTGCAGAGCAGCATGTAACAATCACGTCGTGATTCTTACAACGGATTTTGGTAATTTCCTAAAAATTTAATTACTTTAAAAATTTCAAGAATTTATATCAGGTATCATGGTTAAATTTCCTACTACACCCCTGTCAAATCGCTTTGGTTGTAAAACCTTGAACATTATTTAGGCCCGTGGCATAATTGTAGGCAACTGGATGTACATGCATGCATGATTGGTAGCCGTCCTCGCCGTGAACAGCTGGAATCTTTCGATCGAGATTCACCTTGTTTGATTTAGTGGGTTAATAGGTGTGATTTCGAACGTTTATGTTTTCAGAATAATCGTGAAAATGGGGTTAACTTTGTGATTTTCCGGTTAAAGTATGAATTTTCTTCATTCTGCTCCCCCTACGTCATAGTTTATCGGAGATCATGTGATTTGTGTTTCGGTTTGGTATTGGATACAATCCGTCATTTTTTGTGGGTTCGGGTCAATAAAAGTGAGTGCGGAAGGTCAAATCGTCCCTTTTTCATTTCTGTTGCCAGCCCAGCAGTGAAGGCGAAAGTGAAAGAATGAATTAATGGCAAACTAAGAGGCATTTCATGCCGCAGGAGTTCCTGGATCAATAGTTTTTGTCAAGTAAATTCCATTCTAGTCTTCAATGGCGTTTAACTTCACCTTCGAGGGCTGAAAAGAAACCGACCAACAGGTAAATTGTAATACCAAAGATGTAGCTTTGATCAATGCACGCTAAGGCCACCATTTTATTTTAGGTTTCAAATCACGTTTCAAGCCACGTTCAAATCAAGTTCAAAATCAACTTTACTTAGGAGTTAAATTCACAATCGTAATGCTTTGAGTTCAAGTTTCCAATTTTATTCATGTCTCTATGAATTTCACCATAAATTATCAATCTCCAGTTTAATTGCTGATGCCAATATAATTTTTTTACATTTAACCTTCAGTCTGAAGCATGGTTTTAGAATTTCACTATCGAACTGAGGTTCATATCTAAATTTGAGTGCCATGTGGCCTCTATAACCTCAAAATCAATGTCTCAAATCCCAACGTGAAATTCTTTTACACGATATGCTGATGCAACGGTAACCTTTCATCATGTATACAGATTTCCAAAAATATTAAAATTTAAATTTCATCCTCAAACTTCAAAATTACATCTCCGCTTAAAACTTTACTTCAAAAATTAGTCTCCACTTCAGCATCAGGGCTTTGGCTTGCTTTCTACATTTGTTACCTGGGAGCCCAATGTTGTCCGAGAGGAGTTAGCGTTATATGGTCTTCTTGAGCTGCTGATCGAAGTCTAGTCCAGAGGCCATTAGTGGTATAGCCACTGTCCTGCTCCTGCCTGACGTTTTTGTGGAATTCCAGTTGCTTGCCGTGTGGTGTGACCGTGGAACTGCCACAGAGGGCCCCTACCTTGGAAGGTCAAGCACCCTGACGCTGGACTTTATAAAAGATGAGTATTTTCCCTCAATATTAGCTTGTTGCTTTTTTGGTGATTTTTCGGAATATTTTTTGACTAACTATTTTAATTTTTACCTTACCTTGGCTAAATTTTGCTTATTTTTCTTTATAATACTAACCCCGTTTTAAATGCCATTTAGCTAGAGTATTGCCCAGAGGTAATTAACCCTGAGTAAAATCTCATGTTTTTATTTTCCATTATAGATAATGTTACAAAGTTAACCAAGACTCGAGAGAGTAGGTAACTTTAATTTAATACTTTCACTGTGATCACTCGATCGTGCTGGCAGTTTTAATGTGTTGTGCCTAGTTTGTGGCGTAAATATTAACTTCAGTTTGTCCTACTGTAGTAAATGTCACTTGTGGAAATTGCAATATCCCTCTTTCTTCCTTATTTTTTAGATTAAGGTACTGTATCACTCGTGCATGAAGGGCTCTACGCTTTAGTGTCCTTAATTTGATAATATACTTTTTGGTATTTAATTTGCTACACCTATCTCTATTCCTGCTTTCTAAAACTCTGTATTATTTGTGCACAAAGGCTCTAAGCTTTAATGTAATTCAATTTCTAATATACTCAATAGTATTTCCCTTGTAATACTTTTCTTTCTAACTTACTGTGCTATTTAGGCATTAAAGACTTTGCTTTCAAAGGTGATTTAATTTTTAATATACTTCACAGTATTAACATTAACATTGAATTTTTACAGCAAATTTCACATTAGAGAATTGAGTTTAGATAGATTTTAATTTTTTAGTACACTTAATCATATTTTAAATTTTATAGGGTGGTTTCTCTCCCTCCTATTAACTTTGTGATCATGAATTGAAATATACTGTTTACTGAAACTGTGCCTAAGAGCTTTGAGCTCTTGAGTATTCCGATTCATGGTACACGCCAATTCATTCAATTCTTATATAAATTTCCCCACCTCTCAGGAAGCTTTTGAGCACAAATCTTACTTGATAGCTTTTAGTCTTGATATATTTTAATTTATGGTAGGCATTGTACTATCTAACTTGCGTAGGGTTTAGTCCCATATATGCATATTTTGACTGAGCTTTAGAGATTAATTTAGCATTTACTTCTTGTAGAGTACCTAATAGCTTTAAGCTTTAAGTTATTTTATTTGCTTATTTGTATTTAACCTAAGAAGGGTAGTTGCCCCTTGTTTTAGTGATGCTTTTTAAGTGCCCATATTTATAAATTTATATTTACTGTTTTACAAAAAAAATCAAAAAAAAAAACATTGCCTATTGGTTAATAGAATTTATTTATCACACGAATTTTATAGTGTTTTATTTAGGTACTACGGCTACAGTGAATATTGGTCTCTCCTAATTCTGCATTCTTTCTCTTTCTATTTACTTTTTCTTTATCGAGATCTTCGCTCGATTGGCGCCCAAGATAAATATCTGGAAAATAAATTAAAAGATAAGAACCTCACGACCTTTAGCTCTCAAACGAATCAAAACTGAGTTCCTGGAGCACCAAAGTAACGTGAAATCACAAAAAAAATAAAATAAAAAATATAACAATAACTTTTAACGTTACAAATGGCGCCCACTTATCTTTTAATTTATTTTCCAGATATTTATCTTGGGCGCCAATCGAGCGAAGATCTCGATAAAGAAACAGTAAATAGAAAGAGAAAGAATGCAGAATTAGGAGAGATCAATATTCACTGTAGCCGTACTACCTAAATAAAACACAATAAAATTCGTGTGATAAATAAATTCTATTAACCAATAGGCAATGTTTTTTTTTTTTTTGATTTTTTTTGTAAAACAGTAAATATAAATTTATAAATATGGGCACTTAAAAAGCATCACTAAAACAAGGGGCAACTACCCTACATAGGTTAAATACAACTAAGCATATAAAATAACTTAAAGCTTAAAGCTATTAGGTACTCTACAAGAAGTAAATGCTAAATTAATCTCTAAAGCTCAGTTAAAAAATGTATATATGGGACTAAACCCTACGCAAATTAGGTAGTACAAGGCATACCATGAATTAAAATAAATCAACACTAAAAGCTATCAAGTAAGATTTGTGCTCAAAAGCTTCCTGAGAGGTGGGGAAATTTATATAAGAATTGAATGAATTGGCGTGTACCATGAATCGGAATACTCAAGAGCTCAAAGCTCTTAGGCACGGTTTCAGTAAACCGTATATCCTAATTCATGATCACAAAGTTAATAGGAGGGAGAGAAACCACCCTATAAAATTTTAAATATGATCAAGTGTACTAAAAAATTAAAATCTATCTAAACTCAATTTTCTAAGGTGAAATTTGTTGTAAAAATTCAATGTTAATGTTAATACTGTGAAGTATATTAAAAACTATATCACCTTTGAAAGCAATGTCGTTAATGCATAAATAGCACAGTGAGATGGAAAGAGAAGTATTACTAGGGAAATACTATTGGGTATACTAGAAATTGAATTACATTAAAGCTTAGAGCCTTTGTGCACAAATAATACAAAGTTTTAGAAAGCAGGAATAGAGATAGGTGTAGCAAATTAAATACCAAAAAGTATATTATCAAATTAAGGACACTAAAGCGTAGAGCCCTTCATGCACGAGTGATACAGTACCTTAATTTAAAAAAGAAGGAAGAAAAAGGGATATTGCAATTTCCACAAGTGACATTTACTACCGTAGGACAAACTGAAGTTAATATTTACGCCACAAACTAGGCACAACACATTAAAACTGCCAGCACGATCGAGTGATCACAGTGAAAGTATTAAATTAAAGTTACCTACTCTCTCGAGTCTTGGTTAACTTTGTAACATTATCTATAATGGAAAATAAAAACATGAGATTTTACTCAGGGTTAATTGCCTCTGGGCAATACTCTAGCTAAATGGCATTTAAAACGGGGTTAGTATTATAAAGAAAAATAAGCAAAATTTAGCCAAGGTAAGGTAAAAATTAAAATAGTTAGTCAAAAAATATTCCGAAAAATCACCAAAAAAGCAACAAGCTAATATTGAGGGAAAATACTCATCTTTTATAAAGTCCAGCGTCAGGGTGCTTGACCTTCCAAGGTAGGGGCCCTCTGTGGCAGTTCCACGGTCACACCACACGGCAAGCAACTGGAATTCCACAAAAACGTCAGGCAGGAGCAGGACAGTGGCTATACCACTAATGGCCTCTGGACTAGACTTCGATCAGCAGCTCAAGAAGACCATATAACGCTAACTCCTCTCGGACAACATTGGGCTCCCAGGTAACAAATGTAGAAAGCAAGCCAAAGCCCTGATGCTGAAGTGGAGACTAATTTTTGAAGTAAAGTTTTAAGCGGAGATGTAATTTTGAAGTTTGAGGATGAAATTTAAATGTTAATATTTTTGGAAATCTGTATACATGATGAAAAGTTACCGTTGCATCAGCATATCGTGTAAAGGAATTTCACGTTGGGATTTGAGACATTGATTTTAAGGTTATAGAGGCCACATGGCACTCAAATTTACATATGAACCTCAGTTCGATAGTGAAATTCTAAAACCATGCTTCAGACTGAAGGTTAAATGTAAAAAATTATATTGGCATCAGCAATTAAACTGGAGATTGATAATTGAAGGTGAAATTCATAGAGACATGGATAAAATTGGAAACTTGAACTCAAAGCATTACGATTGTGAATTTAACTCCTAAGTAAAGTTGATTTTGAACTTGATTTGAACGTGACTTGAAACGTGATTTGAAACCTAAAATAA
Organism: Polydrusus pterygomalis; assembly: GCA_963969555.1. Lineage (NCBI taxonomy): Eukaryota > Metazoa > Arthropoda > Insecta > Coleoptera > Curculionidae > Polydrusus > Polydrusus pterygomalis. The sequence continues at coordinate 2,187,532 of OZ018381.1, read as the reverse complement.
AATGGTGGCCTTAGCGTGCATTGATCAAAGCTACATCTTTGGTATTACAATTTACCTGTTGGTCGGTTTCTTTTCAGCCCTCGAAGGTGAAGTTAAACGCCATTGAAGACTAGAATGGAATTTACTTGACAAAAACTATTGATCCAGGAACTCCTGCGGCATGAAATGCCTCTTAGTTTGCCATTAATTCATTCTTTCACTTTCGCCTTCACTGCTGGGCTGGCAACAGAAATGAAAAAGGGACGATTTGACCTTCCGCACTCACTTTTATTGACCCGAACCCACAAAAAATGACGGATTGTATCCAATACCAAACCGAAACACAAATCACATGATCTCCGATAAACTATGACGTAGGGGGAGCAGAATGAAGAAAATTCATACTTTAACCGGAAAATCACAAAGGTAACCCCATTTTCACGATTATTCTGAAAACATAAACGTTCGAAATCACACCTATTAACCCACTAAATCAAACAAGGTGAATATCGATCGAAAGATTCCAGCTGTTCACGGCGAGGACGGCTACCAATCATGCATGCATGTACATCCAGTTGCCTACAATTATGCCACGGGCCTAAATAATGTTCAAGGTTTTACAACCAAAGTGATTTGACAGGGGTGTAGTAGGAAATTTAACCATGATACCTGATATAAATTCTTGAAATTTTTAAAGTAATTAAATTTTTAGGAAATTACCAAAATCCGTTGTAAGAATCACGACGTGATTGTTACAAGCATTCTTTGGGGTATATAGGCTTTAATGTTCTTTGTTCTTAACTCTTTGTTGTTTAACAAATTATTCGCTTCTTCATGTGAATCAAAGGTTACTCCCACCTTGTTATAACCGGTTTTCTTGATATCCTTTACTCCCCGAACCCTAATATTGTGTAGTATTTTACTTAAATCAGAATAGTGTAATCCTGCGATGTTACGAGCAGTGGATTCTACATTTACTAGAAATGGCCTACCGTCTTCCTGTCTATAATCTATTTTTTTTTTTTTGGCGTCTACCATCATTTTACCCGTGTCTTTTAATCCCTGAATCCATTCTAGTGGCAAAGTTTTTGCCCTGTCGCTTGCAAGAATACCTGCAATTTCTACAATAGCGTTATCTACATTAATAATGTCAAGCGGGGAAAGCGCATGCAAAATGCCTATTGATTGAAGCGTCTCTACACTAAGCAGCGATCGAAAAGTATCCGCATGTCTATTTTGATTAATCTGGGACCCTCCTCCAGGGTCCTCAGTCTCGGCCATGCCGTTAAACCGACCTAACCTCAAAGCATAAATTAGCCAAACGGATGCAAATGCAAAAAGCAAAGAAGCCAAGAACGACCAAAAATTAGAAACTTACTCAAATCCAATGAGTTTCCACCCTTTTGATGATTTTCTTACCAACACTTTTAGTTTTCCCTTAGCAGACGGCTTCCGATGTTCGTTAGGTTAGTTAGATTATAATGGTAGCGGCTATTATTAACCCGTTGCTAGACATTTCAGCGACCCTGATAGAAACATTTTATGAAGTAATAGGCCGTACATAGGCCCTGCAGTATTCTTTAAAACCCCAAATTAGGCTTCATATACACTTATTATAAATTTATGCCATATAAACGAATATTTCTCCTAATTTAGACCTATCAAGACAGAAGTTCCAAAATAGGAAACTTTCTCCTAGCATAACCTAATACTTAGACTTATAGGTCTATTTTTTTTTTAAGGCCCAAACTACAAGAAATTCTGACCTTTAGGAAAAATATTTTACTGACGCCATGTTTTTTTAGCATGATGTATTATTTTCAATTAATTTTGTTAAATTACTTGTAACACTAAAACAACAACAATTATATAACAAAACCCGAGCACATAAACGAGCGAACTTATTCGCCCAAGCACAAAATATTGGCCACATTTAAAATTTCTTGTGTTTTCAATTTTAATTTACCTTGTTTTTTTTAATTAAATGCCTTTTTTTCTGGGTCGCGGTTAGTTTTTCAAGGTAAAATTGAAATCTATAGGAAATTTTTTTTACGCGCACCTAATTTTGCACCTCACATCGATGAAATAATGATTTTATAAGTACCTATCTATAATACTAACACTCAATTTTAAAAATCAATACCGGCTGACATGACATGTTCTGATTTAAGAAGACTCCGGACTCCTGCGCTTTGATAAAAATAAAAACAACATATTACTATGTTAATCTTTTTCTAAAATTGTGGTTATGGTTTTCTATCGACTTTATAACAGGCCCAACATAGGCCCACAAAGGTAATAAACAGGTAAAAAACACCTCTTTACTACCAGGAAGAAGACTACTTGGCCTTGTCTATGAAGCCCCATTCTCCTAATGACCGGTGTTTTTTACCAGTTTATTACCTTGGTTTTATTCCCCAATAGGTGATAAAGTGGTATAAGTTACTAACTTCTGACTATGTACAGCGGCCTATCGGGCTTTATAGTTAAAAACTTAGGTAAAAGTAATCTTTTTTAGACTATAATTGTTTGTTGGTTAGGCTTTTTTCATAGGCCTCTTTTATTCTTTAGTTAAGTAAAAATGTATTCATACTTTAATAAAAACTTTTTAAATTATTACCTAATCATTGTAATAAAAATTCTTGCCACACCCTCTACGCCGCTGGTGTTGACTAATCGCTCCGAATCCTTGAGCCATTACAATTCCGTGCGGAGTCGGAAATTTAACGCTTCCTCTCTCTTCTGTCTATGTTTACACGTACGAATGTTTGATGTAAACAACCAGGCTATTCATGAATGAATGGTTGATCTATTCTATAAGAGCTCCTTGGTATTAGTACCTGACCGAGAATATATTGCGATAATTCGCGATTTAGTTCATACTTTTGAAAATTCGATCGCAAGCGACTAGATTGTCAATGTGGTTGCTCGCTAATCGCCTAGTAAATGAGCACCTTTTTAAGGCAAGCATCAACTCTTGCCAAAAATTAATTTTCTGGAAAATTGTCAATGACGAATTCCATATCATTTTGGACACGACATTTTATACACGGTTTATTGATTGAAGCTGTAAAATTTTGCGGCTAAAACATATACAAAACGTAACCTCTATTTACAGGGTATCGCACGGTGACCGTCCATTAGAATATGTCAGAAAGTAATGCGAATTTGAATCATTTAAATTTGGATAATGGAGTTTTCGGAGAAGCTTTCTTCAAATGAAATGAACGGCCACCATAATATTATGCGACTTCCGGTTTTACCAGATGTTGTCTCCAACTTGCTTAATAAAAATGGAGCACCCTGTATAATATACTTTTTTTGGGTTGCTTATTTCCAATAATTTTTAATAACATTTTTTGTATCGTACTCTTACCGTTTCTGAGAAAAAAAAAGTTTTTTTCTCAAATTTTAACCATTTACGGTGTCTGACAAATTGGTTTAGGCTTTCGCGGCCAGTCGGTGAGCTAGTGTAGTCATCATTCGGGTCTAAAGGCCGTCGTCTGTTGGCATTGCTTCCTAACGTTTCGCTAGCATGAGTTGCGAGCTTCTTCAGAGGTCCTTCCATCTCCGGTGCTGGAAGTAGACTGACGAATTCTCGCGCGCAGGTTGTATTTATACTGGTGGGCAGGGGGCGGAGCTTATTCCGCTTCGGTTAACTTCGGGATATCTATCCGCATTACTCGGGAGTGTCTCAGGATAGGATTCCAGATCCGGTTGAGCCTGAGGGTCTCTTCTTTTCTGTTGAAATTGTCAGGATGCTTATGGATCTCGATGGCTTCTCTGACGAGCCTGTTGTGATAGCTGCCGACTAGGACGAACTGAGAAGTCTGCAGTAGCCGAACACGCACTAAGTAACGGGGACCACAGGATACATTTTGAGAACTGTAAGTTATTAGCATCAGTCGATGGCTATCACAACAGGCTCGTCAGAGAAGCCATCGAGATCCATAAGCATCCTGACAATTTCAACAGAAAAGAAGAGACCCTCAGGCTCAACCAGATCTGGAATCCCGAGTAATGCCGATAGATATCCCGAAGTTAACCGAAGCGGAACAAGCTCCGCCCCCTGCCCACCAGTATAAATACAACCTGCGCCCGAGAATTCGTGAGTCTACTTCCAGCACCGGAGATGGAAGGACCTCTGAAGAAGCTCGCCACTCGTGCTAGCGAAACGTTAGGAAGCAATTCCAACCGACGACGGCCTTTAGACCCGAATGATGACTAGATTAGCTCATTTAGGGTGTCGCCTAAAATTGAATAAATTTTCAAAGATAAAAGAGGGAAACTAGAAAATCCATCTGTAAAATTAGATATTATTGTGCCCCAAAATGGAATTTTAGATACAGGGAAGTGAAAAAGTAATAATTTTTTATCTTTATCAATAAGTTAAAAAAAAACTTTATTTTTTTTAAATACAACGTTACGTTGCTATTTCATTCAATGAATAGGCTAAAACATTTGCTACCTGACCACCTAACGGGAATAGTTTTAAACTTATTTACGGTTATTCCTAAAATCCCCCAAATATCAACATGATAAACAAAGTATTAATTGCAATTGACAATGACACACGTTTGTAGATATAATTACAGCAATTTTTTCTCAGAAACTGATAGAGTAGGATAAAAAAACCTTATTGGGAAAAAGAAAGAAACACAATAGAATATTATACAGGTTGTTTCATTTAAAATAAGCAAGTTCAAGACAACTTTCGGTATAACCGGAAGTCGCATATATGGTCGCACTACTTTAAAAAAATATTTCAATGGACGGTCACCGTGAGACATCCTGTACATATTATATAGCTTTTTGTGAATAATTTTTATAATACAAAATGTAATCTATGTTTTCATTTTAACAAACGATTGATTATGTTTTTTGTGTCAATATTTAAAACTAAATGTACAAAGAGGGGCTGTGCCCCCCCCCCTCCCCCCTTGGATCCGCTACTGTAGACATACTAAATTGGAACTTATTAAAAATATATCCCAACAATAAAAATTTTCCGAAAGTGTCGCACACCTTCCCTAGAAATATTTAAAAAGGCGCCGCAAAAACAGAAAGTTTGAAAACATTTGATCAGATACTTAATAACGTCATCCCATTAATTTTTTTATTTGCCACTCTTGCGGTCGGTTATATCGTTATCTTTGTTTGGATAACCTAAATAGACATAAACCGGACATTAGGCACGAGTTATTAGTCAAGTAAATCCCGGCGAGTCGATCTTCAGCCCGTAATGACGTAAAGAGCGTATTTTGTTTAACCATCTTCTCAGTAAATAATTTAAACTTTTAAAAACACACCGTAGAAATTTTTTTTTCTTCCTTTATACGGTGGGAAAAAAATCAAAATTTAGTGAAACAGCCCAGGATTTTTTTTAAAATATATTTTTATTTTTAGTTATGATATCCATAGGATTTGTACATAGAGATAGTCTAATTTATAGAAAGTCGCCCCATAGTAATCTGGTTTGGTTAGCAACAATTTTTACCTTGTAAGTATAACCTACCAAAGCAAAAGAGTATATCTTTTGAACGTTGAAAAAACAAATTCAGATCAGAGATTTTTTTAAAGTATTTGTTCTGTATACAGGTTGTTACGGAAATGACTTAATACAGCGACCGGCAGAAAGTGCGCAACAAATTTTTAATCTTTGATTTTAACAAATTTATTTTGTTTTAGGAAAGTTCTGCATATTTTTGGGTAATTTTCGAAATTAAAACAATAATTCTTAATAAAAAAAACTCTAAAATGAAAAATGGAGGTTCATACTGTACTCTTAGCGAAACTTCCATTTTTTGATACTTTCTCACATACCATACCATAAGACTTTTACCTGATGTAATGGCTTTTATTTTCGTTTTAGAATAATAATGCAGAACTTTTCTAAAATAAAATTACTGAAATCAAAGGAAAAATGTTTCCCATATGCTGCCCACTTTTTGCCGGTCACTATATTTAAAGAGGTAACTCATTCTGGGGTTCTAGAAAAGCATCCCATTTTTCGTCTTTTAACCGATCATCTAAAACGTTGGGTAAGGTTGGGAAATTCAAATCGCAACGTAACGACATTTGGTATTGCAACTTTGCCAATATTTGTAATTTTACTCAGCATCTACTATACAGGGGCATTCACTTGAATAATATAATTTTTAAAATTTATTGACTTTGAACTTTTAAAATATTATATTTTCACGTTTGCATCACTTCCGGTTATACCGGAAGTTATGGCCAACTTTGTTATTTCAAATAGAACACCCTGTATATTTTAGCTTTTTTGGATACCTCATTAAAAATGTAAGTAACTTTTGTTATATACCTATTTTTTGAGATATGATTTATTAAATTTATTTTTTATGCAAGAACATCCCGAGAAGAAAGTTGAGTAACTTTGAAACAAATCAAGCCGAACATTTAAAATTTTGACAGCTTTTTACTAAAACGTAGATCTTAGGTTGTACGTTTTTTATACAGACTTTTTTTTTAAATTGTTCCAATCTAGCCTTTAGATATGTGTGCATAAGTCAATTTTCGTAAATGGTACACCCGAGGGAACACCCTGTATTTTTATCTTACTAACGTGTAGAGAATCAAATTTTTTATCTAATTGTCTAATATGTCACTTTCCATATTTTTAGTCGTTTTGGAATTATGAGCAGTTTAAAAAAATCTTAAAATATCTGTTTGTGTTAAAAGTTAATGACACATTATTTTTGTAAAGTAAGGTTTGGCTGAAATTATTAAGTTGATACTTATCTTAGTCCTGTTGTCATATTCTAGTTTACTTATTTAAAATTACTTTCATTATTTGTAAAAAATCGCAGTCAAAGCCTACTTACAAAAATGTGTTATAAATAAACGGAGATTTAAATTTTTTTTAAATTGCTCATAATTCCAAAACGACTAAAAATATGGAAAGTAAATTAAAATTAGACATTTAAATAGGAAATTTTATTAGTTAGTTAGATAAAACACAATCATGGTGTTCCATTTACGAAAATGGAGTTATGGACATTCATCTAAAGGCAAGATTAGCCCAATTTAAAAAAAAACTGTGTGAAAAATGTAATATGGAATCTAAGGATTTATGTTTTAGTTAAAAGCTATATAAAATTTTAAATGTTTAGCTTTATTAGTTTCAAAGTTACTGAACTTTCTTCTCGGTATGTTTTTACAAAATAAAATTTTATAATCATATTAGGTAGAGTTAACTTTTTCTTAAAACAAAGCGTTTCGACAGAGAACGACATTTGACATTAACGGCTGATCTGGTTTCGTCGTTTAAATTCCCAGATCAGCAGTGGGTCGCGTCAGGTTGCGTCATATTATTTTCTTCCGATTTTGGTGTTTTTTAAAGTGTTTCTGTGGCGGCTTTTTGTGTAGTGTATGTTTTAAACATCTTACTTTTTGATTTTATGTATTTATATTATATTACGCGTTAGTTAAAACTCATTTAATTTACGGAATTTTAGGTTGGGGAGGAATAAATAGAACTTTAGTTATTAGCAATTATCAAAATTTCCAATAAATCGGCTTTAACAATAAGCTCTGTTTATTCAAAATTAAAAGATAAAGTTCCACTCAAACAACACACTGATGTAGTGTACAGTATCGCTTGTGCAGAATGTGAGAAAATCTACATTGGTCAAACTACCAGGCCACTTTCTAACAGAATCACAGCCCACAAGAGTGACTGTAGACTGCATCCAGAGAGATGTGCCCTTGCTGAACATTTTCATAAATTTAAACATAACATAAACTATGACTCTGCTAAAATTCTAACATCACAAAAGAACTACGTTAAAAGGCTCTTCCTAGAAATGACATTCATAGCTCAAGAACCAAACGCGATGAACAAGAGAACCGACATTCAACATATTAGCAAAATCTATTCATATCTCTTAAAAATAGACAAAAAGTTCGAACCCAATCTTTCAGTGCAGAATACTTCCACCTGATTGGCTTATTACAAGAATGTTTATACAGTAGTTTCATATCACTGCATTTTAACATTTAAACACTCACAACAAACAAGAAAAAGAGCAGCCTGACAGAACTTTTTGACAGTTGGCATCCTAACCCGACTTCATTTCAATCTTTAAAAACTTTTACAAAATGTCGACCGTTAAAGTTTAATTTTATTATACAATTTTAATATGTAGTTTGTTTAGTCCTTATACTATTGTAAATTGGTTTGAACTCCAAGCCACCTACTCAATGTCTTCCTCATCAATTAAGAACTGCATGAACAATCTCACCTAAGTGTAAGTAATATTAAAATACAACGCCAACACATGTTGCATAGAATTTTTTCTTAATTTATTGTAGTATCCCTGAGGATGGAAATAAACATTTCCGAAAGCGTGGACCAACTTAAAAGAGTACTCTTTCATTTGCTGCCAAACCCAATATTTCCCTAGTTTCTTACCTAATTAGTCAGCAACGACTACCCTTTCAATATATTTTTATATATAAATAAATAATAATTTTGTTTCTTGTTTTTAGTATACTTTTTGTATCTATTCTGCAGTAGGTTGCTACGAATTTCGAGTGTACACTTCTTCATTACTTTTTTATAGTATTACTTAAGTTGCCTTCCCAATATGCATGACAGCCTAGGTGTCAAGTCAACAAAGTGCCTAGTTAAACCATTTATATATTTTTATTATATCGTTATATTCAGGATGCCCCATAACTAAGGGGCAAATGTAGCAACAGGAGATAGTAGACTTGAAAATATCTCATTTATAATTAAAAACGCACGGTTAATTTTCAATAAATTATCTCAAAAACTAATTGAAGTATCGAGATTAATGAAGTACAACTTTTTTACGAATAAAAGATCCCTTTTTCATAATTTGAGGTAAAGCGGTTAGAAATTTGAGAGACAAAAAATATATGCGATAATTTATCACACTCATATTTTGTAGCTAGTGTTCTCTAGGATGTATTATAAAACTCATTATGGAATCCTCCTTCTTGCCCTCAAAAACATAACTACACCAAATTTGATTCATATCCGCTTAACATCAAATTATCGCCAATGATATAAATAAATATTTACTTGGATCACTGTGTATCTCTTTAACAGTATAAGAAATGGAATTAAATGACATATTTTCAAGTCCACTATCTCCTGTTGCTGTATAGCCCCTCAGTTACGGGACATCCCACAAAAGTAACAATACCAAAAGGGTTTCCCAATAGGGTACTTTTATTAGACGTGCACCACAAAGCTTACACCTCGCAAAAAAATGCATTACTTTTTTCCTTGTATAATACACTGCCGAGCATTATATAAATTAGGGTCACCCCGTAATTTGAAATTATTTCAGACATTTTTAGTTTTTTCGAATTTTTTTCGGTAGTAACATAGTTTACTAACGTTATGCGATGATTTTGTCATGATTGCTTGAATAAAAAAAAAGTGTTTGTTGTTTTGTTCAAAGTTTATTGAAAGTAATGAAAATGCAAATTTTAATTTGATATGCTTTTAGTTCAAACAAAAGAAATTTTAAGGACTTAAGTAGCGAGTATTCCCTCCTCTGGCAGTGATAACAGCTTGCAAACGACGAGGCATGCTTTGGATAAGATTTTGGATCACACCCTGCGGAATATTGTCCCATTCCTGCGTCAGTATGTCGCGAAGCTCTCTAGAATTGCTGGGGGCCGGCAGATGTCTCCGTAAACTTCTCCCCATCTCATCCCAAACATGTTCGATGGGATTTAAGTCTGGACTGCGAGCAGGCCAAACAAATCGCGTGATTTGAACCTCGTCAAGATAAGCAGAAACAAACCGAGCAGTGTAGGGCCGTGCATTATCATGCATAAAGGTTGCGTCTTCTCCAAGAATAAACATGAACGGTACAACATGGTCTTCTAGAACCTCTGTCAGGTACCTATGCGCAGTCAACGTCCCATTCTGGATAAAGACTAACTCCGTGCGAGCTTCAAAAGATATGCCTCCCCATGCCATAACTGATCCTCCACCAAACGGAAGTCGCTCGGCAATAGACGCTTGAGCATATCGCGTATATATAAGGCAGAACCGCGATTCATCGGAAAACAAAACGCGACTCCAATCCTCTATTGTCCAAGCCAAGTGTTCTCGTGCAAAATTCAACCTTGCAATCCGGTGGTCACGGGAAAGCGGCGGTCCAGTAGCTCTAGTTCGGGAAGATAATCCAGCAGCATGAAGTCGCCTCCTAACTGTCCACTCACTTATGTTTACATTTCTCACTTCTTGCAGATGATTTCGAAGGGAAACTGCCGTGACCGTCCGGTTTCTCAAAGCACTAAAAACGAGAAAGCGGTCATCTCTAGCTGTTGTAGTCCTTCCTCGTCCTGAACCAGGTCTTCGAGTGAGCAGACCAGTCTCTTCGTACCGGTGAAATACTCATTGCACACTGGAGAGGCTTACACTAACGTTTCGCGCTGACCGCGGCCATCTTCTATAGCCGCCACAATTCTTGCCGCAACAACAGGATTTATGGCCATTTCAATACACTCACAATGCCAACACTACACAAACAATTTGCAAAAGACAGATAAAAGTACAGAAACCAAAAAAAAATATGCTGATAATGGTTTTAAGGAATTTGGGTAAGGGGCACTCTTTTTGTCAAACGCTTATCGAAACAACAACTTTTTTTTACACAAGCAATCACAAACAAAATCGTATAAAGTTAGTAAACTTTGTTACAACCGAAAAAAATTCAAAAAAAAACTAAAAATGTCTGAAATAATTTCAAATTACGGGGTGACCCTAATTTAATGCTCGGCAGTGTATATACCTATATATATATATAAATACCTATTTCTGCTTTTTATAAATAAATACCAAAATAAATAAATGTTTTTTTCTTCTTTTCCTTTAGTTTTATAATGTTTTCACATACTTATTTTGGTTGGTACGGGTCTGTCAATATTTTATTTTATAAATAATAAAATTAGTATATGCTGTATCTTAAAAAATATTAAGACTCCCTTACAAAACTTAAAAGGCGGCGAAGTAGAAGGTAAAAGAACTTAGTCCGGTTCTCTTTCTGTAGCCAACCGCTTAACGTAAAGTATACTAGACTTCAAAAGTGTGCCATTAATGACAGGTGAGGCGGCGAGTTCTTGCATTAATTTTACTTTATAGATTATAAAAAAATATTTTATACTATAGATTTTTATAGATTGCGCACAACCGTCATGTTATTAGGTTTTCCTTCTTTATCGACCTTATATAAATACACTCCAAAACCGGCTCGGCGCCATTTTTGTTGTTACGTATTATCGGCAGATTTCTTGTATTCTTTGCTATTATTACTATTTTCTTTTGCGTCTTTTAAACAGCATAGCAAAGTAAAAGTCTTTCCTTGAACAAATCCTGTATGAGAAATATACTTAGATCGTCATACTTAACCGCGGCAAGGAAGGCGGAAAACCCTTTGAGCTAAGTTAATTTTTTAAAAGGAACACTCAACTTAGACGTTGGCTTTGCTATGTAAAAAACAACTTAAAGGAACTGGGTTATTGTGGATTGTGGGTGTTTAATATTTCGGTTTTCTAGTTTTTGTGTACCTATTTGTGTAGTTACAGTTGAATTGTGTTCTATAAACAATGACTAATACTGAAAAGTTTTTCAAATTCTTTTTCAAAAAATTATGCTTGAAAATGTTTTTTACACGTACTCAAGTTTTTGGCAAATTGTTAATACAAACTAATATCTGGCTTGAGGTTATAGGTACGCGAAAATTCCTGTTTTGTTTGTTTTTATTGTCGATTTGATAAGGTAAATTTCATTGACTTGTTCGCTTGTTTTTCAGAATAAAAACACGACGGCGAATCATTGTTAAACAAATCTTGGAAACAAAACATTAAAAACGATTTTCTAACATCAAAATTTGATAGGTTTGCAAATTCCTAAAAATTCCAGAAATCACTACCTTTTCCACTGTAATAAATTTACTTGTTGTTTTATGTTAACAGGTTCGGCCCATAGGATCTATGCCTAAATAATCAAACTCATTGATTTAGTTAAACCTAAAATCTATCTTTTATTAATAATAATCTTTTTTCTATATTACATTTCTAGGCGTCGATGCCTAACTACGTCGATGCATATAGTGCTGAGTATTCATTTGTTGTGCACAAAAAGCTAAAATGTACAGTGTATTATATTTGAAATACCAAAGTTGACCATAACTTCTGGTATAACCGAAAGTGATTCAAACGTGAGGATATAATATTTTAAAATTGCTAACGTTACTCGTTTTCGAGATCTTCTAATGGGCCACTTAACGTGAATGACCCTGCATATTATCCTTAAGGTGGGAGTATCAACATGCTTGCCAACCTTTAACCTATTTCGCTTAGATTTATTTATATTTTCTAGCTTTTATACAAAATTTAAAGAAAATCAGTATCGACTTGATATTCTATAGGTAATAATTGACATATGATTTAATAAATATCAAGGAATTTCATAATTTATTTTAGGATAATTGTATAGCGAAAAATATCGAGTAAGATTTTTTTTTTAACATTATTATGTCATTGTCACTCATGGTTCTTTCAGTATACAATTCTCCCAAAATTAGCAATGAAATAAATTAATATTTTTGTAATATATCAGATATTACCTAAGTAATGTGCCGACGATACTAATTTTATTTAAATGTTAGTTTAAAAAATAATAAACTTGAAAAAACAAAGCGAAATAGGTTATAGGTTGGCAATAAATTGAACGACGTTGAGAATTCAACCTTAATAGCTGTAGTACATAAAAAAATTTACCTTACAATTTTTATCCATTGATATAGAAAATGTCGTTATTCCTCGTTAAGTAGTTTTATGTTTTACGGGTCAACACACAGACAGACCGGCGACAATGGAAAACCTGTTTTTCGGGATCTAATAATATTTCAAAACATTTTTTTTGCGATTACAATACTTCCTCTGCAAGAAAGAAGGAAGAAGGAAATAAGTACCACCATTTTTAGTGTCTTTATTACTGAAACCTTGCAACACTGTATGCTTGTTATTACACAAATGGCGGTTCTTAATTTGAACTGCTCGTTTCGTATATTTAAATTATTTAAGTTGTTCCAAGCAGTTAAGCGTATAATAATCGATATTTCAACGATAAATAGGTACCTACAGAAAATGTGTACCGGAAATAAAGGACTGTAAGTCGTTCAAAACGGGTTTTTTATTTGTCTGAACCGTTTTTACTCATAAACGGGTAGTAGTATTAAAAAGTCAAATATTGTTTTCTGTTTTAATCGTAGATTGGATTTATAACGATTTGTTTATTAAGGTTGTACATTTTGCGGAAGTCTTGGAGGAAGGTTTAATTTTATTTAGCTCTTCACAGCCGGTAAATTTATGACAAAGACAAATGGTGAATTTTTTTGCTTTTTATAATAGAATAGCGACGTTATTTTTCTGCAACTTATCTTCATATCAGGATTTGATGGTTCAAATAAAATAAGTCATTTCAGTAACCAAAGTAGGTATATCCTGTTTCGAATGCCTAAGCCACATACAAAATTTCGTCCTTCACCGTCAAGTGACAGAGCAACAGACGTGACGGAAATGAGCTACATGCTTTTTCATGATTCACAAACCTTAAACAGTCAAAATCTCAAAATATACTTTTCTTCTTGTGAGAGGAATAAAAATGATATATTTATATTTAATTTTAATACATTTACACTATTTTTAGAGTATTTTTTCAAAGTGTATACACTGTATTGACGTACAGAACGTTGATGATAGAACAGCCCGAAGTGGAACAATTCGAAACACCTCTGTGGGTCATACTGTTCGGGTCGTTGTCTCCACTAGGAATATTTTTAGTAAATGAAGTTGTTAAAAAACAAGAAATCATGTAAGTACTTAGTTGTTATTCATATTTTTCTTAACTATATGTACAGGGTGGCCCATTAATAAGGGACGCCGGCTATATCTCAGGATCCGTTAATCTTGAGTAAAACAGTATTTTCTAGTCCGAGGTTGGATTTACGCCCTCTGGCGGTGGACTTAGAAACTTATAAATAATTTCCAGCTGTTTCTTTTTGCCGATTTATCCATAACTTTTTTATATATATATTAATATAGCCGGGTCCCTTATTAATATAAAAATTTTAATATTTAAAAATTTTATTTTGAACATCTTTTTTAAATGTACCATAGCAGCCAAAAAGTATCAGTACAGTAAGAAAAAAAGTAAAATATGTTACTTCTAGACTATTATTAAAACGTTTCGAAAAGGTAAGTGGTATATCTATGATTTCACCTCACGCCAGTATGCGAGGTTAGAACAAAGGGTTTTAAAATTCTCTGCAGCATTCTGTATTTGAATCATCTGAACAATTCTTGCTGTGTGGATGGGTACATTGTCTTGCTTGAAGAAGTAATCCTGTCCATATACCACTCAAACCGATGAAATGATGAGTCTAAGAAAAATATTTTCTCGGGATCAATGAAAACACGGAATCATCGTTAATTATTGCAACAACAAAAACCCAGACTTGCCATTTACAAATTATAGGGCTACTTCTCGGGGGAACTGTTACCAAAACCATAAAATAGCCGGGCTGCTCGTGGCGTGGCAGTCGCTCGGCGGCGAGATTAGAATTCCGCCAGCCCGGCGTCCCTCGGTAGGCATGGTAGCCTCGGGTTTGTTTCCCTAGCCTTTCCTTAGCCTCGGTCGCGCAGTCTATTGCGCGTCGCTGTCACGAGCTTCCGAGCCACCGTGGGAAAATACAGGGGTGCGAGTGTAAGAAAAAAGGGTTGTTTGGTGACAATATCTCGACAAACAGCAGCCGCCAGTCTTCTTTAAATTTGCAAAATTCTTGGGCTCCTGGCACTAATCCAGCCCAAAACATTAATTGAAAAATATCCACTTTAATTAGTTTTATGGGTTTTTCTCTCGTCTGTCTATTTACACGAATTTTGCTGTTGCTTAATTGGAATGTTTTTAATCAGAAATTGTTACTCTTTCCCATAAATTATTCTGCTTGAGATATTCCCTACAAATTCTCCTCTTTGTTGGTTTTCATCAGAGAATATATTTTTTTAGCAGTACATTGTTTGTTTATAATATGTAACGCTCCTAGTCGACGTCTTGCTGTTCTGGAGGATCCGGGGAAATTGGTTTTCTCTTTAGCGTTTACGGCTTTTTTCAAAGGATGCAGAAAGTTGACAAGCTCGGTATCTCCATCCCCTGTCGAGAACTTCCTACTACCGGAACCTGGTTTTCCCTTAATTTCCCCTTATTCCTCAATTTTTTCTTGCATGATATCGGTGTATTCTTGCTTACTCTTAATTCCGCAGCAATATCTCTAACAGGTACAATGTCTCTTAATCTCGTGTGAATTTTATATTTTAGTTCTTTGACAAATTGATGACAACAAATCAAAACTTACCTTCTTGACATGTTATCTATATTAAACCAGGCGATTAAAGCAAATTTCTTTGTCCCGCTATTTTTTGGCCGCAATGGAACAGGGTGGTTCACATAAGATGACCCACTAGCCGATCTCCGAATCTGTAAGACCTATAAACAAAAGTTAAACAAAAAAGTTTTTTGGATTAACATAAATTTTTAAATTATATTGTTTTCACGTCTAGGTACAGGGTTTTTAGTTTCTCCTGACCATGTACCAAGTGTCTTATTTGTGATTAAACACCCTATATATTTTTTATTTTCAAATTTTACATTTAATTATAAGCAATGATTATTACAACATGCTTTTTAAATTTTTGAGTAGTGTTTTAGTTTTTTGATTAAACATTTTTTTGAACAATATCAGCCTTTTGTAAAATTACGTGTGTTTATGTTCAAAACTAAATGTTTCCTAATATTGTATCAGCTAATTTATTATTCAGTATGTGTCGTTTTTCTAAGTTAAACCCGAAAAGCTTACAGGGTGTTTAGAACGCTATCCACTTTTTTAAATGAAAAGTTTATTTAAAAATAGCAGCAGGAGATTAGTAAATAAACTAAATTAAATGGAATAAAATTTTCGGATTAATTAGTAAATAGGATAAACTAAAACTAAAAAATGTCTTACCAATAGTACTTTTTTTCGTAAAATATATCAGATTTTTCGAATTTGACATACGCGTATAATATATTTTCCAGACATTGAAATATTTCTAAGAACTACGCTCTTTATTAAAGCTTTTTATTTAGTTCTATTACAGACAGCTGCAGCAGTACAAAGGAAAAACTTATTTCTATGTGAATTTAAAAAAAACACACAAAAAATTACAATACAACACATGTCATTTTAAATTATAATGTGATGTTAAAAAAGGTATACCTAGTTTTTTTTCCTTTATTAATTCATTGGAAACTAAAAAAACTATTTGCCATACTAATATTAGTTATGACTTTTTCTGACACATGTCATTTTAAACCTACAACTGTTTTTGCAACGTTTACAGCCGTATTCACTAGAGGGGTCTAAATTTAAAACCGTCTTAAATTCAGAGTTCTAGGTATGAAATGACAAGTGTCAGAATAAGTCAACTAAGTATTGTTTTGTAAATGTTTTTATTTGGTTTGTCTTTAAATTTTTAAAGAAATATATTAGAACTACAATTATTTTGGTAACATCTCGGTAAAAATATTTATTGGTAAAACGATGTAATTGCAAAATATCAAATTAACGCTGAAACGTTATAATATGGCGCACTGAAACGATGACACGGTGAAAACACAACTGGGAGCCTAGAAGATTTAAATGTTTTGATGTACTAAATTTAAAACTCTTTAGTGTTTTTATATATTTATTTATTAAAACATATTTTTAGGTCCAACAAAAGATTTTTGAAAAGAGCGAGGCTGGATTTCGGGACCAAACTCGGGATGAATTCGCCCTTCTAGAATTCTCCAAATCGAAAATATCATATGGGTTAATCGTAATGTGCCAAAGTAGATTATTTCTAATTCGTTAAATTGTGTGCCCTATATTGGAAACATTTATCACTTATAATGACGACTGTGACGTATATTCTGATAGATATAAGATTAAAGGGATAATAACTAATAGGTACCTTATTCTGTTCATCAATTCACATAGATACAGGGACGGACAAAAGTTTAAACACGGCTAACTATCCCGAAGTATTGTTCTGTAGGCACCTTCATTAAGTATGAGGATTCAGGGTGTATTCTGTCTTGGGAAGAAAAATTTATGGTGTAATTCTGTATGCACATAATTTCAACTTACACCAACAAAGCAACGCTATATTTTTGAACCTAACCTCGTTTCATACGTCAGAAACAGGTTGTTCTGTATTTTAGTTATACCATCCCATTATAAGATCAAAATAATTACTTTGTCGGACTTCTATTGTATTTATTTACTTACTTAACACGGTTATACAGAGTGATCCACGACGGGTGGCGAGTGGCTGTATCTCCAAAACCATACCTGCTACCAACGACTATAAACAAGAAGGATAGCTTACTTCGCTCGATTTCTTTGCCGAAGGTCAAATATGCAGTGACGTCACATCAGTACACTTTCAGACGTGCCCCGTTTAAAATGTACGGTAATCATAGCAATTTTATTTCAATAATTTTTTTGAAGCATTTCTAGTCGTCAAACGTAAATATTGTATAGAAAGTAGGGTATTCCCCTTGTAATGAGCTATATTACAGTATTTTTTATTTTTCATAAATTGCAAAATTACGCTAGTTACTTAGCGCGCAATAATTTTTTTGGGACATTTCCGGTCGTCTAACGCAAATTTGTATAGAAAAGAAAATGTTTCGCTTGTCAAGAACTATATTACAGTATTTTTATTTTTCAAAAATCGCAATATCAACGAATATAGACTTTGCGCAGGTTTTTTTGGTTCCTAGTGTTATATTTGAATATAATAAAATTTTAGTAGAATTTAGTAGAATCACTTAAAAAAGAATACTTACAAACTATATTATTTACAATTCAATAATAAAATAAAATATTTATTAACGGACAAGCCATTCACAACTATATACCTAGGCACAAAATATGATGATAGTTCATATTAAAAAGCTGAATTTGCCTTGTGTGTCTAGGAGATGCATGAAAACCAATGACGCTCAGCAACTCAGAGCAATCAATTTGACTATTTATAAGCTTAAAAAGAAGGCACAAATCATAAGTAATTCTACTTCTTTCCAACCTGTTAATATTTAATAAAAGGGACAATTCATTGTAATCAACATCATCAGATGGAAAATGCAACTTATAGCTAATTCGTCGGAAAGGTAAACGTAAAATATAATATGTATTTTGAATTTGTATTTTAATTAGCTATGAACATATTATTACCTAGAAGCTCATTATGTATGTCCCCTTCAAAATCTGTTGGTGGAAAATGTAGTAAGCATATTGTTGAAGTATTTGGGTTAAATTTATCCTCTCTTTTACACCGATTTACCCATTCTCTTCTCATTGTAGTTGAAACTAAATCACAAGTCTTTGGAAATGAATGGAATGATACTAAGTTTACACCTTCCTTTTTGATGGTTAACCTGTTGCTTTTACATGCTGCAACAGCACAAATCAGCCCAGGCATCGCAATCTATAACAACAAAATAGTATTTTATTTTATTATTATTAATTCGAATGCAAAAATGTCCAAATACTGATAAAAAACCAAGTCCGAGTAAACACCAAAAGAATACGCAAAATTAGGCTTAAATTCTAAAATTTTGATTGTTTGATGTTCTTAAGTGTTTATTATTACTAAAAACAGTTAAAAATTAAAAAATAGTCACAGAAAACTAACAAAAAATACAATTAATCAGAACAAAAACACATAGCCTTTCAACGATAAAAACAAATTCGATACTGATGGCTCGTCACAACCGTTTAGTCCACCGTCCGTTAAAAATCCAACGTTGCTCTTATGGCATTAAGCTATTCTTCTTGTTTATAGTCGTTGACCTGCTACGACTGTGGGTTTGTGAAATTTATCATGAAATATGAGCAAGTTAAGTTCCTAATTTTACCGTTAGGGTACGTAGTCGCTATGCTATAATACAAAGTCCTTAATTTCCACTAATAAGTGCAATACAATGCAAGTCAGACATTAAGTTTTTATATTATGCTCTTTAATATCCTCTATAAATTCTAATAACAATTTTTTGTAGTTACCACGGTTAAAGCGTGGAAAAGGGTAACGACTAAAAGTACTTAAAAGGCTGTAACTTCGGTCTGCCTTAACCGAATTTAACTTTCAAAATGCCAACTTTTACAGTTCATTACATACATAATATAGAAAATAATAACCATTAGACAATAAAAATGGTTAGTTAATCCAATTTAATTTATTAATAATCAATTTAAAAAAAAATAGTATAAATAATTTATTTACTAAATATCTCTTTATTTGTTTTTTAAAAGTTGCCAATTTTTTATTTCTCTGATATTATTTGGAAGATTGTTGTATTTTATTATTCCGTCATATAAAAGCGATGATTTTTTTCCGAAATTACTTTTTAGTGGTATAGTTTGATAATATTTATTGTCTGGTATTTTAATAATAATATTTATAATTTAACAAACTATGGCTTATTTTAAAGAACGTTTCCAACCTTGTTGTTCAGAACCTTAAGGGCTTGGCTATCTGATTGGATATGTATATTTTGGTCATGGTAGCCTTTGTCAAGATTCTTTTGTACGCATGCTTGTATCGCATGAACTTCTGATTGCTATACTGTAGTGCAGTTTCCCAGGGGGATACTGATTTCCATTCTGGGTCTTTCCCCAAATAAACCTACGCCTACTCCTTTGGCCGTTTTCGATCCATCCACCAGTGTACCAAACTAGGCATTTGTCTAATGGCGGAGGTTTTCCTTTTGATCACATATCAGAATCGCAGCTGATATTAAATGGTTTTGTAAAGTGTTAAATCGCTTTCGGTCTGCATCTCCCAAGAGCTTTATCGTTGATAAGGCCCGTGGCTCTTGCATGCCCTATTTTCTCGAGGCATTGTTTCCTTTCCCATTTATATAATCCTAGAGGCGCTGCAGTTGGCTTCCATTCTGATGGATGTATATATCTAGGTAGTCCTAGTATGATTTCCATTGCATATGTTGTTGGTTGGTCCATATTCCACTAAACCTTATCTCGAAGTTTCACCTCTTTGGGTACGTTTCAGATGTTCTTCAACTCATACGAGAAAAGGTAATTTTGTTACTCCAATGAACTATTCGCCACACTCTAACTGATTCGATAGATGCAATTTTTTGTATTTTCTTTACTGCGAGAATTTACCTTTATAAGAAAGCTTCTAAGCATATTTCCGGATTTCAAGACTGATTTAATGTTATAGTTTTTGGTTATCCTTCTAATATTTCAGAAATTCCCATAACATAAGGTATTGTAAGAAATGGCTGCTCCTTGTTCGTTTCTGTATTAGTTTTGACTTCGCAATTTTTATGTTTTGAGATGATATTAGTTACCAAAGAGTCAGGATAACCATTATGTTTTAAATATTTTTTGATTTGAGATACTAACTAACTGTAACGTTGTTTTAAGTAACAAAACAAAGTCCAACAAAGTAATTATTTTGATAGTACTACATTGTCTAGCAACTTCAAACACATCCTATTATAAAGTTATTGAGATATAAATTTATAGAACTACGCCATAAAACACACTTCTAAACAATGTAATATGGCTTCTTATATTCCCAAAAATATGTGTTACACGCAATTACCAAATGTTTAATAAATAGGGCTTCAGTACGTCTCTCTCCGACGCCTCACATTTCCGAACAAGGCGGGTTGTAGAAAGAACGGTAACAGATGTGCAAAATTGTAAAGTGTAAAAGATGCAACTTTCATTTTGTTATTACAATAGCGTCCAATACGGTCCTGCCTAACCGAAATAATATTATTGTGTTCAAACAACTCCGACGCAGCAGCCGCACTTTGACGACACTCAGCATATTTACTACCTACTTTTATGTTTTCATATGGTGCCATTTTCACGTTTTAACAATTTAAAGATAAACAAAAACGTACTTATCAGCCCACGTTTTGATGCATACACTACATTCACCGACATTAAAATCGATCCATTCAAATTTTGTTCAATTTTAATGTATGATAACTTTTTTCTGTGGTCCGATTTAAATGATTTTTTTTTAATTGTAGATAAATGTTTTGGTTTTAATTAACTTTTTCAATTTTTAAGAAAGCTGTATATTGGTTGAAATATACAGGAAAAAAATGATTTTTTTCCTTAAGTTCGTAACACCCTGTAGAGTAAATTTGCAATTTAAACTCTAATAAAGAAGCTTTTTGCGAAGTGTATTCAATTCTTAACAGTTTACTTTTTATTTGTCTTGATATATTTCTCTTTTCAAGAGATACGCATTTTTTAAGGAAACACTACATTTCATCGAAAAAGTTTAGATTTAACCGAGGATGTAACCCTTTTTGCAAAATATTTAAAAAAATGCTATAGGTAACGAAAAAAACATTAATAACGGGTATTACCACCCCGAGTACGAACCGGCATTCCTTTTATGAGGTGTCTAATCTGATTTTGATCGATTTGTTCCCATTCTTCAGTTAGTTCTTATTTTCATTGTTAAAACTTAAAGTTACTCAGGTCCCAGATATGCTCTATGGGATTAAGTTGTGGGCTGGGCTACATGATGGTCAGTCCATTTTTTGTACTTCTACGTCGTCGAACCCAGATATGCTCTATGGGATTAAGTTGTGGGCTGGGCTACATGATGGTCAGTCCATTTTTTGTACTTCTACGTCGTCGAATTATTAGGTAACAATTCTTGCAGTGTGAGTGTGATTTTCTTGCATCAGCATGATGTTGTTTCCTATAAATGGTGCAAAAGGAACGACATGATGGTGGTAAAATATTCCGAATATATTGATCAGCCGTCATGGTTCCTCCGTTAACTATTACTAAATCAGTTCGAGCTTCCATATTTATACCACCCCATACCATTGCAGAACGGCCACCGAAACTTTGTAATGTAAAAAAAAAATGGCTTCGTAAAAAGAGCTCTGGAGATCTTGACTCGTCAGAAAATAAAATGTCATTCACCAAGGCCCCAATTTTGTGGTTCTCGTGCATATCGGAGACGTTGTGTCCTATAACTTCTAACTCGGGGCCAGTTGTGTCTAGAAAGTAAGTCCACCTCCTTTAATGTTCTCCGAACAGTTATTTTATTTACGTTCATCTGTCGTACTTCCGCCAAACGATTTCTTGCCACCACAGCAGTGGTATCGCGTAACACATTGATGAGAGTTAGAAAACTATCATCTCGGGATTTAAACATCGTTTTCTGCCAGATCCTATTATTCTCCTCGAAAAATGGACCGTTTCATTAAAACGTTCCACAACTCTCTGAACATTGGATCTTGTACACATCCTAATACTCTAGCAGTATAATTCTGCGACCGTCCATAATTTACTAAAGCCACTGCTAATACCGCGCAATAGGCGAAAGGACCATAATTTTCAACTGACACTTTAAAACTTAAACACCACAGAATAATAATTATCATGACAACTGTCAAGATATGATTTATTTTATGAAAGCATAGCACCCTATGATACAATTAATATTAAAATTTTTCGATGAAATGTGTAGTGTTTTTAAAAAAAAATCTCTCGAACCGACAACGATATCAAGACAAATAAAAAGTAAACTGTTAAGAATAGATTCAACTTAGCAAAAAAGAGTTAAAGTTAGAGTTAAAATTGCAAAATCACTCTACAGGGTGTTACAAACTTAAGAAGAAAAACATTCAAACCAAGATTTATCTACAACTAAAAAAAAAATATTTAAATTGAACCACGAAAAAAGTTATCGTTGTACCGGGTGGTCAAATAAGCGAGGACGTCTGCTTTATCTCGGAAACCATTAATCGTACAACTTTCGGAAAAAATTTTTTTATGAGTAAAGTGGTCAAGAGAAATTGCTGGAAATTACTTTTAAGTTTCTCAGATGGCCGCTAGAGGGCGTAATGCTAATGCTCAACTAAGAAAGCGAAGGTTTCTTCGTAATATGCCTAGTTAAGCCCTACTGAAAATATATGGGTTGTAAACTTGCGAAAGTTATGAACAACTTTCGTTTAATATTTATTGCTCCAAATCCTCAAATAGAGGGGTGGGGGGAAGTCAAACATTTTTTGGGACAAAATTAAGCAACTTCGGTTAGAGCCAACGGAAATTATCAAATTTAGTATCGTTTAAAAGAGATTCAATTGTTTTATCATTTGCATTATAATACATATTGTTTTAGTTTCTGCGGTAGTCGCTAGAGGGCGCCGTTGGAAATCTCCTTGAAATTTACGGTTGTTCTTCAAAATTTCAAATGAAACCATATGACAAATTTTACATAGTGAAAATGACAACTAAAATTGGATGAAGTCAGTGAAAACCGCAAGTTGTTATCTCTCTTCTAGAGAAAGAAATTATCAAAACATTCTGAAAATAAAAAAATTTGAATATCGATATTTAAATTAATAATAATATAGTAACCAGATTATATAACTACTACTGTAATATAGGTAGGCTTTGAAACAAAATTGTAAAACAAACAAGTAAGCTTTGAAACAAAAATCGCATTTTAATAATAATACTTATTTGTCAAAACTAAACTCGGGTGGTATTTTTGCTCTTCTCCGTTTTCAAATGAAGAAGCTTATGATATGCTAGCTGTTTTCTTTGAGTGTTTCCAGAATGCAGCCATTGCTGCAAGAATTTATGCGGCACGGTATTTAAGAAGATACGGACATAACCCAAGGGCTTTCAACGGTTTAGCGCTACGATTACGCACTACAGGAAGTATTCCGAAGACGTGGCAACGGTCGCAGTGAAAAAAATACAATCAATGTTTTAGCATACATTGAAGTCAACCCTCATGTCAGCACTAGAATAATATCGATAGAATTGGGCATAACACGGACTACTATTGTTGATATTTTAAAAGAGCATAGGTAAGTAAATACGGTTACTTTTAACCTTAAAGAAGATTACACAATGACAATATGTGCTCTTTTCTTTTTCTAATCATGAGACTCCTATCATGCATAAATATTTAATTTAAGTTTTTAATTCAGAAAGTTTCCCGCCAAAACTCCGGTTGTAATTCCTAAACTTTGCTTTATAAACATTCTGTTATTTATTATAAATATTTGTAATTAAATAAAATAGATACGTGCCCTACTAAAATTGAGAAATAAAACCAAAATAATGTTTCTTCTTTTGCTAGACTTCACCCATATCACGTTGCCCTTCATCAGGCTTTAACGGAACAGGATTTTGACCGAAGGTTGGAATATTGCCGTTGGCTATTAGGTATGTTTGCGGATGATCCTGGACTATTATCCGATATTTTATGGACCGATGGGGCTACCTTTAGTAGTAATGGAGGGGTAAATTTACACAACATGTGTAACAAGGTCGAGAACTTACCCACATTGGATTCAAGAAGTGCAGCCATCAAGGCCGGTGGAGTGTAAACGTTTGGTGTGGAATATTAGGAGGAAGAATTATTGGGCCATTTATATTTAATTAAGCCAGAGGTATCTCAATTTTTTAAGAAATGAACTAGCACCGCTTCTGGAAAATGTTCCAATACAAACATGACAAAATATAATATTTCAACACGATGGATGTCCTGCGCATTTTGCGGCTAACGTTCGGGAATTTTTAGATGCATCATTTCCTGATAGGTGGATAGGAAGAGGAAGTTTATTTTCATGGCCAGCCAGGTCACCTGATTTAACGTGTTTGGATTTTTATTTGTGGGGGAGACTAAAAGAGATTGTTTTTCAAAGAAGACCAACAAGAGAAGACATGATTGATAGAATTCAAATTGCCGTACGGCAACCTTCCATAGCAGAAATAGAAACCGCCGTACTGTCAACCCAGAATAGGGTGGAATCTTGCATTGAAAATGATGGGAAACAGTTTAAACATTTAGGAAGGCATTAGCGAACCATTCCCCATAATTGTTATGTTTTAATTGAATTATGTTTTTAAATTACGATTTTTGTTGTATGTTTTACAATGCTTGTTTCACAGCTTCTCATACTATTAGTTAACATTAATATTTATTTTAAAAGTAACAAAACCTAAAAACTACGATTTATTAGTAACAAATAGTAAAAACTCCGTGACATCAGGTATATAATCTCGTTACTATAATTATTATTAATTTAAATATCGATATTAAAATTTTTCTATTTTCAGAATTTTTTGATAATATCTTTGTCTAGAAAAGAGATAACAACTTGCGGTTTCCACTGACTTCTTCCAATTTTAGTTGTCATTTTCACTATGTAAAATTCGTCATACGGTTTCATTTGAAATTTTGAAGAAAAACTGTAAATTCCAAGGAGATTTCCAACGGCGCCCTCTAGCGACTACCGCAGAAACTAAAACAATATGTATTATAATGCAAATGACAAAACAATTGAATCTCTTCTAAACGAGACTAAATTTGATAATTTCCGTTGACCCGAACCGAAGTTGCTTAATTTTTTCCCAAAAAATGTTTGACTTCCCCTCACCCCTCTATTTGAGGATTTGGAGCAATAAATATTAAACGAAAGTTGTTCATAACTTTCGCAAGTTTACAACCCATATATTTTCAATAGGGTTTAACTAGGCATATTACGAAGAAACCTTCGCTTTCTTAGTTGAGCATTAGCATTACGCCCTCTAGTGGCCACCTGAGATACTTAAAAGTAATTTCCAGCAATTTCTCTTGACCACTTTACTCATAAAAAAATCTTTTCGAAAGTTGTACGATTAATGGTTTCCGAGATAAAGCCGACGTCCTCGCTTATTTGACCACCCGGTACATTAAAATTAAACAAAATTTTTAATTGATCGAATTTAATGTCGATGCGTATATATTTCACTTATTTTTGGGTTATTTGAAAAATTTGTTTATTTTAATAACTTCACTATGTAGTGAAAAAATTAACTTAGGAAACACCCTTTATTTTTCTCCATCCTGAATCTACTAAAGTAAAGCTTGGCCTAACGCAAACGTAAATAATTATTTTTGTATACGAACGACCATTTAGTATTACTATAATTTTAAGCGCATAACCTGTTTCTAACCAATTTTTAATGAGACTGGAATGTTTTTAACGTTTTATTGTTGGAATGTAAGTGAAACTAATAATTCTACGCTTAGTATCCACCTACAGTACTGGCAAGCCTGAACTTACAGGGGAGTTTTTAATTTAAAGAAATAAATACAAAATGGAATTGGAGTGAGTTAAAAAGAGATCGATCAAGATTAAAAGTTCCAAGTGCTAACTTCTGTTCGAGGTTCGAGCGGTATTCACATTCCACTCTCGGTGCATTCCCCTGCCATAGCAAATACGTTTGGACTGAATTTTTCAGGTAAGCGTTGTAAATATGTATAAATTGGAGATTTGTATTCTCTTCCCATTCATATCTGGGGGGGGGAGTGATAACTTTTTACGTCACTCTCTGTCACTACTGGTTCTTTATAATAAAACAAGTTCTTCTTAAATTAGATTTATTAACACAACTGTTATAAACTTAGGGCAAGTTAAAGAAATTGTCTTTTGTGGTTTTTCGTGAAATTCTTAGATTTTTCTACAATTCTACAATATATCATTAAAATTTTTAGTATGTGATATAGTCTAGCATGATATTTTAGAATTTTTCTATGAAATTCTTGGATTTTTCTATTAAATTCTTAGATTTTTCTATGAAATTTTAATTTTTTTTTTGTAATTTTTATTTTTTGATGATTTTTGCAAAAAATTCAATTGTTGATATCTTTGAAAATTCGGTAAAAACTGTCGATTGCAGTTATATAACTACTAATAATATGTTCTTCTGCATTCATATTGTTCATTATTGGCAATGAACTTGAACTGAACTAAAATTCATACACAAATGTCAATGTTTACCCCATTTCAAATTGCAACAATATTAAAACAACAAAAATTACAAAAACCAAATTTCAACTAATTTCTTTAATGTGGACATATCAGGACTTTTGATGCATATGCGTTGAAAAATCGTAAAATCAGCCATGATTCAAATTTAAGTACGGATCGGCCTTAATAAAAACAAACAATTTAAAACAATTGTTACATTTTTAAATGCAATAATCACTAGTCAACAATTACAAAAAAATATTGCGACTGATATTATAATGACTGTACGGGGGAGTTTAAAGTATCCATAATAATATGATAACATGATTTATTCATAAAAATACACATGAGAATACAATTATAGTAAGTCTTTTGTACATCACTTTTTTGCAAATGTTGACTTCCGTGTATATTCCCGATCGCTTTCTTTCATAAGAAACCAACAATAATCACCCATCATTGCTGGATCCCATCTATCTTGGTAGCGTTGCTTCATTGTTAGTATGTCTTGGTGGAATCTTTCTCCTTGTTCCTCACTAACCGCACACACATTTTCTGGGAAAAAATTTAAATGGGAGTACAAGAAGTGTTTTTAAGAGACATACGACAGCTCATTTTGCAGTAGCTTTCAAGTAATTATTTTACAAGTTTTTTGTAGTTTTCTGTTTTTTCGTTTCCTAAAAACTATGAAACAATTCTTTTAATAGAACTCCGCGCAGCTAATTCAACATCACTTAATCTTTGATCAAACTGTTGATCTCTTAGTTTTTTCTAATTTGTGGTCCAACAAATATTCCTTCCTTAAGCATCATTTAGTTTAGGAAAAATGTGTTTAAGATATATAAATGCATCGCCTTCTTCATCTAATGATTTAACGAAATGTTTCATTAACCCAGTTTAATGTGTAATGGAGGTAACAACTTTTTTGGGATCAACAAGAGTATATTTTTAACGTTAGCTTGACTTAAAATATTTTATGTTGATCTCTCGGAAGCCATTCTGTTACTCTTTAATGGCTCGCTGTTGCTCTACTATCCCAAAGACCAATATAACAGCAATATTTCGTAAATCCTTCCTGAAGCCCTAGTAATAGTCCTATGGCTTTTAGGTACCACATATTGGCCATTTATACGTATTATAAATTTGGAATTATATGGGTTTAAATGGGTAGGTACTTCGGTTATTTTAAGCCCTAGGACTTCGTAATTGAAGTGTCATCCTTAGACGCCTCCCACGCGGTGTTGCCAGATAATAATCCTAACTTAGGAAAACGTAAATTTGGCATCGTTGTGCTCCGGTATAATATAAATTACTTTTTAAAATAATGTGATAAAATACTACTGAAAAAATCATAACTCAAAATTCTTACGTGTTCCGAAATTTTTACTATATTTTGGCACTTAGACTAGTTAAATACGCGAAATGAAAAATACGTATGGTAATTCGAGAGTAATTAAATGCGCGGCACAATCCCAACAAAGTTCAAAATATTACTCAGTACTGAAACTTAATTTTTGTCGACGATGCGAAGTGTCGACGTTAAATGTGGCCAGTACAAATAATCCCCGTTCTTTAACCGAGGGGTCGACTCGCCATGCGTTGGTCACGCCGGCAATACTGATTGATCTGTTGTCCTTGCTGCGAGTATCTAAACATATTATTTTTTCTCTCATTCATACATAAAATGCCACTATAAGCTGAAGCTTGCCAATACGGTATATGCGTCTAAAGTCATTGCCACACCGATTATATCTTACCCATCAGAATGTAATGGTGAAAGCGGAATTGGTTTTACACTGTGAATACTATGGCAAGAATGTGTATTTCATTTTTCTGTTTTAACTAATAAAGTGGCCAAACCGGCATTACCAGAGTTACAGTTAAACCTGGCATATCATTTTTGGACAGGAAGAAAGAAAAACTAAAATCAAAATGTGCAAGCTATTTTTCTTCAAGTTGTAGCCTGTCCACACGGTAAACCACTTAAATTATATATTAGCAAGAAATGGTCTTGGCAAGGGTATTGCCAATTTCTTAAATTTTTTTTATAAATACATATTTTTGCTATAAGAAGTTAACTTTATTAACATTGTATATATTGTATCAGTTAACATTTAATTGTAGCTGTTCTTTTAAACGACATAATATCCCAGGTAGCAAGGTGACGTATTTAAGACGTCGATTATTGATCATCAGCGACGTCATAAATTACGTAAATGAAACGTTAAAAAGACGTGCCTAAGTCACAGACCAATAACGTATTTTTTGACGTAAAAAATACGTCATCTTAAGACGTCTTTTTAGGGACGAAAACGTCAATAAACGTCATTATTTTTTTTCAGTTGTATTCAAAACTGCACATATTCCGAAGTGATTTGGGTGCTGCTGTAAAATAACCACTCCGTTTTCCAGAAAATAATTAAACTATTTAACGAAACTGCTAATATATGTTTTTAAGAACTGATATGCGGAAATTTTTAACACCTTATTTTAAATTATTTCCTAACTTTTTATCATTTTTTAAACATCCTGTATCAATATAACGAACAATTACTAAAAACTTCCTAAAATAATACATAATACCTAGTGTGATGACCTGGGCTTAGTAAATCTTTTGTTTTTACAATCATGTTTTTTAAACCGAAAACAAAATTAAAAAGGGGAAGTTTTTTTATTGAGAAAAATCAATTGCAAAAATAAATTTTATATTTTGGAAAATAAATAAAACTTTTGGCTTCTAAATAAAAATTAAGAAACAGCTTGGTAAAAATACCTTATAGAATTAATTCTTGTAGTGAGCACTACACTACACTAGCGTTCACTTCGGGCTACAACTTACTATTGAAAATTAAAAATCTTCAAGTCCGCTCTCCCTCCCAGAAATTTAAAGCAGAAAAACAAATTGCGAAACATTTTGGGTCTACATGACATTCCAGAAGAATTCCTTCTTGTTTACCAAAAAGCAGGTATCTAACCTTCTTAGAAAAAATTTTTGCTGTTTTTTAATAACAAGACCTTGGGAGATTCTAAGAAAAATTATTTTAACTAACAAAAAAAACCAAGAACCGAGTGACTTTCCACGAAGAGGTCAAATATTTGGCCATGACTTGTCGGTTTTTCGCAGAAATCAAAATTCCTATCTGTTTACGAAATAACCAAATTCTTAAAAATCAAGATTTGACCATGAGTTGTTTTGAAGCCGCATTCCTTAACTTGGGTGGGGAATAGAAAAATTCTCGAAAATACGGTCCCCCACGTAACAAAAATCCTCTATAACTACCAGCGCGGGTCTTGTGTTAGGCAGTCACCTAGTCACTCTTTAAGTTCAAGTAAGAAATTGAGTAAAAAGTCAAAAAGTCAAAGAAGCCAGTTTCTAATTAGTGAGGCGGCGGACTCGGACCGCCTCCCATCAGTCATGGAAATAGAAAGTTATAATTTGTGCAGAAAAATCCAAAGTGAGTGTTTTATCTTCAGGTATTGTACTACTGTAGTATTGTAGACCTTAGTGGGTGGCTCACAAATAAATATTGCATTTAATTTTTATTGAGAGAGAAAATCAGTGAAAGTGAAGTGCACGAAACACGAATAAAAAACTGAAAAATTGTCAAAGTTTTTATTCTTTTGTTCCTTTTCAATCAGCTAAACTTGTTTAGACAAATTGTTATAATTGTCTACCTATACATTTATTTTATCAATATATAGTTTATTCAGCAAATCCTTTGTGTTTTAGTGATAGAAAGTACTCTAGGGTCAACCCAGTTCCCCAAATTCGTCTGCAGTGTTTCTGCCTTATCAGTAAATAGAATACACTTTTTAAATAAAACATAGAAAAAGGGCAGAGCGTTACATTGGTGTCAGGTGTGGGGTTGAAAAGGGTTTGAAAGGGTTAAACAAAATTTAAGAAAAGAAAACCAAAAGATCCTAGAACTGTAGAGCAAATTTTACCCTCTACGACAGTACTTCTATCAGATAAACAGTATGGAACAAAAATCAGTCCCTGAATCATCTGCCATCTTAAATACTACTTCTACAGTAAATAATGTACTTATCGGAATTGAATCAATACCTATTTACGAAGGGCAGACAAGTATTGAAGAATTCTTGTCCATTATTGATGAAATAGCAAATTTAGCAAACTGGACCGAGACTCAAAAGATATCTGTTGCAAGACTCAAACTTAGAGGACAAGCCAAACAAATTTTAGAAGCAGAGCCAAGCCTTAAAAATTTAAACACATGGCAGGATTTAAAGGATGCATTACACAATCAATTTACAAGACAACATATAACTGGTTCAGCCCTTAGGCAGTTTATTGAATGTAAACAACGACAGGGTGAATCTTGCAAACAATTTTTAACCCGCCTAAAAGTTTTGGGAAACAAAACCGTCAAACTTACAGGAGTTAAGACAACTGATCTGGTTATAACTACCAAATTAGAACAGGATCTTACCAGTCAGTTTATGCTAGGCCTTTGCATGCCTATAAAACAACGCGTCCTTTCAGGAAATCCGACTACATTGAAGACCGCACTAGACATAGCGGAACGAGAAGAGGGAATCGAAAATCTATTGCATCCAAGGGACCATCGAGACTGCCGTGCAGTAAGCAGCACTCATCAAAGTAACAACCCAAAAACATGTTTTATTTGCAAGAAATCGGGACATTTCTCGTCCTCGTGTCCTGACAAACCCCCTGAAAGAAAAAATAATAACTGTTTTCAATGCAACAAACCGGGTCACTGGAAGAGAGACTGCTGCCCGGAAAGAAAAAAATTTCAGCCAGGACCTCAAAAATGTTATCAGTGTCAACAAATTGGTCATTTTGCTAGAAGCTGTCCAAACCAAGGAAGGAATCAACGAGGACAAGCTTTAAACGCCAAGGCAGCCCCTCTGCAACCCCGGAGTTCGGCTGTAGCCAGGGCAAGCTGGTATTAGAAAGGATGCCACCGGTTGGGATATATACGTGTTCTCAGAATGGAACCCCGAGACCACGGAATATAGTCAGGGTAAGTGTTAACCGTTGTGACTATAAAGCCCTGATAGATTCGGGAGCAGTTATATCCCTAGTGAAACCGGAAATTGCCAAGGGGTTCACGATAGAAAAAGAATTAAGTAATTTAGTAGATATACAAGGAAATGGAATTCCTACGTATGAAAAGGTTACCCTCCCAATAAATTTTGGAAAAGATAATACAGTCTGGCACGAGTGCCAGAAGATAGTAAACGCAATAAGTTTCCAAGCTGATTTCTTATTGGGTATTGATTTTCTGCATTCACATAATATAAAAATTGACTGGGGAAATGGATGTATGTATGCATGGGAAACAAAGTTCACCTTAGAAGAAGAAGAAGAAGACTCAAAGGCACTAGATGTATACGGTGTAAAAAGAGAAATATGGGGGTTACAAAGTGACTCTACCAGTGATTCTTTGTTACGGCCAATAACAAAAGAATGGGATGATCAAGTGCTTGGCCGGCGCTTGAATAATCCACAGGTGAAAGCTAGTGGAGTAACTTTGGAGAAAAGAAAAGAAATTAAAGTAGCTAGCAAGAAAAAGACTAGACTTCATGAGTCTAGTGAAGAAAAAAAAAAATAGAAAAGAAGGAAACATGTATGGGCGTCCAAAGGTATTAGAGAAAGAAGTTATGTCCACTTAGTAGAAGACATGGTTATTCCCCCCAGATGTGAAACCGTATGTGAAGCTATTCTTGAAGGTGTATCTAGGGTTAAGGCCCAACACATAGGTTTAGAGCCATGTGAAGATATTCCTCAAGAATTGTTGGTTGCCGGAGTTTTGTGTCAAAAAGCAGATAAGGTCCCAGTCAGACCCTCGTTATAGCTTGTGAAATTGAGATTGAGTTAAAATTGTAGAAAAAACTTCAGTCATACCTACTCCGAAACAAACACAGTCAACTGAAAATAAACAAGATCCAAAAAAAAAAATGGTCCTATGGCGGGCTGAGACAGGCCTTGCAGAGTGAAATACCCGGTCAAATATCGATTCAAATACCGCCAGTGCCGCCACAAGGTTCAGGCACGTGGACAATCTACGAAAAGCAAGCCGCTCTATCAAGTCAGAAATAAACAAGTCGCCGATAGAATTAGTAGAGCCATCTACAAAGTAAACACAACACAACAACGCTAAACCAAATAGAATTTTATAAACTTAACTTCTGCACTATCTAGCGGAGACGTACGGCATTAATAAGTTAATAAGCTACATCGACTCTGAAATTCTAATTCACGAAGATGCTACGTTACAAAGTCAAATAATAGATGACGCTAGTAGGTTTGTTCAAGAAATATCATTATTTTATAAGCAGTGGAGCGCCAAGAGGACCGCAGAAAGCGAAATTTTTAAGATAAACAAATGACTAATCTCAAGGTGCGTTGATAAGAGAAACATTTTGGCCTAAAAACTGTTACGCATGAATTGTGGAATGTCAGGGTCTTGCTGAATCTGCTATTTTGTTTTCCCATAGGAACTGGGTTCTCATCAAAAAAATTTGGAAACTGCTGAATTGAAAAAAATTTAAGAATTTTCAACAAAACCAGAATTAAGACGCTAAAAAGTTTAGTTTTATTCAGTTTCCTCTAGAGGCAAGTTAAAGAGTTAAAGTTAAAGTAAAAAAAAATGTTGTGGTTAGTAATCTTCATGACCTATATAGGGATGATCGAAGATCTCCCTCCGCGTTCAATGCTGTACAGACTGGCTCTATACCACCTTTGGGAACTGTTCCACTTCTACGATGGTGATTTGCCGTGTTCGCCGGACTTATGGCCCATACGTGCAACCCTCGCGATATGGCGGGATATGGTCCATACTAGCTATCAAGCTTTTAGAATCAGAATGGCTCGACAAACCAATGAGCCCTTCGACCCTCAGTGTAGCTGCGCGCTATGCATTCATCCAACTGAGCGCCTGTTCAACCCTGAATATTTTTGGCGCATGTGGAATTTTGCCAATATTCAGGGATGTGTTTGCCCCGTTTGCCAGATCCAGCCTACAAACCTACCCCACGGAATAAATAAGAAAGAAGCGGCCAGTCAAACTCCACAGCAAGCAACCACCGATTCAACCACTCAAACACCAACCCTGGGTAGAATAAGAAGTGTAACCGAATACCAACCAGTAAGGACTCTCCCCCGATTACAACCCCTACCGCCAATAATGATCAGGCCCGATAGCAGACCTCAAGCTGCAGCCCACCGTTTCCACCCCATGGTGAGAATCCAACCCACCCCAGAAACCCTTAGAACACCAGCAGTAGTGCCGCAAGAGGTTCCAGCATCCCCTGTTGCAGGCGCCCAGCCCGGTGCGCCGCCCTGCTTGCAACCTGGAGGTGCCCGCTATCGAGTGAGGCCTGTTGCCAGACCAGGAGGAGGCATGTGCCTTCTTTTCAACCCTGTTCGGCCCGAAACCGAACAAAACGACAGCGGTAATGAAAGTTAAATATTTTATTTTTGAGTTTGTTTTAAAGAAATAATAACGGGTAAATGACGAAAACATTTTCATTAGTTTTATCATTTAAAAAGAATTTCATTTCATATCAGAAAGAAAAAGAAAAAATTTTCGTACTTTTATGACTTGTTAATGTTTTGTTAAGGGATTATTTTCGTAGAAATTTATTTTAGCTATGATTGGTCAGAAAGGAAACGTCAAATTTCAGTATTATTTCAGTACTATCATATTTCCATTACATTGATTTATTGAGTCACCTTATTTTATGACAAATTAAAAAGAGAAAAACGCTGTTGGGGTTAAATCACTTCTAAATTTTTCAATATTCTGTTATAATATGTTACGTAAATACATTATTATTTAATAAGTGATTATTTTACAAAATTAATTTTTTGATTGATGGACCTAAGACGGGTTCCTCTTTTTGACAAGAGTTTTAAGGATTCTATGTGAGAACAATGACAGTATAATTTTATTTAAAAAAAAAAAAAAGGAATTATGGGAAAACTTTTCTGAATCTTTTTGAAACAATTTTTATTAGTAAGAAAATGAAGCCAGAAAAATTTTCTTGCCTTTTAAATCAAATTTTAAATATTTTATTTGTGTTGAAAGAAATAACTTTTCAGTGATTTAAAAATTTTATACTTGACAAAGTATACGTATACAAAGTACGTAGGTACATGTTAAGGTATAACAATTAACGAATTTTAAACAACTAAAATGTAAAAGGTAAAACACTCCTTGGAAATAACTTTGAGTTTTGAGAATTGCTTTAGTAAGGTAATAAAATTTTTTAAAAATTTTTTTACCTATAACAACAATGTAAACGCAGTCATTTACCAAAACCACGAGTCTGCTAGACATACTGGCGCCACGCTGGTATGTATGTAGCGGAACTAGACTAGACGGGACGCGATGCGGGAATTCAGTAACATAAACAAAAACACACACTCGAGCTAAATATTACAAACTTTTAATATAGGAAGGTAGCCAACGAAGAAAATAAATTAAATATTTTCTTCGTTTTAATGGGCGGGATAGTAATGTGATGACCTGGGCTTAGTAAATCTTTTGTTTTTACAATCATGTTTTTTAAACCGAAAACAAAATTAAAAAGGGAAAGTTTTTTTATTGAGAAAAATCAATTGCAAAAATAAATCTTATATTTTGGAAAATAAATAAAACTTTTGGCTTCTAAATAAAAATTAAGCAACAGCTTGGTAAAAATACCTTATAGAATTAATTCTTGTAGTGAGCACTACACTACACTAGCGTTCACTTCGTGCTACAACTTACTATTGAAAATTAAAAATCTTCAAGTCCGCTCGCCCTCCCAGAAATTTAAAGCAGAAAAACAAATTGCGAAACATTTTGGATCTACGTGACTTTCCAGAAGAATTCCTTCTTGTTTACCAAAAAGCAGGTATCTAACCTTCTTAGAAAAAATTTTTGCTGTTTTTTAGTAACAAGACCTTGGGAGATTCTAAGAAAAATTATTTTAACTAACAAAATGTTGCGACATACCAACCAAGAACCGCGTGACTTTCCACGAAGAGGTCAAATATTTGGCCATGACTTGTCGGTTTTTCGCAGAAATCAAAATTCCAATCTGTTTACGAAATAACCAAATTCTTAAAAATCAAGATTTGACCATGAGTTGTTTTGAAGCCGCATTCCTTAACTTGGGTGGGAAATAGAAAAATTCTCGAAAATACGGTCCCCCACGTAACAAAAATCCTCTATAAATACCAGCGCGGGTCTTGTGTTAGGCAGTCACCTAGTCACTCTTTAAGTTCAAGTAAGAAATTGAGTAAAAAGTCAAAAAGTCAAAGAAGCCAGTTTCTAATTAGTGAGGCGGCGGACTCGGACCGCCTCCCATCAGTCATGGAAATAGAAAGTTATAATTTGTGCAGAAAAATCCAAAGTGAGTGTTTTATCTTCAGGTATTGTACTACTGTAGTATTTTAGACCTTAGTGGGTGGCTCACAAATAAATATTGCATTTAATTTTTATTGAGAGAGAAAATCAGTGAAAGTGAAGTGCGCGAAACACGAACAAAAAACTGAAAAATTGTCAAGGTTTTTATTTTTTTGTTCCTTTTCAATCAGCTAAACTTGTTTAGACAAATTGTTATAATTGTCTACCTATACATTTATTTTATCAATATATAGTTTATTCAGCAAATCCTTTGTGTTTTACTGATAGAAAGTACTCTAGGGTCAACCCAGTTCCCCAAATTCGTCTGCAGTGTTTCTGCCTTATCAGTAAATAGAATACACTTTTTAAATAAAACATAGAAAAAGGGCAGAGCGCTACACTAGGTGTAAAAAAAATGCATATGTATACTTTATGTACAAAATCCTTTTAATGATAATAAATTAAATATTACAACTTTCATGTGTGTGCAGAATTGGAAAATACACTAAAAAAATGCTATGGAATCCTTTAATGGCGGCCAAAATACTTCTTATTTTCGGGGCGTCACCCAGTTTGAGTCCACAACGGCTACTCCCCCGCCGGCATTAGCCTCGAACTCGATAATCTGGTACACTTATATTCGTTTACACACACAAAGTATATAGAAACCATGATAGAAACTAAATCACCATAAACTTTTTACTTTTGCCGAACGGTCAACTGCCTGACTGCAAGCGCCAACAACATAATACCAATGCGTTCTGCCTTCTGTCAGACTGCCAATGTCATAAAACGAAGCGCGGGTAATTTAAATTTGATATTCGCAGACTTTTAATGACAAACTATTCGCTTTTGCAAATTTTACATACATAAATGGTACTATTTTTAAAGTTTTTTGCATTGGTATAAACATAAAAATCTAAAAAGATAATATATATATTAAGAGTTTTATGATACGGACGTGCCTTTAACAATAAGAAAAAGCTATTCTCAGACGTTTTACTTATTTAAAACTCTGTCCCACTATATTTTCAAAAAACTTGGTCACTTAGTTCCTTTTTAATGATACGTATAATTCAATAAAATGACTAAAAGTCGACGTGTTTATTACGTAAAATTATGACGTATAATACACGTGTTAAAAACTACGTTATTTTGACGTCATCTCGCGACCAAAAGACGTCAAGTGACTAAAAATCCCCAATATTCGACGTCATAAAGACGTCATCCTGCTACCTGGGATAAGGACCTAAATATATTTATTACAAATATTTTGTGTTTTTATGTTACGGAAAATCCCAAAATAGGGCACATTGCAATTAATGTGTTTTGTGTTTTGATAAACTATGTTACCTCAACAGAGAGCAGTTTTTGATAAGTTACCTTCTTTTATTTCACCTAAGGTCTTCTTTGATTAGAGGAGGAGTAATACAGAATTCAGGTCTGTTCAGAAAAAAAAAACAAGTGAACATTTAACGTTTTCCCCTAGGATTACTCGGAGAGTAAAGAAACAAACCAAATTCGGAGTGAAATCATGTCATGATTTGTTAACGAAAAGTACCTAACCTTGACGTATATAATTAATTGGGCAATTCAACGAGCTGTCTAGAATGACAGCTGTGAGCAAATACTGTATTATAGTTCGATCATGTGACGCTAAAAATGACATTGCTGGTGATATTTAACCTCTGGGGTAATGCTTTCCGCCCACAGAAGCCATTAGAAGTCACGTGGTTTGGATTAATGCATCTAGGTAGGATGATATCGATTGACGTGATTCGTGCGTCATAGCTAGCCCAATGAGGATGTCGTTGCTAGTTGTCTAGGATCCGCCTCCTTATGAGGTTACTCAGCAAATAGATCAGGTTTTGAAAAAAATGTCATATAACCGTTTTATACTTTGACAAATAAGATATAGGGTAGATGTAGATCATTATATTATGTTAAGACTTAATTATTATTCTTATATTCAGTCATATGTTAATTTTTGAAATTCTTAAAAAACTGCGTATTTATTTTAGATTTAACTGTTCAACTTATAATTCAATGGCTGCTGGCAGGCAAAACTATTTGTTTTTAATGCCATATTTATATATTTTTTTTGTTAGTTTTTCGATGTGTAAATATTTTTTAATATTTGTAACTTACCTGACAATATCCCAAGCTTATATTGTAAGTCCAGTGGAAATTATTATTATTATTATTATTATTATTATTATTATTATTATTATTATTATTATTATTATTATTATTATTATTATTATTATTATTATTATTATTATTATTTTTATTGTTTTGTGTTGGGTGAGAAAACCTTCAAAAGGCTCTTGGCTGGTTCTTGGGTGCCTAGCAGTGTTTCTACCCCACTAAAAACCTACTCTAGGAGAGCATCGACTGTTAAGGTCATTAGCTCTTAGAAAATTCTTTCCGGTAAGTATATTTTTGGTTTACGTCATAATATAAGATAAGTGTCATAGTTTATTTTACAATGTAAATCTCGTTGGTTTTTATATTTAAACCTTGTTAAATAGTTTCATGCATTTCATGTATTCCAAAGTATTGTTAATGTTTTCTTCTTTCAGATTTTGAAACATTTGGCATTCACTAATGACATGGGCTACTTGACATTGATCACACATTGGTGCTGATTCGCCTTGTAGAAAATGTTGGTGCGTATGAGTTGTGTGTCCTGTACGAAGTCTAAATGTTTTTATGGTTTTTAGTGTAGTTAACCCGGTGGAATCATACTTTCTTTTAACAGCTGGTTCTATTCTACGTAGTAATGTGTGGGTTCTATCCCATTCAGCTAGCCATTCATCAACAATTTTATGTATTAAGTTGTTTTTAAAAACCGCGTTTGTGATCACTCTGTTATTTACAGCTTGATCGATGTTTTGGTTGTCAATAAGAACGTCAAGGAATTTCACATCGATATTTCCTAAATATTCCAGATATCTTATTGCGAGAGGGCGCGTGATGGTGACTCTGTTGGCGTAACTGTTTTCATCTGGAAATAGGAATTCATTGGTTGGATTCCTGGGATAAGATTTAACATTTGTTAGGTATGATGTTTTAAGAATTTTTTCCATTGATTTAAGGGCATTATGGCGGATTCGCAGTAGCAGGACAGGAGTTGTGGGAAATGCACCCAGCCAATAGCGAATTCCCATGTTTTGAATTTTATCTAGCCTTTTTAGATGACTTTCTCTGGCTGATGAGTATACCGGGTGAGTCAACGATTGCGCGGAGTAGCTTTATGCCTTGAAGATAAAATTTGTCGATAATAAGCTTTTGTATGAAGGTATGGTTGGATATCTGCTTTGTGTGACAGAACATTGGAAAACACAGGACCAATTGGGCAATTTTGGAATCAAAGGATTTACATTAATAAGTAGTTTCTGTAGAGAAATGGAAAACAAGCACGGTGGCAGTGCGATATATATTAAGAAGGGGATCCAATATCAATCCAGATTAGACATTAATAGTGTAAGTGAGGAATTAAACATTGAATGTTGTGGCTGTAAAATAAAACTGAAAAGAAAAAAACTCGTAATAGTGTCACCCCCAGCGGTGATTTTGAAACATTTTTAAATAAATTGGAAAAATTGTTGTTAATTTGTACCAAGAATCCTGGCGATATAGTATTTATCTGCGGAGACTTCAATTTAAACTTTCTATCAAAAACAAAAAATAGCATGGATTTAATCTCAGTCATAAACTCATTTAATGTTATTCACACAATACATGAAAATACTAGGATTGTTGGTACAAGTTCAACATGTATTGATAATATACTTACTAATTTTGAAGGTAAAATGACTTCCCAGATATTGCACTCTTTCATTTCAGATCATACCGCACAAAAGTTGGTAGCAGAATTTGAAACTAATAACCAAGAATTTGTAAAAAAAAGAATATTCAGTGAAAACGCTAAGAATAGATTTAGGGCTGCTCTTAAAACTGTAGATTGGCAAATACTTTATAATATTGATAGACAGCTAGTTCATGATCAGTGAGCCGCATTTATGAGAATATTCTTGTGTATATTTAATGAAAGTTTTCCGTTTCAAAAGCTTCCTACTAGAAATTTCAATAAACCGAAGTATTTGCAGAACGAGCCAGAAGCTGTTACTACAGGGTGTTTCATTAAGGTCGAAGAGCGGCCATATCTCGGAACTATTGGGCATAGAAATTCAGGAAAAAAAAATTAATAACTAAAGTGGCTATGAGAAAATCCTGGAAATAATTTTTAAGTTCCGCATTTTGCCGCAAGGGGGGCGCAAATGAAAAG
This sequence comes from Polydrusus pterygomalis, assembly GCA_963969555.1. Classification (NCBI taxonomy): domain Eukaryota; kingdom Metazoa; phylum Arthropoda; class Insecta; order Coleoptera; family Curculionidae; genus Polydrusus; species Polydrusus pterygomalis. Next base: position 2,146,968 of record OZ018381.1, on the reverse strand, counting down.
TAAATTTTAACATTTTAGATATCTCCGAAAATTGCACGTTAAGGTATATTTTTAATAACACCATTAAAAAGCTTGGACAATTTTGCATAATTTTGGTCCCATGCTTGTTGGCGTACCGACTTTAGTAAGAGTGGGGGAAGCTGTTGAAAGTGTAATCATTTAAATCGCTGTAACTTATAAACCACTTATCCGATTTTAGCAAACTAAAACTTGTTTGGAAGAGAAATGTAAGTACTTTTAACTGTCGTCTTGAGTGGTCCATGATGCTACTCAATAAAAATACTAGAGGGCGCAATTTGCAATAATAACACATTTCTTAACTTTATTTTTCAAATCATACGGTATAATTATGATACCATAATCGAAAAGTAGATGAAATTTGCTACAAAAAATGTCAAAACCGCAGTTCGATATCTCCATCCGTTTCAGAGTTTTTGCCAATAGAATAATTTTTAAAACTTTAAATGAAGAAGCGGTTGTTTTCATAGTTTTGTGATCAAGCACTCCATGACAAAAAATATTTTTAAACTTTATGGTTAGGTAGGTTTGTTTCTCATTATTCCAATGGTCCAGAATCCACTCTAGAATTAATGGCAATCATGGAAAACGTGTCATTTAGGCGTAACTCTAACAATATGATGTGTTTTAAAAAATAAATCTAGATAGCTGTGAAATAAAATCTGAAAGTTTCCATGGAGATAAGACAAATAATGCAAATAGTTGTCAACTAGTTTCATTTTAAAAGGTGTTGACAAAAGTTTATCCGTAATTCATATTAAACTTCTTGATAGAAAATTGTGATACGTACCCTTCAAAAATGGCTTATACCAATGCCGAAGCTTACGATATGCTGGCCGTAAATTTTGAATGTTTTCAAAATGCGCCTATAGCGGAACGCGAATATGCTGTCAGATATCCTGAACGAAGGCACTATGGCAGAGCAGTATTTCAGCGACTGGCAATATGCGTAAGGCAAACGGGAAGTGTACGACGCATTTCAGTTCCTTTTAGAAGACGTCCAGTAAGAAATGAAGTCAACATTACAAACGTTCTTGCGTACGTAAGAGGCCGATCCGCATTTAAGCATAAGAGAAATTTCTTTAGACCTAGGTATAAGTTGTACTGCAGTGTTCCGAATTCTAAGGGATTTTAAGCTGCATCCCTATCATATAGTTTTACGTCAGGCGCTATCAGAAAGTGATTATGACAGACGGCTCGACTATTGCTATTGGCTAAGAGAGATGTGTAACGAGAATCCTCAATTCCTCTCCCACGTGTTATGGACTGATGAAGCCACTTTCAGTAGCTGTGGCAGAGTTAATTTACACAATATGCACTATTGGTCAGAGACAAATCCTCACTGGATGCGCGAAGTGGATCACCAAAACAGATGGAGTGGTAACGTGTGGTGCGCAGTATTAGGACACAGAATTATCGGACCGTTTATTTTTAATGATTATCTTAATGGTGAATCTTATTTAAACTTTTTACAAAATGACTTGCCTATCCTTTTAGAATATGTCCCTATTGGCCTAAGAACATCCATGTGGTATCAACATGATGGATGCCCGGCACACTTTTCGCATATGGTCCGTGATTTTTTAGATATTGGATACCCAAATCGCTGGATTGGAAGGGGTAGTTTGTTTGCTTGGCCACCTAGATCCCCGGATTTAACTGTGTTAGATTTTTACTTGTGGGGGCGAATAAAAGACATTGTTTATAAAACGCGACCAACCACACGAGAAAACATGATTGAGCGAATTGTAAATGCACTAAATTCGATTTCACAAGCTGAAATTGAAACAGCTGTCTCTAGTTCTAGAAGAAGAATTAATCGTTGTATTTTGCACAACGGAGGTCATTTTGAACATTTATAAAGTATTTCAATTGTTTTCCTAAGAAGCTTTCCATGAATATTGTTTCCTTCAATAGTTTCCGATAATTATTTCAATACTGTTTTATGGCCCGTTGGCCTTGAAACACGCTGCAAATTTTGTATTTTACATGATTTGGACTAGTCCTAAGCCTAGATAAAGTGTGAAGGAAGGCACGGAGTTTGACATTGGAATAATGAGAAACAAACCTACCTAACCATAAAGTTTAAAAATATTTTTTGTCATGGAGTGCTTGATCACAAAACTATGAAAACAACCGCTTCTTCATTTAAAGTTTTAAAAATTATTCTATTGGCAATAACTCTGAAACGGATGGAGATATCGAACTGCGGTTTTGACATTTTTTGTTGCAAATTTCATCTACTTTTTAATTATGGTATCATAATTATACCGTATGATTTGAAATATATGAATAAAGTTAAGAAATGTGTTATTATTGCAAATTGCGCCCTCTAGTATTTTTATTGGGAAGCATCATGGACCACTCAATACGACAGTTAAAAGTACTTACATTTCTCTTCCAAACAAGTTTTAGTTTGCTAAAATTGGATAAGTGGTTTATAAGTTACAGCGATTTAAATGATTACACTTTCAACAGCTTCCCCCACTCTTACTAAAGTCGGTACGCCAACAAGCATGGGACCAAAATTATGCAAAATTGTCCAAGCTTTTTAATGGTGTTATTAAAAATATACCTTAACCTGCAATTTTCGGAGATATCTAAATTGTTAAAATTTACTTTTCAATTGCGCCCCCTTGCGGCAAAATGCGGAACTTAAAGATTATTTCCAGGATTTTCTCATGGCCACTTTAGTTTTTAATTTTTTTTTCCTGAATTTCTATGCCCAATAGTTTCCGAGATATGGCCGCTCTTCGACCTTAATGAAACACCCTGTATAAACAACTGTGCTATTAGTTTGAAAGAAAGTAATAAGTTTTTGGGTATGTTTCTAGATAATAAGTTGTCCTGGGAAAGTCATGTTCAATATGTTGTAAATAAACTAAATGCTGTATGTTATACCCTTAGAATTTTAAGTAGATATATAGGTTTAGAAACTAGAAGAGTCATGTATCATTCCAACTTTGAATCTAGAATTAGATATGGATGGATGGAGGTTGCAGAGACATATTAAGAGTCTTTATTTGTCAAAAAATAACTCTAAGGATAGTTCTTAATATGACTCGAAACGAATCATGTAGAGGTAAATTCAAACAGCAAGGACTCTTGACAGTTTTTGGAATTTACATACAAGAGTGCATATTGTTTTTCTTTAAAAATAGACACCTTTTTGAAAATAGCGAAGCGCAACAGAAATATCCTACTCGAACACATAACTAAACATATCCCAAACTAGCGTTATATGAAAAAGGTGCCTATTACCAGTGTATTAAATTTTACAATACCAAATTATATAAAGCAAATCTCAAATTTAAAAAAGTTGAAAAGGGCTATATTTAGGTTGATTGTAGATATAGAACCCATATACTGTGGATGAATACTTTATATTATTAATTATTATTATTATTATTATTATTATTATTATTATTATTATTATTATTATTATTATTATTATTATTATTATTATTATCTGGCACATTTTAAAAATATTTTGTAGTAGGGTGTCATAAAGTTACATTTTTTAAAATGGGACACCCTATATTTGAATACATTTATTAATTCTACGTGTTATTTCATACATTTTTATTAATGGTTTAATATACGAAAAAGTTATAGTTTTTTAGATAATTCGACTTTTAATGAAAATTTTGCATTTACAAGCATCTCGTTATTGTGAAAATGCTACTTACATTTTGACACTAAGCGATTCATAATTTTTATACTTCTTAACATAGTATAAAACAAAGTCGCTGTCTGTCCGTCCGTCCCTACCTATCTTATATGCTTAAATCTTTAAAACTACGCAACGGATTTTGAAGCATTTTTTTTTTAATAGATAGAGTGATTCAAGGGGAAGGTTTTTATGTATAACATAGTATAAAACAAAGTCGCTGTCTGTCCGCCCGTCCCTACCTATTTTATATGCTTAAATCTTTAAAACTACGCAACGGATTTTGAAGCGTTTTTTTTTAATAGATAGAGTGATTCAAGGGGAAAGTTTTTATGTATAACTAGCGACCCGCCCCGGCTTCGCACGGGTGCAATTTCAGAAAGTGGCATGCCGGGTACTAATGGATTGGGTTTGTTCGGGTTTGTATTTATACCAGCGGGTTGCAACGCATGCCGGATACACGCTAGTACTAAATAAAGTCAAAAATAAATATTCACTATGAAATATTTGACGTATCATATACAGGGTGTTTACTTTCTAGGACCAAAGTCAGAAAACTTCTAATTGAAAAATATCACTTTTTTTAAATGGAACACCCTATATATTTTTCCGTCATCTTATAGCTCGTCATAAACTCTTCAACTTTTCTGAAGAACGTCCTATCCCTATCTTTAATAGTTTTTGAAATATTTTGATATTTAGATATTTAATGTATTCGTTATAGCATCTTTTGTCAATGGATCACAGATAGTAGCCATCGAAAATAAATGAAAATAATGGCACTGGATACTGGATGACATTAAGAACAGGTCAATGTAAAAATTAGGCCATTCTACTGGAAAGTTTATTGTCCAGTCATTTTATAAGTTGGTACTCAAAATTAATTTTTCAAAAAATGAATTAATCGATATAATTTATGTTTTGGGCGAGGCAAATAAAAATTGTCTTTTTGATAAGCGACTATACAGGATGAAATATCCCGAGCGGCGAACACCCAGTCCTCGAAGTTTTCAAAATTTAATGAAAATGTTTGATTCAACATGCAGTGTGGAACATTCAAAACGTAAAGTTGTTAATAGAAGAGCTACAAATGGTGAGAAAGAACTCGAAATACTGTTACACGTCCAGGAGAATCCCATAGTTAGTAGCCGTAAATTAGCTTCGCTCGGTGATACGTCACAGTCAACGGCAAACCGCACAACACGCTAGTATAAATATCATCTGTACCATATTGAGTTACATCAGAAACTTTACGATGAAGATTTTCAAAGGCGTGTAACTTACTGCTAATGGTTACGTATTCAAATTGAGGTAAACCGAAATTTTTTAAATCCTATAATGTATTCAGATGAGGCTACATTTAGAAGTAATGGTGCTGTCTATAGACACAATATGCATTACTATGCAACAGAGAATCCACACTGGGTCCGACAAGTTCAACACCAAAACCATTGGTCGGTTAATGTGTGGTGCGACATATTTCACAACAATTATAGGGCCATATTTTTTTATTGAACATTTAAACGGACGTAATTATTTACTTTTCTTGCAGACATTACCAAGATTATTGGCAGAAGTCGACTATGATGAACGTCAAAATATATGGCTCCAACAGGATGGTGCCCCTCCCCACTTTTATCGTGAAGAATATTTGGATCAGCACTATCCTCAAAGGTGGATTGGCCGCGGAGGTTTTGTTGCATGGCCACCAAGGTCTTGTGATCTTACCCGTTAGATTTTTTCCTGTGGGGCTACATAAAAGATAGGGTGTATGTCACACCACCTACGACAAGGCAGGACATGGAGAATAGGATTAGGGATATCTCCAGACATGTTATCAAATGTCCGGGAAAATATCATCAAAAGGATTGACAAGTGTATTGAACAAGAAGGACATTTATTAAGAAAAAACTGATTTAGGAAAAGGACAGTTATAACAAAATATTTATTTTTTCATTTAGTTTCCATGGCTACTGTGATCCATTGACAAAAGATGCTATAACGAGGACATTAAATCTCTAAATATCAAAATATTTCAAAAACTATTAAAGATATGCATAGGACGTTCTTCGCAAAAGTTGAAGAGTTTATGACGAGCTATAAGATGGCGGAAAAATTTATAGGGTGTTCCATTTAAAAAAAGTGATATTTTTCAATTAGAAGTTTTCTGACTTTGGTCCTAGAAAGTAAACACCCTGTAAATGATACGTCAAATATTTTATAGTGAATATGTATTTTTGACTTTATTTAGTAAGTATAAAAATTATGAATCGCTTAGTGTCAAAATTTAGGTAGCATTTTCACAATAACGAGATGCTTGCAAATGCAAAATTTTCATTAAAAGTCGAATTATCTAAAAAACTAGAACTTTTTCGTATATTAAACCATTAATAAAAATGTATGAAATAACACGTAGAATTAATAAATGTATTCAAATATAGGGTGTCCCATTTAAAAAAATGTAACTTTATGACACCCTACTTTTTATGCGCACACTGTATAATTCAAAATATGTTTAAAATGTGCCAGATATCCAACCATACCTTCATACAGAAGCTTATTATCGACAAATTTTATCTTCAAGGCATAAAGCTACTCCGCGCAATCGTTGACTCACCCGGTACAATACTGCCATAGTCTTGTTTGGACAGTATCAAGGCTTTGCATATCATGAGTAGACTTTTCGGAACAGCTCCCCATTTTGTATGTGCTAACACTGTTAGTACATTCAGAGATTGTCTACATTTTACATTCAGAAATTCAAAATGCTCATAGCAGGCAAGTTTGTTATCGAAAATTAATCCCAGGAATTTATTGTTATCAAGACACTCTTTATCTACTACTACTACTATGTCTCTTATATTATATACTAGCGTGTACCTGGCATGCGTTGCGATGCCCGGCATTCGCCCCGGTATACCTACCGGTATACGCCCTGGTATACGTCTTGGTATGGTCGCTTTCTCTGAGATGCCATAATAAGGCGAGTTCACCATCACGTCAAGTAATACTTTACAGATTTATAGATACAAACCAGAATTATTCTATATATTAGTACCCGGCATGCGTTGTTACAATGCCACTTTTTTTAATGCTGAAACCTTCCTCAGCCTGCACACAACAACTCACCAAGGTTTCATCGCAATCGGATGAATGATATAGGAACGCATCATACGGGAAATACAGACAGACAGACAAACATTCATTTTTATATATATACACGACACTATTCGTGTGTGTGTCTTTTTTCTACAACCTAAGATCGTTGTACACTTGTGACAATACTATTATACCGAATCCTTTGGACACGGCACTGTTTGGGTATGTGTCAATTTATCCGCAATCCATAATGTATTTGAGACAATAATATTGTGCCGAACCCTTCGGGCACGGCACTGTTCGGGTATCTGTAGTTTTTTCACAATAGTATAGTTTTTCATAACCCAAACCGTCTTATCAAATATGTATAATTTTTTCACAACCAAAGATTGCTTTAAAACATTGTGTAATTTTTTCACAAATCCATTTCGTTTTTCTGGTATCCATGAGTGTCGCTTAAGAAAACGAAATTAAAGAAATTTTCAGTACCTAAATAACGAAATTTTATACCTGAGGTGTCAAATTTTGACAGGTATGTGTCAAATTTTTTTTACATTTTTTTATTGTTGAGTATCGTAGCTGCAAGAATGCGATATCAAAAGTAAGAAAAAAAAAGTTTTACTTGAACTGTCAAATTTTGACAGCTAGGTGTCAAATTTTTTTAAATTTGTTTTCTTCTCCTAGATCATAGCCGCAAGAATCCGATATCAAGAATTAAAAAAAAACAATTTACACTTGAGCTGTCAAATTTTGACAGGTGGGTGTCAAATTTTTAAAAAAATTTTTCTTGTCGACTGTCGTAGCTGCAAGAATGCGATATCAAAAGTAAGGGAAAAAAATTTATACTTGACCCTTGACCTGTCAAATTTTGACAGGTAAGTGTAAATTTTTTTTTCATTTTTCTCCTTTCCTAGATCATAGCTGCAAGATTGCGAAGTTAAAAATTTAAATAATAAGACTTTAAATCACTGCTGTCACATTTTGACAGGTCTATTATGTCAAATTTTTTTGCATTTCTTTTTTGTCCAAGATCGTAGCTGCAAGAATCCGATGTCAAAAATATGAAAAAAACAATTTATACTTGATCTGTCAAATTTTGACAGGTAAGTGTCAACATTTTTTTTAAATTTTTTTCTTGTCCGGGATGGTAGCAACAATATTGCCAAATGAGATATTTCAATTAAAAGAAGTTGAAATCACTCCTTTCAACTTTTGACAGCGGTCAATGTCAAATTTGTAACGGCCCAGGTTAGTACTTAAATTAATCCGAAATCAAAAATTTGTTATCTCTTCAAATAAGAAAGTTACACCTGATTTTATTTGACAGCTGCTGCTGTCAAATTTTGACAGATTGACATATACTTTTTTAAACTTTTTTTCATGTTAAAAACAAAAGAAAATATACGTGTTTTTTTGTTTTTCTCTTAAATTAATTTCAGACCCAGCTATACAGGGTGATTCACGGTGGATGGAACGTTAGACGTTTCTGACGAACCAGTAAAGGAATCGTTCTGAAAATTTGGTCGCGTACATAAACGGACATGCTCTACCAACCTAAAATATTTTTAGCAATACCGTGTTGCCGCTTCCACACAAAAATAATAGTAACTTCGATTTTTTAAGTGCAACACCATATATTTTATTTTATTTTCGAAATCCCCATTACTTTCCTTACAATTTTTTTTAACTCTACTCTATACTTATCTCTTACCGTTTCTAAGATATAAATTAATTTCCGTTTTTGTCCAAAAACGTCACTTTTAAAAATGCTGATAATTTTGAACTGTAAAACACTGACACCCTGAAATTTGGTAAATAGTTAACTAATACCATAGGGCTCTTTGCCCTAGTCCCATATCTTAGTTGCAATATACAGGGTGGTTGAAAAATACACTTATTCTGGTAACTTGAAAAAGTGACCATAATTCCTTTTTTTCAAATGTAACACCCTGGATATTATTACGGATTTGAAAAGCTGCTAAAATTTTACTTAATTCTTGTATATCATACCTGTACCTAACTAACTAGTTTAACCATTTTTTTGACGTATTAAGCATGATTTGTAAAATTTTCTATACAATTCAATTTTTATGTGGTTATTAGTATGTTAGCCATGACAAAAACTGATGTTTACGTATGTTACTATGGTTATCGTTTTGACATTTCATTAAGTTTAGATACAAGATAGCAATACAGTTTAAAGCCATGGAAGAAAACTATACAAATGCAGTTTTTATGAATTTATTTATTTTATTTGGACAAAGTACCCCTATTTTAGAAAATTATCAGCAGGACATGTATAAAGTTTAACGAAATTTACTCTAATTTACGGCCAATGAATCTTAGAAAATTTATAAGGATTTAGAACAATTTTATTAAATGTTAACTAGTCAAATAATAAAATACTTCAAAAATTATACCTAATAAAATGCTATTTTAACAGAAGTTAAAAACGCTGGCCGTTTTAAATCCAAACACTTTAATATGCGGGTGTTGACTGCATGGATTTCAAGAAAAATTTAGTTTTAATGTTTTTTGCATGCTAATGCAAACACACATTGTCCAAATAAAATAAATAAATTCATAAGAACTGCATTTGTATAGTTTTCTTCCATGACTTTAAATGTATTTCTATCTTGTATCTAAACTTAATGAAATGTCAAAACGATAACCATAAAAACATACTTAAACATCAGTTTTTGTCATGGCTAACTTACTATTAACCGAATAAAAATTGAATTGTATAGAAAATTTTACAAATCATGCTTAATATGTCAAAAAAATGGTTAAACTGGTTAGTTAGGTACAGGTATGATATACAAGAATTATGTGAAATTTTAGCAGCTTTTCAAATCCGTAATAACATACAGGGTGTTACATTTGAAAAAAAGTACTTATGGTAACTTTTTCAAGTTACCAGAATAAGCGTATTTTTCAACCACCCTGTATATTGTAACTAAGATATGGGACTAGGGCAAAGAGCCCTATGGTATTAGTTAACTATTTACCAAATTTCAGGGTGTCAGTGTTTTAGAGTTCAAAATTATCAGCATTTTTAAAAGTGACGTGATTGGACAAAAAAAACGGAAATTAATTTATATCTTAGAAACGGTAAGAGATAAGTATAGAGTTAAGTTAATAAAAATTGTAAGGAAAGTAATGGGGGTTTCGAAAATACAATAAAATATATGGTGTTGCATTTAAAAAATCGAAGTTACTATTATTTTTGTATGGAACCGGCAACACTGTATTGCTAAAAATATTTTAGGTTGGTAGAGCATGTCCGTTTATGTACGCGACCAAATTTTCAAAACGATTCCTTTACTGGTTCGTCAGAAACGTCTAACGTTCCATCCACCGTGAATCACCCTGTATATATATAATATATTAGTACCCAGCATGCGTTGTTAAAATGCCAATGTTTCTTGTAGTAGTTAAAATAACTGTATACTTTTTAAACTAAGAACATATCTTTATTTACTTTGTTACAAAGAACTGGGTAGGTATTTTTACTATAATAACAGTTTATGATCGTGAACGTGAATGTGGCGTCACTTCTCTCGTTTGACAGACAAACCATTTCTTGAAAGATAGTCTTTTCCATGGGTACCAACATACTTCAAATATAATATGTAATACAAAACTAAAATATTACTGGTTGCATAAATGTGCACACTGTCTTAACATGCCGCCCCCGTTGAAATGCTCAACTTTTCAAGATTTATTAATGTTCATCAACTTCAGTCTCAACAGGGAGTAAGCATATTTTTGAAACTGCTCGTTTAACAACATTTCCATTAGGCAACCTAACTGACACTACTCGCACTATACTGTCCTTGCCGTGATGTAGATCTGTAATTCTTGCCATAGGCCATAACAATGGGACCATATTGTCTTCAATTAGTACTACTAGAGAGCCGATTTTAAGAAGGTTCTCTGTTTTCTGCTTCCATTTGGTTCTCGTCTGTAAGCTTGTTAGATATTCTTTGTACCAGCGGTTCCAAACCTGCTGATAAATTTGTTGCAAATGTAGATATCTGGACAGACGATTAGATTTAATTTCTTGGACGTCTCGCTGGGGTGAGCTTAGGAGGGAGTCACCAATAAGAAAGTGGGATGGGGTTAAAGGTAAGTAATCGTGGATATCGGTTGAAATTGGAGTCAAGGGTCGAGAATTCAGACAAGCTTCAATTTGAGTTAACAATGTATACATTTCCTCATAAGTTAAGGACGCGTTCCCTAATACTCGTTTTAAATGAAACTTCGTTGACTTCACTGCCGCTTCCCATAAGCCACCAAAGTGAGCTGCTTTTGCTGGTATGAAATGCCCTTTTATTTGGTCATTTGCTAAAAATGTAGATACTATATCATTATGCTTTACGTCGTTTAGTAAGTTATAAAGTTCTATAAAATGATTATTTGCTCCTACAAAGTTCAAACCGTTATCGGAAAAGATGTCAATTGGTTTTCCGCGTCTTGAACAAAATCTTTTTAGAGCATTTAAAAAACTGTCAGTGGTTAAATCGTTGACTAATTCTAAATGTACAGCTCGCGTAGCGAAACAAACAAAGATAGAAATATATGTTTTTACCAATCTACCTTTTCGCGAAGTATTTTCTTTAACATAAATTGGTCCTGCGTAATCAATTCCACAATTGCTAAAAGGCCTACTGGGTGTTACTCGAGATTTGGGTAATGCACCCATTAGATATTTAGTCTGTTTTGGTTTCACGCGAAAGCATCTTACACATGATCTGACAATACATTTAACTATATTTTTGCCGTTAATAGGCCAATACTTTAACCTAAGAATAGATAGTAAATTCTGTGTTCCAACGTGTAAATATTTTAAGTGATAATGTCTTATAAATAAATCTGTAAGTTTATGTTTATCTGGTAGAATAACCGGGTGTCGCTCGTCGTAGCTTAACTCAGAATTTATAAGTCTACCTCCCACTCTTAGTACATCGTGTACGTCTAAAAAGGGACAAAGATTTAAAATTTTACTATCATTATTAAGATTTTTAGAATTTTTGAGAAGTGTTATTTCTTTAAGAAATGCATCTTTTTGTGCTATTTTTATTAGACAATTCAAGGATTCGTTTAACTCTTCGACAGTTAAGGAATTTGAAATAACGGGTGTCTTTTTTAACGTTCTATTTTTAAACCTGTAGATGTATGCAAATATTCGTTGTAATCGAATTAAGCTCGAATATTTAGTAAACCAATCTAATTTTTTGTCGGTTTGCTTATTTTTAAGGTTTTCAGTTGTGGTTAACGTAATTTCAGATGTTTTAATATCTGGTAACAATTTATGATTTATATCGATTTTGTTTTGTGGACTGTAATTTTTTATATCATTTTTTAAAAACTCTGGACCGTTAAACCAAGTACTACTTTGTACTAATTCTATCGGATCCAAGCCTATCGAGATAATGTCTGCGACATTGTCGTTACTTTTAACATGGTTCCACTCTTCAATATTGGATATTTCTGCTATTTTTGATACGCAGTTAGCTACAAAAGTTTTTAAGTTACAAGGTTCGATTCTTAACCATGCTAAGACTATAGTAGAATCCTCGAACAACGTGGTTTTCGAGATTTCAATATCGATTGTAGTTTTTACTTTATTGACCAGTTCGGCAAGTAAATGAGCGGCTAATAATTCTAACCTAGGCAGGGTTAATTGTTTAACCGGTGCTACCTTTGATTTAGCAGTTAAAAGTTGTATTTTTCGTTTTCCATTTTTATTTTCTGAACACAAATAGACGCATGCGCCATACGCCTTATCTGAGCTATCACTAAAACCGAATAATTCTACAAACTCTGTATTCCTTGCTAGAACGTGTCTTTCTATTTTAACTTGATTTAATAAATTGATTTGCGAAGCAAACTGTAACCAAGACTTTTTTAAGTCTATTGGTATTTCTTGATCCCAATCTAGCTGTAACTGCCATAATTGTTGAATGATTAATTTTGCTTTTATGATCACGGGTCCAACTAAACCTAATGGATCGAAAATTTGAGATATAATCGAGAGAATCGTACGTTTAGTTATTTGATTTTCATTTATTTTTACGTTTACCGAGTATTGTAACAAATCCGAATTTGCGTCCCATGAAATTCCAATAGTTTTCATTTCTTTTTTATCGTGAAATAATATTAACTTTTCGTCGTTACTGACACTTGATTGGGATATATATTCTAAAATAGATTTATCATTAGATGACCACTTTCTTAATTCGAATTTTGCTTGCGCTAAAATTTCCGTTAGTTCGTTCTAAATTTCTATCGCTTCTTGTTTTGAATCAACACTTATAAGTAGGTCATCCATGTAAAAGGAATTTTCTATTATTTTTGACGTCCGAGGGTATTTTTTCTTATTTTGAATAGCTAACTCTTGCAAACAGCGTGTTGCCTGAAAAGGCGCGCAAGAAGTGCCGTACGTCACCGTTTTTAAAGTATATACTTTTATTGGTTCATAAGTATTATATCTCCATAGAATTTGTTGAAAATTACATTGTTTTGAATCCATAAGAATGCATCTGTACATCATTTTAATATCAGCGCTTAAAACATATTCTTTTAAACGTAGCCGTAGCAAAATTGAGACTAAATCATCTTGTATAGTCGGGCCTACTAAAAGCATATCGTTCAGTGATACATCGGTGGTTGTTTTTGCACTAGCATCAAAAACAACTCTACACGCAGTGGTTTCTGAATTCCGTAAGACTGCTGTGTGAGGCAAAAAATATGATTCGTTTTCAATAGAAGTGTCCGTGTTTAATTCACATTTTTCAGTCATATGATCAAGTAATTCGTATTCACGCATACATTTTTTATATTCAACTTTTAAATAGTCGTTGCGTTCTAGTCTCGCCTCTAAATGTAAAAAACGTTTTAATGCCGTAGTTTTAGAGTTTCCTAACTTATTTTGATAATTTTCTATAAATGGAAATTTTACCACAAACTTACCGTCATTATCTCTTATTGTTGTGTTTTTAAAATAATCGTCGCAATACTGCTCTTGTTTAGATAAAAACTTTTGATTAGGTAATTCTTCGTCTTGTCAAAATTTTGTTAATGAATTTTGCAATTCGTTGTTTGTTGAAACATGGTTACAAATGGTTTTTTGACTATTACCAATACTAAATTGAACTGAACCTGTAAATATCCAACCTAAACGCGTTTTTTGTAATGTTGGCATATTATTTCCCAACTTTATTTTTTCGTTTTCAAGAAGTTCATAAAAAATAGAAGCACCTAACAGGATGTCTATATCTTTGGGTATGTTGAAGTTTTCGTCCGCTAAATTAATATTTTTAGGGTATTTTATGATAGTTTTTGAAAATTCAATTAAAGGTAATTTTTCAGTTATCGTGGGCAGTACCAATAATGCCAAATTTGCGTTAAATGGCTTAAATCTTGATTTAATATTCGCAAACGTTCGTTTGGTATTTTTGGAATAGTTTGATTAATGCCTGATACGGGTACATTGACATAATAACATTTTATTTTTAACTTTTTACATAACGATTCAGTTATTAAATTCGATTGACTACCAGAGTCCAATAAAGCATTACATTCTTGCCAGTTATTATCGGTATCTTGAATTAAAATCGTTGCAGTGGACAACAGTACTTGATTTGTATTAAAAGCAACGTAACTAGTTTGTAGCAAGTTTTCATATTCCGCGTTAATTTGATTTTTGTCAGTTAATGTTATATTTTTTGTCAAATTATTATCCGATTGTTCGATTTCCGTTTGATTCTGGCCGAACGCGAGTAACGTAGGCCTTGCTAACTCGACCTTCTTGCCGTCGCCGTCAGTGCCACGCCATGCGACGCTGTTTTGAAATTCCCGCGTTCGCTGGCTGTCGCTTTCTTTTCCTTGCGCTAACGATGTTGGTGGCCCTGCCGGGTCTCTGACGTGTTGTTCTCCGACGTTGCCGCTGTAATTCCTATTTTTTTTTTATTTATTTTAATTTCCCAACCAACTTTACAAAAGTTTATTACAGGAAAATTTCTAAGTAAAAAAAAAATTAATCAATTAAGATTAAGAGTCAAAATTATACAATAATTATAGTATCATATATAACAACAACAAAAAAAAAGAAAGAAAACAATAATATGTTATATTTTTAATAAATGTTTTTTAAATAAATATTTGAACTTTTTTATATTGATTGTATTTTTAATTTGTTTTGGAATATTATTATAAATTTTTATACCATCATGAAGAATTGATTTTTTTCCAAAATTAGTTTTTATTTTTACAGTTTTTAAATTTTTATTTTTTCTTGTATTGTGCTCATGAATTTTTGTGCTATCAATAAATTTTATTTCAGAATTTTTAATCTTTTCATTGATTGAGTGAATTAATATACCTACTTTTAATTTATATAAATTTTCTATATCCAAATAATTATTTGGTTTATATAAATTTACAGTAGGCTCTAAGAATGGTAATTTATGAATGCATTTTATGGCTTTATTTTGTAATTTTTTTAAAGGACTGATATTTGACACACAGGCAGAACCCCAAACTGATATTAAATATTGCAATTTTGAATATATTAATGCAAAGTAAATTTTTCTTAAAAATTTTAATGGGATGTAATATCTCACTTTGTATAAAATACCAATTAAAGGAGAAATATTATTTCTTAAATTATTAATATGTGTTCTCCAACTTAAATTTTCATCTATATGTAAACCTAAAAATTTTATTGTATTTGAATATTTTATAATATGTCCATTAAAAAGTAATTTAAATTTATATCCAACATATTGATTTGTTTTAGTTATTATCATAAAAGAAGATTTTTCAAAATTTAAAGTTAATTTAAAACTTTGAAGCCACGAATAAATTTGAATTAAATCTTGTTTTATATTATCTAAAATTTGATCTATATCATCATCAAAATATATTATTGTTGTATCATCTGCAAATAATTTTAAATCACCTTTTAATTTTAAGTTTGAAATTGAATTTATGTATATTAGAAAAAGAATAGGTCCCAAAATTGATCCTTGCGGTACACCACAAGTAATGTTTTTAAATGAACTTTTTGTGTTTTCAATTTGTACAAACTGTTTACGGTCAGTTAAATAATTTTGAAACCAATTATAAATAATTCCCCTTATTCCAATATTATAAATACATTGTAATAAAATATTATGGTTTACTGTATCGAATGCCTTACATAAATCTAAAGACACTAGGCAACATTTTTTATTATTGTCAACATTATTTTGAATTTTTGTGATAACATTTGCCACTGCAACCTCCGTGTCCCTAGATTTACGAAATCCATATTGGCCATGAAATAATAATTTTTTATTTTCTAAAAAATTGGATATTTTTTGTTGAACAATTTTTTCAAATACTTTTGAAATTACTGATAGCACAGAAATTGGACGATAATTGTTACAATTATATTTTGAATTTTCTTTTAAAATAGGAAAAACTTTAGCTATTTTTAATTTTTTTGGATAAATTCCTTTTTCCAATGATAGTTTTATAAGATATTTTAAGATTGGAGTTATTTCTACTTTGACACTTTGTATAATTTTGACTGTTATATTATCAAATCCACTGGCTTTTTTTCTATTAAGTTCTTGAATTATATCTTCAATATCTTTTTCAAAAATTTCATTCATATCGAAAAACATAGATGATTCCTTTTCTAGACATACAATTCTTGGTGTATTCATAATTTTTTTTGCAAGTTTTTCTCCAACATTTACAAAATGTTTATTCATTTCTTCACCGATTTCATTCTTATCTTCAATTTTGTTTCCATTTATAACTAGATAATCAATTTTTAATTTTTCTTTATTTGATTTATTTGTAAGGATTAAATTTAAATTGTTCCATATTGCTTTTTGGTCTCCATTGTTAAATTGTTTACGATAAAACGCATTCTTAGTTTGTTTAATTTTTGTTTTTACAATTTTATTATAATCTTTGTATGTTTCTTTAAAGTTTTTGTTATCTGGATTTTTTTTTATATTTTTCATAGTATTTATCTCGAATCTTTATCAGTCTTGTTAACTCTTCATTAAACCATGATTTTGAATTTTGTTTAATTTTAATCGATTTTTCATACGAGCATTTTTCAAATGCTTTTATAATTTCTTCATAAATATCATCAGGATCTTTTACCAATATTTTATTATTGTTTATATTGATTAGTTCAATTTCTAGCTTTTTTACATCAAAATCTATGAACTTAATTGTTTTAAATTTTGGTATTTTTGTTTTAAATATTAATGGAATTTCAATAATTTGAATTTTATGGTCACTTATTTGACTAGTTTTTAATCGTATATCTTTGGGTGAGTTAGTTATTATATGGTCAATTAATGATTTGCTATTAGGTGCATCTCTTGTTGATATACTTGAATTTAAAATTTTAAAACTATTCGTTAAATAAATATCCATTATTCTTCTTCCTTGTGTGTCACTTTGAAGAATATCAACATTCATATCTCCTAGCAAATAACTCTCAAATTTTGAATCTGCAAAAGTTTCCAATTTTTCATCCAAAAATGTAAATAATATATTATTTTTAATTGTTGGTGGTCTGTAAATTCCACTTATTATGATATCATATTGTTTTAGTTTTACTGAAATAAAAAATATTTCATTTTTAATCGTTTCCAATAATTCAATTTCAATATTTCTTTTAATAAAAATTCCCAATCCACCTCCTCTTTTTCTTCTGCATGCCAATATTGACTTAAAATTTTTAAAATTATAATACTTTTCTTCCCCTTTATTCACCCATGTTTCTGTTATAACTATAATATCAATGTTTCCTCCAAATATCATTATTTCGATATCTTCCATTTTATTTTTTATCGATCTTGCATTTAAATACATAACTTTTAGTGTATTCATATTTTTATTTTTGATACCAGTAATTGATTTTTTCTTTTGCTATTTTAATTTTTTGTTGATGTATGGAGCATTCATTACTTATTGCTTGCTATTGATGTTCAAAATTTTTATTTTTATTGTATTTCTTATTATAATTTCTACAATTGTTACAGATTTGTTTTTCATTTTTACAGTTCCAAAAGTTATGATTTCCTGAACAAAAAGAACATATTATTTGATTTTCTCTACAGTCCTTTATTTTGTGCCCATATCCACAACACTTATGGCAAATTAAAATATTTAGGTCTTCTTTAATTTTAATTTTATTCCAACCCAATGATATTTCTTGGTTAACTAATTTTTTAAACGTTTCATCTTCAGTTTCAACATAAATTATGTATTTCTTTGAAAATTTTGATTGTCTAATATATTTTATTTTTAATTTATCATTTGTATCTATATATCGCAATGTTCTTAATTCCTCTAAAAGCTCTTCTTCCTGGTATTCTTTTCTAAATCCAATTAATACCAATTTTGGATTTTTCAATTTTGGAACTTCTATTACATAATTTTCATTTAATTTTTCTTCAGATAATTTTCTAATTTTTTCAAGTTCATCTTTAGATTTACTTTTAATTATTATTCCGCCATTCTTTAATTCTTTCACTTCACATACTGATGCATTTACGCTCGTTGGATTTACCTTCTTCTGTACTTCATTTTTTGTTTCACGGCTATTTTGATTTTTTTTGGGTTTAATAATAAGTATTGGCACATTTTCCTTTGTGTATGATTGATTTGTATTATTTTTCAGGATATTTGAGTATAACGTACTATTATAATCAATTTTACTAGTTTCTTTTTCTTCTAATAATTTAAAAATTTGATTAATATCCTTTTCAAATTTATTTATTTTTGTATTGATTTCTATTTCTTCAAATTGTTTAAATTTTTTAATTAAATAGTCCATTTTTTTATCCATATCGTAAATTATGTTTTTAAGAAATGCATTTTCTGTTTTAAGATTTTCCAACATACTTTTTATTTCCTTATTTTTTTCCATATTATTATTATTATTGGTACATACTGAACAATTCCAGACAATTTTATTTTTCTCATATTCCAATATATCTCTCTTCTTTCTACCTGCACACTCTAAACAATTCCATTTTTTACAAGTAGAACATAATATTGCAACTGCTGATTTTGTTAATTTTTTTAGGCAATCATTACAATTTTTAGTCTCATTTAATTTATTTACATTTGAACTTTCAGCTTCGTTCCTATCCTGTGTTGAAATTTTAAATTTATTTAAATATTTATCGAATTTATCGTCCTTTGGATACTTTAAAGGTAAATATTCATCATCGGAACATATTTCACTTTCATTTTCTTTTGTATTTTTTTTGTCATTATTACAAGACACTGACAGTGACGTATTATTATTTTTTCTACGACCCATTTTTATCCATTGGCCTTGGCTTTTCTAATAAACTTCAATTTGTACTAGTTTCTTATTTATTTCTTGATACGAATATATATTTCTTTTCCAATATTTTTCTATTATTGCAGAAAGGTGATTTTTTTTTGACAGTATTTTAACCTTGTTTGATATTTAAACTGAACTAGGATCATATGCTTGATCACCGTGTGGGCGCAAAAAATGTTGATTATGTAATAAAGTATTATGTTTAAAAGAGCACTTTTTACATTCGCTAGACCTGCATTCGTGTTTTAAATGACCTGGTCTTAAACAGTTCGGGCATAATTTGTTATTTTTTATTTCTTTATACTTATCCGATAATGAAAAACCGACAAACTTCGGGCAGTGATAAATGAAATGTTGTTCTTTACACACGACGCATAAAGGAAATGCGAAGGGTTCTGTTACCGAATAAGACTGAAACTTTTGCTGATTTCCGTATACATTTTTTGAAGGTAAAATTGGTCTTTTATTATTAGGTCGATTATCCTGTCGCGTATCATTTGATTTGTCTAAATTTAGCGCTTCAAGAGTAAAGCATTTTTTCGTTAAGAAATCGATTAATTTTTGTAATGTGGGCAAAGTAGAATCATCTAATTTATTTTCCCACTCGCGTCGCCTTCTATCATCCAACTTATTTAAAATGATAGGTATTAAAAGTAAATCCCAATGTTGAACCGGTAAATTTAATTTCTCCAATGCGGCTTTATGCTGGTACACAGAGTCTAGTAACTTTCTTAGGGCAAAAGAAGATTCTTTAAATACTTCTGGTAATTTAAAAAATAAATTATTGACGTGGTGATTAACCATGGCTCGCTTATTGTCATATCTTTTTTCGATTAATTCCCAAGCTATCTTATAGTTACCGTCAGTAACCTCGAGTGGTTCAATTAATTTTAAAGCCTCGTCTTTACAACATAACTTTAAATATAAAAACTTTTCTACATCGCTAATATCCGTGCGTTTGTCGACAATTGATTTAAATATACCTTTAAAACTAAGCCATGTGTCATACGTTCCCTGAAATTGAGGTAAACCGAGGTCGGGCAACTTGGCAACATTGTTAATAGAAATATTTGGAGCGGAATTAGCGGATGCGTGCGCCGCTTGTAACTGATTTTTGACATCGTGGTTTTCTTCCGAATTTATGATTGCTTTTGCGAAACTAATGATTTCATAAAATGAATCTTCGATATTTAACCTATCTTCGATTTCCTCGGGATTTAAAAACTCTATTCTAGTCTGACATTTGTCAAATTCTGCGAAATCGTCTTCTACACTTTTTAACCGTATTTTTATTTGAATAACATTTCTGTCTGTATTTTCTTTTAAATACTTATCACTGGAATACTGCTCTCATATCTGGAGTTCTGCACCGAAGCATACCCTTCGGTTGTTGGATTCCATCCAAAGGAGAGCCGTTCGTCTAATCGGCGACCACGAGCTGACTAAGAACCTCGACAGCTTAGAACATCGAAGACAGGTTGGTGATTTGACTCTCTTCTACCGATATTTTCATGGCAAGTGTTCGACAGATATTGCCCGCTCGATTCCACCTAGAGTAATGCATAGCAGAAACACACGACGAACCACTGCCGCCCATCCCTATGTGGTTCAACTTAGTACACCCCGAACATCATTGTTTCAGAACTCTTTCATTTGGAGGACGTCATCTTTGTGGAACGGCCTTTCTGAGACCGTGTTTCCAACCGAATATAACCTCCAACGATTCAAGAAAAACGTGAATCGCTTTCTTCGCACACGCATCACTCCCAGAGCGCCTTAAAGGATTTTCCTATAGTGCTTGTGCTCGATCATAAAAAAAAAAAAAAAAAAAAAAAGCGATTTAACCTTGAGCAAACTACCTCTCTAACGTGTAATAACTCTGCGAGTTCTTCGTTCGATACTGATTCTTTTGTTTTATTGGTTTTACCCTTTTTTCGTGACATCTTTTCGATAAAATGCTATTATTTCGTTATTTCCACTCTTAGGAAATGCCAAACAAAATGTCTTCTGAGATACGTGTCGATTTAATAATGTATAAATTACGTGAAACTGCCGCGAATCGAGAAATCTTACTATTAAACGAGCAATAATAGTTATCGTGGTCGAGGATCGAGAATTTAAATTATAAATAAAATATGCACTTGTTTGCTAAACTACAAGAAGCCGAGCAATCGAAACTCGTGCTGAAATTTCGATTAGGAAAAATGGATATGAATATGAAACATGGAAAGAGCTCACCGAGATTGATGCTGTTCTTTTCATCCGGCTCGAAGGACCAAAACTATGTCGTGGATTTTCGTGTTTCTTGTAGTAGTTAAAATAACTGTATACTTTTTAAACTAAGAACATATCTTTATTTACCTTGTTACAAAGAACTGGGTAGGTATTTTTACTATAATAACAGTTTATGATCGTGAACGTGAATCGTGAATGTGGCGTCACTTCTCTCGTTGACAGACACACCATTTCTTGAAAGATAGTCTTTTCCATGGGTACCAACATACTTTAAATAAAATATGTAATACAAAACTAAAATATTACTGGTTCCATAAATGTGCACACTGTCTTAACAATGGTATAGGAATGCATACCGGACATACAGACAAACATTCATTTTTATATATTATAATATATACAGGGTGTCCGGAAAATACGTGTACTACGTTTGACGACAGACTCCTGACGTCAAAATAGGTCGATCTAAGACGACTTAGTTATATCCAAAATTGTCTCGTTTAGCCGGTAGAGGGCGTCAAAAATTTGTAAAAATATTGGTTTTTCCTAAATTACGTGAAAACCTGCTAATCGATTTTAATAATTTTTAGTATGTAGACTAATACTATAAAATGACGTTTTCTAGTAGTATAGTCACCGACTGTAAATAAGTGGAAGTGTTATAAAACATTTCTCCTCATTTTTTATATGAACGGCGTTATGACAACCCAGATATTTTTGTAGAGTGACTGGATGTATTTGAAAGCTATTTTACCTCTTAAATATTTTTCGTCGAATGAGCTGTTTTGCCAGAAGAAATATTTACAATATTTAGTATTATTAGTAATAATATTAAAATCAAATTACCTGTAACAATAATTTTTAAGTGACCTTGTTGATATGGCATTTAATAATTTGACAATTATTGACAAATTGTCACCAGTCTATAAAACTTACTCAAGTATACGATCAACATTCTTGAATTACAAGTTCATTTTACCATTAAAAATGGAAAATTATACGAACTCTGAGAAGGTTGACATGCTCCTGGTATACGGGTTTTGTCAAGGAAATGGGCGTCAGAGTGTTAGGGTTTATATGGAGAGGTTTCCTAACCGTCGAATACCAAACCACCAAACATTTGCCAATATCGAGCGTCATCTTCGGGAAACGGACAGCTTTGAGAAAAACTTTGAAGGCAGGGGTCGTATGCGAACAACTCGAACTGTGGAAACAGAATAGATGATTCTGGAAAGAGTTGAAGAAGAACCAAGTAGCAGTACCCGTCGCTTAGAACGTGAGTTACATGTTCCTAAAACGATTGTCAATGAGGTTTTAAAAAAACAGTTGTTACATCCTTATCACGTGCAAAAAGTCCAGGAACTTTTACCGACTGATACCCCCCATGCTGCTTACATTTTGTTAAATTATTAGAAAGAAAATAATTCGTGATCCAAATTTTTGTAGAACAGGTATGTTTACTGACGAGGCGTGCTTTACAAGATCTGGAATAACCAATCTGCACAACGAACATATTTATTCCGATGAAAAGCCACATGCCATTAAAGTTGCACATCATCAGCATCAATTTAAATTAAATATTTGGGCAGGTATTATTGATCGCTACCTTATTGGTCCCATTGTTATTCCAGACAGGTTAGATGGAAATATTTATTTAAATTTTTTACAAGACACATTACTAATTCTTCTGGACTTTTATTTCGGAGGGAAATGTGGTATATGCATGATGGTGCCCCGCCCGCCCCATTTTTCCGTTGCCGTTTGGTAATACTTACATCATCAATATCACAACCGATGGATTGGAAGGGGCAATGATGCACCAGTAAAATGGCCACCACGTTCTCCTGAGTTAAATATGTGTGACTTCTTTTTGTGGGGCGCTATTAAACAGAAGTTTACAAGACTCCGGTAAACACAGGCGATGATTTATTGCAGTGGATTTTAAATGCATGCAACCATTTTAATAACCCCGAGACATTAGATGGGGTCCAATATCATTTTTTAAAGAGTGTTAATAAGTGTATTCAGCAAGATGGCGGTCATTTTACACATTTGTTTTTGTTTTACTTAGTTTCTTAATTGTAAGAAAACACTTTGTTTTATTTTTATTGAATTGATTCGGCTTTTACTTGGTGGAAATCCATTATTAATTGTGTTAAATAAATGGTAAAAAAATAAAAAATAAATTATAATTTTACACTTTCCACAGATTTTTATTTTCAACTCGACATGTTCCGCAACACAGTTGCTTCTTCAAAGGAGTACTTGAAAATTGTATTTTAAAAGTTGTAACTTAGGTCTAACAATAAAAGTGCAGGTAATTTTCAGGTTGGTTAAAATAGTTGAAAAAACCAATAATAATGTTTACAGACTAATTAAAGAGATTCAAAAGAGGGGATCCATTTAAATCTAATTGATCATTCAGAAGAGTATTGTTACATATCGCGCTACACCGCGATATGTTATACGGCGCTTCGGTGAAAATAATGTATGTACAGGGTGGCCCTTTAGTGTGGCAAAGTACAATAGCTCCGTTACTATTTCAAATACATTAAAAATATTAATACAAAAGTTGAAGGGCAGTAAGTGACTTATAACGTAAAATTATTTTTAACTCTATAGGGTGGCTCAAAAAAGCGGAACAATAAAAAATGTACTTTTTTCAAATGGAACACCCTGTATATTTTTTCATTTTTAAATTCCACATAAAATTATAATTATTTTTTATTAAATACATTATTAGTCTATACTTTATAGTTTCCGAGATATTGACTCTTGAAAAGTGACATTTTTGAACTTTGACAGCTTCTAGCTTTCTAACAGTACGTCTTAGAGCAAAACGGCTTACATGTCCCTATCTTTAATTTTTATTATCTTCCCAAAAAAATCAACTTCCGGTTAAACCGGATGTTACTCGAAAGCAGGAAATATAGTTGTTCCGGTTTAACTGGAAGTTGATTTTTTTGGGAAGATAATAAAAATTGAAGATAGAGACATGTAAGCCGTTTTGCTCTAAGACGTACTGTTAGAAAGTTAGAAGCTGTCAAAGTTCAAAAATGTCACTTTTCAAGAGTCAATATCTCGGAAACTATAAAGTATAGACTTATAATGTATTTAATAAAAAATAATTATAATTCTATGTAGAATTTAAAAATGAAAAAATATACAGGGTGTTCCATTTGAAAAAAGTACATTTTTTCTTGTTCCGCTTTTTTGAGCCACCCTATAGAGTTAAAAATAATTTTACGTTATAAGTCACTTACTGCCCTTCAACTTTTGTATTAATATTTTTAATGTATTTGAAATAGTAACGGAGCTATTGTACTTTGCCACACTAAAGGGCCACCCTGTATGTTGTCGGCGTCGTCGTCGTCGTCGTCACTTTCGACATTTTCACATTTGCGATTTTTTTTCTCGGAAACGGTTAGAGTGGGACGATTGAAACTTTTTGGGTTTACAGAGGAATAGTGGGGGTACGTTGTGTCAAAATTTGGAATATACAGGGTGTGCCGGAAAAAAGTTATTAAACGTCAAAGTCGAATATTATCGGATTCTCGTTGAAATTCGATACAGTTCGTAAAAATGAGTTTTTTTGATTTAAACTTTTTCGACGCGTAGACGACCGTGGGCTACAGAACCCTATTGTTTGTAAGCGCGATCGAAAGTTTGGAAGTAATTTTTTTGATTTTTTTAAAGTCAAAATTTGGTCGAAAATGGTACCTCTTGGATCGCTAATAAGTCGAATTGGGTGCATCCAATCGACATGCGGTTTAGATAATCGGTTAGGCCATCTCAAAATCTACCTTTTTCCAATATATCGTTCTATACCTAACTGGAATGGAAATTGCCGAAAATTGTAAGAAAGTGGAAATCATAAAGTTAGGCCTGATTTTTTCACGGTTTTTATTTTTTTTCGTACTGAAAACGACTTTTGATCGAAACGTTGTAAACTTTAGCTGATAGAGCTCGTCAAATTGTATTTAATAGATATTTTTTCGTTTCTTTATCTTTAATACGGAAAAAACGGCAGCTTTTTTTTTACTATATCGACTGTAGCTTATTCAATTTTTAACAAAACCGTTTTATTTTTTTCTCAAAAAATGCGCTGATTACTTCGCCACGCCTCTACATATTCAAAATCATTAAAATATATTCGCAAAATTGAGAAAAGTCGCTTTTTTGGGTGCGGAAACAGGCAATCTTTACAAATTCTAACACCATTCACTTTTGACTAAGAGTGCCTTGATATTGATGTATCTAAATTAATTATTAATTCTAAAAATCCGGCTGTCAAAAATGGCGAAAAATGGGTGTTTTCAGCGTGACTTGCTAGAATAATAAGAACATTTCCAGATTTTAAATCGGGTGGAATATCTACCTTGAACCTTCTGCTAATTTTACTGACCAAAATATTTGCCCAAAATGTTTCAAAAATGGTTGTAATCTTGATTTTAAAGATGGCGTTTCGACATTGATAATCCGTCGCCACGTGGTAGAAGGTTATTCGACATTTCGATATTCGCGCATTTTTTTTTCGGAAACGGTTAGAGCAAAACGATTCAAACTTTCTGGACGTAGAGAGGAATAGTCGGGGCACGTTCTGGGAACAATTTCAAATATACCGGAAAAAAGTTATTAAAGTCAAAGTTAAAAAATATGTTTTTTTTCGTTGTAGGGCGATACAGGTGGCAAAAATCATTTTAATCGATTTAAACTTTTTCGACATGTAGACGACGTTGGGCTACAAAACACTGTTGTTTGCGAACGCGATCGAAAGTTGGGAAGTAATTTTTTTTGATTTTTTTAAAGTCCATGTAGGGTCATATTGGATCGTTAATAAATCGAATTGGGTGCGTCCGATATACTTTTGGTTTGGATATTCGTTTAGGTCATCTCAAATACTACTTTTTTCAAATATATTGTTCTATACCTAAACAGCATAGAAATGGTAGCAAATTATAAAAAATAAGAATTACTATTTAAGTATATATAATTTGACAGCTGTCGTATAGAACTTTGTTATTTTGGTACTGAAATTTTTTTTAATTTAGTTTTATTACCCTCGCTACGAAAAAACTAAAAAAAATTGACACTTACCTGTCAAAATCTGACAGCTGTCGTATAGAACTTTGTTATTTAGGTACAGAATTGTTTTTTAATTTCGAATTCTTACAGCTGTAATCCTAGATACAAGAAAAGCTTAAAAAAAACTTGCAATTTACCTGTCAAAATGACAGCTGTCGTATATAACTTTGTTATTCAGGAACTGAAAATTTTTTTATTTAGGATTCTTACAGCTATAAATCTCGCTACGAAAAATCTAAAAAAAAAATTTGAACTTACCTGTCAAAATTTGACAGCTGTCGTATAGAACTTTGTTATTTAGGTACTGAATTTTTTTTAAATTTCGAGTTCTTACAGCTATAATCCTAGATACAAGAAAAGCTTAAAAAAAACTTGCAATTTACCTGTCAAAATGACAGCTGTCGTATATAACTTTGTTATTTAGGAACTGAAAAATTTTTCATTTAGGATTCTTACAGCTATAAATCTCGCTACAAAAAATCTGAAAAAAATTTTTAACTTACCTGTCAAAATTTGACAGCTGTCGTATAGAACTTTGTTATTTAACTACTGAATTTTTTTTTAAAGTTTGGATTCTTACAGCTTTAATCCTAGATACAAGAAAAGCTTAAAAAAAATTGACATATACCTGTCAAAATGACAGCTGTCGTATAGAACTTTGTTATTTAGGATCTGAAAAATTTTTCACTTTAGGATTTTTACAGCGATAACCCTCGCTACGAAAAGGATAAAAAAAAACTGACTCCTACCTGTCAAAATTTGACAGCTATCGTATAAAATATTCTTATTTAGGTACCTGAAAATTTTTTAATTTCAAATTCTTACAGCTATAACCCTCGCTACGAAAAAGCTAAAAAAAATGACACTTACCTGTCAAAGTGACAGCTCTCGTATAATTAAACGAACGAACTAGAACAGTGCCGTGCCTGAAGGGCTCGGCACAATAATATTTCTACAAATTTATTAGCTGATAATTGATAGCTTCCATGTAAGAATAATTTTTTCCTTATGTTTTAATCGATTGAATACTTACATATTTTTATAGAGCAAATATGGAAAGTATATCCCACATTGCACAAAGGTGTGCGAGTTTAAAGAGCACCTATACGGCGCCGTCTCAGAAAACTACCTATCTATACGAGAAAATGGAAATTTTGCACCATTGTGTAGTTTTGGTCAGTTGTTATAATGACAATTTGGCGATATGTTTTCCCTTCACGTTCCGCAGGAAGGTGAGGCAAAAAAAGCAATGGTAAATAGAAAAAAAGAAAAGAAAAGTATTTTTTTATTGTAAATTTTTGTAAATCTTTTTAGTACTAATATTAGATGCACTCTCGGCTGACGATTAGCGATATGTACCCAATCTAGTATTATATACGTCTCTTCCGCGCGGAATCTCGACAACCCCGTTCGCCTTTTCAAAATTTTCGTCTATATAAGACATTTTCACATTTGCGATTTTTTTTCTCGGAAACGGTTAGAGTGGGACGATTAAAACTTTTTGGGTTTAGAAAGGAATAGTGGGGGTACGTTGTGTGAAAATTTCGAATATACAGGGTGTGCCGAAAAAAAGTTGTTAAACCCCAAAGTCAAAAAATATCGGTTTCTCGATGAAATTCGATACAGGTCGTAAAAATAAGTTTTCTCGATTTAAATTTTTTCGACGCGTAGACGACCGTCGGCTACAGAAGCCTATTGTTTACCAAGGTAATCGGATGTTGGGAAGTCAATTTTTTTATTTTTTTTAAATCAATGTCGGGACATGTTG
Organism: Polydrusus pterygomalis; assembly: GCA_963969555.1. Taxonomy (NCBI): domain Eukaryota; kingdom Metazoa; phylum Arthropoda; class Insecta; order Coleoptera; family Curculionidae; genus Polydrusus; species Polydrusus pterygomalis. The sequence goes on along the minus strand of OZ018381.1, from coordinate 2,118,720 downwards.
GATCGTTAATAAATCGAATTGGGTGCGTCCCACATATTTTTGATTTGGATATTCGTTTAGGTCATCTCAAATACTACTTTGGATCATAAAAAAAACTACAATAAAAAGTATTTTTTTTTTGTTTCTTTATCTTTAATAAGGCAATAATATTCTATATTGTTTTCAAAGTGGTCGGTGGCCTAGTGGTATATATTAGATTACGACTTTTGGTCACGATGATCCCGGGTTCAATTCCAGGCGCGTCTTTTTATTTTTATAATATTTCGTTATTTAGGTAGGTAGGTACTGAAAGTCTTTTAAATTTTGGATTCTTACAGCGACAATCCTCGGTACGAAAAAAATCAACTAGGTTTGTGAAGAAACTAAATTTATTTTTTAACACGAATTGAAATGTTTCAAAATTAGAGGTTGCTAACAAATGGTTTTGTCAAAAGTATAAAATGAAACGAACGAACTCCAACAGTGCCGTGCCCAAAGGGCTCGGCACAATAAAATTTTTACCAATTTATCAGCTATCTATCTAAGAATAGTTAATATCATATATTTCAGAAACGAAAAGTCGTAGCGAATCGAGCGAGACGGCATTGGAAATAGGACGTCGACCACTATACGATGCCGTCTCCAAAAACTACCTATCTATATGAAAAACCGGAAATTTTGCACCTGTTTTTTTATTTTTTAGTTTTTGTCAGTTGTTATAATTGCAATTTGGCGATATGTTTCTCCTTCACGTTCCGCAGGAAGGTGAGGTATAAAAACCAATAGTAAATAGAGAAAAGGAAAAGAACATTATTTTTTTAGTACTTATATTAGATGCACTCTCGGCTGACGATTAGCGATATGTACCCAGTCTAGTATTATATACGTCTCTTCCGCGCGGAATCTCGAAAACCCCGATAGCCTCTTGATAATTTTCGTCTATATAAGACATTTCACATTTGCGATTTTTTTTCTCGGAAACGGTTAGAGTGGGACAATTGAAACTTTTTGGGTTTAGACAGGAATAGTGGGGGTACGTTGTGTAAAAATTTCGAATATACAGGGTGTCCCGAAAAAAAGTTATTAAACCCCAAAGTCGAAAAATATCGGTTTCTCGTAGAAATTCGATACAGGTCGTAAAAATAAGTTTTCTTGATTTAAACTTTTTCGACGCGTAGACGACCGTCGGCTACAGAAGCCTATTGTTTGCCAAGGTGATCGGAAGTTGGAAAGTCAATTTTTTGATTTTTTTTTAAATCAATGTAGGGGCATCTTGGATCGTTAATAAATCGAATTGGGTGCGTCCCACATATTTTTGATTTGGAAATTCGTTTAGGTCATCTCAAATACTACTTTGTATCGAAAAAAAAACTACAATAAAAAGTATTTTTTTTGTTTCTTCATCTTTAATAAGGCAATAATATTCTATATTATTTTTAAAGTGGTCGGTGGCCTAGTGGTATATATTAGATTACGACTTTTGGTCACGATGATCCCGGGTTCAATTCCAGGCGCGTCTTTTTATTTTTTTTAATATTTCGTTATTTAAGTAGGTAGGTACTGAAAGTTTTTTAAATTTCGGATTCTTACAGCGACAATCCTCGGTACGAAAAAAACCAACTTGGGTTGTAAAGAAACTAAATTTATTTTTTAACACGAATTGAAATGTTTCAAAATTAGAGGTTGCTAACAAATGGTTTTGTCAAAAGTATAAAATGAAACGAACGAACTCCAACAGTGCCGTGCCCAAAGGGCTCGGCACAATAAAATTTTTACCAATTTATCAGCTATCTATCTAAGAATAGTTAATATCATATATTTCAGAAACGAAAAGTCGTAGCGAATCGAGCGAGACGGCATTGGAAATAGGACGTCGACCACTATACGATGCCGTCTCCAAAAACTACCTATCTATATGAAAAACCGGAAATTTTGCACCTGTTTTTTTATTTTTTAGTTTTTGTCAGTTGTTATAATTGCAATTTGGCGATATGTTTCTCCTTCACGTTCCGCAGGAAGGTGAGGTATAAAAACCAATAGTAAATAGAGAAAAGGAAAAGAACATTATTTTTTTAGTACTTATATTAGATGCACTCTCGGCTGACGATTAGCGATATGTACCCAGTCTAGTATTATATACGTCTCTTCCGCGCGGAATCTCGAAAACCCCGATAGCCTCTTGATAATTTTCGTCTATATAAGACATTTCACATTTGCGATTTTTTTTCTCGGAAACGGTTAGAGTGGGACAATTGAAACTTTTTGGGTTTAGACAGGAATAGTGGGGGTACGTTGTGTAAAAATTTCGAATATACAGGGTGTCCCGAAAAAAAGTTATTAAACCCCAAAGTCGAAAAATATCGGTTTCTCGTAGAAATTCGATACAGGTCGTAAAAATAAGTTTTCTTGATTTAAACTTTTTCGACGCGTAGACGACCGTCGGCTACAGAAGCCTATTGTTTGCCAAGGTGATCGGAAGTTGGAAAGTCAATTTTTTGATTTTTTTTTAAATCAATGTAGGGGCATCTTGGATCGTTAATAAATCGAATTGGGTGTGTCCCACATATTTTTGATTTGGAAATTCGTTTAGGTCATCTCAAATACTACTTTGTATCGAAAAAAAAACTACAATAAAAAGTATTTTTTTTGTTTCTTCATCTTTAATAAGGCAATAATATTCTATATTATTTTTAAAGTGGTCGGTGGCCTAGTGGTATATATTAGATTACGACTTTTGGTCACGATGATCCCGGGTTCAATTCCAGGCGCGTCTTTTTATTTTTTTTAATATTTCGTTATTTAAGTAGGTAGGTACTGAAAGTTTTTTAAATTTCGGATTCTTACAGCGACAATCCTCGGTACGAAAAAAACCAACTTGGGTTGTAAAGAAACTAAATTTATTTTTTTATCACGAATTGAAATGTTTCAAAATTAGAGGTTGCTAACAAATGGTTTTGTCAAAAGTATAAAATGAAACAAACGAACTACAACAGTGCCGTGCCCAAAGGGCTCGGCACAATAAAATGTTCATCAATTTATACGCTATTTATGTAAGAATAGTTAATATCATATATTTCGGTAACGAAAAGTCGTAGCGGATCGAGCGAGACGGCATTGAAAATAGGACGTCGACCACTATACGATGCCGTCTCCAAAAACTACCTATCGATCTATACGAAAAAATGGAAATTTTGCACCATTTTCTAGTTTTGGTCAGTTGTTATAATGACAATTTAGCGATATGTTTCCCCTTCACGTTCCGCAGGAAGGTGAAGCAAAAAAAGCATTAGTAAATGGAGAAAAAGAAAAGAATAGTATTTTTTTTTTGTAAATTTTTTTTAGTACTAATATTAGATGCACTCTCGGCTGACGATTAGCGATATGTACCCAGTCTAGTTAACATATCGCTTTCCGCGATATGTTATTAATCTCCTTCGCGCGGAAGAACCCCGACCACCTCTTGACAATTTCGCACTATATAGGATCGTTCGTGAGAATAATGTATGTATGTTGTCGGCGTCGTGGCAGTCGTGGCCGTCGTCTCTTTTGACATTTTCGCATTTGCGATTTTTTTCCTTGGAAACGGTTAGAGTGGGACAATTGAAACTTTTTCAGTTTAGAGAGGAATAGTAGGGGTACGTTGTGTGAAAATTTCGAATATACAGGGTGTACTGGAAAAAAGTTATTAATTTTTAAAGTCGAATAATATTGGATTCTCGTTGAAATTCGATACAGTTCGTAAAAATGAGTTTTTTTGATTTAAACTTTTTCGACGCGTCTTTTTATTTTTATAATATTTCGTTATTTAGGTAGGTAGGTACTGAAAGTCTTTTAAATTTTGGATTCTTACAGCGACAATCCTCGGTACGAAAAAAATCAACTAGGTTTGTGAAGAAACTAAATTTATTTTTTAACACGAATTGAAATGTTTCAAAATTAGAGGTTGCTAACAAATGGTTTTGTCAAAAGTATAAAATGAAACGAACGAACTCCAACAGTGCCGTGCCCAAAGGGCTCGGCACAATAAAATTTTTACCAATTTATCAGCTATCTATGTAAGAATAGTTAATATCATATATTTCAGAAACGAAAAGTCGTAGCGAATCGAGCGAGACGGCATTGGAAATAGGACGTCGACCACTATACGATGCCGTCTCCAAAAACTACCTATCTATATGAAAAACCGGAAATTTTGCACCCGTTTTTTTATTTTTTAGTTTTTGTCAGTTGTTATAATTGCAATTTGGCGATATGTTTCTCCTTCACGTTCCGCAGGAAGGTGAGGTATAAAAACCAATAGTAAATAGAGAAAAGGAAAAGAAAATTATTTTTTTAGTGCTTATATTAGATGCACTCGACGCGTGGGCTACAGAACCCTATTGTTTGTGAGCGCGATCGAAAGTTTGGAAGTAATTTTTTAAATTTTTTTTAAGTCAAAATTTGGTCGAAAATGGTACGTCTTGGATCGCCAATAAGTCGAATTGAGTGCATCCAATCGACATGCGGTTTGGATAATCGGTTAGGCCATCTCAAAATCTACCTTTTTCCAATATATCGTTCTATACCTAACTGGAATGGAAATTGCCGAAAATTGTAAGAAAGTGAAAATCATAAAGTTAGGCCTGATTTTTTCACGGTTTTTATTTTTTTTCGTACTAAAAACGACTTTTGATCGAAACGTTGTAAACTTTAGCGGATAGAGCTCGTCAAATTGTATTTAAGAAATATTTTTTCGCTTCTTTATCTTTAATACGGAAAAAACGGCAGCGTTTTTTTTACTATATCGACTGTAGCTTATTCAATTTTTAACAAAACCGTTTTATTTTTTTCTCAAAAAATGCGCTGATTACTTCTTAACACCTCTACATATCCAAAATTATTAAAATATATTCGTAAGTTTAAGAAAAATCTATTTTTTGGGTACGGAAACAGGCAATCTTTACAAATTCTAACACCATTCACTTTTGACTAAGAGTGCCTTGATATTGATGTATCTAAATTAATTATTAATTCTAAAAATCCGGCTGTCAAAAATGGCAAAAAATGGGTGTTTTGTGCTTGAGTTGCTAGACTAATAAGAACATTTCCAGATTTTAAATTGGATGGAATATCTACCTTGAACCTTCTTCTAATTTTATTGACCAATATTTTTGCCCAAAATGTTTTAGAAGTAGTTGTAATCTCGATTTTAAAGATGGCGTTCGGACATTGATAATCCGTCGCCACGTGGTAGGAGGTTGTTCGACATTTCGATATTCGCGAATTTTTTCTTCGGAAACGGTTGGAGCAAAACGATTGAAACTTTCTGGACGTAGAGAGGAATAGTCGGGGCACGTTCTAGGAACAGTTTCCAATGTACCGGAAAAAAGTTATTAAAGTCAAAGTTGAAAAATATGTTTTTTTTTCGTTCTAGCGCCATACAGGTGGCAAAAATAATTTTAATCGATTTAAACTTTTTCGACGTGTAGACGACGTTGGGCTACAAAACACTGTTGTTTGCGAACGCGATCGAAAGTTGGGAAGTAATTTTTTTGATTTTTTTAAAATCAATGTAGGGTCATATTGGATCGTTAATAAATCGAATTGGGTGCGTCCGACATACTTTTGGTTTGGATATTCGTTTAGGTCATCTCAAATACTACTTTTTTCAAATATATTGTTCTATACCTAAACAGCATAGAAATGGTCGCAAATTATGAAAAATTAGACTTAGTATTTAAGTATATATAATTTGACAGCTGTCGTATAGAACTTTGTTATTTTGGTACTGAAATTTTTTTAAATTTAGTTTTATTACAGCTTTAACCCTCGCTACGAAAAAAGTTAAAATAAATTGACACTTACCTGTCAAAATCTGACAGGTATCGTATAAAACTTTGTTATTTAGGTACTGATTTTTTTTTTAATTTCGGATTCTTACAGCTATAACCCTCGCTACAAAAAAGCTAAAAAATAATTGACAATTACCTTTCAAAATTTGACAGCTGTCGTATAAAACTTTGTTATTTAGGTACTGAATTTTTTTTTTAATTTAAGATTTTTACAGCTATAACCCTTGCTACGAAAAAGCTAAAAAAAATGACACTTACCTGCCAAAGTGACAGCTGTCGTATAATTAAACGAACGAACTAGAACAGTGCCGTGCCCGAAGGGCTCGGCACAATAATATTTCTACAAATTTATTAGCTGATAATTGATAGCTTTAATGTATATTTTTATAGACCAAATATGGAAAGTATATCCCACATTGCGAGTTTAAAGAGCACCTATAAATATCAATATCATAATATTAAATATCATATTATATCTCCGTAACGAAAAGTCGTAGCGAATCGATCGAGGCGGCATTGGAAACGGGACATAAAGCACTATACGGCGCCGTCCGAAAACTACCTATATATACAAGAAAACGGAAATTTTGCACCATTGTCTAGTTTTGGTCAGTTGTTATAATGACAAATTGGCGATATGTTTCCCCTTCACGTTCCGCAGGAAGGTGAGGCAAAAAAAGCAATAGTAAATAGAAAAAAAGGAAAGAAAAGTATTTTTTTATTGTAAATTTTTGTAAATTTTTTTTAGTACTAATATTTGATGTACTCTCGGCTGACGATTAGCGATATGTACCCAGTCTAGTTACATATCGCGCTACACAGCGATATGTTATACGGCGCTTCGGTGAAAATAATGTATGTATGTTGTCGGCGTGGCTTTTGCTATTTTCACATTTGCGATTTTTTTTCTCGGAAACTGCTAAAGTGGGACGATTGAAACTTTTTGGGTTTAGAGAGGAATAGTAGGGGTACGTTGTGTGAAAATTTCGAATATACAGGGTGTACCGGAAAAAAGTTATTAATTTTTAAACTCGAAAAATATCGGATTCTCATGTTTATTCGATACAGGCCACAAAAATTAGTTTTTTCAATTTAAACTTTTTCGACGCGTAGACGACCGTCGGCTACAGAAGCCTATTGTTTGTGAGCGCGATCAAAAGTTTGGAAATAATTTTTTTTATTTTTTAAAAGTCAAAATTTGGTCGAAAATGGTACCTCTTGGATCGCTAATAAGTCGAATTGGGTGCATCCGATGTACATTTGGTTTGGATAATCGGTTAGGCCATCTCAAAAACTACCTTTTTCCAATATATCGTTCTATACCTAACTGGAATGGAAATTGCCGAAAATTGTAAGAAAGTGGAAATCATAAAGTTAGGCCTGATTTTTTCACGGTTTTTATTTTTTTTCGTACTGAAAACGACTTTTGATCGAAACGTTGTAAACTTTAGCGGATAGAGCTTGTCAAATTGTATTTAAAAGATATTTTTTCGTTTATTTATCTTTAATACGGAAAAAACGGCATTTTTTTTTTTACTATATCGACTGTAGCTTATTCAATTTTTAACAAAACCGTTTTATTTTTTTCTCAAAAAATGCGCTGATTACTTCTCAACACCTCTACATATCCAAAATTATTAAAATATATTCGCAAAATTGAGAAAAGTCGCTTTTTTGGGTGCGGAAACAGGCAATCTTTACAAATTCTAACACCATTCACTTTTGACTAAGAGTGCCTTGATATTGATGTATCTAAATTAATTATTAATTCTAAAAATCCGGCTGTCAAAAATGGCGAAAAATGGGTGTTTTCAGCGTGACTTGCTAGACTAATAAGAATATTTCCAGATTTTAAATCGGGTGGAATATCTACCTTGAACCTTCTTCTAATTTTATTTACCAAAATATTTGCCCAAAATGTTTCAGAAATAGTTGTAATCTCGATTTAAAGATGGCGTTCCGACATTGATAATCCGTCGCCACGTGGTGGGAGGCTGTTCCACATTTAAATATTCGCGAATTCTTTTCTCGGAAACGGTTAGAGCAAAACGATTAAAATTTTCTGGATGTAGAGAGGAATAGTAGGGGTACGTCTTAGAAAAATTTTGAATATACAGGGTGTACCGGAAAAAAGTTATTAAAGTCAAAGTTGAAAAATATGTTTTTTTTTCGTTGTACGGCGATACAGGTGGCAAAAAGTATTTTAATCGATTTAAACTTTTTCGACGCGTAGACGACGTTGGGCTACAAAATACTGTTGTTTGCGAACGCGATCGAAAGTTGGGAAGTAATTTTTTTGATTTTTTAAAATCAATGTAGGGTCATATTGGATCGTTAATAAATCGAATTGGGTGCGTCCGATATACTTTTGGTTTGGATATTCGTTTAGGTCATCTCAAATACTACTTTTTCAAATATATTGGTGTATACCTAAATAGCATAGAAATGGTAGCAAATTATAAAATATAAGAACTATTTTACTATTTAAGTATATATAATTTGACAGCTGTCGTATAGAACTTTGTCATTTTGGTACTGAAAATTAGGATTATTACAGCTTTAAATATGGGACTAAGCAGGTACCTATTGAATCGTTAATAAGTCGAATTGGGTCCATCCGATCGACATTCGGTTTGGATAATCCTTTAGGCAATTATTAAAGGTGGCTAACAAATGGGTTTGTAAAAAGTATGAAATAAAATAAATGAATTGGAACAGTGCCGTGCCGGAAGGGCTCGGCAAAATAAGCTTTTAAACTAATTTATCAGCTATCAATGTAAGAATAGTTTCTTGACTTATGTTTAAATTAATTGAATACATATTTTTATAGGACAAACTTGGAAAGTATATTCCACATTGATACGTTTGCTGTGCGATTTAAAAAAAAAGCCGGTGCTGATGGGTTCAATGTTAATATCAATATCATAATATTAAATATCATATATTTTCGTAACGAAAAGTCGTAGCGAATCGAGCGAGACGGCATTGGAAACGAGACATCGAGCACAATACGATGCCGTCTTCAAAAACTACCTATCTATACAAGAAAACGGAAATTTTGCACCCGTTATTTTTATTTTTTAGTTTTTGTCAGTTGTTATAATGACAATTTGGCGATATGTTTCCCCTTCACGTTCCGCAGGAAGGTGAGGCAAAAAAAGCAATAGAAAACATAGAAAAAAGAAAGTAAGAAAAATACTTTTTAAATGCAAATTTTTAGTACTAATAATAGATGCACTCTCGGCTGACGATTAGCGATATGTACCCAGTCTAGTTACATATCGCGCAAACACGCGATATGTTATACGGCGCTTCGGCGCGAAATCACGACAATCCTGACTGCTCTTGATACTCCGCCTATATAGGCGCTTCGGTAAAAATAATGTATGTATGTTGGCGTCGTCGTCACTTTCGACATTTTCACATTTGCGATTTTTTTTCTCAGAAACGGTTAGAGTGGGACGATTGAAACTTTTTGGGTTTAGAGAGGAATAGTGGGGGTACGTTGTGTAAAAATTTCGAATATACAGGGTGTACGGGAAAAAAGTTATTAATTTTTAAAGTCGAAAAATATCGGATTTTCGTTGAAATTCGATACAGGCCACAAAAATTAGTTTTTTCGATTTAAACTTTTTCGACGCGTAGACGACCGTGGGCTACAGAACCCTATTGTTTGTGAGCGCGATCGAAAGTTTGGAAGTAATTTTTTTGAATTTTTCAATGTCAAAATTTGGTCGAAAATGGTACCTTTTGGATCGCTAATAAGTCGAATTGGGTGCATCCAATCGACATGCGGTTTGGATAATCGGTTAGGCCATCTCAAAATCTACCTTTTTCCAATATATCGTTCTATACCTAACTGGAATGGAAATTGCCGAAAATGGTAAGAAACTGGAAACCACAGTGTAAGGCGTGATTTTTTCCTCCGTTTTTATTCCGTTTATTTTTTTTCGTACGGAAAACGACTTTTGATTGAAACGTTGTATACTTTAGCGGATAGAGCCGTCAAATTGTATTTAAGAGATATTTTTTCGTTTTTTTATCTTTAATACGGAAAAAACGGCAGCTTATGAACTTTTTCCCGTAATTTCTGTTGGCGTTGCACTGGTTTGCTTAAATAATTCTGCAAGTGTCTATAATATATAACATTTTGAATTTTTTCTTGGTACACTATATCAACGGATAAAGAAGCTTTAATTTGTATTATAAGCGATCTTTGGGAAAACATATTTTGTGGCTCAAAAAAATTAATTTATGATTTTTTTATAGGTTCCTTCACCAGAGGTTTTACTATATCGACTGTAGCTTATTCAATTTTTAACAAAACCGTTTTATTTTTTTCTCAAAATATGCGCTGATTACTTCTCAATATTCCTGCATGTCCAAACTTATCAAAATATATTCGCAAATTTGAGCAAAGTTGCTTTTTTGGGTGCGGAAACAGTCACAATTTTCAAATTCTAACACCATTCGATTTAGAAAAAGTTGGCCATGGTTTTACCACGTGCGTTTTCCTGAACTTTAACTTTTATACCATCTGTCAAAAATAGGTGAAAAATGCGATTTCCAAATTGATTTTTTAGAGGAATAAGACCATTTAGACTACGTCTTTTGTGGGAAATACCTACCTTGAACCTTTATCTTTTTCGTTTGACCAAAAATAAGGGGGAAAATATCGCATTTATCCCGTACTTGTAATAATAAAAATGGCTTGCAGGAGGCATATTAACTTAAGTTTTTATAGTTTTTATAATATTTGGACAGTATTTAATGTATGAAACACCTGTCTTGGACCTTTTTCTTTGCGGTTGACCAAAAATAATTGAAAAAAGTGTATTATTTGTGTGTATCTTCAATACTCAACGTTCTATGTAATATCGAATACGTCATTAATATCCTATTTACCACAAATCACTCTCTAAGCTTCGGTAGCGTAGTAGTAGAGGCTGTTGATTTTGGAGACGAAGGTCGAGGGTTCAAACCCCAGTGTTTTTTTTTCTTTTTTTTTTTAATTTTTTTTTTAATGTCGTTATTTACGTACTGAAAATTTTTTAAATTTTGGATTCTTACAGCTATAATAATCTATACGAAAAAGCTAAAAAAAAATTACACTTACCTGTCAAAATCTGACAGCTGTAGTAAAGAACTTTGTTATTTAGGTACTGAAATTTTTTTAAATTTCGGATTCTTACAGCTATAATCCTAGATACAAGAAAAGCTTAAAAAAAACTTGATATTTACCTGTCAAAATGACAGCTGTCGTATAGAACTTTGTTATTTAGGAACTGAGAAATTTTTTAATTTAGGATTCTTACAGCTATAACCCTCGTTACAAAAAATCTAAAAAAAAATTGACACTTACCTGTCAAAATTTGACAGCTATCGTATAAAACTGTGTTATTTAGGTACTGACAAATTTTTAAATTTAGGATTCTTACAGCTATAACCCTCGTTACAAAAAATCTAAAAAAAAAATTGACACTTACCTGTCAAAATTTGACAGCTATCGTATAGAACTTTGTTATTTAGGGACCTGATAATTTTATAATTTCGGACTCTTACAGCTATAACTCTCGCTACGAAAAAGCTAAAAAAAAATTACACTTAACTGTCAAAATTTGACAGCTATCGTATAGAACTTTGTTATTTAGGTACTGAACATTTTTTCAATTTGGGATTCTTACAGCTATAATCCTCGTTACGAAAAAACTTTAAAAAAATTGACACTTACCTGTCAAAATTTGACAGCTGTCGTATGGAACTTTGTTATTTAATCACTAAAAATTTTTTAAATTTCGGATTTGTACAGCTATAATCCTCTATATGAAAAAAGATTAAAAAAATTTACACCCGCCTGTCATAATTTGACAGCTGTCGTATAGAACTTTGTTATTTGGGTACTGAAAAATTTTTTAATTTAGGATTATTACAGCTATAACCCTCGCTACAAAAAAGCTAAAAAATAATTGACAATTACCTTTCAAAATTTGACAGCTGTCGTATAAAACTTTGTTATTTAGGTACTGAATTTTTTTTTAATTTAAGATTTTTACAGCTATAACGCTTGCAACGAAAAAGCTAAAAAAAATGACACTTACCTGTCAAAGTAACAGCTGTCGTATTATTAAACGAACGAACTAGAACAGTGCCGTGCCCGAAGGGCTCGGCACAATAATATTTCTACAAATTTATTAGCTGATAATTGATAGCTTTAATGTATATTTTTATAGAGCAAATATGGAAACTATATCCCACATTGCGAGTTTAAAGAGCACCTATAAATATCAACATCATAATATTAAATATCATATATCTCCGTAACGAAAAGTCGTAGCGAATCGAGCGAGGCGGCATTGGAAATGGGACGTTGAGCACTATACGGCGCCGTCTCCGAAAACTACCTATCTATACGAGAAAACGGGAATTTTGCACCATTGTCTAGTTTTGGTCAGTTGTTATAATGACAAATTGGCGCAGGAAGGTGAGGCAAAAAAAGCAACAATGTATATAACTAATAAGTAGCATCTTTATGAGATCTTCACTTTAAGTTCTTAGAAATTTTTTGTAGGTCTTATAGTTTTTGAGATATGGAATTAAAAGTGGTTTTCATGTATTTGCCAATATCTCGAAACTGATAGAACTTAGATAGAAACTCTTTAAATAAAAAAGTTGCCTTTTTCTATTGTCCAGATAAAACATTATATTAATTTTTGTTCCAAAGGCGGTAATAAGGGACGTATTGAGGAAACTGTGAAAACCGACCAAAAAATCCGAGTTTTCTGGATATTTTTGTAAAAATTCATAGAATTGTTAATTATCATATTTTCTTCGCTATTTTCGGGTTTTACGTTATTTTTGATGGAAATGTACCGAAAAATTGACTTATTTGCGAATTTTAAATTTTGGCATTTTTTCCATGTATATGCTCAGGAAAATGCTATGAAATCCATAAAAGACCATTTTCCTCGGAAACTGAAAGAGATACGGCAACAATGTATATAACTAATAAGTAGCATCCTTAAGAGATCTTTACTTTAAGTTCTTAGAAATTTTTTGTAGGTCTTATAGTTTTTGAGATATGGAATTAAAAGTGGTATATATTAGCCAATATCTCGAAAGCTTAGATAGAACCTCTTCAAATAAAAAAGTTGCCTTTTTCTATGGTCCAGATAAAAGGTTATATTGATTTCTATTCTAAAAGCGATAATAAGGGACGTATTGGCTCGGCACAATAATATTTCTACAAATTTATTAGCTGATAATTGATAGCTTCCATGTAAGAATAATTTTTTGCTTATGTTTTAATCGATTGAATACTTACATATTTTTATAGAGCAAATATGGAAAGTACATCCCACATTGCACAAAGGTGTGCGAGTTTAAAGAGCACCTAAACGGCGCCGTCTCAGAAAACTACCTATCTATACGAGAAAACGGAAATTTTGCACCATTGTGTAGTTTTGGTCAGTTGTTATAATGACAATTTGGCGATATGTTTTCCCTTCACGTTCCGCAGGAAGGTGAGGCAAAAAAAGCAATAGTAAATAGAAAAAAAGAAAAGAAAAGTATTTTTTTATTGTAAATTTTTGTAAATCTTTTTAGTACTAATATTAGATGCACTCTCGGCTGACGATTAGCGATATGTACCCAGTCTAGTTACATATCGCGCTACACCGCGATATGTTATACGGCGCTTCGGTAAAAATAATGTATGTATGTTGTCGGCGTGGCTTTTGCTATTTTCACATTTGCGATTTTTTTTCTCGGAAACTGCTAAAGTGGGACGATTGAAACGTTTTGGGTTTAGAGAGGAATAGTGGGGGTACGTTGTGTGAAAATTTCGAATATACAGGGTGTACCGGAAAAAAGTTATTAATTTTTAAAATCGAAAAATATCGGATTCTCATGTTTATTCGATACAAGCCACAAAAATTAGTTTTTTCGATTTAAACTTTTTCGACGTGTAGACGACCGTCGGCTACAGAAGCCTATTGTTTGTGAGCGCGATCGAAAGTTTGGAAATAATTTTTTTTATTTTTTAAAAGTCAAAATTTGGTCCAAAATGGTACCTCTTGGATCGCTAATAAGTCGAATTGGGTGCATCCGATGTACATTCGGTTTGGATAATCGGTTAGGCCATCTCAAAAACTACCTTTTTCCAATACATTGTTCTATACCTAACTGGAATGGAAATTGCCGAAAATTGTAAGAAAGTGGAAATCATAAAGTTAGGCCTGATTTTTTCACGGTTTTTATTTTTTTTCGTACTGAAAACGACTTTTGATCGAAACGTTGTAAACTTTAGCGGATAGAGCTTGTCAAATTGTATTTAAAAGATATTTTTTCGTTTATTTATCTTTAATACGGAAAAAACGGCAGCTTTTTTTTTACTATATCGACTGTAGCTTATTCAATTTTTAACAAAACCGTTTTATTTTTTTCTCAAAAAATGCGCTGATTACTTCTCAACACCTCTACATATCCAAAATTATTAAAATATATTCGCAAAATTGAGAAAAGTCGCTTTTTTGGGTGCGGAAACAGGCAATCTTTACAAATTCTAACACCATTCACTTTTGACTAAGAGTGCCTTGATATTGATGTATCTAAATTAATTATTAATTCTCAAAATCCGGCTGTCAAAAATGGCGAAAAATGGGTGTTTTCAGCGTGACTTGCTAGAATAATAAGAACATTTCCAGATTTTAAATCGGGTGGAATATCTACCTTGAACCTTCTGCTAATTTTACTGACCAAAATATTTGCCCAAAATGTTTCAGAAATGGTTGTAATCTCGATTTTAAAGATGGCGTTTCGACATTGATAATCCGTCGCCACGTGGTAGAAGGTTATTCGACATTTCGATATTTGCGATTTTTTTTTTCGGAAACGGTTAGAGCAAAACGATTCAAACTTTCTGGACGTAGAGAGGAATAGTCGGGGCACGTTCTGGGAACAATTTCAAATATACAGGGTGTACCGGAAAAAAGTTATTAAAGTCAAAGTTAAAAAATATGTTTTTTTTTCGTTGTAGGGCGATACAGGTGGCAAAAATCATTTTAATCGGTTTAAACTGTTTCGACATGTAGACGACGTTGGGCTACAAAACACTGTTGTTTGCGAACGCGATCGAAAGTTGGGAAGTAATTTTTTTGATTTTTTTAAAATCAATGTAGGGTCATATTGGATCGTTAATAAATCGAATTGGGTGCGTCCGATATAATTTTGGTTTAGATATTCGTTTAGGTCATCTCAAATACTACTTTTTTCAAATATATTGTTCTATACCTAAACAGCATAGAAATGGTAGCAAATTATAAAAAATAAGAATTACTATTTAAGTATATATAATTTGACAGCTGTCGTATAGAACTTTGTTATTTTGGTACTGAAAATTTTTTAAATTTAGTTTTATTACAGCTTTAACCCTCGCTACGAAAAAAGTTAAAATAAATTGACACTTACCTGTCAAAATCTGACAGGTATCGTATAAAACTTTGTTATCTAGGTACTGATTTTTTTTAAAATTTAAGATTCTTACAGCTATAACCGTCGCTACGAAAAAGCTAAAAAAAAATTGACACTTACCTGTCAAAATCTGACAGCTGTCGTATAAAACTTTGTTATTTAGGTACTGAATTTTTTTTAAATTTCGAATTCTTACAGCTATAATCCTAGATACAAGAAAAGCTTAAAAAAAACTTGCAATTTACCTGTCAAAATGACAGCTGTCGTATATAACTTTGTTATTTAGGAACTGAAAATTTTTTCATTTAGGATTCTTACAGCTATAAATCTTGCTACGAAAAATCTAAAAAAAAAATTTTAACTTACCTGTCAAAATTTGACAGCTGTCGTATAGAACTTTGTTATTTAACTACTGAATTTTTTTTAAATTTTGGATTCCTACAGCTTTAATCCTAGATACAAGAAAAGCTTAAAAAAAAATGACATTTACCTGTCAAAATGACAGCTGTCGTATAGAACTTTGTAATTTAGAAACTGAAATATTTTTAAATTTAGGATTCTTATAGCTGTAACTCTCGCTACGAAAAAACAAAAAAAAATTGAAACTTACCTGTCAAAGTCTGAAAGCTGTCGTATAGAACTTTGTTATTTAGGATCTGAAAAAATTTTCACTTTAGGATTTTTACAGCGATAACCCTCGCTACGAAAAGGATAAAAAAAAACTGACTCCTACCTGTCAAAATTTGACAGCTATCGTATAAAACATTCTTATTTAGGTACCTGAAAATTTTTTAATTTCGAATTCTTACAGCTATAACCCTCGCTACGAAAAAGCTAAAAAAAATTACACTTACCTGTCAAAGTGACAGCTCTCGTATAATTAAACGAACGAACTAGAACAGTGCCGTACCCGAAGGGCTCGGCACAATATTAGCTGATAATTGATAGCTTCCATGTAAGAATAATTTTTTGCT
The DNA here is from genome assembly GCA_963969555.1 of Polydrusus pterygomalis. NCBI lineage: Eukaryota > Metazoa > Arthropoda > Insecta > Coleoptera > Curculionidae > Polydrusus > Polydrusus pterygomalis. The sequence goes on along the minus strand of OZ018381.1, from coordinate 2,102,468 downwards.
TATGTTTTAATCGATTGAATACTTACATATTTTTATAGAGCAAATATGGAAAGTATATCCCACATTGCACAAAGGTGTGCGAGTTTAAAGAGCACCTATACGGCGCCGTCTCAGAAAACTACCTATCTATACGAGAAAACGGAAATTTTGCACCATTGTGTATTTTGGTCAGTTGTTATAATGACAATTTGGCGATATGTCTTCCCTTCACGTTCCGCAGGAAGGTGAGGCAAAAAAACCAATAGTAAATAGAAAAAAAGAAAAGAAAAGTATTTTTTTATTGTAAATTTTTGTAAATCTTTTTAGTACTAATATTAGATGCACTCTCGGCTGACGATTAGCGATATGTACCCAGTCTAGTTACATATCGCGCAAACACGCGATATGTTATACGGCGCTTCGGCGCGAAATCACGACAATCCTGACTGCTCTTGATACTCTGCCTATATAGGCGCTTCGGTGAAAATAATGTATGTATGTTGTCGCCGCCGTCGTGGCAGTCGTGGCCGTCGTCTTTTTCGACATTTTCACATTTGCGATTTTTTTTCTCAGAAACGGTTAGAGTGGGACGATTGAAACTTTTTGGGTTTAGAGAGGAATAGTGGGGGTACGTTGTGTAAAAATTTCGAATATACAGGGTGTACGGGAAAAAAGTTATTAATTTTTAAAGTCGAAAAATATCGGATTTTCGTTGAAATTCGATACAGGCGACAAAAATTAGTTTTTTCGATTTAAACTTTTTCGACGCGTAAACGACCGTGGGCTACAAAACCCTATTGTTTGTGAGCGCGATCGAAAGTTTGGAAGTGATTTTTTTGAATTTTTCAAAGTCAAAATTTGGTCGAAAATGGTACCTCTTGGATCGCTAATAAGTCGAATTGGGTGCATCCAATCGACATGCGGTTTGGATAATCGGTTAGGCCATCTCAAAATCTACCTTTTTCCAATATATCGTTCTATACCTAACTGGAATGGAAATTGCCGAAAATGGTAAGAAACTGGAAACCACAGTGTAAGGCGTGATTTTTTTTCTCCGTTTTTATTCCGTTTATTTTTTTTCGTACGGAAAACGACTTTTGATTGAAACGTTGTATACCATCTGTCAAAAATAGGTGAAAAATGCGATTTCCAAATTGATTTTTTAGAGGAATAAGACCATTTAGATTACGTCTTTTGTGGGAAATACCTACCTTGAACCTTTATCTTTTTCGTTTGACCAAAAATAAGGGGGAAAATATCGCATTTATCCCGTACTTGTAATAATAAAAATGGCTTGCAGGAGGCATATTAACTTCAATTTTTATAGTTTTAATAATATTTGGGGAGTATTTAATGTATGAAACACCTGTCTTGGACCTTTTTCTTTGCGGTTGACCAAAAATAATTGAAAAAAGTGTATTATTTGTGTGTATCTTCAATACTCAACGTTCTATGTAATATCGAATACGTCATTAATATCCTATTTACCACAAATCCATCTATAAGCTTCGGTGGCGTACTACTAAAGACTGTTGATTTTGGAGACGAAGGTCGAGGGTTCAAACCCCAGTGTTTTTGTTTCTTTTTTTTTTAATTTTTTTTTTAATGTCGTTATTTACGTACTGAAAATTTTTTAAATTTTGGATTCTTACAGCTATAATAATCTATACGAAAAAGCTAAAAAAAAATTACACTTACCTGTCAAAATCTGACAGCTGTAGTAAAGAACTTAGTTATTTAGGTACTGAAATTTTTTTAAATTTCGGATTCTTACAGCTATAATCCTAGATACAAGAAAAGCTTAAAAAAAACTTGATATTTACCTGTCAAAATGACAGCTGTCGTATAGAACTTTGTTATTTAGGAACTGAGAAATTTTTTAATTTAGGATTCTTACAGCTATAACCCTCGTTACAAAAAATCTAAAAAAAATCTAAAAAAAATTGACACTTACCTGTCAAAATTTGACAGCTATCGTATAAAACTGTGTTATTTAGGTACTGACAAATTTTTAAATTTAGGACTCTTACAGCTATAACCCTCGTTACAAAAAATCTAAAAAAAAAATTGACACTTACCTGTCAAAATTTGACAGCTATCGTATAGAACTTTGTTATTTAGGGACCTGATAATTTTATAATCTCGGACTCTTACAGCTATAACTCTCGCTACGAAAAAGCTAAAAAAAAATTGACACTTAACTGTCAAAATTTGACAGCTATCGTATAGAACTTTGTTATTTAGGTACTGAAAATTTTTTCAATTTGGGATTCTTACAGCTATAATCCTCGTTACGAAAAAACTTTTAAAAAATTGACACTTACCTGTCAAAATTTGACAGCTGTCGTATGGAACTTTGTTATTTAATCACTGAAAAATTTTTAAATTTCGGATTTGTACAGCTATAATCCTCTATATGAAAAAAGATTAAAAAAATTTACACCCGCCTGTCATAATTTGACAGCTGTCGTATAGAACTTTGTTATTTGGGTACTGAAAAATTTTTTAATTTAGGATTATTACAGCTTTAACCCTCGCTATGAAAAAAGTTTAAATAAATTGACACTTACCTGTCAAAATTTGACAGCTGTCGTATAAAAGTTTGTTATTTAGGTACTAAAAAATTTTTAAATTTCGGATTCGTATAGCTATAATCCTCTATATGAAAAAAGCTTAAAAAAATTTACACCCGCCTGTCATAATTTGACAGCTGTAGTATAGAACTTTGTTATTTAGGTAGGTATTGATTTTTTTTAAATTTCAGATTCTTACAGCTATAACCCTCGCTACGAAAAAGCTAAAAAAAAATTACACTTACCTGTCAAAATTTGACAGCTGTCGTAAAAAACTTTTTTATTTAGGTACCTGAAAATTTTTTAATTTCGAATTCTTACAGCTATAACCCTCGCTACGAAAAAGCTAAAAAAAATGACACTTACCTGTCAAAGTGACAGCTCTCGTATAATTAAACGAACGAACTAGAACAGTGCCGTGCCCGAAGGGCTCGGCACAATAATATTTCTATAAATTTATTAGCTGATAATTGATAGCTTCCATGTAAGAATAATTTTTTCCTTATGTTTTAATCGATTGAATACTTACATATTTTTATAGAGCAAATATGGAAAGTATATCCCACATTGCACAAAGGTGTGCGAGTTTAAAGAGCACCTATACGGCGCCGTCTCAGAAAACTACCTATCTATACGAGAAAACGGAAATTTTGCAGCATTGTGTAGTTTTGGTCAGTTGTTATAATGACAATTTGGCGATATGTTTTTCCTTCACGTTCCGCAGGAAGGTGAGGTAAAAAAAGCAATAGTAAATAGAAAAAAAGAAAAGAAAAGTATTTTCTTATTGTAAATTTTTGTAAATCTTTTTGGTACTAATATTAGATGCACTCTCGGCTGACGATTAGCGATATGTACCCAGTCTAGTTAACATATCGCTTTCCGCGATATGTTATTCGTCGCCTTCACGCGGAATCACGGCAACCCCGATTGACTCCTTAAAATTTTGCACTATATCGTCTGCTTCATTTGGAATATGTGCGTATGTTGTCGGCGTCGCCGTCAGTTTCGACATTTTCACATTTGCGATTTTTTTTCTCGGAAACTGTTAGAGTGGGACGATTGAAACTTTTTGGGTTTAGAGAGGAATAGTGGGGGTACGTTGTGTGAAAATTTCTAATATACAGGGTGTGCCGGAAAAAAGTTATTAATTTTTAAAGTCGATAATTATCGGAATCTCGTTGAAATTCGATACAGTTCCTAAAAATGAGTTTTTTTGATTTAAACTTTTTCGACGCGTAGACGTCCGTGGGCTACAGAACCCTATTGTTTGTGAGCGCGATCAAAAGTTTGGAAGTAATTTTTTTGATTTTTTTAAAGTCAAAATTTGGTCGAAAATGGTACCTCTTGGATCGCTAATAAGTCAAATTGGGTGCATCCAATCGACATTCGGTTTGGATAATCGGTTAGGCCATCTCAAAATCTACCTTTTTCCAATATATCGTTCTATACCTAACTGGAATGGAAATTGCCGAAAATGGTAAGAAACTGGAAACCACAGTGTAAGGCGTGATTTTTTTCTCCGTTTTTATTCCGTTTATTTTTTTTCGTACGGAAAACGACTTTTGATTGAAACGTTGTATACTTTAGCGGATAGAGCCGTCAAATTGTATTTAAGAGATATTTTTTCGTTTTTTTATCTTTAATACGGAAAAAACGGCAGCTTATGAACTTTTTCCCGTAATTTCTGTTGGCGTTGCACTGGTTTGCTTAAATAATTCTGCAAGTGTCTATAATATATAACATTTTGAATTTTTTCTTGGTACACTATATCAACGGATAAAGAAGCTTTAATTTGTATTATAAGCGATCTTTGGGAAAACATATTTTGTGGCTCAAAAAAATTAATTTATGATTTTTTTATAGGTTCCTTCACCAGAGGTTTTACTATATCGACTGTAGCTTATTCAATTTTTAACAAAACCGTTTTATTTTTTTCTCAAAATATGCGCTGATTACTTCTCAATATTCCTGCATGTCCAAACTTATCAAAATATATTCGCAAATTTGAGCAAAGTTGCTTTTTTGGGTGCGGAAACAGGCACAATTTTCAAATTCTAACACCATTCGATTTAGAAAAAGTTGGCCATGGTTTTACCACGTGCGTGTTCCTGAACTTTAACTTTTATACCATCTGTCAAAAATAGGTGAAAAATGCGATTTCCAAATTGATTTTTTAGAGGAATAAGACCATTTAGATTACGTCTTTTGTGGGAAATACCTACCTTGAACCTTTATCTTTTTCGTTTGACCAAAAATAAGGGGGAAAATATCGCATTTATCCCGTACTTGTAATAATAAAAATGGCTTGCAGGAGGCATATTACCTTCAATTTTTATAGTTTTTATAATATTTGGAGAGAATTTAATGTATGAAACACCTGTCTTGGACCTTTTTCTTTGCGGTTGACCAAAAATAATTGAAAAAAGTGTATTATTTGTGTGTATCTTTAATACTCAACGTTCTATGTAATATCGAATACGTCATTAATATCCTATTTACCACAAATTACTCTCTAAGCTTCGGTAGCGTAGTAGTAGAGGCTGTTGATTTTGGAGACGAAGGTCGAGGGTTCAAACCCCAGTGCTTTTTTTTCTTTTTTTTTAAATTTTTTTTTTAAGGTCGTTATTTACGTACTGAAAATTTTTTAAATTTTGGATTCTTACAGCTATAATAATCTATACGAAAAAGCTAAAAAAAAATTACACTTACCTGTCAAAATCTGACAGCTGTAGTAAAGAACTTTGTTATTTAGGTACTGAAATTTTTTTAAATTTCGGATTCTTACAGCTATAATCCTAGATACAAGAAAAGCTTAAAAAAAACTTGATATTTACCTGTCAAAATGACAGCTGTCGTATAGAACTTTGTTATTTAGGAACTGAGAAATTTTTTAATTTAGGATTCTTACAGCTATAACCCTCGTTACAAAAAATCTAAAAAAAAATGACACTTACCTGTCAAAATTTGACAGCTATCATATAAAACTGTGTCATTTAGGTACTGACAAATTTTTAAATTTAGGATTCTTACAGCTATAACCCTCGTTACAAAAAATCTAAAAAAAAAATTGACACTTACCTGTCAAAATTTGACAGCTATCGTATAGAACTTTGTTATTTAGGGACCTGATAATTTTATAATTTCGGACTCTTACAGCTATAACTCTCGCTACGAAAAAGCTAAAAAAAAATTGACACTTAACTGTCAAAATTTGATAGCTATCGTATAGAACTTTGTTATTTAGGTACTGAAAATTTTTTCAATTTGGGATTCTTACAGCTATAATCCTCGTTACGAAAAAACTTTAAAAAAATTGACACTTACCTGTCAAAATTTGACAGCTGTCGTATGGAACTTTGTTATTTAATCACTGAAAATTTTTTAAATTTCGGATTTGTACAGCTATAATCCTCTATATGAAAAAAGATTAAAAAAATTTACACCCGCCTGTCATAATTTGACAGCTGTCGTATAGAACTTTGTTATTTGGGTACTGAAATTTTTTTAAATTTAGGATTATTACAGCTATAACCCTCGCTACAAAAAAGCTAAAAAATAATTGACAATTACCTTTCAAAATTTGACAGCTGTCGTATAAAACTTTGTTATTTAGGTACTGAATTTTTTTTTAATTTAAGATTTTTACAGTTATAACCCTTGCAACGAAAAAGCTAAAAAAAAATGACACTTACCTGTCAAAGTAACAGCTGTCGTATTATTAAACGAACGAACTAGAACAGTGCCGTGCCCGAAGGGCTCGGCACAATAATATTTCTACAAATTTATTAGCTGATAATTGATAGCTTTAATGTATATTTTTATAGAGCAAATATGGAAAGTATATCCCACATTGCGAGTTTAAAGAGCATCTATAAATATCAATATCATAATATTAAATATCATATATCTCCGTAACGAAAAGTCGTAGCGAATCGAGCGAGGCGGCATTGGAAATGGGACGTTGAGCACTATACGGCGCCGTCTCCGAAAACTACCTATCTATACGAGAAAACGGAAATTTTGCACCATTGTCTAGTTTTGGTCAGTTGTTATAATGACAAGTTGGCGCAGGAAGGTGAGGCAAAAAAAGCAACAATGTATATAACTAATAAATAGCATCTTTATGAGATCTTCACTTTAAGTTCTTAGAAATTTTTTGTAGGTCTTATAGTTTTTGAGATATGGAATTAAAAGTGGTTTTCATGTATTTGCCAATATCTCGAAACTGATAGAACTTAGATAGAAACTCTTTAAATAAAAAAGTTGCCTTTTTCTATTGTCCAGATAAAACGTTATATTAATTTTTGGTCCAAAGGCGGTAATAAGGGACGTATTGAGGAAACTGTGAAAACCGACCAAAAAATCCGAGTTTTCTGGATTTTTTTTTAAAATTCATAGAATTGTTATTTATCATATTTTCTTCGCTACTTTCGGGTTTTACGTTATTTTTGATGGAAATGTACCGAAAAATTGACTTATTTGCGAATTTTAAATTTTGGCATTTTTTCCATGTATGCTCAGGAAAATGCTATGAAATCCATAAAAGACCATTTTCCTCGGAAACTGAAAGAGATACGGCAACAATGTATATAACTAATAAGTAGCATCCTTAAGAGATCTTTACTATAAGTTCTTAGAAATTTTTTGTACGTCTTATAGTTTTTGAGATATGGAATTGAAAGTGGTTTTCATATATTAGCCAATATCTCGAAACTGATAAAGCTTAGATAGAAACTCTTCAAATAAAAAAGTTGCCTTTTTCTATGGTCCAGATAAAAGGTTATATTGATTTCTATTCTAAAAGCGATAATAAGGGACGTATTGGCTCGGCACAATAATATTTCTACAAATTTATTAGCTGATAATTGATAGCTTCCATGTAAGAATAATTTTTTGCTTATGTTTTAATAGATTGAATACTTACATATTTTTATAGAGCAAATATGGAAAGTATATCCCACATTGCACACAGGGGTGTGAGCTTAAAGAGCACCTATACGGTCTCAGAAAACTACCTATCTATACGAGAAAACGGAAATTTTGCACCATTGTGTAGTTTTGGTCAGTTGTTATAATGACAATTTGGCGATATGTTTTCCCTTCACGTTCCGCAGGAAGGTGAGGCAAAAAAAGCAATAGTAAATAGAAAAAAAGAAAAGAAAAGTATTTTTTTATTGTAAATTTTTGTAAATCTTTTTAGTACTAATATTAGATGCACTCTCGGCTGACGATTAGCGATATATTAGATTACGACTTTTGGTCACGATGATTCCGGGTTCAATTCCAGGCGCGTCTTTTTATTTTTTTTAATATTTCGTTATTTAGGTAGGTAGGTACTGAAAGTCTTTTAAATTTTGGATTCTTACAGCGACAATCCTCGGTACGAAAAAAATCAACTAGGTTTGTGAAGAAACTAAATTTATTTTTTATCACGAATTGAAATGTTTCAAAATTAGAGGTTGCTAACAAATGGTTTTGTCAAAAGTATAAAATGAAACGAATGAACTCCAACAGTGCCGTGCCCAAAGGGCTCGGCACAATAAAATTTTCACCAATTTATCAGCTATCTATGTAAGAATAGTTAATATTATATATTTCAGTAACGAAAAGTCGTAGCGAATCGAATGAGACGGCATTGGAAATAGGACGTCGACCACTATACGATGCCGTCTCCAAAAACTACCTATCTATACGAGAAACCGGAAATTTTGCACCCGTTTTTTTATTTTTTAGTTTTTGTCAGTTGTTATAATGACAATTTGGCGATATGTTTCTCCTTCACGTTCCGCAGGAAGGTGAGGTATAAAAAGCAATAGTAAATAGAGAAAAGGAAAAGAAAATGATTTTTTTAGTACTAATATTAGATGCACTCTCGGCTGACGATTAGCGATATGTACCCAGTCTAGTATTATATACGTCTCTTCCGCGCGGAATCTCGAAAACCCCGATCAGCTCTTGAACAATTTCGTCTATGTAAGACATTTTCACAGTTGCGATTTTTTTTTCTCGGAAACGGTTAGAGTGGGACGATTGAAACTTTTAGGGTTTAGATAGGAATAGTGGGGGTACATTGTGTAAAAATTTCGAATATACAGGGTGTGCCGAAAAAAAGTTATTAATTTTTAAAGTGGAGAAATATCGGGATCTCGTTGGCATTCGACACAGGTCGTAAAAATGAGTTTTTTTTATTTAAACTTTTTCGGCGCATAGACGACCGTCGGCTACAGAAGCCTATTGTTTGCCAAGGCGATCGGAAGTTGGGAAGTCAATTTTCTGATTTTTTTTAAATCAATGTAGGGGCATGTTGGATCGATAATAAATCGAATTGCGTGCGTCCCACATATTTTTGGTTTAGAGATTCGCTTAGGTCATCTCAAATACTACTTTTTTCAAATATATTGTTCTAATTGACACTTACCTGTCAAAATTTGACAGCTATGGTATAAAACTTTGTTATTTAGGAACTGAAAAAATTTTCAATTTAGGATTCTTACAGTAGTAACTCTCGCTACGAAAAAGCTAAAAAAAAATTGAAACTTACCCGTCAAAATCTGACAGCTGTCGTATAAAACTTTGTTATTTAGATACTGAAATTTTTTTAAATTTCGGATTCTTACATCTATAATGCAAGATACAAGAAAAGCTTTAAAAAAAAATTACAGTTACCTGTCAAAATGACAGCTGTCGTATAAAACTTTTAAAGAGCACCTATATGGCGCCGTCTCAGAAAACTACCTATCTATACGAGAAAACGGAAATTTTGCATCATTGTGTAGTTTTGGTCAGTTGTTATAATGACAATTTGGCGATATGTTTCCCCTTCACGTTCCGCAGGAAGGTGAGGCAAAAAAAGCAATAGAAAACATAGAAAAAAGAAACTAAGAAAAATACTTTTTAAATACAAATTTTTAGTACTAATAATAGATGCACTCTCGGCTGACGATTAGCGATATGTACCCAGTACGATTTTATGAATTTTTAAAAAAATACCAAAAATCTAATATTTCTGCCAGTTTTTACATTTTTCTCAATACGTCCCTTACTATCGCTTTTAGAATAGAAATTAATATAACTTTTTATATGGAGAATAGAAAAAGGCTACTTTTTTATTTAAAAAGTTTTTATCTAAGTTTTATCAGTTCCGAGATATTGCCAAATATATGAAAACCACTTTTAATTCCATATCTCAAAAACTATAAGACCTACAAAAAAATTACTAAGAACTTAAAGTGAAGATCTCGTAAGGATGCTACTTAATAGTTATATACATTGTTGCCATATCTCTTATACTTTCCGAGGAAAATGTTACCTTATTGATTTCATCAAATTTTCATGACTATATACATGAAAAAATTTCAAAAATTTAAAATTCGAAAATATGACAACTTTTCTATAAATCTTCATCGAAAATAACGTAAAACTCACAAATAGCAAAGAAAATATACAAAATAACGTTTTTATGAATTTTTTAAAGAAAATCAAAAATTATACGTAATTGATAAGACCATCCTTGGTTGTGAAAAAACTATGCCTAATCTTTGGTTGTGAAAAAACTGTGCCTAAACTTTGGTTGTGAAAAAACTATGCCTAATCTTTGTTTGTTATAAAACTATGCCTAATCTTTGGTTGTGAAAAAACGATGCCTAAACTTTGGTTGTGAAAAAACTATGCCCAATCTTTGGTTGTGAAAAAACTATGCCATAATATTTGTTTGTCATAAGACTATGCCAAAATCTTTGTTTGTCATAAGACTATGCCATAATCTTTGTTTGTCAGGAGACTATGCCTTAAACTTTGTTTGTCATAAGACTATGCCGTAATCTTTGTTTGTCATAAGACTATGCCTTAAAATTTGTTTGTCATAAAAATATACATAATCTTTGGTTGTTATAAAAACTATGCCATAATATTTGTTTGTCATAAGACTATGCACTAATGTTTGTTTGTCATAAGACTATGCCAAAATCTTTGAATGTCATAAGACTATGCCATAATCTTTGTTTGTCATAAGACTATGCCTTAAACTTTTTTTTGTCATAAGACTATGCCATAATCTTTGTTTGTCATAAGACCATGCCTTAAAATTTGTTTGTCATAAAAATATACATAATCTTTGGTTGTTATAAAACTATGCCATAATATTTGTTTGTCATAAGACTATGCACTAATGTTTGTTTGTCATAAGACTATGCCAAAATCTTTGTTTGTCATAAGACTATGCCTTAAACTTTGTTTGTCATAAGACTATGCCATAATCTTTGTTTGTCATAAGACTATGCCATAATATTTGTTTGTCATAAGACTATGCCGTAATCTTTGTTTGTCATAAGACTATGCCTTAAAATTTGTTTGTCATAAAAAATATGCCATAATCTTTGTTTGTCATAAGACTATGCCATAATATTCACCGATCTTTGGTTGTGAAAAAACTATGCATAATCTTTGATTGTTAAAAAACTATGCATAATCTCTGTAGTAATAATGATAATATTGTGTGAAATAACTAAGTACGTCGTAAAACATATAACGTAACATGAAAATGTACTTTATACCGCCATTAGGCGGTATGACCCCACAAATAAAACTATACATATAGGTGGACAAAGAGATTGCAATATGGCCGACAGACGAGCGAGGCGGCATTGGAAACGGGACGTTGAGCACTATACGGCACCGCCTCCGAAAACTACCTATCTATACGAGAAAATGGAAATTTTGCACCATTGTCTAGTTTTGGTCAGTTGTTATAATGACAATTTGGCGATATGTTTCCCCTTCACGTTCCGCGGGAAGGTGAGGCAAAAAAAGCAATAGTAAATAGAAAAAAAGAAAAGAAAAGTATTTTTTTATTGTAAATTTTTTTTTTAGTACTAATATTAGATGCACTCTCGGCTGACGATTAGCGATATGTACCCAGTCTAGTTACATATCGCGCTACACCGCGATATGTTATACGGCGCTTCGGTAAAAATAATGTGCGTATGTTGTCGGCGTCGTCGTCACTTTCGACATTTTCACATTTGCGATTATTTTTCTCGGAAACGGTTAGAGTGGGACGATTGAAACTTTTTGGGTTTACAGAGGAATAGTGGGGGTACGTTGTGTAAAAATTTGGAATATACAGGGTGTGCCGGAAAAAAGTTATTAAACGTCAAAGTCGAGAAATATCGGGATCTCGTTGAAATTCGATACAGGCCACAAAAATTAGCTTTTTCGATTTAAACTTCTTCGACGCGTAGGCGACCGTGGGCTACAGAACCCTATTGTTTGTGAGCGCGATCGAAAGTTTGGAAATAATTTTTTTTATTTTTTTAAAGTCAAAATTTGGTCCAAAATGGTACCTCTTGGATCGCTAATAAGTTGAATTGGGTGCATTCGATCGATATGCGGTTTGAATAATCGGTTAGGCCATCTCAAAAACTACCTTTTTCCAATATATCGTTCTATACCTAACTGGAATGGAAATTGCCAAAAATTGTAAGAAAGTGGAAATCATAAAGTTAGGCCTGATTTTTTCACGGTTTTTATTTTTTTTCGTACTGAAAACGACTTTTGATCGAAACGTTGTAAACTTTAGCGGATAGAGCTCGTCAAATTGTATTTAAGAGATATTTTTTCGTTTCTTTATCTTTAATACGGAAAAAACGGCAGCTTTTTTTTTACTATATCGACTGTAGCTTATTCAATTTTTAACAAAACCGTTTTATTTTTTTCTCAAAAAATGCGCTGATTACTTCGCAACACCTCTACATATTCAAAATCATTAAAATATATTCGCAAAATTGAGAAAAGTCGCTTTTTTGGGTGCGGAAGCAGGCAATCTTTACAAATTCTAACACCATTCACTTTTGACTAAGAGTGCCTTGGTATTGATGTATCTAAATTAAATTAATTCTAAAAATCCGGCTGTCAAAAATGGCGAAAAATGGGTGTTTTCAGCGTGACTTGCTAGAATAATAAGAACATTTCCAGATTTTAAATCGGGTGGAATATCTACCTTGAACCTTCTTCTAATTTTACTGACCAAAATATTTGCCCAAAATGTTTCAGAAATGGTTGTAATCTCGATTTTAAAGATGGCGTTTCGACATTGATTATCCGTCGCCACGTGGTAGAAGGTTATTCGACATTTTGATATTCGCGAATTTTTTTTTCGGAAACGGTTAGAGCAAAACAATTCAAACTTTCTGGACGTAGAGAGGAATAGTCGGGGCACGTTCTGGGAACAATTTCAAATATACAGGGTGTACCGGAAAAAAGTTATTAAAGTCAAAGTTAAAAAATATGTTTTTTTTCGTTGTAGGGCGATACAGGTGGCAAAAATCATTTTAATCGATTTAAACTTTTTCGACATGTAGACGACGTTGGGCTACAAAACACTGTTGTTTGCGAACGCGATCAAAAGTTGGGAAGTAATTTTTTTGATTTTTTTAAAATCAATGTAGGGTCATATTGGATCGTTAATAAATCGAATTGGGTGCGTCCGATATAATTTTGGTTTGGATAATCGTTTAGGTCATCTCAAATACTACTTTTTTCAAATATATTATTCTATACCTAAACAGCATAGAAATGGTAGCAAATTATAAAAAATAAGAATTACTATTTAAGTATATATAATTTGACAGCTGTCGTATAGAACTTTGTTATTTTGGTACTGAAAATTTTTTAAATTTAGTTTTATTACAGCTTTAACCCTCGCTACGAAAAAAGTTAAAATAAATTGACACTTACCTGTCAAAATCTGACAGGTATCGTATAAAACTTTGTTATCTAGGTACTGAATTTTTTTTAAATTTGGGATTCTTACAGATATAACAGTCGCTACGAAAAAGCTAAAAAAAAATTGACACTTACCTGTCAAAATCTGACAGCTGTTGTATAGAACTTTGTTATTTAGGTACTGAATTTTTTTTTAATTTCGAATTCTTACAGCTATAATCCTAGATACAAGAAAAGCTTAAAAAAAACTTGCAATTTACCTGTCAAAATGACAGCTGTCGTATATAACTTTGTTATTTGGGAACTGAAAAATTTCTCATTTAGGATTCTTACAGCTACAAATCTCGCTACGAAAAATCTAAAAAAATTTTTTTAACTTACCTGTCAAAATTTGACAGCTGTCGTATAGAACTTTGTTATTTAACTACTGAATTTTTTTTAAATTTTGGATTCTTACAGCTTTAATTCTAGATACAAGAAAAGCTTAAAAAAAATTGACATTTACCTGTCAAAATGACAGCTGTCGTATAGAACTTTGTTATTTAGGATCTGAAAAATTTTTCACTTTAGGATTTTTACAGCGATAACCCTCGCTACGAAAAGGATAAAAAAAACTGACTCCTACCTGTCAAAATTTGACAGCTATCGTATAAAACATTCTTATTTAGGTACCTGAAAATTTTTTAATTTCGAATTCTTACAGCTATAACCCTCGCTACGAAAAAGCTAAAAAAAATTACACTTACCTGTCAAAGTGACAGCTCTCCTATAATTAAACGAACGAACTAGAACAGTGCCGTGCCCGAAGGGCTCGGCACAATAATATTTCTACAAATTTATTAGCTGATAATTGATAGCTTCCATGTAAGAATAATTTTTTGCTTATGTTTTAATCGATTGAATACTTATATATTTTTATAGAGCAAATATGGAAAGTATATCCCACATTGCACAAAGGTGTGCGAGTTTAAAGAGCACCTATACGGCGCCGTCTTAGAAAACTACCTACCTATACGAGAAAACGGAAATTTTGCACCATTGTGTAGTTTTAGTCAGTTGTTATAATGACAATTTGGCGATATGTTTTTCCTTCACGTTCCGCAGGAAGGTGAGGCAAAAAAAGCAATAGTAAATAGAAAAAAAGAAAAGAAAAGTATTTTTTTATTGTAAATTTTTGTAAATCTTTTTAGTACTAATATTAGATGCACTCTCGGCTGACGATTAGCGATATGTACCCAGTCTAGTATTATATACGGCGGCTACATTTAAAATAAGTTGTCGTCAGTTTCGACATTTTCACATTTGCGATTTCTTTTCTCGGAAACGGTAAGAGTGGGACGATTGAAACTTTTTCAGTTTAGAGAGGAATAGTGGGGGTACAATGTGTAAAAATTTTGAATATACAGGGTGTACGGGAAAAAAGTTATTAATTTTTAAAGTTGATAATTATCGGAGTCTCGTTGTCATTCGGTACAGGCCACAAAAATTAGTTTTTTCGATTTAAACTTTTTCGACGCGTAGACGACCGTAGGCTACAGACCCCTATTATTTGTGAGCGCAATCGAAAGTTTGGAAATAATTTTTTAAATTTTTTCAAAGTTAATATGGGACTAAAAAACAGGTACCTATTGAATCGTTAATAAGTCGAATTGGGTCCATCCGACCGACATTCGGTTTGGATAACCCTTTAGGCAATTATTAAAGGTTGCTAACAAATGGTTTTGTAAAAAGTATGAAATAAAATAAACGAATTGCCGGAAGGGCTCGGCAAAATAAGCTTTTAAACTAATTTATCAGCTATCAATGTAAGAATAGTTTCTTTACTTATGTTTAAATCGATTGAATACATATTTTTATAGAACAAACTTGGAAAGTATATTCCACATTGATACGTTTGCTGCAATTTTTAAAAAAGCCGGTGCTGATGGGTTCAATGTTAATATCAATATCATAATATTAAATATCATATATTTTCGTAACGAAAAGTCGTAGCGAATCGAGCGAGACGGAATTGGAAACGGGACATCGAGCACTATACGATGCCGTCTTCAAAAACTACCTATCTATACAAGAAAACGAAAATTTTGCACCCGTTATTTTTATTTTTTAGTTTTTGTCAGTTGTTATAATGACAATTTGGCGATATGTTTCCCCTTCACGTTCCGCAGGAAGGTGAGGCAAAAAAAGCAACAATATATATAACTAATAAGTAGCATATTTATGAGATCTTCACTTTAAGTTCTTAGAAATTTTTTGTAGGTCTTATAGTTTTTGAGATATGGAATTAAAAGTGGTTTTCATGTATTTGCCAATATCTCGAAACTGATAGAACTTAGATAGAAACTCTTTAAATAAAAAAGTTGCCTTTTTCTATTGTCCAGATAAAACGTTATATTAGCTTTTGTTCCAAAGGCAGTAATAAGGGACGTATTGAGGAAACTGTGAAAACCGACCAAAAAATCCGAGTTTTCTGGATTTTTTTTAAAAATTCATAGAATTGTTATTTATCATATTTTCTTCGCTATTTTCGGGTTTTACGTTATTTTTGATGGAAATGTACCGCAAAATTGACTTATTTGCGAATTTTAAATTTTGGCATTTTTTCCATGTATATATGCTCAGGAAAATGCTATGAAATCCATAAAAGACCATTTTCCTCGGAAACTGAAAGAGATACGGCAACAATGTATATAACTAATAAGTAGCATCCTTAAGAGATCTTTACTTTAAGTTCTTAGAAATTTTTTGTAGGTCTTATAGTTTTTGAGATATGGAATTAAAAGTGGTTTTCATATATTAGCCAATATCTCGAAACTGATAAAGCTCAGATAGAACCTCTTCAAATAAAAAAGTTGCCTTTTTCTATGGTCCAGATAAAAGGTTATATTGATTTATATTCTAAAAGCGATAATAAGGGACGTATTGGCTCGGCACAATAATATTTCTACAAATTTATTAGCTGATAATTGATAGCTTCCATGTAAGAATAATTTTTTTGCTTATGTTTTAATCGATTGAATACTTACATATTTTTATAGAGCAAATATGGAAAGTATATCCCACATTGCACAAAGGTGTGCGAGTTTAAAGAGCACCTATACGGCGCCGTCTCAGAAAACTACCTATCTATACGAGAAAACGGAAATTTTGCACCATTGTGTAGTTTTGGTCAGTTGTTATAATGACAATTTGGCGATATGTTTTCCCTTCACGTTCCGCAGGAAGGTGAGGCAAAAAAAGCAATAGTAAATAGAAAAAAAGAAAAGAAAATTATTTTTTTATTGTAAATTTTTGTAAATCTTTTTAGTATAATATAAACTTGGAAAGTATATTCCACATTGATACGTTTGCTGCAATTTTTAAAAAAGCCGGTGCTGATGGGTTCAATGTTAATATCAATATCATAATATTAAATATCATATATTTTCGTAACGAAAAGTCGTAGCGAATCGAGCGAGACGGAATTGGAAACGGGACATCGAGCACTATACGATGCCGTCTTCAAAAACTACCTATCTATACAAGAAAACGAAAATTTTGCACCCGTTATTTTTATTTTTTAGTTTTTGTCAGTTGTTATAATGACAATTTGGCGATATGTTTCCCCTTCACGTTCCGCAGGAAGGTGAGGCAAAAAAAGCAACAATATATATAACTAATAAGTAGCATATTTATGAGATCTTCACTTTAAGTTCTTAGAAATTTTTTGTAGGTCTTATAGTTTTTGAGATATGGAATTAAAAGTGGTTTTCATGTATTTGCCAATATCTCGAAACTGATAGAACTTAGATAGAAACTCTTTAAATAAAAAAGTTGCCTTTTTCTATTGTCCAGATAAAACGTTATATTAGCTTTTGTTCCAAAGGCAGTAATAAGGGACGTATTGAGGAAACTGTGAAAACCGACCAAAAAATCCGAGTTTTCTGGATTTTTTTTAAAAATTCATAGAATTGTTATTTATCATATTTTCTTCGCTATTTTCGGGTTTTACGTTATTTTTGATGGAAATGTACCGAAAAATTGACTTATTTGCGAATTTTAAATTTTGGCATTTTTTCCATGTATATATGCTCAGGAAAATGCTATGAAATCCATAAAAGACCATTTTCCTCGGAAACTGAAAGAGATACGGCAACAATGTATATAACTAATAAGTAGCATCCTTAAGAGATCTTTACTTTAAGTTCTTAGACATTTTTTGTAGGTCTTATAGTTTTTGAGATATGGAATTAAAAGTGGTTTTCATATATTAGCCAATATCTCGAAACTGATAAAGCTCAGATAGAACCTCTTCAAATAAAAAAGTTGCCTTTTTCTATGGTCCAGATAAAAGGTTATATTGATTTCTATTCTAAAAGCGATAATAAGGGACGTATTGGCTCGGCACAATAATATTTCTACAAATTTATTAGCTGATAATTGATAGCTTCCATGTAAGAATAATTTTTTGCTTATGTTTTAATCGATTGAATACTTACATATTTTTATAGAGCAAATATGGAAAGTATATCCCACATTGCACAAAGGTGTGCGAGTTTAAAGAGCACCTATACGGCGCCGTCTCAGAAAACTACCTATCTATACGAGAAAACGGAAATTTTGCACCATTGTGTAGTTTTGGTCAGTTGTTATAATGACAATTTGGCGATATTATGTTTTCCCTTCACGTTCCGCAGGAAGGGGAGGCAAAAAAAGCAATAGTAAATAGAAAAAAAGAAAAGAAAATTATTTTTTTATTGTAAATTTTTGTAAATCTTTTTAGTACTAATATTAGATGCACTCTCGGCTGACGATTAGCGATATGTACCCAGTCTAGTTACATATCGCGCTACACCGCGATATGTTATATGGCGCTTCGGTGAAAATAATGTATGTATGTTGTCGGCGTCGTCGTCGTCGTCGTCGTCACTTTCGACATTTTCACATTTGCGATTTTTTTTCTCGGAAAGGGTTAGAGTGGGACGATTGAAACTGTTTGGGTTTACAGAGGAATAGTGGGGGTACGTTGTGTAAAAATTTGGAATATACAGGGTGTGCCGGAAAAAAGTTATTAAACGTCAAAGTCGAGAAATATCGGGATCTCGTTGAAATTCGATACAGGCCACAAAAATTAGTTTTTTCGATTTAAACTTTTTCGACGCGTAGGCGACCGTGGGCCACAGAACCCTATTGTTTGTGAGCGCGATCGAAAGTTTGGAAATAATTTTTTTTATTTTTTAAAAGTCAAAATTTGGTCCAAAATGGTACCTCTTGGATCGCTAATAAGTTGAATTGGGTGCATCCAATCGACATTTGGTTTGGATAATCGGTTAGGCCATCTCAAAATCTACCTTTTTCCAATATATCGTTCTATACCTAACTGGAATGGAAATTGCCGAAAATTGTAAGAAAGTGGAAATCATAAAGTTAGGCCTGATTTTTTCACTGTTTTTATTTTTTTTCGTACTGAAAACGACTTTTGATCAAAACGTTGTAAACTTTAGCGGATAGAGCTCGTCAAATTGTATTTAAGAGATATTTTTTCGTTTCTTTATCTTTAATACGGAAAAAACGGCAGCTTTTTTTTTAGTATATCGACTGTAGCTTATTCAATTTTTAACAAAACCGTTTTATTTTTTTCTCAAAAAATGCGCTGATTACTTCGCAACACCTCTACATATTCAAAATCATTAAAATATATTTGCAAAATTGAGAAAAGTCGCTTTTTTGGGTGCAGAAACAGGCAATCTTTACAAATTCTAACACCATTCACTTTTGACTAAGAGTGCCTTGATATTGATGTATCTAAATTAATTATTAATTCTAAAAATCCGGCTGTCAAAAATGGCGAAAAATGGGTGTTTTCAGCGTGACTTGCTAGAATAATAAGAACATTTCCAGATTTTAAATCGGGTGGAATATCTACCTTGAACCTTCTTCTAATTTTACTGACCAAAATATTTGCCCAAAATGTTTCAGAAATGGTTGTAATCTCGATTTTAAAGATGGCGTTTCGACATTGATTATCCGTCGCCACGTGGTAGAAGGTTATTCGACATTTCGATATTCGCGAATTTTTTTTTCGGAAACGGTTAGAGCAAAACGATTCAAACTTTCTGGACGTAGAGAGGAATAGTCGGGGCACGTTCTGGGAACAATTTCAAATATACAGGGTGTACCGGAAAAAAGTTATTAAAGTCAAAGTTAAAAAATATGTTTTTTTTTCGTTGTAGGGCGATACAGGTGGCAAAAATCATTTTAATCGATTTAAACTTTTTCGACATGTAGACGACGTTGAGCTACAAAACACTGTTGTTTGCGAACGCGATCGAAAGTTGGGAAGTAATTTTTTTGATTTTTTTAAAATCAATGTAGGGTCATATTGGATCGTTAATAAATCGAATTGGGTGCGTCCGATATAATTTTGGTTTGGATATTCGTTTAGGTCATCTCAAATACTACTTTTTTCAAATATATTGTTCTATACCTAAACAGCATAAAAATGGTAGCAAATTATAAAAAATAAGAATTACTATTTAAGTATATATAATTTGACAGCTGTCGTATAGAACTTTGTTATTTTGGTACTGAAAATTTTTTAAATTTAGTTTTATTACAGCTTTAACCCTCGCTACGAAAAAAGTTAAAATAAATTGACACTTACCTGTCAAAATCTGACAGGTATCGTATAAAACTTTGTTATCTAGGTACTGAATTTTTTTTAAATTTGGGATTCTTACAGCTATAACCGTCGCTACGAAAAAGCTAAAAAAAAATTGACACTTACCTGTCAAAATCTGACAGCTGTTGTATAGAACTTTGTTATTTAGGTATTGAATTTTTTTAAAATTTCGAATTCTTACAGCTATAATCCTAGATACAAGAAAAACTTAAAAAAAACTTCCAATTTACCTGTCAAAATGACAGCTGTCGTATATAACTTTGTTATTTAGGAACTGAAAAATTTTTTATTTAGGATTCTTACAGCTACAAATCTCGCTACGAAAAATCTAAAAAAAAATTTTTAACTTACCTGTCAAAATTTGACAGCTGTCGTATAGAACTTTGTTATTTAACTACTGAATTTTTTTTAAATTTTGGATTCTTACAGCTTTAATCCTAGATACAAGAAAAGCTTAAAAAAAATTGACATTTACCTGTCAAAATGACAGCTGTCGTATAGAACTTTGTTATTTAGGATCTGAAAAATTTTTCACTTTAGGATTTTTACAGCGATAACCCTCGCTACGAAAAGGATAAAAAAAAACTGACTCCTACCTGTCAAAATTTGACAGCTATCGTATAAAACATGCTTATTTAGGTACCTGAAAATTTTTTAATTTCAAATTCTTACAGCTATAACCCTCGCTACGAAAAAGCTAAAAAAAATGACACTTACCTGTCAAAGTAACAGCTCTCGTATAATTAAACGAACGAACTAGAACAGTGCCGTGCCCGAAGGGCTCGGCACAATAACATTTCTACAAATTTATTAGCTGATAATTGATAGCTTCCATGTAAGAATAATTTTTTGCTTATGTTTTAATCGATTGAATACTTATATATTTTTATAGAGCAAATATGGAAAGTATATCCCACATTGCACAAAGGTGTGCGAGTTTAAAGAGCACCTATACGGCGCCGTCTTAGAAAACTACCTACCTATTCGAGAAAATGGAAATTTTGCACCATTGTGTAGTTTTAGTCAGTTGTTATAATGACAATTTGGCGATATGTTTTTCCTTCACGTTCCGCAGGAAGGTGAGGCAAAAAAAGCAATAGTAAATAGAAAAAAAGAAAAGAAAAGTATTTTTTTATTGTAAATTTTTGTAAATCTTTTTAGTACTAATATTAGATGCACTCTCGGCTGACGATTAGCGATATGTACCCAGTCTAGTTACATATCGCCCCTTTCGAGCGATATGTATATCTCCTCCTACATTTGAAAATGTTCGAGGGTTGTCGTCGTCGTACCCGATTTTTGAAATCACGATTTTTGACATTTTCGATTTTTTTTCTCTAAAGTGGTACATTTCGCACTGATTTTGATTATTTGGTTTTATAGAGGAATAACAGGGGCACATTTTGTGAAAAATTTTAAATATACAGGGTGTACCGAAAAAAAGTTATTAAACGTCAAAGTCGGGAAATATGCGAAATCCGCTGTAACGCATTTCAGGTCGCAAAAATTATTTTTTTCGATTTTCATTTCTGGAGGTTGGAGAGATCCGTCAAATAAAGAGCAAGTTCGTAGATGAAGGATATCGGAAATTGAGAAGTAATTTTTTTGATTTTTTTAAAGTCAAAATTTGGTCGAAAATGGTACCTCTTGGATCGCTAATAAGTCGAATTGGGTGCATCCAATCGACATGCGGTTTGGATAATCGGTTAGGCCATCTCAAAATCTACCTTTTTCCAATATATCGTTCTATACCTAACTGGAATGGAAATTGCCGAAAATTGTAAGAAAGTGGAAATCATAAAGTTAGGCCTGATTTTTTCACGGTTTTTATTTTTTTTCGTACTGAAAACGACTTTTGATCGAAACGTTGTGAACTTTAGCGGATAGAGCTCGTCAAATTGTATTTAAGAGATATCTTTTCGTTTCTTTATCTTTAATACGGAAAAAACGGCAGCTTTTTTTTTTACTATATCGACTGTAGCTTATTCAATTTTTAACAAAACCGTTTTATTTTTTTCTCAAAAAATGCGCTGATTACTTCGCAACACCTCTACATATTCAAAATCATTAAAATATATTCGCAAAATTGAGAAAAGTCGCTTTTTTGGGTGCGGAAACAGGCACAATTTTCAAATTCTAACACCATTCGATTTAGAAAAAGTTGGCCATGGTTTTACCACGTGCGTTTTCCTGAACTTTAACTTTTATACAATCTGTCAAAAATAGGTGAAAAATGCGATTTCCAAATTGATTTTTTAGAGGAATAAGAACATTTAGACTATGTCTTTTGTGGGAAATACCTACCTTGAACCTTTATCTTTTTCGTTTGACCAAAAATAAGGGGGAAAATATCGCATTTATACGCGTACTTGTAATAATAAAAATAGCTTGCAGGAGGCATATTAACTTCAATTTTTATACTTTTTATAATATTCGGAGAGTATTTAATGTATGAAATACCTGTCTTGGACCTTTTTCTTTGCGGTTGACCAAAAATAATTGAAAAAAGTGTATTATTTGTGTGTATCTTCAATACTCAACGTTCTATGTAATATCGAATACGTCATTAATATCCTATTTACCACAAATCAATCTGCAAGCTTCGGTGGCGTAGTACTAAAGACTGTTGATTTTGGAGACGAAGGTCGAGGGTTCAAGCCCCAGTGTTTTTTTTTCTTTTTTTTTAATTTTTTTTTTAATGTCGTTATTTTAGGTACTGAAAATTTTTTAAATTTTGGATTCTTACAGCTATAATAATCTATACGAAAAAGCTAAAAAAAAATTACACTTACCTGTCAAAATCTGACAGCTGTAGTATAGAACTTTGTTATTTAGGTACTGAAATTTTTTTAAATTTCGGATTCTTACAGCTATAATCCTAGATACAAGAAAAGCTTAAAAAAAACTTGATATTTACCTGTCAAAATGACAGCTGTCGTATAGAACTTTGTTATTTAGGAACTGAGAAATTTTTTAATTTAGGATTCTTACAGCTATAACCCTCGTTACAAAAAATCTAAAAAAAAATTGACACTTACCTGTCAAAATTTGACAGCTATCGTATAAAACTGTGTTATTTAGGTACTGACAAATTTTTAAATTTAGGACTCTTACAGCTATAACCCTCGTTACAAAAAATCAAAAAAAAAAATTGACACTTACCTGTCAAAATTTGACAGCTATCGTATAGAACTTTGTTATTTAGGGACCTGATAATTTTATAATCTCGGACTCTTACAGTTATAACTCTCGCTACGAAAAAGCTAAAAAAAAATTGACACTTTACTGTCAAAATTTGACAGCTATCGTATAGAACTTTGTTATTTAGGTACTGAAAATTTTTTCAATTTGGCATTGCCGTATTTTGTTTCGTATCATATGATGTCGTCAGAATTCAAGTAAAACGTTTCGTCATCTAGATACCATCATCAGGTTTTTATTTTTAAATATAAACTTGTAATTTTTATTGCAGTTTCGTAAATCTTGCTTCTTCTAACGTTTTTGTGCAATATTGCTTTAAAAATATTTTAAAGTTTCGAGCCTATAAAACATCTTCAAATTTTATGTTCTTATATTTGGGTTTGTGACCTTCTTTGAAAGGATAAAGAAAAAATAATTTAACTTTGGCATTGCCGTATTTCGTTTCCTATCATATGATGTCATCAGATTTCGAGTAAAACGTTTCATCATATAGATACCATCATCAAGTTTTTATTTTTAAATATAAACTTGTAATTTTTATTGCAGTTTCGTAAATCTTGCTTCTTCTAACGTTTTTGTGCAATATTGCTTTAAAAAAATATTAAAGTTTCGAGCCTATAAAACATCTTCAAATTTTATGTTCTTATATTTGGGTTTGTGACCTTCTTTGAAAGGATAAAGAAAAAATAATTTAACTTTGGCATTGCCGTATTTCGTTTCCTATCATATGATGTCATCAGATTTCGAGTAAAACGTTTCGTCATCTAGATATCATCATCAGGTTTTTATTTTTAAATATAAACTTGTAATTTTTATTGCAGTTTTATAAATCTTGCTTCTTCTAACGTATTTGTGCACTATTGCTTTAACTAAATATCAACGTTTCGACCCTATAAAACATCTTTAATCTTTATATTCGGAGAAATATGATAGTTATGAAATTTAAAATGGACTGCTATTATTGTCTTGGAAAAACGAATATATCCGAAGAAGTAAAAGCATAAATTGAAAACTACTTATCTGGTCTGAACAAAATTTGGCATACGAATGAAAAATGAGTTATTGTGTGGAACAAAGATTTTGTATGTTGAAAAAGAGGTTGTTTCTTTCTAGCTGTCATTTTGACAATTTCAAAGTTCAACTATTTCAAATAAACTATTTAATATTAAGTGTTAATTTTGTGAAACATAAATAAAAAGGATAAAAATAAAATACACGCGTTACAGTATTATTAGTTATATATTGACAGCTGTCATTTTGACATTTTTTATGTGTAATAATCGCGTTTATAAAAAAATATTTTGTTGTTTTGGTGTAGTTCTCATATTAAGATTAAAATATCAAATGAAATATTTGTAAATATTTCTTGACAGGTGTTATATTGACAAATTAGGCGATATGTTTTCACATCACAGTCCGAAGGAGTGTGATACAAAAGTAAATAATATAGTAAAACAGAATATTTAAAAAAAAAATTATAAAAAATGAAAAAAAAATTTAAAAAATTATAAATTCAAATTTTTTTAAATTCTTTTATGTAATGACTTTTACCTTTAGAGTCACGACAGTGACGATCAGGCGATATGCAGCTTTTACATATCGCGCTACAACGCGATATGTTTAACGGCGCTTCGGTGAAAATAATGTGCGTATGTTGTCGTTGTAGTCGTCTCTTTTGACATTTTCACATTTGCGATTTTTTTTTTCGGAAACGGTTAGAGTGGGACGATTAAAACTTTTTGGGTTTAGAGAGGAATAGTGGGGGTACGTTGTGTAAAAATTTCTAATATACAGGGTGTACGGGAAAAAAGTTATTAATTTTTAAAGTCGAAAAATATCGGATTTTCGTTGAAATTCGATACAGGCCACAAAAATTAGTTTTTTCGATTTAAACTTTTTCGACGCGTAGACGACCGTGGGCTACAGAACCCTATTGTTTGTGAGCGCGATCGAAAGTTTGGAAGTAATTTTTTTGAATTTTTCAAAGTCAAAATTTGGTCGAAAATGGTACCTCTTGGATCGCTAATAAGTCGAATTGGGTGCATCCAATCGACATGCGGTTTGGACAATCGGTTAGGCCATCTTAAAATCTACCTTTTTCCAATATATCGTTCTATACCTAACTGGAATGGAAATTGCCGAAAATGGTAAGAAACTGGAAACCACAGTGTAAGGCGTAATTTTTTTCTCCGTTTTTATTCCGTTTATTTTTTTTCGTACGGAAAACGACTTTTGATTGAAACGTTGTATACTTTAGCGGATAGAGCCGTCAAATTGTATTTAAGAGATATTTTTTTGTTTTTTTATCTTTAATACGGAAAAAACGGCAGCTTATGAACTTTTTCCCGTAATTTCTGTTGGCGTTGCACTGGTTTGCTTAAATAATTCTGCAAGTGTCTATAATATATAACATTTTGAATTTTTTCTTGGTACACTATATCAACGGATAAAGAAGCTTTAATTTGTATTATAAGCGATCTTTGGGAAAACATATTTTGTGGCTCAAAAAAATTAATTTATGATTTTTTTATAGGTTCCTTCACCAGAGGTTTTACTATATCGACTGTAGCTTATTCAATTTTTAACAAAACCGTTTTATTTTTTTCTCAAAATATGCGCTGATTACTTCTCAATATTCCTGCATGTCCAAACTTATCAAAATATATTCGCAAATTCTAGCAAAGTTGCTTTTTTGGGTGCGGAAACAGGCACAATTTTCAAATTCTAACACCATTCGATTTAGAAAAAGTTGGCCATGGTTTTACCACGTGCGTTTTCCTGAACTTTAACTTTTATACCATCTGTCAAAAATAGGTGAAAAATGCGATTTCCAAATTGATTTTTTAGAGGAATAAGACCATTTAGATTACGTCTTTTGTGGGAAATACCTACCTTGAACCTTTATCTTTTTCGTTTGACCAAAAATAAGGGGGAAAATATCGCATTTATCCCGTACTTGTAATAATAAAAATGGCTTGCAGGAGGCATATTAACTTCAATTTTTTAGTTTTTATAATATTTGGGGAGTATTTAATGTATGAAACACCTGTCTTGGACCTTTTTCTTTGCGGTTGACCAAAAATAATTGAAAAAAGTGTATTATTTGTGTGTATCTTCAATACTCAACGTTCTATGTAATATCGAATACGTCATTAATATCCTATTTACCACAAATCAATCTATAAGCTTCGGTGGCGTAGTACTAAAGACTGTTGATTTTGGAGACGAAGGTCGAGGGTTCAAACCCCAGTGTTTTTTTTTCTTTTTTTTTAAATTTTTTTTTTAATGTCGTTATTTACGTACTGAAAATTTTTAAAATTTTGGATTCTTACAGCTATAATAATCTATACGAAAAAGCTAAAAAAAATTACACTTACCTGTCAAAATCTGACAGCTGTAGTAAAGAACTTTGTTATTTAGGTACTGAAATTTTTTTAAATTTCGAATTCTTACAGCTATAATCCGAGATACAAGAAAAGCTTAAAAAAAACTTTATATTTACCTGTCAAAATGACAGCTGTCGTATAGAACTTTGTTATTTAGGAACTGAGAATTTTTTAAATTTAGGATTCTTACAGCTATAACCCTCGTTACAAAAAATCTAAAAAAAAATTTACACTTACCTGTCAAAATTTGACAGCTATCGTATAAAACTGTGTTATTTAGGTACTGACAAATTTTTAAATTTAGGATTCTTACAGCTATAACCCTCGTTACAAAAAATCTAAAAAAAAAATTGACACTTACCTGTCAAAATTTGAGAGCTATCGTATAGAACTTTGTTATTTAGGGACCTGATAATTTTATAATTTCGGACTCTTACAGCTATAACTCTCGCTACGAAAAAGCTAAAAAAAAATTGACACTTAACTGTCAAAATTTGACAGCTATCGTATAGAACTTTGTTATTTAGGTACTAAAAATTTTTTTAATTTGGGATTCTTACAGCTATAATCTTCGTTACGAAAAAACTTTTAAAAAATTGACACTTACCTGTCAAAATTTGACAGTTGTCGTATGGAACTTTGTTATTTAATCACTGAAAAATTTTTAAATTTCGGATTTGTACAGCTATAATCCTCTATATGAAAAAAGATTAAAAAAATTTACACCCGCCTGTCATAATTTGACAGCTGTCGTATAGAACTTTGTTATTAGGGTACTGAAAATTTTTTAAATTTAGGATTATTACAGCTTTAACCCTCGCTACGAAAAAAGTTTAAATAAATTGACACTTACCTGTCAAAATTTGACAGCTGTCGTATAAAAGTTTGTTATTTAGGTACTAAAAAATTTTTAAATTTCGGATTCGTATAGCTATAATCCTCTATATGAAAAAAGCTTAAAAAAATTTACACCCGCCTGTCATAATTTGACAGCTGTAGTATAGAACTTTGTTATTTAGGTAGGTATTGATTTTTTTTTAATTTCAGATTCTTACAGCTATAACCCTCGCTACGAAAAAGCTAAAAAAAAATTACACTTACCTGTCAAAATTTGACAGCTGTCGTAAAAAACTTTTTTATTTAGGTACCTGAAAATTTTTTAATTTCGAATTCTTACAGCTATAACCCTCGCTACGAAAAAGCTAAAAAAAATGACACTTACCTGTCAAAGTGACAGCTCTCGTATAATTAAACGAACGAACTAGAACAATAATATTTCTATAAATTTATTAGCTGATAATTGATAGCTTCCATGTAAGAATAATTTTTT
Source organism: Polydrusus pterygomalis (assembly GCA_963969555.1). NCBI lineage: Eukaryota > Metazoa > Arthropoda > Insecta > Coleoptera > Curculionidae > Polydrusus > Polydrusus pterygomalis. Next base: position 2,074,616 of record OZ018381.1, on the reverse strand, counting down.
TCTTATGTTTTAATCGATTGAATAATTACATATTTTTATAGAGCAAATATGGAAAGTATATCCCACATTGCACAAAGGTGTGCGAGTTTAAAGAGCACCTATACGGCGCCGTCTCAGAAAACTACCTATCTATACGAGAAAACGGAAATTTTGCACCATTGTGTAGTTTTGGTCAGTTGTTATAATGACAATTTGGCGATATGTTTTCCCTTCACGTTCCGCAGGAAGGTGAGGTAAAAAAAGCAATAGTAAATAGAAAAAAAGAAAAGAAAAGTATTTTCTTATTGTAAATTTTTGTAAATCTTTTTGGTACTAATATTAGATGCACTCTCGGCTGACGATTAGCGATATGTACCCAGTCTAGTTAACATATCGCTTTCCGCGATATGTTATTAATCTCCTTCGCGCGGAAGAACCCCGACCACCTCTTGACAATTTCGCACTATATAGGATCGTTCGTGAGAATAATTGTCGGCGTCGTGGCCGTCGTCTCTTTTGACATTTTCGCATTTGCGATTTTTTTCCTCGGAAACGGTTAGAGTGGGACAATTGAAACTTTTTCAGTTTAAAGAGAAATAGTAGGGGTACGTTGTGTGAAAATTTCGAATATACAGGGTGTACTGGAAAAAAGTTATTAATTTTTAAAGTCGAATAATATTGGATTCTCGTTGAAATTCGATACAGTTCGTAAAAATTAGTTTTTTTGATTTAAACTTTTTCGACGCGTAGACGATCGTGGGCTACAGAACCCTATTGTTTGTGAGCGCGATCGAAAGTTTGGAAGTAATTTTTTAAATTTTTTTAAAGTCAAAATTTGGTCGAAAATGGTACCTCTTGGATCGCCAATAAGTCGAATTGAGTGCATCCAATCGACATGCGATTTGAATAATCGGTTAGGCCATCTTAAAATCTACCTTTTTCCAATATATCGTTCTATACCTAACTGGAATGAAAATTGCCGAAAATTGTAAGAAAGTGGAAATCATAAAGTTAGGCCTGATTTTTTCACGGTTTTTATTTTTTTTCGTACTGAAAACGACTTTTGATCGAAACGTTGTAAACTTTATCGGATAGAGCTCGTCAAATTGTATTTAAGAGATATTTTTTCGCTTCTTTATCTTTAATACGGAAAAAACGGCAGCTTTTTTTTTACTATATCGACTGTAGCTTATTCAATTTTTAACAAAACCGTTTTATTTTTTTCTCAAAAAATGCACTGATTACTTCTTAACACCTCTACATATCCAAAATTATTAAAATATATTCGTAAGTTTAAGAAAAATCAATTTTTTGGGTACGGAAACAGGCAATCTTTACAAATTCTAACACCATTCACTTTTGACTAAGAGTGCCTTGATATTGATGTATCTAAATTAATTATTAATTCTAAAAATCCGGCTGTCAAAAATGGCAAAAAATGGGTGTTTTGTGCTTGAGTTGCTAGACTAATAAGAACATTTCCAGAATTTAAATTGGATGGAATATCTACCTTGAACCTTCTTCTAATTTTATTGACCAATATTTTTGCCCAAAATGTTTTAGAAGTAGTTGTAATCTCGATTTTAAAGATGGCGTTTGGCCATTGATAATCCGTCGCCACGTGGTAGGAGGTTGTTCGACATTTCGATATTCGCGAATTTTTTCTTCGGAAACGGTTGGAGCAAAACGATTGAAACTTTCTGGACGTAGAGAGGAATAGTCGGGGCACGTTCTAGGAACAGTTTCCAATATACAGGGTGTACCGGAAAAAAGTTATTAAAGTCAAAGTTGAAAAATATGTTTTTTTTTCGTTGTAGCGCCATACAGGTGGCAAAAATCATTTTAATCGATTTAAACTTTTTCGACGTGTAGACGACGTTGGGCTACAAAACACTGTTGTTTGCGAACGCGATCGAAAGTTGGGAAGTCATTTTTTTGATTTTTTTAAAATCAATGTAGGGTCATATTGGATCGTTAATAAATCGAATTGGGTGCGTCCGACATACTTTTGGTTTGGATATTCGTTTAGGTCATCTCAAATACTACTTTTTTCAAATATATTGTTTTATACCTAAACAGCATAGAAATGGTCGCAAATTATAAAAAATTAGACTTAGTATTTAAGTATATATAATTTGACAGCTGTCGTATAGAACTTTGTCATTTTGGTACTGAAAATTAGGATTATTACAGCTTTAACCCTCGCTACGAAAAAAGTTTAAATAAATTGACACTTACCTGTCAAAATTTGACAGCTGTCGTATAGAACTTTGTTATTTAGGTAATGAAAAATTTTTTAATTTAGGATTCTTACATCAATAACCCTCACTACAAAAAAGCTAAAAAAAATTGACACTTATCTGTCAAAATTTGATAGCTATCGTATTAAACGTTGTTATTTAGGTACTGAACAGGTACAGAACGATGGCGGAAGCGTCTCGCAGCAGTCTTCAAGTTGCAGTAATCGACGCCGGCAACAAATGCTGGAAGATTACGTCAGACCGCTGGATTCTGGTTGAGAAGAGGCTTACAGAAATCCTTATGGAGTTTCTAATAGCCAATCCTACTGGCCAGATTCCACAATACGACACTTCGGGATGGACTAGAGGAATCAAGATCATCAACTGCACGGATGATTTTTCCTTAAAGTTCTTGAACGAGAGTGTTAATAAAATCGTAGAACCCTAGGAACACGCGTGCCTGCAGGTGATCCCTCGATCGGAGCTACCAGAGTGTCTGAGAGCGAGGATTTGGTTGCCGGTGCCTGTGATCCCCGAAAAGAATTTACTGCCACTACTGGCAGCGCAGAATCCAAAGATTCCCTGCAAGGAATGGAGGATTCTGAAAATGGAAGACCCAAAACCGACAGGGAGAAGCGTCATCCTACAACTCACGGATGAGTCCCTACCCGCTCTAGAGGAAGCCCAATTCAAGCTTCACTGCGGGTTCAATGCAATTACAGTTAGTGTGTACAAGGGCTTTCCCAAACATACGGAGAGAAGCCAAGTGGTACCACCAGCTGAATCCAAGCAGGATGCCACAACGACATCTGCAATGGAAGTGGAGCAGGGCGCGGTACTGGTAGTAGAACCGGCTCCTGTGATGGAGGTTGAGGGTCCAACGCCGCTTAGCGATGTTGAGGGTGGTACAGATCAACCTTCATTACAGTAAAATGGCTTCGTGCCATCTGGCGCTTCTTATGGAAGAGAAGGGCCTCGACGTCGCCTTAATTCAGGAACCTTGGGTCAAAAACGACGTCATACATGGATTAAGGCTGAAAAACTATTCCCTGTTTTACTCCAAGGGCAGAGGCAGGGCAAGAACTTGTGTTTTAGTTAATAATAAAAGCAAAATGTTCTTAATGCCTAATTTTAGCAATCAAGACATAACAACCGTCAAATGGGAACGCAGAGGAGGGGCACCCTTAATGTTGTCATCCGTCTACATGGCCCACGACGCTCCAATACCATCGGCAGACGTCCAAAATATTGTGGAATCTGCCAGGAATGAAAGAGTAAACTCAATCTTGGGATGTGATGCCAACGCCCATCACACACTATGGGGAAGCACGGACATCAATGAACGGGGTGAGTGTCTTTTTAACTTTATCATTACGTCCAACCTAAATATCTGTAATAACGGTAATACACCCACATTTGTTACTGCAAATAGAGAGGAGGTTCTGGATGTTACGTTTGCGAATGAATCTAGCGATTTAAAAGTCGAAAACTGGAGAGTTTCCAGCGATAATTCGTTCTCGGACCATCGCTGGATTCTGTTCGACGTCGGCGCATCTACGAGTGCTCCTGAACCATTTCGTAACCCTAAGAGAACAGACTGGGATAAGTTTTGTAGTATTATCTCTGATAAGCTGACAGAACCACCTGAGGATCTGTTGCCTAATACTGCTTCGATTGATAGCGCGGTCAATAAGCTAACAGAAAATCTTACGGCAGCTTTTGTCAAAAGCTGTCCGATAAGCAGACCAGCCAAGAAGTCATATCCACCATGGTGGAGCGCGGACTTGAGTGGGCTACGACGTGACATGCGAAGGCTGTTTAATAAAGCAAAGAGCAGACGTACGGAAGATGAGAGTGCCTATAAGGAGGCTCTAAAGACGTATAAGAAAGCTATTAGGAAAGCTCAAAGGAATTCCTGGCAGGACTACAGCGAGCAAGTGGAGAGCACTAACGAGGCCGCTAGGCTCAGGAAAGTATTATCGAAGGAGCCGAGTGCTCCTTCCTTCCTAAGAAAAAACGATGGGGCATTTACAGAGAGCAGCGAGGAAACCCTTAAACTGCTAATAGACGCCCATTTTCCTGGAAACACACTGGCAGCGGAAGCCCTCATTGATCAAGGAGACCCCCCGGATTTAAACATCATTAAATCGGTGGTCACTAGCGAGAAGCTCGAGTGGGCGATTGACTCATTCGATCCGTATAAATCACCAGGACTAGACGGAATAATGCCCGCCATGCTACAAAAAGGGAAAAAGATCCTAATACCTTGGCTCCTGGTGATATACAGAAGCAGCTTGTATTACACGCATTTACCTGCAAGCTGGAACAATATTAAAATAGTATTTATACCAAAGGCTGGTAAAAGCAGCCACACGACTGCCAAAGACTTCAGACCGATTAGCCTATCTTCGTTTCTCATAAAAACGTTGGAGAGGCTGTTAGATACACAAATCAAGAACTCGGTACCAGAAGAAAGGCTGAGCTCGTCTCAACACGCCTATACAAAAGGCAAATCAGTGGAAACAGCGCTACATGAGGTGGTAGGCGCAATTGAAAAATCGCTTAGAAATAAAGAGTACACTCTTGGAACCTTCATAGATATTGAAGGGGCCTTTAATAACGTCACGACTGAGGCAGTTTGCGATGCCCTATTAGAATCAGGGGTCGATAACTGCATCTGCCGTTGGATTCACAAGATGCTGAAAGGCCGTAAAATCTGCTCTAAATTAGGAAGCAGTGAGATAGCCAGGATTGCCGGAAGAGGAACTCCACAAGGCGGGGTTATGTCGCCAACTCTGTGGCTAAGAGTAATGAACAAAATTCTTAGATCGTTAGAAAGGGCTGGATTCAAGGTGATTGCATATGCCGACGATTTAGTTATACTTGTGTCGGGCAAATATTTAAATACCATCAGCGAACTAACAGAAACAGCGCTACGAAAACTCGAACGGTGGGCTGCGAAATGTGGTTTGAAAGTCGACCAAGAAAAAACGGAGCTGGTTCTATTCACACGCAGAAGGGTGATTGAGAACTTCAGGCTCCCAGTTCTGGACAACAGTACTTTAGTGCTGAAAGAAAAAGCAAAGTATCTAGGATTGATACTCGACTCCAAGCTTAACTGGGGCATGAACTTACAAGAACGAGTCAAAAAAGGCGTCAGTTGCGTTCTATGCCTGCAAAAAAGCTATTGGTAAGAAGTGGGGACTTAAACCTCACATAGTACACTGGATCTATACAGCCATTGTAAGACCTATACTTACCTACGGGGCCCTGGTCTGGTGGAGTGCTTTGGAAAAAGCAATAAACATGAAAAAATTGACGAAGGTACAACGGGCAGCTTGTTCAGGAGTGACAGGTGCCCTTCACTCAGCACCGACGGCGGCACTGGAAGTGATGCTGCATCTTATACCCGTGGATATTTACGGAAAAAGTGTGGCTGCAAAAAGTGCTCTACGACTGAAAGAGTCGAAATGCTGGACCAGTGCCAACTACGGACACAGCAGCATACTAAGGATATATCCAGGCCAAAATTTGCGAGAGCTGACCGATTACACTGTTTCGCTGCCAGACTTTGGAAGGGGCTTTTCTATGCTCATTCCGGGTAGGGAAGAGTGGGAAGGCAATCAAGTAACAATGGAGGCGGATCACTCGATCTTCACAGACGGTTCAAAAATGGACGTCGGGGTGGGAGCTGGCATCTTCTCCGAGAGCATGCCAATACAGAGGTCATACAGACTCCCTGACTACTGCAGCATTTTCCAGGCAGAAATTTTTGCAGTGGATAAAGCAGTCAGTACTCTGCGGGATCACCCTGGCTTGAGAGGACCTGCGTCTATAGCTATCTATATAGACAGTCAAGCAGCAATAAAGGCAATTTGCTCCAGCAGCACTAAGTCAAAATTAGTAAGGCGCTGTCGCAACAATCTCTGCACACTTGGTGCTCAACATCGAATCACCTTGTGCTGGGTTCCTGGACACAGTAACATATATGGCAACGAGATTGCTGATGCGCTCGCCAGGGAGGGCGCAAGCATGTCTGTCGAACTAGCAGAGAATACTGTGGCTAGACCACTGGGATCAGTCAAAGAAGAGATAGATCGAGCAGCTAAACAACTTGCGCAAAGCAGATGGACAGGACTTACAACTTGTAGCACCTCCAGGCAATTGTGGCCCCTACTTGATAACAGGAAAACCGCAGCGCTATTACAGCACAGTCGGAAGGACCTAAGAAACATCACTGCCGTAATCACCGGACATTGCTTGTTCGGTAGACACGCTGAACGTATGCGAATACCAACTAACGACTTCTGCAGAAGTTGCAGAGATGAGGAAGAGGAGGAAAGTATTCAGCATTTCTTGTGTGAATGCCCCGGCCTCGCGAGAAGAAGGTTCAATGCACTGGGTGAACCATTTTTTAATGATCTGGAGGAAGTGAGCAGCCTGCAACTGGGTCGACTAACTAAGTTTATTAACAGCAGTGGCTGGTTTGAATGAGCTGTCAAAATTCTTCTACGATCGTGTTAACCATCAGGAAGCTGATGCAATAGGTTCCGCGGAACATGTGTGGTATCACAACGGTCCTATAGGACTACGTGTGACTGTTTGGTCAATTCCAGAGGTCTGCCACTCTAACCTAACCTAACCTAGGTACTGAATTTTTTTTAAATTTCGGATTCTTACAGCTATAACCCTCGCTACAAAAAAGCTAAAAAATAATTGACACTTACCTGTCAAAATCTGACAGCTGTCGTATAAAACTTTGTTATTTACGTACTGAAAAAAATTTCAATTTGGGTTTTTTACAGCTATAACCCTCGCTACAAAAAAGCTAAAAAAAATTGACACTTACTTGTCAAAATTTGACAGCTATCGTATAAAATTTTCTTATTTAGAAACAAGAAATTTTTTACATTTCGGATTCTTACAGCTATAACCCTCGCTATAAACTCGCTATGAAAAGACTAAAAAAAAAATTGACACTTACCTGCCAAAATTTGACGGCTACCATATAAAACTTTGTTATTTAGGTACTGAAAAACTTTTTAATTTAAGATTTTTACAGCTATAACCCTCGCTACGAAAAGGATAAAAAAGACTGACCCTTACCTGTCAAAATTTGAGAGCTATCGTATAAAACATTCTTATTTAGGTACCTGCAAATTTTTTAATTTCGAATTCTTACAGCTATAACCCTCGCTACGAAAAAGCTAAAAAAAAATGACACTTACCTGTCAAAGTGACAGCTGTCGTATAATTGAACGAACGACCTAGAACAGTGCAGTGCCTGAAGGGCTCGGCACAATAATATTTCTACAAATTTATTAGCTGATAATTGATAGCTTCCATGTAAGAATAATTTTTTGCTTATGTTTTAATCGATTGAATACTACTACTGAAGAGCACCTATAAATATCAATATCATATATCTCCGTAACGAAAAGTCGTAGCGAATCGAGCGAGGTGGCATTGGAAACGGGACATCGAGCACTATACGGCGCCATCTCCGACCTATCTATACGAGAAAACGGAAATTTTGCACCATTGTCTAGTTTTGGTCAGTTGTTATAATGACAATTTGGCGATATGTTTCCCCTTCACGTTCCGCAGGAAAGTGAGGCAAAAAAAGCAATAGTAAATAGAAAAATAGGAAAGAAAAGTATTTTTTAAATTTTATTAAATTTTTTTAGTACTAATATTAGATGCACTCTCGGCTGACGATTAGCGATATGTACCCAGTCTAGTTATTTTTAAGCCTATTTATTTCTAAGGATTCAAGCAAATTTAATTTTGTACTTTTGTTTTCAATATGCAAGATATCGGGATGGACTAGAGGAATCAAGATCATCAACTGCACGGATGATTTTTCCTTAAAGTTCTTGAACGAGAGTGTTAAGAAAATCGTAGAACCCTGGGAACATGCGTGCCTGCAGGTGATCCCTCGATCGGAGCTACCAGAGTGTCCGAGAGCGAAGATTTGGTTGCCGGTGCCTGTGATCCCCGAAAAGAATTTACTGGCAGCGCAGAATCCAAAGATTCCCTGCAAGGAATGGAGAATTCTGAAAATGGAAGACCCAAAACCGACAGGGAGAAGCGTCATCCTACAACTCACGGATGAGTCCCTACCCGCTCTAGAGGAAGCCCAATTCAAGCTTCACTGCGGGTTCAATGCAATTACAGTTAGTGTGTACAAGGGCTTTCCCAAACATACGGAGAGAAGCCAAGTAGTACCACCAGCTGAATCCAAGCAGGATGCCACAACGACATCTGCAATGGAAGTGGAGCAGGGCGCGGTACTGGTAGTAGAACCGGCTCCTGTGATGGAGGTTGAGGGTCCAACGCCGCTTAGCGATGTTGAGGGTGGTACAGATTAACCTTCACCACAGTAAAATGGCTTCGTGCCATCTGGCGCTTCTTATGAAAGAGAAGGGCCTCGACGTCGCCTTAATTCAGGAACCTTGGGTCAAAAACGACGTCATACATGGATTAAGGCTGAAAAACTATTCCCTGTTTTACTCCAAGGGCAGAGGTAAGCCAAGAACTTGTGTTTTAGTTAATAATAAAAGCAAAATGTTCTTAATGCCTAATTTTAGCAATCAAGACATAACAACCGTCAAATGGGAACGCAGAGGAGGGGCACCCTTAATGTTGTCATCCGTCTACATGGCCCACGACGCTCCAATACCATCGGCAGACGTCCAAAATATTGTGGAATCTGCCAGGAATGAAAGAGTAAACTCAATCTTGGGATGTGATGCCAACGCCCATCACACACTATGGGGAAGCACGGACATCAATGAACGGGGTGAGTGTCTTTTTAACTTTATCATTACGTCCAACCTAAATATCTGTAATAACGGTAATACACCCACATTTGTTACTGCGAATAGAGAGGAGGTTCTGGATGTTACGTTTGCGAATGAATCTAGCGATTTAAAAGTCGAAAACTGGAGAGTTTCCAGCGAGAATTCGTTCTCGGACCATCGCTGGATTCTGTTCGACGTCGGCGCATGCACGAGTGCTCCTGAACCATTTCGTAACCCTAAGAGAACAGACTAGGATAAGTTTTGTAGTATTATCTCTGATAAGCTGACAGAACCACCTGAGGATCTGTTGCCTAATACTGCTTCGATTGATAGCGCGGTCAATAAGCTAACAGAAAATCTTACGGCAGCTTTTGTCAAAAGCTGTCCGATAAGCAGACCATCCAAGAAGTCATATCCACCATGGTGGAGCGCGGACTTGAGTGGGCTACGACGTGACATGCGAAGGCTGTTTAATAAAGCAAAGAGCAGACGTACGGAAGATGAGAGTGCCTATAAGGAGGCTCTAAAGACGTATAAGAAAGCTATTAGGAAAGCTCAAAGGAATTCCTGGCAGGACTACAGCGAGCAAGTGGAGAGCACTAACGAGGCCGCTAGGCTCAGGAAAGTATTATCGAAGGAGCCTAAGAAAAAACGATGGGGCATTTACAGAGAGCAGCGAGGAAACCCTTAAACTGCTAATAGACGCCCATTTTCCTGGAAATACACTGGCAGCGGAAGCCCCCATTGATCAAGGAGACCCCCCGGATTTAAACATCATTAAATCGGTGGTCACTAGCGAGAAGCTCGAGTGGGCGATTGACTCATTCGATCCGTATAAATCACCAGGACTAGACGGAATAATGCCCGCCATGCTACAAAAAGGGAAAAAGATCCTAATACCTTGGCTCCTGGTGATATACAGAAGCACTTGTATTACACGCATTTACCTGCAAGCTGGAACAATATTAAAATAGTATTTATACCAAAGGCTGGTAAAAGCAGCCACACGACTGCCAAAGACTTCAGACCGATTAGCCTATCTTCGTTTCTCATAAAAACGTTGGAGAGGCTGTTAGATACACAAATCAAGAACTCGGTACCAGAAGAAAGGCTGAGCTCGTCTCAACACGCCTATACAAAAGGCAAATCAGTGGAAACAGCGCTACATGAGGTGGTAGGCGCAATTGAAAAATCACTTAGAAATAAAGAGTACACTCTTGGAACCTTCATAGATATTGAAGGGGCCTTTAATAACGTCACGACTGAGGCAGTTTGCGATGCCCTATTAGAATCAGGGGTCGATAACTGCATCTGCCGTTGGATTCACAAGATGCTGAAAGGCCGTAAAATCTGCTCTAAATTAGGAAGCAGTGAAATAGCCAGGATTGCCGGAAGAGGAACTCCACAAGGCGGGGTTCTATCGCCAACTCTGTGGCTAAGAGTAATAAACAAAATTCTTAGATCGTTAGAAAGGGCTGGATTCAAGGTGATTGCATATGCCGACGATTTAGTTATACTTGTGTCGGGCAAATATTTAAATACCATCAGCGAACTAACAGAAACAGCGCTACGAAAACTCGAACGGTGGGCTGCGAAATGTGGTTTGAAAGTCAACCAAGAAAAAACGGAGCTGGTTCTATTCACACGCAGAAGGGTGATTGAGAACTTCAGGCTCCCAGTCCTGGACAACAGTACTTTAGTGCTGAAAGAAAAAGCAAAGTATCTAGGATTGATACTCGACTCCAAGCTTAACTGGGGCATGAACTTACAAGAACGAGTCAAAAAGGCGTCAGTTGCGTTCTATGCCTGCAAAAAAGCTATTGGTAAGAAGTGGGGACTTAAACCTCACATAGTACACTGGATCTATACAGCCATTGTAAGACCTATACTTACCTACGGGGTCCTGGTCTAGTGGACTGCTTTGGAAAAAGCAATAAACATGAAAAAACTGACGAAGGTACAACGGGCAGCTTGTTTAGGAGTGACCGGTGCCCTTCACTCAGCACCGACGGCGGCACTGGAAGTGATGCTGCATCTTATACCTGTGGATATTTACGGAAAAAGTGTGGCTACAAAAAGTGCTCTACGACTGAAAGAGTCGAAATGCTGGACCAGTGCCAACTACGGACACAGCAGCATACTAAGGATATATCCAGGCCAAAATTTGCGAGAGCCGACCGATTACACTGTTTCGCTGCCAGACTTTGGAAGGGGCTTTTCTATGCTCATTCCGGGTAGGGAAGAGTGGGAAAGCAATCAAGTAACAATGGAGGCGGATCACTCGATCTTCACAGACGGTTCGAAAATGGACGTCGGGGTGGGAGCTGGCATCTTCTCCGAGAGCATGCTAATACAGAGGTCATACAGACTCCCTGACTACTGCAGCATTTTTCAGGCAGAAATTTTTGCAGTGGATAAAGCAGTCAGTACCCTGCGGAATCACCCTGGCTTGAGAGGACCTGCGTCTATAGCTATCTATATAGACAGTCAAGCAGCAATAAAGGCAATTTGCTCCAGCAGCACTAAGTCAAAATTACTAAGGCGCTGTCGCAACAATCTCTGCACACTTGATGCTCAACATCGAATCACCTTGTGTTGGGTTCCTGGACACAGCAACATATATGGCAACGAGACTGCTGATGCGCTCGCCAGAGAGGGCGCAAGCATGTCTGTCGAAGTAGCAGAGAATACTGTGGCTAGACCACTGGGATCAGTCAAAGAGATAGATCGAGCAGCTAAACAACTTGCGCAAAGCAGATGCACAGGACTTACAACTTGTAGCATCTCCAGGCAATTGTGGCCCCTACTTGATAACAGGAAAACCGCAGCGCTATTACAGCACAGTCGGAAGGACCTAAGAAACATCACTGCCGTAATCACCGGACATTGCTTGTTCGGTAGACACGCTGAACGTATGCGAATACCAACTAACGACTTCTGCAGAAGTTGCAGAGATGAGGAAGAGGAGGAAAGTATTCAGCATTTCTTGTGTGAATGCCCCGGCCTCGCGAGAAGAAGGTTCAATGCACTGGGTGAACCATTTTTTAATGATCTGGAGGAAGTGAGCAGCCTGCAACTGGGTCGACTTACTAAGTTCATTAACAGCAGTGGCTGGTTTGAATGAGCTGTCAAGATTCTTCTACGATCGTGTTAACCATTAGGAAGCTGATGCAATAGGTTCCGCGGAACATGTGTGGTATCACAACGGTCCTATAGGACTACGTGTGACTGTTTGGTCAATTCCAGAGGTCTGCCACTCTAACCTAACCTATCGTATTTATGATTAAACGTATGATTTAATTCTAACAGATGGTTAGAATAGTTAGAATCTGTTTTGTTTTTTATAAAACTAGCATGATGTTCATTGATCCGTTTTTCGAAGTTTCGGCCTGTTTGTCCGATATAAGCTTTAGAGCAATCATTACATTTTAATTTGTAAACACCAGATTTATTTCCTTTGTTCAATTTACTTTTATTATTTTTAATGTGTTTTCCTAGAGTATTGTTAGTTTTGAAAGCAATATTTATATTCAAGTTTTTTAAAAAGTTTTTTATTTTAGTGCTAATATGAACCTATGTAAGAAATAACTTTATAATTATTTTTATTATTGTTTGCTGTTGGAAAGACTAAGTTTATAGCCTTTTTGTATAATTTTTTATTTAGTATTTTATCTATTGTTATAGCAGAATAACCATTATTTACTGCAATTTGCTTAATAATATTTAATTCAGTTTGAAAATTAGTTTTGTTTAAAGGTAATGTTACTAGTCGATGTATCATACTAAAGAAATAAGCTAATTTATGTTGTACTGGATGGCAAGATGTGTTATGAATAGTAGTATCAGTGTGAGTAGGTTTATTGTATATTGAGAAATCATGTTTATTTTCAGATTTTTTGATGGTTAGGTCTAAAAAGTTTATTGAATTATTGATTTATTTTTTAATTGTAAATTTTATATTGTTATGTATATTATTTATAAATTCTAAAAACTGATCTAATTGCCTTTCAGTAACTATAAAACAAGCCAATACATCGTCTACATATCTATACCAATAAAGAAATTTTTTAAACAGGGGATGTTTCGAAATAATGGACTCTATATAATCCATAAAGATTTTAGCTAGGAGGGGACTTAAGGGGTTACCCATAATAAGACCTTCTTTACTAGTATAAAATTCGCCATTAAATTCGAAATAGTTTTGTTGTAAACAAACCTCCAAAGTGTTCAAAATTTCCTGTTTTTTAACAGGATTAACTTTATTTTTTAATAACAATTTTTCTACTAGTGTTACAGAGTCTATTACACTTTGGAGGTTTGTTTACAACAAAACTATTTCGAATTTAATGGCGAATTTTATACTAGTAAAGAAGGTCTTATTATGGGTAACCCCTTAAGTCCCCCCTAGCTGAAATCTTTATGGATTATATAGAGTCCATTATTTCGAAACATCCCCTGTTTAAAAACTTTCTTTATTGGTATAGATATGTAGACGATGTATTGGCTTGTTTTATAGGTACTGAAAGGCAATTAGATCAGTTTTTAGAATTTATAAATAATATACATAACAATATAAAATTTACAATTGAAAAAGAAATCAATAATTCAATAAACTTTTTAGACCTAACCATCAAAAAATCTCAAAATAAACATGATTTCTCAATATACCATAAACCTACTCACACTGATACTACTATACATAACACATCTTTCTTTAGTATGATACATCGACTAGTAACATTACCTTTAAACAAAACTAATTTTCAAATTGAATTAAATATTATTAAGCAAATTGCAGTAAATAATGGTTATTCCGCTATAACAATAGATAAAATACTAAATAAAAAATTATACAAAAAGGCTATAAACTTAGTCTTTCCAACAGCAAACAATAATAAAAATAATTATAAAGTTATTTCTTACATAGGTCATATTAGCACTAAAATAAAAAACTTTTTAAAAAACGTGAATATCAATATTGCTTTCAAAACTAACAATACTCTAGGAAAACACATTAAAAATAATAAAATTAAATTGAACAAAGGAAATAAATCTGGTGTTTACAAATTAAAACGTAATGATTGCTCTAAAGTTTATATCGGACAAACAGGCCGAAACTTCGCAAAACGGATCAATTAACATCATGCTAGTTTTATAAAAAACAAAACAGATTCTAACTATTCTAACCATCTGTTAGAATTAAATCATACGTTTAATCATAAATACGATATCTTGCATATTGAAAACAAAAGTACAAAATTAAATTTGCTTGAATCCTTAGAAATAAATAGGCTTAAAAATAACAATACTCTTCTCATCAATTAGATTTAAATGAATCCCCTCTTTTGAATCTCTTTAATTAGTCTGTAAACATTATTATTGGTTTTTCCAACTATTTTAAACAACCTGAAAATTACCTGCACTTTTATTGTTAGACCTAAGTTACAACTTTTAAAATACCATTTTCAAGTACTCCTTTGAAGAAGCAACTGTGTTGCGAAACATGTCGAGTTGAAAATAAAAATCTTTGGAAAGTGTAAAATTATAATTTATTTTTTATTTTTTTACCATTTATTTAACACAATTTTATTTTTATTGTTGGTTGGTTGGTTGGTTAAAGGCGGGGGTCGGATTCGACGTGTGGCCCAAGCTTCTTACACTGCAGCCTTCTGGCTTATTGTGCGCCCCAGTCGTGTTAGAAAATGTTTGTTCCTGCTACGAGGTCCAGTAGTTTTCTTCCAAGTTTGTCATGCGGGAGGTTATCGCCACATCGAATATTTCCGAAGATTTTGAATCTTTTACGGTTTAGTGCTTCGCAGCTGTATATATGATATGGGAGGCGGTTTCGTCCTCTTCACCGCAAAGTCTGCATTTAATGGGTCCATTATAGACTCCCATTCGTTGGAGGTGTTTTCTTAAGTGACAATGGCCTGTCACTTGTCTTAACTGAGTGCGCGTCAAGAGCAGCATTCCTGCTGATAGCTTCTTCGATGGCCTATCAATAACGGCCCGTGCGTGTGCCTGGCCAGGTATACCGTTCCATCGAGATAGATGTTGTTTTTGCGCCCATCTGTCTAATGTTGTTTTGGTTACCTTTTTTGATATTCTAAGGGCGGGTTCTGGGCCCCTGAAATTTTAAGCAGATCCGGTTCTTGCTAGTTCATCTGCTTTTTCGTTGCCTTTTATCCCTGAGTGTCCAGGAACCCATAGGAGTTCAACCTTGTTGTTTCTGGCTGCCAGGTCTTTTAGGTCGTTAAGGCACTCCATTGTGATTTTTGATGTAAATCGGAAGGAGTTCAGAGCCTTCAGAGCAGCTTGGCTGTTAGAACAGGATATGTATCTTTTGGTCATGGTAGCCCTTTTCAAGATTCTTTTGTATGCATGCTTGTATCGCATGAACTTCTGCTTGGTATACTGTGGCGTAGTTTCCCAGGGGGATGCTGATCTCCATTCTGGGTCTTTCCCCAAATATACCAGCGCCTACTCCGTTGGCCGTTTTCGATCCATCAGTGTACCAACCTAGGCCATTGTCCAGCGACGGAGATTTTCCTTTGAACCACATATCAGAGGTCGCACCTGACATTAAACGGTTTTGTAAAGTTGTATATCGCTTTCATGCGATCGGTTTGCATCTCCAGGAGCTCGTCGTTGATAAGGTCCGTGGCTCTTGTGTGCCCTATTTTCTCGGGGCGTTGTTTCCATTCCCCATTTGCTTTCATCCTAGAAGCGGTGCAGTTGGCCTCCATTTTGATGTGTATATCTAGTGGTGTTAGTCCTAGTATGACTTCCATTGCTGCGGTGGGGGTGCTTCTCATTGCACCGCTGATGCACAAGCAGGCCAGCCTCTGTACGCTGTTGAGTTTTGTGGCTGTCGTGATTTGCTGTGTCTTTGTCCACCAAACTACAGACCCATAATATGTCATCAGAGGTCTGATAACTGTGACGTATAACCACAGCACCATCTGCGGTTTGAGTCCCCAGGTTTTCCCAAACAGTCTTCTGCATCTCATTAGACACATTTTTGCCTTGTTTAGGTTATTGTTAATATGTTGGTTCCATGTCAGTTTCGAATCCAGGGTTAGTCCTAGATATTTGATTTCGCTGACTATTTTTATCTGTTCACCAAAGATTTTTAGGTTCTTATAGTTCCCTGCCTGTCTTCGTTTGGTGAATGGCAATGTTGCAGTCTTAGCAGCGTTGACTTTGAGGTTTACCTTTTCGCACCAACGTTGCACGATGTTTAGTGCTCTTTGCATAAGCTCTGCTAGTATAGTGGCATGTGTACCGATGATGAGTATTACCACATCGTCTGCATAGCCTTGGGCGTAGAAGCCCTCTGCGTTAAGACATGCTAGTAACTCATCTACCACCAAGTTCCATAGGAGAGGTGACAATACCCCTCCCTGAGGACAACCTTGCGTTACATCGGCCCTTATAGAATCTCCCTGTAAGCTAGTTTTGACTTGCCGGTATTGTAGCATGTTGTGGATCCATCTTCGTGTGGTATCGTCGACTCCATGTCTTTTTGCGGCAGACATCATTGCGAAACAGGAGGCGTAATCAAAAGCCCCCTGTATGTCAATGAAAACGCCTAGGGAAATTTCTTTGTGATATAGCGCTGTTTCGACCCTTGTTATTAGGTTGTGTAAGGCAGTTTCACAAGATTTGCCTAGTTGGTAAGCATGTTGATGTTCGTGAAAGGGTTTCTTTATGAGCGCCCGTCCCGTCTCTAATATGCCTGTCTATAAGTTTCTCTAGCGCTTTTAGTACAAATGAGGAGAGACTTATGGGTCGATATGCCTTGGCTTCGGTGTATGTTACACGTCCGGGCTCGGGAATGAAGGTGACATTTGCTGTTCTCCATGCCTCGGGAACATAGCCCATGGCTATGCAAGCTCGGTAGATTCTGCATAGGTGGGGTAATAAATACTCGAGTCCTTCTTGCAGGAGGATGGGATAGATTCCATCCGGCCCTGGAGATTTATAGGGTTCGAATGTCTCTATGGCCCACTTGATTCTTTCGTAGCTGACTGTTGTAACTGCAGTTTTCCAGTCTGCTTTCTTCGCTCTGTGCACAAGGTTCGTTTCGTGATGTTGAGTTTCCGGTTGTATAACCTTCGACCTCGGAAAGTGCACTTGGAGAAGAGTTTCAAGAGTTTTTTTACCGTTCATGGTATATTCGCCTGTTGGTTTTATTATTGTGCCAACTGAGTTTGACGTGTCTTTAGCGAGAATTCGGTGGATGCGGGCCGTTTGGGAGGTTGTTTCCACCTACCCGCAGAATTTCCTCCATGAGTCTCGTTTGGTTTTTCTTAGGGCTTTGTTGTACTCAGTGAGAGACCGGGCGTATTTGTCCCAATCGCCTGTGATTTTAGCTTTGTTGAAAAGTTTTCTGGTTTTTTTTCTCAGGTCTTGCAGGTGTCGATTCCACCATGGTACTTCCCTTTTTTTTTCCCGTGCTTTTAGAGGGCAGTTTTCTTCATACGCTGTTGTAATGGCGTCCTGATGCTGATCCACAGATAAGTCTATATCCACGGTACTTTGCAGATTGGTTTTAACAGAAGTCAGACCCTGTTTCAGTTGACCCCTATATGATTCCCATTCGGTATTACGCGGATTACGGTAGGGCGTTACTTCCCCACTGCAATTCTGAAGTACAAACTCATGTGTCTGTGATCGGACGCAGACGGTTCGTTCGATAGTCGCCAGTTTAAAACGAACTTTTTGGACAAAACTACTAAACTTATTATACTGTATTGGTATAATACGAAAAACACCTAAATCTCCTCCAATTAGTCGATTTAAGCATCTTAAAATAATTTTTCCCAAAATGATTTATTTCTCGTTAGGGTTAATTTTTTAAAACGAACTTTTTAGACAAAACTCCTAAACTTATTGCGCTGTCTTGAGTTTATACAAAAAAATCACAAATTTCATTTATTTAGTTGCTTTTATTACCGTAGAGACCTTCAACCCTCTTTCTCACTAAGGTATTTCGTCGGCGCGGCTATTGGCTCAATCTTTTCTCCAGGCACATAGCTCTCATCTCTCTGGACATTAGTAAGACAAGGCTCCGCGATAAAATCTTCCATACTATCGTTGCCGGCATCAATAACTAGTATTTCCGATCTTCCAGTCGTCATTGAACAGTGGACTGAACATTTTTTCACATCATCATTGTTGTTAGGCGCCAGGATCTTTTTCTAAGATAAAAGATGCCAAAACTTTTCTCGTCAAAAATCGTATGTACCGCCACAAACTCACTAGGCGTATGATCTTAGCGCCACAGTGTTTGCGGTATATCCTGCAGCGGTTCTGTCACAAATCAAAAAATGTAAATTTTCCTCGAAAATTATTCTAAGTCCACTCTGTAATGTGGCTTTTTATTTTAAAGAAAATCTATCTATATAAAATATCGGTTCTTTCGGTGGACGGATGGAAAATATGTTTCCAACGGTATCTCGGGCGCCACCCCTTGGATTAATGTGGTAAGGGGCCCACGATGCACCAGGTAGCTTGTTACAGTGGAGAAAATTAAACCAGGCGTTCAACTACGCAATAAGCGACTAACTTTAAGCCTCCTGAAAGAAACAGTTTCGGGGAAGGAAAATAAAACAATCGTTGCGGTACAACATCTTGTATTATCAATCAAATCTTGGTACATTACAATGTGTTTAAGTGAGATATAATGAATGCGGTGAAATGATATGAAAGAGAGAGAAGGAAAAGTATGCGTGTATGTTCGTGTCAAATCGGTCTTAATGAAATGAAATGATCCGGCTATTCTACTAATATCGGTTTTGAATAATGCGCATGTTATCAAATTCGCAAGAAACGCGGCTGTTGTCTCAGCGGTAAACGGTCGCGGTCGGTAGCAGGCAATAAGTGAGGTTTGCGGTTAACTTTATCAGGTTCGGTCAGTGGAAAAAGGTAACGCGGTACGTGGACTTGCGGCTGTGCTTTAATGAACGCGGTTTGTTTGTGCTATCTACGGAGAGGTGTGCGGTATTTGCGAAGACGGGCGCGGATTTTAAACATCAACTGAGGCGGTCGGAAAAGTTAACTAAGCGGTAATATGACCAATGGTCGGTGGTGGTTCGGTAAGACGTCGTTTCCCTGCGAGTACGCGGGTAAATATATCATATTGAAAGTAAACTTGCGGCCGGACGCGTTCTGGTATTGAAGTAATGTGTAAGACGGAGAAGTTATTATGTTTGAGACAGTGACGGTAAATGTGTGTAAGACAAACACGGTGTGTGAGGGTGAGGGTGTGTGTGTGTGTGTGCATAGAAACCCGATATTTACCCGTTTTAACTCTTTATTAGAACGAGACAGGATCCCTGCAGAAATCCGGTTTCGTATTGTTGAAAAGAAAATAGCTGAAGGCTAATACAAGATAAAGCTACCCGGTATATTGGTCCTGGTGCAGCCTTGCCTCATAGGTGAGAACAATCGTTGATCGGTGTGTGTGTGAGAATGAGTGAGACACACTTAAGAACGAGACAGAGCTACCCGGTAATTTGGTCCTGGTGCAACCCGGTCGCGTATGTGTATGATAGAGGCAATATAACCGTTCGCGTGTATTGAAATAAGACAAAACTACCCGGTATATTGGTCCTGGTGCAACCTTGCCTTATTTAAGAAAAGAACATTGAATTGATCGACCCGGAGTGTGTGGTTTAATTGTGTTAAATGTAGTTAAAACGAGACAGAGCTACCCGGTCATTTTCCTGGTGCAGCTCGGTCACGTATATGTATGACAAAGACAGCATAACGGTCCGCGGTGTATTTTAAAATAAGACAAACCTACCCGGTCACTTTTCCTCGTGCAGCCTTGTCTTATATGTAAAGAAAGAAAGAAAACTTATGGACGGCCCGGTGTGTGTGTAAGAGAGTGTAAGATAGTACCTAAAACCTGTGTGTAAAAGTGAGAACAATACCTATAACCAGAACGTGCAACGGTATAGGAAAATGGAATCAGCGCGGGAAAACGGCGGGTCGGATGGTAGTTTCTTACCGTCGGAAGGCGGTCGGTCAGCCTCGGTTTTAGTTGGTCGGTCGGATCGGGATCGGTGTTAAGATGACGAGCTGTAAGAGAGGTGAGAACACGAGTTCTGATTTAAAATGGGTCGGTCTCGCGTACAAATTGACTCCGCGAAACTACGTCACGGTCATAGACGCGGTGGTACCGTACGCGCTTCGATCTCGCGCGGAGGCATCTGGGGGTTACTGTACGCGCTTCGACTTCGCGGCGCGCTCAGCAGTACTAACTGATGTGGTTGGAAAATGATGAAAAGGATTTTCCCGATGTTTCGCGGCGAAAAATTTAATAGATTCGAACAGTATAAATTAAATGAATTATTTACGTACAAGAATGAACGTTGTAGCACGAAAAATAAGAAAATAATATCGGACACGCATACTAACCTTTTAAAAATGAAAAACAATGCGGTAAAAATATTAAAAATCCCTGAAAAATATAGTAACTTCGTTACAACTCGTATAATTGAAATATATCGCTAACTTCTTTCACTAGCAATATTTTTGAACGGTTCCCACAGGAGAATTGTGCGGAATGGTCTCCTGAATATTTCTTATACAGGACTTTCTGGTAGTGGAACGTCTAGTTCCGAGTTATGGGACAAAATTTTTTTCTCGTTGAAATTTTTCCAAGTCCACTCGACTGTCTTTCACTAGCGTCGGAAAATGAAAATTCTTGCGTGGAGCGGTTAGGCACTAAAGTGGACTGGGCATTCTTCTACATCATCTTAGCGCCATAGTGTTTGCGGTATATCCTTCAGCGGTTTTGAGGTATCCAATTATCCCAAAACTATATTTCTGGCGGCCCGAAGGCCTGCGAACAGACTAAAGAACGAAATTACTTGCGTTCCCAAGATAAAATATTGTTTTTATCGGGAAGTGACTTAATATCACTCCTGCCGTCTTAACATTTTCTCCAATTAGTCAATTTAAGCATCTTTAAATAATTTTTCTCAAAATGATTTATTTCTCGTTAGGGTTAATTTTTTAAAACAAACTTTTTGGACAAAACTACTAAACTTATTGTAATGTATTGGTATAATACGAAAAAAACCTAAAGTTCCTCCAATTAGTCGATTTAAGCATCTTTAAATAATTTTTCTCAAAATGATTTATTTCTCGTTAGGGTTAATTTTTTAAAACAAACTTTTTGGACAAAACTACTAAACTTATTGTAATGTATTGGTATAATACGTAAAATACCTAAATTTCCTCCAATTAGTCGATTTAAGCCTCTTTAAATAATTTTTCTCAAAATGATTTATTTCTCGTTAGAGTTAATTTTTTAAAACAAACTTTTTGGACAAAACTACTAAACTTATTGTAATGTATTGGTATAATACGAAAAAAACCTAAATTTCCTTCAATTAGTCGATTTAAGGCATCTTAAAATAATTTTTCTCAAAATGATTTATTTCTCGTTAGGGTTAATTTTTTTAAACGAACTTTTTGGACAAAACTACTAAACTTATTGTAATGTATTGGTATAATACGAAAAAAAACTTAATTTGCTCCAATTAGTCGATTTAAGCATCTTAAAATATTTTTTCTCAAAATGATTTATTTCTTGTTAGGGTTAATTTTTTTAAACGAACTTTTTGGACAAAATTAGTAAACTTATTGCGCTGTCTTGAGTTTATACAAAAAAATCACAAATTTCATTCATTTAGTTGCTTTAAAGGGACATAAAATAACTTTTTCTTAATTATTTATTTACTAGCTAGGCTTATGTTTTTAAATTATCTATATGGCCGAAAATACTTAACTTACTGTACTTAATTGGTATAATACGAAAAAAACCTTAATTTGCTCCAATTAGTCGATTTCAGGCATCTTAAAATAATTTTTCTCAAAATTATTTATTTCTCGTTAGGGTTAATTTTTTTAAACGAACTTTTTGGACAAAACTACTAAACTTATTGTAATGTATTGGAATAATACGAAAAAAACCTTAATTTGCTCCAATTAGTCGATTTAAGGCATCTTAAAATAATTTTTCTCAAAATGATTTATTTCTCATTAGGGTTAATTTTTTTAAACGAACTTTTTGGACAAAACTACTAAACTTATTGTAATGTATTGGAATAATACGAAAAAAACCTTAATTTGCTCCAATTAGTCGATTTAAGGCATCTTAAAATAATTTTTCTCAAAATGATTTATTTCTCGTTAGGGTTAATTTTTTTAAACGAACTTTTTGGACAAAACTACTAAACTTATTGTAATGTATTGGTATAATACGAAAAAAACCTTAATTTGCTCCAATTATTTATTTATTTATTTATTTATTTCAGTTAAGTACATTACAGATACAAAATCCAAATATAACATTTAATCATTTGATATAAGTAATATAATAGGCACCCAGCTAATTTATGGGGAACACTAAGTAAAACCAATATGTATATAGCCAATATAAAATATAAAATATAAAAACATAAAAATATAAAAGAACATGGCATTTGACTTGCAATTAATTGTTTCGCGGTCTTCAAGTAATGGTGGATAAAGTCACCTTTAAGTTATTTTTAAATGTTAAAATGGAACTATTAAACTCGATGGTGGCGGGAAGATATTTATTGAGATACTGCATTATGCGATTAAGTGCACTATTCCTGCCAATGTCGGTGCGGCTTCTATTGACTGAGTACATTTCAGTAAGGCGCGTGTCACGTGCAGGAACACGATAGTTAATGAGTTCCAGAAGATCGGAGCAATCTATGTTATTGGTTAAAATCTTGAAGCCAAATAAAATTGTGAGGAAGATTCTTCGCTTCTCCAGGCTGTCCAAATTCAACATTAATAATCGTTGGTGATGTGTTAAAGTGCTTTTGTCTATACCTAATTTAAACAATAGGAAATTCGCGAACTTAATCTGAACGCGCTCAATCCGATCGATATGAGTTTTATAGTAAGGTGCCCATACTATACAACAGTATTCTAGATGACTTCGTACTAGAGAATAATATAGTGACTTTAAAACTTCAATATTTGTGAACTCCCAGCAACGTCGCATTATAAATCCTGCCATTTTAAAAGATTTAGATAAAATGTAGTTTATATGATCATTAAATCGCAATTCGGTGTCGAAAAGAACTCCCAGGTCATTAATTACATTAACTCGAGGTAAGGGAGTATTGGAAATGGAGTAATGATACAGTATTGGTGCTTTTTTCTTGGAGAAAGATATAACCTTACACTTAGAGGTATTTAGTTCCATTTGGTTTGCTTTACACCAGGTAGTTAGTATGTCGATTGCGTGTTGTAATTTGCGGCAGTCGTTAATATTTGTGATTTTATAATATATTTTAAGATCAAAAAAATTACCTTGTCGGACTTCCATTGTCTTTATTTTGTTACTTAACACAACGTTTCGGTTAGTTAGTATCTCTAACCGTTTTCAAGTGTAAACTAAATTATAATTCTAAGGCTACTGTCTTAAATACTATCCATGTGCAATGAAGCTTGATGACTCCGCCTACGTGCTTATTGGAGTGTGAAGTTTGAGCTGTTGGTTTTGGACAAGAAGTGGCTTCCAGATATTGGGGATATCTATACTTGGTTTACTGAATATATGTGTATTTTGATTCATAAAAGCTGCTTCCTTGAATTTTCGTTTTTTCCAGTGCTGTTCCGTGTCCAAAACCCTGGCTTCTGACCACTGTATATTATGTTGGTTAGTCCATACATGTTCCGCTATACCTGATCTCGAAGTTTCACCTCTTTGAGTATGTTTCAGGTGTTCTTTAACTCGTACGGGAAGAGGTCTTTTTGTTTCTCCAATGTACGATTCGCCACACTCGCAAGGGATTTGATAAATACAATTTTTTGTGTTTTCATTACTGGGGGGTTTTACTTTTGTAAGAAGGCTTCCGAGCGTATTTCCGGATTTAAAGGCTGTTTTGATATTATAGTTTTTGGTTATTCTTCTAATCTTTTCAGAAATCCCCTTGACATAAGGTATTGTAAGAAATGTTTGCTCCTCTCTAGCTTCTGTATTAGTTTTTACTTCGCGATTTTTAAATTTTGAGATGGTATTAGTTACAAACGTTTCAGGGTAACCATTTTGTTTTAAATCTCTTTTGATGTTTGAAATTTCAATATTTAGGTCTTCCGGATTGTTGCAAATGTTAGATGCTCTGTGATAAAGTGTTTGAATTATGCCCTGTTTTATGGAGTTTGAATGATTCGATCCGTGATTAAGGTATTGCCCGGTGTGAGTGGGTTTCTGTATACTGAAGTTTTTATGTTATCAGCACTTCGTTTGACGAGAACATCGAGAAAAGGTAGAGTGGAATGTTTTTCTGTTTCCATGGTAAATTTAATGGATTGTCTTATACTATTAATATGTTCCAAAAACCGTATCAGCTCTTCGTTGCTGTCTGTCCAGATAATAAAGGTATCATCAACATATCTAAGCCAAAGTTTAGGTTTAATCTTGGCAGTGTCAATAGCGTGTGACTCGAACCATTCCATGTACAGGTTAGCCACCACCGGAGAGAGAGATGAACCCATTGGAAGACCGTCATCCTGGGCATAGAACCTATCTTTTACTTGAAAGTAGGAACTACGTAAACAGCACTCCAATAGTTCCATCACTCCATCCAGCGGCAAACTAGTGCGTTCTGAAAGGGTTGGGTCGTCAGGATGACGGTCTTCCAATGGGTTCATCTCTCTCTCCGGTGGTGGCTAACCTGTACATGGAATGGTTCGAGTCACACGCTATTGACACTGCCAAGATTAAACCTAAACTTTGGCTTAGATATGTTGATGATACCTTTATTATCTGGACAGACAGCAACGAAGAGCTGATACGGTTTTTGGAACATATTAATAGTATAAGACAATCCATTAAATTTACCATGGAAACAGAAAAACATTCCACTCTACCTTTTCTCGATGTTCTCGTCAAACGAAGTGCTGATAACATAAAAACTTCAGTATACAGAAAACCCACTCACACCGGGCAATACCTTAATCACGGATCGAATCATTCAAACTCCATAAAACAGGGCATAATTCAAACACTTTATCACAGAGCATCTAACATTTGCAACAATCCGGAAGACCTAAATATTGAAATTTCAAACATCAAAAGAGATTTAAAACAAAATGGTTACCCTGAAACGTTTGTAACTAATACCATCTCAAAATTTAAAAATCGCGAAGTAAAAACTAATACAGAAGCTAGAGAGGAGCAAACATTTCTTACAATACCTTATGTCAAGGGGATTTCTGAAAAGATTAGAAGAATAACCAAAAACTATAATATCAAAACAGCCTTTAAATCCGGAAATACGCTCGGAAGCCTTCTTACAAAAGTAAAACCCCCCAGTAATGAAAACACAAAAAATTGTATCTATCAAATCCCTTGCGAGTGTGGCGAATCGTACATTGGAGAAACAAAAAGACCTCTTCCCGTACGAGTTAAAGAACACCTGAAACATACTCAAAGAGGTG
Source organism: Polydrusus pterygomalis (assembly GCA_963969555.1). NCBI lineage: Eukaryota > Metazoa > Arthropoda > Insecta > Coleoptera > Curculionidae > Polydrusus > Polydrusus pterygomalis. Next base: position 2,049,094 of record OZ018381.1, on the reverse strand, counting down.
AAACTTCGAGATCAGGTATAGCGGAACATGTATGGACTAACCAACATAATATACAGTGGTCAGAAGCCAGGGTTTTGGACACGGAACAGCACTGGAAAAAACGAAAATTCAAGGAAGCAGCTTTTATGAATCAAAATACACATATATTCAGTAAACCAAGTATAGATATCCCCAATATCTGGAAGCCACTTCTTGTCCAAAACCAACAGCTCAAACTTCACACTCCAATAAGCACGTAGGCGGAGTCATCAAGCTTCATTGCACATGGATAGTATTTAAGACAGTAGCCTTAGAATTATAATTTAGTTTACACTTGAAAACGGTTAGAGATACTAACTAACCGAAACGTTGTGTTAAGTAACAAAATAAAGACAATGGAAGTCCGACAAGGTAATTTTTTTGATATTACTTCATTGTCTACCACCTTCAAACAAACATATTTTAAGATCATCTGCATATAAGAGGAAGTTGCAGTCTTTAAGTAAATCCGTAAGATCATTTATGAACATGAGAAATAGAAACGGACCCAAGTGAGACCCTTGAGGGACCCCGGAGGTTATGGTAATGTCCAGGACGCCATTAATTTTAACAAATTGTATGCGATCACATAGGTAACTCGAAAACCAAGATAACAAAGGACCTGTAATGCCGGAAGTCATTAATTTCTCAATGAGGATGTGGTGATCTACCCTGTCGAAGGTTTTTGTGAAGTCGAAATAAATTGAGTCAACCTGGGTACCCGAATCCACTGCAGAGCTTAAATATTGAGAATAAATGCATAGATTAGTTTGGCAAGAACGACCAGGGAGAAAGCCATGTTGGTGGTTAGAAATTGTACCGTGAAAGCACAAAAGAAGCCTATCAAAAACTATCGATTCGAGAATCTTTGCCATGCAATCTAGTCCGGATATTGGTCGGTAATTGCATACATCACTTCTGTCCCCGCCCTTATGGATTGGGGTGATGTAAGCCGATTTCCAGATTTTGGAAAATTCACCTGAATTTAGAGAAAGTTGGAAAAGGTAGCACAGCGGAAATGCCAAAGTTGGGCTACAATTTTTCATGAACAAAGGAGGAATTTTATCTGGCCCTGCTCCCTTTGATTCATCCAGGTCGGCTAGCTTCTGGAAAACAATGGTACTATCAATATCAATGTTGGAAATGTTTATGTCGTTGGTGGATAAGCAACGCGTGTCTTTGAGAGATGTTGGATTAGATCTTATGAATACAGAACGAAAAAAATCCGCAAATAAATCGGCTATAAGATTTGGGTCATCAGTCACTGAATCGTTAAACTTCATTTTTGAGTGATATCCTGCTGTGTTTCGCTGAGACTTTAAGTAGGACCAGAATGCTTTGGTATTGTTAAGAATATTATTCTGAGCTGATTGAATGAAAGAGTTATAATCTTTTTTTACTGCCAGTTTAGACTGCGATCTTAACTTTTTATAGTTAGTATTATCATAAGATAACCGTGTGCGTCGATATTTTTGGAAAGCAGTATTTTTATTTTCTAAGAGTCTAATTGTTTTAGTTGAAAAATATACTGGATATTTTGGAGTAAGAATCCTGTACCTTGGAACGAACATATCTATTGCGATGTTCAGAATTGTATAAAACATTTCAGTGATCAGCTGATATCAACGTTACATAAAAAACTCCAATCAATGTGCTCGAAATAGTTATTTATCTGATCATAATCAGCCTTACGAAAGTTATATTCAGTAAATTGCAAGTCTGATGCCATGTCGTCAGCAACATTACAACCAATGGAGGATATTAATCGTCGACGGTAGTCAGTGGCGAATCAGTATTTGAAATTGAAATATCAGATAGGTTAGAAAAAATTAAAATTTAACATTACATTGTTAATATTAAAAATAGTATTATATTGAGCGAGATCATTAAAACAGGCACAATCGTAGAGAATTTGTTCACATTCGTTGCTGGAGGTAAAAATTGTGGTAGCGCCTTGATAAGTGTTAATCAAATTAAGAAAATAATCTTGTTCACCACTGAAAGCGTTTCGGTCATCAATATGGACAAATGAGTTTGTATAATTAGGCAAATTAAAGTCTCCTAAAAGTAAAATTTTAGTGGAAGGAAAGTGATCCACGACAAAACTGACAGAGGCCACATAGTTTTCGTAGGACGATGCTCTAGAGGCTGGTGGTATGTAGACAGCACCCATGATGTTTTGGACATTACCTATTTGAACGCTAACCCACAATTGTTCGATGTTGTTATCTGGTACATTACACAAAGAAGATTCAAGAGAACACTCCACTGCGATCAAAACTCCGCCGCCCCTCGTCTTATTGGATTGGTCAGGGTCTCTATCCTTTCTGTACACAATGTAGTTCGCTGGAAACAACTCCTCACTGACAATAGCATCATTTAGCCATGTCTCTGTTAAAACAATAACGTCATAGTTACAGTTCATTACTTCCTGTTGAAAGCGTACGGTTTTAGTTCTAAGTCCGCGAACATTTTGATAATATACAGATACAACTCTCTTCTGAGTGGCCCGGCTTAATGAGGTCTCTTGTGGGCCACACAGCGTAATATTATTATTTAACGGGGGGTGGCATGTTGAATATCTCGTTGAAAATTTACAGAGTCGCATTTGATTAAATCGGAGCATATAAACTTAGAAATTCCACGTTTGACTTCATAACTTAAAGGTCCATAGTAATTACGCTCGTAAGCCGACATAAAACTGTCGGGACACAAATAAGAACAGTTGAGGCTATTCTGTTGTATATGTTTTTTTATGTCTAAATTGAAGTTATAAATAAAGTTGTTTAAAACCCTCCCGTTATCTGCACAATACGGTGGGGCGACAATTATTAGATTTGTCTTATTAGCCAAGTCGAGGATTACGTCCCAGCAGGTATCATCAATAGTTTTTCCATGTAGAGCGTTCATCATTCCCGTAAAGAAAATAATATAATCGTTATTTGAAAATTTACGTCCTTAATCAGTGTTTCAGCTGACACTGCTACGTTAGAGTACTGGCTATTTATGTCATATCTGCTACCACAACAAGATTTGATTAGCCATCCGATTCCAGAAACACACGATTTGTTGCCAAACAATAAAATTTGAGGTTTAACTTCTTGATGATATGATGATGTTGCATGGTAAGAAGAATTGTGCGCAGGTGTATGTTGTGGTGGGATAACTTTATTGGCGCTGACACATAATTCGTTTTTTAGTTTGTGAATCTCATCTAAGTGGAGCTTGTTTTTCACTGTTAAAACATCAATGGAGATTAACAATTGTTTCTTCAAGGATTCCATTTCAGTTAAACTATTTTTGGCACAACGAAGTTCATCTTTGTATTTTTGGAGGAACAGTGCTGCTGATCGCTATTATCTGTTGATTGCTCCGATGCACCTTGGTCATTATTTTTCGTTCCACAGCCAAGGTCATTCAATAATTTGTTCTTTTCGTTTATCACAGCTTGCATTTGCTTTATCTCGTTCACTTGTTGTTCGAATTTATTATTATATTGATCTAGTTTAACCTTAACCTCCTTATTTTCTCTTTGCAAGTCAAGATTTTTAACTGATAATTTCTCTATTTGCTCGTTACACTGACATGGGTTGGTTTCCTCCGATTCTGATAGTCTTGCTTTATTTGAGTCATCCTTGACTTTTTTGCATTGTTTAGAGCAGAATAGTTTATAGCCCTCGATAACGCTGAACCCAGACCGTCTTGCAACACAGCTAGGGTGATAAACACCCTGACAAGAGACGCAAAAGTAACTGCTAAATATTTTTTGCTTGCAACAGGTAAATCCAATCTCACCATCCATAATGTAAGAGCAATAATTGTACCATTAATCGTCAAAAGCTGCTACACTAATATGGGTTCTTTAGGTCGATATTGAAAATTTGGACGATAAAATCTACTCGTCTAAAATGTGTATCGATGCATTCTTTATCGGCGGGATGTCGATAAAAGGTTTGTTTATCCCTTTTTTTATTGTTTAGTATTTGTTGGATTGCTAGCTCTATTGTTTTGTGGTTTTTCCCAATTTGTTGATTTACTAGTTTAAAAACGAAAGAAATTTGGATTCTATTAAACCTTACATACACACAGACACCAAACTTGTATATTACTTCACACTGTTTACTGGAAAAAAAGCAGAAAAAAGACTCGACTCGGGACAATACATTCGCAGTTTAGACATCACACAATATTAGTCGATTTAAGCATCTTAAAATAATTTTTCTCAAAATGATTTATTTCTCGTTAGGGTTAATTGTTTAAAACGAACTTTTTGGACAAAACTACTAAACTTATTGTACTGTATTGGTATAATACGAAAAAAACCTAAATTTTCTCCAATTAGTCGATTTAAGCATCTTAAAATATTTTTTTTCAAAATTATTTATTTCTCGTTAGGGTTAATTTTTTAAAACGAACTTTTTAGACAAAACTAGTAAACTTATTGCGCTGTCTTGAGTTTATACAAAAAAATTACAAATTTCATTCATTTAGTTGCTTTTATTACCGTAGAGACCTTCAACCCTCTTTCTCACTAAGGTATTTCGTCGGCGCGGCTATTGGCTCAATCGTTTCTCTAGGCACATAGCTCTCATCTCTCTGGACGTTAGTAAGACAAGGCTCCGCGATAAAATCTTCCATACTATCATTGCCGGCATCAATGACTAGTATTTCCGATCTTTCAGTGGTCATTTGACAGTGAGTAGTGATACCTAGTGCGTTCACCATCCTCCATTCCTCCAGGCCCTTCTGCGCATGCCCGAGCAGCTCACAGACGTGGGCGACATTAATTATGACGTCACCTGTCATCTGTCATCTGTCACCTGTCATCTGTCACCTGTCATCTGTCAAATGTCATTTGTCAATGTCAATGTCAATGTCAATGCCAAATGTCATCTGTCAAATGACATCTGTCCAATGTCATCTGTCAAATGTCATCTGTCATACGTCATCTGTCAAACGTCATATTGTTGGACGCTATCTACATTAGGTCTTAGATACTTGGGGAGATGTTAGCTACATGCTTAGGATGACGTAATGAGTTATTATGAACCATCCCGAGACCCGCAGGTCGAGGTGTACTAAACATATATGCTCGCCTACGGCTCGTTAGGGTTGTTAGGGATATTATAGCAGGTGGTTCGTATTTAGGGTGAATAACAAGTTATTTTAAAAAATCCCGAGACCGCAGGTCGAGGTGTACTAAAGACATATATTCGCCTACGGCTCACTAAGGCTGTAGAAATAATATAACATGTGGTTCGTATTTAAGGTGACGTAACAAGTTATTTTGAAAAATCCCGAGACCGCAGGTCGAGGTGTACTAAAGACATAGGCTCGCCTACGGCTCGCTAAGGTTGTTAGAAATAATGTAACATGTGAATCGTATTTAGGTTGACGAAACAAGTTATCATGAAAAAATCCCGAGACCCTCAGATCGAGGTGTGCTAAAGACATATATTCTCCTACGGCTCGCTAAGGTTGTAGAAATATTGTAACATGTGGTTCGTATTTAGGGTGACGTAACAAGTAAATATAAAAAATCCCGAGACCGCAGGTCGAGGTGTACTAAAGACATAGGCTCGCCTACGGCTCGCTAAGGTTGTTAGAAATAATGTAACATGTGAATCGTATTTAGGTTGACGAAACAAGTTATCATGAAAAAATCCCGAGACCCTCAGATCGAGGTGTGCTAAAGACATATATTCTCCTACGGCTCGCTAAGGTTGTAGAAATATTGTAACATGTGGTTCGTATTTAGGGTGACGTAACAAGTAAATATAAAAAATTCCGAGACCACAGGTCGAGGTGTACTAAAGACATAGACTCATCTACAGTTCGTTAGGGTTGTTAGGGATATTATAGCAGGTGGTTCGTATTTAGGGTGAATAACAAGTTATTTAAAAAAAAATCCCGAGACCGCAGGTCGAGGTGTACTAAAGACATATATTCGCCTACGGCTCACTAAGGCTGTAGAAATAATATAACATGTGGTTCGTATTTAAGGTGACGTAACAAGTTATTTTGAAAAATCCCGAGACCGCAGGTCGAGGTGTACTAAAGACATAGGCTCGCCTACGGCTCGCTAAGGATGTTAGAAATAATGTAACATGTGAATCGTATTTAGGTTGACGAAACAAGTTATCATGAAAAAATCCCGAGACACTCAGATCGAGGTGTGCTAAAGACATATATTCTCCTACGGCTCGCTAAGGTTGTAGAAATATTGTAACATGTGGTTCGTATTTAGGGTGACGTAACAAGTAAATATAAAAAATTCCGAGACCACAGGTCGAGGTGTACTAAAGACATAGGCCCATCTACAGCTCGTTAAGGTGGTTAGAAGTAATGCAACGTGTGAATCGTATTAAGGGTGACGTAACAAGTTATTTTGAAAAAATTCCGAGACCGCAGGTCGAGGTGTACTAAAGATATATGCTCACCCAAGAGTCGCTAAGATCGTTAGGAATAATGCAGTATGTGGTTCGTATTGAGGCTGATGTAACAAGTTATAAGGAAAAAATCCCGAGACCCGCAGATCGAGGTGCACTAAAGACATATGCTCGCCTACGACTCGTAAGGTTGTTAGAAATAATGTAACATGTGATTCGTATTTAGGGTAATGCAACAAGTAAATATGAAAATCTCGATGTCTGCAGGGGGGCGAGGTATACTAGAGTTATATGTTCGCTCGTTAAAGTCGCTAAGGATATGTGAATTGTATTACGGATGACGTAACAAACCATTACAAAAAAACCAGAAGTCGACGGGCTAACTGATTCGGGAGATATAGTTTTTGCGAATAGGACCCCTATGACTAAAGGTAGAGAGAGGCGAAATTTGGTAAACAGGTAGATGACGAGCATACCTATCGACTAGTGAAGAAATATTTCAAAAGTATCAAGTAAAAACAGCGCTAGAGGTATAAAACCATAGAGTCCTAGCAGGAGACAAGATCATCCGGTTTAGAATTAATATAGTAGTTGCTGGGAATCTAAACATCATGGATAAGAATAACCAAGTATTGCATCAGAAAATCTGTAATTATTCCGCGAATGTAGTAAGCAATTAATATTCAATGTCAACCGGCATGATCGAAGTAAATAAGCAATCAATATGCGTCTAAATTATGGTATATACGATAGGATTCCAATAGGTAGAGACCGCATATAATCGACAAACCACGAAAAATTAGTCGTTTCCGTCACTAAACAAGAGAAGAAAACAGATAAAAGTTATCCTATACATAGCCTACTTTGTTAATACCTATAATCTATACCATGCACAGCACAGTTTAAATATTAAACAACAAATAACCTTTCTGATGGGATAAAAACATCAAATAAACCATTACAATACCTAAAAAATGATATTTGAACATATAAAACCCCCAGTATACCTATACAAGTTCTGTTAGACCTATACTTGGCTTATGGGCATGCTTATTAGTGCCCTATAACCGGCCTATGATTGGTCTATAGTAGGTCTATGATAGTCCTATAGTAGGTCTATGATTGTCATACAGCAGGGTTAGGACTGTCGTTTGGGTATATAAATAGGCCATTGCATGATAGCATATTTAACAGCACCCATATATACAAAATAAACAACCAATAAACACTCTGATAGAATAAAAAAAAATATCCAATTAGTCATTAAAGTACCTAAAAAAGGACTTTGAACCCATAAAACCCTATTTAACAGTCTCTATACAAAACAAACAACCAATAACATTTCCGATAGGGTAAAAACATCAAATAATCCACTAAAGTAGCTAAAAATGGTATATGAACCCATCAAACGGCTATCTAACAGCTCCTATTCAATAATAAGTAGCCAAAAACAACTATGAACTGATCGGGATCAAATAAAAACATACAATAACCCACTAAAGTAGATGCTTGCGAATACAGCTGCTAGATAATATTAAATTTCATGGATACGAATAATTTTGTATTGCATCAGAAAATATGTAATTATACATATCTCTGAAAATACAGCATCTAATTAATATCCAACATTATTACTAGCCCTCCATCAATAGGCTAGTGACTAGCTAGCATCCTATCTATGAAAGTAAAACGCAAGAACTTAAACTTATGCGAATATCGGATTAGAGTCCTTATGCCTAATAAGCAGCTAATGAAAAGCTTTGAAAAGATATAAGCAGTTATGAACGTCTAGGAACAGCAAATAAGACGTTATCCATCCACCAATCAACCACCATCCAACCACTAACCAACCATTATTAGGGCAATTAATGAACACCTTTGAACCCACAAAACGCCTATTTAGCATAATAAACAACTAAAACCTCTCTCTGTTCTTCATAAGGCAAAAACTAAAAACTATTAAAACAAACCACTAAAGTAGCACAAAAACAGCCTTTGAATCTATAAAACGACTATTCAACAGCTCTTAAACCAGACAAAAAACGTTTAATACACATCTAAGAACCTAATAGGTAGCTGAAGCAGCAAAAGTTCGTTTTCACACCTCGCCTACGGATCATCGAACATATTATCAGACTATAGTAGAATGCATGGTATAACACCTTAACTCGCTAGAAAAAACCAAGGATGATCCTTAGAACGGGCGGTGCTAAAGATATGAAGACCTAAAAACCCAAAACGAAATATTTGAAACATGTAGACACAAAGATAGGCGTTTTAGTAAAATTAAGACGAGGGTAGGAGGTTGTCATAAACGCAGAATATATAAAGTTTACTATAGTGAACTAAACCGAATTCATAAAGATTAAGCGCTAAGGAATGATTAAGTGAAAATCAAGCGGTCAAATAGCCTACTTGGGAACATATTGCTCTAAGTGATCATATACAAAACATCTAGGTTAGACAGAGAACTCACAACACTCCCATAAAAATAAATCTAAAATCTGTTATACATATCTGTTTATTTAACAACATGTCTATCAATAGAAAAACACTTAGCGCTATACTAAATTAGGGGGTTATAATTCTTAAAAGCAATTTAACGGTTCCGAAATTGTGGGCATTGTTGAGGAGCAGACTTAGTAAAGATATTATATACACCAAGAGTATATAAATTAAACTAATAATGGTAGAAAATGCACAAGTGTTAGTCATACAAATAAATAATATAGCAACAACCGACGGTTCTAGGTTAAAAACTATCCATTAATCTGAAGGCAAGGCCATTAAAGCTCCTTAACAGTCAATGTAAAATGCTGTAATACAGGGATTCGCAAGAAGTCGATTACGATCGGATAATTACGTCAAAAGACTTAGCCGAACGATCCAACTTGCTGAAAATCTAGCGCAAAAGTATAGGTAAGTTATATGTTATGTACTTAAATTTAACTGCTAAGATCAAAAACACACACCATATAAAATTATTACATAATACATTATTGCAGTGTCTTCCAAATAACTAAAAAAATTCAATTAGAACAAACTACGATTGTATAGAGCAGGCTTAAAAAAGAGATAGATAAACGTTGACAACTATTACGGTTATAACGAAGAGAAATCAATAACTAACATGTGAATCAGCTACATACAACCACCTATGATAGTGCCTCACATGAAGTTAAATTATCCGCCTCAATAGTAAAAAACACCTTAAGATCTAGAAAAATTAAAAGCTAAAGAACTCGATGGAGAGCAACTAAATAAAATGAACGCCACCTACATTTAATTTGCAAATAAGCAAGAAATAATAGACTAAATAGCCGTAAATCGAAAGACATTAGAGACAATGAATAGCTGCTGGATAGATTTATCCACCAAAAACACCCCGCGATGCTAAAAAATCAGAATAAATAGGAAAAAATTAGGGTAATATTGTCTTAAAGACTCGGTAGTTCCTACAAAAGTATTTAAGTAACACGAATGCAAGGCAAACCTAACCAAAGTTCTTGGGTGTGGTTATTATGTATAAAGACCAGCTAACACCAAAAAAGAGACCTGTACGTCAAAAAAAGTATACATATACGATCAACCTCTAATATTAGGAATACCGAAGGATGATACTATACAACTACTAACAGGAATCAAATTAAAGCTAATCGAATGATCGTTCAAATAAATAAAATTCTCATTTAAAATGTTATGACAACTACATAAGATGAGGTTAAATGTATAAATTTTGAGACTTCAGGGCGATCAGACTCATCTAATCGATCTTACAACATATGAAAAAATAAATCAATTAATTAGATAAGTGGCTTCATAGCAGGGCTTCCAATAGTCTAGTGGCTAGATATCATCTAAACTATCAAAAATAAAGCACAAGAGTTGTAAAAATTATTTATCGAATCACAAAATTTGACGCATAGCACATGAAGAGAATACCTTCTAATACCAATTCGTGAATGTTCTAATACAATCGTATAACTATCAAAGGCAAATATTGGGCTACGGCTCGTTAAGGCTATTTGGTAATACTTGATGATAGATGCATATGTAGCATAGCATCACAAGACACCTAAAAACCCCAAAAACCTCATCAGGCAACTAGTTCGCGAGTTACGATTAGAACTGCTATGTCGGGAAATATGAGAAGGGAGGGGGTATAGTAAACGGCTAGAGAGTAAAAAAAGCTCCAACAACTAGTAAAAAATTATTTCAAAACCTTAAGTCATAAATGTATTAGATTGCATAAAATCATTAATGTCTTAATGGTAGTGATAGTGAATATTTTTGCAATAGGTAGATATTGAAAAAATACCTATGGAAACGATTAAAACCATTAAAATAATACAAGAAACAGCAATGTGAGACACATAAAATACAGTTTTGAAGGGGAAAAATTCGATTATATACCAATAGAAACTGGCGTGTTAGGCATTCGAAACGATGACTAACTAAGCTGTTTAAATAATATAAAAGTGCCACTATGAGAACGTTAAAATGATCAAGAGAGGGACAGGATGTAAATTTGCAGAAAAAATACGAGGAAATAGAGCAAATAATGCAACAAAATAATAAAGTAGTACTCTAGCAGGATAGTAAACATATTAGTAAAAAGCGCTGCAGAAAATAAAAAATATAGCAATTCTAATCAAGCATTAAAAAAAATCTATCCTAAATAATATTTGTTTATACAGATAAGTATAAAACTATCGAAACATTGAGCAAGAAGGAGTGGCGACTGCAGGTATAAAATTTAACAACTATTGATAAAATATACGGAAAATATCAAAAATACCATCAATTTCACCAGACTGCTATTGTCAAAACCTTAGAACTCAAATATACATTTAAAAAAAATTAAGCCACATAGCACCCCCATAAGAGCCAAAAGCTAGTATTCAATGTTAAAATAGCGGGTTCACTCCATATAAAGCACACCAGTCAAAAAATATGCGTATGAATTGTGTGAAGCGAAGTGCCATTATAAATGTTGTCTATATCAAGCTCAATACCGTTACCATATATAAACCCAACTTGCAAGAGTAATTAAACTAATTATTAAGTGTAACTCATGAGGCAACATAATATAAAAAAATAGATGGTTGGGAGACATATGAATTCTAAGTCGCTGGCAGAACCCTGCTTAGTCAATCTCAACAATATTTCAAATGGACGGAGGGTGAGAGTCATGTATATTACTATGATCATCAAGAAAAAAGGAGGAGTGTATATCGAATGGCTATAAAAATGCATTTTCCAACACAAACGATCTTTAAATAGAATGGAATAGAACAAGAAGCAGTAGCAGACGTTGGTTCTTCTGTACTCTATATAAATTTAATATAAGGTACAGGTAACAATCATCCGCCTATTTTATATAATCTAACTTTGCTAGTCATGTAATAAAACACAATTTCATATTATTTTAAATACCTTTTAATTATTTCTCAGTATCTATAATATGTTGAGTTATCTAACCATACTTCACGTCTTGCATAATTAATTGCTTCTCGTATCTCAGGATCTTCAAAATACCCGTATAAGCGCTGAACTTCTTCAAAATTCCCCAACTTGCTCCTGTCGGATACAAATCTTAAGGCATCTGGTTCTTCAAAGTATCGCTCACATATATCCAAAGCTCTAACTATATTTTTCATAGTCACCGGACGAATTCCCCATTCTTCTTTACGTTTTTGAAGTGTATTATATATATCCCGAATTACATGATGTGCATAATTATTTACTATATTCTGTGCTTTATCCATGATATCTAATTGATTGCAGGTATTGCAAGTAATTAGGACAGCGTTCTGACTTAAAATAAGCCTCAGTGCTTCTGCTGGTAGTAAATATATCAACAAGCCTAATTACTCAGTGAAACCTGAATCTATAGAAGATTATTCGGGTTTTCGGGGTTACTCGGGTTCATTAAGATTTTGAGAATGTATTTTGCTTGACGTAGTTTTTAACACAGCCACGGCCTTCTCCCAAAATTTTGCAAATTTCGTGAGCCTTTGGCCGTGGCTGTGTTAAAAACTACGTCAAGCAAAATACATTCTCAAAATCTTAATGAACCCGAGTAACCCCGAAAACCCGAATAATCTTCTATAGATTCAGGTTTCACCGAGTAATTAGGCTTGTTGATATATTTACTACCAGCAGAAGCACTGAGGCTTATTTTAAGTCAGAACGCTGTCCTAATTACTTGCAATACCTGCAATCAATTAGATATCATGGATAAAGCACAGAATATAGTAAATAATTATGCACATCATGTAATTCGGGATATATATAATACACTTCAAAAACGTAAAGAAGAATGGGGAATTCGTCCGGTGACTATGAAAAATATAGTTAGAGCTTTGGATATATGTGAGCGATACTTTGAAGAACCAGATGCCTTAAGATTTGTATCCGACAGGAGCAAGTTGGGGAATTTTGAAGAAGTTCAGCGCTTATACGGGTATTTTGAAGATCCTGAGATACGAGAAGCAATTAATTATGCAAGACGTGAAGTATGGTTAGATAACTCAACATATTATAGATACTGAGAAATAATTAAAAGGTATTTAAAATAATATGAAATTGTGTTTTATTACATGACTAGCAAAGTTAGATTATATAAAATAGGCGGATGATTGTTACCTGTACCTTATATTAAATTTATATAGAGTACAGAAGAACCAACGTCTGCTACTGCTTCTTGTTCTATTCCATTCTATTTAAAGATCGTTTGTGTTGGAAAATGCATTTTTATAGCCATTCGATATACACTCCTCCTTTTTTCTTGATGATCATAGTAATATACATGACTCTCACCCTCCGTCCATTTGAAATATTGTTGAGATTGACTAAGCAGGGTTCTGCCAGCGACTTAGAATTCATATGTCTCCCAACCATCTATTTTTTTATATTATGTTGCCTCATGAGTTACACTTAATAATTAGTTTAATTACTCTTGCAAGTTGGGTTTATATATGGTAACGGTATTGAGCTTGATATAGACAACATTTATAATGGCACTTCGCTTCACACAATTCATACGCATATTTTTTGACTGGTGTGCTTTATATGGAGTGAACCCGCTATTTTAACATTGAATACTAGCTTTTGGCTCTTATGGGGGTGCTATGTGGCTTAATTTTTTTTAAATGTATATTTGAGTTCTAAGGTTTTGACAATAGCAGTCTGGTGAAATTGATGGTATTTTTGATATTTTCCGTATATTTTATCAATAGTTGTTAAATTTTATACCTGCAGTCGCCACTCCTTCTTGCTCAATGTTTCGATAGTTTTATACTTATCTGTATAAACAAATATTATTTAGGATAGATTTTTTTTAATGCTTGATTAGAATTGCTATATTTTTTATTTTCTGCAGCGCTTTTTACTAATATGTTTACTATCCTGCTAGAGTACTACTTTATTATTTTGTTGCATTATTTGCTCTATTTCCTCGTATTTTTTCTGCAAATTTACATCCTGTCCCTCTCTTGATCATTTTAACGTTCTCATAGTGGCACTTTTATATTATTTAAACAGCTTAGTTAGTCATCGTTTCGAATGCCTAACACGCCAGTTTCTATTGGTATATAATCGAATTTTTCCCCTTCAAAACTGTATTTTATGTGTCTCACATTGCTGTTTCTTGTATTATTTTAATGGTTTTAATCGTTTCCATAGGTATTTTTTCAATATCTACCTATTGCAAAAATATTCACTATCACTACCATTAAGACATTAATGATTTTATGCAATCTAATACATTTATGACTTAAGGTTTTGAAATAATTTTTTACTAGTTGTTGGAGCTTTTTTTACTCTCTAGCCGTTTACTATACCCCCTCCCTTCTCATATTTCCCGACATAGCAGTTCTAATCGTAACTCGCGAACTAGTTGCCTGATGAGGTTTTTGGGGTTTTTAGGTGTCTTGTGATGCTATGCTACATATGCATCTATCATCAAGTATTACCAAATAGCCTTAACGAGCCGTAGCCCAATATTTGCTTTTGATAGTTATACGATTGTATTAGAACATTCACGAATTGGTATTAGAAGGTATTCTCTTCATGTGCTATGCGTCAAATTTTGTGATTCGATAAATAATTTTTACAACTCTTGTGCTTTATTTTTGATAGTTTAGATGATATCTAGCCACTAGACTATTGGAAGCCCTGCTATGAAGCCACTTATCTAATTAATTGATTTATTTTTTCATATGTTGTAAGATCGATTAGATGAGTCTGATCGCCCTGAAGTCTCAAAATTTATACATTTAACCTCATCTTATGTAGTTGTCATAACATTTTAAATGAGAATTTTATTTATTTGAACGATCATTCGATTAGCTTTAATTTGATTCCTGTTAGTAGTTGTATAGTATCATCCTTCGGTATTCCTAATATTAGAGGTTGATCGTATATGTATACTTTTTTTGACGTACAGGTCTCTTTTTTGGTGTTAGCTGGTCTTTATACATAATAACCACACCCAAGAACTTTGGTTAGGTTTGCCTTGCATTCGTGTTACTTAAATACTTTTGTAGGAACTACCGAGTCTTTAAGACAATATTACCCTAATTTTTTCCTATTTATTCTGATTTTTTAGCATCGCGGGGTGTTTTTGGTGGATAAATCTATCCAGCAGCTATTCATTGTCTCTAATGTCTTTCGATTTACGGCTATTTAGTCTATTATTTCTTGCTTATTTGCAAATTAAATGTAGGTGGCGTTCATTTTATTTAGTTGCTCTCCATCGAGTTCTTTAGCTTTTAATTTTTCTAGATCTTAAGGTGTTTTTTACTATTGAGGCGGATAATTTAACTTCATGTGAGGCACTATCATAGGTGGTTGTATGTAGCTGATTCACATGTTAGTTATTGATTTCTCTTCGTTATAACCGTAATAGTTGTCAACGTTTATCTATCTCTTTTTTAAGCCTGCTCTATACAATCGTAGTTTGTTCTAATTGAATTTTTTTAGACAGACAAACCTTTTTCAAATGAATTTTTTTAGTTATTTGGAAGACACTGCAATAATGTATTATGTAATAATTTTATATGGTGTGTGTTTTTGATCTTAGCAGTTAAATTTAAGTACATAACATATAACTTACCTATACTTTTGCGCTAGATTTTCAGCAAGTTGGATCGTTCGGCTAAGTCTTTTGACGTAATTATCCGATCGTAATCGACTTCTTGCGAATCCCTGTATTACAGCATTTTACATTGACTGTTAAGGAGCTTTAATGGCCCTGCCTTCAGATTAATGGATAGTTTTTAACCTAGAACCGTCGGTTGTTGCTATATTATTTATTTGTATGACTAACACTTGTGCATTTTCTACCATTATTAGTTTAATTTATATACTCTTGGTGTATATAATATCTTTACTAAGTCTGCTCCTCAACAATGCCCACAATTTCGGAACCGTTAAATTGCTTTTAAGAATTATAACCCCCTAATTTAGTATAGCGCTAAGTGTTTTTCTATTGATAGACATGTTGTTAAATAAACAGATATGTATAACAGATTTTAGATTTATTTTTATGGGAGTGTTGTGAGTTCTCTGTCTAACCTAGATGTTTTGTATATGATCACTTAGAGCAATATGTTCCCAAGTAGGCTATTTGACCGCTTGATTTTCACTTAATCATTCCTTAGCGTTTAATCTTTATGAATTCGGTTTAGTTCACTATAGTAAACTTTATATATTCTGCGTTTATGACAACCTCCTACCCTCGTCTTAATTTTACTAAAACGCCTATCTTTGTGTCTACATGTTTCAAATATTTCGTTTTGGGTTTTTAGGTCTTCATATCTTTAGCACCGCCCGTTCTAAGGATCATCCTTGGTTTTTTCTAGCGAGTTAAGGTGTTATACCATGCATTCTACTATAGTCTGATAATATGTTCGATGATCCGTAGGCGAGGTGTGAAAACGAACTTTTGCTGCTTCAGCTACCTATTAGGTTCTTAGATGTGTATTAAACGTTTTTTGTCTGGTTTAAGAGCTGTTGAATAGTCGTTTTATAGATTCAAAGGCTGTTTTTGTGCTACTTTAGTGGTTTGTTTTAATAGTTTTTAGTTTTTGCCTTATGAAGAACAGAGAGAGGTTTTAGTTGTTTATTATGCTAAATAGGCGTTTTGTGGGTTCAAAGGTGTTCATTAATTGCCCTAATAATGGTTGGTTAGTGGTTGGATGGTGGTTGATTGGTGGATGGATAACGTCTTATTTGCTGTTCCTAGACGTTCATAACTGCTTATATCTTTTCAAAGCTTTTCATTAGCTGCTTATTAGGCATAAGGACTCTAATCCGATATTCGCATAAGTTTAAGTTCTTGCGTTTTACTTTCATAGATAGGATGCTAGCTAGTCACTAGCCTATTGATGGAGGGCTAGTAATAATGTTGGATATTAATTAGATGCTGTATTTTCAGAGATATGTATAATTACATATTTTCTGATGCAATACAAAATTATTCGTATCCATGAAATTTAATATTATCTAGCAGCTGTATTCGCAAGCATCTACTTTAGTGGGTTATTGTATGTTTTTATTTGATCCCGATCAGTTCAGAGTTGTTTTTGGCTACTTATTATTGAATAGGAGCTGTTAGATAGCCGTTTGATGGGTTCATATACCATTTTTAGCTACTTTAGTGGATTATTTGATGTTTTTACCCTATCGGAAATGTTATTGGTTGTTTGTTTTGTATAGAGACTGTTAAATAGGGTTTTATGGGTTCAAAGTCCTTTTTTAGGTACTTTAATGACTAATTGGATATTTTTTTTTATTCTATCAGAGTGTTTATTGGTTGTTTATTTTGTATATATGGGTGCTGTTAAATATGCTATCATGCAATGGCCTATTTATATACCCAAACGACAGTCCTAACCCTGCTGTATGACAATCATAGACCTACTATAGGACTATCATAGACCTACTATAGACCAATCATAGGCCGGTTATAGGGCACTAATAAGCATGCCCATAAGCCAAGTATAGGTCTAACAGAACTTGTATAGGTATACTGGGGGTTTTATATGTTCAAATATCATTTTTTAGGTATTGTAATGGTTTATTTGATGTTTTTATCCCATCAGAAAGGTTATTTGTTGTTTAATATTTAAACTGTGCTGTGCATGGTATAGATTATAGGTATTAACAAAGTAGGCTATGTATAGGATAACTTTTATCTGTTTTCTTCTCTTGTTTAGTGACGGAAACGACTAATTTTTCGTGGTTTGTCGATTATATGCGGTCTCTACCTATTGGAATCCTATCGTATATACCATAATTTAGACGCATATTGATTGCTTATTTACTTCGATCATGCCGGTTGACATTGAATATTAATTGCTTACTACATTCGCGGAATAATTACAGATTTTCTGATGCAATACTTGGTTATTCTTATCCATGATGTTTAGATTCCCAGCAACTACTATATTAATTCTAAACCGGATGATCTTGTCTCCTGCTAGGACTCTATGGTTTTATACCTCTAGCGCTGTTTTTACTTGATACTTTTGAAATATTTCTTCACTAGTCGATAGGTATGCTCGTCATCTACCTGTTTACCAAATTTCGCCTCTCTCTACCTTTAGTCATAGGGGTCCTATTCGCAAAAACTATATCTCCCGAATCAGTTAGCCCGTCGACTTCTGGTTTTTTTGTAATGGTTTGTTACGTCATCCGTAATACAATTCACATATCCTTAGCGACTTTAACGAGCGAACATATAACTCTAGTATACCTCGCCCCCCTGCAGACATCGAGATTTTCATATTTACTTGTTGCATTACCCTAAATACGAATCACATGTTACATTATTTCTAACAACCTTACGAGTCGTAGGCGAGCATATGTCTTTAGTGCACCTCGATCTGCGGGTCTCGGGATTTTTTCCTTATAACTTGTTACATCAGCCTCAATACGAACCACATACTGCATTATTCCTAACGATCTTAGCGACTCTTGGGTGAGCATATATCTTTAGTACACCTCGACCTGCGGTCTCGGAATTTTTTCAAAATAACTTGTTACGTCACCCTTAATACGATTCACACGTTGCATTACTTCTAACCACCTTAACGAGCTGTAGATGGGCCTATGTCTTTAGTACACCTCGACCTGTGGTCTCGGAATTTTTTATATTTACTTGTTACGTCACCCTAAATACGAACCACATGTTACAATATTTCTACAACCTTAGCGAGCCGTAGGAGAATATATGTCTTTAGCACACCTCGATCTGAGTGTCTCGGGATTTTTTCATGATAACTTGTTTCGTCAACCTAAATACGATTCACATGTTACATTATTTCTAACATCCTTAGCGAGCCGTAGGCGAGCCTATGTCTTTAGTACACCTCGACCTGCGGTCTCGGGATTTTTCAAAATAACTTGTTACGTCACCTTAAATACGAACCACATGTTATATTATTTCTACAGCCTTAGTGAGCCGTAGGCGAATATATGTCTTTAGTACACCTCGACCTGCGGTCTCGGGATTTTTTTTTAAATAACTTGTTATTCACCCTAAATACGAACCACCTGCTATAATATCCCTAACAACCCTAACGAACTGTAGATGAGTCTATGTCTTTAGTACACCTCGACCTGTGGTCTCGGAATTTTTTATATTTACTTGTTACGTCACCCTAAATACGAACCACATGTTACAATATTTCTACAACCTTAGCGAGCCGTAGGAGAATATATGTCTTTAGCACACCTCGATCTGAGGGTCTCGGGATTTTTTCATGATAACTTGTTTCGTCAACCTAAATACGATTCACATGTTACATTATTTCTAACAACCTTAGCGAGCCGTAGGCGAGCCTATGTCTTTAGTACACCTCGACCTGCGGTCTCGGGATTTTTTATATTTACTTGTTACGTCACCCTAAATACGAACCACATGTTACAATATTTCTACAACCTTAGCGAGCCGTAGGAGAATATATGTCTTTAGCACACCTCGATCTGAGGGTCTCGGGATTTTTTCATGATAACTTGTTTCGTCAACCTAAATACGATTCACATGTTACATTATTTCTAACAACCTTAGCGAGCCGTAGGCGAGCCTATGTCTTTAGTACACCTCGACCTGCGGTCTCGGGATTTTTCAAAATAACTTGTTACGTCACCTTAAATACGAACCACATGTTATATTATTTCTACAGCCTTAGTGAGCCGTAGGCGAATATATGTCTTTAGTACACCTCGACCTGCGGTCTCGGGATTTTTTAAAATAACTTGTTATTCACCCTAAATACGAACCACCTGCTATAATATCCCTAACAACCCTAACGAGCCGTAGGCGAGCATATATGTTTAGTACACCTCGACCTGCGGGTCTCGGGATGGTTCATAATAACTCATTACGTCATCCTAAGCATGTAGCTAACATCTCCCCAAGTATCTAAGACCTAATGTAGATAGCGTCCAACAATATGACGTTTGACAGATGACGTATGACAGATGACATTTGACAGATGACATTGGACAGATGTCATTTGACAGATGACATTTGGCATTGACATTGACATTGACAAATGACATTTGACAGATGACAGGTGACAGGTGACAGGTGACAGATGACAGGTGACAGATGACAGGTGACGTCATAATTAATGTCGCCCACGTCTGTGAGCTGCTCGGGCATGCGCAGAAGGGCCTGGAGGAATGGAGGATGGTGAACGCACTAGGTATCACTACTACAGTGGACTGGGCATTCTTCCACATCATCATTGTTGTTATGCGCCAGGATCTTTTTCTAAGATAAAAGATGCCAAAACTTTTCTCGTCAAAAATCGTATGTACCGCTACAGACTCACTAGGCGTTTGACCTTAGCGCCACAGTGTTTGCGGTATAATATCCTTCAGCGGTTCTGTCACAAATCAAAAAATGGAAATTTTCCTCGAAAATCCCTGAAAAATATAGTAACTTCGTTACAACTCGTATAATTGAAATATATCGCTAACTTCTTTCACTAGCAATATTTTTGAACGGTTCCCACAGGAGAATTGTCCGGAATGGTCTCCTGAATATTTCTTATACAGGACTTTCTGGTAGTGGAACGTCCGGTTCCGAGTTATGGGACAAAAATGTTTTCTCGTTGAAATTTTTCCAAGTCCACTCGACTGTCTTTCACTAGCGTCGGAAAATGAAAATTCTTGCGTGGAGCGGTTAGGCACTAAAGTGGACTGGGCATTCTCCTACATCATCTTAGCGCCATAGCTAAGATAAAATATTGTTTTTATCGGAAGAATATCACTCCTGCCGTCTTAACATTTCCTCCAATTATAATTTTTTTCAAAATGATTTATTTCTCGCTAGGGTTAACTTTTTAAAAGGAACTTTTTGGACAAAACTACTAAACTTATTGTAGTGTATTGGTATAATACACAAAAAACCTTAATTTGCTCCAATTAGTCGATTTAAGGCATCTTAAAATAATTTTTCTCAAAACGATTTATTTCTCGTTAGGGTTAATTTTTTTAAAGGAACTTTTTGGACAAAACTACTAAACTTATGGTAATGTATTGGTAAAATACACAAAAAACCTTAATTTGCTCCAATTAGTCGATTTAAGGCATCTTAAAATAATTTTTCTCAAAACGGTTTATTTCTCGTTAGGGTTAATTTTTTTAAAGGAACTTTTTGGACAAAACTACTAAACTTATGGTAATGTATTGGTATAATACGAAAAAAACCTTAATTTCCTTCAATTAGTCGATTTAAGCATCTTAAAATAATTTTTTTCAAAATGATTTATTTCTCGTTAGGGTTAATTTTTTTAAACGAACTTTTTGGACAAAACTAGTAAACCTATTGGGCTTTCTTGAGATTATACAAAAAAATCACAAATTTTATTCATTTAGTTGCTTTAAAGGGACATAAAATAACTTTTTCTTAATTATTTATTTACTAGCTAGGCTTATGTTTTTTAAATGAACTTTTAGGACAAAACTACTAAACTTATTGTACTGTAATGGTATAATACGAAAAAAACCTTAATTTCCTCCAATTAGTCGATTTAAGCATCTTAAAATAATTTTTTTCAAAATGATTTATTTCTCGTTAGGGTTAATTTTTTTAAAGGAACTTTTTGGACAAAACTACTAAACTTATGGTAATTTATTGGTATAATACACAAAAAACCTTAATTTGCTCCAATTAGTCGATTTAAGCATCTTAAAATAATTTTTTTCGAAATGATTTATTTCTCGTTTGGGTTAATTTTTTTAAACGAACTTTTTGGACAAAACTAGTAAACCTATTGGGCTGTCTTGAGTTTATACAAAAAAATCACAAATTTCATTCATTTAGTTGCTTTAAAGGGACATAAAATAACTTTTTCTTAATTATTTATTTACTAGCTAGGCTTATGTTTTTTAAATGAACTTTTAGGACAAAATTACTAAACTTATTGTAGTGTATTGGTATAATACACAAAAAACCTTAATTTGCTCCAATTAGTCGATTTAAGGCATCTTAAAATAATTTTTCTCAAAACGATTTA
The DNA here is from genome assembly GCA_963969555.1 of Polydrusus pterygomalis. Taxonomy (NCBI): domain Eukaryota; kingdom Metazoa; phylum Arthropoda; class Insecta; order Coleoptera; family Curculionidae; genus Polydrusus; species Polydrusus pterygomalis. The sequence continues at coordinate 2,027,151 of OZ018381.1, read as the reverse complement.
TTTCTCGTTAGGGTTAATTTTTTTAAAGGAACTTTTTGGACAAAACTACTAAACTTATGGTAATGTATTGGTATAATACACAAAAAACCTTAATTTGCTCCAATTAGTCGATTTAAGGCATCTTTAAATAATTTTTCTCAAAACGATTTATTTCTCGTTAGGGTTAATTTTTTTAAAGGAACTTTTTGGACAAAACTACTAAACTTATTGTAATGTATTGGTATAATACACAAAAAACCTTAATTTGCTCCAATTAGTCGATTTAAGCATCTTAAAATATTTTTTTTCGAAATGATTTATTTCTCGTTTGGGTTAATTTTTTTAAACGAACTTTTTGGACAAAACTAGTAAACTTATTGGGCTGTCTTGAGTTTATACAAAAAAATCACAAATTTCATTCATTTAGTTGCTTTAAAGGGACATAAAATAACTTTTTCTTAATTATTTATTTACTAGCTAGGCTTATGTTTTTTAAATGAACTTTTAGGACAAAACTACTAAACTTATTGTACTGTAATTGTATAATACGAAAAAAACCTTAATTTCCTCCAATTAGTCGATTTAAGCATCTTAAAATAATTTTTTTCAAAATGATTTATTTCTCTTTTGGGTTAATTTTTTTAAACGAACTTTTTGGACAAAACTAGTAAACCTATTGGGCTGTCTTGAGGTTATACAAAAAAATAACAAATTTCAATCATTTAGTTGCTTTAAAGGGACATAAAATAACTTTTTCTTAATTATTTATTTACTAGCTAGGCTTATGTTTTTTAAATGAACTTTTAGGACAAAACTACTAAACTTATTGTACTGTAATTGTATAATACGAAAAAAACCTTAATTTCCTCCAATTAGTCGATTTAAGCATCTTAAAATAATTTTTTTCAAAATGATTTATTTTTCGTTAGGGTTAATTTTTTTAAACGAACTTTTTGGACAAAACTAGTAAACTTATTGCGCTGTCTTGAGTTTATACAAAAAAATCACACATTTTATTCATTTAGTTGCTTTTATTACCGTAGAGACCTTCAACCCTCTTTCTCACTAAGGTATTTCGTCGGCTCGGCTATTGGCTCAATCTTTTCTCCAGGCACATAGCTCTCATCTGGACGTTAGTAAGACAAGGCTCCGCAATAAAATCTTCCATACTATCATTGCCGGCATCAATGACTAGTATCCGATCTTCCAGTCGTCATTTGACAGTGGACTGGGCATTCTTCCACATCATCATTGTTGTTATGCGCCAGGATCTTTTTCTAAGATAAAAGATGCCAAAACTTTTCTCGTTAAAAATCGTATGTACCGTCACAGACTCACTAGGCGTATGATCTTAGCGCCACAGTGTAACTTTTTAAAAGGAACTTTTTGGACAAAACTACTAAACTTATTGTAGTGTATTGGTATAATACACAAAAAACCTTAATTTGCTCCAATTAGTCGATTTAAGGCATCTTAAAATAATTTTTCCCAAAACGATTTATTTCTCGTTAGGGTTAATTTTTTTAAAGGAACTTTTTGGACAAAACTACTAAACTTATGGTAATGTATTGGTATAATACACAAAAAACCTTAATTTGCTCCAATTAGTCGATTTAAGGCATCTTAAAATAATTTTTCTCAAAACGATTTATTTCTCGTTAGGGTTAATTTTTTTAAAGGAACTTTTTGGACAAAACTACTAAACTTATGGTATTGTATTGGTAAAATACACAAAAAACCTTAATTTGCTCCAATTAGTCGATTTAAGGCATCTTAAAATAATTTTTCTCAAAACGATTTATTTCTCGTTAGGGTTAATTTTTTTAAAGGAACTTTTTGGACAAAACTACTAAACTTATGGTAATGTATTGGTATAATACACAAAAAACCTTAATTTGCTCCAATTAGTCGATTTAAGCATCTTAAAATAATTTTTTTCTAAATGATTTATTTCTCGTTTGGGTTAATTTTTTTAAACGAACTTTTTGGACAAAACTAGTAAACCTATTGGGCTGTCTTGAGGTTATACAAAAGAATAACAAATTTCATTCATTTAGTTGCTTTAAAGGGACATAAAATAACTTTTTCTTAATTATTTATTTACCAGCTAGGCTTATGTTTTTTAAATGAACTTTTAGGACAAAACTACTAAACTTATTGTACTGTAATTGTATAATACGAAAAAAACCTTAATTTCCTCCAATTAGTCGATTTAAGCATCTTAAAATAATTTTTTTCAAAATGATTTATTTTTCGTTAGGGTTAATTTTTTTAAACGAACTTTTTGGACAAAACTAGTAAACGTATTGCGCTGTCTTGAGTTTATACAAAAAAATCACACATTTTATTCATTTAGTTGCTTTTATTACCGTAGAGACCTTCAACCCTCTTTCTCACTAAGGTATTTGGTCGGCTCGGCTATTGGCTCAATCTTTTCTCCAGGCACATAGCTCTCATCTCTCTGGACTTTAGTAAGACAAGGCTCCGCGATAAAATCTTCCATACTATCATTGCCGGCATCAATGACTAGTATCCGATCTTCCAGTCGTCATTTGACAGTGGACTGGGCATTCTTCCACATCATCATTGTTGTTATGCGCCAGGATCTTTTTCTAAGATAAAAGATGCCAAAACTTTTCTCGTTAAAAATCGTATGTACCGTCACAGACTCACTAGGCGTATGATCTTAGCGCCACAGTGTTTGCGGTATATCCTTCAGCGGTTGTGTCACAAATCAAAAAATGTAAATTTTCCTCGAAAATTATTCCAAGTCCACTCGTATAATGGAAATATATCGCTAACTTCTTTCACTAGCAATATTTTTTAACGGTTCCCACAGGAGAATTGTCCAGAATGGTCTCCTGAATATTTCTTAGACAGGACTTTTTGGTAGTGGAACGTCCGGTTCCGAGTTATGGGACAAAAATGTTTTCTCGTTGAAATTTTTCTAAGTCCACTCGACTGTCTTTCACTAGCGTCGGAAAATGAAAATTCTTGCGTGGAGCGGTTAGGCACTAAAGTGGACTGGGCATTCTCCTACATCATCTCAGCGCCATAGCGTTTGCGGTATATCTTTCAGCGGTTTTGAGGTATCCAATTATCCCAAAACTATATTTTTGGCGGCCCGAAGGCCTGCGAACAGACTAAAGAACGAAATTATTTGCGTTCCTAAGATGAAATATTGTTTTTATAGGAAGAATATCACTCCTGCCGTCTTAAAATTTCCTCCAATTATAATTTTTTTCAAAATGATTTATTTCTCGCTAGGGTTAACTTTTTAAAAGGAACTTTTTGGACAAAACTACTAAACTTATTGTAGTGTATTGGTATAATACACAAAAAACCTTAATTTGCTCCAATTAGTCGATTTAAGGCATCTTAAAATAATTTTTCTCAAAACGGTTTATTTCTCGTTAGGGTTAATTTTTTTAAAGGAACTTTTTGGACAAAACTACTAAACTTATGGTAATGTATTGGTAAAATACACAAAAAACCTTAATTTGCTCCAATTAGTCGATTTAAGGCATCTTAAAATAATTTTTCTCAAAACGATTTATTTCTCGTTAGGGTTAATTTTTTTAAAGGAACTTTTTGGACAAAACTACTAAACTTATTGTAATGTATTGGTATAATACACAAAAAACCTTAATTTGCTCCAATTAGTCGATTTAAGCATCTTAAAATAATTTTTTTCGAAATGATTTATTTCTCGTTTGGGTTAATTTTTTTAAACGAACTTTTTGGACAAAACTAGTAAACCTATTGGGCTTTCTTGAGATTATACAAAAAAATCACAAATTTTATTCATTTAGTTGCTTTAAAGGGACATAAAATAACTTTTTCTTAATTATTTATTTACTAGCTAGGCTTATGTTTTTTAAATGAACTTTTAGGACAAAACTACTAAACTTATTGTACTGTAATGGTATAATACGAAAAAAACCTTAATTTCCTCCAATTAGTCGATTTAAGCATCTTAAAATAATTTTTTTTCAAAATGATTTATTTCTCGTTAGGGTTAATTTTTTTAAACGAACTTTTTGGACCAAACTAGTAAACTTATTGCGCTGTCTTGAGTTTATACAAAAAAATCACACATTTTATTCATTTAGTTGCTTTTATTACCGTAGAGACCTTCAACCCTCTTTCTCACTAAGGTATTTCGTCGGCTCGGCTATTGGCTCAATCTTTTCTCCTGGCACATAGCTCTCATCTCTCTGGACGTTAGTAAGACAAGGCTCCGCGATAAAATCTTCCATACTATCATTGCCGGCATCAATGACTAGTATCCGATCTTCCAGTCGTCATTTGACAGTGGACTGGGCATTCTTCCACATCATCATTGTTGTTATGCGCCAGGATCTTTTTCTAAGATAAAAGATGCCAAAACTTTTCTCGTTAAAAATCGTATGTATCGTCACAGACTCACTAGGCGTATGATCTTAGCGCCACAGTGTTTACGGTATATCCTTCAGCGGTTGTGTCACAAATCAAAAAATGTAAATTTTCCTCGAAAATTATTCCAAGTCCACTCGTATAATGGAAATATATCGCTAACTTCTTTCACTAGCAATATTTTTTAACGGTTCCCACAGGAGAATTGTCCAGAATGGTCTCCTGAATATTTCTTATACAGGACTTTTTGGTAGTGGAACGTCCGGTTCCGAGTTATGGGACAAAAATGTTTTCTCGTTGAAATTTTTCTAAGTCCACTCGACTGTCTTTCACTAGCGTCGGAAAATGAAAATTCTTGCGTGGAGCGGTTAGGCACTAAAGTGGACTGGGCATTCTCCTACATCATCTTAGCGCCATAGCGTTTGCGGTAGATCTTTCAGCGGTTTTGAGGTATCCAATTATCCCAAAACTATATTTTTGGCGGCCCGAAGGCCTGCGAACAGACTAAAGAACGAAATTATTTGCGTTCCTAAGATAAAATATTGTTTTTATCGGAAGAATATCACTCCTGCCGTCTTAACATTTCCTCCAATTATAATTTTTTTTCAAAATGATTTATTTCTCGCTAGGGTTAACTTTTTAAAAGGAACTTTTTGGACAAAACTACTAAACTTATTGTAGTGTATTGGTATAATACACAAGAAACCTTAATTTGCTCCAATTAGTCGATTTAAGGCATCTTAAAATAATTTTTCCCAAAACGATTTATTTCTCGTTAGGGTTAATTTTTTTAAAGGAACCTTTTGGACAAAACTACTAAACTTATGGTAATGTATTGGTATAATACACAAAAAACCTTAATTTGCTCCAATTAGTCGATTTAAGGCATCTTAAAATAATTTTTCTCAAAACGATTTATTTCTCGTTAGGGTTAATTTTTTTAAAGGAACTTTTTGGACAAAACTACTAAACTTATGGTAATGTATTGGTAAAATACACAAAAAACCTTAATTTGCTCCAATTAGTCGATTTAAGGCATCTTAAAATAATTTTTCTCAAAGCGATTTATTTCTCGTTAGGGTTAATTTTTTTAAAGGAACTTTTTGGACAAAACTACTAAACTTATGGTAATGTATTGGTAAAATACACAAAAAACCTTAATTTGCTCCAATTAGTCGATTTAAGGCATCTTAAAATAATTTTTCTCAAAACGATTTATTTCTCGTTAGGGTTAATTTTTTTAAAGGAACTTTTTGGACAAAACTACTAAACTTATGGTAATGTATTGGTATAATACACAAAAAACCTTAATTTGCTCCAATTAGTCGATTTAAGCATCTTAAAATAATTTTTTTCTAAATGATTTATTTCTCGTTAGGGTTAATTTTTTTAAACGAACTTTTTGGACAAAACTAGTAAACTTATTGCGCTGTCTTGAGTTTATACAAAAAAATCACACATTTTATTCATTTAGTTGCTTTTATTACCGTAGAGACCTTCAACCCTCTTTCTCACTAAGGTATTTCGTCGGCTCGGCTATTGGCTCAATCTTTTCTCCAGGCACATAGCTCTCATCTCTCTGGACGTTAGTAAGACAAGGCTCCGCGATAAAATCTTCCATACTATCATTGCCGGCATCAATGACTAGTATCCGATCTTCCAGTCGTCATTTGACAGTGGACTGGGCATTCTTCCACATCATCATTGTTGTTATGCGCCAGGATCTTTTTCTAAGATAAAAGATGCCAAAACTTTTCTCGTTAAAAATCGTATGTACCGTCACAGACTCACTAGGCGTATGATCTTAGCGCCACAGTATTTGCGGTATATCCTTCAGCGGTTGTGTCACAAATCAAAAAATGTAAATTTTCCTCGAAAATTATTCCAAGTCCACTCGTATAATGGAAATATATCGCTAACTTCTTTCACTAGCAATATTTTTTAACGGTTCCCACAGGAGAATTGTCCAGAATGGTCTCCTGAATATTTCTTATACAGGACTTTTTGGTAGTGGAACGTCCGGTTCCGAGTTATGGGACAAAAATGTTTTCTCGTTGAAATTTTTCTAAGTCCACTCGACTGTCTTTCACTAGCGTCGGAAAATGAAAATTCTTGCGTGGAGCTGTTAGGCACTAAAGTGGACTGGGCATTCTCCTACATCATCTTAGCGCCATATCGTTTGCGGTATATCTTTCAGCGGTTTTGAGGTATCCAATTATCCCAAAACTATATTTTTGGCGACCCGAAGGCCTGCGAACAGACTAAAGAACGAAATTATTTGCGTTCCTTAGATAAAATATTGTTTTTATTGGAAGAATATCACTCCTGCCGTCTTAACATTTCCTCCAATTATAATTTTTTTCAAAATGATTTATTTCTCGCTAGGGTTAACTTTTTAAAAGGAACTTTTTGGACAAAACTACTAAACTTATAGTAATGTATTGGTATAATACACAAAAAACCTTAATTTGCTCCAATTAGTCGATTTAAGGCATCTTAAAATAATTTTTCTCAAAACGATTTATTTCTCGTTAGGGTTAATTTTTTTAAAGGAACTTTTTGGACAAAACTACTAAACTTATGGTAGTGTATTGGTATAATACACAAAAAACCTTAATTTGCTCCAATTAGTCGATTTAAGGCATCTTAAAATAATTTTTCCCAAAACGATTTATTTCTCGTTAGGGTTAATTTTTTTAAAGGAACTTTTTGGACAAAACTACTAAACTTATGGTAATGTATTGGTATAATACACAAAAAACCTTAATTTGCTCCAATTAGTCGATTTAAGGCATCTTAAAATAATTTTTCTCAAAACGATTTATTTCTCGTTAGGGTTAATTTTTTTAAAGGAACTTTTTGGACAAAACTACTAAACTTATGGTAATGTATTGATAAAATACACAAAAAACCTTAATTTGCTCCAATTAGTCGATTTAAGGCATCTTAAAATAATTTTTCTCAAAACGATTTATTTCTCGTTAGGGTTAATTTTTTTAAAGGAACTTTTTGGACAAAACTACTAAACTTATGGTAATGTATTGGTAAAATACACAAAAAACCTTAATTTGCTCCAATTAGTCGATTTAAGGCATCTTAAAATAATTTTTCTCAAAACGATTTATTTCTCGTTAGGGTTAATTTTTTTAAAGGAACTTTTTGGACAAAACTACTAAACTTATGGTAATGTATTGGTAAAATACACAAAAAACCTTAATTTGCTCCAATTAGTCGATTTAAGGCATCTTAAAATAATTTTTCTCAAAACGATTTATTTCTCGTTAGGGTTAATTTTTTTAAAGGAACTTTTTGGACAAAACTACTAAACTTATGGTAATGTATTGGTATAATACACAAAAAACCTTAATTTGCTCCAATTAGTCGATTTAAGGCATCTTAAAATAATTTTTCTCAAAACGATTTATTTCTCGTTAGGGTTAATTTTTTTAAAGGAACTTTTTGGACAAAACTACTAAACTTATGGTAATGTATTGATAAAATACACAAAAAACCTTAATTTGCTACAATTAGTCGATTTAAGGCATCTTAAAATAATTTTTCTCAAAACGATTTATTTCTCGTTAGGGTTAATTTTTTTAAAGGAACTTTTTGGACAAAACTACTAAACTTATTGTACTGTAATGGTATAATACGAAAAAAACCTTAATTTCCTCCAATTAGTCGATTTAAGCATCTTAAAATAATTTTTTTCAAAATGATTTATTTCTCGTTAGGGTTAATTTTTTTAAACGAACTTTTTGGACAAAACTAGTAAACTTATTGCGCTGTCTTGAGTTTATACAAAAAAATCACACATTTTATTCATTTAGTTGCTTTTATTACCGTAGAGACCTTCAACCCTCTTTCTCACTAAGGTATTTCGTCGGCTCGGCTATTGGCTCAATCTTTTCTCCAGGCACATAGCTCTCATCTCTCTGGACGTTAGTAAGACAAGGCTCCGCGATAAAATCTTCCATACTATCATTGCCGGCATCAATGACTAGTATCCGATCTTCCAGTCGTCATTTGACAGTGGACTGGGCATTCTTCCACATCATCATTGTTGTTATGCGCCAGGATCTTTTTCTAAGATAAAAGATGCCAAAACTTTTCTCGTTAAAAATCGTATGTACCGTCACAGACTCACTAGGCGTATGATCTTAGCGCCACAGTATTTGCGGTATATCCTTCAGCGGTTGTGTCACAAATCAAAAAATGTAAATTTTCCTCGAAAATTATTCCAAGTCCACTCGTATAATGGAAATATATCGCTAACTTCTTTCACTAGCAATATTTTTTAACGGTTCCCACAGGAGAATTGTCCAGAATGGTCTCCTGAATATTTCTTATACAGGACTTTTTGGTAGTGGAACGTCCGGTTCCGAGTTATGGGACAAAAATGTTTTCTCGTTGAAATTTTTCTAAGTCCACTCGACTGTCTTTCACTAGCGTCGGAAAATGAAAATTCTTGCGTGGAGCTGTTAGGCACTAAAGTGGACTGGGCATTCTCCTACATCATCTTAGCGCCATATCGTTTGCGGTATATCTTTCAGCGGTTTTGAGGTATCCAATTATCCCAAAACTATATTTTTGGCGACCCGAAGGCCTGCGAACAGACTAAAGAACGAAATTATTTGCGTTCCTTAGATAAAATATTGTTTTTATTGGAAGAATATCACTCCTGCCGTCTTAACATTTCCTCCAATTATAATTTTTTTCAAAATGATTTATTTCTCGCTAGGGTTAACTTTTTAAAAGGAACTTTTTGGACAAAACTACTAAACTTATGGTAATGTATTGGTATAATACACAAAAAACCTTAATTTGCTCCAATTAGTCGATTTAAGGCATCTTAAAATAATTTTTCTCAAAACGATTTATTTCTCGTTAGGGTTAATTTTTTTAAAGGAACTTTTTGGACAAAACTACTAAACTTATGGTAGTGTATTGGTATAATACACAAAAAACCTTAATTTGCTCCAATTAGTCGATTTAAGGCATCTTAAAATAATTTTTCCCAAAACGATTTATTTCTCGTTAGGGTTAATTTTTTTAAAGGAACTTTTTGGACAAAACTACTAAACTTATGGTAATGTATTGGTATAATACACAAAAAACCTTAATTTGCTCCAATTAGTCGATTTAAGGCATCTTAAAATAATTTTTCTCAAAACGATTTATTTCTCGTTAGGGTTAATTTTTTTAAAGGAACTTTTTGGACAAAACTACTAAACTTATGGTAATGTATTGATAAAATACACAAAAAACCTTAATTTGCTCCAATTAGTCGATTTAAGGCATCTTAAAATAATTTTTCTCAAAACGATTTATTTCTCGTTAGGGTTAATTTTTTTAAAGGAACTTTTTGGACAAAACTACTAAACTTATGGTAGTGTATTGGTATAATACACAAAAAACCTTAATTTGCTCCAATTAGTCGATTTAAGGCATCTTAAAATAATTTTTCCCAAAACGATTTATTTCTCGTTAGGGTTAATTTTTTTAAAGGAACTTTTTGGACAAAACTACTAAACTTATGGTAATGTATTGGTATAATACACAAAAAACCTTAATTTGCTCCAATTAGTCGATTTAAGGCATCTTAAAATAATTTTTCCCAAAACGATTTATTTCTCGTTAGGGTTAATTTTTTTAAAGGAACTTTTTGGACAAAACTACTAAACTTATGGTAATGTATTGGTATAATACACAAAAAACCTTAATTTGCTCCAATTAGTCGATTTAAGGCATCTTAAAATAATTTTTCTCAAAACGATTTATTTCTCGTTAGGGTTAATTTTTTTAAAGGAACTTTTTGGACAAAACTACTAAACTTATTGTAATGTATTGGTATAATACACAAAAAACCTTAATTTGCTCCAATTAGTCGATTTAAGCATCTTAAAATAATTTTTTTCGAAATGATTTATTTCTCGTTTGGGTTAATTTTTTTAAACGAACTTTTTGGACAAAACTAGTAAACCTATTGGGCTGTCTTGAGTTTATACAAAAAAATCACAAATTTCATTCATTTAGTTGCTTTAAAGGGACATAAAATAACTTTTTTTAAATTATTTATTTACTAGCTAGGCTTATGTTTTTTAAATGAACTTTTAGGACAAAACTACTAAACTTATTGTACTGTAATGGTATAATAAGAAAAAAACCTTAATTTCCTCCAATTAGTCGATTTAAGCATCTTAAAATAATTTTTTTCAAAATGATTTATTTTTCGTTAGGGTTAATTTTTTTAAACGAACTTTTTGGACAAAACTAGTAAACGTATTGCGCTGTCTTGAGTTTATACAAAAAAATCACACATTTTATTCATTTAGTTGCTTTTATTACCGTAGAGACCTTCAACCCTCTTTCTCACTAAGGTATTTGGTCGGCTCGGCTATTGGCTCAATCTTTTCTCCAGGCACATAGCTCTCATCTCTCTGGACTTTAGTAAGACAAGGCTCCGCGATAAAATCTTCCATACTATCATTGCCGGCATCAATGACTAGTATCCGATCTTCCAGTCGTCATTTGACAGTGGACTGGGCATTCTTCCACATCATCATTGTTGTTATGCGCCAGGATCTTTTTCTAAGATAAAAGATGCCAAAACTTTTCTCGTTAAAAATCGTATGTACCGTCACAGACTCACTAGGCGTATGATCTTAGCGCCACAGTGTTTGCGGTATATCCTTCAGCGGTTGTGTCACAAATCAAAAAATGTAAATTTTCCTCGAAAATTATTCCAAGTCCACTCGTATAATGGAAATATATCGCTAACTTCTTTCACTAGCAATATTTTTTAACGGTTCCCACAGGAGAATTGTCCAGAATGGTCTCCTGAATATTTCTTAGACAGGACTTTTTGGTAGTGGAACGTCCGGTTCCGAGTTATGGGACAAAAATGTTTTCTCGTTGAAATTTTTCTAAGTCCACTCGACTGTCTTTCACTAGCGTCGGAAAATGAAAATTCTTGCGTGGAGCGGTTAGGCACTAAAGTGGACTGGGCATTCTCCTACATCATCTCAGCGCCATAGCGTTTGCGGTATATCTTTCAGCGGTTTTGAGGTATCCAATTATCCCAAAACTATATTTTTGGCGGCCCGAAGGCCTGCGAACAGACTAAAGAACGAAATTATTTGCGTTCCTAAGATAAAATATTGTTTTTATAGGAAGAATATCACTCCTGCCGTCTTAAAATTTCCTCCAATTATAATTTTTTTCAAAATGATTTATTTCTCGCTAGGGTTAACTTTTTAAAAGGAACTTTTTGGACAAAACTACTAAACTTATTGTAGTGTATTGGTATAATACACAAAAAACCTTAATTTGCTCCAATTAGTCGATTTAAGGCATCTTAAAATAATTTTTCTCAAAACGGTTTATTTCTCGTTAGGGTTAATTTTTTTAAAGGAACTTTTTGGACAAAACTACTAAACTTATGGTAATGTATTGGTAAAATACACAAAAAACCTTAATTTGCTCCAATTAGTCGATTTAAGGCATCTTAAAATAATTTTTCTCAAAACGATTTATTTCTCGTTAGGGTTAATTTTTTTAAAGGAACTTTTTGGACAAAACTACTAAACTTATTGTAATGTATTGGTATAATACACAAAAAACCTTAATTTGCTCCAATTAGTCGATTTAAGCATCTTAAAATAATTTTTTTCGAAATGATTTATTTCTCGTTTGGGTTAATTTTTTTAAACGAACTTTTTGGACAAAACTAGTAAACCTATTGGGCTTTCTTGAGATTATACAAAAAAATCACAAATTTTATTCATTTAGTTGCTTTAAAGGGACATAAAATAACTTTTTCTTAATTATTTATTTACTAGCTAGGCTTATGTTTTTTAAATGAACTTTTAGGACAAAACTACTAAACTTATTGTACTGTAATGGTATAATACGAAAAAAACCTTAATTTCCTCCAATTAGTCGATTTAAGCATCTTAAAATAATTTTTTTTCAAAATGATTTATTTCTCGTTAGGGTTAATTTTTTTAAACGAACTTTTTGGACCAAACTAGTAAACTTATTGCGCTGTCTTGAGTTTATACAAAAAAATCACACATTTTATTCATTTAGTTGCTTTTATTACCGTAGAGACCTTCAACCCTCTTTCTCACTAAGGTATTTCGTCGGCTCGGCTATTGGCTCAATCTTTTCTCCTGGCACATAGCTCTCATCTCTCTGGACGTTAGTAAGACAAGGCTCCGCGATAAAATCTTCCATACTATCATTGCCGGCATCAATGACTAGTATCCGATCTTCCAGTCGTCATTTGACAGTGGACTGGGCATTCTTCCACATCATCATTGTTGTTATGCGCCAGGATCTTTTTCTAAGATAAAAGATGCCAAAACATTTCTCGTTAAAAATCGTATGTATCGTCACAGACTCACTAGGCGTATGATCTTAGCGCCACAGTGTTTACGGTATATCCTTCAGCGGTTGTGTCACAAATCAAAAAATGTAAATTTTCCTCGAAAATTATTCCAAGTCCACTCGTATAATGGAAATATATCGCTAACTTCTTTCACTAGCAATATTTTTTAACGGTTCCCACAGGAGAATTGTCCAGAATGGTCTCCTGAATATTTCTTATACAGGACTTTTTGGTAGTGGAACGTCCGGTTCCGAGTTATGGGACAAAAATGTTTTCTCGTTGAAATTTTTCTAAGTCCACTCGACTGTCTTTCACTAGCGTCGGAAAATGAAAATTCTTGCGTGGAGCGGTTAGGCACTAAAGTGGACTGGGCATTCTCCTACATCATCTTAGCGCCATAGCGTTTGCGGTAGATCTTTCAGCGGTTTTGAGGTATCCAATTATCCCAAAACTATATTTTTGGCGGCCCGAAGGCCTGCGAACAGACTAAAGAACGAAATTATTTGCGTTCCTAAGATAAAATATTGTTTTTATCGGAAGAATATCACTCCTGCCGTCTTAACATTTCCTCCAATTATAATTTTTATTCAAAATGATTTATTTCTCGCTAGGGTTAACTTTTTAAAAGGAACTTTTTGGACAAAACTACTAAACTTATTGTAGTGTATTGGTATAATACACAAGAAACCTTAATTTGCTCCAATTAGTCGATTTAAGGCATCTTAAAATAATTTTTCCCAAAACGATTTATTTCTCGTTAGGGTTAATTTTTTTAAAGGAACCTTTTGGACAAAACTACTAAACTTATGGTAATGTATTGGTATAATACACAAAAAACCTTAATTTGCTCCAATTAGTCGATTTAAGGCATCTTAAAATAATTTTTCTCAAAACGATTTATTTCTCGTTAGGGTTAATTTTTTTAAAGGAACTTTTTGGACAAAACTACTAAACTTATGGTAATGTATTGGTAAAATACACAAAAAACCTTAATTTGCTCCAATTAGTCGATTTAAGGCATCTTAAAATAATTTTTCTCAAAGCGATTTATTTCTCGTTAGGGTTAATTTTTTTAAAGGAACTTTTTGGACAAAACTACTAAACTTATGGTAATGTATTGGTAAAATACACAAAAAACCTTAATTTGCTCCAATTAGTCGATTTAAGGCATCTTAAAATAATTTTTCTCAAAACGATTTATTTCTCGTTAGGGTTAATTTTTTTAAAGGAACTTTTTGGACAAAACTACTAAACTTATGGTAATGTATTGGTATAATACACAAAAAACCTTAATTTGCTCCAATTAGTCGATTTAAGCATCTTAAAATAATTTTTTTCTAAATGATTTATTTCTCGTTAGGGTTAATTTTTTTAAACGAACTTTTTGGACAAAACTAGTAAACTTATTGCGTTGTCTTGAGTTTATACAAAAAAATCACACATTTTATTCATTTAGTTGCTTTTATTACCGTAGAGACCTTCAACCCTCTTTCTCACTAAGGTATTTCGTCGGCTCGGCTATTGGCTCAATCTTTTCTCCAGGCACATAGCTCTCATCTCTCTGGACGTTAGTAAGACAAGGCTCCGCGATAAAATCTTCCATACTATCATTGCCGGCATCAATGACTAGTATCCGATCTTCCAGTCGTCATTTGACAGTGGACTGGGCATTCTTCCACATCATCATTGTTGTTATGCGCCAGGATCTTTTTCTAAGATAAAAGATGCCAAAACTTTTCTCGTTAAAAATCGTATGTACCGTCACAGACTCACTAGGCGTATGATCTTAGCGCCACAGTATTTGCGGTATATCCTTCAGCGGTTGTGTCACAAATCAAAAAATGTAAATTTTCCTCGAAAATTATTCCAAGTCCACTCGTATAATGGAAATATATCGCTAACTTCTTTCACTAGCAATATTTTTTAACGGTTCCCACAGGAGAATTGTCCAGAATGGTCTCCTGAATATTTCTTATACAGGACTTTTTGGTAGTGGAACGTCCGGTTCCGAGTTATGGGACAAAAATGTTTTCTCGTTGAAATTTTTCTAAGTCCACTCGACTGTCTTTCACTAGCGTCGGAAAATGAAAATTCTTGCGTGGAGCTGTTAGGCACTAAAGTGGACTGGGCATTCTCCTACATCATCTTAGCGCCATATCGTTTGCGGTATATCTTTCAGCGGTTTTGAGGTATCCAATTATCCCAAAACTATATTTTTGGCGACCCGAAGGCCTGCGAACAGACTAAAGAACGAAATTATTTGCGTTCCTTAGATAAAATATTGTTTTTATTGGAAGAATATCACTCCTGCCGTCTTAACATTTCCTCCAATTATAATTTTTTTCAAAATGATTTATTTCTCGCTAGGGTTAACTTTTTAAAAGGAACTTTTTGGACAAAACTACTAAACTTATGGTAATGTATTGGTATAATACACAAAAAACCTTAATTTGCTCCAATTAGTCGATTTAAGGCATCTTAAAATAATTTTTCTCAAAACGATTTATTTCTCGTTAGGGTTAATTTTTTTAAAGGAACTTTTTGGACAAAACTACTAAACTTATGGTAGTGTATTGGTATAATACACAAAAAACCTTAATTTGCTCCAATTAGTCGATTTAAGGCATCTTAAAATAATTTTTCCCAAAACGATTTATTTCTCGTTAGGGTTAATTTTTTTAAAGGAACTTTTTGGACAAAACTACTAAACTTATGGTAATGTATTGGTATAATACACAAAAAACCTTAATTTGCTCCAATTAGTCGATTTAAGGCATCTTAAAATAATTTTTCTCAAAACGATTTATTTCTCGTTAGGGTTAATTTTTTTAAAGGAACTTTTTGGACAAAACTACTAAACTTATGGTAATGTATTGATAAAATACACAAAAAACCTTAATTTGCTCCAATTAGTCGATTTAAGGCATCTTAAAATAATTTTTCTCAAAACGATTTATTTCTCGTTAGGGTTAATTTTTTTAAAGGAACTTTTTGGACAAAACTACTAAACTTATGGTAATGTATTGGTAAAATACACAAAAAACCTTAATTTGCTCCAATTAGTCGATTTAAGGCATCTTAAAATAATTTTTCTCAAAACGATTTATTTCTCGTTAGGGTTAATTTTTTTAAAGGAACTTTTTGGACAAAACTACTAAACTTATGGTAATGTATTGGTAAAATACACAAAAAACCTTAATTTGCTCCAATTAGTCGATTTAAGGCATCTTAAAATAATTTTTCTCAAAACGATTTATTTCTCGTTAGGGTTAATTTTTTTAAAGGAACTTTTTGGACAAAACTACTAAACTTATGGTAATGTATTGGTATAATACACAAAAAACCTTAATTTGCTCCAATTAGTCGATTTAAGGCATCTTAAAATAATTTTTCTCAAAACGATTTATTTTTCGTTAGGGTTAATTTTTTTAAACGAACTTTTTGGACAAAACTAGTAAACGTATTGCGCTGTCTTGAGTTTATACAAAAAAATCACACATTTTATTCATTTAGTTGCTTTTATTACCGTAGAGACCTTCAACCCTCTTTCTCACTAAGGTATTTGGTCGGCTCGGCTATTGGCTCAATCTTTTCTCCAGGCACATAGCTCTCATCTCTCTGGACTTTAGTAAGACAAGGCTCCGCGATAAAATCTTCCATACTATCATTGCCAGCATCAATGACTAGTATCCGATCTTCCAGTCGTCATTTGACAGTGGACTGGGCATTCTTCCACATCATCATTGTTGTTATGCGCCAGGATCTTTTTCTAAGATAAAAGATGCCAAAACTTTTCTCGTTAAAAATCGTATGTACCGTCACAGACTCACTAGGCGTATGATCTTAGCGCCACAGTGTTTGCGGTATATCCTTCAGCGGTTGTGTCACAAATCAAAAAATGTAAATTTTCCTCGAAAATTATTCCAAGTCCACTCGTATAATGGAAATATATCGCTAACTTCTTTCACTAGCAATATTTTTTAACGGTTCCCACAGGAGAATTGTCCAGAATGGTCTCCTGAATATTTCTTAGACAGAACTTTTTGGTAGTGGAACGTCCGGTTCCGAGTTATGGGACAAAAATGTTTTCTCGTTGAAATTTTTCTAAGTCCACTCGACTGTCTTTCACTAGCGTCGGAAAATGAAAATTCTTGCGTGGAGCGGTTAGGCACTAAAGTGGACTGGGCATTCTCCTACATCATCTCAGCGCCATAGCGTTTGCGGTATATCTTTCAGCGGTTTTGAGGTATCCAATTATCCCAAAACTATATTTTTGGCGGCCCGAAGGCCTGCGAACAGACTAAAGAACGAAATTATTTGCGTTCCTAAGATAAAATATTGTTTTTATAGGAAGAATATCACTCCTGCCGTCTTAAAATTTCCTCCAATTATAATTTTTTTCAAAATGATTTATTTCTCGCTAGGGTTAACTTTTTAAAAGGAACTTTTTGGACAAAACTACTAAACTTATTGTAGTGTATTGGTATAATACACAAAAAACCTTAATTTGCTCCAATTAGTCGATTTAAGGCATCTTAAAATAATTTTTCTCAAAACGGTTTATTTCTCGTTAGGGTTAATTTTTTTAAAGGAACTTTTTGGACAAAACTACTAAACTTATGGTAATGTATTGGTAAAATACACAAAAAACCTTAATTTGCTCCAATTAGTCGATTTAAGGCATCTTAAAATAATTTTTCTCAAAACGATTTATTTCTCGTTAGGGTTAATTTTTTTAAAGGAACTTTTTGGACAAAACTACTAAACTTATTGTAATGTATTGGTATAATACACAAAAAACCTTAATTTGCTCCAATTAGTCGATTTAAGCATCTTAAAATAATTTTTTTCGAAATGATTTATTTCTCGTTTGGGTTAATTTTTTTAAACGAACTTTTTGGACAAAACTAGTAAACCTATTGGGCTTTCTTGAGATTATACAAAAAAATCACAAATTTTATTCATTTAGTTGCTTTAAAGGGACATAAAATAACTTTTTCTTAATTATTTATTTACTAGCTAGGCTTATGTTTTTTAAATGAACTTTTAGGACAAAACTACTAAACTTATTGTACTGTAATGGTATAATATGAAAAAAACCTTAATTTCCTCCAATTAGTCGATTTAAGCATCTTAAAATAATTTTTTTTCAAAATGATTTATTTCTCGTTAGGGTTAATTTTTTTAAACGAACTTTTTGGACCAAACTAGTAAACTTATTGCGCTGTCTTGAGTTTATACAAAAAAATCACACATTTTATTCATTTAGTTGCTTTTATTACCGTAGAGACCTTCAACCCTCTTTCTCACTAAGGTATTTCGTCGGCTCGGCTATTGGCTCAATCTTTTCTCCTGGCACATAGCTCTCATCTCTCTGGACGTTAGTAAGACAAGGCTCCGCGATAAAATCTTCCATACTATCATTGCCGGCATCAATGACTAGTATCCGATCTTCCAGTCGTCATTTGACAGTGGACTGGGCATTCTTCCACATCATCATTGTTGTTATGCGCCAGGATCTTTTTCTAAGATAAAAGATGCCAAAACTTTTCTCGTTAAAAATCGTATGTATCGTCACAGACTCACTAGGCGTATGATCTTAGCGCCACAGTGTTTACGGTATATCCTTCAGCGGTTGTGTCACAAATCAAAAAATGTAAATTTTCCTCGAAAATTATTCCAAGTCCACTCGTATAATGGAAATATATCGCTAACTTCTTTCACTAGCAATATTTTTTAACGGTTCCCACAGGAGAATTGTCCAGAATGGTCTCCTGAATATTTCTTATACAGGACTTTTTGGTAGTGGAACGTCCGGTTCCGAGTTATGGGACAAAAATGTTTTCTCGTTGAAATTTTTCTAAGTCCACTCGACTGTCTTTCACTAGCGTCGGAAAATGAAAATTCTTGCGTGGAGCGGTTAGGCACTAAAGTGGACTGGGCATTCTCCTACATCATCTTAGCGCCATAGCGTTTGCGGTAGATCTTTCAGCGGTTTTGAGGTATCCAATTATCCCAAAACTATATTTTTGGCGGCCCGAAGGCCTGCGAACAGACTAAAGAACGAAATTATTTGCGTTCCTAAGATAAAATATTGTTTTTATCGGAAGAATATCACTCCTGCCGTCTTAACATTTCCTCCAATTATAATTTTTTTTCAAAATGATTTATTTCTCGCTAGGGTTAACTTTTTAAAAGGAACTTTTTGGACAAAACTACTAAACTTATTGTAGTGTATTGGTATAATACACAAGAAACCTTAATTTGCTCCAATTAGTCGATTTAAGGCATCTTAAAATAATTTTTCCCAAAACGATTTATTTCTCGTTAGGGTTAATTTTTTTAAAGGAACCTTTTGGACAAAACTACTAAACTTATGGTAATGTATTGGTATAATACACAAAAAACCTTAATTTGCTCCAATTAGTCGATTTAAGGCATCTTAAAATAATTTTTCTCAAAACGATTTATTTCTCGTTAGGGTTAATTTTTTTAAAGGAACTTTTTGGACAAAACTACTAAACTTATGGTAATGTATTGGTAAAATACACAAAAAACCTTAATTTGCTCCAATTAGTCGATTTAAGGCATCTTAAAATAATTTTTCTCAAAGCGATTTATTTCTCGTTAGGGTTAATTTTTTTAAAGGAACTTTTTGGACAAAACTACTAAACTTATGGTAATGTATTGGTAAAATACACAAAAAACCTTAATTTGCTCCAATTAGTCGATTTAAGGCATCTTAAAATAATTTTTCTCAAAACGATTTATTTCTCGTTAGGGTTAATTTTTTTAAAGGAACTTTTTGGACAAAACTACTAAACTTATGGTAATGTATTGGTATAATACACAAAAAACCTTAATTTGCTCCAATTAGTCGATTTAAGCATCTTAAAATAATTTTTTTCTAAATGATTTATTTCTCGTTAGGGTTAATTTTTTTAAACGAACTTTTTGGACAAAACTAGTAAACTTATTGCGCTGTCTTGAGTTTATACAAAAAAATCACACATTTTATTCATTTAGTTGCTTTTATTACCGTAGAGACCTTCAACCCTCTTTCTCACTAAGGTATTTCGTCGGCTCGGCTATTGGCTCAATCTTTTCTCCAGGCACATAGCTCTCATCTCTCTGGACGTTAGTAAGACAAGGCTCCGCGATAAAATCTTCCATACTATCATTGCCGGCATCAATGACTAGTATCCGATCTTCCAGTCGTCATTTGACAGTGGACTGGGCATTCTTCCACATCATCATTGTTGTTATGCGCCAGGATCTTTTTCTAAGATAAAAGATGCCAAAACTTTTCTCGTTAAAAATCGTATGTACCGTCACAGACTCACTAGGCGTATGATCTTAGCGCCACAGTATTTGCGGTATATCCTTCAGCGGTTGTGTCACAAATCAAAAAATGTAAATTTTCCTCGAAAATTATTCCAAGTCCACTCGTATAATGGAAATATATCGCTAACTTCTTTCACTAGCAATATTTTTTAACGGTTCCCACAGGAGAATTGTCCAGAATGGTCTCCTGAATATTTCTTATACAGGACTTTTTGGTAGTGGAACGTCCGGTTCCGAGTTATGGGACAAAAATGTTTTCTCGTTGAAATTTTTCTAAGTCCACTCGACTGTCTTTCACTAGCGTCGGAAAATGAAAATTCTTGCGTGGAGCTGTTAGGCACTAAAGTGGACTGGGCATTCTCCTACATCATCTTAGCGCCATATCGTTTGCGGTATATCTTTCAGCGGTTTTGAGGTATCCAATTATCCCAAAACTATATTTTTGGCGACCCGAAGGCCTGCGAACAGACTAAAGAACGAAATTATTTGCGTTCCTTAGATAAAATATTGTTTTTATTGGAAGAATATCACTCCTGCCGTCTTAACATTTCCTCCAATTATAATTTTTTTCAAAATGATTTATTTCTCGCTAGGGTTAACTTTTTAAAAGGAACTTTTTGGACAAAACTACTAAACTTATAGTAATGTATTGGTATAATACACAAAAAACCTTAATTTGCTCCAATTAGTCGATTTAAGGCATCTTAAAATAATTTTTCTCAAAACGATTTATTTCTCGTTAGGGTTAATTTTTTTAAAGGAACTTTTTGGACAAAACTACTAAACTTATGGTAGTGTATTGGTATAATACACAAAAAACCTTAATTTGCTCCAATTAGTCGATTTAAGGCATCTTAAAATAATTTTTCCCAAAACGATTTATTTCTCGTTAGGGTTAATTTTTTTAAAGGAACTTTTTGGACAAAACTACTAAACTTATGGTAATGTATTGGTATAATACACAAAAAACCTTAATTTGCTCCAATTAGTCGATTTAAGGCATCTTAAAATAATTTTTCTCAAAACGATTTATTTCTCGTTAGGGTTAATTTTTTTAAAGGAACTTTTTGGACAAAACTACTAAACTTATGGTAATGTATTGATAAAATACACAAAAAACCTTAATTTGCTCCAATTAGTCGATTTAAGGCATCTTAAAAAATAATTTTTCTCAAAACGATTTATTTCTCGTTAGGGTTAATTTTTTTAAAGGAACTTTTTGGACAAAACTACTAAACTTATGGTAATGTATTGGTAAAATACACAAAAAACCTTAATTTGCTCCAATTAGTCGATTTAAGGCATCTTAAAATAATTTTTCTCAAAACGATTTATTTCTCGTTAGGGTTAATTTTTTTAAAGGAACTTTTTGGACAAAACTACTAAACTTATGGTAATGTATTGGTAAAATACACAAAAAACCTTAATTTGCTCCAATTAGTCGATTTAAGGCATCTTAAAATAATTTTTCTCAAAACGATTTATTTCTCGTTAGGGTTAATTTTTTTAAAGGAACTTTTTGGACAAAACTACTAAACTTATGGTAATGTATTGGTATAATACACAAAAAACCTTAATTTGCTCCAATTAGTCGATTTAAGGCATCTTAAAATAATTTTTCTCAAAACGATTTATTTCTCGTTAGGGTTAATTTTTTTAAAGGAACTTTTTGGACAAAACTACTAAACTTATGGTAATGTATTGATAAAATACACAAAAAACCTTAATTTGCTACAATTAGTCGATTTAAGGCATCTTAAAATAATTTTTCTCAAAACGATTTATTTCTCGTTAGGGTTAATTTTTTTAAAGGAACTTTTTGGACAAAACTACTAAACTTATTGTACTGTAATGGTATAATACGAAAAAAACCTTAATTTCCTCCAATTAGTCGATTTAAGCATCTTAAAATAATTTTTTTCAAAATGATTTATTTCTCGTTAGGGTTAATTTTTTTAAACGAACTTTTTGGACAAAACTAGTAAACTTATTGCGCTGTCTTGAGTTTATACAAAAAAATCACACATTTTATTCATTTAGTTGCTTTTATTACCGTAGAGACCTTCAACCCTCTTTCTCACTAAGGTATTTCGTCGGCTCGGCTATTGGCTCAATCTTTTCTCCAGGCACATAGCTCTCATCTCTCTGGACGTTAGTAAGACAAGGCTCCGCGATAAAATCTTCCATACTATCATTGCCGGCATCAATGACTAGTATCCGATCTTCCAGTCGTCATTTGACAGTGGACTGGGCATTCTTCCACATCATCATTGTTGTTATGCGCCAGGATCTTTTTCTAAGATAAAAGATGCCAAAACTTTTCTCGTTAAAAATCGTATGTACCGTCACAGACTCACTAGGCGTATGATCTTAGCGCCACAGTATTTGCGGTATATCCTTCAGCGGTTGTGTCACAAATCAAAAAATGTAAATTTTCCTCGAAAATTATTCCAAGTCCACTCGTATAATGGAAATATATCGCTAACTTCTTTCACTAGCAATATTTTTTAACGGTTCCCACAGGAGAATTGTCCAGAATGGTCTCCTGAATATTTCTTATACAGGACTTTTTGGTAGTGGAACGTCCGGTTCCGAGTTATGGGACAAAAATGTTTTCTCGTTGAAATTTTTCTAAGTCCACTCGACTGTCTTTCACTAGCGTCGGAAAATGAAAATTCTTGCGTGGAGCTGTTAGGCACTAAAGTGGACTGGGCATTCTCCTACATCATCTTAGCGCCATATCGTTTGCGGTATATCTTTCAGCGGTTTTGAGGTATCCAATTATCCCAAAACTATATTTTTGGCGACCCGAAGGCCTGCGAACAGACTAAAGAACGAAATTATTTGCGTTCCTTAGATAAAATATTGTTTTTATTGGAAGAATATCACTCCTGCCGTCTTAACATTTCCTCCAATTATAATTTTTTTCAAAATGATTTATTTCTCGCTAGGGTTAACTTTTTAAAAGGAACTTTTTGGACAAAACTACTAAACTTATGGTAATGTATTGGTATAATACACAAAAAACCTTAATTTGCTCCAATTAGTCGATTTAAGGCATCTTAAAATAATTTTTCTCAAAACGATTTATTTCTCGTTAGGGTTAATTTTTTTAAAGGAACTTTTTGGACAAAACTACTAAACTTATGGTAGTGTATTGGTATAATACACAAAAAACCTTAATTTGCTCCAATTAGTCGATTTAAGGCATCTTAAAATAATTTTTCCCAAAACGATTTATTTCTCGTTAGGGTTAATTTTTTTAAAGGAACTTTTTGGACAAAACTACTAAACTTATGGTAATGTATTGGTATAATACACAAAAAACCTTAATTTGCTCCAATTAGTCGATTTAAGGCATCTTAAAATAATTTTTCTCAAAACGATTTATTTCTCGTTAGGGTTAATTTTTTTAAAGGAACTTTTTGGACAAAACTACTAAACTTATGGTAATGTATTGATAAAATACACAAAAAACCTTAATTTGCTCCAATTAGTCGATTTAAGGCATCTTAAAATAATTTTTCTCAAAACGATTTATTTCTCGTTAGGGTTAATTTTTTTAAAGGAACTTTTTGGACAAAACTACTAAACTTATGGTAATGTATTGGTAAAATACACAAAAATCCTTAATTTGCTCCAATTAGTCGATTTAAGGCATCTTAAAATAATTTTTCTCAAAACGATTTATTTCTCGTTAGGGTTAATTTTTTTAAAGGAACTTTTTGGACAAAACTACTAAACTTATGGTAATGTATTGGTAAAATACACAAAAAACCTTAATTTGCTCCAATTAGTCGATTTAAGGCATCTTAAAATAATTTTTCTCAAAACGATTTATTTCTCGTTAGGGTTAATTTTTTTAAAGGAACTTTTTGGACAAAACTACTAAACTTATGGTAATGTATTGGTATAATACACAAAAAACCTTAATTTGCTCCAATTAGTCGATTTAAGGCATCTTAAAATAATTTTTCTCAAAACGATTTATTTCTCGTTAGGGTTAATTTTTTTAAAGGAACTTTTTGGACAAAACTACTAAACTTATGGTAATGTATTGATAAAATACACAAAAAACCTTAATTTGCTACAATTAGTCGATTTAAGGCATCTTAAAATAATTTTTCTCAAAACGATTTATTTCTCGTTAGGGTTAATTTTTTTAAAGGAACTTTTTGGACAAAACTACTAAACTTATGGTAATGTATTGGTATAATACACAAAAAACCTTAATTTGCTCCAATTAGTCGATTTAAGGCATCTTAAAATAATTTTTCTCAAAACGATTTATTTCTCGTTAGGGTTAATTTTTTTAAAGGAACTTTTTGGACAAAACTACTAAACTTATGGTAATGTATTGATAAAATACACAAAAAACCTTAATTTGCTCCAATTAGTCGATTTAAGGCATCTTAAAATAATTTTTCTCAAAACGATTTATTTCTCGTTAGGGTTAATTTTTTTAAAGGAACTTTTTGGACAAAACTACTAAACTTATGGTAATGTATTGGTAAAATACACAAAAAACCTTAATTTGCTCCAATTAGTCGATTTAAGGCATCTTAAAATAATTTTTCTCAAAACGATTTATTTCTCGTTAGGGTTAATTTTTTTAAAGGAACTTTTTGGACAAAACTACTAAACTTATGGTAATGTATTGATAAAATACACAAAAAACCTTAATTTGCTCCAATTAGTCGATTTAAGGCATCTTAAAATAATTTTTCTCAAAACGATTTATTTCTCGTTAGGGTTAATTTTTTTAAAGGAACTTTTTGGACAAAACTACTAAACTTATGGTAATGTATTGGTATAATACACAAAAAACCTTAATTTGCTCCAATTAGTCGATTTAAGGCATCTTAAAATAATTTTTCTCAAAACGATTTATTTCTCGTTAGGGTTAATTTTTTTAAAGGAACTTTTTGGACAAAACTACTAAACTTATGGTAATGTATTGATAAAATACACAAAAAACCTTAATTTGCTACAATTAGTCGATTTAAGGCATCTTAAAATAATTTTTCTCAAAACGATTTATTTCTCGTTAGGGTTAATTTTTTTAAAGGAACTTTTTGGACAAAACTACTAAACTTATTGTACTGTAATGGTATAATACGAAAAAAACCTTAATTTCCTCCAATTAGTCGATTTAAGCATCTTAAAATAATTTTTTTCAAAATGATTTATTTCTCGTTAGGGTTAATTTTTTTAAACGAACTTTTTGGACAAAACTAGTAAACTTATTGCGCTGTCTTGAGTTTATACAAAAAAATCACACATTTTATTCATTTAGTTGCTTTTATTACCGTAGAGACCTTCAACCCTCTTTCTCACTAAGGTATTTCGTCGGCTCGGCTATTGGCTCAATCTTTTCTCCAGGCACATAGCTCTCATCTCTCTGGACGTTAGTAAGACAAGGCTCCGCGATAAAATCTTCCATACTATCATTGCCGGCATCAATGACTAGTATCCGATCTTCCAGTCGTCATTTGACAGTGGACTGGGCATTCTTCCACATCATCATTGTTGTTATGCGCCAGGATCTTTTTCTAAGATAAAAGATGCCAAAACTTTTCTCGTTAAAAATCGTATGTACCGTCACAGACTCACTAGGCGTATGATCTTAGCGCCACAGTGTTTGCGGTATATCCTTCAGCGGTTGTGTCACAAATCAAAAAATGTAAATTTTCCTCGAAAATTATTCTAAGTCCACTCGTATAATGGAAATATATCGCTAACTTCTTTCACTAGCAATATTTTTTAACGGTTCCCACAGGAGAATTTTCCAGAATGGTCTCCTGAATATTTCTTATACAGGACTTTTTGGTAGTGGAACGTCCGGTTCCGAGTTATGGGACAAAAATGTTTTCTCGTTGAAATTTTTCTAAGTCCACTCGACTGTCTTTCATTAGCGTCGGAAAATGAAAATTCTTGCGTGGAGCTGTTAGGCACTAAAGTGGACTGGGCATTCTCCTACATCATCTTAGCGCCATAGCGTTTGCGGTATATCTTTCAGCGGTTTTGAGGTATCCAATTATCCCAAAACTATATTTTTGGCGACCCGAAGGCCTGCGAACAGACTAAAGAACGAAATTATTTGCGTTCCTTAGATAAAATATTGTTTTTATCGGAAGAATATCACTCCTGCCGTCTTAACATTTCCTCCAATTATAATTTTTTTCAAAATGATTTATTTCTCGCTAGGGTTAACTTTTTAAAAGGAACTTTTTGGACAAAACTACTAAACTTATGGTAATGTATTGGTATAATACACAAAAAACCTTAATTTGCTCCAATTAGTCGATTTAAGGCATCTTAAAATAATTTTTCTCAAAACGATTTATTTCTCGTTAGGGTTAATTTTTTTAAAGGAACTTTTTGGACAAAACTACTAAACTTATGGTAGTGTATTGGTATAATACACAAAAAACCTTAATTTGCTCCAATTAGTCGATTTAAGGCATCTTAAAATAATTTTTCCCAAAACGATTTATTTCTCGTTAGGGTTAATTTTTTTAAAGGAACTTTTTGGACAAAACTACTAAACTTATGGTAATGTATTGGTATAATACACAAAAAACCTTAATTTGCTCCAATTAGTCGATTTAAGGCATCTTAAAATAATTTTTCTCAAAACGATTTATTTCTCGTTAGGGTTAATTTTTTTAAAGGAACTTTTTGGACAAAACTACTAAACTTATGGTAATGTATTGATAAAATACACAAAAAACCTTAATTTGCTCCAATTAGTCGATTTAAGGCATCTTAAAATAATTTTTCTCAAAACGATTTATTTCTCGTTAGGGTTAATTTTTTTAAAGGAACTTTTTGGACAAAACTACTAAACTTATGGTAATGTATTGGTAAAATACACAAAAAACCTTAATTTGCTCCAATTAGTCGATTTAAGGCATCTTAAAATAATTTTTCTCAAAACGATTTATTTCTCGTTAGGGTTAATTTTTTTAAAGGAACTTTTTGGACAAAACTACTAAACTTATGGTAATGTATTGGTATAATACACAAAAAACCTTAATTTGCTCCAATTAGTCGATTTAAGCATCTTAAAATAATTTTTTTCTAAATGATTTATTTCTCGTTAGGGTTAATTTTTTTAAACGAACTTTTTGGACAAAACTAGTAAACTTATTGCGTTGTCTTGAGTTTATACAAAAAAATCACACATTTTATTCATTTAGTTGCTTTTATTACCGTAGAGACCTTCAACCCTCTTTCTCACTAAGGTATTTCGTCGGCTCGGCTATTGGCTCAATCTTTTCTCCAGGCACATAGCTCTCATCTCTCTGGACGTTAGTAAGACAAGGCTCCGCGATAAAATCTTCCATACTATCATTGCCGGCATCAATGACTAGTATCCGATCTTCCAGTCGTCATTTGACAGTGGACTGGGCATTCTTCCACATCATCATTGTTGTTATGCGCCAGGATCTTTTTCTAAGATAAAAGATGCCAAAACTTTTCTCGTTAAAAATCGTATGTACCGTCACAGACTCACTAGGCGTATGATCTTAGCGCCACAGTATTTGCGGTATATCCTTCAGCGGTTGTGTCACAAATCAAAAAATGTAAATTTTCCTCGAAAATTATTCCAAGTCCACTCGTATAATGGAAATATATCGCTAACTTCTTTCACTAGCAATATTTTTTAACGGTTCCCACAGGAGAATTGTCCAGAATGGTCTCCTGAATATTTCTTATACAGGACTTTTTGGTAGTGGAACGTCCGGTTCCGAGTTATGGGACAAAAATGTTTTCTCGTTGAAATTTTTCTAAGTCCACTCGACTGTCTTTCACTAGCGTCGGAAAATGAAAATTCTTGCGTGGAGCTGTTAGGCACTAAAGTGGACTGGGCATTCTCCTACATCATCTTAGCGCCATATCGTTTGCGGTATATCTTTCAGCGGTTTTGAGGTATCCAATTATCCCAAAACTATATTTTTGGCGACCCGAAGGCCTGCGAACAGACTAAAGAACGAAATTATTTGCGTTCCTTAGATAAAATATTGTTTTTATTGGAAGAATATCACTCCTGCCGTCTTAACATTTCCTCCAATTATAATTTTTTTCAAAATGATTTATTTCTCGCTAGGGTTAACTTTTTAAAAGGAACTTTTTGGACAAAACTACTAAACTTATGGTAATGTATTGGTATAATACACAAAAAACCTTAATTTGCTCCAATTAGTCGATTTAAGGCATCTTAAAATAATTTTTCTCAAAACGATTTATTTCTCGTTAGGGTTAATTTTTTTAAAGGAACTTTTTGGACAAAACTACTAAACTTATGGTAGTGTATTGGTATAATACACAAAAAACCTTAATTTGCTCCAATTAGTCGATTTAAGGCATCTTAAAATAATTTTTCCCAAAACGATTTATTTCTCGTTAGGGTTAATTTTTTTAAAGGAACTTTTTGGACAAAACTACTAAACTTATGGTAATGTATTGGTATAATACACAAAAAACCTTAATTTGCTCCAATTAGTCGATTTAAGGCATCTTAAAATAATTTTTCTCAAAACGATTTATTTCTCGTTAGGGTTAATTTTTTTAAAGGAACTTTTTGGACAAAACTACTAAACTTATGGTAATGTATTGATAAAATACACAAAAAACCTTAATTTGCTCCAATTAGTCGATTTAAGGCATCTTAAAATAATTTTTCTCAAAACGATTTATTTCTCGTTAGGGTTAATTTTTTTAAAGGAACTTTTTGGACAAAACTACTAAACTTATGGTAATGTATTGGTAAAATACACAAAAAACCTTAATTTGCTCCAATTAGTCGATTTAAGGCATCTTAAAATAATTTTTCTCAAAACGATTTATTTCTCGTTAGGGTTAATTTTTTTAAAGGAACTTTTTGGACAAAACTACTAAACTTATGGTAATGTATTGGTAAAATACACAAAAAACCTTAATTTGCTCCAATTAGTCGATTTAAGGCATCTTAAAATAATTTTTCTCAAAACGATTTATTTCTCGTTAGGGTTAATTTTTTTAAAGGAACTTTTTGGACAAAACTACTAAACTTATGGTAATGTATTGGTATAATACACAAAAAACCTTAATTTGCTCCAATTAGTCGATTTAAGGCATCTTAAAATAATTTTTCTCAAAACGATTTATTTTTCGTTAGGGTTAATTTTTTTAAACGAACTTTTTGGACAAAACTAGTAAACGTATTGCGCTGTCTTGAGTTTATACAAAAAAATCACACATTTTATTCATTTAGTTGCTTTTATTACCGTAGAGACCTTCAACCCTCTTTCTCACTAAGGTATTTGGTCGGCTCGGCTATTGGCTCAATCTTTTCTCCAGGCACATAGCTCTCATCTCTCTGGACTTTAGTAAGACAAGGCTCCGCGATAAAATCTTCCATACTATCATTGCCAGCATCAATGACTAGTATCCGATCTTCCAGTCGTCATTTGACAGTGGACTGGGCATTCTTCCACATCATCATTGTTGTTATGCGCCAGGATCTTTTTCTAAGATAAAAGATGCCAAAACTTTTCTCGTTAAAAATCGTATGTACCGTCACAGACTCACTAGGCGTATGATCTTAGCGCCACAGTGTTTGCGGTATATCCTTCAGCGGTTGTGTCACAAATCAAAAAATGTAAATTTTCCTCGAAAATTATTCCAAGTCCACTCGTATAATGGAAATATATCGCTAACTTCTTTCACTAGCAATATTTTTTAACGGTTCCCACAGGAGAATTGTCCAGAATGGTCTCCTGAATATTTCTTAGACAGAACTTTTTGGTAGTGGAACGTCCGGTTCCGAGTTATGGGACAAAAATGTTTTCTCGTTGAAATTTTTCTAAGTCCACTCGACTGTCTTTCACTAGCGTCGGAAAATGAAAATTCTTGCGTGGAGCGGTTAGGCACTAAAGTGGACTGGGCATTCTCCTACATCATCTCAGCGCCATAGCGTTTGCGGTATATCTTTCAGCGGTTTTGAGGTATCCAATTATCCCAAAACTATATTTTTGGCGGCCCGAAGGCCTGCGAACAGACTAAAGAACGAAATTATTTGCGTTCCTAAGATAAAATATTGTTTTTATAGGAAGAATATCACTCCTGCCGTCTTAAAATTTCCTCCAATTATAATTTTTTTCAAAATGATTTATTTCTCGCTAGGGTTAACTTTTTAAAAGGAACTTTTTGGACAAAACTACTAAACTTATTGTAGTGTATTGGTATAATACACAAAAAACCTTAATTTGCTCCAATTAGTCGATTTAAGGCATCTTAAAATAATTTTTCTCAAAACGGTTTATTTCTCGTTAGGGTTAATTTTTTTAAAGGAACTTTTTGGACAAAACTACTAAACTTATGGTAATGTATTGGTAAAATACACAAAAAACCTTAATTTGCTCCAATTAGTCGATTTAAGGCATCTTAAAATAATTTTTCTCAAAACGATTTATTTCTCGTTAGGGTTAATTTTTTTAAAGGAACTTTTTGGACAAAACTACTAAACTTATTGTAATGTATTGGTATAATACACAAAAAACCTTAATTTGCTCCAATTAGTCGATTTAAGCATCTTAAAATAATTTTTTTCGAAATGATTTATTTCTCGTTTGGGTTAATTTTTTTAAACGAACTTTTTGGACAAAACTAGTAAACCTATTGGGCTTTCTTGAGATTATACAAAAAAATCACAAATTTTATTCATTTAGTTGCTTTAAAGGGACATAAAATAACTTTTTCTTAATTATTTATTTACTAGCTAGGCTTATGTTTTTTAAATGAACTTTTAGGACAAAACTACTAAACTTATTGTACTGTAATGGTATAATATGAAAAAAACCTTAATTTCCTCCAATTAGTCGATTTAAGCATCTTAAAATAATTTTTTTTCAAAATGATTTATTTCTCGTTAGGGTTAATTTTTTTAAACGAACTTTTTGGACCAAACTAGTAAACTTATTGCGCTGTCTTGAGTTTATACAAAAAAATCACACATTTTATTCATTTAGTTGCTTTTATTACCGTAGAGACCTTCAACCCTCTTTCTCACTAAGGTATTTCGTCGGCTCGGCTATTGGCTCAATCTTTTCTCCTGGCACATAGCTCTCATCTCTCTGGACGTTAGTAAGACAAGGCTCCGCGATAAAATCTTCCATACTATCATTGCCGGCATCAATGACTAGTATCCGATCTTCCAGTCGTCATTTGACAGTGGACTGGGCATTCTTCCACATCATCATTGTTGTTATGCGCCAGGATCTTTTTCTAAGATAAAAGATGCCAAAACTTTTCTCGTTAAAAATCGTATGTATCGTCACAGACTCACTAGGCGTATGATCTTAGCGCCACAGTGTTTACGGTATATCCTTCAGCGGTTGTGTCACAAATCAAAAAATGTAAATTTTCCTCGAAAATTATTCCAAGTCCACTCGTATAATGGAAATATATCGCTAACTTCTTTCACTAGCAATATTTTTTAACGGTTCCCACAGGAGAATTGTCCAGAATGGTCTCCTGAATATTTCTTATACAGGACTTTTTGGTAGTGGAACGTCCGGTTCCGAGTTATGGGACAAAAATGTTTTCTCGTTGAAATTTTTCTAAGTCCACTCGACTGTCTTTCACTAGCGTCGGAAAATGAAAATTCTTGCGTGGAGCGGTTAGGCACTAAAGTGGACTGGGCATTCTCCTACATCATCTTAGCGCCATAGCGTTTGCGGTAGATCTTTCAGCGGTTTTGAGGTATCCAATTATCCCAAAACTATATTTTTGGCGGCCCGAAGGCCTGCGAACAGACTAAAGAACGAAATTATTTGCGTTCCTAAGATAAAATATTGTTTTTATCGGAAGAATATCACTCCTGCCGTCTTAACATTTCCTCCAATTATAATTTTTTTTCAAAATGATTTATTTCTCGCTAGGGTTAACTTTTTAAAAGGAACTTTTTGGACAAAACTACTAAACTTATTGTAGTGTATTGGTATAATACACAAGAAACCTTAATTTGCTCCAATTAGTCGATTTAAGGCATCTTAAAATAATTTTTCCCAAAACGATTTATTTCTCGTTAGGGTTAATTTTTTTAAAGGAACCTTTTGGACAAAACTACTAAACTTATGGTAATGTATTGGTATAATACACAAAAAACCTTAATTTGCTCCAATTAGTCGATTTAAGGCATCTTAAAATAATTTTTCTCAAAACGATTTATTTCTCGTTAGGGTTAATTTTTTTAAAGGAACTTTTTGGACAAAACTACTAAACTTATGGTAATGTATTGGTAAAATACACAAAAAACCTTAATTTGCTCCAATTAGTCGATTTAAGGCATCTTAAAATAATTTTTCTCAAAGCGATTTATTTCTCGTTAGGGTTAATTTTTTTAAAGGAACTTTTTGGACAAAACTACTAAACTTATGGTAATGTATTGGTAAAATACACAAAAAACCTTAATTTGCTCCAATTAGTCGATTTAAGGCATCTTAAAATAATTTTTCTCAAAACGATTTATTTCTCGTTAGGGTTAATTTTTTTAAAGGAACTTTTTGGACAAAACTACTAAACTTATGGTAATGTATTGGTATAATACACAAAAAACCTTAATTTGCTCCAATTAGTCGATTTAAGCATCTTAAAATAATTTTTTTCTAAATGATTTATTTCTCGTTAGGGTTAATTTTTTTAAACGAACTTTTTGGACAAAACTAGTAAACTTATTGCGCTGTCTTGAGTTTATACAAAAAAATCACACATTTTATTCATTTAGTTGCTTTTATTACCGTAGAGACCTTCAACCCTCTTTCTCACTAAGGTATTTCGTCGGCTCGGCTATTGGCTCAATCTTTTCTCCAGGCACATAGCTCTCATCTCTCTGGACGTTAGTAAGACAAGGCTCCGCGATAAAATCTTCCATACTATCATTGCCGGCATCAATGACTAGTATCCGATCTTCCAGTCGTCATTTGACAGTGGACTGGGCATTCTTCCACATCATCATTGTTGTTATGCGCCAGGATCTTTTTCTAAGATAAAAGATGCCAAAACTTTTCTCGTTAAAAATCGTATGTACCGTCACAGACTCACTAGGCGTATGATCTTAGCGCCACAGTATTTGCGGTATATCCTTCAGCGGTTGTGTCACAAATCAAAAAATGTAAATTTTCCTCGAAAATTATTCCAAGTCCACTCGTATAATGGAAATATATCGCTAACTTCTTTCACTAGCAATATTTTTTAACGGTTCCCACAGGAGAATTGTCCAGAATGGTCTCCTGAATATTTCTTATACAGGACTTTTTGGTAGTGGAACGTCCGGTTCCGAGTTATGGGACAAAAATGTTTTCTCGTTGAAATTTTTCTAAGTCCACTCGACTGTCTTTCACTAGCGTCGGAAAATGAAAATTCTTGCGTGGAGCTGTTAGGCACTAAAGTGGACTGGGCATTCTCCTACATCATCTTAGCGCCATATCGTTTGCGGTATATCTTTCAGCGGTTTTGAGGTATCCAATTATCCCAAAACTATATTTTTGGCGACCCGAAGGCCTGCGAACAGACTAAAGAACGAAATTATTTGCGTTCCTTAGATAAAATATTGTTTTTATTGGAAGAATATCACTCCTGCCGTCTTAACATTTCCTCCAATTATAATTTTTTTCAAAATGATTTATTTCTCGCTAGGGTTAACTTTTTAAAAGGAACTTTTTGGACAAAACTACTAAACTTATAGTAATGTATTGGTATAATACACAAAAAACCTTAATTTGCTCCAATTAGTCGATTTAAGGCATCTTAAAATAATTTTTCTCAAAACGATTTATTTCTCGTTAGGGTTAATTTTTTTAAAGGAACTTTTTGGACAAAACTACTAAACTTATGGTAGTGTATTGGTATAATACACAAAAAACCTTAATTTGCTCCAATTAGTCGATTTAAGGCATCTTAAAATAATTTTTCCCAAAACGATTTATTTCTCGTTAGGGTTAATTTTTTTAAAGGAACTTTTTGGACAAAACTACTAAACTTATGGTAATGTATTGGTATAATACACAAAAAACCTTAATTTGCTCCAATTAGTCGATTTAAGGCATCTTAAAATAATTTTTCTCAAAACGATTTATTTCTCGTTAGGGTTAATTTTTTTAAAGGAACTTTTTGGACAAAACTACTAAACTTATGGTAATGTATTGATAAAATACACAAAAAACCTTAATTTGCTCCAATTAGTCGATTTAAGGCATCTTAAAAAATAATTTTTCTCAAAACGATTTATTTCTCGTTAGGGTTAATTTTTTTAAAGGAACTTTTTGGACAAAACTACTAAACTTATGGTAATGTATTGGTAAAATACACAAAAAACCTTAATTTGCTCCAATTAGTCGATTTAAGGCATCTTAAAATAATTTTTCTCAAAACGATTTATTTCTCGTTAGGGTTAATTTTTTTAAAGGAACTTTTTGGACAAAACTACTAAACTTATGGTAATGTATTGGTAAAATACACAAAAAACCTTAATTTGCTCCAATTAGTCGATTTAAGGCATCTTAAAATAATTTTTCTCAAAACGATTTATTTCTCGTTAGGGTTAATTTTTTTAAAGGAACTTTTTGGACAAAACTACTAAACTTATGGTAATGTATTGGTATAATACACAAAAAACCTTAATTTGCTCCAATTAGTCGATTTAAGGCATCTTAAAATAATTTTTCTCAAAACGATTTATTTCTCGTTAGGGTTAATTTTTTTAAAGGAACTTTTTGGACAAAACTACTAAACTTATGGTAATGTATTGATAAAATACACAAAAAACCTTAATTTGCTACAATTAGTCGATTTAAGGCATCTTAAAATAATTTTTCTCAAAACGATTTATTTCTCGTTAGGGTTAATTTTTTTAAAGGAACTTTTTGGACAAAACTACTAAACTTATTGTACTGTAATGGTATAATACGAAAAAAACCTTAATTTCCTCCAATTAGTCGATTTAAGCATCTTAAAATAATTTTTTTCAAAATGATTTATTTCTCGTTAGGGTTAATTTTTTTAAACGAACTTTTTGGACAAAACTAGTAAACTTATTGCGCTGTCTTGAGTTTATACAAAAAAATCACACATTTTATTCATTTAGTTGCTTTTATTACCGTAGAGACCTTCAACCCTCTTTCTCACTAAGGTATTTCGTCGGCTCGGCTATTGGCTCAATCTTTTCTCCAGGCACATAGCTCTCATCTCTCTGGACGTTAGTAAGACAAGGCTCCGCGATAAAATCTTCCATACTATCATTGCCGGCATCAATGACTAGTATCCGATCTTCCAGTCGTCATTTGACAGTGGACTGGGCATTCTTCCACATCATCATTGTTGTTATGCGCCAGGATCTTTTTCTAAGATAAAAGATGCCAAAACTTTTCTCGTTAAAAATCGTATGTACCGTCACAGACTCACTAGGCGTATGATCTTAGCGCCACAGTATTTGCGGTATATCCTTCAGCGGTTGTGTCACAAATCAAAAAATGTAAATTTTCCTCGAAAATTATTCCAAGTCCACTCGTATAATGGAAATATATCGCTAACTTCTTTCACTAGCAATATTTTTTAACGGTTCCCACAGGAGAATTGTCCAGAATGGTCTCCTGAATATTTCTTATACAGGACTTTTTGGTAGTGGAACGTCCGGTTCCGAGTTATGGGACAAAAATGTTTTCTCGTTGAAATTTTTCTAAGTCCACTCGACTGTCTTTCACTAGCGTCGGAAAATGAAAATTCTTGCGTGGAGCTGTTAGGCACTAAAGTGGACTGGGCATTCTCCTACATCATCTTAGCGCCATATCGTTTGCGGTATATCTTTCAGCGGTTTTGAGGTATCCAATTATCCCAAAACTATATTTTTGGCGACCCGAAGGCCTGCGAACAGACTAAAGAACGAAATTATTTGCGTTCCTTAGATAAAATATTGTTTTTATTGGAAGAATATCACTCCTGCCGTCTTAACATTTCCTCCAATTATAATTTTTTTCAAAATGATTTATTTCTCGCTAGGGTTAACTTTTTAAAAGGAACTTTTTGGACAAAACTACTAAACTTATGGTAATGTATTGGTATAATACACAAAAAACCTTAATTTGCTCCAATTAGTCGATTTAAGGCATCTTAAAATAATTTTTCTCAAAACGATTTATTTCTCGTTAGGGTTAATTTTTTTAAAGGAACTTTTTGGACAAAACTACTAAACTTATGGTAGTGTATTGGTATAATACACAAAAAACCTTAATTTGCTCCAATTAGTCGATTTAAGGCATCTTAAAATAATTTTTCCCAAAACGATTTATTTCTCGTTAGGGTTAATTTTTTTAAAGGAACTTTTTGGACAAAACTACTAAACTTATGGTAATGTATTGGTATAATACACAAAAAACCTTAATTTGCTCCAATTAGTCGATTTAAGGCATCTTAAAATAATTTTTCTCAAAACGATTTATTTCTCGTTAGGGTTAATTTTTTTAAAGGAACTTTTTGGACAAAACTACTAAACTTATGGTAATGTATTGATAAAATACACAAAAAACCTTAATTTGCTCCAATTAGTCGATTTAAGGCATCTTAAAATAATTTTTCTCAAAACGATTTATTTCTCGTTAGGGTTAATTTTTTTAAAGGAACTTTTTGGACAAAACTACTAAACTTATGGTAATGTATTGGTAAAATACACAAAAATCCTTAATTTGCTCCAATTAGTCGATTTAAGGCATCTTAAAATAATTTTTCTCAAAACGATTTATTTCTCGTTAGGGTTAATTTTTTTAAAGGAACTTTTTGGACAAAACTACTAAACTTATGGTAATGTATTGGTAAAATACACAAAAAACCTTAATTTGCTCCAATTAGTCGATTTAAGGCATCTTAAAATAATTTTTCTCAAAACGATTTATTTCTCGTTAGGGTTAATTTTTTTAAAGGAACTTTTTGGACAAAACTACTAAACTTATGGTAATGTATTGGTATAATACACAAAAAACCTTAATTTGCTCCAATTAGTCGATTTAAGGCATCTTAAAATAATTTTTCTCAAAACGATTTATTTCTCGTTAGGGTTAATTTTTTTAAAGGAACTTTTTGGACAAAACTACTAAACTTATGGTAATGTATTGATAAAATACACAAAAAACCTTAATTTGCTACAATTAGTCGATTTAAGGCATCTTAAAATAATTTTTCTCAAAACGATTTATTTCTCGTTAGGGTTAATTTTTTTAAAGGAACTTTTTGGACAAAACTACTAAACTTATGGTAATGTATTGGTATAATACACAAAAAACCTTAATTTGCTCCAATTAGTCGATTTAAGGCATCTTAAAATAATTTTTCTCAAAACGATTTATTTCTCGTTAGGGTTAATTTTTTTAAAGGAACTTTTTGGACAAAACTACTAAACTTATGGTAATGTATTGATAAAATACACAAAAAACCTTAATTTGCTCCAATTAGTCGATTTAAGGCATCTTAAAATAATTTTTCTCAAAACGATTTATTTCTCGTTAGGGTTAATTTTTTTAAAGGAACTTTTTGGACAAAACTACTAAACTTATGGTAATGTATTGGTAAAATACACAAAAAACCTTAATTTGCTCCAATTAGTCGATTTAAGGCATCTTAAAATAATTTTTCTCAAAACGATTTATTTCTCGTTAGGGTTAATTTTTTTAAAGGAACTTTTTGGACAAAACTACTAAACTTATGGTAATGTATTGATAAAATACACAAAAAACCTTAATTTGCTCCAATTAGTCGATTTAAGGCATCTTAAAATAATTTTTCTCAAAACGATTTATTTCTCGTTAGGGTTAATTTTTTTAAAGGAACTTTTTGGACAAAACTACTAAACTTATGGTAATGTATTGGTATAATACACAAAAAACCTTAATTTGCTCCAATTAGTCGATTTAAGGCATCTTAAAATAATTTTTCTCAAAACGATTTATTTCTCGTTAGGGTTAATTTTTTTAAAGGAACTTTTTGGACAAAACTACTAAACTTATGGTAATGTATTGATAAAATACACAAAAAACCTTAATTTGCTACAATTAGTCGATTTAAGGCATCTTAAAATAATTTTTCTCAAAACGATTTATTTCTCGTTAGGGTTAATTTTTTTAAAGGAACTTTTTGGACAAAACTACTAAACTTATTGTACTGTAATGGTATAATACGAAAAAAACCTTAATTTCCTCCAATTAGTCGATTTAAGCATCTTAAAATAATTTTTTTCAAAATGATTTATTTCTCGTTAGGGTTAATTTTTTTAAACGAACTTTTTGGACAAAACTAGTAAACTTATTGCGCTGTCTTGAGTTTATACAAAAAAATCACACATTTTATTCATTTAGTTGCTTTTATTACCGTAGAGACCTTCAACCCTCTTTCTCACTAAGGTATTTCGTCGGCTCGGCTATTGGCTCAATCTTTTCTCCAGGCACATAGCTCTCATCTCTCTGGACGTTAGTAAGACAAGGCTCCGCGATAAAATCTTCCATACTATCATTGCCGGCATCAATGACTAGTATCCGATCTTCCAGTCGTCATTTGACAGTGGACTGGGCATTCTTCCACATCATCATTGTTGTTATGCGCCAGGATCTTTTTCTAAGATAAAAGATGCCAAAACTTTTCTCGTTAAAAATCGTATGTACCGTCACAGACTCACTAGGCGTATGATCTTAGCGCCACAGTGTTTGCGGTATATCCTTCAGCGGTTGTGTCACAAATCAAAAAATGTAAATTTTCCTCGAAAATTATTCTAAGTCCACTCGTATAATGGAAATATATCGCTAACTTCTTTCACTAGCAATATTTTTTAACGGTTCCCACAGGAGAATTTTCCAGAATGGTCTCCTGAATATTTCTTATACAGGACTTTTTGGTAGTGGAACGTCCGGTTCCGAGTTATGGGACAAAAATGTTTTCTCGTTGAAATTTTTCTAAGTCCACTCGACTGTCTTTCATTAGCGTCGGAAAATGAAAATTCTTGCGTGGAGCTGTTAGGCACTAAAGTGGACTGGGCATTCTCCTACATCATCTTAGCGCCATAGCGTTTGCGGTATATCTTTCAGCGGTTTTGAGGTATCCAATTATCCCAAAACTATATTTTTGGCGACCCGAAGGCCTGCGAACAGACTAAAGAACGAAATTATTTGCGTTCCTTAGATAAAATATTGTTTTTATCGGAAGAATATCACTCCTGCCGTCTTAACATTTCCTCCAATTATAATTTTTTTCAAAATGATTTATTTCTCGCTAGGGTTAACTTTTTAAAAGGAACTTTTTGGACAAAACTACTAAACTTATGGTAATGTATTGGTATAATACACAAAAAACCTTAATTTGCTCCAATTAGTCGATTTAAGGCATCTTAAAATAATTTTTCTCAAAACGATTTATTTCTCGTTAGGGTTAATTTTTTTAAAGGAACTTTTTGGACAAAACTACTAAACTTATGGTAGTGTATTGGTATAATACACAAAAAACCTTAATTTGCTCCAATTAGTCGATTTAAGGCATCTTAAAATAATTTTTCCCAAAACGATTTATTTCTCGTTAGGGTTAATTTTTTTAAAGGAACTTTTTGGACAAAACTACTAAACTTATGGTAATGTATTGGTATAATACACAAAAAACCTTAATTTGCTCCAATTAGTCGATTTAAGGCATCTTAAAATAATTTTTCTCAAAACGATTTATTTCTCGTTAGGGTTAATTTTTTTAAAGGAACTTTTTGGACAAAACTACTAAACTTATGGTAATGTATTGATAAAATACACAAAAAACCTTAATTTGCTCCAATTAGTCGATTTAAGGCATCTTAAAATAATTTTTCTCAAAACGATTTATTTCTCGTTAGGGTTAATTTTTTTAAAGGAACTTTTTGGACAAAACTACTAAACTTATGGTAATGTATTGGTAAAATACACAAAAAACCTTAATTTGCTCCAATTAGTCGATTTAAGGCATCTTAAAATAATTTTTCTCAAAACGATTTATTTCTCGTTAGGGTTAATTTTTTTAAAGGAACTTTTTGGACAAAACTACTAAACTTATGGTAATGTATTGGTAAAATACACAAAAAACCTTAATTTGCTCCAATTAGTCGATTTAAGGCATCTTAAAATAATTTTTCTCAAAACGATTTATTTCTCGTTAGGGTTAATTTTTTTAAAGGAACTTTTTGGACAAAACTACTAAACTTATGGTAATGTATTGGTATAATACACAAAAAACCTTAATTTGCTCCAATTAGTCGATTTAAGGCATCTTAAAATAATTTTTCTCAAAACGATTTATTTCTCGTTAGGGTTAATTTTTTTAAAGGAACTTTTTGGACAAAACTACTAAACTTATGGTAATGTATTGATAAAATACACAAAAAACCTTAATTTGCTACAATTAGTCGATTTAAGGCATCTTAAAATAATTTTTCTCAAAACGATTTATTTCTCGTTAGGGTTAATTTTTTTAAAGGAACTTTTTGGACAAAACTACTAAACTTATGGTAATGTATTGGTATAATACACAAAAAACCTTAATTTGCTCCAATTAGTCGATTTAAGGCATCTTAAAATAATTTTTCTCAAAACGATTTATTTCTCGTTAGGGTTAATTTTTTTAAAGGAACTTTTTGGACAAAACTACTAAACTTATGGTAATGTATTGATAAAATACACAAAAAACCTTAATTTGCTCCAATTAGTCGATTTAAGGCATCTTAAAATAATTTTTCTCAAAACGATTTATTTCTCGTTAGGGTTAATTTTTTTAAAGGAACTTTTTGGACAAAACTACTAAACTTATGGTAATGTATTGGTAAAATACACAAAAAACCTTAATTTGCTCCAATTAGTCGATTTAAGGCATCTTAAAATAATTTTTCTCAAAACGATTTATTTCTCGTTAGGGTTAATTTTTTTAAAGGAACTTTTTGGACAAAACTACTAAACTTATGGTAATGTATTGATAAAATACACAAAAAACCTTAATTTGCTCCAATTAGTCGATTTAAGGCATCTTAAAATAATTTTTCTCAAAACGATTTATTTCTCGTTAGGGTTAATTTTTTTAAAGGAACTTTTTGGACAAAACTACTAAACTTATGGTAATGTATTGGTATAATACACAAAAAACCTTAATTTGCTCCAATTAGTCGATTTAAGGCATCTTAAAATAATTTTTCTCAAAACGATTTATTTCTCGTTAGGGTTAATTTTTTTAAAGGAACTTTTTGGACAAAACTACTAAACTTATGGTAATGTATTGATAAAATACACAAAAAACCTTAATTTGCTACAATTAGTCGATTTAAGGCATCTTAAAATAATTTTTCTCAAAACGATTTATTTCTCGTTAGGGTTAATTTTTTTAAAGGAACTTTTTGGACAAAACTACTAAACTTATTGTACTGTAATGGTATAATACGAAAAAAACCTTAATTTCCTCCAATTAGTCGATTTAAGCATCTTAAAATAATTTTTTTCAAAATGATTTATTTCTCGTTAGGGTTAATTTTTTTAAACGAACTTTTTGGACAAAACTAGTAAACTTATTGCGCTGTCTTGAGTTTATACAAAAAAATCACACATTTTATTCATTTAGTTGCTTTTATTACCGTAGAGACCTTCAACCCTCTTTCTCACTAAGGTATTTCGTCGGCTCGGCTATTGGCTCAATCTTTTCTCCAGGCACATAGCTCTCATCTCGCTGGACGTTAGTAAGACAAGGCTCCGCGATAAAATCTTCCATACTATCATTGCCGGCATCAATGACTAGTATCCGATCTTCCAGTCGTCATTTGACAGTGGACTGGGCATTCTTCCACATCATCATTGTTGTTATGCGCCAGGATCTTTTTCTAAGATAAAAGATGCCAAAACTTTTCTCGTTAAAAATCGTATGTACCGTCACAGACTCACTAGGCGTATGATCTTAGCGCCACAGTGTTTGCGGTATATCCTTCAGCGGTTGTGTCACAAATCAAAAAATGTAAATTTTCCTCGAAAATTATTCTAAGTCCACTCGTATAATGGAAATATATCGCTAACTTCTTTCACTAGCAATATTTTTTAACGGTTCCCACAGGAGAATTTTCCAGAATGGTCTCCTGAATATTTCTTATACAGGACTTTTTGGTAGTGGAACGTCCGGTTCCGAGTTATGGGACAAAAATGTTTTCTCGTTGCAATTTTTCTAAGTCCACTCGACTGTCTTTCACTAGCGACCGAAAATGAAAATTCTTGCGTGGAGCTGTTAGGCACTAAAGTGGACTGGGCATTCTCCTACATCATCTTAGCGCCATAGCGTTTGCGGTATATCTTTCAGCGGTTTTGAGGTATCCAATTATCCCAAAACTATATTTTTGGCGACCCGAAGGCCTGCGAACAGACTAAAGAACGAAATTATTTGCGTTCCTTAGATAAAATATTGTTTTTATCGGAAGAATATCACTCCTGCCGTCTTAACATTTCCTCCAATTATAATTTTTTTCAAAATGATTTATTTCTCGCTAGGGTTAACTTTTTAAAAGGAACTTTTTGGACAAAACTACTAAACTTATGGTAATGTATTGGTATAATACACAAAAAACCTTAATTTGCTCCAATTAGTCGATTTAAGGCATCTTAAAATAATTTTTCTCAAAACGATTTATTTCTCGTTAGGGTTAATTTTTTTAAAGGAACTTTTTGGACAAAACTACTAAACTTATGGTAGTGTATTGGTATAATACACAAAAAACCTTAATTTGCTCCAATTAGTCGATTTAAGGCATCTTAAAATAATTTTTCCCAAAACGATTTATTTCTCGTTAGGGTTAATTTTTTTAAAGGAACTTTTTGGACAAAACTACTAAACTTATGGTAATGTATTGGTATAATACACAAAAAACCTTAATTTGCTCCAATTAGTCGATTTAAGGCATCTTAAAATAATTTTTCTCAAAGCGATTTATTTCTCGTTAGGGTTAATTTTTTTAAAGGAACTTTTTGGACAAAACTACTAAACTTATGGTAGTGTATTGGTATAATACACAAAAAACCTTAATTTGCTCCAATTAGTCGATTTAAGGCATCTTAAAATAATTTTACTCAAAACGATTTATTTCTCGTTAGGGTTAATTTTTTTAAAGGAACTTTTTGGACAAAACTACTAAACTTATTGTACTGTAATGGTATAATACGAAAAAAACCTTAATTTCCTCCAATTAGTCGATTTAAGCATCTTAAAATAATTTTTTTCAAAATGATTTATTTCTCGTTAGGGTTAATTTTTTTAAACGAACTTTTTGGACAAAACTACTAAACTTATGGTAATGTATTGGTAAAATACACAAAAAACCTTAATTTGCTCCAATTAGTCGATTTAAGGCATCTTAAAATAATTTTTCTCAAAACGATTTATTTCTCGTTAGGGTTAATTTTTTTAAAGGAACTTTTTGGACAAAACTACTAAACTTATGGTAATGTATTGGTATAATACACAAAAAACCTTAATTTGCTCCAATTAGTCGATTTAAGGCATCTTAAAATAATTTTTCTCAAAACGATTTATTTCTCGTTAGGGTTAATTTTTTTAAAGGAACTTTTTGGACAAAACTACTAAACTTATGGTAATGTATTGGTATAATACACAAAAAACCTTAATTTGCTCCAATTAGTCGATTTAAGGCATCTTAAAATAATTTTTCTCAAAACGATTTATTTCTCGTTAGGGTTAATTTTTTTAAAGGAACTTTTTGGACAAAACTACTAAACTTATGGTAATGTATTGGTATAATACACAAAAAACCTTAATTTGCTCCAATTAGTCGATTTAAGGCATCTTAAAATAATTTTTCTCAAAACGATTTATTTCTCGTTAGGGTTAATTTTTTTAAAGGAACTTTTTGGACAAAACTACTAAACTTATGGTAATGTATTGGTAAAATACACAAAAAACCTTAATTTGCTCCAATTAGTCGATTTAAGGCATCTTAAAATAATTTTTCTCAAAACGATTTATTTCTCGTTAGGGTTAATTTTTTTAAAGGAACTTTTTGGACAAAACTACTAAACTTATGGTAATGTATTGGTATAATACACAAAAAACCTTAATTTGCTCCAATTAGTCGATTTAAGGCATCTTAAAATAATTTTTCTCAAAACGATTTATTTCTCGTTAGGGTTAATTTTTTTAAAGGAACTTTTTGGACAAAACTACTAAACTTATGGTAATGTATTGATAAAATACACAAAAAACCTTAATTTGCTACAATTAGTCGATTTAAGGCATCTAAAAATAATTTTTCTCAAAACGATTTATTTCTCGTTAGGGTTAATTTTTTTAAAGGAACTTTTTGGACAAAACTACTAAACTTATTGTACTGTAATGGTATAATACGAAAAAAACCTTAATTTCCTCCAATTAGTCGATTTAAGCATCTTAAAATAATTTTTTTCAAAATGATTTATTTCTCGTTAGGGTTAATTTTTTTAAACGAACTTTTTGGACAAAACTAGTAAACTTATTGCGCTGTCTTGAGTTTATACAAAAAAATCACACATTTTATTCATTTAGTTGCTTTTATTACCGTAGAGACCTTCAACCCTCTTTCTCACTAAGGTATTTCGTCGGCTCGGCTATTGGCTCAATCTTTTCTCCAGGCACATAGCTCTCATCTCTCTGGACGTTAGTAAGACAAGGCTCCGCGATAAAATCTTCCATACTATCATTGCCGGCATCAATGACTAGTATCCGATCTTCCAGTCGTCATTTGACAGTGGACTGGGCATTCTTCCACATCATCATTGTTGTTATGCGCCAGGATCTTTTTCTAAGATAA
Organism: Polydrusus pterygomalis; assembly: GCA_963969555.1. NCBI lineage: Eukaryota > Metazoa > Arthropoda > Insecta > Coleoptera > Curculionidae > Polydrusus > Polydrusus pterygomalis. The sequence goes on along the minus strand of OZ018381.1, from coordinate 1,982,179 downwards.
AAGATGCCAAAACTTTTCTCGTTAAAAATCGTATGTACCGTCACAGACTCACTAGGCGTATGATCTTAGCGCCACAGTGTTTGCGGTATATCCTTCAGCGGTTGTGTCACAAATCAAAAAATGTAAATTTTCCTCGAAAATTATTCTAAGTCCACTCGTATAATGGAAATATATCGCTAACTTCTTTCACTAGCAATATTTTTTAACGGTTCCCACAGGAGAATTTTCCAGAATGGTCTCCTGAATATTTCTTATACAGGACTTTTTGGTAGTGGAACGTCCGGTTCCGAGTTATGGGACAAAAATGTTTTCTCGTTGAAATTTTTCTAAGTCCACTCGACTGTCTTTCACTAGCGTCCGAAAATGAAAATTCTTGCGTGGAGCTGTTAGGCACTAAAGTGGACTGGGCATTCTCCTACATCATCTTAGCGCCATAGCGTTTGCGGTATATCTTTCAGCGGTTTTGAGGTATCCAATTATCCCAAAACTATATTTTTGGCGACCCGAAGGCCTGCGAACAGACTAAAGAACGAAATTATTTGCGTTCCTTAGATAAAATATTGTTTTTATCGGAAGAATATCACTCCTGCCGTCTTAACATTTCCTCCAATTATAATTTTTTTCAAAATGATTTATTTCTCGCTAGGGTTAACTTTTTAAAAGGAACTTTTTGGACAAAACTACTAAACTTATGGTAATGTATTGGTATAATACACAAAAAACCTTAATTTGCTCCAATTAGTCGATTTAAGGCATCTTAAAATAATTTTTCTCAAAACGATTTATTTCTCGTTAGGGTTAATTTTTTTAAAGGAACTTTTTGGACAAAACTACTAAACTTATGGTAGTGTATTGGTATAATACACAAAAAACCTTAATTTGCTCCAATTAGTCGATTTAAGGCATCTTAAAATAATTTTTCCCAAAACGATTTATTTCTCGTTAGGGTTAATTTTTTTAAAGGAACTTTTTGGACAAAACTACTAAACTTATGGTAATGTATTGGTATAATACACAAAAAACCTTAATTTGCTCCAATTAGTCGATTTAAGGCATCTTAAAATAATTTTTCTCAAAACGATTTATTTCTCGTTAGGGTTAATTTTTTTAAAGGAACTTTTTGGACAAAACTACTAAACTTATGGTAATGTATTGATAAAATACACAAAAAACCTTAATTTGCTCCAATTAGTCGATTTAAGGCATCTTAAAATAATTTTTCTCAAAACGATTTATTTCTCGTTAGGGTTAATTTTTTTAAAGGAACTTTTTGGACAAAACTACTAAACTTATGGTAGTGTATTGGTATAATACACAAAAAACCTTAATTTGCTCCAATTAGTCGATTTAAGGCATCTTAAAATAATTTTTCCCAAAACGATTTATTTCTCGTTAGGGTTAATTTTTTTAAAGGAACTTTTTGGACAAAACTACTAAACTTATGGTAATGTATTGGTATAATACACAAAAAACCTTAATTTGCTCCAATTAGTCGATTTAAGGCATCTTAAAATAATTTTTCCCAAAACGATTTATTTCTCGTTAGGGTTAATTTTTTTAAAGGAACTTTTTGGACAAAACTACTAAACTTATGGTAATGTATTGGTATAATACACAAAAAACCTTAATTTGCTCCAATTAGTCGATTTAAGGCATCTTAAAATAATTTTTCTCAAAACGATTTATTTCTCGTTAGGGTTAATTTTTTTAAAGGAACTTTTTGGACAAAACTACTAAACTTATTGTAATGTATTGGTATAATACACAAAAAACCTTAATTTGCTCCAATTAGTCGATTTAAGCATCTTAAAATAATTTTTTTCGAAATGATTTATTTCTCGTTTGGGTTAATTTTTTTAAACGAACTTTTTGGACAAAACTAGTAAACCTATTGGGCTGTCTTGAGTTTATACAAAAAAATCACAAATTTCATTCATTTAGTTGCTTTAAAGGGACATAAAATAACTTTTTTTAAATTATTTATTTACTAGCTAGGCTTATGTTTTTTAAATGAACTTTTAGGACAAAACTACTAAACTTATTGTACTGTAATGGTATAATAAGAAAAAAACCTTACTTTCCTCCAATTAGTCGATTTAAGCATCTTAAAATAATTTTTTTCGAAATGATTTATTTCTCGTTTGGGTTAATTTTTTTAAACGAACTTTTTGGACAAAACTAGTAAGCCTATTGGGCTGTCTTGAGTTTATACAAAAAAATCACAAATTTCATTCATTTAGTTGCTTTAAAGGGACATAAAATAACTTTTTTTAAATTATTTATTTACTAGCTAGGCTTATGTTTTTTAAATGAACTTTTAGGACAAAACTACTAAACTTATTGTACTGTAATGGTATAATAAGAAAAAAACCTTAATTTCCTCCAATTAGTCGATTTAAGCATCTTAAAATAATTTTTTTCAAAATGATTTATTTTTCGTTAGGGTTAATTTTTTTAAACGAACTTTTTGGACAAAACTAGTAAACGTATTGCGCTGTCTTGAGTTTATACAAAAAAATCACACATTTTATTCATTTAGTTGCTTTTATTACCGTAGAGACCTTCAACCCTCTTTCTCACTAAGGTATTTGGTCGGCTCGGCTATTGGCTCAATCTTTTCTCCAGGCACATAGCTCTCATCTCTCTGGACTTTAGTAAGACAAGGCTCCGCGATAAAATCTTCCATACTATCATTGCCGGCATCAATGACTAGTATCCGATCTTCCAGTCGTCATTTGACAGTGGACTGGGCATTCTTCCACATCATCATTGTTGTTATGCGCCAGGATCTTTTTCTAAGATAAAAGATGCCAAAACTTTTCTCGTTAAAAATCGTATGTACCGTCACAGACTCACTAGGCGTATGATCTTAGCGCCACAGTGTTTGCGGTATATCCTTCAGCGGTTGTGTCACAAATCAAAAAATGTAAATTTTCCTCGAAAATTATTCTAAGTCCACTCGTATAATGGAAATATATCGCTAACTTCTTTCACTAGCAATATTTTTTAACGGTTCCCACAGGAGAATTTTCCAGAATGGTCTCCTGAATATTTCTTATACAGGACTTTTTGGTAGTGGAACGTCCGGTTCCGAGTTATGGGACAAAAATGTTTTCTCGTTGAAATTTTTCTAAGTCCACTCGACTGTCTTTCACTAGCGTCCGAAAATGAAAATTCTTGCGTGGAGCTGTTAGGCACTAAAGTGGACTGGGCATTCTCCTACATCATCTTAGCGCCATAGCGTTTGCGGTATATCTTTCAGCGGTTTTGAGGTATCCAATTATCCCAAAACTATATTTTTGGCGACCCGAAGGCCTGCGAACAGATTAAAGAACGAAATTATTTGCGTTCCTAAGATAAAATATTGTTTTTATCGGAAGAATATCACTCCTGCCGTCTTAACATTTCCTCCAATTATAATTTTTTTCAAAACGATTTATTTCTCGTTAGGGTTAATTTTTTTAAAGGAACTTTTTGGACAAAACTACTAAACTTATGGTAATGTATTGGTATAATACACAAAAAACCCTAATTTGCTCCAATTAGTCGATTTAAGGCATCTTAAAATAATTTTTCTCAAAACGATTTATTTCTCGTTAGGGTTAATTTTTTTAAAGGAACTTTTTGGACAAAACTACTAAACTTATTGTAATGTATTGGTATAATACACAAAAAACCTTAATTTGCTCCAATTAGTCGATTTAAGCATCTTAAAATAATTTTTTTCGAAATGATTTATTTCTCGTTTGGGTTAATTTTTTTAAACGAACTTTTTGGACAAAACTAGTAAGCCTATTGGGCTGTCTTGAGTTTATACAAAAAAATCACAAATTTCATTCATTTAGTTGCTTTAAAGGGACATAAAATAACTTTTTTTAAATTATTTATTTACTAGCTAGGCTTATGTTTTTTAAATGAACTTTTAGGACAAAACTACTAAACTTATTGTACTGTAATGGTATAATAAGAAAAAAACCTTAATTTCCTCCAATTAGTCGATTTAAGCATCTTAAAATAATTTTTTTCAAAATGATTTATTTTTCGTTAGGGTTAATTTTTTTAAACGAACTTTTTGGACAAAACTAGTAAACGTATTGCGCTGTCTTGAGTTTATACAAAAAAATCACACATTTTATTCATTTAGTTGCTTTTATTACCGTAGAGACCTTCAACCCTCTTTCTCACTAAGGTATTTGGTCGGCTCGGCTATTGGCTCAATCTTTTCTCCAGGCACATAGCTCTCATCTCTCTGGACTTTAGTAAGACAAGGCTCCGCGATAAAATCTTCCATACTATCATTGCCGGCATCAATGACTAGTATCCGATCTTCCAGTCGTCATTTGACAGTGGACTGGGCATTCTTCCACATCATCATTGTTGTTATGCGCCAGGATCTTTTTCTAAGATAAAAGATGCCAAAACTTTTCTCGTTAAAAATCGTATGTACCGTCACAGACTCACTAGGCGTATGATCTTAGCGCCACAGTGTTTGCGGTATATCCTTCAGCGGTTGTGTCACAAATCAAAAAATGTAAATTTTCCTCGAAAATTATTCCAAGTCCACTCGTATAATGGAAATATATCGCTAACTTCTTTCACTAGCAATATTTTTTAACGGTTCCCACAGGAGAATTGTCCAGAATGGTCTCCTGAATATTTCTTAGACAGGACTTTTTGGTAGTGGAACGTCCGGTTCCGAGTTATGGGACAAAAATGTTTTCTCGTTGAAATTTTTCTAAGTCCACTCGACTGTCTTTCACTAGCGTCGGAAAATGAAAATTCTTGCGTGGAGCGGTTAGGCACTAAAGTGGACTGGGCATTCTCCTACATCATCTCAGCGCCATAGCGTTTGCGGTATATCTTTCAGCGGTTTTGAGGTATCCAATTATCCCAAAACTATATTTTTGGCGGCCCGAAGGCCTGCGAACAGACTAAAGAACGAAATTATTTGCGTTCCTAAGATAAAATATTGTTTTTATAGGAAGAATATCACTCCTGCCGTCTTAAAATTTCCTCCAATTATAATTTTTTTCAAAATGATTTATTTCTCGCTAGGGTTAACTTTTTAAAAGGAACTTTTTGGACAAAACTACTAAACTTATTGTAGTGTATTGGTATAATACACAAAAAACCTTAATTTGCTCCAATTAGTCGATTTAAGGCATCTTAAAATAATTTTTCTCAAAACGGTTTATTTCTCGTTAGGGTTAATTTTTTTAAAGGAACTTTTTGGACAAAACTACTAAACTTATGGTAATGTATTGGTAAAATACACAAAAAACCTTAATTTGCTCCAATTAGTCGATTTAAGGCATCTTAAAATAATTTTTCTCAAAACGATTTATTTCTCGTTAGGGTTAATTTTTTTAAAGGAACTTTTTGGACAAAACTACTAAACTTATTGTACTGTAATGGTATAATACGAAAAAAACCTTAATTTCCTCCAATTAGTCGATTTAAGCATCTTAAAATAATTTTTTTCAAAATGATTTATTTCTCGTTAGGGTTAATTTTTTTAAACGAACTTTTTGGACAAAACTAGTAAACTTATTGCGCTGTCTTGAGTTTATACAAAAAAATCACACATTTTATTCATTTAGTTGCTTTTATTACCGTAGAGACCTTCAACCCTCTTTCTCACTAAGGTATTTCGTCGGCTCGGCTATTGGCTCAATCTTTTCTCCAGGCACATAGCTCTCATCTCGCTGGACGTTAGTAAGACAAGGCTCCGCGATAAAATCTTCCATACTATCATTGCCGGCATCAATGACTAGTATCCGATCTTCCAGTCGTCATTTGACAGTGGACTGGGCATTCTTCCACATCATCATTGTTGTTATGCGCCAGGATCTTTTTCTAAGATAAAAGATGCCAAAACTTTTCTCGTTAAAAATCGTATGTACCGTCACAGACTCACTAGGCGTATGATCTTAGCGCCACAGTGTTTGCGGTATATCCTTCAGCGGTTGTGTCACAAATCAAAAAATGTAAATTTTCCTCGAAAATTATTCTAAGTCCACTCGTATAATGGAAATATATCGCTAACTTCTTTCACTAGCAATATTTTTTAACGGTTCCCACAGGAGAATTTTCCAGAATGGTCTCCTGAATATTTCTTATACAGGACTTTTTGGTAGTGGAACGTCCGGTTCCGAGTTATGGGACAAAAATGTTTTCTCGTTGCAATTTTTCTAAGTCCACTCGACTGTCTTTCACTAGCGACCGAAAATGAAAATTCTTGCGTGGAGCTGTTAGGCACTAAAGTGGACTGGGCATTCTCCTACATCATCTTAGCGCCATAGCGTTTGCGGTATATCTTTCAGCGGTTTTGAGGTATCCAATTATCCCAAAACTATATTTTTGGCGACCCGAAGGCCTGCGAACAGACTAAAGAACGAAATTATTTGCGTTCCTTAGATAAAATATTGTTTTTATCGGAAGAATATCACTCCTGCCGTCTTAACATTTCCTCCAATTATAATTTTTTTCAAAATGATTTATTTCTCGCTAGGGTTAACTTTTTAAAAGGAACTTTTTGGACAAAACTACTAAACTTATGGTAATGTATTGGTATAATACACAAAAAACCTTAATTTGCTCCAATTAGTCGATTTAAGGCATCTTAAAATAATTTTTCTCAAAACGATTTATTTCTCGTTAGGGTTAATTTTTTTAAAGGAACTTTTTGGACAAAACTACTAAACTTATGGTAGTGTATTGGTATAATACACAAAAAACCTTAATTTGCTCCAATTAGTCGATTTAAGGCATCTTAAAATAATTTTTCCCAAAACGATTTATTTCTCGTTAGGGTTAATTTTTTTAAAGGAACTTTTTGGACAAAACTACTAAACTTATGGTAATGTATTGGTATAATACACAAAAAACCTTAATTTGCTCCAATTAGTCGATTTAAGGCATCTTAAAATAATTTTTCTCAAAGCGATTTATTTCTCGTTAGGGTTAATTTTTTTAAAGGAACTTTTTGGACAAAACTACTAAACTTATGGTAGTGTATTGGTATAATACACAAAAAACCTTAATTTGCTCCAATTAGTCGATTTAAGGCATCTTAAAATAATTTTACTCAAAACGATTTATTTCTCGTTAGGGTTAATTTTTTTAAAGGAACTTTTTGGACAAAACTACTAAACTTATTGTACTGTAATGGTATAATACGAAAAAAACCTTAATTTCCTCCAATTAGTCGATTTAAGCATCTTAAAATAATTTTTTTCAAAATGATTTATTTCTCGTTAGGGTTAATTTTTTTAAACGAACTTTTTGGACAAAACTACTAAACTTATGGTAATGTATTGGTAAAATACACAAAAAACCTTAATTTGCTCCAATTAGTCGATTTAAGGCATCTTAAAATAATTTTTCTCAAAACGATTTATTTCTCGTTAGGGTTAATTTTTTTAAAGGAACTTTTTGGACAAAACTACTAAACTTATGGTAATGTATTGGTATAATACACAAAAAACCTTAATTTGCTCCAATTAGTCGATTTAAGGCATCTTAAAATAATTTTTCTCAAAACGATTTATTTCTCGTTAGGGTTAATTTTTTTAAAGGAACTTTTTGGACAAAACTACTAAACTTATGGTAATGTATTGGTATAATACACAAAAAACCTTAATTTGCTCCAATTAGTCGATTTAAGGCATCTTAAAATAATTTTTCTCAAAACGATTTATTTCTCGTTAGGGTTAATTTTTTTAAAGGAACTTTTTGGACAAAACTACTAAACTTATGGTAATGTATTGGTATAATACACAAAAAACCTTAATTTGCTCCAATTAGTCGATTTAAGGCATCTTAAAATAATTTTTCTCAAAACGATTTATTTCTCGTTAGGGTTAATTTTTTTAAAGGAACTTTTTGGACAAAACTACTAAACTTATGGTAATGTATTGGTAAAATACACAAAAAACCTTAATTTGCTCCAATTAGTCGATTTAAGGCATCTTAAAATAATTTTTCTCAAAACGATTTATTTCTCGTTAGGGTTAATTTTTTTAAAGGAACTTTTTGGACAAAACTACTAAACTTATGGTAATGTATTGGTATAATACACAAAAAACCTTAATTTGCTCCAATTAGTCGATTTAAGGCATCTTAAAATAATTTTTCTCAAAACGATTTATTTCTCGTTAGGGTTAATTTTTTTAAAGGAACTTTTTGGACAAAACTACTAAACTTATGGTAATGTATTGATAAAATACACAAAAAACCTTAATTTGCTACAATTAGTCGATTTAAGGCATCTAAAAATAATTTTTCTCAAAACGATTTATTTCTCGTTAGGGTTAATTTTTTTAAAGGAACTTTTTGGACAAAACTACTAAACTTATTGTACTGTAATGGTATAATACGAAAAAAACCTTAATTTCCTCCAATTAGTCGATTTAAGCATCTTAAAATAATTTTTTTCAAAATGATTTATTTCTCGTTAGGGTTAATTTTTTTAAACGAACTTTTTGGACAAAACTAGTAAACTTATTGCGCTGTCTTGAGTTTATACAAAAAAATCACACATTTTATTCATTTAGTTGCTTTTATTACCGTAGAGACCTTCAACCCTCTTTCTCACTAAGGTATTTCGTCGGCTCGGCTATTGGCTCAATCTTTTCTCCAGGCACATAGCTCTCATCTCTCTGGACGTTAGTAAGACAAGGCTCCGCGATAAAATCTTCCATACTATCATTGCCGGCATCAATGACTAGTATCCGATCTTCCAGTCGTCATTTGACAGTGGACTGGGCATTCTTCCACATCATCATTGTTGTTATGCGCCAGGATCTTTTTCTAAGATAAAAGATGCCAAAACTTTTCTCGTTAAAAATCGTATGTACCGTCACAGACTCACTAGGCGTATGATCTTAGCGCCACAGTGTTTGCGGTATATCCTTCAGCGGTTGTGTCACAAATCAAAAAATGTAAATTTTCCTCGAAAATTATTCTAAGTCCACTCGTATAATGGAAATATATCGCTAACTTCTTTCACTAGCAATATTTTTTAACGGTTCCCACAGGAGAATTTTCCAGAATGGTCTCCTGAATATTTCTTATACAGGACTTTTTGGTAGTGGAACGTCCGGTTCCGAGTTATGGGACAAAAATGTTTTCTCGTTGAAATTTTTCTAAGTCCACTCGACTGTCTTTCACTAGCGTCCGAAAATGAAAATTCTTGCGTGGAGCTGTTAGGCACTAAAGTGGACTGGGCATTCTCCTACATCATCTTAGCGCCATAGCGTTTGCGGTATATCTTTCAGCGGTTTTGAGGTATCCAATTATCCCAAAACTATATTTTTGGCGACCCGAAGGCCTGCGAACAGACTAAAGAACGAAATTATTTGCGTTCCTTAGATAAAATATTGTTTTTATCGGAAGAATATCACTCCTGCCGTCTTAACATTTCCTCCAATTATAATTTTTTTCAAAATGATTTATTTCTCGCTAGGGTTAACTTTTTAAAAGGAACTTTTTGGACAAAACTACTAAACTTATGGTAATGTATTGGTATAATACACAAAAAACCTTAATTTGCTCCAATTAGTCGATTTAAGGCATCTTAAAATAATTTTTCTCAAAACGATTTATTTCTCGTTAGGGTTAATTTTTTTAAAGGAACTTTTTGGACAAAACTACTAAACTTATGGTAGTGTATTGGTATAATACACAAAAAACCTTAATTTGCTCCAATTAGTCGATTTAAGGCATCTTAAAATAATTTTTCCCAAAACGATTTATTTCTCGTTAGGGTTAATTTTTTTAAAGGAACTTTTTGGACAAAACTACTAAACTTATGGTAATGTATTGGTATAATACACAAAAAACCTTAATTTGCTCCAATTAGTCGATTTAAGGCATCTTAAAATAATTTTTCTCAAAACGATTTATTTCTCGTTAGGGTTAATTTTTTTAAAGGAACTTTTTGGACAAAACTACTAAACTTATGGTAATGTATTGATAAAATACACAAAAAACCTTAATTTGCTCCAATTAGTCGATTTAAGGCATCTTAAAATAATTTTTCTCAAAACGATTTATTTCTCGTTAGGGTTAATTTTTTTAAAGGAACTTTTTGGACAAAACTACTAAACTTATGGTAGTGTATTGGTATAATACACAAAAAACCTTAATTTGCTCCAATTAGTCGATTTAAGGCATCTTAAAATAATTTTTCCCAAAACGATTTATTTCTCGTTAGGGTTAATTTTTTTAAAGGAACTTTTTGGACAAAACTACTAAACTTATGGTAATGTATTGGTATAATACACAAAAAACCTTAATTTGCTCCAATTAGTCGATTTAAGGCATCTTAAAATAATTTTTCCCAAAACGATTTATTTCTCGTTAGGGTTAATTTTTTTAAAGGAACTTTTTGGACAAAACTACTAAACTTATGGTAATGTATTGGTATAATACACAAAAAACCTTAATTTGCTCCAATTAGTCGATTTAAGGCATCTTAAAATAATTTTTCTCAAAACGATTTATTTCTCGTTAGGGTTAATTTTTTTAAAGGAACTTTTTGGACAAAACTACTAAACTTATTGTAATGTATTGGTATAATACACAAAAAACCTTAATTTGCTCCAATTAGTCGATTTAAGCATCTTAAAATAATTTTTTTCGAAATGATTTATTTCTCGTTTGGGTTAATTTTTTTAAACGAACTTTTTGGACAAAACTAGTAAACCTATTGGGCTGTCTTGAGTTTATACAAAAAAATCACAAATTTCATTCATTTAGTTGCTTTAAAGGGACATAAAATAACTTTTTTTAAATTATTTATTTACTAGCTAGGCTTATGTTTTTTAAATGAACTTTTAGGACAAAACTACTAAACTTATTGTACTGTAATGGTATAATAAGAAAAAAACCTTACTTTCCTCCAATTAGTCGATTTAAGCATCTTAAAATAATTTTTTTCGAAATGATTTATTTCTCGTTTGGGTTAATTTTTTTAAACGAACTTTTTGGACAAAACTAGTAAGCCTATTGGGCTGTCTTGAGTTTATACAAAAAAATCACAAATTTCATTCATTTAGTTGCTTTAAAGGGACATAAAATAACTTTTTTTAAATTATTTATTTACTAGCTAGGCTTATGTTTTTTAAATGAACTTTTAGGACAAAACTACTAAACTTATTGTACTGTAATGGTATAATAAGAAAAAAACCTTAATTTCCTCCAATTAGTCGATTTAAGCATCTTAAAATAATTTTTTTCAAAATGATTTATTTTTCGTTAGGGTTAATTTTTTTAAACGAACTTTTTGGACAAAACTAGTAAACGTATTGCGCTGTCTTGAGTTTATACAAAAAAATCACACATTTTATTCATTTAGTTGCTTTTATTACCGTAGAGACCTTCAACCCTCTTTCTCACTAAGGTATTTGGTCGGCTCGGCTATTGGCTCAATCTTTTCTCCAGGCACATAGCTCTCATCTCTCTGGACTTTAGTAAGACAAGGCTCCGCGATAAAATCTTCCATACTATCATTGCCGGCATCAATGACTAGTATCCGATCTTCCAGTCGTCATTTGACAGTGGACTGGGCATTCTTCCACATCATCATTGTTGTTATGCGCCAGGATCTTTTTCTAAGATAAAAGATGCCAAAACTTTTCTCGTTAAAAATCGTATGTACCGTCACAGACTCACTAGGCGTATGATCTTAGCGCCACAGTGTTTGCGGTATATCCTTCAGCGGTTGTGTCACAAATCAAAAAATGTAAATTTTCCTCGAAAATTATTCTAAGTCCACTCGTATAATGGAAATATATCGCTAACTTCTTTCACTAGCAATATTTTTTAACGGTTCCCACAGGAGAATTTTCCAGAATGGTCTCCTGAATATTTCTTATACAGGACTTTTTGGTAGTGGAACGTCCGGTTCCGAGTTATGGGACAAAAATGTTTTCTCGTTGAAATTTTTCTAAGTCCACTCGACTGTCTTTCACTAGCGTCCGAAAATGAAAATTCTTGCGTGGAGCTGTTAGGCACTAAAGTGGACTGGGCATTCTCCTACATCATCTTAGCGCCATAGCGTTTGCGGTATATCTTTCAGCGGTTTTGAGGTATCCAATTATCCCAAAACTATATTTTTGGCGACCCGAAGGCCTGCGAACAGATTAAAGAACGAAATTATTTGCGTTCCTAAGATAAAATATTGTTTTTATCGGAAGAATATCACTCCTGCCGTCTTAACATTTCCTCCAATTATAATTTTTTTCAAAACGATTTATTTCTCGTTAGGGTTAATTTTTTTAAAGGAACTTTTTGGACAAAACTACTAAACTTATGGTAATGTATTGGTATAATACACAAAAAACCCTAATTTGCTCCAATTAGTCGATTTAAGGCATCTTAAAATAATTTTTCTCAAAACGATTTATTTCTCGTTAGGGTTAATTTTTTTAAAGGAACTTTTTGGACAAAACTACTAAACTTATTGTAATGTATTGGTATAATACACAAAAAACCTTAATTTGCTCCAATTAGTCGATTTAAGCATCTTAAAATAATTTTTTTCGAAATGATTTATTTCTCGTTTGGGTTAATTTTTTTAAACGAACTTTTTGGACAAAACTAGTAAACGTATTGCGCTGTCTTGAGTTTATACAAAAAAATCACACATTTTATTCATTTAGTTGCTTTTATTACCGTAGAGACCTTCAACCCTCTTTCTCACTAAGGTATTTGGTCGGCTCGGCTATTGGCTCAATCTTTTCTCCAGGCACATAGCTCTCATCTCTCTGGACTTTAGTAAGACAAGGCTCCGCGATAAAATCTTCCATACTATCATTGCCGGCATCAATGACTAGTATCCGATCTTCCAGTCGTCATTTGACAGTGGACTGGGCATTCTTCCACATCATCATTGTTGTTATGCGCCAGGATCTTTTTCTAAGATAAAAGATGCCAAAACTTTTCTCGTTAAAAATCGTATGTACCGTCACAGACTCACTAGGCGTATGATCTTAGCGCCACAGTGTTTGCGGTATATCCTTCAGCGGTTGTGTCACAAATCAAAAAATGTAAATTTTCCTCGAAAATTATTCCAAGTCCACTCGTATAATGGAAATATATCGCTAACTTCTTTCACTAGCAATATTTTTTAACGGTTCCCACAGGAGAATTGTCCAGAATGGTCTCCTGAATATTTCTTAGACAGGACTTTTTGGTAGTGGAACGTCCGGTTCCGAGTTATGGGACAAAAATGTTTTCTCGTTGAAATTTTTCTAAGTCCACTCGACTGTCTTTCACTAGCGTCGGAAAATGAAAATTCTTGCGTGGAGCGGTTAGGCACTAAAGTGGACTGGGCATTCTCCTACATCATCTCAGCGCCATAGCGTTTGCGGTATATCTTTCAGCGGTTTTGAGGTATCCAATTATCCCAAAACTATATTTTTGGCGGCCCGAAGGCCTGCGAACAGACTAAAGAACGAAATTATTTGCGTTCCTAAGATAAAATATTGTTTTTATAGGAAGAATATCACTCCTGCCGTCTTAAAATTTCCTCCAATTATAATTTTTTTCAAAATGATTTATTTCTCGCTAGGGTTAACTTTTTAAAAGGAACTTTTTGGACAAAACTACTAAACTTATTGTAGTGTATTGGTATAATACACAAAAAACCTTAATTTGCTCCAATTAGTCGATTTAAGGCATCTTAAAATAATTTTTCTCAAAACGGTTTATTTCTCGTTAGGGTTAATTTTTTTAAAGGAACTTTTTGGACAAAACTACTAAACTTATGGTAATGTATTGGTAAAATACACAAAAAACCTTAATTTGCTCCAATTAGTCGATTTAAGGCATCTTAAAATAATTTTTCTCAAAACGATTTATTTCTCGTTAGGGTTAATTTTTTTAAAGGAACTTTTTGGACAAAACTACTAAACTTATTGTAATGTATTGGTATTGTTGGATACATTACCTATTTTTTACTATTCATTTATAGTATCTGTTATTTTTCGTAAATAACCTTAATACCTGTGTTGTAAGGTAGATTAGAACCAAATTTGAAAAGACAGGTTGTCAGGTTGTTTTTTACTTAGTTCAGGTAGTTGTCAAAACTTTGATCTGTAACAATATTTTTTATGTAATGTATCCATCGCGTATCTAGTGTAGACATTATAGTTTAGTTGATAAAACACGCCGTTTTATTTTGAACCTAGTGCCTCGAATTTTAGCGGGTAGCTAACTTGTCGGGACACAACATTAATTGGCGACCGTGACAGGACTTTCCGTGTGTGTTTTTCGCTGGACTATATCGTTGTCGTTACGTTTTCTTCTACACGACAGTGAGATAAACTTTTACCGACTGTTTTTTGTAATTTCTCAGTTCGGTGGTTTGACCGGGTTTGTCTAACGCGATGGATAAAAGTAAGAAAAATCGGCGAGTGTTGCGTACTGCTTTCACGAAATGCGCGAATGCATTGGAAAGTTTGTTGTCGGCCGATTCCTTGCAACATAGTTTGATAGACATTGAATACGATTTGTTACTACAAAAACATACGGCATTACGAGTTCTGGACGAGGAAATTTACGCTGGGTTATTGGAAACAGACGAGGAAGAGGACGTTTTAGCTTCTGAAATGGATAGTTCTGACAGTTATCAAAAGAAGTTTACATCACTCCGGCTGAAATGGAAGAAGATTACACAACAGCAGCAGGACGAAAATTCCTCAGTTCACGGTAGCAGGTACAGTGTCAATGGGCAAGCAAGCGAAGTAAGCAATAATTTGGAATCAGGTAGACGTTTTAAACTTCCTACGATAGAGTTTAAAAAATTTAATGGAGATATCCGTGACTGGTTAGGTTTTTGGGCACAATTTCGAAAAATAAATGATGATAGCAATATTGACGAATCTGATAAAATTTCATATTTAATTCAAGCTACTGTACCTGGCAGCAGAGCAAGGCAATTAGTCGAGAGCTTTCCTCCAGTATCCGAAAACTATCCCAAAATTATTGAAAGCTTAAAATCGCGATTTGGCAGGGAAGATTTGCAAATAGAAGTTTACATAAGAGAATTTTTAAAGCTTATTTTAAATAATGCTGTTGCCAAAGCCAAAACTGATATCTCCACTTTGTATGACAAAATAGAGACACAATTAAGAGCACTCGAAACACTCGGAGTAACTAAAAGTAATTGTGTTGCTATGCTTTTCCCACTCATAGAATCTTGTTTACCCGAGCACTTGTTAAGAGCTTGGCAGCGATCATCAAAGTATTCGAGTAGTTCTGAAGTGAGAGAGGAAGGACAACCTAGTGGTGTCATGCCTTTAAAGAAGAGATTAGATAGTTTAATGAGTTTCTTAAAGGTAGAAGTAGAAAGCGAGCAAAGAATAAATTTGGCAGCTGAGAATTTTGGTCTTAGTTCCTTCCTCTCTGACAAAGGTGATAGGGAATCACGTAAAAGTAGGGTAAAACAATATGAGTCCAACAGTGTACCCACTGCAACTGGTTTAGTTAACTTTGATGATAAATTTACTGTAAAATGTTTATTCTGTGAAGCTACCCATTTTACTGAAAATTGTTTTAAAGCTCGGAATTACAGTTTAGATCAAAAAAGAAAGGTATTGACAGACTCTAAAGCTTGTTTCCGGTGTTTGAAGAAGGGGCACCAGTCCAGACTGTGTAAAGGGCGTCAAAAATGTCTAGTTTGTTCAAGGTCTCATGTTACACTCATGTGTCCAGATCTTCCTTCCCATAAAGGTTCCGATAAAGGTGCTAGTACTTCTGACGAAAAGCAATTTAAGGGTGACAGAGGTAATGCACAAGATTCCAAGCCTGTCGAGCATGCGCTGTCTACGCACTCTAATGCTTCTGGCCATACGAGAGTGTTTCTTCAAACTTTGTTCGTTAATATCAGTAATGGGTCAAAATGTAAGAGAATAAAGGTGTTGATTGATTCTGGGTCCCATAGATCTTATATTTTGAAGTCAACAGCTCAAGAATTAGGTTTTGATGCTTTAGGAAGCGAAAGGCTGGTACATTCACTGTTTGGGGGACATTGTACTTCTGAAAAGAAACACAATTGCTACAAGATCAGATTGAGTCAAAATGATTATTCATGTATTTTAGAGGTTTTGGATCAGGTACAAATATGCAATGACATACCGCCTGTGACTCATGGTAGTTGGGTTGACGAGCTCCAGTCTTTAGGAATCCAATTAAGTGACTGCTTTGAACCTGGGCCAATTGAGTTATTGATCGGAGCAGATGTTGTTGGAAAATTGTACACTGGACGAATGCATGTATTAAGTTGTGGTTTAGTAGCCTTAGAAACTGTGTTAGGCTGGACCATCATGGGTAAAATGCCATTAGAAGACCGAGACTGTAGTTTAGCAATGACAACCTTTTCCATGTTTGTGAAAGATTTACCTGATCTATGGAAACTTGACGTTTTAGGTATCACTGAACCAACTGAAAGAAAAACGCGCGAAGAAATGGCTGCTGCGGCTAAGGAAATGTTTGTTCAAACAATATCAACGGATCCGGATGGGCGCTACCAGGTCAATCTGCCATGGTTGGAAGGTCACCCTCCTTTACCAAGCTATCTTAATTTGGCCAGGAAAAGACTGGATTTTACGATGAAAAAATTGGAGAAAGATGGTTTGCTGGAAGATTACGGTCACATTTTTGACGAGTGGAAAACAGAAGGTATTATTGAACCCGTACCTCCCGGTCAGGTAGACAAACCAGCTCTTTATCTACCTCATCGTCCAGTAATTAAAGAGGCCAGCACTACCAAAATATGGCCAGTTTTTGATGCAAGCTGCAGTGAAAAAGGTAAACCGTCTTTAAATAGCTGTCTCGAAGTTGGGCCAAATTTAATCGAGCGCATACCTTCGATTTTACTCAGATTTAGGCTTTCAAAAATAGGTGTTGTGTCAGACATAAGAAAAGCTTTTCTACAAATTGCTTTAGATGAGGCAGATCTCACATTACGAGGTCTTTCCCCGAAGCGATTATTTGAATTTAGATGGTGGGAGGGTCCTGCTTGGCTCTGTGAGAATACTTTAAATTGGCCTCAAGAACAGCTTTTATATGATGAGCATGAAATAAATCACGAACGCAAAAAGGGAGTGGTGACTGTTATGCTAGACAGTAACTCAGATTTTTGGCATTTCTACTACTTTCATCAGTACAACAAAACTTTACGAATGATAGCCTGGATTCTTCGCTTTATTGATAACACCAGATATAAAAGACATATTAAGGGACCGTTAAGTGCCACTGAAATTAATCAAGCAGAAGGGTTTGTTCTAAAAGATGTACAGTCAGAAGGTTTTCCAGATGACAAATCGTTTTCTTCTGTTGATGTGTTTAAGGACAAAGATGGTCTGTTTCGTGTACGTACGCTGATCTCTAATAGAAAGGACGTTGAAGACTTCTGTTATCCAATTGTGCTGCCTGGAAAACATGCCTTGGTAAAATCATTAATTATTCATACCCATGAACAGTCTCTGCACGTAGGAACCCAAGGTCTATTGTCAAAGCTTCGTGAAAAATATTGGATTACTGGTGGTCGACGCATCATCAGAGCGGCGATTTCTTCATGTGTTAGATGCAGAAGACAATCTGCCAAATCGTTTCGTGTGCCCGCTCCTCCGCTACCTATTGACCGAGTACGCGATGCAGTTCCGTTTGAAGTAACCGGTATGGACCTTGCTGGGCCGCTGTACTTAAAGGGTGGTGAAAAGGTCTGGGTATGTTTATTCACCTGCGCAGTGTACCGCGCCGTGCATTTAGAACTTGTTACTTCCTTGTCTACGGCGTGCTTCTTACAAGCGTTTCGACGGTTTGTAGCCCGCTACGGACGTCCTACGACCGTTTATAGTGACAACGGTACTAATTTCGTCGGAGCCGAGAATTTGCTAGCTAAAGTGGACTGGAATGATGTGCAAGACTATGCTTCAAGTCGGCGTATAACGTGGCGATTTAACCCTCCTACTGCAGCTTGGTGGGGCGGTTTCTGGGAACGCTTAGTCGGTGTTCTGAAAACACTTTTACGTAAGGTCCTCAGCAGGGCTTCGCTTTCATATGAAGAACTGTTAACTTTGATTTGCGAATGTGAAGAAATTATAAATTCCAGACCAATAACGTACATTTCGAACGAATCGTCAGATTTAGTTGCCTTGTCCCCGTCAATGTTTCTTCGTGACTCAAAATATTTTGGAGTGCCTGATTGTGACGCGGTGGAACGAGCTTCCCTATGCCAGAAAATCCGATATAGACAAAAATTGCGAGATGACCTTCGGCGTCGTTTCCGGAACGAGTATCTTGGACAATTAGAAAGAACCGGCAATGGACAGAAGCTGCAAAGTCGTAACATACGAATTGGAGAAGTAGTGCTTATTGGTAATGACTCTCAAAAACGATTAGATTGGCCATTAGCACGTGTGATTGAACTGTTACCTGGTCGAGACGGCAACACTCGTTTAGTTCGTGTGACAAATAAAGGTCAGTTGTTAAGACCTGTTCAACGTTTGTTTCAACTTGAATGTGATAACATTGACTTTCCGGAAGTGTCACGTTTAAAAGAGACTTATACTGTTTCTGAAGCTAAGGATGCTCCTGTTGCTGAAACCACAGACATTTCCCTAAATGAAGAACAGGAAGTTGCTAATGACAATTCTCAACCTGATGAAGATGTGCGCGTATTTATGCCTACTGTAAAGTTAACTCGTAGTGGACGCATATCTAAATTACCTCATAAGTACTACGAGTAGGGACTTTAGTTTAAATTTTAATCTCTTTTACTGTCTTGTTTTGTCTTTGTTAGTGAGAAGTTTACAATATAATACTTCTCAGGTGGGAGAATGTTGGATACATTACCTATTTTTTACTATTCATTTATAGTATCTGTTATTTTTCGTAAATAACCTTAATACCTGTGTTGTAAGGTAGATTAGAACCAAATTTGAAAAGACAGGTTGTCAGGTTGTTTTTTACTTAGTTCAGGTAGTTGTCAAAACTTTGATCTGTAACAATATTTTTTATGTAATGTATCCATCGCGTATCTAGTGTAGACATTATAGTTTAGTTGATAAAACACGCCGTTTTATTTTGAACCTAGTGCCTCGAATTTTAGCGGGTAGCTAACTTGTCGGGACACAACATTAATAATACACAAAAAACCTTAATTTGCTCCAATTAGTCGATTTAAGCATCTTAAAATAATTTTTTTCGAAATGATTTATTTCTCGTTTGGGTTAATTTTTTTAAACGAACTTTTTGGACAAAACTAGTAAACCTATTGGGCTTTCTTGAGATTATACAAAAAAATCACAAATTTTATTCATTTAGTTGCTTTAAAGGGACATAAAATAACTTTTTCTTAATTATTTATTTACTAGCTAGGCTTATGTTTTTTAAATGAACTTTTAGGACAAAACTACTAAACTTATTGTACTGTAATGGTATAATACGAAAAAAACCTTAATTTCCTCCAATTAGTCGATTTAAGCATCTTAAAATAATTTTTTTCAAAATGATTTATTTCTCGTTAGGGTTAATTTTTTTAAACGAACTTTTTGGACAAAACTAGTAAACTTATTGCGCTGTCTTGAGTTTATACAAAAAAATCACACATTTTATTCATTTAGTTGCTTTTATTACCGTAGAGACCTTCAACCCTCTTTCTCACTAAGGTATTTCGTCGGCTCGGCTATTGGCTCAATCTTTTCTCCTGGCACATAGCTCTCATCTCTCTGGACGTTAGTAAGACAAGGCTCCGCGATAAAATCTTCCATACTATCATTGCCGGCATCAATGACTAGTATCCGATCTTCCAGTCGTCATTTGACAGTGGACTGGGCATTCTTCCACATCATCATTGTTGTTATGCGCCAGGATCTTTTTCTAAGATAAAAGATGCCAAAACTTTTCTCGTTAAAAATCGTATGTATCGTCACAGACTCACTAGGCGTATGATCTTAGCGCCACAGTGTTTACGGTATATCCTTCAGCGGTTGTGTCACAAATCAAAAAATGTAAATTTTCCTCGAAAATTATTCCAAGTCCACTCGTATAATTATATTTCTTTCACTAGCAATATTTTTTAACGGTTCCCACAGGAGAATTGTCCAGAATGGTCTCCTGAATATTTCTTATACAGGACTTTTTGGTAGTGGAACGTCCGGTTCCGAGTTATGGGACAAAAATGTTTTCTCGTTGAAATTTTTCTAAGTCCACTCGACTGTCTTTCACTAGCGTCGGAAAATGAAAATTCTTGCGTGGAGCGGTTAGGCACTAAAGTGGACTGGGCATTCTCCTACATCATCTTAGCGCCATAGCGTTTGCGGTAGATCTTTCAGCGGTTTTGAGGTATCCAATTATCCCAAAACTATATTTTTGGCGGCCCGAAGGCCTGCGAACAGACTAAAGAACGAAATTATTTGCGTTCCTAAGATAAAATATTGTTTTTATCGGAAGAATATCACTCCTGCCGTCTTAACATTTCCTCCAATTATAATTTTTTTCAAAATGATTTATTTCTCGCTAGGGTTAACTTTTTAAAAGGAACTTTTTGGACAAAACTACTAAACTTATTGTAGTGTATTGGTATAATACACAAGAAACCTTAATTTGCTCCAATTAGTCGATTTAAGGCATCTTAAAATAATTTTTCCCAAAACGATTTATTTCTCGTTAGGGTTAATTTTTTTAAAGGAACTTTTTGGACAAAACTACTAAACTTATGGTAATGTATTGGTATAATACACAAAAAACCTTAATTTGCTCCAATTAGTCGATTTAAGGCATCTTAAAATAATTTTTCTCAAAACGATTTATTTCTCGTTAGGGTTAATTTTTTTAAAGGAACTTTTTGGACAAAACTACTAAACTTATGGTAATGTATTGGTAAAATACACAAAAAACCTTAATTTGCTCCAATTAGTCGATTTAAGGCATCTTAAAATAATTTTTCTCAAAGCGATTTATTTCTCGTTAGGGTTAATTTTTTTAAAGGAACTTTTTGGACAAAACTACTAAACTTATGGTAATGTATTGGTAAAATACACAAAAAACCTTAATTTGCTCCAATTAGTCGATTTAAGGCATCTTAAAATAATTTTTCTCAAAACGATTTATTTCTCGTTAGGGTTAATTTTTTTAAAGGAACTTTTTGGACAAAACTACTAAACTTATGGTAATGTATTGGTATAATACACAAAAAACCTTAATTTGCTCCAATTAGTCGATTTAAGCATCTTAAAATAATTTTTTTCTAAATGATTTATTTCTCGTTAGGGTTAATTTTTTTAAACGAACTTTTTGGACAAAACTAGTAAACTTATTGCGCTGTCTTGAGTTTATACAAAAAAATCACACATTTTATTCATTTAGTTGCTTTTATTACCGTAGAGACCTTCAACCCTCTTTCTCACTAAGGTATTTCGTCGGCTCGGCTATTGGCTCAATCTTTTCTCCAGGCACATAGCTCTCATCTCTCTGGACGTTAGTAAGACAAGGCTCCGCGATAAAATCTTCCATACTATCATTGCCGGCATCAATGACTAGTATCCGATCTTCCAGTCGTCATTTGACAGTGGACTGGGCATTCTTCCACATCATCATTGTTGTTATGCGCCAGGATCTTTTTCTAAGATAAAAGATGCCAAAACTTTTCTCGTTAAAAATCGTATGTACCGTCACAGACTCACTAGGCGTATGATCTTAGCGCCACAGTATTTGCGGTATATCCTTCAGCGGTTGTGTCACAAATCAAAAAATGTAAATTTTCCTCGAAAATTATTCCAAGTCCACTCGTATAATGGAAATATATCGCTAACTTCTTTCACTAGCAATATTTTTTAACGGTTCCCACAGGAGAATTGTCCAGAATGGTCTCCTGAATATTTCTTATACAGGACTTTTTGGTAGTGGAACGTCCGGTTCCGAGTTATGGGACAAAAATGTTTTCTCGTTGAAATTTTTCTAAGTCCACTCGACTGTCTTTCACTAGCGTCGGAAAATGAAAATTCTTGCGTGGAGCTGTTAGGCACTAAAGTGGACTGGGCATTCTCCTACATCATCTTAGCGCCATAGCGTTTGCGGTATATCTTTCAGCGGTTTTGAGGTATCCAATTATCCCAAAACTATATTTTTGGCGACCCGAAGGCCTGCGAACAGACTAAAGAACGAAATTATTTGCGTTCCTTAGATAAAATATTGTTTTTATTGGAAGAATATCACTCCTGCCGTCTTAACATTTCCTCCAATTATAATTTTTTTCAAAATGATTTATTTCTCGCTAGGGTTAACTTTTTAAAAGGAACTTTTTAGACAAAACTACTAAACTTATGGTAATGTATTGGTATAATACACAAAAAACCTTAATTTGCTCCAATTAGTCGATTTAAGGCATCTTAAAATAATTTTTCTCAAAACGATTTATTTCTCGTTAGGGTTAATTTTTTTAAAGGAACTTTTTGGACAAAACTACTAAACTTATGGTAGTGTATTGGTATAATACACAAAAAACCTTAATTTGCTCCAATTAGTCGATTTAAGGCATCTTAAAATAATTTTTCCCAAAACGATTTATTTCTCGTTAGGGTTAATTTTTTTAAAGGAACTTTTTGGACAAAACTACTAAACTTATGGTAATGTATTGGTATAATACACAAAAAACCTTAATTTGCTCCAATTAGTCGATTTAAGGCATCTTAAAATAATTTTTCTCAAAACGATTTATTTCTCGTTAGGGTTAATTTTTTTAAAGGAACTTTTTGGACAAAACTACTAAACTTATGGTAATGTATTGATAAAATACACAAAAAACCTTAATTTGCTCCAATTAGTCGATTTAAGGCATCTTAAAATAATTTTTCTCAAAACGATTTATTTCTCGTTAGGGTTAATTTTTTTAAAGGAACTTTTTGGACAAAACTACTAAACTTATGGTAATGTATTGGTAAAATACACAAAAAACCTTAATTTGCTCCAATTAGTCGATTTAAGGCATCTTAAAATAATTTTTCTCAAAACGATTTATTTCTCGTTAGGGTTAATTTTTTTAAAGGAACTTTTTGGACAAAACTACTAAACTTATGGTAATGTATTGGTAAAATACACAAAAAACCTTAATTTGCTCCAATTAGTCGATTTAAGGCATCTTAAAATAATTTTTCTCAAAACGATTTATTTCTCGTTAGGGTTAATTTTTTTAAAGGAACTTTTTGGACAAAACTACTAAACTTATGGTAATGTATTGGTATAATACACAAAAAACCTTAATTTGCTTCAATTAGTCGATTTAAGGCATCTTAAAATAATTTTTCTCAAAACGATTTATTTCTCGTTAGGGTTAATTTTTTTAAAGGAACTTTTTGGACAAAACTACTAAACTTATGGTAATGTATTGATAAAATACACAAAAAACCTTAATTTGCTACAATTATTCGATTTAAGGCATCTTAAAATAATTTTTCTCAAAACGATTTATTTCTCGTTAGGGTTAATTTTTTTAAAGGAACTTTTTGGACAAAACTACTAAACTTATTGTACTGTAATGGTATAATACGAAAAAAACCTTAATTTCCTCCAATTAGTCGATTTAAGCATCTTAAAATAATTTTTTTCAAAATGATTTATTTCTCGTTAGGGTTAATTTTTTTAAACGAACTTTTTGGACAAAACTAGTAAACTTATTGCGCTGTCTTGAGTTTATACAAAAAAATCACACATTTTATTCATTTAGTTGCTTTTATTACCGTAGAGACCTTCAACCCTCTTTCTCACTAAGGTATTTCGTCGGCTCGGCTATTGGCTCAATCTTTTCTCCAGGCACATAGCTCTCATCTCTCTGGACGTTAGTAAGACAAGGCTCCGCGATAAAATCTTCCATACTATCATTGCCGGCATCAATGACTAGTATCCGATCTTCCAGTCGTCATTTGACAGTGGACTGGGCATTCTTCGACATCATCATTGTTGTTATGCGCCAGGATCTTTTTCTAAGATAAAAGATGCCAAAACTTTTCTCGTTAAAAATCGTATGTACCGTCACAGACTCACTAGGCGTATGATCTTAGCGCCACAGTGTTTGCGGTATATCCTTCAGCGGTTGTGTCACAAATCAAAAAATGTAAATTTTCCTCGAAAATTATTCTAAGTCCACTCGTATAATGGAAATATATCGCTAACTTCTTTCACTAGCAATATTTTTTAACGGTTCCCACAGGAGAATTTTCCAGAATGGTCTCCTGAATATTTCTTATACAGGACTTTTTGGTAGTGGAACGTCCGGTTCCGAGTTATGGGACAAAAATGTTTTCTCGTTGAAATTTTTCTAAGTCCACTCGACTGTCTTTCACTAGCGTCGGAAAATGAAAATTCTTGCGTGGAGCTGTTAGGCACTAAAGTGGACTGGGCATTCTCCTACATCATCTTAGCGCCATAGCGTTTGCGGTATATCTTTCAGCGGTTTTGAGGTATCCAATTATCCCAAAACTATATTTTTGGCGACCCGAAGGCCTGCGAACAGACTAAAGAACGAAATTATTTGCGTTCCTTAGATAAAATATTGTTTTTATCGGAAGAATATCACTCCTGCCGTCTTAACATTTCCTCCAATTATAATTTTTTTCAAAATGATTTATTTCTCGCTAGGGTTAACTTTTTAAAAGGAACTTTTTGGACAAAACTACTAAACTTATGGTAATGTATTGGTATAATACACAAAAAACCTTAATTTGCTCCAATTAGTCGATTTAAGGCATCTTAAAATAATTTTTCTCAAAACGATTTATTTCTCGTTAGGGTTAATTTTTTTAAAGGAACTTTTTGGACGAAACTACTAAACTTATGGTAGTGTATTGGTATAATACACAAAAAACCTTAATTTGCTCCAATTAGTCGATTTAAGGCATCTTAAAATAATTTTTCCAAAAACGATTTATTTCTCGTTAGGGTTAATTTTTTTAAAGGAACTTTTTGGACAAAACTACTAAACTTATGGTAATGTATTGGTATAATACACAAAAAACCTTAATTTGCTCCAATTAGTCGATTTAAGGCATCTTAAAATAATTTTTCTCAAAGCGATTTATTTCTCGTTAGGGTTAATTTTTTTAAAGGAACTTTTTGGACAAAACTACTAAACTTATGGTAGTGTATTGGTATAATACACAAAAAACCTTAATTTGCTCCAATTAGTCGATTTAAGGCATCTTAAAATAATTTTTCTCAAAACGATTTATTTCTCGTTAGGGTTAATTTTTTTAAAGGAACTTTTTGGACAAAACTACTAAACTTATTGTAATGGTTTGTTACGTCATCCGTAATACAATTCACATATCCTTAGCGACTTTAACGAGCGAACATATAACTCTAGTATACCTCGCCCCCCTGCAGACATCGAGATTTTCATATTTACTTGTTGCATTACCCTAAATACGAATCACATGTTACATTATTTCTAACAACCTTACGAGTCGTAGGCGAGCATATGTCTTTAGTGCACCTCGATCTGCGGGTCTCGGGATTTTTTCCTTATAACTTGTTACATCAGCCTCAATACGAACCACATACTGCATTATTCCTAACGATCTTAGCGACTCTTGGGTGAGCATATATCTTTAGTACACCTCGACCTGCGGTCTCGGAATTTTTTCAAAATAACTTGTTACGTCACCCTTAATACGATTCACACGTTGCATTACTTCTAACCACCTTAACGAGCTGTAGATGGGCCTATGTCTTTAGTACACC
Source organism: Polydrusus pterygomalis (assembly GCA_963969555.1). Taxonomy (NCBI): domain Eukaryota; kingdom Metazoa; phylum Arthropoda; class Insecta; order Coleoptera; family Curculionidae; genus Polydrusus; species Polydrusus pterygomalis. The sequence continues at coordinate 1,956,433 of OZ018381.1, read as the reverse complement.
TCGACCTGTGGTCTCGGAATTTTTTATATTTACTTGTTACGTCACCCTAAATACGAACCACATGTTACAATATTTCTACAACCTTAGCGAGCCGTAGGAGAATATATGTCTTTAGCACACCTCGATCTGAGTGTCTCGGGATTTTTTCATGATAACTTGTTTCGTCAACCTAAATACGATTCACATGTTACATTATTTCTAACATCCTTAGCGAGCCGTAGGCGAGCCTATGTCTTTAGTACACCTCGACCTGCGGTCTCGGGATTTTTCAAAATAACTTGTTACGTCACCTTAAATACGAACCACATGTTATATTATTTCTACAGCCTTAGTGAGCCGTAGGCGAATATATGTCTTTAGTACACCTCGACCTGCGGTCTCGGGATTTTTTTTTAAATAACTTGTTATTCACCCTAAATACGAACCACCTGCTATAATATCCCTAACAACCCTAACGAACTGTAGATGAGTCTATGTCTTTAGTACACCTCGACCTGTGGTCTCGGAATTTTTTATATTTACTTGTTACGTCACCCTAAATACGAACCACATGTTACAATATTTCTACAACCTTAGCGAGCCGTAGGAGAATATATGTCTTTAGCACACCTCGATCTGAGGGTCTCGGGATTTTTTCATGATAACTTGTTTCGTCAACCTAAATACGATTCACATGTTACATTATTTCTAACAACCTTAGCGAGCCGTAGGCGAGCCTATGTCTTTAGTACACCTCGACCTGCGGTCTCGGGATTTTTTATATTTACTTGTTACGTCACCCTAAATACGAACCACATGTTACAATATTTCTACAACCTTAGCGAGCCGTAGGAGAATATATGTCTTTAGCACACCTCGATCTGAGGGTCTCGGGATTTTTTCATGATAACTTGTTTCGTCAACCTAAATACGATTCACATGTTACATTATTTCTAACAACCTTAGCGAGCCGTAGGCGAGCCTATGTCTTTAGTACACCTCGACCTGCGGTCTCGGGATTTTTCAAAATAACTTGTTACGTCACCTTAAATACGAACCACATGTTATATTATTTCTACAGCCTTAGTGAGCCGTAGGCGAATATATGTCTTTAGTACACCTCGACCTGCGGTCTCGGGATTTTTTAAAATAACTTGTTATTCACCCTAAATACGAACCACCTGCTATAATATCCCTAACAACCCTAACGAGCCGTAGGCGAGCATATATGTTTAGTACACCTCGACCTGCGGGTCTCGGGATGGTTCATAATAACTCATTACGTCATCCTAAGCATGTAGCTAACATCTCCCCAAGTATCTAAGACCTAATGTAGATAGCGTCCAACAATATGACGTTTGACAGATGACGTATGACAGATGACATTTGACAGATGACATTGGACAGATGTCATTTGACAGATGACATTTGGCATTGACATTGACATTGACAAATGACATTTGACAGATGACAGGTGACAGGTGACAGATGACAGGTGACAGATGACAGGTGACGTCATAATTAATGTCGCCCACGTCTGTGAGCTGCTCGGGCATGCGCAGAAGGGCCTGGAGGAATGGAGGATGGTGAACGCACTAGGTATCACTACTACAGTGGACTGGGCATTCTTCCACATCATCATTGTTGTTATGCGCCAGGATCTTTTTCTAAGATAAAAGATGCCAAAACTTTTCTCGTCAAAAATCGTATGTACCGCTACAGACTCACTAGGCGTTTGACCTTAGCGCCACAGTGTTTGCGGTATAATATCCTTCAGCGGTTCTGTCACAAATCAAAAAATGGAAATTTTCCTCGAAAATCCCTGAAAAATATAGTAACTTCGTTACAACTCGTATAATTGAAATATATCGCTAACTTCTTTCACTAGCAATATTTTTGAACGGTTCCCACAGGAGAATTGTCCGGAATGGTCTCCTGAATATTTCTTATACAGGACTTTCTGGTAGTGGAACGTCCGGTTCCGAGTTATGGGACAAAAATGTTTTCTCGTTGAAATTTTTCCAAGTCCACTCGACTGTCTTTCACTAGCGTCGGAAAATGAAAATTCTTGCGTGGAGCGGTTAGGCACTAAAGTATACTGGGCATTCTCCTACATCATCTTAGCGCCATAGCTAAGATAAAATATTGTTTTTATCGGAAGAATATCACTCCTGCCGTCTTAACATTTCCTCCAATTATAATTTTTTTCAAAATGATTTATTTCTCGCTAGGGTTAACTTTTTAAAAGGAACTTTTTGGACAAAACTACTAAACTTATTGTAGTGTATTGGTATAATACACAAAAAACCTTAATTTGCTCCAATTAGTCGATTTAAGGCATCTTAAAATAATTTTTCTCAAAACGATTTATTTCTCGTTAGGGTTAATTTTTTTAAAGGAACTTTTTGGACAAAACTACTAAACTTATGGTAATGTATTGGTAAAATACACAAAAAACCTTAATTTGCTCCAATTAGTCGATTTAAGGCATCTTAAAATAATTTTTCTCAAAACGGTTTATTTCTCGTTAGGGTTAATTTTTTTAAAGGAACTTTTTGGACAAAACTACTAAACTTATGGTAATGTATTGGTATAATACGAAAAAAACCTTAATTTCCTTCAATTAGTCGATTTAAGCATCTTAAAATAATTTTTTTCAAAATGATTTATTTCTCGTTAGGGTTAATTTTTTTAAACGAACTTTTTGGACAAAACTAGTAAACCTATTGGGCTTTCTTGAGATTATACAAAAAAATCACAAATTTTATTCATTTAGTTGCTTTAAAGGGACATAAAATAACTTTTTCTTAATTATTTATTTACTAGCTAGGCTTATGTTTTTTAAATGAACTTTTAGGACAAAACTACTAAACTTATTGTACTGTAATGGTATAATACGAAAAAAACCTTAATTTCCTCCAATTAGTCGATTTAAGCATCTTAAAATAATTTTTTTCAAAATGATTTATTTCTCGTTAGGGTTAATTTTTTTAAAGGAACTTTTTGGACAAAACTACTAAACTTATGGTAATTTATTGGTATAATACACAAAAAACCTTAATTTGCTCCAATTAGTCGATTTAAGCATCTTAAAATAATTTTTTTCGAAATGATTTATTTCTCGTTTGGGTTAATTTTTTTAAACGAACTTTTTGGACAAAACTAGTAAACCTATTGGGCTGTCTTGAGTTTATACAAAAAAATCACAAATTTCATTCATTTAGTTGCTTTAAAGGGACATAAAATAACTTTTTCTTAATTATTTATTTACTAGCTAGGCTTATGTTTTTTAAATGAACTTTTAGGACAAAATTACTAAACTTATTGTAGTGTATTGGTATAATACACAAAAAACCTTAATTTGCTCCAATTAGTCGATTTAAGGCATCTTAAAATAATTTTTCTCAAAACGATTTATTTCTCGTTAGGGTTAATTTTTTTAAAGGAACTTTTTGGACAAAACTACTAAACTTATGGTAATGTATTGGTATAATACACAAAAAACCTTAATTTGCTCCAATTAGTCGATTTAAGGCATCTTTAAATAATTTTTCTCAAAACGATTTATTTCTCGTTAGGGTTAATTTTTTTAAAGGAACTTTTTGGACAAAACTACTAAACTTATTGTAATGTATTGGTATAATACACAAAAAACCTTAATTTGCTCCAATTAGTCGATTTAAGCATCTTAAAATATTTTTTTTCGAAATGATTTATTTCTCGTTTGGGTTAATTTTTTTAAACGAACTTTTTGGACAAAACTAGTAAACTTATTGGGCTGTCTTGAGTTTATACAAAAAAATCACAAATTTCATTCATTTAGTTGCTTTAAAGGGACATAAAATAACTTTTTCTTAATTATTTATTTACTAGCTAGGCTTATGTTTTTTAAATGAACTTTTAGGACAAAACTACTAAACTTATTGTACTGTAATTGTATAATACGAAAAAAACCTTAATTTCCTCCAATTAGTCGATTTAAGCATCTTAAAATAATTTTTTTCAAAATGATTTATTTCTCGTTTGGGTTAATTTTTTTAAACGAACTTTTTGGACAAAACTAGTAAACCTATTGGGCTGTCTTGAGGCTATACAAAAAAATAACAAATTTCAATCATTTAGTTGCTTTAAAGGGACATAAAATAACTTTTTCTTAATTATTTATTTACTAGCTAGGCTTATGTTTTTTAAATGAACTTTTAGGACAAAACTACTAAACTTATTGTACTGTAATTGTATAATACGAAAAAAACCTTAATTTCCTCCAATTAGTCGATTTAAGCATCTTAAAATAATTTTTTTCAAAATGATTTATTTTTCGTTAGGGTTAATTTTTTTAAACGAACTTTTTGGACAAAACTAGTAAACTTATTGCGCTGTCTTGAGTTTATACAAAAAAATCACACATTTTATTCATTTAGTTGCTTTTATTACCGTAGAGACCTTCAACCCTCTTTCTCACTAAGGTATTTCGTCGGCTCGGCTATTGGCTCAATCTTTTCTCCAGGCACATAGCTCTCATCTTTCTGGACGTTAGTAAGACAAGGCTCCGCAATAAAATCTTCCATACTATCATTGCCGGCATCAATGACTAGTATCCGATCTTCCAGTCGTCATTTGACAGTGGACTGGGCATTCTTCCACATCATCATTGTTGTTATGCGCCAGGATCTTTTTCTAAGATAAAAGATGCCAAAACTTTTCTCGTTAAAAATCGTATGTACCGTCACAGACTCACTAGGCGTATGATCTTAGCGCCACAGTGTTTGCGGTATATCCTTCAGCGGTTGTGTCACAAATCAAAAACTGTAAATTTTCCTCGAAAATTATTCCAAGTCCACTCGTATAATGGAAATATATCGCTAACTTCTTTCACTAGCAATATTTTTTAACGGTTCCCACAGGAGAATTGTCCAGAATGGTCTCCTGAATATTTCTTATACAGGACTTTTTGGTAGTGGAACGTCCGGTTCCGAGTTATGGGACAAAAATGTTTTCTCGTTGAAATTTTTCTAAGTCCACTCGACTGTCTTTCACTAGCGTCGGAAAATGAAAATTCTTGCGTGGAGCGGTTAGGCACTAAAGTGGACTGGGCATTCTCCTACATCATCTTAGCGCCATAGCGTTTGCGGTATATCTTTCAGCGGTTTTGAGGTATCCAATTATCCCAAAACTATATTTTTGGCGACCCGAAGGCCTGCGAACAGACTAAAGAACGAAATTATTTGCGTTCCTTAGATAAAATATTGTTTTTATCGGAAGAATATCACTCCTGCCGTCTTAACATTTCCTCCAATTATAATTTTTTTCAAAATGATTTATTTCTCGCTAGGGTTAACTTTTTAAAAGGAACTTTTTGGACAAAACTACTAAACTTATGGTAATGTATTGGTATAATACACAAAAAACCTTAATTTGCTCCAATTAGTCGATTTAAGGCATCTTAAAATAATTTTTCTCAAAACGATTTATTTCTCGTTAGGGTTAATTTTTTTAAAGGAACTTTTTGGACAAAACTACTAAACTTATGGTAGTGTATTGGTATAATACACAAAAAACCTTAATTTGCTCCAATTAGTCGATTTAAGGCATCTTAAAATAATTTTTCCAAAAACGATTTATTTCTCGTTAGGGTTAATTTTTTTAAAGGAACTTTTTGGACAAAACTACTAAACTTATGGTAATGTATTGGTATAATACACAAAAAACCTTAATTTGCTCCAATTAGTCGATTTAAGGCATCTTAAAATAATTTTTCTCAAAGCGATTTATTTCTCGTTAGGGTTAATTTTTTTAAAGGAACTTTTTGGACAAAACTACTAAACTTATGGTAGTGTATTGGTATAATACACAAAAAACCTTAATTTGCTCCAATTAGTCGATTTAAGGCATCTTAAAATAATTTTTCTCAAAACGATTTATTTCTCGTTAGGGTTAATTTTTTTAAAGGAACTTTTTGGACAAAACTACTAAACTTATTGTAATGGTTTGTTACGTCATCCGTAATACAATTCACATATCCTTAGCGACTTTAACGAGCGAACATATAACTCTAGTATACCTCGCCCCCCTGCAGACATCGAGATTTTCATATTTACTTGTTGCATTACCCTAAATACGAATCACATGTTACATTATTTCTAACAACCTTACGAGTCGTAGGCGAGCATATGTCTTTAGTGCACCTCGATCTGCGGGTCTCGGGATTTTTTCCTTATAACTTGTTACATCAGCCTCAATACGAACCACATACTGCATTATTCCTAACGATCTTAGCGACTCTTGGGTGAGCATATATCTTTAGTACACCTCGACCTGCGGTCTCGGAATTTTTTCAAAATAACTTGTTACGTCACCCTTAATACGATTCACACGTTGCATTACTTCTAACCACCTTAACGAGCTGTAGATGGGCCTATGTCTTTAGTACACCTCGACCTGTGGTCTCGGAATTTTTTATATTTACTTGTTACGTCACCCTAAATACGAACCACATGTTACAATATTTCTACAACCTTAGCGAGCCGTAGGAGAATATATGTCTTTAGCACACCTCGATCTGAGTGTCTCGGGATTTTTTCATGATAACTTGTTTCGTCAACCTAAATACGATTCACATGTTACATTATTTCTAACATCCTTAGCGAGCCGTAGGCGAGCCTATGTCTTTAGTACACCTCGACCTGCGGTCTCGGGATTTTTCAAAATAACTTGTTACGTCACCTTAAATACGAACCACATGTTATATTATTTCTACAGCCTTAGTGAGCCGTAGGCGAATATATGTCTTTAGTACACCTCGACCTGCGGTCTCGGGATTTTTTTTTAAATAACTTGTTATTCACCCTAAATACGAACCACCTGCTATAATATCCCTAACAACCCTAACGAACTGTAGATGAGTCTATGTCTTTAGTACACCTCGACCTGTGGTCTCGGAATTTTTTATATTTACTTGTTACGTCACCCTAAATACGAACCACATGTTACAATATTTCTACAACCTTAGCGAGCCGTAGGAGAATATATGTCTTTAGCACACCTCGATCTGAGGGTCTCGGGATTTTTTCATGATAACTTGTTTCGTCAACCTAAATACGATTCACATGTTACATTATTTCTAACAACCTTAGCGAGCCGTAGGCGAGCCTATGTCTTTAGTACACCTCGACCTGCGGTCTCGGGATTTTTTATATTTACTTGTTACGTCACCCTAAATACGAACCACATGTTACAATATTTCTACAACCTTAGCGAGCCGTAGGAGAATATATGTCTTTAGCACACCTCGATCTGAGGGTCTCGGGATTTTTTCATGATAACTTGTTTCGTCAACCTAAATACGATTCACATGTTACATTATTTCTAACAACCTTAGCGAGCCGTAGGCGAGCCTATGTCTTTAGTACACCTCGACCTGCGGTCTCGGGATTTTTCAAAATAACTTGTTACGTCACCTTAAATACGAACCACATGTTATATTATTTCTACAGCCTTAGTGAGCCGTAGGCGAATATATGTCTTTAGTACACCTCGACCTGCGGTCTCGGGATTTTTTAAAATAACTTGTTATTCACCCTAAATACGAACCACCTGCTATAATATCCCTAACAACCCTAACGAGCCGTAGGCGAGCATATATGTTTAGTACACCTCGACCTGCGGGTCTCGGGATGGTTCATAATAACTCATTACGTCATCCTAAGCATGTAGCTAACATCTCCCCAAGTATCTAAGACCTAATGTAGATAGCGTCCAACAATATGACGTTTGACAGATGACGTATGACAGATGACATTTGACAGATGACATTGGACAGATGTCATTTGACAGATGACATTTGGCATTGACATTGACATTGACAAATGACATTTGACAGATGACAGGTGACAGGTGACAGATGACAGGTGACGTCATAATTAATGTCGCCCACGTCTGTGAGCTGCTCGGGCATGCGCAGAAGGGCCTGGAGGAATGGAGGATGGTGAACGCACTAGGTATCACTACTACAGTGGACTGGGCATTCTTCCACATCATCATTGTTGTTATGCGCCAGGATCTTTTTCTAAGATAAAAGATGCCAAAACTTTTCTCGTCAAAAATCGTATGTACCGCTACAGACTCACTAGGCGTTTGACCTTAGCGCCACAGTGTTTGCGGTATAATATCCTTCAGCGGTTCTGTCACAAATCAAAAAATGGAAATTTTCCTCGAAAATCCCTGAAAAATATAGTAACTTCGTTACAACTCGTATAATTGAAATATATCGCTAACTTCTTTCACTAGCAATATTTTTGAACGGTTCCCACAGGAGAATTGTCCGGAATGGTCTCCTGAATATTTCTTATACAGGACTTTCTGGTAGTGGAACGTCCGGTTCCGAGTTATGGGACAAAAATGTTTTCTCGTTGAAATTTTTCCAAGTCCACTCGACTGTCTTTCACTAGCGTCGGAAAATGAAAATTCTTGCGTGGAGCGGTTAGGCACTAAAGTGGACTGGGCATTCTCCTACATCATCTTAGCGCCATAGCTAAGATAAAATATTGTTTTTATCGGAAGAATATCACTCCTGCCGTCTTAACATTTCCTCCAATTATAATTTTTTTCAAAATGATTTATTTCTCGCTAGGGTTAACTTTTTAAAAGGAACTTTTTGGACAAAACTACTAAACTTATTGTAGTGTATTGGTATAATACACAAAAAACCTTAATTTGCTCCAATTAGTCGATTTAAGGCATCTTAAAATAATTTTTCTCAAAACGATTTATTTCTCGTTAGGGTTAATTTTTTTAAAGGAACTTTTTGGACAAAACTACTAAACTTATGGTAATGTATTGGTAAAATACACAAAAAACCTTAATTTGCTCCAATTAGTCGATTTAAGGCATCTTAAAATAATTTTTCTCAAAACGGTTTATTTCTCGTTAGGGTTAATTTTTTTAAAGGAACTTTTTGGACAAAACTACTAAACTTATGGTAATGTATTGGTATAATACGAAAAAAACCTTAATTTCCTTCAATTAGTCGATTTAAGCATCTTAAAATAATTTTTTTCAAAATGATTTATTTCTCGTTAGGGTTAATTTTTTTAAACGAACTTTTTGGACAAAACTAGTAAACCTATTGGGCTTTCTTGAGATTATACAAAAAAATCACAAATTTTATTCATTTAGTTGCTTTAAAGGGACATAAAATAACTTTTTCTTAATTATTTATTTACTAGCTAGGCTTATGTTTTTTAAATGAACTTTTAGGACAAAACTACTAAACTTATTGTACTGTAATGGTATAATACGAAAAAAACCTTAATTTCCTCCAATTAGTCGATTTAAGCATCTTAAAATAATTTTTTTCAAAATGATTTATTTCTCGTTAGGGTTAATTTTTTTAAAGGAACTTTTTGGACAAAACTACTAAACTTATGGTAATTTATTGGTATAATACACAAAAAACCTTAATTTGCTCCAATTAGTCGATTTAAGCATCTTAAAATAATTTTTTTCGAAATGATTTATTTCTCGTTTGGGTTAATTTTTTTAAACGAACTTTTTGGACAAAACTAGTAAACCTATTGGGCTGTCTTGAGTTTATACAAAAAAATCACAAATTTCATTCATTTAGTTGCTTTAAAGGGACATAAAATAACTTTTTCTTAATTATTTATTTACTAGCTAGGCTTATGTTTTTTAAATGAACTTTTAGGACAAAATTACTAAACTTATTGTAGTGTATTGGTATAATACACAAAAAACCTTAATTTGCTCCAATTAGTCGATTTAAGGCATCTTAAAATAATTTTTCTCAAAACGATTTATTTCTCGTTAGGGTTAATTTTTTTAAAGGAACTTTTTGGACAAAACTACTAAACTTATGGTAATGTATTGGTATAATACACAAAAAACCTTAATTTGCTCCAATTAGTCGATTTAAGGCATCTTTAAATAATTTTTCTCAAAACGATTTATTTCTCGTTAGGGTTAATTTTTTTAAAGGAACTTTTTGGACAAAACTACTAAACTTATTGTAATGTATTGGTATAATACACAAAAAACCTTAATTTGCTCCAATTAGTCGATTTAAGCATCTTAAAATATTTTTTTTCGAAATGATTTATTTCTCGTTTGGGTTAATTTTTTTAAACGAACTTTTTGGACAAAACTAGTAAACTTATTGGGCTGTCTTGAGTTTATACAAAAAAATCACAAATTTCATTCATTTAGTTGCTTTAAAGGGACATAAAATAACTTTTTCTTAATTATTTATTTACTAGCTAGGCTTATGTTTTTTAAATGAACTTTTAGGACAAAACTACTAAACTTATTGTACTGTAATTGTATAATACGAAAAAAACCTTAATTTCCTCCAATTAGTCGATTTAAGCATCTTAAAATAATTTTTTTCAAAATGATTTATTTCTCGTTTGGGTTAATTTTTTTAAACGAACTTTTTGGACAAAACTAGTAAACCTATTGGGCTGTCTTGAGGTTATACAAAAAAATAACAAATTTCAATCATTTAGTTGCTTTAAAGGGACATAAAATAACTTTTTCTTAATTATTTATTTACTAGCTAGGCTTATGTTTTTTAAATGAACTTTTAGGACAAAACTACTAAACTTATTGTACTGTAATTGTATAATACGAAAAAAACCTTAATTTCCTCCAATTAGTCGATTTAAGCATCTTAAAATAATTTTTTTCAAAATGATTTATTTTTCGTTAGGGTTAATTTTTTTAAACGAACTTTTTGGACAAAACTAGTAAACTTATTGCGCTGTCTTGAGTTTATACAAAAAAATCACACATTTTATTCATTTAGTTGCTTTTATTACCGTAGAGACCTTCAACCCTCTTTCTCACTAAGGTATTTCGTCGGCTCGGCTATTGGCTCAATCTTTTCTCCAGGCACATAGCTCTCATCTTTCTGGACGTTAGTAAGACAAGGCTCCGCAATAAAATCTTCCATACTATCATTGCCGGCATCAATGACTAGTATCCGATCTTCCAGTCGTCATTTGACAGTGGACTGGGCATTCTTCCACATCATCATTGTTGTTATGCGCCAGGATCTTTTTCTAAGATAAAAGATGCCAAAACTTTTCTCGTTAAAAATCGTATGTACCGTCACAGACTCACTAGGCGTATGATCTTAGCGCCACAGTGTTTGCGGTATATCCTTCAGCGGTTGTGTCACAAATCAAAAACTGTAAATTTTCCTCGAAAATTATTCCAAGTCCACTCGTATAATGGAAATATATCGCTAACTTCTTTCACTAGCAATATTTTTTAACGGTTCCCACAGGAGAATTGTCCAGAATGGTCTCCTGAATATTTCTTATACAGGACTTTTTGGTAGTGGAACGTCCGGTTCCGAGTTATGGGACAAAAATGTTTTCTCGTTGAAATTTTTCTAAGTCCACTCGACTGTCTTTCACTAGCGTCGGAAAATGAAAATTCTTGCGTGGAGCGGTTAGGCACTAAAGTGGACTGGGCATTCTCCTACATCATCTTAGCGCCATAGCGTTTGCGGTATATCTTTCAGCGGTTTTGAGGTATCCAATTATCCCAAAACTATATTTTTGGCGGTCCGAAGGCCTGCGAACAGACTAAAGAACGAAATTATTTGCGTTCCTAAGATAAAGTATTGTTTTTATCGGAAGAATATCACTCCTGCCGTCTTAACATTTCCTCCAATTATAATTTTTTTCAAAATGATTTATTTCTCGCTAGGGTTAACTTTTTAAAAGGAACTTTTTGGACAAAACTACTAAACTTATTGTAGTGTATTGGTATAATACACAAAAAACCTTAATTTGCTCCAATTAGTCGATTTAAGGCATCTTAAAATAATTTTTCCCAAAACGATTTATTTCTCGTTAGGGTTAATTTTTTTAAAGGAACTTTTTGGACAAAACTACTAAACTTATGGTAATGTATTGGTATAATACACAAAAAACCTTAATTTGCTCCAATTAGTCGATTTAAGGCATCTTAAAATAATTTTTCTCAAAACGATTTATTTCTCGTTAGGGTTAATTTTTTTAAAGGAACTTTTTGGACAAAACTACTAAACTTATGGTATTGTATTGGTAAAATACACAAAAAACCTTAATTTGCTCCAATTAGTCGATTTAAGGCATCTTAAAATAATTTTTCTCAAAACGATTTATTTCTCGTTAGGGTTAATTTTTTTAAAGGAACTTTTTGGACAAAACTACTAAACTTATGGTAATGTATTGGTATAATACACAAAAAACCTTAATTTGCTCCAATTAGTCGATTTAAGCATCTTAAAATAATTTTTTTCTAAATGATTTATTTCTCGTTTGGGTTAATTTTTTTAAACGAACTTTTTGGACAAAACTAGTAAACCTATTGGGCTGTCTTGAGGTTATACAAAAGAATAACAAATTTCATTCATTTAGTTGCTTTAAAGGGACATAAAATAACTTTTTCTTAATTATTTATTTACCAGCTAGGCTTATGTTTTTTAAATGAACTTTTAGGACAAAACTACTAAACTTATTGTACTGTAATTGTATAATACGAAAAAAACCTTAATTTCCTCCAATTAGTCGATTTAAGCATCTTAAAATAATTTTTTTCAAAATAATTTATTTTTCGTTAGGGTTAATTTTTTTAAACGAACTTTTTGGACAAAACTAGTAAACGTATTGCGCTGTCTTGAGTTTATACAAAAAAATCACACATTTTATTCATTTAGTTGCTTTTATTACCGTAGAGACCTTCAACCCTCTTTCTCACTAAGGTATTTGGTCGGCTCGGCTATTGGCTCAATCTTTTCTCCAGGCACATAGCTCTCATCTCTCTGGACTTTAGTAAGACAAGGCTCCGCGATAAAATCTTCCATACTATCATTGCCGGCATCAATGACTAGTATCCGATCTTCCAGTCGTCATTTGACAGTGGACTGGGCATTCTTCCACATCATCATTGTTGTTATGCGCCAGGATCTTTTTCTAAGATAAAAGATGCCAAAACTTTTCTCGTTAAAAATCGTATGTACCGTCACAGACTCACTAGGCGTATGATCTTAGCGCCACAGTGTTTGCGGTATATCCTTCAGCGGTTGTGTCACAAATCAAAAAATGTAAATTTTCCTCGAAAATTATTCCAAGTCCACTCGTATAATGGAAATATATCGCTAACTTCTTTCACTAGCAATATTTTTTAACGGTTCCCACAGGAGAATTGTCCAGAATGGTCTCCTGAATATTTCTTAGACAGGACTTTTTGGTAGTGGAACGTCCGGTTCCGAGTTATGGGACAAAAATGTTTTCTCGTTGAAATTTTTCTAAGTCCACTCGACTGTCTTTCACTAGCGTCGGAAAATGAAAATTCTTGCGTGGAGCGGTTAGGCACTAAAGTGGACTGGGCATTCTCCTACATCATCTCAGCGCCATAGCGTTTGCGGTATATCTTTCAGCGGTTTTGAGGTATCCAATTATCCCAAAACTATATTTTTGGCGGCCCGAAGGCCTGCGAACAGACTAAAGAACGAAATTATTTGCGTTCCTAAGATGAAATATTGTTTTTATAGGAAGAATATCACTCCTGCCGTCTTAAAATTTCCTCCAATTATAATTTTTTTCAAAATGATTTATTTCTCGCTAGGGTTAACTTTTTAAAAGGAACTTTTTGGACAAAACTACTAAACTTATTGTAGTGTATTGGTATAATACACAAAAAACCTTAATTTGCTCCAATTAGTCGATTTAAGGCATCTTAAAATAATTTTTCTCAAAACGGTTTATTTCTCGTTAGGGTTAATTTTTTTAAAGGAACTTTTTGGACAAAACTACTAAACTTATGGTAATGTATTGGTAAAATACACAAAAAACCTTAATTTGCTCCAATTAGTCGATTTAAGGCATCTTAAAATAATTTTTCTCAAAACGATTTATTTCTCGTTAGGGTTAATTTTTTTAAAGGAACTTTTTGGACAAAACTACTAAACTTATTGTAATGTATTGGTATAATACACAAAAAACCTTAATTTGCTCCAATTAGTCGATTTAAGCATCTTAAAATAATTTTTTTCGAAATGATTTATTTCTCGTTTGGGTTAATTTTTTTAAACGAACTTTTTGGACAAAACTAGTAAACCTATTGGGCTTTCTTGAGATTATACAAAAAAATCACAAATTTTATTCATTTAGTTGCTTTAAAGGGACATAAAATAACTTTTTCTTAATTATTTATTTACTAGCTAGGCTTATGTTTTTTAAATGAACTTTTAGGACAAAACTACTAAACTTATTGTACTGTAATGGTATAATACGAAAAAAACCTTAATTTCCTCCAATTAGTCGATTTAAGCATCTTAAAATAATTTTTTTTCAAAATGATTTATTTCTCGTTAGGGTTAATTTTTTTAAACGAACTTTTTGGACCAAACTAGTAAACTTATTGCGCTGTCTTGAGTTTATACAAAAAAATCACACATTTTATTCATTTAGTTGCTTTTATTACCGTAGAGACCTTCAACCCTCTTTCTCACTAAGGTATTTCGTCGGCTCGGCTATTGGCTCAATCTTTTCTCCTGGCACATAGCTCTCATCTCTCTGGACGTTAGTAAGACAAGGCTCCGCGATAAAATCTTCCATACTATCATTGCCGGCATCAATGACTAGTATCCGATCTTCCAGTCGTCATTTGACAGTGGACTGGGCATTCTTCCACATCATCATTGTTGTTATGCGCCAGGATCTTTTTCTAAGATAAAAGATGCCAAAACTTTTCTCGTTAAAAATCGTATGTATCGTCACAGACTCACTAGGCGTATGATCTTAGCGCCACAGTGTTTACGGTATATCCTTCAGCGGTTGTGTCACAAATCAAAAAATGTAAATTTTCCTCGAAAATTATTCCAAGTCCACTCGTATAATGGAAATATATCGCTAACTTCTTTCACTAGCAATATTTTTTAACGGTTCCCACAGGAGAATTGTCCAGAATGGTCTCCTGAATATTTCTTATACAGGACTTTTTGGTAGTGGAACGTCCGGTTCCGAGTTATGGGACAAAAATGTTTTCTCGTTGAAATTTTTCTAAGTCCACTCGACTGTCTTTCACTAGCGTCGGAAAATGAAAATTCTTGCGTGGAGCGGTTAGGCACTAAAGTGGACTGGGCATTCTCCTACATCATCTTAGCGCCATAGCGTTTGCGGTAGATCTTTCAGCGGTTTTGAGGTATCCAATTATCCCAAAACTATATTTTTGGCGGCCCGAAGGCCTGCGAACAGACTAAAGAACGAAATTATTTGCGTTCCTAAGATAAAATATTGTTTTTATCGGAAGAATATCACTCCTGCCGTCTTAACATTTCCTCCAATTATAATTTTTTTTCAAAATGATTTATTTCTCGCTAGGGTTAACTTTTTAAAAGGAACTTTTTGGACAAAACTACTAAACTTATTGTAGTGTATTGGTATAATACACAAGAAACCTTAATTTGCTCCAATTAGTCGATTTAAGGCATCTTAAAATAATTTTTCCCAAAACGATTTATTTCTCGTTAGGGTTAATTTTTTTAAAGGAACCTTTTGGACAAAACTACTAAACTTATGGTAATGTATTGGTATAATACACAAAAAACCTTAATTTGCTCCAATTAGTCGATTTAAGGCATCTTAAAATAATTTTTCTCAAAACGATTTATTTCTCGTTAGGGTTAATTTTTTTAAAGGAACTTTTTGGACAAAACTACTAAACTTATGGTAATGTATTGGTAAAATACACAAAAAACCTTAATTTGCTCCAATTAGTCGATTTAAGGCATCTTAAAATAATTTTTCTCAAAGCGATTTATTTCTCGTTAGGGTTAATTTTTTTAAAGGAACTTTTTGGACAAAACTACTAAACTTATGGTAATGTATTGGTAAAATACACAAAAAACCTTAATTTGCTCCAATTAGTCGATTTAAGGCATCTTAAAATAATTTTTCTCAAAACGATTTATTTCTCGTTAGGGTTAATTTTTTTAAAGGAACTTTTTGGACAAAACTACTAAACTTATGGTAATGTATTGGTATAATACACAAAAAACCTTAATTTGCTCCAATTAGTCGATTTAAGCATCTTAAAATAATTTTTTTCTAAATGATTTATTTCTCGTTAGGGTTAATTTTTTTAAACGAACTTTTTGGACAAAACTAGTAAACTTATTGCGCTGTCTTGAGTTTATACAAAAAAATCACACATTTTATTCATTTAGTTGCTTTTATTACCGTAGAGACCTTCAACCCTCTTTCTCACTAAGGTATTTCGTCGGCTCGGCTATTGGCTCAATCTTTTCTCCAGGCACATAGCTCTCATCTCTCTGGACGTTAGTAAGACAAGGCTCCGCGATAAAATCTTCCATACTATCATTGCCGGCATCAATGACTAGTATCCGATCTTCCAGTCGTCATTTGACAGTGGACTGGGCATTCTTCCACATCATCATTGTTGTTATGCGCCAGGATCTTTTTCTAAGATAAAAGATGCCAAAACTTTTCTCGTTAAAAATCGTATGTACCGTCACAGACTCACTAGGCGTATGATTTTAGCGCCACAGTATTTGCGGTATATCCTTCAGCGGTTGTGTCACAAATCAAAAAATGTAAATTTTCCTCGAAAATTATTCCAAGTCCACTCGTATAATGGAAATATATCGCTAACTTCTTTCACTAGCAATATTTTTTAACGGTTCCCACAGGAGAATTGTCCAGAATGGTCTCCTGAATATTTCTTATACAGGACTTTTTGGTAGTGGAACGTCCGGTTCCGAGTTATGGGACAAAAATGTTTTCTCGTTGAAATTTTTCTAAGTCCACTCGACTGTCTTTCACTAGCGTCGGAAAATGAAAATTCTTGCGTGGAGCTGTTAGGCACTAAAGTGGACTGGGCATTCTCCTACATCATCTTAGCGCCATATCGTTTGCGGTATATCTTTCAGCGGTTTTGAGGTATCCAATTATCCCAAAACTATATTTTTGGCGACCCGAAGGCCTGCGAACAGACTAAAGAACGAAATTATTTGCGTTCCTTAGATAAAATATTGTTTTTATTGGAAGAATATCACTCCTGCCGTCTTAACATTTCCTCCAATTATAATTTTTTTCAAAATGATTTATTTCTCGCTAGGGTTAACTTTTTAAAAGGAACTTTTTGGACAAAACTACTAAACTTATAGTAATGTATTGGTATAATACACAAAAAACCTTAATTTGCTCCAATTAGTCGATTTAAGGCATCTTAAAATAATTTTTCTCAAAACGATTTATTTCTCGTTAGGGTTAATTTTTTTAAAGGAACTTTTTGGACAAAACTACTAAACTTATGGTAGTGTATTGGTATAATACACAAAAAACCTTAATTTGCTCCAATTAGTCGATTTAAGGCATCTTAAAATAATTTTTCCCAAAACGATTTATTTCTCGTTAGGGTTAATTTTTTTAAAGGAACTTTTTGGACAAAACTACTAAACTTATGGTAATGTATTGGTATAATACACAAAAAACCTTAATTTGCTCCAATTAGTCGATTTAAGGCATCTTAAAATAATTTTTCTCGAAACGATTTATTTCTCGTTAGGGTTAATTTTTTTAAAGGAACTTTTTGGACAAAACTACTAAACTTATGGTAATGTATTGATAAAATACACAAAAAACCTTAATTTGCTCCAATTAGTCGATTTAAGGCATCTTAAAATAATTTTTCTCAAAACGATTTATTTCTCGTTAGGGTTAATTTTTTTAAAGGAACTTTTTGGACAAAACTACTAAACTTATGGTAATGTATTGGTAAAATACACAAAAAACCTTAATTTGCTCCAATTAGTCGATTTAAGGCATCTTAAAATAATTTTTCTCAAAACGATTTATTTCTCGTTAGGGTTAATTTTTTTAAAGGAACTTTTTGGACAAAACTACTAAACTTATGGTAATGTATTGGTATAATACACAAAAAACCTTAATTTGCTCCAATTAGTCGATTTAAGGCATCTTAAAATAATTTTTCTCAAAACGATTTATTTCTCGTTAGGGTTAATTTTTTTAAAGGAACTTTTTGGACAAAACTACTAAACTTATGGTAATGTATTGATAAAATACACAAAAAACCTTAATTTGCTACAATTAGTCGATTTAAGGCATCTTAAAATAATTTTTCTCAAAACGATTTATTTCTCGTTAGGGTTAATTTTTTTAAAGGAACTTTTTGGACAAAACTACTAAACTTATTGTACTGTAATGGTATAATACGAAAAAAACCTTAATTTCCTCCAATTAGTCGATTTAAGCATCTTAAAATAATTTTTTTCAAAATGATTTATTTCTCGTTAGGGTTAATTTTTTTAAACGAACTTTTTGGACAAAACTAGTAAACTTATTGCGCTGTCTTGAGTTTATACAAAAAAATCACACATTTTATTCATTTAGTTGCTTTTATTACCGTAGAGACCTTCAACCCTCTTTCTCACTAAGGTATTTCGTCGGCTCGGCTATTGGCTCAATCTTTTCTCCAGGCACATAGCTCTCATCTCTCTGGACGTTAGTAAGACAAGGCTCCGCGATAAAATCTTCCATACTATCATTGCCGGCATCAATGACTAGTATCCGATCTTCCAGTCGTCATTTGACAGTGGACTGGGCATTCTTCCACATCATCATTGTTGTTATGCGCCAGGATCTTTTTCTAAGATAAAAGATGCCAAAACTTTTCTCGTTAAAAATCGTATGTACCGTCACAGACTCACTAGGCGTATGATCTTAGCGCCACAGTATTTGCGGTATATCCTTCAGCGGTTGTGTCACAAATCAAAAAATGTAAATTTTCCTCGAAAATTATTCCAAGTCCACTCGTATAATGGAAATATATCGCTAACTTCTTTCACTAGCAATATTTTTTAACGGTTCCCACAGGAGAATTGTCCAGAATGGTCTCCTGAATATTTCTTATACAGGACTTTTTGGTAGTGGAACGTCCGGTTCCGAGTTATGGGACAAAAATGTTTTCTCGTTGAAATTTTTCTAAGTCCACTCGACTGTCTTTCACTAGCGTCGGAAAATGAAAATTCTTGCGTGGAGCTGTTAGGCACTAAAGTGGACTGGGCATTCTCCTACATCATCTTAGCGCCATATCGTTTGCGGTATATCTTTCAGCGGTTTTGAGGTATCCAATTATCCCAAAACTATATTTTTGGCGACCCGAAGGCCTGCGAACAGACTAAAGAACGAAATTATTTGCGTTCCTTAGATAAAATATTGTTTTTATTGGAAGAATATCACTCCTGCCGTCTTAACATTTCCTCCAATTATAATTTTTTTCAAAATGATTTATTTCTCGCTAGGGTTAACTTTTTAAAAGGAACTTTTTGGACAAAACTACTAAACTTATGGTAATGTATTGGTATAATACACAAAAAACCTTAATTTGCTCCAATTAGTCGATTTAAGGCATCTTAAAATAATTTTTCTCAAAACGATTTATTTCTCGTTAGGGTTAATTTTTTTAAAGGAACTTTTTGGACAAAACTACTAAACTTATGGTAGTGTATTGGTATAATACACAAAAAACCTTAATTTGCTCCAATTAGTCGATTTAAGGCATCTTAAAATAATTTTTCCCAAAACGATTTATTTCTCGTTAGGGTTAATTTTTTTAAAGGAACTTTTTGGACAAAACTACTAAACTTATGGTAATGTATTGGTATAATACACAAAAAACCTTAATTTGCTCCAATTAGTCGATTTAAGGCATCTTAAAATAATTTTTCTCAAAACGATTTATTTCTCGTTAGGGTTAATTTTTTTAAAGGAACTTTTTGGACAAAACTACTAAACTTATGGTAATGTATTGATAAAATACACAAAAAACCTTAATTTGCTCCAATTAGTCGATTTAAGGCATCTTAAAATAATTTTTCTCAAAACGATTTATTTCTCGTTAGGGTTAATTTTTTTAAAGGAACTTTTTGGACAAAACTACTAAACTTATGGTAATGTATTGGTAAAATACACAAAAAACCATAATTTGCTCCAATTAGTCGATTTAAGGCATCTTAAAATAATTTTTCTCAAAACGATTTATTTCTCGTTAGGGTTAATTTTTTTAAAGGAACTTTTTGGACAAAACTACTAAACTTATGGTAATGTATTGGTAAAATACACAAAAAACCTTAATTTGCTCCAATTAGTCGATTTAAGGCATCTTAAAATAATTTTTCTCAAAACGATTTATTTCTCGTTAGGGTTAATTTTTTTAAAGGAACTTTTTGGACAAAACTACTAAACTTATGGTAATGTATTGGTATAATACACAAAAAACCTTAATTTGCTCCAATTAGTCGATTTAAGGCATCTTAAAATAATTTTTCTCAAAACGATTTATTTCTCGTTAGGGTTAATTTTTTTAAAGGAACTTTTTGGACAAAACTACTAAACTTATGGTAATGTATTGATAAAATACACAAAAAACCTTAATTTGCTACAATTAGTCGATTTAAGGCATCTTAAAATAATTTTTCTCAAAACGATTTATTTCTCGTTAGGGTTAATTTTTTTAAAGGAACTTTTTGGACAAAACTACTAAACTTATTGTACTGTAATGGTATAATACGAAAAAAACCTTAATTTCCTCCAATTAGTCGATTTAAGCATCTTAAAATAATTTTTTTCAAAATGATTTATTTCTCGTTAGGGTTAATTTTTTTAAACGAACTTTTTGGACAAAACTAGTAAACTTATTGCGCTGTCTTGAGTTTATACAAAAAAATCACACATTTTATTCATTTAGTTGCTTTTATTACCGTAGAGACCTTCAACCCTCTTTCTCACTAAGGTATTTCGTCGGCTCGGCTATTGGCTCAATCTTTTCTCCAGGCACATAGCTCTCATCTCTCTGGACGTTAGTAAGACAAGGCTCCGCGATAAAATCTTCCATACTATCATTGCCGGCATCAATGACTAGTATCCGATCTTCCAGTCGTCATTTGACAGTGGACTGGGCATTCTTCCACATCATCATTGTTGTTATGCGCCAGGATCTTTTTCTAAGATAAAAGATGCCAAAACTTTTCTCGTTAAAAATCGTATGTACCGTCACAGACTCACTAGGCGTATGATCTTAGCGCCACAGTGTTTGCGGTATATCCTTCAGCGGTTGTGTCACAAATCAAAAAATGTAAATTTTCCTCGAAAATTATTCTAAGTCCACTCGTATAATGGAAATATATCGCTAACTTCTTTCACTAGCAATATTTTTTAACGGTTCCCACAGGAGAATTTTCCAGAATGGTCTCCTGAATATTTCTTATACAGGACTTTTTGGTAGTGGAACGTCCGGTTCCGAGTTATGGGACAAAAATGTTTTCTCGTTGAAATTTTTCTAAGTCCACTCGACTGTCTTTCATTAGCGTCGGAAAATGAAAATTCTTGCGTGGAGCTGTTAGGCACTAAAGTGGACTGGGCATTCTCCTACATCATCTTAGCGCCATAGCGTTTGCGGTATATCTTTCAGCGGTTTTGAGGTATCCAATTATCCCAAAACTATATTTTTGGCGACCCGAAGGCCTGCGAACAGACTAAAGAACGAAATTATTTGCGTTCCTTAGATAAAATATTGTTTTTATCGGAAGAATATCACTCCTGCCGTCTTAACATTTCCTCCAATTATAATTTTTTTCAAAATGATTTATTTCTCGCTAGGGTTAACTTTTTAAAAGGAACTTTTTGGACAAAACTACTAAACTTATGGTAATGTATTGGTATAATACACAAAAAACCTTAATTTGCTTCAATTAGTCGATTTAAGGCATCTTAAAATAATTTTTCTCAAAACGATTTATTTCTCGTTAGGGTTAATTTTTTTAAAGGAACTTTTTGGACAAAACTACTAAACTTATGGTAGTGTATTGGTATAATACACAAAAAACCTTAATTTGCTCCAATTAGTCGATTTAAGGCATCTTAAAATAATTTTTCCCAAAACGATTTATTTCTCGTTAGGGTTAATTTTTTTAAAGGAACTTTTTGGACAAAACTACTAAACTTATGGTAATGTATTGGTATAATACACAAAAAACCTTAATTTGCTCCAATTAGTCGATTTAAGGCATCTTAAAATAATTTTTCTCAAAGCGATTTATTTCTCGTTAGGGTTAATTTTTTTAAAGGAACTTTTTGGACAAAACTACTAAACTTATGGTAGTGTATTGGTATAATACACAAAAAACCTTAATTTGCTCCAATTAGTCGATTTAAGGCATCTTAAAATAATTTTTCTCAAAACGATTTATTTCTCGTTAGGGTTAATTTTTTTAAAGGAACTTTTTGGACAAAACTACTAAACTTATTGTACTGTAATGGTATAATACGAAAAAAACCTTAATTTCCTCCAATTAGTCGATTTAAGCATCTTAAAATAATTTTTTTCAAAATGATTTATTTCTCGTTAGGGTTAATTTTTTTAAACGAACTTTTTGGACAAAACTACTAAACTTATGGTAATGTATTGGTAAAATACACAAAAAACCTTAATTTGCTCCAATTAGTCGATTTAAGGCATCTTAAAATAATTTTTCTCAAAACGATTTATTTCTCGTTAGGGTTAATTTTTTTAAAGGAACTTTTTGGACAAAACTACTAAACTTATGGTAATGTATTGGTATAATACACAAAAAACCTTAATTTGCTCCAATTAGTCGATTTAAGGCATCTTAAAATAATTTTTCTCAAAACGATTTATTTCTCGTTAGGGTTAATTTTTTTAAAGGAACTTTTTGGACAAAACTACTAAACTTATGGTAATGTATTGGTATAATACACAAAAAACCTTAATTTGCTCCAATTAGTCGATTTAAGGCATCTTAAAATAATTTTTCTCAAAACGATTTATTTCTCGTTAGGGTTAATTTTTTTAAAGGAACTTTTTGGACAAAACTACTAAACTTATGGTAATGTATTGGTATAATACACAAAAAACCTTAATTTGCTCCAATTAGTCGATTTAAGGCATCTTAAAATAATTTTTCTCAAAACGATTTATTTCTCGTTAGGGTTAATTTTTTTAAAGGAACTTTTTGGACAAAACTACTAAACTTATGGTAATGTATTGGTAAAATACACAAAAAACCTTAATTTGCTCCAATTAGTCGATTTAAGGCATCTTAAAATAATTTTTCTCAAAACGATTTATTTCTCGTTAGGGTTAATTTTTTTAAAGGAACTTTTTGGACAAAACTACTAAACTTATGGTAATGTATTGGTATAATACACAAAAAACCTTAATTTGCTCCAATTAGTCGATTTAAGGCATCTTAAAATAATTTTTCTAAAAACGATTTATTTCTCGTTAGGGTTAATTTTTTTAAAGGAACTTTTTGGACAAAACTACTAAACTTATTGTACTGTAATGGTATAATACGAAAAAAACCTTAATTTCCTCCAATTAGTCGATTTAAGCATCTTAAAATAATTTTTTTCAAAATGATTTATATCTCGTTAGGGTTAATTTTTTTAAACGAACTTTTTGGACAAAACTAGTAAACTTATTGCGCTGTCTTGAGTTTATACAAAAAAATCACACATTTTATTCATTTAGTTGCTTTTATTACCGTAGAGACCTTCAACCCTCTTTCTCACTAAGGTATTTCGTCGGCTCGGCTATTGGCTCAATCTTTTCTCCAGGCACATAGCTCTCATCTCTCTGGACGTTAGTAAGACAAGGCTCCGCGATAAAATCTTCCATACTATCATTGCCGGCATCAATGACTAGTATCCGATCTTCCAGTCGTCATTTGACAGTGGACTGGGCATTCTTCCACATCATCATTGTTGTTATGCGCCAGGATCTTTTTCTAAGATAAAAGATGCCAAAACTTTTCTCGTTAAAAATCGTATGTACCGTCACAGACTCACTAGGCGTATGATCTTAGCGCCACAGTGTTTGCGGTATATCCTTCAGCGGTTGTGTCACAAATCAAAAAATGTAAATTTTCCTCGAAAATTATTCTAAGTCCACTCGTATAATGGAAATATATCGCTAACTTCTTTCACTAGCAATATTTTTTAACGGTTCCCACAGGAGAATTGTCCAGAATGGTCTCCTGAATATTTCTTATACAGGACTTTTTGGTAGTGGAACGTCCGGTTCCGAGTTATGGGACAAAAATGTTTTCTCGTTGAAATTTTTCTAAGTCCACTCGACTGTCTTTCACTAGCGTCGGAAAATGAAAATTCTTGCGTGGAGCGGTTAGGCACTAAAGTGGACTGGGCATTCTCCTACATCATCTTAGCGCCATAGCGTTTGCGGTATATCTTTCAGCGGTTTTGAGGTATCCAATTATCCCAAAACTATATTTTTGGCGGCCCGAAGGCCTGCGAACAGACTAAAGAACGAAATTATTTGCGTTCCTAAGATAAAATATTGTTTTTATCGGAAGAATATCACTCCTGCCGTCTTAACATTTCCTCCAATTATAATTTTTTTCAAAATGATTTATTTCTCGCTAGGGTTAACTTTTTAAAAGGAACTTTTTGGACAAAACTACTAAACTTATTGTAGTGTATTGGTATAATACACAAAAAACCTTAATTTGCTCCAATTAGTCGATTTAGGGCATCTTAAAATAATTTTTCCCAAAACGATTTATTTCTCGTTAGGGTTAATTTTTTTAAAGGAACTTTTTGGACAAAACTACTAAACTTATGGTAATGTATTGGTATAATACACAAAAAACCTTAATTTGCTCCAATTAGTCGATTTAAGGCATCTTAAAATAATTTTTCTCAAAACGATTTATTTCTCGTTAGGGTTAATTTTTTTAAAGGAACTTTTTGGACAAAACTACTAAACTTATGGTAATGTATTGGTAAAATACACAAAAAACCTTAATTTGCTCCAATTAGTCGATTTAAGGCATCTTAAAATAATTTTTCTCAAAACGATTTATTTCTCGTTAGGGTTAATTTTTTTAAAGGAACTTTTTGGACAAAACTACTAAACTTATGGTAATGTATTGGTATAATACACAAAAAACCCTAATTTGCTCCAATTAGTCGATTTAAGGCATCTTAAAATAATTTTTCTCAAAACGATTTATTTCTCGTTAGGGTTAATTTTTTTAAAGGAACTTTTTGGACAAAACTACTAAACTTATTGTAATGTATTGGTATAATACACAAAAAACCTTAATTTGCTCCAATTAGTCGATTTAAGCATCTTAAAATAATTTTTTTCGAAATGATTTATTTCTCGTTTGGGTTAATTTTTTTAAACGAACTTTTTGGACAAAACTAGTAAACCTATTGGGCTGTCTTGAGTTTATACAAAAAAATCACAAATTTCATTCATTTAGTTGCTTTAAAGGGACATAAAATAACTTTTTTTAAATTATTTATTTACTAGCTAGGCTTATGTTTTTTAAATGAACTTTTAGGACAAAACTACTAAACTTATTGTACTGTAATGGTATAATACGAAAAAAACCTTAATTTCCTCCAATTAGTCGATTTAAGCATCTTAAAATAATTTTTTTCAAAATGATTTATTTCTCGTTAGGGTTAATTTTTTTAAACGAACTTTTTGGACAAAACTAGTAAACGTATTGCGCTGTCTTGAGTTTATACAAAAAAATCACACATTTTATTCATTTAGTTGCTTTTATTACCGTAGAGACCTTCAACCCTCTTTCTCACTAAGGTATTTGGTCGGCTCGGCTATTGGCTCAATCTTTTCTCCAGGCACATAGCTCTCATCTCTCTGGACTTTAGTAAGACAAGGCTCCGCGATAAAATCTTCCATACTATCATTGCCGGCATCAATGACTAGTATCCGATCTTCCAGTCGTCATTTGACAGTGGACTGGGCATTCTTCCACATCATCATTGTTGTTATGCGCCAGGATCTTTTTCTAAGATAAAAGATGCCAAAACTTTTCTCGTTAAAAATCGTATGTACCGTCACAGACTCACTAGGCGTATGATCTTAGCGCCACAGTGTTTGCGGTATATCCTTCAGCGGTTGTGTCACAAATCAAAAAATGTAAATTTTCCTCGAAAATTATTCCAAGTCCACTCGTATAATGGAAATATATCGCTAACTTCTTTCACTAGCAATATTTTTTAACGGTTCCCACAGGAGAATTGTCCAGAATGGTCTCCTGAATATTTCTTAGACAGGACTTTTTGGTAGTGGAACGTCCGGTTCCGAGTTATGGGACAAAAATGTTTTCTCGTTGAAATTTTTCTAAGTCCACTCGACTGTCTTTCACTAGCGTCGGAAAATGAAAATTCTTGCGTGGAGCGGTTAGGCACTAAAGTGGACTGGGCATTCTCCTACATCATCTCAGCGCCATAGCGTTTGCGGTAGATCTTTCAGCGGTTTTGAGGTATCCAATTATCCCAAAACTATATTTTTGGCGGCCCGAAGGCCTGCGAACAGACTAAAGAACGAAATTATTTGCGTTCCTAAGATAAAATATTGTTTTTATCGGAAGAATATCACTCCTGCCGTCTTAACATTTCCTCCAATTATAATTTTTTTCAAAATGATTTATTTCTCGCTAGGGTTAACTTTTTAAGAGGAACTTTTTGGACAAAACTACTAAACTTATTGTAGTGTATTGGTATAATACACAAGAAACCTTAATTTGCTCCAATTAGTCGATTTAAGGCATCTTAAAATAATTTTTCCCAAAACGATTTATTTCTCGTTAGGGTTAATTTTTTTAAAGGAACTTTTTGGACAAAACTACTAAACTTATGGTAATGTATTGGTATAATACACAAAAAACCTTAATTTGCTCCAATTAGTCGATTTAAGGCATCTTAAAATAATTTTTCTCAAAACGATTTATTTCTCGTTAGGGTTAATTTTTTTAAAGGAACTTTTTGGACAAAACTACTAAACTTATGGTAATGTATTGGTAAAATACACAAAAAACCTTAATTTGCTCCAATTAGTCGATTTAAGGCATCTTAAAATAATTTTTCTCAAAGCGATTTATTTCTCGTTAGGGTTAATTTTTTTAAAGGAACTTTTTGGACAAAACTACTAAACTTATGGTAATGTATTGGTAAAATACACAAAAAACCTTAATTTGCTCCAATTAGTCGATTTAAGGCATCTTAAAATAATTTTTCTCAAAACGATTTATTTCTCGTTAGGGTTAATTTTTTTAAAGGAACTTTTTGGAGAAAACTACTAAACTTATGGTAATGTATTGGTAAAATACACAAAAAACCTTAATTTGCTCCAATTAGTCGATTTAAGGCATCTTAAAATAATTTTTCTCAAAACGATTTATTTCTCGTTAGGGTTAATTTTTTTAAAGGAACTTTTTGGACAAAACTACTAAACTTATGGTAATGTATTGGTATAATACACAAAAAACCTTAATTTGCTCCAATTAGTCGATTTAAGGCATCTTAAAATAATTTTTCTCAAAACGATTTATTTCTCGTTAGGGTTAATTTTTTTAAAGGAACTTTTTGGACAAAACTACTAAACTTATTGTACTGTAATGGTATAATACGAAAAAAACCTTAATTTCCTCCAATTAGTCGATTTAAGCATCTTAAAATAATTTTTTCAAAATGATTTATATCTCGTTAGGGTTAATTTTTTTAAACGAACTTTTTGGATAAAACTAGTAAACTTATTGCGCTGTCTTGAGTTTATACAAAAAAATCACACATTTTATTCATTTAGTTGCTTTTATTACCGTAGAGACCTTCAACCCTCTTTCTCACTAAGGTATTTCGTCGGCTCGGCTATTGGCTCAATCTTTTCTCCAGGCACATAGCTCTCATCTCTCTGGACGTTAGTAAGACAAGGCTCCGCGATAAAATCTTCCATACTATCATTGCCGGCATCAATGACTAGTATCCGATCTTCCAGTCGTCATTTGACAGTGGACTGGGCATTCTTCCACATCATCATTGTTGTTATGCGCCAGGATCTTTTTCTAAGATAAAAGATGCCAAAACTTTTCTCGTTAAAAATCGTATGTACCGTCACAGACTCACTAGGCGTATGATCTTAGCGCCACAGTGTTTGCGGTATATCCTTCAGCGGTTGTGTCACAAATCAAAAAATGTAAATTTTCCTCGAAAATTATTCCAAGTCCACTCGTATAATGGAAATATATCGCTAACTTCTTTCACTAGCAATATTTTTTAACGGTTCCCACAGGAGAATTGTCCAGAATGGTCTCCTGAATATTTCTTAGACAGGACTTTTTGGTAGTGGAACGTCCGGTTCCGAGTTATGGGACAAAAATGTTTTCTCGTTGAAATTTTTCTAAGTCCACTCGACTGTCTTTCACTAGCGTCGGAAAATGAAAATTCTTGCGTGGAGCGGTTAGGCACTAAAGTGGACTGGGCATTCTCCTACATCATCTCAGCGCCATAGCGTTTGCGGTAGATCTTTCAGCGGTTTTGAGGTATCCAATTATCCCAAAACTATATTTTTGGCGGCCCGAAGGCCTGCGAACAGACTAAAGAACGAAATTATTTGCGTTCCTAAGATAAAATATTGTTTTTATCGGAAGAATATCACTCCTGCCGTCTTAACATTTCCTCCAATTATAATTTTTTTCAAAATGATTTATTTCTCGCTAGGGTTAACTTTTTAAGAGGAACTTTTTGGACAAAACTACTAAACTTATTGTAGTGTATTGGTATAATACACAAGAAACCTTAATTTGCTCCAATTAGTCGATTTAAGGCATCTTAAAATAATTTTTCCCAAAACGATTTATTTCTCGTTAGGGTTAATTTTTTTAAAGGAACTTTTTGGACAAAACTACTAAACTTATGGTAATGTATTGGTATAATACACAAAAAACCTTAATTTGCTCCAATTAGTCGATTTAAGGCATCTTAAAATAATTTTTCTCAAAACGATTTATTTCTCGCTAGGGTTAACATTTTAAAAGGAACTTTTTGGACAAAACTACTAAACTTATTGTAGTGTATTGGTATAATACACAAAAAACCTTAATTTGCTCCAATTAGTCGATTTAAGGCATCTTAAAATAATTTTTCCCAAAACGATTTATTTCTCGTTAGGGTTAATTTTTTTAAAGGAACTTTTTGGACAAAACTACTAAACTTATGGTAATGTATTGGTATAATACACAAAAAACCTTAATTTGCTCCAATTAGTCGATTTAAGGCATCTTAAAATAATTTTTCTCAAAACGATTTATTTCTCGTTAGGGTTAATTTTTTTAAAGGAACTTTTTGGACAAAACTACTAAACTTATGGTAGTGTATTGGTATAATACATAAAAAACCTTAATTTGCTCCAATTAGTCGATTTAAGCATCTTAAAATAATTTTTTTCAAAATGATTTATTTCTCGTTAGGGTTAATTTTTTTAAACGAACTTTTTGGACAAAACTAGTAAACTTATTGCGCTGTCTTGAGTTTATACAAAAAAATCACACATTTTATTCATTTAGTTGCTTTTATTACCGTAGAGACCTTCAATCCTCTTTCTCACTAAGGTATTTCGTCGGCTCGGCTATTGGCTCAATCTTTTCTCCAGGCACATAGCTCTCATCTCTCTGGACGTTAGTAAGACAAGGCTCCGCGATAAAATCTTCCATACTATCATTGCCGGCATCAATGACTAGTATCCGATCTTCCAGTCGTCATTTGACAGTGGACTGGGCATTCTTCCACATCATCATTGTTGTTATGCGCCAGGATCTTTTTCTAAGATAAAAGATGCCAAAACTTTTCTCGTTAAAAATCGTATGTACCGTCACAGACTCACTAGGCGTATGATCTTAGCGCCACAGTGTTTGCGGTATATCCTTCAGCGGTTGTGTCACAAATCAAAAAATGTAAATTTTCCTCGAAAATTATTCCAAGTCCACTCGTATAATGGAAATATATCGCTAACTTCTTTCACTAGCAATATTTTTTAACGGTTCCCACAGGAGAATTGTCCAGAATGGTCTCCTGAATATTTCTTATACAGGACTTTTTGGTAGTGGAACGTCCGGTTCCGAGTTATGGGACAAAAATGTTTTCTCGTTGAAATTTTTCTAAGTCCACTCGACTGTCTTTCACTAGCGTCGGAAAATGAAAATTCTTGCGTGGAGCGGTTAGGCACTAAAGTGGACTGGGCATTCTCCTACATCATCTTAACGCCATAGCGTTTGCGGTATATCTTTCAGCGGTTTTGAGGTATCCAATTATCCCAAAACTATATTTTTGGCGGCCCGAAGGCCTGCGAACAGACTAAAGAACGAAATTATTTGCGTTCCTAAGATAAAATATTGTTTTTATCGGAAGAATATCACTCCTGCCGTCTTAACATTTCCTCCAATTATAATTTTTTTCAAAATGATTTATTTCTCGCTAGGGTTAACTTTTTAAAAGGAACTTTTTGGACAAAACTACTAAACTTATTGTAGTGTATTGGTATAATACACAAAAAACCTTAATTTGCTCCAATTAGTCGATTTAGGGCATCTTAAAATAATTTTTCCCAAAACGATTTATTTCTCATTAGGGTTAATTTTTTTAAAGGAACTTTTTGGACAAAACTACTAAACTTATGGTAATGTATTGGTATAATACACAAAAAACCTTAATTTGCTCCAATTAGTCGATTTAAGGCATCTTAAAATAATTTTTCTCAAAACGATTTATTTCTCGTTAGGGTTAATTTTTTTAAAGGAACTTTTTGGACAAAACTACTAAACTTATGGTAATGTATTGGTAAAATACACAAAAAACCTTAATTTGCTCCAATTAGTCGATTTAAGGCATCTTAAAATAATTTTTCTCAAAACGATTTATTTCTCGTTAGGGTTAATTTTTTTAAAGGAACTTTTTGGACAAAACTACTAAACTTATTGTAATGTATTGGTATAATACACAAAAAACCTTAATTTGCTCCAATTAGTCGATTTAAGCATCTTAAAATAATTTTTTTCGAAATGATTTATTTCTCGTTTGGGTTAATTTTTTTAAACGAACTTTTTGGACAAAACTAGTAAACCTATTGGGCTGTCTTGAGTTTATACAAAAAAATCACAAATTTCATTCATTTAGTTGCTTTAAAGGGACATAAAATAACTTTTTTTAAATTATTTATTTACTAGCTAGGCTTATGTTTTTTAAATGAACTTTTAGGACAAAACTACTAAACTTATTGTACTGTAATGGTATAATACGAAAAAAACCTTAATTTCCTCCAATTAGTCGATTTAAGCATCTTAAAATAATTTTTTTCAAAATGATTTATTTCTCGTTAGGGTTAATTTTTTTAAACGAACTTTTTGGACAAAACTAGTAAACGTATTGCGCTGTCTTGAGTTTATACAAAAAAATCACACATTTTATTCATTTAGTTGCTTTTATTACCGTAGAGACCTTCAACCCTCTTTCTCACTAAGGTATTTGGTCGGCTCGGCTATTGGCTCAATCTTTTCTCCAGGCACATAGCTCTCATCTCTCTGGACTTTAGTAAGACAAGGCTCCGCGATAAAATCTTCCATACTATCATTGCCGGCATCAATGACTAGTATCCGATCTTCCAGTCGTCATTTGACAGTGGACTGGGCATTCTTCCACATCATCATTGTTGTTATGCGCCAGGATCTTTTTCTAAGATAAAAGATGCCAAAACTTTTCTCGTTAAAAATCGTATGTACCGTCACAGACTCACTAGGCGTATGATCTTAGCGCCACAGTGTTTGCGGTATATCCTTCAGCGGTTGTGTCACAAATCAAAAAATGTAAATTTTCCTCGAAAATTATTCCAAGTCCACTCGTATAATGGAAATATATCGCTAACTTCTTTCACTAGCAATATTTTTTAACGGTTCCCACAGGAGAATTGTCCAGAATGGTCTCCTGAATATTTCTTAGACAGGACTTTTTGGTAGTGGAACGTCCGGTTCCGAGTTATGGGACAAAAATATTTTCTCGTTGAAATTTTTCTAAGTCCACTCGACTGTCTTTCACTAGCGTCGGAAAATGAAAATTCTTGCGTGGAGCGGTTAGGCACTAAAGTGGACTGGGCATTCTCCTACATCATCTCAGCGCCATAGCGTTTGCGGTAGATCTTTCAGCGGTTTTGAGGTATCCAATTATCCCAAAACTATATTTTTGGCGGCCCGAAGGCCTGCGAACAGACTAAAGAACGAAATTATTTGCGTTCCTAAGATAAAATATTGTTTTTATCGGAAGAATATCACTCCTGCCGTCTTAACATTTCCTCCAATTATAATTTTTTTCAAAATGATTTATTTCTCGCTAGGGTTAACTTTTTAAGAGGAACTTTTTGGACAAAACTACTAAACTTATTGTAGTGTATTGGTATAATACACAAGAAACCTTAATTTGCTCCAATTAGTCGATTTAAGGCATCTTAAAATAATTTTTCCCAAAACGATTTATTTCTCGTTAGGGTTAATTTTTTTAAAGGAACTTTTTGGACAAAACTACTAAACTTATGGTAATGTATTGGTATAATACACAAAAAACCTTAATTTGCTCCAATTAGTCGATTTAAGGCATCTTAAAATAATTTTTCTCAAAACGATTTATTTCTCGTTAGGGTTAATTTTTTTAAAGGAACTTTTTGGACAAAACTACTAAACTTATGGTAATGTATTGGTAAAATACACAAAAAACCTTAATTTGCTCCAATTAGTCGATTTAAGGCATCTTAAAATAATTTTTCTCAAAGCGATTTATTTCTCGTTAGGGTTAATTTTTTTAAAGGAACTTTTTGGACAAAACTACTAAACTTATGGTAATGTATTGGTAAAATACACAAAAAACCTTAATTTGCTCCAATTAGTCGATTTAAGGCATCTTAAAATAATTTTTCTCAAAACGATTTATTTCTCGTTAGGGTTAATTTTTTTAAAGGAACTTTTTGGACAAAACTACTAAACTTATGGTAATGTATTGGTATAATACACAAAAAACCTTAATTTGCTCCAATTAGTCGATTTAAGCATCTTAAAATAATTTTTTTCTAAATGATTTATTTCTCGTTAGGGTTAATTTTTTTAAACGAACTTTTTGGACAAAACTAGTAAACTTATTGCGCTGTCTTGAGTTTATACAAAAAAATCACACATTTTATTCATTTAGTTGCTTTTATTACCGTAGAGACCTTCAACCCTCTTTCTCACTAAGGTATTTCGTCGGCTCGGCTATTGGCTCAATCTTTTCTCCAGGCACATAGCTCTCATCTCTCTGGACGTTAGTAAGACAAGGCTCCGCGATAAAATCTTCCATACTATCATTGCCGGCATCAATGACTAGTATCCGATCTTCCAGTCGTCATTTGACAGTGGACTGGGCATTCTTCCACATCATCATTGTTGTTATGCGCCAGGATCTTTTTCTAAGATAAAAGATGCCAAAACTTTTCTCGTTAAAAATCGTATGTACCGTCACAGACTCACTAGGCGTATGATCTTAGCGCCACAGTATTTGCGGTATATCCTTCAGCGGTTGTGTCACAAATCAAAAAATGTAAATTTTCCTCGAAAATTATTCCAAGTCCACTCGTATAATGGAAATATATCGCTAACTTCTTTCACTAGCAATATTTTTTAACGGTTCCCACAGGAGAATTGTCCAGAATGGTCTCCTGAATATTTCTTATACAGGACTTTTTGGTAGTGGAACGTCCGGTTCCGAGTTATGGGACAAAAATGTTTTCTCGTTGAAATTTTTCTAAGTCCACTCGACTGTCTTTCACTAGCGTCGGAAAATGAAAATTCTTGCGTGGAGCTGTTAGGCACTAAAGTGGACTGGGAATTCTCCTACATCATCTTAGCGCCATAGCGTTTGCGGTATATCTTTCAGCGGTTTTGAGGTATCCAATTATCCCAAAACTATATTTTTGGCGACCCGAAGGCCTGCGAACAGACTAAAGAACGAAATTATTTGCGTTCCTTAGATAAAATATTGTTTTTATCGGAAGAATATCACTCCTGCCGTCTTAACATTTCCTCCAATTATAATTTTTTTCAAAATGATTTATTTCTCGCTAGGGTTAACTTTTTAAAAGGAACTTTTTGGACAAAACTACTAAACTTATGGTAGTGTATTGGTATAATACACAAAAAACCTTAATTTGCTCCAATTAGTCGATTTAAGGCATCTTAAAATAATTTTTCTCAAAACGATTTATTTCTCGTTAGGGTTAATTTTTTTAAAGGAACTTTTTGGACAAAACTACTAAACTTATGGTAATGTATTGGTAAAATACACAAAAAACCTTAATTTGCTCCAATTAGTCGATTTAAGGCATCTTAAAATAATTTTTCTCAAAACGATTTATTTCTCGTTAGGGTTAATTTTTTTAAAGGAACTTTTTGGACAAAACTACTAAACTTATGGTAATGTATTGGTAAAATACACAAAAAACCTTAATTTGCTCCAATTAGTCGATTAAAGGCATCTTAAAATAATTTTTCTCAAAACGATTTATTTCTCGTTAGGGTTAATTTTTTTAAAGGAACTTTTTGGACAAAACTACTAAACTTATGGTAATGTATTGGTATAATACACAGAAAACCTTAATTTGCTCCAATTAGTCGATTTAAGGCATCTTAAAATAATTTTTCTCAAAACGATTTATTTCTCGTTAGGGTTAATTTTTTTAAAGGAACTTTTTGGACAAAACTACTAAACTTATTGTACTGTAATGGTATAATACGAAAAAAACCTTAATTTCCTCCAATTAGTCGATTTAAGCATCTTAAAATAATTTTTTCAAAATGATTTATATCTCGTTAGGGTTAATTTTTTTAAACGAACTTTTTGGATAAAACTAGTAAACTTATGGTAATGTATTGGTATAATACACAAAAAACCTTAATTTGCTCCAATTAGTCGATTTAAGGCATCTTAAAATAATTTTTCTCAAAACGATTTATTTTGTCGTTAGGGTTAATTTTTTTAAAGGAACTTTTTGGACAAAACTACTAAACTTATGGTAATGTATTGGTAAAATACACAAAAAACCTTAATTTGCTCCAATTAGTCGATTTAAGGCATCTTAAAATAATTTTTCTCAAAACGATTTATTTCTCGTTAGGGTTAATTTTTTTAAAGGAACTTTTTGGACAAAACTACTAAACTTATGGTAATGTATTGGTATAATACACAAAAAACCTTAATTTGCTCCAATTAGTCGATTTAAGGCATCTTAAAATAATTTTTCTCAAAACGATTTATTTCTCGTTAGGGTTAATTTTTTTAAAGGAACTTTTTGGACAAAACTACTAAACTTATTGTAATGTATTGGTATAATACACAAAAAACCTTCATTTGCTCCAATTAGTCGATTTAAGCATCTTAAAATAATTTTTTTCGAAATGATTTATTTCTCGTTTGGGTTAATTTTTTTAAACGAACTTTTTTACAAAACTAGTAAACCTATTGGGCTGTCTTGAGTTTATACAAAAAAATAACAAATTTCATTCATTTAGTTGCTTTAAAGGGACATAAAATAACTTTTTCTTAATTATTTATTTACTAGCTAGGCTTATGTTTTTTAAATGAACTTTTAGGACAAAACTACTAAAATTATTGTACTGTAATGGTATAATACGAAAAAAACCTTAATTTCCTCCAATTAGTCGATTTAAGCATCTTAAAATAATTTTTTTCAAAATGATTTATTTCTCGTTAGGGTTAATTTTTTTAAACGAACTTTTTGGACAAAACTAGTAAACTTATTGCGCTGTCTTGAGTTTATACAAAAAAATCACACATTTTATTCATTTAGTTGCTTTTATTACCGTAGAGACCTTCAACCCTCTTTCTCACTAAGGTATTTCGTCGGCTCGGCTATTGGCTCAATCTTTTCTCCAGGCACATAGCTCTCATCTTTCTGGACGTTAGTAAGACAAGGCTCCGCAATAAAATCTTCCATACTATCATTGCCGGCATCAATGACTAGTATCCGATCTTCCAGTCGTCATTTGACAGTGGACTGGGCATTCTTCCACATCATCATTGTTGTTATGCGCCAGGATCTTTTTCTAAGATAAAAGATGCCAAAACTTTTCTCGTTAAAAATCGTATGTACCGTCACAGACTCACTAGGCGTATGATCTTAGCGCCACAGTGTTTGCGGTATATCCTTCAGCGGTTGTGTCACAAATCAAAAAATGTAAATTTTCCTCGAAAATTATTCTAAGTTCACTCGTATAATGGAAATATATCGCTAACTTCTTTCACTAGCAATATTTTTTAACGGTTCCCACAGGAGAATTGTCTAAAATGGTCTCCTGAATATTTCTTATACAGGACTTTTTGGTAGTGGAACGTCCGGTTCCGAGTTATGGGACAAAAATGTTTTCTCGTTGAAATTTTTCCAAGTCCACTCGACTGTCTTTCACTAGCGTCGGAAAATGAAAATTCTTGCGTGGAGCGGTTAGGCACTAAAGTGGACTGGGCATTCTCCTACATCATCTTAGCGCCATAGCGTTTGCGGTATATCTTTCAGCGGTTTTGAGGTATCCAATTATCCCAAAACTATATTTTTGGCGACCCGAAGGCCTGCGAACAGACTAAAGAACGAAATTATTTGCGTTCCTTAGATAAAATATTGTTTTTATCGGAAGAATATCACTCCTGCCGTCTTAACATTTCCTCCAATTATAATTTTTTTCAAAATGATTTATTTCTCGCTAGGGTTAACTTTTTAAAAGGAACTTTTTGGACAAAACTACTAAACTTATGGTAGTGTATTGGTATAATACACAAAAAACCTTAATTTGCTCCAATTAGTCGATTTAAGGCATCTTAAAATAATTTTTCTCAAAACGATTTATTTCTCGTTAGGGTTAATTTTTTTAAAGGAACTTTTTGGACAAAACTACTAAACTTATGGTAATGTATTGGTAAAATACACAAAAAACCTTAATTTGCTCCAATTAGTCGACTTAAGGCATCTTAAAATAATTTTTCTCAAAACGATTTATTTCTCGTTAGGGTTAATTTTTTTAAAGGAACTTTTTGGACAAAACTACTAAACTTATGGTAATGTATTGGTAAAATACACAAAAAACCTTAATTTGCTCCAATTAGTCGATTTAAGGCATCTTAAAATAATTTTTCTCAAAACGATTTATTTCTCGTTAGGGTTAATTTTTTTAAAGGAACTTTTTGGACAAAACTACTAAACTTATGGTAATGTATTGGTAAAATACACAAAAAACCTTAATTTGCTCCAATTAGTCGATTTAAGGCATCTTAAAATAATTTTTCTCAAAACGATTTATTTCTCGTTAGGGTTAATTTTTTTAAAGGAACTTTTTGGACAAAACTACTAAACTTATGGTAATGTATTGGTATAATACACAAAAAACCTTAATTTGCTCCAATTAGTCGATTTAAGGCATCTTAAAATAATTTTTCTCAAAACGATTTATTTCTCGTTAGGGTTAATTTTTTTAAAGGAACTTTTTGGACAAAACTACTAAACTTATTGTAATGTATTGGTATAATACACAAAAAACCTTCATTTGCTCCAATTAGTCGATTTAAGCATCTTAAAATAATTTTTTTCGAAATGATTTATTTCTCGTTTGGGTTAATTTTTTTAAACGAACTTTTTTACAAAACTAGTAAACCTATTGGGCTGTCTTGAGTTTATACAAAAAAATAACAAATTTCATTCATTTAGTTGCTTTAAAGGGACATAAAATAACTTTTTCTTAATTATTTATTTACTAGCTAGGCTTATGTTTTTTAAATGAACTTTTAGGACAAAACTACTAAAATTATTGTACTGTAATGGTATAATACGAAAAAAACCTTAATTTCCTCCAATTAGTCGATTTAAGCATCTTAAAATAATTTTTTTCAAAATGATTTATTTCTCGTTAGGGTTAATTTTTTTAAACGAACTTTTTGGACAAAACTAGTAAACTTATTGCGCTGTCTTGAGTTTATACAAAAAAATCACACATTTTATTCATTTAGTTGCTTTTATTACCGTAGAGACCTTCAACCCTCTTTCTCACTAAGGTATTTCGTCGGCTCGGCTATTGGCTCAATCTTTTCTCCAGGCACATAGCTCTCATCTTTCTGGACGTTAGTAAGACAAGGCTCCGCAATAAAATCTTCCATACTATCATTGCCGGCATCAATGACTAGTATCCGATCTTCCAGTCGTCATTTAACAGTGGACTGGGCATTCTTCCACATCATCATTGTTGTTATGCGCCAGGATCTTTTTCTAAGATAAAAGATGCCAAAACTTTTCTCGTTAAAAATCGTATGTACCGTCACAGACTCACTAGGCGTATGATCTTAGCGCCACAGTGTTTGCGGTATATCCTTCAGCGGTTGTGTCACAAATCAAAAAATGTAAATTTTCCTCGAAAATTATTCTAAGTTCACTCGTATAATGGAAATATATCGCTAACTTCTTTCACTAGCAATATTTTTTAACGGTTCCCACAGGAGAATTGTCTAAAATGGTCTCCTGAATATTTCTTATACAGGACTTTTTGGTAGTGGAACGTCCGGTTCCGAGTTATGGGACAAAAATGTTTTCTCGTTGAAATTTTTCCAAGTCCACTCGACTGTCTTTCACTAGCGTCGGAAAATGAAAATTCTTGCGTGGAGCGGTTAGGCACTAAAGTGGACTGGGCATTCTCCTACATCATCTTAGCGCCATAGCGTTTGCGGTATATCTTTCAGCGGTTTTGAGGTATCCAATTATCCCAAAACTATATTTTTGGCGGCCCGAAGGCCTGCGAACAGACTAAAGAACGAAATTATTTGCGTTCCTAAGATAAAATATTGTTTTTATCGGAAGAATATCACTCCTGCCGTCTTAACATTTCCTCCAATTATAATTTTTTTCAAAATGATTTATTTCTCGCTAGGGTTAACATTTTAAAAGGAACTTTTTGGACAAAACTACTAAACTTATTGTAGTGTATTGGTATAATACACAAAAAGCCTTAATTTGCTCCAATTAGTCGATTTAAGGCATCTTAAAATAATTTTTCCCAAAACGATTTATTTCTCGTTAGGGTTAATTTTTTTAAAGGAACTTTTTGGACAAAACTACTAAACTTATGGTAATGTATTGGTATAATACACAAAAAACCTTAATTTGCTCCAATTAGTCGATTTAAGGCATCTTAAAATAATTTTTCTCAAAACGATTTATTTCTCGTTAGGGTTAATTTTTTTAAAGGAACTTTTTGGACAAAACTACTAAACTTATGGTAGTGTATTGGTATAATACATAAAAAACCTTAATTTGCTCCAATTAGTCGATTTAAGCATCTTAAAATAATTTTTTTCAAAATGATTTATTTCTCGTTAGGGTTAATTTTTTTAAACGAACTTTTTGGACAAAACTAGTAAACTTATTGCGCTGTCTTGAGTTTATACAAAAAAATCACACATTTTATTCATTTAGTTGCTTTTATTACCGTAGAGACCTTCAATCCTCTTTCTCACTAAGGTATTTCGTCGGCTCGGCTATTGGCTCAATCTTTTCTCCAGGCACATAGCTCTCATCTCTCTGGACGTTAGTAAGACAAGGCTCCGCGATAAAATC
Organism: Polydrusus pterygomalis; assembly: GCA_963969555.1. Taxonomy (NCBI): domain Eukaryota; kingdom Metazoa; phylum Arthropoda; class Insecta; order Coleoptera; family Curculionidae; genus Polydrusus; species Polydrusus pterygomalis. The sequence goes on along the minus strand of OZ018381.1, from coordinate 1,916,869 downwards.
TTCCATACTATCATTGCCGGCATCAATGACTAGTATCCGATCTTCCAGTCGTCATTTGATCGTCATTTGACAGTGGACTGGGCATTCTTCCACATCATCATTGTTGTTATGCGCCAGGATCTTTTTCTAAGATAAAAGATGCCAAAACTTTTCTCGTTAAAAATCGTATGTACCGTCACAGACTCACTAGGCGTGTGATCTTAGCGCCACAGTGTTTGCGGTATATCCTTCAGCGGTTGTGTCACAAATCAAAAAATGTAAATTTTCCTCGAAAATTATTCTAAGTCCACTCGTATAATGGAAATATATCGCTAACTTCTTTCACTAGCAATATTTTTTAACGGTTCCCACAGGAGAATTGTCCAGAATGGTCTCCTGAATATTTCATATACAGGACTTTTTGGTAGTGGAACGTCCGGTTCCGAGTTATGGGACAAAAATGTTTTCTCGTTGAAATTTTTCTAAGTCCACTCGACTGTCTTTCACTAGCGTCGGAAAATGAAAATTCTTGCGTGGAGCTGTTAGGCACTAAAGTGGACTGGGAATTCTCCTACATCATCTTAGCGCCATAGCGTTTGCGGTATATCTTTCAGCGGTTTTGAGGTATCCAATTATCCCAAAACTATATTTTTGGCGACCCGAAGGCCTGCGAACAGACTAAAGAACGAAATTATTTGCGTTCCTTAGATAAAATATTGTTTTTATCGGAAGAATATCACTCCTGCCGTCTTAACATTTCCTCCAATTATAATTTTTTTCAAAATGATTTATTTCTCGCTAGGGTTAACTTTTTAAAAGGAACTTTTTGGACAAAACTACTAAACTTATGGTAGTGTATTGGTATAATACACAAAAAACCTTAATTTGCTCCAATTAGTCGATTTAAGGCATCTTAAAATAATTTTTCTCAAAACGATTTATTTCTCGTTAGGGTTAATTTTTTTAAAGGAACTTTTTGGACAAAACTACTAAACTTATGGTAATGTATTGGTAAAATACACAAAAAACCTTAATTTGCTCCAATTAGTCGACTTAAGGCATCTTAAAATAATTTTTCTCAAAACGATTTATTTCTCGTTAGGGTTAATTTTTTTAAAGGAACTTTTTGGACAAAACTACTAAACTTATGGTAATGTATTGGTAAAATACACAAAAAACCTTAATTTGCTCCAATTAGTCGATTTAAGGCATCTTAAAATAATTTTTCTCAAAACGATTTATTTCTCGTTAGGGTTAATTTTTTTAAAGGAACTTTTTGGACAAAACTACTAAACTTATGGTAATGTATTGGTAAAATACACAAAAAACCTTAATTTGCTCCAATTAGTCGATTTAAGGCATCTTAAAATAATTTTTCTCAAAACGATTTATTTCTCGTTAGGGTTAATTTTTTTAAAGGAACTTTTTGGACAAAACTACTAAACTTATGGTAATGTATTGGTATAATACACAAAAAACCTTAATTTGCTCCAATTAGTCGATTTAAGGCATCTTAAAATAATTTTTCTCAAAACGATTTATTTCTCGTTAGGGTTAATTTTTTTAAAGGAACTTTTTGGACAAAACAACTAAACTTATTGTAATGTATTGGTATAATACACAAAAAACCTTCATTTGCTCCAATTAGTCGATTTAAGCATCTTAAAATAATTTTTTTCGAAATGATTTATTTCTCGTTTGGGTTAATTTTTTTAAACGAACTTTTTTACAAAACTAGTAAACCTATTGGGCTGTCTTGAGTTTATACAAAAAAATAACAAATTTCATTCATTTAGTTGCTTTAAAGGGACATAAAATAACTTTTTCTTAATTATTTATTTACTAGCTAGGCTTATGTTTTTTAAATGAACTTTTAGGACAAAACTACTAAAATTATTGTACTGTAATGGTATAATACGAAAAAAACCTTAATTTCCTCCAATTAGTCGATTTAAGCATCTTAAAATAATTTTTTTCAAAATGATTTATTTCTCGTTAGGGTTAATTTTTTTAAACGAACTTTTTGGACAAAACTAGTAAACTTATTGCGCTGTCTTGAGTTTATACAAAAAAATCACACATTTTATTCATTTAGTTGCTTTTATTACCGTAGAGACCTTCAACCCTCTTTCTCACTAAGGTATTTCGTCGGCTCGGCTATTGGCTCAATCTTTTCTCCAGGCACATAGCTCTCATCTTTCTGGACGTTAGTAAGACAAGGCTCCGCAATAAAATCTTCCATACTATCATTGCCGGCATCAATGACTAGTATCCGATCTTCCAGTCGTCATTTGACAGTGGACTGGGCATTCTTCCACATCATCATTGTTGTTATGCGCCAGGATCTTTTTCTAAGATAAAAGATGCCAAAACTTTTCTCGTTAAAAATCGTATGTACCGTCACAGACTCACTAGGCGTATGATCTTAGCGCCACAGTGTTTGCGGTATATCCTTCAGCGGTTGTGTCACAAATCAAAAAATGTAAATTTTCCTCGAAAATTATTCTAAGTTCACTCGTATAATGGAAATATATCGCTAACTTCTTTCACTAGCAATATTTTTTAACGGTTCCCACAGGAGAATTGTCTAAAATGGTCTCCTGAATATTTCTTATACAGGACTTTTTGGTAGTGGAACGTCCGGTTCCGAGTTATGGGACAAAAATGTTTTCTCGTTGAAATTTTTCCAAGTCCACTCGACTGTCTTTCACTAGCGTCGGAAAATGAAAATTCTTGCGTGGAGCGGTTAGGCACTAAAGTGGACTGGGCATTCTCCTACATCATCTTAGCGCCATAGCGTTTGCGGTATATCTTTCAGCGGTTTTGAGGTATCCAATTATCCCAAAACTATATTTTTGGCGGCCCGAAGGCCTGCGAACAGACTAAAGAACGAAATTATTTGCGTTCCTAAGATAAAATATTGTTTTTATCGGAAGAATATCACTCCTGCCGTCTTAACATTTCCTCCAATTATAATTTTTTTCAAAATGATTTATTTCTCGCTAGGGTTAACATTTTAAAAGGAACTTTTTGGACAAAACTACTAAACTTATTGTAGTGTATTGGTATAATACACAAAAAACCTTAATTTGCTCCAATTAGTCGATTTAAGGCATCTTAAAATAATTTTTCCCAAAACGATTTATTTCTCGTTAGGGTTAATTTTTTTAAAGGAACTTTTTGGACAAAACTACTAAACTTATGGTAATGTATTGGTATAATACACAAAAAACCTTAATTTGCTCCAATTAGTCGATTTAAGGCATCTTAAAATAATTTTTCTCAAAACGATTTATTTCTCGTTAGGGTTAATTTTTTTAAAGGAACTTTTTGGACAAAACTACTAAACTTATGGTAGTGTATTGGTATAATACACAAAAAACCTTAATTTGCTCCAATTAGTCGATTTAAGCATCTTAAAATAATTTTTTTCAAAATGATTTATTTCTCGTTAGGGTTAATTTTTTTAAACGAACTTTTTGGACAAAACTAGTAAACTTATTGCGCTGTCTTGAGTTTATACAAAAAAATCACACATTTTATTCATTTAGTTGCTTTTATTACCGTAGAGACCTTCAATCCTCTTTCTCACTAAGGTATTTCGTCGGCTCGGCTATTGGCTCAATCTTTTCTCCAGGCACATAGCTCTCATCTCTCTGGACGTTAGTAAGACAAGGCTCCGCGATAAAATCTTCCATACTATCATTGCCGGCATCAATGACTAGTATCCGATCTTCCAGTCGTCATTTGACAGTGGACTGGGCATTCTTCCACATCATCATTGTTGTTATGCGCCAGGATCTTTTTCTAAGATAAAAGATGCCAAAACTTTTCTCGTTAAAAATCGTATGTACCGTCACAGACTCACTAGGCGTATGATCTTAGCGCCACAGTGTTTGCGGTATATCCTTCAGCGGTTGTGTCACAAATCAAAAAATGTAAATTTTCCTCGAAAATTATTCTAAGTCCACTCGTATAATGGAAATATATCGCTAACTTCTTTCACTAGCAATATTTTTTAACGGTTCCCACAGGAGAATTGTCCAGAATGGTCTCCTGAATATTTCATATACAGGACTTTTTGGTAGTGGAACGTCCGGTTCCGAGTTATGGGACAAAAATGTTTTCTCGTTGAAATTTTTCTAAGTCCACTCGACTGTCTTTCACTAGCGTCGGAAAATGAAAATTCTTGCGTGGAGCTGTTAGGCACTAAAGTGGACTGGGAATTCTCCTACATCATCTTAGCGCCATAGCGTTTGCGGTATATCTTTCAGCGGTTTTGAGGTATCCAATTATCCCAAAACTATATTTTTGGCGACCCGAAGGCCTGCGAACAGACTAAAGAACGAAATTATTTGCGTTCCTTAGATAAAATATTGTTTTTATCGGAAGAATATCACTCCTGCCGTCTTAACATTTCCTCCAATTATAATTTTTTTCAAAATGATTTATTTCTCGCTAGGGTTAACTTTTTAAAAGGAACTTTTTGGACAAAACTACTAAACTTATGGTAGTGTATTGGTATAATACACAAAAAACCTTAATTTGCTCCAATTAGTCGATTTAAGGCATCTTAAAATAATTTTTCTCAAAACGATTTATTTCTCGTTAGGGTTAATTTTTTTAAAGGAACTTTTTGGACAAAACTACTAAACTTATGGTAATGTATTGGTAAAATACACAAAAAACCTTAATTTGCTCCAATTAGTCGACTTAAGGCATCTTAAAATAATTTTTCTCAAAACGATTTATTTCTCGTTAGGGTTAATTTTTTTAAAGGAACTTTTTGGACAAAACTACTAAACTTATGGTAATGTATTGGTAAAATACACAAAAAACCTTAATTTGCTCCAATTAGTCGATTTAAGGCATCTTAAAATAATTTTTCTCAAAACGATTTATTTCTCGTTAGGGTTAATTTTTTCAAAGGAACTTTTTGGACAAAACTACTAAACTTATGGTAATGTATTGGTAAAATACACAAAAAACCTTAATTTGCTCCAATTAGTCGATTTAAGGCATCTTAAAATAATTTTTCTCAAAACGATTTATTTCTCGTTAGGGTTAATTTTTTTAAAGGAACTTTTTGGACAAAACTACTAAACTTATGGTAATGTATTGGTATAATACACAAAAAACCTTAATTTGCTCCAATTAGTCGATTTAAGGCATCTTAAAATAATTTTTCTCAAAACGATTTATTTCTCGTTAGGGTTAATTTTTTTAAAGGAACTTTTTGGACAAAACTACTAAACTTATTGTAATGTATTGGTATAATACACAAAAAACCTTCATTTGCTCCAATTAGTCGATTTAAGCATCTTAAAATAATTTTTTTCGAAATGATTTATTTCTCGTTTGGGTTAATTTTTTTAAACGAACTTTTTTACAAAACTAGTAAACCTATTGGGCTGTCTTGAGTTTATACAAAAAAATAACAAATTTCATTCATTTAGTTGCTTTAAAGGGACATAAAATAACTTTTTCTTAATTATTTATTTACTAGCTAGGCTTATGTTTTTTAAATGAACTTTTAGGACAAAACTACTAAAATTATTGTACTGTAATGGTATAATACGAAAAAAACCTTAATTTCCTCCAATTAGTCGATTTAAGCATCTTAAAATAATTTTTTTCAAAATGATTTATTTCTCGTTAGGGTTAATTTTTTTAAACGAACTTTTTGGACAAAACTAGTAAACTTATTGCGCTGTCTTGAGTTTATACAAAAAAATCACACATTTTATTCATTTAGTTGCTTTTATTACCGTAGAGACCTTCAACCCTCTTTCTCACTAAGGTATTTCGTCGGCTCGGCTATTGGCTCAATCTTTTCTCCAGGCACATAGCTCTCATCTTTCTGGACGTTAGTAAGACAAGGCTCCGCAATAAAATCTTCCATACTATCATTGCCGGCATCAATGACTAGTATCCGATCTTCCAGTCGTCATTTGACAGTGGACTGGGCATTCTTCCACATCATCATTGTTGTTATGCGCCAGGATCTTTTTCTAAGATAAAAGATGCCAAAACTTTTCTCGTTAAAAATCGTATGTACCGTCACAGACTCACTAGGCGTATGATCTTAGCGCCACAGTGTTTGCGGTATATCCTTCAGCGGTTGTGTCACAAATCAAAAAATGTAAATTTTCCTCGAAAATTATTCTAAGTTCACTCGTATAATGGAAATATATCGCTAACTTCTTTCACTAGCAATATTTTTTAACGGTTCCCACAGGAGAATTGTCTAAAATGGTCTCCTGAATATTTCTTATACAGGACTTTTTGGTAGTGGAACGTCCGGTTCCGAGTTATGGGACAAAAATGTTTTCTCGTTGAAATTTTTCCAAGTCCACTCGACTGTCTTTCACTAGCGTCGGAAAATGAAAATTCTTGCGTGGAGCGGTTAGGCACTAAAGTGGACTGGGCATTCTCCTACATCATCTTAGCGCCATAGCGTTTGCGGTATATCTTTCAGCGGTTTTGAGGTATCCAATTATCCCAAAACTATATTTTTGGCGGCCCGAAGGCCTGCGAACAGATTAAAGAACGAAATTATTTGCGTTCCTAAGATAAAATATTGTTTTTATCGGAAGAATATCACTCCTGCCGTCTTAACATTTCCTCCAATTATAATTTTTTTCAAAATGATTTATTTCTCGCTAGGGTTAACATTTTAAAAGGAACTTTTTGGACAAAACTACTAAACTTATTGTAGTGTATTGGTATAATACACAAAAAACCTTAATTTGCTCCAATTAGTCGATTTAAGGCATCTTAAAATAATTTTTCCCAAAACGATTTATTTCTCGTTAGGGTTAATTTTTTTAAAGGAACTTTTTGGACAAAACTACTAAACTTATGGTAATGTATTGGTATAATACACAAAAAACCTTAATTTGCTCCAATTAGTCGATTTAAGGCATCTTAAAATAATTTTTCTCAAAACGATTTATTTCTCGTTAGGGTTAATTTTTTTAAAGGAACTTTTTGGACAAAACTACTAAACTTATGGTAGTGTATTGGTATAATACACAAAAAACCTTAATTTGCTCCAATTAGTCGATTTAAGCATCTTAAAATAATTTTTTTCAAAATGATTTATTTCTCGTTAGGGTTAATTTTTTTAAACGAACTTTTTGGACAAAACTAGTAAACTTATTGCGCTGTCTTGAGTTTATACAAAAAAATCACACATTTTATTCATTTAGTTGCTTTTATTACCGTAGAGACCTTCAATCCTCTTTCTCACTAAGGTATTTCGTCGGCTCGGCTATTGGCTCAATCTTTTCTCCAGGCACATAGCTCTCATCTCTCTGGACGTTAGTAAGACAAGGCTCCGCGATAAAATCTTCCATACTATCATTGCCGGCATCAATAACTAGTATCCGATCTTCCAGTCGTCATTTGACAGTGGACTGGGCATTCTTCCACATCATCATTGTTGTTATGCGCCAGGATCTTTTTCTAAGATAAAAGATGCCAAAACTTTTCTCGTTAAAAATCGTATGTACCGTCACAGACTCACTAGGCGTATGATCTTAGCGCCACAGTGTTTGCGGTATATCCTTCAGCGGTTGTGTCACAAATCAAAAAATGTAAATTTTCCTCGAAAATTATTCTAAGTCCACTCGTATAATGGAAATATATCGCTAACTTCTTTCACTAGCAATATTTTTTAACGGTTCCCACAGGAGAATTGTCCAGAATGGTCTCCTGAATATTTCTTATACAGGACTTTTTGGTAGTGGAACGTCCGGTTCCGAGTTATGGGACAAAAATATTTTCTCGTTGAAATTTTTCTAAGTCCACTCGACTGTCTTTCACTAGCGTCGGAAAATGAAAATTCTTGCGTGGAGCTGTTAGGCACTAAAGTGGACTGGGAATTCTCCTACATCATCTTAGCGCCATAGCGTTTGCGGTATATCTTTCAGCGGTTTTGAGGTATCCAATTATCCCAAAACTATATTTTTGGCGACCCGAAGGCCTGCGAACAGACTAAAGAACGAAATTATTTGCGTTCCTTAGATAAAATATTGTTTTTATCGGAAGAATATCACTCCTGCCGTCTTAACATTTCCTCCAATTATAATTTTTTTCAAAATGATTTATTTCTCGCTAGGGTTAACTTTTTAAAAGGAACTTTTTGGACAAAACTACTAAACTTATGGTAGTGTATTGGTATAATACACAAAAAACCTTAATTTGCTCCAATTAGTCGATTTAAGGCATCTTAAAATAATTTTTCTCAAAACGATTTATTTCTCGTTAGGGTTCATTTTTTTAAAGGAACTTTTTGGACAAAACTACTAAACTTATGGTAATGTATTGGTAAAATACACAAAAAACCTTAATTTGCTCCAATTAGTCGATTTAAGGCATCTTAAAATAATTTTTCTCAAAACGATTTATTTCTCGTTAGGGTTAATTTTTTTAAAGGAACTTTTTGGACAAAACTACTAAACTTATGGTAATGTATTGGTAAAATACACAAAAAACCTTAATTTGCTCCAATTAGTCGATTTAAGGCATCTTAAAATAATTTTTCTCAAAACGATTTATTTCTCGTTAGGGTTAATTTTTTTAAAGGAACTTTTTGGACAAAACTACTAAACTTATGGTAATGTATTGGTATAATACACAAAAAACCTTAATTTGCTCCAATTAGTCGATTTAAGGCATCTTAAAATAATTTTTCTCAAAACGATTTATTTCTCGTTAGGGTTAATTTTTTTAAAGGAACTTTTTGGACAAAACTACTAAACTTATTGTAATGTATTGGTATAATACACAAAAAACCTTCATTTGCTCCAATTAGTCGATTTAAGCATCTTAAAATAATTTTTTTCGAAATGATTTATTTCTCGTTTGGGTTAATTTTTTTAAACGAACTTTTTGGACAAAACTAGTAAACCTATTGGGCTGTCTTGAGTTTATACAAAAAAATAACAAATTTCATTCATTTAGTTGCTTTAAAGGGACATAAAATAACTTTTTCTTAATTATTTATTTACTAGCTAGGCTTATGTTTTTTAAATGAACTTTTAGGACAAAACTACTAAACTTATTGTACTGTAATGGTATAATACGAAAAAAACCTTAATTTCCTCCAATTAGTCGATTTAAGCATCTTAAAATAATTTTTTTCAAAATGATTTATTTCTCGTTAGGGTTAATTTTTTTAAACGAACTTTTTGGACAAAACTAGTAAACTTATTGCGCTGTCTTGAGTTTATACAAAAAAATCACACATTTTATTCATTTAGTTGCTTTTATTACCGTAGAGACCTTCAACCCTCTTTCTCACTAAGGTATTTCGTCGGCTCGGCTATTGGCTCAATCTTTTCTCCAGGCACATAGCTCTCATCTTTCTGGACGTTAGTAAGACAAGGCTCCGCAATAAAATCTTCCATACTATCATTGCCGGCATCAATGACTAGTATCCGATCTTCCAGTCGTCATTTGACAGTGGACTGGGCATTCTTCCACATCATCATTGTTGTTATGCGCCAGGATCTTTTTCTAAGATAAAAGATGCCAAAACTTTTCTCGTTAAAAATCGTATGTACCGTCACAGACTCACTAGGCGTATGATCTTAGCGCCACAGTGTTTGCGGTATATCCTTCAGCGGTTGTGTCACAAATCAAAAAATGTAAATTTTCCTCGAAAATTATTCTAAGTTCACTCGTATAATGGAAATATATCGCTAACTTCTTTCACTAGCAATATTTTTTAACGGTTCCCACAGGAGAATTGTCTAGAATGGTCTCCTGAATATTTCTTATACAGGACTTTTTGGTAGTGGAACGTCCGGTTCCGAGTTATGGGACAAAAATGTTTTCTCGTTGAAATTTTTCCAAGTCCACTCGACTGTCTTTCACTAGCGTCGGAAAATGAAAATTCTTGCGTGGAGCGGTTAGGCACTAAAGTGGACTGGGCATTCTCCTACATCATCTTAGCGCCATAGCGTTTGCGGTATATCTTTCAGCGGTTTTGAGGTATCCAATTATCCCAAAACTATATTTTTGGCGGCCCGAAGGCCTGCGAACAGACTAAAGAACGAAATTATTTGCGTTCCTAAGATAAAATATTGTTTTTATCGGAAGAATATCACTCCTGCCGTCTTAACATTTCCTCCAATTATAATTTTTTTCAAAATGATTTATTTCTCGCTAGGGTTAACATTTTAAAAGGAACTTTTTGGACAAAACTACTAAACTTATTGTAGTGTATTGGTATAATACACAAAAAACCTTAATTTGCTCCAATTAGTCGATTTAAGGCATCTTAAAATAATTTTTCCCAAAACGATTTATTTCTCGTTAGGGTTAATTTTTTTAAAGGAACTTTTTGGACAAAACTACTAAACTTATGGTAATGTATTGGTATAATACACAAAAAACCTTAATTTGCTCCAATTAGTCGATTTAAGGCATCTTAAAATAATTTTTCTCAGAACGATTTATTTCTCGTTAGGGTTAATTTTTTTAAAGGAACTTTTTGGACAAAACTACTAAACTTATGGTAGTGTATTGGTATAATACATAAAAAACCTTAATTTGCTCCAATTAGTCGATTTAAGCATCTTAAAATAATTTTTTTCAAAATGATTTATTTCTCGTTAGGGTTAATTTTTTTAAACGAACTTTTTGGACAAAACTAGTAAACTTATTGCGCTGTCTTGAGTTTATACAAAAAAATCACACATTTTATTCATTTAGTTGCTTTTATTACCGTAGAGACCTTCAATCCTCTTTCTCACTAAGGTATTTCGTCGGCTCGGCTATTGGCTCAATCTTTTCTCCAGGCACATAGCTCTCATCTCTCTGGACGTTAGTAAGACAAGGCTCCGCGATAAAATCTTCCATACTATCATTGCCGGCATCAATGACTAGTATCCGATCTTCCAGTCGTCATTTGATCGTCATTTGACAGTGGACTGGGCATTCTTCCACATCATCATTGTTGTTATGCGCCAGGATCTTTTTCTAAGATAAAAGATGCCAAAACTTTTCTCGTTAAAAATCGTATGTACCGTCACAGACTCACTAGGCGTATGATCTTAGCGCCACAGTGTTTGCGGTATATCCTTCAGCGGTTGTGTCACAAATCAAAAAATGTAAATTTTCCTCGAAAATTATTCTAAGTCCACTCGTATAATGGAAATATATCGCTAACTTCTTTCACTAGCAATATTTTTTAACGGTTCCCACAGGAGAATTGTCCAGAATGGTCTCCTGAATATTTCATATACAGGACTTTTTGGTAGTGGAACGTCCGGTTCCGAGTTATGGGACAAAAATGTTTTCTCGTTGAAATTTTTCTAAGTCCACTCGACTGTCTTTCACTAGCGTCGGAAAATGAAAATTCTTGCGTGGAGCTGTTAGGCACTAAAGTGGACTGGGAATTCTCCTACATCATCTTAGCGCCATAGCGTTTGCGGTATATCTTTCAGCGGTTTTGAGGTATCCAATTATCCCAAAACTATATTTTTGGCGACCCGAAGGCCTGCGAACAGACTAAAGAACAAAATTATTTGCGTTCCTTAGATAAAATATTGTTTTTATCGGAAGAATATCACTCCTGCCGTCTTAACATTTCCTCCAATTATAATTTTTTTCAAAATGATTTATTTCTCGCTAGGGTTAACTTTTTAAAAGGAACTTTTTGGACAAAACTACTAAACTTATGGTAGTGTATTGGTATAATACACAAAAAACCTTAATTTGCTCCAATTAGTCGATTTAAGGCATCTTAAAATAATTTTTCTCAAAACGATTTATTTCTCGTTAGGGTTAATTTTTTTAAAGGAACTTTTTGGACAAAACTACTAAACTTATGGTAATGTATTGGTAAAATACACAAAAAACCTTAATTTGCTCCAATTAGTCGACTTAAGGCATCTTAAAATAATTTTTCTCAAAACGATTTATTTCTCGTTAGGGTTAATTTTTTTAAAGGAACTTTTTGGACAAAACTACTAAACTTATGGTAATGTATTGGTAAAATACACAAAAAACCTTAATTTGCTCCAATTAGTCGATTTAAGGCATCTTAAAATAATTTTTCTCAAAACGATTTATTTCTCGTTAGGGTTAATTTTTTTAAAGGAACTTTTTGGACAAAACTACTAAACTTATGGTAATGTATTGGTAAAATACACAAAAAACCTTAATTTGCTCCAATTAGTCGATTTAAGGCATCTTAAAATAATTTTTCTCAAAACGATTTATTTCTCGTTAGGGTTAATTTTTTTAAAGGAACTTTTTGGACAAAACTACTAAACTTATGGTAATGTATTGGTATAATACACAAAAAACCTTAATTTGCTCCAATTAGTCGATTTAAGGCATCTTAAAATAATTTTTCTCAAAACGATTTATTTCTCGTTAGGGTTAATTTTTTTAAAGGAACTTTTTGGACAAAACTACTAAACTTATGGTAGTGTATTGGTATAATACACAAAAAACCTTCATTTGCTCCAATTAGTCGATTTAAGCATCTTAAAATAATTTTTTTCGAAATGATTTATTTCTCGTTTGGGTTAATTTTTTTAAACGAACTTTTTTACAAAACTAGTAAACCTATTGGGCTGTCTTGAGTTTATACAAAAAAATAACAAATTTCATTCATTTAGTTGCTTTAAAGGGACATAAAATAACTTTTTCTTAATTATTTATTTACTAGCTAGGCTTATGTTTTTTAAATGAACTTTTAGGACAAAACTACTAAAATTATTGTACTGTAATGGTATAATACGAAAAAAACCTTAATTTCCTCCAATTAGTCGATTTAAGCATCTTAAAATAATTTTTTTCAAAATGATTTATTTCTCGTTAGGGTTAATTTTTTTAAACGAACTTTTTGGACAAAACTAGTAAACTTATTGCGCTGTCTTGAGTTTATACAAAAAAATCACACATTTTATTCATTTAGTTGCTTTTATTACCGTAGAGACCTTCAACCCTCTTTCTCACTAAGGTATTTCGTCGGCTCGGCTATTGGCTCAATCTTTTCTCCAGGCACATAGCTCTCATCTTTCTGGACGTTAGTAAGACAAGGCTCCGCAATAAAATCTTCCATACTATCATTGCCGGCATCAATGACTAGTATCCGATCTTCCAGTCGTCATTTGACAGTGGACTGGGCATTCTTCCACATCATCATTGTTGTTATGCGCCAGGATCTTTTTCTAAGATAAAAGATGCCAAAACTTTTCTCGTTAAAAATCGTATGTACCGTCACAGACTCACTAGGCGTATGATCTTAGCGCCACAGTGTTTGCGGTATATCCTTCAGCGGTTGTGTCACAAATCAAAAAATGTAAATTTTCCTCGAAAATTATTCTAAGTTCACTCGTATAATGGAAATATATCGCTAACTTCTTTCACTAGCAATATTTTTTAACGGTTCCCACAGGAGAATTGTCTAAAATGGTCTCCTGAATATTTCTTATACAGGACTTTTTGGTAGTGGAACGTCCGGTTCCGAGTTATGGGACAAAAATGTTTTCTCGTTGAAATTTTTCCAAGTCCACTCGACTGTCTTTCACTAGCGTCGGAAAATGAAAATTCTTGCGTGGAGCGGTTAGGCACTAAAGTGGACTGGGAATTCTCCTACATCATCTTAGCGCCATAGCGTTTGCGGTATATCTTTCAGCGGTTTTGAGGTATCCAATTATCCCAAAACTATATTTTTGGCGACCCGAAGGCCTGCGAACAGACTAAAGAACGAAATTATTTGCGTTCCTTAGATAAAATATTGTTTTTATCGGAAGAATATCACTCCTGCCGTCTTAACATTTCCTCCAATTATAATTTTTTTCAAAATGATTTATTTCTCGCTAGGGTTAACTTTTTAAAAGGAACTTTTTGGACAAAACTACTAAACTTATGGTAGTGTATTGGTATAATACACAAAAAACCTTAATTTGCTCCAATTAGTCGATTTAAGGCATCTTAAAATAATTTTTCTCAAAACGATTTATTTCTCGTTAGGGTTCATTTTTTTAAAGGAACTTTTTGGACAAAACTACTAAACTTATGGTAATGTATTGGTAAAATACACAAAAAACCTTAATTTGCTCCAATTAGTCGATTTAAGGCATCTTAAAATAATTTTTCTCAAAACGATTTATTTCTCGTTAGGGTTAATTTTTTTAAAGGAACTTTTTGGACAAAACTACTAAACTTATGGTAATGTATTGGTAAAATACACAAAAAACCTTAATTTGCTCCAATTAGTCGATTTAAGGCATCTTAAAATAATTTTTCTCAAAACGATTTATTTCTCGTTAGGGTTAATTTTTTTAAAGGAACTTTTTGGACAAAACTACTAAACTTATGGTAATGTATTGGTATAATACACAAAAAACCTTAATTTGCTCCAATTAGTCGATTTAAGGCATCTTAAAATAATTTTTCTCAAAACGATTTATTTCTCGTTAGGGTTAATTTTTTTAAAGGAACTTTTTGGACAAAACTACTAAACTTATTGTAATGTATTGGTATAATACACAAAAAACCTTCATTTGCTCCAATTAGTCGATTTAAGCATCTTAAAATAATTTTTTTCGAAATGATTTATTTCTCGTTTGGGTTAATTTTTTTAAACGAACTTTTTGGACAAAACTAGTAAACCTATTGGGCTGTCTTGAGTTTATACAAAAAAATAACAAATTTCATTCATTTAGTTGCTTTAAAGGGACATAAAATAACTTTTTCTTAATTATTTATTTACTAGCTAGGCTTATGTTTTTTAAATGAACTTTTAGGACAAAACTACTAAACTTATTGTACTGTAATGGTATAATACGAAAAAAACCTTAATTTCCTCCAATTAGTCGATTTAAGCATCTTAAAATAATTTTTTTCAAAATGATTTATTTCTCGTTAGGGTTAATTTTTTTAAACGAACTTTTTGGACAAAACTAGTAAACTTATTGCGCTGTCTTGAGTTTATACAAAAAAATCACACATTTTATTCATTTAGTTGCTTTTATTACCGTAGAGACCTTCAACCCTCTTTCTCACTAAGGTATTTCGTCGGCTCGGCTATTGGCTCAATCTTTTCTCCAGGCACATAGCTCTCATCTTTCTGGACGTTAGTAAGACAAGGCTCCGCAATAAAATCTTCCATACTATCATTGCCGGCATCAATGACTAGTATCCGATCTTCCAGTCGTCATTTGACAGTGGACTGGGCATTCTTCCACATCATCATTGTTGTTATGCGCCAGGATCTTTTTCTAAGATAAAAGATGCCAAAACTTTTCTCGTTAAAAATCGTATGTACCGTCACAGACTCACTAGGCGTATGATCTTAGCGCCACAGTGTTTGCGGTATATCCTTCAGCGGTTGTGTCACAAATCAAAAAATGTAAATTTTCCTCGAAAATTATTCTAAGTTCACTCGTATAATGGAAATATATCGCTAACTTCTTTCACTAGCAATATTTTTTAACGGTTCCCACAGGAGAATTGTCTAGAATGGTCTCCTGAATATTTCTTATACAGGACTTTTTGGTAGTGGAACGTCCGGTTCCGAGTTATGGGACAAAAATGTTTTCTCGTTGAAATTTTTCCAAGTCCACTCGACTGTCTTTCACTAGCGTCGGAAAATGAAAATTCTTGCGTGGAGCGGTTAGGCACTAAAGTGGACTGGGCATTCTCCTACATCATCTTAGCGCCATAGCGTTTGCGGTATATCTTTCAGCGGTTTTGAGGTATCCAATTATCCCAAAACTATATTTTTGGCGGCCCGAAGGCCTGCGAACAGACTAAAGAACGAAATTATTTGCGTTCCTAAGATAAAATATTGTTTTTATCGGAAGAATATCACTCCTGCCGTCTTAACATTTCCTCCAATTATAATTTTTTTCAAAATGATTTATTTCTCGCTAGGGTTAACATTTTAAAAGGAACTTTTTGGACAAAACTACTAAACTTATTGTAGTGTATTGGTATAATACACAAAAAACCTTAATTTGCTCCAATTAGTCGATTTAAGGCATCTTAAAATAATTTTTCCCAAAACGATTTATTTCTCGTTAGGGTTAATTTTTTTAAAGGAACTTTTTGGACAAAACTACTAAACTTATGGTAATGTATTGGTATAATACACAAAAAACCTTAATTTGCTCCAATTAGTCGATTTAAGGCATCTTAAAATAATTTTTCTCAGAACGATTTATTTCTCGTTAGGGTTAATTTTTTTAAAGGAACTTTTTGGACAAAACTACTAAACTTATGGTAGTGTATTGGTATAATACATAAAAAACCTTAATTTGCTCCAATTAGTCGATTTAAGCATCTTAAAATAATTTTTTTCAAAATGATTTATTTCTCGTTAGGGTTAATTTTTTTAAACGAACTTTTTGGACAAAACTAGTAAACTTATTGCGCTGTCTTGAGTTTATACAAAAAAATCACACATTTTATTCATTTAGTTGCTTTTATTACCGTAGAGACCTTCAATCCTCTTTCTCACTAAGGTATTTCGTCGGCTCGGCTATTGGCTCAATCTTTTCTCCAGGCACATAGCTCTCATCTCTCTGGACGTTAGTAAGACAAGGCTCCGCGATAAAATCTTCCATACTATCATTGCCGGCATCAATGACTAGTATCCGATCTTCCAGTCGTCATTTGATCGTCATTTGACAGTGGACTGGGCATTCTTCCACATCATCATTGTTGTTATGCGCCAGGATCTTTTTCTAAGATAAAAGATGCCAAAACTTTTCTCGTTAAAAATCGTATGTACCGTCACAGACTCACTAGGCGTATGATCTTAGCGCCACAGTGTTTGCGGTATATCCTTCAGCGGTTGTGTCACAAATCAAAAAATGTAAATTTTCCTCGAAAATTATTCTAAGTCCACTCGTATAATGGAAATATATCGCTAACTTCTTTCACTAGCAATATTTTTTAACGGTTCCCACAGGAGAATTGTCCAGAATGGTCTCCTGAATATTTCATATACAGGACTTTTTGGTAGTGGAACGTCCGGTTCCGAGTTATGGGACAAAAATGTTTTCTCGTTGAAATTTTTCTAAGTCCACTCGACTGTCTTTCACTAGCGTCGGAAAATGAAAATTCTTGCGTGGAGCTGTTAGGCACTAAAGTGGACTGGGAATTCTCCTACATCATCTTAGCGCCATAGCGTTTGCGGTATATCTTTCAGCGGTTTTGAGGTATCCAATTATCCCAAAACTATATTTTTGGCGACCCGAAGGCCTGCGAACAGACTAAAGAACGAAATTATTTGCGTTCCTTAGATAAAATATTGTTTTTATCGGAAGAATATCACTCCTGCCGTCTTAACATTTCCTCCAATTATAATTTTTTTCAAAATGATTTATTTCTCGCTAGGGTTAACTTTTTAAAAGGAACTTTTTGGACAAAACTACTAAACTTATGGTAGTGTATTGGTATAATACACAAAAAACCTTAATTTGCTCCAATTAGTCGATTTAAGGCATCTTAAAATAATTTTTCTCAAAACGATTTATTTCTCGTTAGGGTTAATTTTTTTAAAGGAACTTTTTGGACAAAACTACTAAACTTATGGTAATGTATTGGTAAAATACACAAAAAACCTTAATTTGCTCCAATTAGTCGACTTAAGGCATCTTAAAATAATTTTTCTCAAAACGATTTATTTCTCGTTAGGGTTAATTTTTTTAAAGGAACTTTTTGGACAAAACTACTAAACTTATGGTAATGTATTGGTAAAATACACAAAAAACCTTAATTTGCTCCAATTAGTCGATTTAAGGCATCTTAAAATAATTTTTCTCAAAACGATTTATTTCTCGTTAGGGTTAATTTTTTTAAAGGAACTTTTTGGACAAAACTACTAAACTTATGGTAATGTATTGGTAAAATACACAAAAAACCTTAATTTGCTCCAATTAGTCGATTTAAGGCATCTTAAAATAATTTTTCTCAAAACGATTTATTTCTCGTTAGGGTTAATTTTTTTAAAGGAACTTTTTGGACAAAACTACTAAACTTATGGTAATGTATTGGTATAATACACAAAAAACCTTAATTTGCTCCAATTAGTCGATTTAAGGCATCTTAAAATAATTTTTCTCAAAACGATTTATTTCTCGTTAGGGTTAATTTTTTTAAAGGAACTTTTTGGACAAAACTACTAAACTTATGGTAGTGTATTGGTATAATACACAAAAAACCTTCATTTGCTCCAATTAGTCGATTTAAGCATCTTAAAATAATTTTTTTCGAAATGATTTATTTCTCGTTTGGGTTAATTTTTTTAAACGAACTTTTTTACAAAACTAGTAAACCTATTGGGCTGTCTTGAGCTTATACAAAAAAATAACAAATTTCATTCATTTAGTTGCTTTAAAGGGACATAAAATAACTTTTTCTTAATTATTTATTTACTAGCTAGGCTTATGTTTTTTAAATGAACTTTTAGGACAAAACTACTAAAATTATTGTACTGTAATGGTATAATACGAAAAAAACCTTAATTTCCTCCAATTAGTCGATTTAAGCATCTTAAAATAATTTTTTTCAAAATGATTTATTTCTCGTTAGGGTTAATTTTTTTAAACGAACTTTTTGGACAAAACTAGTATACTTATTGCGCTGTCTTGAGTTTATACAAAAAAATCACACATTTTATTCATTTAGTTGCTTTTATTACCGTAGAGACCTTCAACCCTCTTTCTCACTAAGGTATTTCGTCGGCTCGGCTATTGGCTCAATCTTTTCTCCAGGCACATAGCTCTCATCTTTCTGGACGTTAGTAAGACAAGGCTCCGCAATAAAATCTTCCATACTATCATTGCCGGCATCAATGACTAGTATCCGATCTTCCAGTCGTCATTTGACAGTGGACTGGGCATTCTTCCACATCATCATTGTTGTTATGCGCCAGGATCTTTTTCTAAGATAAAAGATGCCAAAACTTTTCTCGTAAAAAATCGTATGTACCGTCACAGACTCACTAGGCGTATGATCTTAGCGCCACAGTGTTTGCGGTATATCCTTCAGCGGTTGTGTCACAAATCAAAAAATGTAAATTTTCCTCGAAAATTATTCTAAGTTCACTCGTATAATGGAAATATATCGCTAACTTCTTTCACTAGCAATATTTTTTAACGGTTCCCACAGGAGAATTGTCTAAAATGGTCTCCTGAATATTTCTTATACAGGACTTTTTGGTAGTGGAACGTCCGGTTCCGAGTTATGGGACAAAAATGTTTTCTCGTTGAAATTTTTCCAAGTCCACTCGACTGTCTTTCACTAGCGTCGGAAAATGAAAATTCTTGCGTGGAGCGGTTAGGCACTAAAGTGGACTGGGCATTCTCCTACATCATCTTAGCGCCATAGCGTTTGCGGTATATCTTTCAGCGGTTTTGAGGTATCCAATTATCCCAAAACTATATTTTTGGCGGCCCGAAGGCCTGCGAACAGACTAAAGAACGAAATTATTTGCGTTCCTAAGATAAAATATTGTTTTTATCGGAAGAATATCACTCCTGCCGTCTTAACATTTCCTCCAATTATAATTTTTTTCAAAATGATTTATTTCTCGCTAGGGTTAACATTTTAAAAGGAACTTTTTGGACAAAACTACTAAACTTATTGTAGTGTATTGGTATAATACACAAAAAACCTTAATTTGCTCCAATTAGTCGATTTAAGGCATCTTAAAATAATTTTTCCCAAAACGATTTATTTCTCGTTAGGGTTAATTTTTTTAAAGGAACTTTTTGGACAAAACTACTAAACTTATGGTAATGTATTGGTATAATACACAAAAAACCTTAATTTGCTCCAATTAGTCGATTTAAGGCATCTTAAAATAATTTTTCTCAAAACGATTTATTTCTCGTTAGGGTTAATTTTTTTAAAGGAACTTTTTGGACAAAACTACTAAACTTATGGTAGTGTATTGGTATAATACACAAAAAACCTTAATTTGCTCCAATTAGTCGATTTAAGCATCTTAAAATAATTTTTTTCAAAATGATTTATTTCTCGTTAGGGTTAATTTTTTTAAACGAACTTTTTGGACAAAACTAGTAAACTTATTGCGCTGTCTTGAGTTTATACAAAAAAATCACACATTTTATTCATTTAGTTGCTTTTATTACCGTAGAGACCTTCAATCCTCTTTCTCACTAAGGTATTTCGTCGGCTCGGCTATTGGCTCAATCTTTTCTCCAGGCACATAGCTCTCATCTCTCTGGACGTTAGTAAGACAAGGCTCCGCGATAAAATCTTCCATACTATCATTGCCGGCATCAATGACTAGTATCCGATCTTCCAGTCGTCATTTGACAGTGGACTGGGCATTCTTCCACATCATCATTGTTGTTATGCGCCAGGATCTTTTTCTAAGATAAAAGATGCCAAAACTTTTCTCGTTAAAAATCGTATGTACCGTCACAGACTCACTAGGCGTATGATCTTAGCGCCACAGTGTTTGCGGTATATCCTTCAGCGGTTGTGTCACAAATCAAAAAATGTAAATTTTCCTCGAAAATTATTCTAAGTCCACTCGTATAATGGAAATATATCGCTAACTTCTTTCACTAGCAATATTTTTTAACGGTTCCCACAGGAGAATTGTCCAGAATGGTCTCCTGAATATTTCTTATACAGGACTTTTTGGTAGTGGAACGTCCGGTTCCGAGTTATGGGACAAAAATGTTTTCTCGTTGAAATTTTTCTAAGTCCACTCGACTGTCTTTCACTAGCGTCGGAAAATGAAAATTCTTGCGTGGAGCTGTTAGGCACTAAAGTGGACTGGGAATTCTCCTACATCATCTTAGCGCCATAGCGTTTGCGGTATATCTTTCAGCGGTTTTGAGGTATCCAATTATCCCAAAACTATATTTTTGGCGACCCGAAGGCCTGCGAACAGACTAAAGAACGAAATTATTTGCGTTCCTTAGATAAAATATTGTTTTTATCGGAAGAATATCACTCCTGCCGTCTTAACATTTCCTCCAATTATAATTTTTTTCAAAATGATTTATTTCTCGCTAGGGTTAACTTTTTAAAAGGAACTTTTTGGACAAAACTACTAAACTTATGGTAGTGTATTGGTATAATACACAAAAAACCTTAATTTGCTCCAATTAGTCGATTTAAGGCATCTTAAAATAATTTTTCTCAAAACGATTTATTTCTCGTTAGGGTTAATTTTTTTAAAGGAACTTTTTGGACAAAACTACTAAACTTATGGTAATGTATTGGTAAAATACACAAAAAACCTTAATTTGCTCCAATTAGTCGATTTAAGGCATCTTAAAATAATTTTTCTCAAAACGATTTATTTCTCGTTAGGGTTAATTTTTTTAAAGGAACTTTTTGGACAAAACTACTAAACTTATGGTAATGTATTGGTAAAATACACAAAAAACCTTAATTTGCTCCAATTAGTCGATTTAAGGCATCTTAAAATAATTTTTCTCAAAACGATTTATTTCTCGTTAGGGTTAATTTTTTTAAAGGAACTTTTTGGACAAAACTACTAAACTTATGGTAATGTATTGGTAAAATACACAAAAAACCTTAATTTGCTCCAATTAGTCGATTTAAGGCATCTTAAAATAATTTTTCTCAAAACGATTTATTTCTCGTTAGGGTTAATTTTTTTAAAGGAACTTTTTGGACAAAACTACTAAACTTATGGTAATGTATTGGTATAATACACAAAAAACCTTAATTTGCTCCAATTAGTCGATTTAAGGCATCTTAAAATAATTTTTCTCAAAACGATTTATTTCTCGTTAGGGTTAATTTTTTTAAAGGAACTTTTTGGACAAAACTACTAAACTTATTGTAATGTATTGGTATAATACACAAAAAACCTTCATTTGCTCCAATTAGTCGATTTAAGCATCTTAAAATAATTTTTTTCGAAATGATTTATTTCTCGTTTGGGTTAATTTTTTTAAACGAACTTTTTGGACAAAACTAGTAAACCTATTGGGCTGTCTTGAGTTTATACAAAAAAATAACAAATTTCATTCATTTAGTTGCTTTAAAGGGACATAAAATAACTTTTTCTTAATTATTTATTTACTAGCTAGGCTTATGTTTTTTAAATGAACTTTTAGGACAAAACTACTAAACTTATTGTACTGTAATGGTATAATACGAAAAAAACCTTAATTTCCTCCAATTAGTCGATTTAAGCATCTTAAAATAATTTTTTTCAAAATGATTTATTTCTCGTTAGGGTTAATTTTTTTAAACGAACTTTTTGGACAAAACTAGTAAACTTATTGCGCTGTCTTGAGTTTATACAAAAAAATCACACATTTTATTCATTTAGTTGCTTTTATTACCGTAGAGACCTTCAACCCTCTTTCTCACTAAGGTATTTCGTCGGCTCGGCTATTGGCTCAATCTTTTCTCCAGGCACATAGCTCTCATCTTTCTGGACGTTAGTAAGACAAGGCTCCGCAATAAAATCTTCCATACTATCATTGCCGGCATCAATGACTAGTATCCGATCTTCCAGTCGTCATTTGACAGTGGACTGGGCATTCTTCCACATCATCATTGTTGTTATGCGCCAGGATCTTTTTCTAAGATAAAAGATGCCAAAACTTTTCTCGTTAAAAATCGTATGTACCGTCACAGACTCACTAGGCGTATGATCTTAGCGCCACAGTGTTTGCGGTATATCCTTCAGCGGTTGTGTCACAAATCAAAAAATGTAAATTTTCCTCGAAAATTATTCTAAGTTCACTCGTATAATGGAAATATATCGCTAACTTCTTTCACTAGCAATATTTTTTAACGGTTCCCACAGGAGAATTGTCTAGAATGGTCTCCTGAATATTTCTTATACAGGACTTTTTGGTAGTGGAACGTCCGGTTCCGAGTTATGGGACAAAAATGTTTTCTCGTTGAAATTTTTCCAAGTCCACTCGACTGTCTTTCACTAGCGTCGGAAAATGAAAATTCTTGCGTGGAGCGGTTAGGCACTAAAGTGGACTGGACATTCTCCTACATCATCTTAGCGCCATAGCGTTTGCGGTATATCTTTCAGCGGTTTTGAGGTATCCAATTATCCCAAAACTATATTTTTGGCGGCCCGAAGGCCTGCGAACAGACTAAAGAACGAAATTATTTGCGTTCCTAAGATAAAATATTGTTTTTATCGGAAGAATATCACTCCTGCCGTCTTAACATTTCCTCCAATTATAATTTTTTTCAAAATGATTTATTTCTCGCTAGGGTTAACATTTTAAAAGGAACTTTTTGGACAAAACTACTAAACTTATTGTAGTGTATTGGTATAATACACAAAAAACCTTAATTTGCTCCAATTAGTCGATTTAAGGCATCTTAAAATAATTTTTCCCAAAACGATTTATTTCTCGTTAGGGTTAATTTTTTTAAAGGAACTTTTTGGACAAAACTACTAAACTTATGGTAATGTATTGGTATAATACACAAAAAACCTTAATTTGCTCCAATTAGTCGATTTAAGGCATCTTAAAATAATTTTTCTCAAAACGATTTATTTCTCGTTAGGGTTAATTTTTTTAAAGGAACTTTTTGTACAAAACTACTAAACTTATGGTAGTGTATTGGTATAATACATAAAAAACCTTAATTTGCTCCAATTAGTCGATTTAAGCATCTTAAAATAATTTTTTTCAAAATTATTTATTTCTCGTTAGGGTTAATTTTTTTAAACGAACTTTTTGGACAAAACTAGTAAACTTATTGCGCTGTCTTGAGTTTATACAAAAAAATCACACATTTTATTCATTTAGTTGCTTTTATTACCGTAGAGACCTTCAATCCTCTTTCTCACTAAGGTATTTCGTCGGCTCGGCTATTGGCTCAATCTTTTCTCCAGGCACATAGCTCTCATCTCTCTGGACGTTAGTAAGACAAGGCTCCGCGATAAAATCTTCCATACTATCATTGCCGGCATCAATGACTAGTATCCGATCTTCCAGTCGTCATTTGACAGTGGACTGGGCATTCTTCCACATCATCATTGTTGTTATGCGCCAGGATCTTTTTCTAAGATAAAAGATGCCAAAACTTTTCTCGTTAAAAATCGTATGTACCGTCACAGACTCACTAGGCGTATGATCTTAGCGCCACAGTGTTTGCGGTATATCCTTCAGCGGTTGTGTCACAAATCAAAAAATGTAAATTTTCCTCGAAAATTATTCTAAGTCCACTCGTATAATGGAAATATATCGCTAACTTCTTTCACTAGCAATATTTTTTAACGGTTCCCACAGGAGAATTGTCCAGAATGGTCTCCTGAATATTTCTTATACAGGACTTTTTGGTAGTGGAACGTCCGGTTCCGAGTTATGGGACAAAAATGTTTTCTCGTTGAAATTTTTCTAAGTCCACTCGACTGTCTTTCACTAGCGTCGGAAAATGAAAATTCTTGCGTGGAGCTGTTAGGCACTAAAGTGGACTGGGAATTCTCCTACATCATCTTAGCGCCATAGCGTTTGCGGTATATCTTTCAGCGGTTTTGAGGTATCCAATTATCCCAAAACTATATTTTTGGCGACCCGAAGGCCTGCGAACAGACTAAAGAACGAAATTATTTGCGTTCCTTAGATAAAATATTGTTTTTATCGGAAGAATATCACTCCTGCCGTCTTAACATTTCCTCCAATTATAATTTTTTTCAAAATGATTTATTTCTCGCTAGGGTTAACTTTTTAAAAGGAACTTTTTGGACAAAACTACTAAACTTATGGTAGTGTATTGGTATAATACACAAAAAACCTTAATTTGCTCCAATTAGTCGATTTAAGGCATCTTAAAATAATTTTTCTCAAAACGATTTATTTCTCGTTAGGGTTAATTTTTTTAAAGGAACTTTTTGGACAAAACTACTAAACTTATGGTAATGTATTGGTAAAATACACAAAAAACCTTAATTTGCTCCAATTAGTCGATTTAAGGCATCTTAAAATAATTTTTCTCAAAACGATTTATTTCTCGTTAGGGTTAATTTTTTTAAAGGAACTTTTTGGACAAAACTACTAAACTTATGGTAATGTATTGGTAAAATACACAAAAAACCTTAATTTGCTCCAATTAGTCGATTTAAGGCATCTTAAAATAATTTTTCTCAAAACGATTTATTTCTCGTTAGGGTTAATTTTTTTAAAGGAACTTTTTGGACAAAACTACTAAACTTATGGTAATGTATTGGTAAAATACACAAAAAACCTTAATTTGCTCCAATTAGTCGATTTAAGGCATCTTAAAATAATTTTTCTCAAAACGATTTATTTCTCGTTAGGGTTAATTTTTTTAAAGGAACTTTTTGGACAAAACTACTAAACTTATGGTAATGTATTGGTATAATACACAAAAAACCTTAATTTGCTCCAATTAGTCGATTTAAGGCATCTTAAAATAATTTTTCTCAAAACGATTTATTTCTCGTTAGGGTTAATTTTTTTAAAGGAACTTTTTGGACAAAACTACTAAACTTATTGTAATGTATTGGTATAATACACAAAAAACCTTCATTTGCTCCAATTAGTCGATTTAAGCATCTTAAAATAATTTTTTTCGAAATGATTTATTTCTCGTTTGGGTTAATTTTTTTAAACGAACTTTTTGGACAAAACTAGTAAACCTATTGGGCTGTCTTGAGTTTATACAAAAAAATAACAAATTTCATTCATTTAGTTGCTTTAAAGGGACATAAAATAACTTTTTCTTAATTATTTATTTACTAGCTAGGCTTATGTTTTTTAAATGAACTTTTAGGACAAAACTACTAAACTTATTGTACTGTAATGGTATAATACGAAAAAAACCTTAATTTCCTCCAATTAGTCGATTTAAGCATCTTAAAATAATTTTTTTCAAAATGATTTATTTCTCGTTAGGGTTAATTTTTTTAAACGAACTTTTTGGACAAAACTAGTAAACTTATTGCGCTGTCTTGAGTTTATACAAAAAAATCACACATTTTATTCATTTAGTTGCTTTTATTACCGTAGAGACCTTCAACCCTCTTTCTCACTAAGGTATTTCGTCGGCTCGGCTATTGGCTCAATCTTTTCTCCAGGCACATAGCTCTCATCTTTCTGGACGTTAGTAAGACAAGGCTCCGCAATAAAATCTTCCATACTATCATTGCCGGCATCAATGACTAGTATCCGATCTTCCAGTCGTCATTTGACAGTGGACTGGGCATTCTTCCACATCATCATTGTTGTTATGCGCCAGGATCTTTTTCTAAGATAAAAGATGCCAAAACTTTTCTCGTTAAAAATCGTATGTACCGTCACAGACTCACTAGGCGTATGATCTTAGCGCCACAGTGTTTGCGGTATATCCTTCAGCGGTTGTGTCACAAATCAAAAAATGTAAATTTTCCTCGAAAATTATTCTAAGTTCACTCGTATAATGGAAATATATCGCTAACTTCTTTCACTAGCAATATTTTTTAACGGTTCCCACAGGAGAATTGTCTAGAATGGTCTCCTGAATATTTCTTATACAGGACTTTTTGGTAGTGGAACGTCCGGTTCCGAGTTATGGGACAAAAATGTTTTCTCGTTGAAATTTTTCCAAGTCCACTCGACTGTCTTTCACTAGCGTCGGAAAATGAAAATTCTTGCGTGGAGCGGTTAGGCACTAAAGTGGACTGGGCATTCTCCTACATCATCTTAGCGCCATAGCGTTTGCGGTATATCTTTCAGCGGTTTTCAGGTATCCAATTATCCCAAAACTATATTTTTGGCGGCCCGAAGGCCTGCGAACAGACTAAAGAACGAAATTATTTGCGTTCCTAAGATAAAATATTGTTTTTATCGGAAGAATATCACTCCTGCCGTCTTAACATTTCCTCCAATTATAATTTTTTTCAAAATGATTTATTTCTCGCTAGGGTTAACTTTTTAAAAGGAACTTTTTGGACAAAACTACTAAACTTATTGTAGTGTATTGGTATAATACACAAAAAACCTTAATTTGCTCCAATTAGTCGATTTAAGGCATCTTAAAATAATTTTTCTCAAAACGATTTATTTCTCGTTAGGGTTAATTTTTTTAAAGGAACTTTTTGGACAAAACTACTAAACTTATGGTAATGTATTGGTAAAATACACAAAAAACCTTAATTTGCTCCAATTAGTCGATTTAAGGCATCTTAAAATAATTTTTCTCAAAGCGATTTATTTCTCGTTAGGGTTAATTTTTTTAAAGGAACTTTTTGGACAAAACTACTAAACTTATGGTAATGTATTGGTAAAATACACAAAAAACCTTAATTTGCTCCAATTAGTCGATTTAAGGCATCTTAAAATAATTTTTCTCAAAACGATTTATTTCTCGTTAGGGTTAATTTTTTTAAAGGAACTTTTTGGACAAAACTACTAAACTTATGGTAATGTATTGGTATAATACACAAAAAACCTTAATTTGCTCCAATTAGTCGATTTAAGCATCTTAAAATAATTTTTTTCTAAATGATTTATTTCTCGTTTGGGTTAATTTTTTTAAACGAACTTTTTGGACAAAACTAGTAAACCTATTGGGCTGTCTTGAGGTTATACAAAAGAATAACAAATTTCATTCATTTAGTTGCTTTAAAGGGACATAAAATAACTTTTTCTTAATTATTTATTTACCAGCTAGGCTTATGTTTTTTAAATGAACTTTTAGGACAAAACTACTAAACTTATTGTACTGTAATTGTATAATACGAAAAAAACCTTAATTTCCTCCAATTAGTCGATTTAAGCATCTTAAAATAATTTTTTTCAAAATGATTTATTTTTCGTTAGGGTTAATTTTTTTAAACGAACTTTTTGGACAAAACTAGTAAACGTATTGCGCTGTCTTGAGTTTATACAAAAAAATCACACATTTTATTCATTTAGTTGCTTTTATTACCGTAGAGACCTTCAACCCTCTTTCTCACTAAGGTATTTGGTCGGCTCGGCTATTGGCTCAATCTTTTCTCCAGGCACATAGCTCTCATCTCTCTGGACTTTAGTAAGACAAGGCTCCGCGATAAAATCTTCCATACTATCATTGCCGGCATCAATGACTAGTATCCGATCTTCCAGTCGTCATTTGACAGTGGACTGGGCATTCTTCCACATCATCATTGTTGTTATGCGCCAGGATCTTTTTCTAAGATAAAAGATGCCAAAACTTTTCTCGTTAAAAATCGTATGTACCGTCACAGACTCACTAGGCGTATGATCTTAGCGCCACAGTGTTTGCGGTATATCCTTCAGCGGTTGTGTCACAAATCAAAAAATGTAAATTTTCCTCGAAAATTATTCCAAGTCCACTCGTATAATGGAAATATATCGCTAACTTCTTTCACTAGCAATATTTTTTAACGGTTCCCACAGGAGAATTGTCCAGAATGGTCTCCTGAATATTTCTTAGACAGGACTTTTTGGTAGTGGAACGTCCGGTTCCGAGTTATGGGACAAAAATGTTTTCTCGTTGAAATTTTTCTAAGTCCACTCGACTGTCTTTCACTAGCGTCGGAAAATGAAAATTCTTGCGTGGAGCGGTTAGGCACTAAAGTGGACTGGGCATTCTCCTACATCATCTCAGCGCCATAGCGTTTGCGGTATATCTTTCAGCGGTTTTGAGGTATCCAATTATCCCAAAACTATATTTTTGGCGGCCCGAAGGCCTGCGAACAGACTAAAGAACGAAATTATTTGCGTTCCTAAGATAAAATATTGTTTTTATAGGAAGAATATCACTCCTGCCGTCTTAAAATTTCCTCCAATTATAATTTTTTTCAAAATGATTTATTTCTCGCTAGGGTTAACTTTTTAAAAGGAACTTTTTGGACAAAACTACTAAACTTATTGTAGTGTATTGGTATAATACACAAAAAACCTTAATTTGCTCCAATTAGTCGATTTAAGGCATCTTAAAATAATTTTTCTCAAAACGGTTTATTTCTCGTTAGGGTTAATTTTTTTAAAGGAACTTTTTGGACAAAACTACTAAACTTATGGTAATGTATTGGTAAAATACACAAAAAACCTTAATTTGCTCCAATTAGTCGATTTAAGGCATCTTAAAATAATTTTTCTCAAAACGATTTATTTCTCGTTAGGGTTAATTTTTTTAAAGGAACTTTTTGGACAAAACTACTAAACTTATTGTAATGTATTGGTATAATACACAAAAAACCTTAATTTGCTCCAATTAGTCGATTTAAGCATCTTAAAATAATTTTTTTCGAAATGATTTATTTCTCGTTTGGGTTAATTTTTTTAAACGAACTTTTTGGACAAAACTAGTAAACCTATTGGGCTTTCTTGAGATTATACAAAAAAATCACAAATTTTATTCATTTAGTTGCTTTAAAGGGACATAAAATAACTTTTTCTTAATTATTTATGTACTAGCTAGGCTTATGTTTTTTAAATGAACTTTTAGGACAAAACTACTAAACTTATGGTAATGTATTGGTATAATACACAAAAAACCTTAATTTGCTCCAATTAGTCGATTTAAGGCATCTTAAAATAATTTTTCTCAAAACGATTTATTTCTCGTTAGGGTTAATTTTTTTAAAGGAACTTTTTGGACAAAACTACTAAACTTATGGTAATGTATTGGTAAAATACACAAAAAACCTTAATTTGCTCCAATTAGTCGATTTAAGGCATCTTAAAATAATTTTTCTCAAAGCGATTTATTTCTCGTTAGGGTTAATTTTTTTAAAGGAACTTTTTGGACAAAACTACTAAACTTATGGTATTGTATTGGTAAAATACACAAAAAACCTTAATTTGCTCCAATTAGTCGATTTAAGGCATCTTAAAATAATTTTTCTCAAAACGATTTATTTCTCGTTAGGGTTAATTTTTTTAAAGGAACTTTTTGGACAAAACTACTAAACTTATGGTAATGTATTGGTATAATACACAAAAAACCTTAATTTGCTCCAATTAGTCGATTTAAGCATCTTAAAATAATTTTTTTCTAAATGATTTATTTCTCGTTAGGGTTAATTTTTTTAAACGAACTTTTTGGACAAAACTAGTAAACTTATTGCGCTGTCTTGAGTTTATACAAAAAAATCACACATTTTATTCATTTAGTTGCTTTTATTACCGTAGAGACCTTCAACCCTCTTTCTCACTAAGGTATTTCGTCGGCTCGGCTATTGGCTCAATCTTTTCTCCAGGCACATAGCTCTCATCTCTCTGGACGTTAGTAAGACAAGGCTCCGCGATAAAATCTTCCATACTATCATTGCCGGCATCAATGACTAGTATCCGATCTTCCAGTCGTCATTTGACAGTGGACTGGGCATTCTTCCACATCATCATTGTTGTTATGCGCCAGGATCTTTTTCTAAGATAAAAGATGCCAAAACTTTTCTCGTTAAAAATCGTATGTACCGTCACAGACTCACTAGGCGTATGATCTTAGCGCCACAGTATTTGCGGTATATCCTTCAGCGGTTGTGTCACAAATCAAAAAATGTAAATTTTACCTCGAAAATTATTCCAAGTCCACTCGTATAATGGAAATATATCGCTAACTTCTTTCACTAGCAATATTTTTTAACGGTTCCCACAGGAGAATTGTCCAGAATGGTCTCCTGAATATTTCTTATACAGGACTTTTTGGTAGTTTAACGTCCGGTTCCGAGTTATGGGACAAAAATGTTTTCTCGTTGAAATTTTTCTAAGTCCACTCGACTGTCTTTCACTAGCGTCGGAAAATGAAAATTCTTGCGTGGAGCTGTTAGGCACTAAAGTGGACTGGGCATTCTCCTACATCATCTTAGCGCCATAGCGTTTGCGGTATATCTTTCAGCGGTTTTGAGGTATCCAATTATCCCAAAACTATATTTTTGGCGACCCGAAGGCCTGCGAACAGACTAAAGAACGAAATTATTTGCGTTCCTTAGATAAAATATTGTTTTTATTGGAAGAATATCACTCCTGCCGTCTTAACATTTCCTCCAATTATAATTTTTTTCAAAATGATTTATTTCTCGCTAGGGTTAACTTTTTAAAAGGAACTTTTTGGACAAAACTACTAAACTTATGGTAATGTATTGGTATAATACACAAAAAACCTTAATTTGCTCCAATTAGTCGATTTAAGGCATCTTAAAATAATTTTTCTCAAAACGATTTATTTCTCGTTAGGGTTAATTTTTTTAAAGGAACTTTTTGGACAAAACTACTAAACTTATGGTAGTGTATTGGTATAATACACAAAAAACCTTAATTTGCTCCAATTAGTCGATTTAAGGCATCTTAAAATAATTTTTCCCAAAACGATTTATTTCTCGTTAGGGTTAATTTTTTTAAAGGAACTTTTTGGACAAAACTACTAAACTTATGGTAATGTATTGGTATAATACACAAAAAACCTTAATTTGCTCCAATTAGTCGATTTAAGGCATCTTAAAATAATTTTTCTCAAAACGATTTATTTCTCGTTAGGGTTAATTTTTTTAAAGGAACTTTTTGGACAAAACTACTAAACTTATGGTAATGTATTGATAAAATACACAAAAAACCTTAATTTGCTCCAATTAGTCGATTTAAGGCATCTTAAAATAATTTTTCTCAAAACGATTTATTTCTCGTTAGGGTTAATTTTTTTAAAGGAACTTTTTGGACAAAACTACTAAACTTATGGTAATGTATTGGTAAAATACACAAAAAACCTTAATTTGCTCCAATTAGTCGATTTAAGGCATCTTAAAATAATTTTTCTCAAAACGATTTATTTCTCGTTAGGGTTAATTTTTTTAAAGGAACTTTTTGGACAAAACTACTAAACTTATGGTAATGTATTGGTAAAATACACAAAAAACCTTAATTTGCTCCAATTAGTCGATTTAAGGCATCTTAAAATAATTTTTCTCAAAACGATTTATTTCTCGTTAGGGTTAATTTTTTTAAAGGAACTTTTTGGACAAAACTACTAAACTTATGGTAATGTATTGGTATAATACACAAAAAACCTTAATTTGCTTCAATTAGTCGATTTAAGGCATCTTAAAATAATTTTTCTCAAAACGATTTATTTCTCGTTAGGGTTAATTTTTTTAAAGGAACTTTTTGGACAAAACTACTAAACTTATGGTAATGTATTGATAAAATACACAAAAAACCTTAATTTGCTACAATTATTCGATTTAAGGCATCTTAAAATAATTTTTCTCAAAACGATTTATTTCTCGTTAGGGTTAATTTTTTTAAAGGAACTTTTTGGACAAAACTACTAAACTTATTGTACTGTAATGGTATAATACGAAAAAAACCTTAATTTCCTCCAATTAGTCGATTTAAGCATCTTAAAATAATTTTTTTCAAAATGATTTATTTCTCGTTAGGGTTAATTTTTTTAAACGAACTTTTTGGACAAAACTAGTAAACTTATTGCGCTGTCTTGAGTTTATACAAAAAAATCACACATTTTATTCATTTAGTTGCTTTTATTACCGTAGAGACCTTCAACCCTCTTTCTCACTAAGGTATTTCGTCGGCTCGGCTATTGGCTCAATCTTTTCTCCAGGCACATAGCTCTCATCTCTCTGGACGTTAGTAAGACAAGGCTCCGCGATAAAATCTTCCATACTATCATTGCCGGCATCAATGACTAGTATCCGATCTTCCAGTCGTCATTTGACAGTGGACTGGGCATTCTTCCACATCATCATTGTTGTTATGCGCCAGGATCTTTTTCTAAGATAAAAGATGCCAAAACTTTTCTCGTTAAAAATCGTATGTACCGTCACAGACTCAATAGGCGTATGATCTTAGCGCCACAGTGTTTGCGGTATATCCTTCAGCGGTTGTGTCACAAATCAAAAAATGTAAATTTTCCTCGAAAATTATTCTAAGTCCACTCGTATAATGGAAATATATCGCTAACTTCTTTCACTAGCAATATTTTTTAACGGTTCCCACAGGAGAATTTTCCAGAATGGTCTCCTGAATATTTCTTATACAGGACTTTTTGGTAGTGGAACGTCCGGTTCCGAGTTATGGGACAAAAATGTTTTCTCGTTGAAATTTTTCTAAGTCCACTCGACTGTCTTTCACTAGCGTCGGAAAATGAAAATTCTTGCGTGGAGCTGTTAGGCACTAAAGTGGACTGGGCATTCTCCTACATCATCTTAGCGCCATAGCGTTTGCGGTATATCTTTCAGCGGTTTTGAGGTATCCAATTATCCCAAAACTATATTTTTGGCGACCCGAAGGCCTGCGAACAGACTAAAGAACGAAATTATTTGCGTTCCTTAGATAAAATATTGTTTTTATCGGAAGAATATCACTCCTGCCGTCTTAACATTTCCTCCAATTATAATTTTTTTCAAAATGATTTATTTCTCGCTAGGGTTAACTTTTTAAAAGGAACTTTTTGGACAAAACTACTAAACTTATGGTAATGTATTGGTATAATACACAAAAAACCTTAATTTGCTCCAATTAGTCGATTTAAGGCATCTTAAAATAATTTTTCTCAAAACGATTTATTTCTCGTTAGGGTTAATTTTTTTAAAGGAACTTTTTGGACAAAACTACTAAACTTATGGTAGTGTATTGGTATAATACACAAAAAACCTTAATTTGCTCCAATTAGTCGATTTAAGGCATCTTAAAATAATTTTTCTCAAAACGATTTATTTCTCGTTAGGGTTAATTTTTTTAAAGGAACTTTTTGGACAAAACTACTAAACTTATGGTAATGTATTGGTATAATACACAAAAAACCTTAATTTGCTCCAATTAGTCGATTTAAGGCATCTTAAAATAATTTTTCTCAAAACGATTTATTTCTCGTTAGGGTTAATTTTTTTAAAGGAACTTTTTGGACAAAACTACTAAACTTATGGTAATGTATTGGTAAAATACACAAAAAACCTTAATTTGCTCCAATTAGTCGATTTAAGGCATCTTAAAATAATTTTTCTCAAAACGATTTATTTCTCGTTAGGGTTAATTTTTTTAAAGGAACTTTTTGGACAAAACTACTAAACTTATGGTAATGTATTGGTATAATACACAAAAAACCTTAATTTGCTCCAATTAGTCGATTTAAGGCATCTTAAAATAATTTTTCTAAAAACGATTTATTTCTCGTTAGGGTTAATTTTTTTAAAGGAACTTTTTGGACAAAACTACTAAACTTATTGTACTGTAATGGTATAATACGAAAAAAACCTTAATTTCCTCCAATTAGTCGATTTAAGCATCTTAAAATAATTTTTTTCAAAATGATTTATATCTCGTTAGGGTTAATTTTTTTAAACGAACTTTTTGGACAAAACTAGTAAACTTATTGCGCTGTCTTGAGTTTATACAAAAAAATCACACATTTTATTCATTTAGTTGCTTTTATTACCGTAGAGACCTTCAACCCTCTTTCTCACTAAGGTATTTCGTCGGCTCGGCTATTGGCTCAATCTTTTCTCCAGGCACATAGCTCTCATCTCTCTGGACGTTAGTAAGACAAGGCTCCGCGATAAAATCTTCCATACTATCATTGCCGGCATCAATGACTAGTATCCGATCTTCCAGTCGTCATTTGATCGTCATTTGACAGTGGACTGGGCATTCTTCCACATCATCATTGTTGTTATGCGCCAGGATCTTTTTCTAAGATAAAAGATGCCAAAACTTTTCTCGTTAAAAATCGTATGTACCGTCACAGACTCACTAGGCGTATGATCTTAGCGCCACAGTGTTTGCGGTATATCCTTCAGCGGTTGTGTCACAAATCAAAAAATGTAAATTTTCCTCGAAAATTATTCTAAGTCCACTCGTATAATGGAAATATATCGCTAACTTCTTTCACTAGCAATATTTTTTAACGGTTCCCACAGGAGAATTGTCCAGAATGGTCTCCTGAATATTTCTTATACAGGACTTTTTGGTAGTGGAACGTCCGGTTCCGAGTTATGGGACAAAAATGTTTTCTCGTTGAAATTTTTCTAAGTCCACTCGACTGTCTTTCACTAGCGTCGGAAAATGAAAATTCTTGCGTGGAGCTGTTAGGCACTAAAGTGGACTGGGCATTCTCCTACATCATCTTAGCGCCATAGCGTTTGCGGTATATCTTTCAGCGGTTTTGAGGTATCCAATTATCCCAAAACTATATTTTTGGCGACCCGAAGGCCTGCGAACAGACTAAAGAACGAAATTATTTGCGTTCCTTAGATAAAATATTGTTTTTATCGGAAGAATATCACTCCTGCCGTCTTAACATTTCCTCCAATTATAATTTTTTTCAAAATGATTTATTTCTCGCTAGGGTTAACTTTTTAAAAGGAACTTTTTGGACAAAACTACTAAACTTATGGTAATGTATTGGTATAATACACAAAAAACCTTAATTTGCTCCAATTAGTCGATTTAAGGCATCTTAAAATAATTTTTCTCAAAACGATTTATTTCTCGTTAGGGTTAATTTTTTTAAAGGAACTTTTTGGACAAAACTACTAAACTTATGGTAGTGTATTGGTATAATACACAAAAAACCTTAATTTGCTCCAATTAGTCGATTTAAGGCATCTTAAAATAATTTTTCCCAAAACGATTTATTTCTCGTTAGGGTTAATTTTTTTAAAGGAACTTTTTGGACAAAACTACTAAACTTATGGTAATGTATTGGTATAATACACAAAAAACCTTAATTTGCTCCAATTAGTCGATTTAAGGCATCTTAAAATAATTTTTCTCAAAGCGATTTATTTCTCGTTAGGGTTAATTTTTTTAAAGGAACTTTTTGGACAAAACTACTAAACTTATGGTAGTGTATTGGTATAATACACAAAAAACCTTAATTTGCTCCAATTAGTCGATTTAAGGCATCTTAAAATAATTTTTCTCAAAACGATTTATTTCTCGTTAGGGTTAATTTTTTTAAAGGAACTTTTTGGACAAAACTACTAAACTTATGGTAATGTATTGGTAAAATACACAAAAAACCTTAATTTGCTCCAATTAGTCGATTTAAGGCATCTTAAAATAATTTTTCTCAAAACGATTTATTTCTCGTTAGGGTTAATTTTTTTAAAGGAACTTTTTGGACAAAACTACTAAACTTATTGTACTGTAATGGTATAATACGAAAAAAACCTTAATTTCCTCCAATTAGTCGATTTAAGCATCTTAAAATAATTTTTTTCAAAATGATTTATTTCTCGTTAGGGTTAATTTTTTTAAACGAACTTTTTGGACAAAACTACTAAACTTATGGTAATGTATTGGTAAAATACACAAAAAACCTTAATTTGCTCCAATTAGTCGATTTAAGGCATCTTAAAATAATTTTTCTCAAAACGATTTATTTCTCGTTAGGGTTAATTTTTTTAAAGGAACTTTTTGGACAAAACTACTAAACTTATGGTAATGTATTGGTATAATACACAAAAAACCTTAATTTGCTCCAATTAGTCGATTTAAGGCATCTTAAAATAATTTTTCTCAAAACGATTTATTTCTCGTTAGGGTTAATTTTTTTAAAGGAACTTTTTGGACAAAACTACTAAACTTATGGTAATGTATTGGTATAATACACAAAAAACCTTAATTTGCTCCAATTAGTCGATTTAAGGCATCTTAAAATAATTTTTCTCAAAACGATTTATTTCTCGTTAGGGTTAATTTTTTTAAAGGAACTTTTTGGACAAAACTACTAAACTTATGGTAATGTATTGGTATAATACACAAAAAACCTTAATTTGCTCCAATTAGTCGATTTAAGGCATTAATTTTTTCTCATCCTCAAAACGATTTATTTCTCGTTAGGGTTAATTTTTTTAAAGGAACTTTTTGGACAAAACTACTAAACTTATGGTAATATATTGGTAAAATACACAAAAAACCTTAATTTGCTCCAATTAGTCGATTTAAGGCATCTTAAAATAATTTTTCTCAAAACGATTTATTTCTCGTTAGGGTTAATTTTTTTAAAGGAACTTTTTGGACAAAACTACTAAACTTATGGTAATGTATTGATAAAATACACAAAAAACCTTAATTTGCTACAATTATTCGATTTAAGGCATCTTAAAATAATTTTTCTCAAAACGATTTATTTCTCGTTAGGGTTAATTTTTTTAAAGGAACTTTTTGGACAAAACTACTAAACTTATTGTACTGTAATGGTATAATACGAAAAAAACCTTAATTTCCTCCAATTAGTCGATTTAAGCATCTTAAAATAATTTTTTTCAAAATGATTTATTTCTCGTTAGGGTTAATTTTTTTAAACGAACTTTTTGGACAAAACTAGTAAACTTATTGCGCTGTCTTGAGTTTATACAAAAAAATCACACATTTTATTCATTTAGTTGCTTTTATTACCGTAGAGACCTTCAACCCTCTTTCTCACTAAGGTATTTCGTCGGCTCGGCTATTGGCTCAATCTTTTCTCCAGGCACATAGCTCTCATCTCTCTGGACGTTAGTAAGACAAGGCTCCGCGATAAAATCTTCCATACTATCATTGCCGGCATCAATGACTAGTATCCGATCTTCCAGTCGTCATTTGACAGTGGACTGGGCATTCTTCCACATCATCATTGTTGTTATGCGCCAGGATCTTTTTCTAAGATAAAAGATGCCAAAACTTTTCTCGTTAAAAATCGTATGTACCGTCACAGACTCAATAGGCGTATGATCTTAGCGCCACAGTGTTTGCGGTATATCCTTCAGCGGTTGTGTCACAAATCAAAAAATGTAAATTTTCCTCGAAAATTATTCTAAGTCCACTCGTATAATGGAAATATATCGCTAACTTCTTTCACTAGCAATATTTTTTAACGGTTCCCACAGGAGAATTTTCCAGAATGGTCTCCTGAATATTTCTTATACAGGACTTTTTGGTAGTGGAACGTCCGGTTCCGAGTTATGGGACAAAAATGTTTTCTCGTTGAAATTTTTCTAAGTCCACTCGACTGTCTTTCACTAGCGTCGGAAAATGAAAATTCTTGCGTGGAGCTGTTAGGCACTAAAGTGGACTGGGCATTCTCCTACATCATCTTAGCGCCATAGCGTTTGCGGTATATCTTTCAGCGGTTTTGAGGTATCCAATTATCCCAAAACTATATTTTTGGCGACCCGAAGGCCTGCGAACAGACTAAAGAACGAAATTATTTGCGTTCCTTAGATAAAATATTGTTTTTATCGGAAGAATATCACTCCTGCCGTCTTAACATTTCCTCCAATTATAATTTTTTTCAAAATGATTTATTTCTCGCTAGGGTTAACTTTTTAAAAGGAACTTTTTGGACAAAACTACTAAACTTATGGTAATGTATTGGTATAATACACAAAAAACCTTAATTTGCTCCAATTAGTCGATTTAAGGCATCTTAAAATAATTTTTCTCAAAACGATTTATTTCTCGTTAGGGTTAATTTTTTTAAAGGAACTTTTTGGACAAAACTACTAAACTTATGGTAGTGTATTGGTATAATACACAAAAAACCTTAAT
Source organism: Polydrusus pterygomalis (assembly GCA_963969555.1). Taxonomy (NCBI): domain Eukaryota; kingdom Metazoa; phylum Arthropoda; class Insecta; order Coleoptera; family Curculionidae; genus Polydrusus; species Polydrusus pterygomalis. Next base: position 1,878,422 of record OZ018381.1, on the reverse strand, counting down.
TTGCTCCAATTAGTCGATTTAAGGCATCTTAAAATAATTTTTCTCAAAACGATTTATTTCTCGTTAGGGTTAATTTTTTTAAAGGAACTTTTTGGACAAAACTACTAAACTTATGGTAATGTATTGGTATAATACACAAAAAACCTTAATTTGCTCCAATTAGTCGATTTAAGGCATCTTAAAATAATTTTTCTCAAAACGATTTATTTCTCGTTAGGGTTAATTTTTTTAAAGGAACTTTTTGGACAAAACTACTAAACTTATGGTAATGTATTGGTAAAATACACAAAAAACCTTAATTTGCTCCAATTAGTCGATTTAAGGCATCTTAAAATAATTTTTCTCAAAACGATTTATTTCTCGTTAGGGTTAATTTTTTTAAAGGAACTTTTTGGACAAAACTACTAAACTTATGGTAATGTATTGGTATAATACACAAAAAACCTTAATTTGCTCCAATTAGTCGATTTAAGGCATCTTAAAATAATTTTTCTAAAAACGATTTATTTCTCGTTAGGGTTAATTTTTTTAAAGGAACTTTTTGGACAAAACTACTAAACTTATTGTACTGTAATGGTATAATACGAAAAAAACCTTAATTTCCTCCAATTAGTCGATTTAAGCATCTTAAAATAATTTTTTTCAAAATGATTTATATCTCGTTAGGGTTAATTTTTTTAAACGAACTTTTTGGACAAAACTAGTAAACTTATTGCGCTGTCTTGAGTTTATACAAAAAAATCACACATTTTATTCATTTAGTTGCTTTTATTACCGTAGAGACCTTCAACCCTCTTTCTCACTAAGGTATTTCGTCGGCTCGGCTATTGGCTCAATCTTTTCTCCAGGCACATAGCTCTCATCTCTCTGGACGTTAGTAAGACAAGGCTCCGCGATAAAATCTTCCATACTATCATTGCCGGCATCAATGACTAGTATCCGATCTTCCAGTCGTCATTTGATCGTCATTTGACAGTGGACTGGGCATTCTTCCACATCATCATTGTTGTTATGCGCCAGGATCTTTTTCTAAGATAAAAGATGCCAAAACTTTTCTCGTTAAAAATCGTATGTACCGTCACAGACTCACTAGGCGTATGATCTTAGCGCCACAGTGTTTGCGGTATATCCTTCAGCGGTTGTGTCACAAATCAAAAAATGTAAATTTTCCTCGAAAATTATTCTAAGTCCACTCGTATAATGGAAATATATCGCTAACTTCTTTCACTAGCAATATTTTTTAACGGTTCCCACAGGAGAATTGTCCAGAATGGTCTCCTGAATATTTCTTATACAGGACTTTTTGGTAGTGGAACGTCCGGTTCCGAGTTATGGGACAAAAATGTTTTCTCGTTGAAATTTTTCTAAGTCCACTCGACTGTCTTTCACTAGCGTCGGAAAATGAAAATTCTTGCGTGGAGCTGTTAGGCACTAAAGTGGACTGGGCATTCTCCTACATCATCTTAGCGCCATAGCGTTTGCGGTATATCTTTCAGCGGTTTTGAGGTATCCAATTATCCCAAAACTATATTTTTGGCGACCCGAAGGCCTGCGAACAGACTAAAGAACGAAATTATTTGCGTTCCTTAGATAAAATATTGTTTTTATCGGAAGAATATCACTCCTGCCGTCTTAACATTTCCTCCAATTATAATTTTTTTCAAAATGATTTATTTCTCGCTAGGGTTAACTTTTTAAAAGGAACTTTTTGGACAAAACTACTAAACTTATGGTAATGTATTGGTATAATACACAAAAAACCTTAATTTGCTCCAATTAGTCGATTTAAGGCATCTTAAAATAATTTTTCTCAAAACGATTTATTTCTCGTTAGGGTTAATTTTTTTAAAGGAACTTTTTGGACAAAACTACTAAACTTATGGTAGTGTATTGGTATAATACACAAAAAACCTTAATTTGCTCCAATTAGTCGATTTAAGGCATCTTAAAATAATTTTTCCCAAAACGATTTATTTCTCGTTAGGGTTAATTTTTTTAAAGGAACTTTTTGGACAAAACTACTAAACTTATGGTAATGTATTGGTATAATACACAAAAAACCTTAATTTGCTCCAATTAGTCGATTTAAGGCATCTTAAAATAATTTTTCTCAAAGCGATTTATTTCTCGTTAGGGTTAATTTTTTTAAAGGAACTTTTTGGACAAAACTACTAAACTTATGGTAGTGTATTGGTATAATACACAAAAAACCTTAATTTGCTCCAATTAGTCGATTTAAGGCATCTTAAAATAATTTTTCTCAAAACGATTTATTTCTCGTTAGGGTTAATTTTTTTAAAGGAACTTTTTGGACAAAACTACTAAACTTATGGTAATGTATTGGTAAAATACACAAAAAACCTTAATTTGCTCCAATTAGTCGATTTAAGGCATCTTAAAATAATTTTTCTCAAAACGATTTATTTCTCGTTAGGGTTAATTTTTTTAAAGGAACTTTTTGGACAAAACTACTAAACTTATTGTACTGTAATGGTATAATACGAAAAAAACCTTAATTTCCTCCAATTAGTCGATTTAAGCATCTTAAAATAATTTTTTTCAAAATGATTTATTTCTCGTTAGGGTTAATTTTTTTAAACGAACTTTTTGGACAAAACTACTAAACTTATGGTAATGTATTGGTAAAATACACAAAAAACCTTAATTTGCTCCAATTAGTCGATTTAAGGCATCTTAAAATAATTTTTCTCAAAACGATTTATTTCTCGTTAGGGTTAATTTTTTTAAAGGAACTTTTTGGACAAAACTACTAAACTTATGGTAATGTATTGGTATAATACACAAAAAACCTTAATTTGCTCCAATTAGTCGATTTAAGGCATCTTAAAATAATTTTTCTCAAAACGATTTATTTCTCGTTAGGGTTAATTTTTTTAAAGGAACTTTTTGGACAAAACTACTAAACTTATGGTAATGTATTGGTATAATACACAAAAAACCTTAATTTGCTCCAATTAGTCGATTTAAGGCATCTTAAAATAATTTTTCTCAAAACGATTTATTTCTCGTTAGGGTTAATTTTTTTAAAGGAACTTTTTGGACAAAACTACTAAACTTATGGTAATGTATTGGTATAATACACAAAAAACCTTAATTTGCTCCAATTAGTCGATTTAAGGCATCTTAAAATAATTTTTCTCAAAACGATTTATTTCTCGTTAGGGTTAATTTTTTTAAAGGAACTTTTTGGACAAAACTACTAAACTTATGGTAATATATTGGTAAAATACACAAAAAACCTTAATTTGCTCCAATTAGTCGATTTAAGGCATCTTAAAATAATTTTTCTCAAAACGATTTATTTCTCGTTAGGGTTAATTTTTTTAAAGGAACTTTTTGGACAAAACTACTAAACTTATGGTAATGTATTGATAAAATACACAAAAAACCTTAATTTGCTACAATTATTCGATTTAAGGCATCTTAAAATAATTTTTCTCAAAACGATTTATTTCTCGTTAGGGTTAATTTTTTTAAAGGAACTTTTTGGACAAAACTACTAAACTTATTGTACTGTAATGGTATAATACGAAAAAAACCTTAATTTCCTCCAATTAGTCGATTTAAGCATCTTAAAATAATTTTTTTCAAAATGATTTATTTCTCGTTAGGGTTAATTTTTTTAAACGAACTTTTTGGACAAAACTAGTAAACTTATTGCGCTGTCTTGAGTTTATACAAAAAAATCACACATTTTATTCATTTAGTTGCTTTTATTACCGTAGAGACCTTCAACCCTCTTTCTCACTAAGGTATTTCGTCGGCTCGGCTATTGGCTCAATCTTTTCTCCAGGCACATAGCTCTCATCTCTCTGGACGTTAGTAAGACAAGGCTCCGCGATAAAATCTTCCATACTATCATTGCCGGCATCAATGACTAGTATCCGATCTTCCAGTCGTCATTTGACAGTGGACTGGGCATTCTTCCACATCATCATTGTTGTTATGCGCCAGGATCTTTTTCTAAGATAAAAGATGCCAAAACTTTTCTCGTTAAAAATCGTATGTACCGTCACAGACTCAATAGGCGTATGATCTTAGCGCCACAGTGTTTGCGGTATATCCTTCAGCGGTTGTGTCACAAATCAAAAAATGTAAATTTTCCTCGAAAATTATTCTAAGTCCACTCGTATAATGGAAATATATCGCTAACTTCTTTCACTAGCAATATTTTTTAACGGTTCCCACAGGAGAATTTTCCAGAATGGTCTCCTGAATATTTCTTATACAGGACTTTTTGGTAGTGGAACGTCCGGTTCCGAGTTATGGGACAAAAATGTTTTCTCGTTGAAATTTTTCTAAGTCCACTCGACTGTCTTTCACTAGCGTCGGAAAATGAAAATTCTTGCGTGGAGCTGTTAGGCACTAAAGTGGACTGGGCATTCTCCTACATCATCTTAGCGCCATAGCGTTTGCGGTATATCTTTCAGCGGTTTTGAGGTATCCAATTATCCCAAAACTATATTTTTGGCGACCCGAAGGCCTGCGAACAGACTAAAGAACGAAATTATTTGCGTTCCTTAGATAAAATATTGTTTTTATCGGAAGAATATCACTCCTGCCGTCTTAACATTTCCTCCAATTATAATTTTTTTCAAAATGATTTATTTCTCGCTAGGGTTAACTTTTTAAAAGGAACTTTTTGGACAAAACTACTAAACTTATGGTAATGTATTGGTATAATACACAAAAAACCTTAATTTGCTCCAATTAGTCGATTTAAGGCATCTTAAAATAATTTTTCTCAAAACGATTTATTTCTCGTTAGGGTTAATTTTTTTAAAGGAACTTTTTGGACAAAACTACTAAACTTATGGTAGTGTATTGGTATAATACACAAAAAACCTTAATTTGCTCCAATTAGTCGATTTAAGGCATCTTAAAATAATTTTTCTCAAAACGATTTATTTCTCGTTAGGGTTAATTTTTTTAAAGGAACTTTTTGGACAAAACTACTAAACTTATGGTAATGTATTGGTATAATACACAAAAAACCTTAATTTGCTCCAATTAGTCGATTTAAGGCATCTTAAAATAATTTTTCTCAAAACGATTTATTTCTCGTTAGGGTTAATTTTTTTAAAGGAACTTTTTGGACAAAACTACTAAACTTATGGTAATGTATTGGTAAAATACACAAAAAACCTTAATTTGCTCCAATTAGTCGATTTAAGGCATCTTAAAATAATTTTTCTCAAAACGATTTATTTCTCGTTAGGGTTAATTTTTTTAAAGGAACTTTTTGGACAAAACTACTAAACTTATGGTAATGTATTGGTATAATACACAAAAAACCTTAATTTGCTCCAATTAGTCGATTTAAGGCATCTTAAAATAATTTTTCTAAAAACGATTTATTTCTCGTTAGGGTTAATTTTTTTAAAGGAACTTTTTGGACAAAACTACTAAACTTATTGTACTGTAATGGTATAATACGAAAAAAACCTTAATTTCCTCCAATTAGTCGATTTAAGCATCTTAAAATAATTTTTTTCAAAATGATTTATATCTCGTTAGGGTTAATTTTTTTAAACGAACTTTTTGGACAAAACTAGTAAACTTATTGCGCTGTCTTGAGTTTATACAAAAAAATCACACATTTTATTCATTTAGTTGCTTTTATTACCGTAGAGACCTTCAACCCTCTTTCTCACTAAGGTATTTCGTCGGCTCGGCTATTGGCTCAATCTTTTCTCCAGGCACATAGCTCTCATCTCTCTGGACGTTAGTAAGACAAGGCTCCGCGATAAAATCTTCCATACTATCATTGCCGGCATCAATGACTAGTATCCGATCTTCCAGTCGTCATTTGATCGTCATTTGACAGTGGACTGGGCATTCTTCCACATCATCATTGTTGTTATGCGCCAGGATCTTTTTCTAAGATAAAAGATGCCAAAACTTTTCTCGTTAAAAATCGTATGTACCGTCACAGACTCACTAGGCGTATGATCTTAGCGCCACAGTGTTTGCGGTATATCCTTCAGCGGTTGTGTCACAAATCAAAAAATGTAAATTTTCCTCGAAAATTATTCTAAGTCCACTCGTATAATGGAAATATATCGCTAACTTCTTTCACTAGCAATATTTTTTAACGGTTCCCACAGGAGAATTGTCCAGAATGGTCTCCTGAATATTTCTTATACAGGACTTTTTGGTAGTGGAACGTCCGGTTCCGAGTTATGGGACAAAAATGTTTTCTCGTTGAAATTTTTCTAAGTCCACTCGACTGTCTTTCACTAGCGTCGGAAAATGAAAATTCTTGCGTGGAGCTGTTAGGCACTAAAGTGGACTGGGCATTCTCCTACATCATCTTAGCGCCATAGCGTTTGCGGTATATCTTTCAGCGGTTTTGAGGTATCCAATTATCCCAAAACTATATTTTTGGCGACCCGAAGGCCTGCGAACAGACTAAAGAACGAAATTATTTGCGTTCCTTAGATAAAATATTGTTTTTATCGGAAGAATATCACTCCTGCCGTCTTAACATTTCCTCCAATTATAATTTTTTTCAAAATGATTTATTTCTCGCTAGGGTTAACTTTTTAAAAGGAACTTTTTGGACAAAACTACTAAACTTATGGTAATGTATTGGTATAATACACAAAAAACCTTAATTTGCTCCAATTAGTCGATTTAAGGCATCTTAAAATAATTTTTCTCAAAACGATTTATTTCTCGTTAGGGTTAATTTTTTTAAAGGAACTTTTTGGACAAAACTACTAAACTTATGGTAGTGTATTGGTATAATACACAAAAAACCTTAATTTGCTCCAATTAGTCGATTTAAGGCATCTTAAAATAATTTTTCCCAAAACGATTTATTTCTCGTTAGGGTTAATTTTTTTAAAGGAACTTTTTGGACAAAACTACTAAACTTATGGTAATGTATTGGTATAATACACAAAAAACCTTAATTTGCTCCAATTAGTCGATTTAAGGCATCTTAAAATAATTTTTCTCAAAGCGATTTATTTCTCGTTAGGGTTAATTTTTTTAAAGGAACTTTTTGGACAAAACTACTAAACTTATGGTAGTGTATTGGTATAATACACAAAAAACCTTAATTTGCTCCAATTAGTCGATTTAAGGCATCTTAAAATAATTTTTCTCAAAACGATTTATTTCTCGTTAGGGTTAATTTTTTTAAAGGAACTTTTTGGACAAAACTACTAAACTTATGGTAATGTATTGGTAAAATACACAAAAAACCTTAATTTGCTCCAATTAGTCGATTTAAGGCATCTTAAAATAATTTTTCTCAAAACGATTTATTTCTCGTTAGGGTTAATTTTTTTAAAGGAACTTTTTGGACAAAACTACTAAACTTATTGTACTGTAATGGTATAATACGAAAAAAACCTTAATTTCCTCCAATTAGTCGATTTAAGCATCTTAAAATAATTTTTTTCAAAATGATTTATTTCTCGTTAGGGTTAATTTTTTTAAACGAACTTTTTGGACAAAACTACTAAACTTATGGTAATGTATTGGTAAAATACACAAAAAACCTTAATTTGCTCCAATTAGTCGATTTAAGGCATCTTAAAATAATTTTTCTCAAAACGATTTATTTCTCGTTAGGGTTAATTTTTTTAAAGGAACTTTTTGGACAAAACTACTAAACTTATGGTAATGTATTGGTATAATACACAAAAAACCTTAATTTGCTCCAATTAGTCGATTTAAGGCATCTTAAAATAATTTTTCTCAAAACGATTTATTTCTCGTTAGGGTTAATTTTTTTAAAGGAACTTTTTGGACAAAACTACTAAACTTATGGTAATGTATTGGTATAATACACAAAAAACCTTAATTTGCTCCAATTAGTCGATTTAAGGCATCTTAAAATAATTTTTCTCAAAACGATTTATTTCTCGTTAGGGTTAATTTTTTTAAAGGAACTTTTTGGACAAAACTACTAAACTTATGGTAATGTATTGGTATAATACACAAAAAACCTTAATTTGCTCCAATTAGTCGATTTAAGGCATCTTAAAATAATTTTTCTCAAAACGATTTATTTCTCGTTAGGGTTAATTTTTTTAAAGGAACTTTTTGGACAAAACTACTAAACTTATGGTAATATATTGGTAAAATACACAAAAAACCTTAATTTGCTCCAATTAGTCGATTTAAGGCATCTTAAAATAATTTTTCTCAAAACGATTTATTTCTCGTTAGGGTTAATTTTTTTAAAGGAACTTTTTGGACAAAACTACTAAACTTATGGTAATGTATTGATAAAATACACAAAAAACCTTAATTTGCTACAATTATTCGATTTAAGGCATCTTAAAATAATTTTTCTCAAAACGATTTATTTCTCGTTAGGGTTAATTTTTTTAAAGGAACTTTTTGGACAAAACTACTAAACTTATTGTACTGTAATGGTATAATACGAAAAAAACCTTAATTTCCTCCAATTAGTCGATTTAAGCATCTTAAAATAATTTTTTTCAAAATGATTTATTTCTCGTTAGGGTTAATTTTTTTAAACGAACTTTTTGGACAAAACTAGTAAACTTATTGCGCTGTCTTGAGTTTATACAAAAAAATCACACATTTTATTCATTTAGTTGCTTTTATTACCGTAGAGACCTTCAACCCTCTTTCTCACTAAGGTATTTCGTCGGCTCGGCTATTGGCTCAATCTTTTCTCCAGGCACATAGCTCTCATCTCTCTGGACGTTAGTAAGACAAGGCTCCGCGATAAAATCTTCCATACTATCATTGCCGGCATCAATGACTAGTATCCGATCTTCCAGTCGTCATTTGACAGTGGACTGGGCATTCTTCCACATCATCATTGTTGTTATGCGCCAGGATCTTTTTCTAAGATAAAAGATGCCAAAACTTTTCTCGTTAAAAATCGTATGTACCGTCACAGACTCAATAGGCGTATGATCTTAGCGCCACAGTGTTTGCGGTATATCCTTCAGCGGTTGTGTCACAAATCAAAAAATGTAAATTTTCCTCGAAAATTATTCTAAGTCCACTCGTATAATGGAAATATATCGCTAACTTCTTTCACTAGCAATATTTTTTAACGGTTCCCACAGGAGAATTTTCCAGAATGGTCTCCTGAATATTTCTTATACAGGACTTTTTGGTAGTGGAACGTCCGGTTCCGAGTTATGGGACAAAAATGTTTTCTCGTTGAAATTTTTCTAAGTCCACTCGACTGTCTTTCACTAGCGTCGGAAAATGAAAATTCTTGCGTGGAGCTGTTAGGCACTAAAGTGGACTGGGCATTCTCCTACATCATCTTAGCGCCATAGCGTTTGCGGTATATCTTTCAGCGGTTTTGAGGTATCCAATTATCCCAAAACTATATTTTTGGCGACCCGAAGGCCTGCGAACAGACTAAAGAACGAAATTATTTGCGTTCCTTAGATAAAATATTGTTTTTATCGGAAGAATATCACTCCTGCCGTCTTAACATTTCCTCCAATTATAATTTTTTTCAAAATGATTTATTTCTCGCTAGGGTTAACTTTTTAAAAGGAACTTTTTGGACAAAACTACTAAACTTATGGTAATGTATTGGTATAATACACAAAAAACCTTAATTTGCTCCAATTAGTCGATTTAAGGCATCTTAAAATAATTTTTCTCAAAACGATTTATTTCTCGTTAGGGTTAATTTTTTTAAAGGAACTTTTTGGACAAAACTACTAAACTTATGGTAGTGTATTGGTATAATACACAAAAAACCTTAATTTGCTCCAATTAGTCGATTTAAGGCATCTTAAAATAATTTTTCTCAAAACGATTTATTTCTCGTTAGGGTTAATTTTTTTAAAGGAACTTTTTGGACAAAACTACTAAACTTATGGTAATGTATTGGTATAATACACAAAAAACCTTAATTTGCTCCAATTAGTCGATTTAAGGCATCTTAAAATAATTTTTCTCAAAACGATTTATTTCTCGTTAGGGTTAATTTTTTTAAAGGAACTTTTTGGACAAAACTACTAAACTTATGGTAATGTATTGGTAAAATACACAAAAAACCTTAATTTGCTCCAATTAGTCGATTTAAGGCATCTTAAAATAATTTTTCTCAAAACGATTTATTTCTCGTTAGGGTTAATTTTTTTAAAGGAACTTTTTGGACAAAACTACTAAACTTATGGTAATGTATTGGTATAATACACAAAAAACCTTAATTTGCTCCAATTAGTCGATTTAAGGCATCTTAAAATAATTTTTCTAAAAACGATTTATTTCTCGTTAGGGTTAATTTTTTTAAAGGAACTTTTTGGACAAAACTACTAAACTTATTGTACTGTAATGGTATAATACGAAAAAAACCTTAATTTCCTCCAATTAGTCGATTTAAGCATCTTAAAATAATTTTTTTCAAAATGATTTATATCTCGTTAGGGTTAATTTTTTTAAACGAACTTTTTGGACAAAACTAGTAAACTTATTGCGCTGTCTTGAGTTTATACAAAAAAATCACACATTTTATTCATTTAGTTGCTTTTATTACCGTAGAGACCTTCAACCCTCTTTCTCACTAAGGTATTTCGTCGGCTCGGCTATTGGCTCAATCTTTTCTCCAGGCACATAGCTCTCATCTCTCTGGACGTTAGTAAGACAAGGCTCCGCGATAAAATCTTCCATACTATCATTGCCGGCATCAATGACTAGTATCCGATCTTCCAGTCGTCATTTGATCGTCATTTGACAGTGGACTGGGCATTCTTCCACATCATCATTGTTGTTATGCGCCAGGATCTTTTTCTAAGATAAAAGATGCCAAAACTTTTCTCGTTAAAAATCGTATGTACCGTCACAGACTCACTAGGCGTATGATCTTAGCGCCACAGTGTTTGCGGTATATCCTTCAGCGGTTGTGTCACAAATCAAAAAATGTAAATTTTCCTCGAAAATTATTCTAAGTCCACTCGTATAATGGAAATATATCGCTAACTTCTTTCACTAGCAATATTTTTTAACGGTTCCCACAGGAGAATTGTCCAGAATGGTCTCCTGAATATTTCTTATACAGGACTTTTTGGTAGTGGAACGTCCGGTTCCGAGTTATGGGACAAAAATGTTTTCTCGTTGAAATTTTTCTAAGTCCACTCGACTGTCTTTCACTAGCGTCGGAAAATGAAAATTCTTGCGTGGAGCTGTTAGGCACTAAAGTGGACTGGGCATTCTCCTACATCATCTTAGCGCCATAGCGTTTGCGGTATATCTTTCAGCGGTTTTGAGGTATCCAATTATCCCAAAACTATATTTTTGGCGACCCGAAGGCCTGCGAACAGACTAAAGAACGAAATTATTTGCGTTCCTTAGATAAAATATTGTTTTTATCGGAAGAATATCACTCCTGCCGTCTTAACATTTCCTCCAATTATAATTTTTTTCAAAATGATTTATTTCTCGCTAGGGTTAACTTTTTAAAAGGAACTTTTTGGACAAAACTACTAAACTTATGGTAATGTATTGGTATAATACACAAAAAACCTTAATTTGCTCCAATTAGTCGATTTAAGGCATCTTAAAATAATTTTTCTCAAAACGATTTATTTCTCGTTAGGGTTAATTTTTTTAAAGGAACTTTTTGGACAAAACTACTAAACTTATGGTAGTGTATTGGTATAATACACAAAAAACCTTAATTTGCTCCAATTAGTCGATTTAAGGCATCTTAAAATAATTTTTCCCAAAACGATTTATTTCTCGTTAGGGTTAATTTTTTTAAAGGAACTTTTTGGACAAAACTACTAAACTTATGGTAATGTATTGGTATAATACACAAAAAACCTTAATTTGCTCCAATTAGTCGATTTAAGGCATCTTAAAATAATTTTTCTCAAAGCGATTTATTTCTCGTTAGGGTTAATTTTTTTAAAGGAACTTTTTGGACAAAACTACTAAACTTATGGTAGTGTATTGGTATAATACACAAAAAACCTTAATTTGCTCCAATTAGTCGATTTAAGGCATCTTAAAATAATTTTTCTCAAAACGATTTATTTCTCGTTAGGGTTAATTTTTTTAAAGGAACTTTTTGGACAAAACTACTAAACTTATGGTAATGTATTGGTAAAATACACAAAAAACCTTAATTTGCTCCAATTAGTCGATTTAAGGCATCTTAAAATAATTTTTCTCAAAACGATTTATTTCTCGTTAGGGTTAATTTTTTTAAAGGAACTTTTTGGACAAAACTACTAAACTTATTGTACTGTAATGGTATAATACGAAAAAAACCTTAATTTCCTCCAATTAGTCGATTTAAGCATCTTAAAATAATTTTTTTCAAAATGATTTATTTCTCGTTAGGGTTAATTTTTTTAAACGAACTTTTTGGACAAAACTACTAAACTTATGGTAATGTATTGGTAAAATACACAAAAAACCTTAATTTGCTCCAATTAGTCGATTTAAGGCATCTTAAAATAATTTTTCTCAAAACGATTTATTTCTCGTTAGGGTTAATTTTTTTAAAGGAACTTTTTGGACAAAACTACTAAACTTATGGTAATGTATTGGTATAATACACAAAAAACCTTAATTTGCTCCAATTAGTCGATTTAAGGCATCTTAAAATAATTTTTCTCAAAACGATTTATTTCTCGTTAGGGTTAATTTTTTTAAAGGAACTTTTTGGACAAAACTACTAAACTTATGGTAATGTATTGGTATAATACACAAAAAACCTTAATTTGCTCCAATTAGTCGATTTAAGGCATCTTAAAATAATTTTTCTCAAAACGATTTATTTCTCGTTAGGGTTAATTTTTTTAAAGGAACTTTTTGGACAAAACTACTAAACTTATGGTAATGTATTGGTATAATACACAAAAAACCTTAATTTGCTCCAATTAGTCGATTTAAGGCATCTTAAAATAATTTTTCTCAAAACGATTTATTTCTCGTTAGGGTTAATTTTTTTAAAGGAACTTTTTGGACAAAACTACTAAACTTATGGTAATATATTGGTAAAATACACAAAAAACCTTAATTTGCTCCAATTAGTCGATTTAAGGCATCTTAAAATAATTTTTCTCAAAACGATTTATTTCTCGTTAGGGTTAATTTTTTTAAAGGAACTTTTTGGACAAAACTACTAAACTTATGGTAATGTATTGGTATAATACACAAAAAACCTTAATTTGCTCCAATTAGTCGATTTAAGGCATCTTAAAATAATTTTTCTAAAAACGATTTATTTCTCGTTAGGGTTAATTTTTTTAAAGGAACTTTTTGGACAAAACTACTAAACTTATTGTACTGTAATGGTATAATACGAAAAAAACCTTAATTTCCTCCAATTAGTCGATTTAAGCATCTTAAAATAATTTTTTTCAAAATGATTTATATCTCGTTAGGGTTAATTTTTTTAAACGAACTTTTTGGACAAAACTAGTAAACTTATTGCGCTGTCTTGAGTTTATACAAAAAAATCACACATTTTATTCATTTAGTTGCTTTTATTACCGTAGAGACCTTCAACCCTCTTTCTCACTAAGGTATTTCGTCGGCTCGGCTATTGGCTCAATCTTTTCTCCAGGCACATAGCTCTCATCTCTCTGGACGTTAGTAAGACAAGGCTCCGCGATAAAATCTTCCATACTATCATTGCCGGCATCAATGACTAGTATCCGATCTTCCAGTCGTCATTTGACAGTGGACTGGGCATTCTTCCACATCATCATTGTTGTTATGCGCCAGGATCTTTTTCTAAGATAAAAGATGCCAAAACTTTTCTCGTTAAAAATCGTATGTACCGTCACAGACTCACTAGGCGTATGATCTTAGCGCCACAGTGTTTGCGGTATATCCTTCAGCGGTTGTGTCACAAATCAAAAAATGTAAATTTTCCTCGAAAATTATTCTAAGTCCACTCGTATAATGGAAATATATCGCTAACTTCTTTCACTAGCAATATTTTTTAACGGTTCCCACAGGAGAATTGTCCAGAATGGTCTCCTGAATATTTCTTATACAGGACTTTTTGGTAGTGGAACGTCCGGTTCCGAGTTATGGGACAAAAATGTTTTCTCGTTGAAATTTTTCTAAGTCCACTCGACTGTCTTTCACTAGTGTCGGAAAATGAAAATTCTTGCGTGGAGCGGTTAGGCACTAAAGTGGACTGGGCATTCTCCTACATCATCTTAGCGCCATAGCGTTTGCGGTATATCTTTCAGCGGTTTTGAGGTATCCAATTATCCCAAAACTATATTTTTGGCGGCCCGAAGGCCTGCGAACAGACTAAAGAACGAAATTATTTGCGTTCCTAAGATAAAATATTGTTTTTATCGGAAGAATATCACTCCTGCCGTCTTAACATTTCCTCCAATTATAATTTTTTTCAAAATGATTTATTTCTCGCTAGGGTTAACTTTTTAAAAGGAACTTTTTGGACAAAACTACTAAACTTATTGTAGTGTATTGGTATAATACACAAGAAACCTTAATTTGCTCCAATTAGTCGATTTAAGGCATCTTAAAATAATTTTTCCCAAAACGATTTATTTCTCGTTAGGGTTAATTTTTTTAAAGGAACTTTTTGGACAAAACTACTAAACTTATGGTAATGTATTGGTATAATACACAAAAAACCTTAATTTGCTCCAATTAGTCGATTCAAGGCATCTTAAAATAATTTTTCTCAAAACGATTTATTTCTCGTTAGGGTTAATTTTTTTAAAGGAACTTTTTGGACAAAACTACTAAACTTATGGTAATGTATTGGTAAAATACACAAAAAACCTTAATTTGCTCCAATTAGTCGATTTAAGGCATCTTAAAATAATTTTTCTCAAAGCGATTTATTTCTCGTTAGGGTTAATTTTTTTAAAGGAACTTTTTGGACAAAACTACTAAACTTATGGTATTGTATTGGTAAAATACACAAAAAACCTTAATTTGCTCCAATTAGTCGATTTAAGGCATCTTAAAATAATTTTTCTCAAAACGATTTATTTCTCGTTAGGGTTAATTTTTTTAAAGGAACTTTTTGGACAAAACTACTAAACTTATGGTAATGTATTGGTATAATACACAAAAAACCTTAATTTGCTCCAATTAGTCGATTTAAGCATCTTAAAATAATTTTTTTCTAAATGATTTATTTCTCGTTAGGGTTAATTTTTTTAAACGAACTTTTTGGACAAAACTAGTAAACTTATTGCGCTGTCTTGAGTTTATACAAAAAAATCACACATTTTATTCATTTAGTTGCTTTTATTACCGTAGAGACCTTCAACCCTCTTTCTCACTAAGGTATTTCGTCGGCTCGGCTATTGGCTCAATCTTTTCTCCAGGCACATAGCTCTCATCTCTCTGGACGTTAGTAAGACAAGGCTCCGCGATAAAATCTTCCATACTATCATTGCCGGCATCAATGACTAGTATCCGATCTTCCAGTCGTCATTTGACAGTGGACTGGGCATTCTTCCACATCATCATTGTTGTTATGCGCCAGGATCTTTTTCTAAGATAAAAGATGCCAAAACTTTTCTCGTTAAAAATCGTATGTACCGTCACAGACTCACTAGGCGTATGATCTTAGCGCCACAGTATTTGCGGTATATCCTTCAGCGGTTGTGTCACAAATCAAAAAATGTAAATTTTCCTCGAAAATTATTCCAAGTCCACTCGTATAATGGAAATATATCGCTAACTTCTTTCACTAGCAATATTTTTTAACGGTTCCCACAGGAGAATTGTCCAGAATGGTCTCCTGAATATTTCTTATACAGGACTTTTTGGTAGTGGAACGTCCGGTTCCGAGTTATGGGACAAAAATGTTTTCTCGTTGAAATTTTTCTAAGTCCACTCGACTGTCTTTCACTAGCGTCGGAAAATGAAAATTCTTGCGTGGAGCTGTTAGGCACTAAAGTGGACTGGGCATTCTCCTACATCATCTTAGCGCCATAGCGTTTGCGGTATATCTTTCAGCGGTTTTGAGGTATCCAATTATCCCAAAACTATATTTTTGGCGACCCGAAGGCCTGCGAACAGACTAAAGAACGAAATTATTTGCGTTCCTTAGATAAAATATTGTTTTTATTGGAAGAATATCACTCCTGCCGTCTTAACATTTCCTCCAATTATAATTTTTTTCAAAATGATTTATTTCTCGCTAGGGTTAACTTTTTAAAAGGAACTTTTTGGACAAAACTACTAAACTTATGGTAATGTATTGGTATAATACACAAAAAACCTTAATTTGCTCCAATTAGTCGATCTAAGGCATCTTAAAATAATTTTTCTCAAAACGATTTATTTCTCGTTAGGGTTAATTTTTTTAAAGGAACTTTTTGGACAAAACTACTAAACTTATGGTAGTGTATTGGTATAATACACAAAAAACCTTAATTTGCTCCAATTAGTCGATTTAAGGCATCTTAAAATAATTTTTCCCAAAACGATTTATTTCTCGTTAGGGTTAATTTTTTTAAAGGAACTTTTTGGACAAAACTACTAAACTTATGGTAATGTATTGGTATAATACACAAAAAACCTTAATTTGCTCCAATTAGTCGATTTAAGGCATCTTAAAATAATTTTTCTCAAAACGATTTATTTCTCGTTAGGGTTAATTTTTTTAAAGGAACTTTTTGGACAAAACTACTAAACTTATGGTAATGTATTGATAAAATACACAAAAAACCTTAATTTGCTCCAATTAGTCGATTTAAGGCATCTTAAAATAATTTTTCTCAAAACGATTTATTTCTCGTTAGGGTTAATTTTTTTAAAGGAACTTTTTGGACAAAACTACTAAACTTATGGTAATGTATTGGTAAAATACACAAAAAACCTTAATTTGCTCCAATTAGTCGATTTAAGGCATCTTAAAATAATTTTTCTCAAAACGATTTATTTCTCGTTAGGGTTAATTTTTTTAAAGGAACTTTTTGGACAAAACTACTAAACTTATGGTAATGTATTGGTAAAATACACAAAAAACCTTAATTTGCTCCAATTAGTCGATTTAAGGCATCTTAAAATAATTTTTCTCAAAACGATTTATTTCTCGTTAGGGTTAATTTTTTTAAAGGAACTTTTTGGACAAAACTACTAAACTTATGGTAATGTATTGGTATAATACACAAAAAACCTTAATTTGCTTCAATTAGTCGATTTAAGGCATCTTAAAATAATTTTTCTCAAAACGATTTATTTCTCGTTAGGGTTAATTTTTTTAAAGGAACTTTTTGGACAAAACTACTAAACTAATGGTAATGTATTGATAAAATACACAAAAAACCTTAATTTGCTACAATTATTCGATTTAAGGCATCTTAAAATAATTTTTCTCAAAACGATTTATTTCTCGTTAGGGTTAATTTTTTTAAAGGAACTTTTTGGACAAAACTACTAAACTTATTGTACTGTAATGGTATAATACGAAAAAAACCTTAATTTCCTCCAATTAGTCGATTTAAGCATCTTAAAATAATTTTTTTCAAAATGATTTATTTCTCGTTAGGGTTAATTTTTTTAAACGAACTTTTTGGACAAAACTAGTAAACTTATTGCGCTGTCTTGAGTTTATACAAAAAAATCACACATTTTATTCATTTAGTTGCTTTTATTACCGTAGAGACCTTCAACCCTCTTTCTCACTAAGGTATTTCGTCGGCTCGGCTATTGGCTCAATCTTTTCTCCAGGCACATAGCTCTCATCTCTCTGGACGTTAGTAAGACAAGGCTCCGCGATAAAATCTTCCATACTATCATTGCCGGCATCAATGACTAGTATCCGATCTTCCAGTCGTCATTTGACAGTGGACTGGGCATTCTTCCACATCATCATTGTTGTTATGCGCCAGGATCTTTTTCTAAGATAAAAGATGCCAAAACTTTTCTCGTTAAAAATCGTATGTACCGTCACAGACTCACTAGGCGTATGATCTTAGCGCCACAGTGTTTGCGGTATATCCTTCAGCGGTTGTGTCACAAATCAAAAAATGTAAATTTTCCTCGAAAATTATTCTAAGTCCACTCGTATAATGGAAATATATCGCTAACTTCTTTCACTAGCAATATTTTTTAACGGTTCCCACAGGAGAATTTTCCAGAATGGTCTCCTGAATATTTCTTATACAGGACTTTTTGGTAGTGGAACGTCCGGTTCCGAGTTATGGGACAAAAATGTTTTCTCGTTGAAATTTTTCTAAGTCCACTCGACTGTCTTTCACTAGCGTCGGAAAATGAAAATTCTTGCGTGGAGCTGTTAGGCACTAAAGTGGACTGGGCATTCTCCTACATCATCTTAGCGCCATAGCGTTTGCGGTATATCTTTCAGCGGTTTTGAGGTATCCAATTATCCCAAAACTATATTTTTGGCGACCCGAAGGCCTGCGAACAGACTAAAGAACGAAATTATTTGCGTTCCTTAGATAAAATATTGTTTTTATCGGAAGAATATCACTCCTGCCGTCTTAACATTTCCTCCAATTATAATTTTTTTCAAAATGATTTATTTCTCGCTAGGGTTAACTTTTTAAAAGGAACTTTTTGGACAAAACTACTAAACTTATGGTAATGTATTGGTATAATACACAAAAAACCTTAATTTGCTCCAATTAGTCGATTTAAGGCATCTTAAAATAATTTTTCTCAAAACGATTTATTTCTCGTTAGGGTTAATTTTTTTAAAGGAACTTTTTGGACAAAACTACTAAACTTATGGTAGTGTATTGGTATAATACACAAAAAACCTTAATTTGCTCCAATTAGTCGATTTAAGGCATCTTAAAATAATTTTTCCCAAAACGATTTATTTCTCGTTAGGGTTAATTTTTTTAAAGGAACTTTTTGGACAAAACTACTAAACTTATGGTAATGTATTGGTATAATACACAAAAAACCTTAATTTGCTCCAATTAGTCGATTTAAGGCATCTTAAAATAATTTTTCTCAAAGCGATTTATTTCTCGTTAGGGTTAATTTTTTTAAAGGAACTTTTTGGACAAAACTACTAAACTTATGGTAGTGTATTGGTATAATACACAAAAAACCTTAATTTGCTCCAATTAGTCGATTTAAGGCATCTTAAAATAATTTTTCTCAAAACGATTTATTTCTCGTTAGGGTTAATTTTTTTAAAGGAACTTTTTGGACAAAACTACTAAACTTATGGTAATGTATTGGTAAAATACACAAAAAACCTTAATTTGCTCCAATTAGTCGATTTAAGGCATCTTAAAATAATTTTTCTCAAAACGATTTATTTCTCGTTAGGGTTAATTTTTTTAAAGGAACTTTTTGGACAAAACTACTAAACTTATTGTACTGTAATGGTATAATACGAAAAAAACCTTAATTTCCTCCAATTAGTCGATTTAAGCATCTTAAAATAATTTTTTTCAAAATGATTTATTTCTCGTTAGGGTTAATTTTTTTAAACGAACTTTTTGGACAAAACTACTAAACTTATGGTAATGTATTGGTAAAATACACAAAAAACCTTAATTTGCTCCAATTAGTCGATTTAAGGCATCTTAAAATAATTTTTCTCAAAACGATTTATTTCTCGTTAGGGTTAATTTTTTTAAAGGAACTTTTTGGACAAAACTACTAAACTTATGGTAATGTATTGGTATAATACACAAAAAACCTTAATTTGCTCCAATTAGTCGATTTAAGGCATCTTAAAATAATTTTTCTCAAAACGATTTATTTCTCGTTAGGGTTAATTTTTTTAAAGGAACTTTTTGGACAAAACTACTAAACTTATGGTAATGTATTGGTATAATACACAAAAAACCTTAATTTGCTCCAATTAGTCGATTTAAGGCATCTTAAAATAATTTTTCTCAAAACGATTTATTTCTCGTTAGGGTTAATTTTTTTAAAGGAACTTTTTGGACAAAACTACTAAACTTATGGTAATGTATTGGTATAATACACAAAAAACCTTAATTTGCTCCAATTAGTCGATTTAAGGCATCTTAAAATAATTTTTCTCAAAACGATTTATTTCTCGTTAGGGTTAATTTTTTTAAAGGAACTTTTTGGACAAAACTACTAAACTTATGGTAATATATTGGTAAAATACACAAAAAACCTTAATTTGCTCCAATTAGTCGATTTAAGGCATCTTAAAATAATTTTTCTCAAAACGATTTATTTCTCGTTAGGGTTAATTTTTTTAAAGGAACTTTTTGGACAAAACTACTAAACTTATGGTAATGTATTGGTATAATACACAAAAAACCTTAATTTGCTCCAATTAGTCGATTTAAGGCATCTTAAAATAATTTTTCTAAAAACGATTTATTTCTCGTTAGGGTTAATTTTTTTAAAGGAACTTTTTGGACAAAACTACTAAACTTATTGTACTGTAATGGTATAATACGAAAAAAACCTTAATTTCCTCCAATTAGTCGATTTAAGCATCTTAAAATAATTTTTTTCAAAATGATTTATATCTCGTTAGGGTTAATTTTTTTAAACGAACTTTTTGGACAAAACTAGTAAACTTATTGCGCTGTCTTGAGTTTATACAAAAAAATCACACATTTTATTCATTTAGTTGCTTTTATTACCGTAGAGACCTTCAACCCTCTTTCTCACTAAGGTATTTCGTCGGCTCGGCTATTGGCTCAATCTTTTCTCCAGGCACATAGCTCTCATCTCTCTGGACGTTAGTAAGACAAGGCTCCGCGATAAAATCTTCCATACTATCATTGCCGGCATCAATGACTAGTATCCGATCTTCCAGTCGTCATTTGACAGTGGACTGGGCATTCTTCCACATCATCATTGTTGTTATGCGCCAGGATCTTTTTCTAAGATAAAAGATGCCAAAACTTTTCTCGTTAAAAATCGTATGTACCGTCACAGACTCACTAGGCGTATGATCTTAGCGCCACAGTGTTTGCGGTATATCCTTCAGCGGTTGTGTCACAAATCAAAAAATGTAAATTTTCCTCGAAAATTATTCTAAGTCCACTCGTATAATGGAAATATATCGCTAACTTCTTTCACTAGCAATATTTTTTAACGGTTCCCACAGGAGAATTGTCCAGAATGGTCTCCTGAATATTTCTTATACAGGACTTTTTGGTAGTGGAACGTCCGGTTCCGAGTTATGGGACAAAAATGTTTTCTCGTTGAAATTTTTCTAAGTCCACTCGACTGTCTTTCACTAGTGTCGGAAAATGAAAATTCTTGCGTGGAGCGGTTAGGCACTAAAGTGGACTGGGCATTCTCCTACATCATCTTAGCGCCATAGCGTTTGCGGTATATCTTTCAGCGGTTTTGAGGTATCCAATTATCCCAAAACTATATTTTTGGCGGCCCGAAGGCCTGCGAACAGACTAAAGAACGAAATTATTTGCGTTCCTAAGATAAAATATTGTTTTTATCGGAAGAATATCACTCCTGCCGTCTTAACATTTCCTCCAATTATAATTTTTTTCAAAATGATTTATTTCTCGCTAGGGTTAACTTTTTAAAAGGAACTTTTTGGACAAAACTACTAAACTTATTGTAGTGTATTGGTATAATACACAAGAAACCTTAATTTGCTCCAATTAGTCGATTTAAGGCATCTTAAAATAATTTTTCCCAAAACGATTTATTTCTCGTTAGGGTTAATTTTTTTAAAGGAACTTTTTGGACAAAACTACTAAACTTATGGTAATGTATTGGTATAATACACAAAAAACCTTAATTTGCTCCAATTAGTCGATTTAAGGCATCTTAAAATAATTTTTCTCAAAACGATTTATTTCTCGTTAGGGTTAATTTTTTTAAAGGAACTTTTTGGACAAAACTACTAAACTTATGGTAATGTATTGGTAAAATACACAAAAAACCTTAATTTGCTCCAATTAGTCGATTTAAGGCATCTTAAAATAATTTTTCTCAAAGCGATTTATTTCTCGTTAGGGTTAATTTTTTTAAAGGAACTTTTTGGACAAAACTACTAAACTTATGGTATTGTATTGGTAAAATACACAAAAAACCTTAATTTGCTCCAATTAGTCGATTTAAGGCATCTTAAAATAATTTTTCTCAAAACGATTTATTTCTCGTTAGGGTTAATTTTTTTAAAGGAACTTTTTGGACAAAACTACTAAACTTATGGTAATGTATTGGTATAATACACAAAAAACCTTAATTTGCTCCAATTAGTCGATTTAAGCATCTTAAAATAATTTTTTTCTAAATGATTTATTTCTCGTTAGGGTTAATTTTTTTAAACGAACTTTTTGGACAAAACTAGTAAACTTATTGCGCTGTCTTGAGTTTATACAAAAAAATCACACATTTTATTCATTTAGTTGCTTTTATTACCGTAGAGACCTTCAACCCTCTTTCTCACTAAGGTATTTCGTCGGCTCGGCTATTGGCTCAATCTTTTCTCCAGGCACATAGCTCTCATCTCTCTGGACGTTAGTAAGACAAGGCTCCGCGATAAAATCTTCCATACTATCATTGCCGGCATCAATGACTAGTATCCGATCTTCCAGTCGTCATTTGACAGTGGACTGGGCATTCTTCCACATCATCATTGTTGTTATGCGCCAGGATCTTTTTCTAAGATAAAAGATGCCAAAACTTTTCTCGTTAAAAATCGTATGTACCGTCACAGACTCACTAGGCGTATGATCTTAGCGCCACAGTATTTGCGGTATATCCTTCAGCGGTTGTGTCACAAATCAAAAAATGTAAATTTTCCTCGAAAATTATTCCAAGTCCACTCGTATAATGGAAATATATCGCTAACTTCTTTCACTAGCAATATTTTTTAACGGTTCCCACAGGAGAATTGTCCAGAATGGTCTCCTGAATATTTCTTATACAGGACTTTTTGGTAGTGGAACGTCCGGTTCCGAGTTATGGGACAAAAATGTTTTCTCGTTGAAATTTTTCTAAGTCCACTCGACTGTCTTTCACTAGCGTCGGAAAATGAAAATTCTTGCGTGGAGCTGTTAGGCACTAAAGTGGACTGGGCATTCTCCTACATCATCTTAGCGCCATAGCGTTTGCGGTATATCTTTCAGCGGTTTTGAGGTATCCAATTATCCCAAAACTATATTTTTGGCGACCCGAAGGCCTGCGAACAGACTAAAGAACGAAATTATTTGCGTTCCTTAGATAAAATATTGTTTTTATTGGAAGAATATCACTCCTGCCGTCTTAACATTTCCTCCAATTATAATTTTTTTCAAAATGATTTATTTCTCGCTAGGGTTAACTTTTTAAAAGGAACTTTTTGGACAAAACTACTAAACTTATGGTAATGTATTGGTATAATACACAAAAAACCTTAATTTGCTCCAATTAGTCGATTTAAGGCATCTTAAAATAATTTTTCTCAAAACGATTTATTTCTCGTTAGGGTTAATTTTTTTAAAGGAACTTTTTGGACAAAACTACTAAACTTATGGTAGTGTATTGGTATAATACACAAAAAACCTTAATTTGCTCCAATTAGTCGATTTAAGGCATCTTAAAATAATTTTTCCCAAAACGATTTATTTCTCGTTAGGGTTAATTTTTTTAAAGGAACTTTTTGGACAAAACTACTAAACTTATGGTAATGTATTGGTATAATACACAAAAAACCTTAATTTGCTCCAATTAGTCGATTTAAGGCATCTTAAAATAATTTTTCTCAAAACGATTTATTTCTCGTTAGGGTTAATTTTTTTAAAGGAACTTTTTGGACAAAACTACTAAACTTATGGTAATGTATTGATAAAATACACAAAAAACCTTAATTTGCTCCAGTCGATTTAAGGCATCTTAAAATAATTTTTCTCAAAACGATTTATTTCTCGTTAGGGTTAATTTTTTTAAAGGAACTTTTTGGACAAAACTACTAAACTTATGGTAATGTATTGGTAAAATACACAAAAAACCTTAATTTGCTCCAATTAGTCGATTTAAGGCATCTTAAAATAATTTTTCTCAAAACGATTTATTTCTCGTTAGGGTTAATTTTTTTAAAGGAACTTTTTGGACAAAACTACTAAACTTATGGTAATGTATTGGTAAAATACACAAAAAACCTTAATTTGCTCCAATTAGTCGATTTAAGGCATCTTAAAATAATTTTTCTCAAAACGATTTATTTCTCGTTAGGGTTAATTTTTTTAAAGGAACTTTTTGGACAAAACTACTAAACTTATGGTAATGTATTGGTATAATACACAAAAAACCTTAATTTGCTTCAATTAGTCGATTTAAGGCATCTTAAAATAATTTTTCTCAAAACGATTTATTTCTCGTTAGGGTTAATTTTTTTAAAGGAACTTTTTGGACAAAACTACTAAACTAATGGTAATGTATTGATAAAATACACAAAAAACCTTAATTTGCTACAATTATTCGATTTAAGGCATCTTAAAATAATTTTTCTCAAAACGATTTATTTCTCGTTAGGGTTAATTTTTTTAAAGGAACTTTTTGGACAAAACTACTAAACTTATTGTACTGTAATGGTATAATACGAAAAAAACCTTAATTTCCTCCAATTAGTCGATTTAAGCATCTTAAAATAATTTTTTTCAAAATGATTTATTTCTCGTTAGGGTTAATTTTTTTAAACGAACTTTTTGGACAAAACTAGTAAACTTATTGCGCTGTCTTGAGTTTATACAAAAAAATCACACATTTTATTCATTTAGTTGCTTTTATTACCGTAGAGACCTTCAACCCTCTTTCTCACTAAGGTATTTCGTCGGCTCGGCTATTGGCTCAATCTTTTCTCCAGGCACATAGCTCTCATCTCTCTGGACGTTAGTAAGACAAGGCTCCGCGATAAAATCTTCCATACTATCATTGCCGGCATCAATGACTAGTATCCGATCTTCCAGTCGTCATTTGACAGTGGACTGGGCATTCTTCCACATCATCATTGTTGTTATGCGCCAGGATCTTTTTCTAAGATAAAAGATGCCAAAACTTTTCTCGTTAAAAATCGTATGTACCGTCACAGACTCACTAGGCGTATGATCTTAGCGCCACAGTGTTTGCGGTATATCCTTCAGCGGTTGTGTCACAAATCAAAAAATGTAAATTTTCCTCGAAAATTATTCTAAGTCCACTCGTATAATGGAAATATATCGCTAACTTCTTTCACTAGCAATATTTTTTAACGGTTCCCACAGGAGAATTTTCCAGAATGGTCTCCTGAATATTTCTTATACAGGACTTTTTGGTAGTGGAACGTCCGGTTCCGAGTTATGGGACAAAAATGTTTTCTCGTTGAAATTTTTCTAAGTCCACTCGACTGTCTTTCACTAGCGTCGGAAAATGAAAATTCTTGCGTGGAGCTGTTAGGCACTAAAGTGGACTGGGCATTCTCCTACATCATCTTAGCGCCATAGCGTTTGCGGTATATCTTTCAGCGGTTTTGAGGTATCCAATTATCCCAAAACTATATTTTTGGCGACCCGAAGGCCTGCGAACAGACTAAAGAACGAAATTATTTGCGTTCCTTAGATAAAATATTGTTTTTATCGGAAGAATATCACTCCTGCCGTCTTAACATTTCCTCCAATTATAATTTTTTTCAAAATGATTTATTTCTCGCTAGGGTTAACTTTTTAAAAGGAACTTTTTGGACAAAACTACTAAACTTATGGTAATGTATTGGTATAATACACAAAAAACCTTAATTTGCTCCAATTAGTCGATTTAAGGCATCTTAAAATAATTTTTCTCAAAACGATTTATTTCTCGTTAGGGTTAATTTTTTTAAAGGAACTTTTTGGACAAAACTACTAAACTTATGGTAGTGTATTGGTATAATACACAAAAAACCTTAATTTGCTCCAATTAGTCGATTTAAGGCATCTTAAAATAATTTTTCCCAAAACGATTTATTTCTCGTTAGGGTTAATTTTTTTAAAGGAACTTTTTGGACAAAACTACTAAACTTATGGTAATGTATTGGTATAATACACAAAAAACCTTAATTTGCTCCAATTAGTCGATTTAAGGCATCTTAAAATAATTTTTCTCAAAGCGATTTATTTCTCGTTAGGGTTAATTTTTTTAAAGGAACTTTTTGGACAAAACTACTAAACTTATGGTAGTGTATTGGTATAATACACAAAAAACCTTAATTTGCTCCAATTAGTCGATTTAAGGCATCTTAAAATAATTTTTCTCAAAACGATTTATTTCTCGTTAGGGTTAATTTTTTTAAAGGAACTTTTTGGACAAAACTACTAAACTTATGGTAATGTATTGGTAAAATACACAAAAAACCTTAATTTGCTCCAATTAGTCGATTTAAGGCATCTTAAAATAATTTTTCTCAAAACGATTTATTTCTCGTTAGGGTTAATTTTTTTAAAGGAACTTTTTGGACAAAACTACTAAACTTATTGTACTGTAATGGTATAATACGAAAAAAACCTTAATTTCCTCCAATTAGTCGATTTAAGCATCTTAAAATAATTTTTTTCAAAATGATTTATTTCTCGTTAGGGTTAATTTTTTTAAACGAACTTTTTGGACAAAACTAGTAAACTTATTGCGCTGTCTTGAGTTTATACAAAAAAATCACACATTTTATTCATTTAGTTGCTTTTATTACCGTAGAGACCTTCAACCCTCTTTCTCACTAAGGTATTTCGTCGGCTCGGCTATTGGCTCAATCTTTTCTCCAGGCACATAGCTCTCATCTCTCTGGACGTTAGTAAGACAAGGCTCCGCGATAAAATCTTCCATACTATCATTGCCGGCATCAATGACTAGTATCCGATCTTCCAGTCGTCATTTGACAGTGGACTGGGCATTCTTCCACATCATCATTGTTGTTATGCGCCAGGATCTTTTTCTAAGATAAAAGATGCCAAAACTTTTCTCGTTAAAAATCGTATGTACCGTCACAGACTCACTAGGCGTATGATCTTAGCGCCACAGTGTTTGCGGTATATCCTTCAGCGGTTGTGTCACAAATCAAAAAATGTAAATTTTCCTCGAAAATTATTCTAAGTCCACTCGTATAATGGAAATATATCGCTAACTTCTTTCACTAGCAATATTTTTTAACGGTTCCCACAGGAGAATTGTCCAGAATGGTCTCCTGAATATTTCTTATACAGGACTTTTTGGTAGTGGAACGTCCGGTTCCGAGTTATGGGACAAAAATGTTTTCTCGTTGAAATTTTTCTAAGTCCACTCGACTGTCTTTCACTAGCGTCGGAAAATGAAAATTCTTGCGTGGAGCTGTTAGGCACTAAAGTGGACTGGGCATTCTCCTACATCATCTTAGCGCCATAGCGTTTGCGGTATATCTTTCAGCGGTTTTGAGGTATCCAATTATCCCAAAACTATATTTTTGGCGGCCCGAAGGCCTGCGAACAGACTAAAGAACGAAATTATTTGCGTTCCTAAGATAAAATATTGTTTTTATCGGAAGAATATCACTCCTGCCGTCTTAACATTTCCTCCAATTATAATTTTTTTCAAAATGATTTATTTCTCGCTAGGGTTAACTTTTTAAAAGGAACTTTTTGGACAAAACTACTAAACTTATTGTAGTGTATTGGTATAATACACAAAAAACCTTAATTTGCTCCAATTAGTCGATTTAAGGCATCTTAAAATAATTTTTCCCAAAACGATTTATTTCTCGTTAGGGTTAATTTTTTTAAAGGAACTTTTTGGACAAAACTACTAAACTTATGGTAATGTATTGGTATAATACACAAAAAACCTTAATTTGCTCCAATTAGTCGATTTAAGGCATCTTAAAATAATTTTTCTCAAAACGATTTATTTCTCGTTAGGGTTAATTTTTTTAAAGGAACTTTTTGGACAAAACTACTAAACTTATGGTAATGTATTGGTATAATACACAAAAAACCTTAATTTGCTCCAATTAGTCGATTTAAGGCATCTTAAAATAATTTTTCTCAAAACGATTTATTTCTCGTTAGGGTTAATTTTTTTAAAGGAACTTTTTGGACAAAACTACTAAACTTATGGTAATGTATTGGTAAAATACACAAAAAACCTTAATTTGCTCCAATTAGTCGATTTAAGGCATCTTAAAATAATTTTTCTCAAAACGATTTATTTCTCGTTAGGGTTAATTTTTTTAAAGGAACTTTTTGGACAAAACTACTAAACTTATGGTAATGTATTGGTATAATACACAAAAAACCTTAATTTGCTCCAATTAGTCGATTTAAGGCATCTTAAAATAATTTTTCTAAAAACGATTTATTTCTCGTTAGGGTTAATTTTTTTAAAGGAACTTTTTGGACAAAACTACTAAACTTATTGTACTGTAATGGTATAATACGAAAAAAACCTTAATTTCCTCCAATTAGTCGATTTAAGCATCTTAAAATAATTTTTTTCAAAATGATTTATATCTCGTTAGGGTTAATTTTTTTAAACGAACTTTTTGGACAAAACTAGTAAACTTATTGCGCTGTCTTGAGTTTATACAAAAAAATCACACATTTTATTCATTTAGTTGCTTTTATTACCGTAGAGACCTTCAACCCTCTTTCTCACTAAGGTATTTCGTCGGCTCGGCTATTGGCTCAATCTTTTCTCCAGGCACATAGCTCTCATCTCTCTGGACGTTAGTAAGACAAGGCTCCGCGATAAAATCTTCCATACTATCATTGCCGGCATCAATGACTAGTATCCGATCTTCCAGTCGTCATTTGATCGTCATTTGACAGTGGACTGGGCATTCTTCCACATCATCATTGTTGTTATGCGCCAGGATCTTTTTCTAAGATAAAAGATGCCAAAACTTTTCTCGTTAAAAATCGTATGTACCGTCACAGACTCACTAGGCGTATGATCTTAGCGCCACAGTGTTTGCGGTATATCCTTCAGCGGTTGTGTCACAAATCAAAAAATGTAAATTTTCCTCGAAAATTATTCTAAGTCCACTCGTATAATGGAAATATATCGCTAACTTCTTTCACTAGCAATATTTTTTAACGGTTCCCACAGGAGAATTGTCCAGAATGGTCTCCTGAATATTTCTTATACAGGACTTTTTGGTAGTGGAACGTCCGGTTCCGAGTTATGGGACAAAAATGTTTTCTCGTTGAAATTTTTCTAAGTCCACTCGACTGTCTTTCACTAGCGTCGGAAAATGAAAATTCTTGCGTGGAGCTGTTAGGCACTAAAGTGGACTGGGCATTCTCCTACATCATCTTAGCGCCATAGCGTTTGCGGTATATCTTTCAGCGGTTTTGAGGTATCCAATTATCCCAAAACTATATTTTTGGCGACCCGAAGGCCTGCGAACAGACTAAAGAACGAAATTATTTGCGTTCCTTAGATAAAATATTGTTTTTATCGGAAGAATATCACTCCTGCCGTCTTAACATTTCCTCCAATTATAATTTTTTTCAAAATGATTTATTTCTCGCTAGGGTTAACTTTTTAAAAGGAACTTTTTGGACAAAACTACTAAACTTATGGTAATGTATTGGTATAATACACAAAAAACCTTAATTTGCTCCAATTAGTCGATTTAAGGCATCTTAAAATAATTTTTCTCAAAACGATTTATTTCTCGTTAGGGTTAATTTTTTTAAAGGAACTTTTTGGACAAAACTACTAAACTTATGGTAGTGTATTGGTATAATACACAAAAAACCTTAATTTGCTCCAATTAGTCGATTTAAGGCATCTTAAAATAATTTTTCCCAAAACGATTTATTTCTCGTTAGGGTTAATTTTTTTAAAGGAACTTTTTGGACAAAACTACTAAACTTATGGTAATGTATTGGTATAATACACAAAAAACCTTAATTTGCTCCAATTAGTCGATTTAAGGCATCTTAAAATAATTTTTCTCAAAACGATTTATTTCTCGTTAGGGTTAATTTTTTTAAAGGAACTTTTTGGACAAAACTACTAAACTTATGGTAATGTATTGATAAAATACACAAAAAACCTTAATTTGCTCCAATTAGTCGATTTAAGGCATCTTAAAATAATTTTTCTCAAAACGATTTATTTCTCGTTAGGGTTAATTTTTTTAAAGGAACTTTTTGGACAAAACTACTAAACTTATGGTAATGTATTGGTAAAATACACAAAAAACCTTAATTTGCTCCAATTAGTCGATTTAAGGCATCTTAAAATAATTTTTCTCAAAACGATTTATTTCTCGTTAGGGTTAATTTTTTTAAAGGAACTTTTTGGACAAAACTACTAAACTTATGGTAATGTATTGGTAAAATACACAAAAAACCTTAATTTGCTCCAATTAGTCGATTTAAGGCATCTTAAAATAATTTTTCTCAAAACGATTTATTTCTCGTTAGGGTTAATTTTTTTAAAGGAACTTTTTGGACAAAACTACTAAACTTATGGTAATGTATTGATAAAATACACAAAAAACCTTAATTTGCTACAATTATTCGATTTAAGGCATCTTAAAATAATTTTTCTCAAAACGATTTATTTCTCGTTAGGGTTAATTTTTTTAAAGGAACTTTTTGGACAAAACTACTAAACTTATTGTACTGTAATGGTATAATACGAAAAAAACCTTAATTTCCTCCAATTAGTCGATTTAAGCATCTTAAAATAATTTTTTTCAAAATGATTTATTTCTCGTTAGGGTTAATTTTTTTAAACGAACTTTTTGGACAAAACTAGTAAACTTATTGCGCTGTCTTGAGTTTATACAAAAAAATCACACATTTTATTCATTTAGTTGCTTTTATTACCGTAGAGACCTTCAACCCTCTTTCTCACTAAGGTATTTCGTCGGCTCGGCTATTGGCTCAATCTTTTCTCCAGGCACATAGCTCTCATCTCTCTGGACGTTAGTAAGACAAGGCTCCGCGATAAAATCTTCCATACTATCATTGCCGGCATCAATGACTAGTATCCGATCTTCCAGTCGTCATTTGACAGTGGACTGGGCATTCTTCCACATCATCATTGTTGTTATGCGCCAGGATCTTTTTCTAAGATAAAAGATGCCAAAACTTTTCTCGTTAAAAATCGTATGTACCGTCACAGACTCACTAGGCGTATGATCTTAGCGCCACAGTGTTTGCGGTATATCCTTCAGCGGTTGTGTCACAAATCAAAAAATGTAAATTTTCCTCGAAAATTATTCTAAGTCCACTCGTATAATGGAAATATATCGCTAACTTCTTTCACTAGCAATATTTTTTAACGGTTCCCACAGGAGAATTTTCCAGAATGGTCTCCTGAATATTTCTTATACAGGACTTTTTGGTAGTGGAACGTCCGGTTCCGAGTTATGGGACAAAAATGTTTTCTCGTTAAAATTTTTCTAAGTCCACTCGACTGTCTTTCACTAGCGTCGGAAAATGAAAATTCTTGCGTGGAGCTGTTAGGCACTAAAGTGGACTGGGCATTCTCCTACATCATCTTAGCGCCATAGCGTTTGCGGTATATCTTTCAGCGGTTTTGAGGTATCCAATTATCCCAAAACTATATTTTTGGCGACCCGAAGGCCTGCGAACAGACTAAAGAACGAAATTATTTGCGTTCCTTAGATAAAATATTGTTTTTATCGGAAGAATATCACTCCTGCCGTCTTAACATTTCCTCCAATTATAATTTTTTTCAAAATGATTTATTTCTCGCTAGGGTTAACTTTTTAAAAGGAACTTTTTGGACAAAACTACTAAACTTATGGTAATGTATTGGTATAATACACAAAAAACCTTAATTTGCTCCAATTAGTCGATTTAAGGCATCTTAAAATAATTTTTCTCAAAACGATTTATTTCTCGTTAGGGTTAATTTTTTTAAAGGAACTTTTTGGACAAAACTACTAAACTTATGGTAGTGTATTGGTATAATACACAAAAAACCTTAATTTGCTCCAATTAGTCGATTTAAGGCATCTTAAAATAATTTTTCCCAAAACGATTTATTTCTCGTTAGGGTTAATTTTTTTAAAGGAACTTTTTGGACAAAACTACTAAACTTATGGTAATGTATTGGTATAATACACAAAAAACCTTAATTTGCTCCAATTAGTCGATTTAAGGCATCTTAAAATAATTTTTCTCAAAGCGATTTATTTCTCGTTAGGGTTAATTTTTTTAAAGGAACTTTTTGGACAAAACTACTAAACTTATGGTAGTGTATTGGTATAATACACAAAAAACCTTAATTTGCTCCAATTAGTCGATTTAAGGCATCTTAAAATAATTTTTCTCAAAACGATTTATTTCTCGTTAGGGTTAATTTTTTTAAAGGAACTTTTTGGACAAAACTACTAAACTTATGGTAATGTATTGGTAAAATACACAAAAAACCTTAATTTGCTCCAATTAGTCGATTTAAGGCATCTTAAAATAATTTTTCTCAAAACGATTTATTTCTCGTTAGGGTTAATTTTTTTAAAGGAACTTTTTGGACAAAACTACTAAACTTATTGTACTGTAATGGTATAATACGAAAAAAACCTTAATTTCCTCCAATTAGTCGATTTAAGCATCTTAAAATAATTTTTTTCAAAATGATTTATTTCTCGTTAGGGTTAATTTTTTTAAACGAACTTTTTGGACAAAACTAGTAAACTTATTGCGCTGTCTTGAGTTTATACAAAAAAATCACACATTTTATTCATTTAGTTGCTTTTATTACCGTAGAGACCTTCAACCCTCTTTCTCACTAAGGTATTTCGTCGGCTCGGCTATTGGCTCAATCTTTTCTCCAGGCACATAGCTCTCATCTCTCTGGACGTTAGTAAGACAAGGCTCCGCGATAAAATCTTCCATACTATCATTGCCGGCATCAATGACTAGTATCCGATCTTCCAGTCGTCATTTGACAGTGGACTGGGCATTCTTCCACATCATCATTGTTGTTATGCGCCAGGATCTTTTTCTAAGATAAAAGATGCCAAAACTTTTCTCGTTAAAAATCGTATGTACCGTCACAGACTCACTAGGCGTATGATCTTAGCGCCACAGTGTTTGCGGTATATCCTTCAGCGGTTGTGTCACAAATCAAAAAATGTAAATTTTCCTCGAAAATTATTCTAAGTCCACTCGTATAATGGAAATATATCGCTAACTTCTTTCACTAGCAATATTTTTTAACGGTTCCCACAGGAGAATTGTCCAGAATGGTCTCCTGAATATTTCTTATACAGGACTTTTTGGTAGTGGAACGTCCGGTTCCGAGTTATGGGACAAAAATGTTTTCTCGTTGAAATTTTTCTAAGTCCACTCGACTGTCTTTCACTAGCGTCGGAAAATGAAAATTCTTGCGTGGAGCTGTTAGGCACTAAAGTGGACTGGGCATTCTCCTACATCATCTTAGCGCCATAGCGTTTGCGGTATATCTTTCAGCGGTTTTGAGGTATCCAATTATCCCAAAACTATATTTTTGGCGGCCCGAAGGCCTGCGAACAGACTAAAGAACGAAATTATTTGCGTTCCTAAAATAAAATATTGTTTTTATCGGAAGAATATCACTCCTGCCGTCTTAACATTTCCTCCAATTATAATTTTTTTCAAAATGATTTATTTCTCGCTAGGGTTAACTTTTTAAAAGGAACTTTTTGGACAAAACTACTAAACTTATTGTAGTGTATTGGTATAATACACAAAAAACCTTAATTTGCTCCAATTAGTCGATTTAAGGCATCTTAAAATAATTTTTCCCAAAACGATTTATTTCTCGTTAGGGTTAATTTTTTTAAAGGAACTTTTTGGACAAAACTACTAAACTTATGGTAATGTATTGGTATAATACACAAAAAACCTTAATTTGCTCCAATTAGTCGATTTAAGGCATCTTAAAATAATTTTTCTCAAAACGATTTATTTCTCGTTAGGGTTAATTTTTTTAAAGGAACTTTTTGGACAAAACTACTAAACTTATGGTAATGTATTGGTATAATACACAAAAAACCTTAATTTGCTCCAATTAGTCGATTTAAGGCATCTTAAAATAATTTTTCTCAAAACGATTTATTTCTCGTTAGGGTTAATTTTTTTAAAGGAAGTTTTTGGACAAAACTACTAAACTTATGGTAATGTATTGGTAAAATACACAAAAAACCTTAATTTGCTCCAATTAGTCGATTTAAGGCATCTTAAAATAATTTTTCTCAAAACGATTTATTTCTCGTTAGGGTTAATTTTTTTAAAGGAACTTTTTGGACAAAACTACTAAACTTATGGTAATGTATTGGTATAATACACAAAAAACCTTAATTTGCTCCAATTAGTCGATTTAAGGCATCTTAAAATAATTTTTCTAAAAACGATTTATTTCTCGTTAGGGTTAATTTTTTTAAAGGAACTTTTTGGACAAAACTACTAAACTTATTGTACTGTAATGGTATAATACGAAAAAAACCTTAATTTCCTCCAATTAGTCGATTTAAGCATCTTAAAATAATTTTTTTCAAAATGATTTATATCTCGTTAGGGTTAATTTTTTTAAACGAACTTTTTGGACAAAACTAGTAAACTTATTGCGCTGTCTTGAGTTTATACAAAAAAATCACACATTTTATTCATTTAGTTGCTTTTATTACCGTAGAGACCTTCAACCCTCTTTCTCACTAAGGTATTTCGTCGGCTCGGCTATTGGCTCAATCTTTTCTCCAGGCACATAGCTCTCATCTCTCTGGACGTTAGTAAGACAAGGCTCCGCGATAAAATCTTCCATACTATCATTGCCGGCATCAATGACTAGTATCCGATCTTCCAGTCGTCATTTGATCGTCATTTGACAGTGGACTGGGCATTCTTCCACATCATCATTGTTGTTATGCGCCAGGATCTTTTTCTAAGATAAAAGATGCCAAAACTTTTCTCGTTAAAAATCGTATGTACCGTCACAGACTCACTAGGCGTATGATCTTAGCGCCACAGTGTTTGCGGTATATCCTTCAGCGGTTGTGTCACAAATCAAAAAATGTAAATTTTCCTCGAAAATTATTCTAAGTCCACTCGTATAATGGAAATATATCGCTAACTTCTTTCACTAGCAATATTTTTTAACGGTTCCCACAGGAGAATTGTCCAGAATGGTCTCCTGAATATTTCTTATACAGGACTTTTTGGTAGTGGAACGTCCGGTTCCGAGTTATGGGACAAAAATGTTTTCTCGTTGAAATTTTTCTAAGTCCACTCGACTGTCTTTCACTAGCGTCGGAAAATGAAAATTCTTGCGTGGAGCTGTTAGGCACTAAAGTGGACTGGGCATTCTCCTACATCATTTTAGCGCCATAGCGTTTGCGGTATATCTTTCAGCGGTTTTGAGGTATCCAATTATCCCAAAACTATATTTTTGGCGACCCGAAGGCCTGCGAACAGACTAAAGAACGAAATTATTTGCGTTCCTTAGATAAAATATTGTTTTTATCGGAAGAATATCACTCCTGCCGTCTTAACATTTCCTCCAATTATAATTTTTTTCAAAATGATTTATTTCTCGCTAGGGTTAACTTTTTAAAAGGAACTTTTTGGACAAAACTACTAAACTTATGGTAATGTATTGGTATAATACACAAAAAACCTTAATTTGCTCCAATTAGTCGATTTAAGGCATCTTAAAATAATTTTTCTCAAAACGATTTATTTCTCGTTAGGGTTAATTTTTTTAAAGGAACTTTTTGGACAAAACTACTAAACTTATGGTAGTGTATTGGTATAATACACAAAAAACCTTAATTTGCTCCAATTAGTCGATTTAAGGCATCTTAAAATAATTTTTCCCAAAACGATTTATTTCTCGTTAGGGTTAATTTTTTTAAAGGAACTTTTTGGACAAAACTACTAAACTTATGGTAATGTATTGGTATAATACACAAAAAACCTTAATTTGCTCCAATTAGTCGATTTAAGGCATCTTAAAATAATTTTTCTCAAAACGATTTATTTCTCGTTAGGGTTAATTTTTTTAAAGGAACTTTTTGGACAAAACTACTAAACTTATGGTAATGTATTGATAAAATACACAAAAAACCTTAATTTGCTCCAATTAGTCGATTTAAGGCATCTTAAAATAATTTTTCTCAAAACGATTTATTTCTCGTTAGGGTTAATTTTTTTAAAGGAACTTTTTGGACAAAACTACTAAACTTATGGTAATGTATTGGTAAAATACACAAAAAACCTTAATTTGCTCCAATTAGTCGATTTAAGGCATCTTAAAATAATTTTTCTCAAAACGATTTATTTCTCGTTAGGGTTAATTTTTTTAAAGGAACTTTTTGGACAAAACTACTAAACTTATGGTAATGTATTGGTAAAATACACAAAAAACCTTAATTTGCTCCAATTAGTCGATTTAAGGCATCTTAAAATAATTTTTCTCAAAACGATTTATTTCTCGTTAGGGTTAATTTTTTTAAAGGAACTTTTTGGACAAAACTACTAAACTTATGGTAATGTATTGGTATAATACACAAAAAACCTTAATTTGCTTCAATTAGTCGATTTAAGGCATCTTAAAATAATTTTTCTCAAAACGATTTATTTCTCGTTAGGGTTAATTTTTTTAAAGGAACTTTTTGGACAAAACTACTAAACTTATGGTAATGTATTGATAAAATACACAAAAAACCTTAATTTGCTACAATTATTCGATTTAAGGCATCTTAAAATAATTTTTCTCAAAACGATTTATTTCTCGTTAGGGTTAATTTTTTTAAAGGAACTTTTTGGACAAAACTACTAAACTTATTGTACTGTAATGGTATAATACGAAAAAAACCTTAATTTCCTCCAATTAGTCGATTTAAGCATCTTAAAATAATTTTTTTCAAAATGATTTATTTCTCGTTAGGGTTAATTTTTTTAAACGAACTTTTTGGACAAAACTAGTAAACTTATTGCGCTGTCTTGAGTTTATACAAAAAAATCACACATTTTATTCATTTAGTTGCTTTTATTACCGTAGAGACCTTCAACCCTCTTTCTCACTAAGGTATTTCGTCGGCTCGGCTATTGGCTCAATCTTTTCTCCAGGCACATAGCTCTCATCTCTCTGGACGTTAGTAAGACAAGGCTCCGCGATAAAATCTTCCATACTATCATTGCCGGCATCAATGACTAGTATCCGATCTTCCAGTCGTCATTTGACAGTGGACTGGGCATTCTTCCACATCATCATTGTTGTTATGCGCCAGGATCTTTTTCTAAGATAAAAGATGCCAAAACTTTTCTCGTTAAAAATCGTATGTACCGTCACAGACTCACTAGGCGTATGATCTTAGCGCCACAGTGTTTGCGGTATATCCTTCAGCGGTTGTGTCACAAATCAAAAAATGTAAATTTTCCTCGAAAATTATTCTAAGTTCACTCGTATAATGGAAATATATCGCTAACTTCTTTCACTAGCAATATTTTTTAACGGTTCCCACAGGAGAATTGTCTAGAATGGTCTCCTGAATATTTCTTATACAGGACTTTTTGGTAGTGGAACGTCCGGTTCCGAGTTATGGGACAAAAATGTTTTCTCGTTGAAATTTTTCCAAGTCCACTCGACTGTCTTTCACTAGCGTCGGAAAATGAAAATTCTTGCGTGGAGCGGTTAGGCACTAAAGTGGACTGGGCATTCTCCTACATCATCTTAGCGCCATAGCGTTTGCGGTATATCTTTCAGCGGTTTTCAGGTATCCAATTATCCCAAAACTATATTTTTGGCGGCCCGAAGGCCTGCGAACAGACTAAAGAACGAAATTATTTGCGTTCCTAAGATAAAATATTGTTTTTATCGGAAGAATATCACTCCTGCCGTCTTAACATTTCCTCCAATTATAATTTTTTTCAAAATGATTTATTTCTCGCTAGGGTTAACTTTTTAAAAGGAACTTTTTGGACAAAACTACTAAACTTATGGTAATGTATTGGTATAATACACAAAAAACCTTAATTTGCTCCAATTAGTCGATTTAAGGCATCTTAAAATAATTTTTCTCAAAACGATTTATTTCTCGTTAGGGTTAATTTTTTTAAAGGAACTTTTTGGACAAAACTACTAAACTTATGGTAGTGTATTGGTATAATACACAAAAAACCTTAATTTGCTCCAATTAGTCGATTTAAGGCATCTTAAAATAATTTTTCCCAAAACGATTTATTTCTCGTTAGGGTTAATTTTTTTAAAGGAACTTTTTGGACAAAACTACTAAACTTATGGTGATGTATTGGTATAATACACAAAAAACCTTAATTTGCTACAATTAGTCGATTTAAGGCATCTTAAAATAATTTTTCTCAAAACGATTTATTTCTCGTTAGGGTTAATTTTTTTAAAGGAACTTTTTGGACAAAACTACTAAACTTATGGTAATGTATTGGTATAATACACAAAAAACCTTAATTTGCTCCAATTAGTCGATTTAAGGCATCTTAAAATAATTTTTCTCAAAACGATTTATTTCTCGTTAGGGTTAATTTTTTTAAAGGAACTTTTTGGACAAAACTACTAAACTTATGGTAATGTATTGGTAAAATACACAAAAAACCTTAATTTGCTCCAATTAGTCGATTTAAGGCATCTTAAAATAATTTTTCTCAAAACTATTTATTTCTCGTTAGGGATAATTTTTTTAAAGGAACTTTTTGGACAAAACTACTAAACTTATTGTACTGTAATGGTATAATACGAAAAAACCTTAATTTCCTCCAATTAGTCGATTTAAGCATCTTAAAATAATTTTTTTCAAAATGATTTATTTCTCGTTAGGGTTAATTTTTTTAAACGAACTTTTTGGACAAAACTAGTAAACTTATTGCGCTGTCTTGAGTTTATACAAAAAAATCACACATTTTATTCATTTAGTTGCTTTTATTACCGTAGAGACCTTCAACCCTCTTTCTCACTAAGGTATTTCGTCGGCTCGGCTATTGGCTCAATCTTTTCTCCAGGCACATAGCTCTCATCTCTCTGGACGTTAGTAAGACAAGGCTCCGCGATAAAATCTTCCATACTATCATTGCCGGCATCAATGACTAGTATCCGATCTTCCAGTCGTCATTTGACAGTGGACTGGGCATTCTTCCACATCATCATTGTTGTTATGCGCCAGGATCTTTTTCTAAGATAAAAGATGCCAAAACTTTTCTCGTTAAAAATCGTATTTACCGTCACAGACTCACTAGGCGTATGATCTTAGCGCCACAGTGTTTGCGGTATATCCTTCAGCGGTTGTGTCACAAATCAAAAAATGTAAATTTTCCTCGAAAATTATTCGAAGTCCACTCGTATAATGGAAATATATCGCTAACTTCTTTCACTAGCAATATTTTTTAACGGTTCCCACAGGAGAATTGTCCAGAATGGTCTCCTGAATATTTCTTATACAGGACTTTTTGGTAGTGGAACGTCCGGTTCCGAGTTATGGGACAAAAATGTTTTCTCGTTGAAATTTTTCTAAGTCCACTCGACTGTCTTTCACTAGCGTCGGAAAATGAAAATTCTTGCGTGGAGCGGTTAGGCACTAAAGTGGACTGGGCATTCTCCTACATCATCTTAGCGCCATAGCGTTTGCGGTATATCTTTCAGCGGTTTTGAGGTATCCAATTATCCCAAAACTATATTTTTGGCGGCCCGAAGGCCTGCGAACAGACTAAAGAACGAAATTATTTGCGTTCCTAAGATAAAATATTGTTTTTATCGGAAGAATATCACTCCAGCCGTCTTAACATTTCCTCCAATTATAATTTTTTTCAAAATGATTTATTTCTCGCTAGGGTTAACTTTTTAAAAGGAACTTTTTGGACAAAACTACTAAACTTATTGTAGTGTATTGGTATAATACACAAAAAACCTTAATTTGCTCCAATTAGTCGATTTAAGGCATCTTAAAATAATTTTTCTCAAAACGATTTATTTCTCGTTAGGGTTAATTTTTTTAAAGGAATTTTTTGGACAAAACTACTAAACTTATGGTAATGTATTGGTATAATACACAAAAAACCTTAATTTGCTCCAATTAGTCGATTTAAGGCATCTTAAAATAATTTTTCTCAAAACGATTTATTTCTCGTTAGGGTTAATTTTTTTAAAGGAACTTTTTGGACAAAACTACTAAACTTATGGTAATGTATTGGTAAAATACACAAAAAACCTTAATTTGCTCCAATTAGTCGATTTAAGGCATCTTAAAATAATTTTTCTCAAAACGATTTATTTCTCGTTAGGGTTAATTTTTTTAAAGGAACTTTTTGGACAAAACTACTAAACTTATGGTAATGTATTGGTATAATACACAAAAAACCTTAATTTGCTCCAATTAGTCGATTTAAGGCATCTTAAAATAATTTTTCTCAAAACGATTTATTTCTCGTTAGGGTTAATTTTTTTAAAGGAACTTTTAGGACATAACTACTAAACTTATTGTACTGTAATGGTATAATACGAAAAAAACCTTAATTTCCTCCAATTAGTCGATTTAAGCATCTTAAAATAATTTTTTTCAAAATGATTTATTTCTCGTTAGGGTTAATTTTTTTAAACGAACTTTTTGGACAAAACTAGTAAACTTATTGCGCTGTCTTGAGTTTATACAAAAAAATCACACATTTTATTCATTTAGTTGCTTTTATTACCGTAGAGACCTTCAACCCTCTTTCTCACTAAGGTATTTCGTCGGCTCGGCTATTGGCTCAATCTTTTCTCCAGGCACATAGCTCTCATCTCTCTGGACGTTAGTAAGACAAGGCTCCGCGATAAAATCTTCCATACTATCATTGCCAGCATCAATGACTAGTATCCGATCTTCCAGTCGTCATTTGACAGTGGACTGGGCATTCTTCCACATCATCATTGTTGTTATGCGCCAGGATCTTTTTCTAAGATAAAAGATGCCAAAACTTTTCTCGTTAAAAATCGTATGTACCGTCACAGACTCACTAGGCGTATGATCTTAGCGCCACAGTGTTTGCGGTTATCCTTCAGCGGTTGTGTCACAAATCAAAAAATGTAAATTTTCCTCGAAAATTATTCTAAGTCCACTCGTATAATGGAAATATATCGCTAACTTCTTTCACTAGCAATATTTTTTAACGGTTCCCACAGGAGAATTGTCCAGAATGGTCTCCTGAATATTTCTTATACAGGACTTTTTGGTAGTGGAACGTCCGGTTCCGAGTTATGGGACAAAAATGTTTTCTCGTTGAAATTTTTCTAAGTCCACTCGACTGTCTTTCACTAGCGTCGGAAAATGAAAATTCTTGCGTGGAGCGGTTAGGCACTAAAGTGGACTGGGCATTCTCCTACATTATCTTAGCGCCATAGCGTTTGCGGTATATCTTTCAGCGGTTTTGAGGTATCCAATTATC
Organism: Polydrusus pterygomalis; assembly: GCA_963969555.1. Taxonomy (NCBI): domain Eukaryota; kingdom Metazoa; phylum Arthropoda; class Insecta; order Coleoptera; family Curculionidae; genus Polydrusus; species Polydrusus pterygomalis. Next base: position 1,837,161 of record OZ018381.1, on the reverse strand, counting down.
CCAAAACTATATTTTTGGCGGCCCGAAGGCCTGCGAACAGACTAAGGAACGAAATTATTTGCGTTCCTAAGATAAAATATTGTTTTTATCGGAAGAATATCACTCCTGCCGTCTTAACATTTCCTCCAATTATAATTTTTTTCAAAATGATTTATTTCTCGCTAGGGTTAACTTTTTAAAAGGAACTTTTTGGACAAAACTACTAAACTTATTGTAGTGTATTGGTATAATACACAAAAAACCTTAATTTGCTCCAATTAGTCGATTTAAGGCATCTTAAAATAATTTTTCCCAAAACGATTTATTTCTCGTTAGGGTTAATTTTTTTAAAGGAACTTTTTGGACAAAACTACTAAACTTATGGTAATGTATAGGTATAATACACAAAAAACCTTAATTTGCTCCAATTAGTCGATTTAAGGCATCTTAAAATAATTTTTCTCAAAACGATTTATTTCTCGTTAGGGTTAATTTTTTTAAAGGAACTTTTTGGACAAAACTACTAAACTTATGGTAGTGTATTGGTATAATACACAAAAAACCTTAATTTGCTCCAATTAGTCGATTTAAGGCATCTTAAAATAATTTTTCTCAAAACGATTTATTTCTCGTTAGGGTTAATTTTTTTAAAGGAACTTTTTGGACAAAACTACTAAACTTATGGTAATGTATTGGTAAAATACACAAAAAACCTTAATTTGCTCCAATTAGTCGATTTAAGGCATCTTAAAATAATTTTTCTCAAAACGATTTATTTCTCGTTAGGGTTAATTTTTTTAAAGGAACTTTTTGGACAAAACTACTAAACTTATTGTAGTGTATTGGTATAATACACAAAAAACCTTAATTTGCTCCAATTAGTCGATTTAAGGCATCTTAAAATAATTTTTCTCAAAACGATTTATTTCTCGTTAGGGTTAATTTTTTTAAAGGAACTTTTTGGACAAAACTACTAAACTTATGGTAATGTATTGGTATAATACACAAAAAACCTTAATTTACTCCAATTAGTCGATTTAAGGCATCTTAAAATAATTTTTCTCAAAACGTTTTATTTCTCGTTAGGGTTAATTTTTTTAAAGGAACTTTTTGGACAAAACTACTAAACTTATGGTAATGTATTGGTAAAATACACAAAAAACCTTAATTTGCTCCAATTAGTCGATTTAAGGCATCTTAAAATAATTTTTCTCAAAACGATTTATTTCTCGTTAGGGTTAATTTTTTTAAAGGAACTTTTTGGACAAAACTACTAAACTTATGGTAATGTATTGGTATAATACACAAAAAACCTTAATTTGCTCCAATTAGTCGATTTAAGGCATCTTAAAATAATTTTTCTCAAAACGTTTTATTTCTCGTTAGGGTTAATTTTTTTAAAGGAACTTTTTGGACAAAACTACTAAACTTATGGTAATGTATTGGTATAATACACAAAAAACCTTAATTTGCTCCAATTAGTCGATTTAAGGCATCTTAAAATAATTTTTCTCAAAACTATTTATTTCTCGTTAGGGATAATTTTTTTAAAGGAACTTTTTGGACAAAACTACTAAACTTATTGTAGTGTATTGGTATAATACACAAAAAACCTTAATTTGCTCCAATTAGTCGATTTAAGGCATCTTAAAATAATTTTTCCCAAAACGATTTATTTCTCGTTAGGGTTAATTTTTTTAAAGGAACTTTTTGGACAAAACTACTAAACTTATGGTAATGTATTGGTATAATACACAAAAAACCTTAATTTGCTCCAATTAGTCGATTTAAGGCATCTTAAAATAATTTTTCTCAAAACGATTTATTTCTCGTTAGGGTTAATTTTTTTAAAGGAACTTTTTGGACAAAACTACTAAACTTATGGTAATGTATTGGTATAATACACAAAAAACCTTAATTTGCTCCAATTAGTCGATTTAAGGCATCTTAAAATAATTTTTCTCAAAACGATTTATTTCTCGTTAGGGTTAATTTTTTTAAAGGAACTTTTTGGACAAAACTACTAAACTTATGGTAATGTATTGGTAAAATACACAAAAAACCTTAATTTGCTCCAATTAGTCGATTTAAGGCATCTTAAAATAATTTTTCTCAAAACGATTTATTTCTCGTTAGGGTTAATTTTTTTAAAGGAACTTTTTGGACAAAACTACTAAACTTATGGTAATGTATTGGTATAATACACAAAAAACCTTAATTTGCTCCAATTAGTCGATTTAAGGCATCTTAAAATAATTTTTCTCAAAACGATTTATTTCTCGTTAGGGTTAATTTTTTTAAAGGAACTTTTTGGACAAAACTACTAAACTTATTGTACTGTAATGGTATAATACGAAAAAAACCTTAATTTCCTCCAATTAGTCGATTTAAGCATCTTAAAATAATTTTTCTCAAAACTATTTATTTCTCGTTAGGGATAATTTTTTTAAAGGAACTTTTTGGACAAAACTACTAAACTTATTGTAGTGTATTGGTATAATACACAAAAAACCTTAATTTGCTCCAATTAGTCGATTTAAGGCATCTTAAAATAATTTTTCCCAAAACGATTTATTTCTCGTTAGGGTTAATTTTTTTAAAGGAACTTTTTGGACAAAACTACTAAACTTATGGTAATGTATTGGTATAATACACAAAAAACCTTAATTTGCTCCAATTAGTCGATTTAAGGCATCTTAAAATAATTTTTCTCAAAACGATTTATTTCTCGTTAGGGTTAATTTTTTTAAAGGAACTTTTTGGACAAAACTACTAAACTTATGGTAATGTATTGGTATAATACACAAAAAACCTTAATTTGCTCCAATTAGTCGATTTAAGGCATCTTAAAATAATTTTTCTCAAAACGATTTATTTCTCGTTAGGGTTAATTTTTTTAAAGGAACTTTTTGGACAAAACTACTAAACTTATGGTAATGTATTGGTAAAATACACAAAAAACCTTAATTTGCTCCAATTAGTCGATTTAAGGCATCTTAAAATAATTTTTCTCAAAACGATTTATTTCTCGTTAGGGTTAATTTTTTTAAAGGAACTTTTTGGACAAAACTACTAAACTTATGGTAATGTATTGGTATAATACACAAAAAACCTTAATTTGCTCCAATTAGTCGATTTAAGGCATCTTAAAATAATTTTTCTCAAAACGATTTATTTCTCGTTAGGGTTAATTTTTTTAAAGGAACTTTTTGGACAAAACTACTAAACTTATGGTAATGTATTGGTAAAATACACAAAAAACCTTAATTTGCTCCAATTAGTCGATTTAAGGCATCTTAAAATAATTTTTCTCAAAACGATTTATTTCTCGTTAGGGTTAATTTTTTTAAAGGAACTTTTTGGACAAAACTACTAAACTTATGGTAATGTATTGGTATAATACACAAAAAACCTTAATTTGCTCCAATTAGTCGATTTAAGGCATCTTAAAATAATTTTTCTCAAAACGATTTATTTCTCGTTAGGGTTAATTTTTTTAAAGGAACTTTTTGGACAAAACTACTAAACTTATGGTAATGTATTGGTAAAATACACAAAAAACCTTAATTTGCTCCAATTAGTCGATTTAAGGCATCTTAAAATAATTTTTCTCAAAACGATTTATTTCTCGTTAGGGTTAATTTTTTTAAAGGAACTTTTTGGACAAAACTACTAAACTTATGGTAATGTATTGGTATAATACACAAAAAACCTTAATTTGCTCCAATTAGTCGATTTAAGGCATCTTAAAATAATTTTTCTCAAAACGATTTATTTCTCGTTAGGGTTAATTTTTTTAAACGAACTTTTTGGACAAAACTAGTAAACTTATTGCGCTGTCTTGAGTTTATACAAAAAAATCACACATTTTATTCATTTAGTTGCTTTTATTACCGTAGAGACCTTCAACCCTCTTTCTCACTAAGGTATTTCGTCGGCTCGGCTATTGGCTCAATCTTTTCTCCAGGCACATAGCTCTCATCTCTCTGGACGTTAGTAAGACAAGGCTCCGCGATAAAATCTTCCATACTATCATTGCCGGCATCAATGACTAGTATCCGATCTTCCAGTCGTCATTTGACAGTGGACTGGGCATTCTTCCACATCATCATTGTTGTTATGCGCCAGGATCTTTTTCTAAGATAAAAGATGCCAAAACTTTTCTCGTTAAAAATCGTATTTACCGTCACAGACTCACTAGGCGTATGATCTTAGCGACACAGTGTTTGCGGTATATCCTTCAGCGGTTGTGTCACAAATCAAAAAATGTAAATTTTCCTCGAAAATTATTCTAAGTCCACTCGTATAATGGAAATATATCGCTAACTTCTTTCACTAGCGATATTTTTTAACGGTTCCCACAGGAGAATTGTCCAGAATGGTCTCCTGAATATTTCTTATACCAAAACTTTTCTCGTTAAAAATCGTATTTACCGTCACAGACTCACTAGGCGTATGATCTTAGCGCCACAGTGTTTGCGGTATATCCTTCAGCGGTTGTGTCACAAATCAAAAAATGTAAATTTTCCTCGAAAATTATTCGAATGGAAATATATCGCTAACTTCTTTCACTAGCAATATTTTTTAACGGTTCCCACAGGAGAATTGTCCAGAATGGTCTCCTGAATATTTCTTATACAGGACTTTTTGGTAGTGGAACGTCCGGTTCCGAGTTATGGGACAAAAATGTTTTCTCGTTGAAATTTTTCTAAGTCCACTCGACTGTCTTTCACTAGCGTCGGAAAATGAAAATTCTTGCGTGGAGCGGTTAGGCACTAAAGTGGACTGGGCATTCTCCTACATCATCTTAGCGCCATAGCGTTTGCGGTATATCTTTCAGCGGTTTTGAGGTATCCAATTATCCCAAAACTATATTTTTGGCGGCCCGAAGGCCTGCGAACAGACTAAAGAAGGAAAATGAAAATTCTTGCGTGGAGCGGTTAGGCACTAAAGTGGACTGGGCATTCTCCTACATCATCTTAGCGCCATAGCGTTTGCGGTATATCTTTCAGCGGTTTTGAGGTATCCAATTATCCCAAAACTATATTTTTGGCGGCCCGAAGGCCTGCGAACAGACTAAAGAACGAAATTATTTGCGTTCCTAAGATAAAATATTCTTTTTATCGGAAGAATATCACTCCTGCCGTCTTAACATTTCCTCCAATTATAATTTTTTTCAAAATGATTTATTTCTCGCTAGGGTTAACTTTTTAAAAGGAACTTTTTGGACAAAACTACTAAACTTATTGTAGTGTATTGGTAAAATACACAAAAAACCTTAATTTGCTCCAATTAGTCGATTTAAGGCATCTTAAAATAATTTTTCTCAAAACGATTTATTTCTCGTTAGGGTTAATTTTTTTAAAGGAACTTTTTGGACAAAACTACTAAACTTATGGTAATGTATTGGTAAAATACACAAAAAACCTTAATTTGCTCCAATTAGTCGATTTAAGGCATCTTAAAATAATTTTTCTCAAAACGATTTATTTCTCGTTAGGGTTAATTTTTTTAAAGGAACTTTTAGGACAAAACTACTAAACTTATTGTACTGTAATGGTATAATAAGAAAAAAACCTTAATTTCCTCCAATTAGTCGATTTAAGCATCTTAAAATAATTTTTTTCAAAATGATTTATTTCTCGTTAGGGTTAATTTTTTTAAACGAACTTTTTGGACAAAACTAGTAAACTTATTGCGCTGTCTTGAGTTTATACAAAAAAATCACACATTTTATTCATTTAGTTGCTTTTATTACCGTAGAGACCTTCAATCCTCTTTCTCACTAAGGTATTTCGTCGGCTCGGCTATTGGCTCAATCTTTTCTCCAGGCACATAGCTCTCATCTCTCTGGACGTTAGTAAGACAAGGCTCCGCGATAAAATCTTCCATACTATCATTGCCGGCATCAATGACTAGTGTCCGATCTTCCAGTCGTCATTTGACAGTGGACTGGGCATTCTTCCACATCATCATTGTTGTTATGCGCCAGGATCTTTTTCTAAGATAAAAGATGCCAAAACTTTTCTCGTTAAAAATCGTATGTACCGTCACAGACTCACTAGGCGTATGATCATAGCGCCACAGTGTTTGCGGTATATCCTTCAGCGGTTGTGTCACAAATCAAAAAATGTAAATTTTCCTCGAAAATTATTCTAAGTCCACTCGTATAATGGAAATATATCGCTAACTTCTTTCACTAGCAATATTTTTTAACGGTTCCCACAGGAGAATTGTCCAGAATGGTCTCCTGAATATTTCTTATACAGGACTTTTTGGTAGTGGAACGTCCGGTTCCGAGTTATGGGACAAAAATGTTTTCTCGTTGAAATTTTTCTAAGTCCACTCGACTGTCTTTCACTAGCGTCGGAAAATGAAAATTCTTGCGTGGAGCGGTTAGGCACTAAAGTGGACTGGGCATTCTCCTACATCATCTTAGCGCCATAGCGTTTGCGGTATATCTTTCAGCGGTTTTGAGGTATCCAATTATCCCAAAACTATATTTTTGGCGGCCCGAAGGCCTGCGAACAGACTAAAGAAGGAAAATGAAAATTCTTGCGTGGAGCGGTTAGGCACTAAAGTGGACTGGGCATTCTCCTACATCATCTTAGCGCCATAGCGTTTGCGGTATATCTTTCAGCGGTTTTGAGGTATCCAATTATCCCAAAACTATATTTTTGGCGGCCCGAAGGCCTGCGAACAGACTAAAGAAGGAAAATGAAAATTCTTGCGTGGAGCGGTTAGGCACTAAAGTGGACTGGGCATTCTCCTTCATCATCTTAGCGCCATAGCGTTTGCGGTATATCTTTCAGCGGTTTTGAGGTATCCAATTATCCCAAAACTATATTTTTGGCGGCCCGAAGGCCTGCGAACAGACTAAAGAACGAAATTATTTGCGTTCCTAAGATAAAATATTGTTTTTATCGGAAGAATATCACTCCTGCCGTCTTAACATTTCCTCCAATTATAATTTTTTTCAAAATGATTTATTTCTCGCTAGGGTTAACTTTTTAAAAGGAACTTTTTGGACAAAACTACTAAACTTATTGTAGTGTATTGGTATAATACACAAAAAACCTTAATTTGCTCCAATTAGTCGATTTAAGGCATCTTAAAATAATTTTTCTCAAAACGATTTATTTCTCGTTAGGGTTAATTTTTTTAAAGGAACTTTTTGGACAAAACTACTAAACTTATGGTAATGTATTGGTATAATACACAAAAAACCTTAATTTGCTCCAATTAGTCGATTTAAGGCATCTTAAAATAATTTTTCTCAAAACGTTTTATTTCTCGTTAGGGTTAATTTTTTTAAAGGAACTTTTTGGACAAAACTACTAAACTTATGGTAATGTATTGGTAAAATACACAAAAAACCTTAATTTGCTCCAATTAGTCGATTTAAGGCATCTTAAAATAATTTTTCTCAAAACGATTTATTTCTCGTTAGGGTTAATTTTTTTAAAGGAACTTTTAGGACAAACCTACTAAACTTATTGTACTGTAATGGTATAATAAGAAAAAAACCTTAATTTCCTCCAATTAGTCGATTTAAGCATCTTAAAATAATTTTTTTCAAAATGATTTATTTCTCGTTAGGGTTAATTTTTTTAAACGAACTTTTTGGACAAAACTAGTAAACTTATTGCGCTGTCTTGAGTTTATACAAAAAAATCACACATTTTATTCATTTAGTTGCTTTTATTACCGTAGAGACCTTCAATCCTCTTTCTCACTAAGGTATTTCGTCGGCTCGGCTATTGGCTCAATCTTTTCTCCAGGCACATAGCTCTCATCTCTCTGGACGTTAGTAAGACAAGGCTCCGCGATAAAATCTTCCATACTATCATTGCCGGCATCAATGACTAGTGTCCGATCTTCCAGTCGTCATTTGACAGTGGACTGGGCATTCTTCCACATCATCATTGTTGTTATGCGCCAGGATCTTTTTCTAAGATAAAAGATGCCAAAACTTTTCTCGTTAAAAATCGTATGTACCGTCACAGACTCACTAGGCGTATGATCATAGCGCCACAGTGTTTGCGGTATATCCTTCAGCGGTTGTGTCACAAATCAAAAAATGTAAATTTTCCTCGAAAATTATTCTAAGTCCACTCGTATAATGGAAATATATCGCTAACTTCTTTCACTAGCAATATTTTTTAACGGTTCCCACAGGAGAATTGTCCAGAATGGTGTCCTGAATATTTCTTATACAGGACTTTTTGGTAGTGGAACGTCCGGTTCCGAGTTATGGGACAAAAATGTTTTCTCGTTGAAATTTTTCTAAGTCCACTCGACTGTCTTTCACTAGCGTCGGAAAATGAAAATTCTTGCGTGGAGCGGTTAGGCACTAAAGTGGACTGGGCATTCTCCTACATCATCTTAGCGCCATAGCGTTTGCGGTATATCTTTCAGCGGTTTTGAGGTATCCAATTATCCCAAAACTATATTTTTGGCGGCCCGAAGGCCTGCGAACAGACTAAAGAACGAAATTATTTGCGTTCCTAAGATAAAATATTGTTTTTATCGGAAGAATATCACTCCTGCCGTCTTAACATTTCCTCCAATTATAATTTTTTTCAAAATGATTTATTTCTCGCTAGGGTTAACTTTTTAAAAGGAACTTTTTGGACAAAACTACTAAACTTATGGTAATGTATTGGTATAATACACAAAAAACCTTAATTTGCTCCAATTAGTCGATTTAAGGCATCTTAAAATAATTTTTCTCAAAACGATTTATTTCTCGTTAGGGTTAATTTTTTTAAAGGAACTTTTTGGACAAAACTACTAAACTTATGGTAGTGTATTGGTATAATACACAAAAAACCTTAATTTGCTCCAATTAGTCGATTTAAGGCATCTTAAAATAATTTTTCCCAAAACGATTTATTTCTCGTTAGGGTTAATTTTTTTAAAGGAACTTTTTGGACAAAACTACTAAACTTATGGTGATGTATTGGTATAATACACAAAAAACCTTAATTTGCTACAATTAGTCGATTTAAGGCATCTTAAAATAATTTTTCTCAAAACGATTTATTTCTCGTTAGGGTTAATTTTTTTAAAGGAACTTTTTGGACAAAACTACTAAACTTATGGTAATGTATTGGTATAATACACAAAAAACCTTAATTTGCTCCAATTAGTCGATTTAAGGCATCTTAAAATAATTTTTCTCAAAACGATTTATTTCTCGTTAGGGTTAATTTTTTTAAAGGAACTTTTTGGACAAAACTACTAAACTTATGGTAATGTATTGGTAAAATACACAAAAAACCTTAATTTGCTCCAATTAGTCGATTTAAGGCATCTTAAAATAATTTTTCTCAAAACTATTTATTTCTCGTTAGGGATAATTTTTTTAAAGGAACTTTTTGGACAAAACTACTAAACTTATTGTACTGTAATGGTATAATACGAAAAAACCTTAATTTCCTCCAATTAGTCGATTTAAGCATCTTAAAATAATTTTTTTCAAAATGATTTATTTCTCGTTAGGGTTAATTTTTTTAAACGAACTTTTTGGACAAAACTAGTAAACTTATTGCGCTGTCTTGAGTTTATACAAAAAAATCACACATTTTATTCATTTAGTTGCTTTTATTACCGTAGAGACCTTCAACCCTCTTTCTCACTAAGGTATTTCGTCGGCTCGGCTATTGGCTCAATCTTTTCTCCAGGCACATAGCTCTCATCTCTCTGGACGTTAGTAAGACAAGGCTCCGCGATAAAATCTTCCATACTATCATTGCCGGCATCAATGACTAGTATCCGATCTTCCAGTCGTCATTTGACAGTGGACTGGGCATTCTTCCACATCATCATTGTTGTTATGCGCCAGGATCTTTTTCTAAGATAAAAGATGCCAAAACTTTTCTCGTTAAAAATCGTATTTACCGTCACAGACTCACTAGGCGTATGATCTTAGCGCCACAGTGTTTGCGGTATATCCTTCAGCGGTTGTGTCACAAATCAAAAAATGTAAATTTTCCTCGAAAATTATTCGAAGTCCACTCGTATAATGGAAATATATCGCTAACTTCTTTCACTAGCAATATTTTTTAACGGTTCCCACAGGAGAATTGTCCAGAATGGTCTCCTGAATATTTCTTATACAGGACTTTTTGGTAGTGGAACGTCCGGTTCCGAGTTATGGGACAAAAATGTTTTCTCGTTGAAATTTTTCTAAGTCCACTCGACTGTCTTTCACTAGCGTCGGAAAATGAAAATTCTTGCGTGGAGCGGTTAGGCACTAAAGTGGACTGGGCATTCTCCTACATCATCTTAGCGCCATAGCGTTTGCGGTATATCTTTCAGCGGTTTTGAGGTATCCAATTATCCCAAAACTATATTTTTGGCGGCCCGAAGGCCTGCGAACAGACTAAAGAACGAAATTATTTGCGTTCCTAAGATAAAATATTGTTTTTATCGGAAGAATATCACTCCAGCCGTCTTAACATTTCCTCCAATTATAATTTTTTTCAAAATGATTTATTTCTCGCTAGGGTTAACTTTTTAAAAGGAACTTTTTGGACAAAACTACTAAACTTATTGTAGTGTATTGGTATAATACACAAAAAACCTTAATTTGCTCCAATTAGTCGATTTAAGGCATCTTAAAATAATTTTTCTCAAAACGATTTATTTCTCGTTAGGGTTAATTTTTTTAAAGGAATTTTTTGGACAAAACTACTAAACTTATGGTAATGTATTGGTATAATACACAAAAAACCTTAATTTGCTCCAATTAGTCGATTTAAGGCATCTTAAAATAATTTTTCTCAAAACGATTTATTTCTCGTTAGGGTTAATTTTTTTAAAGGAACTTTTTGGACAAAACTACTAAACTTATGGTAATGTATTGGTAAAATACACAAAAAACCTTAATTTGCTCCAATTAGTCGATTTAAGGCATCTTAAAATAATTTTTCTCAAAACGATTTATTTCTCGTTAGGGTTAATTTTTTTAAAGGAACTTTTTGGACAAAACTACTAAACTTATGGTAATGTATTGGTATAATACACAAAAAACCTTAATTTGCTCCAATTAGTCGATTTAAGGCATCTTAAAATAATTTTTCTCAAAACGATTTATTTCTCGTTAGGGTTAATTTTTTTAAAGGAACTTTTAGGACATAACTACTAAACTTATTGTACTGTAATGGTATAATACGAAAAAAACCTTAATTTCCTCCAATTAGTCGATTTAAGCATCTTAAAATAATTTTTTTCAAAATGATTTATTTCTCGTTAGGGTTAATTTTTTTAAACGAACTTTTTGGACAAAACTAGTAAACTTATTGCGCTGTCTTGAGTTTATACAAAAAAATCACACATTTTATTCATTTAGTTGCTTTTATTACCGTAGAGACCTTCAACCCTCTTTCTCACTAAGGTATTTCGTCGGCTCGGCTATTGGCTCAATCTTTTCTCCAGGCACATAGCTCTCATCTCTCTGGACGTTAGTAAGACAAGGCTCCGCGATAAAATCTTCCATACTATCATTGCCAGCATCAATGACTAGTATCCGATCTTCCAGTCGTCATTTGACAGTGGACTGGGCATTCTTCCACATCATCATTGTTGTTATGCGCCAGGATCTTTTTCTAAGATAAAAGATGCCAAAACTTTTCTCGTTAAAAATCGTATGTACCGTCACAGACTCACTAGGCGTATGATCTTAGCGCCACAGTGTTTGCGGTTATCCTTCAGCGGTTGTGTCACAAATCAAAAAATGTAAATTTTCCTCGAAAATTATTCTAAGTCCACTCGTATAATGGAAATATATCGCTAACTTCTTTCACTAGCAATATTTTTTAACGGTTCCCACAGGAGAATTGTCCAGAATGGTCTCCTGAATATTTCTTATACAGGACTTTTTGGTAGTGGAACGTCCGGTTCCGAGTTATGGGACAAAAATGTTTTCTCGTTGAAATTTTTCTAAGTCCACTCGACTGTCTTTCACTAGCGTCGGAAAATGAAAATTCTTGCGTGGAGCGGTTAGGCACTAAAGTGGACTGGGCATTCTCCTACATTATCTTAGCGCCATAGCGTTTGCGGTATATCTTTCAGCGGTTTTGAGGTATCCAATTATCCCAAAACTATATTTTTGGCGGCCCGAAGGCCTGCGAACAGACTAAGGAACGAAATTATTTGCGTTCCTAAGATAAAATATTGTTTTTATCGGAAGAATATCACTCCTGCCGTCTTAACATTTCCTCCAATTATAATTTTTTTCAAAATGATTTATTTCTCGCTAGGGTTAACTTTTTAAAAGGAACTTTTTGGACAAAACTACTAAACTTATTGTAGTGTATTGGTATAATACACAAAAAACCTTAATTTGCTCCAATTAGTCGATTTAAGGCATCTTAAAATAATTTTTCCCAAAACGATTTATTTCTCGTTAGGGTTAATTTTTTTAAAGGAACTTTTTGGACAAAACTACTAAACTTATGGTAATGTATAGGTATAATACACAAAAAACCTTAATTTGCTCCAATTAGTCGATTTAAGGCATCTTAAAATAATTTTTCTCAAAACGATTTATTTCTCGTTAGGGTTAATTTTTTTAAAGGAACTTTTTGGACAAAACTACTAAACTTTTGGTAGTGTATTGGTATAATACACAAAAAACCTTAATTTGCTCCAATTAGTCGATTTAAGGCATCTTAAAATAATTTTTCTCAAAACGATTTATTTCTCGTTAGGGTTAATTTTTTTAAAGGAACTTTTTGGACAAAACTACTAAACTTATGGTAATGTATTGGTAAAATACACAAAAAACCTTAATTTGCTCCAATTAGTCGATTTAAGGCATCTTAAAATAATTTTTCTCAAAACGATTTATTTCTCGTTAGGGTTAATTTTTTTAAAGGAACTTTTTGGACAAAACTACTAAACTTATTGTAGTGTATTGGTATAATACACAAAAAACCTTAATTTGCTCCAATTAGTCGATTTAAGGCATCTTAAAATAATTTTTCTCAAAACGATTTATTTCTCGTTAGGGTTAATTTTTTTAAAGGAACTTTTTGGACAAAACTACTAAACTTATGGTAATGTATTGGTATAATACACAAAAAACCTTAATTTACTCCAATTAGTCGATTTAAGGCATCTTAAAATAATTTTTCTCAAAACGTTTTATTTCTCGTTAGGGTTAATTTTTTTAAAGGAACTTTTTGGACAAAACTACTAAACTTATGGTAATGTATTGGTAAAATACACAAAAAACCTTAATTTGCTCCAATTAGTCGATTTAAGGCATCTTAAAATAATTTTTCTCAAAACGATTTATTTCTCGTTAGGGTTAATTTTTTTAAAGGAACTTTTTGGACAAAACTACTAAACTTATGGTAATGTATTGGTATAATACACAAAAAACCTTAATTTGCTCCAATTAGTCGATTTAAGGCATCTTAAAATAATTTTTCTCAAAACGTTTTATTTCTCGTTAGGGTTAATTTTTTTAAAGGAACTTTTTGGACAAAACTACTAAACTTATGGTAATGTATTGGTATAATACACAAAAAACCTTAATTTGCTCCAATTAGTCGATTTAAGGCATCTTAAAATAATTTTTCTCAAAACTATTTATTTCTCGTTAGGGATAATTTTTTTAAAGGAACTTTTTGGACAAAACTACTAAACTTATTGTAGTGTATTGGTATAATACACAAAAAACCTTAATTTGCTCCAATTAGTCGATTTAAGGCATCTTAAAATAATTTTTCCCAAAACGATTTATTTCTCGTTAGGGTTAATTTTTTTAAAGGAACTTTTTGGACAAAACTACTAAACTTATGGTAATGTATTGGTATAATACACAAAAAACCTTAATTTGCTCCAATTAGTCGATTTAAGGCATCTTAAAATAATTTTTCTCAAAACGATTTATTTCTCGTTAGGGTTAATTTTTTTAAAGGAACTTTTTGGACAAAACTACTAAACTTATGGTAATGTATTGGTATAATACACAAAAAACCTTAATTTGCTCCAATTAGTCGATTTAAGGCATCTTAAAATAATTTTTCTCAAAACGATTTATTTCTCGTTAGGGTTAATTTTTTTAAAGGAACTTTTTGGACAAAACTACTAAACTTATGGTAATGTATTGGTAAAATACACAAAAAACCTTAATTTGCTCCAATTAGTCGATTTAAGGCATCTTAAAATAATTTTTCTCAAAACGATTTATTTCTCGTTAGGGTTAATTTTTTTAAAGGAACTTTTTGGACAAAACTACTAAACTTATGGTAATGTATTGGTATAATACACAAAAAACCTTAATTTGCTCCAATTAGTCGATTTAAGGCATCTTAAAATAATTTTTCTCAAAACGATTTATTTCTCGTTAGGGTTAATTTTTTTAAAGGAACTTTTTGGACAAAACTACTAAACTTATTGTACTGTAATGGTATAATACGAAAAAAACCTTAATTTCCTCCAATTAGTCGATTTAAGCATCTTAAAATAATTTTTCTCAAAACTATTTATTTCTCGTTAGGGATAATTTTTTTAAAGGAACTTTTTGGACAAAACTACTAAACTTATTGTAGTGTATTGGTATAATACACAAAAAACCTTAATTTGCTCCAATTAGTCGATTTAAGGCATCTTAAAATAATTTTTCCCAAAACGATTTATTTCTCGTTAGGGTTAATTTTTTTAAAGGAACTTTTTGGACAAAACTACTAAACTTATGGTAATGTATTGGTATAATACACAAAAAACCTTAATTTGCTCCAATTAGTCGATTTAAGGCATCTTAAAATAATTTTTCTCAAAACGATTTATTTCTCGTTAGGGTTAATTTTTTTAAAGGAACTTTTTGGACAAAACTACTAAACTTATGGTAATGTATTGGTATAATACACAAAAAACCTTAATTTGCTCCAATTAGTCGATTTAAGGCATCTTAAAATAATTTTTCTCAAAACGATTTATTTCTCGTTAGGGTTAATTTTTTTAAAGGAACTTTTTGGACAAAACTACTAAACTTATGGTAATGTATTGGTAAAATACACAAAAAACCTTAATTTGCTCCAATTAGTCGATTTAAGGCATCTTAAAATAATTTTTCTCAAAACGATTTATTTCTCGTTAGGGTTAATTTTTTTAAAGGAACTTTTTGGACAAAACTACTAAACTTATGGTAATGTATTGGTATAATACACAAAAAACCTTAATTTGCTCCAATTAGTCGATTTAAGGCATCTTAAAATAATTTTTCTCAAAACGATTTATTTCTCGTTAGGGTTAATTTTTTTAAAGGAACTTTTTGGACAAAACTACTAAACTTATGGTAATGTATTGGTAAAATACACAAAAAACCTTAATTTGCTCCAATTAGTCGATTTAAGGCATCTTAAAATAATTTTTCTCAAAACGATTTATTTCTCGTTAGGGTTAATTTTTTTAAAGGAACTTTTTGGACAAAACTACTAAACTTATGGTAATGTATTGGTATAATACACAAAAAACCTTAATTTGCTCCAATTAGTCGATTTAAGGCATCTTAAAATAATTTTTCTCAAAACGATTTATTTCTCGTTAGGGTTAATTTTTTTAAAGGAACTTTTTGGACAAAACTACTAAACTTATGGTAATGTATTGGTAAAATACACAAAAAACCTTAATTTGCTCCAATTAGTCGATTTAAGGCATCTTAAAATAATTTTTCTCAAAACGATTTATTTCTCGTTAGGGTTAATTTTTTTAAAGGAACTTTTTGGACAAAACTACTAAACTTATGGTAATGTATTGGTATAATACACAAAAAACCTTAATTTGCTCCAATTAGTCGATTTAAGGCATCTTAAAATAATTTTTCTCAAAACGATTTATTTCTCGTTAGGGTTAATTTTTTTAAACGAACTTTTTGGACAAAACTAGTAAACTTATTGCGCTGTCTTGAGTTTATACAAAAAAATCACACATTTTATTCATTTAGTTGCTTTTATTACCGTAGAGACCTTCAACCCTCTTTCTCACTAAGGTATTTCGTCGGCTCGGCTATTGGCTCAATCTTTTCTCCAGGCACATAGCTCTCATCTCTCTGGACGTTAGTAAGACAAGGCTCCGCGATAAAATCTTCCATACTATCATTGCCGGCATCAATGACTAGTATCCGATCTTCCAGTCGTCATTTGACAGTGGACTGGGCATTCTTCCACATCATCATTGTTGTTATGCGCCAGGATCTTTTTCTAAGATAAAAGATGCCAAAACTTTTCTCGTTAAAAATCGTATTTACCGTCACAGACTCACTAGGCGTATGATCTTAGCGACACAGTGTTTGCGGTATATCCTTCAGCGGTTGTGTCACAAATCAAAAAATGTAAATTTTCCTCGAAAATTATTCTAAGTCCACTCGTATAATGGAAATATATCGCTAACTTCTTTCACTAGCGATATTTTTTAACGGTTCCCACAGGAGAATTGTCCAGAATGGTCTCCTGAATATTTCTTATACCAAAACTTTTCTCGTTAAAAATCGTATTTACCGTCACAGACTCACTAGGCGTATGATCTTAGCGCCACAGTGTTTGCGGTATATCCTTCAGCGGTTGTGTCACAAATCAAAAAATGTAAATTTTCCTCGAAAATTATTCGAATGGAAATATATCGCTAACTTCTTTCACTAGCAATATTTTTTAACGGTTCCCACAGGAGAATTGTCCAGAATGGTCTCCTGAATATTTCTTATACAGGACTTTTTGGTAGTGGAACGTCCGTTTCCGAGTTATGGGACAAAAATGTTTTCTCGTTGAAATTTTTCTAAGTCCACTCGACTGTCTTTCACTAGCGTCGGAAAATGAAAATTCTTGCGTGGAGCGGTTAGGCACTAAAGTGGACTGGGCATTCTCCTACATCATCTTAGCGCCATAGCGTTTGCGGTATATCTTTCAGCGGTTTTGAGGTATCCAATTATCCCAAAACTATATTTTTGGCGGCCCGAAGGCCTGCGAACAGACTAAAGAAGGAAAATGAAAATTCTTGCGTGGAGCGGTTAGGCACTAAAGTGGACTGGGCATTCTCCTACATCATCTTAGCGCCATAGCGTTTGCGGTATATCTTTCAGCGGTTTTGAGGTATCCAATTATCCCAAAACTATATTTTTGGCGGCCCGAAGGCCTGCGAACAGACTAAAGAACGAAATTATTTGCGTTCCTAAGATAAAATATTCTTTTTATCGGAAGAATATCACTCCTGCCGTCTTAACATTTCCTCCAATTATAATTTTTTTCAAAATGATTTATTTCTCGCTAGGGTTAACTTTTTAAAAGGAACTTTTTGGACAAAACTACTAAACTTATTGTAGTGTATTGGTAAAATACACAAAAAACCTTAATTTGCTCCAATTAGTCGATTTAAGGCATCTTAAAATAATTTTTCTCAAAACGATTTATTTCTCGTTAGGGTTAATTTTTTTAAAGGAACTTTTTGGACAAAACTACTAAACTTATGGTAATGTATTGGTAAAATACACAAAAAACCTTAATTTGCTCCAATTAGTCGATTTAAGGCATCTTAAAATAATTTTTCTCAAAACGATTTATTTCTCGTTAGGGTTAATTTTTTTAAAGGAACTTTTAGGACAAAACTACTAAACTTATTGTACTGTAATGGTATAATAAGAAAAAAACCTTAATTTCCTCCAATTAGTCGATTTAAGCATCTTAAAATAATTTTTTTCAAAATGATTTATTTCTCGTTAGGGTTAATTTTTTTAAACGAACTTTTTGGACAAAACTAGTAAACTTATTGCGCTGTCTTGAGTTTATACAAAAAAATCACACATTTTATTCATTTAGTTGCTTTTATTACCGTAGAGACCTTCAATCCTCTTTCTCACTAAGGTATTTCGTCGGCTCGGCTATTGGCTCAATCTTTTCTCCAGGCACATAGCTCTCATCTCTCTGGACGTTAGTAAGACAAGGCTCCGCGATAAAATCTTCCATACTATCATTGCCGGCATCAATGACTAGTGTCCGATCTTCCAGTCGTCATTTGACAGTGGACTGGGCATTCTTCCACATCATCATTGTTGTTATGCGCCAGGATCTTTTTCTAAGATAAAAGATGCCAAAACTTTTCTCGTTAAAAATCGTATGTACCGTCACAGACTCACTAGGCGTATGATCATAGCGCCACAGTGTTTGCGGTATATCCTTCAGCGGTTGTGTCACAAATCAAAAAATGTAAATTTTCCTCGAAAATTATTCTAAGTCCACTCGTATAATGGAAATATATCGCTAACTTCTTTCACTAGCAATATTTTTTAACGGTTCCCACAGGAGAATTGTCCAGAATGGTCTCCTGAATATTTCTTATACAGGACTTTTTGGTAGTGGAACGTCCGGTTCCGAGTTATGGGACAAAAATGTTTTCTCGTTGAAATTTTTCTAAGTCCACTCGACTGTCTTTCACTAGCGTCGGAAAATGAAAATTCTTGCGTGGAGCGGTTAGGCACTAAAGTGGACTGGGCATTCTCCTACATCATCTTAGCGCCATAGCGTTTGCGGTATATCTTTCAGCGGTTTTGAGGTATCCAATTATCCCAAAACTATATTTTTGGCGGCCCGAAGGCCTGCGAACAGACTAAAGAAGGAAAATGAAAATTCTTGCGTGGAGCGGTTAGGCACTAAAGTGGACTGGGCATTCTCCTACATCATCTTAGCGCCATAGCGTTTGCGGTATATCTTTCAGCGGTTTTGAGGTATCCAATTATCCCAAAACTATATTTTTGGCGGCCCGAAGGCCTGCGAACAGACTAAAGAAGGAAAATGAAAATTCTTGCGTGGAGCGGTTAGGCACTAAAGTGGACTGGGCATTCTCCTTCATCATCTTAGCGCCATAGCGTTTGCGGTATATCTTTCAGCGGTTTTGAGGTATCCAATTATCCCAAAACTATATTTTTGGCGGCCCGAAGGCCTGCGAACAGACTAAAGAACGAAATTATTTGCGTTCCTAAGATAAAATATTGTTTTTATCGGAAGAATATCACTCCTGCCGTCTTAACATTTCCTCCAATTATAATTTTTTTCAAAATGATTTATTTCTCGCTAGGGTTAACTTTTTAAAAGGAACTTTTTGGACAAAACTACTAAACTTATTGTAGTGTATTGGTATAATACACAAAAAACCTTAATTTGCTCCAATTAGTCGATTTAAGGCATCTTAAAATAATTTTTCTCAAAACGATTTATTTCTCGTTAGGGTTAATTTTTTTAAAGGAACTTTTTGGACAAAACTACTAAACTTATGGTAATGTATTGGTATAATACACAAAAAACCTTAATTTGCTCCAATTAGTCGATTTAAGGCATCTTAAAATAATTTTTCTCAAAACGTTTTATTTCTCGTTAGGGTTAATTTTTTTAAAGGAACTTTTTGGACAAAACTACTAAACTTATGGTAATGTATTGGTAAAATACACAAAAAACCTTAATTTGCTCCAATTAGTCGATTTAAGGCATCTTAAAATAATTTTTCTCAAAACGATTTATTTCTCGTTAGGGTTAATTTTTTTAAAGGAACTTTTAGGACAAACCTACTAAACTTATTGTACTGTAATGGTATAATAAGAAAAAAACCTTAATTTCCTCCAATTAGTCGATTTAAGCATCTTAAAATAATTTTTTTCAAAATGATTTATTTCTCGTTAGGGTTAATTTTTTTAAACGAACTTTTTGGACAAAACTAGTAAACTTATTGCGCTGTCTTGAGTTTATACAAAAAAATCACACATTTTATTCATTTAGTTGCTTTTATTACCGTAGAGACCTTCAATCCTCTTTCTCACTAAGGTATTTCGTCGGCTCGGCTATTGGCTCAATCTTTTCTCCAGGCACATAGCTCTCATCTCTCTGGACGTTAGTAAGACAAGGCTCCGCGATAAAATCTTCCATACTATCATTGCCGGCATCAATGACTAGTGTCCGATCTTCCAGTCGTCATTTGACAGTGGACTGGGCATTCTTCCACATCATCATTGTTGTTATGCGCCAGGATCTTTTTCTAAGATAAAAGATGCCAAAACTTTTCTCGTTAAAAATCGTATGTACCGTCACAGACTCACTAGGCGTATGATCATAGCGCCACAGTGTTTGCGGTATATCCTTCAGCGGTTGTGTCACAAATCAAAAAATGTAAATTTTCCTCGAAAATTATTCTAAGTCCACTCGTATAATGGAAATATATCGCTAACTTCTTTCACTAGCAATATTTTTTAACGGTTCCCACAGGAGAATTGTCCAGAATGGTGTCCTGAATATTTCTTATACAGGACTTTTTGGTAGTGGAACGTCCGGTTCCGAGTTATGGGACAAAAATGTTTTCTCGTTGAAATTTTTCTAAGTCCACTCGACTGTCTTTCACTAGCGTCGGAAAATGAAAATTCTTGCGTGGAGCGGTTAGGCACTAAAGTGGACTGGGCATTCTCCTACATCATCTTAGCGCCATAGCGTTTGCGGTATATCTTTCAGCGGTTTTGAGGTATCCAATTATCCCAAAACTATATTTTTGGCGGCCCGAAGGCCTGCGAACAGACTAAAGAACGAAATTATTTGCGTTCCTAAGATAAAATATTGTTTTTATCGGAAGAATATCACTCCTGCCGTCTTAACATTTCCTCCAATTATAATTTTTTTCAAAATGATTTATTTCTCGCTAGGGTTAACTTTTTAAAAGGAACTTTTTGGACAAAACTACTAAACTTATGGTAATGTATTGGTATAATACACAAAAAACCTTAATTTGCTCCAATTAGTCGATTTAAGGCATCTTAAAATAATTTTTCTCAAAACGATTTATTTCTCGTTAGGGTTAATTTTTTTAAAGGAACTTTTTGGACAAAACTACTAAACTTATGGTAGTGTATTGGTATAATACACAAAAAACCTTAATTTGCTCCAATTAGTCGATTTAAGGCATCTTAAAATAATTTTTCCCAAAACGATTTATTTCTCGTTAGGGTTAATTTTTTTAAAGGAACTTTTTGGACAAAACTACTAAACTTATGGTAATGTATTGGTATAATACACAAAAAACCTTAATTTGCTCCAATTAGTCGATTTAAGGCATCTTAAAATAATTTTTCTCAAAACGATTTATTTCTCGTTAGGGTTAATTTTTTTAAAGGAACTTTTTGGACAAAACTACTAAACTTATGGTAGTGTATTGGTATAATACACAAAAAACCTTAATTTGCTCCAATTAGTCGATTTAAGGCATCTTAAAATAATTTTTCTCAAAACGATTTATTTCTCGTTAGGGTTAATTCTTTTAAAGGAACTTTTTTGACAAAACTACTAAACTTATGGTAGTGTATTGGTATAATACACAAAAAACCTTAATTTGCTCCAATTAGTCGATTTAAGCATCTTAAAATAATTTTTTTCAAAATGATTTATTTCTCGTTAGGGTTAATTTTTTTAAACGAACTTTTTGGACAAAACTAGTAAACTTATTGCGCTGTCTTGAGTTTATACAAAAAAATCACACATTTTATTCATTTAGTTGCTTTTATTACCGTAGAGACCTTCAATCCTCTTTCTCACTAAGGTATTTCGTCGGCTCGGCTATTGGCTCAATCTTTTCTCCAGGCACATAGCTCTCATCTCTCTGGACGTTAGTAAGACAAGGCTCCGCGATAAAATCTTCCATACTATCATTGCCGGCATCAATGACTAGTATCCGATCTTCCAGTCGTCATTTGATCGTCATTTGACAGTGGACTGGGCATTCTTCCACATCATCATTGTTGTTATGCGCCAGGATCTTTTTCTAAGATAAAAGATGCCAAAACTTTTCTCGTTAAAAATCGTATGTACCGTCACAGACTCACTAGGCGTATGATCTTAGCGCCACAGTGTTTGCGGTATATCCTTCAGCGGTTGTGTCACAAATCAAAAAATGTAAATTTTCCTCGAAAATTATTCTAAGTCCACTCGTATAATGGAAATATATCGCTAACTTCTTTCACTAGCAATATTTTTTAACGGTTCCCACAGGAGAATTGTCCAGAATGGTCTCCTGAATATTTCTTATACAGGACTTTTTGGTAGTGGAACGTCCGGTTCCGAGTTATGGGACAAAAATGTTTTCTCGTTGAAATTTTTCTAAGTCCACTCGACTGTCTTTCACTAGCGTCGGAAAATGAAAATTCTTGCGTGGAGCTGTTAGGCACTAAAGTGGACTGGGAATTCTCCTACATCATCTTAGCGCCATAGCGTTTGCGGTATATCTTTCAGCGGTTTTGAGGTATCCAATTATCCCAAAACTATATTTTTGGCGACCCGAAGGCCTGCGAACAGACTAAAGAACGAAATTATTTGCGTTCCTTAGATAAAATATTGTTTTTATCGGAAGAATATCACTCCTGCCGTCTTAACATTTCCTCCAATTATAATTTTTTTCAAAATGATTTATTTCTCGCTAGGGTTAACTTTTTAAAAGGAACTTTTTGGACAAAACTACTAAACTTATGGTAGTGTATTGGTATAATACACAAAAAACCTTAATTTGCTCCAATTAGTCGATTTAAGGCATCTTAAAATAATTTTTCTCAAAACGATTTATTTCTCGTTAGGGTTAATTTTTTTAAAGGAACTTTTTGGACAAAACTACTAAACTTATGGTAATGTATTGGTAAAATACACAAAAAACCTTAATTTGCTCCAATTAGTCGATTTAAGGCATCTTAAAATAATTTTTCTCAAAACGATTTATTTCTCGTTAGGGTTAATTTTTTTAAAGGAACTTTTTGGACAAAACTACTAAACTTATGGTAATGTATTGGTAAAATACACAAAAAACCTTAATTTGCTCCAATTAGTCGATTTAAGGCATCTTAAAATAATTTTTCTCAAAACGATTTATTTCTCGTTAGGGTTAATTTTTTTAAAGGAACTTTTTGGACAAAACTACTAAACTTATGGTAATGTATTGGTATAATACACAAAAAACCTTAATTTGCTCCAATTAGTCGATTTAAGGCATCTTAAAATAATTTTTCTCAAAACGATTTATTTCTCGTTAGGGTTAATTTTTTTAAAGGAACTTTTTGGACAAAACTACTAAACTTATTGTACTGTAATGGTGTAATACGAAAAAAACCTTAATTTCCTCCAATTAGTCGATTTAAGCATCTTAAAATAATTTTTTTCAAAATGATTTATTTCTCGTTAGGGTTAATTTTTTTAAACGAACTTTTTGGACAAAACTAGTAAACTTATTGCGCTGTCTTGAGTTTATACAAAAAAATCACACATTTTATTCATTTAGTTGCTTTTATTACCGTAGAGACCTTCAACCCTCTTTCTCACTAAGGTATTTCGTCGGCTCGGCTATTGGCTCAATCTTTTCTCCAGGCACATAGCTCTCATCTTTCTGGACGTTAGTAAGACAAGGCTCCGCAATAAAATCTTCCATACTATCATTGCCGGCATCAATGACTAGTATCCGATCTTCCAGTCGTCATTTGACAGTGGACTGGGCATTCTTCCACATCATCATTGTTGTTATGCGCCAGGATCTTTTTCTAAGATAAAAGATGCCAAAACTTTTCTCGTTAAAAATCGTATGTACCGTCACAGACTCACTAGGCGTATGATCTTAGCGCCACAGTGTTTGCGGTATATCCTTCAGCGGTTGTGTCACAAATCAAAAAATGTAAATTTTCCTCGAAAATTATTCTAAGTTCACTCGTATAATGGAAATATATCGCTAACTTCTTTCACTAGCAATATTTTTTAACGGTTCCCACAGGAGAATTGTCTAGAATGGTCTCCTGAATATTTCTTATACAGGACTTTTTGGTAGTGGAACGTCCGGTTCCGAGTTATGGGACAAAAATGTTTTCTCGTTGAAATTTTTCCAAGTCCACTCGACTGTCTTTCACTAGCGTCGGAAAATGAAAATTCTTGCGTGGAGCGGTTAGGCACTAAAGTGGACTGGGCATTCTCCTACATCATCTTAGCGCCATAGCGTTTGCGGTATATCTTTCAGCGGTTTTCAGGTATCCAATTATCCCAAAACTATATTTTTGGCGGCCCGAAGGCCTGCGAACAGACTAAAGAACGAAATTATTTGCGTTCCTAAGATAAAATATTGTTTTTATCGGAAGAATATCACTCCTGCCGTCTTAACGTTTCCTCCAATTATAATTTTTTTCAAAATGATTTATTTCTCGCTAGGGTTAACTTTTTAAAAGGAACTTTTTGGACAAAACTACTAAACTTATTGTAGTGTATTGGTATAATACACAAAAAACCTTAATTTGCTCCAATTAGTCGATTTAAGGCATCTTAAAATAATTTTTCCCAAAACGATTTATTTCTCGTTAGGGTTAATTTTTTTAAAGGAACTTTTTGGACAAAACTACTAAACTTATGGTAATGTATTGGTATAATACACAAAAAACCTTAATTTGCTCCAATTAGTCGATTTAAGGCATCTTAAAATAATTTTTCTCAAAACGATTTATTTCTCGTTAGGGTTAATTTTTTTAAAGGAACTTTTTGGACAAAACTACTAAACTTATGGTAATGTATTGGTAAAATACACAAAAAACCTTAATTTGCTCCAATTAGTCGATTTAAGGCATCTTAAAATAATTTTTCTCAAAGCGATTTATTTCTCGTTAGGGTTAATTTTTTTAAAGGAACTTTTTGGACAAAACTACTAAACTTATGGTAATGTATTGGTAAAATACACAAAAAACCTTAATTTGCTCCAATTAGTCGATTTAAGGCATCTTAAAATAATTTTTCTCAAAACGATTTATTTCTCGTTAGGGTTAATTTTTTTAAAGGAACTTTTTGGACAAAACTACTAAACTTATGGTAATGTATTGGTATAATACACAAAAAACCTTAATTTGCTCCAATTAGTCGATTTAAGCATCTTAAAATAATTTTTTTCTAAATGATTTATTTCTCGTTTGGGTTAATTTTTTTAAACGAACTTTTTGGACAAAACTAGTAAACCTATTGGGCTGTCTTGAGGTTATACAAAAGAATAACAAATTTCATTCATTTAGTTGCTTTAAAGGGACATAAAATAACTTTTTCTTAATTATTTATTTACCAGCTAGGCTTATGTTTTTTAAATGAACTTTTAGGACAAAACTACTAAACTTATTGTACTGTAATTGTATAATACGAAAAAAACCTTAATTTCCTCCAATTAGTCGATTTAAGCATCTTAAAATAATTTTTTTCAAAATGATTTATTTTTCGTTAGGGTTAATTTTTTTAAACGAACTTTTTGGACAAAACTAGTAAACGTATTGCGCTGTCTTGAGTTTATACAAAAAAATCACACATTTTATTCATTTAGTTGCTTTTATTACCGTAGAGACCTTCAACCCTCTTTCTCACTAAGGTATTTGGTCGGCTCGGCTATTGGCTCAATCTTTTCTCCAGGCACATAGCTCTCATCTCTCTGGACTTTAGTAAGACAAGGCTCCGCGATAAAATCTTCCATACTATCATTGCCGGCATCAATAACTAGTATCCGATCTTCCAGTCGTCATTTGACAGTGGACTGGGCATTCTTCCATATCATCATTGTTGTTATGCGCCAGGATCTTTTTCTAAGATAAAAGATGCCAAAACTTTTCTCGTTAAAAATCGTATGTACCGTCACAGACTCACTAGGCGTATGATCTTAGCGCCACAGTGTTTGCGGTATATCCTTCAGCGGTTGTGTCACAAATCAAAAAATGTAAATTTTCCTCGAAAATTATTCCAAGTCCACTCGTATAATGGAAATATATCGCTAACTTCTTTCACTAGCAATATTTTTTAACGGTTCCCACAGGAGAATTGTCCAGAATGGTCTCCTGAATATTTCTTAGACAGGACTTTTTGGTAGTGGAACGTCCGGTTCCGAGTTATGGGACAAAAATGTTTTCTCGTTGAAATTTTTCTAAGTCCACTCGACTGTCTTTCACTAGCGTCGGAAAATGAAAATTCTTGCGTGGAGCGGTTAGGCACTAAAGTGGACTGGGCATTCTCCTACATCATCTCAGCGCCATAGCGTTTGCGGTATATCTTTCAGCGGTTTTGAGGTATCCAATTATCCCAAAACTATATTTTTGGCGGCCCGAAGGCCTGCGAACAGACTAAAGAACGAAATTATTTGCGTTCCTAAGATAAAATATTGTTTTTATAGGAAGAATATCACTCCTGCCGTCTTAAAATTTCCTCCAATTATAATTTTTTTCAAAATGATTTATTTCTCGCTAGGGTTAACTTTTTAAAAGGAACTTTTTGGACAAAACTACTAAACTTATTGTAGTGTATTGGTATAATACACAAAAAACCTTAATTTGCTCCAATTAGTCGATTTAAGGCATCTTAAAATAATTTTTCTCAAAACGGTTTATTTCTCGTTAGGGTTAATTTTTTTAAAGGAACTTTTTGGACAAAACTACTAAACTTATGGTAATGTATTGGTAAAATACACAAAAAACCTTAATTTGCTCCAATTAGTCGATTTAAGGCATCTTAAAATAATTTTTCTCAAAACGATTTATTTCTCGTTAGGGTTAATTTTTTTAAAGGAACTTTTTGGACAAAACTACTAAACTTATTGTAATGTATTGGTATAATACACAAAAAACCTTAATTTGCTCCAATTAGTCGATTTAAGCATCTTAAAATAATTTTTTTCGAAATGATTTATTTCTCGTTTGGGTTAATTTTTTTTAACGAACTTTTTGGACAAAACTAGTAAACCTATTGGGCTTTCTTGAGATTATACAAAAAAATCACAAATTTTATTCATTTAGTTGCTTTAAAGGGACATAAAATAACTTTTTCTTAATTATTTATTTACTAGCTAGGCTTATGTTTTTTAAATGAACTTTTAGGACAAAACTACTAAACTTATTGTACTGTAATGGTATAATACGAAAAAAACCTTAATTTCCTCCAATTAGTCGATTTAAGCATCTTAAAATAATTTTTTTTCAAAATGATTTATTTCTCGTTAGGGTTAATTTTTTTAAACGAACTTTTTGGACAAAACTAGTAAACTTATTGCGCTGTCTTGAGTTTATACAAAAAAATCACACATTTTATTCATTTAGTTGCTTTTATTACCGTAGAGACCTTCAACCCTCTTTCTCACTAAGGTATTTCGTCGGCTCGGCTATTGGCTCAATCTTTTCTCCTGGCACATAGCTCTCATCTCTCTGGACGTTAGTAAGACAAGGCTCCGCGATAAAATCTTCCATACTATCATTGCCGGCATCAATGACTAGTATCCGATCTTCCAGTCGTCATTTGACAGTGGACTGGGCATTCTTCCACATCATCATTGTTGTTATGCGCCAGGATCTTTTTCTAAGATAAAAGATGCCAAAACTTTTCTCGTTAAAAATCGTATGTATCGTCACAGACTCACTAGGCGTATGATCTTAGCGCCACAGTGTTTACGGTATATCCTTCAGCGGTTGTGTCACAAATCAAAAAATGTAAATTTTCCTCGAAAATTATTCCAAGTCCACTCGTATAATGGAAATATATCGCTAACTTCTTTCACTAGCAATATTTTTTAACGGTTCCCACAGGAGAATTGTCCAGAATGGTCTCCTGAATATTTCTTATACAGGACTTTTTGGTAGTGGAACGTCCGGTTCCGAGTTATGGGACAAAAATGTTTTCTCGTTGAAATTTTTCTAAGTCCACTCGACTGTCTTTCACTAGCGTCGGAAAATGAAAATTCTTGCGTGGAGCGGTTAGGCACTAAAGTGGACTGGGCATTCTCCTACATCATCTCAGCGCCATAGCGTTTGCGGTATATCTTTCAGCGGTTTTGAGGTATCCAATTATCCCAAAACTATATTTTTGGCGGCCCGAAGGCCTGCGAACAGACTAAAGAACGAAATTATTTGCGTTCCTAAGATAAAATATTGTTTTTATAGGAAGAATATCACTCCTGCCGTCTTAAAATTTCCTCCAATTATAATTTTTTTCAAAATGATTTATTTCTCGCTAGGGTTAACTTTTTAAAAGGAACTTTTTGGACAAAACTACTAAACTTATTGTAGTGTATTGGTATAATACACAAAAAACCTTAATTTGCTCCAATTAGTCGATTTAAGGCATCTTAAAATAATTTTTCTCAAAACGGTTTATTTCTCGTTAGGGTTAATTTTTTTAAAGGAACTTTTTGGACAAAACTACTAAACTTATGGTAATGTATTGGTAAAATACACAAAAAACCTTAATTTGCTCCAATTAGTCGATTTAAGGCATCTTAAAATAATTTTTCTCAAAACGATTTATTTCTCGTTAGGGTTAATTTTTTTAAAGGAACTTTTTGGACAAAACTACTAAACTTATTGTAATGTATTGGTATAATACACAAAAAACCTTAATTTGCTCCAATTAGTCGATTTAAGCATCTTAAAATAATTTTTTTCGAAATGATTTATTTCTCGTTTGGGTTAATTTTTTTTAACGAACTTTTTGGACAAAACTAGTAAACCTATTGGGCTTTCTTGAGATTATACAAAAAAATCACAAATTTTATTCATTTAGTTGCTTTAAAGGGACATAAAATAACTTTTTCTTAATTATTTATTTACTAGCTAGGCTTATGTTTTTTAAATGAACTTTTAGGACAAAACTACTAAACTTATTGTACTGTAATGGTATAATACGAAAAAAACCTTAATTTCCTCCAATTAGTCGATTTAAGCATCTTAAAATAATTTTTTTTCAAAATGATTTATTTCTCGTTAGGGTTAATTTTTTTAAACGAACTTTTTGGACAAAACTAGTAAACTTATTGCGCTGTCTTGAGTTTATACAAAAAAATCACACATTTTATTCATTTAGTTGCTTTTATTACCGTAGAGACCTTCAACCCTCTTTCTCACTAAGGTATTTCGTCGGCTCGGCTATTGGCTCAATCTTTTCTCCTGGCACATAGCTCTCATCTCTCTGGACGTTAGTAAGACAAGGCTCCGCGATAAAATCTTCCATACTATCATTGCCGGCATCAATGACTAGTATCCGATCTTCCAGTCGTCATTTGACAGTGGACTGGGCATTCTTCCACATCATCATTGTTGTTATGCGCCAGGATCTTTTTCTAAGATAAAAGATGCCAAAACTTTTCTCGTTAAAAATCGTATGTATCGTCACAGACTCACTAGGCGTATGATCTTAGCGCCACAGTGTTTACGGTATATCCTTCAGCGGTTGTGTCACAAATCAAAAAATGTAAATTTTCCTCGAAAATTATTCCAAGTCCACTCGTATAATGGAAATATATCGCTAACTTCTTTCACTAGCAATATTTTTTAACGGTTCCCACAGGAGAATTGTCCAGAATGGTCTCCTGAATATTTCTTATACAGGACTTTTTGGTAGTGGAACGTCCGGTTCCGAGTTATGGGACAAAAATGTTTTCTCGTTGAAATTTTTCTAAGTCCACTCGACTGTCTTTCACTAGCGTCGGAAAATGAAAATTCTTGCGTGGAGCGGTTAGGCACTAAAGTGGACTGGGCATTCTCCTACATCATCTTAGCGCCATAGCGTTTGCGGTAGATCTTTCAGCGGTTTTGAGGTATCCAATTATCCCAAAACTATATTTTTGGCGGCCCGAAGGCCTGCGAACAGACTAAAGAACGAAATTATTTGCGTTCCTAAGATAAAATATTGTTTTTATCGGAAGAATATCACTCCTGCCGTCTTAACATTTCCTCCAATTATAATTTTTTTTCAAAATGATTTATTTCTCGCTAGGGTTAACTTTTTAAAAGGAACTTTTTGGACAAAACAACAACACTTATTGTAGTGTATTGGTATAATACACAAGAAACCTTAATTTGCTCCAATTAGTCGATTTAAGGCATCTTAAAATAATTTTTCCCAAAACGATTTATTTCTCGTTAGGGTTAATTTTTTTAAAGGAACTTTTTGGACAAAACTACTAAACTTATGGTAATGTATTGGTATAATACACAAAAAACCTTAATTTGCTCCAATTAGTCGATTTAAGGCATCTTAAAATAATTTTTCTCAAAACGATTTATTTCTCGTTAGGGTTAATTTTTTTAAAGGAACTTTTTGGACAAAACTACTAAACTTATGGTAATATATTGGTAAAATACACAAAAAACCTTAATTTGCTCCAATTAGTCGATTTAAGGCATCTTAAAATAATTTTTCTCAAAACGATTTATTTCTCGTTAGGGTTAATTTTTTTAAAGGAACTTTTTGGACAAAACTACTAAACTTATGGTAATGTATTGGTATAATACACAAAAAACCTTAATTTGCTCCAATTAGTCGATTTAAGGCATCTTAAAATAATTTTTCTAAAAACGATTTATTTCTCGTTAGGGTTAATTTTTTTAAAGGAACTTTTTGGACAAAACTACTAAACTTATTGTACTGTAATGGTATAATACGAAAAAAACCTTAATTTCCTCCAATTAGTCGATTTAAGCATCTTAAAATAATTTTTTTCAAAATGATTTATATCTCGTTAGGGTTAATTTTTTTAAACGAACTTTTTGGACAAAACTAGTAAACTTATTGCGCTGTCTTGAGTTTATACAAAAAAATCACACATTTTATTCATTTAGTTGCTTTTATTACCGTAGAGACCTTCAACCCTCTTTCTCACTAAGGTATTTCGTCGGCTCGGCTATTGGCTCAATCTTTTCTCCAGGCACATAGCTCTCATCTCTCTGGACGTTAGTAAGACAAGGCTCCGCGATAAAATCTTCCATACTATCATTGCCGGCATCAATGACTAGTATCCGATCTTCCAGTCGTCATTTGACAGTGGACTGGGCATTCTTCCACATCATCATTGTTGTTATGCGCCAGGATCTTTTTCTAAGATAAAAGATGCCAAAACTTTTCTCGTTAAAAATCGTATGTACCGTCACAGACTCACTAGGCGTATGATCTTAGCGCCACAGTGTTTGCGGTATATCCTTCAGCGGTTGTGTCACAAATCAAAAAATGTAAATTTTCCTCGAAAATTATTCTAAGTCCACTCGTATAATGGAAATATATCGCTAACTTCTTTCACTAGCAATATTTTTTAACGGTTCCCACAGGAGAATTGTCCAGAATGGTCTCCTGAATATTTCTTATACAGGACTTTTTGGTAGTGGAACGTCCGGTTCCGAGTTATGGGACAAAAATGTTTTCTCGTTGAAATTTTTCTAAGTCCACTCGACTGTCTTTCACTAGTGTCGGAAAATGAAAATTCTTGCGTGGAGCGGTTAGGCACTAAAGTGGACTGGGCATTCTCCTACATCATCTTAGCGCCATAGCGTTTGCGGTATATCTTTCAGCGGTTTTGAGGTATCCAATTATCCCAAAACTATATTTTTGGCGGCCCGAAGGCCTGCGAACAGACTAAAGAACGAAATTATTTGCGTTCCTAAGATAAAATATTGTTTTTATCGGAAGAATATCACTCCTGCCGTCTTAACATTTCCTCCAATTATAATTTTTTTCAAAATGATTTATTTCTCGCTAGGGTTAACTTTTTAAAAGGAACTTTTTGGACAAAACTACTAAACTTATTGTAGTGTATTGGTATAATACACAAGAAACCTTAATTTGCTCCAATTAGTCGATTTAAGGCATCTTAAAATAATTTTTCCCAAAACGATTTATTTCTCGTTAGGGTTAATTTTTTTAAAGGAACTTTTTGGACAAAACTACTAAACTTATGGTAATGTATTGGTATAATACACAAAAAACCTTAATTTGCTCCAATTAGTCGATTTAAGGCATCTTAAAATAATTTTTCTCAAAACGATTTATTTCTCGTTAGGGTTAATTTTTTTAAAGGAACTTTTTGGACAAAACTACTAAACTTATGGTAATGTATTGGTAAAATACACAAAAAACCTTAATTTGCTCCAATTAGTCGATTTAAGGCATCTTAAAATAATTTTTCTCAAAGCGATTTATTTCTCGTTAGGGTTAATTTTTTTAAAGGAACTTTTTGGACAAAACTACTAAACTTATGGTATTGTATTGGTAAAATACACAAAAAACCTTAATTTGCTCCAATTAGTCGATTTAAGGCATCTTAAAATAATTTTTCTCAAAACGATTTATTTCTCGTTAGGGTTAATTTTTTTAAAGGAACTTTTTGGACAAAACTACTAAACTTATGGTAATGTATTGGTATAATACACAAAAAACCTTAATTTGCTCCAATTAGTCGATTTAAGCATCTTAAAATAATTTTTTTCTAAATGATTTATTTCTCGTTAGGGTTAATTTTTTTAAACGAACTTTTTGGACAAAACTAGTAAACTTATTGCGCTGTCTTGAGTTTATACAAAAAAATCACACATTTTATTCATTTAGTTGCTTTTATTACCGTAGAGACCTTCAACCCTCTTTCTCACTAAGGTATTTCGTCGGCTCGGCTATTGGCTCAATCTTTTCTCCAGGCACATAGCTCTCATCTCTCTGGACGTTAGTAAGACAAGGCTCCGCGATAAAATCTTCCATACTATCATTGCCGGCATCAATGACTAGTATCCGATCTTCCAGTCGTCATTTGACAGTGGACTGGGCATTCTTCCACATCATCATTGTTGTTATGCGCCAGGATCTTTTTCTAAGATAAAAGATGCCAAAACTTTTCTCGTTAAAAATCGTATGTACCGTCACAGACTCACTAGGCGTATGATCTTAGCGCCACAGTGTTTGCGGTATATCCTTCAGCGGTTGTGTCACAAATCAAAAAATGTAAATTTTCCTCGAAAATTATTCTAAGTCCACTCGTATAATGGAAATATATCGCTAACTTCTTTCACTAGCAATATTTTTTAACGGTTCCCACAGGAGAATTGTCCAGAATGGTCTCCTGAATATTTCTTATACAGGACTTTTTGGTAGTGGAACGTCCGGTTCCGAGTTATGGGACAAAAATGTTTTCTCGTTGAAATTTTTCTAAGTCCACTCGACTGTCTTTCACTAGCGTCGGAAAATGAAAATTCTTGCGTGGAGCTGTTAGGCACTAAAGTGGACTGGGCATTCTCCTACATCATCTTAGCGCCATAGCGTTTGCGGTATATCTTTCAGCGGTTTTGAGGTATCCAATTATCCCAAAACTATATTTTTGGCGGCCCGAAGGCCTGCGAACAGACTAAAGAACGAAATTATTTGCGTTCCTAAAATAAAATATTGTTTTTATCGGAAGAATATCACTCCTGCCGTCTTAACATTTCCTCCAATTATAATTTTTTTCAAAATGATTTATTTCTCGCTAGGGTTAACTTTTTAAAAGGAACTTTTTGGACAAAACTACTAAACTTATTGTAGTGTATTGGTATAATACACAAAAAACCTTAATTTGCTCCAATTAGTCGATTTAAGGCATCTTAAAATAATTTTTCCCAAAACGATTTATTTCTCGTTAGGGTTAATTTTTTTAAAGGAACTTTTTGGACAAAACTACTAAACTTATGGTAATGTATTGGTATAATACACAAAAAACCTTAATTTGCTCCAATTAGTCGATTTAAGGCATCTTAAAATAATTTTTCTCAAAACGATTTATTTCTCGTTAGGGTTAATTTTTTTAAAGGAACTTTTTGGACAAAACTACTAAACTTATGGTAATGTATTGGTATAATACACAAAAAACCTTAATTTGCTCCAATTAGTCGATTTAAGGCATCTTAAAATAATTTTTCTCAAAACGATTTATTTCTCGTTAGGGTTAATTTTTTTAAAGGAAGTTTTTGGACAAAACTACTAAACTTATGGTAATGTATTGGTAAAATACACAAAAAACCTTAATTTGCTCCAATTAGTCGATTTAAGGCATCTTAAAATAATTTTTCTCAAAACGATTTATTTCTCGTTAGGGTTAATTTTTTTAAAGGAACTTTTTGGACAAAACTACTAAACTTATGGTAATGTATTGGTATAATACACAAAAAACCTTAATTTGCTCCAATTAGTCGATTTAAGGCATCTTAAAATAATTTTTCTAAAAACGATTTATTTCTCGTTAGGGTTAATTTTTTTAAAGGAACTTTTTGGACAAAACTACTAAACTTATTGTACTGTAATGGTATAATACGAAAAAAACCTTAATTTCCTCCAATTAGTCGATTTAAGCATCTTAAAATAATTTTTTTCAAAATGATTTATATCTCGTTAGGGTTAATTTTTTTAAACGAACTTTTTGGACAAAACTAGTAAACTTATTGCGCTGTCTTGAGTTTATACAAAAAAATCACACATTTTATTCATTTAGTTGCTTTTATTACCGTAGAGACCTTCAACCCTCTTTCTCACTAAGGTATTTCGTCGGCTCGGCTATTGGCTCAATCTTTTCTCCAGGCACATAGCTCTCATCTCTCTGGACGTTAGTAAGACAAGGCTCCGCGATAAAATCTTCCATACTATCATTGCCGGCATCAATGACTAGTATCCGATCTTCCAGTCGTCATTTGACAGTGGACTGGGCATTCTTCCACATCATCATTGTTGTTATGCGCCAGGATCTTTTTCTAAGATAAAAGATGCCAAAACTTTTCTCGTTAAAAATCGTATGTACCGTCACAGACTCACTAGGCGTATGATCTTAGCGCCACAGTGTTTGCGGTATATCCTTCAGCGGTTGTGTCACAAATCAAAAAATGTAAATTTTCCTCGAAAATTATTCTAAGTCCACTCGTATAATGGAAATATATCGCTAACTTCTTTCACTAGCAATATTTTTTAACGGTTCCCACAGGAGAATTGTCCAGAATGGTCTCCTGAATATTTCTTATACAGGACTTTTTGGTAGTGGAACGTCCGGTTCCGAGTTATGGGACAAAAATGTTTTCTCGTTGAAATTTTTCTAAGTCCACTCGACTGTCTTTCACTAGTGTCGGAAAATGAAAATTCTTGCGTGGAGCGGTTAGGCACTAAAGTGGACTGGGCATTCTCCTACATCATCTTAGCGCCATAGCGTTTGCGGTATATCTTTCAGCGGTTTTGAGGTATCCAATTATCCCAAAACTATATTTTTGGCGGCCCGAAGGCCTGCGAACAGACTAAAGAACGAAATTATTTGCGTTCCTAAGATAAAATATTGTTTTTATCGGAAGAATATCACTCCTGCCGTCTTAACATTTCCTCCAATTATAATTTTTTTCAAAATGATTTATTTCTCGCTAGGGTTAACTTTTTAAAAGGAACTTTTTGGACAAAACTACTAAACTTATTGTAGTGTATAGGTATAATACACAAGAAACCTTAATTTGCTCCAATTAGTCGATTTAAGGCATCTTAAAATAATTTTTCCCAAAACGATTTATTTCTCGTTAGGGTTAATTTTTTTAAAGGAACTTTTTGGACAAAACTACTAAACTTATGGTAATGTATTGGTATAATACACAAAAAACCTTAATTTGCTCCAATTAGTCGATTTAAGGCATCTTAAAATAATTTTTCTCAAAACGATTTATTTCTCGTTAGGGTTAATTTTTTTAAAGGAACTTTTTGGACAAAACTACTAAACTTATGGTAATGTATTGGTAAAATACACAAAAAACCTTAATTTGCTCCAATTAGTCGATTTAAGGCATCTTAAAATAATTTTTCTCAAAGCGATTTATTTCTCGTTAGGGTTAATTTTTTTAAAGGAACTTTTTGGACAAAACTACTAAACTTATGGTATTGTATTGGTAAAATACACAAAAAACCTTAATTTGCTCCAATTAGTCGATTTAAGGCATCTTAAAATAATTTTTCTCAAAACGATTTATTTCTCGTTAGGGTTAATTTTTTTAAAGGAACTTTTTGGACAAAACTACTAAACTTATGGTAATGTATTGGTATAATACACAAAAAACCTTAATTTGCTCCAATTAGTCGATTTAAGCATCTTAAAATAATTTTTTTCTAAATGATTTATTTCTCGTTAGGGTTAATTTTTTTAAACGAACTTTTTGGACAAAACTAGTAAACTTATTGCGCTGTCTTGAGTTTATACAAAAAAATCACACATTTTATTCATTTAGTTGCTTTTATTACCGTAGAGACCTTCAACCCTCTTTCTCACTAAGGTATTTCGTCGGCTCGGCTATTGGCTCAATCTTTTCTCCAGGCACATAGCTCTCATCTCTCTGGACGTTAGTAAGACAAGGCTCCGCGATAAAATCTTCCATACTATCATTGCCGGCATCAATGACTAGTATCCGATCTTCCAGTCGTCATTTGACAGTGGACTGGGCATTCTTCCACATCATCATTGTTGTTATGCGCCAGGATCTTTTTCTAAGATAAAAGATGCCAAAACTTTTCTCGTTAAAAATCGTATGTACCGTCACAGACTCACTAGGCGTATGATCTTAGCGCCACAGTATTTGCGGTATATCCTTCAGCGGTTGTGTCACAAATCAAAAAATGTAAATTTTCCTCGAAAATTATTCCAAGTCCACTCGTATAATGGAAATATATCGCTAACTTCTTTCACTAGCAATATTTTTTAACGGTTCCCACAGGAGAATTGTCCAGAATGGTCTCCTGAATATTTCTTATACAGGACTTTTTGGTAGTGGAACGTCCGGTTCCGAGTTATGGGACAAAAATGTTTTCTCGTTGAAATTTTTCTAAGTCCACTCGACTGTCTTTCACTAGCGTCGGAAAATGAAAATTCTTGCGTGGAGCTGTTAGGCACTAAAGTGGACTGGGCATTCTCCTACATCATCTTAGCGCCATAGCGTTTGCGGTATATCTTTCAGCGGTTTTGAGGTATCCAATTATCCCAAAACTATATTTTTGGCGACCCGAAGGCCTGCGAACAGACTAAAGAACGAAATTATTTGCGTTCCTTAGATAAAATATTGTTTTTATCGGAAGAATATCACTCCTGCCGTCTTAACATTTCCTCCAATTATAATTTTTTTCAAAATGATTTATTTCTCGCTAGGGTTAACTTTTTAAAAGGAACTTTTTGGACAAAACTACTAAACTTATGGTAATGTATTGGTATAATACACAAAAAACCTTAATTTGCTCCAATTAGTCGATTTAAGGCATCTTAAAATAATTTTTCTCAAAACGATTTATTTCTCGTTAGGGTTAATTTTTTTAAAGGAACTTTTTGGACAAAACTACTAAACTTATGGTAGTGTATTGGTATAATACACAAAAAACCTTAATTTGCTCCAATTAGTCGATTTAAGGCATCTTAAAATAATTTTTCCCAAAACGATTTATTTCTCGTTAGGGTTAATTTTTTTAAAGGAACTTTTTGGACAAAACTACTAAACTTATGGTAATGTATTGGTATAATACACAAAAAACCTTAATTTGCTCCAATTAGTCGATTTAAGGCATCTTAAAATAATTTTTCTCAAAGCGATTTATTTCTCGTTAGGGTTAATTTTTTTAAAGGAACTTTTTGGACAAAACTACTAAACTTATGGTAGTGTATTGGTATAATACACAAAAAACCTTAATTTGCTCCAATTAGTCGATTTAAGGCATCTTAAAATAATTTTTCTCAAAACGATTTATTTCTCGTTAGGGTTAATTTTTTTAAAGGAACTTTTTGGACAAAACTACTAAACTTATGGTAATGTATTGGTAAAATACACAAAAAACCTTAATTTGCTCCAATTAGTCGATTTAAGGCATCTTAAAATAATTTTTCTCAAAACGATTTATTTCTCGTTAGGGTTAATTTTTTTAAAGGAACTTTTTGGACAAAACTACTAAACTTATTGTACTGTAATGGTATAATACGAAAAAAACCTTAATTTCCTCCAATTAGTCGATTTAAGCATCTTAAAATAATTTTTTTCAAAATGATTTATTTCTCGTTAGGGTTAATTTTTTTAAACGAACTTTTTGGACAAAACTACTAAACTTATGGTAATGTATTGGTAAAATACACAAAAAACCTTAATTTGCTCCAATTAGTCGATTTAAGGCATCTTAAAATAATTTTTCTCAAAACGATTTATTTCTCGTTAGGGTTAATTTTTTTAAAGGAACTTTTTGGACAAAACTACTAAACTTATGGTAATGTATTGGTATAATACACAAAAAACCTTAATTTGCTCCAATTAGTCGATTTAAGGCATCTTAAAATAATTTTTCTCAAAACGATTTATTTCTCGTTAGGGTTAATTTTTTTAAAGGAACTTTTTGGACAAAACTACTAAACTTATGGTAATGTATTGGTATAATACACAAAAAACCTTAATTTGCTCCAATTAGTCGATTTAAGGCATCTTAAAATAATTTTTCTCAAAACGATTTATTTCTCGTTAGGGTTAATTTTTTTAAAGGAACTTTTTGGACAAAACTACTAAACTTATGGTAATGTATTGGTATAATACACAAAAAACCTTAATTTGCTCCAATTAGTCGATTTAAGGCATCTTAAAATAATTTTTCTCAAAACGATTTATTTCTCGTTAGGGTTAATTTTTTTAAAGGAACTTTTTGGACAAAACTACTAAACTTATGGTAATATATTGGTAAAATACACAAAAAACCTTAATTTGCTCCAATTAGTCGATTTAAGGCATCTTAAAATAATTTTTCTCAAAACGATTTATTTCTCGTTAGGGTTAATTTTTTTAAAGGAACTTTTTGGACAAAACTACTAAACTTATGGTAATGTATTGGTATAATACACAAAAAACCTTAATTTGCTCCAATTAGTCGATTTAAGGCATCTTAAAATAATTTTTCTAAAAACGATTTATTTCTCGTTAGGGTTAATTTTTTTAAAGGAACTTTTTGGACAAAACTACTAAACTTATTGTACTGTAATGGTATAATACGAAAAAAACCTTAATTTCCTCCAATTAGTCGATTTAAGCATCTTAAAATAATTTTTTTCAAAATGATTTATATCTCGTTAGGGTTAATTTTTTTAAACGAACTTTTTGGACAAAACTAGTAAACTTATTGCGCTGTCTTGAGTTTATACAAAAAAATCACACATTTTATTCATTTAGTTGCTTTTATTACCGTAGAGACCTTCAACCCTCTTTCTCACTAAGGTATTTCGTCGGCTCGGCTATTGGCTCAATCTTTTCTCCAGGCACATAGCTCTCATCTCTCTGGACGTTAGTAAGACAAGGCTCCGCGATAAAATCTTCCATACTATCATTGCCGGCATCAATGACTAGTATCCGATCTTCCAGTCGTCATTTGACAGTGGACTGGGCATTCTTCCACATCATCATTGTTGTTATGCGCCAGGATCTTTTTCTAAGATAAAAGATGCCAAAACTTTTCTCGTTAAAAATCGTATGTACCGTCACAGACTCACTAGGCGTATGATCTTAGCGCCACAGTGTTTGCGGTATATCCTTCAGCGGTTGTGTCACAAATCAAAAAATGTAAATTTTCCTCGAAAATTATTCTAAGTCCACTCGTATAATGGAAATATATCGCTAACTTCTTTCACTAGCAATATTTTTTAACGGTTCCCACAGGAGAATTGTCCAGAATGGTCTCCTGAATATTTCTTATACAGGACTTTTTGGTAGTGGAACGTCCGGTTCCGAGTTATGGGACAAAAATGTTTTCTCGTTGAAATTTTTCTAAGTCCACTCGACTGTCTTTCACTAGTGTCGGAAAATGAAAATTCTTGCGTGGAGCGGTTAGGCACTAAAGTGGACTGGGCATTCTCCTACATCATCTTAGCGCCATAGCGTTTGCGGTATATCTTTCAGCGGTTTTGAGGTATCCAATTATCCCAAAACTATATTTTTGGCGGCCCGAAGGCCTGCGAACAGACTAAAGAACGAAATTATTTGCGTTCCTAAGATAAAATATTGTTTTTATCGGAAGAATATCACTCCTGCCGTCTTAACATTTCCTCCAATTATAATTTTTTTCAAAATGATTTATTTCTCGCTAGGGTTAACTTTTTAAAAGGAACTTTTTGGACAAAACTACTAAACTTATTGTAGTGTATTGGTATAATACACAAGAAACCTTAATTTGCTCCAATTAGTCGATTTAAGGCATCTTAAAATAATTTTTCCCAAAACGATTTATTTCTCGTTAGGGTTAATTTTTTTAAAGGAACTTTTTGGACAAAACTACTAAACTTATGGTAATGTATTGGTATAATACACAAAAAACCTTAATTTGCTCCAATTAGTCGATTTAAGGCATCTTAAAATAATTTTTCTCAAAACGATTTATTTCTCGTTAGGGTTAATTTTTTTAAAGGAACTTTTTGGACAAAACTACTAAACTTATGGTAATGTATTGGTAAAATACACAAAAAACCTTAATTTGCTCCAATTAGTCGATTTAAGGCATCTTAAAATAATTTTTCTCAAAGCGATTTATTTCTCGTTAGGGTTAATTTTTTTAAAGGAACTTTTTGGACAAAACTACTAAACTTATGGTATTGTATTGGTAAAATACACAAAAAACCTTAATTTGCTCCAATTAGTCGATTTAAGGCATCTTAAAATAATTTTTCTCAAAACGATTTATTTCTCGTTAGGGTTAATTTTTTTAAAGGAACTTTTTGGACAAAACTACTAAACTTATGGTAATGTATTGGTATAATACACAAAAAACCTTAATTTGCTCCAATTAGTCGATTTAAGCATCTTAAAATAATTTTTTTCTAAATGATTTATTTCTCGTTAGGGTTAATTTTTTTAAACGAACTTTTTGGACAAAACTAGTAAACTTATTGCGCTGTCTTGAGTTTATACAAAAAAATCACACATTTTATTCATTTAGTTGCTTTTATTACCGTAGAGACCTTCAACCCTCTTTCTCACTAAGGTATTTCGTCGGCTCGGCTATTGGCTCAATCTTTTCTCCAGGCACATAGCTCTCATCTCTCTGGACGTTAGTAAGACAAGGCTCCGCGATAAAATCTTCCATACTATCATTGCCGGCATCAATGACTAGTATCCGATCTTCCAGTCGTCATTTGACAGTGGACTGGGCATTCTTCCACATCATCATTGTTGTTATGCGCCAGGATCTTTTTCTAAGATAAAAGATGCCAAAACTTTTCTCGTTAAAAATCGTATGTACCGTCACAGACTCACTAGGCGTATGATCTTAGCGCCACAGTATTTGCGGTATATCCTTCAGCGGTTGTGTCACAAATCAAAAAATGTAAATTTTCCTCGAAAATTATTCCAAGTCCACTCGTATAATGGAAATATATCGCTAACTTCTTTCACTAGCAATATTTTTTAACGGTTCCCACAGGAGAATTGTCCAGAATGGTCTCCTGAATATTTCTTATACAGGACTTTTTGGTAGTGGAACGTCCGGTTCCGAGTTATGGGACAAAAATGTTTTCTCGTTGAAATTTTTCTAAGTCCACTCGACTGTCTTTCACTAGCGTCGGAAAATGAAAATTCTTGCGTGGAGCTGTTAGGCACTAAAGTGGACTGGGCATTCTCCTACATCATCTTAGCGCCATAGCGTTTGCGGTATATCTTTCAGCGGTTTTGAGGTATCCAATTATCCCAAAACTATATTTTTGGCGACCCGAAGGCCTGCGAACAGACTAAAGAACGAAATTATTTGCGTTCCTTAGATAAAATATTGTTTTTATTGGAAGAATATCACTCCTGCCGTCTTAACATTTCCTCCAATTATAATTTTTTTCAAAATGATTTATTTCTCGCTAGGGTTAACTTTTTAAAAGGAACTTTTTGGACAAAACTACTAAACTTATGGTAATGTATTGGTATAATACACAAAAAACCTTAATTTGCTCCAATTAGTCGATCTAAGGCATCTTAAAATAATTTTTCTCAAAACGATTTATTTCTCGTTAGGGTTAATTTTTTTAAAGGAACTTTTTGGACAAAACTACTAAACTTATGGTAGTGTATTGGTATAATACACAAAAAACCTTAATTTGCTCCAATTAGTCGATTTAAGGCATCTTAAAATAATTTTTCCCAAAACGATTTATTTCTCGTTAGGGTTAATTTTTTTAAAGGAACTTTTTGGACAAAACTACTAAACTTATGGTAATGTATTGGTATAATACACAAAAAACCTTAATTTGCTCCAATTAGTCGATTTAAGGCATCTTAAAATAATTTTTCTCAAAACGATTTATTTCTCGTTAGGGTTAATTTTTTTAAAGGAACTTTTTGGACAAAACTACTAAACTTATGGTAATGTATTGATAAAATACACAAAAAACCTTAATTTGCTCCAATTAGTCGATTTAAGGCATCTTAAAATAATTTTTCTCAAAACGATTTATTTCTCGTTAGGGTTAATTTT
This sequence comes from Polydrusus pterygomalis, assembly GCA_963969555.1. Lineage (NCBI taxonomy): Eukaryota > Metazoa > Arthropoda > Insecta > Coleoptera > Curculionidae > Polydrusus > Polydrusus pterygomalis. Next base: position 1,794,910 of record OZ018381.1, on the reverse strand, counting down.
TTTAAAGGAACTTTTTGGACAAAACTACTAAACTTATGGTAATGTATTGGTAAAATACACAAAAAACCTTAATTTGCTCCAATTAGTCGATTTAAGGCATCTTAAAATAATTTTTCTCAAAACGATTTATTTCTCGTTAGGGTTAATTTTTTTAAAGGAACTTTTTGGACAAAACTACTAAACTTATGGTAATGTATTGGTAAAATACACAAAAAACCTTAATTTGCTCCAATTAGTCGATTTAAGGCATCTTAAAATAATTTTTCTCAAAACGATTTATTTCTCGTTAGGGTTAATTTTTTTAAAGGAACTTTTTGGACAAAACTACTAAACTTATGGTAATGTATTGGTATAATACACAAAAAACCTTAATTTGCTTCAATTAGTCGATTTAAGGCATCTTAAAATAATTTTTCTCAAAACGATTTATTTCTCGTTAGGGTTAATTTTTTTAAAGGAACTTTTTGGACAAAACTACTAAACTAATGGTAATGTATTGATAAAATACACAAAAAACCTTAATTTGCTACAATTATTCGATTTAAGGCATCTTAAAATAATTTTTCTCAAAACGATTTATTTCTCGTTAGGGTTAATTTTTTTAAAGGAACTTTTTGGACAAAACTACTAAACTTATTGTACTGTAATGGTATAATACGAAAAAAACCTTAATTTCCTCCAATTAGTCGATTTAAGCATCTTAAAATAATTTTTTTCAAAATGATTTATTTCTCGTTAGGGTTAATTTTTTTAAACGAACTTTTTGGACAAAACTAGTAAACTTATTGCGCTGTCTTGAGTTTATACAAAAAAATCACACATTTTATTCATTTAGTTGCTTTTATTACCGTAGAGACCTTCAACCCTCTTTCTCACTAAGGTATTTCGTCGGCTCGGCTATTGGCTCAATCTTTTCTCCAGGCACATAGCTCTCATCTCTCTGGACGTTAGTAAGACAAGGCTCCGCGATAAAATCTTCCATACTATCATTGCCGGCATCAATGACTAGTATCCGATCTTCCAGTCGTCATTTGACAGTGGACTGGGCATTCTTCCACATCATCATTGTTGTTATGCGCCAGGATCTTTTTCTAAGATAAAAGATGCCAAAACTTTTCTCGTTAAAAATCGTATGTACCGTCACAGACTCACTAGGCGTATGATCTTAGCGCCACAGTGTTTGCGGTATATCCTTCAGCGGTTGTGTCACAAATCAAAAAATGTAAATTTTCCTCGAAAATTATTCTAAGTCCACTCGTATAATGGAAATATATCGCTAACTTCTTTCACTAGCAATATTTTTTAACGGTTCCCACAGGAGAATTTTCCAGAATGGTCTCCTGAATATTTCTTATACAGGACTTTTTGGTAGTGGAACGTCCGGTTCCGAGTTATGGGACAAAAATGTTTTCTCGTTGAAATTTTTCTAAGTCCACTCGACTGTCTTTCACTAGCGTCGGAAAATGAAAATTCTTGCGTGGAGCTGTTAGGCACTAAAGTGGACTGGGCATTCTCCTACATCATCTTAGCGCCATAGCGTTTGCGGTATATCTTTCAGCGGTTTTGAGGTATCCAATTATCCCAAAACTATATTTTTGGCGACCCGAAGGCCTGCGAACAGACTAAAGAACGAAATTATTTGCGTTCCTTAGATAAAATATTGTTTTTATCGGAAGAATATCACTCCTGCCGTCTTAACATTTCCTCCAATTATAATTTTTTTCAAAATGATTTATTTCTCGCTAGGGTTAACTTTTTAAAAGGAACTTTTTGGACAAAACTACTAAACTTATGGTAATGTATTGGTATAATACACAAAAAACCTTAATTTGCTCCAATTAGTCGATTTAAGGCATCTTAAAATAATTTTTCTCAAAACGATTTATTTCTCGTTAGGGTTAATTTTTTTAAAGGAACTTTTTGGACAAAACTACTAAACTTATGGTAGTGTATTGGTATAATACACAAAAAACCTTAATTTGCTCCAATTAGTCGATTTAAGGCATCTTAAAATAATTTTTCCCAAAACGATTTATTTCTCGTTAGGGTTAATTTTTTTAAAGGAACTTTTTGGACAAAACTACTAAACTTATGGTAATGTATTGGTATAATACACAAAAAACCTTAATTTGCTCCAATTAGTCGATTTAAGGCATCTTAAAATAATTTTTCTCAAAGCGATTTATTTCTCGTTAGGGTTAATTTTTTTAAAGGAACTTTTTGGACAAAACTACTAAACTTATGGTAGTGTATTGGTATAATACACAAAAAACCTTAATTTGCTCCAATTAGTCGATTTAAGGCATCTTAAAATAATTTTTCTCAAAACGATTTATTTCTCGTTAGGGTTAATTTTTTTAAAGGAACTTTTTGGACAAAACTACTAAACTTATGGTAATGTATTGGTAAAATACACAAAAAACCTTAATTTGCTCCAATTAGTCGATTTAAGGCATCTTAAAATAATTTTTCTCAAAACGATTTATTTCTCGTTAGGGTTAATTTTTTTAAAGGAACTTTTTGGACAAAACTACTAAACTTATTGTACTGTAATGGTATAATACGAAAAAAACCTTAATTTCCTCCAATTAGTCGATTTAAGCATCTTAAAATAATTTTTTTCAAAATGATTTATTTCTCGTTAGGGTTAATTTTTTTAAACGAACTTTTTGGACAAAACTACTAAACTTATGGTAATGTATTGGTAAAATACACAAAAAACCTTAATTTGCTCCAATTAGTCGATTTAAGGCATCTTAAAATAATTTTTCTCAAAACGATTTATTTCTCGTTAGGGTTAATTTTTTTAAAGGAACTTTTTGGACAAAACTACTAAACTTATGGTAATGTATTGGTATAATACACAAAAAACCTTAATTTGCTCCAATTAGTCGATTTAAGGCATCTTAAAATAATTTTTCTCAAAACGATTTATTTCTCGTTAGGGTTAATTTTTTTAAAGGAACTTTTTGGACAAAACTACTAAACTTATGGTAATGTATTGGTATAATACACAAAAAACCTTAATTTGCTCCAATTAGTCGATTTAAGGCATCTTAAAATAATTTTTCTCAAAACGATTTATTTCTCGTTAGGGTTAATTTTTTTAAAGGAACTTTTTGGACAAAACTACTAAACTTATGGTAATGTATTGGTATAATACACAAAAAACCTTAATTTGCTCCAATTAGTCGATTTAAGGCATCTTAAAATAATTTTTCTCAAAACGATTTATTTCTCGTTAGGGTTAATTTTTTTAAAGGAACTTTTTGGACAAAACTACTAAACTTATGGTAATATATTGGTAAAATACACAAAAAACCTTAATTTGCTCCAATTAGTCGATTTAAGGCATCTTAAAATAATTTTTCTCAAAACGATTTATTTCTCGTTAGGGTTAATTTTTTTAAAGGAACTTTTTGGACAAAACTACTAAACTTATGGTAATGTATTGGTATAATACACAAAAAACCTTAATTTGCTCCAATTAGTCGATTTAAGGCATCTTAAAATAATTTTTCTAAAAACGATTTATTTCTCGTTAGGGTTAATTTTTTTAAAGGAACTTTTTGGACAAAACTACTAAACTTATTGTACTGTAATGGTATAATACGAAAAAAACCTTAATTTCCTCCAATTAGTCGATTTAAGCATCTTAAAATAATTTTTTTCAAAATGATTTATATCTCGTTAGGGTTAATTTTTTTAAACGAACTTTTTGGACAAAACTAGTAAACTTATTGCGCTGTCTTGAGTTTATACAAAAAAATCACACATTTTATTCATTTAGTTGCTTTTATTACCGTAGAGACCTTCAACCCTCTTTCTCACTAAGGTATTTCGTCGGCTCGGCTATTGGCTCAATCTTTTCTCCAGGCACATAGCTCTCATCTCTCTGGACGTTAGTAAGACAAGGCTCCGCGATAAAATCTTCCATACTATCATTGCCGGCATCAATGACTAGTATCCGATCTTCCAGTCGTCATTTGACAGTGGACTGGGCATTCTTCCACATCATCATTGTTGTTATGCGCCAGGATCTTTTTCTAAGATAAAAGATGCCAAAACTTTTCTCGTTAAAAATCGTATGTACCGTCACAGACTCACTAGGCGTATGATCTTAGCGCCACAGTGTTTGCGGTATATCCTTCAGCGGTTGTGTCACAAATCAAAAAATGTAAATTTTCCTCGAAAATTATTCTAAGTCCACTCGTATAATGGAAATATATCGCTAACTTCTTTCACTAGCAATATTTTTTAACGGTTCCCACAGGAGAATTGTCCAGAATGGTCTCCTGAATATTTCTTATACAGGACTTTTTGGTAGTGGAACGTCCGGTTCCGAGTTATGGGACAAAAATGTTTTCTCGTTGAAATTTTTCTAAGTCCACTCGACTGTCTTTCACTAGTGTCGGAAAATGAAAATTCTTGCGTGGAGCGGTTAGGCACTAAAGTGGACTGGGCATTCTCCTACATCATCTTAGCGCCATAGCGTTTGCGGTATATCTTTCAGCGGTTTTGAGGTATCCAATTATCCCAAAACTATATTTTTGGCGGCCCGAAGGCCTGCGAACAGACTAAAGAACGAAATTATTTGCGTTCCTAAGATAAAATATTGTTTTTATCGGAAGAATATCACTCCTGCCGTCTTAACATTTCCTCCAATTATAATTTTTTTCAAAATGATTTATTTCTCGCTAGGGTTAACTTTTTAAAAGGAACTTTTTGGACAAAACTACTAAACTTATTGTAGTGTATTGGTATAATACACAAGAAACCTTAATTTGCTCCAATTAGTCGATTTAAGGCATCTTAAAATAATTTTTCCCAAAACGATTTATTTCTCGTTAGGGTTAATTTTTTTAAAGGAACTTTTTGGACAAAACTACTAAACTTATGGTAATGTATTGGTATAATACACAAAAAACCTTAATTTGCTCCAATTAGTCGATTTAAGGCATCTTAAAATAATTTTTCTCAAAACGATTTATTTCTCGTTAGGGTTAATTTTTTTAAAGGAACTTTTTGGACAAAACTACTAAACTTATGGTAATGTATTGGTAAAATACACAAAAAACCTTAATTTGCTCCAATTAGTCGATTTAAGGCATCTTAAAATAATTTTTCTCAAAGCGATTTATTTCTCGTTAGGGTTAATTTTTTTAAAGGAACTTTTTGGACAAAACTACTAAACTTATGGTATTGTATTGGTAAAATACACAAAAAACCTTAATTTGCTCCAATTAGTCGATTTAAGGCATCTTAAAATAATTTTTCTCAAAACGATTTATTTCTCGTTAGGGTTAATTTTTTTAAAGGAACTTTTTGGACAAAACTACTAAACTTATGGTAATGTATTGGTATAATACACAAAAAACCTTAATTTGCTCCAATTAGTCGATTTAAGCATCTTAAAATAATTTTTTTCTAAATGATTTATTTCTCGTTAGGGTTAATTTTTTTAAACGAACTTTTTGGACAAAACTAGTAAACTTATTGCGCTGTCTTGAGTTTATACAAAAAAATCACACATTTTATTCATTTAGTTGCTTTTATTACCGTAGAGACCTTCAACCCTCTTTCTCACTAAGGTATTTCGTCGGCTCGGCTATTGGCTCAATCTTTTCTCCAGGCACATAGCTCTCATCTCTCTGGACGTTAGTAAGACAAGGCTCCGCGATAAAATCTTCCATACTATCATTGCCGGCATCAATGACTAGTATCCGATCTTCCAGTCGTCATTTGACAGTGGACTGGGCATTCTTCCACATCATCATTGTTGTTATGCGCCAGGATCTTTTTCTAAGATAAAAGATGCCAAAACTTTTCTCGTTAAAAATCGTATGTACCGTCACAGACTCACTAGGCGTATGATCTTAGCGCCACAGTATTTGCGGTATATCCTTCAGCGGTTGTGTCACAAATCAAAAAATGTAAATTTTCCTCGAAAATTATTCCAAGTCCACTCGTATAATGGAAATATATCGCTAACTTCTTTCACTAGCAATATTTTTTAACGGTTCCCACAGGAGAATTGTCCAGAATGGTCTCCTGAATATTTCTTATACAGGACTTTTTGGTAGTGGAACGTCCGGTTCCGAGTTATGGGACAAAAATGTTTTCTCGTTGAAATTTTTCTAAGTCCACTCGACTGTCTTTCACTAGCGTCGGAAAATGAAAATTCTTGCGTGGAGCTGTTAGGCACTAAAGTGGACTGGGCATTCTCCTACATCATCTTAGCGCCATAGCGTTTGCGGTATATCTTTCAGCGGTTTTGAGGTATCCAATTATCCCAAAACTATATTTTTGGCGACCCGAAGGCCTGCGAACAGACTAAAGAACGAAATTATTTGCGTTCCTTAGATAAAATATTGTTTTTATTGGAAGAATATCACTCCTGCCGTCTTAACATTTCCTCCAATTATAATTTTTTTCAAAATGATTTATTTCTCGCTAGGGTTAACTTTTTAAAAGGAACTTTTTGGACAAAACTACTAAACTTATGGTAATGTATTGGTATAATACACAAAAAACCTTAATTTGCTCCAATTAGTCGATTTAAGGCATCTTAAAATAATTTTTCTCAAAACGATTTATTTCTCGTTAGGGTTAATTTTTTTAAAGGAACTTTTTGGACAAAACTACTAAACTTATGGTAGTGTATTGGTATAATACACAAAAAACCTTAATTTGCTCCAATTAGTCGATTTAAGGCATCTTAAAATAATTTTTCCCAAAACGATTTATTTCTCGTTAGGGTTAATTTTTTTAAAGGAACTTTTTGGACAAAACTACTAAACTTATGGTAATGTATTGGTATAATACACAAAAAACCTTAATTTGCTCCAATTAGTCGATTTAAGGCATCTTAAAATAATTTTTCTCAAAACGATTTATTTCTCGTTAGGGTTAATTTTTTTAAAGGAACTTTTTGGACAAAACTACTAAACTTATGGTAATGTATTGATAAAATACACAAAAAACCTTAATTTGCTCCAGTCGATTTAAGGCATCTTAAAATAATTTTTCTCAAAACGATTTATTTCTCGTTAGGGTTAATTTTTTTAAAGGAACTTTTTGGACAAAACTACTAAACTTATGGTAATGTATTGGTAAAATACACAAAAAACCTTAATTTGCTCCAATTAGTCGATTTAAGGCATCTTAAAATAATTTTTCTCAAAACGATTTATTTCTCGTTAGGGTTAATTTTTTTAAAGGAACTTTTTGGACAAAACTACTAAACTTATGGTAATGTATTGGTAAAATACACAAAAAACCTTAATTTGCTCCAATTAGTCGATTTAAGGCATCTTAAAATAATTTTTCTCAAAACGATTTATTTCTCGTTAGGGTTAATTTTTTTAAAGGAACTTTTTGGACAAAACTACTAAACTTATGGTAATGTATTGGTATAATACACAAAAAACCTTAATTTGCTTCAATTAGTCGATTTAAGGCATCTTAAAATAATTTTTCTCAAAACGATTTATTTCTCGTTAGGGTTAATTTTTTTAAAGGAACTTTTTGGACAAAACTACTAAACTAATGGTAATGTATTGATAAAATACACAAAAAACCTTAATTTGCTACAATTATTCGATTTAAGGCATCTTAAAATAATTTTTCTCAAAACGATTTATTTCTCGTTAGGGTTAATTTTTTTAAAGGAACTTTTTGGACAAAACTACTAAACTTATTGTACTGTAATGGTATAATACGAAAAAAACCTTAATTTCCTCCAATTAGTCGATTTAAGCATCTTAAAATAATTTTTTTCAAAATGATTTATTTCTCGTTAGGGTTAATTTTTTTAAACGAACTTTTTGGACAAAACTAGTAAACTTATTGCGCTGTCTTGAGTTTATACAAAAAAATCACACATTTTATTCATTTAGTTGCTTTTATTACCGTAGAGACCTTCAACCCTCTTTCTCACTAAGGTATTTCGTCGGCTCGGCTATTGGCTCAATCTTTTCTCCAGGCACATAGCTCTCATCTCTCTGGACGTTAGTAAGACAAGGCTCCGCGATAAAATCTTCCATACTATCATTGCCGGCATCAATGACTAGTATCCGATCTTCCAGTCGTCATTTGACAGTGGACTGGGCATTCTTCCACATCATCATTGTTGTTATGCGCCAGGATCTTTTTCTAAGATAAAAGATGCCAAAACTTTTCTCGTTAAAAATCGTATGTACCGTCACAGACTCACTAGGCGTATGATCTTAGCGCCACAGTGTTTGCGGTATATCCTTCAGCGGTTGTGTCACAAATCAAAAAATGTAAATTTTCCTCGAAAATTATTCTAAGTCCACTCGTATAATGGAAATATATCGCTAACTTCTTTCACTAGCAATATTTTTTAACGGTTCCCACAGGAGAATTTTCCAGAATGGTCTCCTGAATATTTCTTATACAGGACTTTTTGGTAGTGGAACGTCCGGTTCCGAGTTATGGGACAAAAATGTTTTCTCGTTGAAATTTTTCTAAGTCCACTCGACTGTCTTTCACTAGCGTCGGAAAATGAAAATTCTTGCGTGGAGCTGTTAGGCACTAAAGTGGACTGGGCATTCTCCTACATCATCTTAGCGCCATAGCGTTTGCGGTATATCTTTCAGCGGTTTTGAGGTATCCAATTATCCCAAAACTATATTTTTGGCGACCCGAAGGCCTGCGAACAGACTAAAGAACGAAATTATTTGCGTTCCTTAGATAAAATATTGTTTTTATCGGAAGAATATCACTCCTGCCGTCTTAACATTTCCTCCAATTATAATTTTTTTCAAAATGATTTATTTCTCGCTAGGGTTAACTTTTTAAAAGGAACTTTTTGGACAAAACTACTAAACTTATGGTAATGTATTGGTATAATACACAAAAAACCTTAATTTGCTCCAATTAGTCGATTTAAGGCATCTTAAAATAATTTTTCTCAAAACGATTTATTTCTCGTTAGGGTTAATTTTTTTAAAGGAACTTTTTGGACAAAACTACTAAACTTATGGTAGTGTATTGGTATAATACACAAAAAACCTTAATTTGCTCCAATTAGTCGATTTAAGGCATCTTAAAATAATTTTTCCCAAAACGATTTATTTCTCGTTAGGGTTAATTTTTTTAAAGGAACTTTTTGGACAAAACTACTAAACTTATGGTAATGTATTGGTATAATACACAAAAAACCTTAATTTGCTCCAATTAGTCGATTTAAGGCATCTTAAAATAATTTTTCTCAAAGCGATTTATTTCTCGTTAGGGTTAATTTTTTTAAAGGAACTTTTTGGACAAAACTACTAAACTTATGGTAGTGTATTGGTATAATACACAAAAAACCTTAATTTGCTCCAATTAGTCGATTTAAGGCATCTTAAAATAATTTTTCTCAAAACGATTTATTTCTCGTTAGGGTTAATTTTTTTAAAGGAACTTTTTGGACAAAACTACTAAACTTATGGTAATGTATTGGTAAAATACACAAAAAACCTTAATTTGCTCCAATTAGTCGATTTAAGGCATCTTAAAATAATTTTTCTCAAAACGATTTATTTCTCGTTAGGGTTAATTTTTTTAAAGGAACTTTTTGGACAAAACTACTAAACTTATTGTACTGTAATGGTATAATACGAAAAAAACCTTAATTTCCTCCAATTAGTCGATTTAAGCATCTTAAAATAATTTTTTTCAAAATGATTTATTTCTCGTTAGGGTTAATTTTTTTAAACGAACTTTTTGGACAAAACTAGTAAACTTATTGCGCTGTCTTGAGTTTATACAAAAAAATCACACATTTTATTCATTTAGTTGCTTTTATTACCGTAGAGACCTTCAACCCTCTTTCTCACTAAGGTATTTCGTCGGCTCGGCTATTGGCTCAATCTTTTCTCCAGGCACATAGCTCTCATCTCTCTGGACGTTAGTAAGACAAGGCTCCGCGATAAAATCTTCCATACTATCATTGCCGGCATCAATGACTAGTATCCGATCTTCCAGTCGTCATTTGACAGTGGACTGGGCATTCTTCCACATCATCATTGTTGTTATGCGCCAGGATCTTTTTCTAAGATAAAAGATGCCAAAACTTTTCTCGTTAAAAATCGTATGTACCGTCACAGACTCACTAGGCGTATGATCTTAGCGCCACAGTGTTTGCGGTATATCCTTCAGCGGTTGTGTCACAAATCAAAAAATGTAAATTTTCCTCGAAAATTATTCTAAGTCCACTCGTATAATGGAAATATATCGCTAACTTCTTTCACTAGCAATATTTTTTAACGGTTCCCACAGGAGAATTGTCCAGAATGGTCTCCTGAATATTTCTTATACAGGACTTTTTGGTAGTGGAACGTCCGGTTCCGAGTTATGGGACAAAAATGTTTTCTCGTTGAAATTTTTCTAAGTCCACTCGACTGTCTTTCACTAGCGTCGGAAAATGAAAATTCTTGCGTGGAGCTGTTAGGCACTAAAGTGGACTGGGCATTCTCCTACATCATCTTAGCGCCATAGCGTTTGCGGTATATCTTTCAGCGGTTTTGAGGTATCCAATTATCCCAAAACTATATTTTTGGCGACCCGAAGGCCTGCGAACAGACTAAAGAACGAAATTATTTGCGTTCCTTAGATAAAATATTGTTTTTATCGGAAGAATATCACTCCTGCCGTCTTAACATTTCCTCCAATTATAATTTTTTTCAAAATGATTTATTTCTCGCTAGGGTTAACTTTTTAAAAGGAACTTTTTGGACAAAACTACTAAACTTATGGTAATGTATTGGTATAATACACAAAAAACCTTAATTTGCTCCAATTAGTCGATTTAAGGCATCTTAAAATAATTTTTCTCAAAACGATTTATTTCTCGTTAGGGTTAATTTTTTTAAAGGAACTTTTTGGACAAAACTACTAAACTTATGGTAGTGTATTGGTATAATACACAAAAAACCTTAATTTGCTCCAATTAGTCGATTTAAGGCATCTTAAAATAATTTTTCCCAAAACGATTTATTTCTCGTTAGGGTTAATTTTTTTAAAGGAACTTTTTGGACAAAACTACTAAACTTATGGTAATGTATTGGTATAATACACAAAAAACCTTAATTTGCTCCAATTAGTCGATTTAAGGCATCTTAAAATAATTTTTCTCAAAACGATTTATTTCTCGTTAGGGTTAATTTTTTTAAAGGAACTTTTTGGACAAAACTACTAAACTTATGGTAATGTATTGATAAAATACACAAAAAACCTTAATTTGCTCCAATTAGTCGATTTAAGGCATCTTAAAATAATTTTTCTCAAAACGATTTATTTCTCGTTAGGGTTAATTTTTTTAAAGGAACTTTTTGGACAAAACTACTAAACTTATGGTAATGTATTGGTAAAATACACAAAAAACCTTAATTTGCTCCAATTAGTCGATTTAAGGCATCTTAAAATAATTTTTCTCAAAACGATTTATTTCTCGTTAGGGTTAATTTTTTTAAAGGAACTTTTTGGACAAAACTACTAAACTTATGGTAATGTATTGGTAAAATACACAAAAAACCTTAATTTGCTCCAATTAGTCGATTTAAGGCATCTTAAAATAATTTTTCTCAAAACGATTTATTTCTCGTTAGGGTTAATTTTTTTAAAGGAACTTTTTGGACAAAACTACTAAACTTATGGTAATGTATTGATAAAATACACAAAAAACCTTAATTTGCTACAATTATTCGATTTAAGGCATCTTAAAATAATTTTTCTCAAAACGATTTATTTCTCGTTAGGGTTAATTTTTTTAAAGGAACTTTTTGGACAAAACTACTAAACTTATTGTACTGTAATGGTATAATACGAAAAAAACCTTAATTTCCTCCAATTAGTCGATTTAAGCATCTTAAAATAATTTTTTTCAAAATGATTTATTTCTCGTTAGGGTTAATTTTTTTAAACGAACTTTTTGGACAAAACTAGTAAACTTATTGCGCTGTCTTGAGTTTATACAAAAAAATCACACATTTTATTCATTTAGTTGCTTTTATTACCGTAGAGACCTTCAACCCTCTTTCTCACTAAGGTATTTCGTCGGCTCGGCTATTGGCTCAATCTTTTCTCCAGGCACATAGCTCTCATCTCTCTGGACGTTAGTAAGACAAGGCTCCGCGATAAAATCTTCCATACTATCATTGCCGGCATCAATGACTAGTATCCGATCTTCCAGTCGTCATTTGACAGTGGACTGGGCATTCTTCCACATCATCATTGTTGTTATGCGCCAGGATCTTTTTCTAAGATAAAAGATGCCAAAACTTTTCTCGTTAAAAATTGTATGTACCGTCACAGACTCACTAGGCGTATGATCTTAGCGCCACAGTGTTTGCGGTATATCCTTCAGCGGTTGTGTCACAAATCAAAAAATGTAAATTTTCCTCGAAAATTATTCTAAGTCCACTCGTATAATGGAAATATATCGCTAACTTCTTTCACTAGCAATATTTTTTAACGGTTCCCACAGGAGAATTTTCCAGAATGGTCTCCTGAATATTTCTTATACAGGACTTTTTGGTAGTGGAACGTCCGGTTCCGAGTTATGGGACAAAAATGTTTTCTCGTTAAAATTTTTCTAAGTCCACTCGACTGTCTTTCACTAGCGTCGGAAAATGAAAATTCTTGCGTGGAGCTGTTAGGCACTAAAGTGGACTGGGCATTCTCCTACATCATCTTAGCGCCATAGCGTTTGCGGTATATCTTTCAGCGGTTTTGAGGTATCCAATTATCCCAAAACTATATTTTTGGCGACCCGAAGGCCTGCGAACAGACTAAAGAACGAAATTATTTGCGTTCCTTAGATAAAATATTGTTTTTATCGGAAGAATATCACTCCTGCCGTCTTAACATTTCCTCCAATTATAATTTTTTTCAAAATGATTTATTTCTCGCTAGGGTTAACTTTTTAAAAGGAACTTTTTGGACAAAACTACTAAACTTATGGTAATGTATTGGTATAATACACAAAAAACCTTAATTTGCTCCAATTAGTCGATTTAAGGCATCTTAAAATAATTTTTCTCAAAACGATTTATTTCTCGTTAGGGTTAATTTTTTTAAAGGAACTTTTTGGACAAAACTACTAAACTTATGGTAGTGTATTGGTATAATACACAAAAAACCTTAATTTGCTCCAATTAGTCGATTTAAGGCATCTTAAAATAATTTTTCCCAAAACGATTTATTTCTCGTTAGGGTTAATTTTTTTAAAGGAACTTTTTGGACAAAACTACTAAACTTATGGTAATGTATTGGTATAATACACAAAAAACCTTAATTTGCTCCAATTAGTCGATTTAAGGCATCTTAAAATAATTTTTCTCAAAGCGATTTATTTCTCGTTAGGGTTAATTTTTTTAAAGGAACTTTTTGGACAAAACTACTAAACTTATGGTAGTGTATTGGTATAATACACAAAAAACCTTAATTTGCTCCAATTAGTCGATTTAAGGCATCTTAAAATAATTTTTCTCAAAACGATTTATTTCTCGTTAGGGTTAATTTTTTTAAAGGAACTTTTTGGACAAAACTACTAAACTTATGGTAATGTATTGGTAAAATACACAAAAAACCTTAATTTGCTCCAATTAGTCGATTTAAGGCATCTTAAAATAATTTTTCTCAAAACGATTTATTTCTCGTTAGGGTTAATTTTTTTAAAGGAACTTTTTGGACAAAACTACTAAACTTATTGTACTGTAATGGTATAATACGAAAAAAACCTTAATTTCCTCCAATTAGTCGATTTAAGCATCTTAAAATAATTTTTTTCAAAATGATTTATTTCTCGTTAGGGTTAATTTTTTTAAACGAACTTTTTGGACAAAACTAGTAAACTTATTGCGCTGTCTTGAGTTTATACAAAAAAATCACACATTTTATTCATTTAGTTGCTTTTATTACCGTAGAGACCTTCAACCCTCTTTCTCACTAAGGTATTTCGTCGGCTCGGCTATTGGCTCAATCTTTTCTCCAGGCACATAGCTCTCATCTCTCTGGACGTTAGTAAGACAAGGCTCCGCGATAAAATCTTCCATACTATCATTGCCGGCATCAATGACTAGTATCCGATCTTCCAGTCGTCATTTGACAGTGGACTGGGCATTCTTCCACATCATCATTGTTGTTATGCGCCAGGATCTTTTTCTAAGATAAAAGATGCCAAAACTTTTCTCGTTAAAAATCGTATGTACCGTCACAGACTCACTAGGCGTATGATCTTAGCGCCACAGTGTTTGCGGTATATCCTTCAGCGGTTGTATCACAAATCAAAAAATGTAAATTTTCCTCGAAAATTATTCTAAGTCCACTCGTATAATGGAAATATATCGCTAACTTCTTTCACTAGCAATATTTTTTAACGGTTCCCACAGGAGAATTGTCCAGAATGGTCTCCTGAATATTTCTTATACAGGACTTTTTGGTAGTGGAACGTCCGGTTCCGAGTTATGGGACAAAAATGTTTTCTCGTTGAAATTTTTCTAAGTCCACTCGACTGTCTTTCACTAGCGTCGGAAAATGAAAATTCTTGCGTGGAGCTGTTAGGCACTAAAGTGGACTGGGCATTCTCCTACATCATCTTAGCGCCATAGCGTTTGCGGTATATCTTTCAGCGGTTTTGAGGTATCCAATTATCCCAAAACTATATTTTTGGCGGCCCGAAGGCCTGCGAACAGACTAAAGAACGAAATTATTTGCGTTCCTAAAATAAAATATTGTTTTTATCGGAAGAATATCACTCCTGCCGTCTTAACATTTCCTCCAATTATAATTTTTTTCAAAATGATTTATTTCTCGCTAGGGTTAACTTTTTAAAAGGAACTTTTTGGACAAAACTACTAAACTTATTGTAGTGTATTGGTATAATACACAAAAAACCTTAATTTGCTCCAATTAGTCGATTTAAGGCATCTTAAAATAATTTTTCCCAAAACGATTTATTTCTCGTTAGGGTTAATTTTTTTAAAGGAACTTTTTGGACAAAACTACTAAACTTATGGTAATGTATTGGTATAATACACAAAAAACCTTAATTTGCTCCAATTAGTCGATTTAAGGCATCTTAAAATAATTTTTCTCAAAACGATTTATTTCTCGTTAGGGTTAATTTTTTTAAAGGAACTTTTTGGACAAAACTACTAAACTTATGGTAATGTATTGGTATAATACACAAAAAACCTTAATTTGCTCCAATTAGTCGATTTAAGGCATCTTAAAATAATTTTTCTCAAAACGATTTATTTCTCGTTAGGGTTAATTTTTTTAAAGGAAGTTTTTGGACAAAACTACTAAACTTATGGTAATGTATTGGTAAAATACACAAAAAACCTTAATTTGCTCCAATTAGTCGATTTAAGGCATCTTAAAATAATTTTTCTCAAAACGATTTATTTCTCGTTAGGGTTAATTTTTTTAAAGGAACTTTTTGGACAAAACTACTAAACTTATGGTAATGTATTGGTATAATACACAAAAAACCTTAATTTGCTCCAATTAGTCGATTTAAGGCATCTTAAAATAATTTTTCTAAAAACGATTTATTTCTCGTTAGGGTTAATTTTTTTAAAGGAACTTTTTGGACAAAACTACTAAACTTATTGTACTGTAATGGTATAATACGAAAAAAACCTTAATTTCCTCCAATTAGTCGATTTAAGCATCTTAAAATAATTTTTTTCAAAATGATTTATATCTCGTTAGGGTTAATTTTTTTAAACGAACTTTTTGGACAAAACTAGTAAACTTATTGCGCTGTCTTGAGTTTATACAAAAAAATCACACATTTTATTCATTTAGTTGCTTTTATTACCGTAGAGACCTTCAACCCTCTTTCTCACTAAGGTATTTCGTCGGCTCGGCTATTGGCTCAATCTTTTCTCCAGGCACATAGCTCTCATCTCTCTGGACGTTAGTAAGACAAGGCTCCGCGATAAAATCTTCCATACTATCATTGCCGGCATCAATGACTAGTATCCGATCTTCCAGTCGTCATTTGATCGTCATTTGACAGTGGACTGGGCATTCTTCCACATCATCATTGTTGTTATGCGCCAGGATCTTTTTCTAAGATAAAAGATGCCAAAACTTTTCTCGTTAAAAATCGTATGTACCGTCACAGACTCACTAGGCGTATGATCTTAGCGCCACAGTGTTTGCGGTATATCCTTCAGCGGTTGTGTCACAAATCAAAAAATGTAAATTTTCCTCGAAAATTATTCTAAGTCCACTCGTATAATGGAAATATATCGCTAACTTCTTTCACTAGCAATATTTTTTAACGGTTCCCACAGGAGAATTTTCCAGAATGGTCTCCTGAATATTTCTTATACAGGACTTTTTGGTAGTGGAACGTCCGGTTCCGAGTTATGGGACAAAAATGTTTTCTCGTTGAAATTTTTCTAAGTCCACTCGACTGTCTTTCACTAGCGTCGGAAAATGAAAATTCTTGCGTGGAGCTGTTAGGCACTAAAGTGGACTGGGCATTCTCCTACATCATCTTAGCGCCATAGCGTTTGCGGTATATCTTTCAGCGGTTTTGAGGTATCCAATTATCCCAAAACTATATTTTTGGCGGCCCGAAGGCCTGCGAACAGACTAAAGAACGAAATTATTTGCGTTCCTAAAATAAAATATTGTTTTTATCGGAAGAATATCACTCCTGCCGTCTTAACATTTCCTCCAATTATAATTTTTTTCAAAATGATTTATTTCTCGCTAGGGTTAACTTTTTAAAAGGAACTTTTTGGACAAAACTACTAAACTTATTGTAGTGTATTGGTATAATACACAAAAAACCTTAATTTGCTCCAATTAGTCGATTTAAGGCATCTTAAAATAATTTTTCCCAAAACGATTTATTTCTCGTTAGGGTTAATTTTTTTAAAGGAACTTTTTGGACAAAACTACTAAACTTATGGTAATGTATTGGTATAATACACAAAAAACCTTAATTTGCTCCAATTAGTCGATTTAAGGCATCTTAAAATAATTTTTCTCAAAACGATTTATTTCTCGTTAGGGTTAATTTTTTTAAAGGAACTTTTTGGACAAAACTACTAAACTTATGGTAATGTATTGGTATAATACACAAAAAACCTTAATTTGCTCCAATTAGTCGATTTAAGGCATCTTAAAATAATTTTTCTCAAAACGATTTATTTCTCGTTAGGGTTAATTTTTTTAAAGGAAGTTTTTGGACAAAACTACTAAACTTATGGTAATGTATTGGTAAAATACACAAAAAACCTTAATTTGCTCCAATTAGTCGATTTAAGGCATCTTAAAATAATTTTTCTCAAAACGATTTATTTCTCGTTAGGGTTAATTTTTTTAAAGGAACTTTTTGGACAAAACTACTAAACTTATGGTAATGTATTGGTATAATACACAAAAAACCTTAATTTGCTCCAATTAGTCGATTTAAGGCATCTTAAAATAATTTTTCTAAAAACGATTTATTTCTCGTTAGGGTTAATTTTTTTAAAGGAACTTTTTGGACAAAACTACTAAACTTATTGTACTGTAATGGTATAATACGAAAAAAACCTTAATTTCCTCCAATTAGTCGATTTAAGCATCTTAAAATAATTTTTTTCAAAATGATTTATATCTCGTTAGGGTTAATTTTTTTAAACGAACTTTTTGGACAAAACTAGTAAACTTATTGCGCTGTCTTGAGTTTATACAAAAAAATCACACATTTTATTCATTTAGTTGCTTTTATTACCGTAGAGACCTTCAACCCTCTTTCTCACTAAGGTATTTCGTCGGCTCGGCTATTGGCTCAATCTTTTCTCCAGGCACATAGCTCTCATCTCTCTGGACGTTAGTAAGACAAGGCTCCGCGATAAAATCTTCCATACTATCATTGCCGGCATCAATGACTAGTATCCGATCTTCCAGTCGTCATTTGATCGTCATTTGACAGTGGACTGGGCATTCTTCCACATCATCATTGTTGTTATGCGCCAGGATCTTTTTCTAAGATAAAAGATGCCAAAACTTTTCTCGTTAAAAATCGTATGTACCGTCACAGACTCACTAGGCGTATGATCTTAGCGCCACAGTGTTTGCGGTATATCCTTCAGCGGTTGTGTCACAAATCAAAAAATGTAAATTTTCCTCGAAAATTATTCTAAGTCCACTCGTATAATGGAAATATATCGCTAACTTCTTTCACTAGCAATATTTTTTAACGGTTCCCACAGGAGAATTGTCCAGAATGGTCTCCTGAATATTTCTTATACAGGACTTTTTGGTAGTGGAACGTCCGGTTCCGAGTTATGGGACAAAAATGTTTTCTCGTTGAAATTTTTCTAAGTCCACTCGACTGTCTTTCACTAGCGTCGGAAAATGAAAATTCTTGCGTGGAGCTGTTAGGCACTAAAGTGGACTGGGCATTCTCCTACATCATCTTAGCGCCATAGCGTTTGCGGTATATCTTTCAGCGGTTTTGAGGTATCCAATTATCCCAAAACTATATTTTTGGCGACCCGAAGGCCTGCGAACAGACTAAAGAACGAAATTATTTGCGTTCCTTAGATAAAATATTGTTTTTATCGGAAGAATATCACTCCTGCCGTCTTAACATTTCCTCCAATTATAATTTTTTTCAAAATGATTTATTTCTCGCTAGGGTTAACTTTTTAAAAGGAACTTTTTGGACAAAACTACTAAACTTATGGTAATGTATTGGTATAATACACAAAAAACCTTAATTTGCTCCAATTAGTCGATTTAAGGCATCTTAAAATAATTTTTCTCAAAACGATTTATTTCTCGTTAGGGTTAATTTTTTTAAAGGAACTTTTTGGACAAAACTACTAAACTTATGGTAGTGTATTGGTATAATACACAAAAAACCTTAATTTGCTCCAATTAGTCGATTTAAGGCATCTTAAATAATTTTTCCCAAAACGATTTATTTCTCGTTAGGGTTAATTTTTTTAAAGGAACTTTTTGGACAAAACTACTAAACTTATGGTAATGTATTGGTATAATACACAAAAACCTTAATTTGCTCCAATTAGTCGATTTAAGGCATCTTAAAATAATTTTTCTCAAAACGATTTATTTCTCGTTAGGGTTAATTTTTTTAAAGGAACTTTTTGGACAAAACTACTAAACTTATGGTAATGTATTGATAAAATACACAAAAAACCTTAATTTGCTCCAATTAGTCGATTTAAGGCATCTTAAAATAATTTTTCTCAAAACGATTTATTTCTCGTTAGGGTTAATTTTTTTAAAGGAACTTTTTGGACAAAACTACTAAACTTATGGTAATGTATTGGTAAAATACACAAAAAACCTTAATTTGCTCCAATTAGTCGATTTAAGGCATCTTAAAATAATTTTTCTCAAAACGATTTATTTCTCGTTAGGGTTAATTTTTTTAAAGGAACTTTTTGGACAAAACTACTAAACTTATGGTAATGTATTGGTAAAATACACAAAAAACCTTAATTTGCTCCAATTAGTCGATTTAAGGCATCTTAAAATAATTTTTCTCAAAACGATTTATTTCTCGTTAGGGTTAATTTTTTTAAAGGAACTTTTTGGACAAAACTACTAAACTTATGGTAATGTATTGGTATAATACACAAAAAACCTTAATTTGCTTCAATTAGTCGATTTAAGGCATCTTAAAATAATTTTTCTCAAAACGATTTATTTCTCGTTAGGGTTAATTTTTTTAAAGGAACTTTTTGGACAAAACTACTAAACTTATAGTAATGTATTGATAAAATACACAAAAAACCTTAATTTGCTACAATTATTCGATTTAAGGCATCTTAAAATAATTTTTCTCAAAACGATTTATTTCTCGTTAGGGTTAATTTTTTTAAAGGAACTTTTTGGACAAAACTACTAAACTTATTGTACTGTAATGGTATAATACGAAAAAAACCTTAATTTCCTCCAATTAGTCGATTTAAGCATCTTAAAATAATTTTTTTCAAAATGATTTATTTCTCGTTAGGGTTAATTTTTTTAAACGAACTTTTTGGACAAAACTAGTAAACTTATTGCGCTGTCTTGAGTTTATACAAAAAAATCACACATTTTATTCATTTAGTTGCTTTTATTACCGTAGAGACCTTCAACCCTCTTTCTCACTAAGGTATTTCGTCGGCTCGGCTATTGGCTCAATCTTTTCTCCAGGCACATAGCTCTCATCTCTCTGGACGTTAGTAAGACAAGGCTCCGCGATAAAATCTTCCATACTATCATTGCCGGCATCAATGACTAGTATCCGATCTTCCAGTCGTCATTTGACAGTGGACTGGGCATTCTTCCACATCATCATTGTTGTTATGCGCCAGGATCTTTTTCTAAGATAAAAGATGCCAAAACTTTTCTCGTTAAAAATCGTATGTACCGTCACAGACTCACTAGGCGTATGATCTTAGCGCCACAGTGTTTGCGGTATATCCTTCAGCGGTTGTGTCACAAATCAAAAAATGTAAATTTTCCTCGAAAATTATTCTAAGTCCACTCGTATAATGGAAATATATCGCTAACTTCTTTCACTAGCAATATTTTTTAACGGTTCCCACAGGAGAATTTTCCAGAATGGTCTCCTGAATATTTCTTATACAGGACTTTTTGGTAGTGGAACGTCCGGTTCCGAGTTATGGGACAAAAATGTTTTCTCGTTGAAATTTTTCTAAGTCCACTCGACTGTCTTTCACTAGCGTCGGAAAATGAAAATTCTTGCGTGGAGCTGTTAGGCACTAAAGTGGACTGGGCATTCTCCTACATCATCTTAGCGCCATAGCGTTTGCGGTATATCTTTCAGCGGTTTTGAGGTATCCAATTATCCCAAAACTATATTTTTGGCGACCCGAAGGCCTGCGAACAGACTAAAGAACGAAATTATTTGCGTTCCTTAGATAAAATATTGTTTTTATCGGAAGAATATCACTCCTGCCGTCTTAACATTTCCTCCAATTATAATTTTTTTCAAAATGATTTATTTCTCGCTAGGGTTAACTTTTTAAAAGGAACTTTTTGGACAAAACTACTAAACTTATGGTAATGTATTGGTATAATACACAAAAAACCTTAATTTGCTCCAATTAGTCGATTTAAGGCATCTTAAAATAATTTTTCTCAAAACGATTTATTTCTCGTTAGGGTTAATTTTTTTAAAGGAACTTTTTGGACAAAACTACTAAACTTATGGTAGTGTATTGGTATAATACACAAAAAACCTTAATTTGCTCCAATTAGTCGATTTAAGGCATCTTAAAATAATTTTTCCCAAAACGATTTATTTCTCGTTAGGGTTAATTTTTTTAAAGGAACTTTTTGGACAAAACTACTAAACTTATGGTGATGTATTGGTATAATACACAAAAAACCTTAATTTGCTACAATTAGTCGATTTAAGGCATCTTAAAATAATTTTTCTCAAAACGATTTATTTCTCGTTAGGGTTAATTTTTTTAAAGGAACTTTTTGGACAAAACTACTAAACTTATGGTAATGTATTGGTATAATACACAAAAAACCTTAATTTGCTCCAATTAGTCGATTTAAGGCATCTTAAAATAATTTTTCTCAAAACGATTTATTTCTCGTTAGGGTTAATTTTTTTAAAGGAACTTTTTGGACAAAACTACTAAACTTATGGTAATGTATTGGTAAAATACACAAAAAACCTTAATTTGCTCCAATTAGTCGATTTAAGGCATCTTAAAATAATTTTTCTCAAAACTATTTATTTCTCGTTAGGGATAATTTTTTTAAAGGAACTTTTTGGACAAAACTACTAAACTTATTGTACTGTAATGGTATAATACGAAAAAACCTTAATTTCCTCCAATTAGTCGATTTAAGCATCTTAAAATAATTTTTTTCAAAATGATTTATTTCTCGTTAGGGTTAATTTTTTTAAACGAACTTTTTGGACAAAACTAGTAAACTTATTGCGCTGTCTTGAGTTTATACAAAAAAATCACACATTTTATTCATTTAGTTGCTTTTATTACCGTAGAGACCTTCAACCCTCTTTCTCACTAAGGTATTTCGTCGGCTCGGCTATTGGCTCAATCTTTTCTCCAGGCACATAGCTCTCATCTCTCTGGACGTTAGTAAGACAAGGCTCCGCGATAAAATCTTCCATACTATCATTGCCGGCATCAATGACTAGTATCCGATCTTCCAGTCGTCATTTGACAGTGGACTGGGCATTCTTCCACATCATCATTGTTGTTATGCGCCAGGATCTTTTTCTAAGATAAAAGATGCCAAAACTTTTCTCGTTAAAAATCGTATTTACCGTCACAGACTCACTAGGCGTATGATCTTAGCGCCACAGTGTTTGCGGTATATCCTTCAGCGGTTGTGTCACAAATCAAAAAATGTAAATTTTCCTCGAAAATTATTCGAAGTCCACTCGTATAATGGAAATATATCGCTAACTTCTTTCACTAGCAATATTTTTTAACGGTTCCCACAGGAGAATTGTCCAGAATGGTCTCCTGAATATTTCTTATACAGGACTTTTTGGTAGTGGAACGTCCGGTTCCGAGTTATGGGACAAAAATGTTTTCTCGTTGAAATTTTTCTAAGTCCACTCGACTGTCTTTCACTAGCGTCGGAAAATGAAAATTCTTGCGTGGAGCGGTTAGGCACTAAAGTGGACTGGGCATTCTCCTACATCATCTTAGCGCCATAGCGTTTGCGGTATATCTTTCAGCGGTTTTGAGGTATCCAATTATCCCAAAACTATATTTTTGGCGGCCCGAAGGCCTGCGAACAGACTAAAGAACGAAATTATTTGCGTTCCTAAGATAAAATATTGTTTTTATCGGAAGAATATCACTCCAGCCGTCTTAACATTTCCTCCAATTATAATTTTTTTCAAAATGATTTATTTCTCGCTAGGGTTAACTTTTTAAAAGGAACTTTTTGGACAAAACTACTAAACTTATTGTAGTGTATTGGTATAATACACAAAAAACCTTAATTTGCTCCAATTAGTCGATTTAAGGCATCTTAAAATAATTTTTCTCAAAACGA
This sequence comes from Polydrusus pterygomalis, assembly GCA_963969555.1. Classification (NCBI taxonomy): domain Eukaryota; kingdom Metazoa; phylum Arthropoda; class Insecta; order Coleoptera; family Curculionidae; genus Polydrusus; species Polydrusus pterygomalis. Next base: position 1,771,855 of record OZ018381.1, on the reverse strand, counting down.
TTTATTTCTCGTTAGGGTTAATTTTTTTAAAGGAATTTTTTGGACAAAACTACTAAACTTATGGTAATGTATTGGTATAATACACAAAAAACCTTAATTTGCTCCAATTAGTCGATTTAAGGCATCTTAAAATAATTTTTCTCAAAACGATTTATTTCTCGTTAGGGTTAATTTTTTTAAAGGAACTTTTTGGACAAAACTACTAAACTTATGGTAATGTATTGGTAAAATACACAAAAAACCTTAATTTGCTCCAATTAGTCGATTTAAGGCATCTTAAAATAATTTTTCTCAAAACGATTTATTTCTCGTTAGGGTTAATTTTTTTAAAGGAACTTTTTGGACAAAACTACTAAACTTATGGTAATGTATTGGTATAATACACAAAAAACCTTAATTTGCTCCAATTAGTCGATTTAAGGCATCTTAAAATAATTTTTCTCAAAACGATTTATTTCTCGTTAGGGTTAATTTTTTTAAAGGAACTTTTAGGACATAACTACTAAACTTATTGTACTGTAATGGTATAATACGAAAAAAACCTTAATTTCCTCCAAATAGTCGATTTAAGCATCTTAAAATAATTTTTTTCAAAATGATTTATTTCTCGTTAGGGTTAATTTTTTTAAACGAACTTTTTGGACAAAACTAGTAAACTTATTGCGCTGTCTTGAGTTTATACAAAAAAATCACACATTTTATTCATTTAGTTGCTTTTATTACCGTAGAGACCTTCAACCCTCTTTCTCACTAAGGTATTTCGTCGGCTCGGCTATTGGCTCAATCTTTTCTCCAGGCACATAGCTCTCATCTCTCTGGACGTTAGTAAGACAAGGCTCCGCGATAAAATCTTCCATACTATCATTGCCAGCATCAATGACTAGTATCCGATCTTCCAGTCGTCATTTGACAGTGGACTGGGCATTCTTCCACATCATCATTGTTGTTATGCGCCAGGATCTTTTTCTAAGATAAAAGATGCCAAAACTTTTCTCGTTAAAAATCGTATGTACCGTCACAGACTCACTAGGCGTATGATCTTAGCGCCACAGTGTTTGCGGTTATCCTTCAGCGGTTGTGTCACAAATCAAAAAATGTAAATTTTCCTCGAAAATTATTCTAAGTCCACTCGTATAATGGAAATATATCGCTAACTTCTTTCACTAGCAATATTTTTTAACGGTTCCCACAGGAGAATTGTCCAGAATGGTCTCCTGAATATTTCTTATACAGGACTTTTTGGTAGTGGAACGTCCGGTTCCGAGTTATGGGACAAAAATGTTTTCTCGTTGAAATTTTTCTAAGTCCACTCGACTGTCTTTCACTAGCGTCGGAAAATGAAAATTCTTGCGTGGAGCGGTTAGGCACTAAAGTGGACTGGGCATTCTCCTACATTATCTTAGCGCCATAGCGTTTGCGGTATATCTTTCAGCGGTTTTGAGGTATCCAATTATCCCAAAACTATATTTTTGGCGGCCCGAAGGCCTGCGAACAGACTAAGGAACGAAATTATTTGCGTTCCTAAGATAAAATATTGTTTTTATCGGAAGAATATCACTCCTGCCGTCTTAACATTTCCTCCAATTATAATTTTTTTCAAAATGATTTATTTCTCGCTAGGGTTAACTTTTTAAAAGGAACTTTTTGGACAAAACTACTAAACTTATTGTAGTGTATTGGTATAATACACAAAAAACCTTAATTTGCTCCAATTAGTCGATTTAAGGCATCTTAAAATAATTTTTCCCAAAACGATTTATTTCTCGTTAGGGTTAATTTTTTTAAAGGAACTTTTTGGACAAAACTACTAAACTTATGGTAATGTATAGGTATAATACACAAAAAACCTTAATTTGCTCCAATTAGTCGATTTAAGGCATCTTAAAATAATTTTTCTCAAAACGATTTATTTCTCGTTAGGGTTAATTTTTTTAAAGGAACTTTTTGGACAAAACTACTAAACTTATGGTAGTGTATTGGTATAATACACAAAAAACCTTAATTTGCTCCAATTAGTCGATTTAAGGCATCTTAAAATAATTTTTCTCAAAACGATTTATTTCTCGTTAGGGTTAATTTTTTTAAAGGAACTTTTTGGACAAAACTACTAAACTTATGGTAATGTATTGGTAAAATACACAAAAAACCTTAATTTGCTCCAATTAGTCGATTTAAGGCATCTTAAAATAATTTTTCTCAAAACGATTTATTTCTCGTTAGGGTTAATTTTTTTAAAGGAACTTTTTGGACAAAACTACTAAACTTATTGTAGTGTATTGGTATAATACACAAAAAACCTTAATTTGCTCCAATTAGTCGATTTAAGGCATCTTAAAATAATTTTTCTCAAAACGATTTATTTCTCGTTAGGGTTAATTTTTTTAAAGGAACTTTTTGGACAAAACTACTAAACTTATGGTAATGTATTGGTATAATACACAAAAAACCTTAATTTACTCCAATTAGTCGATTTAAGGCATCTTAAAATAATTTTTCTCAAAACGTTTTATTTCTCGTTAGGGTTAATTTTTTTAAAGGAACTTTTTGGACAAAACTACTAAACTTATGGTAATGTATTGGTAAAATACACAAAAAACCTTAATTTGCTCCAATTAGTCGATTTAAGGCATCTTAAAATAATTTTTCTCAAAACGATTTATTTCTCGTTAGGGTTAATTTTTTTAAAGGAACTTTTTGGACAAAACTACTAAACTTATGGTAATGTATTGGTATAATACACAAAAAACCTTAATTTGCTCCAATTAGTCGATTTAAGGCATCTTAAAATAATTTTTCTCAAAACGTTTTATTTCTCGTTAGGGTTAATTTTTTTAAAGGAACTTTTTGGACAAAACTACTAAACTTATGGTAATGTATTGGTATAATACACAAAAAACCTTAATTTGCTCCAATTAGTCGATTTAAGGCATCTTAAAATAATTTTTCTCAAAACTATTTATTTCTCGTTAGGGATAATTTTTTTAAAGGAACTTTTTGGACAAAACTACTAAACTTATTGTAGTGTATTGGTATAATACACAAAAAACCTTAATTTGCTCCAATTAGTCGATTTAAGGCATCTTAAAATAATTTTTCCCAAAACGATTTATTTCTCGTTAGGGTTAATTTTTTTAAAGGAACTTTTTGGACAAAACTACTAAACTTATGGTAATGTATTGGTATAATACACAAAAAACCTTAATTTGCTCCAATTAGTCGATTTAAGGCATCTTAAAATAATTTTTCTCAAAACGATTTATTTCTCGTTAGGGTTAATTTTTTTAAAGGAACTTTTTGGACAAAACTACTAAACTTATGGTAATGTATTGGTATAATACACAAAAAACCTTAATTTGCTCCAATTAGTCGATTTAAGGCATCTTAAAATAATTTTTCTCAAAACGATTTATTTCTCGTTAGGGTTAATTTTTTTAAAGGAACTTTTTGGACAAAACTACTAAACTTATGGTAATGTATTGGTAAAATACACAAAAAACCTTAATTTGCTCCAATTAGTCGATTTAAGGCATCTTAAAATAATTTTTCTCAAAACGATTTATTTCTCGTTAGGGTTAATTTTTTTAAAGGAACTTTTTGGACAAAACTACTAAACTTATGGTAATGTATTGGTATAATACACAAAAAACCTTAATTTGCTCCAATTAGTCGATTTAAGGCATCTTAAAATAATTTTTCTCAAAACGATTTATTTCTCGTTAGGGTTAATTTTTTTAAAGGAACTTTTTGGACAAAACTACTAAACTTATTGTACTGTAATGGTATAATACGAAAAAAACCTTAATTTCCTCCAATTAGTCGATTTAAGCATCTTAAAATAATTTTTCTCAAAACTATTTATTTCTCGTTAGGGATAATTTTTTTAAAGGAACTTTTTGGACAAAACTACTAAACTTATTGTAGTGTATTGGTATAATACACAAAAAACCTTAATTTGCTCCAATTAGTCGATTTAAGGCATCTTAAAATAATTTTTCCCAAAACGATTTATTTCTCGTTAGGGTTAATTTTTTTAAAGGAACTTTTTGGACAAAACTACTAAACTTATGGTAATGTATTGGTATAATACACAAAAAACCTTAATTTGCTCCAATTAGTCGATTTAAGGCATCTTAAAATAATTTTTCTCAAAACGATTTATTTCTCGTTAGGGTTAATTTTTTTAAAGGAACTTTTTGGACAAAACTACTAAACTTATGGTAATGTATTGGTATAATACACAAAAAACCTTAATTTGCTCCAATTAGTCGATTTAAGGCATCTTAAAATAATTTTTCTCAAAACGATTTATTTCTCGTTAGGGTTAATTTTTTTAAAGGAACTTTTTGGACAAAACTACTAAACTTATGGTAATGTATTGGTAAAATACACAAAAAACCTTAATTTGCTCCAATTAGTCGATTTAAGGCATCTTAAAATAATTTTTCTCAAAACGATTTATTTCTCGTTAGGGTTAATTTTTTTAAAGGAACTTTTTGGACAAAACTACTAAACTTATGGTAATGTATTGGTATAATACACAAAAAACCTTAATTTGCTCCAATTAGTCGATTTAAGGCATCTTAAAATAATTTTTCTCAAAACGATTTATTTCTCGTTAGGGTTAATTTTTTTAAAGGAACTTTTTGGACAAAACTACTAAACTTATGGTAATGTATTGGTAAAATACACAAAAAACCTTAATTTGCTCCAATTAGTCGATTTAAGGCATCTTAAAATAATTTTTCTCAAAACGATTTATTTCTCGTTAGGGTTAATTTTTTTAAAGGAACTTTTTGGACAAAACTACTAAACTTATGGTAATGTATTGGTATAATACACAAAAAACCTTAATTTGCTCCAATTAGTCGATTTAAGGCATCTTAAAATAATTTTTCTCAAAACGATTTATTTCTCGTTAGGGTTAATTTTTTTAAAGGAACTTTTTGGACAAAACTACTAAACTTATGGTAATGTATTGGTAAAATACACAAAAAACCTTAATTTGCTCCAATTAGTCGATTTAAGGCATCTTAAAATAATTTTTCTCAAAACGATTTATTTCTCGTTAGGGTTAATTTTTTTAAAGGAACTTTTTGGACAAAACTACTAAACTTATGGTAATGTATTGGTATAATACACAAAAAACCTTAATTTGCTCCAATTAGTCGATTTAAGGCATCTTAAAATAATTTTTCTCAAAACGATTTATTTCTCGTTAGGGTTAATTTTTTTAAACGAACTTTTTGGACAAAACTACTAAACTTATTGTACTGTAATGGTATAATACGAAAAAAACCTTAATTTCCTCCAATTAGTCGATTTAAGCATCTTAAAATAATTTTTCTCAAAACTATTTATTTCTCGTTAGGGATAATTTTTTTAAAGGAACTTTTTGGACAAAACTACTAAACTTATGGTAATGTATTGATAAAATACACAAAAAACCTTAATTTGCTCCAATTAGTCGATTTAAGGCATCTTAAAATAATTTTTCTCAAAACGATTTATTTCTCGTTAGGGTTAATTTTTTTAAAGGAACTTTTTGGACAAAACTACTAAACTTATGGTAATGTATTGGTAAAATACACAAAAAACCTTAATTTGCTCCAATTAGTCGATTTAAGGCATCTTAAAATAATTTTTCTCAAAACGATTTATTTCTCGTTAGGGTTAATTTTTTTAAAGGAACTTTTTGGACAAAACTACTAAACTTATGGTAATGTATTGGTAAAATACACAAAAAACCTTAATTTGCTCCAATTAGTCGATTTAAGGCATCTTAAAATAATTTTTCTCAAAACGATTTATTTCTCGTTAGGGTTAATTTTTTTAAAGGAACTTTTTGGACAAAACTACTAAACTTATGGTAATGTATTGGTATAATACACAAAAAACCTTAATTTGCTTCAATTAGTCGATTTAAGGCATCTTAAAATAATTTTTCTCAAAACGATTTATTTCTCGTTAGGGTTAATTTTTTTAAAGGAACTTTTTGGACAAAACTACTAAACTTATAGTAATGTATTGATAAAATACACAAAAAACCTTAATTTGCTACAATTATTCGATTTAAGGCATCTTAAAATAATTTTTCTCAAAACGATTTATTTCTCGTTAGGGTTAATTTTTTTAAAGGAACTTTTTGGACAAAACTACTAAACTTATTGTACTGTAATGGTATAATACGAAAAAAACCTTAATTTCCTCCAATTAGTCGATTTAAGCATCTTAAAATAATTTTTTTCAAAATGATTTATTTCTCGTTAGGGTTAATTTTTTTAAACGAACTTTTTGGACAAAACTAGTAAACTTATTGCGCTGTCTTGAGTTTATACAAAAAAATCACACATTTTATTCATTTAGTTGCTTTTATTACCGTAGAGACCTTCAACCCTCTTTCTCACTAAGGTATTTCGTCGGCTCGGCTATTGGCTCAATCTTTTCTCCAGGCACATAGCTCTCATCTCTCTGGACGTTAGTAAGACAAGGCTCCGCGATAAAATCTTCCATACTATCATTGCCGGCATCAATGACTAGTATCCGATCTTCCAGTCGTCATTTGACAGTGGACTGGGCATTCTTCCACATCATCATTGTTGTTATGCGCCAGGATCTTTTTCTAAGATAAAAGATGCCAAAACTTTTCTCGTTAAAAATCGTATGTACCGTCACAGACTCACTAGGCGTATGATCTTAGCGCCACAGTGTTTGCGGTATATCCTTCAGCGGTTGTGTCACAAATCAAAAAATGTAAATTTTCCTCGAAAATTATTCTAAGTCCACTCGTATAATGGAAATATATCGCTAACTTCTTTCACTAGCAATATTTTTTAACGGTTCCCACAGGAGAATTTTCCAGAATGGTCTCCTGAATATTTCTTATACAGGACTTTTTGGTAGTGGAACGTCCGGTTCCGAGTTATGGGACAAAAATGTTTTCTCGTTGAAATTTTTCTAAGTCCACTCGACTGTCTTTCACTAGCGTCGGAAAATGAAAATTCTTGCGTGGAGCTGTTAGGCACTAAAGTGGACTGGGCATTCTCCTACATCATCTTAGCGCCATAGCGTTTGCGGTATATCTTTCAGCGGTTTTGAGGTATCCAATTATCCCAAAACTATATTTTTGGCGACCCGAAGGCCTGCGAACAGACTAAAGAACGAAATTATTTGCGTTCCTTAGATAAAATATTGTTTTTATCGGAAGAATATCACTCCTGCCGTCTTAACATTTCCTCCAATTATAATTTTTTTCAAAATGATTTATTTCTCGCTAGGGTTAACTTTTTAAAAGGAACTTTTTGGACAAAACTACTAAACTTATGGTAATGTATTGGTATAATACACAAAAAACCTTAATTTGCTCCAATTAGTCGATTTAAGGCATCTTAAAATAATTTTTCTCAAAACGATTTATTTCTCGTTAGGGTTAATTTTTTTAAAGGAACTTTTTGGACAAAACTACTAAACTTATGGTAGTGTATTGGTATAATACACAAAAAACCTTAATTTGCTCCAATTAGTCGATTTAAGGCATCTTAAAATAATTTTTCCCAAAACGATTTATTTCTCGTTAGGGTTAATTTTTTTAAAGGAACTTTTTGGACAAAACTACTAAACTTATGGTGATGTATTGGTATAATACACAAAAAACCTTAATTTGCTACAATTAGTCGATTTAAGGCATCTTAAAATAATTTTTCTCAAAACGATTTATTTCTCGTTAGGGTTAATTTTTTTAAAGGAACTTTTTGGACAAAACTACTAAACTTATGGTAATGTATTGGTATAATACACAAAAAACCTTAATTTGCTCCAATTAGTCGATTTAAGGCATCTTAAAATAATTTTTCTCAAAACGATTTATTTCTCGTTAGGGTTAATTTTTTTAAAGGAACTTTTTGGACAAAACTACTAAACTTATGGTAATGTATTGGTAAAATACACAAAAAACCTTAATTTGCTCCAATTAGTCGATTTAAGGCATCTTAAAATAATTTTTCTCAAAACTATTTATTTCTCGTTAGGGATAATTTTTTTAAAGGAACTTTTTGGACAAAACTACTAAACTTATTGTACTGTAATGGTATAATACGAAAAAACCTTAATTTCCTCCAATTAGTCGATTTAAGCATCTTAAAATAATTTTTTTCAAAATGATTTATTTCTCGTTAGGGTTAATTTTTTTAAACGAACTTTTTGGACAAAACTAGTAAACTTATTGCGCTGTCTTGAGTTTATACAAAAAAATCACACATTTTATTCATTTAGTTGCTTTTATTACCGTAGAGACCTTCAACCCTCTTTCTCACTAAGGTATTTCGTCGGCTCGGCTATTGGCTCAATCTTTTCTCCAGGCACATAGCTCTCATCTCTCTGGACGTTAGTAAGACAAGGCTCCGCGATAAAATCTTCCATACTATCATTGCCGGCATCAATGACTAGTATCCGATCTTCCAGTCGTCATTTGACAGTGGACTGGGCATTCTTCCACATCATCATTGTTGTTATGCGCCAGGATCTTTTTCTAAGATAAAAGATGCCAAAACTTTTCTCGTTAAAAATCGTATTTACCGTCACAGACTCACTAGGCGTATGATCTTAGCGCCACAGTGTTTGCGGTATATCCTTCAGCGGTTGTGTCACAAATCAAAAAATGTAAATTTTCCTCGAAAATTATTCGAAGTCCACTCGTATAATGGAAATATATCGCTAACTTCTTTCACTAGCAATATTTTTTAACGGTTCCCACAGGAGAATTGTCCAGAATGGTCTCCTGAATATTTCTTATACAGGACTTTTTGGTAGTGGAACGTCCGGTTCCGAGTTATGGGACAAAAATGTTTTCTCGTTGAAATTTTTCTAAGTCCACTCGACTGTCTTTCACTAGCGTCGGAAAATGAAAATTCTTGCGTGGAGCGGTTAGGCACTAAAGTGGACTGGGCATTCTCCTACATCATCTTAGCGCCATAGCGTTTGCGGTATATCTTTCAGCGGTTTTGAGGTATCCAATTATCCCAAAACTATATTTTTGGCGGCCCGAAGGCCTGCGAACAGACTAAAGAACGAAATTATTTGCGTTCCTAAGATAAAATATTGTTTTTATCGGAAGAATATCACTCCAGCCGTCTTAACATTTCCTCCAATTATAATTTTTTTCAAAATGATTTATTTCTCGCTAGGGTTAACTTTTTAAAAGGAACTTTTTGGACAAAACTACTAAACTTATTGTAGTGTATTGGTATAATACACAAAAAACCTTAATTTGCTCCAATTAGTCGATTTAAGGCATCTTAAAATAATTTTTCTCAAAACGATTTATTTCTCGTTAGGGTTAATTTTTTTAAAGGAATTTTTTGGACAAAACTACTAAACTTATGGTAATGTATTGGTATAATACACAAAAAACCTTAATTTGCTCCAATTAGTCGATTTAAGGCATCTTAAAATAATTTTTCTCAAAACGATTTATTTCTCGTTAGGGTTAATTTTTTTAAAGGAACTTTTTGGACAAAACTACTAAACTTATGGTAATGTATTGGTAAAATACACAAAAAACCTTAATTTGCTCCAATTAGTCGATTTAAGGCATCTTAAAATAATTTTTCTCAAAACGATTTATTTCTCGTTAGGGTTAATTTTTTTAAAGGAACTTTTTGGACAAAACTACTAAACTTATGGTAATGTATTGGTATAATACACAAAAAACCTTAATTTGCTCCAATTAGTCGATTTAAGGCATCTTAAAATAATTTTTCTCAAAACGATTTATTTCTCGTTAGGGTTAATTTTTTTAAAGGAACTTTTAGGACATAACTACTAAACTTATTGTACTGTAATGGTATAATACGAAAAAAACCTTAATTTCCTCCAAATAGTCGATTTAAGCATCTTAAAATAATTTTTTTCAAAATGATTTATTTCTCGTTAGGGTTAATTTTTTTAAACGAACTTTTTGGACAAAACTAGTAAACTTATTGCGCTGTCTTGAGTTTATACAAAAAAATCACACATTTTATTCATTTAGTTGCTTTTATTACCGTAGAGACCTTCAACCCTCTTTCTCACTAAGGTATTTCGTCGGCTCGGCTATTGGCTCAATCTTTTCTCCAGGCACATAGCTCTCATCTCTCTGGACGTTAGTAAGACAAGGCTCCGCGATAAAATCTTCCATACTATCATTGCCAGCATCAATGACTAGTATCCGATCTTCCAGTCGTCATTTGACAGTGGACTGGGCATTCTTCCACATCATCATTGTTGTTATGCGCCAGGATCTTTTTCTAAGATAAAAGATGCCAAAACTTTTCTCGTTAAAAATCGTATGTACCGTCACAGACTCACTAGGCGTATGATCTTAGCGCCACAGTGTTTGCGGTTATCCTTCAGCGGTTGTGTCACAAATCAAAAAATGTAAATTTTCCTCGAAAATTATTCTAAGTCCACTCGTATAATGGAAATATATCGCTAACTTCTTTCACTAGCAATATTTTTTAACGGTTCCCACAGGAGAATTGTCCAGAATGGTCTCCTGAATATTTCTTATACAGGACTTTTTGGTAGTGGAACGTCCGGTTCCGAGTTATGGGACAAAAATGTTTTCTCGTTGAAATTTTTCTAAGTCCACTCGACTGTCTTTCACTAGCGTCGGAAAATGAAAATTCTTGCGTGGAGCGGTTAGGCACTAAAGTGGACTGGGCATTCTCCTACATTATCTTAGCGCCATAGCGTTTGCGGTATATCTTTCAGCGGTTTTGAGGTATCCAATTATCCCAAAACTATATTTTTGGCGGCCCGAAGGCCTGCGAACAGACTAAGGAACGAAATTATTTGCGTTCCTAAGATAAAATATTGTTTTTATCGGAAGAATATCACTCCTGCCGTCTTAACATTTCCTCCAATTATAATTTTTTTCAAAATGATTTATTTCTCGCTAGGGTTAACTTTTTAAAAGGAACTTTTTGGACAAAACTACTAAACTTATTGTAGTGTATTGGTATAATACACAAAAAACCTTAATTTGCTCCAATTAGTCGATTTAAGGCATCTTAAAATAATTTTTCCCAAAACGATTTATTTCTCGTTAGGGTTAATTTTTTTAAAGGAACTTTTTGGACAAAACTACTAAACTTATGGTAATGTATAGGTATAATACACAAAAAACCTTAATTTGCTCCAATTAGTCGATTTAAGGCATCTTAAAATAATTTTTCTCAAAACGATTTATTTCTCGTTAGGGTTAATTTTTTTAAAGGAACTTTTTGGACAAAACTACTAAACTTATGGTAGTGTATTGGTATAATACACAAAAAACCTTAATTTGCTCCAATTAGTCGATTTAAGGCATCTTAAAATAATTTTTCTCAAAACGATTTATTTCTCGTTAGGGTTAATTTTTTTAAAGGAACTTTTTGGACAAAACTACTAAACTTATGGTAATGTATTGGTAAAATACACAAAAAACCTTAATTTGCTCCAATTAGTCGATTTAAGGCATCTTAAAATAATTTTTCTCAAAACGATTTATTTCTCGTTAGGGTTAATTTTTTTAAAGGAACTTTTTGGACAAAACTACTAAACTTATTGTAGTGTATTGGTATAATACACAAAAAACCTTAATTTGCTCCAATTAGTCGATTTAAGGCATCTTAAAATAATTTTTCTCAAAACGATTTATTTCTCGTTAGGGTTAATTTTTTTAAAGGAACTTTTTGGACAAAACTACTAAACTTATGGTAATGTATTGGTATAATACACAAAAAACCTTAATTTACTCCAATTAGTCGATTTAAGGCATCTTAAAATAATTTTTCTCAAAACGTTTTATTTCTCGTTAGGGTTAATTTTTTTAAAGGAACTTTTTGGACAAAACTACTAAACTTATGGTAATGTATTGGTAAAATACACAAAAAACCTTAATTTGCTCCAATTAGTCGATTTAAGGCATCTTAAAATAATTTTTCTCAAAACGATTTATTTCTCGTTAGGGTTAATTTTTTTAAAGGAACTTTTTGGACAAAACTACTAAACTTATGGTAATGTATTGGTATAATACACAAAAAACCTTAATTTGCTCCAATTAGTCGATTTAAGGCATCTTAAAATAATTTTTCTCAAAACGTTTTATTTCTCGTTAGGGTTAATTTTTTTAAAGGAACTTTTTGGACAAAACTACTAAACTTATGGTAATGTATTGGTATAATACACAAAAAACCTTAATTTGCTCCAATTAGTCGATTTAAGGCATCTTAAAATAATTTTTCTCAAAACTATTTATTTCTCGTTAGGGATAATTTTTTTAAAGGAACTTTTTGGACAAAACTACTAAACTTATTGTAGTGTATTGGTATAATACACAAAAAACCTTAATTTGCTCCAATTAGTCGATTTAAGGCATCTTAAAATAATTTTTCCCAAAACGATTTATTTCTCGTTAGGGTTAATTTTTTTAAAGGAACTTTTTGGACAAAACTACTAAACTTATGGTAATGTATTGGTATAATACACAAAAAACCTTAATTTGCTCCAATTAGTCGATTTAAGGCATCTTAAAATAATTTTTCTCAAAACGATTTATTTCTCGTTAGGGTTAATTTTTTTAAAGGAACTTTTTGGACAAAACTACTAAACTTATGGTAATGTATTGGTATAATACACAAAAAACCTTAATTTGCTCCAATTAGTCGATTTAAGGCATCTTAAAATAATTTTTCTCAAAACGATTTATTTCTCGTTAGGGTTAATTTTTTTAAAGGAACTTTTTGGACAAAACTACTAAACTTATGGTAATGTATTGGTAAAATACACAAAAAACCTTAATTTGCTCCAATTAGTCGATTTAAGGCATCTTAAAATAATTTTTCTCAAAACGATTTATTTCTCGTTAGGGTTAATTTTTTTAAAGGAACTTTTTGGACAAAACTACTAAACTTATGGTAATGTATTGGTATAATACACAAAAAACCTTAATTTGCTCCAATTAGTCGATTTAAGGCATCTTAAAATAATTTTTCTCAAAACGATTTATTTCTCGTTAGGGTTAATTTTTTTAAAGGAACTTTTTGGACAAAACTACTAAACTTATTGTACTGTAATGGTATAATACGAAAAAAACCTTAATTTCCTCCAATTAGTCGATTTAAGCATCTTAAAATAATTTTTCTCAAAACTATTTATTTCTCGTTAGGGATAATTTTTTTAAAGGAACTTTTTGGACAAAACTACTAAACTTATTGTAGTGTATTGGTATAATACACAAAAAACCTTAATTTGCTCCAATTAGTCGATTTAAGGCATCTTAAAATAATTTTTCCCAAAACGATTTATTTCTCGTTAGGGTTAATTTTTTTAAAGGAACTTTTTGGACAAAACTACTAAACTTATGGTAATGTATTGGTATAATACACAAAAAACCTTAATTTGCTCCAATTAGTCGATTTAAGGCATCTTAAAATAATTTTTCTCAAAACGATTTATTTCTCGTTAGGGTTAATTTTTTTAAAGGAACTTTTTGGACAAAACTACTAAACTTATGGTAATGTATTGGTATAATACACAAAAAACCTTAATTTGCTCCAATTAGTCGATTTAAGGCATCTTAAAATAATTTTTCTCAAAACGATTTATTTCTCGTTAGGGTTAATTTTTTTAAAGGAACTTTTTGGACAAAACTACTAAACTTATGGTAATGTATTGGTAAAATACACAAAAAACCTTAATTTGCTCCAATTAGTCGATTTAAGGCATCTTAAAATAATTTTTCTCAAAACGATTTATTTCTCGTTAGGGTTAATTTTTTTAAAGGAACTTTTTGGACAAAACTACTAAACTTATGGTAATGTATTGGTATAATACACAAAAAACCTTAATTTGCTCCAATTAGTCGATTTAAGGCATCTTAAAATAATTTTTCTCAAAACGATTTATTTCTCGTTAGGGTTAATTTTTTTAAAGGAACTTTTTGGACAAAACTACTAAACTTATGGTAATGTATTGGTAAAATACACAAAAAACCTTAATTTGCTCCAATTAGTCGATTTAAGGCATCTTAAAATAATTTTTCTCAAAACGATTTATTTCTCGTTAGGGTTAATTTTTTTAAAGGAACTTTTTGGACAAAACTACTAAACTTATGGTAATGTATTGGTATAATACACAAAAAACCTTAATTTGCTCCAATTAGTCGATTTAAGGCATCTTAAAATAATTTTTCTCAAAACGATTTATTTCTCGTTAGGGTTAATTTTTTTAAAGGAACTTTTTGGACAAAACTACTAAACTTATGGTAATGTATTGGTAAAATACACAAAAAACCTTAATTTGCTCCAATTAGTCGATTTAAGGCATCTTAAAATAATTTTTCTCAAAACGATTTATTTCTCGTTAGGGTTAATTTTTTTAAAGGAACTTTTTGGACAAAACTACTAAACTTATGGTAATGTATTGGTATAATACACAAAAAACCTTAATTTGCTCCAATTAGTCGATTTAAGGCATCTTAAAATAATTTTTCTCAAAACGATTTATTTCTCGTTAGGGTTAATTTTTTTAAACGAACTTTTTGGACAAAACTAGTAAACTTATTGCGCTGTCTTGAGTTTATACAAAAAAATCACACATTTTATTCATTTAGTTGCTTTTATTACCGTAGAGACCTTCAACCCTCTTTCTCACTAAGGTATTTCGTCGGCTCGGCTATTGGCTCAATCTTTTCTCCAGGCACATAGCTCTCATCTCTCTGGACGTTAGTAAGACAAGGCTCCGCGATAAAATCTTCCATACTATCATTGCCGGCATCAATGACTAGTATCCGATCTTCCAGTCGTCATTTGACAGTGGACTGGGCATTCTTCCACATCATCATTGTTGTTATGCGCCAGGATCTTTTTCTAAGATAAAAGATGCCAAAACTTTTCTCGTTAAAAATCGTATTTACCGTCACAGACTCACTAGGCGTATGATCTTAGCGACACAGTGTTTGCGGTATATCCTTCAGCGGTTGTGTCACAAATCAAAAAATGTAAATTTTCCTCGAAAATTATTCTAAGTCCACTCGTATAATGGAAATATATCGCTAACTTCTTTCACTAGCGATATTTTTTAACGGTTCCCACAGGAGAATTGTCCAGAATGGTCTCCTGAATATTTCTTATACCAAAACTTTTCTCGTTAAAAATCGTATTTACCGTCACAGACTCACTAGGCGTATGATCTTAGCGCCACAGTGTTTGCGGTATATCCTTCAGCGGTTGTGTCACAAATCAAAAAATGTAAATTTTCCTCGAAAATTATTCTAAGTCCACTCGTATAATGGAAATATATCGCTAACTTCTTTCACTAGCAATATTTTTTAACGGTTCCCACAGGAGAATTGTCCAGAATGGTCTCCTGAATATTTCTTATACAGGACTTTTTGGTAGTGGAACGTCCGTTTCCGAGTTATGGGACAAAAATGTTTTCTCGTTGAAATTTTTCTAAGTCCACTCGACTGTCTTTCACTAGCGTCGGAAAATGAAAATTCTTGCGTGGAGCGGTTAGGCACTAAAGTGGACTGGGCATTCTCCTACATCATCTTAGCGCCATAGCGTTTGCGGTATATCTTTCAGCGGTTTTGAGGTATCCAATTATCCCAAAACTATATTTTTGGCGGCCCGAAGGCCTGCGAACAGACTAAAGAAGGAAAATGAAAATTCTTGCGTGGAGCGGTTAGGCACTAAAGTGGACTGGGCATTCTCCTACATCATCTTAGCGCCATAGCGTTTGCGGTATATCTTTCAGCGGTTTTGAGGTATCCAATTATCCCAAAACTATATTTTTGGCGGCCCGAAGGCCTGCGAACAGACTAAAGAACGAAATTATTTGCGTTCCTAAGATAAAATATTCTTTTTATCGGAAGAATATCACTCCTGCCGTCTTAACATTTCCTCCAATTATAATTTTTTTCAAAATGATTTATTTCTCGCTAGGGTTAACTTTTTAAAAGGAACTTTTTGGACAAAACTACTAAACTTATTGTAGTGTATTGGTAAAATACACAAAAAACCTTAATTTGCTCCAATTAGTCGATTTAAGGCATCTTAAAATAATTTTTCTCAAAACGATTTATTTCTCGTTAGGGTTAATTTTTTTAAAGGAACTTTTTGGACAAAACTACTAAACTTATGGTAATGTATTGGTAAAATACACAAAAAACCTTAATTTGCTCCAATTAGTCGATTTAAGGCATCTTAAAATAATTTTTCTCAAAACGATTTATTTCTCGTTAGGGTTAATTTTTTTAAAGGAACTTTTAGGACAAAACTACTAAACTTATTGTACTGTAATGGTATAATAAGAAAAAAACCTTAATTTCCTCCAATTAGTCGATTTAAGCATCTTAAAATAATTTTTTTCAAAATGATTTATTTCTCGTTAGGGTTAATTTTTTTAAACGAACTTTTTGGACAAAACTAGTAAACTTATTGCGCTGTCTTGAGTTTATACAAAAAAATCACACATTTTATTCATTTAGTTGCTTTTATTACCGTAGAGACCTTCAATCCTCTTTCTCACTAAGGTATTTCGTCGGCTCGGCTATTGGCTCAATCTTTTCTCCAGGCACATAGCTCTCATCTCTCTGGACGTTAGTAAGACAAGGCTCCGCGATAAAATCTTCCATACTATCATTGCCGGCATCAATGACTAGTGTCCGATCTTCCAGTCGTCATTTGACAGTGGACTGGGCATTCTTCCACATCATCATTGTTGTTATGCGCCAGGATCTTTTTCTAAGATAAAAGATGCCAAAACTTTTCTCGTTAAAAATCGTATGTACCGTCACAGACTCACTAGGCGTATGATCATAGCGCCACAGTGTTTGCGGTATATCCTTCAGCGGTTGTGTCACAAATCAAAAAATGTAAATTTTCCTCGAAAATTATTCTAAGTCCACTCGTATAATGGAAATATATCGCTAACTTCTTTCACTAGCAATATTTTTTAACGGTTCCCACAGGAGAATTGTCCAGAATGGTCTCCTGAATATTTCTTATACAGGACTTTTTGGTAGTGGAACGTCCGGTTCCGAGTTATGGGACAAAAATGTTTTCTCGTTGAAATTTTTCTAAGTCCACTCGACTGTCTTTCACTAGCGTCGGAAAATGAAAATTCTTGCGTGGAGCGGTTAGGCACTAAAGTGGACTGGGCATTCTCCTACATCATCTTAGCGCCATAGCGTTTGCGGTATATCTTTCAGCGGTTTTGAGGTATCCAATTATCCCAAAACTATATTTTTGGCGGCCCGAAGGCCTGCGAACAGACTAAAGAAGGAAAATGAAAATTCTTGCGTGGAGCGGTTAGGCACTAAAGTGGACTGGGCATTCTCCTACATCATCTTAGCGCCATAGCGTTTGCGGTATATCTTTCAGCGGTTTTGAGGTATCCAATTATCCCAAAACTATATTTTTGGCGGCCCGAAGGCCTGCGAACAGACTAAAGAAGGAAAATGAAAATTCTTGCGTGGAGCGGTTAGGCACTAAAGTGGACTGGGCATTCTCCTTCATCATCTTAGCGCCATAGCGTTTGCGGTATATCTTTCAGCGGTTTTGAGGTATCCAATTATCCCAAAACTATATTTTTGGCGGCCCGAAGGCCTGCGAACAGACTAAAGAACGAAATTATTTGCGTTCCTAAGATAAAATATTGTTTTTATCGGAAGAATATCACTCCTGCCGTCTTAACATTTCCTCCAATTATAATTTTTTTCAAAATGATTTATTTCTCGCTAGGGTTAACTTTTTAAAAGGAACTTTTTGGACAAAACTACTAAACTTATTGTAGTGTATTGGTATAATACACAAAAAACCTTAATTTGCTCCAATTAGTCGATTTAAGGCATCTTAAAATAATTTTTCTCAAAACGATTTATTTCTCGTTAGGGTTAATTTTTTTAAAGGAACTTTTTGGACAAAACTACTAAACTTATGGTAATGTATTGGTATAATACACAAAAAACCTTAATTTGCTCCAATTAGTCGATTTAAGGCATCTTAAAATAATTTTTCTCAAAACGTTTTATTTCTCGTTAGGGTTAATTTTTTTAAAGGAACTTTTTGGACAAAACTACTAAACTTATGGTAATGTATTGGTAAAATACACAAAAAACCTTAATTTGCTCCAATTAGTCGATTTAAGGCATCTTAAAATAATTTTTCTCAAAACGATTTATTTCTCGTTAGGGTTAATTTTTTTAAAGGAACTTTTAGGACAAACCTACTAAACTTATTGTACTGTAATGGTATAATAAGAAAAAAACCTTAATTTCCTCCAATTAGTCGATTTAAGCATCTTAAAATAATTTTTTTCAAAATGATTTATTTCTCGTTAGGGTTAATTTTTTTAAACGAACTTTTTGGACAAAACTAGTAAACTTATTGCGCTGTCTTGAGTTTATACAAAAAAATCACACATTTTATTCATTTAGTTGCTTTTATTACCGTAGAGACCTTCAATCCTCTTTCTCACTAAGGTATTTCGTCGGCTCGGCTATTGGCTCAATCTTTTCTCCAGGCACATAGCTCTCATCTCTCTGGACGTTAGTAAGACAAGGCTCCGCGATAAAATCTTCCATACTATCATTGCCGGCATCAATGACTAGTGTCCGATCTTCCAGTCGTCATTTGACAGTGGACTGGGCATTCTTCCACATCATCATTGTTGTTATGCGCCAGGATCTTTTTCTAAGATAAAAGATGCCAAAACTTTTCTCGTTAAAAATCGTATGTACCGTCACAGACTCACTAGGCGTATGATCATAGCGCCACAGTGTTTGCGGTATATCCTTCAGCGGTTGTGTCACAAATCAAAAAATGTAAATTTTCCTCGAAAATTATTCTAAGTCCACTCGTATAATGGAAATATATCGCTAACTTCTTTCACTAGCAATATTTTTTAACGGTTCCCACAGGAGAATTGTCCAGAATGGTGTCCTGAATATTTCTTATACAGGACTTTTTGGTAGTGGAACGTCCGGTTCCGAGTTATGGGACAAAAATGTTTTCTCGTTGAAATTTTTCTAAGTCCACTCGACTGTCTTTCACTAGCGTCGGAAAATGAAAATTCTTGCGTGGAGCGGTTAGGCACTAAAGTGGACTGGGCATTCTCCTACATCATCTTAGCGCCATAGCGTTTGCGGTATATCTTTCAGCGGTTTTGAGGTATCCAATTATCCCAAAACTATATTTTTGGCGGCCCGAAGGCCTGCGAACAGACTAAAGAACGAAATTATTTGCGTTCCTAAGATAAAATATTGTTTTTATCGGAAGAATATCACTCCTGCCGTCTTAACATTTCCTCCAATTATAATTTTTTTCAAAATGATTTATTTCTCGCTAGGGTTAACTTTTTAAAAGGAACTTTTTGGACAAAACTACTAAACTTATGGTAATGTATTGGTATAATACACAAAAAACCTTAATTTGCTCCAATTAGTCGATTTAAGGCATCTTAAAATAATTTTTCTCAAAACGATTTATTTCTCGTTAGGGTTAATTTTTTTAAAGGAACTTTTTGGACAAAACTACTAAACTTATGGTAGTGTATTGGTATAATACACAAAAAACCTTAATTTGCTCCAATTAGTCGATTTAAGGCATCTTAAAATAATTTTTCCCAAAACGATTTATTTCTCGTTAGGGTTAATTTTTTTAAAGGAACTTTTTGGACAAAACTACTAAACTTATGGTAATGTATTGGTATAATACACAAAAAACCTTAATTTGCTCCAATTAGTCGATTTAAGGCATCTTAAAATAATTTTTCTCAAAACGATTTATTTCTCGTTAGGGTTAATTTTTTTAAAGGAACTTTTTGGACAAAACTACTAAACTTATGGTAGTGTATTGGTATAATACACAAAAAACCTTAATTTGCTCCAATTAGTCGATTTAAGGCATCTTAAAATAATTTTTCTCAAAACGATTTATTTCTCGTTAGGGTTAATTCTTTTAAAGGAACTTTTTTGACAAAACTACTAAACTTATGGTAGTGTATTGGTATAATACACAAAAAACCTTAATTTGCTCCAATTAGTCGATTTAAGCATCTTAAAATAATTTTTTTCAAAATGATTTATTTCTCGTTAGGGTTAATTTTTTTAAACGAACTTTTTGGACAAAACTAGTAAACTTATTGCGCTGTCTTGAGTTTATACAAAAAAATCACACATTTTATTCATTTAGTTGCTTTTATTACCGTAGAGACCTTCAATCCTCTTTCTCACTAAGGTATTTCGTCGGCTCGGCTATTGGCTCAATCTTTTCTCCAGGCACATAGCTCTCATCTCTCTGGACGTTAGTAAGACAAGGCTCCGCGATAAAATCTTCCATACTATCATTGCCGGCATCAATGACTAGTATCCGATCTTCCAGTCGTCATTTGATCGTCATTTGACAGTGGACTGGGCATTCTTCCACATCATCATTGTTGTTATGCGCCAGGATCTTTTTCTAAGATAAAAGATGCCAAAACTTTTCTCGTTAAAAATCGTATGTACCGTCACAGACTCACTAGGCGTATGATCTTAGCGCCACAGTGTTTGCGGTATATCCTTCAGCGGTTGTGTCACAAATCAAAAAATGTAAATTTTCCTCGAAAATTATTCTAAGTCCACTCGTATAATGGAAATATATCGCTAACTTCTTTCACTAGCAATATTTTTTAACGGTTCCCACAGGATAATTGTCCAGAATGGTCTCCTGAATATTTCTTATACAGGACTTTTTGGTAGTGGAACGTCCGGTTCCGAGTTATGGGACAAAAATGTTTTCTCGTTGAAATTTTTCTAAGTCCACTCGACTGTCTTTCACTAGCGTCGGAAAATGAAAATTCTTGCGTGGAGCTGTTAGGCACTAAAGTGGACTGGGAATTCTCCTACATCATCTTAGCGCCATAGCGTTTGCGGTATATCTTTCAGCGGTTTTGAGGTATCCAATTATCCCAAAACTATATTTTTGGCGACCCGAAGGCCTGCGAACAGACTAAAGAACGAAATTATTTGCGTTCCTTAGATAAAATATTGTTTTTATCGGAAGAATATCACTCCTGCCGTCTTAACATTTCCTCCAATTATAATTTTTTTCAAAATGATTTATTTCTCGCTAGGGTTAACTTTTTAAAAGGAACTTTTTGGACAAAACTACTAAACTTATGGTAGTGTATTGGTATAATACACAAAAAACCTTAATTTGCTCCAATTAGTCGATTTAAGGCATCTTAAAATAATTTTTCTCAAAACGATTTATTTCTCGTTAGGGTTAATTTTTTTAAAGGAACTTTTTGGACAAAACTACTAAACTTATGGTAATGTATTGGTAAAATACACAAAAAACCTTAATTTGCTCCAATTAGTCGATTTAAGGCATCTTAAAATAATTTTTCTCAAAACGATTTATTTCTCGTTAGGGTTAATTTTTTTAAAGGAACTTTTTGGACAAAACTACTAAACTTATGGTAATGTATTGGTAAAATACACAAAAAACCTTAATTTGCTCCAATTAGTCGATTTAAGGCATCTTAAAATAATTTTTCTCAAAACGATTTATTTCTCGTTAGGGTTAATTTTTTTAAAGGAACTTTTTGGACAAAACTACTAAACTTATGGTAATGTATTGGTATAATACACAAAAAACCTTAATTTGCTCCAATTAGTCGATTTAAGGCATCTTAAAATAATTTTTCTCAAAACGATTTATTTCTCGTTAGGGTTAATTTTTTTAAAGGAACTTTTTGGACAAAACTACTAAACTTATTGTACTGTAATGGTGTAATACGAAAAAAACCTTAATTTCCTCCAATTAGTCGATTTAAGCATCTTAAAATAATTTTTTTCAAAATGATTTATTTCTCGTTAGGGTTAATTTTTTTAAACGAACTTTTTGGACAAAACTAGTAAACTTATTGCGCTGTCTTGAGTTTATACAAAAAAATCACACATTTTATTCATTTAGTTGCTTTTATTACCGTAGAGACCTTCAACCCTCTTTCTCACTAAGGTATTTCGTCGGCTCGGCTATTGGCTCAATCTTTTCTCCAGGCACATAGCTCTCATCTTTCTGGACGTTAGTAAGACAAGGCTCCGCAATAAAATCTTCCATACTATCATTGCCGGCATCAATGACTAGTATCCGATCTTCCAGTCGTCATTTGACAGTGGACTGGGCATTCTTCCACATCATCATTGTTGTTATGCGCCAGGATCTTTTTCTAAGATAAAAGATGCCAAAACTTTTCTCGTTAAAAATCGTATGTACCGTCACAGACTCACTAGGCGTATGATCTTAGCGCCACAGTGTTTGCGGTATATCCTTCAGCGGTTGTGTCACAAATCAAAAAATGTAAATTTTCCTCGAAAATTATTCTAAGTTCACTCGTATAATGGAAATATATCGCTAACTTCTTTCACTAGCAATATTTTTTAACGGTTCCCACAGGAGAATTGTCTAGAATGGTCTCCTGAATATTTCTTATACAGGACTTTTTGGTAGTGGAACGTCCGGTTCCGAGTTATGGGACAAAAATGTTTTCTCGTTGAAATTTTTCCAAGTCCACTCGACTGTCTTTCACTAGCGTCGGAAAATGAAAATTCTTGCGTGGAGCGGTTAGGCACTAAAGTGGACTGGGCATTCTCCTACATCATCTTAGCGCCATAGCGTTTGCGGTATATCTTTCAGCGGTTTTCAGGTATCCAATTATCCCAAAACTATATTTTTGGCGGCCCGAAGGCCTGCGAACAGACTAAAGAACGAAATTATTTGCGTTCCTAAGATAAAATATTGTTTTTATCGGAAGAATATCACTCCTGCCGTCTTAACGTTTCCTCCAATTATAATTTTTTTCAAAATGATTTATTTCTCGCTAGGGTTAACTTTTTAAAAGGAACTTTTTGGACAAAACTACTAAACTTATTGTAGTGTATTGGTATAATACACAAAAAACCTTAATTTGCTCCAATTAGTCGATTTAAGGCATCTTAAAATAATTTTTCCCAAAACGATTTATTTCTCGTTAGGGTTAATTTTTTTAAAGGAACTTTTTGGACAAAACTACTAAACTTATGGTAATGTATTGGTATAATACACAAAAAACCTTAATTTGCTCCAATTAGTCGATTTAAGGCATCTTAAAATAATTTTTCTCAAAACGATTTATTTCTCGTTAGGGTTAATTTTTTTAAAGGAACTTTTTGGACAAAACTACTAAACTTATGGTAATGTATTGGTAAAATACACAAAAAACCTTAATTTGCTCCAATTAGTCGATTTAAGGCATCTTAAAATAATTTTTCTCAAAGCGATTTATTTCTCGTTAGGGTTAATTTTTTTAAAGGAACTTTTTGGACAAAACTACTAAACTTATGGTAATGTATTGGTAAAATACACAAAAAACCTTAATTTGCTCCAATTAGTCGATTTAAGGCATCTTAAAATAATTTTTCTCAAAACGATTTATTTCTCGTTAGGGTTAATTTTTTTAAAGGAACTTTTTGGACAAAACTACTAAACTTATGGTAATGTATTGGTATAATACACAAAAAACCTTAATTTGCTCCAATTAGTCGATTTAAGCATCTTAAAATAATTTTTTTCTAAATGATTTATTTCTCGTTTGGGTTAATTTTTTTAAACGAACTTTTTGGACAAAACTAGTAAACCTATTGGGCTGTCTTGAGGTTATACAAAAGAATAACAAATTTCATTCATTTAGTTGCTTTAAAGGGACATAAAATAACTTTTTCTTAATTATTTATTTACCAGCTAGGCTTATGTTTTTTAAATGAACTTTTAGGACAAAACTACTAAACTTATTGTACTGTAATTGTATAATACGAAAAAAACCTTAATTTCCTCCAATTAGTCGATTTAAGCATCTTAAAATAATTTTTTTCAAAATGATTTATTTTTCGTTAGGGTTAATTTTTTTAAACGAACTTTTTGGACAAAACTAGTAAACGTATTGCGCTGTCTTGAGTTTATACAAAAAAATCACACATTTTATTCATTTAGTTGCTTTTATTACCGTAGAGACCTTCAACCCTCTTTCTCACTAAGGTATTTGGTCGGCTCGGCTATTGGCTCAATCTTTTCTCCAGGCACATAGCTCTCATCTCTCTGGACTTTAGTAAGACAAGGCTCCGCGATAAAATCTTCCATACTATCATTGCCGGCATCAATAACTAGTATCCGATCTTCCAGTCGTCATTTGACAGTGGACTGGGCATTCTTCCATATCATCATTGTTGTTATGCGCCAGGATCTTTTTCTAAGATAAAAGATGCCAAAACTTTTCTCGTTAAAAATCGTATGTACCGTCACAGACTCACTAGGCGTATGATCTTAGCGCCACAGTGTTTGCGGTATATCCTTCAGCGGTTGTGTCACAAATCAAAAAATGTAAATTTTCCTCGAAAATTATTCCAAGTCCACTCGTATAATGGAAATATATCGCTAACTTCTTTCACTAGCAATATTTTTTAACGGTTCCCACAGGAGAATTGTCCAGAATGGTCTCCTGAATATTTCTTAGACAGGACTTTTTGGTAGTGGAACGTCCGGTTCCGAGTTATGGGACAAAAATGTTTTCTCGTTGAAATTTTTCTAAGTCCACTCGACTGTCTTTCACTAGCGTCGGAAAATGAAAATTCTTGCGTGGAGCGGTTAGGCACTAAAGTGGACTGGGCATTCTCCTACATCATCTCAGCGCCATAGCGTTTGCGGTATATCTTTCAGCGGTTTTGAGGTATCCAATTATCCCAAAACTATATTTTTGGCGGCCCGAAGGCCTGCGAACAGACTAAAGAACGAAATTATTTGCGTTCCTAAGATAAAATATTGTTTTTATAGGAAGAATATCACTCCTGCCGTCTTAAAATTTCCTCCAATTATAATTTTTTTCAAAATGATTTATTTCTCGCTAGGGTTAACTTTTTAAAAGGAACTTTTTGGACAAAACTACTAAACTTATTGTAGTGTATTGGTATAATACACAAAAAACCTTAATTTGCTCCAATTAGTCGATTTAAGGCATCTTAAAATAATTTTTCTCAAAACGGTTTATTTCTCGTTAGGGTTAATTTTTTTAAAGGAACTTTTTGGACAAAACTACTAAACTTATTGTAATGTATTGGTATAATACACAAAAAACCTTAATTTGCTCCAATTAGTCGATTTAAGCATCTTAAAATAATTTTTTTCGAAATGATTTATTTCTCGTTTGGGTTAATTTTTTTTAACGAACTTTTTGGACAAAACTAGTAAACCTATTGGGCTTTCTTGAGATTATACAAAAAAATCACAAATTTTATTCATTTAGTTGCTTTAAAGGGACATAAAATAACTTTTTCCTAATTATTTATTTACTAGCTAGGCTTATGTTTTTTAAATGAACTTTTAGGACAAAACTACTAAACTTATTGTACTGTAATGGTATAATACGAAAAAAACCTTAATTTCCTCCAATTAGTCGATTTAAGCATCTTAAAATAATTTTTCTCAAAACGTTTTATTTCTCGTTAGGGTTAATTTTTTTAAAGGAACTTTTTGGACAAAACTACTAAACTTATGGTAATGTATTGGTAAAATACACAAAAAACCTTAATTTGCTCCAATTAGTCGATTTAAGGCATCTTAAAATAATTTTTCTCAAAACGATTTATTTCTCGTTAGGGTTAATTTTTTTAAAGGAACTTTTTGGACAAAACTACTAAACTTATGGTAATGTATTGGTATAATACACAAAAAACCTTAATTTGCTCCAATTAGTCGATTTAAGGCATCTTAAAATAATTTTTCTCAAAACGTTTTATTTCTCGTTAGGGTTAATTTTTTTAAAGGAACTTTTTGGACAAAACTACTAAACTTATGGTAATGTATTGGTATAATACACAAAAAACCTTAATTTGCTCCAATTAGTCGATTTAAGGCATCTTAAAATAATTTTTCTCAAAACTATTTATTTCTCGTTAGGGATAATTTTTTTAAAGGAACTTTTTGGACAAAACTACTAAACTTATTGTAGTGTATTGGTATAATACACAAAAAACCTTAATTTGCTCCAATTAGTCGATTTAAGGCATCTTAAAATAATTTTTCCCAAAACGATTTATTTCTCGTTAGGGTTAATTTTTTTAAAGGAACTTTTTGGACAAAACTACTAAACTTATGGTAATGTATTGGTATAATACACAAAAAACCTTAATTTGCTCCAATTAGTCGATTTAAGGCATCTTAAAATAATTTTTCTCAAAACGATTTATTTCTCGTTAGGGTTAATTTTTTTAAAGGAACTTTTTGGACAAAACTACTAAACTTATGGTAATGTATTGGTATAATACACAAAAAACCTTAATTTGCTCCAATTAGTCGATTTAAGGCATCTTAAAATAATTTTTCTCAAAACGATTTATTTCTCGTTAGGGTTAATTTTTTTAAAGGAACTTTTTGGACAAAACTACTAAACTTATGGTAATGTATTGGTAAAATACACAAAAAACCTTAATTTGCTCCAATTAGTCGATTTAAGGCATCTTAAAATAATTTTTCTCAAAACGATTTATTTCTCGTTAGGGTTAATTTTTTTAAAGGAACTTTTTGGACAAAACTACTAAACTTATGGTAATGTATTGGTATAATACACAAAAAACCTTAATTTGCTCCAATTAGTCGATTTAAGGCATCTTAAAATAATTTTTCTCAAAACGATTTATTTCTCGTTAGGGTTAATTTTTTTAAAGGAACTTTTTGGACAAAACTACTAAACTTATTGTACTGTAATGGTATAATACGAAAAAAACCTTAATTTCCTCCAATTAGTCGATTTAAGCATCTTAAAATAATTTTTCTCAAAACTATTTATTTCTCGTTAGGGATAATTTTTTTAAAGGAACTTTTTGGACAAAACTACTAAACTTATTGTAGTGTATTGGTATAATACACAAAAAACCTTAATTTGCTCCAATTAGTCGATTTAAGGCATCTTAAAATAATTTTTCCCAAAACGATTTATTTCTCGTTAGGGTTAATTTTTTTAAAGGAACTTTTTGGACAAAACTACTAAACTTATGGTAATGTATTGGTATAATACACAAAAAACCTTAATTTGCTCCAATTAGTCGATTTAAGGCATCTTAAAATAATTTTTCTCAAAACGATTTATTTCTCGTTAGGGTTAATTTTTTTAAAGGAACTTTTTGGACAAAACTACTAAACTTATGGTAATGTATTGGTATAATACACAAAAAACCTTAATTTGCTCCAATTAGTCGATTTAAGGCATCTTAAAATAATTTTTCTCAAAACGATTTATTTCTCGTTAGGGTTAATTTTTTTAAAGGAACTTTTTGGACAAAACTACTAAACTTATGGTAATGTATTGGTAAAATACACAAAAAACCTTAATTTGCTCCAATTAGTCGATTTAAGGCATCTTAAAATAATTTTTCTCAAAACGATTTATTTCTCGTTAGGGTTAATTTTTTTAAAGGAACTTTTTGGACAAAACTACTAAACTTATGGTAATGTATTGGTATAATACACAAAAAACCTTAATTTGCTCCAATTAGTCGATTTAAGGCATCTTAAAATAATTTTTCTCAAAACGATTTATTTCTCGTTAGGGTTAATTTTTTTAAAGGAACTTTTTGGACAAAACTACTAAACTTATGGTAATGTATTGGTAAAATACACAAAAAACCTTAATTTGCTCCAATTAGTCGATTTAAGGCATCTTAAAATAATTTTTCTCAAAACGATTTATTTCTCGTTAGGGTTAATTTTTTTAAAGGAACTTTTTGGACAAAACTACTAAACTTATGGTAATGTATTGGTATAATACACAAAAAACCTTAATTTGCTCCAATTAGTCGATTTAAGGCATCTTAAAATAATTTTTCTCAAAACGATTTATTTCTCGTTAGGGTTAATTTTTTTAAAGGAACTTTTTGGACAAAACTACTAAACTTATGGTAATGTATTGGTAAAATACACAAAAAACCTTAATTTGCTCCAATTAGTCGATTTAAGGCATCTTAAAATAATTTTTCTCAAAACGATTTATTTCTCGTTAGGGTTAATTTTTTTAAACGAACTTTTTGGACAAAACTAGTAAACTTATTGCGCTGTCTTGAGTTTATACAAAAAAATCACACATTTTATTCATTTAGTTGCTTTTATTACCGTAGAGACCTTCAACCCTCTTTCTCACTAAGGTATTTCGTCGGCTCGGCTATTGGCTCAATCTTTTCTCCAGGCACATAGCTCTCATCTCTCTGGACGTTAGTAAGACAAGGCTCCGCGATAAAATCTTCCATACTATCATTGCCGGCATCAATGACTAGTATCCGATCTTCCAGTCGTCATTTGACAGTGGACTGGGCATTCTTCCACATCATCATTGTTGTTATGCGCCAGGATCTTTTTCTAAGATAAAAGATGCCAAAACTTTTCTCGTTAAAAATCGTATTTACCGTCACAGACTCACTAGGCGTATGATCTTAGCGACACAGTGTTTGCGGTATATCCTTCAGCGGTTGTGTCACAAATCAAAAAATGTAAATTTTCCTCGAAAATTATTCTAAGTCCACTCGTATAATGGAAATATATCGCTAACTTCTTTCACTAGCGATATTTTTTAACGGTTCCCACAGGAGAATTGTCCAGAATGGTCTCCTGAATATTTCTTATACCAAAACTTTTCTCGTTAAAAATCGTATTTACCGTCACAGACTCACTAGGCGTATGATCTTAGCGCCACAGTGTTTGCGGTATATCCTTCAGCGGTTGTGTCACAAATCAAAAAATGTAAATTTTCCTCGAAAATTATTCGAATGGAAATATATCGCTAACTTCTTTCACTAGCAATATTTTTTAACGGTTCCCACAGGAGAATTGTCCAGAATGGTCTCCTGAATATTTCTTATACAGGACTTTTTGGTAGTGGAACGTCCGTTTCCGAGTTATGGGACAAAAATGTTTTCTCGTTGAAATTTTTCTAAGTCCACTCGACTGTCTTTCACTAGCGTCGGAAAATGAAAATTCTTGCGTGGAGCGGTTAGGCACTAAAGTGGACTGGGCATTCTCCTACATCATCTTAGCGCCATAGCGTTTGCGGTATATCTTTCAGCGGTTTTGAGGTATCCAATTATCCCAAAACTATATTTTTGGCGGCCCGAAGGCCTGCGAACAGACTAAAGAAGGAAAATGAAAATTCTTGCGTGGAGCGGTTAGGCACTAAAGTGGACTGGGCATTCTCCTACATCATCTTAGCGCCATAGCGTTTGCGGTATATCTTTCAGCGGTTTTGAGGTATCCAATTATCCCAAAACTATATTTTTGGCGGCCCGAAGGCCTGCGAACAGACTAAAGAACGAAATTATTTGCGTTCCTAAGATAAAATATTCTTTTTATCGGAAGAATATCACTCCTGCCGTCTTAACATTTCCTCCAATTATAATTTTTTTCAAAATGATTTATTTCTCGCTAGGGTTAACTTTTTAAAAGGAACTTTTTGGACAAAACTACTAAACTTATTGTAGTGTATTGGTAAAATACACAAAAAACCTTAATTTGCTCCAATTAGTCGATTTAAGGCATCTTAAAATAATTTTTCTCAAAACGATTTATTTCTCGTTAGGGTTAATTTTTTTAAAGGAACTTTTTGGACAAAACTACTAAACTTATGGTAATGTATTGGTAAAATACACAAAAAACCTTAATTTGCTCCAATTAGTCGATTTAAGGCATCTTAAAATAATTTTTCTCAAAACGATTTATTTCTCGTTAGGGTTAATTTTTTTAAAGGAACTTTTAGGACAAAACTACTAAACTTATTGTACTGTAATGGTATAATAAGAAAAAAACCTTAATTTCCTCCAATTAGTCGATTTAAGCATCTTAAAATAATTTTTTTCAAAATGATTTATTTCTCGTTAGGGTTAATTTTTTTAAACGAACTTTTTGGACAAAACTAGTAAACTTATTGCGCTGTCTTGAGTTTATACAAAAAAATCACACATTTTATTCATTTAGTTGCTTTTATTACCGTAGAGACCTTCAATCCTCTTTCTCACTAAGGTATTTCGTCGGCTCGGCTATTGGCTCAATCTTTTCTCCAGGCACATAGCTCTCATCTCTCTGGACGTTAGTAAGACAAGGCTCCGCGATAAAATCTTCCATACTATCATTGCCGGCATCAATGACTAGTGTCCGATCTTCCAGTCGTCATTTGACAGTGGACTGGGCATTCTTCCACATCATCATTGTTGTTATGCGCCAGGATCTTTTTCTAAGATAAAAGATGCCAAAACTTTTCTCGTTAAAAATCGTATGTACCGTCACAGACTCACTAGGCGTATGATCATAGCGCCACAGTGTTTGCGGTATATCCTTCAGCGGTTGTGTCACAAATCAAAAAATGTAAATTTTCCTCGAAAATTATTCTAAGTCCACTCGTATAATGGAAATATATCGCTAACTTCTTTCACTAGCAATATTTTTTAACGGTTCCCACAGGAGAATTGTCCAGAATGGTGTCCTGAATATTTCTTATACAGGACTTTTTGGTAGTGGAACGTCCGGTTCCGAGTTATGGGACAAAAATGTTTTCTCGTTGAAATTTTTCTAAGTCCACTCGACTGTCTTTCACTAGCGTCGGAAAATGAAAATTCTTGCGTGGAGCGGTTAGGCACTAAAGTGGACTGGGCATTCTCCTACATCATCTTAGCGCCATAGCGTTTGCGGTATATCTTTCAGCGGTTTTGAGGTATCCAATTATCCCAAAACTATATTTTTGGCGGCCCGAAGGCCTGCGAACAGACTAAAGAACGAAATTATTTGCGTTCCTAAGATAAAATATTGTTTTTATCGGAAGAATATCACTCCTGCCGTCTTAACATTTCCTCCAATTATAATTTTTTTCAAAATGATTTATTTCTCGCTAGGGTTAACTTTTTAAAAGGAACTTTTTGGACAAAACTACTAAACTTATGGTAATGTATTGGTATAATACACAAAAAACCTTAATTTGCTCCAATTAGTCGATTTAAGGCATCTTAAAATAATTTTTCTCAAAACGATTTATTTCTCGTTAGGGTTAATTTTTTTAAAGGAACTTTTTGGACAAAACTACTAAACTTATGGTAGTGTATTGGTATAATACACAAAAAACCTTAATTTGCTCCAATTAGTCGATTTAAGGCATCTTAAAATAATTTTTCCCAAAACGATTTATTTCTCGTTAGGGTTAATTTTTTTAAAGGAACTTTTTGGACAAAACTACTAAACTTATGGTAATGTATTGGTATAATACACAAAAAACCTTAATTTGCTCCAATTAGTCGATTTAAGGCATCTTAAAATAATTTTTCTCAAAACGATTTATTTCTCGTTAGGGTTAATTTTTTTAAAGGAACTTTTTGGACAAAACTACTAAACTTATGGTAGTGTATTGGTATAATACACAAAAAACCTTAATTTGCTCCAATTAGTCGATTTAAGGCATCTTAAAATAATTTTTCTCAAAACGATTTATTTCTCGTTAGGGTTAATTCTTTTAAAGGAACTTTTTTGACAAAACTACTAAACTTATGGTAGTGTATTGGTATAATACACAAAAAACCTTAATTTGCTCCAATTAGTCGATTTAAGCATCTTAAAATAATTTTTTTCAAAATGATTTATTTCTCGTTAGGGTTAATTTTTTTAAACGAACTTTTTGGACAAAACTAGTAAACTTATTGCGCTGTCTTGAGTTTATACAAAAAAATCACACATTTTATTCATTTAGTTGCTTTTATTACCGTAGAGACCTTCAATCCTCTTTCTCACTAAGGTATTTCGTCGGCTCGGCTATTGGCTCAATCTTTTCTCCAGGCACATAGCTCTCATCTCTCTGGACGTTAGTAAGACAAGGCTCCGCGATAAAATCTTCCATACTATCATTGCCGGCATCAATGACTAGTATCCGATCTTCCAGTCGTCATTTGATCGTCATTTGACAGTGGACTGGGCATTCTTCCACATCATCATTGTTGTTATGCGCCAGGATCTTTTTCTAAGATAAAAGATGCCAAAACTTTTCTCGTTAAAAATCGTATGTACCGTCACAGACTCACTAGGCGTATGATCTTAGCGCCACAGTGTTTGCGGTATATCCTTCAGCGGTTGTGTCACAAATCAAAAAATGTAAATTTTCCTCGAAAATTATTCTAAGTCCACTCGTATAATGGAAATATATCGCTAACTTCTTTCACTAGCAATATTTTTTAACGGTTCCCACAGGAGAATTGTCCAGAATGGTCTCCTGAATATTTCTTATACAGGACTTTTTGGTAGTGGAACGTCCGGTTCCGAGTTATGGGACAAAAATGTTTTCTCGTTGAAATTTTTCTAAGTCCACTCGACTGTCTTTCACTAGCGTCGGAAAATGAAAATTCTTGCGTGGAGCTGTTAGGCACTAAAGTGGACTGGGAATTCTCCTACATCATCTTAGCGCCATAGCGTTTGCGGTATATCTTTCAGCGGTTTTGAGGTATCCAATTATCCCAAAACTATATTTTTGGCGACCCGAAGGCCTGCGAACAGACTAAAGAACGAAATTATTTGCGTTCCTTAGATAAAATATTGTTTTTATCGGAAGAATATCACTCCTGCCGTCTTAACATTTCCTCCAATTATAATTTTTTTCAAAATGATTTATTTCTCGCTAGGGTTAACTTTTTAAAAGGAACTTTTTGGACAAAACTACTAAACTTATGGTAGTGTATTGGTATAATACACAAAAAACCTTAATTTGCTCCAATTAGTCGATTTAAGGCATCTTAAAATAATTTTTCTCAAAACGATTTATTTCTCGTTAGGGTTAATTTTTTTAAAGGAACTTTTTGGACAAAACTACTAAACTTATGGTAATGTATTGGTAAAATACACAAAAAACCTTAATTTGCTCCAATTAGTCGATTTAAGGCATCTTAAAATAATTTTTCTCAAAACGATTTATTTCTCGTTAGGGTTAATTTTTTTAAAGGAACTTTTTGGACAAAACTACTAAACTTATGGTAATGTATTGGTAAAATACACAAAAAACCTTAATTTGCTCCAATTAGTCGATTTAAGGCATCTTAAAATAATTTTTCTCAAAACGATTTATTTCTCGTTAGGGTTAATTTTTTTAAAGGAACTTTTTGGACAAAACTACTAAACTTATGGTAATGTATTGGTATAATACACAAAAAACCTTAATTTGCTCCAATTAGTCGATTTAAGGCATCTTAAAATAATTTTTCTCAAAACGATTTATTTCTCGTTAGGGTTAATTTTTTTAAAGGAACTTTTTGGACAAAACTACTAAACTTATTGTACTGTAATGGTGTAATACGAAAAAAACCTTAATTTCCTCCAATTAGTCGATTTAAGCATCTTAAAATAATTTTTTTCAAAATGATTTATTTCTCGTTAGGGTTAATTTTTTTAAACGAACTTTTTGGACAAAACTAGTAAACTTATTGCGCTGTCTTGAGTTTATACAAAAAAATCACACATTTTATTCATTTA
This sequence comes from Polydrusus pterygomalis, assembly GCA_963969555.1. NCBI lineage: Eukaryota > Metazoa > Arthropoda > Insecta > Coleoptera > Curculionidae > Polydrusus > Polydrusus pterygomalis. The sequence goes on along the minus strand of OZ018381.1, from coordinate 1,738,280 downwards.
GTTGCTTTTATTACCGTAGAGACCTTCAACCCTCTTTCTCACTAAGGTATTTCGTCGGCTCGGCTATTGGCTCAATCTTTTCTCCAGGCACATAGCTCTCATCTTTCTGGACGTTAGTAAGACAAGGCTCCGCAATAAAATCTTCCATACTATCATTGCCGGCATCAATGACTAGTATCCGATCTTCCAGTCGTCATTTGACAGTGGACTGGGCATTCTTCCACATCATCATTGTTGTTATGCGCCAGGATCTTTTTCTAAGATAAAAGATGCCAAAACTTTTCTCGTTAAAAATCGTATGTACCGTCACAGACTCACTAGGCGTATGATCTTAGCGCCACAGTGTTTGCGGTATATCCTTCAGCGGTTGTGTCACAAATCAAAAAATGTAAATTTTCCTCGAAAATTATTCTAAGTTCACTCGTATAATGGAAATATATCGCTAACTTCTTTCACTAGCAATATTTTTTAACGGTTCCCACAGTAGAATTTTCCAGAATGGTCTCCTGAATATTTCTTATACAGGACTTTTTGGTAGTGGAACGTCCGGTTCCGAGTTATGGGACAAAAATGTTTTCTCGTTAAAATTTTTCTAAGTCCACTCGACTGTCTTTCACTAGCGTCGGAAAATGAAAATTCTTGCGTGGAGCGGTTAGGCACTAAAGTGGACTGGGCATTCTCCTACATCATCTTAGCGCCATAGCGTTTGCGGTATATCTTTCAGCGGTTTTCAGGTATCCAATTATCCCAAAACTATATTTTTGGCGGCCCGAAGACCTGCGAACAGACTAAAGAACGAAATTATTTGCGTTCCTAAGATAAAATATTGTTTTTATCGGAAGAATATCACTCCTGCCGTCTTAACGTTTCCTCCAATTATAATTTTTTTCAAAATGATTTATTTCTCGCTAGGGTTAACTTTTTAAAAGGAACTTTTTGGACAAAACTACTAAACTTATTGTAGTGTATTGGTATAATACACAAAAAACCTTAATTTGCTCCAATTAGTCGATTTAAGGCATCTTAAAATAATTTTTCCCAAAACGATTTATTTCTCGTTAGGGTTAATTTTTTTAAAGGAACTTTTTGGACAAAACTACTAAACTTATGGTAATGTATTGGTATAATACACAAAAAACCTTAATTTGCTCCAATTAGTCGATTTAAGGCATCTTAAAATAATTTTTCTCAAAACGATTTATTTCTCGTTAGGGTTAATTTTTTTAAAGGAACTTTTTGGACAAAACTACTAAACTTATGGTAATGTATTGGTAAAATACACAAAAAACCTTAATTTGCTCCAATTAGTCGATTTAAGGCATCTTAAAATAATTTTTCTCAAAGCGATTTATTTCTCGTTAGGGTTAATTTTTTTAAAGGAACTTTTTGGACAAAACTACTAAACTTATGGTAATGTATTGGTAAAATACACAAAAAACCTTAATTTGCTCCAATTAGTCGATTTAAGGCATCTTAAAATAATTTTTCTCAAAACGATTTATTTCTCGTTAGGGTTAATTTTTTTAAAGGAACTTTTTGGACAAAACTACTAAACTTATGGTAATGTATTGGTATAATACACAAAAAACCTTAATTTGCTCCAATTAGTCGATTTAAGCATCTTAAAATAATTTTTTTCTAAATGATTTATTTCTCGTTTGGGTTAATTTTTTTAAACGAACTTTTTGGACAAAACTAGTAAACCTATTGGGCTGTCTTGAGGTTATACAAAAGAATAACAAATTTCATTCATTTAGTTGCTTTAAAGGGACATAAAATAACTTTTTCTTAATTATTTATTTACCAGCTAGGCTTATGTTTTTTAAATGAACTTTTAGGACAAAACTACTAAACTTATTGTACTGTAATTGTATAATACGAAAAAAACCTTAATTTCCTCCAATTAGTCGATTTAAGCATCTTAAAATAATTTTTTTCAAAATGATTTATTTTTCGTTAGGGTTAATTTTTTTAAACGAACTTTTTGGACAAAACTAGTAAACGTATTGCGCTGTCTTGAGTTTATACAAAAAAATCACACATTTTATTCATTTAGTTGCTTTTATTACCGTAGAGACCTTCAACCCTCTTTCTCACTAAGGTATTTGGTCGGCTCGGCTATTGGCTCAATCTTTTCTCCAGGCACATAGCTCTCATCTCTCTGGACTTTAGTAAGACAAGGCTCCGCGATAAAATCTTCCATACTATCATTGCCGGCATCAATAACTAGTATCCGATCTTCCAGTCGTCATTTGACAGTGGACTGGGCATTCTTCCATATCATCATTGTTGTTATGCGCCAGGATCTTTTTCTAAGATAAAAGATGCCAAAACTTTTCTCGTTAAAAATCGTATGTACCGTCACAGACTCACTAGGCGTATGATCTTAGCGCCACAGTGTTTGCGGTATATCCTTCAGCGGTTGTGTCACAAATCAAAAAATGTAAATTTTCCTCGAAAATTATTCCAAGTCCACTCGTATAATGGAAATATATCGCTAACTTCTTTCACTAGCAATATTTTTTAACGGTTCCCACAGGAGAATTGTCCAGAATGGTCTCCTGAATATTTCTTAGACAGGACTTTTTGGTAGTGGAACGTCCGGTTCCGAGTTATGGGACAAAAATGTTTTCTCGTTGAAATTTTTCTAAGTCCACTCGACTGTCTTTCACTAGCGTCGGAAAATGAAAATTCTTGCGTGGAGCGGTTAGGCACTAAAGTGGACTGGGCATTCTCCTACATCATCTCAGCGCCATAGCGTTTGCGGTATATCTTTCAGCGGTTTTGAGGTATCCAATTATCCCAAAACTATATTTTTGGCGGCCCGAAGGCCTGCGAACAGACTAAAGAACGAAATTATTTGCGTTCCTAAGATAAAATATTGTTTTTATAGGAAGAATATCACTCCTGCCGTCTTAAAATTTCCTCCAATTATAATTTTTTTCAAAATGATTTATTTCTCGCTAGGGTTAACTTTTTAAAAGGAACTTTTTGGACAAAACTACTAAACTTATTGTAGTGTATTGGTATAATACACAAAAAACCTTAATTTGCTCCAATTAGTCGATTTAAGGCATCTTAAAATAATTTTTCTCAAAACGGTTTATTTCTCGTTAGGGTTAATTTTTTTAAAGGAACTTTTTGGACAAAACTACTAAACTTATGGTAATGTATTGGTAAAATACACAAAAAACCTTAATTTGCTCCAATTAGTCGATTTAAGGCATCTTAAAATAATTTTTCTCAAAACGATTTATTTCTCGTTAGGGTTAATTTTTTTAAAGGAACTTTTTGGACAAAACTACTAAACTTATTGTAATGTATTGGTATAATACACAAAAAACCTTAATTTGCTCCAATTAGTCGATTTAAGCATCTTAAAATAATTTTTTTCGAAATGATTTATTTCTCGTTTGGGTTAATTTTTTTTAACGAACTTTTTGGACAAAACTAGTAAACCTATTGGGCTTTCTTGAGATTATACAAAAAAATCACAAATTTTATTCATTTAGTTGCTTTAAAGGGACATAAAATAACTTTTTCTTAATTATTTATTTACTAGCTAGGCTTATGTTTTTTAAATGAACTTTTAGGACAAAACTACTAAACTTATTGTACTGTAATGGTATAATACGAAAAAAACCTTAATTTCCTCCAATTAGTCGATTTAAGCATCTTAAAATAATTTTTTTTCAAAATGATTTATTTCTCGTTAGGGTTAATTTTTTTAAACGAACTTTTTGGACAAAACTAGTAAACTTATTGCGCTGTCTTGAGTTTATACAAAAAAATCACACATTTTATTCATTTAGTTGCTTTTATTACCGTAGAGACCTTCAACCCTCTTTCTCACTAAGGTATTTCGTCGGCTCGGCTATTGGCTCAATCTTTTCTCCTGGCACATAGCTCTCATCTCTCTGGACGTTAGTAAGACAAGGCTCCGCGATAAAATCTTCCATACTATCATTGCCGGCATCAATGACTAGTATCCGATCTTCCAGTCGTCATTTGACAGTGGACTGGGCATTCTTCCACATCATCATTGTTGTTATGCGCCAGGATCTTTTTCTAAGATAAAAGATGCCAAAACTTTTCTCGTTAAAAATCGTATGTATCGTCACAGACTCACTAGGCGTATGATCTTAGCGCCACAGTGTTTACGGTATATCCTTCAGCGGTTGTGTCACAAATCAAAAAATGTAAATTTTCCTCGAAAATTATTCCAAGTCCACTCGTATAATGGAAATATATCGCTAACTTCTTTCACTAGCAATATTTTTTAACGGTTCCCACAGGAGAATTGTCCAGAATGGTCTCCTGAATATTTCTTATACAGGACTTTTTGGTAGTGGAACGTCCGGTTCCGAGTTATGGGACAAAAATGTTTTCTCGTTGAAATTTTTCTAAGTCCACTCGACTGTCTTTCACTAGCGTCGGAAAATGAAAATTCTTGCGTGGAGCGGTTAGGCACTAAAGTGGACTGGGCATTCTCCTACATCATCTCAGCGCCATAGCGTTTGCGGTATATCTTTCAGCGGTTTTGAGGTATCCAATTATCCCAAAACTATATTTTTGGCGGCCCGAAGGCCTGCGAACAGACTAAAGAACGAAATTATTTGCGTTCCTAAGATAAAATATTGTTTTTATAGGAAGAATATCACTCCTGCCGTCTTAAAATTTCCTCCAATTATAATTTTTTTCAAAATGATTTATTTCTCGCTAGGGTTAACTTTTTAAAAGGAACTTTTTGGACAAAACTACTAAACTTATTGTAGTGTATTGGTATAATACACAAAAAACCTTAATTTGCTCCAATTAGTCGATTTAAGGCATCTTAAAATAATTTTTCTCAAAACGGTTTATTTCTCGTTAGGGTTAATTTTTTTAAAGGAACTTTTTGGACAAAACTACTAAACTTATGGTAATGTATTGGTAAAATACACAAAAAACCTTAATTTGCTCCAATTAGTCGATTTAAGGCATCTTAAAATAATTTTTCTCAAAACGATTTATTTCTCGTTAGGGTTAATTTTTTTAAAGGAACTTTTTGGACAAAACTACTAAACTTATTGTAATGTATTGGTATAATACACAAAAAACCTTAATTTGCTCCAATTAGTCGATTTAAGCATCTTAAAATAATTTTTTTCGAAATGATTTATTTCTCGTTTGGGTTAATTTTTTTTAACGAACTTTTTGGACAAAACTAGTAAACCTATTGGGCTTTCTTGAGATTATACAAAAAAATCACAAATTTTATTCATTTAGTTGCTTTAAAGGGACATAAAATAACTTTTTCTTAATTATTTATTTACTAGCTAGGCTTATGTTTTTTAAATGAACTTTTAGGACAAAACTACTAAACTTATTGTACTGTAATGGTATAATACGAAAAAAACCTTAATTTCCTCCAATTAGTCGATTTAAGCATCTTAAAATAATTTTTTTTCAAAATGATTTATTTCTCGTTAGGGTTAATTTTTTTAAACGAACTTTTTGGACAAAACTAGTAAACTTATTGCGCTGTCTTGAGTTTATACAAAAAAATCACACATTTTATTCATTTAGTTGCTTTTATTACCGTAGAGACCTTCAACCCTCTTTCTCACTAAGGTATTTCGTCGGCTCGGCTATTGGCTCAATCTTTTCTCCTGGCACATAGCTCTCATCTCTCTGGACGTTAGTAAGACAAGGCTCCGCGATAAAATCTTCCATACTATCATTGCCGGCATCAATGACTAGTATCCGATCTTCCAGTCGTCATTTGACAGTGGACTGGGCATTCTTCCACATCATCATTGTTGTTATGCGCCAGGATCTTTTTCTAAGATAAAAGATGCCAAAACTTTTCTCGTTAAAAATCGTATGTATCGTCACAGACTCACTAGGCGTATGATCTTAGCGCCACAGTGTTTACGGTATATCCTTCAGCGGTTGTGTCACAAATCAAAAAATGTAAATTTTCCTCGAAAATTATTCCAAGTCCACTCGTATAATGGAAATATATCGCTAACTTCTTTCACTAGCAATATTTTTTAACGGTTCCCACAGGAGAATTGTCCAGAATGGTCTCCTGAATATTTCTTATACAGGACTTTTTGGTAGTGGAACGTCCGGTTCCGAGTTATGGGACAAAAATGTTTTCTCGTTGAAATTTTTCTAAGTCCACTCGACTGTCTTTCACTAGCGTCGGAAAATGAAAATTCTTGCGTGGAGCGGTTAGGCACTAAAGTGGACTGGGCATTCTCCTACATCATCTCAGCGCCATAGCGTTTGCGGTATATCTTTCAGCGGTTTTGAGGTATCCAATTATCCCAAAACTATATTTTTGGCGGCCCGAAGGCCTGCGAACAGACTAAAGAACGAAATTATTTGCGTTCCTAAGATAAAATATTGTTTTTATAGGAAGAATATCACTCCTGCCGTCTTAAAATTTCCTCCAATTATAATTTTTTTCAAAATGATTTATTTCTCGCTAGGGTTAACTTTTTAAAAGGAACTTTTTGGACAAAACTACTAAACTTATTGTAGTGTATTGGTATAATACACAAAAAACCTTAATTTGCTCCAATTAGTCGATTTAAGGCATCTTAAAATAATTTTTCTCAAAACGGTTTATTTCTCGTTAGGGTTAATTTTTTTAAAGGAACTTTTTGGACAAAACTACTAAACTTATGGTAATGTATTGGTAAAATACACAAAAAACCTTAATTTGCTCCAATTAGTCGATTTAAGGCATCTTAAAATAATTTTTCTCAAAACGATTTATTTCTCGTTAGGGTTAATTTTTTTAAAGGAACTTTTTGGACAAAACTACTAAACTTATTGTAATGTATTGGTATAATACACAAAAAACCTTAATTTGCTCCAATTAGTCGATTTAAGCATCTTAAAATAATTTTTTTCGAAATGATTTATTTCTCGTTTGGGTTAATTTTTTTTAACGAACTTTTTGGACAAAACTAGTAAACCTATTGGGCTTTCTTGAGATTATACAAAAAAATCACAAATTTTATTCATTTAGTTGCTTTAAAGGGACATAAAATAACTTTTTCTTAATTATTTATTTACTAGCTAGGCTTATGTTTTTTAAATGAACTTTTAGGACAAAACTACTAAACTTATTGTACTGTAATGGTATAATACGAAAAAAACCTTAATTTCCTCCAATTAGTCGATTTAAGCATCTTAAAATAATTTTTTTTCAAAATGATTTATTTCTCGTTAGGGTTAATTTTTTTAAACGAACTTTTTGGACAAAACTAGTAAACTTATTGCGCTGTCTTGAGTTTATACAAAAAAATCACACATTTTATTCATTTAGTTGCTTTTATTACCGTAGAGACCTTCAACCCTCTTTCTCACTAAGGTATTTCGTCGGCTCGGCTATTGGCTCAATCTTTTCTCCTGGCACATAGCTCTCATCTCTCTGGACGTTAGTAAGACAAGGCTCCGCGATAAAATCTTCCATACTATCATTGCCGGCATCAATGACTAGTATCCGATCTTCCAGTCGTCATTTGACAGTGGACTGGGCATTCTTCCACATCATCATTGTTGTTATGCGCCAGGATCTTTTTCTAAGATAAAAGATGCCAAAACTTTTCTCGTTAAAAATCGTATGTATCGTCACAGACTCACTAGGCGTATGATCTTAGCGCCACAGTGTTTACGGTATATTCTTCAGCGGTTGTGTCACAAATCAAAAAATGTAAATTTTCCTCGAAAATTATTCCAAGTCCACTCGTATAATGGAAATATATCGCTAACTTCTTTCACTAGCAATATTTTTTAACGGTTCCCACAGGAGAATTGTCCAGAATGGTCTCCTGAATATTTCTTATACAGGACTTTTTGGTAGTGGAACGTCCGGTTCCGAGTTATGGGACAAAAATGTTTTCTCGTTGAAATTTTTCTAAGTCCACTCGACTGTCTTTCACTAGCGTCGGAAAATGAAAATTCTTGCGTGGAGCGGTTAGGCACTAAAGTGGACTGGGCATTCTCCTACATCATCTTAGCGCCATAGCGTTTGCGGTAGATCTTTCAGCGGTTTTGAGGTATCCAATTATCCCAAAACTATATTTTTGGCGGCCCGAAGGCCTGCGAACAGACTAAAGAACGAAATTATTTGCGTTCCTAAGATAAAATATTGTTTTTATCGGAAGAATATCACTCCTGCCGTCTTAACATTTCCTCCAATTATAATTTTTTTTCAAAATGATTTATTTCTCGCTAGGGTTAACTTTTTAAAAGGAACTTTTTGGACAAAACAACAACACTTATTGTAGTGTATTGGTATAATACACAAGAAACCTTAATTTGCTCCAATTAGTCGATTTAAGGCATCTTAAAATAATTTTTCCCAAAACGATTTATTTCTCGTTAGGGTTAATTTTTTTAAAGGAACTTTTTGGACAAAACTACTAAACTTATGGTAATGTATTGGTATAATACACAAAAAACCTTAATTTGCTCCAATTAGTCGATTTAAGGCATCTTAAAATAATTTTTCTCAAAACGATTTATTTCTCGTTAGGGTTAATTTTTTTAAAGGAACTTTTTGGACAAAACTACTAAACTTATGGTAATATATTGGTAAAATACACAAAAAACCTTAATTTGCTCCAATTAGTCGATTTAAGGCATCTTAAAATAATTTTTCTCAAAACGATTTATTTCTCGTTAGGGTTAATTTTTTTAAAGGAACTTTTTGGACAAAACTACTAAACTTATGGTAATGTATTGGTATAATACACAAAAAACCTTAATTTGCTCCAATTAGTCGATTTAAGGCATCTTAAAATAATTTTTCTAAAAACGATTTATTTCTCGTTAGGGTTAATTTTTTTAAAGGAACTTTTTGGACAAAACTACTAAACTTATTGTACTGTAATGGTATAATACGAAAAAAACCTTAATTTCCTCCAATTAGTCGATTTAAGGCATCTTAAAATAATTTTTCTCAAAACGATTTATTTCTCGTTAGGGTTAATTTTTTTAAAGGAACTTTTTGGACAAAACTACTAAACTTATGGTAATGTATTGGTATAATACACAAAAAACCTTAATTTGCTCCAATTAGTCGATTTAAGCATCTTAAAATAATTTTTTTCTAAATGATTTATTTCTCGTTTGGGTTAATTTTTTTAAACGAACTTTTTGGACAAAACTAGTAAACCTATTGGGCTGTCTTGAGGTTATACAAAAGAATAACAAATTTCATTCATTTAGTTGCTTTAAAGGGACATAAAATAACTTTTTCTTAATTATTTATTTACCAGCTAGGCTTATGTTTTTTAAATGAACTTTTAGGACAAAACTACTAAACTTATTGTACTGTAATTGTATAATACGAAAAAAACCTTAATTTCCTCCAATTAGTCGATTTAAGCATCTTAAAATAATTTTTTTCAAAATGATTTATTTTTCGTTAGGGTTAATTTTTTTAAACGAACTTTTTGGACAAAACTAGTAAACGTATTGCGCTGTCTTGAGTTTATACAAAAAAATCACACATTTTATTCATTTAGTTGCTTTTATTACCGTAGAGACCTTCAACCCTCTTTCTCACTAAGGTATTTGGTCGGCTCGGCTATTGGCTCAATCTTTTCTCCAGGCACATAGCTCTCATCTCTCTGGACTTTAGTAAGACAAGGCTCCGCGATAAAATCTTCCATACTATCATAGACGGCATCAATAACTAGTATCCGATCTTCCAGTCGTCATTTGACAGTGGACTGGGCATTCTTCCATATCATCATTGTTGTTATGCGCCAGGATCTTTTTCTAAGATAAAAGATGCCAAAACTTTTCTCGTTAAAAATCGTATGTACCGTCACAGACTCACTAGGCGTATGATCTTAGCGCCACAGTGTTTGCGGTATATCCTTCAGCGGTTGTGTCACAAATCAAAAAATGTAAATTTTCCTCGAAAATTATTCCAAGTCCACTCGTATAATGGAAATATATCGCTAACTTCTTTCACTAGCAATATTTTTTAACGGTTCCCACAGGAGAATTGTCCAGAATGGTCTCCTGAATATTTCTTAGACAGGACTTTTTGGTAGTGGAACGTCCGGTTCCGAGTTATGGGACAAAAATGTTTTCTCGTTGAAATTTTTCTAAGTCCACTCGACTGTCTTTCACTAGCGTCGGAAAATGAAAATTCTTGCGTGGAGCGGTTAGGCACTAAAGTGGACTGGGCATTCTCCTACATCATCTCAGCGCCATAGCGTTTGCGGTATATCTTTCAGCGGTTTTGAGGTATCCAATTATCCCAAAACTATATTTTTGGCGGCCCGAAGGCCTGCGAACAGACTAAAGAACGAAATTATTTGCGTTCCTAAGATAAAATATTGTTTTTATAGGAAGAATATCACTCCTGCCGTCTTAAAATTTCCTCCAATTATAATTTTTTTCAAAATGATTTATTTCTCGCTAGGGTTAACTTTTTAAAAGGAACTTTTTGGACAAAACTACTAAACTTATTGTAGTGTATTGGTATAATACACAAAAAACCTTAATTTGCTCCAATTAGTCGATTTAAGGCATCTTAAAATAATTTTTCTCAAAACGGTTTATTTCACGTTAGGGTTAATTTTTTTAAAGGAACTTTTTGGACAAAACTACTAAACTTATGGTAATGTATTGGTAAAATACACAAAAAACCTTAATTTGCTCCAATTAGTCGATTTAAGGCATCTTAAAATAATTTTTCTCAAAACGATTTATTTCTCGTTAGGGTTAATTTTTTTAAAGGAACTTTTTGGACAAAACTACTAAACTTATTGTAATGTATTGGTATAATACACAAAAAACCTTAATTTGCTCCAATTAGTCGATTTAAGCATCTTAAAATAATTTTTTTCGAAATGATTTATTTCTCGTTTGGGTTAATTTTTTTTAACGAACTTTTTGGACAAAACTAGTAAACCTATTGGGCTTTCTTGAGATTATACAAAAAAATCACAAATTTTATTCATTTAGTTGCTTTAAAGGGACATAAAATAACTTTTTCTTAATTATTTATTTACTAGCTAGGCTTATGTTTTTTAAATGAACTTTTAGGACAAAACTACTAAACTTATTGTACTGTAATGGTATAATACGAAAAAAACCTTAATTTCCTCCAATTAGTCGATTTAAGCATCTTAAAATAATTTTTCCCAAAACGATTTATTTCTCGTTAGGGTTAATTTTTTTAAAGGAACTTTTTGGACAAAACTACTAAACTTATGGTAATGTATTGGTATAATACACAAAAAACCTTAATTTGCTCCAATTAGTCGATTTAAGGCATCTTAAAATAATTTTTCTCAAAACGATTTATTTCCCGTTAGGGTTAATTTTTTTAAAGGAACTTTTTGGACAAAACTACTAAACTTATGGTAATGTATTGGTAAAATACACAAAAAACCTTAATTTGCTCCAATTAGTCGATTTAAGGCATCTTAAAATAATTTTTCTCAAAGCGATTTATTTCTCGTTAGGGTTAATTTTTTTAAAGGAACTTTTTGGACAAAACTACTAAACTTATGGTATTGTATTGGTAAAATACACAAAAAACCTTAATTTGCTCCAATTAGTCGATTTAAGGCATCTTAAAATAATTTTTCTCAAAACGATTTATTTCTCGTTAGGGTTAATTTTTTTAAAGGAACTTTTTGGACAAAACTACTAAACTTATGGTAATGTATTGGTATAATACACAAAAAACCTTAATTTGCTCCAATTAGTCGATTTAAGCATCTTAAAATAATTTTTTTCTAAATGATTTATTTCTCGTTAGGGTTAATTTTTTTAAACGAACTTTTTGGACAAAACTAGTAAACTTATTGCGCTGTCTTGAGTTTATACAAAAAAATCACACATTTTATTCATTTAGTTGCTTTTATTACCGTAGAGACCTTCAACCCTCTTTCTCACTAAGGTATTTCGTCGGCTCGGCTATTGGCTCAATCTTTTCTCCAGGCACATAGCTCTCATCTCTCTGGACGTTAGTAAGACAAGGCTCCGCGATAAAATCTTCCATACTATCATTGCCGGCATCAATGACTAGTATCCGATCTTCCAGTCGTCATTTGACAGTGGACTGGGCATTCTTCCACATCATCATTGTTGTTATGCGCCAGGATCTTTTTCTAAGATAAAAGATGCCAAAACTTTTCTCGTTAAAAATCGTATGTACCGTCACAGACTCACTAGGCGTATGATCTTAGCGCCACAGTATTTGCGGTATATCCTTCAGCGGTTGTGTCACAAATCAAAAAATGTAAATTTTCCTCGAAAATTATTCCAAGTCCACTCGTATAATGGAAATATATCGCTAACTTCTTTCACTAGCAATATTTTTTAACGGTTCCCACAGGAGAATTGTCCAGAATGGTCTCCTGAATATTTCTTATACAGGACTTTTTGGTAGTGGAACGTCCGGTTCCGAGTTATGGAACAAAAATGTTTTCTCGTTGAAATTTTTCTAAGTCCACTCGACTGTCTTTCACTAGCGTCGGAAAATGAAAATTCTTGCGTGGAGCTGTTAGGCACTAAAGTGGACTGGGCATTCTCCTACATCATCTTAGCGCCATAGCGTTTGCGGTATATCTTTCAGCGGTTTTGAGGTATCCAATTATCCCAAAACTATATTTTTGGCGACCCGAAGGCCTGCGAACAGACTAAAGAACGAAATTATTTGCGTTCCTTAGATAAAATATTGTTTTTATTGGAAGAATATCACTCCTGCCGTCTTAACATTTCCTCCAATTATAATTTTTTTCAAAATGATTTATTTCTCGCTAGGGTTAACTTTTTAAAAGGAACTTTTTGGACAAAACTACTAAACTTATGGTAATGTATTGGTATAATACACAAAAAACCTTAATTTGCTCCAATTAGTCGATTTAAGGCATCTTAAAATAATTTTTCTCAAAACGATTTATTTCTCGTTAGGGTTAATTTTTTTAAAGGAACTTTTTGGACAAAACTACTAAACTTATGGTAGTGTATTGGTATAATACACAAAAAACCTTAATTTGCTCCAATTAGTCGATTTAAGGCATCTTAAAATAATTTTTCCCAAAACGATTTATTTCTCGTTAGGGTTAATTTTTTTAAAGGAACTTTTTGGACAAAACTACTAAACTTATGGTAATGTATTGGTATAATACACAAAAAACCTTAATTTGCTCCAATTAGTCGATTTAAGGCATCTTAAAATAATTTTTCTCAAAACGATTTATTTCTCGTTAGGGTTAATTTTTTTAAAGGAACTTTTTGGACAAAACTACTAAACTTATGGTAATGTATTGATAAAATACACAAAAAACCTTAATTTGCTCCAATTAGTCGATTTAAGGCATCTTAAAATAATTTTTCTCAAAACGATTTATTTCTCGTTAGGGTTAATTTTTTTAAAGGAACTTTTTGGACAAAACTACTAAACTTATGGTAATGTATTGGTAAAATACACAAAAAACCTTAATTAGCTCCAATTAGTCGATTTAAGGCATCTTAAAATAATTTTTCTCAAAACGATTTATTTCTCGTTAGGGTTAATTTTTTTAAAGGAACTTTTTGGACAAAACTACTAAACTTATGGTAATGTATTGGTAAAATACACAAAAAACCTTAATTTGCTCCAATTAGTCGATTTAAGGCATCTTAAAATAATTTTTCTCAAAACGATTTATTTCTCGTTAGGGTTAATTTTTTTAAAGGAACTTTTTGGACAAAACTACTAAACTTATTGTACTGTAATGGTATAATACGAAAAAAACCTTAATTTCCTCCAATTAGTCGATTTAAGCATCTTAAAATAATTTTTTTCAAAATGATTTATTTCTCGTTAGGGTTAATTTTTTTAAACGAACTTTTTGGACAAAACTAGTAAACTTATTGCGCTGTCTTGAGTTTATACAAAAAAATCACACATTTTATTCATTTAGTTGCTTTTATTACCGTAGAGACCTTCAACCCTCTTTCTCACTAAGGTATTTCGTCGGCTCGGCTATTGGCTCAATCTTTTCTCCAGGCACATAGCTCTCATCTCTCTGGACGTTAGTAAGACAAGGCTCCGCGATAAAATCTTCCATACTATCATTGCCGGCATCAATGACTAGTATCCGATCTTCCAGTCGTCATTTGACAGTGGACTGGGCATTCTTCCACATCATCATTGTTGTTATGCGCCAGGATCTTTTTCTAAGATAAAAGATGCCAAAACTTTTCTCGTTAAAAATCGTATGTACCGTCACAGACTCACTAGGCGTATGATCTTAGCGCCACAGTGTTTGCGGTATATCCTTCAGCGGTTGTGTCACAAATCAAAAAATGTAAATTTTCCTCGAAAATTATTCTAAGTCCACTCGTATAATGGAAATATATCGCTAACTTCTTTCACTAGCAATATTTTTTAACGGTTCCCACAGGAGAATTGTCCAGAATGGTCTCCTGAATATTTCTTATACAGGACTTTTTGGTAGTGGAACGTCCGGTTCCGAGTTATGGGACAAAAATGTTTTCTCGTTGAAATTTTTCTAAGTCCACTCGACTGTCTTTCACTAGTGTCGGAAAATGAAAATTCTTGCGTGGAGCGGTTAGGCACTAAAGTGGACTGGGCATTCTCCTACATCATCTTAGCGCCATAGCGTTTGCGGTATATCTTTCAGCGGTTTTGAGGTATCCAATTATCCCAAAACTATATTTTTGGCGGCCCGAAGGCCTGCGAACAGACTAAAGAACGAAATTATTTGCGTTCCTAAGATAAAATATTGTTTTTATCGGAAGAATATCACTCCTGCCGTCTTAACATTTCCTCCAATTATAATTTTTTTCAAAATGATTTATTTCTCGCTAGGGTTAACTTTTTAAAAGGAACTTTTTGGACAAAACTACTAAACTTATTGTAGTGTATTGGTATAATACACAAGAAACCTTAATTTGCTCCAATTAGTCGATTTAAGGCATCTTAAAATAATTTTTCCCAAAACGATTTATTTCTCGTTAGGGTTAATTTTTTTAAAGGAACTTTTTGGACAAAACTACTAAACTTATGGTAATGTATTGGTATAATACACAAAAAACCTTAATTTGCTCCAATTAGTCGATTTAAGGCATCTTAAAATAATTTTTCTCAAAACGATTTATTTCTCGTTAGGGTTAATTTTTTTAAAGGAACTTTTTGGACAAAACTACTAAACTTATGGTAATGTATTGGTAAAATACACAAAAAACCTTAATTTGCTCCAATTAGTCGATTTAAGGCATCTTAAAATAATTTTTCTCAAAGCGATTTATTTCTCGTTAGGGTTAATTTTTTTAAAGGAACTTTTTGGACAAAACTACTAAACTTATGGTATTGTATTGGTAAAATACACAAAAAACCTTAATTTGCTCCAATTAGTCGATTTAAGGCATCTTAAAATAATTTTTCTCAAAACGATTTATTTCTCGTTAGGGTTAATTTTTTTAAAGGAACTTTTTGGACAAAACTACTAAACTTATGGTAATGTATTGGTATAATACACAAAAAACCTTAATTTGCTCCAATTAGTCGATTTAAGCATCTTAAAATAATTTTTTTCTAAATGATTTATTTCTCGTTAGGGTTAATTTTTTTAAACGAACTTTTTGGACAAAACTAGTAAACTTGTTGCGCTGTCTTGAGTTTATACAAAAAAATCACACATTTTATTCATTTAGTTGCTTTTATTACCGTAGAGACCTTCAACCCTCTTTCTCACTAAGGTATTTCGTCGGCTCGGCTATTGGCTCAATCTTTTCTCCAGGCACATAGCTCTCATCTCTCTGGACGTTAGTAAGACAAGGCTCCGCGATAAAATCTTCCATACTATCATTGCCGGCATCAATGACTAGTATCCGATCTTCCAGTCGTCATTTGACAGTGGACTGGGCATTCTTCCACATCATCATTGTTGTTATGCGCCAGGATCTTTTTCTAAGATAAAAGATGCCAAAACTTTTCTCGTTAAAAATCGTATGTACCGTCACAGACTCACTAGGCGTATGATCTTAGCGCCACAGTATTTGCGGTATATCCTTCAGCGGTTGTGTCACAAATCAAAAAATGTAAATTTTACCTCGAAAATTATTCCAAGTCCACTCGTATAATGGAAATATATCGCTAACTTCTTTCACTAGCAATATTTTTTAACGGTTCCCACAGGAGAATTGTCCAGAATGGTCTCCTGAATATTTCTTATACAGGACTTTTTGGTAGTGGAACGTCCGGTTCCGAGTTATGGGACAAAAATGTTTTCTCGTTGAAATTTTTCTAAGTCCACTCGACTGTCTTTCACTAGCGTCGGAAAATGAAAATTCTTGCGTGGAGCTGTTAGGCACTAAAGTGGACTGGGCATTCTCCTACATCATCTTAGCGCCATAGCGTTTGCGGTATATCTTTCAGCGGTTTTGAGGTATCCAATTATCCCAAAACTATATTTTTGGCGACCCGAAGGCCTGCGAACAGACTAAAGAACGAAATTATTTGCGTTCCTTAGATAAAATATTGTTTTTATTGGAAGAATATCACTCCTGCCGTCTTAACATTTCCTCCAATTATAATTTTTTTCAAAATGATTTATTTCTCGCTAGGGTTAACTTTTTAAAAGGAACTTTTTGGACAAAACTACTAAACTTATGGTAATGTATTGGTATAATACACAAAAAACCTTAATTTGCTCCAATTAGTCGATTTAAGGCATCTTAAAATAATTTTTCTCAAAACGATTTATTTCTCGTTAGGGTTAATTTTTTTAAAGGAACTTTTTGGACAAAACTACTAAACTTATGGTAGTGTATTGGTATAATACACAAAAAACCTTAATTTGCTCCAATTAGTCGATTTAAGGCATCTTAAAATAATTTTTCCCAAAACGATTTATTTCTCGTTAGGGTTAATTTTTTTAAAGGAACTTTTTGGACAAAACTACTAAACTTATGGTAATGTATTGGTATAATACACAAAAAACCTTAATTTGCTCCAATTAGTCGATTTAAGGCATCTTAAAATAATTTTTCTCAAAACGATTTATTTCTCGTTAGGGTTAATTTTTTTAAAGGAACTTTTTGGACAAAACTACTAAACTTATGGTAATGTATTGATAAAATACACAAAAAACCTTAATTTGCTCCAATTAGTCGATTTAAGGCATCTTAAAATAATTTTTCTCAAAACGATTTATTTCTCGTTAGGGTTAATTTTTTTAAAGGAACTTTTTGGACAAAACTACTAAACTTATGGTAATGTATTGGTAAAATACACAAAAAACCTTAATTTGCTCCAATTAGTCGATTTAAGGCATCTTAAAATAATTTTTCTCAAAACGATTTATTTCTCGTTAGGGTTAATTTTTTTAAAGGAACTTTTTGGACAAAACTACTAAACTTATGGTAATGTATTGGTAAAATACACAAAAAAACTTAATTTGCTCCAATTAGTCGATTTAAGGCATCTTAAAATAATTTTTCTCAAAACGATTTATTTCTCGTTAGGGTTAATTTTTTTAAAGGAACTTTTTGGACAAAACTACTAAACTTATGGTAATGTATTGGTATAATACACAAAAAACCTTAATTTGCTTCAATTAGTCGATTTAAGGCATCTTAAAATAATTTTTCTCAAAACGATTTATTTCTCGTTAGGGTTAATTTTTTTAAAGGAACTTTTTGGACAAAACTACTAAACTTATGGTAATGTATTGATAAAATACACAAAAAACCTTAATTTGCTACAATTATTCGATTTAAGGCATCTTAAAATAATTTTTCTCAAAACGATTTATTTCTCGTTAGGGTTAATTTTTTTAAAGGAACTTTTTGGACAAAACTACTAAACTTATTGTACTGTAATGGTATAATACGAAAAAAACCTTAATTTCCTCCAATTAGTCGATTTAAGCATCTTAAAATAATTTTTTTCAAAATGATTTATTTCTCGTTAGGGTTAATTTTTTTAAACGAACTTTTTGGACAAAACTAGTAAACTTATTGCGCTGTCTTGAGTTTATACAAAAAAATCACACATTTTATTCATTTAGTTGCTTTTATTACCGTAGAGACCTTCAACCCTCTTTCTCACTAAGGTATTTCGTCGGCTCGGCTATTGGCTCAATCTTTTCTCCAGGCACATAGCTCTCATCTCTCTGGACGTTAGTAAGACAAGGCTCCGCGATAAAATCTTCCATACTATCATTGCCGGCATCAATGACTAGTATCCGATCTTCCAGTCGTCATTTGACAGTGGACTGGGCATTCTTCCACATCATCATTGTTGTTATGCGCCAGGATCTTTTTCTAAGATAAAAGATGCCAAAACTTTTCTCGTTAAAAATCGTATGTACCGTCACAGACTCACTAGGCGTATGATCTTAGCGCCACAGTGTTTGCGGTATATCCTTCAGCGGTTGTGTCACAAATCAAAAAATGTAAATTTTCCTCGAAAATTATTCTAAGTCCACTCGTATAATGGAAATATATCGCTAACTTCTTTCACTAGCAATATTTTTTAACGGTTCCCACAGGAGAATTTTCCAGAATGGTCTCCTGAATATTTCTTATACAGGACTTTTTGGTAGTGGAACGTCCGGTTCCGAGTTATGGGACAAAAATGTTTTCTCGTTGAAATTTTTCTAAGTCCACTCGACTGTCTTTCACTAGCGTCGGAAAATGAAAATTCTTGCGTGGAGCTGTTAGGCACTAAAGTGGACTGGGCATTCTCCTACATCATCTTAGCGCCATAGCGTTTGCGGTATATCTTTCAGCGGTTTTGAGGTATCCAATTATCCCAAAACTATATTTTTGGCGACCCGAAGGCCTGCGAACAGACTAAAGAACGAAATTATTTGCGTTCCTTAGATAAAATATTGTTTTTATCGGAAGAATATCACTCCTGCCGTCTTAACATTTCCTCCAATTATAATTTTTTTCAAAATGATTTATTTCTCGCTAGGGTTAACTTTTTAAAAGGAACTTTTTGGACAAAACTACTAAACTTATGGTAGTGTATTGGTATAATACACAAAAAACCTTAATTTGCTCCAATTAGTCGATTTAAGGCATCTTAAAATAATTTTTCTCAAAACGATTTATTTCTCGTTAGGGTTAATTTTTTTAAAGGAACTTTTTGGACAAAACTACTAAACTTATGGTAGTGTATTGGTATAATACACAAAAAACCTTAATTTGCTCCAATTAGTCGATTTAAGGCATCTTAAAATAATTTTTCCCAAAACGATTTATTTCTCGTTAGGGTTAATTTTTTTAAAGGAACTTTTTGGACAAAACTACTAAACTTATGGTAATGTATTGGTATAATACACAAAAAACCTTAATTTGCTCCAATTAGTCGATTTAAGGCATCTTAAAATAATTTTTCTCAAAGCAATTTATTTCTCGTTAGGGTTAATTTTTTTAAAGGAACTTTTTGGACAAAACTACTAAACTTATGGTAGTGTATTGGTATAATACACAAAAAACCTTAATTTGCTCCAATTAGTCGATTTAAGGCATCTTAAAATAATTTTTCTCAAAACGATTTATTTCTCGTTAGGGTTAATTTTTTTAAAGGAACTTTTTGGACAAAACTACTAAACTTATGGTAATGTATTGGTAAAATACACAAAAAACCTTAATTTGCTCCAATTAGTCGATTTAAGGCATCTTAAAATAATTTTTCTCAAAACGATTTATTTCTCGTTAGGGTTAATTTTTTTAAAGGAACTTTTTGGACAAAACTACTAAACTTATTGTACTGTAATGGTATAATACGAAAAAAACCTTAATTTCCTCCAATTAGTCGATTTAAGCATCTTAAAATAATTTTTTTCAAAATGATTTATTTCTCGTTAGGGTTAATTTTTTTAAACGAACTTTTTGGACAAAACTAGTAAACTTATTGCGCTGTCTTGAGTTTATACAAAAAAATCACACATTTTATTCATTTAGTTGCTTTTATTACCGTAGAGACCTTCAACCCTCTTTCTCACTAAGGTATTTCGTCGGCTCGGCTATTGGCTCAATCTTTTCTCCAGGCACATAGCTCTCATCTCTCTGGACGTTAGTAAGACAAGGCTCCGCGATAAAATCTTCCATACTATCATTGCCGGCATCAATGACTAGTATCC
The DNA here is from genome assembly GCA_963969555.1 of Polydrusus pterygomalis. Classification (NCBI taxonomy): domain Eukaryota; kingdom Metazoa; phylum Arthropoda; class Insecta; order Coleoptera; family Curculionidae; genus Polydrusus; species Polydrusus pterygomalis. The sequence continues at coordinate 1,718,142 of OZ018381.1, read as the reverse complement.
GATCTTCCAGTCGTCATTTGACAGTGGACTGGGCATTCTTCCACATCATCATTGTTGTTATGCGCCAGGATCTTTTTCTAAGATAAAAGATGCCAAAACTTTTCTCGTTAAAAATCGTATGTACCGTCACAGACTCACTAGGCGTATGATCTTAGCGCCACAGTGTTTGCGGTATATCCTTCAGCGGTTGTGTCACAAATCAAAAAATGTAAATTTTCCTCGAAAATTATTCTAAGTCCACTCGTATAATGGAAATATATCGCTAACTTCTTTCACTAGCAATATTTTTTAACGGTTCCCACAGGAGAATTGTCCAGAATGGTCTCCTGAATATTTCTTATACAGGACTTTTTGGTAGTGGAACGTCCGGTTCCGAGTTATGGGACAAAAATGTTTTCTCGTTGAAATTTTTCTAAGTCCACTCGACTGTCTTTCACTAGCGTCGGAAAATGAAAATTCTTGCGTGGAGCTGTTAGGCACTAAAGTGGACTGGGCATTCTCCTACATCATCTTAGCGCCATAGCGTTTGCGGTATATCTTTCAGCGGTTTTGAGGTATCCAATTATCCCAAAACTATATTTTTGGCGACCCGAAGGCCTGCGAACAGACTAAAGAACGAAATTATTTGCGTTCCTTAGATAAAATATTGTTTTTATCGGAAGAATATCACTCCTGCCGTCTTAACATTTCCTCCAATTATAATTTTTTTCAAAATGATTTATTTCTCGCTAGGGTTAACTTTTTAAAAGGAACTTTTTGGACAAAACTACTAAACTTATGGTAGTGTATTGGTATAATACACAAAAAACCTTAATTTGCTCCAATTAGTCGATTTAAGGCATCTTAAAATAATTTTTCTCAAAACGATTTATTTCTCGTTAGGGTTAATTTTTTTAAAGGAACTTTTTGGACAAAACTACTAAACTTATGGTAGTGTATTGGTATAATACACAAAAAACCTTAATTTGCTCCAATTAGTCGATTTAAGGCATCTTAAAATAATTTTTCCCAAAACGATTTATTTCTCGTTAGGGTTAATTTTTTTAAAGGAACTTTTTGGACAAAACTACTAAACTTATGGTAATGTATTGGTATAATACACAAAAAACCTTAATTTGCTCCAATTAGTCGATTTAAGGCATCTTAAAATAATTTTTCTCAAAGCAATTTATTTCTCGTTAGGGTTAATTTTTTTAAAGGAACTTTTTGGACAAAACTACTAAACTTATGGTAGTGTATTGGTATAATACACAAAAAACCTTAATTTGCTCCAATTAGTCGATTTAAGGCATCTTAAAATAATTTTTCTCAAAACGATTTATTTCTCGTTAGGGTTAATTTTTTTAAAGGAACTTTTTGGACAAAACTACTAAACTTATGGTAATGTATTGGTAAAATACACAAAAAACCTTAATTTGCTCCAATTAGTCGATTTAAGGCATCTTAAAATAATTTTTCTCAAAACGATTTATTTCTCGTTAGGGTTAATTTTTTTAAAGGAACTTTTTGGACAAAACTACTAAACTTATTGTACTGTAATGGTATAATACGAAAAAAACCTTAATTTCCTCCAATTAGTCGATTTAAGCATCTTAAAATAATTTTTTTCAAAATGATTTATTTCTCGTTAGGGTTAATTTTTTTAAACGAACTTTTTGGACAAAACTAGTAAACTTATTGCGCTGTCTTGAGTTTATACAAAAAAATCACACATTTTATTCATTTAGTTGCTTTTATTACCGTAGAGACCTTCAACCCTCTTTCTCACTAAGGTATTTCGTCGGCTCGGCTATTGGCTCAATCTTTTCTCCAGGCACATAGCTCTCATCTCTCTGGACGTTAGTAAGACAAGGCTCCGCGATAAAATCTTCCATACTATCATTGCCGGCATCAATGACTAGTATCCGATCTTCCAGTCGTCATTTGACAGTGGACTGGGCATTCTTCCACATCATCATTGTTGTTATGCGCCAGGATCTTTTTCTAAGATAAAAGATGCCAAAACTTTTCTCGTTAAAAATCGTATGTACCGTCACAGACTCACTAGGCGTATGATCTTAGCGCCACAGTGTTTGCGGTATATCCTTCAGCGGTTGTGTCACAAATCAAAAAATGTAAATTTTCCTCGAAAATTATTCTAAGTCCACTCGTATAATGGAAATATATCGCTAACTTCTTTCACTAGCAATATTTTTTAACGGTTCCCACAGGAGAATTGTCCAGAATGGTCTCCTGAATATTTCTTATACAGGACTTTTTGGTAGTGGAACGTCCGGTTCCGAGTTATGGGACAAAAATGTTTTCTCGTTGAAATTTTTCTAAGTCCACTCGACTGTCTTTCACTAGCGTCGGAAAATGAAAATTCTTGCGTGGAGCTGTTAGGCACTAAAGTGGACTGGGCATTCTCCTACATCATCTTAGCGCCATAGCGTTTGCGGTATATCTTTCAGCGGTTTTGAGGTATCCAATTATCCCAAAACTATATTTTTGGCGACCCGAAGGCCTGCGAACAGACTAAAGAACGAAATTATTTGCGTTCCTTAGATAAAATATTGTTTTTATCGGAAGAATATCACTCCTGCCGTCTTAACATTTCCTCCAATTATAATTTTTTTCAAAATGATTTATTTCTCGCTAGGGTTAACTTTTTAAAAGGAACTTTTTGGACAAAACTACTAAACTTATGGTAATGTATTGGTATAATACACAAAAAACCTTAATTTGCTCCAATTAGTCGATTTAAGGCATCTTAAAATAATTTTTCTCAAAACGATTTATTTCTCGTTAGGGTTAATTTTTTTAAAGGAACTTTTTGGACAAAACTACTAAACTTATGGTAGTGTATTGGTATAATACACAAAAAACCTTAATTTGCTCCAATTAGTCGATTTAAGGCATCTTAAAATAATTTTTACCAAAACGATTTATTTCTCGTTAGGGTTAATTTTTTTAAAGGAACTTTTTGGACAAAACTACTAAACTTATGGTAATGTATTGGTATAATACACAAAAAACCTTAATTTGCTCCAATTAGTCGATTTAAGGCATCTTAAAATAATTTTTCTCAAAACGATTTATTTCTCGTTAGGGTTAATTTTTTTAAAGGAACTTTTTGGACAAAACTACTAAACTTATGGTAATGTATTGATAAAATACACAAAAAACCTTAATTTGCTCCAATTAGTCGATTTAAGGCATCTTAAAATAATTTTTCTCCAAACGATTTATTTCTCGTTAGGGTTAATTTTTTTAAAGGAACTTTTTGGACAAAACTACTAAACTTATGGTAATGTATTGGTAAAATACACAAAAAACCTTAATTTGCTCCAATTAGTCGATTTAAGGCATCTTAAAATAATTTTTCTCAAAACGATTTATTTCTCGTTAGGGTTAATTTTTTTAAAGGAACTTTTTGGACAAAACTACTAAACTTATGGTAATGTATTGGTAAAATACACAAAAAACCTTAATTTGCTCCAATTAGTCGATTTAAGGCATCTTAAAATAATTTTTCTCAAAACGATTTATTTCTCGTTAGGGTTAATTTTTTTAAAGGAACTTTTTGGACAAAACTACTAAACTTATGGTAATGTATTGGTATAATACACAAAAAACCTTAATTTGCTTCAATTAGTCGATTTAAGGCATCTTAAAATAATTTTTCTCAAAACGATTTATTTCTCGTTAGGGTTAATTTTTTTAAAGGAACTTTTTGGACAAAACTACTAAACTTATGGTAATGTATTGATAAAATACACAAAAAACCTTAATTTGCTACAATTATTCGATTTAAGGCATCTTAAAATAATTTTTCTCAAAACGATTTATTTCTCGTTAGGGTTAATTTTTTTAAAGGAACTTTTTGGACAAAACTACTAAACTTATTGTACTGTAATGGTATAATACGAAAAAAACCTTAATTTCCTCCAATTAGTCGATTTAAGCATCTTAAAATAATTTTTTTCAAAATGATTTATTTCTCGTTAGGGTTAATTTTTTTAAACGAACTTTTTGGACAAAACTAGTAAACTTATTGCGCTGTCTTGAGTTTATACAAAAAAATCACACATTTTATTCATTTAGTTGCTTTTATTACCGTAGAGACCTTCAACCCTCTTTCTCACTAAGGTATTTCGTCGGCTCGGCTATTGGCTCAATCTTTTCTCCAGGCACATAGCTCTCATCTCTCTGGACGTTAGTAAGACAAGGCTCCGCGATAAAATCTTCCATACTATCATTGCCGGCATCAATGACTAGTATCCGATCTTCCAGTCGTCATTTGACAGTGGACTGGGCATTCTTCCACATCATCATTGTTGTTATGCGCCAGGATCTTTTTCTAAGATAAAAGATGCCAAAACTTTTCTCGTTAAAAATCGTATGTACCGTCACAGACTCACTAGGCGTATGATCTTAGCGCCACAGTGTTTGCGGTATATCCTTCAGCGGTTGTGTCACAAATCAAAAAATGTAAATTTTCCTCGAAAATTATTCTAAGTCCACTCGTATAATGGAAATATATCGCTAACTTCTTTCACTAGCAATATTTTTTAACGGTTCCCACAGGAGAATTGTCCAGAATGGTCTCCTGAATATTTCTTATACAGGACTTTTTGGTAGTGGAACGTCCGGTTCCGAGTTATGGGACAAAAATGTTTTCTCGTTGAAATTTTTCTAAGTCCACTCGACTGTCTTTCACTAGCGTCGGAAAATGAAAATTCTTGCGTGGAGCTGTTAGGCACTAAAGTGGACTGGGCATTCTCCTACATCATCTTAGCGCCATAGCGTTTGCGGTATATCTTTCAGCGGTTTTGAGGTATCCAATTATCCCAAAACTATATTTTTGGCGACCCGAAGGCCTGCGAACAGACTAAAGAACGAAATTATTTGCGTTCCTTAGATAAAATATTGTTTTTATCGGAAGAATATCACTCCTGCCGTCTTAACATTTCCTCCAATTATAATTTTTTTCAAAATGATTTATTTCTCGCTAGGGTTAACTTTTTAAAAGGAACTTTTTGGACAAAACTACTAAACTTATGGTAATGTATTGGTATAATACACAAAAAACCTTAATTTGCTCCAATTAGTCGATTTAAGGCATCTTAAAATAATTTTTCTCAAAACGATTTATTTCTCGTTAGGGTTAATTTTTTTAAAGGAACTTTTTGGACAAAACTACTAAACTTATGGTAGTGTATTGGTATAATACACAAAAAACCTTAATTTGCTCCAATTAGTCGATTTAAGGCATCTTAAAATAATTTTTCCCAAAACGATTTATTTCTCGTTAGGGTTAATTTTTTTAAAGGAACTTTTTGGACAAAACTACTAAACTTATGGTAATGTATTGGTATAATACACAAAAAACCTTAATTTGCTCCAATTAGTCGATTTAAGGCATCTTAAAATAATTTTTCTCAAAGCAATTTATTTCTCGTTAGGGTTAATTTTTTTAAAGGAACTTTTTGGACAAAACTACTAAACTTATGGTAGTGTATTGGTATAATACACAAAAAACCTTAATTTGCTCCAATTAGTCGATTTAAGGCATCTTAAAATAATTTTTCTCAAAACGATTTATTTCTCGTTAGGGTTAATTTTTTTAAAGGAACTTTTTGGACAAAACTACTAAACTTATTGTACTGTAATGGTATAATACGAAAAAAACCTTAATTTCCTCCAATTAGTCGATTTAAGCATCTTAAAATAATTTTTTTCAAAATGATTTATTTCTCGTTAGGGTTAATTTTTTTAAACGAACTTTTTGGACAAAACTAGTAAACTTATTGCGCTGTCTTGAGTTTATACAAAAAAATCACACATTTTATTCATTTAGTTGCTTTTATTACCGTAGAGACCTTCAACCCTCTTTCTCACTAAGGTATTTCGTCGGCTCGGCTATTGGCTCAATCTTTTCTCCAGGCACATAGCTCTCATCTCTCTGGACGTTAGTAAGACAAGGCTCCGCGATAAAATCTTCCATACTATCATTGCCGGCATCAATGACTAGTATCCGATCTTCCAGTCGTCATTTGACAGTGGACTGGGCATTCTTCCACATCATCATTGTTGTTATGCGCCAGGATCTTTTTCTAAGATAAAAGATGCCAAAACTTTTCTCGTTAAAAATCGTATGTACCGTCACAGACTCACTAGGCGTATGATCTTAGCGCCACAGTGTTTGCGGTATATCCTTCAGCGGTTGTGTCACAAATCAAAAAATGTAAATTTTCCTCGAAAATTATTCTAAGTCCACTCGTATAATGGAAATATATCGCTAACTTCTTTCACTAGCAATATTTTTTAACGGTTCCCACAGGAGAATTGTCCAGAATGGTCTCCTGAATATTTCTTATACAGGACTTTTTGGTAGTGGAACGTCCGGTTCCGAGTTATGGGACAAAAATGTTTTCTCGTTGAAATTTTTCTAAGTCCACTCGACTGTCTTTCACTAGCGTCGGAAAATGAAAATTCTTGCGTGGAGCTGTTAGGCACTAAAGTGGACTGGGCATTCTCCTACATCATCTTAGCGCCATAGCGTTTGCGGTATATCTTTCAGCGGTTTTGAGGTATCCAATTATCCCAAAACTATATTTTTGGCGGCCCGAAGGCCTGCGAACAGACTAAAGAACGAAATTATTTGCGTTCCTAAGATAAAATATTGTTTTTATCGGAAGAATATCACTCCTGCCGTCTTAACATTTCCTCCAATTATAATTTTTTTCAAAATGATTTATTTCTCGCTAGGGTTAACTTTTTAAAAGGAACTTTTTGGACAAAACTACTAAACTTATTGTAGTGTATTGGTATAATACACAAAAAACCTTAATTTGCTCCAATTAGTCGATTTAAGGCATCTTAAAATAATTTTTCCCAAAACGATTTATTTCTCGTTAGGGTTAATTTTTTTAAAGGAACTTTTTGGACAAAACTACTAAACTTATGGTAATGTATTGGTATAATACACAAAAAACCTTAATTTGCTCCAATTAGTCGATTTAAGGCATCTTAAAATAATTTTTCTCAAAACGATTTATTTCTCGTTAGGGTTAATTTTTTTAAAGGAACTTTTTGGACAAAACTATTAAACTTATGGTAATGTATTGGTATAATACACAAAAAACCTTAATTTGCTCCAATTAGTCGATTTAAGGCATCTTAAAATAATTTTTCTCAAAACGATTTATTTCTCGTTAGGGTTAATTTTTTTAAAGGAACTTTTTGGACAAAACTACTAAACTTATGGTAATGTATTGGTAAAATACACAAAAAACCTTAATTTGCTCCAATTAGTCGATTTAAGGCATCTTAAAATAATTTTTCTCAAAACGATTTATTTCTCGTTAGGGTTAATTTTTTTAAAGGAACTTTTTGGACAAAACTACTAAACTTATGGTAATGTATTGGTATAATACACAAAAAACCTTAATTTGCTCCAATTAGTCGATTTAAGGCATCTTAAAATAATTTTTCTAAAAACGATTTATTTCTCGTTAGGGTTAATTTTTTTAAAGGAACTTTTTGGACAAAACTACTAAACTTATTGTACTGTAATGGTATAATACGAAAAAAACCTTAATTTCCTCCAATTAGTCGATTTAAGCATCTTAAAATAATTTTTTTCAAAATGATTTATATCTCGTTAGGGTTAATTTTTTTAAACGAACTTTTTGGACAAAACTAGTAAACTTATTGCGCTGTCTTGAGTTTATACAAAAAAATCACACATTTTATTCATTTAGTTGCTTTTATTACCGTAGAGACCTTCAACCCTCTTTCTCACTAAGGTATTTCGTCGGCTCGGCTATTGGCTCAATCTTTTCTCCAGGCACATAGCTCTCATCTCTCTGGACGTTAGTAAGACAAGGCTCCGCGATAAAATCTTCCATACTATCATTGCCGGCATCAATGACTAGTATCCGATCTTCCAGTCGTCATTTGATCGTCATTTGACAGTGGACTGGGCATTCTTCCACATCATCATTGTTGTTATGCGCCAGGATCTTTTTCTAAGATAAAAGATGCCAAAACTTTTCTCGTTAAAAATCGTATGTACCGTCACAGACTCACTAGGCGTATGATCTTAGCGCCACAGTGTTTGCGGTATATCCTTCAGCGGTTGTGTCACAAATCAAAAAATGTAAATTTTCCTCGAAAATTATTCTAAGTCCACTCGTATAATGGAAATATATCGCTAACTTCTTTCACTAGCAATATTTTTTAACGGTTCCCACAGGAGAATTGTCCAGAATGGTCTCCTGAATATTTCTTATACAGGACTTTTTGGTAGTGGAACGTCCGGTTCCGAGTTATGGGACAAAAATGTTTTCTCGTTGAAATTTTTCTAAGTCCACTCGACTGTCTTTCACTAGCGTCGGAAAATGAAAATTCTTGCGTGGAGCTGTTAGGCACTAAAGTGGACTGGGCATTCTCCTACATCATCTTAGCGCCATAGCGTTTGCGGTATATCTTTCAGCGGTTTTGAGGTATCCAATTATCCCAAAACTATATTTTTGGCGACCCGAAGGCCTGCGAACAGACTAAAGAACGAAATTATTTGCGTTCCTTAGATAAAATATTGTTTTTATCGGAAGAATATCACTCCTGCCGTCTTAACATTTCCTCCAATTATAATTTTTTTCAAAATGATTTATTTCTCGCTAGGGTTAACTTTTTAAAAGGAACTTTTTGGACAAAACTACTAAACTTATGGTAATGTATTGGTATAATACACAAAAAACCTTAATTTGCTCCAATTAGTCGATTTAAGGCATCTTAAAATAATTTTTCTCAAAACGATTTATTTCTCGTTAGGGTTAATTTTTTTAAAGGAACTTTTTGGACAAAACTACTAAACTTATGGTAGTGTATTGGTATAATACACAAAAAACCTTAATTTGCTCCAATTAGTCGATTTAAGGCATTTTAAAATAATTTTTACCAAAACGATTTATTTCTCGTTAGGGTTAATTTTTTTAAAGGAACTTTTTGGACAAAACTACTAAACTTATGGTAATGTATTGGTATAATACACAAAAAACCTTAATTTGCTCCAATTAGTCGATTTAAGGCATCTTAAAATAATTTTTCTCAAAACGATTTATTTCTCGTTAGGGTTAATTTTTTTAAAGGAACTTTTTGGACAAAACTACTAAACTTATGGTAATGTATTGATAAAATACACAAAAAACCTTAATTTGCTCCAATTAGTCGATTTAAGGCATCTTAAAATAATTTTTCTCAAAACGATTTATTTCTCGTTAGGGTTAATTTTTTTAAAGGAACTTTTTGGACAAAACTACTAAACTTATGGTAATGTATTGGTAAAATACACAAAAAACCTTAATTTGCTCCAATTAGTCGATTTAAGGCATCTTAAAATAATTTTTCTCAAAACGATTTATTTCTCGTTAGGGTTAATTTTTTTAAAGGAACTTTTTGGACAAAACTACTAAACTTATGGTAATGTATTGGTAAAATACACAAAAAACCTTAATTTGCTCCAATTAGTCGATTTAAGGCATCTTAAAATAATTTTTCTCAAAACGATTTATTTCTCGTTAGGGTTAATTTTTTTAAAGGAACTTTTTGGACAAAACTACTAAACTTATGGTAATGTATTGGTATAATACACAAAAAACCTTAATTTGCTTCAATTAGTCGATTTAAGGCATCTTAAAATAATTTTTCTCAAAACGATTTATTTCTCGTTAGGGTTAATTTTTTTAAAGGAACTTTTTGGACAAAACTACTAAACTTATGGTAATGTATTGATAAAATACACAAAAAACCTTAATTTGCTACAATTATTCGATTTAAGGCATCTTAAAATAATTTTTCTCAAAACGATTTATTTCTCGTTAGGGTTAATTTTTTTAAAGGAACTTTTTGGACAAAACTACTAAACTTATTGTACTGTAATGGTATAATACGAAAAAAACCTTAATTTCCTCCAATTAGTCGATTTAAGCATCTTAAAATAATTTTTTTCAAAATGATTTATTTCTCGTTAGGGTTAATTTTTTTAAACGAACTTTTTGGACAAAACTAGTAAACTTATTGCGCTGTCTTGAGTTTATACAAAAAAATCACACATTTTATTCATTTAGTTGCTTTTATTACCGTAGAGACCTTCAACCCTCTTTCTCACTAAGGTATTTCGTCGGCTCGGCTATTGGCTCAATCTTTTCTCCAGGCACATAGCTCTCATCTCTCTGGACGTTAGTAAGACAAGGCTCCGCGATAAAATCTTCCATACTATCATTGCCGGCATCAATGACTAGTATCCGATCTTCCAGTCGTCATTTGACAGTGGACTGGGCATTCTTCCACATCATCATTGTTGTTATGCGCCAGGATCTTTTTCTAAGATAAAAGATGCCAAAACTTTTCTCGTTAAAAATCGTATGTACCGTCACAGACTCACTAGGCGTATGATCTTAGCGCCACAGTGTTTGCGGTATATCCTTCAGCGGTTGTGTCACAAATCAAAAAATGTAAATTTTCCTCGAAAATTATTCTAAGTCCACTCGTATAATGGAAATATATCGCTAACTTCTTTCACTAGCAATATTTTTTAACGGTTCCCACAGGAGAATTTTCCAGAATGGTCTCCTGAATATTTCTTATACAGGACTTTTTGGTAGTGGAACGTCCGGTTCCGAGTTATGGGACAAAAATGTTTTCTCGTTGAAATTTTTCTAAGTCCACTCGACTGTCTTTCACTAGCGTCGGAAAATGAAAATTCTAGCGTGGAGCTGTTAGGCACTAAAGTGGACTGGGCATTCTCCTACATCATCTTAGCGCCATAGCGTTTGCGGTATATCTTTCAGCGGTTTTGAGGTATCCAATTATCCCAAAACTATATTTTTGGCGACCCGAAGGCCTGCGAACAGACTAAAGAACGAAATTATTTGCGTTCCTTAGATAAAATATTGTTTTTATCGGAAGAATATCACTCCTGCCGTCTTAACATTTCCTCCAATTATAATTTTTTTCAAAATGATTTATTTCTCGCTAGGGTTAACTTTTTAAAAGGAACTTTTTGGACAAAACTACTAAACTTATGGTAATGTATTGGTATAATACACAAAAAACCTTAATTTGCTCCAATTAGTCGATTTAAGGCATCTTAAAATAATTTTTCTCAAAACGATTTATTTCTCGTTAGGGTTAATTTTTTTAAAGGAACTTTTTGGACAAAACTACTAAACTTATGGTAGTGTATTGGTATAATACACAAAAAACCTTAATTTGCTCCAATTAGTCGATTTAAGGCATCTTAAAATAATTTTTCCCAAAACGATTTATTTCTCGTTAGGGTTAATTTTTTTAAAGGAACTTTTTGGACAAAACTACTAAACTTATGGTAATGTATTGGTATAATACACAAAAAACCTTAATTTGCTCCAATTAGTCGATTTAAGGCATCTTAAAATAATTTTTCTCAAAGCGATTTATTTCTCGTTAGGGTTAATTTTTTTAAAGGAACTTTTTGGACAAAACTACTAAACTTATGGTAGTGTATTGGTATAATACACAAAAAACCTTAATTTGCTCCAATTAGTCGATTTAAGGCATCTTAAAATAATTTTTCTCAAAACGATTTATTTCTCGTTAGGGTTAATTTTTTTAAAGGAACTTTTTGGACAAAACTACTAAACTTATGGTAATGTATTGGTAAAATACACAAAAAACCTTAATTTGCTCCAATTAGTCGATTTAAGGCATCTTAAAATAATTTTTCTCAAAACGATTTATTTCTCGTTAGGGTTAATTTTTTTAAAGGAACTTTTTGGACAAAACTAGTAAACTTATTGCGCTGTCTTGAGTTTATACAAAAAAATCACACATTTTATTCATTTAGTTGCTTTTATTACCGTAGAGACCTTCAACCCTCTTTCTCACTAAGGTATTTCGTCGGCTCGGCTATTGGCTCAATCTTTTCTCCAGGCACATAGCTCTCATCTCTCTGGACGTTAGTAAGACAAGGCTCCGCGATAAAATCTTCCATACTATCATTGCCGGCATCAATGACTAGTATCCGATCTTCCAGTCGTCATTTGACAGTGGACTGGGCATTCTTCCACATCATCATTGTTGTTATGCGCCAGGATCTTTTTCTAAGATAAAAGATGCCAAAACTTTTCTCGTTAAAAATCGTATGTACCGTCACAGACTCACTAGGCGTATGATCTTAGCGCCACAGTGTTTGCGGTATATCCTTCAGCGGTTGTGTCACAAATCAAAAAATGTAAATTTTCCTCGAAAATTATTCTAAGTCCACTCGTATAATGGAAATATATCGCTAACTTCTTTCACTAGCAATATTTTTTAACGGTTCCCACAGGAGAATTGTCCAGAATGGTCTCCTGAATATTTCTTATACAGGACTTTTTGGTAGTGGAACGTCCGGTTCCGAGTTATGGGACAAAAATGTTTTCTCGTTGAAATTTTTCTAAGTCCACTCGACTGTCTTTCACTAGCGTCGGAAAATGAAAATTCTTGCGTGGAGCTGTTAGGCACTAAAGTGGACTGGGCATTCTCCTACATCATCTTAGCGCCATAGCGTTTGCGGTATATCTTTCAGCGGTTTTGAGGTATCCAATTATCCCAAAACTATATTTTTGGCGACCCGAAGGCCTGCGAACAGACTAAAGAACGAAATTATTTGCGTTCCTTAGATAAAATATTGTTTTTATCGGAAGAATATCACTCCTGCCGTCTTAACATTTCCTCCAATTATAATTTTTTTCAAAATGATTTATTTCTCGCTAGGGTTAACTTTTTAAAAGGAACTTTTTGGACAAAACTACTAAACTTATGGTAATGTATTGGTATAATACACAAAAAACCTTAATTTGCTCCAATTAGTCGATTTAAGGCATCTTAAAATAATTTTTCTCAAAACGATTTATTTCTCGTTAGGGTTAATTTTTTTAAAGGAACTTTTTGGACAAAACTACTAAACTTATGGTAGTGTATTGGTATAATACACAAAAAACCTTAATTTGCTCCAATTAGTCGATTTAAGGCATCTTAAAATAATTTTTCCCAAAACGATTTATTTCTCGTTAGGGTTAATTTTTTTAAAGGAACTTTTTGGACAAAACTACTAAACTTATGGTAATGTATTGGTATAATACACAAAAAACCTTAATTTGCTCCAATTAGTCGATTTAAGGCATCTTAAAATAATTTTTCTCAAAACGATTTATTTCTCGTTAGGGTTAATTTTTTTAAAGGAACTTTTTGGACAAAACTACTAAACTTATGGTAATGTATTGGTATAATACACAAAAAACCTTAATTTGCTCCAATTAGTCGATTTAAGGCATCTTAAAATAATTTTTCTCAAAACGATTTATTTCTCGTTAGGGTTAATTTTTTTAAAGGAACTTTTTGGACAAAACTACTAAACTTATGGTAATGTATTGGTAAAATACACAAAAAACCTTAATTTGCTCCAATTAGTCGATTTAAGGCATCTTAAAATAATTTTTCTCAAAACGATTTATTTCTCGTTAGGGTTAATTTTTTTAAAGGAACTTTTTGGACAAAACTACTAAACTTATGGTAATGTATTGGTATAATACACAAAAAACCTTAATTTGCTCCAATTAGTCGATTTAAGGCATCTTAAAATAATTTTTCTCAAAACGATTTATTTCTCGTTAGGGTTAATTTTTTTAAAGGAACTTTTTGGACAAAACTACTAAACTTATTGTACTGTAATGGTGTAATATGAAAAAAACCTTAATTTCCTCCAATTAGTCGATTTAAGCATCTTAAAATAATTTTTTTCAAAATGATTTATTTCTCGTTAGGGTTAATTTTTTTAAACGAACTTTTTGGACAAAACTAGTAAACTTATTGCGCTGTCTTGAGTTTATACAAAAAAATCACACATTTTATTCATTTAGTTGCTTTTATTACCGTAGAGACCTTCAACCCTCTTTCTCACTAAGGTATTTCGTCGGCTCGGCTATTGGCTCAATCTTTTCTCCAGGCACATAGCTCTCATCTTTCTGGACGTTAGTAAGACAAGGCTCCGCAATAAAATCTTCCATACTATCATTGCCGGCATCAATGACTAGTATCCGATCTTCCAGTCGTCATTTGACAGTGGACTGGGCATTCTTCCACATCATCATTGTTGTTATGCGCCAGGATCTTTTTCTAAGATAAAAGATGCCAAAACTTTTCTCGTTAAAAATCGTATGTACCGTCACAGACTCACTAGGCGTATGATCTTAGCGCCACAGTGTTTGCGGTATATCCTTCAGCGGTTGTGTCACAAATCAAAAAATGTAAATTTTCCTCGAAAATTATTCTAAGTTCACTCGTATAATGGAAATATATCGCTAACTTCTTTCACTAGCAATATTTTTTAACGGTTCCCACAGGAGAATTGTCTAGAATGGTCTCCTAAATATTTCTTATACAGGACTTTTTGGTAGTGGAACGTCCGGTTCCGAGTTATGGGACAAAAATGTTTTCTCGTTGAAATTTTTCCAAGTCCACTCGACTGTCTTTCACTAGCGTCGGAAAATGAAAATTCTTGCGTGGAGCGGTTAGGCACTAAAGTGGACTGGGCATTCTCCTACATCATCTTAGCGCCATAGCGTTTGCGGTATATCTTTCAGCGGTTTTCAGGTATCCAATTATCCCAAAACTATATTTTTGGCGGCCCGAAGGCCTGCGAACAGACTAAAGAACGAAATTATTTGCGTTCCTAAGATAAAATATTGTTTTTATCGGAAGAATATCACTCCTGCCGTCTTAACGTTTCCTCCAATTATAATTTTTTTCAAAATGATTTATTTCTCGCTAGGGTTAACTTTTTAAAAGGAACTTTTTGGACAAAACTACTAAACTTATTGTAGTGTATTGGTATAATACACAAAAAACCTTAATTTGCTCCAATTAGTCGATTTAAGGCATCTTAAAATAATTTTTCCCAAAACGATTTATTTCTCGTTAGGGTTAATTTTTTTAAAGGAACTTTTTGGACAAAACTACTAAACTTATGGTAATGTATTGGTATAATACACAAAAAACCTTAATTTGCTCCAATTAGTCGATTTAAGGCATCTTAAAATAATTTTTCTCAAAACGATTTATTTCTCGTTAGGGTAATTTTTTTAAAGGAACTTTTTGGACAAAACTACTAAACTTATGGTAATGTATTGGTAAAATACACAAAAAACCTTAATTTGCTCCAATTAGTCGATTTAAGGCATCTTAAAATAATTTTTCTCAAAGCGATTTATTTCTCGTTAGGGTTAATTTTTTTAAAGGAACTTTTTGGACAAAACTACTAAACTTATGGTAATGTATTGGTAAAATACACAAAAAACCTTAATTTGCTCCAATTAGTCGATTTAAGGCATCTTAAAATAATTTTTCTCAAAACGATTTATTTCTCGTTAGGGTTAATTTTTTTAAAGGAACTTTTTGGACAAAACTACTAAACTTATGGTAATGTATTGGTATAATACACAAAAAACCTTAATTTGCTCCAATTAGTCGATTTAAGCATCTTAAAATAATTTTTTTCTAAATGATTTATTTCTCGTTTGGGTTAATTTTTTTAAACGAACTTTTTGGACAAAACTAGTAAACCTATTGGGCTGTCTTGAGGTTATACAAAAGAATAACAAATTTCATTCATTTAGTTGCTTTAAAGGGACATAAAATAACTTTTTCTTAATTATTTATTTACCAGCTAGGCTTATGTTTTTTAAATGAACTTTTAGGACAAAACTACTAAACTTATTGTACTGTAATTGTATTATACGAAAAAAACCTTAATTTCCTCCAATTAGTCGATTTAAGCATCTTAAAATAATTTTTTTCAAAATGATTTATTTTTCGTTAGGGTTAATTTTTTTAAACGAACTTTTTGGACAAAACTAGTAAACGTATTGCGCTGTCTTGAGTTTATACAAAAAAATCACACATTTTATTCATTTAGTTGCTTTTATTACCGTAGAGACCTTCAACCCTCTTTCTCACTAAGGTATTTGGTCGGCTCGGCTATTGGCTCAATCTTTTCTCCAGGCACATAGCTCTCATCACTCTGGACTTTAGTAAGACAAGGCTCCGCGATAAAATCTTCCATACTATCATTGCCGGCATCAATGACTAGGATCCGATCTTCCAGTCGTCATTTGACAGTGGACTGGGCATTCTTCCATATCATCATTGTTGTTATGCGCCAGGATCTTTTTCTAAGATAAAAGATGCCAAAACTTTTCTCGTTAAAAATCGTATGTACCGTCACAGACTCACTAGGCGTATGATCTTAGCGCCACAGTGTTTGCGGTATATCCTTCAGCGGTTGTGTCACAAATCAAAAAATGTAAATTTTCCTCGAAAATTATTCCAAGTCCACTCGTATAATGGAAATATATCGCTAACTTCTTTCACTAGCAATATTTTTTAACGGTTCCCACAGGAGAATTGTCCAGAATGGTCTCCTGAATATTTCTTAGACAGGACTTTTTGGTAGTGGAACGTCCGGTTCCGAGTTATGGGACAAAAATGTTTTCTCGTTGAAATTTTTCTAAGTCCAATCGACTGTCTTTCACTAGCGTCGGAAAATGAAAATTCTTGCGTGGAGCGGTTAGGCACTAAAGTGGACTGGGCATTCTCCTACATCATCTCAGCGCCATAGCGTTTGCGGTATATCTTTCAGCGGTTTTGAGGTATCCAATTATCCCAAAACTATATTTTTGGCGGCCCGATGGCCTGCGAACAGACTAAAGAACGAAATTATTTGCGTTCCTAAGATAAAATATTGTTTTTATAGGAAGAATATCACTCCTGCCGTCTTAAAATTTCCTCCAATTATAATTTTTTTCAAAATGATTTATTTCTCGCTAGGGTTAACTTTTTAAAAGGAACTTTTTGGACAAAACTACTAAACTTATTGTAGTGTATTGGTATAATACACAAAAAACCTTAATTTGCTCCAATTAGTCGATTTAAGGCATCTTAAAATAATTTTTCTCAAAACGGTTTATTTCTCGTTAGGGTTAATTTTTTTAAAGGAACTTTTTGGACAAAACTACTAAACTTATGGTAATGTATTGGTAAAATACACAAAAAACCTTAATTTGCTCCAATTAGTCGATTTAAGGCATCTTAAAATAATTTTTCTCAAAACGATTTATTTCTCGTTAGGGTTAATTTTTTTAAAGGAACTTTTTGGACAAAACTACTAAACTTATTGTAATGTATTGGTATAATACACAAAAAACCTTAATTTGCTCCAATTAGTCGATTTAAGCATCTTAAAATAATTTTTTTCGAAATGATTTATTTCTCGTTTGGGTTAATTTTTTTTAACGAACTTTTTGGACAAAACTAGTAAACCTATTGGGCTTTCTTGAGATTATACAAAAAAATCACAAATTTTATTCATTTAGTTGCTTTAAAGGGACATAAAATAACTTTTTCTTAATTATTTATTTACTAGCTAGGCTTATGTTTTTTAAATGAACTTTTAGGACAAAACTACTAAACTTATTGTACTGTAATGGTATAATAGGAAAAAAACCTTAATTTCCTCCAATTAGTCGATTTAAGCATCTTAAAATAATTTTTTTTCAAAATGATTTATTTCTCGTTAGGGTTAATTTTTTTAAACGAACTTTTTGGACAAAACTAGTAAACTTATTGCGCTGTCTTGAGTTTATACAAAAAAATCACACATTTTATTCATTTAGTTGCTTTTATTACCGTAGAGACCTTCAACCCTCTTTCTCACTAAGGTATTTCGTCGGCTCGGCTATTGGCTCAATCTTTTCTCCTGGCACATAGCTCTCATCTCTCTGGAAGTTAGTAAGACAAGGCTCCGCGATAAAATCTTCCATACTATCATTGCCGGCATCAATGACTAGTATCCGATCTTCCAGTCGTCATTTGACAGTGGACTGGGCATTCTTCCACATCATCATTGTTGTTATGCGCCAGGATCTTTTTCTAAGATAAAAGATGCCAAAACTTTTCTCGTTAAAAATCGTATGTATCGTCACAGACTCACTAGGCGTATGATCTTAGCGCCACAGTGTTTACGGTATATCCTTCAGCGGTTGTGTCACAAATCAAAAAATGTAAATTTTCCTCGAAAATTATTCCAAGTCCACTCGTATAATGGAAATATATCGCTAACTTCTTTCACTAGCAATATTTTTTAACGGTTCCCACAGGAGAATTGTCCAGAATGGTCTCCTGAATATTTCTTATACAGGACTTTTTGGTAGTGGAACGTCCGGTTCCGAGTTATGGGACAAAAATGTTTTCTCGTTGAAATTTTTCTAAGTCCACTCGACTGTCTTTCACTAGCGTCGGAAAATGAAAATTCTTGCGTGGAGCGGTTAGGCACTAAAGTGGACTGGGCATTCTCCTACATCATCTTAGCGCCATAGCGTTTGCGGTAGATCTTTCAGCGGTTTTGAGGTATCCAATTATCCCAAAACTATATTTTTGGCGGCCCGAAGGCCTGCGAACAGACTAAAGAACGAAATTATTTGCGTTCCTAAGATAAAATATTGTTTTTATCGGAAGAATATCACTCCTGCCGTCTTAACATTTCCTCCAATTATAATTTTTTTTCAAAATGATTTATTTCTCGCTAGGGTTAACTTTTTAAAAGGAACTTTTTGGACAAAACTACTAAACTTATTGTAGTGTATTGGTATAATACACAAGAAACCTTAATTTGCTCCAATTAGTCGATTTAAGGCATCTTAAAATAATTTTTCCCAAAACGATTTATTTCTCGTTAGGGTTAATTTTTTTAAAGGAACTTTTTGGACAAAACTACTAAACTTATGGTAATGTATTGGTATAATACACAAAAAACCTTAATTTGCTCCAATTAGTCGATTTAAGGCATCTTAAAATAATTTTTCTCAAAACGATTTATTTCTCGTTAGGGTTAATTTTTTTAAAGGAACTTTTTGGACAAAACTACTAAACTTATGGTAATGTATTGGTAAAATACACAAAAAACCTTAATTTGCTCCAATTAGTCGATTTAAGGCATCTTAAAATAATTTTTCTCAAAGCGATTTATTTCTCGTTAGGGTTAATTTTTTTAAAGGAACTTTTTGGACAAAACTACTAAACTTATGGTAATGTATTGGTAAAATACACAAAAAACCTTAATTTGCTCCAATTAGTCGATTTAAGGCATCTTAAAATAATTTTTCTCAAAACGATTTATTTCTCGTTAGGGTTAATTTTTTTAAAGGAACTTTTTGGACAAAACTACTAAACTTATGGTAATGTATTGGTATAATACACAAAAAACCTTAATTTGCTCCAATTAGTCGATTTAAGCATCTTAAAATAATTTTTTTCTAAATGATTTATTTCTCGTTAGGGTTAATTTTTTTAAACGAACTTTTTGGACAAAACTAGTAAACTTATTGCGCTGTCTTGAGTTTATACAAAAAAATCACACATTTTATTCATTTAGTTGCTTTTATTACCGTAGAGACCTTCAACCCTCTTTCTCACTAAGGTATTTCGTCGGCTCGGCTATTGGCTCAATCTTTTCTCCAGGCACATAGCTCTCATCTCTCTGGACGTTAGTAAGACAAGGCTCCGCGATAAAATCTTCCATACTATCATTGCCGGCATCAATGACTAGTATCCGATCTTCCAGTCGTCATTTGACAGTGGACTGGGCATTCTTCCACATCATCATTGTTGTTATGCGCCAGGATCTTTTTCTAAGATAAAAGATGCCAAAACTTTTCTCGTTAAAAATCGTATGTACCGTCACAGACTCACTAGGCGTATGATCTTAGCGCCACAGTATTTGCGGTATATCCTTCAGCGGTTGTGTCACAAATCAAAAAATGTAAATTTTACCTCGAAAATTATTCCAAGTCCACTCGTATAATGGAAATATATCGCTAACTTCTTTCACTAGCAATATTTTTTAACGGTTCCCACAGGAGAATTGTCCAGAATGGTCTCCTGAATATTTCTTATACAGGACTTTTTGGTAGTGGAACGTCCGGTTCCGAGTTATGGGACAAAAATGTTTTCTCGTTGAAATTTTTCTAAGTCCACTCGACTGTCTTTCACTAGCGTCGGAAAATGAAAATTCTTGCGTGGAGCTGTTAGGCACTAAAGTGGACTGGGCATTCTCCTACATCATCTTAGCGCCATAGCGTTTGCGGTATATCTTTCAGCGGTTTTGAGGTATCCAATTATCCCAAAACTATATTTTTGGCGACCCGAAGGCCTGCGAACAGACTAAAGAACGAAATTATTTGCGTTCCTTAGATAAAATATTGTTTTTATTGGAAGAATATCACTCCTGCCGTCTTAACATTTCCTCCAATTATAATTTTTTTCAAAATGATTTATTTCTCGCTAGGGTTAACTTTTTAAAAGGAACTTTTTGGACAAAACTACTAAACTTATGGTAATGTATTGGTATAATACACAAAAAACCTTAATTTGCTCCAATTAGTCGATTTAAGGCATCTTAAAATAATTTTTCTCAAAACGATTTATTTCTCGTTAGGGTTAATTTTTTTAAAGGAACTTTTTGGACAAAACTACTAAACTTATGGTAGTGTATTGGTATAATACACAAAAAACCTTAATTTGCTCCAATTAGTCGATTTAAGGCATCTTAAAATAATTTTTCCCAAAACGATTTATTTCTCGTTAGGGTTAATTTTTTTAAAGGAACTTTTTGGACAAAACTACTAAACTTATAGTAATGTATTGGTATAATACACAAAAAACCTTAATTTGCTCCAATTAGTCGATTTAAGGCATCTTAAAATAATTTTTCTCAAAACGATTTATTTCTCGTTAGGGTTAATTTTTTTAAAGGAACTTTTTGGACAAAACTACTAAACTTATGGTAATGTATTGATAAAATACACAAAAAACCTTAATTTGCTCCAATTAGTCGATTTAAGGCATCTTAAAATAATTTTTCTCAAAACGATTTATTTCTCGTTAGGGTTAATTTTTTTAAAGGAACTTTTTGGACAAAACTACTAAACTTATGGTAATGTATTGGTAAAATACACAAAAAACCTTAATTTGCTCCAATTAGTCGATTTAAGGCATCTTAAAATAATTTTTCTCAAAACGATTTATTTCTCGTTAGGGTTAATTTTTTTAAAGGAACTTTTTGGACAAAACTACTAAACTTATGGTAATGTATTGGTAAAATACACAAAAAACCTTAATTTGCTCCAATTAGTCGATTTAAGGCATCTTAAAATAATTTTTCTCAAAACGATTTATTTCTCGTTAGGGTTAATTTTTTTAAAGGAACTTTTTGGACAAAACTACTAAACTTATGGTAATGTATTGGTATAATACACAAAAAACCTTAATTTGCTTCAATTAGTCGATTTAAGGCATCTTAAAATAATTTTTCTCAAAACGATTTATTTCTCGTTAGGGTTAATTTTTTTAAAGGAACTTTTTGGACAAAACTACTAAACTTATGGTAATGTATTGATAAAATACACAAAAAACCTTAATTTGCTACAATTATTCGATTTAAGGCATCTTAAAATAATTTTTCTCAAAACGATTTATTTCTCGTTAGGGTTAATTTTTTTAAAGGAACTTTTTGGACAAAACTACTAAACTTATTGTACTGTAATGGTATAATACGAAAAAAACCTTAATTTCCTCCAATTAGTCGATTTAAGCATCTTAAAATAATTTTTTTCAAAATGATTTATTTCTCGTTAGGGTTAATTTTTTTAAACGAACTTTTTGGACAAAACTAGTAAACTTATTGCGCTGTCTTGAGTTTATACAAAAAAATCACACATTTTATTCATTTAGTTGCTTTTATTACCGTAGAGACCTTCAACCCTCTTTCTCACTAAGGTATTTCGTCGGCTCGGCTATTGGCTCAATCTTTTCTCCAGGCACATAGCTCTCATCTCTCTGGACGTTAGTAAGACAAGGCTCCGCGATAAAATCTTCCATACTATCATTGCCGGCATCAATGACTAGTATCCGATCTTCCAGTCGTCATTTGACAGTGGACTGGGCATTCTTCCACATCATCATTGTTGTTATGCGCCAGGATCTTTTTCTAAGATAAAAGATGCCAAAACTTTTCTCGTTAAAAATCGTATGTACCGTCACAGACTCACTAGGCGTATGATCTTAGCGCCACAGTGTTTGCGGTATATCCTTCAGCGGTTGTGTCACAAATCAAAAAATGTAAATTTTCCTCGAAAATTATTCTAAGTCCACTCGTATAATGGAAATATATCGCTAACTTCTTTCACTAGCAATATTTTTTAACGGTTCCCACAGGAGAATTTTCCAGAATGGTCTCCTGAATATTTCTTATACAGGACTTTTTGGTAGTGGAACGTCCGGTTCCGAGTTATGGGACAAAAATGTTTTCTCGTTGAAATTTTTCTAAGTCCACTCGACTGTCTTTCACTAGCGTCGGAAAATGAAAATTCTTGCGTGGAGCTGTTAGGCACTAAAGTGGACTGGGCATTCTCCTACATCATCTTAGCGCCATAGCGTTTGCGGTATATCTTTCAGCGGTTTTGAGGTATCCAATTATCCCAAAACTATATTTTTGGCGACCCGAAGGCCTGCGAACAGACTAAAGAACGAAATTATTTGCGTTCCTTAGATAAAATATTGTTTTTATCGGAAGAATATCACTCCTGCCGTCTTAACATTTCCTCCAATTATAATTTTTTTCAAAATGATTTATTTCTCGCTAGGGTTAACTTTTTAAAAGGAACTTTTTGGACAAAACTACTAAACTTATGGTAATGTATTGGTATAATACACAAAAAACCTTAATTTGCTCCAATTAGTCGATTTAAGGCATCTTAAAATAATTTTTCTCAAAACGATTTATTTCTCGTTAGGGTTAATTTTTTTAAAGGAACTTTTTGGACAAAACTACTAAACTTATGGTAGTGTATTGGTATAATACACAAAAAACCTTAATTTGCTCCAATTAGTCGATTTAAGGCATCTTAAAATAATTTTTCCCAAAACGATTTATTTCTCGTTAGGGTTAATTTTTTTAAAGGAACTTTTTGGACAAAACTACTAAACTTATGGTAATGTATTGGTATAATACACAAAAAACCTTAATTTGCTCCAATTAGTCGATTTAAGGCATCTTAAAATAATTTTTCTCAAAGCAATTTATTTCTCGTTAGGGTTAATTTTTTTAAAGGAACTTTTTGGACAAAACTACTAAACTTATGGTAGTGTATTGGTATAATACACAAAAAACCTTAATTTGCTCCAATTAGTCGATTTAAGGCATCTTAAAATAATTTTTCTCAAAACGATTTATTTCTCGTTAGGGTTAATTTTTTTAAAGGAACTTTTTGGACAAAACTACTAAACTTATTGTACTGTAATGGTATAATACGAAAAAAACCTTAATTTCCTCCAATTAGTCGATTTAAGCATCTTAAAATAATTTTTTTCAAAATGATTTATTTCTCGTTAGGGTTAATTTTTTTAAACGAACTTTTTGGACAAAACTAGTAAACTTATTGCGCTGTCTTGAGTTTATACAAAAAAATCACACATTTTATTCATTTAGTTGCTTTTATTACCGTAGAGACCTTCAACCCTCTTTCTCACTAAGGTATTTCGTCGGCTCGGCTATTGGCTCAATCTTTTCTCCAGGCACATAGCTCTCATCTCTCTGGACGTTAGTAAGACAAGGCTCCGCGATAAAATCTTCCATACTATCATTGCCGGCATCAATGACTAGTATCCGATCTTCCAGTCGTCATTTGACAGTGGACTGGGCATTCTTCCACATCATCATTGTTGTTATGCGCCAGGATCTTTTTCTAAGATAAAAGATGCCAAAACTTTTCTCGTTAAAAATCGTATGTACCGTCACAGACTCACTAGGCGTATGATCTTAGCGCCACAGTGTTTGCGGTATATCCTTCAGCGGTTGTGTCACAAATCAAAAAATGTAAATTTTCCTCGAAAATTATTCTAAGTCCACTCGTATAATGGAAATATATCGCTAACTTCTTTCACTAGCAATATTTTTTAACGGTTCCCACAGGAGAATTGTCCAGAATGGTCTCCTGAATATTTCTTATACAGGACTTTTTGGCAGTGGAACGTCCGGTTCCGAGTTATGGGACAAAAATGTTTTCTCGTTGAAATTTTTCTAAGTCCACTCGACTGTCTTTCACTAGCGTCGGAAAATGAAAATTCTTGCGTGGAGCTGTTAGGCACTAAAGTGGACTGGGCATTCTCCTACATCATCTTAGCGTAATAGCGTTTGCGGTATATCTTTCAGCGGTTTTGAGGTATCCAATTATCCCAAAACTATATTTTTGGCGACCCGAAGGCCTGCGAACAGACTAAAGAACGAAATTATTTGCGTTCCTTAGATAAAATATTGTTTTTATCGGAAGAATATCACTCCTGCCGTCTTAACATTTCCTCCAATTATAATTTTTTTCAAAATGATTTATTTCTCGCTAGGGTTAACTTTTTAAAAGGAACTTTTTGGACAAAACTACTAAACTTATGGTAATGTATTGGTATAATACACAAAAAACCTTAATTTGCTCCAATTAGTCGATTTAAGGCATCTTAAAATAATTTTTCTCAAAACGATTTATTTCTCGTTAGGGTTAATTTTTTTAAAGGAACTTTTTGGACAAAACTACTAAACTTATGGTAGTGTATTGGTATAATACACAAAAAACCTTAATTTGCTCCAATTAGTCGATTTAAGGCATTTTAAAATAATTTTTACCAAAACGATTTATTTCTCGTTAGGGTTAATTTTTTTAAAGGAACTTTTTGGACAAAACTACTAAACTTATGGTAATGTATTGGTATAATACACAAAAAACCTTAATTTGCTCCAATTAGTCGATTTAAGGCATCTTAAAATAATTTTTCTCAAAACGATTTATTTCTCGTTAGGGTTAATTTTTTTAAAGGAACTTTTTGGACAAAACTACTAAACTTATGGTAATGTATTGATAAAATACACAAAAAACCTTAATTTGCTCCAATTAGTCGATTTAAGGCATCTTAAAATAATTTTTCTCAAAACGATTTATTTCTCGTTAGGGTTAATTTTTTTAAAGGAACTTTTTGGACAAAACTACTAAACTTATGGTAATGTATTGGTAAAATACACAAAAAACCTTAATTTGCTCCAATTAGTCGATTTAAGGCATCTTAAAATAATTTTTCTCAAAACGATTTATTTCTCGTTAGGGTTAATTTTTTTAAAGGAACTTTTTGGACAAAACTACTAAACTTATGGTAATGTATTGGTAAAATACACAAAAAACCTTAATTTGCTCCAATTAGTCGATTTAAGGCATCTTAAAATAATTTTTCTCAAAACGATTTATTTCTCGTTAGGGTTAATTTTTTTAAAGGAACTTTTTGGACAAAACTACTAAACTTATGGTAATGTATTGGTATAATACACAAAAAACCTTAATTTGCTTCAATTAGTCGATTTAAGGCATCTTAAAATAATTTTTCTCAAAACGATTTATTTCTCGTTAGGGTTAATTTTTTTAAAGGAACTTTTTGGACAAAACTACTAAACTTATGGTAATGTATTGATAAAATACACAAAAAACCTTAATTTGCTACAATTATTCGATTTAAGGCATCTTAAAATAATTTTTCTCAAAACGATTTATTTCTCGTTAGGGTTAATTTTTTTAAAGGAACTTTTTGGACAAAACTACTAAACTTATTGTACTGTAATGGTATAATACGAAAAAAACCTTAATTTCCTCCAATTAGTCGATTTAAGCATCTTAAAATAATTTTTTTCAAAATGATTTATTTCTCGTTAGGGTTAATTTTTTTAAACGAACTTTTTGGACAAAACTAGTAAACTTATTGCGCTGTCTTGAGTTTATACAAAAAAATCACACATTTTATTCATTTAGTTGCTTTTATTACCGTAGAGACCTTCAACCCTCTTTCTCACTAAGGTATTTCGTCGGCTCGGCTATTGGCTCAATCTTTTCTCCAGGCACATAGCTCTCATCTCTCTGGACGTTAGTAAGACAAGGCTCCGCGATAAAATCTTCCATACTATCATTGCCGGCATCAATGACTAGTATCCGATCTTCCAGTCGTCATTTGACAGTGGACTGGGCATTCTTCCACATCATCATTGTTGTTATGCGCCAGGATCTTTTTCTAAGATAAAAGATGCCAAAACTTTTCTCGTTAAAAATCGTATGTACCGTCACAGACTCACTAGGCGTATGATCTTAGCGCCACAGTGTTTGCGGTATATCCTTCAGCGGTTGTGTCACAAATCAAAAAATGTAAATTTTCCTCGAAAATTATTCTAAGTCCACTCGTATAATGGAAATATATCGCTAACTTCTTTCACTAGCAATATTTTTTAACGGTTCCCACAGGAGAATTTTCCAGAATGGTCTCCTGAATATTTCTTATACAGGACTTTTTGGTAGTGGAACGTCCGGTTCCGAGTTATGGGACAAAAATGTTTTCTCGTTGAAATTTTTCTAAGTCCACTCGACTGTCTTTCACTAGCGTCGGAAAATGAAAATTCTAGCGTGGAGCTGTTAGGCACTAAAGTGGACTGGGCATTCTCCTACATCATCTTAGCGCCATAGCGTTTGCGGTATATCTTTCAGCGGTTTTGAGGTATCCAATTATCCCAAAACTATATTTTTGGCGACCCGAAGGCCTGCGAACAGACTAAAGAACGAAATTATTTGCGTTCCTTAGATAAAATATTGTTTTTATCGGAAGAATATCACTCCTGCCGTCTTAACATTTCCTCCAATTATAATTTTTTTCAAAATGATTTATTTCTCGCTAGGGTTAACTTTTTAAAAGGAACTTTTTGGACAAAACTACTAAACTTATGGTAATGTATTGGTATAATACACAAAAAACCTTAATTTGCTCCAATTAGTCGATTTAAGGCATCTTAAAATAATTTTTCTCAAAACGATTTATTTCTCGTTAGGGTTAATTTTTTTAAAGGAACTTTTTGGACAAAACTACTAAACTTATGGTAGTGTATTGGTATAATACACAAAAAACCTTAATTTGCTCCAATTAGTCGATTTAAGGCATCTTAAAATAATTTTTCCCAAAACGATTTATTTCTCGTTAGGGTTAATTTTTTTAAAGGAACTTTTTGGACAAAACTACTAAACTTATGGTAATGTATTGGTATAATACACAAAAAACCTTAATTTGCTCCAATTAGTCGATTTAAGGCATCTTAAAATAATTTTTCTCAAAGCGATTTATTTCTCGTTAGGGTTAATTTTTTTAAAGGAACTTTTTGGACAAAACTACTAAACTTATGGTAGTGTATTGGTATAATACACAAAAAACCTTAATTTGCTCCAATTAGTCGATTTAAGGCATCTTAAAATAATTTTTCTCAAAACGATTTATTTCTCGTTAGGGTTAATTTTTTTAAAGGAACTTTTTGGACAAAACTACTAAACTTATGGTAATGTATTGGTAAAATACACAAAAAACCTTAATTTGCTCCAATTAGTCGATTTAAGGCATCTTAAAATAATTTTTCTCAAAACGATTTATTTCTCGTTAGGGTTAATTTTTTTAAAGGAACTTTTTGGACAAAACTAGTAAACTTATTGCGCTGTCTTGAGTTTATACAAAAAAATCACACATTTTATTCATTTAGTTGCTTTTATTACCGTAGAGACCTTCAACCCTCTTTCTCACTAAGGTATTTCGTCGGCTCGGCTATTGGCTCAATCTTTTCTCCAGGCACATAGCTCTCATCTCTCTGGACGTTAGTAAGACAAGGCTCCGCGATAAAATCTTCCATACTATCATTGCCGGCATCAATGACTAGTATCCGATCTTCCAGTCGTCATTTGACAGTGGACTGGGCATTCTTCCACATCATCATTGTTGTTATGCGCCAGGATCTTTTTCTAAGATAAAAGATGCCAAAACTTTTCTCGTTAAAAATCGTATGTACCGTCACAGACTCACTAGGCGTATGATCTTAGCGCCACAGTGTTTGCGGTATATCCTTCAGCGGTTGTGTCACAAATCAAAAAATGTAAATTTTCCTCGAAAATTATTCTAAGTCCACTCGTATAATGGAAATATATCGCTAACTTCTTTCACTAGCAATATTTTTTAACGGTTCCCACAGGAGAATTGTCCAGAATGGTCTCCTGAATATTTCTTATACAGGACTTTTTGGTAGTGGAACGTCCGGTTCCGAGTTATGGGACAAAAATGTTTTCTCGTTGAAATTTTTCTAAGTCCACTCGACTGTCTTTCACTAGCGTCGGAAAATGAAAATTCTTGCGTGGAGCTGTTAGGCACTAAAGTGGACTGGGCATTCTCCTACATCATCTTAGCGCCATAGCGTTTGCGGTATATCTTTCAGCGGTTTTGAGGTATCCAATTATCCCAAAACTATATTTTTGGCGACCCGAAGGCCTGCGAACAGACTAAAGAACGAAATTATTTGCGTTCCTTAGATAAAATATTGTTTTTATCGGAAGAATATCACTCCTGCCGTCTTAACATTTCCTCCAATTATAATTTTTTTCAAAATGATTTATTTCTCGCTAGGGTTAACTTTTTAAAAGGAACTTTTTGGACAAAACTACTAAACTTATGGTAATGTATTGGTATAATACACAAAAAACCTTAATTTGCTCCAATTAGTCGATTTAAGGCATCTTAAAATAATTTTTCTCAAAACGATTTATTTCTCGTTAGGGTTAATTTTTTTAAAGGAACTTTTTGGACAAAACTACTAAACTTATGGTAGTGTATTGGTATAATACACAAAAAACCTTAATTTGCTCCAATTAGTCGATTTAAGGCATCTTAAAATAATTTTTCCCAAAACGATTTATTTCTCGTTAGGGTTAATTTTTTTAAAGGAACTTTTTGGACAAAACTACTAAACTTATGGTAATGTATTGGTATAATACACAAAAAACCTTAATTTGCTCCAATTAGTCGATTTAAGGCATCTTAAAATAATTTTTCTCAAAACGATTTATTTCTCGTTAGGGTTAATTTTTTTAAAGGAACTTTTTGGACAAAACTACTAAACTTATGGTAATGTATTGGTATAATACACAAAAAACCTTAATTTGCTCCAATTAGTCGATTTAAGGCATCTTAAAATAATTTTTCTCAAAACGATTTATTTCTCGTTAGGGTTAATTTTTTTAAAGGAACTTTTTGGACAAAACTACTAAACTTATGGTAATGTATTGGTAAAATACACAAAAAACCTTAATTTGCTCCAATTAGTCGATTTAAGGCATCTTAAAATAATTTTTCTCAAAACGATTTATTTCTCGTTAGGGTTAATTTTTTTAAAGGAACTTTTTGGACAAAACTACTAAACTTATGGTAATGTATTGGTATAATACACAAAAAACCTTAATTTGCTCCAATTAGTCGATTTAAGGCATCTTAAAATAATTTTTCTCAAAACGATTTATTTCTCGTTAGGGTTAATTTTTTTAAAGGAACTTTTTGGACAAAACTACTAAACTTATTGTACTGTAATGGTGTAATATGAAAAAAACCTTAATTTCCTCCAATTAGTCGATTTAAGCATCTTAAAATAATTTTTTTCAAAATGATTTATTTCTCGTTAGGGTTAATTTTTTTAAACGAACTTTTTGGACAAAACTAGTAAACTTATTGCGCTGTCTTGAGTTTATACAAAAAAATCACACATTTTATTCATTTAGTTGCTTTTATTACCGTAGAGACCTTCAACCCTCTTTCTCACTAAGGTATTTCGTCGGCTCGGCTATTGGCTCAATCTTTTCTCCAGGCACATAGCTCTCATCTTTCTGGACGTTAGTAAGACAAGGCTCCGCAATAAAATCTTCCATACTATCATTGCCGGCATCAATGACTAGTATCCGATCTTCCAGTCGTCATTTGACAGTGGACTGGGCATTCTTCCACATCATCATTGTTGTTATGCGCCAGGATCTTTTTCTAAGATAAAAGATGCCAAAACTTTTCTCGTTAAAAATCGTATGTACCGTCACAGACTCACTAGGCGTATGATCTTAGCGCCACAGTGTTTGCGGTATATCCTTCAGCGGTTGTGTCACAAATCAAAAAATGTAAATTTTCCTCGAAAATTATTCTAAGTTCACTCGTATAATGGAAATATATCGCTAACTTCTTTCACTAGCAATATTTTTTAACGGTTCCCACAGGAGAATTGTCTAGAATGGTCTCCTGAATATTTCTTATACAGGACTTTTTGGTAGTGGAACGTCCGGTTCCGAGTTATGGGACAAAAATGTTTTCTCGTTGAAATTTTTCCAAGTCCACTCGACTGTCTTTCACTAGCGTCGGAAAATGAAAATTCTTGCGTGGAGCGGTTAGGCACTAAAGTGGACTGGGCATTCTCCTACATCATCTTAGCGCCATAGCGTTTGCGGTATATCTTTCAGCGGTTTTCAGGTATCCAATTATCCCAAAACTATATTTTTGGCGGCCCGAAGGCCTGCGAACAGACTAAAGAACGAAATTATTTGCGTTCCTAAGATAAAATATTGTTTTTATCGGAAGAATATCACTCCTGCCGTCTTAACGTTTCCTCCAATTATAATTTTTTTCAAAATGATTTATTTCTCGCTAGGGTTAACTTTTTAAAAGGAACTTTTTGGACAAAACTACTAAACTTATTGTAGTGTATTGGTATAATACACAAAAAACCTTAATTTGCTCCAATTAGTCGATTTAAGGCATCTTAAAATAATTTTTCCCAAAACGATTTATTTCTCGTTAGGGTTAATTTTTTTAAAGGAACTTTTTGGACAAAACTACTAAACTTATGGTAATGTATTGGTATAATACACAAAAAACCTTAATTTGCTCCAATTAGTCGATTTAAGGCATCTTAAAATAATTTTTCTCAAAACGATTTATTTCTCGTTAGGGTAATTTTTTTAAAGGAACTTTTTGGACAAAACTACTAAACTTATGGTAATGTATTGGTAAAATACACAAAAAACCTTAATTTGCTCCAATTAGTCGA
This sequence comes from Polydrusus pterygomalis, assembly GCA_963969555.1. Taxonomy (NCBI): domain Eukaryota; kingdom Metazoa; phylum Arthropoda; class Insecta; order Coleoptera; family Curculionidae; genus Polydrusus; species Polydrusus pterygomalis. The sequence goes on along the minus strand of OZ018381.1, from coordinate 1,687,058 downwards.
TTTAAGGCATCTTAAAATAATTTTTCTCAAAGCGATTTATTTCTCGTTAGGGTTAATTTTTTTAAAGGAACTTTTTGGACAAAACTACTAAACTTATGGTAATGTATTGGTAAAATACACAAAAAACCTTAATTTGCTCCAATTAGTCGATTTAAGGCATCTTAAAATAATTTTTCTCAAAACGATTTATTTCTCGTTAGGGTTAATTTTTTTAAAGGAACTTTTTGGACAAAACTACTAAACTTATGGTAATGTATTGGTATAATACACAAAAAACCTTAATTTGCTCCAATTAGTCGATTTAAGCATCTTAAAATAATTTTTTTCTAAATGATTTATTTCTCGTTTGGGTTAATTTTTTTAAACGAACTTTTTGGACAAAACTAGTAAACCTATTGGGCTGTCTTGAGGTTATACAAAAGAATAACAAATTTCATTCATTTAGTTGCTTTAAAGGGACATAAAATAACTTTTTCTTAATTATTTATTTACCAGCTAGGCTTATGTTTTTTAAATGAACTTTTAGGACAAAACTACTAAACTTATTGTACTGTAATTGTATTATACGAAAAAAACCTTAATTTCCTCCAATTAGTCGATTTAAGCATCTTAAAATAATTTTTTTCAAAATGATTTATTTTTCGTTAGGGTTAATTTTTTTAAACGAACTTTTTGGACAAAACTAGTAAACGTATTGCGCTGTCTTGAGTTTATACAAAAAAATCACACATTTTATTCATTTAGTTGCTTTTATTACCGTAGAGACCTTCAACCCTCTTTCTCACTAAGGTATTTGGTCGGCTCGGCTATTGGCTCAATCTTTTCTCCAGGCACATAGCTCTCATCACTCTGGACTTTAGTAAGACAAGGCTCCGCGATAAAATCTTCCATACTATCATTGCCGGCATCAATGACTAGGATCCGATCTTCCAGTCGTCATTTGACAGTGGACTGGGCATTCTTCCATATCATCATTGTTGTTATGCGCCAGGATCTTTTTCTAAGATAAAAGATGCCAAAACTTTTCTCGTTAAAAATCGTATGTACCGTCACAGACTCACTAGGCGTATGATCTTAGCGCCACAGTGTTTGCGGTATATCCTTCAGCGGTTGTGTCACAAATCAAAAAATGTAAATTTTCCTCGAAAATTATTCCAAGTCCACTCGTATAATGGAAATATATCGCTAACTTCTTTCACTAGCAATATTTTTTAACGGTTCCCACAGGAGAATTGTCCAGAATGGTCTCCTGAATATTTCTTAGACAGGACTTTTTGGTAGTGGAACGTCCGGTTCCGAGTTATGGGACAAAAATGTTTTCTCGTTGAAATTTTTCTAAGTCCAATCGACTGTCTTTCACTAGCGTCGGAAAATGAAAATTCTTGCGTGGAGCGGTTAGGCACTAAAGTGGACTGGGCATTCTCCTACATCATCTCAGCGCCATAGCGTTTGCGGTATATCTTTCAGCGGTTTTGAGGTATCCAATTATCCCAAAACTATATTTTTGGCGGCCCGATGGCCTGCGAACAGACTAAAGAACGAAATTATTTGCGTTCCTAAGATAAAATATTGTTTTTATAGGAAGAATATCACTCCTGCCGTCTTAAAATTTCCTCCAATTATAATTTTTTTCAAAATGATTTATTTCTCGCTAGGGTTAACTTTTTAAAAGGAACTTTTTGGACAAAACTACTAAACTTATTGTAGTGTATTGGTATAATACACAAAAAACCTTAATTTGCTCCAATTAGTCGATTTAAGGCATCTTAAAATAATTTTTCTCAAAACGGTTTATTTCTCGTTAGGGTTAATTTTTTTAAAGGAACTTTTTGGACAAAACTACTAAACTTATGGTAATGTATTGGTAAAATACACAAAAAACCTTAATTTGCTCCAATTAGTCGATTTAAGGCATCTTAAAATAATTTTTCTCAAAACGATTTATTTCTCGTTAGGGTTAATTTTTTTAAAGGAACTTTTTGGACAAAACTACTAAACTTATTGTAATGTATTGGTATAATACACAAAAAACCTTAATTTGCTCCAATTAGTCGATTTAAGCATCTTAAAATAATTTTTTTCGAAATGATTTATTTCTCGTTTGGGTTAATTTTTTTTAACGAACTTTTTGGACAAAACTAGTAAACCTATTGGGCTTTCTTGAGATTATACAAAAAAATCACAAATTTTATTCATTTAGTTGCTTTAAAGGGACATAAAATAACTTTTTCTTAATTATTTATTTACTAGCTAGGCTTATGTTTTTTAAATGAACTTTTAGGACAAAACTACTAAACTTATTGTACTGTAATGGTATAATAGGAAAAAAACCTTAATTTCCTCCAATTAGTCGATTTAAGCATCTTAAAATAATTTTTTTTCAAAATGATTTATTTCTCGTTAGGGTTAATTTTTTTAAACGAACTTTTTGGACAAAACTAGTAAACTTATTGCGCTGTCTTGAGTTTATACAAAAAAATCACACATTTTATTCATTTAGTTGCTTTTATTACCGTAGAGACCTTCAACCCTCTTTCTCACTAAGGTATTTCGTCGGCTCGGCTATTGGCTCAATCTTTTCTCCTGGCACATAGCTCTCATCTCTCTGGAAGTTAGTAAGACAAGGCTCCGCGATAAAATCTTCCATACTATCATTGCCGGCATCAATGACTAGTATCCGATCTTCCAGTCGTCATTTGACAGTGGACTGGGCATTCTTCCACATCATCATTGTTGTTATGCGCCAGGATCTTTTTCTAAGATAAAAGATGCCAAAACTTTTCTCGTTAAAAATCGTATGTATCGTCACAGACTCACTAGGCGTATGATCTTAGCGCCACAGTGTTTACGGTATATCCTTCAGCGGTTGTGTCACAAATCAAAAAATGTAAATTTTCCTCGAAAATTATTCCAAGTCCACTCGTATAATGGAAATATATCGCTAACTTCTTTCACTAGCAATATTTTTTAACGGTTCCCACAGGAGAATTGTCCAGAATGGTCTCCTGAATATTTCTTATACAGGACTTTTTGGTAGTGGAACGTCCGGTTCCGAGTTATGGGACAAAAATGTTTTCTCGTTGAAATTTTTCTAAGTCCACTCGACTGTCTTTCACTAGCGTCGGAAAATGAAAATTCTTGCGTGGAGCGGTTAGGCACTAAAGTGGACTGGGCATTCTCCTACATCATCTTAGCGCCATAGCGTTTGCGGTAGATCTTTCAGCGGTTTTGAGGTATCCAATTATCCCAAAACTATATTTTTGGCGGCCCGAAGGCCTGCGAACAGACTAAAGAACGAAATTATTTGCGTTCCTAAGATAAAATATTGTTTTTATCGGAAGAATATCACTCCTGCCGTCTTAACATTTCCTCCAATTATAATTTTTTTTCAAAATGATTTATTTCTCGCTAGGGTTAACTTTTTAAAAGGAACTTTTTGGACAAAACTACTAAACTTATTGTAGTGTATTGGTATAATACACAAGAAACCTTAATTTGCTCCAATTAGTCGATTTAAGGCATCTTAAAATAATTTTTCCCAAAACGATTTATTTCTCGTTAGGGTTAATTTTTTTAAAGGAACTTTTTGGACAAAACTACTAAACTTATGGTAATGTATTGGTATAATACACAAAAAACCTTAATTTGCTCCAATTAGTCGATTTAAGGCATCTTAAAATAATTTTTCTCAAAACGATTTATTTCTCGTTAGGGTTAATTTTTTTAAAGGAACTTTTTGGACAAAACTACTAAACTTATGGTAATGTATTGGTAAAATACACAAAAAACCTTAATTTGCTCCAATTAGTCGATTTAAGGCATCTTAAAATAATTTTTCTCAAAGCGATTTATTTCTCGTTAGGGTTAATTTTTTTAAAGGAACTTTTTGGACAAAACTACTAAACTTATGGTAATGTATTGGTAAAATACACAAAAAACCTTAATTTGCTCCAATTAGTCGATTTAAGGCATCTTAAAATAATTTTTCTCAAAACGATTTATTTCTCGTTAGGGTTAATTTTTTTAAAGGAACTTTTTGGACAAAACTACTAAACTTATGGTAATGTATTGGTATAATACACAAAAAACCTTAATTTGCTCCAATTAGTCGATTTAAGCATCTTAAAATAATTTTTTTCTAAATGATTTATTTCTCGTTAGGGTTAATTTTTTTAAACGAACTTTTTGGACAAAACTAGTAAACTTATTGCGCTGTCTTGAGTTTATACAAAAAAATCACACATTTTATTCATTTAGTTGCTTTTATTACCGTAGAGACCTTCAACCCTCTTTCTCACTAAGGTATTTCGTCGGCTCGGCTATTGGCTCAATCTTTTCTCCAGGCACATAGCTCTCATCTCTCTGGACGTTAGTAAGACAAGGCTCCGCGATAAAATCTTCCATACTATCATTGCCGGCATCAATGACTAGTATCCGATCTTCCAGTCGTCATTTGACAGTGGACTGGGCATTCTTCCACATCATCATTGTTGTTATGCGCCAGGATCTTTTTCTAAGATAAAAGATGCCAAAACTTTTCTCGTTAAAAATCGTATGTACCGTCACAGACTCACTAGGCGTATGATCTTAGCGCCACAGTATTTGCGGTATATCCTTCAGCGGTTGTGTCACAAATCAAAAAATGTAAATTTTCCTCGAAAATTATTCCAAGTCCACTCGTATAATGGAAATATATCGCTAACTTCTTTCACTAGCAATATTTTTTAACGGTTCCCACAGGAGAATTGTCCAGAATGGTCTCCTGAATATTTCTTATACAGGACTTTTTGGTAGTGGAACGTCCGGTTCCGAGTTATGGGACAAAAATGTTTTCTCGTTGAAATTTTTCTAAGTCCACTCGACTGTCTTTCACTAGCGTCGGAAAATGAAAATTCTTGCGTGGAGCTGTTAGGCACTAAAGTGGACTGGGCATTCTCCTACATCATCTTAGCGCCATATCGTTTGCGGTATATCTTTCAGCGGTTTTGAGGTATCCAATTATCCCAAAACTATATTTTTGGCGACCCGAAGGCCTGCGAACAGACTAAAGAACGAAATTATTTGCGTTCCTTAGATAAAATATTGTTTTTATTGGAAGAATATCACTCCTGCCGTCTTAACATTTCCTCCAATTATAATTTTTTTCAAAATGATTTATTTCTCGCTAGGGTTAACTTTTTAAAAGGAACTTTTTGGACAAAACTACTAAACTTATAGTAATGTATTGGTATAATACACAAAAAACCTTAATTTGCTCCAATTAGTCGATTTAAATCCTAAAATAATTTTTCTCAAAACGATTTATTTCTCGTTAGGGTTAATTTTTTTAAAGGAACTTTTTGGACAAAACTACTAAACTTATGGTAGTGTATTGGTATAATACACAAAAAACCTTAATTTGCTCCAATTAGTCGATTTAAGGCATCTTAAAATAATTTTTCTCAAAACGATTTATTTCTCGTTAGGGTTAATTTTTTTAAAGGAACTTTTTGGACAAAACTACTAAACTTATGGTAATGTATTGGTAAAATACACAAAAAACCTTAATTTGCTCCAATTAGTCGATTTAAGGCATCTTAAAATAATTTTTCTCAAAGCGATTTATTTCTCGTTAGGGTTAATTTTTTTAAAGGAACTTTTTGGACAAAACTACTAAACTTATGGTAATGTATTGGTAAAATACACAAAAAACCTTAATTTGCTCCAATTAGTCGATTTAAGGCATCTTAAAATAATTTTTCTCAAAACGATTTATTTCTCGTTAGGGTTAATTTTTTTAAAGGAACTTTTTGGACAAAACTACTAAACTTATGGTAATGTATTGGTATAATACACAAAAAACCTTAATTTGCTCCAATTAGTCGATTTAAGCATCTTAAAATAATTTTTTTCTAAATGATTTATTTCTCGTTAGGGTTAATTTTTTTAAACGAACTTTTTGGACAAAACTAGTAAACTTATTGCGCTGTCTTGAGTTTATACAAAAAAATCACACATTTTATTCATTTAGTTGCTTTTATTACCGTAGAGACCTTCAACCCTCTTTCTCACTAAGGTATTTCGTCGGCTCGGCTATTGGCTCAATCTTTTATCCAGGCACATAGCTCTCATCTCTCTGGACGTTAGTAAGACAAGGCTCCGCGATAAAATCTTCCATACTATCATTGCCGGCATCAATGACTAGTATCCGATCTTCCAGTCGTCATTTGACAGTGGACTGGGCATTCTTCCACATCATCATTGTTGTTATGCGCCAGGATCTTTTTCTAAGATAAAAGATGCCAAAACTTTTCTCGTTAAAAATCGTATGTACCGTCACAGACTCACTAGGCGTATGATCTTAGCGCCACAGTATTTGCGGTATATCCTTCAGCGGTTGTGTCACAAATCAAAAAATGTAAATTTTACCTCGAAAATTATTCCAAGTCCACTCGTATAATGGAAATATATCGCTAACTTCTTTCACTAGCAATATTTTTTAACGGTTCCCACAGGAGAATTGTCCAGAATGGTCTCCTGAATATTTCTTATACAGGACTTTTTGGTAGTGGAACGTCCGGTTCCGAGTTATGGGACAAAAATGTTTTCTCGTTGAAATTTTTCTAAGTCCACTCGACTGTCTTTCACTAGCGTCGGAAAATGAAAATTCTTGCGTGGAGCTGTTAGGCACTAAAGTGGACTGGGCATTCTCCTACATCATCTTAGCGCCATAGCGTTTGCGGTATATCTTTCAGCGGTTTTGAGGTATCCAATTATCCCAAAACTATATTTTTGGCGACCCGAAGGCCTGCGAACAGACTAAAGAACGAAATTATTTGCGTTCCTTAGATAAAATATTGTTTTTATTGGAAGAATATCACTCCTGCCGTCTTAACATTTCCTCCAATTATAATTTTTTTCAAAATGATTTATTTCTCGCTAGGGTTAACTTTTTAAAAGGAACTTTTTGGACAAAACTACTAAACTTATGGTAATGTATTGGTATAATACACAAAAAACCTTAATTTGCTCCAATTAGTCGATTTAAGGCATCTTAAAATAATTTTTCTCAAAACGATTTATTTCTCGTTAGGGTTAATTTTTTTAAAGGAACTTTTTGGACAAAACTACTAAACTTATGGTAGTGTATTGGTATAATACACAAAAAACCTTAATTTGCTCCAATTAGTCGATTTAAGGCATCTTAAAATAATTTTTCCCAAAACGATTTATTTCTCGTTAGGGTTAATTTTTTTAAAGGAACTTTTTGGACAAAACTACTAAACTTATAGTAATGTATTGGTATAATACACAAAAAACCTTAATTTGCTCCAATTAGTCGATTTAAGGCATCTTAAAATAATTTTTCTCAAAACGATTTATTTCTCGTTAGGGTTAATTTTTTTAAAGGAACTTTTTGGACAAAACTACTAAACTTATGGTAATGTATTGATAAAATACACAAAAAACCTTAATTTGCTCCAATTAGTCGATTTAAGGCATCTTAAAATAATTTTTCTCAAAACGATTTATTTCTCGTTAGGGTTAATTTTTTTAAAGGAACTTTTTGGACAAAACTACTAAACTTATGGTAATGTATTGGTAAAATACACAAAAAACCTTAATTTGCTCCAATTAGTCGATTTAAGGCATCTTAAAATAATTTTTCTCAAAACGATTTATTTCTCGTTAGGGTTAATTTTTTTAAAGGAACTTTTTGGACAAAACTACTAAACTTATGGTAATGTATTGGTAAAATACACAAAAAACCTTAATTTGCTCCAATTAGTCGATTTAAGGCATCTTAAAATAATTTTTCTCAAAACGATTTATTTCTCGTTAGGGTTAATTTTTTTAAAGGAACTTTTTGGACAAAACTACTAAACTTATGGTAATGTATTGGTATAATACACAAAAAACCTTAATTTGCTTCAATTAGTCGATTTAAGGCATCTTAAAATAATTTTTCTCAAAACGATTTATTTCTCGTTAGGGTTAATTTTTTTAAAGGAACTTTTTGGACAAAACTACTAAACTTATGGTAATGTATTGATAAAATACACAAAAAACCTTAATTTGCTACAATTATTCGATTTAAGGCATCTTAAAATAATTTTTCTCAAAACGATTTATTTCTCGTTAGGGTTAATTTTTTTAAAGGAACTTTTTGGACAAAACTACTAAACTTATTGTACTGTAATGGTATAATACGAAAAAAACCTTAATTTCCTCCAATTAGTCGATTTAAGCATCTTAAAATAATTTTTTTCAAAATGATTTATTTCTCGTTAGGGTTAATTTTTTTAAACGAACTTTTTGGACAAAACTAGTAAACTTATTGCGCTGTCTTGAGTTTATACAAAAAAATCACACATTTTATTCATTTAGTTGCTTTTATTACCGTAGAGACCTTCAACCCTCTTTCTCACTAAGGTATTTCGTCGGCTCGGCTATTGGCTCAATCTTTTATCCAGGCACATAGCTCTCATCTCTCTGGACGTTAGTAAGACAAGGCTCCGCGATAAAATCTTCCATACTATCATTGCCGGCATCAATGACTAGTATCCGATCTTCCAGTCGTCATTTGACAGTGGACTGGGCATTCTTCCACATCATCATTGTTGTTATGCGCCAGGATCTTTTTCTAAGATAAAAGATGCCAAAACTTTTCTCGTTAAAAATCGTATGTACCGTCACAGACTCACTAGGCGTATGATCTTAGCGCCACAGTATTTGCGGTATATCCTTCAGCGGTTGTGTCACAAATCAAAAAATGTAAATTTTACCTCGAAAATTATTCCAAGTCCACTCGTATAATGGAAATATATCGCTAACTTCTTTCACTAGCAATATTTTTTAACGGTTCCCACAGGAGAATTGTCCAGAATGGTCTCCTGAATATTTCTTATACAGGACTTTTTGGTAGTGGAACGTCCGGTTCCGAGTTATGGGACAAAAATGTTTTCTCGTTGAAATTTTTCTAAGTCCACTCGACTGTCTTTCACTAGCGTCGGAAAATGAAAATTCTTGCGTGGAGCTGTTAGGCACTAAAGTGGACTGGGCATTCTCCTACATCATCTTAGCGCCATAGCGTTTGCGGTATATCTTTCAGCGGTTTTGAGGTATCCAATTATCCCAAAACTATATTTTTGGCGACCCGAAGGCCTGCGAACAGACTAAAGAACGAAATTATTTGCGTTCCTTAGATAAAATATTGTTTTTATTGGAAGAATATCACTCCTGCCGTCTTAACATTTCCTCCAATTATAATTTTTTTCAAAATGATTTATTTCTCGCTAGGGTTAACTTTTTAAAAGGAACTTTTTGGACAAAACTACTAAACTTATGGTAATGTATTGGTATAATACACAAAAAACCTTAATTTGCTCCAATTAGTCGATTTAAGGCATCTTAAAATAATTTTTCTCAAAACGATTTATTTCTCGTTAGGGTTAATTTTTTTAAAGGAACTTTTTGGACAAAACTACTAAACTTATGGTAGTGTATTGGTATAATACACAAAAAACCTTAATTTGCTCCAATTAATCGATTTAAGGCATCTTAAAATAATTTTTCCCAAAACGATTTATTTCTCGTTAGGGTTAATTTTTTTAAAGGAACTTTTTGGACAAAACTACTAAACTTATAGTAATGTATTGGTATAATACACAAAAAACCTTAATTTGCTCCAATTAGTCGATTTAAGGCATCTTAAAATAATTTTTCTCAAAACGATTTATTTCTCGTTAGGGTTAATTTTTTTAAAGGAACTTTTTGGACAAAACTACTAAACTTATGGTAATGTATTGATAAAATACACAAAAAACCTTAATTTGCTACAATTATTCGATTTAAGGCATCTTAAAATAATTTTTCTCAAAACGATTTATTTCTCGTTAGGGTTAATTTTTTTAAAGGAACTTTTTGGACAAAACTACTAAACTTATTGTACTGTAATGGTATAATACGAAAAAAACCTTAATTTCCTCCAATTAGTCGATTTAAGCATCTTAAAATAATTTTTTTCAAAATGATTTATTTCTCGTTAGGGTTAATTTTTTTAAACGAACTTTTTGGACAAAACTAGTAAACTTATTGCGCTGTCTTGAGTTTATACAAAAAAATCACACATTTTATTCATTTAGTTGCTTTTATTACCGTAGAGACCTTCAACCCTCTTTCTCACTAAGGTATTTCGTCGGCTCGGCTATTGGCTCAATCTTTTATCCAGGCACATAGCTCTCATCTCTCTGGACGTTAGTAAGACAAGGCTCCGCGATAAAATCTTCCATACTATCATTGCCGGCATCAATGACTAGTATCCGATCTTCCAGTCGTCATTTGACAGTGGACTGGGCATTCTTCCACATCATCATTGTTGTTATGCGCCAGGATCTTTTTCTAAGATAAAAGATGCCAAAACTTTTCTCGTTAAAAATCGTATGTACCGTCACAGACTCACTAGGCGTATGATCTTAGCGCCACAGTATTTGCGGTATATCCTTCAGCGGTTGTGTCACAAATCAAAAAATGTAAATTTTACCTCGAAAATTATTCCAAGTCCACTCGTATAATGGAAATATATCGCTAACTTCTTTCACTAGCAATATTTTTTAACGGTTCCCACAGGAGAATTGTCCAGAATGGTCTCCTGAATATTTCTTATACAGGACTTTTTGGTAGTGGAACGTCCGGTTCCGAGTTATGGGACAAAAATGTTTTCTCGTTGAAATTTTTCTAAGTCCACTCGACTGTCTTTCACTAGCGTCGGAAAATGAAAATTCTTGCGTGGAGCTGTTAGGCACTAAAGTGGACTGGGCATTCTCCTACATCATCTTAGCGCCATAGCGTTTGCGGTATATCTTTCAGCGGTTTTGAGGTATCCAATTATCCCAAAACTATATTTTTGGCGACCCGAAGGCCTGCGAACAGACTAAAGAACGAAATTATTTGCGTTCCTTAGATAAAATATTGTTTTTATTGGAAGAATATCACTCCTGCCGTCTTAACATTTCCTCCAATTATAATTTTTTTCAAAATGATTTATTTCTCGCTAGGGTTAACTTTTTAAAAGGAACTTTTTGGACAAAACTACTAAACTTATGGTAATGTATTGGTATAATACACAAAAAACCTTAATTTGCTCCAATTAGTCGATTTAAGGCATCTTAAAATAATTTTTCTCAAAACGATTTATTTCTCGTTAGGGTTAATTTTTTTAAAGGAACTTTTTGGACAAAACTACTAAACTTATGGTAGTGTATTGGTATAATACACAAAAAACCTTAATTTGCTCCAATTAATCGATTTAAGGCATCTTAAAATAATTTTTCCCAAAACGATTTATTTCTCGTTAGGGTTAATTTTTTTAAAGGAACTTTTTGGACAAAACTACTAAACTTATAGTAATGTATTGGTATAATACACAAAAAACCTTAATTTGCTCCAATTAGTCGATTTAAGGCATCTTAAAATAATTTTTCTCAAAACGATTTATTTCTCGTTAGGGTTAATTTTTTTAAAGGAACTTTTTGGACAAAACTACTAAACTTATGGTAATGTATTGATAAAATACACAAAAAACCTTAATTTGCTCCAATTAGTCGATTTAAGGCATCTTAAAATAATTTTTCTCAAAACGATTTATTTCTCGTTAGGGTTAATTTTTTTAAAGGAACTTTTTGGACAAAACTACTAAACTTATGGTAATGTATTGGTAAAATACACAAAAAACCTTAATTTGCTCCAATTAGTCGATTTAAGGCATCTTAAAATAATTTTTCTCAAAACGATTTATTTCTCGTTAGGGTTAATTTTTTTAAAGGAACTTTTTGGACAAAACTACTAAACTTATGGTAATGTATTGGTAAAATACACAAAAAACCTTAATTTGCTCCAATTAGTCGATTTAAGGCATCTTAAAATAATTTTTCTCAAAACGATTTATTTCTCGTTAGGGTTAATTTTTTTAAAGGAACTTTTTGGACAAAACTACTAAACTTATGGTAATGTATTGGTATAATACACAAAAAACCTTAATTTGCTTCAATTAGTCGATTTAAGGCATCTTAAAATAATTTTTCTCAAAACGATTTATTTCTCGTTAGGGTTAATTTTTTTAAAGGAACTTTTTGGACAAAACTACTAAACTTATGGTAATGTATTGATAAAATACACAAAAAACCTTAATTTGCTACAATTATTCGATTTAAGGCATCTTAAAATAATTTTTCTCAAAACGATTTATTTCTCGTTAGGGTTAATTTTTTTAAAGGAACTTTTTGGACAAAACTACTAAACTTATTGTACTGTAATGGTATAATACGAAAAAAACCTTAATTTCCTCCAATTAGTCGATTTAAGCATCTTAAAATAATTTTTTTCAAAATGATTTATTTCTCGTTAGGGTTAATTTTTTTAAACGAACTTTTTGGACAAAACTAGTAAACTTATTGCGCTGTCTTGAGTTTATACAAAAAAATCACACATTTTATTCATTTAGTTGCTTTTATTACCGTAGAGACCTTCAACCCTCTTTCTCACTAAGGTATTTCTTCGGCTCGGCTATTGGCTCAATCTTTTCTCCAGGCACATAGCTCTCATCTCTCTGGACGTTAGTAAGACAAGGCTCCGCGATAAAATCTTCCATACTATCATTGCCGGCATCAATGACTAGTATCCGATCTTCCAGTCGTCATTTGACAGTGGACTGGGCATTCTTCCACATCATCATTGTTGTTATGCGCCAGGATCTTTTTCTAAGATAAAAGATGCCAAAACTTTTCTCGTTAAAAATCGTATGTACCGTCACAGACTCAATAGGCGTATGATCTTAGCGCCACAGTGTTTGCGGTATATCCTTCAGCGGTTGTGTCACAAATCAAAAAATGTAAATTTTCCTCGAAAATTATTCTAAGTCCACTCGTATAATGGAAATATATCGCTAACTTCTTTCACTAGCAATATTTTTTAACGGTTCCCACAGGAGAATTTTCCAGAATGGTCTCCTGAATATTTCTTATACAGGACTTTTTGGTAGTGGAACGTCCGGTTCCGAGTTATGGGACAAAAATGTTTTATCGTTGAAATTTTTCTAAGTCCACTCGACTGTCTTTCACTAGCGTCGGAAAATGAAAATTCTTGCGTGGAGCTGTTAGGCACTAAAGTGGACTGGGCATTCTCCTACATCATCTTAGCGCCATAGCGTTTGCGGTATATCTTTCAGCGGTTTTGAGGTATCCAATTATCCCAAAACTATATTTTTGGCGGCCCGAAGGCCTGCGAACAGACTAAAGAACGAAATTATTTGCGTTCCTAAGATAAAATATTGTTTTTATCGGAAGAATATCACTCCTGCCGTCTTAACATTTCCTCCAATTATAATTTTTTTCAAAATGATTTATTTCTCGCTAGGGTTAACTTTTTAAAAGGAACTTTTTGGACAAAACTACTAAACTTATTGTAGTGTATTGGTATAATACACAAAAAACCTTAATTTGCTCCAATTAGTCGATTTAAGGCATCTTAAAATAATTTTTCCCAAAACGATTTATTTCTCGTTAGGGTTAATTTTTTTAAAGGAACTTTTTGGACAAAACTACTAAACTTATGGTAATGTATTGGTATAATACACAAAAAACCTTAATTTGCTCCAATTAGTCGATTTAAGGCATCTTAAAATAATTTTTTTCAAAACGATTTATTTCTCGTTAGGGTTAATTTTTTTAAAGGAACTTTTTGGACAAAACTACTAAACTTATGGTAATGTATTGGTATAATACACAAAAAACCTTAATTTGCTCCAATTAGTCGATTTAAGGCATCTTAAAATAATTTTTCTCAAAACGATTTATTTCTCGTTAGGGTTAATTTTTTTAAAGGAACTTTTTGGACAAAACTACTAAACTTATGGTAATGTATTGGTAAAATACACAAAAAACCTTAATTTGCTCCAATTAGTCGATTTAAGGCATCTTAAAATAATTTTTCTCAAAACGATTTATTTCTCGTTAGGGTTAATTTTTTTAAAGGAACTTTTTGGACAAAACTACTAAACTTATGGTAATGTATTGGTATAATACACAAAAAACCTTAATTTGCTCCAATTAGTCGATTTAAGGCATCTTAAAATAATTTTTCTAAAAACGATTTATTTCTCGTTAGGGTTAATTTTATTAAAGGAACTTTTTGGACAAAACTACTAAACTTATTGTACTGTAATGGTATAATACGAAAAAAACCTTAATTTCCTCCAATTAGTCGATTTAAGCATCTTAAAATAATTTTTTTCAAAATGATTTATATCTCGTTAGGGTTAATTTTTTTAAACGAACTTTTTGGACAAAACTAGTAAACTTATTGCGCTGTCTTGAGTTTATACAAAAAAATCACACATTTTATTCATTTAGTTGGTTGCTTTTATTACCGTAGAGACCTTCAACCCTCTTTCTCACTAAGGTATTTCGTCGGCTCGGCTATTGGCTCAATCTTTTCTCCAGGCACATAGCTCTCATCTCTCTGGACGTTAGTAAGACAAGGCTCCGCGATAAAATCTTCCATACTATCATTGCCGGCATCAATGACTAGTATCCGATCTTCCAGTCGTCATTTGATCGTCATTTGACAGTGGACTGGGCATTCTTCCACATCATCATTGTTGTTATGCGCCAGGATCTTTTTCTAAGATAAAAGATGCCAAAACTTTTCTCGTTAAAAATCGTATGTACCGTCACAGACTCACTAGGCGTATGATCTTAGCGCCACAGTGTTTGCGGTATATCCTTCAGCGGTTGTGTCACAAATCAAAAAATGTAAATTTTCCTCGAAAATTATTCTAAGTCCACTCGTATAATGGAAATATATCGCTAACTTCTTTCACTAGCAATATTTTTTAACGGTTCCCACAGGAGAATTTTCCAGAATGGTCTCCTGAATATTTCTTATACAGGACTTTTTGGTAGTGGAACGTCCGGTTCCGAGTTATGGGACAAAAATGTTTTCTCGTTGAAATTTTTCTAAGTCCACTCGACTGTCTTTCACTAGCGTCGGAAAATGAAAATTCTTGCGTGGAGCTGTTAGGCACTAAAGTGGACTGGGCATTCTCCTACATCATCTTAGCGCCATAGCGTTTGCGGTATATCTTTCAGCGGTTTTGAGGTATCCAATTATCCCAAAACTATATTTTTGGCGACCCGAAGGCCTGCGAACAGACTAAAGAACGAAATTATTTGCGTTCCTTAGATAAAATATTGTTTTTATCGGAAGAATATCACTCCTGCCGTCTTAACATTTCCTCCAATTATAATTTTTTTCAAAATGATTTATTTCTCGCTAGGGTTAACTTTTTAAAAGGAACTTTTTGGACAAAACTACTAAACTTATGGTAATGTATTGGTATAATACACAAAAAACCTTAATTTGCTCCAATTAGTCGATTTAAGGCATCTTAAAATAATTTTTCTCAAAACGATTTATTTCTCGTTAGGGTTAATTTTTTTAAAGGAACTTTTTGGACAAAACTACTAAACTTATGGTAGTGTATTGGTATAATACACAAAAAACCTTAATTTGCTCCAATTAGTCGATTTAAGGCATCTTAAAATAATTTTTCCCAAAACGATTTATTTCTCGTTAGGGTTAATTTTTTTAAAGGAACTTTTTGGACAAAACTACTAAACTTATGGTAATGTATTGGTATAATACACAAAAAACCTTAATTTGCTCCAATTAGTCGATTTAAGGCATCTTAAAATAATTTTTCTCAAAGCGATTTATTTCTCGTTAGGGTTAATTTTTTTAAAGGAACTTTTTGGACAAAACTACTAAACTTATGGTAGTGTATTGGTATAATACACAAAAAACCTTAATTTGCTCCAATTAGTCGATTTAAGGCATCTTAAAATAATTTTTCTCAAAACGATTTATTTCTCGTTAGGGTTAATTTTTTTAAAGGAACTTTTTGGACAAAACTACTAAACTTATGGTAATGTATTGGTAAAATACACAAAAAACCTTAATTTGCTCCAATTAGTCGATTTAAGGCATCTTAAAATAATTTTTCTCAAAACGATTTATTTCTCGTTAGGGTTAATTTTTTTAAAGGAACTTTTTGGACAAAACTACTAAACTTATTGTACTGTAATGGTATAATACGAAAAAAACCTTAATTTCCTCCAATTAGTCGATTTAAGCATCTTAAAATAATTTTTTTCAAAATGATTTATTTCTCGTTAGGGTTAATTTTTTTAAACGAACTTTTTGGACAAAACTAGTAAACTTATTGCGCTGTCTTGAGTTTATACAAAAAAATCACACATTTTATTCATTTAGTTGCTTTTATTACCGTAGAGACCTTCAACCCTCTTTCTCACTAAGGTATTTCGTCGGCTCGGCTATTGGCTCAATCTTTTCTCCAGGCACATAGCTCTCATCTCTCTGGACGTTAGTAAGACAAGGCTCCGCGATAAAATCTTCCATACTATCATTGCCGGCATCAATGACTAGTATCCGATCTTCCAGTCGTCATTTGACAGTGGACTGGGCATTCTTCCACATCATCATTGTTGTTATGCGCCAGGATCTTTTTCTAAGATAAAAGATGCCAAAACTTTTCTCGTTAAAAATCGTATGTACCGTCACAGACTCACTAGGCGTATGATCTTAGCGCCACAGTGTTTGCGGTATATCCTTCAGCGGTTGTGTCACAAATCAAAAAATGTAAATTTTCCTCGAAAATTATTCTAAGTCCACTCGTATAATGGAAATATATCGCTAACTTCTTTCACTAGCAATATTTTTTAACGGTTCCCACAGGAGAATTGTCCAGAATGGTCTCCTGAATATTTCTTATACAGGACTTTTTGGTAGTGGAACGTCCGGTTCCGAGTTATGGGACAAAAATGTTTTCTCGTTGAAATTTTTCTAAGTCCACTCGACTGTCTTTCACTAGCGTCGGAAAATGAAAATTCTTGCGTGGAGCTGTTAGGCACTAAAGTGGACTGGGCATTCTCCTACATCATCTTAGCGCCATAGCGTTTGCGGTATATCTTTCAGCGGTTTTGAGGTATCCAATTATCCCAAAACTATATTTTTGGCGGCCCGAAGGCCTGCGAACAGACTAAAGAACGAAATTATTTGCGTTCCTAAGATAAAATATTGTTTTTATCGGAAGAATATCACTCCTGCCGTCTTAACATTTCCTCCAATTATAATTTTTTTCAAAATGATTTATTTCTCGCTAGGGTTAACTTTTTAAAAGGAACTTTTTGGACAAAACTACTAAACTTATTGTAGTGTATTGGTATAATACACAAAAAACCTTAATTTGCTCCAATTAGTCGATTTAAGGCATCTTAAAATAATTTTTCCCAAAACGATTTATTTCTCGTTAGGGTTAATTTTTTTAAAGGAACTTTTTGGACAAAACTACTAAACTTATGGTAATGTATTGGTATAATACACAAAAAACCTTAATTTGCTCCAATTAGTCGATTTAAGGCATCTTAAAATAATTTTTTTCAAAACGATTTATTTCTCGTTAGGGTTAATTTTTTTAAAGGAACTTTTTGGACAAAACTACTAAACTTATGGTAATGTATTGGTATAATACACAAAAAACCTTAATTTGCTCCAATTAGTCGATTTAAGGCATCTTAAAATAATTTTTCTCAAAACGATTTATTTCTCGTTAGGGTTAATTTTTTTAAAGGAACTTTTTGGACAAAACTACTAAACTTATGGTAATGTATTGGTAAAATACACAAAAAACCTTAATTTGCTCCAATTAGTCGATTTAAGGCATCTTAAAATAATTTTTCTCAAAACGATTTATTTCTCGTTAGGGTTAATTTTTTTAAAGGAACTTTTTGGACAAAACTACTAAACTTATGGTAATGTATTGGTATAATACACAAAAAACCTTAATTTGCTCCAATTAGTCGATTTAAGGCATCTTAAAATAATTTTTCTAAAAACGATTTATTTCTCGTTAGGGTTAATTTTTTTAAAGGAACTTTTTGGACAAAACTACTAAACTTATTGTACTGTAATGGTATAATACGAAAAAAACCTTAATTTCCTCCAATTAGTCGATTTAAGCATCTTAAAATAATTTTTTTCAAAATGATTTATATCTCGTTAGGGTTAATTTTTTTAAACGAACTTTTTGGACAAAACTAGTAAACTTATTGCGCTGTCTTGAGTTTATACAAAAAAATCACACATTTTATTCATTTAGTTGGTTGCTTTTATTACCGTAGAGACCTTCAACCCTCTTTCTCACTAAGGTATTTCGTCGGCTCGGCTATTGGCTCAATCTTTTCTCCAGGCACATAGCTCTCATCTCTCTGGACGTTAGTAAGACAAGGCTCCGCGATAAAATCTTCCATACTATCATTGCCGGCATCAATGACTAGTATCCGATCTTCCAGTCGTCATTTGATCGTCATTTGACAGTGGACTGGGCATTCTTCCACATCATCATTGTTGTTATGCGCCAGGATCTTTTTCTAAGATAAAAGATGCCAAAACTTTTCTCGTTAAAAATCGTATGTACCGTCACAGACTCACTAGGCGTATGATCTTAGCGCCACAGTGTTTGCGGTATATCCTTCAGCGGTTGTGTCACAAATCAAAAAATGTAAATTTTCCTCGAAAATTATTCTAAGTCCACTCGTATAATGGAAATATATCGCTAACTTCTTTCACTAGCAATATTTTTTAACGGTTCCCACAGGAGAATTTTCCAGAATGGTCTCCTGAATATTTCTTATACAGGACTTTTTGGTAGTGGAACGTCCGGTTCCGAGTTATGGGACAAAAATGTTTTCTCGTTGAAATTTTTCTAAGTCCACTCGACTGTCTTTCACTAGCGTCGGAAAATGAAAATTCTTGCGTGGAGCTGTTAGGCACTAAAGTGGACTGGGCATTCTCCTACATCATCTTAGCGCCATAGCGTTTGCGGTATATCTTTCAGCGGTTTTGAGGTATCCAATTATCCCAAAACTATATTTTTGGCGACCCGAAGGCCTGCGAACAGACTAAAGAACGAAATTATTTGCGTTCCTTAGATAAAATATTGTTTTTATCGGAAGAATATCACTCCTGCCGTCTTAACATTTCCTCCAATTATAATTTTTTTCAAAATGATTTATTTCTCGCTAGGGTTAACTTTTTAAAAGGAACTTTTTGGACAAAACTACTAAACTTATGGTAATGTATTGGTATAATACACAAAAAACCTTAATTTGCTCCAATTAGTCGATTTAAGGCATCTTAAAATAATTTTTCTCAAAACGATTTATTTCTCGTTAGGGTTAATTTTTTTAAAGGAACTTTTTGGACAAAACTACTAAACTTATGGTAGTGTATTGGTATAATACACAAAAAACCTTAATTTGCTCCAATTAGTCGATTTAAGGCATCTTAAAATAATTTTTCCCAAAACGATTTATTTCTCGTTAGGGTTAATTTTTTTAAAGGAACTTTTTGGACAAAACTACTAAACTTATGGTAATGTATTGGTATAATACACAAAAAACCTTAATTTGCTCCAATTAGTCGATTTAAGGCATCTTAAAATAATTTTTCTCAAAACGATTTATTTCTCGTTAGGGTTAATTTTTTTAAAGGAACTTTTTGGACAAAACTACTAAACTTATGGTAATGTATTGATAAAATACACAAAAAACCTTAATTTGCTCCAATTAGTCGATTTAAGGCATCTTAAAATAATTTTTCTCAAAACGATTTATTTCTCGTTAGGGTTAATTTTTTTAAAGGAACTTTTTGGACAAAACTACTAAACTTATGGTAATGTATTGGTAAAATACACAAAAAACCTTAATTTGCTCCAATTAGTCGATTTAAGGCATCTTAAAATAATTTTTCTCAAAACGATTTATTTCTCGTTAGGGTTAATTTTTTTAAAGGAACTTTTTGGACAAAACTACTAAACTTATGGTAATGTATTGGTAAAATACACAAAAAACCTTAATTTGCTCCAATTAGTCGATTTAAGGCATCTTAAAATAATTTTTCTCAAAACGATTTATTTCTCGTTAGGGTTAATTTTTTTAAAGGAACTTTTTGGACAAAACTACTAAACTTATGGTAATGTATTGGTATAATACACAAAAAACCTTAATTTGCTTCAATTAGTCGATTTAAGGCATCTTAAAATAATTTTTCTCAAAACGATTTATTTCTCGTTAGGGTTAATTTTTTTAAAGGAACTTTTTGGACAAAACTACTAAACTTATGGTAATGTATTGATAAAATACACAAAAAACCTTAATTTGCTACAATTATTCGATTTAAGGCATCTTAAAATAATTTTTCTCAAAACGATTTATTTCTCGTTAGGGTTAATTTTTTTAAAGGAACTTTTTGGACAAAACTACTAAACTTATTGTACTGTAATGGTATAATACGAAAAAAACCTTAATTTCCTCCAATTAGTCGATTTAAGCATCTTAAAATAATTTTTTTCAAAATGATTTATTTCTCGTTAGGGTTAATTTTTTTAAACGAACTTTTTGGACAAAACTAGTAAACTTATTGCGCTGTCTTGAGTTTATACAAAAAAATCACACATTTTATTCATTTAGTTGCTTTTATTACCGTAGAGACCTTCAACCCTCTTTCTCACTAAGGTATTTCGTCGGCTCGGCTATTGGCTCAATCTTTTCTCCAGGCACATAGCTCTCATCTCTCTGGACGTTAGTAAGACAAGGCTCCGCGATAAAATCTTCCATACTATCATTGCCGGCATCAATGACTAGTATCCGATCTTCCAGTCGTCATTTGACAGTGGACTGGGCATTCTTCCACATCATCATTGTTGTTATGCGCCAGGATCTTTTTCTAAGATAAAAGATGCCAAAACTTTTCTCGTTAAAAATCGTATGTACCGTCACAGACTCACTAGGCGTATGATCTTAGCGCCACAGTGTTTGCGGTATATCCTTCAGCGGTTGTGTCACAAATCAAAAAATGTAAATTTTCCTAGAAAATTATTCTAAGTCCACTCGTATAATGGAAATATATCGCTAACTTCTTTCACTAGCAATATTTTTTAACGGTTCCCACAGGAGAATTTTCCAGAATGGTCTCCTGAATATTTCTTATACAGGACTTTTTGGTAGTGGAACGTCCGGTTCCGAGTTATGGGACAAAAATGTTTTCTCGTTGAAATTTTTCTAAGTCCACTCGACTGTCTTTCACTAGCGTCGGAAAATGAAAATTCTTGCGTGGAGCTGTTAGGCACTAAAGTGGACTGGGCATTCTCCTACATCATCTTAGCGCCATAGCGTTTGCGGTATATCTTTCAGCGGTTTTGAGGTATCCAATTATCCCAAAACTATATTTTTGGCGACCCGAAGGCCTGCGAACAGACTAAAGAACGAAATTATTTGCGTTCCTTAGATAAAATATTGTTTTTATCGGAAGAATATCACTCCTGCCGTCTTAACATTTCCTCCAATTATAATTTTTTTCAAAATGATTTATTTCTCGCTAGGGTTAACTTTTTAAAAGGAACTTTTTGGACAAAACTACTAAACTTATGGTAATGTATTGGTATAATACACAAAAAACCTTAATTTGCTCCAATTAGTCGATTTAAGGCATCTTAAAATAATTTTTCTCAAAACGATTTATTTCTCGTTAGGGTTAATTTTTTTAAAGGAACTTTTTGGACAAAACTACTAAACTTATGGTAGTGTATTGGTATAATACACAAAAAACCTTAATTTGCTCCAATTAGTCGATTTAAGGCATCTTAAAATAATTTTTCCCAAAACGATTTATTTCTCGTTAGGGTTAATTTTTTTAAAGGAACTTTTTGGACAAAACTACTAAACTTATGGTAATGTATTGGTATAATACACAAAAAACCTTAATTTGCTCCAATTAGTCGATTTAAGGCATCTTAAAATAATTTTTCTCAAAGCGATTTATTTCTCGTTAGGGTTAATTTTTTTAAAGGAACTTTTTGGACAAAACTACTAAACTTATGGTAGTGTATTGGTATAATACACAAAAAACCTTAATTTGCTCCAATTAGTCGATTTAAGGCATCTTAAAATAATTTTTCTCAAAACGATTTATTTCTCGTTAGGGTTAATTTTTTTAAAGGAACTTTTTGGACAAAACTACTAAACTTATGGTAATGTATTGGTAAAATACACAAAAAACCTTAATTTGCTCCAATTAGTCGATTTAAGGCATCTTAAAATAATTTTTCTCAAAACGATTTATTTCTCGTTAGGGTTAATTTTTTTAAAGGAACTTTTTGGACAAAACTAGTAAACTTATTGCGCTGTCTTGAGTTTATACAAAAAAATCACACATTTTATTCATTTAGTTGCTTTTATTACCGTAGAGACCTTCAACCCTCTTTCTCACTAAGGTATTTCGTCGGCTCGGCTATTGGCTCAATCTTTTCTCCAGGCACATAGCTCTCATCTCTCTGGACGTTAGTAAGACAAGGCTCCGCGATAAAATCTTCCATACTATCATTGCCGGCATCAATGACTAGTATCCGATCTTCCAGTCGTCATTTGACAGTGGACTGGGCATTCTTCCACATCATCATTGTTGTTATGCGCCAGGATCTTTTTCTAAGATAAAAGATGCCAAAACTTTTCTCGTTAAAAATCGTATGTACCGTCACAGACTCACTAGGCGTATGATCTTAGCGCCACAGTGTTTGCGGTATATCCTTCAGCGGTTGTGTCACAAATCAAAAAATGTAAATTTTCCTCGAAAATTATTCTAAGTCCACTCGTATAATGGAAATATATCGCTAACTTCTTTCACTAGCAATATTTTTTAACGGTTCCCACAGGAGAATTGTCCAGAACGGTCTCCTGAATATTTCTTATACAGGACTTTTTGGTAGTGGAACGTCCGGTTCCGAGTTATGGGACAAAAATGTTTTCTCGTTGAAATTTTTCTAAGTCCACTCGACTGTCTTTCACTAGCGTCGGAAAATGAAAATTCTTGCGTGGAGCTGTTAGGCACTAAAGTGGACTGGGCATTCTCCTACATCATCTTAGCGCCATAGCGTTTGCGGTATATCTTTCAGCGGTTTTGAGGTATCCAATTATCCCAAAACTATATTTTTGGCGGCCCGAAGGCCTGCGAACAGACTAAAGAACGAAATTATTTGCGTTCCTAAGATAAAATATTGTTTTTATCGGAAGAATATCACTCCTGCCGTCTTAACATTTCCTCCAATTATAATTTTTTTCAAAATGATTTATTTCTCGCTAGGGTTAACTTTTTAAAAGGAACTTTTTGGACAAAACTACTAAACTTATTGTAGTGTATTGGTATAATACACAAAAAACCTTAATTTGCTCCAATTAGTCGATTTAAGGCATCTTAAAATAATTTTTCCCAAAACGATTTATTTCTCGTTAGGGTTAATTTTTTTAAAGGAACTTTTTGGACAAAACTACTAAACTTATGGTAATGTATTGGTATAATACACAAAAAACCTTAATTTGCTCCAATTAGTCGATTTAAGGCATCTTAAAATAATTTTTCTCAAAACGATTTATTTCTCGTTAGGGTTAATTTTTTTAAAGGAACTTTTTGGACAAAACTACTAAACTTATGGTAATGTATTGGTATAATACACAAAAAACCTTAATTTGCTCCAATTAGTCGATTTAAGGCATCTTAAAATAATTTTTCTCAAAACGATTTATTTCTCGTTAGGGTTAATTTTTTTAAAGGAACTTTTTGGACAAAACTACTAAACTTATGGTAATGTATTGGTAAAATACACAAAAAACCTTAATTTGCTCCAATTAGTCGATTTAAGGCATCTTAAAATAATTTTTCTCAAAACGATTTATTTCTCGTTAGGGTTAATTTTTTTAAAGGAACTTTTTGGACAAAACTACTAAACTTATGGTAATGTATTGGTATAATACACAAAAAACCTTAATTTGCTCCAATTAGTCGATTTAAGGCATCTTAAAATAATTTTTCTAAAAACGATTTATTTCTCGTTAGGGTTAATTTTTTTAAAGGAACTTTTTGGACAAAACTACTAAACTTATTGTACTGTAATGGTATAATACGAAAAAAACCTTAATTTCCTCCAATTAGTCGATTTAAGCATCTTAAAATAATTTTTTTCAAAATGATTTATATCTCGTTAGGGTTAATTTTTTTAAACGAACTTTTTGGACAAAACTAGTAAACTTATTGCGCTGTCTTGAGTTTATACAAAAAAATCACACATTTTATTCATTTAGTTGCTTTTATTACCGTAGAGACCTTCAACCCTCTTTCTCACTAAGGTATTTCGTCGGCTCGGCTATTGGCTCAATCTTTTCTCCAGGCACATAGCTCTCATCTCTCTGGACGTTAGTAAGACAAGGCTCCGCGATAAAATCTTCCATACTATCATTGCCGGCATCAATGACTAGTATCCGATCTTCCAGTCGTCATTTGATCGTCATTTGACAGTGGACTGGGCATTCTTCCACATCATCATTGTTGTTATGCGCCAGGATCTTTTTCTAAGATAAAAGATGCCAAAACTTTTCTCGTTAAAAATCGTATGTACCGTCACAGACTCACTAGGCGTATGATCTTAGCGCCACAGTGTTTGCGGTATATCCTTCAGCGGTTGTGTCACAAATCAAAAAATGTAAATTTTCCTCGAAAATTATTCTAAGTCCACTCGTATAATGGAAATATATCGCTAACTTCTTTCACTAGCAATATTTTTTAACGGTTCCCACAGGAGAATTGTCCAGAATGGTCTCCTGAATATTTCTTATACAGGACTTTTTGGTAGTGGAACGTCCGGTTCCGAGTTATGGGACAAAAATGTTTTCTCGTTGAAATTTTTCTAAGTCCACTCGACTGTCTTTCACTAGCGTCGGAAAATGAAAATTCTTGCGTGGAGCTGTTAGGCACTAAAGTGGACTGGGCATTCTCCTACATCATCTTAGCGCCATAGCGTTTGCGGTATATCTTTCAGCGGTTTTGAGGTATCCAATTATCCCAAAACTATATTTTTGGCGACCCGAAGGCCTGCGAACAGACTAAAGAACGAAATTATTTGCGTTCCTTAGATAAAATATTGTTTTTATCGGAAGAATATCACTCCTGCCGTCTTAACATTTCCTCCAATTATAATTTTTTTCAAAATGATTTATTTCTCGCTAGGGTTAACTTTTTAAAAGGAACTTTTTGGACAAAACTACTAAACTTATGGTAATGTATTGGTATAATACACAAAAAACCTTAATTTGCTCCAATTAGTCGATTTAAGGCATCTTAAAATAATTTTTCTCAAAACGATTTATTTCTCGTTAGGGTTAATTTTTTTAAAGGAACTTTTTGGACAAAACTACTAAACTTATGGTAGTGTATTGGTATAATACACAAAAAACCTTAATTTGCTCCAATTAGTCGATTTAAGGCATCTTAAAATAATTTTTCCCAAAACGATTTATTTCTCGTTAGGGTTAATTTTTTTAAAGGAACTTTTTGGACAAAACTACTAAACTTATGGTAATGTATTGGTATAATACACAAAAAACCTTAATTTGCTCCAATTAGTCGATTTAAGGCATCTTAAAATAATTTTTCTCAAAACGATTTATTTCTCGTTAGGGTTAATTTTTTTAAAGGAACTTTTTGGACAAAACTACTAAACTTATGGTAATGTATTGGTATAATACACAAAAAACCTTAATTTGCTCCAATTAGTCGATTTAAGGCATCTTAAAATAATTTTTCTCAAAACGATTTATTTCTCGTTAGGGTTAATTTTTTTAAAGGAACTTTTTGGACAAAACTACTAAACTTATGGTAATGTATTGGTAAAATACACAAAAAACCTTAATTTGCTCCAATTAGTCGATTTAAGGCATCTTAAAATAATTTTTCTCAAAACGATTTATTTCTCGTTAGGGTTAATTTTTTTAAAGGAACTTTTTGGACAAAACTACTAAACTTATTGTACTGTAATGGTGTAATATGAAAAAAACCTTAATTTCCTCCAATTAGTCGATTTAAGCATCTTAAAATAATTTTTTTCAAAATGATTTATTTCTCGTTAGGGTTAATTTTTTTAAACGAACTTTTTGGACAAAACTAGTAAACTTATTGCGCTGTCTTGAGTTTATACAAAAAAATCACACATTTTATTCATTTAGTTGCTTTTATTACCGTAGAGACCTTCAACCCTCTTTCTCACTAAGGTATTTCGTCGGCTCGGCTATTGGCTCAATCTTTTCTCCAGGCACATAGCTCTCATCTTTCTGGACGTTAGTAAGACAAGGCTCCGCAATAAAATCTTCCATACTATCATTGCCGGCATCAATGACTAGTATCCGATCTTCCAGTCGTCATTTGACAGTGGACTGGGCATTCTTCCACATCATCATTGTTGTTATGCGCCAGGATCTTTTTCTAAGATAAAAGATGCCAAAACTTTTCTCGTTAAAAATCGTATGTACCGTCACAGACTCACTAGGCGTATGATCTTAGCGCCACAGTGTTTGCGGTATATCCTTCAGCGGTTGTGTCACAAATCAAAAAATGTAAATTTTCCTCGAAAATTATTCTAAGTTCACTCGTATAATGGAAATATATCGCTAACTTCTTTCACTAGCAATATTTTTTAACGGTTCCCACAGGAGAATTGTCTAGAATGGTCTCCTGAATATTTCTTATACAGGACTTTTTGGTAGTGGAACGTCCGGTTCCGAGTTATGGGACAAAAATGTTTTCTCGTTGAAATTTTTCCAAGTCCACTCGACTGTCTTTCACTAGCGTCGGAAAATGAAAATTCTTGCGTGGAGCGGTTAGGCACTAAAGTGGACTGGGCATTCTCCTACATCATCTTAGCGCCATAGCGTTTGCGGTATATCTTTCAGCGGTTTTCAGGTATCCAATTATCCCAAAACTATATTTTTGGCGGCCCGAAGGCCTGCGAACAGACTAAAGAACGAAATTATTTGCGTTCCTAAGATAAAATATTGTTTTTATCGGAAGAATATCACTCCTGCCGTCTTAACGTTTCCTCCAATTATAATTTTTTTCAAAATGATTTATTTCTCGCTAGGGTTAACTTTTTAAAAGGAACTTTTTGGACAAAACTACTAAACTTATGGTAATGTATTGGTATAATACACAAAAAACCTTAATTTGCTCCAATTAGTCGATTTAAGGCATCTTAAAATAATTTTTCTCAAAACGATTTATTTCTCGTTAGGGTTAATTTTTTTAAAGGAACTTTTTGGACAAAACTACTAAACTTATGGTAGTGTATTGGTATAATACACAAAAAACCTTAATTTGCTCCAATTAGTCGATTTAAGGCATCTTAAAATAATTTTTCTCAAAACGATTTATTTCTCGTTAGGGTTAATTTTTTTAAAGGAACTTTTTGGACAAAACTACTAAACTTATGGTAGTGTATTGGTATAATACACAAAAAACCTTAATTTGCTCCAATTAGTCGATTTAAGGCATCTTAAAATAATTTTTCCCAAAACGATTTATTTCTCGTTAGGGTTAATTTTTTTAAAGGAACTTTTTGGACAAAACTACTAAACTTATGGTAATGTATTGGTATAATACACAAAAAACCTTAATTTGCTCCAATTAGTCGATTTAAGGCATCTTAAAATAATTTTTCTCAAAACGATTTATTTCTCGTTAGGGTTAATTTTTTTAAAGGAACTTTTTGGACAAAACTACTAAACTTATGGTAATGTATTGGTATAATACACAAAAAACCTTAATTTGCTCCAATTAGTCGATTTAAGGCATCTTAAAATAATTTTTCTCAAAACGATTTATTTCTCGTTAGGGTTAATTTTTTTAAAGGAACTTTTTGGACAAAACTACTAAACTTATGGTAATGTATTGGTAAAATACACAAAAAACCTTAATTTGCTCCAATTAGTCGATTTAAGGCATCTTAAAATAATTTTTCTCAAAACGATTTATTTCTCGTTAGGGTTAATTTTTTTAAAGGAACTTTTTGGACAAAACTACTAAACTTATTGTACTGTAATGGTGTAATATGAAAAAAACCTTAATTTCCTCCAATTAGTCGATTTAAGCATCTTAAAATAATTTTTTTCAAAATGATTTATTTCTCGTTAGGGTTAATTTTTTTAAACGAACTTTTTGGACAAAACTAGTAAACTTATTGCGCTGTCTTGAGTTTATACAAAAAAATCACACATTTTATTCATTTAGTTGCTTTTATTACCGTAGAGACCTTCAACCCTCTTTCTCACTAAGGTATTTCGTCGGCTCGGCTATTGGCTCAATCTTTTCTCCAGGCACATAGCTCTCATCTTTCTGGACGTTAGTAAGACAAGGCTCCGCAATAAAATCTTCCATACTATCATTGCCGGCATCAATGACTAGTATCCGATCTTCCAGTCGTCATTTGACAGTGGACTGGGCATTCTTCCACATCATCATTGTTGTTATGCGCCAGGATCTTTTTCTAAGATAAAAGATGCCAAAACTTTTCTCGTTAAAAATCGTATGTACCGTCACAGACTCACTAGGCGTATGATCTTAGCGCCACAGTGTTTGCGGTATATCCTTCAGCGGTTGTGTCACAAATCAAAAAATGTAAATTTTCCTCGAAAATTATTCTAAGTTCACTCGTATAATGGAAATATATCGCTAACTTCTTTCACTAGCAATATTTTTTAACGGTTCCCACAGGAGAATTGTCTAGAATGGTCTCCTGAATATTTCTTATACAGGACTTTTTGGTAGTGGAACGTCCGGTTCCGAGTTATGGGACAAAAATGTTTTCTCGTTGAAATTTTTCCAAGTCCACTCGACTGTCTTTCACTAGCGTCGGAAAATGAAAATTCTTGCGTGGAGCGGTTAGGCACTAAAGTGGACTGGGCATTCTCCTACATCATCTTAGCGCCATAGCGTTTGCGGTATATCTTTCAGCGGTTTTCAGGTATCCAATTATCCCAAAACTATATTTTTGGCGGCCCGAAGGCCTGCGAACAGACTAAAGAACGAAATTATTTGCGTTCCTAAGATAAAATATTGTTTTTATCGGAAGAATATCACTCCTGCCGTCTTAACGTTTCCTCCAATTATAATTTTTTTCAAAATGATTTATTTCTCGCTAGGGTTAACTTTTTAAAAGGAACTTTTTGGACAAAACTACTAAACTTATTGTAGTGTATTGGTATAATACACAAAAAACCTTAATTTGCTCCAATTAGTCGATTTAAGGCATCTTAAAATAATTTTTCCCAAAACGATTTATTTCTCGTTAGGGTTAATTTTTTTAAAGGAACTTTTTGGACAAAACTACTAAACTTATGGTAATGTATTGGTATAATACACAAAAAACCTTAATTTGCTCCAATTAGTCGATTTAAGGCATCTTAAAATAATTTTTCTCAAAACGATTTATTTCTCGTTAGGGTAATTTTTTTAAAGGAACTTTTTGGACAAAACTACTAAACTTATGGTAATGTATTGGTAAAATACACAAAAAACCTTAATTTGCTCCAATTAGTCGATTTAAGGCATCTTAAAATAATTTTTCTCAAAGCGATTTATTTCTCGTTAGGGTTAATTTTTTTAAAGGAACTTTTTGGACAAAACTACTAAACTTATGGTAATGTATTGGTAAAATACACAAAAAACCTTAATTTGCTCCAATTAGTCGATTTAAGGCATCTTAAAATAATTTTTCTCAAAACGATTTATTTCTCGTTAGGGTTAATTTTTTTAAAGGAACTTTTTGGACAAAACTACTAAACTTATGGTAATGTATTGGTATAATACACAAAAAACCTTAATTTGCTCCAATTAGTCGATTTAAGCATCTTAAAATAATTTTTTTCTAAATGATTTATTTCTCGTTTGGGTTAATTTTTTTAAACGAACTTTTTGGACAAAACTAGTAAACCTATTGGGCTGTCTTGAGGTTATACAAAAGAATAACAAATTTCATTCATTTAGTTGCTTTAAAGGGACATAAAATAACTTTTTCTTAATTATTTATTTACCAGCTAGGCTTATGTTTTTTAAATGAACTTTTAGGACAAAACTACTAAACTTATTGTACTGTAATTGTATTATACGAAAAAAACCTTAATTTCCTCCAATTAGTCGATTTAAGCATCTTAAAATAATTTTTTTCAAAATGATTTATTTTTCGTTAGGGTTAATTTTTTTAAACGAACTTTTTGGACAAAACTAGTAAACGTATTGCGCTGTCTTGAGTTTATACAAAAAAATCACACATTTTATTCATTTAGTTGCTTTTATTACCGTAGAGACCTTCAACCCTCTTTCTCACTAAGGTATTTGGTCGGCTCGGCTATTGGCTCAATCTTTTCTCCAGGCACATAGCTCTCATCTCTCTGGACTTTAGTAAGACAAGGCTCCGCGATAAAATCTTCCATACTATCATTGCCGGCATCAATGACTAGGATCCGATCTTCCAGTCGTCATTTGACAGTGGACTGGGCATTCTTCCATATCATCATTGTTGTTATGCGCCAGGATCTTTTTCTAAGATAAAAGATGCCAAAACTTTTCTCGTTAAAAATCGTATGTACCGTCACAGACTCACTAGGCGTATGATCTTAGCGCCACAGTGTTTGCGGTATATCCTTCAGCGGTTGTGTCACAAATCAAAAAATGTAAATTTTCCTCGAAAATTATTCCAAGTCCACTCGTATAATGGAAATATATCGCTAACTTCTTTCACTAGCAATATTTTTTAACGGTTCCCACAGGAGAATTGTCCAGAATGGTCTCCTGAATATTTCTTAGACAGGACTTTTTGGTAGTGGAACGTCCGGTTCCGAGTTATGGGACAAAAATGTTTTCTCGTTGAAATTTTTCTAAGTCCACTCGACTGTCTTTCACTAGCGTCGGAAAATGAAAATTCTTGCGTGGAGCGGTTAGGCACTAAAGTGGACTGGGCATTCTCCTACATCATCTCAGCGCCATAGCGTTTGCGGTATATCTTTCAGCGGTTTTGAGGTATCCAATTATCCCAAAACTATATTTTTGGCGGCCCGATGGCCTGCGAACAGACTAAAGAACGAAATTATTTGCGTTCCTAAGATAAAATATTGTTTTTATAGGAAGAATATCACTCCTGCCGTCTTAAAATTTCCTCCAATTATAATTTTTTTCAAAATGATTTATTTCTCGCTAGGGTTAACTTTTTAAAAGGAACTTTTTGGACAAAACTACTAAACTTATTGTAGTGTATTGGTATAATACACAAAAAACCTTAATTTGCTCCAATTAGTCGATTTAAGGCATCTTAAAATAATTTTTCTCAAAACGGTTTATTTCTCGTTAGGGTTAATTTTTTTAAAGGAACTTTTTGGACAAAACTACTAAACTTATGGTAATGTATTGGTAAAATACACAAAAAACCTTAATTTGCTCCAATTAGTCGATTTAAGGCATCTTAAAATAATTTTTCTCAAAACGATTTATTTCTCGTTAGGGTTAATTTTTTTAAAGGAACTTTTTGGACAAAACTACTAAACTTATTGTAATGTATTGGTATAATACACAAAAAACCTTAATTTGCTCCAATTAGTCGATTTAAGCATCTTAAAATAATTTTTTTCGAAATGATTTATTTCTCGTTTGGGTTAATTTTTTTTAACGAACTTTTTGGACAAAACTAGTAAACCTATTGGGCTTTCTTGAGATTATACAAAAAAATCACAAATTTTATTCATTTAGTTGCTTTAAAGGGACATAAAATAACTTTTTCTTAATTATTTATTTACTAGCTAGGCTTATGTTTTTTAAATGAACTTTTAGGACAAAACTACTAAACTTATTGTACTGTAATGGTATAATACGAAAAAAACCTTAATTTCCTCCAATTAGTCGATTTAAGCATCTTAAAATAATTTTTTTTCAAAATGATTTATTTCTCGTTAGGGTTAATTTTTTTAAACGAACTTTTTGGACAAAACTAGTAAACTTATTGCGCTGTCTTGAGTTTATACAAAAAAATCACACATTTTATTCATTTAGTTGCTTTTATTACCGTAGAGACCTTCAACCCTCTTTCTCACTAAGGTATTTCGTCGGCTCGGCTATTGGCTCAATCTTTTATCCAGGCACATAGCTCTCATCTCTCTGGACGTTAGTAAGACAAGGCTCCGCGATAAAATCTTCCATACTATCATTGCCGGCATCAATGACTAGTATCCGATCTTCCAGTCGTCATTTGACAGTGGACTGGGCATTCTTCCACATCATCATTGTTGTTATGCGCCAGGATCTTTTTCTAAGATAAAAGATGCCAAAACTTTTCTCGTTAAAAATCGTATGTACCGTCACAGACTCACTAGGCGTATGATCTTAGCGCCACAGTATTTGCGGTATATCCTTCAGCGGTTGTGTCACAAATCAAAAAATGTAAATTTTCCTCGAAAATTATTCCAAGTCCACTCGTATAATGGAAATATATCGCTAACTTCTTTCACTAGCAATATTTTTTAACGGTTCCCACAGGAGAATTGTCCAGAATGGTCTCCTGAATATTTCTTATACAGGACTTTTTGGTAGTGGAACGTCCGGTTCCGAGTTATGGGACAAAAATGTTTTCTCGTTGAAATTTTTCTAAGTCCACTCGACTGTCTTTCACTAGCGTCGGAAAATGAAAATTCTTGCGTGGAGCTGTTAGGCACTAAAGTGGACTGGGCATTCTCCTACATCATCTTAGCGCCATAGCGTTTGCGGTATATCTTTCAGCGGTTTTGAGGTATCCAATTATCCCAAAACTATATTTTTGGCGGCCCGAAGGCCTGCGAACAGACTAAAGAACGAAATTATTTGCGTTCCTAAGATAAAATATTGTTTTTATCGGAAGAATATCACTCCTGCCGTCTTAACATTTCCTCCAATTATAATTTTTTTCAAAATGATTTATTTCTCGCTAGGGTTAACTTTTTAAAAGGAACTTTTTGGACAAAACTACTAAACTTATTGTAGTGTATTGGTATAATACACAAAAAACCTTAATTTGCTCCAATTAGTCGATTTAAGGCATCTTAAAATAATTTTTCCCAAAACGATTTATTTCTCGTTAGGGTTAATTTTTTTAAAGGAACTTTTTGGACAAAACTACTAAACTTATGGTAATGTATTGGTATAATACACAAAAAACCTTAATTTGCTCCAATTAGTCGATTTAAGGCATCTTAAAATAATTTTTCTCAAAACGATTTATTTCTCGTTAGGGTTAATTTTTTTAAAGGAACTTTTTGGACAAAACTACTAAACTTATGGTAATGTATTGGTATAATACACAAAAAACCTTAATTTGCTCCAATTAGTCGATTTAAGGCATCTTAAAATAATTTTTCTCAAAACGATTTATTTCTCGTTAGGGTTAATTTTTTTAAAGGAACTTTTTGGACAAAACTACTAAACTTATGGTAATGTATTGGTAAAATACACAAAAAACCTTAATTTGCTCCAATTAGTCGATTTAAGGCATCTTAAAATAATTTTTCTCAAAACGATTTATTTCTCGTTAGGGTTAATTTTTTTAAAGGAACTTTTTGGACAAAACTACTAAACTTATGGTAATGTATTGGTATAATACACAAAAAACCTTAATTTGCTCCAATTAGTCGATTTAAGGCATCTTAAAATAATTTTTCTAAAAACGATTTATTTCTCGTTAGGGTTAATTTTTTTAAAGGAACTTTTTGGACAAAACTACTAAACTTATTGTACTGTAATGGTATAATACGAAAAAAACCTTAATTTCCTCCAATTAGTCGATTTAAGCATCTTAAAATAATTTTTTTCAAAATGATTTATATCTCGTTAGGGTTAATTTTTTTAAACGAACTTTTTGGACAAAACTAGTAAACTTATTGCGCTGTCTTGAGTTTATACAAAAAAATCACACATTTTATTCATTTAGTTGCTTTTATTACCGTAGAGACCTTCAACCCTCTTTCTCACTAAGGTATTTCGTCGGCTCGGCTATTGGCTCAATCTTTTCTCCAGGCACATAGCTCTCATCTCTCTGGACGTTAGTAAGACAAGGCTCCGCGATAAAATCTTCCATACTATCATTGCCGGCATCAATGACTAGTATCCGATCTTCCAGTCGTCATTTGATCGTCATTTGACAGTGGACTGGGCATTCTTCCACATCATCATTGTTGTTATGCGCCAGGATCTTTTTCTAAGATAAAAGATGCCAAAACTTTTCTCGTTAAAAATCGTATGTACCGTCACAGACTCACTAGGCGTATGATCTTAGCGCCACAGTGTTTGCGGTATATCCTTCAGCGGTTGTGTCACAAATCAAAAAATGTAAATTTTCCTCGAAAATTATTCTAAGTCCACTCGTATAATGGAAATATATCGCTAACTTCTTTCACTAGCAATATTTTTTAACGGTTCCCACAGGAGAATTGTCCAGAATGGTCTCCTGAATATTTCTTATACAGGACTTTTTGGTAGTGGAACGTCCGGTTCCGAGTTATGGGACAAAAATGTTTTCTCGTTGAAATTTTTCTAAGTCCACTCGACTGTCTTTCACTAGCGTCGGAAAATGAAAATTCTTGCGTGGAGCTGTTAGGCACTAAAGTGGACTGGGCATTCTCCTACATCATCTTAGCGCCATAGCGTTTGCGGTATATCTTTCAGCGGTTTTGAGGTATCCAATTATCCCAAAACTATATTTTTGGCGACCCGAAGGCCTGCGAACAGACTAAAGAACGAAATTATTTGCGTTCCTTAGATAAAATATTGTTTTTATCGGAAGAATATCACTCCTGCCGTCTTAACATTTCCTCCAATTATAATTTTTTTCAAAATGATTTATTTCTCGCTAGGGTTAACTTTTTAAAAGGAACTTTTTGGACAAAACTACTAAACTTATGGTAATGTATTGGTATAATACACAAAAAACCTTAATTTGCTCCAATTAGTCGATTTAAGGCATCTTAAAATAATTTTTCTCAAAACGATTTATTTCTCGTTAGGGTTAATTTTTTTAAAGGAACTTTTTGGACAAAACTACTAAACTTATGGTAGTGTATTGGTATAATACACAAAAAACCTTAATTTGCTCCAATTAGTCGATTTAAGGCATCTTAAAATAATTTTTCCCAAAACGATTTATTTCTCGTTAGGGTTAATTTTTTTAAAGGAACTTTTTGGACAAAACTACTAAACTTATGGTAATGTATTGGTATAATACACAAAAAACCTTAATTTGCTCCAATTAGTCGATTTAAGGCATCTTAAAATAATTTTTCTCAAAACGATTTATTTCTCGTTAGGGTTAATTTTTTTAAAGGAACTTTTTGGACAAAACTACTAAACTTATGGTAATGTATTGGTATAATACACAAAAAACCTTAATTTGCTCCAATTAGTCGATTTAAGGCATCTTAAAATAATTTTTCTCAAAACGATTTATTTCTCGTTAGGGTTAATTTTTTTAAAGGAACTTTTTGGACAAAACTACTAAACTTATGGTAATGTATTGGTAAAATACACAAAAAACCTTAATTTGCTCCAATTAGTCGATTTAAGGCATCTTAAAATAATTTTTCTCAAAACGATTTATTTCTCGTTAGGGTTAATTTTTTTAAAGGAACTTTTTGGACAAAACTACTAAACTTATTGTACTGTAATGGTGTAATATGAAAAAAACCTTAATTTCCTCCAATTAGTCGATTTAAGCATCTTAAAATAATTTTTTTCAAAATGATTTATTTCTCGTTAGGGTTAATTTTTTTAAACGAACTTTTTGGACAAAACTAGTAAACTTATTGCGCTGTCTTGAGTTTATACAAAAAAATCACACATTTTATTCATTTAGTTGCTTTTATTACCGTAGAGACCTTCAACCCTCTTTCTCACTAAGGTATTTCGTCGGCTCGGCTATTGGCTCAATCTTTTCTCCAGGCACATAGCTCTCATCTTTCTGGACGTTAGTAAGACAAGGCTCCGCAATAAAATCTTCCATACTATCATTGCCGGCATCAATGACTAGTATCCGATCTTCCAGTCGTCATTTGACAGTGGACTGGGCATTCTTCCACATCATCATTGTTGTTATGCGCCAGGATCTTTTTCTAAGATAAAAGATGCCAAAACTTTTCTCGTTAAAAATCGTATGTACCGTCACAGACTCACTAGGCGTATGATCTTAGCGCCACAGTGTTTGCGGTATATCCTTCAGCGGTTGTGTCACAAATCAAAAAATGTAAATTTTCCTCGAAAATTATTCTAAGTTCACTCGTATAATGGAAATATATCGCTAACTTCTTTCACTAGCAATATTTTTTAACGGTTCCCACAGGAGAATTGTCTAGAATGGTCT
This sequence comes from Polydrusus pterygomalis, assembly GCA_963969555.1. Lineage (NCBI taxonomy): Eukaryota > Metazoa > Arthropoda > Insecta > Coleoptera > Curculionidae > Polydrusus > Polydrusus pterygomalis. The sequence goes on along the minus strand of OZ018381.1, from coordinate 1,650,700 downwards.
CCTGAATATTTCTTATACAGGACTTTTTGGTAGTGGAACGTCCGGTTCCGAGTTATGGGACAAAAATGTTTTCTCGTTGAAATTTTTCCAAGTCCACTCGACTGTCTTTCACTAGCGTCGGAAAATGAAAATTCTTGCGTGGAGCGGTTAGGCACTAAAGTGGACTGGGCATTCTCCTACATCATCTTAGCGCCATAGCGTTTGCGGTATATCTTTCAGCGGTTTTCAGGTATCCAATTATCCCAAAACTATATTTTTGGCGGCCCGAAGGCCTGCGAACAGACTAAAGAACGAAATTATTTGCGTTCCTAAGATAAAATATTGTTTTTATCGGAAGAATATCACTCCTGCCGTCTTAACGTTTCCTCCAATTATAATTTTTTTCAAAATGATTTATTTCTCGCTAGGGTTAACTTTTTAAAAGGAACTTTTTGGACAAAACTACTAAACTTATTGTAGTGTATTGGTATAATACACAAAAAACCTTAATTTGCTCCAATTAGTCGATTTAAGGCATCTTAAAATAATTTTTCCCAAAACGATTTATTTCTCGTTAGGGTTAATTTTTTTAAAGGAACTTTTTGGACAAAACTACTAAACTTATGGTAATGTATTGGTATAATACACAAAAAACCTTAATTTGCTCCAATTAGTCGATTTAAGGCATCTTAAAATAATTTTTCTCAAAACGATTTATTTCTCGTTAGGGTAATTTTTTTAAAGGAACTTTTTGGACAAAACTACTAAACTTATGGTAATGTATTGGTAAAATACACAAAAAACCTTAATTTGCTCCAATTAGTCGATTTAAGGCATCTTAAAATAATTTTTCTCAAAGCGATTTATTTCTCGTTAGGGTTAATTTTTTTAAAGGAACTTTTTGGACAAAACTACTAAACTTATGGTAATGTATTGGTAAAATACACAAAAAACCTTAATTTGCTCCAATTAGTCGATTTAAGGCATCTTAAAATAATTTTTCTCAAAACGATTTATTTCTCGTTAGGGTTAATTTTTTTAAAGGAACTTTTTGGACAAAACTACTAAACTTATGGTAATGTATTGGTATAATACACAAAAAACCTTAATTTGCTCCAATTAGTCGATTTAAGCATCTTAAAATAATTTTTTTCTAAATGATTTATTTCTCGTTTGGGTTAATTTTTTTAAACGAACTTTTTGGACAAAACTAGTAAACCTATTGGGCTGTCTTGAGGTTATACAAAAGAATAACAAATTTCATTCATTTAGTTGCTTTAAAGGGACATAAAATAACTTTTTCTTAATTATTTATTTACCAGCTAGGCTTATGTTTTTTAAATGAACTTTTAGGACAAAACTACTAAACTTATTGTACTGTAATTGTATTATACGAAAAAAACCTTAATTTCCTCCAATTAGTCGATTTAAGCATCTTAAAATAATTTTTTTCAAAATGATTTATTTTTCGTTAGGGTTAATTTTTTTAAACGAACTTTTTGGACAAAACTAGTAAACGTATTGCGCTGTCTTGAGTTTATACAAAAAAATCACACATTTTATTCATTTAGTTGCTTTTATTACCGTAGAGACCTTCAACCCTCTTTCTCACTAAGGTATTTGGTCGGCTCGGCTATTGGCTCAATCTTTTCTCCAGGCACATAGCTCTCATCTCTCTGGACTTTAGTAAGACAAGGCTCCGCGATAAAATCTTCCATACTATCATTGCCGGCATCAATGACTAGGATCCGATCTTCCAGTCGTCATTTGACAGTGGACTGGGCATTCTTCCATATCATCATTGTTGTTATGCGCCAGGATCTTTTTCTAAGATAAAAGATGCCAAAACTTTTCTCGTTAAAAATCGTATGTACCGTCACAGACTCACTAGGCGTATGATCTTAGCGCCACAGTGTTTGCGGTATATCCTTCAGCGGTTGTGTCACAAATCAAAAAATGTAAATTTTCCTCGAAAATTATTCCAAGTCCACTCGTATAATGGAAATATATCGCTAACTTCTTTCACTAGCAATATTTTTTAACGGTTCCCACAGGAGAATTGTCCAGAATGGTCTCCTGAATATTTCTTAGACAGGACTTTTTGGTAGTGGAACGTCCGGTTCCGAGTTATGGGACAAAAATGTTTTCTCGTTGAAATTTTTCTAAGTCCACTCGACTGTCTTTCACTAGCGTCGGAAAATGAAAATTCTTGCGTGGAGCGGTTAGGCACTAAAGTGGACTGGGCATTCTCCTACATCATCTCAGCGCCATAGCGTTTGCGGTATATCTTTCAGCGGTTTTGAGGTATCCAATTATCCCAAAACTATATTTTTGGCGGCCCGATGGCCTGCGAACAGACTAAAGAACGAAATTATTTGCGTTCCTAAGATAAAATATTGTTTTTATAGGAAGAATATCACTCCTGCCGTCTTAAAATTTCCTCCAATTATAATTTTTTTCAAAATGATTTATTTCTCGCTAGGGTTAACTTTTTAAAAGGAACTTTTTGGACAAAACTACTAAACTTATTGTAGTGTATTGGTATAATACACAAAAAACCTTAATTTGCTCCAATTAGTCGATTTAAGGCATCTTAAAATAATTTTTCTCAAAACGGTTTATTTCTCGTTAGGGTTAATTTTTTTAAAGGAACTTTTTGGACAAAACTACTAAACTTATGGTAATGTATTGGTAAAATACACAAAAAACCTTAATTTGCTCCAATTAGTCGATTTAAGGCATCTTAAAATAATTTTTCTCAAAACGATTTATTTCTCGTTAGGGTTAATTTTTTTAAAGGAACTTTTTGGACAAAACTACTAAACTTATTGTAATGTATTGGTATAATACACAAAAAACCTTAATTTGCTCCAATTAGTCGATTTAAGCATCTTAAAATAATTTTTTTCGAAATGATTTATTTCTCGTTTGGGTTAATTTTTTTTAACGAACTTTTTGGACAAAACTAGTAAACCTATTGGGCTTTCTTGAGATTATACAAAAAAATCACAAATTTTATTCATTTAGTTGCTTTAAAGGGACATAAAATAACTTTTTCTTAATTATTTATTTACTAGCTAGGCTTATGTTTTTTAAATGAACTTTTAGGACAAAACTACTAAACTTATTGTACTGTAATGGTATAATACGAAAAAAACCTTAATTTCCTCCAATTAGTCGATTTAAGCATCTTAAAATAATTTTTTTTCAAAATGATTTATTTCTCGTTAGGGTTAATTTTTTTAAACGAACTTTTTGGACAAAACTAGTAAACTTATTGCGCTGTCTTGAGTTTATACAAAAAAATCACACATTTTATTCATTTAGTTGCTTTTATTACCGTAGAGACCTTCAACCCTCTTTCTCACTAAGGTATTTCGTCGGCTCGGCTATTGGCTCAATCTTTTATCCAGGCACATAGCTCTCATCTCTCTGGACGTTAGTAAGACAAGGCTCCGCGATAAAATCTTCCATACTATCATTGCCGGCATCAATGACTAGTATCCGATCTTCCAGTCGTCATTTGACAGTGGACTGGGCATTCTTCCACATCATCATTGTTGTTATGCGCCAGGATCTTTTTCTAAGATAAAAGATGCCAAAACTTTTCTCGTTAAAAATCGTATGTACCGTCACAGACTCACTAGGCGTATGATCTTAGCGCCACAGTATTTGCGGTATATCCTTCAGCGGTTGTGTCACAAATCAAAAAATGTAAATTTTCCTCGAAAATTATTCCAAGTCCACTCGTATAATGGAAATATATCGCTAACTTCTTTCACTAGCAATATTTTTTAACGGTTCCCACAGGAGAATTGTCCAGAATGGTCTCCTGAATATTTCTTATACAGGACTTTTTGGTAGTGGAACGTCCGGTTCCGAGTTATGGGACAAAAATGTTTTCTCGTTGAAATTTTTCTAAGTCCACTCGACTGTCTTTCACTAGCGTCGGAAAATGAAAATTCTTGCGTGGAGCTGTTAGGCACTAAAGTGGACTGGGCATTCTCCTACATCATCTTAGCGCCATATCGTTTGCGGTATATCTTTCAGCGGTTTTGAGGTATCCAATTATCCCAAAACTATATTTTTGGCGACCCGAAGGCCTGCGAACAGACTAAAGAACGAAATTATTTGCGTTCCTTTGATAAAATATTGTTTTTATTGGAAGAATATCACTCCTGCCGTCTTAACATTTCCTCCAATTATAATTTTTTTCAAAATGATTTATTTCTCGCTAGGGTTAACTTTTTAAAAGGAACTTTTTGGACAAAACTACTAAACTTATAGTAATGTATTGGTATAATACACAAAAAACCTTAATTTGCTCCAATTAGTCGATTTAAATCTTAAAATAATTTTTCTCAAAACGATTTATTTCTCGTTAGGGTTAATTTTTTTAAAGGAACTTTTTGGACAAAACTACTAAACTTATGGTAGTGTATTGGTATAATACACAAAAAACCTTAATTTGCTCCAATTAGTCGATTTAAGGCATCTTAAAATAATTTTTCTCAAAACGATTTATTTCTCGTTAGGGTTAATTTTTTTAAAGGAACTTTTTGGACAAAACTACTAAACTTATGGTAATGTATTGGTAAAATACACAAAAAACCTTAATTTGCTCCAATTAGTCGATTTAAGGCATCTTAAAATAATTTTTCTCAAAGCGATTTATTTCTCGTTAGGGTTAATTTTTTTAAAGGAACTTTTTGGACAAAACTACTAAACTTATGGTAATGTATTGGTAAAATACACAAAAAACCTTAATTTGCTCCAATTAGTCGATTTAAGGCATCTTAAAATAATTTTTCTCAAAACGATTTATTTCTCGTTAGGGTTAATTTTTTTAAAGGAACTTTTTGGACAAAACTACTAAACTTATGGTAATGTATTGGTATAATACACAAAAAACCTTAATTTGCTCCAATTAGTCGATTTAAGCATCTTAAAATAATTTTTTTCTAAATGATTTATTTCTCGTTAGGGTTAATTTTTTTAAACGAACTTTTTGGACAAAACTAGTAAACTTATTGCGCTGTCTTGAGTTTATACAAAAAATCACACATTTTATTCATTTAGTTGCTTTTATTACCGTAGAGACCTTCAACCCTCTTTCTCACTAAGGTATTTCGTCGGCTCGGCTATTGGCTCAATCTTTTATCCAGGCACATAGCTCTCATCTCTCTGGACGTTAGTAAGACAAGGCTCCGCGATAAAATCTTCCATACTATCATTGCCGGCATCAATGACTAGTATCCGATCTTCCAGTCGTCATTTGACAGTGGACTGGGCATTCTTCCACATCATCATTGTTGTTATGCGCCAGGATCTTTTTCTAAGATAAAAGATGCCAAAACTTTTCTCGTTAAAAATCGTATGTACAGACTCACTAGGCGTATGATCTTAGCGCCACAGTATTTGCGGTATATCCTTCAGCGGTTGTGTCACAAATCAAAAAATGTAAATTTTACCTCGAAAATTATTCCAAGTCCACTCGTATAATGGAAATATATCGCTAACTTCTTTCACTAGCAATATTTTTTAACGGTTCCCACAGGAGAATTGTCCAGAATGGTCTCCTGAATATTTCTTATACAGGACTTTTTGGTAGTGGAACGTCCGGTTCCGAGTTATGGGACAAAAATGTTTTCTCGTTGAAATTTTTCTAAGTCCACTCGACTGTCTTTCACTAGCGTCGGAAAATGAAAATTCTTGCGTGGAGCTGTTAGGCACTAAAGTGGACTGGGCATTCTCCTACATCATCTTAGCGCCATAGCGTTTGCGGTATATCTTTCAGCGGTTTTGAGGTATCCAATTATCCCAAAACTATATTTTTGGCGACCCGAAGGCCTGCGAACAGACTAAAGAACGAAATTATTTGCGTTCCTTAGATAAAATATTGTTTTTATTGGAAGAATATCACTCCTGCCGTCTTAACATTTCCTCCAATTATAATTTTTTTCAAAATGATTTATTTCTCGCTAGGGTTAACTTTTTAAAAGGAACTTTTTGGACAAAACTACTAAACTTATGGTAATGTATTGGTATAATACACAAAAAACCTTAATTTGCTCCAATTAGTCGATTTAAGGCATCTTAAAATAATTTTTCTCAAAACGATTTATTTCTCGTTAGGGTTAATTTTTTTTTAAGGAACTTTTTGGACAAAACTACTAAACTTATGGTAGTGTATTGGTATAATACACAAAAAACCTTAATTTGCTCCAATTAGTCGATTTAAGGCATCTTAAAATAATTTTTCCCAAAACGATTTATTTCTCGTTAGGGTTAATTTTTTTAAAGGAACTTTTTGGACAAAACTACTAAACTTATGGTAATGTATTGGTATAATACACAAAAAACCTTAATTTGCTCCAATTAGTCGATTTAAGGCATCTTAAAATAATTTTTCTCAAAACGATTTATTTCTCGTTAGGGTTAATTTTTTTAAAGGAACTTTTTGGACAAAACTACTAAACTTATGGTAATGTATTGATAAAATACACAAAAAACCTTAATTTGCTCCAATTAGTCGATTTAAGGCATCTTAAAATAATTTTTCTCAAAACGATTTATTTCTCGTTAGGGTTAATTTTTTTAAAGGAACTTTTTGGACAAAACTACTAAACTTATGGTAATGTATTGGTAAAATACACAAAAAACCTTAATTTGCTCCAATTAGTCGATTTAAGGCATCTTAAAATAATTTTTCTCAAAACGATTTATTTCTCGTTAGGGTTAATTTTTTTAAAGGAACTTTTTGGACAAAACTACTAAACTTATGGTAATGTATTGGTAAAATACACAAAAAACCTTAATTTGCTCCAATTAGTCGATTTAAGGCATCTTAAAATAATTTTTCTCAAAACGATTTATTTCTCGTTAGGGTTAATTTTTTTAAAGGAACTTTTTGGACAAAACTACTAAACTTATGGTAATGTATTGGTATAATACACAAAAAACCTTAATTTGCTTCAATTAGTCGATTTAAGGCATCTTAAAATAATTTTTCTCAAAACGATTTATTTCTCGTTAGGGTTAATTTTTTTAAAGGAACTTTTTGGACAAAACTACTAAACTTATGGTAATGTATTGATAAAATACACAAAAAACCTTAATTTGCTACAATTATTCGATTTAAGGCATCTTAAAATAATTTTTCTCAAAACGATTTATTTCTCGTTAGGGTTAATTTTTTTAAAGGAACTTTTTGGACAAAACTACTAAACTTATTGTACTGTAATGGTATAATACGAAAAAAACCTTAATTTCCTCCAATTAGTCGATTTAAGCATCTTAAAATAATTTTTTTCAAAATGATTTATTTCTCGTTAGGGTTAATTTTTTTAAACGAACTTTTTGGACAAAACTAGTAAACTTATTGCGCTGTCTTGAGTTTATACAAAAAAATCACACATTTTATTCATTTAGTTGCTTTTATTACCGTAGAGACCTTCAACCCTCTTTCTCACTAAGGTATTTCGTCGGCTCGGCTATTGGCTCAATCTTTTCTCCAGGCACATAGCTCTCATCTCTCTGGACGTTAGTAAGACAAGGCTCCGCGATAAAATCTTCCATACTATCATTGCCGGCATCAATGACTAGTATCCGATCTTCCAGTCGTCATTTGACAGTGGACTGGGCATTCTTCCACATCATCATTGTTGTTATGCGCCAGGATCTTTTTCTAAGATAAAAGATGCCAAAACTTTTCTCGTTAAAAATCGTATGTACCGTCACAGACTCAATAGGCGTATGATCTTAGCGCCACAGTGTTTGCGGTATATCCTTCAGCGGTTGTGTCACAAATCAAAAAATGTAAATTTTCCTCGAAAATTATTCTAAGTCCACTCGTATAATGGAAATATATCGCTAACTTCTTTCACTAGCAATATTTTTTAACGGTTCCCACAGGAGAATTTTCCAGAATGGTCTCCTGAATATTTCTTATACAGGACTTTTTGGTAGTGGAACGTCCGGTTCCGAGTTATGGGACAAAAATGTTTTCTCGTTGAAATTTTTCTAAGTCCACTCGACTGTCTTTCACTAGCGTCGGAAAATGAAAATTCTTGCGTGGAGCTGTTAGGCACTAAAGTGGACTGGGCATTCTCCTACATCATCTTAGCGCCATAGCGTTTGCGGTATATCTTTCAGCGGTTTTGAGGTATCCAATTATCCCAAAACTATATTTTTGGCGACCCGAAGGCCTGCGAACAGACTAAAGAACGAAATTATTTGCGTTCCTTAGATAAAATATTGTTTTTATCGGAAGAATATCACTCCTGCCGTCTTAACATTTCCTCCAATTATAATTTTTTTCAAAATGATTTATTTCTCGCTAGGGTTAACTTTTTAAAAGGAACTTTTTGGACAAAACTACTAAACTTATGGTAATGTATTGGTATAATACACAAAAAACCTTAATTTGCTCCAATTAGTCGATTTAAGGCATCTTAAAATAATTTTTCCCAAAACGATTTATTTCTCGTTAGGGTTAATTTTTTTAAAGGAACTTTTTGGACAAAACTACTAAACTTATGGTAATGTATTGGTATAATACACAAAAAACCTTAATTTGCTCCAATTAGTCGATTTAAGGCATCTTAAAATAATTTTTCTCAAAGCGATTTATTTCTCGTTAGGGTTAATTTTTTTAAAGGAACTTTTTGGACAAAACTACTAAACTTATGGTAGTGTATTGGTATAATACACAAAAAACCTTAATTTGCTCCAATTAGTCGATTTAAGGCATCTTAAAATAATTTTTCTCAAAACGATTTATTTCTCGTTAGGGTTAATTTTTTTAAAGGAACTTTTTGGACAAAACTACTAAACTTATGGTAATGTATTGGTAAAATACACAAAAAACCTTAATTTGCTCCAATTAGTCGATTTAAGGCATCTTAAAATAATTTTTCTCAAAACGATTTATTTCTCGTTAGGGTTAATTTTTTTAAAGGAACTTTTTGGACAAAACTACTAAACTTATTGTACTGTAATGGTATAATACGAAAAAAACCTTAATTTCCTCCAATTAGTCGATTTAAGCATCTTAAAATAATTTTTTTCAAAATGATTTATTTCTCGTTAGGGTTAATTTTTTTAAACGAACTTTTTGGACAAAACTAGTAAACTTATTGCGCTGTCTTGAGTTTATACAAAAAAATCACACATTTTATTCATTTAGTTGCTTTTATTACCGTAGAGACCTTCAACCCTCTTTCTCACTAAGGTATTTCGTCGGCTCGGCTATTGGCTCAATCTTTTCTCCAGGCACATAGCTCTCATCTCTCTGGACGTTAGTAAGACAAGGCTCCGCGATAAAATCTTCCATACTATCATTGCCGGCATCAATGACTAGTATCCGATCTTCCAGTCGTCATTTGACAGTGGACTGGGCATTCTTCCACATCATCATTGTTGTTATGCGCCAGGATCTTTTTCTAAGATAAAAGATGCCAAAACTTTTCTCGTTAAAAATCGTATGTACCGTCACAGACTCACTAGGCGTATGATCTTAGCGCCACAGTGTTTGCGGTATATCCTTCAGCGGTTGTGTCACAAATCAAAAAATGTAAATTTTCCTCGAAAATTATTCTAAGTCCACTCGTATAATGGAAATATATCGCTAACTTCTTTCACTAGCAATATTTTTTAACGGTTCCCACAGGAGAATTGTCCAGAATGGTCTCCTGAATATTTCTTATACAGGACTTTTTGGTAGTGGAACGTCCGGTTCCGAGTTATGGGACAAAAATGTTTTCTCGTTGAAATTTTTCTAAGTCCACTCGACTGTCTTTCACTAGCGTCGGAAAATGAAAATTCTTGCGTGGAGCTGTTAGGCACTAAAGTGGACTGGGCATTCTCCTACATCATCTTAGCGCCATAGCGTTTGCGGTATATCTTTCAGCGGTTTTGAGGTATCCAATTATCCCAAAACTATATTTTTGGCGGCCCGAAGGCCTGCGAACAGACTAAAGAACGAAATTATTTGCGTTCCTAAGATAAAATATTGTTTTTATCGGAAGAATATCACTCCTGCCGTCTTAACATTTCCTCCAATTATAATTTTTTTCAAAATGATTTATTTCTCGCTAGGGTTAACTTTTTAAAAGGAACTTTTTGGACAAAACTACTAAACTTATTGTAGTGTATTGGTATAATACACAAAAAACCTTAATTTGCTCCAATTAGTCGATTTAAGGCATCTTAAAATAATTTTTCCCAAAACGATTTATTTCTCGTTAGGGTTAATTTTTTTAAAGGAACTTTTTGGACAAAACTACTAAACTTATGGTAATGTATTGGTATAATACACAAAAAACCTTAATTTGCTCCAATTAGTCGATTTAAGGCATCTTAAAATAATTTTTCTCAAAACGATTTATTTCTCGTTAGGGTTAATTTTTTTAAAGGAACTTTTTGGACAAAACTACTAAACTTATGGTAATGTATTGGTATAATACACAAAAAACCTTAATTTGCTCCAATTAGTCGATTTAAGGCATCTTAAAATAATTTTTCTCAAAACGATTTATTTCTCGTTAGGGTTAATTTTTTTAAAGGAACTTTTTGGACAAAACTACTAAACTTATGGTAATGTATTGGTAAAACACACAAAAAACCTTAATTTGCTCCAATTAGTCGATTTAAGGCATCTTAAAATAATTTTTCTCAAAACGATTTATTTCTCGTTAGGGTTAATTTTTTTAAAGGAACTTTTTGGACAAAACTACTAAACTTATGGTAATGTATTGGTATAATACACAAAAAACCTTAATTTGCTCCAATTAGTCGATTTAAGGCATCTTAAAATAATTTTTCTCAAAACGATTTATTTCTCGTTAGGGTTAATTTTTTTAAAGGAACTTTTTGGACAAAACTACTAAACTTATTGTACTGTAATGGTGTAATATGAAAAAAACCTTAATTTCCTCCAATTAGTCGATTTAAGCATCTTAAAATAATTTTTTTCAAAATGATTTATTTCTCGTTAGGGTTAATTTTTTTAAACGAACTTTTTGGACAAAACTAGTAAACTTATTGCGCTGTCTTGAGTTTATACAAAAAAATCACACATTTTATTCATTTAGTTGCTTTTATTACCGTAGAGACCTTCAACCCTCTTTCTCACTAAGGTATTTCGTCGGCTCGGCTATTGGCTCAATCTTTTCTCCAGGCACATAGCTCTCATCTTTCTGGACGTTAGTAAGACAAGGCTCCGCAATAAAATCTTCCATACTATCATTGCCGGCATCAATGACTAGTATCCGATCTTCCAGTCGTCATTTGATCGTCATTTGACAGTGGACTGGGCATTCTTCCACATCATCATTGTTGTTATGCGCCAGGATCTTTTTCTAAGATAAAAGATGCCAAAACTTTTCTCGTTAAAAATCGTATGTACCGTCACAGACTCACTAGGCGTATGATCTTAGCGCCACAGTGTTTGCGGTATATCCTTCAGCGGTTGTGTCACAAATCAAAAAATGTAAATTTTCCTCGAAAATTATTCTAAGTTCACTCGTATAATGGAAATATATCGCTAACTTCTTTCACTAGCAATATTTTTTAACGGTTCCCACAGGAGAATTGTCTAGAATGGTCTCCTGAATATTTCTTATACAGGACTTTTTGGTAGTGGAACGTCCGGTTCCGAGTTATGGGACAAAAATGTTTTCTCGTTGAAATTTTTCCAAGTCCACTCGACTGTCTTTCACTAGCGTCGGAAAATGAAAATTCTTGCGTGGAGCGGTTAGGCACTAAAGTGGACTGGGCATTCTCCTACATCATCTTAGCGCCATAGCGTTTGCGGTATATCTTTCAGCGGTTTTCAGGTATCCAATTATCCCAAAACTATATTTTTGGCGGCCCGAAGGCCTGCGAACAGACTAAAGAACGAAATTATTTGCGTTCCTAAGATAAAATATTGTTTTTATCGGAAGAATATCACTCCTGCCGTCTTAACGTTTCCTCCAATTATAATTTTTTTCAAAATGATTTATTTCTCGCTAGGGTTAACTTTTTAAAAGGAACTTTTTGGACAAAACTACTAAACTTATTGTAGTGTATTGGTATAATACACAAAAAACCTTAATTTGCTCCAATTAGTCGATTTAAGGCATCTTAAAATAATTTTTCCCAAAACGATTTATTTCTCGTTAGGGTTAATTTTTTTAAAGGAACTTTTTGGACAAAACTACTAAACTTATGGTAATGTATTGGTATAATACACAAAAAACCTTAATTTGCTCCAATTAGTCGATTTAAGGCATCTTAAAATAATTTTTCTCAAAACGATTTATTTCTCGTTAGGGTTAATTTTTTTAAAGGAACTTTTTGGACAAAACTACTAAACTTATGGTAATGTATTGGTAAAATACACAAAAAACCTTAATTTGCTCCAATTAGTCGATTTAAGGCATCTTAAAATAATTTTTCTCAAAGCGATTTATTTCTCGTTAGGGTTAATTTTTTTAAAGGAACTTTTTGGACAAAACTACTAAACTTATGGTAATGTATTGGTAAAATACACAAAAAACCTTAATTTGCTCCAATTAGTCGATTTAAGGCATCTTAAAATAATTTTTCTCAAAACGATTTATTTCTCGTTAGGGTTAATTTTTTTAAAGGAACTTTTTGGACAAAACTACTAAACTTATGGTAATGTATTGGTATAATACACAAAAAACCTTAATTTGCTCCAATTAGTCGATTTAAGCATCTTAAAATAATTTTTTTCTAAATGATTTATTTCTCGTTTGGGTTAATTTTTTTAAACGAACTTTTTGGACAAAACTAGTAAACCTATTGGGCTGTCTTGAGGTTATACAAAAGAATAACAAATTTCATTCATTTAGTTGCTTTAAAGGGACATAAAATAACTTTTTCTTAATTATTTATTTACCAGCTAGGCTTATGTTTTTTAAATGAACTTTTAGGACAAAACTACTAAACTTATTGTACTGTAATTGTATAATACGAAAAAAACCTTAATTTCCTCCAATTAGTCGATTTAAGCATCTTAAAATAATTTTTTTCAAAATGATTTATTTTTCGTTAGGGTTAATTTTTTTAAACGAACTTTTTGGACAAAACTAGTAAACGTATTGCGCTGTCTTGAGTTTATACAAAAAAATCACACATTTTATTCATTTAGTTGCTTTTATTACCGTAGAGACCTTCAACCCTCTTTCTCACTAAGGTATTTGGTCGGCTCGGCTATTGGCTCAATCTTTTCTCCAGGCACATAGCTCTCATCTCTCTGGACTTTAGTAAGACAAGGCTCCGCGATAAAATCTTCCATACTATCATTGCCGGCATCAATGACTAGTATCCGATCTTCCAGTCGTCATTTGACAGTGGACTGGGCATTCTTCCATATCATCATTGTTGTTATGCGCCAGGATCTTTTTCTAAGATAAAAGATGCCAAAACTTTTCTCGTTAAAAATCGTATGTACCGTCACAGACTCACTAGGCGTATGATCTTAGCGCCACAGTGTTTGCGGTATATCCTTCAGCGGTTGTGTCACAAATCAAAAAATGTAAATTTTCCTCGAAAATTATTCCAAGTCCACTCGTATAATGGAAATATATCGCTAACTTCTTTCACTAGCAATATTTTTTAACGGTTCCCACAGGAGAATTGTCCAGAATGGTCTCCTGAATATTTCTTAGACAGGACTTTTTGGTAGTGGAACGTCCGGTTCCGAGTTATGGGACAAAAATGTTTTCTCGTTGAAATTTTTCTAAGTCCACTCGACTGTCTTTCACTAGCGTCGGAAAATGAAAATTCTTGCGTGGAGCGGTTAGGCACTAAAGTGGACTGGGCATTCTCCTACATCATCTCAGCGCCATAGCGTTTGCGGTATATCTTTCAGCGGTTTTGAGGTATCCAATTATCCCAAAACTATATTTTTGGCGGCCCGATGGCCTGCGAACAGACTAAAGAACGAAATTATTTGCGTTCCTAAGATAAAATATTGTTTTTATAGGAAGAATATCACTCCTGCCGTCTTAAAATTTCCTCCAATTATAATTTTTTTCAAAATGATTTATTTCTCGCTAGGGTTAACTTTTTAAAAGGAACTTTTTGGACAAAACTACTAAACTTATTGTAGTGTATTGGTATAATACACAAAAAACCTTAATTTGCTCCAATTAGTCGATTTAAGGCATCTTAAAATAATTTTTCTCAAAACGGTTTATTTCTCGTTAGGGTTAATTTTTTTAAAGGAACTTTTTGGACAAAACTACTAAACTTATGGTAATGTATTGGTAAAATACACAAAAAACCTTAATTTGCTCCAATTAGTCGATTTAAGGCATCTTAAAATAATTTTTCTCAAAACGATTTATTTCTCGTTAGGGTTAATTTTTTTAAAGGAACTTTTTGGACAAAACTACTAAACTTATTGTAATGTATTGGTATAATACACAAAAAACCTTAATTTGCTCCAATTAGTCGATTTAAGCATCTTAAAATAATTTTTTTCGAAATGATTTATTTCTCGTTTGGGTTAATTTTTTTTAACGAACTTTTTGGACAAAACTAGTAAACCTATTGGGCTTTCTTGAGATTATACAAAAAAATCACAAATTTTATTCATTTAGTTGCTTTAAAGGGACATAAAATAACTTTTTCTTAATTATTTATTTACTAGCTAGGCTTATGTTTTTTAAATGAACTTTTAGGACAAAACTACTAAACTTATTGTACTGTAATGGTATAATACGAAAAAAACCTTAATTTCCTCCAATTAGTCGATTTAAGCATCTTAAAATAATTTTTTTTCAAAATGATTTATTTCTCGTTAGGGTTAATTTTTTTAAACGAACTTTTTGGACAAAACTAGTAAACTTATTGCGCTGTCTTGAGTTTATACAAAAAAATCACACATTTTATTCATTTAGTTGCTTTTATTACCGTAGAGACCTTCAACCCTCTTTCTCACTAAGGTATTTCGTCGGCTCGGCTATTGGCTCAATCTTTTCTCCTGGCACATAGCTCTCATCTCTCTGGACGTTAGTAAGACAAGGCTCCGCGATAAAATCTTCCATACTATCATTGCCGGCATCAATGACTAGTATCCGATCTTCCAGTCGTCATTTGACAGTGGACTGGGCATTCTTCCACATCATCATTGTTGTTATGCGCCAGGATCTTTTTCTAAGATAAAAGATGCCAAAACTTTTCTCGTTAAAAATCGTATGTATCGTCACAGACTCACTAGGCGTATGATCTTAGCGCCACAGTGTTTACGGTATATCCTTCAGCGGTTGTGTCACAAATCAAAAAATGTAAATTTTCCTCGAAAATTATTCCAAGTCCACTCGTATAATGGAAATATATCGCTAACTTCTTTCACTAGCAATATTTTTTAACGGTTCCCACAGGAGAATTGTCCAGAATGGTCTCCTGAATATTTCTTATACAGGACTTTTTGGTAGTGGAACGTCCGGTTCCGAGTTATGGGACAAAAATGTTTTCTCGTTGAAATTTTTCTAAGTCCACTCGACTGTCTTTCACTAGCGTCGGAAAATGAAAATTCTTGCGTGGAGCGGTTAGGCACTAAAGTGGACTGGGCATTCTCCTACATCATCTTAGCGCCATAGCGTTTGCGGTAGATCTTTCAGCGGTTTTGAGGTATCCAATTATCCCAAAACTATATTTTTGGCGGCCCGAAGGCCTGCGAACAGACTAAAGAACGAAATTATTTGCGTTCCTAAGATAAAATATTGTTTTTATCGGAAGAATATCACTCCTGCCGTCTTAACATTTCCTCCAATTATAATTTTTTTTCAAAATGATTTATTTCTCGCTAGGGTTAACTTTTTAAAAGGAACTTTTTGGACAAAACTACTAAACTTATTGTAGTGTATTGGTATAATACACAAGAAACCTTAATTTGCTCCAATTAGTCGATTTAAGGCATCTTAAAATAATTTTTCTCAAAACGATTTATTTCTCGTTAGGGTTAATTTTTTTAAAGGAACTTTTTGGACAAAACTACTAAACTTATGGTAATGTATTGGTAAAATACACAAAAAACCTTAATTTGCTCCAATTAGTCGATTTAAGGCATCTTAAAATAATTTTTCTCAAAGCGATTTATTTCTCGTTAGGGTTAATTTTTTTAAAGGAACTTTTTGGACAAAACTACTAAACTTATGGTAATGTATTGGTAAAATACACAAAAAACCTTAATTTGCTCCAATTAGTCGATTTAAGGCATCTTAAAATAATTTTTCTCAAAGCGATTTATTTCTCGTTAGGGTTAATTTTTTTAAAGGAACTTTTTGGACAAAACTACTAAACTTATGGTAATGTATTGGTAAAATACACAAAAAACCTTAATTTGCTCCAATTAGTCGATTTAAGGCATCTTAAAATAATTTTTCTCAAAACGATTTATTTCTCGTTAGGGTTAATTTTTTTAAAGGAACTTTTTGGACAAAACTACTAAACTTATGGTAATGTATTGGTATAATACACAAAAAACCTTAATTTGCTCCAATTAGTCGATTTAAGCATCTTAAAATAATTTTTTTCTAAATGATTTATTTCTCGTTAGGGTTAATTTTTTTAAACGAACTTTTTGGACAAAACTAGTAAACTTATTGCGCTGTCTTGAGTTTATACAAAAAAATCACACATTTTATTCATTTAGTTGCTTTTATTACCGTAGAGACCTTCAACCCTCTTTCTCACTAAGGTATTTCGTCGGCTCGGCTATTGGCTCAATCTTTTCTCCAGGCACATAGCTCTCATCTCTCTGGACGTTAGTAAGACAGGGCTCCGCGATAAAATCTTCCATACTATCATTGCCGGCATCAATGACTAGTATCCGATCTTCCAGTCGTCATTTGACAGTGGACTGGGCATTCTTCCACATCATCATTGTTGTTATGCGCCAGGATCTTTTTCTAAGATAAAAGATGCCAAAACTTTTCTCGTTAAAAATCGTATGTACCGTCACAGACTCACTAGGCGTATGATCTTAGCGCCACAGTATTTGCGGTATATCCTTCAGCGGTTGTGTCACAAATCAAAAAATGTAAATTTTCCTCGAAAATTATTCCAAGTCCACTCGTATAATGGAAATATATCGCTAACTTCTTTCACTAGCAATATTTTTTAACGGTTCCCACAGGAGAATTGTCCAGAATGGTCTCCTGAATATTTCTTATACAGGACTTTTTGGTAGTGGAACGTCCGGTTCCGAGTTATGGGACAAAAATGTTTTCTCGTTGAAATTTTTCTAAGTCCACTCGACTGTCTTTCACTAGCGTCGGAAAATGAAAATTCTTGCGTGGAGCTGTTAGGCACTAAAGTGGACTGGGCATTCTCCTACATCATCTTAGCGCCATAGCGTTTGCGGTATATCTTTCAGCGGTTTTGAGGTATCCAATTATCCCAAAACTATATTTTTGGCGACCCGAAGGCCTGCGAACAGACTAAAGAACGAAATTATTTGCGTTCCTTAGATAAAATATTGTTTTTATTGGAAGAATATCACTCCTGCCGTCTTAACATTTCCTCCAATTATAATTTTTTTCAAAATGATTTATTTCTCGCTAGGGTTAACTTTTTAAAAGGAACTTTTTGGACAAAACTACTAAACTTATGGTAATGTATTGGTATAATACACAAAAAACCTTAATTTGCTCCAATTAGTCGATTTAAGGCATCTTAAAATAATTTTTCTCAAAACGATTTATTTCTCGTTAGGGTTAATTTTTTTAAAGGAACTTTTTGGACAAAACTACTAAACTTATGGTAGTGTATTGGTATAATACACAAAAAACCTTAATTTGCTCCAATTAGTCGATTTAAGGCATCTTAAAATAATTTTTCCCAAAACGATTTATTTCTCGTTAGGGTTAATTTTTTTAAAGGAACTTTTTGGACAAAACTACTAAACTTATGGTAATGTATTGGTATAATACACAAAAAACCTTAATTTGCTCCAATTAGTCGATTTAAGGCATCTTAAAATAATTTTTCTCAAAACGATTTATTTCTCGTTAGGGTTAATTTTTTTAAAGGAACTTTTTGGACAAAACTACTAAACTTATGGTAATGTATTGATAAAATACACAAAAAACCTTAATTTGCTCCAATTAGTCGATTTAAGGCATCTTAAAATAATTTTTCTCAAAACGATTTATTTCTCGTTAGGGTTAATTTTTTTAAAGGAACTTTTTGGACAAAACTACTAAACTTATGGTAATGTATTGGTAAAATACACAAAAAACCTTAATTTGCTCCAATTAGTCGATTTAAGGCATCTTAAAATAATTTTTCTCAAAACGATTTATTTCTCGTTAGGGTTAATTTTTTTAAAGGAACTTTTTGGACAAAACTACTAAACTTATGGTAATGTATTGGTAAAATACACAAAAAACCTTAATTTGCTCCAATTAGTCGATTTAAGGCATCTTAAAATAATTTTTCTCAAAACGATTTATTTCTCGTTAGGGTTAATTTTTTTAAAGGAACTTTTTGGACAAAACTACTAAACTTATGGTAATGTATTGGTATAATACACAAAAAACCTTAATTTGCTTCAATTAGTCGATTTAAGGCATCTTAAAATAATTTTTCTCAAAACGATTTATTTCTCGTTAGGGTTAATTTTTTTAAAGGAACTTTTTGGACAAAACTACTAAACTTATGGTAATGTATTGATAAAATACACAAAAAACCTTAATTTGCTACAATTATTCGATTTAAGGCATCTTAAAATAATTTTTCTCAAAACGATTTATTTCTCGTTAGGGTTAATTTTTTTAAAGGAACTTTTTGGACAAAACTACTAAACTTATTGTACTGTAATGGTATAATACGAAAAAAACCTTAATTTCCTCCAATTAGTCGATTTAAGCATCTTAAAATAATTTTTTTCAAAATGATTTATTTCTCGTTAGGGTTAATTTTTTTAAACGAACTTTTTGGACAAAACTAGTAAACTTATTGCGCTGTCTTGAGTTTATACAAAAAAATCACACATTTTATTCATTTAGTTGCTTTTATTACCGTAGAGACCTTCAACCCTCTTTCTCACTAAGGTATTTCGTCGGCTCGGCTATTGGCTCAATCTTTTCTCCAGGCACATAGCTCTCATCTCTCTGGACGTTAGTAAGACAAGGCTCCGCGATAAAATCTTCCATACTATCATTGCCGGCATCAATGACTAGTATCCGATCTTCCAGTCGTCATTTGACAGTGGACTGGGCATTCTTCCACATCATCATTGTTGTTATGCGCCAGGATCTTTTTCTAAGATAAAAGATGCCAAAACTTTTCTCGTTAAAAATCGTATGTACCGTCACAGACTCAATAGGCGTATGATCTTAGCGCCACAGTGTTTGCGGTATATCCTTCAGCGGTTGTGTCACAAATCAAAAAATGTAAATTTTCCTCGAAAATTATTCTAAGTCCACTCGTATAATGGAAATATATCGCTAACTTCTTTCACTAGCAATATTTTTTAACGGTTCCCACAGGAGAATTTTCCAGAATGGTCTCCTGAATATTTCTTATACAGGACTTTTTGGTAGTGGAACGTCCGGTTCCGAGTTATGGGACAAAAATGTTTTCTCGTTGAAATTTTTCTAAGTCCACTCGACTGTCTTTCACTAGCGTCGGAAAATGAAAATTCTTGCGTGGAGCTGTTAGGCACTAAAGTGGACTGGGCATTCTCCTACATCATCTTAGCGCCATAGCGTTTGCGGTATATCTTTCAGCGGTTTTGAGGTATCCAATTATCCCAAAACTATATTTTTGGCGACCCGAAGGCCTGCGAACAGACTAAAGAACGAAATTATTTGCGTTCCTTAGATAAAATATTGTTTTTATCGGAAGAATATCACTCCTGCCGTCTTAACATTTCCTCCAATTATAATTTTTTTCAAAATGATTTATTTCTCGCTAGGGTTAACTTTTTAAAAGGAACTTTTTGGACAAAACTACTAAACTTATGGTAATGTATTGGTATAATACACAAAAAACCTTAATTTGCTCCAATTAGTCGATTTAAGGCATCTTAAACTAATTTTTCTCAAAACGATTTATTTCTCGTTAGGGTTAATTTTTTTAAAGGAACTTTTTGGACAAAACTACTAAACTTATGGTAGTGTATTGGTATAATACACAAAAAACCTTAATTTGCTCCAATTAGTCGATTTAAGGCATCTTAAAATAATTTTTCCCAAAACGATTTATTTCTCGTTAGGGTTAATTTTTTTAAAGGAACTTTTTGGACAAAACTACTAAACTTATGGTAATGTATTGGTATAATACACAAAAAACCTTAATTTGCTCCAATTAGTCGATTTAAGGCATCTTAAAATAATTTTTCTCAAAGCGATTTATTTCTCGTTAGGGTTAATTTTTTTAAAGGAACTTTTTGGACAAAACTACTAAACTTATGGTAGTGTATTGGTATAATACACAAAAAACCTTAATTTGCTCCAATTAGTCGATTTAAGGCATCTTAAAATAATTTTTCTCAAAACGATTTATTTCTCGTTAGGGTTAATTTTTTTAAAGGAACTTTTTGGACAAAACTACTAAACTTATGGTAATGTATTGGTAAAATACACAAAAAACCTTAATTTGCTCCAATTAGTCGATTTAAGGCATCTTAAAATAATTTTTCTCAAAACGATTTATTTCTCGTTAGGGTTAATTTTTTTAAAGGAACTTTTTGGACAAAACTACTAAACTTATTGTACTGTAATGGTATAATACGAAAAAAACCTTAATTTCCTCCAATTAGTCGATTTAAGCATCTTAAAATAATTTTTTTCAAAATGATTTATTTCTCGTTAGGGTTAATTTTTTTAAACGAACTTTTTGGACAAAACTAGTAAACTTATTGCGCTGTCTTGAGTTTATACAAAAAAATCACACATTTTATTCATTTAGTTGCTTTTATTACCGTAGAGACCTTCAACCCTCTTTCTCACTAAGGTATTTCGTCGGCTCGGCTATTGGCTCAATCTTTTCTCCAGGCACATAGCTCTCATCTCTCTGGACGTTAGTAAGACAAGGCTCCGCGATAAAATCTTCCATACTATCATTGCCGGCATCAATGACTAGTATCCGATCTTCCAGTCGTCATTTGACAGTGGACTGGGCATTCTTCCACATCATCATTGTTGTTATGCGCCAGGATCTTTTTCTAAGATAAAAGATGCCAAAACTTTTCTCGTTAAAAATCGTATGTACCGTCACAGACTCACTAGGCGTATGATCTTAGCGCCACAGTGTTTGCGGTATATCCTTCAGCGGTTGTGTCACAAATCAAAAAATGTAAATTTTCCTCGAAAATTATTCTAAGTCCACTCGTATAATGGAAATATATCGCTAACTTCTTTCACTAGCAATATTTTTTAACGGTTCCCACAGGAGAATTGTCCAGAATGGTCTCCTGAATATTTCTTATACAGGACTTTTTGGTAGTGGAACGTCCGGTTCCGAGTTATGGGACAAAAATGTTTTCTCGTTGAAATTTTTCTAAGTCCACTCGACTGTCTTTCACTAGCGTCGGAAAATGAAAATTCTTGCGTGGAGCTGTTAGGCACTAAAGTGGACTGGGCATTCTCCTACATCATCTTAGCGCCATAGCGTTTGCGGTATATCTTTCAGCGGTTTTGAGGTATCCAATTATCCCAAAACTATATTTTTGGCGGCCCGAAGGCCTGCGAACAGACTAAAGAACGAAATTATTTGCGTTCCTAAGATAAAATATTGTTTTTATCGGAAGAATATCACTCCTGCCGTCTTAACATTTCCTCCAATTATAATTTTTTTCAAAATGATTTATTTCTCGCTAGGGTTAACTTTTTAAAAGGAACTTTTTGGACAAAACTACTAAACTTATTGTAGTGTATTGGTATAATACACAAAAAACCTTAATTTGCTCCAATTAGTCGATTTAAGGCATCTTAAAATAATTTTTCCCAAAACGATTTATTTCTCGTTAGGGTTAATTTTTTTAAAGGAACTTTTTGGACAAAACTACTAAACTTATGGTAATGTATTGGTATAATACACAAAAAACCTTAATTTGCTCCAATTAGTCGATTTAAGGCATCTTAAAATAATTTTTCTCAAAACGATTTATTTCTCGTTAGGGTTAATTTTTTTAAAGGAACTTTTTGGACAAAACTACTAAACTTATGGTAATGTATTGGTATAATACACAAAAAACCTTAATTTGCTCCAATTAGTCGATTTAAGGCATCTTAAAATAATTTTTCTCAAAACGATTTATTTCTCGTTAGGGTTAATTTTTTTAAAGGAACTTTTTGGACAAAACTACTAAACTTATGGTAATGTATTGGTAAAATACACAAAAAACCTTAATTTGCTCCAATTAGTCGATTTAAGGCATCTTAAAATAATTTTTCTCAAAACGATTTATTTCTCGTTAGGGTTAATTTTTTTAAAGGAACTTTTTGGACAAAACTACTAAACTTATGGTAATGTATTGGTATAATACACAAAAAACCTTAATTTGCTCCAATTAGTCGATTTAAGGCATCTTAAAATAATTTTTCTAATAACGATTTATTTCTCGTTAGGGTTAATTTTTTTAAAGGAACTTTTTGGACAAAACTACTAAACTTATTGTACTGTAATGGTATAATACGAAAAAAACCTTAATTTCCTCCAATTAGTCGATTTAAGCATCTTAAAACAATTTTTTTCAAAATGATTTATATCTCGTTAGGGTTAATTTTTTAAACGAACTTTTTGGACAAAACTAGTAAACTTATTGCGCTGTCTTGAGTTTATACAAAAAAATCACACATTTTATTCATTTAGTTGCTTTTATTACCGTAGAGACCTTCAACCCTCTTTCTCACTAAGGTATTTCGTCGGCTCGGCTATTGGCTCAATCTTTTCTCCAGGCACATAGCTCTCATCTCTCTGGACGTTAGTAAGACAAGGCTCCGCGATAAAATCTTCCATACTATCATTGCCGGCATCAATGACTAGTATCCGATCTTCCAGTCGTCATTTGATCGTCATTTGACAGTGGACTGGGCATTCTTCCACATCATCATTGTTGTTATGCGCCAGGATCTTTTTCTAAGATAAAAGATGCCAAAACTTTTCTCGTTAAAAATCGTATGTACCGTCACAGACTCACTAGGCGTATGATCTTAGCGCCACAGTGTTTGCGGTATATCCTTCAGCGGTTGTGTCACAAATCAAAAAATGTAAATTTTCCTCGAAAATTATTCTAAGTCCACTCGTATAATGGAAATATATCGCTAACTTCTTTCACTAGCAATATTTTTTAACGGTTCCCACAGGAGAATTGTCCAGAATGGTCTCCTGAATATTTCTTATACAGGACTTTTTGGTAGTGGAACGTCCGGTTCCGAGTTATGGGACAAAAATGTTTTCTCGTTGAAATTTTTCTAAGTCCACTCGACTGTCTTTCACTAGCGTCGGAAAATGAAAATTCTTGCGTGGAGCTGTTAGGCACTAAAGTGGACTGGGCATTCTCCTACATCATCTTAGCGCCATAGCGTTTGCGGTATATCTTTCAGCGGTTTTGAGGTATCCAATTATCCCAAAACTATATTTTTGGCGACCCGAAGGCCTGCGAACAGACTAAAGAACGAAATTATTTGCGTTCCTTAGATAAAATATTGTTTTTATCGGAAGAATATCACTCCTGCCGTCTTAACATTTCCTCCAATTATAATTTTTTTCAAAATGATTTATTTCTCGCTAGGGTTAACTTTTTAAAAGGAACTTTTTGGACAAAACTACTAAACTTATGGTAATGTATTGGTATAATACACAAAAAACCTTAATTTGCTCCAATTAGTCGATTTAAGGCATCTTAAAATAATTTTTCTCAAAACGATTTATTTCTCGTTAGGGTTAATTTTTTTAAAGGAACTTTTTGGACAAAACTACTAAACTTATGGTAGTGTATTGGTATAATACACAAAAAACCTTAATTTGCTCCAATTAGTCGATTTAAGGCATCTTAAAATAATTTTTCCCAAAACGATTTATTTCTCGTTAGGGTTAATTTTTTTAAAGGAACTTTTTGGACAAAACTACTAAACTTATGGTAATGTATTGGTATAATACACAAAAAACCTTAATTTGCTCCAATTAGTCGATTTAAGGCATCTTAAAATAATTTTTCTCAAAGCGATTTATTTCTCGTTAGGGTTAATTTTTTTAAAGGAACTTTTTGGACAAAACTACTAAACTTATGGTAGTGTATTGGTATAATACACAAAAAACCTTAATTTGCTCCAATTAGTCGATTTAAGGCATCTTAAAATAATTTTTCTCAAAACGATTTATTTCTCGTTAGGGTTAATTTTTTTAAAGGAACTTTTTGGACAAAACTACTAAACTTATGGTAATGTATTGGTAAAATACACAAAAAACCTTAATTTGCTCCAATTAGTCGATTTAAGGCATCTTAAAATAATTTTTCTCAAAACGATTTATTTCTCGTTAGGGTTAATTTTTTTAAAGGAACTTTTTGGACAAAACTACTAAACTTATTGTACTGTAATGGTATAATACGAAAAAAACCTTAATTTCCTCCAATTAGTCGATTTAAGCATCTTAAAATAATTTTTTTCAAAATGATTTATTTCTCGTTAGGGTTAATTTTTTTAAACGAACTTTTTGGACAAAACTACTAAACTTATGGTAATGTATTGGTAAAATACACAAAAAACCTTAATTTGCTCCAATTAGTCGATTTAAGGCATCTTAAAATAATTTTTCTCAAAACGATTTATTTCTCGTTAGGGTTAATTTTTTTAAAGGAACTTTTTGGACAAAACTACTAAACTTATGGTAATGTATTGGTATAATACACAAAAAACCTTAATTTGCTCCAATTAGTCGATTTAAGGCATCTTAAAATAATTTTTCTCAAAACGATTTATTTCTCGTTAGGGTTAATTTTTTTAAAGGAACTTTTTGGACAAAACTACTAAACTTATGGTAATGTATTGGTATAATACACAAAAAACCTTAATTTGCTCCAATTAGTCGATTTAAGGCATCTTAAAATAATTTTTCTCAAAACGATTTATTTCTCGTTAGGGTTAATTTTTTTAAAGGAACTTTTTGGACAAAACTACTAAACTTATGGTAATGTATTGGTATAATACACAAAAAACCTTAATTTGCTCCAATTAGTCGATTTAAGGCATCTTAAAATAATTTTTCTCAAAACGATTTATTTCTCGTTAGGGTTAATTTTTTTAAAGGAACTTTTTGGACAAAACTACTAAACTTATGGTAATATATTGGTAAAATACACAAAAAACCTTAATTTGCTCCAATTAGTCGATTTAAGGCATCTTAAAATAATTTTTCTCAAAACGATTTATTTCTCGTTAGGGTTAATTTCTTTAAAGGAACTTTTTGGACAAAACTACTAAACTTATGGTAATGTATTGGTATAATACACAAAAAACCTTAATTTGCTCCAATTAGTCGATTTAAGCATCTTAAAATAATTTTTTTCTAAATGATTTATTTCTCGTTAGGGTTAATTTTTTTAAACGAACTTTTTGGACAAAACTAGTAAACTTATTGCGCTGTCTTGAGTTTATACAAAAAAATCACACATTTTATTCATTTAGTTGCTTTTATTACCGTAGAGACCTTCAACCCTCTTTCTCACTAAGGTATTTCGTCGGCTCGGCTATTGGCTCAATCTTTTCTCCAGGCACATAGCTCTCATCTCTCTGGACGTTAGTAAGACAAGGCTCCGCGATAAAATCTTCCATACTATCATTGCCGGCATCAATGACTAGTATCCGATCTTCCAGTCGTCATTTGACAGTGGACTGGGCATTCTTCCACATCATCATTGTTGTTATGCGCCAGGATCTTTTTCTAAGATAAAAGATGCCAAAACTTTTCTCGTTAAAAATCGTATGTACCGTCACAGACTCACTAGGCGTATGATCTTAGCGCCACAGTATTTGCGGTATATCCTTCAGCGGTTGTGTCACAAATCAAAAAATGTAAATTTTCCTCGAAAATTATTCCAAGTCCACTCGTATAATGGAAATATATCGTTAACTTCTTTCACTAGCAATATTTTTTAACGGTTCCCACAGGAGAATTGTCCAGAATGGTCTCCTGAATATTTCTTATACAGGACTTTTTGGTAGTGGAACGTCCGGTTCCGAGTTATGGGACAAAAATGTTTTCTCGTTGAAATTTTTCTAAGTCCACTCGACTGTCTTTCACTAGCGTCGGAAAATGAAAATTCTTGCGTGGAGCTGTTAGGCACTAAAGTTGACTGGGCATTCTCCTACATCATCTTAGCGCCATAGCGTTTGCGGTATATCTTTCAGCGGTTTTGAGGTATCCAATTATCCCAAAACTATATTTTTGGCGACCCGAAGGCCTGCGAACAGACTAAAGAACGAAATTATTTGCGTTCCTTAGATAAAATATTGTTTTTATTGGAAGAATATCACTCCTGCCGTCTTAACATTTCCTCCAATTATAATTTTTTTCAAAATGATTTATTTCTCGCTAGGGTTAACTTTTTAAAAGGAACTTTTTGGACAAAACTACTAAACTTATGGTAATGTATTGGTATAATACACAAAAAACCTTAATTTGCTCCAATTAGTCGATTTAAGGCATCTTAAAATAATTTTTCTCAAAACGATTTATTTCTCGTTAGGGTTAATTTTTTTAAAGGAACTTTTTGGACAAAACTACTAAACTTATGGTAGTGTATTGGTATAATACACAAAAAACCTTAATTTGCTCCAATTAGTCGATTTAAGGCATCTTAAAATAATTTTTCCCAAAACGATTTATTTCTCGTTAGGGTTAATTTTTTTAAAGGAACTTTTTGGACAAAACTACTAAACTTATGGTAATGTATTGGTATAATACACAAAAAACCTTAATTTGCTCCAATTAGTCGATTTAAGGCATCTTAAAATAATTTTTCTCAAAACGATTTATTTCTCGTTAGGGTTAATTTTTTTAAAGGAACTTTTTGGACAAAACTACTAAACTTATGGTAATGTATTGATAAAATACACAAAAAACCTTAATTTGCTCCAATTAGTCGATTTAAGGCATCTTAAAATAATTTTTCTCAAAACGATTTATTTCTCGTTAGGGTTAATTTTTTTAAAGGAACTTTTTGGACAAAACTACTAAACTTATGGTAATGTATTGGTAAAATACACAAAAAACCTTAATTTGCTCCAATTAGTCGATTTAAGGCATCTTAAAATAATTTTTCTCAAAACGATTTATTTCTCGCTAGGGTTAACTTTTTAAAAGGAACTTTTTGGACAAAACTACTAAACTTATGGTAATGTATTGGTATAATACACAAAAAACCTTAATTTGCTCCAATTAGTCGATTTAAGGCATCTTAAAATAATTTTTCTCAAAACGATTTATTTCTCGTTAGGGTTAATTTTTTTAAAGGAACTTTTTGGACAAAACTACTAAACTTATGGTAGTGTATTGGTATAATACACAAAAAACCTTAATTTGCTCCAATTAGTCGATTTAAGGCATCTTAAAATAATTTTTCCCAAAACGATTTATTTCTCGTTAGGGTTAATTTTTTTAAAGGAACTTTTTGGACAAAACTACTAAACTTATGGTAATGTATTGGTATAATACACAAAAAACCTTAATTTGCTCCAATTAGTCGATTTAAGGCATCTTAAAATAATTTTTCTCAAAGCGATTTATTTCTCGTTAGGGTTAATTTTTTTAAAGGAACTTTTTGGACAAAACTACTAAACTTATGGTAGTGTATTGGTATAATACACAAAAAACCTTAATTTGCTCCAATTAGTCGATTTAAGGCATCTTAAAATAATTTTTCTCAAAACGATTTATTTCTCGTTAGGGTTAATTTTTTTAAAGGAACTTTTTGGACAAAACTACTAAACTTATGGTAATGTATTGGTAAAATACACAAAAAACCTTAATTTGCTCCAATTAGTCGATTTAAGGCATCTTAAAATAATTTTTCTCAAAACGATTTATTTCTCGTTAGGGTTAATTTTTTTAAAGGAACTTTTTGGACAAAACTACTAAACTTATTGTACTGTAATGGTATAATACGAAAAAAACCTTAATTTCCTCCAATTAGTCGATTTAAGCATCTTAAAATAATTTTTTTCAAAATGATTTATTTCTCGTTAGGGTTAATTTTTTTAAACGAACTTTTTGGACAAAACTAGTAAACTTATTGCGCTGTCTTGAGTTTATACAAAAAAATCACACATTTTATTCATTTAGTTGCTTTTATTACCGTAGAGACCTTCAACCCTCTTTCTCACTAAGGTATTTCGTCGGCTCGGCTATTGGCTCAATCTTTTCTCCAGGCACATAGCTCTCATCTCTCTGGACGTTAGTAAGACAAGGCTCCGCGATAAAATCTTCCATACTATCATTGCCGGCATCAATGACTAGTATCCGATCTTCCAGTCGTCATTTGACAGTGGACTGGGCATTCTTCCACATCATCATTGTTGTTATGCGCCAGGATCTTTTTCTAAGATAAAAGATGCCAAAACTTTTCTCGTTAAAAATCGTATGTACCGTCACAGACTCACTAGGCGTATGATCTTAGCGCCACAGTGTTTGCGGTATATCCTTCAGCGGTTGTGTCACAAATCAAAAAATGTAAATTTTCCTCGAAAATTATTCTAAGTCCACTCGTATAATGGAAATATATCGCTAACTTCTTTCACTAGCAATATTTTTTAACGGTTCCCACAGGAGAATTGTCCAGAATGGTCTCCTGAATATTTCTTATACAGGACTTTTTGGTAGTGGAACGTCCGGTTCCGAGTTATGGGACAAAAATGTTTTCTCGTTGAAATTTTTCTAAGTCCACTCGACTGTCTTTCACTAGCGTCGGAAAATGAAAATTCTTGCGTGGAGCTGTTAGGCACTAAAGTGGACTGGGCATTCTCCTACATCATCTTAGCGCCATAGCGTTTGCGGTATATCTTTCAGCGGTTTTGAGGTATCCAATTATCCCAAAACTATATTTTTGGCGGCCCGAAGGCCTGCGAACAGACTAAAGAACGAAATTATTTGCGTTCCTAAGATAAAATATTGTTTTTATCGGAAGAATATCACTCCTGCCGTCTTAACATTTCCTCCAATTATAATTTTTTTCAAAATGATTTATTTCTCGCTAGGGTTAACTTTTTAAAAGGAACTTTTTGGACAAAACTACTAAACTTATTGTAGTGTATTGGTATAATACACAAAAAACCTTAATTTGCTCCAATTAGTCGATTTAAGGCATCTTAAAATAATTTTTCCCAAAACGATTTATTTCTCGTTAGGGTTAATTTTTTTAAAGGAACTTTTTGGACAAAACTACTAAACTTATGGTAATGTATTGGTATAATACACAAAAAACCTTAATTTGCTCCAATTAGTCGATTTAAGGCATCTTAAAATAATTTTTCTCAAAACGATTTATTTCTCGTTAGGGTTAATTTTTTTAAAGGAACTTTTTGGACAAAACTACTAAACTTATGGTAATGTATTGGTATAATACACAAAAAACCTTAATTTGCTCCAATTAGTCGATTTAAGGCATCTTAAAATAATTTTTCTCAAAACGATTTATTTCTCGTTAGGGTTAATTTTTTTAAAGGAACTTTTTGGACAAAACTACTAAACTTATGGTAATGTATTGGTAAAATACACAAAAACCTTAATTTGCTCCAATTAGTCGATTTAAGGCATCTTAAAATAATTTTTCTCAAAACGATTTATTTCTCGTTAGGGTTAATTTTTTTAAAGGAACTTTTTGGACAAAACTACTAAACTTATGGTAATGTATTGGTATAATACATAAAAAACCTTAATTTGCTCCAATTAGTCGATTTAAGGCATCTTAAAATAATTTTTCTAAAAACGATTTATTTCTCGTTAGGGTTAATTTTTTTAAAGGAACTTTTTGGACAAAACTACTAAACTTATTGTACTGTAATGGTATAATACGAAAAAAACCTTAATTTCCTCCAATTAGTCGATTTAAGCATCTTAAAATAATTTTTTTCAAAATGATTTATATCTCGTTAGGGTTAATTTTTTTAAACGAACTTTTTGGACAAAACTAGTAAACTTATTGCGCTGTCTTGAGTTTATACAAAAAAATCACACATTTTATTCATTTAGTTGCTTTATTACCGTAGAGACCTTCAACCCTCTTTCTCACTAAGGTATTTCGTCGGCTCGGCTATTGGCTCAATCTTTTCTCCAGGCACATAGCTCTCATCTCTCTGGACGTTAGTAAGACAAGGCTCCGCGATAAAATCTTCCATACTATCATTGCCGGCATCAATGACTAGTATCCGATCTTCCAGTCGTCATTTGATCGTCATTTGACAGTGGACTGGGCATTCTTCCACATCATCATTGTTGTTATGCGCCAGGATCTTTTTCTAAGATAAAAGATGCCAAAACTTTTCTCGTTAAAAATCGTATGTACCGTCACAGACTCACTAGGCGTATGATCTTAGCGCCACAGTGTTTGCGGTATATCCTTCAGCGGTTGTGTCACAAATCAAAAAATGTAAATTTTCCTCGAAAATGATTCTAAGTCCACTCGTATAATGGAAATATATCGCTAACTTCTTTCACTAGCAATATTTTTTAACGGTTCCCACAGGAGAATTGTCCAGAATGGTCTCCTGAATATTTCTTATACAGGACTTTTTGGTAGTGGAACGTCCGGTTCCGAGTTATGGGACAAAAATGTTTTCTCGTTGAAATTTTTCTAAGTCCACTCGACTGTCTTTCACTAGCGTCGGAAAATGAAAATTCTTGCGTGGAGCTGTTAGGCACTAAAGTGGACTGGGCATTCTCCTACATCATCTTAGCGCCATAGCGTTTGCGGTATATCTTTCAGCGGTTTTGAGGTATCCAATTATCCCAAAACTATATTTTTGGCGACCCGAAGGCCTGCGAACAGACTAAAGAACGAAATTATTTGCGTTCCTTAGATAAAATATTGTTTTTATCGGAAGAATATCACTCCTGCCGTCTTAACATTTCCTCCAATTATAATTTTTTTCAAAATGATTTATTTCTCGCTAGGGTTAACTTTTTAAAAGGAACTTTTTGGACAAAACTACTAAACTTATGGTAATGTATTGGTATAATACACAAAAAACCTTAATTTGCTCCAATTAGTCGATTTAAGGCATCTTAAAATAATTTTTCTCAAAACGATTTATTTCTCGTTAGGGTTAATTTTTTTAAAGGAACTTTTTGGACAAAACTACTAAACTTATGGTAGTGTATTGGTATAATACACAAAAAACCTTAATTTGCTCCAATTAGTCGATTTAAGGCATCTTAAAATAATTTTTCCCAAAACGATTTATTTCTCGTTAGGGTTAATTTTTTTAAAGGAACTTTTTGGACAAAACTACTAAACTTATGGTAATGTATTGGTATAATACACAAAAAACCTTAATTTGCTCCAATTAGTCGATTTAAGGCATCTTAAAATAATTTTTCTCAAAACGATTTATTTCTCGTTAGGGTTAATTTTTTTAAAGGAACTTTTTGGACAAAACTACTAAACTTATGGTAATGTATTGATAAAATACACAAAAAACCTTAATTTGCTCCAATTAGTCGATTTAAGGCATCTTAAAATAATTTTTCTCAAAACGATTTATTTCTCGTTAGGGTTAATTTTTTTAAAGGAACTTTTTGGACAAAACTACTAAACTTATGGTAATGTATTGGTAAAATACACAAAAAACCTTAATTTGCTCCAATTAGTCGATTTAAGGCATCTTAAAATAATTTTTCTCAAAACGATTTATTTCTCGTTAGGGTTAATTTTTTTAAAGGAACTTTTTGGACAAAACTACTAAACTTATGGTAATGTATTGGTAAAATACACAAAAAACCTTAATTTGCTCCAATTAGTCGATTTAAGGCATCTTAAAATAATTTTTCTCAAAACGATTTATTTCTCGTTAGGGTTAATTTTTTTAAAGGAACTTTTTGGACAAAACTACTAAACTTATGGTAATGTATTGGTATAATACACAAAAAACCTTAATTTGCTTCAATTAGTCGATTTAAGGCATCTTAAAATAATTTTTCTCAAAACGATTTATTTCTCGTTAGGGTTAATTTTTTTAAAGGAACTTTTTGGACAAAACTACTAAACTTATGGTAATGTATTGATAAAATACACAAAAAACCTTAATTTGCTACAATTATTCGATTTAAGGCATCTTAAAATAATTTTTCTCAAAACGATTTATTTCTCGTTAGGGTTAATTTTTTTAAAGGAACTTTTTGGACAAAACTACTAAACTTATTGTACTGTAATGGTATAATACGAAAAAAACCTTAATTTCCTCCAATTAGTCGATTTAAGCATCTTAAAATAATTTTTTTCAAAATGATTTATTTCTCGTTAGGGTTAATTTTTTTAAACGAACTTTTTGGACAAAACTAGTAAACTTATTGCGCTGTCTTGAGTTTATACAAAAAAATCACACATTTTATTCATTTAGTTGCTTTTATTACCGTAGAGACCTTCAACCCTCTTTCTCACTAAGGTATTTCGTCGGCTCGGCTATTGGCTCAATCTTTTCTCCAGGCACATAGCTCTCATCTCTCTGGACGTTAGTAAGACAAGGCTCCGCGATAAAATCTTCCATACTATCATTGCCGGCATCAATGACTAGTATCCGATCTTCCAGTCGTCATTTGACAGTGGACTGGGCATTCTTCCACATCATCATTGTTGTTATGCGCCAGGATCTTTTTCTAAGATAAAAGATGCCAAAACTTTTCTCGTTAAAAATCGTATGTACCGTCACAGACTCACTAGGCGTATGATCTTAGCGCCACAGTGTTTGCGGTATATCCTTCAGCGGTTGTGTCACAAATCAAAAAATGTAAATTTTCCTCGAAAATTATTCTAAGTCCACTCGTATAATGGAAATATATCGCTAACTTCTTTCACTAGCAATATTTTTTAACGGTTCCCACAGGAGAATTTTCCAGAATGGTCTCCTGAATATTTCTTATACAGGACTTTTTGGTAGTGGAACGTCCGGTTCCGAGTTATGGGACAAAAATGTCTTCTCGTTGAAATTTTTCTAAGTCCACTCGACTGTCTTTCACTAGCGTCGGAAAATGAAAATTCTTGCGTGGAGCTGTTAGGCACTAAAGTGGACTGGGCATTCTCCTACATCATCTTAGCGCCATAGCGTTTGCGGTATATCTTTCAGCGGTTTTGAGGTATCCAATTATCCCAAAACTATATTTTTGGCGACCCGAAGGCCTGCGAACAGACTAAAGAACGAAATTATTTGCGTTCCTTAGATAAAATATTGTTTTTATCGGAAGAATATCACTCCTGCCGTCTTAACATTTCCTCCAATTATAATTTTTTTCAAAATGATTTATTTCTCGCTAGGGTTAACTTTTTAAAAGGAACTTTTTGGACAAAACTACTAAACTTATGGTAATGTATTGGTATAATACACAAAAAACCTTAATTTGCTCCAATTAGTCGATTTAAGGCATCTTAAAATAATTTTTCTCAAAACGATTTATTTCTCGTTAGGGTTAATTTTTTTAAAGGAACTTTTTGGACAAAACCACTAAACTTATGGTAGTGTATTGGTATAATACACAAAAAACCTTAATTTGCTCCAATTAGTCGATTTAAGGCATCTTAAAATAATTTTTCCCAAAACGATTTATTTCTCGTTAGGGTTAATTTTTTTAAAGGAACTTTTTGGACAAAACTACTAAACTTATGGTAATGTATTGGTATAATACACAAAAAACCTTAATTTGCTCCAATTAGTCGATTTAAGGCATCTTAAAATAATTTTTCTCAAAGCGATTTATTTCTCGTTAGGGTTAATTTTTTTAAAGGAACTTTTTGGACAAAACTACTAAACTTATGGTAGTGTATTGGTATAATACACAAAAAACCTTAATTTGCTCCAATTAGTCGATTTAAGGCATCTTAAAATAATTTTTCTCAAAACGATTTATTTCTCGTTAGGGTTAATTTTTTTAAAGGAACTTTTTGGACAAAACTACTAAACTTATGGTAATGTATTGGTAAAATACACAAAAAACCTTAATTTGCTCCAATTAGTCGATTTAAGGCATCTTAAAATAATTTTTCTCAAAACGATTTATTTCTCGTTAGGGTTAATTTTTTTAAAGGAACTTTTTGGACAAAACTACTAAACTTATTGTACTGTAATGGTATAATACGAAAAAAACCTTAATTTCCTCCAATTAGTCGATTTAAGCATCTTAAAATAATTTTTTTCAAAATGATTTATTTCTCGTTAGGGTTAATTTTTTTAAACGAACTTTTTGGACAAAACTAGTAAACTTATTGCGCTGTCTTGAGTTTATACAAAAAAATCACACATTTTATTCATTTAGTTGCTTTTATTACCGTAGAGACCTTCAACCCTCTTTCTCACTAAGGTATTTCGTCGGCTCGGCTATTGGCTCAATCTTTTCTCCAGGCACATAGCTCTCATCTCTCTGGACGTTAGTAAGACAAGGCTCCGCGATAAAATCTTCCATACTATCATTGCCGGCATCAATGACTAGTATCCGATCTTCCAGTCGTCATTTGACAGTGGACTGGGCATTCTTCCACATCATCATTGTTGTTATGCGCCAGGATCTTTTTCTAAGATAAAAGATGCCAAAACTTTTCTCGTTAAAAATCGTATGTACCGTCACAGACTCACTAGGCGTATGATCTTAGCGCCACAGTGTTTGCGGTATATCCTTCAGCGGTTGTGTCACAAATCAAAAAATGTAAATTTTCCTCGAAAATTATTCTAAGTCCACTCGTATAATGGAAATATATCGCTAACTTCTTTCACTAGCAATATTTTTTAACGGTTCCCACAGGAGAATTGTCCAGAATGGTCTCCTGAATATTTCTTATACAGGACTTTTTGGTAGTGGAACGTCCGGTTCCGAGTTATGGGACAAAAATGTTTTCTCGTTGAAATTTTTCTAAGTCCACTCGACTGTCTTTCACTAGCGTCGGAAAATGAAAATTCTTGCGTGGAGCTGTTAGGCACTAAAGTGGACTGGGCATTCTCCTACATCATCTTAGCGCCATAGCGTTTGCGGTATATCTTTCAGCGGTTTTGAGGTATCCAATTATCCCAAAACTATATTTTTGGCGGCCCGAAGGCCTGCGAACAGACTAAAGAACGAAATTATTTGCGTTCCTAAGATAAAATATTGTTTTTATCGGAAGAATATCACTCCTGCCGTCTTAACATTTCCTCCAATTATAATTTTTTTCAAAATGATTTATTTCTCGCTAGGGTTAACTTTTTAAAAGGAACTTTTTGGACAAAACTACTAAACTTATTGTAGTGTATTGGTATAATACACAAAAAACCTTAATTTGCTCCAATTAGTCGATTTAAGGCATCTTAAAATAATTTTTCCCAAAACGATTTATTTCTCGTTAGGGTTAATTTTTTTAAAGGAACTTTTTGGACAAAACTACTAAACTTATGGTAATGTATTGGTATAATACACAAAAAACCTTAATTTGCTCCAATTAGTCGATTTAAGGCATCTTAAAATAATTTTTCTCAAAACGATTTATTTCTCGTTAGGGTTAATTTTTTTAAAGGAACTTTTTGGACAAAACTACTAAACTTATGGTAATGTATTGGTATAATACACAAAAAACCTTAATTTGCTCCAATTAGTCGATTTAAGGCATCTTAAAATAATTTTTCTCAAAACGATTTATTTCTCGTTAGGGTTAATTTTTTTAAAGGAACTTTTTGGACAAAACTACTAAACTTATGGTAATGTATTGGTAAAATACACAAAAACCTTAATTTGCTCCAATTAGTCGATTTAAGGCATCTTAAAATAATTTTTCTCAAAACGATTTATTTCTCGTTAGGGTTAATTTTTTTAAAGGAACTTTTTGGACAAAACTACTAAACTTATGGTAATGTATTGGTATAATATACAAAAAACCTTAATTTGCTCCAATTAGTCGATTTAAGGCATCTTAAAATAATTTTTCTAAAAACGATTTATTTCTCGTTAGGGTTAATTTTTTTAAAGGAACTTTTTGGACAAAACTACTAAACTTATTGTACTGTAATGGTATAATACGAAAAAAACCTTAATTTCCTCCAATTAGTCGATTTAAGCATCTTAAAATAATTTTTTTCAAAATGATTTATATCTCGTTAGGGTTAATTTTTTTAAACGAACTTTTTGGACAAAACTAGTAAACTTATTGCGCTGTCTTGAGTTTATACAAAAAAATCACACATTTTATTCATTTAGTTGCTTTATTACCGTAGAGACCTTCAACCCTCTTTCTCACTAAGGTATTTCGTCGGCTCGGCTATTGGCTCAATCTTTTCTCCAGGCACATAGCTCTCATCTCTCTGGACGTTAGTAAGACAAGGCTCCGCGATAAAATCTTCCATACTATCATTGCCGGCATCAATGACTAGTATCCGATCTTCCAGTCGTCATTTGATCGTCATTTGACAGTGGACTGGGCATTCTTCCACATCATCATTGTTGTTATGCGCCAGGATCTTTTTCTAAGATAAAAGATGCCAAAACTTTTCTCGTTAAAAATCGTATGTACCGTCACAGACTCACTAGGCGTATGATCTTAGCGCCACAGTGTTTGCGGTATATCCTTCAGCGGTTGTGTCACAAATCAAAAAATGTAAATTTTCCTCGAAAATTATTCTAAGTCCACTCGTATAATGGAAATATATCGCTAACTTCTTTCACTAGCAATATTTTTTAACGGTTCCCACAGGAGAATTGTCCAGAATGGTCTCCTGAATATTTCTTATACAGGACTTTTTGGTAGTGGAACGTCCGGTTCCGAGTTATGGGACAAAAATGTTTTCTCGTTGAAATTTTTCTAAGTCCACTCGACTGTCTTTCACTAGCGTCGGAAAATGAAAATTCTTGCGTGGAGCTGTTAGGCACTAAAGTGGACTGGGCATTCTCCTACATCATCTTAGCGCCATAGCGTTTGCGGTATATCTTTCAGCGGTTTTGAGGTATCCAATTATCCCAAAACTATATTTTTGGCGACCCGAAGGCCTGCGAACAGACTAAAGAACGAAATTATTTGCGTTCCTTAGATAAAATATTGTTTTTATCGGAAGAATATCACTCCTGCCGTCTTAACATTTCCTCCAATTATAATTTTTTTCAAAATGATTTATTTCTCGCTAGGGTTAACTTTTTAAAAGGAACTTTTTGGACAAAACTACTAAACTTATGGTAATGTATTGGTATAATACACAAAAAACCTTAATTTGCTCCAATTAGTCGATTTAAGGCATCTTAAAATAATTTTTCTCAAAACGATTTATTTCTCGTTAGGGTTAATTTTTTTAAAGGAACTTTTTGGACAAAACTACTAAACTTATGGTAGTGTATTGGTATAATACACAAAAAACCTTAATTTGCTCCAATTAGTCGATTTAAGGCATCTTAAAATAATTTTTCCCAAAACGATTTATTTCTCGTTAGGGTTAATTTTTTTAAAGGAACTTTTTGGACAAAACTACTAAACTTATGGTAATGTATTGGTATAATACACAAAAAACCTTAATTTGCTCCAATTAGTCGATTTAAGGCATCTTAAAATAATTTTTCTCAAAACGATTTATTTCTCGTTAGGGTTAATTTTTTTAAAGGAACTTTTTGGACAAAACTACTAAACTTATGGTAGTGTATTGGTATAATACACAAAAAACCTTAATTTGCTCCAATTAGTCGATTTAAGGCATCTTAAAATAATTTTTCTCAAAACGATTTATTTCTCGTTAGGGTTAATTTTTTTAAAGGAACTTTTTTGACAAAACTACTAAACTTATGGTAGTGTATTGGTATAATACACAAAAAACCTTAATTTGCTCCAATTAGTCGATTTAAGCATCTTAAAATAATTTTTTTCAAAATGATTTATTTCTCGTTAGGGTTAATTTTTTTAAACGAACTTTTTGGACAAAACTAGTAAACTTATTGTACTGTAATGGTGTAATACGAAAAAAACCTTAATTTCCTCCAATTAGTCGATTTAAGCATCTTAAAATAATTTTTTTCAAAATGATTTATTTCTCGTTAGGGTTAATTTTTTTAAACGAACTTTTTGGACAAAACTAGTAAACTTATTGCGCTGTCTTGAGTTTATACAAAAAAATCACACATTTTATTCATTTAGTTGCTTTTATTACCGTAGAGACCTTCAACCCTCTTTCTCACTAAGGTATTTCGTCGGCTCGGCTATTGGCTCAATCTTTTCTCCAGGCACATAGCTCTCATCTTTCTGGACGTTAGTAAGACAAGGCTCCGCAATAAAATCTTCCATACTATCATTGCCGGCATCAATGACTAGTATCCGATCTTCCAGTCGTCATTTGACAGTGGACTGGGCATTCTTCCACATCATCATTGTTGTTATGCGCCAGGATCTTTTTCTAAGATAAAAGATGCCAAAACTTTTCTCGTTAAAAATCGTATGTACCGTCACAGACTCACTAGGCGTATGATCTTAGCGCCACAGTGTTTGCGGTATATCCTTCAGCGGTTGTGTCACAAATCAAAAAATGTAAATTTTCCTCGAAAATTATTCTAAGTTCACTCGTATAATGGAAATATATCGCTAACTTCTTTCACTAGCAATATTTTTTAACGGTTCCCACAGGAGAATTGTCTAGAATGGTCTCCTGAATATTTCTTATACAGGACTTTTTGGTAGTGGAACGTCCGGTTCCGAGTTATGGGACAAAAATGTTTTCTCGTTGAAATTTTTCCAAGTCCACTCGACTGTCTTTCACTAGCGTCGGAAAATGAAAATTCTTGCGTGGAGCGGTTAGGCACTAAAGTGGACTGGGCATTCTCCTACATCATCTTAGCGCCATAGCGTTTGCGGTATATCTTTCAGCGGTTTTCAGGTATCCAATTATCCCAAAACTATATTTTTGGCGGCCCGAAGGCCTGCGAACAGACTAAAGAACGAAATTATTTGCGTTCCTAAGATAAAATATTGTTTTTATCGGAAGAATATCACTCCTGCCGTCTTAACGTTTCCTCCAATTATAATTTTTTTCAAAATGATTTATTTCTCGCTAGGGTTAACTTTTTAAAAGGAACTTTTTGGACAAAACTACTAAACTTATTGTAGTGTATTGGTATAATACACAAAAAACCTTAATTTGCTCCAATTAGTCGATTTAAGGCATCTTAAAATAATTTTTCCCAAAACGATTTATTTCTCGTTAGGGTTAATTTTTTTAAAGGAACTTTTTGGACAAAACTACTAAACTTATGGTAATGTATTGGTATAATACACAAAAAACCTTAATTTGCTCCAATTAGTCGATTTAAGGCATCTTAAAATAATTTTTCTCAAAACGATTTATTTCTCGTTAGGGTTAATTTTTTTAAAGGAACTTTTTGGACAAAATTACTAAACTTATGGTAATGTATTGGTAAAATACACAAAAAACCTTAATTTGCTCCAATTAGTCGATTTAAGGCATCTTAAAATAATTTTTCTCAAAGCGATTTATTTCTCGTTAGGGTTAATTTTTTTAAAGGAACTTTTTGGACAAAACTACTAAACTTATGGTAATGTATTGGTAAAATACACAAAAAACCTTAATTTGCTCCAATTAGTCGATTTAAGGCATCTTAAAATAATTTTTCTCAAAACGATTTATTTCTCGTTAGGGTTAATTTTTTTAAAGGAACTTTTTGGACAAAACTACTAAACTTATGGTAATGTATTGGTATAATACACAAAAAACCTTAATTTGCTCCAATTAGTCGATTTAAGCATCTTAAAATAATTTTTTTCTAAATGATTTATTTCTCGTTTGGGTTAATTTTTTTAAACGAACTTTTTGGACAAAACTAGTAAACCTATTGGGCTGTCTTGAGGTTATACAAAAGAATAACAAATTTCATTCATTTAGTTGCTTTAAAGGGACATAAAATAACTTTTTCTTAATTATTTATTTACCAGCTAGGCTTATGTTTTTTAAATGAACTTTTAGGACAAAACTACTAAACTTATTGTACTGTAATTGTATAATACGAAAAAAACCTTAATTTCCTCCAATTAGTCGATTTAAGCATCTTAAAATAATTTTTTTCAAAATGATTTATTTTTCGTTAGGGTTAATTTTTTTAAACGAACTTTTTGGACAAAACTAGTAAACGTATTGCGCTGTCTTGAGTTTATACAAAAAAATCACACATTTTATTCATTTAGTTGCTTTTATTACCGTAGAGACCTTCAACCCTCTTTCTCACTAAGGTATTTGGTCGGCTCGGCTATTGGCTCAATCTTTTCTCCAGGCACATAGCTCTCATCTCTCTGGACTTTAGTAAGACAAGGCTCCGCGATAAAATCTTCCATACTATCATTGCCGGTATCAATGACTAGTATCCGATCTTCCAGTCGTCATTTGACAGTGGACTGGGCATTCTTCCATATCATCATTGTTGTTATGCGCCAGGATCTTTTTCTAAGATAAAAGATGCCAAAACTTTTCTCGTTAAAAATCGTATGTACCGTCACAGACTCACTAGGCGTATGATCTTAGCGCCACAGTGTTTGCGGTATATCCTTCAGCGGTTATGTCACAAATCAAAAAATGTAAATTTTCCTCGAAAATTATTCCAAGTCCACTCGTATAATGGAAATATATCGCTAACTTCTTTCACTAGCAATATTTTTTAACGGTTCCCACAGGAGAATTGTCCAGAATGGTCTCCTGAATATTTCTTAGACAGGACTTTTTGGTAGTGGAACGTCCGGTTCCGAGTTATGGGACAAAAATGTTTTCTCGTTGAAATTTTTCTAAGTCCACTCGACTGTCTTTCACTAGCGTCGGAAAATGAAAATTCTTGCGTGGAGCGGTTAGGCACTAAAGTGGACTGGGCATTCTCCTACATCATCTCAGCGCCATAGCGTTTGCGGTATATCTTTCAGCGGTTTTGAGGTATCCAATTATCCCAAAACTATATTTTTGGCGGCCCGAAGGCCTGCGAACAGACTAAAGAACGAAATTATTTGCGTTCCTAAGATAAAATATTGTTTTTATAGGAAGAATATCACTCCTGCCGTCTTAAAATTTCCTCCAATTATAATTTTTTTCAAAATGATTTATTTCTCGCTAGGGTTAACTTTTTAAAAGGAACTTTTTGGACAAAACTACTAAACTTATTGTAGTGTATTGGTATAATACACAAAAAACCTTAATTTGCTCCAATTAGTCGATTTAAGGCATCTTAAAATAATTTTTCTCAAAACGGTTTATTTCTCGTTAGGGTTAATTTTTTTAAAGGAACTTTTTGGACAAAACTACTAAACTTATGGTAATGTATTGGTAAAATACACAAAAAACCTTAATTTGCTCCAATTAGTCGATTTAAGGCATCTTAAAATAATTTTTCTCAAAACGATTTATTTCTCGTTAGGGTTAATTTTTTTAAAGGAACTTTTTGGACAAAACTACTAAACTTATTGTAATGTATTGGTATAATACACAAAAAACCTTAATTTGCTCCAATTAGTCGATTTAAGCATCTTAAAATAATTTTTTTCGAAATGATTTATTTCTCGTTTGGGTTAATTTTTTTTAACGAACTTTTTGGACAAAACTAGTAAACCTATTGGGCTTTCTTGAGATTATACAAAAAAATCACAAATTTTATTCATTTAGTTGCTTTAAAGGGACATAAAATAACTTTTTCTTATTTATTTATTTACTAGCTAGGCTTATGTTTTTTAAATGAACTT
Organism: Polydrusus pterygomalis; assembly: GCA_963969555.1. Classification (NCBI taxonomy): domain Eukaryota; kingdom Metazoa; phylum Arthropoda; class Insecta; order Coleoptera; family Curculionidae; genus Polydrusus; species Polydrusus pterygomalis. The sequence goes on along the minus strand of OZ018381.1, from coordinate 1,608,825 downwards.
TTAGGACAAAACTACTAAACTTATTGTACTGTAATGGTATAATACGAAAAAAACCTTAATTTCCTCCAATTAGTCGATTTAAGCATCTTAAAATAATTTTTTTTCAAAATGATTTATTTCTCGTTAGGGTTAATTTTTTTAAACGAACTTTTTGGACAAAACTAGTAAACTTATTGCGCTGTCTTGAGTTTATACAAAAAAATCACACATTTTATTCATTTAGTTGCTTTTATTACCGTAGAGACCTTCAACCCTCTTTCTCACTAAGGTATTTCGTCGGCTCGGCTATTGGCTCAATCTTTTCTCCTGGCACATAGCTCTCATCTCTCTGGACGTTAGTAAGACAAGGCTCCGCGATAAAATCTTCCATACTATCATTGCCGGCATCAATGACTAGTATCCGATCTTCCAGTCGTCATTTGACAGTGGACTGGGCATTCTTCCACATCATCATTGTTGTTATGCGCCAGGATCTTTTTCTAAGATAAAAGATGCCAAAACTTTTCTCGTTAAAAATCGTATGTATCGTCACAGACTCACTAGGCGTATGATCTTAGCGCCACAGTGTTTACGGTATATCCTTCAGCGGTTGTGTCACAAATCAAAAAATGTAAATTTTCCTCGAAAATTATTCCAAGTCCACTCGTATAATGGAAATATATCGCTAACTTCTTTCACTAGCAATATTTTTTAACGGTTCCCACAGGAGAATTGTCCAGAATGGTCTCCTGAATATTTCTTATACAGGACTTTTTGGTAGTGGAACGTCCGGTTCCGAGTTATGGGACAAAAATGTTTTCTCGTTGAAATTTTTCTAAGTCCACTCGACTGTCTTTCACTAGCGTCGGAAAATGAAAATTCTTGCGTGGAGCGGTTAGGCACTAAAGTGGACTGGGCATTCTCCTACATCATCTTAGCGCCATAGCGTTTGCGGTAGATCTTTCAGCGGTTTTGAGGTATCCAATTATCCCAAAACTATATTTTTGGCGGCCCGAAGGCCTGCGAACAGACTAAAGAACGAAATTATTTGCGTTCCTAAGATAAAATATTGTTTTTATCGGAAGAATATCACTCCTGCCGTCTTAACATTTCCTCCAATTATAATTTTTTTTCAAAATGATTTATTTCTCGCTAGGGTTAACTTTTTAAAAGGAACTTTTTGGACAAAACTACTAAACTTATTGTAGTGTATTGGTATAATACACAAGAAACCTTAATTTGCTCCAATTAGTCGATTTAAGGCATCTTAAAATAATTTTTCCCAAAACGATTTATTTCTCGTTAGGGTTAATTTTTTTAAAGGAACTTTTTGGACAAAACTACTAAACTTATGGTAATGTATTGGTATAATACACAAAAAACCTTAATTTGCTCCAATTAGTCGATTTAAGGCATCTTAAAATAATTTTTCTCAAAACGATTTATTTCTCGTTAGGGTTAATTTTTTTAAAGGAACTTTTTGGACAAAACTACTAAACTTATGGTAATATATTGGTAAAATACACAAAAAACCTTAATTTGCTCCAATTAGTCGATTTAAGGCATCTTAAAATAATTTTTCTCAAAACGATTTATTTCTCGTTAGGGTTAATTTTTTTAAAGGAACTTTTTGGACAAAACTACTAAACTTATGGTAATGTATTGGTATAATACACAAAAAACCTTAATTTGCTCCAATTAGTCGATTTAAGGCATCTTAAAATAATTTTTCTAAAAACGATTTATTTCTCGTTAGGGTTAATTTTTTTAAAGGAACTTTTTGGACAAAACTACTAAACTTATTGTACTGTAATGGTATAATACGAAAAAAACCTTAATTTCCTCCAATTAGTCGATTTAAGCATCTTAAAATAATTTTTTTCAAAATGATTTATATCTCGTTAGGGTTAATTTTTTTAAACGAACTTTTTGGACAAAACTAGTAAACTTATTGCGCTGTCTTGAGTTTATACAAAAAAATCACACATTTTATTCATTTAGTTGCTTTTATTACCGTAGAGACCTTCAACCCTCTTTCTCACTAAGGTATTTCGTCGGCTCGGCTATTGGCTCAATCTTTTCTCCAGGCACATAGCTCTCATCTCTCTGGACGTTAGTAAGACAAGGCTCCGCGATAAAATCTTCCATACTATCATTGCCGGCATCAATGACTAGTATCCGATCTTCCAGTCGTCATTTGACAGTGGACTGGGCATTCTTCCACATCATCATTGTTGTTATGCGCCAGGATCTTTTTCTAAGATAAAAGATGCCAAAACTTTTCTCGTTAAAAATCGTATGTACCGTCACAGACTCACTAGGCGTATGATCTTAGCGCCACAGTGTTTGCGGTATATCCTTCAGCGGTTGTGTCACAAATCAAAAAATGTAAATTTTCCTCGAAAATTATTCTAAGTCCACTCGTATAATGGAAATATATCGCTAACTTCTTTCACTAGCAATATTTTTTAACGGTTCCCACAGGAGAATTGTCCAGAATGGTCTCCTGAATATTTCTTATACAGGACTTTTTGGTAGTGGAACGTCCGGTTCCGAGTTATGGGACAAAAATGTTTTCTCGTTGAAATTTTTCTAAGTCCACTCGACTGTCTTTCACTAGTGTCGGAAAATGAAAATTCTTGCGTGGAGCGGTTAGGCACTAAAGTGGACTGGGCATTCTCCTACATCATCTTAGCGCCATAGCGTTTGCGGTATATCTTTCAGCGGTTTTGAGGTATCCAATTATCCCAAAACTATATTTTTGGCGGCCCGAAGGCCTGCGAACAGACTAAAGAACGAAATTATTTGCGTTCCTAAGATAAAATATTGTTTTTATCGGAAGAATATCACTCCTGCCGTCTTAACATTTCCTCCAATTATAATTTTTTTCAAAATGATTTATTTCTCGCTAGGGTTAACTTTTTAAAAGGAACTTTTTGGACAAAACTACTAAACTTATTGTAGTGTATTGGTATAATACACAAGAAACCTTAATTTGCTCCAATTAGTCGATTTAAGGCATCTTAAAATAATTTTTCCCAAAACGATTTATTTCTCGTTAGGGTTAATTTTTTTAAAGGAACTTTTTGGACAAAACTACTAAACTTATGGTAATGTATTGGTATAATACACAAAAAACCTTAATTTGCTCCAATTAGTCGATTTAAGGCATCTTAAAATAATTTTTCTCAAAACGATTTATTTCTCGTTAGGGTTAATTTTTTTAAAGGAACTTTTTGGACAAAACTACTAAACTTATGGTAATGTATTGGTAAAATACACAAAAAACCTTAATTTGCTCCAATTAGTCGATTTAAGGCATCTTAAAATAATTTTTCTCAAAGCGATTTATTTCTCGTTAGGGTTAATTTTTTTAAAGGAACTTTTTGGACAAAACTACTAAACTTATGGTATTGTATTGGTAAAATACACAAAAAACCTTAATTTGCTCCAATTAGTCGATTTAAGGCATCTTAAAATAATTTTTCTCAAAACGATTTATTTCTCGTTAGGGTTAATTTTTTTAAAGGAACTTTTTGGACAAAACTACTAAACTTATGGTAATGTATTGGTATAATACACAAAAAACCTTAATTTGCTCCAATTAGTCGATTTAAGCATCTTAAAATAATTTTTTTCTAAATGATTTATTTCTCGTTAGGGTTAATTTTTTTAAACGAACTTTTTGGACAAAACTAGTAAACTTATTGCGCTGTCTTGAGTTTATACAAAAAAATCACACATTTTATTCATTTAGTTGCTTTTATTACCGTAGAGACCTTCAACCCTCTTTCTCACTAAGGTATTTCGTCGGCTCGGCTATTGGCTCAATCTTTTCTCCAGGCACATAGCTCTCATCTCTCTGGACGTTAGTAAGACAAGGCTCCGCGATAAAATCTTCCATACTATCATTGCCGGCATCAATGACTAGTATCCGATCTTCCAGTCGTCATTTGACAGTGGACTGGGCATTCTTCCACATCATCATTGTTGTTATGCGCCAGGATCTTTTTCTAAGATAAAAGATGCCAAAACTTTTCTCGTTAAAAATCGTATGTACCGTCACAGACTCACTAGGCGTATGATCTTAGCGCCACAGTATTTGCGGTATATCCTTCAGCGGTTGTGTCACAAATCAAAAAATGTAAATTTTACCTCGAAAATTATTCCAAGTCCACTCGTATAATGGAAATATATCGCTAACTTCTTTCACTAGCAATATTTTTTAACGGTTCCCACAGGAGAATTGTCCAGAATGGTCTCCTGAATATTTCTTATACAGGACTTTTTGGTAGTGGAACGTCCGGTTCCGAGTTATGGGACAAAAATGTTTTCTCGTTGAAATTTTTCTAAGTCCACTCGACTGTCTTTCACTAGCGTCGGAAAATGAAAATTCTTGCGTGGAGCTGTTAGGCACTAAAGTGGACTGGGCATTCTCCTACATCATCTTAGCGCCATAGCGTTTGCGGTATATCTTTCAGCGGTTTTGAGGTATCCAATTATCCCAAAACTATATTTTTGGCGACCCGAAGGCCTGCGAACAGACTAAAGAACGAAATTATTTGCGTTCCTTAGATAAAATATTGTTTTTATTGGAAGAATATCACTCCTGCCGTCTTAACATTTCCTCCAATTATAATTTTTTTCAAAATGATTTATTTCTCGCTAGGGTTAACTTTTTAAAAGGAACTTTTTGGACAAAACTACTAAACTTATGGTAATGTATTGGTATAATACACAAAAAACCTTAATTTGCTCCAATTAGTCGATTTAAGGCATCTTAAAATAATTTTTCTCAAAACGATTTATTTCTCGTTAGGGTTAATTTTTTTAAAGGAACTTTTTGGACAAAACTACTAAACTTATGGTAGTGTATTGGTATAATACACAAAAAACCTTAATTTGCTCCAATTAGTCGATTTAAGGCATCTTAAAATAATTTTTCCCAAAACGATTTATTTCTCGTTAGGGTTAATTTTTTTAAAGGAACTTTTTGGACAAAACTACTAAACTTATGGTAATGTATTGGTATAATACACAAAAAACCTTAATTTGCTCCAATTAGTCGATTTAAGGCATCTTAAAATAATTTTTCTCAAAACGATTTATTTCTCGTTAGGGTTAATTTTTTTAAAGGAACTTTTTGGACAAAACTACTAAACTTATGGTAATGTATTGATAAAATACACAAAAAACCTTAATTTGCTCCAATTAGTCGATTTAAGGCATCTTAAAATAATTTTTCTCAAAACGATTTATTTCTCGTTAGGGTTAATTTTTTTAAAGGAACTTTTTGGACAAAACTACTAAACTTATGGTAATGTATTGGTAAAATACACAAAAAACCTTAATTTGCTCCAATTAGTCGATTTAAGGCATCTTAAAATAATTTTTCTCAAAACGATTTATTTCTCGTTAGGGTTAATTTTTTTAAAGGAACTTTTTGGACAAAACTACTAAACTTATGGTAATGTATTGGTAAAATACACAAAAAACCTTAATTTGCTCCAATTAGTCGATTTAAGGCATCTTAAAATAATTTTTCTCAAAACGATTTATTTCTCGTTAGGGTTAATTTTTTTAAAGGAACTTTTTGGACAAAACTACTAAACTTATGGTAATGTATTGATAAAATACACAAAAAACCTTAATTTGCTACAATTATTCGATTTAAGGCATCTTAAAATAATTTTTCTCAAAACGATTTATTTCTCGTTAGGGTTAATTTTTTTAAAGGAACTTTTTGGACAAAACTACTAAACTTATTGTACTGTAATGGTATAATACGAAAAAAACCTTAATTTCCTCCAATTAGTCGATTTAAGCATCTTAAAATAATTTTTTTCAAAATGATTTATTTCTCGTTAGGGTTAATTTTTTTAAACGAACTTTTTGGACAAAACTAGTAAACTTATTGCGCTGTCTTGAGTTTATACAAAAAAATCACACATTTTATTCATTTAGTTGCTTTTATTACCGTAGAGACCTTCAACCCTCTTTCTCACTAAGGTATTTCGTCGGCTCGGCTATTGGCTCAATCTTTTCTCCAGGCACATAGCTCTCATCTCTCTGGACGTTAGTAAGACAAGGCTCCGCGATAAAATCTTCCATACTATCATTGCCGGCATCAATGACTAGTATCCGATCTTCCAGTCGTCATTTGACAGTGGACTGGGCATTCTTCCACATCATCATTGTTGTTATGCGCCAGGATCTTTTTCTAAGATAAAAGATGCCAAAACTTTTCTCGTTAAAAATCGTATGTACCGTCACAGACTCAATAGGCGTATGATCTTAGCGCCACAGTGTTTGCGGTATATCCTTCAGCGGTTGTGTCACAAATCAAAAAGTGTAAATTTTCCTCGAAAATTATTCTAAGTCCACTCGTATAATGGAAATATATCGCTAACTTCTTTCACTAGCAATATTTTTTAACGGTTCCCACAGGAGAATTGTCCAGAATGGTCTCCTGAATATTTCTTATACAGGACTTTTTGGTAGTGGAACGTCCGGTTCCGAGTTATGGGACAAAAATGTTTTCTCGTTGAAATTTTTCTAAGTCCACTCGACTGTCTTTCACTAGAGTCGGAAAATGAAAATTCTTGCGTGGAGCTGTTAGGCACTAAAGTGGACTGGGCATTCTCCTACATCATCTTAGCGCCATAGCGTTTGCGGTATATCTTTCAGCGGTTTTGAGGTATCCAATTATCCCAAAACTATATTTTTGGCGACCCGAAGGCCTGCGAACAGACTAAAGAACGAAATTATTTGCGTTCCTTAGATAAAATATTGTTTTTATCGGAAGAATATCACTCCTGCCGTCTTAACATTTCCTCCAATTATAATTTTTTTCAAAATGATTTATTTCTCGCTAGGGTTAACTTTTTAAAAGGAACTTTTTGGACAAAACTACTAAACTTATGGTAATGTATTGGTATAATACACAAAAAACCTTAATTTGCTCCAATTAGTCGATTTAAGGCATCTTAAAATAATTTTTCTCAAAACGATTTATTTCTCGTTAGGGTTAATTTTTTTAAAGGAACTTTTTGGACAAAACTACTAAACTTATGGTAGTGTATTGGTATAATACACAAAAAACCTTAATTTGCTCCAATTAGTCGATTTAAGGCATCTTAAAATAATTTTTCCCAAAACGATTTATTTCTCGTTAGGGTTAATTTTTTTAAAGGAACTTTTTGGACAAAACTACTAAACTTATGGTAATGTATTGGTATAATACACAAAAAACCTTAATTTGCTCCAATTAGTCGATTTAAGGCATCTTAAAATAATTTTTCTCAAAGCGATTTATTTCTCGTTAGGGTTAATTTTTTTAAAGGAACTTTTTGGACAAAACTACTAAACTTATGGTAGTGTATTGGTATAATACACAAAAAACCTTAATTTGCTCCAATTAGTCGATTTAAGGCATCTTAAAATAATTTTTCTCAAAACGATTTATTTCTCGTTAGGGTTAATTTTTTTAAAGGAACTTTTTGGACAAAACTACTAAACTTATGGTAATGTATTGGTAAAATACACAAAAAACCTTAATTTGCTCCAATTAGTCGATTTAAGGCATCTTAAAATAATTTTTCTAAAAACGATTTATTTCTCGTTAGGGTTAATTTTTTTAAAGGAACTTTTTGGACAAAACTACTAAACTTATTGTACTGTAATGGTATAATACGAAAAAAACCTTAATTTCCTCCAATTAGTCGATTTAAGCATCTTAAAATAATTTTTTTCAAAATGATTTATTTCTCGTTAGGGTTAATTTTTTTAAACGAACTTTTTGGACAAAACTAGTAAACTTATTGCGCTGTCTTGAGTTTATACAAAAAAATCACACATTTTATTCATTTAGTTGCTTTTATTACCGTAGAGACCTTCAACCCTCTTTCTCACTAAGGTATTTCGTCGGCTCGGCTATTGGCTCAATCTTTTCTCCAGGCACATAGCTCTCATCTCTCTGGACGTTAGTAAGACAAGGCTCCGCGATAAAATCTTCCATACTATCATTGCCGGCATCAATGACTAGTATCCGATCTTCCAGTCGTCATTTGACAGTGGACTGGGCATTCTTCCACATCATCATTATTGTTATGCGCCAGGATCTTTTTCTAAGATAAAAGATGCCAAAACTTTTCTCGTTAAAAATCGTATGTACCGTCACAGACTCACTAGGCGTATGATCTTAGCGCCACAGTGTTTGCGGTATATCCTTCAGCGGTTGTGTCACAAATCAAAAAATGTAAATTTTCCTCGAAAATTATTCTAAGTCCACTCGTATAATGGAAATATATCGCTAACTTCTTTCACTAGCAATATTTTTTAACGGTTCCCACAGGAGAATTGTCCAGAATGGTCTCCTGAATATTTCTTATACAGGACTTTTTGGTAGTGGAACGTCCGGTTCCGAGTTATGGGACAAAAATGTTTTCTCGTTGAAATTTTTCTAAGTCCACTCGACTGTCTTTCACTAGCGTCGGAAAATGAAAATTCTTGCGTGGAGCTGTTAGGCACTAAAGTGGACTGGGCATTCTCCTACATCATCTTAGCGCCATAGCGTTTGCGGTATATCTTTCAGCGGTTTTGAGGTATCCAATTATCCCAAAACTATATTTTTGGCGGCCCGAAGGCCTGCGAACAGACTAAAGAACGAAATTATTTGCGTTCCTAAGATAAAATATTGTTTTTATCGGAAGAATATCACTCCTGCCGTCTTAACATTTCCTCCAATTATAATTTTTTTCAAAATGATTTATTTCTCGCTAGGGTTAACTTTTTAAAAGGAACTTTTTGGACAAAACTACTAAACTTATTGTAGTGTATTGGTATAATACACAAAAAACCTTAATTTGCTCCAATTAGTCGATTTAAGGCATCTTAAAATAATTTTTCCCAAAACGATTTATTTCTCGTTAGGGTTAATTTTTTTAAAGGAACTTTTTGGACAAAACTACTAAACTTATGGTAATGTATTGGTATAATACACAAAAAACCTTAATTTGCTCCAATTAGTCGATTTAAGGCATCTTAAAATAATTTTTCTCAAAACGATTTATTTCTCGTTAGGGTTAATTTTTTTAAAGGAACTTTTTGGACAAAACTACTAAACTTATGGTAATGTATTGGTATAATACACAAAAAACCTTAATTTGCTCCAATTAGTCGATTTAAGGCATCTTAAAATAATTTTTCTCAAAACGATTTATTTCTCGTTAGGGTTAATTTTTTTAAAGGAACTTTTTGGACAAAACTACTAAACTTATGGTAATGTATTGGTAAAATACACAAAAAACCTTAATTTGCTCCAATTAGTCGATTTAAGGCATCTTAAAATAATTTTTCTCAAAACGATTTATTTCTCGTTAGGGTTAATTTTTTTAAAGGAACTTTTTGGACAAAACTACTAAACTTATGGTAATGTATTGGTATAATACACAAAAAACCTTAATTTGCTCCAATTAGTCGATTTAAGGCATCTTAAAATAATTTTTCTAAAAACGATTTATTTCTCGTTAGGGTTAATTTTTTTAAAGGAACTTTTTGGACAAAACTACTAAACTTATTGTACTGTAATGGTATAATACGAAAAAAACCTTAATTTCCTCCAATTAGTCGATTTAAGCATCTTAAAATAATTTTTTTCAAAATGATTTATATCTCGTTAGGGTTAATTTTTTTAAACGAACTTTTTGGACAAAACTAGTAAACTTATTGCGCTGTCTTGAGTTTATACAAAAAAATCACACATTTTATTCATTTAGTTGCTTTTATTACCGTAGAGACCTTCAACCCTCTTTCTCACTAAGGTATTTCGTCGGCTCGGCTATTGGCTCAATCTTTTCTCCAGGCACATAGCTCTCATCTCTCTGGACGTTAGTAAGACAAGGCTCCGCGATAAAATCTTCCATACTATCATTGCCGGCATCAATGACTAGTATCCGATCTTCCAGTCGTCATTTGATCGTCATTTGACAGTGGACTGGGCATTCTTCCACATCATCATTGTTGTTATGCGCCAGGATCTTTTTCTAAGATAAAAGATGCCAAAACTTTTCTCGTTAAAAATCGTATGTACCGTCACAGACTCACTAGGCGTATGATCTTAGCGCCACAGTGTTTGCGGTATATCCTTCAGCGGTTGTGTCACAAATCAAAAAATGTAAATTTTCCTCGAAAATTATTCTAAGTCCACTCGTATAATGGAAATATATCGCTAACTTCTTTCACTAGCAATATTTTTTAACGGTTCCCACAGGAGAATTGTCCAGAATGGTCTCCTGAATATTTCTTATACAGGACTTTTTGGTAGTGGAACGTCCGGTTCCGAGTTATGGGACAAAAATGTTTTCTCGTTGAAATTTTTCTAAGTCCACTCGACTGTCTTTCACTAGCGTCGGAAAATGAAAATTCTTGCGTGGAGCTGTTAGGCACTAAAGTGGACTGGGCATTCTCCTACATCATCTTAGCGCCATAGCGTTTGCGGTATATCTTTCAGCGGTTTTGAGGTATCCAATTATCCCAAAACTATATTTTTGGCGGCCCGAAGGCCTGCGAACAGACTAAAGAACGAAATTATTTGCGTTCCTAAGATAAAATATTGTTTTTATCGGAAGAATATCACTCCTGCCGTCTTAACATTTCCTCCAATTATAATTTTTTTCAAAATGATTTATTTCTCGCTAGGGTTAACTTTTTAAAAGGAACTTTTTGGACAAAACTACTAAACTTATTGTAGTGTATTGGTATAATACACAAAAAACCTTAATTTGCTCCAATTAGTCGATTTAAGGCATCTTAAAATAATTTTTCCCAAAACGATTTATTTCTCGTTAGGGTTAATTTTTTTAAAGGAACTTTTTGGACAAAACTACTAAACTTATGGTAATGTATTGGTATAATACACAAAAAACCTTAATTTGCTCCAATTAGTCGATTTAAGGCATCTTAAAATAATTTTTCTCAAAACGATTTATTTCTCGTTAGGGTTAATTTTTTTAAAGGAACTTTTTGGACAAAACTACTAAACTTATGGTAATGTATTGGTATAATACACAAAAAACCTTAATTTGCTCCAATTAGTCGATTTAAGGCATCTTAAAATAATTTTTCTCAAAACGATTTATTTCTCGTTAGGGTTAATTTTTTTAAAGGAACTTTTTGGACAAAACTACTAAACTTATGGTAATGTATTGGTAAAATACACAAAAAACCTTAATTTGCTCCAATTAGTCGATTTAAGGCATCTTAAAATAATTTTTCTCAAAACGATTTATTTCTCGTTAGGGTTAATTTTTTTAAAGGAACTTTTTGGACAAAACTACTAAACTTATGGTAATGTATTGGTATAATACACAAAAAACCTTAATTTGCTCCAATTAGTCGATTTAAGGCATCTTAAAATAATTTTTCTAAAAACGATTTATTTCTCGTTAGGGTTAATTTTTTTAAAGGAACTTTTTGGACAAAACTACTAAACTTATTGTACTGTAATGGTATAATACGAAAAAAACCTTAATTTCCTCCAATTAGTCGATTTAAGCATCTTAAAATAATTTTTTTCAAAATGATTTATATCTCGTTAGGGTTAATTTTTTTAAACGAACTTTTTGGACAAAACTAGTAAACTTATTGCGCTGTCTTGAGTTTATACAAAAAAATCACACATTTTATTCATTTAGTTGCTTTTATTACCGTAGAGACCTTCAACCCTCTTTCTCACTAAGGTATTTCGTCGGCTCGGCTATTGGCTCAATCTTTTCTCCAGGCACATAGCTCTCATCTCTCTGGACGTTAGTAAGACAAGGCTCCGCGATAAAATCTTCCATACTATCATTGCCGGCATCAATGACTAGTATCCGATCTTCCAGTCGTCATTTGATCGTCATTTGACAGTGGACTGGGCATTCTTCCACATCATCATTGTTGTTATGCGCCAGGATCTTTTTCTAAGATAAAAGATGCCAAAACTTTTCTCGTTAAAAATCGTATGTACCGTCACAGACTCACTAGGCGTATGATCTTAGCGCCACAGTGTTTGCGGTATATCCTTCAGCGGTTGTGTCACAAATCAAAAAATGTAAATTTTCCTCGAAAATTATTCTAAGTCCACTCGTATAATGGAAATATATCGCTAACTTCTTTCACTAGCAATATTTTTTAACGGTTCCCACAGGAGAATTGTCCAGAATGGTCTCCTGAATATTTCTTATACAGGACTTTTTGGTAGTGGAACGTCCGGTTCCGAGTTATGGGACAAAAATGTTTTCTCGTTGAAATTTTTCTAAGTCCACTCGACTGTCTTTCACTAGCGTCGGAAAATGAAAATTCTTGCGTGGAGCTGTTAGGCACTAAAGTGGACTGGGCATTCTCCTACATCATCTTAGCGCCATAGCGTTTGCGGTATATCTTTCAGCGGTTTTGAGGTATCCAATTATCCCAAAACTATATTTTTGGCGACCCGAAGGCCTGCGAACAGACTAAAGAACGAAATTATTTGCGTTCCTTAGATAAAATATTGTTTTTATCGGAAGAATATCACTCCTGCCGTCTTAACATTTCCTCCAATTATAATTTTTTTCAAAATGATTTATTTCTCGCTAGGGTTAACTTTTTAAAAGGAACTTTTTGGACAAAACTACTAAACTTATGGTAATGTATTGATAAAATACACAAAAAACCTTAATTTGCTCCAATTAGTCGATTTAAGGCATCTTAAAATAATTTTTCTCAAAACGATTTATTTCTCGTTAGGGTTAATTTTTTTAAAGGAACTTTTTGGACAAAACTACTAAACTTATGGTAATGTATTGGTAAAATACACAAAAAACCTTAATTTGCTCCAATTAGTCGATTTAAGGCATCTTAAAATAATTTTTCTCAAAACGATTTATTTCTCGTTAGGGTTAATTTTTTTAAAGGAACTTTTTGGACAAAACTACTAAACTTATGGTAATGTATTGGTAAAATACACAAAAAACCTTAATTTGCTCCAATTAGTCGATTTAAGGCATCTTAAAATAATTTTTCTCAAAACGATTTATTTCTCGTTAGGGTTAATTTTTTTAAAGGAACTTTTTGGACAAAACTACTAAACTTATGGTAATGTATTGGTATAATACACAAAAAACCTTAATTTGCTTCAATTAGTCGATTTAAGGCATCTTAAAATAATTTTTCTCAAAACGATTTATTTCTCGTTAGGGTTAATTTTTTTAAAGGAACTTTTTGGACAAAACTACTAAACTTATGGTAATGTATTGATAAAATACACAAAAAACCTTAATTTGCTACAATTATTCGATTTAAGGCATCTTAAAATAATTTTTCTCAAAACGATTTATTTCTCGTTAGGGTTAATTTTTTTAAAGGAACTTTTTGGACAAAACTACTAAACTTATTGTACTGTAATGGTATAATACGAAAAAAACCTTAATTTCCTCCAATTAGTCGATTTAAGCATCTTAAAATAATTTTTTTCAAAATGATTTATTTCTCGTTAGGGTTAATTTTTTTAAACGAACTTTTTGGACAAAACTAGTAAACTTATTGCGCTGTCTTGAGTTTATACAAAAAAATCACACATTTTATTCATTTAGTTGCTTTTATTACCGTAGAGACCTTCAACCCTCTTTCTCACTAAGGTATTTCGTCGGCTCGGCTATTGGCTCAATCTTTTCTCCAGGCACATAGCTCTCATCTCTCTGGACGTTAGTAAGACAAGGCTCCGCGATAAAATCTTCCATACTATCATTGCCGGCATCAATGACTAGTATCCGATCTTCCAGTCGTCATTTGACAGTGGACTGGGCATTCTTCCACATCATCATTGTTGTTATGCGCCAGGATCTTTTTCTAAGATAAAAGATGCCAAAACTTTTCTCGTTAAAAATCGTATGTACCGTCACAGACTCAATAGGCGTATGATCTTAGCGCCACAGTGTTTGCGGTATATCCTTCAGCGGTTGTGTCACAAATCAAAAAATGTAAATTTTCCTCGAAAATTATTCTAAGTCCACTCGTATAATGGAAATATATCGCTAACTTCTTTCACTAGCAATATTTTTTAACGGTTCCCACAGGAGAATTGTCCAGAATGGTCTCCTGAATATTTCTTATACAGGACTTTTTGGTAGTGGAACGTCCGGTTCCGAGTTATGGGACAAAAATGTTTTCTCGTTGAAATTTTTCTAAGTCCACTCGACTGTCTTTCACTAGAGTCGGAAAATGAAAATTCTTGCGTGGAGCTGTTAGGCACTAAAGTGGACTGGGCATTCTCCTACATCATCTTAGCGCCATAGCGTTTGCGGTATATCTTTCAGCGGTTTTGAGGTATCCAATTATCCCAAAACTATATTTTTGGCGACCCGAAGGCCTGCGAACAGACTAAAGAACGAAATTATTTGCGTTCCTTAGATAAAATATTGTTTTTATCGGAAGAATATCACTCCTGCCGTCTTAACATTTCCTCCAATTATAATTTTTTTCAAAATGATTTATTTCTCGCTAGGGTTAACTTTTTAAAAGGAACTTTTTGGACAAAACTACTAAACTTATGGTAATGTATTGGTATAATACACAAAAAACCTTAATTTGCTCCAATTAGTCGATTTAAGGCATCTTAAAATAATTTTTCTCAAAACGATTTATTTCTCGTTAGGGTTAATTTTTTTAAAGGAACTTTTTGGACAAAACTACTAAACTTATGGTAGTGTATTGGTATAATACACAAAAAACCTTAATTTGCTCCAATTAGTCGATTTAAGGCATCTTAAAATAATTTTTCCCAAAACGATTTATTTCTCGTTAGGGTTAATTTTTTTAAAGGAACTTTTTGGACAAAACTACTAAACTTATGGTAATGTATTGGTATAATACACAAAAAACCTTAATTTGCTCCAATTAGTCGATTTAAGGCATCTTAAAATAATTTTTCTCAAAGCGATTTATTTCTCGTTAGGGTTAATTTTTTTAAAGGAACTTTTTGGACAAAACTACTAAACTTATGGTAGTGTATTGGTATAATACACAAAAAACCTTAATTTGCTCCAATTAGTCGATTTAAGGCATCTTAAAATAATTTTTCTCAAAACGATTTATTTCTCGTTAGGGTTAATTTTTTTAAAGGAACTTTTTGGACAAAACTACTAAACTTATGGTAATGTATTGGTAAAATACACAAAAAACCTTAATTTGCTCCAATTAGTCGATTTAAGGCATCTTAAAATAATTTTTCTCAAAACGATTTATTTCTCGTTAGGGTTAATTTTTTTAAAGGAACTTTTTGGACAAAACTACTAAACTTATTGTACTGTAATGGTATAATACGAAAAAAACCTTAATTTCCTCCAATTAGTCGATTTAAGCATCTTAAAATAATTTTTTTCAAAATGATTTATTTCTCGTTAGGGTTAATTTTTTTAAACGAACTTTTTGGACAAAACTAGTAAACTTATTGCGCTGTCTTGAGTTTATACAAAAAAATCACACATTTTATTCATTTAGTTGCTTTTATTACCGTAGAGACCTTCAACCCTCTTTCTCACTAAGGTATTTCGTCGGCTCGGCTATTGGCTCAATCTTTTCTCCAGGCACATAGCTCTCATCTCTCTGGACGTTAGTAAGACAAGGCTCCGCGATAAAATCTTCCATACTATCATTGCCGGCATCAATGACTAGTATCCGATCTTCCAGTCGTCATTTGACAGTGGACTGGGCATTCTTCCACATCATCATTATTGTTATGCGCCAGGATCTTTTTCTAAGATAAAAGATGCCAAAACTTTTCTCGTTAAAAATCGTATGTACCGTCACAGACTCACTAGGCGTATGATCTTAGCGCCACAGTGTTTGCGGTATATCCTTCAGCGGTTGTGTCACAAATCAAAAAATGTAAATTTTCCTCGAAAATTATTCTAAGTCCACTCGTATAATGGAAATATATCGCTAACTTCTTTCACTAGCAATATTTTTTAACGGTTCCCACAGGAGAATTGTCCAGAATGGTCTCCTGAATATTTCTTATACAGGACTTTTTGGTAGTGGTACGTCCGGTTCCGAGTTATGGGACAAAAATGTTTTCTCGTTGAAATTTTTCTAAGTCCACTCGACTGTCTTTCACTAGCGTCGGAAAATGAAAATTCTTGCGTGGAGCTGTTAGGCACTAAAGTGGACTGGGCATTCTCCTACATCATCTTAGCGCCATAGCGTTTGCGGTATATCTTTCAGCGGTTTTGAGGTATCCAATTATCCCAAAACTATATTTTTGGCGGCCCGAAGGCCTGCGAACAGACTAAAGAACGAAATTATTTGCGTTCCTAAGATAAAATATTGTTTTTATCGGAAGAATATCACTCCTGCCGTCTTAACATTTCCTCCAATTATAATTTTTTTCAAAATGATTTATTTCTCGCTAGGGTTAACTTTTTAAAAGGAACTTTTTGGACAAAACTACTAAACTTATTGTAGTGTATTGGTATAATACACAAAAAACCTTAATTTGCTCCAATTAGTCGATTTAAGGCATCTTAAAATAATTTTTCCCAAAACGATTTATTTCTCGTTAGGGTTAATTTTTTTAAAGGAACTTTTTGGACAAAACTACTAAACTTATGGTAATGTATTGGTATAATACACAAAAAACCTTAATTTGCTCCAATTAGTCGATTTAAGGCATCTTAAAATAATTTTTCTCAAAACGATTTATTTCTCGTTAGGGTTAATTTTTTTAAAGGAACTTTTTGGACAAAACTACTAAACTTATGGTAATGTATTGGTATAATACACAAAAAACCTTAATTTGCTCCAATTAGTCGATTTAAGGCATCTTAAAATAATTTTTCTCAAAACGATTTATTTCTCGTTAGGGTTAATTTTTTTAAAGGAACTTTTTGGACAAAACTACTAAACTTATGGTAATGTATTGGTATAATACACAAAAAACCTTAATTTGCTCCAATTAGTCGATTTAAGGCATCTTAAAATAATTTTTCTCAAAACGATTTATTTCTCGTTAGGGTTAATTTTTTTAAAGGAACTTTTTGGACAAAACTACTAAACTTATGGTAATATATTGGTAAAATACACAAAAAACCTTAATTTGCTCCAATTAGTCGATTTAAGGCATCTTAAAATAATTTTTCTCAAAACGATTTATTTCTCGTTAGGGTTAATTTTTTTAAAGGAACTTTTTGGACAAAACTACTAAACTTATGGTAATGTATTGGTATAATACACAAAAAACCTTAATTTGCTCCAATTAGTCGATTTAAGGCATCTTAAAATAATTTTTCTAAAAACGATTTATTTCTCGTTAGGGTTAATTTTTTTAAAGGAACTTTTTGGACAAAACTACTAAACTTATTGTACTGTAATGGTATAATACGAAAAAAACCTTAATTTCCTCCAATTAGTCGATTTAAGCATCTTAAAATAATTTTTTTCAAAATGATTTATATCTCGTTAGGGTTAATTTTTTTAAACGAACTTTTTGGACAAAACTAGTAAACTTATTGCGCTGTCTTGAGTTTATACAAAAAAATCACACATTTTATTCATTTAGTTGCTTTTATTACCGTAGAGACCTTCAACCCTCTTTCTCACTAAGGTATTTCGTCGGCTCGGCTATTGGCTCAATCTTTTCTCCAGGCACATAGCTCTCATCTCTCTGGACGTTAGTAAGACAAGGCTCCGCGATAAAATCTTCCATACTATCATTGCCGGCATCAATGACTAGTATCCGATCTTCCAGTCGTCATTTGACAGTGGACTGGGCATTCTTCCACATCATCATTGTTGTTATGCGCCAGGATCCTTTTCTAAGATAAAAGATGCCAAAACTTTTCTCGTTAAAAATCGTATGTACCGTCACAGACTCACTAGGCGTATGATCTTAGCGCCACAGTATTTGCGGTATATCCTTCAGCGGTTGTGTCACAAATCAAAAAATGTAAATTTTCCTCGAAAATTATTCCAAGTCCACTCGTATAATGGAAATATATCGCTAGCTTCTTTCACTAGCAATATTTTTTAACGGTTCCCACAGGAGAATTGTCCAGAATGGTCTCCTGAATATTTCTTATACAGGACTTTTTGGTAGTGGAACGTCCGGTTCCGAGTTATGGGACAAAAATGTTTTCTCGTTGAAATTTTTCTAAGTCCACTCGACTGTCTTTCACTAGCGTCGGAAAATGAAAATTCTTGCGTGGAGCTGTTAGGCACTAAAGTGGACTGGGCATTCTCCTACATCATCTTAGCGCCATAGCGTTTGCGGTATATCTTTCAGCGGTTTTGAGGTATCCAATTATCCCAAAACTATATTTTTGGCGACCCGAAGGCCTGCGAACAGACTAAAGAACGAAATTATTTGCGTTCCTTAGATAAAATATTGTTTTTATTGGAAGAATATCACTCCTGCCGTCTTAACATTTCCTCCAATTATAATTTTTTTCAAAATGATTTATTTCTCGCTAGGGTTAACTTTTTAAAAGGAACTTTTTGGACAAAACTACTAAACTTATGGTAATGTATTGGTATAATACACAAAAAATCTTAATTTGCTCCAATTAGTCGATTTAAGGCATCTTAAAATAATTTTTCTCAAAACGATTTATTTCTCGTTAGGGTTAATTTTTTTAAAGGAACTTTTTGGACAAAACTACTAAACTTATGGTAGTGTATTGGTATAATACACAAAAAACCTTAATTTGCTCCAATTAGTCGATTTAAGGCATCTTAAAATAATTTTTCCCAAAACGATTTATTTCTCGTTAGGGTTAATTTTTTTAAAGGAACTTTTTGGACAAAACTACTAAACTTATGGTAATGTATTGGTATAATACACAAAAAACCTTAATTTGCTCCAATTAGTCGATTTAAGGCATCTTAAAATAATTTTTCTCAAAACGATTTATTTCTCGTTAGGGTTAATTTTTTTAAAGGAACTTTTTGGACAAAACTACTAAACTTATGGTAATGTATTGATAAAATACACAAAAAACCTTAATTTGCTCCAATTAGTCGATTTAAGGCATCTTAAAATAATTTTTCTCAAAACGATTTATTTCTCGTTAGGGTTAATTTTTTTAAAGGAACTTTTTGGACAAAACTACTAAACTTATGGTAATGTATTGGTAAAATACACAAAAAACCTTAATTTGCTCCAATTAGTCGATTTAAGGCATCTTAAAATAATTTTTCTCAAAACGATTTATTTCTCGTTAGGGTTAATTTTTTTAAAGGAACTTTTTGGACAAAACTACTAAACTTATGGTAATGTATTGGTAAAATACACAAAAAACCTTAATTTGCTCCAATTAGTCGATTTAAGGCATCTTAAAATAATTTTTCTCAAAACGATTTATTTCTCGTTAGGGTTAATTTTTTTAAAGGAACTTTTTGGACAAAACTACTAAACTTATGGTAATGTATTGGTATAATACACAAAAAACCTTAATTTGCTTCAATTAGTCGATTTAAGGCATCTTAAAATAATTTTTCTCAAAACGATTTATTTCTCGTTAGGGTTAATTTTTTTAAAGGAACTTTTTGGACAAAACTACTAAACTTATGGTAATGTATTGATAAAATACACAAAAAACCTTAATTTGCTACAATTATTCGATTTAAGGCATCTTAAAATAATTTTTCTCAAAACGATTTATTTCTCGTTAGGGTTAATTTTTTTAAAGGAACTTTTTGGACAAAACTACTAAACTTATTGTACTGTAATGGTATAATACGAAAAAAACCTTAATTTCCTCCAATTAGTCGATTTAAGCATCTTAAAATAATTTTTTTCAAAATGATTTATTTCTCGTTAGGGTTAATTTTTTTAAACGAACTTTTTGGACAAAACTAGTAAACTTATTGCGCTGTCTTGAGTTTATACAAAAAAATCACACATTTTATTCATTTAGTTGCTTTTATTACCGTAGAGACCTTCAACCCTCTTTCTCACTAAGGTATTTCGTCGGCTCGGCTATTGGCTCAATCTTTTCTCCAGGCACATAGCTCTCATCTCTCTGGACGTTAGTAAGACAAGGCTCCGCGATAAAATCTTCCATACTATCATTGCCGGCATCAATGACTAGTATCCGATCTTCCAGTCGTCATTTGACAGTGGACTGGGCATTCTTCCACATCATCATTGTTGTTATGCGCCAGGATCTTTTTCTAAGATAAAAGATGCCAAAACTTTTCTCGTTAAAAATCGTATGTACCGTCACAGACTCAATAGGCGTATGATCTTAGCGCCACAGTGTTTGCGGTATATCCTTCAGCGGTTGTGTCACAAATCAAAAAATGTAAATTTTCCTCGAAAATTATTCTAAGTCCACTCGTATAATGGAAATATATCGCTAACTTCTTTCACTAGCAATATTTTTTAACGGTTCCCACAGGAGAATTGTCCAGAATGGTCTCCTGAATATTTCTTATACAGGACTTTTTGGTAGTGGAACGTCCGGTTCCGAGTTATGGGACAAAAATGTTTTCTCGTTGAAATTTTTCTAAGTCCACTCGACTGTCTTTCACTAGAGTCGGAAAATGAAAATTCTTGCGTGGAGCTGTTAGGCACTAAAGTGGACTGGGCATTCTCCTACATCATCTTAGCGCCATAGCGTTTGCGGTATATCTTTCAGCGGTTTTGAGGTATCCAATTATCCCAAAACTATATTTTTGGCGACCCGAAGGCCTGCGAACAGACTAAAGAACGAAATTATTTGCGTTCCTTAGATAAAATATTGTTTTTATCGGAAGAATATCACTCCTGCCGTCTTAACATTTCCTCCAATTATAATTTTTTTCAAAATGATTTATTTCTCGCTAGGGTTAACTTTTTAAAAGGAACTTTTTGGACAAAACTACTAAACTTATGGTAATGTATTGGTATAATACACAAAAAACCTTAATTTGCTCCAATTAGTCGATTTAAGGCATCTTAAAATAATTTTTCTCAAAACGATTTATTTCTCGTTAGGGTTAATTTTTTTAAAGGAACTTTTTGGACAAAACTACTAAACTTATGGTAGTGTATTGGTATAATACACAAAAAACCTTAATTTGCTCCAATTAGTCGATTTAAGGCATCTTAAAATAATTTTTCCCAAAACGATTTATTTCTCGTTAGGGTTAATTTTTTTAAAGGAACTTTTTGGACAAAACTACTAAACTTATGGTAATGTATTGGTATAATACACAAAAAACCTTAATTTGCTCCAATTAGTCGATTTAAGGCATCTTAAAATAATTTTTCTCAAAGCGATTTATTTCTCGTTAGGGTTAATTTTTTTAAAGGAACTTTTTGGACAAAACTACTAAACTTATGGTAGTGTATTGGTATAATACACAAAAAACCTTAATTTGCTCCAATTAGTCGATTTAAGGCATCTTAAAATAATTTTTCTCAAAACGATTTATTTCTCGTTAGGGTTAATTTTTTTAAAGGAACTTTTTGGACAAAACTACTAAACTTATGGTAATGTATTGGTAAAATACACAAAAAACCTTAATTTGCTCCAATTAGTCGATTTAAGGCATCTTAAAATAATTTTTCTCAAAACGATTTATTTCTCGTTAGGGTTAATTTTTTTAAAGGAACTTTTTGGACAAAACTACTAAACTTATTGTACTGTAATGGTATAATACGAAAAAAACCTTAATTTCCTCCAATTAGTCGATTTAAGCATCTTAAAATAATTTTTTTCAAAATGATTTATTTCTCGTTAGGGTTAATTTTTTTAAACGAACTTTTTGGACAAAACTAGTAAACTTATTGCGCTGTCTTGAGTTTATACAAAAAAATCACACATTTTATTCATTTAGTTGCTTTTATTACCGTAGAGACCTTCAACCCTCTTTCTCACTAAGGTATTTCGTCGGCTCGGCTATTGGCTCAATCTTTTCTCCAGGCACATAGCTCTCATCTCTCTGGACGTTAGTAAGACAAGGCTCCGCGATAAAATCTTCCATACTATCATTGCCGGCATCAATGACTAGTATCCGATCTTCCAGTCGTCATTTGACAGTGGACTGGGCATTCTTCCACATCATCATTATTGTTATGCGCCAGGATCTTTTTCTAAGATAAAAGATGCCAAAACTTTTCTCGTTAAAAATCGTATGTACCGTCACAGACTCACTAGGCGTATGATCTTAGCGCCACAGTGTTTGCGGTATATCCTTCAGCGGTTGTGTCACAAATCAAAAAATGTAAATTTTCCTCGAAAATTATTCTAAGTCCACTCGTATAATGGAAATATATCGCTAACTTCTTTCACTAGCAATATTTTTTAACGGTTCCCACAGGAGAATTGTCCAGAATGGTCTCCTGAATATTTCTTATACAGGACTTTTTGGTAGTGGAACGTCCGGTTCCGAGTTATGGGACAAAAATGTTTTCTCGTTGAAATTTTTCTAAGTCCACTCGACTGTCTTTCACTAGCGTCGGAAAATGAAAATTCTTGCGTGGAGCTGTTAGGCACTAAAGTGGACTGGGCATTCTCCTACATCATCTTAGCGCCATAGCGTTTGCGGTATATCTTTCAGCGGTTTTGAGGTATCCAATTATCCCAAAACTATATTTTTGGCGGCCCGAAGGCCTGCGAACAGACTAAAGAACGAAATTATTTGCGTTCCTAAGATAAAATATTGTTTTTATCGGAAGAATATCACTCCTGCCGTCTTAACATTTCCTCCAATTATAATTTTTTTCAAAATGATTTATTTCTCGCTAGGGTTAACTTTTTAAAAGGAACTTTTTGGACAAAACTACTAAACTTATTGTAGTGTATTGGTATAATACACAAAAAACCTTAATTTGCTCCAATTAGTCGATTTAAGGCATCTTAAAATAATTTTTCCCAAAACGATTTATTTCTCGTTAGGGTTAATTTTTTTAAAGGAACTTTTTGGACAAAACTACTAAACTTATGGTAATGTATTGGTATAATACACAAAAAACCTTAATTTGCTCCAATTAGTCGATTTAAGGCATCTTAAAATAATTTTTCTCAAAACGATTTATTTCTCGTTAGGGTTAATTTTTTTAAAGGAACTTTTTGGACAAAACTACTAAACTTATGGTAATGTATTGGTATAATACACAAAAAACCTTAATTTGCTCCAATTAGTCGATTTAAGGCATCTTAAAATAATTTTTCTCAAAACGATTTATTTCTCGTTAGGGTTAATTTTTTTAAAGGAACTTTTTGGACAAAACTACTAAACTTATGGTAATGTATTGGTATAATACACAAAAAACCTTAATTTGCTCCAATTAGTCGATTTAAGGCATCTTAAAATAATTTTTCTCAAAACGATTTATTTCTCGTTAGGGTTAATTTTTTTAAAGGAACTTTTTGGACAAAACTACTAAACTTATGGTAATATATTGGTAAAATACACAAAAAACCTTAATTTGCTCCAATTAGTCGATTTAAGGCATCTTAAAATAATTTTTCTCAAAACGATTTATTTCTCGTTAGGGTTAATTTTTTTAAAGGAACTTTTTGGACAAAACTACTAAACTTATGGTAATGTATTGGTATAATACACAAAAAACCTTAATTTGCTCCAATTAGTCGATTTAAGGCATCTTAAAATAATTTTTCTAAAAACGATTTATTTCTCGTTAGGGTTAATTTTTTTAAAGGAACTTTTTGGACAAAACTACTAAACTTATTGTACTGTAATGGTATAATACGAAAAAAACCTTAATTTCCTCCAATTAGTCGATTTAAGCATCTTAAAATAATTTTTTTCAAAATGATTTATATCTCGTTAGGGTTAATTTTTTTAAACGAACTTTTTGGACAAAACTAGTAAACTTATTGCGCTGTCTTGAGTTTATACAAAAAAATCACACATTTTATTCATTTAGTTGCTTTTATTACCGTAGAGACCTTCAACCCTCTTTCTCACTAAGGTATTTCGTCGGCTCGGCTATTGGCTCAATCTTTTCTCCAGGCACATAGCTCTCATCTCTCTGGACGTTAGTAAGACAAGGCTCCGCGATAAAATCTTCCATACTATCATTGCCGGCATCAATG
Source organism: Polydrusus pterygomalis (assembly GCA_963969555.1). Lineage (NCBI taxonomy): Eukaryota > Metazoa > Arthropoda > Insecta > Coleoptera > Curculionidae > Polydrusus > Polydrusus pterygomalis. The sequence continues at coordinate 1,584,787 of OZ018381.1, read as the reverse complement.
ACTAGTATCCGATCTTCCAGTCGTCATTTGACAGTGGACTGGGCATTCTTCCACATCATCATTGTTGTTATGCGCCAGGATCCTTTTCTAAGATAAAAGATGCCAAAACTTTTCTCGTTAAAAATCGTATGTACCGTCACAGACTCACTAGGCGTATGATCTTAGCGCCACAGTATTTGCGGTATATCCTTCAGCGGTTGTGTCACAAATCAAAAAATGTAAATTTTCCTCGAAAATTATTCCAAGTCCACTCGTATAATGGAAATATATCGCTAACTTCTTTCACTAGCAATATTTTTTAACGGTTCCCACAGGAGAATTGTCCAGAATGGTCTCCTGAATATTTCTTATACAGGACTTTTTGGTAGTGGAACGTCCGGTTCCGAGTTATGGGACAAAAATGTTTTCTCGTTGAAATTTTTCTAAGTCCACTCGACTGTCTTTCACTAGCGTCGGAAAATGAAAATTCTTGCGTGGAGCTGTTAGGCACTAAAGTGGACTGGGCATTCTCCTACATCATCTTAGCGCCATAGCGTTTGCGGTATATCTTTCAGCGGTTTTGAGGTATCCAATTATCCCAAAACTATATTTTTGGCGACCCGAAGGCCTGCGAACAGACTAAAGAACGAAATTATTTGCGTTCCTTAGATAAAATATTGTTTTTATTGGAAGAATATCACTCCTGCCGTCTTAACATTTCCTCCAATTATAATTTTTTTCAAAATGATTTATTTCTCGCTAGGGTTAACTTTTTAAAAGGAACTTTTTGGACAAAACTACTAAACTTATGGTAATGTATTGGTATAATACACAAAAAATCTTAATTTGCTCCAATTAGTCGATTTAAGGCATCTTAAAATAATTTTTCTCAAAACGATTTATTTCTCGTTAGGGTTAATTTTTTTAAAGGAACTTTTTGGACAAAACTACTAAACTTATGGTAGTGTATTGGTATAATACACAAAAAACCTTAATTTGCTCCAATTAGTCGATTTAAGGCATCTTAAAATAATTTTTCCCAAAACGATTTATTTCTCGTTAGGGTTAATTTTTTTAAAGGAACTTTTTGGACAAAACTACTAAACTTATGGTAATGTATTGGTATAATACACAAAAAACCTTAATTTGCTCCAATTAGTCGATTTAAGGCATCTTAAAATAATTTTTCTCAAAACGATTTATTTCTCGTTAGGGTTAATTTTTTTAAAGGAACTTTTTGGACAAAACTACTAAACTTATGGTAATATGTATTGATAAAATACACAAAAAACCTTAATTTGCTCCAATTAGTCGATTTAAGGCATCTTAAAATAATTTTTCTCAAAACGATTTATTTCTCGTTAGGGTTAATTTTTTTAAAGGAACTTTTTGGACAAAACTACTAAACTTATGGTAATGTATTGGTAAAATACACAAAAAACCTTAATTTGCTCCAATTAGTCGATTTAAGGCATCTTAAAATAATTTTTCTCAAAACGATTTATTTCTCGTTAGGGTTAATTTTTTTAAAGGAACTTTTTGGACAAAACTACTAAACTTATGGTAATGTATTGGTAAAATACACAAAAAACCTTAATTTGCTCCAATTAGTCGATTTAAGGCATCTTAAAATAATTTTTCTCAAAACGATTTATTTCTCGTTAGGGTTAATTTTTTTAAAGGAACTTTTTGGACAAAACTACTAAACTTATGGTAATGTATTGGTATAATACACAAAAAACCTTAATTTGCTTCAATTAGTCGATTTAAGGCATCTTAAAATAATTTTTCTCAAAACGATTTATTTCTCGTTAGGGTTAATTTTTTTAAAGGAACTTTTTGGACAAAACTACTAAACTTATGGTAATGTATTGATAAAATACACAAAAAACCTTAATTTGCTACAATTATTCGATTTAAGGCATCTTAAAATAATTTTTCTCAAAACGATTTATTTCTCGTTAGGGTTAATTTTTTTAAAGGAACTTTTTGGACAAAACTACTAAACTTATTGTACTGTAATGGTATAATACGAAAAAAACCTTAATTTCCTCCAATTAGTCGATTTAAGCATCTTAAAATAATTTTTTTCAAAATGATTTATTTCTTGTTAGGGTTAATTTTTTTAAACGAACTTTTTGGACAAAACTAGTAAACTTATTGCGCTGTCTTGAGTTTATACAAAAAAATCACACATTTTATTCATTTAGTTGCTTTTATTACCGTAGAGACCTTCAACCCTCTTTCTCACTAAGGTATTTCGTCGGCTCGGCTATTGGCTCAATCTTTTCTCCAGGCACATAGCTCTCATCTCTCTGGACGTTAGTAAGACAAGGCTCCGCGATAAAATCTTCCATACTATCATTGCCGGCATCAATGACTAGTATCCGATCTTCCAGTCGTCATTTGACAGTGGACTGGGCATTCTTCCACATCATCATTGTTGTTATGCGCCAGGATCTTTTTCTAAGATAAAAGATGCCAAAACTTTTCTCGTTAAAAATCGTATGTACCGTCACAGACTCACTAGGCGTATGATCTTAGCGCCACAGTGTTTGCGGTATATCCTTCAGCGGTTGTGTCACAAATCAAAAAATGTAAATTTTCCTCGAAAATTATTCTAAGTCCACTCGTATAATGGAAATATATCGCTAACTTCTTTCACTAGCAATATTTTTTAACGGTTCCCACAGGAGAATTTTCCAGAATGGTCTCCTGAATATTTCTTATACAGGACTTTTTGGTAGTGGAACGTCCGGTTCCGAGTTATGGGACAAAAATGTTTTCTCGTTGAAATTTTTCTAAGTCCACTCGACTGTCTTTCACTAGCGTCGGAAAATGAAAATTCTTGCGTGGAGCTGTTAGGCACTAAAGTGGACTGGGCATTCTCCTACATCATCTTAGCGCCATAGCGTTTGCGGTATATCTTTCAGCGGTTTTGAGGTATCCAATTATCCCAAAACTATATTTTTGGCGACCCGAAGGCCTGCGAACAGACTAAAGAACGAAATTATTTGCGTTCCTTAGATAAAATATTGTTTTTATCGGAAGAATATCACTCCTGCCGTCTTAACATTTCCTCCAATTATAATTTTTTTCAAAATGATTTATTTCTCGCTAGGGTTAACTTTTTAAAAGGAACTTTTTGGACAAAACTACTAAACTTATGGTAATGTATTGGTATAATACACAAAAAACCTTAATTTGCTCCAATTAGTCGATTTAAGGCATCTTAAAATAATTTTTCTCAAAACGATTTATTTCTCGTTAGGGTTAATTTTTTTAAAGGAACTTTTTGGACAAAACTACTAAACTTATGGTAGTGTATTGGTATAATACACAAAAAACCTTAATTTGCTCCAATTAGTCGATTTAAGGCATCTTAAAATAATTTTTCCCAAAACGATTTATTTCTCGTTAGGGTTAATTTTTTTAAAGGAACTTTTTGGACAAAACTACTAAACTTATGGTAATGTATTGGTATAATACACAAAAAACCTTAATTTGCTCCAATTAGTCGATTTAAGGCATCTTAAAATAATTTTTCTCAAAGCGATTTATTTCTCGTTAGGGTTAATTTTTTTAAAGGAACTTTTTGGACAAAACTACTAAACTTATGGTAGTGTATTGGTATAATACACAAAAAACCTTAATTTGCTCCAATTAGTCGATTTAAGGCATCTTAAAATAATTTTTCTCAAAACGATTTATTTCTCGTTAGGGTTAATTTTTTTAAAGGAACTTTTTGGACAAAACTACTAAACTTATGGTAATGTATTGGTAAAATACACAAAAAACCTTAATTTGCTCCAATTAGTCGATTTAAGGCATCTTAAAATAATTTTTCTCAAAACGATTTATTTCTCGTTAGGGTTAATTTTTTTAAAGGAACTTTTTGGACAAAACTACTAAACTTATTGTACTGTAATGGTATAATACGAAAAAAACCTTAATTTCCTCCAATTAGTCGATTTAAGCATCTTAAAATAATTTTTTTCAAAATGATTTATTTCTCGTTAGGGTTAATTTTTTTAAACGAACTTTTTGGACAAAACTAGTAAACTTATTGCGCTGTCTTGAGTTTATACAAAAAAATCACACATTTTATTCATTTAGTTGCTTTTATTACCGTAGAGACCTTCAACCCTCTTTCTCACTAAGGTATTTCGTCGGCTCGGCTATTGGCTCAATCTTTTCTCCAGGCACATAGCTCTCATCTCTCTGACGTTAGTAAGACAAGGCTCCGCGATAAAATCTTCCATACTATCATTGCCGGCATCAATGACTAGTATCCGATCTTCCAGTCGTCATTTGACAGTGGACTGGGCATTCTTCCACATCATCATTGTTGTTATGCGCCAGGATCTTTTTCTAAGATAAAAGATGCCAAAACTTTTCTCGTTAAAAATCGTATGTACCGTCACAGACTCACTAGGCGTATGATCTTAGCGCCACAGTGTTTGCGGTATATCCTTCAGCGGTTGTGTCACAAATCAAAAAATGTAAATTTTCCTCGAAAATTATTCTAAGTCCACTCGTATAATGGAAATATATCGCTAACTTCTTTCACTAGCAATATTTTTTAACGGTTCCCACAGGAGAATTGTCCAGAATGGTCTCCTGAATATTTCTTATACAGGACTTTTTGGTAGTGGAACGTCCGGTTCCGAGTTATGGGACAAAAATGTTTTCTCGTTGAAATTTTTCTAAGTCCACTCGACTGTCTTTCACTAGCGTCGGAAAATGAAAATTCTTGCGTGGAGCTGTTAGGCACTAAAGTGGACTGGGCATTCTCCTACATCATCTTAGCGCCATAGCGTTTGCGGTATATCTTTCAGCGGTTTTGAGGTATCCAATTATCCCAAAACTATATTTTTGGCGGCCCGAAGGCCTGCGAACAGACTAAAGAACGAAATTATTTGCGTTCCTAAGATAAAATATTGTTTTTATCGGAAGAATATCACTCCTGCCGTCTTAACATTTCCTCCAATTATAATTTTTTTCAAAATGATTTATTTCTCGCTAGGGTTAACTTTTTAAAAGGAACTTTTTGGACAAAACTACTAAACTTATTGTAGTGTATTGGTATAATACACAAAAAACCTTAATTTGCTCCAATTAGTCGATTTAAGGCATCTTAAAATAATTTTTCTCAAAACGATTTATTTCTCGTTAGGGTTAATTTTTTTAAAGGAACTTTTTGGACAAAACTACTAAACTTATGGTAATGTATTGGTAAAATACACAAAAAACCTTAATTTGCTCCAATTAGTCGATTTAAGGCATCTTAAAATAATTTTTCTCAAAACGATTTATTTCTCGTTAGGGTTAATTTTTTTAAAGGAACTTTTTGGACAAAACTACTAAACTTATGGTAATGTATTGGTAAAATACACAAAAAACCTTAATTTGCTCCAATTAGTCGATTTAAGGCATCTTAAAATAATTTTTCTCAAAACGATTTATTTCTCGTTAGGGTTAATTTTTTTAAAGGAACTTTTTGGACAAAACTACTAAACTTATGGTAATGTATTGGTATAATACACAAAAAACCTTAATTTGCTTCAATTAGTCGATTTAAGGCATCTTAAAATAATTTTTCTCAAAACGATTTATTTCTCGTTAGGGTTAATTTTTTTAAAGGAACTTTTTGGACAAAACTACTAAACTTATGGTAATGTATTGATAAAATACACAAAAAACCTTAATTTGCTACAATTATTCGATTTAAGGCATCTTAAAATAATTTTTCTCAAAACGATTTATTTCTCGTTAGGGTTAATTTTTTTAAAGGAACTTTTTGGACAAAACTACTAAACTTATTGTACTGTAATGGTATAATACGAAAAAAACCTTAATTTCCTCCAATTAGTCGATTTAAGCATCTTAAAATAATTTTTTTCAAAATGATTTATTTCTCGTTGGGGTTAATTTTTTTAAACGAACTTTTTGGACAAAACTAGTAAACTTATTGCGCTGTCTTGAGTTTATACAAAAAAATCACACATTTTATTCATTTAGTTGCTTTTATTACCGTAGAGACCTTCAACCCTCTTTCTCACTAAGGTATTTCGTCGGCTCGGCTATTGGCTCAATCTTTTCTCCAGGCACATAGCTCTCATCTCTCTGGACGTTAGTAAGACAAGGCTCCGCGATAAAATCTTCCATACTATCATTGCCGGCATCAATGACTAGTATCCGATCTTCCAGTCGTCATTTGACAGTGGACTGGGCATTCTTCCACATCATCATTGTTGTTATGCGCCAGGATCTTTTTCTAAGATAAAAGATGCCAAAACTTTTCTCGTTAAAAATCGTATGTACCGTCACAGACTCACTAGGCGTATGATCTTAGCGCCACAGTGTTTGCGGTATATCCTTCAGCGGTTGTGTCACAAATCAAAAAATGTAAATTTTCCTCGAAAATTATTCTAAGTCCACTCGTATAATGGAAATATATCGCTAACTTCTTTCACTAGCAATATTTTTTAACGGTTCCCACAGGAGAATTTTCCAGAATGGTCTCCTGAATATTTCTTATACAGGACTTTTTGGTAGTGGAACGTCCGGTTCCGAGTTATGGGACAAAAATGTTTTCTCGTTGAAATTTTTCTAAGTCCACTCGACTGTCTTTCACTAGCGTCGGAAAATGAAAATTCTTGCGTGGAGCTGTTAGGCACTAAAGTGGACTGGGCATTCTCCTACATCATCTTAGCGCCATAGCGTTTGCGGTATATCTTTCAGCGGTTTTGAGGTATCCAATTATCCCAAAACTATATTTTTGGCGACCCGAAGGCCTGCGAACAGACTAAAGAACGAAATTATTTGCGTTCCTTAGATAAAATATTGTTTTTATCGGAAGAATATCACTCCTGCCGTCTTAACATTTCCTCCAATTATAATTTTTTTCAAAATGATTTATTTCTCGCTAGGGTTAACTTTTTAAAAGGAACTTTTTGGACAAAACTACTAAACTTATGGTAATGTATTGGTATAATACACAAAAAACCTTAATTTGCTCCAATTAGTCGATTTAAGGCATCTTAAAATAATTTTTCTCAAAACGATTTATTTCTCGTTAGGGTTAATTTTTTTAAAGGAACTTTTTGGACAAAACTACTAAACTTATGGTAGTGTATTGGTATAATACACAAAAAACCTTAATTTGCTCCAATTAGTCGATTTAAGGCATCTTAAAATAATTTTTCCCAAAACGATTTATTTCTCGTTAGGGTTAATTTTTTTAAAGGAACTTTTTGGACAAAACTACTAAACTTATGGTAATGTATTGGTATAATACACAAAAAACCTTAATTTGCTCCAATTAGTCGATTTAAGGCATCTTAAAATAATTTTTCTCAAAGCGATTTATTTCTCGTTAGGGTTAATTTTTTTAAAGGAACTTTTTGGACAAAACTACTAAACTTATGGTAGTGTATTGGTATAATACACAAAAAACCTTAATTTGCTCCAATTAGTCGATTTAAGGCATCTTAAAATAATTTTTCTCAAAACGATTTATTTCTCGTTAGGGTTAATTTTTTTAAAGGAACTTTTTGGACAAAACTACTAAACTTATGGTAATGTATTGGTAAAATACACAAAAAACCTTAATTTGCTCCAATTAGTCGATTTAAGGCATCTTAAAATAATTTTTCTCAAAACGATTTATTTCTCGTTAGGGTTAATTTTTTTAAAGGAACTTTTTGGACAAAACTACTAAACTTATTGTACTGTAATGGTATAATACGAAAAAAACCTTAATTTCCTCCAATTAGTCGATTTAAGCATCTTAAAATAATTTTTTTCAAAATGATTTATTTCTCGTTAGGGTTAATTTTTTTAAACGAACTTTTTGGACAAAACTAGTAAACTTATTGCGCTGTCTTGAGTTTATACAAAAAAATCACACATTTTATTCATTTAGTTGCTTTTATTACCGTAGAGACCTTCAACCCTCTTTCTCACTAAGGTATTTCGTCGGCTCGGCTATTGGCTCAATCTTTTCTCCAGGCACATAGCTCTCATCTCTCTGACGTTAGTAAGACAAGGCTCCGCGATAAAATCTTCCATACTATCATTGCCGGCATCAATGACTAGTATCCGATCTTCCAGTCGTCATTTGACAGTGGACTGGGCATTCTTCCACATCATCATTGTTGTTATGCGCCAGGATCTTTTTCTAAGATAAAAGATGCCAAAACTTTTCTTGTTAAAAATCGTATGTACCGTCACAGACTCACTAGGCGTATGATCTTAGCGCCACAGTGTTTGCGGTATATCCTTCAGCGGTTGTGTCACAAATCAAAAAATGTAAATTTTCCTCGAAAATTATTCTAAGTCCACTCGTATAATGGAAATATATCGCTAACTTCTTTCACTAGCAATATTTTTTAACGGTTCCCACAGGAGAATTGTCCAGAATGGTCTCCTGAATATTTCTTATACAGGACTTTTTGGTAGTGGAACGTCCGGTTCCGAGTTATGGGACAAAAATGTTTTCTCGTTGAAATTTTTCTAAGTCCACTCGACTGTCTTTCACTAGCGTCGGAAAATGAAAATTCTTGCGTGGAGCTGTTAGGCACTAAAGTGGACTGGGCATTCTCCTACATCATCTTAGCGCCATAGCGTTTGCGGTATATCTTTCAGCGGTTTTGAGGTATCCAATTATCCCAAAACTATATTTTTGGCGGCCCGAAGGCCTGCGAACAGACTAAAGAACGAAATTATTTGCGTTCCTAAGATAAAATATTGTTTTTATCGGAAGAATATCACTCCTGCCGTCTTAACATTTCCTCCAATTATAATTTTTTTCAAAATGATTTATTTCTCGCTAGGGTTAACTTTTTAAAAGGAACTTTTTGGACAAAACTACTAAACTTATTGTAGTGTATTGGTATAATACACAAAAAACCTTAATTTGCTCCAATTAGTCGATTTAAGGCATCTTAAAATAATTTTTCTCAAAACGATTTATTTCTCGTTAGGGTTAATTTTTTTAAAGGAACTTTTTGGACAAAACTACTAAACTTATGGTAATGTATTGGTAAAATACACAAAAAACCTTAATTTGCTCCAATTAGTCGATTTAAGGCATCTTAAAATAATTTTTCTCAAAACGATTTATTTCTCGTTAGGGTTAATTTTTTTAAAGGAACTTTTTGGACAAAACTACTAAACTTATGGTAATGTATTGGTAAAATACACAAAAAACCTTAATTTGCTCCAATTAGTCGATTTAAGGCATCTTAAAATAATTTTTCTCAAAACGATTTATTTCTCGTTAGGGTTAATTTTTTTAAAGGAACTTTTTGGACAAAACTACTAAACTTATGGTAATGTATTGGTATAATACACAAAAAACCTTAATTTGCTTCAATTAGTCGATTTAAGGCATCTTAAAATAATTTTTCTCAAAACGATTTATTTCTCGTTAGGGTTAATTTTTTTAAAGGAACTTTTTGGACAAAACTACTAAACTTATGGTAATGTATTGATAAAATACACAAAAAACCTTAATTTGCTACAATTATTCGATTTAAGGCATCTTAAAATAATTTTTCTCAAAACGATTTATTTCTCGTTAGGGTTAATTTTTTTAAAGGAACTTTTTGGACAAAACTACTAAACTTATTGTACTGTAATGGTATAATACGAAAAAAACCTTAATTTCCTCCAATTAGTCGATTTAAGCATCTTAAAATAATTTTTTTCAAAATGATTTATTTCTCGTTAGGGTTAATTTTTTTAAACGAACTTTTTGGACAAAACTAGTAAACTTATTGCGCTGTCTTGAGTTTATACAAAAAAATCACACATTTTATTCATTTAGTTGCTTTTATTACCGTAGAGACCTTCAACCCTCTTTCTCACTAAGGTATTTCGTCGGCTCGGCTATTGGCTCAATCTTTTCTCCAGGCACATAGCTCTCATCTCTCTGGACGTTAGTAAGACAAGGCTCCGCGATAAAATCTTCCATACTATCATTGCCGGCATCAATGACTAGTATCCGATCTTCCAGTCGTCATTTGACAGTGGACTGGGCATTCTTCCACATCATCATTGTTGTTATGCGCCAGGATCTTTTTCTAAGATAAAAGATGCCAAAACTTTTCTCGTTAAAAATCGTATGTACCGTCACAGACTCACTAGGCGTATGATCTTAGCGCCACAGTGTTTGCGGTATATCCTTCAGCGGTTGTGTCACAAATCAAAAAATGTAAATTTTCCTCGAAAATTATTCTAAGTCCACTCGTATAATGGAAATATATCGCTAACTTCTTTCACTAGCAATATTTTTTAACGGTTCCCACAGGAGAATTGTCCAGAATGGTCTCCTGAATATTTCTTATACAGGACTTTTTGGTAGTGGAACGTCCGGTTCCGAGTTATGGGACAAAAATGTTTTCTCGTTGAAATTTTTCTAAGTCCACTCGACTGTCTTTCACTAGCGTCGGAAAATGAAAATTCTTGCGTGGAGCTGTTAGGCACTAAAGTGGACTGGGCATTCTCCTACATCATCTTAGCGCCATAGCGTTTGCGGTATATCTTTCAGCGGTTTTGAGGTATCCAATTATCCCAAAACTATATTTTTGGCGACCCGAAGGCCTGCGAACAGACTAAAGAACGAAATTATTTGCGTTCCTTAGATAAAATATTGTTTTTATCGGAAGAATATCACTCCTGCCGTCTTAACATTTCCTCCAATTATAATTTTTTTCAAAATGATTTATTTCTCGCTAGGGTTAACTTTTTAAAAGGAACTTTTTGGACAAAACTACTAAACTTATGGTAATGTATTGGTATAATACACAAAAAACCTTAATTTGCTCCAATTAGTCGATTTAAGGCATCTTAAAATAATTTTTCTCAAAACGATTTATTTCTCGTTAGGGTTAATTTTTTTAAAGGAACTTTTTGGACAAAACTACTAAACTTATGGTAGTGTATTGGTATAATACACAAAAAACCTTAATTTGCTCCAATTAGTCGATTTAAGGCATCTTAAAATAATTTTTCCCAAAACGATTTATTTCTCGTTAGGGTTAATTTTTTTAAAGGAACTTTTTGGACAAAACTACTAAACTTATGGTAATGTATTGGTATAATACACAAAAAACCTTAATTTGCTCCAATTAGTCGATTTAAGGCATCTTAAAATAATTTTTCTCAAAGCGATTTATTTCTCGTTAGGGTTAATTTTTTTAAAGGAACTTTTTGGACAAAACTACTAAACTTATGGTAGTGTATTGGTATAATACACAAAAAACCTTAATTTGCTCCAATTAGTCGATTTAAGGCATCTTAAAATAATTTTTCTCAAAACGATTTATTTCTCGTTAGGGTTAATTTTTTTAAAGGAACTTTTTGGACAAAACTACTAAACTTATGGTAATGTATTGGTAAAATACACAAAAAACCTTAATTTGCTCCAATTAGTCGATTTAAGGCATCTTAAAATAATTTTTCTCAAAACGATTTATTTCTCGTTAGGGTTAATTTTTTTAAAGGAACTTTTTGGACAAAACTACTAAACTTATTGTACTGTAATGGTATAATACGAAAAAAACCTTAATTTCCTCCAATTAGTCGATTTAAGCATCTTAAAATAATTTTTTTCAAAATGATTTATTTCTCGTTAGGGTTAATTTTTTTAAACGAACTTTTTGGACAAAACTAGTAAACTTATTGCGCTGTCTTGAGTTTATACAAAAAAATCACACATTTTATTCATTTAGTTGCTTTTATTACCGTAGAGACCTTCAACCCTCTTTCTCACTAAGGTATTTCGTCGGCTCGGCTATTGGCTCAATCTTTTCTCCAGGCACATAGCTCTCATCTCTCTGGACGTTAGTAAGACAAGGCTCCGCGATAAAATCTTCCATACTATCATTGCCGGCATCAATGACTAGTATCCGATCTTCCAGTCGTCATTTGACAGTGGACTGGGCATTCTTCCACATCATCATTATTGTTATGCGCCAGGATCTTTTTCTAAGATAAAAGATGCCAAAACTTTTCTCGTTAAAAATCGTATGTACCGTCACAGACTCACTAGGCGTATGATCTTAGCGCCACAGTGTTTGCGGTATATCCTTCAGCGGTTGTGTCACAAATCAAAAAATGTAAATTTTCCTCGAAAATTATTCTAAGTCCACTCGTATAATGGAAATATATCGCTAACTTCTTTCACTAGCAATATTTTTTAACGGTTCCCACAGGAGAATTGTCCAGAATGGTCTCCTGAATATTTCTTATACAGGACTTTTTGGTAGTGGAACGTCCGGTTCCGAGTTATGGGACAAAAATGTTTTCTCGTTGAAATTTTTCTAAGTCCACTCGACTGTCTTTCACTAGCGTCGGAAAATGAAAATTCTTGCGTGGAGCTGTTAGGCACTAAAGTGGACTGGGCATTCTCCTACATCATCTTAGCGCCATAGCGTTTGCGGTATATCTTTCAGCGGTTTTGAGGTATCCAATTATCCCAAAACTATATTTTTGGCGGCCCGAAGGCCTGCGAACAGACTAAAGAACGAAATTATTTGCGTTCCTAAGATAAAATATTGTTTTTATCGGAAGAATATCACTCCTGCCGTCTTAACATTTCCTCCAATTATAATTTTTTTCAAAATGATTTATTTCTCGCTAGGGTTAACTTTTTAAAAGGAACTTTTTGGACAAAACTACTAAACTTATTGTAGTGTATTGGTATAATACACAAAAAACCTTAATTTGCTCCAATTAGTCGATTTAAGGCATCTTAAAATAATTTTTCCCAAAACGATTTATTTCTCGTTAGGGTTAATTTTTTTAAAGGAACTTTTTGGACAAAACTACTAAACTTATGGTAATGTATTGGTATAATACACAAAAAACCTTAATTTGCTCCAATTAGTCGATTTAAGGCATCTTAAAATAATTTTTCTCAAAACGATTTATTTCTCGTTAGGGTTAATTTTTTTAAAGGAACTTTTTGGACAAAACTACTAAACTTATGGTAATGTATTGGTATAATACACAAAAAACCTTAATTTGCTCCAATTAGTCGATTTAAGGCATCTTAAAATAATTTTTCTCAAAACGATTTATTTCTCGTTAGGGTTAATTTTTTTAAAGGAACTTTTTGGACAAAACTACTAAACTTATGGTAATGTATTGGTATAATACACAAAAAACCTTAATTTGCTCCAATTAGTCGATTTAAGGCATCTTAAAATAATTTTTCTCAAAACGATTTATTTCTCGTTAGGGTTAATTTTTTTAAAGGAACTTTTTGGACAAAACTACTAAACTTATGGTAATATATTGGTAAAATACACAAAAAACCTTAATTTGCTCCAATTAGTCGATTTAAGGCATCTTAAAATAATTTTTCTCAAAACGATTTATTTCTCGTTAGGGTTAATTTTTTTAAAGGAACTTTTTGGACAAAACTACTAAACTTATGGTAATGTATTGGTATAATACACAAAAAACCTTAATTTGCTCCAATTAGTCGATTTAAGGCATCTTAAAATAATTTTTCTAAAAACGATTTATTTCTCGTTAGGGTTAATTTTTTTAAAGGAACTTTTTGGACAAAACTACTAAACTTATTGTACTGTAATGGTATAATACGAAAAAAACCTTAATTTCCTCCAATTAGTCGATTTAAGCATCTTAAAATAATTTTTTTCAAAATGATTTATATCTCGTTAGGGTTAATTTTTTTAAACGAACTTTTTGGACAAAACTAGTAAACTTATTGCGCTGTCTTGAGTTTATACAAAAAAATCACACATTTTATTCATTTAGTTGCTTTTATTACCGTAGAGACCTTCAACCCTCTTTCTCACTAAGGTATTTCGTCGGCTCGGCTATTGGCTCAATCTTTTCTCCAGGCACATAGCTCTCATCTCTCTGGACGTTAGTAAGACAAGGCTCCGCGATAAAATCTTCCATACTATCATTGCCGGCATCAATGACTAGTATCCGATCTTCCAGTCGTCATTTGACAGTGGACTGGGCATTCTTCCACATCATCATTGTTGTTATGCGCCAGGATCCTTTTCTAAGATAAAAGATGCCAAAACTTTTCTCGTTAAAAATCGTATGTACCGTCACAGACTCACTAGGCGTATGATCTTAGCGCCACAGTATTTGCGGTATATCCTTCAGCGGTTGTGTCACAAATCAAAAAATGTAAATTTTCCTCGAAAATTATTCCAAGTCCACTCGTATAATGGAAATATATCGCTAACTTCTTTCACTAGCAATATTTTTTAACGGTTCCCACAGGAGAATTGTCCAGAATGGTCTCCTGAATATTTCTTATACAGGACTTTTTGGTAGTGGAACGTCCGGTTCCGAGTTATGGGACAAAAATGTTTTCTCGTTGAAATTTTTCTAAGTCCACTCGACTGTCTTTCACTAGCGTCGGAAAATGAAAATTCTTGCGTGGAGCTGTTAGGCACTAAAGTGGACTGGGCATTCTCCTACATCATCTTAGCGCCATAGCGTTTGCGGTATATCTTTCAGCGGTTTTGAGGTATCCAATTATCCCAAAACTATATTTTTGGCGACCCGAAGGCCTGCGAACAGACTAAAGAACGAAATTATTTGCGTTCCTTAGATAAAATATTGTTTTTATTGGAAGAATATCACTCCTGCCGTCTTAACATTTCCTCCAATTATAATTTTTTTCAAAATGATTTATTTCTCGCTAGGGTTAACTTTTTAAAAGGAACTTTTTGGACAAAACTACTAAACTTATGGTAATGTATTGGTATAATACACAAAAAATCTTAATTTGCTCCAATTAGTCGATTTAAGGCATCTTAAAATAATTTTTCTCAAAACGATTTATTTCTCGTTAGGGTTAATTTTTTTAAAGGAACTTTTTGGACAAAACTACTAAACTTATGGTAGTGTATTGGTATAATACACAAAAAACCTTAATTTGCTCCAATTAGTCGATTTAAGGCATCTTAAAATAATTTTTCCCAAAACGATTTATTTCTCGTTAGGGTTAATTTTTTTAAAGGAACTTTTTGGACAAAACTACTAAACTTATGGTAATGTATTGGTATAATACACAAAAAACCTTAATTTGCTCCAATTAGTCGATTTAAGGCATCTTAAAATAATTTTTCTCAAAACGATTTATTTCTCGTTAGGGTTAATTTTTTTAAAGGAACTTTTTGGACAAAACTACTAAACTTATGGTAATGTATTGATAAAATACACAAAAAACCTTAATTTGCTCCAATTAGTCGATTTAAGGCATCTTAAAATAATTTTTCTCAAAACGATTTATTTCTCGTTAGGGTTAATTTTTTTAAAGGAACTTTTTGGACAAAACTACTAAACTTATGGTAATGTATTGGTAAAATACACAAAAAACCTTAATTTGCTCCAATTAGTCGATTTAAGGCATCTTAAAATAATTTTTCTCAAAACGATTTATTTCTCGTTAGGGTTAATTTTTTTAAAGGAACTTTTTGGACAAAACTACTAAACTTATGGTAATGTATTGGTAAAATACACAAAAAACCTTAATTTGCTCCAATTAGTCGATTTAAGGCATCTTAAAATAATTTTTCTCAAAACGATTTATTTCTCGTTAGGGTTAATTTTTTTAAAGGAACTTTTTGGACAAAACTACTAAACTTATGGTAATGTATTGGTATAATACACAAAAAACCTTAATTTGCTTCAATTAGTCGATTTAAGGCATCTTAAAATAATTTTTCTCAAAACGATTTATTTCTCGTTAGGGTTAATTTTTTTAAAGGAACTTTTTGGACAAAACTACTAAACTTATGGTAATGTATTGATAAAATACACAAAAAACCTTAATTTGCTACAATTATTCGATTTAAGGCATCTTAAAATAATTTTTCTCAAAACGATTTATTTCTCGTTAGGGTTAATTTTTTTAAAGGAACTTTTTGGACAAAACTACTAAACTTATTGTACTGTAATGGTATAATACGAAAAAAACCTTAATTTCCTCCAATTAGTCGATTTAAGCATCTTAAAATAATTTTTTTCAAAATGATTTATTTCTTGTTAGGGTTAATTTTTTTAAACGAACTTTTTGGACAAAACTAGTAAACTTATTGCGCTGTCTTGAGTTTATACAAAAAAATCACACATTTTATTCATTTAGTTGCTTTTATTACCGTAGAGACCTTCAACCCTCTTTCTCACTAAGGTATTTCGTCGGCTCGGCTATTGGCTCAATCTTTTCTCCAGGCACATAGCTCTCATCTCTCTGGACGTTAGTAAGACAAGGCTCCGCGATAAAATCTTCCATACTATCATTGCCGGCATCAATGACTAGTATCCGATCTTCCAGTCGTCATTTGACAGTGGACTGGGCATTCTTCCACATCATCATTGTTGTTATGCGCCAGGATCTTTTTCTAAGATAAAAGATGCCAAAACTTTTCTCGTTAAAAATCGTATGTACCGTCACAGACTCACTAGGCGTATGATCTTAGCGCCACAGTGTTTGCGGTATATCCTTCAGCGGTTGTGTCACAAATCAAAAAATGTAAATTTTCCTCGAAAATTATTCTAAGTCCACTCGTATAATGGAAATATATCGCTAACTTCTTTCACTAGCAATATTTTTTAACGGTTCCCACAGGAGAATTTTCCAGAATGGTCTCCTGAATATTTCTTATACAGGACTTTTTGGTAGTGGAACGTCCGGTTCCGAGTTATGGGACAAAAATGTTTTCTCGTTGAAATTTTTCTAAGTCCACTCGACTGTCTTTCACTAGCGTCGGAAAATGAAAATTCTTGCGTGGAGCTGTTAGGCACTAAAGTGGACTGGGCATTCTCCTACATCATCTTAGCGCCATAGCGTTTGCGGTATATCTTTCAGCGGTTTTGAGGTATCCAATTATCCCAAAACTATATTTTTGGCGACCCGAAGGCCTGCGAACAGACTAAAGAACGAAATTATTTGCGTTCCTTAGATAAAATATTGTTTTTATCGGAAGAATATCACTCCTGCCGTCTTAACATTTCCTCCAATTATAATTTTTTTCAAAATGATTTATTTCTCGCTAGGGTTAACTTTTTAAAAGGAACTTTTTGGACAAAACTACTAAACTTATGGTAATGTATTGGTATAATACACAAAAAACCTTAATTTGCTCCAATTAGTCGATTTAAGGCATCTTAAAATAATTTTTCTCAAAACGATTTATTTCTCGTTAGGGTTAATTTTTTTAAAGGAACTTTTTGGACAAAACTACTAAACTTATGGTAGTGTATTGGTATAATACACAAAAAACCTTAATTTGCTCCAATTAGTCGATTTAAGGCATCTTAAAATAATTTTTCCCAAAACGATTTATTTCTCGTTAGGGTTAATTTTTTTAAAGGAACTTTTTGGACAAAACTACTAAACTTATGGTAATGTATTGGTATAATACACAAAAAACCTTAATTTGCTCCAATTAGTCGATTTAAGGCATCTTAAAATAATTTTTCTCAAAGCGATTTATTTCTCGTTAGGGTTAATTTTTTTAAAGGAACTTTTTGGACAAAACTACTAAACTTATGGTAGTGTATTGGTATAATACACAAAAAACCTTAATTTGCTCCAATTAGTCGATTTAAGGCATCTTAAAATAATTTTTCTCAAAACGATTTATTTCTCGTTAGGGTTAATTTTTTTAAAGGAACTTTTTGGACAAAACTACTAAACTTATGGTAATGTATTGGTAAAATACACAAAAAACCTTAATTTGCTCCAATTAGTCGATTTAAGGCATCTTAAAATAATTTTTCTCAAAACGATTTATTTCTCGTTAGGGTTAATTTTTTTAAAGGAACTTTTTGGACAAAACTACTAAACTTATTGTACTGTAATGGTATAATACGAAAAAAACCTTAATTTCCTCCAATTAGTCGATTTAAGCATCTTAAAATAATTTTTTTCAAAATGATTTATTTCTCGTTAGGGTTAATTTTTTTAAACGAACTTTTTGGACAAAACTAGTAAACTTATTGCGCTGTCTTGAGTTTATACAAAAAAATCACACATTTTATTCATTTAGTTGCTTTTATTACCGTAGAGACCTTCAACCCTCTTTCTCACTAAGGTATTTCGTCGGCTCGGCTATTGGCTCAATCTTTTCTCCAGGCACATAGCTCTCATCTCTCTGACGTTAGTAAGACAAGGCTCCGCGATAAAATCTTCCATACTATCATTGCCGGCATCAATGACTAGTATCCGATCTTCCAGTCGTCATTTGACAGTGGACTGGGCATTCTTCCACATCATCATTGTTGTTATGCGCCAGGATCTTTTTCTAAGATAAAAGATGCCAAAACTTTTCTCGTTAAAAATCGTATGTACCGTCACAGACTCACTAGGCGTATGATCTTAGCGCCACAGTGTTTGCGGTATA
The DNA here is from genome assembly GCA_963969555.1 of Polydrusus pterygomalis. NCBI lineage: Eukaryota > Metazoa > Arthropoda > Insecta > Coleoptera > Curculionidae > Polydrusus > Polydrusus pterygomalis. The sequence goes on along the minus strand of OZ018381.1, from coordinate 1,566,398 downwards.
TCCTTCAGCGGTTGTGTCACAAATCAAAAAATGTAAATTTTCCTCGAAAATTATTCTAAGTCCACTCGTATAATGGAAATATATCGCTAACTTCTTTCACTAGCAATATTTTTTAACGGTTCCCACAGGAGAATTGTCCAGAATGGTCTCCTGAATATTTCTTATACAGGACTTTTTGGTAGTGGAACGTCCGGTTCCGAGTTATGGGACAAAAATGTTTTCTCGTTGAAATTTTTCTAAGTCCACTCGACTGTCTTTCACTAGCGTCGGAAAATGAAAATTCTTGCGTGGAGCTGTTAGGCACTAAAGTGGACTGGGCATTCTCCTACATCATCTTAGCGCCATAGCGTTTGCGGTATATCTTTCAGCGGTTTTGAGGTATCCAATTATCCCAAAACTATATTTTTGGCGGCCCGAAGGCCTGCGAACAGACTAAAGAACGAAATTATTTGCGTTCCTAAGATAAAATATTGTTTTTATCGGAAGAATATCACTCCTGCCGTCTTAACATTTCCTCCAATTATAATTTTTTTCAAAATGATTTATTTCTCGCTAGGGTTAACTTTTTAAAAGGAACTTTTTGGACAAAACTACTAAACTTATTGTAGTGTATTGGTATAATACACAAGAAACCTTAATTTGCTCCAATTAGTCGATTTAAGGCATCTTAAAATAATTTTTCTCAAAACGATTTATTTCTCGTTAGGGTTAATTTTTTTAAAGGAACTTTTTGGACAAAACTACTAAACTTATGGTAATGTATTGGTAAAATACACAAAAAACCTTAATTTGCTCCAATTAGTCGATTTAAGGCATCTTAAAATAATTTTTCTCAAAACGATTTATTTCTCGTTAGGGTTAATTTTTTTAAAGGAACTTTTTGGACAAAACTACTAAACTTATGGTAATGTATTGGTAAAATACACAAAAAACCTTAATTTGCTCCAATTAGTCGATTTAAGGCATCTTAAAATAATTTTTCTCAAAACGATTTATTTCTCGTTAGGGTTAATTTTTTTAAAGGAACTTTTTGGACAAAACTACTAAACTTATGGTAATGTATTGGTATAATACACAAAAAACCTTAATTTGCTTCAATTAGTCGATTTAAGGCATCTTAAAATAATTTTTCTCAAAACGATTTATTTCTCGTTAGGGTTAATTTTTTTAAAGGAACTTTTTGGACAAAACTACTAAACTTATGGTAATGTATTGATAAAATACACAAAAAACCTTAATTTGCTACAATTATTCGATTTAAGGCATCTTAAAATAATTTTTCTCAAAACGATTTATTTCTCGTTAGGGTTAATTTTTTTAAAGGAACTTTTTGGACAAAACTACTAAACTTATTGTACTGTAATGGTATAATACGAAAAAAACCTTAATTTCCTCCAATTAGTCGATTTAAGCATCTTAAAATAATTTTTTTCAAAATGATTTATTTCTCGTTGGGGTTAATTTTTTTAAACGAACTTTTTGGACAAAACTAGTAAACTTATTGCGCTGTCTTGAGTTTATACAAAAAAATCACACATTTTATTCATTTAGTTGCTTTTATTACCGTAGAGACCTTCAACCCTCTTTCTCACTAAGGTATTTCGTCGGCTCGGCTATTGGCTCAATCTTTTCTCCAGGCACATAGCTCTCATCTCTCTGGACGTTAGTAAGACAAGGCTCCGCGATAAAATCTTCCATACTATCATTGCCGGCATCAATGACTAGTATCCGATCTTCCAGTCGTCATTTGACAGTGGACTGGGCATTCTTCCACATCATCATTGTTGTTATGCGCCAGGATCTTTTTCTAAGATAAAAGATGCCAAAACTTTTCTCGTTAAAAATCGTATGTACCGTCACAGACTCACTAGGCGTATGATCTTAGCGCCACAGTGTTTGCGGTATATCCTTCAGCGGTTGTGTCACAAATCAAAAAATGTAAATTTTCCTCGAAAATTATTCTAAGTCCACTCGTATAATGGAAATATATCGCTAACTTCTTTCACTAGCAATATTTTTTAACGGTTCCCACAGGAGAATTTTCCAGAATGGTCTCCTGAATATTTCTTATACAGGACTTTTTGGTAGTGGAACGTCCGGTTCCGAGTTATGGGACAAAAATGTTTTCTCGTTGAAATTTTTCTAAGTCCACTCGACTGTCTTTCACTAGCGTCGGAAAATGAAAATTCTTGCGTGGAGCTGTTAGGCACTAAAGTGGACTGGGCATTCTCCTACATCATCTTAGCGCCATAGCGTTTGCGGTATATCTTTCAGCGGTTTTGAGGTATCCAATTATCCCAAAACTATATTTTTGGCGACCCGAAGGCCTGCGAACAGACTAAAGAACGAAATTATTTGCGTTCCTTAGATAAAATATTGTTTTTATCGGAAGAATATCACTCCTGCCGTCTTAACATTTCCTCCAATTATAATTTTTTTCAAAATGATTTATTTCTCGCTAGGGTTAACTTTTTAAAAGGAACTTTTTGGACAAAACTACTAAACTTATGGTAATGTATTGGTATAATACACAAAAAACCTTAATTTGCTCCAATTAGTCGATTTAAGGCATCTTAAAATAATTTTTCTCAAAACGATTTATTTCTCGTTAGGGTTAATTTTTTTAAAGGAACTTTTTGGACAAAACTACTAAACTTATGGTAGTGTATTGGTATAATACACAAAAAACCTTAATTTGCTCCAATTAGTCGATTTAAGGCATCTTAAAATAATTTTTCCCAAAACGATTTATTTCTCGTTAGGGTTAATTTTTTTAAAGGAACTTTTTGGACAAAACTACTAAACTTATGGTAATGTATTGGTATAATACACAAAAAACCTTAATTTGCTCCAATTAGTCGATTTAAGGCATCTTAAAATAATTTTTCTCAAAGCGATTTATTTCTCGTTAGGGTTAATTTTTTTAAAGGAACTTTTTGGACAAAACTACTAAACTTATGGTAGTGTATTGGTATAATACACAAAAAACCTTAATTTGCTCCAATTAGTCGATTTAAGGCATCTTAAAATAATTTTTCTCAAAACGATTTATTTCTCGTTAGGGTTAATTTTTTTAAAGGAACTTTTTGGACAAAACTACTAAACTTATGGTAATGTATTGGTAAAATACACAAAAAACCTTAATTTGCTCCAATTAGTCGATTTAAGGCATCTTAAAATAATTTTTCTCAAAACGATTTATTTCTCGTTAGGGTTAATTTTTTTAAAGGAACTTTTTGGACAAAACTACTAAACTTATTGTACTGTAATGGTATAATACGAAAAAAACCTTAATTTCCTCCAATTAGTCGATTTAAGCATCTTAAAATAATTTTTTTCAAAATGATTTATTTCTCGTTAGGGTTAATTTTTTTAAACGAACTTTTTGGACAAAACTAGTAAACTTATTGCGCTGTCTTGAGTTTATACAAAAAAATCACACATTTTATTCATTTAGTTGCTTTTATTACCGTAGAGACCTTCAACCCTCTTTCTCACTAAGGTATTTCGTCGGCTCGGCTATTGGCTCAATCTTTTCTCCAGGCACATAGCTCTCATCTCTCTGACGTTAGTAAGACAAGGCTCCGCGATAAAATCTTCCATACTATCATTGCCGGCATCAATGACTAGTATCCGATCTTCCAGTCGTCATTTGACAGTGGACTGGGCATTCTTCCACATCATCATTGTTGTTATGCGCCAGGATCTTTTTCTAAGATAAAAGATGCCAAAACTTTTCTTGTTAAAAATCGTATGTACCGTCACAGACTCACTAGGCGTATGATCTTAGCGCCACAGTGTTTGCGGTATATCCTTCAGCGGTTGTGTCACAAATCAAAAAATGTAAATTTTCCTCGAAAATTATTCTAAGTCCACTCGTATAATGGAAATATATCGCTAACTTCTTTCACTAGCAATATTTTTTAACGGTTCCCACAGGAGAATTGTCCAGAATGGTCTCCTGAATATTTCTTATACAGGACTTTTTGGTAGTGGAACGTCCGGTTCCGAGTTATGGGACAAAAATGTTTTCTCGTTGAAATTTTTCTAAGTCCACTCGACTGTCTTTCACTAGCGTCGGAAAATGAAAATTCTTGCGTGGAGCTGTTAGGCACTAAAGTGGACTGGGCATTCTCCTACATCATCTTAGCGCCATAGCGTTTGCGGTATATCTTTCAGCGGTTTTGAGGTATCCAATTATCCCAAAACTATATTTTTGGCGGCCCGAAGGCCTGCGAACAGACTAAAGAACGAAATTATTTGCGTTCCTAAGATAAAATATTGTTTTTATCGGAAGAATATCACTCCTGCCGTCTTAACATTTCCTCCAATTATAATTTTTTTCAAAATGATTTATTTCTCGCTAGGGTTAACTTTTTAAAAGGAACTTTTTGGACAAAACTACTAAACTTATTGTAGTGTATTGGTATAATACACAAAAAACCTTAATTTGCTCCAATTAGTCGATTTAAGGCATCTTAAAATAATTTTTCTCAAAACGATTTATTTCTCGTTAGGGTTAATTTTTTTAAAGGAACTTTTTGGACAAAACTACTAAACTTATGGTAATGTATTGGTAAAATACACAAAAAACCTTAATTTGCTCCAATTAGTCGATTTAAGGCATCTTAAAATAATTTTTCTCAAAACGATTTATTTCTCGTTAGGGTTAATTTTTTTAAAGGAACTTTTTGGACAAAACTACTAAACTTATGGTAATGTATTGGTAAAATACACAAAAAACCTTAATTTGCTCCAATTAGTCGATTTAAGGCATCTTAAAATAATTTTTCTCAAAACGATTTATTTCTCGTTAGGGTTAATTTTTTTAAAGGAACTTTTTGGACAAAACTACTAAACTTATGGTAATGTATTGGTATAATACACAAAAAACCTTAATTTGCTTCAATTAGTCGATTTAAGGCATCTTAAAATAATTTTTCTCAAAACGATTTATTTCTCGTTAGGGTTAATTTTTTTAAAGGAACTTTTTGGACAAAACTACTAAACTTATGGTAATGTATTGATAAAATACACAAAAAACCTTAATTTGCTACAATTATTCGATTTAAGGCATCTTAAAATAATTTTTCTCAAAACGATTTATTTCTCGTTAGGGTTAATTTTTTTAAAGGAACTTTTTGGACAAAACTACTAAACTTATTGTACTGTAATGGTATAATACGAAAAAAACCTTAATTTCCTCCAATTAGTCGATTTAAGCATCTTAAAATAATTTTTTTCAAAATGATTTATTTCTCGTTAGGGTTAATTTTTTTAAACGAACTTTTTGGACAAAACTAGTAAACTTATTGCGCTGTCTTGAGTTTATACAAAAAAATCACACATTTTATTCATTTAGTTGCTTTTATTACCGTAGAGACCTTCAACCCTCTTTCTCACTAAGGTATTTCGTCGGCTCGGCTATTGGCTCAATCTTTTCTCCAGGCACATAGCTCTCATCTCTCTGGACGTTAGTAAGACAAGGCTCCGCGATAAAATCTTCCATACTATCATTGCCGGCATCAATGACTAGTATCCGATCTTCCAGTCGTCATTTGACAGTGGACTGGGCATTCTTCCACATCATCATTGTTGTTATGCGCCAGGATCTTTTTCTAAGATAAAAGATGCCAAAACTTTTCTCGTTAAAAATCGTATGTACCGTCACAGACTCACTAGGCGTATGATCTTAGCGCCACAGTGTTTGCGGTATATCCTTCAGCGGTTGTGTCACAAATCAAAAAATGTAAATTTTCCTCGAAAATTATTCTAAGTCCACTCGTATAATGGAAATATATCGCTAACTTCTTTCACTAGCAATATTTTTTAACGGTTCCCACAGGAGAATTGTCCAGAATGGTCTCCTGAATATTTCTTATACAGGACTTTTTGGTAGTGGAACGTCCGGTTCCGAGTTATGGGACAAAAATGTTTTCTCGTTGAAATTTTTCTAAGTCCACTCGACTGTCTTTCACTAGCGTCGGAAAATGAAAATTCTTGCGTGGAGCTGTTAGGCACTAAAGTGGACTGGGCATTCTCCTACATCATCTTAGCGCCATAGCGTTTGCGGTATATCTTTCAGCGGTTTTGAGGTATCCAATTATCCCAAAACTATATTTTTGGCGACCCGAAGGCCTGCGAACAGACTAAAGAACGAAATTATTTGCGTTCCTTAGATAAAATATTGTTTTTATCGGAAGAATATCACTCCTGCCGTCTTAACATTTCCTCCAATTATAATTTTTTTCAAAATGATTTATTTCTCGCTAGGGTTAACTTTTTAAAAGGAACTTTTTGGACAAAACTACTAAACTTATGGTAATGTATTGGTATAATACACAAAAAACCTTAATTTGCTCCAATTAGTCGATTTAAGGCATCTTAAAATAATTTTTCTCAAAACGATTTATTTCTCGTTAGGGTTAATTTTTTTAAAGGAACTTTTTGGACAAAACTACTAAACTTATGGTAGTGTATTGGTATAATACACAAAAAACCTTAATTTGCTCCAATTAGTCGATTTAAGGCATCTTAAAATAATTTTTCCCAAAACGATTTATTTCTCGTTAGGGTTAATTTTTTTAAAGGAACTTTTTGGACAAAACTACTAAACTTATGGTAATGTATTGGTATAATACACAAAAAACCTTAATTTGCTCCAATTAGTCGATTTAAGGCATCTTAAAATAATTTTTCTCAAAACGATTTATTTCTCGTTAGGGTTAATTTTTTTAAAGGAACTTTTTGGACAAAACTACTAAACTTATGGTAGTGTATTGGTATAATACACAAAAAACCTTAATTTGCTCCAATTAGTCGATTTAAGGCATCTTAAAATAATTTTTCTCAAAACGATTTATTTCTCGTTAGGGTTAATTTTTTTAAAGGAACTTTTTTGACAAAACTACTAAACTTATGGTAGTGTATTGGTATAATACACAAAAAACCTTAATTTGCTCCAATTAGTCGATTTAAGCATCTTAAAATAATTTTTTTCAAAATGATTTATTTCTCGTTAGGGTTAATTTTTTTAAACGAACTTTTTGGACAAAACTAGTAAACTTATTGCGCTGTCTTGAGTTTATACAAAAAAATCACACATTTTATTCATTTAGTTGCTTTTATTACCGTAGAGACCTTCAATCCTCTTTCTCACTAAGGTATTTCGTCGGCTCGGCTATTGGCTCAATCTTTTCTCCAGGCACATAGCTCTCATCTCTCTGGACGTTAGTAAGACAAGGCTCCGCGATAAAATCTTCCATACTATCATTGCCGGCATCAATGACTAGTATCCGATCTTCCAGTCGTCATTTGATCGTCATTTGACAGTGGACTGGGCATTCTTCCACATCATCATTGTTGTTATGCGCCAGGATCTTTTTCTAAGATAAAAGATGCCAAAACTTTTCTCGTTAAAAATCGTATGTACCGTCACAGACTCACTAGGCGTATGATCTTAGCGCCACAGTGTTTGCGGTATATCCTTCAGCGGTTGTGTCACAAATCAAAAAATGTAAATTTTCCTCGAAAATTATTCTAAGTCCACTCGTATAATGGAAATATATCGCTAACTTCTTTCACTAGCAATATTTTTTAACGGTTCCCACAGGAGAATTGTCCAGAATGGTCTCCTGAATATTTCTTATACAGGACTTTTTGGTAGTGGAACGTCCGGTTCCGAGTTATGGGACAAAAATGTTTTCTCGTTGAAATTTTTCTAAGTCCACTCGACTGTCTTTCACTAGCGTCGGAAAATGAAAATTCTTGCGTGGAGCTGTTAGGCACTAAAGTGGACTGGGAATTCTCCTACATCATCTTAGCGCCATAGCGTTTGCGGTATATCTTTCAGCGGTTTTGAGGTATCCAATTATCCCAAAACTATATTTTTGGCGACCCGAAGGCCTGCGAACAGACTAAAGAACGAAATTATTTGCGTTCCTTAGATAAAATATTGTTTTTATCGGAAGAATATCACTCCTGCCGTCTTAACATTTCCTCCAATTATAATTTTTTTCAAAATGATTTATTTCTCGCTAGGGTTAACTTTTTAAAAGGAACTTTTTGGACAAAACTACTAAACTTATGGTAGTGTATTGGTATAATACACAAAAAACCTTAATTTGCTCCAATTAGTCGATTTAAGGCATCTTAAAATAATTTTTCTCAAAACGATTTATTTCTCGTTAGGGTTAATTTTTTTAAAGGAACTTTTTGGACAAAACTACTAAACTTATGGTAATGTATTGGTAAAATACACAAAAAACCTTAATTTGCTCCAATTAGTCGATTTAAGGCATCTTAAAATAATTTTTCTCAAAACGATTTATTTCTCGTTAGGGTTAATTTTTTTAAAGGAACTTTTTGAACAAAACTACTAAACTTATGGTAATGTATTGGTAAAATACACAAAAAACCTTAATTTGCTCCAATTAGTCGATTTAAGGCATCTTAAAATAATTTTTCTCAAAACGATTTATTTCTCGTTAGGGTTAATTTTTTTAAAGGAACTTTTTGGACAAAACTACTAAACTTATGGTAATGTATTGGTATAATACACAAAAAACCTTAATTTGCTCCAATTAGTCGATTTAAGGCATCTTAAAATAATTTTTCTCAAAACGATTTATTTCTCGTTGTGGTTAATTTTTTTAAAGGAACTTTTTGGACAAAACTACTAAACTTATTGTACTGTAATGGTGTAATATGAAAAAAACCTTAATTTCCTCCAATTAGTCGATTTAAGCATCTTAAAATAATTTTTTTCAAAATGATTTATTTCTCGTTAGGGTTAATTTTTTTAAACGAACTTTTTGGACAAAACTAGTAAACTTATTGCGCTGTCTTGAGTTTATACAAAAAAATCACACATTTTATTCATTTAGTTGCTTTTATTACCGTAGAGACCTTCAACCCTCTTTCTCACTAAGGTATTTCGTCGGCTCGGCTATTGGCTCAATCTTTTCTCCAGGCACATAGCTCTCATCTTTCTGGACGTTAGTAAGACAAGGCTCCGCAATAAAATCTTCCATACTATCATTGCCGGCATCAATGACTAGTATCCGATCTTCCAGTCGTCATTTGACAGTGGACTGGGCATTCTTCCACATCATCATTGTTGTTATGCGCCAGGATCTTTTTCTAAGATAAAAGATGCCAAAACTTTTCTCGTTAAAAATCGTATGTACCGTCACAGACTCACTAGGCGTATGATCTTAGCGCCACAGTGTTTGCGGTATATCCTTCAGCGGTTGTGTCACAAATCAAAAAATGTAAATTTTCCTCGAAAATTATTCTAAGTTCACTCGTATAATGGAAATATATCGCTAACTTCTTTCACTAGCAATATTTTTTAACGGTTCCCACAGGAGAATTGTCTAGAATGGTCTCCTGAATATTTCTTATACAGGACTTTTTGGTAGTGGAACGTCCGGTTCCGAGTTATGGGACAAAAATGTTTTCTCGTTGAAATTTTTCCAAGTCCACTCGACTGTCTTTCACTAGCGTCGGAAAATGAAAATTCTTGCGTGGAGCGGTTAGGCACTAAAGTGGACTGGGCATTCTCCTACATCATCTTAGCGCCATAGCGTTTGCGGTATATCTTTCAGCGGTTTTCAGGTATCCAATTATCCCAAAACTATATTTTTGGCGGCCCGAAGGCCTGCGAACAGACTAAAGAACGAAATTATTTGCGTTCCTAAGATAAAATATTGTTTTTATCGGAAGAATATCACTCCTGCCGTCTTAACGTTTCCTCCAATTATAATTTTTTTCAAAATGATTTATTTCTCGCTAGGGTTAACTTTTTAAAAGGAACTTTTTGGACAAAACTACTAAACTTATTGTAGTGTATTGGTATAATACACAAAAAACCTTAATTTGCTCCAATTAGTCGATTTAAGGCATCTTAAAATAATTTTTCCCAAAACGATTTATTTCTCGTTAGGGTTAATTTTTTTAAAGGAACTTTTTGGACAAAACTACTAAACTTATGGTAATGTATTGGTATAATACACAAAAAACCTTAATTTGCTCCAATTAGTCGATTTAAGGCATCTTAAAATAATTTTTCTCAAAACGATTTATTTCTCGTTAGGGTTAATTTTTTTAAAGGAACTTTTTGGACAAAACTACTAAACTTATGGTAATGTATTGGTAAAATACACAAAAAACCTTAATTTGCTCCAATTAGTCGATTTAAGGCATCTTAAAATAATTTTTCTCAAAGCGATTTATTTCTCGTTAGGGTTAATTTTTTTAAAGGAACTTTTTGGACAAAACTACTAAACTTATGGTAATGTATTGGTAAAATACACAAAAAACCTTAATTTGCTCCAATTAGTCGATTTAAGGCATCTTAAAATAATTTTTCTCAAAACGATTTATTTCTCGTTAGGGTTAATTTTTTTAAAGGAACTTTTTCGACAAAACTACTAAACTTATGGTAATGTATTGGTATAATACACAAAAAACCTTAATTTGCTCCAATTAGTCGATTTAAGCATCTTAAAATAATTTTTTTCTAAATGATTTATTTCTCGTTTGGGTTAATTTTTTTAAACGAACTTTTTGGACAAAACTAGTAAACCTATTGGGCTGTCTTGAGGTTATACAAAAGAATAACAAATTTCATTCATTTAGTTGCTTTAAAGGGACATAAAATAACTTTTTCTTAATTATTTATTTACCAGCTAGGCTTATGTTTTTTAAATGAACTTTTAGGACAAAACTACTAAACTTATTGTACTGTAATTGTATAATACGAAAAAAACCTTAATTTCCTCCAATTAGTCGATTTAAGCATCTTAAAATAATTTTTTTCAAAATGATTTATTTTTCGTTAGGGTTAATTTTTTTAAACGAACTTTTTGGACAAAACTAGTAAACTTATTGCGCTGTCTTGAGTTTATACAAAAAAATCACACATTTTATTCATTTAGTTGCTTTTATTACCGTAGAGACCTTCAACCCTCTTTCTCACTAAGGTATTTCGTCGGCTCGGCTATTGGCTCAATCTTTTCTCCAGGCACATAGCTCTCATCTCTCTGGACGTTAGTAAGACAAGGCTCCGCGATAAAATCTTCCATACTATCATTGCCGGCATCAATGACTATTATCCGATCTTCCAGTCGTCATTTGACAGTGGACTGGGCATTCTTCCACATCATCATTGTTGTTATGCGCCAGGATCTTTTTCTAAGATAAAAGATGCCAAAACTTTTCTCGTTAAAAATCGTATGTACCGTCACAGACTCACTAGGCGTATGATCTTAGCGCCACAGTATTTGCGGTATATCCTTCAGCGGTTGTGTCACAAATCAAAAAATGTAAATTTTCCTCGAAAATTATTCCAAGTCCACTCGTATAATGGAAATATATCGCTAACTTCTTTCACTAGCAATATTTTTTAACGGTTCCCATAGGAGAATTGTCCAGAATGGTCTCCTGAATATTTCTTATACAGGACTTTTTGGTAGTGGAACGTCCGGTTCCGAGTTATGGGACAAAAATGTTTTCTCGTTGAAATTTTTCTAAGTCCACTCGACTGTCTTTCACTAGCGTCGGAAAATGAAAATTCTTGCGTGGAGCTGTTAGGCACTAAAGTGGACTGGGCATTCTCCTACATCATCTTAGCGCCATAGCGTTTGCGGTATATCTTTCAGCGGTTTTGAGGTATCCAATTATCCCAAAACTATATTTTTGGCGACCCGAAGGCCTGCGAACAGACTAAAGAACGAAATTATTTGCGTTCCTTAGATAAAATATTGTTTTTATTGGAAGAATATCACTCCTGCCGTCTTAACATTTCCTCCAATTATAATTTTTTTCAAAATGATTTATTTCTCGCTAGGGTTAACTTTTTAAAAGGAACTTTTTGGACAAAACTACTAAACTTATGGTAATGTATTGGTATAATACACAAAAAACCTTAATTTGCTCCAATTAGTCGATTTAAGGCATCTTAAAATAATTTTTCTCAAAACGATTTATTTCTCGTTAGGGTTAATTTTTTTAAAGGAACTTTTTGGACAAAACTACTAAACTTATGGTAGTGTATTGGTATAATACACAAAAAACCTTAATTTGCTCCAATTAGTCGATTTAAGGCATCTTAAAATAATTTTTCCCAAAACGATTTATTTCTCGTTAGGGTTAATTTTTTTAAAGGAACTTTTTGGACAAAACTACTAAACTTATGGTAATGTATTGGTATAATACACAAAAAACCTTAATTTGCTCCAATTAGTCGATTTAAGGCATCTTAAAATAATTTTTCTCAAAACTATTTATTTCTCGTTAGGGTTAATTTTTTTAAAGGAACTTTTTGGACAAAACTACTAAACTTATGGTAATGTATTGATAAAATACACAAAAAACCTTAATTTGCTCCAATTAGTCGATTTAAGGCATCTTAAAATAATTTTTCTCAAAACGATTTATTTCTCGTTAGGGTTAATTTTTTTAAAGGAACTTTTTGGACAAAACTACTAAACTTATGGTAATGTATTGGTAAAATACACAAAAAACCTTAATTTGCTCCAATTAGTCGATTTAAGGCATCTTAAAATAATTTTTCTCAAAACGATTTATTTCTCGTTAGGGTTAATTTTTTTAAAGGAACTTTTTGGACAAAACTACTAAACTTATGGTAATGTATTGGTAAAATACACAAAAAACCTTAATTTGCTCCAATTAGTCGATTTAAGGCATCTTAAAATAATTTTTCTCAAAACGATTTATTTCTCGTTAGGGTTAATTTTTTTAAAGGAACTTTTTGGACAAAACTACTAAACTTATGGTAATGTATTGGTATAATACACAAAAAACCTTAATTTGCTTCAATTAGTCGATTTAAGGCATCTTAAAATAATTTTTCTCAAAACGATTTATTTCTCGTTAGGGTTAATTTTTTTAAAGGAACTTTTTGGACAAAACTACTAAACTTATGGTAATGTATTGATAAAATACACAAAAAACCTTAATTTGCTACAATTATTCGATTTAAGGCATCTTAAAATAATTTTTCTCAAAACGATTTATTTCTCATTAGGGTTAATTTTTTTAAAGGAACTTTTTGGACAAAACTACTAAACTTATTGTACTGTAATGGTATAATACGAAAAAAACCTTAATTTCCTCCAATTAGTCGATTTAAGCATCTTAAAATAATTTTTTTCAAAATGATTTATTTCTCGTTAGGGTTAATTTTTTTAAACGAACTTTTTGGACAAAACTAGTAAACTTATTGCGCTGTCTTGAGTTTATACAAAAAAATCACACATTTTATTCATTTAGTTGCTTTTATTACCGTAGAGACCTTCAACCCTCTTTCTCACTAAGGTATTTCGTCGGCTCGGCTATTGGCTCAATCTTTTCTCCAGGCACATAGCTCTCATCTCTCTGGACGTTAGTAAGACAAGGCTCCGCGATAAAATCTTCCATACTATCATTGCCGGCATCAATGACTAGTATCCGATCTTCCAGTCGTCATTTGACAGTGGACTGGGCATTCTTCCACATCATCATTGTTGTTATGCGCCAGGATCTTTTTCTAAGATAAAAGATGCCAAAACTTTTCTCGTTAAAAATCGTATGTACCGTCACAGACTCACTAGGCGTATGATCTTAGCGCCACAGTGTTTGCGGTATATCCTTCAGCGGTTGTGTCACAAATCAAAAAATGTAAATTTTCCTCGAAAATTATTCTAAGTCCACTCGTATAATGGAAATATATCGCTAACTTCTTTCACTAGCAATATTTTTTAACGGTTCCCACAGGAGAATTGTCTAGAATGGTCTCCTGAATATTTCTTATACAGGACTTTTTGGTAGTGGAACGTCCGGTTCCGAGTTATGGGACAAAAATGTTTTCTCGTTGAAATTTTTCCAAGTCCACTCGACTGTCTTTCACTAGCGTCGGAAAATGAAAATTCTTGCGTGGAGCGGTTAGGCACTAAAGTGGACTGGGCATTCTCCTACATCATCTTAGCGCCATAGCGTTTGCGGTATATCTTTCAGCGGTTTTCAGGTATCCAATTATCCCAAAACTATATTTTTGGCGGCCCGAAGGCCTGCGAACAGACTAAAGAACGAAATTATTTGCGTTCCTAAGATAAAATATTGTTTTTATCGGAAGAATATCACTCCTGCCGTCTTAACGTTTCCTCCAATTATAATTTTTTTCAAAATGATTTATTTCTCGCTAGGGTTAACTTTTTAAAAGGAACTTTTTGGACAAAACTACTAAACTTATTGTAGTGTATTGGTATAATACACAAAAAACCTTAATTTGCTCCAATTAGTCGATTTAAGGCATCTTAAAATAATTTTTCCCAAAACGATTTATTTCTCGTTAGGGTTAATTTTTTTAAAGGAACTTTTTGGACAAAACTACTAAACTTATGGTAATGTATTGGTATAATACACAAAAAACCTTAATTTGCTCCAATTAGTCGATTTAAGGCATCTTAAAATAATTTTTCTCAAAACGATTTATTTCTCGTTAGGGTTAATTTTTTTAAAGGAACTTTTTGGACAAAACTACTAAACTTATGGTAATGTATTGGTAAAATACACAAAAAACCTTAATTTGCTCCAATTAGTCGATTTAAGGCATCTTAAAATAATTTTTCTCAAAGCGATTTATTTCTCGTTAGGGTTAATTTTTTTAAAGGAACTTTTTGGACAAAACTACTAAACTTATGGTAATGTATTGGTAAAATACACAAAAAACCTTAATTTGCTCCAATTAGTCGATTTAAGGCATCTTAAAATAATTTTTCTCAAAACGATTTATTTCTCGTTAGGGTTAATTTTTTTAAAGGAACTTTTTCGACAAAACTACTAAACTTATGGTAATGTATTGGTATAATACACAAAAAACCTTAATTTGCTCCAATTAGTCGATTTAAGCATCTTAAAATAATTTTTTTCTAAATGATTTATTTCTCGTTTGGGTTAATTTTTTTAAACGAACTTTTTGGACAAAACTAGTAAACCTATTGGGCTGTCTTGAGGTTATACAAAAGAATAACAAATTTCATTCATTTAGTTGCTTTAAAGGGACATAAAATAACTTTTTCTTAATTATTTATTTACCAGCTAGGCTTATGTTTTTTAAATGAACTTTTAGGACAAAACTACTAAACTTATTGTACTGTAATTGTATAATACGAAAAAAACCTTAATTTCCTCCAATTAGTCGATTTAAGCATCTTAAAATAATTTTTTTCAAAATGATTTATTTTTCGTTAGGGTTAATTTTTTTAAACGAACTTTTTGGACAAAACTAGTAAACTTATTGCGCTGTCTTGAGTTTATACAAAAAAATCACACATTTTATTCATTTAGTTGCTTTTATTACCGTAGAGACCTTCAACCCTCTTTCTCACTAAGGTATTTCGTCGGCTCGGCTATTGGCTCAATCTTTTCTCCAGGCACATAGCTCTCATCTCTCTGGACGTTAGTAAGACAAGGCTCCGCGATAAAATCTTCCATACTATCATTGCCGGCATCAATGACTATTATCCGATCTTCCAGTCGTCATTTGACAGTGGACTGGGCATTCTTCCACATCATCATTGTTGTTATGCGCCAGGATCTTTTTCTAAGATAAAAGATGCCAAAACTTTTCTCGTTAAAAATCGTATGTACCGTCACAGACTCACTAGGCGTATGATCTTAGCGCCACAGTATTTGCGGTATATCCTTCAGCGGTTGTGTCACAAATCAAAAAATGTAAATTTTCCTCGAAAATTATTCCAAGTCCACTCGTATAATGGAAATATATCGCTAACTTCTTTCACTAGCAATATTTTTTAACGGTTCCCATAGGAGAATTGTCCAGAATGGTCTCCTGAATATTTCTTATACAGGACTTTTTGGTAGTGGAACGTCCGGTTCCGAGTTATGGGACAAAAATGTTTTCTCGTTGAAATTTTTCTAAGTCCACTCGACTGTCTTTCACTAGCGTCGGAAAATGAAAATTCTTGCGTGGAGCTGTTAGGCACTAAAGTGGACTGGGCATTCTCCTACATCATCTTAGCGCCATAGCGTTTGCGGTATATCTTTCAGCGGTTTTGAGGTATCCAATTATCCCAAAACTATATTTTTGGCGACCCGAAGGCCTGCGAACAGACTAAAGAACGAAATTATTTGCGTTCCTTAGATAAAATATTGTTTTTATTGGAAGAATATCACTCCTGCCGTCTTAACATTTCCTCCAATTATAATTTTTTTCAAAATGATTTATTTCTCGCTAGGGTTAACTTTTTAAAAGGAACTTTTTGGACAAAACTACTAAACTTATGGTAATGTATTGGTATAATACACAAAAAACCTTAATTTGCTCCAATTAGTCGATTTAAGGCATCTTAAAATAATTTTTCTCAAAACGATTTATTTCTCGTTAGGGTTAATTTTTTTAAAGGAACTTTTTGGACAAAACTACTAAACTTATGGTAGTGTATTGGTATAATACACAAAAAACCTTAATTTGCTCCAATTAGTCGATTTAAGGCATCTTAAAATAATTTTTCCCAAAACGATTTATTTCTCGTTAGGGTTAATTTTTTTAAAGGAACTTTTTGGACAAAACTACTAAACTTATGGTAATGTATTGGTATAATACACAAAAAACCTTAATTTGCTCCAATTAGTCGATTTAAGGCATCTTAAAATAATTTTTCTCAAAACTATTTATTTCTCGTTAGGGTTAATTTTTTTAAAGGAACTTTTTGGACAAAACTACTAAACTTATGGTAATGTATTGATAAAATACACAAAAAACCTTAATTTGCTCCAATTAGTCGATTTAAGGCATCTTAAAATAATTTTTCTCAAAACGATTTATTTCTCGTTAGGGTTAATTTTTTTAAAGGAACTTTTTGGACAAAACTACTAAACTTATGGTAATGTATTGGTAAAATACACAAAAAACCTTAATTTGCTCCAATTAGTCGATTTAAGGCATCTTAAAATAATTTTTCTCAAAACGATTTATTTCTCGTTAGGGTTAATTTTTTTAAAGGAACTTTTTGGACAAAACTACTAAACTTATGGTAATGTATTGGTAAAATACACAAAAAACCTTAATTTGCTCCAATTAGTCGATTTAAGGCATCTTAAAATAATTTTTCTCAAAACGATTTATTTCTCGTTAGGGTTAATTTTTTTAAAGGAACTTTTTGGACAAAACTACTAAACTTATGGTAATGTATTGGTATAATACACAAAAAACCTTAATTTGCTTCAATTAGTCGATTTAAGGCATCTTAAAATAATTTTTCTCAAAACGATTTATTTCTCGTTAGGGTTAATTTTTTTAAAGGAACTTTTTGGACAAAACTACTAAACTTATGGTAATGTATTGATAAAATACACAAAAAACCTTAATTTGCTACAATTATTCGATTTAAGGCATCTTAAAATAATTTTTCTCAAAACGATTTATTTCTCATTAGGGTTAATTTTTTTAAAGGAACTTTTTGGACAAAACTACTAAACTTATTGTACTGTAATGGTATAATACGAAAAAAACCTTAATTTCCTCCAATTAGTCGATTTAAGCATCTTAAAATAATTTTTTTCAAAATGATTTATTTCTCGTTAGGGTTAATTTTTTTAAACGAACTTTTTGGACAAAACTAGTAAACTTATTGCGCTGTCTTGAGTTTATACAAAAAAATCACACATTTTATTCATTTAGTTGCTTTTATTACCGTAGAGACCTTCAACCCTCTTTCTCACTAAGGTATTTCGTCGGCTCGGCTATTGGCTCAATCTTTTCTCCAGGCACATAGCTCTCATCTCTCTGGACGTTAGTAAGACAAGGCTCCGCGATAAAATCTTCCATACTATCATTGCCGGCATCAATGACTAGTATCCGATCTTCCAGTCGTCATTTGACAGTGGACTGGGCATTCTTCCACATCATCATTGTTGTTATGCGCCAGGATCTTTTTCTAAGATAAAAGATGCCAAAACTTTTCTCGTTAAAAATCGTATGTACCGTCACAGACTCACTAGGCGTATGATCTTAGCGCCACAGTGTTTGCGGTATATCCTTCAGCGGTTGTGTCACAAATCAAAAAATGTAAATTTTCCTCGAAAATTATTCTAAGTCCACTCGTATAATGGAAATATATCGCTAACTTCTTTCACTAGCAATATTTTTTAACGGTTCCCACAGGAGAATTGTCCAGAATGGTCTCCTGAATATTTCTTATACAGGACTTTTTGGTAGTGGAACGTCCGGTTCCGAGTTATGGGACAAAAATGTTTTCTCGTTGAAATTTTTCTAAGTCCACTCGACTGTCTTTCACTAGTGTCGGAAAATGAAAATTCTTGCGTGGAGCGGTTAGGCACTAAAGTGGACTGGGCATTCTCCTACATCATCTTAGCGCCATAGCGTTTGCGGTATATCTTTCAGCGGTTTTGAGGTATCCAATTATCCCAAAACTATATTTTTGGCGGCCCGAAGGCCTGCGAACAGACTAAAGAACGAAATTATTTGCGTTCCTAAGATAAAATATTGTTTTTATCGGAAGAATATCACTCCTGCCGTCTTAACATTTCCTCCAATTATAATTTTTTTCAAAATGATTTATTTCTCGCTAGGGTTAACTTTTTAAAAGGAACTTTTTGGACAAAACTACTAAACTTATGGTAATGTATTGGTATAATACACAAAAAACCTTAATTTGCTCCAATTAGTCGATTTAAGGCATCTTAAAATAATTTTTCTCAAAACGATTTATTTCTCGTTAGGGTTAATTTTTTTAAAGGAACTTTTTGGACAAAACTACTAAACTTATGGTAGTGTATTGGTATAATACACAAAAAACCTTAATTTGCTCCAATTAGTCGATTTAAGGCATCTTAAAATAATTTTTCCCAAAACGATTTATTTCTCGTTAGGGTTAATTTTTTTAAAGGAACTTTTTGGACAAAACTACTAAACTTATGGTAATGTATTGGTATAATACACAAAAAACCTTAATTTGCTCCAATTAGTCGATTTAAGGCATCTTAAAATAATTTTTCTCAAAACGATTTATTTCTCGTTAGGGTTAATTTTTTTAAAGGAACTTTTTGGACAAAACTACTAAACTTATGGTAGTGTATTGGTATAATACACAAAAAACCTTAATTTGCTCCAATTAGTCGATTTAAGGCATCTTAAAATAATTTTTCTCAAAACGATTTATTTCTCGTTAGGGTTAATTTTTTTAAAGGAACTTTTTTGACAAAACTACTAAACTTATGGTAGTGTATTGGTATAATACACAAAAAACCTTAATTTGCTCCAATTAGTCGATTTAAGCATCTTAAAATAATTTTTTTCAAAATGATTTATTTCTCGTTAGGGTTAATTTTTTTAAACGAACTTTTTGGACAAAACTAGTAAACTTATTGCGCTGTCTTGAGTTTATACAAAAAAATCACACATTTTATTCATTTAGTTGCTTTTATTACCGTAGAGACCTTCAATCCTCTTTCTCACTAAGGTATTTCGTCGGCTCGGCTATTGGCTCAATCTTTTCTCCAGGCACATAGCTCTCATCTCTCTGGACGTTAGTAAGACAAGGCTCCGCGATAAAATCTTCCATACTATCATTGCCGGCATCAATGACTAGTATCCGATCTTCCAGTCGTCATTTGATCGTCATTTGACAGTGGACTGGGCATTCTTCCACATCATCATTGTTGTTATGCGCCAGGATCTTTTTCTAAGATAAAAGATGCCAAAACTTTTCTCGTTAAAAATCGTATGTACCGTCACAGACTCACTAGGCGTATGATCTTAGCGCCACAGTGTTTGCGGTATATCCTTCAGCGGTTGTGTCACAAATCAAAAAATGTAAATTTTCCTCGAAAATTATTCTAAGTCCACTCGTATAATGGAAATATATCGCTAACTTCTTTCACTAGCAATATTTTTTAACGGTTCCCACAGGAGAATTGTCCAGAATGGTCTCCTGAATATTTCTTATACAGGACTTTTTGGTAGTGGAACGTCCGGTTCCGAGTTATGGGACAAAAATGTTTTCTCGTTGAAATTTTTCTAAGTCCACTCGACTGTCTTTCACTAGCGTCGGAAAATGAAAATTCTTGCGTGGAGCTGTTAGGCACTAAAGTGGACTGGGAATTCTCCTACATCATCTTAGCGCCATAGCGTTTGCGGTATATCTTTCAGCGGTTTTGAGGTATCCAATTATCCCAAAACTATATTTTTGGCGACCCGAAGGCCTGCGAACAGACTAAAGAACGAAATTATTTGCGTTCCTTAGATAAAATATTGTTTTTATCGGAAGAATATCACTCCTGCCGTCTTAACATTTCCTCCAATTATAATTTTTTTCAAAATGATTTATTTCTCGCTAGGGTTAACTTTTTAAAAGGAACTTTTTGGACAAAACTACTAAACTTATGGTAGTGTATTGGTATAATACACAAAAAACCTTAATTTGCTCCAATTAGTCGATTTAAGGCATCTTAAAATAATTTTTCTCAAAACGATTTAT
The DNA here is from genome assembly GCA_963969555.1 of Polydrusus pterygomalis. Taxonomy (NCBI): domain Eukaryota; kingdom Metazoa; phylum Arthropoda; class Insecta; order Coleoptera; family Curculionidae; genus Polydrusus; species Polydrusus pterygomalis. Next base: position 1,545,873 of record OZ018381.1, on the reverse strand, counting down.
TTCTCGTTAGGGTTAATTTTTTTAAAGGAACTTTTTGGACAAAACTACTAAACTTATGGTAATGTATTGGTATAATACACAAAAAATCTTAATTTGCTCCAATTAGTCGATTTAAGGCATCTTAAAATAATTTTTCTCAAAACGATTTATTTCTCGTTAGGGTTAATTTTTTTAAAGGAACTTTTTGGACAAAACTACTAAACTTATGGTAGTGTATTGGTATAATACACAAAAAACCTTAATTTGCTCCAATTAGTCGATTTAAGGCATCTTAAAATAATTTTTCCCAAAACGATTTATTTCTCGTTAGGGTTAATTTTTTTAAAGGAACTTTTTGGACAAAACTACTAAACTTATGGTAATGTATTGGTATAATACACAAAAAACCTTAATTTGCTCCAATTAGTCGATTTAAGGCATCTTAAAATAATTTTTCTCAAAACGATTTATTTCTCGTTAGGGTTAATTTTTTTAAAGGAACTTTTTGGACAAAACTACTAAACTTATGGTAATGTATTGATAAAATACACAAAAAACCTTAATTTGCTCCAATTAGTCGATTTAAGGCATCTTAAAATAATTTTTCTCAAAACGATTTATTTCTCGTTAGGGTTAATTTTTTTAAAGGAACTTTTTGGACAAAACTACTAAACTTATGGTAATGTATTGGTAAAATACACAAAAAACCTTAATTTGCTCCAATTAGTCGATTTAAGGCATCTTAAAATAATTTTTCTCAAAACGATTTATTTCTCGTTAGGGTTAATTTTTTTAAAGGAACTTTTTGGACAAAACTACTAAACTTATGGTAATGTATTGGTAAAATACACAAAAAACCTTAATTTGCTCCAATTAGTCGATTTAAGGCATCTTAAAATAATTTTTCTCAAAACGATTTATTTCTCGTTAGGGTTAATTTTTTTAAAGGAACTTTTTGGACAAAACTACTAAACTTATGGTAATGTATTGGTATAATACACAAAAAACCTTAATTTGCTTCAATTAGTCGATTTAAGGCATCTTAAAATAATTTTTCTCAAAACGATTTATTTCTCGTTAGGGTTAATTTTTTTAAAGGAACTTTTTGGACAAAACTACTAAACTTATGGTAATGTATTGATAAAATACACAAAAAACCTTAATTTGCTACAATTATTCGATTTAAGGCATCTTAAAATAATTTTTCTCAAAACGATTTATTTCTCGTTAGGGTTAATTTTTTTAAAGGAACTTTTTGGACAAAACTACTAAACTTATTGTACTGTAATGGTATAATACGAAAAAAACCTTAATTTCCTCCAATTAGTCGATTTAAGCATCTTAAAATAATTTTTTTCAAAATGATTTATTTCTTGTTAGGGTTAATTTTTTTAAACGAACTTTTTGGACAAAACTAGTAAACTTATTGCGCTGTCTTGAGTTTATACAAAAAAATCACACATTTTATTCATTTAGTTGCTTTTATTACCGTAGAGACCTTCAACCCTCTTTCTCACTAAGGTATTTCGTCGGCTCGGCTATTGGCTCAATCTTTTCTCCAGGCACATAGCTCTCATCTCTCTGGACGTTAGTAAGACAAGGCTCCGCGATAAAATCTTCCATACTATCATTGCCGGCATCAATGACTAGTATCCGATCTTCCAGTCGTCATTTGACAGTGGACTGGGCATTCTTCCACATCATCATTGTTGTTATGCGCCAGGATCTTTTTCTAAGATAAAAGATGCCAAAACTTTTCTCGTTAAAAATCGTATGTACCGTCACAGACTCACTAGGCGTATGATCTTAGCGCCACAGTGTTTGCGGTATATCCTTCAGCGGTTGTGTCACAAATCAAAAAATGTAAATTTTCCTCGAAAATTATTCTAAGTCCACTCGTATAATGGAAATATATCGCTAACTTCTTTCACTAGCAATATTTTTTAACGGTTCCCACAGGAGAATTTTCCAGAATGGTCTCCTGAATATTTCTTATACAGGACTTTTTGGTAGTGGAACGTCCGGTTCCGAGTTATGGGACAAAAATGTTTTCTCGTTGAAATTTTTCTAAGTCCACTCGACTGTCTTTCACTAGCGTCGGAAAATGAAAATTCTTGCGTGGAGCTGTTAGGCACTAAAGTGGACTGGGCATTCTCCTACATCATCTTAGCGCCATAGCGTTTGCGGTATATCTTTCAGCGGTTTTGAGGTATCCAATTATCCCAAAACTATATTTTTGGCGACCCGAAGGCCTGCGAACAGACTAAAGAACGAAATTATTTGCGTTCCTTAGATAAAATATTGTTTTTATCGGAAGAATATCACTCCTGCCGTCTTAACATTTCCTCCAATTATAATTTTTTTCAAAATGATTTATTTCTCGCTAGGGTTAACTTTTTAAAAGGAACTTTTTGGACAAAACTACTAAACTTATGGTAATGTATTGGTATAATACACAAAAAACCTTAATTTGCTCCAATTAGTCGATTTAAGGCATCTTAAAATAATTTTTCTCAAAACGATTTATTTCTCGTTAGGGTTAATTTTTTTAAAGGAACTTTTTGGACAAAACTACTAAACTTATGGTAGTGTATTGGTATAATACACAAAAAACCTTAATTTGCTCCAATTAGTCGATTTAAGGCATCTTAAAATAATTTTTCCCAAAACGATTTATTTCTCGTTAGGGTTAATTTTTTTAAAGGAACTTTTTGGACAAAACTACTAAACTTATGGTAATGTATTGGTATAATACACAAAAAACCTTAATTTGCTCCAATTAGTCGATTTAAGGCATCTTAAAATAATTTTTCTCAAAGCGATTTATTTCTCGTTAGGGTTAATTTTTTTAAAGGAACTTTTTGGACAAAACTACTAAACTTATGGTAGTGTATTGGTATAATACACAAAAAACCTTAATTTGCTCCAATTAGTCGATTTAAGGCATCTTAAAATAATTTTTCTCAAAACGATTTATTTCTCGTTAGGGTTAATTTTTTTAAAGGAACTTTTTGGACAAAACTACTAAACTTATGGTAATGTATTGGTAAAATACACAAAAAACCTTAATTTGCTCCAATTAGTCGATTTAAGGCATCTTAAAATAATTTTTCTCAAAACGATTTATTTCTCGTTAGGGTTAATTTTTTTAAAGGAACTTTTTGGACAAAACTACTAAACTTATTGTACTGTAATGGTATAATACGAAAAAAACCTTAATTTCCTCCAATTAGTCGATTTAAGCATCTTAAAATAATTTTTTTCAAAATGATTTATTTCTCGTTAGGGTTAATTTTTTTAAACGAACTTTTTGGACAAAACTAGTAAACTTATTGCGCTGTCTTGAGTTTATACAAAAAAATCACACATTTTATTCATTTAGTTGCTTTTATTACCGTAGAGACCTTCAACCCTCTTTCTCACTAAGGTATTTCGTCGGCTCGGCTATTGGCTCAATCTTTTCTCCAGGCACATAGCTCTCATCTCTCTGACGTTAGTAAGACAAGGCTCCGCGATAAAATCTTCCATACTATCATTGCCGGCATCAATGACTAGTATCCGATCTTCCAGTCGTCATTTGACAGTGGACTGGGCATTCTTCCACATCATCATTGTTGTTATGCGCCAGGATCTTTTTCTAAGATAAAAGATGCCAAAACTTTTCTCGTTAAAAATCGTATGTACCGTCACAGACTCACTAGGCGTATGATCTTAGCGCCACAGTGTTTGCGGTATATCCTTCAGCGGTTGTGTCACAAATCAAAAAATGTAAATTTTCCTCGAAAATTATTCTAAGTCCACTCGTATAATGGAAATATATCGCTAACTTCTTTCACTAGCAATATTTTTTAACGGTTCCCACAGGAGAATTGTCCAGAATGGTCTCCTGAATATTTCTTATACAGGACTTTTTGGTAGTGGAACGTCCGGTTCCGAGTTATGGGACAAAAATGTTTTCTCGTTGAAATTTTTCTAAGTCCACTCGACTGTCTTTCACTAGCGTCGGAAAATGAAAATTCTTGCGTGGAGCTGTTAGGCACTAAAGTGGACTGGGCATTCTCCTACATCATCTTAGCGCCATAGCGTTTGCGGTATATCTTTCAGCGGTTTTGAGGTATCCAATTATCCCAAAACTATATTTTTGGCGGCCCGAAGGCCTGCGAACAGACTAAAGAACGAAATTATTTGCGTTCCTAAGATAAAATATTGTTTTTATCGGAAGAATATCACTCCTGCCGTCTTAACATTTCCTCCAATTATAATTTTTTTCAAAATGATTTATTTCTCGCTAGGGTTAACTTTTTAAAAGGAACTTTTTGGACAAAACTACTAAACTTATTGTAGTGTATTGGTATAATACACAAAAAACCTTAATTTGCTCCAATTAGTCGATTTAAGGCATCTTAAAATAATTTTTCTCAAAACGATTTATTTCTCGTTAGGGTTAATTTTTTTAAAGGAACTTTTTGGACAAAACTACTAAACTTATGGTAATGTATTGGTAAAATACACAAAAAACCTTAATTTGCTCCAATTAGTCGATTTAAGGCATCTTAAAATAATTTTTCTCAAAACGATTTATTTCTCGTTAGGGTTAATTTTTTTAAAGGAACTTTTTGGACAAAACTACTAAACTTATGGTAATGTATTGGTAAAATACACAAAAAACCTTAATTTGCTCCAATTAGTCGATTTAAGGCATCTTAAAATAATTTTTCTCAAAACGATTTATTTCTCGTTAGGGTTAATTTTTTTAAAGGAACTTTTTGGACAAAACTACTAAACTTATGGTAATGTATTGGTATAATACACAAAAAACCTTAATTTGCTTCAATTAGTCGATTTAAGGCATCTTAAAATAATTTTTCTCAAAACGATTTATTTCTCGTTAGGGTTAATTTTTTTAAAGGAACTTTTTGGACAAAACTACTAAACTTATGGTAATGTATTGATAAAATACACAAAAAACCTTAATTTGCTACAATTATTCGATTTAAGGCATCTTAAAATAATTTTTCTCAAAACGATTTATTTCTCGTTAGGGTTAATTTTTTTAAAGGAACTTTTTGGACAAAACTACTAAACTTATTGTACTGTAATGGTATAATACGAAAAAAACCTTAATTTCCTCCAATTAGTCGATTTAAGCATCTTAAAATAATTTTTTTCAAAATGATTTATTTCTCGTTGGGGTTAATTTTTTTAAACGAACTTTTTGGACAAAACTAGTAAACTTATTGCGCTGTCTTGAGTTTATACAAAAAAATCACACATTTTATTCATTTAGTTGCTTTTATTACCGTAGAGACCTTCAACCCTCTTTCTCACTAAGGTATTTCGTCGGCTCGGCTATTGGCTCAATCTTTTCTCCAGGCACATAGCTCTCATCTCTCTGGACGTTAGTAAGACAAGGCTCCGCGATAAAATCTTCCATACTATCATTGCCGGCATCAATGACTAGTATCCGATCTTCCAGTCGTCATTTGACAGTGGACTGGGCATTCTTCCACATCATCATTGTTGTTATGCGCCAGGATCTTTTTCTAAGATAAAAGATGCCAAAACTTTTCTCGTTAAAAATCGTATGTACCGTCACAGACTCACTAGGCGTATGATCTTAGCGCCACAGTGTTTGCGGTATATCCTTCAGCGGTTGTGTCACAAATCAAAAAATGTAAATTTTCCTCGAAAATTATTCTAAGTCCACTCGTATAATGGAAATATATCGCTAACTTCTTTCACTAGCAATATTTTTTAACGGTTCCCACAGGAGAATTTTCCAGAATGGTCTCCTGAATATTTCTTATACAGGACTTTTTGGTAGTGGAACGTCCGGTTCCGAGTTATGGGACAAAAATGTTTTCTCGTTGAAATTTTTCTAAGTCCACTCGACTGTCTTTCACTAGCGTCGGAAAATGAAAATTCTTGCGTGGAGCTGTTAGGCACTAAAGTGGACTGGGCATTCTCCTACATCATCTTAGCGCCATAGCGTTTGCGGTATATCTTTCAGCGGTTTTGAGGTATCCAATTATCCCAAAACTATATTTTTGGCGACCCGAAGGCCTGCGAACAGACTAAAGAACGAAATTATTTGCGTTCCTTAGATAAAATATTGTTTTTATCGGAAGAATATCACTCCTGCCGTCTTAACATTTCCTCCAATTATAATTTTTTTCAAAATGATTTATTTCTCGCTAGGGTTAACTTTTTAAAAGGAACTTTTTGGACAAAACTACTAAACTTATGGTAATGTATTGGTATAATACACAAAAAACCTTAATTTGCTCCAATTAGTCGATTTAAGGCATCTTAAAATAATTTTTCTCAAAACGATTTATTTCTCGTTAGGGTTAATTTTTTTAAAGGAACTTTTTGGACAAAACTACTAAACTTATGGTAGTGTATTGGTATAATACACAAAAAACCTTAATTTGCTCCAATTAGTCGATTTAAGGCATCTTAAAATAATTTTTCCCAAAACGATTTATTTCTCGTTAGGGTTAATTTTTTTAAAGGAACTTTTTGGACAAAACTACTAAACTTATGGTAATGTATTGGTATAATACACAAAAAACCTTAATTTGCTCCAATTAGTCGATTTAAGGCATCTTAAAATAATTTTTCTCAAAGCGATTTATTTCTCGTTAGGGTTAATTTTTTTAAAGGAACTTTTTGGACAAAACTACTAAACTTATGGTAGTGTATTGGTATAATACACAAAAAACCTTAATTTGCTCCAATTAGTCGATTTAAGGCATCTTAAAATAATTTTTCTCAAAACGATTTATTTCTCGTTAGGGTTAATTTTTTTAAAGGAACTTTTTGGACAAAACTACTAAACTTATGGTAATGTATTGGTAAAATACACAAAAAACCTTAATTTGCTCCAATTAGTCGATTTAAGGCATCTTAAAATAATTTTTCTCAAAACGATTTATTTCTCGTTAGGGTTAATTTTTTTAAAGGAACTTTTTGGACAAAACTACTAAACTTATTGTACTGTAATGGGATAATACGAAAAAAACCTTAATTTCCTCCAATTAGTCGATTTAAGCATCTTAAAATAATTTTTTTCAAAATGATTTATTTCTCGTTAGGGTTAATTTTTTTAAACGAACTTTTTGGACAAAACTAGTAAACTTATTGCGCTGTCTTGAGTTTATACAAAAAAATCACACATTTTATTCATTTAGTTGCTTTTATTACCGTAGAGACCTTCAACCCTCTTTCTCACTAAGGTATTTCGTCGGCTCGGCTATTGGCTCAATCTTTTCTCCAGGCACATAGCTCTCATCTCTCTGACGTTAGTAAGACAAGGCTCCGCGATAAAATCTTCCATACTATCATTGCCGGCATCAATGACTAGTATCCGATCTTCCAGTCGTCATTTGACAGTGGACTGGGCATTCTTCCACATCATCATTGTTGTTATGCGCCAGGATCTTTTTCTAAGATAAAAGATGCCAAAACTTTTCTTGTTAAAAATCGTATGTACCGTCACAGACTCACTAGGCGTATGATCTTAGCGCCACAGTGTTTGCGGTATATCCTTCAGCGGTTGTGTCACAAATCAAAAAATGTAAATTTTCCTCGAAAATTATTCTAAGTCCACTCGTATAATGGAAATATATCGCTAACTTCTTTCACTAGCAATATTTTTTAACGGTTCCCACAGGAGAATTGTCCAGAATGGTCTCCTGAATATTTCTTATACAGGACTTTTTGGTAGTGGAACGTCCGGTTCCGAGTTATGGGACAAAAATGTTTTCTCGTTGAAATTTTTCTAAGTCCACTCGACTGTCTTTCACTAGCGTCGGAAAATGAAAATTCTTGCGTGGAGCTGTTAGGCACTAAAGTGGACTGGGCATTCTCCTACATCATCTTAGCGCCATAGCGTTTGCGGTATATCTTTCAGCGGTTTTGAGGTATCCAATTATCCCAAAACTATATTTTTGGCGGCCCGAAGGCCTGCGAACAGACTAAAGAACGAAATTATTTGCGTTCCTAAGATAAAATATTGTTTTTATCGGAAGAATATCACTCCTGCCGTCTTAACATTTCCTCCAATTATAATTTTTTTCAAAATGATTTATTTCTCGCTAGGGTTAACTTTTTAAAAGGAACTTTTTGGACAAAACTACTAAACTTATTGTAGTGTATTGGTATAATACACAAAAAACCTTAATTTGCTCCAATTAGTCGATTTAAGGCATCTTAAAATAATTTTTCTCAAAACGATTTATTTCTCGTTAGGGTTAATTTTTTTAAAGGAACTTTTTGGACAAAACTACTAAACTTATGGTAATGTATTGGTAAAATACACAAAAAACCTTAATTTGCTCCAATTAGTCGATTTAAGGCATCTTAAAATAATTTTTCTCAAAACGATTTATTTCTCGTTAGGGTTAATTTTTTTAAAGGAACTTTTTGGACAAAACTACTAAACTTATGGTAATGTATTGGTAAAATACACAAAAAACCTTAATTTGCTCCAATTAGTCGATTTAAGGCATCTTAAAATAATTTTTCTCAAAACGATTTATTTCTCGTTAGGGTTAATTTTTTTAAAGGAACTTTTTGGACAAAACTACTAAACTTATGGTAATGTATTGGTATAATACACAAAAAACCTTAATTTGCTTCAATTAGTCGATTTAAGGCATCTTAAAATAATTTTTCTCAAAACGATTTATTTCTCGTTAGGGTTAATTTTTTTAAAGGAACTTTTTGGACAAAACTACTAAACTTATGGTAATGTATTGATAAAATACACAAAAAACCTTAATTTGCTACAATTATTCGATTTAAGGCATCTTAAAATAATTTTTCTCAAAACGATTTATTTCTCGTTAGGGTTAATTTTTTTAAAGGAACTTTTTGGACAAAACTACTAAACTTATTGTACTGTAATGGTATAATACGAAAAAAACCTTAATTTCCTCCAATTAGTCGATTTAAGCATCTTAAAATAATTTTTTTCAAAATGATTTATTTCTCGTTAGGGTTAATTTTTTTAAACGAACTTTTTGGACAAAACTAGTAAACTTATTGCGCTGTCTTGAGTTTATACAAAAAAATCACACATTTTATTCATTTAGTTGCTTTTATTACCGTAGAGACCTTCAACCCTCTTTCTCACTAAGGTATTTCGTCGGCTCGGCTATTGGCTCAATCTTTTCTCCAGGCACATAGCTCTCATCTCTCTGGACGTTAGTAAGACAAGGCTCCGCGATAAAATCTTCCATACTATCATTGCCGGCATCAATGACTAGTATCCGATCTTCCAGTCGTCATTTGACAGTGGACTGGGCATTCTTCCACATCATCATTGTTGTTATGCGCCAGGATCTTTTTCTAAGATAAAAGATGCCAAAACTTTTCTCGTTAAAAATCGTATGTACCGTCACAGACTCACTAGGCGTATGATCTTAGCGCCACAGTGTTTGCGGTATATCCTTCAGCGGTTGTGTCACAAATCAAAAAATGTAAATTTTCCTCGAAAATTATTCTAAGTCCACTCGTATAATGGAAATATATCGCTAACTTCTTTCACTAGCAATATTTTTTAACGGTTCCCACAGGAGAATTGTCCAGAATGGTCTCCTGAATATTTCTTATACAGGACTTTTTGGTAGTGGAACGTCCGGTTCCGAGTTATGGGACAAAAATGTTTTCTCGTTGAAATTTTTCTAAGTCCACTCGACTGTCTTTCACTAGCGTCGGAAAATGAAAATTCTTGCGTGGAGCTGTTAGGCACTAAAGTGGACTGGGCATTCTCCTACATCATCTTAGCGCCATAGCGTTTGCGGTATATCTTTCAGCGGTTTTGAGGTATCCAATTATCCCAAAACTATATTTTTGGCGACCCGAAGGCCTGCGAACAGACTAAAGAACGAAATTATTTGCGTTCCTTAGATAAAATATTGTTTTTATCGGAAGAATATCACTCCTGCCGTCTTAACATTTCCTCCAATTATAATTTTTTTCAAAATGATTTATTTCTCGCTAGGGTTAACTTTTTAAAAGGAACTTTTTGGACAAAACTACTAAACTTATGGTAATGTATTGGTATAATACACAAAAAACCTTAATTTGCTCCAATTAGTCGATTTAAGGCATCTTAAAATAATTTTTCTCAAAACGATTTATTTCTCGTTAGGGTTAATTTTTTTAAAGGAACTTTTTGGACAAAACTACTAAACTTATGGTAGTGTATTGGTATAATACACAAAAAACCTTAATTTGCTCCAATTAGTCGATTTAAGGCATCTTAAAATAATTTTTCCCAAAACGATTTATTTCTCGTTAGGGTTAATTTTTTTAAAGGAACTTTTTGGACAAAACTACTAAACTTATGGTAATGTATTGGTATAATACACAAAAAACCTTAATTTGCTCCAATTAGTCGATTTAAGGCATCTTAAAATAATTTTTCTCAAAACGATTTATTTCTCGTTAGGGTTAATTTTTTTAAAGGAACTTTTTGGACAAAACTACTAAACTTATGGTAGTGTATTGGTATAATACACAAAAAACCTTAATTTGCTCCAATTAGTCGATTTAAGGCATCTTAAAATAATTTTTCTCAAAACGATTTATTTCTCGTTAGGGTTAATTTTTTTAAAGGAACTTTTTTGACAAAACTACTAAACTTATGGTAGTGTATTGGTATAATACACAAAAAACCTTAATTTGCTCCAATTAGTCGATTTAAGCATCTTAAAATAATTTTTTTCAAAATGATTTATTTCTCGTTAGGGTTAATTTTTTTAAACGAACTTTTTGGACAAAACTAGTAAACTTATTGCGCTGTCTTGAGTTTATACAAAAAAATCACACATTTTATTCATTTAGTTGCTTTTATTACCGTAGAGACCTTCAATCCTCTTTCTCACTAAGGTATTTCGTCGGCTCGGCTATTGGCTCAATCTTTTCTCCAGGCACATAGCTCTCATCTCTCTGGACGTTAGTAAGACAAGGCTCCGCGATAAAATCTTCCATACTATCATTGCCGGCATCAATGACTAGTATCCGATCTTCCAGTCGTCATTTGATCGTCATTTGACAGTGGACTGGGCATTCTTCCACATCATCATTGTTGTTATGCGCCAGGATCTTTTTCTAAGATAAAAGATGCCAAAACTTTTCTCGTTAAAAATCGTATGTACCGTCACAGACTCACTAGGCGTATGATCTTAGCGCCACAGTGTTTGCGGTATATCCTTCAGCGGTTGTGTCACAAATCAAAAAATGTAAATTTTCCTCGAAAATTATTCTAAGTCCACTCGTATAATGGAAATATATCGCTAACTTCTTTCACTAGCAATATTTTTTAACGGTTCCCACAGGAGAATTGTCCAGAATGGTCTCCTGAATATTTCTTATACAGGACTTTTTGGTAGTGGAACGTCCGGTTCCGAGTTATGGGACAAAAATGTTTTCTCGTTGAAATTTTTCTAAGTCCACTCGACTGTCTTTCACTAGCGTCGGAAAATGAAAATTCTTGCGTGGAGCTGTTAGGCACTAAAGTGGACTGGGAATTCTCCTACATCATCTTAGCGCCATAGCGTTTGCGGTATATCTTTCAGCGGTTTTGAGGTATCCAATTATCCCAAAACTATATTTTTGGCGACCCGAAGGCCTGCGAACAGACTAAAGAACGAAATTATTTGCGTTCCTTAGATAAAATATTGTTTTTATCGGAAGAATATCACTCCTGCCGTCTTAACATTTCCTCCAATTATAATTTTTTTCAAAATGATTTATTTCTCGCTAGGGTTAACTTTTTAAAAGGAACTTTTTGGACAAAACTACTAAACTTATGGTAGTGTATTGGTATAATACACAAAAAACCTTAATTTGCTCCAATTAGTCGATTTAAGGCATCTTAAAATAATTTTTCTCAAAACGATTTATTTCTCGTTAGGGTTAATTTTTTTAAAGGAACTTTTTGGACAAAACTACTAAACTTATGGTAATGTATTGGTAAAATACACAAAAAACCTTAATTTGCTCCAATTAGTCGATTTAAGGCATCTTAAAATAATTTTTCTCAAAACGATTTATTTCTCGTTAGGGTTAATTTTTTTAAAGGAACTTTTTGAACAAAACTACTAAACTTATGGTAATGTATTGGTAAAATACACAAAAAACCTTAATTTGCTCCAATTAGTCGATTTAAGGCATCTTAAAATAATTTTTCTCAAAACGATTTATTTCTCGTTAGGGTTAATTTTTTTAAAGGAACTTTTTGGACAAAACTACTAAACTTATGGTAATGTATTGGTATAATACACAAAAAACCTTAATTTGCTCCAATTAGTCGATTTAAGGCATCTTAAAATAATTTTTCTCAAAACGATTTATTTCTCGTTGTGGTTAATTTTTTTAAAGGAACTTTTTGGACAAAACTACTAAACTTATTGTACTGTAATGGTGTAATATGAAAAAAACCTTAATTTCCTCCAATTAGTCGATTTAAGCATCTTAAAATAATTTTTTTCAAAATGATTTATTTCTCGTTAGGGTTAATTTTTTTAAACGAACTTTTTGGACAAAACTAGTAAACTTATTGCGCTGTCTTGAGTTTATACAAAAAAATCACACATTTTATTCATTTAGTTGCTTTTATTACCGTAGAGACCTTCAACCCTCTTTCTCACTAAGGTATTTCGTCGGCTCGGCTATTGGCTCAATCTTTTCTCCAGGCACATAGCTCTCATCTTTCTGGACGTTAGTAAGACAAGGCTCCGCAATAAAATCTTCCATACTATCATTGCCGGCATCAATGACTAGTATCCGATCTTCCAGTCGTCATTTGACAGTGGACTGGGCATTCTTCCACATCATCATTGTTGTTATGCGCCAGGATCTTTTTCTAAGATAAAAGATGCCAAAACTTTTCTCGTTAAAAATCGTATGTACCGTCACAGACTCACTAGGCGTATGATCTTAGCGCCACAGTGTTTGCGGTATATCCTTCAGCGGTTGTGTCACAAATCAAAAAATGTAAATTTTCCTCGAAAATTATTCTAAGTTCACTCGTATAATGGAAATATATCGCTAACTTCTTTCACTAGCAATATTTTTTAACGGTTCCCACAGGAGAATTGTCTAGAATGGTCTCCTGAATATTTCTTATACAGGACTTTTTGGTAGTGGAACGTCCGGTTCCGAGTTATGGGACAAAAATGTTTTCTCGTTGAAATTTTTCCAAGTCCACTCGACTGTCTTTCACTAGCGTCGGAAAATGAAAATTCTTGCGTGGAGCGGTTAGGCACTAAAGTGGACTGGGCATTCTCCTACATCATCTTAGCGCCATAGCGTTTGCGGTATATCTTTCAGCGGTTTTCAGGTATCCAATTATCCCAAAACTATATTTTTGGCGGCCCGAAGGCCTGCGAACAGACTAAAGAACGAAATTATTTGCGTTCCTAAGATAAAATATTGTTTTTATCGGAAGAATATCACTCCTGCCGTCTTAACGTTTCCTCCAATTATAATTTTTTTCAAAATGATTTATTTCTCGCTAGGGTTAACTTTTTAAAAGGAACTTTTTGGACAAAACTACTAAACTTATTGTAGTGTATTGGTATAATACACAAAAAACCTTAATTTGCTCCAATTAGTCGATTTAAGGCATCTTAAAATAATTTTTCCCAAAACGATTTATTTCTCGTTAGGGTTAATTTTTTTAAAGGAACTTTTTGGACAAAACTACTAAACTTATGGTAATGTATTGGTATAATACACAAAAAACCTTAATTTGCTCCAATTAGTCGATTTAAGGCATCTTAAAATAATTTTTCTCAAAACGATTTATTTCTCGTTAGGGTTAATTTTTTTAAAGGAACTTTTTGGACAAAACTACTAAACTTATGGTAATGTATTGGTAAAATACACAAAAAACCTTAATTTGCTCCAATTAGTCGATTTAAGGCATCTTAAAATAATTTTTCTCAAAGCGATTTATTTCTCGTTAGGGTTAATTTTTTTAAAGGAACTTTTTGGACAAAACTACTAAACTTATGGTAATGTATTGGTAAAATACACAAAAAACCTTAATTTGCTCCAATTAGTCGATTTAAGGCATCTTAAAATAATTTTTCTCAAAACGATTTATTTCTCGTTAGGGTTAATTTTTTTAAAGGAACTTTTTGGACAAAACTACTAAACTTATGGTAATGTATTGGTATAATACACAAAAAACCTTAATTTGCTCCAATTAGTCGATTTAAGCATCTTAAAATAATTTTTTTCTAAATGATTTATTTCTCGTTTGGGTTAATTTTTTTAAACGAACTTTTTGGACAAAACTAGTAAACCTATTGGGCTGTCTTGAGGTTATACAAAAGAATAACAAATTTCATTCATTTAGTTGCTTTAAAGGGACATAAAATAACTTTTTCTTAATTATTTATTTACCAGCTAGGCTTATGTTTTTTAAATGAACTTTTAGGACAAAACTACTAAACTTATTGTACTGTAATTGTATAATACGAAAAAAACCTTAATTTCCTCCAATTAGTCGATTTAAGCATCTTAAAATAATTTTTTTCAAAATGATTTATTTTTCGTTAGGGTTAATTTTTTTAAACGAACTTTTTGGACAAAACTAGTAAACTTATTGCGCTGTCTTGAGTTTATACAAAAAAATCACACATTTTATTCATTTAGTTGCTTTTATTACCGTAGAGACCTTCAACCCTCTTTCTCACTAAGGTATTTCGTCGGCTCGGCTATTGGCTCAATCTTTTCTCCAGGCACATAGCTCTCATCTCTCTGGACGTTAGTAAGACAAGGCTCCGCGATAAAATCTTCCATACTATCATTGCCGGCATCAATGACTATTATCCGATCTTCCAGTCGTCATTTGACAGTGGACTGGGCATTCTTCCACATCATCATTGTTGTTATGCGCCAGGATCTTTTTCTAAGATAAAAGATGCCAAAACTTTTCTCGTTAAAAATCGTATGTACCGTCACAGACTCACTAGGCGTATGATCTTAGCGCCACAGTATTTGCGGTATATCCTTCAGCGGTTGTGTCACAAATCAAAAAATGTAAATTTTCCTCGAAAATTATTCCAAGTCCACTCGTATAATGGAAATATATCGCTAACTTCTTTCACTAGCAATATTTTTTAACGGTTCCCATAGGAGAATTGTCCAGAATGGTCTCCTGAATATTTCTTATACAGGACTTTTTGGTAGTGGAACGTCCGGTTCCGAGTTATGGGACAAAAATGTTTTCTCGTTGAAATTTTTCTAAGTCCACTCGACTGTCTTTCACTAGCGTCGGAAAATGAAAATTCTTGCGTGGAGCTGTTAGGCACTAAAGTGGACTGGGCATTCTCCTACATCATCTTAGCGCCATAGCGTTTGCGGTATATCTTTCAGCGGTTTTGAGGTATCCAATTATCCCAAAACTATATTTTTGGCGACCCGAAGGCCTGCGAACAGACTAAAGAACGAAATTATTTGCGTTCCTTAGATAAAATATTGTTTTTATTGGAAGAATATCACTCCTGCCGTCTTAACATTTCCTCCAATTATAATTTTTTTCAAAATGATTTATTTCTCGCTAGGGTTAACTTTTTAAAAGGAACTTTTTGGACAAAACTACTAAACTTATGGTAATGTATTGGTATAATACACAAAAAACCTTAATTTGCTCCAATTAGTCGATTTAAGGCATCTTAAAATAATTTTTCTCAAAACGATTTATTTCTCGTTAGGGTTAATTTTTTTAAAGGAACTTTTTGGACAAAACTACTAAACTTATGGTAGTGTATTGGTATAATACACAAAAAACCTTAATTTGCTCCAATTAGTCGATTTAAGGCATCTTAAAATAATTTTTCCCAAAACGATTTATTTCTCGTTAGGGTTAATTTTTTTAAAGGAACTTTTTGGACAAAACTACTAAACTTATGGTAATGTATTGGTATAATACACAAAAAACCTTAATTTGCTCCAATTAGTCGATTTAAGGCATCTTAAAATAATTTTTCTCAAAACTATTTATTTCTCGTTAGGGTTAATTTTTTTAAAGGAACTTTTTGGACAAAACTACTAAACTTATGGTAATGTATTGATAAAATACACAAAAAACCTTAATTTGCTCCAATTAGTCGATTTAAGGCATCTTAAAATAATTTTTCTCAAAACGATTTATTTCTCGTTAGGGTTAATTTTTTTAAAGGAACTTTTTGGACAAAACTACTAAACTTATGGTAATGTATTGGTAAAATACACAAAAAACCTTAATTTGCTCCAATTAGTCGATTTAAGGCATCTTAAAATAATTTTTCTCAAAACGATTTATTTCTCGTTAGGGTTAATTTTTTTAAAGGAACTTTTTGGACAAAACTACTAAACTTATGGTAATGTATTGGTAAAATACACAAAAAACCTTAATTTGCTCCAATTAGTCGATTTAAGGCATCTTAAAATAATTTTTCTCAAAACGATTTATTTCTCGTTAGGGTTAATTTTTTTAAAGGAACTTTTTGGACAAAACTACTAAACTTATGGTAATGTATTGGTATAATACACAAAAAACCTTAATTTGCTTCAATTAGTCGATTTAAGGCATCTTAAAATAATTTTTCTCAAAACGATTTATTTCTCGTTAGGGTTAATTTTTTTAAAGGAACTTTTTGGACAAAACTACTAAACTTATGGTAATGTATTGATAAAATACACAAAAAACCTTAATTTGCTACAATTATTCGATTTAAGGCATCTTAAAATAATTTTTCTCAAAACGATTTATTTCTCGTTAGGGTTAATTTTTTTAAAGGAACTTTTTGGACAAAACTACTAAACTTATTGTACTGTAATGGTATAATACGAAAAAAACCTTAATTTCCTCCAATTAGTCGATTTAAGCATCTTAAAATAATTTTTTTCAAAATGATTTATTTCTCGTTAGGGTTAATTTTTTTAAACGAACTTTTTGGACAAAACTAGTAAACTTATTGCGCTGTCTTGAGTTTATACAAAAAAATCACACATTTTATTCATTTAGTTGCTTTTATTACCGTAGAGACCTTCAACCCTCTTTCTCACTAAGGTATTTCGTCGGCTCGGCTATTGGCTCAATCTTTTCTCCAGGCACATAGCTCTCATCTCTCTGGACGTTAGTAAGACAAGGCTCCGCGATAAAATCTTCCATACTATCATTGCCGGCATCAATGACTAGTATCCGATCTTCCAGTCGTCATTTGACAGTGGACTGGGCATTCTTCCACATCATCATTGTTGTTATGCGCCAGGATCTTTTTCTAAGATAAAAGATGCCAAAACTTTTCTCGTTAAAAATCGTATGTACCGTCACAGACTCACTAGGCGTATGATCTTAGCGCCACAGTGTTTGCGGTATATCCTTCAGCGGTTGTGTCACAAATCAAAAAATGTAAATTTTCCTCGAAAATTATTCTAAGTCCACTCGTATAATGGAAATATATCGCTAACTTCTTTCACTAGCAATATTTTTTAACGGTTCCCACAGGAGAATTGTCCAGAATGGTCTCCTGAATATTTCTTATACAGGACTTTTTGGTAGTGGAACGTCCGGTTCCGAGTTATGGGACAAAAATGTTTTCTCGTTGAAATTTTTCTAAGTCCACTCGACTGTCTTTCACTAGTGTCGGAAAATGAAAATTCTTGCGTGGAGCGGTTAGGCACTAAAGTGGACTGGGCATTCTCCTACATCATCTTAGCGCCATAGCGTTTGCGGTATATCTTTCAGCGGTTTTGAGGTATCCAATTATCCCAAAACTATATTTTTGGCGGCCCGAAGGCCTGCGAACAGACTAAAGAACGAAATTATTTGCGTTCCTAAGATAAAATATTGTTTTTATCGGAAGAATATCACTCCTGCCGTCTTAACATTTCCTCCAATTATAATTTTTTTCAAAATGATTTATTTCTCG
The DNA here is from genome assembly GCA_963969555.1 of Polydrusus pterygomalis. Taxonomy (NCBI): domain Eukaryota; kingdom Metazoa; phylum Arthropoda; class Insecta; order Coleoptera; family Curculionidae; genus Polydrusus; species Polydrusus pterygomalis. Next base: position 1,527,955 of record OZ018381.1, on the reverse strand, counting down.
CTAGGGTTAACTTTTTAAAAGGAACTTTTTGGACAAAACTACTAAACTTATGGTAATGTATTGGTATAATACACAAAAAACCTTAATTTGCTCCAATTAGTCGATTTAAGGCATCTTAAAATAATTTTTCTCAAAACGATTTATTTCTCGTTAGGGTTAATTTTTTTAAAGGAACTTTTTGGACAAAACTACTAAACTTATGGTAGTGTATTGGTATAATACACAAAAAACCTTAATTTGCTCCAATTAGTCGATTTAAGGCATCTTAAAATAATTTTTCCCAAAACGATTTATTTCTCGTTAGGGTTAATTTTTTTAAAGGAACTTTTTGGACAAAACTACTAAACTTATGGTAATGTATTGGTATAATACACAAAAAACCTTAATTTGCTCCAATTAGTCGATTTAAGGCATCTTAAAATAATTTTTCTCAAAACGATTTATTTCTCGTTAGGGTTAATTTTTTTAAAGGAACTTTTTGGACAAAACTACTAAACTTATGGTAGTGTATTGGTATAATACACAAAAAACCTTAATTTGCTCCAATTAGTCGATTTAAGGCATCTTAAAATAATTTTTCTCAAAACGATTTATTTCTCGTTAGGGTTAATTTTTTTAAAGGAACTTTTTTGACAAAACTACTAAACTTATGGTAGTGTATTGGTATAATACACAAAAAACCTTAATTTGCTCCAATTAGTCGATTTAAGCATCTTAAAATAATTTTTTTCAAAATGATTTATTTCTCGTTAGGGTTAATTTTTTTAAACGAACTTTTTGGACAAAACTAGTAAACTTATTGCGCTGTCTTGAGTTTATACAAAAAAATCACACATTTTATTCATTTAGTTGCTTTTATTACCGTAGAGACCTTCAATCCTCTTTCTCACTAAGGTATTTCGTCGGCTCGGCTATTGGCTCAATCTTTTCTCCAGGCACATAGCTCTCATCTCTCTGGACGTTAGTAAGACAAGGCTCCGCGATAAAATCTTCCATACTATCATTGCCGGCATCAATGACTAGTATCCGATCTTCCAGTCGTCATTTGATCGTCATTTGACAGTGGACTGGGCATTCTTCCACATCATCATTGTTGTTATGCGCCAGGATCTTTTTCTAAGATAAAAGATGCCAAAACTTTTCTCGTTAAAAATCGTATGTACCGTCACAGACTCACTAGGCGTATGATCTTAGCGCCACAGTGTTTGCGGTATATCCTTCAGCGGTTGTGTCACAAATCAAAAAATGTAAATTTTCCTCGAAAATTATTCTAAGTCCACTCGTATAATGGAAATATATCGCTAACTTCTTTCACTAGCAATATTTTTTAACGGTTCCCACAGGAGAATTGTCCAGAATGGTCTCCTGAATATTTCTTATACAGGACTTTTTGGTAGTGGAACGTCCGGTTCCGAGTTATGGGACAAAAATGTTTTCTCGTTGAAATTTTTCTAAGTCCACTCGACTGTCTTTCACTAGCGTCGGAAAATGAAAATTCTTGCGTGGAGCTGTTAGGCACTAAAGTGGACTGGGAATTCTCCTACATCATCTTAGCGCCATAGCGTTTGCGGTATATCTTTCAGCGGTTTTGAGGTATCCAATTATCCCAAAACTATATTTTTGGCGACCCGAAGGCCTGCGAACAGACTAAAGAACGAAATTATTTGCGTTCCTTAGATAAAATATTGTTTTTATCGGAAGAATATCACTCCTGCCGTCTTAACATTTCCTCCAATTATAATTTTTTTCAAAATGATTTATTTCTCGCTAGGGTTAACTTTTTAAAAGGAACTTTTTGGACAAAACTACTAAACTTATGGTAGTGTATTGGTATAATACACAAAAAACCTTAATTTGCTCCAATTAGTCGATTTAAGGCATCTTAAAATAATTTTTCTCAAAACGATTTATTTCTCGTTAGGGTTAATTTTTTTAAAGGAACTTTTTGGACAAAACTACTAAACTTATGGTAATGTATTGGTAAAATACACAAAAAACCTTAATTTGCTCCAATTAGTCGATTTAAGGCATCTTAAAATAATTTTTCTCAAAACGATTTATTTCTCGTTAGGGTTAATTTTTTTAAAGGAACTTTTTGAACAAAACTACTAAACTTATGGTAATGTATTGGTAAAATACACAAAAAACCTTAATTTGCTCCAATTAGTCGATTTAAGGCATCTTAAAATAATTTTTCTCAAAACGATTTATTTCTCGTTAGGGTTAATTTTTTTAAAGGAACTTTTTGGACAAAACTACTAAACTTATGGTAATGTATTGGTATAATACACAAAAAACCTTAATTTGCTCCAATTAGTCGATTTAAGGCATCTTAAAATAATTTTTCTCAAAACGATTTATTTCTCGTTAGGGTTAATTTTTTTAAAGGAACTTTTTGGACAAAACTACTAAACTTATGGTAATGTATTGGTAAAATACACAAAAAACCTTAATTTGCTCCAATTAGTCGATTTAAGGCATCTTAAAATAATTTTTCTCAAAACGATTTATTTCTCGTTAGGGTTAATTTTTTTAAAGGAACTTTTTGGACAAAACTACTAAACTTATGGTAATGTATTGGTATAATACACAAAAAACCTTAATTTGCTTCAATTAGTCGATTTAAGGCATCTTAAAATAATTTTTCTCAAAACGATTTATTTCTCGTTAGGGTTAATTTTTTTAAAGGAACTTTTTGGACAAAACTACTAAACTTATGGTAATGTATTGATAAAATACACAAAAAACCTTAATTTGCTACAATTATTCGATTTAAGGCATCTTAAAATAATTTTTCTCAAAACGATTTATTTCTCGTTAGGGTTAATTTTTTTAAAGGAACTTTTTGGACAAAACTACTAAACTTATTGTACTGTAATGGTATAATACGAAAAAAACCTTAATTTCCTCCAATTAGTCGATTTAAGCATCTTAAAATAATTTTTTTCAAAATGATTTATTTCTCGTTAGGGTTAATTTTTTTAAACGAACTTTTTGGACAAAACTAGTAAACTTATTGCGCTGTCTTGAGTTTATACAAAAAAATCACACATTTTATTCATTTAGTTGCTTTTATTACCGTAGAGACCTTCAACCCTCTTTCTCACTAAGGTATTTCGTCGGCTCGGCTATTGGCTCAATCTTTTCTCCAGGCACATAGCTCTCATCTCTCTGGACGTTAGTAAGACAAGGCTCCGCGATAAAATCTTCCATACTATCATTGCCGGCATCAATGACTAGTATCCGATCTTCCAGTCGTCATTTGACAGTGGACTGGGCATTCTTCCACATCATCATTGTTGTTATGCGCCAGGATCTTTTTCTAAGATAAAAGATGCCAAAACTTTTCTCGTTAAAAATCGTATGTACCGTCACAGACTCACTAGGCGTATGATCTTAGCGCCACAGTGTTTGCGGTATATCCTTCAGCGGTTGTGTCACAAATCAAAAAATGTAAATTTTCCTCGAAAATTATTCTAAGTCCACTCGTATAATGGAAATATATCGCTAACTTCTTTCACTAGCAATATTTTTTAACGGTTCCCACAGGAGAATTTTCCAGAATGGTCTCCTGAATATTTCTTATACAGGACTTTTTGGTAGTGGAACGTCCGGTTCCGAGTTATGGGACAAAAATGTTTTCTCGTTGAAATTTTTCTAAGTCCACTCGACTGTCTTTCACTAGCGTCGGAAAATGAAAATTCTTGCGTGGAGCTGTTAGGCACTAAAGTGGACTGGGCATTCTCCTACATCATCTTAGCGCCATAGCGTTTGCGGTATATCTTTCAGCGGTTTTGAGGTATCCAATTATCCCAAAACTATATTTTTGGCGACCCGAAGGCCTGCGAACAGACTAAAGAACGAAATTATTTGCGTTCCTTAGATAAAATATTGTTTTTATCGGAAGAATATCACTCCTGCCGTCTTAACATTTCCTCCAATTATAATTTTTTTCAAAATGATTTATTTCTCGCTAGGGTTAACTTTTTAAAAGGAACTTTTTGGACAAAACTACTAAACTTATGGTAATGTATTGGTATAATACACAAAAAACCTTAATTTGCTCCAATTAGTCGATTTAAGGCATCTTAAAATAATTTTTCTCAAAACGATTTATTTCTCGTTAGGGTTAATTTTTTTAAAGGAACTTTTTGGACAAAACTACTAAACTTATGGTAGTGTATTGGTATAATACACAAAAAACCTTAATTTGCTCCAATTAGTCGATTTAAGGCATCTTAAAATAATTTTTCCCAAAACGATTTATTTCTCGTTAGGGTTAATTTTTTTAAAGGAACTTTTTGGACAAAACTACTAAACTTATTGTAGTGTATTGGTATAATACACAAAAAACCTTAATTTGCTCCAATTAGTCGATTTAAGGCATCTTAAAATAATTTTTCTCAAAGCGATTTATTTCTCGTTAGGGTTAATTTTTTTAAAGGAACTTTTTGGACAAAACTACTAAACTTATGGTAGTGTATTGGTATAATACACAAAAAACCTTAATTTGCTCCAATTAGTCGATTTAAGGCATCTTAAAATAATTTTTCTCAAAACGATTTATTTCTCGTTAGGGTTAATTTTTTTAAAGGAACTTTTTGGACAAAACTACTAAACTTATGGTAATGTATTGGTAAAATACACAAAAAACCTTAATTTGCTCCAATTAGTCGATTTAAGGCATCTTAAAATAATTTTTCTCAAAACGATTTATTTCTCGTTAGGGTTAATTTTTTTAAAGGAACTTTTTGGACAAAACTACTAAACTTATTGTACTGTAATGGTATAATACGAAAAAAACCTTAATTTCCTCCAATTAGTCGATTTAAGCATCTTAAAATAATTTTTTTCAAAATGATTTATTTCTCGTTAGGGTTAATTTTTTTAAACGAACTTTTTGGACAAAACTAGTAAACTTATTGCGCTGTCTTGAGTTTATACAAAAAAATCACACATTTTATTCATTTAGTTGCTTTTATTACCGTAGAGACCTTCAACCCTCTTTCTCACTAAGGTATTTCGTCGGCTCGGCTATTGGCTCAATCTTTTCTCCAGGCACATAGCTCTCATCTCTCTGGACGTTAGTAAGACAAGGCTCCGCGATAAAATCTTCCATACTATCATTGCCGGCATCAATGACTAGTATCCGATCTTCCAGTCGTCATTTGACAGTGGACTGGGCATTCTTCCACATCATCATTGTTGTTATGCGCCAGGATCTTTTTCTAAGATAAAAGATGCCAAAACTTTTCTCGTTAAAAATCGTATGTACCGTCACAGACTCACTAGGCGTATGATCTTAGCGCCACAGTGTTTGCGGTATATCCTTCAGCGGTTGTGTCACAAATCAAAAAATGTAAATTTTCCTCGAAAATTATTCTAAGTCCACTCGTATAATGGAAATATATCGCTAACTTCTTTCACTAGCAATATTTTTTAACGGTTCCCACAGGAGAATTGTCCAGAATGGTCTCCTGAATATTTCTTATACAGGACTTTTTGGTAGTGGAACGTCCGGTTCCGAGTTATGGGACAAAAATGTTTTCTAGTTGAAATTTTTCTAAGTCCACTCGACTGTCTTTCACTAGCGTCGGAAAATGAAAATTCTTGCGTGGAGCTGTTAGGCACTAAAGTGGACTGGGCATTCTCCTACATCATCTTAGCGCCATAGCGTTTGCGGTATATCTTTCAGCGGTTTTGAGGTATCCAATTATCCCAAAACTATATTTTTGGCGGCCCGAAGGCCTGCGAACAGACTAAAGAACGAAATTATTTGCGTTCCTAAGATAAAATATTGTTTTTATCGGAAGAATATCACTCCTGCCGTCTTAACATTTCCTCCAATTATAATTTTTTTCAAAATGATTTATTTCTCGCTAGGGTTAACTTTTTAAAAGGAACTTTTTGGACAAAACTACTAAACTTATTGTAGTGTATTGGTATAATACACAAAAAACCTTAATTTGCTCCAATTAGTCGATTTAAGGCATCTTAAAATAATTTTTCCCAAAACGATTTATTTCTCGTTAGGGTTAATTTTTTTAAAGGAACTTTTTGGACAAAACTACTAAACTTATGGTAATGTATTGGTATAATACACAAAAAACCTTAATTTGCTCCAATTAGTCGATTTAAGGCATCTTAAAATAATTTTTCTCAAAACGATTTATTTCTCGTTAGGGTTAATTTTTTTAAAGGAACTTTTTGGACAAAACTACTAAACTTATGGTAATGTATTGGTAAAATACACAAAAAACCTTAATTTGCTCCAATTAGTCGATTTAAGGCATCTTAAAATAATTTTTCTCAAAGCGATTTATTTCTCGTTAGGGTTAATTTTTTTAAAGGAACTTTTTGGACAAAACTACTAAACTTATGGTATTGTATTGGTAAAATACACAAAAAACCTTAATTTGCTCCAATTAGTCGATTTAAGGCATCTTAAAATAATTTTTCTCAAAACGATTTATTTCTCGTTAGGGTTAATTTTTTTAAAGGAACTTTTTGGACAAAACTACTAAACTTATGGTAATGTATTGGTATAATACACAAAAAACCTTAATTTGCTCCAATTAGTCGATTTAAGCATCTTAAAATAATTTTTTTCTAAATGATTTATTTCTCGTTAGGGTTAATTTTTTTAAACGAACTTTTTGGACAAAACTAGTAAACTTATTGCGCTGTCTTGAGTTTATACAAAAAAATCACACATTTTATTCATTTAGTTGCTTTTATTACCGTAGAGACCTTCAACCCTCTTTCTCACTAAGGTATTTCGTCGGCTCGGCTATTGGCTCAATCTTTTCTCCAGGCACATAGCTCTCATCTCTCTGGACGTTAGTAAGACAAGGCTCCGCGATAAAATCTTCCATACTATCATTGCCGGCATCAATGACTAGTATCCGATCTTCCAGTCGTCATTTGACAGTGGACTGGGCATTCTTCCACATCATCATTGTTGTTATGCGCCAGGATCTTTTTCTAAGATAAAAGATGCCAAAACTTTTCTCGTTAAAAATCGTATGTACCGTCACAGACTCACTAGGCGTATGATCTTAGCGCCACAGTATTTGCGGTATATCCTTCAGCGGTTGTGTCACAAATCAAAAAATGTAAATTTTCCTCGAAAATTATTCCAAGTCCACTCGTATAATGGAAATATATCGCTAACTTCTTTCACTAGCAATATTTTTTAACGGTTCCCACAGGAGAATTGTCCAGAATGGTCTCCTGAATATTTCTTATACAGGACTTTTTGGTAGTGGAACGTCCGGTTCCGAGTTATGGGACAAAAATGTTTTCTCGTTGAAATTTTTCTAAGTCCACTCGACTGTCTTTCACTAGCGTCGGAAAATGAAAATTCTTGCGTGGAGCTGTTAGGCACTAAAGTGGACTGGGCATTCTCCTACATCATCTTAGCGCCATAGCGTTTGCGGTATATCTTTCAGCGGTTTTGAGGTATCCAATTATCCCAAAACTATATTTTTGGCGACCCGAAGGCCTGCGAACAGACTAAAGAACGAAATTATTTGCGTTCCTTAGATAAAATATTGTTTTTATTGGAAGAATATCACTCCTGCCGTCTTAACATTTCCTCCAATTATAATTTTTTTCAAAATGATTTATTTCTCGCTAGGGTTAACTTTTTAAAAGGAACTTTTTGGACAAAACTACTAAACTTATGGTAATGTATTGGTATAATACACAAAAAACCTTAATTTGCTCCAATTAGTCGATTTAAGGCATCTTAAAATAATTTTTCTCAAAACGATTTATTTCTCGTTAGGGTTAATTTTTTTAAAGGAACTTTTTGGACAAAACTACTAAACTTATGGTAGTGTATTGGTATAATACACAAAAAACCTTAATTTGCTCCAATTAGTCGATTTAAGGCATCTTAAAATAATTTTTCCCAAAACGATTTATTTCTCGTTAGGGTTAATTTTTTTAAAGGAACTTTTTGGACAAAACTACTAAACTTATGGTAATGTATTGGTATAATACACAAAAAACCTTAATTTGCTCCAATTAGTCGATTTAAGGCATCTTAAAATAATTTTTCTCAAAACGATTTATTTCTCGTTAGGGTTAATTTTTTTAAAGGAACTTTTTGGACAAAACTACTAAACTTATGGTAATGTATTGATAAAATACACAAAAAACCTTAATTTGCTCCAATTAGTCGATTTAAGGCATCTTAAAATAATTTTTCTCAAAACGATTTATTTCTCGTTAGGGTTAATTTTTTTAAAGGAACTTTTTGGACAAAACTACTAAACTTATGGTAATGTATTGGTAAAATACACAAAAAACCTTAATTTGCTCCAATTAGTCGATTTAAGGCATCTTAAAATAATTTTTCTCAAAACGATTTATTTCTCGTTAGGGTTAATTTTTTTAAAGGAACTTTTTGGACAAAACTACTAAACTTATGGTAATGTATTGGTAAAATACACAAAAAACCTTAATTTGCTCCAATTAGTCGATTTAAGGCATCTTAAAATAATTTTTCTCAAAACGATTTATTTCTCGTTAGGGTTAATTTTTTTAAAGGAACTTTTTGGACAAAACTACTAAACTTATGGTAATGTATTGGTATAATACACAAAAAACCTTAATTTGCTTCAATTAGTCGATTTAAGGCATCTTAAAATAATTTTTCTCAAAACGATTTATTTCTCGTTAGGGTTAATTTTTTTAAAGGAACTTTTTGGACAAAACTACTAAACTTATGGTAATGTATTGATAAAATACACAAAAAACCTTAATTTGCTACAATTATTCGATTTAAGGCATCTTAAAATAATTTTTCTCAAAACGATTTATTTCTCGTTAGGGTTAATTTTTTTAAAGGAACTTTTTGGACAAAACTACTAAACTTATTGTACTGTAATGGTATAATACGAAAAAAACCTTAATTTCCTCCAATTAGTCGATTTAAGCATCTTAAAATAATTTTTTTCAAAATGATTTATTTCTCGTTAGGGTTAATTTTTTTAAACGAACTTTTTGGACAAAACTAGTAAACTTATTGCGCTGTCTTGAGTTTATACAAAAAAATCACACATTTTATTCATTTAGTTGCTTTTATTACCGTAGAGACCTTCAACCCTCTTTCTCACTAAGGTATTTCGTCGGCTCGGCTATTGGCTCAATCTTTTCTCCAGGCACATAGCTCTCATCTCTCTGGACGTTAGTAAGACAAGGCTCCGCGATAAAATCTTCCATACTATCATTGCCGGCATCAATGACTAGTATCCGATCTTCCAGTCGTCATTTGACAGTGGACTGGGCATTCTTCCACATCATCATTGTTGTTATGCGCCAGGATCTTTTTCTAAGATAAAAGATGCCAAAACTTTTCTCGTTAAAAATCGTATGTACCGTCACAGACTCACTAGGCGTATGATCTTAGCGCCACAGTGTTTGCGGTATATCCTTCAGCGGTTGTGTCACAAATCAAAAAATGTAAATTTTCCTCGAAAATTGTTCTAAGTCCACTCGTATAATGGAAATATATCGCTAACTTCTTTCACTAGCAATATTTTTTAACGGTTCCCACAGGAGAATTTTCCAGAATGGTCTCCTGAATATTTCTTATACAGGACTTTTTGGTAGTGGAACGTCCGGTTCCGAGTTATGGGACAAAAATGTTTTCTCGTTGAAATTTTTCTAAGTCCACTCGACTGTCTTTCACTAGCGTCGGAAAATGAAAATTCTTGCGTGGAGCTGTTAGGCACTAAAGTGGACTGGGCATTCTCCTACATCATCTTAGCGCCATAGCGTTTGCGGTATATCTTTCAGCGGTTTTGAGGTATCCAATTATCCCAAAACTATATTTTTGGCGACCCGAAGGCCTGCGAACAGACTAAAGAACGAAATTATTTGCGTTCCTTAGATAAAATATTGTTTTTATCGGAAGAATATCACTCCTGCCGTCTTAACATTTCCTCCAATTATAATTTTTTTCAAAATGATTTATTTCTCGCTAGGGTTAACTTTTTAAAAGGAACTTTTTGGACAAAACTACTAAACTTATGGTAATGTATTGGTATAATACACAAAAAACCTTAATTTGCTCCAATTAGTCGATTTAAGGCATCCTAAAATAATTTTTCTCAAAACGATTTATTTCTCGTTAGGGTTAATTTTTTTAAAGGAACTTTTTGGACAAAACTACTAAACTTATGGTAGTGTATTGGTATAATACACAAAAAACCTTAATTTGCTCCAATTAGTCGATTTAAGGCATCTTAAAATAATTTTTCCCAAAACGATTTATTTCTCGTTAGGGTTAATTTTTTTAAAGGAACTTTTTGGACAAAACTACTAAACTTATGGTAATGTATTGGTATAATACACAAAAAACCTTAATTTGCTCCAATTAGTCGATTTAAGGCATCTTAAAATAATTTTTCTCAAAGCGATTTATTTCTCGTTAGGGTTAATTTTTTTAAAGGAACTTTTTGGACAAAACTACTAAACTTATGGTAGTGTATTGGTATAATACACAAAAAACCTTAATTTGCTCCAATTAGTCGATTTAAGGCATCTTAAAATAATTTTTCTCAAAACGATTTATTTCTCGTTAGGGTTAATTTTTTTAAAGGAACTTTTTGGACAAAACTACTAAACTTATGGTAATGTATTGGTAAAATACACAAAAAACCTTAATTTGCTCCAATTAGTCGATTTAAGGCATCTTAAAATAATTTTTCTCAAAACGATTTATTTCTCGTTAGGGTTAATTTTTTTAAAGGAACTTTTTGGACAAAACTACTAAACTTATTGTACTGTAATGGTATAATACGAAAAAAACCTTAATTTCCTCCAATTAGTCGATTTAAGCATCTTAAAATAATTTTTTTCAAAATGATTTATTTCTCGTTAGGGTTAATTTTTTTAAACGAACTTTTTGGACAAAACTAGTAAACTTATTGCGCTGTCTTGAGTTTATACAAAAAAATCACACATTTTATTCATTTAGTTGCTTTTATTACCGTAGAGACCTTCAACCCTCTTTCTCACTAAGGTATTTCGTCGGCTCGGCTATTGGCTCAATCTTTTCTCCAGGCACATAGCTCTCATCTCTCTGGACGTTAGTAAGACAAGGCTCCGCGATAAAATCTTCCATACTATCATTGCCGGCATCAATGACTAGTATCCGATCTTCCAGTCGTCATTTGACAGTGGACTGGGCATTCTTCCACATCATCATTGTTGTTATGCGCCAGGATCTTTTTCTAAGATAAAAGATGCCAAAACTTTTCTCGTTAAAAATCGTATGTACCGTCACAGACTCACTAGGCGTATGATCTTAGCGCCACAGTGTTTGCGGTATATCCTTCAGCGGTTGTGTCACAAATCAAAAAATGTAAATTTTCCTCGAAAATTATTCTAAGTCCACTCGTATAATGGAAATATATCGCTAACTTCTTTCACTAGCAATATTTTTTAACGGTTCCCACAGGAGAATTGTCCAGAATGGTCTCCTGAATATTTCTTATACAGGACTTTTTGGTAGTGGAACGTCCGGTTCCGAGTTATGGGACAAAAATGTTTTCTCGTTGAAATTTTTCTAAGTCCACTCGACTGTCTTTCACTAGCGTCGGAAAATGAAAATTCTTGCGTGGAGCTGTTAGGCACTAAAGTGGACTGGGCATTCTCCTACATCATCTTAGCGCCATAGCGTTTGCGGTATATCTTTCAGCGGTTTTGAGGTATCCAATTATCCCAAAACTATATTTTTGGCGGCCCGAAGGCCTGCGAACAGACTAAAGAACGAAATTATTTGCGTTCCTAAGATAAAATATTGTTTTTATCGGAAGAATATCACTCCTGCCGTCTTAACATTTCCTCCAATTATAATTTTTTTCAAAATGATTTATTTCTCGCTAGGGTTAACTTTTTAAAAGGAACTTTTTGGACAAAACTACTAAACTTATTGTAGTGTATTGGTATAATACACAAAAAACCTTAATTTGCTCCAATTAGTCGATTTAAGGCATCTTAAAATAATTTTTCCCAAAACGATTTATTTCTCGTTAGGGTTAATTTTTTTAAAGGAACTTTTTGGACAAAACTACTAAACTTATGGTAGTGTATTGGTATAATACACAAAAAACCTTAATTTGCTCCAATTAGTCGATTTAAGGCATCTTAAAATAATTTTTCCCAAAACGATTTATTTCTCGTTAGGGTTAATTTTTTTAAAGGAACTTTTTGGACAAAACTACTAAACTTATGGTAATGTATTGGTATAATACACAAAAAACCTTAATTTGCTCCAATTAGTCGATTTAAGGCATCTTAAAATAATTTTTCTCAAAACGATTTATTTCTCGTTAGGGTTAATTTTTTTAAAGGAACTTTTTGGACAAAACTACTAAACTTATGGTAATGTATTGATAAAATACACAAAAAACCTTAATTTGCTCCAATTAGTCGATTTAAGGCATCTTAAAATAATTTTTCTCAAAACGATTTATTTCTCGTTAGGGTTAATTTTTTTAAAGGAACTTTTTGGACAAAACTACTAAACTTATGGTACTGTAATGGTATAATACGAAAAAAACCTTAATTTCCTCCAATTAGTCGATTTAAGCATCTTAAAATATTTTTTTTCAAAATGATTTATATCTCGTTAGGGTTAATTTTTTTAAACGAACTTTTTGGACAAAACTAGTAAACTTATTGCGCTGTCTTGAGTTTATACAAAAAAATCACACATTTTATTCATTTAGTTGCTTTTATTACCGTAGAGACCTTCAACCCTCTTTCTCACTAAGGTATTTCGTCGGCTCGGCTATTGGCTCAATCTTTTCTCCAGGCACATAGCTCTCATCTCTCTGGACGTTAGTAAGACAAGGCTCCGCGATAAAATCTTCCATACTATCATTGCCGGCATCAATGACTAGTATCCGATCTTCCAGTCGTCATTTGATCGTCATTTGACAGTGGACTGGGCATTCTTCCACATCATCATTGTTGTTATGCGCCAGGATCTTTTTCTAAGATAAAAGATGCCAAAACTTTTCTCGTTAAAAATCGTATGTACCGTCACAGACTCACTAGGCGTATGATCTTAGCGCCACAGTGTTTGCGGTATATCCTTCAGCGGTTGTGTCACAAATCAAAAAATGTAAATTTTCCTCGAAAATTATTCTAAGTCCACTCGTATAATGGAAATATATCGCTAACTTCTTTCACTAGCAATATTTTTTAACGGTTCCCACAGGAGAATTGTCCAGAATGGTCTCCTGAATATTTCTTATACAGGACTTTTTGGTAGTGGAACGTCCGGTTCCGAGTTATGGGACAAAAATGTTTTCTCGTTGAAATTTTTCTAAGTCCACTCGACTGTCTTTCACTAGCGTCGGAAAATGAAAATTCTTGCGTGGAGCGGTTAGGCACTAAAGTGGACTGGGCATTCTCCTACATCATCTTAGCGCCATAGCGTTTGCGGTATATCTTTCAGCGGTTTTGAGGTATCCAATTATCCCAAAACTATATTTTTGGCGGCCCGAAGGCCTGCGAACAGACTAAAGAACGAAATTATTTGCGTTCCTAAGATAAAATATTGTTTTTATCGGAAGAATATCACTCCTGCCGTCTTAACATTTCCTCCAATTATAATTTTTTTCAAAATGATTTATTTCTCGCTAGGGTTAACATTTTAAAAGGAACTTTTTGGACAAAACTACTAAACTTATTGTAGTGTATTGGTATAATACACAAAAAACCTTAATTTGCTCCAATTAGTCGATTTAAGGCATCTTAAAATAATTTTTCCCAAAACGATTTATTTCTCGTTAGGGTTAATTTTTTTAAAGGAACTTTTTGGACAAAACTACTAAACTTATGGTAATGTATTGGTATAATACACAAAAAACCTTAATTTGCTCCAATTAGTCGATTTAAGGCATCTTAAAATAATTTTTCTCAAAACGATTTATTTCTCGTTAGGGTTAATTTTTTTAAAGGAACTTTTTGGACAAAACTACTAAACTTATGGTAGTGTATTGGTATAATACACAAAAAACCTTAATTTGCTCCAATTAGTCGATTTAAGCATCTTAAAATAATTTTTTTCAAAATGATTTATTTCTCGTTAGGGTTAATTTTTTTAAACGAACTTTTTGGACAAAACTAGTAAACTTATTGCGCTGTCTTGAGTTTATACAAAAAAATCACACATTTTATTCATTTAGTTGCTTTTATTACCGTAGAGACCTTCAATCCTCTTTCTCACTAAGGTATTTCGTCGGCTCGGCTATTGGCACAATCTTTTCTCCAGGCACATAGCTCTCATCTCTCTGGACGTTAGTAAGACAAGGCTCCGCGATAAAATCTTCCATACTATCATTGCCGGCATCAATGACTAGTATCCGATCTTCCAGTCGTCATTTGATCGTCATTTGACAGTGGACTGGGCATTCTTCCACATCATCATTGTTGTTATGCGCCAGGATCTTTTTCTAAGATAAAAGATGCCAAAACTTTTCTCGTTAAAAATCGTATGTACCGTCACAGACTCACTAGGCGTATGATCTTAGCGCCACAGTGTTTGCGGTATATCCTTCAGCGGTTGTGTCACAAATCAAAAAATGTAAATTTTCCTCGAAAATTATTCTAAGTCCACTCGTATAATGGAAATATATCGCTAACTTCTTTCACTAGCAATATTTTTTAACGGTTCCCACAGGAGAATTATCCAGAATGGTCTCCTGAATATTTCTTATACAGGACTTTTTGGTAGTGGAACGTCCGGTTCCGAGTTATGAGACAAAAATGTTTTCTCGTTGAAATTTTTCTAAGTCCACTCGACTGTCTTTCACTAGCGTCGGAAAATGAAAATTCTTGCGTGGAGCTGTTAGGCACTAAAGTGGACTGGGCATTCTCCTACATCATCTTAGCGCCATAGCGTTTGCGGTATATCTTTCAGCGGTTTTGAGGTATCCAATTATCCCAAAACTATATTTTTGGCGACCCGAAGGCCTGCGAACAGACTAAAGAACGAAATTATTTGCGTTCCTTAAATAAAATATTGTTTTTATCGGAAGAATATCACTCCTGCCGTCTTAACATTTCCTCCAATTATAATTTTTTTCAAAATGATTTATTTCTCGCTAGGGTTAACTTTTTAAAAGGAACTTTTTGGACAAAACTACTAAACTTATGGTAGTGTATTGGTATAATACACAAAAAACCTTAATTTGCTCCAATTAGTCGATTTAAGGCATCTTAAAATAATTTTTCTCAAAACGATTTATTTCTCGTTAGGGTTAATTTTTTTAAAGGAACTTTTTGGACAAAACTACTAAACTTATGGTAATGTATTGGTAAAATACACAAAAAACCTTAATTTGCTCCAATTAGTCGATTTAAGGCATCTTAAAATAATTTTTCTCAAAACGATTTATTTCTCGTTAGGGTTAATTTTTTTAAAGGAACTTTTTGGACAAAACTACTAAACTTATGGTAATGTATTGGTAAAATACACAAAAAACCTTAATTTGCTCCAATTAGTCGATTTAAGGCATCTTAAAATAATTTTTCTCAAAACGATTTATTTCTCGTTAGGGTTAATTTTTTTAAAGGAACTTTTTGGACAAAACTACTAAACTTATGGTAATGTATTGGTATAATACACAAAAAACCTTAATTTGCTCCAATTAGTCGATTTAAGGCATCTTAAAATAATTTTTCTCAAAACGATTTATTTCTCGTTAGGGTTAATTTTTTTAAAGGAACTTTTTGGACAAAACTACTAAACTTATTGTACTGTAATGGTATAATACGAAAAAAACCTTAATTTCCTCCAATTAGTCGATTTAAGCATCTTAAAATAATTTTTTTCAAAATGATTTATATCTCGTTAGGGTTAATTTTTTTAAACGAACTTTTTGGATAAAACTAGTAAACTTATTGCGCTGTCTTGAGTTTATACAAAAAAATCACACATTTTATTCATTTAGTTGCTTTTATTACCGTAGAGACCTTCAACCCTCTTTCTCACTAAGGTATTTCGTCGGCTCGGCTATTGGCTCAATCTTTTCTCCAGGCACATAGCTCTCATCTCTCTGGACGTTAGTAAGACAAGGCTCCGCGATAAAATCTTCCATACTATCATTGCCGGCATCAATGACTAGTATCCGATCTTCCAGTCGTCATTTGACAGTGGACTGGGCATTCTTCCACATCATCATTGTTGTTATGCGCCAGGATCTTTTTCTAAGATAAAAGATGCCAAAACTTTTCTCGTTAAAAATCGTATGTACCGTCACAGACTCACTAGGCGTATGATCTTAGCGCCACAGTGTTTGCGGTATATCCTTCAGCGGTTGTGTCACAAATCAAAAAATGTAAATTTTCCTCGAAAATTATTCTAAGTCCACTCGTATAATGGAAATATATCGCTAACTTCTTTCACTAGCAATATTTTTTAACGGTTCCCACAGAATAATTGTCCAGAATGGTCTCCTGAATATTTCTTATACAGGACTTTTTGGTAGTGGAACGTCCGGTTCCGAGTTATGGGACAAAAATGTTTTCTCGTTGAAATTTTTCTAAGTCCACTCGACTGTCTTTCACTAGCGTCGGAAAATGAAAATTCTTGCGTGGAGCGGTTAGGCACTAAAGTGGACTGGGCATTCTCCTACATCATCTTAGCGCCATAGCGTTTGCGGTATATCTTTCAGCGGTTTTGAGGTATCCAATTATCCCAAAACTATATTTTTGGCGGCCCGAAGGCCTGCGAACAGACTAAAGAACGAAATTATTTGCGTTCCTAAGATAAAATATTGTTTTTATCGGAAGAATATCACTCCTGCCGTCTTAACATTTCCTCCAATTATAATTTTTTTCAAAATGATTTATTTCTCGCTAGGGTTAACATTTTAAAAGGAACTTTTTGGACAAAACTACTAAACTTATTGTAGTGTATTGGTATAATACACAAAAAACCTTAATTTGCTCCAATTAGTCGATTTAAGGCATCTTAAAATAATTTTTCTCAAAACGATTTATTTCTCGTTAGGGTTAATTTTTTTAAAGGAACTTTTTGGACAAAACTACTAAACTTATGGTAATGTATTGGTAAAATACACAAAAAACCTTAATTTGCTCCAATTAGTCGATTTAAGGCATCTTAAAATAATTTTTCTCAAAACGATTTATTTCTCGTTAGGGTTAATTTTTTTAAAGGAACTTTTTGGACAAAACTACTAAACTTATGGTAATGTATTGGTAAAATACACAAAAAACCTTAATTTGCTCCAATTAGTCGATTTAAGGCATCTTAAAATAATTTTTCTCAAAACGATTTATTTCTCGTTAGGGTTAATTTTTTTAAAGGAACTTTTTGGACAAAACTACTAAACTTATTGTACTGTAATGGTATAATACGAAAAAAACCTTAATTTCCTCCAATTAGTCGATTTAAGCATCTAAAAATAATTTTTTTCAAAATGATTTATTTCTCGTTAGGGTTAATTTTTTTAAACGAACTTTTTGGACAAAACTAGTAAACTTATTGCGCTGTCTTGAGTTTATACAAAAAAATCACACATTTTATTCATTTAGTTGCTTTTATTACCGTAGAGACCTTCAACCCTCTTTCTCACTAAGGTATTTCGTCGGCTCGGCTATTGGCTCAATCTTTTCTCCAGGCACATAGCTCTCATCTCTCTGGACGTTAGTAAGACAAGGCTCCGCGATAAAATCTTCCATACTATCATTGCCGGCATCAATGACTAGTATCCGATCTTCCAGTCGTCATTTGACAGTGGACTGGGCATTCTTCCACATCATCATTGTTGTTATGCGCCAGGATCTTTTTCTAAGATAAAAGATGCCAAAACTTTTCTCGTTAAAAATCGTATGTACTGTCACAGACTCACTAGGCGTATGATCTTAGCGCCACAGTGTTTGCGGTATATCCTTCAGCGGTTGTGTCACAAATCAAAAAATGTAAATTTTCCTCGAAAATTATTCTAAGTCCACTCGTATAATGGAAATATATCGCTAACTTCTTTCACTAGCAATATTTTTTAACGGTTCCCACAGGAGAATTGTCCAGAATGGTCTCCTGAATATTTCTTATACAGGACTTTTTGGTAGTGGAACGTCCGGTTCCGAGTTATGGGACAAAAATGTTTTCTCGTTGAAATTTTTCTAAGTCCACTCGACTGTCTTTCACTAGCGTCGGAAAATGAAAATTCTTGCGTGGAGCGGTTAGGCACTAAAGTGGACTGGGCATTCTCCTACATCATCTTAGCGCCATAGCGTTTGCGGTATATCTTTCAGCGGTTTTGAGGTATCCAATTATCCCAAAACTATATTTTTGGCGGCCCGAAGGCCTGCGAACAGACTAAAGAACGAAATTATTTGCGTTCCTAAGATAAAATATTGTTTTTATCGGAAGAATATCACTCCTGCCGTCTTAACATTTCCTCCAATTATAATTTTTTTCAAAATGATTTATTTCTCGCTAGGGTTAACATTTTAAAAGGAACTTTTTGGACAAAACTACTAAACTTATTGTAGTGTATTGGTATAATACACAAAAAACCTTAATTTGCTCCAATTAGTCGATTTAAGGCATCTTAAAATAATTTTTCCCAAAACGATTTATTTCTCGTTAGGGTTAATTTTTTTAAAGGAACTTTTTGGACAAAACTACTAAACTTATGGTAATGTATTGGTATAATACACAAAAAACCTTAATTTGCTCCAATTAGTCGATTTAAGGCATCTTAAAATAATTTTTCTCAAAACGATTTATTTCTCGTTAGGGTTAATTTTTTTAAAGGAACTTTTTGGACAAAACTACTAAACTTATGGTAGTGTATTGGTATAATACACAAAAAACCTTAATTTGCTCCAATTAGTCGATTTAAGCATCTTAAAATAATTTTTTTCAAAATGATTTATTTCTCGTTAGGGTTAATTTTTTTAAACGAACTTTTTGGACAAAACTAGTAAACTTATTGCGCTGTCTTGAGTTTATACAAAAAAATCACACATTTTATTCATTTAGTTGCTTTTATTACCGCAGAGACCTTCAATCCTCTTTCTCACTAAGGTATTTCGTCGGCTCGGCTATTGGCTCAATCTTTTCTCCAGGCACATAGCTCTCATCTCTCTGGACGTTAGTAAGACAAGGCTCCGCGATAAAATCTTCCATACTATCATTGCCGGCATCAATGACTAGTATCCGATCTTCCAGTCGTCATTTGATCGTCATTTGACAGTGGACTGGGCATTCTTCCACATCATCATTGTTGTTATGCGCCAGGATCTTTTTCTAAGATAAAAGATGCCAAAACTTTTCTCGTTAAAAATCGTATGTACCGTCACAGACTCACTAGGCGTATGATCTTAGCGCCACAGTGTTTGCGGTATATCCTTCAGCGGTTGTGTCACAAATCAAAAAATGTAAATTTTCCTCGAAAATTATTCTAAGTCCACTCGTATAATGGAAATATATCGCTAACTTCTTTCACTAGCAATATTTTTTAACGGTTCCCACAGGAGAATTGTCCAGAATGGTCTCCTGAATATTTCTTATACAGGACTTTTTGGTAGTGGAACGTCCGGTTCCGAGTTATGGGACAAAAATGTTTTCTCGTTGAAATTTTTCTAAGTCTACTCGACTGTCTTTCACTAGCGTCGGAAAATGAAAATTCTTGCGTGGAGCTGTTAGGCACTAAAGTGGACTGGGAATTCTCCTACATCATCTTAGCGCCATAGCGTTTGCGGTATATCTTTCAGCGGTTTTGAGGTATCCAATTATCCCAAAACTATATTTTTGGCGACCCGAAGGCCTGCGAACAGACTAAAGAACGAAATTATTTGCGTTCCTTAGATAAAATATTGTTTTTATCGGAAGAATATCACTCCTGCCGTCTTAACATTTCCTCCAATTATAATTTTTTTCAAAATGATTTATTTCTCGCTAGGGTTAACTTTTTAAAAGGAACTTTTTGGACAAAACTACTAAACTTATGGTAGTGTATTGGTATAATACACAAAAAACCTTAATTTGCTCCAATTAGTCGATTTAAGGCATCTTAAAATAATTTTTCTCAAAACGATTTATTTCTCGTTAGGGTTAATTTTTTTAAAGGAACTTTTTGGACAAAACTACTAAACTTATGGTAATGTATTGGTAAAATACACAAAAAAACCTTAATTTGCTCCAATTAGTCGATTTAAGGCATCTTAAAATAATTTTTCTCAAAACGATTTATTTCTCGTTAGGGTTAATTTTTTTAAAGGAACTTTTTGGACAAAACTACTAAACTTATGGTAATGTATTGGTAAAATACACAAAAAACCTTAATTTGCTCCAATTAGTCGATTTAAGGCATCTTAAAATAATTTTTCTCAAAACGATTTATTTCTCGTTAGGGTTAATTTTTTTAAAGGAACTTTTTGGACAAAACTACTAAACTTATGGTAATGTATTGGTATAATACACAAAAAACCTTAATTTGCTCCAATTAGTCGATTTAAGGCATCTTAAAATAATTTTTCTCAAAACGATTTATTTCTCGTTAGGGTTAATTTTTTTAAAGGAACTTTTTGGACAAAACTACTAAACTTATTGTACTGTAATGGTATAATACGAAAAAAACCTTAATTTCCTCCAATTAGTCGATTTAAGCATCTTAAAATAATTTTTTTCAAAATGATTTATATCTCGTTAGGGTTAATTTTTTTAAACGAACTTTTTGGATAAAACTAGTAAACTTATTGCGCTGTCTTGAGTTTATACAAAAAAATCACACATTTTATTCATTTAGTTGCTTTTATTACCGTAGAGACCTTCAACCCTCTTTCTCACTAAGGTATTTCGTCGGCTCGGCTATTGGCTCAATCTTTTCTCCAGGCACATAGCTCTCATCTCTCTGGACGTTAGTAAGACAAGGCTCCGCGATAAAATCTTCCATACTATCATTGCCGGCATCAATGACTAGTATCCGATCTTCCAGTCGTCATTTGACAGTGGACTGGGCATTCTTCCACATCATCATTGTTGTTATGCGCCAGGATCTTTTTCTAAGATAAAAGATGCCAAAACTTTTCTCGTTAAAAATCGTATGTACCGTCACAGACTCACTAGGCGTATGATCTTAGCGCCACAGTGTTTGCGGTATATCCTTCAGCGGTTGTGTCACAAATCAAAAAATGTAAATTTTCCTCGAAAATTATTCTAAGTCCACTCGTATAATGGAAATATATCGCTAACTTCTTTCACTAGCAATATTTTTTAACGGTTCCCACAGAATAATTGTCCAGAATGGTCTCCTGAATATTTCTTATACAGGACTTTTTGGTAGTGGAACGTCCGGTTCCGAGTTATGGGACAAAAATGTTTTCTCGTTGAAATTTTTCTAAGTCCACTCGACTGTCTTTCACTAGCGTCGGAAAATGAAAATTCTTGCGTGGAGCGGTTAGGCACTAAAGTGGACTGGGCATTCTCCTACATCATCTTAGCGCCATAGCGTTTGCGGTATATCTTTCAGCGGTTTTGAGGTATCCAATTATCCCAAAACTATATTTTTGGCGGCCCGAAGGCCTGCGAACAGACTAAAGAACGAAATTATTTGCGTTCCTAAGATAAAATATTGTTTTTATCGGAAGAATATCACTCCTGCCGTCTTAACATTTCCTCCAATTATAATTTTTTTCAAAATGATTTATTTCTCGCTAGGGTTAACATTTTAAAAGGAACTTTTTGGACAAAACTACTAAACTTATTGTAGTGTATTGGTATAATACACAAAAAACCTTAATTTGCTCCAATTAGTCGATTTAAGGCATCTTAAAATAATTTTTCTCAAAACGATTTATTTCTCGTTAGGGTTAATTTTTTTAAAGGAACTTTTTGGACAAAACTACTAAACTTATGGTAATGTATTGGTAAAATACACAAAAAACCTTAATTTGCTCCAATTAGTCGATTTAAGGCATCTTAAAATAATTTTTCTCAAAACGATTTATTTCTCGTTAGGGTTAATTTTTTTAAAGGAACTTTTTGGACAAAACTACTAAACTTATGGTAATGTATTGGTAAAATACACAAAAAACCTTAATTTGCTCCAATTAGTCGATTTAAGGCATCTTAAAATAATTTTTCTCAAAACGATTTATTTCTCGTTAGGGTTAATTTTTTTAAAGGAACTTTTTGGACAAAACTACTAAACTTATTGTACTGTAATGGTATAATACGAAAAAAACCTTAATTTCCTCCAATTAGTCGATTTAAGCATCTAAAAATAATTTTTTTCAAAATGATTTATTTCTCGTTAGGGTTAATTTTTTTAAACGAACTTTTTGGACAAAACTAGTAAACTTATTGCGCTGTCTTGAGTTTATACAAAAAAATCACACATTTTATTCATTTAGTTGCTTTTATTACCGTAGAGACCTTCAACCCTCTTTCTCACTAAGGTATTTCGTCGGCTCGGCTATTGGCTCAATCTTTTCTCCAGGCACATAGCTCTCATCTCTCTGGACGTTAGTAAGACAAGGCTCCGCGATAAAATCTTCCATACTATCATTGCCGGCATCAATGACTAGTATCCGATCTTCCAGTCGTCATTTGACAGTGGACTGGGCATTCTTCCACATCATCATTGTTGTTATGCGCCAGGATCTTTTTCTAAGATAAAAGATGCCAAAACTTTTCTCGTTAAAAATCGTATGTACTGTCACAGACTCACTAGGCGTATGATCTTAGCGCCACAGTGTTTGCGGTATATCCTTCAGCGGTTGTGTCACAAATCAAAAAATGTAAATTTTCCTCGAAAATTATTCTAAGTCCACTCGTATAATGGAAATATATCGCTAACTTCTTTCACTAGCAATATTTTTTAACGGTTCCCACAGGAGAATTGTCCAGAATGGTCTCCTGAATATTTCTTATACAGGACTTTTTGGTAGTGGAACGTCCGGTTCCGAGTTATGGGACAAAAATGTTTTCTCGTTGAAATTTTTCTAAGTCCACTCGACTGTCTTTCACTAGCGTCGGAAAATGAAAATTCTTGCGTGGAGCGGTTAGGCACTAAAGTGGACTGGGCATTCTCCTACATCATCTTAGCGCCATAGCGTTTGCGGTATATCTTTCAGCGGTTTTGAGGTATCCAATTATCCCAAAACTATATTTTTGGCGGCCCGAAGGCCTGCGAACAGACTAAAGAACGAAATTATTTGCGTTCCTAAGATAAAATATTGTTTTTATCGGAAGAATATCACTCCTGCCGTCTTAACATTTCCTCCAATTATAATTTTTTTCAAAATGATTTATTTCTCGCTAGGGTTAACATTTTAAAAGGAACTTTTTGGACAAAACTACTAAACTTATTGTAGTGTATTGGTATAATACACAAAAAACCTTAATTTGCTCCAATTAGTCGATTTAAGGCATCTTAAAATAATTTTTCCCAAAACGATTTATTTCTCGTTAGGGTTAATTTTTTTAAAGGAACTTTTTGGACAAAACTACTAAACTTATGGTAATGTATTGGTATAATACACAAAAAACCTTAATTTGCTCCAATTAGTCGATTTAAGGCATCTTAAAATAATTTTTCTCAAAACGATTTATTTCTCGTTAGGGTTAATTTTTTTAAAGGAACTTTTTGGACAAAACTACTAAACTTATGGTAGTGTATTGGTATAATACACAAAAAACCTTAATTTGCTCCAATTAGTCGATTTAAGCATCTTAAAATAATTTTTTTCAAAATGATTTATTTCTCGTTAGGGTTAATTTTTTTAAACGAACTTTTTGGACAAAACTAGTAAACTTATTGCGCTGTCTTGAGTTTATACAAAAAAATCACACATTTTATTCATTTAGTTGCTTTTATTACCGTAGAGACCTTCAATCCTCTTTCTCACTAAGGTATTTCGTCGGCTCGGCTATTGGCTCAATCTTTTCTCCAGGCACATAGCTCTCATCTCTCTGGACGTTAGTAAGACAAGGCTCCGCGATAAAATCTTCCATACTATCATTGCCGGCATCAATGACTAGTATCCGATCTTCCAGTCGTCATTTGATCGTCATTTGACAGTGGACTGGGCATTCTTCCACATCATCATTGTTGTTATGCGCCAGGATCTTTTTCTAAGATAAAAGATGCCAAAACTTTTCTCGTTAAAAATCGTATGTACCGTCACAGACTCACTAGGCGTATGATCTTAGCGCCACAGTGTTTGCGGTATATCCTTCAGCGGTTGTGTCACAAATCAAAAAATGTAAATTTTCCTCGAAAATTATTCTAAGTCCACTCGTATAATGGAAATATATCGCTAACTTCTTTCACTAGCAATATTTTTTAACGGTTCCCACAGGAGAATTGTCCAGAATGGTCTCCTGAATATTTCTTATACAGGACTTTTTGGTAGTGGAACGTCCGGTTCCGAGTTATGGGACAAAAATGTTTTCTCGTTGAAATTTTTCTAAGTCTACTCGACTGTCTTTCACTAGCGTCGGAAAATGAAAATTCTTGCGTGGAGCTGTTAGGCACTAAAGTGGACTGGGAATTCTCCTACATCATCTTAGCGCCATAGCGTTTGCGGTATATCTTTCAGCGGTTTTGAGGTATCCAATTATCCCAAAACTATATTTTTGGCGACCCGAAGGCCTGCGAACAGACTAAAGAACGAAATTATTTGCGTTCCTTAGATAAAATATTGTTTTTATCGGAAGAATATCACTCCTGCCGTCTTAACATTTCCTCCAATTATAATTTTTTTCAAAATGATTTATTTCTCGCTAGGGTTAACTTTTTAAAAGGAACTTTTTGGACAAAACTACTAAACTTATGGTAGTGTATTGGTATAATACACAAAAAACCTTAATTTGCTCCAATTAGTCGATTTAAGGCATCTTAAAATAATTTTTCTCAAAACGATTTATTTCTCGTTAGGGTTAATTTTTTTAAAGGAACTTTTTGGACAAAACTACTAAACTTATGGTAATGTATTGGTAAAATACACAAAAAAACCTTAATTTGCTCCAATTAGTCGATTTAAGGCATCTTAAAATAATTTTTCTCAAAACGATTTATTTCTCGTTAGGGTTAATTTTTTTAAAGGAACTTTTTGGACAAAACTACTAAACTTATGGTAATGTATTGGTAAAATACACAAAAAACCTTAATTTGCTCCAATTAGTCGATTTAAGGCATCTTAAAATAATTTTTCTCAAAACGATTTATTTCTCGTTAGGGTTAATTTTTTTAAAGGAACTTTTTGGACAAAACTACTAAACTTATGGTAATGTATTGGTATAATACACAAAAAACCTTAATTTGCTCCAATTAGTCGATTTAAGGCATCTTAAAATAATTTTTCTCAAAACGATTTATTTCTCGTTAGGGTTAATTTTTTTAAAGGAACTTTTTGGACAAAACTACTAAACTTATTGTACTGTAATGGTATAATACGAAAAAAACCTTAATTTCCTCCAATTAGTCGATTTAAGCATCTTAAAATAATTTTTTTCAAAATGATTTATATCTCGTTAGGGTTAATTTTTTTAAACGAACTTTTTGGATAAAACTAGTAAACTTATTGCGCTGTCTTGAGTTTATACAAAAAAATCACACATTTTATTCATTTAGTTGCTTTTATTACCGTAGAGACCTTCAACCCTCTTTCTCACTAAGGTATTTCGTCGGCTCGGCTATTGGCTCAATCTTTTCTCCAGGCACATAGCTCTCATCTCTCTGGACGTTAGTAAGACAAGGCTCCGCGATAAAATCTTCCATACTATCATTGCCGGCATCAATGACTAGTATCCGATCTTCCAGTCGTCATTTGACAGTGGACTGGGCATTCTTCCACATCATCATTGTTGTTATGCGCCAGGATCTTTTTCTAAGATAAAAGATGCCAAAACTTTTCTCGTTAAAAATCGTATGTACCGTCACAGACTCACTAGGCGTATGATCTTAGCGCCACAGTGTTTGCGGTATATCCTTCAGCGGTTGTGTCACAAATCAAAAAATGTAAATTTTCCTCGAAAATTATTCTAAGTCCACTCGTATAATGGAAATATATCGCTAACTTCTTTCACTAGCAATATTTTTTAACGGTTCCCACAGAATAATTGTCCAGAATGGTCTCCTGAATATTTCTTATACAGGACTTTTTGGTAGTGGAACGTCCGGTTCCGAGTTATGGGACAAAAATGTTTTCTCGTTGAAATTTTTCTAAGTCCACTCGACTGTCTTTCACTAGCGTCGGAAAATGAAAATTCTTGCGTGGAGCGGTTAGGCACTAAAGTGGACTGGGCATTCTCCTACATCATCTTAGCGCCATAGCGTTTGCGGTATATCTTTCAGCGGTTTTGAGGTATCCAATTATCCCAAAACTATATTTTTGGCGGCCCGAAGGCCTGCGAACAGACTAAAGAACGAAATTATTTGCGTTCCTAAGATAAAATATTGTTTTTATCGGAAGAATATCACTCCTGCCGTCTTAACATTTCCTCCAATTATAATTTTTTTCAAAATGATTTATTTCTCGCTAGGGTTAACATTTTAAAAGGAACTTTTTGGACAAAACTACTAAACTTATTGTAGTGTATTGGTATAATACACAAAAAACCTTAATTTGCTCCAATTAGTCGATTTAAGGCATCTTAAAATAATTTTTCTCAAAACGATTTATTTCTCGTTAGGGTTAATTTTTTTAAAGGAACTTTTTGGACAAAACTACTAAACTTATGGTAATGTATTGGTAAAATACACAAAAAACCTTAATTTGCTCCAATTAGTCGATTTAAGGCATCTTAAAATAATTTTTCTCAAAACGATTTATTTCTCGTTAGGGTTAATTTTTTTAAAGGAACTTTTTGGACAAAACTACTAAACTTATGGTAATGTATTGGTAAAATACACAAAAAACCTTAATTTGCTCCAATTAGTCGATTTAAGGCATCTTAAAATAATTTTTCTCAAAACGATTTATTTCTCGTTAGGGTTAATTTTTTTAAAGGAACTTTTTGGACAAAACTACTAAACTTATTGTACTGTAATGGTATAATACGAAAAAAACCTTAATTTCCTCCAATTAGTCGATTTAAGCATCTAAAAATAATTTTTTTCAAAATGATTTATTTCTCGTTAGGGTTAATTTTTTTAAACGAACTTTTTGGACAAAACTAGTAAACTTATTGCGCTGTCTTGAGTTTATACAAAAAAATCACACATTTTATTCATTTAGTTGCTTTTATTACCGTAGAGACCTTCAACCCTCTTTCTCACTAAGGTATTTCGTCGGCTCGGCTATTGGCTCAATCTTTTCTCCAGGCACATAGCTCTCATCTCTCTGGACGTTAGTAAGACAAGGCTCCGCGATAAAATCTTCCATACTATCATTGCCGGCATCAATGACTAGTATCCGATCTTCCAGTCGTCATTTGACAGTGGACTGGGCATTCTTCCACATCATCATTGTTGTTATGCGCCAGGATCTTTTTCTAAGATAAAAGATGCCAAAACTTTTCTCGTTAAAAATCGTATGTACTGTCACAGACTCACTAGGCGTATGATCTTAGCGCCACAGTGTTTGCGGTATATCCTTCAGCGGTTGTGTCACAAATCAAAAAATGTAAATTTTCCTCGAAAATTATTCTAAGTCCACTCGTATAATGGAAATATATCGCTAACTTCTTTCACTAGCAATATTTTTTAACGGTTCCCACAGGAGAATTGTCCAGAATGGTCTCCTGAATATTTCTTATACAGGACTTTTTGGTAGTGGAACGTCCGGTTCCGAGTTATGGGACAAAAATGTTTTCTCGTTGAAATTTTTCTAAGTCCACTCGACTGTCTTTCACTAGCGTCGGAAAATGAAAATTCTTGCGTGGAGCGGTTAGGCACTAAAGTGGACTGGGCATTCTCCTACATCATCTTAGCGCCATAGCGTTTGCGGTATATCTTTCAGCGGTTTTGAGGTATCCAATTATCCCAAAACTATATTTTTGGCGGCCCGAAGGCCTGCGAACAGACTAAAGAACGAAATTATTTGCGTTCCTAAGATAAAATATTGTTTTTATCGGAAGAATATCACTCCTGCCGTCTTAACATTTCCTCCAATTATAATTTTTTTCAAAATGATTTATTTCTCGCTAGGGTTAACATTTTAAAAGGAACTTTTTGGACAAAACTACTAAACTTATTGTAGTGTATTGGTATAATACACAAAAAACCTTAATTTGCTCCAATTAGTCGATTTAAGGCATCTTAAAATAATTTTTCCCAAAACGATTTATTTCTCGTTAGGGTTAATTTTTTTAAAGGAACTTTTTGGACAAAACTACTAAACTTATGGTAATGTATTGGTATAATACACAAAAAACCTTAATTTGCTCCAATTAGTCGATTTAAGGCATCTTAAAATAATTTTTCTCAAAACGATTTATTTCTCGTTAGGGTTAATTTTTTTAAAGGAACTTTTTGGACAAAACTACTAAACTTATGGTAGTGTATTGGTATAATACACAAAAAACCTTAATTTGCTCCAATTAGTCGATTTAAGCATCTTAAAATAATTTTTTTCAAAATGATTTATTTCTCGTTAGGGTTAATTTTTTTAAACGAACTTTTTGGACAAAACTAGTAAACTTATTGCGCTGTCTTGAGTTTATACAAAAAAATCACACATTTTATTCATTTAGTTGCTTTTATTACCGTAGAGACCTTCAATCCTCTTTCTCACTAAGGTATTTCGTCGGCTCGGCTATTGGCTCAATCTTTTCTCCAGGCACATAGCTCTCATCTCTCTGGACGTTAGTAAGACAAGGCTCCGCGATAAAATCTTCCATACTATCATTGCCGGCATCAATGACTAGTATCCGATCTTCCAGTCGTCATTTGATCGTCATTTGACAGTGGACTGGGCATTCTTCCACATCATCATTGTTGTTATGCGCCAGGATCTTTTTCTAAGATAAAAGATGCCAAAACTTTTCTCGTTAAAAATCGTATGTACCGTCACAGACTCACTAGGCGTATGATCTTAGCGCCACAGTGTTTGCGGTATATCCTTCAGCGGTTGTGTCACAAATCAAAAAATGTAAATTTTCCTCGAAAATTATTCTAAGTCCACTCGTATAATGGAAATATATCGCTAACTTCTTTCACTAGCAATATTTTTTAACGGTTCCCACAGGAGAATTGTCCAGAATGGTCTCCTGAATATTTCTTATACAGGACTTTTTGGTAGTGGAACGTCCGGTTCCGAGTTATGGGACAAAAATGTTTTCTCGTTGAAATTTTTCTAAGTCTACTCGACTGTCTTTCACTAGCGTCGGAAAATGAAAATTCTTGCGTGGAGCTGTTAGGCACTAAAGTGGACTGGGAATTCTCCTACATCATCTTAGCGCCATAGCGTTTGCGGTATATCTTTCAGCGGTTTTGAGGTATCCAATTATCCCAAAACTATATTTTTGGCGACCCGAAGGCCTGCGAACAGACTAAAGAACGAAATTATTTGCGTTCCTTAGATAAAATATTGTTTTTATCGGAAGAATATCACTCCTGCCGTCTTAACATTTCCTCCAATTATAATTTTTTTCAAAATGATTTATTTCTCGCTAGGGTTAACTTTTTAAAAGGAACTTTTTGGACAAAACTACTAAACTTATGGTAGTGTATTGGTATAATACACAAAAAACCTTAATTTGCTCCAATTAGTCGATTTAAGGCATCTTAAAATAATTTTTCTCAAAACGATTTAAGGTGAAGTGGGGTAAATGTGATAAAGGGGCAAATGTGATAATGGTTTATAATTTTCATTCAAAATTGTGAGTAGTGCTGCCATCTACCGCACACCTCTTTAACCTTGAATACCAATAGGCGCAACACTAGAGCAAACCTAATTTCCAGCCAATGTAGCTGCAAGCGGCCGCACAAGGATTCGTCATAATATAACCCAACATTCCAGTTGACACGTGTTTAGCAATTTTTAAGTGAAATTAATATTTTCTGAGATTAAGCCTGCTTTAGTATTTTAAAACTTAGTCTTTATAGTTATATAGCGTGTGTACAAATCATAATGACTAAACAATCACGACGTCGTACTTTTTTTTACTATATCACATTTGCCCCGTAAAAAATGCTTTTTGGGGCAATTGTGATATATGACGTTGGGGCAATTGTGAAGTACATAATACATTTACCCCGTTATTCTAGATACATTATGGTGCGAACATATATCAAAAAAAGAAATGAAGCTGATATGAAATATACAAAAGAAAATGTAACTTTGGCAGTAAAATTTTCAAAAAACACATTTTTATGGCCAAAAGTTTTTACTTACATTCCCTTTAGCATTTGTTTTGACTACAGAGGAAGTTAATTTTTTAGTTTTTGCGTGTCAGTTCTGAATAAAGTTGATAACTTTTTGCCCTCTTGATATAATTTGATTTTGTAAAAAGCAAAATAATGAACAAACTACAATTGTTATACATTTGCCCCATTTTATTTCAAGCACCTTTTTAATAGGTAGCTAGACAGCATTATCACATTTGCCCCAAACTTCGGGGTAAATGTGATATACTGACATGGTTTAAAAAAAAAATTCCTAACATATTTCAAAAAGAAGCTGAAAAGATGTCAATTCTAGAATCAATTCAGTACTATATCTGAGGTATTTAGTATATTTTAATTTTTTTTGTTCCATCAAAAGTGTAAGATCTATTACTTTGTTTGCGAACTATTTCAAAACTATGTCACATTTACCCCACTTCACCTTATTTCTCGTTAGGGTTAATTTTTTTAAAGGAACTTTTTGGACAAAACTACTAAACTTATGGTAATGTATTGGTAAAATACACAAAAAAACCTTAATTTGCTCCAATTAGTCGATTTAAGGCATCTTAAAATAATTTTTCTCAAAACGATTTATTTCTCGTTAGGGTTAATTTTTTTAAAGGAACTTTTTGGACAAAACTACTAAACTTATGGTAATGTATTGGTAAAATACACAAAAAACCTTAATTTGCTCCAATTAGTCGATTTAAGGCATCTTAAAATAATTTTTCTCAAAACGATTTATTTCTCGTTAGGGTTAATTTTTTTAAAGGAACTTTTTGGACAAAACTACTAAACTTATGGTAATGTATTGGTATAATACACAAAAAACCTTAATTTGCTCCAATTAGTCGATTTAAGGCATCTTAAAATAATTTTTCTCAAAACGATTTATTTCTCGTTAGGGTTAATTTTTTTAAAGGAACTTTTTGGACAAAACTACTAAACTTATTGTACTGTAATGGTATAATACGAAAAAAACCTTAATTTCCTCCAATTAGTCGATTTAAGCATCTTAAAATAATTTTTTTCAAAATGATTTATATCTCGTTAGGGTTAATTTTTTTAAACGAACTTTTTGGATAAAACTAGTAAACTTATTGCGCTGTCTTGAGTTTATACAAAAAAATCACACATTTTATTCATTTAGTTGCTTTTATTACCGTAGAGACCTTCAACCCTCTTTCTCACTAAGGTATTTCGTCGGCTCGGCTATTGGCTCAATCTTTTCTCCAGGCACATAGCTCTCATCTCTCTGGACGTTAGTAAGACAAGGCTCCGCGATAAAATCTTCCATACTATCATTGCCGGCATCAATGACTAGTATCCGATCTTCCAGTCGTCATTTGACAGTGGACTGGGCATTCTTCCACATCATCATTGTTGTTATGCGCCAGGATCTTTTTCTAAGATAAAAGATGCCAAAACTTTTCTCGTTAAAAATCGTATGTACCGTCACAGACTCACTAGGCGTATGATCTTAGCGCCACAGTGTTTGCGGTATATCCTTCAGCGGTTGTGTCACAAATCAAAAAATGTAAATTTTCCTCGAAAATTATTCTAAGTCCACTCGTATAATGGAAATATATCGCTAACTTCTTTCACTAGCAATATTTTTTAACGGTTCCCACAGAATAATTGTCCAGAATGGTCTCCTGAATATTTCTTATACAGGACTTTTTGGTAGTGGAACGTCCGGTTCCGAGTTATGGGACAAAAATGTTTTCTCGTTGAAATTTTTCTAAGTCCACTCGACTGTCTTTCACTAGCGTCGGAAAATGAAAATTCTTGCGTGGAGCGGTTAGGCACTAAAGTGGACTGGGCATTCTCCTACATCATCTTAGCGCCATAGCGTTTGCGGTATATCTTTCAGCGGTTTTGAGGTATCCAATTATCCCAAAACTATATTTTTGGCGGCCCGAAGGCCTGCGAACAGACTAAAGAACGAAATTATTTGCGTTCCTAAGATAAAATATTGTTTTTATCGGAAGAATATCACTCCTGCCGTCTTAACATTTCCTCCAATTATAATTTTTTTCAAAATGATTTATTTCTCGCTAGGGTTAACATTTTAAAAGGAACTTTTTGGACAAAACTACTAAACTTATTGTAGTGTATTGGTATAATACACAAAAAACCTTAATTTGCTCCAATTAGTCGATTTAAGGCATCTTAAAATAATTTTTCTCAAAACGATTTATTTCTCGTTAGGGTTAATTTTTTTAAAGGAACTTTTTGGACAAAACTACTAAACTTATGGTAATGTATTGGTAAAATACACAAAAAACCTTAATTTGCTCCAATTAGTCGATTTAAGGCATCTTAAAATAATTTTTCTCAAAACGATTTATTTCTCGTTAGGGTTAATTTTTTTAAAGGAACTTTTTGGACAAAACTACTAAACTTATGGTAATGTATTGGTAAAATACACAAAAAACCTTAATTTGCTCCAATTAGTCGATTTAAGGCATCTTAAAATAATTTTTCTCAAAACGATTTATTTCTCGTTAGGGTTAATTTTTTTAAAGGAACTTTTTGGACAAAACTACTAAACTTATTGTACTGTAATGGTATAATACGAAAAAAACCTTAATTTCCTCCAATTAGTCGATTTAAGCATCTAAAAATAATTTTTTTCAAAATGATTTATTTCTCGTTAGGGTTAATTTTTTTAAACGAACTTTTTGGACAAAACTAGTAAACTTATTGCGCTGTCTTGAGTTTATACAAAAAAATCACACATTTTATTCATTTAGTTGCTTTTATTACCGTAGAGACCTTCAACCCTCTTTCTCACTAAGGTATTTCGTCGGCTCGGCTATTGGCTCAATCTTTTCTCCAGGCACATAGCTCTCATCTCTCTGGACGTTAGTAAGACAAGGCTCCGCGATAAAATCTTCCATACTATCATTGCCGGCATCAATGACTAGTATCCGATCTTCCAGTCGTCATTTGACAGTGGACTGGGCATTCTTCCACATCATCATTGTTGTTATGCGCCAGGATCTTTTTCTAAGATAAAAGATGCCAAAACTTTTCTCGTTAAAAATCGTATGTACTGTCACAGACTCACTAGGCGTATGATCTTAGCGCCACAGTGTTTGCGGTATATCCTTCAGCGGTTGTGTCACAAATCAAAAAATGTAAATTTTCCTCGAAAATTATTCTAAGTCCACTCGTATAATGGAAATATATCGCTAACTTCTTTCACTAGCAATATTTTTTAACGGTTCCCACAGGAGAATTGTCCAGAATGGTCTCCTGAATATTTCTTATACAGGACTTTTTGGTAGTGGAACGTCCGGTTCCGAGTTATGGGACAAAAATGTTTTCTCGTTGAAATTTTTCTAAGTCCACTCGACTGTCTTTCACTAGCGTCGGAAAATGAAAATTCTTGCGTGGAGCGGTTAGGCACTAAAGTGGACTGGGCATTCTCCTACATCATCTTAGCGCCATAGCGTTTGCGGTATATCTTTCAGCGGTTTTGAGGTATCCAATTATCCCAAAACTATATTTTTGGCGGCCCGAAGGCCTGCGAACAGACTAAAGAACGAAATTATTTGCGTTCCTAAGATAAAATATTGTTTTTATCGGAAGAATATCACTCCTGCCGTCTTAACATTTCCTCCAATTATAATTTTTTTCAAAATGATTTATTTCTCGCTAGGGTTAACATTTTAAAAGGAACTTTTTGGACAAAACTACTAAACTTATTGTAGTGTATTGGTATAATACACAAAAAACCTTAATTTGCTCCAATTAGTCGATTTAAGGCATCTTAAAATAATTTTTCCCAAAACGATTTATTTCTCGTTAGGGTTAATTTTTTTAAAGGAACTTTTTGGACAAAACTACTAAACTTATGGTAATGTATTGGTATAATACACAAAAAACCTTAATTTGCTCCAATTAGTCGATTTAAGGCATCTTAAAATAATTTTTCTCAAAACGATTTATTTCTCGTTAGGGTTAATTTTTTTAAAGGAACTTTTTGGACAAAACTACTAAACTTATGGTAGTGTATTGGTATAATACACAAAAAACCTTAATTTGCTCCAATTAGTCGATTTAAGCATCTTAAAATAATTTTTTTCAAAATGATTTATTTCTCGTTAGGGTTAATTTTTTTAAACGAACTTTTTGGACAAAACTAGTAAACTTATTGCGCTGTCTTGAGTTTATACAAAAAAATCACACATTTTATTCATTTAGTTGCTTTTATTACCGTAGAGACCTTCAATCCTCTTTCTCACTAAGGTATTTCGTCGGCTCGGCTATTGGCTCAATCTTTTCTCCAGGCACATAGCTCTCATCTCTCTGGACGTTAGTAAGACAAGGCTCCGCGATAAAATCTTCCATACTATCATTGCCGGCATCAATGACTAGTATCCGATCTTCCAGTCGTCATTTGATCGTCATTTGACAGTGGACTGGGCATTCTTCCACATCATCATTGTTGTTATGCGCCAGGATCTTTTTCTAAGATAAAAGATGCCAAAACTTTTCTCGTTAAAAATCGTATGTACCGTCACAGACTCACTAGGCGTATGATCTTAGCGCCACAGTGTTTGCGGTATATCCTTCAGCGGTTGTGTCACAAATCAAAAAATGTAAATTTTCCTCGAAAATTATTCTAAGTCCACTCGTATAATGGAAATATATCGCTAACTTCTTTCACTAGCAATATTTTTTAACGGTTCCCACAGGAGAATTGTCCAGAATGGTCTCCTGAATATTTCTTATACAGGACTTTTTGGTAGTGGAACGTCCGGTTCCGAGTTATGGGACAAAAATGTTTTCTCGTTGAAATTTTTCTAAGTCCACTCGACTGTCTTTCACTAGCGTCGGAAAATGAAAATTCTTGCGTGGAGCTGTTAGGCACTAAAGTGGACTGGGAATTCTCCTACATCATCTTAGCGCCATAGCGTTTGCGGTATATCTTTCAGCGGTTTTGAGGTATCCAATTATCCCAAAACTATATTTTTGGCGACCCGAAGGCCTGCGAACAGACTAAAGAACGAAATTATTTGCGTTCCTTAGATAAAATATTGTTTTTATCGGAAGAATATCACTCCTGCCGTCTTAACATTTCCTCCAATTATAATTTTTTTCAAAATGATTTATTTCTCGCTAGGGTTAACTTTTTAAAAGGAACTTTTTGGACAAAACTACTAAACTTATGGTAGTGTATTGGTATAATACACAAAAAACCTTAATTTGCTCCAATTAGTCGATTTAAGGCATCTTAAAATAATTTTTCTCAAAACGATTTATTTCTCGTTAGGGTTAATTTTTTTAAAGGAACTTTTTGGACAAAACTACTAAACTTATGGTAATGTATTGGTAAAATACACAAAAAAACCTTAATTTGCTCCAATTAGTCGATTTAAGGCATCTTAAAATAATTTTTCTCAAAACGATTTATTTCTCGTTAGGGTTAATTTTTTTAAAGGAACTTTTTGGACAAAACTACTAAACTTATGGTAATGTATTGGTAAAATACACAAAAAACCTTAATTTGCTCCAATTAGTCGATTTAAGGCATCTTAAAATAATTTTTCTCAAAACGATTTATTTCTCGTTAGGGTTAATTTTTTTAAAGGAACTTTTTGGACAAAACTACTAAACTTATGGTAATGTATTGGTATAATACACAAAAAACCTTAATTTGCTCCAATTAGTCGATTTAAGGCATCTTAAAATAATTTTTCTCAAAACGATTTATTTCTCGTTAGGGTTAATTTTTTTAAAGGAACTTTTTGGACAAAACTACTAAACTTATTGTACTGTAATGGTATAATACGAAAAAAACCTTAATTTCCTCCAATTAGTCGATTTAAGCATCTTAAAATAATTTTTTTCAAAATGATTTATATCTCGTTAGGGTTAATTTTTTTAAACGAACTTTTTGGATAAAACTAGTAAACTTATTGCGCTGTCTTGAGTTTATACAAAAAAATCACACATTTTATTCATTTAGTTGCTTTTATTACCGTAGAGACCTTCAACCCTCTTTCTCACTAAGGTATTTCGTCGGCTCGGCTATTGGCTCAATCTTTTCTCCAGGCACATAGCTCTCATCTCTCTGGACGTTAGTAAGACAAGGCTCCGCGATAAAATCTTCCATACTATCATTGCCGGCATCAATGACTAGTATCCGATCTTCCAGTCGTCATTTGACAGTGGACTGGGCATTCTTCCACATCATCATTGTTGTTATGCGCCAGGATCTTTTTCTAAGATAAAAGATGCCAAAACTTTTCTCGTTAAAAATCGTATGTACCGTCACAGACTCACTAGGCGTATGATCTTAGCGCCACAGTGTTTGCGGTATATCCTTCAGCGGTTGTGTCACAAATCAAAAAATGTAAATTTTCCTCGAAAATTATTCTAAGTCCACTCGTATAATGGAAATATATCGCTAACTTCTTTCACTAGCAATATTTTTTAACGGTTCCCACAGAATAATTGTCCAGAATGGTCTCCTGAATATTTCTTATACAGGACTTTTTGGTAGTGGAACGTCCGGTTCCGAGTTATGGGACAAAAATGTTTTCTCGTTGAAATTTTTCTAAGTCCACTCGACTGTCTTTCACTAGCGTCGGAAAATGAAAATTCTTGCGTGGAGCGGTTAGGCACTAAAGTGGACTGGGCATTCTCCTACATCATCTTAGCGCCATAGCGTTTGCGGTATATCTTTCAGCGGTTTTGAGGTATCCAATTATCCCAAAACTATATTTTTGGCGGCCCGAAGGCCTGCGAACACACTAAAGAACGAAATTATTTGCGTTCCTAAGATAAAATATTGTTTTTATCGGAAGAATATCACTCCTGCCGTCTTAACATTTCCTCCAATTATAATTTTTTTCAAAATGATTTATTTCTCGCTAGGGTTAACATTTTAAAAGGAACTTTTTGGACAAAACTACTAAACTTATTGTAGTGTATTGGTATAATACACAAAAAACCTTAATTTGCTCCAATTAGTCGATTTAAGGCATCTTAAAATAATTTTTCTCAAAACGATTTATTTCTCGTTAGGGTTAATTTTTTTAAAGGAACTTTTTGGACAAAACTACTAAACTTATGGTAATGTATTGGTAAAATACACAAAAAACCTTAATTTGCTCCAATTAGTCGATTTAAGGCATCTTAAAATAATTTTTCTCAAAACGATTTATTTCTCGTTAGGGTTAATTTTTTTAAAGGAACTTTTTGGACAAAACTACTAAACTTATGGTAATGTATTGGTAAAATACACAAAAAACCTTAATTTGCTCCAATTAGTCGATTTAAGGCATCTTAAAATAATTTTTCTCAAAACGATTTATTTCTCGTTAGGGTTAATTTTTTTAAAGGAACTTTTTGGACAAAACTACTAAACTTATTGTACTGTAATGGTATAATACGAAAAAAACCTTAATTTCCTCCAATTAGTCGATTTAAGCATCTAAAAATAATTTTTTTCAAAATGATTTATTTCTCGTTAGGGTTAATTTTTTTAAACGAACTTTTTGGACAAAACTAGTAAACTTATTGCGCTGTCTTGAGTTTATACAAAAAAATCACACATTTTATTCATTTAGTTGCTTTTATTACCGTAGAGACCTTCAACCCTCTTTCTCACTAAGGTATTTCGTCGGCTCGGCTATTGGCTCAATCTTTTCTCCAGGCACATAGCTCTCATCTCTCTGGACGTTAGTAAGACAAGGCTCCGCGATAAAATCTTCCATACTATCATTGCCGGCATCAATGACTAGTATCCGATCTTCCAGTCGTCATTTGACAGTGGACTGGGCATTCTTCCACATCATCATTGTTGTTATGCGCCAGGATCTTTTTCTAAGATAAAAGATGCCAAAACTTTTCTCGTTAAAAATCGTATGTACCGTCACAGACTCACTAGACGTATGATCTTAGCGCCACAGTGTTTGCGGTATATCCTTCAGCGGTTGTGTCACAAATCAAAAAATGTAAATTTTCCTCGAAAATTATTCTAAGTCCACTCGTATAATGGAAATATATCGCTAACTTCTTTCACTAGCAATATTTTTTAACGGTTCCCACAGAATAATTGTCCAGAATGGTCTCCTGAATATTTCTTATACAGGACTTTTTGGTAGTGGAACGTCCGGTTCCGAGTTATGGGACAAAAATGTTTTCTCGTTGAAATTTTTCTAAGTCCACTCGACTGTCTTTCACTAGCGTCGGAAAATGAAAATTCTTGCGTGGAGCGGTTAGGCACTAAAGTGGACTGGGCATTCTCCTACATCATCTTAGCGCCATAGCGTTTGCGGTATATCTTTCAGCGGTTTTGAGGTATCCAATTATCCCAAAACTATATTTTTGGCGGCCCGAAGGCCTGCGAACAGACTAAAGAACGAAATTATTTGCGTTCCTAAGATAAAATATTGTTTTTATCGGAAGAATATCACTCCTGCCGTCTTAACATTTCCTCCAATTATAATTTTTTTCAAAATGATTTATTTCTCGCTAGGGTTAACATTTTAAAAGGAACTTTTTGGACAAAACTACTAAACTTATTGTAGTGTATTGGTATAATACACAAAAAACCTTAATTTGCTCCAATTAGTCGATTTAAGGCATCTTAAAATAATTTTTCCCAAAACGATTTATTTCTCGTTAGGGTTAATTTTTTTAAAGGAACTTTTTGGACAAAACTACTAAACTTATGGTAATGTATTGGTATAATACACAAAAAACCTTAATTTGCTCCAATTAGTCGATTTAAGGCATCTTAAAATAATTTTTCTCAAAACGATTTATTTCTCGTTAGGGTTAATTTTTTTAAAGGAACTTTTTGGACAAAACTACTAAACTTATGGTAGTGTATTGGTATAATACACAAAAAACCTTAATTTGCTCCAATTAGTCGATTTAAGCATCTTAAAATAATTTTTTTCAAAATGATTTATTTCTCGTTAGGGTTAATTTTTTTAAACGAACTTTTTGGACAAAACTAGTAAACTTATTGCGCTGTCTTGAGTTTATACAAAAAAATCACACATTTTATTCATTTAGTTGCTTTTATTACCGTAGAGACCTTCAATCCTCTTTCTCACTAAGGTATTTCGTCGGCTCGGCTATTGGCTCAATCTTTTCTCCAGGCACATAGCTCTCATCTCTCTGGACGTTAGTAAGACAAGGCTCCGCGATAAAATCTTCCATACTATCATTGCCGGCATCAATGACTAGTATCCGATCTTCCAGTCGTCATTTGATCGTCATTTGACAGTGGACTGGGCATTCTTCCACATCATCATTGTTGTTATGCGCCAGGATCTTTTTCTAAGATAAAAGATGCCAAAACTTTTCTCGTTAAAAATCGTATGTACCGTCACAGACTCACTAGGCGTATGATCTTAGCGCCACAGTGTTTGCGGTATATCCTTCAGCGGTTGTGTCACAAATCAAAAAATGTAAATTTTCCTCGAAAATTATTCTAAGTCCACTCGTATAATGGAAATATATCGCTAACTTCTTTCACTAGCAATATTTTTTAACGGTTCCCACAGGAGAATTGTCCAGAATGGTCTCCTGAATATTTCTTATACAGGACTTTTTGGTAGTGGAACGTCCGGTTCCGAGTTATGGGACAAAAATGTTTTCTCGTTGAAATTTTTCTAAGTCCACTCGACTGTCTTTCACTAGCGTCGGAAAATGAAAATTCTTGCGTGGAGCTGTTAGGCACTAAAGTGGACTGGGAATTCTCCTACATCATCTTAGCGCCATAGCGTTTGCGGTATATCTTTCAGCGGTTTTGAGGTATCCAATTATCCCAAAACTATATTTTTGGCGACCCGAAGGCCTGCGAACAGACTAAAGAACGAAATTATTTGCGTTCCTTAGATAAAATATTGTTTTTATCGGAAGAATATCACTCCTGCCGTCTTAACATTTCCTCCAATTATAATTTTTTTCAAAATGATTTATTTCTCGCTAGGGTTAACTTTTTAAAAGGAACTTTTTGGACAAAACTACTAAACTTATGGTAGTGTATTGGTATAATACACAAAAAACCTTAATTTGCTCCAATTAGTCGATTTAAGGCATCTTAAAATAATTTTTCTCAAAACGATTTATTTCTCGTTAGGGTTAATTTTTTTAAAGGAACTTTTTGGACAAAACTACTAAACTTATGGTAATGTATTGGTAAAATACACAAAAAACCTTAATTTGCTCCAATTAGTCGATTTAAGGCATCTTAAAATAATTTTTCTCAAAACGATTTATTTCTCGTTAGGGTTAATTTTTTTAAAGGAACTTTTTGGACAAAACTACTAAACTTATGGTAATGTATTGGTAAAATACACAAAAACCTTAATTTGCTCCAATTAGTCGATTTAAGGCATCTTAAAATAATTTTTCTCAAAACGATTTATTTCTCGTTAGGGTTAATTTTTTTAAAGGAACTTTTTGGACAAAACTACTAAACTTATGGTAATGTATTGGTATAATACACAAAAAACCTTA
Organism: Polydrusus pterygomalis; assembly: GCA_963969555.1. Classification (NCBI taxonomy): domain Eukaryota; kingdom Metazoa; phylum Arthropoda; class Insecta; order Coleoptera; family Curculionidae; genus Polydrusus; species Polydrusus pterygomalis. The sequence continues at coordinate 1,487,123 of OZ018381.1, read as the reverse complement.
ATTTGCTCCAATTAGTCGATTTAAGGCATCTTAAAATAATTTTTCTCAAAACGATTTATTTCTCGTTAGGGTTAATTTTTTTAAAGGAACTTTTTGGACAAAACTACTAAACTTATTGTACTGTAATGGTATAATACGAAAAAAACCTTAATTTCCTCCAATTAGTCGATTTAAGCATCTTAAAATAATTTTTTTCAAAATGATTTATATCTCGTTAGGGTTAATTTTTTTAAACGAACTTTTTGGATAAAACTAGTAAACTTATTGCGCTGTCTTGAGTTTATACAAAAAAATCACACATTTTATTCATTTAGTTGCTTTTATTACCGTAGAGACCTTCAACCCTCTTTCTCACTAAGGTATTTCGTCGGCTCGGCTATTGGCTCAATCTTTTCTCCAGGCACATAGCTCTCATCTCTCTGGACGTTAGTAAGACAAGGCTCCGCGATAAAATCTTCCATACTATCATTGCCGGCATCAATGACTAGTATCCGATCTTCCAGTCGTCATTTGACAGTGGACTGGGCATTCTTCCACATCATCATTGTTGTTATGCGCCAGGATCTTTTTCTAAGATAAAAGATGCCAAAACTTTTCTCGTTAAAAATCGTATGTACCGTCACAGACTCACTAGGCGTATGATCTTAGCGCCACAGTGTTTGCGGTATATCCTTCAGCGGTTGTGTCACAAATCAAAAAATGTAAATTTTCCTCGAAAATTATTCTAAGTCCACTCGTATAATGGAAATATATCGCTAACTTCTTTCACTAGCAATATTTTTTAACGGTTCCCACAGGAGAATTGTCCAGAATGGTCTCCTGAATATTTCTTATACAGGACTTTTTGGTAGTGGAACGTCCGGTTCCGAGTTATGGGACAAAAATGTTTTCTCGTTAAAATTTTTCTAAGTCCACTCGACTGTCTTTCACTAGCGTCGGAAAATGAAAATTCTTGCGTGGAGCTGTTAGGCACTAAAGTGGACTGGGCATTCTCCTACATCATCTTAGCGCCATAGCGTTTGCGGTATATCTTTCAGCGGTTTTGAGGTATCCAATTATCCCAAAACTATATTTTTGGCGACCCGAAGGCCTGCGAACAGACTAAAGAACGAAATTATTTGCGTTCCTTAGATAAAATATTGTTTTTATCGGAAGAATATCACTCCTGCCGTCTTAACATTTCCTCCAATTATAATTTTTTTCAAAATGATTTATTTCTCGCTAGGGTTAACTTTTTAAAAGGAACTTTTTGGACAAAACTACTAAACTTATGGTAATGTATTGGTAAAATACACAAAAAACCTTAATTTGCTCCAATTAGTCGATTTAAGGCATCTTAAAATAATTTTTCTCAAAACGATTTATTTCTCGTTAGGGTTAATTTTTTTAAAGGAACTTTTTGGACAAAACTACTAAACTTATGGTAATGTATTGGTAAAATACACAAAAAACCTTAATTTGCTCCAATTAGTCGATTTAAGGCATCTTAAAATAATTTTTCTCAAAACGATTTATTTCTCGTTAGGGTTAATTTTTTTAAAGGAACTTTTTGGACAAAACTACCAAACTTATGGTAATGTATTGGTATAATACACAAAAAACCTTAATTTGCTCCAATTAGTCGATTTAAGGCATCTTAAAATAATTTTTCTCAAAACGATTTATTTCTCGTTAGGGTTAATTTTTTTAAAGGAACTTTTTGGACAAAACTACTAAACTTATTGTAATGTATTGGTATAATACACAAAAAACCTTAATTTGCTCCAATTAGTCGATTTAAGCATCTTAAAATAATTTTTTTCGAAATGATTTATTTCTCGTTTGGGTTAATTTTTTTAAACGAACTTTTTGGACAAAACTAGTAAACCTATTGGGCTGTCTTGAGTTTATACAAAAAAATCACAAATTTCATTCATTTAGTTGCTTTAAAGGGACATAAAATAACTTTTTTTTAATTATTTATTTACTAGCTAGGCTTATGTTTTTTAAATGAACTTTTAGGACAAAACTACTAAACTTATTGTACTGTAATGGTATAATAAGAAAAAAACCTTAATTTCCTCCAATTAGTCGATTTAAGCATCTTAAAATAATTTTTTTCAAAATGATTTATTTCTCGTTAGGGTTAATTTTTTTAAACGAACTTTTTGGACAAAACTAGTAAACTTATTGCGCTGTCTTGAGTTTATACAAAAAAATCACACATTTTATTCATTTAGTTGCTTTTATTACCGTAGAGACCTTCAATCCTCTTTCTCACTAAGGTATTTCGTCGGCTCGGCTATTGGCTCAATCTTTTCTCCAGGCACATAGCTCTCATCTCTCTGGACGTTAGTAAGACAAGGCTCCGCGATAAAATCTTCCATACTATCATTGCCGGCATCAATGACTAGTATCCGATCTTCCAGTCGTCATTTGATCGTCATTTGACAGTGGACTGGGCATTCTTCCACATCATCATTGTTGTTATGCGCCAGGATCTTTTTCTAAGATAAAAGATGCCAAAACTTTTCTCTTTAAAAATCGTATGTACCGTCACAGACTCACTAGGCGTATGATCTTAGCGCCACAGTGTTTGCGGTATATCCTTCAGCGGTTGTGTCACAAATCAAAAAATGTAAATTTTCCTCGAAAATTATTCTAAGTCCACTCGTATAATGGAAATATATCGCTAACTTCTTTCACTAGCAATATTTTTTAACGGTTCCCACAGGAGAATTGTCCAGAATGGTCTCCTGAATATTTCTTATACAGGACTTTTTGGTAGTGGAACGTCCGGTTCCGAGTTATGGGACAAAAATGTTTTCTCGTTAAAATTTTTCTAAGTCCACTCGACTGTCTTTCACTAGCGTCGGAAAATGAAAATTCTTGCGTGGAGCTGTTAGGCACTAAAGTGGACTGGGCATTCTCCTACATCATCTTAGCGCCATAGCGTTTGCGGTATATCTTTCAGCGGTTTTGAGGTATCCAATTATCCCAAAACTATATTTTTGGCGACCCGAAGGCCTGCGAACAGACTAAAGAACGAAATTATTTGCGTTCCTTAGATAAAATATTGTTTTTATCGGAAGAATATCACTCCTGCCGTCTTAACATTTCCTCCAATTATAATTTTTTTCAAAATGATTTATTTCTCGCTAGGGTTAACTTTTTAAAAGGAACTTTTTGGACAAAACTACTAAACTTATGGTAATGTATTGGTAAAATACACAAAAAACCTTAATTTGCTCCAATTAGTCGATTTAAGGCATCTTAAAATAATTTTTCTCAAAACGATTTATTTCTCGTTAGGGTTAATTTTTTTAAAGGAACTTTTTGGACAAAACTACTAAACTTATGGTAATGTATTGGTAAAATACACAAAAAACCTTAATTTGCTCCAATTAGTCGATTTAAGGCATCTTAAAATAATTTTTCTCAAAACGATTTATTTCTCGTTAGGGTTAATTTTTTTAAAGGAACTTTTTGGACAAAACTACCAAACTTATGGTAATGTATTGGTATAATACACAAAAAACCTTAATTTGCTCCAATTAGTCGATTTAAGGCATCTTAAAATAATTTTTCTCAAAACGATTTATTTCTCGTTAGGGTTAATTTTTTTAAAGGAACTTTTTGGACAAAACTACTAAACTTATTGTAATGTATTGGTATAATACACAAAAAACCTTAATTTGCTCCAATTAGTCGATTTAAGCATCTTAAAATAATTTTTTTCGAAATGATTTATTTCTCGTTTGGGTTAATTTTTTTAAACGAACTTTTTGGACAAAACTAGTAAACCTATTGGGCTGTCTTGAGTTTATACAAAAAAATCACAAATTTCATTCATTTAGTTGCTTTAAAGGGACATAAAATAACTTTTTTTTAATTATTTATTTACTAGCTAGGCTTATGTTTTTTAAATGAACTTTTAGGACAAAACTACTAAACTTATTGTACTGTAATGGTATAATAAGAAAAAAACCTTAATTTCCTCCAATTAGTCGATTTACGCATCTTAAAATAATTTTTTTCAAAATGATTTATTTCTCGTTAGGGTTAATTTTTTTAAACGAACTTTTTGGACAAAACTAGTAAACTTATTGCGCTGTCTTGAGTTTATACAAAAAAATCACACATTTTATTCATTTAGTTGCTTTTATTACCGTAGAGACCTTCAATCCTCTTTCTCACTAAGGTATTTCGTCGGCTCGGCTATTGGCTCAATCTTTTCTCCAGGCACATAGCTCTCATCTCTCTGGACGTTAGTAAGACAAGGCTCCGCGATAAAATCTTCCATACTATCATTGCCGGCATCAATGACTAGTATCCGATCTTCCAGTCGTCATTTGATCGTCATTTGACAGTGGACTGGGCATTCTTCCACATCATCATTGTTGTTATGCGCCAGGATCTTTTTCTAAGATAAAAGATGCCAAAACTTTTCTCTTTAAAAATCGTATGTACCGTCACAGACTCACTAGGCGTATGATCTTAGCGCCACAGTGTTTGCGGTATATCCTTCAGCAGTTGTGTCACAAATCAAAAAATGTAAATTTTCCTCGAAAATTATTCTAAGTCCACTCGTATAATGGAAATATATCGCTAACTTCTTTCACTAGCAATATTTTTTAACGGTTCCCACAGGAGAATTGTCCAGAATGGTCTCCTGAATATTTCTTATACAGGACTTTTTGGTAGTGGAACGTCCGGTTCCGAGTTATGGGACAAAAATGTTTTCTCGTTAAAATTTTTCTAAGTCCACTCGACTGTCTTTCACTAGCGTCGGAAAATGAAAATTCTTGCGTGGAGCTGTTAGGCACTAAAGTGGACTGGGCATTCTCCTACATCATCTTAGCGCCATAGCGTTTGCGGTATATCTTTCAGCGGTTTTGAGGTATCCAATTATCCCAAAACTATATTTTTGGCGACCCGAAGGCCTGCGAACAGACTAAAGAACGAAATTATTTGCGTTCCTTAGATAAAATATTGTTTTTATCGGAAGAATATCACTCCTGCCGTCTTAACATTTCCTCCAATTATAATTTTTTTCAAAATGATTTATTTCTCGCTAGGGTTAACTTTTTAAAAGGAACTTTTTGGACAAAACTACTAAACTTATGGTAATGTATTGGTATAATACACAAAAAACCTTAATTTGCTCCAATTAGTCGATTTAAGGCATCTTAAAATAATTTTTCTCAAAACGATTTATTTCTCGTTAGGGTTAATTTTTTTAAAGGAACTTTTTGGACAAAACTACTAAACTTATGGTAGTGTATTGGTATAATACACAAAAAACCTTAATTTGCTCCAATTAGTCGATTAAAGGCATCTTAAAATAATTTTTCCCAAAACGATTTATTTCTCGTTAGGGTTAATTTTTTTAAAGGAACTTTTTGGACAAAACTACTAAACTTATGGTAATGTATTGGTATAATACACAAAAAACCTTAATTTGCTCCAATTAGTCGATTTAAGGCATCTTAAAATAATTTTTCTCAAAACGATTTATTTCTCGTTAGTTAATTTTTTTAAAGGAACTTTTTGGACAAAACTACTAAACTTATGGTAGTGTATTGGTATAATACACAAAAAACCTTAATTTGCTCCAATTAGTCGATTTAAGGCATCTTAAAATAATTTTTCTCAAAACGATTTATTTCTCGTTAGGGTTAATTTTTTTAAAGGAACTTTTTGGACAAAACTACTAAACTTATGGTAGTGTATTGGTATAATACACAAAAAACCTTAATTTGCTCCAATTAGTCGATTTAAGCATCTTAAAATAATTTTTCCCAAAACGATTTATTTCTCGTTCGGGTTAATTTTTTTAAAGGAACTTTTTGGACAAAACTACTAAACTTATGGTAGTGTATTGGTATAATACACAAAAAACCTTAATTTGCTACAATTAGTCGATTTAAGGCATCTTAAAATAATTTTTCTCAAAACGATTTATTTCTCGTTAGGGTTAATTTTTTTAAAGGAACTTTTTGGACAAAACTACTAAACTTATGGTAATGTATTGGTAAAATACACAAAAAACCTTAATTTGCTCCAATTAGTCGATTTAAGGCATCTTAAAATAATTTTTCTCAAAACGATTTATTTCTCGTTAGGGTTAATTTTTTTAAAGGAACTTTTTGGACAAAACTACTAAACTTATGGTAATGTATTGGTATAATACACAAAAAACCTTAATTTGCTCCAATTAGTCGATTTAAGGCATCTTAAAATAATTTTTCTCAAAACGATTTATTTCTCGTTAGGGTTAATTTTTTTAAAGGAACTTTTTGGACAAAACTACTAAACTTATGGTAATGTATTGGTATAATACACAAAAAACCTTAATTTGCTCCAATTAGTCGATTTAAGGCATCTTAAAATAATTTTTCTCAAAACGATTTATTTCTCGTTAGGGTTAATTTTTTTAAAGGAACTTTTTGGACAAAACTACTAAACTTATGGTAGTGTATTGGTATAATATACAAAAAACCTTAATTTGCTCCAATTAGTCGATTTAAGGCATCTTAAAATAATTTTTCTCAAAACGATTTATTTCTCGTTAGGGTTAATTTTTTTAAAGGAACTTTTTGGACAAAACTACTAAACTTATGGTAGTGTATTGGTATAATACACAAAAAACCTTAATTTGCTCCAATTAGTCGATTTAAGGCATCTTAAAATAATTTTTCTCAAAACGATTTATTTCTCGTTAGGGTTAATTTTTTTAAAGGAACTTTTTGGACAAAACTACTAAACTTATGGTAGTGTAATGGTATAATACACAAAAAACCTTAATTTGCTCCAATTAGTCGATTTAAGCATCTTAAAATAATTTTTTTCAAAATGATTTATTTCTCGTTAGGGTTAATTTTATTAAACGAACTTTTTGGACAAAACTAGTAAACTTATTGCGCTGTCTTGAGTTTATACAAAAAAATCACACATTTTATTCATTTAGTTGCTTTTATTACCGTAGAGACCTTCAATCCTCTTTCTCACTAAGGTATTTCGTCGGCTCGGCTATTGGCTCAATCTTTTCTCCAGGCACATAGCTCTCATCTCTCTGGACGTTAGTAAGACAAGGCTCCGCGATAAAATCTTCCATACTATCATTGCCGGCATCAATGACTAGTATCCGATCTTCCAGTCGTCATTTGATCGTCATTTGACAGTGGACTGGGCATTCTTCCACATCATCATTGTTGTTATGCGCCAGGATCTTTTTCTAAGATAAAAGATGCCAACACTTTTCTCGTTAAAAATCGTATGTACCGTCACAGACTCACTAGGCGTATGATCTTAGCGCCACAGTGTTTGCGGTATATCCTTCAGCGGTTGTGTCACATATCAAAAAATGTAAATTTTCCTCGAAAATTATTCTAAGTCCACTCGTATAATGGAAATATATCGCTAACTTCTTTCACTAGCAATATTTTTTAACGGTTCCCACAGGAGAATTGTCCAGAATGGTCTCCTGAATATTTCTTATACAGGACTTTTTGGTAGTGGAACGTCCGGTTCCGAGTTATGGGACAAAAATGTTTTCTCGTTGAAATTTTTCTAAGTCCACTCGACTGTCTTTCACTAGCGTCGGAAAATGAAAATTCTTGCGTGGAGCTGTTAGGCACTAAAGTGGACTGGGCATTCTCCTACATCATCTTAGCGCCATAGCGTTTGCGGTATATCTTTCAGCGGTTTTGAGGTATCCAATTATCCCAAAACTATATTTTTGGCGACCCGAAGGCCTGCGAACAGACTAAAGAACGAAATTATTTGCGTTCCTTAGATAAAATATTGTTTTTATCGGAAGAATATCACTCCTGCCGTCTTAACATTTCCTCCAATTATAATTTTTTTCAAAATGATTTATTTCTCGCTAGGGTTAACTTTTTAAAAGGAACTTTTTGGACAAAACTACTAAACTTATGGTAGTGTATTGGTATAATACACAAAAAACCTTAATTTGCTCCAATTAGTCGATTTAAGGCATCTTAAAATAATTTTTCTCAAAACGATTTATTTCTCGTTAGGGTTAATTTTTTTAAAGGAACTTTTTGGACAAAACTACTAAACTTATGGTAATGTATTGGTAAAATACACAAAAAACCTTAATTTGCTCCAATTAGTCGATTTAAGGCATCTTAAAATAATTTTTCTCAAAACGATTTATTTCTCGTTAGGGTTAATTTTTTTAAAGGAACTTTTTGGACAAAACTACTAAACTTATGGTAATGTATTGGTAAAATACACAAAAAACCTTAATTTGCTCCAATTAGTCGATTTAAGGCATCTTAAAATAATTTTTCTCAAAACGATTTATTTCTCGTTAGGGTTAATTTTTTTAAAGGAACTTTTTGGACAAAACTACTAAACTTATGGTAATGTATTGGTATAATACACAAAAAACCTTAATTTGCTCCAATTAGTCGATTTAAGGCATCTTAAAATAATTTTTCTCAAAACGATTTATTTCTCGTTAGGGTTAATTTTTTTAAAGGAACTTTTTGGACAAAACTACTAAACTTATTGTACTGTAATGGTATAATACGAAAAAAACCTTAATTTCCTCCAATTAGTCGATTTAAGCATCTTAAAATAATTTTTTTCAAAATGATTTATATCTCGTTAGGGTTAATTTTTTTAAACGAACTTTTTGGATAAAACTAGTAAACTTATTGCGCTGTCTTGAGTTTATACAAAAAAATCACACATTTTATTCATTTAGTTGCTTTTATTACCGTAGAGACCTTCAACCCTCTTTCTCACTAAGGTATTTCGTCGGCTCGGCTATTGGCTCAATCTTTTCTCCAGGCACATAGCTCTCATCTCTCTGGACGTTAGTAAGACAAGGCTCCGCGATAAAATCTTCCATACTATCATTGCCGGCATCAATGACTAGTATCCGATCTTCCAGTCGTCATTTGACAGTGGACTGGGCATTCTTCCACATCATCATTGTTGTTATGCGCCAGGATCTTTTTCTAAGATAAAAGATGCCAAAACTTTTCTCGTTAAAAATCGTATGTACCGTCACAGACTCACTAGGCGTATGATCTTAGCGCCACAGTGTTTGCGGTATATCCTTCAGCGGTTGTGTCACAAATCAAAAAATGTAAATTTTCCTCGAAAATTATTCTAAGTCCACTCGTATAATGGAAATATATCGCTAACTTCTTTCACTAGCAATATTTTTTAACGGTTCCCACAGGAGAATTGTCCAGAATGGTCTCCTGAATATTTCTTATACAGGACTTTTTGGTAGTGGAACGTCCGGTTCCGAGTTATGGGACAAAAATGTTTTCTCGTTAAAATTTTTCTAAGTCCACTCGACTGTCTTTCACTAGCGTCGGAAAATGAAAATTCTTGCGTGGAGCTGTTAGGCACTAAAGTGGACTGGGCATTCTCCTACATCATCTTAGCGCCATAGCGTTTGCGGTATATCTTTCAGCGGTTTTGAGGTATCCAATTATCCCAAAACTATATTTTTGGCGACCCGAAGGCCTGCGAACAGACTAAAGAACGAAATTATTTGCGTTCCTTAGATAAAATATTGTTTTTATCGGAAGAATATCACTCCTGCCGTCTTAACATTTCCTCCAATTATAATTTTTTTCAAAATGATTTATTTCTCGCTAGGGTTAACTTTTTAAAAGGAACTTTTTGGACAAAACTACTAAACTTATGGTAATGTATTGGTATAATACACAAAAAACCTTAATTTGCTCCAATTAGTCGATTTAAGGCATCTTAAAATAATTTTTCTCAAAACGATTTATTTCTCGTTAGGGTTAATTTTTTTAAAGGAACTTTTTGGACAAAACTACTAAACTTATGGTAGTGTATTGGTATAATACACAAAAAACCTTAATTTGCTCCAATTAGTCGATTAAAGGCATCTTAAAATAATTTTTCCCAAAACGATTTATTTCTCGTTAGGGTTAATTTTTTTAAAGGAACTTTTTGGACAAAACTACTAAACTTATGGTAATGTATTGGTATAATACACAAAAAACCTTAATTTGCTCCAATTAGTCGATTTAAGGCATCTTAAAATAATTTTTCTCAAAACGATTTATTTCTCGTTAGTTAATTTTTTTAAAGGAACTTTTTGGACAAAACTACTAAACTTATGGTAGTGTATTGGTATAATACACAAAAAACCTTAATTTGCTCCAATTAGTCGATTTAAGGCATCTTAAAATAATTTTTCTCAAAACGATTTATTTCTCGTTAGGGTTAATTTTTTTAAAGGAACTTTTTGGACAAAACTACTAAACTTATGGTAGTGTATTGGTATAATACACAAAAAACCTTAATTTGCTCCAATTAGTCGATTTAAGCATCTTAAAATAATTTTTCCCAAAACGATTTATTTCTCGTTCGGGTTAATTTTTTTAAAGGAACTTTTTGGACAAAACTACTAAACTTATGGTAGTGTATTGGTATAATACACAAAAAACCTTAATTTGCTACAATTAGTCGATTTAAGGCATCTTAAAATAATTTTTCTCAAAACGATTTATTTCTCGTTAGGGTTAATTTTTTTAAAGGAACTTTTTGGACAAAACTACTAAACTTATGGTAATGTATTGGTAAAATACACAAAAAACCTTAATTTGCTCCAATTAGTCGATTTAAGGCATCTTAAAATAATTTTTCTCAAAACGATTTATTTCTCGTTAGGGTTAATTTTTTTAAAGGAACTTTTTGGACAAAACTACTAAACTTATGGTAATGTATTGGTATAATACACAAAAAACCTTAATTTGCTCCAATTAGTCGATTTAAGGCATCTTAAAATAATTTTTCTCAAAACGATTTATTTCTCGTTAGGGTTAATTTTTTTAAAGGAACTTTTTGGACAAAACTACTAAACTTATGGTAATGTATTGGTATAATACACAAAAAACCTTAATTTGCTCCAATTAGTCGATTTAAGGCATCTTAAAATAATTTTTCTCAAAACGATTTATTTCTCGTTAGGGTTAATTTTTTTAAAGGAACTTTTTGGACAAAACTACTAAACTTATGGTAGTGTATTGGTATAATACACAAAAAACCTTAATTTGCTCCAATTAGTCGATTTAAGGCATCTTAAAATAATTTTTCTCAAAACGATTTATTTCTCGTTAGGGTTAATTTTTTTAAAGGAACTTTTTGGACAAAACTACTAAACTTATGGTAGTGTATTGGTATAATACACAAAAAACCTTAATTTGCTCCAATTAGTCGATTTAAGGCATCTTAAAATAATTTTTCTCAAAACGATTTATTTCTCGTTAGGGTTAATTTTTTTAAAGGAACTTTTTGGACAAAACTACTAAACTTATGGTAGTGTAATGGTATAATACACAAAAAACCTTAATTTGCTCCAATTAGTCGATTTAAGCATCTTAAAATAATTTTTTTCAAAATGATTTATTTCTCGTTAGGGTTAATTTTATTAAACGAACTTTTTGGACAAAACTAGTAAACTTATTGCGCTGTCTTGAGTTTATACAAAAAAATCACACATTTTATTCATTTAGTTGCTTTTATTACCGTAGAGACCTTCAATCCTCTTTCTCACTAAGGTATTTCGTCGGCTCGGCTATTGGCTCAATCTTTTCTCCAGGCACATAGCTCTCATCTCTCTGGACGTTAGTAAGACAAGGCTCCGCGATAAAATCTTCCATACTATCATTGCCGGCATCAATGACTAGTATCCGATCTTCCAGTCGTCATTTGATCGTCATTTGACAGTGGACTGGGCATTCTTCCACATCATCATTGTTGTTATGCGCCAGGATCTTTTTCTAAGATAAAAGATGCCAACACTTTTCTCGTTAAAAATCGTATGTACCGTCACAGACTCACTAGGCGTATGATCTTAGCGCCACAGTGTTTGCGGTATATCCTTCAGCGGTTGTGTCACATATCAAAAAATGTAAATTTTCCTCGAAAATTATTCTAAGTCCACTCGTATAATGGAAATATATCGCTAACTTCTTTCACTAGCAATATTTTTTAACGGTTCCCACAGGAGAATTGTCCAGAATGGTCTCCTGAATATTTCTTATACAGGACTTTTTGGTAGTGGAACGTCCGGTTCCGAGTTATGGGACAAAAATGTTTTCTCGTTGAAATTTTTCTAAGTCCACTCGACTGTCTTTCACTAGCGCCGGAAAATGAAAATTCTTGCGTGGAGCTGTTAGGCACTAAAGTGGACTGGGCATTCTCCTACATCATCTTAGCGCCATAGCGTTTGCGGTATATCTTTCAGCGGTTTTGAGGTATCCAATTATCCCAAAACTATATTTTTGGCGACCCGAAGGCCTGCGAACAGACTAAAGAACGAAATTATTTGCGTTCCTTAGATAAAATATTGTTTTTATCGGAAGAATATCACTCCTGCCGTCTTAACATTTCCTCCAATTATAATTTTTTTCAAAATGATTTATTTCTCGCTAGGGTTAACTTTTTAAAAGGAACTTTTTGGACAAAACTACTAAACTTATGGTAGTGTATTGGTATAATACACAAAAAACCTTAATTTGCTCCAATTAGTCGATTTAAGGCATCTTAAAATAATTTTTCTCAAAACGATTTATTTCTCGTTAGGGTTAATTTTTTTAAAGGAACTTTTTGGACAAAACTACTAAACTTATGGTAATGTATTGGTAAAATACACAAAAAACCTTAATTTGCTCCAATTAGTCGATTTAAGGCATCTTAAAATAATTTTTCTCAAAACGATTTATTTCTCGTTAGGGTTAATTTTTTTAAAGGAACTTTTTGGACAAAACTACTAAACTTATGGTAATGTATTGGTAAAATACACAAAAAACCTTAATTTGCTCCAATTAGTCGATTTAAGGCATCTTAAAATAATTTTTCTCAAAACGATTTATTTCTCGTTAGGGTTAATTTTTTTAAAGGAACTTTTTGGACAAAACTACTAAACTTATGGTAATGTATTGGTATAATACACAAAAAACCTTAATTTGCTCCAATTAGTCGATTTAAGGCATCTTAAAATAATTTTTCTCAAAACGATTTATTTCTCGTTAGGGTTAATTTTTTTAAAGGAACTTTTTGGACAAAACTACTAAACTTATGGTAGTGTATTGGTATAATACACAAAAAACCTTAATTTGCTCCAATTAGTCGATTTAATCATCTTAAAATAATTTTTCCCAAAACGATTTATTTCTCGTTCGGGTTAATTTTTTTAAAGGAACTTTTTGGACAAAACTACTAAACTTATGGTAGTGTATTGGTATAATACACAAAAAACCTTAATTTGCTCCAATTAGTCGATTTAAGGCATCTTAAAATAATTTTTCTCAAAACGATTTATTTCTCGTTAGGGTTAATTTTTTTAAAGGAACTTTTTGGACAAAACTACTAAACTTATGGTAATGTATTGGTAAAATACACAAAAAACCTTAATTTGCTCCAATTAGTCGATTTAAGGCATCTTAAAATAATTTTTCTCAAAACGATTTATTTCTCGTTAGGGTTAATTTTTTTAAAGGAACTTTTTGGACAAAACTACCAAACTTATGGTAATGTATTGGTATAATACACAAAAAACCTTAATTTGCTCCAATTAGTCGATTTAAGGCATCTTAAAATAATTTTTCTCAAAACGATTTATTTCTCGTTAGGGTTAATTTTTTTAAAGGAACTTTTTGGACAAAACTACTAAACTTATTGTAATGTATTGGTATAATACACAAAAAACCTTAATTTGCTCCAATTAGTCGATTTAAGCATCTTAAAATAATTTTTTTCGAAATGATTTATTTCTCGTTTGGGTTAATTTTTTTAAACGAACTTTTTGGACAAAACTAGTAAACCTATTGGGCTGTCTTGAGTTTATACAAAAAAATCACAAATTTCATTCATTTAGTTGCTTTAAAGGGACATAAAATAACTTTTTTTTAATTATTTATTTACTAGCTAGGCTTATGTTTTTTAAATGAACTTTTAGGACAAAACTACTAAACTTATTGTACTGTAATGGTATAATAAGAAAAAAACCTTAATTTCCTCCAATTAGTCGATTTACGCATCTTAAAATAATTTTTTTCAAAATGATTTATTTCTCGTTAGGGTTAATTTTTTTAAACGAACTTTTTGGACAAAACTAGTAAACTTATTGCGCTGTCTTGAGTTTATACAAAAAAATCACACATTTTATTCATTTAGTTGCTTTTATTACCGTAGAGACCTTCAATCCTCTTTCTCACTAAGGTATTTCGTCGGCTCGGCTATTGGCTCAATCTTTTCTCCAGGCACATAGCTCTCATCTCTCTGGACGTTAGTAAGACAAGGCTCCGCGATAAAATCTTCCATACTATCATTGCCGGCATCAATGACTAGTATCCGATCTTCCAGTCGTCATTTGATCGTCATTTGACAGTGGACTGGGCATTCTTCCACATCATCATTGTTGTTATGCGCCAGGATCTTTTTCTAAGATAAAAGATGCCAAAACTTTTCTCTTTAAAAATCGTATGTACCGTCACAGACTCACTAGGCGTATGATCTTAGCGCCACAGTGTTTGCGGTATATCCTTCAGCGGTTGTGTCACAAATCAAAAAATGTAAATTTTCCTCGAAAATTATTCTAAGTCCACTCGTATAATGGAAATATATCGCTAACTTCTTTCACTAGCAATATTTTTTAACGGTTCCCACAGGAGAATTGTCCAGAATGGTCTCCTGAATATTTCTTATACAGGACTTTTTGGTAGTGGAACGTCCGGTTCCGAGTTATGGGACAAAAATGTTTTCTCGTTAAAATTTTTCTAAGTCCACTCGACTGTCTTTCACTAGCGTCGGAAAATGAAAATTCTTGCGTGGAGCTGTTAGGCACTAAAGTGGACTGGGCATTCTCCTACATCATCTTAGCGCCATAGCGTTTGCGGTATATCTTTCAGCGGTTTTGAGGTATCCAATTATCCCAAAACTATATTTTTGGCGACCCGAAGGCCTGCGAACAGACTAAAGAACGAAATTATTTGCGTTCCTTAGATAAAATATTGTTTTTATCGGAAGAATATCACTCCTGCCGTCTTAACATTTCCTCCAATTATAATTTTTTTCAAAATGATTTATTTCTCGCTAGGGTTAACTTTTTAAAAGGAACTTTTTGGACAAAACTACTAAACTTATGGTAATGTATTGGTATAATACACAAAAAACCTTAATTTGCTCCAATTAGTCGATTTAAGGCATCTTAAAATAATTTTTCTCAAAACGATTTATTTCTCGTTAGGGTTAATTTTTTTAAAGGAACTTTTTGGACAAAACTACTAAACTTATGGTAGTGTATTGGTATAATACACAAAAAACCTTAATTTGCTCCAATTAGTCGATTAAAGGCATCTTAAAATAATTTTTCCCAAAACGATTTATTTCTCGTTAGGGTTAATTTTTTTAAAGGAACTTTTTGGACAAAACTACTAAACTTATGGTAATGTATTGGTATAATACACAAAAAACCTTAATTTGCTCCAATTAGTCGATTTAAGGCATCTTAAAATAATTTTTCTCAAAACGATTTATTTCTCGTTAGTTAATTTTTTTAAAGGAACTTTTTGGACAAAACTACTAAACTTATGGTAGTGTATTGGTATAATACACAAAAAACCTTAATTTGCTCCAATTAGTCGATTTAAGGCATCTTAAAATAATTTTTCTCAAAACGATTTATTTCTCGTTAGGGTTAATTTTTTTAAAGGAACTTTTTGGACAAAACTACTAAACTTATGGTAGTGTATTGGTATAATACACAAAAAACCTTAATTTGCTCCAATTAGTCGATTTAAGCATCTTAAAATAATTTTTCCCAAAACGATTTATTTCTCGTTCGGGTTAATTTTTTTAAAGGAACTTTTTGGACAAAACTACTAAACTTATGGTAGTGTATTGGTATAATACACAAAAAACCTTAATTTGCTACAATTAGTCGATTTAAGGCATCTTAAAATAATTTTTCTCAAAACGATTTATTTCTCGTTAGGGTTAATTTTTTTAAAGGAACTTTTTGGACAAAACTACTAAACTTATGGTAATGTATTGGTAAAATACACAAAAAACCTTAATTTGCTCCAATTAGTCGATTTAAGGCATCTTAAAATAATTTTTCTCAAAACGATTTATTTCTCGTTAGGGTTAATTTTTTTAAAGGAACTTTTTGGACAAAACTACTAAACTTATGGTAATGTATTGGTATAATACACAAAAAACCTTAATTTGCTCCAATTAGTCGATTTAAGGCATCTTAAAATAATTTTTCTCAAAACGATTTATTTCTCGTTAGGGTTAATTTTTTTAAAGGAACTTTTTGGACAAAACTACTAAACTTATGGTAATGTATTGGTATAATACACAAAAAACCTTAATTTGCTCCAATTAGTCGATTTAAGGCATCTTAAAATAATTTTTCTCAAAACGATTTATTTCTCGTTAGGGTTAATTTTTTTAAAGGAACTTTTTGGACAAAACTACTAAACTTATGGTAGTGTATTGGTATAATACACAAAAAACCTTAATTTGCTCCAATTAGTCGATTTAAGGCATCTTAAAATAATTTTTCTCAAAACGATTTATTTCTCGTTAGGGTTAATTTTTTTAAAGGAACTTTTTGGACAAAACTACTAAACTTATGGTAGTGTATTGGTATAATACACAAAAAACCTTAATTTGCTCCAATTAGTCGATTTAAGGCATCTTAAAATAATTTTTCTCAAAACGATTTATTTCTCGTTAGGGTTAATTTTTTTAAAGGAACTTTTTGGACAAAACTACTAAACTTATGGTAGTGTAATGGTATAATACACAAAAAACCTTAATTTGCTCCAATTAGTCGATTTAAGCATCTTAAAATAATTTTTTTCAAAATGATTTATTTCTCGTTAGGGTTAATTTTATTAAACGAACTTTTTGGACAAAACTAGTAAACTTATTGCGCTGTCTTGAGTTTATACAAAAAAATCACACATTTTATTCATTTAGTTGCTTTTATTACCGTAGAGACCTTCAATCCTCTTTCTCACTAAGGTATTTCGTCGGCTCGGCTATTGGCTCAATCTTTTCTCCAGGCACATAGCTCTCATCTCTCTGGACGTTAGTAAGACAAGGCTCCGCGATAAAATCTTCCATACTATCATTGCCGGCATCAATGACTAGTATCCGATCTTCCAGTCGTCATTTGATCGTCATTTGACAGTGGACTGGGCATTCTTCCACATCATCATTGTTGTTATGCGCCAGGATCTTTTTCTAAGATAAAAGATGCCAACACTTTTCTCGTTAAAAATCGTATGTACCGTCACAGACTCACTAGGCGTATGATCTTAGCGCCACAGTGTTTGCGGTATATCCTTCAGCGGTTGTGTCACATATCAAAAAATGTAAATTTTCCTCGAAAATTATTCTAAGTCCACTCGTATAATGGAAATATATCGCTAACTTCTTTCACTAGCAATATTTTTTAACGGTTCCCACAGGAGAATTGTCCAGAATGGTCTCCTGAATATTTCTTATACAGGACTTTTTGGTAGTGGAACGTCCGGTTCCGAGTTATGGGACAAAAATGTTTTCTCGTTGAAATTTTTCTAAGTCCACTCGACTGTCTTTCACTAGCGTCGGAAAATGAAAATTCTTGCGTGGAGCTGTTAGGCACTAAAGTGGACTGGGCATTCTCCTACATCATCTTAGCGCCATAGCGTTTGCGGTATATCTTTCAGCGGTTTTGAGGTATCCAATTATCCCAAAACTATATTTTTGGCGACCCGAAGGCCTGCGAACAGACTAAAGAACGAAATTATTTGCGTTCCTTAGATAAAATATTGTTTTTATCGGAAGAATATCACTCCTGCCGTCTTAACATTTCCTCCAATTATAATTTTTTTCAAAATGATTTATTTCTCGCTAGGGTTAACTTTTTAAAAGGAACTTTTTGGACAAAACTACTAAACTTATGGTAGTGTAATGGTATAATACACAAAAAACCTTAATTTGCTCCAATTAGTCGATTTAAGCATCTTAAAATAATTTTTTTCAAAATGATTTATTTCTCGTTAGGGTTAATTTTATTAAACGAACTTTTTGGACAAAACTAGTAAACTTATTGCGCTGTCTTGAGTTTATACAAAAAAATCACACATTTTATTCATTTAGTTGCTTTTATTACCGTAGAGACCTTCAATCCTCTTTCTCACTAAGGTATTTCGTCGGCTCGGCTATTGGCTCAATCTTTTCTCCAGGCACATAGCTCTCATCTCTCTGGACGTTAGTAAGACAAGGCTCCGCGATAAAATCTTCCATACTATCATTGCCGGCATCAATGACTAGTATCCGATCTTCCAGTCGTCATTTGATCGTCATTTGACAGTGGACTGGGCATTCTTCCACATCATCATTGTTGTTATGCGCCAGGATCTTTTTCTAAGATAAAAGATGCCAACACTTTTCTCGTTAAAAATCGTATGTACCGTCACAGACTCACTAGGCGTATGATCTTAGCGCCACAGTGTTTGCGGTATATCCTTCAGCGGTTGTGTCACATATCAAAAAATGTAAATTTTCCTCGAAAATTATTCTAAGTCCACTCGTATAATGGAAATATATCGCTAACTTCTTTCACTAGCAATATTTTTTAACGGTTCCCACAGGAGAATTGTCCAGAATGGTCTCCTGAATATTTCTTATACAGGACTTTTTGGTAGTGGAACGTCCGGTTCCGAGTTATGGGACAAAAATGTTTTCTCGTTGAAATTTTTCTAAGTCCACTCGACTGTCTTTCACTAGCGCCGGAAAATGAAAATTCTTGCGTGGAGCTGTTAGGCACTAAAGTGGACTGGGCATTCTCCTACATCATCTTAGCGCCATAGCGTTTGCGGTATATCTTTCAGCGGTTTTGAGGTATCCAATTATCCCAAAACTATATTTTTGGCGACCCGAAGGCCTGCGAACAGACTAAAGAACGAAATTATTTGCGTTCCTTAGATAAAATATTGTTTTTATCGGAAGAATATCACTCCTGCCGTCTTAACATTTCCTCCAATTATAATTTTTTTCAAAATGATTTATTTCTCGCTAGGGTTAACTTTTTAAAAGGAACTTTTTGGACAAAACTACTAAACTTATGGTAGTGTATTGGTATAATACACAAAAAACCTTAATTTGCTCCAATTAGTCGATTTAAGGCATCTTAAAATAATTTTTCTCAAAACGATTTATTTCTCGTTAGGGTTAATTTTTTTAAAGGAACTTTTTGGACAAAACTACTAAACTTATGGTAATGTATTGGTAAAATACACAAAAAACCTTAATTTGCTCCAATTAGTCGATTTAAGGCATCTTAAAATAATTTTTCTCAAAACGATTTATTTCTCGTTAGGGTTAATTTTTTTAAAGGAACTTTTTGGACAAAACTACTAAACTTATGGTAATGTATTGGTAAAATACACAAAAAACCTTAATTTGCTCCAATTAGTCGATTTAAGGCATCTTAAAATAATTTTTCTCAAAACGATTTATTTCTCGTTAGGGTTAATTTTTTTAAAGGAACTTTTTGGACAAAACTACTAAACTTATGGTAATGTATTGGTATAATACACAAAAAACCTTAATTTGCTCCAATTAGTCGATTTAAGGCATCTTAAAATAATTTTTCTCAAAACGATTTATTTCTCGTTAGGGTTAATTTTTTTAAAGGAACTTTTTGGACAAAACTACTAAACTTATGGTAGTGTATTGGTATAATACACAAAAAACCTTAATTTGCTCCAATTAGTCGATTTAAGCATCTTAAAATAATTTTTCCCAAAACGATTTATTTCTCGTTCGGGTTAATTTTTTTAAAGGAACTTTTTGGACAAAACTACTAAACTTATGGTAGTGTATTGGTATAATACACAAAAAACCTTAATTTGCTCCAATTAGTCGATTTAAGGCATCTTAAAATAATTTTTCTCAAAACGATTTATTTCTCGTTAGGGTTAATTTTTTTAAAGGAACTTTTTGGACAAAACTACTAAACTTATGGTAATGTATTGGTAAAATACACAAAAAACCTTAATTTGCTCCAATTAGTCGATTTAAGGCATCTTAAAATAATTTTTCTCAAAACGATTTATTTCTCGTTAGGGTTAATTTTTTTAAAGGAACTTTTTGGACAAAACTACCAAACTTATGGTAATGTATTGGTATAATACACAAAAAACCTTAATTTGCTCCAATTAGTCGATTTAAGGCATCTTAAAATAATTTTTCTCAAAACGATTTATTTCTCGTTAGGGTTAATTTTTTTAAAGGAACTTTTTGGACAAAACTACTAAACTTATTGTAATGTATTGGTATAATACACAAAAAACCTTAATTTGCTCCAATTAGTCGATTTAAGCATCTTAAAATAATTTTTTTCGAAATGATTTATTTCTCGTTTGGGTTAATTTTTTTAAACGAACTTTTTGGACAAAACTAGTAAACCTATTGGGCTGTCTTGAGTTTATACAAAAAAATCACAAATTTCATTCATTTAGTTGCTTTAAAGGGACATAAAATAACTTTTTTTTAATTATTTATTTACTAGCTAGGCTTATGTTTTTTAAATGAACTTTTAGGACAAAACTACTAAACTTATTGTACTGTAATGGTATAATAAGAAAAAAACCTTAATTTCCTCCAATTAGTCGATTTACGCATCTTAAAATAATTTTTTTCAAAATGATTTATTTCTCGTTAGGGTTAATTTTTTTAAACGAACTTTTTGGACAAAACTAGTAAACTTATTGCGCTGTCTTGAGTTTATACAAAAAAATCACACATTTTATTCATTTAGTTGCTTTTATTACCGTAGAGACCTTCAATCCTCTTTCTCACTAAGGTATTTCGTCGGCTCGGCTATTGGCTCAATCTTTTCTCCAGGCACATAGCTCTCATCTCTCTGGACGTTAGTAAGACAAGGCTCCGCGATAAAATCTTCCATACTATCATTGCCGGCATCAATGACTAGTATCCGATCTTCCAGTCGTCATTTGATCGTCATTTGACAGTGGACTGGGCATTCTTCCACATCATCATTGTTGTTATGCGCCAGGATCTTTTTCTAAGATAAAAGATGCCAAAACTTTTCTCTTTAAAAATCGTATGTACCGTCACAGACTCACTAGGCGTATGATCTTAGCGCCACAGTGTTTGCGGTATATCCTTCAGCGGTTGTGTCACAAATCAAAAAATGTAAATTTTCCTCGAAAATTATTCTAAGTCCACTCGTATAATGGAAATATATCGCTAACTTCTTTCACTAGCAATATTTTTTAACGGTTCCCACAGGAGAATTGTCCAGAATGGTCTCCTGAATATTTCTTATACAGGACTTTTTGGTAGTGGAACGTCCGGTTCCGAGTTATGGGACAAAAATGTTTTCTCGTTAAAATTTTTCTAAGTCCACTCGACTGTCTTTCACTAGCGTCGGAAAATGAAAATTCTTGCGTGGAGCTGTTAGGCACTAAAGTGGACTGGGCATTCTCCTACATCATCTTAGCGCCATAGCGTTTGCGGTATATCTTTCAGCGGTTTTGAGGTATCCAATTATCCCAAAACTATATTTTTGGCGACCCGAAGGCCTGCGAACAGACTAAAGAACGAAATTATTTGCGTTCCTTAGATAAAAT
Organism: Polydrusus pterygomalis; assembly: GCA_963969555.1. Lineage (NCBI taxonomy): Eukaryota > Metazoa > Arthropoda > Insecta > Coleoptera > Curculionidae > Polydrusus > Polydrusus pterygomalis. The sequence goes on along the minus strand of OZ018381.1, from coordinate 1,465,458 downwards.
ATTGTTTTTATCGGAAGAATATCACTCCTGCCGTCTTAACATTTCCTCCAATTATAATTTTTTTCAAAATGATTTATTTCTCGCTAGGGTTAACTTTTTAAAAGGAACTTTTTGGACAAAACTACTAAACTTATGGTAATGTATTGGTATAATACACAAAAAACCTTAATTTGCTCCAATTAGTCGATTTAAGGCATCTTAAAATAATTTTTCTCAAAACGATTTATTTCTCGTTAGGGTTAATTTTTTTAAAGGAACTTTTTGGACAAAACTACTAAACTTATGGTAGTGTATTGGTATAATACACAAAAAACCTTAATTTGCTCCAATTAGTCGATTAAAGGCATCTTAAAATAATTTTTCCCAAAACGATTTATTTCTCGTTAGGGTTAATTTTTTTAAAGGAACTTTTTGGACAAAACTACTAAACTTATGGTAATGTATTGGTATAATACACAAAAAACCTTAATTTGCTCCAATTAGTCGATTTAAGGCATCTTAAAATAATTTTTCTCAAAACGATTTATTTCTCGTTAGTTAATTTTTTTAAAGGAACTTTTTGGACAAAACTACTAAACTTATGGTAGTGTATTGGTATAATACACAAAAAACCTTAATTTGCTCCAATTAGTCGATTTAAGGCATCTTAAAATAATTTTTCTCAAAACGATTTATTTCTCGTTAGGGTTAATTTTTTTAAAGGAACTTTTTGGACAAAACTACTAAACTTATGGTAGTGTATTGGTATAATACACAAAAAACCTTAATTTGCTCCAATTAGTCGATTTAAGCATCTTAAAATAATTTTTCCCAAAACGATTTATTTCTCGTTCGGGTTAATTTTTTTAAAGGAACTTTTTGGACAAAACTACTAAACTTATGGTAGTGTATTGGTATAATACACAAAAAACCTTAATTTGCTACAATTAGTCGATTTAAGGCATCTTAAAATAATTTTTCTCAAAACGATTTATTTCTCGTTAGGGTTAATTTTTTTAAAGGAACTTTTTGGACAAAACTACTAAACTTATGGTAATGTATTGGTAAAATACACAAAAAACCTTAATTTGCTCCAATTAGTCGATTTAAGGCATCTTAAAATAATTTTTCTCAAAACGATTTATTTCTCGTTAGGGTTAATTTTTTTAAAGGAACTTTTTGGACAAAACTACTAAACTTATGGTAATGTATTGGTATAATACACAAAAAACCTTAATTTGCTCCAATTAGTCGATTTAAGGCATCTTAAAATAATTTTTCTCAAAACGATTTATTTCTCGTTAGGGTTAATTTTTTTAAAGGAACTTTTTGGACAAAACTACTAAACTTATGGTAATGTATTGGTATAATACACAAAAAACCTTAATTTGCTCCAATTAGTCGATTTAAGGCATCTTAAAATAATTTTTCTCAAAACGATTTATTTCTCGTTAGGGTTAATTTTTTTAAAGGAACTTTTTGGACAAAACTACTAAACTTATGGTAGTGTATTGGTATAATACACAAAAAACCTTAATTTGCTCCAATTAGTCGATTTAAGGCATCTTAAAATAATTTTTCTCAAAACGATTTATTTCTCGTTAGGGTTAATTTTTTTAAAGGAACTTTTTTTACAAAACTACTAAACTTATGGTAGTGTATTGGTATAATACACAAAAAACCTTAATTTGCTCCAATTAGTCGATTTAAGGCATCTTAAAATAATTTTTCTCAAAACGATTTATTTCTCGTTAGGGTTAATTTTTTTAAAGGAACTTTTTGGACAAAACTACTAAACTTATGGTAGTGTAATGGTATAATACACAAAAAACCTTAATTTGCTCCAATTAGTCGATTTAAGCATCTTAAAATAATTTTTTTCAAAATGATTTATTTCTCGTTAGGGTTAATTTTATTAAACGAACTTTTTGGACAAAACTAGTAAACTTATTGCGCTGTCTTGAGTTTATACAAAAAAATCACACATTTTATTCATTTAGTTGCTTTTATTACCGTAGAGACCTTCAATCCTCTTTCTCACTAAGGTATTTCGTCGGCTCGGCTATTGGCTCAATCTTTTCTCCAGGCACATAGCTCTCATCTCTCTGGACGTTAGTAAGACAAGGCTCCGCGATAAAATCTTCCATACTATCATTGCCGGCATCAATGACTAGTATCCGATCTTCCAGTCGTCATTTGATCGTCATTTGACAGTGGACTGGGCATTCTTCCACATCATCATTGTTGTTATGCGCCAGGATCTTTTTCTAAGATAAAAGATGCCAACACTTTTCTCGTTAAAAATCGTATGTACCGTCACAGACTCACTAGGCGTATGATCTTAGCGCCACAGTGTTTGCGGTATATCCTTCAGCGGTTGTGTCACATATCAAAAAATGTAAATTTTCCTCGAAAATTATTCTAAGTCCACTCGTATAATGGAAATATATCGCTAACTTCTTTCACTAGCAATATTTTTTAACGGTTCCCACAGGAGAATTGTCCAGAATGGTCTCCTGAATATTTCTTATACAGGACTTTTTGGTAGTGGAACGTCCGGTTCCGAGTTATGGGACAAAAATGTTTTCTCGTTGAAATTTTTCTAAGTCCACTCGACTGTCTTTCACTAGCGTCGGAAAATGAAAATTCTTGCGTGGAGCTGTTAGGCACTAAAGTGGACTGGGCATTCTCCTACATCATCTTAGCGCCATAGCGTTTGCGGTATATCTTTCAGCGGTTTTGAGGTATCCAATTATCCCAAAACTATATTTTTGGCGACCCGAAGGCCTGCGAACAGACTAAAGAACGAAATTATTTGCGTTCCTTAGATAAAATATTGTTTTTATCGGAAGAATATCACTCCTGCCGTCTTAACATTTCCTCCAATTATAATTTTTTTCAAAATGATTTATTTCTCGCTAGGGTTAACTTTTTAAAAGGAACTTTTTGGACAAAACTACTAAACTTATGGTAGTGTATTGGTATAATACACAAAAAACCTTAATTTGCTCCAATTAGTCGATTTAAGGCATCTTAAAATAATTTTTCTCAAAACGATTTATTTCTCGTTAGGGTTAATTTTTTTAAAGGAACTTTTTGGACAAAACTACTAAACTTATGGTAATGTATTGGTAAAATACACAAAAAACCTTAATTTGCTCCAATTAGTCGATTTAAGGCATCTTAAAATAATTTTTCTCAAAACGATTTATTTCTCGTTAGGGTTAATTTTTTTAAAGGAACTTTTTGGACAAAACTACTAAACTTATGGTAATGTATTGGTAAAATACACAAAAAACCTTAATTTGCTCCAATTAGTCGATTTAAGGCATCTTAAAATAATTTTTCTCAAAACGATTTATTTCTCGTTAGGGTTAATTTTTTTAAAGGAACTTTTTGGACAAAACTACTAAACTTATGGTAATGTATTGGTATAATACACAAAAAACCTTAATTTGCTCCAATTAGTCGATTTAAGGCATCTTAAAATAATTTTTCTCAAAACGATTTATTTCTCGTTAGGGTTAATTTTTTTAAAGGAACTTTTTGGACAAAACTACTAAACTTATTGTACTGTAATGGTATAATACGAAAAAAACCTTAATTTCCTCCAATTAGTCGATTTAAGCATCTTAAAATAATTTTTTTCAAAATGATTTATATCTCGTTAGGGTTAATTTTTTTAAACGAACTTTTTGGATAAAACTAGTAAACTTATTGCGCTGTCTTGAGTTTATACAAAAAAATCACACATTTTATTCATTTAGTTGCTTTTATTACCGTAGAGACCTTCAACCCTCTTTCTCACTAAGGTATTTCGTCGGCTCGGCTATTGGCTCAATCTTTTCTCCAGGCACATAGCTCTCATCTCTCTGGACGTTAGTAAGACAAGGCTCCGCGATAAAATCTTCCATACTATCATTGCCGGCATCAATGACTAGTATCCGATCTTCCAGTCGTCATTTGACAGTGGACTGGGCATTCTTCCACATCATCATTGTTGTTATGCGCCAGGATCTTTTTCTAAGATAAAAGATGCCAAAACTTTTCTCGTTAAAAATCGTATGTACCGTCACAGACTCACTAGGCGTATGATCTTAGCGCCACAGTGTTTGCGGTATATCCTTCAGCGGTTGTGTCACAAATCAAAAAATGTAAATTTTCCTCGAAAATTATTCTAAGTCCACTCGTATAATGGAAATATATCGCTAACTTCTTTCACTAGCAATATTTTTTAACGGTTCCCACAGAAGAATTGTCCAGAATGGTCTCCTGAATATTTCTTATACAGGACTTTTTGGTAGTGGAACGTCCGGTTCCGAGTTATGGGACAAAAATGTTTTCTCGTTGAAATTTTTCTAAGTTCACTCGACTGTCTTTCACTAGCGTCGGAAAATGAAAATTCTTGCGTGGAGCGGTTAGGCACTAAAGTGGACTGGGCATTCTCCTACATCATCTTAGCGCCATAGCGTTTGCGGTATATCTTTCAGCGGTTTTGAGGTATCCAATTATCCCAAAACTATATTTTTGGCGGCCCGAAGGCCTGCGAACAGACTAAAGAACGAAATTATTTGCGTTCCTAAGATAAAATATTGTTTTTATCGGAAGAATATCACTCCTGCCGTCTTAACATTTCCTCCAATTATAATTTTTTTCAAAATGATTTATTTCTCGCTAGGGTTAACTTTTTAAAAGGAACTTTTTGGACAAAACTACTAAACTTATTGTAGTGTATTGGTATAATACACAAAAAACCTTAATTTGCTCCAATTAGTCGATTTAAGGCATCTTAAAATAATTTTTCTCAAAACGATTTATTTCTCGTTAGGGTTAATTTTTTTAAAGGAACTTTTTGGACAAAACTACTAAACTTATGGTAGTGTATTGGTATAATACACAAAAAACCTTAATTTGCTCCAATTAGTCGATTTAAGTCATCTTAAAATAATTTTTCCCAAAACGATTTATTTCTCGTTAGGGTTAATTTTTTTAAAGGAACTTTTTGGACAAAACTACTAAACTTATGGTAATGTATTGGTATAATACACAAAAAACCTTAATTTGCTCCAATTAGTCGATTTAAGGCATCTTAAAATAATTTTTCTCAAAACGATTTATTTCTCGTTAGGGTTAATTTTTTTAAAGGAACTTTTTGGACAAAACTACTAAACTTATGGTAGTGTATTGGTATAATACACAAAAAACCTTAATTTGCTCCAATTAGTCGATTTAAGGCATCTTAAAATAATTTTTCTCAAAACGATTTATTTCTCGTTAGGGTTAATTTTTTTAAAGGAACTTTTTGGACAAAACTACTAAACTTATGGTAGTGTATTGGTATAATACACAAAAAACCTTAATTTGCTCCAATTAGTCGATTTAAGCATCTTAAAATAATTTTTCCCAAAACGATTTATTTCTCGTTCGGGTTAATTTTTTTAAAGGAACTTTTTGGACAAAACTACTAAACTTATGGTAGTGTATTGGTATAATACACAAAAAACCTTAATTTGCTCCAATTAGTCGATTTAAGGCATCTTAAAATAATTTTTCTCAAAACGATTTATTTCTCGTTAGGGTTAATTTTTTTAAAGGAACTTTTTGGACAAAACTACTAAACTTATGGTAATGTATTGGTAAAATACACAAAAAACCTTAATTTGCTCCAATTAGTCGATTTAAGGCATCTTAAAATAATTTTTCTCAAAACGATTTATTTCTCGTTAGGGTTAATTTTTTTAAAGGAACTTTTTGGACAAAACTACTAAACTTATGGTAATGTATTGGTATAATACACAAAAAACCTTAATTTGCTCCAATTAGTCGATTTAAGGCATCTTAAAATAATTTTTCTCAAAACGATTTATTTCTCGTTAGGGTTAATTTTTTTAAAGGAACTTTTTGGACAAAACTACTAAACTTATTGTACTGTAATGGTATAATACGAAAAAAACCTTAATTTCCTCCAATTAGTCGATTTAAGCATCTTAAAATAATTTTTTTCAAAATGATTTATATCTCGTTAGGGTTAATTTTTTTAAACGAACTTTTTGGACAAAACTAGTAAACTTATTGCGCTGTCTTGAGTTTATACAAAAAAATCACACATTTTATTCATTTAGTTGCTTTTATTACCGTAGAGACCTTCAACCCTCTTTCTCACTAAGGTATTTCGTCGGCTCGGCTATTGGCTCAATCTTTTCTCCAGGCACATAGCTCTCATCTCTCTGGACGTTAGTAAGACAAGGCTCCGCGATAAAATCTTCCATCACAATTGCCGGCATCAATGACTAGTATCCGATCTTCCAGTCGTCATTTGACAGTGGACTGGGCATTCTTCCACATCATCATTGTTGTTATGCGCCAGGATCTTTTTCTAAGATAAAAGATGCCAAAACTTTTCTCGTTAAAAATCGTATGTACCGTCACAGACTCACTAGGCGTATGATCTTAGCGCCACAGTGTTTGCGGTATATCCTTCAGCGGTTGTGTCACAAATCAAAAAATGTAAATTTTCCTCGAAAATTATTCTAAGTCCACTCGTATAATGGAAATATATCGCTAACTTCTTTCACTAGCAATATTTTTTAACGGTTCCCACAGAAGAATTGTCCAGAATGGTCTCCTGAATATTTCTTATACAGGACTTTTTGGTAGTGGAACGTCCGGTTCCGAGTTATGGGACAAAAATGTTTTCTCGTTGAAATTTTTCTAAGTTCACTCGACTGTCTTTCACTAGCGTCGGAAAATGAAAATTCTTGCGTGGAGCGGTTAGGCACTAAAGTGGACTGGGCATTCTCCTACATCATCTTAGCGCCATAGCGTTTGCGGTATATCTTTCAGCGGTTTTGAGGTATCCAATTATCCCAAAACTATATTTTTGGCGGCCCGAAGGCCTGCGAACAGACTAAAGAACGAAATTATTTGCGTTCCTAAGATAAAATATTGTTTTTATCGGAAGAATATCACTCCTGCCGTCTTAACATTTCCTCCAATTATAATTTTTTTCAAAATGATTTATTTCTCGCTAGGGTTAACTTTTTTAAAGGAACTTTTTGGACAAAACTACTAAACTTATGGTAATGTATTGGTATAATACACAAAAAACCTTAATTTGCTCCAATTAGTCGATTTAAGGCATCTTAAAATAATTTTTCTCAAAACGATTTATTTCTCGTTAGGGTTAATTTTTTTAAAGGAACTTTTTGGACAAAACTACTAAACTTATGGTAATGTATTGGTAAAATACACAAAAAACCTTAATTTGCTCCAATTAGTCGATTTAAGGCATCTTAAAATAATTTTTCTCAAAACGATTTATTTCTCGTTAGGGTTAATTTTTTTAAAGGAACTTTTTGGACAAAACTACTAAACTTATGGTAATGTATTGGTATAATACACAAAAAACCTTAATTTGCTCCAATTAGTCGATTTAAGGCATCTTAAAATAATTTTTCTCAAAACGATTTATTTCTCGTTAGGGTTAATTTTTTTAAAGGAACTTTTTGGACAAAACTACTAAACTTATTGTAATGTATTGGTATAATACACAAAAAACCTTAATTTGCTCCAATTAGTCGATTTAAGCATCTTAAAATAATTTTTTTCGAAATGATTTATTTCTCGTTTGGGTTAATTTTTTTAAACGAACTTTTTGGACAAAACTAGTAAACCTATTGGGCTGTCTTGAGTTTATACAAAAAAATCACAAATTTCATTCATTTAGTTGCTTTAAAGGGACATAAAATAACTTTTTTTTAATTATTTATTTACTAGCTAGGCTTATGTTTTTTAAATGAACTTTTAGGACAAAACTACTAAACTTATTGTACTGTAATGGTATAATAAGAAAAAAACCTTAATTTCCTCCAATTAGTCGATTTAAGCATCTTAAAATAATTTTTTTCAAAATGATTTATTTCTCGTTAGGGTTAATTTTTTTAAACGAACTTTTTGGACAAAACTAGTAAACTTATTGCGCTGTCTTGAGTTTATACAAAAAAATCACACATTTTATTCATTTAGTTGCTTTTATTACCGTAGAGACCTTCAATCCTCTTTCTCACTAAGGTATTTCGTCGGCTCGGCTATTGGCTCAATCTTTTCTCCAGGCACATAGCTCTCATCTCTCTGGACGTTAGTAAGACAAGGCTCCGCAATAAAATCTTCCATACTATCATTGCCGGCATCAATGACTAGTATCCGATCTTCCAGTCGTCATTTGACAGTGGACTGGGCATTCTTCCACATCATCATTGTTGTTATGCGCCAGGATCTTTTTCTAAGATAAAAGATGCCAAAACTTTTCTCGTTAAAAATCGTATGTACCGTCACAGACTCACTAGGCGTATGATCTTAGCGCCACAGTGTTTGCGGTATATCCTTCAGCGGTTGTGTCACAAATCAAAAAATGTCAATTTTCCTCGAAAATTATTCTAAGTCCACTCGTATAATGGAAATATATCGCTAACTTCTTTCACTAGCAATATTTTTTAACGGTTCCCACAGGAGAATTGTCCAGAATGGTCTCCTGAATATTTCTTATACAGGACTTTTTGGTAGTGGAACGTCCGGTTCCGAGTTATGGGACAAAAATGTTTTCTCGTTAAAATTTTTCTAAGTCCACTCGACTGTCTTTCACTAGCGTCAGAAAATGAAAATTCTTGCGTGGAGCTGTTAGGCACTAAAGTGGTCTGGGCATTCTCCTACATCATCTTAGCGCCATAGCGTTTGCGGTATATCTTTCAGCAGTTTTGAGGTATCCAATTATCCCAAAACTATATTTTTGGCGACCCGAAGGCCTGCGAACAGACTAAAGAACGAAATTATTTGCGTTCCTTAGATAAAATATTGTTTTTATCGGAAGAATATCACTCCTGCCGTCTTAACATTTCCTCCAATTATAATTTTTTTCAAAATGATTTATTTCTCGCTAGGGTTAACTTTTTAAAAGGAACTTTTTGGACAAAACTACTAAACTTATGGTAATGTATTGGTATAATACACAAAAAACCTTAATTTGCTCCAATTAGTCGATTTAAGGCATCTTAAAATAATTTTTCTCAAAACGATTTATTTCTCGTTAGGGTTAATTTTTTTAAAGGAACTTTTTGGACAAAACTACTAAACTTATGGTAGTGTATTGGTATAATACACAAAAAACCTTAATTTGCTCCAATTAGTCGATTTAAGGCATCTTAAAATAATTTTTCCCAAAACGATTTATTTCTCGTTAGGGTTAATTTTTTTAAAGGAACTTTTTGGACAAAACTACTAAACTTATGGTAATGTATTGGTATAATACACAAAAAACCTTAATTTGCTCCAATTAGTCGATTTAAGGCATCTTAAAATAATTTTTCTCAAAACGATTTATTTCTCGTTAGGGTTAATTTTTTTAAAGGAACTTTTTGGACAAAACTACTAAACTTATGGTAGTGTATTGGTATAATACACAAAAAACCTTAATTTGCTCCAATTAGTCGATTTAAGGCATCTTAAAATAATTTTTCTCAAAACGATTTATTTCTCGTTAGGGTTAATTTTTTTAAAGGAACTTTTTGGACAAAACTACTAAACTTATGGTAGTGTATTGGTATAATACACAAAAAACCTTAATTTGCTCCAATTAGTCGATTTAAGCATCTTAAAATAATTTTTTTCAAAATGATTTATTTCTCGTTAGGGTTAATTTTTTTAAACGAACTTTTTGGACAAAACTAGTAAACTTATTGCGCTGTCTTAAGTTTATACAAAAAAATCACACATTTTATTCATTTAGTTGCTTTTATTACCGTAGAGACCTTCAATCCTCTTTCTCACTAAGGTATTTCGTCGGCTCGGCTATTGGCTCAATCTTTTCTCCAGGCACATAGCTCTCATCTCTCTGGACGTTAGTAAGACAAGGATCCGCGATAAAATCTTCCATACTATCATTGCCGGCATCAATGACTAGTATCCGATCTTCCAGTCGTCATTTGATCGTCATTTGACAGTGGACTGTGCATTCTTCCACATCATCATTGTTGTTATGCGCCAGGATCTTTTTCTAAGATAAAAGATGCCAAAACTTTTCTCGTTAAAAATCGTATGTACCGTCACAGACTCACTAGGCGTATGATCTTAGCGCCACAGTGTTTGCGGTATATCCTTCAGCGGTTGTGTCACAAATCAAAAAATGTAAATTTTCCTCGAAAATTATTCTAAGTCCACTCGTATAATGGAAATATATCGCTAACTTCTTTCACTAGCAATATTTTTTAACGGTTCCCACAGGAGAATTGTCCAGAATGGTCTCCTGAATATTTCTTATACAGGACTTTTTGGTAGTGGAACGTCCGGTTCCGAGTTATGGGACAAAAATGTTTTCTCGTTGAAATTTTTCTAAGTCCACTCGACTGTCTTTCACTAGCGTCGGAAAATGAAAATTCTTGCGTGGAGCTGTTAGGCACTAAAGTGGACTGGGCATTCTCCTACATCATCTTAGCGCCATAGCGTTTGCGGTATATCTTTCAGCGGTTTTGAGGTATCCAATTATCCCAAAACTATATTTTTGGCGACCCGAAGGCCTGCGAACAGACTAAAGAACGAAATTATTTGCGTTCCTTAGATAAAATATTGTTTTTATCGGAAGAATATCACTCCTGCCGTCTTAACATTTCCTCCAATTATAATTTTTTTCAAAATGATTTATTTCTCGCTAGGGTTAACTTTTTAAAAGGAACTTTTTGGACAAAACTACTAAACTTATGGTAGTGTATTGGTATAATACACAAAAAACCTTAATTTGCTCCAATTAGTCGATTTAAGGCATCTTAAAATAATTTTTCTCAAAACGATTTATTTCTCGTTAGGGTTAATTTTTTTAAAGGAACTTTTTGGACAAAACTACTAAACTTATGGTAATGTATTGGTAAAATACACAAAAAACCTTAATTTGCTCCAATTAGTCGATTTAAGGCATCTTAAAATAATTTTTCTCAAAACGATTTATTTCTCGTTAGGGTTAATTTTTTTAAAGGAACTTTTTGGACAAAACTACTAAACTTATGGTAATGTATTGGTAAAATACACAAAAAACCTTAATTTGCTCCAATTAGTCGATTTAAGGCATCTTAAAATAATTTTTCTCAAAACGATTTATTTCTCGTTAGGGTTAATTTTTTTAAAGGAACTTTTTGGACAAAACTACTAAACTTATGGTAATGTATTGGTATAATACACAAAAAACCTTAATTTGCTCCAATTAGTCGATTTAAGGCATCTTAAAATAATTTTTCTCAAAACGATTTATTTCTCGTTAGGGTTAATTTTTTTAAAGGAACTTTTTGGACAAAACTACTAAACTTATTGTACTGTAATGGTATAATACGAAAAAATCCTTAATTTCCTCCAATTAGTCGATTTAAGCATCTTAAAATAATTTTTTTCAAAATGATTTATATCTCGTTAGGGTTAATTTTTTTAAACGAACTTTTTGGATAAAACTAGTAAACTTATTGCGCTGTCTTGAGTTTATACAAAAAAATCACACATTTTATTCATTTAGTTGCTTTTATTACCGTAGAGACCTTCAACCCTCTTTCTCACTAAGGTATTTCGTCGGCTCGGCTATTGGCTCAATCTTTTCTCCAGGCACATAGCTCTCATCTCTCTGGACGTTAGTAAGACAAGGCTCCGCGATAAAATCTTCCATACTATCATTGCCGGCATCAATGACTAGTATCCGATCTTCCAGTCGTCATTTGACAGTGGACTGGGCATTCTTCCACATCATCATTGTTGTTATGCGCCAGGATCTTTTTCTAAGATAAAAGATGCCAAAACTTTTCTCGTTAAAAATCGTATGTACCGTCACAGACTCACTAGGCGTATGATCTTAGCGCCACAGTGTTTGCGGTATATCCTTCAGCGGTTGTGTCACAAATCAAAAAATGTAAATTTTCCTCGAAAATTATTCTAAGTCCACTCGTATAATGGAAATATATCGCTAACTTCTTTCACTAGCAATATTTTTTAACGGTTCCCACAGGAGAATTGTCCAGAATGGTCTCCTGAATATTTCTTATACAGGACTTTTTGGTAGTGGAACGTCCGGTTCCGAGTTATGGGACAAAAATGTTTTCTCGTTAAAATTTTTCTAAGTCCACTCGACTGTCTTTCACTAGCGTCAGAAAATGAAAATTCTTGCGTGGAGCTGTTAGGCACTAAAGTGGTCTGGGCATTCTCCTACATCATCTTAGCGCCATAGCGTTTGCGGTATATCTTTCAGCAGTTTTGAGGTATCCAATTATCCCAAAACTATATTTTTGGCGACCCGAAGGCCTGCGAACAGACTAAAGAACGAAATTATTTGCGTTCCTTAGATAAAATATTGTTTTTATCGGAAGAATATCACTCCTGCCGTCTTAACATTTCCTCCAATTATAATTTTTTTCAAAATGATTTATTTCTCGCTAGGGTTAACTTTTTAAAAGGAACTTTTTGGACAAAACTACTAAACTTATGGTAATGTATTGGTATAATACACAAAAAACCTTAATTTGCTCCAATTAGTCGATTTAAGGCATCTTAAAATAATTTTTCTCAAAACGATTTATTTCTCGTTAGGGTTAATTTTTTTAAAGGAACTTTTTGGACAAAACTACTAAACTTATGGTAGTGTATTGGTATAATACACAAAAAACCTTAATTTGCTCCAATTAGTCGATTTAAGGCATCTTAAAATAATTTTTCCCAAAACGATTTATTTCTCGTTAGGGTTAATTTTTTTAAAGGAACTTTTTGGACAAAACTACTAAACTTATGGTAATGTATTGGTATAATACACAAAAAACCTTAATTTGCTCCAATTAGTCGATTTAAGGCATCTTAAAATAATTTTTCTCAAAACGATTTATTTCTCGTTAGGGTTAATTTTTTTAAAGGAACTTTTTGGACAAAACTACTAAACTTATGGTAGTGTATTGGTATAATACACAAAAAACCTTAATTTGCTCCAATTAGTCGATTTAAGGCATCTTAAAATAATTTTTCTCAAAACGATTTATTTCTCGTTAGGGTTAATTTTTTTAAAGGAACTTTTTGGACAAAACTACTAAACTTATGGTAGTGTATTGGTATAATACACAAAAAACCTTAATTTGCTCCAATTAGTCGATTTAAGCATCTTAAAATAATTTTTTTCAAAATGATTTATTTCTCGTTAGGGTTAATTTTTTTAAACGAACTTTTTGGACAAAACTAGTAAACTTATTGCGCTGTCTTAAGTTTATACAAAAAAATCACACATTTTATTCATTTAGTTGCTTTTATTACCGTAGAGACCTTCAATCCTCTTTCTCACTAAGGTATTTCGTCGGCTCGGCTATTGGCTCAATCTTTTCTCCAGGCACATAGCTCTCATCTCTCTGGACGTTAGTAAGACAAGGATCCGCGATAAAATCTTCCATACTATCATTGCCGGCATCAATGACTAGTATCCGATCTTCCAGTCGTCATTTGATCGTCATTTGACAGTGGACTGTGCATTCTTCCACATCATCATTGTTGTTATGCGCCAGGATCTTTTTCTAAGATAAAAGATGCCAAAACTTTTCTCGTTAAAAATCGTATGTACCGTCACAGACTCACTAGGCGTATGATCTTAGCGCCACAGTGTTTGCGGTATATCCTTCAGCGGTTGTGTCACAAATCAAAAAATGTAAATTTTCCTCGAAAATTATTCTAAGTCCACTCGTATAATGGAAATATATCGCTAACTTCTTTCACTAGCAATATTTTTTAACGGTTCCCACAGGAGAATTGTCCAGAATGGTCTCCTGAATATTTCTTATACAGGACTTTTTGGTAGTGGAACGTCCGGTTCCGAGTTATGGGACAAAAATGTTTTCTCGTTGAAATTTTTCTAAGTCCACTCGACTGTCTTTCACTAGCGTCGGAAAATGAAAATTCTTGCGTGGAGCTGTTAGGCACTAAAGTGGACTGGGCATTCTCCTACATCATCTTAGCGCCATAGCGTTTGCGGTATATCTTTCAGCGGTTTTGAGGTATCCAATTATCCCAAAACTATATTTTTGGCGACCCGAAGGCCTGCGAACAGACTAAAGAACGAAATTATTTGCGTTCCTTAGATAAAATATTGTTTTTATCGGAAGAATATCACTCCTGCCGTCTTAACATTTCCTCCAATTATAATTTTTTTCAAAATGATTTATTTCTCGCTAGGGTTAACTTTTTAAAAGGAACTTTTTGGACAAAACTACTAAACTTATGGTAGTGTATTGGTATAATACACAAAAAACCTTAATTTGCTCCAATTAGTCGATTTAAGGCATCTTAAAATAATTTTTCTCAAAACGATTTATTTCTCGTTAGGGTTAATTTTTTTAAAGGAACTTTTTGGACAAAACTACTAAACTTATGGTAATGTATTGGTAAAATACACAAAAAACCTTAATTTGCTCCAATTAGTCGATTTAAGGCATCTTAAAATAATTTTTCTCAAAACGATTTATTTCTCGTTAGGGTTAATTTTTTTAAAGGAACTTTTTGGACAAAACTACTAAACTTATGGTAATGTATTGGTAAAATACACAAAAAACCTTAATTTGCTCCAATTAGTCGATTTAAGGCATCTTAAAATAATTTTTCTCAAAACGATTTATTTCTCGTTAGGGTTAATTTTTTTAAAGGAACTTTTTGGACAAAACTACTAAACTTATGGTAATGTATTGGTATAATACACAAAAAACCTTAATTTGCTCCAATTAGTCGATTTAAGGCATCTTAAAATAATTTTTCTCAAAACGATTTATTTCTCGTTAGGGTTAATTTTTTTAAAGGAACTTTTTGGACAAAACTACTAAACTTATTGTACTGTAATGGTATAATACGAAAAAATCCTTAATTTCCTCCAATTAGTCGATTTAAGCATCTTAAAATAATTTTTTTCAAAATGATTTATATCTCGTTAGGGTTAATTTTTTTAAACGAACTTTTTGGATAAAACTAGTAAACTTATTGCGCTGTCTTGAGTTTATACAAAAAAATCACACATTTTATTCATTTAGTTGCTTTTATTACCGTAGAGACCTTCAACCCTCTTTCTCACTAAGGTATTTCGTCGGCTCGGCTATTGGCTCAATCTTTTCTCCAGGCACATAGCTCTCATCTCTCTGGACGTTAGTAAGACAAGGCTCCGCGATAAAATCTTCCATACTATCATTGCCGGCATCAATGACTAGTATCCGATCTTCCAGTCGTCATTTGACAGTGGACTGGGCATTCTTCCACATCATCATTGTTGTTATGCGCCAGGATCTTTTTCTAAGATAAAAGATGCCAAAACTTTTCTCGTTAAAAATCGTATGTACCGTCACAGACTCACTAGGCGTATGATCTTAGCGCCACAGTGTTTGCGGTATATCCTTCAGCGGTTGTGTCACAAATCAAAAAATGTAAATTTTCCTCGAAAATTATTCTAAGTCCACTCGTATAATGGAAATATATCGCTAACTTCTTTCACTAGCAATATTTTTTAACGGTTCCCACAGGAGAATTGTCCAGAATGGTCTCCTGAATATTTCTTATACAGGACTTTTTGGTAGTGGAACGTCCGGTTCCGAGTTATGGGACAAAAATGTTTTCTCGTTAAAATTTTTCTAAGTCCACTCGACTGTCTTTCACTAGCGTCGGAAAATGAAAATTCTTGCGTGGAGCTGTTAGGCACTAAAGTGGACTGGGCATTCTCCTACATCATCTTAGCGCCATAGCGTTTGCGGTATATCTTTCAGCGGTTTTGAGGTATCCAATTATCCCAAAACTATATTTTTGGCGACCCGAAGGCCTGCGAACAGACTAAAGAACGAAATTATTTGCGTTCCTTAGATAAAATATTGTTTTTATCGGAAGAATATCACTCCTGCCGTCTTAACATTTCCTCCAATTATAATTTTTTTCAAAATGATTTATTTCTCGCTAGGGTTAACTTTTTAAAAGGAACTTTTTGGACAAAACTACTAAACTTATGGTAATGTATTGGTATAATACACAAAAAACCTTAATTTGCTCCAATTAGTCGATTTAAGGCATCTTAAAATAATTTTTCTCAAAACGATTTATTTCTCGTTAGGGTTAATTTTTTTAAAGGAACTTTTTGGACAAAACTACTAAACTTATGGTAGTGTATTGGTATAATACACAAAAAACCTTAATTTGCTCCAATTAGTCGATTTAAGTCATCTTAAAATAATTTTTCCCAAAACGATTTATTTCTCGTTAGGGTTAATTTTTTTAAAGGAACTTTTTGGACAAAACTACTAAACTTATGGTAATGTATTGGTATAATACACAAAAAACCTTAATTTGCTCCAATTAGTCGATTTAAGGCATCTTAAAATAATTTTTCTCAAAACGATTTATTTCTCGTTAGGGTTAATTTTTTTAAAGGAACTTTTTGGACAAAACTACTAAACTTATGGTAGTGTATTGGTATAATACACAAAAAACCTTAATTTGCTCCAATTAGTCGATTTAAGGCATCTTAAAATAATTTTTCTCAAAACGATTTATTTCTCGTTAGGGTTAATTTTTTTAAAGGAACTTTTTGGACAAAACTACTAAACTTATGGTAGTGTATTGGTATAATACACAAAAAACCTTAATTTGCTCCAATTAGTCGATTTAAGCATCTTAAAATAATTTTTCCCAAAACGATTTATTTATTTCTCGTTCGGGTTAATTTTTTTAAAGGAACTTTTTGGACAAAACTACTAAACTTATGGTAGTGTATTGGTATAATACACAAAAAACCTTAATTTGCTCCAATTAGTCGATTTAAGGCATCTTAAAATAATTTTTCTCAAAACGATTTATTTCTCGTTAGGGTTAATTTTTTTAAAGGAACTTTTTGGACAAAACTACTAAACTTATGGTAATGTATTGGTAAAATACACAAAAAACCTTAATTTGCTCCAATTAGTCGATTTAAGGCATCTTAAAATAATTTTTCTCAAAACGATTTATTTCTCGTTAGGGTTAATTTTTTTAAAGGAACTTTTTGGACAAAACTACTAAACTTATGGTAATGTATTGGTATAATACACAAAAAACCTTAATTTGCTCCAATTAGTCGATTTAAGGCATCTTAAAATAATTTTTCTCAAAACGATTTATTTCTCGTTAGGGTTAATTTTTTTAAAGGAACTTTTTGGACAAAACTACTAAACTTATTGTACTGTAATGGTATAATACGAAAAAAACCTTAATTTCCTCCAATTAGTCGATTTAAGCATCTTAAAATAATTTTTTTCAAAATGATTTATATCTCGTTAGGGTTAATTTTTTTAAACGAACTTTTTGGATAAAACTAGTAAATTCGAAAAAGGTTTTTCTGTTTCCTTCCGCCAAACCCATCCCCAGACGCGTTTCGCCGTTATTACGGCTCATCAGTGAGGCTCGGTTTGGCAGAAGGAAACAGGACTCAAAGACAAATCACTTGTCAGGATCGATCATCAACGGGATTTAACTAGTAAACTTATTGCGCTGTCTTGAGTTTATACAAAAAAATCACACATTTTATTCATTTAGTTGCTTTTATTACCGTAGAGACCTTCAACCCTCTTTCTCACTAAGGTATTTCGTCGGCTCGGCTATTGGCTCAATCTTTTCTCCAGGCACATAGCTCTCATCTCTCTGGACGTTAGTAAGACAAGGCTCCGCGATAAAATCTTCCATACTATCATTGCCGGCATCAATGACTAGTATCCGATCTTCCAGTCGTCATTTGACAGTGGACTGGGCATTCTTCCACATCATCATTGTTGTTATGCGCCAGGATCTTTTTCTAAGATAAAAGATGCCAAAACTTTTCTCGTTAAAAATCGTATGTACCGTCACAGACTCACTAGGCGTATGATCTTAGCGCCACAGTGTTTGCGGTATATCCTTCAG
The DNA here is from genome assembly GCA_963969555.1 of Polydrusus pterygomalis. Classification (NCBI taxonomy): domain Eukaryota; kingdom Metazoa; phylum Arthropoda; class Insecta; order Coleoptera; family Curculionidae; genus Polydrusus; species Polydrusus pterygomalis. Next base: position 1,447,527 of record OZ018381.1, on the reverse strand, counting down.
CGGTTGTGTCACAAATCAAAAAATGTAAATTTTCCTCGAAAATTATTCTAAGTCCACTCGTATAATGGAAATATATCGCTAACTTCTTTCACTAGCAATATTTTTTAACGGTTCCCACAGGAGAATTGTCCAGAATGGTCTCCTGAATATTTCTTATACAGGACTTTTTGGTAGTGGAACGTCCGGTTCCGAGTTATGGGACAAAAATGTTTTCTCGTTAAAATTTTTCTAAGTCCACTCGACTGTCTTTCACTAGCGTCGGAAAATGAAAATTCTTGCGTGGAGCTGTTAGGCACTAAAGTGGACTGGGCATTCTCCTACATCATCTTAGCGCCATAGCGTTTGCGGTATATCTTTCAGCGGTTTTGAGGTATCCAATTATCCCAAAACTATATTTTTGGCGACCCGAAGGCCTGCGAACAGACTAAAGAACGAAATTATTTGCGTTCCTTAGATAAAATATTGTTTTTATCGGAAGAATATCACTCCTGCCGTCTTAACATTTCCTCCAATTATAATTTTTTTCAAAATGATTTATTTCTCGCTAGGGTTAACTTTTTAAAAGGAACTTTTTGGACAAAACTACTAAACTTATGGTAATGTATTGGTATAATACACAAAAAACCTTAATTTGCTCCAATTAGTCGATTTAAGGCATCTTAAAATAATTTTTCTCAAAACGATTTATTTCTCGTTAGGGTTAATTTTTTTAAAGGAACTTTTTGGACAAAACTACTAAACTTATGGTAGTGTATTGGTATAATACACAAAAAACCTTAATTTGCTCCAATTAGTCGATTTAAGTCATCTTAAAATAATTTTTCCCAAAACGATTTATTTCTCGTTAGGGTTAATTTTTTTAAAGGAACTTTTTGGACAAAACTACTAAACTTATGGTAATGTATTGGTATAATACACAAAAAACCTTAATTTGCTCCAATTAGTCGATTTAAGGCATCTTAAAATAATTTTTCTCAAAACGATTTATTTCTCGTTAGGGTTAATTTTTTTAAAGGAACTTTTTGGACAAAACTACTAAACTTATGGTAGTGTATTGGTATAATACACAAAAAACCTTAATTTGCTCCAATTAGTCGATTTAAGGCATCTTAAAATAATTTTTCTCAAAACGATTTATTTCTCGTTAGGGTTAATTTTTTTAAAGGAACTTTTTGGACAAAACTACTAAACTTATGGTAGTGTATTGGTATAATACACAAAAAACCTTAATTTGCTCCAATTAGTCGATTTAAGCATCTTAAAATAATTTTTCCCAAAACGATTTATTTCTCGTTCGGGTTAATTTTTTTAAAGGAACTTTTTGGACAAAACTACTAAACTTATGGTAGTGTATTGGTATAATACACAAAAAACCTTAATTTGCTCCAATTAGTCGATTTAAGGCATCTTAAAATAATTTTTCTCAAAACGATTTATTTCTCGTTAGGGTTAATTTTTTTAAAGGAACTTTTTGGACAAAACTACTAAACTTATGGTAATGTATTGGTAAAATACACAAAAAACCTTAATTTGCTCCAATTAGTCGATTTAAGGCATCTTAAAATAATTTTTCTCAAAACGATTTATTTCTCGTTAGGGTTAATTTTTTTAAAGGAACTTTTTGGACAAAACTACTAAACTTATGGTAATGTATTGGTATAATACACAAAAAACCTTAATTTGCTCCAATTAGTTGATTTAAGGCATCTTAAAATAATTTTTCTCAAAACGATTTATTTCTCGTTAGGGTTAATTTTTTTAAAGGAACTTTTTGGACAAAACTACTAAACTTATTGTACTGTAATGGTATAATACGAAAAAAACCTTAATTTCCTCCAATTAGTCGATTTAAGCATCTTAAAATAATTTTTTTCAAAATGATTTATATCTCGTTAGGGTTAATTTTTTTAAACGAACTTTTTGGACAAAACTAGTAAACTTATTGCGCTGTCTTGAGTTTATACAAAAAAATCACACATTTTATTCATTTAGTTGCTTTTATTACCGTAGAGACCTTCAACCCTCTTTCTCACTAAGGTATTTCGTCGGCTCGGCTATTGGCTCAATCTTTTCTCCAGGCACATAGCTCTCATCTCTCTGGACGTTAGTAAGACAAGGCTCCGCGATAAAATCTTCCATCACAATTGCCGGCATCAATGACTAGTATCCGATCTTCCAGTCGTCATTTGACAGTGGACTGGGCATTCTTCCACATCATCATTGTTGTTATGCGCCAGGATCTTTTTCTAAGATAAAAGATGCCAAAACTTTTCTCGTTAAAAATCGTATGTACCGTCACAGACTCACTAGGCGTATGATCTTAGCGCCACAGTGTTTGCGGTATATCCTTCAGCGGTTGTGTCACAAATCAAAAAATGTAAATTTTCCTCGAAAATTATTCTAAGTCCACTCGTATAATGGAAATATATCGCTAACTTCTTTCACTAGCAATATTTTTTAACGGTTCCCACAGAAGAATTGTCCAGAATGGTCTCCTGAATATTTCTTATACAGGACTTTTTGGTAGTGGAACGTCCGGTTCCGAGTTATGGGACAAAAATGTTTTCTCGTTGAAATTTTTCTAAGTCCACTCGACTGTCTTTCACTAGCGTCGGAAAATGAAAATTCTTGCGTGGAGCGGTTAGGCACTAAAGTGGACTGGGCATTCTCCTACATCATCTTAGCGCCATAGCGTTTGCGGTATATCTTTCAGCGGTTTTGAGGTATCCAATTATCCCAAAACTATATTTTTGGCGGCCCGAAGGCCTGCGAACAGACTAAAGAACGAAATTATTTGCGTTCCTAAGATAAAATATTGTTTTTATCGGAAGAATATCACTCCTGCCGTCTTAACATTTCCTCCAATTATAATTTTTTTCAAAATGATTTATTTCTCGCTAGGGTTAACTTTTTAAAAGGAACTTTTTGGACAAAACTACTAAACTTATTGTAGTGTATTGGTATAATACACAAAAAACCTTAATTTGCTCCAATTAGTCGATTTAAGGCATCTTAAAATAATTTTTCCCAAAACGATTTATTTCTCGTTAGGGTTAATTTTTTTAAAGGAACTTTTTGGACAAAACTACTAAACTTATGGTAATGTATTGGTATAATACACAAAAAACCTTAATTTGCTCCAATTAGTCGATTTAAGGCATCTTAAAATAATTTTTCTCAAAACGATTTATTTCTCGTTAGGGTTAATTTTTTTAAAGGAACTTTTTGGACAAAACTACTAAACTTATGGTAATGTATTGGTAAAATACACAAAAAACCTTAATTTGCTCCAATTAGTCGATTTAAGGCATCTTAAAATAATTTTTCTCAAAACGATTTATTTCTCGTTAGGGTTAATTTTTTTAAAGGAACTTTTTGGACAAAACTACTAAACTTATGGTAATGTATTGGTATAATACACAAAAAACCTTAATTTGCTTCAATTAGTCGATTTAAGGCATCTTAAAATAATTTTTCTCAAAACGATTTATTTCTCGTTAGGGTTAATTTTTTTAAAGGAACTTTTTGGACAAAACTACTAAACTTATTGTAATGTATTGGTATAATACACAAAAAACCTTAATTTGCTACAATTAGTCGATTTAAGCATCTTAAAATAATTTTTTTCGAAATGATTTATTTCTCGTTTGGGTTAATTTTTTTAAACGAACTTTTTGGACAAAACTAGTAAACCTATTGGGCTGTCTTGAGTTTATACAAAAAAATCACAAATTTCATTCATTTAGTTGCTTTAAAGGGACATAAAATAACTTTTTTTTAATTATTTATTTACTAGCTAGGCTTATGTTTTTTAAATGAACTTTTAGGACAAAACTACTAAACTTATTGTACTGTAATGGTATAATAAGAAAAAAACCTTAATTTCCTCCAATTAGTCGATTTAAGCATCTTAAAATAATTTTTTTCAAAATGATTTATTTCTCGTTAGGGTTAATTTTTTTAAACGAACTTTTTGGACAAAACTAGTAAACTTATTGCGCTGTCTTGAGTTTATACAAAAAAATCACACATTTTATTCATTTAGTTGCTTTTATTACCGTAGAGACCTTCAATCCTCTTTCTCACTAAGGTATTTCGTCGGCTCGGCTATTGGCTCAATCTTTTCTCCAGGCACATAGCTCTCATCTCTCTGGACGTTAGTAAGACAAGGCTCCGCAATAAAATCTTCCATACTATCATTGCCGGCATCAATGACTAGTATCCGATCTTCCAGTCGTCATTTGACAGTGGACTGGGCATTCTTCCACATCATCATTGTTGCTATGCGCCAGGATCTTTTTCTAAGATAAAAGATGCCAAAACTTTTCTCGTTAAAAATCGTATGTACCGTCACAGACTCACTAGGCGTATGATCTTAGCGCCACAGTGTTTGCGGTATATCCTTCAGCGGTTGTGTCACAAATCAAAAAATGTAAATTTTCCTCGAAAATTATTCTAAGTCCACTCGTATAATGGAAATATATCGCTAACTTCTTTCACTAGCAATATTTTTTAACGGTTCCCACAGGAGAATTGTCCAGAATGGTCTCCTGAATATTTCTTATACAGGACTTTTTGGTAGTGGAACGTCCGGTTCCGAGTTATGGGACAAAAATGTTTTCTCGTTAAAATTTTTCTAAGTCCACTCGACTGTCTTTCACTAGCGTCGGAAAATGAAAATTCTTGCGTGGAGCGGTTAGGCACTAAAGTGGACTGGGCATTCTCCTACATCATCTTAGCGCCATAGCGTTTGCGGTATATCTTTCAGCGGTTTTGAGGTATCCAATTATCCCAAAACTATATTTTTGGCGGCCCGAAGGCCTGCGAACAGACTAAAGAACGAAATTATTTGCGTTCCTAAGATAAAATATTGTTTTTATCGGAAGAATATCACTCCTGCCGTCTTAACATTTCCTCCAATTATAATTTTTTTCAAAATGATTTATTTCTCGCTAGGGTTAACTTTTTAAAAGGAACTTTTTGGACAAAACTACTAAACTTATGGTAATGTATTGGTATAATACACAAAAAACCTTAATTTGCTCCAATTAGTCGATTTAAGGCATCTTAAAATAATTTTTCTCAAAACGATTTATTTCTCGTTAGGGTTAATTTTTTTAAAGGAACTTTTTGGACAAAACTACTAAACTTATGGTAGTGTATTGGTATAATACACAAAAAACCTTAATTTGCTCCAATTAGTCGATTTAAGTCATCTTAAAATAATTTTTCCCAAAACGATTTATTTCTCGTTAGGGTTAATTTTTTTAAAGGAACTTTTTGGACAAAACTACTAAACTTATGGTAATGTATTGGTATAATACACAAAAAACCTTAATTTGCTCCAATTAGTCGATTTAAGGCATCTTAAAATAATTTTTCTCAAAACGATTTATTTCTCGTTAGGGTTAATTTTTTTAAAGGAACTTTTTGGACAAAACTACTAAACTTATGGTAGTGTATTGGTATAATACACAAAAAACCTTAATTTGCTCCAATTAGTCGATTTAAGGCATCTTAAAATAATTTTTCTCAAAACGATTTATTTCTCGTTAGGGTTAATTTTTTTAAAGGAACTTTTTGGACAAAACTACTAAACTTATGGTAGTGTATTGGTATAATACACAAAAAACCTTAATTTGCTCCAATTAGTCGATTTAAGCATCTTAAAATAATTTTTCCCAAAACGATTTATTTCTCGTTCGGGTTAATTTTTTTAAAGGAACTTTTTGGACAAAACTACTAAACTTATGGTAGTGTATTGGTATAATACACAAAAAACCTTAATTTGCTCCAATTAGTCGATTTAAGGCATCTTAAAATAATTTTTCTCAAAACGATTTATTTCTCGTTAGGGTTAATTTTTTTAAAGGAACTTTTTGGACAAAACTACTAAACTTATGGTAATGTATTGGTAAAATACACAAAAAACCTTAATTTGCTCCAATTAGTCGATTTAAGGCATCTTAAAATAATTTTTCTCAAAACGATTTATTTCTCGTTAGGGTTAATTTTTTTAAAGGAACTTTTTGGACAAAACTACTAAACTTATGGTAATGTATTGGTATAATACACAAAAAACCTTAATTTGCTCCAATTAGTCGATTTAAGGCATCTTAAAATAATTTTTCTCAAAACGATTTATTTCTCGTTAGGGTTAATTTTTTTAAAGGAACTTTTTGGACAAAACTACTAAACTTATTGTACTGTAATGGTATAATACGAAAAAAACCTTAATTTCCTCCAATTAGTCGATTTAAGCATCTTAAAATAATTTTTTTCAAAATGATTTATATCTCGTTAGGGTTAATTTTTTTAAACGAACTTTTTGGACAAAACTAGTAAACTTATTGCGCTGTCTTGAGTTTATACAAAAAAATCACACATTTTATTCATTTAGTTGCTTTTATTACCGTAGAGACCTTCAACCCTCTTTCTCACTAAGGTATTTCGTCGGCTCGGCTATTGGCTCAATCTTTTCTCCAGGCACATAGCTCTCATCTCTCTGGACGTTAGTAAGACAAGGCTCCGCGATAAAATCTTCCATCACAATTGCCGGCATCAATGACTAGTATCCGATCTTCCAGTCGTCATTTGACAGTGGACTGGGCATTCTTCCACATCATCATTGTTGTTATGCGCCAGGATCTTTTTCTAAGATAAAAGATGCCAAAACTTTTCTCGTTAAAAATCGTATGTACCGTCACAGACTCACTAGGCGTATGATCTTAGCGCCACAGTGTTTGCGGTATATCCTTCAGCGGTTGTGTCACAAATCAAAAAATGTAAATTTTCCTCGAAAATTATTCTAAGTCCACTCGTATAATGGAAATATATCGCTAACTTCTTTCACTAGCAATATTTTTTAACGGTTCCCACAGAAGAATTGTCCAGAATGGTCTCCTGAATATTTCTTATACAGGACTTTTTGGTAGTGGAACGTCCGGTTCCGAGTTATGGGACAAAAATGTTTTCTCGTTGAAATTTTTCTAAGTCCACTCGACTGTCTTTCACTAGCGTCGGAAAATGAAAATTCTTGCGTGGAGCGGTTAGGCACTAAAGTGGACTGGGCATTCTCCTACATCATCTTAGCGCCATAGCGTTTGCGGTATATCTTTCAGCGGTTTTGAGGTATCCAATTATCCCAAAACTATATTTTTGGCGGCCCGAAGGCCTGCGAACAGACTAAAGAACGAAATTATTTGCGTTCCTAAGATAAAATATTGTTTTTATCGGAAGAATATCACTCCTGCCGTCTTAACATTTCCTCCAATTATAATTTTTTTCAAAATGATTTATTTCTCGCTAGGGTTAACTTTTTAAAAGGAACTTTTTGAACAAAACTACTAAACTTATTGTAGTGTATTGGTATAATACACAAAAAACCTTAATTTGCTCCAATTAGTCGATTTAAGGCATCTTAAAATAATTTTTCCCAAAACGATTTATTTCTCGTTAGGGTTAATTTTTTTAAAGGAACTTTTTGGACAAAACTACTAAACTTATGGTAATGTATTGGTATAATACACAAAAAACCTTAATTTGCTCCAATTAGTCGATTTAAGGCATCTTAAAATAATTTTTCTCAAAACGATTTATTTCTCGTTAGGGTTAATTTTTTTAAAGGAACTTTTTGGACAAAACTACTAAACTTATGGTAATGTATTGGTAAAATACACAAAAAACCTTAATTTGCTCCAATTAGTCGATTTAAGGCATCTTAAAATAATTTTTCTCAAAACGATTTATTTCTCGTTAGGGTTAATTTTTTTAAAGGAACTTTTTGGACAAAACTACTAAACTTATGGTAATGTATTGGTATAATACACAAAAAACCTTAATTTGCTCCAATTAGTCGATTTAAGGCATCTTAAAATAATTTTTCTCAAAACGATTTATTTCTCGTTAGGGTTAATTTTTTTAAAGGAACTTTTTGGACAAAACTACTAAACTTATTGTAATGTATTGGTATAATACACAAAAAACCTTAATTTGCTCCAATTAGTCGATTTAAGCATCTTAAAATAATTTTTTTCGAAATGATTTATTTCTCGTTTGGGTTAATTTTTTTAAACGAACTTTTTGGACAAAACTAGTAAACCTATTGGGCTGTCTTGAGTTTATACAAAAAAATCACAAATTTCATTCATTTAGTTGCTTTAAAGGGACATAAAATAACTTTTTTTTAATTATTTATTTACTAGCTAGGCTTATGTTTTTTAAATGAACTTTTAGGACAAAACTACTAAACTTATTGTACTGTAATGGTATAATAAGAAAAAAACCTTAATTTCCTCCAATTAGTCGATTTAAGCATCTTAAAATAATTTTTTTCAAAATGATTTATTTCTCGTTAGGGTTAATTTTTTTAAACGAACTTTTTGGACAAAACTAGTAAACTTATTGCGCTGTCTTGAGTTTATACAAAAAAATCACACATTTTATTCATTTAGTTGCTTTTATTACCGTAGAGACCTTCAATCCTCTTTCTCACTAAGGTATTTCGTCGGCTCGGCTATTGGCTCAATCTTTTCTCCAGGCACATAGCTCTCATCTCTCTGGACGTTAGTAAGACAAGGCTCCGCAATAAAATCTTCTATACTATCATTGCCGGCATCAATGACTAGTATCCGATCTTCCAGTCGTCATTTGACAGTGGACTGGGCATTCTTCCACATCATCATTGTTGTTATGCGCCAGGATCTTTTTCTAAGATAAAAGATGCCAAAACTTTTCTCGTTAAAAATCGTATGTACCGTCACAGACTCACTAGGCGTATGATCTTAGCGCCACAGTGTTTGCGGTATATCCTTCAGCGGTTGTGTCACAAATCAAAAAATGTAAATTTTCCTCGAAAATTATTCTAAGTCCACTCGTATAATGGAAATATATCGCTAACTTCTTTCACTAGCAATATTTTTTAACGGTTCCCACAGAAGAATTGTCCAGAATGGTCTCCTGAATATTTCTTATACAGGACTTTTTGGTAGTGGAACGTCCGGTTCCGAGTTATGGGACAAAAATGTTTTCTCGTTGAAATTTTTCTAAGTCCACTCGACTGTCTTTCACTAGCGTCGGAAAATGAAAATTCTTGCGTGGAGCGGTTAGGCACTAAAGTGGACTGGGCATTCTCCTACATCATCTTAGCGCCATAGCGTTTGCGGTATATCTTTCAGCGGTTTTGAGGTATCCAATTATCCCAAAACTATATTTTTGGCGGCCCGAAGGCCTGCGAACAGACTAAAGAACGAAATTATTTGCGTTCCTAAGATAAAATATTGTTTTTATCGGAAGAATATCACTCCTGCCGTCTTAACATTTCCTCCAATTATAATTTTTTTCAAAATGATTTATTTCTCGCTAGGGTTAACTTTTTAAAAGGAACTTTTTGGACAAAACTACTAAACTTATGGTAATGTATTGGTATAATACACAAAAAACCTTAATTTGCTCCAATTAGTCGATTTAAGGCATCTTAAAATAATTTTTCTCAAAACGATTTATTTCTCGTTAGGGTTAATTTTTTTAAAGGAACTTTTTGGACAAAACTACTAAACTTATGGTAGTGTATTGGTATAATACACAAAAAACCTTAATTTGCTCCAATTAGTCGATTTAAGTCATCTTAAAATAATTTTTCCCAAAACGATTTATTTCTCGTTAGGGTTAATTTTTTTAAAGGAACTTTTTGGACAAAACTACTAAACTTATGGTAATGTATTGGTATAATACACAAAAAACCTTAATTTGCTCCAATTAGTCGATTTAAGGCATCTTAAAATAATTTTTCTCAAAACGATTTATTTCTCGTTAGGGTTAATTTTTTTAAAGGAACTTTTTGGACAAAACTACTAAACTTATGGTAGTGTATTGGTATAATACACAAAAAACCTTAATTTGCTCCAATTAGTCGATTTAAGGCATCTTAAAATAATTTTTCTCAAAACGATTTATTTCTCGTTAGGGTTAATTTTTTTAAAGGAACTTTTTGGACAAAACTACTAAACTTATGGTAGTGTATTGGTATAATACACAAAAAACCTTAATTTGCTCCAATTAGTCGATTTAAGCATCTTAAAATAATTTTTCCCAAAACGATTTATTTCTCGTTCGGGTTAATTTTTTTAAAGGAACTTTTTGGACAAAACTACTAAACTTATGGTAGTGTATTGGTATAATACACAAAAAACCTTAATTTGCTCCAATTAGTCGATTTAAGGCATCTTAAAATAATTTTTCTCAAAACGATTTATTTCTCGTTAGGGTTAATTTTTTTAAAGGAACTTTTTGGACAAAACTACTAAACTTATGGTAATGTATTGGTAAAATACACAAAAAACCTTAATTTGCTCCAATTAGTCGATTTAAGGCATCTTAAAATAATTTTTCTCAAAACGATTTATTTCTCGTTAGGGTTAATTTTTTTAAAGGAACTTTTTGGACAAAACTACTAAACTTATGGTAATGTATTGGTATAATACACAAAAAACCTTAATTTGCTCCAATTAGTCGATTTAAGGCATCTTAAAATAATTTTTCTCAAAACGATTTATTTCTCGTTAGGGTTAATTTTTTTAAAGGAACTTTTTGGACAAAACTACTAAACTTATTGTACTGTAATGGTATAATACGAAAAAAACCTTAATTTCCTCCAATTAGTCGATTTAAGCATCTTAAAATAATTTTTTTCAAAATGATTTATATCTCGTTAGGGTTAATTTTTTTAAACGAACTTTTTGGACAAAACTAGTAAACTTATTGCGCTGTCTTGAGTTTATACAAAAAAATCACACATTTTATTCATTTAGTTGCTTTTATTACCGTAGAGACCTTCAACCCTCTTTCTCACTAAGGTATTTCGTCGGCTCGGCTATTGGCTCAATCTTTTCTCCAGGCACATAGCTCTCATCTCTCTGGACGTTAGTAAGACAAGGCTCCGCGATAAAATCTTCCATCACAATTGCCGGCATCAATGACTAGTATCCGATCTTCCAGTCGTCATTTGACAGTGGACTGGGCATTCTTCCACATCATCATTGTTGTTATGCGCCAGGATCTTTTTCTAAGATAAAAGATGCCAAAACTTTTCTCGTTAAAAATCGTATGTACCGTCACAGACTCACTAGGCGTATGATCTTAGCGCCACAGTGTTTGCGGTATATCCTTCAGCGGTTGTGTCACAAATCAAAAAATGTAAATTTTCCTCGAAAATTATTCTAAGTCCACTCGTATAATGGAAATATATCGCTAACTTCTTTCACTAGCAATATTTTTTAACGGTTCCCACAGAAGAATTGTCCAGAATGGTCTCCTGAATATTTCTTATACAGGACTTTTTGGTAGTGGAACGTCCGGTTCCGAGTTATGGGACAAAAATGTTTTCTCGTTGAAATTTTTCTAAGTCCACTCGACTGTCTTTCACTAGCGTCGGAAAATGAAAATTCTTGCGTGGAGCGGTTAGGCACTAAAGTGGACTGGGCATTCTCCTACATCATCTTAGCGCCATAGCGTTTGCGGTATATCTTTCAGCGGTTTTGAGGTATCCAATTATCCCAAAACTATATTTTTGGCGGCCCGAAGGCCTGCGAACAGACTAAAGAACGAAATTATTTGCGTTCCTAAGATAAAATATTGTTTTTATCGGAAGAATATCACTCCTGCCGTCTTAACATTTCCTCCAATTATAATTTTTTTCAAAATGATTTATTTCTCGCTAGGGTTAACTTTTTAAAAGGAACTTTTTGAACAAAACTACTAAACTTATTGTAGTGTATTGGTATAATACACAAAAAACCTTAATTTGCTCCAATTAGTCGATTTAAGGCATCTTAAAATAATTTTTCCCAAAACGATTTATTTCTCGTTAGGGTTAATTTTTTTAAAGGAACTTTTTGGACAAAACTACTAAACTTATGGTAATGTATTGGTATAATACACAAAAAACCTTAATTTGCTCCAATTAGTCGATTTAAGGCATCTTAAAATAATTTTTCTCAAAACGATTTATTTCTCGTTAGGGTTAATTTTTTTAAAGGAACTTTTTGGACAAAACTACTAAACTTATGGTAATGTATTGGTAAAATACACAAAAAACCTTAATTTGCTCCAATTAGTCGATTTAAGGCATCTTAAAATAATTTTTCTCAAAACGATTTATTTCTCGTTAGGGTTAATTTTTTTAAAGGAACTTTTTGGACAAAACTACTAAACTTATGGTAATGTATTGGTATAATACACAAAAAACCTTAATTTGCTCCAATTAGTCGATTTAAGGCATCTTAAAATAATTTTTCTCAAAACGATTTATTTCTCGTTAGGGTTAATTTTTTTAAAGGAACTTTTTGGACAAAACTACTAAACTTATTGTAATGTATTGGTATAATACACAAAAAACCTTAATTTGCTCCAATTAGTCGATTTAAGCATCTTAAAATAATTTTTTTCGAAATGATTTATTTCTCGTTTGGGTTAATTTTTTTAAACGAACTTTTTGGACAAAACTAGTAAACCTATTGGGCTGTCTTGAGTTTATACAAAAAAATCACAAATTTCATTCATTTAGTTGCTTTAAAGGGACATAAAATAACTTTTTTTTAATTATTTATTTACTAGCTAGGCTTATGTTTTTTAAATGAACTTTTAGGACAAAACTACTAAACTTATTGTACTGTAATGGTATAATAAGAAAAAAACCTTAATTTCCTCCAATTAGTCGATTTAAGCATCTTAAAATAATTTTTTTCAAAATGATTTATTTCTCGTTAGGGTTAATTTTTTTAAACGAACTTTTTGGACAAAACTAGTAAACTTATTGCGCTGTCTTGAGTTTATACAAAAAAATCACACATTTTATTCATTTAGTTGCTTTTATTACCGTAGAGACCTTCAATCCTCTTTCTCACTAAGGTATTTCGTCGGCTCGGCTATTGGCTCAATCTTTTCTCCAGGCACATAGCTCTCATCTCTCTGGACGTTAGTAAGACAAGGCTCCGCAATAAAATCTTCTATACTATCATTGCCGGCATCAATGACTAGTATCCGATCTTCCAGTCGTCATTTGACAGTGGACTGGGCATTCTTCCACATCATCATTGTTGTTATGCGCCAGGATCTTTTTCTAAGATAAAAGATGCCAAAACTTTTCTCGTTAAAAATCGTATGTACCGTCACAGACTCACTAGGCGTATGATCTTAGCGCCACAGTGTTTGCGGTATATCCTTCAGCGGTTGTGTCACAAATCAAAAAATGTAAATTTTCCTCGAAAATTATTCTAAGTCCACTCGTATAATGGAAATATATCGCTAACTTCTTTCACTAGCAATATTTTTTAACGGTTCCCACAGAAGAATTGTCCAGAATGGTCTCCTGAATATTTCTTATACAGGACTTTTTGGTAGTGGAACGTCCGGTTCCGAGTTATGGGACAAAAATGTTTTCTCGTTGAAATTTTTCTAAGTCCACTCGACTGTCTTTCACTAGCGTCGGAAAATGAAAATTCTTGCGTGGAGCGGTTAGGCACTAAAGTGGACTGGGCATTCTCCTACATCATCTTAGCGCCATAGCGTTTGCGGTATATCTTTCAGCGGTTTTGAGGTATCCAATTATCCCAAAACTATATTTTTGGCGGCCCGAAGGCCTGCGAACAGACTAAAGAACGAAATTATTTGCGTTCCTAAGATAAAATATTGTTTTTATCGGAAGAATATCACTCCTGCCGTCTTAACATTTCCTCCAATTATAATTTTTTTCAAAATGATTTATTTCTCGCTAGGGTTAACTTTTTAAAAGGAACTTTTTGAACAAAACTACTAAACTTATTGTAGTGTATTGGTATAATACACAAAAAACCTTAATTTGCTCCAATTAGTCGATTTAAGGCATCTTAAAATAATTTTTCCCAAAACGATTTATTTCTCGTTAGGGTTAATTTTTTTAAAGGAACTTTTTGGACAAAACTACTAAACTTATGGTAATGTATTGGTATAATACACAAAAAACCTTAATTTGCTCCAATTAGTCGATTTAAGGCATCTTAAAATAATTTTTCTCAAAACGATTTATTTCTCGTTAGGGTTAATTTTTTTAAAGGAACTTTTTGGACAAAACTACTAAACTTATGGTAATGTATTGGTAAAATACACAAAAAACCTTAATTTGCTCCAATTAGTCGATTTAAGGCATCTTAAAATAATTTTTCTCAAAACGATTTATTTCTCGTTAGGGTTAATTTTTTTAAAGGAACTTTTTGGACAAAACTACTAAACTTATGGTAATGTATTGGTATAATACACAAAAAACCTTAATTTGCTCCAATTAGTCGATTTAAGGCATCTTAAAATAATTTTTCTCAAAACGATTTATTTCTCGTTAGGGTTAATTTTTTTAAAGGAACTTTTTGGACAAAACTACTAAACTTATTGTAATGTATTGGTATAATACACAAAAAACCTTAATTTGCTCCAATTAGTCGATTTAAGCATCTTAAAATAATTTTTTTCGAAATGATTTATTTCTCGTTTGGGTTAATTTTTTTAAACGAACTTTTTGGACAAAACTAGTAAACCTATTGGGCTGTCTTGAGTTTATACAAAAAAATCACAAATTTCATTCATTTAGTTGCTTTAAAGGGACATAAAATAACTTTTTTTTAATTATTTATTTACTAGCTAGGCTTATGTTTTTTAAATGAACTTTTAGGACAAAACTACTAAACTTATTGTACTGTAATGGTATAATAAGAAAAAAACCTTAATTTCCTCCAATTAGTCGATTTAAGCATCTTAAAATAATTTTTTTCAAAATGATTTATTTCTCGTTAGGGTTAATTTTTTTAAACGAACTTTTTGGACAAAACTAGTAAACTTATTGCGCTGTCTTGAGTTTATACAAAAAAATCACACATTTTATTCATTTAGTTGCTTTTATTACCGTAGAGACCTTCAATCCTCTTTCTCACTAAGGTATTTCGTCGGCTCGGCTATTGGCTCAATCTTTTCTCCAGGCACATAGCTCTCATCTCTCTGGACGTTAGTAAGACAAGGCTCCGCAATAAAATCTTCTATACTATCATTGCCGGCATCAATGACTAGTATCCGATCTTCCAGTCGTCATTTGACAGTGGACTGGGCATTCTTCCACATCATCATTGTTGTTATGCGCCAGGATCTTTTTCTAAGATAAAAGATGCCAAAACTTTTCTCGTTAAAAATCGTATGTACCGTCACAGACTCACTAGGCGTATGATCTTAGCGCCACAGTGTTTGCGGTATATCCTTCAGCGGTTGTGTCACAAATCAAAAAATGTAAATTTTCCTCGAAAATTATTCTAAGTCCACTCGTATAATGGAAATATATCGCTAACTTCTTTCACTAGCAATATTTTTTAACGGTTCCCACAGAAGAATTGTCCAGAATGGTCTCCTGAATATTTCTTATACAGGACTTTTTGGTAGTGGAACGTCCGGTTCCGAGTTATGGGACAAAAATGTTTTCTCGTTGAAATTTTTCTAAGTCCACTCGACTGTCTTTCACTAGCGTCGGAAAATGAAAATTCTTGCGTGGAGCGGTTAGGCACTAAAGTGGACTGGGCATTCTCCTACATCATCTTAGCGCCATAGCGTTTGCGGTATATCTTTCAGCGGTTTTGAGGTATCCAATTATCCCAAAACTATATTTTTGGCGGCCCGAAGGCCTGCGAACAGACTAAAGAACGAAATTATTTGCGTTCCTAAGATAAAATATTGTTTTTATCGGAAGAATATCACTCCTGCCGTCTTAACATTTCCTCCAATTATAATTTTTTTCAAAATGATTTATTTCTCGCTAGGGTTAACTTTTTAAAAGGAACTTTTTGAACAAAACTACTAAACTTATTGTAGTGTATTGGTATAATACACAAAAAACCTTAATTTGCTCCAATTAGTCGATTTAAGGCATCTTAAAATAATTTTTCCCAAAACGATTTATTTCTCGTTAGGGTTAATTTTTTTAAAGGAACTTTTTGGACAAAACTACTAAACTTATGGTAATGTATTGGTATAATACACAAAAAACCTTAATTTGCTCCAATTAGTCGATTTAAGGCATCTTAAAATAATTTTTCTCAAAACGATTTATTTCTCGTTAGGGTTAATTTTTTTAAAGGAACTTTTTGGACAAAACTACTAAACTTATGGTAATGTATTGGTAAAATACACAAAAAACCTTAATTTGCTCCAATTAGTCGATTTAAGGCATCTTAAAATAATTTTTCTCAAAACGATTTATTTCTCGTTAGGGTTAATTTTTTTAAAGGAACTTTTTGGACAAAACTACTAAACTTATGGTAATGTATTGGTATAATACACAAAAAACCTTAATTTGCTCCAATTAGTCGATTTAAGGCATCTTAAAATAATTTTTCTCAAAACGATTTATTTCTCGTTAGGGTTAATTTTTTTAAAGGAACTTTTTGGACAAAACTACTAAACTTATTGTAATGTATTGGTATAATACACAAAAAACCTTAATTTGCTCCAATTAGTCGATTTAAGCATCTTAAAATAATTTTTTTCGAAATGATTTATTTCTCGTTTGGGTTAATTTTTTTAAACGAACTTTTTGGACAAAACTAGTAAACCTATTGGGCTGTCTTGAGTTTATACAAAAAAATCACAAATTTCATTCATTTAGTTGCTTTAAAGGGACATAAAATAACTTTTTTTTAATTATTTATTTACTAGCTAGGCTTATGTTTTTTAAATGAACTTTTAGGACAAAACTACTAAACTTATTGTACTGTAATGGTATAATAAGAAAAAAACCTTAATTTCCTCCAATTAGTCGATTTAAGCATCTTAAAATAATTTTTTTCAAAATGATTTATTTCTCGTTAGGGTTAATTTTTTTAAACGAACTTTTTGGACAAAACTAGTAAACTTATTGCGCTGTCTTGAGTTTATACAAAAAAATCACACATTTTATTCATTTAGTTGCTTTTATTACCGTAGAGACCTTCAATCCTCTTTCTCACTAAGGTATTTCGTCGGCTCGGCTATTGGCTCAATCTTTTCTCCAGGCACATAGCTCTCATCTCTCTGGACGTTAGTAAGACAAGGCTCCGCAATAAAATCTTCCATACTATCATTGCCGGCATCAATGACTAGTATCCGATCTTCCAGTCGTCATTTGACAGTGGACTGGGCATTCTTCCACATCATCATTGTTGTTATGCGCCAGGATCTTTTTCTAAGATAAAAGATGCCAAAACTTTTCTCGTTAAAAATCGTATGTACCGTCACAGACTCACTAGGCGTATGATCTTAGCGCCACAGTGTTTGCGGTATATCCTTCAGCGGTTGTGTCACAAATCAAAAAATGTAAATTTTCCTCGAAAATTATTCTAAGTCCACTCGTATAATGGAAATATATCGCTAACTTCTTTCACTAGCAATATTTTTTAACGGTTCCCACAGAAGAATTGTCCAGAATGGTCTCCTGAATATTTCTTATACAGGACTTTTTGGTAGTGGAACGTCCGGTTCCGAGTTATGGGACAAAAATGTTTTCTCGTTGAAATTTTTCTAAGTCCACTCGACTGTCTTTCACTAGCGTCGGAAAATGAAAATTCTTGCGTGGAGCGGTTAGGCACTAAAGTGGACTGGGCATTCTCCTACATCATCTTAGCGCCATAGCGTTTGCGGTATATCTTTCAGCGGTTTTGAGGTATCCAATTATCCCAAAACTATATTTTTGGCGGCCCGAAGGCCTGCGAACAGACTAAAGAACGAAATTATTTGCGTTCCTAAGATAAAATATTGTTTTTATCGGAAGAATATCACTCCTGCCGTCTTAACATTTCCTCCAATTATAATTTTTTTCAAAATGATTTATTTCTCGCTAGGGTTAACTTTTTAAAAGGAACTTTTTGAACAAAACTACTAAACTTATTGTAGTGTATTGGTATAATACACAAAAAACCTTAATTTGCTCCAATTAGTCGATTTAAGGCATCTTAAAATAATTTTTCCCAAAACGATTTATTTCTCGTTAGGGTTAATTTTTTTAAAGGAACTTTTTGGACAAAACTACTAAACTTATGGTAATGTATTGGTATAATACACAAAAAACCTTAATTTGCTCCAATTAGTCGATTTAAGGCATCTTAAAATAATTTTTCTCAAAACGATTTATTTCTCGTTAGGGTTAATTTTTTTAAAGGAACTTTTTGGACAAAACTACTAAACTTATGGTAATGTATTGGTAAAATACACAAAAAACCTTAATTTGCTCCAATTAGTCGATTTAAGGCATCTTAAAATAATTTTTCTCAAAACGATTTATTTCTCGTTAGGGTTAATTTTTTTAAAGGAACTTTTTGGACAAAACTACTAAACTTATGGTAATGTATTGGTATAATACACAAAAAACCTTAATTTGCTCCAATTAGTCGATTTAAGGCATCTTAAAATAATTTTTCTCAAAACGATTTATTTCTCGTTAGGGTTAATTTTTTTAAAGGAACTTTTTGGACAAAACTACTAAACTTATTGTAATGTATTGGTATAATACACAAAAAACCTTAATTTGCTCCAATTAGTCGATTTAAGCATCTTAAAATAATTTTTTTCGAAATGATTTATTTCTCGTTTGGGTTAATTTTTTTAAACGAACTTTTTGGACAAAACTAGTAAACCTATTGGGCTGTCTTGAGTTTATACAAAAAAATCACAAATTTCATTCATTTAGTTGCTTTAAAGGGACATAAAATAACTTTTTTTTAATTATTTATTTACTAGCTAGGCTTATGTTTTTTAAATGAACTTTTAGGACAAAACTACTAAACTTATTGTACTGTAATGGTATAATAAGAAAAAAACCTTAATTTCCTCCAATTAGTCGATTTAAGCATCTTAAAATAATTTTTTTCAAAATGATTTATTTCTCGTTAGGGTTAATTTTTTTAAACGAACTTTTTGGACAAAACTAGTAAACTTATTGCGCTGTCTTGAGTTTATACAAAAAAATCACACATTTTATTCATTTAGTTGCTTTTATTACCGTAGAGACCTTCAATCCTCTTTCTCACTAAGGTATTTCGTCGGCTCGGCTATTGGCTCAATCTTTTCTCCAGGCACATAGCTCTCATCTCTCTGGACGTTAGTAAGACAAGGCTCCGCAATAAAATCTTCCATACTATCATTGCCGGCATCAATGACTAGTATCCGATCTTCCAGTCGTCATTTGACAGTGGACTGGGCATTCTTCCACATCATCATTGTTGTTATGCGCCAGGATCTTTTTCTAAGATAAAAGATGCCAAAACTTTTCTCGTTAAAAATCGTATGTACCGTCACAGACTCACTAGGCGTATGATCTTAGCGCCACAGGGTTTGCGGTATATCCTTCAGCGGTTGTGTCACAAATCAAAAAATGTAAATTTTCCTCGAAAATTATTCTAAGTCCACTCGTATAATGGAAATATATCGCTAACTTCTTTCACTAGCAATATTTTTTAACGGTTCCCACAGGAGAATTGTCCAGAATGGTCTCCTGAATATTTCTTATACAGGACTTTTTGGTAGTGGAACGTCCGGTTCCGAGTTATGGGACAAAAATGTTTTCTCGTTAAAATTTTTCTAAGTCCACTCGACTGTCTTTCACTAGCGTCAGAAAATGAAAATTCTTGCGTGGAGCTGTTAGGCACTAAAGTGGTCTGGGCATTCTCCTACATCATCTTAGCGCCATAGCGTTTGCGGTATATCTTTCAGCGGTTTTGAGGTATCCAATTATCCCAAAACTATATTTTTGGCGACCCGAAGGCCTGCGAACAGACTAAAGAACGAAATTATTTGCGTTCCTTAGATAAAATATTGTTTTTATCGGAAGAATATCACTCCTGCCGTCTTAACATTTCCTCCAATTATAATTTTTTTCAAAATGATTTATTTCTCGCTAGGGTTAACTTTTTAAAAGGAACTTTTTGGACAAAACTACTAAACTTATGGTAATGTATTGGTATAATACACAAAAAACCTTAATTTGCTCCAATTAGTCGATTTAAGGCATCTTAAAATAATTTTTCTCAAAACGATTTATTTCTCGTTAGGGTTAATTTTTTTAAAGGAACTTTTTGGACAAAACTACTAAACTTATGGTAGTGTATTGGTATAATACACAAAAAACCTTAATTTGCTCCAATTAGTCGATTTAAGTCATCTTAAAATAATTTTTCCCAAAACGATTTATTTCTCGTTAGGGTTAATTTTTTTAAAGGAACTTTTTGGACAAAACTACTAAACTTATGGTAATGTATTGGTATAATACACAAAAAACCTTAATTTGCTCCAATTAGTCGATTTAAGGCATCTTAAAATAATTTTTCTCAAAACGATTTATTTCTCGTTAGGGTTAATTTTTTTAAAGGAACTTTTTGGACAAAACTACTAAACTTATGGTAGTGTATTGGTATAATACACAAAAAACCTTAATTTGCTCCAATTAGTCGATTTAAGGCATCTTAAAATAATTTTTCTCAAAACGATTTATTTCTCGTTAGGGTTAATTTTTTTAAAGGAACTTTTTGGACAAAACTACTAAACTTATGGTAGTGTATTGGTATAATACACAAAAAACCTTAATTTGGACTTTTTGGACAAAACTAGTAAACCTATTGGGCTGTCTTGAGTTTATACAAAAAAATCACAAATTTCATTCATTTAGTTGCTTTAAAGGGACATAAAATAACTTTTTTTTAATTATTTATTTACTAGCTAGGCTTATGTTTTTTAAATGAACTTTTAGGACAAAACTACTAAACTTATTGTACTGTAATGGTATAATAAGAAAAAAACCTTAATTTCCTCCAATTAGTCGATTTAAGCATCTTAAAATAATTTTTTTCAAAATGATTTATTTCTCGTTAGGGTTAATTTTTTTAAACGAACTTTTTGGACAAAACTAGTAAACTTATTGCGCTGTCTTGAGTTTATACAAAAAAATCACACATTTTATTCATTTAGTTGCTTTTATTACCGTAGAGACCTTCAATCCTCTTTCTCACTAAGGTATTTCGTCGGCTCGGCTATTGGCTCAATCTTTTCTCCAGGCACATAGCTCTCATCTCTCTGGACGTTAGTAAGACAAGGCTCCGCAATAAAATCTTCCATACTATCATTGCCGGCATCAATGACTAGTATCCGATCTTCCAGTCGTCATTTGACAGTGGACTGGGCATTCTTCCACATCATCATTGTTGTTATGCGCCAGGATCTTTTTCTAAGATAAAAGATGCCAAAACTTTTCTCGTTAAAAATCGTATGTACCGTCACAGACTCACTAGGCGTATGATCTTAGCGCCACAGTGTTTGCGGTATATCCTTCAGCGGTTGTGTCACAAATCAAAAAATGTAAATTTTCCTCGAAAATTATTCTAAGTCCACTCGTATAATGGAAATATATCGCTAACTTCTTTCACTAGCAATATTTTTTAACGGTTCCCACAGGAGAATTGTCCAGAATGGTCTCCTGAATATTTCTTATACAGGACTTTTTGGTAGTGGAACGTCCGGTTCCGAGTTATGGGACAAAAATGTTTTCTCGTTAAAATTTTTCTAAGTCCACTCGACTGTCTTTCACTAGCGTCAGAAAATGAAAATTCTTGCGTGGAGCTGTTAGGCACTAAAGTGGTCTGGGCATTCTCCTACATCATCTTAGCGCCATAGCGTTTGCGGTATATCTTTCAGCGGTTTTGAGGTATCCAATTATCCCAAAACTATATTTTTGGCGACCCGAAGGCCTGCGAACAGACTAAAGAACGAAATTATTTGCGTTCCTTAGATAAAATATTGTTTTTATCGGAAGAATATCACTCCTGCCGTCTTAACATTTCCTCCAATTATAATTTTTTTCAAAATGATTTATTTCTCGCTAGGGTTAACTTTTTAAAAGGAACTTTTTGGACAAAACTACTAAACTTATGGTAATGTATTGGTATAATACACAAAAAACCTTAATTTGCTCCAATTAGTCGATTTAAGGCATCTTAAAATAATTTTTCTCAAAACGATTTATTTCTCGTTAGGGTTAATTTTTTTAAAGGAACTTTTTGGACAAAACTACTAAACTTATGGTAGTGTATTGGTATAATACACAAAAAACCTTAATTTGCTCCAATTAGTCGATTTAAGTCATCTTAAAATAATTTTTCCCAAAACGATTTATTTCTCGTTAGGGTTAATTTTTTTAAAGGAACTTTTTGGACAAAACTACTAAACTTATGGTAATGTATTGGTATAATACACAAAAAACCTTAATTTGCTCCAATTAGTCGATTTAAGGCATCTTAAAATAATTTTTCTCAAAACGATTTATTTCTCGTTAGGGTTAATTTTTTTAAAGGAACTTTTTGGACAAAACTACTAAACTTATGGTAGTGTATTGGTATAATACACAAAAAACCTTAATTTGCTCCAATTAGTCGATTTAAGGCATCTTAAAATAATTTTTCTCAAAACGATTTATTTCTCGTTAGGGTTAATTTTTTTAAAGGAACTTTTTGGACAAAACTACTAAACTTATGGTAGTGTATTGGTATAATACACAAAAAACCTTAATTTGCTCCAATTAGTCGATTTAAGCATCTTAAAATAATTTTTCCCAAAACGATTTATTTCTCGTTCGGGTTAATTTTTTTAAAGGAACTTTTTGGACAAAACTACTAAACTTATGGTAGTGTATTGGTATAATACACAAAAAACCTTAATTTGCTCCAATTAGTCGATTTAAGGCATCTTAAAATAATTTTTCTCAAAACGATTTATTTCTCGTTAGGGTTAATTTTTTTAAAGGAACTTTTTGGACAAAACTACTAAACTTATGGTAATGTATTGGTAAAATACACAAAAAACCTTAATTTGCTCCAATTAGTCGATTTAAGGCATCTTAAAATAATTTTTCTCAAAACGATTTATTTCTCGTTAGGGTTAATTTTTTTAAAGGAACTTTTTGGACAAAACTACTAAACTTATGGTAATGTATTGGTATAATACACAAAAAACCTTAATTTGCTCCAATTAGTCGATTTAAGGCATCTTAAAATAATTTTTCTCAAAACGATTTATTTCTCGTTAGGGTTAATTTTTTTAAAGGAACTTTTTGGACAAAACTACTAAACTTATTGTACTGTAATGGTATAATACGAAAAAAACCTTAATTTCCTCCAATTAGTCGATTTAAGCATCTTAAAATAATTTTTTTCAAAATGATTTATATCTCGTTAGGGTTAATTTTTTTAAACGAACTTTTTGGACAAAACTAGTAAACTTATTGCGCTGTCTTGAGTTTATACAAAAAAATCACACATTTTATTCATTTAGTTGCTTTTATTACCGTAGAGACCTTCAACCCTCTTTCTCACTAAGGTATTTCGTCGGCTCGGCTATTGGCTCAATCTTTTCTCCAGGCACATAGCTCTCATCTCTCTGGACGTTAGTAAGACAAGGCTCCGCGATAAAATCTTCCATCACAATTGCCGGCATCAATGACTAGTATCCGATCTTCCAGTCGTCATTTGACAGTGGACTGGGCATTCTTCCACATCATCATTGTTGTTATGCGCCAGGATCTTTTTCTAAGATAAAAGATGCCAAAACTTTTCTCGTTAAAAATCGTATGTACCGTCACAGACTCACTAGGCGTATGATCTTAGCGCCACAGTGTTTGCGGTATATCCTTCAGCGGTTGTGTCACAAATCAAAAAATGTAAATTTTCCTCGAAAATTATTCTAAGTCCACTCGTATAATGGAAATATATCGCTAACTTCTTTCACTAGCAATATTTTTTAACGGTTCCCACAGAAGAATTGTCCAGAATGGTCTCCTGAATATTTCTTATACAGGACTTTTTGGTAGTGGAACGTCCGGTTCCGAGTTATGGGACAAAAATGTTTTCTCGTTGAAATTTTTCTAAGTCCACTCGACTGTCTTTCACTAGCGTCGGAAAATGAAAATTCTTGCGTGGAGCGGTTAGGCACTAAAGTGGACTGGGCATTCTCCTACATCATCTTAGCGCCATAGCGTTTGCGGTATATCTTTCAGCGGTTTTGAGGTATCCAATTATCCCAAAACTATATTTTTGGCGGCCCGAAGGCCTGCGAACAGACTAAAGAACGAAATTATTTGCGTTCCTAAGATAAAATATTGTTTTTATCGGAAGAATATCACTCCTGCCGTCTTAACATTTCCTCCAATTATAATTTTTTTCAAAATGATTTATTTCTCGCTAGGGTTAACTTTTTAAAAGGAACTTTTTGAACAAAACTACTAAACCTATTGTAGTGTATTGGTATAATACACAAAAAACCTTAATTTGCTCCAATTAGTCGATTTAAGGCATCTTAAAATAATTTTTCCCAAAACGATTTATTTCTCGTTAGGGTTAATTTTTTTAAAGGAACTTTTTGGACAAAACTACTAAACTTATGGTAATGTATTGGTATAATACACAAAAAACCTTAATTTGCTCCAATTAGTCGATTTAAGGCATCTTAAAATAATTTTTCTCAAAACGATTTATTTCTCGTTAGGGTTAATTTTTTTAAAGGAACTTTTTGGACAAAACTACTAAACTTATGGTAATGTATTGGTAAAATACACAAAAAACCTTAATTTGCTCCAATTAGTCGATTTAAGGCATCTTAAAATAATTTTTCTCAAAACGATTTATTTCTCGTTAGGGTTAATTTTTTTAAAGGAACTTTTTGGACAAAACTACTAAACTTATGGTAATGTATTGGTATAATACACAAAAAACCTTAATTTGCTCCAATTAGTCGATTTAAGGCATCTTAAAATAATTTTTCTCAAAACGATTTATTTCTCGTTAGGGTTAATTTTTTTAAAGGAACTTTTTGGACAAAACTACTAAACTTATTGTAATGTATTGGTATAATACACAAAAAACCTTAATTTGCTCCAATTAGTCGATTTAAGCATCTTAAAATAATTTTTTTCGAAATGATTTATTTCTCGTTTGGGTTAATTTTTTTAAACGAACTTTTTGGACAAAACTAGTAAATCTATTGGGCTGTCTTGAGTTTATACAAAAAAATCACAAATTTCATTCATTTAGTTGCTTTAAAGGGACATAAAATAACTTTTTTTTAATTATTTATTTACTAGCTAGGCTTATGTTTTTTAAATGAACTTTTAGGACAAAACTACTAAACTTATTGTACTGTAATGGTATAATAAGAAAAAAACCTTAATTTCCTCCAATTAGTCGATTTAAGCATCTTAAAATAATTTTTTTCAAAATGATTTATTTCTCGTTAGGGTTAATTTTTTTAAACGAACTTTTTGGACAAAACTAGTAAACTTATTGCGCTGTCTTGAGTTTATACAAAAAAATCACACATTTTATTCATTTAGTTGCTTTTATTACCGTAGAGACCTTCAATCCTCTTTCTCACTAAGGTATTTCGTCGGCTCGGCTATTGGCTCAATCTTTTCTCCAGGCACATAGCTCTCATCTCTCTGGACGTTAGTAAGACAAGGCTCCGCAATAAAATCTTCCATACTATCATTGCCGGCATCAATGACTAGTATCCGATCTTCCAGTCGTCATTTGACAGTGGACTGGGCATTCTTCCACATCATCATTGTTGTTATGCGCCAGGATCTTTTTCTAAGATAAAATATGCCAAAACTTTTCTCGTTAAAAATCGTATGTACCGTCACAGACTCACTAGGCGTATGATCTTAGCGCCACAGTGTTTGCGGTATATCCTTCAGCGGTTGTGTCACAAATCAAAAAATGTAAATTTTCCTCGAAAATTATTCTAAGTCCACTCGTATAATGGAAATATATCGCTAACTTCTTTCACTAGCAATATTTTTTAACGGTTCCCACAGGAGAATTGTCCAGAATGGTCTCCTGAATATTTCTTATACAGGACTTTTTGGTAGTGGAACGTCCGGTTCCGAGTTATGGGACAAAAATGTTTTCTCGTTAAAATTTTTCTAAGTCCACTCGACTGTCTTTCACTAGCGTCAGAAAATGAAAATTCTTGCGTGGAGCTGTTAGGCACTAAAGTGGTCTGGGCATTCTCCTACATCATCTTAGCGCCATAGCGTTTGCGGTATATCTTTCAGCGGTTTTGAGGTATCCAATTATCCCAAAACTATATTTTTGGCGACCCGAAGGCCTGCGAACAGACTAAAGAACGAAATTATTTGCGTTCCTTAGATAAAATATTGTTTTTATCGGAAGAATATCACTCCTGCCGTCTTAACATTTCCTCCAATTATAATTTTTTTCAAAATGATTTATTTCTCGCTAGGGTTAACTTTTTAAAAGGAACTTTTTGGACAAAACTACTAAACTTATGGTAATGTATTGGTATAATACACAAAAAACCTTAATTTGCTCCAATTAGTCGATTTAAGGCATCTTAAAATAATTTTTCTCAAAACGATTTATTTCTCGTTAGGGTTAATTTTTTTAAAGGAACTTTTTGGACAAAACTACTAAACTTATGGTAGTGTATTGGTATAATACACAAAAAACCTTAATTTGCTCCAATTAGTCGATTTAAGGCATCTTAAAATAATTTTTCCCAAAACGATTTATTTCTCGTTAGGGTTAATTTTTTTAAAGGAACTTTTTGGACAAAACTACTAAACTTATGGTAATGTATTGGTATAATACACAAAAAACCTTAATTTGCTCCAATTAGTCGATTTAAGGCATCTTAAAATAATTTTTCTCAAAACGATTTATTTCTCGTTAGGGTTAATTTTTTTAAAGGAACTTTTTGGACAAAACTACTAAACTTATGGTAATGTATTGGTAAAATACACAAAAAACCTTAATTTCCTCCAATTAGTCGATTTAAGGCATCTTAAAATAATTTTTTTCAAAATGATTTATTTCTCGTTAGGGTTAATTTTTTTAAACGAACTTTTTGGACAAAACTAGTAAACTTATTGCGCTGTCTTGAGTTTATACAAAAAAATCACACATTTTATTCATTTAGTTGCTTTTATTACCGTAGAGACCTTCAATCCTCTTTCTCACTAAGGTATTTCGTCGGCTCGGCTATTGGCTCAATCTTTTCTCCAGGCACATAGCTCTCATCTCTCTGAACGTTAGTAAGACAAGGCTCCGCGATAAAATCTTCCATACTATCATTGCCGGCATCAATGACTAGTATCCGATCTTCCAGTCGTCATTTGACAGTGGACTGTTCATTCTTCCACATCATCATTGTTGTTATGCGCCAGGATCTTTTTCTAAGATAAAAGATGCCAAAACTTTTCTCGTTAAAAATCGTATGTACCGTCACAGACTCACTAGGCGTATGATCTTAGCGCCACAGTGTTTGCGGTATATCCTTCAGCGGTTGTGTCACAAATCAAAAAATGTAAATTTTCCTCGAAAATTATTCTAAGTCCACTCGTATAATGGAAATATATCGCTAACTTCTTTCACTAGCAATATTTTTTAACGGTTCCCACAGGAGAATTGTCCAGAATGGTCTCCTGAATATTTCTTATACAGGACTTTTTGGTAGTGGAACGTCCGGTTCCGAGTTATGGGACAAAAATGTTTTCTCGTTAAAATTTTTCTAAGTCCACTCGACTGTCTTTCACTAGCGTCGGAAAATGAAAATTCTTGCGTGGAGCTGTTAGGCACTAAAGTGGACTGGGCATTCTCCTACATCATCTTAGCGCCATAGCGTTTGCGGTATATCTTTCAGCGGTTTTGAAGTATCCAATTATCCCAAAACTATATTTTTGGCGACCCGAAGGCCTGCGAACAGACTAAAGAACGAAATTATTTGCGTTCCTTAGATAAAATATTGTTTTTATCGGAAGAATATCACTCCTGCCGTCTTAACATTTCCTCCAATTATAATTTTTTTCAAAATGATTTATTTCTCGCTAGGGTTAACTTTTTAAAAGGAACTTTTTGGACAAAACTACTAAACTTATGGTAATGTATTGGTATAATACACAAAAAACCTTAATTTGCTCCAATTAGTCGATTTAAGGCATCTTAAAATAATTTTTCTCAAAACGATTTATTTCTCGTTAGGGTTAATTTTTTTAAAGGAACTTTTTGGACAAAACTACTAAACTTATGGTAGTGTATTGGTATAATACACAAAAAACCTTAATTTGCTCCAATTAGTCGATTTAAGTCATCTTAAAATAATTTTTCCCAAAACGATTTATTTCTCGTTAGGGTTAATTTTTTTAAAGGAACTTTTTGGACAAAACTACTAAACTTATGGTAATGTATTGGTATAATACACAAAAAACCTTAATTTGCTCCAATTAGTCGATTTAAGGCATCTTAAAATAATTTTTCTCAAAACGATTTATTTCTCGTTAGGGTTAATTTTTTTAAAGGAACTTTTTGGACAAAACTACTAAACTTATGGTAGTGTATTGGTATAATACACAAAAAACCTTAATTTGCTCCAATTAGTCGATTTAAGGCATCTTAAAATAATTTTTCTCAAAACGATTTATTTCTCGTTAGGGTTAATTTTTTTAAAGGAACTTTTTGGACAAAACTACTAAACTTATGGTAGTGTATTGGTATAATACACAAAAAACCTTAATTTGCTCCAATTAGTCGATTTAAGCATCTTAAAATAATTTTTCCCAAAACGATTTATTTCTCGTTCGGGTTAATTTTTTTAAAGGAACTTTTTGGACAAAACTACTAAACTTATGGTAGTGTATTGGTATAATACACAAAAAACCTTAATTTGCTCCAATTAGTCGATTTAAGGCATCTTAAAATAATTTTTCTCAAAACGATTTATTTCTCGTTAGGGTTAATTTTTTTAAAGGAACTTTTTGGACAAAACTACTAAACTTATGGTAATGTATTGGTAAAATACACAAAAAACCTTAATTTGCTCCAATTAGTCGATTTAAGGCATCTTAAAATAATTTTTCTCAAAACGATTTATTTCTCGTTAGGGTTAATTTTTTTAAAGGAACTTTTTGGACAAAACTACTAAACTTATGGTAATGTATTGGTATAATACACAAAAAACCTTAATTTGCTCCAATTAGTCGATTTAAGGCATCTTAAAATAATTTTTCTCAAAACGATTTATTTCTCGTTAGGGTTAATTTTTTTAAAGGAACTTTTTGGACAAAACTACTAAACTTATTGTACTGTAATGGTATAATACGAAAAAAACCTTAATTTCCTCCAATTAGTCGATTTAAGCATCTTAAAATAATTTTTTTCAAAATGATTTATATCTCGTTAGGGTTAATTTTTTTAAACGAACTTTTTGGACAAAACTAGTAAACTTATTGCGCTGTCTTGAGTTTATACAAAAAAATCACACATTTTATTCATTTAGTTGCTTTTATTACCGTAGAGACCTTCAACCCTCTTTCTCACTAAGGTATTTCGTCGGCTCGGCTATTGGCTCAATCTTTTCTCCAGGCACATAGCTCTCATCTCTCTGGACGTTAGTAAGACAAGGCTCCGCGATAAAATCTTCCATCACAATTGCCGGCATCAATGACTAGTATCCGATCTTCCAGTCGTCATTTGACAGTGGACTGGGCATTCTTCCACATCATCATTGTTGTTATGCGCCAGGATCTTTTTCTAAGATAAAAGATGCCAAAACTTTTCTCGTTAAAAATCGTATGTACCGTCACAGACTCACTAGGCGTATGATCTTAGCGCCACAGTGTTTGCGGTATATCCTTCAGCGGTTGTGTCACAAATCAAAAAATGTAAATTTTCCTCGAAAATTATTCTAAGTCCACTCGTATAATGGAAATATATCGCTAACTTCTTTCACTAGCAATATTTTTTAACGGTTCCCACAGAAGAATTGTCCAGAATGGTCTCCTGAATATTTCTTATACAGGACTTTTTGGTAGTGGAACGTCCGGTTCCGAGTTATGGGACAAAAATGTTTTCTCGTTGAAATTTTTCTAAGTCCACTCGACTGTCTTTCACTAGCGTCGGAAAATGAAAATTCTTGCGTGGAGCGGTTAGGCACTAAAGTGGACTGGGCATTCTCCTACATCATCTTAGCGCCATAGCGTTTGCGGTATATCTTTCAGCGGTTTTGAGGTATCCAATTATCCCAAAACTATATTTTTGGCGGCCCGAAGGCCTGCGAACAGACTAAAGAACGAAATTATTTGCGTTCCTAAGATAAAATATTGTTTTTATCGGAAGAATATCACTCCTGCCGTCTTAACATTTCCTCCAATTATAATTTTTTTCAAAATGATTTATTTCTCGCTAGGGTTAACTTTTTAAAAGGAACTTTTTGAACAAAACTACTAAACCTATTGTAGTGTATTGGTATAATACACAAAAAACCTTAATTTGCTCCAATTAGTCGATTTAAGGCATCTTAAAATAATTTTTCCCAAAACGATTTATTTCTCGTTAGGGTTAATTTTTTTAAAGGAACTTTTTGGACAAAACTACTAAACTTATGGTAATGTATTGGTATAATACACAAAAAACCTTAATTTGCTCCAATTAGTCGATTTAAGGCATCTTAAAATAATTTTTCTCAAAACGATTTATTTCTCGTTAGGGTTAATTTTTTTAAAGGAACTTTTTGGACAAAACTACTAAACTTATGGTAATGTATTGGTAAAATACACAAAAAACCTTAATTTGCTCCAATTAGTCGATTTAAGGCATCTTAAAATAATTTTTCTCAAAACGATTTATTTCTCGTTAGGGTTAATTTTTTTAAAGGAACTTTTTGGACAAAACTACTAAACTTATGGTAATGTATTGGTATAATACACAAAAAACCTTAATTTGCTCCAATTAGTCGATTTAAGGCATCTTAAAATAATTTTTCTCAAAACGATTTATTTCTCGTTAGGGTTAATTTTTTTAAAGGAACTTTTTGGACAAAACTACTAAACTTATTGTAATGTATTGGTATAATACACAAAAAACCTTAATTTGCTCCAATTAGTCGATTTAAGCATCTTAAAATAATTTTTTTCGAAATGATTTATTTCTCGTTTGGGTTAATTTTTTTAAACGAACTTTTTGGACAAAACTAGTAAATCTATTGGGCTGTCTTGAGTTTATACAAAAAAATCACAAATTTCATTCATTTAGTTGCTTTAAAGGGACATAAAATAACTTTTTTTTAATTATTTATTTACTAGCTAGGCTTATGTTTTTTAAATGAACTTTTAGGACAAAACTACTAAACTTATTGTACTGTAATGGTATAATAAGAAAAAAACCTTAATTTCCTCCAATTAGTCGATTTAAGCATCTTAAAATAATTTTTTTCAAAATGATTTATTTCTCGTTAGGGTTAATTTTTTTAAACGAACTTTTTGGACAAAACTAGTAAACTTATTGCGCTGTCTTGAGTTTATACAAAAAAATCACACATTTTATTCATTTAGTTGCTTTTATTACCGTAGAGACCTTCAATCCTCTTTCTCACTAAGGTATTTCGTCGGCTCGGCTATTGGCTCAATCTTTTCTCCAGGCACATAGCTCTCATCTCTCTGGACGTTAGTAAGACAAGGCTCCGCAATAAAATCTTCCATACTATCATTGCCGGCAT
Organism: Polydrusus pterygomalis; assembly: GCA_963969555.1. Lineage (NCBI taxonomy): Eukaryota > Metazoa > Arthropoda > Insecta > Coleoptera > Curculionidae > Polydrusus > Polydrusus pterygomalis. Next base: position 1,415,940 of record OZ018381.1, on the reverse strand, counting down.
CAATGACTAGTATCCGATCTTCCAGTCGTCATTTGACAGTGGACTGGGCATTCTTCCACATCATCATTGTTGTTATGCGCCAGGATCTTTTTCTAAGATAAAATATGCCAAAACTTTTCTCGTTAAAAATCGTATGTACCGTCACAGACTCACTAGGCGTATGATCTTAGCGCCACAGTGTTTGCGGTATATCCTTCAGCGGTTGTGTCACAAATCAAAAAATGTAAATTTTCCTCGAAAATTATTCTAAGTCCACTCGTATAATGGAAATATATCGCTAACTTCTTTCACTAGCAATATTTTTTAACGGTTCCCACAGGAGAATTGTCCAGAATGGTCTCCTGAATATTTCTTATACAGGACTTTTTGGTAGTGGAACGTCCGGTTCCGAGTTATGGGACAAAAATGTTTTCTCGTTAAAATTTTTCTAAGTCCACTCGACTGTCTTTCACTAGCGTCAGAAAATGAAAATTCTTGCGTGGAGCTGTTAGGCACTAAAGTGGTCTGGGCATTCTCCTACATCATCTTAGCGCCATAGCGTTTGCGGTATATCTTTCAGCGGTTTTGAGGTATCCAATTATCCCAAAACTATATTTTTGGCGACCCGAAGGCCTGCGAACAGACTAAAGAACGAAATTATTTGCGTTCCTTAGATAAAATATTGTTTTTATCGGAAGAATATCACTCCTGCCGTCTTAACATTTCCTCCAATTATAATTTTTTTCAAAATGATTTATTTCTCGCTAGGGTTAACTTTTTAAAAGGAACTTTTTGGACAAAACTACTAAACTTATGGTAATGTATTGGTATAATACACAAAAAACCTTAATTTGCTCCAATTAGTCGATTTAAGGCATCTTAAAATAATTTTTCTCAAAACGATTTATTTCTCGTTAGGGTTAATTTTTTTAAAGGAACTTTTTGGACAAAACTACTAAACTTATGGTAGTGTATTGGTATAATACACAAAAAACCTTAATTTGCTCCAATTAGTCGATTTAAGGCATCTTAAAATAATTTTTCCCAAAACGATTTATTTCTCGTTAGGGTTAATTTTTTTAAAGGAACTTTTTGGACAAAACTACTAAACTTATGGTAATGTATTGGTATAATACACAAAAAACCTTAATTTGCTCCAATTAGTCGATTTAAGGCATCTTAAAATAATTTTTCTCAAAACGATTTATTTCTCGTTAGGGTTAATTTTTTTAAAGGAACTTTTTGGACAAAACTACTAAACTTATGGTAATGTATTGGTAAAATACACAAAAAACCTTAATTTCCTCCAATTAGTCGATTTAAGGCATCTTAAAATAATTTTTTTCAAAATGATTTATTTCTCGTTAGGGTTAATTTTTTTAAACGAACTTTTTGGACAAAACTAGTAAACTTATTGCGCTGTCTTGAGTTTATACAAAAAAATCACACATTTTATTCATTTAGTTGCTTTTATTACCGTAGAGACCTTCAATCCTCTTTCTCACTAAGGTATTTCGTCGGCTCGGCTATTGGCTCAATCTTTTCTCCAGGCACATAGCTCTCATCTCTCTGAACGTTAGTAAGACAAGGCTCCGCGATAAAATCTTCCATACTATCATTGCCGGCATCAATGACTAGTATCCGATCTTCCAGTCGTCATTTGACAGTGGACTGTTCATTCTTCCACATCATCATTGTTGTTATGCGCCAGGATCTTTTTCTAAGATAAAAGATGCCAAAACTTTTCTCGTTAAAAATCGTATGTACCGTCACAGACTCACTAGGCGTATGATCTTAGCGCCACAGTGTTTGCGGTATATCCTTCAGCGGTTGTGTCACAAATCAAAAAATGTAAATTTTCCTCGAAAATTATTCTAAGTCCACTCGTATAATGGAAATATATCGCTAACTTCTTTCACTAGCAATATTTTTTAACGGTTCCCACAGGAGAATTGTCCAGAATGGTCTCCTGAATATTTCTTATACAGGACTTTTTGGTAGTGGAACGTCCGGTTCCGAGTTATGGGACAAAAATGTTTTCTCGTTAAAATTTTTCTAAGTCCACTCGACTGTCTTTCACTAGCGTCGGAAAATGAAAATTCTTGCGTGGAGCTGTTAGGCACTAAAGTGGACTGGGCATTCTCCTACATCATCTTAGCGCCATAGCGTTTGCGGTATATCTTTCAGCGGTTTTGAAGTATCCAATTATCCCAAAACTATATTTTTGGCGACCCGAAGGCCTGCGAACAGACTAAAGAACGAAATTATTTGCGTTCCTTAGATAAAATATTGTTTTTATCGGAAGAATATCACTCCTGCCGTCTTAACATTTCCTCCAATTATAATTTTTTTCAAAATGATTTATTTCTCGCTAGGGTTAACTTTTTAAAAGGAACTTTTTGGACAAAACTACTAAACTTATGGTAATGTATTGGTATAATACACAAAAAACCTTAATTTGCTCCAATTAGTCGATTTAAGGCATCTTAAAATAATTTTTCTCAAAACGATTTATTTCTCGTTAGGGTTAATTTTTTTAAAGGAACTTTTTGGACAAAACTACTAAACTTATGGTAGTGTATTGGTATAATACACAAAAAACCTTAATTTGCTCCAATTAGTCGATTTAAGTCATCTTAAAATAATTTTTCCCAAAACGATTTATTTCTCGTTAGGGTTAATTTTTTTAAAGGAACTTTTTGGACAAAACTACTAAACTTATGGTAATGTATTGGTATAATACACAAAAAACCTTAATTTGCTCCAATTAGTCGATTTAAGGCATCTTAAAATAATTTTTCTCAAAACGATTTATTTCTCGTTAGGGTTAATTTTTTTAAAGGAACTTTTTGGACAAAACTACTAAACTTATGGTAGTGTATTGGTGTAATACACAAAAAACCTTAATTTGCTCCAATTAGTCGATTTAAGGCATCTTAAAATAATTTTTCTCAAAACGATTTATTTCTCGTTAGGGTTAATTTTTTTAAAGGAACTTTTTGGACAAAACTACTAAACTTATGGTAGTGTATTGGTATAATACACAAAAAACCTTAATTTGCTCCAATTAGTCGATTTAAGCATCTTAAAATAATTTTTCCCAAAACGATTTATTTCTCGTTCGGGTTAATTTTTTTAAAGGAACTTTTTGGACAAAACTACTAAACTTATGGTAGTGTATTGGTATAATACACAAAAAACCTTAATTTGCTCCAATTAGTCGATTTAAGGCATCTTAAAATAATTTTTCTCAAAACGATTTATTTCTCGTTAGGGTTAATTTTTTTAAAGGAACTTTTTGGACAAAACTACTAAACTTATGGTAATGTATTGGTAAAATACACAAAAAACCTTAATTTGCTCCAATTAGTCGATTTAAGGCATCTTAAAATAATTTTTCTCAAAACGATTTATTTCTCGTTAGGGTTAATTTTTTTAAAGGAACTTTTTGGACAAAACTACTAAACTTATGGTAATGTATTGGTATAATACACAAAAAACCTTAATTTGCTCCAATTAGTCGATTTAAGGCATCTTAAAATAATTTTTCTCAAAACGATTTATTTCTCGTTAGGGTTAATTTTTTTAAAGGAACTTTTTGGACAAAACTACTAAACTTATTGTACTGTAATGGTATAATACGAAAAAAACCTTAATTTCCTCCAATTAGTCGATTTAAGCATCTTAAAATAATTTTTTTCAAAATGATTTATATCTCGTTAGGGTTAATTTTTTTAAACGAACTTTTTGGACAAAACTAGTAAACTTATTGCGCTGTCTTGAGTTTATACAAAAAAATCACACATTTTATTCATTTAGTTGCTTTTATTACCGTAGAGACCTTCAACCCTCTTTCTCACTAAGGTATTTCGTCGGCTCGGCTATTGGCTCAATCTTTTCTCCAGGCACATAGCTCTCATCTCTCTGGACGTTAGTAAGACAAGGCTCCGCGATAAAATCTTCCATCACAATTGCCGGCATCAATGACTAGTATCCGATCTTCCAGTCGTCATTTGACAGTGGACTGGGCATTCTTCCACATCATCATTGTTGTTATGCGCCAGGATCTTTTTCTAAGATAAAAGATGCCAAAACTTTTCTCGTTAAAAATCGTATGTACCGTCACAGACTCACTAGGCGTATGATCTTAGCGCCACAGTGTTTGCGGTATATCCTTCAGCGGTTGTGTCACAAATCAAAAAATGTAAATTTTCCTCGAAAATTATTCTAAGTCCACTCGTATAATGGAAATATATCGCTAACTTCTTTCACTAGCAATATTTTTTAACGGTTCCCACAGAAGAATTGTCCAGAATGGTCTCCTGAATATTTCTTATACAGGACTTTTTGGTAGTGGAACGTCCGGTTCCGAGTTATGGGACAAAAATGTTTTCTCGTTGAAATTTTTCTAAGTCCACTCGACTGTCTTTCACTAGCGTCGGAAAATGAAAATTCTTGCGTGGAGCGGTTAGGCACTAAAGTGGACTGGGCATTCTCCTACATCATCTTAGCGCCATAGCGTTTGCGGTATATCTTTCAGCGGTTTTGAGGTATCCAATTATCCCAAAACTATATTTTTGGCGGCCCGAAGGCCTGCGAACAGACTAAAGAACGAAATTATTTGCGTTCCTAAGATAAAATATTGTTTTTATCGGAAGAATATCACTCCTGCCGTCTTAACATTTCCTCCAATTATAATTTTTTTCAAAATGATTTATTTCTCGCTAGGGTTAACTTTTTAAAAGGAACTTTTTGGACAAAACTACTAAACTTATTGTAGTGTATTGGTATAATACACAAAAAACCTTAATTTGCTCCAATTAGTCGATTTAAGGCATCTTAAAATAATTTTTCCCAAAACGATTTATTTCTCGTTAGGGTTAATTTTTTTAAAGGAACTTTTTGGACAAAACTACTAAACTTATGGTAATGTATTGGTATAATACACAAAAAACCTTAATTTGCTCCAATTAGTCGATTTAAGGCATCTTAAAATAATTTTTCTCAAAACGATTTATTTCTCGTTAGGGTTAATTTTTTTAAAGGAACTTTTTGGACAAAACTACTAAACTTATGGTAATGTATTGGTAAAATACACAAAAAACCTTAATTTGCTCCAATTAGTCGATTTAAGGCATCTTAAAATAATTTTTCTCAAAACGATTTATTTCTCGTTAGGGTTAATTTTTTTAAAGGAACTTTTTGGACAAAACTACTAAACTTATGGTAATGTATTGGTATAATACACAAAAAACCTTAATTTGCTCCAATTAGTCGATTTAAGGCATCTTAAAATAATTTTTCCCAAAACGATTTATTTCTCGTTAGGGTTAATTTTTTTAAAGGAACTTTTTGGACAAAACTACTAAACTTATGGTAATGTATTGGTATAATACACAAAAAACCTTAATTTGCTCCAATTAGTCGATTTAAGGCATCTTAAAATAATTTTTCTCAAAACGATTTATTTCTCGTTAGGGTTAATTTTTTTAAAGGAACTTTTTGGACAAAACTACTAAACTTATGGTAGTGTATTGGTATAATACACAAAAAACCTTAATTTGCTCCAATTAGTCGATTTAAGGCATCTTAAAATAATTTTTCTCAAAACGATTTATTTCTCGTTAGGGTTAATTTTTTTAAAGGAACTTTTTGGACAAAACTACTAAACTTATGGTAGTGTATTGGTATAATACACAAAAAACCTTAATTTGCTCCAATTAGTCGATTTAAGCATCTTAAAATAATTTTTCCCAAAACGATTTATTTCTCGTTCGGGTTAATTTTTTTAAAGGAACTTTTTGGACAAAACTACTAAACTTATGGTAGTGTATTGGTATAATACACAAAAAACCTTAATTTGCTCCAATTAGTCGATTTAAGGCATCTTAAAATAATTTTTCTCAAAACGATTTATTTCTCGTTAGGGTTAATTTTTTTAAAGGAACTTTTTGGACAAAACTACTAAACTTATGGTAATGTATTGGTAAAATACACAAAAAACCTTAATTTGCTCCAATTAGTCGATTTAAGGCATCTTAAAATAATTTTTCTCAAAACGATTTATTTCTCGTTAGGGTTAATTTTTTTAAAGGAACTTTTTGGACAAAACTACTAAACTTATGGTAATGTATTGGTATAATACACAAAAAACCTTAATTTGCTCCAATTAGTCGATTTAAGGCATCTTAAAATAATTTTTCTCAAAACGATTTATTTCTCGTTAGGGTTAATTTTTTTAAAGGAACTTTTTGGACAAAACTACTAAACTTATTGTACTGTAATGGTATAATACGAAAAAAACCTTAATTTCCTCCAATTAGTCGATTTAAGCATCTTAAAATAATTTTTTTCAAAATGATTTATATCTCGTTAGGGTTAATTTTTTTAAACGAACTTTTTGGACAAAACTAGTAAACTTATTGCGCTGTCTTGAGTTTATACAAAAAAATCACACATTTTATTCATTTAGTTGCTTTTATTACCGTAGAGACCTTCAACCCTCTTTCTCACTAAGGTATTTCGTCGGCTCGGCTATTGGCTCAATCTTTTCTCCAGGCACATAGCTCTCATCTCTCTGGACGTTAGTAAGACAAGGCTCCGCGATTAAATCTTCCATCACAATTGCCGGCATCAATGACTAGTATCCGATCTTCCAGTCGTCATTTGACAGTGGACTGGGCATTCTTCCACATCATCATTGTTGTTATGCGCCAGGATCTTTTTCTAAGATAAAAGATGCCAAAACTTTTCTCGTTAAAAATCGTATGTACCGTCACAGACTCACTAGGCGTATGATCTTAGCGCCACAGTGTTTGCGGTATATCCTTCAGCGGTTGTGTCACAAATCAAAAAATGTAAATTTTCCTCGAAAATTATTCTAAGTCCACTCGTATAATGGAAATATATCGCTAACTTCTTTCACTAGCAATATTTTTTAACGGTTCCCACAGAAGAATTGTCCAGAATGGTCTCCTGAATATTTCTTATACAGGACTTTTTGGTAGTGGAACGTCCGGTTCCGAGTTATGGGACAAAAATGTTTTCTCGTTGAAATTTTTCTAAGTCCACTCGACTGTCTTTCACTAGCGTCGGAAAATGAAAATTCTTGCGTGGAGCGGTTAGGCACTAAAGTGGACTGGGCATTCTCCTACATCATCTTAGCGCCATAGCGTTTGCGGTATATCTTTCAGCGGTTTTGAGGTATCCAATTATCCCAAAACTATATTTTTGGCGGCCCGAAGGCCTGCGAACAGACTAAAGAACGAAATTATTTGCGTTCCTAAGATAAAATATTGTTTTTATCGGAAGAATATCACTCCTGCCGTCTTAACATTTCCTCCAATTATAATTTTTTTCAAAATGATTTATTTCTCGCTAGGGTTAACTTTTTAAAAGGAACTTTTTGGACAAAACTACTAAACTTATTGTAGTGTATTGGTATAATACACAAAAAACCTTAATTTGCTCCAATTAGTCGATTTAAGGCATCTTAAAATAATTTTTCCCAAAACGATTTATTTCTCGTTAGGGTTAATTTTTTTAAAGGAACTTTTTGGACAAAACTACTAAACTTATGGTAATGTATTGGCATAATACACAAAAAACCTTAATTTGCTCCAATTAGTCGATTTAAGGCATCTTAAAATAATTTTTCTCAAAACGATTTATTTCTCGTTAGGGTTAATTTTTTTAAAGGAACTTTTTGGACAAAACTACTAAACTTATGGTAATGTATTGGTAAAATACACAAAAAACCTTAATTTGCTCCAATTAGTCGATTTAAGGCATCTTAAAATAATTTTTCTCAAAACGATTTATTTCTCGTTAGGGTTAATTTTTTTAAAGGAACTTTTTGGACAAAACTACTAAACTTATGGTAATGTATTGGTATAATACACAAAAAACCTTAATTTGCTCCAATTAGTCGATTTAAGGCATCTTAAAATAATTTTTCTCAAAACGATTTATTTCTCGTTAGGGTTAATTTTTTTAAAGGAACTTTTTGGACAAAACTACTAAACTTATTGTAATGTATTGGTATAATACACAAAAAACCTTAATTTGCTCCAATTAGTCGATTTAAGCATCTTAAAATAATTTTTTTCGAAATGATTTATTTCTCGTTTGGGTTAATTTTTTTAAACGAACTTTTTGGACAAAACTAGTAAACCTATTGGGCTGTCTTGAGTTTATACAAAAAAATCACAAATTTCATTCATTTAGTTGCTTTAAAGGGACATAAAATAACTTTTTTTTAATTATTTATTTACTAGCTAGGCTTATGTTTTTTAAATGAACTTTTAGGACAAAACTACTAAACTTATTGTACTGTAATGGTATAATAAGAAAAAAACCTTAATTTCCTCCAATTAGTCGATTTAAGCATCTTAAAATAATTTTTTTCAAAATGATTTATTTCTCGTTAGGGTTAATTTTTTTAAACGAACTTTTTGGACAAAACTAGTAAACTTATTGCGCTGTCTTGAGTTTATACAAAAAAATCACACATTTTATTCATTTAGTTGCTTTTATTACCGTAGAGACCTTCAATCCTCTTTCTCACTAAGGTATTTCGTCGGCTCGGCTATTGGCTCAATCTTTTCTCCAGGCACATAGCTCTCATCTCTCTGAACGTTAGTAAGACAAGGCTCCGCGATAAAATCTTCCATACTATCATTGCCGGCATCAATGACTAGTATCCGATCTTCCAGTCGTCATTTGACAGTGGACTGTTCATTCTTCCACATCATCATTGTTGTTATGCGCCAGGATCTTTTTCTAAGATAAAAGATGCCAAAACTTTTCTCGTTAAAAATCGTATGTACCGTCACAGACTCACTAGGCGTATGATCTTAGCGCCACAGTGTTTGCGGTATATCCTTCAGCGGTTGTGTCACAAATCAAAAAATGTAAATTTTCCTCGAAAATTATTCTAAGTCCACTCGTATAATGGAAATATATCGCTAACTTCTTTCACTAGCAATATTTTTTAACGGTTCCCACAGGAGAATTGTCCAGAATGGTCTCCTGAATATTTCTTATACAGGACTTTTTGGTAGTGGAACGTCCGGTTCCGAGTTATGGGACAAAAATGTTTTCTCGTTAAAATTTTTCTAAGTCCACTCGACTGTCTTTCACTAGCGTCGGAAAATGAAAATTCTTGCGTGGAGCTGTTAGGCACTAAAGTGGACTGGGCATTCTCCTACATCATCTTAGCGCCATAGCGTTTGCGGTATATCTTTCAGCGGTTTTGAAGTATCCAATTATCCCAAAACTATATTTTTGGCGACCCGAAGGCCTGCGAACAGACTAAAGAACGAAATTATTTGCGTTCCTTAGATAAAATATTGTTTTTATCGGAAGAATATCACTCCTGCCGTCTTAACATTTCCTCCAATTATAATTTTTTTCAAAATGATTTATTTCTCGCTAGGGTTAACTTTTTAAAAGGAACTTTTTGGACAAAACTACTAAACTTATGGTAATGTATTGGTATAATACACAAAAAACCTTAATTTGCTCCAATTAGTCGATTTAAGGCATCTTAAAATAATTTTTCTCAAAACGATTTATTTCTCGTTAGGGTTAATTTTTTTAAAGGAACTTTTTGGACAAAACTACTAAACTTATGGTAGTGTATTGGTATAATACACAAAAAACCTTAATTTGCTCCAATTAGTCGATTTAAGTCATCTTAAAATAATTTTTCCCAAAACGATTTATTTCTCGTTAGGGTTAATTTTTTTAAAGGAACTTTTTGGACAAAACTACTAAACTTATGGTAATGTATTGGTATAATACACAAAAAACCTTAATTTGCTCCAATTAGTCGATTTAAGGCATCTTAAAATAATTTTTCTCAAAACGATTTATTTCTCGTTAGGGTTAATTTTTTTAAAGGAACTTTTTGGACAAAACTACTAAACTTATGGTAGTGTATTGGTATAATACACAAAAAACCTTAATTTGCTCCAATTAGTCGATTTAAGGCATCTTAAAATAATTTTTCTCAAAACGATTTATTTCTCGTTAGGGTTAATTTTTTTAAAGGAACTTTTTGGACAAAACTACTAAACTTATGGTAGTGTATTGGTATAATACACAAAAAACCTTAATTTGCTCCAATTAGTCGATTTAAGCATCTTAAAATAATTTTTCCCAAAACGATTTATTTCTCGTTCGGGTTAATTTTTTTAAAGGAACTTTTTGGACAAAACTACTAAACTTATGGTAGTGTATTGGTATAATACACAAAAAACCTTAATTTGCTCCAATTAGTCGATTTAAGGCATCTTAAAATAATTTTTCTCAAAACGATTTATTTCTCGTTAGGGTTAATTTTTTTAAAGGAACTTTTTGGACAAAACTACTAAACTTATGGTAATGTATTGGTAAAATACACAAAAAACCTTAATTTGCTCCAATTAGTCGATTTAAGGCATCTTAAAATAATTTTTCTCAAAACGATTTATTTCTCGTTAGGGTTAATTTTTTTAAAGGAACTTTTTGGACAAAACTACTAAACTTATGGTAATGTATTGGTATAATACACAAAAAACCTTAATTTGCTCCAATTAGTCGATTTAAGGCATCTTAAAATAATTTTTCTCAAAACGATTTATTTCTCGTTAGGGTTAATTTTTTTAAAGGAACTTTTTGGACAAAACTACTAAACTTATTGTACTGTAATGGTATAATACGAAAAAAACCTTAATTTCCTCCAATTAGTCGATTTAAGCATCTTAAAATAATTTTTTTCAAAATGATTTATATCTCGTTAGGGTTAATTTTTTTAAACGAACTTTTTGGACAAAACTAGTAAACTTATTGCGCTGTCTTGAGTTTATACAAAAAAATCACACATTTTATTCATTTAGTTGCTTTTATTACCGTAGAGACCTTCAACCCTCTTTCTCACTAAGGTATTTCGTCGGCTCGGCTATTGGCTCAATCTTTTCTCCAGGCACATAGCTCTCATCTCTCTGGACGTTAGTAAGACAAGGCTCCGCGATAAAATCTTCCATCACAATTGCCGGCATCAATGACTAGTATCCGATCTTCCAGTCGTCATTTGACAGTGGACTGGGCATTCTTCCACATCATCATTGTTGTTATGCGCCAGGATCTTTTTCTAAGATAAAAGATGCCAAAACTTTTCTCGTTAAAAATCGTATGTACCGTCACAGACTCACTAGGCGTATGATCTTAGCGCCACAGTGTTTGCGGTATATCCTTCAGCGGTTGTGTCACAAATCAAAAAATGTAAATTTTCCTCGAAAATTATTCTAAGTCCACTCGTATAATGGAAATATATCGCTAACTTCTTTCACTAGCAATATTTTTTAACGGTTCCCACAGAAGAATTGTCCAGAATGGTCTCCTGAATATTTCTTATACAGGACTTTTTGGTAGTGGAACGTCCGGTTCCGAGTTATGGGACAAAAATGTTTTCTCGTTGAAATTTTTCTAAGTCCACTCGACTGTCTTTCACTAGCGTCGGAAAATGAAAATTCTTGCGTGGAGCGGTTAGGCACTAAAGTGGACTGGGCATTCTCCTACATCATCTTAGCGCCATAGCGTTTGCGGTATATCTTTCAGCGGTTTTGAGGTATCCAATTATCCCAAAACTATATTTTTGGCGGCCCGAAGGCCTGCGAACAGACTAAAGAACGAAATTATTTGCGTTCCTAAGATAAAATATTGTTTTTATCGGAAGAATATCACTCCTGCCGTCTTAACATTTCCTCCAATTATAATTTTTTTCAAAATGATTTATTTCTCGCTAGGGTTAACTTTTTAAAAGGAACTTTTTGGACAAAACTACTAAACTTATTGTAGTGTATTGGTATAATACACAAAAAACCTTAATTTGCTCCAATTAGTCGATTTAAGGCATCTTAAAATAATTTTTCCCAAAACGATTTATTTCTCGTTAGGGTTAATTTTTTTAAAGGAACTTTTTGGACAAAACTACTAAACTTATGGTAATGTATTGGTATAATACACAAAAAACCTTAATTTGCTCCAATTAGTCGATTTAAGGCATCTTAAAATAATTTTTCTCAAAACGATTTATTTCTCGTTAGGGTTAATTTTTTTAAAGGAACTTTTTGGACAAAACTACTAAACTTATGGTAATGTATTGGTAAAATACACAAAAAACCTTAATTTGCTCCAATTAGTCGATTTAAGGCATCTTAAAATAATTTTTCTCAAAACGATTTATTTCTCGTTAGGGTTAATTTTTTTAAAGGAACTTTTTGGACAAAACTACTAAACTTATGGTAATGTATTGGTATAATACACAAAAAACCTTAATTTGCTCCAATTAGTCGATTTAAGGCATCTTAAAATAATTTTTCTCAAAACGATTTATTTCTCGTTAGGGTTAATATTTTTTAAAGGAACTTTTTGGACAAAACTACTAAACTTATTGTAATGTATTGGTATAATACACAAAAAACCTTAATTTGCTCCAATTAGTCGATTTAAGCATCTTAAAATAATTTTTTTCGAAATGATTTATTTCTCGTTTGGGTTAATTTTTTTAAACGAACTTTTTGGACAAAACTAGTAAACCTATTGGGCTGTCTTGAGTTTATACAAAAAAATCACAAATTTCATTCATTTAGTTGCTTTAAAGGGACATAAAATAACTTTTTTTTAATTATTTATTTACTAGCTAGGCTTATGTTTTTTAAATGAACTTTTATGACAAAACTACTAAACTTATTGTACTGTAATGGTATAATAAGAAAAAAACCTTAATTTCCTCCAATTAGTCGATTTAAGCATCTTAAAATAATTTTTTTCAAAATGATTTATTTCTCGTTAGGGTTAATTTTTTTAAACGAACTTTTTGGACAAAACTAGTAAACTTATTGCGCTGTCTTGAGTTTATACAAAAAAATCACACATTTTATTCATTTAGTTGCTTTTATTACCGTAGAGACCTTCAATCCTCTTTCTCACTAAGGTATTTCGTCGGCTCGGCTATTGGCTCAATCTTTTCTCCAGGCACATAGCTCTCATCTCTCTGGACGTTAGTAAGACAAGGCTCCGCAATAAAATCTTCCATACTATCATTGCCGGCATCAATGACTAGTATCCGATCTTCCAGTCGTCATTTGACAGTGGACTGGGCATTCTTCCACATCATCATTGTTGTTATGCGCCAGGATCTTTTTCTAAGATAAAAGATGCCAAAACTTTTCTCGTTAAAAATCGTATGTACCGTCACAGACTCACTAGGCGTATGATCTTAGCGCCACAGTGTTTGCGGTATATCCTTCAGCGGTTGTGTCACAAATCAAAAAATGTAAATTTTCCTCGAAAATTATTCTAAGTCCACTCGTATAATGGAAATATATCGCTAACTTCTTTCACTAGCAAGATTTTTTAACGGTTCCCACAGGAGAATTGTCCAGAATGGTCTCCTGAATATTTCTTATACAGGACTTTTTGGTAGTGGAACGTCCGGTTCCGAGTTATGGGACAAAAATGTTTTCTCGTTAAAATTTTTCTAAGTCCACTCGACTGTCTTTCACTAGCGTCAGAAAATGAAAATTCTTGCGTGGAGCTGTTAGGCACTAAAGTGGTCTGTGCATTCTCCTACATCATCTTAGCGCCATAGCGTTTGCGGTATATCTTTCAGCGGTTTTGAGGTATCCAATTATCCCAAAACTATATTTTTGGCGACCCGAAGGCCTGCGAACAGACTAAAGAACGAAATTATTTGCGTTCCTTAGATAAAATATTGTTTTTATCGGAAGAATATCACTCCTGCCGTCTTAACATTTCCTCCAATTATAATTTTTTTCAAAATGATTTATTTCTCGCTAGGGTTAACTTTTTAAAAGGAACTTTTTGGACAAAACTACTAAACTTATGGTAATGTATTGGTATAATACACAAAAAACCTTAATTTGCTCCAATTAGTCGATTTAAGGCATCTTAAAATAATTTTTCTCAAAACGATTTATTTCTCGTTAGGGTTAATTTTTTTAAAGGAACTTTTTGGACAAAACTACTAAACTTATGGTAGTGTATTGGTATAATACACAAAAAACCTTAATTTGCTCCAATTAGTCGATTTAAGGCATCTTAAAATAATTTTTCTCAAAACGATTTATTTCTCGTTAGGGTTAATTTTTTTAAAGGAACTTTTTGGACAAAACTACTAAACTTATGGTAGTGTATTGGTATAATACACAAAAAACCTTAATTTGCTCCAATTAGTCGATTTAAGCATCTTAAAATAATTTTTCCCAAAACGATTTATTTCTCGTTCGGGTTAATTTTTTTAAAGGAACTTTTTGGACAAAACTACTAAACTTATGGTAGTGTATTGGTATAATACACAAAAAACCTTAATTTGCTCCAATTAGTCGATTTAAGGCATCTTAAAATAATTTTTCTCAAAACGATTTATTTCTCGTTAGGGTTAATTTTTTTAAAGGAACTTTTTGAACAAAACTACTAAACTTATGGTAATGTATTGGTAAAATACACAAAAAACCTTAATTTGCTCCAATTAGTCGATTTAAGGCATCTTAAAATAATTTTTCTCAAAACGATTTATTTCTCGTTAGGGTTAATTTTTTTAAAGGAACTTTTTGGACAAAACTACTAAACTTATGGTAATGTATTGGTATAATACACAAAAAACCTTAATTTGCTCCAATTAGTCGATTTAAGGCATCTTAAAATAATTTTTCTCAAAACGATTTATTTCTCGTTAGGGTTAATTTTTTTAAAGGAACTTTTTGGACAAAACTACTAAAATTATTGTACTGTAATGGTATAATACGAAAAAAACCTTAATTTCCTCCAATTAGTCGATTTAAGCATCTTAAAATAATTTTTTTCAAAATGATTTATATCTCGTTAGGGTTAATTTTTTTAAACGAACTTTTTGGACAAAACTAGTAAACTTATTGCGCTGTCTTGAGTTTATACAAAAAAATCACACATTTTATTCATTTAGTTGCTTTTATTACCGTAGAGACCTTCAACCCTCTTTCTCACTAAGGTATTTCGTCGGCTCGGCTATTGGCTCAATCTTTTCTCCAGGCACATAGCTCTCATCTCTCTGGACGTTAGTAAGACAAGGCTCCGCGATAAAATCTTCCATCACAATTGCCGGCATCAATGACTAGTATCCGATCTTCCAGTCGTCATTTGACAGTGGACTGGGCATTCTTCCACATCATCATTGTTGTTATGCGCCAGGATCTTTTTCTAAGATAAAAGATGCCAAAACTTTTCTCGTTAAAAATCGTATGTACCGTCACAGACTCACTAGGCGTATGATCTTAGCGCCACAGTGTTTGCGGTATATCCTTCAGCGGTTGTGTCACAAATCAAAAAATGTAAATTTTCCTCGAAAATTATTCTAAGTCCACTCGTATAATGGAAATATATCGCTAACTTCTTTCACTAGCAATATTTTTTAACGGTTCCCACAGGAGAATTGTCCAGAATGGTCTCCTGAATATTTCTTATACAGGACTTTTTGGTAGTGGAACGTCCGGTTCCGAGTTATGGGACAAAAATGTTTTCTCGTTAAAATTTTTCTAAGTCCACTCGACTGTCTTTCACTAGCGTCAGAAAATGAAAATTCTTGCGTGGAGCTGTTAGGCACTAAAGTGGTCTGGGCATTCTCCTACATCATCTTAGCGCCATAGCGTTTGCGGTATATCTTTCAGCGGTTTTGAGGTATCCAATTATCCCAAAACTATATTTTTGGCGACCCGAAGGCCTGCGAACAGACTAAAGAACGAAATTATTTGCGTTCCTTAGATAAAATATTGTTTTTATCGGAAGAATATCACTCCTGCCGTCTTAACATTTCCTCCAATTATAATTTTTTTCAAAATGATTTATTTCTCGCTAGGGTTAACTTTTTAAAAGGAACTTTTTGGACAAAACTACTAAACTTATGGTAATGTATTGGTATAATACACAAAAAACCTTAATTTGCTCCAATTAGTCGATTTAAGGCATCTTAAAATAATTTTTCTCAAAACGATTTATTTCTCGTTAGGGTTAATTTTTTTAAAGGAACTTTTTGGACAAAACTACTAAACTTATGGTAGTGTATTGGTATAATACACAAAAAACCTTAATTTGCTCCAATTAGTCGATTTAAGGCATCTTAAAATAATTTTTCCCAAAACGATTTATTTCTCGTTAGGGTTAATTTTTTTAAAGGAACTTTTTGGACAAAACTACTAAACTTATGGTAATGTATTGGTATAATACACAAAAAACCTTAATTTGCTCCAATTAGTCGATTTAAGGCATCTTAAAATAATTTTTCTCAAAACGATTTATTTCTCGTTAGGGTTAATTTTTTTAAAGGAACTTTTTGGACAAAACTACTAAACTTATGGTAGTGTATTGGTATAATACACAAAAAACCTTAATTTGCTCCAATTAGTCGATTTAAGGCATCTTAAAATAATTTTTCTCAAAACGATTTATTTCTCGTTAGGGTTAATTTTTTTAAAGGAACTTTTTGGACAAAACTACTAAACTTATGGTAGTGTATTGGTATAATACACAAAAAACCTTAATTTGCTCCAATTAGTCGATTTAAGCATCTTAAAATAATTTTTTTCAAAATGATTTATTTCTCGTTAGGGTTAATTTTTTTAAACGAACTTTTTGGACAAAACTAGTAAACTTATTGCGCTGTCTTAAGT
The DNA here is from genome assembly GCA_963969555.1 of Polydrusus pterygomalis. Lineage (NCBI taxonomy): Eukaryota > Metazoa > Arthropoda > Insecta > Coleoptera > Curculionidae > Polydrusus > Polydrusus pterygomalis. The sequence goes on along the minus strand of OZ018381.1, from coordinate 1,399,252 downwards.
TTATACAAAAAAATCACACATTTTATTCATTTAGTTGCTTTTATTACCGTAGAGACCTTCAATCCTCTTTCTCACTAAGGTATTTCGTCGGCTCGGCTATTGGCTCAATCTTTTCTCCAGGCACATAGCTCTCATCTCTCTGGACGTTAGTAAGACAAGGCTCCGCGATAAAATCTTCCATCACAATTGCCGGCATCAATGACTAGTATCCGATCTTCCAGTCGTCATTTGACAGTGGACTGGGCATTCTTCCACATCATCATTGTTGTTATGCGCCAGGATCTTTTTCTAAGATAAAAGATGCCAAAACTTTTCTCGTTAAAAATCGTATGTACCGTCACAGACTCACTAGGCGTATGATCTTAGCGCCACAGTGTTTGCGGTATATCCTTCAGCGGTTGTGTCACAAATCAAAAAATGTAAATTTTCCTTGAAAATTATTCTAAGTCCACTCGTATAATGGAAATATATCGCTAACTTCTTTCACTAGCAATATTTTTTAACGGTTCCCACAGAAGAATTGTCCAGAATGGTCTCCTGAATATTTCTTATACAGGACTTTTTGGTAGTGGAACGTCCGGTTCCGAGTTATGGGACAAAAATGTTTTCTCGTTGAAATTTTTCTAAGTCCACTCGACTGTCTTTCACTAGCGTCGGAAAATGAAAATTCTTGCGTGGAGCGGTTAGGCACTAAAGTGGACTGGGCATTCTCCTACATCATCTTAGCGCCATAGCGTTTGCGGTATATCTTTCAGCGGTTTTGAGGTATCCAATTATCCCAAAACTATATTTTTGGCGGCCCGAAGGCCTGCGAACAGACTAAAGAACGAAATTATTTGCGTTCCTAAGATAAAATATTGTTTTTATCGGAAGAATATCACTCCTGCCGTCTTAACATTTCCTCCAATTATAATTTTTTTCAAAATGATTTATTTCTCGCTAGGGTTAACTTTTTAAAAGGAACTTTTTGGACAAAACTACTAAACTTATTGTAGTGTATTGGTATAATACACAAAAAACCTTAATTTGCTCCAATTAGTCGATTTAAGGCATCTTAAAATAATTTTTCCCAAAACGATTTATTTCTCGTTAGGGTTAATTTTTTTAAAGGAACTTTTTGGACAAAACTACTAAACTTATGGTAATGTATTGGTATAATACACAAAAAACCTTAATTTGCTCCAATTAGTCGATTTAAGGCATCTTAAAATAATTTTTCTCAAAACGATTTATTTCTCGTTAGGGTTAATTTTTTTAAAGGAACTTTTTGGACAAAACTACTAAACTTATGGTAATGTATTGGTAAAATACACAAAAAACCTTAATTTGCTCCAATTAGTCGATTTAAGGCATCTTAAAATAATTTTTCTCAAAACGATTTATTTCTCGTTAGGGTTAATTTTTTTAAAGGAACTTTTTGGACAAAACTACTAAACTTATGGTAATGTATTGGTATAATACACAAAAAACCTTAATTTGCTCCAATTAGTCGATTTAAGGCATCTTAAAATAATTTTTCTCAAAACGATTTATTTCTCGTTAGGGTTAATATTTTTTAAAGGAACTTTTTGGACAAAACTACTAAACTTATTGTAATGTATTGGTATAATACACAAAAAACCTTAATTTGCTCCAATTAGTCGATTTAAGCATCTTAAAATAATTTTTTTCGAAATGATTTATTTCTCGTTTGGGTTAATTTTTTTAAACGAACTTTTTGGACAAAACTAGTAAACCTATTGGGCTGTCTTGAGTTTATACAAAAAAATCACAAATTTCATTCATTTAGTTGCTTTAAAGGGACATAAAATAACTTTTTTTTAATTATTTATTTACTAGCTAGGCTTATGTTTTTTAAATGAACTTTTATGACAAAACTACTAAACTTATTGTACTGTAATGGTATAATAAGAAAAAAACCTTAATTTCCTCCAATTAGTCGATTTAAGCATCTTAAAATAATTTTTTTCAAAATGATTTATTTCTCGTTAGGGTTAATTTTTTTAAACGAACTTTTTGGACAAAACTAGTAAACTTATTGCGCTGTCTTGAGTTTATACAAAAAAATCACACATTTTATTCATTTAGTTGCTTTTATTACCGTAGAGACCTTCAATCCTCTTTCTCACTAAGGTATTTCGTCGGCTCGGCTATTGGCTCAATCTTTTCTCCAGGCACATAGCTCTCATCTCTCTGGACGTTAGTAAGACAAGGCTCCGCAATAAAATCTTCCATACTATCATTGCCGGCATCAATGACTAGTATCCGATCTTCCAGTCGTCATTTGACAGTGGACTGGGCATTCTTCCACATCATCATTGTTGTTATGCGCCAGGATCTTTTTCTAAGATAAAAGATGCCAAAACTTTTCTCGTTAAAAATCGTATGTACCGTCACAGACTCACTAGGCGTATGATCTTAGCGCCACAGTGTTTGCGGTATATCCTTCAGCGGTTGTGTCACAAATCAAAAAATGTAAATTTTCCTCGAAAATTATTCTAAGTCCACTCGTATAATGGAAATATATCGCTAACTTCTTTCACTAGCAAGATTTTTTAACGGTTCCCACAGGAGAATTGTCCAGAATGGTCTCCTGAATATTTCTTATACAGGACTTTTTGGTAGTGGAACGTCCGGTTCCGAGTTATGGGACAAAAATGTTTTCTCGTTAAAATTTTTCTAAGTCCACTCGACTGTCTTTCACTAGCGTCAGAAAATGAAAATTCTTGCGTGGAGCTGTTAGGCACTAAAGTGGTCTGGGCATTCTCCTACATCATCTTAGCGCCATAGCGTTTGCGGTATATCTTTCAGCGGTTTTGAGGTATCCAATTATCCCAAAACTATATTTTTGGCGACCCGAAGGCCTGCGAACAGACTAAAGAACGAAATTATTTGCGTTCCTTAGATAAAATATTGTTTTTATCGGAAGAATATCACTCCTGCCGTCTTAACATTTCCTCCAATTATAATTTTTTTCAAAATGATTTATTTCTCGCTAGGGTTAACTTTTTAAAAGGAACTTTTTGGACAAAACTACTAAACTTATGGTAATGTATTGGTATAATACACAAAAAACCTTAATTTGCTCCAATTAGTCGATTTAAGGCATCTTAAAATAATTTTTCTCAAAACGATTTATTTCTCGTTAGGGTTAATTTTTTTAAAGGAACTTTTTGGACAAAACTACTAAACTTATGGTAGTGTATTGGTATAATACACAAAAAACCTTAATTTGCTCCAATTAGTCGATTTAAGGCATCTTAAAATAATTTTTCTCAAAACGATTTATTTCTCGTTAGGGTTAATTTTTTTAAAGGAACTTTTTGGACAAAACTACTAAACTTATGGTAGTGTATTGGTATAATACACAAAAAACCTTAATTTGCTCCAATTAGTCGATTTAAGCATCTTAAAATAATTTTTCCCAAAACGATTTATTTCTCGTTCGGGTTAATTTTTTTAAAGGAACTTTTTGGACAAAACTACTAAACTTATGGTAGTGTATTGGTATAATACACAAAAAACCTTAATTTGCTCCAATTAGTCGATTTAAGGCATCTTAAAATAATTTTTCTCAAAACGATTTATTTCTCGTTAGGGTTAATTTTTTTAAAGGAACTTTTTGAACAAAACTACTAAACTTATGGTAATGTATTGGTAAAATACACAAAAAACCTTAATTTGCTCCAATTAGTCGATTTAAGGCATCTTAAAATAATTTTTCTCAAAACGATTTATTTCTCGTTAGGGTTAATTTTTTTAAAGGAACTTTTTGGACAAAACTACTAAACTTATGGTAATGTATTGGTATAATACACAAAAAACCTTAATTTGCTCCAATTAGTCGATTTAAGGCATCTTAAAATAATTTTTCTCAAAACGATTTATTTCTCGTTAGGGTTAATTTTTTTAAAGGAACTTTTTGGACAAAACTACTAAAATTATTGTACTGTAATGGTATAATACGAAAAAAACCTTAATTTCCTCCAATTAGTCGATTTAAGCATCTTAAAATAATTTTTTTCAAAATGATTTATATCTCGTTAGGGTTAATTTTTTTAAACGAACTTTTTGGACAAAACTAGTAAACTTATTGCGCTGTCTTGAGTTTATACAAAAAAATCACACATTTTATTCATTTAGTTGCTTTTATTACCGTAGAGACCTTCAACCCTCTTTCTCACTAAGGTATTTCGTCGGCTCGGCTATTGGCTCAATCTTTTCTCCAGGCACATAGCTCTCATCTCTCTGGACGTTAGTAAGACAAGGCTCCGCGATAAAATCTTCCATCACAATTGCCGGCATCAATGACTAGTATCCGATCTTCCAGTCGTCATTTGACAGTGGACTGGGCATTCTTCCACATCATCATTGTTGTTATGCGCCAGGATCTTTTTCTAAGATAAAAGATGCCAAAACTTTTCTCGTTAAAAATCGTATGTACCGTCACAGACTCACTAGGCGTATGATCTTAGCGCCACAGTGTTTGCGGTATATCCTTCAGCGGTTGTGTCACAAATCAAAAAATGTAAATTTTCCTCGAAAATTATTCTAAGTCCACTCGTATAATGGAAATATATCGCTAACTTCTTTCACTAGCAATATTTTTTAACGGTTCCCACAGGAGAATTGTCCAGAATGGTCTCCTGAATATTTCTTATACAGGACTTTTTGGTAGTGGAACGTCCGGTTCCGAGTTATGGGACAAAAATGTTTTCTCGTTAAAATTTTTCTAAGTCCACTCGACTGTCTTTCACTAGCGTCAGAAAATGAAAATTCTTGCGTGGAGCTGTTAGGCACTAAAGTGGTCTGGGCATTCTCCTACATCATCTTAGCGCCATAGCGTTTGCGGTATATCTTTCAGCGGTTTTGAGGTATCCAATTATCCCAAAACTATATTTTTGGCGACCCGAAGGCCTGCGAACAGACTAAAGAACGAAATTATTTGCGTTCCTTAGATAAAATATTGTTTTTATCGGAAGAATATCACTCCTGCCGTCTTAACATTTCCTCCAATTATAATTTTTTTCAAAATGATTTATTTCTCGCTAGGGTTAACTTTTTAAAAGGAACTTTTTGGACAAAACTACTAAACTTATGGTAATGTATTGGTATAATACACAAAAAACCTTAATTTGCTCCAATTAGTCGATTTAAGGCATCTTAAAATAATTTTTCTCAAAACGATTTATTTCTCGTTAGGGTTAATTTTTTTAAAGGAACTTTTTGGACAAAACTACTAAACTTATGGTAGTGTATTGGTATAATACACAAAAAACCTTAATTTGCTCCAATTAGTCGATTTAAGGCATCTTAAAATAATTTTTCCCAAAACGATTTATTTCTCGTTAGGGTTAATTTTTTTAAAGGAACTTTTTGGACAAAACTACTAAACTTATGGTAATGTATTGGTATAATACACAAAAAACCTTAATTTGCTCCAATTAGTCGATTTAAGGCATCTTAAAATAATTTTTCTCAAAACGATTTATTTCTCGTTAGGGTTAATTTTTTTAAAGGAACTTTTTGGACAAAACTACTAAACTTATGGTAGTGTATTGGTATAATACACAAAAAACCTTAATTTGCTCCAATTAGTCGATTTAAGGCATCTTAAAATAATTTTTCTCAAAACGATTTATTTCTCGTTAGGGTTAATTTTTTTAAAGGAACTTTTTGGACAAAACTACTAAACTTATGGTAGTGTATTGGTATAATACACAAAAAACCTTAATTTGCTCCAATTAGTCGATTTAAGCATCTTAAAATAATTTTTTTCAAAATGATTTATTTCTCGTTAGGGTTAATTTTTTTAAACGAACTTTTTGGACAAAACTAGTAAACTTATTGCGCTGTCTTAAGTTTATACAAAAAAATCACACATTTTATTCATTTAGTTGCTTTTATTACCGTAGAGACCTTCAATCCTCTTTCTCACTAAGGTATTTCGTCGGCTCGGCTATTGGCTCAATCTTTTCTCCAGGCACATAGCTCTCATCTCTCTGGACGTTAGTAAGACAAGGCTCCGCGATAAAATCTTCCATCACAATTGCCGGCATCAATGACTAGTATCCGATCTTCCAGTCGTCATTTGACAGTGGACTGGGCATTCTTCCACATCATCATTGTTGTTATGCGCCAGGATCTTTTTCTAAGATAAAAGATGCCAAAACTTTTCTCGTTAAAAATCGTATGTACCGTCACAGACTCACTAGGCGTATGATCTTAGCGCCACAGTGTTTGCGGTATATCCTTCAGCGGTTGTGTCACAAATCAAAAAATGTAAATTTTCCTTGAAAATTATTCTAAGTCCACTCGTATAATGGAAATATATCGCTAACTTCTTTCACTAGCAATATTTTTTAACGGTTCCCACAGAAGAATTGTCCAGAATGGTCTCCTGAATATTTCTTATACAGGACTTTTTGGTAGTGGAACGTCCGGTTCCGAGTTATGGGACAAAAATGTTTTCTCGTTGAAATTTTTCTAAGTCCACTCGACTGTCTTTCACTAGCGTCGGAAAATGAAAATTCTTGCGTGGAGCGGTTAGGCACTAAAGTGGACTGGGCATTCTCCTACATCATCTTAGCGCCATAGCGTTTGCGGTATATCTTTCAGCGGTTTTGAGGTATCCAATTATCCCAAAACTATATTTTTGGCGGCCCGAATTCCTGCGAACAGACTAAAGAACGAAATTATTTGCGTTCCTAAGATAAAATATTGTTTTTATCGGAAGAATATCACTCCTGCCGTCTTAACATTTCCTCCAATTATAATTTTTTTCAAAATGATTTATTTCTCGCTAGGGTTAACTTTTTAAAAGGAACTTTTTGGACAAAACTACTAAACTTATTGTAGTGTATTGGTATAATACACAAAAAACCTTAATTTGCTCCAATTAGTCGATTTAAGGCATCTTAAAATAATTTTTCCCAAAACGATTTATTTCTCGTTAGGGTTAATTTTTTTAAAGGAACTTTTTGGACAAAACTACTAAACTTATGGTAATGTATTGGTATAATACACAAAAAACCTTAATTTGCTCCAATTAGTCGATTTAAGGCATCTTAAAATAATTTTTCTCAAAACGATTTATTTCTCGTTAGGGTTAATTTTTTTAAAGGAACTTTTTGGACAAAACTACTAAACTTATGGTAATGTATTGGTAAAATACACAAAAAACCTTAATTTGCTCCAATTAGTCGATTTAAGGCATCTTAAAATAATTTTTCTCAAAACGATTTATTTCTCGTTAGGGTTAATTTTTTTAAAGGAACTTTTTGGACAAAACTACTAAACTTATGGTAATGTATTGGTATAATACACAAAAAACCTTAATTTGCTCCAATTAGTCGATTTAAGGCATCTTAAAATAATTTTTCTCAAAACGATTTATTTCTCGTTAGGGTTAATATTTTTTAAAGGAACTTTTTGGACAAAACTACTAAACTTATTGTAATGTATTGGTATAATACACAAAAAACCTTAATTTGCTCCAATTAGTCGATTTAAGCATCTTAAAATAATTTTTTTCGAAATGATTTATTTCTCGTTTGGGTTAATTTTTTTAAACGAACTTTTTGGACAAAACTAGTAAACCTATTGGGCTGTCTTGAGTTTATACAAAAAAATCACAAATTTCATTCATTTAGTTGCTTTAAAGGGACATAAAATAACTTTTTTTTAATTATTTATTTACTAGCTAGGCTTATGTTTTTTAAATGAACTTTTATGACAAAACTACTAAACTTATTGTACTGTAATGGTATAATAAGAAAAAAACCTTAATTTCCTCCAATTAGTCGATTTAAGCATCTTAAAATAATTTTTTTCAAAATGATTTATTTCTCGTTAGGGTTAATTTTTTTAAACGAACTTTTTGGACAAAACTAGTAAACTTATTGCGCTGTCTTGAGTTTATACAAAAAAATCACACATTTTATTCATTTAGTTGCTTTTATTACCGTAGAGACCTTCAATCCTCTTTCTCACTAAGGTATTTCGTCGGCTCGGCTATTGGCTCAATCTTTTCTCCAGGCACATAGCTCTCATCTCTCTGGACGTTAGTAAGACAAGGCTCCGCAATAAAATCTTCCATACTATCATTGCCGGCATCAATGACTAGTATCCGATCTTCCAGTCGTCATTTGACAGTGGACTGGGCATTCTTCCACATCATCATTGTTGTTATGCGCCAGGATCTTTTTCTAAGATAAAAGATGCCAAAACTTTTCTCGTTAAAAATCGTATGTACCGTCACAGACTCACTAGGCGTATGATCTTAGCGCCACAGTGTTTGCGGTATATCCTTCAGCGGTTGTGTCACAAATCAAAAAATGTAAATTTTCCTCGAAAATTATTCTAAGTCCACTCGTATAATGGAAATATATCGCTAACTTCTTTCACTAGCAAGATTTTTTAACGGTTCCCACAGGAGAATTGTCCAGAATGGTCTCCTGAATATTTCTTATACAGGACTTTTTGGTAGTGGAACGTCCGGTTCCGAGTTATGGGACAAAAATGTTTTCTCGTTAAAATTTTTCTAAGTCCACTCGACTGTCTTTCACTAGCGTCAGAAAATGAAAATTCTTGCGTGGAGCTGTTAGGCACTAAAGTGGTCTGGGCATTCTCCTACATCATCTTAGCGCCATAGCGTTTGCGGTATATCTTTCAGCGGTTTTGAGGTATCCAATTATCCCAAAACTATATTTTTGGCGACCCGAAGGCCTGCGAACAGACTAAAGAACGAAATTATTTGCGTTCCTTAGATAAAATATTGTTTTTATCGGAAGAATATCACTCCTGCCGTCTTAACATTTCCTCCAATTATAATTTTTTTCAAAATGATTTATTTCTCGCTAGGGTTAACTTTTTAAAAGGAACTTTTTGGACAAAACTACTAAACTTATGGTAATGTATTGGTATAATACACAAAAAACCTTAATTTGCTCCAATTAGTCGATTTAAGGCATCTTAAAATAATTTTTCTCAAAACGATTTATTTCTCGTTAGGGTTAATTTTTTTAAAGGAACTTTTTGGACAAAACTACTAAACTTATGGTAGTGTATTGGTATAATACACAAAAAACCTTAATTTGCTCCAATTAGTCGATTTAAGGCATCTTAAAATAATTTTTCTCAAAACGATTTATTTCTCGTTAGGGTTAATTTTTTTAAAGGAACTTTTTGGACAAAACTACTAAACTTATGGTAGTGTATTGGTATAATACACAAAAAACCTTAATTTGCTCCAATTAGTCGATTTAAGCATCTTAAAATAATTTTTCCCAAAACGATTTATTTCTCGTTCGGGTTAATTTTTTTAAAGGAACTTTTTGTACAAAACTACTAAACTTATGGTAGTGTATTGGTATAATACACAAAAAACCTTAATTTGCTCCAATTAGTCGATTTAAGGCATCTTAAAATAATTTTTCTCAAAACGATTTATTTCTCGTTAGGGTTAATTTTTTTAAAGGAACTTTTTGAACAAAACTACTAAACTTATGGTAATGTATTGGTAAAATACACAAAAAACCTTAATTTGCTCCAATTAGTCGATTTAAGGCATCTTAAAATAATTTTTCTCAAAACGATTTATTTCTCGTTAGGGTTAATTTTTTTAAAGGAACTTTTTGGACAAAACTACTAAACTTATGGTAATGTATTGGTATAATACACAAAAAACCTTAATTTGCTCCAATTAGTCGATTTAAGGCATCTTAAAATAATTTTTCTCAAAACGATTTATTTCTCGTTAGGGTTAATTTTTTTAAAGGAACTTTTTGGACAAAACTACTAAAATTATTGTACTGTAATGGTATAATACGAAAAAAACCTTAATTTCCTCCAATTAGTCGATTTAAGCATCTTAAAATAATTTTTTTCAAAATGATTTATATCTCGTTAGGGTTAATTTTTTTAAACGAACTTTTTGGACAAAACTAGTAAACTTATTGCGCTGTCTTGAGTTTATACAAAAAAATCACACATTTTATTCATTTAGTTGCTTTTATTACCGTAGAGACCTTCAACCCTCTTTCTCACTAAGGTATTTCGTCGGCTCGGCTATTGGCTCAATCTTTTCTCCAGGCACATAGCTCTCATCTCTCTGGACGTTAGTAAGACAAGGCTCCGCGATAAAATCTTCCATCACAATTGCCGGCATCAATGACTAGTATCCGATCTTCCAGTCGTCATTTGACAGTGGACTGGGCATTCTTCCACATCATCATTGTTGTTATGCGCCAGGATCTTTTTCTAAGATAAAAGATGCCAAAACTTTTCTCGTTAAAAATCGTATGTACCGTCACAGACTCACTAGGCGTATGATCTTAGCGCCACAGTGTTTGCGGTATATCCTTCAGCGGTTGTGTCACAAATCAAAAAATGTAAATTTTCCTCGAAAATTATTCTAAGTCCACTCGTATAATGGAAATATATCGCTAACTTCTTTCACTAGCAATATTTTTTAACGGTTCCCACAGGAGAATTGTCCAGAATGGTCTCCTGAATATTTCTTATACAGGACTTTTTGGTAGTGGAACGTCCGGTTCCGAGTTATGGGACAAAAATGTTTTCTCGTTAAAATTTTTCTAAGTCCACTCGACTGTCTTTCACTAGCGTCAGAAAATGAAAATTCTTGCGTGGAGCTGTTAGGCACTAAAGTGGTCTGGGCATTCTCCTACATCATCTTAGCGCCATAGCGTTTGCGGTATATCTTTCAGCGGTTTTGAGGTATCCAATTATCCCAAAACTATATTTTTGGCGACCCGAAGGCCTGCGAACAGACTAAAGAACGAAATTATTTGCGTTCCTTAGATAAAATATTGTTTTTATCGGAAGAATATCACTCCTGCCGTCTTAACATTTCCTCCAATTATAATTTTTTTCAAAATGATTTATTTCTCGCTAGGGTTAACTTTTTAAAAGGAACTTTTTGGACAAAACTACTAAACTTATGGTAATGTATTGGTATAATACACAAAAAACCTTAATTTGCTCCAATTAGTCGATTTAAGGCATCTTAAAATAATTTTTCTCAAAACGATTTATTTCTCGTTAGGGTTAATTTTTTTAAAGGAACTTTTTGGACAAAACTACTAAACTTATGGTAGTGTATTGGTATAATACACAAAAAACCTTAATTTGCTCCAATTAGTCGATTTAAGGCATCTTAAAATAATTTTTCCCAAAACGATTTATTTCTCGTTAGGGTTAATTTTTTTAAAGGAACTTTTTGGACAAAACTACTAAACTTATGGTAATGTATTGGTATAATACACAAAAAACCTTAATTTGCTCCAATTAGTCGATTTAAGGCATCTTAAAATAATTTTTCTCAAAACGATTTATTTCTCGTTAGGGTTAATTTTTTTAAAGGAACTTTTTGGACAAAACTACTAAACTTATGGTAGTGTATTGGTATAATACACAAAAAACCTTAATTTGCTCCAATTAGTCGATTTAAGGCATCTTAAAATAATTTTTCTCAAAACGATTTATTTCTCGTTAGGGTTAATTTTTTTAAAGGAACTTTTTGGACAAAACTACTAAACTTATGGTAGTGTATTGGTATAATACACAAAAAACCTTAATTTGCTCCAATTAGTCGATTTAAGCATCTTAAAATAATTTTTTTCAAAATGATTTATTTCTCGTTAGGGTTAATTTTTTTAAACGAACTTTTTGGACAAAACTAGTAAACTTATTGCGCTGTCTTAAGTTTATACAAAAAAATCACACATTTTATTCATTTAGTTGCTTTTATTACCGTAGAGACCTTCAATCCTCTTTCTCACTAAGGTATTTCGTCGGCTCGGCTATTGGCTCAATCTTTTCTCCAGGCACATAGCTCTCATCTCTCTGGACGTTAGTAAGACAAGGATCCGCGATAAAATCTTCCATACTATCATTGCCGGCATCAATGACTAGTATCCGATCTTCCAGTCGTCATTTGATCGTCATTTGACAGTGGACTGTGCATTCTTCCACATCATCATTGTTGTTATGCGCCAGGATCTTTTTCTAAGATAAAAGATGCCAAAACTTTTCTCGTTAAAAATCGTATGTACCGTCACAGACTCACTAGGCGTATGATCTTAGCGCCACAGTGTTTGCGGTATATCCTTCAGCGGTTGTGTCACAAATCAAAAAATGTAAATTTTCCTCGAAAATTATTCTAAGTCCACTCGTATAATGGAAATATATCGCTAACTTCTTTCACTAGCAATATTTTTTAACGGTTCCCACAGAAGAATTGTCCAGAATGGTCTCCTGAATATTTCTTATACAGGACTTTTTGGTAGTGGAACGTCCGGTTCCGAGTTATGGGACAAAAATGTTTTCTCGTTGAAATTTTTCTAAGTCCACTCGACTGTCTTTCACTAGCGTCGGAAAATGAAAATTCTTGCGTGGAGCGGTTAGGCACTAAAGTGGACTGGGCATTCTCCTACATCATCTTAGCGCCATAGCGTTTGCGGTATATCTTTCAGCGGTTTTGAGGTATCCAATTATCCCAAAACTATATTTTTGGCGGCCCGAAGGCCTGCGAACAGACTAAAGAACGAAATTATTTGCGTTCCTAAGATAAAATATTGTTTTTATCGGAAGAATATCACTCCTGCCGTCTTAACATTTCCTCCAATTATAATTTTTTTCAAAATGATTTATTTCTCGCTAGGGTTAACTTTTTAAAAGGAACTTTTTGGACAAAACTACTAAACTTATTGTAGTGTATTGGTATAATACACAAAAAACCTTAATTTGCTCCAATTAGTCGATTTAAGGCATCTTAAAATAATTTTTCCCAAAACGATTTATTTCTCGTTAGGGTTAATTTTTTTAAAGGAACTTTTTGGACAAAACTACTAAACTTATGGTAATGTATTGGTATAATACACAAAAAACCTTAATTTGCTCCAATTAGTCGATTTAAGGCATCTTAAAATAATTTTTCTCAAAACGATTTATTTCTCGTTAGGGTTAATTTTTTTAAAGGAACTTTTTGGACAAAACTACTAAACTTATGGTAATGTATTGGTAAAATACACAAAAAACCTTAATTTGCTCCAATTAGTCGATTTAAGGCATCTTAAAATAATTTTTCTCAAAACGATTTATTTCTCGTTAGGGTTAATTTTTTTAAAGGAACTTTTTGGACAAAACTACTAAACTTATGGTAATGTATTGGTATAATACACAAAAAACCTTAATTTGCTCCAATTAGTCGATTTAAGGCATCTTAAAATAATTTTTCTCAAAACGATTTATTTCTCGTTAGGGTTAATTTTTTTAAAGGAACTTTTTGGACAAAACTACTAAACTTATTGTAATGTATTGGTATAATACACAAAAAACCTTAATTTGCTCCAATTAGTCGATTTAAGCATCTTAAAATAATTTTTTTCGAAATGATTTATTTCTCGTTTGGGTTAATTTTTTTAAACGAACTTTTTGGACAAAACTAGTAAACCTATTGGGCTGTCTTGAGTTTATACAAAAAAATCACAAATTTCATTCATTTAGTTGCTTTAAAGGGACATAAAATAACTTTTTTTTAATTATTTATTTACTAGCTAGGCTTATGTTTTTTAAATGAACTTTTAGGACAAAACTACTAAACTTATTGTACTGTAATGGTATAATAAGAAAAAAACCTTAATTTCCTCCAATTAGTCGATTTAAGCATCTTAAAATAATTTTTTTCAAAATGATTTATTTCTCGTTAGGGTTAATTTTTTTAAACGAACTTTTTGGACAAAACTAGTAAACTTATTGCGCTGTCTTGAGTTTATACAAAAAAATCACACATTTTATTCATTTAGTTGCTTTTATTACCGTAGAGACCTTCAATCCTCTTTCTCACTAAGGTATTTCGTCGGCTCGGCTATTGGCTCAATCTTTTCTCCAGGCACATAGCTCTCATCTCTCTGAACGTTAGTAAGACAAGGCTCCGCGATAAAATCTTCCATACTATCATTGCCGGCATCAATGACTAGTATCCGATCTTCCAGTCGTCATTTGACAGTGGACTGTTCATTCTTCCACATCATCATTGTTGTTATGCGCCAGGATCTTTTTCTAAGATAAAAGATGCCAAAACTTTTCTCGTTAAAAATCGTATGTACCGTCACAGACTCACTAGGCGTATGATCTTAGCGCCACAGTGTTTGCGGTATATCCTTCAGCGGTTGTGTCACAAATCAAAAAATGTAAATTTTCCTCGAAAATTATTCTAAGTCCACTCGTATAATGGAAATATATCGCTAACTTCTTTCACTAGCAATATTTTTTAACGGTTCCCACAGGAGAATTGTCCAGAATGGTCTCCTGAATATTTCTTATACAGGACTTTTTGGTAGTGGAACGTCCGGTTCCGAGTTATGGGACAAAAATGTTTTCTCGTTAAAATTTTTCTAAGTCCACTCGACTGTCTTTCACTAGCGTCGGAAAATGAAAATTCTTGCGTGGAGCTGTTAGGCACTAAAGTGGACTGGGCATTCTCCTACATCATCTTAGCGCCATAGCGTTTGCGGTATATCTTTCAGCGGTTTTGAAGTATCCAATTATCCCAAAACTATATTTTTGGCGACCCGAAGGCCTGCGAACAGACTAAAGAACGAAATTATTTGCGTTCCTTAGATAAAATATTGTTTTTATCGGAAGAATATCACTCCTGCCGTCTTAACATTTCCTCCAATTATAATTTTTTTCAAAATGATTTATTTCTCGCTAGGGTTAACTTTTTAAAAGGAACTTTTTGGACAAAACTACTAAACTTATGGTAATGTATTGGTATAATACACAAAAAACCTTAATTTGCTCCAATTAGTCGATTTAAGGCATCTTAAAATAATTTTTCTCAAAACGATTTATTTCTCGTTAGGGTTAATTTTTTTAAAGGAACTTTTTGGACAAAACTACTAAACTTATGGTAGTGTATTGGTATAATACACAAAAAACCTTAATTTGCTCCAATTAGTCGATTTAAGTCATCTTAAAATAATTTTTCCCAAAACGATTTATTTCTCGTTAGGGTTAATTTTTTTAAAGGAACTTTTTGGACAAAACTACTAAACTTATGGTAATGTATTGGTATAATACACAAAAAACCTTAATTTGCTCCAATTAGTCGATTTAAGGCATCTTAAAATAATTTTTCTCAAAACGATTTATTTCTCGTTAGGGTTAATTTTTTTAAAGGAACTTTTTGGACAAAACTACTAAACTTATGGTAGTGTATTGGTATAATACACAAAAAACCTTAATTTGCTCCAATTAGTCGATTTAAGGCATCTTAAAATAATTTTTCTCAAAACGATTTATTTCTCGTTAGGGTTAATTTTTTTAAAGGAACTTTTTGGACAAAACTACTAAACTTATGGTAGTGTATTGGTATAATACACAAAAAACCTTAATTTGCTCCAATTAGTCGATTTAAGCATCTTAAAATAATTTTTCCCAAAACGATTTATTTCTCGTTCGGGTTAATTTTTTTAAAGGAACTTTTTGGACAAAACTACTAAACTTATGGTAGTGTATTGGTATAATACACAAAAACCCTTAATTTGCTCCAATTAGTCGATTTAAGGCATCTTAAAATAATTTTTCTCAAAACGATTTATTTCTCGTTAGGGTTAATTTTTTTAAAGGAACTTTTTGGACAAAACTACTAAACTTATGGTAATGTATTGGTAAAATACACAAAAAACCTTAATTTGCTCCAATTAGTCGATTTAAGGCATCTTAAAATAATTTTTCTCAAAACGATTTATTTCTCGTTAGGGTTAATTTTTTTAAAGGAACTTTTTGGACAAAACTACTAAACTTATGGTAATGTATTGGTATAATACACAAAAAACCTTAATTTGCTCCAATTAGTCGATTTAAGGCATCTTAAAATAATTTTTCTCAAAACGATTTATTTCTCGTTAGGGTTAATTTTTTTAAAGGAACTTTTTGGACAAAACTACTAAACTTATTGTACTGTAATGGTATAATACGAAAAAAACCTTAATTTCCTCCAATTAGTCGATTTAAGCATCTTAAAATAATTTTTTTCAAAATGATTTATATCTCGTTAGGGTTAATTTTTTTAAACGAACTTTTTGGACAAAACTAGTAAACTTATTGCGCTGTCTTGAGTTTATACAAAAAAATCACACATTTTATTCATTTAGTTGCTTTTATTACCGTAGAGACCTTCAACCCTCTTTCTCACTAAGGTATTTCGTCGGCTCGGCTATTGGCTCAATCTTTTCTCCAGGCACATAGCTCTCATCTCTCTGGACGTTAGTAAGACAAGGCTCCGCGATAAAATCTTCCATCGCAATTGCCGGCATCAATGACTAGTATCCGATCTTCCAGTCGTCATTTGACAGTGGACTGGGCATTCTTCCACATCATCATTGTTGTTATGCGCCAGGATCTTTTTCTAAGATAAAAGATGCCAAAACTTTTCTCGTTAAAAATCGTATGTACCGTCACAGACTCACTAGGCGTATGATCTTAGCGCCACAGTGTTTGCGGTATATCCTTCAGCGGTTGTGTCACAAATCAAAAAATGTAAATTTTCCTCGAAAATTATTCTAAGTCCACTCGTATAATGGAAATATATCGCTAACTTCTTTCACTAGCAATATTTTTTAACGGTTCCCACAGAAGAATTGTCCAGAATGGTCTCCTGAATATTTCTTATACAGGACTTTTTGGTAGTGGAACGTCCGGTTCCGAGTTATGGGACAAAAATGTTTTCTCGTTGAAATTTTTCTAAGTCCACTCGACTGTCTTTCACTAGCGTCGGAAAATGAAAATTCTTGCGTGGAGCGGTTAGGCACTAAAGTGGACTGGGCATTCTCCTACATCATCTTAGCGCCATAGCGTTTGCGGTATATCTTTCAGCGGTTTTGAGGTATCCAATTATCCCAAAACTATATTTTTGGCGGCCCGAAGGCCTGCGAACAGACTAAAGAACGAAATTATTTGCGTTCCTAAGATAAAATATTGTTTTTATCGGAAGAATATCACTCCTGCCGTCTTAACATTTCCTCCAATTATAATTTTTTTCAAAATGATTTATTTCTCGCTAGGGTTAACTTTTTAAAAGGAACTTTTTGGACAAAACTACTAAACTTATTGTAGTGTATTGGTATAATACACAAAAAACCTTAATTTGCTCCAATTAGTCGATTTAAGGCATCTTAAAATAATTTTTCCCAAAACGATTTATTTCTCGTTAGGGTTAATTTTTTTAAAGGAACTTTTTGGACAAAACTACTAAACTTATGGTAATGTATTGGTATAATACACAAAAAACCTTAATTTGCTCCAATTAGTCGATTTAAGGCATCTTAAAATAATTTTTCTCAAAACGATTTATTTCTCGTTAGGGTTAATTTTTTTAAAGGAACTTTTTGGACAAAACTACTAAACTTATGGTAATGTATTGGTAAAATACACAAAAAACCTTAATTTGCTCCAATTAGTCGATTTAAGGCATCTTAAAATAATTTTTCTCAAAACGATTTATTTCTCGTTAGGGTTAATTTTTTTAAAGGAACTTTTTGGACAAAACTACTAAACTTATGGTAATGTATTGGTATAATACACAAAAAACCTTAATTTGCTCCAATTAGTCGATTTAAGGCATCTTAAAATAATTTTTCTCAAAACGATTTATTTCTCGTTAGGGTTAATTTTTTTAAAGGAACTTTTTGGACAAAACTACTAAACTTATTGTAATGTATTGGTATAATACACAAAAAACCTTAATTTGCTCCAATTAGTCGATTTAAGCATCTTAAAATAATTTTTTTCGAAATGATTTATTTCTCGTTTGGGTTAATTTTTTGTAAACGAACTTTTTGAACAAAACTAGTAAACCTATTGGGCTGTCTTGAGTTTATACAAAAAAATCACAAATTTCATTCATTTAGTTGCTTTAAAGGGACATAAAATAACTTTTTTTTAATTATTTATTTACTAGCTAGGCTTATGTTTTTTAAATGAACTTTTAGGACAAAACTACTAAACTTATTGTACTGTAATGGTATAATAAGAAAAAAACCTTAATTTCCTCCAATTAGTCGATTTAAGCATCTTAAAATAATTTTTTTCAAAATGATTTATTTCTCGTTAGGGTTAATTTTTTTAAACGAACTTTTTGGACAAAACTAGTAAACTTATTGCGCTGTCTTGAGTTTATACAAAAAAATCACACATTTTATTCATTTAGTTGCTTTTATTACCGTAGAGACCTTCAATCCTCTTTCTCACTAAGGTATTTCGTCGGCTCGGCTATTGGCTCAATCTTTTCTCCAGGCACATAGCTCTCATCTCTCTGAACGTTAGTAAGACAAGGCTACGCGATAAAATCTTCCATACTATCATTGCCGGCATCAATGACTAGTATCCGATCTTCCAGTCGTCATTTGACAGTGGACTGTTCATTCTTCCACATCATCATTGTTGTTATGCGCCAGGATCTTTTTCTAAGATAAAAGATGCCAAAACTTTTCTCGTTAAAAATCGTATGTACCGTCACAGACTCACTAGGCGTATGATCTTAGCGCCACAGTGTTTGCGGTATATCCTTCAGCGGTTGTGTCACAAATCAAAAAATGTAAATTTTCCTCGAAAATTATTCTAAGTCCACTCGTATAATGGAAATATATCGCTAACTTCTTTCACTAGCAATATTTTTTAACGGTTCCCACAGGAGAATTGTCCAGAATGGTCTCCTGAATATTTCTTATACAGGACTTTTTGGTAGTGGAACGTCCGGTTCCGAGTTATGGGACAAAAATGTTTTCTCGTTAAAATTTTTCTAAGTCCACTCGACTGTCTTTCACTAGCGTCGGAAAATGAAAATTCTTGCGTGGAGCTGTTAGGCACTAAAGTGGACTGGGCATTCTCCTACATCATCTTAGCGCCATAGCGTTTGCGGTATATCTTTCAGCGGTTTTGAAGTATCCAATTATCCCAAAACTATATTTTTGGCGACCCGAAGGCCTGCGAACAGACTAAAGAACGAAATTATTTGCGTTCCTTAGATAAAATATTGTTTTTATCGGAAGAATATCACTCCTGCCGTCTTAACATTTCCTCCAATTATAATTTTTTTCAAAATGATTTATTTCTCGCTAGGGTTAACTTTTTAAAAGGAACTTTTTGGACAAAACTACTAAACTTATGGTAATGTATTGGTATAATACACAAAAAACCTTAATTTGCTCCAATTAGTCGATTTAAGGCATCTTAAAATAATTTTTCTCAAAACGATTTATTTCTCGTTAGGGTTAATTTTTTTAAAGGAACTTTTTGGACAAAACTACTAAACTTATGGTAGTGTATTGGTATAATACACAAAAAACCTTAATTTGCTCCAATTAGTCGATTTAAGTCATCTTAAAATAATTTTTCCCAAAACGATTTATTTCTCGTTAGGGTTAATTTTTTTAAAGGAACTTTTTGGACAAAACTACTAAACTTATGGTAATGTATTGGTATAATACACAAAAAACCTTAATTTGCTCCAATTAGTCGATTTAAGGCATCTTAAAATAATTTTTCTCAAAACGATTTATTTCTCGTTAGGGTTAATTTTTTTAAAGGAACTTTTTGGACAAAACTACTAAACTTATGGTAGTGTATTGGTATAATACACAAAAAACCTTAATTTGCTCCAATTAGTCGATTTAAGGCATCTTAAAATAATTTTTCTCAAAACGATTTATTTCTCGTTAGGGTTAATTTTTTTAAAGGAACTTTTTGGACAAAACTACTAAACTTATGGTAGTGTATTGGTATAATACACAAAAAACCTTAATTTGCTCCAATTAGTCGATTTAAGCATCTTAAAATAATTTTTCCCAAAACGATTTATTTCTCGTTCGGGTTAATTTTTTTAAAGGAACTTTTTGGACAAAACTACTAAACTTATGGTAGTGTATTGGTATAATACACAAAAAACCTTAATTTGCTCCAATTAGTCGATTTAAGGCATCTTAAAATAATTTTTCTCAAAACGATTTATTTCTCGTTAGGGTTAATTTTTTTAAAGGAACTTTTTGGACAAAACTACTAAACTTATGGTAATGTATTGGTAAAATACACAAAAAACCTTAATTTGCTCCAATTAGTCGATTTAAGGCATCTTAAAATAATTTTTCTCAAAACGATTTATTTCTCGTTAGGGTTAATTTTTTTAAAGGAACTTTTTGGACAAAACTACTAAACTTATGGTAATGTATTGGTATAATACACAAAAAACCTTAATTTGCTCCAATTAGTCGATTTAAGGCATCTTAAAATAATTTTTCTCAAAACGATTTATTTCTCGTTAGGGTTAATTTTTTTAAAGGAACTTTTTGGACAAAACTACTAAACTTATTGTACTGTAATGGTATAATACGAAAAAAACCTTAATTTCCTCCAATTAGTCGATTTAAGCATCTTAAAATAATTTTTTTCAAAATGATTTATATCTCGTTAGGGTTAATTTTTTTAAACGAACTTTTTGGACAAAACTAGTAAACTTATTGCGCTGTCTTGAGTTTATACAAAAAAATCACACATTTTATTCATTTAGTTGCTTTTATTACCGTAGAGACCTTCAACCCTCTTTCTCACTAAGGTATTTCGTCGGCTCGGCTATTGGCTCAATCTTTTCTCCAGGCACATAGCTCTCATCTCTCTGGACGTTAGTAAGACAAGGCTCCGCGATAAAATCTTCCATCGCAATTGCCGGCATCAATGACTAGTATCCGATCTTCCAGTCGTCATTTGACAGTGGACTGGGCATTCTTCCACATCATCATTGTTGTTATGCGCCAGGATCTTTTTCTAAGATAAAAGATGCCAAAACTTTTCTCGTTAAAAATCGTATGTACCGTCACAGACTCACTAGGCGTATGATCTTAGCGCCACAGTGTTTGCGGTATATCCTTCAGCGGTTGTGTCACAAATCAAAAAATGTAAATTTTCCTCGAAAATTATTCTAAGTCCACTCGTATAATGGAAATATATCGCTAACTTCTTTCACTAGCAATATTTTTTAACGGTTCCCACAGGAGAATTGTCCAGAATGGTCTCCTGAATATTTCTTATACAGGACTTTTTGGTAGTGGAACGTCCGGTTCCGAGTTATGGGACAAAAATGTTTTCTCGTTAAAATTTTTCTAAGTCCACTCGACTGTCTTTCACTAGCGTCGGAAAATGAAAATTCTTGCGTGGAGCTGTTAGGCACTAAAGTGGACTGGGCATTCTCCTACATCATCTTAGCGCCATAGCGTTTGCGGTATATCTTTCAGCGGTTTTGAAGTATCCAATTATCCCAAAACTATATTTTTGGCGACCCGAAGGCCTGCGAACAGACTAAAGAACGAAATTATTTGCGTTCCTTAGATAAAATATTGTTTTTATCGGAAGAATATCACTCCTGCCGTCTTAACATTTCCTCCAATTATAATTTTTTTCAAAATGATTTATTTCTCGCTAGGGTTAACTTTTTAAAAGGAACTTTTTGGACAAAACTACTAAACTTATGGTAATGTATTGGTATAATACACAAAAAACCTTAATTTGCTCCAATTAGTCGATTTAAGGCATCTTAAAATAATTTTTCTCAAAACGATTTATTTCTCGTTAGGGTTAATTTTTTTAAAGGAACTTTTTGGACAAAACTACTAAACTTATGGTAGTGTATTGGTATAATACACAAAAAACCTTAATTTGCTCCAATTAGTCGATTTAAGTCATCTTAAAATAATTTTTCCCAAAACGATTTATTTCTCGTTAGGGTTAATTTTTTTAAAGGAACTTTTTGGACAAAACTACTAAACTTATGGTAATGTATTGGTATAATACACAAAAAACCTTAATTTGCTCCAATTAGTCGATTTAAGGCATCTTAAAATAATTTTTCTCAAAACGATTTATTTCTCGTTAGGGTTAATTTTTTTAAAGGAACTTTTTGGACAATACTACTAAACTTATGGTAGTGTATTGGTATAATACACAAAAAACCTTAATTTGCTCCAATTAGTCGATTTAAGGCATCTTAAAATAATTTTTCTCAAAACGATTTATTTCTCGTTAGGGTTAATTTTTTTAAAGGAACTTTTTGGACAAAACTACTAAACTTATGGTAGTGTATTGGTATAATACACAAAAAACCTTAATTTGCTCCAATTAGTCGATTTAAGCATCTTAAAATAATTTTTCCCAAAACGATTTATTTCTCGTTCGGGTTAATTTTTTTAAAGGAACTTTTTGGACAAAACTACTAAACTTATGGTAGTGTATTGGTATAATACACAAAAAACCTTAATTTGCTCCAATTAGTCGATTTAAGGCATCTTAAAATAATTTTTCTCAAAACGATTTATTTCTCGTTAGGGTTAATTTTTTTAAAGGAACTTTTTGGACAAAACTACTAAACTTATGGTAATGTATTGGTAAAATACACAAAAAACCTTAATTTGCTCCAATTAGTCGATTTAAGGCATCTTAAAATAATTTTTCTCAAAACGATTTATTTCTCGTTAGGGTTAATTTTTTTAAAGGAACTTTTTGGACAAAACTACTAAACTTATGGTAATGTATTGGTATAATACACAAAAAACCTTAATTTGCTCCAATTAGTCGATTTAAGGCATCTTAAAATAATTTTTCTCAAAACGATTTATTTCTCGTTAGGGTTAATTTTTTTAAAGGAACTTTTTGGACAAAACTACTAAACTTATTGTACTGTAATGGTATAATACGAAAAAAACCTTAATTTCCTCCAATTAGTCGATTTAAGCATCTTAAAATAATTTTTTTCAAAATGATTTATATCTCGTTAGGGTTAATTTTTTTAAACGAACTTTTTGGACAAAACTAGTAAACTTATTGCGCTGTCTTGAGTTTATACAAAAAAATCACACATTTTATTCATTTAGTTGCTTTTATTACCGTAGAGACCTTCAACCCTCTTTCTCACTAAGGTATTTCGTCGGCTCGGCTATTGGCTCAATCTTTTCTCCAGGCACATAGCTCTCATCTCTCTGGACGTTAGTAAGACAAGGCTCCGCGATAAAATCTTCCATCGCAATTGCCGGCATCAATGACTAGTATCCGATCTTCCAGTCGTCATTTGACAGTGGACTGGGCATTCTTCCACATCATCATTGTTGTTATGCGCCAGGATCTTTTTCTAAGATAAAAGATGCCAAAACTTTTCTCGTTAAAAATCGTATGTACCGTCACAGACTCACTAGGCGTATGATCTTAGCGCCACAGTGTTTGCGGTATATCCTTCAGCGGTTGTGTCACAAATCAAAAAATGTAAATTTTCCTCGAAAATTATTCTAAGTCCACTCGTATAATGGAAATATATCGCTAACTTCTTTCACTAGCAATATTTTTTAACGGTTCCCACAGAAGAATTGTCCAGAATGGTCTCCTGAATATTTCTTATACAGGACTTTTTGGTAGTGGAACGTCCGGTTCCGAGTTATGGGACAAAAATGTTTTCTCGTTGAAATTTTTCTAAGTCCACTCGACTGTCTTTCACTAGCGTCGGAAAATGAAAATTCTTGCGTGGAGCGGTTAGGCACTAAAGTGGACTGGGCATTCTCCTACATCATCTTAGCGCCATAGCGTTTGCGGTATATCTTTCAGCGGTTTTGAGGTATCCAATTATCCCAAAACTATATTTTTGGCGGCCCGAAGGCCTGCGAACAGACTAAAGAACGAAATTATTTGCGTTCCTAAGATAAAATATTGTTTTTATCGGAAGAATATCACTCCTGCCGTCTTAACATTTCCTCCAATTATAATTTTTTTCAAAATGATTTATTTCTCGCTAGGGTTAACTTTTTAAAAGGAACTTTTTGGACAAAACTACTAAACTTATTGTAGTGTATTGGTATAATACACAAAAAACCTTAATTTGCTCCAATTAGTCGATTTAAGGCATCTTAAAATAATTTTTCCCAAAACGATTTATTTCTCGTTAGGGTTAATTTTTTTAAAGGAACTTTTTGGACAAAACTACTAAACTTATGGTAATGTATTGGTATAATACACAAAAAACCTTAATTTGCTCCAATTAGTCGATTTAAGGCATCTTAAAATAATTTTTCTCAAAACGATTTATTTCTCGTTAGGGTTAATTTTTTTAAAGGAACTTTTTGGACAAAACTACTAAACTTATGGTAATGTATTGGTAAAATACACAAAAAACCTTAATTTGCTCCAATTAGTCGATTTAAGGCATCTTAAAATAATTTTTCTCAAAACGATTTATTTCTCGTTAGGGTTAATTTTTTTAAAGGAACTTTTTGGACAAAACTACTAAACTTATGGTAATGTATTGGTATAATACACAAAAAACCTTAATTTGCTCCAATTAGTCGATTTAAGGCATCTTAAAATAATTTTTCTCAAAACGATTTATTTCTCGTTAGGGTTAATTTTTTTAAAGGAACTTTTTGGACAAAACTACTAAACTTATTGTAATGTATTGGTATAATACACAAAAAACCTTAATTTGCTCCAATTAGTCGATTTAAGCATCTTAAAATAATTTTTTTCGAAATGATTTATTTCTCGTTTGGGTTAATTTTTTTAAACGAACTTTTTGGACAAAACTAGTAAACCTATTGGGCTGTCTTGAGTTTATACAAAGAAATCACAAATTTCATTCATTTAGTTGCTTTAAAGGGACATAAAATAACTTTTTTTTAATTATTTATTTACTAGCTAGGCTTATGTTTTTTAAATGAACTTTTAGGACAAAACTACTAAACTTATTGTACTGTAATGGTATAATAAGAAAAAAACCTTAATTTCCTCCAATTAGTCGATTTAAGCATCTTAAAATAATTTTTTTCAAAATGATTTATTTCTCGTTAGGGTTAATTTTTTTAAACGAACTTTTTGGACAAAACTAGTAAACTTATTGCGCTGTCTTGAGTTTATACAAAAAAATCACACATTTTATTCATTTAGTTGGAGACCTTCAATCCTCTTTCTCACTAAGGTATTTCGTCGGCTCGGCTATTGGCTCAATCTTTTCTCCAGGCACATAGCTCTCATCTCTCTGGACGTTAGTAAGACAAGGCTCCGCAATAAAATCTTCCATACTATCATTGCCGGCATCAATGACTAGTATCCGATCTTCCAGTCGTCATTTGACAGTGGACTGGGCATTCTTCCACATCATCATTGTTGTTATGCGCCAGGATCTTTTTCTAAGATAAAAGATGCCAAAACTTTTCTCGTTAAAAATCGTATGTACCGTCACAGACTCACTAGGCGTATGATCTTAGCGCCACAGTGTTTGCGGTATATCCTTCAGCGGTTGTGTCACAAATCAAAAAATGTAAATTTTCCTCGAAAATTATTCTAAGTCCACTCGTATAATGGAAATATATCGCTAACTTCTTTCACTAGCAATATTTTTTAACGGTTCCCACAGGAGAATTGTCCAGAATGGTCTCCTGAATATTTCTTATACAGGACTTTTTGGTAGTGGAACGTCCGGTTCCGAGTTATGGGACAAAAATGTTTTCTCGTTAAAATTTTTCTAAGTCCACTCGACTGTCTTTCACTAGCGTCAGAAAATGAAAATTCTTGCGTGGAGCTGTTAGGCACTAAAGTGGTCTGGGCATTCTCCTACATCATCTTAGCGCCATAGCGTTTGCGGTATATCTTTCAGCGGTTTTGAGGTATCCAATTATCCCAAAACTATATTTTTGGCGACCCGAAGGCCTGCGAACAGACTAAAGAACGAAATTATTTGCGTTCCTTAGATAAAATATTGTTTTTATCGGAAGAATATCACTCCTGCCGTCTTAACATTTCCTCCAATTATAATTTTTTTCAAAATGATTTATTTCTCGCTAGGGTTAACTTTTTAAAAGGAACTTTTTGGACAAAACTACTAAACTTATGGTAATGTATTGGTATAATACACAAAAAACCTTAATTTGCTCCAATTAGTCGATTTAAGGCATCTTAAAATAATTTTTCTCAAAACGATTTATTTCTCGTTAGGGTTAATTTTTTTAAAGGAACTTTTTGGACAAAACTACTAAACTTATGGTAGTGTATTGGTATAATACACAAAAAACCTTAATTTGCTCCAATTAGTCGATTTAAGTCATCTTAAAATAATTTTTCCCAAAACGATTTATTTCTCGTTAGGGTTAATTTTTTTAAAGGAACTTTTTGGACAAAACTACTAAACTTATGGTAATGTATTGGTATAATACACAAAAAACCTTAATTTGCTCCAATTAGTCGATTTAAGGCATCTTAAAATAATTTTTCTCAAAACGATTTATTTCTCGTTAGGGTTAATTTTTTTAAAGGAACTTTTTGGACAAAACTACTAAACTTATGGTAGTGTATTGGTATAATACACAAAAAACCTTAATTTGCTCCAATTAGTCGATTTAAGGCATCTTAAAATAATTTTTCTCAAAACGATTTATTTCTCGTTAGGGTTAATTTTTTTAAAGGAACTTTTTGGACAAAACTACTTAACTTATGGTAGTGTATTGGTATAATACACAAAAAACCTTAATTTGCTCCAATTAGTCGATTTAAGCATCTTAAAATAATTTTTCCCAAAACGATTTATTTCTCGTTCGGGTTAATTTTTTTAAAGGAACTTTTTGGACAAAACTACTAAACTTATGGTAGTGTATCGGTATAATACACAAAAAACCTTAATTTGCTCCAATTAGTCGATTTAAGGCATCTTAAAATAATTTTTCTCAAAACGATTTATTTCTCGTTAGGGTTAATTTTTTTAAAGGAACTTTTTGGACAAAACTACTAAACTTATGGTAATGTATTGGTAAAATACACAAAAAACCTTAATTTGCTCCAATTAGTCGATTTAAGGCATCTTAAAATAATTTTTCTCAAAACGATTTATTTCTCGTTAGGGTTAATTTTTTTAAAGGAACTTTTTGGACAAAACTACTAAACTTATGGTAATGTATTGGTATAATACACAAAAAACCTTAATTTGCTCCAATTAGTCGATTTAAGGCATCTTAAAATAATTTTTCTCAAAACGATTTATTTCTCGTTAGGGTTAATTTTTTTAAAGGAACTTTTTGGACAAAACTACTAAACTTATTGTACTGTAATGGTATAATACGAAAAAAACCTTAATTTCCTCCAATTAGTCGATTTAAGGCATCTTAAAATAATTTTTTTCAAAATGATTTATATCTCGTTAGGGTTAATTTTTTTAAACGAACTTTTTGGACAAAACTAGTAAACTTATTGCGCTGTCTTGAGTTTATACAAAAAAATCACACATTTTATTCATTTAGTTGCTTTTATTACCGTAGAGACCTTCAACCCTCTTTCTCACTAAGGTATTTCGTCGGCTCGGCTATTGGCTCAATCTTTTCTCCAGGCACATAGCTCTCATCTCTCTGGACGTTAGTAAGACAAGGCTCCGCGATAAAATCTTCCATCACAATTGCCGGCATCAATGACTAGTATCCGATCTTCCAGTCGTCATTTGACAGTGGACTGGGCATTCTTCCACATCATCATTGTTGTTATGCGCCAGGATCTTTTTCTAAGATAAAAGATGCCAAAACTTTTCTCGTTAAAAATCGTATGTACCGTCACAGACTCACTAGGCGTATGATCTTAGCGCCACAGTGTTTGCGGTATATCCTTCAGCGGTTGTGTCACAAATCAAAAAATGTAAATTTTCCTCGAAAATTATTCTAAGTCCACTCGTATAATGGAAATATATCGCTAACTTCTTTCACTAGCAATATTTTTTAACGGTTCCCACAGAAGAATTGTCCAGAATGGTCTCCTGAATATTTCTTATACAGGACTTTTTGGTAGTGGAACGTCCGGTTCCGAGTTATGGGACAAAAATGTTTTCTCGTTGAAATTTTTCTAAGTCCACTCGACTGTCTTTCACTAGCGTCGGAAAATGAAAATTCTTGCGTGGAGCGGTTAGGCACTAAAGTGGACTGGGCATTCTCCTACATCATCTTAGCGCCATAGCGTTTGCGGTATATCTTTCAGCGGTTTTGAGGTATCCAATTATCCCAAAACTATATTTTTGGCGGCCCGAAGGCCTGCGAACAGACTAAAGAACGAAATTATTTGCGTTCCTAAGATAAAATATTGTTTTTATCGGAAGAATATCACTCCTGCCGTCTTAACATTTCCTCCAATTATAATTTTTTTCAAAATGATTTATTTCTCGCTAGGGTTAACTTTTTAAAAGGAACTTTTTGGACAAAACTACTAAACTTATTGTAGTGTATTGGTATAATACACAAAAAACCTTAATTTGCTCCAATTAGTCGATTTAAGGCATCTTAAAATAATTTTTCCCAAAACGATTTATTTCTCGTTAGGGTTAATTTTTTTAAAGGAACTTTTTGGACAAAACTACTAAACTTATGGTAATGTATTGGTATAATACACAAAAAACCTTAATTTGCTCCAATTAGTCGATTTAAGGCATCTTAAAATAATTTTTCTCAAAACGATTTATTTCTCGTTAGGGTTAATTTTTTTAAAGGAACTTTTTGGACAAAACTACTAAACTTATGGTAATGTATTGGTAAAATACACAAAAAACCTTAATTTGCTCCAATTAGTCGATTTAAGGCATCTTAAAATAATTTTTCTCAAAACGATTTATTTCTCGTTAGGGTTAATTTTTTTAAAGGAACTTTTTGGACAAAACTACTAAACTTATGGTAATGTATTGGTATAATACACAAAAAACCTTAATTTGCTCCAATTAGTCGATTTAAGGCATCTTAAAATAATTTTTCTCAAAACGATTTATTTCTCGTTAGGGTTAATTTTTTTAAAGGAACTTTTTGGACAAAACTACTAAACTTATTGTAATGTATTGGTATAATACACAAAAAACCTTAATTTGCTCCAATTAGTCGATTTAAGCATCTTAAAATAATTTTTTTCGAAATGATTTATTTCTCGTTTGGGTTAATTTTTTTAAACGAACTTTTTGGACAAAACTAGTAAACCTATTGGGCTGTCTTGAGTTTATACAAAAAAATCACAAATTTCATTCATTTAGTTGCTTTAAAGGGACATAAAATAACTTTTTTTTAATTATTTATTTACTAGCTAGGCTTATGTTTTTTAAATGAACTTTTAGGACAAAACTACTAAACTTATTGTACTGTAATGGTATAATAAGAAAAAAACCTTAATTTCCTCCAATTAGTCGATTTAAGCATCTTAAAATAATTTTTTTCAAAATGATTTATTTCTCGTTAGGGTTAATTTTTTTAAACGAACTTTTTGGACAAAACTAGTAAACTTATTGCGCTGTCTTGAGTTTATACAAAAAAATCACACATTTTATTCATTTAGTTGGAGACCTTCAATCCTCTTTCTCACTAAGGTATTTCGTCGGCTCGGCTATTGGCTCAATCTTTTCTCCAGGCACATAGCTCTCATCTCTCTGGACGTTAGTAAGACAAGGCTCCGCAATAAAATCTTCCATACTATCATTGCCGGCATCAATGACTAGTATCCGATCTTCCAGTCGTCATTTGACAGTGGACTGGGCATTCTTCCACATCATCATTGTTGTTATGCGCCAGGATCTTTTTCTAAGATAAAAGATGCCAAAACTTTTCTCGTTAAAAATCGTATGTACCGTCACAGACTCACTAGGCGTATGATCTTAGCGCCACAGTGTTTGCGGTATATCCTTCAGCGGTTGTGTCACAAATCAAAAAATGTAAATTTTCCTCGAAAATTATTCTAAGTCCACTCGTATAATGGAAATATATCGCTAACTTCTTTCACTAGCAATATTTTTTAACGGTTCCCACAGGAGAATTGTCCAGAATGGTCTCCTGAATATTTCTTATACAGGACTTTTTGGTAGTGGAACGTCCGGTTCCGAGTTATGGGACAAAAATGTTTTCTCGTTAAAATTTTTCTAAGTCCACTCGACTGTCTTTCACTAGCGTCAGAAAATGAAAATTCTTGCGTGGAGCTGTTAGGCACTAAAGTGGTCTGGGCATTCTCCTACATCATCTTAGCGCCATAGCGTTTGCGGTATATCTTTCAGCGGTTTTGAGGTATCCAATTATCCCAAAACTATATTTTTGGCGACCCGAAGGCCTGCGAACAGACTAAAGAACGAAATTATTTGCGTTCCTTAGATAAAATATTGTTTTTATCGGAAGAATATCACTCCTGCCGTCTTAACATTTCCTCCAATTATAATTTTTTTCAAAATGATTTATTTCTCGCTAGGGTTAACTTTTTAAAAGGAACTTTTTGGACAAAACTACTAAACTTATGGTAATGTATTGGTATAATACACAAAAAACCTTAATTTGCTCCAATTAGTCGATTTAAGGCATCTTAAAATAATTTTTCTCAAAACGATTTATTTCTCGTTAGGGTTAATTTTTTTAAAGGAACTTTTTGGACAAAACTACTAAACTTATGGTAGTGTATTGGTATAATACACAAAAAACCTTAATTTGCTCCAATTAGTCGATTTAAGTCATCTTAAAATAATTTTTCCCAAAACGATTTATTTCTCGTTAGGGTTAATTTTTTTAAAGGAACTTTTTGGACAAAACTACTAAACTTATGGTAATGTATTGGTATAATACACAAAAAACCTTAATTTGCTCCAATTAGTCGATTTAAGGCATCTTAAAATAATTTTTCTCAAAACGATTTATTTCTCGTTAGGGTTAATTTTTTTAAAGGAACTTTTTGGACAAAACTACTAAACTTATGGTAGTGTATTGGTATAATACACAAAAAACCTTAATTTGCTCCAATTAGTCGATTTAAGGCATCTTAAAATAATTTTTCTCAAAACGATTTATTTCTCGTTAGGGTTAATTTTTTTAAAGGAACTTTTTGGACAAAACTACTTAACTTATGGTAGTGTATTGGTATAATACACAAAAAACCTTAATTTGCTCCAATTAGTCGATTTAAGCATCTTAAAATAATTTTTCCCAAAACGATTTATTTCTCGTTCGGGTTAATTTTTTTAAAGGAACTTTTTGGACAAAACTACTAAACTTATGGTAGTGTATCGGTATAATACACAAAAAACCTTAATTTGCTCCAATTAGTCGATTTAAGGCATCTTAAAATAATTTTTCTCAAAACGATTTATTTCTCGTTAGGGTTAATTTTTTTAAAGGAACTTTTTGGACAAAACTACTAAACTTATGGTAATGTATTGGTAAAATACACAAAAAACCTTAATTTGCTCCAATTAGTCGATTTAAGGCATCTTAAAATAATTTTTCTCAAAACGATTTATTTCTCGTTAGGGTTAATTTTTTTAAAGGAACTTTTTGGACAAAACTACTAAACTTATGGTAATGTATTGGTATAATACACAAAAAACCTTAATTTGCTCCAATTAGTCGATTTAAGGCATCTTAAAATAATTTTTCTCAAAACGATTTATTTCTCGTTAGGGTTAATTTTTTTAAAGGAACTTTTTGGACAAAACTACTAAACTTATTGTACTGTAATGGTATAATACGAAAAAAACCTTAATTTCCTCCAATTAGTCGATTTAAGGCATCTTAAAATAATTTTTTTCAAAATGATTTATATCTCGTTAGGGTTAATTTTTTTAAACGAACTTTTTGGACAAAACTAGTAAACTTATTGCGCTGTCTTGAGTTTATACAAAAAAATCACACATTTTATTCATTTAG
Source organism: Polydrusus pterygomalis (assembly GCA_963969555.1). NCBI lineage: Eukaryota > Metazoa > Arthropoda > Insecta > Coleoptera > Curculionidae > Polydrusus > Polydrusus pterygomalis. The sequence goes on along the minus strand of OZ018381.1, from coordinate 1,367,519 downwards.
TTGCTTTTATTACCGTAGAGACCTTCAACCCTCTTTCTCACTAAGGTATTTCGTCGGCTCGGCTATTGGCTCAATCTTTTCTCCAGGCACATAGCTCTCATCTCTCTGGACGTTAGTAAGACAAGGCTCCGCGATAAAATCTTCCATCACAATTGCCGGCATCAATGACTAGTATCCGATCTTCCAGTCGTCATTTGACAGTGGACTGGGCATTCTTCCACATCATCATTGTTGTTATGCGCCAGGATCTTTTTCTAAGATAAAAGATGCCAAAACTTTTCTCGTTAAAAATCGTATGTACCGTCACAGACTCACTAGGCGTATGATCTTAGCGCCACAGTGTTTGCGGTATATCCTTCAGCGGTTGTGTCACAAATCAAAAAATGTAAATTTTCCTCGAAAATTATTCTAAGTCCACTCGTATAATGGAAATATATCGCTAACTTCTTTCACTAGCAATATTTTTTAACGGTTCCCACAGAAGAATTGTCCAGAATGGTCTCCTGAATATTTCTTATACAGGACTTTTTGGTAGTGGAACGTCCGGTTCCGAGTTATGGGACAAAAATGTTTTCTCGTTGAAATTTTTCTAAGTCCACTCGACTGTCTTTCACTAGCGTCGGAAAATGAAAATTCTTGCGTGGAGCGGTTAGGCACTAAAGTGGACTGGGCATTCTCCTACATCATCTTAGCGCCATAGCGTTTGCGGTATATCTTTCAGCGGTTTTGAGGTATCCAATTATCCCAAAACTATATTTTTGGCGGCCCGAAGGCCTGCGAACAGACTAAAGAACGAAATTATTTGCGTTCCTAAGATAAAATATTGTTTTTATCGGAAGAATATCACTCCTGCCGTCTTAACATTTCCTCCAATTATAATTTTTTTCAAAATGATTTATTTCTCGCTAGGGTTAACTTTTTAAAAGGAACTTTTTGGACAAAACTACTAAACTTATTGTAGTGTATTGGTATAATACACAAAAAACCTTAATTTGCTCCAATTAGTCGATTTAAGGCATCTTAAAATAATTTTTCCCAAAACGATTTATTTCTCGTTAGGGTTAATTTTTTTAAAGGAACTTTTTGGACAAAACTACTAAACTTATGGTAATGTATTGGTATAATACACAAAAAACCTTAATTTGCTCCAATTAGTCGATTTAAGGCATCTTAAAATAATTTTTCTCAAAACGATTTATTTCTCGTTAGGGTTAATTTTTTTAAAGGAACTTTTTGGACAAAACTACTAAACTTATGGTAGTGTATTGGTATAATACACAAAAAACCTTAATTTGCTCCAATTAGTCGATTTAAGTCATCTTAAAATAATTTTTCCCAAAACGATTTATTTCTCGTTAGGGTTAATTTTTTTAAAGGAACTTTTTGGACAAAACTACTAAACTTATGGTAATGTATTGGTATAATACACAAAAAACCTTAATTTGCTCCAATTAGTCGATTTAAGGCATCTTAAAATAATTTTTCTCAAAACGATTTATTTCTCGTTAGGGTTAATTTTTTTAAAGGAACTTTTTGGACAAAACTACTAAACTTATGGTAGTGTATTGGTATAATACACAAAAAACCTTAATTTGCTCCAATTAGTCGATTTAAGGCATCTTAAAATAATTTTTCTCAAAACGATTTATTTCTCGTTAGGGTTAATTTTTTTAAAGGAACTTTTTGGACAAAACTACTTAACTTATGGTAGTGTATTGGTATAATACACAAAAAACCTTAATTTGCTCCAATTAGTCGATTTAAGCATCTTAAAATAATTTTTCCCAAAACGATTTATTTCTCGTTCGGGTTAATTTTTTTAAAGGAACTTTTTGGACAAAACTACTAAACTTATGGTAGTGTATCGGTATAATACACAAAAAACCTTAATTTGCTCCAATTAGTCGATTTAAGGCATCTTAAAATAATTTTTCTCAAAACGATTTATTTCTCGTTAGGGTTAATTTTTTTAAAGGAACTTTTTGGACAAAACTACTAAACTTATGGTAATGTATTGGTAAAATACACAAAAAACCTTAATTTGCTCCAATTAGTCGATTTAAGGCATCTTAAAATAATTTTTCTCAAAACGATTTATTTCTCGTTAGGGTTAATTTTTTTAAAGGAACTTTTTGGACAAAACTACTAAACTTATGGTAATGTATTGGTATAATACACAAAAAACCTTAATTTGCTCCAATTAGTCGATTTAAGGCATCTTAAAATAATTTTTCTCAAAACGATTTATTTCTCGTTAGGGTTAATTTTTTTAAAGGAACTTTTTGGACAAAACTACTAAACTTATTGTACTGTAATGGTATAATACGAAAAAAACCTTAATTTCCTCCAATTAGTCGATTTAAGGCATCTTAAAATAATTTTTTTCAAAATGATTTATATCTCGTTAGGGTTAATTTTTTTAAACGAACTTTTTGGACAAAACTAGTAAACTTATTGCGCTGTCTTGAGTTTATACAAAAAAATCACACATTTTATTCATTTAGTTGCTTTTATTACCGTAGAGACCTTCAACCCTCTTTCTCACTAAGGTATTTCGTCGGCTCGGCTATTGGCTCAATCTTTTCTCCAGGCACATAGCTCTCATCTCTCTGGACGTTAGTAAGACAAGGCTCCGCGATAAAATCTTCCATCACAATTGCCGGCATCAATGACTAGTATCCGATCTTCCAGTCGTCATTTGACAGTGGACTGGGCATTCTTCCACATCATCATTGTTGTTATGCGCCAGGATCTTTTTCTAAGATAAAAGATGCCAAAACTTTTCTCGTTAAAAATCGTATGTACCGTCACAGACTCACTAGGCGTATGATCTTAGCGCCACAGTGTTTGCGGTATATCCTTCAGCGGTTGTGTCACAAATCAAAAAATGTAAATTTTCCTCGAAAATTATTCTAAGTCCACTCGTATAATGGAAATATATCGCTAACTTCTTTCACTAGCAATATTTTTTAACGGTTCCCACAGAAGAATTGTCCAGAATGGTCTCCTGAATATTTCTTATACAGGACTTTTTGGTAGTGGAACGTCCGGTTCCGAGTTATGGGACAAAAATGTTTTCTCGTTGAAATTTTTCTAAGTCCACTCGACTGTCTTTCACTAGCGTCGGAAAATGAAAATTCTTGCGTGGAGCGGTTAGGCACTAAAGTGGACTGGGCATTCTCCTACATCATCTTAGCGCCATAGCGTTTGCGGTATATCTTTCAGCGGTTTTGAGGTATCCAATTATCCCAAAACTATATTTTTGGCGGCCCGAAGGCCTGCGAACAGACTAAAGAACGAAATTATTTGCGTTCCTAAGATAAAATATTGTTTTTATCGGAAGAATATCACTCCTGCCGTCTTAACATTTCCTCCAATTATAATTTTTTTCAAAATGATTTATTTCTCGCTAGGGTTAACTTTTTAAAAGGAACTTTTTGGACAAAACTACTAAACTTATTGTAGTGTATTGGTATAATACACAAAAAACCTTAATTTGCTCCAATTAGTCGATTTAAGGCATCTTAAAATAATTTTTCCCAAAACGATTTATTTCTCGTTAGGGTTAATTTTTTTAAAGGAACTTTTTGGACAAAACTACTAAACTTATGGTAATGTATTGGTATAATACACAAAAAACCTTAATTTGCTCCAATTAGTCGATTTAAGGCATCTTAAAATAATTTTTCTCAAAACGATTTATTTCTCGTTAGGGTTAATTTTTTTAAAGGAACTTTTTGGACAAAACTACTAAACTTATGGTAATGTATTGGTAAAATACACAAAAAACCTTAATTTGCTCCAATTAGTCGATTTAAGGCATCTTAAAATAATTTTTCTCAAAACGATTTATTTCTCGTTAGGGTTAATTTTTTTAAAGGAACTTTTTGGACAAAACTACTAAACTTATGGTAATGTATTGGTATAATACACAAAAAACCTTAATTTGCTCCAATTAGTCGATTTAAGGCATCTTAAAATAATTTTTCTCAAAACGATTTATTTCTCGTTAGGGTTAATTTTTTTAAAGGAACTTTTTGGACAAAACTACTAAACTTATTGTAATGTATTGGTATAATACACAAAAAACCTTAATTTGCTCCAATTAGTCGATTTAAGCATCTTAAAATAATTTTTTTCGAAATGATTTATTTCTCGTTTGGGTTAATTTTTTTAAACGAACTTTTTGGACAAAACTAGTAAACCTATTGGGCTGTCTTGAGTTTATACAAAAAAATCACAAATTTCATTCATTTAGTTGCTTTAAAGGGACATAAAATAACTTTTTTTTAATTATTTATTTACTAGCTAGGCTTATGTTTTTTAAATGAACTTTTAGGACAAAACTACTAAACTTATTGTACTGTAATGGTATAATAAGAAAAAAACCTTAATTTCCTCCAATTAGTCGATTTAAGCATCTTAAAATAATTTTTTTCAAAATGATTTATTTCTCGTTAGGGTTAATTTTTTTAAACGAACTTTTTGGACAAAACTAGTAAACTTATTGCGCTGTCTTGAGTTTATACAAAAAAATCACACATTTTATTCATTTAGTTGGAGACCTTCAATCCTCTTTCTCACTAAGGTATTTCGTCGGCTCGGCTATTGGCTCAATCTTTTCTCCAGGCACATAGCTCTCATCTCTCTGGACGTTAGTAAGACAAGGCTCCGCAATAAAATCTTCCATACTATCATTGCCGGCATCAATGACTAGTATCCGATCTTCCAGTCGTCATTTGACAGTGGACTGGGCATTCTTCCACATCATCATTGTTGTTATGCGCCAGGATCTTTTTCTAAGATAAAAGATGCCAAAACTTTTCTCGTTAAAAATTGTATGTACCGTCACAGACTCACTAGGCGTATGATCTTAGCGCCACAGTGTTTGCGGTATATCCTTCAGCGGTTGTGTCACAAATCAAAAAATGTAAATTTTCCTCGAAAATTATTCTAAGTCCACTCGTATAATGGAAATATATCGCTAACTTCTTTCACTAGCAATATTTTTTAACGGTTCCCACAGGAGAATTGTCCAGAATGGTCTCCTGAATATTTCTTATACAGGACTTTTTGGTAGTGGAACGTCCGGTTCCGAGTTATGGGACAAAAATGTTTTCTCGTTAAAATTTTTCTAAGTCCACTCGACTGTCTTTCACTAGCGTCAGAAAATGAAAATTCTTGCGTGGAGCTGTTAGGCACTAAAGTGGTCTGGGCATTCTCCTACATCATCTTAGCGCCATAGCGTTTGCGGTATATCTTTCAGCGGTTTTGAGGTATCCAATTATCCCAAAACTATATTTTTGGCGACCCGAAGGCCTGCGAACAGACTAAAGAACGAAATTATTTGCGTTCCTTAGATAAAATATTGTTTTTATCGGAAGAATATCACTCCTGCCGTCTTAACATTTCCTCCAATTATAATTTTTTTCAAAATGATTTATTTCTCGCTAGGGTTAACTTTTTAAAAGGAACTTTTTGGACAAAACTACTAAACTTATGGTAATGTATTGGTATAATACACAAAAAACCTTAATTTGCTCCAATTAGTCGATTTAAGGCATCTTAAAATAATTTTTCTCAAAACGATTTATTTCTCGTTAGGGTTAATTTTTTTAAAGGAACTTTTTGGACAAAACTACTAAACTTATGGTAGTGTATTGGTATAATACACAAAAAACCTTAATTTGCTCCAATTAGTCGATTTAAGTCATCTTAAAATAATTTTTCCCAAAACGATTTATTTCTCGTTAGGGTTAATTTTTTTAAAGGAACTTTTTGGACAAAACTACTAAACTTATGGTAATGTATTGGTATAATACACAAAAAACCTTAATTTGCTCCAATTAGTCGATTTAAGGCATCTTAAAATAATTTTTCTCAAAACGATTTATTTCTCGTTAGGGTTAATTTTTTTAAAGGAACTTTTTGGACAAAACTACTAAACTTATGGTAGTGTATTGGTATAATACACAAAAAACCTTAATTTGCTCCAATTAGTCGATTTAAGGCATCTTAAAATAATTTTTCTCAAAACGATTTATTTCTCGTTAGGGTTAATTTTTTTAAAGGAACTTTTTGGACAAAACTACTTAACTTATGGTAGTGTATTGGTATAATACACAAAAAACCTTAATTTGCTCCAATTAGTCGATTTAAGCATCTTAAAATAATTTTTCCCAAAACGATTTATTTCTCGTTCGGGTTAATTTTTTTAAAGGAACTTTTTGGACAAAACTACTAAACTTATGGTAGTGTATCGGTATAATACACAAAAAACCTTAATTTGCTCCAATTAGTCGATTTAAGGCATCTTAAAATAATTTTTCTCAAAACGATTTATTTCTCGTTAGGGTTAATTTTTTTAAAGGAACTTTTTGGACAAAACTACTAAACTTATGGTAATGTATTGGTAAAATACACAAAAAACCTTAATTTGCTCCAATTAGTCGATTTAAGGCATCTTAAAATAATTTTTCTCAAAACGATTTATTTCTCGTTAGGGTTAATTTTTTTAAAGGAACTTTTTGGACAAAACTACTAAACTTATTGTACTGTAATGGTATAATACGAAAAAAACCTTAATTTCCTCCAATTAGTCGATTTAAGGCATCTTAAAATAATTTTTTTCAAAATGATTTATATCTCGTTAGGGTTAATTTTTTTAAACGAACTTTTTGGACAAAACTAGTAAACTTATTGCGCTGTCTTGAGTTTATACAAAAAAATCACACATTTTATTCATTTAGTTGCTTTTATTACCGTAGAGACCTTCAACCCTCTTTCTCACTAAGGTATTTCGTCGGCTCGGCTATTGGCTCAATCTTTTCTCCAGGCACATAGCTCTCATCTCTCTGGACGTTAGTAAGACAAGGCTCCGCGATAAAATCTTCCATCACAATTGCCGGCATCAATGACTAGTATCCGATCTTCCAGTCGTCATTTGACAGTGGACTGGGCATTCTTCCACATCATCATTGTTGTTATGCGCCAGGATCTTTTTCTAAGATAAAAGATGCCAAAACTTTTCTCGTTAAAAATCGTATGTACCGTCACAGACTCACTAGGCGTATGATCTTAGCGCCACAGTGTTTGCGGTATATCCTTCAGCGGTTGTGTCACAAATCAAAAAATGTAAATTTTCCTCGAAAATTATTCTAAGTCCACTCGTATAATGGAAATATATCGCTAACTTCTTTCACTAGCAATATTTTTTAACGGTTCCCACAGAAGAATTGTCCAGAATGGTCTCCTGAATATTTCTTATACAGGACTTTTTGGTAGTGGAACGTCCGGTTCCGAGTTATGGGACAAAAATGTTTTCTCGTTGAAATTTTTCTAAGTCCACTCGACTGTCTTTCACTAGCGTCGGAAAATGAAAATTCTTGCGTGGAGCGGTTAGGCACTAAAGTGGACTGGGCATTCTCCTACATCATCTTAGCGCCATAGCGTTTGCGGTATATCTTTCAGCGGTTTTGAGGTATCCAATTATCCCAAAACTATATTTTTGGCGGCCCGAAGGCCTGCGAACAGACTAAAGAACGAAATTATTTGCGTTCCTAAGATAAAATATTGTTTTTATCGGAAGAATATCACTCCTGCCGTCTTAACATTTCCTCCAATTATAATTTTTTTCAAAATGATTTATTTCTCGCTAGGGTTAACTTTTTAAAAGGAACTTTTTGGACAAAACTACTAAACTTATTGTAGTGTATTGGTATAATACACAAAAAACCTTAATTTGCTCCAATTAGTCGATTTAAGGCATCTTAAAATAATTTTTCCCAAAACGATTTATTTCTCGTTAGGGTTAATTTTTTTAAAGGAACTTTTTGGACAAAACTACTAAACTTATGGTAATGTATTGGTATAATACACAAAAAACCTTAATTTGCTCCAATTAGTCGATTTAAGGCATCTTAAAATAATTTTTCTCAAAACGATTTATTTCTCGTTAGGGTTAATTTTTTTAAAGGAACTTTTTGGACAAAACTACTAAACTTATGGTAATGTATTGGTAAAATACACAAAAAACCTTAATTTGCTCCAATTAGTCGATTTAAGGCATCTTAAAATAATTTTTCTCAAAACGATTTATTTCTCGTTAGGGTTAATTTTTTTAAAGGAACTTTTTGGACAAAACTACTAAACTTATGGTAATGTATTGGTATAATACACAAAAAACCTTAATTTGCTCCAATTAGTCGATTTAAGGCATCTTAAAATAATTTTTCTCAAAACGATTTATTTCTCGTTAGGGTTAATTTTTTTAAAGGAACTTTTTGGACAAAACTACTAAACTTATTGTAATGTATTGGTATAATACACAAAAAACCTTAATTTGCTCCAATTAGTCGATTTAAGCATCTTAAAATAATTTTTTTCGAAATGATTTATTTCTCGTTTGGGTTAATTTTTTTAAACGAACTTTTTGGACAAAACTAGTAAACCTATTGGGCTGTCTTGAGTTTATACAAAAAAATCACAAATTTCATTCATTTAGTTGCTTTAAAGGGACATAAAATAACTTTTTTTTAATTATTTATTTACTAGCTAGGCTTATGTTTTTTAAATGAACTTTTAGGACAAAACTACTAAACTTATTGTACTGTAATGGTATAATAAGAAAAAAACCTTAATTTCCTCCAATTAGTCGATTTAAGCATCTTAAAATAATTTTTTTCAAAATGATTTATTTCTCGTTAGGGTTAATTTTTTTAAACGAACTTTTTGGACAAAACTAGTAAACTTATTGCGCTGTCTTGAGTTTATACAAAAAAATCACACATTTTATTCATTTAGTTGGAGACCTTCAATCCTCTTTCTCACTAAGGTATTTCGTCGGCTCGGCTATTGGCTCAATCTTTTCTCCAGGCACATAGCTCTCATCTCTCTGGACGTTAGTAAGACAAGGCTCCGCAATAAAATCTTCCATACTATCATTGCCGGCATCAATGACTAGTATCCGATCTTCCAGTCGTCATTTGACAGTGGACTGGGCATTCTTCCACATCATCATTGTTGTTATGCGCCAGGATCTTTTTCTAAGATAAAAGATGCCAAAACTTTTCTCGTTAAAAATCGTATGTACCGTCACAGACTCACTAGGCGTATGATCTTAGCGCCACAGTGTTTGCGGTATATCCTTCAGCGGTTGTGTCACAAATCAAAAAATGTAAATTTTCCTCGAAAATTATTCTAAGTCCACTCGTATAATGGAAATATATCGCTAACTTCTTTCACTAGCAATATTTTTTAACGGTTCCCACAGGAGAATTGTCCAGAATGGTCTCCTGAATATTTCTTATACAGGACTTTTTGGTAGTGGAACGTCCGGTTCCGAGTTATGGGACAAAAATGTTTTCTCGTTAAAATTTTTCTAAGTCCACTCGACTGTCTTTCACTAGCGTCAGAAAATGAAAATTCTTGCGTGGAGCTGTTAGGCACTAAAGTGGTCTGGGCATTCTCCTACATCATCTTAGCGCCATAGCGTTTGCGGTATATCTTTCAGCGGTTTTGAGGTATCCAATTATCCCAAAACTATATTTTTGGCGACCCGAAGGCCTGCGAACAGACTAAAGAACGAAATTATTTGCGTTCCTTAGATAAAATATTGTTTTTATCGGAAGAATATCACTCCTGCCGTCTTAACATTTCCTCCAATTATAATTTTTTTCAAAATGATTTATTTCTCGCTAGGGTTAACTTTTTAAAAGGAACTTTTTGGACAAAACTACTAAACTTATGGTAATGTATTGGTATAATACACAAAAAACCTTAATTTGCTCCAATTAGTCGATTTAAGGCATCTTAAAATAATTTTTCTCAAAACGATTTATTTCTCGTTAGGGTTAATTTTTTTAAAGGAACTTTTTGGACAAAACTACTAAACTTATGGTAGTGTATTGGTATAATACACAAAAAACCTTAATTTGCTCCAATTAGTCGATTTAAGGCATCTTAAAATAATTTTTCCCAAAACGATTTATTTCTCGTTAGGGTTAATTTTTTTAAAGGAACTTTTTGGACAAAACTACTAAACTTATGGTAATGTATTGGTATAATACACAAAAAACCTTAATTTGCTCCAATTAGTCGATTTAAGGCATCTTAAAATAATTTTTCTCAAAACGATTTATTTCTCGTTAGGGTTAATTTTTTTAAAGGAACTTTTTGGACAAAACTACTAAACTTATGGTAGTGTATTGGTATAATACACAAAAAACCTTAATTTGCTCCAATTAGTCGATTTAAGGCATCTTAAAATAATTTTTCTCAAAACGATTTATTTCTCGTTAGGGTTAATTTTTTTAAAGGAACTTTTTGGACAAAACTACTAAACTTATGGTAGTGTATTGGTATAATACACAAAAAACCTTAATTTGCTCCAATTAGTCGATTTAAGCATCTTAAAATAATTTTTTTCAAAATGATTTATTTCTCGTTAGGGTTAATTTTTTTAAACGAACTTTTTGGACAAAACTAGTAAACTTATTGCGCTGTCTTAAGTTTATACAAAAAAATCACACATTTTATTCATTTAGTTGCTTTTATTACCGTAGAGACCTTCAATCCTCTTTCTCACTAAGGTATTTCGTCGGCTCGGCTATTGGCTCAATCTTTTCTCCAGGCACATAGCTCTCATCTCTCTGGACGTTAGTAAGACAAGGATCCGCGATAAAATCTTCCATACTATCATTGCCGGCATCAATGACTAGTATCCGATCTTCCAGTCGTCATTTGATCGTCATTTGACAGTGGACTGTGCATTCTTCCACATCATCATTGTTGTTATGCGCCAGGATCTTTTTCTAAGATAAAAGATGCCAAAACTTTTCTCGTTAAAAATCGTATGTACCGTCACAGACTCACTAGGCGTATGATCTTAGCGCCACAGTGTTTGCGGTATATCCTTCAGCGGTTGTGTCACAAATCAAAAAATGTAAATTTTCCTCGAAAATTATTCTAAGTCCACTCGTATAATGGAAATATATCGCTAACTTCTTTCACTAGCAATATTTTTTAACGGTTCCCACAGGAGAATTGTCCAGAATGGTCTCCTGAATATTTCTTATACAGGACTTTTTGGTAGTGGAACGTCCGGTTCCGAGTTATGGGACAAAAATGTTTTCTCGTTAAAATTTTTCTAAGTCCACTCGACTGTCTTTCACTAGCGTCAGAAAATGAAAATTCTTGCGTGGAGCTGTTAGGCACTAAAGTGGTCTGGGCATTCTCCTACATCATCTTAGCGCCATAGCGTTTGCGGTATATCTTTCAGCGGTTTTGAGGTATCCAATTATCCCAAAACTATATTTTTGGCGACCCGAAGGCCTGCGAACAGACTAAAGAACGAAATTATTTGCGTTCCTTAGATAAAATATTGTTTTTATCGGAAGAATATCACTCCTGCCGTCTTAACATTTCCTCCAATTATAATTTTTTTCAAAATGATTTATTTCTCGCTAGGGTTAACTTTTTAAAAGGAACTTTTTGGACAAAACTACTAAACTTATGGTAGTGTATTGGTATAATACACAAAAAACCTTAATTTGCTCCAATTAGTCGATTTAAGTCATCTTAAAATAATTTTTCCCAAAACGATTTATTTCTCGTTAGGGTTAATTTTTTTAAAGGAACTTTTTGGACAAAACTACTAAACTTATGGTAATGTATTGGTATAATACACAAAAAACCTTAATTTGCTCCAATTAGTCGATTTAAGGCATCTTAAAATAATTTTTCTCAAAACGATTTATTTCTCGTTAGGGTTAATTTTTTTAAAGGAACTTTTTGGACAAAACTACTAAACTTATGGTAGTGTATTGGTATAATACACAAAAAACCTTAATTTGCTCCAATTAGTCGATTTAAGGCATCTTAAAATAATTTTTCTCAAAACGATTTATTTCTCGTTAGGGTTAATTTTTTTAAAGGAACTTTTTGGACAAAACTACTTAACTTATGGTAGTGTATTGGTATAATACACAAAAAACCTTAATTTGCTCCAATTAGTCGATTTAAGCATCTTAAAATAATTTTTCCCAAAACGATTTATTTCTCGTTCGGGTTAATTTTTTTAAAGGAACTTTTTGGACAAAACTACTAAACTTATGGTAGTGTATCGGTATAATACACAAAAAACCTTAATTTGCTCCAATTAGTCGATTTAAGGCATCTTAAAATAATTTTTCTCAAAACGATTTATTTCTCGTTAGGGTTAATTTTTTTAAAGGAACTTTTTGGACAAAACTACTAAACTTATGGTAATGTATTGGTAAAATACACAAAAAACCTTAATTTGCTCCAATTAGTCGATTTAAGGCATCTTAAAATAATTTTTCTCAAAACGATTTATTTCTCGTTAGGGTTAATTTTTTTAAAGGAACTTTTTGGACAAAACTACTAAACTTATGGTAATGTATTGGTATAATACACAAAAAACCTTAATTTGCTCCAATTAGTCGATTTAAGGCATCTTAAAATAATTTTTCTCAAAACGATTTATTTCTCGTTAGGGTTAATTTTTTTAAAGGAACTTTTTGGACAAAACTACTAAACTTATTGTACTGTAATGGTATAATACGAAAAAAACCTTAATTTCCTCCAATTAGTCGATTTAAGGCATCTTAAAATAATTTTTTTCAAAATGATTTATATCTCGTTAGGGTTAATTTTTTTAAACGAACTTTTTGGACAAAACTAGTAAACTTATTGCGCTGTCTTGAGTTTATACAAAAAAATCACACATTTTATTCATTTAGTTGCTTTTATTACCGTAGAGACCTTCAACCCTCTTTCTCACTAAGGTATTTCGTCGGCTCGGCTATTGGCTCAATCTTTTCTCCAGGCACATAGCTCTCATCTCTCTGGACGTTAGTAAGACAAGGCTCCGCGATAAAATCTTCCATCACAATTGCCGGCATCAATGACTAGTATCCGATCTTCCAGTCGTCATTTGACAGTGGACTGGGCATTCTTCCACATCATCATTGTTGTTATGCGCCAGGATCTTTTTCTAAGATAAAAGATGCCAAAACTTTTCTCGTTAAAAATCGTATGTACCGTCACAGACTCACTAGGCGTATGATCTTAGCGCCACAGTGTTTGCGGTATATCCTTCAGCGGTTGTGTCACAAATCAAAAAATGTAAATTTTCCTCGAAAATTATTCTAAGTCCACTCGTATAATGGAAATATATCGCTAACTTCTTTCACTAGCAATATTTTTTAACGGTTCCCACAGAAGAATTGTCCAGAATGGTCTCCTGAATATTTCTTATACAGGACTTTTTGGTAGTGGAACGTCCGGTTCCGAGTTATGGGACAAAAATGTTTTCTCGTTGAAATTTTTCTAAGTCCACTCGACTGTCTTTCACTAGCGTCGGAAAATGAAAATTCTTGCGTGGAGCGGTTAGGCACTAAAGTGGACTGGGCATTCTCCTACATCATCTTAGCGCCATAGCGTTTGCGGTATATCTTTCAGCGGTTTTGAGGTATCCAATTATCCCAAAACTATATTTTTGGCGGCCCGAAGGCCTGCGAACAGACTAAAGAACGAAATTATTTGCGTTCCTAAGATAAAATATTGTTTTTATCGGAAGAATATCACTCCTGCCGTCTTAACATTTCCTCCAATTATAATTTTTTTCAAAATGATTTATTTCTCGCTAGGGTTAACTTTTTAAAAGGAACTTTTTGGACAAAACTACTAAACTTATTGTAGTGTATTGGTATAATACACAAAAAACCTTAATTTGCTCCAATTAGTCGATTTAAGGCATCTTAAAATAATTTTTCCCAAAACGATTTATTTCTCGTTAGGGTTAATTTTTTTAAAGGAACTTTTTGGACAAAACTACTAAACTTATGGTAATGTATTGGTATAATACACAAAAAACCTTAATTTGCTCCAATTAGTCGATTTAAGGCATCTTAAAATAATTTTTTCTCAAAACGATTTATTTCTCGTTAGGGTTAATTTTTTTAAAGGAACTTTTTGGACAAAACTACTAAACTTATGGTAATGTATTGGTAAAATACACAAAAAACCTTAATTTGCTCCAATTAGTCGATTTAAGGCATCTTAAAATAATTTTTCTCAAAACGATTTATTTCTCGTTAGGGTTAATTTTTTTAAAGGAACTTTTTGGACAAAACTACTAAACTTATGGTAATGTATTGGTATAATACACAAAAAACCTTAATTTGCTCCAATTAGTCGATTTAAGGCATCTTAAAATAATTTTTCTCAAAACGATTTATTTCTCGTTAGGGTTAATTTTTTTAAAGGAACTTTTTGGACAAAACTACTAAACTTATTGTAATGTATTGGTATAATACACAAAAAACCTTAATTTGCTCCAATTAGTCGATTTAAGCATCTTAAAATAATTTTTTTCGAAATGATTTATTTCTCGTTTGGGTTAATTTTTTTAAACGAACTTTTTGGACAAAACTAGTAAACCTATTGGGCTGTCTTGAGTTTATACAAAAAAATCACAAATTTCATTCATTTAGTTGCTTTAAAGGGACATAAAATAACTTTTTTTTAATTATTTATTTACTAGCTAGGCTTATGTTTTTTAAATGAACTTTTAGGACAAAACTACTAAACTTATTGTACTGTAATGGTATAATAAGAAAAAAACCTTAATTTCCTCCAATTAGTCGATTTAAGCATCTTAAAATAATTTTTTTCAAAATGATTTATTTCTCGTTAGGGTTAATTTTTTTAAACGAACTTTTTGGACAAAACTAGTAAACTTATTGCGCTGTCTTGAGTTTATACAAAAAAATCACACATTTTATTCATTTAGTTGGAGACCTTCAATCCTCTTTCTCACTAAGGTATTTCGTCGGCTCGGCTATTGGCTCAATCTTTTCTCCAGGCACATAGCTCTCATCTCTCTGGACGTTAGTAAGACAAGGCTCCGCAATAAAATCTTCCATACTATCATTGCCGGCATCAATGACTAGTATCCGATCTTCCAGTCGTCATTTGACAGTGGACTGGGCATTCTTCCACATCATCATTGTTGTTATGCGCCAGGATCTTTTTCTAAGATAAAAGATGCCAAAACTTTTCTCGTTAAAAATCGTATGTACCGTCACAGACTCACTAGGCGTATGATCTTAGCGCCACAGTGTTTGCGGTATATCCTTCAGCGGTTGTGTCACAAATCAAAAAATGTAAATTTTCCTCGAAAATTATTCTAAGTCCACTCGTATAATGGAAATATATCGCTAACTTCTTTCACTAGCAATATTTTTTAACGGTTCCCACAGGAGAATTGTCCAGAATGGTCTCCTGAATATTTCTTATACAGGACTTTTTGGTAGTGGAACGTCCGGTTCCGAGTTATGGGACAAAAATGTTTTCTCGTTAAAATTTTTCTAAGTCCACTCGACTGTCTTTCACTAGCGTCAGAAAATGAAAATTCTTGCGTGGAGCTGTTAGGCACTAAAGTGGTCTGGGCATTCTCCTACATCATCTTAGCGCCATAGCGTTTGCGGTATATCTTTCAGCGGTTTTGAGGTATCCAATTATCCCAAAACTATATTTTTGGCGACCCGAAGGCCTGCGAACAGACTAAAGAACGAAATTATTTGCGTTCCTTAGATAAAATATTGTTTTTATCGGAAGAATATCACTCCTGCCGTCTTAACATTTCCTCCAATTATAATTTTTTTCAAAATGATTTATTTCTCGCTAGGGTTAACTTTTTAAAAGGAACTTTTTGGACAAAACTACTAAACTTATGGTAATGTATTGGTATAATACACAAAAAACCTTAATTTGCTCCAATTAGTCGATTTAAGGCATCTTAAAATAATTTTTCTCAAAACGATTTATTTCTCGTTAGGGTTAATTTTTTTAAAGGAACTTTTTGGACAAAACTACTAAACTTATGGTAGTGTATTGGTATAATACACAAAAAACCTTAATTTGCTCCAATTAGTCGATTTAAGGCATCTTAAAATAATTTTTCCCAAAACGATTTATTTCTCGTTAGGGTTAATTTTTTTAAAGGAACTTTTTGGACAAAACTACTAAACTTATGGTAATGTATTGGTATAATACACAAAAAACCTTAATTTGCTCCAATTAGTCGATTTAAGGCATCTTAAAATAATTTTTCTCAAAACGATTTATTTCTCGTTAGGGTTAATTTTTTTAAAGGAACTTTTTGGACAAAACTACTAAACTTATGGTAGTGTATTGGTATAATACACAAAAAACCTTAATTTGCTCCAATTAGTCGATTTAAGGCATCTTAAAATAATTTTTCTCAAAACGATTTATTTCTCGTTAGGGTTAATTTTTTTAAAGGAACTTTTTGGACAAAACTACTAAACTTATGGTAGTGTATTGGTATAATACACAAAAAACCTTAATTTGCTCCAATTAGTCGATTTAAGCATCTTAAAATAATTTTTTTCAAAATGATTTATTTCTCGTTAGGGTTAATTTTTTTAAACGAACTTTTTGGACAAAACTAGTAAACTTATTGCGCTGTCTTAAGTTTATACAAAAAAATCACACATTTTATTCATTTAGTTGCTTTTATTACCGTAGAGACCTTCAATCCTCTTTCTCACTAAGGTATTTCGTCGGCTCGGCTATTGGCTCAATCTTTTCTCCAGGCACATAGCTCTCATCTCTCTGGACGTTAGTAAGACAAGGATCCGCGATAAAATCTTCCATACTATCATTGCCGGCATCAATGACTAGTATCCGATCTTCCAGTCGTCATTTGATCGTCATTTGACAGTGGACTGTGCATTCTTCCACATCATCATTGTTGTTATGCGCCAGGATCTTTTTCTAAGATAAAAGATGCCAAAACTTTTCTCGTTAAAAATCGTATGTACCGTCACAGACTCACTAGGCGTATGATCTTAGCGCCACAGTGTTTGCGGTATATCCTTCAGCGGTTGTGTCACAAATCAAAAAATGTAAATTTTCCTCGAAAATTATTCTAAGTCCACTCGTATAATGGAAATATATCGCTAACTTCTTTCACTAGCAATATTTTTTAACGGTTCCCACAGAAGAATTGTCCAGAATGGTCTCCTGAATATTTCTTATACAGGACTTTTTGGTAGTGGAACGTCCGGTTCCGAGTTATGGGACAAAAATGTTTTCTCGTTGAAATTTTTCTAAGTCCACTCGACTGTCTTTCACTAGCGTCGGAAAATGAAAATTCTTGCGTGGAGCGGTTAGGCACTAAAGTGGACTGGGCATTCTCCTACATCATCTTAGCGCCATAGCGTTTGCGGTATATCTTTCAGCGGTTTTGAGGTATCCAATTATCCCAAAACTATATTTTTGGCGGCCCGAAGGCCTGCGAACAGACTAAAGAACGAAATTATTTGCGTTCCTAAGATAAAATATTGTTTTTATCGGAAGAATATCACTCCTGCCGTCTTAACATTTCCTCCAATTATAATTTTTTTCAAAATGATTTATTTCTCGCTAGGGTTAACTTTTTAAAAGGAACTTTTTGGACAAAACTACTAAACTTATTGTAGTGTATTGGTATAATACACAAAAAACCTTAATTTGCTCCAATTAGTCGATTTAAGGCATCTTAAAATAATTTTTCCCAAAACGATTTATTTCTCGTTAGGGTTAATTTTTTTAAAGGAACTTTTTGGACAAAACTACTAAACTTATGGTAATGTATTGGTATAATACACAAAAAACCTTAATTTGCTCCAATTAGTCGATTTAAGGCATCTTAAAATAATTTTTCTCAAAACGATTTATTTCTCGTTAGGGTTAATTTTTTTAAAGGAACTTTTTGGACAAAACTACTAAACTTATGGTAATGTATTGGTATAATACACAAAAAACCTTAATTTGCTCCAATTAGTCGATTTAAGGCATCTTAAAATAATTTTTCTCAAAACGATTTATTTCTCGTTAGGGTTAATTTTTTTAAAGGAACTTTTTGGACAAAACTACTAAACTTATTGTAATGTATTGGTATAATACACAAAAAACCTTAATTTGCTCCAATTAGTCGATTTAAGCATCTTAAAATAATTTTTTTCGAAATGATTTATTTCTCGTTTGGGTTAATTTTTTTAAACGAACTTTTTGGACAAAACTAGTAAACCTATTGGGCTGTCTTGAGTTTATACAAAAAAATCACAAATTTCATTCATTTAGTTGCTTTAAAGGGACATAAAATAACTTTTTTTTAATTATTTATTTACTAGCTAGGCTTATGTTTTTTAAATGAACTTTTAGGACAAAACTACTAAACTTATTGTACTGTAATGGTATAATAAGAAAAAAACCTTAATTTCCTCCAATTAGTCGATTTAAGCATCTTAAAATAATTTTTTTCAAAATGATTTATTTCTCGTTAGGGTTAATTTTTTTAAACGAACTTTTTGGACAAAACTAGTAAACTTATTGCGCTGTCTTGAGTTTATACAAAAAAATCACACATTTTATTCATTTAGTTGCTTTTATTACCGTAGAGACCTTCAATCCTCTTTCTCACTAAGGTATTTCGTCGGCTCGGCTATTGGCTCAATCTTTTCTCCAGGCACATAGCTCTCATCTCTCTGGACGTTAGTAAGACAAGGCTCCGCAATAAAATCTTCCATACTATCATTGCCGGCATCAATGACTAGTATCCGATCTTCCAGTCGTCATTTGACAGTGGACTGGGCATTCTTCCACATCATCATTGTTGTTATGCGCCAGGATCTTCAGGACCAATCAAAAAATGTAAATTTTCCTCGAAAATTATTCTAAGTCCACTCGTATAATGGAAATATATCGCTAACTTCTTTCACTAGCAATATTTTTTAACGGTTCCCACAGGAGAATTGTCCAGAATGGTCTCCTGAATATTTCTTATACAGGACTTTTTGGTAGTGGAACGTCCGGTTCCGAGTTATGGGACAAAAATGTTTTCTCGTTAAAATTTTTCTAAGTCCACTCGACTGTCTTTCACTAGCGTCAGAAAATGAAAATTCTTGCGTGGAGCTGTTAGGCACTAAAGTGGTCTGGGCATTCTCCTACATCATCTTAGCGCCATAGCGTTTGCGGTATATCTTTCAGCGGTTTTGAGGTATCCAATTATCCCAAAACTATATTTTTGGCGACCCGAAGGCCTGCGAACAGACTAAAGAACGAAATTATTTGCGTTCCTTAGATAAAATATTGTTTTTATCGGAAGAATATCACTCCTGCCGTCTTAACATTTCCTCCAATTATAATTTTTTTCAAAATGATTTATTTCTCGCTAGGGTTAACTTTTTAAAAGGAACTTTTTGGACAAAACTACTAAACTTATGGTAGTGTATTGGTATAATACACAAAAAACCTTAATTTGCTCCAATTAGTCGATTTAAGGCATCTTAAAATAATTTTTCTCAAAACGATTTATTTCTCGTTAGGGTTAATTTTTTTAAAGGAACTTTTTGGACAAAACTACTAAACTTATGGTAATGTATTGGTATAATACACAAAAAACCTTAATTTGCTCCAATTAGTCGATTTAAGGCATCTTAAAATAATTTTTCTCAAAACGATTTATTTCTCGTTAGGGTTAATTTTTTTAAAGGAACTTTTTGGACAAAACTACTAAACTTATGGTAGTGTATTGGTATAATACACAAAAAACCTTAATTTGCTCCAATTAGTCGATTTAAGCATCTTAAAATAATTTTTTTCAAAATGATTTATTTCTCGTTAGGGTTAATTTTTTTAAACGAACTTTTTGGACAAAACTAGTAAACTTATTGCGCTGTCTTAAGTTTATACAAAAAAATCACACATTTTATTCATTTAGTTGCTTTTATTACCGTAGAGACCTTCAATCCTCTTTCTCACTAAGGTATTTCGTCGGCTCGGCTATTGGCTCAATCTTTTCTCCAGGCACATAGCTCTCATCTCTCTGGACGTTAGTAAGACAAGGATCCGCGATAAAATCTTCCATACTATCATTGCCGGCATCAATGACTAGTATCCGATCTTCCAGTCGTCATTTGATCGTCATTTGACAGTGGACTGTGCATTCTTCCACATCATCATTGTTGTTATGCGCCAGGATCTTTTTCTAAGATAAAAGATGCCAAAACTTTTCTCGTTAAAAATCGTATGTACCGTCACAGACTCACTAGGCGTATGATCTTAGCGCCACAGTGTTTGCGGTATATCCTTCAGCGGTTGTGTCACAAATCAAAAAATGTAAATTTTCCTCGAAAATTATTCTAAGTCCACTCGTATAATGGAAATATATCGCTAACTTCTTTCACTAGCAATATTTTTTAACGGTTCCCACAGAAGAATTGTCCAGAATGGTCTCCTGAATATTTCTTATACAGGACTTTTTGGTAGTGGAACGTCCGGTTCCGAGTTATGGGACAAAAATGTTTTCTCGTTGAAATTTTTCTAAGTCCACTCGACTGTCTTTCACTAGCGTCGGAAAATGAAAATTCTTGCGTGGAGCGGTTAGGCACTAAAGTGGACTGGGCATTCTCCTACATCATCTTAGCGCCATAGCGTTTGCGGTATATCTTTCAGCGGTTTTGAGGTATCCAATTATCCCAAAACTATATTTTTGGCGGCCCGAAGGCCTGCGAACAGACTAAAGAACGAAATTATTTGCGTTCCTAAGATAAAATATTGTTTTTATCGGAAGAATATCACTCCTGCCGTCTTAACATTTCCTCCAATTATAATTTTTTTCAAAATGATTTATTTCTCGCTAGGGTTAACTTTTTAAAAGGAACTTTTTGGACAAAACTACTAAACTTATTGTAGTGTATTGGTATAATACACAAAAAACCTTAATTTGCTCCAATTAGTCGATTTAAGGCATCTTAAAATAATTTTTCCCAAAACGATTTATTTCTCGTTAGGGTTAATTTTTTTAAAGGAACTTTTTGGACAAAACTACTAAACTTATGGTAATGTATTGGTATAATACACAAAAAACCTTAATTTGCTCCAATTAGTCGATTTAAGGCATCTTAAAATAATTTTTCTCAAAACGATTTATTTCTCGTTAGGGTTAATTTTTTTAAAGGAACTTTTTGGACAAAACTACTAAACTTATGGTAATGTATTGGTAAAATACACAAAAAACCTTAATTTGCTCCAATTAGTCGATTTAAGGCATCTTAAAATAATTTTTCTCAAAACGATTTATTTCTCGTTAGGGTTAATTTTTTTAAAGGAACTTTTTGGACAAAACTACTAAACTTATGGTAATGTATTGGTATAATACACAAAAAACCTTAATTTGCTCCAATTAGTCGATTTAAGGCATCTTAAAATAATTTTTCTCAAAACGATTTATTTCTCGTTAGGGTTAATTTTTTTAAAGGAACTTTTTGGACAAAACTACTAAACTTATTGTAATGTATTGGTATAATACACAAAAAACCTTAATTTGCTCCAATTAGTCGATTTAAGGCATCTTAAAATAATTTTTCTCAAAACGATTTATTTCTCGTTAGGGTTAATTTTTTTAAAGGAACTTTTTGGACAAAACTACTAAACTTATTGTAATGTATTGGTATAATACACAAAAAACCTTAATTTGCTCCAATTAGTCGATTTAAGGCATCTTAAAATAATTTTTCTCAAAACGATTTATTTCTCGTTAGGGTTAATTTTTTTAAAGGAACTTTTTGGACAAAACTACTAAACTTATGGTAATGTATTGGTATAATACACAAAAAACCTTAATTTGCTCCAATTAGTCGATTTAAGCATCTTAAAATAATTTTTTTCGAAATGATTTATTTCTCGTTTGGGTTAATTTTTTTAAACGAACTTTTTGGACAAAACTAGTAAACCTATTGGGCTGTCTTGAGTTTATACAAAAAAATCACAAATTTCATTCATTTAGTTGCTTTAAAGGGACATAAAATAACTTTTTTTTAATTATTTATTTACTAGCTAGGCTTATGTTTTTTAAATGAACTTTTAGGACAAAACTACTAAACTTATTGTACTGTAATGGTATAATAAGAAAAAAACCTTAATTTCCTCCAATTAGTCGATTTAAGCATCTTAAAATAATTTTTTTCAAAATGATTTATTTCTCGTTAGGGTTAATTTTTTTAAACGAACTTTTTGGACAAAACTAGTAAACTTATTGCGCTGTCTTGAGTTTATACAAAAAAATCACACATTTTATTCATTTAGTTGCTTTTATTACCGTAGAGACCTTCAATCCTCTTTCTCACTAAGGTATTTCGTCGGCTCGGCTATTGGCTCAATCTTTTCTCCAGGCACATAGCTCTCATCTCTCTGAACGTTAGTAAGACAAGGCTCCGCGATAAAATCTTCCATACTATCATTGCCGGCATCAATGACTAGTATCCGATCTTCCAGTCGTCATTTGACAGTGGACTGTTCATTCTTCCACATCATCATTGTTGTTATGCGCCAGGATCTTTTTCTAAGATAAAAGATGCCAAAACTTTTCTCGTTAAAAATCGTATGTACCGTCACAGACTCACTAGGCGTATGATCTTAGCGCCACAGTGTTTGCGGTATATCCTTCAGCGGTTGTGTCACAAATCAAAAAATGTAAATTTTCCTCGAAAATTATTCTAAGTCCACTCGTATAATGGAAATATATCGCTAACTTCTTTCACTAGCAATATTTTTTAACGGTTCCCACAGGAGAATTGTCCAGAATGGTCTCCTGAATATTTCTTATACAGGACTTTTTGGTAGTGGAACGTCCGGTTCCGAGTTATGGGACAAAAATGTTTTCTCGTTAAAATTTTTCTAAGTCCACTCGACTGTCTTTCACTAGCGTCGGAAAATGAAAATTCTTGCGTGGAGCTGTTAGGCACTAAAGTGGACTGGGCATTCTCCTACATCATCTTAGCGCCATAGCGTTTGCGGTATATCTTTCAGCGGTTTTGAGGTATCCAATTATCCCAAAACTATATTTTTGGCGACCCGAAGGCCTGCGAACAGACTAAAGAACGAAATTATTTGCGTTCCTTAGATAAAATATTGTTTTTATCGGAAGAATATCACTCCTGCCGTCTTAACATTTCCTCCAATTATAATTTTTTTCAAAATGATTTATTTCTCGCTAGGGTTAACTTTTTAAAAGGAACTTTTTGGACAAAACTACTAAACTTATGGTAATGTATTGGTATAATACACAAAAAACCTTAATTTGCTCCAATTAGTCGATTTAAGGCATCTTAAAATAATTTTTCTCAAAACGATTTATTTCTCGTTAGGGTTAATTTTTTTAAAGGAACTTTTTGGACAAAACTACTAAACTTATGGTAGTGTATTGGTATAATACACAAAAAACCTTAATTTGCTCCAATTAGTCGATTTAAGTCATCTTAAAATAATTTTTCCCAAAACGATTTATTTCTCGTTAGGGTTAATTTTTTTAAAGGAACTTTTTGGACAAAACTACTAAACTTATGGTAATGTATTGGTATAATACACAAAAAACCTTAATTTGCTCCAATTAGTCGATTTAAGGCATCTTAAAATAATTTTTCTCAAAACGATTTATTTCTCGTTAGGGTTAATTTTTTTAAAGGAACTTTTTGGACAAAACTACTAAACTTATGGTAGTGTATTGGTATAATACACAAAAAACCTTAATTTGCTCCAATTAGTCGATTTAAGGCATCTTAAAATAATTTTTCTCAAAACGATTTATTTCTCGTTAGGGTTAATTTTTTTAAAGGAACTTTTTGGACAAAACTACTAAACTTATGGTAGTGTATTGGTATAATACACAAAAAACCTTAATTTGCTCCAATTAGTCGATTTAAGCATCTTAAAATAATTTTTCCCAAAACGATTTATTTCTCGTTCGGGTTAATTTTTTTAAAGGAACTTTTTGGACAAAACTACTAAACTTATGGTAGTGTATTGGTATAATACACAAAAAACCTTAATTTGCTCCAATTAGTCGATTTAAGGCATCTTAAAATAATTTTTCTCAAAACGATTTATTTCTCGTTAGGGTTAATTTTTTTAAAGGAACTTTTTGGACAAAACTACTAAACTTATGGTAATGTATTGGTAAAATACACAAAAAACCTTAATTTGCTCCAATTAGTCGATTTAAGGCATCTTAAAATAATTTTTCTCAAAACGATTTATTTCTCGTTAGGGTTAATTTTTTTAAAGGAACTTTTTGGACAAAACTACTAAACTTATGGTAATGTATTGGTATAATACACAAAAAACCTTAATTTGCTCCAATTAGTCGATTTAAGGCATCTTAAAATAATTTTTCTCAAAACGATTTATTTCTCGTTAGGGTTAATTTTTTTAAAGGAACTTTTTGGACAAAACTACTAAACTTATTGTAATGTATTGGTATAATACACAAAAAACCTTAATTTGCTCCAATTAGTCGATTTAAGCATCTTAAAATAATTTTTTTCGAAATGATTTATTTCTCGTTTGGGTTAATTTTTTTAAACGAATTTTTTGGACAAAACTAGTAAACCTATTGGGCTGTCTTGAGTTTATACAAAAAAATCACAAATTTCATTCATTTAGTTGCTTTAAAGGGACATAAAATAACTTTTTTTTAATTATTTATTTACTAGCTAGGCTTATGTTTTTTAAATGAACTTTTAGGACAAAACTACTAAACTTATTGTACTGTAATGGTATAATAAGAAAAAAACCTTAATTTCCTCCAATTAGTCGATTTAAGCATCTTAAAATAATTTTTTTCAAAATGATTTATTTCTCGTTAGGGTTAATTTTTTTAAACGAACTTTTTGGACAAAACTAGTAAACTTATTGCGCTGTCTTGAGTTTATACAAAAAAATCACACATTTTATTCATTTAGTTGCTTTTATTACCGTAGAGACCTTCAATCCTCTTTCTCACTAAGGTATTTCGTCGGCTCGGCTATTGGCTCAATCTTTTCTCCAGGCACATAGCTCTCATCTCTCTGAACGTTAGTAAGACAAGGCTCCGCGATAAAATCTTCCATACTATCATTGCCGGCATCAATGACTAGTATCCGATCTTCCAGTCGTCATTTGACAGTGGACTGTTCATTCTTCCACATCATCATTGTTGTTATGCGCCAGGATCTTTTTCTAAGATAAAAGATGCCAAAACTTTTCTCGTTAAAAATCGTATGTACCGTCACAGACTCACTAGGCGTATGATCTTAGCGCCACAGTGTTTGCGGTATATCCTTCAGCGGTTGTGTCACAAATCAAAAAATGTAAATTTTCCTCGAAAATTATTCTAAGTCCACTCGTATAATGGAAATATATCGCTAACTTCTTTCACTAGCAATATTTTTTAACGGTTCCCACAGGAGAATTGTCCAGAATGGTCTCCTGAATATTTCTTATACAGGACTTTTTGGTAGTGGAACGTCCGGTTCCGAGTTATGGGACAAAAATGTTTTCTCGTTAAAATTTTTCTAAGTCCACTCGACTGTCTTTCACTAGCGTCGGAAAATGAAAATTCTTGCGTGGAGCTGTTAGGCACTAAAGTGGACTGGGCATTCTCCTACATCATCTTAGCGCCATAGCGTTTGCGGTATATCTTTCAGCGGTTTTGAGGTATCCAATTATCCCAAAACTATATTTTTGGCGACCCGAAGGCCTGCGAACAGACTAAAGAACGAAATTATTTGCGTTCCTTAGATAAAATATTGTTTTTATCGGAAGAATATCACTCCTGCCGTCTTAACATTTCCTCCAATTATAATTTTTTTCAAAATGATTTATTTCTCGCTAGGGTTAACTTTTTAAAAGGAACTTTTTGGACAAAACTACTAAACTTATGGTAATGTATTGGTATAATACACAAAAAACCTTAATTTGCTCCAATTAGTCGATTTAAGGCATCTTAAAATAATTTTTCTCAAAACGATTTATTTCTCGTTAGGGTTAATTTTTTTAAAGGAACTTTTTGGACAAAACTACTAAACTTATGGTAGTGTATTGGTATAATACACAAAAAACCTTAATTTGCTCCAATTAGTCGATTTAAGTCATCTTAAAATAATTTTTCCCAAAACGATTTATTTCTCGTTAGGGTTAATTTTTTTAAAGGAACTTTTTGGACAAAACTACTAAACTTATGGTAATGTATTGGTATAATACACAAAAAACCTTAATTTGCTCCAATTAGTCGATTTAAGGCATCTTAAAATAATTTTTCTCAAAACGATTTATTTCTCGTTAGGGTTAATTTTTTTAAAGGAACTTTTTGGACAAAACTACTAAACTTATGGTAGTGTATTGGTATAATACACAAAAAACCTTAATTTGCTCCAATTAGTCGATTTAAGGCATCTTAAAATAATTTTTCTCAAAACGATTTATTTCTCGTTAGGGTTAATTTTTTTAAAGGAACTTTTTGGACAAAACTACTAAACTTATGGTAGTGTATTGGTATAATACACAAAAAACCTTAATTTGCTCCAATTAGTCGATTTAAGCATCTTAAAATAATTTTTCCCAAAACGATTTATTTCTCGTTCGGGTTAATTTTTTTAAAGGAACTTTTTGGACAAAACTACTAAACTTATGGTAGTGTATTGGTATAATACACAAAAAACCTTAATTTCCTCCAATTAGTCGATTTAAGCATCTTAAAATAATTTTTCCCAAAACGATTTATTTCTCGTTCGGGTTAATTTTTTTAAAGGAACTTTTTGGACAAAACTACTAAACTTATGGTAGTGTATTGGTATAATACACAAAAAACCTTAATTTGCTCCAATTAGTCGATTTAAGGCATCTTAAAATAATTTTTCTCAAAACGATTTATTTCTCGTTAGGGTTAATTTTTTTAAAGGAACTTTTTGGACAAAACTACTAAACTTATGGTAATGTATTGGTAAAATACACAAAAAACCTTAATTTGCTCCAATTAGTCGATTTAAGGCATCTTAAAATAATTTTTCTCAAAACGATTTATTTCTCGTTCGGGTTAATTTTTTTAAAGGAACTTTTTGGACAAAACTACTAAACTTATGGTAGTGTATTGGTATAATACACAAAAAACCTTAATTTGCTCCAATTAGTCGATTTAAGGCATCTTAAAATAATTTTTCTCAAAACGATTTATTTCTCGTTAGGGTTAATTTTTTTAAAGGAACTTTTTGGACAAAACTACTAAACTTATGGTAATGTATTGGTAAAATACACAAAAAACCTTAATTTGCTCCAATTAGTCGATTTAAGGCATCTTAAAATAATTTTTCTCAAAACGATTTATTTCTCGTTAGGGTTAATTTTTTTAAAGGAACTTTTTGGACAAAACTACTAAACTTATGGTAATGTATTGGTATAATACACAAAAAACCTTAATTTGCTCCAATTAGTCGATTTAAGGCATCTTAAAATAATTTTTCTCAAAACGATTTATTTCTCGTTAGGGTTAATTTTTTTAAAGGAACTTTTTGGACAAAACTACTAAACTTATTGTACTGTAATGGTATAATACGAAAAAAACCTTAATTTCCTCCAATTAGTCGATTTAAGCATCTTAAAATAATTTTTTTCAAAATGATTTATATCTCGTTAGGGTTAATTTTTTTAAACGAACTTTTTGGACAAAACTAGTAAACTTATTGCGCTGTCTTGAGTTTATACAAAAAAATCACACATTTTATTCATTTAGTTGCTTTTATTACCGTAGAGACCTTCAACCCTCTTTCTCACTAAGGTATTTCGTCGGCTCGGCTATTGGCTCAATCTTTTCTCCAGGCACATAGCTCTCATCTCTCTGGACGTTAGTAAGACAAGGCTCCGCGATAAAATCTTCCATCACAATTGCCGGCATCAATGACTAGTATCCGATCTTCCAGTCGTCATTTGACAGTGGACTGGGCATTCTTCCACATCATCATTGTTGTTATGCGCCAGGATCTTTTTCTAAGATAAAAGATGCCAAAACTTTTCTCGTTAAAAATCGTATGTACCGTCACAGACTCACTAGGCGTATGATCTTAGCGCCACAGTGTTTGCGGTATATCCTTCAGCGGTTGTGTCACAAATCAAAAAATGTAAATTTTCCTTGAAAATTATTCTAAGTCCACTCGTATAATGGAAATATATCGCTAACTTCTTTCACTAGCAATATTTTTTAACGGTTCCCACAGAAGAATTGTCCAGAATGGTCTCCTGAATATTTCTTATACAGGACTTTTTGGTAGTGGAACGTCCGGTTCCGAGTTATGGGACAAAAATGTTTTCTCGTTGAAATTTTTCTAAGTCCACTCGACTGTCTTTCACTAGCGTCGGAAAATGAAAATTCTTGCGTGGAGCGGTTAGGCACTAAAGTGGACTGGGCATTCTCCTACATCATCTTAGCGCCATAGCGTTTGCGGTATATCTTTCAGCGGTTTTGAGGTATCCAATTATCCCAAAACTATATTTTTGGCGGCCCGAAGGCCTGCGAACAGACTAAAGAACGAAATTATTTGCGTTCCTAAGATAAAATATTGTTTTTATCGGAAGAATATCACTCCTGCCGTCTTAACATTTCCTCCAATTATAATTTTTTTCAAAATGATTTATTTCTCGCTAGGGTTAACTTTTTAAAAGGAACTTTTTGGACAAAACTACTAAACTTATTGTAGTGTATTGGTATAATACACAAAAAACCTTAATTTGCTCCAATTAGTCGATTTAAGGCATCTTAAAATAATTTTTCCCAAAACGATTTATTTCTCGTTAGGGTTAATTTTTTTAAAGGAACTTTTTGGACAAAACTACTAAACTTATGGTAATGTATTGGTATAATACACAAAAAACCTTAATTTGCTCCAATTAGTCGATTTAAGGCATCTTAAAATAATTTTTCTCAAAACGATTTATTTCTCGTTAGGGTTAATTTTTTTAAAGGAACTTTTTGGACAAAACTACTAAACTTATGGTAATGTATTGGTAAAATACACAAAAAACCTTAGTTTGCTCCAATTAGTCGATTTAAGGCATCTTAAAATAATTTTTCTCAAAACGATTTATTTCTCGTTAGGGTTAATTTTTTTAAAGGAACTTTTTGGACAAAACTACTAAACTTATGGTAATGTATTGGTATAATACACAAAAAACCTTAATTTGCTCCAATTAGTCGATTTAAGGCATCTTAAAATAATTTTTCTCAAAACGATTTATTTCTCGTTAGGGTTAATTTTTTTAAAGGAACTTTTTGGACAAAACTACTAAACTTATTGTAATGTATTGGTATAATACACAAAAAACCTTAATTTGCTCCAATTAGTCGATTTAAGCATCTTAAAATAATTTTTTTCGAAATGATTTATTTCTCGTTTGGGTTAATTTTTTTAAACGAACTTTTTGGACAAAACTAGTAAACCTATTGGGCTGTCTTGAGTTTATACAAAAAAATCACAAATTTCATTCATTTAGTTGCTTTAAAGGGACATAAAATAACTTTTTTTTAATTATTTATTTACTAGCTAGGCTTATGTTTTTTAAATGAACTTTTAGGACAAAACTACTAAACTTATTGTACTGTAATGGTATAATAAGAAAAAATCCTTAATTTCCTCCAATTAGTCGATTTAAGCATCTTAAAATAATTTTTTTCAAAATGATTTATTTCTCGTTAGGGTTAATTTTTTTAAACGAACTTTTTGGACAAAACTAGTAAACTTATTGCGCTGTCTTGAGTTTATACAAAAAAATCACACATTTTATTCATTTAGTTGCTTTTATTACCGTAGAGACCTTCAATCCTCTTTCTCACTAAGGTATTTCGTCGGCTCGGCTATTGGCTCAATCTTTTCTCCAGGCACATAGCTCTCATCTCTCTGAACGTTAGTAAGACAAAGCTCCGCGATAAAATCTTCCATACTATCATTGCCGGCATCAATGACTAGTATCCGATCTTCCAGTCGTCATTTGACAGTGGACTGGGCATTCTTCCACATCATCATTGTTGTTATGCGCCAGGATCTTTTTCTAAGATAAAAGATGCCAAAACTTTTCTCGTTAAAAATCGTATGTACCGTCACAGACTCACTAGGCGTATGATCTTAGCGCCACAGTGTTTGCGGTATATCCTTCAGCGGTTGTGTCACAAATCAAAAAATGTAAATTTTCCTCGAAAATTATTCTAAGTCCACTCGTATAATGGAAATATATCGCTAACTTCTTTCACTAGCAATATTTTTTAACGGTTCCCACAGGAGAATTGTCCAGAATGGTCTCCTGAATATTTCTTATACAGGACTTTTTGGTAGTGGAACGTCCGGTTCCGAGTTATGGGACAAAAATGTTTTCTCGTTAAAATTTTTCTAAGTCCACTCGACTGTCTTTCACTAGCGTCGGAAAATGAAAATTCTTGCGTGGAGCTGTTAGGCACTAAAGTGGACTGGGCATTCTCCTACATCATCTTAGCGCCATAGCGTTTGCGGTATATCTTTCAGCGGTTTTGAGGTATCCAATTATCCCAAAACTATATTTTTGGCGACCCGAAGGCCTGCGAACAGACTAAAGAACGAAATTATTTGCGTTCCTTAGATAAAATATTGTTTTTATCGGAAGAATATCACTCCTGCCGTCTTAACATTTCCTCCAATTATAATTTTTTTCAAAATGATTTATTTCTCGCTAGGGTTAACTTTTTAAAAGGAACTTTTTGGACAAAACTACTAAACTTATGGTAATGTATTGGTATAATACACAAAAAACCTTAATTTGCTCCAATTAGTCGATTTAAGGCATCTTAAAATAATTTTTCCCAAAACGATTTATTTCTCGTTAGGGTTAATTTTTTTAAAGGAACTTTTTGGACAAAACTACTAAACTTATGGTAATGTATTGGTATAATACACAAAAAACCTTAATTTGCTCCAATTAGTCGATTTAAGGCATCTTAAAATAATTTTTCTCAAAACGATTTATTTCTCGTTAGGGTTAATTTTTTTAAAGGAACTTTTTGGACAAAACTACTAAACTTATGGTAATGTATTGGTATAATACACAAAAAACCTTAATTTGCTCCAATTAGTCGATTTAAGGCATCTTAAAATAATTTTTCTCAAAACGATTTATTTCTCGTTAGGGTTAATTTTTTTAAAGGAACTTTTTGGACAAAACTACTAAACTTATGGTAATGTATTGGTATAATACACAAAAAACCTTAATTTGCTCCAATTAGTCGATTTAAGGCATCTTAAAATAATTTTTCTCAAAACGATTTATTTCTCGTTAGGTTTAATTTTTTTAAAGGAACTTTTTGGACAAAACTACTAAACTTATTGTAATGTATTGGTATAATACACAAAAAACCTTAATTTGCTCCAATTAGTCGATTTAAGCATCTTAAAATAATTTTTTTCGAAATGATTTATTTCTCGTTTGGGTTAATTTTTTTAAACGAACTTTTTGGACAAAACTAGTAAACCTATTGGGCTGTCTTGAGTTTATACAAAAAAATCACAAATTTCATTCATTTAGTTGCTTTAAAGGGACATAAAATAACTTTTTTTTAATTATTTATTTACTAGCTAGGCTTATGTTTTTTAAATGAACTTTTAGGACAAAACTACTAAACTTATTGTACTGTAATGGTATAATAAGAAAAAAACCTTAATTTCCTCCAATTAGTCGATTTAAGCATCTTAAAATAATTTTTTTCAAAATGATTTATTTCTCGTTAGGGTTAATTTTTTTAAACGAACTTTTTGGACAAAACTAGTAAACTTATTGCGCTGTCTTGAGTTTATACAAAAAAATCACACATTTTATTCATTTAGTTGCTTTTATTACCGTAGAGACCTTCAATCCTCTTTCTCACTAAGGTATTTCGTCGGCTCGGCTATTGGCTCAATCTTTTCTCCAGGCACATAGCTCTCATCTCTCTGAACGTTAGTAAGACAAAGCTCCGCGATAAAATCTTCCATACTATCATTGCCGGCATCAATGACTAGTATCCGATCTTCCAGTCGTCATTTGACAGTGGACTGTTCATTCTTCCACATCATCATTGTTGTTATGCGCCAGGATCTTTTTCTAAGATAAAAGATGCCAAAACTTTTCTCGTTAAAAATCGTATGTACCGTCACAGACTCACTAGGCGTATGATCTTAGCGCCACAGTGTTTGCGGTATATCCTTCAGCGGTTGTGTCACAAATCAAAAAATGTAAATTTTCCTCGAAAATTATTCTAAGTCCACTCGTATAATGGAAATATATCGCTAACTTCTTTCACTAGCAATATTTTTTAACGGTTCCCACAGGAGAATTGTCCAGAATGGTCTCCTGAATATTTCTTATACAGGACTTTTTGGTAGTGGAACGTCCGGTTCCGAGTTATGGGACAAAAATGTTTTCTCGTTAAAATTTTTCTAAGTCCACTCGACTGTCTTTCACTAGCGTCGGAAAATGAAAATTCTTGCGTGGAGCTGTTAGGCACTAAAGTGGACTGGGCATTCTCCTACATCATCTTAGCGCCATAGCGTTTGCGGTATATCTTTCAGCGGTTTTGAGGTATCCAATTATCCCAAAACTATATTTTTGGCGACCCGAAGGCCTGCGAACAGACTAAAGAACGAAATTATTTGCGTTCCTTAGATAAAATATTGTTTTTATCGGAAGAATATCACTCCTGCCGTCTTAACATTTCCTCCAATTATAATTTTTTTCAAAATGATTTATTTCTCGCTAGGGTTAACTTTTTAAAAGGAACTTTTTGGACAAAACTACTAAACTTATGGTAATGTATTGGTATAATACACAAAAAACCTTAATTTGCTCCAATTAGTCGATTTAAGGCATCTTAAAATAATTTTTCTCAAAACGATTTATTTCTCGTTAGGGTTAATTTTTTTAAAGGAACTTTTTGGACAAAACTACTAAACTTATGGTAGTGTATTGGTATAATACACAAAAAACCTTAATTTGCTCCAATTAGTCGATTTAAGTCATCTTAAAATAATTTTTCCCAAAACGATTTATTTCTCGTTAGGGTTAATTTTTTTAAAGGAACTTTTTGGACAAAACTACTAAACTTATGGTAATGTATTGGTATAATACACAAAAAACCTTAATTTGCTCCAATTAGTCGATTTAAGGCATCTTAAAATAATTTTTCTCAAAACGATTTATTTCTCGTTAGGGTTAATTTTTTTAAAGGAACTTTTTGGACAAAACTACTAAACTTATGGTAGTGTATTGGTATAATACACAAAAAACCTTAATTTGCTCCAATTAGTCGATTTAAGGCATCTTAAAATAATTTTTCTCAAAACGATTTATTTCTCGTTAGGGTTAATTTTTTTAAAGGAACTTTTTGGACAAAACTACTAAACTTATGGTAGTGTATTGGTATAATACACAAAAAACCTTAATTTGCTCCAATTAGTCGATTTAAGCATCTTAAAATAATTTTTCCCAAAACGATTTATTTCTCGTTCGGGTTAATTTTTTTAAAGGAACTTTTTGGACAAAACTACTAAACTTATGGTAGTGTATTGGTATAATACACAAAAAACCTTAATTTCCTCCAATTAGTCGATTTAAGCATCTTAAAATAATTTTTCCCAAAACGATTTATTTCTCGTTCGGGTTAATTTTTTTAAAGGAACTTTTTGGACAAAACTACTAAACTTATGGTAGTGTATTGGTATAATACACAAAAAACCTTAATTTGCTCCAATTAGTCGATTTAAGGCATCTTAAAATAATTTTTCTCAAAACGATTTATTTCTCGTTAGGGTTAATTTTTTTAAAGGAACTTTTTGGACAAAACTACTAAACTTATGGTAATGTATTGGTAAAATACACAAAAAACCTTAATTTGCTCCAATTAGTCGATTTAAGGCATCTTAAAATAATTTTTCTCAAAACGATTTATTTCTCGTTCGGGTTAATTTTTTTAAAGGAACTTTTTGGACAAAACTACTAAACTTATGGTAGTGTATTGGTATAATACACAAAAAACCTTAATTTGCTCCAATTAGTCGATTTAAGGCATCTTAAAATAATTTTTCTCAAAACGATTTATTTCTCGTTAGGGTTAATTTTTTTAAAGGAACTTTTTGGACAAAACTACTAAACTTATGGTAATGTATTGGTAAAATACACAAAAAACCTTAATTTGCTCCAATTAGTCGATTTAAGGCATCTTAAAATAATTTTTCTCAAAACGATTTATTTCTCGTTAGGGTTAATTTTTTTAAAGGAACTTTTTGGACAAAACTACTAAACTTATGGTAATGTATTGGTATAATACACAAAAAACCTTAATTTGCTCCAATTAGTCGATTTAAGGCATCTTAAAATAATTTTTCTCAAAACGATTTATTTCTCGTTAGGGTTAATTTTTTTAAAGGAACTTTTTGGACAAAACTACTAAACTTATTGTACTGTAATGGTATAATACGAAAAAAACCTTAATTTCCTCCAATTAGTCGATTTAAGCATCTTAAAATAATTTTTTTCAAAATGATTTATATCTCGTTAGGGTTAATTTTTTTAAACGAACTTTTTGGACAAAACTAGTAAACTTATTGCGCTGTCTTGAGTTTATACAAAAAAATCACACATTTTATTCATTTAGTTGCTTTTATTACCGTAGAGACCTTCAACCCTCTTTCTCACTAAGGTATTTCGTCGGCTCGGCTATTGGCTCAATCTTTTCTCCAGGCACATAGCTCTCATCTCTCTGGACGTTAGTAAGACAAGGCTCCGCGATAAAATCTTCCATCACAATTGCCGGCATCAATGACTAGTATCCGATCTTCCAGTCGTCATTTGACAGTGGACTGGGCATTCTTCCACATCATCATTGTTGTTATGCGCCAGGATCTTTTTCTAAGATAAAAGATGCCAAAACTTTTCTCGTTAAAAATCGTATGTACCGTCACAGACTCACTAGGCGTATGATCTTAGCGCCACAGTGTTTGCGGTATATCCTTCAGCGGTTGTGTCACAAATCAAAAAATGTAAATTTTCCTTGAAAATTATTCTAAGTCCACTCGTATAATGGAAATATATCGCTAACTTCTTTCACTAGCAATATTTTTTAACGGTTCCCACAGAAGAATTGTCCAGAATGGTCTCCTGAATATTTCTTATACAGGACTTTTTGGTAGTGGAACGTCCGGTTCCGAGTTATGGGACAAAAATGTTTTCTCGTTGAAATTTTTCTAAGTCCACTCGACTGTCTTTCACTAGCGTCGGAAAATGAAAATTCTTGCGTGGAGCGGTTAGGCACTAAAGTGGACTGGGCATTCTCCTACATCATCTTAGCGCCATAGCGTTTGCGGTATATCTTTCAGCGGTTTTGAGGTATCCAATTATCCCAAAACTATATTTTTGGCGGCCCGAAGGCCTGCGAACAGACTAAAGAACGAAATTATTTGCGTTCCTAAGATAAAATATTGTTTTTATCGGAAGAATATCACTCCTGCCGTCTTAACATTTCCTCCAATTATAATTTTTTTCAAAATGATTTATTTCTCGCTAGGGTTAACTTTTTAAAAGGAACTTTTTGGACAAAACTACTAAACTTATTGTAGTGTATTGGTATAATACACAAAAAACCTTAATTTGCTCCAATTAGTCGATTTAAGGCATCTTAAAATAATTTTTCCCAAAACGATTTATTTCTCGTTAGGGTTAATTTTTTTAAAGGAACTTTTTGGACAAAACTACTAAACTTATGGTAATGTATTGGTATAATACACAAAAAACCTTAATTTGCTCCAATTAGTCGATTTAAGGCATCTTAAAATAATTTTTCTCAAAACGATTTATTTCTCGTTAGGGTTAATTTTTTTAAAGGAACTTTTTGGACAAAACTACTAAACTTATGGTAATGTATTGGTAAAATACACAAAAAACCTTAGTTTGCTCCAATTAGTCGATTTAAGGCATCTTAAAATAATTTTTC
The DNA here is from genome assembly GCA_963969555.1 of Polydrusus pterygomalis. Taxonomy (NCBI): domain Eukaryota; kingdom Metazoa; phylum Arthropoda; class Insecta; order Coleoptera; family Curculionidae; genus Polydrusus; species Polydrusus pterygomalis. Next base: position 1,331,635 of record OZ018381.1, on the reverse strand, counting down.
TCAAAACGATTTATTTCTCGTTAGGGTTAATTTTTTTAAAGGAACTTTTTGGACAAAACTACTAAACTTATGGTAATGTATTGGTATAATACACAAAAAACCTTAATTTGCTCCAATTAGTCGATTTAAGGCATCTTAAAATAATTTTTCTCAAAACGATTTATTTCTCGTTAGGGTTAATTTTTTTAAAGGAACTTTTTGGACAAAACTACTAAACTTATTGTAATGTATTGGTATAATACACAAAAAACCTTAATTTGCTCCAATTAGTCGATTTAAGCATCTTAAAATAATTTTTTTCGAAATGATTTATTTCTCGTTTGGGTTAATTTTTTTAAACGAACTTTTTGGACAAAACTAGTAAACCTATTGGGCTGTCTTGAGTTTATACAAAAAAATCACAAATTTCATTCATTTAGTTGCTTTAAAGGGACATAAAATAACTTTTTTTTAATTATTTATTTACTAGCTAGGCTTATGTTTTTTAAATGAACTTTTAGGACAAAACTACTAAACTTATTGTACTGTAATGGTATAATAAGAAAAAATCCTTAATTTCCTCCAATTAGTCGATTTAAGCATCTTAAAATAATTTTTTTCAAAATGATTTATTTCTCGTTAGGGTTAATTTTTTTAAACGAACTTTTTGGACAAAACTAGTAAACTTATTGCGCTGTCTTGAGTTTATACAAAAAAATCACACATTTTATTCATTTAGTTGCTTTTATTACCGTAGAGACCTTCAATCCTCTTTCTCACTAAGGTATTTCGTCGGCTCGGCTATTGGCTCAATCTTTTCTCCAGGCACATAGCTCTCATCTCTCTGAACGTTAGTAAGACAAAGCTCCGCGATAAAATCTTCCATACTATCATTGCCGGCATCAATGACTAGTATCCGATCTTCCAGTCGTCATTTGACAGTGGACTGGGCATTCTTCCACATCATCATTGTTGTTATGCGCCAGGATCTTTTTCTAAGATAAAAGATGCCAAAACTTTTCTCGTTAAAAATCGTATGTACCGTCACAGACTCACTAGGCGTATGATCTTAGCGCCACAGTGTTTGCGGTATATCCTTCAGCGGTTGTGTCACAAATCAAAAAATGTAAATTTTCCTCGAAAATTATTCTAAGTCCACTCGTATAATGGAAATATATCGCTAACTTCTTTCACTAGCAATATTTTTTAACGGTTCCCACAGGAGAATTGTCCAGAATGGTCTCCTGAATATTTCTTATACAGGACTTTTTGGTAGTGGAACGTCCGGTTCCGAGTTATGGGACAAAAATGTTTTCTCGTTAAAATTTTTCTAAGTCCACTCGACTGTCTTTCACTAGCGTCGGAAAATGAAAATTCTTGCGTGGAGCTGTTAGGCACTAAAGTGGACTGGGCATTCTCCTACATCATCTTAGCGCCATAGCGTTTGCGGTATATCTTTCAGCGGTTTTGAGGTATCCAATTATCCCAAAACTATATTTTTGGCGACCCGAAGGCCTGCGAACAGACTAAAGAACGAAATTATTTGCGTTCCTTAGATAAAATATTGTTTTTATCGGAAGAATATCACTCCTGCCGTCTTAACATTTCCTCCAATTATAATTTTTTTCAAAATGATTTATTTCTCGCTAGGGTTAACTTTTTAAAAGGAACTTTTTGGACAAAACTACTAAACTTATGGTAATGTATTGGTATAATACACAAAAAACCTTAATTTGCTCCAATTAGTCGATTTAAGGCATCTTAAAATAATTTTTCCCAAAACGATTTATTTCTCGTTAGGGTTAATTTTTTTAAAGGAACTTTTTGGACAAAACTACTAAACTTATGGTAATGTATTGGTATAATACACAAAAAACCTTAATTTGCTCCAATTAGTCGATTTAAGGCATCTTAAAATAATTTTTCTCAAAACGATTTATTTCTCGTTAGGGTTAATTTTTTTAAAGGAACTTTTTGGACAAAACTACTAAACTTATGGTAATGTATTGGTATAATACACAAAAAACCTTAATTTGCTCCAATTAGTCGATTTAAGGCATCTTAAAATAATTTTTCTCAAAACGATTTATTTCTCGTTAGGGTTAATTTTTTTAAAGGAACTTTTTGGACAAAACTACTAAACTTATGGTAATGTATTGGTATAATACACAAAAAACCTTAATTTGCTCCAATTAGTCGATTTAAGGCATCTTAAAATAATTTTTCTCAAAACGATTTATTTCTCGTTAGGTTTAATTTTTTTAAAGGAACTTTTTGGACAAAACTACTAAACTTATTGTAATGTATTGGTATAATACACAAAAAACCTTAATTTGCTCCAATTAGTCGATTTAAGCATCTTAAAATAATTTTTTTCGAAATGATTTATTTCTCGTTTGGGTTAATTTTTTTAAACGAACTTTTTGGACAAAACTAGTAAACCTATTGGGCTGTCTTGAGTTTATACAAAAAAATCACAAATTTCATTCATTTAGTTGCTTTAAAGGGACATAAAATAACTTTTTTTTAATTATTTATTTACTAGCTAGGCTTATGTTTTTTAAATGAACTTTTAGGACAAAACTACTAAACTTATTGTACTGTAATGGTATAATAAGAAAAAAACCTTAATTTCCTCCAATTAGTCGATTTAAGCATCTTAAAATAATTTTTTTCAAAATGATTTATTTCTCGTTAGGGTTAATTTTTTTAAACGAACTTTTTGGACAAAACTAGTAAACTTATTGCGCTGTCTTGAGTTTATACAAAAAAATCACACATTTTATTCATTTAGTTGCTTTTATTACCGTAGAGACCTTCAATCCTCTTTCTCACTAAGGTATTTCGTCGGCTCGGCTATTGGCTCAATCTTTTCTCCAGGCACATAGCTCTCATCTCTCTGAACGTTAGTAAGACAAAGCTCCGCGATAAAATCTTCCATACTATCATTGCCGGCATCAATGACTAGTATCCGATCTTCCAGTCGTCATTTGACAGTGGACTGTTCATTCTTCCACATCATCATTGTTGTTATGCGCCAGGATCTTTTTCTAAGATAAAAGATGCCAAAACTTTTCTCGTTAAAAATCGTATGTACCGTCACAGACTCACTAGGCGTATGATCTTAGCGCCACAGTGTTTGCGGTATATCCTTCAGCGGTTGTGTCACAAATCAAAAAATGTAAATTTTCCTCGAAAATTATTCTAAGTCCACTCGTATAATGGAAATATATCGCTAACTTCTTTCACTAGCAATATTTTTTAACGGTTCCCACAGGAGAATTGTCCAGAATGGTCTCCTGAATATTTCTTATACAGGACTTTTTGGTAGTGGAACGTCCGGTTCCGAGTTATGGGACAAAAATGTTTTCTCGTTAAAATTTTTCTAAGTCCACTCGACTGTCTTTCACTAGCGTCGGAAAATGAAAATTCTTGCGTGGAGCGGTTAGGCACTAAAGTGGACTGGGCATTCTCCTACATCATCTTAGCGCCATAGCGTTTGCGGTATATCTTTCAGCGGTTTTGAGGTATCCAATTATCCCAAAACTATATTTTTGGCGGCCCGAAGGCCTGCGAACAGACTAAAGAACGAAATTATTTGCGTTCCTAAGATAAAATATTGTTTTTATCGGAAGAATATCACTCCTGCCGTCTTAACATTTCCTCCAATTATAATTTTTTTCAAAATGATTTATTTCTCGCTAGGGTTAACTTTTTAAAAGGAACTTTTTGGACAAAACTACTAAACTTATTGTAGTGTATTGGTATAATACACAAAAAACCTTAATTTGCTCCAATTAGTCGATTTAAGGCATCTTAAAATAATTTTTCCCAAAACGATTTATTTCTCGTTAGGGTTAATTTTTTTAAAGGAACTTTTTGGACAAAACTACTAAACTTATGGTAATGTATTGGTATAATACACAAAAAACCTTAATTTGCTCCAATTAGTCGATTTAAGTCATCTTAAAATAATTTTTCCCAAAACGATTTATTTCTCGTTAGGGTTAATTTTTTTAAAGGAACTTTTTGGACAAAACTACTAAACTTATGGTAATGTATTGGTATAATACACAAAAAACCTTAATTTGCTCCAATTAGTCGATTTAAGGCATCTTAAAATAATTTTTCTCAAAACGATTTATTTCTCGTTAGGGTTAATTTTTTTAAAGGAACTTTTTGGACAAAACTACTAAACTTATGGTAGTGTATTGGTATAATACACAAAAAACCTTAATTTGCTCCAATTAGTCGATTTAAGGCATCTTAAAATAATTTTTCTCAAAACGATTTATTTCTCGTTAGGGTTAATTTTTTTAAAGGAACTTTTTGGACAAAACTACTAAACTTATGGTAGTGTATTGGTATAATACACAAAAAACCTTAATTTGCTCCAATTAGTCGATTTAAGCATCTTAAAATAATTTTTCCCAAAACGATTTATTTCTCGTTCGGGTTAATTTTTTTAAAGGAACTTTTTGGACAAAACTACTAAACTTATGGTAGTGTATTGGTATAATACACAAAAAACCTTAATTTGCTCCAATTAGTCGATTTAAGGCATCTTAAAATAATTTTTCTCAAAACGATTTATTTCTCGTTAGGGTTAATTTTTTTAAAGGAACTTTTTGGACAAAACTACTAAACTTATGGTAATGTATTGGTAAAATACACAAAAAACCTTAATTTGCTCCAATTAGTCGATTTAAGGCATCTTAAAATAATTTTTCTCAAAACGATTTATTTCTCGTTAGGGTTAATTTTTTTAAAGGAACTTTTTGGACAAAACTACTAAACTTATGGTAATGTATTGGTATAATACACAAAAAACCTTAATTTGCTCCAATTAGTCGATTTAAGGCATCTTAAAATAATTTTTCTCAAAACGATTTATTTCTCGTTAGGGTTAATTTTTTTAAAGGAACTTTTTGGACAAAACTACTAAACTTATTGTACTGTAATGGTATAATACGAAAAAAACCTTAATTTCCTCCAATTAGTCGATTTAAGCATCTTAAAATAATTTTTTTCAAAATGATTTATATCTCGTTAGGGTTAATTTTTTTAAACGAACTTTTTGGACAAAACTAGTAAACTTATTGCGCTGTCTTGAGTTTATACAAAAAAATCACACATTTTATTCATTTAGTTGCTTTTATTACCGTAGAGACCTTCAACCCTCTTTCTCACTAAGGTATTTCGTCGGCTCGGCTATTGGCTCAATCTTTTCTCCAGGCACATAGCTCTCATCTCTCTGGACGTTAGTAAGACAAGGCTCCGCGATAAAATCTTCCATCACAATTGCCGGCATCAATGACTAGTATCCGATCTTCCAGTCGTCATTTGACAGTGGACTGGGCATTCTTCCACATCATCATTGTTGTTATGCGCCAGGATCTTTTTCTAAGATAAAAGATGCCAACACTTTTCTCGTTAAAAATCGTATGTACCGTCACAGACTCACTAGGCGTATGATCTTAGCGCCACAGTGTTTGCGGTATATCCTTCAGCGGTTGTGTCACAAATCAAAAAATGTAAATTTTCCTTGAAAATTATTCTAAGTCCACTCGTATAATGGAAATATATCGCTAACTTCTTTCACTAGCAATATTTTTTAACGGTTCCCACAGAAGAATTGTCCAGAATGGTCTCCTGAATATTTCTTATACAGGACTTTTTGGTAGTGGAACGTCCGGTTCCGAGTTATGGGACAAAAATGTTTTCTCGTTGAAATTTTTCTAAGTCCACTCGATTGTCTTTCACTAGCGTCGGAAAATGAAAATTCTTGCGTGGAGCGGTTAGGCACTAAAGTGGACTGGGCATTCTCCTACATCATCTTAGCGCCATAGCGTTTGCGGTATATCTTTCAGCGGTTTTGAGGTATCCAATTATCCCAAAACTATATTTTTGGCGGCCCGAAGGCCTGCGAACAGACTAAAGAACGAAATTATTTGCGTTCCTAAGATAAAATATTGTTTTTATCGGAAGAATATCACTCCTGCCGTCTTAACATTTCCTCCAATTATAATTTTTTTCAAAATGATTTATTTCTCGCTAGGGTTAACTTTTTAAAAGGAACTTTTTGGACAAAACTACTAAACTTATTGTAGTGTATTGGTATAATACACAAAAAACCTTAATTTGCTCCAATTAGTCGATTTAAGGCATCTTAAAATAATTTTTCCCAAAACGATTTATTTCTCGTTAGGGTTAATTTTTTTAAAGGAACTTTTTGGACAAAACTACTAAACTTATGGTAATGTATTGGTATAATACACAAAAAACCTTAATTTGCTCCAATTAGTCGATTTAAGGCATCTTAAAATAATTTTTCTCAAAACGATTTATTTCTCGTTAGGGTTAATTTTTTTAAAGAAACTTTTTGGACAAAACTACTAAACTTATGGTAATGTATTGGTAAAATACACAAAAAACCTTAGTTTGCTCCAATTAGTCGATTTAAGGCATCTTAAAATAATTTTTCTCAAAACGATTTATTTCTCGTTAGGGTTAATTTTTTTAAAGGAACTTTTTGGACAAAACTACTAAACTTATGGTAATGTATTGGTATAATACACAAAAAACCTTAATTTGCTCCAATTAGTCGATTTAAGGCATCTTAAAATAATTTTTCTCAAAACGATTTATTTCTCGTTAGGGTTAATTTTTTTAAAGGAACTTTTTGGACAAAACTACTAAACTTATTGTAATGTATTGGTATAATACACAAAAAACCTTAATTTGCTCCAATTAGTCGATTTAAGCATCTTAAAATAATTTTTTTCGAAATGATTTATTTCTCGTTTGGGTTAATTTTTTTAAACGAACTTTTTGGACAAAACTAGTAAACCTATTGGGCTGTCTTGAGTTTATACAAAAAAATCACAAATTTCATTCATTTAGTTGCTTTAAAGGGACATAAAATAACTTTTTTTTAATTATTTATTTACTAGCTAGGCTTATGTTTTTTAAATGAACTTTTAGGACAAAACTACTAAACTTATTGTACTGTAATGGTATAATAAGAAAAAATCCTTAATTTCCTCCAATTAGTCGATTTAAGCATCTTAAAATAATTTTTTTCAAAATGATTTATTTCTCGTTAGGGTTAATTTTTTTAAACGAACTTTTTGGACAAAACTAGTAAACTTATTGCGCTGTCTTGAGTTTATACAAAAAAATCACACATTTTATTCATTTAGTTGCTTTTATTACCGTAGAGACCTTCAATCCTCTTTCTCACTAAGGTATTTCGTCGGCTCGGCTATTGGCTCAATCTTTTCTCCAGGCACATAGCTCTCATCTCTCTGAACGTTAGTAAGACAAAGCTCCGCGATAAAATCTTCCATACTATCATTGCCGGCATCAATGACTAGTATCCGATCTTCCAGTCGTCATTTGACAGTGGACTGGGCATTCTTCCACATCATCATTGTTGTTATGCGCCAGGATCTTTTTCTAAGATAAAAGATGCCAAAACTTTTCTCGTTAAAAATCGTATGTACCGTCACAGACTCACTAGGCGTATGATCTTAGCGCCACAGTGTTTGCGGTATATCCTTCAGCGGTTGTGTCACAAATCAAAAAATGTAAATTTTCCTCGAAAATTATTCTAAGTCCACTCGTATAATGGAAATATATCGCTAACTTCTTTCACTAGCAATATTTTTTAACGGTTCCCACAGAAGAATTGTCCAGAATGGTCTCCTGAATATTTCTTATACAGGACTTTTTGGTAGTGGAACGTCCGGTTCCGAGTTATGGGACAAAAATGTTTTCTCGTTGAAATTTTTCTAAGTCCACTCGACTGTCTTTCACTAGCGTCGGAAAATGAAAATTCTTGCGTGGAGCGGTTAGGCACTAAAGTGGACTGGGCATTCTCCTACATCATCTTAGCGCCATAGCGTTTGCGGTATATCTTTCAGCGGTTTTGAGGTATCCAATTATCCCAAAACTATATTTTTGGCGGCCCGAAGGCCTGCGAACAGACTAAAGAACGAAATTATTTGCGTTCCTAAGATAAAATATTGTTTTTATCGGAAGAATATCACTCCTGCCGTCTTAACATTTCCTCCAATTATAATTTTTTTCAAAATGATTTATTTCTCGCTAGGGTTAACTTTTTAAAAGGAACTTTTTGGACAAAACTACTAAACTTATTGTAGTGTATTGGTATAATACACAAAAAACCTTAATTTGCTCCAATTAGTCGATTTAAGGCATCTTAAAATAATTTTTCCCAAAACGATTTATTTCTCGTTAGGGTTAATTTTTTTAAAGGAACTTTTTGGACAAAACTACTAAACTTATGGTAATGTATTGGTATAATACACAAAAAACCTTAATTTGCTCCAATTAGTCGATTTAAGGCATCTTAAAATAATTTTTCTCAAAACGATTTATTTCTCGTTAGGGTTAATTTTTTTAAAGAAACTTTTTGGACAAAACTACTAAACTTATGGTAATGTATTGGTAAAATACACAAAAAACCTTAGTTTGCTCCAATTAGTCGATTTAAGGCATCTTAAAATAATTTTTCTCAAAACGATTTATTTCTCGTTAGGGTTAATTTTTTTAAAGGAACTTTTTGGACAAAACTACTAAACTTATGGTAATGTATTGGTATAATACACAAAAAACCTTAATTTGCTCCAATTAGTCGATTTAAGGCATCTTAAAATAATTTTTCTCAAAACGATTTATTTCTCGTTAGGGTTAATTTTTTTAAAGGAACTTTTTGGACAAAACTACTAAACTTATTGTAATGTATTGGTATAATACACAAAAAACCTTAATTTGCTCCAATTAGTCGATTTAAGCATCTTAAAATAATTTTTTTCGAAATGATTTATTTCTCGTTTGGGTTAATTTTTTTAAACGAACTTTTTGGACAAAACTAGTAAACTTATTGCGCTGTCTTGAGTTTATACAAAAAAATCACACATTTTATTCATTTAGTTGCTTTTATTACCGTAGAGACCTTCAATCCTCTTTCTCACTAAGGTATTTCGTCGGCTCGGCTATTGGCTCAATCTTTTCTCCAGGCACATAGCTCTCATCTCTCTGAACGTTAGTAAGACAAAGCTCCGCGATAAAATCTTCCATACTATCATTGCCGGCATCAATGACTAGTATCCGATCTTCCAGTCGTCATTTGACAGTGGACTGGGCATTCTTCCACATCATCATTGTTGTTATGCGCCAGGATCTTTTTCTAAGATAAAAGATGCCAAAACTTTTCTCGTTAAAAATCGTATGTACCGTCACAGACTCACTAGGCGTATGATCTTAGCGCCACAGTGTTTGCGGTATATCCTTCAGCGGTTGTGTCACAAATCAAAAAATGTAAATTTTCCTCGAAAATTATTCTAAGTCCACTCGTATAATGGAAATATATCGCTAACTTCTTTCACTAGCAATATTTTTTAACGGTTCCCACAGAAGAATTGTCCAGAATGGTCTCCTGAATATTTCTTATACAGGACTTTTTGGTAGTGGAACGTCCGGTTCCGAGTTATGGGACAAAAATGTTTTCTCGTTGAAATTTTTCTAAGTCCACTCGACTGTCTTTCACTAGCGTCGGAAAATGAAAATTCTTGCGTGGAGCGGTTAGGCACTAAAGTGGACTGGGCATTCTCCTACATCATCTTAGCGCCATAGCGTTTGCGGTATATCTTTCAGCGGTTTTGAGGTATCCAATTATCCCAAAACTATATTTTTGGCGACCCGAAGGCCTGCGAACAGACTAAAGAACGAAATTATTTGCGTTCCTTAGATAAAATATTGTTTTTATCGGAAGAATATCACTCCTGCCGTCTTAACATTTCCTCCAATTATAATTTTTTTCAAAATGATTTATTTCTCGCTAGGGTTAACTTTTTAAAAGGAACTTTTTGGACAAAACTACTAAACTTATGGTAATGTATTGGTATAATACACAAAAAACCTTAATTTGCTCCAATTAGTCGATTTAAGGCATCTTAAAATAATTTTTCCCAAAACGATTTATTTCTCGTTAGGGTTAATTTTTTTAAAGGAACTTTTTGGACAAAACTACTAAACTTATGGTAATGTATTGGTATAATACACAAAAAACCTTAATTTGCTCCAATTAGTCGATTTAAGGCATCTTAAAATAATTTTTCTCAAAACGATTTATTTCTCGTTAGGGTTAATTTTTTTAAAGGAACTTTTTGGACAAAACTACTAAACTTATGGTAATGTATTGGTATAATACACAAAAAACCTTAATTTGCTCCAATTAGTCGATTTAAGGCATCTTAAAATAATTTTTCTCAAAACGATTTATTTCTCGTTAGGGTTAATTTTTTTAAAGGAACTTTTTGGACAAAACTACTAAACTTATGGTAATGTATTGGTATAATACACAAAAAACCTTAATTTGCTCCAATTAGTCGATTTAAGGCATCTTAAAATAATTTTTCTCAAAACGATTTATTTCTCGTTAGGGTTAATTTTTTTAAAGGAACTTTTTGGACAAAACTACTAAACTTATGGTAGTGTATTGGTATAATACACAAAAAACCTTAATTTGCTCCAATTAGTCGATTTAAGGCATCTTAAAATAATTTTTCTCAAAACGATTTATTTCTCGTTAGGGTTAATTTTTTTAAAGGAACTTTTTGGACAAAACTACTAAACTTATGGTAGTGTATTGGTATAATACACAAAAAACCTTAATTTGCTCCAATTAGTCGATTTAAGCATCTTAAAATAATTTTTCCCAAAACGATTTATTTCTCGTTCGGGTTAATTTTTTTAAAGGAACTTTTTGGACAAAACTACTAAACTTATGGTAGTGTATTGGTATAATACACAAAAAACCTTAATTTGCTCCAATTAGTCGATTTAAGGCATCTTAAAATAATTTTTCTCAAAACGATTTATTTCTCGTTAGGGTTAATTTTTTTAAAGGAACTTTTTGGACAAAACTACTAAACTTATGGTAATGTATTGGTAAAATACACAAAAAACCTTAATTTGCTCCAATTAGTCGATTTAAGGCATCTTAAAATAATTTTTCTCAAAACGATTTATTTCTCGTTAGGGTTAATTTTTTTAAAGGAACTTTTTGGACAAAACTACTAAACTTATGGTAATGTATTGGTATAATACACAAAAAACCTTAATTTGCTCCAATTAGTCGATTTAAGGCATCTTAAAATAATTTTTCTCAAAACGATTTATTTCTCGTTAGGGTTAATTTTTTTAAAGGAACTTTTTGGACAAAACTACTAAACTTATTGTACTGTAATGGTATAATACGAAAAAAACCTTAATTTCCTCCAATTAGTCGATTTAAGCATCTTAAAATAATTTTTTTCAAAATGATTTATATCTCGTTAGGGTTAATTTTTTTAAACGAACTTTTTGGACAAAACTAGTAAACTTATTGCGCTGTCTTGAGTTTATACAAAAAAATCACACATTTTATTCATTTAGTTGCTTTTATTACCGTAGAGACCTTCAACCCTCTTTCTCACTAAGGTATTTCGTCGGCTCGGCTATTGGCTCAATCTTTTCTCCAGGCACATAGCTCTCATCTCTCTGGACGTTAGTAAGACAAGGCTCCGCGATAAAATCTTCCATCACAATTGCCGGCATCAATGACTAGTATCCGATCTTCCAGTCGTCATTTGACAGTGGACTGGGCATTCTTCCACATCATCATTGTTGTTATGCGCCAGGATCTTTTTCTAAGATAAAAGATGCCAAAACTTTTCTCGTTAAAAATCGTATGTACCGTCACAGACTCACTAGGCGTATGATCTTAGCGCCACAGTGTTTGCGGTATATCCTTCAGCGGTTGTGTCACAAATCAAAAAATGTAAATTTTCCTTGAAAATTATTCTAAGTCCACTCGTATAATGGAAATATATCGCTAACTTCTTTCACTAGCAATATTTTTTAACGGTTCCCACAGAAGAATTGTCCAGAATGGTCTCCTGAATATTTCTTATACAGGACTTTTTGGTAGTGGAACGTCCGGTTCCGAGTTATGGGACAAAAATGTTTTCTCGTTGAAATTTTTCTAAGTCCACTCGACTGTCTTTCACTAGCGTCGGAAAATGAAAATTCTTGCGTGGAGCGGTTAGGCACTAAAGTGGACTGGGCATTCTCCTACATCATCTTAGCGCCATAGCGTTTGCGGTATATCTTTCAGCGGTTTTGAGGTATCCAATTATCCCAAAACTATATTTTTGGCGGCCCGAAGGCCTGCGAACAGACTAAAGAACGAAATTATTTGCGTTCCTAAGATAAAATATTGTTTTTATCGGAAGAATATCACTCCTGCCGTCTTAACATTTCCTCCAATTATAATTTTTTTCAAAATGATTTATTTCTCGCTAGGGTTAACTTTTTAAAAGGAACTTTTTGGACAAAACTACTAAACTTATTGTAGTGTATTGGTATAATACACAAAAAACCTTAATTTGCTCCAATTAGTCGATTTAAGGCATCTTAAAATAATTTTTCCCAAAACGATTTATTTCTCGTTAGGGTTAATTTTTTTAAAGGAACTTTTTGGACAAAACTACTAAACTTATGGTAATGTATTGGTATAATACACAAAAAACCTTAATTTGCTCCAATTAGTCGATTTAAGGCATCTTAAAATAATTTTTCTCAAAACGATTTATTTCTCGTTAGGGTTAATTTTTTTAAAGGAACTTTTTGGACAAAACTACTAAACTTATGGTAATGTATTGGTAAAATACACAAAAAACCTTAGTTTGCTCCAATTAGTCGATTTAAGGCATCTTAAAATAATTTTTCTCAAAACGATTTATTTCTCGTTAGGGTTAATTTTTTTAAAGGAACTTTTTGGACAAAACTACTAAACTTATGGTAATGTATTGGTATAATACACAAAAAACCTTAATTTGCTCCAATTAGTCGATTTAAGGCATCTTAAAATAATTTTTCTCAAAACGATTTATTTCTCGTTAGGGTTAATTTTTTTAAAGGAACTTTTTGGACAAAACTACTAAACTTATTGTAATGTATTGGTATAATACACAAAAAACCTTAATTTGCTCCAATTAGTCGATTTAAGCATCTTAAAATAATTTTTTTCGAAATGATTTATTTCTCGTTTGGGTTAATTTTTTTAAACGAACTTTTTGGACAAAACTAGTAAACCTATTGGGCTGTCTTGAGTTTATACAAAAAAATCACAAATTTCATTCATTTAGTTGCTTTAAAGGGACATAAAATAACTTTTTTTTAATTATTTATTTACTAGCTAGGCTTATGTTTTTTAAATGAACTTTTAGGACAAAACTACTAAACTTATTGTACTGTAATGGTATAATAAGAAAAAATCCTTAATTTCCTCCAATTAGTCGATTTAAGCATCTTAAAATAATTTTTTTCAAAATGATTTATTTCTCGTTAGGGTTAATTTTTTTAAACGAACTTTTTGGACAAAACTAGTAAACTTATTGCGCTGTCTTGAGTTTATACAAAAAAATCACACATTTTATTCATTTAGTTGCTTTTATTACCGTAGAGACCTTCAATCCTCTTTCTCACTAAGGTATTTCGTCGGCTCGGCTATTGGCTCAATCTTTTCTCCAGGCACATAGCTCTCATCTCTCTGAACGTTAGTAAGACAAAGCTCCGCGATAAAATCTTCCATACTATCATTGCCGGCATCAATGACTAGTATCCGATCTTCCAGTCGTCATTTGACAGTGGACTGGGCATTCTTCCACATCATCATTGTTGTTATGCGCCAGGATCTTTTTCTAAGATAAAAGATGCCAAAACTTTTCTCGTTAAAAATCGTATGTACCGTCACAGACTCACTAGGCGTATGATCTTAGCGCCACAGTGTTTGCGGTATATCCTTCAGCGGTTGTGTCACAAATCAAAAAATGTAAATTTTCCTCGAAAATTATTCTAAGTCCACTCGTATAATGGAAATATATCGCTAACTTCTTTCACTAGCAATATTTTTTAACGGTTCCCACAGGAGAATTGTCCAGAATGGTCTCCTGAATATTTCTTATACAGGACTTTTTGGTAGTGGAACGTCCGGTTCCGAGTTATGGGACAAAAATGTTTTCTCGTTAAAATTTTTCTAAGTCCACTCGACTGTCTTTCACTAGCGTCGGAAAATGAAAATTCTTGCGTGGAGCTGTTAGGCACTAAAGTGGACTGGGCATTCTCCTACATCATCTTAGCGCCATAGCGTTTGCGGTATATCTTTCAGCGGTTTTGAGGTATCCAATTATCCCAAAACTATATTTTTGGCGACCCGAAGGCCTGCGAACAGACTAAAGAACGAAATTATTTGCGTTCCTTAGATAAAATATTGTTTTTATCGGAAGAATATCACTCCTGCCGTCTTAACATTTCCTCCAATTATAATTTTTTTCAAAATGATTTATTTCTCGCTAGGGTTAACTTTTTAAAAGGAACTTTTTGGACAAAACTACTAAACTTATGGTAATGTATTGGTATAATACACAAAAAACCTTAATTTGCTCCAATTAGTCGATTTAAGGCATCTTAAAATAATTTTTCCCAAAACGATTTATTTCTCGTTAGGGTTAATTTTTTTAAAGGAACTTTTTGGACAAAACTACTAAACTTATGGTAATGTATTGGTATAATACACAAAAAACCTTAATTTGCTCCAATTAGTCGATTTAAGGCATCTTAAAATAATTTTTCTCAAAACGATTTATTTCTCGTTAGGGTTAATTTTTTTAAAGGAACTTTTTGGACAAAACTACTAAACTTATGGTAATGTATTGGTATAATACACAAAAAACCTTAATTTGCTCCAATTAGTCGATTTAAGGCATCTTAAAATAATTTTTCTCAAAACGATTTATTTCTCGTTAGGGTTAATTTTTTTAAAGGAACTTTTTGGACAAAACTACTAAACTTATGGTAATGTATTGGTATAATACACAAAAAACCTTAATTTGCTCCAATTAGTCGATTTAAGGCATCTTAAAATAATTTTTCTCAAAACGATTTATTTCTCGTTAGGTTTAATTTTTTTAAAGGAACTTTTTGGACAAAACTACTAAACTTATTGTAATGTATTGGTATAATACACAAAAAACCTTAATTTGCTCCAATTAGTCGATTTAAGCATCTTAAAATAATTTTTTTCGAAATGATTTATTTCTCGTTTGGGTTAATTTTTTTAAACGAACTTTTTGGACAAAACTAGTAAACCTATTGGGCTGTCTTGAGTTTATACAAAAAAATCACAAATTTCATTCATTTAGTTGCTTTAAAGGGACATAAAATAACTTTTTTTTAATTATTTATTTACTAGCTAGGCTTATGTTTTTTAAATGAACTTTTAGGACAAAACTACTAAACTTATTGTACTGTAATGGTATAATAAGAAAAAAACCTTAATTTCCTCCAATTAGTCGATTTAAGCATCTTAAAATAATTTTTTTCAAAATGATTTATTTCTCGTTAGGGTTAATTTTTTTAAACGAACTTTTTGGACAAAACTAGTAAACTTATTGCGCTGTCTTGAGTTTATACAAAAAAATCACACATTTTATTCATTTAGTTGCTTTTATTACCGTAGAGACCTTCAATCCTCTTTCTCACTAAGGTATTTCGTCGGCTCGGCTATTGGCTCAATCTTTTCTCCAGGCACATAGCTCTCATCTCTCTGAACGTTAGTAAGACAAAGCTCCGCGATAAAATCTTCCATACTATCATTGCCGGCATCAATGACTAGTATCCGATCTTCCAGTCGTCATTTGACAGTGGACTGTTCATTCTTCCACATCATCATTGTTGTTATGCGCCAGGATCTTTTTCTAAGATAAAAGATGCCAAAACTTTTCTCGTTAAAAATCGTATGTACCGTCACAGACTCACTAGGCGTATGATCTTAGCGCCACAGTGTTTGCGGTATATCCTTCAGCGGTTGTGTCACAAATCAAAAAATGTAAATTTTCCTCGAAAATTATTCTAAGTCCACTCGTATAATGGAAATATATCGCTAACTTCTTTCACTAGCAATATTTTTTAACGGTTCCCACAGGAGAATTGTCCAGAATGGTCTCCTGAATATTTCTTATACAGGACTTTTTGGTAGTGGAACGTCCGGTTCCGAGTTATGGGACAAAAATGTTTTCTCGTTAAAATTTTTCTAAGTCCACTCGACTGTCTTTCACTAGCGTCGGAAAATGAAAATTCTTGCGTGGAGCGGTTAGGCACTAAAGTGGACTGGGCATTCTCCTACATCATCTTAGCGCCATAGCGTTTGCGGTATATCTTTCAGCGGTTTTGAGGTATCCAATTATCCCAAAACTATATTTTTGGCGGCCCGAAGGCCTGCGAACAGACTAAAGAACGAAATTATTTGCGTTCCTAAGATAAAATATTGTTTTTATCGGAAGAATATCACTCCTGCCGTCTTAACATTTCCTCCAATTATAATTTTTTTCAAAATGATTTATTTCTCGCTAGGGTTAACTTTTTAAAAGGAACTTTTTGGACAAAACTACTAAACTTATTGTAGTGTATTGGTATAATACACAAAAAACCTTAATTTGCTCCAATTAGTCGATTTAAGGCATCTTAAAATAATTTTTCCCAAAACGATTTATTTCTCGTTAGGGTTAATTTTTTTAAAGGAACTTTTTGGACAAAACTACTAAACTTATGGTAATGTATTGGTATAATACACAAAAAACCTTAATTTGCTCCAATTAGTCGATTTAAGTCATCTTAAAATAATTTTTCCCAAAACGATTTATTTCTCGTTAGGGTTAATTTTTTTAAAGGAACTTTTTGGACAAAACTACTAAACTTATGGTAATGTATTGGTATAATACACAAAAAACCTTAATTTGCTCCAATTAGTCGATTTAAGGCATCTTAAAATAATTTTTCTCAAAACGATTTATTTCTCGTTAGGGTTAATTTTTTTAAAGGAACTTTTTGGACAAAACTACTAAACTTATGGTAGTGTATTGGTATAATACACAAAAAACCTTAATTTGCTCCAATTAGTCGATTTAAGGCATCTTAAAATAATTTTTCTCAAAACGATTTATTTCTCGTTAGGGTTAATTTTTTTAAAGGAACTTTTTGGACAAAACTACTAAACTTATGGTAGTGTATTGGTATAATACACAAAAAACCTTAATTTGCTCCAATTAGTCGATTTAAGCATCTTAAAATAATTTTTCCCAAAACGATTTATTTCTCGTTCGGGTTAATTTTTTTAAAGGAACTTTTTGGACAAAACTACTAAACTTATGGTAGTGTATTGGTATAATACACAAAAAACCTTAATTTGCTCCAATTAGTCGATTTAAGGCATCTTAAAATAATTTTTCTCAAAACGATTTATTTCTCGTTAGGGTTAATTTTTTTAAAGGAACTTTTTGGACAAAACTACTAAACTTATGGTAATGTATTGGTAAAATACACAAAAAACCTTAATTTGCTCCAATTAGTCGATTTAAGGCATCTTAAAATAATTTTTCTCAAAACGATTTATTTCTCGTTAGGGTTAATTTTTTTAAAGGAACTTTTTGGACAAAACTACTAAACTTATGGTAATGTATTGGTATAATACACAAAAAACCTTAATTTGCTCCAATTAGTCGATTTAAGGCATCTTAAAATAATTTTTCTCAAAACGATTTATTTCTCGTTAGGGTTAATTTTTTTAAAGGAACTTTTTGGACAAAACTACTAAACTTATTGTACTGTAATGGTATAATACGAAAAAAACCTTAATTTCCTCCAATTAGTCGATTTAAGCATCTTAAAATAATTTTTTTCAAAATGATTTATATCTCGTTAGGGTTAATTTTTTTAAACGAACTTTTTGGACAAAACTAGTAAACTTATTGCGCTGTCTTGAGTTTATACAAAAAAATCACACATTTTATTCATTTAGTTGCTTTTATTACCGTAGAGACCTTCAACCCTCTTTCTCACTAAGGTATTTCGTCGGCTCGGCTATTGGCTCAATCTTTTCTCCAGGCACATAGCTCTCATCTCTCTGGACGTTAGTAAGACAAGGCTCCGCGATAAAATCTTCCATCACAATTGCCGGCATCAATGACTAGTATCCGATCTTCCAGTCGTCATTTGACAGTGGACTGGGCATTCTTCCACATCATCATTGTTGTTATGCGCCAGGATCTTTTTCTAAGATAAAAGATGCCAAAACTTTTCTCGTTAAAAATCGTATGTACCGTCACAGACTCACTAGGCGTATGATCTTAGCGCCACAGTGTTTGCGGTATATCCTTCAGCGGTTGTGTCACAAATCAAAAAATGTAAATTTTCCTCGAAAATTATTCTAAGTCCACTCGTATAATGGAAATATATCGCTAACTTCTTTCACTAGCAATATTTTTTAACGGTTCCCACAGAAGAATTGTCCAGAATGGTCTCCTGAATATTTCTTATACAGGACTTTTTGGTAGTGGAACGTCCGGTTCCGAGTTATGGGACAAAAATGTTTTCTCGTTGAAATTTTTCTAAGTCCACTCGACTGTCTTTCACTAGCGTCGGAAAATGAAAATTCTTGCGTGGAGCGGTTAGGCACTAAAGTGGACTGGGCATTCTCCTACATCATCTTAGCGCCATAGCGTTTGCGGTATATCTTTCAGCGGTTTTGAGGTATCCAATTATCCCAAAACTATATTTTTGGCGGCCCGAAGGCCTGCGAACAGACTAAAGAACGAAATTATTTGCGTTCCTAAGATAAAATATTGTTTTTATCGGAAGAATATCACTCCTGCCGTCTTAACATTTCCTCCAATTATAATTTTTTTCAAAATGATTTATTTCTCGCTAGGGTTAACTTTTTAAAAGGAACTTTTTGGACAAAACTACTAAACTTATTGTAGTGTATTGGTATAATACACAAAAAACCTTAATTTGCTCCAATTAGTCGATTTAAGGCATCTTAAAATAATTTTTCCCAAAACGATTTATTTCTCGTTAGGGTTAATTTTTTTAAAGGAACTTTTTGGACAAAACTACTAAACTTATGGTAATGTATTGGTAAAATACACAAAAAACCTTAGTTTGCTCCAATTAGTCGATTTAAGGCATCTTAAAATAATTTTTCTCAAAACGATTTATTTCTCGTTAGGGTTAATTTTTTTAAAGGAACTTTTTGGACAAAACTACTAAACTTATGGTAATGTATTGGTATAATACACAAAAAACCTTAATTTGCTCCAATTAGTCGATTTAAGGCATCTTAAAATAATTTTTCTCAAAACGATTTATTTCTCGTTAGGGTTAATTTTTTTAAAGGAACTTTTTGGACAAAACTACTAAACTTATTGTAATGTATTGGTATAATACACAAAAAACCTTAATTTGCTCCAATTAGTCGATTTAAGCATCTTAAAATAATTTTTTTCGAAATGATTTATTTCTCGTTTGGGTTAATTTTTTTAAACGAACTTTTTGGACAAAACTAGTAAACCTATTGGGCTGTCTTGAGTTTATACAAAAAAATCACAAATTTCATTCATTTAGTTGCTTTAAAGGGACATAAAATAACTTTTTTTTAATTATTTATTTACTAGCTAGGCTTATGTTTTTTAAATGAACTTTTAGGACAAAACTACTAAACTTATTGTACTGTAATGGTATAATAAGAAAAAATCCTTAATTTCCTCCAATTAGTCGATTTAAGCATCTTAAAATAATTTTTTTCAAAATGATTTATTTCTCGTTAGGGTTAATTTTTTTAAACGAACTTTTTGGACAAAACTAGTAAACTTATTGCGCTGTCTTGAGTTTATACAAAAAAATCACACATTTTATTCATTTAGTTGCTTTTATTACCGTAGAGACCTTCAATCCTCTTTCTCACTAAGGTATTTCGTCGGCTCGGCTATTGGCTCAATCTTTTCTCCAGGCACATAGCTCTCATCTCTCTGAACGTTAGTAAGACAAAGCTCCGCGATAAAATCTTCCATACTATCATTGCCGGCATCAATGACTAGTATCCGATCTTCCAGTCGTCATTTGACAGTGGACTGGGCATTCTTCCACATCATCATTGTTGTTATGCGCCAGGATCTTTTTCTAAGATAAAAGATGCCAAAACTTTTCTCGTTAAAAATCGTATGTACCGTCACAGACTCACTAGGCGTATGATCTTAGCGCCACAGTGTTTGCGGTATATCCTTCAGCGGTTGTGTCACAAATCAAAAAATGTAAATTTTCCTCGAAAATTATTCTAAGTCCACTCGTATAATGGAAATATATCGCTAACTTCTTTCACTAGCAATATTTTTTAACGGTTCCCACAGGAGAATTGTCCAGAATGGTCTCCTGAATATTTCTTATACAGGACTTTTTGGTAGTGGAACGTCCGGTTCCGAGTTATGGGACAAAAATGTTTTCTCGTTAAAATTTTTCTAAGTCCACTCGACTGTCTTTCACTAGCGTCGGAAAATGAAAATTCTTGCGTGGAGCTGTTAGGCACTAAAGTGGACTGGGCATTCTCCTACATCATCTTAGCGCCATAGCGTTTGCGGTATATCTTTCAGCGGTTTTGAGGTATCCAATTATCCCAAAACTATATTTTTGGCGACCCGAAGGCCTGCGAACAGACTAAAGAACGAAATTATTTGCGTTCCTTAGATAAAATATTGTTTTTATCGGAAGAATATCACTCCTGCCGTCTTAACATTTCCTCCAATTATAATTTTTTTCAAAATGATTTATTTCTCGCTAGGGTTAACTTTTTAAAAGGAACTTTTTGGACAAAACTACTAAACTTATGGTAATGTATTGGTATAATACACAAAAAACCTTAATTTGCTCCAATTAGTCGATTTAAGGCATCTTAAAATAATTTTTCTCAAAACGATTTATTTCTCGTTAGGGTTAATTTTTTTAAAGGAACTTTTTGGACAAAACTACTAAACTTATGGTAGTGTATTGGTATAATACACAAAAAACCTTAATTTGCTCCAATTAGTCGATTTAAGTCATCTTAAAATAATTTTTCCCAAAACGATTTATTTCTCGTTAGGGTTAATTTTTTTAAAGGAACTTTTTGGACAAAACTACTAAACTTATGGTAATGTATTGGTATAATACACAAAAAACCTTAATTTGCTCCAATTAGTCGATTTAAGGCATCTTAAAATAATTTTTCTCAAAACGATTTATTTCTCGTTAGGGTTAATTTTTTTAAAGGAACTTTTTGGACAAAACTACTAAACTTATGGTAGTGTATTGGTATAATACACAAAAAACCTTAATTTGCTCCAATTAGTCGATTTAAGGCATCTTAAAATAATTTTTCTCAAAACGATTTATTTCTCGTTAGGGTTAATTTTTTTAAAGGAACTTTTTGGACAAAACTACTAAACTTATGGTAGTGTATTGGTATAATACACAAAAAACCTTAATTTGCTCCAATTAGTCGATTTAAGCATCTTAAAATAATTTTTCCCAAAACGATTTATTTCTCGTTCGGGTTAATTTTTTTAAAGGAACTTTTTGGACAAAACTACTAAACTTATGGTAGTGTATTGGTATAATACACAAAAAACCTTAATTTGCTCCAATTAGTCGATTTAAGGCATCTTAAAATAATTTTTCTCAAAACGATTTATTTCTCGTTAGGGTTAATTTTTTTAAAGGAACTTTTTGGACAAAACTACTAAACTTATGGTAATGTATTGGTAAAATACACAAAAAACCTTAATTTGCTCCAATTAGTCGATTTAAGGCATCTTAAAATAATTTTTCTCAAAACGATTTATTTCTCGTTAGGGTTAATTTTTTTAAAGGAACTTTTTGGACAAAACTACTAAACTTATGGTAATGTATTGGTATAATACACAAAAAACCTTAATTTGCTCCAATTAGTCGATTTAAGGCATCTTAAAATAATTTTTCTCAAAACGATTTATTTCTCGTTAGGGTTAATTTTTTTAAAGGAACTTTTTGGACAAAACTACTAAACTTATTGTACTGTAATGGTATAATACGAAAAAAACCTTAATTTCCTCCAATTAGTCGATTTAAGCATCTTAAAATAATTTTTTTCAAAATGATTTATATCTCGTTAGGGTTAATTTTTTTAAACGAACTTTTTGGACAAAACTAGTAAACTTATTGCGCTGTCTTGAGTTTATACAAAAAAATCACACATTTTATTCATTTAGTTGCTTTTATTACCGTAGAGACCTTCAACCCTCTTTCTCACTAAGGTATTTCGTCGGCTCGGCTATTGGCTCAATCTTTTCTCCAGGCACATAGCTCTCATCTCTCTGGACGTTAGTAAGACAAGGCTCCGCGATAAAATCTTCCATCACAATTGCCGGCATCAATGACTAGTATCCGATCTTCCAGTCGTCATTTGACAGTGGACTGGGCATTCTTCCACATCATCATTGTTGTTATGCGCCAGGATCTTTTTCTAAGATAAAAGATGCCAAAACTTTTCTCGTTAAAAATCGTATGTACCGTCACAGACTCACTAGGCGTATGATCTTAGCGCCACAGTGTTTGCGGTATATCCTTCAGCGGTTGTGTCACAAATCAAAAAATGTAAATTTTCCTTGAAAATTATTCTAAGTCCACTCGTATAATGGAAATATATCGCTAACTTCTTTCACTAGCAATATTTTTTAACGGTTCCCACAGAAGAATTGTCCAGAATGGTCTCCTGAATATTTCTTATACAGGACTTTTTGGTAGTGGAACGTCCGGTTCCGAGTTATGGGACAAAAATGTTTTCTCGTTGAAATTTTTCTAAGTCCACTCGACTGTCTTTCACTAGCGTCGGAAAATGAAAATTCTTGCGTGGAGCTGTTAGGCACTAAAGTGGACTGGGCATTCTCCTACATCATCTTAGCGCCATAGCGTTTGCGGTATATCTTTCAGCGGTTTTGAGGTATCCAATTATCCCAAAACTATATTTTTGGCGACCCGAAGGCCTGCGAACAGACTAAAGAACGAAATTATTTGCGTTCCTTAGATAAAATATTGTTTTTATCGGAAGAATATCACTCCTGCCGTCTTAACATTTCCTCCAATTATAATTTTTTTCAAAATGATTTATTTCTCGCTAGGGTTAACTTTTTAAAAGGAACTTTTTGGACAAAACTACTAAACTTATGGTAATGTATTGGTATAATACACAAAAAACCTTAATTTGCTCCAATTAGTCGATTTAAGGCATCTTAAAATAATTTTTCCCAAAACGATTTATTTCTCGTTAGGGTTAATTTTTTTAAAGGAACTTTTTGGACAAAACTACTAAACTTATGGTAATGTATTGGTATAATACACAAAAAACCTTAATTTGCTCCAATTAGTCGATTTAAGGCATCTTAAAATAATTTTTCTCAAAACGATTTATTTCTCGTTAGGGTTAATTTTTTTAAAGGAACTTTTTGGACAAAACTACTAAACTTATGGTAATGTATTGGTATAATACACAAAAAACCTTAATTTGCTCCAATTAGTCGATTTAAGGCATCTTAAAATAATTTTTCTCAAAACGATTTATTTCTCGTTAGGGTTAATTTTTTTAAAGGAACTTTTTGGACAAAACTACTAAACTTATGGTAATGTATTGGTATAATACACAAAAAACCTTAATTTGCTCCAATTAGTCGATTTAAGGCATCTTAAAATAATTTTTCTCAAAACGATTTATTTCTCGTTAGGTTTAATTTTTTTAAAGGAACTTTTTGGACAAAACTACTAAACTTATTGTAATGTATTGGTATAATACACAAAAAACCTTAATTTGCTCCAATTAGTCGATTTAAGCATCTTAAAATAATTTTTTTCGAAATGATTTATTTCTCGTTTGGGTTAATTTTTTTAAACGAACTTTTTGGACAAAACTAGTAAACCTATTGGGCTGTCTTGAGTTTATACAAAAAAATCACAAATTTCATTCATTTAGTTGCTTTAAAGGGACATAAAATAACTTTTTTTTAATTATTTATTTACTAGCTAGGCTTATGTTTTTTAAATGAACTTTTAGGACAAAACTACTAAACTTATTGTACTGTAATGGTATAATAAGAAAAAAACCTTAATTTCCTCCAATTAGTCGATTTAAGCATCTTAAAATAATTTTTTTCAAAATGATTTATTTCTCGTTAGGGTTAATTTTTTTAAACGAACTTTTTGGACAAAACTAGTAAACTTATTGCGCTGTCTTGAGTTTATACAAAAAAATCACACATTTTATTCATTTAGTTGCTTTTATTACCGTAGAGACCTTCAATCCTCTTTCTCACTAAGGTATTTCGTCGGCTCGGCTATTGGCTCAATCTTTTCTCCAGGCACATAGCTCTCATCTCTCTGAACGTTAGTAAGACAAAGCTCCGCGATAAAATCTTCCATACTATCATTGCCGGCATCAATGACTAGTATCCGATCTTCCAGTCGTCATTTGACAGTGGACTGTTCATTCTTCCACATCATCATTGTTGTTATGCGCCAGGATCTTTTTCTAAGATAAAAGATGCCAAAACTTTTCTCGTTAAAAATCGTATGTACCGTCACAGACTCACTAGGCGTATGATCTTAGCGCCACAGTGTTTGCGGTATATCCTTCAGCGGTTGTGTCACAAATCAAAAAATGTAAATTTTCCTCGAAAATTATTCTAAGTCCACTCGTATAATGGAAATATATCGCTAACTTCTTTCACTAGCAATATTTTTTAACGGTTCCCACAGGAGAATTGTCCAGAATGGTCTCCTGAATATTTCTTATACAGGACTTTTTGGTAGTGGAACGTCCGGTTCCGAGTTATGGGACAAAAATGTTTTCTCGTTAAAATTTTTCTAAGTCCACTCGACTGTCTTTCACTAGCGTCGGAAAATGAAAATTCTTGCGTGGAGCGGTTAGGCACTAAAGTGGACTGGGCATTCTCCTACATCATCTTAGCGCCATAGCGTTTGCGGTATATCTTTCAGCGGTTTTGAGGTATCCAATTATCCCAAAACTATATTTTTGGCGGCCCGAAGGCCTGCGAACAGACTAAAGAACGAAATTATTTGCGTTCCTAAGATAAAATATTGTTTTTATCGGAAGAATATCACTCCTGCCGTCTTAACATTTCCTCCAATTATAATTTTTTTCAAAATGATTTATTTCTCGCTAGGGTTAACTTTTTAAAAGGAACTTTTTGGACAAAACTACTAAACTTATTGTAGTGTATTGGTATAATACACAAAAAACCTTAATTTGCTCCAATTAGTCGATTTAAGGCATCTTAAAATAATTTTTCCCAAAACGATTTATTTCTCGTTAGGGTTAATTTTTTTAAAGGAACTTTTTGGACAAAACTACTAAACTTATGGTAATGTATTGGTATAATACACAAAAAACCTTAATTTGCTCCAATTAGTCGATTTAAGTCATCTTAAAATAATTTTTCCCAAAACGATTTATTTCTCGTTAGGGTTAATTTTTTTAAAGGAACTTTTTGGACAAAACTACTAAACTTATGGTAATGTATTGGTATAATACACAAAAAACCTTAATTTGCTCCAATTAGTCGATTTAAGGCATCTTAAAATAATTTTTCTCAAAACGATTTATTTCTCGTTAGGGTTAATTTTTTTAAAGGAACTTTTTGGACAAAACTACTAAACTTATGGTAGTGTATTGGTATAATACACAAAAAACCTTAATTTGCTCCAATTAGTCGATTTAAGGCATCTTAAAATAATTTTTCTCAAAACGATTTATTTCTCGTTAGGGTTAATTTTTTTAAAGGAACTTTTTGGACAAAACTACTAAACTTATGGTAGTGTATTGGTATAATACACAAAAAACCTTAATTTGCTCCAATTAGTCGATTTAAGCATCTTAAAATAATTTTTCCCAAAACGATTTATTTCTCGTTCGGGTTAATTTTTTTAAAGGAACTTTTTGGACAAAACTACTAAACTTATGGTAGTGTATTGGTATAATACACAAAAAACCTTAATTTGCTCCAATTAGTCGATTTAAGGCATCTTAAAATAATTTTTCTCAAAACGATTTATTTCTCGTTAGGGTTAATTTTTTTAAAGGAACTTTTTGGACAAAACTACTAAACTTATGGTAATGTATTGGTAAAATACACAAAAAACCTTAATTTGCTCCAATTAGTCGATTTAAGGCATCTTAAAATAATTTTTCTCAAAACGATTTATTTCTCGTTAGGGTTAATTTTTTTAAAGGAACTTTTTGGACAAAACTACTAAACTTATGGTAATGTATTGGTATAATACACAAAAAACCTTAATTTGCTCCAATTAGTCGATTTAAGGCATCTTAAAATAATTTTTCTCAAAACGATTTATTTCTCGTTAGGGTTAATTTTTTTAAAGGAACTTTTTGGACAAAACTACTAAACTTATTGTACTGTAATGGTATAATACGAAAAAAACCTTAATTTCCTCCAATTAGTCGATTTAAGCATCTTAAAATAATTTTTTTCAAAATGATTTATATCTCGTTAGGGTTAATTTTTTTAAACGAACTTTTTGGACAAAACTAGTAAACTTATTGCGCTGTCTTGAGTTTATACAAAAAAATCACACATTTTATTCATTTAGTTGCTTTTATTACCGTAGAGACCTTCAACCCTCTTTCTCACTAAGGTATTTCGTCGGCTCGGCTATTGGCTCAATCTTTTCTCCAGGCACATAGCTCTCATCTCTCTGGACGTTAGTAAGACAAGGCTCCGCGATAAAATCTTCCATCACAATTGCCGGCATCAATGACTAGTATCCGATCTTCCAGTCGTCATTTGACAGTGGACTGGGCATTCTTCCACATCATCATTGTTGTTATGCGCCAGGATCTTTTTCTAAGATAAAAGATGCCAAAACTTTTCTCGTTAAAAATCGTATGTACCGTCACAGACTCACTAGGCGTATGATCTTAGCGCCACAGTGTTTGCGGTATATCCTTCAGCGGTTGTGTCACAAATCAAAAAATGTAAATTTTCCTCGAAAATTATTCTAAGTCCACTCGTATAATGGAAATATATCGCTAACTTCTTTCACTAGCAATATTTTTTAACGGTTCCCACAGAAGAATTGTCCAGAATGGTCTCCTGAATATTTCTTATACAGGACTTTTTGGTAGTGGAACGTCCGGTTCCGAGTTATGGGACAAAAATGTTTTCTCGTTGAAATTTTTCTAAGTCCACTCGACTGTCTTTCACTAGCGTCGGAAAATGAAAATTCTTGCGTGGAGCGGTTAGGCACTAAAGTGGACTGGGCATTCTCCTACATCATCTTAGCGCCATAGCGTTTGCGGTATATCTTTCAGCGGTTTTGAGGTATCCAATTATCCCAAAACTATATTTTTGGCGGCCCGAAGGCCTGCGAACAGACTAAAGAACGAAATTATTTGCGTTCCTAAGATAAAATATTGTTTTTATCGGAAGAATATCACTCCTGCCGTCTTAACATTTCCTCCAATTATAATTTTTTTCAAAATGATTTATTTCTCGCTAGGGTTAACTTTTTAAAAGGAACTTTTTGGACAAAACTACTAAACTTATTGTAGTGTATTGGTATAATACACAAAAAACCTTAATTTGCTCCAATTAGTCGATTTAAGGCATCTTAAAATAATTTTTCCCAAAACGATTTATTTCTCGTTAGGGTTAATTTTTTTAAAGGAACTTTTTGGACAAAACTACTAAACTTATGGTAATGTATTGGTATAATACACAAAAAACCTTAATTTGCTCCAATTAGTCGATTTAAGGCATCTTAAAATAATTTTTCTCAAAACGATTTATTTCTCGTTAGGGTTAATTTTTTTAAAGGAACTTTTTGGACAAAACTACTAAACTTATGGTAATGTATTGGTAAAATACACAAAAAACCTTAGTTTGCTCCAATTAGTCGATTTAAGGCATCTTAAAATAATTTTTCTCAAAACGATTTATTTCTCGTTAGGGTTAATTTTTTTAAAGGAACTTTTTGGACAAAACTACTAAACTTATGGTAATGTATTGGTATAATACACAAAAAACCTTAATTTGCTCCAATTAGTCGATTTAAGGCATCTTAAAATAATTTTTCTCAAAACGATTTATTTCTCGTTAGGGTTAATTTTTTTAAAGGAACTTTTTGGACAAAACTACTAAACTTATTGTAATGTATTGGTATAATACACAAAAAACCTTAATTTGCTCCAATTAGTCGATTTAAGCATCTTAAAATAATTTTTTTCGAAATGATTTATTTCTCGTTTGGGTTAATTTTTTTAAACGAACTTTTTGGACAAAACTAGTAAACCTATTGGGCTGTCTTGAGTTTATACAAAAAAATCACAAATTTCATTCATTTAGTTGCTTTAAAGGGACATAAAATAACTTTTTTTTAATTATTTATTTACTAGCTAGGCTTATGTTTTTTAAATGAACTTTTAGGACAAAACTACTAAACTTATTGTACTGTAATGGTATAATAAGAAAAAATCCTTAATTTCCTCCAATTAGTCGATTTAAGCATCTTAAAATAATTTTTTTCAAAATGATTTATTTCTCGTTAGGGTTAATTTTTTTAAACGAACTTTTTGGACAAAACTAGTAAACTTATTGCGCTGTCTTGAGTTTATACAAAAAAATCACACATTTTATTCATTTAGTTGCTTTTATTACCGTAGAGACCTTCAATCCTCTTTCTCACTAAGGTATTTCGTCGGCTCGGCTATTGGCTCAATCTTTTCTCCAGGCACATAGCTCTCATCTCTCTGAACGTTAGTAAGACAAAGCTCCGCGATAAAATCTTCCATACTATCATTGCCGGCATCAATGACTAGTATCCGATCTTCCAGTCGTCATTTGACAGTGGACTGGGCATTCTTCCACATCATCATTGTTGTTATGCGCCAGGATCTTTTTCTAAGATAAAAGATGCCAAAACTTTTCTCGTTAAAAATCGTATGTACCGTCACAGACTCACTAGGCGTATGATCTTAGCGCCACAGTGTTTGCGGTATATCCTTCAGCGGTTGTGTCACAAATCAAAAAATGTAAATTTTCCTCGAAAATTATTCTAAGTCCACTCGTATAATGGAAATATATCGCTAACTTCTTTCACTAGCAATATTTTTTAACGGTTCCCACAGGAGAATTGTCCAGAATGGTCTCCTGAATATTTCTTATACAGGACTTTTTGGTAGTGGAACGTCCGGTTCCGAGTTATGGGACAAAAATGTTTTCTCGTTAAAATTTTTCTAAGTCCACTCGACTGTCTTTCACTAGCGTCGGAAAATGAAAATTCTTGCGTGGAGCTGTTAGGCACTAAAGTGGACTGGGCATTCTCCTACATCATCTTAGCGCCATAGCGTTTGCGGTATATCTTTCAGCGGTTTTGAGGTATCCAATTATCCCAAAACTATATTTTTGGCGACCCGAAGGCCTGCGAACAGACTAAAGAACGAAATTATTTGCGTTCCTTAGATAAAATATTGTTTTTATCGGAAGAATATCACTCCTGCCGTCTTAACATTTCCTCCAATTATAATTTTTTTCAAAATGATTTATTTCTCGCTAGGGTTAACTTTTTAAAAGGAACTTTTTGGACAAAACTACTAAACTTATGGTAATGTATTGGTATAATACACAAAAAACCTTAATTTGCTCCAATTAGTCGATTTAAGGCATCTTAAAATAATTTTTCTCAAAACGATTTATTTCTCGTTAGGGTTAATTTTTTTAAAGGAACTTTTTGGACAAAACTACTAAACTTATGGTAGTGTATTGGTATAATACACAAAAAACCTTAATTTGCTCCAATTAGTCGATTTAAGTCATCTTAAAATAATTTTTCCCAAAACGATTTATTTCTCGTTAGGGTTAATTTTTTTAAAGGAACTTTTTGGACAAAACTACTAAACTTATGGTAATGTATTGGTATAATACACAAAAAACCTTAATTTGCTCCAATTAGTCGATTTAAGGCATCTTAAAATAATTTTTCTCAAAACGATTTATTTCTCGTTAGGGTTAATTTTTTTAAAGGAACTTTTTGGACAAAACTACTAAACTTATGGTAGTGTATTGGTATAATACACAAAAAACCTTAATTTGCTCCAATTAGTCGATTTAAGGCATCTTAAAATAATTTTTCTCAAAACGATTTATTTCTCGTTAGGGTTAATTTTTTTAAAGGAACTTTTTGGACAAAACTACTAAACTTATGGTAGTGTATTGGTATAATACACAAAAAACCTTAATTTGCTCCAATTAGTCGATTTAAGCATCTTAAAATAATTTTTCCCAAAACGATTTATTTCTCGTTCGGGTTAATTTTTTTAAAGGAACTTTTTGGACAAAACTACTAAACTTATGGTAGTGTATTGGTATAATACACAAAAAACCTTAATTTGCTCCAATTAGTCGATTTAAGGCATCTTAAAATAATTTTTCTCAAAACGATTTATTTCTCGTTAGGGTTAATTTTTTTAAAGGAACTTTTTGGACAAAACTACTAAACTTATGGTAATGTATTGGTAAAATACACAAAAAACCTTAATTTGCTCCAATTAGTCGATTTAAGGCATCTTAAAATAATTTTTCTCAAAACGATTTATTTCTCGTTAGGGTTAATTTTTTTAAAGGAACTTTTTGGACAAAACTACTAAACTTATGGTAATGTATTGGTATAATACACAAAAAACCTTAATTTGCTCCAATTAGTCGATTTAAGGCATCTTAAAATAATTTTTCTCAAAACGATTTATTTCTCGTTAGGGTTAATTTTTTTAAAGGAACTTTTTGGACAAAACTACTAAACTTATTGTACTGTAATGGTATAATACGAAAAAAACCTTAATTTCCTCCAATTAGTCGATTTAAGCATCTTAAAATAATTTTTTTCAAAATGATTTATATCTCGTTAGGGTTAATTTTTTTAAACGAACTTTTTGGACAAAACTAGTAAACTTATTGCGCTGTCTTGAGTTTATACAAAAAAATCACACATTTTATTCATTTAGTTGCTTTTATTACCGTAGAGACCTTCAACCCTCTTTCTCACTAAGGTATTTCGTCGGCTCGGCTATTGGCTCAATCTTTTCTCCAGGCACATAGCTCTCATCTCTCTGGACGTTAGTAAGACAAGGCTCCGCGATAAAATCTTCCATCACAATTGCCGGCATCAATGACTAGTATCCGATCTTCCAGTCGTCATTTGACAGTGGACTGGGCATTCTTCCACATCATCATTGTTGTTATGCGCCAGGATCTTTTTCTAAGATAAAAGATGCCAAAACTTTTCTCGTTAAAAATCGTATGTACCGTCACAGACTCACTAGGCGTATGATCTTAGCGCCACAGTGTTTGCGGTATATCCTTCAGCGGTTGTGTCACAAATCAAAAAATGTAAATTTTCCTTGAAAATTATTCTAAGTCCACTCGTATAATGGAAATATATCGCTAACTTCTTTCACTAGCAATATTTTTTAACGGTTCCCACAGAAGAATTGTCCAGAATGGTCTCCTGAATATTTCTTATACAGGACTTTTTGGTAGTGGAACGTCCGGTTCCGAGTTATGGGACAAAAATGTTTTCTCGTTGAAATTTTTCTAAGTCCACTCGACTGTCTTTCACTAGCGTCGGAAAATGAAAATTCTTGCGTGGAGCGGTTAGGCACTAAAGTGGACTGGGCATTCTCCTACATCATCTTAGCGCCATAGCGTTTGCGGTATATCTTTCAGCGGTTTTGAGGTATCCAATTATCCCAAAACTATATTTTTGGCGGCCCGAAGGCCTGCGAACAGACTAAAGAACGAAATTATTTGCGTTCCTAAGATAAAATATTGTTTTTATCGGAAGAATATCACTCCTGCCGTCTTAACATTTCCTCCAATTATAATTTTTTTCAAAATGATTTATTTCTCGCTAGGGTTAACTTTTTAAAAGGAACTTTTTGGACAAAACTACTAAACTTATTGTAGTGTATTGGTATAATACACAAAAAACCTTAATTTGCTCCAATTAGTCGATTTAAGGCATCTTAAAATAATTTTTCCCAAAACGATTTATTTCTCGTTAGGGTTAATTTTTTTAAAGGAACTTTTTGGACAAAACTACTAAACTTATGGTAATGTATTGGTATAATACACAAAAAACCTTAATTTGCTCCAATTAGTCGATTTAAGGCATCTTAAAATAATTTTTCTCAAAACGATTTATTTCTCGTTAGGGTTAATTTTTTTAAAGGAACTTTTTGGACAAAACTACTAAACTTATGGTAATGTATTGGTAAAATACACAAAAAACCTTAGTTTGCTCCAATTAGTCGATTTAAGGCATCTTAAAATAATTTTTCTCAAAACGATTTATTTCTCGTTAGGGTTAATTTTTTTAAAGGAACTTTTTGGACAAAACTACTAAACTTATGGTAATGTATTGGTATAATACACAAAAAACCTTAATTTGCTCCAATTAGTCGATTTAAGGCATCTTAAAATAATTTTTCTCAAAACGATTTATTTCTCGTTAGGGTTAATTTTTTTAAAGGAACTTTTTGGACAAAACTACTAAACTTATTGTAATGTATTGGTATAATACACAAAAAACCTTAATTTGCTCCAATTAGTCGATTTAAGCATCTTAAAATAATTTTTTTCGAAATGATTTATTTCTCGTTTGGGTTAATTTTTTTAAACGAACTTTTTGGACAAAACTAGTAAACCTATTGGGCTGTCTTGAGTTTATACAAAAAAATCACAAATTTCATTCATTTAGTTGCTTTAAAGGGACATAAAATAACTTTTTTTTAATTATTTATTTACTAGCTAGGCTTATGTTTTTTAAATGAACTTTTAGGACAAAACTACTAAACTTATTGTACTGTAATGGTATAATAAGAAAAAATCCTTAATTTCCTCCAATTAGTCGATTTAAGCATCTTAAAATAATTTTTTTCAAAATGATTTATTTCTCGTTAGGGTTAATTTTTTTAAACGAACTTTTTGGACAAAACTAGTAAACTTATTGCGCTGTCTTGAGTTTATACAAAAAAATCACACATTTTATTCATTTAGTTGCTTTTATTACCGTAGAGACCTTCAATCCTCTTTCTCACTAAGGTATTTCGTCGGCTCGGCTATTGGCTCAATCTTTTCTCCAGGCACATAGCTCTCATCTCTCTGAACGTTAGTAAGACAAAGCTCCGCGATAAAATCTTCCATACTATCATTGCCGGCATCAATGACTAGTATCCGATCTTCCAGTCGTCATTTGACAGTGGACTGGGCATTCTTCCACATCATCATTGTTGTTATGCGCCAGGATCTTTTTCTAAGATAAAAGATGCCAAAACTTTTCTCGTTAAAAATCGTATGTACCGTCACAGACTCACTAGGCGTATGATCTTAGCGCCACAGTGTTTGCGGTATATCCTTCAGCGGTTGTGTCACAAATCAAAAAATGTAAATTTTCCTCGAAAATTATTCTAAGTCCACTCGTATAATGGAAATATATCGCTAACTTCTTTCACTAGCAATATTTTTTAACGGTTCCCACAGGAGAATTGTCCAGAATGGTCTCCTGAATATTTCTTATACAGGACTTTTTGGTAGTGGAACGTCCGGTTCCGAGTTATGGGACAAAAATGTTTTCTCGTTAAAATTTTTCTAAGTCCACTCGACTGTCTTTCACTAGCGTCGGAAAATGAAAATTCTTGCGTGGAGCTGTTAGGCACTAAAGTGGACTGGGCATTCTCCTACATCATCTTAGCGCCATAGCGTTTGCGGTATATCTTTCAGCGGTTTTGAGGTATCCAATTATCCCAAAACTATATTTTTGGCGACCCGAAGGCCTGCGAACAGACTAAAGAACGAAATTATTTGCGTTCCTTAGATAAAATATTGTTTTTATCGGAAGAATATCACTCCTGCCGTCTTAACATTTCCTCCAATTATAATTTTTTTCAAAATGATTTATTTCTCGCTAGGGTTAACTTTTTAAAAGGAACTTTTTGGACAAAACTACTAAACTTATGGTAATGTATTGGTATAATACACAAAAAACCTTAATTTGCTCCAATTAGTCGATTTAAGGCATCTTAAAATAATTTTTCTCAAAACGATTTATTTCTCGTTAGGGTTAATTTTTTTAAAGGAACTTTTTGGACAAAACTACTAAACTTATGGTAGTGTATTGGTATAATACACAAAAAACCTTAATTTGCTCCAATTAGTCGATTTAAGTCATCTTAAAATAATTTTTCCCAAAACGATTTATTTCTCGTTAGGGTTAATTTTTTTAAAGGAACTTTTTGGACAAAACTACTAAACTTATGGTAATGTATTGGTATAATACACAAAAAACCTTAATTTGCTCCAATTAGTCGATTTAAGGCATCTTAAAATAATTTTTCTCAAAACGATTTATTTCTCGTTAGGGTTAATTTTTTTAAAGGAACTTTTTGGACAAAACTACTAAACTTATGGTAGTGTATTGGTATAATACACAAAAAACCTTAATTTGCTCCAATTAGTCGATTTAAGGCATCTTAAAATAATTTTTCTCAAAACGATTTATTTCTCGTTAGGGTTAATTTTTTTAAAGGAACTTTTTGGACAAAACTACTAAACTTATGGTAGTGTATTGGTATAATACACAAAAAACCTTAATTTGCTCCAATTAGTCGATTTAAGCATCTTAAAATAATTTTTCCCAAAACGATTTATTTCTCGTTCGGGTTAATTTTTTTAAAGGAACTTTTTGGACAAAACTACTAAACTTATGGTAGTGTATTGGTATAATACACAAAAAACCTTAATTTGCTCCAATTAGTCGATTTAAGGCATCTTAAAATAATTTTTCTCAAAACGATTTATTTCTCGTTAGGGTTAATTTTTTTAAAGGAACTTTTTGGACAAAACTACTAAACTTATGGTAATGTATTGGTAAAATACACAAAAAACCTTAATTTGCTCCAATTAGTCGATTTAAGGCATCTTAAAATAATTTTTCTCAAAACGATTTATTTCTCGTTAGGGTTAATTTTTTTAAAGGAACTTTTTGGACAAAACTACTAAACTTATGGTAATGTATTGGTATAATACACAAAAAACCTTAATTTGCTCCAATTAGTCGATTTAAGGCATCTTAAAATAATTTTTCTCAAAACGATTTATTTCTCGTTAGGGTTAATTTTTTTAAAGGAACTTTTTGGACAAAACTACTAAACTTATTGTACTGTAATGGTATAATACGAAAAAAACCTTAATTTCCTCCAATTAGTCGATTTAAGCATCTTAAAATAATTTTTTTCAAAATGATTTATATCTCGTTAGGGTTAATTTTTTTAAACGAACTTTTTGGACAAAACTAGTAAACTTATTGCGCTGTCTTGAGTTTATACAAAAAAATCACACATTTTATTCATTTAGTTGCTTTTATTACCGTAGAGACCTTCAACCCTCTTTCTCACTAAGGTATTTCGTCGGCTCGGCTATTGGCTCAATCTTTTCTCCAGGCACATAGCTCTCATCTCTCTGGACGTTAGTAAGACAAGGCTCCGCGATAAAATCTTCCATCACAATTGCCGGCATCAATGACTAGTATCCGATCTTCCAGTCGTCATTTGACAGTGGACTGGGCATTCTTCCACATCATCATTGTTGTTATGCGCCAGGATCTTTTTCTAAGATAAAAGATGCCAAAACTTTTCTCGTTAAAAATCGTATGTACCGTCACAGACTCACTAGGCGTATGATCTTAGCGCCACAGTGTTTGCGGTATATCCTTCAGCGGTTGTGTCACAAATCAAAAAATGTAAATTTTCCTTGAAAATTATTCTAAGTCCACTCGTATAATGGAAATATATCGCTAACTTCTTTCACTAGCAATATTTTTTAACGGTTCCCACAGAAGAATTGTCCAGAATGGTCTCCTGAATATTTCTTATACAGGACTTTTTGGTAGTGGAACGTCCGGTTCCGAGTTATGGGACAAAAATGTTTTCTCGTTGAAATTTTTCTAAGTCCACTCGACTGTCTTTCACTAGCGTCGGAAAATGAAAATTCTTGCGTGGAGCGGTTAGGCACTAAAGTGGACTGGGCATTCTCCTACATCATCTTAGCGCCATAGCGTTTGCGGTATATCTTTCAGCGGTTTTGAGGTATCCAATTATCCCAAAACTATATTTTTGGCGGCCCGAAGGCCTGCGAACAGACTAAAGAACGAAATTATTTGCGTTCCTAAGATAAAATATTGTTTTTATCGGAAGAATATCACTCCTGCCGTCTTAACATTTCCTCCAATTATAATTTTTTTCAAAATGATTTATTTCTCGCTAGGGTTAACTTTTTAAAAGGAACTTTTTGGACAAAACTACTAAACTTATTGTAGTGTATTGGTATAATACACAAAAAACCTTAATTTGCTCCA
Source organism: Polydrusus pterygomalis (assembly GCA_963969555.1). NCBI lineage: Eukaryota > Metazoa > Arthropoda > Insecta > Coleoptera > Curculionidae > Polydrusus > Polydrusus pterygomalis. Next base: position 1,295,248 of record OZ018381.1, on the reverse strand, counting down.
ATTAGTCGATTTAAGGCATCTTAAAATAATTTTTCCCAAAACGATTTATTTCTCGTTAGGGTTAATTTTTTTAAAGGAACTTTTTGGACAAAACTACTAAACTTATGGTAATGTATTGGTATAATACACAAAAAACCTTAATTTGCTCCAATTAGTCGATTTAAGGCATCTTAAAATAATTTTTCTCAAAACGATTTATTTCTCGTTAGGGTTAATTTTTTTAAAGGAACTTTTTGGACAAAACTACTAAACTTATGGTAATGTATTGGTAAAATACACAAAAAACCTTAGTTTGCTCCAATTAGTCGATTTAAGGCATCTTAAAATAATTTTTCTCAAAACGATTTATTTCTCGTTAGGGTTAATTTTTTTAAAGGAACTTTTTGGACAAAACTACTAAACTTATGGTAATGTATTGGTATAATACACAAAAAACCTTAATTTGCTCCAATTAGTCGATTTAAGGCATCTTAAAATAATTTTTCTCAAAACGATTTATTTCTCGTTAGGGTTAATTTTTTTAAACGAACTTTTTGGACAAAACTAGTAAACTTATTGCGCTGTCTTGAGTTTATACAAAAAAATCACACATTTTATTCATTTAGTTGCTTTTATTACCGTAGAGACCTTCAATCCTCTTTCTCACTAAGGTATTTCGTCGGCTCGGCTATTGGCTCAATCTTTTCTCCAGGCACATAGCTCTCATCTCTCTGAACGTTAGTAAGACAAAGCTCCGCGATAAAATCTTCCATACTATCATTGCCGGCATCAATGACTAGTATCCGATCTTCCAGTCGTCATTTGACAGTGGACTGTTCATTCTTCCACATCATCATTGTTGTTATGCGCCAGGATCTTTTTCTAAGATAAAAGATGCCAAAACTTTTCTCGTTAAAAATCGTATGTACCGTCACAGACTCACTAGGCGTATGATCTTAGCGCCACAGTGTTTGCGGTATATCCTTCAGCGGTTGTGTCACAAATCAAAAAATGTAAATTTTCCTCGAAAATTATTCTAAGTCCACTCGTATAATGGAAATATATCGCTAACTTCTTTCACTAGCAATATTTTTTAACGGTTCCCACAGGAGAATTGTCCAGAATGGTCTCCTGAATATTTCTTATACAGGACTTTTTGGTAGTGGAACGTCCGGTTCCGAGTTATGGGACAAAAATGTTTTCTCGTTAAAATTTTTCTAAGTCCACTCGACTGTCTTTCACTAGCGTCGGAAAATGAAAATTCTTGCGTGGAGCTGTTAGGCACTAAAGTGGACTGGGCATTCTCCTACATCATCTTAGCGCCATAGCGTTTGCGGTATATCTTTCAGCGGTTTTGAGGTATCCAATTATCCCAAAACTATATTTTTGGCGACCCGAAGGCCTGCGAACAGACTAAAGAACGAAATTATTTGCGTTCCTTAGATAAAATATTGTTTTTATCGGAAGAATATCACTCCTGCCGTCTTAACATTTCCTCCAATTATAATTTTTTTCAAAATGATTTATTTCTCGCTAGGGTTAACTTTTTAAAAGGAACTTTTTGGACAAAACTACTAAACTTATGGTAATGTATTGGTATAATACACAAAAAACCTTAATTTGCTCCAATTAGTCGATTTAAGGCATCTTAAAATATTTTTTCTCAAAACGATTTATTTCTCGTTAGGGTTAATTTTTTTAAAGGAACTTTTTGGACAAAACTACTAAACTTATGGTAGTGTATTGGTATAATACACAAAAAACCTTAATTTGCTCCAATTAGTCGATTTAAGTCATCTTAAAATAATTTTTCCCAAAACGATTTATTTCTCGTTAGGGTTAATTTTTTTAAAGGAACTTTTTGGACAAAACTACTAAACTTATGGTAATGTATTGGTATAATACACAAAAAACCTTAATTTGCTCCAATTATTCGATTTAAGGCATCTTAAAATAATTTTTCTCAAAACGATTTATTTCTCGTTAGGGTTAATTTTTTTAAAGGAACTTTTTGGACAAAACTACTAAACTTATGGTAGTGTATTGGTATAATACACAAAAAACCTTAATTTGCTCCAATTAGTCGATTTAAGGCATCTTAAAATAATTTTTCCCAAAACGATTTATTTCTCGTTAGGGTTAATTTTTTTAAAGGAACTTTTTGGACAAAACTACTAAACTTATGGTAATGTATTGGTATAATACACAAAAAACCTTAATTTGCTCCAATTAGTCGATTTAAGGCATCTTAAAATAATTTTTCTCAAAACGATTTATTTCTCGTTAGGGTTAATTTTTTTAAAGGAACTTTTTGGACAAAACTACTAAACTTATGGTAATGTATTGGTAAAATACACAAAAAACCTTAGTTTGCTCCAATTAGTCGATTTAAGGCATCTTAAAATAATTTTTCTCAAAACGATTTATTTCTCGTTAGGGTTAATTTTTTTAAAGGAACTTTTTGGACAAAACTACTAAACTTATGGTAATGTATTGGTATAATACACAAAAAACCTTAATTTGCTCCAATTAGTCGATTTAAGGCATCTTAAAATAATTTTTCTCAAAACGATTTATTTCTCGTTAGGGTTAATTTTTTTAAAGGAACTTTTTGGACAAAACTACTAAACTTATTGTAATGTATTGGTATAATACACAAAAAACCTTAATTTGCTCCAATTAGTCGATTTAAGCATCTTAAAATAATTTTTTTCGAAATGATTTATTTCTCGTTTGGGTTAATTTTTTTAAACGAACTTTTTGGACAAAACTAGTAAACCTATTGGGCTGTCTTGAGTTTATACAAAAAAATCACAAATTTCATTCATTTAGTTGCTTTAAAGGGACATAAAATAACTTTTTTTTAATTATTTATTTACTAGCTAGGCTTATGTTTTTTAAATGAACTTTTAGGACAAAACTACTAAACTTATTGTACTGTAATGGTATAATAAGAAAAAAACCTTAATTTCCTCCAATTAGTCGATTTAAGCATCTTAAAATAATTTTTTTCAAAATGATTTATTTCTCGTTAGGGTTAATTTTTTTAAACGAACTTTTTGGACAAAACTAGTAAACTTATTGCGCTGTCTTGAGTTTATACAAAAAAATCACACATTTTATTCATTTAGTTGCTTTTATTACCGTAGAGACCTTCAATCCTCTTTCTCACTAAGGTACTTCGTCGGCTCGGCTATTGGCTCAATCTTTTCTCCAGGCACATAGCTCTCATCTCTCTGAACGTTAGTAAGACAAAGCTCCGCGATAAAATCTTCCATACTATCATTGCCGGCATCAATGACTAGTATCCGATCTTCCAGTCGTCATTTGACAGTGGACTGTTCATTCTTCCACATCATCATTGTTGTTATGCGCCAGGATCTTTTTCTAAGATAAAAGATGCCAAAACTTTTCTCGTTAAAAATCGTATGTACCGTCACAGACTCACTAGGCGTATGATCTTAGCGCCACAGTGTTTGCGGTATATCCTTCAGCGGTTGTGTCACAAATCAAAAAATGTAAATTTTCCTCGAAAATTATTCTAAGTCCACTCGTATAATGGAAATATATCGCTAACTTCTTTCACTAGCAATATTTTTTAACGGTTCCCACAGGAGAATTGTCCAGAATGGTCTCCTGAATATTTCTTATACAGGACTTTTTGGTAGTGGAACGTCCGGTTCCGAGTTATGGGACAAAAATGTTTTCTCGTTGAAATTTTTCTAAGTCCACTCGACTGTCTTTCACTAGCGTCGGAAAATGAAAATTCTTGCGTGGAGCGGTTAGGCACTAAAGTGGACTGGGCATTCTCCTACATCATCTTAGCGCCATAGCGTTTGCGGTATATCTTTCAGCGGTTTTGAGGTATCCAATTATCCCAAAACTATATTTTTGGCGGCCCGAAGGCCTGCGAACAGACTAAAGAACGAAATTATTTGCGTTCCTAAGATAAAATATTGTTTTTATCGGAAGAATATCACTCCTGCCGTCTTAACATTTCCTCCAATTATAATTTTTTTCAAAATGATTTATTTCTCGCTAGGGTTAACTTTTTAAAAGGAACTTTTTGGACAAAACTACTAAACTTATTGTAGTGTATTGGTATAATACACAAAAAACCTTAATTTGCTCCAATTAGTCGATTTAAGGCATCTTAAAATAATTTTTCCCAAAACGATTTATTTCTCGTTAGGGTTAATTTTTTTAAAGGAACTTTTTGGACAAAACTACTAAACTTATGGTAATGTATTGGTATAATACACAAAAAACCTTAATTTGCTCCAATTAGTCGATTTAAGGCATCTTAAAATAATTTTTCTCAAAACGATTTATTTCTCGTTAGGGTTAATTTTTTTAAAGGAACTTTTTGGACAAAACTACTAAACTTATGGTAATGTATTGGTAAAATACACAAAAAACCTTAGTTTGCTCCAATTAGTCGATTTAAGGCATCTTAAAATAATTTTTCTCAAAACGATTTATTTCTCGTTAGGGTTAATTTTTTTAAAGGAACTTTTTGGACAAAACTACTAAACTTATGGTAATGTATTGGTATAATACACAAAAAACCTTAATTTGCTCCAATTAGTCGATTTAAGGCATCTTAAAATAATTTTTCTCAAAACGATTTATTTCTCGTTAGGGTTAATTTTTTTAAAGGAACTTTTTGGACAAAACTACTAAACTTATGGTAATGTATTGGTATAATACACAAAAAACCTTAATTTGCTCCAATTAGTCGATTTAAGGCATCTTAAAATAATTTTTCTCAAAACGATTTATTTCTCGTTAGGGTTAATTTTTTTAAAGGAACTTTTTGGACAAAACTACTAAACTTATTGTACTGTAATGGTATAATACGAAAAAAACCTTAATTTCCTCCAATTAGTCGATTTAAGCATCTTAAAATAATTTTTTTCAAAATGATTTATATCTCGTTAGGGTTAATTTTTTTAAACGAACTTTTTGGACAAAACTAGTAAACTTATTGCGCTGTCTTGAGTTTATACAAAAAAATCACACATTTTATTCATTTAGTTGCTTTTATTACCGTAGAGACCTTCAACCCTCTTTCTCACTAAGGTATTTCGTCGGCTCGGCTATTGGCTCAATCTTTTCTCCAGGCACATAGCTCTCATCTCTCTGGACGTTAGTAAGACAAGGCTCCGCGATAAAATCTTCCATACTATCATTGCCGGCATCAATGACTAGTATCCGATCTTCCAGTCGTCATTTGACAGTGGACTGGGCATTCTTCCACATCATCATTGTTGTTATGCGCCAGGATCTTTTTCTAAGATAAAAGATGCCAAAACTTTTCTCGTTAAAAATCGTATGTACCGTCACAGACTCACTAGGCGTATGATCTTAGCGCCACAGTGTTTGCGGTATATCCTTCAGCGGTTGTGTCACAAATCAAAAAATGTAAATTTTCCTTGAAAATTATTCTAAGTCCACTCGTATAATGGAAATATATCGCTAACTTCTTTCACTAGCAATATTTTTTAACGGTTCCCACAGAAGAATTGTCCAGAATGGTCTCCTGAATATTTCTTATACAGGACTTTTTGGTAGTGGAACGTCCGGTTCCGAGTTATGGGACAAAAATGTTTTCTCGTTGAAATTTTTCTAAGTCCACTCGACTGTCTTTCACTAGCGTCGGAAAATGAAAATTCTTGCGTGGAGCGGTTAGGCACTAAAGTGGACTGGGCATTCTCCTACATCATCTTAGCGCCATAGCGTTTGCGGTATATCTTTCAGCGGTTTTGAGGTATCCAATTATCCCAAAACTATATTTTTGGCGGCCCGAAGGCCTGCGAACAGACTAAAGAACGAAATTATTTGCGTTCCTAAGATAAAATATTGTTTTTATCGGAAGAATATCACTCCTGCCGTCTTAACATTTCCTCCAATTATAATTTTTTTCAAAATGATTTATTTCTCGCTAGGGTTAACTTTTTAAAAGGAACTTTTTGGACAAAACTACTAAACTTATTGTAGTGTATTGGTATAATACACAAAAAACCTTAATTTGCTCCAATTAGTCGATTTAAGGCATCTTAAAATAATTTTTCCCAAAACGATTTATTTCTCGTTAGGGTTAATTTTTTTAAAGGAACTTTTTGGACAAAACTACTAAACTTATGGTAATGTATTGGTATAATACACAAAAAACCTTAATTTGCTCCAATTAGTCGATTTAAGGCATCTTAAAATAATTTTTCTCAAAACGATTTATTTCTCGTTAGGGTTAATTTTTTTAAAGGAACTTTTTGGACAAAACTACTAAACTTATGGTAATGTATTGGTAAAATACACAAAAAACCTTAGTTTGCTCCAATTAGTCGATTTAAGGCATCTTAAAATAATTTTTCTCAAAACGATTTATTTCTCGTTAGGGTTAATTTTTTTAAAGGAACTTTTTGGACAAAACTACTAAACTTATGGTAATGTATTGGTATAATACACAAAAAACCTTAATTTGCTCCAATTAGTCGATTTAAGGCATCTTAAAATAATTTTTCTCAAAACGATTTATTTCTCGTTAGGGTTAATTTTTTTAAAGGAACTTTTTGGACAAAACTACTAAACTTATTGTAATGTATTGGTATAATACACAAAAAACCTTAATTTGCTCCAATTAGTCGATTTAAGCATCTTAAAATAATTTTTTTCGAAATGATTTATTTCTCGTTTGGGTTAATTTTTTTAAACGAACTTTTTGGACAAAACTAGTAAACCTATTGGGCTGTCTTGAGTTTATACAAAAAAATCACAAATTTCATTCATTTAGTTGCTTTAAAGGGACATAAAATAACTTTTTTTTAATTATTTATTTACTAGCTAGGCTTATGTTTTTTAAATGAACTTTTAGGACAAAACTACTAAACTTATTGTACTGTAATGGTATAATAAGAAAAAAACCTTAATTTCCTCCAATTAGTCGATTTAAGCATCTTAAAATAATTTTTTTCAAAATGATTTATTTCTCGTTAGGGTTAATTTTTTTAAACGAACTTTTTGGACAAAACTAGTAAACTTATTGCGCTGTCTTGAGTTTATACAAAAAAATCACACATTTTATTCATTTAGTTGCTTTTATTACCGTAGAGACCTTCAATCCTCTTTCTCACTAAGGTACTTCGTCGGCTCGGCTATTGGCTCAATCTTTTCTCCAGGCACATAGCTCTCATCTCTCTGAACGTTAGTAAGACAAAGCTCCGCGATAAAATCTTCCATACTATCATTGCCGGCATCAATGACTAGTATCCGATCTTCCAGTCGTCATTTGACAGTGGACTGTTCATTCTTCCACATCATCATTGTTGTTATGCGCCAGGATCTTTTTCTAAGATAAAAGATGCCAAAACTTTTCTCGTTAAAAATCGTATGTACCGTCACAGACTCACTAGGCGTATGATCTTAGCGCCACAGTGTTTGCGGTATATCCTTCAGCGGTTGTGTCACAAATCAAAAAATGTAAATTTTCCTCGAAAATTATTCTAAGTCCACTCGTATAATGGAAATATATCGCTAACTTCTTTCACTAGCAATATTTTTTAACGGTTCCCACAGGAGAATTGTCCAGAATGGTCTCCTGAATATTTCTTATACAGGACTTTTTGGTAGTGGAACGTCCGGTTCCGAGTTATGGGACAAAAATGTTTTCTCGTTAAAATTTTTCTAAGTCCACTCGACTGTCTTTCACTAGCGTCGGAAAATGAAAATTCTTGCGTGGAGCTGTTAGGCACTAAAGTGGACTGGGCATTCTCCTACATCATCTTAGCGCCATAGCGTTTGCGGTATATCTTTCAGCGGTTTTGAGGTATCCAATTATCCCAAAACTATATTTTTGGCGACCCGAAGGCCTGCGAACAGACTAAAGAACGAAATTATTTGCGTTCCTTAGATAAAATATTGTTTTTATCGGAAGAATATCACTCCTGCCGTCTTAACATTTCCTCCAATTATAATTTTTTTCAAAATGATTTATTTCTCGCTAGGGTTAACTTTTTAAAAGGAACTTTTTGGACAAAACTACTAAACTTATGGTAATGTATTGGTATAATACACAAAAAACCTTAATTTGCTCCAATTAGTCGATTTAAGGCATCTTAAAATATTTTTTCTCAAAACGATTTATTTCTCGTTAGGGTTAATTTTTTTAAAGGAACTTTTTGGACAAAACTACTAAACTTATGGTAGTGTATTGGTATAATACACAAAAAACCTTAATTTGCTCCAATTAGTCGATTTAAGTCATCTTAAAATAATTTTTCCCAAAACGATTTATTTCTCGTTAGGGTTAATTTTTTTAAAGGAACTTTTTGGACAAAACTACTAAACTTATGGTAATGTATTGGTATAATACACAAAAAACCTTAATTTGCTCCAATTATTCGATTTAAGGCATCTTAAAATAATTTTTCTCAAAACGATTTATTTCTCGTTAGGGTTAATTTTTTTAAAGGAACTTTTTGGACAAAACTACTAAACTTATGGTAGTGTATTGGTATAATACACAAAAAACCTTAATTTGCTCCAATTAGTCGATTTAAGGCATCTTAAAATAATTTTTCTCAAAACGATTTATTTCTCGTTAGGGTTAATTTTTTTAAAGGAACTTTTTGGACAAAACTACTAAACTTATGGTAGTGTATTGGTATAATACACAAAAAACCTTAATTTGCTCCAATTAGTCGATTTAAGCATCTTAAAATAATTTTTCCCAAAACGATTTATTTCTCGTTCGGGTTAATTTTTTTAAAGGAACTTTTTGGACAAAACTACTAAACTTATGGTAGTGTATTGGTATAATACACAAAAAACCTTAATTTGCTCCAATTAGTCGATTTAAGGCATCTTAAAATAATTTTTCTCAAAACGATTTATTTCTCGTTAGGGTTAATTTTTTTAAAGGAACTTTTTGGACAAAACTACTAAACTTATGGTAATGTATTGGTAAAATACACAAAAAACCTTAATTTGCTCCAATTAGTCGATTTAAGGCATCTTAAAATAATTTTTCTCAAAACGATTTATTTCTCGTTAGGGTTAATTTTTTTAAAGGAACTTTTTGGACAAAACTACTAAACTTATGGTAATGTATTGGTATAATACACAAAAAACCTTAATTTGCTCCAATTAGTCGATTTAAGGCATCTTAAAATAATTTTTCTCAAAACGATTTATTTCTCGTTAGGGTTAATTTTTTTAAAGGAACTTTTTGGACAAAACTACTAAACTTATTGTACTGTAATGGTATAATACGAAAAAAACCTTAATTTCCTCCAATTAGTCGATTTAAGCATCTTAAAATAATTTTTTTCAAAATGATTTATATCTCGTTAGGGTTAATTTTTTTAAACGAACTTTTTGGACAAAACTAGTAAACTTATTGCGCTGTCTTGAGTTTATACAAAAAAATCACACATTTTATTCATTTAGTTGCTTTTATTACCGTAGAGACCTTCAACCCTCTTTCTCACTAAGGTATTTCGTCGGCTCGGCTATTGGCTCAATCTTTTCTCCAGGCACATAGCTCTCATCTCTCTGGACGTTAGTAAGACAAGGCTCCGCGATAAAATCTTCCATCACAATTGCCGGCATCAATGACTAGTATCCGATCTTCCAGTCGTCATTTGACAGTGGACTGGGCATTCTTCCACATCATCATTGTTGTTATGCGCCAGGATCTTTTTCTAAGATAAAAGATGCCAAAACTTTTCTCGTTAAAAATCGTATGTACCGTCACAGACTCACTAGGCGTATGATCTTAGCGCCACAGTGTTTGCGGTATATCCTTCAGCGGTTGTGTCACAAATCAAAAAATGTAAATTTTCCTTGAAAATTATTCTAAGTCCACTCGTATAATGGAAATATATCGCTAACTTCTTTCACTAGCAATATTTTTTAACGGTTCCCACAGAAGAATTGTCCAGAATGGTCTCCTGAATATTTCTTATACAGGACTTTTTGGTAGTGGAACGTCCGGTTCCGAGTTATGGGACAAAAATGTTTTCTCGTTGAAATTTTTCTAAGTCCACTCGACTGTCTTTCACTAGCGTCGGAAAATGAAAATTCTTGCGTGGAGCGGTTAGGCACTAAAGTGGACTGGGCATTCTCCTACATCATCTTAGCGCCATAGCGTTTGCGGTATATCTTTCAGCGGTTTTGAGGTATCCAATTATCCCAAAACTATATTTTTGGCGGCCCGAAGGCCTGCGAACAGACTAAAGAACGAAATTATTTGCGTTCCTAAGATAAAATATTGTTTTTATCGGAAGAATATCACTCCTGCCGTCTTAACATTTCCTCCAATTATAATTTTTTTCAAAATGATTTATTTCTCGCTAGGGTTAACTTTTTAAAAGGAACTTTTTGGACAAAACTACTAAACTTATTGTAGTGTATTGGTATAATACACAAAAAACCTTAATTTGCTCCAATTAGTCGATTTAAGGCATCTTAAAATAATTTTTCCCAAAACGATTTATTTCTCGTTAGGGTTAATTTTTTTAAAGGAACTTTTTGGACAAAACTACTAAACTTATGGTAATGTATTGGTATAATACACAAAAAACCTTAATTTGCTCCAATTAGTCGATTTAAGGCATCTTAAAATAATTTTTCTCAAAACGATTTATTTCTCGTTAGGGTTAATTTTTTTAAAGGAACTTTTTGGACAAAACTACTAAACTTATGGTAATGTATTGGTAAAATACACAAAAAACCTTAGTTTGCTCCAATTAGTCGATTTAAGGCATCTTAAAATAATTTTTCTCAAAACGATTTATTTCTCGTTAGGGTTAATTTTTTTAAAGGAACTTTTTGGACAAAACTACTAAACTTATGGTAATGTATTGGTATAATACACAAAAAACCTTAATTTGCTCCAATTAGTCGATTTAAGGCATCTTAAAATAATTTTTCTCAAAACGATTTATTTCTCGTTAGGGTTAATTTTTTTAAAGGAACTTTTTGGACAAAACTACTAAACTTATTGTAATGTATTGGTATAATACACAAAAAACCTTAATTTGCTCCAATTAGTCGATTTAAGCATCTTAAAATAATTTTTTTCGAAATGATTTATTTCTCGTTTGGGTTAATTTTTTTAAACGAACTTTTTGGACAAAACTAGTAAACCTATTGGGCTGTCTTGAGTTTATACAAAAAAATCACAAATTTCATTCATTTAGTTGCTTTAAAGGGACATAAAATAACTTTTTTTTAATTATTTATTTACTAGCTAGGCTTATGTTTTTTAAATGAACTTTTAGGACAAAACTACTAAACTTATTGTACTGTAATGGTATAATAAGAAAAAAACCTTAATTTCCTCCAATTAGTCGATTTAAGCATCTTAAAATAATTTTTTTCAAAATGATTTATTTCTCGTTAGGGTTAATTTTTTTAAACGAACTTTTTGGACAAAACTAGTAAACTTATTGCGCTGTCTTGAGTTTATACAAAAAAATCACACATTTTATTCATTTAGTTGCTTTTATTACCGTAGAGACCTTCAATCCTCTTTCTCACTAAGGTATTTCGTCGGCTCGGCTATTGGCTCAATCTTTTCTCCAGGCACATAGCTCTCATCTCTCTGAACGTTAGTAAGACAAAGCTCCGCGATAAAATCTTCCATACTATCATTGCCGGCATCAATGACTAGTATCCGATCTTCCAGTCGTCATTTGACAGTGGACTGTTCATTCTTCCACATCATCATTGTTGTTATGCGCCAGGATCTTTTTCTAAGATAAAAGATGCCAAAACTTTTCTCGTTAAAAATCGTATGTACCGTCACAGACTCACTAGGCGTATGATCTTAGCGCCACAGTGTTTGCGGTATATCCTTCAGCGGTTGTGTCACAAATCAAAAAATGTAAATTTTCCTCGAAAATTATTCTAAGTCCACTCGTATAATGGAAATATATCGCTAACTTCTTTCACTAGCAATATTTTTTAACGGTTCCCACAGGAGAATTGTCCAGAATGGTCTCCTGAATATTTCTTATACAGGACTTTTTGGTAGTGGAACGTCCGGTTCCGAGTTATGGGACAAAAATGTTTTCTCGTTAAAATTTTTCTAAGTCCACTCGACTGTCTTTCACTAGCGTCGGAAAATGAAAATTCTTGCGTGGAGCTGTTAGGCACTAAAGTGGACTGGGCATTCTCCTACATCATCTTAGCGCCATAGCGTTTGCGGTATATCTTTCAGCGGTTTTGAGGTATCCAATTATCCCAAAACTATATTTTTGGCGACCCGAAGGCCTGCGAACAGACTAAAGAACGAAATTATTTGCGTTCCTTAGATAAAATATTGTTTTTATCGGAAGAATATCACTCCTGCCGTCTTAACATTTCCTCCAATTATAATTTTTTTCAAAATGATTTATTTCTCGCTAGGGTTAACTTTTTAAAAGGAACTTTTTGGACAAAACTACTAAACTTATGGTAATGTATTGGTATAATACACAAAAAACCTTAATTTGCTCCAATTAGTCGATTTAAGGCATCTTAAAATAATTTTTCTCAAAACGATTTATTTCTCGTTAGGGTTAATTTTTTTAAAGGAACTTTTTGGACAAAACTACTAAACTTATGGTAGTGTATTGGTATAATACACAAAAAACCTTAATTTGCTCCAATTAGTCGATTTAAGTCATCTTAAAATAATTTTTCCCAAAACGATTTATTTCTCGTTAGGGTTAATTTTTTTAAAGGAACTTTTTGGACAAAACTACTAAACTTATGGTAATGTATTGGTATAATACACAAAAAACCTTAATTTGCTCCAATTAGTCGATTTAAGGCATCTTAAAATAATTTTTCTCAAAACGATTTATTTCTCGTTAGGGTTAATTTTTTTAAAGGAACTTTTTGGACAAAACTACTAAACTTATGGTAGTGTATTGGTATAATACACAAAAAACCTTAATTTGCTCCAATTAGTCGATTTAAGGCATCTTAAAATAATTTTTCTCAAAACGATTTATTTCTCGTTAGGGTTAATTTTTTTAAAGGAACTTTTTGGACAAAACTACTAAACTTATGGTAGTGTATTGGTATAATACACAAAAAACCTTAATTTGCTCCAATTAGTCGATTTAAGCATCTTAAAATAATTTTTCCCAAAACGATTTATTTCTCGTTCGGGTTAATTTTTTTAAAGGAACTTTTTGGACAAAACTACTAAACTTATGGTAGTGTATTGGTATAATACACAAAAAACCTTAATTTGCTCCAATTAGTCGATTTAAGGCATCTTAAAATAATTTTTCTCAAAACGATTTATTTCTCGTTAGGGTTAATTTTTTTAAAGGAACTTTTTGGACAAAACTACTAAACTTATGGTAATGTATTGGTAAAATACACAAAAAACCTTAATTTGCTCCAATTAGTCGATTTAAGGCATCTTAAAATAATTTTTCTCAAAACGATTTATTTCTCGTTAGGGTTAATTTTTTTAAAGGAACTTTTTGGACAAAACTACTAAACTTATGGTAATGTATTGGTATAATACACAAAAAACCTTAATTTGCTCCAATTAGTCGATTTAAGGCATCTTAAAATAATTTTTCTCAAAACGATTTATTTCTCGTTAGGGTTAATTTTTTTAAAGGAACTTTTTGGACAAAACTACTAAACTTATTGTACTGTAATGGTATAATACGAAAAAAACCTTAATTTCCTCCAATTAGTCGATTTAAGCATCTTAAAATAATTTTTTTCAAAATGATTTATATCTCGTTAGGGTTAATTTTTTTAAACGAACTTTTTGGACAAAACTAGTAAACTTATTGCGCTGTCTTGAGTTTATACAAAAAAATCACACATTTTATTCATTTAGTTGCTTTTATTACCGTAGAGACCTTCAACCCTCTTTCTCACTAAGGTATTTCGTCGGCTCGGCTATTGGCTCAATCTTTTCTCCAGGCACATAGCTCTCATCTCTCTGGACGTTAGTAAGACAAGGCTCCGCGATAAAATCTTCCATCACAATTGCCGGCATCAATGACTAGTATCCGATCTTCCAGTCGTCATTTGACAGTGGACTGGGCATTCTTCCACATCATCATTGTTGTTATGCGCCAGGATCTTTTTCTAAGATAAAAGATGCCAAAACTTTTCTCGTTAAAAATCGTATGTACCGTCACAGACTCACTAGGCGTATGATCTTAGCGCCACAGTGTTTGCGGTATATCCTTCAGCGGTTGTGTCACAAATCAAAAAATGTAAATTTTCCTTGAAAATTATTCTAAGTCCACTCGTATAATGGAAATATATCGCTAACTTCTTTCACTAGCAATATTTTTTAACGGTTCCCACAGAAGAATTGTCCAGAATGGTCTCCTGAATATTTCTTATACAGGACTTTTTGGTAGTGGAACGTCCGGTTCCGAGTTATGGGACAAAAATGTTTTCTCGTTGAAATTTTTCTAAGTCCACTCGACTGTCTTTCACTAGCGTCGGAAAATGAAAATTCTTGCGTGGAGCGGTTAGGCACTAAAGTGGACTGGGCATTCTCCTACATCATCTTAGCGCCATAGCGTTTGCGGTATATCTTTCAGCGGTTTTGAGGTATCCAATTATCCCAAAACTATATTTTTGGCGGCCCGAAGGCCTGCGAACAGACTAAAGAACGAAATTATTTGCGTTCCTAAGATAAAATATTGTTTTTATCGGAAGAATATCACTCCTGCCGTCTTAACATTTCCTCCAATTATAATTTTTTTCAAAATGATTTATTTCTCGCTAGGGTTAACTTTTTAAAAGGAACTTTTTGGACAAAACTACTAAACTTATTGTAGTGTATTGGTATAATACACAAAAAACCTTAATTTGCTCCAATTAGTCGATTTAAGGCATCTTAAAATAATTTTTCCCAAAACGATTTATTTCTCGTTAGGGTTAATTTTTTTAAAGGAACTTTTTGGACAAAACTACTAAACTTATGGTAATGTATTGGTATAATACACAAAAAACCTTAATTTGCTCCAATTAGTCGATTTAAGGCATCTTAAAATAATTTTTCTCAAAACGATTTATTTCTCGTTAGGGTTAATTTTTTTAAAGGAACTTTTTGGACAAAACTACTAAACTTATGGTAATGTATTGGTAAAATACACAAAAAACCTTAATTTGCTCCAATTAGTCGATTTAGGGCATCTTAAAATAATTTTTCTCAAAACGATTTATTTCTCGTTAGGGTTAATTTTTTTAAAGGAACTTTTTGGACAAAACTACTAAACTTATGGTAATGTATTGGTATAATACACAAAAAACCTTAATTTGCTCCAATTAGTCGATTTAAGGCATCTTAAAATAATTTTTCTCAAAACGATTTATTTCTCGTTAGGGTTAATTTTTTTAAAGGAACTTTTTGGACAAAACTACTAAACTTATGGTAGTGTATTGGTATAATACACAAAAAACCTTAATTTGCTCCAATTAGTCGATTTAAGCATCTTAAAATAATTTTTCCCAAAACGATTTATTTCTCGTTCGGGTTAATTTTTTTAAAGGAACTTTTTGGACAAAACTACTAAACTTATGGTAGTGTATTGGTATAATACACAAAAAACCTTAATTTGCTCCAATTAGTCGATTTAAGGCATCTTAAAATAATTTTTCTCAAAACGATTTATTTCTCGTTAGGGTTAATTTTTTTAAAGGAACTTTTTGGACAAAACTACTAAACTTATTGTACTGTAATGGTATAATACGAAAAAAACCTTAATTTCCTCCAATTAGTCGATTTAAGCATCTTAAAATAATTTTTTTCAAAATGATTTATATCTCGTTAGGGTTAATTTTTTTAAACGAACTTTTTGGACAAAACTAGTAAACTTATTGCGCTGTCTTGAGTTTATACAAAAAAATCACACATTTTATTCATTTAGTTGCTTTTATTACCGTAGAGACCTTCAACCCTCTTTCTCACTAAGGTATTTCGTCGGCTCGGCTATTGGCTCAATCTTTTCTCCAGGCACATAGCTCTCATCTCTCTGGACGTTAGTAAGACAAGGCTCCGCGATAAAATCTTCCATCACAATTGCCGGCATCAATGACTAGTATCCGATCTTCCAGTCGTCATTTGACAGTGGACTGGGCATTCTTCCACATCATCATTGTTGTTATGCGCCAGGATCTTTTTCTAAGATAAAAGATGCCAAAACTTTTCTCGTTAAAAATCGTATGTACCGTCACAGACTCACTAGGCGTATGATCTTAGCGCCACAGTGTTTGCGGTATATCCTTCAGCGGTTGTGTCACAAATCAAAAAATGTAAATTTTCCTTGAAAATTATTCTAAGTCCACTCGTATAATGGAAATATATCGCTAACTTCTTTCACTAGCAATATTTTTTAACGGTTCCCACAGAAGAATTGTCCAGAATGGTCTCCTGAATATTTCTTATACAGGACTTTTTGGTAGTGGAACGTCCGGTTCCGAGTTATGGGACAAAAATGTTTTCTCGTTGAAATTTTTCTAAGTCCACTCGACTGTCTTTCACTAGCGTCGGAAAATGAAAATTCTTGCGTGGAGCGGTTAGGCACTAAAGTGGACTGGGCATTCTCCTACATCATCTTAGCGCCATAGCGTTTGCGGTATATCTTTCAGCGGTTTTGAGGTATCCAATTATCCCAAAACTATATTTTTGGCGGCCCGAAGGCCTGCGAACAGACTAAAGAACGAAATTATTTGCGTTCCTAAGATAAAATATTGTTTTTATCGGAAGAATATCACTCCTGCCGTCTTAACATTTCCTCCAATTATAATTTTTTTCAAAATGATTTATTTCTCGCTAGGGTTAACTTTTTAAAAGGAACTTTTTGGACAAAACTACTAAACTTATTGTAGTGTATTGGTATAATACACAAAAAACCTTAATTTGCTCCAATTAGTCGATTTAAGGCATCTTAAAATAATTTTTCCCAAAACGATTTATTTCTCGTTAGGGTTAATTTTTTTAAAGGAACTTTTTGGACAAAACTACTAAACTTATGGTAATGTATTGGTATAATACACAAAAAACCTTAATTTGCTCCAATTAGTCGATTTAAGGCATCTTAAAATAATTTTTCTCAAAACGATTTATTTCTCGTTAGGGTTAATTTTTTTAAAGGAACTTTTTGGACAAAACTACTAAACTTATGGTAATGTATTGGTAAAATACACAAAAAACCTTAATTTGCTCCAATTAGTCGATTTAAGGCATCTTAAAATAATTTTTCTCAAAACGATTTATTTCTCGTTAGGGTTAATTTTTTTAAAGGAACTTTTTGGACAAAACTACTAAACTTATGGTAATGTATTGGTATAATACACAAAAAACCTTAATTTGCTCCAATTAGTCGATTTAAGGCATCTTAAAATAATTTTTCTCAAAACGATTTATTTCTCGTTAGGGTTAATTTTTTTAAAGGAACTTTTTGGACAAAACTACTAAACTTATTGTAATGTATTGGTATAATACACAAAAAACCTTAATTTGCTCCAATTAGTCGATTTAAGCATCTTAAAATAATTTTTTTCGAAATGATTTATTTCTCGTTTGGGTTAATTTTTTTAAACGAACTTTTTGGACAAAACTAGTAAACCTATTGGGCTGTCTTGAGTTTATACAAAAAAATCACAAATTTCATTCATTTAGTTGCTTTAAAGGGACATAAAATAACTTTTTTTTAATTATTTATTTACTAGCTAGGCTTATGTTTTTTAAATGAACTTTTAGGACAAAACTACTAAACTTATTGTACTGTAATGGTATAATAAGAAAAAAACCTTAATTTCCTCCAATTAGTCGATTTAAGCATCTTAAAATAATTTTTTTCAAAATGATTTATTTCTCGTTAGGGTTAATTTTTTTAAACGAACTTTTTGGACAAAACTAGTAAACTTATTGCGCTGTCTTGAGTTTATACAAAAAAATCACACATTTTATTCATTTAGTTGCTTTTATTACCGTAGAGACCTTCAATCCTCTTTCTCACTAAGGTATTTCGTCGGCTCGGCTATTGGCTCAATCTTTTCTCCAGGCACATAGCTCTCATCTCTCTGGACGTTAGTAAGACAAGGCTCCGCAATAAAATCTTCCATACTATCATTGCCGGCATCAATGACTAGTATCCGATCTTCCAGTCGTCATTTGACAGTGGACTGGGCATTCTTCCACATCATCATTGTTGTTATGCGCCAGGATCTTTTTCTAAGATAAAAGATGCCAAAACTTTTCTCGTTAAAAATCGTATGTACCGTCACAGACTCACTAGGCGTATGATCTTAGCGCCACAGTGTTTGCGGTATATCCTTCAGCGGTTGTGTCACAAATCAAAAAATGTAAATTTTCCTCGAAAATTATTCTAAGTCCACTCGTATAATGGAAATATATCGCTAACTTCTTTCACTAGCAATATTTTTTAACGGTTCCCACAGGAGAATTGTCCAGAATGGTCTCCTGAATATTTCTTATACAGGACTTTTTGGTAGTGGAACGTCCGGTTCCGAGTTATGGGACAAAAATGTTTTCTCGTTAAAATTTTTCTAAGTCCACTCGACTGTCTTTCACTAGCGTCAGAAAATGAAAATTCTTGCGTGGAGCTGTTAGGCACTAAAGTGGTCTGGGCATTCTCCTACATCATCTTAGCGCCATAGCGTTTGCGGTATATCTTTCAGCGGTTTTGAGGTATCCAATTATCCCAAAACTATATTTTTGGCGACCCGAAGGCCTGCGAACAGACTAAAGAACGAAATTATTTGCGTTCCTTAGATAAAATATTGTTTTTATCGGAAGAATATCACTCCTGCCGTCTTAACATTTCCTCCAATTATAATTTTTTTCAAAATGACTTATTTCTCGCTAGGGTTAACTTTTTAAAAGGAACTTTTTGGACAAAACTACTAAACTTATGGTAATGTATTGGTATAATACACAAAAAACCTTAATTTGCTCCAATTAGTCGATTTAAGGCATCTTAAAATAATTTTTCTCAAAACGATTTATTTCTCGTTAGGGTTAATTTTTTTAAAGGAACTTTTTGGACAAAACTACTAAACTTATGGTAGTGTATTGGTATAATACACAAAAAACCTTAATTTGCTCCAATTAGTCGATTTAAGGCATCTTAAAATAATTTTTCCCAAAACGATTTATTTCTCGTTAGGGTTAATTTTTTTAAAGGAACTTTTTGGACAAAACTACTAAACTTATGGTAATGTATTGGTATAATACACAAAAAACCTTAATTTGCTCCAATTAGTCGATTTAAGGCATCTTAAAATAATTTTTCTCAAAACGATTTATTTCTCGTTAGGGTTAATTTTTTTAAAGGAACTTTTTGGACAAAACTACTAAACTTATGGTAATGTATTGGTAAAATACACAAAAAACCTTAATTTGCTCCAATTAGTCGATTTAAGGCATCTTAAAATAATTTTTCTCAAAACGATTTATTTCTCGTTAGGGTTAATTTTTTTAAAGGAACTTTTTGGACAAAACTACTAAACTTATGGTAATGTATTGGTATAATACACAAAAAACCTTAATTTGCTCCAATTAGTCGATTTAAGGCATCTTAAAATAATTTTTCTCAAAACGATTTATTTTTCGTTAGGGTTAATTTTTTTAAAGGAACTTTTTGGACAAAACTACTAAACTTATTGTAATGTATTGGTATAATACACAAAAAACCTTAATTTGCTCCAATTAGTCGATTTAAGCATCTTAAAATAATTTTTTTCGAAATGATTTATTTCTCGTTTTTTTGTTAATTTTTTTAAACGAACTTTTTGGACAAAACTAGTAAACCTATTGGGCTGTCTTGAGTTTATACAAAAAAATCACAAATTTCATTCATTTAGTTGCTTTAAAGGGACATAAAATAACTTTTTTTTAATTATTTATTTACTAGCTAGGCTTATGTTTTTTAAATGAACTTTTAGGACAAAACTACTAAACTTATTGTACTGTAATGGTATAATAAGAAAAAAACCTTAATTTCCTCCAATTAGTCGATTTAAGCATCTTAAAATAATTTTTTTCAAAATGATTTATTTCTCGTTAGGGTTAATTTTTTTAAACGAACTTTTTGGACAAAACTAGTAAACTTATTGCGCTGTCTTGAGTTTATACAAAAAAATCACACATTTTATTCATTTAGTTGCTTTTATTACCGTAGAGACCTTCAATCCTCTTTCTCACTAAGGTATTTCGTCGGCTCGGCTATTGGCTCAATCTTTTCTCCAGGCACATAGCTCTCATCTCTCTGAACGTTAGTAAGACAAGGCTCCGCGATAAAATCTTCCATACTATCATTGCCGGCATCAATGACTAGTATCCGATCTTCCAGTCGTCATTTGACAGTGGACTGGGCATTCTTCCACATCATCATTGTTGTTATGCGCCAGGATCTTTTTCTAAGATAAAAGATGCCAAAACTTTTCTCGTTAAAAATCGTATGTACCGTCACAGACTCACTAGGCGTATGATCTTAGCGCCACAGTGTTTGCGGTATATCCTTCAGCGGTTGTGTCACAAATCAAAAAATGTAAATTTTCCTCGAAAATTATTCTAAGTCCACTCGTATAATGGAAATATATCGCTAACTTCTTTCACTAGCAATATTTTTTAACGGTTCCCACAGAAGAATTGTCCAGAATGGTCTCCTGAATATTTCTTATACAGGACTTTTTGGTAGTGGAACGTCCGGTTCCGAGTTATGGGACAAAAATGTTTTCTCGTTGAAATTTTTCTAAGTCCACTCGACTGTCTTTCACTAGCGTCGGAAAATGAAAATTCTTGCGTGGAGCGGTTAGGCACTAAAGTGGACTGGGCATTCTCCTACATCATCTTAGCGCCATAGAGTTTGCGGTATATCTTTCAGCGGTTTTGAGGTATCCAATTATCCCAAAACTATATTTTTGGCGGCCCGAAGGCCTGCGAACAGACTAAAGAACGAAATTATTTGCGTTCCTAAGATAAAATATTGTTTTTATCGGAAGAATATCACTCCTGCCGTCTTGACATTTCCTCCAATTATAATTTTTTTCAAAATGATTTATTTCTCGCTAGGGTTAACTTTTTAAAAGGAACTTTTTGGACAAAACTACTAAACTTATTGTAGTGTATTGGTATAATACACAAAAAACTTTAATTTGCTCCAATTAGTCGATTTAAGGCATCTTAAAATAATTTTTCCCAAAACGATTTATTTCTCGTTAGGGTTAATTTTTTTAAAGGAACTTTTTGGACAAAACTACTAAACTTATGGTAATGTATTGGTATAATACACAAAAAACCTTAATTTGCTCCAATTAGTCGATTTAAGGCATCTTAAAATAATTTTTCTCAAAACGATTTATTTCTCGTTAGGGTTAATTTTTTTAAAGGAACTTTTTGGACAAAACTACTAAACTTATGGTAATGTATTGGTAAAATACACAAAAAACCTTAATTTGCTCCAATTAGTCGATTTAAGGCATCTTAAAATAATTTTTCTCAAAACGATTTATTTCTCGTTAGGGTTAATTTTTTTAAAGGAACTTTTTGGACAAAACTACTAAACTTATGGTAATGTATTGGTATAATACACAAAAAACCTTAATTTGCTCCAATTAGTCGATTTAAGGCATCTTAAAATAATTTTTCTCAAAACGATTTATTTTTCGTTAGGGTTAATTTTTTTAAAGGAACTTTTTGGACAAAACTACTAAACTTATTGTAATGTATTGGTATAATACACAAAAAACCTTAATTTGCTCCAATTAGTCGATTTAAGCATCTTAAAATAATTTTTTTCGAAATGATTTATTTCTCGTTTTTTTGTTAATTTTTTTAAACGAACTTTTTGGACAAAACTAGTAAACCTATTGGGCTGTCTTGAGTTTATACAAAAAAATCACAAATTTCATTCATTTAGTTGCTTTAAAGGGACATAAAATAACTTTTTTTTAATTATTTATTTACTAGCTAGGCTTATGTTTTTTAAATGAACTTTTAGGACAAAACTACTAAACTTATTGTACTGTAATGGTATAATAAGAAAAAAACCTTAATTTCCTCCAATTAGTCGATTTAAGCATCTTAAAATAATTTTTTTCAAAATGATTTATTTCTCGTTAGGGTTAATTTTTTTAAACGAACTTTTTGGACAAAACTAGTAAACTTATTGCGCTGTCTTGAGTTTATACAAAAAAATCACACATTTTATTCATTTAGTTGCTTTTATTACCGTAGAGACCTTCAATCCTCTTTCTCACTAAGGTATTTCGTCGGCTCGGCTATTGGCTCAATCTTTTCTCCAGGCACATAGCTCTCATCTCTCTGAACGTTAGTAAGACAAGGCTCCGCGATAAAATCTTCCATACTATCATTGCCGGCATCAATGACTAGTATCCGATCTTCCAGTCGTCATTTGACAGTGGACTGGGCATTCTTCCACATCATCATTGTTGTTATGCGCCAGGATCTTTTTCTAAGATAAAAGATGCCAAAACTTTTCTCGTTAAAAATCGTATGTACCGTCACAGACTCACTAGGCGTATGATCTTAGCGCCACAGTGTTTGCGGTATATCCTTCAGCGGTTGTGTCACAAATCAAAAAATGTAAATTTTCCTCGAAAATTATTCTAAGTCCACTCGTATAATGGAAATATATCGCTAACTTCTTTCACTAGCAATATTTTTTAACGGTTCCCACAGAAGAATTGTCCAGAATGGTCTCCTGAATATTTCTTATACAGGACTTTTTGGTAGTGGAACGTCCGGTTCCGAGTTATGGGACAAAAATGTTTTCTCGTTGAAATTTTTCTAAGTCCACTCGACTGTCTTTCACTAGCGTCGGAAAATGAAAATTCTTGCGTGGAGCGGTTAGGCACTAAAGTGGACTGGGCATTCTCCTACATCATCTTAGCGCCATAGAGTTTGCGGTATATCTTTCAGCGGTTTTGAGGTATCCAATTATCCCAAAACTATATTTTTGGCGGCCCGAAGGCCTGCGAACAGACTAAAGAACGAAATTATTTGCGTTCCTAAGATAAAATATTGTTTTTATCGGAAGAATATCACTCCTGCCGTCTTAACATTTCCTCCAATTATAATTTTTTTCAAAATGATTTATTTCTCGCTAGGGTTAACTTTTTAAAAGGAACTTTTTGGACAAAACTACTAAACTTATTGTAGTGTATTGGTATAATACACAAAAAACTTTAATTTGCTCCAATTAGTCGATTTAAGGCATCTTAAAATAATTTTTCCCAAAACGATTTATTTCTCGTTAGGGTTAATTTTTTTAAAGGAACTTTTTGGACAAAACTACTAAACTTATGGTAATGTATTGGTATAATACACAAAAAACCTTAATTTGCTCCAATTAGTCGATTTAAGGCATCTTAAAATAATTTTTCTCAAAACGATTTATTTCTCGTTAGGGTTAATTTTTTTAAAGGAACTTTTTGGACAAAACTACTAAACTTATGGTAATGTATTGGTAAAATACACAAAAAACCTTAATTTGCTCCAATTAGTCGATTTAAGGCATCTTAAAATAATTTTTCTCAAAACGATTTATTTCTCGTTAGGGTTAATTTTTTTAAAGGAACTTTTTGGACAAAACTACTAAACTTATGGTAATGTATTGGTATAATACACAAAAAACCTTAATTTGCTCCAATTAGTCGATTTAAGGCATCTTAAAATAATTTTTCTCAAAACGATTTATTTTTCGTTAGGGTTAATTTTTTTAAAGGAACTTTTTGGACAAAACTACTAAACTTATTGTAATGTATTGGTATAATACACAAAAAACCTTAATTTGCTCCAATTAGTCGATTTAAGCATCTTAAAATAATTTTTTTCGAAATGATTTATTTCTCGTTTTTTTGTTAATTTTTTTAAACGAACTTTTTGGACAAAACTAGTAAACCTATTGGGCTGTCTTGAGTTTATACAAAAAAATCACAAATTTCATTCATTTAGTTGCTTTAAAGGGACATAAAATAACTTTTTTTTAATTATTTATTTACTAGCTAGGCTTATGTTTTTTAAATGAACTTTTAGGACAAAACTACTAAACTTATTGTACTGTAATGGTATAATAAGAAAAAAACCTTAATTTCCTCCAATTAGTCGATTTAAGCATCTTAAAATAATTTTTTTCAAAATGATTTATTTCTCGTTAGGGTTAATTTTTTTAAACGAACTTTTTGGACAAAACTAGTAAACTTATTGCGCTGTCTTGAGTTTATACAAAAAAATCACACATTTTATTCATTTAGTTGCTTTTATTACCGTAGAGACCTTCAATCCTCTTTCTCACTAAGGTATTTCGTCGGCTCGGCTATTGGCTCAATCTTTTCTCCAGGCACATAGCTCTCATCTCTCTGAACGTTAGTAAGACAAAGCTCCGCGATAAAATCTTCCATACTATCATTGCCGGCATCAATGACTAGTATCCGATCTTCCAGTCGTCATTTGACAGTGGACTGTTCATTCTTCCACATCATCATTGTTGTTATGCGCCAGGATCTTTTTCTAAGATAAAAGATGCCAAAACTTTTCTCGTTAAAAATCGTATGTACCGTCACAGACTCACTAGGCGTATGATCTTAGCGCCACAGTGTTTGCGGTATATCCTTCAGCGGTTGTGTCACAAATCAAAAAATGTAAATTTTCCTCGAAAATTATTCTAAGTCCACTCGTATAATGGAAATATATCGCTAACTTCTTTCACTAGCAATATTTTTTAACGGTTCCCACAGGAGAATTGTCCAGAATGGTCTCCTGAATATTTCTTATACAGGACTTTTTGGTAGTGGAACGTCCGGTTCCGAGTTATGGGACAAAAATGTTTTCTCGTTAAAATTTTTCTAAGTCCACTCGACTGTCTTTCACTAGCGTCGGAAAATGAAAATTCTTGCGTGGAGCTGTTAGGCACTAAAGTGGACTGGGCATTCTCCTACATCATCTTAGCGCCATAGCGTTTGCGGTATATCTTTCAGCGGTTTTGAGGTATCCAATTATCCCAAAACTATATTTTTGGCGACCCGAAGGCCTGCGAACAGACTAAAGAACGAAATTATTTGCGTTCCTTAGATAAAATATTGTTTTTATCGGAAGAATATCACTCCTGCCGTCTTAACATTTCCTCCAATTATAATTTTTTTCAAAATGATTTATTTCTCGCTAGGGTTAACTTTTTAAAAGGAACTTTTTGGACAAAACTACTAAACTTATGGTAATGTATTGGTATAATACACAAAAAACCTTAATTTGCTCCAATTAGTCGATTTAAGGCATCTTAAAATATTTTTTCTCAAAACGATTTATTTCTCGTTAGGGTTAATTTTTTTAAAGGAACTTTTTGGACAAAACTACTAAACTTATGGTAGTGTATTGGTATAATACACAAAAAACCTTAATTTGCTCCAATTAGTCGATTTAAGTCATCTTAAAATAATTTTTCCCAAAACGATTTATTTCTCGTTAGGGTTAATTTTTTTAAAGGAACTTTTTGGACAAAACTACTAAACTTATGGTAATGTATTGGTATAATACACAAAAAACCTTAATTTGCTCCAATTATTCGATTTAAGGCATCTTAAAATAATTTTTCTCAAAACGATTTATTTCTCGTTAGGGTTAATTTTTTTAAAGGAACTTTTTGGACAAAACTACTAAACTTATGGTAGTGTATTGGTATAATACACAAAAAACCTTAATTTGCTCCAATTAGTCGATTTAAGGCATCTTAAAATAATTTTTCTCAAAACGATTTATTTCTCGTTAGGGTTAATTTTTTTAAAGGAACTTTTTGGACAAAACTACTAAACTTATGGTAGTGTATTGGTATAATACACAAAAAACCTTAATTTGCTCCAATTAGTCGATTTAAGCATCTTAAAATAATTTTTCCCAAAACGATTTATTTCTCGTTCGGGTTAATTTTTTTAAAGGAACTTTTTGGACAAAACTACTAAACTTATGGTAGTGTATTGGTATAATACACAAAAAACCTTAATTTGCTCCAATTAGTCGATTTAAGGCATCTTAAAATAATTTTTCTCAAAACGATTTATTTCTCGTTAGGGTTAATTTTTTTAAAGGAACTTTTTGGACAAAACTACTAAACTTATGGTAATGTATTGGTAAAATACACAAAAAACCTTAATTTGCTCCAATTAGTCGATTTAAGGCATCTTAAAATAATTTTTCTCAAAACGATTTATTTCTCGTTAGGGTTAATTTTTTTAAAGGAACTTTTTGGACAAAACTACTAAACTTATGGTAATGTATTGGTATAATACACAAAAAACCTTAATTTGCTCCAATTAGTCGATTTAAGGCATCTTAAAATAATTTTTCTCAAAACGATTTATTTCTCGTTAGGGTTAATTTTTTTAAAGGAACTTTTTGGACAAAACTACTAAACTTATTGTACTGTAATGGTATAATACGAAAAAAACCTTAATTTCCTCCAATTAGTCGATTTAAGCATCTTAAAATAATTTTTTTCAAAATGATTTATATCTCGTTAGGGTTAATTTTTTTAAACGAACTTTTTGGACAAAACTAGTAAACTTATTGCGCTGTCTTGAGTTTATACAAAAAAATCACACATTTTATTCATTTAGTTGCTTTTATTACCGTAGAGACCTTCAACCCTCTTTCTCACTAAGGTATTTCGTCGGCTCGGCTATTGGCTCAATCTTTTCTCCAGGCACATAGCTCTCATCTCTCTGGACGTTAGTAAGACAAGGCTCCGCGATAAAATCTTCCATCACAATTGCCGGCATCAATGACTAGTATCCGATCTTCCAGTCGTCATTTGACAGTGGACTGGGCATTCTTCCACATCATCATTGTTGTTATGCGCCAGGATCTTTTTCTAAGATAAAAGATGCCAAAACTTTTCTCGTTAAAAATCGTATGTACCGTCACAGACTCACTAGGCGTATGATCTTAGCGCCACAGTGTTTGCGGTATATCCTTCAGCGGTTGTGTCACAAATCAAAAAATGTAAATTTTCCTTGAAAATTATTCTAAGTCCACTCGTATAATGGAAATATATCGCTAACTTCTTTCACTAGCAATATTTTTTAACGGTTCCCACAGAAGAATTGTCCAGAATGGTCTCCTGAATATTTCTTATACAGGACTTTTTGGTAGTGGAACGTCCGGTTCCGAGTTATGGGACAAAAATGTTTTCTCGTTGAAATTTTTCTAAGTCCACTCGACTGTCTTTCACTAGCGTCGGAAAATGAAAATTCTTGCGTGGAGCGGTTAGGCACTAAAGTGGACTGGGCATTCTCCTACATCATCTTAGCGCCATAGCGTTTGCGGTATATCTTTCAGCGGTTTTGAGGTATCCAATTATCCCAAAACTATATTTTTGGCGGCCCGAAGGCCTGCGAACAGACTAAAGAACGAAATTATTTGCGTTCCTAAGATAAAATATTGTTTTTATCGGAAGAATATCACTCCTGCCGTCTTAACATTTCCTCCAATTATAATTTTTTTCAAAATGATTTATTTCTCGCTAGGGTTAACTTTTTAAAAGGAACTTTTTGGACAAAACTACTAAACTTATTGTAGTGTATTGGTATAATACACAAAAAACCTTAATTTGCTCCAATTAGTCGATTTAAGGCATCTTAAAATAATTTTTCCCAAAACGATTTATTTCTCGTTAGGGTTAATTTTTTTAAAGGAACTTTTTGGACAAAACTACTAAACTTATGGTAATGTATTGGTATAATACACAAAAAACCTTAATTTGCTCCAATTAGTCGATTTAAGGCATCTTAAAATAATTTTTCTCAAAACGATTTATTTCTCGTTAGGGTTAATTTTTTTAAAGGAACTTTTTGGACAAAACTACTAAACTTATGGTAATGTATTGGTAAAATACACAAAAAACCTTAGTTTGCTCCAATTAGTCGATTTAAGGCATCTTAAAATAATTTTTCTCAAAACGATTTATTTCTCGTTAGGGTTAATTTTTTTAAAGGAACTTTTTGGACAAAACTACTAAACTTATGGTAATGTATTGGTATAATACACAAAAAACCTTAATTTGCTCCAATTAGTCGATTTAAGGCATCTTAAAATAATTTTTCTCAAAACGATTTATTTCTCGTTAGGGTTAATTTTTTTAAAGGAACTTTTTGGACAAAACTACTAAACTTATTGTACTGTAATGGTATAATACGAAAAAAACCTTAATTTCCTCCAATTAGTCGATTTAAGCATCTTAAAATAATTTTTTTCAAAATGATTTATATCTCGTTAGGGTTAATTTTTTTAAACGAACTTTTTGGACAAAACTAGTAAACTTATTGCGCTGTCTTGAGTTTATACAAAAAAATCACACATTTTATTCATTTAGTTGCTTTTATTACCGTAGAGACCTTCAACCCTCTTTCTCACTAAGGTATTTCGTCGGCTCGGCTATTGGCTCAATCTTTTCTCCAGGCACATAGCTCTCATCTCTCTGGACGTTAGTAAGACAAGGCTCCGCGATAAAATCTTCCATCACAATTGCCGGCATCAATGACTAGTATCCGATCTTCCAGTCGTCATTTGACAGTGGACTGGGCATTCTTCCACATCATCATTGTTGTTATGCGCCAGGATCTTTTTCTAAGATAAAAGATGCCAAAACTTTTCTCGTTAAAAATCGTATGTACCGTCACAGACTCACTAGTACGTCCGGTTCCGAGTTATGGGACAAAAATGTTTTCTCGTTGAAATTTTTCTAAGTCCACTCGACTGTCTTTCACTAGCGTCGGAAAATGAAAATTCTTGCGTGGAGCGGTTAGGCACTAAAGTGGACTGGGCATTCTCCTACATCATCTTAGCGCCATAGCGTTTGCGGTATATCTTTCAGCGGTTTTGAGGTATCCAATTATCCCAAAACTATATTTTTGGCGGCCCGAAGGCCTGCGAACAGACTAAAGAACGAAATTATTTGCGTTCCTAAGATAAAATATTGTTTTTATCGGAAGAATATCACTCCTGCCGTCTTAACATTTCCTCCAATTATAATTTTTTTCAAAATGATTTATTTCTCGCTAGGGTTAACTTTTTAAAAGGAACTTTTTGGACAAAACTACTAAACTTATTGTAGTGTATTGGTATAATACACAAAAAACCTTAATTTGCTCCAATTAGTCGATTTAAGGCATCTTAAAATAATTTTTCTCAAAACGATTTATTTCTCGTTAGGGTTAATTTTTTTAAAGGAACTTTTTGGACAAAACTACTAAACTTATGGTAATGTATTGGTAAAATACACAAAAAACCTTAATTTGCTCCAATTAGTCGATTTAGGGCATCTTAAAATAATTTTTCTCAAAACGATTTATTTCTCGTTAGGGTTAATTTTTTTAAAGGAACTTTTTGGACAAAACTACTAAACTTATGGTAATGTATTGGTATAATACACAAAAAACCTTAATTTGCTCCAATTAGTCGATTTAAGGCATCTTAAAATAATTTTTCTCAAAACGATTTATTTCTCGTTAGGGTTAATTTTTTTAAAGGAACTTTTTGGACAAAACTACTAAACTTATGGTAGTGTATTGGTATAATACACAAAAAACCTTAATTTGCTCCAATTAGTCGATTTAAGCATCTTAAAATAATTTTTCCCAAAACGATTTATTTCTCGTTCGGGTTAATTTTTTTAAAGGAACTTTTTGGACAAAACTACTAAACTTATGGTAGTGTATTGGTATAATACACAAAAAACCTTAATTTGCTCCAATTAGTCGATTTAAGGCATCTTAAAATAATTTTTCTCAAAACGATTTATTTCTCGTTAGGGTTAATTTTTTTAAAGGAACTTTTTGGACAAAACTACTAAACTTATTGTACTGTAATGGTATAATACGAAAAAAACCTTAATTTCCTCCAATTAGTCGATTTAAGCATCTTAAAATAATTTTTTTCAAAATGATTTATATCTCGTTAGGGTTAATTTTTTTAAACGAACTTTTTGGACAAAACTAGTAAACTTATTGCGCTGTCTTGAGTTTATACAAAAAAATCACACATTTTATTCATTTAGTTGCTTTTATTACCGTAGAGACCTTCAACCCTCTTTCTCACTAAGGTATTTCGTCGGCTCGGCTATTGGCTCAATCTTTTCTCCAGGCACATAGCTCTCATCTCTCTGGACGTTAGTAAGACAAGGCTCCGCGATAAAATCTTCCATCACAATTGCCGGCATCAATGACTAGTATCCGATCTTCCAGTCGTCATTTGACAGTGGACTGGGCATTCTTCCACATCATCATTGTTGTTATGCGCCAGGATCTTTTTCTAAGATAAAAGATGCCAAAACTTTTCTCGTTAAAAATCGTATGTACCGTCACAGACTCACTAGGCGTATGATCTTAGCGCCACAGTGTTTGCGGTATATCCTTCAGCGGTTGTGTCACAAATCAAAAAATGTAAATTTTCCTTGAAAATTATTCTAAGTCCACTCGTATAATGGAAATATATCGCTAACTTCTTTCACTAGCAATATTTTTTAACGGTTCCCACAGAAGAATTGTCCAGAATGGTCTCCTGAATATTTCTTATACAGGACTTTTTGGTAGTGGAACGTCCGGTTCCGAGTTATGGGACAAAAATGTTTTCTCGTTGAAATTTTTCTAAGTCCACTCGACTGTCTTTCACTAGCGTCGGAAAATGAAAATTCTTGCGTGGAGCGGTTAGGCACTAAAGTGGACTGGGCATTCTCCTACATCATCTTAGCGCCATAGCGTTTGCGGTATATCTTTCAGCGGTTTTGAGGTATCCAATTATCCCAAAACTATATTTTTGGCGGCCCGAAGGCCTGCGAACAGACTAAAGAACGAAATTATTTGCGTTCCTAAGATAAAATATTGTTTTTATCGGAAGAATATCACTCCTGCCGTCTTAACATTTCCTCCAATTATAATTTTTTTCAAAATGATTTATTTCTCGCTAGGGTTAACTTTTTAAAAGGAACTTTTTGGACAAAACTACTAAACTTATTGTAGTGTATTGGTATAATACACAAAAAACCTTAATTTGCTCCAATTAGTCGATTTAAGGCATCTTAAAATAATTTTTCCCAAAACGATTTATTTCTCGTTAGGGTTAATTTTTTTAAAGGAACTTTTTGGACAAAACTACTAAACTTATGGTAATGTATTGGTATAATACACAAAAAACCTTAATTTGCTCCAATTAGTCGATTTAAGGCATCTTAAAATAATTTTTCTCAAAACGATTTATTTCTCGTTAGGGTTAATTTTTTTAAAGGAACTTTTTGGACAAAACTACTAAACTTATGGTAATGTATTGGTAAAATACACAAAAAACCTTAATTTGCTCCAATTAGTCGATTTAAGGCATCTTAAAATAATTTTTCTCAAAACGATTTATTTCTCGTTAGGGTTAATTTTTTTAAAGGAACTTTTTGGACAAAACTACTAAACTTATGGTAATGTATTGGTATAATACACAAAAAACCTTAATTTGCTCCAATTAGTCGATTTAAGGCATCTTAAAATAATTTTTCTCAAAACGATTTATTTCTCGTTAGGGTTAATTTTTTTAAAGGAACTTTTTGGACAAAACTACTAAACTTATTGTAATGTATTGGTATAATACACAAAAAACCTTAATTTGCTCCAATTAGTCGATTTAAGCATCTTAAAATAATTTTTTTCGAAATGATTTATTTCTCGTTTGGGTTAATTTTTTTAAACGAACTTTTTGGACAAAACTAGTAAACCTATTGGGCTGTCTTGAGTTTATACAAAAAAATCACAAATTTCATTCATTTAGTTGCTTTAAAGGGACATAAAATAACTTTTTTTTAATTATTTATTTACTAGCTAGGCTTATGTTTTTTAAATGAACTTTTAGGACAAAACTACTAAACTTATTGTACTGTAATGGTATAATAAGAAAAAAACCTTAATTTCCTCCAATTAGTCGATTTAAGCATCTTAAAATAATTTTTTTCAAAATGATTTATTTCTCGTTAGGGTTAATTTTTTTAAACGAACTTTTTGGACAAAACTAGTAAACTTATTGCGCTGTCTTGAGTTTATACAAAAAAATCACACATTTTATTCATTTAGTTGCTTTTATTACCGTAGAGACCTTCAATCCTCTTTCTCACTAAGGTATTTCGTCGGCTCGGCTATTGGCTCAATCTTTTCTCCAGGCACATAGCTCTCATCTCTCTGGACGTTAGTAAGACAAGGCTCCGCAATAAAATCTTCCATACTATCATTGCCGGCATCAATGACTAGTATCCGATCTTCCAGTCGTCATTTGACAGTGGACTGGGCATTCTTCCACATCATCATTGTTGTTATGCGCCAGGATCTTTTTCTAAGATAAAAGATGCCAAAACTTTTCTCGTTAAAAATCGTATGTACCGTCACAGACTCACTAGGCGTATGATCTTAGCGCCACAGTGTTTGCGGTATATCCTTCAGCGGTTGTGTCACAAATCAAAAAATGTAAATTTTCCTCGAAAATTATTCTAAGTCCACTCGTATAATGGAAATATATCGCTAACTTCTTTCACTAGCAATATTTTTTAACGGTTCCCACAGGAGAATTGTCCAGAATGGTCTCCTGAATATTTCTTATACAGGACTTTTTGGTAGTGGAACGTCCGGTTCCGAGTTATGGGACAAAAATGTTTTCTCGTTAAAATTTTTCTAAGTCCACTCGACTGTCTTTCACTAGCGTCAGAAAATGAAAATTCTTGCGTGGAGCTGTTAGGCACTAAAGTGGTCTGGGCATTCTCCTACATCATCTTAGCGCCATAGCGTTTGCGGTATATCTTTCAGCGGTTTTGAGGTATCCAATTATCCCAAAACTATATTTTTGGCGACCCGAAGGCCTGCGAACAGACTAAAGAACGAAATTATTTGCGTTCCTTAGATAAAATATTGTTTTTATCGGAAGAATATCACTCCTGCCGTCTTAACATTTCCTCCAATTATAATTTTTTTCAAAATGACTTATTTCTCGCTAGGGTTAACTTTTTAAAAGGAACTTTTTGGACAAAACTACTAAACTTATGGTAATGTATTGGTATAATACACAAAAAACCTTAATTTGCTCCAATTAGTCGATTTAAGGCATCTTAAAATAATTTTTCTCAAAACGATTTATTTCTCGTTAGGGTTAATTTTTTTAAAGGAACTTTTTGGACAAAACTACTAAACTTATGGTAGTGTATTGGTATAATACACAAAAAACCTTAATTTGCTCCAATTAGTCGATTTAAGGCATCTTAAAATAATTTTTCCCAAAACGATTTATTTCTCGTTAGGGTTAATTTTTTTAAAGGAACTTTTTGGACAAAACTACTAAACTTATGGTAATGTATTGGTATAATACACAAAAAACCTTAATTTGCTCCAATTAGTCGATTTAAGGCATCTTAAAATAATTTTTCTCAAAACGATTTATTTCTCGTTAGGGTTAATTTTTTTAAAGGAACTTTTTGGACAAAACTACTAAACTTATGGTAATGTATTGGTAAAATACACAAAAAACCTTAATTTGCTCCAATTAGTCGATTTAAGGCATCTTAAAATAATTTTTCTCAAAACGATTTATTTCTCGTTAGGGTTAATTTTTTTAAAGGAACTTTTTGGACAAAACTACTAAACTTATGGTAATGTATTGGTATAATACACAAAAAACCTTAATTTGCTCCAATTAGTCGATTTAAGGCATCTTAAAATAATTTTTCTCAAAACGATTTATTTTTCGTTAGGGTTAATTTTTTTAAAGGAACTTTTTGGACAAAACTACTAAACTTATTGTAATGTATTGGTATAATACACAAAAAACCTTAATTTGCTCCAATTAGTCGATTTAAGCATCTTAAAATAATTTTTTTCGAAATGATTTATTTCTCGTTTTTTTGTTAATTTTTTTAAACGAACTTTTTGGACAAAACTAGTAAACCTATTGGGCTGTCTTGAGTTTATACAAAAAAATCACAAATTTCATTCATTTAGTTGCTTTAAAGGGACATAAAATAACTTTTTTTTAATTATTTATTTACTAGCTAGGCTTATGTTTTTTAAATGAACTTTTAGGACAAAACTACTAAACTTATTGTACTGTAATGGTATAATAAGAAAAAAACCTTAATTTCCTCCAATTAGTCGATTTAAGCATCTTAAAATAATTTTTTTCAAAATGATTTATTTCTCGTTAGGGTTAATTTTTTTAAACGAACTTTTTGGACAAAACTAGTAAACTTATTGCGCTGTCTTGAGTTTATACAAAAAAATCACACATTTTATTCATTTAGTTGCTTTTATTACCGTAGAGACCTTCAATCCTCTTTCTCACTAAGGTATTTCGTCGGCTCGGCTATTGGCTCAATCTTTTCTCCAGGCACATAGCTCTCATCTCTCTGAACGTTAGTAAGACAAGGCTCCGCGATAAAATCTTCCATACTATCATTGCCGGCATCAATGACTAGTATCCGATCTTCCAGTCGTCATTTGACAGTGGACTGGGCATTCTTCCACATCATCATTGTTGTTATGCGCCAGGATCTTTTTCTAAGATAAAAGATGCCAAAACTTTTCTCGTTAAAAATCGTATGTACCGTCACAGACTCACTAGGCGTATGATCTTAGCGCCACAGTGTTTGCGGTATATCCTTCAGCGGTTGTGTCACAAATCAAAAAATGTAAATTTTCCTCGAAAATTATTCTAAGTCCACTCGTATAATGGAAATATATCGCTAACTTCTTTCACTAGCAATATTTTTTAACGGTTCCCACAGAAGAATTGTCCAGAATGGTCTCCTGAATATTTCTTATACAGGACTTTTTGGTAGTGGAACGTCCGGTTCCGAGTTATGGGACAAAAATGTTTTCTCGTTAAAATTTTTCTAAGTCCACTCGACTGTCTTTCACTAGCGTCGGAAAATGAAAATTCTTGCGTGGAGCTGTTAGGCACTAAAGTGGACTGGGCATTCTCCTACATCATCTTAGCGCCATAGCGTTTGCGGTATATCTTTCAGCGGTTTTGAGGTATCCAATTATCCCAAAACTATATTTTTGGCGGCCCGAAGGCCTGCGAACAGACTAAAGAACGAAATTATTTGCGTTCCTAAGATAAAATATTGTTTTTATCGGAAGAATATCACTCCTGCCGTCTTAACATTTCCTCCAATTATAATTTTTTTCAAAATGATTTATTTCTCGCTAGGGTTAACTTTTTAAAAGGAACTTTTTGGACAAAACTACTAAACTTATTGTAGTGTATTGGTATAATACACAAAAAACCTTAATTTGCTCCAATTAGTCGATTTAAGGCATCTTAAAATAATTTTTCCCAAAACGATTTATTTCTCGTTAGGGTTAATTTTTTTAAAGGAACTTTTTGGACAAAACTACTAAACTTATGGTAATGTATTGGTATAATACACAAAAAACCTTAATTTGCTCCAATTAGTCGATTTAAGGCATCTTAAAATAATTTTTCTCAAAACGATTTATTTCTCGTTAGGGTTAATTTTTTTAAAGGAACTTTTTGGACAAAACTACTAAACTTATGGTAATGTATTGGTAAAATACACAAAAAACCTTAGTTTGCTCCAATTAGTCGATTTAAGGCATCTTAAAATAATTTTTCTCAAAACGATTTATTTCTCGTTAGGGTTAATTTTTTTAAAGGAACTTTTTGGACAAAACTACTAAACTTATGGTAATGTATTGGTATAATACACAAAAAACCTTAATTTGCTCCAATTAGTCGATTTAAGGCATCTTAAAATAATTTTTCTCAAAACGATTTATTTCTCGTTAGGGTTAATTTTTTTAAAGGAACTTTTTGGACAAAACTACTAAACTTATTGTAATGTATTGGTATAATACACAAAAAACCTTAATTTGCTCCAATTAGTCGATTTAAGCATCTTAAAATAATTTTTTTCGAAATGATTTATTTCTCGTTTGGGTTAATTTTTTTAAACGAACTTTTTGGACAAAACTAGTAAACCTATTGGGCTGTCTTGAGTTTATACAAAAAAATCACAAATTTCATTCATTTAGTTGCTTTAAAGGGACATAAAATAACTTTTTTTTAATTATTTATTTACTAGCTAGGCTTATGTTTTTTAAATGAACTTTTAGGACAAAACTACTAAACTTATTGTACTGTAATGGTATAATAAGAAAAAAACCTTAATTTCCTCCAATTAGTCGATTTAAGCATCTTAAAATAATTTTTTTCAAAATGATTTATTTCTCGTTAGGGTTAATTTTTTTAAACGAACTTTTTGGACAAAACTAGTAAACTTATTGCGCTGTCTTGAGTTTATACAAAAAAATCACACATTTTATTCATTTAGTTGCTTTTATTACCGTAGAGACCTTCAATCCTCTTTCTCACTAAGGTATTTCGTCGGCTCGGCTATTGGCTCAATCTTTTCTCAAGGCACATAGCTCTCATCTCTCTGAACGTTAGTAAGACAAAGCTCCGCGATAAAATCTTCCATACTATCATTGCCGGCATCAATGACTAGTATCCGATCTTCCAGTCGTCATTTGACAGTGGACTGTTCATTCTTCCACATCATCATTGTTGTTATGCGCCAGGATCTTTTTCTAAGATAAAAGATGCCAAAACTTTTCTCGTTAAAAATCGTATGTACCGTCACAGACTCACTAGGCGTATGATCTTAGCGCCACAGTGTTTGCGGTATATCCTTCAGCGGTTGTGTCACAAATCAAAAAATGTAAATTTTCCTCGAAAATTATTCTAAGTCCACTCGTATAATGGAAATATATCGCTAACTTCTTTCACTAGCAATATTTTTTAACGGTTCCCACAGGAGAATTGTCCAGAATGGTCTCCTGAATATTTCTTATACAGGACTTTTTGGTAGTGGAACGTCCGGTTCCGAGTTATGGGACAAAAATGTTTTCTCGTTAAAATTTTTCTAAGTCCACTCGACTGTCTTTCACTAGCGTCGGAAAATGAAAATTCTTGCGTGGAGCTGTTAGGCACTAAAGTGGACTGGGCATTCTCCTACATCATCTTAGCGCCATAGCGTTTGCGGTATATCTTTCAGCGGTTTTGAGGTATCCAATTATCCCAAAACTATATTTTTGGCGACCCGAAGGCCTGCGAACAGACTAAAGAACGAAATTATTTGCGTTCCTTAGATAAAATATTGTTTTTATCGGAAGAATATCACTCCTGCCGTCTTAACATTTCCTCCAATTATAATTTTTTTCAAAATGATTTATTTCTCGCTAGGGTTAACTTTTTAAAAGGAACTTTTTGGACAAAACTACTAAACTTATGGTAATGTATTGGTATAATACACAAAAAACCTTAATTTGCTCCAATTAGTCGATTTAAGGCATCTTAAAATAATTTTTCTCAAAACGATTTATTTCTCGTTAGGGTTAATTTTTTTAAAGGAACTTTTTGGACAAAACTACTAAACTTATGGTAGTGTATTGGTATAATACACAAAAAACCTTAATTTGCTCCAATTAGTCGATTTAAGTCATCTTAAAATAATTTTTCCCAAAACGATTTATTTCTCGTTAGGGTTAATTTTTTTAAAGGAACTTTTTGGACAAAACTACTAAACTTATGGTAATGTATTGGTATAATACACAAAAAACCTTAATTTGCTCCAATTAGTCGATTTAAGGCATCTTAAAATAATTTTTCTCAAAACGATTTATTTCTCGTTAGGGTTAATTTTTTTAAAGGAACTTTTTGGACAAAACTACTAAACTTATGGTAGTGTATTGGTATAATACACAAAAAACCTTAATTTGCTCCAATTAGTCGATTTAAGGCATCTTAAAATAATTTTTCTCAAAACGATTTATTTCTCGTTAGGGTTAATTTTTTTAAAGGAACTTTTTGGACAAAACTACTAAACTTATGGTAGTGTATTGGTATAATACACAAAAAACCTTAATTTGCTCCAATTAGTCGATTTAAGCATCTTAAAATAATTTTTCCCAAAACGATTTATTTCTCGTTCGGGTTAATTTTTTTAAAGGAACTTTTTGGACAAAACTACTAAACTTATGGTAGTGTATTGGTATAATACACAAAAAACCTTAATTTGCTCCAATTAGTCGATTTAAGGCATCTTAAAATAATTTTTCTCAAAACGATTTATTTCTCGTTAGGGTTAATTTTTTTAAAGGAACTTTTTGGACAAAACTACTAAACTTATGGTAATGTATTGGTAAAATACACAAAAAACCTTAATTTGCTCCAATTAGTCGATTTAAGGCATCTTAAAATAATTTTTCTCAAAACGATTTATTTCTCGTTAGGGTTAATTTTTTTAAAGGAACTTTTTGGACAAAACTACTAAACTTATGGTAATGTATTGGTATAATACACAAAAAACCTTAATTTGCTCCAATTAGTCGATTTAAGGCATCTTAAAATAATTTTTCTCAAAACGATTTATTTCTCGTTAGGGTTAATTTTTTTAAAGGAACTTTTTGGACAAAACTACTAAACTTATTGTACTGTAATGGTATAATACGAAAAAAACCTTAATTTCCTCCAATTAGTCGATTTAAGCATCTTAAAATAATTTTTTTCAAAATGATTTATATCTCGTTAGGGTTAATTTTTTTAAACGAACTTTTTGGACAAAACTACTAAACTTATGGTAATGTATTGGTAAAATACACAAAAAACCTTAATTTGCTCCAATTAGTCGATTTAGGGCATCTTAAAATAATTTTTCTCAAAACGATTTATTTCTCGTTAGGGTTAATTTTTTTAAAGGAACTTTTTGGACAAAACTACTAAACTTATGGTAATGTATTGGTATAATACACAAAAAACCTTAATTTGCTCCAATTAGTCGATTTAAGGCATCTTAAAATAATTTTTCTCAAAACGATTTATTTCTCGTTAGGGTTAATTTTTTTAAAGGAACTTTTTGGACAAAACTACTAAACTTATGGTAGTGTATTGGTATAATACACAAAAAACCTTAATTTGCTCCAATTAGTCGATTTAAGCATCTTAAAATAATTTTTCCCAAAACGATTTATTTCTCGTTCGGGTTAATTTTTTTAAAGGAACTTTTTGGACAAAACTACTAAACTTATGGTAGTGTATTGGTATAATACACAAAAAACCTTAATTTGCTCCAATTAGTCGATTTAAGGCATCTTAAAATAATTTTTCTCAAAACGATTTATTTCTCGTTAGGGTTAATTTTTTTAAAGGAACTTTTTGGACAAAACTACTAAACTTATTGTACTGTAATGGTATAATACGAAAAAAACCTTAATTTCCTCCAATTAGTCGATTTAAGCATCTTAAAATAATTTTTTTCAAAATGATTTATATCTCGTTAGGGTTAATTTTTTTAAACGAACTTTTTGGACAAAACTAGTAAACTTATTGCGCTGTCTTGAGTTTATACAAAAAAATCACACATTTTATTCATTTAGTTGCTTTTATTACCGTAGAGACCTTCAACCCTCTTTCTCACTAAGGTATTTCGTCGGCTCGGCTATTGGCTCAATCTTTTCTCCAGGCACATAGCTCTCATCTCTCTGGACGTTAGTAAGACAAGGCTCCGCGATAAAATCTTCCATCACAATTGCCGGCATCAATGACTAGTATCCGATCTTCCAGTCGTCATTTGACAGTGGACTGGGCATTCTTCCACATCATCATTGTTGTTATGCGCCAGGATCTTTTTCTAAGATAAAAGATGCCAAAACTTTTCTCGTTAAAAATCGTATGTACCGTCACAGACTCACTAGGCGTATGATCTTAGCGCCACAGTGTTTGCGGTATATCCTTCAGCGGTTGTGTCACAAATCAAAAAATGTAAATTTTCCTTGAAAATTATTCTAAGTCCACTCGTATAATGGAAATATATCGCTAACTTCTTTCACTAGCAATATTTTTTAACGGTTCCCACAGAAGAATTGTCCAGAATGGTCTCCTGAATATTTCTTATACAGGACTTTTTGGTAGTGGAACGTCCGGTTCCGAGTTATGGGACAAAAATGTTTTCTCGTTGAAATTTTTCTAAGTCCACTCGACTGTCTTTCACTAGCGTCGGAAAATGAAAATTCTTGCGTGGAGCGGTTAGGCACTAAAGTGGACTGGGCATTCTCCTACATCATCTTAGCGCCATAGCGTTTGCGGTATATCTTTCAGCGGTTTTGAGGTATCCAATTATCCCAAAACTATATTTTTGGCGGCCCGAAGGCCTGCGAACAGACTAAAGAACGAAATTATTTGCGTTCCTAAGATAAAATATTGTTTTTATCGGAAGAATATCACTCCTGCCGTCTTAACATTTCCTCCAATTATAATTTTTTTCAAAATGATTTATTTCTCGCTAGGGTTAACTTTTTAAAAGGAACTTTTTGGACAAAACTACTAAACTTATTGTAGTGTATTGGTATAATACACAAAAAACCTTAATTTGCTCCAATTAGTCGATTTAAGGCATCTTAAAATAATTTTTCCCAAAACGATTTATTTCTCGTTAGGGTTAATTTTTTTAAAGGAACTTTTTGGACAAAACTACTAAACTTATGGTAATGTATTGGTATAATACACAAAAAACCTTAATTTGCTCCAATTAGTCGATTTAAGGCATCTTAAAATAATTTTTCTCAAAACGATTTATTTCTCGTTAGGGTTAATTTTTTTAAAGGAACTTTTTGGACAAAACTACTAAACTTATGGTAATGTATTGGTAAAATACACAAAAAACCTTAATTTGCTCCAATTAGTCGATTTAAGGCATCTTAAAATAATTTTTCTCAAAACGATTTATTTCTCGTTAGGGTTAATTTTTTTAAAGGAACTTTTTGGACAAAACTACTAAACTTATGGTAATGTATTGGTATAATACACAAAAAACCTTAATTTGCTCCAATTAGTCGATTTAAGGCATCTTAAAATAATTTTTCTCAAAACGATTTATTTCTCGTTAGGGTTAATTTTTTTAAAGGAACTTTTTGGACAAAACTACTAAACTTATTGTAATGTATTGGTATAATACACAAAAAACCTTAATTTGCTCCAATTAGTCGATTTAAGCATCTTAAAATAATTTTTTTCGAAATGATTTATTTCTCGTTTGGGTTAATTTTTTTAAACGAACTTTTTGGACAAAACTAGTAAACCTATTGGGCTGTCTTGAGTTTATACAAAAAAATCACAAATTTCATTCATTTAGTTGCTTTAAAGGGACATAAAATAACTTTTTTTTAATTATTTATTTACTAGCTAGGCTTATGTTTTTTAAATGAACTTTTAGGACAAAACTACTAAACTTATTGTACTGTAATGGTATAATAAGAAAAAAACCTTAATTTCCTCCAATTAGTCGATTTAAGCATCTTAAAATAATTTTTTTCAAAATGATTTATTTCTCGTTAGGGTTAATTTTTTTAAACGAACTTTTTGGACAAAACTAGTAAACTTATTGCGCTGTCTTGAGTTTATACAAAAAAATCACACATTTTATTCATTTAGTTGCTTTTATTACCGTAGAGACCTTCAATCCTCTTTCTCACTAAGGTATTTCGTCGGCTCGGCTATTGGCTCAATCTTTTCTCCAGGCACATAGCTCTCATCTCTCTGGACGTTAGTAAGACAAGGCTCCGCAATAAAATCTTCCATACTATCATTGCCGGCATCAATGACTAGTATCCGATCTTCCAGTCGTCATTTGACAGTGGACTGGGCATTCTTCCACATCATCATTGTTGTTATGCGCCAGGATCTTTTTCTAAGATAAAAGATGCCAAAACTTTTCTCGTTAAAAATCGTATGTACCGTCACAGACTCACTAGGCGTATGATCTTAGCGCCACAGTGTTTGCGGTATATCCTTCAGCGGTTGTGTCACAAATCAAAAAATGTAAATTTTCCTCGAAAATTATTCTAAGTCCACTCGTATAATGGAAATATATCGCTAACTTCTTTCACTAGCAATATTTTTTAACGGTTCCCACAGGAGAATTGTCCAGAATGGTCTCCTGAATATTTCTTATACAGGACTTTTTGGTAGTGGAACGTCCGGTTCCGAGTTATGGGACAAAAATGTTTTCTCGTTAAAATTTTTCTAAGTCCACTCGACTGTCTTTCACTAGCGTCAGAAAATGAAAATTCTTGCGTGGAGCTGTTAGGCACTAAAGTGGTCTGGGCATTCTCCTACATCATCTTAGCGCCATAGCGTTTGCGGTATATCTTTCAGCGGTTTTGAGGTATCCAATTATCCCAAAACTATATTTTTGGCGACCCGAAGGCCTGCGAACAGACTAAAGAACGAAATTATTTGCGTTCCTTAGATAAAATATTGTTTTTATCGGAAGAATATCACTCCTGCCGTCTTAACATTTCCTCCAATTATAATTTTTTTCAAAATGACTTATTTCTCGCTAGGGTTAACTTTTTAAAAGGAACTTTTTGGACAAAACTACTAAACTTATGGTAATGTATTGGTATAATACACAAAAAACCTTAATTTGCTCCAATTAGTCGATTTAAGGCATCTTAAAATAATTTTTCTCAAAACGATTTATTTCTCGTTAGGGTTAATTTTTTTAAAGGAACTTTTTGGACAAAACTACTAAACTTATGGTAGTGTATTGGTATAATACACAAAAAACCTTAATTTGCTCCAATTAGTCGATTTAAGGCATCTTAAAATAATTTTTCCCAAAACGATTTATTTCTCGTTAGGGTTAATTTTTTTAAAGGAACTTTTTGGACAAAACTACTAAACTTATGGTAATGTATTGGTATAATACACAAAAAACCTTAATTTGCTCCAATTAGTCGATTTAAGGCATCTTAAAATAATTTTTCTCAAAACGATTTATTTCTCGTTAGGGTTAATTTTTTTAAAGGAACTTTTTGGACAAAACTACTAAACTTATGGTAATGTATTGGTAAAATACACAAAAAACCTTAATTTGCTCCAATTAGTCGATTTAAGGCATCTTAAAATAATTTTTCTCAAAACGATTTATTTCTCGTTAGGGTTAATTTTTTTAAAGGAACTTTTTGGACAAAACTACTAAACTTATGGTAATGTATTGGTATAATACACAAAAAACCTTAATTTGCTCCAATTAGTCGATTTAAGGCATCTTAAAATAATTTTTCTCAAAACGATTTATTTTTCGTTAGGGTTAATTTTTTTAAAGGAACTTTTTGGACAAAACTACTAAACTTATTGTAATGTATTGGTATAATACACAAAAAACCTTAATTTGCTCCAATTAGTCGATTTAAGCATCTTAAAATAATTTTTTTCGAAATGATTTATTTCTCGTTTTTTTGTTAATTTTTTTAAACGAACTTTTTGGACAAAACTAGTAAACCTATTGGGCTGTCTTGAGTTTATACAAAAAAATCACAAATTTCATTCATTTAGTTGCTTTAAAGGGACATAAAATAACTTTTTTTTAATTATTTATTTACTAGCTAGGCTTATGTTTTTTAAATGAACTTTTAGGACAAAACTACTAAACTTATTGTACTGTAATGGTATAATAAGAAAAAAACCTTAATTTCCTCCAATTAGTCGATTTAAGCATCTTAAAATAATTTTTTTCAAAATGATTTATTTCTCGTTAGGGTTAATTTTTTTAAACGAACTTTTTGGACAAAACTAGTAAACTTATTGCGCTGTCTTGAGTTTATACAAAAAAATCACACATTTTATTCATTTAGTTGCTTTTATTACCGTAGAGACCTTCAATCCTCTTTCTCACTAAGGTATTTCGTCGGCTCGGCTATTGGCTCAATCTTTTCTCCAGGCACATAGCTCTCATCTCTCTGAACGTTAGTAAGACAAGGCTCCGCGATAAAATCTTCCATACTATCATTGCCGGCATCAATGACTAGTATCCGATCTTCCAGTCGTCATTTGACAGTGGACTGGGCATTCTTCCACATCATCATTGTTGTTATGCGCCAGGATCTTTTTCTAAGATAAAAGATGCCAAAACTTTTCTCGTTAAAAATCGTATGTACCGTCACAGACTCACTAGGCGTATGATCTTAGCGCCACAGTGTTTGCGGTATATCCTTCAGCGGTTGTGTCACAAATCAAAAAATGTAAATTTTCCTCGAAAATTATTCTAAGTCCACTCGTATAATGGAAATATATCGCTAACTTCTTTCACTAGCAATATTTTTTAACGGTTCCCACAGAAGAATTGTCCAGAATGGTCTCCTGAATATTTCTTATACAGGACTTTTTGGTAGTGGAACGTCCGGTTCCGAGTTATGGGACAAAAATGTTTTCTCGTTGAAATTTTTCTAAGTCCACTCGACTGTCTTTCACTAGCGTCGGAAAATGAAAATTCTTGCGTGGAGCGGTTAGGCACTAAAGTGGACTGGGCATTCTCCTACATCATCTTAGCGCCATAGAGTTTGCGGTATATCTTTCAGCGGTTTTGAGGTATCCAATTATCCCAAAACTATATTTTTGGCGGCCCGAAGGCCTGCGAACAGACTAAAGAACGAAATTATTTGCGTTCCTAAGATAAAATATTGTTTTTATCGGAAGAATATCACTCCTGCCGTCTTAACATTTCCTCCAATTATAATTTTTTTCAAAATGATTTATTTCTCGCTAGGGTTAACTTTTTAAAAGGAACTTTTTGGACAAAACTACTAAACTTATTGTAGTGTATTGGTATAATACACAAAAAACTTTAATTTGCTCCAATTAGTCGATTTAAGGCATCTTAAAATAATTTTTCCCAAAACGATTTATTTCTCGTTAGGGTTAATTTTTTTAAAGGAACTTTTTGGACAAAACTACTAAACTTATGGTAATGTATTGGTATAATACACAAAAAACCTTAATTTGCTCCAATTAGTCGATTTAAGGCATCTTAAAATAATTTTTCTCAAAAC
This sequence comes from Polydrusus pterygomalis, assembly GCA_963969555.1. NCBI lineage: Eukaryota > Metazoa > Arthropoda > Insecta > Coleoptera > Curculionidae > Polydrusus > Polydrusus pterygomalis. Next base: position 1,250,323 of record OZ018381.1, on the reverse strand, counting down.
GATTTATTTCTCGTTAGGGTTAATTTTTTTAAAGGAACTTTTTGGACAAAACTACTAAACTTATGGTAATGTATTGGTAAAATACACAAAAAACCTTAATTTGCTCCAATTAGTCGATTTAAGGCATCTTAAAATAATTTTTCTCAAAACGATTTATTTCTCGTTAGGGTTAATTTTTTTAAAGGAACTTTTTGGACAAAACTACTAAACTTATGGTAATGTATTGGTATAATACACAAAAAACCTTAATTTGCTCCAATTAGTCGATTTAAGGCATCTTAAAATAATTTTTCTCAAAACGATTTATTTTTCGTTAGGGTTAATTTTTTTAAAGGAACTTTTTGGACAAAACTACTAAACTTATTGTAATGTATTGGTATAATACACAAAAAACCTTAATTTGCTCCAATTAGTCGATTTAAGCATCTTAAAATAATTTTTTTCGAAATGATTTATTTCTCGTTTTTTTGTTAATTTTTTTAAACGAACTTTTTGGACAAAACTAGTAAACCTATTGGGCTGTCTTGAGTTTATACAAAAAAATCACAAATTTCATTCATTTAGTTGCTTTAAAGGGACATAAAATAACTTTTTTTTAATTATTTATTTACTAGCTAGGCTTATGTTTTTTAAATGAACTTTTAGGACAAAACTACTAAACTTATTGTACTGTAATGGTATAATAAGAAAAAAACCTTAATTTCCTCCAATTAGTCGATTTAAGCATCTTAAAATAATTTTTTTCAAAATGATTTATTTCTCGTTAGGGTTAATTTTTTTAAACGAACTTTTTGGACAAAACTAGTAAACTTATTGCGCTGTCTTGAGTTTATACAAAAAAATCACACATTTTATTCATTTAGTTGCTTTTATTACCGTAGAGACCTTCAATCCTCTTTCTCACTAAGGTATTTCGTCGGCTCGGCTATTGGCTCAATCTTTTCTCCAGGCACATAGCTCTCATCTCTCTGAACGTTAGTAAGACAAGGCTCCGCGATAAAATCTTCCATACTATCATTGCCGGCATCAATGACTAGTATCCGATCTTCCAGTCGTCATTTGACAGTGGACTGGGCATTCTTCCACATCATCATTGTTGTTATGCGCCAGGATCTTTTTCTAAGATAAAAGATGCCAAAACTTTTCTCGTTAAAAATCGTATGTACCGTCACAGACTCACTAGGCGTATGATCTTAGCGCCACAGTGTTTGCGGTATATCCTTCAGCGGTTGTGTCACAAATCAAAAAATGTAAATTTTCCTCGAAAATTATTCTAAGTCCACTCGTATAATGGAAATATATCGCTAACTTCTTTCACTAGCAATATTTTTTAACGGTTCCCACAGAAGAATTGTCCAGAATGGTCTCCTGAATATTTCTTATACAGGACTTTTTGGTAGTGGAACGTCCGGTTCCGAGTTATGGGACAAAAATGTTTTCTCGTTGAAATTTTTCTAAGTCCACTCGACTGTCTTTCACTAGCGTCGGAAAATGAAAATTCTTGCGTGGAGCGGTTAGGCACTAAAGTGGACTGGGCATTCTCCTACATCATCTTAGCGCCATAGAGTTTGCGGTATATCTTTCAGCGGTTTTGAGGTATCCAATTATCCCAAAACTATATTTTTGGCGGCCCGAAGGCCTGCGAACAGACTAAAGAACGAAATTATTTGCGTTCCTAAGATAAAATATTGTTTTTATCGGAAGAATATCACTCCTGCCGTCTTAACATTTCCTCCAATTATAATTTTTTTCAAAATGATTTATTTCTCGCTAGGGTTAACTTTTTAAAAGGAACTTTTTGGACAAAACTACTAAACTTATTGTAGTGTATTGGTATAATACACAAAAAACTTTAATTTGCTCCAATTAGTCGATTTAAGGCATCTTAAAATAATTTTTCCCAAAACGATTTATTTCTCGTTAGGGTTAATTTTTTTAAAGGAACTTTTTGGACAAAACTACTAAACTTATGGTAATGTATTGGTATAATACACAAAAAACCTTAATTTGCTCCAATTAGTCGATTTAAGGCATCTTAAAATAATTTTTCTCAAAACGATTTATTTCTCGTTAGGGTTAATTTTTTTAAAGGAACTTTTTGGACAAAACTACTAAACTTATGGTAATGTATTGGTAAAATACACAAAAAACCTTAATTTGCTCCAATTAGTCGATTTAAGGCATCTTAAAATAATTTTTCTCAAAACGATTTATTTCTCGTTAGGGTTAATTTTTTTAAAGGAACTTTTTGGACAAAACTACTAAACTTATGGTAATGTATTGGTATAATACACAAAAAACCTTAATTTGCTCCAATTAGTCGATTTAAGGCATCTTAAAATAATTTTTCTCAAAACGATTTATTTTTCGTTAGGGTTAATTTTTTTAAAGGAACTTTTTGGACAAAACTACTAAACTTATTGTAATGTATTGGTATAATACACAAAAAACCTTAATTTGCTCCAATTAGTCGATTTAAGCATCTTAAAATAATTTTTTTCGAAATGATTTATTTCTCGTTTTTTTGTTAATTTTTTTAAACGAACTTTTTGGACAAAACTAGTAAACCTATTGGGCTGTCTTGAGTTTATACAAAAAAATCACAAATTTCATTCATTTAGTTGCTTTAAAGGGACATAAAATAACTTTTTTTTAATTATTTATTTACTAGCTAGGCTTATGTTTTTTAAATGAACTTTTAGGACAAAACTACTAAACTTATTGTACTGTAATGGTATAATAAGAAAAAAACCTTAATTTCCTCCAATTAGTCGATTTAAGCATCTTAAAATAATTTTTTTCAAAATGATTTATTTCTCGTTAGGGTTAATTTTTTTAAACGAACTTTTTGGACAAAACTAGTAAACTTATTGCGCTGTCTTGAGTTTATACAAAAAAATCACACATTTTATTCATTTAGTTGCTTTTATTACCGTAGAGACCTTCAATCCTCTTTCTCACTAAGGTATTTCGTCGGCTCGGCTATTGGCTCAATCTTTTCTCCAGGCACATAGCTCTCATCTCTCTGAACGTTAGTAAGACAAGGCTCCGCGATAAAATCTTCCATACTATCATTGCCGGCATCAATGACTAGTATCCGATCTTCCAGTCGTCATTTGACAGTGGACTGGGCATTCTTCCACATCATCATTGTTGTTATGCGCCAGGATCTTTTTCTAAGATAAAAGATGCCAAAACTTTTCTCGTTAAAAATCGTATGTACCGTCACAGACTCACTAGGCGTATGATCTTAGCGCCACAGTGTTTGCGGTATATCCTTCAGCGGTTGTGTCACAAATCAAAAAATGTAAATTTTCCTCGAAAATTATTCTAAGTCCACTCGTATAATGGAAATATATCGCTAACTTCTTTCACTAGCAATATTTTTTAACGGTTCCCACAGAAGAATTGTCCAGAATGGTCTCCTGAATATTTCTTATACAGGACTTTTTGGTAGTGGAACGTCCGGTTCCGAGTTATGGGACAAAAATGTTTTCTCGTTGAAATTTTTCTAAGTCCACTCGACTGTCTTTCACTAGCGTCGGAAAATGAAAATTCTTGCGTGGAGCGGTTAGGCACTAAAGTGGACTGGGCATTCTCCTACATCATCTTAGCGCCATAGAGTTTGCGGTATATCTTTCAGCGGTTTTGAGGTATCCAATTATCCCAAAACTATATTTTTGGCGGCCCGAAGGCCTGCGAACAGACTAAAGAACGAAATTATTTGCGTTCCTAAGATAAAATATTGTTTTTATCGGAAGAATATCACTCCTGCCGTCTTAACATTTCCTCCAATTATAATTTTTTTCAAAATGATTTATTTCTCGCTAGGGTTAACTTTTTAAAAGGAACTTTTTGGACAAAACTACTAAACTTATTGTAGTGTATTGGTATAATACACAAAAAACTTTAATTTGCTCCAATTAGTCGATTTAAGGCATCTTAAAATAATTTTTCCCAAAACGATTTATTTCTCGTTAGGGTTAATTTTTTTAAAGGAACTTTTTGGACAAAACTACTAAACTTATGGTAATGTATTGGTATAATACACAAAAAACCTTAATTTGCTCCAATTAGTCGATTTAAGGCATCTTAAAATAATTTTTCTCAAAACGATTTATTTCTCGTTAGGGTTAATTTTTTTAAAGGAACTTTTTGGACAAAACTACTAAACTTATGGTAATGTATTGGTAAAATACACAAAAAACCTTAATTTGCTCCAATTAGTCGATTTAAGGCATCTTAAAATAATTTTTCTCAAAACGATTTATTTCTCGTTAGGGTTAATTTTTTTAAAGGAACTTTTTGGACAAAACTACTAAACTTATGGTAATGTATTGGTATAATACACAAAAAACCTTAATTTGCTCCAATTAGTCGATTTAAGGCATCTTAAAATAATTTTTCTCAAAACGATTTATTTCTCGTTAGGGTTAATTTTTTTAAAGGAACTTTTTGGACAAAACTACTAAACTTATTGTAATGTATTGGTATAATACACAAAAAACCTTAATTTGCTCCAATTAGTCGATTTAAGCATCTTAAAATAATTTTTTTCGAAATGATTTATTTCTCGTTTGGGTTAATTTTTTTAAACGAACTTTTTGGACAAAACTAGTAAACCTATTGGGCTGTCTTGAGTTTATACAAAAAAATCACAAATTTCATTCATTTAGTTGCTTTAAAGGGACATAAAATAACTTTTTTTTAATTATTTATTTACTAGCTAGGCTTATGTTTTTTAAATGAACTTTTAGGACAAAACTACTAAACTTATTGTACTGTAATGGTATAATAAGAAAAAAACCTTAATTTCCTCCAATTAGTCGATTTAAGCATCTTAAAATAATTTTTTTCAAAATGATTTATTTCTCGTTAGGGTTAATTTTTTTAAACGAACTTTTTGGACAAAACTAGTAAACTTATTGCGCTGTCTTGAGTTTATACAAAAAAATCACACATTTTATTCATTTAGTTGCTTTTATTACCGTAGAGACCTTCAATCCTCTTTCTCACTAAGGTATTTCGTCGGCTCGGCTATTGGCTCAATCTTTTCTCCAGGCACATAGCTCTCATCTCTCTGAACGTTAGTAAGACAAGGCTCCGCGATAAAATCTTCCATACTATCATTGCCGGCATCAATGACTAGTATCCGATCTTCCAGTCGTCATTTGACAGTGGACTGGGCATTCTTCCACATCATCATTGTTGTTATGCGCCAGGATCTTTTTCTAAGATAAAAGATGCCAAAACTTTTCTCGTTAAAAATCGTATGTACCGTCACAGACTCACTAGGCGTATGATCTTAGCGCCACAGTGTTTGCGGTATATCCTTCAGCGGTTGTGTCACAAATCAAAAAATGTAAATTTTCCTCGAAAATTATTCTAAGTCCACTCGTATAATGGAAATATATCGCTAACTTCTTTCACTAGCAATATTTTTTAACGGTTCCCACAGGAGAATTGTCCAGAATGGTCTCCTGAATATTTCTTATACAGGACTTTTTGGTAGTGGAACGTCCGGTTCCGAGTTATGGGACAAAAATGTTTTCTCGTTAAAATTTTTCTAAGTCCACTCGACTGTCTTTCACTAGCGTCGGAAAATGAAAATTCTTGCGTGGAGCTGTTAGGCACTAAAGTGGACTGGGCATTCTCCTACATCATCTTAGCGCCATAGCGTTTGCGGTATATCTTTCAGCGGTTTTGAGGTATCCAATTATCCCAAAACTATATTTTTGGCGACCCGAAGGCCTGCGAACAGACTAAAGAACGAAATTATTTGCGTTCCTTAGATAAAATATTGTTTTTATCGGAAGAATATCACTCCTGCCGTCTTAACATTTCCTCCAATTATAATTTTTTTCAAAATGATTTATTTCTCGCTAGGGTTAACTTTTTAAAAGGAACTTTTTGGACAAAACTACTAAACTTATGGTAATGTATTGGTATAATACACAAAAAACCTTAATTTGCTCCAATTAGTCGATTTAAGGCATCTTAAAATAATTTTTCTCAAAACGATTTATTTCTCGTTAGGGTTAATTTTTTTAAAGGAACTTTTTGGACAAAACTACTAAACTTATGGTAGTGTATTGGTATAATACACAAAAAACCTTAATTTGCTCCAATTAGTCGATTTAAGGCATCTTAAAATAATTTTTCCCAAAACGATTTATTTCTCGTTAGGGTTAATTTTTTTAAAGGAACTTTTTGGACAAAACTACTAAACTTATGGTAATGTATTGGTATAATACACAAAAAACCTTAATTTGCTCCAATTAGTCGATTTAACGCATCTTAAAATAATTTTTCTCAAAACGATTTATTTCTCGTTAGGGTTAATTTTTTTAAAGGAACTTTTTGGACAAAACTACTAAACTTATGGTAATGTATTGGTAAAATACACAAAAAACCTTAATTTGCTCCAATTAGTCGATTTAAGGCATCTTAAAATAATTTTTCTCAAAACGATTTATTTCTCGTTAGGGTTAATTTTTTTAAAGGAACTTTTTGGACAAAACTACTAAACTTATGGTAATGTATTGGTATAATACACAAAAAACCTTAATTTGCTCCAATTAGTCGATTTAAGGCATCTTAAAATAATTTTTCTCAAAACGATTTATTTCTCGTTAGGGTTAATTTTTTTAAAAGAACTTTTTGGACAAAACTACTAAACTTATTGTAATGTATTGGTATAATACACAAAAAACCTTAATTTGCTCCAATTAGTCGATTTAAGCATCTTAAAATAATTTTTTTCGAAATGATTTATTTCTCGTTTGGGTTAATTTTTTTAAACGAACTTTTTGGACAAAACTAGTAAACCTATTGGGCTGTCTTGAGTTTATACAAAAAAATCACAAATTTCATTCATTTAGTTGCTTTAAAGGGACATAAAATAACTTTTTTTTAATTATTTATTTACTAGCTAGGCTTATGTTTTTTAAATGAACTTTTAGGACAAAACTACTAAACTTATTGTACTGTAATGGTATAATAAGAAAAAAACCTTAATTTCCTCCAATTAGTCGATTTAAGCATCTTAAAATAATTTTTTTCAAAATGATTTATTTCTCGTTAGGGTTAATTTTTTTAAACGAACTTTTTGGACAAAACTAGTAAACTTATTGCGCTGTCTTGAGTTTATACAAAAAAATCACACATTTTATTCATTTAGTTGCTTTTATTACCGTAGAGACCTTCAATCCTCTTTCTCACTAAGGTATTTCGTCGGCTCGGCTATTGGCTCAATCTTTTCTCCAGGCACATAGCTCTCATCTCTCTGGACGTTAGTAAGACAAGGCTCCGCGATAAAATCTTCCATACTATCATTGCCGGCATCAATGACTAGTATCCGATCTTCCAGTCGTCATTTGACAGTGGACTGGGCATTCTTCCACATCATCATTGTTGTTATGCGCCAGGATCTTTTTCTAAGATAAAAGATGCCAAAACTTTTCTCGTTAAAAATCGTATGTACCGTCACAGACTCACTAGGCGTATGATCTTAGCGCCACAGTGTTTGCGGTATATCCTTCAGCGGTTGTGTCACAAATCAAAAAATGTAAATTTTCCTCGAAAATTATTCTAAGTCCACTCGTATAATGGAAATATATCGCTAACTTCTTTCACTAGCAATATTTTTTAACGGTTCCCACAGGAGAATTGTCCAGAATGGTCTCCTGAATATTTCTTATACAGGACTTTTTGGTAGTGGAACGTCCGGTTCCGAGTTATGGGACAAAAATGTTTTCTCGTTAAAATTTTTCTAAGTCCACTCGACTGTCTTTCACTAGCGTCGGAAAATGAAAATTCTTGCGTGGAGCGGTTAGGCACTAAAGTGGACTGGGCATTCTCCTACATCATCTTAGCGCCATAGAGTTTGCGGTATATCTTTCAGCGGTTTTGAGGTATCCAATTATCCCAAAACTATATTTTTGGCGGCCCGAAGGCCTGCGAACAGACTAAAGAACGAAATTATTTGCGTTCCTAAGATAAAATATTGTTTTTATCGGAAGAATATCACTTCTGCCGTCTTAACATTTCCTCCAATTATAATTTTTTTCAAAATGATTTATTTCTCGCTAGGGTTAACTTTTTAAAAGGAACTTTTTGGACAAAACTACTAAACTTATTGTAGTGTATTGGTATAATACACAAAAAACTTTAATTTGCTCCAATTAGTCGATTTAAGGCATCTTAAAATAATTTTTCCCAAAACGATTTATTTCTCGTTAGGGTTAATTTTTTTAAAGGAACTTTTTGGACAAAACTACTAAACTTATGGTAATGTATTGGTATAATACACAAAAAACCTTAATTTGCTCCAATTAGTCGATTTAAGGCATCTTAAAATAATTTTTCTCAAAACGATTTATTTCTCGTTAGGGTTAATTTTTTTAAAGGAACTTTTTGGACAAAACTACTAAACTTATGGTAATGTATTGGTAAAATACACAAAAAACCTTAATTTGCTCCAATTAGTCGATTTAAGGCATCTTAAAATAATTTTTCTCAAAACGATTTATTTCTCGTTAGGGTTAATTTTTTTAAAGGAACTTTTTGGACAAAACTACTAAACTTATGGTAATGTATTGGTATAATACACAAAAAACCTTAATTTGCTCCAATTAGTCGATTTAAGGCATCTTAAAATAATTTTTCTCAAAACGATTTATTTTTCGTTAGGGTTAATTTTTTTAAAGGAACTTTTTGGACAAAACTACTAAACTTATTGTAATGTATTGGTATAATACACAAAAAACCTTAATTTGCTCCAATTAGTCGATTTAAGCATCTTAAAATAATTTTTTTCGAAATGATTTATTTCTCGTTTTTTTGTTAATTTTTTTAAACGAACTTTTTGGACAAAACTAGTAAACCTATTGGGCTGTCTTGAGTTTATACAAAAAAATCACAAATTTCATTCATTTAGTTGCTTTAAAGGGACATAAAATAACTTTTTTTTAATTATTTATTTACTAGCTAGGCTTATGTTTTTTAAATGAACTTTTAGGACAAAACTACTAAACTTATTGTACTGTAATGGTATAATAAGAAAAAAACCTTAATTTCCTCCAATTAGTCGATTTAAGCATCTTAAAATAATTTTTTTCAAAATGATTTATTTCTCGTTAGGGTTAATTTTTTTAAACGAACTTTTTGGACAAAACTAGTAAACTTATTGCGCTGTCTTGAGTTTATACAAAAAAATCACACATTTTATTCATTTAGTTGCTTTTATTACCGTAGAGACCTTCAATCCTCTTTCTCACTAAGGTATTTCGTCGGCTCGGCTATTGGCTCAATCTTTTCTCCAGGCACATAGCTCTCATCTCTCTGAACGTTAGTAAGACAAGGCTCCGCGATAAAATCTTCCATACTATCATTGCCGGCATCAATGACTAGTATCCGATCTTCCAGTCGTCATTTGACAGTGGACTGGGCATTCTTCCACATCATCATTGTTGTTATGCGCCAGGATCTTTTTCTAAGATAAAAGATGCCAAAACTTTTCTCGTTAAAAATCGTATGTACCGTCACAGACTCACTAGGCGTATGATCTTAGCGCCACAGTGTTTGCGGTATATCCTTCAGCGGTTGTGTCACAAATCAAAAAATGTAAATTTTCCTCGAAAATTATTCTAAGTCCACTCGTATAATGGAAATATATCGCTAACTTCTTTCACTAGCAATATTTTTTAACGGTTCCCACAGAAGAATTGTCCAGAATGGTCTCCTGAATATTTCTTATACAGGACTTTTTGGTAGTGGAACGTCCGGTTCCGAGTTATGGGACAAAAATGTTTTCTCGTTGAAATTTTTCTAAGTCCACTCGACTGTCTTTCACTAGCGTCGGAAAATGAAAATTCTTGCGTGGAGCGGTTAGGCACTAAAGTGGACTGGGCATTCTCCTACATCATCTTAGCGCCATAGAGTTTGCGGTATATCTTTCAGCGGTTTTGAGGTATCCAATTATCCCAAAACTATATTTTTGGCGGCCCGAAGGCCTGCGAACAGACTAAAGAACGAAATTATTTGCGTTCCTAAGATAAAATATTGTTTTTATCGGAAGAATATCACTCCTGCCGTCTTAACATTTCCTCCAATTATAATTTTTTTCAAAATGATTTATTTCTCGCTAGGGTTAACTTTTTAAAAGGAACTTTTTGGACAAAACTACTAAACTTATTGTAGTGTATTGGTATAATACACAAAAAACTTTAATTTGCTCCAATTAGTCGATTTAAGGCATCTTAAAATAATTTTTCCCAAAACGATTTATTTCTCGTTAGGGTTAATTTTTTTAAAGGAACTTTTTGGACAAAACTACTAAACTTATGGTAATGTATTGGTATAATACACAAAAAACCTTAATTTGCTCCAATTAGTCGATTTAAGGCATCTTAAAATAATTTTTCTCAAAACGATTTATTTCTCGTTAGGGTTAATTTTTTTAAAGGAACTTTTTGGACAAAACTACTAAACTTATGGTAATGTATTGGTAAAATACACAAAAAACCTTAATTTGCTCCAATTAGTCGATTTAAGGCATCTTAAAATAATTTTTCTCAAAACGATTTATTTCTCGTTAGGGTTAATTTTTTTAAAGGAACTTTTTGGACAAAACTACTAAACTTATGGTAATGTATTGGTATAATACACAAAAAACCTTAATTTGCTCCAATTAGTCGATTTAAGGCATCTTAAAATAATTTTTCTCAAAACGATTTATTTCTCGTTAGGGTTAATTTTTTTAAAGGAACTTTTTGGACAAAACTACTAAACTTATTGTAATGTATTGGTATAATACACAAAAAACCTTAATTTGCTCCAATTAGTCGATTTAAGCATCTTAAAATAATTTTTTTCGAAATGATTTATTTCTCGTTTGGGTTAATTTTTTTAAACGAACTTTTTGGACAAAACTAGTAAACCTATTGGGCTGTCTTGAGTTTATACAAAAAAATCACAAATTTCATTCATTTAGTTGCTTTAAAGGGACATAAAATAACTTTTTTTTAATTATTTATTTACTAGCTAGGCTTATGTTTTTTAAATGAACTTTTAGGACAAAACTACTAAACTTATTGTACTGTAATGGTATAATAAGAAAAAAACCTTAATTTCCTCCAATTAGTCGATTTAAGCATCTTAAAATAATTTTTTTCAAAATGATTTATTTCTCGTTAGGGTTAATTTTTTTAAACGAACTTTTTGGACAAAACTAGTAAACTTATTGCGCTGTCTTGAGTTTATACAAAAAAATCACACATTTTATTCATTTAGTTGCTTTTATTACCGTAGAGACCTTCAATCCTCTTTCTCACTAAGGTATTTCGTCGGCTCGGCTATTGGCTCAATCTTTTCTCCAGGCACATAGCTCTCATCTCTCTGAACGTTAGTAAGACAAGGCTCCGCGATAAAATCTTCCATACTATCATTGCCGGCATCAATGACTAGTATCCGATCTTCCAGTCGTCATTTGACAGTGGACTGGGCATTCTTCCACATCATCATTGTTGTTATGCGCCAGGATCTTTTTCTAAGATAAAAGATGCCAAAACTTTTCTCGTTAAAAATCGTATGTACCGTCACAGACTCACTAGGCGTATGATCTTAGCGCCACAGTGTTTGCGGTATATCCTTCAGCGGTTGTGTCACAAATCAAAAAATGTAAATTTTCCTCGAAAATTATTCTAAGTCCACTCGTATAATGGAAATATATCGCTAACTTCTTTCACTAGCAATATTTTTTAACGGTTCCCACAGGAGAATTGTCCAGAATGGTCTCCTGAATATTTCTTATACAGGACTTTTTGGTAGTGGAACGTCCGGTTCCGAGTTATGGGACAAAAATGTTTTCTCGTTAAAATTTTTCTAAGTCCACTCGACTGTCTTTCACTAGCGTCGGAAAATGAAAATTCTTGCGTGGAGCTGTTAGGCACTAAAGTGGACTGGGCATTCTCCTACATCATCTTAGCGCCATAGCGTTTGCGGTATATCTTTCAGCGGTTTTGAGGTATCCAATTATCCCAAAACTATATTTTTGGCGACCCGAAGGCCTGCGAACAGACTAAAGAACGAAATTATTTGCGTTCCTTAGATAAAATATTGTTTTTATCGGAAGAATATCACTCCTGCCGTCTTAACATTTCCTCCAATTATAATTTTCTTCAAAATGATTTATTTCTCGCTAGGGTTAACTTTTTAAAAGGAACTTTTTGGACAAAACTACTAAACTTATGGTAATGTATTGGTATAATACACAAAAAACCTTAATTTGCTCCAATTAGTCGATTTAAGGCATCTTAAAATAATTTTTCTCAAAACGATTTATTTCTCGTTAGGGTTAATTTTTTTAAAGGAACTTTTTGGACAAAACTACTAAACTTATGGTAGTGTATTGGTATAATACACAAAAAACCTTAATTTGCTCCAATTAGTCGATTTAAGGCATCTTAAAATAATTTTTCCCAAAACGATTTATTTCTCGTTAGGGTTAATTTTTTTAAAGGAACTTTTTGGACAAAACTACTAAACTTATGGTAATGTATTGGTATAATACACAAAAAACCTTAATTTGCTCCAATTAGTCGATTTAACGCATCTTAAAATAATTTTTCTCAAAACGATTTATTTCTCGTTAGGGTTAATTTTTTTAAAGGAACTTTTTGGACAAAACTACTAAACTTATGGTAATGTATTGGTAAAATACACAAAAAACCTTAATTTGCTCCAATTAGTCGATTTAAGGCATCTTAAAATAATTTTTCTCAAAACGATTTATTTCTCGTTAGGGTTAATTTTTTTAAAGGAACTTTTTGGACAAAACTACTAAACTTATGGTAATGTATTGGTATAATACACAAAAAACCTTAATTTGCTCCAATTAGTCGATTTAAGGCATCTTAAAATAATTTTTCTCAAAACGATTTATTTCTCGTTAGGGTTAATTTTTTTAAAAGAACTTTTTGGACAAAACTACTAAACTTATTGTAATGTATTGGTATAATACACAAAAAACCTTAATTTGCTCCAATTAGTCGATTTAAGCATCTTAAAATAATTTTTTTCGAAATGATTTATTTCTCGTTTGGGTTAATTTTTTTAAACGAACTTTTTGGACAAAACTAGTAAACCTATTGGGCTGTCTTGAGTTTATACAAAAAAATCACAAATTTCATTCATTTAGTTGCTTTAAAGGGACATAAAATAACTTTTTTTTAATTATTTATTTACTAGCTAGGCTTATGTTTTTTAAATGAACTTTTAGGACAAAACTACTAAACTTATTGTACTGTAATGGTATAATAAGAAAAAAACCTTAATTTCCTCCAATTAGTCGATTTAAGCATCTTAAAATAATTTTTTTCAAAATGATTTATTTCTCGTTAGGGTTAATTTTTTTAAACGAACTTTTTGGACAAAACTAGTAAACTTATTGCGCTGTCTTGAGTTTATACAAAAAAATCACACATTTTATTCATTTAGTTGCTTTTATTACCGTAGAGACCTTCAATCCTCTTTCTCACTAAGGTATTTCGTCGGCTCGGCTATTGGCTCAATCTTTTCTCCAGGCACATAGCTCTCATCTCTCTGAACGTTAGTAAGACAAGGCTCCGCGATAAAATCTTCCATACTATCATTGCCGGCATCAATGACTAGTATCCGATCTTCCAGTCGTCATTTGACAGTGGACTGGGCATTCTTCCACATCATCATTGTTGTTATGCGCCAGGATCTTTTTCTAAGATAAAAGATGCCAAAACATTTCTCGCTAAAAATCGTATGTACCGTCACAGACTCACTAGGCGTATGATCTTAGCGCCACAGTGTTTGCGGTATATCCTTCAGCGGTTGTGTCACAAATCAAAAAATGTAAATTTTCCTCGAAAATTATTCTAAGTCCACTCGTATAATGGAAATATATCGCTAACTTCTTTCACTAGCAATATTTTTTAACGGTTCCCACAGGAGAATTGTCTAGAATGGTCTCCTGAATATTTCTTATACAGGACTTTTTGGTAGTGGAACGTCCGGTTCCGAGTTATGGGACAAAAATGTTTTCTCGTTAAAATTTTTCTAAGTCCACTCGACTGTCTTTCACTAGCGTCGGAAAATGAAAATTCTTGCGTGGAGCTGTTAGGCACTAAAGTGGACTGGGCATTCTCCTACATCATCTTAGCGCCATAGCGTTTGCGGTATATCTTTCAGCGGTTTTGAGGTATCCAATTATCCCAAAACTATATTTTTGGCGACCCGAAGGCCTGCGAACAGACTAAAGAACGAAATTATTTGCGTTCCTTAGATAAAATATTGTTTTTATCGGAAGAATATCACTCCTGCCGTCTTAACATTTCCTCCAATTATAATTTTTTTCAAAATGATTTATTTCTCGCTAGGGTTAACTTTTTAAAAGGAACTTTTTGGACAAAACTACTAAACTTATGGTAATGTATTGGTATAATACACAAAAAACCTTAATTTGCTCCAATTAGTCGATTTAAGGCATCTTAAAATAATTTTTCTCAAAACGATTTATTTCTCGTTAGGGTTAATTTTTTTAAAGGAACTTTTTGGACAAAACTACTAAACTTATGGTAGTGTATTGGTATAATACACAAAAAACCTTAATTTGCTCCAATTAGTCGATTTAAGGCATCTTAAAATAATTTTTCCCAAAACGATTTATTTCTCGTTAGGGTTAATTTTTTTAAAGGAACTTTTTGGACAAAACTACTAAACTTATGGTAATGTATTGGTATAATACACAAAAAACCTTAATTTGCTCCAATTAGTCGATTTAAGGCATCTTAAAATAATTTTTCTCAAAACGATTTATTTCTCGTTAGGGTTAATTTTTTTAAAGGAACTTTTTGGACAAAACTACTAAACTTATGGTAATGTATTGGTAAAATACACAAAAAACCTTAATTTGCTCCAATTAGTCGATTTAAGGCATCTTAAAATAATTTTTCTCAAAACGATTTATTTCTCGTTAGGGTTAATTTTTTTAAAGGAACTTTTTGGACAAAACTACTAAACTTATGGTAATGTATTGGTATAATACACAAAAAACCTTAATTTGCTCCAATTAGTCGATTTAAGGCATCTTAAAATAATTTTTCTCAAAACGATTTATTTTTCGTTAGGGTTAATTTTTTTAAAGGAACTTTTTGGACAAAACTACTAAACTTATTGTACTGTAATGGTATAATAAGAAAAAAACCTTAATTTCCTCCAATTAGTCGATTTAAGCATCTTAAAATAATTTTTTTCAAAATGATTTATTTCTCGTTTGGGTTAATTTTTTTAAACGAACTTTTTGGACAAAACTAGTAAACTTATTGCGCTGTCTTGAGTTTATACAAAAAAATCACACATTTTATTCATTTAGTTGCTTTTATTACCGTAGAGACCTTCAATCCTCTTTCTCACTAAGGTATTTCGTCGGCTCGGCTATTGGCTCAATCTTTTCTCCAGGCACATAGCTCTCATCTCTCTGAACGTTAGTAAGACAAGGCTCAGCGATAAAATCTTCCATACTATCATTGCCGGCATCAATGACTAGTATCCGATCTTCCAGTCGTCATTTGACAGTGTACTGGGCATTCTTCCACATCATCATTGTTGTTATGCGCCAGGATCTTTTTCTAAGATAAAAGATGCCAAAACTTTTCTCGTTAAAAATCGTATGTACCGTCACAGACTCACTAGGCGTATGATCTTAGCGCCACAGTGTTTGCGGTATATCCTTCAGCGGTTGTGTCACAAATCAAAAAATGTAAATTTTCCTCGAAAATTATTCTAAGTCCACTCGTATAATGGAAATATATCGCTAACTTCTTTCACTAGCAATAAGTCCACTCGACTGTCTTTCACTAGCGTCGGAAAATGAAAATTCTTGCGTGGAGCTGTTAGGCACTAAAGTGGACTGGGCATTCTCCTACATCATCTTAGCGCCATAGCGTTTGCGGTATATCTTTCAGCGGTTTTGAGGTATCCAATTATCCCAAAACTATATTTTTGGCGACCCGAAGGCCTGCGAACAGACTAAAGAACGAAATTATTTGCGTTCCTTAGATAAAATATTGTTTTTATCGGAAGAATATCACTCCTGCCGTCTTAACATTTCCTCCAATTATAATTTTTTTCAAAATGATTTATTTCTCGCTAGGGTTAACTTTTTAAAAGGAACTTTTTGGACAAAACTACTAAACTTATGGTAATGTATTGGTATAATACACAAAAAACCTTAATTTGCTCCAATTAGTCGATTTAAGGCATCTTAAAATAATTTTTCTCAAAACGATTTATTTCTCGTTAGGGTTAATTTTTTTAAAGGAACTTTTTGGACAAAACTACTAAACTTATGGTAGTGTATTGGTATAATACACAAAAAACCTTAATTTGCTCCAATTAGTCGATTTAAGGCATCTTAAAATAATTTTTCCCAAAACGATTTATTTCTCGTTAGGGTTAATTTTTTTAAAGGAACTTTTTGGACAAAACTACTAAACTTATGGTAATGTATTGGTATAATACACAAAAAACCTTAATTTGCTCCAATTAGTCGATTTAAGGCATCTTAAAATAATTTTTCTCAAAACGATTTATTTCTCGTTAGGGTTAATTTTTTTAAAGGAACTTTTTGGACAAAACTACTAAACTTATGGTAGTGTATTGGTATAATACACAAAAAACCTTAATTTGCTCCAATTAGTCGATTTAAGGCATCTTAAAATAATTTTTCTCAAAACGATTTATTTCTCGTTAGGGTTAATTTTTTTAAAGGAACTTTTTGGACAAAACTACTAAACTTATGGTAGTGTATTGGTATAATACACAAAAAACCTTAATTTGCTCCAATTAGTCGATTTAAGCATCTTAAAATAATTTTTTTCAAAATGATTTATTTCTCGTTAGGGTTAATTTTTTTAAACGAACTTTTTGGACAAAACTAGTAAACTTATTGCGCTGTCTTAAGTTTATACAAAAAAATCACACATTTTATTCATTTAGTTGCTTTTATTACCGTAGAGACCTTCAATCCTCTTTCTCACTAAGATATTTCGTCGGCTCGGCTATTGGCTCAATCTTTTCTCCAGGCACATAGCTCTCATCTCTCTGGACGTTAGTAAGACAAGGATCCGCGATAAAATCTTCCATACTATCATTGCCGGCATCAATGACTAGTATCCGATCTTCCAGTCGTCATTTGATCGTCATTTGACAGTGGACTGGGCATTCTTCCACATCATCATTGTTGTTATGCGCCAGGATCTTTTTCTAAGATAAAAGATGCCAAAACTTTTCTCGTTAAAAATCGTATGTACCGTCACAGACTCACTAGGCGTATGATCTTAGCGCCACAGTGTTTGCGGTATATCCTTCAGCGGTTGTGTCACAAATCAAAAAATGTAAATTTTCCTCGAAAATTATTCTAAGTCCACTCGTATAATGGAAATATATCGCTAACTTCTTTCACTAGCAATATTTTTTAACGGTTCCCACAGAAGAATTGTCCAGAATGGTCTCCTGAATATTTCTTATACAGGACTTTTTGGTAGTGGAACGTCCGGTTCCGAGTTATGGGACAAAAATGTTTTCTCGTTGAAATTTTTCTAAGTCCACTCGACTGTCTTTCACTAGCGTCGGAAAATGAAAATTCTTGCGTGGAGCGGTTAGGCACTAAAGTGGACTGGGCATTCTCCTACATCATCTTAGCGCCATAGCGTTTGCGGTATATCTTTCAGCGGTTTTGAGGTATCCAATTATCCCAAAACTATATTTTTGGCGGCCCGAAGGCCTGCGAACAGACTAAAGAACGAAATTATTTGCGTTCCTAAGATAAAATATTGTTTTTATCGGAAGAATATCACTCCTGCCGTCTTAACATTTCCTCCAATTATAATTTTTTTCAAAATGATTTATTTCTCGCTAGGGTTAACTTGTTAAAAGGAACTTTTTGGACAAAACTACTAAACTTATTGTAGTGTATTGGTATAATACACAAAAAACCTTAATTTGCTCCAATTAGTCGATTTAAGGCATCTTAAAATAATTTTTCCCAAAACGATTTATTTCTCGTTAGGGTTAATTTTTTTAAAGGAACTTTTTGGACAAAACTACTAAACTTATGGTAATGTATTGGTATAATACACAAAAAACCTTAATTTGCTCCAATTAGTCGATTTAAGGCATCTTAAAATAATTTTTCTCAAAACGATTTATTTCTCGTTAGGGTTAATTTTTTTAAAGGAACTTTTTGGACAAAACTACTAAACTTATGGTAATGTATTGGTAAAATACACAAAAAACCTTAATTTGCTCCAATTAGTCGATTTAAGGCATCTTAAAATAATTTTTCTCAAAACGATTTATTTCTCGTTAGGGTTAATTTTTTTAAAGGAACTTTTTGGACAAAACTACTAAGCTTATGGTAATGTATTGGTATAATACACAAAAAACCTTAATTTGCTCCAATTAGTCGATTTAAGGCATCTTAAAATAATTTTTCTCAAAACGATTTATTTCTCGTTAGGGTTAATTTTTTTAAAGGAACTTTTTGGACAAAACTACTAAACTTATTGTAATGTATTGGTATAATACACAAAAAACCTTAATTTGCTCCAATTAGTCGATTTAAGCATCTTAAAATAATTTTTTTCGAAATGATTTATTTCTCGTTTGGGTTAATTTTTTTAAACGAACTTTTTGGACAAAACTAGTAAACCTATTGGGCTGTCTTGAGTTTATACAAAAAAATCACAAATTTCATTCATTTAGTTGCTTTAAAGGGACATAAAATAACTTTTTTTTAATTATTTATTTACTAGCTAGGCTTATGTTTTTTAAATGAACTTTTAGGACAAAACTACTAAACTTATTGTACTGTAATGGTATAATAAGAAAAAAACCTTAATTTCCTCCAATTAGTCGATTTAAGCATCTTAAAATAATTTTTTTCAAAATGATTTATTTCTCGTTAGGGTTAATTTTTTTAAACGAACTTTTTGGACAAAACTAGTAAACTTATTGCGCTGTCTTGAGTTTATACAAAAAAATCACACATTTTATTCATTTAGTTGCTTTTATTACCGTAGAGACCTTCAATCCTCTTTCTCACTAAGGTATTTCGTCGGCTCGGCTATTGGCTCAATCTTTTCTCCAGGCACATAGCTCTCATCTCTCTGAACGTTAGTAAGACAAGGCTCCGCGATAAAATCTTCCATACTATCATTGCCGGCATCAATGACTAGTATCCGATCTTCCAGTCGTCATTTGACAGTGGACTGGGCATTCTTCCACATCATCATTGTTGTTATGCGCCAGGATCTTTTTCTAAGATAAAAGATGCCAAAACTTTTCTCGTTAAAAATCGTATGTACCGTCACAGACTCACTAGGCGTATGATCTTAGCGCCACAGTGTTTGCGGTATATCCTTCAGCGGTTGTGTCACAAATCAAAAAATGTAAATTTTCCTCGAAAATTATTCTAAGTCCACTCGTATAATGGAAATATATCGCTAACTTCTTTCACTAGCAATATTTTTTAACGGTTCCCACAGGAGAATTGTCCAGAATGGTCTCCTGAATATTTCTTATACAGGACTTTTTGGTAGTGGAACGTCCGGTTCCG
Source organism: Polydrusus pterygomalis (assembly GCA_963969555.1). Lineage (NCBI taxonomy): Eukaryota > Metazoa > Arthropoda > Insecta > Coleoptera > Curculionidae > Polydrusus > Polydrusus pterygomalis. The sequence goes on along the minus strand of OZ018381.1, from coordinate 1,230,675 downwards.
AGTTATGGGACAAAAATGTTTTCTCGTTAAAATTTTTCTAAGTCCACTCGACTGTCTTTCACTAGCGTCGGAAAATGAAAATTCTTGCGTGGAGCTGTTAGGCACTAAAGTGGACTGTGCATTCTCCTACATCATCTTAGCGCTATAGCGTTTGCGGTATATCTTTCAGCGGTTTTGAGGTATCCAATTATCCCAAAACTATATTTTTGGCGACCCGAAGGCCTGCGAACAGACTAAAGAACGAAATTATTTGCGTTCCTTAGATAAAATATTGTTTTTATCGGAAGAATATCACTCCTGCCGTCTTAACATTTCCTCCAATTATAATTTTTTTCAAAATGATTTATTTCTCGCTAGGGTTAACTTTTTAAAAGGAACTTTTTGGACAAAACTACTAAACTTATGGTAATGTATTGGTATAATACACAAAAAACCTTAATTTGCTCCAATTAGTCGATTTAAGGCATCTTAAAATAATTTTTCTCAAAACGATTTATTTCTCGTTAGGGTTAATTTTTTTAAAGGAACTTTTTGGACAAAACTACTAAACTTATGGTAGTGTATTGGTATAATACACAAAAAACCTTAATTTGCTCCAATTAGTCGATTTAAGGCATCTTAAAATAATTTTTCCCAAAACGATTTATTTCTCGTTAGGGTTAATTTTTTTAAAGGAACTTTTTGGACAAAACTACTAAACTTATGGTAATGTATTGGTATAATACACAAAAAACCTTAATTTGCTCCAATTAGTCGATTTAAGGCATCTTAAAATAATTTTTCTCAAAACGATTTATTTCTCGTTAGGGTTAATTTTTTTAAAGGAACTTTTTGGACAAAACTACTAAACTTATGGTAATGTATTGGTAAAATACACAAAAAACCTTAATTTGCTCCAATTAGTCGATTTAAGGCATCTTAAAATAATTTTTCTCAAAACGATTTATTTCTCGTTAGGGTTAATTTTTTTAAAGGAACTTTTTGGACAAAACTACTAAACTTATGGTAATGTATTGGTATAATACACAAAAAACCTTAATTTGCTCCAATTAGTCGATTTAAGGCATCTTAAAATAATTTTTCTCAAAACGATTTATTTCTCGTTAGGGTTAATTTTTTTAAAAGAACTTTTTGGACAAAACTACTAAACTTATTGTAATGTATTGGTATAATACACAAAAAACCTTAATTTGCTCCAATTAGTCGATTTAAGCATCTTAAAATAATTTTTTTCGAAATGATTTATTTCTCGTTTGGGTTAATTTTTTTAAACGAACTTTTTGGACAAAACTAGTAAACCTATTGGGCTGTCTTGAGTTTATACAAAAAAATCACAAATTTCATTCATTTAGTTGCTTTAAAGGGACATAAAATAACTTTTTTTTAATTATTTATTTACTAGCTAGGCTTATGTTTTTTAAATGAACTTTTAGGACAAAACTACTAAACTTATTGTACTGTAATGGTATAATAAGAAAAAAACCTTAATTTCCTCCAATTAGTCGATTTAAGCATCTTAAAATAATTTTTTTCAAAATGATTTATTTCTCGTTAGGGTTAATTTTTTTAAACGAACTTTTTGGACAAAACTAGTAAACTTATTGCGCTGTCTTGAGTTTATACAAAAAAATCACACATTTTATTCATTTAGTTGCTTTTATTACCGTAGAGACCTTCAATCCTCTTTCTCACTAAGGTATTTCGTCGGCTCGGCTATTGGCTCAATCTTTTCTCCAGGCACATAGCTCTCATCTCTCTGAACGTTAGTAAGACAAGGCTCCGCGATAAAATCTTCCATACTATCATTGCCGGCATCAATGACTAGTATCCGATCTTCCAGTCGTCATTTGACAGTGGACTGGGCATTCTTCCACATCATCATTGTTGTTATGCGCCAGGATCTTTTTCTAAGATAAAAGATGCCAAAACTTTTCTCGTTAAAAATCGTATGTACCGTCACAGACTCACTAGGCGTATGATCTTAGCGCCACAGTGTTTGCGGTATATCCTTCAGCGGTTGTGTCACAAATCAAAAAATGTAAATTTTCCTCGAAAATTATTCTAAGTCCACTCGTATAATGGAAATATATCGCTAACTTCTTTCACTAGCAATATTTTTTAACGGTTCCCACAGAAGAATTGTCCAGAATGGTCTCCTGAATATTTCTTATACAGGACTTTTTGGTAGTGGAACGTCCGGTTCCGAGTTATGGGACAAAAATGTTTTCTCGTTAAAATTTTTCTAAGTCCACTCGACTGTCTTTCACTAGCGTCGGAAAATGAAAATTCTTGCGTGGAGCTGTTAGGCACTAAAGTGGACTGGGCATTCTCCTACATCATCTTAGCGCCATAGCGTTTGCGGTATATCTTTCAGCGGTTTTGAGGTATCCAATTATCCCAAAACTATATTTTTGGCGGCCCGAAGGCCTGCGAACAGACTAAAGAACGAAATTATTTGCGTTCCTAAGATAAAATATTGTTTTTATCGGAAGAATATCACTCCTGCCGTCTTAACATTTCCTCCAATTATAATTTTTTTCAAAATGATTTATTTCTCGCTAGGGTTAACTTTTTAAAAGGAACTTTTTGGACAAAACTACTAAACTTATTGTAGTGTATTGGTATAATACACAAAAAACCTTAATTTGCTCCAATTAGTCGATTTAAGGCATCTTAAAATAATTTTTCCCAAAACGATTTATTTCTCGTTAGGGTTAATTTTTTTAAAGGAACTTTTTGGACAAAACTACTAAACTTATGGTAATGTATTGGTATAATACACAAAAAACCTTAATTTGCTCCAATTAGTCGATTTAAGGCATCTTAAAATAATTTTTCTCAAAACGATTTATTTCTCGTTAGGGTTAATTTTTTTAAAGGAACTTTTTGGACAAAACTACTAAACTTATGGTAATGTATTGGTAAAATACACAAAAAACCTTAGTTTGCTCCAATTAGTCGATTTAAGGCATCTTAAAATAATTTTTCTCAAAACGATTTATTTCTCGTTAGGGTTAATTTTTTTAAAGGAACTTTTTGGACAAAACTACTAAACTTATGGTAATGTATTGGTATAATACACAAAAAACCTTAATTTGCTCCAATTAGTCGATTTAAGGCATCTTAAAATAATTTTTCTCAAAACGATTTATTTCTCGTTAGGGTTAATTTTTTTAAAGGAACTTTTTGGACAAAACTACTAAACTTATTGTAATGTATTGGTATAATACACAAAAAACCTTAATTTGCTCCAATTAGTCGATTTAAGCATCTTAAAATAATTTTTTTCGAAATGATTTATTTCTCGTTTGGGTTAATTTTTTTAAACGAACTTTTTGGACAAAACTAGTAAACCTATTGGGCTGTCTTGAGTTTATACAAAAAAATCACAAATTTCATTCATTTAGTTGCTTTAAAGGGACATAAAATAACTTTTTTTTAATTATTTATTTACTAGCTAGGCTTATGTTTTTTAAATGAACTTTTAGGACAAAACTACTAAACTTATTGTACTGTAATGGTATAATAAGAAAAAAACCTTAATTTCCTCCAATTAGTCGATTTAAGCATCTTAAAATAATTTTTTTCAAAATGATTTATTTCTCGTTAGGGTTAATTTTTTTAAACGAACTTTTTGGACAAAACTAGTAAACTTATTGCGCTGTCTTGAGTTTATACAAAAAAATCACACATTTTATTCATTTAGTTGCTTTTATTACCGTAGAGACCTTCAATCCTCTTTCTCACTAAGGTATTTCGTCGGCTCGGCTATTGGCTCAATCTTTTCTCAAGGCACATAGCTCTCATCTCTCTGAACGTTAGTAAGACAAAGCTCCGCGATAAAATCTTCCATACTATCATTGCCGGCATCAATGACTAGTATCCGATCTTCCAGTCGTCATTTGACAGTGGACTGTTCATTCTTCCACATCATCATTGTTGTTATGCGCCAGGATCTTTTTCTAAGATAAAAGATGCCAAAACTTTTCTCGTTAAAAATCGTATGTACCGTCACAGACTCACTAGGCGTATGATCTTAGCGCCACAGTGTTTGCGGTATATCCTTCAGCGGTTGTGTCACAAATCAAAAAATGTAAATTTTCCTCGAAAATTATTCTAAGTCCACTCGTATAATGGAAATATATCGCTAACTTCTTTCACTAGCAATATTTTTTAACGGTTCCCACAGGAGAATTGTCCAGAATGGTCTCCTGAATATTTCTTATACAGGACTTTTTGGTAGTGGAACGTCCGGTTCCGAGTTATGGGACAAAAATGTTTTCTCGTTAAAATTTTTCTAAGTCCACTCGACTGTCTTTCACTAGCGTCGGAAAATGAAAATTCTTGCGTGGAGCTGTTAGGCACTAAAGTGGACTGGGCATTCTCCTACATCATCTTAGCGCCATAGCGTTTGCGGTATATCTTTCAGCGGTTTTGAGGTATCCAATTATCCCAAAACTATATTTTTGGCGACCCGAAGGCCTGCGAACAGACTAAAGAACGAAATTATTTGCGTTCCTTAGATAAAATATTGTTTTTATCGGAAGAATATCACTCCTGCCGTCTTAACATTTCCTCCAATTATAATTTTTTTCAAAATGATTTATTTCTCGCTAGGGTTAACTTTTTAAAAGGAACTTTTTGGACAAAACTACTAAACTTATGGTAATGTATTGGTATAATACACAAAAAACCTTAATTTGCTCCAATTAGTCGATTTAAGGCATCTTAAAATAATTTTTCTCAAAACGATTTATTTCTCGTTAGGGTTAATTTTTTTAAAGGAACTTTTTGGACAAAACTACTAAACTTATGGTAGTGTATTGGTATAATACACAAAAAACCTTAATTTGCTCCAATTAGTCGATTTAAGTCATCTTAAAATAATTTTTCCCAAAACGATTTATTTCTCGTTAGGGTTAATTTTTTTAAAGGAACTTTTTGGACAAAACTACTAAACTTATGGTAATGTATTGGTATAATACACAAAAAACCTTAATTTGCTCCAATTAGTCGATTTAAGGCATCTTAAAATAATTTTTCTCAAAACGATTTATTTCTCGTTAGGGTTAATTTTTTTAAAGGAACTTTTTGGACAAAACTACTAAACTTATGGTAGTGTATTGGTATAATACACAAAAAACCTTAATTTGCTCCAATTAGTCGATTTAAGGCATCTTAAAATAATTTTTCTCAAAACGATTTATTTCTCGTTAGGGTTAATTTTTTTAAAGGAACTTTTTGGACAAAACTACTAAACTTATGGTAGTGTATTGGTATAATACACAAAAAACCTTAATTTGCTCCAATTAGTCGATTTAAGCATCTTAAAATAATTTTTCCCAAAACGATTTATTTCTCGTTCGGGTTAATTTTTTTAAAGGAACTTTTTGGACAAAACTACTAAACTTATGGTAGTGTATTGGTATAATACACAAAAAACCTTAATTTGCTCCAATTAGTCGATTTAAGGCATCTTAAAATAATTTTTCTCAAAACGATTTATTTCTCGTTAGGGTTAATTTTTTTAAAGGAACTTTTTGGACAAAACTACTAAACTTATGGTAATGTATTGGTAAAATACACAAAAAACCTTAATTTGCTCCAATTAGTCGATTTAAGGCATCTTAAAATAATTTTTCTCAAAACGATTTATTTCTCGTTAGGGTTAATTTTTTTAAAGGAACTTTTTGGACAAAACTACTAAACTTATGGTAATGTATTGGTATAATACACAAAAAACCTTAATTTGCTCCAATTAGTCGATTTAAGGCATCTTAAAATAATTTTTCTCAAAACGATTTATTTCTCGTTAGGGTTAATTTTTTTAAAGGAACTTTTTGGACAAAACTACTAAACTTATTGTACTGTAATGGTATAATACGAAAAAAACCTTAATTTCCTCCAATTAGTCGATTTAAGCATCTTAAAATAATTTTTTTCAAAATGATTTATATCTCGTTAGGGTTAATTTTTTTAAACGAACTTTTTGGACAAAACTACTAAACTTATGGTAATGTATTGGTAAAATACACAAAAAACCTTAATTTGCTCCAATTAGTCGATTTAGGGCATCTTAAAATAATTTTTCTCAAAACGATTTATTTCTCGTTAGGGTTAATTTTTTTAAAGGAACTTTTTGGACAAAACTACTAAACTTATGGTAATGTATTGGTATAATACACAAAAAACCTTAATTTGCTCCAATTAGTCGATTTAAGGCATCTTAAAATAATTTTTCTCAAAACGATTTATTTCTCGTTAGGGTTAATTTTTTTAAAGGAACTTTTTGGACAAAACTACTAAACTTATGGTAGTGTATTGGTATAATACACAAAAAACCTTAATTTGCTCCAATTAGTCGATTTAAGCATCTTAAAATAATTTTTCCCAAAACGATTTATTTCTCGTTCGGGTTAATTTTTTTAAAGGAACTTTTTGGACAAAACTACTAAACTTATGGTAGTGTATTGGTATAATACACAAAAAACCTTAATTTGCTCCAATTAGTCGATTTAAGGCATCTTAAAATAATTTTTCTCAAAACGATTTATTTCTCGTTAGGGTTAATTTTTTTAAAGGAACTTTTTGGACAAAACTACTAAACTTATTGTACTGTAATGGTATAATACGAAAAAAACCTTAATTTCCTCCAATTAGTCGATTTAAGCATCTTAAAATAATTTTTTTCAAAATGATTTATATCTCGTTAGGGTTAATTTTTTTAAACGAACTTTTTGGACAAAACTAGTAAACTTATTGCGCTGTCTTGAGTTTATACAAAAAAATCACACATTTTATTCATTTAGTTGCTTTTATTACCGTAGAGACCTTCAACCCTCTTTCTCACTAAGGTATTTCGTCGGCTCGGCTATTGGCTCAATCTTTTCTCCAGGCACATAGCTCTCATCTCTCTGGACGTTAGTAAGACAAGGCTCCGCGATAAAATCTTCCATCACAATTGCCGGCATCAATGACTAGTATCCGATCTTCCAGTCGTCATTTGACAGTGGACTGGGCATTCTTCCACATCATCATTGTTGTTATGCGCCAGGATCTTTTTCTAAGATAAAAGATGCCAAAACTTTTCTCGTTAAAAATCGTATGTACCGTCACAGACTCACTAGGCGTATGATCTTAGCGCCACAGTGTTTGCGGTATATCCTTCAGCGGTTGTGTCACAAATCAAAAAATGTAAATTTTCCTTGAAAATTATTCTAAGTCCACTCGTATAATGGAAATATATCGCTAACTTCTTTCACTAGCAATATTTTTTAACGGTTCCCACAGAAGAATTGTCCAGAATGGTCTCCTGAATATTTCTTATACAGGACTTTTTGGTAGTGGAACGTCCGGTTCCGAGTTATGGGACAAAAATGTTTTCTCGTTGAAATTTTTCTAAGTCCACTCGACTGTCTTTCACTAGCGTCGGAAAATGAAAATTCTTGCGTGGAGCGGTTAGGCACTAAAGTGGACTGGGCATTCTCCTACATCATCTTAGCGCCATAGCGTTTGCGGTATATCTTTCAGCGGTTTTGAGGTATCCAATTATCCCAAAACTATATTTTTGGCGGCCCGAAGGCCTGCGAACAGACTAAAGAACGAAATTATTTGCGTTCCTAAGATAAAATATTGTTTTTATCGGAAGAATATCACTCCTGCCGTCTTAACATTTCCTCCAATTATAATTTTTTTCAAAATGATTTATTTCTCGCTAGGGTTAACTTTTTAAAAGGAACTTTTTGGACAAAACTACTAAACTTATTGTAGTGTATTGGTATAATACACAAAAAACCTTAATTTGCTCCAATTAGTCGATTTAAGGCATCTTAAAATAATTTTTCCCAAAACGATTTATTTCTCGTTAGGGTTAATTTTTTTAAAGGAACTTTTTGGACAAAACTACTAAACTTATGGTAATGTATTGGTATAATACACAAAAAACCTTAATTTGCTCCAATTAGTCGATTTAAGGCATCTTAAAATAATTTTTCTCAAAACGATTTATTTCTCGTTAGGGTTAATTTTTTTAAAGGAACTTTTTGGACAAAACTACTAAACTTATGGTAATGTATTGGTAAAATACACAAAAAACCTTAATTTGCTCCAATTAGTCGATTTAAGGCATCTTAAAATAATTTTTCTCAAAACGATTTATTTCTCGTTAGGGTTAATTTTTTTAAAGGAACTTTTTGGACAAAACTACTAAACTTATGGTAATGTATTGGTATAATACACAAAAAACCTTAATTTGCTCCAATTAGTCGATTTAAGGCATCTTAAAATAATTTTTCTCAAAACGATTTATTTCTCGTTAGGGTTAATTTTTTTAAAGGAACTTTTTGGACAAAACTACTAAACTTATTGTAATGTATTGGTATAATACACAAAAAACCTTAATTTGCTCCAATTAGTCGATTTAAGCATCTTAAAATAATTTTTTTCGAAATGATTTATTTCTCGTTTGGGTTAATTTTTTTAAACGAACTTTTTGGACAAAACTAGTAAACCTATTGGGCTGTCTTGAGTTTATACAAAAAAATCACAAATTTCATTCATTTAGTTGCTTTAAAGGGACATAAAATAACTTTTTTTTAATTATTTATTTACTAGCTAGGCTTATGTTTTTTAAATGAACTTTTAGGACAAAACTACTAAACTTATTGTACTGTAATGGTATAATAAGAAAAAAACCTTAATTTCCTCCAATTAGTCGATTTAAGCATCTTAAAATAATTTTTTTCAAAATGATTTATTTCTCGTTAGGGTTAATTTTTTTAAACGAACTTTTTGGACAAAACTAGTAAACTTATTGCGCTGTCTTGAGTTTATACAAAAAAATCACACATTTTATTCATTTAGTTGCTTTTATTACCGTAGAGACCTTCAATCCTCTTTCTCACTAAGGTATTTCGTCGGCTCGGCTATTGGCTCAATCTTTTCTCCAGGCACATAGCTCTCATCTCTCTGGACGTTAGTAAGACAAGGCTCCGCAATAAAATCTTCCATACTATCATTGCCGGCATCAATGACTAGTATCCGATCTTCCAGTCGTCATTTGACAGTGGACTGGGCATTCTTCCACATCATCATTGTTGTTATGCGCCAGGATCTTTTTCTAAGATAAAAGATGCCAAAACTTTTCTCGTTAAAAATCGTATGTACCGTCACAGACTCACTAGGCGTATGATCTTAGCGCCACAGTGTTTGCGGTATATCCTTCAGCGGTTGTGTCACAAATCAAAAAATGTAAATTTTCCTCGAAAATTATTCTAAGTCCACTCGTATAATGGAAATATATCGCTAACTTCTTTCACTAGCAATATTTTTTAACGGTTCCCACAGGAGAATTGTCCAGAATGGTCTCCTGAATATTTCTTATACAGGACTTTTTGGTAGTGGAACGTCCGGTTCCGAGTTATGGGACAAAAATGTTTTCTCGTTAAAATTTTTCTAAGTCCACTCGACTGTCTTTCACTAGCGTCAGAAAATGAAAATTCTTGCGTGGAGCTGTTAGGCACTAAAGTGGTCTGGGCATTCTCCTACATCATCTTAGCGCCATAGCGTTTGCGGTATATCTTTCAGCGGTTTTGAGGTATCCAATTATCCCAAAACTATATTTTTGGCGACCCGAAGGCCTGCGAACAGACTAAAGAACGAAATTATTTGCGTTCCTTAGATAAAATATTGTTTTTATCGGAAGAATATCACTCCTGCCGTCTTAACATTTCCTCCAATTATAATTTTTTTCAAAATGACTTATTTCTCGCTAGGGTTAACTTTTTAAAAGGAACTTTTTGGACAAAACTACTAAACTTATGGTAATGTATTGGTATAATACACAAAAAACCTTAATTTGCTCCAATTAGTCGATTTAAGGCATCTTAAAATAATTTTTCTCAAAACGATTTATTTCTCGTTAGGGTTAATTTTTTTAAAGGAACTTTTTGGACAAAACTACTAAACTTATGGTAGTGTATTGGTATAATACACAAAAAACCTTAATTTGCTCCAATTAGTCGATTTAAGGCATCTTAAAATAATTTTTCCCAAAACGATTTATTTCTCGTTAGGGTTAATTTTTTTAAAGGAACTTTTTGGACAAAACTACTAAACTTATGGTAATGTATTGGTATAATACACAAAAAACCTTAATTTGCTCCAATTAGTCGATTTAAGGCATCTTAAAATAATTTTTCTCAAAACGATTTATTTCTCGTTAGGGTTAATTTTTTTAAAGGAACTTTTTGGACAAAACTACTAAACTTATGGTAATGTATTGGTAAAATACACAAAAAACCTTAATTTGCTCCAATTAGTCGATTTAAGGCATCTTAAAATAATTTTTCTCAAAACGATTTATTTCTCGTTAGGGTTAATTTTTTTAAAGGAACTTTTTGGACAAAACTACTAAACTTATGGTAATGTATTGGTATAATACACAAAAAACCTTAATTTGCTCCAATTAGTCGATTTAAGGCATCTTAAAATAATTTTTCTCAAAACGATTTATTTTTCGTTAGGGTTAATTTTTTTAAAGGAACTTTTTGGACAAAACTACTAAACTTATTGTAATGTATTGGTATAATACACAAAAAACCTTAATTTGCTCCAATTAGTCGATTTAAGCATCTTAAAATAATTTTTTTCGAAATGATTTATTTCTCGTTTTTTTGTTAATTTTTTTAAACGAACTTTTTGGACAAAACTAGTAAACCTATTGGGCTGTCTTGAGTTTATACAAAAAAATCACAAATTTCATTCATTTAGTTGCTTTAAAGGGACATAAAATAACTTTTTTTTAATTATTTATTTACTAGCTAGGCTTATGTTTTTTAAATGAACTTTTAGGACAAAACTACTAAACTTATTGTACTGTAATGGTATAATAAGAAAAAAACCTTAATTTCCTCCAATTAGTCGATTTAAGCATCTTAAAATAATTTTTTTCAAAATGATTTATTTCTCGTTAGGGTTAATTTTTTTAAACGAACTTTTTGGACAAAACTAGTAAACTTATTGCGCTGTCTTGAGTTTATACAAAAAAATCACACATTTTATTCATTTAGTTGCTTTTATTACCGTAGAGACCTTCAATCCTCTTTCTCACTAAGGTATTTCGTCGGCTCGGCTATTGGCTCAATCTTTTCTCCAGGCACATAGCTCTCATCTCTCTGAACGTTAGTAAGACAAGGCTCCGCGATAAAATCTTCCATACTATCATTGCCGGCATCAATGACTAGTATCCGATCTTCCAGTCGTCATTTGACAGTGGACTGGGCATTCTTCCACATCATCATTGTTGTTATGCGCCAGGATCTTTTTCTAAGATAAAAGATGCCAAAACTTTTCTCGTTAAAAATCGTATGTACCGTCACAGACTCACTAGGCGTATGATCTTAGCGCCACAGTGTTTGCGGTATATCCTTCAGCGGTTGTGTCACAAATCAAAAAATGTAAATTTTCCTCGAAAATTATTCTAAGTCCACTCGTATAATGGAAATATATCGCTAACTTCTTTCACTAGCAATATTTTTTAACGGTTCCCACAGAAGAATTGTCCAGAATGGTCTCCTGAATATTTCTTATACAGGACTTTTTGGTAGTGGAACGTCCGGTTCCGAGTTATGGGACAAAAATGTTTTCTCGTTGAAATTTTTCTAAGTCCACTCGACTGTCTTTCACTAGCGTCGGAAAATGAAAATTCTTGCGTGGAGCGGTTAGGCACTAAAGTGGACTGGGCATTCTCCTACATCATCTTAGCGCCATAGAGTTTGCGGTATATCTTTCAGCGGTTTTGAGGTATCCAATTATCCCAAAACTATATTTTTGGCGGCCCGAAGGCCTGCGAACAGACTAAAGAACGAAATTATTTGCGTTCCTAAGATAAAATATTGTTTTTATCGGAAGAATATCACTCCTGCCGTCTTAACATTTCCTCCAATTATAATTTTTTTCAAAATGATTTATTTCTCGCTAGGGTTAACTTTTTAAAAGGAACTTTTTGGACAAAACTACTAAACTTATTGTAGTGTATTGGTATAATACACAAAAAACTTTAATTTGCTCCAATTAGTCGATTTAAGGCATCTTAAAATAATTTTTCCCAAAACGATTTATTTCTCGTTAGGGTTAATTTTTTTAAAGGAACTTTTTGGACAAAACTACTAAACTTATGGTAATGTATTGGTATAATACACAAAAAACCTTAATTTGCTCCAATTAGTCGATTTAAGGCATCTTAAAATAATTTTTCTCAAAACGATTTATTTCTCGTTAGGGTTAATTTTTTTAAAGGAACTTTTTGGACAAAACTACTAAACTTATGGTAATGTATTGGTAAAATACACAAAAAACCTTAATTTGCTCCAATTAGTCGATTTAAGGCATCTTAAAATAATTTTTCTCAAAACGATTTATTTCTCGTTAGGGTTAATTTTTTTAAAGGAACTTTTTGGACAAAACTACTAAACTTATGGTAATGTATTGGTATAATACACAAAAAACCTTAATTTGCTCCAATTAGTCGATTTAAGGCATCTTAAAATAATTTTTCTCAAAACGATTTATTTTTCGTTAGGGTTAATTTTTTTAAAGGAACTTTTTGGACAAAACTACTAAACTTATTGTAATGTATTGGTATAATACACAAAAAACCTTAATTTGCTCCAATTAGTCGATTTAAGCATCTTAAAATAATTTTTTTCGAAATGATTTATTTCTCGTTTTTTTGTTAATTTTTTTAAACGAACTTTTTGGACAAAACTAGTAAACCTATTGGGCTGTCTTGAGTTTATACAAAAAAATCACAAATTTCATTCATTTAGTTGCTTTAAAGGGACATAAAATAACTTTTTTTTAATTATTTATTTACTAGCTAGGCTTATGTTTTTTAAATGAACTTTTAGGACAAAACTACTAAACTTATTGTACTGTAATGGTATAATAAGAAAAAAACCTTAATTTCCTCCAATTAGTCGATTTAAGCATCTTAAAATAATTTTTTTCAAAATGATTTATTTCTCGTTAGGGTTAATTTTTTTAAACGAACTTTTTGGACAAAACTAGTAAACTTATTGCGCTGTCTTGAGTTTATACAAAAAAATCACACATTTTATTCATTTAGTTGCTTTTATTACCGTAGAGACCTTCAATCCTCTTTCTCACTAAGGTATTTCGTCGGCTCGGCTATTGGCTCAATCTTTTCTCCAGGCACATAGCTCTCATCTCTCTGAACGTTAGTAAGACAAGGCTCCGCGATAAAATCTTCCATACTATCATTGCCGGCATCAATGACTAGTATCCGATCTTCCAGTCGTCATTTGACAGTGGACTGGGCATTCTTCCACATCATCATTGTTGTTATGCGCCAGGATCTTTTTCTAAGATAAAAGATGCCAAAACTTTTCTCGTTAAAAATCGTATGTACCGTCACAGACTCACTAGGCGTATGATCTTAGCGCCACAGTGTTTGCGGTATATCCTTCAGCGGTTGTGTCACAAATCAAAAAATGTAAATTTTCCTCGAAAATTATTCTAAGTCCACTCGTATAATGGAAATATATCGCTAACTTCTTTCACTAGCAATATTTTTTAACGGTTCCCACAGAAGAATTGTCCAGAATGGTCTCCTGAATATTTCTTATACAGGACTTTTTGGTAGTGGAACGTCCGGTTCCGAGTTATGGGACAAAAATGTTTTCTCGTTGAAATTTTTCTAAGTCCACTCGACTGTCTTTCACTAGCGTCGGAAAATGAAAATTCTTGCGTGGAGCGGTTAGGCACTAAAGTGGACTGGGCATTCTCCTACATCATCTTAGCGCCATAGAGTTTGCGGTATATCTTTCAGCGGTTTTGAGGTATCCAATTATCCCAAAACTATATTTTTGGCGGCCCGAAGGCCTGCGAACAGACTAAAGAACGAAATTATTTGCGTTCCTAAGATAAAATATTGTTTTTATCGGAAGAATATCACTCCTGCCGTCTTAACATTTCCTCCAATTATAATTTTTTTCAAAATGATTTATTTCTCGCTAGGGTTAACTTTTTAAAAGGAACTTTTTGGACAAAACTACTAAACTTATTGTAGTGTATTGGTATAATACACAAAAAACTTTAATTTGCTCCAATTAGTCGATTTAAGGCATCTTAAAATAATTTTTCCCAAAACGATTTATTTCTCGTTAGGGTTAATTTTTTTAAAGGAACTTTTTGGACAAAACTACTAAACTTATGGTAATGTATTGGTATAATACACAAAAAACCTTAATTTGCTCCAATTAGTCGATTTAAGGCATCTTAAAATAATTTTTCTCAAAACGATTTATTTCTCGTTAGGGTTAATTTTTTTAAAGGAACTTTTTGGACAAAACTACTAAACTTATGGTAATGTATTGGTAAAATACACAAAAAACCTTAATTTGCTCCAATTAGTCGATTTAAGGCATCTTAAAATAATTTTTCTCAAAACGATTTATTTCTCGTTAGGGTTAATTTTTTTAAAGGAACTTTTTGGACAAAACTACTAAACTTATGGTAATGTATTGGTATAATACACAAAAAACCTTAATTTGCTCCAATTAGTCGATTTAAGGCATCTTAAAATAATTTTTCTCAAAACGATTTATTTTTCGTTAGGGTTAATTTTTTTAAAGGAACTTTTTGGACAAAACTACTAAACTTATTGTAATGTATTGGTATAATACACAAAAAACCTTAATTTGCTCCAATTAGTCGATTTAAGCATCTTAAAATAATTTTTTTCGAAATGATTTATTTCTCGTTTTTTTGTTAATTTTTTTAAACGAACTTTTTGGACAAAACTAGTAAACCTATTGGGCTGTCTTGAGTTTATACAAAAAAATCACAAATTTCATTCATTTAGTTGCTTTAAAGGGACATAAAATAACTTTTTTTTAATTATTTATTTACTAGCTAGGCTTATGTTTTTTAAATGAACTTTTAGGACAAAACTACTAAACTTATTGTACTGTAATGGTATAATAAGAAAAAAACCTTAATTTCCTCCAATTAGTCGATTTAAGCATCTTAAAATAATTTTTTTCAAAATGATTTATTTCTCGTTAGGGTTAATTTTTTTAAACGAACTTTTTGGACAAAACTAGTAAACTTATTGCGCTGTCTTGAGTTTATACAAAAAAATCACACATTTTATTCATTTAGTTGCTTTTATTACCGTAGAGACCTTCAATCCTCTTTCTCACTAAGGTATTTCGTCGGCTCGGCTATTGGCTCAATCTTTTCTCCAGGCACATAGCTCTCATCTCTCTGAACGTTAGTAAGACAAGGCTCCGCGATAAAATCTTCCATACTATCATTGCCGGCATCAATGACTAGTATCCGATCTTCCAGTCGTCATTTGACAGTGGACTGGGCATTCTTCCACATCATCATTGTTGTTATGCGCCAGGATCTTTTTCTAAGATAAAAGATGCCAAAACTTTTCTCGTTAAAAATCGTATGTACCGTCACAGACTCACTAGGCGTATGATCTTAGCGCCACAGTGTTTGCGGTATATCCTTCAGCGGTTGTGTCACAAATCAAAAAATGTAAATTTTCCTCGAAAATTATTCTAAGTCCACTCGTATAATGGAAATATATCGCTAACTTCTTTCACTAGCAATATTTTTTAACGGTTCCCACAGAAGAATTGTCCAGAATGGTCTCCTGAATATTTCTTATACAGGACTTTTTGGTAGTGGAACGTCCGGTTCCGAGTTATGGGACAAAAATGTTTTCTCGTTGAAATTTTTCTAAGTCCACTCGACTGTCTTTCACTAGCGTCGGAAAATGAAAATTCTTGCGTGGAGCGGTTAGGCACTAAAGTGGACTGGGCATTCTCCTACATCATCTTAGCGCCATAGAGTTTGCGGTATATCTTTCAGCGGTTTTGAGGTATCCAATTATCCCAAAACTATATTTTTGGCGGCCCGAAGGCCTGCGAACAGACTAAAGAACGAAATTATTTGCGTTCCTAAGATAAAATATTGTTTTTATCGGAAGAATATCACTCCTGCCGTCTTAACATTTCCTCCAATTATAATTTTTTTCAAAATGATTTATTTCTCGCTAGGGTTAACTTTTTAAAAGGAACTTTTTGGACAAAACTACTAAACTTATTGTAGTGTATTGGTATAATACACAAAAAACTTTAATTTGCTCCAATTAGTCGATTTAAGGCATCTTAAAATAATTTTTCCCAAAACGATTTATTTCTCGTTAGGGTTAATTTTTTTAAAGGAACTTTTTGGACAAAACTACTAAACTTATGGTAATGTATTGGTATAATACACAAAAAACCTTAATTTGCTCCAATTAGTCGATTTAAGGCATCTTAAAATAATTTTTCTCAAAACGATTTATTTCTCGTTAGGGTTAATTTTTTTAAAGGAACTTTTTGGACAAAACTACTAAACTTATGGTAATGTATTGGTAAAATACACAAAAAACCTTAATTTGCTCCAATTAGTCGATTTAAGGCATCTTAAAATAATTTTTCTCAAAACGATTTATTTCTCGTTAGGGTTAATTTTTTTAAAGGAACTTTTTGGACAAAACTACTAAACTTATGGTAATGTATTGGTATAATACACAAAAAACCTTAATTTGCTCCAATTAGTCGATTTAAGGCATCTTAAAATAATTTTTCTCAAAACGATTTATTTCTCGTTAGGGTTAATTTTTTTAAAGGAACTTTTTGGACAAAACTACTAAACTTATTGTAATGTATTGGTATAATACACAAAAAACCTTAATTTGCTCCAATTAGTCGATTTAAGCATCTTAAAATAATTTTTTTCGAAATGATTTATTTCTCGTTTGGGTTAATTTTTTTAAACGAACTTTTTGGACAAAACTAGTAAACCTATTGGGCTGTCTTGAGTTTATACAAAAAAATCACAAATTTCATTCATTTAGTTGCTTTAAAGGGACATAAAATAACTTTTTTTTAATTATTTATTTACTAGCTAGGCTTATGTTTTTTAAATGAACTTTTAGGACAAAACTACTAAACTTATTGTACTGTAATGGTATAATAAGAAAAAAACCTTAATTTCCTCCAATTAGTCGATTTAAGCATCTTAAAATAATTTTTTTCAAAATGATTTATTTCTCGTTAGGGTTAATTTTTTTAAACGAACTTTTTGGACAAAACTAGTAAACTTATTGCGCTGTCTTGAGTTTATACAAAAAAATCACACATTTTATTCATTTAGTTGCTTTTATTACCGTAGAGACCTTCAATCCTCTTTCTCACTAAGGTATTTCGTCGGCTCGGCTATTGGCTCAATCTTTTCTCCAGGCACATAGCTCTCATCTCTCTGAACGTTAGTAAGACAAGGCTCCGCGATAAAATCTTCCATACTATCATTGCCGGCATCAATGACTAGTATCCGATCTTCCAGTCGTCATTTGACAGTGGACTGGGCATTCTTCCACATCATCATTGTTGTTATGCGCCAGGATCTTTTTCTAAGATAAAAGATGCCAAAACTTTTCTCGTTAAAAATCGTATGTACCGTCACAGACTCACTAGGCGTATGATCTTAGCGCCACAGTGTTTGCGGTATATCCTTCAGCGGTTGTGTCACAAATCAAAAAATGTAAATTTTCCTCGAAAATTATTCTAAGTCCACTCGTATAATGGAAATATATCGCTAACTTCTTTCACTAGCAATATTTTTTAACGGTTCCCACAGGAGAATTGTCCAGAATGGTCTCCTGAATATTTCTTATACAGGACTTTTTGGTAGTGGAACGTCCGGTTCCGAGTTATGGGACAAAAATGTTTTCTCGTTAAAATTTTTCTAAGTCCACTCGACTGTCTTTCACTAGCGTCGGAAAATGAAAATTCTTGCGTGGAGCTGTTAGGCACTAAAGTGGACTGGGCATTCTCCTACATCATCTTAGCGCCATAGCGTTTGCGGTATATCTTTCAGCGGTTTTGAGGTATCCAATTATCCCAAAACTATATTTTTGGCGACCCGAAGGCCTGCGAACAGACTAAAGAACGAAATTATTTGCGTTCCTTAGATAAAATATTGTTTTTATCGGAAGAATATCACTCCTGCCGTCTTAACATTTCCTCCAATTATAATTTTTTTCAAAATGATTTATTTCTCGCTAGGGTTAACTTTTTAAAAGGAACTTTTTGGACAAAACTACTAAACTTATGGTAATGTATTGGTATAATACACAAAAAACCTTAATTTGCTCCAATTAGTCGATTTAAGGCATCTTAAAATAATTTTTCTCAAAACGATTTATTTCTCGTTAGGGTTAATTTTTTTAAAGGAACTTTTTGGACAAAACTACTAAACTTATGGTAGTGTATTGGTATAATACACAAAAAACCTTAATTTGCTCCAATTAGTCGATTTAAGGCATCTTAAAATAATTTTTCCCAAAACGATTTATTTCTCGTTAGGGTTAATTTTTTTAAAGGAACTTTTTGGACAAAACTACTAAACTTATGGTAATGTATTGGTATAATACACAAAAAACCTTAATTTGCTCCAATTAGTCGATTTAACGCATCTTAAAATAATTTTTCTCAAAACGATTTATTTCTCGTTAGGGTTAATTTTTTTAAAGGAACTTTTTGGACAAAACTACTAAACTTATGGTAATGTATTGGTAAAATACACAAAAAACCTTAATTTGCTCCAATTAGTCGATTTAAGGCATCTTAAAATAATTTTTCTCAAAACGATTTATTTCTCGTTAGGGTTAATTTT
Source organism: Polydrusus pterygomalis (assembly GCA_963969555.1). Classification (NCBI taxonomy): domain Eukaryota; kingdom Metazoa; phylum Arthropoda; class Insecta; order Coleoptera; family Curculionidae; genus Polydrusus; species Polydrusus pterygomalis. Next base: position 1,211,916 of record OZ018381.1, on the reverse strand, counting down.
TTTAAAGGAACTTTTTGGACAAAACTACTAAACTTATGGTAATGTATTGGTATAATACACAAAAAACCTTAATTTGCTCCAATTAGTCGATTTAAGGCATCTTAAAATAATTTTTCTCAAAACGATTTATTTCTCGTTAGGGTTAATTTTTTTAAAAGAACTTTTTGGACAAAACTACTAAACTTATTGTAATGTATTGGTATAATACACAAAAAACCTTAATTTGCTCCAATTAGTCGATTTAAGCATCTTAAAATAATTTTTTTCGAAATGATTTATTTCTCGTTTGGGTTAATTTTTTTAAACGAACTTTTTGGACAAAACTAGTAAACCTATTGGGCTGTCTTGAGTTTATACAAAAAAATCACAAATTTCATTCATTTAGTTGCTTTAAAGGGACATAAAATAACTTTTTTTTAATTATTTATTTACTAGCTAGGCTTATGTTTTTTAAATGAACTTTTAGGACAAAACTACTAAACTTATTGTACTGTAATGGTATAATAAGAAAAAAACCTTAATTTCCTCCAATTAGTCGATTTAAGCATCTTAAAATAATTTTTTTCAAAATGATTTATTTCTCGTTAGGGTTAATTTTTTTAAACGAACTTTTTGGACAAAACTAGTAAACTTATTGCGCTGTCTTGAGTTTATACAAAAAAATCACACATTTTATTCATTTAGTTGCTTTTATTACCGTAGAGACCTTCAATCCTCTTTCTCACTAAGGTATTTCGTCGGCTCGGCTATTGGCTCAATCTTTTCTCCAGGCACATAGCTCTCATCTCTCTGGACGTTAGTAAGACAAGGCTCCGCGATAAAATCTTCCATACTATCATTGCCGGCATCAATGACTAGTATCCGATCTTCCAGTCGTCATTTGACAGTGGACTGGGCATTCTTCCACATCATCATTGTTGTTATGCGCCAGGATCTTTTTCTAAGATAAAAGATGCCAAAACTTTTCTCGTTAAAAATCGTATGTACCGTCACAGACTCACTAGGCGTATGATCTTAGCGCCACAGTGTTTGCGGTATATCCTTCAGCGGTTGTGTCACAAATCAAAAAATGTAAATTTTCCTCGAAAATTATTCTAAGTCCACTCGTATAATGGAAATATATCGCTAACTTCTTTCACTAGCAATATTTTTTAACGGTTCCCACAGGAGAATTGTCCAGAATGGTCTCCTGAATATTTCTTATACAGGACTTTTTGGTAGTGGAACGTCCGGTTCCGAGTTATGGGACAAAAATGTTTTCTCGTTAAAATTTTTCTAAGTCCACTCGACTGTCTTTCACTAGCGTCGGAAAATGAAAATTCTTGCGTGGAGCGGTTAGGCACTAAAGTGGACTGGGCATTCTCCTACATCATCTTAGCGCCATAGAGTTTGCGGTATATCTTTCAGCGGTTTTGAGGTATCCAATTATCCCAAAACTATATTTTTGGCGGCCCGAAGGCCTGCGAACAGACTAAAGAACGAAATTATTTGCGTTCCTAAGATAAAATATTGTTTTTATCGGAAGAATATCACTTCTGCCGTCTTAACATTTCCTCCAATTATAATTTTTTTCAAAATGATTTATTTCTCGCTAGGGTTAACTTTTTAAAAGGAACTTTTTGGACAAAACTACTAAACTTATTGTAGTGTATTGGTATAATACACAAAAAACTTTAATTTGCTCCAATTAGTCGATTTAAGGCATCTTAAAATAATTTTTCCCAAAACGATTTATTTCTCGTTAGGGTTAATTTTTTTAAAGGAACTTTTTGGACAAAACTACTAAACTTATGGTAATGTATTGGTATAATACACAAAAAACCTTAATTTGCTCCAATTAGTCGATTTAAGGCATCTTAAAATAATTTTTCTCAAAACGATTTATTTCTCGTTAGGGTTAATTTTTTTAAAGGAACTTTTTGGACAAAACTACTAAACTTATGGTAATGTATTGGTAAAATACACAAAAAACCTTAATTTGCTCCAATTAGTCGATTTAAGGCATCTTAAAATAATTTTTCTCAAAACGATTTATTTCTCGTTAGGGTTAATTTTTTTAAAGGAACTTTTTGGACAAAACTACTAAACTTATGGTAATGTATTGGTATAATACACAAAAAACCTTAATTTGCTCCAATTAGTCGATTTAAGGCATCTTAAAATAATTTTTCTCAAAACGATTTATTTTTCGTTAGGGTTAATTTTTTTAAAGGAACTTTTTGGACAAAACTACTAAACTTATTGTAATGTATTGGTATAATACACAAAAAACCTTAATTTGCTCCAATTAGTCGATTTAAGCATCTTAAAATAATTTTTTTCGAAATGATTTATTTCTCGTTTTTTTGTTAATTTTTTTAAACGAACTTTTTGGACAAAACTAGTAAACCTATTGGGCTGTCTTGAGTTTATACAAAAAAATCACAAATTTCATTCATTTAGTTGCTTTAAAGGGACATAAAATAACTTTTTTTTAATTATTTATTTACTAGCTAGGCTTATGTTTTTTAAATGAACTTTTAGGACAAAACTACTAAACTTATTGTACTGTAATGGTATAATAAGAAAAAAACCTTAATTTCCTCCAATTAGTCGATTTAAGCATCTTAAAATAATTTTTTTCAAAATGATTTATTTCTCGTTAGGGTTAATTTTTTTAAACGAACTTTTTGGACAAAACTAGTAAACTTATTGCGCTGTCTTGAGTTTATACAAAAAAATCACACATTTTATTCATTTAGTTGCTTTTATTACCGTAGAGACCTTCAATCCTCTTTCTCACTAAGGTATTTCGTCGGCTCGGCTATTGGCTCAATCTTTTCTCCAGGCACATAGCTCTCATCTCTCTGAACGTTAGTAAGACAAGGCTCCGCGATAAAATCTTCCATACTATCATTGCCGGCATCAATGACTAGTATCCGATCTTCCAGTCGTCATTTGACAGTGGACTGGGCATTCTTCCACATCATCATTGTTGTTATGCGCCAGGATCTTTTTCTAAGATAAAAGATGCCAAAACTTTTCTCGTTAAAAATCGTATGTACCGTCACAGACTCACTAGGCGTATGATCTTAGCGCCACAGTGTTTGCGGTATATCCTTCAGCGGTTGTGTCACAAATCAAAAAATGTAAATTTTCCTCGAAAATTATTCTAAGTCCACTCGTATAATGGAAATATATCGCTAACTTCTTTCACTAGCAATATTTTTTAACGGTTCCCACAGAAGAATTGTCCAGAATGGTCTCCTGAATATTTCTTATACAGGACTTTTTGGTAGTGGAACGTCCGGTTCCGAGTTATGGGACAAAAATGTTTTCTCGTTGAAATTTTTCTAAGTCCACTCGACTGTCTTTCACTAGCGTCGGAAAATGAAAATTCTTGCGTGGAGCGGTTAGGCACTAAAGTGGACTGGGCATTCTCCTACATCATCTTAGCGCCATAGAGTTTGCGGTATATCTTTCAGCGGTTTTGAGGTATCCAATTATCCCAAAACTATATTTTTGGCGGCCCGAAGGCCTGCGAACAGACTAAAGAACGAAATTATTTGCGTTCCTAAGATAAAATATTGTTTTTATCGGAAGAATATCACTCCTGCCGTCTTAACATTTCCTCCAATTATAATTTTTTTCAAAATGATTTATTTCTCGCTAGGGTTAACTTTTTAAAAGGAACTTTTTGGACAAAACTACTAAACTTATTGTAGTGTATTGGTATAATACACAAAAAACTTTAATTTGCTCCAATTAGTCGATTTAAGGCATCTTAAAATAATTTTTCCCAAAACGATTTATTTCTCGTTAGGGTTAATTTTTTTAAAGGAACTTTTTGGACAAAACTACTAAACTTATGGTAATGTATTGGTATAATACACAAAAAACCTTAATTTGCTCCAATTAGTCGATTTAAGGCATCTTAAAATAATTTTTCTCAAAACGATTTATTTCTCGTTAGGGTTAATTTTTTTAAAGGAACTTTTTGGACAAAACTACTAAACTTATGGTAATGTATTGGTAAAATACACAAAAAACCTTAATTTGCTCCAATTAGTCGATTTAAGGCATCTTAAAATAATTTTTCTCAAAACGATTTATTTCTCGTTAGGGTTAATTTTTTTAAAGGAACTTTTTGGACAAAACTACTAAACTTATGGTAATGTATTGGTATAATACACAAAAAACCTTAATTTGCTCCAATTAGTCGATTTAAGGCATCTTAAAATAATTTTTCTCAAAACGATTTATTTCTCGTTAGGGTTAATTTTTTTAAAGGAACTTTTTGGACAAAACTACTAAACTTATTGTAATGTATTGGTATAATACACAAAAAACCTTAATTTGCTCCAATTAGTCGATTTAAGCATCTTAAAATAATTTTTTTCGAAATGATTTATTTCTCGTTTGGGTTAATTTTTTTAAACGAACTTTTTGGACAAAACTAGTAAACCTATTGGGCTGTCTTGAGTTTATACAAAAAAATCACAAATTTCATTCATTTAGTTGCTTTAAAGGGACATAAAATAACTTTTTTTTAATTATTTATTTACTAGCTAGGCTTATGTTTTTTAAATGAACTTTTAGGACAAAACTACTAAACTTATTGTACTGTAATGGTATAATAAGAAAAAAACCTTAATTTCCTCCAATTAGTCGATTTAAGCATCTTAAAATAATTTTTTTCAAAATGATTTATTTCTCGTTAGGGTTAATTTTTTTAAACGAACTTTTTGGACAAAACTAGTAAACTTATTGCGCTGTCTTGAGTTTATACAAAAAAATCACACATTTTATTCATTTAGTTGCTTTTATTACCGTAGAGACCTTCAATCCTCTTTCTCACTAAGGTATTTCGTCGGCTCGGCTATTGGCTCAATCTTTTCTCCAGGCACATAGCTCTCATCTCTCTGAACGTTAGTAAGACAAGGCTCCGCGATAAAATCTTCCATACTATCATTGCCGGCATCAATGACTAGTATCCGATCTTCCAGTCGTCATTTGACAGTGGACTGGGCATTCTTCCACATCATCATTGTTGTTATGCGCCAGGATCTTTTTCTAAGATAAAAGATGCCAAAACTTTTCTCGTTAAAAATCGTATGTACCGTCACAGACTCACTAGGCGTATGATCTTAGCGCCACAGTGTTTGCGGTATATCCTTCAGCGGTTGTGTCACAAATCAAAAAATGTAAATTTTCCTCGAAAATTATTCTAAGTCCACTCGTATAATGGAAATATATCGCTAACTTCTTTCACTAGCAATATTTTTTAACGGTTCCCACAGGAGAATTGTCCAGAATGGTCTCCTGAATATTTCTTATACAGGACTTTTTGGTAGTGGAACGTCCGGTTCCGAGTTATGGGACAAAAATGTTTTCTCGTTAAAATTTTTCTAAGTCCACTCGACTGTCTTTCACTAGCGTCGGAAAATGAAAATTCTTGCGTGGAGCTGTTAGGCACTAAAGTGGACTGGGCATTCTCCTACATCATCTTAGCGCCATAGCGTTTGCGGTATATCTTTCAGCGGTTTTGAGGTATCCAATTATCCCAAAACTATATTTTTGGCGACCCGAAGGCCTGCGAACAGACTAAAGAACGAAATTATTTGCGTTCCTTAGATAAAATATTGTTTTTATCGGAAGAATATCACTCCTGCCGTCTTAACATTTCCTCCAATTATAATTTTTTTCAAAATGATTTATTTCTCGCTAGGGTTAACTTTTTAAAAGGAACTTTTTGGACAAAACTACTAAACTTATGGTAATGTATTGGTATAATACACAAAAAACCTTAATTTGCTCCAATTAGTCGATTTAAGGCATCTTAAAATAATTTTTCTCAAAACGATTTATTTCTCGTTAGGGTTAATTTTTTTAAAGGAACTTTTTGGACAAAACTACTAAACTTATGGTAGTGTATTGGTATAATACACAAAAAACCTTAATTTGCTCCAATTAGTCGATTTAAGGCATCTTAAAATAATTTTTCCCAAAACGATTTATTTCTCGTTAGGGTTAATTTTTTTAAAGGAACTTTTTGGACAAAACTACTAAACTTATGGTAATGTATTGGTATAATACACAAAAAACCTTAATTTGCTCCAATTAGTCGATTTAACGCATCTTAAAATAATTTTTCTCAAAACGATTTATTTCTCGTTAGGGTTAATTTTTTTAAAGGAACTTTTTGGACAAAACTACTAAACTTATGGTAATGTATTGGTAAAATACACAAAAAACCTTAATTTGCTCCAATTAGTCGATTTAAGGCATCTTAAAATAATTTTTCTCAAAACGATTTATTTCTCGTTAGGGTTAATTTTTTTAAAGGAACTTTTTGGACAAAACTACTAAACTTATGGTAATGTATTGGTATAATACACAAAAAACCTTAATTTGCTCCAATTAGTCGATTTAAGGCATCTTAAAATAATTTTTCTCAAAACGATTTATTTCTCGTTAGGGTTAATTTTTTTAAAAGAACTTTTTGGACAAAACTACTAAACTTATTGTAATGTATTGGTATAATACACAAAAAACCTTAATTTGCTCCAATTAGTCGATTTAAGCATCTTAAAATAATTTTTTTCGAAATGATTTATTTCTCGTTTGGGTTAATTTTTTTAAACGAACTTTTTGGACAAAACTAGTAAACCTATTGGGCTGTCTTGAGTTTATACAAAAAAATCACAAATTTCATTCATTTAGTTGCTTTAAAGGGACATAAAATAACTTTTTTTTAATTATTTATTTACTAGCTAGGCTTATGTTTTTTAAATGAACTTTTAGGACAAAACTACTAAACTTATTGTACTGTAATGGTATAATAAGAAAAAAACCTTAATTTCCTCCAATTAGTCGATTTAAGCATCTTAAAATAATTTTTTTCAAAATGATTTATTTCTCGTTAGGGTTAATTTTTTTAAACGAACTTTTTGGACAAAACTAGTAAACTTATTGCGCTGTCTTGAGTTTATACAAAAAAATCACACATTTTATTCATTTAGTTGCTTTTATTACCGTAGAGACCTTCAATCCTCTTTCTCACTAAGGTATTTCGTCGGCTCGGCTATTGGCTCAATCTTTTCTCCAGGCACATAGCTCTCATCTCTCTGAACGTTAGTAAGACAAGGCTCCGCGATAAAATCTTCCATACTATCATTGCCGGCATCAATGACTAGTATCCGATCTTCCAGTCGTCATTTGACAGTGGACTGGGCATTCTTCCACATCATCATTGTTGTTATGCGCCAGGATCTTTTTCTAAGATAAAAGATGCCAAAACATTTCTCGCTAAAAATCGTATGTACCGTCACAGACTCACTAGGCGTATGATCTTAGCGCCACAGTGTTTGCGGTATATCCTTCAGCGGTTGTGTCACAAATCAAAAAATGTAAATTTTCCTCGAAAATTATTCTAAGTCCACTCGTATAATGGAAATATATCGCTAACTTCTTTCACTAGCAATATTTTTTAACGGTTCCCACAGGAGAATTGTCTAGAATGGTCTCCTGAATATTTCTTATACAGGACTTTTTGGTAGTGGAACGTCCGGTTCCGAGTTATGGGACAAAAATGTTTTCTCGTTAAAATTTTTCTAAGTCCACTCGACTGTCTTTCACTAGCGTCGGAAAATGAAAATTCTTGCGTGGAGCTGTTAGGCACTAAAGTGGACTGGGCATTCTCCTACATCATCTTAGCGCCATAGCGTTTGCGGTATATCTTTCAGCGGTTTTGAGGTATCCAATTATCCCAAAACTATATTTTTGGCGACCCGAAGGCCTGCGAACAGACTAAAGAACGAAATTATTTGCGTTCCTTAGATAAAATATTGTTTTTATCGGAAGAATATCACTCCTGCCGTCTTAACATTTCCTCCAATTATAATTTTTTTCAAAATGATTTATTTCTCGCTAGGGTTAACTTTTTAAAAGGAACTTTTTGGACAAAACTACTAAACTTATGGTAATGTATTGGTATAATACACAAAAAACCTTAATTTGCTCCAATTAGTCGATTTAAGGCATCTTAAAATAATTTTTCTCAAAACGATTTATTTCTCGTTAGGGTTAATTTTTTTAAAGGAACTTTTTGGACAAAACTACTAAACTTATGGTAGTGTATTGGTATAATACACAAAAAACCTTAATTTGCTCCAATTAGTCGATTTAAGGCATCTTAAAATAATTTTTCCCAAAACGATTTATTTCTCGTTAGGGTTAATTTTTTTAAAGGAACTTTTTGGACAAAACTACTAAACTTATGGTAATGTATTGGTATAATACACAAAAAACCTTAATTTGCTCCAATTAGTCGATTTAAGGCATCTTAAAATAATTTTTCTCAAAACGATTTATTTCTCGTTAGGGTTAATTTTTTTAAAGGAACTTTTTGGACAAAACTACTAAACTTATGGTAATGTATTGGTAAAATACACAAAAAACCTTAATTTGCTCCAATTAGTCGATTTAAGGCATCTTAAAATAATTTTTCTCAAAACGATTTATTTCTCGTTAGGGTTAATTTTTTTAAAGGAACTTTTTGGACAAAACTACTAAACTTATGGTAATGTATTGGTATAATACACAAAAAACCTTAATTTGCTCCAATTAGTCGATTTAAGGCATCTTAAAATAATTTTTCTCAAAACGATTTATTTTTCGTTAGGGTTAATTTTTTTAAAGGAACTTTTTGGACAAAACTACTAAACTTATTGTACTGTAATGGTATAATAAGAAAAAAACCTTAATTTCCTCCAATTAGTCGATTTAAGCATCTTAAAATAATTTTTTTCAAAATGATTTATTTCTCGTTTGGGTTAATTTTTTTAAACGAACTTTTTGGACAAAACTAGTAAACTTATTGCGCTGTCTTGAGTTTATACAAAAAAATCACACATTTTATTCATTTAGTTGCTTTTATTACCGTAGAGACCTTCAATCCTCTTTCTCACTAAGGTATTTCGTCGGCTCGGCTATTGGCTCAATCTTTTCTCCAGGCACATAGCTCTCATCTCTCTGAACGTTAGTAAGACAAGGCTCAGCGATAAAATCTTCCATACTATCATTGCCGGCATCAATGACTAGTATCCGATCTTCCAGTCGTCATTTGACAGTGTACTGGGCATTCTTCCACATCATCATTGTTGTTATGCGCCAGGATCTTTTTCTAAGATAAAAGATGCCAAAACTTTTCTCGTTAAAAATCGTATGTACCGTCACAGACTCACTAGGCGTATGATCTTAGCGCCACAGTGTTTGCGGTATATCCTTCAGCGGTTGTGTCACAAATCAAAAAATGTAAATTTTCCTCGAAAATTATTCTAAGTCCACTCGTATAATGGAAATATATCGCTAACTTCTTTCACTAGCAATAAGTCCACTCGACTGTCTTTCACTAGCGTCGGAAAATGAAAATTCTTGCGTGGAGCTGTTAGGCACTAAAGTGGACTGGGCATTCTCCTACATCATCTTAGCGCCATAGCGTTTGCGGTATATCTTTCAGCGGTTTTGAGGTATCCAATTATCCCAAAACTATATTTTTGGCGACCCGAAGGCCTGCGAACAGACTAAAGAACGAAATTATTTGCGTTCCTTAGATAAAATATTGTTTTTATCGGAAGAATATCACTCCTGCCGTCTTAACATTTCCTCCAATTATAATTTTTTTCAAAATGATTTATTTCTCGCTAGGGTTAACTTTTTAAAAGGAACTTTTTGGACAAAACTACTAAACTTATGGTAATGTATTGGTATAATACACAAAAAACCTTAATTTGCTCCAATTAGTCGATTTAAGGCATCTTAAAATAATTTTTCTCAAAACGATTTATTTCTCGTTAGGGTTAATTTTTTTAAAGGAACTTTTTGGACAAAACTACTAAACTTATGGTAGTGTATTGGTATAATACACAAAAAACCTTAATTTGCTCCAATTAGTCGATTTAAGGCATCTTAAAATAATTTTTCCCAAAACGATTTATTTCTCGTTAGGGTTAATTTTTTTAAAGGAACTTTTTGGACAAAACTACTAAACTTATGGTAATGTATTGGTATAATACACAAAAAACCTTAATTTGCTCCAATTAGTCGATTTAAGGCATCTTAAAATAATTTTTCTCAAAACGATTTATTTCTCGTTAGGGTTAATTTTTTTAAAGGAACTTTTTGGACAAAACTACTAAACTTATGGTAGTGTATTGGTATAATACACAAAAAACCTTAATTTGCTCCAATTAGTCGATTTAAGGCATCTTAAAATAATTTTTCTCAAAACGATTTATTTCTCGTTAGGGTTAATTTTTTTAAAGGAACTTTTTGGACAAAACTACTAAACTTATGGTAGTGTATTGGTATAATACACAAAAAACCTTAATTTGCTCCAATTAGTCGATTTAAGCATCTTAAAATAATTTTTTTCAAAATGATTTATTTCTCGTTAGGGTTAATTTTTTTAAACGAACTTTTTGGACAAAACTAGTAAACTTATTGCGCTGTCTTAAGTTTATACAAAAAAATCACACATTTTATTCATTTAGTTGCTTTTATTACCGTAGAGACCTTCAATCCTCTTTCTCACTAAGATATTTCGTCGGCTCGGCTATTGGCTCAATCTTTTCTCCAGGCACATAGCTCTCATCTCTCTGGACGTTAGTAAGACAAGGATCCGCGATAAAATCTTCCATACTATCATTGCCGGCATCAATGACTAGTATCCGATCTTCCAGTCGTCATTTGATCGTCATTTGACAGTGGACTGGGCATTCTTCCACATCATCATTGTTGTTATGCGCCAGGATCTTTTTCTAAGATAAAAGATGCCAAAACTTTTCTCGTTAAAAATCGTATGTACCGTCACAGACTCACTAGGCGTATGATCTTAGCGCCACAGTGTTTGCGGTATATCCTTCAGCGGTTGTGTCACAAATCAAAAAATGTAAATTTTCCTCGAAAATTATTCTAAGTCCACTCGTATAATGGAAATATATCGCTAACTTCTTTCACTAGCAATATTTTTTAACGGTTCCCACAGAAGAATTGTCCAGAATGGTCTCCTGAATATTTCTTATACAGGACTTTTTGGTAGTGGAACGTCCGGTTCCGAGTTATGGGACAAAAATGTTTTCTCGTTGAAATTTTTCTAAGTCCACTCGACTGTCTTTCACTAGCGTCGGAAAATGAAAATTCTTGCGTGGAGCGGTTAGGCACTAAAGTGGACTGGGCATTCTCCTACATCATCTTAGCGCCATAGCGTTTGCGGTATATCTTTCAGCGGTTTTGAGGTATCCAATTATCCCAAAACTATATTTTTGGCGGCCCGAAGGCCTGCGAACAGACTAAAGAACGAAATTATTTGCGTTCCTAAGATAAAATATTGTTTTTATCGGAAGAATATCACTCCTGCCGTCTTAACATTTCCTCCAATTATAATTTTTTTCAAAATGATTTATTTCTCGCTAGGGTTAACTTGTTAAAAGGAACTTTTTGGACAAAACTACTAAACTTATTGTAGTGTATTGGTATAATACACAAAAAACCTTAATTTGCTCCAATTAGTCGATTTAAGGCATCTTAAAATAATTTTTCCCAAAACGATTTATTTCTCGTTAGGGTTAATTTTTTTAAAGGAACTTTTTGGACAAAACTACTAAACTTATGGTAATGTATTGGTATAATACACAAAAAACCTTAATTTGCTCCAATTAGTCGATTTAAGGCATCTTAAAATAATTTTTCTCAAAACGATTTATTTCTCGTTAGGGTTAATTTTTTTAAAGGAACTTTTTGGACAAAACTACTAAACTTATGGTAATGTATTGGTAAAATACACAAAAAACCTTAATTTGCTCCAATTAGTCGATTTAAGGCATCTTAAAATAATTTTTCTCAAAACGATTTATTTCTCGTTAGGGTTAATTTTTTTAAAGGAACTTTTTGGACAAAACTACTAAGCTTATGGTAATGTATTGGTATAATACACAAAAAACCTTAATTTGCTCCAATTAGTCGATTTAAGGCATCTTAAAATAATTTTTCTCAAAACGATTTATTTCTCGTTAGGGTTAATTTTTTTAAAGGAACTTTTTGGACAAAACTACTAAACTTATTGTAATGTATTGGTATAATACACAAAAAACCTTAATTTGCTCCAATTAGTCGATTTAAGCATCTTAAAATAATTTTTTTCGAAATGATTTATTTCTCGTTTGGGTTAATTTTTTTAAACGAACTTTTTGGACAAAACTAGTAAACCTATTGGGCTGTCTTGAGTTTATACAAAAAAATCACAAATTTCATTCATTTAGTTGCTTTAAAGGGACATAAAATAACTTTTTTTTAATTATTTATTTACTAGCTAGGCTTATGTTTTTTAAATGAACTTTTAGGACAAAACTACTAAACTTATTGTACTGTAATGGTATAATAAGAAAAAAACCTTAATTTCCTCCAATTAGTCGATTTAAGCATCTTAAAATAATTTTTTTCAAAATGATTTATTTCTCGTTAGGGTTAATTTTTTTAAACGAACTTTTTGGACAAAACTAGTAAACTTATTGCGCTGTCTTGAGTTTATACAAAAAAATCACACATTTTATTCATTTAGTTGCTTTTATTACCGTAGAGACCTTCAATCCTCTTTCTCACTAAGGTATTTCGTCGGCTCGGCTATTGGCTCAATCTTTTCTCCAGGCACATAGCTCTCATCTCTCTGAACGTTAGTAAGACAAGGCTCCGCGATAAAATCTTCCATACTATCATTGCCGGCATCAATGACTAGTATCCGATCTTCCAGTCGTCATTTGACAGTGGACTGGGCATTCTTCCACATCATCATTGTTGTTATGCGCCAGGATCTTTTTCTAAGATAAAAGATGCCAAAACTTTTCTCGTTAAAAATCGTATGTACCGTCACAGACTCACTAGGCGTATGATCTTAGCGCCACAGTGTTTGCGGTATATCCTTCAGCGGTTGTGTCACAAATCAAAAAATGTAAATTTTCCTCGAAAATTATTCTAAGTCCACTCGTATAATGGAAATATATCGCTAACTTCTTTCACTAGCAATATTTTTTAACGGTTCCCACAGGAGAATTGTCCAGAATGGTCTCCTGAATATTTCTTATACAGGACTTTTTGGTAGTGGAACGTCCGGTTCCGAGTTATGGGACAAAAATGTTTTCTCGTTAAAATTTTTCTAAGTCCACTCGACTGTCTTTCACTAGCGTCGGAAAATGAAAATTCTTGCGTGGAGCTGTTAGGCACTAAAGTGGACTGTGCATTCTCCTACATCATCTTAGCGCCATAGCGTTTGCGGTATATCTTTCAGCGGTTTTGAGGTATCCAATTATCCCAAAACTATATTTTTGGCGACCCGAAGGCCTGCGAACAGACTAAAGAACGAAATTATTTGCGTTCCTTAGATAAAATATTGTTTTTATCGGAAGAATATCACTCCTGCCGTCTTAACATTTCCTCCAATTATAATTTTTTTCAAAATGATTTATTTCTCGCTAGGGTTAACTTTTTAAAAGGAACTTTTTGGACAAAACTACTAAACTTATGGTAATGTATTGGTATAATACACAAAAAACCTTAATTTGCTCCAATTAGTCGATTTAAGGCATCTTAAAATAATTTTTCTCAAAACGATTTATTTCTCGTTAGGGTTAATTTTTTTAAAGGAACTTTTTGGACAAAACTACTAAACTTATGGTAGTGTATTGGTATAATACACAAAAAACCTTAATTTGCTCCAATTAGTCGATTTAAGGCATCTTAAAATAATTTTTCCCAAAACGATTTATTTCTCGTTAGGGTTAATTTTTTTAAAGGAACTTTTTGGACAAAACTACTAAACTTATGGTAATGTATTGGTATAATACACAAAAAACCTTAATTTGCTCCAATTAGTCGATTTAAGGCATCTTAAAATAATTTTTCTCAAAACGATTTATTTCTCGTTAGGGTTAATTTTTTTAAAGGAACTTTTTGGACAAAACTACTAAACTTATGGTAATGTATTGGTAAAATACACAAAAAACCTTAATTTGCTCCAATTAGTCGATTTAAGGCATCTTAAAATAATTTTTCTCAAAACGATTTATTTCTCGTTAGGGTTAATTTTTTTAAAGGAACTTTTTGGACAAAACTACTAAACTTATGGTAATGTATTGGTATAATACACAAAAAACCTTAATTTGCTCCAATTAGTCGATTTAAGGCATCTTAAAATAATTTTTCTCAAAACGATTTATTTCTCGTTAGGGTTAATTTTTTTAAAAGAACTTTTTGGACAAAACTACTAAACTTATTGTAATGTATTGGTATAATACACAAAAAACCTTAATTTGCTCCAATTAGTCGATTTAAGCATCTTAAAATAATTTTTTTCGAAATGATTTATTTCTCGTTTGGGTTAATTTTTTTAAACGAACTTTTTGGACAAAACTAGTAAACCTATTGGGCTGTCTTGAGTTTATACAAAAAAATCACAAATTTCATTCATTTAGTTGCTTTAAAGGGACATAAAATAACTTTTTTTTAATTATTTATTTACTAGCTAGGCTTATGTTTTTTAAATGAACTTTTAGGACAAAACTACTAAACTTATTGTACTGTAATGGTATAATAAGAAAAAAACCTTAATTTCCTCCAATTAGTCGATTTAAGCATCTTAAAATAATTTTTTTCAAAATGATTTATTTCTCGTTAGGGTTAATTTTTTTAAACGAACTTTTTGGACAAAACTAGTAAACTTATTGCGCTGTCTTGAGTTTATACAAAAAAATCACACATTTTATTCATTTAGTTGCTTTTATTACCGTAGAGACCTTCAATCCTCTTTCTCACTAAGGTATTTCGTCGGCTCGGCTATTGGCTCAATCTTTTCTCCAGGCACATAGCTCTCATCTCTCTGAACGTTAGTAAGACAAGGCTCCGCGATAAAATCTTCCATACTATCATTGCCGGCATCAATGACTAGTATCCGATCTTCCAGTCGTCATTTGACAGTGGACTGGGCATTCTTCCACATCATCATTGTTGTTATGCGCCAGGATCTTTTTCTAAGATAAAAGATGCCAAAACATTTCTCGTTAAAAATCGTATGTACCGTCACAGACTCACTAGGCGTATGATCTTAGCGCCACAGTGTTTGCGGTATATCCTTCAGCGGTTGTGTCACAAATCAAAAAATGTAAATTTTCCTCGAAAATTATTCTAAGTCCACTCGTATAATGGAAATATATCGCTAACTTCTTTCACTAGCAATATTTTTTAACGGTTCCCACAGGAGAATTGTCTAGAATGGTCTCCTGAATATTTCTTATACAGGACTTTTTGGTAGTGGAACGTCCGGTTCCGAGTTATGGGACAAAAATGTTTTCTCGTTAAAATTTTTCTAAGTCCACTCGACTGTCTTTCACTAGCGTCGGAAAATGAAAATTCTTGCGTGGAGCTGTTAGGCACTAAAGTGGACTGGGCATTCTCCTACATCATCTTAGCGCCATAGCGTTTGCGGTATATCTTTCAGCGGTTTTGAGGTATCCAATTATCCCAAAACTATATTTTTGGCGACCCGAAGGCCTGCGAACAGACTAAAGAACGAAATTATTTGCGTTCCTTAGATAAAATATTGTTTTTATCGGAAGAATATCACTCCTGCCGTCTTAACATTTCCTCCAATTATAATTTTTTTCAAAATGATTTATTTCTCGCTAGGGTTAACTTTTTAAAAGGAACTTTTTGGACAAAACTACTAAACTTATGGTAATGTATTGGTATAATACACAAAAAACCTTAATTTGCTCCAATTAGTCGATTTAAGGCATCTTAAAATAATTTTTCTCAAAACGATTTATTTCTCGTTAGGGTTAATTTTTTTAAAGGAACTTTTTGGACAAAACTACTAAACTTATGGTAGTGTATTGGTATAATACACAAAAAACCTTAATTTGCTCCAATTAGTCGATTTAAGGCATCTTAAAATAATTTTTCCCAAAACGATTTATTTCTCGTTAGGGTTAATTTTTTTAAAGGAACTTTTTGGACAAAACTACTAAACTTATGGTAATGTATTGGTATAATACACAAAAAACCTTAATTTGCTCCAATTAGTCGATTTAAGGCATCTTAAAATAATTTTTCTCAAAACGATTTATTTCTCGTTAGGGTTAATTTTTTTAAAGGAACTTTTTGGACAAAACTACTAAACTTATGGTAATGTATTGGTAAAATACACAAAAAACCTTAATTTGCTCC
This sequence comes from Polydrusus pterygomalis, assembly GCA_963969555.1. Taxonomy (NCBI): domain Eukaryota; kingdom Metazoa; phylum Arthropoda; class Insecta; order Coleoptera; family Curculionidae; genus Polydrusus; species Polydrusus pterygomalis. The sequence continues at coordinate 1,195,662 of OZ018381.1, read as the reverse complement.
AATTAGTCGATTTAAGGCATCTTAAAATAATTTTTCTCAAAACGATTTATTTCTCGTTAGGGTTAATTTTTTTAAAGGAACTTTTTGGACAAAACTACTAAACTTATGGTAATGTATTGGTATAATACACAAAAAACCTTAATTTGCTCCAATTAGTCGATTTAAGGCATCTTAAAATAATTTTTCTCAAAACGATTTATTTTTCGTTAGGGTTAATTTTTTTAAAGGAACTTTTTGGACAAAACTACTAAACTTATTGTACTGTAATGGTATAATAAGAAAAAAACCTTAATTTCCTCCAATTAGTCGATTTAAGCATCTTAAAATAATTTTTTTCAAAATGATTTATTTCTCGTTTGGGTTAATTTTTTTAAACGAACTTTTTGGACAAAACTAGTAAACTTATTGCGCTGTCTTGAGTTTATACAAAAAAATCACACATTTTATTCATTTAGTTGCTTTTATTACCGTAGAGACCTTCAATCCTCTTTCTCACTAAGGTATTTCGTCGGCTCGGCTATTGGCTCAATCTTTTCTCCAGGCACATAGCTCTCATCTCTCTGAACGTTAGTAAGACAAGGCTCAGCGATAAAATCTTCCATACTATCATTGCCGGCATCAATGACTAGTATCCGATCTTCCAGTCGTCATTTGACAGTGTACTGGGCATTCTTCCACATCATCATTGTTGTTATGCGCCAGGATCTTTTTCTAAGATAAAAGATGCCAAAACTTTTCTCGTTAAAAATCGTATGTACCGTCACAGACTCACTAGGCGTATGATCTTAGCGCCACAGTGTTTGCGGTATATCCTTCAGCGGTTGTGTCACAAATCAAAAAATGTAAATTTTCCTCGAAAATTATTCTAAGTCCACTCGTATAATGGAAATATATCGCTAACTTCTTTCACTAGCAATAAGTCCACTCGACTGTCTTTCACTAGCGTCGGAAAATGAAAATTCTTGCGTGGAGCTGTTAGGCACTAAAGTGGACTGGGCATTCTCCTACATCATCTTAGCGCCATAGCGTTTGCGGTATATCTTTCAGCGGTTTTGAGGTATCCAATTATCCCAAAACTATATTTTTGGCGACCCGAAGGCCTGCGAACAGACTAAAGAACGAAATTATTTGCGTTCCTTAGATAAAATATTGTTTTTATCGGAAGAATATCACTCCTGCCGTCTTAACATTTCCTCCAATTATAATTTTTTTCAAAATGATTTATTTCTCGCTAGGGTTAACCTTTTAAAAGGAACTTTTTGGACAAAACTACTAAACTTATGGTAATGTATTGGTATAATACACAAAAAACCTTAATTTGCTCCAATTAGTCGATTTAAGGCATCTTAAAATAATTTTTCTCAAAACGATTTATTTCTCGTTAGGGTTAATTTTTTTAAAGGAACTTTTTGGACAAAACTACTAAACTTATGGTAGTGTATTGGTATAATACACAAAAAACCTTAATTTGCTCCAATTAGTCGATTTAAGGCATCTTAAAATAATTTTTCCCAAAACGATTTATTTCTCGTTAGGGTTAATTTTTTTAAAGGAACTTTTTGGACAAAACTACTAAACTTATGGTAATGTATTGGTATAATACACAAAAAACCTTAATTTGCTCCAATTAGTCGATTTAAGGCATCTTAAAATAATTTTTCTCAAAACGATTTATTTCTCGTTAGGGTTAATTTTTTTAAAGGAACTTTTTGGACAAAACTACTAAACTTATGGTAGTGTATTGGTATAATACACAAAAAACCTTAATTTGCTCCAATTAGTCGATTTAAGGCATCTTAAAATAATTTTTCTCAAAACGATTTATTTCTCGTTAGGGTTAATTTTTTTAAAGGAACTTTTTGGACAAAACTACTAAACTTATGGTAGTGTATTGGTATAATACACAAAAAACCTTAATTTGCTCCAATTAGTCGATTTAAGCATCTTAAAATAATTTTTTTCAAAATGATTTATTTCTCGTTAGGGTTAATTTTTTTAAACGAACTTTTTGGACAAAACTAGTAAACTTATTGCGCTGTCTTAAGTTTATACAAAAAAATCACACATTTTATTCATTTAGTTGCTTTTATTACCGTAGAGACCTTCAATCCTCTTTCTCACTAAGATATTTCGTCGGCTCGGCTATTGGCTCAATCTTTTCTCCAGGCACATAGCTCTCATCTCTCTGGACGTTAGTAAGACAAGGATCCGCGATAAAATCTTCCATACTATCATTGCCGGCATCAATGACTAGTATCCGATCTTCCAGTCGTCATTTGATCGTCATTTGACAGTGGACTGGGCATTCTTCCACATCATCATTGTTGTTATGCGCCAGGATCTTTTTCTAAGATAAAAGATGCCAAAACTTTTCTCGTTAAAAATCGTATGTACCGTCACAGACTCACTAGGCGTATGATCTTAGCGCCACAGTGTTTGCGGTATATCCTTCAGCGGTTGTGTCACAAATCAAAAAATGTAAATTTTCCTCGAAAATTATTCTAAGTCCACTCGTATAATGGAAATATATCGCTAACTTCTTTCACTAGCAATATTTTTTAACGGTTCCCACAGAAGAATTGTCCAGAATGGTCTCCTGAATATTTCTTATACAGGACTTTTTGGTAGTGGAACGTCCGGTTCCGAGTTATGGGACAAAAATGTTTTCTCGTTGAAATTTTTCTAAGTCCACTCGACTGTCTTTCACTAGCGTCGGAAAATGAAAATTCTTGCGTGGAGCGGTTAGGCACTAAAGTGGACTGGGCATTCTCCTACATCATCTTAGCGCCATAGCGTTTGCGGTATATCTTTCAGCGGTTTTGAGGTATCCAATTATCCCAAAACTATATTTTTGGCGGCCCGAAGGCCTGCGAACAGACTAAAGAACGAAATTATTTGCGTTCCTAAGATAAAATATTGTTTTTATCGGAAGAATATCACTCCTGCCGTCTTAACATTTCCTCCAATTATAATTTTTTTCAAAATGATTTATTTCTCGCTAGGGTTAACTTGTTAAAAGGAACTTTTTGGACAAAACTACTAAACTTATTGTAGTGTATTGGTATAATACACAAAAAACCTTAATTTGCTCCAATTAGTCGATTTAAGGCATCTTAAAATAATTTTTCCCAAAACGATTTATTTCTCGTTAGGGTTAATTTTTTTAAAGGAACTTTTTGGACAAAACTACTAAACTTATGGTAATGTATTGGTATAATACACAAAAAACCTTAATTTGCTCCAATTAGTCGATTTAAGGCATCTTAAAATAATTTTTCTCAAAACGATTTATTTCTCGTTAGGGTTAATTTTTTTAAAGGAACTTTTTGGACAAAACTACTAAACTTATGGTAATGTATTGGTAAAATACACAAAAAACCTTAATTTGCTCCAATTAGTCGATTTAAGGCATCTTAAAATAATTTTTCTCAAAACGATTTATTTCTCGTTAGGGTTAATTTTTTTAAAGGAACTTTTTGGACAAAACTACTAAACTTATGGTAATGTATTGGTATAATACACAAAAAACCTTAATTTGCTCCAATTAGTCGATTTAAGGCATCTTAAAATAATTTTTCTCAAAACGATTTATTTCTCGTTAGGGTTAATTTTTTTAAAGGAACTTTTTGGACAAAACTACTAAACTTATTGTAATGTATTGGTATAATACACAAAAAACCTTAATTTGCTCCAATTAGTCGATTTAAGCATCTTAAAATAATTTTTTTCGAAATGATTTATTTCTCGTTTGGGTTAATTTTTTTAAACGAACTTTTTGGACAAAACTAGTAAACCTATTGGGCTGTCTTGAGTTTATACAAAAAAATCACAAATTTCATTCATTTAGTTGCTTTAAAGGGACATAAAATAACTTTTTTTTAATTATTTATTTACTAGCTAGGCTTATGTTTTTTAAATGAACTTTTAGGACAAAACTACTAAACTTATTGTACTGTAATGGTATAATAAGAAAAAAACCTTAATTTCCTCCAATTAGTCGATTTAAGCATCTTAAAATAATTTTTTTCAAAATGATTTATTTCTCGTTAGGGTTAATTTTTTTAAACGAACTTTTTGGACAAAACTAGTAAACTTATTGCGCTGTCTTGAGTTTATACAAAAAAATCACACATTTTATTCATTTAGTTGCTTTTATTACCGTAGAGACCTTCAATCCTCTTTCTCACTAAGGTATTTCGTCGGCTCGGCTATTGGCTCAATCTTTTCTCCAGGCACATAGCTCTCATCTCTCTGAACGTTAGTAAGACAAGGCTCCGCGATAAAATCTTCCATACTATCATTGCCGGCATCAATGACTAGTATCCGATCTTCCAGTCGTCATTTGACAGTGGACTGGGCATTCTTCCACATCATCATTGTTGTTATGCGCCAGGATCTTTTTCTAAGATAAAAGATGCCAAAACTTTTCTCGTTAAAAATCGTATGTACCGTCACAGACTCACTAGGCGTATGATCTTAGCGCCACAGTGTTTGCGGTATATCCTTCAGCGGTTGTGTCACAAATCAAAAAATGTAAATTTTCCTCGAAAATTATTCTAAGTCCACTCGTATAATGGAAATATATCGCTAACTTCTTTCACTAGCAATATTTTTTAACGGTTCCCACAGGAGAATTGTCCAGAATGGTCTCCTGAATATTTCTTATACAGGACTTTTTGGTAGTGGAACGTCCGGTTCCGAGTTATGGGACAAAAATGTTTTCTCGTTAAAATTTTTCTAAGTCCACTCGACTGTCTTTCACTAGCGTCGGAAAATGAAAATTCTTGCGTGGAGCTGTTAGGCACTAAAGTGGACTGTGCATTCTCCTACATCATCTTAGCGCCATAGCGTTTGCGGTATATCTTTCAGCGGTTTTGAGGTATCCAATTATCCCAAAACTATATTTTTGGCGACCCGAAGGCCTGCGAACAGACTAAAGAACGAAATTATTTGCGTTCCTTAGATAAAATATTGTTTTTATCGGAAGAATATCACTCCTGCCGTCTTAACATTTCCTCCAATTATAATTTTTTTCAAAATGATTTATTTCTCGCTAGGGTTAACTTTTTAAAAGGAACTTTTTGGACAAAACTACTAAACTTATGGTAATGTATTGGTATAATACACAAAAAACCTTAATTTGCTCCAATTAGTCGATTTAAGGCATCTTAAAATAATTTTTCTCAAAACGATTTATTTCTCGTTAGGGTTAATTTTTTTAAAGGAACTTTTTGGACAAAACTACTAAACTTATGGTAGTGTATTGGTATAATACACAAAAAACCTTAATTTGCTCCAATTAGTCGATTTAAGGCATCTTAAAATAATTTTTCCCAAAACGATTTATTTCTCGTTAGGGTTAATTTTTTTAAAGGAACTTTTTGGACAAAACTACTAAACTTATGGTAATGTATTGGTATAATACACAAAAAACCTTAATTTGCTCCAATTAGTCGATTTAAGGCATCTTAAAATAATTTTTCTCAAAACGATTTATTTCTCGTTAGGGTTAATTTTTTTAAAGGAACTTTTTGGACAAAACTACTAAACTTATGGTAATGTATTGGTAAAATACACAAAAAACCTTAATTTGCTCCAATTAGTCGATTTAAGGCATCTTAAAATAATTTTTCTCAAAACGATTTATTTCTCGTTAGGGTTAATTTTTTTAAAGGAACTTTTTGGACAAAACTACTAAACTTATGGTAATGTATTGGTATAATACACAAAAAACCTTAATTTGCTCCAATTAGTCGATTTAAGACATCTTAAAATAATTTTTCTCAAAACGATTTATTTCTCGTTAGGGTTAATTTTTTTAAAGGAACTTTTTGGACAAAACTACTAAACTTATTGTAATGTATTGGTATAATACACAAAAAAACCTTAATTTGCTCCAATTAGTCGATTTAAGCATCTTAAAATAATTTTTTTCGAAATGATTTATTTCTCGTTTGGGTTAATTTTTTTAAACGAACTTTTTGGACAAAACTAGTAAACCTATTGGGCTGTCTTGAGTTTATACAAAAAAATCACAAATTTCATTCATTTAGTTGCTTTAAAGGGACATAAAATAACTTTTTTTTAATTATTTATTTACTAGCTAGGCTTATGTTTTTTAAATGAACTTTTAGGACAAAACTACTAAACTTATTGTACTGTAATGGTATAATAAGAAAAAAACCTTAATTTCCTCCAATTAGTCGATTTAAGCATCTTAAAATAATTTTTTTCAAAATGATTTATTTCTCGTTAGGGTTAATTTTTTTAAACGAACTTTTTGGACAAAACTACTAAACTTATGGTAGTGTATTGGTATAATACACAAAAAACCTTAATTTGCTCCAATTAGTCGATTTAAGGCATCTTAAAATAATTTTTCCCAAAACGATTTATTTCTCGTTAGGGTTAATTTTTTTAAAGGAACTTTTTGGACAAAACTACTAAACTTATGGTAATGTATTGGTATAATACACAAAAAACCTTAATTTGCTCCAATTAGTCGATTTAAGGCATCTTAAAATAATTTTTCTCAAAACGATTTATTTCTCGTTAGGGTTAATTTTTTTAAAGGAACTTTTTGGACAAAACTACTAAACTTATGGTAATGTATTGGTAAAATACACAAAAAACCTTAATTTGCTCCAATTAGTCGATTTAAGGCATCTTAAAATAATTTTTCTCAAAACGATTTATTTCTCGTTAGGGTTAATTTTTTTAAAGGAACTTTTTGGACAAAACTACTAAACTTATGGTAATGTATTGGTATAATACACAAAAAACCTTAATTTGCTCCAATTAGTCGATTTAAGGCATCTTAAAATAATTTTTCTCAAAACGATTTATTTCTCGTTAGGGTTAATTTTTTTAAAGGAACTTTTTGGACAAAACTACTAAACTTATTGTAATGTATTGGTATAATACACAAAAAAACCTTAATTTGCTCCAATTAGTCGATTTAAGCATCTTAAAATAATTTTTTTCGAAATGATTTATTTCTCGTTTGGGTTAATTTTTTTAAAGGAACTTTTTGGACAAAACTACTAAACTTATGGTAATGTATTGGTATAATACACAAAAAACCTTAATTTGCTCCAATTAGTCGATTTAAGGCATCTTAAAATAATTTTTCTCAAAACGATTTATTTCTCGTTAGGGTTAATTTTTTTAAAGGAACTTTTTGGACAAAACTACTAAACTTATTGTAATGTATTGGTATAATACACAAAAAAACCTTAATTTGCTCCAATTAGTCGATTTAAGCATCTTAAAATAATTTTTTTCGAAATGATTTATTTCTCGTTTGGGTTAATTTTTTTAAACGAACTTTTTGGACAAAACTAGTAAACTTATGGTAATGTATTGGTAAAATACACAAAAAACCTTAATTTGCTCCAATTAGTCGATTTAAGGCATCTTAAAATAATTTTTCCCAAAACGATTTATTTCTCGTTAGGGTTAATTTTTTTAAAGGAACTTTTTGGACAAAACTACTAAACTTATGGTAATGTATTGGTATAATACACAAAAAACCTTAATTTGCTCCAATTAGTCGATTTAAGGCATCTTAAAATAATTTTTCTCAAAACGATTTATTTCTCGTTAGGGTTAATTTTTTTAAAGGAACTTTTTGGACAAAACTACTAAACTTATGGTAGTGTATTGGTATAATACACAAAAAACCTTAATTTCCTCCAATTAGTCGATTTAAGGCATCTTAAAATAATTTTTCCCAAAACGATTTATTTCTCGTTAGGGTTAATTTTTTTAAAGGAACTTTTTGGACAAAACTACTAAACTTATGGTAATGTATTGGTATAATACACAAAAAACCTTAATTTGCTCCAATTAGTCGATTTAAGGCATCTTAAAATAATTTTTCTCAAAACGATTTATTTCTCGTTAGGGTTAATTTTTTTAAAGGAACTTTTTGGACAAAACTACTAAACTTATGGTAGTGTATTGGTATAATACACAAAAAACCTTAATTTGCTCCAATTAGTCGATTTAAGCATCTTAAAATAATTTTTCCCAAAACGATTTATTTCTCGTTCGGGTTAATTTTTTTAAAGGAACTTTTTGGACAAAACTACTAAACTTATGGTAGTGTATTGGTATAATACACAAAAAAACTTAATTTGCTCCAATTAGTCGATTTAAGGCATCTTAAAATAATTTTTCTCAAAACGATTTATTTCTCGTTAGGGTTAATTTTTTTAAAGGAACTTTTTGGACAAAACTACTAAACTTATGGTAATGTATTGGTAAAATACACAAAAAACCTTAATTTGCTCCAATTAGTCGATTTAAGGCATCTTAAAATAATTTTTCTCAAAACGATTTATTTCTCGTTAGGGTTAATTTTTTTAAAGGAACTTTTTGGACAAAACTACTAAACTTATGGTAATGTATTGGTATAATACACAAAAAACCTTAATTTGCTCCAATTAGTCGATTTAAGGCATCTTAAATTAATTTTTCCCAAAACGATTTATTTCTCGTTAGGGTTAATTTTTTTAAAGGAACTTTTTGGACAAAACTACTAAACTTATGGTAATGTATTGGTATAATACACAAAAAACCTTAATTTGCTCCAATTAGTCGATTTAAGGCATCTTAAAATAATTTTTCCCAAAACGATTTATTTCTCGTTAGGGTTAATTTTTTTAAAGGAACTTTTTGGACAAAACTACTAAACTTATGGTAATGTATTGGTATAATACACAAAAAACCTTAATTTGCTCCAATTAGTCGATTTAAGGCATCTTAAAATAATTTTTCTCAAAACGATTTATTTCTCGTTAGGGTTAATTTTTTTAAAGGAACTTTTTGGACAAAACTACTAAACTTATGGTAGTGTATTGGTATAATACACAAAAAACCTTAATTTGCTCCAATTAGTCGATTTAAGGCATCTTAAAATAATTTTTCTCAAAACGATTTATTTCTCGTTAGGGTTAATTTTTTTAAAGGAACTTTTTGGACAAAACTACTAAACTTATGGTAGTGTATTGGTATAATACACAAAAAACCTTAATTTGCTCCAATTAGTCGATTTAAGCATCTTAAAATAATTTTTCCCAAAACGATTTATTTCTCGTTCGGGTTAATTTTTTTAAAGGAACTTTTTGGACAAAACTACTAAACTTATGGTAGTGTATTGGTATAATACACAAAAAACCTTAATTTGCTCCAATTAGTCGATTTAAGGCATCTTAAAATAATTTTTCTCAAAACGATTTATTTCTCGTTAGGGTTAATTTTTTTAAAGGAACTTTTTGGACAAAACTACTAAACTTATGGTAATGTATTGGTAAAATACACAAAAAACCTTAATTTGCTCCAATTAGTCGATTTAAGGCATCTTAAAATAATTTTTCTCAAAACGATTTATTTCTCGTTAGGGTTAATTTTTTTAAAGGAACTTTTTGGACAAAACTACTAAACTTATGGTAATGTATTGGTATAATACACAAAAAACCTTAATTTGCTCCAATTAGTCGATTTAAGGCATCTTAAATTAATTTTTCTCAAAACGATTTATTTCTCGTTAGGGTTAATTTTTTTAAAGGAACTTTTTGGACAAAACTACTAAACTTATTGTACTGTAATGGTATAATACGAAAAAAACCTTAATTTCCTCCAATTAGTCGATTTAAGCATCTTAAAATAATTTTTTTCAAAATGATTTATTTCTCGTTAGGGTTAATTTTTTTAAACGAACTTTTTGGACAAAACTAGTAAACTTATTGCGCTGTCTTGAGTTTATACAAAAAAATCACACATTTTATTCATTTAGTTGCTTTTATTACCGTAGAGACCTTCAACCCTCTTTCTCACTAAGGTATTTCGTCGGCTCGGATATTGGCTCAATCTTTTCTCCAGGCACATAGCTCTCATCTCTCTGGACGTTAGTAAGACAAGGCTCCGCGATAAAATCTTCCATACTATCATTGCCGGCATCAATGACTAGTATCCGATCTTCCAGTCGTCATTTGACAGTGGACTGGGCATTCTTCCACATCATCATTGTTGTTATGCGCCAGGATCTTTTTCTAAGATAAAAGATGCCAAAACTTTTCTCGTTAAAAATCGTATGTACCGTCACAGACTCACTAGGCGTATGATCTTAGCGCCACAGTGTTTGCGGTATATCCTTCAGCGGTTGTGTCACAAATCAAAAAATGTAAATTTTCCTCGAAAATTATTCTAAGTCCACTCGTATAATGGAAATATATCGCTAACTTCTTTCACTAGCAATATTTTTTAACGGTTCCCACAGAAGAATTGTCCAGAATGGTCTCCTGAATATTTCTTATACAGGACTTTTTGGTAGTGGAACGTCCGGTTCCGAGTTATGGGACAAAAATGTTTTCTCGTTGAAATTTTTCTAAGTCCACTCGACTGTCTTTCACTAGCGTCGGAAAATGAAAATTCTTGCGTGGAGCTGTTAGGCACTAAAGTGGACTGGGCATTCTCCTACATCATCTTAGCGCCATAGCGTTTGCGGTATATCTTTCAGCGGTTTTGAGGTATCCAATTATCCCAAAACTATATTTTTGGCGACCCGAAGGCCTGCGAACAGACTAAAGAACGAAATTATTTGCGTTCCTTAGATAAAATATTGTTTTTATCGGAAGAATATCACTCCTGCCGTCTTAACATTTACTCCAATTATAATTTTTTTCAAAATGATTTATTTCTCGCTAGGGTTAACTTTTTAAAAGGAACTTTTTGGACAAAACTACTAAACTTATGGTAATGTATTGGTATAATACACAAAAAACCTTAATTTGCTCCAATTAGTCGATTTAAGGCATCTTAAAATAATTTTTCTCAAAACGATTTATTTCTCGTTAGGGTTAATTTTTTTAAAGGAACTTTTTGGACAAAACTACTAAACTTATGGTAGTGTATTGGTATAATACACAAAAAACCTTAATTTGCTCCAATTAGTCGATTTAAGGCATCTTAAAATAATTTTTCCCAAAACGATTTATTTCTCGTTCGGGTTAATTTTTTTAAAGGAACTTTTTGGACAAAACTACTAAACTTATGGTAATGTATTGGTATAATACACAAAAAACCTTAATTTGCTCCAATTAGTCGATTTAAGGCATCTTAAAATAATTTTTCCCAAAACGATTTATTTCTCGTTCGGGTTAATTTTTTTAAAGGAACTTTTTGGACAAAACTACTAAACTTATGGTAGTGTATTGGTATAATACACAAAAAACCTTAATTTGCTCCAATTAGTCGATTTAAGGCATCTTAAAATAATTTTTCTCAAAACGATTTATTTCTCGTTAGGGTTAATTTTTTTAAAGGAACTTTTTGGACAAAACTACTAAACTTATGGTAATGTATTGGTAAAATACACAAAAAACCTTAATTTGCTCCAATTAGTCGATTTAAGGCATCTTAAAATAATTTTTCTCAAAACGATTTATTTCTCGTTAGGGTTAATTTTTTTAAAGGAACTTTTTGGACAAAACTACTAAACTTATGGTAATGTATTGGTAAAATACAGAAAAAACCTTAATTTGCTCCAATTAGTCGATTTAAGGCATCTTAAAATAATTTTTCTCAAAACGATTTATTTCTCGTTAGGGTTAATTTTTTTAAAGGAACTTTTTGGACAAAACTACTAAACTTATGGTAATGTATTGGTATAATACACAAAAAACCTTAATTTGCTCCAATTAGTCGATTTAAGGCATCTTAAAATAATTTTTCTCAAAACGATTTATTTCTCGTTCGGGTTAATTTTTTTAAAGGAACTTTTTGGACAAAACTACTAAACTTATGGTAATGTATTGGTATAATACACAAAAAACCTTAATTTGCTCCAATTAGTCGATTTAAGGCATCTTAAAATAATTTTTCCCAAAACGATTTATTTCTCGTTCGGGTTAATTTTTTTAAAGGAACTTTTTGGACAAAACTACTAAACTTATGGTAGTGTATTGGTATAATACACAAAAAACCTTAATTTGCTCCAATTAGTCGATTTAAGGCATCTTAAAATAATTTTTCCCAAAACGATTTATTTCTCGTTCGGGTTAATTTTTTTAAAGGAACTTTTTGGACAAAACTACTAAACTTATGGTAATGTATTGGTATAATACACAAAAAACCTTAATTTGCTCCAATTAGTCGATTTAAGGCATCTTAAAATAATTTTTCCCAAAACGATTTATTTCTCGTTCGGGTTAATTTTTTTAAAGGAACTTTTTGGACAAAACTACTAAACTTATGGTAGTGTATTGGTATAATACACAAAAAACCTTAATTTGCTCCAATTAGTCGATTTAAGGCATCTTAAAATAATTTTTCTCAAAACGATTTATTTCTCGTTAGGGTTAATTTTTTTAAAGGAACTTTTTGGACAAAACTACTAAACTTATGGTAATGTATTGGTAAAATACACAAAAAACCTTAATTTGCTCCAATTAGTCGATTTAAGGCATCTTAAAATAATTTTTCTCAAAACGATTTATTTCTCGTTAGGGTTAATTTTTTTAAAGGAACTTTTTGGACAAAACTACTGAACTTATGGTAATGTATTGGTAAAATACAGAAAAAACCTTAATTTGCTCCAATTAGTCGATTTAAGGCATCTTAAAATAATTTTTCTCAAAACGATTTATTTCTCGTTAGGGTTAATTTTTTTAAAGGAACTTTTTGGACAAAACTACTAAACTTATGGTAATGTATTGGTATAATACACAAAAAACCTTAATTTGCTCCAATTAGTCGATTTAAGGCATCTTAAAATAATTTTTCTCAAAACGATTTATTTCTCGTTAGGGTTAATTTTTTTAAAGGAACTTTTTGGACAAAACTACTAAACCTATGGTAGTGTATTGGTATAATACACAAAAAACCTTAATTTGCTCCAATTAGTCGATTTAAGGCATCTTAAAATAATTTTTCCCAAAACGATTTATTTCTCGTTCGGGTTAATTTTTTTAAAGGAACTTTTTGGACAAAACTACTAAACTTATGGTAATGTATTGGTATAATACACAAAAAACCTTAATTTGCTCCAATTAGTCGATTTAAGGCATCTTAAAATAATTTTTCTCAAAACGATTTATTTCTCGTAAGGGTTAATTTTTTTAAAGGAACTTTTTGGACAAAACTACTAAACTTATGGTAATGTATTGGTAAAATACACAAAAAACCTTAATTTGCTCCAATTAGTCGATTTAAGCATCTTAAAATAATTTTTTTCGAAATGATTTATTTCTCGTTTGGGTTAATTTTTTTAAACGAACTTTTTGGACAAAACTACTAAACTTATGGTAATGTATTGGTAAAATACACAAAAAACCTTAATTTGCTCCAATTAGTCGATTTAAGGCATCTTAAAATAATTTTTCTCAAAACGATTTATTTCTCGTTAGGGTTAATTTTTTTAAAGGAACTTTTTGGACAAAACTACTAAACTTATAGTAATGTATTGGTATAATACACAAAAAACCTTAATTTGCTCCAATTAGTCGATTTAAGGCATCTTAAAATAATTTTTCTCAAAACGATTTATTTCTCGTTAGGGTTAATTTTTTTAAAGGAACTTTTTGGACAAAACTACTAAACTTATGGTAGTGTATTGGTATAATACACAAAAAACCTTAATTTGCTCCAATTAGTCGATTTAAGGCATCTTAAAATAATTTTTCTCAAAACGATTTATTTCTCGTTAGGGTTAATTTTTTTAAAGGAACATTTCGGACAAAACTACTAAACTTATGGTAGTGTATTGGTATAATACACAAAAAACCTTAATTTGCTCCAATTAGTCGATTTAAGCATCTTAAAATAATTTTTCCCAAAACGATTTATTTCTCGTTCGGGTTAATTTTTTTAAAGGAACTTTTTGGACAAAACTACTAAACTTATGGTAGTGTATTGGTATAATACACAAAAAACCTTAATTTGCTCCAATTAGTCGATTTAAGGCATCTTAAAATAATTTTTCTCAAAACGATTTATTTCTCGTTAGGGTTAATTTTTTTAAAGGAACTTTTTGGACAAAACTACTAAACTTATGGTAATGTATTGGTAAAATACACAAAAAACCTTAATTTGCTCCAATTAGTCGATTTAAGCATCTTAAAATAATTTTTTTCGAAATGATTTATTTCTCGTTTGGGTTAATTTTTTTAAAGGAACTTTTTGGACAAAACTACTAAACTTATGGTAGTGTATTGGTATAATACACAAAAAACCTTAATTTGCTCCAATTAGTCGATTTAAGGCATCTTAAAATAATTTTTCTCAAAACGATTTATTTCTCGTAAGGGTTAATTTTTTTAAAGGAACTTTTTGGACAAAACTACTAAACTTATGGTAATGTATTGGTAAAATACACAAAAAACCTTAATTTGCTCCAATTAGTCGATTTAAGCATCTTAAAATAATTTTTTTCGAAATGATTTATTTCTCGTTTGGGTTAATTTTTTTAAACGAACTTTTTGGACAAAACTACTAAACTTATGGTAATGTATTGGTAAAATACACAAAAAACCTTAATTTGCTCCAATTAGTCGATTTAAGGCATCTTAAAATAATTTTTCTCAAAACGATTTATTTCTCGTTAGGGTTAATTTTTTTAAAGGAACTTTTTGGACAAAACTACTAAACTTATGGTAATGTATTGGTAAAATACACAAAAAACCTTAATTTGCTCCAATTAGTCAATTTAAGCATCTTAAAATAATTTTTTTCGAAATGATTTATTTCTCGTTTGGGTTAATTTTTTTAAACGAACTTTTTGGACAAAACTACTAAACTTATGGTAATGTTTTGGTAAAATACACAAAAAACCTTAATTTGCTCCAATTAGTCGATTTAAGGCATCTTAAAATAATTTTTCTCAAAACGATTTATTTCTCGTTAGGGTTAATTTTTTTAAAGGAACTTTTTGGACAAAACTACTAAACTTATGGTAATGTATTGGTAAAATACACAAAAAACCTTAATTTGCTCCAATTAGTCAATTTAAGCATCTTAAAATAATTTTTTTCGAAATGATTTATTTCTCGTTTGGGTTAATTTTTTTAAACGAACTTTTTGGACAAAACTACTAAACTTATGGTAATGTTTTGGTAAAATACACAAAAAACCTTAATTTGCTCCAATTAGTCGATTTAAGGCATCTTAAAATAATTTTTCTCAAAACGATTTATTTCTCGTTAGGGTTAATTTTTTTAAAGGAACTTTTTGGACAAAACTACTAAACTTATGGTAATGTATTGGTAAAATACACAAAAAACCCTAATTTGCTCCAATTAGTCGATTTAAGGCATCTTAAAATAATTTTTCTCAAAACGATTTATTTCTCGTTCGGGTTAATTTTTTTAAAGGAATTTTTTGGACAAAACTACTAAACTTATGGTAGTGTATTGGTATAATACACAAAAAACCTTAATTTGCTCCAATTAGTCGATTTAAGGCATCTTAAAATAACTTTTCTCAAAACGATTTATTTCTCGTTAGGGTTAATTTTTTTAAAGGAACTTTTTGGACAAAACTACTAAACTTATGGTAATGTATTGGTAAAATACACAAAAAACCTTAATTTGCTCCAATTAGTCGATTTAAGGCATCTTAAAATAATTTTTCTCAAAACGATTTATTTCTCGTTAGGGTTAATTTTTTTAAAGGAACTTTTTGGACAAAACTACTAAACTTATTGTACTGTAATGGTATAATACGAAAAAAACCTTAATTTCCTCCAATTAGTCGATTTAAGCATCTTAAAATAATTTTTTTCAAAATGATTTATTTCTCGTTGGGGTTAATTTTTTTAAACGAACTTTTTGGACAAAACTAGTAAACTTATTGCGCTGTCTTGAGTTTATACAAAAAAATCACACATTTTATTCATTTAGTTGCTTTTATTACCGTAGAGACCTTCAACCCTCTTTCTCACTAAGGTATTTCGTCGGCTCGGCTATTGGCTCAATCTTTTCTCCAGGCACATAGCTCTCATCTCTCTGGACGTTAGTAAGACAAGGCTCCGCGATAAAATCTTCCATACTATCATTGCCGGCATCAATGACTAGTATCCGATCTTCCAGTCGTCATTTGACAGTGGACTGGGCATTCTTCCACATCATCATTGTTGTTATGCGCCAGGATCTTTTTCTAAGATAAAAGATGCCAAAACTTTTCTCGTTAAAAATCGTATGTACCGTCACAGACTCACTAGGCGTATGATCTTAGCGCCACAGTGTTTGCGGTATATCCTTCAGCGGTTGTGTCACAAATCAAAAAATGTAAATTTTCCTCGAAAATTATTCTAAGTCCACTCGTATAATGGAAATATATCGCTAACTTCTTTCACTAGCAATATTTTTTAACGGTTCCCACAGGAGAATTGTCCAGAATGGTCTCCTGAATATTTCTTATACAGGACTTTTTGGTAGTGGAACGTCCGGTTCCGAGTTATGGGACAAAAATGTTTTCTCGTTAAAATTTTTCTAAGTCCACTCGACTGTCTTTCACTAGCGTCGGAAAATGAAAATTCTTGCGTGGAGCTGTTAGGCACTAAAGTGGACTGGGCATTCTCCTACATCATCTTAGCGCCATAGCGTTTGCGGTATATCTTTCAGCGGTTTTGAGGTATCCAATTATCCCAAAACTATATTTTTGGCGACCCGAAGGCCTGCGAACAGACTAAAGAACGAAATTATTTGCGTTCCTTAGATAAAATATTGTTTTTATCGGAAGAATATCACTCCTGCCGTCTTAACATTTACTCCAATTATAATTTTTTTCAAAATGATTTATTTCTCGCTAGGGTTAACTTTTTAAAAGGAACTTTTTGGACAAAACTACTAAACTTATGGTAATGTATTGGTATAATACACAAAAAACCTTAATTTGCTCCAATTAGTCGATTTAAGGCATCTTAAAATAATTTTTCTCAAAACGATTTATTTCTCGTTAGGGTTAATTTTTTTAAAGGAACTTTTTGGACAAAACTACTAAACTTATGGTAGTGTATTGGCATAATACACAAAAAACCTTAATTTGCTCCAATTAGTCGATTTAAGGCATCTTAAAATAATTTTTCCCAAAACGATTTATTTCTCGTTCGGGTTAATTTTTTTAAAGGAACTTTTTGGACAAAACTACTAAACTTATGGTAATGTATTGGTATAATACACAAAAAACCTTAATTTGCTCCAATTAGTCGATTTAAGGCATCTTAAAATAATTTTTCCCAAAACGATTTATTTCTCGTTCGGGTTAATTTTTTTAAAGGAACTTTTTGGACAAAACTACTAAACTTATGGTAGTGTATTGGTATAATACACAAAAAACCTTAATTTGCTCCAATTAGTCGACTTAAGGCATCTTAAAATAATTTTTCTCAAAACGATTTATTTCTCGTTGGGGTTAATTTTTTTAAAGGAACTTTTTGGACAAAACTACTAAACTTATGGTAATGTAATGGTAAAATACACAAAAAACCTTAATTTGCTCCAATTAGTCGATTTAAGGCATCTTAAAATAATTTTTCTCAAAACGATTTATTTCTCGTTAGGGTTAATTTTTTTAAAGGAACTTTTTGGACAAAACTACTAAACTTATCGTAGTGTATTGGTATAATACACAAAAAACCTTAATTTGCTCCAATTAGTCGATTTAAGGCATCTTAAAATAATTTTTCTCAAAACGATTTATTTCTCGTTAGGGTTAATTTTTTTAAAGGAACTTTTTGGACAAAACTACTAAACTTATGGTAATGTATTGGTATAATACACAAAAAACCTTAATTTGCTCCAATTAGTCGATTTAAGGCATCTTAAAATAATTTTTCTCAAAACGATTTATTTCTCGTTAGGGTTAATTTTTTTAAAGGAACTTTTTGGACAAAACTACTAAACTTATTGTACTGTAATGGTATAATACGAAAAAAACCTTAATTTCCTCCAATTAGTCGATTTAAGCATCTTAAAATAATTTTTTTCAAAATGATTTATTTCTCGTTAGGGTTAATTTTTTTAAACGAACTTTTTGGACAAAACTAGTAAACTTATTGCGCTGTCTTGAGTTTATACAAAAAAATCACACATTTTATTCATTTAGTTGCTTTTATTACCGTAGAGACCTTCAACCCTCTTTCTCACTAAGGTATTTCGTCGGCTCGGCTATTGGCTCAATCTTTTCTCCAGGCACATAGCTCTCATCTCTCTGGACGTTAGTAAGACAAGGCTCCGCGATAAAATCTTCCATACTATCATTGCCGGCATCAATGACTAGTATCCGATCTTCCAGTCGTCATTTGACAGTGGACTGGGCATTCTTCCACATCATCATTGTTGTTATGCGCCAGGATCTTTTTCTAAGATAAAAGATGCCAAAACTTTTCTCGTTAAAAATCGTATGTACCGTCACAGACTCACTAGGCGTATGTTCTTAGCGCCACAGTGTTTGCGGTATATCCTTCAGCGGTTGTGTCACAAATCAAAAAATGTAAATTTTCCTCGAAAATTATTCTAAGTCCACTCGTATAATGGAAATATATCGCTAACTTTTTTCACTAGCAATATTTTTTAACGGTTCCCACAGGAGAATTGTCCAGAATGGTCTCCTGAATATTTCTTATACAGGACTTTTTGGTAGTGGAACGTCCGGTTCCGAGTTATGGGACAAAAATGTTTTCTCGTTAAAATTTTTCTAAGTCCACTCGACTGTCTTTCACTAGCGTCGGAAAATGAAAATTCTTGCGTGGAGCTGTTAGGCACTAAAGTGGACTGGGCATTCTCCTACATCATCTTAGCGCCATAGCGTTTGCGGTATATCTTTCAGCGGTTTTGAGGTATCCAATTATCCCAAAACTATATTTTTGGCGACCCGAAGGCCTGCGAACAGACTAAAGAACGAAATTATTTGCGTTCCTTAGATAAAATATTGTTTTTATCGGAAGAATATCACTCCTGCCGTCTTAACATTTCCTCCAATTATAATTTTTTTCAAAATGATTTATTTCTCGCTAGGGTTAACTTTTTAAAAGGAACTTTTTGGACAAAACTACTAAACTTATGGTAATGTATTGGTAAAATACAGAAAAAACCTTAATTTGCTCCAATTAGTCGATTTAAGGCATCTTAAAATAATTTTTCTCAAAACGATTTATTTCTCGTTAGGGTTAATTTTTTTAAAGGAACTTTTTGGACAAAACTACTAAACTTATGGTAATGTATTGGTATAATATACAAAAAACCTTAATTTGCTCCAATTAGTCGATTTAAGGCATCTTAAAATAATTTTTCTCAAAACGATTTATTTCTCGTTAGGGTTAATTTTTTTAAAGGAACTTTTTGGACAAAACTACTAAACTTATGGTAATGTATTGGTATAATACACAAAAAACCTTAATTTGCTCCAATTAGTCGATTTAAGGCATCTTAAAATAATTTTTCTCAAAACGATTTATTTCTCGTTAGGGTTAATTTTTTTAAAGGAACTTTTTGGACAAAACTACTAATCTTATGGTAGTGTATTGGTATAATACACAAAAAACCTTAATTTGCTCCAATTAGTCGATTTAAGGCATCTTAAAATAATTTTTCCCAAAACGATTTATTTCTCGTTCGGGTTAATTTTTTTAAAGGAACTTTTTGGACAAAACTACTAAACTTATGGTAATGTATTGGTATAATACACAAAAAACCTTAATTTGCTCCAATTAGTCGATTTAAGGCATCTTAAAATAATTTTTCCCAAAACGATTTATTTCTCGTTCGGGTTAATTTTTTTAAAGGAACTTTTTGGACAAAACTACTAAACTTATGGTAGTGTATTGGTATAATACACAAAAAACCTTAATTTGCTCCAATTAGTCGATTTAAGGCATCTTAAAATAATTTTTCTCAAAACGATTTATTTCTCGTTAGGGTTAATTTTTTTAAAGGAACTTTTTGGACAAAACTACTAAACTTATGGTAATGTATTGGTAAAATACACAAAAAACCTTAATTTGCTCCAATTAGTCGATTTAAGGCATCTTAAAATAATTTTTCTCAAAACGATTTATTTCTCGTTAGGGTTAATTTTTTTAAAGGAACTTTTTGGACAAAACTACTAAACTTATTGTACTGTAATGGTATAATACGAAAAAAACCTTAATTTCCTCCAATTAGTCGATTTAAGCATCTTAAAATAATTTTTTTCAAAATGATTTATTTCTCGTTGGGGTTAATTTTTTTAAACGAACTTTTTGGACAAAACTAGTAAACTTATTGCGCTGTCTTGAGTTTATACAAAAAAATCACACATTTTATTCATTTAGTTGCTTTTATTACCGTAGAGACCTTCAACCCTCTTTCTCACTAAGGTATTTCGTCGGCTCGGCTATTGGCTCAATCTTTTCTCCAGGCACATAGCTCTCATCTCTCTGGACGTTAGTAAGACAAGGCTCCGCGATAAAATCTTCCATACTATCATTGCCGGCATCAATGACTAGTATCCGATCTTCCAGTCGTCATTTGACAGTGGACTGGGCATTCTTCCACATCATCATTGTTGTTATGCGCCAGGATCTTTTTCTAAGATAAAAGATGCCAAAACTTTTCTCGTTAAAAATCGTATGTACCGTCACAGACTCACTAGGCGTATGATCTTAGCGCCACAGTGTTTGCGGTATATCCTTCAGCGGTTGTGTCACAAATCAAAAAATGTAAATTTTCCTCGAAAATTATTCTAAGTCCACTCGTATAATGGAAATATATCGCTAACTTCTTTCACTAGCAATATTTTTTAACGGTTCCCACAGGAGAATTGTCCAGAATGGTCTCCTGAATATTTCTTATACAGGACTTTTTGGTAGTGGAACGTCCGGTTCCGAGTTATGGGACAAAAATGTTTTCTCGTTAAAATTTTTCTAAGTCCACTCGACTGTCTTTCACTAGCGTCGGAAAATGAAAATTCTTGCGTGGAGCTGTTAGGCACTAAAGTGGACTGGGCATTCTCCTACATCATCTTAGCGCCATAGCGTTTGCGGTATATCTTTCAGCGGTTTTGAGGTATCCAATTATCCCAAAACTATATTTTTGGCGACCCGAAGGCCTGCGAACAGACTAAAGAACGAAATTATTTGCGTTCCTTAGATAAAATATTGTTTTTATCGGAAGAATATCACTCCTGCCGTCTTAACATTTACTCCAATTATAATTTTTTTCAAAATGATTTATTTCTCGCTAGGGTTAACTTTTTAAAAGGAACTTTTTGGACAAAACTACTAAACTTATGGTAATGTATTGGTATAATACACAAAAAACCTTAATTTGCTCCAATTAGTCGATTTAAGGCATCTTAAAATAATTTTTCTCAAAACGATTTATTTCTCGTTAGGGTTAATTTTTTTAAAGGAACTTTTTGGACAAAACTACTAAACTTATGGTAATGTATTGGTATAATACACAAAAAACCTTAATTTGCTCCAATTAGTCGATTTAAGGCATCTTAAAATAATTTTTCTCAAAACGATTTATTTCTCGTTAGGGTTAATTTTTTTAAAGGAACTTTTTGGACAAAACTACTAATCTTATGGTAGTGTATTAGTATAATACACAAAAAACCTTAATTTGCTCCAATTAGTCGATTTAAGGCATCTTAAAATAATTTTTCCCAAAACGATTTATTTCTCGTTCGGGTTAATTTTTTTAAAGGAACTTTTTGGACAAAACTACTAAACTTATGGTAATGTATTGGTATAATACACAAAAAACCTTAATTTGCTCCAATTAGTCGATTTAAGGCATCTTAAAATAATTTTTCCCAAAACGATTTATTTCTCGTTCGGGTTAATTTTTTTAAAGGAACTTTTTGGACAAAACTACTAAACTTATGGTAGTGTATTGGTATAATACACAAAAAACCTTAATTTGCTCCAATTAGTCGATTTAAGGCATCTTAAAATAATTTTTCTCAAAACGATTTATTTCTCGTTAGGGTTAATTTTTTTAAAGGAACTTTTTGGACAAAACTACTAAACTTATGGTAGTGTATTGGCATAATACACAAAAAACCTTAATTTGCTCCAATTAGTCGATTTAAGGCATCTTAAAATAATTTTTCCCAAAACGATTTATTTCTCGTTCGGGTTAATTTTTTTAAAGGAACTTTTTGGACAAAACTACTAAACTTATGGTAATGTATTGGTATAATACACAAAAAACCTTAATTTGCTCCAATTAGTCGATTTAAGGCATCTTAAAATAATTTTTCCCAAAACGATTTATTTCTCGTTCGGGTTAATTTTTTTAAAGGAACTTTTTGGACAAAACTACTAAACTTATGGTAGTGTATTGGTATAATACACAAAAAACCTTAATTTGCTCCAATTAGTCGACTTAAGGCATCTTAAAATAATTTTTCTCAAAACGATTTATTTCTCGTTGGGGTTAATTTTTTTAAAGGAACTTTTTGGACAAAACTACTAAACTTATGGTAATGTAATGGTAAAATACACAAAAAACCTTAATTTGCTCCAATTAGTCGATTTAAGGCATCTTAAAATAATTTTTCTCAAAACGATTTATTTCTCGTTAGGGTTAATTTTTTTAAAGGAACTTTTTGGACAAAACTACTAAACTTATCGTAGTGTATTGGTATAATACACAAAAAACCTTAATTTGCTCCAATTAGTCGATTTAAGGCATCTTAAAATAATTTTTCTCAAAACGATTTATTTCTCGTTAGGGTTAATTTTTTTAAAGGAACTTTTTGGACAAAACTACTAAACTTATGGTAATGTATTGGTATAATACACAAAAAACCTTAATTTGCTCCAATTAGTCGATTTAAGGCATCTTAAAATAATTTTTCTCAAAACGATTTATTTCTCGTTAGGGTTAATTTTTTTAAAGGAACTTTTTGGACAAAACTACTAAACTTATTGTACTGTAATGGTATAATACGAAAAAAACCTTAATTTCCTCCAATTAGTCGATTTAAGCATCTTAAAATAATTTTTTTCAAAATGATTTATTTCTCGTTAGGGTTAATTTTTTTAAACGAACTTTTTGGACAAAACTAGTAAACTTATTGCGCTGTCTTGAGTTTATACAAAAAAATCACACATTTTATTCATTTAGTTGCTTTTATTACCGTAGAGACCTTCAACCCTCTTTCTCACTAAGGTATTTCGTCGGCTCGGCTATTGGCTCAATCTTTTCTCCAGGCACATAGCTCTCATCTCTCTGGACGTTAGTAAGACAAGGCTCCGCGATAAAATCTTCCATACTATCATTGCCGGCATCAATGACTAGTATCCGATCTTCCAGTCGTCATTTGATCGTCATTTGACAGTGGACTGGGCATTCTTCCACATCATCATTGTTGTTATGCGCCAGGATCTTTTTCTAAGATAAAAGATGCCAAAACTTTTCTCGTTAAAAATCGTATGTACCGTCACAGACTCACTAGGCGTATGATCTTAGCGCCACAGTGTTTGCGGTATATCCTTCAGCGGTTGTGTCACAAATCAAAAAATGTAAATTTTCCTTGAAAATTATTCTAAGTCCACTCGTATAATGGAAATATATCGCTAACTTTTTTCACTAGCAATATTTTTTAACGGTTCCCACAGGAGAATTGTCCAGAATGGTCTCCTGAATATTTCTTATACAGGACTTTTTGGTAGTGGAACGTCCGGTTCCGAGTTATGGGACAAAAATGTTTTCTCGTTAAAATTTTTCTAAGTCCACTCGACTGTCTTTCACTAGCGTCGGAAAATGAAAATTCTTGCGTGGAGCTGTTAGGCACTAAAGTGGACTGGGCATTCTCCTACATCATCTTAGCGCCATAGCGTTTGCGGTATATCTTTCAGCGGTTTTGAGGTATCCAATTATCCCAAAACTATATTTTTGGCGACCCGAAGGCCTGCGAACAGACTAAAGAACGAAATTATTTGCGTTCCTTAGATAAAATATTGTTTTTATCGGAAGAATATCACTCCTGCCGTCTTAACATTTCCTCCAATTATAATTTTTTTCAAAATGATTTATTTCTCGCTAGGGTTAACTTTTTAAAAGGAACTTTTTGGACAAAACTACTAAACTTATGGTAATGTATTGGTAAAATACAGAAAAAACCTTAATTTGCTCCAATTAGTCGATTTAAGGCATCTTAAAATAATTTTTCTCAAAACGATTTATTTCTCGTTAGGGTTAATTTTTTTAAAGGAACTTTTTGGACAAAACTACTAAACTTATGGTAGTGTATTGGCATAATACACAAAAAACCTTAATTTGCTCCAATTAGTCGATTTAAGGCATCTTAAAATAATTTTTCCCAAAACGATTTATTTCTCGTTCGGGTTAATTTTTTTAAAGGAACTTTTTGGACAAAACTACTAAACTTATGGTAATGTATTGGTATAATACACAAAAAACCTTAATTTGCTCCAATTAGTCGATTTAAGGCATCTTAAAATAATTTTTCCCAAAACGATCTATTTCTCGTTCGGGTTAATTTTTTTAAAGGAACTTTTTGGACAAAACTACTAAACTTATGGTAGTGTATTGGTATAATACACAAAAAACCTTAATTTGCTCCAATTAGTCGATTTAAGGCATCTTAAAATAATTTTTCTCAAAACGATTTATTTCTCGTTAGGGTTAATTTTTTTAAAGGAACTTTTTGGACAAAACTACTAAACTTATGGTAATGTATTGGTATAATACACAAAAAACCTTAATTTGCTCCAATTAGTCGATTTAAGGCATCTTAAAATAATTTTTCTCAAAACGATTTATTTCTCGTTAGGGTTAATTTTTTTAAAGGAACTTTTTGGACAAAACTACTAAACTTATTGTAATGTATTGGTATAATACACAAAAAACCTTAATTTGCTCCAATTAGTCGATTTAAGCATCTTAAAATAATTTTTTTCGAAATGATTTATTTCTCGTTTGGGTTAATTTTTTTAAACGAACTTTTTGGACAAAACTAGTAAACCTATTGGGCTGTCTTGAGTTTATACAAAAAAATCACAAATTTCATTCATTTAGTTGCTTTAAAGGGACATAAAATAACTTTTTTTTAATTATTTATTTACTAGCTAGGCTTATGTTTTTTAAATGAACTTTTAGGACAAAACTACTAAACTTATTGTACTGTAATGGTATAATAAGAAAAAAACCTTAATTTCCTCCAATTAGTCGATTTAAGCATCTTAAAATAATTTTTTTCAAAATGATTTATTTCTCGTTAGGGTTAATTTTTTTAAACGAACTTTTTGGAAAAAACTAGTAAACTTATTGCGCTGTCTTGAGTTTATACAAAAAAATCACACATTTTATTCATTTAGTTGCTTTTATTACCGTAGAGACCTTCAATCCTCTTTCTCACTAAGGTATTTCGTCGGCTCGGCTATTGGCTCAATCTTTTCTCCAGGCACATAGCTCTCATCTCTCTGGACGTTAGTAAGACAAGGCTCCGCGATAAAATCTTCCATACTATCATTGCCGGCATCAATGACTAGTATCCGATCTTCCAGTCGTCATTTGATCGTCATTTGACAGTGGACTGGGCATTCTTCCACATCATCATTGTTGTTATGCGCCAGGATCTTTTTCTAAGATAAAAGATGCCAAAACTTTTCTCGTTAAAAATCGTATGTACCGTCACAGACTCACTAGGCGTATGATCTTAGCGCCACAGTGTTTGCGGTATATCCTTCAGCGGTTGTGTCACAAATCAAAAAATGTAAATTTTCCTTGAAAATTATTCTAAGTCCACTCGTATAATGGAAATATATCGCTAACTTTTTTCACTAGCAATATTTTTTAACGGTTCCCACAGGAGAATTGTCCAGAATGGTCTCCTGAATATTTCTTATACAGGACTTTTTGGTAGTGGAACGTCCGGTTCCGAGTTATGGGACAAAAATGTTTTCTCGTTAAAATTTTTCTAAGTCCACTCGACTGTCTTTCACTAGCGTCGGAAAATGAAAATTCTTGCGTGGAGCTGTTAGGCACTAAAGTGGACTGGGCATTCTCCTACATCATCTTAGCGCCATAGCGTTTGCGGTATATCTTTCAGCGGTTTTGAGGTATCCAATTATCCCAAAACTATATTTTTGGCGACCCGAAGGCCTGCGAACAGACTAAAGAACGAAATTATTTGCGTTCCTTAGATAAAATATTGTTTTTATCGGAAGAATATCACTCCTGCCGTCTTAACATTTCCTCCAATTATAATTTTTTTCAAAATGATTTATTTCTCGCTAGGGTTAACTTTTTAAAAGGAACTTTTTGGACAAAACTACTAAACTTATGGTAATGTATTGGTAAAATACAGAAAAAACCTTAATTTGCTCCAATTAGTCGATTTAAGGCATCTTAAAATAATTTTTCTCAAAACGATTTATTTCTCGTTAGGGTTAATTTTTTTAAAGGAACTTTTTGGACAAAACTACTAAACTTATGGTAGTGTATTGGCATAATACACAAAAAACCTTAATTTGCTCTAATTAGTCGATTTAAGGCATCTTAAAATAATTTTTCCCAAAACGATTTATTTCTCGTTCGGGTTAATTTTTTTAAAGGAACTTTTTGGACAAAACTACTAAACTTATGGTAATGTATTGGTATATTACACAAAAAACCTTAATTTGCTCCAATTAGTCGATTTAAGGCATCTTAAAATAATTTTTCCCAAAACGATTTATTTCTCGTTCGGGTTAATTTTTTTAAAGGAACTTTTTGGACAAAACTACTAAACTTATGGTAGTGTATTGGTATAATACACAAAAAACCTTAATTTGCTCCAATTAGTCGACTTAAGGCATCTTAAAATAATTTTTCTCAAAACGATTTATTTCTCGTTGGGGTTAATTTTTTTAAAGGAACTTTTTGGACAAAACTACTAAACTTATGGTAATGTATTGGTAAAATACACAAAAAACCTTAATTTGCTCCAATTAGTCGATTTAAGGCATCTTAAAATAATTTTTCTCAAAACGATTTATTTCTCGTTAGGGTTAATTTTTTTAAAGGAACTTTTTGGACAAAACTACTAAACTTATGGTAATGTATTGGTAAAATACAGAAAAAACCTTAATTTGCTCCAATTAGTCGATTTAAGGCATCTTAAAATAATTTTTCTCAAAACGATTTATTTCTCGTTAGGGTTAATTTTTTTAAAGGAACTTTTTGGACAAAACTACTAAACTTATGGTAATGTATTGGTATAATACACAAAAAACCTTAATTTGCTCCAATTAGTCGATTTAAGGCATCTTAAAATAATTTTTTTCAAAATGATTTATTTCTCGTTAGGGTTAATTTTTTTAAACGAACTTTTTGGACAAAACTAGTAAACTTATTGCGCTGTCTTGAGTTTATACAAAAAAATCACACATTTTATTCATTTAGTTGCTTTTATTACCGTAGAGACCTTCAAACCCTCTTTCTCACTAAGGTATTTCGTCGGCTCGGCTATTGGCTCAATCTTTTCTCCAGGCACATAGCTCTCCTCTCTCTGGACGTTAGTAAGACAAGGCTCCGCGATAAAATCTTCCATACTATCATTGCCGGCATCAATGACTAGTATCCGATCTTCCAATCGTCATTTGACAGTGGACTGGGCATTCTTCCACATCATCATTGTTGTTATGCGCCAGGATCTTTTTCTAAGATAAAAGATGCCAAAACTTTTCTCGTTAAAAATCGTATGTACCGTCACAGACTCACTAGGCGTATGATCTTAGCGCCATAGCGTTTGCGGTATATCTTTTAGCGGTTTTGAGGTATCCAATTATCCCAAAACTATATTTTTGGCGACCCGAAGGCCTGCGAACAGACTAAAGAACGAAATTATTTGCGTTCCTTAGATAAAATATTGTTTTTATCGGAAGAATATCACTCCTGCCGTCTTAACATTTCCTCCAATTATAATTTTTTTCAAAATGATTTATTTCTCGCTAGGGTTAACTTTTTAAAAGGAACTTTTTGGACAAAACTACTAAACTTATGGTAATGTATTGGTATAATACACAAAAAACCTTAATTAGCTCCAATTAGTCGATTTAAGGCATCTTAAAATAATTTTTCTCAAAACGATTTATTTCTCGTTAGGGTTAATTTTTTTAAAGGAACTTTTTGGACAAAACTACTAAACTTATGGTAGTGTATTGGCATAATACACAAAAAACCTTAATTTGCTCCAATTAGTCGATTTAAGGCATCTTAAAATAATTTTTCCCAAAACGATTTATTTCTCGTTCGGGTTAATTTTTTTAAAGGAACTTTTTGGACAAAACTACTAAACTTATGGTAATGTATTGGTATAATACACAAAAAACCTTAATTTGCTCCAATTAGTCGATTTAAGGCATCTTAAAATAATTTTTCCCAAAACGATTTATTTCTCGTTCGGGTTAATTTTTTTAAAGGAACTTTTTGGACAAAACTACTAAACTTATGGTAGTGTATTGGTATAATACACAAAAAACCTTAATTTGCTCCAATTAGTCGACTTAAGGCATCTTAAAATAATTTTTCTCAAAACGATTTATTTCTCGTTGGGGTTAATTTTTTTAAAGGAACTTTTTGAACAAAACTACTAAACTTATGGTAATGTAATGGTAAAATACACAAAAAACCTTAATTTGCTCCAATTAGTCGATTTAAGGCATCTTAAAATAATTTTTCTCAAAACGATTTATTTCTCGTTAGGGTTAATTTTTTTAAAGGAACTTTTTGGACAAAACTACTAAACTTATCGTAGTGTATTGGTATAATACACAAAAAACCTTAATTTGCTCCAATTAGTCGATTTAAGGCATCTTAAAATAATTTTTCTCAAAACGATTTATTTCTCGTTAGGGTTAATTTTTTTAAAGGAACTTTTTGGACAAAACTACTAAACTTATGGTAATGTATTGGTATAATACACAAAAAACCTTAATTTGCTCCAATTAGTCGATTTAAGGCATCTTAAAATAATTTTTCTCAAAACGATTTATTTCTCGTTAGGGTTAATTTTTTTAAAGGAACTTTTTGGACAAAACTACTAAACTTATTGTACTGTAATGGTATAATACGAAAAAAACCTTAATTTCCTCCAATTAGTCGATTTAAGCATCTTAAAATAATTTTTTTCAAAATGATTTATTTCTCGTTAGGGTTAATTTTTTTAAACGAACTTTTTGGACAAAACTAGTAAACTTATTGCGCTGTCTTGAGTTTATACAAAAAAATCACACATTTTATTCATTTAGTTGCTTTTATTACCGTAGAGACCTTCAACCCTCTTTCTCACTAAGGTATTTCGTCGGCTCGGCTATTGGCTCAATCTTTTCTCCAGGCACATAGCTCTCATCTCTCTGGACGTTAGTAAGACAAGGCTCCGCGATAAAATCTTCCATACTATCATTGCCGGCATCAATGACTAGTATCCGATCTTCCAGTCATCATTTGACAGTGGACTGGGCATTCTTCCACATCATCATTGTTGTTATGCGCCAGGATCTTTTTCTAAGATAAAAGATGCCAAAACTTTTCTCGTTAAAAATCGTATGTACCGTCACAGACTCACTAGGCGTATGTTCTTAGCGCCACAGTGTTTGCGGTATATCCTTCAGCGGTTGTGTCACAAATCAAAAAATGTAAATTTTCCTCGAAAATTATTCTAAGTCCACTCGTATAATGGAAATATATCGCTAACTTTTTTCACTAGCAATATTTTTTAACGGTTCCCACAGGAGAATTGTCCAGAATGGTCTCCTGAATATTTCTTATACAGGACTTTTTGGTAGTGGAACGTCCGGTTCCGAGTTATGGGACAAAAATGTTTTCTCGTTAAAATTTTTCTAAGTCCACTCGACTGTCTTTCACTAGCGTCGGAAAATGAAAATTCTTGCGTGGAGCTGTTAGGCACTAAAGTGGACTGGGCATTCTCCTACATCATCTTAGCGCCATAGCGTTTGCGGTATATCTTTCAGCGGTTTTGAGGTATCCAATTATCCCAAAACTATATTTTTGGCGACCCGAAGGCCTGCGAACAGACTAAAGAACGAAATTATTTGCGTTCCTTAGATAAAATATTGTTTTTATCGGAAGAATATCACTCCTGCCGTCTTAACATTTCCTCCAATTATAATTTTTTTCAAAATGATTTATTTCTCGCTAGGGTTAACTTTTTAAAAGGAACTTTTTGGACAAAACTACTAAACTTATGGTAATGTATTGGTAAAATACAGAAAAAACCTTAATTTGCTCCAATTAGTCGATTTAAGGCATCTTAAAATAATTTTTCTCAAAACGATTTATTTCTCGTTAGGGTTAATTTTTTTAAAGGAACTTTTTGGACAAAACTACTAAACTTATGGTAATGTATTGGTATAATATACAAAAAACCTTAATTTGCTCCAATTAGTCGATTTAAGGCATCTTAAAATAATTTTTCTCAAAACGATTTATTTCTCGTTAGGGTTAATTTTTTTAAAGGAACTTTTTGGACAAAACTACTAAACTTATGGTAATGTATTGGTAAAATACAGAAAAAACCTTAATTTGCTCCAATTAGTCGATTTAAGGCATCTTAAAATAATTTTTCTCAAAACGATTTATTTCTCGTTAGGGTTAATTTTTTTAAAGGAACTTTTTGGACAAAACTACTAAACTTATGGTAATGTATTGGTATAATATACAAAAAACCTTAATTTGCTCCAATTAGTCGATTTAAGGCATCTTAAAATAATTTTTCTCAAAACGATTTATTTCTCGTTAGGGTTAATTTTTTTAAAGGAACTTTTTGGACAAAACTACTAAACTTATTGTACTGTAATGGTATAATACGAAAAAAACCTTAATTTCCTCCAATTAGTCGATTTAAGCATCTTAAAATAATTTTTTTCAAAATGATTTATTTCTCGTTAGGGTTAATTTTTTTAAACGAACTTTTTGGACAAAACTAGTAAACTTATTGCGCTGTCTTGAGTTTATACAAAAAAATCACACATTTTATTCATTTAGTTGCTTTTATTACCGTAGAGACCTTCAACCCTCTCTCTCACTAAGGTATTTCGTCGGCTCGGCTATTGGCTCAATCTTTTCTCCAGGCACATAGCTCTCCTCTCTCTGGACGTTAGTAAGACAAGGCTCCGCGATAAAATCTTCCATACTATCATTGCCGGCATCAATGACTAGTATCCGATCTTCCAGTCGTCATTTGACAGTGGACTGGGCATTCTTCCACATCATCATTGTTGTTATGCGCCAGGATCTTTTTCTAAGATAAAAGATGCCAAAACTTTTCTCGTTAAAAATCGTATGTACCGTCACAGACTCACTAGGCGTATGATCTTAGCGCCACAGTGTTTGCGGTATATCCTTTAGCGGTTGTGTCACAAATCAAAAAATGTAAATTTTCCTCGAAAATTATTCTAAGTCCACTCGTATAATGGAAATATATCGCTAACTTCTTTCACTAGCAATATTTTTAACGGTTCCCACAGGAGAATTGTCCAGAATGGTCTCCTGAATATTTCTTATACAGGACTTTTTGGTAGTGGAACGTCCGGTTCCGAGTTATGGGACAAAAATGTTTTCTCGTTGAAATTTTTCTAAGTCCACTCGACTGTCTTTCACTAGCGTCGGAAAATGAAAATTCTTGCGTGGAGCTGTTAGGCACTAAAGTGGACTGGGCATTCTCCTACATCATCTTAGCGCCATAGCGTTTGCGGTATATCTTTCAGCGGTTTTGAGGTATCCAATTATCCCAAAACTATATTTTTGGCGACCCGAAGGCCTGCGAACAGACTAAAGAACGAAATTATTTGCGTTCCTTAGATAAAATATTTTTTTATCGGAAGAATATCACTCCTGCCGTCTTAACATTTCCTCCAATTATAATTTTTTTCAAAATGATTTATTTCTCGCTAGGGTTAACTTTTTAAAAGGAACTTTTTGGACAAAACTACTAAACTTATGGTAATGTATTGGTATAATACACAAAAAACCTTAATTTGCTCCAATTAGTCGATTTAAGGCATCTTAAAATAATTTTTCTCAAAACGATTTATTTCTCGTTAGGGTTAATTTTTTTAAAGGAACTTTTTGGACAAAACTACTAATCTTATGGTAGTGTATTGGTATAATACACAAAAAACCTTAATTTGCTCCAATTAGTCGATTTAAGGCATCTTAAAATAATTTTTCCCAAAACGATTTATTTCTCGTTCGGGTTAATTTTTTTAAAGGAACTTTTTGGACAAAACTACTAAACTTATGGTAATGTATTGGTATAATACACAAAAAACCTTAATTTGCTCCAATTAGTCGATTTAAGGCATCTTAAAATAATTTTTCCCAAAACGATTTATTTCTCGTTCGGGTTAATTTTTTTAAAGGAACTTTTTGGACAAAACTACTAAACTTATGGTAGTGTATTGGTATAATACACAAAAAACCTTAATTTGCTCCAATTAGTCGATTTAAGGCATCTTAAAATAATTTTTCTCAAAACGATTTATTTCTCGTTAGGGTTAATTTTTTTAAAGGAACTTTTTGGACAAAACTACTAAACTTATGGTAATGTATTGGTAAAATACACAAAAAACCTTAATTTGCTCCAATTAGTCGATTTAAGGCATCTTAAAATAATTTTTCTCAAAACGATTTATTTCTCGTTAGGGTTAATTTTTTTAAAGGAACTTTTTGGACAAAACTACTAAACTTATGGTAATGTATTGGTAAAATACACAAAAAACCTTAATTTGCTCCAATTAGTCGATTTAAGGCATCTTAAAATAATTTTTCTCAAAACGATTTATTTCTCGTTAGGGTTAATTTTTTTAAAGGAACTTTTTGGACAAAACTACTAAACTTATGGTAGTGTATTGGTATAATACACAAAAAACCTTAATTTGCTCCAATTAGTCGACTTAAGGCATCTTAAAATAATTTTTCTCAAAACGATTTATTTCTCGTTGGGGTTAATTTTTTTAAAGGAACTTTTTGGACAAAACTACTAAACTTATGGTAATGTATTGGTAAAATACACAAAAAACCTTAATTTGCTCCAATTAGTCGATTTAAGGCATCTTAAAATAATTTTTCTCAAAACGATTTATTTCTCGTTAGGGTTAATTTTTTTAAAGGAACTTTTTGGACAAAACTACTAAACTTATGGTAATGTATTGGTAAAATACAGAAAAAACCTTAATTTGCTCCAATTAGTCGATTTAAGGCATCTTAAAATAATTTTTCCCAAAACGATTTATTTCTCGTTCGGGTTAATTTTTTTAAAGGAACTTTTTGGACAAAACTACTAAACTTATGGTAATGTATTGGTATAATACACAAATAAACCTTAATTTGCTCCAATTAGTCGATTTAAGGCATCTTAAAATAATTTTTCCCAAAACGATTTATTTCTCGTTCGGGTTAATTTTTTTAAAGGAACTTTTTGGACAAAACTACTAAACTTATGGTAGTGTATTGGTATAATACACAAAAAACCTTAATTTGCTCCAATTAGTCGACTTAAGGCATCTTAAAATAATTTTTCTCAAAACGATTTATTTCTCGTTGGGGTTAATTTTTTTAAAGGAACTTTTTGGACAAAACTACTAAACTTATGGTAATGTAATGGTAAAATACACAAAAAACCTTAATTTGCTCCAATTAGTCGATTTAAGGCATCTTAAAATAATTTTTCTCAAAACGATTTATTTCTCGTTAGGGTTAATTTTTTTAAAGGAACTTTTTGGACAAAACTACTAAACTTATCGTAGTGTATTGGTATAATACACAAAAAACCTTAATTTGCTCCAATTAGTCGATTTAAGGCATCTTAAAATAATTTTTCTCAAAACGATTTATTTCTCGTTAGGGTTAATTTTTTTAAAGGAACTTTTTGGACAAAACTACTAAACTTATGGTAATGTATTGGTATAATACACAAAAAACCTTAATTTGCTCCAATTAGTCGATTTAAGGCATCTTAAAATAATTTTTCTCAAAACGATTTATTTCTCGTTAGGGTTAATTTTTTTAAAGGAACTTTTTGGACAAAACTACTAAACTTATTGTACTGTAATGGTATAATACGAAAAAAACCTTAATTTCCTCCAATTAGTCGATTTAAGCATCTTAAAATAATTTTTTTCAAAATGATTTATTTCTCGTTAGGGTTAATTTTTTTAAACGAACTTTTTGGACAAAACTAGTAAACTTATTGCGCTGTCTTGAGTTTATACAAAAAAATCACACATTTTATTCATTTAGTTGCTTTTATTACCGTAGAGACCTTCAACCCTCTTTCTCACTAAGGTATTTCGTCGGCTCGGCTATTGGCTCAATCTTTTCTCCAGGCACATAGCTCTCATCTCTCTGGACGTTAGTAAGACAAGGCTCCGCGATAAAATCTTCCATACTATCATTGCCGGCATCAATGACTAGTATCCGATCTTCCAGTCGTCATTTGACAGTGGACTGGGCATTCTTCCACATCATCATTGTTGTTATGCGCCAGGATCTTTTTCTAAGATAAAAGATGCCAAAACTTTTCTCGTTAAAAATCGTATGTACCGTCACAGACTCACTAGGCGTATGTTCTTAGCGCCACAGTGTTTGCGGTATATCCTTCAGCGGTTGTGTCACAAATCAAAAAATGTAAATTTTCCTCGAAAATTATTCTAAGTCCACTCGTATAATGGAAATATATCGCTAACTTTTTTCACTAGCAATATTTTTTAACGGTTCCCACAGGAGAATTGTCCAGAATGGTCTCCTGAATATTTCTTATACAGGACTTTTTGGTAGTGGAACGTCCGGTTCCGAGTTATGGGACAAAAATGTTTTCTCGTTAAAATTTTTCTAAGTCCACTCGACTGTCTTTCACTAGCGTCGGAAAATGAAAATTCTTGCGTGGAGCTGTTAGGCACTAAAGTGGACTGGGCATTCTCCTACATCATCTTAGCGCCATAGCGTTTGCGGTATATCTTTCAGCGGTTTTGAGGTATCCAATTATCCCAAAACTATATTTTTGGCGACCCGAAGGCCTGCGAACAGACTAAAGAACGAAATTATTTGCGTTCCTTAGATAAAATATTGTTTTTATCGGAAGAATATCACTCCTGCCGTCTTAACATTTCCTCCAATTATAATTTTTTTCAAAATGATTTATTTCTCGCTAGGGTTAACTTTTTAAAAGGAACTTTTTGGACAAAACTACTAAACTTATGGTAATGTATTGGTAAAATACAGAAAAAACCTTAATTTGCTCCAATTAGTCGATTTAAGGCATCTTAAAATAATTTTTCTCAAAACGATTTATTTCTCGTTAGGGTTAATTTTTTTAAAGGAA
The DNA here is from genome assembly GCA_963969555.1 of Polydrusus pterygomalis. Taxonomy (NCBI): domain Eukaryota; kingdom Metazoa; phylum Arthropoda; class Insecta; order Coleoptera; family Curculionidae; genus Polydrusus; species Polydrusus pterygomalis. The sequence goes on along the minus strand of OZ018381.1, from coordinate 1,160,322 downwards.
CTTTTTGGACAAAACTACTAAACTTATGGTAGTGTATTGGCATAATACACAAAAAACCTTAATTTGCTCCAATTAGTCGATTTAAGGCATCTTAAAATAATTTTTCCCAAAACGATTTATTTCTCGTTCGGGTTAATTTTTTTAAAGGAACTTTTTGGACAAAACTACTAAACTTATGGTAATGTATTGGTATAATACACAAAAAACCTTAATTTGCTCCAATTAGTCGATTTAAGGCATCTTAAAATAATTTTTCCCAAAACGATTTATTTCTCGTTCGGGTTAATTTTTTTAAAGGAACTTTTTGGACAAAACTACTAAACTTATGGTAGTGTATTGGTATAATACACAAAAAACCTTAATTTGCTCCAATTAGTCGACTTAAGGCATCTTAAAATAATTTTTCTCAAAACGATTTATTTCTCGTTGGGGTTAATTTTTTTAAAGGAACTTTTTGGACAAAACTACTAAACTTATGGTAATGTATTGGTAAAATACACAAAAAACCTTAATTTGCTCCAATTAGTCGATTTAAGGCATCTTAAAATAATTTTTCTCAAAACGATTTATTTCTCGTTAGGGTTAATTTTTTTAAAGGAACTTTTTGGACAAAACTACTAAACTTATGGTAATGTATTGGTAAAATACAGAAAAAACCTTAATTTGCTCCAATTAGTCGATTTAAGGCATCTTAAAATAATTTTTCTCAAAACGATTTATTTCTCGTTAGGGTTAATTTTTTTAAAGGAACTTTTTGGACAAAACTACTAAACTTATGGTAATGTATTGGTATAATACACAAAAAACCTTAATTTGCTCCAATTAGTCGATTTAAGGCATCTTAAAATAATTTTTTTCAAAATGATTTATTTCTCGTTAGGGTTAATTTTTTTAAACGAACTTTTTGGACAAAACTAGTAAACTTATTGCGCTGTCTTGAGTTTATACAAAAAAATCACACATTTTATTCATTTAGTTGCTTTTATTACCGTAGAGACCTTCAACCCTCTTTCTCACTAAGGTATTTCGTCGGCTCGGCTATTGGCTCAATCTTTTCTCCAGGCACATAGCTCTCCTCTCTCTGGACGTTAGTAAGACAAGGCTCCGCGATAAAATCTTCCATACTATCATTGCCGGCATCAATGACTAGTATCCGATCTTCCAATCGTCATTTGACAGTGGACTGGGCATTCTTCCACATCATCATTGTTGTTATGCGCCAGGATCTTTTTCTAAGATAAAAGATGCCAAAACTTTTCTCGTTAAAAATCGTATGTACCGTCACAGACTCACTAGGCGTATGATCTTAGCGCCACAGTGTTTGCGGTATATCCTTCAGCGGTTGTGTCACAAATCAAAAAATGTAAATTTTCCTCGAAAATTATTCTAAGTCCACTCGTATAATGGAAATATATCGCTAACTTCTTTCACTAGCAATATTTTTAACGGTTCCCACAGGAGAATTGTCCAGAATGGTCTCCTGAATATTTCTTATACAGGACTTTTTGGTAGTGGAACGTCCGGTTCCGAGTTATGGGACAAAAATGTTTTCTCGTTGAAATTTTTCTAAGTCCACTCGACTGTCTTTCACTAGCGTCGGAAAATGAAAATTCTTGCGTGGAGCTGTTAGGCACTAAAGTGGACTGGGCATTCTCCTACATCATCTTAGCGCCATAGCGTTTGCGGTATATCTTTTAGCGGTTTTGAGGTATCCAATTATCCCAAAACTATATTTTTGGCGACCCGAAGGCCTGCGAACAGACTAAAGAACGAAATTATTTGCGTTCCTTAGATAAAATATTGTTTTTATCGGAAGAATATCACTCCTGCCGTCTTAACATTTCCTCCAATTATAATTTTTTTCAAAATGATTTATTTCTCGCTAGGGTTAACTTTTTAAAAGGAACTTTTTGGACAAAACTACTAAACTTATGGTAATGTATTGGTATAATACACAAAAAACCTTAATTAGCTCCAATTAGTCGATTTAAGGCATCTTAAAATAATTTTTCTCAAAACGATTTATTTCTCGTTAGGGTTAATTTTTTTAAAGGAACTTTTTGGACAAAACTACTAAACTTATGGTAGTGTATTGGCATAATACACAAAAAACCTTAATTTGCTCCAATTAGTCGATTTAAGGCATCTTAAAATAATTTTTCCCAAAACGATTTATTTCTCGTTCGGGTTAATTTTTTTAAAGGAACTTTTTGGACAAAACTACTAAACTTATGGTAATGTATTGGTATAATACACAAAAAACCTTAATTTGCTCCAATTAGTCGATTTAAGGCATCTTAAAATAATTTTTCCCAAAACGATTTATTTCTCGTTCGGGTTAATTTTTTTAAAGGAACTTTTTGGACAAAACTACTAAACTTATGGTAGTGTATTGGTATAATACACAAAAAACCTTAATTTGCTCCAATTAGTCGACTTAAGGCATCTTAAAATAATTTTTCTCAAAACGATTTATTTCTCGTTGGGGTTAATTTTTTTAAAGGAACTTTTTGGACAAAACTACTAAACTTATGGTAATGTAATGGTAAAATACACAAAAAACCTTAATTTGCTCCAATTAGTCGATTTAAGGCATCTTAAAATAATTTTTCTCAAAACGATTTATTTCTCGTTAGGGTTAATTTTTTTAAAGGAACTTTTTGGACAAAACTACTAAACTTATCGTAGTGTATTGGTATAATACACAAAAAACCTTAATTTGCTCCAATTAGTCGATTTAAGGCATCTTAAAATAATTTTTCTCAAAACGATTTATTTCTCGTTAGGGTTAATTTTTTTAAAGGAACTTTTTGGACAAAACTACTAAACTTATGGTAATGTATTGGTATAATACACAAAAAACCTTAATTTGCTCCAATTAGTCGATTTAAGGCATCTTAAAATAATTTTTCTCAAAACGATTTATTTCTCGTTAGGGTTAATTTTTTTAAAGGAACTTTTTGGACAAAACTACTAAACTTATTGTACTGTAATGGTATAATACGAAAAAAACCTTAATTTCCTCCAATTAGTCGATTTAAGCATCTTAAAATAATTTTTTTCAAAATGATTTATTTCTCGTTAGGGTTAATTTTTTTAAACGAACTTTTTGGACAAAACTAGTAAACTTATTGCGCTGTCTTGAGTTTATACAAAAAAATCACACATTTTATTCATTTAGTTGCTTTTATTACCGTAGAGACCTTCAACCCTCTTTCTCACTAAGGTATTTCGTCGGCTCGGCTATTGGCTCAATCTTTTCTCCAGGCACATAGCTCTCATCTCTCTGGACGTTAGTAAGACAAGGCTCCGCGATAAAATCTTCCATACTATCATTGCCGGCATCAATGACTAGTATCCGATCTTCCAGTCGTCATTTGACAGTGGACTGGGCATTCTTCCACATCATCATTGTTGTTATGCGCCAGGATCTTTTTCTAAGATAAAAGATGCCAAAACTTTTCTCGTTAAAAATCGTATGTACCGTCACAGACTCACTAGGCGTATGTTCTTAGCGCCACAGTGTTTGCGGTATATCCTTCAGCGGTTGTGTCACAAATCAAAAAATGTAAATTTTCCTCGAAAATTATTCTAAGTCCACTCGTATAATGGAAATATATCGCTAACTTTTTTCACTAGCAATATTTTTTAACGGTTCCCACAGGAGAATTGTCCAGAATGGTCTCCTGAATATTTCTTATACAGGACTTTTTGGTAGTGGAACGTCCGGTTCCGAGTTATGGGACAAAAATGTTTTCTCGTTAAAATTTTTCTAAGTCCACTCGACTGTCTTTCACTAGCGTCGGAAAATGAAAATTCTTGCGTGGAGCTGTTAGGCACTAAAGTGGACTGGGCATTCTCCTACATCATCTTAGCGCCATAGCGTTTGCGGTATATCTTTCAGCGGTTTTGAGGTATCCAATTATCCCAAAACTATATTTTTGGCGACCCGAAGGCCTGCGAACAGACTAAAGAACGAAATTATTTGCGTTCCTTAGATAAAATATTGTTTTTATCGGAAGAATATCACTCCTGCCGTCTTAACATTTCCTCCAATTATAATTTTTTTCAAAATGATTTATTTCTCGCTAGGGTTAACTTTTTAAAAGGAACTTTTTGGACAAAACTACTAAACTTATGGTAATGTATTGGTAAAATACAGAAAAAACCTTAATTTGCTCCAATTAGTCGATTTAAGGCATCTTAAAATAATTTTTCCCAAAACGATTTATTTCTCGTTCGGGTTAATTTTTTTAAAGGAACTTTTTGGACAAAACTACTAAACTTATGGTAATGTATTGGTAAAATACAGAAAAAACCTTAATTTGCTCCAATTAGTCGATTTAAGGCATCTTAAAATAATTTTTCTCAAAACGATTTATTTCTCGTTAGGGTTAATTTTTTTAAAGGAACTTTTTGGACAAAACTACTAAACTTATGGTAGTGTATTGGCATAATACACAAAAAACCTTAATTTGCTCCAATTAGTCGATTTAAGGCATCTTAAAATAATTTTTCCCAAAACGATTTATTTCTCGTTCGGGTTAATTTTTTTAAAGGAACTTTTTGGACAAAACTACTAAACTTATGGTAATGTATTGGTATAATACACAAAAAACCTTAATTTGCTCCAATTAGTCGATTTAAGGCATCTTAAAATAATTTTTCCCAAAACGATTTATTTCTCGTTCGGGTTAATTTTTTTAAAGGAACTTTTTGGACAAAACTACTAAACTTATGGTAGTGTATTGGTATAATACACAAAAAACCTTAATTTGCTCCAATTAGTCGACTTAAGGCATCTTAAAATAATTTTTCTCAAAACGATTTATTTCTCGTTGGGGTTAATTTTTTTAAAGGAACTTTTTGGACAAAACTACTAAACTTATGGTAATGTATTGGTAAAATACACAAAAAACCTTAATTTGCTCCAATTAGTCGATTTAAGGCATCTTAAAATAATTTTTCTCAAAACGATTTATTTCTCGTTAGGGTTAATTTTTTTAAAGGAACTTTTTGGACAAAACTACTAAACTTATGGTAATGTATTGGTAAAATACAGAAAAAACCTTAATTTGCTCCAATTAGTCGATTTAAGGCATCTTAAAATAATTTTTCTCAAAACGATTTATTTCTCGTTAGGGTTAATTTTTTTAAAGGAACTTTTTGGACAAAACTACTAAACTTATGGTAATGTATTGGTATAATACACAAAAAACCTTAATTTGCTCCAATTAGTCGATTTAAGGCATCTTAAAATAATTTTTTTCAAAATGATTTATTTCTCGTTAGGGTTAATTTTTTTAAACGAACTTTTTGGACAAAACTAGTAAACTTATTGCGCTGTCTTGAGTTTATACAAAAAAATCACACATTTTATTCATTTAGTTGCTTTTATTACCGTAGAGACCTTCAACCCTCTTTCTCACTAAGGTATTTCGTCGGCTCGGCTATTGGCTCAATCTTTTCTCCAGGCACATAGCTCTCCTCTCTCTGGACGTTAGTAAGACAAGGCTCCGCGATAAAATCTTCCATACTATCATTGCCGGCATCAATGACTAGTATCCGATCTTCCAATCGTCATTTGACAGTGGACTGGGCATTCTTCCACATCATCATTGTTGTTATGCGCCAGGATCTTTTTCTAAGATAAAAGATGCCAAAACTTTTCTCGTTAAAAATCGTATGTACCGTCACAGACTCACTAGGCGTATGATCTTAGCGCCACAGTGTTTGCGGTATATCCTTCAGCGGTTGTGTCACAAATCAAAAAATGTAAATTTTCCTCGAAAATTATTCTAAGTCCACTCGTATAATGGAAATATATCGCTAACTTCTTTCACTAGCAATATTTTTAACGGTTCCCACAGGAGAATTGTCCAGAATGGTCTCCTGAATATTTCTTATACAGGACTTTTTGGTAGTGGAACGTCCGGTTCCGAGTTATGGGACAAAAATGTTTTCTCGTTGAAATTTTTCTAAGTCCACTCGACTGTCTTTCACTAGCGTCGGAAAATGAAAATTCTTGCGTGGAGCTGTTAGGCACTAAAGTGGACTGGGCATTCTCCTACATCATCTTAGCGCCATAGCGTTTGCGGTATATCTTTTAGCGGTTTTGAGGTATCCAATTATCCCAAAACTATATTTTTGGCGACCCGAAGGCCTGCGAACAGACTAAAGAACGAAATTATTTGCGTTCCTTAGATAAAATATTGTTTTTATCGGAAGAATATCACTCCTGCCGTCTTAACATTTCCTCCAATTATAATTTTTTTCAAAATGATTTATTTCTCGCTAGGGTTAACTTTTTAAAAGGAACTTTTTGGACAAAACTACTAAACTTATGGTAATGTATTGGTATAATACACAAAAAACCTTAATTAGCTCCAATTAGTCGATTTAAGGCATCTTAAAATAATTTTTCTCAAAACGATTTATTTCTCGTTAGGGTTAATTTTTTTAAAGGAACTTTTTGGACAAAACTACTAAACTTATGGTAGTGTATTGGCATAATACACAAAAAACCTTAATTTGCTCCAATTAGTCGATTTAAGGCATCTTAAAATAATTTTTCCCAAAACGATTTATTTCTCGTTCGGGTTAATTTTTTTAAAGGAACTTTTTGGACAAAACTACTAAACTTATGGTAATGTATTGGTATAATACACAAAAAACCTTAATTTGCTCCAATTAGTCGATTTAAGGCATCTTAAAATAATTTTTCCCAAAACGATTTATTTCTCGTTCGGGTTAATTTTTTTAAAGGAACTTTTTGGACAAAACTACTAAACTTATGGTAGTGTATTGGTATAATACACAAAAAACCTTAATTTGCTCCAATTAGTCGACTTAAGGCATCTTAAAATAATTTTTCTCAAAACGATTTATTTCTCGTTGGGGTTAATTTTTTTAAAGGAACTTTTTGGACAAAACTACTAAACTTATGGTAATGTAATGGTAAAATACACAAAAAACCTTAATTTGCTCCAATTAGTCGATTTAAGGCATCTTAAAATAATTTTTCTCAAAACGATTTATTTCTCGTTAGGGTTAATTTTTTTAAAGGAACTTTTTGGACAAAACTACTAAACTTATCGTAGTGTATTGGTATAATACACAAAAAACCTTAATTTGCTCCAATTAGTCGATTTAAGGCATCTTAAAATAATTTTTCTCAAAACGATTTATTTCTCGTTAGGGTTAATTTTTTTAAAGGAACTTTTTGGACAAAACTACTAAACTTATGGTAATGTATTGGTATAATACACAAAAAACCTTAATTTGCTCCAATTAGTCGATTTAAGGCATCTTAAAATAATTTTTCTCAAAACGATTTATTTCTCGTTAGGGTTAATTTTTTTAAAGGAACTTTTTGGACAAAACTACTAAACTTATTGTACTGTAATGGTATAATACGAAAAAAACCTTAATTTCCTCCAATTAGTCGATTTAAGCATCTTAAAATAATTTTTTTCAAAATGATTTATTTCTCGTTAGGGTTAATTTTTTTAAACGAACTTTTTGGACAAAACTAGTAAACTTATTGCGCTGTCTTGAGTTTATACAAAAAAATCACACATTTTATTCATTTAGTTGCTTTTATTACCGTAGAGACCTTCAACCCTCTTTCTCACTAAGGTATTTCGTCGGCTCGGCTATTGGCTCAATCTTTTCTCCAGGCACATAGCTCTCATCTCTCTGGACGTTAGTAAGACAAGGCTCCGCGATAAAATCTTCCATACTATCATTGCCGGCATCAATGACTAGTATCCGATCTTCCAGTCGTCATTTGACAGTGGACTGGGCATTCTTCCACATCATCATTGTTGTTATGCGCCAGGATCTTTTTCTAAGATAAAAGATGCCAAAACTTTTCTCGTTAAAAATCGTATGTACCGTCACAGACTCACTAGGCGTATGTTCTTAGCGCCACAGTGTTTGCGGTATATCCTTCAGCGGTTGTGTCACAAATCAAAAAATGTAAATTTTCCTCGAAAATTATTCTAAGTCCACTCGTATAATGGAAATATATCGCTAACTTTTTTCACTAGCAATATTTTTTAACGGTTCCCACAGGAGAATTGTCCAGAATGGTCTCCTGAATATTTCTTATACAGGACTTTTTGGTAGTGGAACGTCCGGTTCCGAGTTATGGGACAAAAATGTTTTCTCGTTAAAATTTTTCTAAGTCCACTCGACTGTCTTTCACTAGCGTCGGAAAATGAAAATTCTTGCGTGGAGCTGTTAGGCACTAAAGTGGACTGGGCATTCTCCTACATCATCTTAGCGCCATAGCGTTTGCGGTATATCTTTCAGCGGTTTTGAGGTATCCAATTATCCCAAAACTATATTTTTGGCGACCCGAAGGCCTGCGAACAGACTAAAGAACGAAATTATTTGCGTTCCTTAGATAAAATATTGTTTTTATCGGAAGAATATCACTCCTGCCGTCTTAACATTTCCTCCAATTATAATTTTTTTCAAAATGATTTATTTCTCGCTAGGGTTAACTTTTTAAAAGGAACTTTTTGGACAAAACTACTAAACTTATGGTAATGTATTGGTAAAATACAGAAAAAACCTTAATTTGCTCCAATTAGTCGATTTAAGGCATCTTAAAATAATTTTTCTCAAAACGATTTATTTCTCGTTAGGGTTAATTTTTTTAAAGGAACTTTTTGGACAAAACTACTAAACTTATGGTAGTGTATTGGCATAATACACAAAAAACCTTAATTTGCTCCAATTAGTCGATTTAAGGCATCTTAAAATAATTTTTCCCAAAACGATTTATTTCTCGTTCGGGTTAATTTTTTTAAAGGAACTTTTTGGACAAAACTACTAAACTTATGGTAATGTATTGGTATAATACACAAAAAACCTTAATTTGCTCCAATTAGTCGATTTAAGGCATCTTAAAATAATTTTTCCCAAAACGATTTATTTCTCGTTCGGGTTAATTTTTTTAAAGGAACTTTTTGGACAAAACTACTAAACTTATGGTAGTGTATTGGTATAATACACAAAAAACCTTAATTTGCTCCAATTAGTCGACTTAAGGCATCTTAAAATAATTTTTCTCAAAACGATTTATTTCTCGTTGGGGTTAATTTTTTTAAAGGAACTTTTTGGACAAAACTACTAAACTTATGGTAATGTATTGGTAAAATACACAAAAAACCTTAATTTGCTCCAATTAGTCGATTTAAGGCATCTTAAAATAATTTTTCTCAAAACGATTTATTTCTCGTTAGGGTTAATTTTTTTAAAGGAACTTTTTGGACAAAACTACTAAACTTATGGTAATGTATTGGTAAAATACAGAAAAAACCTTAATTTGCTCCAATTAGTCGATTTAAGGCATCTTAAAATAATTTTTCTCAAAACGATTTATTTCTCGTTAGGGTTAATTTTTTTAAAGGAACTTTTTGGACAAAACTACTAAACTTATGGTAATGTATTGGTATAATACACAAAAAACCTTAATTTGCTCCAATTAGTCGATTTAAGGCATCTTAAAATAATTTTTTTCAAAATGATTTATTTCTCGTTAGGGTTAATTTTTTTAAACGAACTTTTTGGACAAAACTAGTAAACTTATTGCGCTGTCTTGAGTTTATACAAAAAAATCACACATTTTATTCATTTAGTTGCTTTTATTACCGTAGAGACCTTCAACCCTCTTTCTCACTAAGGTATTTCGTCGGCTCGGCTATTGGCTCAATCTTTTCTCCAGGCACATAGCTCTCCTCTCTCTGGACGTTAGTAAGACAAGGCTCCGCGATAAAATCTTCCATACTATCATTGCCGGCATCAATGACTAGTATCCGATCTTCCAATCGTCATTTGACAGTGGACTGGGCATTCTTCCACATCATCATTGTTGTTATGCGCCAGGATCTTTTTCTAAGATAAAAGATGCCAAAACTTTTCTCGTTAAAAATCGTATGTACCGTCACAGACTCACTAGGCGTATGATCTTAGCGCCACAGTGTTTGCGGTATATCCTTCAGCGGTTGTGTCACAAATCAAAAAATGTAAATTTTCCTCGAAAATTATTCTAAGTCCACTCGTATAATGGAAATATATCGCTAACTTCTTTCACTAGCAATATTTTTAACGGTTCCCACAGGAGAATTGTCCAGAATGGTCTCCTGAATATTTCTTATACAGGACTTTTTGGTAGTGGAACGTCCGGTTCCGAGTTATGGGACAAAAATGTTTTCTCGTTGAAATTTTTCTAAGTCCACTCGACTGTCTTTCACTAGCGTCGGAAAATGAAAATTCTTGCGTGGAGCTGTTAGGCACTAAAGTGGACTGGGCATTCTCCTACATCATCTTAGCGCCATAGCGTTTGCGGTATATCTTTTAGCGGTTTTGAGGTATCCAATTATCCCAAAACTATATTTTTGGCGACCCGAAGGCCTGCGAACAGACTAAAGAACGAAATTATTTGCGTTCCTTAGATAAAATATTGTTTTTATCGGAAGAATATCACTCCTGCCGTCTTAACATTTCCTCCAATTATAATTTTTTTCAAAATGATTTATTTCTCGCTAGGGTTAACTTTTTAAAAGGAACTTTTTGGACAAAACTACTAAACTTATGGTAATGTATTGGTATAATACACAAAAAACCTTAATTAGCTCCAATTAGTCGATTTAAGGCATCTTAAAATAATTTTTCTCAAAACGATTTATTTCTCGTTAGGGTTAATTTTTTTAAAGGAACTTTTTGGACAAAACTACTAAACTTATGGTAGTGTATTGGCATAATACACAAAAAACCTTAATTTGCTCCAATTAGTCGATTTAAGGCATCTTAAAATAATTTTTCCCAAAACGATTTATTTCTCGTTCGGGTTAATTTTTTTAAAGGAACTTTTTGGACAAAACTACTAAACTTATGGTAATGTATTGGTATAATACACAAAAAACCTTAATTTGCTCCAATTAGTCGATTTAAGGCATCTTAAAATAATTTTTCCCAAAACGATTTATTTCTCGTTCGGGTTAATTTTTTTAAAGGAACTTTTTGGACAAAACTACTAAACTTATGGTAGTGTATTGGTATAATACACAAAAAACCTTAATTTGCTCCAATTAGTCGACTTAAGGCATCTTAAAATAATTTTTCTCAAAACGATTTATTTCTCGTTGGGGTTAATTTTTTTAAAGGAACTTTTTGGACAAAACTACTAAACTTATGGTAATGTAATGGTAAAATACACAAAAAACCTTAATTTGCTCCAATTAGTCGATTTAAGGCATCTTAAAATAATTTTTCTCAAAACGATTTATTTCTCGTTAGGGTTAATTTTTTTAAAGGAACTTTTTGGACAAAACTACTAAACTTATCGTAGTGTATTGGTATAATACACAAAAAACCTTAATTTGCTCCAATTAGTCGATTTAAGGCATCTTAAAATAATTTTTCTCAAAACGATTTATTTCTCGTTAGGGTTAATTTTTTTAAAGGAACTTTTTGGACAAAACTACTAAACTTATGGTAATGTATTGGTATAATACACAAAAAACCTTAATTTGCTCCAATTAGTCGATTTAAGGCATCTTAAAATAATTTTTCTCAAAACGATTTATTTCTCGTTAGGGTTAATTTTTTTAAAGGAACTTTTTGGACAAAACTACTAAACTTATTGTACTGTAATGGTATAATACGAAAAAAACCTTAATTTCCTCCAATTAGTCGATTTAAGCATCTTAAAATAATTTTTTTCAAAATGATTTATTTCTCGTTAGGGTTAATTTTTTTAAACGAACTTTTTGGACAAAACTAGTAAACTTATTGCGCTGTCTTGAGTTTATACAAAAAAATCACACATTTTATTCATTTAGTTGCTTTTATTACCGTAGAGACCTTCAACCCTCTTTCTCACTAAGGTATTTCGTCGGCTCGGCTATTGGCTCAATCTTTTCTCCAGGCACATAGCTCTCATCTCTCTGGACGTTAGTAAGACAAGGCTCCGCGATAAAATCTTCCATACTATCATTGCCGGCATCAATGACTAGTATCCGATCTTCCAGTCGTCATTTGATCGTCATTTGACAGTGGACTGGGCATTCTTCCACATCATCATTGTTGTTATGCGCCAGGATCTTTTTCTAAGATAAAAGATGCCAAAACTTTTCTCGTTAAAAATCGTATGTACCGTCACAGACTCACTAGGCGTATGATCTTAGCGCCACAGTGTTTGCGGTATATCCTTCAGCGGTTGTGTCACAAATCAAAAAATGTAAATTTTCCTTGAAAATTATTCTAAGTCCACTCGTATAATGGAAATATATCGCTAACTTTTTTCACTAGCAATATTTTTTAACGGTTCCCACAGGAGAATTGTCCAGAATGGTCTCCTGAATATTTCTTATACAGGACTTTTTGGTAGTGGAACGTCCGGTTCCGAGTTATGGGACAAAAATGTTTTCTCGTTAAAATTTTTCTAAGTCCACTCGACTGTCTTTCACTAGCGTCGGAAAATGAAAATTCTTGCGTGGAGCTGTTAGGCACTAAAGTGGACTGGGCATTCTCCTACATCATCTTAGCGCCATAGCGTTTGCGGTATATCTTTCAGCGGTTTTGAGGTATCCAATTATCCCAAAACTATATTTTTGGCGACCCGAAGGCCTGCGAACAGACTAAAGAACGAAATTATTTGCGTTCCTTAGATAAAATATTGTTTTTATCGGAAGAATATCACTCCTGCCGTCTTAACATTTCCTCCAATTATAATTTTTTTCAAAATGATTTATTTCTCGCTAGGGTTAACTTTTTAAAAGGAACTTTTTGGACAAAACTACTAAACTTATGGTAATGTATTGGTAAAATACAGAAAAAACCTTAATTTGCTCCAATTAGTCGATTTAAGGCATCTTAAAATAATTTTTCTCAAAACGATTTATTTCTCGTTAGGGTTAATTTTTTTAAAGGAACTTTTTGGACAAAACTACTAAACTTATGGTAGTGTATTGGCATAATACACAAAAAACCTTAATTTGCTCCAATTAGTCGATTTAAGGCATCTTAAAATAATTTTTCCCAAAACGATTTATTTCTCGTTCGGGTTAATTTTTTTAAAGGAACTTTTTGGACAAAACTACTAAACTTATGGTAATGTATTGGTATAATACACAAAAAACCTTAATTTGCTCCAATTAGTCGATTTAAGGCATCTTAAAATAATTTTTCCCAAAACGATTTATTTCTCGTTAGGGTTAATTTTTTTAAAGGAACTTTTTGGACAAAACTACTAAACTTATGGTAATGTATTGGTATAATACACAAAAAACCTTAATTTGCTCCAATTAGTCGATTTAAGGCATCTTAAAATAATTTTTCTCAAAACGATTTATTTCTCGTTAGGGTTAATTTTTTTAAAGGAACTTTTTGGACAAAACTACTAAACTTATTGTAATGTATTGGTATAATACACAAAAAACCTTAATTTGCTCCAATTAGTCGATTTAAGCATCTTAAAATAATTTTTTTCGAAATGATTTATTTCTCGTTTGGGTTAATTTTTTTAAACGAACTTTTTGGACAAAACTAGTAAACCTATTGGGCTGTCTTGAGTTTATACAAAAAAATCACAAATTTCATTCATTTAGTTGCTTTAAAGGGACATAAAATAACTTTTTTTTAATTATTTATTTACTAGCTAGGCTTATGTTTTTTAAATGAACTTTTAGGACAAAACTACTAAACTTATTGTACTGTAATGGTATAATAAGAAAAAAACCTTAATTTCCTCCAATTAGTCGATTTAAGCATCTTAAAATAATTTTTTTCAAAATGATTTATTTCTCGTTAGGGTTAATTTTTTTAAACGAACTTTTTGGAAGAAAACTAGTAAACTTATTGCGCTGTCTTGAGTTTATACAAAAAAATCACACATTTTATTCATTTAGTTGCTTTTATTACCGTAGAGACCTTCAATCCTCTTTCTCACTAAGGTATTTCGTCGGCTCGGCTATTGGCTCAATCTTTTCTCCAGGCACATAGCTCTCATCTCTCTGGACGTTAGTAAGACAAGGCTCCGCGATAAAATCTTCCATACTATCATTGCCGGCATCAATGACTAGTATCCGATCTTCCAGTCGTCATTTGATCGTCATTTGACAGTGGACTGGGCATTCTTCCACATCATCATTGTTGTTATGCGCCAGGATCTTTTTCTAAGATAAAAGATGCCAAAACTTTTCTCGTTAAAAATCGTATGTACCGTCACAGACTCACTAGGCGTATGATCTTAGCGCCACAGTGTTTGCGGTATATCCTTCAGCGGTTGTGTCACAAATCAAAAAATGTAAATTTTCCTTGAAAATTATTCTAAGTCCACTCGTATAATGGAAATATATCGCTAACTTTTTTCACTAGCAATATTTTTTAACGGTTCCCACAGGAGAATTGTCCAGAATGGTCTCCTGAATATTTCTTATACAGGACTTTTTGGTAGTGGAACGTCCGGTTCCGAGTTATGGGACAAAAATGTTTTCTCGTTAAAATTTTTCTAAGTCCACTCGACTGTCTTTCACTAGCGTCGGAAAATGAAAATTCTTGCGTGGAGCTGTTAGGCACTAAAGTGGACTGGGCATTCTCCTACATCATCTTAGCGCCATAGCGTTTGCGGTATATCTTTCAGCGGTTTTGAGGTATCCAATTATCCCAAAACTATATTTTTGGCGACCCGAAGGCCTGCGAACAGACTAAAGAACGAAATTATTTGCGTTCCTTAGATAAAATATTGTTTTTATCGGAAGAATATCACTCCTGCCGTCTTAACATTTCCTCCAATTATAATTTTTTTCAAAATGATTTATTTCTCGCTAGGGTTAACTTTTTAAAAGGAACTTTTTGGACAAAACTACTAAACTTATGGTAATGTATTGGTAAAATACAGAAAAAACCTTAATTTGCTCCAATTAGTCGATTTAAGGCATCTTAAAATAATTTTTCTCAAAACGATTTATTTCTCGTTAGGGTTAATTTTTTTAAAGGAACTTTTTGGACAAAACTACTAAACTTATGGTAGTGTATTGGCATAATACACAAAAAACCTTAATTTGCTCTAATTAGTCGATTTAAGGCATCTTAAAATAATTTTTCCCAAAACGATTTATTTCTCGTTCGGGTTAATTTTTTTAAAGGAACTTTTTGGACAAAACTACTAAACTTATGGTAATGTATTGGTATATTACACAAAAAACCTTAATTTGCTCCAATTAGTCGATTTAAGGCATCTTAAAATAATTTTTCCCAAAACGATTTATTTCTCGTTCGGGTTAATTTTTTTAAAGGAACTTTTTGGACAAAACTACTAAACTTATGGTAGTGTATTGGTATAATACACAAAAAACCTTAATTTGCTCCAATTAGTCGACTTAAGGCATCTTAAAATAATTTTTCTCAAAACGATTTATTTCTCGTTGGGGTTAATTTTTTTAAAGGAACTTTTTGGACAAAACTACTAAACTTATGGTAATGTATTGGTAAAATACACAAAAAACCTTAATTTGCTCCAATTAGTCGATTTAAGGCATCTTAAAATAATTTTTCTCAAAACGATTTATTTCTCGTTAGGGTTAATTTTTTTAAAGGAACTTTTTGGACAAAACTACTAAACTTATGGTAATGTATTGGTAAAATACAGAAAAAACCTTAATTTGCTCCAATTAGTCGATTTAAGGCATCTTAAAATAATTTTTCTCAAAACGATTTATTTCTCGTTAGGGTTAATTTTTTTAAAGGAACTTTTTGGACAAAACTACTAAACTTATGGTAATGTATTGGTATAATACACAAAAAACCTTAATTTGCTCCAATTAGTCGATTTAAGGCATCTTAAAATAATTTTTTTCAAAATGATTTATTTCTCGTTAGGGTTAATTTTTTTAAACGAACTTTTTGGACAAAACTAGTAAACTTATTGCGCTGTCTTGAGTTTATACAAAAAAATCACACATTTTATTCATTTAGTTGCTTTTATTACCGTAGAGACCTTCAAACCCTCTTTCTCACTAAGGTATTTCGTCGGCTCGGCTATTGGCTCAATCTTTTCTCCAGGCACATAGCTCTCCTCTCTCTGGACGTTAGTAAGACAAGGCTCCGCGATAAAATCTTCCATACTATCATTGCCGGCATCAATGACTAGTATCCGATCTTCCAATCGTCATTTGACAGTGGACTGGGCATTCTTCCACATCATCATTGTTGTTATGCGCCAGGATCTTTTTCTAAGATAAAAGATGCCAAAACTTTTCTCGTTAAAAATCGTATGTACCGTCACAGACTCACTAGGCGTATGATCTTAGCGCCATAGCGTTTGCGGTATATCTTTTAGCGGTTTTGAGGTATCCAATTATCCCAAAACTATATTTTTGGCGACCCGAAGGCCTGCGAACAGACTAAAGAACGAAATTATTTGCGTTCCTTAGATAAAATATTGTTTTTATCGGAAGAATATCACTCCTGCCGTCTTAACATTTCCTCCAATTATAATTTTTTTCAAAATGATTTATTTCTCGCTAGGGTTAACTTTTTAAAAGGAACTTTTTGGACAAAACTACTAAACTTATGGTAATGTATTGGTATAATACACAAAAAACCTTAATTAGCTCCAATTAGTCGATTTAAGGCATCTTAAAATAATTTTTCTCAAAACGATTTATTTCTCGTTAGGGTTAATTTTTTTAAAGGAACTTTTTGGACAAAACTACTAAACTTATGGTAGTGTATTGGCATAATACACAAAAAACCTTAATTTGCTCCAATTAGTCGATTTAAGGCATCTTAAAATAATTTTTCCCAAAACGATTTATTTCTCGTTCGGGTTAATTTTTTTAAAGGAACTTTTTGGACAAAACTACTAAACTTATGGTAATGTATTGGTATAATACACAAAAAACCTTAATTTGCTCCAATTAGTCGATTTAAGGCATCTTAAAATAATTTTTCCCAAAACGATTTATTTCTCGTTCGGGTTAATTTTTTTAAAGGAACTTTTTGGACAAAACTACTAAACTTATGGTAGTGTATTGGTATAATACACAAAAAACCTTAATTTGCTCCAATTAGTCGACTTAAGGCATCTTAAAATAATTTTTCTCAAAACGATTTATTTCTCGTTGGGGTTAATTTTTTTAAAGGAACTTTTTGAACAAAACTACTAAACTTATGGTAATGTAATGGTAAAATACACAAAAAACCTTAATTTGCTCCAATTAGTCGATTTAAGGCATCTTAAAATAATTTTTCTCAAAACGATTTATTTCTCGTTAGGGTTAATTTTTTTAAAGGAACTTTTTGGACAAAACTACTAAACTTATCGTAGTGTATTGGTATAATACACAAAAAACCTTAATTTGCTCCAATTAGTCGATTTAAGGCATCTTAAAATAATTTTTCTCAAAACGATTTATTTCTCGTTAGGGTTAATTTTTTTAAAGGAACTTTTTGGACAAAACTACTAAACTTATGGTAATGTATTGGTATAATACACAAAAAACCTTAATTTGCTCCAATTAGTCGATTTAAGGCATCTTAAAATAATTTTTCTCAAAACGATTTATTTCTCGTTAGGGTTAATTTTTTTAAAGGAACTTTTTGGACAAAACTACTAAACTTATTGTACTGTAATGGTATAATACGAAAAAAACCTTAATTTCCTCCAATTAGTCGATTTAAGCATCTTAAAATAATTTTTTTCAAAATGATTTATTTCTCGGTAGGGTTAATTTTTTTAAACGAACTTTTTGGACAAAACTAGTAAACTTATTGCGCTGTCTTGAGTTTATACAAAAAAATCACACATTTTATTCATTTAGTTGCTTTTATTACCGTAGAGACCTTCAACCCTCTTTCTCACTAAGGTATTTCGTCGGCTCGGCTATTGGCTCAATCTTTTCTCCAGGCACATAGCTCTCATCTCTCTGGACGTTAGTAAGACAAGGCTCCGCGATAAAATCTTCCATACTATCATTGCCGGCATCAATGACTAGTATCCGATCTTCCAGTCATCATTTGACAGTGGACTGGGCATTCTTCCACATCATCATTGTTGTTATGCGCCAGGATCTTTTTCTAAGATAAAAGATGCCAAAACTTTTCTCGTTAAAAATCGTATGTACCGTCACAGACTCACTAGGCGTATGTTCTTAGCGCCACAGTGTTTGCGGTATATCCTTCAGCGGTTGTGTCACAAATCAAAAAATGTAAATTTTCCTCGAAAATTATTCTAAGTCCACTCGTATAATGGAAATATATCGCTAACTTTTTTCACTAGCAATATTTTTTAACGGTTCCCACAGGAGAATTGTCCAGAATGGTCTCCTGAATATTTCTTATACAGGACTTTTTGGTAGTGGAACGTCCGGTTCCGAGTTATGGGACAAAAATGTTTTCTCGTTAAAATTTTTCTAAGTCCACTCGACTGTCTTTCACTAGCGTCGGAAAATGAAAATTCTTGCGTGGAGCTGTTAGGCACTAAAGTGGACTGGGCATTCTCCTACATCATCTTAGCGCCATAGCGTTTGCGGTATATCTTTCAGCGGTTTTGAGGTATCCAATTATCCCAAAACTATATTTTTGGCGACCCGAAGGCCTGCGAACAGACTAAAGAACGAAATTATTTGCGTTCCTTAGATAAAATATTGTTTTTATCGGAAGAATATCACTCCTGCCGTCTTAACATTTCCTCCAATTATAATTTTTTTCAAAATGATTTATTTCTCGCTAGGGTTAACTTTTTAAAAGGAACTTTTTGGACAAAACTACTAAACTTATGGTAATGTATTGGTAAAATACAGAAAAAACCTTAATTTGCTCCAATTAGTCGATTTAAGGCATCTTAAAATAATTTTTCTCAAAACGATTTATTTCTCGTTAGGGTTAATTTTTTTAAAGGAACTTTTTGGACAAAACTACTAAACTTATGGTAATGTATTGGTATAATATACAAAAAACCTTAATTTGCTCCAATTAGTCGATTTAAGGCATCTTAAAATAATTTTTCTCAAAACGATTTATTTCTCGTTAGGGTTAATTTTTTTAAAGGAACTTTTTGGACAAAACTACTAAACTTATGGTAATGTATTGGTAAAATACAGAAAAAACCTTAATTTGCTCCAATTAGTCGATTTAAGGCATCTTAAAATAATTTTTCTCAAAACGATTTATTTCTCGTTAGGGTTAATTTTTTTAAAGGAACTTTTTGGACAAAACTACTAAACTTATGGTAATGTATTGGTATAATATACAAAAAACCTTAATTTGCTCCAATTAGTCGATTTAAGGCATCTTAAAATAATTTTTCTCAAAACGATTTATTTCTCGTTAGGGTTAATTTTTTTAAAGGAACTTTTTGGACAAAACTACTAAACTTATTGTACTGTAATGGTATAATACGAAAAAAACCTTAATTTCCTCCAATTAGTCGATTTAAGCATCTTAAAATAATTTTTTTCAAAATGATTTATTTCTCGTTAGGGTTAATTTTTTTAAACGAACTTTTTGGACAAAACTAGTAAACTTATTGCGCTGTCTTGAGTTTATACAAAAAAATCACACATTTTATTCATTTAGTTGCTTTTATTACCGTAGAGACCTTCAACCCTCTCTCTCACTAAGGTATTTCGTCGGCTCGGCTATTGGCTCAATCTTTTCTCCAGGCACATAGCTCTCCTCTCTCTGGACGTTAGTAAGACAAGGCTCCGCGATAAAATCTTCCATACTATCATTGCCGGCATCAATGACTAGTATCCGATCTTCCAGTCGTCATTTGACAGTGGACTGGGCATTCTTCCACATCATCATTGTTGTTATGCGCCAGGATCTTTTTCTAAGATAAAAGATGCCAAAACTTTTCTCGTTAAAAATCGTATGTACCGTCACAGACTCACTAGGCGTATGATCTTAGCGCCACAGTGTTTGCGGTATATCCTTTAGCGGTTGTGTCACAAATCAAAAAATGTAAATTTTCCTCGAAAATTATTCTAAGTCCACTCGTATAATGGAAATATATCGCTAACTTCTTTCACTAGCAATATTTTTAACGGTTCCCACAGGAGAATTGTCCAGAATGGTCTCCTGAATATTTCTTATACAGGACTTTTTGGTAGTGGAACGTCCGGTTCCGAGTTATGGGACAAAAATGTTTTCTCGTTGAAATTTTTCTAAGTCCACTCGACTGTCTTTCACTAGCGTCGGAAAATGAAAATTCTTGCGTGGAGCTGTTAGGCACTAAAGTGGACTGGGCATTCTCCTACATCATCTTAGCGCCATAGCGTTTGCGGTATATCTTTCAGCGGTTTTGAGGTATCCAATTATCCCAAAACTATATTTTTGGCGACCCGAAGGCCTGCGAACAGACTAAAGAACGAAATTATTTGCGTTCCTTAGATAAAATATTTTTTTATCGGAAGAATATCACTCCTGCCGTCTTAACATTTCCTCCAATTATAATTTTTTTCAAAATGATTTATTTCTCGCTAGGGTTAACTTTTTAAAAGGAACTTTTTGGACAAAACTACTAAACTTATGGTAATGTATTGGTATAATACACAAAAAACCTTAATTTGCTCCAATTAGTCGATTTAAGGCATCTTAAAATAATTTTTCTCAAAACGATTTATTTCTCGTTAGGGTTAATTTTTTTAAAGGAACTTTTTGGACAAAACTACTAATCTTATGGTAGTGTATTGGTATAATACACAAAAAACCTTAATTTGCTCCAATTAGTCGATTTAAGGCATCTTAAAATAATTTTTCCCAAAACGATTTATTTCTCGTTCGGGTTAATTTTTTTAAAGGAACTTTTTGGACAAAACTACTAAACTTATGGTAATGTATTGGTATAATACACAAAAAACCTTAATTTGCTCCAATTAGTCGATTTAAGGCATCTTAAAATAATTTTTCCCAAAACGATTTATTTCTCGTTCGGGTTAATTTTTTTAAAGGAACTTTTTGGACAAAACTACTAAACTTATGGTAGTGTATTGGTATAATACACAAAAAACCTTAATTTGCTCCAATTAGTCGATTTAAGGCATCTTAAAATAATTTTTCTCAAAACGATTTATTTCTCGTTAGGGTTAATTTTTTTAAAGGAACTTTTTGGACAAAACTACTAAACTTATGGTAATGTATTGGTAAAATACACAAAAAACCTTAATTTGCTCCAATTAGTCGATTTAAGGCATCTTAAAATAATTTTTCTCAAAACGATTTATTTCTCGTTAGGGTTAATTTTTTTAAAGGAACTTTTTGGACAAAACTACTAAACTTATGGTAATGTATTGGTAAAATACACAAAAAACCTTAATTTGCTCCAATTAGTCGATTTAAGGCATCTTAAAATAATTTTTCTCAAAACGATTTATTTCTCGTTAGGGTTAATTTTTTTAAAGGAACTTTTTGGACAAAACTACTAAACTTATGGTAGTGTATTGGTATAATACACAAAAAACCTTAATTTGCTCCAATTAGTCGACTTAAGGCATCTTAAAATAATTTTTCTCAAAACGATTTATTTCTCGTTGGGGTTAATTTTTTTAAAGGAACTTTTTGGACAAAACTACTAAACTTATGGTAATGTATTGGTAAAATACACAAAAAACCTTAATTTGCTCCAATTAGTCGATTTAAGGCATCTTAAAATAATTTTTCTCAAAACGATTTATTTCTCGTTAGGGTTAATTTTTTTAAAGGAACTTTTTGGACAAAACTACTAAACTTATGGTAATGTATTGGTAAAATACAGAAAAAACCTTAATTTGCTCCAATTAGTCGATTTAAGGCATCTTAAAATAATTTTTCCCAAAACGATTTATTTCTCGTTCGGGTTAATTTTTTTAAAGGAACTTTTTGGACAAAACTACTAAACTTATGGTAATGTATTGGTATAATACACAAATAAACCTTAATTTGCTCCAATTAGTCGATTTAAGGCATCTTAAAATAATTTTTCCCAAAACGATTTATTTCTCGTTCGGGTTAATTTTTTTAAAGGAACTTTTTGGACAAAACTACTAAACTTATGGTAGTGTATTGGTATAATACACAAAAAACCTTAATTTGCTCCAATTAGTCGACTTAAGGCATCTTAAAATAATTTTTCTCAAAACGATTTATTTCTCGTTGGGGTTAATTTTTTTAAAGGAACTTTTTGGACAAAACTACTAAACTTATGGTAATGTAATGGTAAAATACACAAAAAACCTTAATTTGCTCCAATTAGTCGATTTAAGGCATCTTAAAATAATTTTTCTCAAAACGATTTATTTCTCGTTAGGGTTAATTTTTTTAAAGGAACTTTTTGGACAAAACTACTAAACTTATCGTAGTGTATTGGTATAATACACAAAAAACCTTAATTTGCTCCAATTAGTCGATTTAAGGCATCTTAAAATAATTTTTCTCAAAACGATTTATTTCTCGTTAGGGTTAATTTTTTTAAAGGAACTTTTTGGACAAAACTACTAAACTTATGGTAATGTATTGGTATAATACACAAAAAACCTTAATTTGCTCCAATTAGTCGATTTAAGGCATCTTAAAATAATTTTTCTCAAAACGATTTATTTCTCGTTAGGGTTAATTTTTTTAAAGGAACTTTTTGGACAAAACTACTAAACTTATTGTACTGTAATGGTATAATACGAAAAAAACCTTAATTTCCTCCAATTAGTCGATTTAAGCATCTTAAAATAATTTTTTTCAAAATGATTTATTTCTCGTTAGGGTTAATTTTTTTAAACGAACTTTTTGGACAAAACTAGTAAACTTATTGCGCTGTCTTGAGTTTATACAAAAAAATCACACATTTTATTCATTTAGTTGCTTTTATTACCGTAGAGACCTTCAACCCTCTTTCTCACTAAGGTATTTCGTCGGCTCGGCTATTGGCTCAATCTTTTCTCCAGGCACATAGCTCTCATCTCTCTGGACGTTAGTAAGACAAGGCTCCGCGATAAAATCTTCCATACTATCATTGCCGGCATCAATGACTAGTATCCGATCTTCCAGTCGTCATTTGACAGTGGACTGGGCATTCTTCCACATCATCATTGTTGTTATGCGCCAGGATCTTTTTCTAAGATAAAAGATGCCAAAACTTTTCTCGTTAAAAATCGTATGTACCGTCACAGACTCACTAGGCGTATGTTCTTAGCGCCACAGTGTTTGCGGTATATCCTTCAGCGGTTGTGTCACAAATCAAAAAATGTAAATTTTCCTCGAAAATTATTCTAAGTCCACTCGTATAATGGAAATATATCGCTAACTTTTTTCACTAGCAATATTTTTTAACGGTTCCCACAGGAGAATTGTCCAGAATGGTCTCCTGAATATTTCTTATACAGGACTTTTTGGTAGTGGAACGTCCGGTTCCGAGTTATGGGACAAAAATGTTTTCTCGTTAAAATTTTTCTAAGTCCACTCGACTGTCTTTCACTAGCGTCGGAAAATGAAAATTCTTGCGTGGAGCTGTTAGGCACTAAAGTGGACTGGGCATTCTCCTACATCATCTTAGCGCCATAGCGTTTGCGGTATATCTTTCAGCGGTTTTGAGGTATCCAATTATCCCAAAACTATATTTTTGGCGACCCGAAGGCCTGCGAACAGACTAAAGAACGAAATTATTTGCGTTCCTTAGATAAAATATTGTTTTTATCGGAAGAATATCACTCCTGCCGTCTTAACATTTCCTCCAATTATAATTTTTTTCAAAATGATTTATTTCTCGCTAGGGTTAACTTTTTAAAAGGAACTTTTTGGACAAAACTACTAAACTTATGGTAATGTATTGGTAAAATACAGAAAAAACCTTAATTTGCTCCAATTAGTCGATTTAAGGCATCTTAAAATAATTTTTCTCAAAACGATTTATTTCTCGTTAGGGTTAATTTTTTTAAAGGAACTTTTTGGACAAAACTACTAAACTTATGGTAGTGTATTGGCATAATACACAAAAAACCTTAATTTGCTCCAATTAGTCGATTTAAGGCATCTTAAAATAATTTTTCCCAAAACGATTTATTTCTCGTTCGGGTTAATTTTTTTAAAGGAACTTTTTGGACAAAACTACTAAACTTATGGTAATGTATTGGTATAATACACAAAAAACCTTAATTTGCTCCAATTAGTCGATTTAAGGCATCTTAAAATAATTTTTCCCAAAACGATTTATTTCTCGTTCGGGTTAATTTTTTTAAAGGAACTTTTTGGACAAAACTACTAAACTTATGGTAGTGTATTGGTATAATACACAAAAAACCTTAATTTGCTCCAATTAGTCGACTTAAGGCATCTTAAAATAATTTTTCTCAAAACGATTTATTTCTCGTTGGGGTTAATTTTTTTAAAGGAACTTTTTGGACAAAACTACTAAACTTATGGTAATGTATTGGTAAAATACACAAAAAACCTTAATTTGCTCCAATTAGTCGATTTAAGGCATCTTAAAATAATTTTTCTCAAAACGATTTATTTCTCGTTAGGGTTAATTTTTTTAAAGGAACTTTTTGGACAAAACTACTAAACTTATGGTAATGTATTGGTAAAATACAGAAAAAACCTTAATTTGCTCCAATTAGTCGATTTAAGGCATCTTAAAATAATTTTTCTCAAAACGATTTATTTCTCGTTAGGGTTAATTTTTTTAAAGGAACTTTTTGGACAAAACTACTAAACTTATGGTAATGTATTGGTATAATACACAAAAAACCTTAATTTGCTCCAATTAGTCGATTTAAGGCATCTTAAAATAATTTTTTTCAAAATGATTTATTTCTCGTTAGGGTTAATTTTTTTAAACGAACTTTTTGGACAAAACTAGTAAACTTATTGCGCTGTCTTGAGTTTATACAAAAAAATCACACATTTTATTCATTTAGTTGCTTTTATTACCGTAGAGACCTTCAACCCTCTTTCTCACTAAGGTATTTCGTCGGCTCGGCTATTGGCTCAATCTTTTCTCCAGGCACATAGCTCTCCTCTCTCTGGACGTTAGTAAGACAAGGCTCCGCGATAAAATCTTCCATACTATCATTGCCGGCATCAATGACTAGTATCCGATCTTCCAATCGTCATTTGACAGTGGACTGGGCATTCTTCCACATCATCATTGTTGTTATGCGCCAGGATCTTTTTCTAAGATAAAAGATGCCAAAACTTTTCTCGTTAAAAATCGTATGTACCGTCACAGACTCACTAGGCGTATGATCTTAGCGCCACAGTGTTTGCGGTATATCCTTCAGCGGTTGTGTCACAAATCAAAAAATGTAAATTTTCCTCGAAAATTATTCTAAGTCCACTCGTATAATGGAAATATATCGCTAACTTCTTTCACTAGCAATATTTTTAACGGTTCCCACAGGAGAATTGTCCAGAATGGTCTCCTGAATATTTCTTATACAGGACTTTTTGGTAGTGGAACGTCCGGTTCCGAGTTATGGGACAAAAATGTTTTCTCGTTGAAATTTTTCTAAGTCCACTCGACTGTCTTTCACTAGCGTCGGAAAATGAAAATTCTTGCGTGGAGCTGTTAGGCACTAAAGTGGACTGGGCATTCTCCTACATCATCTTAGCGCCATAGCGTTTGCGGTATATCTTTTAGCGGTTTTGAGGTATCCAATTATCCCAAAACTATATTTTTGGCGACCCGAAGGCCTGCGAACAGACTAAAGAACGAAATTATTTGCGTTCCTTAGATAAAATATTGTTTTTATCGGAAGAATATCACTCCTGCCGTCTTAACATTTCCTCCAATTATAATTTTTTTCAAAATGATTTATTTCTCGCTAGGGTTAACTTTTTAAAAGGAACTTTTTGGACAAAACTACTAAACTTATGGTAATGTATTGGTATAATACACAAAAAACCTTAATTAGCTCCAATTAGTCGATTTAAGGCATCTTAAAATAATTTTTCTCAAAACGATTTATTTCTCGTTAGGGTTAATTTTTTTAAAGGAACTTTTTGGACAAAACTACTAAACTTATGGTAGTGTATTGGCATAATACACAAAAAACCTTAATTTGCTCCAATTAGTCGATTTAAGGCATCTTAAAATAATTTTTCCCAAAACGATTTATTTCTCGTTCGGGTTAATTTTTTTAAAGGAACTTTTTGGACAAAACTACTAAACTTATGGTAATGTATTGGTATAATACACAAAAAACCTTAATTTGCTCCAATTAGTCGATTTAAGGCATCTTAAAATAATTTTTCCCAAAACGATTTATTTCTCGTTCGGGTTAATTTTTTTAAAGGAACTTTTTGGACAAAACTACTAAACTTATGGTAGTGTATTGGTATAATACACAAAAAACCTTAATTTGCTCCAATTAGTCGACTTAAGGCATCTTAAAATAATTTTTCTCAAAACGATTTATTTCTCGTTGGGGTTAATTTTTTTAAAGGAACTTTTTGGACAAAACTACTAAACTTATGGTAATGTAATGGTAAAATACACAAAAAACCTTAATTTGCTCCAATTAGTCGATTTAAGGCATCTTAAAATAATTTTTCTCAAAACGATTTATTTCTCGTTAGGGTTAATTTTTTTAAAGGAACTTTTTGGACAAAACTACTAAACTTATCGTAGTGTATTGGTATAATACACAAAAAACCTTAATTTGCTCCAATTAGTCGATTTAAGGCATCTTAAAATAATTTTTCTCAAAACGATTTATTTCTCGTTAGGGTTAATTTTTTTAAAGGAACTTTTTGGACAAAACTACTAAACTTATGGTAATGTATTGGTATAATACACAAAAAACCTTAATTTGCTCCAATTAGTCGATTTAAGGCATCTTAAAATAATTTTTCTCAAAACGATTTATTTCTCGTTAGGGTTAATTTTTTTAAAGGAACTTTTTGGACAAAACTACTAAACTTATTGTACTGTAATGGTATAATACGAAAAAAACCTTAATTTCCTCCAATTAGTCGATTTAAGCATCTTAAAATAATTTTTTTCAAAATGATTTATTTCTCGTTAGGGTTAATTTTTTTAAACGAACTTTTTGGACAAAACTAGTAAACTTATTGCGCTGTCTTGAGTTTATACAAAAAAATCACACATTTTATTCATTTAGTTGCTTTTATTACCGTAGAGACCTTCAACCCTCTTTCTCACTAAGGTATTTCGTCGGCTCGGCTATTGGCTCAATCTTTTCTCCAGGCACATAGCTCTCATCTCTCTGGACGTTAGTAAGACAAGGCTCCGCGATAAAATCTTCCATACTATCATTGCCGGCATCAATGACTAGTATCCGATCTTCCAGTCGTCATTTGACAGTGGACTGGGCATTCTTCCACATCATCATTGTTGTTATGCGCCAGGATCTTTTTCTAAGATAAAAGATGCCAAAACTTTTCTCGTTAAAAATCGTATGTACCGTCACAGACTCACTAGGCGTATGTTCTTAGCGCCACAGTGTTTGCGGTATATCCTTCAGCGGTTGTGTCACAAATCAAAAAATGTAAATTTTCCTCGAAAATTATTCTAAGTCCACTCGTATAATGGAAATATATCGCTAACTTTTTTCACTAGCAATATTTTTTAACGGTTCCCACAGGAGAATTGTCCAGAATGGTCTCCTGAATATTTCTTATACAGGACTTTTTGGTAGTGGAACGTCCGGTTCCGAGTTATGGGACAAAAATGTTTTCTCGTTAAAATTTTTCTAAGTCCACTCGACTGTCTTTCACTAGCGTCGGAAAATGAAAATTCTTGCGTGGAGCTGTTAGGCACTAAAGTGGACTGGGCATTCTCCTACATCATCTTAGCGCCATAGCGTTTGCGGTATATCTTTCAGCGGTTTTGAGGTATCCAATTATCCCAAAACTATATTTTTGGCGACCCGAAGGCCTGCGAACAGACTAAAGAACGAAATTATTTGCGTTCCTTAGATAAAATATTGTTTTTATCGGAAGAATATCACTCCTGCCGTCTTAACATTTCCTCCAATTATAATTTTTTTCAAAATGATTTATTTCTCGCTAGGGTTAACTTTTTAAAAGGAACTTTTTGGACAAAACTACTAAACTTATGGTAATGTATTGGTAAAATACAGAAAAAACCTTAATTTGCTCCAATTAGTCGATTTAAGGCATCTTAAAATAATTTTTCCCAAAACGATTTATTTCTCGTTCGGGTTAATTTTTTTAAAGGAACTTTTTGGACAAAACTACTAAACTTATGGTAATGTATTGGTAAAATACAGAAAAAACCTTAATTTGCTCCAATTAGTCGATTTAAGGCATCTTAAAATAATTTTTCTCAAAACGATTTATTTCTCGTTAGGGTTAATTTTTTTAAAGGAACTTTTTGGACAAAACTACTAAACTTATGGTAGTGTATTGGCATAATACACAAAAAACCTTAATTTGCTCCAATTAGTCGATTTAAGGCATCTTAAAATAATTTTTCCCAAAACGATTTATTTCTCGTTCGGGTTAATTTTTTTAAAGGAACTTTTTGGACAAAACTACTAAACTTATGGTAATGTATTGGTATAATACACAAAAAACCTTAATTTGCTCCAATTAGTCGATTTAAGGCATCTTAAAATAATTTTTCCCAAAACGATTTATTTCTCGTTCGGGTTAATTTTTTTAAAGGAACTTTTTGGACAAAACTACTAAACTTATGGTAGTGTATTGGTATAATACACAAAAAACCTTAATTTGCTCCAATTAGTCGACTTAAGGCATCTTAAAATAATTTTTCTCAAAACGATTTATTTCTCGTTGGGGTTAATTTTTTTAAAGGAACTTTTTGGACAAAACTACTAAACTTATGGTAATGTATTGGTAAAATACACAAAAAACCTTAATTTGCTCCAATTAGTCGATTTAAGGCATCTTAAAATAATTTTTCTCAAAACGATTTATTTCTCGTTAGGGTTAATTTTTTTAAAGGAACTTTTTGGACAAAACTACTAAACTTATGGTAATGTATTGGTAAAATACAGAAAAAACCTTAATTTGCTCCAATTAGTCGATTTAAGGCATCTTAAAATAATTTTTCTCAAAACGATTTATTTCTCGTTAGGGTTAATTTTTTTAAAGGAACTTTTTGGACAAAACTACTAAACTTATGGTAATGTATTGGTATAATACACAAAAAACCTTAATTTGCTCCAATTAGTCGATTTAAGGCATCTTAAAATAATTTTTTTCAAAATGATTTATTTCTCGTTAGGGTTAATTTTTTTAAACGAACTTTTTGGACAAAACTAGTAAACTTATTGCGCTGTCTTGAGTTTATACAAAAAAATCACACATTTTATTCATTTAGTTGCTTTTATTACCGTAGAGACCTTCAACCCTCTTTCTCACTAAGGTATTTCGTCGGCTCGGCTATTGGCTCAATCTTTTCTCCAGGCACATAGCTCTCCTCTCTCTGGACGTTAGTAAGACAAGGCTCCGCGATAAAATCTTCCATACTATCATTGCCGGCATCAATGACTAGTATCCGATCTTCCAATCGTCATTTGACAGTGGACTGGGCATTCTTCCACATCATCATTGTTGTTATGCGCCAGGATCTTTTTCTAAGATAAAAGATGCCAAAACTTTTCTCGTTAAAAATCGTATGTACCGTCACAGACTCACTAGGCGTATGATCTTAGCGCCACAGTGTTTGCGGTATATCCTTCAGCGGTTGTGTCACAAATCAAAAAATGTAAATTTTCCTCGAAAATTATTCTAAGTCCACTCGTATAATGGAAATATATCGCTAACTTCTTTCACTAGCAATATTTTTAACGGTTCCCACAGGAGAATTGTCCAGAATGGTCTCCTGAATATTTCTTATACAGGACTTTTTGGTAGTGGAACGTCCGGTTCCGAGTTATGGGACAAAAATGTTTTCTCGTTGAAATTTTTCTAAGTCCACTCGACTGTCTTTCACTAGCGTCGGAAAATGAAAATTCTTGCGTGGAGCTGTTAGGCACTAAAGTGGACTGGGCATTCTCCTACATCATCTTAGCGCCATAGCGTTTGCGGTATATCTTTTAGCGGTTTTGAGGTATCCAATTATCCCAAAACTATATTTTTGGCGACCCGAAGGCCTGCGAACAGACTAAAGAACGAAATTATTTGCGTTCCTTAGATAAAATATTGTTTTTATCGGAAGAATATCACTCCTGCCGTCTTAACATTTCCTCCAATTATAATTTTTTTCAAAATGATTTATTTCTCGCTAGGGTTAACTTTTTAAAAGGAACTTTTTGGACAAAACTACTAAACTTATGGTAATGTATTGGTATAATACACAAAAAACCTTAATTAGCTCCAATTAGTCGATTTAAGGCATCTTAAAATAATTTTTCTCAAAACGATTTATTTCTCGTTAGGGTTAATTTTTTTAAAGGAACTTTTTGGACAAAACTACTAAACTTATGGTAGTGTATTGGCATAATACACAAAAAACCTTAATTTGCTCCAATTAGTCGATTTAAGGCATCTTAAAATAATTTTTCCCAAAACGATTTATTTCTCGTTCGGGTTAATTTTTTTAAAGGAACTTTTTGGACAAAACTACTAAACTTATGGTAATGTATTGGTATAATACACAAAAAACCTTAATTTGCTCCAATTAGTCGATTTAAGGCATCTTAAAATAATTTTTCCCAAAACGATTTATTTCTCGTTCGGGTTAATTTTTTTAAAGGAACTTTTTGGACAAAACTACTAAACTTATGGTAGTGTATTGGTATAATACACAAAAAACCTTAATTTGCTCCAATTAGTCGACTTAAGGCATCTTAAAATAATTTTTCTCAAAACGATTTATTTCTCGTTGGGGTTAATTTTTTTAAAGGAACTTTTTGGACAAAACTACTAAACTTATGGTAATGTAATGGTAAAATACACAAAAAACCTTAATTTGCTCCAATTAGTCGATTTAAGGCATCTTAAAATAATTTTTCTCAAAACGATTTATTTCTCGTTAGGGTTAATTTTTTTAAAGGAACTTTTTGGACAAAACTACTAAACTTATCGTAGTGTATTGGTATAATACACAAAAAACCTTAATTTGCTCCAATTAGTCGATTTAAGGCATCTTAAAATAATTTTTCTCAAAACGATTTATTTCTCGTTAGGGTTAATTTTTTTAAAGGAACTTTTTGGACAAAACTACTAAACTTATGGTAATGTATTGGTATAATACACAAAAAACCTTAATTTGCTCCAATTAGTCGATTTAAGGCATCTTAAAATAATTTTTCTCAAAACGATTTATTTCTCGTTAGGGTTAATTTTTTTAAAGGAACTTTTTGGACAAAACTACTAAACTTATTGTACTGTAATGGTATAATACGAAAAAAACCTTAATTTCCTCCAATTAGTCGATTTAAGCATCTTAAAATAATTTTTTTCAAAATGATTTATTTCTCGTTAGGGTTAACTTTTTTAAACGAACTTTTTGGACAAAACTAGTAAACTTATTGCGCTGTCTTGAGTTTATACAAAAAAATCACACATTTTATTCATTTAGTTGCTTTTATTACCGTAGAGACCTTCAACCCTCTTTCTCACTAAGGTATTTCGTCGGCTCGGCTATTGGCTCAATCTTTTCTCCAGGCACATAGCTCTCATCTCTCTGGACGTTAGTAAGACAAGGCTCCGCGATAAAATCTTCCATACTATCATTGCCGGCATCAATGACTAGTATCCGATCTTCCAGTCGTCATTTGACAGTGGACTGGGCATTCTTCCACATCATCATTGTTGTTATGCGCCAGGATCTTTTTCTAAGATAAAAGATGCCAAAACTTTTCTCGTTAAAAATCGTATGTACCGTCACAGACTCACTAGGCGTATGTTCTTAGCGCCACAGTGTTTGCGGTATATCCTTCAGCGGTTGTGTCACAAATCAAAAAATGTAAATTTTCCTCGAAAATTATTCTAAGTCCACTCGTATAATGGAAATATATCGCTAACTTTTTTCACTAGCAATATTTTTTAACGGTTCCCACAGGAGAATTGTCCAGAATGGTCTCCTGAATATTTCTTATACAGGACTTTTTGGTAGTGGAACGTCCGGTTCCGAGTTATGGGACAAAAATGTTTTCTCGTTAAAATTTTTCTAAGTCCACTCGACTGTCTTTCACTAGCGTCGGAAAATGAAAATTCTTGCGTGGAGCTGTTAGGCACTAAAGTGGACTGGGCATTCTCCTACATCATCTTAGCGCCATAGCGTTTGCGGTATATCTTTCAGCGGTTTTGAGGTATCCAATTATCCCAAAACTATATTTTTGGCGACCCGAAGGCCTGCGAACAGACTAAAGAACGAAATTATTTGCGTTCCTTAGATAAAATATTGTTTTTATCGGAAGAATATCACTCCTGCCGTCTTAACATTTCCTCCAATTATAATTTTTTTCAAAATGATTTATTTCTCGCTAGGGTTAACTTTTTAAAAGGAACTTTTTGGACAAAACTACTAAACTTATGGTAATGTATTGGTAAAATACAGAAAAAACCTTAATTTGCTCCAATTAGTCGATTTAAGGCATCTTAAAATAATTTTTCTCAAAACGATTTATTTCTCGTTAGGGTTAATTTTTTTAAAGGAACTTTTTGGACAAAACTACTAAACTTATGGTAGTGTATTGGCATAATACACAAAAAACCTTAATTTGCTCCAATTAGTCGATTTAAGGCATCTTAAAATAATTTTTCCCAAAACGATTTATTTCTCGTTCGGGTTAATTTTTTTAAAGGAACTTTTTGGACAAAACTACTAAACTTATGGTAATGTATTGGTATAATACACAAAAAACCTTAATTTGCTCCAATTAGTCGATTTAAGGCATCTTAAAATAATTTTTCCCAAAACGATTTATTTCTCGTTCGGGTTAATTTTTTTAAAGGAACTTTTTGGACAAAACTACTAAACTTATGGTAGTGTATTGGTATAATACACAAAAAACCTTAATTTGCTCCAATTAGTCGACTTAAGGCATCTTAAAATAATTTTTCTCAAAACGATTTATTTCTCGTTGGGGTTAATTTTTTTAAAGGAACTTTTTGGACAAAACTACTAAACTTATGGTAATGTATTGGTAAAATACACAAAAAACCTTAATTTGCTCCAATTAGTCGATTTAAGGCATCTTAAAATAATTTTTCTCAAAACGATTTATTTCTCGTTAGGGTTAATTTTTTTAAAGGAACTTTTTGGACAAAACTACTAAACTTATGGTAATGTATTGGTAAAATACAGAAAAAACCTTAATTTGCTCCAATTAGTCGATTTAAGGCATCTTAAAATAATTTTTCTCAAAACGATTTATTTCTCGTTAGGGTTAATTTTTTTAAAGGAACTTTTTGGACAAAACTACTAAACTTATGGTAATGTATTGGTATAATACACAAAAAACCTTAATTTGCTCCAATTAGTCGATTTAAGGCATCTTAAAATAATTTTTTTCAAAATGATTTATTTCTCGTTAGGGTTAATTTTTTTAAACGAACTTTTTGGACAAAACTAGTAAACTTATTGCGCTGTCTTGAGTTTATACAAAAAAATCACACATTTTATTCATTTAGTTGCTTTTATTACCGTAGAGACCTTCAACCCTCTTTCTCACTAAGGTATTTCGTCGGCTCGGCTATTGGCTCAATCTTTTCTCCAGGCACATAGCTCTCCTCTCTCTGGACGTTAGTAAGACAAGGCTCCGCGATAAAATCTTCCATACTATCATTGCCGGCATCAATGACTAGTATCCGATCTTCCAATCGTCATTTGACAGTGGACTGGGCATTCTTCCACATCATCATTGTTGTTATGCGCCAGGATCTTTTTCTAAGATAAAAGATGCCAAAACTTTTCTCGTTAAAAATCGTATGTACCGTCACAGACTCACTAGGCGTATGATCTTAGCGCCACAGTGTTTGCGGTATATCCTTCAGCGGTTGTGTCACAAATCAAAAAATGTAAATTTTCCTCGAAAATTATTCTAAGTCCACTCGTATAATGGAAATATATCGCTAACTTCTTTCACTAGCAATATTTTTAACGGTTCCCACAGGAGAATTGTCCAGAATGGTCTCCTGAATATTTCTTATACAGGACTTTTTGGTAGTGGAACGTCCGGTTCCGAGTTATGGGACAAAAATGTTTTCTCGTTGAAATTTTTCTAAGTCCACTCGACTGTCTTTCACTAGCGTCGGAAAATGAAAATTCTTGCGTGGAGCTGTTAGGCACTAAAGTGGACTGGGCATTCTCCTACATCATCTTAGCGCCATAGCGTTTGCGGTATATCTTTTAGCGGTTTTGAGGTATCCAATTATCCCAAAACTATATTTTTGGCGACCCGAAGGCCTGCGAACAGACTAAAGAACGAAATTATTTGCGTTCCTTAGATAAAATATTGTTTTTATCGGAAGAATATCACTCCTGCCGTCTTAACATTTCCTCCAATTATAATTTTTTTCAAAATGATTTATTTCTCGCTAGGGTTAACTTTTTAAAAGGAACTTTTTGGACAAAACTACTAAACTTATGGTAATGTATTGGTAT
Source organism: Polydrusus pterygomalis (assembly GCA_963969555.1). Classification (NCBI taxonomy): domain Eukaryota; kingdom Metazoa; phylum Arthropoda; class Insecta; order Coleoptera; family Curculionidae; genus Polydrusus; species Polydrusus pterygomalis. The sequence goes on along the minus strand of OZ018381.1, from coordinate 1,125,770 downwards.
AATACACAAAAAACCTTAATTAGCTCCAATTAGTCGATTTAAGGCATCTTAAAATAATTTTTCTCAAAACGATTTATTTCTCGTTAGGGTTAATTTTTTTAAAGGAACTTTTTGGACAAAACTACTAAACTTATGGTAGTGTATTGGCATAATACACAAAAAACCTTAATTTGCTCCAATTAGTCGATTTAAGGCATCTTAAAATAATTTTTCCCAAAACGATTTATTTCTCGTTCGGGTTAATTTTTTTAAAGGAACTTTTTGGACAAAACTACTAAACTTATGGTAATGTATTGGTATAATACACAAAAAACCTTAATTTGCTCCAATTAGTCGATTTAAGGCATCTTAAAATAATTTTTCCCAAAACGATTTATTTCTCGTTCGGGTTAATTTTTTTAAAGGAACTTTTTGGACAAAACTACTAAACTTATGGTAGTGTATTGGTATAATACACAAAAAACCTTAATTTGCTCCAATTAGTCGACTTAAGGCATCTTAAAATAATTTTTCTCAAAACGATTTATTTCTCGTTGGGGTTAATTTTTTTAAAGGAACTTTTTGGACAAAACTACTAAACTTATGGTAATGTAATGGTAAAATACACAAAAAACCTTAATTTGCTCCAATTAGTCGATTTAAGGCATCTTAAAATAATTTTTCTCAAAACGATTTATTTCTCGTTAGGGTTAATTTTTTTAAAGGAACTTTTTGGACAAAACTACTAAACTTATCGTAGTGTATTGGTATAATACACAAAAAACCTTAATTTGCTCCAATTAGTCGATTTAAGGCATCTTAAAATAATTTTTCTCAAAACGATTTATTTCTCGTTAGGGTTAATTTTTTTAAAGGAACTTTTTGGACAAAACTACTAAACTTATGGTAATGTATTGGTATAATACACAAAAAACCTTAATTTGCTCCAATTAGTCGATTTAAGGCATCTTAAAATAATTTTTCTCAAAACGATTTATTTCTCGTTAGGGTTAATTTTTTTAAAGGAACTTTTTGGACAAAACTACTAAACTTATTGTACTGTAATGGTATAATACGAAAAAAACCTTAATTTCCTCCAATTAGTCGATTTAAGCATCTTAAAATAATTTTTTTCAAAATGATTTATTTCTCGTTAGGGTTAATTTTTTTAAACGAACTTTTTGGACAAAACTAGTAAACTTATTGCGCTGTCTTGAGTTTATACAAAAAAATCACACATTTTATTCATTTAGTTGCTTTTATTACCGTAGAGACCTTCAACCCTCTTTCTCACTAAGGTATTTCGTCGGCTCGGCTATTGGCTCAATCTTTTCTCCAGGCACATAGCTCTCATCTCTCTGGACGTTAGTAAGACAAGGCTCCGCGATAAAATCTTCCATACTATCATTGCCGGCATCAATGACTAGTATCCGATCTTCCAGTCGTCATTTGACAGTGGACTGGGCATTCTTCCACATCATCATTGTTGTTATGCGCCAGGATCTTTTTCTAAGATAAAAGATGCCAAAACTTTTCTCGTTAAAAATCGTATGTACCGTCACAGACTCACTAGGCGTATGTTCTTAGCGCCACAGTGTTTGCGGTATATCCTTCAGCGGTTGTGTCACAAATCAAAAAATGTAAATTTTCCTCGAAAATTATTCTAAGTCCACTCGTATAATGGAAATATATCGCTAACTTTTTTCACTAGCAATATTTTTTAACGGTTCCCACAGGAGAATTGTCCAGAATGGTCTCCTGAATATTTCTTATACAGGACTTTTTGGTAGTGGAACGTCCGGTTCCGAGTTATGGGACAAAAATGTTTTCTCGTTAAAATTTTTCTAAGTCCACTCGACTGTCTTTCACTAGCGTCGGAAAATGAAAATTCTTGCGTGGAGCTGTTAGGCACTAAAGTGGACTGGGCATTCTCCTACATCATCTTAGCGCCATAGCGTTTGCGGTATATCTTTCAGCGGTTTTGAGGTATCCAATTATCCCAAAACTATATTTTTGGCGACCCGAAGGCCTGCGAACAGACTAAAGAACGAAATTATTTGCGTTCCTTAGATAAAATATTGTTTTTATCGGAAGAATATCACTCCTGCCGTCTTAACATTTCCTCCAATTATAATTTTTTTCAAAATGATTTATTTCTCGCTAGGGTTAACTTTTTAAAAGGAACTTTTTGGACAAAACTACTAAACTTATGGTAATGTATTGGTAAAATACAGAAAAAACCTTAATTTGCTCCAATTAGTCGATTTAAGGCATCTTAAAATAATTTTTCTCAAAACGATTTATTTCTCGTTAGGGTTAATTTTTTTAAAGGAACTTTTTGGACAAAACTACTAAACTTATGGTAGTGTATTGGCATAATACACAAAAAACCTTAATTTGCTCCAATTAGTCGATTTAAGGCATCTTAAAATAATTTTTCCCAAAACGATTTATTTCTCGTTCGGGTTAATTTTTTTAAAGGAACTTTTTGGACAAAACTACTAAACTTATGGTAATGTATTGGTATAATACACAAAAAACCTTAATTTGCTCCAATTAGTCGATTTAAGGCATCTTAAAATAATTTTTCCCAAAACGATTTATTTCTCGTTCGGGTTAATTTTTTTAAAGGAACTTTTTGGACAAAACTACTAAACTTATGGTAGTGTATTGGTATAATACACAAAAAACCTTAATTTGCTCCAATTAGTCGACTTAAGGCATCTTAAAATAATTTTTCTCAAAACGATTTATTTCTCGTTGGGGTTAATTTTTTTAAAGGAACTTTTTGGACAAAACTACTAAACTTATGGTAATGTATTGGTAAAATACACAAAAAACCTTAATTTGCTCCAATTAGTCGATTTAAGGCATCTTAAAATAATTTTTCTCAAAACGATTTATTTCTCGTTAGGGTTAATTTTTTTAAAGGAACTTTTTGGACAAAACTACTAAACTTATGGTAATGTATTGGTAAAATACAGAAAAAACCTTAATTTGCTCCAATTAGTCGATTTAAGGCATCTTAAAATAATTTTTCTCAAAACGATTTATTTCTCGTTAGGGTTAATTTTTTTAAAGGAACTTTTTGGACAAAACTACTAAACTTATGGTAATGTATTGGTATAATACACAAAAAACCTTAATTTGCTCCAATTAGTCGATTTAAGGCATCTTAAAATAATTTTTTTCAAAATGATTTATTTCTCGTTAGGGTTAATTTTTTTAAACGAACTTTTTGGACAAAACTAGTAAACTTATTGCGCTGTCTTGAGTTTATACAAAAAAATCACACATTTTATTCATTTAGTTGCTTTTATTACCGTAGAGACCTTCAACCCTCTTTCTCACTAAGGTATTTCGTCGGCTCGGCTATTGGCTCAATCTTTTCTCCAGGCACATAGCTCTCCTCTCTCTGGACGTTAGTAAGACAAGGCTCCGCGATAAAATCTTCCATACTATCATTGCCGGCATCAATGACTAGTATCCGATCTTCCAATCGTCATTTGACAGTGGACTGGGCATTCTTCCACATCATCATTGTTGTTATGCGCCAGGATCTTTTTCTAAGATAAAAGATGCCAAAACTTTTCTCGTTAAAAATCGTATGTACCGTCACAGACTCACTAGGCGTATGATCTTAGCGCCACAGTGTTTGCGGTATATCCTTCAGCGGTTGTGTCACAAATCAAAAAATGTAAATTTTCCTCGAAAATTATTCTAAGTCCACTCGTATAATGGAAATATATCGCTAACTTCTTTCACTAGCAATATTTTTAACGGTTCCCACAGGAGAATTGTCCAGAATGGTCTCCTGAATATTTCTTATACAGGACTTTTTGGTAGTGGAACGTCCGGTTCCGAGTTATGGGACAAAAATGTTTTCTCGTTGAAATTTTTCTAAGTCCACTCGACTGTCTTTCACTAGCGTCGGAAAATGAAAATTCTTGCGTGGAGCTGTTAGGCACTAAAGTGGACTGGGCATTCTCCTACATCATCTTAGCGCCATAGCGTTTGCGGTATATCTTTTAGCGGTTTTGAGGTATCCAATTATCCCAAAACTATATTTTTGGCGACCCGAAGGCCTGCGAACAGACTAAAGAACGAAATTATTTGCGTTCCTTAGATAAAATATTGTTTTTATCGGAAGAATATCACTCCTGCCGTCTTAACATTTCCTCCAATTATAATTTTTTTCAAAATGATTTATTTCTCGCTAGGGTTAACTTTTTAAAAGGAACTTTTTGGACAAAACTACTAAACTTATGGTAATGTATTGGTATAATACACAAAAAACCTTAATTAGCTCCAATTAGTCGATTTAAGGCATCTTAAAATAATTTTTCTCAAAACGATTTATTTCTCGTTAGGGTTAATTTTTTTAAAGGAACTTTTTGGACAAAACTACTAAACTTATGGTAGTGTATTGGCATAATACACAAAAAACCTTAATTTGCTCCAATTAGTCGATTTAAGGCATCTTAAAATAATTTTTCCCAAAACGATTTATTTCTCGTTCGGGTTAATTTTTTTAAAGGAACTTTTTGGACAAAACTACTAAACTTATGGTAATGTATTGGTATAATACACAAAAAACCTTAATTTGCTCCAATTAGTCGATTTAAGGCATCTTAAAATAATTTTTCCCAAAACGATTTATTTCTCGTTCGGGTTAATTTTTTTAAAGGAACTTTTTGGACAAAACTACTAAACTTATGGTAGTGTATTGGTATAATACACAAAAAACCTTAATTTGCTCCAATTAGTCGACTTAAGGCATCTTAAAATAATTTTTCTCAAAACGATTTATTTCTCGTTGGGGTTAATTTTTTTAAAGGAACTTTTTGGACAAAACTACTAAACTTATGGTAATGTAATGGTAAAATACACAAAAAACCTTAATTTGCTCCAATTAGTCGATTTAAGGCATCTTAAAATAATTTTTCTCAAAACGATTTATTTCTCGTTAGGGTTAATTTTTTTAAAGGAACTTTTTGGACAAAACTACTAAACTTATCGTAGTGTATTGGTATAATACACAAAAAACCTTAATTTGCTCCAATTAGTCGATTTAAGGCATCTTAAAATAATTTTTCTCAAAACGATTTATTTCTCGTTAGGGTTAATTTTTTTAAAGGAACTTTTTGGACAAAACTACTAAACTTATGGTAATGTATTGGTATAATACACAAAAAACCTTAATTTGCTCCAATTAGTCGATTTATGGCATCTTAAAATAATTTTTCTCAAAACGATTTATTTCTCGTTAGGGTTAATTTTTTTAAAGGAACTTTTTGGACAAAACTACTAAACTTATTGTACTGTAATGGTATAATACGAAAAAAACCTTAATTTCCTCCAATTAGTCGATTTAAGCATCTTAAAATAATTTTTTTCAAAATGATTTATTTCTCGTTAGGGTTAATTTTTTTAAACGAACTTTTTGGACAAAACTAGTAAACTTATTGCGCTGTCTTGAGTTTATACAAAAAAATCACACATTTTATTCATTTAGTTGCTTTTATTACCGTAGAGACCTTCAACCCTCTTTCTCACTAAGGTATTTCGTCGGCTCGGCTATTGGCTCAATCTTTTCTCCAGGCACATAGCTCTCATCTCTCTGGACGTTAGTAAGACAAGGCTCCGCGATAAAATCTTCCATACTATCATTGCCGGCATCAATGACTAGTATCCGATCTTCCAGTCGTCATTTGACAGTGGACTGGGCATTCTTCCACATCATCATTGTTGTTATGCGCCAGGATCTTTTTCTAAGATAAAAGATGCCAAAACTTTTCTCGTTAAAAATCGTATGTACCGTCACAGACTCACTAGGCGTATGTTCTTAGCGCCACAGTGTTTGCGGTATATCCTTCAGCGGTTGTGTCACAAATCAAAAAATGTAAATTTTCCTCGAAAATTATTCTAAGTCCACTCGTATAATGGAAATATATCGCTAACTTTTTTCACTAGCAATATTTTTTAACGGTTCCCACAGGAGAATTGTCCAGAATGGTCTCCTGAATATTTCTTATACAGGACTTTTTGGTAGTGGAACGTCCGGTTCCGAGTTATGGGACAAAAATGTTTTCTCGTTAAAATTTTTCTAAGTCCACTCGACTGTCTTTCACTAGCGTCGGAAAATGAAAATTCTTGCGTGGAGCTGTTAGGCACTAAAGTGGACTGGGCATTCTCCTACATCATCTTAGCGCCATAGCGTTTGCGGTATATCTTTCAGCGGTTTTGAGGTATCCAATTATCCCAAAACTATATTTTTGGCGACCCGAAGGCCTGCGAACAGACTAAAGAACGAAATTATTTGCGTTCCTTAGATAAAATATTGTTTTTATCGGAAGAATATCACTCCTGCCGTCTTAACATTTCCTCCAATTATAATTTTTTTCAAAATGATTTATTTCTCGCTAGGGTTAACTTTTTAAAAGGAACTTTTTGGACAAAACTACTAAACTTATGGTAATGTATTGGTAAAATACAGAAAAAACCTTAATTTGCTCCAATTAGTCGATTTAAGGCATCTTAAAATAATTTTTCTCAAAACGATTTATTTCTCGTTAGGGTTAATTTTTTTAAAGGAACTTTTTGGACAAAACTACTAAACTTATGGTAGTGTATTGGCATAATACACAAAAAACCTTAATTTGCTCCAATTAGTCGATTTAAGGCATCTTAAAATAATTTTTCCCAAAACGATTTATTTCTCGTTCGGGTTAATTTTTTTAAAGGAACTTTTTGGACAAAACTACTAAACTTATGGTAATGTATTGGTATAATACACAAAAAACCTTAATTTGCTCCAATTAGTCGATTTAAGGCATCTTAAAATAATTTTTCCCAAAACGATTTATTTCTCGTTCGGGTTAATTTTTTTAAAGGAACTTTTTGGACAAAACTACTAAACTTATGGTAGTGTATTGGTATAATACACAAAAAACCTTAATTTGCTCCAATTAGTCGATTTAAGGCATCTTAAAATAATTTTTCTCAAAACGATTTATTTCTCGTTAGGGTTAATTTTTTTAAAGGAACTTTTTGGACAAAACTACTAAACTTATGGTAATGTATTGGTATAATACACAAAAAACCTTAATTTGCTCCAATTAGTCGATTTAAGGCATCTTAAAATAATTTTTCTCAAAACGATTTATTTCTCGTTAGGGTTAATTTTTTTAAAGGAACTTTTTGGACAAAACTACTAAACTTATTGTAATGTATTGGTATAATACACAAAAAACCTTAATTTGCTCCAATTAGTCGATTTAAGCATCTTAAAATAATTTTTTTCGAAATGATTTATTTCTCGTTTGGGTTAATTTTTTTAAACGAACTTTTTGGACAAAACTAGTAAACCTATTGGGCTGTCTTGAGTTTATACAAAAAAATCACAAATTTCATTCATTTAGTTGCTTTAAAGGGACATAAAATAACTTTTTTTTAATTATTTATTTACTAGCTAGGCTTATGTTTTTTAAATGAACTTTTAGGACAAAACTACTAAACTTATTGTACTGTAATGGTATAATAAGAAAAAAACCTTAATTTCCTCCAATTAGTCGATTTAAGCATCTTAAAATAATTTTTTTCAAAATGATTTATTTCTCGTTAGGGTTAATTTTTTTAAACGAACTTTTTGGAAAAAACTAGTAAACTTATTGCGCTGTCTTGAGTTTATACAAAAAAAAAACACATTTTATTCATTTAGTTGCTTTTATTACCGTAGAGACCTTCAATCCTCTTTCTCACTAAGGTATTTCGTCGGCTCGGCTATTGGCTCAATCTTTTCTCCAGGCACATAGCTCTCATCTCTCTGGACGTTAGTAAGACAAGGCTCCGCGATAAAATCTTCCATACTATCATTGCCGGCATCAATGACTAGTATCCGATCTTCCAGTCGTCATTTGATCGTCATTTGACAGTGGACTGGGCATTCTTCCACATCATCATTGTTGTTATGCGCCAGGATCTTTTTCTAAGATAAAAGATGCCAAAACTTTTCTCGTTAAAAATCGTATGTACCGTCACAGACTCACTAGGCGTATGATCTTAGCGCCACAGTGTTTGCGGTATATCCTTCAGCGGTTGTGTCACAAATCAAAAAATGTAAATTTTCCTTGAAAATTATTCTAAGTCCACTCGTATAATGGAAATATATCGCTAACTTTTTTCACTAGCAATATTTTTTAACGGTTCCCACAGGAGAATTGTCCAGAATGGTCTCCTGAATATTTCTTATACAGGACTTTTTGGTAGTGGAACGTCCGGTTCCGAGTTATGGGACAAAAATGTTTTCTCGTTAAAATTTTTCTAAGTCCACTCGACTGTCTTTCACTAGCGTCGGAAAATGAAAATTCTTGCGTGGAGCTGTTAGGCACTAAAGTGGACTGGGCATTCTCCTACATCATCTTAGCGCCATAGCGTTTGCGGTATATCTTTCAGCGGTTTTGAGGTATCCAATTATCCCAAAACTATATTTTTGGCGACCCGAAGGCCTGCGAACAGACTAAAGAACGAAATTATTTGCGTTCCTTAGATAAAATATTGTTTTTATCGGAAGAATATCACTCCTGCCGTCTTAACATTTCCTCCAATTATAATTTTTTTCAAAATGATTTATTTCTCGCTAGGGTTAACTTTTTAAAAGGAACTTTTTGGACAAAACTACTAAACTTATGGTAATGTATTGGTAAAATACAGAAAAAACCTTAATTTGCTCCAATTAGTCGATTTAAGGCATCTTAAAATAATTTTTCTCAAAACGATTTATTTCTCGTTAGGGTTAATTTTTTTAAAGGAACTTTTTGGACAAAACTACTAAACTTATGGTAGTGTATTGGCATAATACACAAAAAACCTTAATTTGCTCTAATTAGTCGATTTAAGGCATCTTAAAATAATTTTTCCCAAAACGATTTATTTCTCGTTCGGGTTAATTTTTTTAAAGGAACTTTTTGGACAAAACTACTAAACTTATGGTAATGTATTGGTATATTACACAAAAAACCTTAATTTGCTCCAATTAGTCGATTTAAGGCATCTTAAAATAATTTTTCCCAAAACGATTTATTTCTCGTTCGGGTTAATTTTTTTAAAGGAACTTTTTGGACAAAACTACTAAACTTATGGTAGTGTATTGGTATAATACACAAAAAACCTTAATTTGCTCCAATTAGTCGACTTAAGGCATCTTAAAATAATTTTTCTCAAAACGATTTATTTCTCGTTGGGGTTAATTTTTTTAAAGGAACTTTTTGGACAAAACTACTAAACTTATGGTAATGTATTGGTAAAATACACAAAAAACCTTAATTTGCTCCAATTAGTCGATTTAAGGCATCTTAAAATAATTTTTCTCAAAACGATTTATTTCTCGTTAGGGTTAATTTTTTTAAAGGAACTTTTTGGACAAAACTACTAAACTTATGGTAATGTATTGGTAAAATACAGAAAAAACCTTAATTTGCTCCAATTAGTCGATTTAAGGCATCTTAAAATAATTTTTCTCAAAACGATTTATTTCTCGTTAGGGTTAATTTTTTTAAAGGAACTTTTTGGACAAAACTACTAAACTTATGGTAATGTATTGGTATAATACACAAAAAACCTTAATTTGCTCCAATTAGTCGATTTAAGGCATCTTAAAATAATTTTTTTCAAAATGATTTATTTCTCGTTAGGGTTAATTTTTTTAAACGAACTTTTTGGACAAAACTAGTAAACTTATTGCGCTGTCTTGAGTTTATACAAAAAAATCACACATTTTATTCATTTAGTTGCTTTTATTACCGTAGAGACCTTCAAACCCTCTTTCTCACTAAGGTATTTCGTCGGCTCGGCTATTGGCTCAATCTTTTCTCCAGGCACATAGCTCTCCTCTCTCTGGACGTTAGTAAGACAAGGCTCCGCGATAAAATCTTCCATACTATCATTGCCGGCATCAATGACTAGTATCCGATCTTCCAATCGTCATTTGACAGTGGACTGGGCATTCTTCCACATCATCATTGTTGTTATGCGCCAGGATCTTTTTCTAAGATAAAAGATGCCAAAACTTTTCTCGTTAAAAATCGTATGTACCGTCACAGACTCACTAGGCGTATGATCTTAGCGCCATAGCGTTTGCGGTATATCTTTTAGCGGTTTTGAGGTATCCAATTATCCCAAAACTATATTTTTGGCGACCCGAAGGCCTGCGAACAGACTAAAGAACGAAATTATTTGCGTTCCTTAGATAAAATATTGTTTTTATCGGAAGAATATCACTCCTGCCGTCTTAACATTTCCTCCAATTATAATTTTTTTCAAAATGATTTATTTCTCGCTAGGGTTAACTTTTTAAAAGGAACTTTTTGGACAAAACTACTAAACTTATGGTAATGTATTGGTATAATACACAAAAAACCTTAATTAGCTCCAATTAGTCGATTTAAGGCATCTTAAAATAATTTTTCTCAAAACGATTTATTTCTCGTTAGGGTTAATTTTTTTAAAGGAACTTTTTGGACAAAACTACTAAACTTATGGTAGTGTATTGGCATAATACACAAAAAACCTTAATTTGCTCCAATTAGTCGATTTAAGGCATCTTAAAATAATTTTTCCCAAAACGATTTATTTCTCGTTCGGGTTAATTTTTTTAAAGGAACTTTTTGGACAAAACTACTAAACTTATGGTAATGTATTGGTATAATACACAAAAAACCTTAATTTGCTCCAATTAGTCGATTTAAGGCATCTTAAAATAATTTTTCCCAAAACGATTTATTTCTCGTTCGGGTTAATTTTTTTAAAGGAACTTTTTGGACAAAACTACTAAACTTATGGTAGTGTATTGGTATAATACACAAAAAACCTTAATTTGCTCCAATTAGTCGACTTAAGGCATCTTAAAATAATTTTTCTCAAAACGATTTATTTCTCGTTGGGGTTAATTTTTTTAAAGGAACTTTTTGAACAAAACTACTAAACTTATGGTAATGTAATGGTAAAATACACAAAAAACCTTAATTTGCTCCAATTAGTCGATTTAAGGCATCTTAAAATAATTTTTCTCAAAACGATTTATTTCTCGTTAGGGTTAATTTTTTTAAAGGAACTTTTTGGACAAAACTACTAAACTTATCGTAGTGTATTGGTATAATACACAAAAAACCTTAATTTGCTCCAATTAGTCGATTTAAGGCATCTTAAAATAATTTTTCTCAAAACGATTTATTTCTCGTTAGGGTTAATTTTTTTAAAGGAACTTTTTGGACAAAACTACTAAACTTATGGTAATGTATTGGTATAATACACAAAAAACCTTAATTTGCTCCAATTAGTCGATTTAAGGCATCTTAAAATAATTTTTCTCAAAACGATTTATTTCTCGTTAGGGTTAATTTTTTTAAAGGAACTTTTTGGACAAAACTACTAAACTTATTGTACTGTAATGGTATAATACGAAAAAAACCTTAATTTCCTCCAATTAGTCGATTTAAGCATCTTAAAATAATTTTTTTCAAAATGATTTATTTCTCGTTAGGGTTAATTTTTTTAAACGAACTTTTTGGACAAAACTAGTAAACTTATTGCGCTGTCTTGAGTTTATACAAAAAAATCACACATTTTATTCATTTAGTTGCTTTTATTACCGTAGAGACCTTCAACCCTCTTTCTCACTAAGGTATTTCGTCGGCTCGGCTATTGGCTCAATCTTTTCTCCAGGCACATAGCTCTCATCTCTCTGGACGTTAGTAAGACAAGGCTCCGCGATAAAATCTTCCATACTATCATTGCCGGCATCAATGACTAGTATCCGATCTTCCAGTCGTCATTTGACAGTGGACTGGGCATTCTTCCACATCATCATTGTTGTTATGCGCCAGGATCTTTTTCTAAGATAAAAGATGCCAAAACTTTTCTCGTTAAAAATCGTATGTACCGTCACAGACTCACTAGGCGTATGTTCTTAGCGCCACAGTGTTTGCGGTATATCCTTCAGCGGTTGTGTCACAAATCAAAAAATGTAAATTTTCCTCGAAAATTATTCTAAGTCCACTCGTATAATGGAAATATATCGCTAACTTTTTTCACTAGCAATATTTTTTAACGGTTCCCACAGGAGAATTGTCCAGAATGGTCTCCTGAATATTTCTTATACAGGACTTTTTGGTAGTGGAACGTCCGGTTCCGAGTTATGGGACAAAAATGTTTTCTCGTTAAAATTTTTCTAAGTCCACTCGACTGTCTTTCACTAGCGTCGGAAAATGAAAATTCTTGCGTGGAGCTGTTAGGCACTAAAGTGGACTGGGCATTCTCCTACATCATCTTAGCGCCATAGCGTTTGCGGTATATCTTTCAGCGGTTTTGAGGTATCCAATTATCCCAAAACTATATTTTTGGCGACCCGAAGGCCTGCGAACAGACTAAAGAACGAAATTATTTGCGTTCCTTAGATAAAATATTGTTTTTATCGGAAGAATATCACTCCTGCCGTCTTAACATTTCCTCCAATTATAATTTTTTTCAAAATGATTTATTTCTCGCTAGGGTTAACTTTTTAAAAGGAACTTTTTGGACAAAACTACTAAACTTATGGTAATGTATTGGTAAAATACAGAAAAAACCTTAATTTGCTCCAATTAGTCGATTTAAGGCATCTTAAAATAATTTTTCTCAAAACGATTTATTTCTCGTTAGGGTTAATTTTTTTAAAGGAACTTTTTGGACAAAACTACTAAACTTATGGTAATGTATTGGTATAATATACAAAAAACCTTAATTTGCTCCAATTAGTCGATTTAAGGCATCTTAAAATAATTTTTCTCAAAACGATTTATTTCTCGTTAGGGTTAATTTTTTTAAAGGAACTTTTTGGACAAAACTACTAAACTTATGGTAATGTATTGGTAAAATACAGAAAAAACCTTAATTTGCTCCAATTAGTCGATTTAAGGCATCTTAAAATAATTTTTCTCAAAACGATTTATTTCTCGTTAGGGTTAATTTTTTTAAAGGAACTTTTTGGACAAAACTACTAAACTTATGGTAATGTATTGGTATAATATACAAAAAACCTTAATTTGCTCCAATTAGTCGATTTAAGGCATCTTAAAATAATTTTTCTCAAAACGATTTATTTCTCGTTAGGGTTAATTTTTTTAAAGGAACTTTTTGGACAAAACTACTAAACTTATTGTACTGTAATGGTATAATACGAAAAAAACCTTAATTTCCTCCAATTAGTCGATTTAAGCATCTTAAAATAATTTTTTTCAAAATGATTTATTTCTCGTTAGGGTTAATTTTTTTAAACGAACTTTTTGGACAAAACTAGTAAACTTATTGCGCTGTCTTGAGTTTATACAAAAAAATCACACATTTTATTCATTTAGTTGCTTTTATTACCGTAGAGACCTTCAACCCTCTCTCTCACTAAGGTATTTCGTCGGCTCGGCTATTGGCTCAATCTTTTCTCCAGGCACATAGCTCTCCTCTCTCTGGACGTTAGTAAGACAAGGCTCCGCGATAAAATCTTCCATACTATCATTGCCGGCATCAATGACTAGTATCCGATCTTCCAGTCGTCATTTGACAGTGGACTGGGCATTCTTCCACATCATCATTGTTGTTATGCGCCAGGATCTTTTTCTAAGATAAAAGATGCCAAAACTTTTCTCGTTAAAAATCGTATGTACCGTCACAGACTCACTAGGCGTATGATCTTAGCGCCACAGTGTTTGCGGTATATCCTTTAGCGGTTGTGTCACAAATCAAAAAATGTAAATTTTCCTCGAAAATTATTCTAAGTCCACTCGTATAATGGAAATATATCGCTAACTTCTTTCACTAGCAATATTTTTAACGGTTCCCACAGGAGAATTGTCCAGAATGGTCTCCTGAATATTTCTTATACAGGACTTTTTGGTAGTGGAACGTCCGGTTCCGAGTTATGGGACAAAAATGTTTTCTCGTTGAAATTTTTCTAAGTCCACTCGACTGTCTTTCACTAGCGTCGGAAAATGAAAATTCTTGCGTGGAGCTGTTAGGCACTAAAGTGGACTGGGCATTCTCCTACATCATCTTAGCGCCATAGCGTTTGCGGTATATCTTTCAGCGGTTTTGAGGTATCCAATTATCCCAAAACTATATTTTTGGCGACCCGAAGGCCTGCGAACAGACTAAAGAACGAAATTATTTGCGTTCCTTAGATAAAATATTTTTTTATCGGAAGAATATCACTCCTGCCGTCTTAACATTTCCTCCAATTATAATTTTTTTCAAAATGATTTATTTCTCGCTAGGGTTAACTTTTTAAAAGGAACTTTTTGGACAAAACTACTAAACTTATGGTAATGTATTGGTATAATACACAAAAAACCTTAATTTGCTCCAATTAGTCGATTTAAGGCATCTTAAAATAATTTTTCTCAAAACGATTTATTTCTCGTTAGGGTTAATTTTTTTAAAGGAACTTTTTGGACAAAACTACTAATCTTATGGTAGTGTATTGGTATAATACACAAAAAACCTTAATTTGCTCCAATTAGTCGATTTAAGGCATCTTAAAATAATTTTTCCCAAAACGATTTATTTCTCGTTCGGGTTAATTTTTTTAAAGGAACTTTTTGGACAAAACTACTAAACTTATGGTAATGTATTGGTATAATACACAAAAAACCTTAATTTGCTCCAATTAGTCGATTTAAGGCATCTTAAAATAATTTTTCCCAAAACGATTTATTTCTCGTTCGGGTTAATTTTTTTAAAGGAACTTTTTGGACAAAACTACTAAACTTATGGTAGTGTATTGGTATAATACACAAAAAACCTTAATTTGCTCCAATTAGTCGATTTAAGGCATCTTAAAATAATTTTTCTCAAAACGATTTATTTCTCGTTAGGGTTAATTTTTTTAAAGGAACTTTTTGGACAAAACTACTAAACTTATGGTAATGTATTGGTAAAATACACAAAAAACCTTAATTTGCTCCAATTAGTCGATTTAAGGCATCTTAAAATAATTTTTCTCAAAACGATTTATTTCTCGTTAGGGTTAATTTTTTTAAAGGAACTTTTTGGACAAAACTACTAAACTTATGGTAATGTATTGGTAAAATACACAAAAAACCTTAATTTGCTCCAATTAGTCGATTTAAGGCATCTTAAAATAATTTTTCTCAAAACGATTTATTTCTCGTTAGGGTTAATTTTTTTAAAGGAACTTTTTGGACAAAACTACTAAACTTATGGTAGTGTATTGGTATAATACACAAAAAACCTTAATTTGCTCCAATTAGTCGACTTAAGGCATCTTAAAATAATTTTTCTCAAAACGATTTATTTCTCGTTGGGGTTAATTTTTTTAAAGGAACTTTTTGGACAAAACTACTAAACTTATGGTAATGTATTGGTAAAATACACAAAAAACCTTAATTTGCTCCAATTAGTCGATTTAAGGCATCTTAAAATAATTTTTCTCAAAACGATTTATTTCTCGTTAGGGTTAATTTTTTTAAAGGAACTTTTTGGACAAAACTACTAAACTTATGGTAATGTATTGGTAAAATACAGAAAAAACCTTAATTTGCTCCAATTAGTCGATTTAAGGCATCTTAAAATAATTTTTCTCAAAACGATTTATTTCTCGTTAGGGTTAATTTTTTTAAAGGAACTTTTTGGACAAAACTACTAAACTTATGGTAATGTATTGGTATAATACACAAAAAACCTTAATTTGCTCCAATTAGTCGATTTAAGGCATCTTAAAATAATTTTTCTCAAAACGATTTATTTCTCGTTAGGGTTAATTTTTTTAAAGGAACTTTTTGGACAAAACTACTAAACTTATTGTACTGTAATGGTATAATACGAAAAAAACCTTAATTTCCTCCAATTAGTCGATTTAAGCATCTTAAAATAATTTTTTTCAAAATGATTTATTTCTCGTTAGGGTTAATTTTTTTAAAGGAACTTTCTGGACAAAACTACTAAACTTATGGTAATGTATTGGTAAAATACACAAAAAACCTTAATTTGCTCCAATTAGTCGATTTAAGGCATCTTAAAATAATTTTTCTCAAAACGATTTATTTCTCGTTAGCGTTAATTTTTTTAAAGGAACTTTTTGGACAAAACTACTAAACTTATGGTAATGTATTGGTAAAATACACAAAAAACCTTAATTTGCTCCAATTAGTCGATTTAAGGCATCTTAAAATAATTTTTCTCAAAACGATTTATTTCTCGTTAGGGTTAATTTTTTTAAAGGAACTTTTTGGACAAAACTACTAAACTTATGGTAATGTATTGGTATAATACACAAAAAACCTTAATTTGCTCCAATTAGTCGATTTAAGGCATCTTAAAATAATTTTTCTCAAAACGATTTATTTCTCGTTAGGGTTAATTTTTTTAAAGGAACTTTTTGGACAAAACTACTAAACTTATTGTACTGTAATGGTATAATACGAAAAAAACCTTAATTTCCTCCAATTAGTCGATTTAAGCATCTTAAAATAATTTTTTTCAAAATGATTTATTTCTCGTTAGGGTTAATTTTTTTAAACGAACTTTTTGGACAAAACTAGTAAACTTATTGCGCTGTCTTGAGTTTATACAAAAAAATCACACATTTTATTCATTTAGTTGCTTTTATTACCGTAGAGACCTTCAACCCTCTTTCTCACTAAGGTATTTCGTCGGCTCGGCTATTGGCTCAATCTTTTCTCCAGGCACATAGCTCTCATCTCTCTGGACGTTAGTAAGACAAGGCTCCGCGATAAAATCTTCCATACTATCATTGCCGGCATCAATGACTAGTATCCGATCTTCCAGTCGTCATTTGACAGTGGACTGGGCATTCTTCCACATCATCATTGTTGTTATGCGCCAGGATCTTTTTCTAAGATAAAAGATGCCAAAACTTTTCTCGTTAAAAATCGTATTTACCGTCACAGACTCACTAGGCGTATGATCTTAGCGCCACAGTGTTTGCGGTATATCCTTCAGCGGTTGTGTCACAAATCAAAAAATGTAAATTTTCCTCGAAAATTATTCTAAGTCCCACTCGTATAATGGAAATATATCGCTAACTTCTTTCACTAGCAATATTTTTTAACGGTTCCCACAGGAGAATTGTCCAGAATGGTCTCCTGAATATTTCTTATACAGGACTTTTTGGTAGTGGAACGTCCGGTTCCGAGTTATGGGACAAAAATGTTTTCTCGTTGAAATTTTTCTAAGTCCACTCGACTGTCTTTCACTAGCGTCGGAAAATGAAAATTCTTGCGTGGAGCTGTTAGGCACTAAAGTGGACTGGGCATTCTCCTACATCATCTTAGCGCCATAGCGTTTGCGGTATATCTTTCAGCGGTTTTGAGGTATCCAATTATCCCAAAACTATATTTTTGGCGGCCCGAAGGCCTGCGAACAGACTAAAGAACGAAATTATTTGCGTTCCTAAGATAAAATATTGTTTTTATCGGAAGAATATCACTCCTGCCGTCTTAACATTTCCTCCAATTATAATTTTTTTCAAAATGATTTATTTCTCGCTAGGGTTAACTTTTTAAAAGGAACTTTTTGGACAAAACTACTAAACTTATTGTAGTGTATTGGTATAATACACAAAAAACCTTAATTTGCTCCAATTAGTCGATTTAAGGCATCTTAAAATAATTTTTCCCAAAACGATTTATTTCTCGTTAGGGTTAATTTTTTTAAAGGAACTTTTTGGACAAAACTACTAAACTTATGGTAATGTATAAGTATAATACACAAAAAACCTTAATTTGCTCCAATTAGTCGATTTAAGGCATCTTAAAATAATTTTTCTCAAAACGATTTATTTCTCGTTAGGGTTAATTTTTTTAAAGGAACTTTTTGGACAAAACTACTAAACTTATGGTAGTGTATTGGTATAATACACAAAAAACCTTAATTTGCTCCAATTAGTCGATTTAAGGCATCTTAAAATAATTTTTCTCAAAACGATTTATTTCTCGTTAGGGTTAATTTTTTTAAAGGAACTTTTTGGACAAAACTACTAAACTTATGGTAATGTATTGGTAAAATACACAAAAAACCTTAATTTGCTCCAATTAGTCGATTTAAGGCATCTTAAAATAATTTTTCTCAAAACGATTTATTTCTCGTTAGGGTTAATTTTTTTAAGGGAACTTTTTGGACAAAACTACTAAACTTATGGTAATGTATTGGTAAAATACACAAAAAACCTTAATTTGCTCCAATTAGTCGATTTAAGGCATCTTAAAATAATTTTTCTCAAAACGATTTATTTCTCGTTAGGGTTAATTTTTTTAAAGGAACTTTTTGGACAAAACTACTAAACTTATGGTAATGTATTGGTATAATACACAAAAAACCTTAATTTGCTCCAATTAGTCGATTTAAGGCATCTTAAAATAATTTTTCTCAAAACGATTTATTTCTCGTTAGGGTTAATTTTTTTAAAGGAACTTTTTGGACAAAACTACTAAACTTATTGTACTGTAATGGTATAATACGAAAAAAACCTTAATTTCCTCCAATTAGTCGATTTAAGCATCTTAAAATAATTTTTTTCAAAATGATTTATTTCTCGTTAGGGTTAATTTTTTTAAACGAACTTTTTGGACAAAACTAGTAAACTTATTGCGCTGTCTTGAGTTTATACAAAAAAATCACACATTTTATTCATTTAGTTGCTTTTATTACCGTAGAGACCTTCAACCCTCTTTCTCACTAAGGTATTTCGTCGGCTCGGCTATTGGCTCAATCTTTTCTCCAGGCACATAGCTCTCATCTCTCTGGACGTTAGTAAGACAAGGCTCCGCGATAAAATCTTCCATACTATCATTGCCGGCATCAATGACTAGTATCCGATCTTCCAGTCGTCATTTGACAGTGGACTGGGCATTCTTCCACATCATCATTGTTGTTATGCGCCAGGATCTTTTTCTAAGATAAAAGATGCCAAAACTTTTCTCGTTAAAAATCGTATTTACCGTCACAGACTCACTAGGCGTATGATCTTAGCGCCACAGTGTTTGCGGTATATCCTTCAGCGGTTGTGTCACAAATCAAAAAATGTAAATTTTCCTCGAAAATTATTCTAAGTCCCACTCGTATAATGGAAATATATCGCTAACTTCTTTCACTAGCAATATTTTTTAACGGTTCCCACAGGAGAATTGTCCAGAATGGTCTCCTGAATATTTCTTATACAGGACTTTTTGGTAGTGGAACGTCCGGTTCCGAGTTATGGGACAAAAATGTTTTCTCGTTGAAATTTTTCTAAGTCCACTCGACTGTCTTTCACTAGCGTCGGAAAATGAAAATTCTTGCGTGGAGCTGTTAGGCACTAAAGTGGACTAGGCATTCTCCTACATCATCTTAGCGCCATAGCGTTTGCGGTATATCTTTCAGCGGTTTTGAGGTATCCAATTATCCCAAAACCCCGAAGGCCTGCGAACAGACTAAAGAACGAAATTATTTGCGTTCCTAAGATAAAATATTGTTTTTATCGGAAGAATATCACTCCTGCCGTCTTAACATTTCCTCCAATTATAATTTTTTTCAAAATGATTTATTTCTCGCTAGGGTTAACTTTTTAAAAGGAACTTTTTGGACAAAACTACTAAACTTATTGTAGTGTATTGGTATAATACACAAAAAACCTTAATTTGCTCCAATTAGTCGATTTAAGGCATCTTAAAATAATTTTTCTCAAAACGATTTATTTCTCGTTAGGGTTAATTTTTTTAAAGGAACTTTTTGGACAAAACTACTAAACTTATGGTAGTGTATTGGTATAATACACAAAAAACCTTAATTTGCTCCAATTAGTCGATTTAAGGCATCTTAAAATAATTTTTCTCAAAACGATTTATTTCTCGTTAGGGTTAATTTTTTTAAAGGAACTTTTTGGACAAAACTACTAAACTTATGGTAATGTATTGGTAAAATACACAAAAAACCTTAATTTGCTCCAATTAGTCGATTTAAGGCATCTTAAAATAATTTTTCTCAAAACGATTTATTTCTCGTTAGGGTTAATTTTTTTAAAGGAACTTTCTGGACAAAACTACTAAACTTATGGTAATGTATTGGTAAAATACACAAAAAACCTTAATTTGCTCCAATTAGTCGATTTAAGGCATCTTAAAATAATTTTTCTCAAAACGATTTATTTCTCGTTAGCGTTAATTTTTTTAAAGGAACTTTTTGGACAAAACTACTAAACTTATGGTAATGTATTGGTAAAATACACAAAAAACCTTAATTTGCTCCAATTAGTCGATTTAAGGCATCTTAAAATAATTTTTCTCAAAACGATTTATTTCTCGTTAGGGTTAATTTTTTTAAAGGAACTTTTTGGACAAAACTACTAAACTTATGGTAATGTATTGGTATAATACACAAAAAACCTTAATTTGCTCCAATTAGTCGATTTAAGGCATCTTAAAATAATTTTTCTCAAAACGATTTATTTCTCGTTAGGGTTAATTTTTTTAAAGGAACTTTTTGGACAAAACTACCAAACTTATTGTACTGTAATGGTATAATACGAAAAAAACCTTAATTTCCTCCAATTAGTCGATTTAAGCATCTTAAAATAATTTTTTTCAAAATGATTTATTTCTCGTTAGGGTTAATTTTTTTAAACGAACTTTTTGGACAAAACTAGTAAACTTATTGCGCTGTCTTGAGTTTATACAAAAAAATCACACATTTTATTCATTTAGTTGCTTTTATTACCGTAGAGACCTTCAACCCTCTTTCTCACTAAGGTATTTCGTCGGCTCGGCTATTGGCTCAATCTTTTCTCCAGGCACATAGCTCTCATCTCTCTGGACGTTAGAAAGACAAGGCTCCGCGATAAAATCTTCCATACTATCATTGCCGGCATCAATGACTAGTATCCGATCTTCCAGTCGTCATTTGACAGTGGACTGGGCATTCTTCCACATCATCATTGTTGTTATGCGCCAGGATCTTTTTCTAAGATAAAAGATGCCAAAACTTTTCTCGTTAAAAATCGTATTTACCGTCACAGACTCACTAGGCGTATGATCTTAGCGCCACAGTGTTTGCGGTATTTCCTTCAGCGGTTGTGTCACAAATCAAAAAATGTAAATTTTCCTCGAAAATTATTCTAAGTCCCACTCGTATAATGGAAATATATCGCTAACTTCTTTCACTAGCAATATTTTTTAACGGTTCCCACAGGAGAATTGTCCAGAATGGTCTCCTGAATATTTCTTATACAGGACTTTTTGGTAGTGGAACGTCCGGTTCCGAGTTATGGGACAAAAATGTTTTCTCGTTGAAATTTTTCTAAGTCCACTCGACTGTCTTTCACTAGCGTCGGAAAATGAAAATTCTTGCGTGGAGCTGTTAGGCACTAAAGTGGACTGGGCATTCTCCTACATCATCTTAGCGCCATAGCGTTTGCGGTATATCTTTCAGCGGTTTTGAGGTATCCAATTATCCCAAAACTATATTTTTGGCGGCCCGAAGGCCTGCGAACAGACTAAAGAACGAAATTATTTGCGTTCCTAAGATAAAATATTGTTTTTATCGGAAGAATATCACTACTGCCGTCTTAACATTTCCTCCAATTATAATTTTTTCCAAAATGATTTATTTCTCGCTAGGGTTAACTTTTTAAAAGGAACTTTTTGGACAAAACTACTAAACTTATTGTAGTGTATTGGTATAATACACAAAAAACCTTAATTTGCTCCAATTAGTCGATTTCAGGCATCTTAAAATAATTTTTCCCAAAACGATTTATTTCTCGTTAGGGTTAATTTTTTTAAAGGAACTTTTTGGACAAAACTACTAAACTTATGGTAATGTATAGGTATAATACACAAAAAACCTTAATTTGCTCCAATTAGTCGATTTAAGGCATCTTAAAATAATTTTTCTCAAAACGATTTATTTCTCGTTAGGGTTAATTTTTTTAAAGGAACTTTTTGGACAAAACTACTAAACTTATGGTAGTGTATTGGTATAATACACAAAAAACCTTAATTTGCTCCAATTAGTCGATTTAAGGCATCTTAAAATAATTTTTCTCAAAACGATTTATTTCTCGTTAGGGTTAATTTTTTTAAAGGAACTTTTTGGACAAAACTACTAAACTTATGGTAATGTATTGGTAAAATACACAAAAAACCTTAATTTGCTCCAATTAGTCGATTTAAGGCATCTTAAAATAATTTTTCTCAAAACGATTTATTTCTCGTTAGGGTTAATTTTTTTAAAGGAACTTTTTGGACAAAACTACTAAACTTATGGTAATGTATTGGTAAAATACACAAAAAACCTTAATTTGCTCCAATTAGTCGATTTAAGGCATCTTAAAATAATTTTTCTCAAAACGATTTATTTCTCGTTAGGGTTAATTTTTTTAAAGGAACTTTTTGGACAAAACTACTAAACTTATGGTAATGTATTGGTATAATACACAAAAAACCTTAATTTGCTCCAATTAGTCGATTTAAGGCATCTTAAAATAATTTTTCTCAAAACGATTTATTTCTCGTTAGGGTTAATTTTTTTAAAGGAACTTTTTGGACAAAACTAGTAAACTTATTGCGCTGTCTTGAGTTTATACAAAAAAATCACACATTTTATTCATTTAGTTGCTTTTATTACCGTAGAGACCTTCAACCCTCTTTCTCACTAAGGTATTTCGTCGGCTCGGCTATTGGCTCAATCTTTTCTCCAGGCACATAGCTCTCATCTCTCTGGACGTTAGTAAGACAAGGCTCCGCGATAAAATCTTCATTAAGGTTTTTTGTGTATTATACCAATACATTACCATAAGTTTAGTAGTTTTGTCCAAAAAGTTCCTTTAAAAAAATTAACCCTAACGAGAAATAAATCGTTTTGGGAAAAATTATTTTAAGATGCCTTAAATCGACTAATTGGAGCAAATTAAGGTTTTTTGTGTATTATACCAATACATTACCATAAGTTTAGTAGTTTTGTCCAAAAAGTTCCTTTAAAAAAATTAACCCTAACGAGAAATAAATCGTTTTGGGAAAAATTATTTTAAGATGCCTTAAATCGACTAATTGGAGCAAATTAAGGTTTTTTGTGTATTATACCAATACACTACCATAAGTTTAGTAGTTTTGTCCAAAAAGTTCCTTTAAAAAAATTAACCCTAACGAGAAATAAATCGTTTTGAGAAAAATTATTTTAAGATGCCTTAAATCGACTAATTGGAGCAAATTAAGGTTTTTTGTGTATTTTACCAATACATTACCATAAGTTTAGTAGTTTTGTCCAAAAAGTTCCTTTTAAAAAGTTAACCCTAGCGAGAAAAATCATTTTGAAAAAAATTATAATTGGAGGAAATGTTAAGACGGCAGGAGTGATATTCTTCCGATAAAAACAATATTTTATCTAAGGAACGCAAATAATTTCGTTCTTTAGTCTGTTCGCAGGCCTTCGGGTCGCCAAAAATATAGTTTTGGGATAATTGGATAAATCAAAACCGCTGAAAGATATACCGCAAACGCTATGGCGCTAAGATGATGTAGGAGAATGCCCAGTCCACTTTAGTGCCTAACAGCTCCACGCAAGAATTTTCATTTTCCGACGCTAGTGAAAGACAGTCGAGTGGACTTAGAAAAATTTCAACGAGAAAACATTTTTGTCCCATAACTCGGAACCGGACGTTCCACTACCAAAAAGCCCTGTATAAGAAATATTCAGGAGACCATTCTGGACAATTCTCCTGTGGGAACCGTTAAAAAATATTGCTAGTGAAAGAAGTTAGCGATATATTTCCATTATACGAGTGGACTTAGAATAATTTTCGAGGAAAATTTACATTTTTTGATTTGTGACACAACCGCTGAAGGATATACCGCAAACACTGTGGCGCTAAGATCATACGCCTAGTGAGTCTGTGACGGTACATACGATTTTTAACGAGAAAAGTTTTGGCATCTTTTATCTTAGAAAAAGATCCTGGCGCATAACAACAATGATGATGTGGAAGAATGCCCAGTCCACTGTCAAATGACGACTGGAAGATCGGATACTAGTCATTGATGCCGGCAATGATAGTATGGAAGATTTTATCGCGGAGCCTTGTCTTACTAACGTCCAGAGAGATGAGAGCTATGTGCCTGGAGAAAAGATTGAGCCAATAGCCGAGCCGACGAAATACCTTAGTGAGAAAGAGGGTTGAAGGTCTCTACGGTAATAAAAGCAACTAAATGAATAAAATGTGTGATTTTTTTGTATAAACTCAAGACAGCGCAATAAGTTTACTAGTTTTGTCCAAAAAGTTCGTTTAAAAAAATTAACCCTAACGAGAAATAAATCATTTTGAAAAAAATTATTTTAAGATGCTTAAATCGACTAATTGGAGGAAATTAAGGTTTTTTTCGTATTATACCATTACAGTACAATAAGTTTAGTAGTTTTGTCCAAAAAGTTCCTTTAAAAAAATTAACCCTAACGAGAAATAAATCGTTTTGAGAAAAATTATTTTAAGATGCCTTAAATCGACTAATTGGAGCAAATTAAGGTTTTTTGTGTATTATACCAATACATTACCATAAGTTTAGTAGTTTTGTCCAAAAAGTTCCTTTAAAAAAATTAACCCTAACGAGAAATAAATCGTTTTGAGAAAAATTATTTTAAGATGCCTTAAATCGACTAATTGGAGCAAATTAAGGTTTTTTGTGTATTTTACCAATACATTACCATAAGTTTAGTAGTTTTGTCCAAAAAGTTCCTTTAAAAAAATTAACCCTAACGAGAAATAAATCGTTTTGAGAAAAATTATTTTAAGATGCCTTAAATCGACTAATTGGAGCAAATTAGGGTTTTTTGTGTATTATACCAATACATTACCATAAGTTTAGTAGTTTTGTCCAAAAAGTTCCTTTAAAAAAATTAACCCTAACGAGAAATAAATCGTTTTGAGAAAAATTATTTTAAGATGCCTTAAATCGACTAATTGGAGCAAATTAAGGTTTTTTGTGTATTATACCAATACAATACCATAAGTTTAGTAGTTTTGTCCAAAAAGTTCCTTTAAAAAAATTAACCCTAACGAGAAATAAATCGTTTTGAGAAAAATTATTTTAAGATGCCTTAAATCGACTAATTGGAGCAAATTAAGGTTTTTTGTGTATTATACCAATACATTACCATAAGTTTAGTAGTTTTGTCCAAAAAGTTCCTTTAAAAAAATTAACCCTAACGAGAAATAAATCGTTTTGGGAAAAATTATTTTAAGATGCCTTAAATCGACTAATTGGAGCAAATTAAGGTTTTTTGTGTATTATACCAATACACTACCATAAGTTTAGTAGTTTTGTCCAAAAAGTTCCTTTAAAAAAATTAACCCTAACGAGAAATAAATCGTTTTGAGAAAAATTATTTTAAGATGCCTTAAATCGACTAATTGGAGCAAATTAAGGTTTTTTGTGTATTATACCAATACATTACCATAAGTTTAGTAGTTTTGTCCAAAAAGTTCCTTTTAAAAAGTTAACCCTAGCGAGAAAAATCATTTTGAAAAAAATTATAATTGGAGGAAATGTTAAGACGGCAGGAGTGATATTCTTCCGATAAAAACAATATTTTATCTAAGGAACGCAAATAATTTCGTTCTTTAGTCTGTTCGCAGGCCTTCGGGTCGCCAAAAATATAGTTTTGGGATAATTGGATACCTCAAAACCGCTGAAAGATATACCGCAAACGCTATGGCGCTAAGATGATGTAGGAGAATGCCCAGTCCACTTTAGTGCCTAACAGCTCCACGCAAGAATTTTCATTTTCCGACGCTAGTGAAAGACAGTCGAGTGGACTTAGAAAAATTTCAACGAGAAAACATTTTTGTCCCATAACTCGGAACCGGACGTTCCACTACCAAAAAGTCCTGTATAAGAAATATTCAGGAGACCATTCTGGACAATTCTCCTGTGGGAACCGTTAAAAAAATTGCTAGTGAAAGAAGTTAGCGATATATTTCCATTATACGAGTGGACTTAGAATAATTTTCGAGGAAAATTACATTTTTTGATTTGTGACACAACCGCTGAAGGATATACCGCAAACACTGTGGCGCTAAGATCATACGCCTAGTGAGTCTGTGACGGTACATACGATTTTTAACGAGAAAAGTTTTGGCATCTTTTATCTTAGAAAAAGATCCTGGCGCATAACAACAATGATGATGTGGAAGAATGCCCAGTCCACTGTCAAATGACGACTGGAAGATCGGATACTAGTCATTGATGCCGGCAATGATAGTATGGAAGATTTTATCGCGGAGCCTTGTCTTACTAACGTCCAGAGAGATGAGAGCTATGTGCCTGGAGAAAAGATTGAGCCAATAGCCGAGCCGACGAAATACCTTAGTGAGAAAGAGGGTTGAAGGTCTCTACGGTAATAAAAGCAACTAAATGAATAAAATGTGTGATTTTTTTGTATAAACTCAAGACAGCGCAATAAGTTTACTAGTTTTGTCCAAAAAGTTCGTTTAAAAAAATTAACCCTAACGAGAAATAAATCATTTTGAAAAAAATTATTTTAAGATGCTTAAATCGACTAATTGGAGGAAATTAAGGTTTTTTTCGTATTATACCATTACAGTACAATAAGTTTAGTAGTTTTGTCCAAAAAGTTCCTTTAAAAAAATTAACCCTAACGAGAAATAAATCGTTTTGAGAAAAATTATTTTAAGATGCCTTAAATCGACTAATTGGAGCAAATTAAGGTTTTTTGTGTATTATACCAATACATTACCATAAGTTTAGTAGTTTTGTCCAAAAAGTTCCTTTAAAAAAATTAACCCTAACGAGAAATAAATCGTTTTGAGAAAAATTATTTTAAGATGCCTTAAATCGACTAATTGGAGCAAATTAAGGTTTTTTGTGTATTTTACCAATACATTACCATAAGTTTAGTAGTTTTGTCCAAAAAGTTCCTTTAAAAAAATTAACCCTAACGAGAAATAAATCGTTTTGAGAAAAATTATTTTAAGATGCCTTAAATCGACTAATTGGAGCAAATTAGGGTTTTTTGTGTATTATACCAATACATTACCATAAGTTTAGTAGTTTTGTCCAAAAAGTTCCTTTAAAAAAATTAACCCTAACGAGAAATAAATCGTTTTGAGAAAAATTATTTTAAGATGCCTTAAATCGACTAATTGGAGCAAATTAAGGTTTTTTGTGTATTATACCAATACAATACCATAAGTTTAGTAGTTTTGTCCAAAAAGTTCCTTTAAAAAAATTAACCCTAACGAGAAATAAATCGTTTTGAGAAAAATTATTTTAAGATGCCTTAAATCGACTAATTGGAGCAAATTAAGGTTTTTTGTGTATTATACCAATACATTACCATAAGTTTAGTAGTTTTGTCCAAAAAGTTCCTTTAAAAAAATTAACCCTAACGAGAAATAAATCGTTTTGGGAAAAATTATTTTAAGATGCCTTAAATCGACTAATTGGAGCAAATTAAGGTTTTTTGTGTATTATACCAATACACTACCATAAGTTTAGTAGTTTTGTCCAAAAAGTTCCTTTAAAAAAATTAACCCTAACGAGAAATAAATCGTTTTGAGAAAAATTATTTTAAGATGCCTTAAATCGACTAATTGGAGCAAATTAAGGTTTTTTGTGTATTATACCAATACATTACCATAAGTTTAGTAGTTTTGTCCAAAAAGTTCCTTTAAAAAAATTAACCCTAACGAGAAATAAATCGTTTTGGGAAAAATTATTTTAAGATGCCTTAAATCGACTAATTGGAGCAAATTAAGGTTTTTTGTGTATTATACCAATACACTACCATAAGTTTAGTAGTTTTGTCCAAAAAGTTCCTTTAAAAAAATTAACCCTAACGAGAAATAAATCGTTTTGAGAAAAATTATTTTAAGATGCCTTAAATCGACTAATTGGAGCAAATTAAGGTTTTTTGTCTATTATACCAATACATTACCATAAGTTTAGTAGCTTTGTCCAAAAAGTTCCTTTTAAAAAGTTAACCCTAGCGAGAAAAATCATTTTGAAAAAAATTATAATTGGAGGAAATGTTAAGACGGCAGGAGTGATATTCTTCCGATAAAAACAATATTTTATCTAAGGAACGCAAATAATTTCGTTCTTTAGTCTGTTCGCAGGCCTTCGGGTCGCCAAAAATATAGTTTTGGGATAATTGGATACCTCAAAACCGCTGAAAGATATACCGCAAACGCTATGGCGCTAAGATGATGTAGGAGAATGCCCAGTCCACTTTAGTGCCTAACAGCTCCACGCAAGAATTTTCATTTTCCGACGCTAGTGAAAGACAGTCGAGTGGACTTAGAAAAATTTCAACGAGAAAACATTTTTGTCCCATAACTCGGAACCGGACGTTCCACTACCAAAAAGTCCTGTATAAGAAATATTCAGGAGACCATTCTGGACAATTCTCCTGTGGGAACCGTTAAAAAATATTGCTAGTGAAAGAAGTTAGCGATATATTTCCATTATACGAGTGGACTTAGAATAATTTTCGAGGAAAATTACATTTTTTGATTTGTGACACAACCGCTGAAGGATATACCGCAAACACTGTGGCGCTAAGATCATACGCCTAGTGAGTCTGTGACGGTACATACGATTTTTAACGAGAAAAGTTTTGGCATCTTTTATCTTAGAAAAAGATCCTGGCGCATAACAACAATGATGATGTGGAAGAATGCCCAGTCCACTGTCAAATGACGACTGGAAGATCGGATACTAGTCATTGATGCCGGCAATGATAGTATGGAAGATTTTATCGCGGAGCCTTGTCTTACTAACGTCCAGAGAGATGAGAGCTATGTGCCTGGAGAAAAGATTGAGCCAATAGCCGAGCCGACGAAATACCTTAGTGAGAAAGAGGGTTGAAGGTCTCTACGGTAATAAAAGCAACTAAATGAATAAAATGTGTGATTTTTTTGTATAAACTCAAGACAGCGCAATAAGTTTACTAGTTTTGTCCAAAAAGTTCGTTTAAAAAAATTAACCCTAACGAGAAATAAATCATTTTGAAAAAAATTATTTTAAGATGCTTAAATCGACTAATTGGAGGAAATTAAGGTTTTTTTCGTATTATACCATTACAGTACAATAAGTTTAGTAGTTTTGTCCAAAAAGTTCCTTTAAAAAAATTAACCCTAACGAGAAATAAATCGTTTTGAGAAAAATTATTTTAAGATGCCTTAAATCGACTAATTGGAGCAAATTAAGGTTTTTTGTGTATTATACCAATACATTACCATAAGTTTAGTAGTTTTGTCCAAAAAGTTCCTTTAAAAAAATTAACCCTAACGAGAAATAAATCGTTTTGAGAAAAATTATTTTAAGATGCCTTAAATCGACTAATTGGAGCAAATTAAGGTTTTTTGTGTATTTTACCAATACATTACCATAAGTTTAGTAGTTTTGTCCAAAAAGTTCCTTTAAAAAAATTAACCCTAACGAGAAATAAATCGTTTTGAGAAAAATTATTATTTTAAGATGCCTTAAATCGACTAATTGGAGCAAATTAGGGTTTTTTGTGTATTATACCAATACATTACCATAAGTTTAGTAGTTTTGTCCAAAAAGTTCCTTTAAAAAAATTAACCCTAACGAGAAATAAATCGTTTTGAGAAAAATTATTTTAAGATGCCTTAAATCGACTAATTGGAGCAAATTAAGGTTTTTTGTGTATTATACCAATACAATACCATAAGTTTAGTAGTTTTGTCCAAAAAGTTCCTTTAAAAAAATTAACCCTAACGAGAAATAAATCGTTTTGAGAAAAATTATTTTAAGATGCCTTAAATCGACTAATTGGAGCAAATTAAGGTTTTTTGTGTATTATACCAATACATTACCATAAGTTTAGTAGTTTTGTCCAAAAAGTTCCTTTAAAAAAATTAACCCTAACGAGAAATAAATCGTTTTGGGAAAAATTATTTTAAGATGCCTTAAATCGACTAATTGGAGCAAATTAAGGTTTTTTGTGTATTATACCAATACACTACCATAAGTTTAGTAGTTTTGTCCAAAAAGTTCCTTTAAAAAAATTAACCCTAACGAGAAATAAATCGTTTTGAGAAAAATTATTTTAAGATGCCTTAAATCGACTAATTGGAGCAAATTAAGGTTTTTTGTGTATTATACCAATACATTACCATAAGTTTAGTAGTTTTGTCCAAAAAGTTCCTTTAAAAAAATTAACCCTAACGAGAAATAAATCATTTTGAAAAAAATTATTTTAAGATGCTTAAATCGACTAATTGGAGGAAATTAAGGTTTTTTTCGTATTATACCATTACAGTACAATAAGTTTAGTAGTTTTGTCCAAAAAGTTCCTTTAAAAAAATTAACCCTAACGAGAAATAAATCGTTTTGAGAAAAATTATTTTAAGATGCCTTAAATCGACTAATTGGAGCAAATTAAGGTTTTTTGTGTATTATACCAATACATTACCATAAGTTTAGTAGTTTTGTCCAAAAAGTTCCTTTAAAAAAATTAACCCTAACGAGAAATAAATCGTTTTGAGAAAAATTATTTTAAGATGCCTTAAATCGACTAATTGGAGCAAATTAAGGTTTTTTCTGTATTTTACCAATACATTACCATAAGTTTAGTGGTTTTGTCCAAAAAGTTCCTTTAAAAAAATTAACCCTAACGAGAAATAAATCGTTTTGAGAAAAATTATTTTAAGATGCCTTAAATCGACTAATTGGAGCAAATTAAGGTTTTTTGTGTATTTTACCAATACATTACCATAAGTTTAGTAGTTTTGTCCAAAAAGTTTCTTTAAAAAAATTAACCCCAACGAGAAATAAATCGTTTTGAGAAAAATTATTTTAAGATGCCTTAAGTCGACTAATTGGAGCAAATTAAGGTTTTTTGTGTATTATACCAATACACTACCATAAGTTTAGTAGTTTTGTCCAAAAAGTTCCTTTAAAAAAATTAACCCGAACGAGAAATAAATCGTTTTGGGAAAAATTATTTTAAGATGCCTTAAATCGACTAATTGGAGCAAATTAA
Source organism: Polydrusus pterygomalis (assembly GCA_963969555.1). Lineage (NCBI taxonomy): Eukaryota > Metazoa > Arthropoda > Insecta > Coleoptera > Curculionidae > Polydrusus > Polydrusus pterygomalis. Next base: position 1,094,729 of record OZ018381.1, on the reverse strand, counting down.
GGTTTTTTGTGTATTATACCAATACATTACCATAAGTTTAGTAGTTTTGTCCAAAAAGTTCCTTTAAAAAAATTAACCCGAACGAGAAATAAATCGTTTTGGGAAAAATTATTTTAAGATGCCTTAAATCGACCAATTGGAGCAAATTAAGGTTTTTTGTGTATTATGCCAATACACTACCATAAGTTTAGTAGTTTTGTCCAAAAAGTTCCTTTAAAAAAATTAACCCTAACGAGAAATAAATCGTTTTGAGAAAAATTATTTTAAGATGCCTTAAATCGACTAATTGGAGCAAATTAAGGTTTTTTGTGTATTATACCAATACATTACCATAAGTTTAGTAGTTTTGTCCAAAAAGTTCCTTTTAAAAAGTTAACCCTAGCGAGAAATAAATCGTTTTGAAAAAAATTATAATTGGAGTAAATCTTAAGACGGCAGGAGTGATATTCTTCCGATAAAAACAATATTTTATCTAAGGAACGCAAATAATTTCGTTCTTTAGTCTGTTCGCAGGCCTTCGGGTCGCCAAAAATATAGTTTTGGGATAATTGGATACCTCAAAACCGCTGAAAGATATACCGCAAACGCTATGGCGCTAAGATGATGTAGGAGAATGCCCAGTCCACTTTAGTGCCTAACAGCTCCACGCAAGAATTTTCATTTTCCGACGCTAGTGAAAGACAGTCGAGTGGACTTAGAAAAATTTCAACGAGAAAACATTTTTGTCCCATAACTCGGAACCGGACGTTCCACTACCAAAAAGTCCTGTATAAGAAATATTCAGGAGACCATTCTGGACAATTCTCCTGTGGGAACCGTTAAAAAATATTGCTAGTGAAAGAAGTTAGCGATATATTTCCATTATACGAGTGGACTTAGAATAATTTTCGAGGAAAATTTACATTTTTTGATTTGTGACACAACCGCTGAAGGATATACCGCAAACACTGTGGCGCTAAGATCATACGCCTAGTGAGTCTGTGACGGTACATACGATTTTTAACGAGAAAAGTTTTGGCATCTTTTATCTTAGAAAAAGATCCTGGCGCATAACAACAATGATGATGTGGAAGAATGCCCAGTCCACTGTCAAATGACGACTGGAAGATCGGATACTAGTCATTGATGCCGGCAATGATAGTATGGAAGATTTTATCGCGGAGCCTTGTCTTACTAACGTCCAGAGAGATGAGAGCTATGTGCCTGGAGAAAAGATTGAGCCAATAGCCGAGCCGACGAAATACCTTAGTGAGAAAGAGGGTTGAAGGTCTCTACGGTAATAAAAGCAACTAAATGAATAAAATGTGTGATTTTTTTGTATAAACTCAAGACAGCGCAATAAGTTTACTAGTTTTGTCCAAAAAGTTCGTTTAAAAAAATTAACCCTAACGAGAAATAAATCATTTTGAAAAAAATTATTTTAAGATGCTTAAATCGACTAATTGGAGGAAATTAAGGTTTTTTTCGTATTATACCATTACAGTACAATAAGTTTAGTAGTTTTGTCCAAAAAGTTCCTTTAAAAAAATTAACCCTAACGAGAAATAAATCGTTTTGAGAAAAATTATTTTAAGATGCCTTAAATCGACTAATTGGAGCAAATTAAGGTTTTTGTGTATTATACCAATACATTACCATAAGTTTAGTAGTTTTGTCCAAAAAGTTCCTTTAAAAAAATTAACCCTAACGAGAAATAAATCGTTTTGAGAAAAATTATTTTAAGATGCCTTAAATCGACTAATTGGAGCAAATTAAGGTTTTTTGTGTATTTTACCAATACATTACCATAAGTTTAGTAGTTTTGTTCAAAAAGTTCCTTTAAAAAAATTAACCCTAACGAGAAATAAATCGTTTTGAGAAAAATTATTTTAAGATGCCTTAAATCGACTAATTGGAGCAAATTAAGGTTTTTTGTGTATTTTACCAATACATTACCATAAGTTTAGTAGTTTTGTCCAAAAAGTTCCTTTAAAAAAAATAACCCTAACGAGAAATAAATCGTTTTGAGAAAAATTATTTTAAGATGCCTTAAATCGACTAATTGGAGCAAATTAAGGTTTTTTGTGTATTATACCAATACATTACCATAAGTTTAGTAGTTTTGTCCAAAAAGTTCCTTTAAAAAAATTAACCCTAACGAGAAATAAATCGTTTTGAGAAAAATTATTTTAAGATGCCTTAAATCGACTAATTGGAGCAAATTAAGGTTTTTTGTGTATTATACCAATACACTACCATAAGTTTAGTAGTTTTGTCCAAAAAGTTCCTTTAAAAAAATTAACCCTAACGAGAAATAAATCGTTTTGAGAAAAATTATTTTAAGATGCCTTAAATCGACTAATTGGAGCAAATTAAGGTTTTTTGTGTATTATACCAATACACTACCATAAGTTTAGTAGTTTTGTCCAAAAAGTTCCTTTAAAAAAATTAACCCGAACGAGAAATAAATCGTTTTGGGAAAAATTATTTTAAGATGCCTTAAATCGACTAATTGGAGCAAATTAAGGTTTTTTGTGTATTATACCAATACATTACCATAAGTTTAGTAGTTTTGTCCAAAAAGTTCCTTTAAAAAAATTAACCCGAACGAGAAATAAATCGTTTTGGGAAAAATTATTTTAAGATGCCTTAAATCGACTAATTGGAGCAAATTAAGGTTTTTTGTGTATTATACCAATACACTATCATAAGTTTAGTAGTTTTGTCCAAAAAGTTCCTTTAAAAAAATTAACCCTAACGAGAAATAAATCGTTTTGAGAAAAATTATTTTAAGATGCCTTAAATCGACTAATTGGAGCAAATTAAGGTTTTTTGTGTATTATACCAATACATTACCATAAGTTTAGTAGTTTTGTCCAAAAAGTTCCTTTAAAAAAATTAACCCTAACGAGAAATAAATCGTTTTGAGAAAAATTATTTTAAGATGCCTTAAATCGACTAATTGGAGCAAATTAGGGTTTTTTGTGTATTTTACCAATACATTACCATAAGTTTAGTAGTTTTGTCCAAAAAGTTCCTTTAAAAAAATTAACCCTAACGAGAAATAAATCGTTTTGAGAAAAATTATTTTAAGATGCCTTAAATCGACTAATTGGAGCAAATTAAGGTTTTTTGTGTATTTTACCAATACATTACCATAAGTTTAGTAGTTTTGTCCAAAAAGTTCCTTTAAAAAAATTAACCCTAACGAGAAATAAATCGTTTTGAGAAAAATTATTTTAAGATGCCTTAAATCGACTAATTGGAGCAAATTAAGGTTTTTTGTGTATTATACCAATACACTACGATAAGTTTAGTAGTTTTGTCCAAAAAGTTCCTTTAAAAAAATTAACCCGAACGAGAAATAAATCGTTTTGGGAAAAATTATTTTAAGATGCCTTAAATCGACTAATTGGAGCAAATTAAGGTTTTTTGTGTATTATACCAATACACTACCATAAGATTAGTAGTTTTGTCCAAAAAGTTCCTTTAAAAAAATTAACCCTAACGAGAAATAAATCGTTTTGAGAAAAATTATTTTAAGATGCCTTAAATCGGCTAATTGGAGCAAATTAAGGTTTTTTGTGTATTATACCAATACATTACCATAAGTTTAGTAGTTTTGTCCAAAAAGTTCCTTTTAAAAAGTTAACCCTAGCGAGAAATAAATCATTTTGAAAAAAATTATAATTGGAGGAAATGTTAAGACGGCAGGAGTGATATTCTTCCGATAAAAACAATATTTTATCTAAGGAACGCAAATAATTTCGTTCTTTAGTCTGTTCGCAGGCCTTCGGGTCGCCAAAAATATAGTTTTGGGATAATTGGATACCTCAAAACCGCTGAAAGATATACCGCAAACGCTATGGCGCTAAGATGATGTAGGAGAATGCCCAGTCCACTTTAGTGCCTAACAGCTCCACGCAAGATTTTTCATTTTCCGACGCTAGTGAAAGACAGTCGAGTGGACTTAGAAAAATTTCAACGAGAAAACATTTTTGTCCCATAACTCGGAACCGGACGTTCCACTACCAAAAAGTCCTGTATAAGAAATATTCAGGAGACCATTCTGGACAATTCTCCTGTGGGAACCGTTAAAAATATTGCTAGTGAAAGAAGTTAGCGATATATTTCCATTATACGAGTGGACTTAGAATAATTTTCGTTACATTTTTTGATTTGTGACACAACCGCTGAAGGATATACCGCAAACACTGTGGCGCTAAGATCATACGCCTAGTGAGTCTGTGACGGTACATACGATTTTTAACGAGAAAAGTTTTGGCATCTTTTATCTTAGAAAAAGATCCTGGCGCATAACAACAATGATGATGTGGAAGAATGCCCAGTCCACTGTCAAATGACGATTGGAAGATCGGATACTAGTCATTGATGCCGGCAATGATAGTATGGAAGATTTTATCGCGGAGCCTTGTCTTACTAACGTCCAGAGAGAGGAGAGCTATGTGCCTGGAGAAAAGATTGAGCCAATAGCCGAGCCGACGAAATACCTTAGTGAGAAAGAGGGTTGAAGGTCTCTACGGTAATAAAAGCAACTAAACGAATAAAATGTGTGATTTTTTTGTATAAACTCAAGACAGCGCAATAAGTTTACTAGTTTTGTCCAAAAAGTTCGTTTAAAAAAATTAACCCTAACGAGAAATAAATCATTTTGAAAAAAATTATTTTAAGATGCTTAAATCGACTAATTGGAGGAAATTAAGGTTTTTTTCGTATTATACCATTACAGTACAATAAGTTTAGTAGTTTTGTCCAAAAAGTTCCTTTAAAAAAATTAACCCTAACGAGAAATAAATCGTTTTGAGAAAAATTATTTTAAGATGCCTTAAATCGACTAATTGGAGCAAATTAAGGTTTTTTGTATATTATACCAATACATTACCATAAGTTTAGTAGTTTTGTCCAAAAAGTTCCTTAAAAAAATTAACCCTAACGAGAAATAAATCGTTTTGAGAAAAATTATTTTAAGATGCCTTAAATCGACTAATTGGAGCAAATTAAGGTTTTTTCTGTATTTTACCAATACATTACCATAAGTTTAGTAGTTTTGTCCAAAAAGTTCCTTTAAAAAAATTAACCCTAACGAGAAATAAATCGTTTTGAGAAAAATTATTGTAAGATGCCTTAAATCGACTAATTGGAGCAAATTAAGGTTTTTTGTATATTATACCAATACATTACCATAAGTTTAGTAGTTTTGTCCAAAAAGTTCCTTTAAAAAAATTAACCCTAACGAGAAATAAATCGTTTTGAGAAAAATTATTTTAAGATGCCTTAAATCGACTAATTGGAGCAAATTAAGGTTTTTTCTGTATTTTACCAATACATTACCATAAGTTTAGTAGTTTTGTCCAAAAAGTTCCTTTTAAAAAGTTAACCCTAGCGAGAAATAAATCATTTTGAAAAAAATTATAATTGGAGGAAATGTTAAGACGGCAGGAGTGATATTCTTCCGATAAAAACAATATTTTATCTAAGGAACGCAAATAATTTCGTTCTTTAGTCTGTTCGCAGGCCTTCGGGTCGCCAAAAATATAGTTTTGGGATAATTGGATACCTCAAAACCGCTGAAAGATATACCGCAAACGCTATGGCGCTAAGATGATGTAGGAGAATGCCCAGTCCACTTTAGTGCCTAACAGCTCCACGCAAGAATTTTCATTTTCCGACGCTAGTGAAAGACAGTCGAGTGGACTTAGAAAAATTTTAACGAGAAAACATTTTTGTCCCATAACTCGGAACCGGACGTTCCACTACCAAAAAGTCCTGTATAAGAAATATTCAGGAGACCATTCTGGACAATTCTCCTGTGGGAACCGTTAAAAAATATTGCTAGTGAAAAAAGTTAGCGATATATTTCCATTATACGAGTGGACTTAGAATAATTTTCGAGGAAAATTTACATTTTTTGATTTGTGACACAACCGCTGAAGGATATACCGCAAACACTGTGGCGCTAAGAACATACGCCTAGTGAGTCTGTGACGGTACATACGATTTTTAACGAGAAAAGTTTTGGCATCTTTTATCTTAGAAAAAGATCCTGGCGCATAACAACAATGATGATGTGGAAGAATGCCCAGTCCACTGTCAAATGACGACTGGTAGATCGGATACTAGTCATTGATGCCGGCAATGATAGTATGGAAGATTTTATCGCGGAGCCTTGTCTTACTAACGTCCAGAGAGATGAGAGCTATGTGCCTGGAGAAAAGATTGAGCCAATAGCCGAGCCGACGAAATACCTTAGTGAGAAAGAGGGTTGAAGGTCTCTACGGTAATAAAAGCAACTAAATGAATAAAATGTGTGATTTTTTTGTATAAACTCAAGACAGCGCAATAAGTTTACTAGTTTTGACCAAAAAGTTCGTTTAAAAAAATTAACCCTAACGAGAAATAAATCATTTTGAAAAAAATTATTTTAAGATGCTTAAATCGACTAATTGGAGGAAATTAAGGTTTTTTTCGTATTATACCATTACAGTACAATAAGTTTAGTAGTTTTGTCCAAAAAGTTCCTTTAAAAAAATTAACCCTAACGAGAAATAAATCGTTTTGAGAAAAATTATTTTAAGATGCCTTAAATCGACTAATTGGAGCAAATTAAGGTTTTTTGTGTATTATACCAATACATTACCATAAGTTTAGTAGTTTTGTCCAAAAAGTTCCTTTAAAAAAATTAACCCTAACGAGAAATAAATCGTTTTGAGAAAAATTATTTTAAGATGCCTTAAATCGACTAATTGGAGCAAATTAAGGTTTTTTGTGTATTTTACCAATACATTACCATAAGTTTAGTAGTTTTGTCCAAAAAGTTCCTTTAAAAAAATTAACCCTAACGAGAAATAAATCGTTTTGAGAAAAATTATTTTAAGATGCCTTAAATCGACTAATTGGAGCAAATTAGGGTTTTTTGTGTATTTTACCAATACATTACCATAAGTTTAGTAGTTTTGTCCAAAAAGTTCCTTTAAAAAAATTAACCCTAACGAGAAATAAATCGTTTTGAGAAAAATTATTTTAAGATGCCTTAAATCGACTAATTGGAGCAAATTAAGGTTTTTTGTGTATTTTACCAATACATTACCATAAGTTTAGTAGTTTTGTCCAAAAAGTTCCTTTAAAAAAATTAACCCTAACGAGAAATAAATCGTTTTGAGAAAAATTATTTTAAGATGCCTTAAATCGACTAATTGGAGCAAATTAAGGTTTTTTGTGTATTATACCAATACACTACGATAAGTTTAGTAGTTTTGTCCAAAAAGTTCCTTTAAAAAAATTAACCCGAACGAGAAATAAATCGTTTTGGGAAAAATTATTTTAAGATGCCTTAAATCGACTAATTGGAGCAAATTAAGGTTTTTTGTGTATTATACCAATACACTACCATAAGATTAGTAGTTTTGTCCAAAAAGTTCCTTTAAAAAAATTAACCCTAACGAGAAATAAATCGTTTTGAGAAAAATTATTTTAAGATGCCTTAAATCGACTAATTGGAGCAAATTAAGGTTTTTTGTGTATTATACCAATACATTACCATAAGTTTAGTAGTTTTGTCCAAAAAGTTCCTTTTAAAAAGTTAACCCTAGCGAGAAATAAATCATTTTGAAAAAAATTATAATTGGAGGAAATGTTAAGACGGCAGGAGTGATATTCTTCCGATAAAAACAATATTTTATCTAAGGAACGCAAATAATTTCGTTCTTTAGTCTGTTCGCAGGCCTTCGGGTCGCCAAAAATATAGTTTTGGGATAATTGGATACCTCAAAACCGCTGAAAGATATACCGCAAACGCTATGGCGCTAAGATGATGTAGGAGAATGCCCAGTCCACTTTAGTGCCTAACAGCTCCACGCAAGAATTTTCATTTTCCGACGCTAGTGAAAGACAGTCGAGTGGACTTAGAAAAATTTCAACGAGAAAACATTTTTGTCCCATAACTCGGAACCGGACGTTCCACTACCAAAAAGTCCTGTATAAGAAATATTCAGGAGACCATTCTGGACAATTCTCCTGTGGGAACCGTTAAAAATATTGCTAGTGAAAGAAGTTAGCGATATATTTCCATTATACGAGTGGACTTAGAATAATTTTCGTTACATTTTTTGATTTGTGACACAACCGCTGAAGGATATACCGCAAACACTGTGGCGCTAAGATCATACGCCTAGTGAGTCTGTGACGGTACATACGATTTTTAACGAGAAAAGTTTTGGCATCTTTTATCTTAGAAAAAGATCCTGGCGCATAACAACAATGATGATGTGGAAGAATGCCCAGTCCACTGTCAAATGACGATTGGAAGATCGGATACTAGTCATTGATGCCGGCAATGATAGTATGGAAGATTTTATCGCGGAGCCTTGTCTTACTAACGTCCAGAGAGAGGAGAGCTATGTGCCTGGAGAAAAGATTGAGCCAATAGCCGAGCCGACGAAATACCTTAGTGAGAAAGAGGGTTGAAGGTCTCTACGGTAATAAAAGCAACTAAACGAATAAAATGTGTGATTTTTTTGTATAAACTCAAGACAGCGCAATAAGTTTACTAGTTTTGTCCAAAAAGTTCGTTTAAAAAAATTAACCCTAACGAGAAATAAATCATTTTGAAAAAAATTATTTTAAGATGCTTAAATCGACTAATTGGAGGAAATTAAGGTTTTTTTCGTATTATACCATTACAGTACAATAAGTTTAGTAGTTTTGTCCAAAAAGTTCCTTTAAAAAAATTAACCCTAACGAGAAATAAATCGTTTTGAGAAAAATTATTTTAAGATGCCTTAAATCGACTAATTGGAGCAAATTAAGGTTTTTTGTATATTATACCAATACATTACCATAAGTTTAGTAGTTTTGTCCAAAAAGTTCCTTAAAAAAATTAACCCTAACGAGAAATAAATCGTTTTGAGAAAAATTATTTTAAGATGCCTTAAATCGACTAATTGGAGCAAATTAAGGTTTTTTCTGTATTTTACCAATACATTACCATAAGTTTAGTAGTTTTGTCCAAAAAGTTCCTTTAAAAAAATTAACCCTAACGAGAAATAAATCGTTTTGAGAAAAATTATTGTAAGATGCCTTAAATCGACTAATTGGAGCAAATTAAGGTTTTTTGTATATTATACCAATACATTACCATAAGTTTAGTAGTTTTGTCCAAAAAGTTCCTTTAAAAAAATTAACCCTAACGAGAAATAAATCGTTTTGAGAAAAATTATTTTAAGATGCCTTAAATCGACTAATTGGAGCAAATTAAGGTTTTTTCTGTATTTTACCAATACATTACCATAAGTTTAGTAGTTTTGTCCAAAAAGTTCCTTTTAAAAAGTTAACCCTAGCGAGAAATAAATCATTTTGAAAAAAATTATAATTGGAGGAAATGTTAAGACGGCAGGAGTGATATTCTTCCGATAAAAACAATATTTTATCTAAGGAACGCAAATAATTTCGTTCTTTAGTCTGTTCGCAGGCCTTCGGGTCGCCAAAAATATAGTTTTGGGATAATTGGATACCTCAAAACCGCTGAAAGATATACCGCAAACGCTATGGCGCTAAGATGATGTAGGAGAATGCCCAGTCCACTTTAGTGCCTAACAGCTCCACGCAAGAATTTTCATTTTCCGACGCTAGTGAAAGACAGTCGAGTGGACTTAGAAAAATTTTAACGAGAAAACATTTTTGTCCCATAACTCGGAACCGGACGTTCCACTACCAAAAAGTCCTGTATAAGAAATATTCAGGAGACCATTCTGGACAATTCTCCTGTGGGAACCGTTAAAAAATATTGCTAGTGAAAAAAGTTAGCGATATATTTCCATTATACGAGTGGACTTAGAATAATTTTCGAGGAAAATTTACATTTTTTGATTTGTGACACAACCGCTGAAGGATATACCGCAAACACTGTGGCGCTAAGAACATACGCCTAGTGAGTCTGTGACGGTACATACGATTTTTAACGAGAAAAGTTTTGGCATCTTTTATCTTAGAAAAAGATCCTGGCGCATAACAACAATGATGATGTGGAAGAATGCCCAGTCCACTGTCAAATGACGACTGGTAGATCGGATACTAGTCATTGATGCCGGCAATGATAGTATGGAAGATTTTATCGCGGAGCCTTGTCTTACTAACGTCCAGAGAGATGAGAGCTATGTGCCTGGAGAAAAGATTGAGCCAATAGCCGAGCCGACGAAATACCTTAGTGAGAAAGAGGGTTGAAGGTCTCTACGGTAATAAAAGCAACTAAATGAATAAAATGTGTGATTTTTTTGTATAAACTCAAGACAGCGCAATAAGTTTACTAGTTTTGACCAAAAAGTTCGTTTAAAAAAATTAACCCTAACGAGAAATAAATCATTTTGAAAAAAATTATTTTAAGATGCTTAAATCGACTAATTGGAGGAAATTAAGGTTTTTTTCGTATTATACCATTACAGTACAATAAGTTTAGTAGTTTTGTCCAAAAAGTTCCTTTAAAAAAATTAACCCTAACGAGAAATAAATCGTTTTGAGAAAAATTATTTTAAGATGCCTTAAATCGACTAATTGGAGCAAATTAAGGTTTTTTGTGTATTATACCAATACATTACCATAAGTTTAGTAGTTTTGTCCAAAAAGTTCCTTTAAAAAAATTAACCCTAACGAGAAATAAATCGTTTTGAGAAAAATTATTTTAAGATGCCTTAAATCGACTAATTGGAGCAAATTAAGGTTTTTTGTGTATTTTACCAATACATTACCATAAGTTTAGTAGTTTTGTCCAAAAAGTTCCTTTAAAAAAATTAACCCTAACGAGAAATAAATCGTTTTGAGAAAAATTATTTTAAGATGCCTTAAATCGACTAATTGGAGCAAATTAGGGTTTTTTGTGTATTTTACCAATACATTACCATAAGTTTAGTAGTTTTGTCCAAAAAGTTCCTTTAAAAAAATTAACCCTAACGAGAAATAAATCGTTTTGAGAAAAATTATTTTAAGATGCCTTAAATCGACTAATTGGAGCAAATTAAGGTTTTTTGTGTATTTTACCAATACATTACCATAAGTTTAGTAGTTTTGTCCAAAAAGTTCCTTTAAAAAAATTAACCCTAACGAGAAATAAATCGTTTTGAGAAAAATTATTTTAAGATGCCTTAAATCGACTAATTGGAGCAAATTAAGGTTTTTTGTGTATTATACCAATACACTACGATAAGTTTAGTAGTTTTGTCCAAAAAGTTCCTTTAAAAAAATTAACCCGAACGAGAAATAAATCGTTTTGGGAAAAATTATTTTAAGATGCCTTAAATCGACTAATTGGAGCAAATTAAGGTTTTTTGTGTATTATACCAATACACTACCATAAGATTAGTAGTTTTGTCCAAAAAGTTCCTTTAAAAAAATTAACCCTAACGAGAAATAAATCGTTTTGAGAAAAATTATTTTAAGATGCCTTAAATCGACTAATTGGAGCAAATTAAGGTTTTTTGTGTATTATACCAATACATTACCATAAGTTTAGTAGTTTTGTCCAAAAAGTTCCTTTTAAAAAGTTAACCCTAGCGAGAAATAAATCATTTTGAAAAAAATTATAATTGGAGGAAATGTTAAGACGGCAGGAGTGATATTCTTCCGATAAAAACAATATTTTATCTAAGGAACGCAAATAATTTCGTTCTTTAGTCTGTTCGCAGGCCTTCGGGTCGCCAAAAATATAGTTTTGGGATAATTGGATACCTCAAAACCGCTGAAAGATATACCGCAAACGCTATGGCGCTAAGATGATGTAGGAGAATGCCCAGTCCACTTTAGTGCCTAACAGCTCCACGCAAGAATTTTCATTTTCCGACGCTAGTGAAAGACAGTCGAGTGGACTTAGAAAAATTTCAACGAGAAAACATTTTTGTCCCATAACTCGGAACCGGACGTTCCACTACCAAAAAGTCCTGTATAAGAAATATTCAGGAGACCATTCTGGACAATTCTCCTGTGGGAACCGTTATAAATATTGCTAGTGAAAGAAGTTAGCGATATATTTCCATTATACGAGTGGACTTAGAATAATTTTCGAGGAAAATTTACATTTTTTGATTTGTGACACAACCGCTGAAGGATATACCGCAAACACTGTGGCGCTAAGAACATACGCCTAGTGAGTCTGTGACGGTACATACGATTTTTAACGAGAAAAGTTTTGGCATCTTTTATCTTAGAAAAAGATCCTGGCGCATAACAACAATGATGATGTGGAAGAATGCCCAGTCCACTGTCAAATGACGATTGGAAGATCGGATACTAGTCATTGATGCCGGCAATGATAGTATGGAAGATTTTATCGCGGAGCCTTGTCTTACTAACGTCCAGAGAGAGGAGAGCTATGTGCCTGGAGAAAAGATTGAGCCAATAGCCGAGCCGACGAAATACCTTAGTGAGAAAGAGGGTTGAAGGTCTCTACGGTAATAAAAGCAACTAAACGAATAAAATGTGTGATTTTTTTGTATAAACTCAAGACAGCGCAATAAGTTTACTAGTTTTGTCCAAAAAGTTCGTTTAAAAAAATTAACCCTAACGAGAAATAAATCATTTTGAAAAAAATTATTTTAAGATGCTTAAATCGACTAATTGGAGGAAATTAAGGTTTTTTTCGTATTATACCATTACAGTACAATAAGTTTAGTAGTTTTGTCCAAAAAGTTCCTTTAAAAAAATTAACCCTAACGAGAAATAAATCGTTTTGAGAAAAATTATTTTAAGATGCCTTAAATCGACTAATTGGAGCAAATTAAGGTTTTTTGTATATTATACCAATACATTACCATAAGTTTAGTAGTTTTGTCCAAAAAGTTCCTTAAAAAAATTAACCCTAACGAGAAATAAATCGTTTTGAGAAAAATTATTTTAAGATGCCTTAAATCGACTAATTGGAGCAAATTAAGGTTTTTTCTGTATTTTACCAATACATTACCATAAGTTTAGTAGTTTTGTCCAAAAAGTTCCTTTAAAAAAATTAACCCTAACGAGAAATAAATCGTTTTGAGAAAAATTATTGTAAGATGCCTTAAATCGACTAATTGGAGCAAATTAAGGTTTTTTGTATATTATACCAATACATTACCATAAGTTTAGTAGTTTTGTCCAAAAAGTTCCTTTAAAAAAATTAACCCTAACGAGAAATAAATCGTTTTGAGAAAAATTATTTTAAGATGCCTTAAATCGACTAATTGGAGCAAATTAAGGTTTTTTCTGTATTTTACCAATACATTACCATAAGTTTAGTAGTTTTGTCCAAAAAGTTCCTTTTAAAAAGTTAACCCTAGCGAGAAATAAATCATTTTGAAAAAAATTATAATTGGAGGAAATGTTAAGACGGCAGGAGTGATATTCTTCCGATAAAAACAATATTTTATCTAAGGAACGCAAATAATTTCGTTCTTTAGTCTGTTCGCAGGCCTTCGGGTCGCCAAAAATATAGTTTTGGGATAATTGGATACCTCAAAACCGCTGAAAGATATACCGCAAACGCTATGGCGCTAAGATGATGTAGGAGAATGCCCAGTCCACTTTAGTGCCTAACAGCTCCACGCAAGAATTTTCATTTTCCGACGCTAGTGAAAGACAGTCGAGTGGACTTAGAAAAATTTTAACGAGAAAACATTTTTGTCCCATAACTCGGAACCGGACGTTCCACTACCAAAAAGTCCTGTATAAGAAATATTCAGGAGACCATTCTGGACAATTCTCCTGTGGGAACCGTTAAAAAATATTGCTAGTGAAAAAAGTTAGCGATATATTTCCATTATACGAGTGGACTTAGAATAATTTTCGAGGAAAATTTACATTTTTTGATTTGTGACACAACCGCTGAAGGATATACCGCAAACACTGTGGCGCTAAGAACATACGCCTAGTGAGTCTGTGACGGTACATACGATTTTTAACGAGAAAAGTTTTGGCATCTTTTATCTTAGAAAAAGATCCTGGCGCATAACAACAATGATGATGTGGAAGAATGCCCAGTCCACTGTCAAATGACGACTGGTAGATCGGATACTAGTCATTGATGCCGGCAATGATAGTATGGAAGATTTTATCGCGGAGCCTTGTCTTACTAACGTCCAGAGAGATGAGAGCTATGTGCCTGGAGAAAAGATTGAGCCAATAGCCGAGCCGACGAAATACCTTAGTGAGAAAGAGGGTTGAAGGTCTCTACGGTAATAAAAGCAACTAAATGAATAAAATGTGTGATTTTTTTGTATAAACTCAAGACAGCGCAATAAGTTTACTAGTTTTGACCAAAAAGTTCGTTTAAAAAAATTAACCCTAACGAGAAATAAATCATTTTGAAAAAAATTATTTTAAGATGCTTAAATCGACTAATTGGAGGAAATTAAGGTTTTTTTCGTATTATACCATTACAGTACAATAAGTTTAGTAGTTTTGTCCAAAAAGTTCCTTTAAAAAAATTAACCCTAACGAGAAATAAATCGTTTTGAGAAAAATTATTTTAAGATGCCTTAAATCGACTAATTGGAGCAAATTAAGGTTTTTTGTGTATTATACCAATACATTACCATAAGTTTAGTAGTTTTGTCCAAAAAGTTCCTTTAAAAAAATTAACCCTAACGAGAAATAAATCGTTTTGAGAAAAATTATTTTAAGATGCCTTAAATCGACTAATTGGAGCAAATTAAGGTTTTTTGTGTATTTTACCAATACATTACCATAAGTTTAGTAGTTTTGTCCAAAAAGTTCCTTTAAAAAAATTAACCCTAACGAGAAATAAATCGTTTTGAGAAAAATTATTTTAAGATGCCTTAAATCGACTAATTGGAGCAAATTAGGGTTTTTTGTGTATTTTACCAATACATTACCATAAGTTTAGTAGTTTTGTCCAAAAAGTTCCTTTAAAAAAATTAACCCTAACGAGAAATAAATCGTTTTGAGAAAAATTATTTTAAGATGCCTTAAATCGACTAATTGGAGCAAATTAAGGTTTTTTGTGTATTTTACCAATACATTACCATAAGTTTAGTAGTTTTGTCCAAAAAGTTCCTTTAAAAAAATTAACCCTAACGAGAAATAAATCGTTTTGAGAAAAATTATTTTAAGATGCCTTAAATCGACTAATTGGAGCAAATTAAGGTTTTTTGTGTATTATACCAATACACTACGATAAGTTTAGTAGTTTTGTCCAAAAAGTTCCTTTAAAAAAATTAACCCGAACGAGAAATAAATCGTTTTGGGAAAAATTATTTTAAGATGCCTTAAATCGACTAATTGGAGCAAATTAAGGTTTTTTGTGTATTATACCAATACACTACCATAAGATTAGTAGTTTTGTCCAAAAAGTTCCTTTAAAAAAATTAACCCTAACGAGAAATAAATCGTTTTGAGAAAAATTATTTTAAGATGCCTTAAATCGACTAATTGGAGCAAATTAAGGTTTTTTGTGTATTATACCAATACATTACCATAAGTTTAGTAGTTTTGTCCAAAAAGTTCCTTTTAAAAAGTTAACCCTAGCGAGAAATAAATCATTTTGAAAAAAATTATAATTGGAGGAAATGTTAAGACGGCAGGAGTGATATTCTTCCGATAAAAACAATATTTTATCTAAGGAACGCAAATAATTTCGTTCTTTAGTCTGTTCGCAGGCCTTCGGGTCGCCAAAAATATAGTTTTGGGATAATTGGATACCTCAAAACCGCTGAAAGATATACCGCAAACGCTATGGCGCTAAGATGATGTAGGAGAATGCCCAGTCCACTTTAGTGCCTAACAGCTCCACGCAAGAATTTTCATTTTCCGACGCTAGTGAAAGACAGTCGAGTGGACTTAGAAAAATTTCAACGAGAAAACATTTTTGTCCCATAACTCGGAACCGGACGTTCCACTACCAAAAAGTCCTGTATAAGAAATATTCAGGAGACCATTCTGGACAATTCTCCTGTGGGAACCGTTATAAATATTGCTAGTGAAAGAAGTTAGCGATATATTTCCATTATACGAGTGGACTTAGAATAATTTTCGAGGAAAATTTACATTTTTTGATTTGTGACACAACCGCTGAAGGATATACCGCAAACACTGTGGCGCTAAGAACATACGCCTAGTGAGTCTGTGACGGTACATACGATTTTTAACGAGAAAAGTTTTGGCATCTTTTATCTTAGAAAAAGATCCTGGCGCATAACAACAATGATGATGTGGAAGAATGCCCAGTCCACTGTCAAATGACGATTGGAAGATCGGATACTAGTCATTGATGCCGGCAATGATAGTATGGAAGATTTTATCGCGGAGCCTTGTCTTACTAACGTCCAGAGAGAGGAGAGCTATGTGCCTGGAGAAAAGATTGAGCCAATAGCCGAGCCGACGAAATACCTTAGTGAGAAAGAGGGTTGAAGGTCTCTACGGTAATAAAAGCAACTAAACGAATAAAATGTGTGATTTTTTTGTATAAACTCAAGACAGCGCAATAAGTTTACTAGTTTTGTCCAAAAAGTTCGTTTAAAAAAATTAACCCTAACGAGAAATAAATCATTTTGAAAAAAATTATTTTAAGATGCTTAAATCGACTAATTGGAGGAAATTAAGGTTTTTTTCGTATTATACCATTACAGTACAATAAGTTTAGTAGTTTTGTCCAAAAAGTTCCTTTAAAAAAATTAACCCTAACGAGAAATAAATCGTTTTGAGAAAAATTATTTTAAGATGCCTTAAATCGACTAATTGGAGCAAATTAAGGTTTTTTGTATATTATACCAATACATTACCATAAGTTTAGTAGTTTTGTCCAAAAAGTTCCTTAAAAAAATTAACCCTAACGAGAAATAAATCGTTTTGAGAAAAATTATTTTAAGATGCCTTAAATCGACTAATTGGAGCAAATTAAGGTTTTTTCTGTATTTTACCAATACATTACCATAAGTTTAGTAGTTTTGTCCAAAAAGTTCCTTTAAAAAAATTAACCCTAACGAGAAATAAATCGTTTTGAGAAAAATTATTGTAAGATGCCTTAAATCGACTAATTGGAGCAAATTAAGGTTTTTTGTATATTATACCAATACATTACCATAAGTTTAGTAGTTTTGTCCAAAAAGTTCCTTTAAAAAAATTAACCCTAACGAGAAATAAATCGTTTTGAGAAAAATTATTTTAAGATGCCTTAAATCGACTAATTGGAGCAAATTAAGGTTTTTTCTGTATTTTACCAATACATTACCATAAGTTTAGTAGTTTTGTCCAAAAAGTTCCTTTTAAAAAGTTAACCCTAGCGAGAAATAAATCATTTTGAAAAAAATTATAATTGGAGGAAATGTTAAGACGGCAGGAGTGATATTCTTCCGATAAAAACAATATTTTATCTAAGGAACGCAAATAATTTCGTTCTTTAGTCTGTTCGCAGGCCTTCGGGTCGCCAAAAATATAGTTTTGGGATAATTGGATACCTCAAAACCGCTGAAAGATATACCGCAAACGCTATGGCGCTAAGATGATGTAGGAGAATGCCCAGTCCACTTTAGTGCCTAACAGCTCCACGCAAGAATTTTCATTTTCCGACGCTAGTGAAAGACAGTCGAGTGGACTTAGAAAAATTTTAACGAGAAAACATTTTTGTCCCATAACTCGGAACCGGACGTTCCACTACCAAAAAGTCCTGTATAAGAAATATTCAGGAGACCATTCTGGACAATTCTCCTGTGGGAACCGTTAAAAAATATTGCTAGTGAAAAAAGTTAGCGATATATTTCCATTATACGAGTGGACTTAGAATAATTTTCGAGGAAAATTTACATTTTTTGATTTGTGACACAACCGCTGAAGGATATACCGCAAACACTGTGGCGCTAAGAACATACGCCTAGTGAGTCTGTGACGGTACATACGATTTTTAACGAGAAAAGTTTTGGCATCTTTTATCTTAGAAAAAGATCCTGGCGCATAACAACAATGATGATGTGGAAGAATGCCCAGTCCACTGTCAAATGACGACTGGTAGATCGGATACTAGTCATTGATGCCGGCAATGATAGTATGGAAGATTTTATCGCGGAGCCTTGTCTTACTAACGTCCAGAGAGATGAGAGCTATGTGCCTGGAGAAAAGATTGAGCCAATAGCCGAGCCGACGAAATACCTTAGTGAGAAAGAGGGTTGAAGGTCTCTACGGTAATAAAAGCAACTAAATGAATAAAATGTGTGATTTTTTTGTATAAACTCAAGACAGCGCAATAAGTTTACTAGTTTTGACCAAAAAGTTCGTTTAAAAAAATTAACCCTAACGAGAAATAAATCATTTTGAAAAAAATTATTTTAAGATGCTTAAATCGACTAATTGGAGGAAATTAAGGTTTTTTTCGTATTATACCATTACAGTACAATAAGTTTAGTAGTTTTGTCCAAAAAGTTCCTTTAAAAAAATTAACCCTAACGAGAAATAAATCGTTTTGAGAAAAATTATTTTAAGATGCCTTAAATCGACTAATTGGAGCAAATTAAGGTTTTTTGTGTATTATACCAATACATTACCATAAGTTTAGTAGTTTTGTCCAAAAAGTTCCTTTAAAAAAATTAACCCTAACGAGAAATAAATCGTTTTGAGAAAAATTATTTTAAGATGCCTTAAATCGACTAATTGGAGCAAATTAAGGTTTTTTGTGTATTTTACCAATACATTACCATAAGTTTAGTAGTTTTGTCCAAAAAGTTCCTTTAAAAAAATTAACCCTAACGAGAAATAAATCGTTTTGAGAAAAATTATTTTAAGATGCCTTAAATCGACTAATTGGAGCAAATTAGGGTTTTTTGTGTATTTTACCAATACATTACCATAAGTTTAGTAGTTTTGTCCAAAAAGTTCCTTTAAAAAAATTAACCCTAACGAGAAATAAATCGTTTTGAGAAAAATTATTTTAAGATGCCTTAAATCGACTAATTGGAGCAAATTAAGGTTTTTTGTGTATTTTACCAATACATTACCATAAGTTTAGTAGTTTTGTCCAAAAAGTTCCTTTAAAAAAATTAACCCTAACGAGAAATAAATCGTTTTGAGAAAAATTATTTTAAGATGCCTTAAATCGACTAATTGGAGCAAATTAAGGTTTTTTGTGTATTATACCAATACACTACGATAAGTTTAGTAGTTTTGTCCAAAAAGTTCCTTTAAAAAAATTAACCCGAACGAGAAATAAATCGTTTTGGGAAAAATTATTTTAAGATGCCTTAAATCGACTAATTGGAGCAAATTAAGGTTTTTTGTGTATTATACCAATACACTACCATAAGATTAGTAGTTTTGTCCAAAAAGTTCCTTTAAAAAAATTAACCCTAACGAGAAATAAATCGTTTTGAGAAAAATTATTTTAAGATGCCTTAAATCGACTAATTGGAGCAAATTAAGGTTTTTTGTGTATTATACCAATACATTACCATAAGTTTAGTAGTTTTGTCCAAAAAGTTCCTTTTAAAAAGTTAACCCTAGCGAGAAATAAATCATTTTGAAAAAAATTATAATTGGAGGAAATGTTAAGACGGCAGGAGTGATATTCTTCCGATAAAAACAATATTTTATCTAAGGAACGCAAATAATTTCGTTCTTTAGTCTGTTCGCAGGCCTTCGGGTCGCCAAAAATATAGTTTTGGGATAATTGGATACCTCAAAACCGCTGAAAGATATACCGCAAACGCTATGGCGCTAAGATGATGTAGGAGAATGCCCAGTCCACTTTAGTGCCTAACAGCTCCACGCAAGAATTTTCATTTTCCGACGCTAGTGAAAGACAGTCGAGTGGACTTAGAAAAATTTCAACGAGAAAACATTTTTGTCCCATAACTCGGAACCGGACGTTCCACTACCAAAAAGTCCTGTATAAGAAATATTCAGGAGACCATTCTGGACAATTCTCCTGTGGGAACCGTTAAAAATATTGCTAGTGAAAGAAGTTAGCGATATATTTCCATTATACGAGTGGACTTAGAATAATTTTCGAGGAAAATTTACATTTTTTGATTTGTGACACAACCGCTGAAGGATATACCGCAAACACTGTGGCGCTAAGAACATACGCCTAGTGAGTCTGTGACGGTACATACGATTTTTAACGAGAAAAGTTTTGGCATCTTTTATCTTAGAAAAAGATCCTGGCGCATAACAACAATGATGATGTGGAAGAATGCCCAGTCCACTGTCAAATGACGACTGGTAGATCGGATACTAGTCATTGATGCCGGCAATGATAGTATGGAAGATTTTATCGCGGAGCCTTGTCTTACTAACGTCCAGAGAGATGAGAGCTATGTGCCTGGAGAAAAGATTGAGCCAATAGCCGAGCCGACGAAATACCTTAGTGAGAAAGAGGGTTGAAGGTCTCTACGGTAATAAAAGCAACTAAATGAATAAAATGTGTGATTTTTTTGTATAAACTCAAGACAGCGCAATAAGTTTACTAGTTTTGACCAAAAAGTTCGTTTAAAAAAATTAACCCTAACGAGAAATAAATCATTTTGAAAAAAATTATTTTAAGATGCTTAAATCGACTAATTGGAGGAAATTAAGGTTTTTTTCGTATTATACCATTACAGTACAATAAGTTTAGTAGTTTTGTCCAAAAAGTTCCTTTAAAAAAATTAACCCTAACGAGAAATAAATCGTTTTGAGAAAAATTATTTTAAGATGCCTTAAATCGACTAATTGGAGCAAATTAAGGTTTTTTGTGTATTATACCAATACATTACCATAAGTTTAGTAGTTTTGTCCAAAAAGTTCCTTTAAAAAAATTAACCCTAACGAGAAATAAATCGTTTTGAGAAAAATTATTTTAAGATGCCTTAAATCGACTAATTGGAGCAAATTAAGGTTTTTTGTGTATTTTACCAATACATTACCATAAGTTTAGTAGTTTTGTCCAAAAAGTTCCTTTAAAAAAATTAACCCTAACGAGAAATAAATCGTTTTGAGAAAAATTATTTTAAGATGCCTTAAATCGACTAATTGGAGCAAATTAGGGTTTTTTGTGTATTTTACCAATACATTACCATAAGTTTAGTAGTTTTGTCCAAAAAGTTCCTTTAAAAAAATTAACCCTAACGAGAAATAAATCGTTTTGAGAAAAATTATTTTAAGATGCCTTAAATCGACTAATTGGAGCAAATTAAGGTTTTTTGTGTATTTTACCAATACATTACCATAAGTTTAGTAGTTTTGTCCAAAAAGTTCCTTTAAAAAAATTAACCCTAACGAGAAATAAATCGTTTTGAGAAAAATTATTTTAAGATGCCTTAAATCGACTAATTGGAGCAAATTAAGGTTTTTTGTGTATTATACCAATACACTACGATAAGTTTAGTAGTTTTGTCCAAAAAGTTCCTTTAAAAAAATTAACCCGAACGAGAAATAAATCGTTTTGGGAAAAATTATTTTAAGATGCCTTAAATCGACTAATTGGAGCAAATTAAGGTTTTTTGTGTATTATACCAATACACTACCATAAGATTAGTAGTTTTGTCCAAAAAGTTCCTTTAAAAAAATTAACCCTAACGAGAAATAAATCGTTTTGAGAAAAATTATTTTAAGATGCCTTAAATCGACTAATTGGAGCAAATTAAGGTTTTTTGTGTATTATACCAATACATTACCATAAGTTTAGTAGTTTTGTCCAAAAAGTTCCTTTTAAAAAGTTAACCCTAGCGAGAAATAAATCATTTTGAAAAAAATTATAATTGGAGGAAATGTTAAGACGGCAGGAGTGATATTCTTCCGATAAAAACAATATTTTATCTAAGGAACGCAAATAATTTCGTTCTTTAGTCTGTTCGCAGGCCTTCGGGTCGCCAAAAATATAGTTTTGGGATAATTGGATACCTCAAAACCGCTGAAAGATATACCGCAAACGCTATGGCGCTAAGATGATGTAGGAGAATGCCCAGTCCACTTTAGTGCCTAACAGCTCCACGCAAGAATTTTCATTTTCCGACGCTAGTGAAAGACAGTCGAGTGGACTTAGAAAAATTTCAACGAGAAAACATTTTTGTCCCATAACTCGGAACCGGACGTTCCACTACCAAAAAGTCCTGTATAAGAAATATTCAGGAGACCATTCTGGACAATTCTCCTGTGGGAACCGTTAAAAATATTGCTAGTGAAAGAAGTTAGCGATATATTTCCATTATACGAGTGGACTTAGAATAATTTTCGAGGAAAATTTACATTTTTTGATTTGTGACACAACCGCTGAAGGATATACCGCAAACACTGTGGCGCTAAGAACATACGCCTAGTGAGTCTGTGACGGTACATACGATTTTTAACGAGAAAAGTTTTGGCATCTTTTATCTTAGAAAAAGATCCTGGCGCATAACAACAATGATGATGTGGAAGAATGCCCAGTCCACTGTCAAATGACGACTGGTAGATCGGATACTAGTCATTGATGCCGGCAATGATAGTATGGAAGATTTTATCGCGGAGCCTTGTCTTACTAACGTCCAGAGAGATGAGAGCTATGTGCCTGGAGAAAAGATTGAGCCAATAGCCGAGCCGACGAAATACCTTAGTGAGAAAGAGGGTTGAAGGTCTCTACGGTAATAAAAGCAACTAAATGAATAAAATGTGTGATTTTTTTGTATAAACTCAAGACAGCGCAATAAGTTTACTAGTTTTGACCAAAAAGTTCGTTTAAAAAAATTAACCCTAACGAGAAATAAATCATTTTGAAAAAAATTATTTTAAGATGCTTAAATCGACTAATTGGAGGAAATTAAGGTTTTTTTCGTATTATACCATTACAGTACAATAAGTTTAGTAGTTTTGTCCAAAAAGTTCCTTTAAAAAAATTAACCCTAACGAGAAATAAATCGTTTTGAGAAAAATTATTTTAAGATGCCTTAAATCGACTAATTGGAGCAAATTAAGGTTTTTTGTGTATTATACCAATACATTACCATAAGTTTAGTAGTTTTGTCCAAAAAGTTCCTTTAAAAAAATTAACCCTAACGAGAAATAAATCGTTTTGAGAAAAATTATTTTAAGATGCCTTAAATCGACTAATTGGAGCAAATTAAGGTTTTTTGTGTATTTTACCAATACATTACCATAAGTTTAGTAGTTTTGTCCAAAAAGTTCCTTTAAAAAAATTAACCCTAACGAGAAATAAATCGTTTTGAGAAAAATTATTTTAAGATGCCTTAAATCGACTAATTGGAGCAAATTAGGGTTTTTTGTGTATTTTACCAATACATTACCATAAGTTTAGTAGTTTTGTCCAAAAAGTTCCTTTAAAAAAATTAACCCTAACGAGAAATAAATCGTTTTGAGAAAAATTATTTTAAGATGCCTTAAATCGACTAATTGGAGCAAATTAAGGTTTTTTGTGTATTTTACCAATACATTACCATAAGTTTAGTAGTTTTGTCCAAAAAGTTCCTTTAAAAAAATTAACCCTAACGAGAAATAAATCGTTTTGAGAAAAATTATTTTAAGATGCCTTAAATCGACTAATTGGAGCAAATTAAGGTTTTTTGTGTATTATACCAATACACTACGATAAGTTTAGTAGTTTTGTCCAAAAAGTTCCTTTAAAAAAATTAACCCTAACGAGAAATAAATCGTTTTGAGAAAAATTATTTTAAGATGCCTTAAATCGACTAATTGGAGCAAATTAAGGTTTTTTGTGTATTATACCAATACACTACCATAAGTTTAGTAGTTTTGTCCAAAAAGTTCCTTTAAAAAAATTAACCCTAACGAGAAATAAATCGTTTTGAGAAAAATTATTTTAAGATGCCTTAAATCGACTAATTGGAGCAAATTAAGGTTTTTTGTGTATTATACCAATACACTACAATAAGTTTAGTAGTTTTGTCCAAAAAGTTCCTTTTAAAAAGTTAACCCTAGCGAGAAATAAATCATTTTGAAAAAAATTATAATTGGAGGAAATGTTAAGACGGCAGGAGTGATATTCTTCCGATAAAAACAATATTTTATCTTAGGAACGCAAATAATTTTGTTCTTTAGTCTGTTCGCAGGCCTTCGGGCCGCCAAAAATATAGTTTTGGGATAATTGGATACCTCAAAACCGCTGAAAGATATACCGCAAACGCTATGGCGCTAAGATGATGTAGGAGAATGCCTAGTCCACTTTAGTGCCTAACAGCTCCACGCAAGAATTTTCATTTTCCGACGCTAGTGAAAGACAGTCGAGTGGACTTAGAAAAATTTCAACGAGAAAACATTTTTGTCCCATAACTCGGAACCGGACGTTCCACTACCAAAAAGTCCTGTATAAGAAATATTCAGGAGACCATTCTGGACAATTCTCCTGTGGGAACCGTTAAAAAATATTGCTAGTGAAAGAAGTTAGCGATATATTTCCATTATACGAGTGGGACTTAGAATAATTTTCGAGGAAAATTTACATTTTTTGATTTGTGACACAACCGCTGAAGGATATACCGCAAACACTGTGGCGCTAAGATCATACGCCTAGTGAGTCTGTGACGGTAAATACGATTTTTAACGAGAAAAGTTTTGGCATCTTTTATCTTAGAAAAAGATCCTGGCGCATAACAACAATGATGATGTGGAAGAATGCCCAGTCCACTGTCAAATGACGACTGGAAGATCGGATACTAGTCATTGATGCCGGCAATGATAGTATGGAAGATTTTATCGCGGAGCCTTGTCTTACTAACGTCCAGAGAGATGAGAGCTATGTGCCTGGAGAAAAGATTGAGCCAATAGCCGAGCCGACGAAATACCTTAGTGAGAAAGAGGGTTGAAGGTCTCTACGGTAATAAAAGCAACTAAATGAATAAAATGTGTGATTTTTTTGTATAAACTCAAGACAGCGCAATAAGTTTACTAGTTTTGTCCAAAAAGTTCGTTTAAAAAAATTAACCCTAACGAGAAATAAATCATTTTGAAAAAAATTATTTTAAGATGCTTAAATCGACTAATTGGAGGAAATTAAGGTTTTTTTCGTATTATACCATTACAGTACAATAAGTTTAGTAGTTTTGTCCAAAAAGTTCCTTTAAAAAAATTAACCCTAACGAGAAATAAATCGTTTTGAGAAAAATTATTTTAAGATGCCTTAAATCGACTAATTGGAGCAAATTAAGGTTTTTTGTGTATTATACCAATACATTACCATAAGTTTAGTAGTTTTGTCCAAAAAGTTCCTTTAAAAAAATTAACCCTAACGAGAAATAAATCGTTTTGAGAAAATTTATTTTAAGATGCCTTAAATCGACTAATTGGAGCAAATTAAGGTTTTTTGTGTATTTTACCAATACATTACCATAAGTTTAGTAGTTTTGTCCAAAAAGTTCCTTTAAAAAAATTAACCCTAACGAGAAATAAATCGTTTTGAGAAAAATTATTTTAAGATGCCTTAAATCGACTAATTGGAGCAAATTAAGGTTTTTTGTGTATTTTACCAATACATTACCATAAGTTTAGTAGTTTTGTCCAAAAAGTTCCTTTAAAAAAATTAACCCTAACGAGAAATAAATCGTTTTGAGAAAAATTATTTTAAGATGCCTTAAATCGACTAATTGGAGCAAATTAAGGTTTTTTGTGTATTTTACCAATACATTACCATAAGTTTAGTAGTTTTGTCCAAAAAGTTCCTTTAAAAAAATTAACCCTAACGAGAAATAAATCGTTTTGAGAAAAATTATTTTAAGATGCCTTAAATCGACTAATTGGAGCAAATTAAGGTTTTTTGTGTATTATACCAATACACTACCATAAGTTTAGTAGTTTTGTCCAAAAAGTTCCTTTAAAAAAATTAACCCTAACGAGAAATAAATCGTTTTGAGAAAAATTATTTTAAGATGCCTTAAATCGACTAATTGGAGCAAATTAAGGTTTTTTGTGTATTATACCAATACATTACCATAAGTTTAGTAGTTTTGTCCAAAAAGTTCCTTTAAAAAAATTAACCCTAACGAGAAATAAATCGTTTTGAGAAAAATTATTTTAAGATGCCTTAAATCGACTAATTGGAGCAAATTAAGGTTTTTTGTGTATTATACCTATACATTACCATAAGTTTAGTAGTTTTGTCCAAAAAGTTCCTTTAAAAAAATTAACCCTAACGAGAAATAAATCGTTTTGGGAAAAATTATTTTAAGATGCCTTAAATCGACTAATTGGAGCAAATTAAGGTTTTTTGTGTATTATACCAATACACTACAATAAGTTTAGTAGTTTTGTCCAAAAAGTTCCTTTTAAAAAGTTAACCCTAGCGAGAAATAAATCATTTTGAAAAAAATTATAATTGGAGGAAATGTTAAGACGGTAGGAGTGATATTCTTCCGATAAAAACAATATTTTATCTTAGGAACGCAAATAATTTCGTTCTTTAGTCTGTTCGCAGGCCTTCGGGCCGCCAAAAATATAGTTTTGGGATAATTGGATACCTCAAAACCGCTGAAAGATATACCGCAAACGCTATGGCGCTAAGATGATGTAGGAGAATGCCCAGTCCACTTTAGTGCCTAACCGCTCCACGCAAGAATTTTCATTTTCCTTCTTTAGTCTGTTCGCAGGCCTTCGGGCCGCCAAAAATATAGTTTTGGGATAATTGGATACCTCAAAACCGCTGAAAGATATACCGCAAACGCTATGGCGCTAAGATGATGTAGGAGAATGCCCAGTCCACTTTAGTGCCTAACCGCTCCACGCAAGAATTTTCATTTTCCGACGCTAGTGAAAGACAGTCGAGTGGACTTAGAAAAATTTCAACGAGAAAATATTTTTGTCCCATAACTCGGAACCGGACGTTCCACTACCAAAAAGTCCTGTATAAGAAATATTCAGGAGACCATTCTGGACAATTCTCCTGTGGGAACCGTTAAAAAATATTGCTAGTGAAAGAAGTTAGCGATATATTTCCATTATACGAGTGGACTTCGAATAATTTTCGAGGAAAATTTACATTTTTTGATTTGTGACACAACCGCTGAAGGATATACCGCAAACACTGTGGCGCTAAGATCATACGCCTAGTGAGTCTGTGACGGTACATACGATTTTTAACGAGAAAAGTTTTGGCATCTTTTATCTTAGAAAAAGATCCTGGCGCATAACAACAATGATGATGTGGAAGAATGCCCAGTCCACTGTCAAATGACGACTGGAAGATCGGATACTAGTCATTGATGCTGGCAATGATAGTATGGAAGATTTTATCGCGGAGCCTTGTCTTACTAACGTCCAGAGAGATGAGAGCTATGTGCCTGGAGAAAAGATTGAGCCAATAGCCGAGCCGACGAAATACCTTAGTGAGAAAGAGGGTTGAAGGTCTCTACGGTAATAAAAGCAACTAAATGAATAAAATGTGTGATTTTTTTGTATAAACTCAAGACAGCGCAATAAGTTTACTAGTTTTGTCCAAAAAGTTCGTTTAAAAAAATTAACCCTAACGAGAAATAAATCATTTTGAAAAAAATTATTTTAAGATGCTTAAATCGAATAATTGGAGGAAATTAAGGTTTTTTTCGTATTATACCATTACAGTACAATAAGTTTAGTAGTTATGTCCTAAAAGTTCCTTTAAAAAAATTAACCCTAACGAGAAATAAATCGTTTTGAGAAAAATTATTTTAAGATGCCTTAAATCGACTAATTGGAGCAAATTAAGGTTTTTTGTGTATTATACCAATACATTACCATAAGTTTAGTAGTTTTGTCCAAAAAGTTCCTTTAAAAAAATTAACCCTAACGAGAAATAAATCGTTTTGAGAAAAATTATTTTAAGATGCCTTAAATCGACTAATTGGAGCAAATTAAGGTTTTTTGTGTATTTTACCAATACATTACCATAAGTTTAGTAGTTTTGTCCAAAAAGTTCCTTTAAAAAAATTAACCCTAACGAGAAATAGCCAATAGCCGAGCCGACGAAATACCTTAGTGAGAAAGAGGGTTGAAGGTCTCTACGGTAATAAAAGCAACTAAATGAATAAAATGTGTGATTTTTTTGTATAAACCCAAGACAGCGCAATAAGTTTACTAGTTTTGTCCAAAAAGTTCGTTTAAAAAAATTAACCCTAACGAGAAATAAATCATTTTGAAAAAAATTATTTTAAGATGCTTAAATCGACTAATTGGAGGAAATTAAGGTTTTTTTCTTATTATACCATTACAGTACAATAAGTTTAGTAGTTTTGTCCTAAAAGTTCCTTTAAAAAAATTAACCCTAACGAGAAATAAATCGTTTTGAGAAAAATTATTTTAAGATGCCTTAAATCGACTAATTGGAGCAAATTAAGGTTTTTTGTGTATTTTACCAATACATTACCATAAGTTTAGTAGTTTTGTCCAAAAAGTTCCTTTAAAAAAATTAACCCTAACGAGAAATAAATCGTTTTGAGAAAAATTATTTTAAGATGCCTTAAATCGACTAATTGGAGCAAATTAAGGTTTTTTGTGTATTATACCAATACATTACCATAAGTTTAGTAGTTTTGTCCAAAAAGTTCCTTTAAAAAAATTAACCCTAACGAGAAATAAATCGTTTTGAGAAAAATTATTTTAAGATGCCTTAAATCGACTAATTGGAGCAAATTAAGGTTTTTTGTGTATTATACCAATACATTACCATAAGTTTAGTAGTTTTGTCCAAAAAGTTCCTTTAAAAAAATTAACCCTAACGAGAAATAAATCGTTTTGAGAAAAATTATTTTAAGATGCCTTAAATCGACTAATTGGAGCAAATTAAGGTTTTTTGTGTATTATACCAATACATTACCATAAGTTTAGTAGTTTTGTCCAAAAAGTTCCTTTAAAAAAATTAACCCTAACGAGAAATAAATCGTTTTGAGAAAAATTATTTTAAGATGCCTTAAATCGACTAATTGGAGCAAATTAAGGTTTTTTGTGTATTATACCAATACATTACCATAAGTTTAGTAGCTTTGTCCAAAAAGTTCCTTTAAAAAAATTAACCCTAACGAGAAATAAATCGTTTTGAGAAAAATTATTTTAAGATGCCTTAAATCGACTAATTGGAGCAAATTAAGGTTTTTTGTGTATTTTACCAATACATTACCATAAGTTTAGTAGTTTTGTCCAAAAAGTTCCTTTAAAAAAATTAACCCTAACGAGAAATAAATCGTTTTGAGAAAAATTATTTTAAGATGCCTTAAATCGACTAATTGGAGCAAATTAAGGTTTTTTGTGTATTTTACCAATACATTACCATAAGTTTAGTAGTTTTGTCCAAAAAGTTCCCTTAAAAAAATTAACCCTAACGAGAAATAAATCGTTTTGAGAAAAATTATTTTAAGATGCCTTAAATCGACTAATTGGAGCAAATTAAGGTTTTTTGTGTATTTTACCAATACATTACCATAAGTTTAGTAGTTTTGTCCAAAAAGTTCCTTTAAAAAAATTAACCCTAACGAGAAATAAATCGTTTTGAGAAAAATTATTTTAAGATGCCTTAAATCGACTAATTGGAGCAAATTAAGGTTTTTTGTGTATTATACCAATACACTACCATAAGTTTAGTAGTTTTGTCCAAAAAGTTCCTTTAAAAAAATTAACCCTAACGAGAAATAAATCGTTTTGAGAAAAATTATTTTAAGATGCCTTAAATCGACTAATTGGAGCAAATTAAGGTTTTTTGTGTATTATACCTATACATTACCATAAGTTTAGTAGTTTTGTCCAAAAAGTTCCTTTAAAAAAATTAACCCTAACGAGAAATAAATCGTTTTGGGAAAAATTATTTTAAGATGCCTTAAATCGACTAATTGGAGCAAATTAAGGTTTTTTGTGTATTATACCAATACACTACAATAAGTTTAGTAGTTTTGTCCAAAAAGTTCCTTTTAAAAAGTTAACCCTAGCGAGAAATAAATCATTTTGAAAAAAATTATAATTGGAGGAAATGTTAAGACGGCAGGAGTGATATTCTTCCGATAAAAACAATATTTTATCTTAGGAACGCAAATAATTTCGTTCTTTAGTCTGTTCGCAGGCCTTCGGGCCGCCAAAAATATAGTTTTGGGATAATTGGATACCTCAAAACCGCTGAAAGATATACCGCAAACGCTATGGCCCTAAGATGATGTGGGAGAATGCCCAGTCCACTTTAGTGCCTAACCGCTCCACGCAAGAATTTTCATTTTCCGACGCTAGTGAAAGACAGTCGAGTGGACTTAGAAAAATTTCAACGAGAAAACATTTTTGTCCCATAACTCGGAACCGGACGTTCCACTACCAAAAAGTCCTGTATAAGAAATATTCAGGAGACCATTCTGGACAATTCTCCTGTGGGAACCGTTAAAAAATATTGCTAGTGAAAGAAGTTGGCGATATATTTCCATTATACGAGTGGACTTAGAATAATTTTCGAGGAAAATTTACATTTTTTGATTTGTGACACAACCGCTGAAGGATATACCGCAAACACTGTGGCGCTAAGATCATACGCCTAGTGAGTCTGTGACGGTACATACGATTTTTAACGAGAAAAGTTTTGGCATCTTTTATCTTAGAAAAAGATCCTGGCGCATAACAACAATGATGATGTGGAAGAATGCCCAGTCCACTGTCAAATGACGACTGGAAGATCGGATACTAGTCATTGATGCTGGCAATGATAGTATGGAAGATTTTATCGCGGAGCCTTGTCTTACTAACGTCCAGAGAGATGAGAGCTATGTGCCTGGAGAAAAGATTGAGCCAATAGCCGAGCCGACGAAATACCTTAGTGAGAAAGAGGGTTGAAGGTCTCTACGGTAATAAAAGCAACTAAATGAATAAAATGTGTGATTTTTTTGTATAAACTCAAGACAGCGCAATAAGTTTACTAGTTTTGTCCAAAAAGTTCGTTTAAAAAAATTAACCCTAACGAGAAATAAATCGTTTTGAGAAAAATTATTTTAAGATGCCTTAAATCGACTAATTGGAGCAAATTAAGGTTTTTTGTGTATTTTACCAATACATTACCATAAGTTTAGTAGTTTTGTCCAAAAAGTTCCTTTAAAAAAATTAACCCTAACGAGAAATAAATCGTTTTGAGAAAAATTATTTTAAGATGCCTTAAATCGACTAATTGGAGCAAATTAAGGTTTTTTGTGTATTATACCAATACACTACCATAAGTTTAGTAGTTTTGTCCAAAAAGTTCCTTTAAAAAAATTAACCCTAACGAGAAATAAATCGTTTTGAGAAAAATTATTTTAAGATGCCTTAAATCGACTAATTGGAGCAAATTAAGGTTTTTTGTGTATTATACCTATACATTACCATAAGTTTAGTAGTTTTGTCCAAAAAGTTCCTTTAAAAAAATTAACCCTAACGAGAAATAAATCGTTTTGGGAAAAATTATTTTAAGATGCCTTAAATCGACTAATTGGAGCAAATTAAGGTTTTTTGTGTATTATACCAATACACTACCATAAGTTTAGTAGTTTTGTCCAAAAAGTTCCTTTAAAAAAATTAACCCTAACGAGAAATAAATCGTTTTGAGAAAAATTATTTTAAGATGCCTTAAATCGACTAATTGGAGCAAATTAAGGTTTTTTGTGTATTATACCAATACACTACAATAAGTTTAGTAGTTTTGTCCAAAAAGTTCCTTTTAAAAAGTTAACCCTAGCGAGAAATAAATCATTTTGAAAAAAATTATAATTGGAGGAAATGTTAAGACGGCAGGAGTGATATTCTTCCGATAAAAACAATATTTTATCTTAGGAACGCAAATAATTTTGTTCTTTAGTCTGTTCGCAGGCCTTCGGGCCGCCAAAAATATAGTTTTGGGATAATTGGATACCTCAAAACCGCTGAAAGATATACCGCAAACGCTATGGCGCTAAGATGATGTAGGAGAATGCCTAGTCCACTTTAGTGCCTAACAGCTCCACGCAAGAATTTTCATTTTCCGACGCTAGTGAAAGACAGTCGAGTGGACTTAGAAAAATTTCAACGAGAAAACATTTTTGTCCCATAACTCGGAACCGGACGTTCCACTACCAAAAAGTCCTGTATAAGAAATATTCAGGAGACCATTCTGGACAATTCTCCTGTGGGAACCGTTAAAAAATATTGCTAGTGAAAGAAGTTAGCGATATATTTCCATTATACGAGTGGGACTTAGAATAATTTTCGAGGAAAATTAACATTTTTTGATTTGTGACACAACCGCTGAAGGATATACCGCAAACACTGTGGCGCTAAGATCATACGCCTAGTGAGTCTGTGACGGTAAATACGATTTTTAACGAGAAAAGTTTTGGCATCTTTTATCTTAGAAAAAGATCCTGGCGCATACAACAATGATGATGTGGAAGAATGCCCAGTCCACTGTCAAATGACGACTGGAAGATCGGATACTAGTCATTGATGCCGGCAATGATAGTATGGAAGATTTTATCGCGGAGCCTTGTCTTACTAACGTCCAGAGAGATGAGAGCTATGTGCCTGGAGAAAAGATTGAGCCAATAGCCGAGCCGACGAAATACCTTAGTGAGAAAGAGGGTTGAAGGTCTCTACGGTAATAAAAGCAACTAAATGAATAAAATGTGTGATTTTTTTGTATAAACTCAAGACAGCGCAATAAGTTTAATAGTTTTGTCCAAAAAGTTCGTTTAAAAAAATTAACCCTAACGAGAAATAAATCATTTTGAAAAAAATTATTTTAAGATGCTTAAATCGACTAATTGGAGGAAATTAAGGTTTTTTTCGTATTATACCATTACAGTACAATAAGTTTAGTAGTTTTGTCCAAAAAGTTCCTTTAAAAAAATTAACCCTAACGAGAAATAAATCGTTTTGAGAAAAATTATTTTAAGATGCCTTAAATCGACTAATTGGAGCAAATTAAGGTTTTTTGTGTATTATACCAATACATTACCATAAGTTTAGTAGTTTTGTCCAAAAAGTTCCTTTAAAAAAATTAACCCTAACGAGAAATAAATCGTTTTGAGAAAATTTATTTTAAGATGCCTTAAATCGACTAATTGGAGCAAATTAAGGTTTTTTGTGTATTTTACCAATACATTACCATAAGTTTAGTAGTTTTGTCCAAAAAGTTCCTTTAAAAAAATTAACCCTAACGAGAAATAAATCGTTTTGAGAAAAATTATTTTAAGATGCCTTAAATCGACTAATTGGAGCAAATTAAGGTTTTTTGTGTATTTTACCAATACATTACCATAAGTTTAGTAGTTTTGTCCAAAAAGTTCCTTTAAAAAAATTAACCCTAACGAGAAATAAATCGTTTTGAGAAAAATTATTTTAAGATGCCTTAAATCGACTAATTGGAGCAAATTAAGGTTTTTTGTGTATTTTACCAATACATTACCATAAGTTTAGTAGTTTTGTCCAAAAAGTTCCTTTAAAAAAATTAACCCTAACGAGAAATAAATCGTTTTGAGAAAAATTATTTTAAGATGTCTTAAATCGACTAATTGGAGCAAATTAAGGTTTTTTGTGTATTATACCAATACACTACCATAAGTTTAGTAGTTTTGTCCAAAAAGTTCCTTTAAAAAAATTAACCCTAACGAGAAATAAATCGTTTTGAGAAAAATTATTTTAAGATGCCTTAAATCGACTAATTGGAGCAAATTAAGGTTTTTTGTGTATTATACCTATACATTACCATAAGTTTAGTAGTTTTGTCCAAAAAGTTCCTTTAAAAAAATTAACCCTAACGAGAAATAAATCATTTTGAAAAAAATTATTTTAAGATGCCTTAAATCGACTAATTGGAGCAAATTAAGGTTTTTTTCGTATTATACCATTACAGTACAATAAGTTTAGTAGTTATGTCCTAAAAGTTCCTTTAAAAAAATTAACCCTAACGAGAAATAAATCGTTTTGAGAAAAATTATTTTAAGATGCCTTAAATCGACTAATTGGAGCAAATTAAGGTTTTTTATGTATTATACCAATACATTACCATAAGTTTAGTAGTTTTGTCCAAAAAGTTCCTTTAAAAAAATTAACCCTAACGAGAAATAAATCGTTTTGAGAAAAATTATTTTAAGATGCCTTAAATCGACTAATTGGAGCAAATTAAGGTTTTTTGTGTATTTTACCAATACATTACCATAAGTTTAGTAGTTTTGTCCAAAAAGTTCCTTTAAAAAAATTAACCCTAACGAGAAATAGCCAATAGCCGAGCCGACGAAATACCTTAGTGAGAAAGAGGGTTGAAGGTCTCTACGGTAATAAAAGCAACTAAATGAATAAAATGTGTGATTTTTTTGTATAAACCCAAGACAGCGCAATAAGTTTACTAGTTTTGTCCAAAAAGTTCGTTTAAAAAAATTAACCCTAACGAGAAATAAATCATTTTGAAAAAAATTATTTTAAGATGCTTAAATCGACTAATTGGAGGAAATTAAGGTTTTTTTCTTATTATACCATTACAGTACAATAAGTTTAGTAGTTTTGTCCTAAAAGTTCCTTTAAAAAAATTAACCCTAACGAGAAATAAATCGTTTTGAGAAAAATTATTTTAAGATGCCTTAAATCGACTAATTGGAGCAAATTAAGGTTTTTTGTGTATTTTACCAATACATTACCATAAGTTTAGTAGTTTTGTCCAAAAAGTTCCTTTAAAAAAATTAACCCTAACGAGAAATAAATCGTTTTGAGAAAAATTATTTTAAGATGCCTTAAATCGACTAATTGGAGCAAATTAAGGTTTTTTGTGTATTATACCAATACATTACCATAAGTTTAGTAGTTTTGTCCAAAAAGTTCCTTTAAAAAAATTAACCCTAACGAGAAATAAATCGTTTTGAGAAAAATTATTTTAAGATGCCTTAAATCGACTAATTGGAGCAAATTAAGGTTTTTTGTGTATTATACCAATACATTACCATAAGTTTAGTAGTTTTGTCCAAAAAGTTCCTTTAAAAAAATTAACCCTAACGAGAAATAAATCGTTTTGAGAAAAATTATTTTAAGATGCCTTAAATCGACTAATTGGAGCAAATTAAGGTTTTTTGTGTATTATACCAATACATTACCATAAGTTTAGTAGTTTTGTCCAAAAAGTTCCTTTAAAAAAATTAACCCTAACGAGAAATAAATCGTTTTGAGAAAAATTATTTTAAGATGCCTTAAATCGACTAATTGGAGCAAATTAAGGTTTTTTGTGTATTATACCAATACATTACCATAAGTTTAGTAGCTTTGTCCAAAAAGTTCCTTTAAAAAAATTAACCCTAACGAGAAATAAATCGTTTTGAGAAAAATTATTTTAAGATGCCTTAAATCGACTAATTGGAGCAAATTAAGGTTTTTTGTGTATTTTACCAATACATTACCATAAGTTTAGTAGTTTTGTCCAAAAAGTTCCTTTAAAAAAATTAACCCTAACGAGAAATAAATCGTTTTGAGAAAAATTATTTTAAGATGCCTTAAATCGACTAATTGGAGCAAATTAAGGTTTTTTGTGTATTTTACCAATACATTACCATAAGTTTAGTAGTTTTGTCCAAAAAGTTCCCTTAAAAAAATTAACCCTAACGAGAAATAAATCGTTTTGAGAAAAATTATTTTAAGATGCCTTAAATCGACTAATTGGAGCAAATTAAGGTTTTTTGTGTATTTTACCAATACATTACCATAAGTTTAGTAGTTTTGTCCAAAAAGTTCCTTTAAAAAAATTAACCCTAACGAGAAATAAATCGTTTTGAGAAAAATTATTTTAAGATGCCTTAAATCGACTAATTGGAGCAAATTAAGGTTTTTTGTGTATTATACCAATACACTACCATAAGTTTAGTAGTTTTGTCCAAAAAGTTCCTTTAAAAAAATTAACCCTAACGAGAAATAAATCGTTTTGAGAAAAATTATTTTAAGATGCCTTAAATCGACTAATTGGAGCAAATTAAGGTTTTTTGTGTATTATACCTATACATTACCATAAGTTTAGTAGTTTTGTCCAAAAAGTTCCTTTAAAAAAATTAACCCTAACGAGAAATAAATCGTTTTGGGAAAAATTATTTTAAGATGCCTTAAATCGACTAATTGGAGCAAATTAAGGTTTTTTGTGTATTATACCAATACACTACAATAAGTTTAGTAGTTTTGTCCAAAAAGTTCCTTTTAAAAAGTTAACCCTAGCGAGAAATAAATCATTTTGAAAAAAATTATAATTGGAGGAAATGTTAAGACGGCAGGAGTGATATTCTTCCGATAAAAACAATATTTTATCTTAGGAACGCAAATAATTTCGTTCTTTAGTCTGTTCGCAGGCCTTCGGGCCGCCAAAAATATAGTTTTGGGATAATTGGATACCTCAAAACCGCTGAAAGATATACCGCAAACGCTATGGCCCTAAGATGATGTGGGAGAATGCCCAGTCCACTTTAGTGCCTAACCGCTCCACGCAAGAATTTTCATTTTCCGACGCTAGTGAAAGACAGTCGAGTGGACTTAGAAAAATTTCAACGAGAAAACATTTTTGTCCCATAACTCGGAACCGGACGTTCCACTACCAAAAAGTCCTGTATAAGAAATATTCAGGAGACCATTCTGGACAATTCTCCTGTGGGAACCGTTAAAAAATATTGCTAGTGAAAGAAGTTGGCGATATATTTCCATTATACGAGTGGACTTAGAATAATTTTCGAGGAAAATTTACATTTTTTGATTTGTGACACAACCGCTGAAGGATATACCGCAAACACTGTGGCGCTAAGATCATACGCCTAGTGAGTCTGTGACGGTACATACGATTTTTAACGAGAAAAGTTTTGGCATCTTTTATCTTAGAAAAAGATCCTGGCGCATAACAACAATGATGATGTGGAAGAATGCCCAGTCCACTGTCAAATGACGACTGGAAGATCGGATACTAGTCATTGATGCTGGCAATGATAGTATGGAAGATTTTATCGCGGAGCCTTGTCTTACTAACGTCCAGAGAGATGAGAGCTATGTGCCTGGAGAAAAGATTGAGCCAATAGCCGAGCCGACGAAATACCTTAGTGAGAAAGAGGGTTGAAGGTCTCTACGGTAATAAAAGCAACTAAATGAATAAAATGTGTGATTTTTTTGTATAAACTCAAGACAGCGCAATAAGTTTACTAGTTTTGTCCAAAAAGTTCGTTTAAAAAAATTAACCCTAACGAGAAATAAATCGTTTTGAGAAAAATTATTTTAAGATGCCTTAAATCGACTAATTGGAGCAAATTAAGGTTTTTTGTGTATTTTACCAATACATTACCATAAGTTTAGTAGTTTTGTCCAAAAAGTTCCTTTAAAAAAATTAACCCTAACGAGAAATAAATCGTTTTGAGAAAAATTATTTTAAGATGCCTTAAATCGACTAATTGGAGCAAATTAAGGTTTTTTGTGTATTATACCAATACACTACCATAAGTTTAGTAGTTTTGTCCAAAAAGTTCCTTTAAAAAAATTAACCCTAACGAGAAATAAATCGTTTTGAGAAAAATTATTTTAAGATGCCTTAAATCGACTAATTGGAGCAAATTAAGGTTTTTTGTGTATTATACCTATACATTACCATAAGTTTAGTAGTTTTGTCCAAAAAGTTCCTTTAAAAAAATTAACCCTAACGAGAAATAAATCGTTTTGGGAAAAATTATTTTAAGATGCCTTAAATCGACTAATTGGAGCAAATTAAGGTTTTTTGTGTATTATACCAATACACTACCATAAGTTTAGTAGTTTTGTCCAAAAAGTTCCTTTAAAAAAATTAACCCTAACGAGAAATAAATCGTTTTGAGAAAAATTATTTTAAGATGCCTTAAATCGACTAATTGGAGCAAATTAAGGTTTTTTGTGTATTATACCAATACACTACAATAAGTTTAGTAGTTTTGTCCAAAAAGTTCCTTTTAAAAAGTTAACCCTAGCGAGAAATAAATCATTTTGAAAAAAATTATAATTGGAGGAAATGTTAAGACGGCAGGAGTGATATTCTTCCGATAAAAACAATATTTTATCTTAGGAACGCAAATAATTTTGTTCTTTAGTCTGTTCGCAGGCCTTCGGGCCGCCAAAAATATAGTTTTGGGATAATTGGATACCTCAAAACCGCTGAAAGATATACCGCAAACGCTATGGCGCTAAGATGATGTAGGAGAATGCCTAGTCCACTTTAGTGCCTAACAGCTCCACGCAAGAATTTTCATTTTCCGACGCTAGTGAAAGACAGTCGAGTGGACTTAGAAAAATTTCAACGAGAAAACATTTTTGTCCCATAACTCGGAACCGGACGTTCCACTACCAAAAAGTCCTGTATAAGAAATATTCAGGAGACCATTCTGGACAATTCTCCTGTGGGAACCGTTAAAAAATATTGCTAGTGAAAGAAGTTAGCGATATATTTCCATTATACGAGTGGGACTTAGAATAATTTTCGAGGAAAATTAACATTTTTTGATTTGTGACACAACCGCTGAAGGATATACCGCAAACACTGTGGCGCTAAGATCATACGCCTAGTGAGTCTGTGACGGTAAATACGATTTTTAACGAGAAAAGTTTTGGCATCTTTTATCTTAGAAAAAGATCCTGGCGCATACAACAATGATGATGTGGAAGAATGCCCAGTCCACTGTCAAATGACGACTGGAAGATCGGATACTAGTCATTGATGCCGGCAATGATAGTATGGAAGATTTTATCGCGGAGCCTTGTCTTACTAACGTCCAGAGAGATGAGAGCTATGTGCCTGGAGAAAAGATTGAGCCAATAGCCGAGCCGACGAAATACCTTAGTGAGAAAGAGGGTTGAAGGTCTCTACGGTAATAAAAGCAACTAAATGAATAAAATGTGTGATTTTTTTGTATAAACTCAAGACAGCGCAATAAGTTTAATAGTTTTGTCCAAAAAGTTCGTTTAAAAAAATTAACCCTAACGAGAAATAAATCATTTTGAAAAAAATTATTTTAAGATGCTTAAATCGACTAATTGGAGGAAATTAAGGTTTTTTTCGTATTATACCATTACAGTACAATAAGTTTAGTAGTTTTGTCCAAAAAGTTCCTTTAAAAAAATTAACCCTAACGAGAAATAAATCGTTTTGAGAAAAATTATTTTAAGATGCCTTAAATCGACTAATTGGAGCAAATTAAGGTTTTTTGTGTATTATACCAATACATTACCATAAGTTTAGTAGTTTTGTCCAAAAAGTTCCTTTAAAAAAATTAACCCTAACGAGAAATAAATCGTTTTGAGAAAATTTATTTTAAGATGCCTTAAATCGACTAATTGGAGCAAATTAAGGTTTTTTGTGTATTTTACCAATACATTACCATAAGTTTAGTAGTTTTGTCCAAAAAGTTCCTTTAAAAAAATTAACCCTAACGAGAAATAAATCGTTTTGAGAAAAATTATTTTAAGATGCCTTAAATCGACTAATTGGAGCAAATTAAGGTTTTTTGTGTATTTTACCAATACATTACCATAAGTTTAGTAGTTTTGTCCAAAAAGTTCCTTTAAAAAAATTAACCCTAACGAGAAATAAATCGTTTTGAGAAAAATTATTTTAAGATGCCTTAAATCGACTAATTGGAGCAAATTAAGGTTTTTTGTGTATTTTACCAATACATTACCATAAGTTTAGTAGTTTTGTCCAAAAAGTTCCTTTAAAAAAATTAACCCTAACGAGAAATAAATCGTTTTGAGAAAAATTATTTTAAGATGTCTTAAATCGACTAATTGGAGCAAATTAAGGTTTTTTGTGTATTATACCAATACACTACCATAAGTTT
Organism: Polydrusus pterygomalis; assembly: GCA_963969555.1. Taxonomy (NCBI): domain Eukaryota; kingdom Metazoa; phylum Arthropoda; class Insecta; order Coleoptera; family Curculionidae; genus Polydrusus; species Polydrusus pterygomalis. Next base: position 1,055,034 of record OZ018381.1, on the reverse strand, counting down.
AGTAGTTTTGTCCAAAAAGTTCCTTTAAAAAAATTAACCCTAACGAGAAATAAATCGTTTTGAGAAAAATTATTTTAAGATGCCTTAAATCGACTAATTGGAGCAAATTAAGGTTTTTTGTGTATTATACCTATACATTACCATAAGTTTAGTAGTTTTGTCCAAAAAGTTCCTTTAAAAAAATTAACCCTAACGAGAAATAAATCATTTTGAAAAAAATTATTTTAAGATGCCTTAAATCGACTAATTGGAGCAAATTAAGGTTTTTTTCGTATTATACCATTACAGTACAATAAGTTTAGTAGTTATGTCCTAAAAGTTCCTTTAAAAAAATTAACCCTAACGAGAAATAAATCGTTTTGAGAAAAATTATTTTAAGATGCCTTAAATCGACTAATTGGAGCAAATTAAGGTCTTTTATGTATTATACCAATACATTACCATAAGTTTAGTAGTTTTGTCCAAAAAGTTCCTTTAAAAAAATTAACCCTAACGAGAAATAAATCGTTTTGAGAAAAATTATTTTAAGATGCCTTAAATCGACTAATTGGAGCAAATTAAGGTTTTTTGTGTATTTTACCAATACATTACCATAAGTTTAGTAGTTTTGTCCAAAAAGTTCCTTTAAAAAAATTAACCCTAACGAGAAATAGCCAATAGCCGAGCCGACGAAATACCTTAGTGAGAAAGAGGGTTGAAGGTCTCTACGGTAATAAAAGCAACTAAATGAATAAAATGTGTGATTTTTTTGTATAAACCCAAGACAGCGCAATAAGTTTACTAGTTTTGTCCAAAAAGTTCGTTTAAAAAAATTAACCCTAACGAGAAATAAATCATTTTGAAAAAAATTATTTTAAGATGCTTAAATCGACTAATTGGAGGAAATTAAGGTTTTTTTCTTATTATACCATTACAGTACAATAAGTTTAGTAGTTTTGTCCTAAAAGTTCCTTTAAAAAAATTAACCCTAACGAGAAATAAATCGTTTTGAGAAAAATTATTTTAAGATGCCTTAAATCGACTAATTGGAGCAAATTAAGGTTTTTTGTGTATTTTACCAATACATTACCATAAGTTTAGTAGTTTTGTCCAAAAAGTTCCTTTAAAAAAATTAACCCTAACGAGAAATAAATCGTTTTGAGAAAAATTATTTTAAGATGCCTTAAATCGACTAATTGGAGCAAATTAAGGTTTTTTGTGTATTATACCAATACATTACCATAAGTTTAGTAGTTTTGTCCAAAAAGTTCCTTTAAAAAAATTAACCCTAACGAGAAATAAATCGTTTTGAGAAAAATTATTTTAAGATGCCTTAAATCGACTAATTGGAGCAAATTAAGGTTTTTTGTGTATTATACCAATACATTACCATAAGTTTAGTAGTTTTGTCCAAAAAGTTCCTTTAAAAAAATTAACCCTAACGAGAAATAAATCGTTTTGAGAAAAATTATTTTAAGATGCCTTAAATCGACTAATTGGAGCAAATTAAGGTTTTTTGTGTATTATACCAATACATTACCATAAGTTTAGTAGTTTTGTCCAAAAAGTTCCTTTAAAAAAATTAACCCTAACGAGAAATAAATCGTTTTGAGAAAAATTATTTTAAGATGCCTTAAATCGACTAATTGGAGCAAATTAAGGTTTTTTGTGTATTATACCAATACATTACCATAAGTTTAGTAGCTTTGTCCAAAAAGTTCCTTTAAAAAAATTAACCCTAACGAGAAATAAATCGTTTTGAGAAAAATTATTTTAAGATGCCTTAAATCGACTAATTGGAGCAAATTAAGGTTTTTTGTGTATTTTACCAATACATTACCATAAGTTTAGTAGTTTTGTCCAAAAAGTTCCTTTAAAAAAATTAACCCTAACGAGAAATAAATCGTTTTGAGAAAAATTATTTTAAGATGCCTTAAATCGACTAATTGGAGCAAATTAAGGTTTTTTGTGTATTTTACCAATACATTACCATAAGTTTAGTAGTTTTGTCCAAAAAGTTCCCTTAAAAAAATTAACCCTAACGAGAAATAAATCGTTTTGAGAAAAATTATTTTAAGATGCCTTAAATCGACTAATTGGAGCAAATTAAGGTTTTTTGTGTATTTTACCAATACATTACCATAAGTTTAGTAGTTTTGTCCAAAAAGTTCCTTTAAAAAAATTAACCCTAACGAGAAATAAATCGTTTTGAGAAAAATTATTTTAAGATGCCTTAAATCGACTAATTGGAGCAAATTAAGGTTTTTTGTGTATTATACCAATACACTACCATAAGTTTAGTAGTTTTGTCCAAAAAGTTCCTTTAAAAAAATTAACCCTAACGAGAAATAAATCGTTTTGAGAAAAATTATTTTAAGATGCCTTAAATCGACTAATTGGAGCAAATTAAGGTTTTTTGTGTATTATACCTATACATTACCATAAGTTTAGTAGTTTTGTCCAAAAAGTTCCTTTAAAAAAATTAACCCTAACGAGAAATAAATCGTTTTGGGAAAAATTATTTTAAGATGCCTTAAATCGACTAATTGGAGCAAATTAAGGTTTTTTGTGTATTATACCAATACACTACAATAAGTTTAGTAGTTTTGTCCAAAAAGTTCCTTTTAAAAAGTTAACCCTAGCGAGAAATAAATCATTTTGAAAAAAATTATAATTGGAGGAAATGTTAAGACGGCAGGAGTGATATTCTTCCGATAAAAACAATATTTTATCTTAGGAACGCAAATAATTTCGTTCTTTAGTCTGTTCGCAGGCCTTCGGGCCGCCAAAAATATAGTTTTGGGATAATTGGATACCTCAAAACCGCTGAAAGATATACCGCAAACGCTATGGCCCTAAGATGATGTGGGAGAATGCCCAGTCCACTTTAGTGCCTAACCGCTCCACGCAAGAATTTTCATTTTCCGACGCTAGTGAAAGACAGTCGAGTGGACTTAGAAAAATTTCAACGAGAAAACATTTTTGTCCCATAACTCGGAACCGGACGTTCCACTACCAAAAAGTCCTGTATAAGAAATATTCAGGAGACCATTCTGGACAATTCTCCTGTGGGAACCGTTAAAAAATATTGCTAGTGAAAGAAGTTGGCGATATATTTCCATTATACGAGTGGACTTAGAATAATTTTCGAGGAAAATTTACATTTTTTGATTTGTGACACAACCGCTGAAGGATATACCGCAAACACTGTGGCGCTAAGATCATACGCCTAGTGAGTCTGTGACGGTACATACGATTTTTAACGAGAAAAGTTTTGGCATCTTTTATCTTAGAAAAAGATCCTGGCGAATAACAACAATGATGATGTGGAAGAATGCCCAGTCCACTGTCAAATGACGACTGGAAGATCGGATACTAGTCATTGATGCTGGCAATGATAGTATGGAAGATTTTATCGCGGAGCCTTGTCTTACTAACGTCCAGAGAGATGAGAGCTATGTGCCTGGAGAAAAGATTGAGCCAATAGCCGAGCCGACGAAATACCTTAGTGAGAAAGAGGGTTGAAGGTCTCTACGGTAATAAAAGCAACTAAATGAATAAAATGTGTGATTTTTTTGTATAAACTCAAGACAGCGCAATAAGTTTACTAGTTTTGTCCAAAAAGTTCGTTTAAAAAAATTAACCCTAACGAGAAATAAATCGTTTTGAGAAAAATTATTTTAAGATGCCTTAAATCGACTAATTGGAGCAAATTAAGGTTTTTTGTGTATTTTACCAATACATTACCATAAGTTTAGTAGTTTTGTCCAAAAAGTTCCTTTAAAAAAATTAACCCTAACGAGAAATAAATCGTTTTGAGAAAAATTATTTTAAGATGCCTTAAATCGACTAATTGGAGCAAATTAAGGTTTTTTGTGTATTATACCAATACACTACCATAAGTTTAGTAGTTTTGTCCAAAAAGTTCCTTTAAAAAAATTAACCCTAACGAGAAATAAATCGTTTTGAGAAAAATTATTTTAAGATGCCTTAAATCGACTAATTGGAGCAAATTAAGGTTTTTTGTGTATTATACCTATACATTACCATAAGTTTAGTAGTTTTGTCCAAAAAGTTCCTTTAAAAAAATTAACCCTAACGAGAAATAAATCGTTTTGGGAAAAATTATTTTAAGATGCCTTAAATCGACTAATTGGAGCAAATTAAGGTTTTTTGTGTATTATACCAATACACTACAATAAGTTTAGTAGTTTTGTCCAAAAAGTTCCTTTTAAAAAGTTAACCCTAGCGAGAAATAAATAATTTTGAAAAAAATTATAATTGGAGGAAATGTTAAGACGGCAGGAGTGATATTCTTCCGATAAAAACAATATTTTATCTTAGGAACGCAAATAATTTCGTTCTTTAGTCTGTTCGCAGGCCTTCGGGCCGCCAAAAATATAGTTTTGGGATAATTGGATACCTCAAAACCGCTGAAAGATATACCGCAAACGCTATGGCGCTAAGATGATGTAGGAGAATGCCCAGTCCACTTTAGTGCCTAACAGCTCCACGCAAGAATTTTCATTTTCCGACGCTAGTGAAAGACAGTCGAGTGGACTTAGAAAAATTTCAACGAGAAAACATTTTTGTCCCATAACTCGGAACCGGACGTTCCACTACCAAAAAGTCCTGTATAAGAAATATTTAGGAGACCATTCTGGACAATTCTCCTGTGGGAACCGTTAAAAAATATTGCTAGTGAAAGAAGTTAGCGATATATTTCCATTATACGAGTGGGACTTAGAATAATTTTCGAGGAAAATTCACATTTTTTGATTTGTGACACAACCGCTGAAGGATATACCGCAAACACTGTGGCGCTAAGATCATACGCCTAGTGAGTCTGTGACGGTAAATACGATTTTTAACGAGAAAAGTTTTGGCATCTTTTATCTTAGAAAAAGATCCTGGCGCATAACAACAATGATGATGTGGAAGAATGCCCAGTCCACTGTCAAATGACGACTGGAAGATCGGATACTAGTCATTGATGCCGGCAATGATAGTATGGAAGATTTTATCGCGGAGCCTTGTCTTACTAACGTCCAGAGAGATGAGAGCTATGTGCCTGGAGAACAGATTGAGCCAATAGCCGAGCCGACGAAATACCTTAGTGAGAAAGAGGGTTGAAGGTCTCTACGGTAATAAAAGCAACTAAATGAATAAAATGTGTGATTTTTTTGTATAAACTCAAGACAGCGCAATAAGTTTACTAGTTTTGTCCAAAAAGTTCGTTTAAAAAAATTAACCCTAACGAGAAATAAATCATTTTGAAAAAAATTATTTTAAGATGCTTAAATCGACTAATTGGAGGAAATTAAGGTTTTTTTCTTATTATACCATTACAGTACAATAAGTTTAGTAGTTTTGTCCTAAAAGTTCCTTTAAAAAAATTAACCCTAACGAGAAATAAATCGTTTTGAGAAAAATTATTTTAAGATGCCTTAAATCGACTAATTGGAGCAAATTAAGGTTTTTTGTGTATTTTACCAATACATTACCATAAGTTTAGTAGTTTTGTCCAAAAAGTTCCTTTAAAAAAATTAACCCTAACGAGAAATAAATCGTTTTGAGAAAAATTATTTTAAGATGCCTTAAATCGACTAATTGGAGCAAATTAAGGTTTTTTGTGTATTATACCAATACATTACCATAAGTTTAGTAGTTTTGTCCAAAAAGTTCCTTTAAAAAAATTAACCCTAACGAGAAATAAATCGTTTTGAGAAAAATTATTTTAAGATGCCTTAAATCGACTAATTGGAGCAAATTAAGGTTTTTTGTGTATTATACCAATACATTACCATAAGTTTAGTAGTTTTGTCCAAAAAATTCCTTTAAAAAAATTAACCCTAACGAGAAATAAATCGTTTTGGGAAAAATTATTTTAAGATGCCTTAAATCGACTAATTGGAGCAAATTAAGGTTTTTTGTGTATTATACCAATACACTACAATAAGTTTAGTAGTTTTGTCCAAAAAGTTCCTTTTAAAAAGTTAACCCTAGCGAGAAATAAATTATTTTGAAAAAAATTATAATTGGAGGAAATGTTAAGACGGCAGGAGTGATATTCTTCCGATAAAAACAATATTTTATCTTAGGAACGCAAATAATTTCGTTCTTTAGTCTGTTCGCAGGCCTTCGGGCCGCCAAAAATATAGTTTTGGGATAATTGGATACCTCAAAACCGCTGAAAGATATACCGCAAACGCTATGGCGCTAAGATGATGTAGGAGAATGCCCAGTCCACTTTAGTGCCTAACCGCTCCACGCAAGAATTTTCATTTTCCTTCTTTAGTCTGTTCGCAGGCCTTCGGGCCGCCAAAAATATAGTTTTGGGATAATTGGATACCTCAAAACCGCTGAAAGATATACCGCAAACGCTATGGCGCTAAGATGATGTAGGAGAATGCCCAGTCCACTTTAGTGCCTAACCGCTCCACGCAAGAATTTTCATTTTCCGACGCTAGTGAAAGACAGTCGAGTGGACTTAGAAAAATTTCAACGAGAAAACATTTTTGTCCCATAACTCGGAACCGGACGTTCCACTACCAAAAAGTCCTGTATAAGAAATATTCAGGAGACCATTCTGGACAATTCTCCTGTGGGAACCGTTAAAAAATATTGCTAGTGAAAGAAGTTAGCGATATATTTCCATTATACGAGTGGACTTCGAATAATTTTCGAGGAAAATTTACATTTTTTGATTTGTGACACAACCGCTGAAGGATATACCGCAAACACTGTGGCGCTAAGATCATACGCCTAGTGAGTCTGTGACGGTAAATACGATTTTAACGAGAAAAGTTTTGGCATCTTTTATCTTAGAAAAAGATCCTGGCGCATAACAACAATGATGATGTGGAAGAATGCCCAGTCCACTGTCAAATGACGACTGGAAGATCGGATACTAGTCATTGATGCCGGCAATGATAGTATGGAAGATTTTATCGCGGAGCCTTGTCTTACTAACGTCCAGAGAGATGAGAGCTATGTGCCTGGAGAAAAGATTGAGCCAATAGCCGAGCCGACGAAATACCTTAGTGAGAAAGAGGGTTGAAGGTCTCTACGGTAATAAAAGCAACTAAATGAATAAAATGTGTGATTTTTTTGTATAAACTCAAGACAGCGCAATAAGTTTACTAGTTTTGTCCAAAAAGTTCGTTTAAAAAAATTAACCCTAACGAGAAATAAATCATTTTGAAAAAAATTATTTTAAGATGCTTAAATCGACTAATTGGAGGAAATTAAGGTTTTTTTCGTATTATACCATTACAGTACAATAAGTTTAGTAGTTTTGTCCAAAAAGTTCCTTTAAAAAAATTATCCCTAACGAGAAATAAATAGTTTTGAGAAAAATTATTTTAAGATGCCTTAAATCGACTAATTGGAGCAAATTAAGGTTTTTTGTGTATTATACCAATACATTACCATAAGTTTAGTAGTTTTGTTCAAAAAGTTCCTTTAAAAAAATTAACCCTAACGAGAAATAAATCGTTTTGAGAAAAATTATTTTAAGATGCCTTAAATCGACTAATTGGAGCAAATTAAGGTTTTTTGTGTATTTTACCAATACATTACCATAAGTTTAGTAGTTTTGTCCAAAAAGTTCCTTTAAAAAAATTAACCCTAACGAGAAATAAATCGTTTTGAGAAAAATTATTTTAAGATGCCTTAAATCGACTAATTGGAGCAAATTAAGGTTTTTTGTGTATTATACCTATACATTACCATAAGTTTAGTAGTTTTGTCCAAAAAGTTCCTTTAAAAAAATTAACCCTAACGAGAAATAAATCGTTTTGAGAAAAATTATTTTAAGATGCCTTAAATCGATTAATTGGAGCAAATTAAGGTTTTTTGTGTATTTTACCAATACATTACCATAAGTTTAGTAGTTTTGTCCAAAAAGTTCCTTTAAAAAAATTAACCCTAACGAGAAATAAATCGTTTTAAAAAAATTATTTTAAGATGCCTTAAATCGACTAATTGGAGCAAATTAAGGTTTTTTGTGTATTTTACCAATACATTACCATAAGTTTAGTAGTTTTGTCCAAAAAGCTCCTTTAAAAAAATTAACCCTAACGAGAAATAAATCGTTTTGAGAAAAATTATTTGAAGATTCCTTAAATGGACTACTTGGAGCAAATTAAGGTTTTTTGTGTATTATACCAATACATTACCATAAGTGACACCTTAGAGGGGATTCCCCTCCTTTAAAATCCCTCTGGGCGTCAACTCTGTCTCTCAGGGCCGGTCGCACTATATTCTTAGCCGACAGTGCCTTTCTCGGAGGGTCGATTTTGTACTTGTACAAAGAACATGTTGGTATAGGATCATACTCGTGGTTCTGAGATTTTTCATTTAACTTAACAAAATTTTCAGGTTTCAATATATTTAAAATCCGGGCTTTACGTGCCCTTGCCCTATCATCCAAAGTTAACAAAACCGGGGCGGCTTGCATTTGCGCGCCGTCGCGCCATAAATTTAAAAATTCCCCATTCGCCTGCGGCTCTTCCACCAACGGAATTTCGGGACGAGAGACCTTCTCCAGGCCCTCCCCTAACGTTACAACCTTGGTAGAGTCCAAAAGAGGGTTGGTGAAAAAAGTTACAGGCGAATTTCCATTAATAAAATTTTCGTCGGAAAATTTACCCTGAACCTCCCCTATTGCCCTTTCGAGGCCTTCCTTCGTATAATACCCCGTACTTGATGGCACACTAGCCAACTTCTTGCGTTCGTCATTCAGCTTGCGCTGATGACGCCTAATCTGACTCTTCGTGAACTTTCGTGGTTTAATACCCCTAACATTGTTATTAACCTCAAAATTATCGTTTACCTCATTGTCAGAGCGGCACGGCCGGTTAAGGCCGGTGCCAGCCCTACGCAACGTAGTCGCCCCCCCTAGTGCTGTTTCGGCTCTACTGCCGAGCTCCATTGCTCGCAAAATAAAAAGTTAGTTTAAAAACAAAACAATTTATTATAAGTCAAAAACACGGTTTAAATCAGCGTTACATAAAAACAGTTCAAAAACTTACGTTAAGTTACAAACTAACAACTTTTGCACATAAAATGTCTAAAAAATCTTTACTGCAAATGACAAAATTTTTAATGACTCGCGCTGAAAATCTGCCTTTCTTATTTTATTTTCTATACAGAAAAATAAAATCCCAAAAAAATTCCCGGAATTCCCGCTTCTTCCTGGTCCCTGATTCCCGATTCTTATTACAAACCCCGAAACCCGTTACTGAACCCAGACGCCCTGTACCCAACCACGGTCAAACTTGCTTGGCGATTTTACCAAAAAACCCCACAACAACGACTTGCCCCGCCCTGACGTCCCAGTCCCTGAATTCCCGTGACGCGATTCCCTCTTTGCAACAAGCAACCCTTAATCCCTTGACCCCTGAAGCCTTAAAACCGATTTATCAAAAAATAAAAATTAAAAAATATTCCCCGAATATTTTTGATCAAAATGATCCAAAACCCCTGACAAATAAATCCAAAATTTGCTCCGACAGCCGAGATTCAAAAAATCTTTAAAAATATTCTAAGTCGAATTAAAAATAGAAAGTAACGGTAACTGACATGAGTTTACAAAATTAAATATTCGTGAGCGTTGGCAGTGGAACCGTCCCGGCACGGCTTTTCCGAAAAGCCTGTGTACCCTGGGAGCGCTTAATCTGCCAACGATTTGTGCTCCAGTTTTAAGAAATATTTTCGCAATAAAACGATAAGATACATCCTGCTCCGCCATCTGACAAAATTCATCTGTACTAGATTCCGTAACACCACCCCACTTAGATTGAGACTCCAGAAAAATAAAATTTTTCAGGAGTTGAAAATCGATAACAAAAAATCGGAATCTAGTACATATTAATTTTTCACCTTCCTACAACTTATTTTTAATATTACATCTTAATACTAAACTTGCATGTTACGCCACTGTCTTCACAGCCCTTTTTTAACTTTTGTACTATACAAAATACTGAAAAAACACTTATTATTTCTTATTATACAAACATTGTTTTATAATAACCATGACACCTTATCATAATAATAAATATAACATCTAACTTTATAATCTAACGTAATGGAACAATCACAGGTACAGATTAGACTAATCAGTTCTTTATAAAATTTACCCCGTCTGGGTATTTTATACTAAAATCAACAACCTTATGGTACTTAGGTACTTGGTTACAACATAAAGTAATACAAACTTGGGAAAACACCACGCTATTTTCCAAAACACAAACATAAAATTGGTACAATAAACAGAACAAATGCGTCACACGCACGCATTTTTCTAAACGTAGAATAAAACATCTTTGTATGGTTTTACCATAAAAGTCAATGAAAATGTAAAAAACAAAACCAACAACTGGAAAATTCCATTTTCCAGTTAACGAAAATAATTGCTCTTAGCAATATAACAAAATACAAACATAAAATAAACATCACGATTCGTGTTGCGTTCTAAACGCTTAAAGGATATAAAATAAAGCGGTTTTTCCGCAAAACAAAACAGAAATATCCCCCCTTTCATTATACGAAGGAAAAACCACGATTTCCCGCGCTGAAAATTAAGTCAAAACTCAGACTTCCTTATGTTCGTTGAATAATCGGGGATAGCCTGTTAACAACTTGAACGGTGAATCTTGAATATTATTCTTCTTATCACGTGTCTCCATCAGCCAAACACTAAGAGCTTCTGGCCACTCTTGATTATAGCCTCTTAGTTTTGCGCCTAAATTATCCATTTTATCCCACGTATCGATTCGTAAGCAATTACTTTGCTTGTGGAATTTTGTAAATGGCATAATTGTTTCTATTTCGGGTAAAAATTCCATCAAGTCGTCAGATAAAATTAAAATTCTGGGCTTACCCCAACGACTGAGTAGATTTCGTTGAATGAAATGCATCACTTTTCGTGCATTTATGCTCGTCACCTCTTCGCATTCTGGCCATTTGGAATAAACGTCTTCTAGCCACAACACTGCCACATATTTGTCGTGACGTGTTTTTGGCAAGCTTCTGATCGTTCCCAAAATAATGATCTCAATAGGTGCTAGAGCAGGAATGACCAATTGACTGTCATTCTGCTCCAGGCGTTGTCTCGTTCTACATACTGCACACTGGTCGAGTATGAACTTTGTTTCTTGACCCATGTTTTTCCAAAAGAACATGTGCTGTAGAATGGAGATAATGGTGCTAAACTTCAAATGGGTGCTTCCATGTATGCCATTGACTAGTTTAACACGTGCTGACTCTGGCACCATCATCCTCCAGACTCCAGGTTCCCCTACTTTTTGCAAAAACAGAACTTTGTTGCAAACTTGCCATCTCTCTTTGTTAATTCTCGGTCCGTCATTATACTGCTCAAACAATTCTGCAGTTTTGCTTAATTCTTGCTGTAGAATAACATCTTGTGTTAGTCTAAAAATTGTCCATTTGTCCGGCCCTTGGCTCGGTAATCTCTCTGGTTGCTCGTCAATTTTGTTTTCCAACCATGCGGCTATCCCTACTTCGAGTATGCCCATCCAATCCGTCCTTGTCTGAATCTCTCTATCGAAACACACTGGTGTGTCCGTGCTAGTTGCGGCACTAGTTTTCTCCATCATTCTTTGGCAATCTTCCTGGAAGACTTGCCCCTTTAGTTGGGCGCCATGACACCTTAGAGGGGATTCCCCTCCTTTAAAATCCCTCTGGGCGTCAACTCTGTCTCTCAGGGCCGGTCGCACTATATTCTTAGCCGACAGTGCCTTTCTCGGAGGGTCGATTTTGTACTTGTACAAAGAACATGTTGGTATAGGATCATACTCGTGGTTCTGAGATTTTTCATTTAACTTAACAAAATTTTCAGGTTTCAATATATTTAAAATCCGGGCTTTACGTGCCCTTGCCCTATCATCCAAAGTTAACAAAACCGGGGCGGCTTGCATTTGCGCGCCGTCGCGCCATAAATTTAAAAATTCCCCATTCGCCTGCGGCTCTTCCACCAACGGAATTTCGGGACGAGAGACCTTCTCCAGGCCCTCCCCTAACGTTACAACCTTGGTAGAGTCCAAAAGAGGGTTGGTGAAAAAAGTTACAGGCGAATTTCCATTAATAAAATTTTCGTCGGAAAATTTACCCTGAACCTCCCCTATTGCCCTTTCGAGGCCTTCCTTCGTATAATACCCCGTACTTGATGGCACACTAGCCAACTTCTTGCGTTCGTCATTCAGCTTGCGCTGATGACGCCTAATCTGACTCTTCGTGAACTTTCGTGGTTTAATACCCCTAACATTGTTATTAACCTCAAAATTATCGTTTACCTCATTGTCAGAGCGGCACGGCCGGTTAAGGCCGGTGCCAGCCCTACGCAACGTAGTCGCCCCCCCTAGTGCTGTTTCGGCTCTACTGCCGAGCTCCATTGCTCGCAAAATAAAAAGTTAGTTTAAAAACAAAACAATTTATTATAAGTCAAAAACACGGTTTAAATCAGCGTTACATAAAAACAGTTCAAAAACTTACGTTAAGTTACAAACTAACAACTTTTGCACATAAAATGTCTAAAAAATCTTTACTGCAAATGACAAAATTTTTAATGACTCGCGCTGAAAATAGGCTGCCTTTCTTATTTTATTTTCTATACAGAAAAATAAAATCCCAAAAAAATTCCCGGAATTCCCGCTTCTTCCTGGTCCCTGATTCCCGATTCTTATTACAAACCCCGAAACCCGTTACTGAACCCAGACGCCCTGTACCCAACCACGGTCAAACTTGCTTGGCGATTTTACCAAAAAACCCCACAACAACGACTTGCCCCGCCCTGACGTCCCAGTCCCTGAATTCCCGTGACGCGATTCCCTCTTTGCAACAAGCAACCCTTAATCCCTTGACCCCTGAAGCCTTAAAACCGATTTATCAAAAAATAAAAATTAAAAAATATTCCCCGAATATTTTTGATCAAAATGATCCAAAACCCCTGACAAATAAATCCAAAATTTGCTCCGACAGCCGAGATTCAAAAAATCTTTAAAAATATTCTAAGTCGAATTAAAAATAGAAAGTAACGGTAACTGACATGAGTTTACAAAATTAAATATTCGTGAGCGTTGGCAGTGGAACCGTCCCGGCACGGCTTTTCCGAAAAGCCTGTGTACCCTGGGAGCGCTTAATCTGCCAACGATTTGTGCTCCAGTTTTAAGAAATATTTTCGCAATAAAACGATAAGATACATCCTGCTCCGCCATCTGACAAAATTCATCTGTACTAGATTCCGTAACATAAGTTTAGTAGTTTTGTCCAAAAAGTTCCTTTAAAAAAATTAACCCTAACGAGAAATAAATCGTTTTGAGAAAAATTATTTTAAGATGCCTTAAATCGACTAATTGGAGCAAATTAAGGTTTTTTGTGTATTATACCTATACATTACCATAAGTTTAGTAGTTTTGTCCAAAAAGTTCCTTTAAAAAAATTAACCCTAACGAGAAATAAATCGTTTTGGGAAAAATTATTTTAAGATGCCTTAAATCGACTAATTGGATCAAATTAAGGTTTTTTGTGTATTATACCAATACACTACAATAAGTTTAGTAGTTTTGTCCAAAAAGTTCCTTTTAAAAAGTTAACCCTAGCGAGAAATAAATCATTTTGAAAAAAATTATAATTGGAGGAAATGTTAAGACGGCAGGAGTGATATTCTTCCGATAAAAACAATATTTTATCTTAGGAACGCAAATAATTTCGTTCTTTAGTCTGTTCGCAGGCCTTCGGGCCGCCAAAAATATAGTTTTGGGATAATTGGATACCTCAAAACCGCTGAAAGATATACCGCAAACGCTATGGCGCTAAGATGATGTAGGAGAATGCCCAGTCCACTTTAGTGCCTAACCGCTCCACGCAAGAATTTTCATTTTCCTTCTTTAGTCTGTTCGCAGGCCTTCGGGCCGCCAAAAATATAGTTTTGGGATAATTGGATACCTCAAAACCGCTGAAAGATATACCGCAAACGCTATGGCGCTAAGATGATGTAGGAGAATGCCCAGTCCACTTTAGTGCCTAACCGCTCCACGCAAGAATTTTCATTTTCCGACGCTAGTGAAAGACAGTCGAGTGGACTTAGAAAAATTTCAACGAGAAAACATTTTTGTCCCATAACTCGGAACCGGACGTTCCACTACCAAAAAGTCCTGTATAAGAAATATTCAGGAGACCATTCTGGACAATTCTCCTGTGGGAACCGTTAAAAAATATTGCTAGTGAAAGAAGTTAGCGATATATTTCCATTATACGAGTGGACTTAGAATAATTTTCGAGGAAAATTTACATTTTTTGATTTGTGACACAACCGCTGAAGGATATACCGCAAACACTGTGGCGCTAAGATCATACGCCTAGTGAGTCTGTGACGGTCCATACGATTTTTAACGAGAAAAGTTTTGGCATCTTTTATCTTAGAAAAAGATCCTGGCGCATAACAACAATGATGATGTGGAAGAATGCCCAGTCCACTGTCAAATGACGACTGGAAGATCGGATACTAGTCATTGATGCCGGCAATGATAGTATGGAAGATTTTATCGCGGAGCCTTGTCTTACTAACGTCCAGAGAGATGAGAGCTATGTGCCTGGAGAAAAGATTGAGCCAATAGCCGAGCCGACGAAATACCTTAGTGAGAAAGAGGATTGAAGGTCTCTACGGTAATAAAAGCAACTAAATGAATAAAATGTGTGATTTTTTTGTATAAACTCAAGACAGCGCAATAAGTTTACTAGTTTTGTCCAAAAAGTTCGTTTAAAAAAATTAACCCTAACGAGAAATAAATCATTTTGAAAAAAATTATTTTAAGATGCTTAAATCGACTAATTGGATCAAATTAAGGTTTTTTGTGTATTATACCAATACACTACAATAAGTTTAGTAGTTTTGTCCAAAAAGTTCCTTTTAAAAAGTTAACCCTAGCGAGAAATAAATCATTTTGAAAAAAATTATAATTGGAGGAAATGTTAAGACGGCAGGAGTGATATTCTTCCGATAAAAACAATATTTTATCTTAGGAACGCAAATAATTTCGTTCTTTAGTCTGTTCGCAGGCCTTCGGGCCGCCAAAAATATAGTTTTGGGATAATTGGATACCTCAAAACCGCTGAAAGATATACCGCAAACGCTATGGCGCTAAGATGATGTAGGAGAATGCCCAGTCCACTTTAGTGCCTAACCGCTCCACGCAAGAATTTTCATTTTCCTTCTTTAGTCTGTTCGCAGGCCTTCGGGCCGCCAAAAATATAGTTTTGGGATAATTGGATACCTCAAAACCGCTGAAAGATATACCGCAAACGCTATGGCGCTAAGATGATGTAGGAGAATGCCCAGTCCACTTTAGTGCCTAACCGCTCCACGCAAGAATTTTCATTTTCCGACGCTAGTGAAAGACAGTCGAGTGGACTTAGAAAAATTTCAACGAGAAAACATTTTTGTCCCATAACTCGGAACCGGACGTTCCACTACCAAAAAGTCCTGTATAAGAAATATTCAGGAGACCATTCTGGACAATTCTCCTGTGGGAACCGTTAAAAAATATTGCTAGTGAAAGAAGTTAGCGATATATTTCCATTATACGAGTGGACTTAGAATAATTTTCGAGGAAAATTTACATTTTTTGATTTGTGACACAACCGCTGAAGGATATACCGCAAACACTGTGGCGCTAAGATCATACGCCTAGTGAGTCTGTGACGGTCCATACGATTTTTAACGAGAAAAGTTTTGGCATCTTTTATCTTAGAAAAAGATCCTGGCGCATAACAACAATGATGATGTGGAAGAATGCCCAGTCCACTGTCAAATGACGACTGGAAGATCGGATACTAGTCATTGATGCCGGCAATGATAGTATGGAAGATTTTATCGCGGAGCCTTGTCTTACTAACGTCCAGAGAGATGAGAGCTATGTGCCTGGAGAAAAGATTGAGCCAATAGCCGAGCCGACGAAATACCTTAGTGAGAAAGAGGGTTGAAGGTCTCTACGG
This sequence comes from Polydrusus pterygomalis, assembly GCA_963969555.1. Lineage (NCBI taxonomy): Eukaryota > Metazoa > Arthropoda > Insecta > Coleoptera > Curculionidae > Polydrusus > Polydrusus pterygomalis. Next base: position 1,039,038 of record OZ018381.1, on the reverse strand, counting down.
TAATAAAAGCAACTAAATGAATAAAATGTGTGATTTTTTTGTATAAACTCAAGACAGCGCAATAAGTTTACTAGTTTTGTCCAAAAAGTTCGTTTAAAAAAATTAACCCTAACGAGAAATAAATCATTTTGAAAAAAATTATTTTAAGATGCTTAAATCGACTAATTGGAGGAAATTAAGGTTTTTTTCTTATTATACCATTACAGTACAATAAGTTTAGTAGTTTTGTCCTAAAAGTTCCTTTAAAAAAATTAACCCTAACGAGAAATAAATCGTTTTGAGAAAAATTATTTTAAGATGCCTTAAATCGACTAATTGGAGCAAATTAAGGTTTTTTGTGTATTTTACCAATACATTACCATAAGTTTAGTAGTTTTGTCCAAAAAGTTCCTTTAAAAAAATTAACCCTAACGAGAAATAAATCGTTTTGAGAAAAATTATTTTAAGATGCCTTAAATCGACTAATTGGAGCAAATTAAGGTTTTTTGTGTATTATACCAATACATTACCATAAGTTTAGTAGTTTTGTCCAAAAAGTTCCTTTAAAAAAATTAACCCTAACGAGAAATAAATCGTTTTGAGAAAAATTATTTTAAGATGCCTTAAATCGACTAATTGGAGCAAATTAAGGTTTTTTGTGTATTATACCAATACATTACCATAAGTTTAGTAGTTTTGTCCAAAAAATTCCTTTAAAAAAATTAACCCTAACGAGAAATAAATCGTTTTGGGAAAAATTATTTTAAGATGCCTTAAATCGACTAATTGGAGCAAATTAAGGTTTTTTGTGTATTATACCAATACACTACAATAAGTTTAGTAGTTTTGTCCAAAAAGTTCCTTTTAAAAAGTTAACCCTAGCGAGAAATAAATTATTTTGAAAAAAATTATAATTGGAGGAAATGTTAAGACGGCAGGAGTGATATTCTTCCGATAAAAACAATATTTTATCTTAGGAACGCAAATAATTTCGTTCTTTAGTCTGTTCGCAGGCCTTCGGGCCGCCAAAAATATAGTTTTGGGATAATTGGATACCTCAAAACCGCTGAAAGATATACCGCAAACGCTATGGCGCTAAGATGATGTAGGAGAATGCCCAGTCCACTTTAGTGCCTAACCGCTCCACGCAAGAATTTTCATTTTCCTTCTTTAGTCTGTTCGCAGGCCTTCGGGCCGCCAAAAATATAGTTTTGGGATAATTGGATACCTCAAAACCGCTGAAAGATATACCGCAAACGCTATGGCGCTAAGATGATGTAGGAGAATGCCCAGTCCACTTTAGTGCCTAACCGCTCCACGCAAGAATTTTCATTTTCCGACGCTAGTGAAAGACAGTCGAGTGGACTTAGAAAAATTTCAACGAGAAAACATTTTTGTCCCATAACTCGGAACCGGACGTTCCACTACCAAAAAGTCCTGTATAAGAAATATTCAGGAGACCATTCTGGACAATTCTCCTGTGGGAACCGTTAAAAAATATTGCTAGTGAAAGAAGTTAGCGATATATTTCCATTATACGAGTGGACTTCGAATAATTTTCGAGGAAAATTTACATTTTTTGATTTGTGACACAACCGCTGAAGGATATACCGCAAACACTGTGGCGCTAAGATCATACGCCTAGTGAGTCTGTGACGGTAAATACGATTTTAACGAGAAAAGTTTTGGCATCTTTTATCTTAGAAAAAGATCCTGGCGCATAACAACAATGATGATGTGGAAGAATGCCCAGTCCACTGTCAAATGACGACTGGAAGATCGGATACTAGTCATTGATGCCGGCAATGATAGTATGGAAGATTTTATCGCGGAGCCTTGTCTTACTAACGTCCAGAGAGATGAGAGCTATGTGCCTGGAGAAAAGATTGAGCCAATAGCCGAGCCGACGAAATACCTTAGTGAGAAAGAGGGTTGAAGGTCTCTACGGTAATAAAAGCAACTAAATGAATAAAATGTGTGATTTTTTTGTATAAACTCAAGACAGCGCAATAAGTTTACTAGTTTTGTCCAAAAAGTTCGTTTAAAAAAATTAACCCTAACGAGAAATAAATCATTTTGAAAAAAATTATTTTAAGATGCTTAAATCGACTAATTGGAGGAAATTAAGGTTTTTTTCGTATTATACCATTACAGTACAATAAGTTTAGTAGTTTTGTCCAAAAAGTTCCTTTAAAAAAATTATCCCTAACGAGAAATAAATAGTTTTGAGAAAAATTATTTTAAGATGCCTTAAATCGACTAATTGGAGCAAATTAAGGTTTTTTGTGTATTATACCAATACATTACCATAAGTTTAGTAGTTTTGTCCAAAAAGTTCCTTTAAAAAAATTAACCCTAACGAGAAATAAATCGTTTTGAGAAAAATTATTTTAAGATGCCTTAAATCGACTAATTGGAGCAAATTAAGGTTTTTTGTGTATTTTACCAATACATTACCATAAGTTTAGTAGTTTTGTCCAAAAAGTTCCTTTAAAAAAATTAACCCTAACGAGAAATAAATCGTTTTGAGAAAAATTATTTTAAGATGCCTTAAATCGACTAATTGGAGCAAATTAAGGTTTTTTGTGTATTATACCTATACATTACCATAAGTTTAGTAGTTTTGTCCAAAAAGTTCCTTTAAAAAAATTAACCCTAACGAGAAATAAATCGTTTTGAGAAAAATTATTTTAAGATGCCTCAAATCGATTAATTGGAGCAAATTAAGGTTTTTTGTGTATTTTACCAATACATTACCATAAGTTTAGTAGTTTTGTCCAAAAAGTTCCTTTAAAAAAATTAACCCTAACGAGAAATAAATCGTTTTAAAAAAATTATTTTAAGATGCCTTAAATCGACTAATTGGAGCAAATTAAGGTTTTTTGTGTATTTTACCAATACATTACCATAAGTTTAGTAGTTTTGTCCAAAAAGCTCCTTTAAAAAAATTAACCCTAACGAGAAATAAATCGTTTTGAGAAAAATTATTTGAAGATTCCTTAAATGGACTACTTGGAGCAAATTAAGGTTTTTTGTGTATTATACCAATACATTACCATAAGTTTAGTAGTTTTGTCCAAAAAGTTCCTTTAAAAAAATTAACCCTAACGAGAAATAAATCGTTTTGAGAAAAATTATTTTAAGATGCCTTAAATCGACTAATTGGAGCAAATTAAGGTTTTTTGTGTATTATACCTATACATTACCATAAGTTTAGTAGTTTTGTCCAAAAAGTTCCTTTAAAAAAATTAACCCTAACGAGTAATAAATCGTTTTGGGAAAAATTATTTTAAGATGCCTTAAATCGACTAATTGGATCAAATTAAGGTTTTTTGTGTATTATACCAATACACTACAATAAGTTTAGTAGTTTTGTCCAAAAAGTTCCTTTTAAAAAGTTAACCCTAGCGAGAAATAAATCATTTTGAAAAAAATTATAATTGGAGGAAATGTTAAGACGGCAGGAGTGATATTCTTCCGATAAAAACAATATTTTATCTTAGGAACGCAAATAATTTCGTTCTTTAGTCTGTTCGCAGGCCTTCGGGCCGCCAAAAATATAGTTTTGGGATAATTGGATACCTCAAAACCGCTGAAAGATATACCGCAAACGCTATGGCGCTAAGATGATGTAGGAGAATGCCCAGTCCACTTTAGTGCCTAACCGCTCCACGCAAGAATTTTCATTTTCCTTCTTTAGTCTGTTCGCAGGCCTTCGGGCCGCCAAAAATATAGTTTTGGGATAATTGGATACCTCAAAACCGCTGAAAGATATACCGCAAACGCTATGGCGCTAAGATGATGTCGGAGAATGCCCAGTCCACTTTAGTGCCTAACCGCTCCACGCAAGAATTTTCATTTTCCGACGCTAGTGAAAGACAGTCGAGTGGACTTAGAAAAATTTCAACGAGAAAACATTTTTGTCCCATAACTCGGAACCGGACGTTCCACTACCAAAATGTCCTGTATAAGAAATATTCAGGAGACCATTCTGGACAATTCTCCTGTGGGAACCGTTAAAAAATATTGCTAGCGAAAGAAGTTAGCGATATATTTCCATTATACGAGTGGACTTCGAATAATTTTCGAGGAAAATTTACATTTTTTGATTTGTGACACAACCGCTGAAGGATATACCGCAAACACTGTGGCGCTAAGATCATACGCCTAGTGAGTCTGTGACGGTAAATACGATTTTTAACGAGAAAAGTTTTGGCATCTTTTATCTTAGAAAAAGATCCTGGCGCATAACAACAATGATGATGTGGAAGAATGCCCAGTCCACTGTCAAATGACGACTGGAAGATCGGATACTAGTCATTGATGCCGGCAATGATAGTATGGAAGATTTTATCGCGGAGCCTTGTCTTACTAACGTCCAGAGAGATGAGAGCTATGTGCCTGGAGAAAAGATTGAGCCAATAGCCGAGCCGACGACCTTAGTGAGAAAGAGGGTTGAAGGTCTCTACGGTAATAAAAGCAACTAAATGAATAAAATGTGTGATTTTTTTGTATAAACTCAAGACAGCGCAATAAGTTTACTAGTTTTGTCCAAAAAGTTCGTTTAAAAAAATTAACCCTAACGAGAAATAAATCATTTTGAAAAAAATTATTTTAAGATGCTTAAATCGACTAATTGGAGCAAATTAAGGTTTTTTGTGTATTTTACCAATACATTACCATAAGTTTAGTAGTTTTGTCCAAAAAGTTCCTTTAAAAAAATTAACCCTAACGAGAAATAAATCGTTTTGAGAAAAATTATTTTAAGATGCCTTAAATCGACTAATTGGAGCAAATTAAGGTTTTTTGTGTATTATACCAATACATTACCATAAGTTTAGTAGTTTTGTCCAAAAAGTTCCTTTAAAAAAATTAACCCTAACGAGAAATAAATCATTTTGAAAAAAATTATTTTAAGATGCTTAAATCGACTAATTGGAGGAAATTAAGGTTTTTTTCGTATTATACCATTACAGTACAATAAGTTTAGTAGTTTTGTCCAAAAAGTTCCTTTAAAAAAATTAACCCTAACGAGAAATAAATCGTTTTGAGAAAAATTATTTTAAGATGCCTTAAATCGACTAATTGGAGCAAATTAAGGTTTTTTGTGTATTATACCAATACATTACCATAAGTTTAGTAGTTTTGTCCAAAAAGTTCCTTTAAAAAAATTAACCCTAACGAGAAATAAATCGTTTTGAGAAAAATTATTTTAAGATGCCTTAAATCGACTAATTGGAGCAAATTAAGGTTTTTGTGTATTTTACCAATACATTACCATAAGTTTAGTAGTTTTGTCCAAAAAGTTCCTTTAAAAAAATTAACCCTAACGAGAAATAAATCGTTTTGAGAAAAATTATTTTAAGATGCCTTAAATCGACTAATTGGAGCAAATTAAGGTTTTTTGTGTATTTTACCAATACATTACCATAAGTTTAGTAGTTTTGTCCAAAAAGTTCCTTTAAAAAAATTAACCCTAACGAGAAATAAATCGTTTTGAGAAAAATTATTTTAAGATGCCTTAAATCGACTAATTGGAGCAAATTAAGGTTTTTTGTGTATTATACCAATACATTACCATAAGTTTAGTAGTTTTGTCCAAAAAGTTCCTTTAAAAAAATTAACCCTAACGAGAAATAAATCGTTTTGGGAAAAATTATTTTAAGATGCCTTAAATCGACTAATTGGAGCAAATTAAGGTTTTTTGTGTATTATACCAATACATTACCATAAGTTTGGTAGTTTTGTCCAAAAAGTTCCTTTAAAAAAATTAACCCTAACGAGAAATAAATCGTTTTGGGAAAAATTATTTTAAGATGCCTTAAATCGACTAATTGGAGCAAATTAAGGTTTTTTGTGTATTATACCAATACACTACCATAAGTTTAGTAGTTTTGTCCAAAAAGTTCCTTTAAAAAAATTAACCCTAACGAGAAATAAATCGTTTTGAGAAAAATTATTTTAAGATGCCTTAAATCGACTAATTGGAGCAAATTAAGGTTTTTTGTGTATTATACCAATACATTACCATAAGTTTAGTAGTTTTGTCCAAAAAGTTCCTTTTAAAAAGTTAACCCTAGCGAGAAAAATCATTTTGAAAAAAATTATAATTGGAGGAAATGTTAAGACGGCAGGAGTGATATTCTTCCGATAAAAACAATATTTTATCTAAGGAACGCAAATAATTTCGTTCTTTAGTCTGTTCGCAGGCCTTCGGGTCGCCAAAAATATAGTTTTGGGATAATTGGATACCTCAAAACCGCTGAAAGATATACCGCAAACGCTATGGCGCTAAGATGATGTAGGAGAATGCCCAGTCCACTTTAGTGCCTAACAGCTCCACGCAAGAATTTTCATTTTCCGACGCTAGTGAAAGACAGTCGAGTGGACTTAGAAAAATTTCAACGAGAAAACATTTTTGTCCCATAACTCGGAACCGGACGTTCCACTACCAAAATGTCCTGTATAAGAAATATTCAGGAGACCATTCTGGACAATTCTCCTGTGGGAACCGTTAAAAAATATTGCTAGCGAAAGAAGTTAGCGATATATTTCCATTATACGAGTGGACTTCGAATAATTTTCGAGGAAAATTTACATTTTTTGATTTGTGACACAACCGCTGAAGGATATACCGCAAACACTGTGGCGCTAAGATCATACGCCTAGTGAGTCTGTGACGGTAAATACGATTTTTAACGAGAAAAGTTTTGGCATCTTTTATCTTAGAAAAAGATCCTGGCGCATAACAACAATGATGATGTGGAAGAATGCCCAGTCCACTGTCAAATGACGACTGGAAGATCGGATACTAGTCATTGATGCCGGCAATGATAGTATGGAAGATTTTATCGCGGAGCCTTGTCTTACTAACGTCCAGAGAGATGAGAGCTATGTGCCTGGAGAAAAGATTGAGCCAATAGCCGAGCCGACGAAATACCTTAGTGAGAAAGAGGGTTGAAGGTCTCTACGGTAATAAAAGCAACTAAATGAATAAAATGTGTGATTTTTTTGTATAAACTCAAGACAGCGCAATAAGTTTACTAGTTTTGTCCAAAAAGTTCGTTTAAAAAAATTAACCCTAACGAGAAATAAATCATTTTGAAAAAAATTATTTTAAGATGCTTAAATCGACTAATTGGAGCAAATTAAGGTTTTTTGTGTATTTTACCAATACATTACCATAAGTTTAGTAGTTTTGTCCAAAAAGTTCCTTTAAAAAAATTAACCCTAACGAGAAATAAATCGTTTTGAGAAAAATTATTTTAAGATGCCTTAAATCGACTAATTGGAGCAAATTAAGGTTTTTTGTGTATTATACCAATACATTACCATAAGTTTAGTAGTTTTGTCCAAAAAGTTCCTTTAAAAAAATTAACCCTAACGAGAAATAAATCGTTTTGAGAACAATTATTTTAAGATGCCTTAAATCGACTAATTGGAGCAAATTAAGGTTTTTTGTGTATTATACCAATACACTACCATAAGTTTAGTAGTTTTGTCCAAAAAGTTCCTTTAAAAAAATTAACCCTAACGAGAAATAAATCGTTTTGAGAAAAATTATTTTAAGATGCCCTAAATCGACTAATTGGAGCAAATTAAGGTTTTTTGTGTATTATACCAATACACTACCATAAGTTTAGTAGTTTTGTCCAAAAAGTTCCTTTAAAAAAATTAACCCTAACGAGAAATAAATCGTTTTGAGAAAAATTATTTTAAGATGCCTTAAATCGACTAATTGGAGCAAATTAAGGTTTTTTGTGTATTATACCTATACATTACCATAAGTTTAGTAGTTTTGTCCAAAAAGTTCCTTTAAAAAAATTAACCCTAACGAGAAATAAATCGTTTTGGGAAAAATTATTTTAAGATGCCTTAAATCGACTAATTGGAGCAAATTAAGGTTTTTTGTGTATTATACCAATACATTACCATAAGTTTAGTAGTTTTGTCCAAAAAGTTCCTTTAAAAAAATTAACCCTAACGAGAAATAAATCGTTTTGAGAAAAATTATAATTGGAGGAAATGTTAAGACGGCAGGAGTGATATTCTTCCGATAAAAACAATATTTTATCTTAGGAACGCAAATAATTTCGTTCTTTAGTCTGTTCGCAGGCCTTCGGGCCGCCAAAAATATAGTTTTGGGATAATTGGATACCTCAAAACCGCTGAAAGATATACCGCAAACGCTACGGCGCTAAGATGATGTAGGAGAATGCCCAGTCCACTTTAGTGCCTAACCGCTCCACGCAAGAATTTTCATTTTCCGACGCTAGTGAAAGACAGTCGAGTGGACTTAGAAAAATTTCAACGAGAAAACATTTTTGTCCCATAACTCGGAACCGGACGTTCCACTACCAAAAAGTCCTGTATAAGAAATATTCAGGAGACCATTCTGGACAATTCTCCTGTGGGAACCATTAAAAAATATTGCTAGTGAAAGAAGTTAGCGATATATTTCCATTATACGAGTGGACTTCGAATAATTTTCGAGGAAAATTTACATTTTTTGATTTGTGACACAACCGCTGAAGGATATACCGCAAACACTGTGGCGCTAAGATCATACGCCTAGTGAGTCTGTGACGGTAAATACGATTTTTAAAGAGAAAAGTTTTGGCATCTTTTATCTTAGAAAAAGATCCTGGCGCATGACAACAATGATGATGTGGAAGAATGCCCAGTCCACTGTCAAATGACGACTGGAAGATCGGTACTAGTCATTGATGCCGGCAATGATAGTATGGAAGATTTTATCGCGGAGCCTTGTCTTACTAACGTCCAGAGAGATGAGAGCTATGTACCTGGAGAAAAGATTGAGCCAATAGCCGAGCCGACGAAATACCTTAGTGAGAAAGAGGGTTGAAGGTCTCTACGGTAATAAAAGCAACTAAATGAATAAAATGTGTGATTTTTTTGTATAAACTCAAGACAGCGCAATAAGTTTACTAGTTTTGTCCAAAAAGTTCGTTTAAAAAAATTAACCCTAACGAGAAATAAATCATTTTGAAAAAAATTATTTTAAGATGCTTAAATCGACTAATTGGAGGAAATTAAGGTTTTTTTCGTATTATACCATTACAGTACAATAAGTTTAGTAGTTTTGTCCAAAAAGTTCCTTTAAAAAAATTAACCCTAACGAGAAATAAATAGTTTTGAGAAAAATTATTTTAAGATGCCTTAAATCGACTAATTGGAGCAAATTAAGGTTTTTTGTGTATTATACCAATACATTACCATAAGTTTAGTAGTTTTGTCCAAAAAGTTCCTTTAAAAAAATTAACCCTAACGAGAAATAAATCGTTTTGAGAACAATTATTTTAAGATGCCTTAAATCGACTAATTGGAGCAAATTAAGGTTTTTTGTGTATTTTACCAATACATTACCATAAGTTTAGTAGTTTTGTCCAAAAAGTTCCTTTAAAAAAATTAACCCTAACGAGAAATAAATCGTTTTGAGAAAAATTATTTTAAGATGCCTTAAATCGACTAATTGGAGCAAATTAAGGTTTTTTGTGTATTATACCAATACACTACCATAAGTTTAGTAGTTTTGTCCAAAAAGTTCCTTTAAAAAAATTAACCCTAACGAGAAATAAATCGTTTTGAGAAAAATTATTTTAAGATGCCTTAAATCGACTAATTGGAGCAAATTAAGGTTTTTTGTGTATTATACCTATACATTACCATAAGTTTAGTAGTTTTGTCCAAAAAGTTCCTTTAAAAAAATTAACCCTAACGAGAAATAAATCGTTTTGGGAAAAATTATTTTAAGATGCCTTAAATCGACTAATTGGAGCAAATTAAGGTTTTTTGTGTATTATACCAATACACTACCATAAGTTTAGTAGTTTTGTCCAAAAAGTTCCTTTAAAAAAATTAACCCTAACGAGAAATAAATCGTTTTGAGAAAAATTATTTTAAGATGCCTTAAATCGACTAATTGGAGCAAATTAAGGTTTTTTGTGTATTATACCTATACATTACCATAAGTTTAGTAGTTTTGTCCAATAAGTTCCTTTAAAAAAATTAACCCTAACGAGAAATAAATCGTTTTGGGAAAAATTATTTTAAGATGCCTTAAATCGACTAATTGGAGCAAATTAAGGTTTTTTGTGTATTATACCAATACACTACAATAAGTTTAGTAGTTTTGTCCAAAAAGTTCCTTTTAAAAAGTTAACCCTAGCGAGAAATAAATCGTTTTGAGAAAAATTATTTTAAGATTCCTTAAATTGACTAATTGGAGCAAATTAAGGTTTTTTGTGTATTATACCAATACATTACCATAAGTTTAGTAGTTTTGTCCAAAAAGTTCCTTTAAAAAAATTAACCCTAACGAGAAATAAATCGTTTTGAGAAAAATTATTTTAAGATGCCTTAAATCGACTAATTGGAGCAAATTAAGGTTTTTTGTGTATTTTACCAATACATTACCATAAGTTTAGTAGTTTTGTCCAAAAAGTTCCTTTAAAAAAATTAACCCTAACGAGAAATAAATCGTTTTGAGAAAAATTATTTTAAGATGCCTTAAATCGACTAATTGGAGCAAATTAAGGTTTTTTGTGTATTATACCTATACATTACCATAAGTTTAGTAGTTTTGTCCAAAAAGTTCCTTTAAAAAAATTAACCCTAACGAGAAATAAATCGTTTTGGGAAAAATTATTTTAAGATGCCTTAAATCGACTAATTGGAGCAAATTAAGGTTTTTTGTGTATTATACCAATACACTACAATAAGTTTAGTAGTTTTGTCCAAAAAGTTCCTTTTAAAAATTTAACCCTAGCGAGAAATAAATCATTTTGAAAAAAATTATAATTGGAGGAAATGTTAAGACGGCAGGAGTGATATTCTTCCGATAAAAACAATATTTTATCTTAGGAACGCAAATAATTTCGTTCTTTAGTCTGTTCGCAGGCCTTCGGGCCGCCAAAAATATAGTTTTGGGATAATTGGATACCTCAAAACCGCTGAAAGATATACCGCAAACGCTATGGCGCTAAGATGATGTCGGAGAATGCCCAGTCCACTTTAGTGCCTAACCGCTCCACGCAAGAATTTTCATTTTCCGACGCTAGTGAAAGACAGTCGAGTGGACTTAGAAAAATTTCAACGAGAAAACATTTTTGTCCCATAACTCGGAACCGGACGTTCCACTACCAAAATGTCCTGTATAAGAAATATTCAGGAGACCATTCTGGACAATTCTCCTGTGGGAACCGTTAAAAAATATTGCTAGCGAAAGAAGTTAGCGATATATTTCCATTATACGAGTGGACTTCGAATAATTTTCGAGGAAAATTTACATTTTTTGATTTGTGACACAACCGCTGAAGGATATACCGCAAACACTGTGGCGCTAAGATCATACGCCTAGTGAGTCTGTGACGGTAAATACGATTTTTAACGAGAAAAGTTTTGGCATCTTTTATCTTAGAAAAAGATCCTGGCGCATAACAACAATGATGATGTGGAAGAATGCCCAGTCCACTGTCAAATGACGACTGGAAGATCGGATACTAGTCATTGATGCCGGCAATGATAGTATGGAAGATTTTATCGCGGAGCCTTGTCTTACTAACGTCCAGAGAGATGAGAGCTATGTGCCTGGAGAAAAGATTGAGCCAATAGCCGAGCCGACGACCTTAGTGAGAAAGAGGGTTGAAGGTCTCTACGGTAATAAAAGCAACTAAATGAATAAAATGTGTGATTTTTTTGTATAAACTCAAGACAGCGCAATAAGTTTACTAGTTTTGTCCAAAAAGTTCGTTTAAAAAAATTAACCCTAACGAGAAATAAATCATTTTGAAAAAAATTATTTTAAGATGCTTAAATCGACTAATTGGAGCAAATTAAGGTTTTTTGTGTATTTTACCAATACATTACCATAAGTTTAGTAGTTTTGTCCAAAAAGTTCCTTTAAAAAAATTAACCCTAACGAGAAATAAATCGTTTTGAGAAAAATTATTTTAAGATGCCTTAAATCGACTAATTGGAGCAAATTAAGGTTTTTTGTGTATTATACCAATACATTACCATAAGTTTAGTAGTTTTGTCCAAAAAGTTCCTTTAAAAAAATTAACCCTAACGAGAAATAAATCATTTTGAAAAAAATTATTTTAAGATGCTTAAATCGACTAATTGGAGGAAATTAAGGTTTTTTTCGTATTATACCATTACAGTACAATAAGTTTAGTAGTTTTGTCCAAAAAGTTCCTTTAAAAAAATTAACCCTAACGAGAAATAAATCGTTTTGAGAAAAATTATTTTAAGATGCCTTAAATCGACTAATTGGAGCAAATTAAGGTTTTTTGTGTATTATACCAATACATTACCATAAGTTTAGTAGTTTTGTCCAAAAAGTTCCTTTAAAAAAATTAACCCTAACGAGAAATAAATCGTTTTGAGAAAAATTATTTTAAGATGCCTTAAATCGACTAATTGGAGCAAATTAAGGTTTTTGTGTATTTTACCAATACATTACCATAAGTTTAGTAGTTTTGTCCAAAAAGTTCCTTTAAAAAAATTAACCCTAACGAGAAATAAATCGTTTTGAGAAAAATTATTTTAAGATGCCTTAAATCGACTAATTGGAGCAAATTAAGGTTTTTTGTGTATTTTACCAATACATTACCATAAGTTTAGTAGTTTTGTCCAAAAAGTTCCTTTAAAAAAATTAACCCTAACGAGAAATAAATCGTTTTGAGAAAAATTATTTTAAGATGCCTTAAATCGACTAATTGGAGCAAATTAAGGTTTTTTGTGTATTATACCAATACATTACCATAAGTTTAGTAGTTTTGTCCAAAAAGTTCCTTTAAAAAAATTAACCCTAACGAGAAATAAATCGTTTTGGGAAAAATTATTTTAAGATGCCTTAAATCGACTAATTGGAGCAAATTAAGGTTTTTTGTGTATTATACCAATACATTACCATAAGTTTGGTAGTTTTGTCCAAAAAGTTCCTTTAAAAAAATTAACCCTAACGAGAAATAAATCGTTTTGGGAAAAATTATTTTAAGATGCCTTAAATCGACTAATTGGAGCAAATTAAGGTTTTTTGTGTATTATACCAATACACTACCATAAGTTTAGTAGTTTTGTCCAAAAAGTTCCTTTAAAAAAATTAACCCTAACGAGAAATAAATCGTTTTGAGAAAAATTATTTTAAGATGCCTTAAATCGACTAATTGGAGCAAATTAAGGTTTTTTGTGTATTATACCAATACATTACCATAAGTTTAGTAGTTTTGTCCAAAAAGTTCCTTTTAAAAAGTTAACCCTAGCGAGAAAAATCATTTTGAAAAAAATTATAATTGGAGGAAATGTTAAGACGGCAGGAGTGATATTCTTCCGATAAAAACAATATTTTATCTAAGGAACGCAAATAATTTCGTTCTTTAGTCTGTTCGCAGGCCTTCGGGTCGCCAAAAATATAGTTTTGGGATAATTGGATACCTCAAAACCGCTGAAAGATATACCGCAAACGCTATGGCGCTAAGATGATGTAGGAGAATGCCCAGTCCACTTTAGTGCCTAACAGCTCCACGCAAGAATTTTCATTTTCCGACGCTAGTGAAAGACAGTCGAGTGGACTTAGAAAAATTTCAACGAGAAAACATTTTTGTCCCATAACTCGGAACCGGACGTTCCACTACCAAAATGTCCTGTATAAGAAATATTCAGGAGACCATTCTGGACAATTCTCCTGTGGGAACCGTTAAAAAATATTGCTAGCGAAAGAAGTTAGCGATATATTTCCATTATACGAGTGGACTTCGAATAATTTTCGAGGAAAATTTACATTTTTTGATTTGTGACACAACCGCTGAAGGATATACCGCAAACACTGTGGCGCTAAGATCATACGCCTAGTGAGTCTGTGACGGTAAATACGATTTTTAACGAGAAAAGTTTTGGCATCTTTTATCTTAGAAAAAGATCCTGGCGCATAACAACAATGATGATGTGGAAGAATGCCCAGTCCACTGTCAAATGACGACTGGAAGATCGGATACTAGTCATTGATGCCGGCAATGATAGTATGGAAGATTTTATCGCGGAGCCTTGTCTTACTAACGTCCAGAGAGATGAGAGCTATGTGCCTGGAGAAAAGATTGAGCCAATAGCCGAGCCGACGAAATACCTTAGTGAGAAAGAGGGTTGAAGGTCTCTACGGTAATAAAAGCAACTAAATGAATAAAATGTGTGATTTTTTTGTATAAACTCAAGACAGCGCAATAAGTTTACTAGTTTTGTCCAAAAAGTTCGTTTAAAAAAATTAACCCTAACGAGAAATAAATCATTTTGAAAAAAATTATTTTAAGATGCTTAAATCGACTAATTGGAGCAAATTAAGGTTTTTTGTGTATTTTACCAATACATTACCATAAGTTTAGTAGTTTTGTCCAAAAAGTTCCTTTAAAAAAATTAACCCTAACGAGAAATAAATCGTTTTGAGAAAAATTATTTTAAGATGCCTTAAATCGACTAATTGGAGCAAATTAAGGTTTTTTGTGTATTATACCAATACATTACCATAAGTTTAGTAGTTTTGTCCAAAAAGTTCCTTTAAAAAAATTAACCCTAACGAGAAATAAATCATTTTGAAAAAAATTATTTTAAGATGCTTAAATCGACTAATTGGAGCAAATTAAGGTTTTTTGTGTATTTTACCAATACATTACCATAAGTTTAGTAGTTTTGTCCAAAAAGTTCCTTTAAAAAAATTAACCCTAACGAGAAATAAATCGTTTTGAGAAAAATTATTTTAAGATGCCTTAAATCGACTAATTGGAGCAAATTAAGGTTTTTTTTGTATTTTACCAATACATTACCATAAGTTTAGTAGTTTTGTCCAAAAAGTTCCTTTAAAAAAATTAACCCTAACGAGAAATAAATCGTTTTGAGAAAAATTATTTTAAGATGCCTTAAATCGACTAATTGGAGCAAATTAAGGTTTTTTGTGTATTATACCAATACACTACCATAAGTTTAGTAGTTTTGTCCAAAAAGTTCCTTTAAAAAAATTAACCCTAACGAGAAATAAATCGTTTTGAGAAAAATTATTTTAAGATGCCTTAAATCGACTAATTGGAGCAAATTAAGGTTTTTTGTGTATTATACCTATACATTACCATAAGTTTAGTAGTTTTGTCCAAAAAGTTCCTTTAAAAAAATTAACCCTAACGAGAAATAAATCGTTTTGGGAAAAATTATTTTAAGATGCCTTAAATCGACTAATTGGAGCAAATTAAGGTCTTTTGTGTATTATACCAATACATTACCATAAGTTTAGTAGTTTTGTCCAAAAAGTTCCTTTAAAAAAATTAACCCTAACGAGAAATAAATCGTTTTGAGAAAAATTATAATTGGAGGAAATGTTAAGACGGCAGGAGTGATATTCTTCCGATAAAAACAATATTTTATCTTAGGAACGCAAATAATTTCGTTCTTTAGTCTGTTCGCAGGCCTTCGGGCCGCCAAAAATATATGGTTTTGGGATAATTGGATACCTCAAAACCGCTGAAAGATATACCGCAAACGCTATGGCGCTAAGATGATGTAGGAGAATGCCCAGTCCACTTTAGTGCCTAACCGCTCCACGCAAGAATTTTCATTTTCCGACGCTAGTGAAAGACAGTCGAGTGGACTTAGAAAAATTTCAACGAGAAAACATTTTTGTCCCATAACTCGGAACCGGACGTTCCACTACCAAAAAGTCCTGTATAAGAAATATTCAGGAGACCATTCTGGACAATTCTCCTGTGGGAACCGTTAAAAAATATTGCTAGTGAAAGAAGTTAGCGATATATTTCCATTATACGAGTGGACTTCGAATAATTTTCGAGGAAAATTTACATTTTTTGATTTGTGACACAACCGCTGAAGGATATACCGCAAACACTGTGGCGCTAAGATCATACGCCTAGTGAGTCTGTGACGGTAAATACGATTTTTAACGAGAAAAGTTTTGGCATCTTTTATCTTAGAAAAAGATCCTGGCGCATAACAACAATGATGATGTGGAAGAATGCCCAGTCCACTGTCAAATGACGACTGGAAGATCGGATACTAGTCATTGATGCCGGCAATGATAGTATGGAAGATTTTATCGCGGAGCCTTGTCTTACTAACGTCCAGAGAGATGAGAGCTATGTGCCTGGAGAAAAGATTGAGCCAATAGCAGAGCCGACGAAATACCTTAGTGAGAAAGAGGGTTGAAGGTCTCTACGGTAATAATAGCAACTAAATGAATAAAATGTGTGATTTTTTTGTATAAACTCAAGACAGCGCAATAAGTTTACTAGTTTTGTCCAAAAAGTTCGTTTAAAAAAATTAACCCTAACGAGAAATAAATCATTTTGAAAAAAATTATTTTAAGATGCTTAAATCGACTAATTGGAGGAAATTAAGGTTTTTTTCGTAATATACCATTACAGTACAATAAGTTTAGTAGTTTTGTCCAAAAAGTTCCTTTAAAAAAATTAACCCTAACGAGAAATAAATAGTTTTGAGAAAAATTATTTTAAGATGCCTTAAATCGACTAATTGGAGCAAATTAAGGTTTTTTGTGTATTATACCAATACATTACCATAAGTTTAGTAGTTTTGTCCAAAAAGTTCCTTTAAAAAAATTAACCCTAACGAGAAATAAATCGTTTTGAGAACAATTATTTTAAGATGCCTTAAATCGACTAATTGGAGCAAATTAAGGTTTTTTGTGTATTTTACCAATACATTACCATAAGTTTAGTAGTTTTGTCCAAAAAGTTCCTTTAAAAAAATTAACCCTAACGAGAAATAAATCGTTTTGAGAAAAATTATTTTAAGATGCCTTAAATCGACTAATTGGAGCAAATTAAGGTTTTTTGTGTATTATACCAATACACTACCATAAGTTTAGTAGTTTTGTCCAAAAAGTTCCTTTAAAAAAATTAACCCTAACGAGAAATAAATCGTTTTGAGAAAAATTATTTTAAGATGCCTTAAATCGACTAATTGGAGCAAATTAAGGTTTTTTGTGTATTATACCTATACATTACCATAAGTTTAGTAGTTTTGTCCAAAAAGTGCCTTTAAAAAAATTAACCCTAACGAGAAATAAATCGTTTTGGGAAAAATTATTTTAAGATGCCTTAAATCGACTAATTGGAGCAAATTAAGGTTTTTTGTGTATTATACCAATACACTACAATAAGTTTAGTAGTTTTGTCCAAAAAGTTCCTTTTAAAAAGTTAACCCTAGCGAGAAATAAATCGTTTTGAGAAAAATTATTTTAAGATTCCTTAAATTGACTAATTGGAGCAAATTAAGGTTTTTTGTGTATTATACCAATACATTACCATAAGTTTAGTAGTTTTGTCCAAAAAGTTCCTTTAAAAAAATTAACCCTAACGAGAAATAAATCGTTTTGAGAAAAATTATTTTAAGATGCCTTAAATCGACTAATTGGAGCAAATTAAGGTTTTTTGTGTATTTTACCAATACATTACCATAAGTTTAGTAGTTTTGTCCAAAAAGTTCCTTTAAAAAAATTAACCCTAACGAGAAATAAATCGTTTTGAGAAAAATTATTTTAAGATGCCTTAAATCGACTAATTGGAGCAAATTAAGGTTTTTTGTGTATTATACCAATACACTACCATAAGTTTAGTAGTTTTGTCCAAAAAGTTCCTTTAAAAAAATTAACCCTAACGAGAAATAAATCGTTTTGAGAAAAATTATTTTAAGATGCCCTAAATCGACTAATTGGAGCAAATTAAGGTTTTTTGTGTATTATACCTATACATTACCATAAGTTTAGTAGTTTTGTCCAAAAAGTTCCTTTAAAAAAATTAACCCTAACGAGAAATAAATCGTTTTGGGAAAAATTATTTTAAGATGCCTTAAATCGACTAATTGGAGCAAATTAAGGTTTTTTGTGTATTATACCAATACACTACAATAAGTTTAGTAGTTTTGTCCAAAAAGTTCCTTTTAAAAATTTAACCCTAGCGAGAAATAAATCATTTTGAAAAAAATTATAATTGGAGGAAATGTTAAGACGGCAGGAGTGATATTCTTCCGATAAAAACAATATTTTATCTTAGGAACGCAAATAATTTCGTTCTTTAGTCTGTTCGCAGGCCTTCGGGCCGCCAAAAATATAGTTTTGGGATAATTGGATACCTCAAAACCGCTGAAAGATATACCGCAAACGCTATGGCGCTAAGATGATGTAGGAGAATGCCCAGTCCACTTTAGTGCCTAACCGCTCCACGCAAGAATTTTCATTTTCCGACGCTAGTGAAAGACAGTCGAGTGGACTTAGAAAAATTTCAACGAGAAAACATTTTTGTCCCATAACTCGGAACCGGACGTTCCACTACCAAAATGTCCTGTATAAGAAATATTCAGGAGACCATTCTGGACAATTCTCCTGTGGGAACCGTTAAAAAATATTGCTAGCGAAAGAAGTTAGCGATATATTTCCATTATACGAGTGGACTTCGAATAATTTTCGAGGAAAATTTACATTTTTTGATTTGTGACACAACCGCTGAAGGATATACCGCAAACACTGTGGCGCTAAGATCATACGCCTAGTGAGTCTGTGACGGTAAATACGATTTTTAACGAGAAAAGTTTTGGCATCTTTTATCTTAGAAAAAGATCCTGGCGCATAACAACAATGATGATGTGGAAGAATGCCCAGTCCACTGTCAAATGACGACTGGAAGATCGGATACTAGTCATTGATGCCGGCAATGATAGTATGGAAGATTTTATCGCGGAGCCTTGTCTTACTAACGTCCAGAGAGATGAGAGCTATGTGCCTGGAGAAAAGATTGAGCCAATAGCCGAGCCGACGAAATACCTTAGTGAGAAAGAGGGTTGAAGGTCTCTACGGTAATAAAAGCAACTAAATGAATAAAATGTGTGATTTTTTTGTATAAACTCAAGACAGCGCAATAAGTTTACTAGTTTTGTCCAAAAAGTTCGTTTAAAAAAATTAACCCTAACGAGAAATAAATCATTTTGAAAAAAATTATTTTAAGATGCTTAAATCGACTAATTGGAGCAAATTAAGGTTTTTTGTGTATTTTACCAATACATTACCATAAGTTTAGTAGTTTTGTCCAAAAAGTTCCTTTAAAAAAATTAACCCTAACGAGAAATAAATCGTTTTGAGAAAAATTATTTTAAGATGCCTTAAATCGACTAATTGGAGCAAATTAAGGTTTTTTGTGTATTATACCAATACATTACCATAAGTTTAGTAGTTTTGTCCAAAAAGTTCCTTTAAAAAAATTAACCCTAACGAGAAATAAATCATTTTGAAAAAAATTATTTTAAGATGCTTAAATCGACTAATTGGAGGAAATTAAGGTTTTTTTCGTATTATACCATTACAGTACAATAAGTTTAGTAGTTTTGTCCAAAAAGTTCCTTTAAAAAAATTAACCCTAACGAGAAATAAATCGTTTTGAGAAAAATTATTTTAAGATGCCTTAAATCGACTAATTGGAGCAAATTAAGGTTTTTTGTGTATTATACCAATACATTACCATAAGTTTAGTAGTTTTGTCCAAAAAGTTCCTTTAAAAAAATTAACCCTAACGAGAAATAAATCGTTTTGAGAAAAATTATTTTAAGATGCCTTAAATCGACTAATTGGAGCAAATTAAGGTTTTTTGTGTATTTTACCAATACATTACCATAAGTTTAGTAGTTTTGTCCAAAAAGTTCCTTTAAAAAAATTAACCCTAACGAGAAATAAATCGTTTTGAGAAAAATTATTTTAAGATGCCTTAAATCGACTAATTGGAGCAAATTAAGGTTTTTTGTGTATTTTACCAATACATTACCATAAGTTTAGTAGTTTTGTCCAAAAAGTTCCTTTAAAAAAATTAACCCTAACGAGAAATAAATCGTTTTGAGAAAAATTATTTTAAGATGCCTTAAATCGACTAATTGGAGCAAATTAAGGTTTTTTGTGTATTATACCAATACATTACCATAAGTTTAGTAGTTTTGTCCAAAAAGTTCCTTTAAAAAAATTAACCCTAACGAGAAATAAATCGTTTTGGGAAAAATTATTTTAAGATGCCTTAAATCGACTAATTGGAGCAAATTAAGGTTTTTTGTGTATTATATCAATACATTACCATAAGTTTGGTAGTTTTGTCCAAAAAGTTCCTTTAAAAAAATTAACCCTAACGAGAAATAAATCGTTTTGGGAAAAATTATTTTAAGATGCCTTAAATCGACTAATTGGAGCAAATTAAGGTTTTTTGTGTATTATACCAATACACTACCATAAGTTTAGTAGTTTTGTCCAAAAAGTTCCTTTAAAAAAATTAACCCTAACGAGAAATAAATAGTTTTGAGAAAAATTATTTTAAGATGCCTTAAATCGACTAATTGGAGCAAATTAAGGTTTTTTGTGTATTATACCAATACATTACCATAAGTTTAGTAGTTTTGTCCAAAAAGTTCCTTTAAAAAAATTAACCCTAACGAGAAATAAATCGTTTTGAGAACAATTATTTTAAGATGCCTTAAATCGACTAATTGGAGCAAATTAAGGTTTTTTGTGTATTTTACCAATACATTACCATAAGTTTAGTAGTTTTGTCCAAAAAGTTCCTTTAAAAAAATTAACCCTAACGAGAAATAAATCGTTTTGAGAAAAATTATTTTAAGATGCCTTAAATCGACTAATTGGAGCAAATTAAGGTTTTTTGTGTATTATACCTATACATTACCATAAGTTTAGTAGTTTTGTCCAAAAAGTTCCTTTAAAAAAATTAACCCTAACGAGAAATAAATCGTTTTGGGAAAAATTATTTTAAGATGCCTTAAATCGACTAATTGGAGCAAATTAAGGTTTTTTGTGTATTATACCAATACACTACAATAAGTTTAGTAGTTTTGTCCAAAAAGTTCCTTTTAAAAAGTTAACCCTAGCGAGAAATAAATCGTTTTGAGAAAAATTATTTTAAGATTCCTTAAATTGACTAATTGGAGCAAATTAAGGTTTTTTGTGTATTATACCAATACATTACCATAAGTTTAGTAGTTTTGTCCAAAAAGTTCCTTTAAAAAAATTAACCCTAACGAGAAATAAATCGTTTTGAGAAAAATTATTTTAAGATGCCTTAAATCGACTAATTGGAGCAAATTAAGGTTTTTTGTGTATTTTACCAATACATTACCATAAGTTTAGTAGTTTTGTCCAAAAAGTTCCTTTAAAAAAATTAACCCTAACGAGAAATAAATCGTTTTGAGAAAAATTATTTTAAGATGCCTTAAATCGACTAATTGGAGCAAATTAAGGTTTTTTGTGTATTATACCAATACACTACCATAAGTTTAGTAGTTTTGTCCAAAAAGTTCCTTTAAAAAAATTAACCCTAACGAGAAATAAATCGTTTTGAGAAAAATTATTTTAAGATGCCTTAAATCGACTAATTGGAGCAAATTAAGGTTTTTTGTGTATTATACCTATACATTACCATAAGTTTAGTAGTTTTGTCCAAAAAGTTCCTTTAAAAAAATTAACCCTAACGAGAAATAAATCGTTTTGGGAAAAATTATTTTAAGATGCCTTAAATCGACTAATTGGAGCAAATTAAGGTTTTTTGTGTATTATACCAATACACTACAATAAGTTTAGTAGTTTTGTCCAAAAAGTTCCTTTTAAAAATTTAACCCTAGCGAGAAATAAATCATTTTGAAAAAAATTATAATTGGAGGAAATGTTAAGACGGCAGGAGTGATATTCTTCCGATAAAAACAATATTTTATCTTAGGAACGCAAATAATTTCGTTCTTTAGTCTGTTCGCAGGCCTTCGGGCCGCCAAAAATATAGTTTTGGGATAATTGGATACCTCAAAACCGCTGAAAGATATACCGCAAACGCTATGGCGCTAAGATGATGTAGGAGAATGCCCAGTCCACTTTAGTGCCTAACCGCTCCACGCAAGAATTTTCATTTTCCGACGCTAGTGAAAGACAGTCGAGTGGACTTAGAAAAATTTCAACGAGAAAACATTTTTGTCCCATAACTCGGAACCGGACGTTCCACTACCAAAAAGTCCTGTATAAGAAATATTCAGGA
This sequence comes from Polydrusus pterygomalis, assembly GCA_963969555.1. NCBI lineage: Eukaryota > Metazoa > Arthropoda > Insecta > Coleoptera > Curculionidae > Polydrusus > Polydrusus pterygomalis. The sequence goes on along the minus strand of OZ018381.1, from coordinate 1,016,950 downwards.
GACCATTCTGGACAATTCTCCTGTGGGAACCGTTAAAAAATATTGCTAGTGAAAGAAGTTAGCGATATATTTCCATTATACGAGTGGACTTCGAATAATTTTCGAGGAAAATTTACATTTTTTGATTTGTGACACAACCGCTGAAGGATATACCGCAAACACTGTGGCGCTAAGATCATACGCCTAGTGAGTCTGTGACGGTAAATACGATTTTTAACGAGAAAAGTTTTGGCATCTTTTATCTTAGAAAAAGATCCTGGCGCATAACAACAATGATGATGTGGAAGAATGCCCAGTCCACTGTCAAATGACGACTGGAAGATCGGATACTAGTCATTGATGCCGGCAATGATAGTATGGAAGATTTTATCGCGGAGCCTTGTCTTACTAACGTCCAGAGAGATGAGAGCTATGTGCCTGGAGAAAAGATTGAGCCAATAGCAGAGCCGACGAAATACCTTAGTGAGAAAGAGGGTTGAAGGTCTCTACGGTAATAATAGCAACTAAATGAATAAAATGTGTGATTTTTTTGTATAAACTCAAGACAGCGCAATAAGTTTACTAGTTTTGTCCAAAAAGTTCGTTTAAAAAAATTAACCCTAACGAGAAATAAATCATTTTGAAAAAAATTATTTTAAGATGCTTAAATCGACTAATTGGAGGAAATTAAGGTTTTTTTCGTATTATACCATTACAGTACAATAAGTTTAGTAGTTTTGTCCAAAAAGTTCCTTTAAAAAAATTAACCCTAACGAGAAATAAATAGTTTTGAGAAAAATTATTTTAAGATGCCTTAAATCGACTAATTGGAGCAAATTAAGGTTTTTTGTGTATTATACCAATACATTACCATAAGTTTAGTAGTTTTGTCCAAAAAGTTCCTTTAAAAAAATTAACCCTAACGAGAAATAAATCGTTTTGAGAACAATTATTTTAAGATGCCTTAAATCGACTAATTGGAGCAAATTAAGGTTTTTTGTGTATTTTACCAATACATTACCATAAGTTTAGTAGTTTTGTCCAAAAAGTTCCTTTAAAAAAATTAACCCTAACGAGAAATAAATCGTTTTGAGAAAAATTATTTTAAGATGCCTTAAATCGACTAATTGGAGCAAATTAAGGTTTTTTGTGTATTATACCAATACACTACCATAAGTTTAGTAGTTTTGTCCAAAAAGTTCCTTTAAAAAAATTAACCCTAACGAGAAATAAATCGTTTTGAGAAAAATTATTTTAAGATGCCTTAAATCGACTAATTGGAGCAAATTAAGGTTTTTTGTGTATTATACCTATACATTACCATAAGTTTAGTAGTTTTGTCCAAAAAGTTCCTTTAAAAAAATTAACCCTAACGAGAAATAAATCGTTTTGGGAAAAATTATTTTAAGATGCCTTAAATCGACTAATTGGAGCAAATAAAGGTTTTTTGTGTATTATACCAATACACTACAATAAGTTTAGTAGTTTTGTCCAAAAAGTTCCTTTTAAAAAGTTAACCCTAGCGAGAAATAAATCGTTTTGAGAAAAATTATTTTAAGATTCCTTAAATTGACTAATTGGAGCAAATTAAGGTTTTTTGTGTATTATACCAATACATTACCATAAGTTTAGTAGTTTTGTCCAAAAAGTTCCTTTAAAAAAATTAACCCTAACGAGAAATAAATCGTTTTGAGAAAAATTATTTTAAGATGCCTTAAATCGACTAATTGGAGCAAATTAAGGTTTTTTGTGTATTTTACCAATACATTACCATAAGTTTAGTAGTTTTGTCCAAAAAGTTCCTTTAAAAAAATTAACCCTAACGAGAAATAAATCGTTTTGAGAAAAATTATTTTAAGATGCCTTAAATCGACTAATTGGAGCAAATTAAGGTTTTTTGTGTATTATACCAATACACTACCATAAGTTTAGTAGTTTTGTCCAAAAAGTTCCTTTAAAAAAATTAACCCTAACGAGAAATAAATCGTTTTGAGAAAAATTATTTTAAGATGCCCTAAATCGACTAATTGGAGCAAATTAAGGTTTTTTGTGTATTATACCTATACATTACCATAAGTTTAGTAGTTTTGTCCAAAAAGTTCCTTTAAAAAAATTAACCCTAACGAGAAATAAATCGTTTTGGGAAAAATTATTTTAAGATGCCTTAAATCGACTAATTGGAGCAAATTAAGGTTTTTTGTGTATTATACCAATACACTACAATAAGTTTAGTAGTTTTGTCCAAAAAGTTCCTTTTAAAAATTTAACCCTAGCGAGAAATAAATCATTTTGAAAAAAATTATAATTGGAGGAAATGTTAAGACGGCAGGAGTGATATTCTTCCGATAAAAACAATATTTTATCTTAGGAACGCAAATAATTTCGTTCTTTAGTCTGTTCGCAGGCCTTCGGGCCGCCAAAAATATAGTTTTGGGATAATTGGATACCTCAAAACCGCTGAAAGATATACCGCAAACGCTATGGCGCTAAGATGATGTAGGAGAATGCCCAGTCCACTTTAGTGCCTAACCGCTCCACGCAAGAATTTTCATTTTCCGACGCTAGTGAAAGACAGTCGAGTGGACTTAGAAAAATTTCAACGAGAAAACATTTTTGTCCCATAACTCGGAACCGGACGTTCCACTACCAAAATGTCCTGTATAAGAAATATTCAGGAGACCATTCTGGACAATTCTCCTGTGGGAACCGTTAAAAAATATTGCTAGCGAAAGAAGTTAGCGATATATTTCCATTATACGAGTGGACTTCGAATAATTTTCGAGGAAAATTCACATTTTTTGATTTGTGACACAACCGCTGAAGGATATACCGCAAACACTGTGGCGCTAAGATCATACGCCTAGTGAGTCTGTGACGGTAAATACGATTTTTAACGAGAAAAGTTTTGGCATCTTTTATCTTAGAAAAAGATCCTGGCGCATAACAACAATGATGATGTGGAAGAATGCCCAGTCCACTGTCAAATGACGACTGGAAGATCGGATACTAGTCATTGATGCCGGCAATGATAGTATGGAAGATTTTATCGCGGAGCCTTGTCTTACTAACGTCCAGAGAGATGAGAGCTATGTGCCTGGAGAAAAGATTGAGCCAATAGCCGAGCCGACGAAATACCTTAGTGAGAAAGAGGGTTGAAGGTCTCTACGGTAATAAAAGCAACTAAATGAATAAAATGTGTGATTTTTTTGTATAAACTCAAGACAGCGCAATAAGTTTACTAGTTTTGTCCAAAAAGTTCGTTTAAAAAAATTAACCCTAACGAGAAATAAATCATTTTGAAAAAAATTATTTTAAGATGCTTAAATCGACTAATTGGAGCAAATTAAGGTTTTTTGTGTATTTTACCAATACATTACCATAAGTTTAGTAGTTTTGTCCAAAAAGTTCCTTTAAAAAAATTAACCCTAACGAGAAATAAATCGTTTTGAGAAAAATTATTTTAAGATGCCTTAAATCGACTAATTGGAGCAAATTAAGGTTTTTTGTGTATTATACCAATACATTACCATAAGTTTAGTAGTTTTGTCCAAAAAGTTCCTTTAAAAAAATTAACCCTAACGAGAAATAAATCATTTTGAAAAAAATTATTTTAAGATGCTTAAATCGACTAATTGGAGGAAATTAAGGTTTTTTTCGTATTATACCATTACAGTACAATAAGTTTAGTAGTTTTGTCCAAAAAGTTCCTTTAAAAAAATTAACCCTAACGAGAAATAAATCGTTTTGAGAAAAATTATTTTAAGATGCCTTAAATCGACTAATTGGAGCAAATTAAGGTTTTTTGTGTATTATACCAATACATTACCATAAGTTTAGTAGTTTTGTCCAAAAAGTTCCTTTAAAAAAATTAACCCTAACGAGAAATAAATCGTTTTGAGAAAAATTATTTTAAGATGCCTTAAATCGACTAATTGGAGCAAATTAAGGTTTTTTGTGTATTTTACCAATACATTACCATAAGTTTAGTAGTTTTGTCCAAAAAGTTCCTTTAAAAAAATTAACCCTAACGAGAAATAAATCGTTTTGAGAAAAATTATTTTAAGATGCCTTAAATCGACTAATTGGAGCAAATTAAGGTTTTTTGTGTATTTTACCAATACATTACCATAAGTTTAGTAGTTTTGTCCAAAAAGTTCCTTTAAAAAAATTAACCCTAACGAGAAATAAATCGTTTTGAGAAAAATTATTTTAAGATGCCTTAAATCGACTAATTGGAGCAAATTAAGGTTTTTTGTGTATTATACCAATACATTACCATAAGTTTAGTAGTTTTGTCCAAAAAGTTCCTTTAAAAAAATTAACCCTAACGAGAAATAAATCGTTTTGGGAAAAATTATTTTAAGATGCCTTAAATCGACTAATTGGAGCAAATTAAGGTTTTTTGTGTATTATATCAATACATTACCATAAGTTTGGTAGTTTTGTCCAAAAAGTTCCTTTAAAAAAATTAACCCTAACGAGAAATAAATCGTTTTGGGAAAAATTATTTTAAGATGCCTTAAATCGACTAATTGGAGCAAATTAAGGTTTTTTGTGTATTATACCAATACACTACCATAAGTTTAGTAGTTTTGTCCAAAAAGTTCCTTTAAAAAAATTAACCCTAACGAGAAATAAATAGTTTTGAGAAAAATTATTTTAAGATGCCTTAAATCGACTAATTGGAGCAAATTAAGGTTTTTTGTGTATTATACCAATACATTACCATAAGTTTAGTAGTTTTGTCCAAAAAGTTCCTTTAAAAAAATTAACCCTAACGAGAAATAAATCGTTTTGAGAACAATTATTTTAAGATGCCTTAAATCGACTAATTGGAGCAAATTAAGGTTTTTTGTGTATTTTACCAATACATTACCATAAGTTTAGTAGTTTTGTCCAAAAAGTTCCTTTAAAAAAATTAACCCTAACGAGAAATAAATCGTTTTGAGAAAAATTATTTTAAGATGCCTTAAATCGACTAATTGGAGCAAATTAAGGTTTTTTGTGTATTATACCAATACACTACCATAAGTTTAGTAGTTTTGTCCAAAAAGTTCCTTTAAAAAAATTAACCCTAACGAGAAATAAATCGTTTTGAGAAAAATTATTTTAAGATGCCTTAAATCGACTAATTGGAGCAAATTAAGGTTTTTTGTGTATTATACCTATACATTACCATAAGTTTAGTAGTTTTGTCCAAAAAGTTCCTTTAAAAAAATTAACCCTAACGAGAAATAAATCGTTTTGGGAAAAATTATTTTAAGATGCCTTAAATCGACTAATTGGAGCAAATTAAGGTTTTTTGTGTATTATACCAATACACTACAATAAGTTTAGTAGTTTTGTCCAAAAAGTTCCTTTTAAAAAGTTAACCCTAGCGAGAAATAAATCGTTTTGAGAAAAATTATTTTAAGATTCCTTAAATTGACTAATTGGAGCAAATTAAGGTTTTTTGTGTATTATACCAATACATTACCATAAGTTTAGTAGTTTTGTCCAAAAAGTTCCTTTAAAAAAATTAACCCTAACGAGAAATAAATCGTTTTGAGAAAAATTATTTTAAGATGCCTTAAATCGACTAATTGGAGCAAATTAAGGTTTTTTGTGTATTTTACCAATACATTACCATAAGTTTAGTAGTTTTGTCCAAAAAGTTCCTTTAAAAAAATTAACCCTAACGAGAAATAAATCGTTTTGAGAAAAATTATTTTAAGATGCCTTACATCGACTAATTGGAGCAAATTAAGGTTTTTTGTGTATTATACCAATACACTACCATAAGTTTAGTAGTTTTGTCCAAAAAGTTCCTTTAAAAAAATTAACCCTAACGAGAAATAAATCGTTTTGAGAAAAATTATTTTAAGATGCCTTAAATCGACTAATTGGAGCAAATTAAGGTTTTTTGTGTATTATACCTATACATTACCATAAGTTTAGTAGTTTTGTCCAAAAAGTTCCTTTAAAAAAATTAACCCTAACGAGAAATAAATCGTTTTGGGAAAAATTATTTTAAGATGCCTTAAATCGACTAATTGGAGCAAATTAAGGTTTTTTGTGTATTATACCAATACACTACAATAAGTTTAGTAGTTTTGTCCAAAAAGTTCCTTTTAAAAAGTTAACCCTAGCGAGAAATAAATCGTTTTGAGAAAAATTATTTTAAGATTCCTTAAATTGACTAATTGGAGCAAATTAAGGTTTTTTGTGTATTATACCAATACATTACCATAAGTTTAGTAGTTTTGTCCAAAAAGTTCCTTTAAAAAAATTAACCCTAACGAGAAATAAATCGTTTTGAGAAAAATTATTTTAAGATGCCTTAAATCGACTAATTGGAGCAAATTAAGGTTTTTTGTGTATTTTACCAATACATTACCATAAGTTTAGTAGTTTTGTCCAAAAAGTTCCTTTAAAAAAATTAACCCTAACGAGAAATAAATCGTTTTGAGAAAAATTATTTTAAGATGCCTTAAATCGACTAATTGGAGCAAATTAAGGTTTTTTGTGTATTATACCAATACACTACCATAAGTTTAGTAGTTTTGTCCAAAAAGTTCCTTTAAAAAAATTAACCCTAACGAGAAATAAATCGTTTTGAGAAAAATTATTTTAAGATGCCTTAAATCGACTAATTGGAGCAAATTAAGGTTTTTTGTGTATTATACCTATACATTACCATAAGTTTAGTAGTTTTCTCCAAAAAGTTCCTTTAAAAAAATTAACCCTAACGAGAAATAAATCGTTTTGGGAAAAATTATTTTAAGATGCCTTAAATCGACTAATTGGAGCAAATTAAGGTTTTTTGTGTATTATACCAATACACTACAATAAGTTTAGTAGTTTTGTCCAAAAAGTTCCTTTTAAAAATTTAACCCTAGCGAGAAATAAATCATTTTGAAAAAAATTATAATTGGAGGAAATGTTAAGACGGCAGGAGTGATATTCTTCCGATAAAAACAATATTTTATCTTAGGAACGCAAATAATTTCGTTCTTTAGTCTGTTCGCAGGCCTTCGGGCCGCCAAAAATATAGTTTTGGGATAATTGGATACCTCAAAACCGCTGAAAGATATACCGCAAACGCTATGGCGCTAAGATGATGTAGGAGAATGCCCAGTCCACTTTAGTGCCTAACCGCTCCACGCAAGAATTTTCATTTTCCGACGCTAGTGAAAGACAGTCGAGTGGACTTAGAAAAATTTCAACGAGAAAACATTTTTGTCCCATAACTCGGAACCGGACGTTCCACTACCAAAATGTCCTGTATAAGAAATATTCAGGAGACCATTCTGGACAATTCTCCTGTGGGAACCGTTAAAAAATATTGCTAGCGAAAGAAGTTAGCGATATATTTCCATTATACGAGTGGACTTCGAATAATTTTCGAGGAAAATTTACATTTTTTGATTTGTGACACAACCGCTGAAGGATATACCGCAAACACTGTGGCGCTAAGATCATACGCCTAGTGAGTCTGTGACGGTAAATACGATTTTTAACGAGAAAAGTTTTGGCATCTTTTATCTTAGAAAAAGATCCTGGCGCATAACAACAATGATGATGTGGAAGAATGCCCAGTCCACTGTCAAATGACGACTGGAAGATCGGATACTAGTCATTGATGCCGGCAATGATAGTATGGAAGATTTTATCGCGGAGCCTTGTCTTACTAACGTCCAGAGAGATGAGAGCTATGTGCCTGGAGAAAAGATTGAGCCAATAGCCGAGCCGACGAAATACCTTAGTGAGAAAGAGGGTTGAAGGTCTCTACGGTAATAAAAGCAACTAAATGAATAAAATGTGTGATTTTTTTGTATAAACTCAAGACAGCGCAATAAGTTTACTAGTTTTGTCCAAAAAGTTCGTTTAAAAAAATTAACCCTAACGAGAAATAAATCATTTTGAAAAAAATTATTTTAAGATGCTTAAATCGACTAATTGGAGCAAATTAAGGTTTTTTGTGTATTTTACCAATACATTACCATAAGTTTAGTAGTTTTGTCCAAAAAGTTCCTTTAAAAAAATTAACCCTAACGAGAAATAAATCGTTTTGAGAAAAATTATTTTAAGATGCCTTAAATCGACTAATTGGAGCAAATTAAGGTTTTTTGTGTATTATACCAATACATTACCATAAGTTTAGTAGTTTTGTCCAAAAAGTTCCTTTAAAAAAATTAACCCTAACGAGAAATAAATCATTTTGAAAAAAATTATTTTAAGATGCTTAAATCGACTAATTGGAGGAAATTAAGGTTTTTTTCGTATTATACCATTACAGTACAATAAGTTTAGTAGTTTTGTCCAAAAAGTTCCTTTAAAAAAATTAACCCTAACGAGAAATAAATCGTTTTGAGAAAAATTATTTTAAGATGCCTTAAATCGACTAATTGGAGCAAATTAAGGTTTTTTGTGTATTATACCAATACATTACCATAAGTTTAGTAGTTTTGTCCAAAAAGTTCCTTTAAAAAAATTAACCCTAACGAGAAATAAATCGTTTTGAGAAAAATTATTTTAAGATGCCTTAAATCGACTAATTGGAGCAAATTAAGGTTTTTTGTGTATTTTACCAATACATTACCATAAGTTTAGTAGTTTTGTCCAAAAAGTTCCTTTAAAAAAATTAACCCTAACGAGAAATAAATCGTTTTGAGAAAAATTATTTTAAGATGCCTTAAATCGACTAATTGGAGCAAATTAAGGTTTTTTGTGTATTTTACCAATACATTACCATAAGTTTAGTAGTTTTGTCCAAAAAGTTCCTTTAAAAAAATTAACCCTAACGAGAAATAAATCGTTTTGAGAAAAATTATTTTAAGATGCCTTAAATCGACTAATTGGAGCAAATTAAGGTTTTTTGTGTATTATACCAATACATTACCATAAGTTTAGTAGTTTTGTCCAAAAAGTTCCTTTAAAAAAATTAACCCTAACGAGAAATAAATCGTTTTGGGAAAAATTATTTTAAGATGCCTTAAATCGACTAATTGGAGCAAATTAAGGTTTTTTGTGTATTATATCAATACATTACCATAAGTTTGGTAGTTTTGTCCAAAAAGTTCCTTTAAAAAAATTAACCCTAACGAGAAATAAATCGTTTTGGGAAAAATTATTTTAAGATGCCTTAAATCGACTAATTGGAGCAAATTAAGGTTTTTTGTGTATTATACCTATACATTACCATAAGTTTAGTAGTTTTCTCCAAAAAGTTCCTTTAAAAAAATTAACCCTAACGAGAAATAAATCGTTTTGGGAAAAATTATTTTAAGATGCCTTAAATCGACTAATTGGAGCAAATTAAGGTTTTTTGTGTATTATACCAATACACTACAATAAGTTTAGTAGTTTTGTCCAAAAAGTTCCTTTTAAAAATTTAACCCTAGCGAGAAATAAATCATTTTGAAAAAAATTATAATTGGAGGAAATGTTAAGACGGCAGGAGTGATATTCTTCCGATAAAAACAATATTTTATCTTAGGAACGCAAATAATTTCGTTCTTTAGTCTGTTCGCAGGCCTTCGGGCCGCCAAAAATATAGTTTTGGGATAATTGGATACCTCAAAACCGCTGAAAGATATACCGCAAACGCTATGGCGCTAAGATGATGTAGGAGAATGCCCAGTCCACTTTAGTGCCTAACCGCTCCACGCAAGAATTTTCATTTTCCGACGCTAGTGAAAGACAGTCGAGTGGACTTAGAAAAATTTCAACGAGAAAACATTTTTGTCCCATAACTCGGAACCGGACGTTCCACTACCAAAATGTCCTGTATAAGAAATATTCAGGAGACCATTCTGGACAATTCTCCTGTGGGAACCGTTAAAAAATATTGCTAGCGAAAGAAGTTAGCGATATATTTCCATTATACGAGTGGACTTCGAATAATTTTCGAGGAAAATTTACATTTTTTGATTTGTGACACAACCGCTGAAGGATATACCGCAAACACTGTGGCGCTAAGATCATACGCCTAGTGAGTCTGTGACGGTAAATACGATTTTTAACGAGAAAAGTTTTGGCATCTTTTATCTTAGAAAAAGATCCTGGCGCATAACAACAATGATGATGTGGAAGAATGCCCAGTCCACTGTCAAATGACGACTGGAAGATCGGATACTAGTCATTGATGCCGGCAATGATAGTATGGAAGATTTTATCGCGGAGCCTTGTCTTACTAACGTCCAGAGAGATGAGAGCTATGTGCCTGGAGAAAAGATTGAGCCAATAGCCGAGCCGACGAAATACCTTAGTGAGAAAGAGGGTTGAAGGTCTCTACGGTAATAAAAGCAACTAAATGAATAAAATGTGTGATTTTTTTGTATAAACTCAAGACAGCGCAATAAGTTTACTAGTTTTGTCCAAAAAGTTCGTTTAAAAAAATTAACCCTAACGAGAAATAAATCATTTTGAAAAAAATTATTTTAAGATGCTTAAATCGACTAATTGGAGCAAATTAAGGTTTTTTGTGTATTTTACCAATACATTACCATAAGTTTAGTAGTTTTGTCCAAAAAGTTCCTTTAAAAAAATTAACCCTAACGAGAAATAAATCGTTTTGAGAAAAATTATTTTAAGATGCCTTAAATCGACTAATTGGAGCAAATTAAGGTTTTTTGTGTATTATACCAATACATTACCATAAGTTTAGTAGTTTTGTCCAAAAAGTTCCTTTAAAAAAATTAACCCTAACGAGAAATAAATCATTTTGAAAAAAATTATTTTAAGATGCTTAAATCGACTAATTGGAGGAAATTAAGGTTTTTTTCGTATTATACCATTACAGTACAATAAGTTTAGTAGTTTTGTCCAAAAAGTTCCTTTAAAAAAATTAACCCTAACGAGAAATAAATCGTTTTGAGAAAAATTATTTTAAGATGCCTTAAATCGACTAATTGGAGCAAATTAAGGTTTTTTGTGTATTATACCAATACATTACCATAAGTTTAGTAGTTTTGTCCAAAAAGTTCTTTTAAAAAAATTAACCCTAACGAGAAATAAATCGTTTTGAGAAAAATTATTTTAAGATGCCTTAAATCGACTAATTGGAGCAAATTAAGGTTTTTTGTGTATTTTACCAATACATTACCATAAGTTTAGTAGTTTTGTCCAAAAAGTTCCTTTAAAAAAATTAACCCTAACGAGAAATAAATCGTTTTGAGAAAAATTATTTTAAGATGCCTTAAATCGACTAATTGGAGCAAATTAAGGTTTTTTGTGTATTTTACCAATACATTACCATAAGTTTAGTAGTTTTGTCCAAAAAGTTCCTTTAAAAAAATTAACCCTAACGAGAAATAAATCGTTTTGAGAAAAATTATTTTAAGATGCCTTAAATCGACTAATTGGAGCAAATTAAGGTTTTTTGTGTATTATACCAATACATTACCATAAGTTTAGTAGTTTTGTCCAAAAAGTTCCTTTAAAAAAATTAACCCTAACGAGAAATAAATCGTTTTGGGAAAAATTATTTTAAGATGCCTTAAATCGACTAATTGGAGCAAATTAAGGTTTTTTGTGTATTATATCAATACATTACCATAAGTTTGGTAGTTTTGTCCAAAAAGTTCCTTTAAAAAAATTAACCCTAACGAGAAATAAATCGTTTTGGGAAAAATTATTTTAAGATGCCTTAAATCGACTAATTGGAGCAAATTAAGGTTTTTTGTGTATTATACCAATACACTACCATAAGTTTAGTAGTTTTGTCCAAAAAGTTCCTTTAAAAAAATTAACCCTAACGAGAAATAAATCGTTTTGAGAAAAATTATTTTAAGATGCCTTAAATCGACTAATTGGAGCAAATTAAGGTTTTTTGTGTATTATACCAATACATTACCATAAGTTTAGTAGTTTTGTCCAAAAAGTTCCTTTTAAAAATTTAACCCTAGCGAGAAAAATCATTTTGAAAAAAATTATAATTGGAGGAAATGTTAAGACGGCAGGAGTGATATTCTTCCGATAAAAACAATATTTTATCTAAGGAACGCAAATAATTTCGTTCTTTAGTCTGTTTGCAGGCCTTCGGGTCGCCAAAAATATAGTTTTGGGATAATTGGATACCTCAAAACCGCTGAAAGATATACCGCAAACGCTATGGCGCTAAGATGATGTAGGAGAATGCCCAGTCCACTTTAGTGCCTAACAGCTCCACGCAAGAATTTTCATTTTCCGACGCTAGTGAAAGACAGTCGAGTGGACTTAGAAAAATTTCAACGAGAAAACATTTTTGTCCCATAACTCGGAACCGGACGTTCCACTACCAAAAAGTCCTGTATAAGAAATATTCAGGAGACCATTCTGGACAATTCTCCTATGGGAACCGCTAAAAAATATTGCTAGTGAAAGAAGTTAGCGATATATTTCCATTATACTAGTGGACTTCGAATAATTTTCGAGGAAAATTTACATTTTTTGATTTGTGACACAACCGCTGAAGGATATACCGCAAACACTGTGGCGCTAAGATCATACGCCTAGTGAGTCTGTGACGGTACATACGATTTTTAACGAGAAAAGTTTTGGCATCTTTTATCTCAGAAAAAGATCCTGGCGCTTAACAACAATGATGATGTGGAAGAATGCCCAGTCCACTGTCAAATGACGACTGGAAGATCGGATACTAGTCATTGAGCCAATAGCCGAGCCGACGAAATACCTTAGTGAGAAAGAGGGTTGAAGGTCTCTACGGTAATAAAAGCAACTAAATGAATAAAATGTGTGATTTTTTTGTATAAACTCAAGACAGCGCAATAAGTTTACTAGTTTTGTCCAAAAAGTTCGTTTAAAAAAATTAACCCTAACGAGAAATAAATCATTTTGAAAAAAATTATTTTAAGATGCTTAAATCGACTAATTGGAGGAAATTAAGGATTTTTTCGTATTATACCATTACAGTACAATAAGTTTAGTAGTTTTGTCCAAAAAGTTCCTTTAAAAAAATTATCCCTAACGAGAAATAAATAGTTTTGAGAAAAATTATTTTAAGATGCCTTAAATCGACTAATTGGAGCAAATTAAGGTTTTTTGTGTATTATACCAATACATTACCATAAGTTTAGTAGTTTTGTCCAAAAAGTTCCTTTAAAAAAATTAACCCTAACGAGAAATAAATCGTTTTGAGAAAAATTATTTTAAGATGCCTTAAATCGACTAATTGGAGCAAATTAAGGTTTTTTGTGTATTTTACCAATACATTACCATAAGTTTAGTAGTTTTGTCCAAAAAGTTCCTTTAAAAAAATTAACCCTAACGAGAAATAAATCGTTTTGAGAAAAATTATTTTAAGATGCCTTAAATCGACTAATTGGAGCAAATTAAGGTTTTTTGTGTATTATACCAATACACTACCATAAGTTTAGTAGTTTTGTCCAAAAAGTTCCTTTAAAAAAATTAACCCTAACGAGAAATAAATCGTTTTGAGAAAAATTATTTTAAGGATGCCTTAAATCGACTAATTGGAGCAAATTAAGGTTTTTTGTGTATTATACCTATACATTACCATAAGTTTAGTAGTTTTGTCCAAAAAGTTCCTTTAAAAAAATTAACCCTAACGAGAAATAAATCGTTTTGGGAAAAATTATTTTAAGATGCCTTAAATCGACTAATTGGAGCAAATTAAGGTTTTTTGTGTATTATACCAATATACTACAATAAGTTTAGTAGTTTTGTCCAAAAAGTTCCTTTTAAAAAGTTAACCCTAGCGAGAAATAAATCATTTTGAAAAAAATTATAATTGGAGGAAATGTTAAGACGGCAGGAGTGATATTCTTCCGATAAAAACAATATTTTATCTTAGGAACGCAAATAATTTCGTTCTTTAGTCTGTTCGCAGGCCTTCGGGCCGCCAAAAATATAGTTTTGGGATAATTGGATACCTCAAAACCGCTGAAAGATATACCGCAAACTCTATGGCGCTAAGATGATGTAGGAGAATGCCCAGTCCACTTTAGTGCCTAACAGCTCCACGCAAGAATTTTTATTTTCCGACGCTAGTGAAAGACAGTCGAGTGGACTTAGAAAAATTTCAACGAGAAAACATTTTTGTCCCATAACTCGGAACCGGACGTTCCACTACCAAAAAGTCCTGTATAAGAAATATTCAGGAGACCATTGTGGACAATTCTCCTGTGGGAACCGTTAAAAAATATTGCTAGTGAAAGAAGTTAGCGATATATTTCCATTATACGAGTGGACTTAGAATAATTTTCGAGGAAAATTTACATTTTTTGATTTGTGACACAACCGCTGAAGGATATAAAAAGTTCCTTTAAAAAAATTAACCCTAACGAGAAATAAATCGTTTTGAGAAAAATTATTTTAAGATGCCTTAAATCGACTAATTGGAGCAAATTAAGGTTTTTTGTGTATTATACCAATACACTACCATAAGTTTAGTAGTTTTGTCCAAAAAGTTCCTTTAAAAAAATTAACCCTAACGAGAAATAAATCGTTTTGAGAAAAATTATTTTAAGATGCCTTAAATCGACTAATTGGAGCAAATTAAGGTTTTTTGTGTATTATACCTATACATTACCATAAGTTTAGTAGTTTGGTCCAAAAAGTTCCTTTAAAAAAATTAACCCTAACGAGAAATAAATCGTTTTGGGAAAAATTATTTTAAGATGCCTTAAATCGACTAATTGGATCAAATTAAGGTTTTTTGTGTATTATACCAATACACTACAATAAGTTTAGTAGTTTTGTCCAAAAAGTTCCTTTTAAAAAGTTAACCCTAGCGAGAAATAAATCATTTTGAAAAAAATTATAATTGGAGGAAATGTTAAGACGGCAGGAGTGATATTCTTCCGATAAAAACAATATTTTATCTTAGGAACGCAAATAATTTCGTTCTTTAGTCTGTTCGCAGGCCTTCGGGCCGCCAAAAATATAGTTTTGGGATAATTGGATACCTCAAAACCGCTGAAAGATATACCGCAAACGCTATGGCGCTAAGATGATGTAGGAGAATGCCCAGTCCACTTTAGTGCCTAACCGCTCCACGCAAGAATTTTCATTTTCCTTCTTTAGTCTGTTCGCAGGCCTTCGGGCCGCCAAAAATATAGTTTTGGGATAATTGGATACCTCAAAACCGCTGAAAGATATACCGCAAACGCTATGGCGCTAAGATGATGTAGGAGAATGCCCAGTCCACTTTAGTGCCTAACCGCTCCACGCAAGAATTTTCATTTCCCGACGCTAGTGAAAGACAGTCGAGTGGACTTAGAAAAATTTCAACGAGAAAACATTTTTGTCCCATAACTCGGAACCGGACGTTCCACTACCAAAAAGTCCTGTATAAGAAATATTCAGGAGACCATTCTGGACAATTCTCCTGTGGGAACCGTTAAAAAATATTGCTAGTGAAAGAAGTTAGCGATATATTTCCATTATACGAGTGGACTTCGAATAATTTTCGAGGAAAATTTACATTTTTTGATTTGTGACACAACCGCTGAAGGATATACCGCAAACACTGTGGCGCTAAGATCATACGCCTAGTGAGTCTGTGACGGTACATACGATTTTTAACGAGAAAAGTTTTGGCATCTTTTATCTTAGAAAAAGATCCTGGCGCATAACAACAATGATGATGTGGAAGAATGCCCAGTCCACTGTCAAATGACGACTGGAAGATCGGATACTAGTCATTGATGCCGGCAATGATAGTATGGAAGATTTAATCGCGGAGCCTTGTCTTACTAACGTCCAGAGAGATGAGAGCTATGTGCCTGGAGAAAAGATTGAGCCAATAGCCGATCCGACGAAATACCTTAAAGGAACTTTTTGGACAAAACTACTAAACTTATGGTAATGTATTGGTAAAATACACAAAAAACCTTAATTTGCTCCAATTAGTCGATTTAAGGCATCTTAAAATAATTTTTCTCAAAACGATTTATTTCTCGTTAGGGTTAATTTTTTTAAAGGAACTTTTAGGACAAAACTACTAAACTTATTGTACTGTAATGGTATAATAAGAAAAAAACCTTAATTTCCTCCAATTAGTCGATTTAAGCATCTTAAAATAATTTTTTTCAAAATGATTTATTTCTCGTTAGGGTTAATTTTTTTAAACGAACTTTTTGGACAAAACTAGTAAACTTATTGCGCTGTCTTGAGTTTATACAAAAAAATCACACATTTTATTCATGTAGTTGCTTTTATTACCGTAGAGACCTTCAATCCTCTTTCTCACTAAGGTATTTCGTCGGCTCGGCTATTGGCTCAATCTTTTCTCCAGGCACATAGCTCTCATCTCTCTGGACGTTAGTAAGACAAGGCTCCGCGATAAAATCTTCCATACTATCATTGCCGGCATCAATGACTAGTATCCGATCTTCCAGTCGTCATTTGACAGTGGACTGGGCATTCTTCCACATCATCATTGTTGTTATGCGCCAGGATCTTTTTCTAAGATAAAAGATGCCAAAACTTTTCTCGTTAAAAATCGTATGTACCGTCACAGACTCACTAGGCGTATGATCTTAGCGCCACAGTGTTTGCGGTATATCCTTCAGCGGTTGTGTCACAAATCAAAAAATGTAAATTTTCCTCGAAAATTATTCTAAGTCCACTCGTATAATGGAAATATTTCGCTAACTTCTTTCACTAGCAATATTTTTTAACGGTTCCCACAGGAGAATTGTCCAGAATGGTCTCCTGAATATTTCTTATACAGGACTTTTTGGTAGTGGAACGTCCGGTTCCGAGTTATGGGACAAAAATGTTTTCTCGTTGAAATTTTTCTAAGTCCACTCGACTGTCTTTCACTAGCGTCGGAAAATGAAAATTCTTGCGTGGAGCGGTTAGGCACTAAAGTGGACTGGGCATTCTCCTACATCATCTTAGCGCCATAGCGTTTGCGGTATATCTTTCAGCGGTTTTGAGGTATCCAATTATCCCAAAACTATATTTTTGGCGGCCCGAAGGCCTGCGAACAGACTAAAGAACGAAATTATTTGCGTTCCTAAGATAAAATATTGTTTTTATCGGAAGAATATCACTCCTGCCGTCTTAACATTTCCTCCAATTATAATTTTTTTCAAAATGATTTATTTCTCGCTAGGGTTAACTTTTTAAAAGGAACTTTTTGGACAAAACTACTAAACTTATTGTAGTGTATTGGTATAATACACAAAAAACCTTAATTTGCTCCAATTAGTCGATTTAAGGCATCTTAAAATAATTTTTCTCAAAACGATTTATTTCTCGTTAGGGTTAATTTTTTTAAAGGAACTTTTTGGACAAAACTACTAAACTTATGGTAGTGTATTGGTATAATACACAAAAAACCTTAATTTGCTCCAATTAGTCGATTTAAGGCATCTTAAAATAATTTTTCTCAAAACGATTTATTTCTCGTTAGGGTTAATTTTTTTAAAGGAACTTTTTGGACAAAACTACTAAACTTATGGTAATGTATTGGTAAAATACACAAAAAACCTTAATTTGCTCCAATTAGTCGATTTAAGGCATCTTAAAATAATTTTTCTCAAAACGATTTATTTCTCGTTAGGGTTAATTTTTTTAAAGGAACTTTCTGGACAAAACTACTAAACTTATGGTAATGTATTGGTAAAATACACAAAAAACCTTAATTTGCTCCAATTAGTCGATTTAAGGCATCTTAAAATAATTTTTCTCAAAACGATTTATTTCTCGTTAGCGTTAATTTTTTTAAAGGAACTTTTTGGACAAAACTACTAAACTTATGGTAATGTATTGGTAAAATACACAAAAAACCTTAATTTGCTCCAATTAGTCGATTTAAGGCATCTTAAAATAATTTTTCTCAAAACGATTTATTTCTCGTTAGGGTTAATTTTTTTAAAGGAACTTTTTGGACAAAACTACTAAATTTATGGTAATGTATTGGTATAATACACAAAAAACCTTAATTTGCTCCAATTAGTCGATTTAAGGCATCTTAAAATAATTTTTCTCAAAACGATTTATTTCTCGTTAGGGTTAATTTTTTTAAAGGAACTTTTTGGACAAAACTACTAAACTTATTGTACTGTAATGGTATAATACGAAAAAAACCTTAACCTCCAATTAGTCGATTTAAGCATCTTAAAATAATTTTTTTCAAAATGATTTATTTCTCGTTAGGGTTAATTTTTTTAAACGAACTTTTTGGACAAAACTAGTAAACTTATTGCGCTGTCTTGAGTTTATACAAAAAAATCACACATTTTATTCATTTAGTTGCTTTTATTACCGTAGAGACCTTCAACCCTCTTTCTCACTAAGGTATTTCGTCGGCTCGGCTATTGGCTCAATCTTTTCTCCAGGCACATAGCTCTCATCTCTCTGGACGTTAGTAAGACAAGGCTCCGCGATAAAATCTTCCATACTATCATTGCCGGCATCAATGACTAGTATCCGATCTTCCAGTCGTCATTTGACAGTGGACTGGGCATTCTTCCACATCATCATTGTTGTTATGCGCCAGGATCTTTTTCTAAGATAAAAGATGCCAAAACTTTTCTCGTTAAAAATCGTATTTACCGTCACAGACTCACTAGGCGTATGATCTTAGCGCCACAGTGTTTGCGGTATATCCTTCAGCGGTTGTGTCACAAATCAAAAAATGTAAATTTTCCTCGAAAATTATTCTAAGTCCACTCGTATAATGGAAATATATCGCTAACTTCTTTCACTAGCAATATTTTTTAACGGTTCCCACAGGAGAATTGTCCAGAATGGTCTCCTGAATATTTCTTATACAGGACTTTTTGGTAGTGGAACGTCCGGTTCCGAGTTATGGGACAAAAATGTTTTCTCGTTGAAATTTTTCTAAGTCCACTCGACTGTCTTTCACTAGCGTCGGAAAATGAAAATTCTTGCGTGGAGCTGTTAGGCACTAAAGTGGACTGGGCATTCTCCTACATCATCTTAGCGCCATAGCGTTTGCGGTATATCTTTCAGCGGTTTTGAGGTATCCAATTATCCCAAAACTATATTTTTGGCGGCCCGAAGGCCTGCGAACAGACTAAAGAACGAAATTATTTGCGTTCCTAAGATAAAATATTGTTTTTATCGGAAGAATATCACTCCTGCCGTCTTAACATTTCCTCCAATTATAATTTTTTTCAAAATTATTTATTTCTCGCTAGGGTTAACTTTTTAAAAGGAACTTTTTGGACAAAACTACTAAACTTATTGTAGTGTATTGGTATAATACACAAAAAACCTTAATTTGCTCCAATTAGTCGATTTAAGGCATCTTAAAATAATTTTTCCCAAAACGATTTATTTCTCGTTAGGGTTAATTTTTTTAAAGGAACTTTTTGGACAAAACTACTAAACTTATGGTAATGTATTGGTATAATACACAAAAAACCTTAATTTGCTCCAATTAGTCGATTTAAGGAATCTTAAAATAATTTTTCTCAAAACGATTTATTTCTCGTTAGGGTTAATTTTTTTAAAGGAACTTTTTGGACAAAACTACTAAACTTATGGTAATGTATTGGTATAATACACAAAAAACCTTAATTTGCTCCAATTTGTCGATTTAAGGCATCTTAAAATAATTTTTCTCAAAACGATTTATTTCTCGTTAGGGTTAATTTTTTTAAAGGAACTTTTTGGACAAAACTACTAAACTTATGGTAATGTATTGGTAAAATACACAAAAAACCTTAATTTGCTCCAATTAGTCGATTTAAGGCATCTTAAAATAATTTTTCTCAAAACGATTTATTTCTCGTTAGGGTTAATTTTTTTAAAGGAACTTTTTGGACAAAACTACTAAACTTATGGTAATGTATTGGTATAATACACAAAAAACCTTAATTTGCTCCAATTAGTCGATTTAAGGCATCTTAAAATAATTTTTCTCAAAACGATTTATTTCTCGTTAGGGTTAATTTTTTTAAAGGAACTTTTTGGACAAAACTACTAAACTTATTGTAATGTATTGGTAAAATACACAAAAAACCTTAATTTGCTCCAATTAGTCGATTTAAGGCATCTTAAAATAATTTTTCTCAAAACGATTTATTTCTCGTTAGGGTTAATTTTTTTAAAGGAACTTTTAGGACAAAACTACTAAACTTATTGTACTGTAATGGTATAATACGAAAAAAACCTTAATTTGCTCCAATTAGTCGATTTAAGGCATCTTAAAATAATTTTTCCCAAAACGATTTATTTCTCGTTAGGGTTAATTTTTTTAAAGGAATTTTTTGGACAAAACTACTAAACTTATGGTAATGTATTGGTATAATACACAAAAAACCTTAATTTGCTCCAATTAGTCGATTTAAGGCATCTTAAAATAATTTTTCTCAAAACGATTTATTTCTCGTTAGGGTTAATTTTTTTAAAGGAACTTTTTGGACAAAACTACTAAACTTATTGTAATGTATTGGTATAATACACAAAAAACCTTAATTTGCTCCAATTAGTCGATTTAAGGCATCTTAAAATAATTTTTCTCAAAACGATTTATTTCTCGTTAGGGTTAATTTTTTTAAAGGAACTTTTAGGACAAAACTACTAAACTTATTGTACTGTAATGGTATAATACGAAAAAAACCTTAATTTCCTCCAATTAGTCGATTTAAGCATCTTAAAATAATTTTTTTCAAAATGATTTATTTCTCGTTAGGGTTAATTTTTTTAAACGAACTTTTTGGACAAAACTAGTAAACTTATTGCGCTGTCTTGAGTTTATACAAAAAAATCACACATTTTATTCATTTAGTTGCTTTTATTACCGTAGAGACCTTCAACCCTCTTTCTCACTAAGGTATTTCGTCGGCTCGGCTATTGGCTCAATCTTTTCTCCAGGCACATAGCTCTCATCACTCTGGACGTTAGTAAGACAAGGCTCCGCGATAAAATCTTCCATACTATCATTGCCAGCATCAATGACTAGTATCCGATCTTCCAGTCGTCATTTGACAGTGGACTGGGCATTCTTCCACATCATCATTGTTGTTAAGCGCCAGGATCTTTTTCTGAGATAAAAGATGCCAAAACTTTTCTCGTTAAAAATCGTATGTACCGTCACAGACTCACTAGGCGTATGATCTTAGCGCCACAGTGTTTGCGGTATATCCTTCAGCGGTTGTGTCACAAATCAAAAAATGTAAATTTTCCTCGAAAATTATTCTAAGTCCACTCGTATAATGGAAATATATCGCTAACTTCTTTCACTAGCAATATTTTTTAACGGTTCCCACAGGAGAATTGTCCAGAATGGTCTCCTGAATATTTCTTATACAGGACTTTTTGGTAGTGGAACGTCCGGTTCCGAGTTATGGGACAAAAATGTTTTCTCGTTGAAATTTTTCTAAGTCCACTCGACTGTCTTTCACTAGCGTCGGAAAATGAAAATTCTTGCGTGGAGCGGTTAGGCACTAAAGTGGACTGGGCATTCTCCCACATCATCTTAGGGCCATAGCGTTTGCGGTATATCTTTCAGCGGTTTTGAGGTATCCAATTATCCCAAAACTATATTTTTGGCGGCCCGAAGGCCTGCGAACAGACTAAAGAACGAAATTATTTGCGTTCCTAAGATAAAATATTGTTTTTATCGGAAGAAAATCACTCCTGCCGTCTTAACATTTCCTCCAATTATAATTTTTTTCAAAATGATTTATTTCTCGCTAGGGTTAACTTTTTAAAAGGAACTTTTTGGACAAAACTACTAAACTTATTGTAGTGTATTGGTATAATACACAAAAAACCTTAATTTGCTCCAATTAGTCGATTTAAGGCATCTTAAAATAATTTTTCCCAAAACGATTTATTTCTGTTGGGGTTAATTTTTTTAAAGGAACTTTTTGGACAAAACTACTAAACTTATGGTAATGTATAGGTATAATACACAAAAAACCTTAATTTGCTCCAATTAGTCGATTTAAGGCATCTTAAAATAATTTTTCTCAAAACGATTTATTTCTCGTTAGGGTTAATTTTTTTAAAGGAACTTTTTGGACAAAACTACTAAACTTATGGTAGTGTATTGGTATAATACACAAAAAACCTTAATTTGCTCCAATTAGTCGATTTAAGGCATCTTAAAATAATTTTTCTCAAAACGATTTATTTCTCGTCAGGGTTAATTTTTTTAAAGGAACTTTTTGGACAAAACTACTAAACTTATGGTAATGTATTGGTAAAATACACAAAAAACCTTAATTTGCTCCAATTAGTCGATTTAAGGCATCTTAAAATAATTTTTCTCAAAACGATTTATTTCTCGTTAGGGTTAATTTTTTTAAAGGAACTTTTTGGACAAAACTACTAAACTTATGGTAATGTATTGGTAAAATACACAAAAAACCTTAATTTGCTCCAATTAGTCGATTTAAGGCATCTTAAAATAATTTTTCTCAAAACGATTTATTTCTCGTTAGGGTTAATTTTTTTAAAGGAACTTTTTGGACAAAACTACTAAACTTATGGTAATGTATTGGTATAATAAGAAAAAAACCTTAATTTCCTCCAATTAGTCGATTTAAGCATCTTAAAATAATTTTTTTCAAAATGATTTATTTCTCGTTAGGGTTAATTTTTTTAAACGAACTTTTTGGACAAAACTAGTAAACTTATTGCGCTGTCTTGAGTTTATACAAAAAAATCACACATTTTATTCATGTAGTTGCTTTTATTACCGTAGAGACCTTCAATCCTCTTTCTCACTAAGGTATTTCGTCGGCTCGGCTATTGGCTCAATCTTTTCTCCAGGCACATAGCTCTCATCTCTCTGGACGTTAGTAAGACAAGGCTCCGCGATAAAATCTTCCATACTATCATTGCCGGCATCAATGACTAGTATCCGATCTTCCAGTCGTCATTTGACAGTGGACTGGGCATTCTTCCACATCATCATTGTTGTTATGCGCCAGGATCTTTTTCTAAGATAAAAGATGCCAAAACTTTTCTCGTTAAAAATCGTATGTACCGTCACAGACTCACTAGGCGTATGATCTTAGCGCCACAGTGTTTGCGGTATATCCTTCAGCGGTTGTGTCACAAATCAAAAAATGTAAATTTTCCTCGAAAATTATTCTAAGTCCACTCGTATAATGGAAATATTTCGCTAACTTCTTTCACTAGCAATATTTTTTAACGGTTCCCACAGGAGAATTGTCCAGAATGGTCTCCTGAATATTTCTTATACAGGACTTTTTGGTAGTGGAACGTCCGGTTCCGAGTTATGGGACAAAAATGTTTTCTCGTTGAAATTTTTCTAAGTCCACTCGACTGTCTTTCACTAGCGTCGGAAAATGAAAATTCTTGCGTGGAGCGGTTAGGCACTAAAGTGGACTGGGCATTCTCCTACATCATCTTAGCGCCATAGCGTTTGCGGTATATCTTTCAGCGGTTTTGAGGTATCCAATTATCCCAAAACTATATTTTTGGCGGCCCGAAGGCCTGCGAACAGACTAAAGAACGAAATTATTTGCGTTCCTAAGATAAAATATTGTTTTTATCGGAAGAATATCACTCCTGCCGTCTTAACATTTCCTCCAATTATAATTTTTTTCAAAATGATTTATTTCTCGCTAGGGTTAACTTTTTAAAAGGAACTTTTTGGACAAAACTACTAAACTTATTGTAGTGTATTGGTATAATACACAAAAAACCTTAATTTGCTCCAATTAGTCGATTTAAGGCATCTTAAAATAATTTTTCTCAAAACGATTTATTTCTCGTTAGGGTTAATTTTTTTAAAGGAACTTTTTGGACAAAACTACTAAACTTATGGTAGTGTATTGGTATAATACACAAAAAACCTTAATTTGCTCCAATTAGTCGATTTAAGGCATCTTAAAATAATTTTTCTCAAAACGATTTATTTCTCGTTAGGGTTAATTTTTTTAAAGGAACTTTTTGGACAAAACTACTAAACTTATGGTAATGTATTGGTAAAATACACAAAAAACCTTAATTTGCTCCAATTAGTCGATTTAAGGCATCTTAAAATAATTTTTCTCAAAACGATTTATTTCTCGTTAGGGTTAATTTTTTTAAAGGAACTTTCTGGACAAAACTACTAAACTTATGGTAATGTATTGGTAAAATACACAAAAAACCTTAATTTGCTCCAATTAGTCGATTTAAGGCATCTTAAAATAATTTTTCTCAAAACGATTTATTTCTCGTTAGCGTTAATTTTTTTAAAGGAACTTTTTGGACAAAACTACTAAACTTATGGTAATGTATTGGTAAAATACACAAAAAACCTTAATTTGCTCCAATTAGTCGATTTAAGGCATCTTAAAATAATTTTTCTCAAAACGATTTATTTCTCGTTAGGGTTAATTTTTTTAAAGGAACTTTTTGGACAAAACTACTAAATTTATGGTAATGTATTGGTATAATACACAAAAAACCTTAATTTGCTCCAATTAGTCGATTTAAGGCATCTTAAAATAATTTTTCTCAAAACGATTTATTTCTCGTTAGGGTTAATTTTTTTAAAGGAACTTTTTGGACAAAACTACTAAACTTATTGTACTGTAATGGTATAATACGAAAAAAACCTTAACCTCCAATTAGTCGATTTAAGCATCTTAAAATAATTTTTTTCAAAATGATTTATTTCTCGTTAGGGTTAATTTTTTTAAACGAACTTTTTGGACAAAACTAGTAAACTTATTGCGCTGTCTTGAGTTTATACAAAAAAATCACACATTTTATTCATTTAGTTGCTTTTATTACCGTAGAGACCTTCAACCCTCTTTCTCACTAAGGTATTTCGTCGGCTCGGCTATTGGCTCAATCTTTTCTCCAGGCACATAGCTCTCATCTCTCTGGACGTTAGTAAGACAAGGCTCCGCGATAAAATCTTCCATACTATCATTGCCAGCATCAATGACTAGTATCCGATCTTCCAGTCGTCATTTGACAGTGGACTGGGCATTCTTCCACATCATCATTGTTGTTAAGCGCCAGGATCTTTTTCTGAGATAAAAGATGCCAAAACTTTTCTCGTTAAAAATCGTATGTACCGTCACAGACTCACTAGGCGTATGATCTTAGCGCCACAGTGTTTGCGGTATATCCTTCAGCGGTTGTGTCACAAATCAAAAAATGTAAATTTTCCTCGAAAATTATTCTAAGTCCACTCGTATAATGGAAATATATCGCTAACTTCTTTCACTAGCAATATTTTTTAACGGTTCCCACAGGAGAATTGTCCAGAATGGTCTCCTGAATATTTCTTATACAGGACTTTTTGGTAGTGGAACGTCCGGTTCCGAGTTATGGGACAAAAATGTTTTCTCGTTGAAATTTTTCTAAGTCCACTCGACTGTCTTTCACTAGCGTCGGAAAATGAAAATTCTTGCGTGGAGCGGTTAGGCACTAAAGTGGACTGGGCATTCTCCCACATCATCTTAGGGCCATAGCGTTTGCGGTATATCTTTCAGCGGTTTTAAGGTATCCAATTATCCCAAAACTATATTTTTGGCGGCCCGAAGGCCTGCGAACAGACTAAAGAACGAAATTATTTGCGTTCCTAAGATAAAATATTGTTTTTATCGGAAGAATATCACTCCTGCCGTCTTAACATTTCCTCCAATTATAATTTTTTTCAAAATGATTTATTTCTCGCTAGGGTTAACTTTTTAAAAGGAACTTTTTGGACAAAACTACTAAACTTATTGTAGTGTATTGGTATAATACACAAAAAACCTTAATTTGCTCCAATTAGTCGATTTAAGGAATCTTAAAATAATTTTTCTCAAAACGATTTATTTCTCGTTAGGGTTAATTTTTTTAAAGGAACTTTTTGGACAAAACTACTAAACTTATGGTAATGTATTGGTATAATACACAAAAAACCTTAATTTGCTCCAATTAGTCGATTTAAGGCATCTTAAAATAATTTTTCTCAAAGCGATTTATTTCTCGTTAGGGTTAATTTTTTTAAAGGAACTTTTTGGACAAAACTACTAAACTTATGGTAATGTATTGGTAAAATACACAAAAAATCTTAATTTGCTCCAATTAGTCGATTTAAGGCATCTTAAAATAATTTTTCTCAAAACGATTTATTTCTCGTTAGGGTTAATTTTTTTAAAGGAACTTTTTGGACAAAACTACTAAACTTATGGTAATGTATTGGTATAATACACAAAAAACCTTAATTTGCTCCAATTAGTCGATTTAAGGCATCTTAAAATAATTTTTCTCAAAACGATTTATTTCTCGTTAGGGTTAATTTTTTTAAAGAAACTTTTTGGACAAAACTACTAAACTTATGGTAATGTATTGGTAATATACACAAAAAACCTTAATTTGCTCCAATTAGTCGATTTAAGGCATCTTAAAATAATTTTTCTCAAAACGATTTATTTCTCGTTAGGGTTAATTTTTTTAAAGGAACTTTTAGGACAAAACTACTAAACTTATTGTACTGTAATGGTATAATAAGAAAAAAACCTTAATTTCCTCCAATTAGTCGATTTAAGCATCTTAAAATAATTTTTTTCAAAATGATTTATTTCTCGTTAGGGTTAATTTTTTTAAACGAACTTTTTGGACAAAACTAGTAAACTTATTGCGCTGTCTTGAGTTTATACAAAAAAATCACACATTTTATTCATTTAGTTGCTTTTATTACCGTAGAGACCTTCAATCCTCTTTCTCACTAAGGTATTTCGTCGGCTCGGCTATTGGCTCAATCTTTTCTCCAGGCACATAGCTCTCATCTCTCTGGACGTTAGTAAGACAAGGCTCCGCGATAAAATCTTCCATACTATCATTGCCGGCATCAATGACTAGTATCCGATCTTCCAGTCGTCATTTGACAGTGGACTGGGCATTCTTCCACATCATCATTGTTGTTATGCGCCAGGATCTTTTTCTAAGATAAAAGATGCCAAAACTTTTCTCGTTAAAAATCGTATTTACCGTCACAGACTCACTAGGCGTATGATCTTAGCGCCACAGTGTTTGCGGTATATCCTTCAGCGGTTGTGTCACAAATCAAAAAATGTAAATTTTCCTCGAAAATTATTCTAAGTCCACTCGTATAATGGAAATATATCGCTAACTTCTTTCACTAGCAATATTTTTTAACGGTTCCCACAGGAGAATTGTCCAGAATGGTCTCCTGAATATTTCTTATACAGGACTTTTTGGTAGTGGAACGTCCGGTTCCGAGTTATGGGACAAAAATGTTTTCTCGTTGAAATTTTTCTAAGTCCACTCGACTGTCTTTCACTAGCGTCGGAAAATGAAAATTCTTGCGTGGAGCTGTTAGGCACTAAAGTGGACTGGGCATTCTCCTACATCATCTTAGCGCCATAGCGTTTGCGGTATATCTTTCAGCGGTTTTGAGGTATCCAATTATCCCAAAACTATATTTTTGGCGGCCCGAAGGCCTGCGAACAGACTAAAGAACGAAATTATTTGCGTTCCTAAGATAAAATATTGTTTTTATCGGAAGAATATCACTCCTGCCGTCTTAACATTTCCTCCAATTATAATTTTTTTCAAAATTATTTATTTCTCGCTAGGGTTAACTTTTTAAAAGGAACTTTTTGGACAAAACTACTAAACTTATTGTAGTGTATTGGTATAATACACAAAAAACCTTAATTTGCTCCAATTAGTCGATTTAAGGCATCTTAAAATAATTTTTCCCAAAACGATTTATTTCTCGTTAGGGTTAATTTTTTTAAAGGAACTTTTTGGACAAAACTACTAAACTTATGGTAATGTATTGGTATAATACACAAAAAACCTTAATTTGCTCCAATTAGTCGATTTAAGGAATCTTAAAATAATTTTTCTCAAAACGATTTATTTCTCGTTAGGGTTAATTTTTTTAAAGGAACTTTTTGGACAAAACTACTAAACTTATGGTAATGTATTGGTATAATACACAAAAAACCTTAATTTGCTCCAATTTGTCGATTTAAGGCATCTTAAAATAATTTTTCTCAAAACGATTTATTTCTCGTTAGGGTTAATTTTTTTAAAGGAACTTTTTGGACAAAACTACTAAACTTATGGTAATGTATTGGTAAAATACACAAAAAACCTTAATTTGCTCCAATTAGTCGATTTAAGGCATCTTAAAATAATTTTTCTCAAAACGATTTATTTCTCGTTAGGGTTAATTTTTTTAAAGGAACTTTTTGGACAAAACTACTAAACTTATGGTAATGTATTGGTATAATACACAAAAAACCTTAATTTGCTCCAATTAGTCGATTTAAGGCATCTTAAAATAATTTTTCTCAAAACGATTTATTTCTCGTTAGGGTTAATTTTTTTAAAGGAACTTTTTGGACAAAACTACTAAACTTATTGTAATGTATTGGTAAAATACACAAAAAACCTTAATTTGCTCCAATTAGTCGATTTAAGGCATCTTAAAATAATTTTTCTCAAAACGATTTATTTCTCGTTAGGGTTAATTTTTTTAAAGGAACTTTTAGGACAAAACTACTAAACTTATTGTACTGTAATGGTATAATACGAAAAAAACCTTAATTTGCTCCAATTAGTCGATTTAAGGCATCTTAAAATAATTTTTCCCAAAACGATTTATTTCTCGTTAGGGTTAATTTTTTTAAAGGAATTTTTTGGACAAAACTACTAAACTTATGGTAATGTATTGGTATAATACACAAAAAACCTTAATTTGCTCCAATTAGTCGATTTAAGGCATCTTAAAATAATTTTTCTCAAAACGATTTATTTCTCGTTAGGGTTAATTTTTTTAAAGGAACTTTTTGGACAAAACTACTAAACTTATTGTAATGTATTGGTATAATACACAAAAAACCTTAATTTGCTCCAATTAGTCGATTTAAGGCATCTTAAAATAATTTTTCTCAAAACGATTTATTTCTCGTTAGGGTTAATTTTTTTAAAGGAACTTTTAGGACAAAACTACTAAACTTATTGTACTGTAATGGTATAATACGAAAAAAACCTTAATTTCCTCCAATTAGTCGATTTAAGCATCTTAAAATAATTTTTTTCAAAATGATTTATTTCTCGTTAGGGTTAATTTTTTTAAACGAACTTTTTGGACAAAACTAGTAAACTTATTGCGCTGTCTTGAGTTTATACAAAAAAATCACACATTTTATTCATTTAGTTGCTTTTATTACCGTAGAGACCTTCAACCCTCTTTCTCACTAAGGTATTTCGTCGGCTCGGCTATTGGCTCAATCTTTTCTCCAGGCACATAGCTCTCATCACTCTGGACGTTAGTAAGACAAGGCTCCGCGATAAAATCTTCCATACTATCATTGCCAGCATCAATGACTAGTATCCGATCTTCCAGTCGTCATTTGACAGTGGACTGGGCATTCTTCCACATCATCATTGTTGTTAAGCGCCAGGATCTTTTTCTGAGATAAAAGATGCCAAAACTTTTCTCGTTAAAAATCGTATGTACCGTCACAGACTCACTAGGCGTATGATCTTAGCGCCACAGTGTTTGCGGTATATCCTTCAGCGGTTGTGTCACAAATCAAAAAATGTAAATTTTCCTCGAAAATTATTCTAAGTCCACTCGTATAATGGAAATATATCGCTAACTTCTTTCACTAGCAATATTTTTTAACGGTTCCCACAGGAGAATTGTCCAGAATGGTCTCCTGAATATTTCTTATACAGGACTTTTTGGTAGTGGAACGTCCGGTTCCGAGTTATGGGACAAAAATGTTTTCTCGTTGAAATTTTTCTAAGTCCACTCGACTGTCTTTCACTAGCGTCGGAAAATGAAAATTCTTGCGTGGAGCGGTTAGGCACTAAAGTGGACTGGGCATTCTCCCACATCATCTTAGGGCCATAGCGTTTGCGGTATATCTTTCAGCGGTTTTGAGGTATCCAATTATCCCAAAACTATATTTTTGGCGGCCCGAAGGCCTGCGAACAGACTAAAGAACGAAATTATTTGCGTTCCTAAGATAAAATATTGTTTTTATCGGAAGAAAATCACTCCTGCCGTCTTAACATTTCCTCCAATTATAATTTTTTTCAAAATGATTTATTTCTCGCTAGGGTTAACTTTTTAAAAGGAACTTTTTGGACAAAACTACTAAACTTATTGTAGTGTATTGGTATAATACACAAAAAACCTTAATTTGCTCCAATTAGTCGATTTAAGGCATCTTAAAATAATTTTTCCCAAAACGATTTATTTCTGTTGGGGTTAATTTTTTTAAAGGAACTTTTTGGACAAAACTACTAAACTTATGGTAATGTATAGGTATAATACACAAAAAACCTTAATTTGCTCCAATTAGTCGATTTAAGGCATCTTAAAATAATTTTTCTCAAAACGATTTATTTCTCGTTAGGGTTAATTTTTTTAAAGGAACTTTTTGGACAAAACTACTAAACTTATGGTAGTGTATTGGTATAATACACAAAAAACCTTAATTTGCTCCAATTAGTCGATTTAAGGCATCTTAAAATAATTTTTCTCAAAACGATTTATTTCTCGTCAGGGTTAATTTTTTTAAAGGAACTTTTTGGACAAAAC
Organism: Polydrusus pterygomalis; assembly: GCA_963969555.1. Lineage (NCBI taxonomy): Eukaryota > Metazoa > Arthropoda > Insecta > Coleoptera > Curculionidae > Polydrusus > Polydrusus pterygomalis. Next base: position 986,493 of record OZ018381.1, on the reverse strand, counting down.
TACTAAACTTATGGTAATGTATTGGTAAAATACACAAAAAACCTTAATTTGCTCCAATTAGTCGATTTAAGGCATCTTAAAATAATTTTTCTCAAAACGATTTATTTCTCGTTAGGGTTAATTTTTTTAAAGGAACTTTTTGGACAAAACTACTAAACTTATGGTAATGTATTGGTAAAATACACAAAAAACCTTAATTTGCTCCAATTAGTCGATTTAAGGCATCTTAAAATAATTTTTCTCAAAACGATTTATTTCTCGTTAGGGTTAATTTTTTTAAAGGAACTTTTTGGACAAAACTACTAAACTTATGGTAATGTATTGGTATAATAAGAAAAAAACCTTAATTTCCTCCAATTAGTCGATTTAAGCATCTTAAAATAATTTTTTTCAAAATGATTTATTTCTCGTTAGGGTTAATTTTTTTAAACGAACTTTTTGGACAAAACTAGTAAACTTATTGCGCTGTCTTGAGTTTATACAAAAAAATCACACATTTTATTCATGTAGTTGCTTTTATTACCGTAGAGACCTTCAATCCTCTTTCTCACTAAGGTATTTCGTCGGCTCGGCTATTGGCTCAATCTTTTCTCCAGGCACATAGCTCTCATCTCTCTGGACGTTAGTAAGACAAGGCTCCGCGATAAAATCTTCCATACTATCATTGCCGGCATCAATGACTAGTATCCGATCTTCCAGTCGTCATTTGACAGTGGACTGGGCATTCTTCCACATCATCATTGTTGTTATGCGCCAGGATCTTTTTCTAAGATAAAAGATGCCAAAACTTTTCTCGTTAAAAATCGTATGTACCGTCACAGACTCACTAGGCGTATGATCTTAGCGCCACAGTGTTTGCGGTATATCCTTCAGCGGTTGTGTCACAAATCAAAAAATGTAAATTTTCCTCGAAAATTATTCTAAGTCCACTCGTATAATGGAAATATTTCGCTAACTTCTTTCACTAGCAATATTTTTTAACGGTTCCCACAGGAGAATTGTCCAGAATGGTCTCCTGAATATTTCTTATACAGGACTTTTTGGTAGTGGAACGTCCGGTTCCGAGTTATGGGACAAAAATGTTTTCTCGTTGAAATTTTTCTAAGTCCACTCGACTGTCTTTCACTAGCGTCGGAAAATGAAAATTCTTGCGTGGAGCGGTTAGGCACTAAAGTGGACTGGGCATTCTCCTACATCATCTTAGCGCCATAGCGTTTGCGGTATATCTTTCAGCGGTTTTGAGGTATCCAATTATCCCAAAACTATATTTTTGGCGGCCCGAAGGCCTGCGAACAGACTAAAGAACGAAATTATTTGCGTTCCTAAGATAAAATATTGTTTTTATCGGAAGAATATCACTCCTGCCGTCTTAACATTTCCTCCAATTATAATTTTTTTCAAAATGATTTATTTCTCGCTAGGGTTAACTTTTTAAAAGGAACTTTTTGGACAAAACTACTAAACTTATTGTAGTGTATTGGTATAATACACAAAAAACCTTAATTTGCTCCAATTAGTCGATTTAAGGCATCTTAAAATAATTTTTCTCAAAACGATTTATTTCTCGTTAGGGTTAATTTTTTTAAAGGAACTTTTTGGACAAAACTACTAAACTTATGGTAGTGTATTGGTATAATACACAAAAAACCTTAATTTGCTCCAATTAGTCGATTTAAGGCATCTTAAAATAATTTTTCTCAAAACGATTTATTTCTCGTTAGGGTTAATTTTTTTAAAGGAACTTTTTGGACAAAACTACTAAACTTATGGTAATGTATTGGTAAAATACACAAAAAACCTTAATTTGCTCCAATTAGTCGATTTAAGGCATCTTAAAATAATTTTTCTCAAAACGATTTATTTCTCGTTAGGGTTAATTTTTTTAAAGGAACTTTCTGGACAAAACTACTAAACTTATGGTAATGTATTGGTAAAATACACAAAAAACCTTAATTTGCTCCAATTAGTCGATTTAAGGCATCTTAAAATAATTTTTCTCAAAACGATTTATTTCTCGTTAGCGTTAATTTTTTTAAAGGAACTTTTTGGACAAAACTACTAAACTTATGGTAATGTATTGGTAAAATACACAAAAAACCTTAATTTGCTCCAATTAGTCGATTTAAGGCATCTTAAAATAATTTTTCTCAAAACGATTTATTTCTCGTTAGGGTTAATTTTTTTAAAGGAACTTTTTGGACAAAACTACTAAATTTATGGTAATGTATTGGTATAATACACAAAAAACCTTAATTTGCTCCAATTAGTCGATTTAAGGCATCTTAAAATAATTTTTCTCAAAACGATTTATTTCTCGTTAGGGTTAATTTTTTTAAAGGAACTTTTTGGACAAAACTACTAAACTTATTGTACTGTAATGGTATAATACGAAAAAAACCTTAACCTCCAATTAGTCGATTTAAGCATCTTAAAATAATTTTTTTCAAAATGATTTATTTCTCGTTAGGGTTAATTTTTTTAAACGAACTTTTTGGACAAAACTAGTAAACTTATTGCGCTGTCTTGAGTTTATACAAAAAAATCACACATTTTATTCATTTAGTTGCTTTTATTACCGTAGAGACCTTCAACCCTCTTTCTCACTAAGGTATTTCGTCGGCTCGGCTATTGGCTCAATCTTTTCTCCAGGCACATAGCTCTCATCTCTCTGGACGTTAGTAAGACAAGGCTCCGCGATAAAATCTTCCATACTATCATTGCCAGCATCAATGACTAGTATCCGATCTTCCAGTCGTCATTTGACAGTGGACTGGGCATTCTTCCACATCATCATTGTTGTTAAGCGCCAGGATCTTTTTCTGAGATAAAAGATGCCAAAACTTTTCTCGTTAAAAATCGTATGTACCGTCACAGACTCACTAGGCGTATGATCTTAGCGCCACAGTGTTTGCGGTATATCCTTCAGCGGTTGTGTCACAAATCAAAAAATGTAAATTTTCCTCGAAAATTATTCTAAGTCCACTCGTATAATGGAAATATATCGCTAACTTCTTTCACTAGCAATATTTTTTAACGGTTCCCACAGGAGAATTGTCCAGAATGGTCTCCTGAATATTTCTTATACAGGACTTTTTGGTAGTGGAACGTCCGGTTCCGAGTTATGGGACAAAAATGTTTTCTCGTTGAAATTTTTCTAAGTCCACTCGACTGTCTTTCACTAGCGTCGGAAAATGAAAATTCTTGCGTGGAGCGGTTAGGCACTAAAGTGGACTGGGCATTCTCCCACATCATCTTAGGGCCATAGCGTTTGCGGTATATCTTTCAGCGGTTTTAAGGTATCCAATTATCCCAAAACTATATTTTTGGCGGCCCGAAGGCCTGCGAACAGACTAAAGAACGAAATTATTTGCGTTCCTAAGATAAAATATTGTTTTTATCGGAAGAATATCACTCCTGCCGTCTTAACATTTCCTCCAATTATAATTTTTTTCAAAATGATTTATTTCTCGCTAGGGTTAACTTTTTAAAAGGAACTTTTTGGACAAAACTACTAAACTTATTGTAGTGTATTGGTATAATACACAAAAAACCTTAATTTGCTCCAATTAGTCGATTTAAGGAATCTTAAAATAATTTTTCTCAAAACGATTTATTTCTCGTTAGGGTTAATTTTTTTAAAGGAACTTTTTGGACAAAACTACTAAACTTATGGTAATGTATTGGTATAATACACAAAAAACCTTAATTTGCTCCAATTAGTCGATTTAAGGCATCTTAAAATAATTTTTCTCAAAGCGATTTATTTCTCGTTAGGGTTAATTTTTTTAAAGGAACTTTTTGGACAAAACTACTAAACTTATGGTAATGTATTGGTAAAATACACAAAAAATCTTAATTTGCTCCAATTAGTCGATTTAAGGCATCTTAAAATAATTTTTCTCAAAACGATTTATTTCTCGTTAGGGTTAATTTTTTTAAAGGAACTTTTTGGACAAAACTACTAAACTTATGGTAATGTATTGGTATAATACACAAAAAACCTTAATTTGCTCCAATTAGTCGATTTAAGGCATCTTAAAATAATTTTTCTCAAAACGATTTATTTCTCGTTAGGGTTAATTTTTTTAAAGAAACTTTTTGGACAAAACTACTAAACTTATGGTAATGTATTGGTAATATACACAAAAAACCTTAATTTGCTCCAATTAGTCGATTTAAGGCATCTTAAAATAATTTTTCTCAAAACGATTTATTTCTCGTTAGGGTTAATTTTTTTAAAGGAACTTTTAGGACAAAACTACTAAACTTATTGTACTGTAATGGTATAATAAGAAAAAAACCTTAATTTCCTCCAATTAGTCGATTTAAGCATCTTAAAATAATTTTTTTCAAAATGATTTATTTCTCGTTAGGGTTAATTTTTTTAAACGAACTTTTTGGACAAAACTAGTAAACTTATTGCGCTGTCTTGAGTTTATACAAAAAAATCACACATTTTATTCATTTAGTTGCTTTTATTACCGTAGAGACCTTCAATCCTCTTTCTCACTAAGGTATTTCGTCGGCTCGGCTATTGGCTCAATCTTTTCTCCAGGCACATAGCTCTCATCTCTCTGGACGTTAGTAAGACAAGGCTCCGCGATAAAATCTTCCATACTATCATTGCCGGCATCAATGACTAGTATCCGATCTTCCAGTCGTCATTTGACAGTGGACTGGGCATTCTTCCACATCATCATTGTTGTTATGCGCCAGGATCTTTTTCTAAGATAAAAGATGCCAAAACTTTTCTCGTTAAAAATCGTATGTACCGTCACAGACTCACTAGGCGTATGATCTTAGCGCCACAGTGTTTGCGGTATATCCTTCAGCGGTTGTGTCACAAATCAAAAAATGTAAATTTTCCTCGAAAATTATTCTAAGTCCACTCGTATAATGGAAATATATCGCTAACTTCTTTCACTAGCAATATTTTTTAACGGTTCCCACAGGAGAATTGTCCAGAATGGTCTCCTGAATATTTCTTATACAGGACTTTTTGGTAGTGGAACGTCCGGTTCCGAGTTATGGGACAAAAATGTTTTCTCGTTGAAATTTTTCTAAGTCCACTCGACTGTCTTTCACTAGCGTCGGAAAATGAAAATTCTTGCGTGGAGCGGTTAGGCACTAAAGTGGACTGGGCATTCTCCTACATCATCTTAGCGCCATAGCGTTTGCGGTATATCTTTCAGCGGTTTTGAGGTATCCAATTATCCCAAAACTATATTTTTGGCGGCCCGAAGGCCTGCGAACAGACTAAAGAACGAAATTATTTGCGTTCCTAAGATAAAATATTGTTTTTATCGGAAGAATATCACTCCTGCCGTCTTAACATTTCCTCCAATTATAATTTTTTTCAAAATGATTTATTTCTCGCTAGGGTTAACTTTTTAAAAGGAACTTTTTGGACAAAACTACTAAACTTATTGTAGTGTATTGGTATAATACACAAAAAACCTTAATTTGCTCCAATTAGTCGATTTAAGGCATCTTAAAATAATTTTTCCCAAAACGATTTATTTCTCGTTAGGGTTAATTTTTTTAAAGGAATTTTTTGGACAAAACTACTAAACTTATGGTAATGTATTGGTATAATACACAAAAAACCTTAATTTGCTCCAATTAGTCGATTTAAGGCATCTTAAAATAATTTTTCTCAAAACGATTTATTTCTCGTTAGGGTTAATTTTTTTAAAGGAACTTTTTGGACAAAACTACTAAACTTATGGTAATGTATTGGTATAATACACAAAAAACCTTAATTTGCTCCAATTAGTCGATTTAAGGCATCTTAAAATAATTTTTCTCAAAACGATTTATTTCTCGTTAGGGTTAATTTTTTTAAAGGAACTTTTAGGACAAAACTACTAAACTTATTGTACTGTAATGGTATAATACAAAAAAAACCTTAATTTCCTCCAATTAGTCGATTTAAGCATCTTAAAATAATTTTTTTCAAAATGATTTATTTCTCGTTAGGGTTAATTTTTTTAAAGGAATTTTTTGGACAAAACTACTAAACTTATGGTAATGTATTGGTATAATACACAAAAAACCTTAATTTGCTCCAATTAGTCGATTTAAGGCATCTTAAAATAATTTTTCTCAAAACGATTTATTTCTCGTTAGGGTTAATTTTTTTAAAGGAACTTTTTGGACAAAACTACTAAACTTATGGTAATGTATTGGTATAATACACAAAAAACCTTAATTTGCTCCAATTAGTCGATTTAAGGCATCTTAAAATAATTTTTCTCAAAACGATTTATTTCTCGTTAGGGTTAATTTTTTTAAAGGAACTTTTTGGACAAAACTACTAAACTTATGGTAATGTATTGGTATAATAGGTACACAAAAAACCTTAATTTGCTCCAATTAGTCGATTTAAGGCATCTTAAAATAATTTTTCTCAAAACGATTTATTTCTCGTTAGGGTTAATTTTTTTAAAGGAACTTTTTGGACAAAACTACTAAACTTATGGTAATGTATTGGTAAAATACACAAAAAACCTTAATTTGCTCCAATTAGTCGATTTAAGGCATCTTAAAATAATTTTTCTCAAAACGATTTATTTCTCGTTAGGGTTAATTTTTTTAAAGGAACTTTTTGGACAAAACTACTAAACTTATGGTAATGTATTGGTATAATACACAAAAAACCTTAATTTGCTCCAATTAGTCGATTTAAGGCATCTTAAAATAATTTTTCTCAAAACGATTTATTTCTCGTTAGGGTTAATTTTTTTAAAGGAACTTTTAGGACAAAACTACTAAACTTATTGTACTGTAATGGTATAATACGAAAAAAACCTTAATTTGCTCCAATTAGTCGATTTAAGGCATCTTAAAATAATTTTTCCCAAAACGATTTATTTCTCGTTAGGGTTAATTTTTTTAAAGGAATTTTTTGGACAAAACTACTAAACTTATGGTAATGTATTGGTATAATACACAAAAAACCTTAATTTGCTCCAATTAGTCGATTTAAGGCATCTTAAAATAATTTTTCTCAAAACGATTTATTTCTCGTTAGGGTTAATTTTTTTAAAGGAACTTTTTGGACAAAACTACTAAACTTATTGTAATGTATTGGTATAATACACAAAAAACCTTAATTTGCTCCAATTAGTCGATTTAAGGCATCTTAAAATAATTTTTCTCAAAACGATTTATTTCTCGTTAGGGTTAATTTTTTTAAAGGAACTTTTAGGACAAAACTACTAAACTTATTGTACTGTAATGGTATAATACGAAAAAAACCTTAATTTCCTCCAATTAGTCGATTTAAGCATCTTAAAATAATTTTTTTCAAAATGATTTATTTCTCGTTAGGGTTAATTTTTTTAAACGAACTTTTTGGACAAAACTAGTAAACTTATTGCGCTGTCTTGAGTTTATACAAAAAAATCACACATTTTATTCATTTAGTTGCTTTTATTACCGTAGAGACCTTCAACCCTCTTTCTCACTAAGGTATTTCGTCGGCTCGGCTATTGGCTCAATCTTTTCTCCAGGCACATAGCTCTCATCACTCTGGACGTTAGTAAGACAAGGCTCCGCGATAAAATCTTCCATACTATCATTGCCAGCATCAATGACTAGTATCCGATCTTCCAGTCGTCATTTGACAGTGGACTGGGCATTCTTCCACATCATCATTGTTGTTAAGCGCCAGGATCTTTTTCTGAGATAAAAGATGCCAAAACTTTTCTCGTTAAAAATCGTATGTACCGTCACAGACTCACTAGGCGTATGATCTTAGCGCCACAGTGTTTGCGGTATATCCTTCAGCGGTTGTGTCACAAATCAAAAAATGTAAATTTTCCTCGAAAATTATTCTAAGTCCACTCGTATAATGGAAATATATCGCTAACTTCTTTCACTAGCAATATTTTTTAACGGTTCCCACAGGAGAATTGTCCAGAATGGTCTCCTGAATATTTCTTATACAGGACTTTTTGGTAGTGGAACGTCCGGTTCCGAGTTATGGGACAAAAATGTTTTCTCGTTGAAATTTTTCTAAGTCCACTCGACTGTCTTTCACTAGCGTCGGAAAATGAAAATTCTTGCGTGGAGCGGTTAGGCACTAAAGTGGACTGGGCATTCTCCCACATCATCTTAGGGCCATAGCGTTTGCGGTATATCTTTCAGCGGTTTTGAGGTATCCAATTATCCCAAAACTATATTTTTGGCGGCCCGAAGGCCTGCGAACAGACTAAAGAACGAAATTATTTGCGTTCCTAAGATAAAATATTGTTTTTATCGGAAGAAAATCACTCCTGCCGTCTTAACATTTCCTCCAATTATAATTTTTTTCAAAATGATTTATTTCTCGCTAGGGTTAACTTTTTAAAAGGAACTTTTTGGACAAAACTACTAAACTTATTGTAGTGTATTGGTATAATACACAAAAAACCTTAATTTGCTCCAATTAGTCGATTTAAGGCATCTTAAAATAATTTTTCCCAAAACGATTTATTTCTGTTGGGGTTAATTTTTTTAAAGGAACTTTTTGGACAAAACTACTAAACTTATGGTAATGTATAGGTATAATACACAAAAAACCTTAATTTGCTCCAATTAGTCGATTTAAGGCATCTTAAAATAATTTTTCTCAAAACGATTTATTTCTCGTTAGGGTTAATTTTTTTAAAGGAACTTTTTGGACAAAACTACTAAACTTATGGTAGTGTATTGGTATAATACACAAAAAACCTTAATTTGCTCCAATTAGTCGATTTAAGGCATCTTAAAATAATTTTTCTCAAAACGATTTATTTCTCGTCAGGGTTAATTTTTTTAAAGGAACTTTTTGGACAAAACTACTAAACTTATGGTAATGTATTGGTAAAATACACAAAAAACCTTAATTTGCTCCAATTAGTCGATTTAAGGCATCTTAAAATAATTTTTCTCAAAACGATTTAATTCTCGTTAGGGTTAATTTTTTTAAAGGAACTTTTTGGACAAAACTACTAAACTTATGGTAATGTATTGGTAAAATACACAAAAAACCTTAATTTGCTCCAATTAGTCGATTTAAGGCATCTTAAAATAATTTTTCTCAAAACGATTTATTTCTCGTTAGGGTTAATTTTTTTAAAGGAACTTTTTGGACAAAACTACTAAACTTATGGTAATGTATTGGTATAATAAGAAAAAAACCTTAATTTCCTCCAATTAGTCGATTTAAGCATCTTAAAATAATTTTTTTCAAAATGATTTATTTCTCGTTAGGGTTAATTTTTTTAAACGAACTTTTTGGACAAAACTAGTAAACTTATTGCGCTGTCTTGAGTTTATACAAAAAAATCACACATTTTATTCATTTAGTTGCTTTTATTACCGTAGAGACCTTCAATCCTCTTTCTCACTAAGGTATTTCGTCGGCTCGGCTATTGGCTCAATCTTTTCTCCAGGCACATAGCTCTCATCTCTCTGGACGTTAGTAAGACAAGGCTCCGCGATAGAATCTTCCATACTATCATTGTTGGCATCAATGACTAGTATCCGATCTTCCAGTCGTCATTTGACAGTGGACTGGGCATTCTTCCACATCATCATTGTTGTTATGCGCCAGGATCTTTTTCTAAGATAAAAGATGCCAAAACTTTTCTCGTTAAAAATCGTATGTACCGTCACAGACTCACTAGGCGTATGATCTTAGCGCCACAGTGTTTGCGGTATATCCTTCAGCGGTTGTGTCACAAATCAAAAAATGTAAATTTTCCTCGAAAATTATTCTAAGTCCACTCGTATAATGGAAATATATCGCTAACTTCTTTCACTAGCAATATTTTTTAACGGTTCCCACAGGAGAATTGTCCAGAATGGTCTCCTGAATATTTCTTATATAGGACTTTTTGGTAGTGGAACGTCCGGTTCCGAGTTATGGGACAAAAATGTTTTCTCGTTGAAATTTTTCTAAGTCCACTCGACTGTCTTTCACTAGCGTCGGAAAATGAAAATTCTTGCGTGGAGCGGTTAGGCACTAAAGTGGACTGGGCATTCTCGTACATCATCTTAGCGCCATAGCGTTTGCGGTATATCTTTCAGCGGTTTTGAGGTATCCAATTATCCCAAAACTATATTTTTGGCGGCCCGAAGGCCTGCGAACAGACTTAAGAACGAAATTATTTGCGTTCCTAAGATAAAATATTGTTTTTATCGGAAGAATATCACTCCTGCCGTCTTAACATTTCCTCCAATTATAATTTTTTTCAAAATGATTTATTTCTCGCTAGGGTTAACTTTTTAAAAGGAACTTTTTGGACAAAACTACTAAACTTATTGTAGTGTATTGGTATAATACACAAAAAACCTTAATTTGCTCCAATTAGTCGATTTAAGGCATCTTAAAATAATATTTCCCAAAACGATTTATTTCTCGTTAGGGTTAATTTTTTTAAAGGAACTTTTTGGACAAAACTACTAAACTTATGGTAATGTATAGGTATAATACACAAAAAACCTTAATTTGCTCCAATTAGTCGATTTAAGGCATCTTAAAATAATTTTTCTCAAAACGATTTATTTCTCGTTAGGGTTAATTTTTTTAAAGGAACTTTTTGGACAAAACTACTAAACTTATGGTAGTGTATTGGTATAATACACAAAAAACCTTAATTTGCTCCAATTAGTCGATTTAAGGCATCTTAAAATAATTTTTCTCAAAACGATTTATTTCTCGTTAGGGTTAATTTTTTTAAAGGAACTTTTTGGACAAAACTACCAAACTTATGGTAATGTATTGGTAAAATACACAAAAAACCTTAATTTGCTCCAATTAGTCGATTTAAGGCATCTTAAAATAATTTTTCTCAAAACGATTTATTTCTCGTTAGGGTTAATTTTTTTAAAGGAACTTTTTGGACAAAACTACTAAACTTATTGTAGTGTATTGGTATAATACACAAAAAACCTTAATTTGCTCCAATTAGTCGGTTTAAGGAATCTTAAAATAATTTTTCTCAAAACGATTTATTTCTCGTTAGGGTTAATTTTTTTAAAGGAACTTTTTGGACAAAACTACTAAACTTATGGTAATGTATTGGTAAAATACACAAAAAACCTTAATTTGCTCCAATTAGTCGATTTAAGGCATCTTAAAATAATTTTTCTCAAAACGATTTATTTCTCGTTAGGGTTAATTTTTTTAAAGGAACTTTTTGGACAAAACTACTAAACTTATGGTAATGTATTGGTATAATACACAAAAAACCTTAATTTGCTCCAAGTAGTCAATTTAAGGCATCTTAAAATAATTTTTCTCAAAACGATTTATTTCTCGTTAGGGTTAATTTTTTTAAAGGAACTTTTTGGACAAAACTACTAAACTTATGGTAATGTATTGGTAAAATACACAAAAAACCTTAATTTGCTCCAATTAGTCGATTTAAGGCATCTTAAAATAATTTTTCTCAAAACGATTTATTTCTCGTTAGGGTTAATTTTTTTAAAGGAACTTTTTGGACAAAACTACTAAACTTATGGTAATGTATTGGTATAATACACAAAAAACCTTAATTTGCTCCAATTAGTCGATTTAAGGCATCTTAAAATAATTTTTTTCAAAATGATTTATTTCTCGTTAGGGTTAATTTTTTTAAACGAACTTTTTGGACAAAACTAGTAAACTTATTGCGCTGTCTTGAGTTTATACAAAAAAATCACACATTTTATTCATTTAGTTGCTTTTATTACCGTAGAGACCTTCAACCCTCTTTCTCACTAAGGTATTTCGTCGGCTCGGCTATTGGCTCAATCTTTTCTCCAGGCACATAGCTCTCATCTCTCTGGACGTTAGTAAGACAAGGCTCCGCGATAAAATCTTCCATACTATCATTGCCAGCATCAATGACTAGTATCCGATCTTCCAGTCGTCATTTGACAGTGGACTGGGCATTCTTCCACATCATCATTGTTGTTAAGCGCCAGGATCTTTTTCTGAGATAAAAGATGCCAAAACTTTTCTCGTTAAAAATCGTATGTACCGTCACAGACTCACTAGGCGTATGATCTTAGCGCCACAGTGTTTGCGGTATATCCTTCAGCGGTTGTGTCACAAATCAAAAAATGTAAATTTTCCTCGAAAATTATTCTAAGTCCACTCGTATAATGGAAATATATCGCTAACTTCTTTCACTAGCAATATTTTTTAACGGTTCCCACAGGAGAATTGTCCAGAATGGTCTCCTGAATATTTCTTATACAGGACTTTTTGGTAGTGGAACGTCCGGTTCCGAGTTATGGGACAAAAATGTTTTCTCGTTGAAATTTTTCTAAGTCCACTCGACTGTCTTTCACTAGCGTCGGAAAATGAAAATTCTTGCGTGGAGCGGTTAGGCACTAAAGTGGACTGGGCATTCTCCCACATCATCTTAGGGCCATAGCGTTTGCGGTATATCTTTCAGCGGTTTTAAGGTATCCAATTATCCCAAAACTATATTTTTGGCGGCCCGAAGGCCTGCGAACAGACTAAAGAACGAAATTATTTGCGTTCCTAAGATAAAATATTGTTTTTATCGGAAGAATATCACTCCTGCCGTCTTAACATTTCCTCCAATTATAATTTTTTTCAAAATGATTTATTTCTCGCTAGGGTTAACTTTTTAAAAGGAACTTTTTGGACAAAACTACTAAACTTATTGTAGTGTATTGGTATAATACACAAAAAACCTTAATTTGCTCCAATTAGTCGATTTAAGGAATCTTAAAATAATTTTTCTCAAAACGATTTATTTCTCGTTAGGGTTAATTTTTTTAAAGGAACTTTTTGGACAAAACTACTAAACTTATGGTAATGTATTGGTATAATACACAAAAAACCTTAATTTGCTCCAATTAGTCGATTTAAGGCATCTTAAAATAATTTTTCTCAAAGCGATTTATTTCTCGTTAGGGTTAATTTTTTTAAAGGAACTTTTTGGACAAAACTACTAAACTTATGGTAATGTATTGGTAAAATACACAAAAAACCTTAATTTGCTCCAATTAGTCGATTTAAGGCATCTTAAAATAATTTTTCTCAAAACGATTTATTTCTCGTTAGGGTTAATTTTTTTAAAGGAACTTTTTGGACAAAACTACTAAACTTATGGTAATGTATTGGTATAATACACAAAAAACCTTAATTTGCTCCAATTAGTCGATTTAAGGCATCTTAAAATAATTTTTCTCAAAACGATTTATTTCTCGTTAGGGTTAATTTTTTTAAAGGAACTTTTTGGACAAAACTACTAAACTTATGGTAATGTATTGGTAATATACACAAAAAACCTTAATTTGCTCCAATTAGTCGATTTAAGGCATCTTAAAATAATTTTTCTCAAAACGATTTATTTCTCGTTAGGGTTAATTTTTTTAAAGGAACTTTTAGGACAAAACTACTAAACTTATTGTACTGTAATGGTATAATAAGAAAAAAACCTTAATTTCCTCCAATTAGTCGATTTAAGCATCTTAAAATAATTTTTTTCAAAATGATTTATTTCTCGTTAGGGTTAATTTTTTTAAACGAACTTTTTGGACAAAACTAGTAAACTTATTGCGCTGTCTTGAGTTTATACAAAAAAATCACACATTTTATTCATTTAGTTGCTTTTATTACCGTAGAGACCTTCAATCCTCTTTCTCACTAAGGTATTTCGTCGGCTCGGCTATTGGCTCAATCTTTTCTCCAGGCACATAGCTCTCATCTCTCTGGACGTTAGTAAGACAAGGCTCCGCGATAAAATCTTCCATACTATCATTGCCGGCATCAATGACTAGTATCCGATCTTCCAGTCGTCATTTGACAGTGGACTGGGCATTCTTCCACATCATCATTGTTGTTATGCGCCAGGATCTTTTTCTAAGATAAAAGATGCCAAAACTTTTCTCGTTAAAAATCGTATGTACCGTCACAGACTCACTAGGCGTATGATCTTAGCGCCACAGTGTTTGCGGTATATCCTTCAGCGGTTGTGTCACAAATCAAAAAATGTAAATTTTCCTCGAAAATTATTCTAAGTCCACTCGTATAATGGAAATATATCGCTAACTTCTTTCACTAGCAATATTTTTTAACGGTTCCCACAGGAGAATTGTCCAGAATGGTCTCCTGAATATTTCTTATACAGGACTTTTTGGTAGTGGAACGTCCGGTTCCGAGTTATGGGACAAAAATGTTTTCTCGTTGAAATTTTTCTAAGTCCACTCGACTGTCTTTCACTAGCGTCGGAAAATGAAAATTCTTGCGTGGAGCGGTTAGGCACTAAAGTGGACTGGGCATTCTCCTACATCATCTTAGCGCCATAGCGTTTGCGGTATATCTTTCAGCGGTTTTGAGGTATCCAATTATCCCAAAACTATATTTTTGGCGGCCCGAAGGCCTGCGAACAGACTAAAGAACGAAATTATTTGCGTTCCTAAGATAAAATATTGTTTTTATCGGAAGAATATCACTCCTGCCGTCTTAACATTTCCTCCAATTATAATTTTTTTCAAAATGATTTATTTCTCGCTAGGGTTAACTTTTTAAAAGGAACTTTTTGGACAAAACTACTAAACTTATTGTAGTGTATTGGTATAATACACAAAAAACCTTAATTTGCTCCAATTAGTCGATTTAAGGCATCTTAAAATAATTTTTCCCAAAACGATTTATTTCTCGTTAGGGTTAATTTTTTTAAAGGAATTTTTTGGACAAAACTACTAAACTTATGGTAATGTATTGGTATAATACACAAAAAACCTTAATTTGCTCCAATTAGTCGATTTAAGGCATCTTAAAATAATTTTTCTCAAAACGATTTATTTCTCGTTAGGGTTAATTTTTTTAAAGGAACTTTTTGGACAAAACTACTAAACTTATGGTAATGTATTGGTATAATACACAAAAAACCTTACTTTGCTCCAATTAGTCGATTTAAGGCATCTTAAAATAATTTTTCTCAAAACGATTTATTTCTCGTTAGGGTTAATTTTTTTAAAGGAACTTTTTGGACAAAACTACTAAACTTATGGTAATGTATTGGTATAATAGGTACACAAAAAACCTTAATTTGCTCCAATTAGTCGATTTAAGGCATCTTAAAATAATTTTTCTCAAAACGATTTATTTCTCGTTAGGGTTAATTTTTTTAAAGGAACTTTTTGGACAAAACTACTAAACTTATGGTAATGTATTGGTAAAATACACAAAAAACCTTAATTTGCTCCAATTAGTCGATTTAAGGCATCTTAAAATAATTTTTCTCAAAACGATTTATTTCTCGTTAGGGTTAATTTTTTTAAAGGAACTTTTTGGACAAAACTACTAAACTTATGGTAATGTATTGGTATAATACACAAAAAACCTTAATTTGCTCCAATTAGTCGATTTAAGGCATCTTAAAATAATTTTTCTCAAAACGATTTATTTCTCGTTAGGGTTAATTTTTTTAAAGGAACTTTTAGGACAAAACTACTAAACTTATTGTACTGTAATGGTATAATACGAAAAAAACCTTAATTTCCTCCAATTAGTCGATTTAAGCATCTTAAAATAATTTTTTTCAAAATGATTTATTTCTCGTTAGGGTTAATTTTTTTAAACGAACTTTTTGGACAAAACTAGTAAACTTATTGCGCTGTCTTGAGTTTATACAAAAAAATCACACATTTTATTCATTTAGTTGCTTTTATTACCGTAGAGACCTTCAACCCTCTTTCTCACTAAGGTATTTCGTCGGCTCGGCTATTGGCTCAATCTTTTCTCCAGGCACATAGCTCTCATCTCTCTGGACGTTAGTAAGACAAGGCTCCGCGATAAAATCTTCCATACTATCATTGCCAGCATCAATGACTAGTATCCGATCTTCCAGTCGTCATTTGACAGTGGACTGGGCATTCTTCCACATCATCATTGTTGTTAAGCGCCAGGATCTTTTTCTGAGATAAAAGATGCCAAAACTTTTCTAGTTAAAAATCGTATGTACCGTCACAGACTCACTAGGCGTATGATCTTAGCGCCACAGTGTTTGCGGTATATCCTTCAGCGGTTGTGTCACAAATCAAAAAATGTAAATTTTCCTCGAAAATTATTCTAAGTCCACTCGTATAATGGAAATATATCGCTAACTTCTTTCACTAGCAATATTTTTTAACGGTTCCCACAGGAGAATTGTCCAGAATGGTCTCCTGAATATTTCTTATACAGGACTTTTTGGTAGTGGAACGTCCGGTTCCGAGTTATGGGACAAAAATGTTTTCTCGTTGAAATTTTTCTAAGTCCACTCGACTGTCTTTCACTAGCGTCGGAAAATGAAAATTCTTGCGTGGAGCGGTTAGGCACTAAAGTGGACTGGGCATTCTCGTACATCATCTTAGCGCCATAGCGTTTGCGGTATATCTTTCAGCGGTTTTGAGGTATCCAATTATCCCAAAACTATATTTTTGGCGGCCCGAAGGCCTGCGAACAGACTTAAGAACGAAATTATTTGCGTTCCTAAGATAAAATATTGTTTTTATCGGAAGAATATCACTCCTGCCGTCTTAACATTTCCTCCAATTATAATTTTTTTCAAAATGATTTATTTCTCGCTAGGGTTAACTTTTTAAAAGGAACTTTTTGGACAAAACTACTAAACTTATTGTAGTGTATTGGTATAATACACAAAAAACCTTAATTTGCTCCAATTAGTCGATTTAAGGCATCTTAAAATAATTTTTCTCAAAACGATTTATTTCTCGTTAGGGTTAATTTTTTTAAAGGAACTTTTTGGACAAAACTACTAAACTTATGGTAATGTATTGGTAATATACACAAAAAACCTTAATTTGCTCCAATTAGTCGATTTAAGGCATCTTAAAATAATTTTTCTCAAAACGATTTATTTCTCGTTAGGGTTAATTTTTTTAAAGGAACTTTTAGGACAAAACTACTAAACTTATTGTACTGTAATGGTATAATAAGAAAAAAACCTTAATTTCCTCCAATTAGTCGATTTAAGCATCTTAAAATAATTTTTTTCAAAATGATTTATTTCTCGTTAGGGTTAATTTTTTTAAACGAACTTTTTGGACAAAACTAGTAAACTTATTGCGCTGTCTTGAGTTTATACAAAAAAATCACACATTTTATTCATTTAGTTGCTTTTATTACCGTAGAGACCTTCAATCCTCTTTCTCACTAAGGTATTTCGTCGGCTCGGCTATTGGCTCAATCTTTTCTCCAGGCACATAGCTCTCATCTCTCTGGACGTTAGTAAGACAAGGCTCCGCGATAAAATCTTCCATACTATCATTGCCGGCATCAATGACTAGTATCCGATCTTCCAGTCGTCATTTGACAGTGGACTGGGCATTCTTCCACATCATCATTGTTGTTATGCGCCAGGATCTTTTTCTAAGATAAAAGATGCCAAAACTTTTCTCGTTAAAAATCGTATGTACCGTCACAGACTCACTAGGCGTATGATCTTAGCGCCACAGTGTTTGCGGTATATCCTTCAGCGGTTGTGTCACAAATCAAAAAATGTAAATTTTCCTCGAAAATTATTCTAAGTCCACTCGTATAATGGAAATATATCGCTAACTTCTTTCACTAGCAATATTTTTTAACGGTTCCCACAGGAGAATTGTCCAGAATGGTCTCCTGAATATTTCTTATACAGGACTTTTTGGTAGTGGAACGTCCGGTTCCGAGTTATGGGACAAAAATGTTTTCTCGTTGAAATTTTTCTAAGTCCACTCGACTGTCTTTCACTAGCGTCGGAAAATGAAAATTCTTGCGTGGAGCGGTTAGGCACTAAAGTGGACTGGGCATTCTCCTACATCATCTTAGCGCCATAGCGTTTGCGGTATATCTTTCAGCGGTTTTGAGGTATCCAATTATCCCAAAACTATATTTTTGGCGGCCCGAAGGCCTGCGAACAGACTAAAGAACGAAATTATTTGCGTTCCTAAGATAAAATATTGTTTTTATCGGAAGAATATCACTCCTGCCGTCTTAACATTTCCTCCAATTATAATTTTTTTCAAAATGATTTATTTCTCGCTAGGGTTAACTTTTTAAAAGGAACTTTTTGGACAAAACTACTAAACTTATTGTAGTGTATTGGTATAATACACAAAAAACCTTAATTTGCTCCAATTAGTCGATTTAAGGAATCTTAAAATAATTTTTCTCAAAACGATTTATTTCTCGTTAGGGTTAATTTTTTTAAAGGAACTTTTTGGACAAAACTACTAAACTTATGGTAATGTATTGGTATAATACACAAAAAACCTTAATTTGCTCCAATTAGTCGATTTAAGGCATCTTAAAATAATTTTTCTCAAAGCGATTTATTTCTCGTTAGGGTTAATTTTTTTAAAGGAACTTTTTGGACAAAACTACTAAACTTATGGTAATGTATTGGTAAAATACACAAAAAACCTTAATTTGCTCCAATTAGTCGATTTAAGGCATCTTAAAATAATTTTTCTCAAAACGATTTATTTCTCGTTAGGGTTAATTTTTTTAAAGGAACTTTTTGGACAAAACTACTAAACTTATGGTAATGTATTGGTATAATACACAAAAAACCTTAATTTGCTCCAATTAGTCGATTTAAGGCATCTTAAAATAATTTTTCTCAAAACGATTTATTTCTCGTTAGGGTTAATTTTTTTAAAGGAACTTTTTGGACAAAACTACTAAACTTATGGTAATGTATTGGTAATATACACAAAAAACCTTAATTTGCTCCAATTAGTCGATTTAAGGCATCTTAAAATAATTTTTCTCAAAACGATTTATTTCTCGTTAGGGTTAATTTTTTTAAAGGAACTTTTAGGACAAAACTACTAAACTTATTGTACTGTAATGGTATAATAAGAAAAAAACCTTAATTTCCTCCAATTAGTCGATTTAAGCATCTTAAAATAATTTTTTTCAAAATGATTTATTTCTCGTTAGGGTTAATTTTTTTAAACGAACTTTTTGGACAAAACTAGTAAACTTATTGCGCTGTCTTGAGTTTATACAAAAAAATCACACATTTTATTCATTTAGTTGCTTTTATTACCGTAGAGACCTTCAATCCTCTTTCTCACTAAGGTATTTCGTCGGCTCGGCTATTGGCTCAATCTTTTCTCCAGGCACATAGCTCTCATCTCTCTGGACGTTAGTAAGACAAGGCTCCGCGATAAAATCTTCCATACTATCATTGCCGGCATCAATGACTAGTATCCGATCTTCCAGTCGTCATTTGACAGTGGACTGGGCATTCTTCCACATCATCATTGTTGTTATGCGCCAGGATCTTTTTCTAAGATAAAAGATGCCAAAACTTTTCTCGTTAAAAATCGTATGTACCGTCACAGACTCACTAGGCGTATGATCTTAGCGCCACAGTGTTTGCGGTATATCCTTCAGCGGTTGTGTCACAAATCAAAAAATGTAAATTTTCCTCGAAAATTATTCTAAGTCCACTCGTATAATGGAAATATATCGCTAACTTCTTTCACTAGCAATATTTTTTAACGGTTCCCACAGGAGAATTGTCCAGAATGGTCTCCTGAATATTTCTTATACAGGACTTTTTGGTAGTGGAACGTCCGGTTCCGAGTTATGGGACAAAAATGTTTTCTCGTTGAAATTTTTCTAAGTCCACTCGACTGTCTTTCACTAGCGTCGGAAAATGAAAATTCTTGCGTGGAGCGGTTAGGCACTAAAGTGGACTGGGCATTCTCCTACATCATCTTAGCGCCATAGCGTTTGCGGTATATCTTTCAGCGGTTTTGAGGTATCCAATTATCCCAAAACTATATTTTTGGCGGCCCGAAGGCCTGCGAACAGACTAAAGAACGAAATTATTTGCGTTCCTAAGATAAAATATTGTTTTTATCGGAAGAATATCACTCCTGCCGTCTTAACATTTCCTCCAATTATAATTTTTTTCAAAATGATTTATTTCTCGCTAGGGTTAACTTTTTAAAAGGAACTTTTTGGACAAAACTACTAAACTTATTGTAGTGTATTGGTATAATACACAAAAAACCTTAATTTGCTCCAATTAGTCGATTTAAGGCATCTTAAAATAATTTTTCCCAAAACGATTTATTTCTCGTTAGGGTTAATTTTTTTAAAGGAATTTTTTGGACAAAACTACTAAACTTATGGTAATGTATTGGTATAATACACAAAAAACCTTAATTTGCTCCAATTAGTCGATTTAAGGCATCTTAAAATAATTTTTCTCAAAACGATTTATTTCTCGTTAGGGTTAATTTTTTTAAAGGAACTTTTTGGACAAAACTACTAAACTTATGGTAATGTATTGGTATAATACACAAAAAACCTTACTTTGCTCCAATTAGTCGATTTAAGGCATCTTAAAATAATTTTTCTCAAAACGACTTATTTCTCGTTAGGGTTAATTTTTTTAAAGGAACTTTTTGGACAAAACTACTAAACTTATGGTAATGTATTGGTATAATAGGTACACAAAAAACCTTAATTTGCTCCAATTAGTCGATTTAAGGCATCTTAAAATAATTTTTCTCAAAACGATTTATTTCTCGTTAGGGTTAATTTTTTTAAAGGAACTTTTTGGACAAAACTACTAAACTTATGGTAATGTATTGGTAAAATACACAAAAAACCTTAATTTGCTCCAATTAGTCGATTTAAGGCATCTTAAAATAATTTTTCTCAAAACGATTTATTTCTCGTTAGGGTTAATTTTTTTAAAGGAACTTTTTGGACAAAACTACTAAACTTATGGTAATGTATTGGTATAATACACAAAAAACCTTAATTTGCTCCAATTAGTCGATTTAAGGCATCTTAAAATAATTTTTCTCAAAACGATTTATTTCTCGTTAGGGTTAATTTTTTTAAAGGAACTTTTAGGACAAAACTACTAAACTTATTGTACTGTAATGGTATAATACGAAAAAAACCTTAATTTCCTCCAATTAGTCGATTTAAGCATCTTAAAATAATTTTTTTCAAAATGATTTATTTCTCGTTAGGGTTAATTTTTTTAAACGAACTTTTTGGACAAAACTAGTAAACTTATTGCGCTGTCTTGAGTTTATACAAAAAAATCACACATTTTATTCATTTAGTTGCTTTTATTACCGTAGAGACCTTCAACCCTCTTTCTCACTAAGGTATTTCGTCGGCTCGGCTATTGGCTCAATCTTTTCTCCAGGCACATAGCTCTCATCTCTCTGGACGTTAGTAAGACAAGGCTCCGCGATAAAATCTTCCATACTATCATTGCCAGCATCAATGACTAGTATCCGATCTTCCAGTCGTCATTTGACAGTGGACTGGGCATTCTTCCACATCATCATTGTTGTTAAGCGCCAGGATCTTTTTCTGAGATAAAAGATGCCAAAACTTTTCTAGTTAAAAATCGTATGTACCGTCACAGACTCACTAGGCGTATGATCTTAGCGCCACAGTGTTTGCGGTATATCCTTCAGCGGTTGTGTCACAAATCAAAAAATGTAAATTTTCCTCGAAAATTATTCTAAGTCCACTCGTATAATGGAAATATATCGCTAACTTCTTTCACTAGCAATATTTTTTAACGGTTCCCACAGGAGAATTGTCCAGAATGGTCTCCTGAATATTTCTTATACAGGACTTTTTGGTAGTGGAACGTCCGGTTCCGAGTTATGGGACAAAAATGTTTTCTCGTTGAAATTTTTCTAAGTCCACTCGACTGTCTTTCACTAGCGTCGGAAAATGAAAATTCTTGCGTGGAGCGGTTAGGCACTAAAGTGGACTGGGCATTCTCGTACATCATCTTAGCGCCATAGCGTTTGCGGTATATCTTTCAGCGGTTTTGAGGTATCCAATTATCCCAAAACTATATTTTTGGCGGCCCGAAGGCCTGCGAACAGACTTAAGAACGAAATTATTTGCGTTCCTAAGATAAAATATTGTTTTTATCGGAAGAATATCACTCCTGCCGTCTTAACATTTCCTCCAATTATAATTTTTTTCAAAATGATTTATTTCTCGCTAGGGTTAACTTTTTAAAAGGAACTTTTTGGACAAAACTACTAAACTTATTGTAGTGTATTGGTATAATACACAAAAAACCTTAATTTGCTCCAATTAGTCGATTTAAGGCATCTTAAAATAATTTTTCTCAAAACGATTTATTTCTCGTTAGGGTTAATTTTTTTAAAGGAACTTTTTGGACAAAACTACTAAACTTATGGTAATGTATTGGTAATATACACAAAAAACCTTAATTTGCTCCAATTAGTCGATTTAAGGCATCTTAAAATAATTTTTCTCAAAACGATTTATTTCTCGTTAGGGTTAATTTTTTTAAAGGAACTTTTAGGACAAAACTACTAAACTTATTGTACTGTAATGGTATAATAAGAAAAAAACCTTAATTTCCTCCAATTAGTCGATTTAAGCATCTTAAAATAATTTTTTTCAAAATGATTTATTTCTCGTTAGGGTTAATTTTTTTAAACGAACTTTTTGGACAAAACTAGTAAACTTATTGCGCTGTCTTGAGTTTATACAAAAAAATCACACATTTTATTCATTTAGTTGCTTTTATTACCGTAGAGACCTTCAATCCTCTTTCTCACTAAGGTATTTCGTCGGCTCGGCTATTGGCTCAATCTTTTCTCCAGGCACATAGCTCTCATCTCTCTGGACGTTAGTAAGACAAGGCTCCGCGATAAAATCTTCCATACTATCATTGCCGGCATCAATGACTAGTATCCGATCTTCCAGTCGTCATTTGACAGTGGACTGGGCATTCTTCCACATCATCATTGTTGTTATGCGCCAGGATCTTTTTCTAAGATAAAAGATGCCAAAACTTTTCTCGTTAAAAATCGTATGTACCGTCACAGACTCACTAGGCGTATGATCTTAGCGCCACAGTGTTTGCGGTATATCCTTCAGCGGTTGTGTCACAAATCAAAAAATGTAAATTTTCCTCGAAAATTATTCTAAGTCCACTCGTATAATGGAAATATATCGCTAACTTCTTTCACTAGCAATATTTTTTAACGGTTCCCACAGGAGAATTGTCCAGAATGGTCTCCTGAATATTTCTTATACAGGACTTTTTGGTAGTGGAACGTCCGGTTCCGAGTTATGGGACAAAAATGTTTTCTCGTTGAAATTTTTCTAAGTCCACTCGACTGTCTTTCACTAGCGTCGGAAAATGAAAATTCTTGCGTGGAGCGGTTAGGCACTAAAGTGGACTGGGCATTCTCCTACATCATCTTAGCGCCATAGCGTTTGCGGTATATCTTTCAGCGGTTTTGAGGTATCCAATTATCCCAAAACTATATTTTTGGCGGCCCGAAGGCCTGCGAACAGACTAAAGAACGAAATTATTTGCGTTCCTAAGATAAAATATTGTTTTTATCGGAAGAATATCACTCCTGCCGTCTTAACATTTCCTCCAATTATAATTTTTTTCAAAATGATTTATTTCTCGCTAGGGTTAACTTTTTAAAAGGAACTTTTTGGACAAAACTACTAAACTTATTGTAGTGTATTGGTATAATACACAAAAAACCTTAATTTGCTCCAATTAGTCGATTTAAGGAATCTTAAAATAATTTTTCTCAAAACGATTTATTTCTCGTTAGGGTTAATTTTTTTAAAGGAACTTTTTGGACAAAACTACTAAACTTATGGTAATGTATTGGTATAATACACAAAAAACCTTAATTTGCTCCAATTAGTCGATTTAAGGCATCTTAAAATAATTTTTCTCAAAGCGATTTATTTCTCGTTAGGGTTAATTTTTTTAAAGGAACTTTTTGGACAAAACTACTAAACTTATGGTAATGTATTGGTAAAATACACAAAAAACCTTAATTTGCTCCAATTAGTCGATTTAAGGCATCTTAAAATAATTTTTCTCAAAACGATTTATTTCTCGTTAGGGTTAATTTTTTTAAAGGAACTTTTTGGACAAAACTACTAAACTTATGGTAATGTATTGGTATAATACACAAAAAACCTTAATTTGCTCCAATTAGTCGATTTAAGGCATCTTAAAATAATTTTTCTCAAAACGATTTATTTCTCGTTAGGGTTAATTTTTTTAAAGGAACTTTTTGGACAAAACTACTAAACTTATGGTAATGTATTGGTAATATACACAAAAAACCTTAATTTGCTCCAATTAGTCGATTTAAGGCATCTTAAAATAATTTTTCTCAAAACGATTTATTTCTCGTTAGGGTTAATTTTTTTAAAGGAACTTTTAGGACAAAACTACTAAACTTATTGTACTGTAATGGTATAATAAGAAAAAAACCTTAATTTCCTCCAATTAGTCGATTTAAGCATCTTAAAATAATTTTTTTCAAAATGATTTATTTCTCGTTAGGGTTAATTTTTTTAAACGAACTTTTTGGACAAAACTAGTAAACTTATTGCGCTGTCTTGAGTTTATACAAAAAAATCACACATTTTATTCATTTAGTTGCTTTTATTACCGTAGAGACCTTCAATCCTCTTTCTCACTAAGGTATTTCGTCGGCTCGGCTATTGGCTCAATCTTTTCTCCAGGCACATAGCTCTCATCTCTCTGGACGTTAGTAAGACAAGGCTCCGCGATAAAATCTTCCATACTATCATTGCCGGCATCAATGACTAGTATCCGATCTTCCAGTCGTCATTTGACAGTGGACTGGGCATTCTTCCACATCATCATTGTTGTTATGCGCCAGGATCTTTTTCTAAGATAAAAGATGCCAAAACTTTTCTCGTTAAAAATCGTATGTACCGTCACAGACTCACTAGGCGTATGATCTTAGCGCCACAGTGTTTGCGGTATATCCTTCAGCGGTTGTGTCACAAATCAAAAAATGTAAATTTTCCTCGAAAATTATTCTAAGTCCACTCGTATAATGGAAATATATCGCTAA
This sequence comes from Polydrusus pterygomalis, assembly GCA_963969555.1. Taxonomy (NCBI): domain Eukaryota; kingdom Metazoa; phylum Arthropoda; class Insecta; order Coleoptera; family Curculionidae; genus Polydrusus; species Polydrusus pterygomalis. Next base: position 961,608 of record OZ018381.1, on the reverse strand, counting down.
CTTCTTTCACTAGCAATATTTTTTAACGGTTCCCACAGGAGAATTGTCCAGAATGGTCTCCTGAATATTTCTTATACAGGACTTTTTGGTAGTGGAACGTCCGGTTCCGAGTTATGGGACAAAAATGTTTTCTCGTTGAAATTTTTCTAAGTCCACTCGACTGTCTTTCACTAGCGTCGGAAAATGAAAATTCTTGCGTGGAGCGGTTAGGCACTAAAGTGGACTGGGCATTCTCCTACATCATCTTAGGGCCATAGCGTTTGCGGTATATCTTTCAGCGGTTTTGAGGTATCCAATTATCCCAAAACTATATTTTTGGCGGCCCGAAGGCCTGCGAACAGACTAAAGAACGAAATTATTTGCGTTCCTAAGATAAAATATTGTTTTTATCGGAAGAATATCACTCCTGCCGTCTTAACATTTCCTCCAATTATAATTTTTTTCAAAATGATTTATTTCTCGCTAGGGTTAACTTTTTAAAAGGAACTTTTTGGACAAAACTACTAAACTTATTGTAGTGTATTGGTATAATACACAAAAAACCTTAATTTGCTCCAATTAGTCGATTTAAGGCATCTTAAAATAATTTTTCCCAAAACGATTTATTTCTCGTTAGGGTTAATTTTTTTAAAGGAATTTTTTGGACAAAACTACTAAACTTATGGTAATGTATTGGTATAATACACAAAAAACCTTAATTTGCTCCAATTAGTCGATTTAAGGCATCTTAAAATAATTTTTCTCAAAACGATTTATTTCTCGTTAGGGTTAATTTTTTTAAAGGAACTTTTTGGACAAAACTACTAAACTTATGGTAATGTATTGGTATAATAGGTACACAAAAAACCTTAATTTGCTCCAATTAGTCGATTTAAGGCATCTTAAAATAATTTTTCTCAAAACGATTTATTTCTCGTTAGGGTTAATTTTTTTAAAGGAACTTTTTGGACAAAACTACTAAACTTATGGTAATGTATTGGTAAAATACACAAAAAACCTTAATTTGCTCCAATTAGTCGATTTAAGGCATCTTAAAATAATTTTTCTCAAAACGATTTATTTCTCGTTAGGGTTAATTTTTTTAAAGGAACTTTTTGGACAAAACTACTAAACTTATGGTAATGTATTGGTATAATACACAAAAAACCTTAGTTTGCTCCAATTAGTCGATTTAAGGCATCTTAAAATAATTTTTCTCAAAACGATTTATTTCTCGTTAGGGTTAATTTTTTTAAAGGAACTTTTAGGACAAAACTACTAAACTTATTGTACTGTAATGGTATAATACGAAAAAAACCTTAATTTCCTCCAATTAGTCGATTTAAGCATCTTAAAATAATTTTTTTCAAAATGATTTATTTCTCGTTAGGGTTAATTTTTTTAAACGAACTTTTTGGACAAAACTAGTAAACTTATTGCGCTGTCTTGAGTTTATACAAAAAAATCACACATTTTATTCATTTAGTTGCTTTTATTACCGTAGAGACCTTCAACCCTCTTTCTCACTAAGGTATTTCGTCGGCTCGGCTATTGGCTCAATCTTTTCTCCAGGCACATAGCTCTCATCTCTCTGGACGTTAGTAAGACAAGGCTCCGCGATAAAATCTTCCATACTATCATTGCCAGCATCAATGACTAGTATCCGATCTTCCAGTCGTCATTTGACAGTGGACTGGGCATTCTTCCACATCATCATTGTTGTTAAGCGCCAGGATCTTTTTCTGAGATAAAAGATGCCAAAACTTTTCTCGTTAAAAATCGTATGTACCGTCACAGACTCACTAGGCGTATGATCTTAGCGCCACAGTGTTTGCGGTATATCCTTCAGCGGTTGTGTCACAAATCAAAAAATGTAAATTTTCCTCGAAAATTATTCTAAGTCCACTCGTATAATGGAAATATATCGCTAACTTCTTTCACTAGTAATATTTTTTAACGGTTCCCACAGGAGAATTGTCCAGAATGGTCTCCTGAATATTTCTTATACAGGACTTTTTGGTAGTGGAACGTCCGGTTCCGAGTTATGGGACAAAAATGTTTTCTCGTTGAAATTTTTCTAAGTCCACTCGACTGTCTTTCACTAGCGTCGGAAAATGAAAATTCTTGCGTGGAGCGGTTAGGCACTAAAGTGGACTGGGCATTCTCCTACATCATCTTAGCGCCATAGCGTTTGCGGTATATCTTTCAGCGGTTTTGAGGTATTCAATTATCCCAAAACTATATTTTTGGCGGCCCGAAGGCCTGCGAACAGACTAAAGAACGAAATTATTTGCGTTCCTAAGATAAAATATTGTTTTTATCGGAAGAATATCACTCCTGCCGTCTTAACATTTCCTCCAATTATAATTTTTTTCAAAATGATTTATTTCTCGCTAGGGTTAACTTTTTAAAAGGAACTTTTTGGACAAAACTACTAAACTTATTGTAGTGTATTGGTATAATACACAAAAAACCTTAATTTGCTCCAATTAGTCGATTTAAGGCATCTTAAAATAATTTTTCCCAAAACGATTTATTTCTCGTTAGGGTTAATTTTTTTAAAGGAATTTTTTGGACAAAACTACTAAACTTATGGTAATGTATTGGTATAATACACAAAAAACCTTAATTTGCTCCAATTAGTCGATTTAAGGCATCTTAAAATAATTTTTCTCAAAACGATTTATTTCTCGTTAGGGTTAATTTTTTTAAAGGAACTTTTTGGACAAAACTACTAAACTTATGGTAATGTATTGGTATAATACACAAAAAACCTTAATTTGCTCCAATTAGTCGATTTAAGGCATCTTAAAATAATTTTTCTCAAAACGATTTATTTCTCGTTAGGGTTAATTTTTTTAAAGGAACTTTTTGGACAAAACTACTAAACTTATGGTAATGTATTGGTAAAATACACAAAAAACCTTAATTTGCTCCAATTAGTCGATTTAAGGCATCTTAAAATAATTTTTCTCAAAACGATTTATTTCTCGTTAGGGTTAATTTTTTTAAAGGAACTTTTTGGACAAAACTACTAAACTTATGGTAATGTATAGGTATAATACACAAAAAACCTTAATTTGCTCCAATTAGTCGATTTAAGGCATCTTAAAATAATTTTTCTCAAAACGATTTATTTCTCGTTAGGGTTAATTTTTTTAAAGGAACTTTTTGGACAAAACTACTAAACTTATGGTAGTGTATTGGTATAATACACAAAAAACCTTAATTTGCTCCAATTAGTCGATTTAAGGCATCTTAAAATAATTTTTCTCAAAACGATTTATTTCTCGTTAGGGTTAATTTTTTTAAAGGAACTTTTTGGACAAAACTACTAAACTTATGGTAATGTATTGGTAAAATACACAAAAAACCTTAATTTGCTCCAATTAGTCGATTTAAGGCATCTTAAAATAATTTTTCTCAAAACGATTTATTTCTCGTTAGGGTTAATTTTTTTAAAGGAACTTTTTGGACAAAACTACTAAACTTATGGTAATGTATTGGTAAAATACACAAAAAACCTTAATTTGCTCCAATTAGTCGATTTAAGGCATCTTAAAATAATTTTTCTCAAAACGATTTATTTCTCGTTAGGGTTAATTTTTTTAAAGGAACTTTTTGGACAAAACTACTAAACTTATGGTAATGTATTGGTATAATACACAAAAAACCTTAATTTGCTCCAATTAGTCGATTTAAGGCATCTTAAAATAATTTTTCTCAAAACGATTTATTTCTCGTTAGGGTTAATTTTTTTAAAGGAACTTTTTGGACAAAACTACTAAACTTATTGTACTGTAATGGTATAATACGAAAAAAACCTTAATTTCCTCCAATTAGTCGATTTAAGCATCTTAAAATAATTTTTTTCAAAATGATTTATTTCTCGTTAGGGTTAATTTTTTTAAGCGAACTTTTTGGACAAAACTAGTAAACTTATTGCGCTGTCTTGAGTTTATACAAAAAAATCACACGTTTTATTCATTTAGTTGCTTTTATTACCGTAGAGACCTTCAACCCTCTTTCTCACTAAGGTATTTCGTCGGCTCGGCTATTGGCTCAATCTTTTCTCCAGGCACATAGCTCTCATCTCTCTGGATGTTAGTAAGACAAGGCTCTGCGATAAAATCTTCCATACTATCATTGCCGGCATCAATGACTAGTATCCGATCTTCCAGTCGTCATTTGACAGTGGACTGGGCATTCTTCCACATCATCATTGTTGTTATGCGCCAGGATCTTTTTCTAAGATAAAAGATGCCAAAACTTTTCTCGTTAAAAATCGTATTTACCGTCACAGACTCACTAGGCGTATGATCTTAGCGCCACAGTGTTTGCGGTATATCCTTCAGCGGTTGTGTCACAAATCAAAAAATGTAAATTTTCCTCGAAAATTATTCTAAGTCCCACTCGTATAATGGAAATATATCGCTAACTTCTTTCACTAGCAATATTTTTTAACGGTTCCCACAGGAGAATTGTCCAGAATGGTCTCCTGAATATTTCTTATACAGGACTTTTTGGTAGTGGAACGTCCGGTTCCGAGTTATGGGACAAAAATGTTTTCTCGTTGAAATTTTTCTAAGTCCACTCGACTGTCTTTCACTAGCGTCGGAAAATGAAAATTCTTGCGTGGAGCTGTTAGGCACTAAAGTGGACTGGGCATTCTCCTACATCATCTTAGCGCCATAACGTTTGCGGTATATCTTTCAGCGGTTTTGAGGTATCCAATTATCCCAAAACTATATTTTTGGCGGCCCGAAGGCCTGCGAACAGACTAAAGAACGAAATTATTTGCGTTCCTAAGATAAAATATTGTTTTTATCGGAAGAATATCACTCCTGCCGTCTTAACATTTCCTCCAATTATAATTTTTTTCAAAATGATTTATTTCTCGCTAGGGTTAACTTTTTAAAAGGAACTTTTTGGACAAAACTACTAAACTTATTGTAGTGTATTGGTATAATACACAAAAAACCTTAATTTGCTCCAATTAGTCGATTTAAGGCATCTTAAAATAATTTTTCCCAAAACGATTTATTTCTCGTTAGGGTTAATTTTTTTTAAAGGAACTTTTTGGACAAAACTACTAAACTTATGGTAATGTATTGGTATAATACACAAAAAACCTTAATTTGCTCCAATTAGTCGATTTAAGGAATCTTAAAATAATTTTTCTCAAAACGATTTATTTCTCGTTAGGGTTAATTTTTTTAAAGGAACTTTTTGGACAAAACTACTAAACTTATGGTAATGTATTGGTATAATACACAAAAAACCTTAATTTGCTCCAATTAGTCGATTTAAGGCATCTTAAAATAATTTTTCTCAAAACGATTTATTTCTCGTTAGGGTTAATTTTTTTAAAGGAACTTTTTGGACAAAACTACTAAACTTATGGTAATGTATTGGTAAAATACACAAAAAACCTTAATTTGCTCCAATTAGTCGATTTAAGGCATCTTAAAATAATTTTTCTCAAAACGATTTATTTCTCGTTAGGGTTAATTTTTTTAAAGGAACTTTTTGGACAAAACTACTAAACTTATGGTAATGTATTGGTATAATACACAAAAAACCTTAATTTGCTCCAATTAGTCGATTTAAGGCATCTTAAAATAATTTTTCTCAAAACGATTTATTTCTCGTTAGGGTTAATTTTTTTACAGGAACTTTTTGGACAAAACTACTAAACTTATGGTAATGTATTGGTAAAATACACAAAAAGCCTTAATTTGCTCCAATTAGTCGATTTAAGGCATCTTAAAATAATTTTTCTCAAAACGATTTATTTCTCGTTAGGGTTAATTTTTTTAAAGGAACTTTTAGGACAAAACTACTAAACTTATTGTACTGTAATGGTATAATAAGAAAAAAACCTTAATTTCCTCCAATTAGTCGATTTAAGCATCTTAAAATAATTTTTTTCAAAATGATTTATTTCTCGTTAGGGTTAATTTTTTTAAACGAACTTTTTGGACAAAACTAGTAAACTTATTGCGCTGTCTTGAGTTTATACAAAAAAATCACACATTTTATTCATTTAGTTGCTTTTATTACCGTAGAGACCTTCAATCCTCTTTCTCACTAAGGTATTTCGTCGGCTCGGCTATTGGCTCAATCTTTTCTCCAGGCACATAGCTCTCATCTCTCTGGACGTTAGTAAGACAAGGCTCCGCGATAAAATCTTCCATACTATCATTGCCGGCATCAATGACTAGTATCCGATCTTCCAGTCGTCATTTGACAGTGGACTGGGCATTCTTCCACATCATCATTGTTGTTATGCGCCAGGAACTTTTTCTGAGATAAAAGATGCCAAAACTTTTCTCGTTAAAAATCGTATGTACCGTCACAGACTCACTAGGCGTATGATCTTAGCGCCACAGTGTTTGCGGTATATCCTTCAGCGGTTGTGTCACAAATCAAAAAATGTAAATTTTCCTCGAAAATTATTCTAAGTCCCACTCGTATAATGGAAATATATCGCTAACTTCTTTCACTAGCAATATTTTTTAACGGTTCCCACAGGAGAATTGTCCAGAATGGTCTCCTGAATATTTCTTATACAGGACTTTTTGGTAGTGGAACGTCCGGTTCCGAGTTATGGGACAAAAATGTTTTCTCGTTGAAATTTTTCTAAGTCCACTCGACTGTCTTTCACTAGCGTCGGAAAATGAAAATTCTTGCGTGGAGCTGTTAGGCACTAAAGTGGACTGGGCATTCTCCTACATCATCTTAGCGCCATAGCGTTTGCGGTATATCTTTCAGCGGTTTTGAGGTATCCAATTATCCCAAAACTATATTTTTGGCGGCCCGAAGGCCTGCGAACAGACTAAAGAACGAAATTATTTGCGTTCCTAAGATAAAATATTGTTTTTATCGGAAGAATATCACTCCTGCCGTCTTAACATTTCCTCCAATTATAATTTTTTTCAAAATGATTTATTTCTCGCTAGGGTTAACTTTTTAAAAGGAACTTTTTGGACAAAACTACTAAACTTATTGTAGTGTATTGGTATAATACACAAAAAACCTTAATTTGCTCCAATTAGTCGATTTAAGGCATCTTAAAATAATTTTTCCCAAAACGATTTATTTCTCGTTAGGGTTAATTTTTTTAAAGGAACTTTTTGGACAAAACTACTAAACTTATGGTAATGTATTGGTATAATACACAAAAAACCTTAATTTGCTCCAATTAGTCGATTTAAGGAATCTTAAAATAATTTTTCTCAAAACGATTTATTTCTCGTTAGGGTTAATTTTTTTAAAGGAACTTTTTGGACAAAACTACTAAACTTATGGTAATGTATTGGTATAATACACAAAAAACCTTAATTTGCTCCAATTAGTCGATTTAAGGCATCTTAAAATAATTTTTCTCAAAACAATTTATTTCTCGTTAGGGTTAATTTTTTTAAAGGAACTTTTTGGACAAAACTACTAAACTTATGGTAATGTATTGGTAAAATACACAAAAAACCTTAATTTGCTCCAATTAGTCGATTTAAGGCATCTTAAAATAATTTTTCTCAAAACGATTTATTTCTCGTTAGGGTTAATTTTTTTAAAGGAACTTTTTGGACAAAACTACTAAACTTATGGTAATGTATTGGTATAATACACAAAAAACCTTAATTTGCTCCAATTAGTCGATTTAAGGCATCTTAAAATAATTTTTCTCAAAACGATTTATTTCTCGTTAGGGTTAATTTTTTTAAAGGAACTTTTTGGACAAAACTACTAAACTTATGGTAATGTATTGGTAAAATACACAAAAAACCTTAATTTGCTCCAATTAGTCGATTTAAGGCATCTTAAAATAATTTTTCTCAAAACGATTTATTTCTCGTTAGGGTTAATTTTTTTAAAGGAACTTTTAGGACAAAACTACTAAACTTATTGTACTGTAATGGTATAATAAGAAAAAAAACCTTAATTTCCTCCAATTAGTCGATTTAAGCATCTTAAAATAATTTTTTTCAAAATGATTTATTTCTCGTTAGGGTTAATTTTTTTAAACGAACTTTTTGGACAAAACTAGTAAACTTATTGCGCTGTCTTGAGTTTATACAAAAAAATCACACATTTTATTCATTTAGTTGCTTTTATTACCGTAGAGACCTTCAATCCTCTTTCTCACTAAGGTATTTCGTCGGCTCGGCTATTGGCTCAATCTTTTCTCCAGGCACATAGCTCTCATCTCTCTGGACGTTAGTAAGACAAGGCTCCGCGATAAAATCTTCCATACTATCATTGCCGGCATCAATGACTAGTATCCGATCTTCCAGTCGTCATTTGACAGTGGACTGGGCATTCTTCCACATCATCATTGTTGTTATGCGCCAGGATCTTTTTCTGAGATAAAAGATGCCAAAACTTTTCTCGTTAAAAATCGTATGTACCGTCACAGACTCACTAGGCGTATGATCTTAGCGCCACAGTGTTTGCGGTATATCCTTCAGCGGTTGTGTCACAAATCAAAAAATGTAAATTTTCCTCGAAAATTATTCTAAGTCCCACTCGTATAATGGAAATATATCGCTAACTTCTTTCACTAGCAATATTTTTTAACGGTTTCCACAGGAGAATTGTCTAGAATGGTCTCCTGAATATTTCTTATACAGGACTTTTTGGTAGTGGAACGTCCGGTTCCGAGTTATGGGACAAAAATGTTTTCTCGTTGAAATTTTTCTAAGTCCACTCGACTGTCTTTCACTAGCGTCGGAAAATGAAAATTCTTGCGTGGAGCTGTTAGGCACTAAAGTGGACTGGGTATTCTCCTACATCATCTTAGCGCCATAGCGTTTGCGGTATATCTTTCAGCGGTTTTGAGGTATCCAATTATCCCAAAACTATATTTTTGGCGGCCCGAAGGCCTGCGAACAGACTAAAGAACGAAATTATTTGCGTTCCTAAGATAAAATATTGTTTTTATCGGAAGAATATCACTCCTGCCGTCTTAACATCTCCAATTATAATTTTTTTCAAAATTATTTATTTCTCGCTAGGGTTAACTTTTTAAAAGGAACTTTTTGGACAAAACTACTAAACTTATTGTAGTGTATTGGTATAATACACAAAAAACCTTAATTTGCTCCAATTAGTCGATTTAAGGAATCTTAAAATAATTTTTCTCAAAACGATTTATTTCTCGTTAGGGTTAATTTTTTTAAAGGAACTTTTTGGACAAAACTACTAAACTTATGGTAATGTATTGGTATAATACACAAAAAACCTTAATTTGCTCCAATTAGTCGATTTAAGGCATCTTAAAATAATTTTTCTCAAAACGATTTATTTCTCGTTAGGGTTAATTTTTTTAAAGGAACTTTTTGGACAAAACTACTAAACTTATGGTAATGTATTGGTAATATACACAAAAAACCTTAATTTGCTCCAATTAGTCGATTTAAGGCATCTTAAAATAATTTTTCTCAAAACGATTTATTTCTCGTTAGGGTTAATTTTTTTAAAGGAACTTTTAGGACAAAACTACTAAACTTATTGTACTGTAATGGTATAATAAGAAAAAAACCTTAATTTCCTCCAATTAGTCGATTTAAGCATCTTAAAATAATTTTTTTCAAAATGATTTATTTCTCGTTAGGGTTAATTTTTTTAAACGAACTTTTTGGACAAAACTAGTAAACTTATTGCGCTGTCTTGAGTTTATACAAAAAAATCACACATTTTATTCATTTAGTTGCTTTTATTACCGTAGAGACCTTCAATCCTCTTTCTCACTAAGGTATTTCGTCGGCTCGGCTATTGGCTCAATCTTTTCTCCAGGCACATAGCTCTCATCTCTCTGGACGTTAGTAAGACAAGGCTCCGCGATAAAATCTTCCATACTATCATTGCCGGCATCAATGACTAGTATCCGATCTTCCAGTCGTCATTTGACAGTGGACTGGGCATTCTTCCACATCATCATTGTTGTTATGCGCCAGGATCTTTTTCTAAGATAAAAGATGCCAAAACTTTTCTCGTTAAAAATCGTATGTACCGTCACAGACTCACTAGGCGTATGATCTTAGCGCCACAGTGTTTGCGGTATATCCTTCAGCGGTTGTGTCACAAATCAAAAAATGTAAATTTTCCTCGAAAATTATTCTAAGTCCACTCGTATAATGGAAATATATCGCTAACTTCTTTCACTAGCAATATTTTTTAACGGTTCCCACAGGAGAATTGTCCAGAATGGTCTCCTGAATATTTCTTATACAGGACTTTTTGGTAGTGGAACGTCCGGTTCCGAGTTATGGGACAAAAATGTTTTCTCGTTGAAATTTTTCTAAGTCCACTCGACTGTCTTTCACTAGCGTCGGAAAATGAAAATTCTTGCGTGGAGCGGTTAGGCACTAAAGTGGACTGGGCATTCTCCTACATCATCTTAGCGCCATAGCGTTTGCGGTATATCTTTCAGCGGTTTTGAGGTATCCAATTATCCCAAAACTATATTTTTGGCGGCCCGAAGGCCTGCGAACAGACTAAAGAACGAAATTATTTGCGTTCCTAAGATAAAATATTGTTTTTATCGGAAGAATATCACTCCTGCCGTCTTAACATTTCCTCCAATTATAATTTTTTTCAAAATGATTTATTTCTCGCTAGGGTTAACTTTTTAAAAGGAACTTTTTGGACAAAACTACTAAACTTATTGTAGTGTATTGGTATAATACACAAAAAACCTTAATTTGCTCCAATTAGTCGATTTAAGGAATCTTAAAATAATTTTTCTCAAAACGATTTATTTCTCGTTAGGGTTAATTTTTTTAAAGGAACTTTTTGGACAAAACTACTAAACTTATGGTAATGTATTGGTATAATACACAAAAAACCTTAATTTGCTCCAATTAGTCGATTTAAGGCATCTTAAAATAATTTTTCTCAAAGCGATTTATTTCTCGTTAGGGTTAATTTTTTTAAAGGAACTTTTTGGACAAAACTACTAAACTTATGGTAATGTATTGGTAAAATACACAAAAAACCTTAATTTGCTCCAATTAGTCGATTTAAGGCATCTTAAAATAATTTTTCTCAAAACGATTTATTTCTCGTTAGGGTTAATTTTTTTAAAGGAACTTTTTGGACAAAACTACTAAACTTATGGTAATGTATTGGTATAATACACAAAAAACCTTAATTTGCTCCAATTAGTCGATTTAAGGCATCTTAAAATAATTTTTCTCAAAACGATTTATTTCTCGTTAGGGTTAATTTTTTTAAAGGAACTTTTTGGACAAAACTACTAAACTTATGGTAATGTATTGGTAATATACACAAAAAACCTTAATTTGCTCCAATTAGTCGATTTAAGGCATCTTAAAATAATTTTTCTCAAAACGATTTATTTCTCGTTAGGGTTAATTTTTTTAAAGGAACTTTTAGGACAAAACTACTAAACTTATTGTACTGTAATGGTATAATAAGAAAAAAACCTTAATTTCCTCCAATTAGTCGATTTAAGCATCTTAAAATAATTTTTTTCAAAATGATTTATTTCTCGTTAGGGTTAATTTTTTTAAACGAACTTTTTGGACAAAACTAGTAAACTTATTGCGCTGTCTTGAGTTTATACAAAAAAATCACACATTTTATTCATTTAGTTGCTTTTATTACCGTAGAGACCTTCAATCCTCTTTCTCACTAAGGTATTTCGTCGGCTCGGCTATTGGCTCAATCTTTTCTCCAGGCACATAGCTCTCATCTCTCTGGACGTTAGTAAGACAAGGCTCCGCGATAAAATCTTCCATACTATCATTGCCGGCATCAATGACTAGTATCCGATCTTCCAGTCGTCATTTGACAGTGGACTGGGCATTCTTCCACATCATCATTGTTGTTATGCGCCAGGATCTTTTTCTAAGATAAAAGATGCCAAAACTTTTCTCGTTAAAAATCGTATGTACCGTCACAGACTCACTAGGCGTATGATCTTAGCGCCACAGTGTTTGCGGTATATCCTTCAGCGGTTGTGTCACAAATCAAAAAATGTAAATTTTCCTCGAAAATTATTCTAAGTCCACTCGTATAATGGAAATATATCGCTAACTTCTTTCACTAGCAATATTTTTTAACGGTTCCCACAGGAGAATTGTCCAGAATGGTCTCCTGAATATTTCTTATACAGGACTTTTTGGTAGTGGAACGTCCGGTTCCGAGTTATGGGACAAAAATGTTTTCTCGTTGAAATTTTTCTAAGTCCACTCGACTGTCTTTCACTAGCGTCGGAAAATGAAAATTCTTGCGTGGAGCGGTTAGGCACTAAAGTGGACTGGGCATTCTCCTACATCATCTTAGGGCCATAGCGTTTGCGGTATATCTTTCAGCGGTTTTGAGGTATCCAATTATCCCAAAACTATATTTTTGGCGGCCCGAAGGCCTGCGAACAGACTAAAGAACGAAATTATTTGCGTTCCTAAGATAAAATATTGTTTTTATCGGAAGAATATCACTCCTGCCGTCTTAACATTTCCTCCAATTATAATTTTTTTCAAAATGATTTATTTCTCGCTAGGGTTAACTTTTTAAAAGGAACTTTTTGGACAAAACTACTAAACTTATTGTAGTGTATTGGTATAATACACAAAAAACCTTAATTTGCTCCAATTAGTCGATTTAAGGCATCTTAAAATAATTTTTCCCAAAACGATTTATTTCTCGTTAGGGTTAATTTTTTTAAAGGAATTTTTTGGACAAAACTACTAAACTTATGGTAATGTATTGGTATAATACACAAAAAACCTTAATTTGCTCCAATTAGTCGATTTAAGGCATCTTAAAATAATTTTTCTCAAAACGATTTATTTCTCGTTAGGGTTAATTTTTTTAAAGGAACTTTTTGGACAAAACTACTAAACTTATGGTAATGTATTGGTATAATAGGTACACAAAAAACCTTAATTTGCTCCAATTAGTCGATTTAAGGCATCTTAAAATAATTTTTCTCAAAACGATTTATTTCTCGTTAGGGTTAATTTTTTTAAAGGAACTTTTTGGACAAAACTACTAAACTTATGGTAATGTATTGGTAAAATACACAAAAAACCTTAATTTGCTCCAATTAGTCGATTTAAGGCATCTTAAAATAATTTTTCTCAAAACGATTTATTTCTCGTTAGGGTTAATTTTTTTAAAGGAACTTTTTGGACAAAACTACTAAACTTATGGTAATGTATTGGTATAATACACAAAAAACCTTAGTTTGCTCCAATTAGTCGATTTAAGGCATCTTAAAATAATTTTTCTCAAAACGATTTATTTCTCGTTAGGGTTAATTTTTTTAAAGGAACTTTTAGGACAAAACTACTAAACTTATTGTACTGTAATGGTATAATACGAAAAAAACCTTAATTTCCTCCAATTAGTCGATTTAAGCATCTTAAAATAATTTTTTTCAAAATGATTTATTTCTCGTTAGGGTTAATTTTTTTAAACGAACTTTTTGGACAAAACTAGTAAACTTATTGCGCTGTCTTGAGTTTATACAAAAAAATCACACATTTTATTCATTTAGTTGCTTTTATTACCGTAGAGACCTTCAACCCTCTTTCTCACTAAGGTATTTCGTCGGCTCGGCTATTGGCTCAATCTTTTCTCCAGGCACATAGCTCTCATCTCTCTGGACGTTAGTAAGACAAGGCTCCGCGATAAAATCTTCCATACTATCATTGCCAGCATCAATGACTAGTATCCGATCTTCCAGTCGTCATTTGACAGTGGACTGGGCATTCTTCCACATCATCATTGTTGTTAAGCGCCAGGATCTTTTTCTGAGATAAAAGATGCCAAAACTTTTCTCGTTAAAAATCGTATGTACCGTCACAGACTCACTAGGCGTATGATCTTAGCGCCACAGTGTTTGCGGTATATCCTTCAGCGGTTGTGTCACAAATCAAAAAATGTAAATTTTCCTCGAAAATTATTCTAAGTCCACTCGTATAATGGAAATATATCGCTAACTTCTTTCACTAGCAATATTTTTTAACGGTTCCCACAGGAGAATTGTCCAGAATGGTCTCCTGAATATTTCTTATACAGGACTTTTTGGTAGTGGAACGTCCGGTTCCGAGTTATGGGACAAAAATGTTTTCTCGTTGAAATTTTTCTAAGTCCACTCGACTGTCTTTCACTAGCGTCGGAAAATGAAAATTCTTGCGTGGAGCGGTTAGGCACTAAAGTGGACTGGGCATTCTCCTACATCATCTTAGCGCCATAGCGTTTGCGGTATATCTTTCAGCGGTTTTGAGGTATTCAATTATCCCAAAACTATATTTTTGGCGGCCCGAAGGCCTGCGAACAGACTAAAGAACGAAATTATTTGCGTTCCTAAGATAAAATATTGTTTTTATCGGAAGAATATCACTCCTGCCGTCTTAACATTTCCTCCAATTATAATTTTTTTCAAAATGATTTATTTCTCGCTAGGGTTAACTTTTTAAAAGGAACTTTTTGGACAAAACTACTAAACTTATTGTAGTGTATTGGTATAATACACAAAAAACCTTAATTTGCTCCAATTAGTCGATTTAAGGCATCTTAAAATAATTTTTCCCAAAACGATTTATTTCTCGTTAGGGTTAATTTTTTTAAAGGAATTTTTTGGACAAAACTACTAAACTTATGGTAATGTATTGGTATAATACACAAAAAACCTTAATTTGCTCCAATTAGTCGATTTAAGGCATCTTAAAATAATTTTTCTCAAAACGATTTATTTCTCGTTAGGGTTAATTTTTTTAAAGGAACTTTTTGGACAAAACTACTAAACTTATGGTAATGTATTGGTATAATACACAAAAAACCTTAATTTGCTCCAATTAGTCGATTTAAGGCATCTTAAAATAATTTTTCTCAAAACGATTTATTTCTCGTTAGGGTTAATTTTTTTAAAGGAACTTTTTGGACAAAACTACTAAACTTATGGTAATGTATTGGTAAAATACACAAAAAACCTTAATTTGCTCCAATTAGTCGATTTAAGGCATCTTAAAATAATTTTTCTCAAAACGATTTATTTCTCGTTAGGGTTAATTTTTTTAAAGGAACTTTTTGGACAAAACTACTAAACTTATGGTAATGTATAGGTATAATACACAAAAAACCTTAATTTGCTCCAATTAGTCGATTTAAGGCATCTTAAAATAATTTTTCTCAAAACGATTTATTTCTCGTTAGGGTTAATTTTTTTAAAGGAACTTTTTGGACAAAACTACTAAACTTATGGTAGTGTATTGGTATAATACACAAAAAACCTTAATTTGCTCCAATTAGTCGATTTAAGGCATCTTAAAATAATTTTTCTCAAAACGATTTATTTCTCGTTAGGGTTAATTTTTTTAAAGGAACTTTTTGGACAAAACTACTAAACTTATGGTAATGTATTGGTAAAATACACAAAAAACCTTAATTTGCTCCAATTAGTCGATTTAAGGCATCTTAAAATAATTTTTCTCAAAACGATTTATTTCTCGTTAGGGTTAATTTTTTTAAAGGAACTTTTTGGACAAAACTACTAAACTTATGGTAATGTATTGGTAAAATACACAAAAAACCTTAATTTGCTCCAATTAGTCGATTTAAGGCATCTTAAAATAATTTTTCTCAAAACGATTTATTTCTCGTTAGGGTTAATTTTTTTAAAGGAACTTTTTGGACAAAACTACTAAACTTATGGTAATGTATTGGTATAATACACAAAAAACCTTAATTTGCTCCAATTAGTCGATTTAAGGCATCTTAAAATAATTTTTCTCAAAACGATTTATTTCTCGTTAGGGTTAATTTTTTTAAAGGAACTTTTTGGACAAAACTACTAAACTTATTGTACTGTAATGGTATAATACGAAAAAAACCTTAATTTCCTCCAATTAGTCGATTTAAGCATCTTAAAATAATTTTTTTCAAAATGATTTATTTCTCGTTAGGGTTAATTTTTTTAAGCGAACTTTTTGGACAAAACTAGTAAACTTATTGCGCTGTCTTGAGTTTATACAAAAAAATCACACGTTTTATTCATTTAGTTGCTTTTATTACCGTAGAGACCTTCAACCCTCTTTCTCACTAAGGTATTTCGTCGGCTCGGCTATTGGCTCAATCTTTTCTCCAGGCACATAGCTCTCATCTCTCTGGATGTTAGTAAGACAAGGCTCTGCGATAAAATCTTCCATACTATCATTGCCGGCATCAATGACTAGTATCCGATCTTCCAGTCGTCATTTGACAGTGGACTGGGCATTCTTCCACATCATCATTGTTGTTATGCGCCAGGATCTTTTTCTAAGATAAAAGATGCCAAAACTTTTCTCGTTAAAAATCGTATTTACCGTCACAGACTCACTAGGCGTATGATCTTAGCGCCACAGTGTTTGCGGTATATCCTTCAGCGGTTGTGTCACAAATCAAAAAATGTAAATTTTCCTCGAAAATTATTCTAAGTCCCACTCGTATAATGGAAATATATCGCTAACTTCTTTCACTAGCAATATTTTTTAACGGTTCCCACAGGAGAATTGTCCAGAATGGTCTCCTGAATATTTCTTATACAGGACTTTTTGGTAGTGGAACGTCCGGTTCCGAGTTATGGGACAAAAATGTTTTCTCGTTGAAATTTTTCTAAGTCCACTCGACTGTCTTTCACTAGCGTCGGAAAATGAAAATTCTTGCGTGGAGCTGTTAGGCACTAAAGTGGACTGGGCATTCTCCTACATCATCTTAGCGCCATAACGTTTGCGGTATATCTTTCAGCGGTTTTGAGGTATCCAATTATCCCAAAACTATATTTTTGGCGGCCCGAAGGCCTGCGAACAGACTAAAGAACGAAATTATTTGCGTTCCTAAGATAAAATATTGTTTTTATCGGAAGAATATCACTCCTGCCGTCTTAACATTTCCTCCAATTATAATTTTTTTCAAAATGATTTATTTCTCGCTAGGGTTAACTTTTTAAAAGGAACTTTTTGGACAAAACTACTAAACTTATTGTAGTGTATTGGTATAATACACAAAAAACCTTAATTTGCTCCAATTAGTCGATTTAAGGCATCTTAAAATAATTTTTCCCAAAACGATTTATTTCTCGTTAGGGTTAATTTTTTTTAAAGGAACTTTTTGGACAAAACTACTAAACTTATGGTAATGTATTGGTATAATACACAAAAAACCTTAATTTGCTCCAATTAGTCGATTTAAGGAATCTTAAAATAATTTTTCTCAAAACGATTTATTTCTCGTTAGGGTTAATTTTTTTAAAGGAACTTTTTGGACAAAACTACTAAACTTATGGTAATGTATTGGTATAATACACAAAAAACCTTAATTTGCTCCAATTAGTCGATTTAAGGCATCTTAAAATAATTTTTCTCAAAACGATTTATTTCTCGTTAGGGTTAATTTTTTTAAAGGAACTTTTTGGACAAAACTACTAAACTTATGGTAATGTATTGGTAAAATACACAAAAAACCTTAATTTGCTCCAATTAGTCGATTTAAGGCATCTTAAAATAATTTTTCTCAAAACGATTTATTTCTCGTTAGGGTTAATTTTTTTAAAGGAACTTTTTGGACAAAACTACTAAACTTATGGTAATGTATTGGTATAATACACAAAAAACCTTAATTTGCTCCAATTAGTCGATTTAAGGCATCTTAAAATAATTTTTCTCAAAACGATTTATTTCTCGTTAGGGTTAATTTTTTTACAGGAACTTTTTGGACAAAACTACTAAACTTATGGTAATGTATTGGTAAAATACACAAAAAGCCTTAATTTGCTCCAATTAGTCGATTTAAGGCATCTTAAAATAATTTTTCTCAAAACGATTTATTTCTCGTTAGGGTTAATTTTTTTAAAG
This sequence comes from Polydrusus pterygomalis, assembly GCA_963969555.1. Classification (NCBI taxonomy): domain Eukaryota; kingdom Metazoa; phylum Arthropoda; class Insecta; order Coleoptera; family Curculionidae; genus Polydrusus; species Polydrusus pterygomalis. The sequence continues at coordinate 943,765 of OZ018381.1, read as the reverse complement.
GAACTTTTAGGACAAAACTACTAAACTTATTGTACTGTAATGGTATAATAAGAAAAAAACCTTAATTTCCTCCAATTAGTCGATTTAAGCATCTTAAAATAATTTTTTTCAAAATGATTTATTTCTCGTTAGGGTTAATTTTTTTAAACGAACTTTTTGGACAAAACTAGTAAACTTATTGCGCTGTCTTGAGTTTATACAAAAAAATCACACATTTTATTCATTTAGTTGCTTTTATTACCGTAGAGACCTTCAATCCTCTTTCTCACTAAGGTATTTCGTCGGCTCGGCTATTGGCTCAATCTTTTCTCCAGGCACATAGCTCTCATCTCTCTGGACGTTAGTAAGACAAGGCTCCGCGATAAAATCTTCCATACTATCATTGCCGGCATCAATGACTAGTATCCGATCTTCCAGTCGTCATTTGACAGTGGACTGGGCATTCTTCCACATCATCATTGTTGTTATGCGCCAGGAACTTTTTCTGAGATAAAAGATGCCAAAACTTTTCTCGTTAAAAATCGTATGTACCGTCACAGACTCACTAGGCGTATGATCTTAGCGCCACAGTGTTTGCGGTATATCCTTCAGCGGTTGTGTCACAAATCAAAAAATGTAAATTTTCCTCGAAAATTATTCTAAGTCCCACTCGTATAATGGAAATATATCGCTAACTTCTTTCACTAGCAATATTTTTTAACGGTTCCCACAGGAGAATTGTCCAGAATGGTCTCCTGAATATTTCTTATACAGGACTTTTTGGTAGTGGAACGTCCGGTTCCGAGTTATGGGACAAAAATGTTTTCTCGTTGAAATTTTTCTAAGTCCACTCGACTGTCTTTCACTAGCGTCGGAAAATGAAAATTCTTGCGTGGAGCTGTTAGGCACTAAAGTGGACTGGGCATTCTCCTACATCATCTTAGCGCCATAGCGTTTGCGGTATATCTTTCAGCGGTTTTGAGGTATCCAATTATCCCAAAACTATATTTTTGGCGGCCCGAAGGCCTGCGAACAGACTAAAGAACGAAATTATTTGCGTTCCTAAGATAAAATATTGTTTTTATCGGAAGAATATCACTCCTGCCGTCTTAACATTTCCTCCAATTATAATTTTTTTCAAAATGATTTATTTCTCGCTAGGGTTAACTTTTTAAAAGGAACTTTTTGGACAAAACTACTAAACTTATTGTAGTGTATTGGTATAATACACAAAAAACCTTAATTTGCTCCAATTAGTCGATTTAAGGCATCTTAAAATAATTTTTCCCAAAACGATTTATTTCTCGTTAGGGTTAATTTTTTTAAAGGAACTTTTTGGACAAAACTACTAAACTTATGGTAATGTATTGGTATAATACACAAAAAACCTTAATTTGCTCCAATTAGTCGATTTAAGGAATCTTAAAATAATTTTTCTCAAAACGATTTATTTCTCGTTAGGGTTAATTTTTTTAAAGGAACTTTTTGGACAAAACTACTAAACTTATGGTAATGTATTGGTATAATACACAAAAAACCTTAATTTGCTCCAATTAGTCGATTTAAGGCATCTTAAAATAATTTTTCTCAAAACAATTTATTTCTCGTTAGGGTTAATTTTTTTAAAGGAACTTTTTGGACAAAACTACTAAACTTATGGTAATGTATTGGTAAAATACACAAAAAACCTTAATTTGCTCCAATTAGTCGATTTAAGGCATCTTAAAATAATTTTTCTCAAAACGATTTATTTCTCGTTAGGGTTAATTTTTTTAAAGGAACTTTTTGGACAAAACTACTAAACTTATGGTAATGTATTGGTATAATACACAAAAAACCTTAATTTGCTCCAATTAGTCGATTTAAGGCATCTTAAAATAATTTTTCTCAAAACGATTTATTTCTCGTTAGGGTTAATTTTTTTAAAGGAACTTTTTGGACAAAACTACTAAACTTATGGTAATGTATTGGTAAAATACACAAAAAACCTTAATTTGCTCCAATTAGTCGATTTAAGGCATCTTAAAATAATTTTTCTCAAAACGATTTATTTCTCGTTAGGGTTAATTTTTTTAAAGGAACTTTTAGGACAAAACTACTAAACTTATTGTACTGTAATGGTATAATAAGAAAAAAAACCTTAATTTCCTCCAATTAGTCGATTTAAGCATCTTAAAATAATTTTTTTCAAAATGATTTATTTCTCGTTAGGGTTAATTTTTTTAAACGAACTTTTTGGACAAAACTAGTAAACTTATTGCGCTGTCTTGAGTTTATACAAAAAAATCACACATTTTATTCATTTAGTTGCTTTTATTACCGTAGAGACCTTCAATCCTCTTTCTCACTAAGGTATTTCGTCGGCTCGGCTATTGGCTCAATCTTTTCTCCAGGCACATAGCTCTCATCTCTCTGGACGTTAGTAAGACAAGGCTCCGCGATAAAATCTTCCATACTATCATTGCCGGCATCAATGACTAGTATCCGATCTTCCAGTCGTCATTTGACAGTGGACTGGGCATTCTTCCACATCATCATTGTTGTTATGCGCCAGGATCTTTTTCTGAGATAAAAGATGCCAAAACTTTTCTCGTTAAAAATCGTATGTACCGTCACAGACTCACTAGGCGTATGATCTTAGCGCCACAGTGTTTGCGGTATATCCTTCAGCGGTTGTGTCACAAATCAAAAAATGTAAATTTTCCTCGAAAATTATTCTAAGTCCCACTCGTATAATGGAAATATATCGCTAACTTCTTTCACTAGCAATATTTTTTAACGGTTTCCACAGGAGAATTGTCTAGAATGGTCTCCTGAATATTTCTTATACAGGACTTTTTGGTAGTGGAACGTCCGGTTCCGAGTTATGGGACAAAAATGTTTTCTCGTTGAAATTTTTCTAAGTCCACTCGACTGTCTTTCACTAGCGTCGGAAAATGAAAATTCTTGCGTGGAGCTGTTAGGCACTAAAGTGGACTGGGTATTCTCCTACATCATCTTAGCGCCATAGCGTTTGCGGTATATCTTTCAGCGGTTTTGAGGTATCCAATTATCCCAAAACTATATTTTTGGCGGCCCGAAGGCCTGCGAACAGACTAAAGAACGAAATTATTTGCGTTCCTAAGATAAAATATTGTTTTTATCGGAAGAATATCACTCCTGCCGTCTTAACATCTCCAATTATAATTTTTTTCAAAATTATTTATTTCTCGCTAGGGTTAACTTTTTAAAAGGAACTTTTTGGACAAAACTACTAAACTTATTGTAGTGTATTGGTATAATACACAAAAAACCTTAATTTGCTCCAATTAGTCGATTTAAGGAATCTTAAAATAATTTTTCTCAAAACGATTTATTTCTCGTTAGGGTTAATTTTTTTAAAGGAACTTTTTGGACAAAACTACTAAACTTATGGTAATGTATTGGTATAATACACAAAAAACCTTAATTTGCTCCAATTAGTCGATTTAAGGCATCTTAAAATAATTTTTCTCAAAACGATTTATTTCTCGTTAGGGTTAATTTTTTTAAAGGAACTTTTTGGACAAAACTACTAAACTTATGGTAATGTATTGGTAATATACACAAAAAACCTTAATTTGCTCCAATTAGTCGATTTAAGGCATCTTAAAATAATTTTTCTCAAAACGATTTATTTCTCGTTAGGGTTAATTTTTTTAAAGGAACTTTTAGGACAAAACTACTAAACTTATTGTACTGTAATGGTATAATACGAAAAAAACCTTAATTTCCTCCAATTAGTCGATTTAAGCATCTTAAAATAATTTTTTTCAAAATGATTTATTTCTCGTTAGGGTTAATATTTTTAAACGAACTTTTTGGACAAAACTAGTAAACTTATTGCGCTGTCTTGAGTTTATACAAAAAAATCACACATTTTATTCATTTAGTTGCTTTTATTACCGTAGAGACCTTCAACCCTCTTTCTCACTAAGGTATTTCGTCGGCTCGGCTATTGGCTCAATCTTTTCTCCAGGCACATAGCTCTCATCTCTCTGGACGTTAGTAAGACAAGGCTCCGCGATAAAATCTTCCATACTATCATTGCCAGCATCAATGACTAGTATCCGATCTTCCAGTCGTCATTTGACAGTGGACTGGGCATTCTTCCACATCATCATTGTTGTTAAGCGCCAGGATCTTTTTCTGAGATAAAAGATGCCAAAACTTTTCTCGTTAAAAATCGTATGTACCGTCACAGACTCACTAGGCGTATGATCTTAGCGCCACAGTGTTTGCGGTATATCCTTCAGCGGTTGTGTCACAAATCAAAAAATGTAAATTTTCCTCGAAAATTATTCTAAGTCCACTCGTATAATGGAAATATATCGCTAACTTCTTTCACTAGCAATATTTTTTAACGGTTCCCACAGGAGAATTGTCCAGAATGGTCTCCTGAATATTTCTTATACAGGACTTTTTGGTAGTGGAACGTCCGGTTCCGAGTTATGGGACAAAAATGTTTTCTCGTTGAAATTTTTCTAAGTCCACTCGACTGTCTTTCACTAGCGTCGGAAAATGAAAATTCTTGCGTGGAGCGGTTAGGCACTAAAGTGGACTGGGCATTCTCCCACATCATCTTAGGGCCATAGCGTTTGCGGTATATCTTTCAGCGGTTTTGAGGTATCCAATTATCCCAAAACTATATTTTTGGCGGCCCGAAGGCCTGCGAACAGACTAAAGAACGAAATTATTTGCGTTCCTAAGATAAAATATTGTTTTTATCGGAAGAATATCACTCCTGCCGTCTTAACATTTCCTCCAATTATAATTTTTTTCAAAATGATTTATTTCTCGCTAGGGTTAACTTTTTAAAAGGAACTTTTTGGACAAAACTACTAAACTTATTGTAGTGTATTGGTATAATACACAAAAAACCTTAATTTGCTCCAATTAGTCGATTTAAGGCATCTTAAAATAATTTTTCCCAAAACGATTTATTTCTCGTTAGGGTTAATTTTTTTAAAGGAACTTTTTGGACAAAACTACTAAACTTATGGTAATGTATTGGTATAATACACAAAAAACCTTAATTTGCTCCAATTAGTCGATTTAAGGAATCTTAAAATAATTTTTCTCAAAACGATTTATTTCTCGTTAGGGTTAATTTTTTTAAAGGAACTTTTTGGACAAAACTACTAAACTTATGGTAATGTATTGGTATAATACACAAAAAACCTTAATTTGCTCCAATTAGTCGATTTAAGGCATCTTAAAATAATTTTTCTCAAAACGATTTATTTCTCGTTAGGGTTAATTTTTTTAAAGGAACTTTTTGGACAAAACTACTAAACTTATGGTAATGTATTGGTAAAATACACAAAAAACCTTAATTTGCTCCAATTAGTCGATTTAAGGCATCTTAAAATAATTTTTCTCAAAACGATTTATTTCTCGTTAGGGTTAATTTTTTTAAAGGAACTTTTTGGACAAAACTACTAAACTTATGGTAATGTATTGGTATAATACACAAAAAACCTTAATTTGCTCCAATTAGTCGATTTAAGGCATCTTAAAATAATTTTTCTCAAAACGATTTATTTCTCGTTAGGGTTAATTTTTTTAAAGGAACTTTTTGGACAAAACTACTAAACTTATGGTAATGTATTGGTAATATACACAAAAAACCTTAATTTGCTCCAATTAGTCGATTTAAGGCATCTTAAAATAATTTTTCTCAAAACGATTTATTTCTCGTTAGGGTTAATTTTTTTAAAGGAACTTTTAGGACAAAACTACTAAACTTATTGTACTGTAATGGTATAATAAGAAAAAAACCTTAATTTCCTCCAATTAGTCGATTTAAGCATCTTAAAATAATTTTTTTCAAAATGATTTATTTCTCGTTAGGGTTAATTTTTTTAAACGAACTTTTTGGACAAAACTAGTAAACTTATTGCGCTGTCTTGAGTTTATACAAAAAAATCACACATTTTATTCATTTAGTTGCTTTTATTACCGTAGAGACCTTCAATCCTCTTTCTTACTAAGGTATTTCGTCGGCTCGGCTATTGGCTCAATCTTTTCTCTAGGCACATAGCTCTCATCTCTCTGGACGTTAGTAAGACAAGGCTCCGCGATAAAATCTTCCATACTATCATTGCCGGCATCAATGACTAGTATCCGATCTTCCAGTCGTCATTTGACAGTGGACTGGGCATTCTTCCACATCATCATTGTTGTTATGCGCCAGGATCTTTTTCTAAGATAAAAGATGCCAAAACTTTTCTCGTTAAAAATCGTATGTACCGTCACAGACTCACTAGGCGTATGATCTTAGCGCCACAGTGTTTGCGGTATATCCTTCAGCGGTTGTGTCACAAATCAAAAAATGTAAATTTTCCTCGAAAATTATTCTAAGTCCACTCGTATAATGGAAATATATCGCTAACTTCTTTCACTAGCAATATTTTTTAACGGTTCCCACAGGAGAATTGTCCAGAATGGTCTCCTGAATATTTCTTATACAGGACTTTTTGGTAGTGGAACGTCCGGTTCCGAGTTATGGGACAAAAATGTTTTCTCGTTGAAATTTTTCTAAGTCCACTCGACTGTCTTTCACTAGCGTCGGAAAATGAAAATTCTTGCGTGGAGCGGTTAGGCACTAAAGTGGACTGGGCATTCTCCTACATCATCTTAGCGCCATAGCGTTTGCGGTATATCTTTCAGCGGTTTTGAGGTATCCAATTATCCCAAAACTATATTTTTGGCGGCCCGAAGGCCTGCGAACAGACTAAAGAACGAAATTATTTGCGTTCCTAAGATAAAATATTGTTTTTATCGGAAGAATATCACTCCTGCCGTCTTAACATTTCCTCCAATTATAATTTTTTTCAAAATGATTTATTTCTCGCTAGGGTTAACTTTTTAAAAGGAACTTTTTGGACAAAACTACTAAACTTATTGTAGTGTATTGGTATAATACACAAAAAACCTTAATTTGCTCCAATTAGTCGATTTAAGGCATCTTAAAATAATTTTTGCCAAAACGATTTATTTCTCGTTAGGGTTAATTTTTTTAAAGGAATTTTTTGGACAAAACTACTAAACTTATGGTAATGTATTGGTATAATACACAAAAAACCTTAATTTGCTCCAATTAGTCGATTTAAGGCATCTTAAAATAATTTTTCTCAAAACGATTTATTTCTCGTTGGGGTTAATTTTTTTAAAGGAACTTTTTGGACAAAACTACTAAACTTATGGTAATGTATTGGTATAATACACAAAAAACCTTAATTTGCTCCAATTAGTCGATTTAAGGCATCTTAAAATAATTTTTCTCAAAACGATTTATTTCTCGTTAGGGTTAATTTTTTTAAAGGAACTTTTTGGACAAAACTACTAAACTTATGGTAATGTATTGGTATAATAGGTACACAAAAAACCTTAATTTGCTCCAATTAGTCGATTTAAGGCATCTTAAAATAATTTTTCTCAAAACGATTTATTTCTCGTTAGGGTTAATTTTTTTAAAGGAACTTTTTGGACAAAACTACTAAACTTATGGTAATGTATTGGTAAAATACACAAAAAACCTTAATTTGCTCCAATTAGTCGATTTAAGGCATCTTAAAATAATTTTTCTCAAAACGATTTATTTCTCGTTAGGGTTAATTTTTTTAAAGGAACTTTTTGGACAAAACTACTAAACTTATGGTAATGTATTGGTATAATACACAAAAAACCTTAATTTGCTCCAATTAGTCGATTTAAGGCATCTTAAAATAATTTTTCTCAAAACGATTTATTTCTCGTTAGGGTTAATTTTTTTAAAGGAACTTTTAGGACAAAACTACTAAACTTATTGTACTGTAATGGTATAATACGAAAAAAACCTTAATTTCCTCCAATTAGTCGATTTAAGCATCTTAAAATAATTTTTTTCAAAATGATTTATTTCTCGTTAGGGTTAATTTTTTTAAACGAACTTTTTGGACAAAACTAGTAAACTTATTGCGCTGTCTTGAGTTTATACAAAAAAATCACACATTTTATTCATTTAGTTGCTTTTATTACCGTAGAGACCTTCAACCCTCTTTCTCACTAAGGTATTTCGTCGGCTCGGCTATTGGCTCAATCTTTTCTCCAGGCACATAGCTCTCATCTCTCTGGACGTTAGTAAGACAAGGCTCCGCGATAAAATCTTCCATACTATCATTGCCGGCATCAATGACTAGTATCCGATCTTCCAGTCGTCATTTGACAGTGGACTGGGCATTCTTCCACATCATCATTGTTGTTATGCGCCAGGATCTTTTTCTAAGATAAAAGATGCCAAAACTTTTCTCGTTAAAAATCGTATGTACCGTCACAGACTCACTAGGCGTATGATCTTAGCGCCACAGTGTTTGCGGTATATCCTTCAGCGGTTGTGTCACAAATCAAAAAATGTAAATTTTCCTCGAAAATTATTCTAAGTCCACTCGTATAATGGAAATATATCGCTAACTTCTTTCACTAGCAATATTTTTTAACGGTTCCCACAGGAGAATTGTCCAGAATGGTCTCCTGAATATTTCTTATACAGGACTTTTTGGTAGTGGAACGTCCGGTTCCGAGTTATGGGACAAAAATGTTTTCTCGTTGAAATTTTTCTAAGTCCACTCGACTGTCTTTCACTAGCGTCGGAAAATGAAAATTCTTGCGTGGAGCGGTTAGGCACTAAAGTGGACTGGGCATTCTCCTACATCATCTTAGCGCCATAGCGTTTGCGGTATATCTTTCAGCGGTTTTGAGGTATCCAATTATCCCAAAACTATATTTTTGGCGGCCCGAAGGCCTGCGAACAGACTAAAGAACGAAATTATTTGCGTTCCTAAGATAAAATATTGTTTTTATCGGAAGAATATCACTCCTGCCGTCTTAACATTTCCTCCAATTATAATTTTTTTCAAAATGATTTATTTCTCGCTAGGGTTAACTTTTTAAAAGGAACTTTTTGGACAAAACTACTAAACTTATTGTAGTGTATTGGTATAATACACAAAAAACCTTAATTTGCTCCAATTAGTCGATTTAAGGCATCTTAAAATAATTTTTGCCAAAACGATTTATTTCTCGTTAGGGTTAATTTTTTTAAAGGAATTTTTTGGACAAAACTACTAAACTTATGGTAATGTATTGGTATAATACACAAAAAACCTTAATTTGCTCCAATTAGTCGATTTAAGGCATCTTAAAATAATTTTTCTCAAAACGATTTATTTCTCGTTGGGGTTAATTTTTTTAAAGGAACTTTTTGGACAAAACTACTAAACTTATGGTAATGTATTGGTATAATACACAAAAAACCTTAATTTGCTCCAATTAGTCGATTTAAGGCATCTTAAAATAATTTTTCTCAAAACGATTTATTTCTCGTTAGGGTTAATTTTTTTAAAGGAACTTTTTGGACAAAACTACTAAACTTATGGTAATGTATTGGTATAATAGGTACACAAAAAACCTTAATTTGCTCCAATTAGTCGATTTAAGGCATCTTAAAATAATTTTTCTCAAAACGATTTATTTCTCGTTAGGGTTAATTTTTTTAAAGGAACTTTTTGGACAAAACTACTAAACTTATGGTAATGTATTGGTAAAATACACAAAAAACCTTAATTTGCTCCAATTAGTCGATTTAAGGCATCTTAAAATAATTTTTCTCAAAACGATTTATTTCTCGTTAGGGTTAATTTTTTTAAAGGAACTTTTTGGACAAAACTACTAAACTTATGGTAATGTATTGGTATAATACACAAAAAACCTTAATTTGCTCCAATTAGTCGATTTAAGGCATCTTAAAATAATTTTTCTCAAAACGATTTATTTCTCGTTAGGGTTAATTTTTTTAAAGGAACTTTTAGGACAAAACTACTAAACTTATTGTACTGTAATGGTATAATACGAAAAAAACCTTAATTTCCTCCAATTAGTCGATTTAAGCATCTTAAAATAATTTTTTTCAAAATGATTTATTTCTCGTTAGGGTTAATTTTTTTAAACGAACTTTTTGGACAAAACTAGTAAACTTATTGCGCTGTCTTGAGTTTATACAAAAAAATCACACATTTTATTCATTTAGTTGCTTTTATTACCGTAGAGACCTTCAACCCTCTTTCTCACTAAGGTATTTCGTCGGCTCGGCTATTGGCTCAATCTTTTCTCCAGGCACATAGCTCTCATCTCTCTGGACGTTAGTAAGACAAGGCTCCGCGATAAAATCTTCCATACTATCATTGCCGGCATCAATGACTAGTATCCGATCTTCCAGTCGTCATTTGACAGTGGACTGGGCATTCTTCCACATCATCATTGTTGTTATGCGCCAGGATCTTTTTCTAAGATAAAAGATGCCAAAACTTTTCTCGTTAAAAATCGTATGTACCGTCACAGACTCACTAGGCGTATGATCTTAGCGCCACAGTGTTTGCGGTATATCCTTCAGCGGTTGTGTCACAAATCAAAAAATGTAAATTTTCCTCGAAAATTATTCTAAGTCCACTCGTATAATGGAAATATATCGCTAACTTCTTTCACTAGCAATATTTTTTAACGGTTCCCACAGGAGAATTGTCCAGAATGGTCTCCTGAATATTTCTTATACAGGACTTTTTGGTAGTGGAACGTCCGGTTCCGAGTTATGGGACAAAAATGTTTTCTCGTTGAAATTTTTCTAAGTCCACTCGACTGTCTTTCACTAGCGTCGGAAAATGAAAATTCTTGCGTGGAGCGGTTAGGCACTAAAGTGGACTGGGCATTCTCCTACATCATCTTAGCGCCATAGCGTTTGCGGTATATCTTTCAGCGGTTTTGAGGTATCCAATTATCCCAAAACTATATTTTTGGCGGCCCGAAGGCCTGCGAACAGACTAAAGAACGAAATTATTTGCGTTCCTAAGATAAAATATTGTTTTTATCGGAAGAATATCACTCCTGCCGTCTTAACATTTCCTCCAATTATAATTTTTTTCAAAATGATTTATTTCTCGCTAGGGTTAACTTTTTAAAAGGAACTTTTTGGACAAAACTACTAAACTTATTGTAGTGTATTGGTATAATACACAAAAAACCTTAATTTGCTCCAATTAGTCGATTTAAGGCATCTTAAAATAATTTTTGCCAAAACGATTTATTTCTCGTTAGGGTTAATTTTTTTAAAGGAATTTTTTGGACAAAACTACTAAACTTATGGTAATGTATTGGTATAATACACAAAAAACCTTAATTTGCTCCAATTAGTCGATTTAAGGCATCTTAAAATAATTTTTCTCAAAACGATTTATTTCTCGTTGGGGTTAATTTTTTTAAAGGAACTTTTTGGACAAAACTACTAAACTTATGGTAATGTATTGGTATAATACACAAAAAACCTTAATTTGCTCCAATTAGTCGATTTAAGGCATCTTAAAATAATTTTTCTCAAAACGATTTATTTCTCGTTAGGGTTAATTTTTTTAAAGGAACTTTTTGGACAAAACTACTAAACTTATGGTAATGTATTGGTATAATAGGTACACAAAAAACCTTAATTTGCTCCAATTAGTCGATTTAAGGCATCTTAAAATAATTTTTCTCAAAACGATTTATTTCTCGTTAGGGTTAATTTTTTTAAAGGAACTTTTTGGACAAAACTACTAAACTTATGGTAATGTATTGGTAAAATACACAAAAAACCTTAATTTGCTCCAATTAGTCGATTTAAGGCATCTTAAAATAATTTTTCTCAAAACGATTTATTTCTCGTTAGGGTTAATTTTTTTAAAGGAACTTTTTGGACAAAACTACTAAACTTATGGTAATGTATTGGTATAATACACAAAAAACCTTAATTTGCTCCAATTAGTCGATTTAAGGCATCTTAAAATAATTTTTCTCAAAACGATTTATTTCTCGTTAGGGTTAATTTTTTTAAAGGAACTTTTAGGACAAAACTACTAAACTTATTGTACTGTAATGGTATAATACGAAAAAAACCTTAATTTCCTCCAATTAGTCGATTTAAGCATCTTAAAATAATTTTTTTCAAAATGATTTATTTCTCGTTAGGGTTAATTTTTTTAAACGAACTTTTTGGACAAAACTAGTAAACTTATTGCGCTGTCTTGAGTTTATACAAAAAAATCACACATTTTATTCATTTAGTTGCTTTTATTACCGTAGAGACCTTCAACCCTCTTTCTCACTAAGGTATTTCGTCGGCTCGGCTATTGGCTCAATCTTTTCTCCAGGCACATAGCTCTCATCTCTCTGGACGTTAGTAAGACAAGGCTCCGCGATAAAATCTTCCATACTATCATTGCCGGCATCAATGACTAGTATCCGATCTTCCAGTCGTCATTTGACAGTGGACTGGGCATTCTTCCACATCATCATTGTTGTTATGCGCCAGGATCTTTTTCTAAGATAAAAGATGCCAAAACTTTTCTCGTTAAAAATCGTATGTACCGTCACAGACTCACTAGGCGTATGATCTTAGCGCCACAGTGTTTGCGGTATATCCTTCAGCGGTTGTGTCACAAATCAAAAAATGTAAATTTTCCTCGAAAATTATTCTAAGTCCACTCGTATAATGGAAATATATCGCTAACTTCTTTCACTAGCAATATTTTTTAACGGTTCCCACAGGAGAATTGTCCAGAATGGTCTCCTGAATATTTCTTATACAGGACTTTTTGGTAGTGGAACGTCCGGTTCCGAGTTATGGGACAAAAATGTTTTCTCGTTGAAATTTTTCTAAGTCCACTCGACTGTCTTTCACTAGCGTCGGAAAATGAAAATTCTTGCGTGGAGCGGTTAGGCACTAAAGTGGACTGGGCATTCTCCTACATCATCTTAGCGCCATAGCGTTTGCGGTATATCTTTCAGCGGTTTTGAGGTATCCAATTATCCCAAAACTATATTTTTGGCGGCCCGAAGGCCTGCGAACAGACTAAAGAACGAAATTATTTGCGTTCCTAAGATAAAATATTGTTTTTATCGGAAGAATATCACTCCTGCCGTCTTAACATTTCCTCCAATTATAATTTTTTTCAAAATGATTTATTTCTCGCTAGGGTTAACTTTTTAAAAGGAACTTTTTGGACAAAACTACTAAACTTATTGTAGTGTATTGGTATAATACACAAAAAACCTTAATTTGCTCCAATTAGTCGATTTAAGGCATCTTAAAATAATTTTTGCCAAAACGATTTATTTCTCGTTAGGGTTAATTTTTTTAAAGGAATTTTTTGGACAAAACTACTAAACTTATGGTAATGTATTGGTATAATACACAAAAAACCTTAATTTGCTCCAATTAGTCGATTTAAGGCATCTTAAAATAATTTTTCTCAAAACGATTTATTTCTCGTTGGGGTTAATTTTTTTAAAGGAACTTTTTGGACAAAACTACTAAACTTATGGTAATGTATTGGTATAATACACAAAAAACCTTAATTTGCTCCAATTAGTCGATTTAAGGCATCTTAAAATAATTTTTCTCAAAACGATTTATTTCTCGTTAGGGTTAATTTTTTTAAAGGAACTTTTTGGACAAAACTACTAAACTTATGGTAATGTATTGGTATAATAGGTACACAAAAAACCTTAATTTGCTCCAATTAGTCGATTTAAGGCATCTTAAAATAATTTTTCTCAAAACGATTTATTTCTCGTTAGGGTTAATTTTTTTAAAGGAACTTTTTGGACAAAACTACTAAACTTATGGTAATGTATTGGTAAAATACACAAAAAACCTTAATTTGCTCCAATTAGTCGATTTAAGGCATCTTAAAATAATTTTTCTCAAAACGATTTATTTCTCGTTAGGGTTAATTTTTTTAAAGGAACTTTTTGGACAAAACTACTAAACTTATGGTAATGTATTGGTATAATACACAAAAAACCTTAATTTGCTCCAATTAGTCGATTTAAGGCATCTTAAAATAATTTTTCTCAAAACGATTTATTTCTCGTTAGGGTTAATTTTTTTAAAGGAACTTTTAGGACAAAACTACTAAACTTATTGTACTGTAATGGTATAATACGAAAAAAACCTTAATTTCCTCCAATTAGTCGATTTAAGCATCTTAAAATAATTTTTTTCAAAATGATTTATTTCTCGTTAGGGTTAATTTTTTTAAACGAACTTTTTGGACAAAACTAGTAAACTTATTGCGCTGTCTTGAGTTTATACAAAAAAATCACACATTTTATTCATTTAGTTGCTTTTATTACCGTAGAGACCTTCAACCCTCTTTCTCACTAAGGTATTTCGTCGGCTCGGCTATTGGCTCAATCTTTTCTCCAGGCACATAGCTCTCATCTCTCTGGACGTTAGTAAGACAAGGCTCCGCGATAAAATCTTCCATACTATCATTGCCGGCATCAATGACTAGTATCCGATCTTCCAGTCGTCATTTGACAGTGGACTGGGCATTCTTCCACATCATCATTGTTGTTATGCGCCAGGATCTTTTTCTAAGATAAAAGATGCCAAAACTTTTCTCGTTAAAAATCGTATGTACCGTCACAGACTCACTAGGCGTATGATCTTAGCGCCACAGTGTTTGCGGTATATCCTTCAGCGGTTGTGTCACAAATCAAAAAATGTAAATTTTCCTCGAAAATTATTCTAAGTCCACTCGTATAATGGAAATATATCGCTAACTTCTTTCACTAGCAATATTTTTTAACGGTTCCCACAGGAGAATTGTCCAGAATGGTCTCCTGAATATTTCTTATACAGGACTTTTTGGTAGTGGAACGTCCGGTTCCGAGTTATGGGACAAAAATGTTTTCTCGTTGAAATTTTTCTAAGTCCACTCGACTGTCTTTCACTAGCGTCGGAAAATGAAAATTCTTGCGTGGAGCGGTTAGGCACTAAAGTGGACTGGGCATTCTCCTACATCATCTTAGCGCCATAGCGTTTGCGGTATATCTTTCAGCGGTTTTGAGGTATCCAATTATCCCAAAACTATATTTTTGGCGGCCCGAAGGCCTGCGAACAGACTAAAGAACGAAATTATTTGCGTTCCTAAGATAAAATATTGTTTTTATCGGAAGAATATCACTCCTGCCGTCTTAACATTTCCTCCAATTATAATTTTTTTCAAAATGATTTATTTCTCGCTAGGGTTAACTTTTTAAAAGGAACTTTTTGGACAAAACTACTAAACTTATTGTAGTGTATTGGTATAATACACAAAAAACCTTAATTTGGTCCAATTAGTCGATTTAAGGCATCTTAAAATAATTTTTGCCAAAACGATTTATTTCTCGTTAGGGTTAATTTTTTTAAAGGAATTTTTTGGACAAAACTACTAAACTTATGGTAATGTATTGGTATAATACACAAAAAACCTTAATTTGCTCCAATTAGTCGATTTAAGGCATCTTAAAATAATTTTTCTCAAAACGATTTATTTCTCGTTGGGGTTAATTTTTTTAAAGGAACTTTTTGGACAAAACTACTAAACTTATGGTAATGTATTGGTATAATACACAAAAAACCTTAATTTGCTCCAATTAGTCGATTTAAGGCATCTTAAAATAATTTTTCTCAAAACGATTTATTTCTCGTTAGGGTTAATTTTTTTAAAGGAACTTTTTGGACAAAACTACTAAACTTATGGTAATGTATTGGTATAATAGGTACACAAAAAACCTTAATTTGCTCCAATTAGTCGATTTAAGGCATCTTAAAATAATTTTTCTCAAAACGATTTATTTCTCGTTAGGGTTAATTTTTTTAAAGGAACTTTTTGGACAAAACTACTAAACTTATGGTAATGTATTGGTAAAATACACAAAAAACCTTAATTTGCTCCAATTAGTCGATTTAAGGCATCTTAAAATAATTTTTCTCAAAACGATTTATTTCTCGTTAGGGTTAATTTTTTTAAAGGAACTTTTTGGACAAAACTACTAAACTTATGGTAATGTATTGGTATAATACACAAAAAACCTTAATTTGCTCCAATTAGTCGATTTAAGGAATCTTAAAATAATTTTTCTCAAAACGATTTATTTCTCGTTAGGGTTAATTTTTTTAAAGGAACTTTTTGGACAAAACTACTAAACTTATGGTAATGTATTGGTATAATACACAAAAAACCTTAATTTGCTCCAATTAGTCGATTTAAGGCATCTTAAAATAATTTTTCTCAAAACGATTTATTTCTCGTTAGGGTTAATTTTTTTAAAGGAACTTTTTGGACAAAACTACTAAACTTATGGTAATGTATTGGTAAAATACACAAAAAACCTTAATTTGCTCCAATTAGTCGATTTAAGGCATCTTAAAATAATTTTTCTCAAAACGATTTATTTCTCGTTAGGGTTAATTTTTTTAAAGGAACTTTTTGGACAAAACTACTAAACTTATGGTAATGTATTGGTATAATACACAAAAAACCTTAATTTGCTCCAATTAGTCGATTTAAGGCATCTTAAAATAATTTTTCTCAAAACGATTTATTTCTCGTTAGGGTTAATTTTTTTAAAGGAACTTTTTGGACAAAACTACTAAACTTATGGTAATGTATTGGTATAATACACAAAAAACCTTAATTTGCTCCAATTAGTCGATTTAAGGAATCTTAAAATAATTTTTCTCAAAACGATTTATTTCTCGTTAGGGTTAATTTTTTTAAAGGAACTTTTTGGACAAAACTACTAAACTTATGGTAATGTATTGGTATAATACACAAAAAACCTTAATTTGCTCCAATTAGTCGATTTAAGGCATCTTAAAATAATTTTTCTCAAAACGATTTATTTCTCGTTAGGGTTAATTTTTTTAAAGGAACTTTTTGGACAAAACTACTAAACTTATGGTAATGTATTGGTAAAATACACAAAAAACCTTAATTTGCTCCAATTAGTCGATTTAAGGCATCTTAAAATAATTTTTCTCAAAACGATTTATTTCTCGTTAGGGTTAATTTTTTTAAAGGAACTTTTTGGACAAAACTACTAAACTTATGGTAATGTATTGGTATAATACACAAAAAACCTTAATTTGCTCCAATTAGTCGATTTAAGGCATCTTAAAATAATTTTTCTCAAAACGATTTATTTCTCGTTAGGGTTAATTTTTTTAAAGGAACTTTTTGGACAAAACTACTAAACTTATGGTAATGTATTGGTAATATACACAAAAAACCTTAATTTGCTCCAATTAGTCGATTTAAGGCATCTTAAAATAATTTTTCTCAAAACGATTTATTTCTCGTTAGGGTTAATTTTTTTAAAGGAACTTTTAGGACAAAACTACTAAACTTATTGTACTGTAATGGTATAATAAGAAAAAAACCTTAATTTCCTCCAATTAGTCGATTTAAGCATCTTAAAATAATTTTTTTCAAAATGATTTATTTCTCGTTAGGGTTAATTTTTTTAAACGAACTTTTTGGACAAAACTAGTAAACTTATTGCGCTGTCTTGAGTTTATACAAAAAAATCACACATTTTATTCATTTAGTTGCTTTTATTACCGTAGAGACCTTCAATCCTCTTTCTCACTAAGGTATTTCGTCGGCTCGGCTATTGGCTCAATCTTTTCTCCAGGCACATAGCTCTCATCTCTCTGGACGTTAGTAAGACAAGGCTCCGCGATAAAATCTTCCATACTATCATTGCCGGCATCAATGACTAGTATCCGATCTTCCAGTCGTCATTTGACAGTGGACTGGGCATTCTTCCACATCATCATTGTTGTTATGCGCCAGGATCTTTTTCTAAGATAAAAGATGCCAAAACTTTTCTCGTTAAAAATCGTATGTACCGTCACAGACTCACTAGGCGTATGATCTTAGCGCCACAGTGTTTGCGGTATATCCTTCAGCGGTTGTGTCACAAATCAAAAAATGTAAATTTTCCTCGAAAATTATTCTAAGTCCACTCGTATAATGGAAATATATCGCTAACTTCTTTCACTAGCAATATTTTTTAACGGTTCCCACAGGAGAATTGTCCAGAATGGTCTCCTGAATATTTCTTATACAGGACTTTTTGGTAGTGGAACGTCCGGTTCCGAGTTATGGGACAAAAATGTTTTCTCGTTGAAATTTTTCTAAGTCCACTCGACTGTCTTTCACTAGCGTCGGAAAATGAAAATTCTTGCGTGGAGCGGTTAGGCACTAAAGTGGACTGGGCATTCTCCCACATCATCTTAGGGCCATAGCGTTTGCGGTATATCTTTCAGCGGTTTTGAGGTATCCAATTATCCCAAAACTATATTTTTGGCGGCCCGAAGGCCTGCGAACAGACTAAAGAACGAAATTATTTGCGTTCCTAAGATAAAATATTGTTTTAATCGGAAGAATATCACTCCTGCCGTCTTAACATTTCCTCCAATTATAATTTTTTTCAAAATGATTTATTTCTCGCTAGGGTTAACTTTTTAAAAGGAACTTTTTGGACAAAACTACTAAACTTATTGTAGTGTATTGGTATAATACACAAAAAACCTTAATTTGCTCCAATTAGTCGATTTAAGGCATCTTAAAATAATTTTTCTCAAAACGATTTATTTCTCGTTAGGGTTAATTTTTTTAAAGGAACTTTTTGGACAAAACTACTAAACTTATGGTAATGTATTGGTATAATAGGTACACAAAAAACCTTAATTTGCTCCAATTAGTCGATTTAAGGCATCTTAAAATAATTTTTCTCAAAACGATTTATTTCTCGTTAGGGTTAATTTTTTTAAAGGAACTTTTTGGACAAAACTACTAAACTTATGGTAATGTATTGGTAAAATACACAAAAAACCTTAATTTGCTCCAATTAGTCGATTTAAGGCATCTTAAAATAATTTTTCTCAAAACGATTTATTTCTCGTTAGGGTTAATTTTTTTAAAGGAACTTTTTGGACAAAACTACTAAACTTATGGTAATGTATTGGTATAATACACAAAAAACCTTAATTTGCTCCAATTAGTCGATTTAAGGCATCTTAAAATAATTTTTCTCAAAACGATTTATTTCTCGTTAGGGTTAATTTTTTTAAAGGAACTTTTAGGACAAAACTACTAAACTTATTGTACTGTAATGGTATAATACGAAAAAAACCTTAATTTCCTCCAATTAGTCGATTTAAGCATCTTAAAATAATTTTTTTCAAAATGATTTATTTCTCGTTAGGGTTAATATTTTTAAACGAACTTTTTGGACAAAACTAGTAAACTTATTGCGCTGTCTTGAGTTTATACAAAAAAATCACACATTTTATTCATTTAGTTGCTTTTATTACCGTAGAGACCTTCAACCCTCTTTCTCACTAAGGTATTTCGTCGGCTCGGCTATTGGCTCAATCTTTTCTCCAGGCACATAGCTCTCATCTCTCTGGACGTTAGTAAGACAAGGCTCCGCGATAAAATCTTCCATACTATCATTGCCAGCATCAATGACTAGTATCCGATCTTCCAGTCGTCATTTGACAGTGGACTGGGCATTCTTCCACATCATCATTGTTGTTAAGCGCCAGGATCTTTTTCTGAGATAAAAGATGCCAAAACTTTTCTCGTTAAAAATCGTATGTACCGTCACAGACTCACTAGGCGTATGATCTTAGCGCCACAGTGTTTGCGGTATATCCTTCAGCGGTTGTGTCACAAATCAAAAAATGTAAATTTTCCTCGAAAATTATTCTAAGTCCACTCGTATAATGGAAATATATCGCTAACTTCTTTCACTAGCAATATTTTTTAACGGTTCCCACAGGAGAATTGTCCAGAATGGTCTCCTGAATATTTCTTATACAGGACTTTTTGGTAGTGGAACGTCCGGTTCCGAGTTATGGGACAAAAATGTTTTCTCGTTGAAATTTTTCTAAGTCCACTCGACTGTCTTTCACTAGCGTCGGAAAATGAAAATTCTTGCGTGGAGCGGTTAGGCACTAAAGTGGACTGGGCATTCTCCCACATCATCTTAGGGCCATAGCGTTTGCGGTATATCTTTCAGCGGTTTTGAGGTATCCAATTATCCCAAAACTATATTTTTGGCGGCCCGAAGGCCTGCGAACAGACTAAAGAACGAAATTATTTGCGTTCCTAAGATAAAATATTGTTTTTATCGGAAGAATATCACTCCTGCCGTCTTAACATTTCCTCCAATTATAATTTTTTTCAAAATGATTTATTTCTCGCTAGGGTTAACTTTTTAAAAGGAACTTTTTGGACAAAACTACTAAACTTATTGTAGTGTATTGGTATAATACACAAAAAACCTTAATTTGCTCCAATTAGTCGATTTAAGGCATCTTAAAATAATTTTTCTCAAAACGATTTATTTCTCGTTAGGGTTAATTTTTTTAAAGGAACTTTTTGGACAAAACTACTAAACTTATGGTAATGTATTGGTATAATAGGTACACAAAAAACCTTAATTTGCTCCAATTAGTCGATTTAAGGCATCTTAAAATAATTTTTCTCAAAACGATTTATTTCTCGTTAGGGTTAATTTTTTTAAAGGAACTTTTTGGACAAAACTACTAAACTTATGGTAATGTATTGGTAAAATACACAAAAAACCTTAATTTGCTCCAATTAGTCGATTTAAGGCATCTTAAAATAATTTTTCTCAAAACGATTTATTTCTCGTTAGGGTTAATTTTTTTAAAGGAACTTTTTGGACAAAACTACTAAACTTATGGTAATGTATTGGTATAATACACAAAAAACCTTAATTTGCTCCAATTAGTCGATTTAAGGCATCTTAAAATAATTTTTCTCAAAACGATTTATTTCTCGTTAGGGTTAATTTTTTTAAAGGAACTTTTAGGACAAAACTACTAAACTTATGGTAATGTATTGGTAAAATACACAAAAAACCTTAATTTGCTCCAATTAGTCGATTTAAGGCATCTTAAAATAATTTTTCTCAAAACGATTTATTTCTCGTTAGGGTTAATTTTTTTAAAGGAACTTTTTGGACAAAACTACTAAACTTATAGTAATGTATTGGTAAAATACACAAAAAACCTTAATTTGCTCCAATTAGTCGATTTAAGGCATCTTAAAATAATTTTTCTCAAAACGATTTATTTCTCGTTAGGGTTAATTTTTTTAAAGGAACTTTTTGGACAAAACTACTAAACTTATGGTAATGTATTGGTAAAATACACAAAAAACCTTAATTTGCTCCAATTAGTCGATTTAAGGCATCTTAAAATAATTTTTCTCAAAACGATTTATTTCTCGTTAGGGTTAATTTTTTTAAAGGAACTTTTTGGACAAAACTACTAAACTTATGGTAATGTATTGGTAAAATACACAAAAAACCTTAATTTGCTCCAATTAGTCGATTTAAGGCATCTTAAAATAATTTTTCTCAAAACGATTTATTTCTCGTTAGGGTTAATTTTTTTAAAGGAACTTTTTGGACAAAACTACTAAACTTATGGTAATGTATTGGTATAATACACAAAAAACCTTAATTTGCTCCAATTAGTCGATTTAAGGCATCTTAAAATAATTTTTCTCAAAACGATTTATTTCTCGTTAGGGTTAATTTTTTTAAAGGAACTTTTTGGACAAAACTACTAAACTTATTGTACTGTAATGGTATAATACGAAAAAAACCTTAATTTCCTCCAATTAGTCGATTTAAGCATCTTAAAATAATAATTTTTTTCAAAATGATTTATTTCTCGTTAGGGTTAATTTTTTTAAACGAACTTTTTGGACAAAACTAGTAAACTTATTGCGCTGTCTTGAGTTTATACAAAAAAATCACACATTTTATTCATTTAGTTGCTTTTATTACCGTAGAGACCTTCAACCCTCTTTCTCACTAAGGTATTTCGTCGGCTCGGCTATTGGCTCAATCTTTTCTCCAGGCACATAGCTCTCATCTCTCTGGACGTTAGTAAGACAAGGCTCCGCGATAAAATCTTCCATACTATCATTGCCGGCATCAATGACTAGTATCCGATCTTCCAGTCGTCATTTGACAGTGGACTGGGCATTCTTTCACATCATCATTGTTGTTATGCGCCAGGATCTTTTTCTAAGATAAAAGATGCCAAAACTTTTCTCGTTAAAAATCGTATTTACCGTCACAGACTCACTAGGCGTATGATCTTAGCGCCACAGTGTTTGCGGTATATCCTTCAGCGGTTGTGTCACAAATCAAAAAATGTAAATTTTCCTCGAAAATTATTCTAAGTCCACTCGTATAATGGAAATATATCGCTAACTTCTTTCACTAGCAATATTTTTTAACGGTTCCCACAGGAGAATTGTCCAGAATGGTCTCCTGAATATTTCTTATACAGGACTTTTTGGTAGTGGAACGTCCGGTTCCGAGTTATGGGACAAAAATGTTTTCTCGTTGAAATTTTTCTAAGTCCACTCGACTGCCTTTCACTAGCGTCGGAAAATGAAAATTCTTGCGTTGAGCGGTTAGGCACTAAAGTGGACTGGGCATTCTCCTACATCATCTTAGCGCCATTGCGTTTGCGGTATATCTTTCAGCGGTTTTGAGGTATCCAATTATCCCAAAACTATATTTTTGGCGGCCCAAAGGCCTGCGAACAGACTAAAGAACGAAATTATTTGCGTTCCTAAGATAAAATATTGTTTTTATCGGAAGAATATCACTCCTGCCGTCTTAACATTTCCTCCAATTATAATTTTTTTCAAAATGATTTATTTCTCGCTAGGGTTAACTTTTTAAAAGGAACTTTTTGGACAAAACTACTAAACTTATTGTAGTGTATTGGTATAATACACAAAAAACCTTAATTTGCTCCAATTAGTCGATTTAAGGCATCTTAAAATAATTTTTCCCAAAACGATTTATTTCTCGTTAGGGTTAATTTTTTTAAAGGAACTTTTTGGACAAAACTACTAAACTTATGGTAATGTATAGGTATAATACACAAAAAACCTTAATTTGCTCCAATTAGTCGATTTAAGGCATCTTAAAATAATTTTTCTCAAAACGATTTATTTCTCGTTAGGGTTAATTTTTTTAAAGGAACTTTTTGGACAAAACTACCAAACTTATGGTAATGTATTGGTAAAATACACAAAAAACCTTAATTTGCTCCAATTAGTCGATTTAAGGCATCTTAAAATAATTTTTCTCAAAACGATTTATTTCTCGTTAGGGTTAATTTTTTTAAAGGAACTTTTTGGACAAAACTACTAAACTTATTGTAGTGTATTGGTATAATACACAAAAAACCTTAATTTGCTCCAATTAGTCGGTTTAAGGAATCTTAAAATAATTTTTCTCAAAACGATTTATTTCTCGTTAGGGTTAATTTTTTTAAAGGAACTTTTTGGACAAAACTACTAAACTTATGGTAATGTATTGGTAAAATACACAAAAAACCTTAATTTGCTCCAATTAGTCGATTTAAGGCATCTTAAAATAATTTTTCTCAAAACGATTTATTTCTCGTTAGGGTTAATTTTTTTAAAGGAACTTTTTGGACAAAACTACTAAACTTATGGTAATGTATTGGTATAATACACAAAAAACCTTAATTTGCTCCAATTAGTCGATTTAAGGCATCTTAAAATAATTTTTCTCAAAACTATTTATTTCTCGTTAGGGTTAATTTTTTTAAAGGAACTTTTTTGACAAAACTACTAAACTTATTGTACTGTAATGGTATAATACGAAAAAAACCTTAATTTCCTCCAATTAGTCGATTTAAGCATCTTAAAATAATTTTTTTCAAAATGATTTATTTCTCGTTAGGGTTAATTTTTTTAAACGAACTTTTTGGACAAAACTAGTAAACTTATTGCGCTGTCTTGAGTTTATACAAAAAAATCACACATTTTATTCATTTAGTTGCTTTTATTACCGTAGAGACCTTCAACCCTCTTTCTCACTAAGGTATTTCGTCGGCTCGGCTATTGGCTCAATCTTTTCTCCAGGCACATAGCTCTCATCTCTCTGGACGTTAGTAAGACAAGGCTCCGCGATAAAATCTTCCATACTATCATTGCCGGCATCAATGACTAGTATCCGATCTTCCAGTCGTCATTTGACAGTGGACTGGGCATTCTTCCACATCATCATTGTTGTTATGCGCCAGGATCTTTTTCTAAGATAAAAGATGCCAAAACTTTTCTCGTTAAAAATCGTATTTACCGTCACAGACTCACTAGGCGTATGATCTTAGCGCCACAGTGTTTGCGGTATATCCTTCAGCGGTTGTGTCACAAATCAAAAAATGTAAATTTTCCTCGAAAATTATTCTAAGTCCACTCGTATAATGGAAATATATCGCTAACTTCTTTCACTAGCAATATTTTTTAACGGTTCCCACAGGAGAATTGTCCAGAATGGTCTCCTGAATATTTCTTATACAGGACTTTTTGGTAGTGGAACGTCCGGTTCCGAGTTATGGGACAAAAATGTTTTCTCGTTGAAATTTTTCTAAGTCCACTCGACTGTCTTTCACTAGCGTCGGAAAATAAAAATTCTTGCGTGGAGCTGTTAGGCACTAAAGTGGACTGGGCATTCTCCTACATCATCTTAGCGCCATAGCGTTTGCGGTATATCTTTCAGCGGTTTTGAAGTATCCAATTATCCCAAAACTATATTTTTGGCGGCCCGAAGGCCTGCGAACAGACTAAAGAACGAAATTATTTGCGTTCCTAAGATAAAATATTGTTTTTATCGGAAGAATATCACTCCTGCCGTCTTAACATTTCCTCCAATTATATTTTTTTTCAAAATGATTTATTTCTCGCTAGGGTTAACTTTTTAAAAGGAACTTTTTGGACAAAACTACTAAACTTATTGTAGTGTATTGGTATAATACACAAAAAACCTTAATTTGCTCCAATTAGTCGATTTAAGGCATCTTAAAATAATTTTTCCCAAAACGATTTATTTCTCGTTAGGGTTAATTTTTTTAAAGGAACTTTTTGGACAAAACTACTAAACTTATGGTAATGTATAGGTATAATACACAAAAAACCTTAATTTGCTCCAATTAGTCGATTTAAGGCATCTTAAAATAATTTTTCTCAAAACGATTTATTTCTCGTTAGGGTTAATTTTTTTAAAGGAACTTTTTGGACAAAACTACTAAACTTATGGTAGTGTATTGGTATAATACACAAAAAACCTTAATTTGCTCCAATTAGTCGATTTAAGGCATCTTAAAATAATTTTTCTCAAAACGATTTATTTCTCGTTAGGGTTAATTTTTTTAAAGGAACTTTTTGGACAAAACTACCAAACTTATGGTAATGTATTGGTAAAATACACAAAAAACCTTAATTTGCTCCAATTAGTCGATTTAAGGCATCTTAAAATAATTTTTCTCAAAACGATTTATTTCTCGTTAGGGTTAATTTTTTTAAAGGAACTTTTTGGACAAAACTACTAAACTTATTGTAGTGTATTAGTATAATACACAAAAAACCTTAATTTGCTCCAATTAGTCGGTTTAAGGAATCTTAAAATAATTTTTCTCAAAACGATTTATTTCTCGTTAGGGTTAATTTTTTTAAAGGAACTTTTTGGACAAAACTACTAAACTTATGGTAATGTATTAGTATAATACACAAAAAACCTTAATTTGCTCCAATTAGTCGATTTAAGGCATCTTAAAATAATTTTTCTCAAAACGATTTATTTCTCGTTAGGGTTAATTTTTTTAAAGGAACTTTTTGGACAAAACTACTAAACTTATGGTAATGTATTGGTATAATACACAAAAAACCTTAATTTGCTCCAAGTAGTCAATTTAAGGCATCTTAAAATAATTTTTCTCAAAACGATTTATTTCTCGTTAGGGTTAATTTTTTTAAAGGAACTTTTTGGACAAAACTACTAAACTTATGGTAATGTATTGGTAAAATACACAAAAAACCTTAATTTGCTCCAATTAGTCCATTTAAGGCATCTTAAAATAATTTTTCTCAAAACGATTTATTTCTCGTTAGGGTTAATTTTTTTAAAGGAACTTTTTGGACAAAACTACTAAACTTATGGTAATGTATTGGTATAATACACAAAAAACCTTAATTTGCTCCAATTAGTCGATTTAAGGCATCTTAAAATAATTTTTCTCAAAACGATTTATTTCTCGTTAGGGTTAATTTTTTTAAAGGAACTTTTTGGACAAAACTACTAAACTTATTGTACTGTAATGGTATAATACGAAAAAAACCTTAATTTCCTCCAATTAGTCGATTTAAGCATCTTAAAATAATAATTTTTTTCAAAATGATTTATTTCTCGTTAGGGTTAATTTTTTTAAACGAACTTTTTGGACAAAACTAGTAAACTTATTGCGCTGTCTTGAGTTTATACAAAAAAATCACACATTTTATTCATTTAGTTGCTTTTATTACCGTAGAGACCTTCAACCCTCTTTCTCACTAAGGTATTTCGTCGGCTCGGCTATTGGCTCAATCTTTTCTCCAGGCACATAGCTCTCATCTCTCTGGACGTTAGTAAGACAAGGCTCCGCGATAAAATCTTCCATACTATCATTGCCGGCATCAATGACTAGTATCCGATCTTCCAGTCGTCATTTGACAGTGGACTGGGCATTCTTTCACATCATCATTGTTGTTATGCGCCAGGATCTTTTTCTAAGATAAAAGATGCCAAAACTTTTCTCGTTAAAAATCGTATTTACCGTCACAGACTCACTAGGCGTATGATCTTAGCGCCACAGTGTTTGCGGTATATCCTTCAGCGGTTGTGTCACAAATCAAAAAATGTAAATTTTCCTCGAAAATTATTCTAAGTCCACTCGTATAATGGAAATATATCGCTAACTTCTTTCACTAGCAATATTTTTTAACGGTTCCCACAGGAGAATTGTCCAGAATGGTCTCCTGAATATTTCTTATACAGGACTTTTTGGTAGTGGAACGTCCGGTTCCGAGTTATGGGACAAAAATGTTTTCTCGTTGAAATTTTTCTAAGTCCACTCGACTGTCTTTCACTAGCGTCGGAAAATGAAAATTCTTGCGTGGAGCGGTTAGGCACTAAAGTGGACTGGGCATTCTCCTACATCATCTTAGCGCCATTGCGTTTGCGGTATATCTTTCAGCGGTTTTGAGGTATCCAATTATCCCAAAACTATATTTTTGGCGGCCCGAAGGCCTGCGAACAGACTAAAGAACGAAATTATTTGCGTTCCTAAGATAAAATATTGTTTTTATCGGAAGAATATCACTCCTGCCGTCTTAACATTTCCTCCAATTATAATTTTTTTCAAAATGATTTATTTCTCGCTAGGGTTAACTTTTTAAAAGGAACTTTTTGGACAAAACTACTAAACTTATTGTAGTGTATTGGTATAATACAGAAAAAACCTTAATTTGCTCCAATTAGTCGATTTAAGGCATCTTAAAATAATTTTTCCCAAAACGATTTATTTCTCGTTAGGGTTAATTTTTTTAAAGGAACTTTTTGGACAAAACTACTAAACTTATGGTAATGTATAGGTATAATACACAAAAAACCTTAATTTGCTCCAATTAGTCGATTTAAGGCATCTTAAAATAATTTTTCTCAAAACGATTTATTTCTCGTTAGGGTTAATTTTTTTAAAGGAACTTTTTGGACAAAACTACTAAACTTATGGTAGTGTATTGGTATAATACACAAAAAACCTTAATTTGCTCCAATTAGTCGATTTAAGGCATCTTAAAATAATTTTTCTCAAAACGATTTATTTCTCGTTAGGGTTAATTTTTTTAAAGGAACTTTTTGGACAAAACTACTAAACTTATAGTAATGTATTGGTAAAATACACAAAAAACCTTAATTTGCTCCAATTAGTCGATTTAAGGCATCTTAAAATAATTTTTCTCAAAACGATTTATTTCTCGTTAGGGTTAATTTTTTTAAAGGAACTTTTTGGACAAAACTACTAAACTTATGGTAATGTATTGGTAAAATACACAAAAAACCTTAATTTGCTCCAATTAGTCGATTTAAGGCATCTTAAAATAATTTTTCTCAAAACGATTTATTTCTCGTTAGGGTTAATTTTTTTAAAGGAACTTTTTGGACAAAACTACTAAACTTATGGTAATGTATTGGTATAATACACAAAAAACCTTAATTTGCTCCAATTAGTCGATTTAAGGCATCTTAAAATAATTTTTCTCAAAACGATTTATTTCTCGTTAGGGTTAATTTTTTTAAAGGAACTTTTTGGACAAAACTACTAAACTTATTGTACTGTAATGGTATAATACGAAAAAAACCTTAATTTCCTCCAATTAGTCGATTTAAGCATCTTAAAATAATAATTTTTTTCAAAATGATTTATTTCTCGTTAGGGTTAATTTTTTTAAACGAACTTTTTGGACAAAACTAGTAAACTTATTGCGCTGTCTTGAGTTTATACAAAAAAATCACACATTTTATTCATTTAGTTGCTTTTATTACCGTAGAGACTTTCAACCCTCTTTCTCACTAAGGTATTTCGTCGGCTCGGCTATTGGCTCAATCTTTTCTCCAGGCACATAGCTCTCATCTCTCTGGACGTTAGTAAGACAAGGCTCCGCGATAAAATCTTCCATACTATCATTGCCGGCATCAATGACTAGTATCCGATCTTCCAGTCGTCATTTGACAGTGGACTGGGCATTCTTTCACATCATCATTGTTGTTATGCGCCAGGATCTTTTTCTAAGATAAAAGATGCCAAAACTTTTCTCGTTAAAAATCGTATTTACCGTCACAGACTCACTAGGCGTATGATCTTAGCGCCACAGTGTTTGCGGTATATCCTTCAGCGGTTGTGTCACAAATCAAAAAATGTAAATTTTCCTCGAAAATTATTCTAAGTCCACTCGTATAATGGAAATATATCGCTAACTTCTTTCACTAGCAATATTTTTTAACGGTTCCCACAGGAGAATTGTCCAGAATGGTCTCCTGAATATTTCTTATACAGGACTTTTTGGTAGTGGAACGTCCGGTTCCGAGTTATGGGACAAAAATGTTTTCTCGTTGAAATTTTTCTAAGTCCACTCGACTGTCTTTCACTAGCGTCGGAAAATAAAAATTCTTGCGTGGAGCTATTAGGCACTAAAGTGGACTGGGCATTCTCCTACATCATCTTAGCGCCATAGCGTTTGCGGTATATCTTTCAGCGGTTTTGAAGTATCCAATTATCCCAAAACTATATTTTTGGCGGCCCGAAGGCCTGCGAACAGACTAAAGAACGAAATTATTTGCGTTCCTAAGATAAAATATTGTTTTTATCGGAAGAATATCACTCCTGCCGTCTTAACATTTCCTCCAATTATATTTTTTTTCAAAATGATTTATTTCTCGCTAGGGTTAACTTTTTAAAAGGAACTTTTTGGACAAAACTACTAAACTTATTGTAGTGTATTGGTATAATACACAAAAAACCTTAATTTGCTCCAATTAGTCGATTTAAGGCATCTTAAAATAATTTTTCCCAAAACGATTTATTTCTCGTTAGGGTTAATTTTTTTAAAGGAACTTTTTGGACAAAACTACTAAACTTATGGTAATGTATAGGTATAATACACAAAAAACCTTAATT
Organism: Polydrusus pterygomalis; assembly: GCA_963969555.1. Taxonomy (NCBI): domain Eukaryota; kingdom Metazoa; phylum Arthropoda; class Insecta; order Coleoptera; family Curculionidae; genus Polydrusus; species Polydrusus pterygomalis. The sequence goes on along the minus strand of OZ018381.1, from coordinate 914,277 downwards.
TGCTCCAATTAGTCGATTTAAGGCATCTTAAAATAATTTTTCTCAAAACGATTTATTTCTCGTTAGGGTTAATTTTTTTAAAGGAACTTTTTGGACAAAACTACTAAACTTATGGTAGTGTATTGGTATAATACACAAAAAACCTTAATTTGCTCCAATTAGTCGATTTAAGGCATCTTAAAATAATTTTTCTCAAAACGATTTATTTCTCGTTAGGGTTAATTTTTTTAAAGGAACTTTTTGGACAAAACTACCAAACTTATGGTAATGTATTGGTAAAATACACAAAAAACCTTAATTTGCTCCAATTAGTCGATTTAAGGCATCTTAAAATAATTTTTCTCAAAACGATTTATTTCTCGTTAGGCTTAATTTTTTTAAAGGAACTTTTTGGACAAAACTACTAAACTTATTGTAGTGTATTAGTATAATACACAAAAAACCTTAATTTGCTCCAATTAGTCGGTTTAAGGAATCTTAAAATAATTTTTCTCAAAACGATTTATTTCTCGTTAGGGTTAATTTTTTTAAAGGAACTTTTTGGACAAAACTACTAAACTTATGGTAATGTATTGGTAAAATACACAAAAAACCTTAATTTGCTCCAATTAGTCGATTTAAGGCATCTTAAAATAATTTTTCTCAAAACGATTTATTTCTCGTTAGGGTTAATTTTTTTAAAGGAACTTTTTGGACAAAACTACTAAACTTATGGTAATGTATTGGTATAATACACAAAAAACCTTAATTTGCTCCAAGTAGTCAATTTAAGGCATCTTAAAATAATTTTTCTCAAAACGATTTATTTCTCGTTAGGGTTAATTTTTTTAAAGGAACTTTTTGGACAAAACTACTAAACTTATGGTAATGTATTGGTAAAATACACAAAAAACCTTAATTTGCTCCAATTAGTCCATTTAAGGCATCTTAAAATAATTTTTCTCAAAACGATTTATTTCTCGTTAGGGTTAATTTTTTTAAAGGAACTTTTTGGACAAAACTACTAAACTTATGGTAATGTATTGGTATAATACACAAAAAACCTTAATTTGCTCCAATTAGTCGATTTAAGGCATCTTAAAATAATTTTTCTCAAAACGATTTATTTCTCGTTAGGGTTAATTTTTTTAAAGGAACTTTTTGGACAAAACTACTAAACTTATTGTACTGTAATGGTATAATACGAAAAAAACCTTAATTTCCTCCAATTAGTCGATTTAAGCATCTTAAAATAATAATTTTTTTCAAAATGATTTATTTCTCGTTAGGGTTAATTTTTTTAAACGAACTTTTTGGACAAAACTAGTAAACTTATTGCGCTGTCTTGAGTTTATACAAAAAAATCACACATTTTATTCATTTAGTTGCTTTTATTACCGTAGAGACCTTCAACCCTCTTTCTCACTAAGGTATTTCGTCGGCTCGGCTATTGGCTCAATCTTTTCTCCAGGCACATAGCTCTCATCTCTCTGGACGTTAGTAAGACAAGGCTCCGCGATAAAATCTTCCATACTATCATTGCCGGCATCAATGACTAGTATCCGATCTTCCAGTCGTCATTTGACAGTGGACTGGGCATTCTTTCACATCATCATTGTTGTTATGCGCCAGGATCTTTTTCTAAGATAAAAGATGCCAAAACTTTTCTCGTTAAAAATCGTATTTACCGTCACAGACTCACTAGGCGTATGATCTTAGCGCCACAGTGTTTGCGGTATATCCTTCAGCGGTTGTGTCACAAATCAAAAAATGTAAATTTTCCTCGAAAATTATTCTAAGTCCACTCGTATAATGGAAATATATCGCTAACTTCTTTCACTAGCAATATTTTTTAACGGTTCCCACAGGAGAATTGTCCAGAATGGTCTCCTGAATATTTCTTATACAGGACTTTTTGGTAGTGGAACGTCCGGTTCCGAGTTATGGGACAAAAATGTTTTCTCGTTGAAATTTTTCTAAGTCCACTCGACTGTCTTTCACTAGCGTCGGAAAATGAAAATTCTTGCGTGGAGCGGTTAGGCACTAAAGTGGACTGGGCATTCTCCTACATCATCTTAGCGCCATTGCGTTTGCGGTATATCTTTCAGCGGTTTTGAGGTATCCAATTATCCCAAAACTATATTTTTGGCGGCCCGAAGGCCTGCGAACAGACTAAAGAACGAAATTATTTGCGTTCCTAAGATAAAATATTGTTTTTATCGGAAGAATATCACTCCTGCCGTCTTAACATTTCCTCCAATTATAATTTTTTTCAAAATGATTTATTTCTCGCTAGGGTTAACTTTTTAAAAGGAACTTTTTGGACAAAACTACTAAACTTATTGTAGTGTATTGGTATAATACAGAAAAAACCTTAATTTGCTCCAATTAGTCGATTTAAGGCATCTTAAAATAATTTTTCCCAAAACGATTTATTTCTCGTTAGGGTTAATTTTTTTAAAGGAACTTTTTGGACAAAACTACTAAACTTATGGTAATGTATAGGTATAATACACAAAAAACCTTAATTTGCTCCAATTAGTCGATTTAAGGCATCTTAAAATAATTTTTCTCAAAACGATTTATTTCTCGTTAGGGTTAATTTTTTTAAAGGAACTTTTTGGACAAAACTACTAAACTTATGGTAGTGTATTGGTATAATACACAAAAAACCTTAATTTGCTCCAATTAGTCGATTTAAGGCATCTTAAAATAATTTTTCTCAAAACGATTTATTTCTCGTTAGGGTTAATTTTTTTAAAGGAACTTTTTGGACAAAACTACTAAACTTATAGTAATGTATTGGTAAAATACACAAAAAACCTTAATTTGCTCCAATTAGTCGATTTAAGGCATCTTAAAATAATTTTTCTCAAAACGATTTATTTCTCGTTAGGGTTAATTTTTTTAAAGGAACTTTTTGGACAAAACTACTAAACTTATGGTAATGTATTGGTAAAATACACAAAAAACCTTAATTTGCTCCAATTAGTCGATTTAAGGCATCTTAAAATAATTTTTCTCAAAACGATTTATTTCTCGTTAGGGTTAATTTTTTTAAAGGAACTTTTTGGACAAAACTACTAAACTTATGGTAATGTATTGGTATAATACACAAAAAACCTTAATTTGCTCCAATTAGTCGATTTAAGGCATCTTAAAATAATTTTTCTCAAAACGATTTATTTCTCGTTAGGGTTAATTTTTTTAAAGGAACTTTTTGGACAAAACTACTAAACTTATTGTACTGTAATGGTATAATACGAAAAAAACCTTAATTTCCTCCAATTAGTCGATTTAAGCATCTTAAAATAATAATTTTTTTCAAAATGATATATTTCTCGTTAGGGTTAATTTTTTTAAACGAACTTTTTGGACAAAACTAGTAAACTTATTGCGCTGTCTTGAGTTTATACAAAAAAATCACACATTTTATTCATTTAGTTGCTTTTATTACCGTAGAGACTTTCAACCCTCTTTCTCACTAAGGTATTTCGTCGGCTCGGCTATTGGCTCAATCTTTTCTCCAGGCACATAGCTCTCATCTCTCTGGACGTTAGTAAGACAAGGCTCCGCGATAAAATCTTCCATACTATCATTGCCGGCATCAATGACTAGTATCCGATCTTCCAGTCGTCATTTGACAGTGGACTGGGCATTCTTTCACATCATCATTGTTGTTATGCGCCAGGATCTTTTTCTAAGATAAAAGATGCCAAAACTTTTCTCGTTAAAAATCGTATTTACCGTCACAGACTCACTAGGCGTATGATCTTAGCGCCACAGTGTTTGCGGTATATCCTTCAGCGGTTGTGTCACAAATCAAAAAATGTAAATTTTCCTCGAAAATTATTCTAAGTCCACTCGTATAATGGAAATATATCGCTAACTTCTTTCACTAGCAATATTTTTTAACGGTTCCCACAGGAGAATTGTCCAGAATGGTCTCCTGAATATTTCTTATACAGGACTTTTTGGTAGTGGAACGTCCGGTTCCGAGTTATGGGACAAAAATGTTTTCTCGTTGAAATTTTTCTAAGTCCACTCGACTGTCTTTCACTAGCGTCGGAAAATGAAAATTCTTGCGTGGAGCTGTTAGGCACTAAAGTGGACTGGGCATTCTCCTACATCATCTTAGCGCCATAGCGTTTGCGGTATATCTTTCAGCGGTTTTGAGGTATCCAATTATCCCAAAACTATATTTTTGGCGGCCCGAAGGCCTGCGAGCAGACTAAAGAACGAAATTATTTGCGTTCCTAAGATAAAATATTGTTTTTATCGGAAGAATATCACTCCTGCCGTCTTAACATTTCCTCCAATTATAATTTTTTTCAAAATGATTTATTTCTCGCTAGGGTTAACTTTTTAAAAGGAACTTTTTGGACAAAACTACTAAACTTATTGTAGTGTATTGGTATAATACACAAAAAACCTTAATTTGCTCCAATTAGTCGATTTAAGGCATCTTAAAATAATTTTTCCCAAAACGATTTATTTCTCGTTAGGGTTAATTTTTTTAAAGGAACTTTTTGGACAAAACTACTAAACTTATGGTAATGTATAGGTATAATACACAAAAAACCTTAATTTGCTCCAATTAGTCGATTTAAGGCATCTTAAAATAATTTTTCTCAAAACGATTTATTTCTCGTTAGGGTTAATTTTTTTAAAGGAACTTTTTGGACAAAACTACTAAACTTATGGTAGTGTATTGGTATAATACACAAAAAACCTTAATTTGCTCCAATTAGTCGATTTAAGGCATCTTAAAATAATTTTTCTCAAAACGATTTATTTCTCGTTAGGGTTAATTTTTTTAAAGGAACTTTTTGGACAAAACTACCAAACTTATGGTAATGTATTGGTAAAATACACAAAAAACCTTAATTTGCTCCAATTAGTCGATTTAAGGCATCCTAAAATAATTTTTCTCAAAACGATTTATTTCTCGTTAGGGTTAATTTTTTTAAAGGAACTTTTTGGACAAAACTACTAAACTTATTGTAGTGTATTGGTATAATACACAAAAAACCTTAATTTGCTCCAATTAGTCGGTTTAAGGAATCTTAAAATAATTTTTCTCAAAACGATTTATTTCTCGTTAGGGTTAATTTTTTTAAAGGAACTTTTTGGACAAAACTACTAAACTTATGGTAATGTATTGGTAAAATACACAAAAAACCTTAATTTGCTCCAATTAGTCGATTTAAGGCATCTTAAAATAATTTTTCTCAAAACGATTTATTTCTCGTTAGGGTTAATTTTTTTAAAGGAACTTTTTGGACAAAACTACTAAACTTATGGTAATGTATTGGTATAATACACAAAAAACCTTAATTTGCTCCAAGTAGTCAATTTAAGGCATCTTAAAATAATTTTTCTCAAAACGATTTATTTCTCGTTAGGGTTAATTTTTTTAAAGGAACTTTTTGGACAAAACTACTAAACTTATGGTAATGTATTGGTAAAATACACAAAAAACCTTAATTTGCTCCAATTAGTCGATTTAAGGCATCTTAAAATAATTTTTCTCAAAACGATTTATTTCTCGTTAGGGTTAATTTTTTTAAAGGAACTTTTTGGACAAAACTACTAAACTTATGGTAATGTATTGGTATAATACACAAAAAACCTTAATTTGCTCCAATTAGTCGATTTAAGGCATCTTAAAATAATTTTTCTCAAAACTATTTATTTCTCGTTAGGGTTAATTTTTTTAAAGGAACTTTTTTGACAAAACTACTAAACTTATTGTACTGTAATGGTATAATACGAAAAAAACCTTAATTTCCTCCAATTAGTCGATTTAAGCATCTTAAAATAATTTTTTTCAAAATGATTTATTTCTCGTTAGGGTTAATTTTTTTAAACGAACTTTTTGTACAAAACTAGTAAACTTATTGCGCTGTCTTGAGTTTATACAAAAAAATCACACATTTTATTCATTTAGTTGCTTTTATTACCGTAGAGACCTTCAACCCTCTTTCTCACTAAGGTATTTCGTCGGCTCGGCTATTGGCTCAATCTTTTCTCCAGGCACATAGCTCTCATCTCTCTGGACGTTAGTAAGACAAGGCTCCGCGATAAAATCTTCCATACTATCATTGCCGGCATCAATGACTAGTATCCGATCTTCCAGTCGTCATTTGACAGTGGACTGGGCATTCTTCCACATCATCATTGTTGTTATGCGCCAGGATCTTTTTCTAAGATAAAAGATGCCAAAACTTTTCTCGTTAAAAATCGTATTTACCGTCACAGACTCACTAGGCGTATGATCTTAGCGCCACAGTGTTTGCGGTATATCCTTCAGCGGTTGTGTCACAAATCAAAAAATGTAAATTTTCCTCGAAAATTATTCTAAGTCCACTCGTATAATGGAAATATATCGCTAACTTCTTTCACTAGCAATATTTTTTAACGGTTCCCACAGGAGAATTGTCCAGAATGGTCTCCTGAATATTTCTTATACAGGACTTTTTGGTAGTGGAACGTCCGGTTCCGAGTTATGGGACAAAAATGTTTTCTCGTTGAAATTTTTCTAAGTCCACTCGACTGTCTTTCACTAGCGTCGGAAAATAAAAATTCTTGCGTGGAGCTGTTAGGCACTAAAGTGGACTGGGCATTCTCCTACATCATCTTAGCGCCATAGCGTTTGCGGTATATCTTTCAGCGGTTTTGAAGTATCCAATTATCCCAAAACTATATTTTTGGCGGCCCGAAGGCCTGCGAACAGACTAAAGAACGAAATTATTTGCGTTCCTAAGATAAAATATTGTTTTTATCGGAAGAATATCACTCCTGCCGTCTTAACATTTCCTCCAATTATAATTTTTTTCAAAATGATTTATTTCTCGCTAGGGTTAACTTTTTAAAAGGAACTTTTTGGACAAAACTACTAAACTTATTGTAGTGTATTGGTATAATACACAAAAAACCTTAATTTGCTCCAATTAGTCGATTTAAGGCATCCTAAAATAATTTTTCTCAAAACGATTTATTTCTCGTTAGGGTTAATTTTTTTAAAGGAACTTTTTGGACAAAACTACTAAACTTATTGTAGTGTATTGGTATAATACACAAAAAACCTTAATTTGCTCCAATTAGTCGGTTTAAGGAATCTTAAAATAATTTTTCTCAAAACGATTTATTTCTCGTTAGGGTTAATTTTTTTAAAGGAACTTTTTGGACAAAACTACTAAACTTATGGTAATGTATTGGTAAAATACACAAAAAACCTTAATTTGCTCCAATTAGTCGATTTAAGGCATCTTAAAATAATTTTTCTCAAAACGATTTATTTCTCGTTAGGGTTAATTTTTTTAAAGGAACTTTTTGGACAAAACTACTAAACTTATGGTAATGTATTGGTATAATACACAAAAAACCTTAATTTGCTCCAAGTAGTCAATTTAAGGCATCTTAAAATAATTTTTCTCAAAACGATTTATTTCTCGTTAGGGTTAATTTTTTTAAAGGAACTTTTTGGACAAAACTACTAAACTTATGGTAATGTATTGGTAAAATACACAAAAAACCTTAATTTGCTCCAATTAGTCGATTTAAGGCATCTTAAAATAATTTTTCTCAAAACGATTTATTTCTCGTTAGGGTTAATTTTTTTAAAGGAACTTTTTGGACAAAACTACTAAACTTATGGTAATGTATTGGTATAATACACAAAAAACCTTAATTTGCTCCAATTAGTCGATTTAAGGCATCTTAAAATAATTTTTCTCAAAACTATTTATTTCTCGTTAGGGTTAATTTTTTTAAAGGAACTTTTTTGACAAAACTACTAAACTTATTGTACTGTAATGGTATAATACGAAAAAAACCTTAATTTCCTCCAATTAGTCGATTTAAGCATCTTAAAATAATTTTTTTCAAAATGATTTATTTCTCGTTAGGGTTAATTTTTTTAAACGAACTTTTTGTACAAAACTAGTAAACTTATTGCGCTGTCTTGAGTTTATACAAAAAAATCACACATTTTATTCATTTAGTTGCTTTTATTACCGTAGAGACCTTCAACCCTCTTTCTCACTAAGGTATTTCGTCGGCTCGGCTATTGGCTCAATCTTTTCTCCAGGCACATAGCTCTCATCTCTCTGGACGTTAGTAAGACAAGGCTCCGCGATAAAATCTTCCATACTATCATTGCCGGCATCAATGACTAGTATCCGATCTTCCAGTCGTCATTTGACAGTGGACTGGGCATTCTTCCACATCATCATTGTTGTTATGCGCCAGGATCTTTTTCTAAGATAAAAGATGCCAAAACTTTTCTCGTTAAAAATCGTATTTACCGTCACAGACTCACTAGGCGTATGATCTTAGCGCCACAGTGTTTGCGGTATATCCTTCAGCGGTTGTGTCACAAATCAAAAAATGTAAATTTTCCTCGAAAATTATTCTAAGTCCACTCGTATAATGGAAATATATCGCTAACTTCTTTCACTAGCAATATTTTTTAACGGTTCCCACAGGAGAATTGTCCAGAATGGTCTCCTGAATATTTCTTATACAGGACTTTTTGGTAGTGGAACGTCCGGTTCCGAGTTATGGGACAAAAATGTTTTCTCGTTGAAATTTTTCTAAGTCCACTCGACTGTCTTTCACTAGCGTCGGAAAATAAAAATTCTTGCGTGGAGCTGTTAGGCACTAAAGTGGACTGGGCATTCTCCTACATCATCTTAGCGCCATAGCGTTTGCGGTATATCTTTCAGCGGTTTTGAAGTATCCAATTATCCCAAAACTATATTTTTGGCGGCCCGAAGGCCTGCGAACAGACTAAAGAACGAAATTATTTGCGTTCCTAAGATAAAATATTGTTTTTATCGGAAGAATATCACTCCTGCCGTCTTAACATTTCCTCCAATTATAATTTTTTTCAAAATGATTTATTTCTCGCTAGGGTTAACTTTTTAAAAGGAACTTTTTGGACAAAACTACTAAACTTATTGTAGTGTATTGGTATAATACACAAAAAACCTTAATTTGCTCCAATTAGTCGATTTAAGGCATCTTAAAATAATTTTTCCCAAAACGATTTATTTCTCGTTAGGGTTAATTTTTTTAAAGGAACTTTTTGGACAAAACTACTAAACTTATGGTAATGTATAGGTATAATACACAAAAAACCTTAATTTGCTCCAATTAGTCGATTTAAGGCATCTTAAAATAATTTTTCTCAAAACGATTTATTTCTCGTTAGGGTTAATTTTTTTAAAGGAACTTTTTGGACAAAACTACTAAACTTATGGCAGTGTATTGGTATAATACACAAAAAACCTTAATTTGCTCCAATTAGTCGATTTAAGGCATCTTAAAATAATTTTTCTCAAAACGATTTATTTCTCGTTAGGGTTAATTTTTTTAAAGGAACTTTTTGGACAAAACTACCAAACTTATGGTAATGTATTGGTAAAATACACAAAAAACCTTAATTTGCTCCAATTAGTCGATTTAAGGCATCTTAAAATAATTTTTCTCAAAACGATTTATTTCTCGTTAGGGTTAATTTTTTTAAAGGAACTTTTTTGACAAAACTACTAAACTTATTGTACTGTAATGGTATAATACGAAAAAAACCTTAATTTCCTCCAATTAGTCGATTTAAGCATCTTAAAATAATTTTTTTCAAAATGATTTATTTCTCGTTAGGGTTAATTTTTTTAAACGAACTTTTTGGACAAAACTAGTAAACTTATTGCGCTGTCTTGAGTTTATACAAAAAAATCACACATTTTATTCATTTAGTTGCTTTTATTACCGTAGAGACCTTCAACCCTCTTTCTCACTAAGGTATTTCGTCGGCTCGGCTATTGGCTCAATCTTTTCTCCAGGCACATAGCTCTCATCTCTCTGGACATTAGTAAGACAAGGCTCCGCGATAAAATCTTCCATACTATCATTGCCGGCATCAATGACTAGTATCCGATCTTCCAGTCGTCATTTGACAGTGGACTGGGCATTCTTCCACATCATCATTGTTGTTATGCGCCAGGATCTTTTTCTAAGATAAAAGATGCCAAAACTTTTCTCGTTAAAAATCGTATTTACCGTCACAGACTCACTAGGCGTATGATCTTAGCGCCACAGTGTTTGCGGTATATCCTTCAGCGGTTGTGTCACAAATCAAAAAATGTAAATTTTCCTCGAAAATTATTCTAAGTCCACTCGTATAATGGAAATATATCGCTAACTTCTTTCACTAGCAATATTTTTTAACGGTTCCCACAGGAGAATTGTCCAGAATGGTCTCCTGAATATTTCTTATACAGGACTTTTTGGTAGTGGAACGTCCGGTTCCGAGTTATGGGACAAAAATGTTTTCTCGTTGAAATTTTTCTAAGTCCACTCGACTGTCTTTCACTAGCGTCGGAAAATAAAAATTCTTGCGTGGAGCTGTTAGGCACTAAAGTGGACTGGGCATTCTCCTACATCATCTTAGCGCCATAGCGTTTGCGGTATATCTTTCAGCGGTTTTGAAGTATCCAATTATCCCAAAACTATATTTTTGGCGGCCCGAAGGCCTGCGAACAGACTAAAGAACGAAATTATTTGCGTTCCTAAGATAAAATATTGTTTTTATCGGAAGAATATCACTCCTGCCGTCTTAACATTTCCTCCAATTATAATTTTTTTCAAAATGATTTATTTCTCGCTAGGGTTAACTTTTTAAAAGGAACTTTTTGGACAAAACTACTAAACTTATTGTAGTGTATTGGTATAATACACAAAAAACCTTAATTTGCTCCAATTAGTCGATTTAAGGCATCTTAAAATAATTTTTCCCAAAACGATTTATTTCTCGTTAGGGTTAATTTTTTTAAAGGAACTTTTTGGACAAAACTACTAAACTTATGGTAATGTATAGGTATAATACACAAAAAACCTTAATTTGCTCCAATTAGTCGATTTAAGGCATCTTAAAATAATTTTTCTCAAAACGATTTATTTCTCGTTAGGGTTAATTTTTTTAAAGGAACTTTTTGGACAAAACTACTAAACTTATTGTAGTGTATTAGTATAATACACAAAAAACCTTAATTTGCTCCAATTAGTCGGTTTAAGGAATCTTAAAATAATTTTTCTCAAAACGATTTATTTCTCGTTAGGGTTAATTTTTTTAAAGGAACTTTTTGGACAAAACTACTAAACTTATGGTAATGTATGGGTAAAATACACAAAAAACCTTAATTTGCTCCAATTAGTCGATTTAAGGCATCTTAAAATAATTTTTCTCAAAACGATTTATTTCTCGTTAGGGTTAATTTTTTTAAAGGAACTTTTTGGACAAAACTACTAAACTTATGGTAATGTATTGGTATAATACACAAAAAACCTTAATTTGCTCCAAGTAGTCAATTTAAGGCATCTTAAAATAATTTTTCTCAAAACGATTTATTTCTCGTTAGGGTTAATTTTTTTAAAGGAACTTTTTGGACAAAACTACTAAACTTATGGTAATGTATTGGTAAAATACACAAAAAACCTTAATTTGCTCCAATTAGTCGATTTAAGGCATCTTAAAATAATTTTTCTCAAAACGATTTATTTCTCGTTAGGGTTAATTTTTTTAAAGGAACTTTTTGGACAAAACTACTAAACTTATGGTAATGTATTGGTATAATACACAAAAAACCTTAATTTGCTCCAATTAGTCGATTTAAGGCATCTTAAAATAATTTTTCTCAAAACTATTTATTTCTCGTTAGGGTTAATTTTTTTAAAGGAACTTTTTTGACAAAACTACTAAACTTATTGTACTGTAATGGTATAATACGAAAAAAACCTTAATTTCCTCCAATTAGTCGATTTAAGCATCTTAAAATAATTTTTTTCAAAATGATTTATTTCTCGTTAGGGTTAATTTTTTTAAACGAACTTTTTGGACAAAACTAGTAAACTTATTGCGCTGTCTTGAGTTTATACAAAAAAATCACACATTTTATTCATTTAGTTGCTTTTATTACCGTAGAGACCTTCAACCCTCTTTCTCACTAAGGTATTTCGTCGGCTCGGCTATTGGCTCAATCTTTTCTCCAGGCACATAGCTCTCATCTCTCTGGACGTTAGTAAGACAAGGCTCCGCGATAAAATCTTCCATACTATCATTGCCGGCATCAATGACTAGTATCCGATCTTCCAGTCGTCATTTGACAGTGGACTGGGCATTCTTCCACATCATCATTGTTGTTATGCGCCAGGATCTTTTTCTAAGATAAAAGATGCCAAAACTTTTCTCGTTAAAAATCGTATTTACCGTCACAGACTCACTAGGCGTATGATCTTAGCGCCACAGTGTTTGCGGTATATCCTTCAGCGGTTGTGTCACAAATCAAAAAATGTAAATTTTCCTCGAAAATTATTCTAAGTCCACTCGTATAATGGAAATATATCGCTAACTTCTTTCACTAGCAATATTTTTTAACGGTTCCCACAGGAGAATTGTCCAGAATGGTCTCCTGAATATTTCTTATACAGGACTTTTTGGTAGTGGAACGTCCGGTTCCGAGTTATGGGACAAAAATGTTTTCTCGTTGAAATTTTTCTAAGTCCACTCGACTGTCTTTCACTAGCGTCGGAAAATAAAAATTCTTGCGTGGAGCTGTTAGGCACTAAAGTGGACTGGGCATTCTCCTACATCATCTTAGCGCCATAGCGTTTGCGGTATATCTTTCAGCGGTTTTGAAGTATCCAATTATCCCAAAACTATATTTTTGGCGGCCCGAAGGCCTGCGAACAGACTAAAGAACGAAATTATTTGCGTTCCTAAGATAAAATATTGTTTTTATCGGAAGAATATCACTCCTGCCGTCTTAACATTTCCTCCAATTATAATTTTTTTCAAAATGATTTATTTCTCGCTAGGGTTAACTTTTTAAAAGGAACTTTTTGGACAAAACTACTAAACTTATTGTAGTGTATTGGTATAATACACAAAAAACCTTAATTTGCTCCAATTAGTCGATTTAAGGCATCTTAAAATAATTTTTCCCAAAACGATTTATTTCTCGTTAGGGTTAATTTTTTTAAAGGAACTTTTTGGACAAAACTACTAAACTTATGGTAATGTATAGGTATAATACACAAAAAACCTTAATTTGCTCCAATTAGTCGATTTAAGGCATCTTAAAATAATTTTTCTCAAAACGATTTATTTCTCGTTAGGGTTAATTTTTTTAAAGGAACTTTTTGGACAAAACTACTAAACTTATGGTAGTGTATTGGTATAATACACAAAGAACCTTAATTTGCTCCAATTAGTCGATTTAAGGCATCTTAAAATAATTTTTCTCAAAACGATTTATTTCTCGTTAGGGTTAATTTTTTTAAAGGAACTTTTTGGACAAAACTACTAAACTTATGGTAATGTATTGGTAAAATACACAAAAAACCTTAATTTGCTCCAATTAGTCGATTTAAGGCATCTTAAAATAATTTTTCTCAAAACGATTTATTTCTCGTTAGGGTTAATTTTTTTAAAGGAACTTTTCGGACAAAACTACTAAACTTATGGTAATGTATTGGTATAATACACAAAAAACCTTAATTTGCTCCAATTAGTCGATTTAAGGCATCTTAAAATAATTTTTCTCAAAACTATTTATTTCTCGTTAGGGTTAATTTTTTTAAAGGAACTTTTTGGACAAAACTACTAAACTTATTGTACTGTAATGGTATAATACGAAAAAAACCTTAATTTCCTCCAATTAGTCGATTTAAGCATCTTAAAATAATTTTTTTCAAAATGATTTATTTCTCGTTAGGGTTAATTTTTTTAAACGAACTTTTTGGACAAAACTAGTAAACTTATTGCGCTGTCTTGAGTTTATACAAAAAAATCACACATTTTATTCATTTAGTTGCTTTTATTACCGTAGAGACCTTCAACCCTCTTTCTCACTAAGGTATTTCGTCGGCTCGGCTATTGGCTCAATCTTTTCTCCAGGCACATAGCTCTCATCTCTCTGGACGTTAGTAAGACAAGGCTCCGCGATAAAATCTTCCATACTATCATTGCCGGCATCAATGACTAGTATCCGATCTTCCAGTCGTCATTTGACAGTGGACTGGGCATTCTTCCACATCATCATTGTTGTTATGCGCCAGGATCTTTTTCTAAGATAAAAGATGCCAAAACTTTTCTCGTTAAAAATCGTATTTACCGTCACAGACTCACTAGGCGTATGATCTTAGCGCCACAGTGTTTGCGGTATATCCTTCAGCGGTTGTGTCACAAATCAAAAAATGTAAATTTTCCTCGAAAATTATTCTAAGTCCACTCGTATAATGGAAATATATCGCTAACTTCTTTCACTAGCAATATTTTTTAACGGTTCCCACAGGAGAATTGTCCAGAATGGTCTCCTGAATATTTCTTATACAGGACTTTTTGGTAGTGGAACGTCCGGTTCCGAGTTATGGGACAAAAATGTTTTCTCGTTGAAATTTTTCTAAGTCCACTCGACTGTCTTTCACTAGCGTCGGAAAATGAAAATTCTTGCGTGGAGCGGTTAGGCACTAAAGTGGACTGGGCATTCTCGTACATCATCTTAGCGCCATAGCGTTTGCGGTATATCTTTCAGCGGTTTTGAGGTATCCAATTATCCCAAAACTATATTTTTGGCGGCCCGAAGGCCTGCGAACAGACTTAAGAACGAAATTATTTGCGTTCCTAAGATAAAATATTGTTTTTATCGGAAGAATATCACTCCTGCCGTCTTAACATTTCCTCCAATTATAATTTTTTTCAAAATGATTTATTTCTCGCTAGGGTTAACTTTTTAAAAGGAACTTTTTGGACAAAACTACTAAACTTATTGTAGTGTATTGGTATAATACACAAAAAACCTTAATTTGCTCCAATTAGTCGATTTAAGGCATCTTAAAATAATTTTTCCCAAAACGATTTATTTCTCGTTAGGGTTAATTTTTTTAAAGGAACTTTTTGGACAAAACTACTAAACTTATGGTAATGTATAGGTATAATACACAAAAAACCTTAATTTGCTCCAATTAGTCGATTTAAGGCATCTTAAAATAATTTTTCTCAAAACGATTTATTTCTCGTTAGGGTTAATTTTTTTAAAGGAACTTTTTGGACTAAACTTATGGTAGTGTATTGGTATAATACACAAAAAACCTTAATTTGCTCCAATTAGTCGATTTAAGGCATCTTAAAATAATTTTTCTCAAAACGATTTATTTCTCGTTAGGGTTAATTTTTTTAAAGGAACTTTTTGGACAAAACTACCAAACTTATGGTAATGTATTGGTAAAATACACAAAAAACCTTAATTTGCTCCAATTAGTCGATTTAAGGCATCTTAAAATAATTTTTCTCAAAACGATTTATTTCTCGTTAGGGTTAATTTTTTTAAAGGAACTTTTTGGACAAAACTACTAAACTTATTGTAGTGTATTGGTATAATACACAAAAAACCTTAATTTGCTCCAATTAGTCGGTTTAAGGAATCTTAAAATAATTTTTCTCAAAACGATTTATTTCTCGTTAGGGTTAATTTTTTTAAAGGAACTTTTTGGACAAAACTACTAAACTTATGGTAATGTATTGGTAAAATACACAAAAAACCTTAATTTGCTCCAATTAGTCGATTTAAGGCATCTTAAAATAATTTTTCTCAAAACGATTTATTTCTCGTTAGGGTTAATTTTTTTAAAGGAACTTTTTGGACAAAACTACTAAACTTATGGTAATGTATTGGTATAATACACAAAAAACCTTAATTTGCTCCAAGTAGTCAATTTAAGGCATCTTAAAATAATTTTTCTCAAAACGATTTATTTCTCGTTAGGGTTAATTTTTTTAAAGGAACTTTTTGGACAAAACTACTAAACTTATGGTAATGTATTGGTAAAATACACAAAAAACCTTAATTTGCTCCAATTAGTCGATTTAAGGCATCTTAAAATAATTTTTCTCAAAACGATTTATTTCTCGTTAGGGTTAATTTTTTTAAAGGAACTTTTTGGACAAAACTACTAAACTTATGGTAATGTATTGGTATAATACACAAAAAACCTTAATTTGCTCCAATTAGTCGATTTAAGGCATCTTAAAATAATTTTTCTCAGAACTATTTATTTCTCGTTAGGGTTAATTTTTTTAAAGGAACTTTTTTGACAAAACTACTAAACTTATTGTACTGTAATGGTATAATACGAAAAAAACCTTAATTTCCTCCAATTAGTCGATTTAAGCATCTTAAAATAATTTTTTTCAAAATGATTTATTTCTCGTTAGGGTTAATTTTTTTAAACGAACTTTTTGGACAAAACTAGTAAACTTATTGCGCTGTCTTGAGTTTATACAAAAAAATCACACATTTTATTCATTTAGTTGCTTTTATTACCGTAGAGACCTTGAACCCTCTTTCTCACTAAGGTATTTCGTCGGCTCGGCTATTGGCTCAATCTTTTCTCCAGGCACATAGCTCTCATCTCTCTGGACGTTAGTAAGACAAGGCTCCGCGATAAAATCTTCCATACTATCATTGCCGGCATCAATGACTAGTATCCGATCTTCCAGTCGTCATTTGACAGTGGACTGGGCATTCTTCCACATCATCATTGTTGTTATGCGCCAGGATCTTTTTCTAAGATAAAAGATGCCAAAACTTTTCTCGTTAAAAATCGTATTTACCGTCACAGACTCACTAGGCGTATGATCTTAGCGCCACAGTGTTTGCGGTATATCCTTCAGCGGTTGTGTCACAAATCAAAAAATGTAAATTTTCCTCGAAAATTATTCGAAGTCCACTCGTATAATGGAAATATATCGCTAACTTCTTTCACTAGCAATATTTTTTAACGGTTCCCACAGGAGAATTGTCCAGAATGGTCTCCTGAATATTTCTTATACAGGACTTTTTGGTAGTGGAACGTCCGGTTCCGAGTTATGGGACAAAAATGTTTTCTCGTTGAAATTTTTCTAAGTCCACTCGACTGTCTTTCACTAGCGTCGGAAAATGAAAATTCTTGCGTGGAGCGGTTAGGCACTAAAGTGGACTGGGCATTCTCCTACATCATCTTAGCGCCATAGCGTTTGCGGTATATCTTTCAGCGGTTTTGAGGTATCCAATTATCCCAAAACTATATTTTTGGCGGCCCGAAGGCCTGCGAACAGACTAAAGAAGGAAAATGAAAATTCTTGCGTGGAGCGGTTAGGCACTAAAGTGGACTGGGCATTCTCCTACATCATCTTAGCGCCATAGCGTTTGCGGTATATCTTTCAGCGGTTTTGAGGTATCCAATTATCCCAAAACTATATTTTTGGCGGCCCGAAGGCCTGCGAACAGACTAAAGAAGGAAAATGAAAATTCTTGCGTGGAGCGGTTAGGCACTAAAGTGGACTGGGCATTCTCCTTCATCATCTTAGCGCCATAGCGTTTGCGGTATATCTTTCAGCGGTTTTGAGGTATCCAATTATCCCAAAACTATATTTTTGGCGGCCCGAAGGCCTGCGAACAGACTAAAGAACGAAATTATTTGCGTTCCTAAGATAAAATATTGTTTTTATCGGAAGAATATCACTCCTGCCGTCTTAACATTTCCTCCAATTATAATTTTTTTCAAAATGATTTATTTCTCGCTAGGGTTAACTTTTTAAAAGGAACTTTTTGGACAAAACTACTAAACTTATTGTAGTGTATTGGTATAATACACAAAAAACCTTAATTTGCTCCAATTAGTCGATTTAAGGCATCTTAAAATAATTTTTCTCAAAACGATTTATTTCTCGTTAGGGTTAATTTTTTTAAAGGAACTTTTTGGACAAAACTACTAAACTTATGGTAATGTATTGGTATAATACACAAAAAACCTTAATTTGCTCCAATTAGTCGATTTAAGGCATCTTAAAATAATTTTTCTCAAAACGATTTATTTCTCGTTAGGGTTAATTTTTTTAAAGGAACTTTTTGGACAAAACTACTAAACTTATGGTAATGTATTGGTAAAATACACAAAAAACCTTAATTTGCTCCAATTAGTCGATTTAAGGCATCTTAAAATAATTTTTCTCAAAACGATTTATTTCTCGTTAGGGTTAATTTTTTTAAAGGAACTTTTAGGACAAAACTACTAAACTTATTGTACTGTAATGGTATAATAAGAAAAAAACCTTAATTTCCTCCAATTAGTCGATTTAAGCATCTTAAAATAATTTTTTTCAAAATGATTTATTTCTCGTTAGGGTTAATTTTTTTAAACGAACTTTTTGGACAAAACTAGTAAACTTATTGCGCTGTCTTGAGTTTATACAAAAAAATCACACATTTTATTCATTTAGTTGCTTTTATTACCGTAGAGACCTTCAATCCTCTTTCTCACTAAGGTATTTCGTCGGCTCGGCTATTGGCTCAATCTTTTCTCCAGGCACATAGCTCTCATCTCTCTGGACGTTAGTAAGACAAGGCTCCGCGATAAAATCTTCCATACTATCATTGCCGGCATCAATGACTAGTGTCCGATCTTCCAGTCGTCATTTGACAGTGGACTGGGCATTCTTCCACATCATCATTGTTGTTATGCGCCAGGATCTTTTTCTAAGATAAAAGATGCCAAAACTTTTCTCGTTAAAAATCGTATGTACCGTCACAGACTCACTAGGCGTATGATCATAGCGCCACAGTGTTTGCGGTATATCCTTCAGCGGTTGTGTCACAAATCAAAAAATGTAAATTTTCCTCGAAAATTATTCTAAGTCCACTCGTATAATGGAAATATATCGCTAACTTCTTTCACTAGCAATATTTTTTAACGGTTCCCACAGGAGAATTGTCCAGAATGGTCTCCTGAATATTTCTTATACAGGACTTTTTGGTAGTGGAACGTCCGGTTCCGAGTTATAGGACAAAAATGTTTTCTCGTTGAAATTTTTCTAAGTCCACTCGACTGTCTTTCACTAGCGTCGGAAAATAAAAATTCTTGCGTGGAGCTGTTAGGCACTAAAGTGGACTGGGCATTCTCCTACATCATCTTAGCGCCATAGCGTTTGCGGTATATCTTTCAGCGGTTTTGAAGTATCCAATTATCCCAAAACTATATTTTTGGCGGCCCGAAGGCCTGCGAACAGACTAAAGAACGAAATTATTTGCGTTCCTAAGATAAAATATTGTTTTTATCGGAAGAATATCACTCCTGCCGTCTTAACATTTCCTCCAATTATAATTTTTTTCAAAATGATTTATTTCTCGCTTGGGGTTAACTTTTTAAAAGGAACTTTTTGGACAAAACTACTAAACTTATTGTAGTGTATTGGTATAATACACAAAAAACCTTAATTTGCTCCAATTAGTCGATTTAAGGCATCTTAAAATAATTTTTCCCAAAACGATTTATTTCTCGTTAGGGTTAATTTTTTTAAAGGAACTTTTTGGACAAAACTACTAAACTTATGGTAATGTATAGGTATAATACACAAAAAACCTTAATTTGCTCCAATTAGTCGATTTAAGGCATCTTAAAATAATTTTTCTCAAAACGATTTATTTCTCGTTAGGGTTAATTTTTTTAAAGGAACTTTTTGGACAAAACTACTAAACTTATGGTAGTGTATTGGTATAATACACAAAAAACCTTAATTTGCTCCAATTAGTCGATTTAAGGCATCTTAAAATAATTTTTCTCAAAACGATTTATTTCTCGTTAGGGTTAATTTTTTTAAAGGAACTTTTTGGACAAAACTACTAAACTTATGGTAATGTGTTGGTAAAATACACAAAAAACCTTAATTTGCTCCAATTAGTCGATTTAAGGCATCTTAAAATAATTTTTCTCAAAACGATTTATTTCTCGTTAGGGTTAATTTTTTTAAAGGAACTTTTTGGACAAAACTACTAAACTTATGGTAGTGTATTGGTATAATACACAAAAAACCTTAATTTGCTCCAATTAGTCGATTTAAGGCATCTTAAAATAATTTTTCTCAAAACTATTTATTTCTCGTTAGGGATAATTTTTTTAAAGGAACTTTTTGGACAAAACTACTAAACTTATTGTACTGTAATGGTATAATACGAAAAAAACCTTAATTTCCTCCAATTAGTCGATTTAAGCATCTTAAAATAATTTTTTTCAAAATGATTTATTTCTCGTTAGGGTTAATTTTTTTAAACGAACTTTTTGGACAAAACTAGTAAACTTATTGCGCTGTCTTGAGTTTATACAAAAAAATCACACATTTTATTCATTTAGTTGCTTTTATTACCGTAGAGACCTTCAACCCTCTTTCTCACTAAGGTATTTCGTCGGCTCGGCTATTGGCTCAATCTTTTCTCCAGGCACATAGCTCTCATCTCTCTGGACGTTAGTAAGACAAGGCTCCGCGATAAAATCTTCCATACTATCATTGCCGGCATCAATGACTAGTATCCGATCTTCCAGTCGTCATTTGACAGTGGACTGGGCATTCTTCCACATCATCATTGTTGTTATGCGCCAGGATCTTTTTCTAAGATAAAAGATGCCAAAACTTTTCTCGTTAAAAATCGTATTTACCGTCACAGACTCACTAGGCGTATGATCTTAGCGCCACAGTGTTTGCGGTATATCCTTCAGCGGTTGTGTCACAAATCAAAAAATGTAAATTTTCCTCGAAAATTATTCGAAGTCCACTCGTATAATGGAAATATATCGCTAACTTCTTTCACTAGCAATATTTTTTAACGGTTCCCACAGGAGAATTGTCCAGAATGGTCTCCTGAATATTTCTTATACAGGACTTTTTGGTAGTGGAACGTCCGGTTCCGAGTTATGGGACAAAAATGTTTTCTCGTTGAAATTTTTCTAAGTCCACTCGACTGTCTTTCACTAGCGTCGGAAAATGAAAATTCTTGCGTGGAGCGGTTAGGCACTAAAGTGGACTGGGCATTCTCCTACATCATCTTAGCGCCATAGCGTTTGCGGTATATCTTTCAGCGGTTTTGAGGTATCCAATTATCCCAAAACTATATTTTTGGCGGCCCGAAGGCCTACGAACAGACTAAAGAAGGAAAATGAAAATTCTTGCGTGGAGCGGTTAGGCACTAAAGTGGACTGGGCATTCTCCTACATCATCTTAGCGCCATAGCGTTTGCGGTATATCTTTCAGCGGTTTTGAGGTATCCAATTATCCCAAAACTATATTTTTAGCGGCCCGAAGGCCTGCGAACAGACTAAAGAAGGAAAATGAAAATTCTTGCGTGGAGCGGTTAGGCACTAAAGTGGACTGGGCATTCTCCTTCATCATCTTAGCGCCATAGCGTTTGCGGTATATCTTTCAGCGGTTTTGAGGTATCCAATTATCCCAAAACTATATTTTTGGCGGCCCGAAGGCCTGCGAACAGACTAAAGAACGAAATTATTTGCGTTCCTAAGATAAAATATTGTTTTTATCGGAAGAATATCACTCCTGCCGTCTTAACATTTCCTCCAATTATAATTTTTTTCAAAATGATTTATTTCTCGCTAGGGTTAACTTTTTAAAAGGAACTTTTTGGACAAAACTACTAAACTTATTGTAGTGTATTGGTATAATACACAAAAAACCTTAATTTGCTCCAATTAGTCGATTTAAGGCATCTTAAAATAATTCTTCTCAAAACGATTTATTTCTCGTTAGGGTTAATTTTTTTAAAGGAACTTTTTGGACAAAACTACTAAACTTATGGTAATGTATTGGTATAATACACAAAAAACCTTAATTTGCTCCAATTAGTCGATTTAAGGCATCTTAAAATAATTTTTCTCAAAACGATTTATTTCTCGTTAGGGTTAATTTTTTTAAAGGAACTTTTTGGACAAAACTACTAAACTTATGGTAATGTATTGGTAAAATACACAAAAAACCTTAATTTGCTCCAATTAGTCGATTTAAGGCATCTTAAAATAATTTTTCTCAAAACGATTTATTTCTCGTTAGGGTTAATTTTTTTAAAGGAACTTTTAGGACAAAACTACTAAACTTATTGTACTGTAATGGTATAATAAGAAAAAAACCTTAATTTCCTCCAATTAGTCGATTTAAGCATCTTAAAATAATTTTTTTCAAAATGATTTATTTCTCGTTAGGGTTAATTTTTTTAAACGAACTTTTTGGACAAAACTAGTAAACTTATTGCGCTGTCTTGAGTTTATACAAAAAAATCACACATTTTATTCATTTAGTTGCTTTTATTACCGTAGAGACCTTCAATCCTCTTTCTCACTAAGGTATTTCGTCGGCTCGGCTATTGGCTCAATCTTTTCTCCAGGCACATAGCTCTCATCTCTCTGGACGTTAGTAAGACAAGGCTCCGCGATAAAATCTTCCATACTATCATTGCCGGCATCAATGACTAGTGTCCGATCTTCCAGTCGTCATTTGACAGTGGACTGGGCATTCTTCCACATCATCATTGTTGTTATGCGCCAGGATCTTTTTCTAAGATAAAAGATGCCAAAACTTTTCTCGTTAAAAATCGTATGTACCGTCACAGACTCACTAGGCGTATGATCATAGCGCCACAGTGTTTGCGGTATATCCTTCAGCGGTTGTGTCACAAATCAAAAAATGTAAATTTTCCTCGAAAATTATTCTAAGTCCACTCGTATAATGGAAATATATCGCTAACTTCTTTCACTAGCAATATTTTTTAACGGTTCCCACAGGAGAATTGTCCAGAATGGTCTCCTGAATATTTCTTATACAGGACTTTTTGGTAGTGGAACGTCCGGTTCCGAGTTATGGGACAAAAATGTTTTCTCGTTGAAATTTTTCTAAGTCCACTCGACTGTCTTTCACTAGCGTCGGAAAATGAAAATTCTTGCGTGGAGCGGTTAGGCACTAAAGTGGACTGGGCATTCTCCTACATCATCTTAGCGCCATAGCGTTTGCGGTATATCTTTCAGCGGTTTTGAGGTATCCAATTATCCCAAAACTATATTTTTGGCGGCCCGAAGGCCTGCGAACAGACTAAAGAAGGAAAATGAAAATTCTTGCGTGGAGCGGTTAGGCACTAAAGTGGACTGGGCATTCTCCTACATCATCTTAGCGCCATAGCGTTTGCGGTATATCTTTCAGCGGTTTTGAGGTATCCAATTATCCCAAAACTATATTTTTGGCGGCCCGAAGGCCTGCGAACAGACTAAAGAAGGAAAATGAAAATTCTTGCGTGGAGCGGTTAGGCACTAAAGTGGACTGGGCATTCTCCTTCATCATCTTAGCGCCATAGCGTTTGCGGTATATCTTTCAGCGGTTTTGAGGTATCCAATTATCCCAAAACTATATTTTTGGCGGCCCGAAGGCCTGCGAACAGACTAAAGAACGAAATTA
This sequence comes from Polydrusus pterygomalis, assembly GCA_963969555.1. Taxonomy (NCBI): domain Eukaryota; kingdom Metazoa; phylum Arthropoda; class Insecta; order Coleoptera; family Curculionidae; genus Polydrusus; species Polydrusus pterygomalis. The sequence continues at coordinate 890,972 of OZ018381.1, read as the reverse complement.
TTTGCGTTCCTAAGATAAAATATTGTTTTTATCGGAAGAATATCACTCCTGCCGTCTTAACATTTCCTCCAATTATAATTTTTTTCAAAATGATTTATTTCTCGCTAGGGTTAACTTTTTAAAAGGAACTTTTTGGACAAAACTACTAAACTTATTGTAGTGTATTGGTATAATACACAAAAAACCTTAATTTGCTCCAATTAGTCGATTTAAGGCATCTTAAAATAATTTTTCTCAAAACGATTTATTTCTCGTTAGGGTTAATTTTTTTAAAGGAACTTTTTGGACAAAACTACTAAACTTATGGTAATGTATTGGTATAATACACAAAAAACCTTAATTTGCTCCAATTAGTCGATTTAAGGCATCTTAAAATAATTTTTCTCAAAACGATTTATTTCTCGTTAGGGTTAATTTTTTTAAAGGAACTTTTTGGACAAAACTACTAAACTTATGGTAATGTATTGGTAAAATACACAAAAAACCTTAATTTGCTCCAATTAGTCGATTTAAGGCATCTTAAAATAATTTTTCTCAAAACGATTTATTTCTCGTTAGGGTTAATTTTTTTAAAGGAACTTTTAGGACAAAACTACTAAACTTATTGTACTGTAATGGTATAATAAGAAAAAAACCTTAATTTCCTCCAATTAGTCGATTTAAGCATCTTAAAATAATTTTTTTCAAAATGATTTATTTCTCGTTAGGGTTAATTTTTTTAAACGAACTTTTTGGACAAAACTAGTAAACTTATTGCGCTGTCTTGAGTTTATACAAAAAAATCACACATTTTATTCATTTAGTTGCTTTTATTACCGTAGAGACCTTCAATCCTCTTTCTCACTAAGGTATTTCGTCGGCTCGGCTATTGGCTCAATCTTTTCTCCAGGCACATAGCTCTCATCTCTCTGGACGTTAGTAAGACAAGGCTCCGCGATAAAATCTTCCATACTATCATTGCCGGCATCAATGACTAGTGTCCGATCTTCCAGTCGTCATTTGACAGTGGACTGGGCATTCTTCCACATCATCATTGTTGTTATGCGCCAGGATCTTTTTCTAAGATAAAAGATGCCAAAACTTTTCTCGTTAAAAATCGTATGTACCGTCACAGACTCACTAGGCGTATGATCATAGCGCCACAGTGTTTGCGGTATATCCTTCAGCGGTTGTGTCACAAATCAAAAAATGTAAATTTTCCTCGAAAATTATTCTAAGTCCACTCGTATAATGGAAATATATCGCTAACTTCTTTCACTAGCAATATTTTTTAACGGTTCCCACAGGAGAATTGTCCAGAATGGTCTCCTGAATATTTCTTATACAGGACTTTTTGGTAGTGGAACGTCCGGTTCCGAGTTATGGGACAAAAATGTTTTCTCGTTGAAATTTTTCTAAGTCCACTCGACTGTCTTTCACTAGCGTCGGAAAATGAAAATTCTTGCGTGGAGCGGTTAGGCACTAAAGTGGACTGGGCATTCTCCTACATCATCTTAGCGCCATAGCGTTTGCGGTATATCTTTCAGCGGTTTTGAGGTATCCAATTATCCCAAAACTATATTTTTGGCGGCCCGAAGGCCTGCGAACAGACTAAAGAACGAAATTATTTGCGTTCCTAAGATAAAATATTGTTTTTATCGGAAGAATATCACTCCTGCCGTCTTAACATTTCCTCCAATTATAATTTTTTTCAAAATGATTTATTTCTCGCTAGGGTTAACTTTTTAAAAGGAACTTTTTGGACAAAACTACTAAACTTATTGTAGTGTATTGGTATAATACACAAAAAACCTTAATTTGCTCCAATTAGTCGATTTAAGGCATCTTAAAATAATTTTTCTCAAAACGATTTATTTCTCGTTAGGGTTAATTTTTTTAAAGGAACTTTTTGGACAAAACTACTAAACTTATGGTAATGTATTGGTATAATACACAAAAAACCTTAATTTGCTCCAATTAGTCGATTTAAGGCATCTTAAAATAATTTTTCTCAAAACGATTTATTTCTCGTTAGGGTTAATTTTTTTAAAGGAACTTTTTGGACAAAACTACTAAACTTATTGTAGTGTATTGGTATAATACACAAAAAACCTTAATTTGCTCCAATTAGTCGGTTTAAGGAATCTTAAAATAATTTTTCTCAAAACGATTTATTTCTCGTTAGGGTTAATTTTTTTAAAGGAACTTTTTGGACAAAACTACTAAACTTATGGTAATGTATTGGTAAAATACACAAAAAACCTTAATTTGCTCCAATTAGTCGATTTAAGGCATCTTAAAATAATTTTTCTCAAAACGATTTATTTCTCGTTAGGGTTAATTTTTTTAAAGGAACTTTTTGGACAAAACTACTAAACTTATGGTAATGTATTGGTATAATACACAAAAAACCTTAATTTGCTCCAAGTAGTCAATTTAAGGCATCTTAAAATAATTTTTCTCAAAACGATTTATTTCTCGTTAGGGTTAATTTTTTTAAAGGAACTTTTTGGACAAAACTACTAAACTTATGGTAATGTATTGGTAAAATACACAAAAAACCTTAATTTGCTCCAATTAGTCGATTTAAGGCATCTTAAAATAATTTTTCTCAAAACGATTTATTTCTCGTTAGGGTTAATTTTTTTAAAGGAATTTTTTGGACAAAACTACTAAACTTATGGTAATGTATTGGTATAATACACAAAAAACCTTAATTTGCTCCAATTAGTCGATTTAAGGCATCTTAAAATAATTTTTCTCAAAACTATTTATTTCTCGTTAGGGTTAATTTTTTTAAAGGAACTTTTTTGACAAAACTACTAAACTTATTGTACTGTAATGGTATAATACGAAAAAACCCTTAATTTCCTCCAATTAGTCGATTTAAGCATCTTAAAATAATTTTTTTCAAAATGATTTATTTCTCGTTAGGGTTAATTTTTTTAAACGAACTTTTTGGACAAAACTAGTAAACTTATTGCGCTGTCTTGAGTTTATACAAAAAAATCACACATTTTATTCATTTAGTTGCTTTTATTACCGTAGAGACCTTCAACCCTCTTTCTCACTAAGGTATTTCGTCGGCTCGGCTATTGGCTCAATCTTTTCTCCAGGCACATAGCTCTCATCTCTCTGGACGTTAGTAAGACAAGGCTCCGCGATAAAATCTTCCATACTATCATTGCCGGCATCAATGACTAGTATCCGATCTTCCAGTCGTCATTTGACAGTGGACTGGGCATTCTTCCACATCATCATTGTTGTTATGCGCCAGGATCTTTTTCTAAGATAAAAGATGCCAAAACTTTTCTCGTTAAAAATCGTATTTACCGTCACAGACTCACTAGGCGTATGATCTTAGCGCCACAGTGTTTGCGGTATATCCTTCAGCGGTTGTGTCACAAATCAAAAAATGTAAATTTTCCTCGAAAATTATTCTAAGTCCACTCGTATAATGGAAATATATCGCTAACTTCTTTCACTAGCAATATTTTTTAACGGTTCCCACAGGAGAATTGTCCAGAATGGTCTCCTGAATATTTCTTATACAGGACTTTTTGGTAGTGGAACGTCCGGTTCCGAGTTATGGGACAAAAATGTTTTCTCGTTGAAATTTTTCTAAGTCCACTCGACTGTCTTTCACTAGCGTCGGAAAATAAAAATTCTTGCGTGGAGCTGTTAGGCACTAAAGTGGACTGGGCATTCTCCTACATCATCTTAGCGCCATAGCGTTTGCGGTATATCTTTCAGCGGTTTTGAAGTATCCAATTATCCCAAAACTATATTTTTGGCGGCCCGAAGGCCTGCGAACAGACTAAAGAACGAAATTATTTGCGTTCCTAAGATAAAATATTGTTTTTATCGGAAGAATATCACTCCTGCCGTCTTAACATTTCCTCCAATTATAATTTTTTTCAAAATGATTTATTTCTCGCTAGGGTTAACTTTTTAAAAGGAACTTTTTGGACAAAACTACTAAACTTATTGTAGTGTATTGGTATAATACACAAAAAACCTTAATTTGCTCCAATTAGTCGATTTAAGGCATCTTAAAATAATTTTTCCCAAAACGATTTATTTCTCGTTAGGGTTAATTTTTTTAAAGGAACTTTTTGGACAAAACTACTAAACTTATGGTAATGTATAGGTATAATACACAAAAAACCTTAATTTGCTCCAATTAGTCGATTTAAGGCATCTTAAAATAATTTTTCTCAAAACGATTTATTTCTCGTTAGGGTTAATTTTTTTAAAGGAACTTTTTGGACAAAACTACTAAATTTATGGTAGTGTATTGGTATAATACACAAAAAACCTTAATTTACTCCAATTAGTCGATTTAAGGCATCTTAAAATAATTTTTCTCAAAACGATTTATTTCTCGTTAGGGTTAATTTTTTTAAAGGAACTTTTTGGACAAAACTACTAAACTTATGGTAATGTATTGGTAAAATACACAAAAAACCTTAATTTGCTCCAATTAGTCGATTTAAGGCATCTTAAAATAATTTTTCTCAAAACGATTTATTTCTCGTTAGGGTTAATTTTTTTAAAGGAACTTTTTGGACAAAACTACTAAACTTATGGTAATGTATTGGTATAATACACAAAAAACCTTAATTTGCTCCAATTAGTCGATTTAAGGCATCTTAAAATAATTTTTCTCAAAACTATTTATTTCTCGTTAGGGATAATTTTTTTAAAGGAACTTTTTGGACAAAACTACTAAACTTATTGTACTGTAATGGTATAATACGAAAAAAACCTTAATTTCCTCCAATTAGTCGATTTAAGCATCTTAAAATAATTTTTTTCAAAATGATTTATTTCTCGTTAGGGTTAATTTTTTTAAACGAACTTTTTGGACAAAACTAGTAAACTTATTGCGCTGTCCTGAGTTTATACAAAAAAATCACACATTTTATTCATTTAGTTGCTTTTATTACCGTAGAGACCTTCAACCCTCTTTCTCACTAAGGTATTTCGTCGGCTCGGCTATTGGCTCAATCTTTTCTCCAGGCACATAGCTCTCATCTCTCTGGACGTTAGTAAGACAAGGCTCCGCGATAAAATCTTCCATACTATCATTGCCGGCATCAATGACTAGTATCCGATCTTCCAGTCGTCATTTGACAGTGGACTGGGCATTCTTCCACATCATCATTGTTGTTATGCGCCAGGATCTTTTTCTAAGATAAAAGATGCCAAAACTTTTCTCGTTAAAAATCGTATTTACCGTCACAGACTCACTAGGCGTATGATCTTAGCGCCACAGTGTTTGCGGTATATCCTTCAGCGGTTGTGTCACAAATCAAAAAATGTAAATTTTCCTCGAAAATTATTCGAAGTCCACTCGTATAATGGAAATATATCGCTAACTTCTTTCACTAGCAATATTTTTTAACGGTTCCCACAGGAGAATTGTCCAGAATGGTCTCCTGAATATTTCTTATACAGGACTTTTTGGTAGTGGAACGTCCGGTTCCGAGTTATGGGACAAAAATGTTTTCTCGTTGAAATTTTTCTAAGTCCACTCGACTGTCTTTCACTAGCGTCGGAAAATGAAAATTCTTGCGTGGAGCGGTTAGGCACTAAAGTGGACTGGGCATTCTCCTACATCATCTTAGCGCCATAGCGTTTGCGGTATATCTTTCAGCGGTTTTGAGGTATCCAATTATCCCAAAACTATATTTTTGGCGGCCCGAAGGCCTGCGAACAGACTAAAGAACGAAATTATTTGCGTTCCTAAGATAAAATATTGTTTTTATCGGAAGAATATCACTCCTGCCGTCTTAACATTTCCTCCAATTATAATTTTTTTCAAAATGATTTATTTCTCGCTAGGGTTAACTTTTTAAAAGGAACTTTTTGGACAAAACTACTAAACTTATTGTAGTGTATTGGTATAATACACAAAAAACCTTAATTTGCTCCAATTAGTCGATTTAAGGCATCTTAAAATAATTTTTCCCAAAACGATTTATTTCTCGTTAGGGTTAATTTTTTTAAAGGAACTTTTTGGACAAAACTACTAAACTTATGGTAATGTATAGGTATAATACACAAAAAACCTTAATTTGCTCCAATTAGTCGATTTAAGGCATCTTAAAATAATTTTTCTCAAAACGATTTATTTCTCGTTAGGGTTAATTTTTTTAAAGGAACTTTTTGGACAAAACTACTAAACTTATGGTAGTGTATTGGTATAATACACAAAAAACCTTAATTTGCTCCAATTAGTCGATTTAAGGCATCTTAAAATAATTTTTCTCAAAACGATTTATTTCTCGTTAGGGTTAATTTTTTTAAAGGAACTTTTTGGACAAAACTACCAAACTTATGGTAATGTATTGGTAAAATACACAAAAAACCTTAATTTGCTCCAATTAGTCGATTTAAGGCATCTTAAAATAATTTTTCTCAAAACGATTTATTTCTCGTTAGGGTTAATTTTTTTAAAGGAACTTTTTGGACAAAACTACTAAACTTATTGTAGTGTATTGGTATAATACACAAAAAACCTTAATTTGCTCCAATTAGTCGGTTTAAGGAATCTTAAAATAATTTTTCTCAAAACGATTTATTTCTCGTTAGGGTTAATTTTTTTAAAGGAACTTTTTGGACAAAACTACTAAACTTATGGTAATGTATTGGTAAAATACACAAAAAACCTTAATTTGCTCCAATTAGTCGATTTAAGGCATCTTAAAATAATTTTTCTCAAAACGATTTATTTCTCGTTAGGGTTAATTTTTTTAAAGGAACTTTTTGGACAAAACTACTAAACTTATGGTAATGTATTGGTATAATACACAAAAAACCTTAATTTGCTCCAAGTAGTCAATTTAAGGCATCTTAAAATAATTTTTCTCAAAACGATTTATTTCTCGTTAGGGTTAATTTTTTTAAAGGAACTTTTTGGACAAAACTACTAAACTTATGGTAATGTATTGGTAAAATACACAAAAAACCTTAATTTGCTCCAATTAGTCGATTTAAGGCATCTTAAAATAATTTTTCTCAAAACGATTTATTTCTCGTTAGGGTTAATTTTTTTAAAGGAACTTTTTGGACAAAACTACTAAACTTATGGTAATGTATTGGTATAATACACAAAAAACCTTAATTTGCTCCAATTAGTCGATTTAAGGCATCTTAAAATAATTTTTCTCAGAACTATTTATTTCTCGTTAGGGTTAATTTTTTTAAAGGAACTTTTTTAACAAAACTACTAAACTTATTGTACTGTAATGGTATAATACGAAAAAAACCTTAATTTCCTCCAATTAGTCGATTTAAGCATCTTAAAATAATTTTTTTCAAAATGATTTATTTCTCGTTAGGGTTAATTTTTTTAAACGAACTTTTTGGACAAAACTAGTAAACTTATTGCGCTGTCTTGAGTTTATACAAAAAAATCACACATTTTATTCATTTAGTTGCTTTTATTACCGTAGAGACCTTCAACCCTCTTTCTCACTAAGGTATTTCGTCGGCTCGGCTATTGGCTCAATCTTTTCTCCAGGCACATAGCTCTCATCTCTCTGGACGTTAGTAAGACAAGGCTCCGCGATAAAATCTTCCATACTATCATTGCCGGCATCAATGACTAGTATCCGATCTTCCAGTCGTCATTTGACAGTGGACTGGGCATTCTTCCACATCATCATTGTTGTTATGCGCCAGGATCTTTTTCTAAGATAAAAGATGCCAAAACTTTTCTCGTTAAAAATCGTATTTACCGTCACAGACTCACTAGGCGTATGATCTTAGCGCCACAGTGTTTGCGGTATATCCTTCAGCGGTTGTGTCACAAATCAAAAAATGTAAATTTTCCTCGAAAATTATTCTAAGTCCACTCGTATAATGGAAATATATCGCTAACTTCTTTCACTAGCAATATTTTTTAACGGTTCCCACAGGAGAATTGTCCAGAATGGTCTCCTGAATATTTCTTATACAGGACTTTTTGGTAGTGGAACGTCCGGTTCCGAGTTATAGGACAAAAATGTTTTCTCGTTGAAATTTTTCTAAGTCCACTCGACTGTCTTTCACTAGCGTCGGAAAATAAAAATTCTTGCGTGGAGCTGTTAGGCACTAAAGTGGACTGGGCATTCTCCTACATCATCTTAGCGCCATAGCGTTTGCGGTATATCTTTCAGCGGTTTTGAAGTATCCAATTATCCCAAAACTATATTTTTGGCGGCCCGAAGGCCTGCGAACAGACTAAAGAACGAAATTATTTGCGTTCCTAAGATAAAATATTGTTTTTATCGGAAGAATATCACTCCTGCCGTCTTAACATTTCCTCCAATTATAATTTTTTTCAAAATGATTTATTTCTCGCTAGGGTTAACTTTTTAAAAGGAACTTTTTGGACAAAACTACTAAACTTATTGTAGTGTATTGGTATAATACACAAAAAACCTTAATTTGCTCCAATTAGTCGATTTAAGGCATCTTAAAATAATTTTTCCCAAAACGATTTATTTCTCGTTAGGGTTAATTTTTTTAAAGGAACTTTTTGGACAAAACTACTAAACTTATGGTAATGTATAGGTATAATACACAAAAAACCTTAATTTGCTCCAATTAGTCGATTTAAGGCATCTTAAAATAATTTTTCTCAAAACGATTTATTTCTCGTTAGGGTTAATTTTTTTAAAGGAACTTTTTGGACAAAACTACTAAATTTATGGTAGTGTATTGGTATAATACACAAAAAACCTTAATTTACTCCAATTAGTCGATTTAAGGCATCTTAAAATAATTTTTCTCAAAACGATTTATTTCTCGTTAGGGTTAATTTTTTTAAAGGAACTTTTTGGACAAAACTACTAAACTTATGGTAATGTATTGGTAAAATACACAAAAAACCTTAATTTGCTCCAATTAGTCGATTTAAGGCATCTTAAAATAATTTTTCTCAAAACGATTTATTTCTCGTTAGGGTTAATTTTTTTAAAGGAACTTTTTGGACAAAACTACTAAACTTATGGTAATGTATTGGTATAATACACAAAAAACCTTAATTTGCTCCAATTAGTCGATTTAAGGCATCTTAAAATAATTTTTCTCAAAACTATTTATTTCTCGTTAGGGATAATTTTTTTAAAGGAACTTTTTGGACAAAACTACTAAACTTATTGTACTGTAATGGTATAATACGAAAAAAACCTTAATTTCCTCCAATTAGTCGATTTAAGCATCTTAAAATAATTTTTTTCAAAATGATTTATTTCTCGTTAGGGTTAATTTTTTTAAACGAACTTTTTGGACAAAACTAGTAAACTTATTGCGCTGTCCTGAGTTTATACAAAAAAATCACACATTTTATTCATTTAGTTGCTTTTATTACCGTAGAGACCTTCAACCCTCTTTCTCACTAAGGTATTTCGTCGGCTCGGCTATTGGCTCAATCTTTTCTCCAGGCACATAGCTCTCATCTCTCTGGACGTTAGTAAGACAAGGCTCCGCGATAAAATCTTCCATACTATCATTGCCGGCATCAATGACTAGTATCCGATCTTCCAGTCGTCATTTGACAGTGGACTGGGCATTCTTCCACATCATCATTGTTGTTATGCGCCAGGATCTTTTTCTAAGATAAAAGATGCCAAAACTTTTCTCGTTAAAAATCGTATTTACCGTCACAGACTCACTAGGCGTATGATCTTAGCGCCACAGTGTTTGCGGTATATCCTTCAGCGGTTGTGTCACAAATCAAAAAATGTAAATTTTCCTCGAAAATTATTCGAAGTCCACTCGTATAATGGAAATATATCGCTAACTTCTTTCACTAGCAATATTTTTTAACGGTTCCCACAGGAGAATTGTCCAGAATGGTCTCCTGAATATTTCTTATACAGGACTTTTTGGTAGTGGAACGTCCGGTTCCGAGTTATGGGACAAAAATGTTTTCTCGTTGAAATTTTTCTAAGTCCACTCGACTGTCTTTCACTAGCGTCGGAAAATGAAAATTCTTGCGTGGAGCGGTTAGGCACTAAAGTGGACTGGGCATTCTCCTACATCATCTTAGCGCCATAGCGTTTGCGGTATATCTTTCAGCGGTTTTGAGGTATCCAATTATCCCAAAACTATATTTTTGGCGGCCCGAAGGCCTGCGAACAGACTAAAGAACGAAATTATTTGCGTTCCTAAGATAAAATATTGTTTTTATCGGAAGAATATCACTCCTGCCGTCTTAACATTTCCTCCAATTATAATTTTTTTCAAAATGATTTATTTCTCGCTAGGGTTAACTTTTTAAAAGGAACTTTTTGGACAAAACTACTAAACTTATTGTAGTGTATTGGTATAATACACAAAAAACCTTAATTTGCTCCAATTAGTCGATTTAAGGCATCTTAAAATAATTTTTCCCAAAACGATTTATTTCTCGTTAGGGTTAATTTTTTTAAAGGAACTTTTTGGACAAAACTACTAAACTTATGGTAATGTATAGGTATAATACACAAAAAACCTTAATTTGCTCCAATTAGTCGATTTAAGGCATCTTAAAATAATTTTTCTCAAAACGATTTATTTCTCGTTAGGGTTAATTTTTTTAAAGGAACTTTTTGGACAAAACTACTAAACTTATGGTAGTGTATTGGTATAATACACAAAAAACCTTAATTTGCTCCAATTAGTCGATTTAAGGCATCTTAAAATAATTTTTCTCAAAACGATTTATTTCTCGTTAGGGTTAATTTTTTTAAAGGAACTTTTTGGACAAAACTACCAAACTTATGGTAATGTATTGGTAAAATACACAAAAAACCTTAATTTGCTCCAATTAGTCGATTTAAGGCATCTTAAAATAATTTTTCTCAAAACGATTTATTTCTCGTTAGGGTTAATTTTTTTAAAGGAACTTTTTGGACAAAACTACTAAACTTATTGTAGTGTATTGGTATAATACACAAAAAACCTTAATTTGCTCCAATTAGTCGGTTTAAGGAATCTTAAAATAATTTTTCTCAAAACGATTTATTTCTCGTTAGGGTTAATTTTTTTAAAGGAACTTTTTGGACAAAACTACTAAACTTATGGTAATGTATTGGTAAAATACACAAAAAACCTTAATTTGCTCCAATTAGTCGATTTAAGGCATCTTAAAATAATTTTTCTCAAAACGATTTATTTCTCGTTAGGGTTAATTTTTTTAAAGGAACTTTTTGGACAAAACTACTAAACTTATGGTAATGTATTGGTATAATACACAAAAAACCTTAATTTGCTCCAAGTAGTCAATTTAAGGCATCTTAAAATAATTTTTCTCAAAACGATTTATTTCTCGTTAGGGTTAATTTTTTTAAAGGAACTTTTTGGACAAAACTACTAAACTTATGGTAATGTATTGGTAAAATACACAAAAAACCTTAATTTGCTCCAATTAGTCGATTTAAGGCATCTTAAAATAATTTTTCTCAAAACGATTTATTTCTCGTTAGGGTTAATTTTTTTAAAGGAACTTTTTGGACAAAACTACTAAACTTATGGTAATGTATTGGTATAATACACAAAAAACCTTAATTTGCTCCAATTAGTCGATTTAAGGCATCTTAAAATAATTTTTCTCAGAACTATTTATTTCTCGTTAGGGTTAATTTTTTTAAAGGAACTTTTTTGACAAAACTACTAAACTTATTGTACTGTAATGGTATAATACGAAAAAAACCTTAATTTCCTCCAATTAGTCGATTTAAGCATCTTAAAATAATTTTTTTCAAAATGATTTATTTCTCGTTAGGGTTAATTTTTTTAAACGAACTTTTTGGACAAAACTAGTAAACTTATTGCGCTGTCTTGAGTTTATACAAAAAAATCACACATTTTATTCATTTAGTTGCTTTTATTACCGTAGAGACCTTCAACCCTCTTTCTCACTAAGGTATTTCGTCGGCTCGGCTATTGGCTCAATCTTTTCTCCAGGCACATAGCTCTCATCTCTCTGGACGTTAGTAAGACAAGGCTCCGCGATAAAATCTTCCATACTATCATTGCCGGCATCAATGACTAGTATCCGATCTTCCAGTCGTCATTTGACAGTGGACTGGGCATTCTTCCACATCATCATTGTTGTTATGCGCCAGGATCTTTTTCTAAGATAAAAGATGCCAAAACTTTTCTCGTTAAAAATCGTATTTACCGTCACAGACTCACTAGGCGTATGATCTTAGCGCCACAGTGTTTGCGGTATATCCTTCAGCGGTTGTGTCACAAATCAAAAAATGTAAATTTTCCTCGAAAATTATTCTAAGTCCACTCGTATAATGGAAATATATCGCTAACTTCTTTCACTAGCAATATTTTTTAACGGTTCCCACAGGAGAATTGTCCAGAATGGTCTCCTGAATATTTCTTATACAGGACTTTTTGGTAGTGGAACGTCCGGTTCCGAGTTATAGGACAAAAATGTTTTCTCGTTGAAATTTTTCTAAGTCCACTCGACTGTCTTTCACTAGCGTCGGAAAATAAAAATTCTTGCGTGGAGCTGTTAGGCACTAAAGTGGACTGGGCATTCTCCTACATCATCTTAGCGCCATAGCGTTTGCGGTATATCTTTCAGCGGTTTTGAAGTATCCAATTATCCCAAAACTATATTTTTGGCGGCCCGAAGGCCTGCGAACAGACTAAAGAACGAAATTATTTGCGTTCCTAAGATAAAATATTGTTTTTATCGGAAGAATATCACTCCTGCCGTCTTAACATTTCCTCCAATTATAATTTTTTTCAAAATGATTTATTTCTCGCTAGGGTTAACTTTTTAAAAGGAACTTTTTGGACAAAACTACTAAACTTATTGTAGTGTATTGGTATAATACACAAAAAACCTTAATTTGCTCCAATTAGTCGATTTAAGGCATCTTAAAATAATTTTTCCCAAAACGATTTATTTCTCGTTAGGGTTAATTTTTTTAAAGGAACTTTTTGGACAAAACTACTAAACTTATGGTAATGTATAGGTATAATACACAAAAAACCTTAATTTGCTCCAATTAGTCGATTTAAGGCATCTTAAAATAATTTTTCTCAAAACGATTTATTTCTCGTTAGGGTTAATTTTTTTAAAGGAACTTTTTGGACAAAACTACTAAACTTATGGTAGTGTATTGGTATAATACACAAAAAACCTTAATTTGCTCCAATTAGTCGATTTAAGGCATCTTAAAATAATTTTTCTCAAAACGATTTATTTCTCGTTAGGGTTAATTTTTTTAAAGGAACTTTTTGGACAAAACTACTAAACTTATGGTAATGTATTGGTAAAATACACAAAAAACCTTAATTTGCTCCAATTAGTCGATTTAAGGCATCTTAAAATAATTTTTCTCAAAACGATTTATTTCTCGTTAGGGTTAATTTTTTTAAAGGAACTTTTTGGACAAAACTACTAAACTTATGGTAATGTATTGGTAAAATACACAAAAAACCTTAATTTGCTCCAATTAGTCGATTTAAGGCATCTTAAAATAATTTTTCTCAAAACGATTTATTTCTCGTTAGGGTTAATTTTTTTAAAGGAACTTTTTGGACAAAACTACTAAACTTATGGTAATGTATTGGTATAATACACAAAAAACCTTAATTTGCTCCAAGTAGTCAATTTAAGGCATCTTAAAATAATTTTTCTCAAAACGATTTATTTCTCGTTAGGGTTAATTTTTTTAAAGGAACTTTTTGGACAAAACTACTAAACTTATGGTAATGTATTGGTAAAATACACAAAAAACCTTAATTTGCTCCAATTAGTCGATTTAAGGCATCTTAAAATAATTTTTCTCAAAACGATTTATTTCTCGTTAGGGTTAATTTTTTTAAAGGAACTTTTTGGACAAAACTACTAAACTTATGGTAATGTATTGGTATAATACACAAAAAACCTTAATTTGCTCCAATTAGTCGATTTAAGGCATCTTAAAATAATTTTTCTCAGAACTATTTATTTCTCGTTAGGGTTAATTTTTTTAAAGGAACTTTTTTGACAAAACTACTAAACTTATTGTACTGTAATGGTATAATACGAAAAAAACCTTAATTTCCTCCAATTAGTCGATTTAAGCATCTTAAAATAATTTTTTTCAAAATGATTTATTTCTCGTTAGGGTTAATTTTTTTAAACGAACTTTTTGGACAAAACTAGTAAACTTATTGCGCTGTCTTGAGTTTATACAAAAAAATCACACATTTTATTCATTTAGTTGCTTTTATTACCGTAGAGACCTTCAACCCTCTTTCTCACTAAGGTATTTCGTCGGCTCGGCTATTGGCTCAATCTTTTCTCCAGGCACATAGCTCTCATCTCTCTGGACGTTAGTAAGACAAGGCTCCGCGATAAAATCTTCCATACTATCATTGCCGGCATCAATGACTAGTATCCGATCTTCCAGTCGTCATTTGACAGTGGACTGGGCATTCTTCCACATCATCATTGTTGTTATGCGCCAGGATCTTTTTCTAAGATAAAAGATGCCAAAACTTTTCTCGTTAAAAATCGTATTTACCGTCACAGACTCACTAGGCGTATGATCTTAGCGCCACAGTGTTTGCGGTATATCCTTCAGCGGTTGTGTCACAAATCAAAAAATGTAAATTTTCCTCGAAAATTATTCTAAGTCCACTCGTATAATGGAAATATATCGCTAACTTCTTTCACTAGCAATATTTTTTAACGGTTCCCACAGGAGAATTGTCCAGAATGGTCTCCTGAATATTTCTTATACAGGACTTTTTGGTAGTGGAACGTCCGGTTCCGAGTTATAGGACAAAAATGTTTTCTCGTTGAAATTTTTCTAAGTCCACTCGACTGTCTTTCACTAGCGTCGGAAAATAAAAATTCTTGCGTGGAGCTGTTAGGCACTAAAGTGGACTGGGCATTCTCCTACATCATCTTAGCGCCATAGCGTTTGCGGTATATCTTTCAGCGGTTTTGAAGTATCCAATTATCCCAAAACTATATTTTTGGCGGCCCGAAGGCCTGCGAACAGACTAAAGAACGAAATTATTTGCGTTCCTAAGATAAAATATTGTTTTTATCGGAAGAATATCACTCCTGCCGTCTTAACATTTCCTCCAATTATAATTTTTTTCAAAATGATTTATTTCTCGCTAGGGTTAACTTTTTAAAAGGAACTTTTTGGACAAAACTACTAAACTTATTGTAGTGTATTGGTATAATACACAAAAAACCTTAATTTGCTCCAATTAGTCGATTTAAGGCATCTTAAAATAATTTTTCCCAAAACGATTTATTTCTCGTTAGGGTTAATTTTTTTAAAGGAACTTTTTGGACAAAACTACTAAACTTATGGTAATGTATAGGTATAATACACAAAAAACCTTAATTTGCTCCAATTAGTCGATTTAAGGCATCTTAAAATAATTTTTCTCAAAACGATTTATTTCTCGTTAGGGTTAATTTTTTTAAAGGAACTTTTTGGACAAAACTACTAAACTTATGGTAGTGTATTGGTATAATACACAAAAAACCTTAATTTGCTCCAATTAGTCGATTTAAGGCATCTTAAAATAATTTTTCTCAAAACGATTTATTTCTCGTTAGGGTTAATTTTTTTAAAGGAACTTTTTGGACAAAACTACCAAACTTATGGTAATGTATTGGTAAAATACACAAAAAACCTTAATTTGCTCCAATTAGTCGATTTAAGGCATCTTAAAATAATTTTTCTCAAAACGATTTATTTCTCGTTAGGGTTAATTTTTTTAAAGGAACTTTTTGGACAAAACTACTAAACTTATTGTAGTGTATTGGTATAATACACAAAAAACCTTAATTTGCTCCAATTAGTCGGTTTAAGGAATCTTAAAATAATTTTTCTCAAAACGATTTATTTCTCGTTAGGGTTAATTTTTTTAAAGGAACTTTTTGGACAAAACTACTAAACTTATGGTAATGTATTGGTAAAATACACAAAAAACCTTAATTTGCTCCAATTAGTCGATTTAAGGCATCTTAAAATAATTTTTCTCAAAACGATTTATTTCTCGTTAGGGTTAATTTTTTTAAAGGAACTTTTTGGACAAAACTACTAAACTTATGGTAATGTATTGGTATAATACACAAAAAACCTTAATTTGCTCCAAGTAGTCAATTTAAGGCATCTTAAAATAATTTTTCTCAAAACGATTTATTTCTCGTTAGGGTTAATTTTTTTAAAGGAACTTTTTGGACAAAACTACTAAACTTATGGTAATGTATTGGTAAAATACACAAAAAACCTTAATTTGCTCCAATTAGTCGATTTAAGGCATCTTAAAATAATTTTTCTCAAAACGATTTATTTCTCGTTAGGGTTAATTTTTTTAAAGGAACTTTTTGGACAAAACTACTAAACTTATGGTAATGTATTGGTATAATACACAAAAAACCTTAATTTGCTCCAATTAGTCGATTTAAGGCATCTTAAAATAATTTTTCTCAGAACTATTTATTTCTCGTTAGGGTTAATTTTTTTAAAGGAACTTTTTTGACAAAACTACTAAACTTATTGTACTGTAATGGTATAATACGAAAAAAACCTTAATTTCCTCCAATTAGTCGATTTAAGCATCTTAAAATAATTTTTTTCAAAATGATTTATTTCTCGTTAGGGTTAATTTTTTTAAACGAACTTTTTGGACAAAACTAGTAAACTTATTGCGCTGTCTTGAGTTTATACAAAAAAATCACACATTTTATTCATTTAGTTGCTTTTATTACCGTAGAGACCTTCAACCCTCTTTCTCACTAAGGTATTTCGTCGGCTCGGCTATTGGCTCAATCTTTTCTCCAGGCACATAGCTCTCATCTCTCTGGACGTTAGTAAGACAAGGCTCCGCGATAAAATCTTCCATACTATCATTGCCGGCATCAATGACTAGTATCCGATCTTCCAGTCGTCATTTGACAGTGGACTGGGCATTCTTCCACATCATCATTGTTGTTATGCGCCAGGATCTTTTTCTAAGATAAAAGATGCCAAAACTTTTCTCGTTAAAAATCGTATTTACCGTCACAGACTCACTAGGCGTATGATCTTAGCGCCACAGTGTTTGCGGTATATCCTTCAGCGGTTGTGTCACAAATCAAAAAATGTAAATTTTCCTCGAAAATTATTCTAAGTCCACTCGTATAATGGAAATATATCGCTAACTTCTTTCACTAGCAATATTTTTTAACGGTTCCCACAGGAGAATTGTCCAGAATGGTCTCCTGAATATTTCTTATACAGGACTTTTTGGTAGTGGAACGTCCGGTTCCGAGTTATAGGACAAAAATGTTTTCTCGTTGAAATTTTTCTAAGTCCACTCGACTGTCTTTCACTAGCGTCGGAAAATAAAAATTCTTGCGTGGAGCTGTTAGGCACTAAAGTGGACTGGGCATTCTCCTACATCATCTTAGCGCCATAGCGTTTGCGGTATATCTTTCAGCGGTTTTGAAGTATCCAATTATCCCAAAACTATATTTTTGGCGGCCCGAAGGCCTGCGAACAGACTAAAGAACGAAATTATTTGCGTTCCTAAGATAAAATATTGTTTTTATCGGAAGAATATCACTCCTGCCGTCTTAACATTTCCTCCAATTATAATTTTTTTCAAAATGATTTATTTCTCGCTAGGGTTAACTTTTTAAAAGGAACTTTTTGGACAAAACTACTAAACTTATTGTAGTGTATTGGTATAATACACAAAAAACCTTAATTTGCTCCAATTAGTCGATTTAAGGCATCTTAAAATAATTTTTCCCAAAACGATTTATTTCTCGTTAGGGTTAATTTTTTTAAAGGAACTTTTTGGACAAAACTAGTAAACTTATGGTAATGTATAGGTATAATACACAAAAAACCTTAATTTGCTCCAATTAGTCGATTTAAGGCATCTTAAAATAATTTTTCTCAAAACGATTTATTTCTCGTTAGGGTTAATTTTTTTAAAGGAACTTTTTGGACAAAACTACTAAACTTATGGTAGTGTATTGGTATAATACACAAAAAACCTTAATTTGCTCCAATTAGTCGATTTAAGGCATCTTAAAATAATTTTTCTCAAAACGATTTATTTCTCGTTAGGGTTAATTTTTTTAAAGGAACTTTTTGGACAAAACTACTAAACTTATGGTAATGTATTGGTAAAATACACAAAAAACCTTAATTTGCTCCAATTAGTCGATTTAAGGCATCTTAAAATAATTTTTCTCAAAACGATTTATTTCTCGTTAGGGTTAATTTTTTTAAAGGAACTTTTTGGACAAAACTACTAAACTTATGGTAATGTATTGGTATAATACACAAATAACCTTAATTTGCTCCAATTAGTCGATTTAAGGCATCTTAAAATAATTTTTCTCAAAACTATTTATTTCTCGTTAGGGATAATTTTTTTAAAGGAACTTTTTGGACAAAACTACTAAACTTATTGTACTGTAATGGTATAATACGAAAAAAACCTTAATTTCCTCCAATTAGTCGATTTAAGCATCTTAAAATAATTTTTTTCAAAATGATTTATTTCTCGTTAGGGTTAATTTTTTTAAACGAACTTTTTGGACAAAACTAGTAAACTTATTGCGCTGTCTTGAGTTTATACAAAAAAATCACACATTTTATTCATTTAGTTGCTTTTATTACCGTAGAGACCTTCAACCCTCTTTCTCACTAAGGTATTTCGTCGGCTCGGCTATTGGCTCAATCTTTTCTCCAGGCACATAGCTCTCATCTCTCTGGACGTTAGTAAGACAAGGCTCCGCGATAAAATCTTCCATACTATCATTGCCGGCATCAATGACTAGTATCCGATCTTCCAGTCGTCATTTGACAGTGGACTGGGCATTCTTCCACATCATCATTGTTGTTATGCGCCAGGATCTTTTTCTAAGATAAAAGATGCCAAAACTTTTCTCGTTAAAAATCGTATTTACCGTCACAGACTCACTAGGCGTATGATCTTAGCGCCACAGTGTTTGCGGTATATCCTTCAGCGGTTGTGTCACAAATCAAAAAATGTAAATTTTCCTCGAAAATTATTCGAAGTCCACTCGTATAATGGAAATATATCGCTAACTTCTTTCACTAGCAATATTTTTTAACGGTTCCCACAGGAGAATTGTCCAGAATGGTCTCCTGAATATTTCTTATACAGGACTTTTTGGTAGTGGAACGTCCGGTTCCGAGTTATGGGACAAAAATGTTTTCTCGTTGAAATTTTTCTAAGTCCACTCGACTGTCTTTCACTAGCGTCGGAAAATGAAAATTCTTGCGTGGAGCGGTTAGGCACTAAAGTGGACTGGGCATTCTCCTACATCATCTTAGCGCCATAGCGTTTGCGGTATATCTTTCAGCGGTTTTGAGGTATCCAATTATCCCAAAACTATATTTTTGGCGGCCCGAAGGCCTGCGAACAGACTAAAGAAGGAAAATGAAAATTCTTGCGTGGAGCGGTTAGGCACTAAAGTGGACTGGGCATTCTCCTACATCATCTTAGCGCCATAGCGTTTGCGGTATATCTTTCAGCGGTTTTGAGGTATCCAATTATCCCAAAACTATATTTTTGGCGGCCCGAAGGCCTGCGAACAGACTAAAGAAAGAAAATGAAAATTCTTGCGTGGAGCGGTTAGGCACTAAAGTGGACTGGGCATTCTCCTACATCATCTTAGCGCCATAGCGTTTGCGGTATATCTTTCAGCGGTTTTGAGGTATCCAATTATCCCAAAACTATATTTTTGGCGGCCCGAAGGCCTGCGAACAGACTAAAGAACGAAATTATTTGCGTTCCTAAGATAAAATATTGTTTTTATCGGAAGAATATCACTCCTGCCGTCTTAACATTTCCTCCAATTATAATTTTTTTCAAAATGATTTATTTCTCGCTAGGGTTAACTTTTTAAAAGGAACTTTTTGGACAAAACTACTAAACTTATTGTAGTGTATTGGTATAATACACAAAAAACCTTAATTTGCTCCAATTAGTCGATTTAAGGCATCTTAAAATAATTTTTCTCAAAACGATTTATTTCTCGTTAGGGTTAATTTTTTTAAAGGAACTTTTTGGACAAAACTACTAAACTTATGGTAATGTATTGGTATAATACACAAAAAACCTTAATTTGCTCCAATTAGTCGATTTAAGGCATCTTAAAATAATTTTTCTCAAAACGATTTATTTCTCGTTAGGGTTAATTTTTTTAAAGGAACTTTTTGGACAAAACTACTAAACTTATTGTAGTGTATTGGTATAATACACAAAAAACCTTAATTTGCTCCAATTAGTCGGTTTAAGGAATCTTAAAATAATTTTTCTCAAAACGATTTATTTCTCGTTAGGGTTAATTTTTTTAAAGGAACTTTTTGGACAAAACTACTAAACTTATGGTAATGTATTGGTAAAATACACAAAAAACCTTAATTTGCTCCAATTAGTCGATTTAAGGCATCTTAAAATAATTTTTCTCAAAACGATTTATTTCTCGTTAGGGTTAATTTTTTTAAAGGAACTTTTTGGACAAAACTACTAAACTTATGGTAATGTATTGGTATAATACACAAAAAACCTTAATTTGCTCCAAGTAGTCAATTTAAGGCATCTTAAAATAATTTTTCTCAAAACGATTTATTTCTCGTTAGGGTTAATTTTTTTAAAGGAACTTTTTGGACAAAACTACTAAACTTATGGTAATGTATTGGTAAAATACACAAAAAACCTTAATTTGCTCCAATTAGTCGATTTAAGGCATCTTAAAATAATTTTTCTCAAAACGATTTGTTTCTCGTTAGGGTTAATTTTTTTAAAGGAATTTTTTGGACAAAACTACTAAACTTATGGTAATGTATTGGTATAATACACAAAAAACCTTAATTTGCTCCAATTAGTCGATTTAAGGCATCTTAAAATAATTTTTCTCAAAACTATTTATTTCTCGTTAGGGTTAATTTTTTTAAAGGAACATTTTTGACAAAACTACTAAACTTATTGTACTGTAATGGTATAATACGAAAAAAAACCTTAATTTCCTCCAATTAGTCGATTTAAGCATCTTAAAATAATTTTTTTCAAAATGATTTATTTCTCGTTAGGGTTAATTTTTTTAAACGAACTTTTTGGACAAAACTAGTAAACTTATTGCGCTGTCTTGAGTTTATACAAAAAAATCACACATTTTATTCATTTAGTTGCTTTTATTACCGTAGAGACCTTCAACCCTCTTTCTCACTAAGGTATTTCGTCGGCTCGGCTATTGGCTCAATCTTTTCTCCAGGCACATAGCTCTCATCTCTCTGGACGTTAGTAAGACAAGGCTCCGCGATAAAATCTTCCATACTATCATTGCCGGCATCAATGACTAGTATCCGATCTTCCAGTCGTCATTTGACAGTGGACTGGGCATTCTTCCACATCATCATTGTTGTTATGCGCCAGGATCTTTTTCTAAGATAAAAGATGCCAAAACTTTTCTCGTTAAAAATCGTATTTACCGTCACAGATTCACTAGGCGTATGATCTTAGCGCCACAGTGTTTGCGGTATATCATTCAGCGGTTGTGTCACAAATCAAAAAATGTAAATTTTCCTCGAAAATTATTCTAAGTCCACTCGTATAATGGAAATATATCGCTAACTTCTTTCACTAGCAATATTTTTTAACGGTTCCCACAGGAGAATTGTCCAGAATGGTCTCCTGAATATTTCTTATACAGGACTTTTTGGTAGTGGAACGTCCGGTTCCGAGTTATGGGACAAAAATGTTTTCTCGTTGAAATTTTTCTAAGTCCACTCGACTGTCTTTCACTAGCGTCGGAAAATAAAAATTCTTGCGTGGAGCTGTTAGGCACTAAAGTGGACTGGGCATTCTCCTACATCATCTTAGCGCCATAGCGTTTGCGGTATATCTTTCAGCGGTTTTGAAGTATCCAATTATCCCAAAACTATATTTTTGGCGGCCCGAAGGCCTGCGAACAGACTAAAGAACGAAATTATTTGCGTTCCTAAGATAAAATATTGTTTTTATCGGAAGAATATCACTCCTGCCGTCTTAACATTTCCTCCAATTATAATTTTTTTCAAAATGATTTATTTCTCGCTAGGGTTAACTTTTTAAAAGGAACTTTTTGGACAAAACTACTAAACTTATTGTAGTGTATTGGTATAATACACAAAAAACCTTAATTTGCTCCAATTAGTCGATTTAAGGCATCTTAAAATAATTTTTCCCAAAACGATTTATTTCTCGTTAGGGTTAATTTTTTTAAAGGAACTTTTTGGACAAAACTACTAAACTTATGGTAATGTATAGGTATAATACACAAAAAACCTTAATTTGCTCCAATTAGTCGATTTAAGGCATCTTAAAATAATTTTTCTCAAAACGATTTATTTCTCGTTAGGGTTAATTTTTTTAAAGGAACTTTTTGGACAAAACTACTAAACTTATGGTAGTGTATTGGTATAATACACAAAAAACCTTAATTTGCTCCAATTAGTCGATTTAAGGCATCTTAAAATAATTTTTCTCAAAACGATTTATTTCTCGTTAGGGTTAATTTTTTTAAAGGAACTTTTTGGACAAAACTACCAAACTTATGGTAATGTATTGGTAAAATACACAAAAAACCTTAATTTGCTCCAATTAGTCGATTTAAGGCATCTTAAAATAATTTTTCTCAAAACGATTTATTTCTCGTTAGGGTTAATTTTTTTAAAGGAACTTTTTGGACAAAACTACTAAACTTATTGTAGTGTATTGGTATAATACACAAAAAACCTTAATTTGCTCCAATTAGTCGGTTTAAGGAATCTTAAAATATTTTTTCTCAAAACGATTTATTTCTCGTTAGGGTTAATTTTTTTAAAGGAACTTTTTGGACAAAACTACTAAACTTATGGTAATGTATTGGTAAAATACACAAAAAACCTTAATTTGCTCCAATTAGTCGATTTAAGGCATCTTAAAATAATTTTTCTCAAAACGATTTATTTCTCGTTAGGGTTAATTTTTTTAAAGGAACTTTTTGGACAAAACTACTAAACTTATGGTAATGTATTGGTATAATACACAAAAAACTTTAATTTGCTCCAAGTAGTCAATTTAAGGCATCTTAAAATAATTTTTCTCAAAACGATTTATTTCTCGTTAGGGTTAATTTTTTTAAAGGAACTTTTTGGACAAAACTACTAAACTTATGGTAATGTATTGGTAAAATACACAAAAAACCTTAATTTGCTCCAATTAGTCGATTTAAGGCATCTTAAAATAATTTTTCTCAAAACGATTTATTTCTCGTTAGGGTTAATTTTTTTAAAGGAACTTTTTGGACAAAACTACTAAACTTATGGTAATGTATTGGTATAATACACAAAAAACCTTAATTTGCTCCAATTAGTCGATTTAAGGCATCTTAAAATAATTTTTCTCAGAACTATTTATTTCTCGTTAGGGTTAATTTTTTTAAAGGAACTTTTTTGACAAAACTACTAAACTTATTGTACTGTAATGGTATAATACGAAAAAAACCTTAATTTCCTCCAATTAGTCGATTTAAGCATCTTAAAATAATTTTTTTCAAAATGATTTATTTCTCGTTAGGGTTAATTTTTTTAAACGAACTTTTTGGACAAAACTAGTAAACTTATTGCGCTGTCTTGAGTTTATACAAAAAAATCACACATTTTATTCATTTAGTTGCTTTTATTACCGTAGAGACCTTCAACCCTCTTTCTCACTAAGGTATTTCGTCGGCTCGGCTATTGGCTCAATCTTTTCTCCAGGCACATAGCTCTCATCTCTCTGGACGTTAGTAAGACAAGGCTCCGCGATAAAATCTTCCATACTATCATTGCCGGCATCAATGACTAGTATCCGATCTTCCAGTCGTCATTTGACAGTGGACTGGGCATTCTTCCACATCATCATTGTTGTTATGCGCCAGGATCTTTTTCTAAGATAAAAGATGCCAAAACTTTTCTCGTTAAAAATCGTATTTACCGTCACAGACTCACTAGGCGTATGATCTTAGCGCCACAGTGTTTGCGGTATATCCTTCAGCGGTTGTGTCACAAATCAAAAAATGTAAATTTTCCTCGAAAATTATTCTAAGTCCACTCGTATAATGGAAATATATCGCTAACTTCTTTCACTAGCAATATTTTTTAACGGTTCCCACAGGAGAATTGTCCAGAATGGTCTCCTGAATATTTCTTATACAGGACTTTTTGGTAGTGGAACGTCCGGTTCCGAGTTATAGGACAAAAATGTTTTCTCGTTGAAATTTTTCTAAGTCCACTCGACTGTCTTTCACTAGCGTCGGAAAATAAAAATTCTTGCGTGGAGCTGTTAGGCACTAAAGTAGACTGGGCATTCTCCTACATCATCTTAGCGCCATAGCGTTTGCGGTATATCTTTCAGCGGTTTTGAAGTATCCAATTATCCCAAAACTATATTTTTGGAGGCCCGAAGGCCTGCGAACAGACTAAAGAACGAAATTATTTGCGTTCCTAAGATAAAATATTGTTTTTATCGGAAGAATATCACTCCTGCCGTCTTAACATTTCCTCCAATTATAATTTTTTTCAAAATGATTTATTTCTCGCTAGGGTTAACTTTTTAAAAGGAACTTTTTGGACAAAACTACTAAACTTATTGTAGTGTATTGGTATAATACACAAAAAACCTTAATTTGCTCCAATTAGTCGATTTAAGGCATCTTAAAATAATTTTTCCCAAAACGATTTATTTCTCGTTAGGGTTAATTTTTTTAAAGGAACTTTTTCGACAAAACTACTAAACTTATGGTAATGTATAGGTATAATACACAAAAAACCTTAATTTGCTCCAATTAGTCGATTTAAGGCATCTTAAAATAATTTTTCTCAAATTTCTCGTTAGGGTTAATTTTTTTAAAGGAACTTTTTGGACAAAACTACTAAACTTATGGTAGTGTATTGGTATAATACACAAAAAACCTTAATTTGCTCCAATTAGTCGATTTAAGGCATCTTAAAATAATTTTTCTCAAAACGATTTATTTCTCGTTAGGGTTAATTTTTTTAAAGGAACTTTTTGGACAAAACTACTAAACTTATGGTAATGTATAGGTATAATACACAAAAAACCTTAATTTGCTCCATTTAGTCGATTTAAGGCATCTTAAAATAATTTTTCTCAAAACGATTTATTTCTCGTTAGGGTTAATTTTTTTAAAGGAACTTTTTGGACAAAACTACTAAACTTATTGTAGTGTATTGGTATAATACACAAAAAACCTTAATTTGCTCCAATTAGTCGATTTAAGGCATCTTAAAATAATTTTTCTCAAAACGATTTATTTCTCGTTAGGGTTAATTTTTTTAAAGGAACTTTTTGGACAAAACTACTAAACTTATGGTAATGTATAGGTATAATACACAAAAAACCTTAATTTGCTCCAATTAGTCGATTTAAGGCATCTTAAAATAATTTTTCTCAAAACGATTTATTTCTCGTTAGGGTTAATTTTTTTAAAGGAACTTTTTGGACAAAACTACTAAACTTATGGTAGTGTATTGGTATAATACACAAAAAACCTTAATTTACTCCAATTAGTCGATTTAAGGCATCTTAAAATAATTTTTCTCAAAACGATTTATTTCTCGTTAGGGTTAATTTTTTTAAAGGAACTTTTTGGACAAAACTACTAAACTTATGGTAATGTATTGGTAAAATACACAAAAAACCTTAATTTGCTCCAATTAGTCGATTTAAGGCATCTTAAAATAATTTTTCTCAAAACGATTTATTTCTCGTTAGGGTTAATTTTTTTAAAGGAACTTTTTGGACAAAACTACTAAACTTATGGTAATGTATTGGTATAATACACAAAAAACCTTAATTTGCTCCAATTAGTCGATTTAAGGCATCTTAAAATAATTTTTCTCAAAACTATTTATTTCTCGTTAGGGATAATTTTTTTAAAGGAACTTTTTGGACAAAACTACTAAACTTATTGTACTGTAATGGTATAATACGAAAAAAACCTTAATTTCCTCCAATTAGTCGATTTAAGCATCTTAAAATAATTTTTTTCAAAATGATTTATTTCTCGTTAGGGTTAATTTTTTTAAACGAACTTTTTGGACAAAACTAGTAAACTTATTGCGCTGTCTTGAGTTTATACAAAAAAATCACACATTTTATTCATTTAGTTGCTTTTATTACCGTAGAGACCTTCAACCCTCTTTCTCACTAAGGTATTTCGTCGGCTCGGCTATTGGCTCAATCTTTTCTCCAGGCACATAGCTCTCATCTCTCTGGACGTTAGTAAGACAAGGCTCCGCGATAAAATCTTCCATACTATCATTGCCGGCATCAATGACTAGTATCCGATCTTCCAGTCGTCATTTGACAGTGGACTGGGCATTCTTCCACATCATCATTGTTGTTATGCGCCAGGATCTTTTTCTAAGATAAAAGATGCCAAAACTTTTCTCGTTAAAAATCGTATTTACCGTCACAGACTCACTAGGCGTATGATCTTAGCGCCACAGTGTTTGCGGTATATTCTTCAGCGGTTGTGTCACAAATCAAAAAATGTAA
This sequence comes from Polydrusus pterygomalis, assembly GCA_963969555.1. Classification (NCBI taxonomy): domain Eukaryota; kingdom Metazoa; phylum Arthropoda; class Insecta; order Coleoptera; family Curculionidae; genus Polydrusus; species Polydrusus pterygomalis. Next base: position 864,425 of record OZ018381.1, on the reverse strand, counting down.
ATTTTCCTCGAAAATTATTCGAAGTCCACTCGTATAATGGAAATATATCGCTAACTTCTTTCACTAGCAATATTTTTTAACGGTTCCCACAGGAGAATTGTCCAGAATGGTCTCCTGAATATTTCTTATACAGGACTTTTTGGTAGTGGAACGTCCGGTTCCGAGTTATGGGACAAAAATGTTTTCTCGTTGAAATTTTTCTAAGTCCACTCGACTGTCTTTCACTAGCGTCGGAAAATGAAAATTCTTGCGTGGAGCGGTTAGGCACTAAAGTGGACTGGGCATTCTCCTACATCATCTTAGCGCCATAGCGTTTGCGGTATATCTTTCAGCGGTTTTGAGGTATCCAATTATCCCAAAACTATATTTTTGGCGGCCCGAAGGCCTGCGAACAGACTAAAGAACGAAATTATTTGCGTTCCTAAAATAAAATATTGTTTTTATCGGAAGAATATCACTCCTGCCGTCTTAACATTTCCTCCAATTATAATTTTTTTCAAAATGATTTATTTCTCGCTAGGGTTAACTTTTTAAAAGGAACTTTTTGGACAAAACTACTAAACTTATTGTAGTGTATTGGTATAATACACAAAAAACCTTAATTTGCTCCAATTAGTCGATTTAAGGCATCTTAAAATAATTTTTCCCAAAACGATTTATTTCTCGTTAGGGTTAATTTTTTTAAAGGAACTTTTTGGACAAAACTACTAAACTTATGGTAATGTATAGGTATAATACACAAAAAACTTTAATTTGCTCCAATTAGTCGATTTAAGGCATCTTAAAATAATTTTTCTCAAAACGATTTGTTTCTCGTTAGGGTTAATTTTTTTAAAGGAACTTTTTGGACAAAACTACTAAACTTATGGTAGTGTATTGGTATAATACACAAAGAACCTTAATTTGCTCCAATTAGTCGATTTAAGGCATCTTAAAATAATTTTTCTCAAAACGATTTATTTCTCGTTAGGGTTAATTTTTTTAAAGGAACTTTTTGGACAAAACTACTAAACTTATGGTAATGTATTGGTAAAATACACAAAAAACCTTAATTTGCTCCAATTAGTCGATTTAAGGCATCTTAAAATAATTTTTCTCAAAACGATTTATTTCTCGTTAGGGTTAATTTTTTTAAAGGAACTTTTTGGACAAAACTACTAAACTTATGGTAATGTATTGGTATAATACACAAAAAACCTTAATTTGCTCCAATTAGTCGATTTAAGGCATCTTAAAATAATTTTTCTCAAAACTATTTATTTCTCGTTAGGGTTAATTTTTTTAAAGGAACTTTTTGGACAAAACTACTAAACTTATTGTACTTTAATGGTATAATACGAAAAAAACCTTAATTTCCTCCAATTAGTCGATTTAAGCATCTCAAAATAATTTTTTTCAAAATGATTTATTTCTCGTTAGGGTTAATTTTTTTAAACGAACTTTTTGGACAAAACTAGTAAACTTATTGCGCTGTCTTGAGTTTATACAAAAAAATCACACATTTTATTCATTTAGTTGCTTTTATTACCGTAGAGACCTTCAACCCTCTTTCTCACTAAGGTATTTCGTCGGCTCGGCTATTGGCTCAATCTTTTCTCCAGGCACATAGCTCTCATCTCTCTGGACGTTAGTAAGACAAGGCTCCGCGATAAAATCTTCCATACTATCATTGCCGGCATCAATGACTAGTATCCGATCTTCCAGTCGTCATTTGACAGTGGACTGGGCATTCTTCCACATCATCATTGTTGTTATGCGCCAGGATCTTTTTCTAAGATAAAAGATGCCAAAACTTTTCTCGTTAAAAATCGTATTTACCGTCACAGACTCACTAGGCGTATGATCTTAGCGCCACAGTGTTTGCGGTATATCCTTCAGCGGTTGTGTCACAAATCAAAAAATGTAAATTTTCCTCGAAAATTATTCTAAGTCCACTCGTATAATGGAAATATATCGCTAACTTCTTTCACTAGCAATATTTTTTAACGGTTCCCACAGGAGAATTGTCCAGAATGGTCTCCTGAATATTTCTTATACAGGACTTTTTGGTAGTGGAACGTCCGGTTCCGAGTTATGGGACAAAAATGTTTTCTCGTTGAAATTTTTCTAAGTCCACTCGACTGTCTTTCACTAGCGTCGGAAAATAAAAATTCTTGCGTGGAGCTGTTAGGCACTAAAGTGGACTGGGCATTCTCCTACATCATCTTAGCGCCATAGCGTTTGCGGTATATCTTTCAGCGGTTTTGAAGTATCCAATTATCCCAAAACTATATTTTTGGCGGCCCGAAGGCCTGCGAACAGACTAAAGAACGAAATTATTTGCGTTCCTAAGATAAAATATTGTTTTTATCGGAAGAATATCACTCCTGCCGTCTTAACATTTCCTCCAATTATAATTTTTTTCAAAATGATTTATTTCTCGCTAGGGTTAACTTTTTAAAAGGAACTTTTTGGACAAAACTACTAAACTTATTGTAGTGTATTGGTATAATACACAAAAAACCTTAATTTGCTCCAATTAGTCGATTTAAGGCATCTTAAAATAATTTTTCCCAAAACGATTTATTTCTCGTTAGGGTTAATTTTTTTAAAGGAACTTTTTCGACAAAACTACTAAACTTATGGTAATGTATAGGTATAATACACAAAAAACCTTAATTTGCTCCAATTAGTCGATTTAAGGCATCTTAAAATAATTTTTCTCAAATTTCTCGTTAGGGTTAATTTTTTTAAAGGAACTTTTTGGACAAAACTACTAAACTTATGGTAGTGTATTGGTATAATACACAAAAAACCTTAATTTGCTCCAATTAGTCGATTTAAGGCATCTTAAAATAATTTTTCTCAAAACGATTTATTTCTCGTTAGGGTTAATTTTTTTAAAGGAACTTTTTGGACAAAACTACTAAACTTATGGTAATGTATAGGTATAATACACAAAAAACCTTAATTTGCTCCATTTAGTCGATTTAAGGCATCTTAAAATAATTTTTCTCAAAACGATTTATTTCTCGTTAGGGTTAATTTTTTTAAAGGAACTTTTTGGACAAAACTACTAAACTTATTGTAGTGTATTGGTATAATACACAAAAAACCTTAATTTGCTCCAATTAGTCGATTTAAGGCATCTTAAAATAATTTTTCTCAAAACGATTTATTTCTCGTTAGGGTTAATTTTTTTAAAGGAACTTTTTGGACAAAACTACTAAACTTATGGTAATGTATAGGTATAATACACAAAAAACCTTAATTTGCTCCAATTAGTCGATTTAAGGCATCTTAAAATAATTTTTCTCAAAACGATTTATTTCTCGTTAGGGTTAATTTTTTTAAAGGAACTTTTTGGACAAAACTACTAAACTTATGGTAGTGTATTGGTATAATACACAAAAAACCTTAATTTACTCCAATTAGTCGATTTAAGGCATCTTAAAATAATTTTTCTCAAAACGATTTATTTCTCGTTAGGGTTAATTTTTTTAAAGGAACTTTTTGGACAAAACTACTAAACTTATGGTAATGTATTGGTAAAATACACAAAAAACCTTAATTTGCTCCAATTAGTCGATTTAAGGCATCTTAAAATAATTTTTCTCAAAACGATTTATTTCTCGTTAGGGTTAATTTTTTTAAAGGAACTTTTTGGACAAAACTACTAAACTTATGGTAATGTATTGGTATAATACACAAAAAACCTTAATTTGCTCCAATTAGTCGATTTAAGGCATCTTAAAATAATTTTTCTCAAAACTATTTATTTCTCGTTAGGGATAATTTTTTTAAAGGAACTTTTTGGACAAAACTACTAAACTTATTGTACTGTAATGGTATAATACGAAAAAAACCTTAATTTCCTCCAATTAGTCGATTTAAGCATCTTAAAATAATTTTTTTCAAAATGATTTATTTCTCGTTAGGGTTAATTTTTTTAAACGAACTTTTTGGACAAAACTAGTAAACTTATTGCGCTGTCTTGAGTTTATACAAAAAAATCACACATTTTATTCATTTAGTTGCTTTTATTACCGTAGAGACCTTCAACCCTCTTTCTCACTAAGGTATTTCGTCGGCTCGGCTATTGGCTCAATCTTTTCTCCAGGCACATAGCTCTCATCTCTCTGGACGTTAGTAAGACAAGGCTCCGCGATAAAATCTTCCATACTATCATTGCCGGCATCAATGACTAGTATCCGATCTTCCAGTCGTCATTTGACAGTGGACTGGGCATTCTTCCACATCATCATTGTTGTTATGCGCCAGGATCTTTTTCTAAGATAAAAGATGCCAAAACTTTTCTCGTTAAAAATCGTATTTACCGTCACAGACTCACTAGGCGTATGATCTTAGCGCCACAGTGTTTGCGGTATATTCTTCAGCGGTTGTGTCACAAATCAAGAAATGTAAATTTTCCTCGAAAATTATTCGAAGTCCACTCGTATAATGGAAATATATCGCTAACTTCTTTCACTAGCAATATTTTTTAACGGTTCCCACAGGAGAATTGTCCAGAATGGTCTCCTGAATATTTCTTATACAGGACTTTTTGGTAGTGGAACGTCCGGTTCCGAGTTATGGGACAAAAATGTTTTCTCGTTGAAATTTTTCTAAGTCCACTCGACTGTCTTTCACTAGCGTCGGAAAATGAAAATTCTTGCGTGGAGCGGTTAGGCACTAAAGTGGACTGGGCATTCTCCTACATCATCTTAGCGCCATAGCGTTTGCGGTATATCTTTCAGCGGTTTTGAGGTATCCAATTATCCCAAAACTATATTTTTGGCGGCCCGAAGGCCTGCGAACAGACTAAAGAACGAAATTATTTGCGTTCCTAAAATAAAATATTGTTTTTATCGGAAGAATATCACTCCTGCCGTCTTAACATTTCCTCCAATTATAATTTTTTTCAAAATGATTTATTTCTCGCTAGGGTTAACTTTTTAAAAGGAACTTTTTGGACAAAACTACTAAACTTATTGTAGTGTATTGGTATAATACACAAAAAACCTTAATTTGCTCCAATTAGTCGATTTAAGGCATCTTAAAATAATTTTTCCCAAAACGATTTATTTCTCGTTAGGGTTAATTTTTTTAAAGGAACTTTTTGGACAAAACTACTAAACTTATGGTAATGTATAGGTATAATACACAAAAAACTTTAATTTGCTCCAATTAGTCGATTTAAGGCATCTTAAAATAATTTTTCTCAAAACGATTTATTTCTCGTTAGGGTTAATTTTTTTAAAGGAACTTTTTGGACAAAACTACTAAACTTATGGTAGTGTATTGGTATAATACACAAAGAACCTTAATTTGCTCCAATTAGTCGATTTAAGGCATCTTAAAATAATTTTTCTCAAAACGATTTATTTCTCGTTAGGGTTAATTTTTTTAAAGGAACTTTTTGGACAAAACTACTAAACTTATGGTAATGTATTGGTAAAATACACAAAAAACCTTAATTTGCTCCAATTAGTCGATTTAAGGCATCTTAAAATAATTTTTCTCAAAACGATTTATTTCTCGTTAGGGTTAATTTTTTTAAAGGAACTTTTTGGACAAAACTACTAAACTTATGGTAATGTATTGGTATAATACACAAAAAACCTTAATTTGCTCCAATTAGTCGATTTAAGGCATCTTAAAATAATTTTTCTCAAAACTATTTATTTCTCGTTAGGGTTAATTTTTTTAAAGGAACTTTTTGGACAAAACTACTAAACTTATTGTACTTTAATGGTATAATACGAAAAAAACCTTAATTTCCTCCAATTAGTCGATTTAAGCATCTTAAAATAATTTTTTTCAAAATGATTTATTTCTCGTTAGGGTTAATTTTTTTAAACGAACTTTTTGGACAAAACTAGTAAACTTATTGCGCTGTCTTGAGTTTATACAAAAAAATCACACATTTTATTCATTTAGTTGCTTTTATTACCGTAGAGACCTTCAACCCTCTTTCTCACTAAGGTATTTCGTCGGCTCGGCTATTGGCTCAATCTTTTCTCCAGGCACATAGCTCTCATCTCTCTGGACGTTAGTAAGACAAGGCTCCGCGATAAAATCTTCCATACTATCATTGCCGGCATCAATGACTAGTATCCGATCTTCCAGTCGTCATTTGACAGTGGACTGGGCATTCTTCCACATCATCATTGTTGTTATGCGCCAGGATCTTTTTCTAAGATAAAAGATGCCAAAACTTTTCTCGTTAAAAATCGTATTTACCGTCACAGACTCACTAGGCGTATGATCTTAGCGCCACAGTGTTTGCGGTATATCCTTCAGCGGTTGTGTCACAAATCAAAAAATGTAAATTTTCCTCGAAAATTATTCGAAGTCCACTCGTATAATGGAAATATATCGCTAACTTCTTTCACTAGCAATATTTTTTAACGGTTCCCACAGGAGAATTGTCCAGAATGGTCTCCTGAATATTTCTTATACAGGACTTTTTGGTAGTGGAACGTCCGGTTCCGAGTTATGGGACAAAAATGTTTTCTCGTTGAAATTTTTCTAAGTCCACTCGACTGTCTTTCACTAGCGTCGGAAAATGAAAATTCTTGCGTGGAGCGGTTAGGCACTAAAGTGGACTGGGCATTCTCGTACATCATCTTAGCGCCATAGCGTTTGCGGTATATCTTTCAGCGGTTTTGAGGTATCCAATTATCCCAAAACTATATTTTTGGCGGCCCGAAGGCCTGCGAACAGACTTAAGAACGAAATTATTTGCGTTCCTAAGATAAAATATTGTTTTTATCGGAAGAATATCACTCCTGCCGTCTTAACATTTCCTCCAATTATAATTTTTTTCAAAATGATTTATTTCTCGCTAGGGTTAACTTTTTAAAAGGAACTTTTTGGACAAAACTACTAAACTTATTGTAGTGTATTGGTATAATACACAAAAAACCTTAATTTGCTCCAATTAGTCGATTTAAGGCATCTTAAAATAATTTTTCCCAAAACGATTTATTTCTCGTTAGGGTTAATTTTTTTAAAGGAACTTTTTGGACAAAACTACTAAACTTATGGTAATGTATAGGTATAATACACAAAAAACCTTAATTTGCTCCAATTAGTCGATTTAAGGCATCTTAAAATAATTTTTCTCAAAACGATTTATTTCTCGTTAGGGTTAATTTTTTTAAAGGAACTTTTTGGACAAAACTACTAAACTTATGGTAATGTATAGGTATAATACACAAAAAACCTTAATTTGCTCCAATTAGTCGATTTAAGGCATCTTAAAATAATTTTTCTCAAAACGATTTATTTCTCGTTAGGGTTAATTTTTTTAAAGGAACTTTTTGGACAAAACTACTAAACTTATGGTAGTGTATTGGTATAATACACAAAAAACCTTAATTTGCTCCAATTAGTCGATTTAAGGCATCTTAAAATAATTTTTCTCAAAACGATTTATTTCTCGTTAGGGTTAATTTTTTTAAAGGAACTTTTTGGACAAAACTACTAAACTTATAGTAATGTATTGGTAAAATACACAAAAAACCTTAATTTGCTCCAATTAGTCGATTTAAGGCATCTTAAAATAATTTTTCTCAAAACGATTTATTTCTCGTTAGGGTTAATTTTTTTAAAGGAACTTTTTGGACAAAACTACTAAACTTATGGTAATGTATAGGTATAATACACAAAAAACCTTAATTTGCTCCAATTAGTCGATTTAAGGCATCTTAAAATAATTTTTCTCAAAACGATTTATTTCTCGTTAGGGTTAATTTTTTTAAAGGAACTTTTTGGACAAAACTACTAAACTTATGGTAATGTATTGGTAAAATACACAAAAAACCTTAATTTGCTCCAATTAGTCGATTTAAGGCATCTTAAAATAATTTTTCTCAAAACGATTTATTTCTCGTTAGGGTTAATTTTTTTAAAGGAACTTTTAGGACAAAACTACTAAACTTATTGTACTGTAATGGTATAATAAGAAAAAAACCTTAATTTCCTCCAATTAGTCGATTTAAGCATCTTAAAATAATTTTTTTCAAAATGATTTATTTCTCGTTAGGGTTAATTTTTTTAAACGAACTTTTTGGACAAAACTAGTAAACTTATTGCGCTGTCTTGAGTTTATACAAAAAAATCACACATTTTATTCATTTAGTTGCTTTTATTACCGTAGAGACCTTCAATCCTCTTTCTCACTAAGGTATTTCGTCGGCTCGGCTATTGGCTCAATCTTTTCTCCAGGCACATAGCTCTCATCTCTCTGGACGTTAGTAAGACAAGGCTCCGCGATAAAATCTTCCATACTATCATTGCCGGCATCAATGACTAGTGTCCGATCTTCCAGTCGTCATTTGACAGTGGACTGGGCATTCTTCCACATCATCATTGTTGTTATGCGCCAGGATCTTTTTCTAAGATAAAAGATGCCAAAACTTTTCTCGTTAAAAATCGTATGTACCGTCACAGACTCACTAGGCGTATGATCATAGCGCCACAGTGTTTGCGGTATATCCTTCAGCGGTTGTGTCACAAATCAAAAAATGTAAATTTTCCTCGAAAATTATTCTAAGTCCACTCGTATAATGGAAATATATCGCTAACTTCTTTCACTAGCAATATTTTTTAACGGTTCCCACAGGAGAATTGTCCAGAATGGTCTCCTGAATATTTCTTATACAGGACTTTTTGGTAGTGGAACGTCCGGTTCCGAGTTATGGGACAAAAATGTTTTCTCGTTGAAATTTTTCTAAGTCCACTCGACTGTCTTTCACTAGCGTCGGAAAATGAAAATTCTTGCGTGGAGCGGTTAGGCACTAAAGTGGACTGGGCATTCTCCTACATCATCTTAGCGCCATAGCGTTTGCGGTATATCTTTCAGCGGTTTTGAGGTATCCAATTATCCCAAAACTATATTTTTGGCGGCCCGAAGGCCTGCGAACAGACTAAAGAACGAAATTATTTGCGTTCCTAAGATAAAATATTGTTTTTATCGGAAGAATATCACTCCTGCCGTCTTAACATTTCCTCCAATTATAATTTTTTTCAAAATGATTTATTTCTCGCTAGGGTTAACTTTTTAAAAGGAACTTTTTGGACAAAACTACTAAACTTATTGTAGTGTATTGGTATAATACACAAAAAACCTTAATTTGCTCCAATTAGTCGATTTAAGGCATCTTAAAATAATTTTTCCCAAAACGATTTATTTCTCGTTAGGGTTAATTTTTTTAAAGGAACTTTTTGGACAAAACTACTAAACTTATGGTAATGTATAGGTATAATACACAAAAAACCTTAATTTGCTCCAATTAGTCGATTTAAGGCATCTTAAAATAATTTTTCTCAAAACGATTTATTTCTCGTTAGGGTTAATTTTTTTAAAGGAACTTTTTGGACAAAACTACCAAACTTATGGTAATGTATTGGTAAAATACACAAAAAACCTTAATTTGCTCCAATTAGTCGATTTAAGGCATCTTAAAATAATTTTTCTCAAAACGATTTATTTCTCGTTAGGGTTAATTTTTTTAAAGGAACTTTTTGGACAAAACTACTAAACTTATTGTAGTGTATTGGTATAATACACAAAAAACCTTAATTTGCTCCAATTAGTCGGTTTAAGGAATCTTAAAATAATTTTTCTCAAAACGATTTATTTCTCGTTAGGGTTAATTTTTTTAAAGGAACTTTTTGGACAAAACTACTAAACTTATGGTAATGTATTGGTAAAATACACAAAAAACCTTAATTTGCTCCAATTAGTCGATTTAAGGCATCTTAAAATAATTTTTCTCAAAACGATTTATTTCTCGTTAGGGTTAATTTTTTTAAAGGAACTTTTTGGACAAAACTACTAAACTTATGGTAATGTATTGGTATAATACACAAAAAACCTTAATTTGCTCCAAGTAGTCAATTTAAGGCATCTTAAAATAATTTTTCTCAAAACGATTTATTTCTCGTTAGGGTTAATTTTTTTAAAGGAACTTTTTGGACAAAACTACTAAACTTATGGTAATGTATTGGTAAAATACACAAAAAACCTTAATTTGCTCCAATTAGTCGATTTAAGGCATCTTAAAATAATTTTTCTCAAAACGATTTATTTCTCGTTAGGGTTAATTTTTTTAAAGGAACTTTTTGGACAAAACTACTAAACTTATGGTAATGTATTGGTATAATACACAAAAAACCTTAATTTGCTCCAATTAGTCGATTTAAGGCATCTTAAAATAATTTTTCTCAAAACTATTTATTTCTCGTTAGGGTTAATTTTTTTAAAGGAACTTTTTTGACAAAACTACTAAACTTATTGTACTGTAATGGTATAATACGAAAAAAACCTTAATTTCCTCCAATTAGTCGATTTAAGCATCTTAAAATAATTTTTTTCAAAATGATTTATTTCTCGTTAGGGTTAATTTTTTTAAACGAACTTTTTGGACAAAACTAGTAAACTTATTGCGCTGTCTTGAGTTTATACAAAAAAATCACACATTTTATTCATTTAGTTGCTTTTATTACCGTAGAGACCTTCAACCCTCTTTCTCACTAAGGTATTTCGTCGGCTCGGCTATTGGCTCAATCTTTTCTCCAGGCACATAGCTCTCATCTCTCTGGACGTTAGTAAGACAAGGCTCCGCGATAAAATCTTCCATACTATCATTGCCGGCATCAATGACTAGTATCCGATCTTCCAGTCGTCATTTGACAGTGGACTGGGCATTCTTCCACATCATCATTGTTGTTATGCGCCAGGATCTTTTTCTAAGATAAAAGATGCCAAAACTTTTCTCGTTAAAAATCGTATTTACCGTCACAGACTCACTAGGCGTATGATCTTAGCGCCACAGTGTTTGCGGTATATCCTTCAGCGGTTGTGTCACAAATCAAAAAATGTAAATTTTCCTCGAAAATTATTCTAAGTCCACTCGTATAATGGAAATATATCGCTAACTTCTTTCACTAGCAATATTTTTTAACGGTTCCCAGAGGAGAATTGTCCAGAATGGTCTCCTGAATATTTCTTATACAGGACTTTTTGGTAGTGGAACGTCCGGTTCCGAGTTATGGGACAAAAATGTTTTCTCGTTGAAATTTTTCTAAGTCCACTCGACTGTCTTTCACTAGCGTCGGAAAATAAAAATTCTTGCGTGGAGCTGTTAGGCACTAAAGTGGACTGGGCATTCTCCTACATCATCTTAGCGCCATAGCGTTTGCGGTATATCTTTCAGCGGTTTTGAAGTATCCAATTATCCCAAAACTATATTTTTGGTGGCCCGAAGGCCTGCGAACAGACTAAAGAACGAAATTATTTGCGTTCCTAAGATAAAATATTGTTTTTATCGGAAGAATATCACTCCTGCCGTCTTAACATTTCCTCCAATTATAATTTTTTTCAAAATGATTTATTTCTCGCTAGGGTTAACTTTTTAAAATGAACTTTTTGGACAAAACTACTAAACTTATTGTAGTGTATTGGTATAATACACAAAAAACCTTAATTTGCTCCAATTAGTCGATTTAAGGCATCTTAAAATAATTTTTCCCAAAACGATTTATTTCTCGTTAGGGTTAATTTTTTTAAAGGAACTTTTTGGACAAAACTACTAAACTTATGGTAATGTATAGGTATAATACACAAAAAACCTTAATTTGCTCCAATTAGTCGATTTAAGGCATCTTAAAATAATTTTTCTCAAAACGATTTATTTCTCGTTAGGGTTAATTTTTTTAAAGGAACTTTTTGGACAAAACTACTAAACTTATGGTAGTGTATTGGTATAATACACAAAAAACCTTAATTTGCTCCAATTAGTCGATTTAAGGCATCTTAAAATAATTTTTCTCAAAACGATTTATTTCTCGTTAGGGTTAAATTTTTTAAAGGAACTTTTTGGACAAAACTACCAAACTTATGGTAATGTATTGGTAAAATACACAAAAAACCTTAATTTGCTCCAATTAGTCGATTTAAGGCATCTTAAAATAATTTTTCTCAAAACGATTTATTTCTCGTTAGGGTTAATTTTTTTAAAGGAACTTTTTGGACAAAACTACTAAACTTATTGTAGTGTATTGGTATAATACACAAAAAACCTTAATTTGCTCCAATTAGTCGGTTTAAGGAATCTTAAAATAATTTTTCTCAAAACGATTTATTTCTCGTTAGGGTTAATTTTTTTAAAGGAACTTTTTGGACAAAACTACTAAACTTATGGTAATGTATTGGTAAAATACACAAAAAACCTTAATTTGCTCCAATTAGTCGATTTAAGGCATCTTAAAATAATTTTTCTCAAAACGATTTATTTCTCGTTAGGGTTAATTTTTTTAAAGGAACTTTTTGGACAAAACTACTAAACTTATGGTAATGTATTGGTATAATACACAAAAAACCTTAATTTGCTCCAATTAGTCGATTTAAGGCATCTTAAAATAATTTTTCTCAAAACTATTTATTTCTCGTTAGGGATAATTTTTTTAAAGGAACTTTTTGGACAAAACTACTAAACTTATTGTACTGTAATGGTATAATACGAAAAAAACCTTAATTTCCTCCAATTAGTCGATTTAAGCATCTTAAAATAATTTTTTTCAAAATGATTTATTTCTCGTTAGGGTTAATTTTTTTAAACGAACTTTTTGGACAAAACTAGTAAACTTATTGCGCTGTCTTGAGTTTATACAAAAAAATCACACATTTTATTCATTTAGTTGCTTTTATTACCGTAGAGACCTTCAACCCTCTTTCTCACTAAGGTATTTCGTCGGCTCGGCTATTGGCTCAATCTTTTCTCCAGGCACATAGCTCTCATCTCTCTGGACGTTAGTAAGACAAGGCTCCGCGATAAAATCTTCCATACTATCATTGCCGGCATCAATGACTAGTATCCGATCTTCCAGTCGTCATTTGACAGTGGACTGGGCATTCTTCCACATCATCATTGTTGTTATGCGCCAGGATCTTTTTCTAAGATAAAAGATGCCAAAACTTTTCTCGTTAAAAATCGTATTTACCGTCACAGACTCACTAGGCGTATGATCTTAGCGCCACAGTGTTTGCGGTATATCCTTCAGCGGTTGTGTCACAAATCAAAAAATGTAAATTTTCCTCGAAAATTATTCGAAGTCCACTCGTATAATGGAAATATATCGCTAACTTCTTTCACTAGCAATATTTTTTAACGGTTCCCACAGGAGAATTGTCCAGAATGGTCTCCTGAATATTTCTTATACAGGACTTTTTGGTAGTGGAACGTCCGGTTCCGAGTTATGGGACAAAAATGTTTTCTCGTTGAAATTTTTCTAAGTCCACTCGACTGTCTTTCACTAGCGTCGGAAAATGAAAATTCTTGCGTGGAGCGGTTAGGCACTAAAGTGGACTGGGCATTCTCCTACATCATCTTAGCGCCATAGCGTTTGCGGTATATCTTTCAGCGGTTTTGAGGTATCCAATTATCCCAAAACTATATTTTTGGCGGCCCGAAGGCCTGCGAACAGACTAAAGAACGAAATTATTTGCGTTCCTAAGATAAAATATTGTTTTTATCGGAAGAATATCACTCCTGCCGTCTTAACATTTCCTCCAATTATAATTTTTTTCAAAATGATTTATTTCTCGCTAGGGTTAACTTTTTAAAAGGAACTTTTTGGACAAAACTACTAAACTTATTGTAGTGTATTGGTATAATACACAAAAAACCTTAATTTGCTCCAATTAGTCGATTTAAGGCATCTTAAAATAATTTTTCCCAAAACGATTTATTTCTCGTTAGGGTTAATTTTTTTAAAGGAACTTTTTGGACAAAACTACTAAACTTATGGTAATGTATAGGTATAATACACAAAAAACCTTAATTTGCTCCAATTAGTCGATTTAAGGCATCTTAAAATAATTTTTCTCAAAACGATTTATTTCTCGTTAGGGTTAATTTTTTTAAAGGAACTTTTTGGACAAAACTACTAAACTTATGGTAGTGTATTGGTATAATACACAAAGAACCTTAATTTGCTCCAATTAGTCGATTTAAGGCATCTTAAAATAATTTTTCTCAAAACGATTTATTTCTCGTTAGGGTTAATTTTTTTAAAGGAACTTTTTGGACAAAACTAGTAAACTTATTGCGCTGTCTTGAGTTTATACAAAAAAATCACACATTTTATTCATTTAGTTGCTTTTATTACCGTAGAGACCTTCAACCCTCTTTCTCACTAAGGTATTTCGTCGGCTCGGCTATTGGCTCAATCTTTTCTCCAGGCACATAGCTCTCATCTCTCTGGACGTTAGTAAGACAAGGCTCCGCGATAAAATCTTCCATACTATCATTGCCGGCATCAATGACTAGTATCCGATCTTCCAGTCGTCATTTGACAGTGGACTGGGCATTCTTCCACATCATCATTGTTGTTATGCGCCAGGATCTTTTTCTAAGATAAAAGATGCCAAAACTTTTCTCGTTAAAAATCGTATTTACCGTCACAGACTCACTAGGCGTATGATCTTAGCGCCACAGTGTTTGCGGTATATCCTTCAGCGGTTGTGTCACAAATCAAAAAATGTAAATTTTCCTCGAAAATTATTCGAAGTCCACTCGTATAATGGAAATATATCGCTAACTTCTTTCACTAGCAATATTTTTTAACGGTTCCCACAGGAGAATTGTCCAGAATGGTCTCCTGAATATTTCTTATACAGGACTTTTTGGTAGTGGAACGTCCGGTTCCGAGTTATGGGACAAAAATGTTTTCTCGTTGAAATTTTTCTAAGTCCACTCGACTGTCTTTCACTAGCGTCGGAAAATGAAAATTCTTGCGTGGAGCGGTTAGGCACTAAAGTGGACTGGGCATTCTCCTACATCATCTTAGCGCCATAGCGTTTGCGGTATATCTTTCAGCGGTTTTGAGGTATCCAATTATCCCAAAACTATATTTTTGGCGGCCCGAAGGCCTGCGAACAGACTAAAGAAGGAAAATGAAAATTCTTGCGTGGAGCGGTTAGGCACTAAAGTGGACTGGGCATTCTCCTACATCATCTTAGCGCCATAGCGTTTGCGGTATATCTTTCAGCGGTTTTGAGGTATCCAATTATCCCAAAACTATATTTTTGGCGGCCCGAAGGCCTGCGAACAGACTAAAGAAGGAAAATGAAAATTCTTGCGTGGAGCGGTTAGGCACTAAAGTGGACTGGGCATTCTCCTTCATCATCTTAGCGCCATAGCGTTTGCGGTATATCTTTCAGCGGTTTTGAGGTATCCAATTATCCCAAAACTATATTTTTGGCGGCCCGAAGGCCTGCGAACAGACTAAAGAACGAAATTATTTGCGTTCCTAAGATAAAATATTGTTTTTATCGGAAGAATATCACTCCTGCCGTCTTAACATTTCCTCCAATTATAATTTTTTTCAAAATGATTTATTTCTCGCTAGGGTTAACTTTTTAAAAGGAACTTTTTGGACAAAACTACTAAACTTATTGTAGTGTATTGGTATAATACACAAAAAACCTTAATTTGCTCCAATTAGTCGATTTAAGGCATCTTAAAATAATTTTTCTCAAAACGATTTATTTCTCGTTAGGGTTAATTTTTTTAAAGGAACTTTTTGGACAAAACTACTAAACTTATGGTAATGTATTGGTATAATACACAAAAAACCTTAATTTGCTCCAATTAGTCGATTTAAGGCATCTTAAAATAATTTTTCTCAAAACGATTTATTTCTCGTTAGGGTTAATTTTTTTAAAGGAACTTTTTGGACAAAACTACTAAACTTATGGTAATGTATTGGTAAAATACACAAAAAACCTTAATTTGCTCCAATTAGTCGATTTAAGGCATCTTAAAATAATTTTTCTCAAAACGATTTATTTCTCGTTAGGGTTAATTTTTTTAAAGGAACTTTTAGGACAAAACTACTAAACTTATTGTACTGTAATGGTATAATAAGAAAAAAACCTTAATTTCCTCCAATTAGTCGATTTAAGCATCTTAAAATAATTTTTTTCAAAATGATTTATTTCTCGTTAGGGTTAATTTTTTTAAACGAACTTTTTGGACAAAACTAGTAAACTTATTGCGCTGTCTTGAGTTTATACAAAAAAATCACACATTTTATTCATTTAGTTGCTTTTATTACCGTAGAGACCTTCAATCCTCTTTCTCACTAAGGTATTTCGTCGGCTCGGCTATTGGCTCAATCTTTTCTCCAGGCACATAGCTCTCATCTCTCTGGACGTTAGTAAGACAAGGCTCCGCGATAAAATCTTCCATACTATCATTGCCGGCTTCAATGACTAGTGTCCGATCTTCCAGTCGTCATTTGACAGTGGACTGGGCATTCTTCCACATCATCATTGTTGTTATGCGCCAGGATCTTTTTCTAAGATAAAAGATGCCAAAACTTTTCTCGTTAAAAATCGTATGTACCGTCACAGACTCACTAGGTGTATGATCATAGCGCCACAGTGTTTGCGGTATATCCTTCAGCGGTTGTGTCACAAATCAAAAAATGTAAATTTTCCTCGAAAATTATTCTAAGTCCACTCGTATAATGGAAATATATCGCTAACTTCTTTCACTAGCAATATTTTTTAACGGTTCCCACAGGAGAATTGTCCAGAATGGTCTCCTGAATATTTCTTATACAGGACTTTTTGGTAGTGGAACGTCCGGTTCCGAGTTATGGGACAAAAATGTTTTCTCGTTGAAATTTTTCTAAGTCCACTCGACTGTCTTTCACTAGCGTCGGAAAATGAAAATTCTTGCGTGGAGCTGTTAGGCACTAAAGTGGACTGGGCTGGGCATTCTCCTACATCATCTTAGCGCCATAGCGTTTGCGGTATATCTTTCAGCGGTTTTGAGGTATCCAATTATCCCAAAACTATATTTTTGGCGGCCCGAAGGCCTGCGAACAGACTAAAGAACGAAATTATTTGCGTTCCTAAGATAAAATATTGTTTTTATCGGAAGAATATCACTCCTGCCGTCTTAACATTTCCTCCAATTATAATTTTTTTCAAAATGATTTATTTCTCGCTAGGGTTAACTTTTTAAAAGGAACTTTTTGGACAAAACTACTAAACTTATTGTAGTGTATTGGTATAATACACAAAAAACCTTAATTTGCTCCAATTAGTCGATTTAAGGCATCTTAAAATAATTTTTCTCAAAACGATTTATTTCTCGTTAGGGTTAATTTTTTTAAAGGAACTTTTTGGACAAAACTACTAAACTTATGGTAATGTATTGGTATAATACACAAAAAACCTTAATTTGCTCCAATTAGTCGATTTAAGGCATCTTAAAATAATTTTTCTCAAAACGATTTATTTCTCGTTAGGGTTAATTTTTTTAAAGGAACTTTTTGGACAAAACTACTAAACTTATTGTAGTGTATTGGTATAATACACAAAAAACCTTAATTTGCTCCAATTAGTCGGTTTAAGGAATCTTAAAATAATTTTTCTCAAAACGATTTATTTCTCGTTAGGGTTAATTTTTTTAAAGGAACTTTTTGGACAAAACTACTAAACTTATGGTAATGTATTGGTAAAATACACAAAAAACCTTAATTTGCTCCAATTAGTCGATTTAAGGCATCTTAAAATAATTTTTCTCAAAACGATTTATTTCTCGTTAGGGTTAATTTTTTTAAAGGAACTTTTTGGACAAAACTACTAAACTTATGGTAATGTATTGGTATAATACACAAAAAACCTTAATTTGCTCCAAGTAGTCAATTTAAGGCATCTTAAAATAATTTTTCTCAAAACGATTTATTTCTCGTTAGGGTTAATTTTTTTAAAGGAACTTTTTGGACAAAACTACTAAACTTATGGTAATGTATTGGTAAAATACACAAAAAACCTTAATTTGCTCCAATTAGTCGATTTAAGGCATCTTAAAATAATTTTTCTCAAAACGATTTATTTCTCGTTAGGGTTAATTTTTTTAAAGGAACTTTTTGGACAAAACTACTAAACTTATGGTAATGTATTGGTATAATACACAAAAAACCTTAATTTGCTCCAATTAGTCGATTTAAGGCATCTTAAAATAATTTTTCTCAAAACTATTTATTTCTCGTTAGGGTTAATTTTTTTAAAGGAACTTTTTTGACAAAACTACTAAACTTATTGTACTGTAATGGTATAATACGAAAAAAACCTTAATTTCCTCCAATTAGTCGATTTAAGCATCTTAAAATAATTTTTTTCAAAATGATTTATTTCTCGTTAGGGTTAATTTTTTTAAACGAACTTTTTGGACAAAACTAGTAAACTTATTGCGCTGTCTTGAGTTTATACAAAAAAATCACACATTTTATTCATTTAGTTGCTTTTATTACCGTAGAGACCTTCAACCCTCTTTCTCACTAAGGTATTTCGTCGGCTCGGCTATTGGCTCAATCTTTTCTCCAGGCACATAGCTCTCATCTCTCTGGACGTTAGTAAGACAAGGCTCCGCGATAAAATCTTCCATACTATCATTGCCGGCATCAATGACTAGTATCCGATCTTCCAGTCGTCATTTGACAGTGGACTGGGCATTCTTCCACATCATCATTGTTGTTATGCGCCAGGATCTTTTTCTAAGATAAAAGATGCCAAAACTTTTCTCGTTAAAAATCGTATTTACCGTCACAGACTCACTAGGCGTATGATCTTAGCGCCACAGTGTTTGCGGTATATCCTTCAGCGGTTGTGTCACAAATCAAAAAATGTAAATTTTCCTCGAAAATTATTCTAAGTCCACTCGTATAATGGAAATATATCGCTAACTTCTTTCACTAGCAATATTTTTTAACGGTTCCCACAGGAGAATTGTCCAGAATGGTCTCCTGAATATTTCTTATACAGGACTTTTTGGTAGTGGAACGTCCGGTTCCGAGTTATGGGACAAAAATGTTTTCTCGTTGAAATTTTTCTAAGTCCACTCGACTGTCTTTCACTAGCGTCGGAAAATAAAAATTCTTGCGTGGAGCTGTTAGGCACTAAAGTGGACTGGGCATTCTCCTACATCATCTTAGCGCCATAGCGTTTGCGGTATATCTTTCAGCGGTTTTGAAGTATCCAATTATCCCAAAACTATATTTTTGGCGGCCCGAAGGCCTGCGAACAGACTAAAGAACGAAATTATTTGCGTTCCTAAGATAAAATATTGTTTTTATCGGAAGAATATCACTCCTGCCGTCTTAACATTTCCTGCAATTATAATTTTTTTCAAAATGATTTATTTCTCGCTAGGGTTAACTTTTTAAAAGGAACTTTTTGGACAAAACTCCTAAACTTATTGTAGTGTATTGGTATAATACACAAAAAACCTTAATTTGCTCCAATTAGTCGATTTAAGGCATCTTAAAATAATTTTTCCCAAAACGATTTATTTCTCGTTAGGGTTAATTTTTTTAAAGGAACTTTTTGGACAAAACTACTAAACTTATGGTAATGTATAGGTATAATACACAAAAAACCTTAATTTGCTCCAATTAGTCGATTTAAGGCATCTTAAAATAATTTTTCTCAAAACGATTTATTTCTCGTTAGGGTTAATTTTTTTAAAGGAACTTTTTGGACAAAACTACTAAACTTATGGTAGTGTATTGGTATAATACACAAAAAACCTTAATTTACTCCAATTAGTCGATTTAAGGCATCTTAAAATAATTTTTCTCAAAACGATTTATTTCTCGTTAGGGTTAATTTTTTTAAAGGAACTTTTTGGACAAAACTACTAAACTTATGGTAATGTATTGGTAAAATACACAAAAAACCTTAATTTGCTCCAATTAGTCGATTTAAGGCATCTTAAAATAATTTTTCTCAAAACGATTTATTTCTCGTTAGGGTTAATTTTTTTAAAGGAACTTTTTGGACAAAACTACTAAACTTATGGTAATGTATTGGTATAATACACAAAAAACCTTAATTTGCTCCAATTAGTCGATTTAAGGCATCTTAAAATAATTTTTCTCAAAACTATTTATTTCTCGTTAGGGATAATTTTTTTAAAGGAACTTTTTGGACAAAACTACTAAACTTATTGTACTGTAATGGTATAATACGAAAAAAACCTTAATTTCCTCCAATTAGTCGATTTAAGCATCTTAAAATAATTTTTTTCAAAATGATTTATTTCTCGTTAGGGTTAATTTTTTTAAACGAACTTTTTGGACAAAACTAGTAAACTTATTGCGCTGTCTTGAGTTTATACAAAAAAATCACACATTTTATTCATTTAGTTGCTTTTATTACCGTAGAGACCTTCAACCCTCTTTCTCACTAAGGTATTTCGTCGGCTCGGCTATTGGCTCAATCTTTTCTCCAGGCACATAGCTCTCATCTCTCTGGACGTTAGTAAGACAAGGCTCCGCGATAAAATCTTCCATACTATCATTGCCGGCATCAATGACTAGTATCCGATCTTCCAGTCGTCATTTGACAGTGGACTGGGCATTCTTCCACATCATCATTGTTGTTATGCGCCAGGATCTTTTTCTAAGATAAAAGATGCCAAAACTTTTCTCGTTAAAAATCGTATTTACCGTCACAGACTCACTAGGCGTATGATCTTAGCGCCACAGTGTTTGCGGTATATTCTTCAGCGGTTGTGTCACAAATCAAAAAATGTAAATTTTCCTCGAAAATTATTCGAAGTCCACTCGTATAATGGAAATATATCGCTAACTTCTTTCACTAGCAATATTTTTTAACGGTTCTTACAGGAGAATTGTCCAGAATGGTCTCCTGAATATTTCTTATACAGGACTTTTTGGTAGTGGAACGTCCGGTTCCGAGTTATGGGACAAAAATGTTTTCTCGTTGAAATTTTTCTAAGTCCACTCGACTGTCTTTCACTAGCGTCGGAAAATGAAAATTCTTGCGTGGAGCGGTTAGGCACTAAAGTGGACTGGGCATTCTCCTACATCATCTAAGCGCCATAGCGTTTGCGGTATATCTTTCAGCGGTTTTGAGGTATCCAATTATCCCAAAACTATATTTTTGGCGGCCCGAAGGCCTGCGAACAGACTAAAGAACGAAATTATTTGCGTTCCTAAGATAAAATATTGTTTTTATCGGAAGAATATCACTCCTGCCGTCTTAACATTTCCTCCAATTATAATTTTTTTCAAAATGATTTATTTCTCGCTAGGGTTAACTTTTTAAAAGGAACTTTTTGGACAAAACTACTAAACTTATTGTAGTGTATTGGTATAATACACAAAAAACCTTAATTTGCTCCAATTAGTCGATTTAAGGCATCTTAAAATAATTTTTCCCAAAACGATTTATTTCTCGTTAGGGTTAATTTTTTTAAAGGAACTTTTTGGACAAAACTACTAAACTTATGGTAATGTATAGGTATAATACACAAAAAACCTTAATTTGCTCCAATTAGTCGATTTAAGGCATCTTAAAATAATTTTTCTCAAAACGATTTATTTCTCGTTAGGGTTAATTTTTTTAAAGGAACTTTTTGGACAAAACTACTAAACTTATGGTAGTGTATTGGTATAATACACAAAGAACCTTAATTTGCTCCAATTAGTCGATTTAAGGCATCTTAAAATAATTTTTCTCAAAACGATTTATTTCTCGTTAGGGTTAATTTTTTTAAAGGAACTTTTTGGACAAAACTACTAAACTTATGGTAGTGTATTGGTATAATACACAAAGAACCTTAATTTGCTCCAATTAGTCGATTTAAGGCATCTTAAAATAATTTTTCTCAAAACGATTTATTTCTCATTAGGGTTAATTTTTTTAAAGGAACTTTTTGGACAAAACTACTAAACTTATGGTAATGTATTGGTAAAATACACAAAAAACCTTAATTTGCTCCAATTAGTCGATTTAAGGCATCTTAAAATAATTTTTCTCAAAACGATTTATTTCTCGTTAGGGTTAATTTTTTTAAAGGAACTTTTTGGACAAAACTACTAAACTTATGGTAATGTATTGGTATAATACACAAAAAACCTTAATTTGCTCCAATTAGTCGATTTAAGGCATCTTAAAATAATTTTTCTCAAAACGATTTATTTCTCGTTAGGGTTAATTTTTTTAAAGGAACTTTTAGGACAAAACTACTAAACTTATTGTACTGTAATGGTATAATAAGAAAAAAACCTTAATTTCCTCCAATTAGTCGATTTAAGCATCTTAAAATAATTTTTTTCAAAATGATTTATTTCTCGTTAGGGTTAATTTTTTTAAACGAACTTTTTGGACAAAACTAGTAAACTTATTGCGCTGTCTTGAGTTTATACAAAAAAATCACACATTTTATTCATTTAGTTGCTTTTATTACCGTAGAGACCTTCAATCCTCTTTCTCACTAAGGTATTTCGTCGGCTCGGCTATTGGCTCAATCTTTTCTCCAGGCACATAGCTCTCATCTCTCTGGACGTTAGTAAGACAAGGCTCCGCGATAAAATCTTCCATACTATCATTGCCGGCTTCAATGACTAGTGTCCGATCTTCCAGTCGTCATTTGACAGTGGACTGGGCATTCTTCCACATCATCATTGTTGTTATGCGCCAGGATCTTTTTCTAAGATAAAAGATGCCAAAACTTTTCTCGTTAAAAATCGTATGTACCGTCACAGACTCACTAGGTGTATGATCATAGCGCCACAGTGTTTGCGGTATATCCTTCAGCGGTTGTGTCACAAATCAAAAAATGTAAATTTTCCTCGAAAATTATTCTAAGTCCACTCGTATAATGGAAATATATCGCTAACTTCTTTCACTAGCAATATTTTTTAACGGTTCCCACAGGAGAATTGTCCAGAATGGTCTCCTGAATATTTCTTATACAGGACTTTTTGGTAGTGGAACGTCCGGTTCCGAGTTATGGGACAAAAATGTTTTCTCGTTGAAATTTTTCTAAGTCCACTCGACTGTCTTTCACTAGCGTCGGAAAATGAAAATTCTTGCGTGGAGCTGTTAGGCACTAAAGTGGACTGGGCTGGGCATTCTCCTACATCATCTTAGCGCCATAGCGTTTGCGGTATATCTTTCAGCGGTTTTGAGGTATCCAATTATCCCAAAACTATATTTTTGGCGGCCCGAAGGCCTGCGAACAGACTAAAGAACGAAATTATTTGCGTTCCTAAGATAAAATATTGTTTTTATCGGAAGAATATCACTCCTGCCGTCTTAACATTTCCTCCAATTATAATTTTTTTCAAAATGATTTATTTCTCGCTAGGGTTAACTTTTTAAAAGGAACTTTTTGGACAAAACTACTAAACTTATTGTAGTGTATTGGTATAATACACAAAAAACCTTAATTTGCTCCAATTAGTCGATTTAAGGCATCTTAAAATAATTTTTCTCAAAACGATTTATTTCTCGTTAGGGTTAATTTTTTTAAAGGAACTTTTTGGACAAAACTACTAAACTTATGGTAATGTATTGGTATAATACACAAAAAACCTTAATTTGCTCCAATTAGTCGATTTAAGGCATCTTAAAATAATTTTTCTCAAAACGATTTATTTCTCGTTAGGGTTAATTTTTTTAAAGGAACTTTTTGGACAAAACTACTAAACTTATTGTAGTGTATTGGTATAATACACAAAAAACCTTAATTTGCTCCAATTAGTCGATTTAAGGCATCTTAAAATAATTTTTCTCAAAACGATTTATTTCTCGTTAGGGTTAATTTTTTTAAAGGAACTTTTTGGACAAAACTACTAAACTTATGGTAATGTATTGGTATAATACACAAAAAACCTTAATTTGCTCCAAGTAGTCAATTTAAGGCATCTTAAAATAATTTTTCTCAAAACGATTTATTTCTCGTTAGGGTTAATTTTTTTAAAGGAACTTTTTGGACAAAACTACTAAACTTATGGTAATGTATTGGTAAAATACACAAAAAACCTTAATTTGCTCCAATTAGTCGATTTAAGGCATCTTAAAATAATTTTTCTCAAAACGATTTATTTCTCGTTAGGGTTAATTTTTTTAAAGGAACTTTTTGGACAAAACTACTAAACTTATGGTAATGTATTGGTATAATACACAAAAAACCTTAATTTGCTCCAATTAGTCGATTTAAGGCATCTTAAAATAATTTTTCTCAAAACTATTTATTTCTCGTTAGGGTTAATTTTTTTAAAGGAACTTTTTTGACAAAACTACTAAACTTATTGTACTGTAATGGTATAATACGAAAAAAACCTTAATTTCCTCCAATTAGTCGATTTAAGCATCTTAAAATAATTTTTTTCAAAATGATTTATTTCTCGTTAGGGTTAATTTTTTTAAACGAACTTTTTGGACAAAACTAGTAAACTTATTGCGCTGTCTTGAGTTTATACAAAAAAATCACACATTTTATTCATTTAGTTGCTTTTATTACCGTAGAGACCTTCAACCCTCTTTCTCACTAAGGTATTTCGTCGGCTCGGCTATTGGCTCAATCTTTTCTCCAGGCACATAGCTCTCATCTCTCTGGACGTTAGTAAGACAAGGCTCCGCGATAAAATCTTCCATACTATCATTGCCGGCATCAATGACTAGTATCCGATCTTCCAGTCGTCATTTGACAGTGGACTGGGCATTCTTCCACATCATCATTGTTGTTATGCGCCAGGATCTTTTTCTAAGATAAAAGATGCCAAAACTTTTCTCGTTAAAAATCGTATTTACCGTCACAGACTCACTAGGCGTATGATCTTAGCGCCACAGTGTTTGCGGTATATCCTTCAGCGGTTGTGTCACAAATCAAAAAATGTAAATTTTCCTCGAAAATTATTCTAAGTCCACTCGTATAATGGAAATATATCGCTAACTTCTTTCACTAGCAATATTTTTTAACGGTTCCCACAGGAGAATTGTCCAGAATGGTCTCCTGAATATTTCTTATACAGGACTTTTTGGTAGTGGAACGTCCGGTTCCGAGTTATGGGACAAAAATGTTTTCTCGTTGAAATTTTTCTAAGTCCACTCGACTGTCTTTCACTAGCGTCGGAAAATAAAAATTCTTGCGTGGAGCTGTTAGGCACTAAAGTGGACTGGGCATTCTCCTACATCATCTTAGCGCCATAGCGTTTGCGGTATATCTTTCAGCGGTTTTGAAGTATCCAATTATCCCAAAACTATATTTTTGGCGGCCCGAAGGCCTGCGAACAGACTAAAGAACGAAATTATTTGCGTTCCTAAGATAAAATATTGTTTTTATCGGAAGAATATCACTCCTGCCGTCTTAACATTTCCTCCAATTATAATTTTTTTCAAAATGATTTATTTCTCGCTAGGGTTAACTTTTTAAAAGGAACTTTTTGGACAAAACTCCTAAACTTATTGTAGTGTATTGGTATAATACACAAAAAACCTTAATTTGCTCCAATTAGTCGATTTAAGGCATCTTAAAATAATTTTTCCCAAAACGATTTATTTCTCGTTAGGGTTAATTTTTTTAAAGGAACTTTTTGGACAAAACTACTAAACTTATGGTAATGTATAGGTATAATACACAAAAAACCTTAATTTGCTCCAATTAGTCGATTTAAGGCATCTTAAAATAATTTTTCTCAAAACGATTTATTTCTCGTTAGGGTTAATTTTTTTAAAGGAACTTTTTGGACAAAACTACTAAACTTATGGTAGTGTATTGGTATAATACACAAAAAACCTTAATTTACTCCAATTAGTCGATTTAAGGCATCTTAAAATAATTTTTCTCAAAACGATTTATTTCTCGTTAGGGTTAATTTTTTTAAAGGAACTTTTTGGACAAAACTACTAAACTTATGGTAATGTATTGGTAAAATACACAAAAAACCTTAATTTGCTCCAATTAGTCGATTTAAGGCATCTTAAAATAATTTTTCTCAAAACGATTTATTTCTCGTTAGGGTTAATTTTTTTAAAGGAACTTTTTGGACAAAACTACTAAACTTATGGTAATGTATTGGTATAATACACAAAAAACCTTAATTTGCTCCAATTAGTCGATTTAAGGCATCTTAAAATAATTTTTCTCAAAACTATTTATTTCTCGTTAGGGATAATTTTTTTAAAGGAACTTTTTGGACAAAACTACTAAACTTATTGTACTGTAATGGTATAATACGAAAAAAACCTTAATTTCCTCCAATTAGTCGATTTAAGCATCTTAAAATAATTTTTTTCAAAATGATTTATTTCTCGTTAGGGTTAATTTTTTTAAACGAACTTTTTGGACAAAACTAGTAAACTTATTGCGCTGTCTTGAGTTTATACAAAAAAATCACACATTTTATTCATTTAGTTGCTTTTATTACCGTAGAGACCTTCAACCCTCTTTCTCACTAAGGTATTTCGTCGGCTCGGCTATTGGCTCAATCTTTTCTCCAGGCACATAGCTCTCATCTCTCTGGACGTTAGTAAGACAAGGCTCCGCGATAAAATCTTCCATACTATCATTGCCGGCATCAATGACTAGTATCCGATCTTCCAGTCGTCATTTGACAGTGGACTGGGCATTCTTCCACATCATCATTGTTGTTATGCGCCAGGATCTTTTTCTAAGATAAAAGATGCCAAAACTTTTCTCGTTAAAAATCGTATTTACCGTCACAGACTCACTAGGCGTATGATCTTAGCGCCACAGTGTTTGCGGTATATTCTTCAGCGGTTGTGTCACAAATCAAAAAATGTAAATTTTCCTCGAAAATTATTCGAAGTCCACTCGTATAATGGAAATATATCGCTAACTTCTTTCACTAGCAATATTTTTTAACGGTTCTTACAGGAGAATTGTCCAGAATGGTCTCCTGAATATTTCTTATACAGGACTTTTTGGTAGTGGAACGTCCGGTTCCGAGTTATGGGACAAAAATGTTTTCTCGTTGAAATTTTTCTAAGTCCACTCGACTGTCTTTCACTAGCGTCGGAAAATGAAAATTCTTGCGTGGAGCGGTTAGGCACTAAAGTGGACTGGGCATTCTCCTACATCATCTTAGCGCCATAGCGTTTGCGGTATATCTTTCAGCGGTTTTGAGGTATCCAATTATCCCAAAACTATATTTTTGGCGGCCCGAAGGCCTGCGAACAGACTAAAGAACGAAATTATTTGCGTTCCTAAGATAAAATATTGTTTTTATCGGAAGAATATCACTCCTGCCGTCTTAACATTTCCTCCAATTATAATTTTTTTCAAAATGATTTATTTCTCGCTAGGGTTAACTTTTTAAAAGGAACTTTTTGGACAAAACTACTAAACTTATTGTAGTGTATTGGTATAATACACAAAAAACCTTAATTTGCTCCAATTAGTCGATTTAAGGCATCTTAAAATAATTTTTCCCAAAACGATTTATTTCTCGTTAGGGTTAATTTTTTTAAAGGAACTTTTTGGACAAAACTACTAAACTTATGGTAATGTATAGGTATAATACACAAAAAACCTTAATTTGCTCCAATTAGTCGATTTAAGGCATCTTAAAATAATTTTTCTCAAAACGATTTATTTCTCGTTAGGGTTAATTTTTTTAAAGGAACTTTTTGGACAAAACTACTAAACTTATGGTAGTGTATTGGTATAATACACAAAGAACCTTAATTTGCTCCAATTAGTCGATTTAAGGCATCTTAAAATAATTTTTCTCAAAACGATTTATTTCTCGTTAGGGTTAATTTTTTTAAAGGAACTTTTTGGACAAAACTACTAAACTTATGGTAATGTATTGGTAAAATACACAAAAAACCTTAATTTGCTCCAATTAGTCGATTTAAGGCATCTTAAAATAATTTTTCTCAAAACGATTTATTTCTCGTTAGGGTTAATTTTTTTAAAGGAACTTTTTGGACAAAACTACTAAACTTATGGTAATGTATTGGTATAATACACAAAAAACCTTAATTTGCTCCAATTAGTCGATTTAAGGCATCTTAAAATAATTTTTCTCAAAACTATTTATTTCTCGTTAGGGTTAATTTTTTTAAAGGAACTTTTTGGACAAAACTACTAAACTTATTGTACTGTAATGGTATAATACGAAAAAAACCTTAATTTCCTCCAATTAGTCGATTTAAGCATCTTAAAATAATTTTTTTCAAAATGATTTATTTCTCGTTAGGGTTAATTTTTTTAAACGAACTTTTTGGACAAAACTAGTAAACTTATTGCGCTGTCTTGAGTTTATACAAAAAAATCACACATTTTATTCATTTAGTTGCTTTTATTACCGTAGAGACCTTCAACCCTCTTTCTCACTAAGGTATTTCGTCGGCTCGGCTATTGGCTCAATCTTTTCTCCAGGCACATAGCTCTCATCTCTCTGGACGTTAGTAAGACAAGGCTCCGCGATAAAATCTTCCATACTATCATTGCCGGCATCAATGACTAGTATCCGATCTTCCAGTCGTCATTTGACAGTGGACTGGGCATTCTTCCACATCATCATTGTTGTTATGCGCCAGGATCTTTTTCTAAGATAAAAGATGCCAAAACTTTTCTCGTTAAAAATCGTATTTACCGTCACAGACTCACTAGGCGTATGATCTTAGCGCCACAGTGTTTGCGGTATATCCTTCAGCGGTTGTGTCACAAATCAAAAAATTTAAATTTTCCTCGAAAATTATTCGAAGTCCACTCGTATAATGGAAATATATCGCTAACTTCTTTCACTAGCAATATTTTTTAACGGTTCCCACAGGAGAATTGTCCAGAATGGTCTCCTGAATATTTCTTATACAGGACTTTTTGGTAGTGGAACGTCCGGTTCCGAGTTATGGGACAAAAATGTTTTCTCGTTGAAATTTTTCTAAGTCCACTCGACTGTCTTTCACTAGCGTCGGAAAATGAAAATTCTTGCGTGGAGCGGTTAGGCACTAAAGTGGACTGGGCATTCTCGTACATCATCTTAGCGCCATAGCGTTTGCGGTATATCTTTCAGCGGTTTTGAGGTATCCAATTATCCCAAAACTATATTTTTGGCGGCCCGAAGGCCTGCGAACAGACTTAAGAACGAAATTATTTGCGTTCCTAAGATAAAATATTGTTTTTATCGGAAGAATATCACTCCTGCCGTCTTAACATTTCCTCCAATTATAATTTTTTTCAAAATTATTTATTTCTCGCTAGGGTTAACTTTTTAAAAGGAACTTTTTGGACAAAACTACTAAACTTATTGTAGTGTATTGGTATAATACACAAAAAACCTTAATTTGCTCCAATTAGTCGATTTAAGGCATCTTAAAATAATTTTTCCCAAAACGATTTATTTCTCGTTAGGGTTAATTTTTTTAAAGGAACTTTTTGGACAAAACTACTAAACTTATGGTAATGTATAGGTATAATACACAAAAAACCTTAATTTGCTCCAATTAGTCGATTTAAGGCATCTTAAAATAATTTTTCTCAAAACGATTTATTTCTCGTTAGGGTTAATTTTTTTAAAGGAACTTTTTGGACAAAACTACTAAACTTATGGTAGTGTATTGGTATAATACACAAAAAACCTTAATTTGCTCCAATTAGTCGATTTAAGGCATCTTAAAATAATTTTTCTCAAAACGATTTATTTCTCGTTAGGGTTAATTTTTTTAAAGGAACTTTTTGGACAAAACTACCAAACTTATGGTAATGTATTGGTAAAATACACAAAAAACCTTAATTTGCTCCAATTAGTCGATTTAAGGCATCTTAAAATAATTTTTCTCAAAACGATTTATTTCTCGTTAGGGTTAATTTTTTTAAAGGAACTTTTTGGACAAAACTACTAAACTTATTGTAGTGTATTGGTATAATACACAAAAAACCTTAATTTGCTCCAATTAGTCGGTTTAAGGAATCTTAAAATAATTTTTCTCAAAACGATTTATTTCTCGTTAGGGTTAATTTTTTTAAAGGAACTTTTTGGACAAAACTACTAAACTTATGGTAATGTATTGGTAAAATACACAAAAAACCTTAATTTGCTCCAATTAGTCGATTTAAGGCATCTTAAAATAATTTTTCTCAAAACGATTTATTTCTCGTTAGGGTTAATTTTTTTAAAGGAACTTTTTGGACAAAACTACTAAACTTATGGTAATGTATTGGTATAATACACAAAAAACCTTAATTTGCTCCAAGTAGTCAATTTAAGGCATCTTAAAATAATTTTTCTCAAAACGAATTATTTCTCGTTAGGGTTAATTTTTTTAAAGGAACTTTTTGGACAAAACTACTAAACTTATGGTAATGTATTGGTAAAATACACAAAAAACCTTAATTTGCTCCAATTAGTCGATTTAAGGCATCTTAAAATAATTTTTCTCAAAACGATTTATTTCTCGTTAGGGTTAATTTTTTTAAAGGAACTTTTTGGACAAAACTACTAAACTTATGGTAATGTATTGGTATAATACACAAAAAACCTTAATTTGCTCCAATTAGTCGATTTAAGGCATCTTAAAATAATTTTTCTCAGAACTATTTATTTCTCGTTAGGGTTAATTTTTTTAAAGGAACTTTTTTGACAAAACTACTAAACTTATTGTACTGTAATGGTATAATACGAAAAAAACCTTAATTTCCTCCAATTAGTCGATTTAAGCATCTTAAAATAATTTTTTTCAAAATCGTCGGTTAAGAGTGTTAACCTGCTAACTCATAAATACACAATTGTACAGGAACAAAGAAAAACGATATTTCCTTACTAGAGCGTATTACCATTGTGCTGCCCGTTACACAGCAAAACATTGGAGATAGCAGTTATACGGTTTTACTGGGGAGTTAGAGGGTTTACGCATACTAGATTTACGGACGCTGTGTTTACAATTTAGAGTTAGAAGTATTTCTGGGTGATGCAGAACGCCATCTATATTTAAATAGTTGAATAAAACAAAATTAGTCAAAAGTGGAGATAGCAGGTTAACAATCTTAACCGACGAAATGATTTATTTCTCGTTAGGGTTAATTTTTTTAAACGAACTTTTTGGACAAAACTAGTAAACTTATTGCGCTGTCTTGAGTTTATACAAAAAAATCACACATTTTATTCATTTAGTTGCTTTTATTACCGTAGAGACCTTCAACCCTCTTTCTCACTAAGGTATTTCGTCGGCTCGGCTATTGGCTCAATCTTTTCTCCAGGCACATAGCTCTCATCTCTCTGGACGTTAGTAAGACAAGGCTCCGCGATAAAATCTTCCATACTATCATTGCCGGCATCAATGACTAGTATCCGATCTTCCAGTCGTCATTTGACAGTGGACTGGGCATTCTTCCACATCATCATTGTTGTTATGCGCCAGGATCTTTTTCTAAGATAAAAGATGCCAAAACTTTTCTCGTTAAAAATCGTATTTACCGTCACAGACTCACTAGGCGTATGATCTTAGCGCCACAGTGTTTGCGGTATATCCTTCAGCGGTTGTGTCACAAATCAAAAAATGTAAATTTTCCTCGAAAATTATTCGAAGTCCACTCGTATAATGGAAATATATCGCTAACTTCTTTCACTAGCAATATTTTTTAACGGTTCCCACAGGAGAATTGTCCAGAATGGTCTCCTGAATATTTCTTATACAGGACTTTTTGGTAGTGGAACGTCCGGTTCCGAGTTATGGGACAAAAATGTTTTCTCGTTGAAATTTTTCTAAGTCCACTCGACTGTCTTTCACTAGCGTCGGAAAATGAAAATTCTTGCGTGGACCGGTTAGGCACTAAAGTGGACTGGGCATTCTCCTACATCATCTTAGCGCCATAGCGTTTGCGGTATATCTTTCAGCGGTTTTGAGGTATCCAATTATCCCAAAACTATATTTTTGGCGGCCCGAAGGCCTGCGAACAGACTAAAGAAGGAAAATGAAAATTCTTGCGTGGAGCGGTTAGGCACTAAAGTGGACTGGGCATTCTCCTACATCATCTTAGCGCCATAGCGTTTGCGGTATATCTTTCAGCGGTTTTGAGGTATCCAATTATCCCAAAACTATATTTTTGGCGGCCCGAAGGCCTGCGAACAGACTAAAGAAGGAAAATGAAAATTCTTGCGTGGAGCGGTTAGGCACTAAAGTGGACTGGGCATTCTCCTTCATCATCTTAGCGCCATAGCGTTTGCGGTATATCTTTCAGCGGTTTTGAGGTATCCAATTATCCCAAAACTATATTTTTGGCGGCCCGAAGGCCTGCGAACAGACTAAAGAACGAAATTATTTGCGTTCCTAAGATAAAATATTGTTTTTATCGGAAGAATATCACTCCTGCCGTCTTAACATTTCCTCCAATTATAATTTTTTTCAAAATGATTTATTTCTCGCTAGGGTTAACTTTTTAAAAGGAACTTTTTGGACAAAACTACTAAACTTATTGTAGTGTATTGGTATAATACACAAAAAACCTTAATTTGCTCCAATTAGTCGATTTAAGGCATCTTAAAATAATTTTTCTAAAAACGATTTATTTCTCGTTAGGGTTAATTTTTTTAAAGGAACTTTTTGGACAAAACTACTAAACTTATGGTAATGTATTGGTATAATACACAAAAAACCTTAATTTGCTCCAATTAGTCGATTTAAGGCATCTTAAAATAATTTTTCTCAAAACGATTTATTTCTCGTTAGGGTTAATTTTTTTAAAGGAACTTTTTGGACAAAACTACTAAACTTATGGTAATGTATTGGTAAAATACACAAAAAACCTTAATTTGCTCCAATTAGTCGATTTAAGGCATCTTAAAATAATTTTTCTCAAAACGATTTATTTCTCGTTAGGGTTAATTTTTTTAAAGGAACTTTTAGGACAAAACTACTAAACTTATTGTACTGTAATGGTATAATAAGAAAAAAACCTTAATTTCCTCCAATTAGTCGATTTAAGCATCTTAAAATAATTTTTTTCAAAATGATTTATTTCTCGTTAGGGTTAATTTTTTTAAACGAACTTTTTGGACAAAACTAGTAAACTTATTGCGCTGTCTTGAGTTTATACAAAAAAATCACACATTTTATTCATTTAGTTGCTTTTATTACCGTAGAGACCTTCAATCCTCTTTCTCACTAAGGTATTTCGTCGGCTCGGCTATTGGCTCAATCTTTTCTCCAGGCACATAGCTCTCATCTCTCTGGACGTTAGTAAGACAAGGCTCCGCGATAAAATCTTCCATACTATCATTGCCGGCTTCAATGACTAGTGTCCGATCTTCCAGTCGTCATTTGACAGTGGACTGGGCATTCTTCCACATCATCATTGTTGTTATGCGCCAGGATCTTTTTCTAAGATAAAAGATGCCAAAACTTTTCTCGTTAAAAATCGTATGTACCGTCACAGACTCACTAGGCGTATGATCATAGCGCCACAGTGTTTGCGGTATATCCTTCAGCGGTTGTGTCACAAATCAAAAAATGTAAATTTTCCTCGAAAATTATTCTAAGTCCACTCGTATAATGGAAATATATCGCTAACTTCTTTCACTAGCAATATTTTTTAACGGTTCCCACAGGAGAATTGTCCAGAATGGTCTCCTGAATATTTCTTATACAGGACTTTTTGGTAGTGGAACGTCCGGTTCCGAGTTATGGGACAAAAATGTTTTCTCGTTGAAATTTTTCTAAGTCCACTCGACTGTCTTTCACTAGCGTCGGAAAATGAAAATTCTTGCGTGGAGCTGTTAGGCACTAAAGTGGACTGGGCTGGGCATTCTCCTACATCATCTTAGCGCCATAGCGTTTGCGGTATATCTTTCAGCGGTTTTGAGGTATCCAATTATCCCAAAACTATATTTTTGGCGGCCCGAAGGCCTGCGAACAGACTAAAGAACGAAATTATTTGCGTTCCTAAGATAAAATATTGTTTTTATCGGAAGAATATCACTCCTGCCGTCTTAACATTTCCTCCAATTATAATTTTGTTCAAAATGATTTATTTCTCGCTAGGGTTAACTTTTTAAAAGGAACTTTTTGGACAAAACTACTAAACTTATTGTAGTGTATTGGTATAATACACAAAAAACCTTAATTTGCTCCAATTAGTCGATTTAAGGCATCTTAAAATAATTTTTCTCAAAACGATTTATTTCTCGTTAGGGTTAATTTTTTTAAAGGAACTTTTTGGACAAAACTACTAAACTTATGGTAATGTATTGGTATAATACACAAAAAACCTTAATTTGCTCCAATTAGTCGATTTAAGGCATCTTAAAATAATTTTTCTCAAAACGATTTATTTCTCGTTAGGGTTAATTTTTTTAAAGGAACTTTTTGGACAAAACTACTAAACTTATTGTAGTGTATTGGTATAATACACAAAAAACCTTAATTTGCTCCAATTAGTCGGTTTAAGGAATCTTAAAATAATTTTTCTCAAAACGATTTATTTCTCGTTAGGGTTAATTTTTTTAAAGGAACTTTTTGGACAAAACTACTAAACTTATGGTAATGTATTGGTAAAATACACAAAAAACCTTAATTTGCTCCAATTAGTCGATTTAAGGCATCTTAAAATAATTTTTCTCAAAACGATTTATTTCTCGTTAGGGTTAATTTTTTTAAAGGAACTTTTTGGACAAAACTACTAAACTTATGGTAATGTATTGGTATAATACACAAAAAACCTTAATTTGCTCCAAGTAGTCAATTTAAGGCATCTTAAAATAATTTTTCTCAAAACGATTTATTTCTCGTTAGGGTTAATTTTTTTAAAGGAACTTTTTGGACAAAACTACTAAACTTATGGTAATGTATTGGTAAAATACACAAAAAACCTTAATTTGCTCCAATTAGTCGATTTAAGGCATCTTAAAATAATTTTTCTCAAAACGATTTATTTCTCGTTAGGGTTAATTTTTTTAAAGGAACTTTTTGGACAAAACTACTAAACTTATGGTAATGTATTGGTAAAATACACAAAAAACCTTAATTTGCTCCAATTAGTCGATTTAAGGCATCTTAAAATAATTTTTCTCAGAACTATTTATTTCTCGTTAGGGTTAATTTTTTTAAAGGAACTTTTTTGACAAAACTACTAAACTTATTGTACTGTAATGGTATAATACGAAAAAAACCTTAATTTCCTCCAATTAGTCGATTTAAGCATCTTAAAATAATTTTTTTCAAAATGATTTATTTCTCGTTAGGGTTAATTTTTTTAAACGAACTTTTTGGACAAAACTAGTAAACTTATTGCGCTGTCTTGAGTTTATACAAAAAAATCACACATTTTATTCATTTAGTTGCTTTTATTACCGTAGAGACCTTCAACCCTCTTTCTCACTAAGGTATTTCGTCGGCTCGGCTATTGGCTCAATCTTTTCTCCAGGCACATAGCTCTCATCTCTCTGGACGTTAGTAAGACAAGGCTCCGCGATAAAATCTTCCATACTATCATTGCCGGCATCAATGACTAGTATCCGATCTTCCAGTCGTCATTTGACAGTGGACTGGGCATTCTTCCACATCATCATTGTTGTTATGCGCCAGGATCTTTTTCTAAGATAAAAGATGCCAAAACTTTTCTCGTTAAAAATCGTATTTACCGTCACAGACTCACTAGGCGTATGATCTTAGCGCCACAGTGTTTGCGGTATATCCTTCAGCGGTTGTGTCACAAATCAAAAAATGTAAATTTTCCTGGAAAATTATTCGAAGTCCACTCGTATAATGGAAATATATCGCTAACTTCTTTCACTAGCAATATTTTTTAACGGTTCCCACAGGAGAATTGTCCAGAATGGTCTCCTGAATATTTCTTATACAGGACTTTTTGGTAGTGGAACGTCCGGTTCCGAGTTATGGGACAAAAATGTTTTCTCGTTGAAATTTTTCTAAGTCCACTCGACTGTCTTTCACTAGCGTCGGAAAATGAAAATTCTTGCGTGGAGCGGTTAGGCACTAAAGTGGACTGGGCATTCTCCTACATCATCTTAGCGCCATAGCGTTTGCGGTATATCTTTCAGCGGTTTTGAGGTATCCAATTATCCCAAAACTATATTTTTGGCGGCCCGAAGGCCTGCGAACAGACTAAAGAAGGAAAATGAAAATTCTTGCATGGAGCGGTTAGGCACTAAAGTGGACTGGGCATTCTCCTACATCATCTTAGCGCCATAGCGTTTGCGGTATATCTTTCAGCGGTTTTGAGGTATCCAATTATCCCAAAACTATATTTTTGGCGGCCCGAAGGCCTGCGAACAGACTAAAGAAGGAAAATGAAAATTCTTGCGTGGAGCGGTTAGGCACTAAAGTGGACTGGGCATTCTCCTTCATCATCTTAGCGCCATAGCGTTTGCGGTATATCTTTCAGCGGTTTTGAGGTATCCAATTATCCCAAAACTATATTTTTGGCGGCCCGAAGGCCTGCGAACAGACTAAAGAACGAAATTATTTGCGTTCCTAAGATAAAATATTGTTTTTATCGGAAGAATATCACTCCTGCCGTCTTAACATTTCCTCCAATTATAATTTTTTTCAAAATGATTTATTTCTCGCTAGGGTTAACTTTTTAAAAGGAACTTTTTGGACAAAACTACTAAACTTATTGTAGTGTATTGGTATAAAACACAAAAAACCTTAATTTGCTCCAATTAGTCGATTTAAGGCATCTTAAAATAATTTTTCTCAAAAC
This sequence comes from Polydrusus pterygomalis, assembly GCA_963969555.1. Classification (NCBI taxonomy): domain Eukaryota; kingdom Metazoa; phylum Arthropoda; class Insecta; order Coleoptera; family Curculionidae; genus Polydrusus; species Polydrusus pterygomalis. The sequence continues at coordinate 827,916 of OZ018381.1, read as the reverse complement.
GATTTATTTCTCGTTAGGGTTAATTTTTTTAAAGGAACTTTTTGGACAAAACTACTAAACTTATGGTAATGTATTGGTATAATACACAAAAAACCTTAATTTGCTCCAATTAGTCGATTTAAGGCATCTTAAAATAATTTTTCTCAAAACGATTTATTTCTCGTTAGGGTTAATTTTTTTAAAGGAACTTTTTGGACAAAACTACTAAACTTATTGTAGTGTATTGGTATAATACACAAAAAACCTTAATTTGCTCCAATTAGTCGGTTTAAGGAATCTTAAAATAATTTTTCTCAAAACGATTTATTTCTCGTTAGGGTTAATTTTTTTAAAGGAACTTTTTGGACAAAACTACTAAACTTATGGTAATGTATTGGTAAAATACACAAAAAACCTTAATTTGCTCCAATTAGTCGATTTAAGGCATCTTAAAATAATTTTTCTCAAAACGATTTATTTCTCGTTAGGGTTAATTTTTTTAAAGGAACTTTTTGGACAAAACTACTAAACTTATGGTAATGTATTGGTATAATACACAAAAAACCTTAATTTGCTCCAAGTAGTCAATTTAAGGCATCTTAAAATAATTTTTCTCAAAACGATTTATTTCTCGTTAGGGTTAATTTTTTTAAAGGAACTTTTTGGACAAAACTACTAAACTTATGGTAATGTATTGGTAAAATACACAAAAAACCTTAATTTGCTCCAATTAGTCGATTTAAGGCATCTTAAAATAATTTTTCTCAAAACGATTTATTTCTCGTTAGGGTTAATTTTTTTAAAGGAACTTTTTGGACAAAACTACTAAACTTATGGTAATGTATTGGTATAATACACAAAAAACCTTAATTTGCTCCAATTAGTCGATTTAAGGCATCTTAAAATAATTTTTCTCAAAACTATTTATTTCTCGTTAGGGTTAATTTTTTTAAAGGAACTTTTTTGACAAAACTACTAAACTTATTGTACTGTAATGGTATAATACGAAAAAAACCTTAATTTCCTCCAATTAGTCGATTTAAGCATCTTAAAATAATTTTTTTCAAAATGATTTATTTCTCGTTAGGGTTAATTTTTTTAAACGAACTTTTTGGACAAAACTAGTAAACTTATTGCGCTGTCTTGAGTTTATACAAAAAAATCACACATTTTATTCATTTAGTTGCTTTTATTACCGTAGAGACCTTCAACCCTCTTTCTCACTAAGGTATTTCGTCGGCTCGGCTATTGGCTCAATCTTTTCTCCAGGCACATAGCTCTCATCTCTCTGGACGTTAGTAAGACAAGGCTCCGCGATAAAATCTTCCATACTATCATTGCCGGCATCAATGACTAGTATCCGATCTTCCAGTCGTCATTTGACAGTGGACTGGGCATTCTTCCACATCATCATTGTTGTTATGCGCCAGGATCTTTTTCTAAGATAAAAGATGCCAAAACTTTTCTCGTTAAAAATCGTATTTACCGTCACAGACTCACTAGGCGTATGATCTTAGCGCCACAGTGTTTGCGGTATATCCTTCAGCGGTTGTGTCACAAATCAAAAAATGTAAATTTTCCTCGAAAATTATTCTAAGTCCACTCGTATAATGGAGATATATCGCTAACTTCTTTCACTAGCAATATTTTTTAACGGTTCCCACAGGAGAATTGTCCAGAATGGTCTCCTGAATATTTCTTATACAGGACTTTTTGGTAGTGGAACGTCCGGTTCCGAGTTATGGGACAAAAATGTTTTCTCGTTGAAATTTTTCTAAGTCCACTCGACTGTCTTTCACTAGCGTCGGAAAATGAAAATTCTTGCGTGGAGCGGTTAGGCACTAAAGTGGACTGGGCATTCTCCTACATCATCTTAGCGCCATTGCGTTTGCGGTATATCTTTCAGCGGTTTTGAGGTATCCAATTATCCCAAAACTATATTTTTGGCGGCCCGAAGGCCTGCGAACAGACTAAAGAAGGAAAATGAAAATTCTTGCGTGGAGCGGTTAGGCACTAAAGTGGACTGGGCATTCTCCTACATCATCTTAGCGCCATAGCGTTTGCGGTATATCTTTCAGCGGTTTTGAGGTATCCAATTATCCCAAAACTATATTTTTGGCGGCCCGAAGGCCTGCGAACAGACTAAAGAAGGAAAATGAAAATTCTTGCGTGGAGCGGTTAGGCACTAAAGTGGACTGGGCATTCTCCTTCATCATCTTAGCGCCATAGCGTTTGCGGTATATCTTTCAGCGGTTTTGAGGTATCCAATTATCCCAAAACTATATTTTTGGCGGCCCGAAGGCCTGCGAACAGACTAAAGAACGAAATTATTTGCGTTCCTAAGATAAAATATTGTTTTTATCGGAAGAATATCACTCCTGCCGTCTTAACATTTCCTCCAATTATAATTTTTTTCAAAATGATTTATTTCTCGCTAGGGTTAACTTTTTAAAAGGAACTTTTTGGACAAAACTACTAAACTTATTGTAGTGTATTGGTATAATACACAAAAAACCTTAATTTGCTCCAATTAGTCGATTTAAGGCATCTTAAAATAATTTTTCTCAAAACGATTTATTTCTCGTTAGGGTTAATTTTTTTAAAGGAACTTTTTGGACAAAACTACTAAACTTATGGTAATGTATTGGTATAATACACAAAAAACCTTAATTTGCTCCAATTAGTCGATTTAAGGCATCTTAAAATAATTTTTCTCAAAACGATTTATTTCTCGTTAGGGTTAATTTTTTTAAAGGAACTTTTTGGACAAAACTACTAAACTTATGGTAATGTATTGGTAAAATACACAAAAAACCTTAATTTGCTCCAATTAGTCGATTTAAGGCATCTTAAAATAATTTTTCTCAAAACGATTTATTTCTCGTTAGGGTTAATTTTTTTAAAGGAACTTTTAGGACAAAACTACTAAACTTATTGTACTGTAATGGTATAATAAGAAAAAAACCTTAATTTCCTCCAATTAGTCGATTTAAGCATCTTAAAATAATTTTTTTCAAAATGATTTATTTCTCGTTAGGGTTAATTTTTTTAAACGAACTTTTTGGACAAAACTAGTAAACTTATTGCGCTGTCTTGAGTTTATACAAAAAAATCACACATTTTATTCATTTAGTTGCTTTTATTACCGTAGAGACCTTCAATCCTCTTTCTCACTAAGGTATTTCGTCGGCTCGGCTATTGGCTCAATCTTTTCTCCAGGCACATAGCTCTCATCTCTCTGGACGTTAGTAAGACAAGGCTCCGCGATAAAATCTTCCATACTATCATTGCCGGCATCAATGACTAGTGTCCGATCTTCCAGTCGTCATTTGACAGTGGACTGGGCATTCTTCCACATCATCATTGTTGTTATGCGCCAGGATCTTTTTCTAAGATAAAAGATGCCAAAACTTTTCTCGTTAAAAATCGTATGTACCGTCACAGACTCATTAGGCGTATGATCATAGCGCCACAGTGTTTGCGGTATATCCTTCAGCGGTTGTGTCACAAATCAAAAAATGTAAATTTTCCTCGAAAATTATTCTAAGTCCACTCGTATAATGGAAATATATCGCTAACTTCTTTCACTAGCAATATTTTTTAACGGTTCCCACAGGAGAATTGTCCAGAATGGTCTCCTGAATATTTCTTATACAGGACTTTTTGGTAGTGGAACGTCCGGTTCCGAGTTATGGGACAAAAATGTTTTCTCGTTGAAATTTTTCTAAGTCCACTCGACTGTCTTTCACTAGCGTCGGAAAATGAAAATTCTTGCGTGGAGCTGTTAGGCACTAAAGTGGACTGGGCTGGGCATTCTCCTACATCATCTTAGCGCCATAGCGTTTGCGGTATATCTTTCAGCGGTTTTGAGGTATCCAATTATCCCAAAACTATATTTTTGGCGGCCCGAAGGCCTGCGAACAGACTAAAGAACGAAATTATTTGCGTTCCTAAGATAAAATATTGTTTTTATCGGAAGAATATCACTCCTGCCGTCTTAACATTTCCTCCAATTATAATTTTGTTCAAAATGATTTATTTCTCGCTAGGGTTAACTTTTTAAAAGGAACTTTTTGGACAAAACTACTAAACTTATTGTAGTGTATTGGTATAATACACAAAAAACCTTAATTTGCTCCAATTAGTCGATTTAAGGCATCTTAAAATAATTTTTCTCAAAACGATTTATTTCTCGTTAGGGTTAATTTTTTTAAAGGAACTTTTTGGACAAAACTACTAAACTTATGGTAATGTATTGGTATAATACACAAAAAACCTTAATTTGCTCCAATTAGTCGATTTAAGGCATCTTAAAATAATTTTTCTCAAAACGATTTATTTCTCGTTAGGGTTAATTTTTTTAAAGGAACTTTTTGGACAAAACTACTAAACTTATTGTAGTGTATTGGTATAATACACAAAAAACCTTAATTTGCTCCAATTAGTCGGTTTAAGGAATCTTAAAATAATTTTTCTCAAAACGATTTATTTCTCGTTAGGGTTAATTTTTTTAAAGGAACTTTTTGGACAAAACTACTAAACTTATGGTAATGTATTGGTAAAATACACAAAAAACCTTAATTTGCTCCAATTAGTCGATTTAAGGCATCTTAAAATAATTTTTCTCAAAACGATTTATTTCTCGTTAGGGTTAATTTTTTTAAAGGAACTTTTTGGACAAAACTACTAAACTTATGGTAATGTATTGGTATAATACACAAAAAACCTTAATTTGCTCCAAGTAGTCAATTTAAGGCATCTTAAAATAATTTTTCTCAAAACGATTTATTTCTCGTTAGGGTTAATTTTTTTAAAGGAACTTTTTGGACAAAACTACTAAACTTATGGTAATGTATTGGTAAAATACACAAAAAACCTTAATTTGCTCCAATTAGTCGATTTAAGGCATCTTAAAATAATTTTTCTCAAAACGATTTATTTCTCGTTAGGGTTAATTTTTTTAAAGGAACTTTTTGGACAAAACTACTAAACTTATGGTAATGTATTGGTAAAATACACAAAAAACCTTAATTTGCTCCAATTAGTCGATTTAAGGCATCTTAAAATAATTTTTCTCAGAACTATTTATTTCTCGTTAGGGTTAATTTTTTTAAAGGAACTTTTTTGACAAAACTACTAAACTTATTGTACTGTAATGGTATAATACGAAAAAAACCTTAATTTCCTCCAATTAGTCGATTTAAGCATCTTAAAATAATTTTTTTCAAAATGATTTATTTCTCGTTAGGGTTAATTTTTTTAAACGAACTTTTTGGACAAAACTAGTAAACTTATTGCGCTGTCTTGAGTTTATACAAAAAAATCACACATTTTATTCATTTAGTTGCTTTTATTACCGTAGAGACCTTCAACCCTCTTTCTCACTAAGGTATTTCGTCGGCTCGGCTATTGGCTCAATCTTTTCTCCAGGCACATAGCTCTCATCTCTCTGGACGTTAGTAAGACAAGGCTCCGCGATAAAATCTTCCATACTATCATTGCCGGCATCAATGACTAGTATCCGATCTTCCAGTCGTCATTTGACAGTGGACTGGGCATTCTTCCACATCATCATTGTTGTTATGCGCCAGGATCTTTTTCTAAGATAAAAGATGCCAAAACTTTTCTCGTTAAAAATCGTATTTACCGTCACAGACTCACTAGGCGTATGATCTTAGCGCCACAGTGTTTGCGGTATATCCTTCAGCGGTTGTGTCACAAATCAAAAAATGTAAATTTTCCTCGAAAATTATTCTAAGTCCACTCGTATAATGGAGATATATCGCTAACTTCTTTCACTAGCAATATTTTTTAACGGTTCCCACAGGAGAATTGTCCAGAATGGTCTCCTGAATATTTCTTATACAGGACTTTTTGGTAGTGGAACGTCCGGTTCCGAGTTATGGGACAAAAATGTTTTCTCGTTGAAATTTTTCTAAGTCCACTCGACTGTCTTTCACTAGCGTCGGAAAATAAAAATTCTTGCGTGGAGCTGTTAGGCACTAAAGTGGACTGGGCATTCTCCTACATCATCTTAGCGCCATAGCGTTTGCGGTATATCTTTCAGCGGTTTTGAAGTATCCAATTATCCCAAAACTATATTTTTGGCGGCCCGAAGGCCTGCGAACAGACTAAAGAACGAAATTATTTGCGTTCCTAAGATAAAATATTGTTTTTATCGGAAGAATATCACTCCTGCCGTCTTAACATTTCCTCCAATTATAATTTTTTTCAAAATGATTTATTTCTCGCTAGGATTAACTTTTTAAAAGGAACTTTTTGGACAAAACTACTAAACTTATTGTAGTGTATTGGTATAATACACAAAAAACCTTAATTTGCTCCAATTAGTCGATTTAAGGCATCTTAAAATAATTTTTCCCAAAACGATTTATTTCTCGTTAGGGTTAATTTTTTTAAAGGAACTTTTTGGACAAAACTACTAAACTTATGGTAATGTATAGGTATAATACACAAAAAACCTTAATTTGCTCCAATTAGTCGATTTAAGGCATCTTAAAATAATTTTTCTCAAAACGATTTATTTCTCGTTAGGGTTAATTTTTTTAAAGGAACTTTTTGGACAAAACTACTAAACTTATGGTAGTGTATTGGTATAATACACAAAAAACCTTAATTTACTCCAATTAGTCGATTTAAGGCATCTTAAAATAATTTTTCTCAAAACGATTTATTTCTCGTTAGGGTTAATTTTTTTAAAGGAACTTTTTGGACAAAACTACTAAACTTATGGTAATGTATTGGTAAAATACACAAAAAACCTTAATTTGCTCCAATTAGTCGATTTAAGGCATCTTAAAATAATTTTTCTCAAAACGATTTATTTCTCGTTAGGGTTAATTTTTTTAAAGGAACTTTTTGGACAAAACTACTAAACTTATGGTAATGTATAGGTATAATACACAAAAAACCTTAATTTGCTCCAATTAGTCGATTTAAGGCATCTTAAAATAATTTTTCTCAAAACGATTTATTTCTCGTTAGGGTTAATTTTTTTAAAGGAACTTTTTGGACAAAACTACTAAACTTATGGTAGTGTATTGGTATAATACACAAAGAACCTTAATTTGCTCCAATTAGTCGATTTAAGGCATCTTAAAATAATTTTTCTCAAAACGATTTATTTCTCGTTAGGGTTAATTTTTTTAAAGGAACTTTTTGGACAAAACTACCAAACTTATGGTAATGTATTGGTAAAATACACAAAAAACCTTAATTTGCTCCAATTAGTCGATTTAAGGCATCTTAAAATAATTTTTCTCAAAACGATTTATTTCTCGTTAGGGTTAATTTTTTTAAAGGAACTTTTTGGACAAAACTACTAAACTTATTGTAGTGTATTGGTATAATACACAAAAAACCTTAATTTGCTCCAATTAGTCGGTTTAAGGAATCTTAAAATAATTTTTCTCAAAACGATTTATTTCTCGTTAGGGTTCATTTTTTTAAAGGAACTTTTTGGACAAAACTACTAAACTTATGGTAATGTATTGGTAAAATACACAAAAAACCTTAATTTGCTCCAATTAGTCGATTTAAGGCATCTTAAAATAATTTTTCTCAAAACGATTTATTTCTCGTTAGGGTTAATTTTTTTAAAGGAACTTTTTGGACAAAACTACTAAACTTATGGTAATGTATTGGTATAATACACAAAAAACCTTAATTTGCTCCAAGTAGTCAATTTAAGGCATCTTAAAATAATTTTTCTCAAAACGATTTATTTCTCGTTAGGGTTAATTTTTTTAAAGGAACTTTTTGGACAAAACTACTAAACTTATGGTAATGTATTGGTAAAATACACAAAAAACCTTAATTTGCTCCAATTAGTCGATTTAAGGCATCTTAAAATAATTTTTCTCAAAACGATTTATTTCTCGTTAGGGTTAATTTTTTTAAAGGAACTTTTTGGACAAAACTACTAAACTTATGGTAATGTATTGGTATAATACACAAAAAACCTTAATTTGCTCCAATTAGTCGATTTAAGGCATCTTAAAATAATTTTTCTCAGAACTATTTATTTCTCGTTAGGGTTAATTTTTTTAAAGGAACTTTTTTGACAAAACTACTAAACTTATTGTACTGTAATGGTATAATACGAAAAAAACCTTAATTTCCTCCAATTAGTCGATTTAAGCATCTTAAAATAATTTTTTTCAAAATGATTTATTTCTCGTTAGGGTTAATTTTTTTAAACGAACTTTTTGGACAAAACTAGTAAACTTATTGCGCTGTCTTGAGTTTATACAAAAAAATCACACATTTTATTCATTTAGTTGCTTTTATTACCGTAGAGACCTTCAACCCTCTTTCTCACTAAGGTATTTCGTCGGCTCGGCTATTGGCTCAATCTTTTCTCCAGGCACATAGCTCTCATCTCTCTGGACGTTAGTAAGACAAGGCTCCGCGATAAAATCTTCCATACTATCATTGCCGGCATCAATGACTAGTATCCGATCTTCCAGTCGTCATTTGACAGTGGACTGGGCATTCTTCCACATCATCATTGTTGTTATGCGCCAGGATCTTTTTCTAAGATAAAAGATGCCAAAACTTTTCTCGTTAAAAATCGTATTTACCGTCACAGACTCACTAGGCGTATGATCTTAGCGCCACAGTGTTTGCGGTATATCCTTCAGCGGTTGTGTCACAAATCAAAAAATGTAAATTTTCCTCGAAAATTATTCGAAGTCCACTCGTATAATGGAAATATATCGCTAACTTCTTTCACTAGCAATATTTTTTAACGGTTCCCACAGGAGAATTGTCCAGAATGGTCTCCTGAATATTTCTTATACAGGACTTTTTGGTAGTGGAACGTCCGGTTCCGAGTTATGGGACAAAAATGTTTTCTCGTTGAAATTTTTCTAAGTCCACTCGACTGTCTTTCACTAGCGTCGGAAAATGAAAATTCTTGCGTGGAGCGGTTAGGCACTAAAGTGGACTGGGCATTCTCCTACATCATCTTAGCGCCATTGCGTTTGCGGTATATCTTTCAGCGGTTTTGAGGTATCCAATTATCCCAAAACTATATTTTTGGCGGCCCGAAGGCCTGCGAACAGACTAAAGAAGGAAAATGAAAATTCTTGCGTGGAGCGGTTAGGCACTAAAGTGGACTGGGCATTCTCCTACATCATCTTAGCGCCATAGCGTTTGCGGTATATCTTTCAGCGGTTTTGAGGTATCCAATTATCCCAAAACTATATTTTTGGCGGCCCGAAGGCCTGCGAACAGACTAAAGAAGGAAAATGAAAATTCTTGCGTGGAGCGGTTAGGCACTAAAGTGGACTGGGCATTCTCCTTCATCATCTTAGCGCCATAGCGTTTGCGGTATATCTTTCAGCGGTTTTGAGGTATCCAATTATCCCAAAACTATATTTTTGGCGGCCCGAAGGCCTGCGAACAGACTAAAGAACGAAATTATTTGCGTTCCTAAGATAAAATATTGTTTTTATCGGAAGAATATCACTCCTGCCGTCTTAACATTTCCTCCAATTATAATTTTTTTCAAAATGATTTATTTCTCGCTAGGGTTAACTTTTTAAAAGGAACTTTTTGGACAAAACTACTAAACTTATTGTAGTGTATTGGTATAATACACAAAAAACCTTAATTTGCTCCAATTAGTCGATTTAAGGCATCTTAAAATAATTTTTCTCAAAACGATTTATTTCTCGTTAGGGTTAATTTTTTTAAAGGAACTTTTTGGACAAAACTACTAAACTTATGGTAATGTATTGGTATAATACACAAAAAACCTTAATTTGCTCCAATTAGTCGATTTAAGGCATCTTAAAATAATTTTTCTCAAAACGATTTATTTCTCGTTAGGGTTAATTTTTTTAAAGGAACTTTTTGGACAAAACTACTAAACTTATGGTAATGTATTGGTAAAATACACAAAAAACCTTAATTTGCTCCAATTAGTCGATTTAAGGCATCTTAAAATAATTTTTCTCAAAACGATTTATTTCTCGTTAGGGTTAATTTTTTTAAAGGAACTTTTAGGACAAAACTACTAAACTTATTGTACTGTAATGGTATAATAAGAAAAAAACCTTAATTTCCTCCAATTAGTCGATTTAAGCATCTTAAAATAATTTTTTTCAAAATGATTTATTTCTCGTTAGGGTTAATTTTTTTAAACGAACTTTTTGGACAAAACTAGTAAACTTATTGCGCTGTCTTGAGTTTATACAAAAAAATCACACATTTTATTCATTTAGTTGCTTTTATTACCGTAGAGACCTTCAATCCTCTTTCTCACTAAGGTATTTCGTCGGCTCGGCTATTGGCTCAATCTTTTCTCCAGGCACATAGCTCTCATCTCTCTGGACGTTAGTAAGACAAGGCTCCGCGATAAAATCTTCCATACTATCATTGCCGGCATCAATGACTAGTGTCCGATCTTCCAGTCGTCATTTGACAGTGGACTGGGCATTCTTCCACATCATCATTGTTGTTATGCGCCAGGATCTTTTTCTAAGATAAAAGATGCCAAAACTTTTCTCGTTAAAAATCGTATGTACCGTCACAGACTCACTAGGCGTATGATCATAGCGCCACAGTGTTTGCGGTATATCCTTCAGCGGTTGTGTCACAAATCAAAAAATGTAAATTTTCCTCGAAAATTATTCTAAGTCCACTCGTATAATGGAAATATATCGCTAACTTCTTTCACTAGCAATATTTTTTAACGGTTCCCACAGGAGAATTGTCCAGAATGGTCTCCTGAATATTTCTTATACAGGACTTTTTGGTAGTGGAACGTCCGGTTCCGAGTTATGGGACAAAAATGTTTTCTCGTTGAAATTTTTCTAAGTCCACTCGACTGTCTTTCACTAGCGTCGGAAAATGAAAATTCTTGCGTGGAGCTGTTAGGCACTAAAGTGGACTGGGCTGGGCATTCTCCTACATCATCTTAGCGCCATAGCGTTTGCGGTATATCTTTCAGCGGTTTTGAGGTATCCAATTATCCCAAAACTATATTTTTGGCGGCCCGAAGGCCTGCGAACAGACTAAAGAACGAAATTATTTGCGTTCCTAAGATAAAATATTGTTTTTATCGGAAGAATATCACTCCTGCCGTCTTAACATTTCCTCCAATTATAATTTTGTTCAAAATGATTTATTTCTCGCTAGGGTTAACTTTTTAAAAGGAACTTTTTGGACAAAACTACTAAACTTATTGTAGTGTATTGGTATAATACACAAAAAACCTTAATTTGCTCCAATTAGTCGATTTAAGGCATCTTAAAATAATTTTTCTCAAAACGATTTATTTCTCGTTAGGGTTAATTTTTTTAAAGGAACTTTTTGGACAAAACTACTAAACTTATGGTAATGTATAGGTATAATACACAAAAAACCTTAATTTGCTCCAATTAGTCGATTTAAGGCATCTTAAAATAATTTTTCTCAAAACGATTTATTTCTCGTTAGGGTTAATTTTTTTAAAGGAACTTTTTGGACAAAACTACTAAACTTATGGTAGTGTATTGGTATAATACACAAAAAACCTTAATTTACTCCAATTAGTCGATTTAAGGCATCTTAAAATAATTTTTCTCAAAACGATTTATTTCTCGTTAGGGTTAATTTTTTTAAAGGAACTTTTTGGACAAAACTACTAAACTTATGGTAATGTATTGGTAAAATACACAAAAAACCTTAATTTGCTCCAATTAGTCGATTTAAGGCATCTTAAAATAATTTTTCTCAAAACGATTTATTTCTCGTTAGGGTTAATTTTTTTAAAGGAACTTTTTGGACAAAACTACTAAACTTATGGTAATGTATTGGTATAATACACAAAAAACCTTAATTTGCTCCAATTAGTCGATTTAAGGCATCTTAAAATAATTTTTCTCAAAACTATTTATTTCTCGTTAGGGATAATTTTTTTAAAGGAACTTTTTGGACAAAACTACTAAACTTATTGTACTGTAATGGTATAATACGAAAAAAACCTTAATTTCCTCCAATTAGTCGATTTAAGCATCTTAAAATAATTTTTTTCAAAATGATTTATTTCTCGTTAGGGTTAATTTTTTTAAACGAACTTTTTGGACAAAACTAGTAAACTTATTGCGCTGTCTTGAGTTTATACAAAAAAATCACACATTTTATTCATTTAGTTGCTTTTATTACCGTAGAGACCTTCAACCCTCTTTCTCACTAAGGTATTTCGTCGGCTCGGCTATTGGCTCAATCTTTTCTCCAGGCACATAGCTCTCATCTCTCTGGACGTTAGTAAGACAAGGCTCCGCGATAAAATCTTCCATACTATCATTGCCGGCATCAATGACTAGTATCCGATCTTCCAGTCGTCATTTGACAGTGGACTGGGCATTCTTCCACATCATCATTGTTGTTATGCGCCAGGATCTTTTTCTAAGATAAAAGATGCCAAAACTTTTCTCGTTAAAAATCGTATTTACCGTCACAGACTCACTAGGCGTATGATCTTAGCGCCACAGTGTTTGCGGTATATTCTTCAGCGGTTGTGTCACAAATCAAAAAATGTAAATTTTCCTCGAAAATTATTCGAAGTCCACTCGTATAATGGAAATATATCGCTAACTTCTTTCACTAGCAATATTTTTTAACGGTTCCCACAGGAGAATTGTCCAGAATGGTCTCCTGAATATTTCTTATACAGGACTTTTTGGTAGTGGAACGTCCGGTTCCGAGTTATGGGACAAAAATGTTTTCTCGTTGAAATTTTTCTAAGTCCACTCGACTGTCTTTCACTAGCGTCGGAAAATGAAAATTCTTGCGTGGAGCTGTTAGGCACTAAAGTGGACTGGGCTGGGCATTCTCCTACATCATCTTAGCGCCATAGCGTTTGCGGTATATCTTTCAGCGGTTTTGAGGTATCCAATTATCCCAAAACTATATTTTTGGCGGCCCGAAGGCCTGCGAACAGACTAAAGAACGAAATTATTTGCGTTCCTAAGATAAAATATTGTTTTTATCGGAAGAATATCACTCCTGCCGTCTTAACATTTCCTCCAATTATAATTTTGTTCAAAATGATTTATTTCTCGCTAGGGTTAACTTTTTAAAAGGAACTTTTTGGACAAAACTACTAAACTTATTGTAGTGTATTGGTATAATACACAAAAAACCTTAATTTGCTCCAATTAGTCGATTTAAGGCATCTTAAAATAATTTTTCTCAAAACGATTTATTTCTCGTTAGGGTTAATTTTTTTAAAGGAACTTTTTGGACAAAACTACTAAACTTATGGTAATGTATAGGTATAATACACAAAAAACCTTAATTTGCTCCAATTAGTCGATTTAAGGCATCTTAAAATAATTTTTCTCAAAACGATTTATTTCTCGTTAGGGTTAATTTTTTTAAAGGAACTTTTTGGACAAAACTACTAAACTTATGGTAGTGTATTGGTATAATACACAAAGAACCTTAATTTGCTCCAATTAGTCGATTTAAGGCATCTTAAAATAATTTTTCTCAAAACGATTTATTTCTCGTTAGGGTTAATTTTTTTAAAGGAACTTTTTGGACAAAACTACCAAACTTATGGTAATGTATTGGTAAAATACACAAAAAACCTTAATTTGCTCCAATTAGTCGATTTAAGGCATCTTAAAATAATTTTTCTCAAAACGATTTATTTCTCGTTAGGGTTAATTTTTTTAAAGGAACTTTTTGGACAAAACTACTAAACTTATTGTAGTGTATTGGTATAATACACAAAAAACCTTAATTTGCTCCAATTAGTCGGTTTAAGGAATCTTAAAATAATTTTTCTCAAAACGATTTATTTCTCGTTAGGGTTCATTTTTTTAAAGGAACTTTTTGGACAAAACTACTAAACTTATGGTAATGTATTGGTAAAATACACAAAAAACCTTAATTTGCTCCAATTAGTCGATTTAAGGCATCTTAAAATAATTTTTCTCAAAACGATTTATTTCTCGTTAGGGTTAATTTTTTTAAAGGAACTTTTTGGACAAAACTACTAAACTTATGGTAATGTATTGGTATAATACACAAAAAACCTTAATTTGCTCCAAGTAGTCAATTTAAGGCATCTTAAAATAATTTTTCTCAAAACGATTTATTTCTCGTTAGGGTTAATTTTTTTAAAGGAACTTTTTGGACAAAACTACTAAACTTATGGTAATGTATTGGTAAAATACACAAAAAACCTTAATTTGCTCCAATTAGTCGATTTAAGGCATCTTAAAATAATTTTTCTCAAAACGATTTATTTCTCGTTAGGGTTAATTTTTTTAAAGGAACTTTTTGGACAAAACTACTAAACTTATGGTAATGTATTGGTATAATACACAAAAAACCTTAATTTGCTCCAATTAGTCGATTTAAGGCATCTTAAAATAATTTTTCTCAGAACTATTTATTTCTCGTTAGGGTTAATTTTTTTAAAGGAACTTTTTTGACAAAACTACTAAACTTATTGTACTGTAATGGTATAATACGAAAAAAACCTTAATTTCCTCCAATTAGTCGATTTAAGCATCTTAAAATAATTTTTTTCAAAATGATTTATTTCTCGTTAGGGTTAATTTTTTTAAACGAACTTTTTGGACAAAACTAGTAAACTTATTGCGCTGTCTTGAGTTTATACAAAAAAATCACACATTTTATTCATTTAGTTGCTTTTATTACCGTAGAGACCTTCAACCCTCTTTCTCACTAAGGTATTTCGTCGGCTCGGCTATTGGCTCAATCTTTTCTCCAGGCACATAGCTCTCATCTCTCTGGACGTTAGTAAGACAAGGCTCCGCGATAAAATCTTCCATACTATCATTGCCGGCATCAATGACTAGTATCCGATCTTCCAGTCGTCATTTGACAGTGGACTGGGCATTCTTCCACATCATCATTGTTGTTATGCGCCAGGATCTTTTTCTAAGATAAAAGATGCCAAAACTTTTCTCGTTAAAAATCGTATTTACCGTCACAGACTCACTAGGCGTATGATCTTAGCGCCACAGTGTTTGCGGTATATCCTTCAGCGGTTGTGTCACAAATCAAAAAATGTAAATTTTCCTCGAAAATTATTCGAAGTCCACTCGTATAATGGAAATATATCGCTAACTTCTTTCACTAGCAATATTTTTTAACGGTTCCCACAGGAGAATTGTCCAGAATGGTCTCCTGAATATTTCTTATACAGGACTTTTTGGTAGTGGAACGTCCGGTTCCGAGTTATGGGACAAAAATGTTTTCTCGTTGAAATTTTTCTATGTCCACTCGACTGTCTTTCACTAGCGTCGGAAAATGAAAATTCTTGCGTGGAGCGGTTAGGCACTAAAGTGGACTGGGCATTCTCCTACATCATCTTAGCGCCATTGCGTTTGCGGTATATCTTTCAGCGGTTTTGAGGTATCCAATTATCCCAAAACTATATTTTTGGCGGCCCGAAGGCCTGCGAACAGACTAAAGAAGGAAAATGAAAATTCTTGCGTGGAGCGGTTAGGCACTAAAGTGGACTGGGCATTCTCCTACATCATCTTAGCGCCATAGCGTTTGCGGTATATCTTTCAGCGGTTTTGAGGTATCCAATTATCCCAAAACTATATTTTTGGCGGCCCGAAGGCCTGCGAACAGACTAAAGAAGGAAAATGAAAATTCTTGCGTGGAGCGGTTAGGCACTAAAGTGGACTGGGCATTCTCCTTCATCATCTTAGCGCCATAGCGTTTGCGGTATATCTTTCAGCGGTTTTGAGGTATCCAATTATCCCAAAACTATATTTTTGGCGGCCCGAAGGCCTGCGAACAGACTAAAGAACGAAATTATTTGCGTTCCTAAGATAAAATATTGTTTTTATCGGAAGAATATCACTCCTGCCGTCTTAACATTTCCTCCAATTATAATTTTTTTCAAAATGATTTATTTCTCGCTAGGGTTAACTTTTTAAAAGGAACTTTTTGGACAAAACTACTAAACTTATTGTAGTGTAATGGTATAATACACAAAAAACCTTAATTTGCTCCAATTAGTCGATTTAAGGCATCTTAAAATAATTTTTCTCAAAACGATTTATTTCTCGTTAGGGTTAATTTTTTTAAAGGAACTTTTTGGACAAAACTACTAAACTTATGGTAATGTATTGGTATAATACACAAAAAACCTTAATTTGCTCCAATTAGTCGATTTAAGGCATCTTAAAATAATTTTTCTCAAAACGATTTATTTCTCGTTAGGGTTAATTTTTTTAAAGGAACTTTTTGGACAAAACTACTAAACTTATGGTAATGTATTGGTAAAATACACAAAAAACCTTAATTTGCTCCAATTAGTCGATTTAAGGCATCTTAAAATAATTTTTCTCAAAACGATTTATTTCTCGTTAGGGTTAATTTTTTTAAAGGAACTTTTAGGACAAAACTACTAAACTTATTGTACTGTAATGGTATAATAAGAAAAAAACCTTAATTTCCTCCAATTAGTCGATTTAAGCATCTTAAAATAATTTTTTTCAAAATGATTTATTTCTCGTTAGGGTTAATTTTTTTAAACGAACTTTTTGGACAAAACTAGTAAACTTATTGCGCTGTCTTGAGTTTATACAAAAAAATCACACATTTTATTCATTTAGTTGCTTTTATTACCGTAGAGACCTTCAATCCTCTTTCTCACTAAGGTATTTCGTCGGCTCGGCTATTGGCTCAATCTTTTCTCCAGGCACATAGCTCTCATCTCTCTGGACGTTAGTAAGACAAGGCTCCGCGATAAAATCTTCCATACTATCATTGCCGGCATCAATGACTAGTGTCCGATCTTCCAGTCGTCATTTGACAGTGGACTGGGCATTCTTCCACATCATCATTGTTGTTATGCGCCAGGATCTTTTTCTAAGATAAAAGATGCCAAAACTTTTCTCGTTAAAAATCGTATGTACCGTCACAGACTCACTAGGCGTATGATCATAGCGCCACAGTGTTTGCGGTATATCCTTCAGCGGTTGTGTCACAAATCAAAAAATGTAAATTTTCCTCGAAAATTATTCTAAGTCCACTCGTATAATGGAAATATATCGCTAACTTCTTTCACTAGCAATATTTTTTAACGGTTCCCACAGGAGAATTGTCCAGAATGGTCTCCTGAATATTTCTTATACAGGACTTTTTGGTAGTGGAACGTCCGGTTCCGAGTTATGGGACAAAAATGTTTTCTCGTTGAAATTTTTCTAAGTCCACTCGACTGTCTTTCACTAGCGTCGGAAAATGAAAATTCTTGCGTGGAGCTGTTAGGCACTAAAGTGGACTGGGCTGGGCATTCTCCTACATCATCTTAGCGCCATAGCGTTTGCGGTATATCTTTCAGCGGTTTTGAGGTATCCAATTATCCCAAAACTATATTTTTGGCGGCCCGAAGGCCTGCGAACAGACTAAAGAACGAAATTATTTGCGTTCCTAAGATAAAATATTGTTTTTATCGGAAGAATATCACTCCTGCCGTCTTAACATTTCCTCCAATTATAATTTTGTTCAAAATGATTTATTTCTCGCTAGGGTTAACTTTTTAAAAGGAACTTTTTGGACAAAACTACTAAACTTATTGTAGTGTATTGGTATAATACACAAAAAACCTTAATTTGCTCCAATTAGTCGATTTAAGGCATCTTAAAATAATTTTTCTCAAAACGATTTATTTCTCGTTAGGGTTAATTTTTTTAAAGGAACTTTTTGGACAAAACTACTAAACTTATGGTAATGTATTGGTATAATACACAAAAAACCTTAATTTGCTCCAATTAGTCGATTTAAGGCATCTTAAAATAATTTTTCTCAAAACGATTTATTTCTCGTTAGGGTTAATTTTTTTAAAGGAACTTTTTGGACAAAACTACTAAACTTATTGTAGTGTATTGGTATAATACACAAAAAACCTTAATTTGCTCCAATTAGTCGGTTTAAGGAATCTTAAAATAATTTTTCTCAAAACGATTTATTTCTCGTTAGGGTTAATTTTTTTAAAGGAACTTTTTGGACAAAACTACTAAACTTATGGTAATGTATTGGTAAAATACACAAAAAACCTTAATTTGCTCCAATTAGTCGATTTAAGGCATCTTAAAATAATTTTTCTCAAAACGATTTATTTCTCGTTAGGGTTAATTTTTTTAAAGGAACTTTTTGGACAAAACTACTAAACTTATGGTAATGTATTGGTATAATACACAAAAAACCTTAATTTGCTCCAAGTAGTCAATTTAAGGCATCTTAAAATAATTTTTCTCAAAACGATTTATTTCTCGTTAGGGTTAATTTTTTTAAAGGAACTTTTTGGACAAAACTACTAAACTTATGGTAATGTATTGGTAAAATACACAAAAAACCTTAATTTGCTCCAATTAGTCGATTTAAGGCATCTTAAAATAATTTTTCTCAAAACGATTTATTTCTCGTTAGGGTTAATTTTTTTAAAGGAACTTTTTGGACAAAACTACTAAACTTATGGTAATGTATTGGTAAAATACACAAAAAACCTTAATTTGCTCCAATTAGTCGATTTAAGGCATCTTAAAATAATTTTTCTCAGAACTATTTATTTCTCGTTAGGGTTAATTTTTTTAAAGGAACTTTTTTGACAAAACTACTAAACTTATTGTACTGTAATGGTATAATACGAAAAAAACCTTAATTTCCTCCAATTAGTCGATTTAAGCATCTTAAAATAATTTTTTTCAAAATGATTTATTTCTCGTTAGGGTTAATTTTTTTAAACGAACTTTTTGGACAAAACTAGTAAACTTATTGCGCTGTCTTGAGTTTATACAAAAAAATCACACATTTTATTCATTTAGTTGCTTTTATTACCGTAGAGACCTTCAACCCTCTTTCTCACTAAGGTATTTCGTCGGCTCGGCTATTGGCTCAATCTTTTCTCCAGGCACATAGCTCTCATCTCTCTGGACGTTAGTAAGACAAGGCTCCGCGATAAAATCTTCCATACTATCATTGCCGGCATCAATGACTAGTATCCGATCTTCCAGTCGTCATTTGACAGTGGACTGGGCATTCTTCCACATCATCATTGTTGTTATGCGCCAGGATCTTTTTCTAAGATAAAAGATGCCAAAACTTTTCTCGTTAAAAATCGTATTTACCGTCACAGACTCACTAGGCGTATGATCTTAGCGCCACAGTGTTTGCGGTATATCCTTCAGCGGTTGTGTCACAAATCAAAAAATGTAAATTTTCCTCGAAAATTATTCGAAGTCCACTCGTATAATGGAAATATATCGCTAACTTCTTTCACTAGCAATATTTTTTAACGGTTCCCACAGGAGAATTGTCCAGAATGGTCTCCTGAATATTTCTTATACAGGACTTTTTGGTAGTGGAACGTCCGGTTCCGAGTTATGGGACAAAAATGTTTTCTCGTTGAAATTTTTCTAAGTCCACTCGACTGTCTTTCACTAGCGTCGGAAAATGAAAATTCTTGCGTGGAGCTGTTAGGCACTAAAGTGGACTGGGCTGGGCATTCTCCTACATCATCTTAGCGCCATAGCGTTTGCGGTATATCTTTCAGCGGTTTTGAGGTATCCAATTATCCCAAAACTATATTTTTGGCGGCCCGAAGGCCTGCGAACAGACTAAAGAACGAAATTATTTGCGTTCCTAAGATAAAATATTGTTTTTATCGGAAGAATATCACTCCTGCCGTCTTAACATTTCCTCCAATTATAATTTTGTTCAAAATGATTTATTTCTCGCTAGGGTTAACTTTTTAAAAGGAACTTTTTGGACAAAACTACTAAACTTATTGTAGTGTATTGGTATAATACACAAAAAACCTTAATTTGCTCCAATTAGTCGATTTAAGGCATCTTAAAATAATTTTTCTCAAAACGATTTATTTCTCGTTAGGGTTAATTTTTTTAAAGGAACTTTTTGGACAAAACTACTAAACTTATGGTAATGTATTGGTATAATACACAAAAAACCTTAATTTGCTCCAATTAGTCGATTTAAGGCATCTTAAAATAATTTTTCTCAAAACGATTTATTTCTCGTTAGGGTTAATTTTTTTAAAGGAACTTTTTGGACAAAACTACTAAACTTATTGTAGTGTATTGGTATAATACACAAAAAACCTTAATTTGCTCCAATTAGTCGGTTTAAGGAATCTTAAAATAATTTTTCTCAAAACGATTTATTTCTCGTTAGGGTTAATTTTTTTAAAGGAACTTTTTGGACAAAACTACTAAACTTATGGTAATGTATTGGTAAAATACACAAAAAACCTTAATTTGCTCCAATTAGTCGATTTAAGGCATCTTAAAATAATTTTTCTCAAAACGATTTATTTCTCGTTAGGGTTAATTTTTTTAAAGGAACTTTTTGGACAAAACTACTAAACTTATGGTAATGTATTGGTATAATACACAAAAAACCTTAATTTGCTCCAAGTAGTCAATTTAAGGCATCTTAAAATAATTTTTCTCAAAACGATTTATTTCTCGTTAGGGTTAATTTTTTTAAAGGAACTTTTTGGACAAAACTACTAAACTTATGGTAATGTATTGGTAAAATACACAAAAAACCTTAATTTGCTCCAATTAGTCGATTTAAGGCATCTTAAAATAATTTTTCTCAAAACGATTTATTTCTCGTTAGGGTTAATTTTTTTAAAGGAACTTTTTGGACAAAACTACTAAACTTATGGTAATGTATTGGTAAAATACACAAAAAACCTTAATTTGCTCCAATTAGTCGATTTAAGGCATCTTAAAATAATTTTTCTCAGAACTATTTATTTCTCGTTAGGGTTAATTTTTTTAAAGGAACTTTTTTGACAAAACTACTAAACTTATTGTACTGTAATGGTATAATACGAAAAAAACCTTAATTTCCTCCAATTAGTCGATTTAAGCATCTTAAAATAATTTTTTTCAAAATGATTTATTTCTCGTTAGGGTTAATTTTTTTAAACGAACTTTTTGGACAAAACTAGTAAACTTATTGCGCTGTCTTGAGTTTATACAAAAAAATCACACATTTTATTCATTTAGTTGCTTTTATTACCGTAGAGACCTTCAACCCTCTTTCTCACTAAGGTATTTCGTCGGCTCGGCTATTGGCTCAATCTTTTCTCCAGGCACATAGCTCTCATCTCTCTGGACGTTAGTAAGACAAGGCTCCGCGATAAAATCTTCCATACTATCATTGCCGGCATCAATGACTAGTATCCGATCTTCCAGTCGTCATTTGACAGTGGACTGGGCATTCTTCCACATCATCATTGTTGTTATGCGCCAGGATCTTTTTCTAAGATAAAAGATGCCAAAACTTTTCTCGTTAAAAATCGTATTTACCGTCACAGACTCACTAGGCGTATGATCTTAGCGCCACAGTGTTTGCGGTATATCCTTCAGCGGTTGTGTCACAAATCAAAAAATGTAAATTTTCCTCGAAAATTATTCGAAGTCCACTCGTATAATGGAAATATATCGCTAACTTCTTTCACTAGCAATATTTTTTAACGGTTCCCACAGGAGAATTGTCCAGAATGGTCTCCTGAATATTTCTTATACAGGACTTTTTGGTAGTGGAACGTCCGGTTCCGAGTTATGGGACAAAAATGTTTTCTCGTTGAAATTTTTCTAAGTCCACTCGACTGTCTTTCACTAGCGTCGGAAAATGAAAATTCTTGCGTGGAGCTGTTAGGCACTAAAGTGGACTGGGCTGGGCATTCTCCTACATCATCTTAGCGCCATAGCGTTTGCGGTATATCTTTCAGCGGTTTTGAGGTATCCAATTATCCCAAAACTATATTTTTGGCGGCCCGAAGGCCTGCGAACAGACTAAAGAACGAAATTATTTGCGTTCCTAAGATAAAATATTGTTTTTATCGGAAGAATATCACTCCTGCCGTCTTAACATTTCCTCCAATTATAATTTTGTTCAAAATGATTTATTTCTCGCTAGGGTTAACTTTTTAAAAGGAACTTTTTGGACAAAACTACTAAACTTATTGTAGTGTATTGGTATAATACACAAAAAACCTTAATTTGCTCCAATTAGTCGATTTAAGGCATCTTAAAATAATTTTTCTCAAAACGATTTATTTCTCGTTAGGGTTAATTTTTTTAAAGGAACTTTTTGGACAAAACTACTAAACTTATGGTAATGTATTGGTATAATACACAAAAAACCTTAATTTGCTCCAATTAGTCGATTTAAGGCATCTTAAAATAATTTTTCTCAAAACGATTTATTTCTCGTTAGGGTTAATTTTTTTAAAGGAACTTTTTGGACAAAACTACTAAACTTATTGTAGTGTATTGGTATAATACACAAAAAACCTTAATTTGCTCCAATTAGTCGGTTTAAGGAATCTTAAAATAATTTTTCTCAAAACGATTTATTTCTCGTTAGGGTTAATTTTTTTAAAGGAACTTTTTGGACAAAACTACTAAACTTATGGTAATGTATTGGTAAAATACACAAAAAACCTTAATTTGCTCCAATTAGTCGATTTAAGGCATCTTAAAATAATTTTTCTCAAAACGATTTATTTCTCGTTAGGGTTAATTTTTTTAAAGGAACTTTTTGGACAAAACTACTAAACTTATGGTAATGTATTGGTATAATACACAAAAAACCTTAATTTGCTCCAAGTAGTCAATTTAAGGCATCTTAAAATAATTTTTCTCAAAACGATTTATTTCTCGTTAGGGTTAATTTTTTTAAAGGAACTTTTTGGACAAAACTACTAAACTTATGGTAATGTATTGGTAAAATACACAAAAAACCTTAATTTGCTCCAATTAGTCGATTTAAGGCATCTTAAAATAATTTTTCTCAGAACTATTTATTTCTCGTTAGGGTTAATTTTTTTAAAGGAACTTTTTTGACAAAACTACTAAACTTATTGTACTGTAATGGTATAATACGAAAAAAACCTTAATTTCCTCCAATTAGTCGATTTAAGCATCTTAAAATAATTTTTTTCAAAATGATTTATTTCTCGTTAGGGTTAATTTTTTTAAACGAACTTTTTGGACAAAACTAGTAAACTTATTGCGCTGTCTTGAGTTTATACAAAAAAATCACACATTTTATTCATTTAGTTGCTTTTATTACCGTAGAGACCTTCAACCCTCTTTCTCACTAAGGTATTTCGTCGGCTCGGCTATTGGCTCAATCTTTTCTCCAGGCACATAGCTCTCATCTCTCTGGACGTTAGTAAGACAAGGCTCCGCGATAAAATCTTCCATACTATCATTGCCGGCATCAATGACTAGTATCCGATCTTCCAGTCGTCATTTGACAGTGGACTGGGCATTCTTCCACATCATCATTGTTGTTATGCGCCAGGATCTTTTTCTAAGATAAAAGATGCCAAAACTTTTCTCGTTAAAAATCGTATTTACCGTCACAGACTCACTAGGCGTATGATCTTAGCGCCACAGTGTTTGCGGTATATCCTTCAGCGGTTGTGTCACAAATCAAAAAATGTAAATTTTCCTCGAAAATTATTCGAAGTCCACTCGTATAATGGAAATATATCGCTAACTTCTTTCACTAGCAATATTTTTTAACGGTTCCCACAGGAGAATTGTCCAGAATGGTCTCCTGAATATTTCTTATACAGGACTTTTTGGTAGTGGAACGTCCGGTTCCGAGTTATGGGACAAAAATGTTTTCTCGTTGAAATTTTTCTAAGTCCACTCGACTGTCTTTCACTAGCGTCGGAAAATGAAAATTCTTGCGTGGAGCGGTTAGGCACTAAAGTGGACTGGGCATTCTCCTACATCATCTTAGCGCCATAGCGTTTGCGGTATATCTTTCAGCGGTTTTGAGGTATCCAATTATCCCAAAACTATATTTTTGGCGGCCCGAAGGCCTGCGAACAGACTAAAGAAGGAAAATGAAAATTCTTGCGTGGAGCGGTTAGGCACTAAAGTGGACTGGGCATTCTCCTTCATCATCTTAGCGCCATAGCGTTTGCGGTATATCTTTCAGCGGTTTTGAGGTATCCAATTATCCCAAAACTATATTTTTGGCGGCCCGAAGGCCTGCGAACAGACTAAAGAACGAAATTATTTGCGTTCCTAAGATAAAATATTGTTTTTATCGGAAGAATATCACTCCTGCCGTCTTAACATTTCCTCCAATTATAATTTTTTTCAAAATGATTTATTTCTCGCTAGGGTTAACTTTTTAAAAGGAACTTTTTGGACAAAACTACTAAACTTATTGTAGTGTATTGGTATAATACACAAAAAACCTTAATTTGCTCCAATTAGTCGATTTAAGGCATCTTAAAATAATTTTTCTCAAAACGATTTATTTCTCGTTAGGGTTAATTTTTTTAAAGGAACTTTTTGGACAAAACTACTAAACTTATGGTAATGTATTGGTATAATACACAAAAAACCTTAATTTGCTCCAATTAGTCGATTTAAGGCATCTTAAAATAATTTTTCTCAAAACGATTTATTTCTCGTTAGGGTTAATTTTTTTAAAGGAACTTTTTGGACAAAACTACTAAACTTATGGTAATGTATTGGTAAAATACACAAAAAACCTTAATTTGCTCCAATTAGTCGATTTAAGGCATCTTAAAATAATTTTTCTCAAAACGATTTATTTCTCGTTAGGGTTAATTTTTTTAAAGGAACTTTTAGGACAAAACTACTAAACTTATTGTACTGTAATGGTATAATAAGAAAAAAACCTTAATTTCCTCCAATTAGTCGATTTAAGCATCTTAAAATAATTTTTTTCAAAATGATTTATTTCTCGTTAGGGTTAATTTTTTTAAACGAACTTTTTGGACAAAACTACTAAACTTATGGTAATGTATTGGTATAATACACAAAAAACCTTAATTTGCTCCAATTAGTCGATTTAAGGCATCTTAAAATAATTTTTCTCAAAACTATTTATTTCTCGTTAGGGTTAATTTTTTTAAAGGAACTTTTTTGACAAAACTACTAAACTTATTGTACTGTAATGGTATAATACGAAAAAAACCTTAATTTCCTCCAATTAGTCGATTTAAGCATCTTAAAATAATTTTTTTCAAAATGATTTATTTCTCGTTAGGGTTAATTTTTTTAAACGAACTTTTTGGACAAAACTAGTAAACTTATTGCGCTGTCTTGAGTTTATACAAAAAAATCACACATTTTATTCATTTAGTTGCTTTTATTACCGTAGAGACCTTCAACCCTCTTTCTCACTAAGGTATTTCGTCGGCTCGGCTATTGGCTCAATCTTTTCTCCAGGCACATAGCTCTCATCTCTCTGGACGTTAGTAAGACAAGGCTCCGCGATAAAATCTTCCATACTATCATTGCCGGCATCAATGACTAGTATCCGATCTTCCAGTCGTCATTTGACAGTGGACTGGGCATTCTTCCACATCATCATTGTTGTTATGCGCCAGGATCTTTTTCTAAGATAAAAGATGCCAAAACTTTTCTCGTTAAAAATCGTATTTACCGTCACAGACTCACTAGGCGTATGATCTTAGCGCCACAGTGTTTGCGGTATATCCTTCAGCGGTTGTGTCACAAATCAAAAAATGTAAATTTTCCTCGAAAATTATTCTAAGTCCACTCGTATAATGGAAATATATCGCTAACTTCTTTCACTAGCAATATTTTTTAACGGTTCCCACAGGAGAATTGTCCAGAATGGTCTCCTGAATATTTCTTATACAGGACTTTTTGGTAGTGGAACGTCCGGTTCCGAGTTATGGGACAAAAATGTTTTCTCGTTGAAATTTTTCTAAGTCCACTCGACTGTCTTTCACTAGCGTCGGAAAATGAAAATTCTTGCGTGGAGCTGTTAGGCACTAAAGTGTACTGGGCTGGGCATTCTCCTACATCATCTTAGCGCCATAGCGTTTGCGGTATATCTTTCAGCGGTTTTGAGGTATCCAATTATCCCAAAACTATATTTTTGGCGGCCCGAAGGCCTGCGAACAGACTAAAGAACGAAATTATTTGCGTTCCTAAGATAAAATATTGTTTTTATCGGAAGAATATCACTCCTGCCGTCTTAACATTTCCTCCAATTATAATTTTGTTCAAAATGATTTATTTCTCGCTAGGGTTAACTTTTTAAAAGGAACTTTTTGGACAAAACTACTAAACTTATTGTAGTGTATTGGTATAATACACAAAAAACCTTAATTTGCTCCAATTAGTCGATTTAAGGCATCTTAAAATAATTTTTCTCAAAACGATTTATTTCTCGTTAGGGTTAATTTTTTTAAAGGAACTTTTTGGACAAAACTACTAAACTTATGGTAATGTATTGGTATAATACACAAAAAACCTTAATTTGCTCCAATTAGTCGATTTAAGGCATCTTAAAATAATTTTTCTCAAAACGATTTATTTCTCGTTAGGGTTAATTTTTTTAAAGGAACTTTTTGGACAAAACTACTAAACTTATTGTAGTGTATTGGTATAATACACAAAAAACCTTAATTTGCTCCAATTAGTCGGTTTAAGGAATCTTAAAATAATTTTTCTCAAAACGATTTATTTCTCGTTAGGGTTAATTTTTTTAAAGGAACTTTTTGGACAAAACTACTAAACTTATGGTAATGTATTGGTAAAATACACAAAAAACCTTAATTTGCTCCAATTAGTCGATTTAAGGCATCTTAAAATAATTTTTCTCAAAACGATTTATTTCTCGTTAGGGTTAATTTTTTTAAAGGAACTTTTTGGACAAAACTACTAAACTTATGGTAATGTATTGGTATAATACACAAAAAACCTTAATTTGCTCCAAGTAGTCAATTTAAGGCATCTTAAAATAATTTTTCTCAAAACGATTTATTTCTCGTTAGGGTTAATTTTTTTAAAGGAACTTTTTGGACAAAACTACTAAACTTATGGTAATGTATAGGTATAATACACAAAAAACCTTAATTTGCTCCAATTAGTCGATTTAAGGCATCTTAAAATAATTTTTCTCAAAACGATTTATTTCTCGTTAGGGTTAATTTTTTTAAAGGAACTTTTTGGACAAAACTACTAAACTTATGGTAGTGTATTGGTATAATACACAAAAAACCTTAATTTACTCCAATTAGTCGATTTAAGGCATCTTAAAATAATTTTTCTCAAAACGATTTATTTCTCGTTAGGGTAAATTTTTTTAAAGGAACTTTTTGGACAAAACTACTAAACTTATGGTAATGTATTGGTAAAATACACAAAAAACCTTAATTTGCTCCAATTAGTCGATTTAAGGCATCTTAAAATAATTTTTCTCAAAACGATTTATTTCTCGTTAGGGTTAATTTTTTTAAAGGAACTTTTTGGACAAAACTACTAAACTTATGGTAATGTATTGGTATAATACACAAAAAACCTTAATTTGCTCCAATTAGTCGATTTAAGGCATCTTAAAATAATTTTTCTCAAAACTATTTATTTCTCGTTAGGGATAATTTTTTTAAAGGAACTTTTTGGACAAAACTACTAAACTTATTGTACTGTAATGGTATAATACGAAAAAAACCTTAATTTCCTCCAATTAGTCGATTTAAGCATCTTAAAATAATTTTTTTCAAAATGATTTATTTCTCGTTA
This sequence comes from Polydrusus pterygomalis, assembly GCA_963969555.1. NCBI lineage: Eukaryota > Metazoa > Arthropoda > Insecta > Coleoptera > Curculionidae > Polydrusus > Polydrusus pterygomalis. Next base: position 800,341 of record OZ018381.1, on the reverse strand, counting down.
GGGTTAATTTTTTTAAACGAACTTTTTGGACAAAACTAGTAAACTTATTGCGCTGTCTTGAGTTTATACAAAAAAATCACACATTTTATTCATTTAGTTGCTTTTATTACCGTAGAGACCTTCAACCCTCTTTCTCACTAAGGTATTTCGTCGGCTCGGCTATTGGCTCAATCTTTTCTCCAGGCACATAGCTCTCATCTCTCTGGACGTTAGTAAGACAAGGCTCCGCGATAAAATCTTCCATACTATCATTGCCGGCATCAATGACTAGTATCCGATCTTCCAGTCGTCATTTGACAGTGGACTGGGCATTCTTCCACATCATCATTGTTGTTATGCGCCAGGATCTTTTTCTAAGATAAAAGATGCCAAAACTTTTCTCGTTAAAAATCGTATTTACCGTCACAGACTCACTAGGCGTATGATCTTAGCGCCACAGTGTTTGCGGTATATTCTTCAGCGGTTGTGTCACAAATCAAAAAATGTAAATTTTCCTCGAAAATTATTCGAAGTCCACTCGTATAATGGAAATATATCGCTAACTTCTTTCACTAGCAATATTTTTTAACGGTTCCCACAGGAGAATTGTCCAGAATGGTCTCCTGAATATTTCTTATACAGGACTTTTTGGTAGTGGAACGTCCGGTTCCGAGTTATGGGACAAAAATGTTTTCTCGTTGAAATTTTTCTAAGTCCACTCGACTGTCTTTCACTAGCGTCGGAAAATGAAAATTCTTGCGTGGAGCGGTTAGGCACTAAAGTGGACTGGGCATTCTCCTACATCATCTTAGCGCCATAGCGTTTGCGGTATATCTTTCAGCGGTTTTGAGGTATCCAATTATCCCAAAACTATATTTTTGGCGGCCCGAAGGCCTGCGAACAGACTAAAGAACGAAATTATTTGCGTTCCTAAGATAAAATATTGTTTTTATCGGAAGAATATCACTCCTGCCGTCTTAACATTTCCTCCAATTATAATTTTTTTCAAAATGATTTATTTCTCGCTAGGGTTAACTTTTTAAAAGGAACTTTTTGGACAAAACTACTAAACTTATTGTAGTGTATTGGTATAATACACAAAAAACCTTAATTTGCTCCAATTAGTCGATTTAAGGCATCTTAAAATAATTTTTCCCAAAACGATTTATTTCTCGTTAGGGTTAATTTTTTTAAAGGAACTTTTTGGACAAAACTACTAAACTTATGGTAATGTATAGGTATAATACACAAAAAACCTTAATTTGCTCCAATTAGTCGATTTAAGGCATCTTAAAATAATTTTTCTCAAAACGATTTATTTCTCGTTAGGGTTAATTTTTTTAAAGGAACTTTTTGGACAAAACTACTAAACTTATGGTAGTGTATTGGTATAATACACAAAGAACCTTAATTTGCTCCAATTAGTCGATTTAAGGCATCTTAAAATAATTTTTCTCAAAACGATTTATTTCTCGTTAGGGTTAATTTTTTTAAAGGAACTTTTTGGACAAAACTACTAAACTTATGGTAATGTATTGGTAAAATACACAAAAAAACCTTAATTTGCTCCAATTAGTCGATTTAAGGCATCTTAAAATAATTTTTCTCAAAACGATTTATTTCTCGTTAGGGTTAATTTTTTTAAAGGAACTTTTTGGACAAAACTACTAAACTTATGGTAATGTATTGGTATAATACACAAAAAACCTTAATTTGCTCCAATTAGTCGATTTAAGGCATCTTAAAATAATTTTTCTCAAAACTATTTATTTCTCGTTAGGGTTAATTTTTTTAAAGGAACTTTTTGGACAAAACTACTAAACTTATTGTACTGTAATGGTATAATACGAAAAAAACCTTAATTTCCTCCAATTAGTCGATTTAAGCATCTTAAAATAATTTTTTTCAAAATGATTTATTTCTCGTTAGGGTTAATTTTTTTAAACGAACTTTTTGGACAAAACTAGTAAACTTATTGCGCTGTCTTGAGTTTATACAAAAAAATCACACATTTTATTCATTTAGTTGCTTTTATTACCGTAGAGACCTTCAACCCTCTTTCTCACTAAGGTATTTCGTCGGCTCGGCTATTGGCTCAATCTTTTCTCCAGGCACATAGCTCTCATCTCTCTGGACGTTAGTAAGACAAGGCTCCGCGATAAAATCTTCCATACTATCATTGCCGGCATCAATGACTAGTATCCGATCTTCCAGTCGTCATTTGACAGTGGACTGGGCATTCTTCCACATCATCATTGTTGTTATGCGCCAGGATCTTTTTCTAAGATAAAAGATGCCAAAACTTTTCTCGTTAAAAATCGTATTTACCGTCACAGACTCACTAGGCGTATGATCTTAGCGCCACAGTGTTTGCGGTATATTCTTCAGCGGTTGTGTCACAAATCAAAAAATGTAAATTTTCCTCGAAAATTATTCGAAGTCCACTCGTATAATGGAAATATATCGCTAACTTCTTTCACTAGCAATATTTTTTAACGGTTCCCACAGGAGAATTGTCCAGAATGGTCTCCTGAATATTTCTTATACAGGACTTTTTGGTAGTGGAACGTCCGGTTCCGAGTTATGGGACAAAAATGTTTTCTCGTTGAAATTTTTCTAAGTCCACTCGACTGTCTTTCACTAGCGTCGGAAAATGAAAATTCTTGCGTGGAGCGGTTAGGCACTAAAGTGGACTGGGCATTCTCCTACATCATCTTAGCGCCATAGCGTTTGCGGTATATCTTTCAGCGGTTTTGAGGTATCCAATTATCCCAAAACTATATTTTTGGCGGCCCGAAGGCCTGCGAACAGACTAAAGAACGAAATTATTTGCGTTCCTAAGATAAAATATTGTTTTTATCGGAAGAATATCACTCCTGCCGTCTTAACATTTCCTCCAATTATAATTTTTTTCAAAATGATTTATTTCTCGCTAGGGTTAACTTTTTAAAAGGAACTTTTTGGACAAAACTACTAAACTTATTGTAGTGTATTGGTATAATACACAAAAAACCTTAATTTGCTCCAATTAGTCGATTTAAGGCATCTTAAAATAATTTTTCCCAAAACGATTTATTTCTCGTTAGGGTTAATTTTTTTAAAGGAACTTTTTGGACAAAACTACTAAACTTATGGTAATGTATAGGTATAATACACAAAAAACCTTAATTTGCTCCAATTAGTCGATTTAAGGCATCTTAAAATAATTTTTCTCAAAACGATTTATTTCTCGTTAGGGTTAATTTTTTTAAAGGAACTTTTTGGACAAAACTACTAAACTTATGGTAGTGTATTGGTATAATACACAAAGAACCTTAATTTGCTCCAATTAGTCGATTTAAGGCATCTTAAAATAATTTTTCTCAAAACGATTTATTTCTCGTTAGGGTTAATTTTTTTAAAGGAACTTTTTGGACAAAACTACTAAACTTATGGTAATGTATTGGTAAAATACACAAAAAAACCTTAATTTGCTCCAATTAGTCGATTTAAGGCATCTTAAAATAATTTTTCTCAAAACGATTTATTTCTCGTTAGGGTTAATTTTTTTAAAGGAACTTTTTGGACAAAACTACTAAACTTATGGTAATGTATTGGTATAATACACAAAAAACCTTAATTTGCTCCAATTAGTCGATTTAAGGCATCTTAAAATAATTTTTCTCAAAACTATTTATTTCTCGTTAGGGTTAATTTTTTTAAAGGAACTTTTTGGACAAAACTACTAAACTTATTGTACTGTAATGGTATAATACGAAAAAAACCTTAATTTCCTCCAATTAGTCGATTTAAGCATCTTAAAATAATTTTTTTCAAAATGATTTATTTCTCGTTAGGGTTAATTTTTTTAAACGAACTTTTTGGACAAAACTAGTAAACTTATTGCGCTGTCTTGAGTTTATACAAAAAAATCACACATTTTATTCATTTAGTTGCTTTTATTACCGTAGAGACCTTCAACCCTCTTTCTCACTAAGGTATTTCGTCGGCTCGGCTATTGGCTCAATCTTTTCTCCAGGCACATAGCTCTCATCTCTCTGGACGTTAGTAAGACAAGGCTCCGCGATAAAATCTTCCATACTATCATTGCCGGCATCAATGACTAGTATCCGATCTTCCAGTCGTCATTTGACAGTGGACTGGGCATTCTTCCACATCATCATTGTTGTTATGCGCCAGGATCTTTTTCTAAGATAAAAGATGCCAAAACTTTTCTCGTTAAAAATCGTATTTACCGTCACAGACTCACTAGGCGTATGATCTTAGCGCCACAGTGTTTGCGGTATATCCTTCAGCGGTTGTGTCACAAATCAAAAAATGTAAATTTTCCTCGAAAATTATTCGAAGTCCACTCGTATAATGGAAATATATCGCTAACTTCTTTCACTAGCAATATTTTTTAACGGTCCCCACAGGAGAATTGTCCAGAATGGTCTCCTGAATATTTCTTATACAGGACTTTTTGGTAGTGGAACGTCCGGTTCCGAGTTATGGGACAAAAATGTTTTCTCGTTGAAATTTTTCTAAGTCCACTCGACTGTCTTTCACTAGCGTCGGAAAATGAAAATTCTTGCGTGGAGCGGTTAGGCACTAAAGTGGACTGGGCATTCTCGTACATCATCTTAGCGCCATAGCGTTTGCGGTATATCTTTCAGCGGTTTTGAGGTATCCAATTATCCCAAAACTATATTTTTGGCGGCCCGAAGGCCTGCGAACAGACTTAAGAACGAAATTATTTGCGTTCCTAAGATAAAATATTGTTTTTATCGGAAGAATATCACTCCTGCCGTCTTAACATTTCCTCCAATTATAATTTTTTTCAAAATGATTTATTTCTCGCTAGGGTTAACTTTTTAAAAGGAACTTTTTGGACAAAACTACTAAACTTATTGTAGTGTATTGGTATAATACACAAAAAACCTTAATTTGCTCCAATTAGTCGATTTAAGGCATCTTAAAATAATTTTTCCCAAAACGATTTATTTCTCGTTAGGGTTAATTTTTTTAAAGGAACTTTTTGGACAAAACTACTAAACTTATGGTAATGTATAGGTATAATACACAAAAAACCTTAATTTGCTCCAATTAGTCGATTTAAGGCATCTTAAAATAATTTTTCTCAAAACGATTTATTTCTCGTTAGGGTTAATTTTTTTAAAGGAACTTTTTGGACAAAACTACTAAACTTATGGTAGTGTATTGGTATAATACACAAAAAACCTTAATTTGCTCCAATTAGTCGATTTAAGGCATCTTAAAATAATTTTTCTCAAAACGATTTATTTCTCGTTAGGGTTAATTTTTTTAAAGGAACTTTTTGGACAAAACTACCAAACTTATGGTAATGTATTGGTAAAATACACAAAAAACCTTAATTTGCTCCAATTAGTCGATTTAAGGCATCTTAAAATAATTTTTCTCAAAACGATTTATTTCTCGTTAGGGTTAATTTTTTTAAAGGAACTTTTTGGACAAAACTACTAAACTTATTGTAATGTATTGGTAAAATACACAAAAAACCTTAATTTGCTCCAATTAGTCGATTTAAGGCATCTTAAAATAATTTTTCTCAAAACGATTTATTTCTCGTTAGGGTTAATTTTTTTAAAGGAACTTTTTGGACAAAACTACTAAACTTATGGTAATGTATTGGTATAATACACAAAAAACCTTAATTTGCTCCAATTAGTCGATTTAAGGCATCTTAAAATAATTTTTCTCAAAACGATTTATTTCTCGTTAGGGTTAATTTTTTTAAAGGAACTTTTTGGACAAAACTACTAAACTTATTGTAGTGTATTGGTATAATACACAAAAAACCTTAATTTGCTCCAATTAGTCGGTTTAAGGAATCTTAAAATAATTTTTCTCAAAACGATTTATTTCTCGTTAGGGTTAATTTTTTTAAAGGAACTTTTTGGACAAAACTACTAAACTTATGGTAATGTATTGGTAAAATGCACAAAAAACCTTAATTTGCTCCAATTAGTCGATTTAAGGCATCTTAAAATAATTTTTCTCAAAACGATTTATTTCTCGTTAGGGTTAATTTTTTTAAAGGAACTTTTTGGACAAAACTACTAAACTTATGGTAATGTATTGGTATAATACACAAAAAACCTTAATTTGCTCCAAGTAGTCAATTTAAGGCATCTTAAAATAATTTTTCTCAAAACGATTTATTTCTCGTTAGGGTTAATTTTTTTAAAGGAACTTTTTGGACAAAACTACTAAACTTATGGTAATGTATTGGTAAAATACACAAAAAACCTTAATTTGCTCCAATTAGTCGATTTAAGGCATCTTAAAATAATTTTTCTCAAAACGATTTATTTCTCGTTAGGGTTAATTTTTTTAAAGGAACTTTTTGGACAAAACTACTAAACTTATGGTAATGTATTGGTATAATACACAAAAAACCTTAATTTGCTCCAATTAGTCGATTTAAGGCATCTTAAAATAATTTTTCTCAAAACGATTTATTTCTCGTTAGGGTTAATTTTTTTAAAGGAACTTTTTGGACAAAACTACTAAACTTATTGTAGTGTATTGGTATAATACACAAAAAACCTTAATTTGCTCCAATTAGTCGGTTTAAGGAATCTTAAAATAATTTTTCTCAAAACGATTTATTTCTCGTTAGGGTTAATTTTTTTAAAGGAACTTTTTGGACAAAACTACTAAACTTATGGTAATGTATTGGTAAAATACACAAAAAACCTTAATTTGCTCCAATTAGTCGATTTAAGGCATCTTAAAATAATTTTTCTCAAAACGATTTATTTCTCGTTAGGGTTAATTTTTTTAAAGGAACTTTTTGGACAAAACTACTAAACTTATGGTAATGTATTGGTATAATACACAAAAAACCTTAATTTGCTCCAAGTAGTCAATTTAAGGCATCTTAAAATAATTTTTCTCAAAACGATTTATTTCTCGTTAGGGTTAATTTTTTTAAAGGAACTTTTTGGACAAAACTACTAAACTTATGGTAATGTATAGGTATAATACACAAAAAACCTTAATTTGCTCCAATTAGTCGATTTAAGGCATCTTAAAATAATTTTTCTCAAAACGATTTATTTCTCGTTAGGGTTAATTTTTTTAAAGGAACTTTTTGGACAAAACTACTAAACTTATGGTAGTGTATTGGTATAATACACAAAAAACCTTAATTTACTCCAATTAGTCGATTTAAGGCATCTTAAAATAATTTTTCTCAAAACGATTTATTTCTCGTTAGGGTAAATTTTTTTAAAGGAACTTTTTGGACAAAACTACTAAACTTATGGTAATGTATTGGTAAAATACACAAAAAACCTTAATTTGCTCCAATTAGTCGATTTAAGGCATCTTAAAATAATTTTTCTCAAAACGATTTATTTCTCGTTAGGGTTAATTTTTTTAAAGGAACTTTTTGGACAAAACTACTAAACTTATGGTAATGTATTGGTATAATACACAAAAAACCTTAATTTGCTCCAATTAGTCGATTTAAGGCATCTTAAAATAATTTTTCTCAAAACTATTTATTTCTCGTTAGGGATAATTTTTTTAAAGGAACTTTTTGGACAAAACTACTAAACTTATTGTACTGTAATGGTATAATACGAAAAAAACCTTAATTTCCTCCAATTAGTCGATTTAAGCATCTTAAAATAATTTTTTTCAAAATGATTTATTTCTCGTTAGGGTTAATTTTTTTAAAGGAACTTTTTGGACAAAACTACTAAACTTATGGTAATGTATAGGTATAATACACAAAAAACCTTAATTTGCTCCAATTAGTCGATTTAAGGCATCTTAAAATAATTTTTCTCAAAACGATTTATTTCTCGTTAGGGTTAATTTTTTTAAAGGAACTTTTTGGACAAAACTACTAAACTTATGGTAGTGTATTGGTATAATACACAAAGAACCTTAATTTGCTCCAATTAGTCGATTTAAGGCATCTTAAAATAATTTTTCTCAAAACGATTTATTTCTCGTTAGGGTTAATTTTTTTAAAGGAACTTTTTGGACAAAACTACTAAACTTATGGTAATGTATTGGTAAAATACACAAAAAACCTTAATTTGCTCCAATTAGTCGATTTAAGGCATCTTAAAATAATTTTTCTCAAAACGATTTATTTCTCGTTAGGGTTAATTTTTTTAAAGGAACTTTTTGGACAAAACTACTAAACTTATGGTAATGTATTGGTATAATACACAAAAAACCTTAATTTGCTCCAATTAGTCGATTTAAGGCATCTTAAAATAATTTTTCTCAAAACTATTTATTTCTCGTTAGGGTTAATTTTTTTAAAGGAACTTTTTGGACAAAACTACTAAACTTATTGTACTGTAATGGTATAATACGAAAAAAACCTTAATTTCCTCCAATTAGTCGATTTAAGCATCTTAAAATAATTTTTTTCAAAATGATTTATTTCTCGTTAGGGTTAATTTTTTTAAACGAACTTTTTGGACAAAACTAGTAAACTTATTGCGCTGTCTTGAGTTTATACAAAAAAATCACACATTTTATTCATTTAGTTGCTTTTATTACCGTAGAGACCTTCAACCCTCTTTCTCACTAAGGTATTTCGTCGGCTCGGCTATTGGCTCAATCTTTTCTCCAGGCACATAGCTCTCATCTCTCTGGACGTTAGTAAGACAAGGCTCCGCGATAAAATCTTCCATACTATTATTGCCGGCATCAATGACTAGTATCCGATCTTCCAGTCGTCATTTGACAGTGGACTGGGCATTCTTCCACATCATCATTGTTGTTATGCGCCAGGATCTTTTTCTAAGATAAAAGATGCCAAAACTTTTCTCGTTAAAAATCGTATTTACCGTCACAGACTCACTAGGCGTATGATCTTAGCGCCACAGTGTTTGCGGTATATCCTTCAGCGGTTGTGTCACAAATCAAAAAATGTAAATTTTCCTCGAAAATTATTCGAAGTCCACTCGTATAATGGAAATATATCGCTAACTTCTTTCACTAGCAATATTTTTTAACGGTCCCCACAGGAGAATTGTCCAGAATGGTCTCCTGAATATTTCTTATACAGGACTTTTTGGTAGTGGAACGTCCGGTTCCGAGTTATGGGACAAAAATGTTTTCTCGTTGAAATTTTTCTAAGTCCACTCGACTGTCTTTCACTAGCGTCGGAAAATGAAAATTCTTGCGTGGAGCGGTTAGGCACTAAAGTGGACTGGGCATTCTCGTACATCATCTTAGCGCCATAGCGTTTGCGGTATATCTTTCAGCGGTTTTGAGGTATCCAATTATCCCAAAACTATATTTTTGGCGGCCCGAAGGCCTGCGAACAGACTTAAGAACGAAATTATTTGCGTTCCTAAGATAAAATATTGTTTTTATCGGAAGAATATCACTCCTGCCGTCTTAACATTTCCTCCAATTATAATTTTTTTCAAAATGATTTATTTCTCGCTAGGGTTAACTTTTTAAAAGGAACTTTTTGGACAAAACTACTAAACTTATTGTAGTGTATTGGTATAATACACAAAAAACCTTAATTTGCTCCAATTAGTCGATTTAAGGCATCTTAAAATAATTTTTCCCAAAACGATTTATTTCTCGTTAGGGTTAATTTTTTTAAAGGAACTTTTTGGACAAAACTACTAAACTTATGGTAATGTATAGGTATAATACACAAAAAACCTTAATTTGCTCCAATTAGTCGATTTAAGGCATCTTAAAATAATTTTTCTCAAAACGATTTATTTCTCGTTAGGGTTAATTTTTTTAAAGGAACTTTTTGAACAAAACTACTAAACTTATTGTACTGTAATGGTATAATACGAAAAAAACCTTAATTTCCTCCAATTAGTCGATTTAAGCATCTTAAAATAATTTTTTTCAAAATGATTTATTTCTCGTTAGGGTTAATTTTTTTAAAGGAACTTTTTGGACAAAACTACTAAACTTATGGTAATGTATAGGTATAATACACAAAAAACCTTAATTTGCTCCAATTAGTCGATTTAAGGCATCTTAAAATAATTTTTCTCAAAACGATTTATTTCTCGTTAGGGTTAATTTTTTTAAAGGAACTTTTTGGACAAAACTACTAAACTTATGGTAGTGTATTGGTATAATACACAAAGAACCTTAATTTGCTCCAATTAGTCGATTTAAGGCATCTTAAAATAATTTTTCTCAAAACGATTTATTTCTCGTTAGGGTTAATTTTTTTAAAGGAACTTTTTGGACAAAACTACTAAACTTATGGTAATGTATTGGTAAAATACACAAAAAACCTTAATTTGCTCCAATTAGTCGATTTAAGGCATCTTAAAATAATTTTTCTCAAAACGATTTATTTCTCGTTAGGGTTAATTTTTTTAAAGGAACTTTTTGGACAAAACTACTAAACTTATGGTAATGTATTGGTATAATACACAAAAAACCTTAATTTGCTCCAATTAGTCGATTTAAGGCATCTTAAAATAATTTTTCTCAAAACTATTTATTTCTCGTTAGGGTTAATTTTTTTAAAGGAACTTTTTGGACAAAACTACTAAACTTATTGTACTGTAATGGTATAATACGAAAAAAACCTTAATTTCCTCCAATTAGTCGATTTAAGCATCTTAAAATAATTTTTTTCAAAATGATTTATTTCTCGTTAGGGTTAATTTTTTTAAACGAACTTTTTGGACAAAACTAGTAAACTTATTGCGCTGTCTTGAGTTTATACAAAAAAATCACACATTTTATTCATTTAGTTGCTTTTATTACCGTAGAGACCTTCAACCCTCTTTCTCACTAAGGTATTTCGTCGGCTCGGCTATTGGCTCAATCTTTTCTCCAGGCACATAGCTCTCATCTCTCTGGACGTTAGTAAGACAAGGCTCCGCGATAAAATCTTCCATACTATTATTGCCGGCATCAATGACTAGTATCCGATCTTCCAGTCGTCATTTGACAGTGGACTGGGCATTCTTCCACATCATCATTGTTGTTATGCGCCAGGATCTTTTTCTAAGATAAAAGATGCCAAAACTTTTCTCGTTAAAAATCGTATTTACCGTCACAGACTCACTAGGCGTATGATCTTAGCGCCACAGTGTTTGCGGTATATCCTTCAGCGGTTGTGTCACAAATCAAAAAATGTAAATTTTCCTCGAAAATTATTCGAAGTCCACTCGTATAATGGAAATATATCGCTAACTTCTTTCACTAGCAATATTTTTTAACGGTCCCCACAGGAGAATTGTCCAGAATGGTCTCCTGAATATTTCTTATACAGGACTTTTTGGTAGTGGAACGTCCGGTTCCGAGTTATGGGACAAAAATGTTTTCTCGTTGAAATTTTTCTAAGTCCACTCGACTGTCTTTCACTAGCGTCGGAAAATGAAAATTCTTGCGTGGAGCGGTTAGGCACTAAAGTGGACTGGGCATTCTCGTACATCATCTTAGCGCCATAGCGTTTGCGGTATATCTTTCAGCGGTTTTGAGGTATCCAATTATCCCAAAACTATATTTTTGGCGGCCCGAAGGCCTGCGAACAGACTTAAGAACGAAATTATTTGCGTTCCTAAGATAAAATATTGTTTTTATCGGAAGAATATCACTCCTGCCGTCTTAACATTTCCTCCAATTATAATTTTTTTCAAAATGATTTATTTCTCGCTAGGGTTAACTTTTTAAAAGGAACTTTTTGGACAAAACTACTAAACTTATTGTAGTGTATTGGTATAATACACAAAAAACCTTAATTTGCTCCAATTAGTCGATTTAAGGCATCTTAAAATAATTTTTCCCAAAACGATTTATTTCTCGTTAGGGTTAATTTTTTTAAAGGAACTTTTTGGACAAAACTACTAAACTTATGGTAATGTATAGGTATAATACACAAAAAACCTTAATTTGCTCCAATTAGTCGATTTAAGGCATCTTAAAATAATTTTTCTCAAAACGATTTATTTCTCGTTAGGGTTAATTTTTTTAAAGGAACTTTTTGAACAAAACTACTAAACTTATGGTAGTGTATTGGTATAATACACAAAAAACCTTAATTTGCTCCAATTAGTCGATTTAAGGCATCTTAAAATAATTTTTCTCAAAACGATTTATTTCTCGTTAGGGTTAATTTTTTTAAAGGAACTTTTTGGACAAAACTACCAAACTTATGGTAATGTATTGGTAAAATACACAAAAAACCTTAATTTGCTCCAATTAGTCGATTTAAGGCATCTTAAAATAATTTTTCTCAAAACGATTTATTTCTCGTTAGGGTTAATTTTTTTAAAGGAACTTTTTGGACAAAACTACTAAACTTATTGTAATGTATTGGTAAAATACACAAAAAACCTTAATTTGCTCCAATTAGTCGATTTAAGGCATCTTAAAATAATTTTTCTCAAAACGATTTATTTCTCGTTAGGGTTAATTTTTTTAAAGGAACTTTTTGGACAAAACTACTAAACTTATGGTAATGTATTGGTATAATACACAAAAAACCTTAATTTGCTCCAATTAGTCGATTTAAGGCATCTTAAAATAATTTTTCACAAAACGATTTATTTCTCGTTAGGGTTAATTTTTTTAAAGGAACTTTTTGGACAAAACTACTAAACTTATTGTAGTGTATTGGTATAATACACAAAAAACCTTAATTTGCTCCAATTAGTCGGTTTAAGGAATCTTAAAATAATTTTTCTCAAAACGATTTATTTCTCGTTAGGGTTAATTTTTTTAAAGGAACTTTTTGGACAAAACTACTAAACTTATGGTAATGTATTGGTAAAATACACAAAAAACCTTAATTTGCTCCAATTAGTCGATTTAAGGCATCTTAAAATAATTTTTCTCAAAACGATTTATTTCTCGTTAGGGTTAATTTTTTTAAAGGAACTTTTTGGACAAAACTACTAAACTTATGGTAATGTATTGGTATAATACACAAAAAACCTTAATTTGCTCCAAGTAGTCAATTTAAGGCATCTTAAAATAATTTTTCTCAAAACGATTTATTTCTCGTTAGGGTTAATTTTTTTAAAGGAACTTTTTGGACAAAACTACTAAACTTATGGTAATGTATTGGTAAAATACACAAAAAACCTTAATTTGCTCCAATTAGTCGATTTAAGGCATCTTAAAATAATTTTTCTCAAAACGATTTATTTCTCGTTAGGGTTAATTTTTTTAAAGGAACTTTTTGGACAAAACTACTAAACTTATGGTAATGTATTGGTATAATACACAAAAAACCTTAATTTGCTCCAATTAGTCGATTTAAGGCATCTTAAAATAATTTTTCTCAAAACTATTTATTTCTCGTTAGGGTTAATTTTTTTAAAGGAACTTTTTTGACAAAACTACTAAACTTATTGTACTGTAATGGTATAATACGAAAAAAACCTTAATTTCCTCCAATTAGTCGATTTAAGCATCTTAAAATAATTTTTTTCAAAATGATTTATTTCTCGTTAGGGTTAATTTTTTTAAACGAACTTTTTGGACAAAACTAGTAAACTTATTGCGCTGTCTTGAGTTTATACAAAAAAATCACACATTTTATTCATTTAGTTGCTTTTATTACCGTAGAGACCTTCAACCCTCTTTCTCACTAAGGTATTTCGTCGGCTCGGCTATTGGCTCAATCTTTTCTCCAGGCACATAGCTCTCATCTCTCTGGACGTTAGTAAGACAAGGCTCCGCGATAAAATCTTCCATACTATCATTGCCGGCATCAATGACTAGTATCCGATCTTCCAGTCGTCATTTGACAGTGGACTGGGCATTCTTCCACATCATCATTGTTGTTATGCGCCAGGATCTTTTTCTAAGATAAAAGATGCCAAAACTTTTCTCGTTAAAAATCGTATTTACCGTCACAGACTCACTAGGCGTATGATCTTAGCGCCACAGTGTTTGCGGTATATCCTTCAGCGGTTGTGTCACAAATCAAAAAATGTAAATTTTCCTCGAAAATTATTCTAAGTCCACTCGTATAATGGAAATATATCGCTAACTTCTTTCACTAGCAATATTTTTTAACGGTTCCCACAGGAGAATTGTCCAGAATGGTCTCCTGAATATTTCTTATACAGGACTTTTTGGTAGTGGAACGTCCGGTTCCGAGTTATGGGACAAAAATGTTTTCTCGTTGAAATTTTTCTAAGTCCACTCGACTGTCTTTCACTAGCGTCGGAAAATAAAAATTCTTGCGTGGAGCTGTTAGGCACTAAAGTGGACTGGGCATTCTCCTACATCATCTTAGCGCCATAGCGTTTGCGGTATATCTTTCAGCGGTTTTGAAGTATCCAATTATCCCAAAACTATATTTTTGGCGGCCCGAAGGCCTGCGAACAGACTAAAGAACGAAATTATTTGCGTTCCTAAGATAAAATATTGTTTTTATCGGAAGAATATCACTCCTGCCGTCTTAACATTTCCTCCAATTATAATTTTTTTCAAAATGATTTATTTCTCGCTAGGGTTAACTTTTTAAAAGGAACTTTTTGGACAAAACTACTAAACTTATTGTAGTGTATTGGTATAATACACAAAAAACCTTAATTTGCTCCAATTAGTCGATTTAAGGCATCTTAAAATAATTTTTCCCAAAACGATTTATTTCTCGTTAGGGTTAATTTTTTTAAAGGAACTTTTTGGACAAAACTACTAAACTTATGGTAATGTATAGGTATAATACACAAAAAACCTTAATTTGCTCCAATTAGTCGATTTAAGGCATCTTAAAATAATTTTTCTCAAAACGATTTATTTCTCGTTAGGGTTAATTTTTTTAAAGGAACTTTTTGGACAAAACTACTAAACTTATGGTAGTGTATTGGTATAATACACAAAAAACCTTAATTTACTCCAATTAGTCGATTTAAGGCATCTTAAAATAATTTTTCTCAAAACGATTTATTTCTCGTTAGGGTTAATTTTTTTAAAGGAACTTTTTGGACAAAACTACTAAACTTATGGTAATGTATTGGTAAAATACACAAAAAACCTTAATTTGCTCCAATTAGTCGATTTAAGGCATCTTAAAATAATTTTTCTCAAAACGATTTATTTCTCGTTAGGGTTAATTTTTTTAAAGGAACTTTTTGGACAAAACTACTAAACTTATGGTAATGTATTGGTATAATACACAAAAAACCTTAATTTGCTCCAATTAGTCGATTTAAGGCATCTTAAAATAATTTTTCTCAAAACTATTTATTTCTCGTTAGGGATAATTTTTTTAAAGGAACTTTTTGGACAAAACTACTAAACTTATTGTACTGTAATGGTATAATACGAAAAAAACCTTAATTTCCTCCAATTAGACGATTTAAGCATCTTAAAATAATTTTTTTCAAAATGATTTATTTCTCGTTAGGGTTAATTTTTTTAAACGAACTTTTTGGACAAAACTAGTAAACTTATTGCGCTGTCTTGAGTTTATACAAAAAAATCACACATTTTATTCGTTTAGTTGCTTTTATTACCGTAGAGACCTTCAACCCTCTTTCTCACTAAGGTATTTCGTCGGCTCGGCTATTGGCTCAATCTTTTCTCCAGGCACATAGCTCTCATCTCTCTGGACGTTAGTAAGACAAGGCTCCGCGATAAAATCTTCCATACTATCATTGCCGGCATCAATGACTAGTATCCGATCTTCCAGTCGTCATTTGACAGTGGACTGGGCATTCTTCCACATCATCATTGTTGTTATGCGCCAGGATCTTTTTCTAAGATAAAAGATGCCAAAACTTTTCTCGTTAAAAATCGTATTTACCGTCACAGACTCACTAGGCGTATGATCTTAGCGCCACAGTGTTTGCGGTATATTCTTCAGCGGTTGTGTCACAAATCAAAAAATGTAAATTTTCCTCGAAAATTATTCGAAGTCCACTCGTATAATGGAAATATATCGCTAACTTCTTTCACTAGCAATATTTTTTAACGGTTCCCACAGGAGAATTGTCCAGAATGGTCTCCTGAATATTTCTTATACAGGACTTTTTGGTAGTGGAACGTCCGGTTCCGAGTTATGGGACAAAAATGTTTTCTCGTTGAAATTTTTCTAAGTCCACTCGACTGTCTTTCACTAGCGTCGGAAAATGAAAATTCTTGCGTGGAGCGGTTAGGCACTAAAGTGGACTGGGCATTCTCCTACATCATCTTAGCGCCATAGCGTTTGCGGTATATCTTTCAGCGGTTTTGAGGTATCCAATTATCCCAAAACTATATTTGTGGCGGCCCGAAGGCCTGCGAACAGACTAAAGAACGAAATTATTTGCGTTCCTAAGATAAAATATTGTTTTTATCGGAAGAATATCACTCCTGCCGTCTTAACATTTCCTCCAATTATAATTTTTTTCAAAATGATTTATTTCTCGCTAGGGTTAACTTTTTAAAAGGAACTTTTTGGACAAAACTACTAAACTTATTGTAGTGTATTGGTATAATACACAAAAAACCTTAATTTGCTCCAATTAGTCGATTTAAGGCATCTTAAAATAATTTTTCCCAAAACGATTTATTTCTCGTTAGGGTTAATTTTTTTAAAGGAACTTTTTGGACAAAACTACTAAACTTATGGTAATGTATAGGTATAATACACAAAAAACCTTAATTTGCTCCAATTAGTCGATTTAAGGCATCTTAAAATAATTTTTCTCAAAACGATTTATTTCTCGTTAGGGTTAATTTTTTTAAAGGAACTTTTTGGACAAAACTACTAAACTTATGGTAGTGTATTGGTATAATACACAAAGAACCTTAATTTGCTCCAATTAGTCGATTTAAGGCATCTTAAAATAATTTTTCTCAAAACGATTTATTTCTCGTTAGGGTTAATTTTTTTAAAGGAACTTTTTGGACAAAACTACTAAACTTATGGTAATGTATTGGTAAAATACACAAAAAACTTTAATTTGCTCCAATTAGTCGATTTAAGGCATCTTAATATAATTTTTCTCAAAACGATTTATTTCTCGTTAGGGTTAATTTTTTTAAAGGAACTTTTTGGACAAAACTACTAAACTTATGGTAATGTATTGGTATAATACACAAAAAACCTTAATTTGCTCCAATTAGTCGATTTAAGGCATCTTAAAATAATTTTTCTCAAAACTATTTATTTCTCGTTAGGGTTAATTTTTTTAAAGGAACTTTTTGGACAAAACTACTAAACTTATTGTACTGTAATGGTATAATACGAAAAAAACCTTAATTTCCTCCAATTAGTCGATTTAAGCATCTTAAAATAATTTTTTTCAAAATGATTTATTTCTCGTTAGGGTTAATTTTTTTAAACGAACTTTTTGGACAAAACTAGTAAACTTATTGCGCTGTCTTGAGTTTATACAAAAAAATCACACATTTTATTCATTTAGTTGCTTTTATTACCGTAGAGACCTTCAACCCTCTTTCTCACTAAGGTATTTCGTCGGCTCGGCTATTGGCTCAATCTTTTCTCCAGGCACATAGCTCTCATCTCTCTGGACGTTAGTAAGACAAGGCTCCGCGATAAAATCTTCCATACTATCATTGCCGGCATCAATGACTAGTATCCGATCTTCCAGTCGTCATTTGACAGTGGACTGGGCATTCTTCCACATCATCATTGTTGTTATGCGCCAGGATCTTTTTCTAAGATAAAAGATGCCAAAACTTTTCTCGTTAAAAATCGTATTTACCGTCACAGACTCACTAGGCGTATGATCTTAGCGCCACAGTGTTTGCGGTATATCCTTCAGCGGTTGTGTCACAAATCAAAAAATGTAAATTTTCCTCGAAAATTATTCGAAGTCCACTCGTATAATGGAAATATATCGCTAACTTCTTTCACTAGCAATATTTTTTAACGGTCCCCACAGGCGAATTGTCCAGAATGGTCTCCTGAATATTTCTTATACAGGACTTTTTGGTAGTGGAACGTCCGGTTCCGAGTTATGGGACAAAAATGTTTTCTCGTTGAAATTTTTCTAAGTCCACTCGACTGTCTTTCACTAGCGTCGGAAAATGAAAATTCTTGCGTGGAGCGGTTAGGCACTAAAGTGGACTGGGCATTCTCGTACATCATCTTAGCGCCATAGCGTTTGCGGTATATCTTTCAGCGGTTTTGAGGTATCCAATTATCCCAAAACTATATTTTTGGCGGCCCGAAGGCCTGCGAACAGACTTAAGAACGAAATTATTTGCGTTCCTAAGATAAAATATTGTTTTTATCGGAAGAATATCACTCCTGCCGTCTTAACATTTCCTCCAATTATAATTTTTTTCAAAATGATTTATTTCTCGCTAGGGTTAACTTTTTAAAAGGAACTTTTTGGACAAAACTACTAAACTTATTGTAGTGTATTGGTATAATACACAAAAAACCTTAATTTGCTCCAATTAGTCGATTTAAGGCATCTTAAAATAATTTTTCCCAAAACGATTTATTTCTCGTTAGGGTTAATTTTTTTAAAGGAACTTTTTGGACAAAACTACTAAACTTATGGTAATGTATAGGTATAATACACAAAAAACCTTAATTTGCTCCAATTAGTCGATTTAAGGCATCTTAAAATAATTTTTCTCAAAACGATTTATTTCTCGTTAGGGTTAATTTTTTTAAAGGAACTTTTTGGACAAAACTACTAAACTTATGGTAGTGTATTGGTATAATACACAAAAAACCTTAATTTGCTCCAATTAGTCGATTTAAGGCATCTTAAAATAATTTTTCTCAAAACGATTTATTTCTCGTTAGGGTTAATTTTTTTAAAGGAACTTTTTGGACAAAACTACCAAACTTATGGTAATGTATTGGTAAAATACACAAAAAACCTTAATTTGCTCCAATTAGTCGATTTAAGGCATCTTAAAATAATTTTTCTCAAAACGATTTATTTCTCGTTAGGGTTAATTTTTTTAAAGGAACTTTTTGGACAAAACTACTAAACTTATTGTAATGTATTGGTAAAATACACAAAAAACCTTAATTTGCTCCAATTAGTCGATTTAAGGCATCTTAAAATAATTTTTCTCAAAACGATTTATTTCTCGTTAGGGTTAATTTTTTTAAAGGAACTTTTTGGACAAAACTACTAAACTTATTGTAATGTATTGGTAAAATACACAAAAAACCTTAATTTGCTCCAATTAGTCGATTTAAGGCATCTTAAAATAATTTTTCTCAAAACGATTTATTTCTCGTTAGGGTTAATTTTTTTAAAGGAACTTTTAGGACAAAACTACTAAACTTATTGTACTGTAATGGTATAATACGAAAAAAACCTTAATTTGCTCCAATTAGTCGATTTAAGGCATCTTAAAATAATTTTTCCCAAAACGATTTATTTCTCGTTAGGGTTAATTTTTTTAAAGGAATTTTTTGGACAAAACTACTAAACTTATGGTAATGTATTGGTATAATACACAAAAAACCTTAATTTGCTCCAATTAGTCGATTTAAGGCATCTTAAAATAATTTTTCTCAAAACGATTTATTTCTCGTTAGGGTTAATTTTTTTAAAGGAACTTTTTGGACAAAACTACTAAACTTATGGTAATGTATTGGTAATATACACAAAAAACCTTAATTTGCTCCAATTAGTCGATTTAAGGCATCTTAAAATAATTTTTCTCAAAACGATTTATTTCTCGTTAGGGTTAATTTTTTTAAAGGAACTTTTAGGACAAAACTACTAAACTTATTGTACTGTAATGGTATAATAAGAAAAAAACCTTAATTTCCTCCAATTAGTCGATTTAAGCATCTTAAAATAATTTTTTTCAAAATGATTTATTTCTCGTTAGGGTTAATTTTTTTAAACGAACTTTTTGGACAAAACTAGTAAACTTATTGCGCTGTCTTGAGTTTATACAAAAAAATCACACATTTTATTCATTTAGTTGCTTTTATTACCGTAGAGACCTTCAATCCTCTTTCTCACTAAGGTATTTCGTCGGCTCGGCTATTGGCTCAATCTTTTCTCCAGGCACATAGCTCTCATCTCTCTGGACGTTAGTAAGACAAGGCTCCGCGAT
The DNA here is from genome assembly GCA_963969555.1 of Polydrusus pterygomalis. NCBI lineage: Eukaryota > Metazoa > Arthropoda > Insecta > Coleoptera > Curculionidae > Polydrusus > Polydrusus pterygomalis. The sequence goes on along the minus strand of OZ018381.1, from coordinate 780,361 downwards.
AGAATCTTCCATACTATCATTGCCGGCATCAATGACTAGTATCCGATCTTCCAGTCGTCATTTGACAGTGGACTGGGCATTCTTCCACATCATCATTGTTGTTATGCGCCAGGATCTTTTTCTAAGATAAAAGATGCCAAAACTTTTCTCGTTAAAAATCGTATGTACCGTCACAGACTCACTAGGCGTATGATCTTAGCGCCACAGTGTTTGCGGTATATCCTTCAGCGGTTGTGTCACAAATCAAAAAATGTAAATTTTCCTCGAAAATTATTCTAAGTCCACTCGTATAATGGAAATATATCGCTAACTTCTTTCACTAGCAATATTTTTTAACGGTTCCCACAGGAGAATTGTCCAGAATGGTCTCCTGAATATTTCTTATACAGGACTTTTTGGTAGTGGAACGTCCGGTTCCGAGTTATGGGACAAAAATGTTTTCTCGTTGAAATTTTTCTAAGTCCACTCGACTGTCTTTCACTAGCGTCGGAAAATGAAAATTCTTGCGTGGAGCGGTTAGGCACTAAAGTGGACTGGGCATTCTCCTACATCATCTTAGCGCCATAGCGTTTGCGGTATATCTTTCAGCGGTTTTGAGGTATCCAATTATCCCAAAACTATATTTTTGGCGGCCCGAAGGCCTGCGAACAGACTAAAGAACGAAATTATTTGCGTTCCTAAGATAAAATATTGTTTTTATCGGAAGAATATCACTCCTGCCGTCTTAACATTTCCTCCAATTATAATTTTTTTCAAAATGATTTATTTCTCGCTAGGGTTAACTTTTTAAAAGGAACTTTTTGGACAAAACTACTAAACTTATTGTAGTGTATTGGTATAATACACAAAAAACCTTAATTTGCTCCAATTAGTCGATTTAAGGCATCTTAAAATAATTTTTCCCAAAACGATTTATTTCTCGTTAGGGTTAATTTTTTTAAAGGAACTTTTTGGACAAAACTACTAAACTTATGGTAATGTATAGGTATAATACACAAAAAACCTTAATTTGCTCCAATTAGTCGATTTAAGGCATCTTAAAATAATTTTTCTCAAAACGATTTATTTCTCGTTAGGGTTAATTTTTTTAAAGGAACTTTTTGGACAAAACTACTAAACTTATGGTAGTGTATTGGTATAATACACAAAGAACCTTAATTTGCTCCAATTAGTCGATTTAAGGCATCTTAAAATAATTTTTCTCAAAACGATTTATTTCTCGTTAGGGTTAATTTTTTTAAAGGAACTTTTTGGACAAAACTACTAAACTTATGGTAATGTATTGGTAAAATACACAAAAAACCTTAATTTGCTCCAATTAGTCGATTTAAGGCATCTTAAAATAATTTTTCTCAAAACGATTTATTTCTCGTTAGGGTTAATTTTTTTAAAGGAACTTTTTGGACAAAACTACTAAACTTATGGTAATGTATTGGTATAATACACAAAAAACCTTAATTTGCTCCAATTAGTCGATTTAAGGCATCTTAAAATAATTTTTCTCAAAACTATTTATTTCTCGTTAGGGTTAATTTTTTTAAAGGAACTTTTTGGACAAAACTACTAAACTTATTGTACTGTAATGGTATAATACGAAAAAAACCTTAATTTCCTCCAATTAGTCGATTTAAGCATCTTAAAATAATTTTTTTCAAAATGATTTATTTCTCGTTAGGGTTAATTTTTTTAAAGGAACTTTTTGGACAAAACTACTAAACTTATGGTAATGTATTGGTATAATACACAAAAAACCTTAATTTGCTCCAATTAGTCGATTTAAGGCATCTTAAAATAATTTTTCTCAAAACTATTTATTTCTCGTTAGGGTTAATTTTTTTAAAGGAACTTTTTGGACAAAACTACTAAACTTATTGTACTGTAATGGTATAATACGAAAAAAACCTTAATTTCCTCCAATTAGTCGATTTAAGCATCTTAAAATAATTTTTTTCAAAATGATTTATTTCTCGTTAGGGTTAATTTTTTTAAACGAACTTTTTGGACAAAACTAGTAAACTTATTGCGCTGTCTTGAGTTTATACAAAAAAATCACACATTTTATTCATTTAGTTGCTTTTATTACCGTAGAGACCTTCAACCCTCTTTCTCACTAAGGTATTTCGTCGGCTCGGCTATTGGCTCAATCTTTTCTCCAGGCACATAGCTCTCATCTCTCTGGACGTTAGTAAGACAAGGCTCCGCGATAAAATCTTCCATACTATCATTGCCGGCATCAATGACTAGTATCCGATCTTCCAGTCGTCATTTGACAGTGGACTGGGCATTCTTCCACATCATCATTGTTGTTATGCGCCAGGATCTTTTTCTAAGATAAAAGATGCCAAAACTTTTCTCGTTAAAAATCGTATTTACCGTCACAGACTCACTAGGCGTATGATCTTAGCGCCACAGTGTTTGCGGTATATCCTTCAGCGGTTGTGTCACAAATCAAAAAATGGAAATTTTCCTCGAAAATTATTCGAAGTCCACTCGTATAATGGAAATATATCGCTAACTTCTTTCACTAGCAATATTTTTTAACGGTCCCCACAGGAGAATTGTCCAGAATGGTCTCCTGAATATTTCTTATACAGGACTTTTTGGTAGTGGAACGTCCGGTTCCGAGTTATGGGACAAAAATGTTTTCTCGTTGAAATTTTTCTAAGTCCACTCGACTGTCTTTCACTAGCGTCGGAAAATGAAAATTCTTGCGTGGAGCGGTTAGGCACTAAAGTGGACTGGGCATTCTCGTACATCATCTTAGCGCCATAGCGTTTGCGGTATATCTTTCAGCGGTTTTGAGGTATCCAATTATCCCAAAACTATATTTTTGGCGGCCCGAAGGCCTGCGAACAGACTTAAGAACGAAATTATTTGCGTTCCTAAGATAAAATATTGTTTTTATCGGAAGAATATCACTCCTGCCGTCTTAACATTTCCTCCAATTATAATTTTTTTCAAAATGATTTATTTCTCGCTAGGGTTAACTTTTTAAAAGGAACTTTTTGGACAAAACTACTAAACTTATTGTAGTGTATTGGTATAATACACAAAAAACCTTAATTTGCTCCAATTAGTCGATTTAAGGCATCTTAAAATAATTTTTCCCAAAACGATTTATTTCTCGTTAGGGTTAATTTTTTTAAAGGAACTTTTTGGACAAAACTACTAAACTTATGGTAATGTATAGGTATAATACACAAAAAACCTTAATTTGCTCCAATTAGTCGATTTAAGGCATCTTAAAATAATTTTTCTCAAAACGATTTATTTCTCGTTAGGGTTAATTTTTTTAAAGGAACTTTTTGGACAAAACTACTAAACTTATGGTAGTGTATTGGTATAATACACAAAAAACCTTAATTTGCTCCAATTAGTCGATTTAAGGCATCTTAAAATAATTTTTCTCAAAACGATTTATTTCTCGTTAGGGTTAATTTTTTTAAAGGAACTTTTTGGACAAAACTACCAAACTTATGGTAATGTATTGGTAAAATACACAAAAAACCTTAATTTGCTCCAATTAGTCGATTTAAGGCATCTTAAAATAATTTTTCTCAAAACGATTTATTTCTCGTTAGGGTTAATTTTTTTAAAGGAACTTTTTGGACAAAACTACTAAACTTATTGTAATGTATTGGTAAAATACACAAAAAACCTTAATTTGCTCCAATTAGTCGATTTAAGGCATCTTAAAATAATTTTTCTCAAAACGATTTATTTCTCGTTAGGGTTAATTTTTTTAAAGGAACTTTTTGGACAAAACTACTAAACTTATTGTAATGTATTGGTAAAATACACAAAAAACCTTAATTTGCTCCAATTAGTCGATTTAAGGCATCTTAAAATAATTTTTCTCAAAACGATTTATTTCTCGTTAGGGTTAATTTTTTTAAAGGAACTTTTAGGACAAAACTACTAAACTTATTGTACTGTAATGGTATAATACGAAAAAAACCTTAATTTGCTCCAATTAGTCGATTTAAGGCATCTTAAAATAATTTTTCCCAAAACGATTTATTTCTCGTTAGGGTTAATTTTTTTAAAGGAATTTTTTGGACAAAACTACTAAACTTATGGTAATGTATTGGTATAATACACAAAAAACCTTAATTTGCTCCAATTAGTCGATTTAAGGCATCTTAAAATAATTTTTCTCAAAACGATTTATTTCTCGTTAGGGTTAATTTTTTTAAAGGAACTTTTTGGACAAAACTACTAAACTTATTGTAATGTATTGGTATAATACACAAAAAACCTTAATTTGCTCCAATTAGTCGATTTAAGGCATCTTAAAATAATTTTTCTCAAAACGATTTATTTCTCGTTAGGGTTAATTTTTTTAAAGGAACTTTTAGGACAAAACTACTAAACTTATTGTACTGTAATGGTATAATACGAAAAAAACCTTAATTTCCTCCAATTAGTCGATTTAAGCATCTTAAAATAATTTTTTTCAAAATGATTTATTTCTCGTTAGGGTTAATTTTTTTAAACGAACTTTTTGGACAAAACTAGTAAACTTATTGCGCTGTCTTGAGTTTATACAAAAAAATCACACATTTTATTCATTTAGTTGCTTTTATTACCGTAGAGACCTTCAACCCTCTTTCTCACTAAGGTATTTCGTCGGCTCGGCTATTGGCTCAATCTTTTCTCCAGGCACATAGCTCTCATCTCTCTGGACGTTAGTAAGACAAGGCTCCGCGATAAAATCTTCCATACTATCATTGCCGGCATCAATGACTAGTATCCGATCTTCCAGTCGTCATTTGACAGTGGACTGGGCATTCTTCCACATCATCATTGTTGTTAAGCGCCAGGATCTTTTTCTGAGATAAAAGATGCCAAAACTTTTCTCGTTAAAAATCGTATGTACCGTCACAGACTCACTAGGCGTATGATCTTAGCGCCACAGTGTTTGCGGTATATCCTTCAGCGGTTGTGTCACAAATCAAAAAATGTAAATTTTCCTCGAAAATTATTCTAAGTCCACTCGTATAATGGAAATATATCGCTAACTTCTTTCACTAGCAATATTTTTTAACGGTTCCCACAGGAGAATTGTCCAGAATGGTCTCCTGAATATTTCTTATACAGGACTTTTTGGTAGTGGAACGTCCGGTTCCGAGTTATGGGACAAAAATGTTTTCTCGTTGAAATTTTTCTAAGTCCACTCGACTGTCTTTCACTAGCGTCGGAAAATGAAAATTCTTGCGTGGAGCGGTTAGGCACTAAAGTGGACTGGGCATTCTCCCACATCATCTTAGGGCCATAGCGTTTGCGGTATATCTTTCAGCGGTTTTGAGGTATCCAATTATCCCAAAACTATATTTTTGGCGGCCCGAAGGCCTGCGAACAGACTAAAGAACGAAATTATTTGCGTTCCTAAGATAAAATATTGTTTTTATCGGAAGAAAATCACTCCTGCCGTCTTAACATTTCCTCCAATTATAATTTTTTTCAAAATGATTTATTTCTCGCTAGGGTTAACTTTTTAAAAGGAACTTTTTGGACAAAACTACTAAACTTATTGTAGTGTATTGGTATAATACACAAAAAACCTTAATTTGCTCCAATTAGTCGATTTAAGGCATCTTAAAATAATTTTTCCCAAAACGATTTATTTCTGTTGGGGTTAATTTTTTTAAAGGAACTTTTTGGACAAAACTACTAAACTTATGGTAATGTATAGGTATAATACACAAAAAACCTTAATTTGCTCCAATTAGTCGATTTAAGGCATCTTAAAATAATTTTTTTCAAAACGATTTATTTCTCGTTAGGGTTAATTTTTTTAAAGGAACTTTTTGGACAAAACTACTAAACTTATGGTAGTGTATTGGTATAATACACAAAAAACCTTAATTTGCTCCAATTAGTCGATTTAAGGCATCTTAAAATAATTTTTCTCAAAACGATTTATTTCTCGTTAGGGTTAATTTTTTTAAAGGAACTTTTTGGACAAAACTACTAAACTTATGGTAATGTATTGGTAAAATACACAAAAAACCTTAATTTGCTCCAATTAGTCGATTTAAGGCATCTTAAAATAATTTTTCTCAAAACGATTTATTTCTCGTTAGGGTTAATTTTTTTAAAGGAACTTTTTGGACAAAACTACTAAACTTATGGTAATGTATTGGTAAAATACACAAAAAACCTTAATTTGCTCCAATTAGTCGATTTAAGGCATCTTAAAATAATTTTTCTCAAAACGATTTATTTCTCGTTAGGGTTAATTTTTTTAAAGGAACTTTTTGGACAAAACTACTAAACTTATGGTAATGTATTGGTATAATACACAAAAAACCTTAATTTGCTCCAATTAGTCGATTTAAGGCATCTTAAAATAATTTTTCTCAAAACGATTTATTTCTCGTTAGGGTTAATTTTTTTAAAGGAACTTTTTGGACAAAACTACTAAACTTATGGTAATGTATTGGTATAATACACAAAAAACCTTAATTTGCTCCAATTAGTCGATTTAAGGCATCTTAAAATAATTTTTCTCAAAACGATTTATTTCTCGTTAGGGTTAATTTTTTTAAAGGAACTTTTTGGACAAAACTACTAAACTTATGGTAATGTATTGGTAAAATACACAAAAAACCTTAATTTGCTTCAATTAGTCGATTTAAGGCATCTTAAAATAATTTTTCTCAAAACGATTTATTTCTCGTTAGGGTTAATTTTTTTAAAGGAACTTTTAGGACAAAACTACTAAACTTATTGTACTGTAATGGTATAATAAGAAAAAAACCTTAATTTCCTCCAATTAGTCGATTTAAGCATCTTAAAATAATTTTTTTCAAAATGATTTATTTCTCGTTAGGGTTAATTTTTTTAAACGAACTTTTTGGACAAAACTAGTAAACTTATTGCGCTGTCTTGAGTTTATACAAAAAAATCACACATTTTATTCATTTAGTTGCTTTTATTACCGTAGAGACCTTCAATCCTCTTTCTCACTAAGGTATTTCGTCGGCTCGGCTATTGGCTCAATCTTTTCTCCAGGCACATAGCTCTCATCTCTCTGGACGTTAGTAAGACAAGGCTCCGCGATAAAATCTTCCATACTATCATTGCCGGCATCAATGACTAGTATCCGATCTTCCAGTCGTCATTTGACAGTGGACTGGGCATTCTTCCACATCATCATTGTTGTTATGCGCCAGGATCTTTTTCTAAGATAAAAGATGCCAAAACTTTTCTCGTTAAAAATCGTATGTACCGTCACAGACTCACTAGGCGTATGATCTTAGCGCCACAGTGTTTGCGGTATATCCTTCAGCGGTTGTGTCACAAATCAAAAAATGTAAATTTTCCTCGAAAATTATTCTAAGTCCACTCGTATAATGGAAATATATCGCTAACTTCTTTCACTAGCAATATTTTTTAACGGTTCCCACAGGAGAATTGTCCAGAATGGTCTCCTGAATATTTCTTATACAGGACTTTTTGGTAGTGGAACGTCCGGTTCCGAGTTATGGGACAAAAATGTTTTCTCGTTGAAATTTTTCTAAGTCCACTCGACTGTCTTTCACTAGCGTCGGAAAATGAAAATTCTTGCGTGGAGCGGTTAGGCACTAAAGTGGACTGGGCATTCTCCTACATCATCTTAGCGCCATAGCGTTTGCGGTATATCTTTCAGCGGTTTTGAGGTATCCAATTATCCCAAAACTATATTTTTGGCGGCCCGAAGGCCTGCGAACAGACTAAAGAACGAAATTATTTGCGTTCCTAAGATAAAATATTGTTTTTATCGGAAGAATATCACTCCTGCCGTCTTAACATTTCCTCCAATTATAATTTTTTTCAAAATGATTTATTTCTCGCTAGGGTTAACTTTTTAAAAGGAACTTTTTGGACAAAACTACTAAACTTATTGTAGTGTATTGGTATAATACACAAAAAACCTTAATTTGCTCCAATTAGTCGATTTAAGGCATCTTAAAATAATTTTTCCCAAAACGATTTATTTCTCGTTAGGGTTAATTTTTTTAAAGGAACTTTTTGGACAAAACTACTAAACTTATGGTAATGTATAGGTATAATACACAAAAAACCTTAATTTGCTCCAATTAGTCGATTTAAGGCATCTTAAAATAATTTTTCTCAAAACGATTTATTTCTCGTTAGGGTTAATTTTTTTAAAGGAACTTTTTGGACAAAACTACTAAACTTATGGTAGTGTATTGGTATAATACACAAAGAACCTTAATTTGCTCCAATTAGTCGATTTAAGGCATCTTAAAATAATTTTTCTCAAAACGATTTATTTCTCGTTAGGGTTAATTTTTTTAAAGGAACTTTTTGGACAAAACTACTAAACTTATGGTAATGTATTGGTAAAATACACAAAAAACCTTAATTTGCTCCAATTAGTCGATTTAAGGCATCTTAAAATAATTTTTCTCAAAACGATTTATTTCTCGTTAGGGTTAATTTTTTTAAAGGAACTTTTTGGACAAAACTACTAAACTTATGGTAATGTATTGGTATAATACACAAAAAACCTTAATTTGCTCCAATTAGTCGATTTAAGGCATCTTAAAATAATTTTTCTCAAAACTATTTATTTCTCGTTAGGGTTAATTTTTTTAAAGGAACTTTTTGGACAAAACTACTAAACTTATTGTACTGTAATGGTATAATACGAAAAAAACCTTAATTTCCTCCAATTAGTCGATTTAAGCATCTTAAAATAATTTTTTTCAAAATGATTTATTTCTCGTTAGGGTTAATTTTTTTAAAGGAACTTTTTGGACAAAACTACTAAACTTATGGTAATGTATTGGTATAATACACAAAAAACCTTAATTTGCTCCAATTAGTCGATTTAAGGCATCTTAAAATAATTTTTCTCAAAACTATTTATTTCTCGTTAGGGTTAATTTTTTTAAAGGAACTTTTTGGACAAAACTACTAAACTTATTGTACTGTAATGGTATAATACGAAAAAAACCTTAATTTCCTCCAATTAGTCGATTTAAGCATCTTAAAATAATTTTTTTCAAAATGATTTATTTCTCGTTAGGGTTAATTTTTTTAAACGAACTTTTTGGACAAAACTAGTAAACTTATTGCGCTGTCTTGAGTTTATACAAAAAAATCACACATTTTATTCATTTAGTTGCTTTTATTACCGTAGAGACCTTCAACCCTCTTTCTCACTAAGGTATTTCGTCGGCTCGGCTATTGGCTCAATCTTTTCTCCAGGCACATAGCTCTCATCTCTCTGGACGTTAGTAAGACAAGGCTCCGCGATAAAATCTTCCATACTATCATTGCCGGCATCAATGACTAGTATCCGATCTTCCAGTCGTCATTTGACAGTGGACTGGGCATTCTTCCACATCATCATTGTTGTTATGCGCCAGGATCTTTTTCTAAGATAAAAGATGCCAAAACTTTTCTCGTTAAAAATCGTATTTACCGTCACAGACTCACTAGGCGTATGATCTTAGCGCCACAGTGTTTGCGGTATATCCTTCAGCGGTTGTGTCACAAATCAAAAAATGGAAATTTTCCTCGAAAATTATTCGAAGTCCACTCGTATAATGGAAATATATCGCTAACTTCTTTCACTAGCAATATTTTTTAACGGTCCCCACAGGAGAATTGTCCAGAATGGTCTCCTGAATATTTCTTATACAGGACTTTTTGGTAGTGGAACGTCCGGTTCCGAGTTATGGGACAAAAATGTTTTCTCGTTGAAATTTTTCTAAGTCCACTCGACTGTCTTTCACTAGCGTCGGAAAATGAAAATTCTTGCGTGGAGCGGTTAGGCACTAAAGTGGACTGGGCATTCTCGTACATCATCTTAGCGCCATAGCGTTTGCGGTATATCTTTCAGCGGTTTTGAGGTATCCAATTATCCCAAAACTATATTTTTGGCGGCCCGAAGGCCTGCGAACAGACTTAAGAACGAAATTATTTGCGTTCCTAAGATAAAATATTGTTTTTATCGGAAGAATATCACTCCTGCCGTCTTAACATTTCCTCCAATTATAATTTTTTTCAAAATGATTTATTTCTCGCTAGGGTTAACTTTTTAAAAGGAACTTTTTGGACAAAACTACTAAACTTATTGTAGTGTATTGGTATAATACACAAAAAACCTTAATTTGCTCCAATTAGTCGATTTAAGGCATCTTAAAATAATTTTTCCCAAAACGATTTATTTCTCGTTAGGGTTAATTTTTTTAAAGGAACTTTTTGGACAAAACTACTAAACTTATGGTAATGTATAGGTATAATACACAAAAAACCTTAATTTGCTCCAATTAGTCGATTTAAGGCATCTTAAAATAATTTTTCTCAAAACGATTTATTTCTCGTTAGGGTTAATTTTTTTAAAGGAACTTTTTGGACAAAACTACTAAACTTATGGTAGTGTATTGGTATAATACACAAAAAACCTTAATTTGCTCCAATTAGTCGATTTAAGGCATCTTAAAATAATTTTTCTCAAAACGATTTATTTCTCGTTAGGGTTAATTTTTTTAAAGGAACTTTTTGGACAAAACTACCAAACTTATGGTAATGTATTGGTAAAATACACAAAAAACCTTAATTTGCTCCAATTAGTCGATTTAAGGCATCTTAAAATAATTTTTCTCAAAACGATTTATTTCTCGTTAGGGTTAATTTTTTTAAAGGAACTTTTTGGACAAAACTACTAAACTTATTGTAATGTATTGGTAAAATACACAAAAAACCTTAATTTGCTCCAATTAGTCGATTTAAGGCATCTTAAAATAATTTTTCTCAAAACGATTTATTTCTCGTTAGGGTTAATTTTTTTAAAGGAACTTTTTGGACAAAACTACTAAACTTATTGTAATGTATTGGTAAAATACACAAAAAACCTTAATTTGCTCCAATTAGTCGATTTAAGGCATCTTAAAATAATTTTTCTCAAAACGATTTATTTCTCGTTAGGGTTAATTTTTTTAAAGGAACTTTTAGGACAAAACTACTAAACTTATTGTACTGTAATGGTATAATACGAAAAAAACCTTAATTTGCTCCAATTAGTCGATTTAAGGCATCTTAAAATAATTTTTCCCAAAACGATTTATTTCTCGTTAGGGTTAATTTTTTTAAAGGAATTTTTTGGACAAAACTACTAAACTTATGGTAATGTATTGGTATAATACACAAAAAACCTTAATTTGCTCCAATTAGTCGATTTAAGGCATCTTAAAATAATTTTTCTCAAAACGATTTATTTCTCGTTAGGGTTAATTTTTTTAAAGGAACTTTTTGGACAAAACTACTAAACTTATTGTAATGTATTGGTATAATACACAAAAAACCTTAATTTGCTCCAATTAGTCGATTTAAGGCATCTTAAAATAATTTTTCTCAAAACGATTTATTTCTCGTTAGGGTTAATTTTTTTAAAGGAACTTTTAGGACAAAACTACTAAACTTATTGTACTGTAATGGTATAATACGAAAAAAACCTTAATTTCCTCCAATTAGTCGATTTAAGCATCTTAAAATAATTTTTTTCAAAATGATTTATTTCTCGTTAGGGTTAATTTTTTTAAACGAACTTTTTGGACAAAACTAGTAAACTTATTGCGCTGTCTTGAGTTTATACAAAAAAATCACACATTTTATTCATTTAGTTGCTTTTATTACCGTAGAGACCTTCAACCCTCTTTCTCACTAAGGTATTTCGTCGGCTCGGCTATTGGCTCAATCTTTTCTCCAGGCACATAGCTCTCATCTCTCTGGACGTTAGTAAGACAAGGCTCCGCGATAAAATCTTCCATACTATCATTGCCGGCATCAATGACTAGTATCCGATCTTCCAGTCGTCATTTGACAGTGGACTGGGCATTCTTCCACATCATCATTGTTGTTAAGCGCCAGGATCTTTTTCTGAGATAAAAGATGCCAAAACTTTTCTCGTTAAAAATCGTATGTACCGTCACAGACTCACTAGGCGTATGATCTTAGCGCCACAGTGTTTGCGGTATATCCTTCAGCGGTTGTGTCACAAATCAAAAAATGTAAATTTTCCTCGAAAATTATTCTAAGTCCACTCGTATAATGGAAATATATCGCTAACTTCTTTCACTAGCAATATTTTTTAACGGTTCCCACAGGAGAATTGTCCAGAATGGTCTCCTGAATATTTCTTATACAGGACTTTTTGGTAGTGGAACGTCCGGTTCCGAGTTATGGGACAAAAATGTTTTCTCGTTGAAATTTTTCTAAGTCCACTCGACTGTCTTTCACTAGCGTCGGAAAATGAAAATTCTTGCGTGGAGCGGTTAGGCACTAAAGTGGACTGGGCATTCTCCCACATCATCTTAGGGCCATAGCGTTTGCGGTATATCTTTCAGCGGTTTTGAGGTATCCAATTATCCCAAAACTATATTTTTGGCGGCCCGAAGGCCTGCGAACAGACTAAAGAACGAAATTATTTGCGTTCCTAAGATAAAATATTGTTTTTATCGGAAGAAAATCACTCCTGCCGTCTTAACATTTCCTCCAATTATAATTTTTTTCAAAATGATTTATTTCTCGCTAGGGTTAACTTTTTAAAAGGAACTTTTTGGACAAAACTACTAAACTTATTGTAGTGTATTGGTATAATACACAAAAAACCTTAATTTGCTCCAATTAGTCGATTTAAGGCATCTTAAAATAATTTTTCCCAAAACGATTTATTTCTGTTGGGGTTAATTTTTTTAAAGGAACTTTTTGGACAAAACTACTAAACTTATGGTAATGTATAGGTATAATACACAAAAAACCTTAATTTGCTCCAATTAGTCGATTTAAGGCATCTTAAAATAATTTTTTTCAAAACGATTTATTTCTCGTTAGGGTTAATTTTTTTAAAGGAACTTTTTGGACAAAACTACTAAACTTATGGTAGTGTATTGGTATAATACACAAAAAACCTTAATTTGCTCCAATTAGTCGATTTAAGGCATCTTAAAATAATTTTTCTCAAAACGATTTATTTCTCGTTAGGGTTAATTTTTTTAAAGGAACTTTTTGGACAAAACTACTAAACTTATGGTAATGTATTGGTAAAATACACAAAAAACCTTAATTTGCTCCAATTAGTCGATTTAAGGCATCTTAAAATAATTTTTCTCAAAACGATTTATTTCTCGTTAGGGTTAATTTTTTTAAAGGAACTTTTTGGACAAAACTACTAAACTTATGGTAATGTATTGGTAAAATACACAAAAAACCTTAATTTGCTCCAATTAGTCGATTTAAGGCATCTTAAAATAATTTTTCTCAAAACGATTTATTTCTCGTTAGGGTTAATTTTTTTAAAGGAACTTTTTGGACAAAACTACTAAACTTATGGTAATGTATTGGTATAATACACAAAAAACCTTAATTTGCTCCAATTAGTCGATTTAAGGCATCTTAAAATAATTTTTCTCAAAACGATTTATTTCTCGTTAGGGTTAATTTTTTTAAAGGAACTTTTTGGACAAAACTACTAAACTTATGGTAATGTATTGGTATAATACACAAAAAACCTTAATTTGCTCCAATTAGTCGATTTAAGGCATCTTAAAATAATTTTTCTCAAAACGATTTATTTCTCGTTAGGGTTAATTTTTTTAAAGGAACTTTTTGGACAAAACTACTAAACTTATGGTAATGTATTGGTAAAATGCACAAAAAACCTTAATTTGCTTCAATTAGTCGATTTAAGGCATCTTAAAATAATTTTTCTCAAAACGATTTATTTCTCGTTAGGGTTAATTTTTTTAAAGGAACTTTTAGGACAAAACTACTAAACTTATTGTACTGTAATGGTATAATAAGAAAAAAACCTTAATTTCCTCCAATTAGTCGATTTAAGCATCTTAAAATAATTTTTTTCAAAATGATTTATTTCTCGTTAGGGTTAATTTTTTTAAACGAACTTTTTGGACAAAACTAGTAAACTTATTGCGCTGTCTTGAGTTTATACAAAAAAATCACACATTTTATTCATTTAGTTGCTTTTATTACCGTAGAGACCTTCAATCCTCTTTCTCACTAAGGTATTTCGTCGGCTCGGCTATTGGCTCAATCTTTTCTCCAGGCACATAGCTCTCATCTCTCTGGACGTTAGTAAGACAAGGCTCCGCGATAAAATCTTCCATACTATCATTGCCGGCATCAATGACTAGTATCCGATCTTCCAGTCGTCATTTGACAGTGGACTGGGCATTCTTCCACATCATCATTGTTGTTATGCGCCAGGATCTTTTTCTAAGATAAAAGATGCCAAAACTTTTCTCGTTAAAAATCGTATGTACCGTCACAGACTCACTAGGCGTATGATCTTAGCGCCACAGTGTTTGCGGTATATCCTTCAGCGGTTGTGTCACAAATCAAAAAATGTAAATTTTCCTCGAAAATTATTCTAAGTCCACTCGTATAATGGAAATATATCGCTAACTTCTTTCACTAGCAATATTTTTTAACGGTTCCCACAGGAGAATTGTCCAGAATGGTCTCCTGAATATTTCTTATACAGGACTTTTTGGTAGTGGAACGTCCGGTTCCGAGTTATGGGACAAAAATGTTTTCTCGTTGAAATTTTTCTAAGTCCACTCGACTGTCTTTCACTAGCGTCGGAAAATGAAAATTCTTGCGTGGAGCGGTTAGGCACTAAAGTGGACTGGGCATTCTCCTACACCATCTTAGCGCCATAGCGTTTGCGGTATATCTTTCAGCGGTTTTGAGGTATCCAATTATCCCAAAACTATATTTTTGGCGGCCCGAAGGCCTGCGAACAGACTAAAGAACGAAATTATTTGCGTTCCTAAGATAAAATATTGTTTTTATCGGAAGAATATCACTCCTGCCGTCTTAACATTTCCTCCAATTATAATTTTTTTCAAAATGATTTATTTCTCGCTAGGGTTAACTTTTTAAAAGGAACTTTTTGGACAAAACTACTAAACTTATTGTAGTGTATTGGTATAATACACAAAAAACCTTAATTTGCTCCAATTAGTCGATTTAAGGCATCTTAAAATAATTTTTCCCAAAACGATTTATTTCTCGTTAGGGTTAATTTTTTTAAAGGAACTTTTTGGACAAAACTACTAAACTTATGGTAATGTATAGGTATAATACACAAAAAACCTTAATTTGCTCCAATTAGTCGATTTAAGGCATCTTAAAATAATTTTTCTCAAAACGATTTATTTCTCGTTAGGGTTAATTTTTTTAAAGGAACTTTTTGGACAAAACTACTAAACTTATGGTAGTGTATTGGTATAATACACAAAAAACCTTAATTTGCTCCAATTAGTCGATTTAAGGCATCTTAAAATAATTTTTCTCAAAACGATTTATTTCTCGTTAGGGTTAATTTTTTTAAAGGAACTTTTTGGACAAAACTACCAAACTTATGGTAATGTATTGGTAAAATACACAAAAAACCTTAATTTGCTCCAATTAGTCGATTTAAGGCATCTTAAAATAATTTTTCTCAAAACGATTTATTTCTCGTTAGGGTTAATTTTTTTAAAGGAACTTTTTGGACAAAACTACTAAACTTATTGTAATGTATTGGTAAAATACACAAAAAACCTTAATTTGCTCCAATTAGTCGATTTAAGGCATCTTAAAATAATTTTTCTCAAAACGATTTATTTCTCGTTAGGGTTAATTTTTTTAAAGGAACTTTTTGGACAAAACTACTAAACTTATTGTAATGTATTGGTAAAATACACAAAAAACCTTAATTTGCTCCAATTAGTCGATTTAAGGCATCTTAAAATAATTTTTCTCAAAACGATTTATTTCTCGTTAGGGTTAATTTTTTTAAAGGAACTTTTAGGACAAAACTACTAAACTTATTGTACTGTAATGGTATAATACGAAAAAAACCTTAATTTGCTCCAATTAGTCGATTTAAGGCATCTTAAAATAATTTTTCCCAAAACGATTTATTTCTCGTTAGGGTTAATTTTTTTAAAGGAATTTTTTGGACAAAACTACTAAACTTATGGTAATGTATTGGTATAATACACAAAAAACCTTAATTTGCTCCAATTAGTCGATTTAAGGCATCTTAAAATAATTTTTCTCAAAACGATTTATTTCTCGTTAGGGTTAATTTTTTTAAAGGAACTTTTTGGACAAAACTACTAAACTTATTGTAATGTATTGGTATAATACACAAAAAACCTTAATTTGCTCCAATTAGTCGATTTAAGGCATCTTAAAATAATTTTTCTCAAAACGATTTATTTCTCGTTAGGGTTAATTTTTTTAAAGGAACTTTTAGGACAAAACTACTAAACTTATTGTACTGTAATGGTATAATACGAAAAAAACCTTAATTTCCTCCAATTAGTCGATTTAAGCATCTTAAAATAATTTTTTTCAAAATGATTTATTTCTCGTTAGGGTTAATTTTTTTAAACGAACTTTTTGGACAAAACTAGTAAACTTATTGCGCTGTCTTGAGTTTATACAAAAAAATCACACATTTTATTCATTTAGTTGCTTTTATTACCGTAGAGACCTTCAACCCTCTTTCTCACTAAGGTATTTCGTCGGCTCGGCTATTGGCTCAATCTTTTCTCCAGGCACATAGCTCTCATCTCTCTGGACGTTAGTAAGACAAGGCTCCGCGATAAAATCTTCCATACTATCATTGCCGGCATCAATGACTAGTATCCGATCTTCCAGTCGTCATTTGACAGTGGACTGGGCATTCTTCCACATCATCATTGTTGTTAAGCGCCAGGATCTTTTTCTGAGATAAAAGATGCCAAAACTTTTCTCGTTAAAAATCGTATGTACCGTCACAGACTCACTAGGCGTATGATCTTAGCGCCACAGTGTTTGCGGTATATCCTTCAGCGGTTGTGTCACAAATCAAAAAATGTAAATTTTCCTCGAAAATTATTCTAAGTCCACTCGTATAATGGAAATATATCGCTAACTTCTTTCACTAGCAATATTTTTTAACGGTTCCCACAGGAGAATTGTCCAGAATGGTCTCCTGAATATTTCTTATACAGGACTTTTTGGTAGTGGAACGTCCGGTTCCGAGTTATGGGACAAAAATGTTTTCTCGTTGAAATTTTTCTAAGTCCACTCGACTGTCTTTCACTAGCGTCGGAAAATGAAAATTCTTGCGTGGAGCGGTTAGGCACTAAAGTGGACTGGGCATTCTCCCACATCATCTTAGGGCCATAGCGTTTGCGGTATATCTTTCAGCGGTTTTGAGGTATCCAATTATCCCAAAACTATATTTTTGGCGGCCCGAAGGCCTGCGAACAGACTAAAGAACGAAATTATTTGCGTTCCTAAGATAAAATATTGTTTTTATCGGAAGAAAATCACTCCTGCCGTCTTAACATTTCCTCCAATTATAATTTTTTTCAAAATGATTTATTTCTCGCTAGGGTTAACTTTTTAAAAGGAACTTTTTGGACAAAACTACTAAACTTATTGTAGTGTATTGGTATAATACACAAAAAACCTTAATTTGCTCCAATTAGTCGATTTAAGGCATCTTAAAATAATTTTTCCCAAAACGATTTATTTCTGTTGGGGTTAATTTTTTTAAAGGAACTTTTTGGACAAAACTACTAAACTTATGGTAATGTATAGGTATAATACACAAAAAACCTTAATTTGCTCCAATTAGTCGATTTAAGGCATCTTAAAATAATTTTTTTCAAAACGATTTATTTCTCGTTAGGGTTAATTTTTTTAAAGGAACTTTTTGGACAAAACTACTAAACTTATGGTAGTGTATTGGTATAATACACAAAAAACCTTAATTTGCTCCAATTAGTCGATTTAAGGCATCTTAAAATAATTTTTCTCAAAACGATTTATTTCTCGTTAGGGTTAATTTTTTTAAAGGAACTTTTTGGACAAAACTACTAAACTTATGGTAATGTATTGGTAAAATACACAAAAAACCTTAATTTGCTCCAATTAGTCGATTTAAGGCATCTTAAAATAATTTTTCTCAAAACGATTTATTTCTCGTTAGGGTTAATTTTTTTAAAGGAACTTTTTGGACAAAACTATAAACTTATGGTAATGTATTGGTAAAATACACAAAAAACCTTAATTTGCTCCAATTAGTCGATTTAAGGCATCTTAAAATAATTTTTCTCAAAACGATTTATTTCTCGTTAGGGTTAATTTTTTTAAAGGAACTTTTTGGACAAAACTACTAAACTTATGGTAATGTATTGGTATAATACACAAAAAACCTTAATTTGCTCCAATTAGTCGATTTAAGGCATCTTAAAATAATTTTTCTCAAAACGATTTATTTCTCGTTAGGGTTAATTTTTTTAAAGGAACTTTTTGGACAAAACTACTAAACTTATGGTAATGTATTGGTATAATACACAAAAAACCTTAATTTGCTCCAATTAGTCGATTTAAGGCATCTTAAAATAATTTTTCTCAAAACGATTTATTTCTCGTTAGGGTTAATTTTTTTAAAGGAACTTTTTGGACAAAACTACTAAACTTATGGTAATGTATTGGTAAAATACACAAAAAACCTTAATTTGCTTCAATTAGTCGATTTAAGGCATCTTAAAATAATTTTTCTCAAAACGATTTATTTCTCGTTAGGGTTAATTTTTTTAAAGGAACTTTTAGGACAAAACTACTAAACTTATTGTACTGTAATGGTATAATAAGAAAAAAACCTTAATTTCCTCCAATTAGTCGATTTAAGCATCTTAAAATAATTTTTTTCAAAATGATTTATTTCTCGTTAGGGTTAATTTTTTTAAACGAACTTTTTGGACAAAACTAGTAAACTTATTGCGCTGTCTTGAGTTTATACAAAAAAATCACACATTTTATTCATTTAGTTGCTTTTATTACCGTAGAGACCTTCAATCCTCTTTCTCACTAAGGTATTTCGTCGGCTCGGCTATTGGCTCAATCTTTTCTCCAGGCACATAGCTCTCATCTCTCTGGACGTTAGTAAGACAAGGCTCCGCGATAAAATCTTCCATACTATCATTGCCGGCATCAATGACTAGTATCCGATCTTCCAGTCGTCATTTGACAGTGGACTGGGCATTCTTCCACATCATCATTGTTGTTATGCGCCAGGATCTTTTTCTAAGATAAAAGATGCCAAAACTTTTCTCGTTAAAAATCGTATGTACCGTCACAGACTCACTAGGCGTATGATCTTAGCGCCACAGTGTTTGCGGTATATCCTTCAGCGGTTGTGTCACAAATCAAAAAATGTAAATTTTCCTCGAAAATTATTCTAAGTCCACTCGTATAATGGAAATATATCGCTAACTTCTTTCACTAGCAATATTTTTTAACGGTTCCCACAGGAGAATTGTCCAGAATGGTCTCCTGAATATTTCTTATACAGGACTTTTTGGTAGTGGAACGTCCGGTTCCGAGTTATGGGACAAAAATGTTTTCTCGTTGAAATTTTTCTAAGTCCACTCGACTGTCTTTCACTAGCGTCGGAAAATGAAAATTCTTGCGTGGAGCGGTTAGGCACTAAAGTGGACTGGGCATTCTCCCACATCATCTTAGGGCCATAGCGTTTGCGGTATATCTTTCAGCGGTTTTGAGGTATCCAATTATCCCAAAACTATATTTTTGGCGGCCCGAAGGCCTGCGAACAGACTAAAGAACGAAATTATTTGCGTTCCTAAGATAAAATATTGTTTTTATCGGAAGAAAATCACTCCTGCCGTCTTAACATTTCCTCCAATTATAATTTTTTTCAAAATGATTTATTTCTCGCTAGGGTTAACTTTTTAAAAGGAACTTTTTGGACAAAACTACTAAACTTATTGTAGTGTATTGGTATAATACACAAAAAACCTTAATTTGCTCCAATTAGTCGATTTAAGGCATCTTAAAATAATTTTTCCCAAAACGATTTATTTCTGTTGGGGTTAATTTTTTTAAAGGAACTTTTTGGACAAAACTACTAAACTTATGGTAATGTATAGGTATAATACACAAAAAACCTTAATTTGCTCCAATTAGTCGATTTAAGGCATCTTAAAATAATTTTTTTCAAAACGATTTATTTCTCGTTAGGGTTAATTTTTTTAAAGGAACTTTTTGGACAAAACTACTAAACTTATGGTAGTGTATTGGTATAATACACAAAAAACCTTAATTTGCTCCAATTAGTCGATTTAAGGCATCTTAAAATAATTTTTCTCAAAACGATTTATTTCTCGTTAGGGTTAATTTTTTTAAAGGAACTTTTTGGACAAAACTACTAAACTTATGGTAATGTATTGGTAAAATACACAAAAAACCTTAATTTGCTCCAATTAGTCGATTTAAGGCATCTTAAAATAATTTTTCTCAAAACGATTTATTTCTCGTTAGGGTTAATTTTTTTAAAGGAACTTTTTGGACAAAACTATAAACTTATGGTAATGTATTGGTAAAATACACAAAAAACCTTAATTTGCTCCAATTAGTCGATTTAAGGCATCTTAAAATAATTTTTCTCAAAACGATTTATTTCTCGTTAGGGTTAATTTTTTTAAAGGAACTTTTTGGACAAAACTACTAAACTTATGGTAATGTATTGGTATAATACACAAAAAACCTTAATTTGCTCCAATTAGTCGATTTAAGGCATCTTAAAATAATTTTTCTCAAAACGATTTATTTCTCGTTAGGGTTAATTTTTTTAAAGGAACTTTTTGGACAAAACTACTAAACTTATGGTAATGTATTGGTATAATACACAAAAAACCTTAATTTGCTCCAATTAGTCGATTTAAGGCATCTTAAAATAATTTTTCTCAAAACGATTTATTTCTCGTTAGGGTTAATTTTTTTAAAGGAACTTTTTGGACAAAACTACTAAACTTATGGTAATGTATTGGTAAAATACACAAAAAACCTTAATTTGCTTCAATTAGTCGATTTAAGGCATCTTAAAATAATTTTTCTCAAAACGATTTATTTCTCGTTAGGGTTAATTTTTTTAAAGGAACTTTTAGGACAAAACTACTAAACTTATTGTACTGTAATGGTATAATAAGAAAAAAACCTTAATTTCCTCCAATTAGTCGATTTAAGCATCTTAAAATAATTTTTTTCAAAATGATTTATTTCTCGTTAGGGTTAATTTTTTTAAACGAACTTTTTGGACAAAACTAGTAAACTTATTGCGCTGTCTTGAGTTTATACAAAAAAATCACACATTTTATTCATTTAGTTGCTTTTATTACCGTAGAGACCTTCAATCCTCTTTCTCACTAAGGTATTTCGTCGGCTCGGCTATTGGCTCAATCTTTTCTCCAGGCACATAGCTCTCATCTCTCTGGACGTTAGTAAGACAAGGCTCCGCGATAAAATCTTCCATACTATCATTGCCGGCATCAATGACTAGTATCCGATCTTCCAGTCGTCATTTGACAGTGGACTGGGCATTCTTCCACATCATCATTGTTGTTATGCGCCAGGATCTTTTTCTAAGATAAAAGATGCCAAAACTTTTCTCGTTAAAAATCGTATGTACCGTCACAGACTCACTAGGCGTATGATCTTAGCGCCACAGTGTTTGCGGTATATCCTTCAGCGGTTGTGTCACAAATCAAAAAATGTAAATTTTCCTCGAAAATTATTCTAAGTCCACTCGTATAATGGAAATATATCGCTAACTTCTTTCACTAGCAATATTTTTTAACGGTTCCCACAGGAGAATTGTCCAGAATGGTCTCCTGAATATTTCTTATACAGGACTTTTTGGTAGTGGAACGTCCGGTTCCGAGTTATGGGACAAAAATGTTTTCTCGTTGAAATTTTTCTAAGTCCACTCGACTGTCTTTCACTAGCGTCGGAAAATGAAAATTCTTGCGTGGAGCGGTTAGGCACTAAAGTGGACTGGGCATTCTCCCACATCATCTTAGGGCCATAGCGTTTGCGGTATATCTTTCAGCGGTTTTGAGGTATCCAATTATCCCAAAACTATATTTTTGGCGGCCCGAAGGCCTGCGAACAGACTAAAGAACGAAATTATTTGCGTTCCTAAGATAAAATATTGTTTTTATCGGAAGAAAATCACTCCTGCCGTCTTAACATTTCCTCCAATTATAATTTTTTTCAAAATGATTTATTTCTCGCTAGGGTTAACTTTTTAAAAGGAACTTTTTGGACAAAACTACTAAACTTATTGTAGTGTATTGGTATAATACACAAAAAACCTTAATTTGCTCCAATTAGTCGATTTAAGGCATCTTAAAATAATTTTTCCCAAAACGATTTATTTCTGTTGGGGTTAATTTTTTTAAAGGAACTTTTTGGACAAAACTACTAAACTTATGGTAATGTATAGGTATAATACACAAAAAACCTTAATTTGCTCCAATTAGTCGATTTAAGGCATCTTAAAATAATTTTTTTCAAAACGATTTATTTCTCGTTAGGGTTAATTTTTTTAAAGGAACTTTTTGGACAAAACTACTAAACTTATGGTAGTGTATTGGTATAATACACAAAAAACCTTAATTTGCTCCAATTAGTCGATTTAAGGCATCTTAAAATAATTTTTCTCAAAACGATTTATTTCTCGTTAGGGTTAATTTTTTTAAAGGAACTTTTTGGACAAAACTACTAAACTTATGGTAATGTATTGGTAAAATACACAAAAAACCTTAATTTGCTCCAATTAGTCGATTTAAGGCATCTTAAAATAATTTTTCTCAAAACGATTTATTTCTCGTTAGGGTTAATTTTTTTAAAGGAACTTTTTGGACAAAACTACTAAACTTATGGTAATGTATTGGTAAAATACACAAAAAACCTTAATTTGCTCCAATTAGTCGATTTAAGGCATCTTAAAATAATTTTTCTCAAAACGATTTATTTCTCGTTAGGGTTAATTTTTTTAAAGGAACTTTTTGGACAAAACTACTAAACTTATGGTAATGTATTGGTATAATACACAAAAAACCTTAATTTGCTCCAATTAGTCGATTTAAGGCATCTTAAAATAATTTTTCTCAAAACGATTTATTTCTCGTTAGGGTTAATTTTTTTAAAGGAACTTTTTGGACAAAACTACTAAACTTATGGTAATGTATTGGTATAATACACAAAAAACCTTAATTTGCTCCAATTAGTCGATTTAAGGCATCTTAAAATAATTTTTCTCAAAACGATTTATTTCTCGTTAGGGTTAATTTTTTTAAAGGAACTTTTTGGACAAAACTACTAAACTTATGGTAATGTATTGGTAAAATACACAAAAAACCTTAATTTGCTTCAATTAGTCGATTTAAGGCATCTTAAAATAATTTTTCTCAAAACGATTTATTTCTCGTTAGGGTTAATTTTTTTAAAGGAACTTTTAGGACAAAACTACTAAACTTATTGTACTGTAATGGTATAATAAGAAAAAAACCTTAATTTCCTCCAATTAGTCGATTTAAGCATCTTAAAATAATTTTTTTCAAAATGATTTATTTCTCGTTAGGGTTAATTTTTTTAAACGAACTTTTTGGACAAAACTAGTAAACTTATTGCGCTGTCTTGAGTTTATACAAAAAAATCACACATTTTATTCATTTAGTTGCTTTTATTACCGTAGAGACCTTCAATCCTCTTTCTCACTAAGGTATTTCGTCGGCTCGGCTATTGGCTCAATCTTTTCTCCAGGCACATAGCTCTCATCTCTCTGGACGTTAGTAAGACAAGGCTCCGCGATAAAATCTTCCATACTATCATTGCCGGCATCAATGACTAGTATCCGATCTTCCAGTCGTCATTTGACAGTGGACTGGGCATTCTTCCACATCATCATTGTTGTTATGCGCCAGGATCTTTTTCTAAGATAAAAGATGCCAAAACTTTTCTCGTTAAAAATCGTATGTACCGTCACAGACTCACTAGGCGTATGATCTTAGCGCCACAGTGTTTGCGGTATATCCTTCAGCGGTTGTGTCACAAATCAAAAAATGTAAATTTTCCTCGAAAATTATTCTAAGTCCACTCGTATAATGGAAATATATCGCTAACTTCTTTCACTAGCAATATTTTTTAACGGTTCCCACAGGAGAATTGTCCAGAATGGTCTCCTGAATATTTCTTATACAGGACTTTTTGGTAGTGGAACGTCCGGTTCCGAGTTATGGGACAAAAATGTTTTCTCGTTGAAATTTTTCTAAGTCCACTCGACTGTCTTTCACTAGCGTCGGAAAATGAAAATTCTTGCGTGGAGCGGTTAGGCACTAAAGTGGACTGGGCATTCTCCTACACCATCTTAGCGCCATAGCGTTTGCGGTATATCTTTCAGCGGTTTTGAGGTATCCAATTATCCCAAAACTATATTTTTGGCGGCCCGAAGGCCTGCGAACAGACTAAAGAACAAAATTATTTGCGTTCCTAAGATAAAATATTGTTTTTATCGGAAGAATATCACTCCTGCCGTCTTAACATTTCCTCCAATTATAATTTTTTTCAAAATGATTTATTTCTCGCTAGGGTTAACTTTTTAAAAGGAACTTTTTGGACAAAACTACTAAACTTATTGTAGTGTATTGGTATAATACACAAAAAACCTTAATTTGCTCCAATTAGTCGATTTAAGGCATCTTAAAATAATTTTTCCCAAAACGATTTATTTCTCGTTAGGGTTAATTTTTTTAAAGGAATTTTTTGGACAAAACTACTAAACTTATGGTAATGTATTGGTATAATACACAAAAAACCTTAATTTGCTCCAATTAGTCGATTTAAGGCATCTTAAAATAATTTTTCTCAAAACGATTTATTTCTCGTTAGGGTTAATTTTTTTAAAGGAACTTTTTGGACAAAACTACTAAACTTATGGTAATGTATTGGTATAATACACAAAAAACCTTAATTTGCTCCAATTAGTCGATTTAAGGCATCTTAAAATAATTTTTCTCAAAACGATTTATTTCTCGTTAGGGTTAATTTTTTTAAAGGAACTTTTTGGACAAAACTACTAAACTTATGGTAATGTATTGGTATAATACACAAAAAACCTTAATTTGCTCCAATTAGTCGATTTAAGGCATCTTAAAATAATTTTTCTCAAAACGATTTATTTCTCGTTAGGGTTAATTTTTTTAAAGGAACTTTTTGGGCAAAACTACTAAACTTATGGTAATGTATTGGTAAAATACACAAAAAACCTTAATTTGCTCCAATTAGTCGATTTAAGGCATCTTAAAATAATTTTTCTCAAAACGATTTATTTCTCGTTAGGGTTAATTTTTTTAAAAAAACTTTTTGGACAAAACTACTAAACTTATGGTAATGTATTGGTATAATACACAAAAAACCTTAATTTGCTCCAATTAGTCGATTTAAGGCATCTTAAAATAATTTTTCTCAAAACGATTTATTTCTCGTTAGGGTTAATTTTTTTAAAGGAACTTTTAGGACAAAACTACTAAACTTATTGTACTGTAATGGTATAATACGAAAAAAACCTTAATTTCCTCCAATTAGTCGATTTAAGCATCTTAAAATAATTTTTTTCAAAATGATTTATTTCTCGTTAGGGTTAATTTTTTTAAACGAACTTTTTGGACAAAACTAGTAAACTTATTGCGCTGTCTTGAGTTTATACAAAAAAATCACACATTTTATTCATTTAGTTGCTTTTATTACCGTAGAGACCTTCAACCCTCTTTCTCACTAAGGTATTTCGTCGGCTCGGCTATTGGCTCAATCTTTTCTCCAGGCACATAGCTCTCATCTCTCTGGACGTTAGTAAGACAAGGCTCCGCGATAAAATCTTCCATACTATCATTGCCAGCATCAATGACTAGTATCCGATCTTCCAGTCGTCATTTGACAGTGGACTGGGCATTCTTCCACATCATCATTGTTGTTAAGCGCCAGGATCTTTTTCTGAGATAAAAGATGCCAAAACTTTTCTCGTTAAAAATCGTATGTACCGTCACAGACTCACTAGGCGTATGATCTTAGCGCCACAGTGTTTGCGGTATATCCTTCAGCGGTTGTGTCACAAACCAAAAAATGTAAATTTTCCTCGAAAATTATTCTAAGTCCACTCGTATAATGGAAATATATCGCTAACTTCTTTCACTAGCAATATTTTTTAACGGTTCCCACAGGAGAATTGTCCAGAATGGTCTCCTGAATATTTCTTATACAGGACTTTTTGGTAGTGGAACGTCCGGTTCCGAGTTATGGGACAAAAATGTTTTCTCGTTGAAATTTTTCTAAGTCCACTCGACTGTCTTTCACTAGCGTCGGAAAATGAAAATTCTTGCGTGGAGCGGTTAGGCACTAAAGTGGACTGGGCATTCTCCCACATCATCTTAGGGCCATAGCGTTTGCGGTATATCTTTCAGCGGTTTTGAGGTATCCAATTATCCCAAAACTATATTTTTGGCGGCCCGAAGGCCTGCGAACAGACTAAAGAACGAAATTATTTGCGTTCCTAAGATAAAATATTGTTTTTATCGGAAGAATATCACTCCTGCCGTCTTAACATTTCCTCCAATTATAATTTTTTTCAAAATGATTTATTTCTCGCTAGGGTTAACTTTTTAAAAGGAACTTTTTGGACAAAACTACTAAACTTATTGTAGTGTATTGGTATAATACACAAAAAACCTTAATTTGCTCCAATTAGTCGATTTAAGGAATCTTAAAATAATTTTTCTCAAAACGATTTATTTCTCGTTAGGGTTAATTTTTTTAAAGGAACTTTTTGGACAAAACTACTAAACTTATGGTAATGTATTGGTATAATACACAAAAAACCTTAATTTGCTCCAATTAGTCGATTTAAGGCATCTTAAAATAATTTTTCTCAAAGCGATTTATTTCTCGTTAGGGTTAATTTTTTTAAAGGAACTTTTTGGACAAAACTACTAAACTTATGGTAATGTATTGGTAAAATACACAAAAAACCTTAATTTGCTCCAATTAGTCGATTTAAGGCATCTTAAAATAATTTTTCTCAAAACGATTTATTTCTCGTTAGGGTTAATTTTTTTAAAGGAACTTTTTGGACAAAACTACTAAACTTATGTTAATGTATTGGTATAATACACAAAAAACCTTAATTTGCTCCAATTAGTCGATTTAAGGCATCTTAAAATAATTTTTCTCAAAACGATTTATTTCTCGTTAGGGTTAATTTTTTTAAAGGAACTTTTTGGACAAAACTACTAAACTTATGGTAATGTATTGGTAATATACACAAAAAACCTTAATTTGCTCCAATTAGTCGATTTAAGGCATCTTAAAATAATTTTTCTCAAAACGATTTATTTCTCGTTAGGGTTAATTTTTTTAAAGGAACTTTTTGGACAAAACTACTAAACTTATGGTAATGTATTGGTATAATACACAAAAAACCTTAATTTGCTCCAATTAGTCGATTTAAGGCATCTTAAAATAATTTTTCTCAAAACTATTTATTTCTCGTTAGGGTTAATTTTTTTAAAGGAACTTTTTGGACAAAACTACTAAACTTATTGTACTGTAATGGTATAATACGAAAAAAACCTTAATTTCCTCCAATTAGTCGATTTAAGCATCTTAAAATAATTTTTTTCAAAATGATTTATTTCTCGTTAGGGTTAATTTTTTTAAACGAACTTTTTGGACAAAACTAGTAAACTTATTGCGCTGTCTTGAGTTTATACAAAAAAATCACACATTTTATTCATTTAGTTGCTTTTATTACCGTAGAGACCTTCAACCCTCTTTCTCACTAAGGTATTTCGTCGGCTCGGCTATTGGCTCAATCTTTTCTCCAGGCACATAGCTCTCATCTCTCTGGACGTTAGTAAGACAAGGCTCCGCGATAAAATCTTCCATACTATCATTGCCGGCATCAATGACTAGTATCCGATCTTCCAGTCGTCATTTGACAGTGGACTGGGCATTCTTCCACATCATCATTGTTGTTATGCGCCAGGATCTTTTTCTAAGATAAAAGATGCCAAAACTTTTCTCGTTAAAAATCGTATTTACCGTCACAGACTCACTAGGCGTATGATCTTAGCGCCACAGTGTTTGCGGTATATCCTTCAGCGGTTGTGTCACAAATCAAAAAATGTAAATTTTCCTCGAAAATTATTCGAAGTCCACTCGTATAATGGAAATATATCGCTAACTTCTTTCACTAGCAATATTTTTTAACGGTCCCCACAGGAGAATTGTCCAGAATGGTCTCCTGAATATTTCTTATACAGGACTTTTTGGTAGTGGAACGTCCGGTTCCGAGTTATGGGACAAAAATGTTTTCTCGTTGAAATTTTTCTAAGTCCACTCGACTGTCTTTCACTAGCGTCGGAAAATGAAAATTCTTGCGTGGAGCGGTTAGGCACTAAAGTGGACTGGGCATTCTCGTACATCATCTTAGCGCCATAGCGTTTGCGGTATATCTTTCAGCGGTTTTGAGGTATCCAATTATCCCAAAACTATATTTTTGGCGGCCCGAAGGCCTGCGAACAGACTTAAGAACGAAATTATTTGCGTTCCTAAGATAAAATATTGTTTTTATCGGAAGAATATCACTCCTGCCGTCTTAACATTTCCTCCAATTATAATTTTTTTCAAAATGATTTATTTCTCGCTAGGGTTAACTTTTTAAAAGGAACTTTTTGGACAAAACTACTAAACTTATTGTAGTGTATTGGTATAATACACAAAAAACCTTAATTTGCTCCAATTAGTCGATTTAAGGCATCTTAAAATAATTTTTCCCAAAACGATTTATTTCTCGTTAGGGTTAATTTTTTTAAAGGAACTTTTTGGACAAAACTACTAAACTTATGGTAATGTATAGGTATAATACACAAAAAACCTTAATTTGCTCCAATTAGTCGATTTAAGGCATCTTAAAATAATTTTTCTCAAAACGATTTATTTCTCGTTAGGGTTAATTTTTTTAAAGGAACTTTTTGGACAAAACTACTAAACTTATGGTAGTGTATTGGTATAATACACAAAAAACCTTAATTTGCTCCAATTAGTCGATTTAAGGCATCTTAAAATAATTTTTCTCAAAACGATTTATTTCTCGTTAGGGTTAATTTTTTTAAAGGAACTTTTTGGACAAAACTACCAAACTTATGGTAATGTATTGGTAAAATACACAAAAAACCTTAATTTGCTCCAATTAGTCGATTTAAGGCATCTTAAAATAATTTTTCTCAAAACGATTTATTTCTCGTTAGGGTTAATTTTTTTAAAGGAACTTTTTGGACAAAACTACTAAACTTATTGTAATGTATTGGTAAAATACACAAAAAACCTTAATTTGCTCCAATTAGTCGATTTAAGGCATCTTAAAATAATTTTTCTCAAAACGATTTATTTCTCGTTAGGGTTAATTTTTTTAAAGGAACTTTTTGGACAAAACTACTAAACTTATTGTAATGTATTGGTAAAATACACAAAAAACCTTAATTTGCTCCAATTAGTCGATTTAAGGCATCTTAAAATAATTTTTCTCAAAACGATTTATTTCTCGTTAGGGTTAATTTTTTTAAAGGAACTTTTAGGACAAAACTACTAAACTTATTGTACTGTAATGGTATAATACGAAAAAAACCTTAATTTGCTCCAATTAGTCGATTTAAGGCATCTTAAAATAATTTTTCCCAAAACGATTTATTTCTCGTTAGGGTTAATTTTTTTAAAGGAATTTTTTGGACAAAACTACTAAACTTATGGTAATGTATTGGTATAATACACAAAAAACCTTAATTTGCTCCAATTAGTCGATTTAAGGCATCTTAAAATAATTTTTCCCAAAACGATTTATTTCTGTTGGGGTTAATTTTTTTAAAGGAACTTTTTGGACAAAACTACTAAACTTATGGTAATGTATAGGTATAATACACAAAAAACCTTAATTTGCTCCAATTAGTCGATTTAAGGCATCTTAAAATAATTTTTCTCAAAACGATTTATTTCTCGTTAGGGTTAATTTTTTTAAAGGAACTTTTTGGACAAAACTACTAAACTTATGGTAGTGTATTGGTATAATACACAAAAAACCTTAATTTGCTCCAATTAGTCGATTTAAGGCATCTTAAAATAATTTTTCTCAAAACGATTTATTTCTCGTTAGGGTTAATTTTTTTAAAGGAACTTTTTGGACAAAACTACTAAACTTATGGTAATGTATTGGTAAAATACACAAAAAACCTTAATTTGCTCCAATTAGTCGATTTAAGGCATCTTAAAATAATTTTTCTCAAAACGATTTATTTCTCGTTAGGGTTAATTTTTTTAAAGGAACTTTTTGGACAAAACTACTAAACTTATGGTAATGTATTGGTAAAATACACAAAAAACCTTAATTTGCTCCAATTAGTCGATTTAAGGCATCTTAAAATAATTTTTCTCAAAACGATTTATTTCTCGTTAGGGTTAATTTTTTTAAAGGAACTTTTAGGACAAAACTACTAAACTTATTGTACTGTAATGGTATAATACACAAAAAACCTTAATTTGCTCCAATTAGTCGATTTAAGGCATCTTAAAATAATTTTTCTCAAAACGATTTATTTCTCGTTAGGGTTAATTTTTTTAAAGGAACTTTTTGGACAAAACTACTAAACTTATGGTAATGTATTGGTATAATACACAAAAAACCTTAATTTGCTCCAATTAGTCGATTTAAGGCATCTTAAAATAATTTTTCTCAAAACGATTTATTTCTCGTTAGGGTTAATTTTTTTAAAGGAACTTTTTGGACAAAACTACTAAACTTATGGTAATGTATTGGTAAAATACACAAAAAACCTTAATTTGCTTCAATTAGTCGATTTAAGGCATCTTAAAATAATTTTTCTCAAAACGATTTATTTCTCGTTAGGGTTAATTTTTTTAAAGGAACTTTTAGGACAAAACTACTAAACTTATTGTACTGTAATGGTATAATACGAAAAAAACCTTAATTTCCTCCAATTAGTCGATTTAAGCATCTTAAAATAATTTTTTTCAAAATGATTTATTTCTCGTTAGGGTTAATTTTTTTAAACGAACTTTTTGGACAAAACTAGTAAACTTATTGCGCTGTCTTGAGTTTATACAAAAAAATCACACATTTTATTCATTTAGTTGCTTTTATTACCGTAGAGACCTTCAACCCTCTTTCTCACTAAGGTATTTCGTCGGCTCGGCTATTGGCTCAATCTTTTCTCCAGGCACATAGCTCTCATCTCTCTGGACGTTAGTAAGACAAGGCTCCGCGATAAAATCTTCCATACTATCATTGCCAGCATCAATGACTAGTATCCGATCTTCCAGTCGTCATTTGACAGTGGACTGGGCATTCTTCCACATCATCATTGTTGTTAAGCGCCAGGATCTTTTTCTGAGATAAAAGATGCCAAAACTTTTCTCGTTAAAAATCGTATGTACCGTCACAGACTCACTAGGCGTATGATCTTAGCGCCACAGTGTTTGCGGTATATCCTTCAGCGGTTGTGTCACAAATCAAAAAATGTAAACCTCGAAAATTATTCTAAGTCCACTCGTATAATGGAAATATATCGCTAACTTCTTTCACTAGCAATATTTTTTAACGGTTCCCACAGGAGAATTGTCCAGAATGGTCTCCTGAATATTTCTTATACAGGACTTTTTGGTAGTGGAACGTCCGGTTCCGAGTTATGGGACAAAAATGTTTTCTCGTTGAAATTTTTCTAAGTCCACTCGACTGTCTTTCACTAGCGTCGGAAAATGAAAATTCTTGCGTGGAGCGGTTAGGCACTAAAGTGGACTGGGCATTCTCCTACATCATCTTAGCGCCATAGCGTTTGCGGTATATCTTTCAGCGGTTTTGAGGTATCCAATTATCCCAAAACTATATTTTTGGCGGCCCGAAGGCCTGCGAACAGACTAAAGAAGGAAAATGAAAATTCTTGCGTGGAGCGGTTAGGCACTAAAGTGGACTGGGCATTCTCCTACATCATCTTAGCGCCATAGCGTTTGCGGTATATCTTTCAGCGGTTTTGAGGTATCCAATTATCCCAAAACTATATTTTTGGCGGCCCGAAGGCCTGCGAACAGACTAAAGAACGAAATTATTTGCGTTCCTAAGATAAAATATTGTTTTTATCGGAAGAATATCACTCCTGCCGTCTTAACATTTCCTCCAATTATAATTTTTTTCAAAATGATTTATTTCTCGCTAGGGTTAACTTTTTAAAAGGAACTTTTTGGACAAAACTACTAAACTTATTGTAGTGTATTGGTATAATACACAAAAAACCTTAATTTGCTCCAATTAGTCGATTTAAGGCATCTTAAAATAATTTTTCTCAAAACGATTTATTTCTCGTTAGGGTTAATTTTTTTAAAGGAACTTTTTGGACAAAACTACTAAACTTATGGTAATGTATTGGTAAAATACACAAAAAACCTTAATTTGCTCCAATTAGTCGATTTAAGGCATCTTAAAATAATTTTTCTCAAAACGATTTATTTCTCGTTAGGGTTAATTTTTTTAAAGGAACTTTTAGGACAAAACTACTAAACTTATTGTACTGTAATGGTATAATAAGAAAAAAACCTTAATTTCCTCCAATTAGTCGATTTAAGCATCTTAAAATAATTTTTTTCAAAATGATTTATTTCTCGTTAGGGTTAATTTTTTTAAACGAACTTTTTGGACAAAACTAGTAAACTTATTGCGCTGTCTTGAGTTTATACAAAAAAATCACACATTTTATTCATTTAGTTGCTTTTATTACCGTAGAGACCTTCAATCCTCTTTCTCACTAAGGTATTTCGTCGGCTCG
This sequence comes from Polydrusus pterygomalis, assembly GCA_963969555.1. Classification (NCBI taxonomy): domain Eukaryota; kingdom Metazoa; phylum Arthropoda; class Insecta; order Coleoptera; family Curculionidae; genus Polydrusus; species Polydrusus pterygomalis. The sequence goes on along the minus strand of OZ018381.1, from coordinate 747,593 downwards.
GCTATTGGCTCAATCTTTTCTCCAGGCACATAGCTCTCATCTCTCTGGACGTTAGTAAGACAAGGCTCCGCGATAAAATCTTCCATACTATCATTGCCGGCATCAATGACTAGTGTCCGATCTTCCAGTCGTCATTTGACAGTGGACTGGGCATTCTTCCACATCATCATTGTTGTTATGCGCCAGGATCTTTTTCTAAGATAAAAGATGCCAAAACTTTTCTCGTTAAAAATCGTATGTACCGTCACAGACTCACTAGGCGTATGATCATAGCGCCACAGTGTTTGCGGTATATCCTTCAGCGGTTGTGTCACAAATCAAAAAATGTAAATTTTCCTCGAAAATTATTCTAAGTCCACTCGTATAATGGAAATATATCGCTAACTTCTTTCACTAGCAATATTTTTTAACGGTTCCCACAGGAGAATTGTCCAGAATGGTCTCCTGAATATTTCTTATACAGGACTTTTTGGTAGTGGAACGTCCGGTTCCGAGTTATGGGACAAAAATGTTTTCTCGTTGAAATTTTTCTAAGTCCACTCGACTGTCTTTCACTAGCGTCGGAAAATGAAAATTCTTGCGTGGAGCGGTTAGGCACTAAAGTGGACTGGGCATTCTCCTACATCATCTTAGCGCCATAGCGTTTGCGGTATATCTTTCAGCGGTTTTGAGGTATCCAATTATCCCAAAACTATATTTTTGGCGGCCCGAAGGCCTGCGAACAGACTAAAGAAGGAAAATGAAAATTCTTGCGTGGAGCGGTTAGGCACTAAAGTGGACTGGGCATTCTCCTACATCATCTTAGCGCCATAGCGTTTGCGGTATATCTTTCAGCGGTTTTGAGGTATCCAATTATCCCAAAACTATATTTTTGGCGGCCCGAAGGCCTGCGAACAGACTAAAGAAGGAAAATGAAAATTCTTGCGTGGAGCGGTTAGGCACTAAAGTGGACTGGGCATTCTCCTACATCATCTTAGCGCCATAGCGTTTGCGGTATATCTTTCAGCGGTTTTGAGGTATCCAATTATCCCAAAACTATATTTTTGGCGGCCCGAAGGCCTGCGAACAGACTAAAGAAGGAATATGAAAATTCTTGCGTGGAGCGGTTAGGCACTAAAGTGGACTGGGCATTCTCCTTCATCATCTTAGCGCCATAGCGTTTGCGGTATATCTTTCAGCGGTTTTGAGGTATCCAATTATCCCAAAACTATATTTTTGGCGGCCCGAAGGCCTGCGAACAGACTAAAGAACGAAATTATTTGCGTTCCTAAGATAAAATATTGTTTTTATCGGAAGAATATCACTCCTGCCGTCTTAACATTTCCTCCAATTATAATTTTTTTCAAAATGATTTATTTCTCGCTAGGGTTAACTTTTTAAAAGGAACTTTTTGGACAAAACTACTAAACTTATTGTAGTGTATTGGTATAATACACAAAAAACCTTAATTTGCTCCAATTAGTCGATTTAAGGCATCTTAAAATAATTTTTCTCAAAACGATTTATTTCTCGTTAGGGTTAATTTTTTTAAAGGAACTTTTTGGACAAAACTACTAAACTTATGGTAATGTATTGGTATAATACACAAAAAACCTTAATTTGCTCCAATTAGTCGATTTAAGGCATCTTAAAATAATTTTTCTCAAAACGATTTATTTCTCGTTAGGGTTAATTTTTTTAAAGGAACTTTTTGGACAAAACTACTAAACTTATGGTAATGTATTGGTAAAATACACAAAAAACCTTAATTTGCTCCAATTAGTCGATTTAAGGCATCTTAAAATAATTTTTCTCAAAACGATTTATTTCTCGTTAGGGTTAATTTTTTTAAAGGAACTTTTAGGACAAACCTACTAAACTTATTGTACTGTAATGGTATAATACGAAAAAAACCTTAATTTCCTCCAATTAGTCGATTTAAGCATCTTAAAATAATTTTTTTCAAAATGATTTATTTCTCGTTAGGGTTAATTTTTTTAAACGAACTTTTTGGACAAAACTAGTAAACTTATTGCGCTGTCTTGAGTTTATACAAAAAAATCACACATTTTATTCATTTAGTTGCTTTTATTACCGTAGAGACCTTCAACCCTCTTTCTCACTAAGGTATTTCGTCGGCTCGGCTATTGGCTCAATCTTTTCTCCAGGCACATAGCTCTCATCTCTCTGGACGTTAGTAAGACAAGGCTCCGCGATAAAATCTTCCATACTATCATTGCCGGCATCAATGACTAGTATCCGATCTTCCAGTCGTCATTTGACAGTGGACTGGGCATTCTTCCACATCATCATTGTTGTTATGCGCCAGGATCTTTTTCTAAGATAAAAGATGCCAAAACTTTTCTCGTTAAAAATCGTATTTACCGTCACAGACTCACTAGGCGTATGATCTTAGCGCCACAGTGTTTGCGGTATATCCTTCAGCGGTTGTGTCACAAATCAAAAAATGTAAATTTTCCTCGAAAATTATTCGAAGTCCACTCGTATAATGGAAATATATCGCTAACTTCTTTCACTAGCAATATTTTTTAACGGTTCCCACAGGAGAATTGTCCAGAATGGTCTCCTGAATATTTCTTATACAGGACTTTTTGGTAGTGGAACGTCCGGTTCCGAGTTATGGGACAAAAATGTTTTCTCGTTGAAATTTTTCTAAGTCCACTCGACTGTCTTTCACTAGCGTCGGAAAATGAAAATTCTTGCGTGGAGCGGTTAGGCACTAAAGTGGACTGGGCATTCTCCTACATCATCTTAGCGCCATAGCGTTTGCGGTATATCTTTCAGCGGTTTTGAGGTATCCAATTATCCCAAAACTATATTTTTGGCGGCCCGAAGGCCTGCGAACAGACTAAAGAAGGAAAATGAAAATTCTTGCGTGGAGCGGTTAGGCACTAAAGTGGACTGGGCATTCTCCTACATCATCTTAGCGCCATAGCGTTTGCGGTATATCTTTCAGCGGTTTTGAGGTATCCAATTATCCCAAAACTATATTTTTGGCGGCCCGAAGGCCTGCGAACAGACTAAAGAACGAAATTATTTGCGTTCCTAAGATAAAATATTGTTTTTATCGGAAGAATATCACTCCTGCCGTCTTAACATTTCCTCCAATTATAATTTTTTTCAAAATGATTTATTTCTCGCTAGGGTTAACTTTTTAAAAGGAACTTTTTGGACAAAACTACTAAACTTATTGTAGTGTATTGGTATAATACACAAAAAACCTTAATTTGCTCCAATTAGTCGATTTAAGGCATCTTAAAATAATTTTTCTCAAAACGATTTATTTCTCGTTAGGGTTAATTTTTTTAAAGGAACTTTTTGGACAAAACTACTAAACTTATGGTAATGTATTGGTATAATACACAAAAAACCTTAATTTGCTCCAATTAGTCGATTTAAGGCATCTTAAAATAATTTTTCACAAAACGATTTATTTCTCGTTAGGGTTAATTTTTTTAAAGGAACTTTTTGGACAAAACTACTAAACTTATGGTAATGTATTGGTAAAATACACAAAAAACCTTAATTTGCTCCAATTAGTCGATTTAAGGCATCTTAAAATAATTTTTCTCAAAACGATTTATTTCTCGTTAGGGTTAATTTTTTTAAAGGAACTTTTAGGACAAAACTACTAAACTTATTGTACTGTAATGGTATAATAAGAAAAAAACCTTAATTTCCTCCAATTAGTCGATTTAAGCATCTTAAAATAATTTTTTTCAAAATGATTTATTTCTCGTTAGGGTTAATTTTTTTAAACGAACTTTTTGGACAAAACTAGTAAACTTATTGCGCTGTCTTGAGTTTATACAAAAAAATCACACATTTTATTCATTTAGTTGCTTTTATTACCGTAGAGACCTTCAATCCTCTTTCTCACTAAGGTATTTCGTCGGCTCGGCTATTGGCTCAATCTTTTCTCCAGGCACATAGCTCTCATCTCTCTGGACGTTAGTAAGACAAGGCTCCGCGATAAAATCTTCCATACTATCATTGCCGGCATCAATGACTAGTGTCCGATCTTCCAGTCGTCATTTGACAGTGGACTGGGCATTCTTCCACATCATCATTGTTGTTATGCGCCAGGATCTTTTTCTAAGATAAAAGATGCCAAAACTTTTCTCGTTAAAAATCGTATGTACCGTCACAGACTCACTAGGCGTATGATCATAGCGCCACAGTGTTTGCGGTATAACCTTCAGCGGTTGTGTCACAAATCAAAAAATGTAAATTTTCCTCGAAAATTATTCTAAGTCCACTCGTATAATGGAAATATATCGCTAACTTCTTTCACTAGCAATATTTTTTAACGGTTCCCACAGGAGAATTGTCCAGAATGGTCTCCTGAATATTTCTTATACAGGACTTTTTGGTAGTGGAACGTCCGGTTCCGAGTTATGGGACAAAAATGTTTTCTCGTTGAAATTTTTCTAAGTCCACTCGACTGTCTTTCACTAGCGTCGGAAAATGAAAATTCTTGCGTGGAGCGGTTAGGCACTAAAGTGGACTGGGCATTCTCCTACATCATCTTAGCGCCATAGCGTTTGCGGTATATCTTTCAGCGGTTTTGAGGTATCCAATTATCCCAAAACTATATTTTTGGCGGCCCGAAGGCCTGCGAACAGACTAAAGAAGGAAAATGAAAATTCTTGCGTGGAGCGGTTAGGCACTAAAGTGGACTGGGCATTCTCCTACATCATCTTAGCGCCATAGCGTTTGCGGTATATCTTTCAGCGGTTTTGAGGTATCCAATTATCCCAAAACTATATTTTTGGCGGCCCGAAGGCCTGCGAACAGACTAAAGAAGGAAAATGAAAATTCTTGCGTGGAGCGGTTAGGCACTAAAGTGGACTGGGCATTCTCCTTCATCATCTTAGCGCCATAGCGTTTGCGGTATATCTTTCAGCGGTTTTGAGGTATCCAATTATCCCAAAACTATATTTTTGGCGGCCCGAAGGCCTGCGAACAGACTAAAGAACGAAATTATTTGCGTTCCTAAGATAAAATATTGTTTTTATTGGAAGAATATCACTCCTGCCGTCTTAACATTTCCTCCAATTATAATTTTTTTCAAAATGATTTATTTCTCGCTAGGGTTAACTTTTTAAAAGGAACTTTTTGGACAAAACTACTAAACTTATTGTAGTGTATTGGTATAATACACAAAAAACCTTAATTTGCTCCAATTAGTCGATTTAAGGCATCTTAAAATAATTTTTCTCAAAACGATTTATTTCTCGTTAGGGTTAATTTTTTTAAAGGAACTTTTTGGACAAAACTACTAAACTTATGGTAATGTATTGGTATAATACACAAAAAACCTTAATTTGCTCCAATTAGTCGATTTAAGGCATCTTAAAATAATTTTTCTCAAAACGATTTATTTCTCGTTAGGGTTAATTTTTTTAAAGGAACTTTTTGGACAAAACTACTAAACTTATGGTAATGTATTGGTAAAATACACAAAAAACCTTAATTTGCTCCAATTAGTCGATTTAAGGCATCTTAAAATAATTTTTCTCAAAACGATTTATTTCTCGTTAGGGTTAATTTTTTTAAAGGAACTTTTAGGACAAAACTACTAAACTTATTGTACTGTAATGGTATAATAAGAAAAAAACCTTAATTTCCTCCAATTAGTCGATTTAAGCATCTTAAAATAATTTTTTTCAAAATGATTTATTTCTCGTTAGGGTTAATTTTTTTAAACGAACTTTTTGGACAAAACTAGTAAACTTATTGCGCTGTCTTGAGTTTATACAAAAAAATCACACATTTTATTCATTTAGTTGCTTTTATTACCGTAGAGACCTTCAATCCTCTTTCTCACTAAGGTATTTCGTCGGCTCGGCTATTGGCTCAATCTTTTCTCCAGGCACATAGCTCTCATCTCTCTGGACGTTAGTAAGACAAGGCTCCGCGATAAAATCTTCCATACTATCATTGCCGGCATCAATGACTAGTGTCCGATCTTCCAGTCGTCATTTGACAGTGGACTGGGCATTCTTCCACATCATCATTGTTGTTATGCGCCAGGATCTTTTTCTAAGATAAAAGATGCCAAAACTTTTCTCGTTAAAAATCGTATGTACCGTCACAGACTCACTAGGCGTATGATCATAGCGCCACAGTGTTTGCGGTATATCCTTCAGCGGTTGTGTCACAAATCAAAAAATGTAAATTTTCCTCGAAAATTATTCTAAGTCCACTCGTATAATGGAAATATATCGCTAACTTCTTTCACTAGCAATATTTTTTAACGGTTCTTACAGGAGAATTGTCCAGAATGGTCTCCTGAATATTTCTTATACAGGACTTTTTGGTAGTGGAACGTCCGGTTCCGAGTTATGGGACAAAAATGTTTTCTCGTTGAAATTTTTCTAAGTCCACTCGACTGTCTTTCACTAGCGTCGGAAAATGAAAATTCTTGCGTGGAGCGGTTAGGCACTAAAGTGGACTGGGCATTCTCCTACATCATCTTAGCGCCATAGCGTTTGCGGTATATCTTTCAGCGGTTTTGAGGTATCCAATTATCCCAAAACTATATTTTTGGCGGCCCGAAGGCCTGCGAACAGACTAAAGAACGAAATTATTTGCGTTCCTAAGATAAAATATTGTTTTTATCGGAAGAATATCACTCCTGCCGTCTTAACATTTCCTCCAATTATAATTTTTTTCAAAATGATTTATTTCTCGCTAGGGTTAACTTTTTAAAAGGAACTTTTTGGACAAAACTACTAAACTTATTGTAGTGTATTGGTATAATACACAAAAAACCTTAATTTGCTCCAATTAGTCGATTTAAGGCATCTTAAAATAATTTTTCCCGAAACGATTTATTTCTCGTTAGGGTTAATTTTTTTAAAGGAATTTTTTGGACAAAACTACTAAACTTATGGTAATGTATAGGTATAATACACAAAAAACCTTAATTTGCTCCAATTAGTCGATTTAAGGCATCTTAAAATAATTTTCCTCAAAACGATTTATTTCTCGTTAGGGTTAATTTTTTTAAAGGAACTTTTTGGACAAAACTACTAAACTTATGGTAGTGTATTGGTATAATACACAAAAAACCTTAATTTGCTCCAATTAGTCGATTTAAGGCATCTTAAAATAATTTTTCTCAAAACGATTTATTTCTCGTTAGGGTTAATTTTTTTAAAGGAACTTTTTGGACAAAACTACTAAACTTATGGTAATGTATTGGTAAAATACACAAAAAACCTTAATTTGCTCCAATTAGTCGATTTAAGGCATCTTAAAATAATTTTTCTCAAAACGATTTATTTCTCGTTAGGGTTAATTTTTTTAAAGGAACTTTTTGGACAAAACTACTAAACTTATGGTAATGTATTGGTAAAATACACAAAAAACCTTAATTTGCTCCAATTAGTCGATTTAAGGCATCTTAAAATAATTTTTCTCAAAACGATTTATTTCTCGTTAGGGTTAATTTTTTTAAAGGAACTTTTTGGACAAAACTACTAAACTTATAGTAATGTATTGGTATAATACACAAAAACCTTAATTTGCTCCAATTAGTCGATTTAAGGCATCTTAAAATAATTTTTCTCAAAACTATTTATTTCTCGTTAGGGTTAATTTTTTTAAAGGAACTTTTTGGACAAAACTACTAAACTTATTGTACTGTAATGGTATAATACGAAAAAAACCTTAATTTCCTCCAATTAGTCGATTTAAGCATCTTAAAATAATTTTTTTCAAAATGATTTATTTCTCGTTAGGGTTAATTTTTTTAAACGAACTTTTTGGACAAAACTAGTAAACTTATTGCGCTGTCTTGAGTTTATACAAAAAAATCACACATTTTATTCATTTAGTTGCTTTTATTACCGTAGAGACCTTCAACCCTCTTTCTCACTAAGGTATTTCGTCGGCTCGGCTATTGGCTCAATCTTTTCTCCAGGCACATAGCTCTCATCTCTCTGGACGTTAGTAAGACAAGGCTCCGCGATAAAATCTTCCATACTATCATTGCCGGCATCAATGACTAGTATCCGATCTTCCAGTCGTCATTTGACAGTGGACTGGGCATTCTTCCACATCATCATTGTTGTTATGCGCCAGGATCTTTTTCTAAGATAAAAGATGCCAAAACTTTTCTCGTTAAAAATCGTATTTACCGTCACAGACTCACTAGGCGTATGATCTTAGCGCCACAGTGTTTGCGGTATATCCTTCAGCGGTTGTGTCACAAATCAAAAAATGTAAATTTTCCTCGAAAATTATTCGAAGTCCACTCGTATAATGGAAATATATCGCTAACTTCTTTCACTAGCAATATTTTTTAACGGTTCCCACAATAGAATTGTCCAGAATGGTCTCCTGAATATTTCTTATACAGGACTTTTTGGTAGTGGAACGTCCGGTTCCGAGTTATGGGACAAAAATGTTTTCTCGTTGAAATTTTTCTAAGTCCACTCGACTGTCTTTCACTAGCGTCGGAAAATGAAAATTCTTGCGTGGAGCGGTTAGGCACTAAAGTGGACTGGGCATTCTCCTACATCATCTTAGCGCCATAGCGTTTGCGGTATATCTTTCAGCGGTTTTGAGGTATCCAATTATCCCAAAACTATATTTTTGGCGGCCCGAAGGCCTGCGAACAGACTAAAGAAGGAAAATGAAAATTCTTGCGTGGAGCGGTTAGGCACTAAAGTGGACTGGGCATTCTCCTACATCATCTTAGCGCCATAGCGTTTGCGTTATATCTTTCAGCGGTTTTGAGGTATCCAATTATCCCAAAACTATATTTTTGGCGGCCCGAAGGCCTGCGAACAGACTAAAGAAGGAAAATGAAAATTCTTGCGTGGAGCGGTTAGGCACTAAAGTGGACTGGGCATTCTCCTTCATCATCTTAGCGCCATAGCGTTTGCGGTATATCTTTCAGCGGTTTTGAGGTATCCAATTATCCCAAAACTATATTTTTGGCGGCCCGAAGGCCTGCGAACAGACTAAAGAACGAAATTATTTGCGTTCCTAAGATAAAATATTGTTTTTATCGGAAGAATATCACTCCTGCCGTCTTAACATTTCCTCCAATTATAATTTTTTTCAAAATGATTTATTTCTCGCTAGGGTTAACTTTTTAAAAGGAACTTTTTGGACAAAACTACTAAACTTATTGTAGTGTATTGGTATAATACACAAAAAACCTTAATTTGCTCCAATTAGTCGATTTAAGGCATCTTAAAATAATTTTTCCCAAAACGATTTATTTCTCGTTAGGGTTAATTTTTTTAAAGGAATTTTTTGGACAAAACTACTAAACTTATGGTAATGTATAGGTATAATACACAAAAAACCTTAATTTGCTCCAATTAGTCGATTTAAGGCATCTTAAAATAATTTTTCTCAAAACGATTTATTTCTCGTTAGGGTTAATTTTTTTAAAGGAACTTTTTGGACAAAACTACTAAACTTATGGTAGTGTATTGGTATAATACACAAAAAACCTTAATTTGCTCCAATTAGTCGATTTAAGGCATCTTAAAATAATTTTTCTCAAAACGATTTATTTCTCGTTAGGGTTAATTTTTTTAAAGGAACTTTTTGGACAAAACTACTAAACTTATGGTAATGTATTGGTAAAATACACAAAAAACCTTAATTTGCTCCAATTAGTCGATTTAAGGCATCTTAAAATAATTTTTCTCAAAACGATTTATTTCTCGTTAGGGTTAATTTTTTTAAAGGAACTTTTTGGACAAAACTACTAAACTTATGGTAATGTATTGGTAAAATACACAAAAAACCTTAATTTGCTCCAATTAGTCGATTTAAGGCATCTTAAAATAATTTTTCTCAAAACGATTTATTTCTCGTTAGGGTTAATTTTTTTAAAGGAACTTTTTGGACAAAACTACTAAACTTATAGTAATGTATTGGTATAATACACAAAAACCTTAATTTGCTCCAATTAGTCGATTTAAGGCATCTTAAAATAATTTTTCTCAAAACTATTTATTTCTCGTTAGGGTTAATTTTTTTAAAGGAACTTTTTGGACAAAACTACTAAACTTATTGTACTGTAATGGTATAATACGAAAAAAACCTTAATTTCCTCCAATTAGTCGATTTAAGCATCTTAAAATAATTTTTTTCAAAATGATTTATTTCTCGTTAGGGTTAATTTTTTTAAACGAACTTTTTGGACAAAACTAGTAAACTTATTGCGCTGTCTTGAGTTTATACAAAAAAATCACACATTTTATTCATTTAGTTGCTTTTATTACCGTAGAGACCTTCAACCCTCTTTCTCACTAAGGTATTTCGTCGGCTCGGCTATTGGCTCAATCTTTTCTCCAGGCACATAGCTCTCATCTCTCTGGACGTTAGTAAGACAAGGCTCCGCGATAAAATCTTCCATACTATCATTGCCGGCATCAATGACTAGTATCCGATCTTCCAGTCGTCATTTGACAGTGGACTGGGCATTCTTCCACATCATCATTGTTGTTATGCGCCAGGATCTTTTTCTAAGATAAAAGATGCCAAAACTTTTCTCGTTAAAAATCGTATTTACCGTCACAGACTCACTAGGCGTATGATCTTAGCGCCACAGTGTTTGCGGTATATCCTTCAGCGGTTGTGTCACAAATCAAAAAATGTAAATTTTCCTCGAAAATTATTCGAATGGAAATATATCGCTAACTTCTTTCACTAGCAATATTTTTTAACGGTTCCCACAGGAGAATTGTCCAGAATGGTCTCCTGAATATTTCTTATACAGGACTTTTTGGTAGTGGAACGTCCGGTTCCGAGTTATGGGACAAAAATGTTTTCTCGTTGAAATTTTTCTAAGTCCACTCGACTGTCTTTCACTAGCGTCGGAAAATGAAAATTCTTGCGTGGAGCGGTTAGGCACTAAAGTGGACTGGGCATTCTCCTACATCATCTTAGCGCCATAGCGTTTGCGGTATATCTTTCAGCGGTTTTGAGGTATCCAATTATCCCAAAACTATATTTTTGGCGGCCCGAAGGCCTGCGAACAGACTAAAGAAGGAAAATGAAAATTCTTGCGTGGAGCGGTTAGGCACTAAAGTGGACTGGGCATTCTCCTACATCATCTTAGCGCCATAGCGTTTGCGGTATATCTTTCAGCGGTTTTGAGGTATCCAATTATCCCAAAACTATATTTTTGGCGGCCCGAAGGCCTGCGAACAGACTAAAGAACGAAATTATTTGCGTTCCTAAGATAAAATATTGTTTTTATCGGAAGAATATCACTCCTGCCGTCTTAACATTTCCTCCAATTATAATTTTTTTCAAAATGATTTATTTCTCGCTAGGGTTAACTTTTTAAAAGGAACTTTTTGGACAAAACTACTAAACTTATTGTAGTGTATTGGTATAATACACAAAAACCTTAATTTGCTCCAATTAGTCGATTTAAGGCATCTTAAAATAATTTTTCTCAAAACGATTTATTTCTCGTTAGGGTTAATTTTTTTAAAGGAACTTTTTGGACAAAACTACTAAACTTATGGTAATGTATTGGTATAATACACAAAAAACCTTAATTTGCTCCAATTAGTCGATTTAAGGCATCTTAAAATAATTTTTCTCAAAACGATTTATTTCTCGTTAGGGTTAATTTTTTTAAAGGAACTTTTTGGACAAAACTACTAAACTTATGGTAATGTATTGGTAAAATACACAAAAAACCTTAATTTGCTCCAATTAGTCGATTTAAGGCATCTTAAAATAATTTTTCTCAAAACGATTTATTTCTCGTTAGGGTTAATTTTTTTAAAGGAACTTTTAGGACAAAACTACTAAACTTATTGTACTGTAATGGTATAATAAGAAAAAAACCTTAATTTCCTCCAATTAGTCGATTTAAGCATCTTAAAATAATTTTTTTCAAAATGATTTATTTCTCGTTAGGGTTAATTTTTTTAAACGAACTTTTTGGACAAAACTAGTAAACTTATTGCGCTGTCTTGAGTTTATACAAAAAAATCACACATTTTATTCATTTAGTTGCTTTTATTACCGTAGAGACCTTCAATCCTCTTTCTCACTAAGGTATTTCGTCGGCTCGGCTATTGGCTCAATCTTTTCTCCAGGCACATAGCTCTCATCTCTCTGGACGTTAGTAAGACAAGGCTCCGCGATAAAATCTTCCATACTATCATTGCCGGCATCAATGACTAGTGTCCGATCTTCCAGTCGTCATTTGACAGTGGACTGGGCATTCTTCCACATCATCATTGTTGTTATGCGCCAGGATCTTTTTCTAAGATAAAAGATGCCAAAACTTTTCTCGTTAAAAATCGTATGTACCGTCACAGACTCACTAGGCGTATGATCATAGCGCCACAGTGTTTGCGGTATATCCTTCAGCGGTTGTGTCACAAATCAAAAAATGTAAATTTTCCTCGAAAATTATTCTAAGTCCACTCGTATAATGGAAATATATCGCTAACTTCTTTCACTAGCAATATTTTTTAACGGTTCCCACAGGAGAATTGTCCAGAATGGTCTCCTGAATATTTCTTATACAGGACTTTTTGGTAGTGGAACGTCCGGTTCCGAGTTATGGGACAAAAATGTTTTCTCGTTGAAATTTTTCTAAGTCCACTCGACTGTCTTTCACTAGCGTCGGAAAATGAAAATTCTTGCGTGGAGCGGTTAGGCACTAAAGTGGACTGGGCATTCTCCTACATCATCTTAGCGCCATAGCGTTTGCGGTATATCTTTCAGCGGTTTTGAGGTATCCAATTATCCCAAAACTATATTTTTGGCGGCCCGAAGGCCTGCGAACAGACTAAAGAAGGAAAATGAAAATTCTTGCGTGGAGCGGTTAGGCACTAAAGTGGACTGGGCATTCTCCTACATCATCTTAGCGCCATAGCGTTTGCGGTATATCTTTCAGCGGTTTTGAGGTATCCAATTATCCCAAAACTATATTTTTGGCGGCCCGAAGGCCTGCGAACAGACTAAAGAAGGAAAATGAAAATTCTTGCGTGGAGCGGTTAGGCACTAAAGTGGACTGGGCATTCTCCTTCATCATCTTAGCGCCATAGCATTTGCGGTATATCTTTCAGCGGTTTTGAGGTATCCAATTATCCCAAAACTATATTTTTGGCGGCCCGAAGGCCTGCGAACAGACTAAAGAACGAAATTATTTGCGTTCCTAAGATAAAATATTGTTTTTATCGGAAGAATATCACTCCTGCCGTCTTAACATTTCCTCCAATTATAATTTTTTTCAAAATGATTTATTTCTCGCTAGGGTTAACTTTTTAAAAGGAACTTTTTGGACAAAACTACTAAACTTATTGTAGTGTATTGGTATAATACACAAAAAACCTTAATTTGCTCCAATTAGTCGATTTAAGGCATCTTAAAATAATTTTTCTCAAAACGATTTATTTCTCGTTAGGGTTAATTTTTTTAAAGGAACTTTTTGGACAAAACTACTAAACTTATTGTACTGTAATGGTATAATACGAAAAAAACCTTAATTTCCTCCAATTAGTCGATTTAAGCATCTTAAAATAATTTTTTTCAAAATGATTTATTTCTCGTTAGGGTTAATTTTTTTAAAGGAACTTTTTGGACAAAACTACTAAACTTATGGTAATGTATTGGTATAATACACAAAAAACCTTAATTTGCTCCAATTAGTCGATTTAAGGCATCTTAAAATAATTTTTCTCAAAACTATTTATTTCTCGTTAGGGTTAATTTTTTTAAAGGAACTTTTTGGACAAAACTACTAAACTTATTGTACTGTAATGGTATAATACGAAAAAAACCTTAATTTCCTCCAATTAGTCGATTTAAGCATCTTAAAATAATTTTTTTCAAAATGATTTATTTCTCGTTAGGGTTAATTTTTTTAAACGAACTTTTTGGACAAAACTAGTAAACTTATTGCGCTGTCTTGAGTTTATACAAAAAAATCACACATTTTATTCATTTAGTTGCTTTTATTACCGTAGAGACCTTCAACCCTCTTTCTCACTAAGGTATTTCGTCGGCTCGGCTATTGGCTCAATCTTTTCTCCAGGCACATAGCTCTCATCTCTCTGGACGTTAGTAAGACAAGGCTCCGCGATAAAATCTTCCATACTATCATTGCCGGCATCAATGACTAGTATCCGATCTTCCAGTCGTCATTTGACAGTGGACTGGGCATTCTTCCACATCATCATTGTTGTTATGCGCCAGGATCTTTTTCTAAGATAAAAGATGCCAAAACTTTTCTCGTTAAAAATCGTATTTACCGTCACAGACTCACTAGGCGTATGATCTTAGCGCCACAGTGTTTGCGGTATATCCTTCAGCGGTTGTGTCACAAATCAAAAAATGGAAATTTTCCTCGAAAATTATTCGAAGTCCACTCGTATAATGGAAATATATCGCTAACTTCTTTCACTAGCAATATTTTTTAACGGTCCCCACAGGAGAATTGTCCAGAATGGTCTCCTGAATATTTCTTATACAGGACTTTTTGGTAGTGGAACGTCCGGTTCCGAGTTATGGGACAAAAATGTTTTCTCGTTGAAATTTTTCTAAGTCCACTCGACTGTCTTTCACTAGCGTCGGAAAATGAAAATTCTTGCGTGGAGCGGTTAGGCACTAAAGTGGACTGGGCATTCTCGTACATCATCTTAGCGCCATAGCGTTTGCGGTATATCTTTCAGCGGTTTTGAGGTATCCAATTATCCCAAAACTATATTTTTGGCGGCCCGAAGGCCTGCGAACAGACTTAAGAACGAAATTATTTGCGTTCCTAAGATAAAATATTGTTTTTATCGGAAGAATATCACTCCTGCCGTCTTAACATTTCCTCCAATTATAATTTTTTTCAAAATGATTTATTTCTCGCTAGGGTTAACTTTTTAAAAGGAACTTTTTGGACAAAACTACTAAACTTATTGTAGTGTATTGGTATAATACACAAAAAACCTTAATTTGCTCCAATTAGTCGATTTAAGGCATCTTAAAATAATTTTTCCCAAAACGATTTATTTCTCGTTAGGGTTAATTTTTTTAAAGGAACTTTTTGGACAAAACTACTAAACTTATGGTAATGTATAGGTATAATACACAAAAAACCTTAATTTGCTCCAATTAGTCGATTTAAGGCATCTTAAAATAATTTTTCTCAAAACGATTTATTTCTCGTTAGGGTTAATTTTTTTAAAGGAACTTTTTGGACAAAACTACTAAACTTATGGTAGTGTATTGGTATAATACACAAAAAACCTTAATTTGCTCCAATTAGTCGATTTAAGGCATCTTAAAATAATTTTTCTCAAAACGATTTATTTCTCGTTAGGGTTAATTTTTTTAAAGGAACTTTTTGGACAAAACTACCAAACTTATGGTAATGTATTGGTAAAATACACAAAAAACCTTAATTTGCTCCAATTAGTCGATTTAAGGCATCTTAAAATAATTTTTCTCAAAACGATTTATTTCTCGTTAGGGTTAATTTTTTTAAAGGAACTTTTTGGACAAAACTACTAAACTTATTGTAATGTATTGGTAAAATACACAAAAAACCTTAATTTGCTCCAATTAGTCGATTTAAGGCATCTTAAAATAATTTTTCTCAAAACGATTTATTTCTCGTTAGGGTTAATTTTTTTAAAGGAACTTTTTGGACAAAACTACTAAACTTATTGTAATGTATTGGTAAAATACACAAAAAACCTTAATTTGCTCCAATTAGTCGATTTAAGGCATCTTAAAATAATTTTTCTCAAAACGATTTATTTCTCGTTAGGGTTAATTTTTTTAAAGGAACTTTTAGGACAAGACTACTAAACTTATTGTACTGTAATGGTATAATACGAAAAAAACCTTAATTTGCTCCAATTAGTCGATTTAAGGCATCTTAAAATAATTTTTCCCAAAACGATTTATTTCTCGTTAGGGTTAATTTTTTTAAAGGAATTTTTTGGACAAAACTACTAAACTTATGGTAATGTATTGGTATAATACACAAAAAACCTTAATTTGCTCCAATTAGTCGATTTAAGGCATCTTAAAATAATTTTTCTCAAAACGATTTATTTCTCGTTAGGGTTAATTTTTTTAAAGGAACTTTTTGGACAAAACTACTAAACTTATTGTAATGTATTGGTATAATACACAAAAAACCTTAATTTGCTCCAATTAGTCGATTTAAGGCATCTTAAAATAATTTTTCTCAAAACGATTTATTTCTCGTTAGGGTTAATTTTTTTAAAGGAACTTTTAGGACAAAACTACTAAACTTATGGTAATGTATTGGTAAAATACACAAAAAACCTTAATTTGCTCCAATTAGTCGATTTAAGGCATCTTAAAATAATTTTTCTCAAAACGATTTATTTCTCGTTAGGGTTAATTTTTTTAAAGGAACTTTTTGGACAAAACTACTAAACTTATGGTAATGTATTGGTAAAATACACAAAAAACCTTAATTTGCTCCAATTAGTCGATTTAAGGCATCTTAAAATAATTTTTCTCAAAACGATTTATTTCTCGTTAGGGTTAATTTTTTTAAAGGAACTTTTTGGACAAAACTACTAAACTTATGGTAATGTATTGGTATAATACACAAAAAACCTTAATTTGCTCCAATTAGTCGATTTAAGGCATCTTAAAATAATTTTTCTCAAAACGATTTATTTCTCGTTAGGGTTAATTTTTTTAAAGGAACTTTTTGGACAAAACTACTAAACTTATGGTAATGTATTGGTATAATACACAAAAAACCTTAATTTGCTCCAATTAGTCGATTTAAGGCATCTTAAAATAATTTTTCTCAAAACGATTTATTTCTCGTTAGGGTTAATTTTTTTAAAGGAACTTTTTGGACAAAACTACTAAACTTATGGTAATGTATTGGTAAAATACACAAAAAACCTTAATTTGCTTCAATTAGTCGATTTAAGGCATCTTAAAATAATTTTTCTCAAAACGATTTATTTCTCGTTAGGGTTAATTTTTTTAAAGGAACTTTTAGGACAAAACTACTAAACTTATTGTACTGTAATGGTATAATAAGAAAAAAACCTTAATTTCCTCCAATTAGTCGATTTAAGCATCTTAAAATAATTTTTTTCAAAATGATTTATTTCTCGTTAGGGTTAATTTTTTTAAACGAACTTTTTGGACAAAACTAGTAAACTTATTGCGCTGTCTTGAGTTTATACAAAAAAATCACACATTTTATTCATTTAGTTGCTTTTATTACCGTAGAGACCTTCAATCCTCTTTCTCACTAAGGTATTTCGTCGGCTCGGCTATTGGCTCAATCTTTTCTCCAGGCACATAGCTCTCATCTCTCTGGACGTTAGTAAGACAAGGCTCCGCGATAAAATCTTCCATACTATCATTGCCGGCATCAATGACTAGTATCCGATCTTCCAGTCGTCATTTGACAGTGGACTGGGCATTCTTCCACATCATCATTGTTGTTATGCGCCAGGATCTTTTTCTAAGATAAAAGATGCCAAAACTTTTCTCGTTAAAAATCGTATGTACCGTCACAGACTCACTAGGCGTATGATCTTAGCGCCACAGTGTTTGCGGTATATCCTTCAGCGGTTGTGTCACAAATCAAAAAATGTAAATTTTCCTCGAAAATTATTCTAAGTCCACTCGTATAATGGAAATATATCGCTAACTTCTTTCACTAGCAATATTTTTTAACGGTTCCCACAGGAGAATTGTCCAGAATGGTCTCCTGAATATTTCTTATACAGGACTTTTTGGTAGTGGAACGTCCGGTTCCGAGTTATGGGACAAAAATGTTTTCTCGTTGAAATTTTTCTAAGTCCACTCGACTGTCTTTCACTAGCGTCGGAAAATGAAAATTCTTGCGTGGAGCGGTTAGGCACTAAAGTGGACTGGGCATTCTCCTACATCATCTTAGCGCCATAGCGTTTGCGGTATATCTTTCAGCGGTTTTGAGGTATCCAATTATCCCAAAACTATATTTTTGGCGGCCCGAAGGCCTGCGAACAGACTAAAGAACGAAATTATTTGCGTTCCTAAGATAAAATATTGTTTTTATCGGAAGAATATCACTCCTGCCGTCTTAACATTTCCTCCAATTATAATTTTTTTCAAAATGATTTATTTCTCGCTAGGGTTAACTTTTTAAAAGGAACTTTTTGGACAAAACTACTAAACTTATTGTAGTGTATTGGTATAATACACAAAAAACCTTAATTTGCTCCAATTAGTCGATTTAAGGCATCTTAAAATAATTTTTCCCAAAACGATTTATTTCTCGTTAGGGTTAATTTTTTTAAAGGAACTTTTTGGACAAAACTACTAAACTTATGGTAATGTATAGGTATAATACACAAAAAACCTTAATTTGCTCCAATTAGTCGATTTAAGGCATCTTAAAATAATTTTTCTCAAAACGATTTATTTCTCGTTAGGGTTAATTTTTTTAAAGGAACTTTTTGGACAAAACTACTAAACTTATGGTAGTGTATTGGTATAATACACAAAGAACCTTAATTTGCTCCAATTAGTCGATTTAAGGCATCTTAAAATAATTTTTCTCAAAACGATTTATTTCTCGTTAGGGTTAATTTTTTTAAAGGAACTTTTTGGACAAAACTACTAAACTTATGGTAATGTATTGGTAAAATACACAAAAAACCTTAATTTGCTCCAATTAGTCGATTTAAGGCATCTTAAAATAATTTTTCTCAAAACGATTTATTTCTCGTTAGGGTTAATTTTTTTAAAGGAACTTTTTGGACAAAACTACTAAACTTATGGTAATGTATTGGTATAATACACAAAAAACCTTAATTTGCTCCAATTAGTCGATTTAAGGCATCTTAAAATAATTTTTCTCAAAACTATTTATTTCTCGTTAGGGTTAATTTTTTTAAAGGAACTTTTTGGACAAAACTACTAAACTTATTGTACTGTAATGGTATAATACGAAAAAAACCTTAATTTCCTCCAATTAGTCGATTTAAGCATCTTAAAATAATTTTTTTCAAAATGATTTATTTCTCGTTAGGGTTAATTTTTTTAAAGGAACTTTTTGGACAAAACTACTAAACTTATGGTAATGTATTGGTATAATACACAAAAAACCTTAATTTGCTCCAATTAGTCGATTTAAGGCATCTTAAAATAATTTTTCTCAAAACTATTTATTTCTCGTTAGGGTTAATTTTTTTAAAGGAACTTTTTGGACAAAACTACTAAACTTATTGTACTGTAATGGTATAATACGAAAAAAACCTTAATTTCCTCCAATTAGTCGATTTAAGCATCTTAAAATAATTTTTTTCAAAATGATTTATTTCTCGTTAGGGTTAATTTTTTTAAACGAACTTTTTGGACAAAACTAGTAAACTTATTGCGCTGTCTTGAGTTTATACAAAAAAATCACACATTTTATTCATTTAGTTGCTTTTATTACCGTAGAGACCTTCAACCCTCTTTCTCACTAAGGTATTTCGTCGGCTCGGCTATTGGCTCAATCTTTTCTCCAGGCACATAGCTCTCATCTCTCTGGACGTTAGTAAGACAAGGCTCCGCGATAAAATCTTCCATACTATCATTGCCGGCATCAATGACTAGTATCCGATCTTCCAGTCGTCATTTGACAGTGGACTGGGCATTCTTCCACATCATCATTGTTGTTATGCGCCAGGATCTTTTTCTAAGATAAAAGATGCCAAAACTTTTCTCGTTAAAAATCGTATTTACCGTCACAGACTCACTAGGCGTATGATCTTAGCGCCACAGTGTTTGCGGTATATCCTTCAGCGGTTGTGTCACAAATCAAAAAATGGAAATTTTCCTCGAAAATTATTCGAAGTCCACTCGTATAATGGAAATATATCGCTAACTTCTTTCACTAGCAATATTTTTTAACGGTCCCCACAGGAGAATTGTCCAGAATGGTCTCCTGAATATTTCTTATACAGGACTTTTTGGTAGTGGAACGTCCGGTTCCGAGTTATGGGACAAAAATGTTTTCTCGTTGAAATTTTTCTAAGTCCACTCGACTGTCTTTCACTAGCGTCGGAAAATGAAAATTCTTGCGTGGAGCGGTTAGGCACTAAAGTGGACTGGGCATTCTCGTACATCATCTTAGCGCCATAGCGTTTGCGGTATATCTTTCAGCGGTTTTGAGGTATCCAATTATCCCAAAACTATATTTTTGGCGGCCCGAAGGCCTGCGAACAGACTTAAGAACGAAATTATTTGCGTTCCTAAGATAAAATATTGTTTTTATCGGAAGAATATCACTCCTGCCGTCTTAACATTTCCTCCAATTATAATTTTTTTCAAAATGATTTATTTCTCGCTAGGGTTAACTTTTTAAAAGGAACTTTTTGGACAAAACTACTAAACTTATTGTAGTGTATTGGTATAATACACAAAAAACCTTAATTTGCTCCAATTAGTCGATTTAAGGCATCTTAAAATAATTTTTCCCAAAACGATTTATTTCTCGTTAGGGTTAATTTTTTTAAAGGAACTTTTTGGACAAAACTACTAAACTTATGGTAATGTATAGGTATAATACACAAAAAACCTTAATTTGCTCCAATTAGTCGATTTAAGGCATCTTAAAATAATTTTTCTCAAAACGATTTATTTCTCGTTAGGGTTAATTTTTTTAAAGGAACTTTTTGGACAAAACTACTAAACTTATGGTAGTGTATTGGTATAATACACAAAAAACCTTAATTTGCTCCAATTAGTCGATTTAAGGCATCTTAAAATAATTTTTCTCAAAACGATTTATTTCTCGTTAGGGTTAATTTTTTTAAAGGAACTTTTTGGACAAAACTACCAAACTTATGGTAATGTATTGGTAAAATACACAAAAAACCTTAATTTGCTCCAATTAGTCGATTTAAGGCATCTTAAAATAATTTTTCTCAAAACGATTTATTTCTCGTTAGGGTTAATTTTTTTAAAGGAACTTTTTGGACAAAACTACTAAACTTATTGTAATGTATTGGTAAAATACACAAAAAACCTTAATTTGCTCCAATTAGTCGATTTAAGGCATCTTAAAATAATTTTTCTCAAAACGATTTATTTCTCGTTAGGGTTAATTTTTTTAAAGGAACTTTTTGGACAAAACTACTAAACTTATTGTAATGTATTGGTAAAATACACAAAAAACCTTAATTTGCTCCAATTAGTCGATTTAAGGCATCTTAAAATAATTTTTCTCAAAACGATTTATTTCTCGTTAGGGTTAATTTTTTTAAAGGAACTTTTAGGACAAAACTACTAAACTTATTGTACTGTAATGGTATAATACGAAAAAAACCTTAATTTGCTCCAATTAGTCGATTTAAGGCATCTTAAAATAATTTTTCCCAAAACGATTTATTTCTCGTTAGGGTTAATTTTTTTAAAGGAATTTTTTGGACAAAACTACTAAACTTATGGTAATGTATTGGTATAATACACAAAAAACCTTAATTTGCTCCAATTAGTCGATTTAAGGCATCTTAAAATAATTTTTCTCAAAACGATTTATTTCTCGTTAGGGTTAATTTTTTTAAAGGAACTTTTTGGACAAAACTACTAAACTTATTGTAATGTATTGGTATAATACACAAAAAACCTTAATTTGCTCCAATTAGTCGATTTAAGGCATCTTAAAATAATTTTTCTCAAAACGATTTATTTCTCGTTAGGGTTAATTTTTTTAAAGGAACTTTTAGGACAAAACTACTAAACTTATTGTACTGTAATGGTATAATACGAAAAAAACCTTAATTTCCTCCAATTAGTCGATTTAAGCATCTTAAAATAATTTTTTTCAAAATGATTTATTTCTCGTTAGGGTTAATTTTTTTAAACGAACTTTTTGGACAAAACTAGTAAACTTATTGCGCTGTCTTGAGTTTATACAAAAAAATCACACATTTTATTCATTTAGTTGCTTTTATTACCGTAGAGACCTTCAACCCTCTTTCTCACTAAGGTATTTCGTCGGCTCGGCTATTGGCTCAATCTTTTCTCCAGGCACATAGCTCTCATCTCTCTGGACGTTAGTAAGACAAGGCTCCGCGATAAAATCTTCCATACTATCATTGCCGGCATCAATGACTAGTATCCGATCTTCCAGTCGTCATTTGACAGTGGACTGGGCATTCTTCCACATCATCATTGTTGTTAAGCGCCAGGATCTTTTTCTGAGATAAAAGATGCCAAAACTTTTCTCGTTAAAAATCGTATGTACCGTCACAGACTCACTAGGCGTATGATCTTAGCGCCACAGTGTTTGCGGTATATCCTTCAGCGGTTGTGTCACAAATCAAAAAATGTAAATTTTCCTCGAAAATTATTCTAAGTCCACTCGTATAATGGAAATATATCGCTAACTTCTTTCACTAGCAATATTTTTTAACGGTTCCCACAGGAGAATTGTCCAGAATGGTCTCCTGAATATTTCTTATACAGGACTTTTTGGTAGTGGAACGTCCGGTTCCGAGTTATGGGACAAAAATGTTTTCTCGTTGAAATTTTTCTAAGTCCACTCGACTGTCTTTCACTAGCGTCGGAAAATGAAAATTCTTGCGTGGAGCGGTTAGGCACTAAAGTGGACTGGGCATTCTCCCACATCATCTTAGGGCCATAGCGTTTGCGGTATATCTTTCAGCGGTTTTGAGGTATCCAATTATCCCAAAACTATATTTTTGGCGGCCCGAAGGCCTGCGAACAGACTAAAGAACGAAATTATTTGCGTTCCTAAGATAAAATATTGTTTTTATCGGAAGAAAATCACTCCTGCCGTCTTAACATTTCCTCCAATTATAATTTTTTTCAAAATGATTTATTTCTCGCTAGGGTTAACTTTTTAAAAGGAACTTTTTGGACAAAACTACTAAACTTATTGTAGTGTATTGGTATAATACACAAAAAACCTTAATTTGCTCCAATTAGTCGATTTAAGGCATCTTAAAATAATTTTTCCCAAAACGATTTATTTCTGTTGGGGTTAATTTTTTTAAAGGAACTTTTTGGACAAAACTACTAAACTTATGGTAATGTATAGGTATAATACACAAAAAACCTTAATTTGCTCCAATTAGTCGATTTAAGGCATCTTAAAATAATTTTTTTCAAAACGATTTATTTCTCGTTAGGGTTAATTTTTTTAAAGGAACTTTTTGGACAAAACTACTAAACTTATGGTAGTGTATTGGTATAATACACAAAAAACCTTAATTTGCTCCAATTAGTCGATTTAAGGCATCTTAAAATAATTTTTCTCAAAACGATTTATTTCTCGTTAGGGTTAATTTTTTTAAAGGAACTTTTTGGACAAAACTACTAAACTTATGGTAATGTATTGGTAAAATACACAAAAAACCTTAATTTGCTCCAATTAGTCGATTTAAGGCATCTTAAAATAATTTTTCTCAAAACGATTTATTTCTCGTTAGGGTTAATTTTTTTAAAGGAACTTTTTGGACAAAACTACTAAACTTATGGTAATGTATTGGTAAAATACACAAAAAACCTTAATTTGCTCCAATTAGTCGATTTAAGGCATCTTAAAATAATTTTTCTCAAAACGATTTATTTCTCGTTAGGGTTAATTTTTTTAAAGGAACTTTTTGGACAAAACTACTAAACTTATGGTAATGTATTGGTATAATACACAAAAAACCTTAATTTGCTCCAATTAGTCGATTTAAGGCATCTTAAAATAATTTTTCTCAAAACGATTTATTTCTCGTTAGGGTTAATTTTTTTAAAGGAACTTTTTGGACAAAACTACTAAACTTATGGTAATGTATTGGTATAATACACAAAAAACCTTAATTTGCTCCAATTAGTCGATTTAAGGCATCTTAAAATAATTTTTCTCAAAACGATTTATTTCTCGTTAGGGTTAATTTTTTTAAAGGAACTTTTTTGACAAAACTACTAAACTTATGGTAATGTATTGGTAAAATACACAAAAAACCTTAATTTGCTTCAATTAGTCGATTTAAGGCATCTTAAAATAATTTTTCTCAAAACGATTTATTTCTCGTTAGGGTTAATTTTTTTAAAGGAACTTTTAGGACAAAACTACTAAACTTATTGTACTGTAATGGTATAATAAGAAAAAAACCTTAATTTCCTCCAATTAGTCGATTTAAGCATCTTAAAATAATTTTTTTCAAAATGATTTATTTCTCGTTAGGGTTAATTTTTTTAAACGAACTTTTTGGACAAAACTAGTAAACTTATTGCGCTGTCTTGAGTTTATACAAAAAAATCACACATTTTATTCATTTAGTTGCTTTTATTACCGTAGAGACCTTCAATCCTCTTTCTCACTAAGGTATTTCGTCGGCTCGGCTATTGGCTCAATCTTTTCTCCAGGCACATAGCTCTCATCTCTCTGGACGTTAGTAAGACAAGGCTCCGCGATAAAATCTTCCATACTATCATTGCCGGCATCAATGACTAGTATCCGATCTTCCAGTCGTCATTTGACAGTGGACTGGGCATTCTTCCACATCATCATTGTTGTTATGCGCCAGGATCTTTTTCTAAGATAAAAGATGCCAAAACTTTTCTCGTTAAAAATCGTATGTACCGTCACAGACTCACTAGGCGTATGATCTTAGCGCCACAGTGTTTGCGGTATATCCTTCAGCGGTTGTGTCACAAATCAAAAAATGTAAATTTTCCTCGAAAATTATTCTAAGTCCACTCGTATAATGGAAATATATCGCTAACTTCTTTCACTAGCAATATTTTTTAACGGTTCCCACAGGAGAATTGTCCAGAATGGTCTCCTGAATATTTCTTATACAGGACTTTTTGGTAGTGGAACGTCCGGTTCCGAGTTATGGGACAAAAATGTTTTCTCGTTGAAATTTTTCTAAGTCCACTCGACTGTCTTTCACTAGCGTCGGAAAATGAAAATTCTTGCGTGGAGCGGTTAGGCACTAAAGTGGACTGGGCATTCTCCTACACCATCTTAGCGCCATAGCGTTTGCGGTATATCTTTCAGCGGTTTTGAGGTATCCAATTATCCCAAAACTATATTTTTGGCGGCCCGAAGGCCTGCGAACAGACTAAAGAACGAAATTATTTGCGTTCCTAAGATAAAATATTGTTTTTATCGGAAGAATATCACTCCTGCCGTCTTAACATTTCCTCCAATTATAATTTTTTTCAAAATGATTTATTTCTCGCTAGGGTTAACTTTTTAAAAGGAACTTTTTGGACAAAACTACTAAACTTATTGTAGTGTATTGGTATAATACACAAAAAACCTTAATTTGCTCCAATTAGTCGATTTAAGGCATCTTAAAATAATTTTTCCCAAAACGATTTATTTCTCGTTAGGGTTAATTTTTTTAAAGGAACTTTTTGGACAAAACTACTAAACTTATGGTAATGTATAGGTATAATACACAAAAAACCTTAATTTGCTCCAATTAGTCGATTTAAGGCATCTTAAAATAATTTTTCTCAAAACGATTTATTTCTCGTTAGGGTTAATTTTTTTAAAGGAACTTTTTGGACAAAACTACTAAACTTATGGTAGTGTATTGGTATAATACACAAAAAACCTTAATTTGCTCCAATTAGTCGATTTAAGGCATCTTAAAATAATTTTTCTCAAAACGATTTATTTCTCGTTAGGGTTAATTTTTTTAAAGGAACTTTTTGGACAAAACTACCAAACTTATGGTAATGTATTGGTAAAATACACAAAAAACCTTAATTTGCTCCAATTAGTCGATTTAAGGCATCTTAAAATAATTTTTCTCAAAACGATTTATTTCTCGTTAGGGTTAATTTTTTTAAAGGAACTTTTTGGACAAAACTACTAAACTTATTGTAATGTATTGGTAAAATACACAAAAAACCTTAATTTGCTCCAATTAGTCGATTTAAGGCATCTTAAAATAATTTTTCTCAAAACGATTTATTTCTCGTTAGGGTTAATTTTTTTAAAGGAACTTTTTGGACAAAACTACTAAACTTATTGTAATGTATTGGTAAAATACACAAAAAACCTTAATTTGCTCCAATTAGTCGATTTAAGGCATCTTAAAATAATTTTTCTCAAAACGATTTATTTCTCGTTAGGGTTAATTTTTTTAAAGGAACTTTTAGGACAAAACTACTAAACTTATTGTACTGTAATGGTATAATACGAAAAAAACCTTAATTTGCTCCAATTAGTCGATTTAAGGCATCTTAAAATAATTTTTCCCAAAACGATTTATTTCTCGTTAGGGTTAATTTTTTTAAAGGAATTTTTTGGACAAAACTACTAAACTTATGGTAATGTATTGGTATAATACACAAAAAACCTTAATTTGCTCCAATTAGTCGATTTAAGGCATCTTAAAATAATTTTTCTCAAAACGATTTATTTCTCGTTAGGGTTAATTTTTTTAAAGGAACTTTTTGGACAAAACTACTAAACTTATTGTAATGTATTGGTATAATACACAAAAAACCTTAATTTGCTCCAATTAGTCGATTTAAGGCATCTTAAAATAATTTTTCTCAAAACGATTTATTTCTCGTTAGGGTTAATTTTTTTAAAGGAACTTTTAGGACAAAACTACTAAACTTATTGTACTGTAATGGTATAATACGAAAAAAACCTTAATTTCCTCCAATTAGTCGATTTAAGCATCTTAAAATAATTTTTTTCAAAATGATTTATTTCTCGTTAGGGTTAATTTTTTTAAACGAACTTTTTGGACAAAACTAGTAAACTTATTGCGCTGTCTTGAGTTTATACAAAAAAATCACACATTTTATTCATTTAGTTGCTTTTATTACCGTAGAGACCTTCAACCCTCTTTCTCACTAAGGTATTTCGTCGGCTCGGCTATTGGCTCAATCTTTTCTCCAGGCACATAGCTCTCATCTCTCTGGACGTTAGTAAGACAAGGCTCCGCGATAAAATCTTCCATACTATCATTGCCGGCATCAATGACTAGTATCCGATCTTCCAGTCGTCATTTGACAGTGGACTGGGCATTCTTCCACATCATCATTGTTGTTAAGCGCCAGGATCTTTTTCTGAGATAAAAGATGCCAAAACTTTTCTCGTTAAAAATCGTATGTACCGTCACAGACTCACTAGGCGTATGATCTTAGCGCCACAGTGTTTGCGGTATATCCTTCAGCGGTTGTGTCACAAATCAAAAAATGTAAATTTTCCTCGAAAATTATTCTAAGTCCACTCGTATAATGGAAATATATCGCTAACTTCTTTCACTAGCAATATTTTTTAACGGTTCCCACAGGAGAATTGTCCAGAATGGTCTCCTGAATATTTCTTATACAGGACTTTTTGGTAGTGGAACGTCCGGTTCCGAGTTATGGGACAAAAATGTTTTCTCGTTGAAATTTTTCTAAGTCCACTCGACTGTCTTTCACTAGCGTCGGAAAATGAAAATTCTTGCGTGGAGCGGTTAGGCACTAAAGTGGACTGGGCATTCTCCTACATCATCTTAGCGCCATAGCGTTTGCGGTATATCTTTCAGCGGTTTTGAGGTATCCAATTATCCCAAAACTATATTTTTGGCGGCCCGAAGGCCTGCGAACAGACTAAAGAACGAAATTATTTGCGTTCCTAAGATAAAATATTGTTTTTATCGGAAGAATATCACTCCTGCCGTCTTAACATTTCCTCCAATTATAATTTTTTTCAAAATGATTTATTTCTCGCTAGGGTTAACTTTTTAAAAGGAACTTTTTGGACAAAACTACTAAACTTATTGTAGTGTATTGGTATAATACACAAAAAACCTTAATTTGCTCCAATTAGTCGATTTAAGGCATCTTAAAATAATTTTTCCCAAAACGATTTATTTCTGTTGGGGTTAATTTTTTTAAAGGAACTTTTTGGACAAAACTACTAAACTTATGGTAATGTATAGGTATAATACACAAAAAACCTTAATTTGCTCCAATTAGTCGATTTAAGGCATCTTAAAATAATTTTTTTCAAAACGATTTATTTCTCGTTAGGGTTAATTTTTTTAAAGGAACTTTTTGGACAAAACTACTAAACTTATGGTAGTGTATTGGTATAATACACAAAAAACCTTAATTTGCTCCAATTAGTCGATTTAAGGCATCTTAAAATAATTTTTCTCAAAACGATTTATTTCTCGTTAGGGTTAATTTTTTTAAAGGAACTTTTTGGACAAAACTACTAAACTTATGGTAATGTATTGGTAAAATACACAAAAAACCTTAATTTGCTCCAATTAGTCGATTTAAGGCATCTTAAAATAATTTTTCTCAAAACGATTTATTTCTCGTTAGGGTTAATTTTTTTAAAGGAACTTTTTGGACAAAACTACTAAACTTATGGTAATGTATTGGTAAAATACACAAAAAACCTTAATTTGCTCCAATTAGTCGATTTAAGGCATCTTAAAATAATTTTTCTCAAAACGATTTATTTCTCGTTAGGGTTAATTTTTTTAAAGGAACTTTTTGGACAAAACTACTAAACTTATGGTAATGTATTGGTATAATACACAAAAAACCTTAATTTGCTCCAATTAGTCGATTTAAGGCATCTTAAAATAATTTTTCTCAAAACGATTTATTTCTCGTTAGGGTTAATTTTTTTAAAGGAACTTTTTGGACAAAACTACTAAACTTATGGTAATGTATTGGTATAATACACAAAAAACCTTAATTTGCTCCAATTAGTCGATTTAAGGCATCTTAAAATAATTTTTCTCAAAACGATTTATTTCTCGTTAGGGTTAATTTTTTTAAAGGAACTTTTTGGACAAAACTACTAAACTTATGGTAATGTATTGGTAAAATACACAAAAAACCTTAATTTGCTTCAATTAGTCGATTTAAGGCATCTTAAAATAATTTTTCTCAAAACGATTTATTTCTCGTTAGGGTTAATTTTTTTAAAGGAACTTTTAGGACAAAACTACTAAACTTATTGTACTGTAATGGTATAATAAGAAAAAAACCTTAATTTCCTCCAATTAGTCGATTTAAGCATCTTAAAATAATTTTTTTCAAAATGATTTATTTCTCGTTAGGGTTAATTTTTTTAAACGAACTTTTTGGACAAAACTAGTAAACTTATTGCGCTGTCTTGAGTTTATACAAAAAAATCACACATTTTATTCATTTAGTTGCTTTTATTACCGTAGAGACCTTCAATCCTCTTTCTCACTAAGGTATTTCGTCGGCTCGGCTATTGGCTCAATCTTTTCTCCAGGCACATAGCTCTCATCTCTCTGGACGTTAGTAAGACAAGGCTCCGCGATAAAATCTTCCATACTATCATTGCCGGCATCAATGACTAGTATCCGATCTTCCAGTCGTCATTTGACAGTGGACTGGGCATTCTTCCACATCATCATTGTTGTTATGCGCCAGGATCTTTTTCTAAGATAAAAGATGCCAAAACTTTTCTCGTTAAAAATCGTATGTACCGTCACAGACTCACTAGGCGTATGATCTTAGCGCCACAGTGTTTGCGGTATATCCTTCAGCGGTTGTGTCACAAATCAAAAAATGTAAATTTTCCTCGAAAATTATTCTAAGTCCACTCGTATAATGGAAATATATCGCTAACTTCTTTCACTAGCAATATTTTTTAACGGTTCCCACAGGAGAATTGTCCAGAATGGTCTCCTGAATATTTCTTATACAGGACTTTTTGGTAGTGGAACGTCCGGTTCCGAGTTATGGGACAAAAATGTTTTCTCGTTGAAATTTTTCTAAGTCCACTCGACTGTCTTTCACTAGCGTCGGAAAATGAAAATTCTTGCGTGGAGCGGTTAGGCACTAAAGTGGACTGGGCATTCTCCTACACCATCTTAGCGCCATAGCGTTTGCGGTATATCTTTCAGCGGTTTTGAGGTATCCAATTATCCCAAAACTATATTTTTGGCGGCCCGAAGGCCTGCGAACAGACTAAAGAACGAAATTATTTGCGTTCCTAAGATAAAATATTGTTTTTATCGGAAGAATATCACTCCTGCCGTCTTAACATTTCCTCCAATTATAATTTTTTTCAAAATGATTTATTTCTCGCTAGGGTTAACTTTTTAAAAGGAACTTTTTGGACAAAACTACTAAACTTATTGTAGTGTATTGGTATAATACACAAAAAACCTTAATTTGCTCCAATTAGTCGATTTAAGGCATCTTAAAATAATTTTTCCCAAAACGATTTATTTCTCGTTAGGGTTAATTTTTTTAAAGGAATTTTTTGGACAAAACTACTAAACTTATGGTAATGTATTGGTATAATACACAAAAAACCTTAATTTGCTCCAATTAGTCGATTTAAGGCATCTTAAAATAATTTTTCTCAAAACGATTTATTTCTCGTTAGGGTTAATTTTTTTAAAGGAACTTTTTGGACAAAACTACTAAACTTATGGTAATGTATTGGTATAATACACAAAAAACCTTAATTTGCTCCAATTAGTCGATTTAAGGCATCTTAAAATAATTTTTCTCAAAACGATTTATTTCTCGTTAGGGTTAATTTTTTTAAAGGAACTTTTTGGACAAAACTACTAAACTTATGGTAATGTATTGGTATAATACACAAAAAACCTTAATTTGCTCCAATTAGTCGATTTAAGGCATCTTAAAATAATTTTTCTCAAAACGATTTATTTCTCGTTAGGGTTAATTTTTTTAAAGGAACTTTTTGGGCAAAACTACTAAACTTATGGTAATGTATTGGTAAAATACACAAAAAACCTTAATTTGCTCCAATTAGTCGATTTAAGGCATCTTAAAATAATTTTTCTCAAAACGATTTATTTCTCGTTAGGGTTAATTTTTTTAAAAAAACTTTTTGGACAAAACTACTAAACTTATGGTAATGTATTGGTATAATACACAAAAAACCTTAATTTGCTCCAATTAGTCGATTTAAGGCATCTTAAAATAATTTTTCTCAAAACGATTTATTTCTCGTTAGGGTTAATTTTTTTAAAGGAACTTTTAGGACAAAACTACTAAACTTATTGTACTGTAATGGTATAATACGAAAAAAACCTTAATTTCCTCCAATTAGTCGATTTAAGCATCTTAAAATAATTTTTTTCAAAATGATTTATTTCTCGTTAGGGTTAATTTTTTTAAACGAACTTTTTGGACAAAACTAGTAAACTTATTGCGCTGTCTTGAGTTTATACAAAAAAATCACACATTTTATTCATTTAGTTGCTTTTATTACCGTAGAGACCTTCAACCCTCTTTCTCACTAAGGTATTTCGTCGGCTCGGCTATTGGCTCAATCTTTTCTCCAGGCACATAGCTCTCATCTCTCTGGA
Source organism: Polydrusus pterygomalis (assembly GCA_963969555.1). Taxonomy (NCBI): domain Eukaryota; kingdom Metazoa; phylum Arthropoda; class Insecta; order Coleoptera; family Curculionidae; genus Polydrusus; species Polydrusus pterygomalis. The sequence continues at coordinate 716,289 of OZ018381.1, read as the reverse complement.
CGTTAGTAAGACAAGGCTCCGCGATAAAATCTTCCATACTATCATTGCCAGCATCAATGACTAGTATCCGATCTTCCAGTCGTCATTTGACAGTGGACTGGGCATTCTTCCACATCATCATTGTTGTTAAGCGCCAGGATCTTTTTCTGAGATAAAAGATGCCAAAACTTTTCTCGTTAAAAATCGTATGTACCGTCACAGACTCACTAGGCGTATGATCTTAGCGCCACAGTGTTTGCGGTATATCCTTCAGCGGTTGTGTCACAAACCAAAAAATGTAAATTTTCCTCGAAAATTATTCTAAGTCCACTCGTATAATGGAAATATATCGCTAACTTCTTTCACTAGCAATATTTTTTAACGGTTCCCACAGGAGAATTGTCCAGAATGGTCTCCTGAATATTTCTTATACAGGACTTTTTGGTAGTGGAACGTCCGGTTCCGAGTTATGGGACAAAAATGTTTTCTCGTTGAAATTTTTCTAAGTCCACTCGACTGTCTTTCACTAGCGTCGGAAAATGAAAATTCTTGCGTGGAGCGGTTAGGCACTAAAGTGGACTGGGCATTCTCCCACATCATCTTAGGGCCATAGCGTTTGCGGTATATCTTTCAGCGGTTTTGAGGTATCCAATTATCCCAAAACTATATTTTTGGCGGCCCGAAGGCCTGCGAACAGACTAAAGAACGAAATTATTTGCGTTCCTAAGATAAAATATTGTTTTTATCGGAAGAATATCACTCCTGCCGTCTTAACATTTCCTCCAATTATAATTTTTTTCAAAATGATTTATTTCTCGCTAGGGTTAACTTTTTAAAAGGAACTTTTTGGACAAAACTACTAAACTTATTGTAGTGTATTGGTATAATACACAAAAAACCTTAATTTGCTCCAATTAGTCGATTTAAGGAATCTTAAAATAATTTTTCTCAAAACGATTTATTTCTCGTTAGGGTTAATTTTTTTAAAGGAACTTTTTGGACAAAACTACTAAACTTATGGTAATGTATTGGTATAATACACAAAAAACCTTAATTTGCTCCAATTAGTCGATTTAAGGCATCTTAAAATAATTTTTCTCAAAGCGATTTATTTCTCGTTAGGGTTAATTTTTTTAAAGGAACTTTTTGGACAAAACTACTAAACTTATGGTAATGTATTGGTAAAATACACAAAAAACCTTAATTTGCTCCAATTAGTCGATTTAAGGCATCTTAAAATAATTTTTCTCAAAACGATTTATTTCTCGTTAGGGTTAATTTTTTTAAAGGAACTTTTTGGACAAAACTACTAAACTTATGTTAATGTATTGGTATAATACACAAAAAACCTTAATTTGCTCCAATTAGTCGATTTAAGGCATCTTAAAATAATTTTTCTCAAAACGATTTATTTCTCGTTAGGGTTAATTTTTTTAAAGGAACTTTTTGGACAAAACTACTAAACTTATGGTAATGTATTGGTAATATACACAAAAAACCTTAATTTGCTCCAATTAGTCGATTTAAGGCATCTTAAAATAATTTTTCTCAAAACGATTTATTTCTCGTTAGGGTTAATTTTTTTAAAGGAACTTTTTGGACAAAACTACTAAACTTATGGTAATGTATTGGTATAATACACAAAAAACCTTAATTTGCTCCAATTAGTCGATTTAAGGCATCTTAAAATAATTTTTCTCAAAACTATTTATTTCTCGTTAGGGTTAATTTTTTTAAAGGAACTTTTTGGACAAAACTACTAAACTTATTGTACTGTAATGGTATAATACGAAAAAAACCTTAATTTCCTCCAATTAGTCGATTTAAGCATCTTAAAATAATTTTTTTCAAAATGATTTATTTCTCGTTAGGGTTAATTTTTTTAAACGAACTTTTTGGACAAAACTAGTAAACTTATTGCGCTGTCTTGAGTTTATACAAAAAAATCACACATTTTATTCATTTAGTTGCTTTTATTACCGTAGAGACCTTCAACCCTCTTTCTCACTAAGGTATTTCGTCGGCTCGGCTATTGGCTCAATCTTTTCTCCAGGCACATAGCTCTCATCTCTCTGGACGTTAGTAAGACAAGGCTCCGCGATAAAATCTTCCATACTATCATTGCCGGCATCAATGACTAGTATCCGATCTTCCAGTCGTCATTTGACAGTGGACTGGGCATTCTTCCACATCATCATTGTTGTTATGCGCCAGGATCTTTTTCTAAGATAAAAGATGCCAAAACTTTTCTCGTTAAAAATCGTATTTACCGTCACAGACTCACTAGGCGTATGATCTTAGCGCCACAGTGTTTGCGGTATATCCTTCAGCGGTTGTGTCACAAATCAAAAAATGTAAATTTTCCTCGAAAATTATTCGAAGTCCACTCGTATAATGGAAATATATCGCTAACTTCTTTCACTAGCAATATTTTTTAACGGTCCCCACAGGAGAATTGTCCAGAATGGTCTCCTGAATATTTCTTATACAGGACTTTTTGGTAGTGGAACGTCCGGTTCCGAGTTATGGGACAAAAATGTTTTCTCGTTGAAATTTTTCTAAGTCCACTCGACTGTCTTTCACTAGCGTCGGAAAATGAAAATTCTTGCGTGGAGCGGTTAGGCACTAAAGTGGACTGGGCATTCTCGTACATCATCTTAGCGCCATAGCGTTTGCGGTATATCTTTCAGCGGTTTTGAGGTATCCAATTATCCCAAAACTATATTTTTGGCGGCCCGAAGGCCTGCGAACAGACTTAAGAACGAAATTATTTGCGTTCCTAAGATAAAATATTGTTTTTATCGGAAGAATATCACTCCTGCCGTCTTAACATTTCCTCCAATTATAATTTTTTTCAAAATGATTTATTTCTCGCTAGGGTTAACTTTTTAAAAGGAACTTTTTGGACAAAACTACTAAACTTATTGTAGTGTATTGGTATAATACACAAAAAACCTTAATTTGCTCCAATTAGTCGATTTAAGGCATCTTAAAATAATTTTTCCCAAAACGATTTATTTCTCGTTAGGGTTAATTTTTTTAAAGGAACTTTTTGGACAAAACTACTAAACTTATGGTAATGTATAGGTATAATACACAAAAAACCTTAATTTGCTCCAATTAGTCGATTTAAGGCATCTTAAAATAATTTTTCTCAAAACGATTTATTTCTCGTTAGGGTTAATTTTTTTAAAGGAACTTTTTGGACAAAACTACTAAACTTATGGTAGTGTATTGGTATAATACACAAAAAACCTTAATTTGCTCCAATTAGTCGATTTAAGGCATCTTAAAATAATTTTTCTCAAAACGATTTATTTCTCGTTAGGGTTAATTTTTTTAAAGGAACTTTTTGGACAAAACTACCAAACTTATGGTAATGTATTGGTAAAATACACAAAAAACCTTAATTTGCTCCAATTAGTCGATTTAAGGCATCTTAAAATAATTTTTCTCAAAACGATTTATTTCTCGTTAGGGTTAATTTTTTTAAAGGAACTTTTTGGACAAAACTACTAAACTTATTGTAATGTATTGGTAAAATACACAAAAAACCTTAATTTGCTCCAATTAGTCGATTTAAGGCATCTTAAAATAATTTTTCTCAAAACGATTTATTTCTCGTTAGGGTTAATTTTTTTAAAGGAACTTTTTGGACAAAACTACTAAACTTATTGTAATGTATTGGTAAAATACACAAAAAACCTTAATTTGCTCCAATTAGTCGATTTAAGGCATCTTAAAATAATTTTTCTCAAAACGATTTATTTCTCGTTAGGGTTAATTTTTTTAAAGGAACTTTTAGGACAAAACTACTAAACTTATTGTACTGTAATGGTATAATACGAAAAAAACCTTAATTTGCTCCAATTAGTCGATTTAAGGCATCTTAAAATAATTTTTCCCAAAACGATTTATTTCTCGTTAGGGTTAATTTTTTTAAAGGAATTTTTTGGACAAAACTACTAAACTTATGGTAATGTATTGGTATAATACACAAAAAACCTTAATTTGCTCCAATTAGTCGATTTAAGGCATCTTAAAATAATTTTTCTCAAAACGATTTATTTCTCGTTAGGGTTAATTTTTTTAAAGGAACTTTTTGGACAAAACTACTAAACTTATTGTAATGTATTGGTATAATACACAAAAAACCTTAATTTGCTCCAATTAGTCGATTTAAGGCATCTTAAAATAATTTTTCTCAAAACGATTTATTTCTCGTTAGGGTTAATTTTTTTAAAGGAACTTTTAGGACAAAACTACTAAACTTATTGTACTGTAATGGTATAATACGAAAAAAACCTTAATTTTCTCCAATTAGTCGATTTAAGCATCTTAAAATAATTTTTTTCAAAATGATTTATTTCTCTTTAGGGTTAATTTTTTTAAACGAACTTTTTGGACAAAACTAGTAAACTTATTGCGCTGTCTTGAGTTTATACAAAAAAATCACACATTTTATTCATTTAGTTGCTTTTATTACCGTAGAGACCTTCAACCCTCTTTCTCACTAAGGTATTTCGTCGGCTCGGCTATTGGCTCAATCTTTTCTCCAGGCACATAGCTCTCATCTCTCTGGACGTTAGTAAGACAAGGCTCCGCGATAAAATCTTCCATACTATCATTGCCGGCATCAATGACTAGTATCCGATCTTCCAGTCGTCATTTGACAGTGGACTGGGCATTCTTCCACATCATCATTGTTGTTAAGCGCCAGGATCTTTTTCTGAGATAAAAGATGCCAAAACTTTTCTCGTTAAAAATCGTATGTACCGTCACAGACTCACTAGGCGTATGATCTTAGCGCCACAGTGTTTGCGGTATATCCTTCAGCGGTTGTGTCACAAATCAAAAAATGTAAATTTTCCTCGAAAATTATTCTAAGTCCACTCGTATAATGGAAATATATCGCTAACTTCTTTCACTAGCAATATTTTTTAACGGTTCCCACAGGAGAATTGTCCAGAATGGTCTCCTGAATATTTCTTATACAGGACTTTTTGGTAGTGGAACGTCCGGTTCCGAGTTATGGGACAAAAATGTTTTCTCGTTGAAATTTTTCTAAGTCCACTCGACTGTCTTTCACTAGCGTCGGAAAATGAAAATTCTTGCGTGGAGCGGTTAGGCACTAAAGTGGACTGGGCATTCTCCCACATCATCTTAGGGCCATAGCGTTTGCGGTATATCTTTCAGCGGTTTTGAGGTATCCAATTATCCCAAAACTATATTTTTGGCGGCCCGAAGGCCTGCGAACAGACTAAAGAACGAAATTATTTGCGTTCCTAAGATAAAATATTGTTTTTATCGGAAGAAAATCACTCCTGCCGTCTTAACATTTCCTCCAATTATAATTTTTTTCAAAATGATTTATTTCTCGCTAGGGTTAACTTTTTAAAAGGAACTTTTTGGACAAAACTACTAAACTTATTGTAGTGTATTGGTATAATACACAAAAAACCTTAATTTGCTCCAATTAGTCGATTTAAGGCATCTTAAAATAATTTTTCCCAAAACGATTTATTTCTGTTGGGGTTAATTTTTTTAAAGGAACTTTTTGGACAAAACTACTAAACTTATGGTAATGTATAGGTATAATACACAAAAAACCTTAATTTGCTCCAATTAGTCGATTTAAGGCATCTTAAAATAATTTTTCTCAAAACGATTTATTTCTCGTTAGGGTTAATTTTTTTAAAGGAACTTTTTGGACAAAACTACTAAACTTATGGTAGTGTATTGGTATAATACACAAAAAACCTTAATTTGCTCCAATTAGTCGATTTAAGGCATCTTAAAATAATTTTTCTCAAAACGATTTATTTCTCGTTAGGGTTAATTTTTTTAAAGGAACTTTTTGGACAAAACTACTAAACTTATGGTAATGTATTGGTAAAATACACAAAAAACCTTAATTTGCTCCAATTAGTCGATTTAAGGCATCTTAAAATAATTTTTCTCAAAACGATTTATTTCTCGTTAGGGTTAATTTTTTTAAAGGAACTTTTTGGACAAAACTACTAAACTTATGGTAATGTATTGGTAAAATACACAAAAAACCTTAATTTGCTCCAATTAGTCGATTTAAGGCATCTTAAAATAATTTTTCTCAAAACGATTTATTTCTCGTTAGGGTTAATTTTTTTAAAGGAACTTTTAGGACAAAACTACTAAACTTATTGTACTGTAATGGTATAATACACAAAAAACCTTAATTTGCTCCAATTAGTCGATTTAAGGCATCTTAAAATAATTTTTCTCAAAACGATTTATTTCTCGTTAGGGTTAATTTTTTTAAAGGAACTTTTTGGACAAAACTACTAAACTTATGGTAATGTATTGGTATAATACACAAAAAACCTTAATTTGCTCCAATTAGTCGATTTAAGGCATCTTAAAATAATTTTTCTCAAAACGATTTATTTCTCGTTAGGGTTAATTTTTTTAAAGGAACTTTTTGGACAAAACTACTAAACTTATGGTAATGTATTGGTAAAATACACAAAAAACCTTAATTTGCTTCAATTAGTCGATTTAAGGCATCTTAAAATAATTTTTCTCAAAACGATTTATTTCTCGTTAGGGTTAATTTTTTTAAAGGAACTTTTAGGACAAAACTACTAAACTTATTGTACTGTAATGGTATAATACGAAAAAAACCTTAATTTCCTCCAATTAGTCGATTTAAGCATCTTAAAATAATTTTTTTCAAAATGATTTATTTCTCGTTAGGGTTAATTTTTTTAAACGAACTTTTTGGACAAAACTAGTAAACTTATTGCGCTGTCTTGAGTTTATACAAAAAAATCACACATTTTATTCATTTAGTTGCTTTTATTACCGTAGAGACCTTCAACCCTCTTTCTCACTAAGGTATTTCGTCGGCTCGGCTATTGGCTCAATCTTTTCTCCAGGCACATAGCTCTCATCTCTCTGGACGTTAGTAAGACAAGGCTCCGCGATAAAATCTTCCATACTATCATTGCCAGCATCAATGACTAGTATCCGATCTTCCAGTCGTCATTTGACAGTGGACTGGGCATTCTTCCACATCATCATTGTTGTTAAGCGCCAGGATCTTTTTCTGAGATAAAAGATGCCAAAACTTTTCTCGTTAAAAATCGTATGTACCGTCACAGACTCACTAGGCGTATGATCTTAGCGCCACAGTGTTTGCGGTATATCCTTCAGCGGTTGTGTCACAAATCAAAAAATGTAAACCTCGAAAATTATTCTAAGTCCACTCGTATAATGGAAATATATCGCTAACTTCTTTCACTAGCAATATTTTTTAACGGTTCCCACAGGAGAATTGTCCAGAATGGTCTCCTGAATATTTCTTATACAGGACTTTTTGGTAGTGGAACGTCCGGTTCCGAGTTATGGGACAAAAATGTTTTCTCGTTGAAATTTTTCTAAGTCCACTCGACTGTCTTTCACTAGCGTCGGAAAATGAAAATTCTTGCGTGGAGCGGTTAGGCACTAAAGTGGACTGGGCATTCTCCTACATCATCTTAGCGCCATAGCGTTTGCGGTATATCTTTCAGCGGTTTTGAGGTATCCAATTATCCCAAAACTATATTTTTGGCGGCCCGAAGGCCTGCGAACAGACTAAAGAAGGAAAATGAAAATTCTTGCGTGGAGCGGTTAGGCACTAAAGTGGACTGGGCATTCTCCTACATCATCTTAGCGCCATAGCGTTTGCGGTATATCTTTCAGCGGTTTTGAGGTATCCAATTATCCCAAAACTATATTTTTGGCGGCCCGAAGGCCTGCGAACAGACTAAAGAACGAAATTATTTGCGTTCCTAAGATAAAATATTGTTTTTATCGGAAGAATATCACTCCTGCCGTCTTAACATTTCCTCCAATTATAATTTTTTTCAAAATGATTTATTTCTCGCTAGGGTTAACTTTTTAAAAGGAACTTTTTGGACAAAACTACTAAACTTATTGTAGTGTATTGGTATAATACACAAAAAACCTTAATTTGCTCCAATTAGTCGATTTAAGGCATCTTAAAATAATTTTTCTCAAAACGATTTATTTCTCGTTAGGGTTAATTTTTTTAAAGGAACTTTTTGGACAAAACTACTAAACTTATGGTAATGTATTGGTAAAATACACAAAAAACCTTAATTTGCTCCAATTAGTCGATTTAAGGCATCTTAAAATAATTTTTCTCAAAACGATTTATTTCTCGTTAGGGTTAATTTTTTTAAAGGAACTTTTAGGACAAAACTACTAAACTTATTGTACTGTAATGGTATAATAAGAAAAAAACCTTAATTTCCTCCAATTAGTCGATTTAAGCATCTTAAAATAATTTTTTTCAAAATGATTTAGGGTTAGGGTTAATTTTTTTAAACGAACTTTTTGGACAAAACTAGTAAACTTATTGCGCTGTCTTGAGTTTATACAAAAAAATCACACATTTTATTCATTTAGTTGCTTTTATTACCGTAGAGACCTTCAATCCTCTTTCTCACTAAGGTATTTCGTCGGCTCGGCTATTGGCTCAATCTTTTCTCCAGGCACATAGCTCTCATCTCTCTGGACGTTAGTAAGACAAGGCTCCGCGATAAAATCTTCCATACTATCATTGCCGGCATCAATGACTAGTGTCCGATCTTCCAGTCGTCATTTGACAGTGGACTGGGCATTCTTCCACATCATCATTGTTGTTATGCGCCAGGATCTTTTTCTAAGATAAAAGATGCCAAAACTTTTCTCGTTAAAAATCGTATGTACCGTCACAGACTCACTAGGCGTATGATCATAGCGCCACAGTGTTTGCGGTATATCCTTCAGCGGTTGTGTCACAAATCAAAAAATGTAAATTTTCCTCGAAAATTATTCTAAGTCCACTCGTATAATGGAAATATATCGCTAACTTCTTTCACTAGCAATATTTTTTAACGGTTCCCACAGGAGAATTGTCCAGAATGGTCTCCTGAATATTTCTTATACAGGACTTTTTGGTAGTGGAACGTCCGGTTCCGAGTTATGGGACAAAAATGTTTTCTCGTTGAAATTTTTCTAAGTCCACTCGACTGTCTTTCACTAGCGTCGGAAAATGAAAATTCTTGCGTGGAGCGGTTAGGCACTAAAGTGGACTGGGCATTCTCCTACATCATCTTAGCGCCATAGCGTTTGCGGTATATCTTTCAGCGGTTTTGAGGTATCCAATTATCCCAAAACTATATTTTTGGCGGCCCGAAGGCCTGCGAACAGACTAAAGAAGGAAAATGAAAATTCTTGCGTGGAGCGGTTAGGCACTAAAGTGGACTGGGCATTCTCCTACATCATCTTAGCGCCATAGCGTTTGCGGTATATCTTTCAGCGGTTTTGAGGTATCCAATTATCCCAAAACTATATTTTTGGCGGCCCGAAGGCCTGCGAACAGACTAAAGAAGGAAAATGAAAATTCTTGCGTGGAGCGGTTAGGCACTAAAGTGGACTGGGCATTCTCCTACATCATCTTAGCGCCATAGCGTTTGCGGTATATCTTTCAGCGGTTTTGAGGTATCCAATTATCCCAAAACTATATTTTTGGCGGCCCGAAGGCCTGCGAACAGACTAAAGAAGGAATATGAAAATTCTTGCGTGGAGCGGTTAGGCACTAAAGTGGACTGGGCATTCTCCTTCATCATCTTAGCGCCATAGCGTTTGCGGTATATCTTTCAGCGGTTTTGAGGTATCCAATTATCCCAAAACTATATTTTTGGCGGCCCGAAGGCCTGCGAACAGACTAAAGAACGAAATTATTTGCGTTCCTAAGATAAAATATTGTTTTTATCGGAAGAATATCACTCCTGCCGTCTTAACATTTCCTCCAATTATAATTTTTTTCAAAATGATTTATTTCTCGCTAGGGTTAACTTTTTAAAAGGAACTTTTTGGACAAAACTACTAAACTTATTGTAGTGTATTGGTATAATACACAAAAAACCTTAATTTGCTCCAATTAGTCGATTTAAGGCATCTTAAAATAATTTTTCTCAAAACGATTTATTTCTCGTTAGGGTTAATTTTTTTAAAGGAACTTTTTGGACAAAACTACTAAACTTATGGTAATGTATTGGTATAATACACAAAAAACCTTAATTTGCTCCAATTAGTCGATTTAAGGCATCTTAAAATAATTTTTCTCAAAACGATTTATTTCTCGTTAGGGTTAATTTTTTTAAAGGAACTTTTTGGACAAAACTACTAAACTTATGGTAATGTATTGGTAAAATACACAAAAAACCTTAATTTGCTCCAATTAGTCGATTTAAGGCATCTTAAAATAATTTTTCTCAAAACGATTTATTTCTCGTTAGGGTTAATTTTTTTAAAGGAACTTTTAGGACAAACCTACTAAACTTATTGTACTGTAATGGTATAATACGAAAAAAACCTTAATTTCCTCCAATTAGTCGATTTAAGCATCTTAAAATAATTTTTTTCAAAATGATTTATTTCTCGTTAGGGTTAATTTTTTTAAACGAACTTTTTGGACAAAACTAGTAAACTTATTGCGCTGTCTTGAGTTTATACAAAAAAATCACACATTTTATTCATTTAGTTGCTTTTATTACCGTAGAGACCTTCAACCCTCTTTCTCACTAAGGTATTTCGTCGGCTCGGCTATTGGCTCAATCTTTTCTCCAGGCACATAGCTCTCATCTCTCTGGACGTTAGTAAGACAAGGCTCCGCGATAAAATCTTCCATACTATCATTGCCGGCATCAATGACTAGTATCCGATCTTCCAGTCGTCATTTGACAGTGGACTGGGCATTCTTCCACATCATCATTGTTGTTATGCGCCAGGATCTTTTTCTAAGATAAAAGATGCCAAAACTTTTCTCGTTAAAAATCGTATTTACCGTCACAGACTCACTAGGCGTATGATCTTAGCGCCACAGTGTTTGCGGTATATCCTTCAGCGGTTGTGTCACAAATCAAAAAATGTAAATTTTCCTCGAAAATTATTCGAAGTCCACTCGTATAATGGAAATATATCGCTAACTTCTTTCACTAGCAATATTTTTTAACGGTTCCCACAGGAGAATTGTCCAGAATGGTCTCCTGAATATTTCTTATACAGGACTTTTTGGTAGTGGAACGTCCGGTTCCGAGTTATGGGACAAAAATGTTTTCTCGTTGAAATTTTTCTAAGTCCACTCGACTGTCTTTCACTAGCGTCGGAAAATGAAAATTCTTGCGTGGAGCGGTTAGGCACTAAAGTGGACTGGGCATTCTCCTACATCATCTTAGCGCCATAGCGTTTGCGGTATATCTTTCAGCGGTTTTGAGGTATCCAATTATCCCAAAACTATATTTTTGGCGGCCCGAAGGCCTGCGAACAGACTAAAGAAGGAAAATGAAAATTCTTGCGTGGAGCGGTTAGGCACTAAAGTGGACTGGGCATTCTCCTACATCATCTTAGCGCCATAGCGTTTGCGGTATATCTTTCAGCGGTTTTGAGGTATCCAATTATCCCAAAACTATATTTTTGGCGGCCCGAAGGCCTGCGAACAGACTAAAGAACGAAATTATTTGCGTTCCTAAGATAAAATATTGTTTTTATCGGAAGAATATCACTCCTGCCGTCTTAACATTTCCTCCAATTATAATTTTTTTCAAAATGATTTATTTCTCGCTAGGGTTAACTTTTTAAAAGGAACTTTTTGGACAAAACTACTAAACTTATTGTAGTGTATTGGTATAATACACAAAAAACCTTAATTTGCTCCAATTAGTCGATTTAAGGCATCTTAAAATAATTTTTCTCAAAACGATTTATTTCTCGTTAGGGTTAATTTTTTTAAAGGAACTTTTTGGACAAAACTACTAAACTTATGGTAATGTATTGGTATAATACACAAAAAACCTTAATTTGCTCCAATTAGTCGATTTAAGGCATCTTAAAATAATTTTTCACAAAACGATTTATTTCTCGTTAGGGTTAATTTTTTTAAAGGAACTTTTTGGACAAAACTACTAAACTTATGGTAATGTATTGGTAAAATACACAAAAAACCTTAATTTGCTCCAATTAGTCGATTTAAGGCATCTTAAAATAATTTTTCTCAAAACGATTTATTTCTCGTTAGGGTTAATTTTTTTAAAGGAACTTTTAGGACAAAACTACTAAACTTATTGTACTGTAATGGTATAATAAGAAAAAAACCTTAATTTCCTCCAATTAGTCGATTTAAGCATCTTAAAATAATTTTTTTCAAAATGATTTATTTCTCGTTAGGGTTAATTTTTTTAAACGAACTTTTTGGACAAAACTAGTAAACTTATTGCGCTGTCTTGAGTTTATACAAAAAAATCACACATTTTATTCATTTAGTTGCTTTTATTACCGTAGAGACCTTCAATCCTCTTTCTCACTAAGGTATTTCGTCGGCTCGGCTATTGGCTCAATCTTTTCTCCAGGCACATAGCTCTCATCTCTCTGGACGTTAGTAAGACAAGGCTCCGCGATAAAATCTTCCATACTATCATTGCCGGCATCAATGACTAGTGTCCGATCTTCCAGTCGTCATTTGACAGTGGACTGGGCATTCTTCCACATCATCATTGTTGTTATGCGCCAGGATCTTTTTCTAAGATAAAAGATGCCAAAACTTTTCTCGTTAAAAATCGTATGTACCGTCACAGACTCACTAGGCGTATGATCATAGCGCCACAGTGTTTGCGGTATAACCTTCAGCGGTTGTGTCACAAATCAAAAAATGTAAATTTTCCTCGAAAATTATTCTAAGTCCACTCGTATAATGGAAATATATCGCTAACTTCTTTCACTAGCAATATTTTTTAACGGTTCCCACAGGAGAATTGTCCAGAATGGTCTCCTGAATATTTCTTATACAGGACTTTTTGGTAGTGGAACGTCCGGTTCCGAGTTATGGGACAAAAATGTTTTCTCGTTGAAATTTTTCTAAGTCCACTCGACTGTCTTTCACTAGCGTCGGAAAATGAAAATTCTTGCGTGGAGCGGTTAGGCACTAAAGTGGACTGGGCATTCTTCTACATCATCTTAGCGCCATAGCGTTTGCGGTATATCTTTCAGCGGTTTTGAGGTATCCAATTATCCCAAAACTATATTTTTGGCGGCCCGAAGGCCTGCGAACAGACTAAAGAAGGAAAATGAAAATTCTTGCGTGGAGCGGTTAGGCACTAAAGTGGACTGGGCATTCTCCTACATCATCTTAGCGCCATAGCGTTTGCGGTATATCTTTCAGCGGTTTTGAGGTATCCAATTATCCCAAAACTATATTTTTGGCGGCCCGAAGGCCTGCGAACAGACTAAAGAAGGAAAATGAAAATTCTTGCGTGGAGCGGTTAGGCACTAAAGTGGACTGGGCATTCTCCTTCATCATCTTAGCGCCATAGCGTTTGCGGTATATCTTTCAGCGGTTTTGAGGTATCCAATTATCCCAAAACTATATTTTTGGCGGCCCGAAGGCCTGCGAACAGACTAAAGAACGAAATTATTTGCGTTCCTAAGATAAAATATTGTTTTTATTGGAAGAATATCACTCCTGCCGTCTTAACATTTCCTCCAATTATAATTTTTTTCAAAATGATTTATTTCTCGCTAGGGTTAACTTTTTAAAAGGAACTTTTTGGACAAAACTACTAAACTTATTGTAGTGTATTGGTATAATACACAAAAAACCTTAATTTGCTCCAATTAGTCGATTTAAGGCATCTTAAAATAATTTTTCTCAAAACGATTTATTTCTCGTTAGGGTTAATTTTTTTAAAGGAACTTTTTGGACAAAACTACTAAACTTATGGTAATGTATTGGTATAATACACAAAAAACCTTAATTTGCTCCAATTAGTCGATTTAAGGCATCTTAAAATAATTTTTCTCAAAACGATTTATTTCTCGTTAGGGTTAATTTTTTTAAAGGAACTTTTTGGACAAAACTACTAAACTTATGGTAATGTATTGGTAAAATACACAAAAAACCTTAATTTGCTCCAATTAGTCGATTTAAGGCATCTTAAAATAATTTTTCTCAAAACGATTTATTTCTCGTTAGGGTTAATTTTTTTAAAGGAACTTTTAGGACAAAACTACTAAACTTATTGTACTGTAATGGTATAATAAGAAAAAAACCTTAATTTCCTCCAATTAGTCGATTTAAGCATCTTAAAATAATTTTTTTCAAAATGATTTATTTCTCGTTAGGGTTAATTTTTTTAAACGAACTTTTTGGACAAAACTAGTAAACTTATTGCGCTGTCTTGAGTTTATACAAAAAAATCACACATTTTATTCATTTAGTTGCTTTTATTACCGTAGAGACCTTCAATCCTCTTTCTCACTAAGGTATTTCGTCGGCTCGGCTATTGGCTCAATCTTTTCTCCAGGCACATAGCTCTCATCTCTCTGGACGTTAGTAAGACAAGGCTCCGCGATAAAATCTTCCATACTATCATTGCCGGCATCAATGACTAGTGTCCGATCTTCCAGTCGTCATTTGACAGTGGACTGGGCATTCTTCCACATCATCATTGTTGTTATGCGCCAGGATCTTTTTCTAAGATAAAAGATGCCAAAACTTTTCTCGTTAAAAATCGTATGTACCGTCACAGACTCACTAGGCGTATGATCATAGCGCCACAGTGTTTGCGGTATATCCTTCAGCGGTTGTGTCACAAATCAAAAAATGTAAATTTTCCTCGAAAATTATTCTAAGTCCACTCGTATAATGGAAATATATCGCTAACTTCTTTCACTAGCAATATTTTTTAACGGTTCTTACAGGAGAATTGTCCAGAATGGTCTCCTGAATATTTCTTATACAGGACTTTTTGGTAGTGGAACGTCCGGTTCCGAGTTATGGGACAAAAATGTTTTCTCGTTGAAATTTTTCTAAGTCCACTCGACTGTCTTTCACTAGCGTCGGAAAATGAAAATTCTTGCGTGGAGCGGTTAGGCACTAAAGTGGACTGGGCATTCTCCTACATCATCTTAGCGCCATAGCGTTTGCGGTATATCTTTCAGCGGTTTTGAGGTATCCAATTATCCCAAAACTATATTTTTGGCGGCCCGAAGGCCTGCGAACAGACTAAAGAACGAAATTATTTGCGTTCCTAAGATAAAATATTGTTTTTATCGGAAGAATATCACTCCTGCCGTCTTAACATTTCCTCCAATTATAATTTTTTTCAAAATGATTTATTTCTCGCTAGGGTTAACTTTTTAAAAGGAACTTTTTGGACAAAACTACTAAACTTATTGTAGTGTATTGGTATAATACACAAAAAACCTTAATTTGCTCCAATTAGTCGATTTAAGGCATCTTAAAATAATTTTTCCCGAAACGATTTATTTCTCGTTAGGGTTAATTTTTTTAAAGGAATTTTTTGGACAAAACTACTAAACTTATGGTAATGTATAGGTATAATACACAAAAAACCTTAATTTGCTCCAATTAGTCGATTTAAGGCATCTTAAAATAATTTTTCTCAAAACGATTTATTTCTCGTTAGGGTTAATTTTTTTAAAGGAACTTTTTGGACAAAACTACTAAACTTATGGTAGTGTATTGGTATAATACACAAAAAACCTTAATTTGCTCCAATTAGTCGATTTAAGGCATCTTAAAATAATTTTTCTCAAAACGATTTATTTCTCGTTAGGGTTAATTTTTTTAAAGGAACTTTTTGGACAAAACTACTAAACTTATGGTAATGTATTGGTAAAATACACAAAAAACCTTAATTTGCTCCAATTAGTCGATTTAAGGCATCTTAAAATAATTTTTCTCAAAACGATTTATTTCTCGTTAGGGTTAATTTTTTTAAAGGAACTTTTTGGACAAAACTACTAAACTTATGGTAATGTATTGGTAAAATACACAAAAAACCTTAATTTGCTCCAATTAGTCGATTTAAGGCATCTTAAAATAATTTTTCTCAAAACGATTTATTTCTCGTTAGGGTTAATTTTTTTAAAGGAACTTTTTGGACAAAACTACTAAACTTATAGTAATGTATTGGTATAATACACAAAAACCTTAATTTGCTCCAATTAGTCGATTTAAGGCATCTTAAAATAATTTTTCTCAAAACTATTTATTTCTCGTTAGGGTTAATTTTTTTAAAGGAACTTTTTGGACAAAACTACTAAACTTATTGTACTGTAATGGTATAATACGAAAAAAACCTTAATTTCCTCCAATTAGTCGATTTAAGCATCTTAAAATAATTTTTTTCAAAATGATTTATTTCTCGTTAGGGTTAATTTTTTTAAACGAACTTTTTGGACAAAACTAGTAAACTTATTGCGCTGTCTTGAGTTTATACAAAAAAATCACACATTTTATTCATTTAGTTGCTTTTATTACCGTAGAGACCTTCAACCCTCTTTCTCACTAAGGTATTTCGTCGGCTCGGCTATTGGCTCAATCTTTTCTCCAGGCACATAGCTCTCATCTCTCTGGACGTTAGTAAGACAAGGCTCCGCGATAAAATCTTCCATACTATCATTGCCGGCATCAATGACTAGTATCCGATCTTCCAGTCGTCATTTGACAGTGGACTGGGCATTCTTCCACATCATCATTGTTGTTATGCGCCAGGATCTTTTTCTAAGATAAAAGATGCCAAAACTTTTCTCGTTAAAAATCGTATTTACCGTCACAGACTCACTAGGCGTATGATCTTAGCGCCACAGTGTTTGCGGTATATCCTTCAGCGGTTGTGTCACAAATCAAAAAATGTAAATTTTCCTCGAAAATTATTCGAAGTCCACTCGTATAATGGAAATATATCGCTAACTTCTTTCACTAGCAATATTTTTTAACGGTTCCCACAATAGAATTGTCCAGAATGGTCTCCTGAATATTTCTTATACAGGACTTTTTGGTAGTGGAACGTCCGGTTCCGAGTTATGGGACAAAAATGTTTTCTCGTTGAAATTTTTCTAAGTCCACTCGACTGTCTTTCACTAGCGTCGGAAAATGAAAATTCTTGCGTGGAGCGGTTAGGCACTAAAGTGGACTGGGCATTCTCCTACATCATCTTAGCGCCATAGCGTTTGCGGTATATCTTTCAGCGGTTTTGAGGTATCCAATTATCCCAAAACTATATTTTTGGCGGCCCGAAGGCCTGCGAACAGACTAAAGAAGGAAAATGAAAATTCTTGCGTGGAGCGGTTAGGCACTAAAGTGGACTGGGCATTCTCCTACATCATCTTAGCGCCATAGCGTTTGCGTTATATCTTTCAGCGGTTTTGAGGTATCCAATTATCCCAAAACTATATTTTTGGCGGCCCGAAGGCCTGCGAACAGACTAAAGAAGGAAAATGAAAATTCTTGCGTGGAGCGGTTAGGCACTAAAGTGGACTGGGCATTCTCCTTCATCATCTTAGCGCCATAGCGTTTGCGGTATATCTTTCAGCGGTTTTGAGGTATCCAATTATCCCAAAACTATATTTTTGGCGGCCCGAAGGCCTGCGAACAGACTAAAGAACGAAATTATTTGCGTTCCTAAGATAAAATATTGTTTTTATCGGAAGAATATCACTCCTGCCGTCTTAACATTTCCTCCAATTATAATTTTTTTCAAAATGATTTATTTCTCGCTAGGGTTAACTTTTTAAAAGGAACTTTTTGGACAAAACTACTAAACTTATTGTAGTGTATTGGTATAATACACAAAAAACCTTAATTTGCTCCAATTAGTCGATTTAAGGCATCTTAAAATAATTTTTCCCAAAACGATTTATTTCTCGTTAGGGTTAATTTTTTTAAAGGAATTTTTTGGACAAAACTACTAAACTTATGGTAATGTATAGGTATAATACACAAAAAACCTTAATTTGCTCCAATTAGTCGATTTAAGGCATCTTAAAATAATTTTTCTCAAAACGATTTATTTCTCGTTAGGGTTAATTTTTTTAAAGGAACTTTTTGGACAAAACTACTAAACTTATGGTAGTGTATTGGTATAATACACAAAAAACCTTAATTTGCTCCAATTAGTCGATTTAAGGCATCTTAAAATAATTTTTCTCAAAACGATTTATTTCTCGTTAGGGTTAATTTTTTTAAAGGAACTTTTTGGACAAAACTACTAAACTTATGGTAATGTATTGGTAAAATACACAAAAAACCTTAATTTGCTCCAATTAGTCGATTTAAGGCATCTTAAAATAATTTTTCTCAAAACGATTTATTTCTCGTTAGGGTTAATTTTTTTAAAGGAACTTTTTGGACAAAACTACTAAACTTATGGTAATGTATTGGTAAAATACACAAAAAACCTTAATTTGCTCCAATTAGTCGATTTAAGGCATCTTAAAATAATTTTTCTCAAAACGATTTATTTCTCGTTAGGGTTAATTTTTTTAAAGGAACTTTTTGGACAAAACTACTAAACTTATAGTAATGTATTGGTATAATACACAAAAACCTTAATTTGCTCCAATTAGTCGATTTAAGGCATCTTAAAATAATTTTTCTCAAAACTATTTATTTCTCGTTAGGGTTAATTTTTTTAAAGGAACTTTTTGGACAAAACTACTAAACTTATTGTACTGTAATGGTATAATACGAAAAAAACCTTAATTTCCTCCAATTAGTCGATTTAAGCATCTTAAAATAATTTTTTTCAAAATGATTTATTTCTCGTTAGGGTTAATTTTTTTAAACGAACTTTTTGGACAAAACTAGTAAACTTATTGCGCTGTCTTGAGTTTATACAAAAAAATCACACATTTTATTCATTTAGTTGCTTTTATTACCGTAGAGACCTTCAACCCTCTTTCTCACTAAGGTATTTCGTCGGCTCGGCTATTGGCTCAATCTTTTCTCCAGGCACATAGCTCTCATCTCTCTGGACGTTAGTAAGACAAGGCTCCGCGATAAAATCTTCCATACTATCATTGCCGGCATCAATGACTAGTATCCGATCTTCCAGTCGTCATTTGACAGTGGACTGGGCATTCTTCCACATCATCATTGTTGTTATGCGCCAGGATCTTTTTCTAAGATAAAAGATGCCAAAACTTTTCTCGTTAAAAATCGTATTTACCGTCACAGACTCACTAGGCGTATGATCTTAGCGCCACAGTGTTTGCGGTATATCCTTCAGCGGTTGTGTCACAAATCAAAAAATGTAAATTTTCCTCGAAAATTATTCGAATGGAAATATATCGCTAACTTCTTTCACTAGCAATATTTTTTAACGGTTCCCACAGGAGAATTGTCCAGAATGGTCTCCTGAATATTTCTTATACAGGACTTTTTGGTAGTGGAACGTCCGGTTCCGAGTTATGGGACAAAAATGTTTTCTCGTTGAAATTTTTCTAAGTCCACTCGACTGTCTTTCACTAGCGTCGGAAAATGAAAATTCTTGCGTGGAGCGGTTAGGCACTAAAGTGGACTGGGCATTCTCCTACATCATCTTAGCGCCATAGCGTTTGCGGTATATCTTTCAGCGGTTTTGAGGTATCCAATTATCCCAAAACTATATTTTTGGCGGCCCGAAGGCCTGCGAACAGACTAAAGAAGGAAAATGAAAATTCTTGCGTGGAGCGGTTAGGCACTAAAGTGGACTGGGCATTCTCCTACATCATCTTAGCGCCATAGCGTTTGCGGTATATCTTTCAGCGGTTTTGAGGTATCCAATTATCCCAAAACTATATTTTTGGCGGCCCGAAGGCCTGCGAACAGACTAAAGAACGAAATTATTTGCGTTCCTAAGATAAAATATTGTTTTTATCGGAAGAATATCACTCCTGCCGTCTTAACATTTCCTCCAATTATAATTTTTTTCAAAATGATTTATTTCTCGCTAGGGTTAACTTTTTAAAAGGAACTTTTTGGACAAAACTACTAAACTTATTGTAGTGTATTGGTATAATACACAAAAACCTTAATTTGCTCCAATTAGTCGATTTAAGGCATCTTAAAATAATTTTTCTCAAAACGATTTATTTCTCGTTAGGGTTAATTTTTTTAAAGGAACTTTTTGGACAAAACTACTAAACTTATGGTAATGTATTGGTATAATACACAAAAAACCTTAATTTGCTCCAATTAGTCGATTTAAGGCATCTTAAAATAATTTTTCTCAAAACGATTTATTTCTCGTTAGGGTTAATTTTTTTAAAGGAACTTTTTGGACAAAACTACTAAACTTATGGTAATGTATTGGTAAAATACACAAAAAACCTTAATTTGCTCCAATTAGTCGATTTAAGGCATCTTAAAATAATTTTTCTCAAAACGATTTATTTCTCGTTAGGGTTAATTTTTTTAAAGGAACTTTTAGGACAAAACTACTAAACTTATTGTACTGTAATGGTATAATAAGAAAAAAACCTTAATTTCCTCCAATTAGTCGATTTAAGCATCTTAAAATAATTTTTTTCAAAATGATTTATTTCTCGTTAGGGTTAATTTTTTTAAACGAACTTTTTGGACAAAACTAGTAAACTTATTGCGCTGTCTTGAGTTTATACAAAAAAATCACACATTTTATTCATTTAGTTGCTTTTATTACCGTAGAGACCTTCAATCCTCTTTCTCACTAAGGTATTTCGTCGGCTCGGCTATTGGCTCAATCTTTTCTCCAGGCACATAGCTCTCATCTCTCTGGACGTTAGTAAGACAAGGCTCCGCGATAAAATCTTCCATACTATCATTGCCGGCATCAATGACTAGTGTCCGATCTTCCAGTCGTCATTTGACAGTGGACTGGGCATTCTTCCACATCATCATTGTTGTTATGCGCCAGGATCTTTTTCTAAGATAAAAGATGCCAAAACTTTTCTCGTTAAAAATCGTATGTACCGTCACAGACTCACTAGGCGTATGATCATAGCGCCACAGTGTTTGCGGTATATCCTTCAGCGGTTGTGTCACAAATCAAAAAATGTAAATTTTCCTCGAAAATTATTCTAAGTCCACTCGTATAATGGAAATATATCGCTAACTTCTTTCACTAGCAATATTTTTTAACGGTTCCCACAGGAGAATTGTCCAGAATGGTCTCCTGAATATTTCTTATACAGGACTTTTTGGTAGTGGAACGTCCGGTTCCGAGTTATGGGACAAAAATGTTTTCTCGTTGAAATTTTTCTAAGTCCACTCGACTGTCTTTCACTAGCGTCGGAAAATGAAAATTCTTGCGTGGAGCGGTTAGGCACTAAAGTGGACTGGGCATTCTCCTACATCATCTTAGCGCCATAGCGTTTGCGGTATATCTTTCAGCGGTTTTGAGGTATCCAATTATCCCAAAACTATATTTTTGGCGGCCCGAAGGCCTGCGAACAGACTAAAGAAGGAAAATGAAAATTCTTGCGTGGAGCGGTTAGGCACTAAAGTGGACTGGGCATTCTCCTACATCATCTTAGCGCCATAGCGTTTGCGGTATATCTTTCAGCGGTTTTGAGGTATCCAATTATCCCAAAACTATATTTTTGGCGGCCCGAAGGCCTGCGAACAGACTAAAGAAGGAAAATGAAAATTCTTGCGTGGAGCGGTTAGGCACTAAAGTGGACTGGGCATTCTCCTTCATCATCTTAGCGCCATAGCATTTGCGGTATATCTTTCAGCGGTTTTGAGGTATCCAATTATCCCAAAACTATATTTTTGGCGGCCCGAAGGCCTGCGAACAGACTAAAGAACGAAATTATTTGCGTTCCTAAGATAAAATATTGTTTTTATCGGAAGAATATCACTCCTGCCGTCTTAACATTTCCTCCAATTATAATTTTTTTCAAAATGATTTATTTCTCGCTAGGGTTAACTTTTTAAAAGGAACTTTTTGGACAAAACTACTAAACTTATTGTAGTGTATTGGTATAATACACAAAAAACCTTAATTTGCTCCAATTAGTCGATTTAAGGCATCTTAAAATAATTTTTCTCAAAACGATTTATTTCTCGTTAGGGTTAATTTTTTTAAAGGAACTTTTTGGACAAAACTACTAAACTTATGGTAATGTATTGGTATAATACACAAAAAACCTTAATTTGCTCCAATTAGTCGATTTAAGGCATCTTAAAATAATTTTTCTCAAAACGATTTATTTCTCGTTAGGGTTAATTTTTTTAAAGGAACTTTTTGGACAAAACTACTAAACTTATGGTAATGTATTGGTAAAATACACAAAAAACCTTAATTTGCTCCAATTAGTCGATTTAAGGCATCTTAAAATAATTTTTCTCAAAACGATTTATTTCTCGTTAGGGTTAATTTTTTTAAAGGAACTTTTAGGACAAACCTACTAAACTTATTGTACTGTAATGGTATAATAAGAAAAAAACCTTAATTTCCTCCAATTAGTCGATTTAAGCATCTTAAAATAATTTTTTTCAAAATGATTTATTTCTCGTTAGGGTTAATTTTTTTAAACGAACTTTTTGGACAAAACTAGTAAACTTATTGCGCTGTCTTGAGTTTATACAAAAAAATCACACATTTTATTCATTTAGTTGCTTTTATTACCGTAGAGACCTTCAATCCTCTTTCTCACTAAGGTATTTCGTCGGCTCGGCTATTGGCTCAATCTTTTCTCCAGGCACATAGCTCTCATCTCTCTGGACGTTAGTAAGACAAGGCTCCGCGATAAAATCTTCCATACTATCATTGCCGGCATCAATGACTAGTGTCCGATCTTCCAGTCGTCATTTGACAGTGGACTGGGCATTCTTCCACATCATCATTGTTGTTATGCGCCAGGATCTTTTTCTAAGATAAAAGATGCCAAAACTTTTCTCGTTAAAAATCGTATGTACCGTCACAGACTCACTAGGCGTATGATCATAGCGCCACAGTGTTTGCGGTATATCCTTCAGCGGTTGTGTCACAAATCAAAAAATGTAAATTTTCCTCGAAAATTATTCTAAGTCCACTCGTATAATGGAAATATATCGCTAACTTCTTTCACTAGCAATATTTTTTAACGGTTCCCACAGGAGAATTGTCCAGAATGGTCTCCTGAATATTTCTTATACAGGACTTTTTGGTAGTGGAACGTCCGGTTCCGAGTTATGGGACAAAAATGTTTTCTCGTTGAAATTTTTCTAAGTCCACTCGACTGTCTTTCACTAGCGTCGGAAAATGAAAATTCTTGCGTGGAGCGGTTAGGCACTAAAGTGGACTGGGCATTCTCCTACATCATCTTAGCGCCATAGCGTTTGCGGTATATCTTTCAGCGGTTTTGAGGTATCCAATTATCCCAAAACTATATTTTTGGCGGCCCGAAGGCCTGCGAACAGACTAAAGAAGGAAAATGAAAATTCTTGCGTGGAGCGGTTAGGCACTAAAGTGGACTGGGCATTCTCCTACATCATCTTAGCGCCATAGCGTTTGCGGTATATCTTTCAGCGGTTTTGAGGTATCCAATTATCCCAAAACTATATTTTTGGCGGCCCGAAGGCCTGCGAACAGACTAAAGAAGGAAAATGAAAATTCTTGCGTGGAGCGGTTAGGCACTAAAGTGGACTGGGCATTCTCCTTCATCATCTTAGCGCCATAGCGTTTGCGGTATATCTTTCAGCGGTTTTGAGGTATCCAATTATCCCAAAACTATATTTTTGGCGGCCCGAAGGCCTGCGAACAGACTAAAGAACGAAATTATTTGCGTTCCTAAGATAAAATATTGTTTTTATCGGAAGAATATCACTCCTGCCGTCTTAACATTTCCTCCAATTATAATTTTTTTCAAAATGATTTATTTCTCGCTAGGGTTAACTTTTTAAAAGGAACTTTTTGGACAAAACTACTAAACTTATTGTAGTGTATTGGTATAATACACAAAAAACCTTAATTTGCTCCAATTAGTCGATTTAAGGCATCTTAAAATAATTTTTCTCAAAACGATTTATTTCTCGTTAAGGTTAATTTTTTTAAAGGAACTTTTTGGACAAAACTACTAAACTTATGGTAATGTATTGGTATAATACACAAAAAACCTTAATTTGCTCCAATTAGTCGATTTAAGGCATCTTAAAATAATTTTTCTCAAAACGATTTATTTCTCGTTAGGGTTAATTTTTTTAAAGGAACTTTTTGGACAAAAATACTAAACTTATTGTAGTGTATTGGTATAATACACAAAAAACCTTAATTTGCTCCAATTAGTCGATTTCAGGCATCTTAAAATAATTTTTCTCAAAACGATTTATTTCTCGTTAGGGTTAATTTTTTTAAAGGAACTTTTTGGACAAAACTACTAAATTTATTGTAGTGTATTGGTATAATACACAATAAACCTTAATTTGCTCCAATTAGTCGATTTAAGGCATCTTAAAATAATTTTTCTCAAAACGATTTATTTCTCGTTTTAGGGTTAATTTTTTTAAAGGAACTTTTTGGACAAAACTACTAAACTTATTGTAGTGTATTGGTATAATACACAATAAACCTTAATTTGCTCCAATTAGTCGATTTAAGGCACCTTAAAATAATTTTTCTCAAAACGATTTATTTCTCGTTAGGGTTAATTTTTTTAAAGGAACTTTTTGGACAAAACTACTAAATTTATTGTAGTGTAATGGTATAATACGAAAAAAACCTTAATTTGCTCCAATTAGTCGATTTAAGGCATCTTAAAATAATTTTTCTCAAAACGATTTATTTCTCGTTAGGGTTAATTTTTTTAAAGGAACTTTTTGGACAAAACTACTAAATTTATTGTAGTGTATTGGTATAATACACAAAAAACCTTAATTTGCTCCAATTAGTCGATTTAAGGCATCTTAAAATAATTTTTCTCAAAACGATTTATTTCTCGTTAGGGTTAATTTTTTAAAGGAACTTTTTGGACAAAACTACTAAACTTATTGTAGTGTATTGGTATAATACACAATAAACCTTAATTTGTTCCAATTAGTCGATTTAAGGCATCTTAAAATAATTTTTCTCAAAACGATTTATTTCTCGTTAGGGTTAATTTTTTTAAAGGAACTTTTTGGACAAAACTACTAAATTTATTGTAGTGTATTGGTATAATACACAAAAAACCTTAATTTGCTCCAATTAGTCGATTTAAGGCATCTTAAAATAATTTTTCTCAAAACGATTTATTTCTCGTTAGGGTTAATTTTTTTAAAGGAACTTTTAGGACAAAACTACTAAACTTATTGTACTGTAATGGTATAATAAGAAAAAAACCTTAATTTCCTCCAATTAGTCGATTTAAGCATCTTAAAATAATTTTTTTCAAAATGATTTATTTCTCGTTAGGGTTAATTTTTTTAAACGAACTTTTTGGACAAAACTAGTAAACTTATTGCGCTGTCTTGAGTTTATACAAAAAAATCACACATTTTATTCATTTAGTTGCTTTTATTACCGTAGAGACCTTCAATCCTCTTTCTCACTAAGGTATTTCGTCGGCTCGGCTATTGGCTCAATCTTTTCTCCAGGCACATAGCTCTCATCTCTCTGGACGTTAGTAAGACAAGGCTCCGCGATAAAATCTTCCATACTATCATTGCCGGCATCAATGACTAGTGTCCGATCTTCCAGTCGTCATTTGACAGTGGACTGGGCATTCTTCCACATCATCATTGTTGTTATGCGCCAGGATCTTTTTCTAAGATAAAAGATGCCAAAACTTTTCTCGTTAAAAATCGTATGTACCGTCACAGACTCACTAGGCGTATGATCATAGCGCCACAGTGTTTGCGGTATATCCTTCAGCGGTTGTGTCACAAATCAAAAAATGTAAATTTTCCTCGAAAATTATTCTAAGTCCACTCGTATAATGGAAATATATCGCTAACTTCTTTCACTAGCAATATTTTTTAACGGTTCTTACAGGAGAATTGTCCAGAATGGTCTCCTGAATATTTCTTATACAGGACTTTTTGGTAGTGGAACGTCCGGTTCCGAGTTATGGGACAAAAATGTTTTCTCGTTGAAATTTTTCTAAGTCCACTCGACTGTCTTTCACTAGCGTCGGAAAATGAAAATTCTTGCGTGGAGCGGTTAGGCACTAAAGTGGACTGGGCATTCTCCTACATCATCTTAGCGCCATAGCGTTTGCGGTATATCTTTCAGCGGTTTTGAGGTATCCAATTATCCCAAAACTATATTTTTGGCGGCCCGAAGGCCTGCGAACAGACTAAAGAACGAAATTATTTGCGTTCCTAAGATAAAATATTGTTTTTATCGGAAGAATATCACTCCTGCCGTCTTAACATTTCCTCCAATTATAATTTTTTTCAAAATGATTTATTTCTCGCTAGGGTTAACTTTTTAAAAGGAACTTTTTGGACAAAACTACTAAACTTATTGTAGTGTATTGGTATAATACACAAAAAACCTTAATTTGCTCCAATTAGTCGATTTAAGGCATCTTAAAATAATTTTTCCCGAAACGATTTATTTCTCGTTAGGGTTAATTTTTTTAAAGGAATTTTTTGGACAAAACTACTAAACTTATGGTAATGTATAGGTATAATACACAAAAAACCTTAATTTGCTCCAATTAGTCGATTTAAGGCATCTTAAAATAATTTTTCTCAAAACGATTTATTTCTCGTTAGGGTTAATTTTTTTAAAGGAACTTTTTGGACAAAACTACTAAATTTATTGTAGTGTATTGGTATAATACACAAAAAACCTTAATTTGCTCCAATTAGTCGATTTAAGGCATCTTAAAATAATTTTTCTCAAAACGATTTATTTCTCGTTAGGGTTAATTTTTTAAAGGAACTTTTTGGACAAAACTACTAAACTTATTGTAGTGTATTGGTATAATACACAATAAACCTTAATTTGTTCCAATTAGTCGATTTAAGGCATCTTAAAATAATTTTTCTCAAAACGATTTATTTCTCGTTAGGGTTAATTTTTTTAAAGGAACTTTTTGGACAAAACTACTAAATTTATTGTAGTGTATTGGTATAATACACAAAAAACCTTAATTTGCTCCAATTAGTCGATTTAAGGCATCTTAAAATAATTTTTCTCAAAACGATTTATTTCTCGTTAGGGTTAATTTTTTTAAAGGAACTTTTAGGACAAAACTACTAAACTTATTGTACTGTAATGGTATAATAAGAAAAAAACCTTAATTTCCTCCAATTAGTCGATTTAAGCATCTTAAAATAATTTTTTTCAAAATGATTTATTTCTCGTTAGGGTTAATTTTTTTAAACGAACTTTTTGGACAAAACTAGTAAACTTATTGCGCTGTCTTGAGTTTATACAAAAAAATCACACATTTTATTCATTTAGTTGCTTTTATTACCGTAGAGACCTTCAATCCTCTTTCTCACTAAGGTATTTCGTCGGCTCGGCTATTGGCTCAATCTTTTCTCCAGGCACATAGCTCTCATCTCTCTGGACGTTAGTAAGACAAGGCTCCGCGATAAAATCTTCCATACTATCATTGCCGGCATCAATGACTAGTGTCCGATCTTCCAGTCGTCATTTGACAGTGGACTGGGCATTCTTCCACATCATCATTGTTGTTATGCGCCAGGATCTTTTTCTAAGATAAAAGATGCCAAAACTTTTCTCGTTAAAAATCGTATGTACCGTCACAGACTCACTAGGCGTATGATCATAGCGCCACAGTGTTTGCGGTATATCCTTCAGCGGTTGTGTCACAAATCAAAAAATGTAAATTTTCCTCGAAAATTATTCTAAGTCCACTCGTATAATGGAAATATATCGCTAACTTCTTTCACTAGCAATATTTTTTAACGGTTCTTACAGGAGAATTGTCCAGAATGGTCTCCTGAATATTTCTTATACAGGACTTTTTGGTAGTGGAACGTCCGGTTCCGAGTTATGGGACAAAAATGTTTTCTCGTTGAAATTTTTCTAAGTCCACTCGACTGTCTTTCACTAGCGTCGGAAAATGAAAATTCTTGCGTGGAGCGGTTAGGCACTAAAGTGGACTGGGCATTCTCCTACATCATCTTAGCGCCATAGCGTTTGCGGTATATCTTTCAGCGGTTTTGAGGTATCCAATTATCCCAAAACTATATTTTTGGCGGCCCGAAGGCCTGCGAACAGACTAAAGAACGAAATTATTTGCGTTCCTAAGATAAAATATTGTTTTTATCGGAAGAATATCACTCCTGCCGTCTTAACATTTCCTCCAATTATAATTTTTTTCAAAATGATTTATTTCTCGCTAGGGTTAACTTTTTAAAAGGAACTTTTTGGACAAAACTACTAAACTTATTGTAGTGTATTGGTATAATACACAAAAAACCTTAATTTGCTCCAATTAGTCGATTTAAGGCATCTTAAAATAATTTTTCCCGAAACGATTTATTTCTCGTTAGGGTTAATTTTTTTAAAGGAATTTTTTGGACAAAACTACTAAACTTATGGTAATGTATAGGTATAATACACAAAAAACCTTAATTTGCTCCAATTAGTCGATTTAAGGCATCTTAAAATAATTTTTCTCAAAACGATTTATTTCTCGTTAGGGTTAATTTTTTTAAAGGAACTTTTTGGACAAAACTACTAAACTTATGGTAGTGTATTGGTATAATACACAAAAAACCTTAATTTGCTCCAATTAGTCGATTTAAGGCATCTTAAAATAATTTTTCTCAAAACGATTTATTTCTCGTTAGGGTTAATTTTTTTAAAGGAACTTTTTGGACAAAACTACTAAACTTATGGTAATGTATTGGTAAAATACACAAAAAACCTTAATTTGCTCCAATTAGTCGATTTAAGGCATCTTAAAATAATTTTTCTCAAAACGATTTATTTCTCGTTAGGGTTAATTTTTTTAAAGGAACTTTTTGGACAAAACTACTAAACTTATGGTAATGTATTGGTAAAATACACAAAAAACCTTAATTTGCTCCAATTAGTCGATTTAAGGCATCTTAAAATAATTTTTCTCAAAACGATTTATTTCTCGTTAGGGTTAATTTTTTTAAAGGAACTTTTTGGACAAAACTACTAAACTTATAGTAATGTATTGGTATAATACACAAAAACCTTAATTTGCTCCAATTAGTCGATTTAAGGCATCTTAAAATAATTTTTCTCAAAACTATTTATTTCTCGTTAGGGTTAATTTTTTTAAAGGAACTTTTTGGACAAAACTACTAAACTTATTGTACTGTAATGGTATAATACGAAAAAAACCTTAATTTCCTCCAATTAGTCGATTTAAGCATCTTAAAATAATTTTTTTCAAAATGATTTATTTCTCGTTAGGGTTAATTTTTTTAAACGAACTTTTTGGACAAAACTAGTAAACTTATTGCGCTGTCTTGAGTTTATACAAAAAAATCACACATTTTATTCATTTAGTTGCTTTTATTACCGTAGAGACCTTCAACCCTCTTTCTCACTAAGGTATTTCGTCGGCTCGGCTATTGGCTCAATCTTTTCTCCAGGCACATAGCTCTCATCTCTCTGGACGTTAGTAAGACAAGGCTCCGCGATAAAATCTTCCATACTATCATTGCCGGCATCAATGACTAGTATCCGATCTTCCAGTCGTCATTTGACAGTGGACTGGGCATTCTTCCACATCATCATTGTTGTTATGCGCCAGGATCTTTTTCTAAGATAAAAGATGCCAAAACTTTTCTCGTTAAAAATCGTATTTACCGTCACAGACTCACTAGGCGTATGATCTTAGCGCCACAGTGTTTGCGGTATATCCTTCAGCGGTTGTGTCACAAATCAAAAAATGTAAATTTTCCTCGAAAATTATTCGAAGTCCACTCGTATAATGGAAATATATCGCTAACTTCTTTCACTAGCAATATTTTTTAACGGTTCCCACAATAGAATTGTCCAGAATGGTCTCCTGAATATTTCTTATACAGGACTTTTTGGTAGTGGAACGTCCGGTTCCGAGTTATGGGACAAAAATGTTTTCTCGTTGAAATTTTTCTAAGTCCACTCGACTGTCTTTCACTAGCGTCGGAAAATGAAAATTCTTGCGTGGAGCGGTTAGGCACTAAAGTGGACTGGGCATTCTCCTACATCATCTTAGCGCCATAGCGTTTGCGGTATATCTTTCAGCGGTTTTGAGGTATCCAATTATCCCAAAACTATATTTTTGGCGGCCCGAAGGCCTGCGAACAGACTAAAGAAGGAAAATGAAAATTCTTGCGTGGAGCGGTTAGGCACTAAAGTGGACTGGGCATTCTCCTACATCATCTTAGCGCCATAGCGTTTGCGGTATATCTTTCAGCGGTTTTGAGGTATCCAATTATCCCAAAACTATATTTTTGGCGGCCCGAAGGCCTGCGAACAGACTAAAGAACGAAATTATTTGCGTTCCTAAGATAAAATATTGTTTTTATCGGAAGAATATCACTCCTGCCGTCTTAACATTTCCTCCAATTATAATTTTTTTCAAAATGATTTATTTCTCGCTAGGGTTAACTTTTTAAAAGGAACTTTTTGGACAAAACTACTAAACTTATTGTAGTGTATTGGTATAATACACAAAAAACCTTAATTTGCTCCAATTAGTCGATTTAAGGCATCTTAAAATAATTTTTCCCGAAACGATTTATTTCTCGTTAGGGTTAATTTTTTTAAAGGAATTTTTTGGACAAAACTACTAAACTTATGGTAATGTATAGGTATAATACACAAAAAACCTTAATTTGCTCCAATTAGTCGATTTAAGGCATCTTAAAATAATTTTTCTCAAAACGATTTATTTCTCGTTAGGGTTAATTTTTTTAAAGGAACTTTTTGGACAAAACTACTAAACTTATGGTAGTGTATTGGTATAATACACAAAAAACCTTAATTTGCTCCAATTAGTCGATTTAAGGCATCTTAAAATAATTTTTCTCAAAACGATTTATTTCTCGTTAGGGTTAATTTTTTTAAAGGAACTTTTTGGACAAAACTACTAAACTTATGGTAATGTATTGGTAAAATACACAAAAAACCTTAATTTGCTCCAATTAGTCGATTTAAGGCATCTTAAAATAATTTTTCTCAAAACGATTTATTTCTCGTTAGGGTTAATTTTTTTAAAGGAACTTTTTGGACAAAACTACTAAACTTATGGTAATGTATTGGTAAAATACACAAAAAACCTTAATTTGCTCCAATTAGTCGATTTAAGGCATCTTAAAATAATTTTTCTCAAAACGATTTATTTCTCGTTAGGGTTAATTTTTTTAAAGGAACTTTTTGGACAAAACTACTAAACTTATAGTAATGTATTGGTATAATACACAAAAACCTTAATTTGCTCCAATTAGTCGATTTAAGGCATCTTAAAATAATTTTTCTCAAAACTATTTATTTCTCGTTAGGGTTAATTTTTTTAAAGGAACTTTTTGGACAAAACTACTAAACTTATTGTACTGTAATGGTATAATACGAAAAAAACCTTAATTTCCTCCAATTAGTCGATTTAAGCATCTTAAAATAATTTTTTTCAAAATGATTTATTTCTCGTTAGGGTTAATTTTTTTAAACGAACTTTTTGGACAAAACTAGTAAACTTATTGCGCTGTCTTGAGTTTATACAAAAAAATCACACATTTTATTCATTTAGTTGCTTTTATTACCGTAGAGACCTTCAACCCTCTTTCTCACTAAGGTATTTCGTCGGCTCGGCTATTGGCTCAATCTTTTCTCCAGGCACATAGCTCTCATCTCTCTGGACGTTAGTAAGACAAGGCTCCGCGATAAAATCTTCCATACTATCATTGCCGGCATCAATGACTAGTATCCGATCTTCCAGTCGTCATTTGACAGTGGACTGGGCATTCTTCCACATCATCATTGTTGTTATGCGCCAGGATCTTTTTCTAAGATAAAAGATGCCAAAACTTTTCTCGTTAAAAATCGTATTTACCGTCACAGACTCACTAGGCGTATGATCTTAGCGCCACAGTGTTTGCGGTATATCCTTCAGCGGTTGTGTCACAAATCAAAAAATGTAAATTTTCCTCGAAAATTATTCGAAGTCCACTCGTATAATGGAAATATATCGCTAACTTCTTTCACTAGCAATATTTTTTAATGGTTCCCACAATAGAATTGTCCAGAATGGTCTCCTGAATATTTCTTATACAGGACTTTTTGGTAGTGGAACGTCCGGTTCCGAGTTATGGGACAAAAATGTTTTCTCGTTGAAATTTTTCTAAGTCCACTCGACTGTCTTTCACTAGCGTCGGAAAATGAAAATTCTTGCGTGGAGCGGTTAGGCACTAAAGTGGACTGGGCATTCTCCTACATCATCTTAGCGCCATAGCGTTTGCGGTATATCTTTCAGCGGTTTTGAGGTATCCAATTATCCCAAAACTATATTTTTGGCGGCCCGAAGGCCTGCGAACAGACTAAAGAAGGAAAATGAAAATTCTTGCGTGGAGCGGTTAGGCACTAAAGTGGACTGGGCATTCTCCTACATCATCTTAGCGCCATAGCGTTTGCGTTATATCTTTCAGCGGTTTTGAGGTATCCAATTATCCCAAAACTATATTTTTGGCGGCCCGAAGGCCTGCGAACAGACTAAAGAAGGAAAATGAAAATTCTTGCGTGGAGCGGTTAGGCACTAAAGTGGACTGGGCATTCTCCTTCATCATCTTAGCGCCATAGCGTTTGCGGTATATCTTTCAGCGGTTTTGAGGTATCCAATTATCCCAAAACTATATTTTTGGCGGCCCGAAGGCCTGCGAACAGACTAAAGAACGAAATTATTTGCGTTCCTAAGATAAAATATTGTTTTTATCGGAAGAATATCACTCCTGCCGTCTTAACATTTCCTCCAATTATAATTTTTTTCAAAATGATTTATTTCTCGCTAGGGTTAACTTTTTAAAAGGAACTTTTTGGACAAAACTACTAAACTTATTGTAGTGTATTGGTATAATACACAAAAAACCTTAATTTGCTCCAATTAGTCGATTTAAGGCATCTTAAAATAATTTTTCCCAAAACGATTTATTTCTCGTTAGGGTTAATTTTTTTAAAGGAATTTTTTGGACAAAACTACTAAACTTATGGTAATGTATAGGTATAATACACAAAAAACCTTAATTTGCTCCAATTAGTCGATTTAAGGCATCTTAAAATAATTTTTCTTAAAACGATTTATTTCTCGTTAGGGTTAATTTTTTTAAAGGAACTTTTTGGACAAAACTACTAAACTTATGGTAGTGTATTGGTATAATACACAAAAAACCTTAATTTGCTCCAATTAGTCGATTTAAGGCATCTTAAAATAATTTTTCTCAAAACGATTTATTTCTCGTTAGGGTTAATTTTTTTAAAGGAACTTTTTGGACAAAACTACTAAACTTATGGTAATGTATTGGTAAAATACACAAAAAACCTTAATTTGCTCCAATTAGTCGATTTAAGGCATCTTAAAATAATTTTTCTCAAAACGATTTATTTCTCGTTAGGGTTAATTTTTTTAAAGGAACTTTTTGGACAAAACTACTAAACTTATGGTAATGTATTGGTAAAATACACAAAAAACCTTAATTTGCTCCAATTAGTCGATTTAAGGCATCTTAAAATAATTTTTCTCAAAACGATTTATTTCTCGTTAGGGTTAATTTTTTTAAAGGAACTTTTTGGACAAAACTACTAAACTTATAGTAATGTATTGGTATAATACACAAAAACCTTAATTTGCTCCAATTAGTCGATTTAAGGCATCTTAAAATAATTTTTCTCAAAACTATTTATTTCTCGTTAGGGTTAATTTTTTTAAAGGAACTTTTTGGACAAAACTACTAAACTTATTGTACTGTAATGGTATAATACGAAAAAAACCTTAATTTCCTCCAATTAGTCGATTTAAGCATCTTAAAATAATTTTTTTCAAAATGATTTATTTCTCGTTAGGGTTAATTTTTTTAAACGAACTTTTTGGACAAAACTAGTAAACTTATTGCGCTGTCTTGAGTTTATACAAAAAAATCACACATTTTATTCATTTAGTTGCTTTTATTACCGTAGAGACCTTCAACCCTCTTTCTCACTAAGGTATTTCGTCGGCTCGGCTATTGGCTCAATCTTTTCTCCAGGCACATAGCTCTCATCTCTCTGGACGTTAGTAAGACAAGGCTCCGCGATAAAATCTTCCATACTATCATTGCCGGCATCAATGACTAGTATCCGATCTTCCAGTCGTCATTTGACAGTGGACTGGGCATTCTTCCACATCATCATTGTTGTTATGCGCCAGGATCTTTTTCTAAGATAAAAGATGCCAAAACTTTTCTCGTTAAAAATCGTATTTACCGTCACAGACTCACTAGGCGTATGATCTTAGCGCCACAGTGTTTGCGGTATATCCTTCAGCGGTTGTGTCACAAATCAAAAAATGTAAATTTTCCTCGAAAATTATTCGAATGGAAATATATCGCTAACTTCTTTCACTAGCAATATTTTTTAACGGTTCCCACAGGAGAATTGTCCAGAATGGTCTCCTGAATATTTCTTATACAGGACTTTTTGGTAGTGGAACGTCCGGTTCCGAGTTATGGGACAAAAATGTTTTCTCGTTGAAATTTTTCTAAGTCCACTCGACTGTCTTTCACTAGCGTCGGAAAATGAAAATTCTTGCGTGGAGCGGTTAGGCACTAAAGTGGACTGGGCATTCTCCTACATCATCTTAGCGCCATAGCGTTTGCGGTATATCTTTCAGCGGTTTTGAGGTATCCAATTATCCCAAAACTATATTTTTGGCGGCCCGAAGGCCTGCGAACAGACTAAAGAAGGAAAATGAAAATTCTTGCGTGGAGCGGTTAGGCACTAAAGTGGACTGGGCATTCTCCTACATCATCTTAGCGCCATAGCGTTTGCGGTATATCTTTCAGCGGTTTTGAGGTATCCAATTATCCCAAAACTATATTTTTGGCGGCCCGAAGGCCTGCGAACAGACTAAAGAACGAAATTATTTGCGTTCCTAAGATAAAATATTGTTTTTATCGGAAGAATATCACTCCTGCCGTCTTAACATTTCCTCCAATTATAATTTTTTTCAAAATGATTTATTTCTCGCTAGGGTTAACTTTTTAAAAGGAACTTTTTGGACAAAACTACTAAACTTATTGTAGTGTATTGGTATAATACACAAAAAACCTTAATTTGCTCCAATTAGTCGATTTAAGGCATCTTAAAATAATTTTTCCCGAAACGATTTATTTCTCGTTAGGGTTAATTTTTTTAAAGGAATTTTTTGGACAAAACTACTAAACTTATGGTAATGTATAGGTATAATACACAAAAAACCTTAATTTGCTCCAATTAGTCGATTTAAGGCATCTTAAAATAATTTTTCTCAAAACGATTTATTTCTCGTTAGGGTTAATTTTTTTAAAGGAACTTTTTGGACAAAACTACTAAACTTATGGTAGTGTATTGGTATAATACACAAAAAACCTTAATTTGCTCCAATTAGTCGATTTAAGGCATCTTAAAATAATTTTTCTCAAAACGATTTATTTCTCGTTAGGGTTAATTTTTTTAAAGGAACTTTTTGGACAAAACTACTAAACTTATGGTAATGTATTGGTAAAATACACAAAAAACCTTAATTTGCTCCAATTAGTCGATTTAAGGCATCTTAAAATAATTTTTCTCAAAACGATTTATTTCTCGTTAGGGTTAATTTTTTTAAAGGAACTTTTTGGACAAAACTACTAAACTTATGGTAATGTATTGGTAAAATACACAAAAAACCTTAATTTGCTCCAATTAGTCGATTTAAGGCATCTTAAAATAATTTTTCTCAAAACGATTTATTTCTCGTTAGGGTTAATTTTTTTAAAGGAACTTTTTGGACAAAACTACTAAACTTATAGTAATGTATTGGTATAATACACAAAAACCTTAATTTGCTCCAATTAGTCGATTTAAGGCATCTTAAAATAATTTTTCTCAAAACTATTTATTTCTCGTTAGGGTTAATTTTTTTAAAGGAACTTTTTGGACAAAACTACTAAACTTATTGTACTGTAATGGTATAATACGAAAAAAACCTTAATTTCCTCCAATTAGTCGATTTAAGCATCTTAAAATAATTTTTTTCAAAATGATTTATTTCTCGTTAGGGTTAATTTTTTTAAACGAACTTTTTGGACAAAACTAGTAAACTTATTGCGCTGTCTTGAGTTTATACAAAAAAATCACACATTTTATTCATTTAGTTGCTTTTATTACCGTAGAGACCTTCAACCCTCTTTCTCACTAAGGTATTTCGTCGGCTCGGCTATTGGCTCAATCTTTTCTCCAGGCACATAGCTCTCATCTCTCTGGACGTTAGTAAGACAAGGCTCCGCGATAAAATCTTCCATACTATCATTGCCGGCATCAATGACTAGTATCCGATCTTCCAGTCGTCATTTGACAGTGGACTGGGCATTCTTCCACATCATCATTGTTGTTATGCGCCAGGATCTTTTTCTAAGATAAAAGATGCCAAAACTTTTCTCGTTAAAAATCGTATTTACCGTCACAGACTCACTAGGCGTATGATCTTAGCGCCACAGTGTTTGCGGTATATCCTTCAGCGGTTGTGTCACAAATCAAAAAATGTAAATTTTCCTCGAAAATTATTCGAAGTCCACTCGTATAATGGAAATATATCGCTAACTTCTTTCACTAGCAATATTTTTTAACGGTTCCCACAATAGAATTGTCCAGAATGGTCTCCTGAATATTTCTTATACAGGACTTTTTGGTAGTGGAACGTCCGGTTCCGAGTTATGGGACAAAAATGTTTTCTCGTTGAAATTTTTCTAAGTCCACTCGACTGTCTTTCACTAGCGTCGGAAAATGAAAATTCTTGCGTGGAGCGGTTAGGCACTAAAGTGGACTGGGCATTCTCCTACATCATCTTAGCGCCATAGCGTTTGCGGTATATCTTTCAGCGGTTTTGAGGTATCCAATTATCCCAAAACTATATTTTTGGCGGCCCGAAGGCCTGCGAACAGACTAAAGAAGGAAAATGAAAATTCTTGCGTGGAGCGGTTAGGCACTAAAGTGGACTGGGCATTCTCCTACATCATCTTAGCGCCATAGCGTTTGCGTTATATCTTTCAGCGGTTTTGAGGTATCCAATTATCCCAAAACTATATTTTTGGCGGCCCGAAGGCCTGCGAACAGACTAAAGAAGGAAAATGAAAATTCTTGCGTGGAGCGGTTAGGCACTAAAGTGGACTGGGCATTCTCCTTCATCATCTTAGCGCCATAGCGTTTGCGGTATATCTTTCAGCGGTTTTGAGGTATCCAATTATCCCAAAACTATATTTTTGGCGGCCCGAAGGCCTGCGAACAGACTAAAGAACGAAATTATTTGCGTTCCTAAGATAAAATATTGTTTTTATCGGAAGAATATCACTCCTGCCGTCTTAACATTTCCTCCAATTATAATTTTTTTCAAAATGATTTATTTCTCGCTAGGGTTAACTTTTTAAAAGGAACTTTTTGGACAAAACTACTAAACTTATTGTAGTGTATTGGTATAATACACAAAAAACCTTAATTTGCTCCAATTAGTCGATTTAAGGCATCTTAAAATAATTTTTCCCAAAACGATTTATTTCTCGTTAGGGTTAATTTTTTTAAAGGAATTTTTTGGACAAAACTACTAAACTTATGGTAATGTATAGGTATAATACACAAAAAACCTTAATTTGCTCCAATTAGTCGATTTAAGGCATCTTAAAATAATTTTTCTTAAAACGATTTATTTCTCGTTAGGGTTAATTTTTTTAAAGGAACTTTTTGGACAAAACTACTAAACTTATGGTAGTGTATTGGTATAATACACAAAAAACCTTAATTTGCTCCAATTAGTCGATTTAAGGCATCTTAAAATAATTTTTCTCAAAACGATTTATTTCTCGTTAGGGTTAATTTTTTTAAAGGAACTTTTTGGACAAAACTACTAAACTTATGGTAATGTATTGGTAAAATACACAAAAAACCTTAATTTGCTCCAATTAGTCGATTTAAGGCATCTTAAAATAATTTTTCTCAAAACGATTTATTTCTCGTTAGGGTTAATTTTTTTAAAGGAACTTTTTGGACAAAACTACTAAACTTATGGTAATGTATTGGTAAAATACACAAAAAACCTTAATTTGCTCCAATTAGTCGATTTAAGGCATCTTAAAATAATTTTTCTCAAAACGATTTATTTCTCGTTAGGGTTAATTTTTTTAAAGGAACTTTTTGGACAAAACTACTAAACTTATAGTAATGTATTGGTATAATACACAAAAACCTTAATTTGCTCCAATTAGTCGATTTAAGGCATCTTAAAATAATTTTTCTCAAAACTATTTATTTCTCGTTAGGGTTAATTTTTTTAAAGGAACTTTTTGGACAAAACTACTAAACTTATTGTACTGTAATGGTATAATACGAAAAAAACCTTAATTTCCTCCAATTAGTCGATTTAAGCATCTTAAAATAATTTTTTTCAAAATGATTTATTTCTCGTTAGGGTTAATTTTTTTAAACGAACTTTTTGGACAAAACTAGTAAACTTATTGCGCTGTCTTGAGTTTATACAAAAAAATCACACATTTTATTCATTTAGTTGCTTTTATTACCGTAGAGACCTTCAACCCTCTTTCTCACTAAGGTATTTCGTCGGCTCGGCTATTGGCTCAATCTTTTCTCCAGGCACATAGCTCTCATCTCTCTGGACGTTAGTAAGACAAGGCTCCGCGATAAAATCTTCCATACTATCATTGCCGGCATCAATGACTAGTATCCGATCTTCCAGTCGTCATTTGACAGTGGACTGGGCATTCTTCCACATCATCATTGTTGTTATGCGCCAGGATCTTTTTCTAAGATAAAAGATGCCAAAACTTTTCTCGTTAAAAATCGTATTTACCGTCACAGACTCACTAGGCGTATGATCTTAGCGCCACAGTGTTTGCGGTATATCCTTCAGCGGTTGTGTCACAAATCAAAAAATGTAAATTTTCCTCGAAAATTATTCGAATGGAAATATATCGCTAACTTCTTTCACTAGCAATATTTTTTAACGGTTCCCACAGGAGAATTGTCCAGAATGGTCTCCTGAATATTTCTTATACAGGACTTTTTGGTAGTGGAACGTCCGGTTCCGAGTTATGGGACAAAAATGTTTTCTCGTTGAAATTTTTCTAAGTCCACTCGACTGTCTTTCACTAGCGTCGGAAAATGAAAATTCTTGCGTGGAGCGGTTAGGCACTAAAGTGGACTGGGCATTCTCCTACATCATCTTAGCGCCATAGCGTTTGCGGTATATCTTTCAGCGGTTTTGAGGTATCCAATTATCCCAAAACTATATTTTTGGCGGCCCGAAGGCCTGCGAACAGACTAAAGAAGGAAAATGAAAATTCTTGCGTGGAGCGGTTAGGCACTAAAGTGGACTGGGCATTCTCCTACATCATCTTAGCGCCATAGCGTTTGCGGTATATCTTTCAGCGGTTTTGAGGTATCCAATTATCCCAAAACTATATTTTTGGCGGCCCGAAGGCCTGCGAACAGACTAAAGAACGAAATTATTTGCGTTCCTAAGATAAAATATTGTTTTTATCGGAAGAATATCACTCCTGCCGTCTTAACATTTCCTCCAATTATAATTTTTTTCAAAATGATTTATTTCTCGCTAGGGTTAACTTTTTAAAAGGAACTTTTTGGACAAAACTACTAAACTTATTGTAGTGTATTGGTATAATACACAAAAACCTTAATTTGCTCCAATTAGTCGATTTAAGGCATCTTAAAATAATTTTTCTCAAAACGATTTATTTCTCGTTAGGGTTAATTTTTTTAAAGGAACTTTTTGGACAAAACTACTAAACTTATGGTAATGTATTGGTATAATACACAAAAAACCTTAATTTGCTCCAATTAGTCGATTTAAGGCATCTTAAAATAATTTTTCTCAAAACGATTTATTTCTCGTTAGGGTTAATTTTTTTAAAGGAACTTTTTGGACAAAACTACTAAACTTATGGTAATGTATTGGTAAAATACACAAAAAACCTTAATTTGCTCCAATTAGTCGATTTAAGGCATCTTAAAATAATTTTTCTCAAAACGATTTATTTCTCGTTAGGGTTAATTTTTTTAAAGGAACTTTTAGGACAAAACTACTAAACTTATTGTACTGTAATGGTATAATAAGAAAAAAACCTTAATTTCCTCCAATTAGTCGATTTAAGCATCTTAAAATAATTTTTTTCAAAATGATTTATTTCTCGTTAGGGTTAATTTTTTTAAACGAACTTTTTGGACAAAACTAGTAAACTTATTGCGCTGTCTTGAGTTTATACAAAAAAATCACACATTTTATTCATTTAGTTGCTTTTATTACCGTAGAGACCTTCAATCCTCTTTCTCACTAAGGTATTTCGTCGGCTCGGCTATTGGCTCAATCTTTTCTCCAGGCACATAGCTCTCATCTCTCTGGACGTTAGTAAGACAAGGCTCCGCGATAAAATCTTCCATACTATCATTGCCGGCATCAATGACTAGTGTCCGATCTTCCAGTCGTCATTTGACAGTGGACTGGGCATTCTTCCACATCATCATTGTTGTTATGCGCCAGGATCTTTTTCTAAGATAAAAGATGCCAAAACTTTTCTCGTTAAAAATCGTATGTACCGTCACAGACTCACTAGGCGTATGATCATAGCGCCACAGTGTTTGCGGTATATCCTTCAGCGGTTGTGTCACAAATCAAAAAATGTAAATTTTCCTCGAAAATTATTCTAAGTCCACTCGTATAATGGAAATATATCGCTAACTTCTTTCACTAGCAATATTTTTTAACGGTTCCCACAGGAGAATTGTCCAGAATGGTCTCCTGAATATTTCTTATACAGGACTTTTTGGTAGTGGAACGTCCGGTTCCGAGTTATGGGACAAAAATGTTTTCTCGTTGAAATTTTTCTAAGTCCACTCGACTGTCTTTCACTAGCGTCGGAAAATGAAAATTCTTGCGTGGAGCGGTTAGGCACTAAAGTGGACTGGGCATTCTCCTACATCATCTTAGCGCCATAGCGTTTGCGGTATATCTTTCAGCGGTTTTGAGGTATCCAATTATCCCAAAACTATATTTTTGGCGGCCCGAAGGCCTGCGAACAGACTAAAGAAGGAAAATGAAAATTCTTGCGTGGAGCGGTTAGGCACTAAAGTGGACTGGGCATTCTCCTACATCATCTTAGCGCCATAGCGTTTGCGGTATATCTTTCAGCGGTTTTGAGGTATCCAATTATCCCAAAACTATATTTTTGGCGGCCCGAAGGCCTGCGAACAGACTAAAGAAGGAAAATGAAAATTCTTGCGTGGAGCGGTTAGGCACTAAAGTGGACTGGGCATTCTCCTTCATCATCTTAGCGCCATAGCATTTGCGGTATATCTTTCAGCGGTTTTGAGGTATCCAATTATCCCAAAACTATATTTTTGGCGGCCCGAAGGCCTGCGAACAGACTAAAGAACGAAATTATTTGCGTTCCTAAGATAAAATATTGTTTTTATCGGAAGAATATCACTCCTGCCGTCTTAACATTTCCTCCAATTATAATTTTTTTCAAAATGATTTATTTCTCGCTAGGGTTAACTTTTTAAAAGGAACTTTTTGGACAAAACTACTAAACTTATTGTAGTGTATTGGTATAATACACAAAAAACCTTAATTTGCTCCAATTAGTCGATTTAAGGCATCTTAAAATAATTTTTCTCAAAACGATTTATTTCTCGTTAGGGTTAATTTTTTTAAAGGAACTTTTTGGACAAAACTACTAAACTTATGGTAATGTATTGGTATAATACACAAAAA
Source organism: Polydrusus pterygomalis (assembly GCA_963969555.1). Lineage (NCBI taxonomy): Eukaryota > Metazoa > Arthropoda > Insecta > Coleoptera > Curculionidae > Polydrusus > Polydrusus pterygomalis. The sequence goes on along the minus strand of OZ018381.1, from coordinate 674,553 downwards.
ACCTTAATTTGCTCCAATTAGTCGATTTAAGGCATCTTAAAATAATTTTTCTCAAAACGATTTATTTCTCGTTAGGGTTAATTTTTTTAAAGGAACTTTTTGGACAAAACTACTAAACTTATGGTAATGTATTGGTAAAATACACAAAAAACCTTAATTTGCTCCAATTAGTCGATTTAAGGCATCTTAAAATAATTTTTCTCAAAACGATTTATTTCTCGTTAGGGTTAATTTTTTTAAAGGAACTTTTAGGACAAACCTACTAAACTTATTGTACTGTAATGGTATAATAAGAAAAAAACCTTAATTTCCTCCAATTAGTCGATTTAAGCATCTTAAAATAATTTTTTTCAAAATGATTTATTTCTCGTTAGGGTTAATTTTTTTAAACGAACTTTTTGGACAAAACTAGTAAACTTATTGCGCTGTCTTGAGTTTATACAAAAAAATCACACATTTTATTCATTTAGTTGCTTTTATTACCGTAGAGACCTTCAATCCTCTTTCTCACTAAGGTATTTCGTCGGCTCGGCTATTGGCTCAATCTTTTCTCCAGGCACATAGCTCTCATCTCTCTGGACGTTAGTAAGACAAGGCTCCGCGATAAAATCTTCCATACTATCATTGCCGGCATCAATGACTAGTGTCCGATCTTCCAGTCGTCATTTGACAGTGGACTGGGCATTCTTCCACATCATCATTGTTGTTATGCGCCAGGATCTTTTTCTAAGATAAAAGATGCCAAAACTTTTCTCGTTAAAAATCGTATGTACCGTCACAGACTCACTAGGCGTATGATCATAGCGCCACAGTGTTTGCGGTATATCCTTCAGCGGTTGTGTCACAAATCAAAAAATGTAAATTTTCCTCGAAAATTATTCTAAGTCCACTCGTATAATGGAAATATATCGCTAACTTCTTTCACTAGCAATATTTTTTAACGGTTCCCACAGGAGAATTGTCCAGAATGGTCTCCTGAATATTTCTTATACAGGACTTTTTGGTAGTGGAACGTCCGGTTCCGAGTTATGGGACAAAAATGTTTTCTCGTTGAAATTTTTCTAAGTCCATTCGACTGTCTTTCACTAGCGTCGGAAAATGAAAATTCTTGCGTGGAGCGGTTAGGCACTAAAGTGGACTGGGCATTCTCCTACATCATCTTAGCGCCATAGCGTTTGCGGTATATCTTTCAGCGGTTTTGAGGTATCCAATTATCCCAAAACTATATTTTTGGCGGCCCGAAGGCCTGCGAACAGACTAAAGAAGGAAAATGAAAATTCTTGCGTGGAGCGGTTAGGCACTAAAGTGGACTGGGCATTCTCCTACATCATCTTAGCGCCATAGCGTTTGCGGTATATCTTTCAGCGGTTTTGAGGTATCCAATTATCCCAAAACTATATTTTTGGCGGCCCGAAGGCCTGCGAACAGACTAAAGAAGGAAAATGAAAATTCTTGCGTGGAGCGGTTAGGCACTAAAGTGGACTGGGCATTCTCCTTCATCATCTTAGCGCCATAGCGTTTGCGGTATATCTTTCAGCGGTTTTGAGGTATCCAATTATCCCAAAACTATATTTTTGGCGGCCCGAAGGCCTGCGAACAGACTAAAGAACGAAATTATTTGCGTTCCTAAGATAAAATATTGTTTTTATCGGAAGAATATCACTCCTGCCGTCTTAACATTTCCTCCAATTATAATTTTTTTCAAAATGATTTATTTCTCGCTAGGGTTAACTTTTTAAAAGGAACTTTTTGGACAAAACTACTAAACTTATTGTAGTGTATTGGTATAATACACAAAAAACCTTAATTTGCTCCAATTAGTCGATTTAAGGCATCTTAAAATAATTTTTCTCAAAACGATTTATTTCTCGTTAAGGTTAATTTTTTTAAAGGAACTTTTTGGACAAAACTACTAAACTTATGGTAATGTATTGGTATAATACACAAAAAACCTTAATTTGCTCCAATTAGTCGATTTAAGGCATCTTAAAATAATTTTTCTCAAAACGATTTATTTCTCGTTAGGGTTAATTTTTTTAAAGGAACTTTTTGGACAAAAATACTAAACTTATTGTAGTGTATTGGTATAATACACAAAAAACCTTAATTTGCTCCAATTAGTCGATTTCAGGCATCTTAAAATAATTTTTCTCAAAACGATTTATTTCTCGTTAGGGTTAATTTTTTTAAAGGAACTTTTTGGACAAAACTACTAAATTTATTGTAGTGTATTGGTATAATACACAATAAACCTTAATTTGCTCCAATTAGTCGATTTAAGGCATCTTAAAATAATTTTTCTCAAAACGATTTATTTCTCGTTTTAGGGTTAATTTTTTTAAAGGAACTTTTTGGACAAAACTACTAAACTTATTGTAGTGTATTGGTATAATACACAATAAACCTTAATTTGCTCCAATTAGTCGATTTAAGGCATCTTAAAATAATTTTTCTCAAAACGATTTATTTCTCGTTAGGGTTAATTTTTTTAAAGGAACTTTTTGGACAAAACTACTAAACTTATGGTAATGTATTGGTAAAATACACAAAAAACCTTAATTTGCTCCAATTAGTCGATTTAAGGCATCTTAAAATAATTTTTCTCAAAACGATTTATTTCTCGTTAGGGTTAATTTTTTTAAAGGAACTTTTTGGACAAAACTACTAAACTTATGGTAATGTATTGGTAAAATACACAAAAAACCTTAATTTGCTCCAATTAGTCGATTTAAGGCATCTTAAAATAATTTTTCTCAAAACGATTTATTTCTCGTTAGGGTTAATTTTTTTAAAGGAACTTTTTGGACAAAACTACTAAACTTATAGTAATGTATTGGTATAATACACAAAAACCTTAATTTGCTCCAATTAGTCGATTTAAGGCATCTTAAAATAATTTTTCTCAAAACTATTTATTTCTCGTTAGGGTTAATTTTTTTAAAGGAACTTTTTGGACAAAACTACTAAACTTATTGTACTGTAATGGTATAATACGAAAAAAACCTTAATTTCCTCCAATTAGTCGATTTAAGCATCTTAAAATAATTTTTTTCAAAATGATTTATTTCTCGTTAGGGTTAATTTTTTTAAACGAACTTTTTGGACAAAACTAGTAAACTTATTGCGCTGTCTTGAGTTTATACAAAAAAATCACACATTTTATTCATTTAGTTGCTTTTATTACCGTAGAGACCTTCAACCCTCTTTCTCACTAAGGTATTTCGTCGGCTCGGCTATTGGCTCAATCTTTTCTCCAGGCACATAGCTCTCATCTCTCTGGACGTTAGTAAGACAAGGCTCCGCGATAAAATCTTCCATACTATCATTGCCGGCATCAATGACTAGTATCCGATCTTCCAGTCGTCATTTGACAGTGGACTGGGCATTCTTCCACATCATCATTGTTGTTATGCGCCAGGATCTTTTTCTAAGATAAAAGATGCCAAAACTTTTCTCGTTAAAAATCGTATTTACCGTCACAGACTCACTAGGCGTATGATCTTAGCGCCACAGTGTTTGCGGTATATCCTTCAGCGGTTGTGTCACAAATCAAAAAATGTAAATTTTCCTCGAAAATTATTCGAATGGAAATATATCGCTAACTTCTTTCACTAGCAATATTTTTTAACGGTTCCCACAGGAGAATTGTCCAGAATGGTCTCCTGAATATTTCTTATACAGGACTTTTTGGTAGTGGAACGTCCGGTTCCGAGTTATGGGACAAAAATGTTTTCTCGTTGAAATTTTTCTAAGTCCACTCGACTGTCTTTCACTAGCGTCGGAAAATGAAAATTCTTGCGTGGAGCGGTTAGGCACTAAAGTGGACTGGGCATTCTCCTACATCATCTTAGCGCCATAGCGTTTGCGGTATATCTTTCAGCGGTTTTGAGGTATCCAATTATCCCAAAACTATATTTTTGGCGGCCCGAAGGCCTGCGAACAGACTAAAGAAGGAAAATGAAAATTCTTGCGTGGAGCGGTTAGGCACTAAAGTGGACTGGGCATTCTCCTACATCATCTTAGCGCCATAGCGTTTGCGGTATATCTTTCAGCGGTTTTGAGGTATCCAATTATCCCAAAACTATATTTTTGGCGGCCCGAAGGCCTGCGAACAGACTAAAGAACGAAATTATTTGCGTTCCTAAGATAAAATATTGTTTTTATCGGAAGAATATCACTCCTGCCGTCTTAACATTTCCTCCAATTATAATTTTTTTCAAAATGATTTATTTCTCGCTAGGGTTAACTTTTTAAAAGGAACTTTTTGGACAAAACTACTAAACTTATTGTAGTGTATTGGTATAATACACAAAAACCTTAATTTGCTCCAATTAGTCGATTTAAGGCATCTTAAAATAATTTTTCTCAAAACGATTTATTTCTCGTTAGGGTTAATTTTTTTAAAGGAACTTTTTGGACAAAACTACTAAACTTATGGTAATGTATTGGTATAATACACAAAAAACCTTAATTTGCTCCAATTAGTCGATTTAAGGCATCTTAAAATAATTTTTCTCAAAACGATTTATTTCTCGTTAGGGTTAATTTTTTTAAAGGAACTTTTTGGACAAAACTACTAAACTTATGGTAATGTATTGGTAAAATACACAAAAAACCTTAATTTACTCCAATTAGTCGATTTAAGGCATCTTAAAATAATTTTTCTCAAAACGATTTATTTCTCGTTAGGGTTAATTTTTTTAAAGGAACTTTTAGGACAAAACTACTAAACTTATTGTACTGTAATGGTATAATAAGAAAAAAACCTTAATTTCCTCCAATTAGTCGATTTAAGCATCTTAAAATAATTTTTTTCAAAATGATTTATTTCTCGTTAGGGTTAATTTTTTTAAACGAACTTTTTGGACAAAACTAGTAAACTTATTGCGCTGTCTTGAGTTTATACAAAAAAATCACACATTTTATTCATTTAGTTGCTTTTATTACCGTAGAGACCTTCAATCCTCTTTCTCACTAAGGTATTTCGTCGGCTCGGCTATTGGCTCAATCTTTTCTCCAGGCACATAGCTCTCATCTCTCTGGACGTTAGTAAGACAAGGCTCCGCGATAAAATCTTCCATACTATCATTGCCGGCATCAATGACTAGTGTCCGATCTTCCAGTCGTCATTTGACAGTGGACTGGGCATTCTTCCACATCATCATTGTTGTTATGCGCCAGGATCTTTTTCTAAGATAAAAGATGCCAAAACTTTTCTCGTTAAAAATCGTATGTACCGTCACAGACTCACTAGGCGTATGATCATAGCGCCACAGTGTTTGCGGTATATCCTTCAGCGGTTGTGTCACAAATCAAAAAATGTAAATTTTCCTCGAAAATTATTCTAAGTCCACTCGTATAATGGAAATATATCGCTAACTTCTTTCACTAGCAATATTTTTTAACGGTTCCCACAGGAGAATTGTCCAGAATGGTCTCCTGAATATTTCTTATACAGGACTTTTTGGTAGTGGAACGTCCGGTTCCGAGTTATGGGACAAAAATGTTTTCTCGTTGAAATTTTTCTAAGTCCACTCGACTGTCTTTCACTAGCGTCGGAAAATGAAAATTCTTGCGTGGAGCGGTTAGGCACTAAAGTGGACTGGGCATTCTCCTACATCATCTTAGCGCCATAGCGTTTGCGGTATATCTTTCAGCGGTTTTGAGGTATCCAATTATCCCAAAACTATATTTTTGGCGGCCCGAAGGCCTGCGAACAGACTAAAGAAGGAAAATGAAAATTCTTGCGTGGAGCGGTTAGGCACTAAAGTGGACTGGGCATTCTCCTACATCATCTTAGCGCCATAGCGTTTGCGGTATATCTTTCAGCGGTTTTGAGGTATCCAATTATCCCAAAACTATATTTTTGGCGGCCCGAAGGCCTGCGAACAGACTAAAGAAGGAAAATGAAAATTCTTGCGTGGAGCGGTTAGGCACTAAAGTGGACTGGGCATTCTCCTTCATCATCTTAGCGCCATAGCATTTGCGGTATATCTTTCAGCGGTTTTGAGGTATCCAATTATCCCAAAACTATATTTTTGGCGGCCCGAAGGCCTGCGAACAGACTAAAGAACGAAATTATTTGCGTTCCTAAGATAAAATATTGTTTTTATCGGAAGAATATCACTCCTGCCGTCTTAACATTTCCTCCAATTATAATTTTTTTCAAAATGATTTATTTCTCGCTAGGGTTAACTTTTTAAAAGGAACTTTTTGGACAAAACTACTAAACTTATTGTAGTGTATTGGTATAATACACAAAAAACCTTAATTTGCTCCAATTAGTCGATTTAAGGCATCTTAAAATAATTTTTCTCAAAACGATTTATTTCTCGTTAGGGTTAATTTTTTTAAAGGAACTTTTTGGACAAAACTACTAAACTTATGGTAATGTATTGGTATAATACACAAAAAACCTTAATTTGCTCCAATTAGTCGATTTAAGGCATCTTAAAATAATTTTTCTCAAAACGATTTATTTCTCGTTAGGGTTAATTTTTTTAAAGGAACTTTTTGGACAAAACTACTAAACTTATGGTAATGTATTGGTAAAATACACAAAAAACCTTAATTTGCTCCAATTAGTCGATTTAAGGCATCTTAAAATAATTTTTCTCAAAACGATTTATTTCTCGTTAGGGTTAATTTTTTTAAAGGAACTTTTAGGACAAACCTACTAAACTTATTGTACTGTAATGGTATAATAAGAAAAAAACCTTAATTTCCTCCAATTAGTCGATTTAAGCATCTTAAAATAATTTTTTTCAAAATGATTTATTTCTCGTTAGGGTTAATTTTTTTAAACGAACTTTTTGGACAAAACTAGTAAACTTATTGCGCTGTCTTGAGTTTATACAAAAAAATCACACATTTTATTCATTTAGTTGCTTTTATTACCGTAGAGACCTTCAATCCTCTTTCTCACTAAGGTATTTCGTCGGCTCGGCTATTGGCTCAATCTTTTCTCCAGGCACATAGCTCTCATCTCTCTGGACGTTAGTAAGACAAGGCTCCGCGATAAAATCTTCCATACTATCATTGCCGGCATCAATGACTAGTGTCCGATCTTCCAGTCGTCATTTGACAGTGGACTGGGCATTCTTCCACATCATCATTGTTGTTATGCGCCAGGATCTTTTTCTAAGATAAAAGATGCCAAAACTTTTCTCGTTAAAAATCGTATGTACCGTCACAGACTCACTAGGCGTATGATCATAGCGCCACAGTGTTTGCGGTATATCCTTCAGCGGTTGTGTCACAAATCAAAAAATGTAAATTTTCCTCGAAAATTATTCTAAGTCCACTCGTATAATGGAAATATATCGCTAACTTCTTTCACTAGCAATATTTTTTAACGGTTCCCACAGGAGAATTGTCCAGAATGGTCTCCTGAATATTTCTTATACAGGACTTTTTGGTAGTGGAACGTCCGGTTCCGAGTTATGGGACAAAAATGTTTTCTCGTTGAAATTTTTCTAAGTCCATTCGACTGTCTTTCACTAGCGTCGGAAAATGAAAATTCTTGCGTGGAGCGGTTAGGCACTAAAGTGGACTGGGCATTCTCCTACATCATCTTAGCGCCATAGCGTTTGCGGTATATCTTTCAGCGGTTTTGAGGTATCCAATTATCCCAAAACTATATTTTTGGCGGCCCGAAGGCCTGCGAACAGACTAAAGAAGGAAAATGAAAATTCTTGCGTGGAGCGGTTAGGCACTAAAGTGGACTGGGCATTCTCCTACATCATCTTAGCGCCATAGCGTTTGCGGTATATCTTTCAGCGGTTTTGAGGTATCCAATTATCCCAAAACTATATTTTTGGCGGCCCGAAGGCCTGCGAACAGACTAAAGAAGGAAAATGAAAATTCTTGCGTGGAGCGGTTAGGCACTAAAGTGGACTGGGCATTCTCCTTCATCATCTTAGCGCCATAGCGTTTGCGGTATATCTTTCAGCGGTTTTGAGGTATCCAATTATCCCAAAACTATATTTTTGGCGGCCCGAAGGCCTGCGAACAGACTAAAGAACGAAATTATTTGCGTTCCTAAGATAAAATATTGTTTTTATCGGAAGAATATCACTCCTGCCGTCTTAACATTTCCTCCAATTATAATTTTTTTCAAAATGATTTATTTCTCGCTAGGGTTAACTTTTTAAAAGGAACTTTTTGGACAAAACTACTAAACTTATTGTAGTGTATTGGTATAATACACAAAAAACCTTAATTTGCTCCAATTAGTCGATTTAAGGCATCTTAAAATAATTTTTCTCAAAACGATTTATTTCTCGTTAAGGTTAATTTTTTTAAAGGAACTTTTTGGACAAAACTACTAAACGTATGGTAATGTATTGGTATAATACACAAAAAACCTTAATTTGCTCCAATTAGTCGATTTAAGGCATCTTAAAATAATTTTTCTCAAAACGATTTATTTCTCGTTAGGGTTAATTTTTTTAAAGGAACTTTTTGGACAAAAATACTAAACTTATTGTAGTGTATTGGTATAATACACAAAAAACCTTAATTTGCTCCAATTAGTCGATTTCAGGCATCTTAAAATAATTTTTCTCAAAACGATTTATTTCTCGTTAGGGTTAATTTTTTTAAAGGAACTTTTTGGACAAAACTACTAAATTTATTGTAGTGTATTGGTATAATACACAATAAACCTTAATTTGCTCCAATTAGTCGATTTAAGGCATCTTAAAATAATTTTTCTCAAAACGATTTATTTCTCGTTTTAGGGTTAATTTTTTTAAAGGAACTTTTTGGACAAAACTACTAAACTTATTGTAGTGTATTGGTATAATACACAATAAACCTTAATTTGCTCCAATTAGTCGATTTAAGGCACCTTAAAATAATTTTTCTCAAAACGATTTATTTCTCGTTAGGGTTAATTTTTTTAAAGGAACTTTTTGGACAAAACTACTAAATTTATTGTAGTGTAATGGTATAATACGAAAAAAACCTTAATTTGCTCCAATTAGTCGATTTAAGGCATCTTAAAATAATTTTTCTCAAAACGATTTATTTCTCGTTAGGGTTAATTTTTTTAAAGGAACTTTTTGGACAAAACTACTAAATTTATTGTAGTGTATTGGTATAATACACAAAAAACCTTAATTTGCTCCAATTAGTCGATTTAAGGCATCTTAAAATAATTTTTCTCAAAACGATTTATTTCTCGTTAGGGTTAATTTTTTAAAGGAACTTTTTGGACAAAACTACTAAACTTATTGTAGTGTATTGGTATAATACACAATAAACCTTAATTTGTTCCAATTAGTCGATTTAAGGCATCTTAAAATAATTTTTCTCAAAACGATTTATTTCTCGTTAGGGTTAATTTTTTTAAAGGAACTTTTTGGACAAAACTACTAAATTTATTGTAGTGTATTGGTATAATACACAAAAAACCTTAATTTGCTCCAATTAGTCGATTTAAGGCATCTTAAAATAATTTTTCTCAAAACGATTTATTTCTCGTTAGGGTTAATTTTTTTAAAGGAACTTTTTGGACAAAACTACTAAACTTGTTGTAGTGTATTGGTATAATACACAAAAAACCTTATGTTGATCCAATTAGTCCATTTAAGGCATCTTAAAATAATTTTTCTCAAAACGATTTATTTCTCGTTAGGGTTAATTTTTTTAAAGGAACTTTTTGGACAAAACTACTAAACTTATTGCGCTGTCTTGAGTTTATACAAAAAAATCACACATTTTATTCATTTAGTTGCTTTTATTACCGTAGAGACCTTCAACCCTCTTTCTCACTAAGGTATTTCGTCGACGCGGCTATTGGCTCAATCTTTTCTCCAGGCACATAGCTCGCATCTCTCTGGACGTTAGTAAGACAAGGCTCCGCGATAAAATCTTCCATACTATCATTGCCGGCATCAATGACTAGTATCCGATTTTCCAGTCGTCATTTGACAGTGGACTGGGCATTCTTCTACATCATCATTGTTGTTATGCGCCAGGATCTTTTTCTAAGATAAAAGATGCCAAAACTTTTCTCGTTAAAAATCGTATGTACCGTCACAGACTCAATAGACGTATGATCTTAGCGCCACAGTGTTTGCGGTATATCCTTCAGCGGTTGTGACACAAATCAAAAAATGTAAATTTTCCTCGAAAATTATTCTAAGTCCACTCGTATAATGGAAATATATCGCTAACTTCTTTCACTAGCAATATTTTTTAACGGTTCCCACAGGAGAATTATCCAGAATGGTCTCCTGAATATTTCTTATACAGGACTTTTTGGTAGTGGAACGTCCGGTTCCGAGTTATGGGACAAAAATGTTTTCTTGTTGAAATTTTTCTAAGTCCACTCGACTGTCTTTCACTAGCGTCGGAAAATGAAAATTCTTGCGTGGAGCGGTTAGGCACTAAAGTGGACTGGGCATTCTCCTACATCATCTTAGCGCCATAGCGTTTGCGGTATATCTTTCAGCGGTTTTGAGGTATCCAATTATCCCAAAACTATATTTTTGGCGGCCCGAAGGCCTGCGAACAGACTAAAGAACGAAATTATTTGCGTTCCTAAGATAAAATATTGTTTTTATCGGAAGAATATCACTCCTGCCGTCTTAACATTTCCTCCAATTATAATTTTTTTCAAAATGATTTATTTCTCGCTAGGGTTAACTTTTTTAAAGGAACTTTTTGGACAAAACTACTAAATTTATTGTAGTGTATTGGTATAATACACAAAAAACCTTAATTTGCTCCAATTAGTCGATTTAAGGCATCTTAAAATAATTTTTCTCAAAACGATTTATTTCTCGTTAGGGTTAATTTTTTTAAAGGAACTTTTTGGACAAAACTACTAAACTTATTGTAGTGTATTGGTATAATACACAAAAAACCTTAATTTGCTCCAATTAGTCGATTTAAGGCATCTTAAAATAATTTTTCTCAAAACGATTTATTTCTCGTTAGGGTTAATTTTTTTAAAGGAACTTTTTGGACAAAACTACTAAACTTATTGTAGTGTATTGGTATAATACACAATAAACCTTAATTTGATCCAATTAGTCCATTTAAGGCATCTTAAAATAATTTTTCTCAAATCGATTTATTTCTCGTTAGGGTTAATTTTTTTAAAGGAACTTTTTGGACAAAACTACTAAACTTATTATAATGTATTGGTATAATACACAAAAAACCTTAATTTGCTCCAATTAGTCGATTTAAGCATCTTAAAATAATTTTTTTCGAAATGATTTATTTCTCGTTTGGGTTAATTTTTTTAAACGAACTTTTTGGACAAAATTAGTAAACTTATTGGGCTGTCTTGAGTTTATACAAAAAAATCACAAATTTCATTCATTTAGTTGCTTTAAAGGGACATAAAATAACTTTTTCTTAATTATTTATTTACTAGCTAGGCTTATGTTTTTTAAATGAACTTTTAGGACAAAACTACTAAACTTATTGTACTGTAATGGTATAATACGAAAAAAACCTTAATTTGCTCCAATTAGTCGATTTAAGGCATCTTAAAATAATTTTTCTCAAAACGATTTATTTCTCGTTAGGGTTAATTTTTTAAAGGAACTTTTTGGACAAAACTACTAAACTTATTGTAGTGTATTGGTATAATACACAATAAACCTTAATTTGTTCCAATTAGTCGATTTAAGGCATCTTAAAATAATTTTTCTCAAAACGATTTATTTCTCGTTAGGGTTAATTTTTTTAAAGGAACTTTTAGGACAAAACTACTAAACTTATTGTACTGTAATGGTATAATAAGAAAAAAACCTTAATTTCCTCCAATTAGTCGATTTAAGCATCTTAAAATAATTTTTTTCAAAATGATTTATTTCTCGTTAGGGTTAATTTTTTTAAACGAACTTTTTGGACAAAACTAGTAAACTTATTGCGCTGTCTTGAGTTTATACAAAAAAATCACACATTTTATTCATTTAGTTGCTTTTATTACCGTAGAGACCTTCAATCCTCTTTCTCACTAAGGTATTTCGTCGGCTCGGCTATTGGCTCAATCTTTTCTCCAGGCACATAGCTCTCATCTCTCTGGACGTTAGTAAGACAAGGCTCCGCGATAAAATCTTCCATACTATCATTGCCGGCATCAATGACTAGTGTCCGATCTTCCAGTCGTCATTTGACAGTGGACTGGGCATTCTTCCACATCATCATTGTTGTTATGCGCCAGGATCTTTTTCTAAGATAAAAGATGCCAAAACTTTTCTCGTTAAAAATCGTATGTACCGTCACAGACTCACTAGGCGTATGATCATAGCGCCACAGTGTTTGCGGTATATCCTTCAGCGGTTGTGTCACAAATCAAAAAATGTAAATTTTCCTCGAAAATTATTCTAAGTCCACTCGTATAATGGAAATATATCGCTAACTTCTTTCACTAGCAATATTTTTTAACGGTTCCCACAGGAGAATTGTCCAGAATGGTCTCCTGAATATTTCTTATACAGGACTTTTTGGTAGTGGAACGTCCGGTTCCGAGTTATGGGACAAAAATGTTTTCTCGTTGAAATTTTTCTAAGTCCACTCGACTGTCTTTCACTAGCGTCGGAAAATGAAAATTCTTGCGTGGAGCGGTTAGGCACTAAAGTGGACTGGGCATTCTCCTACATCATCTTAGCGCCATAGCGTTTGCGGTATATCTTTCAGCGGTTTTGAGGTATCCAATTATCCCAAAACTATATTTTTGGCGGCCCGAAGGCCTGCGAACAGACTAAAGAAGGAAAATGAAAATTCTTGCGTGGAGCGGTTAGGCACTAAAGTGGACTGGGCATTCTCCTACATCATCTTAGCGCCATAGCGTTTGCGGTATATCTTTCAGCGGTTTTGAGGTATCCAATTATCCCAAAACTATATTTTTGGCGGCCCGAAGGCCTGCGAACAGACTAAAGAAGGAAAATGAAAATTCTTGCGTGGAGCGGTTAGGCACTAAAGTGGACTGGGCATTCTCCTACATCATCTTAGCGCCATAGCGTTTGCGGTATATCTTTCAGCGGTTTTGAGGTATCCAATTATCCCAAAACTATATTTTTGGCGGCCCGAAGGCCTGCGAACAGACTAAAGAAGGAAAATGAAAATTCTTGCGTGGAGCGGTTAGGCACTAAAGTGGACTGGGCATTCTCCTTCATCATCTTAGCGCCATAGCGTTTGCGGTATATCTTTCAGCGGTTTTGAGGTATCCAATTATCCCAAAACTATATTTTTGGCGGCCCGAAGGCCTGCGAACAGACTAAAGAACGAAATTATTTGCGTTCCTAAGATAAAATATTGTTTTTATCGGAAGAATATCACTCCTGCCGTCTTAACATTTCCTCCAATTATAATTTTTTTCAAAATGATTTATTTCTCGCTAGGGTTAACTTTTTAAAAGGAACTTTTTGGACAAAACTACTAAACTTATTGTAGTGTATTGGTATAATACACAAAAAACCTTAATTTGCTCCAATTAGTCGATTTAAGGCATCTTAAAATAGTTTTTCTCAAAACGATTTATTTCTCGTTAGGGTTAATTTTTTTAAAGGAACTTTTTGGACAAAACTACTAAACTTATGGTAATGTATTGGTATAATACACAAAAAACCTTAATTTGCTCCAATTAGTCGATTTAAGGCATCTTAAAATAATTTTTCTCAAAACGATTTATTTCTCGTTAGGGTTAATTTTTTTAAAGGAACTTTTTGGACAAAACTACTAAACTTATGGTAATGTATTGGTAAAATACACAAAAAACCTTAATTTGCTCCAATTAGTCGATTTAAGGCATCTTAAAATAATTTTTCTCAAAACGATTTATTTCTCGTTAGGGTTAATTTTTTTAAACGAACTTTTTGGACAAAACTAGTAAACTTATTGCGCTGTCTTGAGTTTATACAAAAAAATCACACATTTTATTCATTTAGTTGCTTTTATTACCGTAGAGACCTTCAACCCTCTTTCTCACTAAGGTATTTCGTCGGCTCGGCTATTGGCTCAATCTTTTCTCCAGGCACATAGCTCTCATCTCTCTGGACGTTAGTAAGACAAGGCTCCGCGATAAAATCTTCCATACTATCATTGCCGGCATCAATGACTAGTATCCGATCTTCCAGTCGTCATTTGACAGTGGACTGGGCATTCTTCCACATCATCATTGTTGTTATGCGCCAGGATCTTTTTCTAAGATAAAAGATGCCAAAACTTTTCTCGTTAAAAATCGTATTTACCGTCACAGACTCACTAGGCGTATGATCTTAGCGCCACAGTGTTTGCGGTATATCCTTCAGCGGTTGTGTCACAAATCAAAAAATGTAAATTTTCCTCGAAAATTATTCGAAGTCCACTCGTATAATGGAAATATATCGCTAACTTCTTTCACTAGCAATATTTTTTAACGGTTCCCACAGGAGAATTGTCCAGAATGGTCTCCTGAATATTTCTTATACAGGACTTTTTGGTAGTGGAACGTCCGGTTCCGAGTTATGGGACAAAAATGTTTTCTCGTTGAAATTTTTCTAAGTCCACTCGACTGTCTTTCACTAGCGTCGGAAAATGAAAATTCTTGCGTGGAGCGGTTAGGCACTAAAGTGGACTGGGCATTCTCCTACATCATCTTAGCGCCATAGCGTTTGCGGTATATCTTTCAGCGGTTTTGAGGTATCCAATTATCCCAAAACTATATTTTTGGCGGCCCGAAGGCCTGCGAACAGACTAAAGAAGGAAAATGAAAATTCTTGCGTGGAGCGGTTAGGCACTAAAGTGGACTGGGCATTCTCCTACATCATCTTAGCGCCATAGCGTTTGCGGTATATCTTTCAGCGGTTTTGAGGTATCCAATTATCCCAAAACTATATTTTTGGCGGCCCGAAGGCCTGCGAACAGACTAAAGAAGGAAAATGAAAATTCTTGCGTGGAGCGGTTAGGCACTAAAGTGGACTGGGCATTCTCCTACATCATCTTAGCGCCATAGCGTTTGCGGTATATCTTTCAGCGGTTTTGAGGTATCCAATTATCCCAAAACTATATTTTTGGCGGCCCGAAGGCCTGCGAACAGACTAAAGAAGGAATATGAAAATTCTTGCGTGGAGCGGTTAGGCACTAAAGTGGACTGGGCATTCTCCTTCATCATCTTAGCGCCATAGCGTTTGCGGTATATCTTTCAGCGGTTTTGAGGTATCCAATTATCCCAAAACTATATTTTTGGCGGCCCGAAGGCCTGCGAACAGACTAAAGAACGAAATTATTTGCGTTCCTAAGATAAAATATTGTTTTTATCGGAAGAATATCACTCCTGCCGTCTTAACATTTCCTCCAATTATAATTTTTTTCAAAATGATTTATTTCTCGCTAGGGTTAACTTTTTAAAAGGAACTTTTTGGACAAAACTACTAAACTTATTGTAGTGTATTGGTATAATACACAAAAAACCTTAATTTGCTCCAATTAGTCGATTTAAGGCATCTTAAAATAATTTTTCTCAAAACGATTTATTTCTCGTTAGGGTTAATTTTTTTAAAGGAACTTTTTGGACAAAACTACTAAACTTATGGTAATGTATTGGTATAATACACAAAAAACCTTAATTTGCTCCAATTAGTCGATTTAAGGCATCTTAAAATAATTTTTCTCAAAACGATTTATTTCTCGTTAGGGTTAATTTTTTTAAAGGAACTTTTTGGACAAAACTACTAAACTTATGGTAATGTATTGGTAAAATACACAAAAAACCTTAATTTGCTCCAATTAGTCGATTTAAGGCATCTTAAAATAATTTTTCTCAAAACGATTTATTTCTCGTTAGGGTTAATTTTTTTAAAGGAACTTTTAGGACAAACCTACTAAACTTATTGTACTGTAATGGTATAATACGAAAAAAACCTTAATTTCCTCCAATTAGTCGATTTAAGCATCTTAAAATAATTTTTTTCAAAATGATTTATTTCTCGTTAGGGTTAATTTTTTTAAACGAACTTTTTGGACAAAACTAGTAAACTTATTGCGCTGTCTTGAGTTTATACAAAAAAATCACACATTTTATTCATTTAGTTGCTTTTATTACCGTAGAGACCTTCAACCCTCTTTCTCACTAAGGTATTTCGTCGGCTCGGCTATTGGCTCAATCTTTTCTCCAGGCACATAGCTCTCATCTCTCTGGACGTTAGTAAGACAAGGCTCCGCGATAAAATCTTCCATACTATCATTGCCGGCATCAATGACTAGTATCCGATCTTCCAGTCGTCATTTGACAGTGGACTGGGCATTCTTCCACATCATCATTGTTGTTATGCGCCAGGATCTTTTTCTAAGATAAAAGATGCCAAAACTTTTCTCGTTAAAAATCGTATTTACCGTCACAGACTCACTAGGCGTATGATCTTAGCGCCACAGTGTTTGCGGTATATCCTTCAGCGGTTGTGTCACAAATCAAAAAATGTAAATTTTCCTCGAAAATTATTCGAAGTCCACTCGTATAATGGAAATATATCGCTAACTTCTTTCACTAGCAATATTTTTTAACGGTTCCCACAGGAGAATTGTCCAGAATGGTCTCCTGAATATTTCTTATACAGGACTTTTTGGTAGTGGAACGTCCGGTTCCGAGTTATGGGACAAAAATGTTTTCTCGTTGAAATTTTTCTAAGTCCACTCGACTGTCTTTCACTAGCGTCGGAAAATGAAAATTCTTGCGTGGAGCGGTTAGGCACTAAAGTGGACTGGGCATTCTCCTACATCATCTTAGCGCCATAGCGTTTGCGGTATATCTTTCAGCGGTTTTGAGGTATCCAATTATCCCAAAACTATATTTTTGGCGGCCCGAAGGCCTGCGAACAGACTAAAGAACGAAATTATTTGCGTTCCTAAGATAAAATATTGTTTTTATCGGAAGAATATCACTCCTGCCGTCTTAACATTTCCTCCAATTATAATTTTTTTCAAAATGATTTATTTCTCGCTAGGGTTAACTTTTTAAAAGGAACTTTTTGGACAAAACTACTAAACTTATTGTAGTGTATTGGTATAATACACAAAAACCTTAATTTGCTCCAATTAGTCGATTTAAGGCATCTTAAAATAATTTTTCTCAAAACGATTTATTTCTCGTTAGGGTTAATTTTTTTAAAGGAACTTTTTGGACAAAACTACTAAACTTATGGTAATGTATTGGTATAATACACAAAAAACCTTAATTTGCTCCAATTAGTCGATTTAAGGCATCTTAAAATAATTTTTCTCAAAACGATTTATTTCTCGTTAGGGTTAATTTTTTTAAAGGAACTTTTTGGACAAAACTACTAAACTTATGGTAATGTATTGGTAAAATACACAAAAAACCTTAATTTGCTCCAATTAGTCGATTTAAGGCATCTTAAAATAATTTTTCTCAAAACGATTTATTTCTCGTTAGGGTTAATTTTTTTAAAGGAACTTTTAGGACAAAACTACTAAACTTATTGTACTGTAATGGTATAATAAGAAAAAAACCTTAATTTCCTCCAATTAGTCGATTTAAGCATCTTAAAATAATTTTTTTCAAAATGATTTATTTCTCGTTAGGGTTAATTTTTTTAAACGAACTTTTTGGACAAAACTAGTAAACTTATTGCGCTGTCTTGAGTTTATACAAAAAAATCACACATTTTATTCATTTAGTTGCTTTTATTACCGTAGAGACCTTCAATCCTCTTTCTCACTAAGGTATTTCGTCGGCTCGGCTATTGGCTCAATCTTTTCTCCAGGCACATAGCTCTCATCTCTCTGGACGTTAGTAAGACAAGGCTCCGCGATAAAATCTTCCATACTATCATTGCCGGCATCAATGACTAGTGTCCGATCTTCCAGTCGTCATTTGACAGTGGACTGGGCATTCTTCCACATCATCATTGTTGTTATGCGCCAGGATCTTTTTCTAAGATAAAAGATGCCAAAACTTTTCTCGTTAAAAATCGTATGTACCGTCACAGACTCACTAGGCGTATGATCATAGCGCCACAGTGTTTGCGGTATATCCTTCAGCGGTTGTGTCACAAATCAAAAAATGTAAATTTTCCTCGAAAATTATTCTAAGTCCACTCGTATAATGGAAATATATCGCTAACTTCTTTCACTAGCAATATTTTTTAACGGTTCCCACAGGAGAATTGTCCAGAATGGTCTCCTGAATATTTCTTATACAGGACTTTTTGGTAGTGGAACGTCCGGTTCCGAGTTATGGGACAAAAATGTTTTCTCGTTGAAATTTTTCTAAGTCCACTCGACTGTCTTTCACTAGCGTCGGAAAATGAAAATTCTTGCGTGGAGCGGTTAGGCACTAAAGTGGACTGGGCATTCTCCTACATCATCTTAGCGCCATAGCGTTTGCGGTATATCTTTCAGCGGTTTTGAGGTATCCAATTATCCCAAAACTATATTTTTGGCGGCCCGAAGGCCTGCGAACAGACTAAAGAAGGAAAATGAAAATTCTTGCGTGGAGCGGTTAGGCACTAAAGTGGACTGGGCATTCTCCTACATCATCTTAGCGCCATAGCGTTTGCGGTATATCTTTCAGCGGTTTTGAGGTATCCAATTATCCCAAAACTATATTTTTGGCGGCCCGAAGGCCTGCGAACAGACTAAAGAAGGAAAATGAAAATTCTTGCGTGGAGCGGTTAGGCACTAAAGTGGACTGGGCATTCTCCTTCATCATCTTAGCGCCATAGCGTTTGCGGTATATCTTTCAGCGGTTTTGAGGTATCCAATTATCCCAAAACTATATTTTTGGCGGCCCGAAGGCCTGCGAACAGACTAAAGAACGAAATTATTTGCGTTCCTAAGATAAAATATTGTTTTTATCGGAAGAATATCACTCCTGCCGTCTTAACATTTCCTCCAATTATAATTTTTTTCAAAATGATTTATTTCTCGCTAGGGTTAACTTTTTAAAAGGAACTTTTTGGACAAAACTACTAAACTTATTGTAGTGTATTGGTATAATACACAAAAAACCTTAATTTGCTCCAATTAGTCGATTTAAGGCATCTTAAAATAATTTTTCTCAAAACGATTTATTTCTCGTTAAGGTTAATTTTTTTAAAGGAACTTTTTGGACAAAACTACTAAACTTATGGTAATGTATTGGTATAATACACAAAAAACCTTAATTTGCTCCAATTAGTCGATTTAAGGCATCTTAAAATAATTTTTCTCAAAACGATTTATTTCTCGTTAGGGTTAATTTTTTTAAAGGAACTTTTTGGACAAAAATACTAAACTTATTGTAGTGTATTGGTATAATACACAAAAAACCTTAATTTGCTCCAATTAGTCGATTTCAGGCATCTTAAAATAATTTTTCTCAAAACGATTTATTTCTCGTTAGGGTTAATTTTTTTAAAGGAACTTTTTGGACAAAACTACTAAATTTATTGTAGTGTATTGGTATAATACACAATAAACCTTAATTTGCTCCAATTAGTCGATTTAAGGCATCTTAAAATAATTTTTCTCAAAACGATTTATTTCTCGTTAGGGTTAATTTTTTTAAAGGAACTTTTTGGACAAAACTACTAAACTTATTGTAGTGTATTGGTATAATACACAATAAACCTTAATTTGCTCCAATTAGTCGATTTAAGGCATCTTAAAATAATTTTTCTCAAAACGATTTATTTCTCGTTAGGGTTAATTTTTTTAAAGGAACTTTTTGGACAAAACTACTAAATTTATTGTAGTGTAATGGTATAATACGAAAAAAACCTTAATTTGCTCCAATTAGTCGATTTAAGGCATCTTAAAATAATTTTTCTCAAAACGATTTATTTCTCGTTAGGGTTAATTTTTTTAAAGGAACTTTTTGGACAAAACTACTAAATTTATTGTAGTGTATTGGTATAATACACAAAAAACCTTAATTTGCTCCAATTAGTCGATTTAAGGCATCTTAAAATAATTTTTCTCAAAACGATTTATTTCTCGTTAGGGTTAATTTTTTAAAGGAACTTTTTGGACAAAACTACTAAACTTATTGTAGTGTATTGGTATAATACACAATAAACCTTAATTTGTTCCAATTAGTCGATTTAAGGCATCTTAAAATAATTTTTCTCAAAACGATTTATTTCTCGTTAGGGTTAATTTTTTTAAAGGAACTTTTTGGACAAAACTACTAAATTTATTGTAGTGTATTGGTATAATACACAAAAAACCTTAATTTGCTCCAATTAGTCGATTTAAGGCATCTTAAAATAATTTTTCTCAAAACGATTTATTTCTCGTTAGGGTTAATTTTTTTAAAGGAACTTTTTGGACAAAACTACTAAACTTGTTGTAGTGTATTGGTATAATACACAAAAAACCTTATGTTGATCCAATTAGTCCATTTAAGGCATCTTAAAATAATTTTTCTCAAAACGATTTATTTCTCGTTAGGGTTAATTTTTTTAAAGGAACTTTTTGGACAAAACTACTAAACTTATTGCGCTGTCTTGAGTTTATACAAAAAAATCACACATTTTATTCATTTAGTTGCTTTTATTACCGTAGAGACCTTCAACCCTCTTTCTCACTAAGGTATTTCGTCGACGCGGCTATTGGCTCAATCTTTTCTCCAGGCACATAGCTCGCATCTCTCTGGACGTTAGTAAGACAAGGCTCCGCGATAAAATCTTCCATACTATCATTGCCGGCATCAATGACTAGTATCCGATTTTCCAGTCGTCATTTGACAGTGGACTGGGCATTCTTCTACATCATCATTGTTGTTATGCGCCAGGATCTTTTTCTAAGATAAAAGATGCCAAAACTTTTCTCGTTAAAAATCGTATGTACCGTCACAGACTCAATAGACGTATGATCTTAGCGCCACAGTGTTTGCGGTATATCCTTCAGCGGTTGTGACACAAATCAAAAAATGTAAATTTTCCTCGAAAATTATTCTAAGTCCACTCGTATAATGGAAATATATCGCTAACTTCTTTCACTAGCAATATTTTTTAACGGTTCCCACAGGAGAATTATCCAGAATGGTCTCCTGAATATTTCTTATACAGGACTTTTTGGTAGTGGAACGTCCGGTTCCGAGTTATGGGACAAAAATGTTTTCTTGTTGAAATTTTTCTAAGTCCACTCGACTGTCTTTCACTAGCGTCGGAAAATGAAAATTCTTGCGTGGAGCGGTTAGGCACTAAAGTGGACTGGGCATTCTCCTACATCATCTTAGCGCCATAGCGTTTGCGGTATATCTTTCAGCGGTTTTGAGGTATCCAATTATCCCAAAACTATATTTTTGGCGGCCCGAAGGCCTGCGAACAGACTAAAGAACGAAATTATTTGCGTTCCTAAGATAAAATATTGTTTTTATCGGAAGAATATCACTCCTGCCGTCTTAACATTTCCTCCAATTATAATTTTTTTCAAAATGATTTATTTCTCGCTAGGGTTAACTTTTTTAAAGGAACTTTTTGGACAAAACTACTAAATTTATTGTAGTGTATTGGTATAATACACAAAAAACCTTAATTTGCTCCAATTAGTCGATTTAAGGCATCTTAAAATAATTTTTCTCAAAACGATTTATTTCTCGTTAGGGTTAATTTTTTTAAAGGAACTTTTTGGACAAAACTACTAAACTTATTGTAGTGTATTGGTATAATACACAAAAAACCTTAATTTGCTCCAATTAGTCGATTTAAGGCATCTTAAAATAATTTTTCTCAAAACGATTTATTTCTCGTTAGGGTTAATTTTTTTAAAGGAACTTTTTGGACAAAACTACTAAACTTATTGTAGTGTATTGGTATAATACACAATAAACCTTAATTTGATCCAATTAGTCCATTTAAGGCATCTTAAAATAATTTTTCTCAAATCGATTTATTTCTCGTTAGGGTTAATTTTTTTAAAGGAACTTTTTGGACAAAACTACTAAACTTATTATAATGTATTGGTATAATACACAAAAAACCTTAATTTGCTCCAATTAGTCGATTTAAGCATCTTAAAATAATTTTTTTCGAAATGATTTATTTCTCGTTTGGGTTAATTTTTTTAAACGAACTTTTTGGACAAAATTAGTAAACTTATTGGGCTGTCTTGAGTTTATACAAAAAAATCACAAATTTCATTCATTTAGTTGCTTTAAAGGGACATAAAATAACTTTTTCTTAATTATTTATTTACTAGCTAGGCTTATGTTTTTTAAATGAACTTTTAGGACAAAACTACTAAACTTATTGTACTGTAATGGTATAATACGAAAAAAACCTTAATTTGCTCCAATTAGTCGATTTAAGGCATCTTAAAATAATTCTTCTCAAAACGATTTATTTCTCGTTAGGGTTAATTTTTTAAAGGAACTTTTTGGACAAAACTACTAAACTTATTGTAGTGTATTGGTATAATACACAATAAACCTTAATTTGTTCCAATTAGTCGATTTAAGGCATCTTAAAATAATTTTTCTCAAAACGATTTATTTCTCGTTAGGGTTAATTTTTTTAAAGGAACTTTTAGGACAAAACTACTAAACTTATTGTACTGTAATGGTATAATAAGAAAAAAACCTTAATTTCCTCCAATTAGTCGATTTAAGCATCTTAAAATAATTTTTTTCAAAATGATTTATTTCTCGTTAGGGTTAATTTTTTTAAACGAACTTTTTGGACAAAACTAGTAAACTTATTGCGCTGTCTTGAGTTTATACAAAAAAATCACACATTTTATTCATTTAGTTGCTTTTATTACCGTAGAGACCTTCAATCCTCTTTCTCACTAAGGTATTTCGTCGGCTCGGCTATTGGCTCAATCTTTTCTCCAGGCACATAGCTCTCATCTCTCTGGACGTTAGTAAGACAAGGCTCCGCGATAAAATCTTCCATACTATCATTGCCGGCATCAATGACTAGTGTCCGATCTTCCAGTCGTCATTTGACAGTGGACTGGGCATTCTTCCACATCATCATTGTTGTTATGCGCCAGGATCTTTTTCTAAGATAAAAGATGCCAAAACTTTTCTCGTTAAAAATCGTATGTACCGTCACAGACTCACTAGGCGTATGATCATAGCGCCACAGTGTTTGCGGTATATCCTTCAGCGGTTGTGTCACAAATCAAAAAATGTAAATTTTCCTCGAAAATTATTCTAAGTCCACTCGTATAATGGAAATATATCGCTAACTTCTTTCACTAGCAATATTTTTTAACGGTTCCCACAGGAGAATTGTCCAGAATGGTCTCCTGAATATTTCTTATACAGGACTTTTTGGTAGTGGAACGTCCGGTTCCGAGTTATGGGACAAAAATGTTTTCTCGTTGAAATTTTTCTAAGTCCACTCGACTGTCTTTCACTAGCGTCGGAAAATGAAAATTCTTGCGTGGAGCGGTTAGGCACTAAAGTGGACTGGGCATTCTCCTACATCATCTTAGCGCCATAGCGTTTGCGGTATATCTTTCAGCGGTTTTGAGGTATCCAATTATCCCAAAACTATATTTTTGGCGGCCCGAAGGCCTGCGAACAGACTAAAGAAGGAAAATGAAAATTCTTGCGTGGAGCGGTTAGGCACTAAAGTGGACTGGGCATTCTCCTACATCATCTTAGCGCCATAGCGTTTGCGGTATATCTTTCAGCGGTTTTGAGGTATCCAATTATCCCAAAACTATATTTTTGGCGGCCCGAAGGCCTGCGAACAGACTAAAGAAGGAAAATGAAAATTCTTGCGTGGAGCGGTTAGGCACTAAAGTGGACTGGGCATTCTCCTACATCATCTTAGCGCCATAGCGTTTGCGGTATATCTTTCAGCGGTTTTGAGGTATCCAATTATCCCAAAACTATATTTTTGGCGGCCCGAAGGCCTGCGAACAGACTAAAGAAGGAAAATGAAAATTCTTGCGTGGAGCGGTTAGGCACTAAAGTGGACTGGGCATTCTCCTTCATCATCTTAGCGCCATAGCGTTTGCGGTATATCTTTCAGCGGTTTTGAGGTATCCAATTATCCCAAAACTATATTTTTGGCGGCCCGAAGGCCTGCGAACAGACTAAAGAACGAAATTATTTGCGTTCCTAAGATAAAATATTGTTTTTATCGGAAGAATATCACTCCTGCCGTCTTAACATTTCCTCCAATTATAATTTTTTTCAAAATGATTTATTTCTCGCTAGGGTTAACTTTTTAAAAGGAACTTTTTGGACAAAACTACTAAACTTATTGTAGTGTATTGGTATAATACACAAAAAACCTTAATTTGCTCCAATTAGTCGATTTAAGGCATCTTAAAATAGTTTTTCTCAAAACGATTTATTTCTCGTTAGGGTTAATTTTTTTAAAGGAACTTTTTGGACAAAACTACTAAACTTATGGTAATGTATTGGTATAATACACAAAAAACCTTAATTTGCTCCAATTAGTCGATTTAAGGCATCTTAAAATAATTTTTCTCAAAACGATTTATTTCTCGTTAGGGTTAATTTTTTTAAAGGAACTTTTTGGACAAAACTACTAAACTTATGGTAATGTATTGGTAAAATACACAAAAAACCTTAATTTGCTCCAATTAGTCGATTTAAGGCATCTTAAAATAATTTTTCTCAAAACGATTTATTTCTCGTTAGGGTTAATTTTTTTAAAGGAACTTTTAGGACAAACCTACTAAACTTATTGTACTGTAATGGTATAATACGAAAAAAACCTTAATTTCCTCCAATTAGTCGATTTAAGCATCTTAAAATAATTTTTTTCAAAATGATTTATTTCTCGTTAGGGTTAATTTTTTTAAACGAACTTTTTGGACAAAACTAGTAAACTTATTGCGCTGTCTTGAGTTTATACAAAAAAATCACACATTTTATTCATTTAGTTGCTTTTATTACCGTAGAGACCTTCAACCCTCTTTCTCACTAAGGTATTTCGTCGGCTCGGCTATTGGCTCAATCTTTTCTCCAGGCACATAGCTCTCATCTCTCTGGACGTTAGTAAGACAAGGCTCCGCGATAAAATCTTCCATACTATCATTGCCGGCATCAATGACTAGTATCCGATCTTCCAGTCGTCATTTGACAGTGGACTGGGCATTCTTCCACATCATCATTGTTGTTATGCGCCAGGATCTTTTTCTAAGATAAAAGATGCCAAAACTTTTCTCGTTAAAAATCGTATTTACCGTCACAGACTCACTAGGCGTATGATCTTAGCGCCACAGTGTTTGCGGTATATCCTTCAGCGGTTGTGTCACAAATCAAAAAATGTAAATTTTCCTCGAAAATTATTCGAAGTCCACTCGTATAATGGAAATATATCGCTAACTTCTTTCACTAGCAATATTTTTTAACGGTTCCCACAGGAGAATTGTCCAGAATGGTCTCCTGAATATTTCTTATACAGGACTTTTTGGTAGTGGAACGTCCGGTTCCGAGTTATGGGACAAAAATGTTTTCTCGTTGAAATTTTTCTAAGTCCACTCGACTGTCTTTCACTAGCGTCGGAAAATGAAAATTCTTGCGTGGAGCGGTTAGGCACTAAAGTGGACTGGGCATTCTCCTACATCATCTTAGCGCCATAGCGTTTGCGGTATATCTTTCAGCGGTTTTGAGGTATCCAATTATCCCAAAACTATATTTTTGGCGGCCCGAAGGCCTGCGAACAGACTAAAGAAGGAAAATGAAAATTCTTGCGTGGAGCGGTTAGGCACTAAAGTGGACTGGGCATTCTCCTACATCATCTTAGCGCCATAGCGTTTGCGGTATATCTTTCAGCGGTTTTGAGGTATCCAATTATCCCAAAACTATATTTTTGGCGGCCCGAAGGCCTGCGAACAGACTAAAGAACGAAATTATTTGCGTTCCTAAGATAAAATATTGTTTTTATCGGAAGAATATCACTCCTGCCGTCTTAACATTTCCTCCAATTATAATTTTTTTCAAAATGATTTATTTCTCGCTAGGGTTAACTTTTTAAAAGGAACTTTTTGGACAAAACTACTAAACTTATTGTAGTGTATTGGTATAATACACAAAAAACCTTAATTTGCTCCAATTAGTCGATTTAAGGCATCTTAAAATAATTTTTCTCAAAACGATTTATTTCTCGTTAGGGTTAATTTTTTTAAAGGAACTTTTTGGACAAAACTACTAAACTTATGGTAATGTATTGGTAAAATACACAAAAAACCTTAATTTGCTCCAATTAGTCGATTTAAGGCATCTTAAAATAATTTTTCTCAAAACGATTTATTTCTCGTTAGGGTTAATTTTTTTAAAGGAACTTTTAGGACAAAACTACTAAACTTATTGTACTGTAATGGTATAATAAGAAAAAAACCTTAATTTCCTCCAATTAGTCGATTTAAGCATCTTAAAATAATTTTTTTCAAAATGATTTATTTCTCGTTAGGGTTAATTTTTTTAAACGAACTTTTTGGACAAAACTAGTAAACTTATTGCGCTGTCTTGAGTTTATACAAAAAAATCACACATTTTATTCATTTAGTTGCTTTTATTACCGTAGAGACCTTCAATCCTCTTTCTCACTAAGGTATTTCGTCGGCTCGGCTATTGGCTCAATCTTTTCTCCAGGCACATAGCTCTCATCTCTCTGGACGTTAGTAAGACAAGGCTCCGCGATAAAATCTTCCATACTATCATTGCCGGCATCAATCACTAGTGTCCGATCTTCCAGTCGTCATTTGACAGTGGACTGGGCATTCTTCCACATCATCATTGTTGTTATGCGCCAGGATCTTTTTCTAAGATAAAAGATGCCAAAACTTTTCTCGTTAAAAATCGTATGTACCGTCACAGACTCACTAGGCGTATGATCATAGCGCCACAGTGTTTGCGGTATATCCTTCAGCGGTTGTGTCACAAATCAAAAAATGTAAATTTTCCTCGAAAATTATTCTAAGTCCACTCGTATAATGGAAATATATTGCTAACTTCTTTCACTAGCAATATTTTTTAACGGTTCCCACAGGAGAATTGTCCAGAATGGTCTCCTGAATATTTCTTATACAGGACTTTTTGGTAGTGGAACGTCCGGTTCCGAGTTATGGGACAAAAATGTTTTCTCGTTGAAATTTTTCTAAGTCCACTCGACTGTCTTTCACTAGCGTCGGAAAATGAAAATTCTTGCGTGGAGCGGTTAGGCACTAAAGTGGACTGGGCATTCTCCTACATCATCTTAGCGCCATAGCGTTTGCGGTATATCTTTCAGCGGTTTTGAGGTATCCAATTATCCCAAAACTATATTTTTGGCGGCCCGAAGGCCTGCGAACAGACTAAAGAAGGAAAATGAAAATTCTTGCGTGGAGCGGTTAGGCACTAAAGTGGACTGGGCATTCTCCTACATCATCTTAGCGCCATAGCGTTTGCGGTATATCTTTCAGCGGTTTTGAGGTATCCAATTATCCCAAAACTATATTTTTGGCGGCCCGAAGGCCTGCGAACAGACTAAAGAAGGAAAATGAAAATTCTTGCGTGGAGCGGTTAGGCACTAAAGTGGACTGGGCATTCTCCTACATCATCTTAGCGCCATAGCGTTTGCGGTATATCTTTCAGCGGTTTTGAGGTATCCAATTATCCCAAAACTATATTTTTGGCGGCCCGAAGGCCTGCGAACAGACTAAAGAAGGAATATGAAAATTCTTGCGTGGAGCGGTTAGGCACTAAAGTGGACTGGGCATTCTCCTTCATCATCTTAGCGCCATAGCGTTTGCGGTATATCTTTCAGCGGTTTTGAGGTATCCAATTATCCCAAAACTATATTTTTGGCGGCCCGAAGGCCTGCGAACAGACTAAAGAACGAAATTATTTGCGTTCCTAAGATAAAATATTGTTTTTATCGGAAGAATATCACTCCTGCCGTCTTAACATTTCCTCCAATTATAATTTTTTTCAAAATGATTTATTTCTCGCTAGGGTTAACTTTTTAAAAGGAACTTTTTGGACAAAACTACTAAACTTATTGTAGTGTATTGGTATAATACACAAAAAACCTTAATTTGCTCCAATTAGTCGATTTAAGGCATCTTAAAATAATTTTTCTCAAAACGATTTATTTCTCGTTAGGGTTAATTTTTTTAAAGGAACTTTTTGGACAAAACTACTAAACTTATGGTAATGTATTGGTATAATACACAAAAAACCTTAATTTGCTCCAATTAGTCGATTTAAGGCATCTTAAAATAATTTTTCTCAAAACGATTTATTTCTCGTTAGGGTTAATTTTTTTAAAGGAACTTTTTGGACAAAACTACTAAACTTATGGTAATGTATTGGTAAAATACACAAAAAACCTTAATTTGCTCCAATTAGTCGATTTAAGGCATCTTAAAATAATTTTTCTCAAAACGATTTATTTCTCGTTAGGGTTAATTTTTTTAAAGGAACTTTTAGGACAAACCTACTAAACTTATTGTACTGTAATGGTATAATACGAAAAAAACCTTAATTTCCTCCAATTAGTCGATTTAAGCATCTTAAAATAATTTTTTTCAAAATGATTTATTTCTCGTTAGGGTTAATTTTTTTAAACGAACTTTTTGGACAAAACTAGTAAACTTATTGCGCTGTCTTGAGTTTATACAAAAAAATCACACATTTTATTCATTTAGTTGCTTTTATTACCGTAGAGACCTTCAACCCTCTTTCTCACTAAGGTATTTCGTCGGCTCGGCTATTGGCTTAATCTTTTCTCCAGGCACATAGCTCTCATCTCTCTGGACGTTAGTAAGACAAGGCTCCGCGATAAAATCTTCCATACTATCATTGCCGGCATCAATGACTAGTATCCGATCTTCCAGTCGTCATTTGACAGTGGACTGGGCATTCTTCCACATCATCATTGTTGTTATGCGCCAGGATCTTTTTCTAAGATAAAAGATGCCAAAACTTTTCTCGTTAAAAATCGTATTTACCGTCACAGACTCACTAGGCGTATGATCTTAGCGCCACAGTGTTTGCGGTATATCCTTCAGCGGTTGTGTCACAAATCAAAAAATGTAAATTTTCCTCGAAAATTATTCGAAGTCCACTCGTATAATGGAAATATATCGCTAACTTCTTTCACTAGCAATATTTTTTAACGGTTCCCACAGGAGAATTGTCCAGAATGGTCTCCTGAATATTTCTTATACAGGACTTTTTGGTAGTGGAACGTCCGGTTCCGAGTTATGGGACAAAAATGTTTTCTCGTTGAAATTTTTCTAAGTCCACTCGACTGTCTTTCACTAGCGTCGGAAAATGAAAATTCTTGCGTGGAGCGGTTAGGCACTAAAGTGGACTGGGCATTCTCCTACATCATCTTAGCGCCATAGCGTTTGCGGTATATCTTTCAGCGGTTTTGAGGTATCCAATTATCCCAAAACTATATTTTTGGCGGCCCGAAGGCCTGCGAACAGACTAAAGAACGAAATTATTTGCGTTCCTAAGATAAAATATTGTTTTTATCGGAAGAATATCACTCCTGCCGTCTTAACATTTCCTCCAATTATAATTTTTTTCAAAATGATTTATTTCTCGCTAGGGTTAACTTTTTAAAAGGAACTTTTTGGACAAAACTACTAAACTTATTGTAGTGTATTGGTATAATACACAAAAACCTTAATTTGCTCCAATTAGTCGATTTAAGGCATCTTAAAATAATTTTTCTCAAAACGATTTATTTCTCGTTAGGGTTAATTTTTTTAAAGGAACTTTTTGGACAAAACTACTAAACTTATGGTAATGTATTGGTATAATACACAGAAAACCTTAATTTGCTCCAATTAGTCGATTTAAGGCATCTTAAAATAATTTTTCTCAAAACGATTTATTTCTCGTTAGGGTTAATTTTTTTAAAGGAACTTTTTGGACAAAACTACTAAACTTATGGTAATGTATTGGTAAAATACACAAAAAACCTTAATTTGCTCCAATTAGTCGATTTAAGGCATCTTAAAATAATTTTTCTCAAAACGATTTATTTCTCGTTAGGGTTAATTTTTTTAAAGGAACTTTTAGGACAAAACTACTAAACTTATTGTACTGTAATGGTATAATAAGAAAAAAACCTTAATTTCCTCCAATTAGTCGATTTAAGCATCTTAAAATAATTTTTTTCAAAATGATTTATTTCTCGTTAGGGTTAATTTTTTTAAACGAACTTTTTGGACAAAACTAGTAAACTTATTGCGCTGTCTTGAGTTTATACAAAAAAATCACACATTTTATTCATTTAGTTGCTTTTATTACCGTAGAGACCTTCAATCCTCTTTCTCACTAAGGTATTTCGTCGGCTCGGCTATTGGCTCAATCTTTTCTCCAGGCACATAGCTCTCATCTCTCTGGACGTTAGTAAGACAAGGCTCCGCGATAAAATCTTCCATACTATCATTGCCGGCATCAATGACTAGTGTCCGATCTTCCAGTCGTCATTTGACAGTGGACTGGGCATTCTTCCACATCATCATTGTTGTTATGCGCCAGGATCTTTTTCTAAGATAAAAGATGCCAAAACTTTTCTCGTTAAAAATCGTATGTACCGTCACAGACTCACTAGGCGTATGATCATAGCGCCACAGTGTTTGCGGTATATCCTTCAGCGGTTGTGTCACAAATCAAAAAATGTAAATTTTCCTCGAAAATTATTCTAAGTCCACTCGTATAATGGAAATATATCGCTAACTTCTTTCACTAGCAATATTTTTTAACGGTTCCCACAGGAGAATTGTCCAGAATGGTCTCCTGAATATTTCTTATACAGGACTTTTTGGTAGTGGAACGTCCGGTTCCGAGTTATGGGACAAAAATGTTTTCTCGTTGAAATTTTTCTAAGTCCACTCGACTGTCTTTCACTAGCGTCGGAAAATGAAAATTCTTGCGTGGAGCGGTTAGGCACTAAAGTGGACTGGGCATTCTCCTACATCATCTTAGCGCCATAGCGTTTGCGGTATATCTTTCAGCGGTTTTGAGGTATCCAATTATCCCAAAACTATATTTTTGGCGGCCCGAAGGCCTGCGAACAGACTAAAGAAGGAAAATGAAAATTCTTGCGTGGAGCGGTTAGGCACTAAAGTGGACTGGGCATTCTCCTACATCATCTTAGCGCCATAGCGTTTGCGGTATATCTTTCAGCGGTTTTGAGGTATCCAATTATCCCAAAACTATATTTTTGGCGGCCCGAAGGCCTGCGAACAGACTAAAGAAGGAAAATGAAAATTCTTGCGTGGAGCGGTTAGGCACTAAAGTGGACTGGGCATTCTCCTTCATCATCTTAGCGCCATAGCGTTTGCGGTATATCTTTCAGCGGTTTTGAGGTATCCAATTATCCCAAAACTATATTTTTGGCGGCCCGAAGGCCTGCGAACAGACTAAAGAACGAAATTATTTGCGTTCCTAAGATAAAATATTGTTTTTATCGGAAGAATATCACTCCTGCCGTCTTAACATTTCCTCCAATTATAATTTTTTTCAAAATGATTTATTTCTCGCTAGGGTTAACTTTTTAAAAGGAACTTTTTGGACAAAACTACTAAACTTATTGTAGTGTATTGGTATAATACACAAAAAACCTTAATTTGCTCCAATTAGTCGATTTAAGGCATCTTAAAATAATTTTTCTCAAAACGATTTATTTCTCGTTAAGGTTAATTTTTTTAAAGGAACTTTTTGGACAAAACTACTAAACTTATGGTAATGTATTGGTATAATACACAAAAAACCTTAATTTGCTCCAATTAGTCGATTTAAGGCATCTTAAAATAATTTTTCTCAAAACGATTTATTTCTCGTTAGGGTTAATTTTTTTAAAGGAACTTTTTGGACAAAAATACTAAACTTATTGTAGTGTATTGGTATAATACACAAAAAACCTTAATTTGCTCCAATTAGTCGATTTCAGGCATCTTAAAATAATTTTTCTCAAAACGATTTATTTCTCGTTAGGGTTAATTTTTTTAAAGGAACTTTTTGGACAAAACTACTAAATTTATTGTAGTGTATTGGTATAATACACAATAAACCTTAATTTGCTCCAATTAGTCGATTTAAGGCATCTTAAAATAATTTTTCTCAAAACGATTTATTTCTCGTTAGGGTTAATTTTTTTAAAGGAACTTTTTGGACAAAACTACTAAACTTATTGTAGTGTATTGGTATAATACACAATAAACCTTAATTTGCTCCAATTAGTCGATTTAAGGCATCTTAAAATAATTTTTCTCAAAACGATTTATTTCTCGTTAGGGTTAATTTTTTTAAAGGAACTTTTTGGACAAAACTACTAAATTTATTGTAGTGTAATGGTATAATACGAAAAAAACCTTAATTTGCTCCAATTAGTCGATTTAAGGCATCTTAAAATAATTTTTCTCAAAACGATTTATTTCTCGTTAGGGTTAATTTTTTTAAAGGAACTTTTTGGACAAAACTACTAAATTTATTGTAGTGTATTGGTATAATACACAAAAAACCTTAATTTGCTCCAATTAGTCGATTTAAGGCATCTTAAAATAATTTTTCTCAAAACGATTTATTTCTCGTTAGGGTTAATTTTTTAAAGGAACTTTTTGGACAAAACTACTAAACTTATTGTAGTGTATTGGTATAATACACAATAAACCTTAATTTGTTCCAATTAGTCGATTTAAGGCATCTTAAAATAATTTTTCTCAAAACGATTTATTTCTCGTTAGGGTTAATTTTTTTAAAGGAACTTTTTGGACAAAACTACTAAATTTATTGTAGTGTATTGGTATAATACACAAAAAACCTTAATTTGCTCCAATTAGTCGATTTAAGGCATCTTAAAATAATTTTTCTCAAAACGATTTATTTCTCGTTAGGGTTAATTTTTTTAAAGGAACTTTTTGGACAAAACTACTAAACTTGTTGTAGTGTATTGGTATAATACACAAAAAACCTTATGTTGATCCAATTAGTCCATTTAAGGCATCTTAAAATAATTTTTCTCAAAACGATTTATTTCTCGTTAGGGTTAATTTTTTTAAAGGAACTTTTTGGACAAAACTACTAAACTTATTGCGCTGTCTTGAGTTTATACAAAAAAATCACACATTTTATTCATTTAGTTGCTTTTATTACCGTAGAGACCTTCAACCCTCTTTCTCACTAAGGTATTTCGTCGACGCGGCTATTGGCTCAATCTTTTCTCCAGGCACATAGCTCGCATCTCTCTGGACGTTAGTAAGACAAGGCTCCGCGATAAAATCTTCCATACTATCATTGCCGGCATCAATGACTAGTATCCGATTTTCCAGTCGTCATTTGACAGTGGACTGGGCATTCTTCTACATCATCATTGTTGTTATGCGCCAGGATCTTTTTCTAAGATAAAAGATGCCAAAACTTTTCTCGTTAAAAATCGTATGTACCGTCACAGACTCAATAGACGTATGATCTTAGCGCCACAGTGTTTGCGGTATATCCTTCAGCGGTTGTGACACAAATCAAAAAATGTAAATTTTCCTCGAAAATTATTCTAAGTCCACTCGTATAATGGAAATATATCGCTAACTTCTTTCACTAGCAATATTTTTTAACGGTTCCCACAGGAGAATTATCCAGAATGGTCTCCTGAATATTTCTTATACAGGACTTTTTGGTAGTGGAACGTCCGGTTCCGAGTTATGGGACAAAAATGTTTTCTTGTTGAAATTTTTCTAAGTCCACTCGACTGTCTTTCACTAGCGTCGGAAAATGAAAATTCTTGCGTGGAGCGGTTAGGCACTAAAGTGGACTGGGCATTCTCCTACATCATCTTAGCGCCATAGCGTTTGCGGTATATCTTTCAGCGGTTTTGAGGTATCCAATTATCCCAAAACTATATTTTTGGCGGCCCGAAGGCCTGCGAACAGACTAAAGAACGAAATTATTTGCGTTCCTAAGATAAAATATTGTTTTTATCGGAAGAATATCACTCCTGCCGTCTTAACATTTCCTCCAATTATAATTTTTTTCAAAATGATTTATTTCTCGCTAGGGTTAACTTTTTTAAAGGAACTTTTTGGACAAAACTACTAAATTTATTGTAGTGTATTGGTATAATACACAAAAAACCTTAATTTGCTCCAATTAGTCGATTTAAGGCATCTTAAAATAATTTTTCTCAAAACGATTTATTTCTCGTTAGGGTTAATTTTTTTAAAGGAACTTTTTGGACAAAACTACTAAACTTATTGTAGTGTATTGGTATAATACACAAAAAACCTTAATTTGCTCCAATTAGTCGATTTAAGGCATCTTAAAATAATTTTTCTCAAAACGATTTATTTCTCGTTAGGGTTAATTTTTTTAAAGGAACTTTTTGGACAAAACTACTAAACTTATTGTAGTGTATTGGTATAATACACAATAAACCTTAATTTGATCCAATTAGTCCATTTAAGGCATCTTAAAATAATTTTTCTCAAATCGATTTATTTCTCGTTAGGGTTAATTTTTTTAAAGGAACTTTTTGGACAAAACTACTAAACTTATTATAATGTATTGGTATAATACACAAAAAACCTTAATTTGCTCCAATTAGTCGATTTAAGCATCTTAAAATAATTTTTTTCGAAATGATTTATTTCTCGTTTGGGTTAATTTTTTTAAACGAACTTTTTGGACAAAATTAGTAAACTTATTGGGCTGTCTTGAGTTTATACAAAAAAATCACAAATTTCATTCATTTAGTTGCTTTAAAGGGACATAAAATAACTTTTTCTTAATTATTTATTTACTAGCTAGGCTTATGTTTTTTAAATGAACTTTTAGGACAAAACTACTAAACTTATTGTACTGTAATGGTATAATACGAAAAAAACCTTAATTTGCTCCAATTAGTCGATTTAAGGCATCTTAAAATAATTTTTCTCAAAACGATTTATTTCTCGTTAGGGTTAATTTTTTAAAGGAACTTTTTGGACAAAACTACTAAACTTATTGTAGTGTATTGGTATAATACACAATAAACCTTAATTTGTTCCAATTAGTCGATTTAAGGCATCTTAAAATAATTTTTCTCAAAACGATTTATTTCTCGTTAGGGTTCATTTTTTTAAAGGAACTTTTTGGACAAAACAACTAAACTTATTGTAGTGTATTGGTATAATACACAATAAACCTTAATTTGCTCCAATTAGTCGATTTAAGGCATCTTAAAATAATTTTTCTCAAAACGATTTATTTCTCGTTAGGGTTAATTTTTTTAAAGGAACTTTTTGGACAAAACTACTAAATTTATTGTAGTGTAATGGTATAATACGAAAAAAACCTTAATTTGCTCCAATTAGTCGATTTAAGGCATCTTAAAATAATTTTTCTCAAAACGATTTATTTCTCGTTAGGGTTAATTTTTTTAAAGGAACTTTTTGGACAAAACTACTAAATTTATTGTAGTGTATTGGTATAATACACAAAAAACCTTAATTTGCTCCAATTAGTCGATTTAAGGCATCTTAAAATAATTTTTCTCAAAACGATTTATTTCTCGTTAGGGTTAATTTTTTTAAAGGAACTTTTTGGACAAAACTACTAAACTTATTGTAGTGTATTGGTATAATACACAGTAAACCTTAATTTGCTCCAATTAGTCGATTTAAGGCATTTTAAAATAATTTTTCTCAAAACGATTTATTTCTCGTTAGGGTTAATTTTTTTAAAGGAACTTTTTGGACAAAACTACTAAACTTATTGCGCTGTCTTGAGTTTATACAAAAAAATCACACATTTTATTCATTTAGTTGCTTTTATTACCGTAGAGACCTTCAACCCTCTTTCTCACTAAGGTATTTCGTCGACGCGGCTATTGGCTCAATCTTTTCTCCAGGCACATAGCTCGCATCTCTCTGGACGTTAGTAAGACAAGGCTCCGCGATAAAATCTTCCATACTATCATTGCCGGCATCAATGACTAGTATCCGATTTTCCAGTCGTCATTTGACAGTGGACTGGGCATTCTTCTACATCATCATTGTTGTTATGCGCCAGGATCTTTTTCTAAGATAAAAGATGCCAAAACTTTTCTCGTTAAAAATCGTATGTACCGTCACAGACTCAATAGACGTATGATCTTAGCGCCACAGTGTTTGCGGTATATCCTTCAGCGGTTGTGACACAAATCAAAAAATGTAAATTTTCCTCGAAAATTATTCTAAGTCCACTCGTATAATGGAAATATATCGCTAACTTCTTTCACTAGCAATATTTTTTAACGGTTCCCACAGGAGAATTATCCAGAATGGTCTCCTGAATATTTCTTATACAGGACTTTTTGGTAGTGGAACGTCCGGTTCCGAGTTATGGGACAAAAATGTTTTCTTTTTGAAATTTTTCTAAGTCCACTCGACTGTCTTTCACTAGAGTCGGAAAATGAAAATTCTTGCGTGGAGCGGTTAGGCACTAAAGTGGACTGGGCATTCTCCTACATCATCTTAGCGCCATAGCGTTTGCGGTATATCTTTCAGCGGTTTTGAGGTATCCAATTATCCCAAAACTATATTTTTGGCGGCCCGAAGGCCTGCGAACAGACTAAAGAACGAAATTATTTGCGTTCCTAAGATAAAATATTGTTTTTATCGGAAGAATATCACTCCTGCCGTCTTAACATTTCCTCCAATTATAATTTTTTTCAAAATGATTTATTTCTCGCTAGGGTTAACTTTTTTAAAGGAACTTTTTGGACAAAACTACTAAATTTATTGTAGTGTATTGGTATAATACACAAAAAACCTTAATTTGCTCCAATTAGTCGATTTAAGGCATCTTAAAATAATTTTTCTCAAAACGATTTATTTCTCGTTAGGGTTAATTTTTTTAAAGGAACTTTTTGGACAAAACTACTAAACTTATTGTAGTGTATTGGTATAATACACAAAAAACCTTAATTTGCTCCAATTAGTCGATTTAAGGCATCTTAAAATAATTTTTCTCAAAACGATTTATTTCTCGTTAGGGTTAATTTTTTTAAAGGAACTTTTTGGACAAAACTACTAAACTTATTGTAGTGTATTGGTATAATACACAATAAACCTTAATTTGATCCAATTAGTCCATTTAAGGCATCTTAAAATAATTTTTCTCAAATCGATTTATTTCTCGTTAGGGTTAATTTTTTTAAAGGAACTTTTTGGACAAAACTACTAAACTTATTATAATGTATTGGTATAATACACAAAAAACCTTAATTTGCTCCAATTAGTCGATTTAAGCATCTTAAAATAATTTTTTTCGAAATGATTTATTTCTCGTTTGGGTTAATTTTTTTAAACGAACTTTTTGGACAAAATTAGTAAACTTATTGGGCTGTCTTGAGTTTATACAAAAAAATCACAAATTTCATTCATTTAGTTGCTTTAAAGGGACATAAAATAACTTTTTCTTAATTATTTATTTACTAGCTAGGCTTATGTTTTTTAAATGAACTTTTAGGACAAAACTACTAAACTTATTGTACTGTAATGGTATAATACGAAAAAAACCTTAATTTGCTCCAATTAGTCGATTTAAGGCATCTTAAAATAATTCTTCTCAA
This sequence comes from Polydrusus pterygomalis, assembly GCA_963969555.1. NCBI lineage: Eukaryota > Metazoa > Arthropoda > Insecta > Coleoptera > Curculionidae > Polydrusus > Polydrusus pterygomalis. Next base: position 637,087 of record OZ018381.1, on the reverse strand, counting down.
AACGATTTATTTCTCGTTAGGGTTAATTTTTTAAAGGAACTTTTTGGACAAAACTACTAAACTTATTGTAGTGTATTGGTATAATACACAATAAACCTTAATTTGTTCCAATTAGTCGATTTAAGGCATCTTAAAATAATTTTTCTCAAAACGATTTATTTCTCGTTAGGGTTAATTTTTTTAAAGGAACTTTTTGGACAAAACTACTAAACTTATTGTAGTGTATTGGTATAATACACAATAAACCTTAATTTGCTCCAATTAGTCGATTTAAGGCATCTTAAAATAATTTTTCTCAAAACGATTTATTTCTCGTTAGGGTTAATTTTTTTAAAGGAACTTTTTGGACAAAACTACTAAATTTATTGTAGTGTATTGGTATAATACACAAAAAACCTTAATTTGCTCCAATTAGTCGATTTAAGGCATCTTAAAATAATTTTTCTCAAAACGATTTATTTCTCGTTAGGGTTAATTTTTTTAAAGGAACTTTTTGGACAAAACTACTAAACTTATTGGGCTGTCTTGAGTTTATACAAAAAAATCACAAATTTCATTCATTTAGTTGCTTTAAAGGGACATAAAATAACTTTTTCTTAATTATTTATTTACTAGCTAGGCTTATGTTTTTTAAATGAACTTTTAGGACAAAACTACTAAACTTATTGTACTGTAATGGTATAATACGAAAAAAACCTTAATTTGCTCCAATTAGTCGATTTAAGGCATCTTAAAATAATTTTTCTCAAAACGATTTATTTCTCGTTAGGGTTAATTTTTTTAAATGAACTTTTTGGACAAAACTACTAAACTTATTGTAGTGTATTGGTATAATACACAATAAACCTTAATTTGATCCAATTAGTCCATTTAAGGCATCTTAAAATAATTTTTCTCAAATCGATTTATTTCTCGTTAGGGTTAATTTTTTTAAAGGAACTTTTTGGACAAAACTACTAAACTTATTATAATGTATTGGTATAATACACAAAAAACCTTAATTTGCTCCAATTAGTCGATTTAAGCATCTTAAAATAATTTTTTTCGAAATGATTTATTTCTCGTTTGGGTTAATTTTTTTAAACGAACTTTTTGGACAAAATTAGTAAACTTATTGGGCTGTCTTGAGTTTATACAAAAAAATCACAAATTTCATTCATTTAGTTGCTTTAAAGGGACATAAAATAACTTTTTCTTAATTATTTATTTACTAGCTAGGCTTATGTTTTTTAAATGAACTTTTAGGACAAAACTACTAAACTTATTGTACTGTAATGGTATAATACGAAAAAAACCTTAATTTGCTCCAATTAGTCGATTTAAGGCATCTTAAAATAATTTTTCTCAAAACGATTTATTTCTCGTTAGGGTTAATTTTTTAAAGGAACTTTTTGGACAAAACTACTAAACTTATTGTAGTGTATTGGTATAATACACAATAAACCTTAATTTGTTCCAATTAGTCGATTTAAGGCATCTTAAAATAATTTTTCTCAAAACGATTTATTTCTCGTTAGGGTTAATTTTTTTAAAGGAACTTTTTGGACAAAACTACTAAACTTATTGTAGTGTATTGGTATAATACACAATAAACCTTAATTTGCTCCAATTAGTCGATTTAAGGCATCTTAAAATAATTTTTCTCAAAACGATTTATTTCTCGTTAGGGTTAATTTTTTTAAAGGAACTTTTTGGACAAAACTACTAAATTTATTGTAGTGTATTGGTATAATACACAAAAAACCTTAATTTGCTCCAATTAGTCGATTTAAGGCATCTTAAAATAATTTTTCTCAAAACGATTTATTTCTCGTTAGGGTTAATTTTTTTAAAGGAACTTTTTGGACAAAACTACTAAACTTATTGTAGTGTATTGGTATAATACACAGTAAACCTTAATTTGCTCCAATTAGTCGATTTAAGGCATTTTAAAATAATTTTTCTCAAAACGATTTATTTCTCGTTAGGGTTAATTTTTTTAAAGGAACTTTTTGGACAAAACTACTAAACTTGTTGTAGTGTATTGGTATAATACACAAAAAACCTTAATTTGATCCAATTAGTCCATTTAAGGCATCTTAAAATAATTTTTCTCAAAACGATTTATTTCTCGTTAGGGTTAATTTTTTTAAAGGAACTTTTTGGACAAAACTACTAAACTTATTGCGCTGTCTTGAGTTTATACAAAAAAATCACACATTTTATTCATTTAGTTGCTTTTATTACCGTAGAGACCTTCAACCCGCTTTCTCACTAAGGTATTTCGTCGACGCGGCTATTGGCTCAATCTTTTCTCCAGGCACATAGCTCGCATCTCTCTGGACGTTAGTAAGACAAGGCTCCGCGATAAAATCTTCCATACTATCATTGCCGGCATCAATGACTAGTATCCGATTTTCCAGTCGTCATTTGACAGTGGACTGGGCATTCTTCTACATCATCATTGTTGTTATGCGCCAGGATCTTTTTCTAAGATAAAAGATGCCAAAACTTTTCTCGTTAAAAATCGTATGTACCGTCACAGACTCAATAGACGTATGATCTTAGCGCCACAGTGTTTGCGGTATATCCTTCAGCGGTTGTGACACAAATCAAAAAATGTAAATTTTCCTCGAAAATTATTCTAAGTCCACTCGTATAATGGAAATATATCGCTAACTTCTTTCACTAGCAATATTTTTTAACGGTTCCCACAGGAGAATTATCCAGAATGGTCTCCTGAATATTTCTTATACAGGACTTTTTGGTAGTGGAACGTCCGGTTCCGAGTTATGGGACAAAAATGTTTTCTTTTTGAAATTTTTCTAAGTCCACTCGACTGTCTTTCACTAGCGTCGGAAAATGAAAATTCTTGCGTGGAGCGGTTAGGCACTAAAGTGGACTGGGCATTCTCCTACATCATCTTAGCGCCATAGCGTTTGCGGTATATCTTTCAGCGGTTTTGAGGTATCCAATTATCCCAAAACTATATTTTTGGCGGCCCGAAGGCCTGCGAACAGACTAAAGAACGAAATTATTTGCGTTCCTAAGATAAAATATTGTTTTTATCGGAAGAATATCACTCCTGCCGTCTTAACATTTCCTCCAATTATAATTTTTTTCAAAATGATTTATTTCTCGCTAGGGTTCACTTTTTTAAAGGAACTTTTTGGACAAAACTACTAAATTTATTGTAGTGTATTGGTATAATACACAAAAAACCTTAATTTGCTCCAATTAGTCGATTTAAGGCATCTTAAAATAATTTTTCTCAAAACGATTTATTTCTCGTTAGGGTTAATTTTTTTAAAGGAACTTTTTGGACAAAAATACTAAACTTATTGTAGTGTATTGGTATAATACACAAAAAACCTTAATTTGCTCCAATTAGTCGATTTCAGGCATCTTAAAATAATTTTTCTCAAAACAAATATGCATTATTAACTGTAGCAAGCAAATATTATTATGATTAATGTTAAGTTTCATTACAACTGCCAAATGGAACTATTACAGTATATAAAACCAGATCGCTTGCATCGTTCACTGTTTGTCGAACGTTTATAATCCATTATTACAAAAAATAAGCGCCCCAATCTCCCAAAAGTATAATAAACAAACCTAGAATACCACCGACCGCTCTGACTCTTAAACTAGAAACAATGAAACGCCACATCAATGATCCACACGGAAAAAATGTGTTAGGGTTCGATGTCAAGCATTTTACAAAATTACTACTAAGAATGTCTTTCAGAATTCATAAATGTAGGATAAATAGCTAAAACAAGTACCTTAATTTTTTTTAAATACCTACCTACCTTATTTTTTTTATTTTCCAACATTTTTTTAAGAAATTGAATTAAATGAATACTACGTCTTATGCAACCACATATTATATTACCAATGAGAAGCAATTGGCGCGATGTTGCCGGCTTGCCCGAAGCGGATGATTTCTTACAAAAATATATTTACCTTTCATAAATTATTATAAAACAATTATCAAATAAAATTTTTTTAAAAATTATCCTAAAATATGTAGGTACTTTTTCTAAATCGCGATGCACGTCTCCTTAGAAAATATGTACCTTATCCCATCGCAATCAGCAACACCTAAAAATAGAAATTCCAACAAAACCAACACACGGCAACAAAGCGCGCGACAACACATGAGATGCATTTGGCGCGATGTTGCCGGCTTGCCCGAAGCGGATGATTTAAAAAAAAATATATTTACCTTTCATAAATTATAAAATCAATTATTAAATAAAATTTTTAAAAAAATTATCCTAAAATATTGGGCGTTTTCAAGTTCTCACCCTCACGTAAGCGTTTACGCTGTCTATATCGCTTACACCGTTCACTATTTGTCAAACGTTTATAATCCATTATTACAAAAAATAAGCGCCGCGATCTCCCAAAAGTATAATAAAGAAACCAAAAATACCACCGACCGGTCTGACTCTTAAACTAGAAACAATGAAACGCCCCCACATCAATGAACCACACGGCAAAATTTGTTAGGGTTCAAGGCCAAGGATTTTACAAAATTATTATTTATTTTTCCAACATTTTTTTAAGAAATTGAATTAAATGAATACTACGTCTTATGCAACCACATATTATATTACCAATGAGAAGCAATTGGCGCGATGTTGCCGGCTTGCCCGAAGCGGATGATTTCTTAAAAAAATATATTTACCTTTCATAAATTATTATAAAACAATTATCAAATAACATTTTCAAAAAAATTATCCTAAAATATGTAGGTACTTTTTCTAAATCGCGATGCACGTCTCCTTAGAAAATATGTACCTTGTCCCATCGCAATCCGCAACACCGAAAAATAGAAATTTCAACAAAACCAACACACGGCAACAAAGCACGCGACATTTTGTCTTACAACCTTGAACGAAATTATCTCACAACCTTGAACGAGAAACTCGTAACTTGGTCCCCATATACGAACATAGAACATAAACATTTCCAATGTTAAAAATAGTCAAGTCAAGTTAAGTCAAAATATGCTTTATTGTCCGAGACAGAATCTTATTGACAAAGCTGAAAAATAAAAAAACAAATAATAATATCTAATATTAATAAAAATATTTAAATACAATAAAATAATAAAAGCAGGTAATAATAGTATACAAAAAGAAAACGACAAACAATGTAAAAATTAAAAATGAGAACCACAGACAAAATACAATTTTATAATTCATAATAATTATAAAAGTCTCCCAACTCGTAGTAAGCTCTCTCCACCAAAAGCTATTTCAAAGATCTTTTAAACAAAACTAGCGTAGGACGAGCCCTGATAAACATAGGAAGGTGGTTATAAATCTTTCTACTTTCAAAAATGATCGACCTAATCACCAAAGCTGAAGAAGGTATCGGAAGATGAAGATCCTGCGACTGCCTAGTACCATAAGAACGTTCAGGCACTGGTAAAGTGTCTTTGCGCTTGTAAATCATGCATACCGTTTCCAGAATGAACAGAGATGTTATGGTTAAAATTTTTTTGGATTTAAACCACGGTCTGCATATTATTATGTTATTTACAAAAACTCGTTTGGAAAAATGTTTAATTTAACTCGTGCTAGTTCTGTTCTGGTTTCACATATTCACAAGTTCTTCTTACTAAACAGATTGTATAAAATACAATTATTATTACCTGATAATAAAACAGTGCTTTTTCACGATTCTTCTTAAGGCGACATATTGGTTATCAATCCCATTCTTCAGGTCTAGATTGCGTACAAGGGCTTGTACAAATTTAAGTTCTGCAGTGGCAAATATTAACGGTGTTAAAGTTATTATTTCATTAGACATGTATATATTTGAAAGGGGACCGACGCATATTATATTTAAAATAAACACAAACCAAAAATTTTCGCTTTCTTCGAAAGGTAACCAAAATGGCAACACCACTGATCCTTGAAGCATTTCTCGTTTGCTTTTATTTTCTGTTACGTCTCTTTTTATAAAAAGTGTCGATTTTATCATAAATAATGTAGAACATACGATACTAGCGCATGAGATAAACGTATTTCTTATTATAATAACCTTTTTAATATCTTTTTTGTACATTTTAATTCGTTCATCATCATTAGACTTGCTAATTTTCCCTTTGCTAATTATATCCTGAAAGAGTTGGGTTGTGTCATTTGTTTCATAGATAATGGCCTTTATTACTGTTCCCAAGGCTGACAAAAAAAACAGCAATACATTGAAAAAGAGGCTCAGCATCAGCCTTGATTGAAATGAATTGTATAAGCTTCGCAGTTATCAGCAACAATGATAAAATTACAATAAATTGTCCAATTAATATAACGATTGTAACGGAATAAAAGTTATCCCGTTACAGGGTTTTATTAGGAGCATCAATATTAAAATATATTTCTCCTAAATAAATTTAATATAAGTATTTGATTTGATTTTAAGGTTGCCTATGTAAGCTGAATGCTAGTAGTGCGCCATCTACGGATATTGCTACGTACAGTAGTCATTATCGATTTTTCAGACCTTGTGTAAACTAGATTCCCGCTATAAATTTATAGGATTTCTATATTAAAGAATAACGATATTCTATAAAAGTCAGAAAGCTGTACAGTTAATTTAGTTTATATTTTTCCCGTGAACAGAAGTGACTTCAGGAGTCGGAACGAAAAAGGTGAGCCCCTTCGGCGACTGACAACGAAGAGATATATGGTGCGTTAATTTTTGTGGTTCCTAACTTTGAGTAAAATTACCTTCTTATAATGTTTAATAATTAACTAAATTTCAATTTCCTTTGCAGGATTTTTTAACATGACCTTTTATTATTAAATTCTCAGTTTCTATTCAATTTTCAGACTTTTAAATAAATTAATGTGAATTTGATGTCAGCCATGACATGACTATCTTTAAAAGATATTTTACATCTTAATTTATTTTCATCATCTTCGATGACTTTTGGGTTTTTAATATCTTAATAACATCCCAATGGCATTTAATAACTAATTATTGATATATTTTTGAGAAACGAGGAAAATAATGTTAATTTGTTGCCGGTCATAAACATCTAAAAAAAAAAGATATCTAACAATCAACAATCTTGATTTGTTTTGGCCATCTCTCTGGATTTTGGGGTTTTTAACATTTAAACAAGGTGACAGTAATGTTCAATGGTTAATTACAACTGTATTTCGTAAAAACAAATAAAATCCAGTCTCGATGACTTAAAAATCTATCAGGTTATGTCTCTCGTACATTTTTCTTTCTGGTAATAATTGATTTGCTATAAATTCTATTTTTTCTAAATAACTCATGTCATTTCCCTCAATTTAAATAAAATCCAGTCACGATGATTAAAAATCTTTCAGGTTAGGTATTTCTTACAAAAATATTCAATAATAATTTGCCATAAAATCTCATTCTCTAGTAAATAACTCAGGTCATGTTTCTCAATTTTATCTCAAATTTTACTTAAAAATATTCGGGTCTCTGTCGCCTTTTTTATGTTTTAGCATATGTTGTTGGGCAGTTGATTGTTTATTTGAAGTTCTTTGTGAACCTTGGGAAATCCAAATATAGTGTAAACCGAACTGTTCCATCCACGAGACTGACAGAACCAGGCTCGAACAGGGTTGAGGAATGACAGAAATGCAGCTTGGAGTGAATCTTGGGCAAGACAGGTGAGTTTTCTATTATTATTATTTTACACGTTAATTAACGTTTGGGAAAACTCACCCTTGTCTTTCTTTTGATTTCTGTCATAACTCAACACTGCTGTAATCTCCATTTTGCCAGTTTTAAGTTTGGAACCACATTAAGAAACCAGTCATACTCGGTCAAGTCATTTCTTATGTAAAATTTTCTTATTATCTCATATCTTACCTTTTAAACTTACCTTATCTTACCTTGGTTACCATCAGACAGTGATTGTCAGGTAGACCAATATTATCTTATATAACGGTTGCCTTTCGCTCGTTATATAAAATTCTCTTTATCTCAGACATTCTATCTTACCTTTTAAACTTACCTTATCTTACCTTGGTTACCATCAGACAGTGATTGTCAGGTAGACCAATATTATCTTATGTATATATATCGTTCGTTATATATACATATATTTCTTTATCGGCATAACGACTACCTTTGGCTCGTTATACACGTATTTTTTTCTCTGTTTCGTAACTTTAGCATTTAGCTTGTTACACAGAGGAGTACCCTCATTAAGAGTACATTTACTCTTAAAGTGCTCTCCAGTGTTCTGGAATATACTGTCAAACGTTACGTTGACAGTGTTTATATTTTGACTTATTTTGAGAATAATATCAAGGCAATGATTGTCTTGGTATTGTTCTAGGGACATATTGTACCTTATCTCTACTTTTGATAATTATTTGAACTTAATATTTCAATATCTTCATTAATGTAAATCAAAATTCATACTGTACCGTATTTCTATTTTTGTATAACCATCTAGGTTCAATATTTAAATATCTTTATCAATACCAGTAAAAATTTAACTTCACCATTTTGTTATAAATTTAGTTAATGGAAAAAAAGGTTAATTTCTCTCGATTACTATTACTGTCTTAAAATTTGACAATTTAAGTATTTATTAATTTGACTTCAAGCCTTATGCATAATATTTTTACCACTTGAGTAACAGTAAATTTCATTATTTTGTAACTATATCTTTTAATCTAGAAATAGTTTTTAACTAATTTAGTTATTTCACTTTTACTTTCATTCACCCTAACAACAATAGGTTATTATTATTATCTGGTCTAATGCCTTGTTTTCATAATTACATGTAATCAATACTGAGACTGGAACGAGTGCTTCTGACGTCATAAACAACAACCATCACAAGAGTTCAAGTCTGACCAAGTCCTGACGTACAACTTGGGCTGGCAATACTGAAGTTCTGGACAGTAGTCTGATAAGCCAATGACTTCCAGGTGAAGAGGACTGAACCTTGGATCACTTCTGTTGACGATAATACGAGCTAAGTACACAGTTACCAGTCAAAAACTTTGTAAAGACCAGTTGTAATAACCTAGTTCATTTTTATATTTTCACATTCATACTGTATTTAAAACTTTTGCACATTATTGTATGTAAACACCATATTTTCACATCATTCTGTAATACTACTTACTTAATACATAGTTAAGTGTTTTTAAAAAATTATCTTGTTTTATTTCTGGTAGGATGGCGCCCTAAATAAATTTGTTAATTAATAAGACAAACCTACTCCTGAGAATACCTTTAGCCGAGGCAATAATATTTAAATACCAATGATTAAATCTCATTACACGATAAAACCGTTGAACGTGTCTAAGGGTTGGGTTTTCTGTCCAATCATACCTCCATATCCCTAATATTACCATGAAATACTTTACCTTGGGTATAATCATTAAGGCCCGGATTTCGGAACGAGCTCGTTCCCTCGATATTTTTTGTATTTATTGAAATCAATGGCGTGCGTAAAAAGACATCAATTATTACAATTAAACACGACTCGCATCTTTTACTCCAGTTAAAGCATGTCGAATTTTTTCCGTTTGGCGACGTCACTGATTTTTTCACGCACCTCGGAACTAGCCAGATGTTTGATAACTGCACCAGCGGTTAATTACTACCTTTTGTTAATACATTGGTTAACTACAAAAAATGGCTCTAACAAAGTTTGAATTAAATATTTCTACAATAAAAAAGTATAAAATAATTTAATTAATAAAAAAAATATTTTAAATTGCTTTAAATGTACTTAATATTGACAAAAATAATGTTTCTCCTATTGTAAACCATTGGCACAAATCTCTAAATTCGTTTGTCTACTAATTCGTGCCTTTCGTCTTTTTGGGGGCTAGATCAAAGAATATGACTGCTTTATGATTTGCATTGTTTTTAATATAAATATCTACTGGATGCAAACATCCACTGTTTAGACAATTTTGTGGAGTTTTTTACCGCTGTCCGGGCTTTAATAATCATTTTTAACAGCCGAAAACTAGAAAAAGTTTTTAATATATTAAGAGTTGTTGGTTAAAAATTAAAAAAAAAATAATTTAAAGCAGCGCGACCTAAACAACGACACCATATCTTAAAATGGCAATAAAACACATTCGTAGGACTAGAAAATGTAAATAATATGCTGATGAATTAAAATAAATGCAGAGTCAACTTTTACTAAAAACAAAACGCTTTGACAGTTGACACCCACAACTAACATTAACAGCTGATACTGGTTTCTTCCTTAGAGTTCCCAGTTCAAGTGTGGGCTGTGGCAAGCTCACGCGTCAGGTTATAGAGACAAAATTTTCTTAGTATTTATTATCTAAGTTAAACGGTGAGTAGAATAAACCAGTTTTGGTTATTTAACTCTCCTATTTTTAATAACAAGCATTTCGGTTATCATTTGCTATTATAAATTTAATATTATTGGTTTATTCCATTTTAATCACAGTATAATAGGCTGCTAAACCTCTCGTTTACTGAGAATGAATTTAGCTGTTTGTATTTTAAAGGACATGGCATTTTGGCGGCTTTGAACCACGTCTCGAACGTAAATTATAATATGACAACGCATCATTGAACGCGAAACATGCGCAGGCGCACCCTTGCTGCTTGATTTGATAGCTAAAATATTTAGGTGACAAAACTCTTGAATGTTGTCAGGATTATCTATAGTGTTTGCTATTGGTTAGTGCATATCAAATGTATTTCTATGTTTTACCAATAAATAACGCCATAACTTTGAAAATATCGCAGGCTGGGTGCAATGTTTTAATCTATATATATAAAAATGAATGTTTGTCTGTCTGTCTGTCTGTCTGTCTGTCTGTATGTCCCGTATGCGTTCCTATACCATTTATCCGATTACGATGAAAATTTGGTGAGTTGTTGTGTGCAGGCCGAGGAATATTATAGGATAAAAAAAGTGGCATTTTGACATTGACAGCTGTCAAAATTTGACAGGAGTGATTTCAACTTCTTTTAATTGAAATATTTCATTTGGCAATATTGTAGCTACCATCCCGGACAAGAAAAAAATAAAAAAAAATTTTACACTTACCTGTCAAAATTTGACAGCTGTCACATAAAATCACGTGTAACTTTCTTATTTGAAGAGATAACAAATTTTTGATATCGGATTAATTTAAGTACTATCCTGGGTGAAAAAATGGCCATTAAAAACTTGACATTGACAGCTGTCAAAATTTGACAGGAGTGATTTCAACTTCTTTTAATTGAAATATTTCATTTGGCAATATTGTAGCTACCATCCCGGACAAGAAAAAAATGAAAAAAAAATTGACATTTACCCGTCAAAATTTGACAGCTGTCACATAAAATCACGTGTAACTTTCTTATTTGAAGAGATAACAAATTTTTGATATCGGATTAATTTAAGTACTAACCTGGGTGAAAAAATGGCCATTAAAAATTTGACATTGACAGCTGTCAAAATTTGACAGGAGTGATTTCAACTTCTTTTAATTGAAATATTTCATTTGGCAATATTGTAGCTACCATCCCGGACAAGAAAAAATGAAAAAAAATTTTACACTTACCTGTCAAAATTTGACAGATCAAGTATAAATTGTTTTTTTTTATTCTTGCAGCTACGATCTTGGACAAAAAAGAAAGAAATGCAAAAAAGTTTTTAACATGAAATAAAAAGTATATGTCAATCTGTCAAAATTTGACAGCTGTCACATAAAATCACGTGTAACTTTCTTATTTGAAGAGATCACAAAATTTGACAGCTCAGGTATAAAATTTCGTTATTTAGGTACAGAAAATTTCTTTAATTTCGTTTTCTTAAGCGACAATCATGGATACCAGAAAAACGAAATGGATTTGTGAAAAAATTACACAATGTTTTAAAGCAATCTTTGGTTGTGAAAAAATTATACATATTTGATAAGACGATCTTGGGTTATGAAAAAACTATACTAATGTAAAAAACTACAGATACCCGAACAGTGCCGTGCCCGAAGGGTTCGGCACAATATTATTGTCTGAAATACATCAGGGATTGCGGATAAATTGACACATACCCAAACAGTGCCGTGCCCAAAGGATTCGGTATAATAGTATTGTCACAAGTGTACAACGATTTTAGGTTGTAGAAAAAATAACACACACCCGAACAGTGTCGTGTATATATATATAAATGAATGTTTGTCTGTCTGTCTGTATGTATACGTTCCTATACCATTCATCCGATTGCGATGAAACCTTGGTGAGTTGTTGTGTGCAGGCCGAGGAAGGTTTCAACATTAAAAAAGTGGCATTGTAACAACGCATGCCGGGTACTAATATATAGAATTATTCTCATTTGTCCGGGTTTGTTCGGGTTTGTATCTATAAATCTGTAAAGTATTACTTGACGTGATCGTGATGGTGAACTCGCCTTATTATGGCATCTCAGAGAAAGCGACCATACCAAGACGTATACCGGTAGGTATACCGGGGCGAATGCCGGGCATTGCAACGCATGCCGGGTACACGCTAGTTGTAAATAAAATTACAATTCTATTTTTGCAAGCCATTATGCTAATAAACCATTCAGATCCCCGAACAAGTTTAAAATATGGTTAATTCGATGGTAAAAAAAACTTAGCCCAGTCCAGACTTCAACAGGTTGACATCAATGACAGGTGACTTAGCCACGATGCGGCGTGTTCTTGGAGAAAAAAAATTAGTAGAGTTTTTATCACAACTTGTTTAAATGATTATATAGAAACACTTTTGCTGTGCAATGATAACGTAGAAAAGGTTTGTGGGCTGCCATTCATAAGTCGGGTTGTTATAAGTCAATTTAGAGCCATTTTAAAATTTTGTTCTATAACCTCGAATTTTACAAACACCTGCCCCTCTTCGAAGATAGTACACGGATACACTATAATTCTGTAGGTTCTTTGGGGGTCTCTCTCCATTTTTGCAGTGAATGGAGATAATGCATTCACTAAAATACCCGAGTCTATATTCTTTTAGTGTTAAAAAATCGTATGTCTATTATTACTAAAATCTGAGATAGTACGTTTAGAACCATAGTATTTTCACTTTTCAAATGGGTAAAAAGTCGTGTTTCCAACATACGATTATGCGCAGTTAAGTTTTCATAAATACCAAATTAGTAAACATTCGTAACTCCATAGTTTATGTTGTCGGTTAAATAGAGTGCAACAGAATGTCAACAAAAGGCCACAAAATGTTAACAAGAGGCCAAAAAATAGTAAATCATATAAGAGATCCTAGTAATAACCCCTCTGGTAACTCTAATATACGAGGTAAGTTGGAAATTATTTTAATAATATTTTTTAAATATTAACAACAAAGGTGGGTAAAAGATGTACAGTCTGTACAAACCCAAATGTGAGAAAGAATGCCTTCCAAGGAGTCAGATTGCTAAACCTTGGGTATATCGCCATATCTTTTATACGGAGTTTGATTTAGGATTTAAATTATCCTCGAATAATTAATACTTGTGATACGTGCGATTGTTTGAAAATGGCATTACAAGAAAGTCCCTCAGTAGAAGAACGAGCATCCATTCAAGAAAAAATTGATTGTCACTTAAAAGATGCTAAAATTCGCTATAACTGGAAGAAACAAGATAAAGTACCGGCGGGAGGAAACATTACGGTGGTTATGTTAGATTTGCAAAAGTGCTTAAAAACTCCCCATCTAACTAATGCTAAAAGTTTTTATTTACTGAAGCTTTGGACCTTAAATTTAACCATATATGATGCCACAGAAGAAAAAGCTTACTGCATGGTTTAGGATGAATCTTGCTGGTAGAGGAGGCCATGAAATTGCATCGGCTTTGCTAAAATGGACTAACGAAGTTGTAAAAGACTCTGACACAGAGAGATTGATAATTTGTTCTGACAACTGCCCAAGCCAAAATCGAAATATCATGATGGCAGTAAACTATTTTTATCTTTTAAATAGTTGTCCATCCTTGACATCAGTAATACCTAAGTTTCTTCTTAGGGGACACACTCATATGGAAGCAGACAAAGTTCACGCTCTGATTGAGCGTAACGTAAACAAGCAGCCCACAATGACGTTAGCTACACCATCATTGGATTGGCAACAGTTAATTCGATCGACTGGGGCTACAATTTGGAACATGGAAGTAACTGATTTTAAAAATTTTGATTTATTGTTCACATCTTCAAATGCCCCGTTTGTTAATCGAAAAATCAATACACAAAAAGAAAACTTTCTTAATTCGTCAGCCGTATGGCTAGAAGTATGTCGTCAAAGTTCAGGTGTGTTTTATTATAAAACAGACTTTACCGATAACGGATTTAAAAGTGTTGATTTGAATAGATTTTCCAGAAAAAAAAATTCTATTCCACATGTTGCCTGCAATTCGCAAAATTTCTAAAGGTATACCTTTCTCGTGTGTTAAGGATAATTAAATTTGAATTTTGCTCTGCTTATATAACATCGAAATTGCGCCTCGCTGAAGATGAACGCGTAGAAATTTTGATTGTGTTGTGTTGCGAAGATAAAACGAGAAGTCATAAGGAAGTCCTTAATATGTTCATTCAAAAATATCCAAATCGTCCGCGCCTATTAGCCAATCGACAGTGTCTAGCTAGGATAGCAATAATAGGTGGAGAATTTCTCGTACTGTTAAAGACAGTGTTAAAAGTGATAGTCCTGGTATACCTGACAAGATTAACATATTATTATCACTACACGAAGATTCCCGTAGCTCAAGCACTCAACTTGGTGTGACTGCGATATTCACAAAACCACATCTAAATTGAAAAAAAGCAAAGTTTCATCCCTACAAACCAGTAATTATTGTACAACACTCATTACACGATGGTCCTAATAGGCAAGGGCAATTTTGGGAAATAATGATTGAGCTAACAGATAATCCCACACGAATTGTCTAAAGAATTTGGTTTTCTTTAAATGGTTAATTGAGAAAACTACAGATACTGGGCGTAGGAATATCCTTATTATTGGTTCATATAAAATCACACCCAGTATAATAACAACGTTAATGTCTGGGCGGGCATAGGTTACCCGGACCATCCTTCTTTATTGAAAGTCCCACTGAAGAAAGATATCTTAATTTTCTTTGCAATGATTTGGTTCTTTGGTGGAGCTCAAAAATATAGTTTGTAAATCTAAAACCAACTGGATAGATATGCTTGTTGTTTCTTTTAAAAGTTAATATTTCGTGGAGGTTAAAGATAGGTATAAATATATGAACAATGTCTAGAATTGATTGTAGAATGTAAAAATGTAAAAATATACATTATATTTAATTTAAAAAAAATAAATTGATAAAAGTAGCATTTTTATATTCCACCCTGAGCTGATCCTTATCTTTATCATAACGCTGTATACTGCAAACTATATACATTAAAATAACTACACGTATTATACAGTGCAGTTTATATATAATAATAATAAATAAACAAATAAAAATGCCAAAATGGACAACCAGACCTACGAAATATAAATTATTTGGTTGTAAATAAAATAGAACACAAACCTCAATAAAAAAATTTTTCCAGTGTCGATTTACAGAGGAACACAAAGGCATGTAAAAATTTAGGTTGTACAACCACAATCGTGCTTATGAGTTTTAATAAAGCCAAATAAAAAATTTCATGAAGTCCCTTTAAAGCAATATTTAAAATAAAATATTAATTTTCTCTTACGCTAATTTTAATAAAAATCATCGATTTGTTTGTAAAAAATATATTATTTTAATAATAGAAGAGTCTTATAATAATTTGTTTCAATTTTTAACTATAATAATTATTATGGGTTGTTATAAAAGACAACACAAACAAACCTTGGTCGACAGTTTTATTCCAGTTTTGTATTTGAGAAAATAGCAAAAAATTAATAAATTATAATTCAAAACTTATCTATCTTATCCTTACACTAATACTTGTAATTTTAAACCCTTAACACAACATTCGGGAGACAAGACAAGTTCTATATTTAAAGACAGAACTGCACAAAAAGTGCCTGGAATGAAATATTTTTGGAGGTCAATCCACTCTCCCATAAATGTATCTTGACGTGGAAGCAAATTTTTTAATCGTTCGTGTAGGTCATCAAAGCTGGATACGGACATCCTAAAATTGTTGAAAAAGTTTTTTTTGTGTTTCGTCAACTGACCAAATAGTACAAAGAAGGCACCGAATTGTTTCCTTCCTATTTTGATGGGATGAACCTACAAAATTCTGTCTCTTGCCTTTCTTCGTTTTTTGATACGCATGTTAGACATTAAAATCGCCACAGCACGTCTATGATCCATATTCGAATCAAAATAGAATCAAACTAACAAAAACCGTGCATATGTGCAAGGATAAGACGAACGCGGTAAATCGCGTAAACGGTGCCGTTAGGACGGTCGCCGTGTAAATGTGCAAAAGGCCTCAGTCACGATATCTTTGATGCAATATTACACTACATTGGGCTGAGCCCGGAGGCTAGAAATTTAATAAAAAGTTTTCTGTTAGAGTGGAACGTGTCAGACTGGGTGACAATGTGTCACAGCCATCGAAGGTGACTATGGGCGTTCCTCAGGGCTCCATTTTGGGACCCCTATTGTTCGCGATATATACTAGCAATTTTATTAAACATATTAAGTATTGTCGTTTGCATAATTATGCTGACGATACATAAATATATTTTAGTTTCCTTCCGCAAGACTTTCATGGTGCCGTTTTGAAAATAAATGAAGATCTCTCCATAATTGCCGATATATCCGCTAAGCATAACCTACATTTGAACCCGTCAAAATCTGCTGTCATTGTTTTTGGCAATAGGAATCAGTGTAGCCAGTTCATTGGTACTTAGCATATCAGGATAGGTAAGCAAGAGCTACCATTTGTTGATAATGTCAGGAATGCAATCGACAGTGTCTAGCTAGGATAGCAATAATAGGTGGAGAATTTCTCGTACTGTTAAAGACAGTGTTAAAAGTGATAGTCCTGGTATACCTGACAAGATTAACATATTATTATCACTACACGAAGATTCCCGTAGCTCAAGCACTCAACTTGGTGTGACTGCGATATTCACAAAACCACATCTAAATTGAAAAAAAGCAAAGTTTCATCCCTACAAACCAGTAATTATTGTACAACACTCATTACACGATGGTCCTAATAGGCAAGGGCAATTTTGGGAAATAATGATTGAGCTAACAGATAATCCCACACGAATTGTCTAAAGAATTTGGTTTTCTTTAAATGGTTAATTGAGAAAACTACAGATACTGGGCGTAGGAATATCCTTATTATTGGTTCATATAAAATCACACCCAGTATAATAACAACGTTAATGTCTGGGCGGGCATAGGTTACCCGGACCATCCTTCTTTATTGAAAGTCCCACTGAAGAAAGATATCTTAATTTTCTTTGCAATGATTTGGTTCTTTGGTGGAGCTCAAAAATATAGTTTGTAAATCTAAAACCAACTGGATAGATATGCTTGTTGTTTCTTTTAAAAGTTAATATTTCGTGGAGGTTAAAGATAGGTATAAATATATGAACAATGTCTAGAATTGATTGTAGAATGTAAAAATGTAAAAATATACATTATATTTAATTTAAAAAAAATAAATTGATAAAAGTAGCATTTTTATATTCCACCCTGAGCTGATCCTTATCTTTATCATAACGCTGTATACTGCAAACTATATACATTAAAATAACTACACGTATTATACAGTGCAGTTTATATATAATAATAATAAATAAACAAATAAAAATGCCAAAATGGACAACCAGACCTACGAAATATAAATTATTTGGTTGTAAATAAAATAGAACACAAACCTCAATAAAAAAAATTTTCCAGTGTCGATTTACAGAGGAACACAAAGGCATGTAAAAATTTAGGTTGTACAACCACAATCGTGCTTATGAGTTTTAATAAAGCCAAATAAAAAATTTCATGAAGTCCCTTTAAAGCAATATTTAAAATAAAATATTAATTTTCTCTTACGCTAATTTTAATAAAAATCATCGATTTGTTTGTAAAAAATATATTATTTTAATAATAGAAGAGTCTTATAATAATTTGTTTCAATTTTTAACTATAATAATTATTATGGGTTGTTATAAAAGACAACACAAACAAACCTTGGTCGACAGTTTTATTCCAGTTTTGTATTTGAGAAAATAGCAAAAAATTAATAAATTATAATTCAAAACTTATCTATCTTATCCTTACACTAATACTTGTAATTTTAAACCCTTAACACAACATTCGGGAGACAAGACAAGTTCTATATTTAAAGACAGAACTGCACAAAAAGTGCCTGGAATGAAATATTTTTGGAGGTCAATCCACTCTCCCATAAATGTATCTTGACGTGGAAGCAAATTTTTTAATCGTTCGTGTAGGTCATCAAAGCTGGATACGGACATCCTAAAATTGTTGAAAAAGTTTTTTTTGTGTTTCGTCAACTGACCAAATAGTACAAAGAAGGCACCGAATTGTTTCCTTCCTATTTTGATGGGATGAACCTACAAAATTCTGTCTCTTGCCTTTCTTCGTTTTTTGATACGCATGTTAGACATTAAAATCGCCACAGCACGTCTATGATCCATATTCGAATCAAAATAGAATCAAACTAACAAAAACCGTGCATATGTGCAAGGATAAGACGAACGCGGTAAATCGCGTAAACGGTGCCGTTAGGACGGTCGCCGTGTAAATGTGCAAAAGGCCTCAGTCACGATATCTTTGATGCAATATTACACTACATTGGGCTGAGCCCGGAGGCTAGAAATTTAATAAAAAGTTTTCTGTTAGAGTGGAACGTGTCAGACTGGGTGACAATGTGTCACAGCCATCGAAGGTGACTATGGGCGTTCCTCAGGGCTCCATTTTGGGACCCCTATTGTTCGCGATATATACTAGCAATTTTATTAAACATATTAAGTATTGTCGTTTGCATAATTATGCTGACGATACATAAATATATTTTAGTTTCCTTCCGCAAGACTTTCATGGTGCCGTTTTGAAAATAAATGAAGATCTCTCCATAATTGCCGATATATCCGCTAAGCATAACCTACATTTGAACCCGTCAAAATCTGCTGTCATTGTTTTTGGCAATAGGAATCAGTGTAGCCAGTTCATTGGTACTTAGCATATCAGGATAGGTAAGCAAGAGCTACCATTTGTTGATAATGTCAGGAATTTGGGTCTGGTAATCAACAATTATTTCAGATATTGTTCGCATGTTCTAAACTTTTTGAAAAAGGCTTATTTGCCTTTAAAACTTTTGTTTTCCCACAAGAAGGTATTATCTAGTAATGTCAAGACTATCTTTGTGAATCTCCTGTATTATCTTGCTTTAACTACTGCTCCCCAGTATTATTTCCATGTCTGGACAACGTATTTATGGTTAAGATTCAAAAAGTGCAGAATTCTTGCATACGGTATATATTTGGGATAAGAAAGTTTTACCACGTTTCGCACAGACTTAGAGATCTGGAATGGCTTAGTATCAGTGGCGAAGCGTGGTTTTTTTTCTGGATAGACATAAAAAATTAAATTCAGCTTTATTTTAAATACATATAATTTGTGTACGAGCACATTGGTCACATTGGTGAAACATTTTATTGTTAAAAAATATTGGCTTTCTGTACAAAATTTTGTAATCACATTAACACCAGATTTTGCACAGGGTTCCTCTCTACCAAACAGACTACACGGAAAGCAATATAATGCATTCGTATTGACACTTATTCCCGTCAACCAGCTAAAAGATTCGTCGTACCAACTTTTTTGAAATTTCCGGATAGTTTTTCCATCTTTTTGCGATATATTTAGTTCTGGCCCCTTTTGGGAATTTTTCAAATGTAATTTTTCTTTTAGAGATAGAGTTGAAAAACTACGTTGTTTTACATAAATAATCGGGTCTTCTATTATCTGCCATTTTATTTTATTATCGAACAATCAATACAATCATAAAATCAAACGAAGAGTTAATAAAATAAAATAATAATTACTCTGCCACCAACGACCGTCTTTACCAGACTAAACAAAAAACAAACGAGCGAGAGAGAACACAGAACTGCAATATAGAAATCGACCAAGTCGCATACGATTCCTAAAGCCATATTATATCGCGCCGGTAATACATAGTAAATAGCTGGTCAACAACAAAGACAAACGCTCAAGTGTCTTCGGATCGCCCGAAATTCGCGTGCTTACATCGACACTTTCAGCAGTGAGGGAAGCGCCCGCCTGCATGGTGGCTGCATTATTAAAAGACAAATCTCGATGTGTCTCTCTATACCCCGGCTGCGTAGTGCGTATTACATTTATTTAGCATACGTGCGGTCTCGCCACGCCGCCGGTCGGCCGGTTTGAGTTTCTTTTATAATAGTTTGATGTTTGATACAATGCTGCAATTTGTTGGACGTTAATAAAGTTAAAAGTCAAAGTACATTAACAAATAATTATTTTATAAAACTGTTTTATAATAAAAAAATAAACCTTTTGTGTAGAATTTTGGGTAGACAATGTCTACCTTGTCTACTCGTACGCTTCGCCACTGCTTAGTATGAGGAATCGATTTCCTTTACTTAGTCTGTCTTTACATCATTCGGTTATTACTCATAAACAACTTAGATATTTCATGAAAAAAATCAAATTTCGAGCAGATGTCCTTAATGTTAATATTCGTAACAAAAAATCTTTGCTTATAACATCACCTAAATACCGCACTGCGCTATTTCAGAGATCTTTTAGCTACCATATTTATAAGTCATACAATTCCATACCTAATGCCTTAAAAGGACTGACCCTCTTAAAATTTGAACGCGACCTTCACAAACACCTATGGACTATGCAAAATGGTAATTAGTTTTTTTTTCTTGTGTTAGGACTGAGCATTAAGCATCTGCTGGCAGATATATATGTGTAATATACAATAATATACATGCCGTATTATAATTTTTTTATATTATATAGTATTGTAGGCTACAATTAAGTTAGTACTAACTATTACTATTAGTGTAATTTTTTTTTTCTCTTTTTTTATAAAGGTTAAGTGTAAAAGCGGGGATAACACCGCGTGTTTACGCCCGAACTTCACCTTGGTTGTTATAACGATATGTATTCGATCATTATTATAATTTTTTGATTTTTGTAATCACTTGTTTAGATTTTATAATAACCCATAATGAAAGTTTATTATTATTATTATTATTATTATTATTATTATTATTATTATTATTATTATTATTATTATTTTTTTTTTTTTTTTTTTTTCCTCTCTCCGGTTTGTAGCCGGGTTTTCCAACCACAGTCGGCCGCAAGGGGCAAGACTGTTGTGGGGGTCTCTATTCTAGAAATGATCTGACGATGTTTGTCGCGTCCAGGATGACAGATTTTTGCATTAGCCGATATGTCGAATCAGGAATATCAATTTCTTTAAGCGAATCTTTTAGTTTTTTGGGAATCAACCCCATACAAGACAAAATAACCGGAACAACTTGTACTTTTTGCAGATTCCATAGTTCTTTCACCTCTCTCTTAAGTTCGTTATATTTATTTACTTTTTCCTGATATTTAATTTCTACGTTCGAGTTGTTGGGAATCGATATATCAATAAGGAGGGCTTCTTTAGTTTGTTTATTGATCACCGTAATGTCCGGTCTATTGTGCCGCACCGTAGCATCAGTCATAATAGTTTTATCCCAATAAATTTTGACTGCCTCATTTTCTTGTACTGGAGGGGGCTTGTATTTATAATATGGCTCGTTGTTTTCAGGAGCAAGCTTATATTTCTTAAGTATTTCTAGGTAGGCTATCGTAGCAACTTTATTATGACGTTCTAGGTATTTGCTTTCCGCTAAGTTTTGACAGTTGGATAGGATATGTTCTACAGTTTCTTGGCTTCTGCCGCATTTTCTGCACTTATCGTTCTGTATTTCTTCTTTTAGGATGTATTTTTGATAGTTCCTTGTTTTAATAACTTGGTCTTGTATGCCTATCATAAATCCTTCAGTTTCCGGGAAAAGCGTTCCTGATTTAAGCCATTCATTGGATTTTGCCTGGTCGATTGTCTCCTGTTTCAGTTGGTTAATAAATCGCCCATGTAGTTCTTTGGAACTCCAGTTTTCTATTTTGTTTTCTTCGGAGTTTATTTCAAACGCTTTAAAATTTTCTTCGCTTAGGTTTAGGGGTGTGTACCCCATGTCTGCTTTCACTATGATTTGGTGGAGTTCGTGTTGTTGGTGTCGGAAAAATTTTCTCAATCCTTCTATTTGTTGACTGCATGCTACGATGGCATCTTTTATTCCTCGGCCTCCCTTTTCTCTCGGAAGGGTTATTCTTTCCACCGATGCTTTCAGATGATGTTTTCTGTATTTCGTGAGCTCTGTTCTGATTTTTCTGTTTATTGCCTCTAGTTCAGTTTGTGTCCATTTAACTATTCCAAAAGAGTATTGGAGGGCGGGTATGGCGTAACTATTTATTGCTGTGCTTAGGTTCCTCGAGTTTAGTTGGGATTTGAGGAGTTTTTGAAGACGTGTTTCAAATTCTTTTGTTAATATTGTTTTTATTTGTTTATGTTCGATCTTATTGGTCTGAAGGATTCCCAGATATTTATATGGTTTATCTGTCGTACCTTTAATTACTTTGCCTGGTTCTAACTCGATACCTGTTCCTTCTTTCAGCTTGCCCTTCTCGACTGTTACAATTTGGCATTTTTTCATTCCGAATGACATCCCAATGTCTGTACTCCATTGATAAAGAAGTTTTAGGTTTGCCTCTAAATGTTTTTTATTTGCAGCGTATAGTTTTAAATCGTCCATGAAAAACAAATGGCTTATTATTTTTGAAGTTCTTCCCGCTTTAACAGTGGCTCCATATCCTGTCCGGTTTAAGCCACGTGATAACGGATTTAGGCACAGGCAGAACCAGAGTGCCGATAGTGAATCTCCTTGAAAAATTCCCCTCTTGATGTTTATGTATTCAGTTTCTACTGTGGTTTGGTTCACGTTGATTACAAGTTTTGTCCTCCATTTGTTCATGGTGTTTTTTTAGGAAGTTTATTAATACAGGGTGCACGTTGTATAATTCTAGGGTTTTGATAAGCCAGCTGTGAGGCACCGAGTCGAATGCCTTCTGATAGTCTATATAAGCCATGTGTATGTTTCTGTTTTTCTTTCTTATTTGCTCTAATATAACATTGTCTATCGTTATTTGTTCTTTACAGCCTAAAAATTTCCTTTTGCACCCTTTTTGCTCATCAGTGAGAATGTTGTTGTTTTCCAAATATGTATATAATTTTTCACATATTGCTGCAGTAAAAATTTTGTACAATGTTGGGAGGCACGTGATGGGTCGATATTGGGATGGATCTTCTATTTGTTCGGATTTGGGGATTAGGTATGTCGCCCCACAAGTAAGAAAATTTGGAAGCGTTTTTGGGTCTCTAAGGACTTTGTTAAATTGGTTTGTTAGGTAGGGGTGTATGGCCGTTAGTTTTTTATACCAAAAATTTTGGATACCATCATTGCCTGGTGCCTTCCAGTTAGCCAAATTCTTTATTACCTTTTTTAGATCTTGGTCCGTAAATGTTATTTCTTCCATTTGAGTGTTGTTGTTATTTTGTGTTTCGGCATTAATCCAGGGCGTATTTTCTTGGTGTTTTATTTCTTTAGACCATATGTCTTCCCAGAATTCTTTTACGACTTCTTTTTTTGGTGGATCTCCCTTATGGTCGGCGTTCTTATTTAGTGATCGATAAAATCCCTTCTGGTTTCTTGAGAAAATACTATTTTGTATTTTACGTTGGTAGCTCTCTTGATATCTTTTTAGCCTTTTCGAAGTGACAGCAAGTTTTTGTTTTAGTAAGTCCAGGAAGTCCACAATTATTGGTTTCATTTGGTTTGCTGTTTTTTCTTGTATCTTCTGTTTGAGTTCGGCTGGTATGGTATTTAAAAGTTTCTTTGATTTTTGTCCTTTTTGCAGTTGCTGTGTCCTCCCGATATCTTTTCTAAGTGTTTCAATCTTGTTGCATAGCCTTCGTTCCCATTTTGGTTTTTCAGGATTTTTTGTTTTGGAGGCATGTATTAATTTTTGTTTGTTGGTCTCAATTGTTGCTAAGGCTGCGCAGTATATGTGCAGTTGTACTTCTTCAAGACCCATATTCGCATCTAAGTTCTGCTCGATATTTTCATTGGCAATCGCTATTATTGACCGTGTGCTTGGGGTGTACATTAATTTTGGAATCTTGGGTCGCTTGGTTGGATCAGACCCTCTAAATTCTGTGAGATGTTGTTGGTAGGCATCGGCCCATGATGTTTGGCGGGTAATTGCTGGTGGTCTAATGTTTATCTGTGGTGCGTTAATTGAGGGTCGCCTATTTTGGTTGTCCGGGATGTCTGGTTCTTCGTTTACCGGTTCTTGTTGGTTTATCTCCCTCTCAACTTCTGCTCTTATTTGTTCAATTGTTGGAATGGGTAATAAGTTATTCCTAATTATCACTCCGCGTTGGTCTGCGATTCTTTGCTCCGTTAGGTGGCTTAAATTTGGCATTTTTTCGATGAAGTATTGGTGCAATTTTGCGCGGTACATCGTCATATCGGTCTCCAGAGCTGTGACTGTGAAAAACGATCGTATTACTTGCTTGTTGGTCTCGTTATCCCATCTCATACGACGTCTTTCGTGGGTTGCCTGTGTTGGTTCGGTGGGTGTGGCTGGTTGCCGCACAACACGTCTCCTAGGCGCCGGTATTCGTTGCGGTTGTTGGGGTCCATTTCGATGAGCGGTGCCCCCACCATTCTCATCTACATGCTGAGCTTCCTGACGGTTCCGAATGGGTTGACCAGCATCTAATCTTATTATTATTATTATTATTATTATTATTATTATTATTATTATTATTATTATTATTATTATTATTATTATTATTATTATTATTATTATTATTAAAATTTAGAACGATTCTAAATTTAAAACTATTAATTTAAAAACAAAAATTAAACAAACAAAAATAAAATTTTTACATTGTGAAAATGCTATAATGAAATAATAAAGTATTAATTTTTTGCCAGTAACCCAACAATTACGCAACATCCCAGTCTAGCCTTTTTTATATTACCGTTAAAAGAATAATAAGTCGGTCAATGTCAACCATGCAATACTAAAAAGGGCCATGTTTTCGAAAAACCAGAAAAAGACTCGTTTCGCCATATCATGGTTCATCAGTAAAGTTAAATTTCTACAAATAAAATTAATATTTTGCAACGGCTCATAGTTTACTTACTGGCCACCAGAGGTGTCAGTGGTAATACAGGTGGGCTTAGATTGTGGTGCCAATTTTTAAAACTGCGAGATTCGTCTAAGCAAGTCGTATACAGGGTGCAGTCATCACAATTTTTTAATACAGACCTGTATTTTTATTGCAATTTTCTAGATTTTGTGTCTAATGAAATAATATTGTACCACTGCTTTAAACAATTTTAATTTTTTCGATCTCTATAATAACATTTTCGAAAATAAAAGCTGACAGTGATAACGTAAATGTTATGCGCCATTTATGTAAATAACGCTACAATAACGTTCGGTTTTTAAACTCTAATTTGTCTACTTTTCTTTTAACCTTAATCCTGTTGTAATGGGTGCTTTTTGCTTTTTAAAAGGAAATCTATCTATATAAAATATCGGTTTGAATGTATTGTATTGTCGCTTTGGTTTTCACTATCAATAACTGCTCATTTAGCGAACAGTATTAATATGTGAATAAAGCTTTTTCTTTCAATTTATTGGACGGATGGAAAATGATTTTCCAACGGTTTCTCGGGCGCCACCCCTTGGATTATTGTGGTAAGGGGCCCACGATGCACCAGGTAGCTTGTTACAGTGGAGAAAGTTAAACCAGGCGTTCAACTACGCATTTAGCGACTATTTTTAAGCGTCCTGAAAGATGTAAAATTTGGAAGGAAAAATGAAACAATCGGTTTCAAAAACGCAATTTATTTTCGTAAAAAAAATGACAATTAACCAGAAATGCAGTTTAATACTCGAAAAGTGTGTAAAAATGGGTCAGCGACAGGCTGACAATCGTACAATAAAACAGAAAGAGAGAGTAGGAAAGTATGCGTGTATGCTTGCGGTTTATGGAATTAAGGTCGCGTCGGCGTTCTGAGTTTTAACGTTATCGGTATTCTTGTGAAGGCGCGCGCGAGGAAACGAAAGTCGCAGTAGCGGTCGCGGTTGTCTTGACGGTAGCGGTAAGCGGTCGCGATGTCAACGGGCGGCAAGAAAGGCTTGGGGTTATCTTTATCAGTCCGGGCAGTAAAAGGTAAAAAGGAAAGATTAATGTAACGTTAAACGCGGCGGTAGAAAATAGTTCTTGACGAGCGAGAGCGGTTCCGACCAGCCGTCCGTAGTGGTTCGGTGAAACGTCGGTTCCCCTACGCATGCGCGGGTTTCGTTTGAATTCGCGGACATATACATTCTGGCATTAACACAGTGTGTAAGACGGAGTACGTTAGAGGTAATGATATGTGTGTGTGTGTGTGTGTGAGAGGGTGTGTGTGTGTGTGTGTGTGTGTGTGTGTGTGTGTGTGTGTGTGTGTGTGTGTGTGTGTGTGTAAGATAGCGCTATGTAAGTGTGTATGGGTGGAAAAGAGAAAGTGAACTGCGAAAACCATTAATACCAGATAGGGCTGCACGGCTATTTCTCGATATAGCCCACTCCGGCATGTAAGTATTCATTTACAACGAAGTTACCCGGTGTTGATTGATTAGAACGAGACAGAGCTACACGGCTATTTCTCGATATAGCCCGATCTTGTATTGCTTTTCAAGTGAAACAGAGACAGCGATTTATTTATATGGTATGTGTCTTAAGGTGTCAAGTTCAGTTGGTGTTATAATTAATATGAGACAGAACTACACGGCTATTTCTCGCTATAGTCCGATCTTAAATATTCCAGGCAAAAATAGGTGTTCGTTATTGACCAGAACGAGACAGAGCTACACGGCTATTTCTCGATATAGCTCGATCTTGTATACAAATGACATCATATAAACAACCCAGTGCATGTGTAAGAGAGAGTGCAGTAATGTGTATCGGTGTTTAAGTGTGAATATCAAACCAGAACGTATACCATAAATATGCGACAAAACAATTTAAACGATGCAAATACAGATGACGGCGGGCTTGCAGTCTTGTAGTGGATCCTTACCGGTGGTCGTGGTTCGGGGACGATCGGCTGGCTTCGCTGGTGGTCGGTTGGCTGGTCGGCTCGCTGCGGTTCTTCTTGGGCTGGTGACCTGCTGGGAAGATGAGAACCGGAGTTCTGATTTAAAATGGGTCGATTTCCCGTATAAATTGACTCGGCGAAACTACGTCACGGTCATAGACGCGATGGTACCGTACGCGCTTCGATCTCGCGCGGAGGCATCTGGGGGTACGGTACGCGCTTGGACTTGGCGGCGCGCTCAGCAGTACTAACGAGTGTGGCCGGAAAATGATGAAAAGTATTTTCCGGATGTTTCGCGACGGAAAACTTAATATATTTAAACAGTAAAAATTAAATGAATTATTTACGTACAAGAATAAACGTTGTAGCACGAAAAATAAAAAAGTAATTTTTGTACACGCATAGTATCCTTTACAACTATATAAGTAATGCAGTAAAAATATTAAAAACCCCGGAAAAATATAGTAACTTCGTTACACACCCCCCCTTCTTTGAAAAAAATATTTTGTTTACAAAAGAAAATATTTTCCTAAACCTAGCCCTAACCATAGATATAAAACAGAATAATAAAATAACAAATAAACAATATGGCATTCTTCTGCCTTGACATGGCCCAGTGGTCCATTGGTCCTCCAGGATTGACATCATGTGGTACCCGTACTCGTTGCGGCGGCGCCTCATGCTACGCATGGTACCTCACCGTTTCTTTTTCTTCTTGCCTTTATATCCTAGGCATCCAAATAAACAGCCATAGCTTGGCATGTTCTGTTGCAGACTGAGTGCATACAGCACTGCGTCCTGACGGATGTGGAGTGCTTTTGATGCATGGGCAGGACTTGACGGGCACTTACACTTCTGGTGGTTTGGCCGGGTATAGCGGTAGTAGGACTTGACCCGTTGCACAAATTGCACTGGATTCGGTTGTTAAAGGGCTAGCAGGCCTAGGGGTGTCGGTTTCTTTTTACGGGTTTTTATTGGATGGTTCGGAAGAAAACTACATCAGATTGTCGTGTGCGGTTTTTAAGTCCTTGATATGGATGTTTCGGTACTTTTTGCCTGATTGATCCTTGAGATCATATACAACTGGTGACACGACTTTAATTACGGTATAAGGCCCAGAATACTTCGGTGCAAGTTTTGCGGCAAACCCCTTGACAGCAGAGGAAAGTGGGTTTTCACGGCGCATAACTTTATCTCCGACATGACATCTCCATTCTCGCCGGCGGAGGTTATAGTGATGGCTTTGAACGGTGAAGGCTTTTCCTAAATTGATTCGAACTAGCTCATACACATCTTTTAACCTTTGAAGCCGGCCGGTAAGGTTGGCCAATTGTGCGGTATTTTCTTCTGCGGTTGGGATGGAATCGCCTTGTTGCGCTTCGGTATCTGTGCGGTTGCGGTATAACGGTTTAGGAGGGTCCAATTCACGGCCAAAGTTAAGGAAAGCAGGTGAGAATCCTGTGGATTGGTGTCGGGAACTATTGAGAGCAAACACAAGTTCGGGTAGATGCACATCCCATTTTCTGTGATCAGCTTCGCAGAATTGGGCTACCATGGTCTTCATAGTTTTATTGGTGCGTTCTACGGGATTAGCTTGCGGGGTATATGGGGGTGTAAGTCGGTGTGCTATCCCCATTTCGCCTAGTAGATCCTTAAACGTTTGTCCGGTATATTGGGTTCTATTATCAGAAATAACAGCGTGTGGACATCCGAATCGGGTGATAACCTCTTCATAGAGCGCCTGGCTAACCGTCTTGGCCGTAGCTTTGCGGATGGCTCGACACTGTACCCATTTAGTAAAGCGGTCTTGGAAAATAACTAGATAATTATTTCCTTTTGCGGAGCGGGGTAGCGGTCCAACTAAGTCGGTACTAACGGTTTCCCATGGTTGGTCATTTCTTGACGGTTGCATTTTACCAGCTGTCTGTTGTTGTGACGTTTTATATCTCTGGCAGGATGAACAACGTCTGACATATGCGGTAATATCTCGGAACATGCCGGGCCAGTAATAACGGCGGGCAATACGGGCTGTAGTTTTAGCAATACCGAGGTGTCCGGCAGTCGGTCGATCGTGATTTTCTTCCAACACTTCTTTGCGGGCGGTCTTGGGAACACAAACTTTCCATGGATCGGCCATGTCGTCCTCGGTAGGGTCGGACATATCCCAGAAGTGGCGGTATAGGCGGCCATCTCGAACGTGATAATCGGGAAACGCTGTGGGATTATTCTCAACGGCGGTTTTCTTTGCTGTATACCAGGAACAAGGTGCAAACTCGTCTAATGCGATGATTGGGTTAGGATCCTCTTCTTGGTCATCGGTGCCGGTAAGAACAGTAGCTCGGGATAATGCGTCGGCTACTTTGTTTAAAACTCCCTTGCGGTACTTTATTTCGAAGTCGAACTGTTGAAGGTACATGCTCCAGCGGGCTAATCTACCAGATGGGCTTTAAATTGAATGTAGCCAGCGGAGTAATTGATGGTCAGTCACGACGGTAAAGTGGTAGCCTTCTAAATACGGTCTCATCTTTTCAATACCCCAGACAATTGCCAAGCATTCTTTCTCGGTCACTGAAAACTTCTTCTCGTTGGGACTTAAACTTCGACTTGCATAAGCAATCACGTGATCGCCATCTGACCCATGTTGAATCAGTGCAACACCAAGCCCGTTGTCGGACGCATCTGTCTGCAACGTAAATGGCCGGGAGAAATCGGGACAAGTCAATACGGGGGCCTGGGTTAAACTAGTCTTTAGCTGTTCGAATGCGGATTGTTGTTCCTCGTTCCATTTCTAGCGGATACCCTTTTTCAAAAGCTGGTTAAGCGGAGCGGCAATCTGTGAGAAGTTCGGCACAAAACGTCTATACCAGGATGCAATACCCAAGAATCGTCGTAGGGAGTGTATATTTGTCGGTGCAGCCAATTGTAAAACAGCACAGACTTTCTCGGGATCGGTGCAAATACCCTCGGATGTCACAAGGTGACCTAAGTAGCGGAGGGATCGACGGCCAAATTGACATTTTTCGGGATTCAGTTTCAGATTGGCGGCACGTAGACGGCGAAACACTTCTTGTAAATTGCTTAGGTGTTCCTCAAATGTTTCACCCAACATAATTATGTCGTCCAGGTATGCAAAACAGAACTGGTCAAGCTCTGGTCCTATGATTTGGTCCATTAATCGTTGAAAAGTTGCAGGAGCTGAGTGCAATCCGAAGGGCATAACCTTAAATTGAAATAATCCCATGCCTGGTACAGTAAATGCGGTGATTGGCTTACTTTCCTCTGATAGCGGTACCTGCCAGTAGCCTTGTTTTAAGTCGATGCTGGAAATATGCCGGGCTCGTCTTAGTTTATCCAGGATAGCGTTGATATAGGGCAAAGGGTATGCATCCTTGCGCGAAATGGCGTTAATTTTTTGGAAATCGATGCAGAAACGGTATTTGCCATCTTTCTTCCGGACTATTACTACGGGAGAACTCCATGGGCTATCTGCTGGTTCAATGATGTCATTTTCTAACATTTCTCGTACTTCAGTATTAATTATTTCTTGCATCTTGGGATTCTGCGGTCTATATCGTTGCTTGATTGGCGCGGGGTTCAGAAGGTGTATCGAGTGCTGCATTAGCGGGGTGGTGCCTCAAATATTTTCAAATTTTGGTAATTCTTGGTCAAGAAATTGTTGTAGTAGCCGTTCTTCGTCTTTAGTTAAGACTAGAGCTGGATTGCTAGTATTTGATCCTATGGGGCTGCACATGTTATCGGAAATGGGAAGTGCTTCATCATTGAGATATACTTGGCCAGAGTTTAAATCTAGCTGAAACTGGTGTCGGCCCAATATATCCATCCCTAGTACAATTTCGGACGTTAGATGCGGAAAATAGCTGATGTCTACGGTTAGGTCGGTGTTTCCAATTTTTAATGGGACCCGGTATGCTTCGGCTATCTGTATAACTCCACCATTTGCTAATTGTGCACTTTTGACCGGTGATTGTATCTTTTGGCAGCGGTTTCTTCTACAATGTTCTACGACGAGTTCACCAATATACGAGCTTGCGGCACCTGTATCTATGAGAGCAGAAAACGGTGTATTAAAAATATGTACTATGACGTGCGGGCGGTTATCGGTATTACTATTTACGGAGCGGTTTAGTGGAATCGAGATTTGGCGATTTCGGTACTGAACTGACCTCGGGGCGGTGCAGCGCCGGTTTAGTTTTCCCGTCGGAAGGCGGGGCATGGGCAGTCTCGTGATAAAACATTATCTTTACCACACCTTGAGCAAAATAATCGGCTCGGATTGCGACATTCGGTACGAAAGTGTCCGTTCTCTCCACATCGAAAACAAACCTGGGAGGGACGGTAGGAGGTGCGGCAATTCGGTGGTGGGGCGTTCCTCGTTCGGTTGTTTGGCATAGTATTGGTCTGTTGTGGGCTATAACTGGCGCGATTCAATTGTTGTAGCAGTACTTCGGTTTCTCTAACCAATCGAGAAAATGATACAATATCGGAAAAATCAGTTCTTCGTATTTGTTGTCGATATTGCGGAAGTAGGTTGCGGTACAGCCATTTTAACTCCTGGTCCGGTCCGATACCACCGTGTCTGCGAATAAGAGTTTGTAGATCGGTAATATAATGGCTGGGCGATTCATTTATTCTTTGCCGGCGGTGACTAATTTCGACTTCCAAATCGTCAGCATGGTTCAATGGAAAATAAAAGTTCCTAAAGTCCAACTCGAACTCGACCCATGTCCTCCAGGTGCGATTGTTGTTGCGGTACCACAGTGCAGCGTCACCTTGTAGAAGCTCGGGCATGTGCGGTAGTAATACATCCATCGGCAGGGCTTGCGCATTGCAGATCTCTTGGAGGCGTTCAATAAAGGGAACAGGATCATCTCTGCCATTGAAATGTACATTCCATTTGTGTACTTTTAGTGATCTTACTGCCCCTGATGAGCTGGGCAAAAATCCCGTGGTCAGTGCCTGCGGTACTGATGCTGTGGTGATCGTGACGGCTGGCACAGAGGTTGCGGCTGAATGGGCTGCGGACATGACTAGTCTCGGTGATGGTAGACCGGTATAGGTAGCGGCGGTGGTACAGGTAACGGTGACCGGAGCGGTAACGGAAGCGGTATTTGAAACGGTGGCTTGAGAAAAATTGAATGGCGTCGTTTTCGGCGTCGGTGTAGCTTGGCCACTGCGAATGAATTTTATTAAACGTTTCCTAAGAACGTCTGTCGTGCCACTGCAATTAAGACCAAACTTCGTCAGCTCGAGAACTAGGCCATCCTTCTTCAGCTGGTACACCCAACTTACTTGAGTATCACTCGGATCGGTTTGGGTTATTTTTGTTGCGGAATTTTCGGCAGGCGTCGAATTATTGGCGTCGGTGTCGTTCGGATCATCGGTCTTCATGGCAGTTGGCTTCTATACGACTTGGCTCAGCGGGCTGCGGAGAACGATCCGTCTCGGTCGGAGGTCTGGTGAGAACTCCTCGTGTTCTCTCGACGACGACTAACTTATTATGTGCGGACCTGCGCATACAAACGCGTTGAAATGGAGCATACTTTCCTCTCTTGATGATGCGCGATTGTTAAAATAGTGAAGCTTTATGACAGAAAATTTAACGATAATTTACGGGCCAGAACGAAAGACTACGCGTGGCAGATGCGCAAAACGGACTTCGGCAAAATAGTGTCAGCGGATCATTATTCGACAAGAACCTAAACCTAATAACCTAAAACTAATATATCTCGGACCGTTATTTCTCTCTAAACGACGGCAAGATCAGTAAAACCGGACCGCTGCTTTTCTCTAAGCAACGGCGAACCCTAACAGCAGTATATCCTAAAACTAATTCGCGGATGCCGAATAATGAATTCCTACCTTTGGTTTTCTTAAAAACTCGGTACGACGGTATTTTACAGAAATTTTAGTTCGCGCATGCGCAGTACAGTCCCTGCTCGGGCGCCATTTATAATGGGTGCTTTTTGCTTTTTAAAAGGAAATCTATCTATATAAAATATCGGTTTGAAAGTATTGTATTGTCGCTTTGGTTTTCACTATCAATAACTGCTCATTTAGCGAACAGTATTAATATGTGAATAAAGCTTTTTCTTTCAATTTATTGGACGGATGGAAAATGATTTTCCAACGGTTTCTCGGGCGCCACCCCTTGGATTATTGTGGTAAGGGGCCCACGATGCACCAGGTAGCTTGTTACAGTGGAGAAAGTTAAACCAGGCGTTCAACTACGCATTTAGCGACTATTTTTAAGCGTCCTGAAAGATGTAAAATTTGGAAGGAAAAATGAAACAATCGGTTTCAAAAACGCAATTTATTTTCGTAAAAAAAATGACAATTAACCAGAAATGCAGTTTAATACTCGAAAAGTGTGTAAAAATGGGTCAGCGACAGGCTGACAATCGTACAATAAAACAGAAAGAGGGAGTAGGAAAGTATGCGTGTATGCTTGCGGTTTATGGAATTAAGGTCGCGTCGGCGTTCTGAGTTTTAACGTTATCGGTATTCTTGTGAAGGCGCGCGCGAGGAAACGAAAGTCGCAGTAGCGGTCGCGGTTGTCTTGACGGTAGCGGTAAGCGGTCGCGATGTCAACGGGCGGCAAGAAAGGCTTGGGGTTATCTTTATCAGTCCGGGCAGTAAAAGGTAAAAAGGAAAGATAACGCGGTCCGAGGGCTTGCGGCAACGCTGGGTCGATCGCGATCTGTTTCTGCTATCTGCGGACAGTTGTGCGGTACACTACTTGCGATTGCGGGCGCGGCTAATGTAACGTTAAACGCGGCGGTAGAAAATAGTTCCTGACGAGCGAGAGCGGTTCCGACCAGCCGTCCGTAGTGGTTCGGTAAAACGTCGGTTCCCCTACGCATGCGCGGGTTTCGTTTAAATTCGCGGACATATACATTCTGGCATTAACACAGTGTGTAAGACGGAGTACGTTAGAGGTAATGATATGTGTGTGTGTGTGTGTGTGTGTGTAAGTGTGTGTAAGTGTGTTTAATTATGTGTAAGTGTGTTTAATTGTGTTTAAGTGTGTGTAAGTGTGTGTAAGTGTGTTTAATTGTGTGTAAGTGTGTGTAAGTGTGTGTAAGTGTGTGTAAGTGTGTTTAATTATGTGTAAGTGTGTTTAATTGTGTTTAAGTGTGTGTAAGTGTGTGTTAGTGTGTTTAATTGTGTGTAAGTGTGTGTAAGTGTGTTTAATTGTGTGTAAGTGTGTTTAATTGTGTTTAAGTGTGTGTAAGTGTGTGTAAGTGTGTTTAATTGTGTGTAAGTGTGTGTAAGTGTGTGTAAGTGTGTTTAATTGTGTGTAAGTGTGTTTAATTGTGTTTAAGTGTGTGTAAGTGTGTGTAAGTGTGTTTAATTGTGTGTAAGTATGTGTAAGTGTGTGTAAGTGTGTGTAAGTGTGTGTAAGTGTGTTTAATTGTGTGTAAGTGTGTTTAATTGTGTTTAAGTGTGTGTAAGTGTGTGTAAGTGTGTTTAATTGTGTATAAGTGTGTGTAAGTGTGTGTAAGTGTGTGTAAGTGTGTGAGGGTGCGCCTGCAATCTCATCATTGTGCGGTCTGTCGCCTGATCAAACGATGCGTTGTGTGGCCTTCACCGACTTATGCGGCCATTTTCATGGCCACACAATGCAAAACCTTTTTTAATGGACTCTGCGCGACCTGCTGATCCGATTGATACTTACTTTGCCTATTAAATAATTTTGACCCCATAAAAATAGTAAAAATAAATGCAAAGCCAAATTTTTACACGCTGAAAGAATTTAACTCACCTTATGTGGCCACGCCTAATTGTTGATTAGTGCTGCCCTCTGCTTTAAAATAACCTGCTACGTTGTTTTTCAAGGACAGATCATTTTAATATTATTTTATTTTTCTCATATTTTGCGTGCCTCGATGAGTGTATTCGAATTGTGGTATTTTAAACCTTATGGGGACATTCTAAGCATTATAAATGTGGGTAGTTGTATTATTATTGCAGGTTTTAAAAATTTAGAAAAAAACATTATTTATTTGTAACGGGCGCTTGAGGTCAAAAAAGCAAATTTATTTTTAAAATTTTAAAGAAGTGAAAGGCTTGGTATTAGGAGGAAATACATCTGATCTTTGTAGAATATAAAGTGATATGTCGTTTTTGAGGTTTTTACTTTGAGAATACTTATTCTGCTGTTCACAAGTATCAAAGAGAGGGTGAGGCTGACAGGAGATTAAACTCGGTTTTGTGAAAAAGGGATATTATGTCGTTTAAAAAGAAATTTTAATACCTCTCTATGCCACTGCGGGAACTACGAGTGAAGGGCCATACGGGGATCTCAATTTAAAAAACAAAAACTTATCTCGTGATTATAGTGATAAATAAAAACTATTAAAAAGTCACCTGACAAAAAATTGTTATTAAAAAAAAAGTGTATGGCCCCTTTAGGCCACCGCTGGAACCACGTGTGTAGGGCCACACAGGGAACTTACTTGATTTTGAAAACAAAAATTTACTTCGTGATTATTAATGGAAATATATAAATCTATTAGAGAGACACACGTGACAAGAAATAGAGCCTTTACTAGAATAATATAAAAAAATGTTAACAATAGTTACCTATTTAAAAAAAGTATATGGCCCCTTTAGGCCACCGCTGGAACTAGATATGTAGGGCCACACAGCAAACTTTCTTGACATTGAAAACAGAAATTACTTCGTAATTATTGATGGAAATATATAAATCTATTAGAGAGACACGTGACAAAAAATAGAGCTTTCACTAGAATAATATAAAACATTTCAAACGAAGTTAAAAAAAAAGTGTATGGCCGCTTAAGGCCACGGCTGGAACTATATGTGTAGGGTCACACTTGGGACTTACTTGATTTTGAAAACAAAAATTTAGTTCATCATTATTGATAGAAATAAATGAAACTATTAAAAAGACAAGATAGTCTAGTCCTTGTTAGTCCGCTTCCTAACTTATATAACCTAACTATTTACAAGCTAAAGTTCCTTATTTTAACAAGTCAACTCAACTAAAGGGTTCAAGTGCTGGAAGAATATATTATTTAAAGAATAAAGGTGTTTGTGATTAAAATTCCACGGTGCAACTTAAAAAAGTCGTACCGACGACAACTTATTGAAAAAGAGCGCTTAAACCATTAGAATCTTCAAGTTTCTGAATAATAATCTTACTGTGCATTTTTTTTTTCAAAATCGAAAAAATCCTTTTTTGAGTAACGACTAATTAATTTTCCAAGTCGCGAATAAATTTCGAAAATTTAAAAAAAAATCTGACGCGTCTTCTATAAGCTCAGTAGCAAATGGTTTGTAATCATTTTGGTCAGAATTTATAAGCGGTTTAAGGCCAATCGTCATTACCGAACTTTTTACTGATTTTTAACCAATCGCGATCAGTTCTAAGACGACACCACTTTTTACCACGGGAAATTTAGGTTTTATTAAAATAATATTTCCTTACACTATGCTATTGCACGATATAAAATTAATTTAGGCATCATGTATAATCAGTATTTAATCAATCAATCAACAACTGATCTTTTATCAGCTTAGCGTATTTTCTTTATTTTTAGCAATAGTGTTCTTGTTCCAATTACATATTCTTAAAAATTTTGACGTTTCTATCGGTTTCCGCACACTCTGTGCTGCACAAAGAGTAAGATCGTTTGTAGCTGGATATAAGAACTTTTTGTAATTACGTCTATCTACAAAAAATTCAATAGAAAGGCTTAATTTTCAACAAGGGAATCTAGTTACCGTTATTTATTCTATGAATTTTTATATTTTTTAATTGGGCATTGTTGGTACTTTCCGCATGATCTGTGCAATACAAATTGTTGATAAGTTTGTAGGATAATAGTAGAAGGACGTATTTTTCTAAAAATTTCATTGGAAAGTCTTAATATTCATGTTTTAATATTTAATAATCGTATTTTGGATATTACGTATTATTTGAATTTTTGATGACGTTTACTATTAGTTGTGAAATATTATTTTAATAGGCCATACAGAATGTCTTTGAAGGTATAAATGAATATTTAAAATAACGGTTCTAATTCAGTTTGGAAATGAGGTACTTAGTGTAAACTGAAAACATGATCTATATAAATATGTTAAAATGTATAAACGGGACATATAGATAGAGTAAAAATTACAGAGAATATTTTGAAATGTTATGCATGGTTAGACATATTTTTGTTCAGGTTTATGTAAAAAAATAAGAATAAATAAGTTTTACCGTTAAAAAAAATACCCGACTTCTTAATGCTTTTAAAAGTATAAAATAATAGTTTTTAGAAGTAATACTTAAATTACTTATTACTAAAAACAAAAACATAATTCCGTTAATTTTTAAACATTTTTATTAAATATTAAAAATAAAATGGTTTTTAAGTTATTACTAAAGTTATATTTAAAAATGTAAGAAAAAGTTTATTGTTAAAATAATTTCAGTGACGTGGCACTCCAACAGCTGCTATTTGTGTTGAGCGACGCAGAGGTTTGCAACGCCGTTGTTTTGTATACTGTGCTGCTTTTTGATTTGGATGTTAAATTCAAAATAAATAAAAGTATTAAAAAGTTACCTGACAAAAATAGGGCATTCACTTGGATAATATAAAAAATTTCAAAAATAGTTATATTTAAAAAAAAAGTGTATGTTTGGGCGTTTTATCCCCATAAAAATAAAGCAGATAATCTTTACAGTTATGTCTTTCTGTATATAACTGACTTTCTTTCAATGTTGCCTAACGTCTAAATGCAAAAAAGTAATTTTTTTACCAATTTCAAAATTATAACAATGTTCGAGAGGCGTTCCTTTAACAACCAAGCCAAGTAAGAATAGAATAGGTATTTGCCTTTTGCTTCTTTAAAATAGCAAGGTAAAACTCTTTGCTTAGCTAAGCTGTTAAAGAAACGCTTCTCGATAAAATTCGTATCATCGTATGAGAAATATGGCTTACTGGCAAGGGAGAAAGAAAAAATCTTTGCTATGCTAAGCTAAATTTATAAAAGGAATACTTAACGCCGTTGTCTTTGCTTTGCTGTTTAAAAGTATCTACAAGGAACTTGGCCAATAGCTAATGAAGGAATGCTTCGCATTTTAGAAAGAAAAGTGTATGACCACTTTATGGTTCTTTAAATTTGTATCTTCTTTATGTTTTCAAAGTAATTTGCTTTTTCAAAAACTATTAAGGATAATCTTCTGATATTTCGTATGCACTTAGGGTCATTAATAAGTGGGAATAAATTATTTTGGCATATGTGCTCAATAAAGTAGATATTTCTTAGTATTTCAAAATTTAAACCTAACAATTGCACCATTTTTTTAAAAATTTCTTTTGTTTGCCCATTGCCTATTGTTAAAAATAATGTCAGTAACGTGGCATTCTCAAAGTTGCTATTTTTGTGGAGCGTCGCGTAGGTTTGCAACGCGTTATTTTCCCCGCTTCATTTACTGTGCCGCTTCTTGACTTGAATGTTAAAATCGAAATTAATAATACTATTAAAAAGTCACCTGACAAAAAAAAAGCCTTCACTAGGATAATATAGAAAGTTTCAAAAATTAATATTTAAAAAAAAAGTATATTGAACTACGTGTGTAGTGCAACACAAGGGACTTGATTAAAAAAAAAATATTTCGTGATTATCGATGGAAATAAATAGTGCTATTATATTATATATGTATATATACTCACCTGACAAAAAATAAAGCCTTTACTAGGATGATCTAAAAAGTTTCAAAAATAGTTATTTTAAAATAAGAAGTGTATGACCCCTTTATGTTACCGCTGGAAAGTGGAACTACTTGTGTAGGGACACACAAGGAACTTGATTTAAAAAAAAAGGAAATTTACTTCGTGATTATTGATGGAAATAATTAATATTATTTGATACTTCCAATACAAAAAATAAGGCCTTCACTAGAATAATCTAAAAAGTTTCAAAAATAGTTATTTTAAAATGAAAAGTGTATGACCCCTTTATGCCACCGCTGAAACTACGTGTGTTGAGCGGCACAAGATACTTAATTTAAAAAGAAAAGGAAATTTATTTTGTGATTATTGATGGAAATAAATAAAACTGTTCGAAACTCACCTAACAAAAAATAGGGCCATCACTAAAATAAAATAAAAAGTTTCAAATATATTTACGTTAGAAATAAAAGCGTATGGCCCCTTTATGCCACCGCTGGACCTACGTGTGTAAGTCCATACAAATAACTTGGTTTTAAAAACGGAAATTCACTTACTGATGTTGATGGAAATAAATAATGCTATTCGATACTCACCTGACAAAATATAAGGCCTTCATAAGGATAATATAAAAAGTTTTAAAAATAGTTCTTTTAAAAAGAAAAGTGTATGTCCCCTTTAGACCACGGCTGAAACTACATGTGTAGGGCCACACCAGGGACTTGATTTTAAAAAGGGAAATTTACTTACTGATTATTGCTGGAAACGATTAATACTATTTGATACATAAAATACAAAAAAATAAGGCCTTCACTAGGATAATCTAAAAAGTTTCAAAAATAGTTATTTTAAAATGAAAAGTGTATGACCCCTTTATGTTACCGCTGGAACTACGTGTGTAGGGCCGCACAAGGAAATTGATTTAAAAAAAAAAGGAAATTTACTTCGTGATTGTTGATGGAAATGATTAATAGTATTTGATGCCTAAAATACAAAAAAAAATAAGGCCTTCACTAGGATAATCTAAAAAGTTTCAAAAATAGTTATTTTAAAATGAAAAGTGTATGACCCCTTTATGCCACCGCTGGAACTACGTGTGTAGGGCCACACAAGGAACTTGATTTAAAAAAAAAGGAAATTTACTTCGTGATTATTGATGGAAACGATTAATACTATTTGATACTTAAAATACAAAAAATAAGGCCTTCACTAGGATAATCTAAAATGTTTTAAAAATAGTTATTTTAAAATGAAAAGTGTATGACCCCTTTATGCCACCGCTGGAACTACGTGTGTAGGGCCGCACAAGGAAATTGATTTAAAAAAAAAAGGAAATTTACTTTGTGATTGTTGATGGAAATGATTAATAGTATTTGATGCCTAAAATACAAAAAAAATAAGGCCTTCACTAGGATAATCTAAAAAGTTTCAAAAATAGTTATTTTAAAATGAAAAGTGTATGACCCCTTTATGCCACCGCTGGAACTACGTGTGTAGGGCCACACAAGGAACTTGATTTTAAAAAAAGGAAATTTACTCTGTGATTGTTGATGGAAATGATTAATAGTATTTGATGCCTAAAATACAAAAAATAAAGCATTCACTAGGATAATCTAAAAAGTTTAAAAAATAGTTATTTTAAAATAAAAAGTGTATGACCCCTTTATGCCACCGCTGGAACTACGTGTGTAGGGCCACACAAGGAAATTGATTTAAAAAAAAAAGGAAATTTACTTTGTGATTGTTGATGGAAATGATTAATAGTATTTGATGCCTAAAATATAAAAAAAATAAGGCCTTCACTAGGATAATCTAAAAATTTTAAAAAATAGTTATTTTAAAATGAAAAGTGTATGACCCCTTTATGCCACCGCTGGAACTACGTGTGTAGGGCCGCACAAGGAAATTGATTTAAAAAAAAAAGGAAATTTACTTTGTGATTGTTGATGGAAATGATTAATAGTATTTGATGCCTAAAATACAAAAAAAATAAGGCCTTCACTAGGATAATCTAAAAAGTTTCAAAAATAGTTATTTTAAAATGAAAAGTGTATGACCCCTTTATGCCACCGCTGGAACTACGTGTGTAGGGCCACACAAGGAACTTGATTTAAAAAAAAGGAAATTTACTCTGTGATTGTTGATGGAAATGATTAATAGTATTTGATGCCTAAAATACAAAAAATAAAGCATTCACTAGGATAATCTAAAAAGTTTAAAAAATAGTTATTTTAAAATGAAAAGTGTATGACCCCTTTATGCCACCGCTGGAACTACGTGTGTAGGGCCACACAAGGAACTTGATTTAAAAAAAAAGGAAATTTACTTCGTGATTATTGATGGAAACGATTTATACTATTTATTTTTATACTTAAAATACAAAAGAATAAGGCCTTCACTAGGATAATCTAAAAAGTTTCAAAAGTAGTTATTTTAAAATGAAAAGTGTATGACCCC
Organism: Polydrusus pterygomalis; assembly: GCA_963969555.1. NCBI lineage: Eukaryota > Metazoa > Arthropoda > Insecta > Coleoptera > Curculionidae > Polydrusus > Polydrusus pterygomalis. The sequence continues at coordinate 595,712 of OZ018381.1, read as the reverse complement.
TTTATGCCACCGCTGGAACTACGTGTATAGGGCCACAGAAGGAACTTGATTTAAAAAAAAAGGAAATTTACTTCGTGATTATTGATGAAAACAATTTATTTTATTGTTAAATAAATGAAATATTATTAATTTGTAAAATGTACTTATTTTTATAAAATCATGACCTTAAATCAGGAGACCTGGCGACCCTAAATTTTACGTGTTGTTTAAATTATATTTTTATTTATATTGTATTTATATATGTATAAATTATAAGGAACTGTACTTACAACAGAATGTCAGATGAGTCAATGTTTTATTTAATTTATTTTGAAAAATACTTTCTTTTAAAATCCAACAGTCAGTAGGTATGTATCTTGAATTTTGCAGGAAACTTAAAGGAATGCATGCGCATTTATTGGCAATGGCAAAAGAATTTCAAATTCCGATCAGCTAGCTGGTAACTACGCAGGCTTATAAGCAAGAGAATCGAACATAGGACTCCCACCATCTTTGATTTATAATGGTTGCATGTATAAAGGCTTTAATGTTTTTTTAAATATACCTAGAAAAATTTAAACGTTTCTATTAAATTCACCAAGTTAACTTACCAAGAAGAGAAAAAGTACAGGTATTATTTCTAAAAGCTTCATATTAGTACCTGTGAGAAAACCAGAGGGACCCCATAAGGTTTTAAAGTATAATGTCCTTGAAATTTATTTGGATAATAATGTATGACCTCTTAATGTAGGTAAACTCAATACACTTAGTGTAAAGTCTTTATGGGGCCTGGCCACTTAAGAGTTTTTTAAACATAACTTCTGAAATCGCGAGTGTATAGAAATAATTTTTGTACCAGCATTTTCAGCAATAAAAATGGCAAATAGTTCATAGCCTAGTTCGCATGGCCACAAAAGTGATATGCCATGTCGATGTCCGTCTAATGATTGCTTGGCATGGAAGGGTGTGTGTGAGTGTGTTTAATTGTGTGTAAGTGTGTTTAATTGTGTTTAAGTGTGTGTAAGTGTGTTTAAGTGTGCGTGTGTGTGTAAGTGTGTTTAAATGTGTGTAAGTGTGTGTAGGTGTGTGTAGGTGTGTGTAAGTGTGTGTGTGTGTGTGTGTGTGTTTAATTGTGTGTAAGTGTGTTTAAGTGTGTGTAAGTGTGTGTAAGTGTGTGTAAGTGTGTTTAAGTGTGTGTAAGTATGTTTAATTGTGTTTAAGTGTGTGTGAGTGTGTGTAAGTGTATTTAATCAGATAATAACCGTACAGGAGGAGTTCTTATTTATATAAAGGAAGAATGCCGCTTTAAAGAAATTTGTAACATCAAGGAAGGCCTGAATTATTGGCTTTTGGGGATTGAATTAATACTACAAGGTATCAAATACACTATTTACAGCCTATATCATTCTTCCTCTACAAGCGATGCTTACTTTTTAGAAAAACTAGATGATTTCCTAGATACCATAAATGACAAAGGCGAAATTATAGTTATAGGTGGTTTTAACATCAATCAAGCAAGGAATACATACTATTCTAAGAAACTACTAAATATGGTTCAAAGTCATGGCCTATACCAGATAGTTGATCAGTTCACTAGAGTAGATCGGGACTCTGCAACAATTGTCGACCTAATAATTACAAATAATAAAAACCTTAAGTTTCAAATTCACCCCACACCAAAAATTACAGATCACCATATGATATCAGTAGAGCTTGCTGAGCCCTACCAAAAATACACAAAAATTATCAAAAGCAGGAATTACAATCAGATGAATACATTACAATTTCAGCTTGATCTCATGGATATGGAATGGTTGCCAAATGATTCAGATCTCGATAATTTGGCTGGAAATGTGACACAAAATATACATACATGTCTAAACGCCGTAGCGCCAGTGCAACAGAAAGTTATTCACAGTGAATGGGGAAATAAAATGTGGTGGACTCAAGAGATAGACAGAGTAATAAAGCAACGAGACTTATTGTATAAAAGAGCCATAATAACAAGAGAAGAGCAGGACTGGAAAAACTATACACAACAAAGAAATAGAGTAGTGACATTAATAAGAAACCAGAAACGAAGCTACTACAATGAAAGGATTGATATGGTGAAGGAGGACCCCAATGAAATGTGGAGAACACTAAAAAAGCTAATAAAACCCAATTGTTCAAGTACTCCCAGTGGTATAGAATTCAACAACAGAATTTATACTGACGATAATGAAATCTGCGAGAGATTTAACCCTTTTTTTGTAGAAAGTATAGAAGAAATATTAAGAAATATAAATACTAATATAAACTATGAACAAGCTGCCAATAACATAGAGCAGTCAAATTGTAAATTGGAGAAGTTTACACTATTAGACATGTCGAGACTAAAAAGTATTGTACATAATATGACAAACAAGGTAAGCAATGTGGATGGTATCAATGCAAAAATATTGAAATTGTCATTTGAGGTGGTTGGAAATCGATTTCTTGATCTCATAAATACCAGTTTGGAAACTGGTTCATTCCCCAAAGAATGGAAATCTTCAACTATAATTCCCATAGAAAAAAAAGCCAACACAATAAAGTGCCAGGAATTTCGACCCATAAATATGGTGCCCCCATATGAAAAACTATTGGAGCTGGCTGTCAATCAACAGATAGTAGAATATATTGAAACTAATAACCTTTTAAGTGTGTACCAGGCTGGATTTAGGGAGAAAAACTCATGTGAAACTGCTTTACAAACAGTGTTGTATAGTTGGAAAAAAGCCCTAGACGACAAACAAATCATTGGTGTGGTGTTCTTGGACTTCAGACGTGCCTTCGAGACAATCGACCGAAGAGTACTATTGTTAAAGCTTAAAAAATATGGTTTTGATTGTAGAGTTTTAAAATGGTTCAGTCTCTGACCGCGAACAGGAAACAAGATATAACAACTGTACCTCGTCAAAGAAACAGACAAGTTATGGTGTTCCACAGGGGACAGTTTTGGGGCCTACTCTTTTTGTTTTATATCTAAATGACATTGTAAATAGATTATTAAAGTTTAAAATTCAACTATTCGCCGATGATACATTAATTTATGTAGTGGGCTATAACATCAATGAAATAATTAATACCTTAAATTCTGAACTTAAAATTTTACTTGACTGGTTAAATGTAAATAGTTTGGCAATTAATACAGATAAAACAAAAATGATGATTATTAAGAGTAAATACAATACCACAGATATAGCACCTAATGACACAGTCGTAAAAATTAATAATGTACAGATAGAACAGGTAACAAAACTAAAATACCTTGGTGTGATTATTGACCAGAATTTGTGCTTTTCAGACCATCACTTATATATCTGCAATAAAGTTGCCAAAAAGGTGAATCTTTTAAGAAGAATAAATCAAGATCTAAGTTCATGGACAATAAAAACTATATATCAGAGTATAATTGCTCCTCATTTTAACTTTTGCTCCTCCATACTTTTTTTATTGAGCGATTCAGAAATTAATACTTTACAGAAAAAACAAAATCAAGCCATGCGCATCATTTTAAAGTGCAATCGTTATACCAGAATTAGGGATATGTTGGAAATTACAAATTTCTTAAGTGTTAAGCAAACGATAATATTTAATACAATGGTTTTTATTTTTAAGATGTTACATGATCTACTTCCAAAACATTTAATTGACAATTGTATACACGTCCGTGATATCCACAACCATAATACTCGAACAAGAGATAACTTTTATATTCAATCAGTAGCAACAAATTTTGGCCAAAACCTTTTTCATAAGGGTTTAAAGCAATACAACGAATTACCCGCGAATGTAAAGGGCTGTGAAAATGTAAATAGGTTCAAAATTGAATGTAAAAAATATATTTAATGTAAGATTGGTCATTGAGTGTTGTAATTTATCTGGGGTGTTGTGATTTATTTAAGATTGTAATTTATTTAAGATATTATAATTTGTTCAAGATATTAAAGTTGATATAGGGTTAGAGGTTAACTTTTTAGGTAACTATAAGTGTTTTGTTATTTTTTTTTAACCGTAAATTTTTGTATTATGCTAGCAGTTTCTGCTATTAATAAAGGATATTATTATTATTATTATAATTGTGTTTAAGTGTGTGTAAGGGTGTGTAAGTGTGTGTAAGTGTGTGTAAGTGTGTGTAAGAGTGTTTAAGTGTGTTTAAGTGTGTGTAAGTGTGTGTAAGTGTGTTTAAGTGTGTGTAAGTGTGTTTGATTGTGCTTAAGTGTGTGTAAGTGTGCGTAAGTGTGTTTAAGTGTGTGTAAGTGTGTTTAAGTGTGTGTAAGTGTGTCTAAGTGTGTGTAAGTGTGTTTAATTGTGTTTAAGTGTGTGTAAGTGTGTGTAGGTGTGTTTAAGTGTGTGTAAGTGTGTGTAAGTGTGTTTAAGTGTGTGTAAGTGTGTTTAATTGTGTGTAAGTGTGTTTAAGTGTGTTTAATTGTGTTTAAGTGTGTGTAAGTGTGTGTAAGTGTGTGTAAGTGTGTGTAAGTGTGTGTAAGTGTGTGTAAGTGTGTGTAAGTGTGTTTAAGTGTGTTTAAGTGTGTGTAAGTGTGTGTAAGTGTGTTTAAGTGTGTGTAAGTGTGTTTAATTGTGTGTAAGTGTGTTTAATTGTGTTTAAGTGTGTGTAAGTGTGTTTAATTGTGTGTAAGTGTGTGTAAGTGTGTGTAAGTGTGTTTAAGTGTGTTTAATTGTGTTTAAGTGTGTGTAAGTGTGTTTAAGTGTGTGTAAGTGTGTGTAAGTGTGTTTAAGTGTGTGTAAGTGTGTTTAATTGTGTGTAAGTGTGTTTAAGTGTGTTTAATTGTGTTTAAGTGTGTGTAAGTGTGTGTAAGTGTGTGTAAGTGTGTGTAAGTGTGTGTAAGTGTGTGTAAGTGTGTGTAAGTGTGTGTAAGTGTGTGTAAGTGTGTGTAAGTGTGTGTAAGTGTGTTTAAGTGTGTTTAAGTGTGTGTAAGTGTGTGTAAGTGTGTGTAAGTGTGTTTAATTGTGTGTAAGTGTGTTTAATTGTGTTTAATTGTGTTTAAGTGTGTGTAAGTGTGTGTAAGTGTGTTTAATTGTGTGTAAGTGTATGTAAGTGTGTGTAAGTGTGTTTAATTGTGTGTAAGTGTGTGTAAGTGTGTTTAATTGTGTTTAAGTGTGTGTAAGTGTGTGTAAGTGTGTTTAATTGTGTGTAAGTGTGTGTAAGTGTGTGTAAGTGTGTGTAAGTGTGTTTAATTGTGTGTAAGTGTGTTTAATTGTGTTTAAGTGTGTGTAAGTGTGTGTAAGTGTGTTTAATTGTGTGTAAGTGTGTGTAAGTGTGTGTAAGTGTGTGTAAGTGTGTGTAAGTGTGTGTAAGTGTGTGTAAGTGTGTTTAATTGTGTGTAAGTGTGTTTAATTGTGTTTAAGTGTGTGTAAGTGTGTGTAAGTGTGTTTAATTGTGTGTAAGTGTGTGTAAGTGTGTGTAAGTGTGTGTAAGTGTGTGTAAGTGTGTGTAAGTGTGTGTAAGTGTGTTTAATTGTGTGTAAGTGTGTTTAATTGTGTTTAAGTGTGTGTAAGTGTGTGTAAGTATGTGTAAGTGTGTTTAATTGTGTGTAAGTGTGTGTAAGTGTGTGTAAGTGTGTGTAAGTGTGTGTAAGTGTGTGTAAGTGTGTGTAAGTGTGTGTAAGTGTGTGTAAGTGTGTGTAAGTGTGTGTAAGTGTATTTAATTGTGTGTAAGTGTGTGTAAGTGTGTGTAAGTGTGTTTAATTGTGTGTAAGTGTGTTTAATTGTGTTTACGTGTGTGTAAGTGTGTGTAAGTGTGTTTAATTGTGTGTAAGTGTGTGTAAGTGTGTGTAAGTGTGTGTAAGTGTGTTTAAGTGTGTGTAAGTGTGTGTAGGTGTGTTTAAGTGTGTGTAAGTGTGTGTAAGTGTGTTTAATTGTGTTTAAGTGTGTGTAAGTGTGTGTAAGTGTGTGTAAGTGTGTTTAATTGTGTGTAAGTGTGTGTAAGTGTGTGTAAGTGTGTGTAAGTGTGTTTAATTGTGTGTAAGTGTGTTTAATTGTGTGTAAGTGTGTGTAAGTGTGTGAAGTGTGTTTAAGTGTGTGTAAGTGTGTGTAGGTGTGTTTAAGTGTGTGTAAGTGTGTGTAAGTGTGTGTAAGTGTGTTTAATTGTGTGTAAGTGTATTTAATTGTGTGTAAGTGTGTGTACAGAAAAAACAAAATCAAGCCATGCGCATCATTTTAAATTTTAATTGTGTGTAAGTGTGTGTAAGTGTGTGTAAGTGTGTGTAAGTGTGTGTAAGTGTGTGTAAGTGTGTGTAAGTGTGTGTAAGTGTATTTAATTGTGTGTAAGTGTGTGTAAGTGTGTGTAAGTGTGTTTAATTGTGTGTAAGTGTGTTTAATTGTGTTTACGTGTGTGTAAGTGTGTGTAAGTGTGTTTAATTGTGTGTAAGTGTGTGTAAGTGTGTGTAAGTGTGTGTAAGTGTGTTTAAGTGTGTGTAAGTGTGTGTAGGTGTGTTTAAGTGTGTGTAAGTGTGTGTAAGTGTGTGTAAGTGTGTTTAATTGTGTTTAAGTGTGTGTAAGTGTGTGTAAGTGTGTGTAAGTGTGTTTAATTGTGTGTAAGTGTGTGTAAGTGTGTGTAAGTGTGTGTAAGTGTGTTTAATTGTGTGTAAGTGTGTTTAATTGTGTGTAAGTGTGTGTAAGTGTGTGAAGTGTGTTTAAGTGTGTGTAAGTGTGTGTAAGTGTGTGTAGGTGTGTTTAAGTGTGTGTAAGTGTGTGTAAGTGTGTGTAAGTGTGTTTAATTGTGTTTAAGTGTGTGTAAGTGTGTGTAAGTGTGTTTAATTGTGTGTAAGTGTGTGTAAGTGTGTGTAAGTGTATTTAATTGTGTGTAAGTGTGTGTAAGTGTGTGTAAGTGTGTGTAAGTGTGTTTAATTGTGTGTAAGTGTGTTTAATTAAGTTTAAGTATGTGTAAGTGTGTGTAAGTGTGTTTAATTCTGTGTAAGTGTGTGTAAGTGTGTTTAAGTGTGTGTAGGTGTGTTTAAGTGTGTGTAAGTGTGTTTAATTGTGTTTAAGTGTGTGTAAGTGTGTGTAAGTGTGTGTAAGTGTGTGTAAGTGTGTTTAATTGTGTGTAAGTGTGTGTAAGTGTGTGTAAGTGTGTGTAAGTGTGTGTAAGTGTATTTAATTGTGTGTAAGTGTGTGTAAGTGTGTGTAAGTGTGTGTAAGTGTGTGTAAGTGTGTTTAATTGTGTGTAAGTGTGTTTAATTGTGTTTAAGTGTGTGTAAGTGTGTGTAAGTGTGTTTAATTGTGTGTAAGTGTGTGTAAGTGTGTGTAAGTGTGTGTAAGTGTGTTTAAGTGTGTGTAAGTGTGTGTAGGTGTGTTTAAGTGTGTGTAAGTGTGTGTAAGTGTGTGTAAGTGTGTTTAATTGTGTTTAAGTGTGTGTAAGTGTGTGTAAGTGTGTGTAAGTGTGTTTAATTGTGTGTAAGTGTGTGTAAGTGTGTGTAAGTGTGTGTAAGTGTGTGTAAGTGTGTGTAAGTGTGTTTAATTGTGTGTAAGTGTGTGTAAGTGTGTGTAAGTGTGTGTAAGTGTGTGTAAGTGTGTGTAAGTGTGTGTAAGTGTGTTTAATTGTGTGTAAGCGTGTTTAATTGTGTGTAAGTGTGTGTAAGTGTGTGTAAGTGTGTGTAAGTGTGTGTTTAATTGTGTGTAAGTGTGTTTAATTGTGTGTAAGTGTGCTTAATTGTGTGTAAGTGTGTGTAAGTGTGTGTAAGTGTGTGTAAGTGTGTGTAAGTGTGTTTAATTGTGTGTAAGTGTGTTTAATTGTGTGTAAGTGTGTTTAATTGTGTGTAAGTGTGTTTAATTGTGTGTAAGTGTGTTTAATTGTGTGTAAGTGTGTGTAAGTGTGTGTAAGTGTGTGTAAGTGTGTGTAAGTGTGTGTAAGTGTGTGTAAGTGTGTGTAAGTGTGTTTAATTGTGTGTAAGTGTGTTTAAGTGTGTTTAATTGTGTTTAAGTGTGTGTAAGTGTGTGTAAGTGTGTGTAAGTGTGTGTAAGTGTGTGTAAGTGTGTGTAAGTGTGTGTAAGTGTGTTTAAGTGTGTTTAAGTGTGTGTAAGTGTGTGTAAGTGTGTTTAAGTGTGTGTAAGTGTGTTTAATTGTGTGTAAGTGTGTTTAATTGTGTTTAAGTGTGTGTAAGTGTGTTTAATTGTGTGTAAGTGTGTGTAAGTGTGTGTAAGTGTGTTTAAGTGTGTTTAATTGTGTTTAAGTGTGTGTAAGTGTGTTTAAGTGTGTGTAAGTGTGTGTAAGTGTGTTTAAGTGTGTGTAAGTGTGTTTAATTGTGTGTAAGTGTGTTTAAGTGTGTTTAATTGTGTTTAAGTGTGTGTAAGTGTGTGTAAGTGTGTGTAAGTGTGTGTAAGTGTGTGTAAGTGTGTGTAAGTGTGTGTAAGTGTGTGTAAGTGTGTGTAAGTGTGTGTAAGTGTGTGTAAGTGTGTTTAAGTGTGTTTAAGTGTGTGTAAGTGTGTGTAAGTGTGTGTAAGTGTGTTTAATTGTGTGTAAGTGTGTTTAATTGTGTTTAATTGTGTTTAAGTGTGTGTAAGTGTGTGTAAGTGTGTTTAATTGTGTGTAAGTGTATGTAAGTGTGTGTAAGTGTGTTTAATTGTGTGTAAGTGTGTGTAAGTGTGTTTAATTGTGTTTAAGTGTGTGTAAGTGTGTGTAAGTGTGTTTAATTGTGTGTAATTGTGTGTAAGTGTGTGTAAGTGTGTGTAAGTGTGTTTAATTGTGTGTAAGTGTGTTTAATTGTGTTTAAGTGTGTGTAAGTGTGTGTAAGTGTGTTTAATTGTGTGTAAGTGTGTGTAAGTGTGTGTAAGTGTGTGTAAGTGTGTGTAAGTGTGTGTAAGTGTGTGTAAGTGTGTTTAATTGTGTTTAAGTGTGTTTAATTGTGTTTAAGTGTGTGTAAGTGTGTGTAAGTGTGTTTAATTGTGTGTAAGTGTGTGTAAGTGTGTGTAAGTGTGTGTAAGTGTGTGTAAGTGTGTGTAAGTGTGTTTAATTGTGTGTAAGTGTGTTTAATTGTGTTTAAGTGTGTGTAAGTGTGTGTAAGTGTGTGTAAGTGTGTTTAATTGTGTGTAAGTGTGTGTAAGTGTGTGTAAGTGTGTGTAAGTGTGTGTAAGTGTGTGTAAGTGTGTGTAAGTGTGTGTAAGTGTGTGTAAGTGTATTTAATTGTGTGTAAGTGTGTGTAAGTGTGTGTAAGTGTGTTTAATTGTGTGTAAGTGTGTTTAATTGTGTTTACGTGTGTGTAAGTGTGTGTAAGTGTGTTTAATTGTGTGTAAGTGTGTGTAAGTGTGTGTAAGTGTGTGTAAGTGTGTTTAAGTGTGTGTAAGTGTGTGTAGGTGTGTTTAAGTGTGTGTAAGTGTGTGTAAGTGTGTTTAATTGTGTTTAAGTGTGTGTAAGTGTGTGTAAGTGTGTGTAAGTGTGTTTAATTGTGTGTAAGTGTGTGTAAGTGTGTGTAAGTGTGTTTAATTGTGTGTAAGTGTGTTTAATTGTGTGTAAGTGTGTGTAAGTGTGTGAAGTGTGTTTAAGTGTGTGTAAGTGTGTGTAGGTGTGTTTAAGTGTGTGTAAGTGTGTGTAAGTGTGTGTAAGTGTGTTTAATTGTGTGTAAGTGTATTTAATTGTGTGTAAGTGTGTGTACAGAAAAAACAAAATCAAGCCATGCGCATCATTTTAAATTTTAATTGTGTGTAAGTGTGTGTAAGTGTGTGTAAGTGTGTGTAAGTGTGTGTAAGTGTGTGTAAGTGTGTGTAAGTGTATTTAATTGTGTGTAAGTGTGTGTAAGTGTGTTTAATTGTGTGTAAGTGTGTTTAATTGTGTTTACGTGTGTGTAAGTGTGTGTAAGTGTGTTTAATTGTGTGTAAGTGTGTGTAAGTGTGTGTAAGTGTGTGTAAGTGTGTTTAAGTGTGTGTAAGTGTGTGTAGGTGTGTTTAAGTGTGTGTAAGTGTGTGTAAGTGTGTTTAATTGTGTTTAAGTGTGTGTAAGTGTGTGTAAGTGTGTGTAAGTGTGTTTAATTGTGTGTAAGTGTGTGTAAGTGTGTGTAAGTGTGTGTAAGTGTGTGTAAGTGTGTTTAATTGTGTGTAAGTGTGTTTAATTGTGTGTAAGTGTGTGTAAGTGTGTGAAGTGTGTTTAAGTGTGTGTAAGTGTGTGTAAGTGTGTGTAGGTGTGTTTAAGTGTGTGTAAGTGTGTGTAAGTGTGTGTAAGTGTGTTTAATTGTGTTTAAGTGTGTGTAAGTGTGTGTAAGTGTGTTTAATTGTGTGTAAGTGTGTGTAAGTGTGTGTAAGTGTATTTAATTGTGTGTAAGTGTGTGTAAGTGTGTGTAAGTGTGTGTAAGTGTGTTTAATTGTGTGTAAGTGTGTTTAATTAAGTTTAAGTATGTGTAAGTGTGTGTAAGTGTGTTTAATTCTGTGTAAGTGTGTGTAAGTGTGTGTAAGTGTGTTTAAGTGTGTGTAAGTGTGTGTAGGTGTGTTTAAGTGTGTGTAAGTGTGTGTAAGTGTGTTTAATTGTGCGCCTGCAATCTCATCATTGTGCGGTCTGTCGCCTGATCAAACGATGCGTTGTGTGGCCTTCACCGACTTATGCGGCCATTTTCTTGGCCACACAATGCAAAACCTTTTTTAATGGACTCTGCGCGACCTGCTGATCCGATTGATACTTACTTTGCCTATTAAATAATTTTGACCCCATAAAAATAGTAAAAATAAATGCAAAGCCAAATTTTTACACGCTGAAAGAATTTAACTCACCTTATGTGGCCACGCCTAATTGTTGATTAGTGCTGCCCTCTGCTTTAAAATAACCTGCTATGTTGTTTTTCAAGGACAGATCATTTTAATATTATTTTATTTTTCTCATATTTTGCGTGCCTCGATGAGTGTATTCGAATTGTGGTATTTTAAACCTTATGGGGACATTCTAAGCATTATAAATGTTGGTAGTTGTATTATTATTGCAGGTTTTAAAAATAAATTTAGAAAAAGACATCATTTATTTGTAACGGATTTTACGAATGGTAGGAGGTTTTTAATTAGACGTATTTCATATTGAACTTTAAAAAATAGAGAGAATGTGGGAAAATTAGAGAGAAGGTAGGAAGAGAAAATAAAATGTAGTAAAAAAAAATTTGTTTATAGCGGGAAGACATAAAATTGGATTGTTCTCAAATATGTTTAGTAATATGTCGTTTTCAAGGCGCTTGAGGTCAAAAAAGCAAATTTATTTTAAAAATTTTAAAGAAGTGAAAGGCTTGGTATTAGGAGGAAATAAATCTGATCTTTGTAGAATATAAAGTGATATATCATTTTTGAGGTTTTTACTTTGAGAATACTAATTCTGCTGTTCACAAGTATTAAAGAGAGGGTGAGGCTGACAGGAGATTAAATTCGATTTCGTGAATAAGGGATACCTCTCTATGCCACTGCGGGAACTACGAGTGAAGGGCCATATGGGGATCTCAATTTTAAAAACAAAAACTTATCTCGTGATTATAGTGATAAATAAAAACTATTAAAAAGTCACCTGACCAAAAATTGTTTTTAAAAAAAAAAGTGTATGGCCCCTTTAGGCCACCGCTGGAACCACGTGTCTAGGGCCACACAGGGAACTTACTTGATTTTGAAAACAGAAATTTATTTCGTGATTATTAATGGAAATATATAAATCTATTAGAGAGACACACGTGACAAGAAATAGAGCCTTTACTAGAATAATATAAAAAAATTTTAACAATAGTTACCTATTTAAAAAAAGTATATGGCCCCTTTAGGTCACCGCTGGAACTACATGTGTAGGGCCACACAGCAAACTTTCTTGACATTGAAAACAGAAATTACTTCGTAATTATTGATGGAAATATATAAATCTATTAGAGAGACACGTGACAAAAAATAGAGCTTTCACTAGAATAATATAAAACATTTCAAAAGAAGTTAAAAAAAAGTGTATGGCCGCTTAAGGCCAAGGCTGGAACTATATGTGTAGGGTCACACATGGGACTTACTTGATTTTGAAAACGAAAATTTAGTTGATCATTATTGATAGAAATAAATGAAACTATTAAAAAGACAAGATAGTCTAGTCCTTGTAAGTCCGCTTCCTAACTTATATAACCTAACTATTTACAAGCTAAAGTTCCTTATTTTAACAAGTCAACTCAACTAAAGGGTTCAAGTGCTGGAAGAATATATTATTTAAAGAATAAAGGTGTTTGTGATTAAAATTCCAAGGAGCGACTTAAAAAAGTCGTACCGACGACAACTTATTGAAAAAGAGCGCTTAAACCATTAGAATCTTCGAGTTTCTCAATAATAATCTTACGGTGGATTTTTTTTTTCAAAATCGAAAAAATTCTTTTTTGAGACTAGTAATTAATTTTCCAAGTCGTAAATAAATTTCGAAAATCTGACGCGTCTTCTATAAGCTCAGTAGCAAATGGTTTGTAATCATTTTGGTCAGAATTTATAAGCGGTTTAAGGCCAATCGTCATTACCGGACTTTTTACTGATTTTTAACCAATCGCGATCAGTTCTAAGACGACACCACTTTTTACCACGGGAAATTTAAGTTTTATTAAAATAATATTTCCTTACACTATGCTATTGCACGATATAAAATTAATTTAGGCATCATGTATAATCAGTATTTAATCAATCAATCAACAACTGATCTTTTATCAGCTTAGCGTATTTTCTTTATTTTTAGCAATAGTATTCTTGTTCCAATTACATATTCTTAAAAATTTTGACGTTTTTATCGGTTTTTGCACACTCTGTGCTGCACAAAGAGTACGATCTTACTCTAGCAATTTTTATATTTTTTAATTGGGCATTGTTGGTACTTTCCGCATGATCTGTGCAATACAAATTGTTGATAAGTTTGTAGAATAATAGTAGGACGTCTTTTTCTAAAAGTTTCATTGGAAAGTCTTAATATTCATGTTTTAATATTTAATAATCGTATATTGGATATTACGTATTATTTGAATAGGCCATACAGAATGTCTTTGAAGGTATATCTGAATATTTAAAATAACGGTTCTAACTCAGTTTGGAAATGAGGTACTTAGTGTAAACTGAAAACATGATCTATATAAATATGTTCAAATGTATAAACGGGACATATAGAAAGAGTAAAAATTACATAGAATATTTTGAAATGTTCTGCATGGTTAGCCAAACGAAAGTTAAATTGGAAATATATTTTTGTCAAGGTTTATGTAAAAAAAATAAGAATAAAGAAGTTTTACCGTTAAAAAAATACACGACTTCTTAATGCTTTTAAAAGTATAAAATAATAGTTATTAGAAATAATACTTAAATTACTTATTACTAAAAACAAAAACATAATTCCGTTAATTTTTGAACATTTTTATTAAATATTAAAAATAAAATGGTTTTTAAGTTATTACTAAAGTTATATTTAAAAATGTAAGAAAAAGTTTATTGTTAAAATAATTTCGGTGACGTGGCACTCCAACAGCTGCTATTTGTGTTGAGCGACGCAGAGGTTTGCAACGCGTTGTTTTGTATACTGTCCTGCTTTTTGATTTGGATGTTAAATTCAAAATAAATAAAAGTATTAAAAAGTTACCTGACAAAAATAGGGCCTTCACTAAAATAAAATAAAATGTTTCAAATATATTTACGTTAGAAATAAAAGCGTATGGCCCCTTTATGCCACCGCTGGACCTACGTGTGTAAGGCCATACAAAGAACTTGGTTTTAAAAACGGAAATTCGCTTACTGATGTTGATGGAAATAAATAATGCTATTCGATACTCACCTGACAAAATATAAGGCCTTCACTAGGATAATATAAAAAGTTTTAAAAATAGTTCTTTTAAAAAGAAAAGTGTATGTCCCCTTTAAACCACCGCTGGAACTACATGTGTAGGGCCACACCAGGGACTTGATTTTAAAAAGGGAAATTTACTTACTGATTATTGCTGGAAACGATTAATACTATTTGATACATAAAATACAAAAAATAAGGCCTTCACTAGGATAATCTAAAAAGTTTCAAAAATAGTTATTTTAAAATGAAAAGTTTATGTTACCGCTGGAACTACGTGTGTGGGGCCGCACAAGGAAATTGATTTAGAAAAAAAAGGAAATTTACTTCGTGATTATTGATGAAAACAATTAATACTACTTAAAATACAAAAAATAAGGCCTTCACTAGGATAATCTAAAATGTTTCAAAAATAGTTATTTTAAAATGAAAAGTGTATGACCTCTTTATGCCACCGCTGGAACTACGTGTGTAGGGCCGCACAAGGAAATTGATTTAAAAAAAAAGGAAATTTACTTCGTGATTGTTGATGGAAATGATTAATAGTATTTGATGCCTAAAATACAAAAAAAATAAGGCCTTCACTAGGATAATCTAAAAAGTTTCACAAATAGTTATTTTAAAATGAAAAGTGTATGACCCCTTTATGCCACCGCTGGAACTACGTGTGTAGGGCCACACAAGGAACTTGATTTAAAAAATAGGAAATTTACTTCGTGATTGTTGATGGAAATGATTAATAGTATTTGATGCCTAAAATACAAAAAATAAGGCCTTCACTAGGATAATCTAAAAAGTTTAAAAAATAGTTATTTTAAAATGAATAGTGTATGACCCCTTTATGTCACCGCTGGAACTACGTGTGTAGGGCCGCACAAGGAAATTGATTTAAAAAAAAAAAAGGAAATATACTTCGTGATTGTTGATGGAAATGATTAATACTATTTGATACCTAAAATACAAAAAAATAAGGCCTTCACTAGGATAATCTAAAAAGTTTCAAAAATAGTTATTTTAAAATAAAAAGTGTATGACCCCTTTATGCCACCGCTGGAACTACGTGTGTAGGGCCGCACAAGGAAATTGATTAAAAAAAAAGGAAATTTACTTCGTGATTGTTGATGGAAATGATTAATACTATTTGATACCTAAAATACAAAAAATAAGGCCTTCACTAGGATAATTTAAAAAGTTTTAAAAGTAGTTATTTTAAAATGAAAAGTGTATGACCCCTTTATGTCACCGCTGGAACTACGTGTGTAGGGCCGCACAAGGAAATCGATTTAAAAAAAAAGGAAATATACTTCGTGATTGTTGATGGAAATGATTAATACTATTTGATACCTAAAATACAAAAAAATAAGGCCTTCACTAGGATAATCTAAAAAGTTTCAAAAATAGTTATTTTAAAATGAAAAGTGTATGACCCCTTTATGCCACCGCTGGAACTACGTGTGTAGGGCCACACAAGGAACTTGATTTAAAAAAAAAGGAAATTTATTTCGTGATTATTGATGGAAACGATTTATACTATTTATTTTTATACTTAAAATACAAAAAAATAAGGCCTTCACTAGGATAATCTAAAAAGTTTCAAAAGTAGTTATTTTAAAATGAAAAGTGTATGACCCCTTTATGCCACCACTGGAACTAGGTGTATAGGGCCACAGAAGGAACTTGATTTAAAAAAAAAGGAAATTTACTTCGTGATTATTGATGGAAACGATTTATTTTATTGTTAAATAAATGAAATATTATTAATTTGTAAAATGTATTTATTTTTATAAAGTCATGACCTTAAATCAGGAGACCTGGCGACCCTAAATTTTACGTGTTGTTTAAATTATATTTTTATTTATATTGTATTTATATATGTATAAATTATAAGGAACTGGACTTACAACAGAATTTTAGATGAATCAATGTTTTATTTAATTTATTTTGAAAAATACTTTCTCCATAAAATCCAACAGTCAGTAGGTATGTATCTTGAATTTTGCAGGAAACTTAAAGGAATGCATGCGCATTTATTGGCAATGGCAAAAGAATTTCAAATTCCGATCAGCTAGCTGGTAACTACGCAGGCTTATAAGAAAGATAATTGAACATAGGACTCCCAACCATCTTTGATTTATAATGGTTGCATGTATAAAGGCTTTAATGTTTTTTTAAATATACCTAGAAAAATTTAAACCTTTCTATTAAATTCACCAAGTTAACTTACCAAGAAGAGAAAAAGTACAGGTATTATTCCTAAAAGCTTCATATTAGTACCTGTGAGAAAACCAGAGGGACCCCATAAGGTTTTAAAATATAATGTCCTTGAAATTTATTTGGATAATAATGTGTATGACCTCTTAATGTAGGTAAACTCAATACACTTAGTGTAAAGTCTTTATGGGGCCTGGCCACATAAGAGTTTTTTAAACATAACTTCTGAAATCGCGAGTGTATAGAAATAATTTTTGTACCAGTATATTCAGCAATAAAAATGGCAAATAGTTCATAGCCTAGTTCGCATGGCCACAAAAGTGATATGCCATCTCGATGTCCGTCTAATGATTGCTTGGCATGGAAGGGTGTTTAAGTGTGTGTAAGTGTGTGTAAGTGTGTGTAAGTGCGCCTGCAATCTCATCATTGTGCGGTCTGTCGCCTGATCAAACGATGCGTTGTGTGGCCTTCACCGACTTATGCGGCCATTTTCATGGCCACACAATGCAAAACCTTTTTTAATGGACTCTGCGCGACCTGCTGATCCGATTGATACTTACTTTGCCTATTAAATAATTTTGACCCCATAAAAATAGTAAAAATAAATGCAAAGCCAAATTTTTACACGCTGAAAGAATTTAACTCACCTTATGTGGCCACGCCTAATTGTTGATTAGTGCTGCCCTCTGCTTTAAAATAACCTGCTACGTTGTTTTTCAAGGACAGATCATTTTAATATTATTTTATTTTTCTCATATTTTGCGTGCCTCGATGAGTGTATTCGAATTGTGGTATTTTAAACCTTATGGGGACATTCTAAGCATTATAAATGTGGGTAGTTGTATTATTATTGCAGGTTTTAAAAATTTAGAAAAAAACATTATTTATTTGTAACGGGCGCTTGAGGTCAAAAAAGCAAATTTATTTTTAAAATTTTAAAGAAGTGAAAGGCTTGGTATTAGGAGGAAATACATCTGATCTTTGTAGAATATAAAGTGATATGTCGTTTTTGAGGTTTTTACTTTGAGAATACTTATTCTGCTGTTCACAAGTATCAAAGAGAGGGTGAGGCTGACAGGAGATTAAACTCGGTTTTGTGAAAAAGGGATATTATGTCGTTTAAAAAGAAATTTTAATACCTCTCTATGCCACTGCGGGAACTACGAGTGAAGGGCCATACGGGGATCTCAATTTAAAAAACAAAAACTTATCTCGTGATTATAGTGATAAATAAAAACTATTAAAAAGTCACCTGACAAAAAATTGTTATTAAAAAAAAAGTGTATGGCCCCTTTAGGCCACCGCTGGAACCACGTGTGTAGGGCCACACAGGGAACTTACTTGATTTTGAAAACAAAAATTTACTTCGTGATTATTAATGGAAATATATAAATCTATTAGAGAGACACACGTGACAAGAAATAGAGCCTTTACTAGAATAATATAAAAAAATGTTAACAATAGTTACCTATTTAAAAAAAGTATATGGCCCCTTTAGGCCACCGCTGGAACTAGATATGTAGGGCCACACAGCAAACTTTCTTGACATTGAAAACAGAAATTACTTCGTAATTATTGATGGAAATATATAAATCTATTAGAGAGACACGTGACAAAAAATAGAGCTTTCACTAGAATAATATAAAACATTTCAAACGAAGTTAAAAAAAAAGTGTATGGCCGCTTAAGGCCACGGCTGGAACTATATGTGTAGGGTCACACTTGGGACTTACTTGATTTTGAAAACAAAAATTTAGTTCATCATTATTGATAGAAATAAATGAAACTATTAAAAAGACAAGATAGTCTAGTCCTTGTTAGTCCGCTTCCTAACTTATATAACCTAACTATTTACAAGCTAAAGTTCCTTATTTTAACAAGTCAACTCAACTAAAGGGTTCAAGTGCTGGAAGAATATATTATTTAAAGAATAAAGGTGTTTGTGATTAAAATTCCACGGTGCAACTTAAAAAAGTCGTACCGACGACAACTTATTGAAAAAGAGCGCTTAAACCATTAGAATCTTCAAGTTTCTGAATAATAATCTTACTGTGCATTTTTTTTTTCAAAATCGAAAAAATCCTTTTTTGAGTAACGACTAATTAATTTTCCAAGTCGCGAATAAATTTCGAAAATTTAAAAAAAAATCTGACGCGTCTTCTATAAGCTCAGTAGCAAATGGTTTGTAATCATTTTGGTCAGAATTTATAAGCGGTTTAAGGCCAATCGTCATTACCGAACTTTTTACTGATTTTTAACCAATCGCGATCAGTTCTAAGACGACACCACTTTTTACCACGGGAAATTTAGGTTTTATTAAAATAATATTTCCTTACACTATGCTATTGCACGATATAAAATTAATTTAGGCATCATGTATAATCAGTATTTAATCAATCAATCAACAACTGATCTTTTATCAGCTTAGCGTATTTTCTTTATTTTTAGCAATAGTGTTCTTGTTCCAATTACATATTCTTAAAAATTTTGACGTTTCTATCGGTTTCCGCACACTCTGTGCTGCACAAAGAGTAAGATCGTTTGTAGCTGGATATAAGAACTTTTTGTAATTACGTCTATCTACAAAAAATTCAATAGAAAGGCTTAATTTTCAACAAGGGAATCTAGTTACCGTTATTTATTCTATGAATTTTTATATTTTTTAATTGGGCATTGTTGGTACTTTCCGCATGATCTGTGCAATACAAATTGTTGATAAGTTTGTAGGATAATAGTAGAAGGACGTATTTTTCTAAAAATTTCATTGGAAAGTCTTAATATTCATGTTTTAATATTTAATAATCGTATTTTGGATATTACGTATTATTTGAATTTTTGATGACGTTTACTATTAGTTGTGAAATATTATTTTAATAGGCCATACAGAATGTCTTTGAAGGTATAAATGAATATTTAAAATAACGGTTCTAATTCAGTTTGGAAATGAGGTACTTAGTGTAAACTGAAAACATGATCTATATAAATATGTTAAAATGTATAAACGGGACATATAGATAGAGTAAAAATTACAGAGAATATTTTGAAATGTTATGCATGGTTAGACATATTTTTGTTCAGGTTTATGTAAAAAAATAAGAATAAATAAGTTTTACCGTTAAAAAAAATACCCGACTTCTTAATGCTTTTAAAAGTATAAAATAATAGTTTTTAGAAGTAATACTTAAATTACTTATTACTAAAAACAAAAACATAATTCCGTTAATTTTTAAACATTTTTATTAAATATTAAAAATAAAATGGTTTTTAAGTTATTACTAAAGTTATATTTAAAAATGTAAGAAAAAGTTTATTGTTAAAATAATTTCAGTGACGTGGCACTCCAACAGCTGCTATTTGTGTTGAGCGACGCAGAGGTTTGCAACGCCGTTGTTTTGTATACTGTGCTGCTTTTTGATTTGGATGTTAAATTCAAAATAAATAAAAGTATTAAAAAGTTACCTGACAAAAATAGGGCATTCACTTGGATAATATAAAAAATTTCAAAAATAGTTATATTTAAAAAAAAAGTGTATGTTTGGGCGTTTTATCCCCATAAAAATAAAGCAGATAATCTTTACAGTTATGTCTTTCTGTATATAACTGACTTTCTTTCAATGTTGCCTAACGTCTAAATGCAAAAAAGTAATTTTTTTACCAATTTCAAAATTATAACAATGTTCGAGAGGCGTTCCTTTAACAACCAAGCCAAGTAAGAATAGAATAGGTATTTGCCTTTTGCTTCTTTAAAATAGCAAGGTAAAACTCTTTGCTTAGCTAAGCTGTTAAAGAAACGCTTCTCGATAAAATTCGTATCATCGTATGAGAAATATGGCTTACTGGCAAGGGAGAAAGAAAAAATCTTTGCTATGCTAAGCTAAATTTATAAAAGGAATACTTAACGCCGTTGTCTTTGCTTTGCTGTTTAAAAGTATCTACAAGGAACTTGGCCAATAGCTAATGAAGGAATGCTTCGCATTTTAGAAAGAAAAGTGTATGACCACTTTATGGTTCTTTAAATTTGTATCTTCTTTATGTTTTCAAAGTAATTTGCTTTTTCAAAAACTATTAAGGATAATCTTCTGATATTTCGTATGCACTTAGGGTCATTAATAAGTGGGAATAAATTATTTTGGCATATGTGCTCAATAAAGTAGATATTTCTTAGTATTTCAAAATTTAAACCTAACAATTGCACCATTTTTTTAAAAATTTCTTTTGTTTGCCCATTGCCTATTGTTAAAAATAATGTCAGTAACGTGGCATTCTCAAAGTTGCTATTTTTGTGGAGCGTCGCGTAGGTTTGCAACGCGTTATTTTCCCCGCTTCATTTACTGTGCCGCTTCTTGACTTGAATGTTAAAATCGAAATTAATAATACTATTAAAAAGTCACCTGACAAAAAAAAAGCCTTCACTAGGATAATATAGAAAGTTTCAAAAATTAATATTTAAAAAAAAAGTATATTGAACTACGTGTGTAGTGCAACACAAGGGACTTGATTAAAAAAAAAATATTTCGTGATTATCGATGGAAATAAATAGTGCTATTATATTATATATGTATATATACTCACCTGACAAAAAATAAAGCCTTTACTAGGATGATCTAAAAAGTTTCAAAAATAGTTATTTTAAAATAAGAAGTGTATGACCCCTTTATGTTACCGCTGGAAAGTGGAACTACTTGTGTAGGGACACACAAGGAACTTGATTTAAAAAAAAAGGAAATTTACTTCGTGATTATTGATGGAAATAATTAATATTATTTGATACTTCCAATACAAAAAATAAGGCCTTCACTAGAATAATCTAAAAAGTTTCAAAAATAGTTATTTTAAAATGAAAAGTGTATGACCCCTTTATGCCACCGCTGAAACTACGTGTGTTGAGCGGCACAAGATACTTAATTTAAAAAGAAAAGGAAATTTATTTTGTGATTATTGATGGAAATAAATAAAACTGTTCGAAACTCACCTAACAAAAAATAGGGCCATCACTAAAATAAAATAAAAAGTTTCAAATATATTTACGTTAGAAATAAAAGCGTATGGCCCCTTTATGCCACCGCTGGACCTACGTGTGTAAGTCCATACAAATAACTTGGTTTTAAAAACGGAAATTCACTTACTGATGTTGATGGAAATAAATAATGCTATTCGATACGCACCTGACAAAATATAAGGCCTTCATAAGGATAATATAAAAAGTTTTAAAAATAGTTCTTTTAAAAAGAAAAGTGTATGTCCCCTTTAGACCACGGCTGAAACTACATGTGTAGGGCCACACCAGGGACTTGATTTTAAAAAGGGAAATTTACTTACTGATTATTGCTGGAAACGATTAATACTATTTGATACATAAAATACAAAAAAATAAGGCCTTCACTAGGATAATCTAAAAAGTTTCAAAAATAGTTATTTTAAAATGAAAAGTGTATGACCCCTTTATGTTACCGCTGGAACTACGTGTGTAGGGCCGCACAAGGAAATTGATTTAAAAAAAAAAGGAAATTTACTTCGTGATTGTTGATGGAAATGATTAATAGTATTTGATGCCTAAAATACAAAAAAAAATAAGGCCTTCACTAGGATAATCTAAAAAGTTTCAAAAATAGTTATTTTAAAATGAAAAGTGTATGACCCCTTTATGCCACCGCTGGAACTACGTGTGTAGGGCCACACAAGGAACTTGATTTAAAAAAAAAGGAAATTTACTTCGTGATTATTGATGGAAACGATTAATACTATTTGATACTTAAAATACAAAAAATAAGGCCTTCACTAGGATAATCTAAAATGTTTTAAAAATAGTTATTTTAAAATGAAAAGTGTATGACCCCTTTATGCCACCGCTGGAACTACGTGTGTAGGGCCGCACAAGGAAATTGATTTAAAAAAAAAAGGAAATTTACTTTGTGATTGTTGATGGAAATGATTAATAGTATTTGATGCCTAAAATACAAAAAAAATAAGGCCTTCACTAGGATAATCTAAAAAGTTTCAAAAATAGTTATTTTAAAATGAAAAGTGTATGACCCCTTTATGCCACCGCTGGAACTACGTGTGTAGGGCCACACAAGGAACTTGATTTTAAAAAAAGGAAATTTACTCTGTGATTGTTGATGGAAATGATTAATAGTATTTGATGCCTAAAATACAAAAAATAAAGCATTCACTAGGATAATCTAAAAAGTTTAAAAAATAGTTATTTTAAAATAAAAAGTGTATGACCCCTTTATGCCACCGCTGGAACTACGTGTGTAGGGCCACACAAGGAAATTGATTTAAAAAAAAAAGGAAATTTACTTTGTGATTGTTGATGGAAATGATTAATAGTATTTGATGCCTAAAATATAAAAAAAATAAGGCCTTCACTAGGATAATCTAAAAATTTTAAAAAATAGTTATTTTAAAATGAAAAGTGTATGACCCCTTTATGCCACCGCTGGAACTACGTGTGTAGGGCCGCACAAGGAAATTGATTTAAAAAAAAAAGGAAATTTACTTTGTGATTGTTGATGGAAATGATTAATAGTATTTGATGCCTAAAATACAAAAAAAATAATGCCTTCACTAGGATAATCTAAAAAGTTTCAAAAATAGTTATTTTAAAATGAAAAGTGTATGACCCCTTTATGCCACCGCTGGAACTACGTGTGTAGGGCCACACAAGGAACTTGATTTAAAAAAAAGGAAATTTACTCTGTGATTGTTGATGGAAATGATTAATAGTATTTGATGCCTAAAATACAAAAAATAAAGCATTCACTAGGATAATCTAAAAAGTTTAAAAAATAGTTATTTTAAAATGAAAAGTGTATGACCCCTTTATGCCACCGCTGGAACTACGTGTGTAGGGCCACACAAGGAACTTGATTTAAAAAAAAAGGAAATTTACTTCGTGATTATTGATGGAAACGATTTATACTATTTATTTTTATACTTAAAATACAAAAAAATAAGGCCTTCACTAGGATAATCTAAAAAGTTTCAAAAGTAGTTATTTTAAAATGAAAAGTGTATGACCCCTTTATGCCACCGCTGGAACTACGTGTATAGGGCCACAGAAGGAACTTGATTTAAAAAAAAAGGAAATTTACTTCGTGATTATTGATGAAAACAATTTATTTTATTGTTAAATAAATGAAATATTATTAATTTGTAAAATGTACTTATTTTTATAAAATCATGACCTTAAATCAGGAGACCTGGCGACCCTAAATTTTACGTGTTGTTTAAATTATATTTTTATTTATATTGTATTTATATATGTATAAATTATAAGGAACTGTACTTACAACAGAATGTCAGATGAGTCAATGTTTTATTTAATTTATTTTGAAAAATACTTTCTTTTAAAATCCAACAGTCAGTAGGTATGTATCTTGAATTTTGCAGGAAACTTAAAGGAATGCATGCGCATTTATTGGCAATGGCAAAAGAATTTCAAATTCCGATCAGCTAGCTGGTAACTACGCAGGCTTATAAGCAAGAGAATCGAACATAGGACTCCCACCATCTTTGATTTATAATGGTTGCATGTATAAAGGCTTTAATGTTTTTTTAAATATACCTAGAAAAATTTAAACGTTTCTATTAAATTCACCAAGTTAACTTACCAAGAAGAGAAAAAGTACAGGTATTATTTCTAAAAGCTTCATATTAGTACCTGTGAGAAAACCAGAGGGACCCCATAAGGTTTTAAAGTATAATGTCCTTGAAATTTATTTGGATAATAATGTATGACCTCTTAATGTAGGTAAACTCAATACACTTAGTGTAAAGTCTTTATGGGGCCTGGCCACTTAAGAGTTTTTTAAACATAACTTCTGAAATCGCGAGTGTATAGAAATAATTTTTGTACCAGCATTTTCAGCAATAAAAATGGCAAATAGTTCATAGCCTAGTTCGCATGGCCACAAAAGTGATATGCCATGTCGATGTCCGTCTAATGATTGCTTGGCATGGAAGGGTGTGTTTAATTGTGTGTAAGTGTGTGTAAGTGTGTGTAAGTGTGTGTAAGTGTGTGTAAGTGTGTGTAAGTGTATTTAATTGTGTGTAAGTGTGTGTAAGTGTGTGTAAGTGTGTGTAAGTGTGTTTAATTGTGTGTAAGTGTGTTTAATTGTGTTTAAGTGTGTGTAAGTGTGTGTAAGTGTGTTTAATTGTGTGTAAGTGTGTGTAAGTGTGTGTAAGTGTGTGTAAGTGTGTTTAAGTGTGTGTAAGTGTGTGTAGGTGTGTTTAAGTGTGTGTAAGTGTGTGTAAGTGTGTGTAAGTGTGTTTAATTGTGTTTAAGTGTGTGTAAGTGTGTGTAAGTGTGTGTAAGTGTGTGTAAGTGTGTTTAATTGTGTGTAAGTGTGTGTAAGTGTGTGTAAGTGTGTGTAAGTGTGTGTAAGTGTGTGTAAGTGTGTGTAAGTGTGTGTAAGTGTGTTTAATTGTGTGTAAGTGTGTGTAAGTGTGTGTAAGTGTGTGTAAGTGTGTGTAAGTGTGTGTAAGTGTGTTTAATTGTGTGTAAGCGTGTTTAATTGTGTGTAAGTGTGTGTAAGTGTGTGTAAGTGTGTGTAAGTGTGTGTTTAATTGTGTGTAAGTGTGTTTAATTGTGTGTAAGTGTGCTTAATTGTGTGTAAGTGTGTGTAAGTGTGTGTAAGTGTGTGTAAGTGTGTGTAAGTGTGTTTAATTGTGTGTAAGTGTGTTTAATTGTGTGTAAGTGTGTTTAATTGTGTGTAAGTGTGTTTAATTGTGTGTAAGTGTGTGTAAGTGTGTGTAAGTGTGTGTAAGTGTGTGTAAGTGTGTGTAAGTGTGTGTAAGTGTGTTTAATTGTGTGTAAGTGTGTGTAAGTGTGTGTAAGTGTGTGTAAGTGTGTGTAAGTGTGTGTAAGTGTGTGTAAGTGTGTTTGATTGTGTGTAAGTGTGTTTAATTGTGTTTAAGTGTGTGTAAGTGTGTTTAATTGTGTGTAAGTGTGTGTAAGTGTGTGTAAGTGCGCCTGCAATCTCATCATTGTGCGGTCTGTCGCCTGATCAAACGATGCGTTGTGTGGCCTTCACCGACTTATGCGGCCATTTTCATGGCCACACAATGCAAAACCTTTTTTAATGGACTCTGCGCGACCTGCTGATCCGATTGATACTTACTTTGCCTATTAAATAATTTTGACCCCATAAAAATAGTAAAAATAAATGCAAAGCCAAATTTTTACACGCTGAAAGAATTTAACTCACCTTATGTGGCCACGCCTAATTGTTGATTAGTGCTGCCCTCTGCTTTAAAATAACCTGCTATGTTGTTTTTCAAGGACAGATCATTTTAATATTATTTTATTTTTCTCATATTTTGCGTGCCTCGATGAGTGTATTCGAATTGTGGTATTTTAAACCTTATGGGGACATTCTAAGCATTATAAATGTGGGTAGTTGTATTATTATTGCAGGTTTTAAAAATAAATTTAGAAAAAAACATTATTTATTTGTAACGGGCGCTTGAGGTCAAAAAAGCAAATTTATTTTTAAAATTTTAAAGAAGTGAAAGGCTTGGTATTAGGAGGAAATACATCTGATCTTTGTAGAATATAAAGTGATATGTCGTTTTTGAGGTTTTTACTTTGAGAATACTTATTCTGCTGTTCACAAGTATCAAAGAGAGGGTGAGGCTGACAGGAGATTAAACTCGATTTTGTGAAAAAGGGATATTATGTCGTTTAAAAAGAAATTTTAATACCTCTCTATGCCACTGCGGGAACTACGAGTGAAGGGCCATATGGGGATCTCAATTTAAAAAACAAAAACTTATCTCGTGATTATAGTGATAAATAAAAACTATTAAAAAGTCACCTGACAAAAAATTGTTATTAAAAAAAAAGTGTATGGCCCCTTTAGGCCACCGCTGGAACCACGTGTGTAGGGCCACACAGGGAACTTACTTGATTTTGAAAACAAAAATTTACTTCGTGATTATTAATGGAAATATATAAATCTATTAGAGAGACACACGTGACAAGAAATAGAGCCTTTACTAGAATAATATAAAAAAATGTTAACAATAGTTACCTATTTAAAAAAAGTATATGGCCCCTTTAGGCCACCGCTGGAACTACATATGTAGGGCCACACAGCAAACTTTCTTGACATTGAAAACAGAAATTACTTCGTAATTATTGATGGAAATATATAAATCTATTAGAGACACGTGACAAAAAATAGAGCTTTCACTAAAATAATATAAAACATTTCAAACGAAGTTAAAAAAAAAAGTGTATGGCCGCTTAAGGCCACGGCTGGAACTATATGTGTAGGGTCACACTTGGGACTTACTTGATTTTGAAAACAAAAATTTAGTTCATCATTATTGATAGAAATAAATGAAACTATTAAAAAGACAAGATAGTCTAGTCCTTGTTAGTCCGCTTCCTAACTTATATAACCTAACTATTTACAAGCTAAAGTTCCTTATTTTAACAAGTCAACTCAACTAAAGGGTTCAAGTGCTGGAAGAATATATTATTTAAAGAATAAAGGTGTTTGTGATTAAAATTCCACGGTGCAACTTAAAAAAGTCGTACCGACGACAACTTATTGAAAAAGAGCGCTTAAACCATTAGAATCTTCAAGTTTCTGAATAATAATCTTACTGTGCATTTTTTTTTTTCAAAATCGAAAAAATCCTTTTTTGAGTCACGACTAATTAATTTTCCAAGTCGCGAATAAATTTCGAAAATTTAAAAAAAAATCTGACGCGTCTTCTATAAGCTCAGTAGCAAATGGTTTGTAATCATTTTGGTCAGAATTTATAAGCGGTTTAAGGCCAATCGTCATTACCGAACTTTTTACTGATTTTTAACCAATCGCGATCAGTTCTAAGACGACACCACTTTTTACCACGGGAAATTTAGGTTTTATTAAAATAATATTTCCTTACACTATGCTATTGCACGATATAAAATTAATTTAGGCATCATGTAGGATAATCAGTATTTAATCAATCAATCAACAACTGATCTTTTATCAGCTTAGCGTATTTTCTTTATTTTTAGCAATAGTGTTCTTGTTCCAATTACATATTCTTAAAAATTTTGACGTTTCTATCGGTTTCCGCACACTCTGTGCTGCACAAAGAGTAAGATCGTTTGTAGCTGGATATAAGAACTTTTTGTAATTACGTCTATCTACAAAAAATTCAATAGAAAGGCTTAATTTTCAACAAGGGAATCTAGTTACCGTTATTTATTCTATGAATTTTTATATTTTTTAATTGGGCATTGTTGGTACTTTCCGCATGATCTGTGCAATACAAATTGTTGATAAGTTTGTAGGATAATAGTAGAAGGACGTATTTTTCTAAAAATTTCATTGGAAAGTCTTAATATTCATGTTTTAATATTTAATAATCGTATTTTGGATATTACGTATTATTTGAATTTTTGATGACGTTTACTATTAGTTGTGAAATATTATTTTAATAGGCCATACAGAATGTCTTTGAAGGTATATATGAATATTTAAAATAACGGTTCTAATTCAGTTTGGAAATGAGGTACTTAGTGTAAACTGAAAACATGATCTATATAAATATGTTAAAATGTATAAACGGGACATATAGATAGAGTAAAAATTACAGAGAATATTTTGAAATGTTATGCATGGTTAGACATATTTTTGTTCAGGTTTATGTAAAAAAATAAGAATAAATAAGTTTTACCGTTAAAAAAAATACCCGACTTCTTAATGCTTTTAAAAGTATAAAATAATAGTTTTTAGAAGTAATACTTAAATTACTTATTACTAAAAACAAAAACATAATTCCGTTAATTTTTAAACATTTTTATTAAATGTTAAAAATAAAATGGTTTTTAAGTTATTACTAAAGTTATATTTAAAAATGTAAGAAAAAGTTTATTGTTAAAATAATTTCAGTGACGTGGCACTCCAACAGCTGCTATTTGTGTTGAGCGACGCAGAGGTTTGCAACGCCGTTGTTTTGTATACTGTGCTGCTTTTTGATTTGGATGTTAAATTCAAAATAAATAAAAGTATTAAAAAGTTACCTGACAAAAATAGGGCATTCACTTGGATAATATAAAAAATTTCAAAAATAGTTATATTTAAAAAAAAAGTGTATGTTTGGGCGTTTTATGCCACCGATACGCGAAATTGAGTCTTATTAAATTTTATTAATATACCAAAATAATAAAATGATATAATCCCCATAAAAATAAAGCAGATAATCTTTACAGTTATGTCTTTCTGTATATAACTGACTTTCTTTCAATGTTGCCTAACGTCTAAATGCAAAAAAGTAATTTTTTTACCAATTTCAAAATTATAACAATGTTCGAGAGGCGTTCCTTTAACAACCAAGCCAAGTAAGAATAGAATAGGTATTTGCCTTTTGCTTCTTTAAAATAGCAAGGTAAAACTCTTTGCTTAGCTAAGCTGTTAAAGAAACGCTTCTCGATAAAATTCGTATCATCGTATGAGAAATATGGCTTACTGGCAAGGGAGAAAGAAAAAATCTTTGCTATGCTAAGCTAAATTTATAAAAGGAATACTTAACGCCGTTGTCTTTGCTTTGCTGTTTAAAAGTATCTACAAGGAACTTGGCCAATAGGTAATGAAGGAATGCTTCGCATTTTAGAAAGAAAAGTGTATGACCACTTTATGGTTCTTTAAATTTGTATCTTCTTTATGTTTTCAAAGTAATTTGCTTTTTCAAAAACTATTAAGGATAATCTTCTGATATTTCGTATGCACTTAGGGTCATTAATAAGTGGGAATAAATTATTTTGGCATATGTGCTCAATAAAGTAGATATTTCTTAGTATTTCAAAATTTAAACCTAACAATTGCACCATTTTTTCAAAAATTTCTTTTGTTTGCCCATTGCCTATTGTTAAAAATAATGTCAGTAACGTGGCATTCTCAAAGTTGCTATTTTTGTGGAGCGTCGCGTAGGTTTGCAACGCGTTATTTTCCCCGCTTCATTTACTGTGCCGCTTCTTGACTTGAATGTTAAAATCGAAATTAATAATACTATTAAAAAGTCACCTAACAAAAAAAAAGCCTTCACTAGGATAATATAGAAAGTTTCAAAAATTAATATTTAAAAAAAAGTATATTGAACTACGTGTGTAGTGCAAAACAAGGGACTTGATTAAAAAAAAATATTTCGTGATTATCGATGGAAATAAATAGTGCTATTATATTATATATGTATATATACTCACCTGACAAAAAATAAAGCCTTTACTAGGATGATCTAAAAAGTTTCAAAAATAGTTATTTTAAAATAAGAAGTGTATGACCCCTTTATGTTACCGCTGGAAAGTGGAACTACTTGTGTAGGGACACACAAGGAACTTGATTTAAAAAAAAAGGAAATTTACTTCGTGATTATTGATGGAAATAATTAATATTATTTGATACTTCCAATACAAAAAATAAGGCCTTCACTAGAATAATCTAAAAAGTTTCAAAAATAGTTATTTTAAAATGAAAAGTGTATGACCCCTTTATGCCACCGCTGAAACTACGTGTGTTGAGCGGCACAAGATACTTGATTTAAAAAGAAAAGGAAATTTATTTTGTGATTATTGATGGAAATAAATAAAACTGTTCGAAACTCACCTAACAAAAAATAGGGCCATCACTAAAATAAAATAAAAAGTTTCAAATATATTTACGTTAGAAATAAAAGCGTATGGCCCCTTTATGCCACCGCTGGACCTACGTGTGTAAGTCCATACAAATAACTTGGTTTTAAAAACGGAAATTCACTTACTGATGTTGATGGAAATAAATAATGCTATTCGATACTCACCTGACAAAATATAAGGCCTTCACAAGGATAATATAAAAAGTTTTAAAAATAGTTCTTTTAAAAAGAAAAGAGTATGTCCCCTTTAGACCACGGCTGAAACTACGTGTGTAGGGCCGCACAAGGAAATTGATTTAAAAAAAAAAGGAAATTTACTTCGTGATTGTTGATGGAAATGATTAATAGTATTTGATGCCTAAAATACAAAAAAAAATAAGGCCTTCACTAGGATAATCTAAAAAGTTTCAAAAATAGTTATTTTAAAATGAAAAGTGTATGACCCCTTTATGCCACCGCTGGAACTACGTGTGTAGGGCCACACAAGGAACTTGATTTAAAAAAAAAGGAAATTTACTTCGTGATTATTGATGGAAACGATTAATACTATTTGATACTTAAAATACAAAAAATAAGGCCTTCACTAGGATAATCTAAAATGTTTTAAAAATAGTTATTTTAAAATGAAAAGTGTATGACCCCTTTATGCCACCGCTGGAACTACGTGTGTAGGGCCGCACAAGGAAATTGATTTAAAAAAAAAGGAAATTTACTTTGTGATTGTTGATGGAAATGATTAATAGTATTTGATGCCTAAAATACAAAGAAATAAGGCCTTCACTAGGATAATCTAAAAAGTTTCAAAAATAGTTATTTTAAAATGAAAAGTGTATGACCCCTTTATGCCACCGCTGGAACTACGTGTGTAGGGCCACACAAGGAACTTGATTTTAAAAAAAGAAAATTTACTCTGTGATTGTTGATGGAAATGATTAATAGTATTTGATGCCTAAAATACAAAAAATAAAGCATTCACTAGGATAATCTAAAAAGTTTAAAAAATAGTTATTTTAAAATGAAAAGTGTATGACCCCTTTATGCCACCGCTGGAACTACGTGTGTAGGGCCACACAAGGAAATTGATTTAAAAAAAAAAGGAAATTTACTTTGTGATTGTTGATGGAAATGATTAATAGTATTTGATGCCTAAAATACAAAAAAATAAGGCCTTCACTAGGATAATCTAAAAATTTTAAAAAATAGTTATTTTAAAATGAAAAGTGTATGACCCCTTTATGCCACCGCTGGAACTACGTGTGTAGGGCCGCACAAGGAAATTGATTTTAAAAAAAAAGGAAATTTACTTTGTGATTGTTGATGGAAATGATTAATAGTATTTGATGCCTAAAATACAAAAAAAATAAGGCCTTCACTAGGATAATCTAAAAAGTTTCAAAAATAGTTATTTTAAAATGAAAAGTGTATGACCCCTTTATGCCACCGCTGGAACTACGTGTGTAGGGCCACACAAGGAACTTGATTTTAAAAAAAGGAAATTTACTCTGTGATTGTTGATGGAAATGATTAATAGTATTTGATGCCTAAAATACAAAAAATAAAGCATTCACTAGGATAATCTAAAAAGTTTAAAAAATAGTTATTTTAAAATGAAAAGTGTATGACCCCTTTATGCCACCGCTGGAACTACGTGTGTAGGGCCACACAAGGAACTTGATTTAAAAAAAAAGGAAATTTACTTCGTGATTATTGATGGAAACGATTTATACTATTTATTTTTATACTTAAAATACAAAAAAATAAGGCCTTCACTAGGATAATCTAAAAAGTTTCAAAAGTAGTTATTTTAAAATGAAAAGTGTATGACCCCTTTATGCCACCGCTGGAACTACGTGTATAGGGCCACAGAAGGAACTTGATTTAAAAAAAAAGGAAATTTACTTCGTGATTATTGATGAAAACGATTTATTTTATTGTTAAATAAATGAAATATTATTAATTTGTAAAATGTATTTATTTTTATAAAATCATGACCTTAAATCAGGAGACCTGGCGACCCTAAATTTTACGTGTTGTTTAAATTATATTTTTATTTATATTGTATTTATATATGTATAAATTATAAGGAACTGTACTTACAACAGAATTTTAGATGAATCAATGTTTTATTTAATTTATTTTGAAAAATACTTTCTTTTAAAATCCAACAGTCAGTAGGTATGTATCTTGAATTTTGCAGGAAACTTAAAGGAATGCATGCGCATTTATTGGCAATGGCAAAAGAATTTCAAATTCCGATCAGCTAGCTGGTAACTACGCAGGCTTATAAGCAAGAGAATCGAACATAGGACTCCCACCATCTTTGATTTATAATGGTTGCATGTATAAAGGCTTTAATGTTTTTTTAAATATACCTAGAAAAATTTAAACGTTTCTATTAAATTCACCAAGTTAACTTACCAAGAAGAGAAAAAGTACAGGTATTATTTCTAAAAGCTTCATATTAGTACCTGTGAGGAAACCAGAGGGACCCCATAAGGTTTTAAAGTATAATGTCCTTGAAATTTATTTGGATAATAATGTATGACCTCTTAATGTAGGTAAACTCAATACACTTAGTGTAAAGTCTTTATGGGGCCTGGCCACTTAAGAGTTTTTTAAACATAACTTCTGAAATCGCGAGTGTATAGAAATAATTTTTGTACTAGCATTTTCAGCAATAAAAATGGCAAATAGTTCATAGCCTAGTTCGCATGGCCACAAAAGTGATATGCCATCTCGATGTCCGTCTAATGATTGCTTGGCATGGAAGGGTGTGTGTAAGTGTGTGTAAGTGTGTGTAAGTGTGTGTAAGTGTGTTTAATTGTGTGTAAGTGTGTTTAATAATAATAATAATAATAATAATAATAATAATGATGTCTTTATTTCTGAATCAAGCAGTAAAAATAATTACATTACATTTCATAACTATAGCTAGTAACGGTTAGGTACAGCTTAATATCAGAAAAGGCGAAGTCCAGATGTGCATAACACTCATGTTATCCACCCTGATCGACTTAACCTCAAAAACAACAAATATAATAATAAAAAAACCTTAAGAGCAGGTACGCGCGCAATATGTTATAACCATATTAAAGAAGAGAGAAAAAAAAATGTTTTGTGCCTTTTTATCTTGCAGCTTGCTTGGCGAAGAGATATTTAAATGTATTTTGTCTAAATTTGTTTGGAGTGAGAGTCTTAAAGAAGTCGGGAAGTGAGTTGTACAACTTAGCAGAGTTAAAAGTAAAACACCGTTCAAACATGGAGGATTTATGTAGGGGTGGGGTTATCATACCCCGAGATCGAATATTTACGTCATGTACTTGGGATCTAAAAACCACTTTGGTATATAAATATGGGGGACTTTGGTATGATAAAATTATATGATAAAAACAGGCCTCATGTAACTTTCTCCTGTTCTCCATATTCAGCCATTTTGCATCTGTTAACTTATGAGATATTCTATCTCGTCGCCGAATTCCATATATAAAACGCAAACAACAGTTTTGAACTTTTTGAATTCTTTGTTTTTGATTGGATGTTAAGCAGTTTCCGTAAACTACATCTCCATGGCTGAATATAGAAAGCACAAGTGAGTCACAAAGCAAAATTTTGAGTTTTGTTGACAGTTCATGGCGATTACTATAAAGAAGTTTTAATCTAACGTATGCCCGCTGAACACATTGGGTAACGTGTTGTTCAAAACGTAAGGGGGTATCAAAAACCAATCCCAAGTTTTTTACGTTTTCTCTGAGCGGTAAGGCTATATCGTCTATTTTTATATCGATTGAGTTCTTAATGTTATCGACGTCATTTTTTTTACCGAAGACCATTACACAGCATTTTTTTGGGTTAAGGTATAACGAATGTTCTAAAGAAACTGTTTGAAGATTTTTAAGATCCCTAGTGATATCCTGACAGCCCCCCGCAACGTCCTCCCCCTTAAACGATAAATACAACTGGGTGTCGTCTGCATAGAAATGTTTTTTACATTTTTTGATAGCCTCTGGCAGGCATGACGTGTATATAGCATACAATAGAGGGCTAATAATGGATCCCTGGGGGACTCCAGTAGTTATAGCTAGCTCGCTAGATCTCTCCGCATCAAGTACAACGCACTGTCGTCGACTTTCTCAAAAGCTTTTAAAAAAGTTAATAGCATGGTTACTAAGGCCAATATAATGAAGAACCCCTAATAATAGTCGGTGGTCAAGGGTGTCGAACGCTTTCGAGAAGTCCAGAAGTGCTAAAACAGTTACTTCTCCCGAGTCAGCAGCCCTAAATATATCATCGGTCACGCTTGCTAAAGCAGTTGCACAACCATGATTTTTTCTAAAACCGGATTGAGTTACAGGCAAGATGCTGTTTATTTCGACGTGTTCTGTAAGCTGTTTGGTAATTATTTTTTCAAGAATTTTTGATAGACATGGCAGTATACTGATCGGGCGAAGATCTTTCAATTCACGTGGATCATTATTTTTTGGGAGTGGCACCACCAGCGCCATTTTCCAGCTATCCGGATAAATTGAGTTTTTAATGCAATGTGTCAAAAAAGGCAGGATAAATGGACAACAAAGTTCTATTATGTCAATATTTAAACCCTCATGCCCTTTAGCCTTCGATTTTATTTTGGAAATTATCTTCCATATGTCTAAATCCGTTACCAATCTGAATTGAAAAGGGTGTATAATATTATCTTTAATGTTGCTTTGGTAAAAGTTATAAATTTCATTATTGTTCACGTTAGAGACAGGTATAGAGGATCTAAAAAAGTTATTTATTAGGTTAGCGTCTTTAAGTTGCTCTGGAAGATCCACTTTATTGCTTTCGACACCCACGCTGTATTTCTTTAAGTCTTTCCATATGTTTTGGGATACCCGAAGTTTCTCTTCAAGAAATGCCTTTTTTTCATTACGTATAGTTAGTGTTGTTAAATTACGAAGTGACTTATAATATTCCCAGTGTGTTAAACTTTTGGTTTTTTTGAACTTACTTAAAGCCTTATTTCTAAGATTGATTAGGTTTTTAACATTTTCAGTTATCCACGGGTAATTATTTTTGGTAAATCTAGCTCGTCTTACGGGTGCATGCAGATCTAATAAGGTGTTAATGGTATTGTTAATAAATTCCACCTTATCGTTCACATTTTCAAGGTCAAATATATTTTTCCACGGAATTGATTGCAGATCTGCCAAAAATTGGGGAGCATTAATTTTGTTGATATCCCTGTATTCTTTAAATGTAACTGCCTTTGTTTTATTAGGCAAAGCAAGTTCACAACCAATAAATTCATGATCTGACATTGGCGGGGCGGGCAAAGTATCACATTGTTTCACTAGATCAGGATTGGATATTATAAAGAGATCAATAAGCGAGGCAGAAGTAGAGGAAACACGAGTAGGATTATTAATTAACTGGGTGAGTCCTACGGACTCTAATAGGGAACTAAATTGGGCAACATCATGTGAAAAGGTGTTCAAAAAATCAATGTTAAAATCCCCAGTACATAACATTTCATTGCCTAGGGGCACCAATGTCGTTATTACATTTTCAAAGTTAACCAAAAAATCTGGAACCGATAATGAAGGTGGTCTGTACACACAGCCAAAAATCAAAGAAATATTACCAACAGGGACTCTTACCCATATCTGCTCAAAATTTTCGGTTTTAGTAAACTCGTTGTTTATTATAGAAAATTTATAATCCGTTTTAATATAAAGTCCGACACCACCACCCCTACTCACCCTATCCTGTCTGACGAATCTGTATCCCTCTATATCAACATCTCTTGATCGTATTTTTTTTGTTAGCCACGTTTCAGTAACACCGACCACATCAAAACTCTCACTAAGCACAAATTCTTTAAATGTTGCGAAGCTGGAAGTTAAGGACCTAAGATTTATATGTGCGGTTTTTAAAGTTTTGTTTCTCATTACCAAGAAAAGCAGCAAAAAGTATATAAGAAAGAGAAATATTTTTTGATGAACTAAGTAAACAATATGGCTATAATTTATGCAGTGGGAAAAGAAAAAACCGAAATAAAAATTTCTTGATACTACAAATTGTATTTATATGATAGTTTCAGAATAATAGTGAATTATAACTGTCTTCTGAAAAGCAAATATAAAATGACACAGGTATGAACGGCTATGCGCTTCCCATTGTTTTTAAATTTAGGTTTTGGTGATTTTTTTTAAGTCCTGTATATTTTTAACATGATGCTTTTTATCATTGTTGAGAATAAAAATATTGCCTCGAGTGGTCCAGACATTTTTTTTAAATATTTCACGAGCCTTTATAAACAAATCATAGTTTGCACTAGTAAGCACTTCACA
Source organism: Polydrusus pterygomalis (assembly GCA_963969555.1). Lineage (NCBI taxonomy): Eukaryota > Metazoa > Arthropoda > Insecta > Coleoptera > Curculionidae > Polydrusus > Polydrusus pterygomalis. Next base: position 559,769 of record OZ018381.1, on the reverse strand, counting down.
TATCATAATTGGATTATTTTTAAGAGCCTTTTTTGAGTAAAATATTTCGTCGCGTTTCCAATGCATTGTAAACTCCACGACAACCGGCCGGACTACTGTCTGTTTATCCTGCTGAGTGATTTTGTTTTGCCCGTTTTTTTTACCAAGGCGATAAAAGTTACTAATTTCTTGCTTCGAAACATCGACACCGACTTTGTTAGAAATGACGTCACAAAGGGTATTTAGTAATAAATCATTACTTTCTTCTTTAATGCCTCGAAAAATTAGTTTTTTACGATTGGAATCCTTGCGAATTTTTTCTATTTCACCCTGTGTTTGTTCTATATTGTCCTGTAGTTGTTCTATGTCTGCTTTTATAGCCTTAAACTCATTTTTTATTTTGATTTCAAATGCTTTAAGGTCATTTTCAAAATTACCGAGTTTTTTAGTATTTTCAACATCGGATTTTTGAAGTAAGTATTCGTTTCGTAGTTTCTCTAAACCTTCTTGTAGTTTATTTTCCATCTCCGCCATTTTGGATGACAGCGGTGAAGAATGCTGCCGGGCATCAGCATCGCCTGCGCCTCTCCTAGGTCTCATTATGGTTTCTTGAGATGTTTTTCACCTTTTTGAGACACTTGGGCACTTAAATTTTAACAAAATACACTTTTTGATAATACACACAGGATTTAGGACTTAAAATTTTGTACAATTCTCGGGAGCTGCTTAGCTTGGGTACTTATTCTAGCAGCGCCATCTACATAAAAATGTTTTTGTGTTTAAGTGTGTGTAAGTGTGTTTAATTGTGTGTAAGTGTGTGTAAGTGTGTGTAAGTGTGTGTAAGTGTGTTTAATTGTGTGTAAGTGTGTTTAATTGTGTTTAATTGTGTTTAATTGTGTTTAAGTGTGTGTAAGTGTGTGTAAGTGTGTTTAATTGTGTGTAAGTGTGTGTAAGTGTGTGTAAGTGTGTTTAATTGTGTTTAATTGTGTTTAATTGTGTGTAAGTGTGTTTAATTGTGTTTAAGTGTGTGTAAGTGTGTGTAAGTGTGTGTAAGTGTGTTTAATTGTGTGTAAGTGTGTGTAAGTGTGTGTAAGTGTGTTTAATTGTGTGTAAGTGTGTTTAATTGTGTTTAAGTGTGTGTAAGTGTGTGTAAGTGTGTTTAATTGTGTGTTAGTGTGTGTAAGTGTGTGTAAGTGTGTGTAAGTGTGTTTAATTGTGTGTAAGTGTGTTTAATTGTGTTTAAGTGTGTGTAAGTGTGTGTAAGTGTGTTTAATTGTGTGTAAGTGTGTGTAAGTGTGTGTAAGTGTGTGTAAGTGTGTTTAATTGTGTGTAAGTGTGTTTAATTGTGTTTAAGTGTGTGTAAGTGTGTTTAATTGTGTTTAAGTGTGTGTAAGTGTGTGTAAGTGTGTGTAAGTGTGTTTAATTGTGTGTAAGTGTGTGTAAGTGTGTGTAAGTGTGTGTAAGTGTGTTTAATTGTGTGTAAGTGTGTGTAAGTGTGTGTAAGTGTGTGTAAGTGTGTGTAAGTGTGTTTAATTGTGTGTAAGTGTGTTTAATTGTGTTTAAGTGTGTGTAAGTGTGTTTAATTGTGTGTAAGTGTGTGTAAGTGTGTGTAAGTGTGTGTAAATGTGTTTAATTGTGTGTAAGTGTGTTTAATTGTGTTTAAGTGTGTGTAAGTGTGTGTAAGTGTGTTTAATTGTGTGTAAGTGTGTGTAAGTGTGTGTAAGTGTGTGTAAGTGTGTGTAAGTGTGTGTAAGTGTGTGTAAGTGTGTGTAAGTGTGTTTAATTGTGTGTAAGTGTGTTTAATTGTGTTTAAGTGTGTGTAAGTGTGTGTAAGTGTGTTTAATTGTGTGTAAGTGTGTGTAAGTGTGTTTAATTGTGTGTAAGTGTGTTTAATTGTGTTTAAGTGTGTGTAAGTGTGTGTAAGTGTGTTTAATTGTGTGTAAGTGTGTGTAAGTGTGTGTAAGTGTGTGTAAGTGTGTGTAAGTGTGTTTAATTGTGTGTAAGTGTGTTTAAGTGTGTGTAAGTGTGTGTAAGTGTGTGGTGTAAGTGTGTGTAAGTGTGTGTAAGTGTGTGGTGTAAGTGTGTGTAAGTGTGTGTAAGTGTGTGTAAGTGTGTGTAAGTGTGTGTAAGTGTGTTTAATTGTGTTTAAGTGTGTGTAAGTGTGTTTAAGTGTGTTTAATTGTGTGTAAGTGTGTGTAAGTGTGTGTAAGTGTGTGTAAGTGTGTGTAAGTGTGTGTAAGTGTGTGTAAGTGTGTGTAAGTGTGTGTAAGTGTGTGTAAGTGTGTGTAAGTGTGTTTAATTGTGTGTAAGTGTGTTTAATTGTGTTTAAGTGTGTGTAAGTGTGTTTAATTGTGTGTAAGTGTGTGTAAGTGTGTGTAAGTGTGTGTTAGTGTGTGTAAGTGTGTGTAAGTGTGTGTAAGTGTGTGTAAGTGTGTTTAATTGTGTGTAAGTGTGTGTAAGTGTTGTGTAAGTGTGTGTAAGTGTGTTTAATTGTGTGTAAGTGTGTTTAATTGTGTTTAAGTGTGTGTAAGTGTGTGTAAGTTGTGTTTAATTGTGTGTAAGTGTGTTTAATTGTGTTTAAGTGTGTGTAAGTGTGTGTAAGTGTGTTTAATTGTGTGTAAGTGTGTGTAAGTGTGTGTAAGTGTGTGTAAGTGTGTGTAAGAGTGTGTAAGTGTGTGTAAGTGTGTTTAATTGTGTGTAAGTGTGTTTAATTGTGTTTAAGTGTGTGTAAGTGTGTGTAAGTGTGTTTAATTGTGTGTATGTGTGTGCAAGTGTGTGTAAGTGTGTGTAAGTATGTGTAAAGTGTGTTTAATTGTGTGTAAGTGTGTTTAATTGTGTTTAAGTGTGTGTAAGTGTGTGTAAGTGTGTTTAATTGTGTGTAAGTGTGTGGTGTAAGTGTGTTTAATTGTGTGTAAGTGTGTGTAAGTGTGTGTAAGTGTGTGTAAGTGTGTGTAAGTGTGTTTAATTGTGTGTAAGTGTGTTTAATTGTGTTGAAGTGTGTGTAAGTGTGTGTAAGTGTGTTTAATTGTGTGTAAGTGTGTGTAAATGTGTGTAAGTGTGTGTAAGTGTGTTTAATTGTGTGTAAGTGTGTTTAATTGTGTTTAAGTGTGTGTAAGTGTGTGTAAGTGTGTTTAATTGTGTGTAAGTGTGTGTAAGTGTGTGTAAGTGTGTTTAATTGTGTGTAAGTGTGTGTAAGTGTGTGTAAGTGTGTGTAAGTGTGTGTAAGTGTGTTTAATTGTGTGTAAGTGTGTTTAATTGTGTTTAAGTGTGTGTAAGTGTGTGTAAGTGTTGTGTAAGTGTGTGTAAGTGTGTGTAAGTGTGTGTAAGTGTGTGTAAGTGTGTGTAAGTGTGTGTAAGTGTGTGTAAGTGTGTTTAATTGTGTGTAAGTGTGTTTAATTGTGTTTAAGTGTGTGTAAGTGTGTGTAAGTGTGTTTAATTGTGTGTAAGTGTGTGTAAGTGTGTGTAAGTGTGTGTAAGTGTGTTTAATTGTGTGTAAGTGTGTTTAATTGTGTTTAAGTGTGTGTAAGTGTGTGTAAGTGTGTTTAATTGTGTGTAAGTGTGTGTAAGTGTGTGTAAGTGTGTGTAAGTGTGTGTAAGTGTGTTTAATTGTGTGTAAGTGTGTTTAATTGTGTTTAAGTGTGTGTAAGTGTGTGTAAGTGTGTTTAATTGTGTGTAAGTGTGTGTAAGCGTGTGTAAGTGTGTGTAAGTGTGTGTAAGTGTGTTTAATTGTGTGTAAGTGTGTTTAATTGTGTTTAAGTGTGTGTAAGTGGTGTGTGTAAGTGTGTGTAAGTGTGTTTAATTGTGTGTAAGTGTGTTTAATTGTGTTTAAGTGTGTGTAAGTGTGTGTAAGTGTGTTTAATTGTGTGTAAGTGTGTGTAAGTGTGTGTAAGTGTGTGTAAGTGTGTGTAAGTGTGTGTAAGTGTGTGTAAGTGTGTTTAATTGTGTGTAAGTGTGTTTAATTGTGTTTAAGTGTGTGTAAGTGTGTGTAAGTGTGTTTAATTGTGTGTAAGTGTGTGTAAGTGTGTGTAAGTGTGTTTAATTGTGTGTAAGTGTGTGTAAGTGTGTTTAAGTGTGTGTAAGTGTGTGTAAGTGTGTTTAATTGTGTGTAAGTGTGTGTAAGTGTGTGTAAGTGTGTTTAATTGTGTGTAAGTGTGTGTAAGTGTGTGTAAGTGTGTGTAAGTGTGTGTAAGTGTGTGTAAGTGTGTTTAATTGTGTGTAAGCGTGTTTAATTGTGTGTAAGTGTGTGTAAGTGTGTGTAAGTGTGTGTAAGTGTGTGTAAGTGTGTGTAAGTGTGTTTAATTGTGTGTAAGTGTGTTTAATTGTGTGTAAGTGTGTTTAATTGTGTGTAAGTGTGTGTAAGTGTGTGTAAGTGTGTGTAAGTGTGTTTAATTGTGTGTAAGTGTGTGTAAGTGTGTGTAAGTGTGTGTAAGTGTGTGTAAGTGTGTGTAAGTGTGTGTAAGTGTGTTTGATTGTGTGTAAGTGTGTTTAATTGTGTTTAAGTGTGTGTAAGTGTGTTTAATTGTGTGTAAGTGTGTGTAAGTGTGTGTAAGTGTGTGTAAGTGTGTGTAAGTGTGTGTAAGTGTGTGTAAGTGTGTGTAAGTGTGTGTAAGTGTGTGTAAGTGTGTTTAATTGTGTGTAAGTGTGTTTAATAATAATAATAATAATAATAATAATAATAATGATGTCCTTATTTCTGAATCAAGCAGTAAAAATAATTACATTACATTTCATAACTATAGCTAGTAACGGTTAGGTACAGCTTAATATCAGAAAAGGCGAAGTCCAGATGTGCATAACACTCATGTTATCCACCCTGATCGACTTAACCTCAAAAACAACAAATATAATAATAAAAAAACCTTAAGAGCAGGTACGCGCGCAATATGTTATAACCATATTAAAGAAGAGAGAAAAAAAAATGTTTTGTGCCTTTTTATCTTGCAGCTTGCTTGGCGAAGAGATATTTAAATGTATTTTGTCTAAATTTGTTTGGAGTGAGAGTCTTAAAGAAGTCGGGAAGTGAGTTGTACAACTTAGCAGAGTTAAAAGTAAAACACCGTTCAAACATGGAGGATTTATGTAGGGGTGGGGTTATCATACCCCGAGATCGAATATTTACGTCATGTACTTGGGATCTAAAAACCACTTTGGTATATAGATATGGGGGACTTTGGTATGATAAAATTTTATGATAAAAACAGGCCTCATGTAACTTTCTCCTGTTCTCCATATTCAGCCATTTTGCATCTGTTAACTTATGAGATATTCTATCTCGTCGCCGAATTCCATATATAAAACGCAAACAACAGTTTTGAACTTTTTGAATTCTTTGTTTTTGATTGGATGTTAAGCAGTTTCCGTAAACTACATCTCCATGGCTGAATATAGAAAGCACAAGTGAGTCACAAAGCAAAATTTTGAGTTTTGTTGACAGTTCATGGCGATTACTATAAAGAAGTTTTAATCTAACGTATGCCCGCTGAACACATTGGGTAACGTGTTGTTCAAAACGTAAGGGGGTATCAAAAACCAATCCCAAGTTTTTTACGTTTTCTCTGAGCGGTAAGGCTATATCGTCTATTTTTATATCGATTGAGTTCTTAATGTTATCGACGTCATTTTTTTTACCGAAGACCATTACACAGCATTTTTTTGGGTTAAGGTATAACGAATGTTCTAAAGAAACTGTTTGAAGATTTTTAAGATCCCTAGTGATATCCTGACAGCCCCCCGCAACGTCCTCCCCCTTAAACGATAAATACAACTGGGTGTCGTCTGCATAGAAATGTTTTTTACATTTTTTGATAGCCTCTGGCAGGCATGACGTGTATATAGCATACAATAGAGGGCTAATAATGGATCCCTGGGGGACTCCAGTAGTTATAGCTAGCTCGCTAGATCTCTCCGCATCAAGTACAACGCACTGTCGTCGACTTTCTCAAAAGCTTTTAAAAAAGTTAATAGCATGGTTACTAAGGCCAATATAATGAAGAACCCCTAATAATAGTCGGTGGTCAAGGGTGTCGAACGCTTTCGAGAAGTCCAGAAGTGCTAAAACAGTTACTTCTCCCGAGTCAGCAGCCCTAAATATATCATCGGTCAGGCTTGCTAAAGCAGTTGCACAACCATGATTTTTTCTAAAACCGGATTGAGTTACAGGCAAGATGCTGTTTATTTCGACGTGTTCTGTAAGCTGTTTGGTAATTATTTTTTCAAGAATTTTTGATAGACATGGCAGTATACTGATCGGGCGAAGATCTTTCAATTCACGTGGATCATTATTTTTTGGGAGTGGCACCACCAGCGCCATTTTCCAGCTATCCGGATAAATTGAGTTTTTAATGCAATGTGTCAAAAAAGGCAGGATAAATGGACAACAAAGTTCTATTATGTCAATATTTAAACCCTCATGCCCTTTAGCCTTCGATTTTATTTTGGAAATTATCTTCCATATGTCTAAATCCGTTACCAATCTGAATTGAAAAGGGTGTATAATATTATCTTTAATGTTGCTTTGGTAAAAGTTATAAATTTCATTATTGTTCACGTTAGAGACAGGTATAGAGGATCTAAAAAAGTTATTTATTAGGTTAGCGTCTTTAAGTTGCTCTGGAAGATCCACTTTATTGCTTTCGACACCCACGCTGTATTTCTTTAAGTCTTTCCATATGTTTTGGGATACCCGAAGTTTCTCTTCAAGAAATGCCTTTTTTTCATTACGTATAGTTAGTGTTGTTAAATTACGAAGTGACTTATAATATTCCCAGTGTGTTAAACTTTTGGTTTTTTTGAACTTACTTAAAGCCTTATTTCTAAGATTGATTAGGTTTTTAACATTTTCAGTTATCCACGGGTAATTATTTTTGGTAAATCTAGCTCGTCTTACGGGTGCATGCAGATCTAATAAGGTGTTAATGGTATTGTTAATAAATTCCACCTTATCGTTCACATTTTCAAGGTCAAATATATTTTTCCACGGAATTGATTGCAGATCTGCCAAAAATTGGGGAGCATTAATTTTGTTGATATCCCTGTATTCTTTAAATGTAACTGCCTTTGTTTTATTAGGCAAAGCAAGTTCACAACCAATAAATTCATGATCTGACATTGGCGGGGCGGGCAAAGTATCACATTGTTTCACTAGATCAGGATTGGATATTATAAAGAGATCAATAAGCGAGGCAGAAGTAGAGGAAACACGAGTAGGATTATTAATTAACTGGGTGAGTCCTACGGACTCTAATAGGGAACTAAATTGGGCAACATCATGTGAAAAGGTGTTCAAAAAATCAATGTTAAAATCCCCAGTACATAACATTTCATTGCCTAGGGGCACCAATGTCGTTATTACATTTTCAAAGTTAACCAAAAAATCTGGAACCGATAATGAAGGTGGTCTGTACACACAGCCAAAAATCAAAGAAATATTACCAACAGGGACTCTTACCCATATCTGCTCAAAATTTTCGGTTTTAGTAAACTCGTTGTTTATTATAGAAAATTTATAATCCGTTTTAATATAAAGTCCGACACCACCACCCCTACTCACCCTATCCTGTCTGACGAATCTGTATCCCTCTATATCAACATCTCTTGATCGTATTTTTTTTGTTAGCCACGTTTCAGTAACACCGACCACATCAAAACTCTCACTAAGCACAAATTCTTTAAATGTTGCGAAGCTGGAAGTTAAGGACCTAAGATTTATATGTGCGGTTTTTAAAGTTTTGTTTCTCATTACCAAGAAAAGCAGCAAAAAGTATATAAGAAAGAGAAATATTTTTTGATGAACTAAGTAAACAATATGGCTATAATTTATGCAGTGGGAAAAGAAAAAACCGAAATAAAAATTTCTTGATACTACAAATTGTATTTATATGATAGTTTCAGAATAATAGTGAATTATAACTGTCTTCTGAAAAGCAAATATAAAATGACACAGGTATGAACGGCTATGCGCTTCCCATTGTTTTTAAATTTAGGTTTTGGTGATTTTTTTTAAGTCCTGTATATTTTTAACATGATGCTTTTTATCATTGTTGAGAATAAAAATATTGCCTCGAGTGGTCCAGACATTTTTTTTAAATATTTCACGAGCCTTTATAAACAAATCATAGTTTGCACTAGTAAGCACTTCACATATCATAATTGGATTATTTTTAAGAGCCTTTTTTGAGTAAAATATTTCGTCGCGTTTCCAATGCATTGTAAACTCCACGACAACCGGCCGGACTACTGTCTGTTTATCCTGCTGAGTGATTTTGTTTTGCCCGTTTTTTTTACCAAGGCGATAAAAGTTACTAATTTCTTGCTTCGAAACATCGACACCGACTTTGTTAGAAATGACGTCACAAAGGGTATTTAGTAATAAATCATTACTTTCTTCTTTAATGCCTCGAAAAATTAGTTTTTTACGATTGGAATCCTTGCGAATTTTTTCTATTTCACCCTGTGTTTGTTCTATATTGTCCTGTAGTTGTTCTATGTCTGCTTTTATAGCCTTAAACTCATTTTTTATTTTGATTTCAAATGCTTTAAGGTCATTTTCAAAATTACCGAGTTTTTTAGTATTTTCAACATCGGATTTTTGAAGTAAGTATTCGTTTCGTAGTTTCTCTAAACCTTCTTGTAGTTTATTTTCCATCTCCGCCATTTTGGATGACAGCGGTGAAGAATGCTGCCGGGCATCAGCATCGCCTGCGCCTCTCCTAGGTCTCATTATGGTTTCTTGAGATGTTTTTCACCTTTTTGAGACACTTGGGCACTTAAATTTTAACAAAATACACTTTTTGATAATACACACAGGATTTAGGACTTAAAATTTTGTACAATTCTCGGGAGCCGCTTAGCTTGGGTACTTATTCTAGCAGCGCCATCTACATAAAAATGTTTTTGTGTTTAAGTGTGTGTAAGTGTGTTTAATTGTGTGTAAGTGTGTGTAAGTGTGTGTAAGTGTGTGTAAGTGTGTTTAATTGTGTTTAAGTGTGTGTAAGTGTGTGTAAGTGTGTTTAATTGTGTGTTAGTGTGTGTAAGTGTGTGTAAGTGTGTGTAAGTGTGTTTAATTGTGTGTAAGTGTGTTTAATTGTGTGTAAGTGTGTTTAATTGTGTTTAATTGTGTTTAAGTGTGTGTAAGTGTGTGTAAGTGTGTTTAATTGTGTGTAAGTGTGTGTAAGTGTGTGTAAGTGTGTTTAATTGTGTGTAAGTGTGTGTAAGTGTGTGTAAGTGTGTGTAAGTGTGTTTAATTGTGTGTAAGTGTGTTTAATTGTGTTTAAGTGTGTGTAAGTGTGTGTAAGTGTGTTTAATTGTGTGTTAGTGTGTGTAAGTGTGTGTAAGTGTGTGTAAGTGTGTTTAATTGTGTGTAAGTGTGTTTAATTGTGTTTAAGTGTGTGTAAGTGTGTGTAAGTGTGTTTAATTGTGTGTAAGTGTGTGTAAGTGTGTGTAAGTGTGTGTAAGTGTGTGTAAGTGTGTGTAAGTGTGTTTAATTGTGTGTAAGTGTGTTTAATTGTGTTTAAGTGTGTGTAAGTGTGTTTAATTGTGTTTAAGTGTGTGTAAGTGTGTGTAAGTGTGTTTAATTGTGTGTAAGTGTGTGTAAGTGTGTGTAAGTGTGTGTAAGTGTGTTTAATTGTGTGTAAGTGTGTGTAAGTGTGTGTAAGTGTGTGTAAGTGTGTGTAAGTGTGTTTAATTGTGTGTAAGTGTGTGTTAGTGTGTGTAAGTGTGTGTAAGTGTGTGTAAGTGTGTTTAATTGTGTGTAAGTGTGTTTAATTGTGTGTAAGTGTGTTTAATTGTGTGTAAGTATGTGTAAGTGTGTTTAATTGTGTGTAAGTGTGTTTAATTGTGTGTAAGTGTGTTTAATTGTGTGTAAGTGTGTTTAATTGTGTGTAAGTGTGTTTAATTGTGTGTAAGTGTGTGTAAGTGTGTTTAATTGTGTGTAAGTGTGTTTAATTGTGTGTAAGTGTGTTTAATTGTGTGTAAGTGTGTTTAATTGTGTGTAAGTGTGTGTAAGTGTGTTTAATTGTGTGTAAGTGTGTGTAAGTGTGTGTAAGTGTGTTTAAGTGTGTGTAAGTGTGTGTAAGTGTGTTTAATTGTGTGTAAGTGTGTGTAAGTGTGTGTAAGTGTGTGTAAGTGTGTGTAAGTGTGTTTAATTGTGTGTAAGTGTGTTTAATTGTGTTTAAGTGTGTGTAAGTGTGTGTAAGTGTGTTTAATTGTGTGTAAGTGTGTGTAAGTGTGTGTAAGTGTGTGGAAGTGTGTGTAAGTGTGTTTAATTGTGTTTAAGTGTGTGTTTAATTGTGTGTAAGTGTGTTTAATTGTGTGTAAGTGTGTTTAATTTTGTGTAAGTGTGTTTAATTGTGTGTAAGTGTGTGTAAGTGTGTGTAAGTGTGTTTAATTGTGTGTAAGTGTGTTTAATTGTGTTTAAGTGTGTGTAAGTGTGTGTAAGTGTGTTTAATTGTGTGTATGTGTGTGCAAGTGTGTGTAAGTGTGTGTAAGTATGTGTAAAGTGTGTTTAATTGTGTGTAAGTGTGTTTAATTGTGTTTAAGTGTGTGTAAGTGTGTGTAAGTGTGTTTAATTGTGTGTAAGTGTGTGGTGTAAGTGTGTTTAATTGTGTGTAAGTGTGTGTAAGTGTGTGTAAGTGTGTGTAAGTGTGTGTAAGTGTGTGTAAGTGTGTTTAATTGTGTGTAAGTGTGTTTAATTGTGTTGAAGTGTGTGTAAGTGTGTGTAAGTGTGTTTAATTGTGTGTAAGTGTGTGTAAATGTGTGTAAGTGTGTGTAAGTGTGTTTAATTGTGTGTAAGTGTGTTTAATTGTGTTTAAGTGTGTGTAAGTGTGTGTAAGTGTGTTTAATTGTGTGTAAGTGTGTGTAAGTGTGTGTAAGTGTGTTTAATTGGTTGTAAGTGTGTGTAAGTGTGTGTAAGTGTGTGTAAGTGTGTTTAATTGTGTGTAGGTGTGTTTAATTGTGTTTAAGTGTGTGTAAGTGTGTGTAAGTGTGTGTAAGTGTGTGTAAGTGTGTGTAAGTGTGTGTAAGTGTGTGTAAGTGTGTGTAAGTGTGTGTAAGTGTGTGTAAGTGTGTTTAATTGTGTGTAAGTGTGTTTAATTGTGTTTAAGTGTGTGTAAGTGTGTGTAAGTGTGTTTAATTGTGTGTAAGTGTGTGTAAGTGTGTGTAAGTGTGTGTAAGTGTGTTTAATTGTGTGTAAGTGTGTTTAATTGTGTTTAAGTGTGTGTAAGTGTGTGTAAGTGTGTTTAATTGTGTGTAAGTGTGTGTAAGTGTGTGTAAGTGTGTGTAAGTGTGTGTAAGTGTGTGTAAGTGTGTTTAATTGTGTGTAAGTGTGTTTAATTGTGTTTAAGTGTGTGTAAGTGTGTGTAAGTGTGTTTAATTGTGTGTAAGTGTGTGTAAGCGTGTGTAAGTGTGTGTAAGTGTGTGTAAGTGTGTTTAATTGTGTGTAAGTGTGTTTAATTGTGTTTAAGTGTGTGTAAGTGGTGTGTGTAAGTGTGTGTAAGTGTGTTTAATTGTGTGTAAGTGTGTTTAATTGTGTTTAAGTGTGTGTAAGTGTGTGTAAGTGTGTTTAATTGTGTGTAAGTGTGTGTAAGTGTGTGTAAGTGTGTGTAAGTGTGTGTAAGTGTGTGTAAGTGTGTGTAAGTGTGTTTAATTGTGTGTAAGTGTGTTTAATTGTGTTTAAGTGTGTGTAAGTGTGTGTAAGTGTGTTTAATTGTGTGTAAGTGTGTGTAAGTGTGTGTAAGTGTGTGTAAGTGTGTTTAATTGTGTGTAAGTGTGTGTAAGTGTGTTTAAGTGTGTGTAAGTGTGTGTAAGTGTGTTTAATTGTGTGTAAGTGTGTGTAAGTGTGTTTAATTGTGTGTAAGTGTGTGTAAGTGTGTGTAAGTGTGTGTAAGTGTGTGTAAGTGTGTTTAATTGTGTGTAAGCGTGTTTAATTGTGTGTAAGTGTGTGTAAGTGTGTGTAAGTGTGTGTAAGTGTGTGTAAGTGTGTTTAATTGTGTGTAAGTGTGTTTAATTGTGTGTAAGTGTGTTTAATTGTGTGTAAGTGTGTGTAAGTGTGTGTAAGTGTGTGTAAGTGTGTTTAATTGTGTGTAAGTGTGTGTAAGTGTGTGTAAGTGTGTGTAAGTGTGTGTAAGTGTGTGTAAGTGTGTGTAAGTGTGTTTGATTGTGTGTAAGTGTGTTTAATTGTGTTTAAGTGTGTGTAAGTGTGTTTAATTGTGTGTAAGTGTGTGTAAGTGTGTGTAAGTGTGTGTAAGTGTGTGTAAGTGTGTGTAAGTGTGTGTAAGTGTGTGTAAGTGTGTGTAAGTGTGTTTAATTGTGTGTAAGTGTGTTTAATAATAATAATAATAATAATAATAATAATAATAATAATGATGTCTTTATTTCTGAATCAAGCAGTAAAAATAATTACATTACATTTCATAACTATAGCTAGTAACGGTTAGGTACAGCTTAATATCAGAAAAGGCGAAGTCCAGATGTGCATAACACTCATGTTATCCACCCTGATCGACTTAACCTCAAAAACAACAAATATAATAATAAAAAAACCTTAAGAGCAGGTACGCGCGCAATATGTTATAACCATATTAAAGAAGAGAGAAAAAAAAATGTTTTGTGCCTTTTTATCTTGCAGCTTGCTTGGCGAAGAGATATTTAAATGTATTTTGTCTAAATTTGTTTGGAGTGAGAGTCTTAAAGAAGTCGGGAAGTGAGTTGTACAACTTAGCAGAGTTAAAAGTAAAACACCGTTCAAACATGGAGGATTTATGTAGGGGTGGGGTTATCATACCCCGAGATCGAATATTTACGTCATGTACTTGGGATCTAAAAACCACTTTGGTATATAGATATGGGGGACTTTGGTATGATAAAATTTTATGATAAAAACAGGCCTCATGTAACTTTCTCCTGTTCTCCATATTCAGCCATTTTGCATCTGTTAACTTATGAGATATTCTATCTCGTCGCCGAATTCCATATATAAAACGCAAACAACAGTTTTGAACTTTTTGAATTCTTTGTTTTTGATTGGATGTTAAGCAGTTTCCGTAAACTACATCTCCATGGCTGAATATAGAAAGCACAAGTGAGTCACAAAGCAAAATTTTGAGTTTTGTTGACAGTTCATGGCGATTACTATAAAGAAGTTTTAATCTAACGTATGCCCGCTGAACACATTGGGTAACGTGTTGTTCAAAACGTAAGGGGGTATCAAAAACCAATCCCAAGTTTTTTACGTTTTCTCTGAGCGGTAAGGCTATATCGTCTATTTTTATATCGATTGAGTTCTTAATGTTATCGACGTCATTTTTTTTACCGAAGACCATTACACAGCATTTTTTTGGGTTAAGGTATAACGAATGTTCTAAAGAAACTGTTTGAAGATTTTTAAGATCCCTAGTGATATCCTGACAGCCCCCCGCAACGTCCTCCCCCTTAAACGATAAATACAACTGGGTGTCGTCTGCATAGAAATGTTTTTTACATTTTTTGATAGCCTCTGGCAGGCATGACGTGTATATAGCATACAATAGAGGGCTAATAATGGATCCCTGGGGGACTCCAGTAGTTATAGCTAGCTCGCTAGATCTCTCCGCATCAAGTACAACGCACTGTCGTCGACTTTCTCAAAAGCTTTTAAAAAAGTTAATAGCATGGTTACTAAGGCCAATATAATGAAGAACCCCTAATAATAGTCGGTGGTCAAGGGTGTCGAACGCTTTCGAGAAGTCCAGAAGTGCTAAAACAGTTACTTCTCCCGAGTCAGCAGCCCTAAATATATCATCGGTCAGGCTTGCTAAAGCAGTTGCACAACCATGATTTTTTCTAAAACCGGATTGAGTTACAGGCAAGATGCTGTTTATTTCGACGTGTTCTGTAAGCTGTTTGGTAATTATTTTTTCAAGAATTTTTGATAGACATGGCAGTATACTGATCGGGCGAAGATCTTTCAATTCACGTGGATCATTATTTTTTGGGAGTGGCACCACCAGCGCCATTTTCCAGCTATCCGGATAAATTGAGTTTTTAATGCAATGTGTCAAAAAAGGCAGGATAAATGGACAACAAAGTTCTATTATGTCAATATTTAAACCCTCATGCCCTTTAGCCTTCGATTTTATTTTGGAAATTATCTTCCATATGTCTAAATCCGTTACCAATCTGAATTGAAAAGGGTGTATAATATTATCTTTAATGTTGCTTTGGTAAAAGTTATAAATTTCATTATTGTTCACGTTAGAGACAGGTATAGAGGATCTAAAAAAGTTATTTATTAGGTTAGCGTCTTTAAGTTGCTCTGGAAGATCCACTTTATTGCTTTCGACACCCACGCTGTATTTCTTTAAGTCTTTCCATATGTTTTGGGATACCCGAAGTTTCTCTTCAAGAAATGCCTTTTTTTCATTACGTATAGTTAGTGTTGTTAAATTACGAAGTGACTTATAATATTCCCAGTGTGTTAAACTTTTGGTTTTTTTGAACTTACTTAAAGCCTTATTTCTAAGATTGATTAGGTTTTTAACATTTTCAGTTATCCACGGGTAATTATTTTTGGTAAATCTAGCTCGTCTTACGGGTGCATGCAGATCTAATAAGGTGTTAATGGTATTGTTAATAAATTCCACCTTATCGTTCACATTTTCAAGGTCAAATATATTTTTCCACGGAATTGATTGCAGATCTGCCAAAAATTGGGGAGCATTAATTTTGTTGATATCCCTGTATTCTTTAAATGTAACTGCCTTTGTTTTATTAGGCAAAGCAAGTTCACAACCAATAAATTCATGATCTGACATTGGCGGGGCGGGCAAAGTATCACATTGTTTCACTAGATCAGGATTGGATATTATAAAGAGATCAATAAGCGAGGCAGAAGTAGAGGAAACACGAGTAGGATTATTAATTAACTGGGTGAGTCCTACGGACTCTAATAGGGAACTAAATTGGGCAACATCATGTGAAAAGGTGTTCAAAAAATCAATGTTAAAATCCCCAGTACATAACATTTCATTGCCTAGGGGCACCAATGTCGTTATTACATTTTCAAAGTTAACCAAAAAATCTGGAACCGATAATGAAGGTGGTCTGTACACACAGCCAAAAATCAAAGAAATATTACCAACAGGGACTCTTACCCATATCTGCTCAAAATTTTCGGTTTTAGTAAACTCGTTGTTTATTATAGAAAATTTATAATCCGTTTTAATATAAAGTCCGACACCACCACCCCTACTCACCCTATCCTGTCTGACGAATCTGTATCCCTCTATATCAACATCTCTTGATCGTATTTTTTTTGTTAGCCACGTTTCAGTAACACCGACCACATCAAAACTCTCACTAAGCACAAATTCTTTAAATGTTGCGAAGCTGGAAGTTAAGGACCTAAGATTTATATGTGCGGTTTTTAAAGTTTTGTTTCTCATTACCAAGAAAAGCAGCAAAAAGTATATAAGAAAGAGAAATATTTTTTGATGAACTAAGTAAACAATATGGCTATAATTTATGCAGTGGGAAAAGAAAAAACCGAAATAAAAATTTCTTGATACTACAAATTGTATTTATATGATAGTTTCAGAATAATAGTGAATTATAACTGTCTTCTGAAAAGCAAATATAAAATGACACAGGTATGAACGGCTATGCGCTTCCCATTGTTTTTAAATTTAGGTTTTGGTGATTTTTTTTAAGTCCTGTATATTTTTAACATGATGCTTTTTATCATTGTTGAGAATAAAAATATTGCCTCGAGTGGTCCAGACATTTTTTTTAAATATTTCACGAGCCTTTATAAACAAATCATAGTTTGCACTAGTAAGCACTTCACATATCATAATTGGATTATTTTTAAGAGCCTTTTTTGAGTAAAATATTTCGTCGCGTTTCCAATGCATTGTAAACTCCACGACAACCGGCCGGACTACTGTCTGTTTATCCTGCTGAGTGATTTTGTTTTGCCCGTTTTTTTTACCAAGGCGATAAAAGTTACTAATTTCTTGCTTCGAAACATCGACACCGACTTTGTTAGAAATGACGTCACAAAGGGTATTTAGTAATAAATCATTACTTTCTTCTTTAATGCCTCGAAAAATTAGTTTTTTACGATTGGAATCCTTGCGAATTTTTTCTATTTCACCCTGTGTTTGTTCTATATTGTCCTGTAGTTGTTCTATGTCTGCTTTTATAGCCTTAAACTCATTTTTTATTTTGATTTCAAATGCTTTAAGGTCATTTTCAAAATTACCGAGTTTTTTAGTATTTTCAACATCGGATTTTTGAAGTAAGTATTCGTTTCGTAGTTTCTCTAAACCTTCTTGTAGTTTATTTTCCATCTCCGCCATTTTGGATGACAGCGGTGAAGAATGCTGCCGGGCATCAGCATCGCCTGCGCCTCTCCTAGGTCTCATTATGGTTTCTTGAGATGTTTTTCACCTTTTTGAGACACTTGGGCACTTAAATTTTAACAAAATACACTTTTTGATAATACACACAGGATTTAGGACTTAAAATTTTGTACAATTCTCGGGAGCCGCTTAGCTTGGGTACTTATTCTAGCAGCGCCATCTACATAAAAATGTTTTTGTGTTTAAGTGTGTGTAAGTGTGTTTAATTGTGTGTAAGTGTGTGTAAGTGTGTGTAAGTGTGTGTAAGTGTGTTTAATTGTGTTTAAGTGTGTGTAAGTGTGTGTAAGTGTGTTTAATTGTGTGTTAGTGTGTGTAAGTGTGTGTAAGTGTGTGTAAGTGTGTTTAATTGTGTGTAAGTGTGTTTAATTGTGTGTAAGTGTGTTTAATTGTGTTTAATTGTGTTTAAGTGTGTGTAAGTGTGTGTAAGTGTGTTTAATTGTGTGTAAGTGTGTGTAAGTGTGTGTAAGTGTGTTTAATTGTGTGTAAGTGTGTGTAAGTGTGTGTAAGTGTGTGTAAGTGTGTTTAATTGTGTGTAAGTGTGTTTAATTGTGTTTAAGTGTGTGTAAGTGTGTGTAAGTGTGTTTAATTGTGTGTTAGTGTGTGTAAGTGTGTGTAAGTGTGTGTAAGTGTGTGTAAGTGTGTTTAATTGTGTGTAAGTGTGTTTAATTGTGTTTAAGTGTGTGTAAGTGTGTGTAAGTGTGTTTAATTGTGTGTAAGTGTGTGTAAGTGTGTGTAAGTGTGTGTAAGTGTGTGTAAGTGTGTGTAAGTGTGTTTAATTGTGTGTAAGTGTGTTTAATTGTGTTTAAGTGTGTGTAAGTGTGTTTAATTGTGTTTAAGTGTGTGTAAGTGTGTGTAAGTGTGTTTAATTGTGTGTAAGTGTGTGTAAGTGTGTGTAAGTGTGTGTAAGTGTGTTTAATTGTGTGTAAGTGTGTGTAAGTGTGTGTAAGTGTGTGTAAGTGTGTTTAATTGTGTGTAAGTGTGTGTTAGTGTGTGTAAGTGTGTGTAAGTGTGTGTAAGTGTGTTTAATTGTGTGTAAGTGTGTATGTTTTGCTATAATTATGGAACTTTGTGTGTACATACTCCTGAACTGTGGCATATTCACGAATTGTGGCATCTTACACGCGGTTCCATAATTTTAAAATTTAATTTCCGACATTGCCGAGGGTATACTTTTAATCTGAGTTATGTTTTAAAGTAATTGTGGTATTTCCTCTATCCCATATAATTTTAAACGACATGTAGGAAACATTATACAAGATATAGGCATTTTTAAAAATAATGTGTAAGGTGCCACAATTTAGTGTATAGCTGGTCTATACACTTAAGTATTTGTGGAACCTAACTATGATCAATACAGTAGCGCCCTCTATTTCCAATGTTGAAGTCGTTGCGCTGTTGTCATTTTTATTATAATCTGAATATATTTAACTAGCATTTAAGAGCGGGTGTGCACCTGGGATGCCATAAATGATTAAAATATTTGAATAACTATGGAACTGTATATGGACTATAGGAACGTCCAGTTTTTTGTAAATTATATTATATGGGATAAGTGAATTATTTACACACGTTGCTTGAGGAAAGAATGGTATTTATAAAATCTTAGGATTTATTACATTTAAAAATATTATGGTTTGGTACATATTTGATGTAACAAATAAAAAATAAACATGTGTTTTAAAACCGATTTTAGAATAATAAGCTTAAAATAAGAATATTGACAAACCTTGGCATATAGCATCAATTCCAGTTTAAATCTAGACTTTTCTTTAAATTTTAGTACCACTTATATATATGTATATATACAGCGTGTTCGTGGATTTGCTTGCCAAATGGAAGACTTCTTTATTATCAATTTTTCGAAAAAAAGTTATTCTTAATAAAAAGTTTTGCTTTTTAAATTATTAAGATTGGCATAAGAATTTCTTTTTAATGTTGTACATGGTGTCTCAAAAAACGAAAAACTTTAATTCTAAATGTGAAAAAACTTTATACCAATATTTATTAACCGGCAAATTGGAAAGCGCGAAAAGAGCATTAAATCGTCAACTAATTTGTAGT
The DNA here is from genome assembly GCA_963969555.1 of Polydrusus pterygomalis. Lineage (NCBI taxonomy): Eukaryota > Metazoa > Arthropoda > Insecta > Coleoptera > Curculionidae > Polydrusus > Polydrusus pterygomalis. The sequence continues at coordinate 541,335 of OZ018381.1, read as the reverse complement.
ATACAACGCAATGATAAAGTTTTTTTTGAATAGTTACTTAACATTTTTGATAAACAATATGGATAAATACCATCGCAGTATTTATTATTAAGCCATCAATTTACTATTTGCAGGTTAATTTAGTACACAGAGTGATTAAAATATTTAGATAATTTACTTATTAATCGATATTGTTTATCAAAGATGTTAAGTAACTATTTAAAAAAAAACTTTATCATTGCCCTGTATACTACAAATTAGTTGACGATTTAATGCTCTTTTCGCGCTTTCCAATTTGCCGGTTAATACATTTTGGTATAAAGTTTTTTCACATTTAGAATTAACGCGTTTTGTTTTTTGAGACACCATGTACAACATTAAAAAGAAATTATTATGCCAATCTTAATAATTTTAAAAGCAAACCTTTTTATTAAGAACAACTTTTTTTCGAAAAATTGATAATAAAGAAGTTTTCCATTTGGCAAGCAAACCCACGAACACGCTGTATAAAAAAAATATAATAAAAAAGTAGTGCCATGTGCAAACAGTTTTTTAATTTAATTTTTGTTTAATTCATAAATAATAAAAATTGTTTCAACATAATCCAAACCATTTATTTTTATAACTTCACAACTATAACAAGAACTTAAAAAATAATATATGGTAATCCAATGCTTGCTACACAGGTAACCAAAAATCACCAGCATCGCATAATTATAAAAGTAAATTCCTTTTAAACCTAATAATTTTTTTTGTAAAATTTATGAAAACAACTTAATTAAAATAAACTTGTAAAATCTGCAGGAACTGCAATCTGCTAAATACTGAACAAAATAAGTTATTTTAGGTAGCCAGGATTCCAAAGGAAGGAGATAGGTATAGCTTATTTTTATGAGTATTTTCAGAAAAAATAAAAATACTGATAATAATATAGCATTTCAATGAAAACATATTAACATGAGTCTTTACCGACTCTGCTTTTTGCTGACTGTATAAATATTATCTTTGTAGGGAAGTTCTTAAACGATGTAGGTCTTTATTTTGCATTACCTCTTATAACCTAGTATAGTTCTATTATTATTAAACAATAATTAGTTTTTTTTAATCTTCTTAATTTTAGTAATTTGGTTTTTTACACAAAATTTTAAATCAGTCCATTTACGATTGTTGAGACGTGGATTTGCTTTCTGGCATGCTTCACAATCGGCTTTTCCTGGAACAATTTCATTTTTAATCTGTATTTTAAAATATTGGAAAACCGCCTTTTTATCTTCAGTATCCCATGGAGTGCTTTTGATGATTTTTTTACTTCCTAAAATTTAAGTGATTAAATTATTAAAAATAAACAACATAAAGAAACTGATTCACTAGTTAAAAACGGTAAAACTTTAACCATATCCTTAAGATAGTCCAACTGAACTTATATTTTTTTTTAAAGTTTTAGTTATTAAAACCTAATCCCAAATTTGCGGGAATCTATAGACAGTAACATACCGTAATAAAATTATGTAGGTATATTGCTTAAAAATCACATTTCATTTTCTTCGCTGTCTTAAATTAAAATGGTCTGAAGTCAAAAGAAAAGGTTTATTTTGATGAAACAACAAGGTAAGTAGTAGAATACGTTTTTACAAGTAATATCATATTTTTTGCCAATTTTCTGGTTAATTTTGATGAAAACTGTTTTTATTAGTTTTTCCATGTATAATATTTTATGATGTATACAAGCACTGACCTTTAGAGGTACCCTGTTTAGCTGTTTTGTATTTTTGTGTCGAGCCAATATTACTATTATCTGTGATTTCGGGCAAAATGTCGTAATCATCATTTCTCATTTCTGTAGATTCTTGCAAATCATAGTCAACCTCTTGGTTATCTTCATCTTCTTCATCAACTGGAGGTAATTCTAAAATTACATAAACATAGTCTCTAACAAATAAAGTAAATAAGTTATATAATAAATTTAAAAGAGCAATGAGGTAATTTAATAAAAAAAAATTGTCAAATCTCATAAAACTGGTTATAACTTTTAACAAGACCTTAAACTGGTCAAAGCCGGTCTAAAAACGAAAACAAAAATGCTATAAAAGAAAAATGTGTTTCCTTATTTGCTCTTGGACAGGAAAAAAATATTTTTAAATAAGTAGGTATTATTATCAAAAAGAAAGTTAAAGGCTACTCACTAATTCTAAAACAATTTTATATACCAAAAGTAGGTGGAAACGCATAATAAGTCTAAAATTATTAACACTTTTTGAAAAATTTAGGATTTAGGCTTTCAAGTTTTAAATGTAATAATCAAAACAGTGTATTTAAACTCCATTAGGTTTTTATTAAATGGTTTTTGTTTATGAAGGTACTTACACTTAAAACAAACATTTAAAAAGGATTTAAAAAAAAACAAGAAAACACATATTTTTATGGTGAGAATTTATAAGACCAAAAAAAATAATGGCAACCGTAGTAGAAAAATACTGAGAAACAGGGACCGCTATTCATCGAAGTCTGCTTTTTAGAGAAAATGAGTTACCCCAACAATGGATACGAGTGTTTTTATTACGATAGCTATTATTTTTTTTGGGAATGACACAAGTCAGGTTCTAGATACCTGCTAGTTTAATATCCTTTAGCTGCATTCCTGCAAAATTGTTTACTTCACCATTATCCACTGCCATTAGGAGTCTACTAACTTTCGTTAGTTCAACAACATCTTCGTGCAATCTATAAAATTCTCGGTGGACCCTAATGTCATGGCCCAAATGCCGAGCCAACCAATCATATTCATTTTCTGATAAAGAAAATACTTGACATACTGTTGCAATGTATTTTCGTAATTTTGTGCTGGTAATAAGGTTCGGCTTTTCTAATTCTATTTCATTTACGATTTTCCTTAAAACATCAGGACCTCTCATAGATGTTAATGTTTGCAAACCTCTAGCAAATATGTAAGGATTTTTAGAATGGATTCCGACATTTTCTCCACGATGGCTGACTAGAATGTCAATGCCAGTCTTTGTCTCTTGAGTGAGAAGCACTGGAACGAATCTACCTCGTTTTCCAATTATATTTACAATAACGTGACGCTCTGCCAACTTTAACTCATAAGGAGTTAGTGCAGTCTTAAATTCTTCATTTGTTTGCTGTGACCATAAAGGACGTGTGTTGTATTGTTCCAAAGTCATTCTTGAGGCTTCTCCGGCTCGTCGTTTGTTAAATAAAATAATTCTGCACAGTATAAGCTTCGCAAGACGACTCCAATTCTCTGCTGTAGGGAATTTCATTAATTCTGTTTTGGCTTTTTCTAATTCTTTTTGGATGTAGGTATTACATTTTAAAAGATCACTGGTTATAGGCAAAAGTTGACCTGCATTAAGTTTTCTTTTATGTAATGACGACAAAGCATTAGAGGAAATTCTTATCTGCCACTCTAGCTCCATTAAGTTACAAAATGATAATAAGGACTCATTGCGACGTAAGTTTTCTTGTCTAAGTGCTAATCCTCTTTCAATATTAGCACACTTTTTTAAAGAGTGTCCCAATTTCAGAGCCAATGATGGGGTCATAAATTCGGGTCTTTTGGTAACATCATTTTGATGCCGCCGGCAAAGTTCCTTAACTCCTTGAACCACTAAATCAAATTTTTGAGGTGTTAAGAGATCAAAAAGTTTTAAATTTTGTTTCGTGATTTCTTTTATGGTTAGTGTCAGTCTAGCTAGCTGCCGCATACTTTGGCGTATGAGTTCTGATTGAGTGGTGCCATATTTTTCGTAAAGCATACATCCAAACCTTAAAATGAGATTATCCTCTTTGCAGCAAGCACCGACATCATCGTCACGAAGTGTATTAACGATATGACTTATATAGTCGTTGGAAAACTCAGTACCAAATACGCAGTTTAAAATAGCATTACTTTCAGCAATAACTTGCCGGTTAGCTTTCTCAAGATCTTCAGATTGGTTGGTTTGATCTTTTTTTGAACAATTTGTTTTTAAATGATGCCACAAATGTTTTTTTAGGAGAAATCCAAGACAGTTTGGACAAGGACCGTAGTCTCTATACTTATTAAAACGAATTTCGTTTTTTGTTGGTCTTCTAACTAGGATCAACTGACCTTGGTTAAGTGACATTACTTCACAGTTATGGTGAAAATCCCCTGCTTTCGTTATTGCAGAAAATAATTCCTTACGTTTATCCGATTTTTTTGGAAAAGCTAAAGCTCGGGCTACATCCATCTCATTTGCATGTTTTACCTCAAAGTGTCTAGCCATGTGCAATATCATATCATGGCAGTAATAACATGAATGTTTCTTATCTCTGATCCTTTTGCCTTCTAAGGTCTGTTTTGCAGCGGAGATCTGTACTAAATTAGCACAATTCGAGGTATTACAGCTTTTAGTTGTAGTACTATCCGCTGGAGCTATAGCAGATTCCGTATCAGTAATAGGACAGGCATTGGATTTGGTTGGACCTTTCAACTGTATATTACTAATAACTTTTATATTTGAATTAGGTTTTAGAAATGCAGCGTCCCAACTAGAAGTTACATTATTTTCTTGGTGGGAATCGCTAAGATTTGAATCGGGTTTATATTCAGAAGTAGGTTGATTTATATTAATGTTATTTACGGCAGCACTACAATTAACAACGACTTTTGTATTAATTAGCTTTGCTGGCTGTTTATATTTTTCGTGGTACTTTTCTGTTTCAGAATCTTCATCGCTACTGGGAATATATTCACTTCCCGAAGTCTTATCTTCGGAGACGGAATCGTAACTTTCATTTTCTAAGTTTTGGTCATTGTTTTTATTGTCAGGCAACTTTTCTTGAATTGTAATAGTTTGCTCATCACTTTTTATATTGCTTGTAACGCTATCATCTACAATTTTTTTTTGTATTATATTCATTGATTGTTTCCTTTTAAGAGTTTTTATTTCAGTTTCCAGAGTTTTTCTGATTGTTTCTAAACTATTTTCCTGTTCTTGCTGCTGCCATCCTATTAGTAAAAGGAAAATATTTTAAAATAAGGTATTTCTAATTAAAAATGTGTATGTCTAAAACATTTACAGAAAATGTTTTATGTTTGACACCTTATAGATTTATTTGTTTTCTTGCGTCCACATAAAAAGACATAGAACGTGCACAAAAAATAGAAATAATAGGAAAGTTAAATATAAGTTGATGTGTTTTCAAACCGGCCTTGTAAAAAAAAATTTCTTATACCCTCAACTTTTTGGACTTTTTAAGCGAAAGGAGCAAAATAACTCTAAAGAAAATTTTCTAAAATCTTATTTTATTTACATCAAAGGTTATTTTATAAGGCAAACATTTTAATTTTGAAAATAACTAATTTATGACATACATATGAACGAACAAACCTGAACAAACTCTGACTGTCAGGTGCGAATATTTAAAAAAAAATGTTATTTTGACAGTTTAATAGGTTGTAGCATTCAGTTAGGTAGACTGCTACTTGTATATTTCTACGTATAGTGAGTGACACCGAGGCGATTTCTTATTTAAATAGCTGAAATATTTACATTTTAAAGTAAATTAAATTTTGTTACTTTATACTTTGTTTATTTTGTATTCTACCTGCTTTGTCCTAAAGTATTTTTGCAAGATTATGTTATTATATTAGTATGTTACTACTAACTTGTTAACCATAAATTATAATAAAACAAAAAAATATCGCATTTACTTCATATAAAAATAAATTACTCTACTGAGGTTTTATAATAAAAAACTTAATTTTACTAACATTTTATTACCTATGTTTCATTGACACTTGCCAAAAAATATTAAATTATTAGTCTGTGGTTACGTTTTAATTGTAAATAATTACCTGCGTTACTTTTAAGCACGTTGCTCCTGGTAACGTGCTTAAAAGTTTTTTAAGCACGCTGCGCTTAAAAGGAGGTTATTAAAAAACCATAATGATAATCGAAATAGCTATTTATACAATAAGTTGCGAAATGAGTGTCTTTTAGGCACTCGACGTGAAAATTGTCCAACGAGGCAAAGCCGAGTTGGACAACACGTCAAAGTGACTAAAAGACATTGTTTCGTAACTAATTGTACACAATATTTTTTCTACTGAGGTTTTATAATAAAAAACTTAATTTTATTAACATTTTATTACCTATGTTTCATTTAGACCTTTCATGTCAAAAATTGACACTTGCCAAAAAATATTAAATTATTCCTAGTCTGTGGTTACGTTTTAATTGTAAATAATTACCTGCATTACTTTTAAGCACGTTGCTCATGGTAACATGCTTAAAAGTTTTTTAAGCACGCTGCGCTTAAAAGGAGGTTATTAAAAAGCCATAATGACAATCGAAAAGAGGTTATTATAAAACGTCAGTAGAAAAAGAGGTTATTATAAAACGTCAGTAGAAAAAAGTACTTATAACTCGCTTGCACTGCTTATGATTTCTGCCTCTAGGTACATTTATAAAAACACATTTATATACTTACTGTTACATAAAAAATATTTAGAAATTTTCCCATTTAAAAAACTTTATATTGACCCACTTTGCGGACCACCAAAAGAATGAAATTTATATAACACAATGTGTAGAAAATATTAAATTTATTCATTTTTTTACGACCGATATTTTTTTATCTATTTAAAAATTTATATATCGAATATAACCACAAATAAAATCTTAAGGTATTTAGAAGCTTCAGCTCTGTTTTTTTCTTGAAAGTTGCTTTCATTTAAAAATACAAAAAAATTAGGTTTACAATAAATAACTCATGCTACAACTTACCAAAGTGTACAATATATATTTTTTAAATTAATGAATATATTTTTGGTTTTCTTAATATGAAAGAATACCAACTTTACCAACGAAAAAATCAAAAATAAAACGCTTAGTTTGGAAAATATCAACCTGCATAATGTAAATAAAAATAAAAGCTCATATTACTCCTACCTCTTATTGCTAATTCTTGCTGAAAAGAAGAAATTCCCTTCGTTGATTCATATCTTGGTATTAGAGTACCTGGTATTTGATCTTCTAACTCTATCTTCCAGGTACAGGCTGTTTGGCCTTGTTGGCCCATTAAAAGTATCCGTTTACTTCTGGTTAAGGCCATTCTAATTTCTCCTATTATAACAATGGTTAAGTTTAGTTTATTGCGGAATATATAAACTTTAAATTTACTTAACGAATACAATGGAACTTTCTTTCTCGGACACGGTTTCGCCCATGCATCCTTTTAACAAGAATTACTCATAAGTAAATGAAAACCAATATTGTAAGGTATTTTTTATAAAAGATAATAAAAAATAGTTCAAAACATGCAAGAAAGATCTTCCCAGTGACCTAACCTAAAATTTTTGCTATCCTGACCTAACCCTAACATTTAGGTTTTAAACAGTATAAATAGTTGGTGGAAATAGCGACTTACCTGCTCTTATATTGTATAAGTGTTTTTATTATTTAAATCACCAAAAACAAACATGTACGCGCGTTTAAAAAACGCAACGGTCGAAATGGATCGTTCTCATTCTTGTCCAAAAGAGGTTATAATCTTTTGGCAACAATGCAACCTAATTTATGGCATCTTGTGCAAAAAAAATCATAAATTTACATAATTATGGAATCCGCACACATAAAGTTAGGCAATACTATAATTTTGGCAAAGATGCCACAAACGAAATTTAATCATAGACTTCTATAAATGGTGTGTAAATAAGAACTAAGTACATGGATAGGTAGCTAATAGATGGCGCTATGCATACGTATAGATCATAAGCAGGTTGCCACATTTGGGGATATAGTTTGAGGTGCCATAAATATTGTGGGGCATGTAAGTGTGTGTTTAATTGTGTGTAAGTGTGTTTAATTGTGTGTAAGTATGTGTAAGTGTGTTTAATTGTGTGTAAGTGTGTTTAATTGTGTGTAAGTGTGTTTAATTGTGTGTAAGTGTGTTTAATTGTGTGTAAGTGTGTTTAATTGTGTGTAAGTGTGTGTAAGTGTGTTTAATTGTGTGTAAGTGTGTTTAATTGTGTGTAAGTGTGTTTAATTGTGTGTAAGTGTGTTTAATTGTGTGTAAGTGTGTGTAAGTGTGTTTAATTGTGTGTAAGTGTGTGTAAGTGTGTGTAAGTGTGTTTAAGTGTGTGTAAGTGTGTGTAAGTGTGTTTAATTGTGTGTAAGTGTGTGTAAGTGTGTGTAAGTGTGTGTAAGTGTGTGTAAGTGTGTTTAATTGTGTGTAAGTGTGTTTAATTGTGTTTAAGTGTGTGTAAGTGTGTGTAAGTGTGTTTAATTGTGTGTAAGTGTGTGTAAGTGTGTGTAAGTGTGTGTAAGTGTGTGGGAAGTGTGTGTAAGTGTGTTTAATTGTGTTTAAGTGTGTGTGTAAGTGTGTGTAAGTGTGTTTAATTGTGTGTAAGTGTGTTTAATTGTGTGTAAGTGTGTTTAATTTTGTGTAAGTGTGTTTAATTGTGTGTTTAATTGTGTGTAAGTGTGTGTAAGTGTGTGTAAGTGTGTGTAAGTGTGTGTAAGTGTGTGTAAGTGTGTGTAAGTGTGTTTAATTGTGTGTAAGTGTGTTTAATTGTGTTTAAGTGTGTGTAAGTGTGTGTAAGTGTGTTTAATTGTGTGTAAGTGTGTGCAAGTGTGTGTTAGTGTGTGTAAGTGTGTGTAAGTGTGTGTAAGTGTGTGTAAGTGTGTTTAATTGTGTGTAAGTGTGTTTAATTGTGTTTAAGTGTGTGTAAGTGTGTGTAAGTGTGTTTAAGTGTGTTTAATTGTGTGTAAGTGTGTGTAAGTGTGTGTAAGTGTGTGTAAGTGTGTGTAAGTGTGTGTAAGTGTGTGTAAGTGTGTGTAAGTGTGTGTAAGTGTGTGTAAGTGTGTTTAATTGTGTGTAAGTGTGTTTAATTGTGTTGAAGTGTGTGTAAGTGTGTGTAAGTGTGTTTAATTGTGTGTAAGTGTGTGTAAATGTGTGTAAGTGTGTGTAAGTGTGTGTAAGTGTGTGTAAGTGTGTGTAAGTGTGTGTAAGTGTGTTTAATTGTGTGTAAGTGTGTTTAATTGTGTTTAAGTGTGTGTAAGTGTGTGTAAGTGTGTGTAAGTGTGTGTAAGTGTGTTTAATTGTGTGTAAGTGTGTGTAAGTGTGTGTAAGTGTGTGTAAGTGTGTGTGGGTGTGTAAGTGTGTTTAATTGTGTGTAAGTGTGTTTAATTGTGTTTAAGTGTGTGTAAGTGTGTGTAAGTGTGTTTAATTGTGTGTAAGTGTGTGTAAGTGTGTGTAAGTGTGTGTAAGTGTGTGTAAGTGTGTGTAAGTGTGTTTAATTGTGTGTAAGTGTGTTTAATTGTGTTTAAGTGTGTGTAAGTGTGTGTAAGTGTGTTTAATTGTGTGTAAGTGTGTGTAAGTGTGTGTAAGTGTGTTTAATTGTGTGTAAGTGTGTTTAATTGTGTTTAAGTGTGTGTAAGTGTGTGTAAGTGTGTTTAATTGTGTGTAAGTGTGTGTAAGTGTGTGGAAGTGTGTGTAAGTGTGCTTAATTGTGTGTAAGTGTGTTTAATTGTGTTTAAGTGTGTGTGTAAGTGTGTGTAAGTGTGTTTAATTGTGTGTAAGTGTGTGTAAGCGTGTGTAAGTGTGTGTAAGTGTGTGTAAGTGTGTTTAATTGTGTGTAAGTGTGTTTAATTGTGTTTAAGTGTGTGTAAGTGTGTGTAAGTGTGTTTAATTGTGTTTAAGTGTGTGTAAGTGTGTGTAAGTATGTGTAAGTGTGTTTAATTGTGTGTAAGTGTGTGTAATTGTGTTAAGTGTGTGTAAGTGTGTGTAAGTGTGTTTAATTGTGTGTAAGTGTGTGTAAGTGTTGTGTAAGTGTGTGTGTAAGTGTGTGTAAGTGTGTTTAATTGTGTGTAAGTGTGTTTAATTGTGTTTAAGTGTGTGTAAGTGTGTTTAATTGTGTGTAAGTGTGTGTAAGTGTGTGTAAGTGTGTGTAAGTGTGTGTAAGTGTGTGTAAGTGTGTTTAATTGTGTGTAAGTGTGTTTAATTGTGTTTAAGTGTGTGTAAGTGTGTGTAAGTGTGTTTAATTGTGTGTAAGTGTGTGTAAGTGTGTTTAAGTGTGTTTAATTGTGTGTTAGTGTGTTTAATTGTGTTTAAGTGTGTGTAAGTGTTGTGTAAGTGTGTTTAATTGTGTGTAAGTGTGTGTAAGTGTGTGTAAGTGTGTGTAAGTGTGTGTAAGTGTGTGTAAGTGTGTTTAATTGTGTGTAAGTGTGTTTAATTGTGTTTAAGTGTGTGTAAGTGTGTGTAAGTGTGTTTAATTGTGTGTAAGTGTGTGTAAGTGTGTGTAAGTGTGTGTAAGTGTGTGTAAGTGTGTTTAATTGTGTGTAAGTGTGTGTAAGGGTGTGTAAGTGTGTGTAAGTGTGTGTAAGTGTGTGTAAGTGTGTGTAAGTGTGTTTAATTGTGTGTAAGTGTGTTTAATTGTGTTTAAGTGTGTGTAAGTGTGTGTAAGTGTGTTTAATTGTGTGTAAGTGTGTGTAAGTGTGTGTAAGTGTGTGTAAGTATGTGTAAGTGTGTGTAAGTGTGTGTAAGTGTGTTTAATTGTGTGTAAGTGTGTTTAATTGTGTTTAAGTGTGTGTAAGTGTGTGTAAGTGTGTTTAATTGTGTGTAAGTGTGTGATAACTGTGTGTAAGTGTGTGTAAGTGTGTGTAAGTGTGTGTAAGTGTGTGTAAGTGTGTGTAAGTGTGTGTAAGTGTGTTTAATTGTGTGTAAGTGTGTTTAATTGTGTTTAAGTGTGTATAAGTGTGTGTAAGTGTGTGTAAGTGTGTTTAATTGTGTGTAAGTGTGTGTAAGTGTGTGTAAGTGTGTGTAAGTGTGTGTAAGTGTGTTTAATTGTGTTTAATTGTGTGTAAGTGTGTGTAAGTGTGTGTAAGTGTGTTTAAGTGTGTGTAAGTGTGTGTAAGTGTGTTTAATTGTGTGTAAGTGTGTGTAAGTGTGTGTAAGTGTGTGTAAGTGTGTGTAAGTGTGTGTAAGTGTGTGTAAGTGTGTTTAATTGTGTGTAAGTGTGTTTAATTGTGTTTAAGTGTGTGTAAGTGTGTGTAAGGGTGTTTAATTGTGTGTAAGTGTATGTAAGTGTGTGTAAGTGTGTGTAAGTGTGTTTAATTGTGTGTAAGTGTGTAAGTGTGTAAGTGTGTGTAAGTGTGTGTAAGTGTGTGTAAGTGTGTGTAAGTGTGTTTAATTGTGTGTAAGTGTGTGTAAGTGTGTGTAAGTGTGTGTAAGTATGTTTAATTGTGTGTAAGTGTGTTTAATTGTGTTTAAGTGTGTGTAAGTGTGTGTAAGTGTGTGTAAGTGTGTGTAAGTGTGTGTAAGTGTGTGTAAGTGTGTTTAATTGTGTGTAAGTGTGTTTAATTGTGTTTAAGTGTGTGTAAGTGTGTGTAAGTGTGTTTAATTGTGTGTAAGTGTGTGTAAGTGTGTGTAAGTGTGTGTAAGTGTGTTTAATTGTGTGTAAGTGTGTGTAAGTGTGTTTAAGTGTGTGTAAGTGTGTTTAATTGTGTGTAAGTGTGTGTAAGTGTGTGTAAGTGTGTTTAATTGTGTGTAAGTGTGTGTAAGTGTGTGTAAGTGTGTGTAAGTGTGTTTAATTGTGTGTAAGCATGTTTAATTGTGTGTAAGTGTGTGTAAGTGTGTGTAAGTGTGTTTAATTGTGTGTAAGTGTGTTTAATTGTGTGTAAGTGTGTTTAATTGTGTGTAAGTGTGTGTAAGTGTGTGTAAGTGTGTGTAAGTGTGTTTAATTGTGTGTAAGTGTGTGTAAGTGTGTGTAAGTGTGTGTAAGTGTGTGTAAGTGTGTGTAAGTGTGTTTGATTGTGTGTAAGTGTGTTTAATTGTGTTTGATTGTGTGTAAGTGTGTTTAATTGTGTGTAAGTGTGTGTAAGTGTGTGTAAGTGTGTGTAAGTGTGTTTAATTGTGTGTAAGTGTGTTTAATAATAATAATAATAATAATAATAATGATGTCTTTATTTCTGAATCAAGCAGTAAAAATAATTACATTACATTTCATAACTATAGCTAGTAACGGTTAGGTACAGCTTAATATCAGAAAAGGCGAAGTCCAGATGTGCATAACACTCATGTTATCCACCCTGATCGACTTAACCTCAAAAACAACAAATATAATAATAAAAAAACCTTAAGAGCAGGTACGCGCGCAATATGTTATAACCATATTAAAGAAGAGAGAAAAAAAAATGTTTTGTGCCTTTTTATCTTGCAGCTTGCTTGGCGAAGAGATATTTAAATGTATTTTGTCTAAATTTGTTTGGAGTGAGAGTCTTAAAGAAGTCGGGAAGTGAGTTGTACAACTTAGCAGAGTTAAAAGTAAAACACCGTTCAAACATGGAGGATTTATGTAGGGGTGGGGTTATCATACCCCGAGATCGAATATTTACGTCATGTACTTGGGATCTAAAAACCACTTTGGTATATAGATATGGGGGACTTTGGTATGATAAAATTTTATGATAAAAACAGGCCTCATGTAACTTTCTCCTGTTCTCCATATTCAGCCATTTTGCATCTGTTAACTTATGAGATATTCTATCTCGTCGCCGAATTCCATATATAAAACGCAAACAACAGTTTTGAACTTTTTGAATTCTTTGTTTTTGATTGGATGTTAAGCAGTTTCCGTAAACTACATCTCCATGGCTGAATATAGAAAGCACAAGTGAGTCACAAAGCAAAATTTTGAGTTTTGTTGACAGTTCATGGCGATTACTATAAAGAAGTTTTAATCTAACGTATGCCCGCTGAACACATTGGGTAACGTGTTGTTCAAAACGTAAGGGGGTATCAAAAACCAATCCCAAGTTTTTTACGTTTTCTCTGAGCGGTAAGGCTATATCGTCTATTTTTATATCGATTGAGTTCTTAATGTTATCGACGTCATTTTTTTTACCGAAGACCATTACACAGCATTTTTTTGGGTTAAGGTATAACGAATGTTCTAAAGAAACTGTTTGAAGATTTTTAAGATCCCTAGTGATATCCTGACAGCCCCCCGCAACGTCCTCCCCCTTAAACGATAAATACAACTGGGTGTCGTCTGCATAGAAATGTTTTTTACATTTTTTGATAGCCTCTGGCAGGCATGACGTGTATATAGCATACAATAGAGGGCTAATAATGGATCCCTGGGGGACTCCAGTAGTTATAGCTAGCTCGCTAGATCTCTCCGCATCAAGTACAACGCACTGTCGTCGACTTTCTAAAAAGCTTTTAAAAAAGTTAATAGCATGGTTACTAAGGCCAATATAATGAAGAACCCCTAATAATAGTCGGTGGTCAAGGGTGTCGAACGCTTTCGAGAAGTCCAGAAGTGCTAAAACAGTTACTTCTCCCGAGTCAGCAGCCCTAAATATATCATCGGTCACGCTTGCTAAAGCAGTTGCACAACCATGATTTTTTCTAAAACCGGATTGAGTTACAGGCAAGATGCTGTTTATTTCGACGTGTTCTGTAAGCTGTTTGGTAATTACTTTTTCAAGAATTTTTGATAGACATGGCAGTATACTGATCGGGCGAAGATCTTTCAATTCACGTGGATCATTATTTTTTGGGAGTGGCACCACCAGCGCCATTTTCCAGCTATCCGGATAAATTGAGTTTTTAATGCAATTATTTATAACGTGTGTCAAAAAAGGCAGGATAAATGGACAACAAAGTTCTATTATGTCAATATTTAAACCCTCATGCCCTTTAGTCTTCGATTTTATTTTGGAAATTATCTTCCATATGTCTAAATCCGTTACCAATCTAAATTGAAAAGGGTGTATAATATTATCTTTAATGTTGCTTTGGTAAAAGTTATAAATTTCATTATTGTTCACGTTAGAGACAGGTATAGAGGATCTAAAAAAGTTATTTATTAGGTTAGCGTCTTTAAGTTGCTCTGGAAGATCCACTTTATTGCTTTCGACACCCACGCTGTATTTCTTTAAGTCTTTTCATATGTTTTGGGATACCCGAAGTTTCTCTTCAAGAAATGCCTTTTTTTCATTACGTATAGTTAGTGTTGTTAAATTACGAAGTGACTTATAATATTCCCAGTGTGTTAAAGTTTTGGTTTTTTTGAACTTATTTAAAGCCTTATTTCTAAGATTGATTAGGTTTTTAACATTTTCAGTTATCCACGGGTAATTATTTTTGGTAAATCTAGCTCGTCTTACGGGTGCATGCAGATCTAATAAGGTGTTAATGGTATTGTTAATAAATTCCACCTTATCGTTCACATTTTCAAGGTCAAATATATTTTTCCACGGAATTGATTGCAGATCTGCCAAAAATTGGGGAGCATTAATTTTGTTGATATCCCTGTATTCTTTAAATGTAACTGCCTTTGTTTTATTAGGCAAAGCAAGTTCACAACCAATAAATTCATGATCTGACATTGGCGGGGCGGGCAAAGTATCACATTGTTTCACTAGATCAGGATTGGATATTATAAAGAGATCAATAAGCGAGGCAGAAGTAGAGGAAACACGAGTAGGATTATTAATTAACTGGGTGAGTCCTACGGACTCTAATAGGGAACTAAATTGGGCAACATCATGTGAAAAGGTGTTCAAAAAATCAATGTTAAAATCCCCAGTACATAACATTTCATTGCCTAGGGGCACCAATGTCGTTATTACATTTTCAAAGTTAACCAAAAAATCTGGAACCGATAATGAAGGTGGTCTGTACACACAGCCAAAAATCAAAGAAATATTACCAACAGGGACTCTTACCCATATCTGCTCAAAATTTTCGGTTTTAGTAAACTCGTTGTTTATTATAGAAAATTTATAATCCGTTTTAATATAAAGTCCGACACCACCACCCCTACTCACCCTATCCTGTCTGACGAATCTGTATCCCTCTATATCAACATCTCTTGATCGTATTTTTTTTGTTAGCCACGTTTCAGTAACACCGACCACATCAAAACTCTCACTAAGCACAAATTCTTTAAATGTTGCGAAGCTGGAAGTTAAGGACCTAAGATTTATATGTGCGGTTTTTAAAGTTTTGTTTCTCATTACCAAGAAAAGCAGCAAAAAGTATATAAGAAAGAGAAATATTTTTTGATGAACTAAGTAAACAATATGGCTATAATTTATGCAGTGGGAAAAGAAAAAACCGAAATAAAAATTTCTTGATACTACAAATTGTATTTATATGATAGTTTCAGAATAATAGTGAATTATAACTGTCTTCTGAAAAGCAAATATAAAATGACACAGGTATGAACGGCTATGCGCTTCCCATTGTTTTTAAATTTAGGTTTTGGTGATTTTTTTTAAGTCCTGTATATTTTTAAGATGATGCTTTTTATCATTGTTGAGAATAAAAATATTGCCTCGAGTGGTCCAGACACTTTTTTTAAATATTTCACGAGCCTTTATAAACAAATCATAGTTTGCACTAGTAAGCACTTCACATATCATAATTGGATTATTTTTAAGAGCCTTTTTTGAGTAAAATATTTCGTCGCGTTTCCAATGCATTGTAAACTCCACGACAACCGGCCGGACTACTGTCTGTTTATCCTGCTGAGTGATTTTGTTTTGCCCGTTTTTTTTTACCAAGGCGATAAAAGTTACTAATTTCTTGCTTCGAGACATCGACACCGACTTTGTTAGAAATGACGTCACAAAGGGTATTTAGTAATAAATCATTACTTTCTTCTTTAATGCCTCGAAAAATTAGTTTTTTACGATTGGAATCCTTGCGAATTTTTTCTATTTCACCCTGTGTTTGTTCTATATTGTCCTGTAGTTGTTCTATGTCTGCTTTTATAGCCTTAAACTCATTTTTTATTTTGATTTCAAATGCTTTAAGGTCATTTTCAAAATTACCGAGTTTTTTAGTATTTTCAACATCGGATTTTTGAAGTAAGTATTCGTTTCGTAGTTTCTCTAAACCTTCTTGTAGTTTATTTTCCATCTCCGCCATTTTGGATGACAGCGGTGAAGAATGCTGCCGGGCATCAGCATCGCCTGCGCCTCTCCTAGGTCTCATTATGGTTTCTTGAGATGTTTTTCACCTTTTTGAGACACTTGGGCACTTAAATTTTAGCAAAATACACTTTTTGATAATACACACAGGATTTAGGACATAAAATTTTGTACAATTCTCGGGAGCCGCTTAGCTTGGGTACTTATTCTAGCAGCGCCATCTACATAAAAATGTTTTTGTGTTTAAGTGTGTGTAAGTGTGTTTAATTGTGTGTAAGTGTGTGTAAGTGTGTGTAAGTGTGTGTAAGTGTGTGTAAGTGTGTGTAAGTGTGTTTAATTGTGTGTAAGTGTGTTTAATTGTGTTTAATTGTGTTTAAGTGTGTGTAAGTGTGTGTAAGTGTGTTTAATTGTGTGTAAGTGTGTGTAAGTGTGTGTAAGTGTGTGTAAGTGTGTTTAATTGTGTTTAATTGTGTTTAAGTGTGTGTAAGTGTGTGTAAGTGTGTGTAAGTGTGTTTAATTGTGTGTAAGTGTGTTTAATTGTGTTTAATTGTGTTTAAGTGTGTGTAAGTGTGTGTAAGTGTGTTTAATTGTGTTTAAGTGTGTGTAAGTGTGTGTAAGTGTGTTTAATTGTGTGTAAGTGTGTGTAAGTGTGTGTAAGTGTGCGTAAGTGTGTTTAATTGTGTGTAAGTGTGTTTAATTGTGTTTAAGTGTGTGTAAGTGTGTGTAAGTGTGTTTAATTGTGTGTAAGTGTGTGTAAGTGTGTGTAAGTGTGTGTAAGTGTGTGTAAGTGTGTGTAAGTGTGTGTAAGTGTGTGTAAGTGTGTTTAATTGTGTGTAAGTGTGTGTAAGTGTGTGTAAGTGTGTGTAAGTGTGTTTAATTGTGTGTAAGTGTGTGTAAGTGTGTGTAAGTGTGTGTAAGTGTGTTTAATTGTGTGTAAGTGTGTTTAATTGTGTTTAAGTGTGTGTAAGTGTGTGTAAGTGTGTGTAAGTGTGTGTAAGTGTGTTTAATTGTGTGTAAGTGTATGTAAGTGTGTGTAAGTGTGTGTAAGTGTGTTTAATTGTGTGTAAGTGTGTTTAATTGTGTTTAAGTGTGTGTAAGTGTGTGTAAGTGTGTTTAATTGTGTGTAAGTGTGTGTAAGTGTGTGTAAGTGTGCGTAAGTGTGTTTAATTGTGTGTAAGTGTGTTTAATTGTGTTTAAGTGTGTGTAAGTGTGTGTAAGTGTGTTTAATTGTGTGTAAGTGTGTGTAAGTGTGTGTAAGTGTGTGTAAGTGTGTGTAAGTGTGTGTAAGTGTGTGTAAGTGTGTGTAAGTGTGTGTAAGTGTGTTTAATTGTGTGTAAGTGTGTGTAAGTGTGTGTAAGTGTGTGTAAGTGTGTTTAATTGTGTGTAAGTGTGTGTAAGTGTGTGTAAGTGTGTTTAATTGTGTGTAAGTGTGTGTTAGTGTGTGTAAGTGTGTGTAAGTGTGTTTAATTGTGTGTAAGTGTGTTTAATTGTGTTTAAGTGTGTGTAAGTGTGTGTAAGTGTGTTTAATTGTGTGTAAGTGTGTGTAATTGTGTGTAAGTGTGTTTAATTGTGTGTAAGTGTGTTTAATTGTGTTTAAGTGTGTGTAAGTGTGTGTAAGTGCGTTTAATTGTGTGTAAGTGTGTGTAAGTGTGTGTAAGTGTGTGTAAGTGTGTGTAAGTGTGTTTAATTGTGTGTAAGTGTGTTTAATTGTGTTTAAGTGTGTGTAAGTGTGTGTAAGTGTGTTTAATTGTGTGTAAGTGTGTTTAATTGTGTGTAAGTGTGTTTAATTGTGTGTAAGTGTGTTTAATTGTGTGTAAGTGTGTGTAAGTGTGTGTAAGTGTGTGTAAGTGTGTTTAAGTGTGTTTAATTGTGTGTAAGTGTGTGTAAGTGTGTGTAAGTGTGTGTAAGTGTGTTTAATTGTGTGTAAGTGTGTTTAATTGTGTGTAAGTGTGTTTAATTGTGTGTAAGTGTGTTTAATTGTGTGTAAGTGTGTTTAATTGTGTGTAAGTGTGTGTAAGTGTGTTTAATTGTGTGTAAGTGTGTGTAAGTGTGTGTAAGTGTGTTTAAGTGTGTGTAAGTGTGTGTAAGTGTGTTTAATTGTGTGTAAGTGTGTTTAATTGTGTGTAAGTGTGTTTAATTGTGTGTAAGTGTGTTTAATTGTGTGTAAGTGTGTGTAAGTGTGTTTAATTGTGTGTAAGTGTGTTTAATTGTGTGTAAGTGTGTTTAATTGTGTGTAAGTGTGTGTAAGTGTGTGTAAGTGTGTGTAAGTGTGTGTAAGTGTGTGTAAGTGTGTTTAATTGTGTGTAAGTGTGTTTAATTGTGTGTAAGTGTGTAATAATTGAACAATTGCGCGCGCCGCCATCGTGTCGTGTAGTTTTGTAGTGGATGCCGTCCAAGAAAAATCTTAAAATATCGTGAAAATCCTTAGACTTTTTTAACATTTTTCAATCAAAACATCTAAAATAACCCTTATACAATAATCTGAGATATATATTGCCAACAAAAACCAAAAATTCACTCTAGAATCTTGAAAAATCAAATACAAAAATGCCATAACCCCAAATTCCCAATTTGACTTATTAAGCAATCTCAAAGAGCCAATAACCCTCAATTGAAAAACAAGCATTGCACCATTCCGTGCACGACTGCCAAATAATGCCAGGCTGTTTCCAGTGCAACCTGGACTGCCAGTTGAAGGAGGAAAAGGGAAAACTATTCGGTTATCCGTGCGATGTCTGCCACAGGACTATATGCAGAAATTGCTCTAAAATCAATGCATCCGAAGTAAGATGTGTGCCCATGAACCAGAGGACATTGATCTTTTGTTGTCCCGTCTGCCTGGAGAACATAAAATCCGCAGCAAAACTAGGTAACCAAATAAAAGAAATAAAAAACCAAATCTCCGACCTACAGCTTAATACCAAGGAAGTACCAAACCTAACTAAAATAATTGAATCGATGGATGATCAAATTGCTAAACTGAAAAGGGAAATAAAGGATATTAAACTCAGCAATACTAAGACAGACATTGTAGGCATAACTGAAAAAGTACAGGAGCTTGAAGAGAAGATCATCACGAACCGGGCAAATTCACCTAACCATGGCACGGTAGAACCGACAATCTCAGAAATCCAGGAGCGAGAAAATAGAGCAAAAAATGTCCTTGTTTTTGGACTCGAAGAGCAAACTGCTCAGAATGGAGAAAAAATATGGGAACGTGACCTAAATGCAGTAAAGGAACTCATAAACTCTGTGGAACCTAATGCCGACCTGTCAAACATTAAGATGTTCCGACTGGGCTCATACATCACAGGAAAGACCCGTCCAATTAAGGTTATCTTCCAAACCAAGCGAGAAGCCATCGCAATCCTAAAAAATAAAAAAATCCTTGACAGCACAGGTAAATATCTAAAAAACGACCAAACTTTGTCACAAAGAACATTCCTTAAAGAAGTGCTTAAAGAACTTGAAGAGAGGACGACATCTGGTGAGTCCGATATTAAAATTAAATATATCCGGGGTATTCCAAAAATAATTAAACATAAAATGTCACAACATGACAACAAACAGCCAAATCCTAATAGTCAATCAAAAAACTAACATCCCTCTCCGAGATTTCCATATGCTACACTAACATTAATTCTATCTTAAGTAAGCTGGATGAATTTACAGCATGCATGCAAAAGCTGGAACCAACTCTCATATTTCTAACCGAAACTTGGCTTAATCAAAACATCCCAGATACTTTAGTATGCCTGCCAGGGTACACCATTTACCGTAACGAAAGGCCAGACGATCAGAGGGGAGGAGGGGTCTGTATTATGGTCAAGAATGTACACAATGGTCTTACCATTAAATCCACCGAAAACACAACCTATAAGGGTCCGACAGCAGTCAACGCTGTCTGGGCTGATATAAAGGTACAGGAATATGAAATTCTAGTTGGGTGTATATATAGACCACCAAATACTAGCAGTCAAAATAACACTCTTCTCCTGGATATACTCGACACAGTATATAACAATAACCCCCATACTCTAATTCTAGGAGATTTCAACTACCCCGAAGTCGACTGGAGGACTCTGACACTGAAAACAGCAAATGCATCTGCAATGGATTTCATAACCAGATACAAGCAATGGAATTCCTGGCAATTGATAGATCAAAACACAAGATATCGTGGGCTGCAAGCTTCACTACTTGACCTGATGCTCACCAGCGACAAAAAACTAATATCGAACATTACTATACTACCTCCAATTGGAAAAAGCGACCACAGCACCATTCAAGCAACTGTTCAGTTTTACGCCCGATCTGGAAATACCAAGACTGTATTTAAAAGAAACTTTTGGAGAGCAAACTACGATGAGGTAAATGCATGCCTGACTCGGAAAATTATAGAAAATAACCAGCCTACATATAGTGAACTTGAAAAAATTATCACAGACACCATCAATTTGTACTTCCCATGTCGACGAACCAAAGTAAATACAAAAAAGCCATGGCTAAACACGGGAATCTTCAGGGAAATAGACAAGAAGAGGAAATTCTGGGACAAATACTGAAGAAACAAGACGGAAGAAAACTACAACTCTTACAGAAGTCAAAACAACATACTTAAAAACAAAATCCGTAAAGCCAAAATCGAATATGAGAGCAACCTATTAAACAAAGAAGATAAGCACTTCTTCAACTACATTAAACGTAGCCTAAATAGCAGCACAACCGAATTTGTCCTTAGAGATCCAGTAAACCAACGCAAAATTAGTGAAAACGAGGAGATAGTGGAAGTTTTTGCCAGACAGTTCTCAAAAGTCTATACATTGGAAAAAACAACTCCCATACCAGCTTTATCTCCTGCCACCAGAGCAGTGAATGAAATTTCCACTATACAAATAACAAATGAAAAAATCCAGGAAGCAATAAAATCACTAAAGAATGATTCCAGTCCAGGCCCAGACGACATCCCATCTATCTTTATTAAAGAATGTAGCAACACCCTCGCACCCATCTTATGCCAAATATACACAAAAATTTTAACTACTGGCAACATTCCTGAAAAATGGACCATGGCTTACGTCATACCCATATTCAAAAAGGGAAATCGGCTGGACCCGTCAAACTACAGACCCATAAGCCTCACATCCCACTTGTGTAAGATCATGGAGAAGGTAATTGTATCTGAGCTCACAGAATTCTTGATCCAAAACCGGATAGTTCCACCTAGTCAGCATGGGTTTCTCCCTAAACGCTCCACAATGACAAACCTGTTAGAGTGTATCAATGACTGGACCAGAGAAGTTGACAATGGTCATCCTGTTGACGTTCTTTATCTAGATCAGGAGAAGGCCTTCGACAAGGTGCCCTTTAAAAGACTAGCATACAAGATGGAGCATTTTGGAATAAGGGGATGTCTCTGCAGATTTTTGGAGAGGCTACTTACTGGGCGATCCTTTCAAGTCAGAGTGAATGGTGTCTACTCAACATCACATGAAGTGCTCAGTGGAGTACCACAAGGGTCAGTAATTGGACCACTTCTCTTCATTCTCTACATAAGTGACCTGAACCAACAGAACCAACACATCAAAACAAAAATCTCTTACTTCGCAGATGACACCAAATTGTACTGTAATCCCACCTTTGATCTTGCACGCTTTATTGAGGACATAGCAGCAATAGAAGCCTGGACTGAGACCTGGCTGCTGAAGCTGAATGGAGAGAAGTGCACCGTCCTGCACATAGGAGCTAAAAACCCACACAACACATACACGCTGCATGGAACACAATTAAAAAGTGTGGAAGAGCAAAAAGACCTTGGGGTACTAATGCGGGCAGACCTAAAATGGGAATCTCATATAAATCAAATTATAAAAAAATGTAACTCGTTTATTTACCTAATACAAAGAGCATTTTCCAATAAAACGATAGAATTCATGAATAAGATCTATAAAACATATGTTAGACCCAAACTTGAGTATGCTCATGCAGTGTGGAATCCGTACTACGCCAAGGATATAGAGGCCCTGGAAAGAGTCCAGAGGAGGTTTACCAGGATCCCAACAACCCTGGTAGATACACCCTACAACGAACGCCTCTCAGCTTTTGGGCTGACCACACTTAAGGAGAGAAGAGACAGGGGAGACCTGATCGAAACATTTAAAATCCTGAATAACAACTATTGTGATGACCTTAATCTAAACTTCTTTACTTCAAATACTAATGAGCTCAGAGGTCACGCACAAAAATTAAAAAAGGAGAAAAGCTCTCATCTGATACGAAAAAACTTCCTATCTAACCGTGTCGTGTACAGGTGGAATGCCCTTAATGAAGAAACCATCCTTGCCCCAAATCGGAACATCTTCAAGAACAGGCTTGACAAAAACCTGGAAACAATAAATGGCATCATGGTGCACTATCTTTAGCTAGCTCACCCCCAACCAAACAACTAACTGTGATAAATTCTGTGATAAAATCTGTAATCGAGCTTGTAAATGTCCAACGTTGTGTCTAGTCTAGTCGCGCGTACCTTGACTGTGAACTGTGATGTGATACTCTAATTGTTGACTATATAAAAGTGCCTGAAATAATAAAAACTAAAAAGAAACCAAAGACATAAGTGCACACAGCAGTCTCATCGGCTTCAGCCGCTTACTGCTGTTAAACATAATAATAATAATAATAATAATAATAATTGTGTGTAAGTGTGTTTAATTGTGTGTAAGTGTGTTTAATTGTGTGTAAGTGTGTTTAATTGTGTGTAAGTGTGTTTAATTGTGTGTAAGTGTGTTTAATTGTGTGTAAGTGTGTTTAATTGTGTGTAAGTGTGTGTAAGTGTGTTTAATTGTGTGTAAGTGTGTGTAAGTGTGTGTAAGTGTGTTTAAGTGTGTGTAAGTGTGTTTAATTGTGTGTAAGTGTGTTTAATTGTGTGTAAGTGTGTTTAATTGTGTGTAAGTGTGTTTAATTGTGTGTAAGTGTGTGTAAGTGTGTTTAATTGTGTGTAAGTGTGTTTAATTGTGTGTAAGTGTGTGTAAGTGTGTGTAAGTGTGTGTAAGTGTGTTTAATTGTGTGTAAGTGTGTTTAATTGTGTGTAAGTGTGTTTAATTGTGTGTAAGTGTGTGTAAGTGTGTGTAAGTGTGTGTAAGTGTGTGTAAGTGTGTTTAATTGTGTGTAAGTGTGTTTAATTGTGTGTAAGTGTGTTTAATTGTGTGTAAGTGTGTTTAATTGTGTGTAAGTGTGTTTAATTGTGTGTAAGTGTGTTTAATTGTGTGTAAGTGTGTGTAAGTGTGTTTAATTGTGTGTAAGTGTGTGTAAGTGTGTGTAAGTGTGTTTAATTGTGTGTAAGTGTGTTTAATTTTGTTTAAGTGTGTGTAAGTGTGTGTAAGTGTGTGTAAGTGTGTTTAATTGTGTGTAAGTGTGTTCAATTGTGTGTAAGTGTGTTTAATTGTGTGTAAGTGTGTTTAATTGTGTGTAAGTGTGTTTAATTGTGTGTAAGTGTGTGTAAGTGTGTGTAAGTGTGCGCCTGCAATCTCATCATTGTGCGGTCTGTCGCCTGATCAAACGATGCGTTGTGTGGCCTTCACCGACTTATGCGGCCATTTTCATGGCCACACAATGCAAAACCTTTTTTAATGGACTCTGCGCGACCTGCTGATCAGATTGATACTTACTTTGCCTATTAAATAATTTTGACCCCATAAAAATAGTAAAAATAAATGCAAAGCCAAATTTTTACACGCTGAAAGAATTTAACTCACCTTATGTGGCCACGCCTAATTGTTGATTAGTGCTGCCCTCTGCTTTAAAATAACCTGCTATGTTGTTTTTCAAGGACAGATAATTTTAATATTATTTTATTTTTCTCATATTTTGCGTGCCTCGATGAGTGTATTCGAATTGTGGTATTTTAAACCTTATGGGGACATTCTAAGCATTATAAATGTGGGGAGTTGTATTATTATTGCAGGTTTTAAAAATAAATTTAGAAAAAAACATCATTTATTTGTAACGGATTTTACGAATGGTAGGAGGTTTTCAATTAGACGTATTTCATATTGTACTTTAAAAAATAGAGATAATGTGGGAAAATTAGAGAGAAGGTAGGAAGAGAAGATGAAATGTAGTAAAAAAAAAATGTTTATAGCGGGAAGACATAAAACTGGATTGTTCTCAAATATGTTTAGTAATATGTCGTTATCGAGGCGCTTGAGGTCAAAAAAGCAAATTTATTTTTAAAATTTTAAAGAAGTGAAAGGCTTGGTATTAGGAGGAAATAAATCTGATCTTTGTAGAATATAAAGTGATATGTCGTTTTTGAGGTTTTTACTTTGAGAATACTAATTCTGCTGTTCACAAGTATCAAAGAGAGGGTGAGGCTGACAGGAGATTAAATTCGATTTCGTGAAAAAGGGATATTATGTCATTAAAAAAAAAATTGTAATACCTCTCTATGCCACTGCGGGAACTACAAGTGAAGGGCCATATGGGGATCTCAATTTTAAAAACAAAAACTTATCTCGTGATTATAGTGATAAATAAAAACTATTAAAAAGTTACCTGACAAAAAATTGTTATTAAAAAAAAAGTGTATGGCCCCTTTAGGCCACCGCTGGAACCACGTGTGTAGGGCCACACAGGGAACTTACTTGATTTTGAAAACAGAAATTTACTTCGTGATTATTAATGGAAATATATAAATCTATTAGAGAAACACACGTGATAATAAATAGAGCCTTTAGTAGAATAATATAAAAAAATGTTAACAATAGTTACCTATTTAAAAAAAGTACCGTAAAGTCGTATGACTTGGGACACTTTTTAACTTCTCGAATGCATATCTCAAAATATGGTTGATATATGAGTTTTGTATTTGGTCAAATTTTGAGTCTTGGCCTATAGATCAACTCTACAGGTTTCAAATTAGAACGGAATGGATAATTTTTTTTTTAATTTTTTTTTTCTGTCTGTCCCAAGTCACCACCGAAATCGGGTGACTTGGGACACCCCTATTTTCTTAGCGATGGCTCAAGTTAGAATTGCGCTAGGTTACTTGGGACAAAAAAAATCGTTTTTAAAAACATTTGGGAAAAAATTAAAGTGAAATAAGGATACCAATGTACCTAGCCATGATAACAAAAATAAACGTCAAAATGGCAACAAAAACCAAAAACTTTTTATTTTCCTTAAAATACATATGTAGGAGCTTAACACAAATGCTGAGTAGGAGCCCTAAATTTAAAAAAAAAAACACATTTTCTTATGAAACCAAACACACATGGGGTGGGACATGTCCCAAGTCGTCACTGATTTGGCACTTTTTTTAGTTTTTTGAATTTTTTTCAAGATTTGAATTTGTAAAAAATAAATTTTTTTCAGAAAAGAATGTCTTAATAAAATACCTACCGTATTAGTCAATCAATATTCCGTTATAAATTACAGTATGGCTGGATGGTTCAAAGTTTTGCATGGAACTTAAACACGTGTTTTTTAATTCTAAATTAAAGTGACCTTCCAGTACAACACTCTTTGCCGAACTGACAACGCAAGCCGGCTCAGGCAAGCAGGGATGTATGACGCGTCGATCAAAACGCGATAAGCGCCATCTATTACTTATGCAATGTTGCCACGTTGATTTTGAAAAATTAGGGATGTTTTGTCCCAAGGCACCCGACCGTCCCAAGACACACGACTCTACGGTATATGGCCCCTTTAGGCCACCGCTGGAACTACATGTGTAGGGCAACACAGCAAACTTTCTTGACATTGAAAACAGAAATTACTTCGTAATTATTGATGGAAATATATAAATCTATTAGAGAGAGACACGTGACAAAAAATAGAGCTTTCACTAAAATAATATAAAACATTTCAAAAGAAGTGAAAAAAAAAGTGTATGGCCGCTTAAGGCCACGGCTGGAACTATATGTGTAGGGTCACACTTGGGACTTACTTGATTTTGAAAACGAAAATTTAGTTCATCATTATTGATAGAAATAAATGAAACTATTAAAAAGACAAGATAGTCTAGTCCTTGTAAGTCCGCTTCCAAACTTATACAGGGTGCCCCAAGGTGGATGGCGTATTAGACGTTTATGGAGAACTAACTAACTGATCATCTTGAAAATTTGGCACACGAAATAAACGACGATGATCTACACTTTTAAAATATTTTTGACCATGCGGTGTTGCCGCTTCTACTCTAAACCGGTAGCAACATTGCTATTTTAAATGGTACACCCTATATATTTTTAAATTTTTAGATTTAGCATAAAATTATAATTATCTTTTAATAAATGTATTATTGGTCTAGTCTTAACAGTTTCCGAGATATTGACTTCTGAAAAATGACATATTTGAACTTTGACAGCTTCTAGCAATCTAACTGTACTTCTTAGAGCAAAACGGCTTACATGTCTCTATCTTTAATTTTCATTATTTTTCCAAAAATGAGAACTTCCGGTTAAACCGGATGTAGGAATTATAGTACTTTCGGTTTGACCGGAAGTTGACACTTTTGGGAATATAATAAGAATTGAAGATAGGGACACGTGAGCCGCTTGGCTCTAAGACGTACAGTCGGAGAACTAGAAGCTGTCAAAGTTCAAAAATGTCATTTTTTATAAGTCAATATCTCGGAAACTATTAAGCCTAGACTAATAATGCATTTATTAAAAGATAACTATAATTTTATGCTAAATCTAAAAATTTTAAAATATATAGGGCGTTCCATTTAATATAGCAATGTTGTTACCGGTTTAGAGTAGAAGCGGCAACACCGCATGGTCAAAAATATTTTAAAAGTGTAGATCATCGTCGTTTATCCCGACGGCCAAATTTGCATAATGATCCGTTAGTTAGTTCTCCATGAACGTCTAATACGCCATCCACCTTGGGGCACCCTGTATAACCTAACTATTTACAAGCTAAAGTTCCTTATTTTAACAAGTCAACTCAACTAAAGGGTTCAAGTGCTGGAAGAATATATTATTTAAAGAATAAAGGTGTTTGTGATTAAAATTCCACGGTGCGACTTAAAAAAGTCGTACCGACGACAACTTATTGAAAAAGAGCGCTTAAACCATTAGAATCTTCGAGTTTCTCAATAATAATCTTACGGTGCATTTTTTTTTTCAAAATCGAAAAAATTCTTTTTTGAGTCACGACTTGTAATTAATTTTCCAAGTCGCGAATAAATTTCGAAAATTTAAAAAAAAATCTGACGCGTCTTCTATAAGCTCAGTAGCAAATGGTTTGTAATCATTTTGGTCAGAATTTATAAGCGGTTTAAGGCCAATCGTCATTACCTGACTTTTTACTGATTTTTAACCAATCGCGATCAGTTCTAAGACGACACCACTTTTTACCACGGGAAATTTAAGTTTTATTAAAATAATATTTCCTTACACTATGCTATTGCACGATATAAAATTAATTTAGGCATCATGTATAATCAGTATTTAATCAATCAATCAACAACTGATCTTTTATCAGCTTAGCGTATTTTCTTTATTTTTAGCAATAGTATTCTTGTTCCAATTACATATTCTTAAAAATTTTGACGTTTCTATCGGTTTCCGCACACTCTGTGCTGCACAAAGAGTAAGATCGTTTGTAGCTGGATATAAGAACTTTTTGTAATTTCGTCTATCTACAAAAAATTCAATAGAAAGGCTTAATTTTCAACAAGGGAATCTAGTTACCGTTATTTATTATATGAATTTTTATATTTTTTAATTGGGCATTGTTGGTACTTTCCGCATGATCTGTGCAATACAAATTGTTGATAAGTTTGTAGGATAATAGTAGAAGGACGTATTTTTCTACAAATTTCATTGGAAAGTCTTAATATTCATATTTTAATATTTAGTAATCGTATATTGGATATTACGTATTATTTGAATTTTTTATGACGTTTACTATTAGTTGTGAAATATTATTTTAATAGGCCATACAGAATGTCTTTGAAGGTATATCTAAATATTTAAAATAACGGTTCTAATTCAGTTTGGAAATGAGGTACTTAGTGTAAATTGAAAACATGATCTATATAAATATGTTAAAATGTATAAACGGGACATATAGAAAAAGTAAAAATTACAGAGAATATTTTAAAATGTTCTGCATGATTAGCCAAACGAAAGATAAATTGGAATCATATTTTTGTTCAGGTTTATGTAAAAAAAATAAGAATAAATAAGTTTTACCGTTAAAAAAAATACCCGACTTCTTAATGCTTTTAAAAGTATAAAATAATAGTTTTTAGAAATAATACTTAAATTACTTATTACTAAAAACAAAAACATTCCGTTAATTTTTGAACATTTTTATTAAATATTAAAAATAAAATGGTTTTTAAGTTATTACTAAAGTTATATTTAAAAATGTAAGAAAAAGTTTATTGTTAAAATAATTTCAGTGACGTGGCACTCCAACAGCTGTTATTTGTGTTGAGCGACGCAGAGGTTTGCAACGCGTTGTTTTGTATACTGTGCTGCTTTTTGATTTGGATGTTAAATTCAAAATAAATAAAAGTATTAAAAAGTTACCTGACAAAAATAGGGCATTCACTTGGATAATATAAAAAATTTCAAAAATAGTTATATTTAAAAAAAAAAGTGTATGTTTGGGCGTTTTATGCCACCGATACGCGAAATTGAGTCTTATTAAATTTTATTAATATACCAAAATAATAAAATGATATAATCCCCATAAAAATAGAGCAGATAATCTTTACAGTTATGTCTTTCTGTATATAACTGACTTTCTTTCAATGTTGCCTAACGTCTAAATGCAAAAAAGTAATTTTTTTACAAATTTTAAAATTATAACAATGTTCGAGAGGCGTTCCTTTAACAACTTAGCCAAGTAAGAATAGAATAGGTATTTGCCCTTTGCTTCTTTAAAATAGCAAGGTAAAACTCTTTGCTTAGCTAAGCTGTTAAAGAAACGCTTCTCGATAAAATTTGTATCATCGTATGAGAAATATGGCTTACTGGCAAGGGAGGAAGAAAAAATCTTTGCTATGCTAAGCTAAATTTATAAAAGGAATACTTAACGCCGTTGTCTTTGCTTTGCGGTTTAAAAGTATCTACAAGGAACTTAGCCAATAGGTAATGAAGGAATGCTTCGCATTTTAGAAAGAAAAGTGTATGGCCACTTTATGGTTCATTAAATTTGTATCTTCTTTATGTTTTCAAAGTAATTTGCTTTTTCAAAAACTATTAAGGATAATCTTCTGATATTTCGTATGCACTTAGGGTCATTAATCATTAATAAGTGGGAATAAATTATTTTGGCATATGTGCTCAATAAAGTAGATCTTCCTTAGTATTTCAAAATTTAAACCTAACAATTGCACCATTTTCCTAAAAATTTCTTTTGTTTGCCCATTGCCTATTGTTAAAAATAATTTCAGTAACGTGGCATTCTCAAAGTTGCTATTTTTATGGAGCGTCGCATAGGTTTACAACGCGTTATTTCCCCCGCTTCAATTACTGTGCCGCTTCTTGACTTGAATGTTAAAATCGAAATTATTAATACTATTAAAAAGTCACCTGACAAAAAACAAGCCTTCACTAGGATAATATAGAAAGTTTCAAAAATTAATATTTAAAAAAAAAGTATATGGAACTACGTGTGTAGTGCCACACAAGGGACTTGATTAAAAAAAAAATATTTCGTGATTATCGATGGAAATAAATAGTGCTATTCGATACTCACCTGACAAAAAATAAAGCCTTTACTAGGATGATCTAAAAAGTTTCAAAAATAGTTATTTTAAAATGAGAAGTGTATGACCCCTTTATGTTACCGCTGGAAAGTGGAACTACTTGTGTAGGGACACACAAGAAACTTGATTTAAAAAAAAAAAGGAAATTTACTTCGTGATTATTAATGGAAATAATTAATATTATTTGATACTTCCAACACAAAAAATAGGGCCTTCACTAGAATAATCTAAAAAGTTTCAAAAATAGTTATTTTAAAATGAAAAGTGTATGACCCCTTTATGCCACCGCTGAAACTACGTGTGTTGAGCGGCACAAGATACTTGATTTAAAAAAAAAGGAAATTTATTTCGTGATTATTGATGGAAATAAATAAAACTGTTCGAAACTCACCTAACAAAAAATAGGGCCTTCACTTAAATAAAATAAAAAGTTTCAAATATATTTACGTTAGAAATAAAAGCGTATGGCCCCTTTATGCCACCGCTGGACCTACGTGTGTAAGGCCATACAAAGAACTTGGTTTTAAAAACGGAAATTCACTTACTGATGTTGATGGAAATAAATAATGCTATTCGATACTCACCTGACAAAATATAAGGCCTTCACTAGGATAATATAAAAAGTTTTAAAAATAGTTCTTTTAAAAAGAAAAGTGTATGTCCCCTTTAGACCACCGCTGGAACTACATATGTAGGGCCACACCAGGGACTTGATTTTAAAAAGGGAAATTTACTTACTGATTATTGCTGGAAACGATTAATACTATTTGATACATAAAATACAAAAAATACGGCCTTCACTAGGATAATTCAAAAAGTTTCAAAAAAAGTTATTTTAAAATTAAAAGTGTATGACCCCTTTATGTTACCGCTGGAACTACGTGTGTGGGGCCACACAAGGAACTTGATTTAAAAAAAAAGGAAATTTACTTCATGATTATTGATGGAAACGATTAATACTATTTGATACTTAAAATACAAAAAATAAAGCCTTCACTAGGATAATCTAAAATGTTTCAAAAATAGTTATTTTAAAATGAAAAGTGTATGACCCCTTTGTGCCACCGCTGGAACTACGTCTGTAGGGCCACACAAGGAACTTGATTTAAAAAAAAGGAAATTTACTTAGTGATTGTTGATGGAAATGATTAATACTATTTGATACCTAAAATACAAAAAAATAAGGACTTCACTAGGATAATCTAAAAAGTTTCAAAAGTAGTTATTTTAAAATGAAAAGTGTATGACCCCTTTATGTCACCGCTGGAACTACGTGTGTAGGGCCGCACAAGGAAATTGATTTAAAAAAAAAAGGAAATATACTTCGTGATTCTTGATGGAAATGATTAATACTATTTGATACCTAAAATACAAAAAAATAAGGACTTCACTAGGATAATCTAAAAAGTTTCAAAAGTAGTTATTTTAAAATGAAAAGTGTATGACCCCTTTATGTCACCGCTGGAACTACGTGTGTAGGGCCGCACAAGGAAACTGATTTAAAAAAAAAGGGAATATACTTCGTGATTGTTGATGGAAATGATTAATACTATTTGATACCTAAAATACAAAAAATAAGGCCTTCACTAGGATAATCTAAAAAGTTTTAAAAATAGTTATTTTAAAATGAAAAGTGTATGACCCCTTTATGCCACCGCTGGAACTACGTGTGTAGGGCCACATAAGGAACTTGATTTAAAAAAAAAAGGAAATTTACTTCGTGAATATTGATGGAAACGATTTATACTATTTATTTTTATACTTAAAATACAAAAAAATAAGGCCTTCACTAGGATAATCTAAAAAGTTTCAAAAGTAGTTATTTTAAAATGAAAAGTGTATTACCCCTTTATGCCACCGCTGGAACTACGTGTATAGGGCCACAGAAGGAACTTGATTTTAAAAAAAAGGAAATTTACTTCGTGATTATTGATGGAAACGATTTATTTTATTGTTAAATAAATGAAATATTATTAATTTGTAAAATGTATTTATTTTTATAAAATCATAACCTTAAATCAGGAGACCTGGCGACCCTAAATTGTACGTATTGTTTAAATTATATTTTTATTTATATTGTATTTATATATGTATAAATTATAAGGAACTGGACTTACAACAGAATTTTAGATGAATCAATGTTTTATTTAATTTATTTTGAAAAATACTTTCTTTTAAAATCCAACAGTCAGTAGGTATGTATCTTGAATTTTGCAGGAAACTTAAAGGAATGCATGCGCATTTATTGGCAATGGCAAAAGAATTTCAAATTCCGATCAGCTAGCTGGTAACAACGTATGCTTATAAGCAAGAAAATTGAACATAGGACTCCCAACCATCTTTGATTTATAATGGTTGCATGTATAAAGGCATTAATGTTTTTTTAAATATACCTAGAAAAATTTAAACCTTTCTATTAAATTCACCAAGTTAACTTACCAAGAAGAGAAAAAGTACAGGTATTATTCCTAAAAGCTTCATATTAGTACCTGTGAGGAAACCAGAGGGACCCCATAAGGTTTTAAAATATAATGTCCTTGAAATTTATTTGGATAATAATGTGTATGACCTCTTAATGTAGGTAAACTCAATACACTTAGTGTAAAGTCTTTATGGGGCCTGGCCACTTAAGAGTTTTTTAAACATAACTTCTGAAATCGCGAGTGTATAGAAATAATTTTTGTACCAGCATATTCAGCAATAAAAATGGCAAATAGTTCATAGCCTAGTTCGCATGGCCACAAAAGTGATATGCCATCTCGATGTCCGTCTAATGATTGCTTGGCATGGAAGGGTGTGTAAGTGTGTGTAAGTGTGTTTAATTGTGTGTAAGTGTGTTTAATTGTGTGTAAGTGTGTTTAATTGTGTGTAAGTGTGTTTAATTGTGTGTAAGTGTGTTTAATTGTGTGTAAGTGTGTTTAATTGTGTGTAAGTGTGTGTAAGTGTGTTTAATTGTGTGTAAGTGTGTGTAAGTGTGTGTAAGTGTGTTTAATTGTGTGTAAGTGTGTTTAATTTTGTTTAAGTGTGTGTAAGTGTGTGTAAGTGTGTGTAAGTGTGTTTAATTGTGTGTAAGTGTGTTCAATTGTGTGTAAGTGTGTTTAATTGTGTGTAAGTGTGTTTAATTGTGTGTAAGTGTGTTTAATTGTGTGTAAGTGTGTTTAATTGTGTGTAAGTGTGTGTAAGTGTGTTTAATTGTGTGTAAGTGTGTGTAAGTGTGTGTAAGTGTGTTTAATTGTGTGTAAGTGTGTGTAAGTGTGTGTAAGTGTGTTTAAGTGTGTGTAAGTGTGTGTAAGTGTGTGTAAGTGTGTTTAATTTAATAGTGTGTGTGTTTAATAATAATAATAATAATAATAATAATGATGTCTTTATTTCTGAATCAAGCAGTAAAAATAATTACATTACATTTCATAACTATAGCTAGTAACGGTTAGGTACAGCTTAATATCAGAAAAGGCGAAGTCCAGATGTGCATAACACTCATGTTATCCACCCTGATCGACTTAACCTCAAAAACAACAAATATATAAATAAAAAAACCTTAAGAGCAGGTACGCGCGCAATATGTTATAACCATATTAAAGAAGAGAGAAAAAAAAATGTTTTGTGCCTTTTTATCTTGCAGCTTGCTTGGCGAAGAGATATTTAAATGTATTTTGTCTAAATTTGTTTGGAGTGAGAGTCTTAAAGAAGTCGGGAAGTGAGTTGTACAACTTAGCAGAGTTAAAAGTAAAACACCGTTCAAACATGGAGGATTTATGTAGGGGTGGGGTTATCATACCCCGAGATCGAATATTTACGTCATGTACTTGGGATCTAAAAACCACTTTGGTATATAGATATGGGGGACTTTGGTATGATAAAATTTTATGATAAAAACAGGCCTCATGTAACTTTCTCCTGTTCTCCATATTCAGCCATTTTGCATCTGTTAACTTATGAGATATTCTATCTCGTCGCCGAATTCCATATATAAAACGCAAACAACAGTTTTGAACTTTTTGAATTCTTTGTTTTTGATTGGATGTTAAGCAGTTTCCGTAAACTACATCTCCATGGCTGAATATAGAAAGCACAAGTGAGTCACAAAGCAAAATTTTGAGTTTTGTTGACAGTTCATGGCGATTACTATAAAGAAGTTTTAATCTAACGTATGCCCGCTGAACACATTGGGTAACGTGTTGTTCAAAACGTAAGGGGGTATCAAAAACCAATCCCAAGTTTTTTACGTTTTCTCTGAGCGGTAAGGCTATATCGTCTATTTTTATATCGATTGAGTTCTTAATGTTATCGACGTCATTTTTTTTACCGAAGACCATTACACAGCATTTTTTTGGGTTAAGGTATAACGAATGTTCTAAAGAAACTGTTTGAAGATTTTTAAGATCCCTAGTGATATCCTGACAGCCCCCCGCAACGTCCTCCCCCTTAAACGATAAATACAACTGGGTGTCGTCTGCATAGAAATGTTTTTTACATTTTTTGATAGCCTCTGGCAGGCATGACGTGTATATAGCATACAATAGAGGGCTAATAATGGATCCCTGGGGGACTCCAGTAGTTATAGCTAGCTCGCTAGATCTCTCCGCATCAAGTACAACGCACTGTCGTCGACTTTCTAAAAAGCTTTTAAAAAAGTTAATAGCATGGTTACTAAGGCCAATATAATGAAGAACCCCTAATAATAGTCGGTGGTCAAGGGTGTCGAACGCTTTCGAGAAGTCCAGAAGTGCTAAAACAGTTACTTCTCCCGAGTCAGCAGCCCTAAATATATCATCGGTCACGCTTGCTAAAGCAGTTGCACAACCATGATTTTTTCTAAAACCGGATTGAGTTACAGGCAAGATGCTGTTTATTTCGACGTGTTCTGTAAGCTGTTTGGTAATTATTTTTTCAAGAATTTTTGATAGACATGGCAGTATACTGATCGGGCGAAGATCTTTCAATTCACGTGGATCATTATTTTTTGGGAGTGGCACCACCAGCGCCATTTTCCAGCTATCCGGATAAATTGAGTTTTTAATGCAATTATTTATAACGTGTGTCAAAAAAGGCAGGATAAATGGACAACAAAGTTCTATTATGTCAATATTTAAACCCTCATGCCCTTTAGTCTTCGATTTTATTTTGGAAATTATCTTCCATATGTCTAAATCCGTTACCAATCTAAATTGAAAAGGGTGTATAATATTATCTTTAATGTTGCTTTGGTAAAAGTTATAAATTTCATTATTGTTCACGTTAGAGACAGGTATAGAGGATCTAAAAAAGTTATTTATTAGGTTAGCGTCTTTAAGTTGCTCTGGAAGATCCACTTTATTGCTTTCGACACCCACGCTGTATTTCTTTAAGTCTTTCCATATGTTTTGGGATACCCGAAGTTTCTCTTCAAGAAATGCCTTTTTTTCATTACGTATAGTTAGTGTTGTTAAATTACGAAGTGACTTATAATATTCCCAGTGTGTTAAACTTTTGGTTTTTTTGAACTTACTTAAAGCCTTATTTCTAAGATTGATTAGGTTTTTAACATTTTCAGTTATCCACGGGTAATTATTTTTGGTAAATCTAGCTCGTCTTACGGGTGCATGCAGATCTAATAAGGTGTTAATGGTATTGTTAATAAATTCCACCTTATCGTTCACATTTTCAAGGTCAAATATATTTTTCCACGGAATTGATTGCAGATCTGCCAAAAATTGGGGAGCATTAATTTTGTTGATATCCCTGTATTCTTTAAATGTAACTGCCTTTGTTTTATTAGGCAAAGCAAGTTCACAACCAATAAATTCATGATCTGACATTGGCGGGGCGGGCAAAGTATCACATTGTTTCACTAGATCAGGATTGGATATTATAAAGAGATCAATAAGCGAGGCAGAAGTAGAGGAAACACGAGTAGGATTATTAATTAACTGGGTGAGTCCTACGGACTCTAATAGGGAACTAAATTGGGCAACATCATGTGAAAAGGTGTTCAAAAAATCAATGTTAAAATCCCCAGTACATAACATTTCATTGCCTAGGGGCACCAATGTCGTTATTACATTTTCAAAGTTAACCAAAAAATCTGGAACCGATAATGAAGGTGGTCTGTACACACAGCCAAAAATCAAAGAAATATTACCAACAGGGACTCTTACCCATATCTGCTCAAAATTTTCGGTTTTAGTAAACTCGTTGTTTATTATAGAAAATTTATAATCCGTTTTAATATAAAGTCCGACACCACCACCCCTACTCACCCTATCCTGTCTGACGAATCTGTATCCCTCTATATCAACATCTCTTGATCGTATTTTTTTTGTTAGCCACGTTTCAGTAACACCGACCACATCAAAACTCTTACTAAGCACAAATTCTTTAAATGTTGCGAAGCTGGAAGTTAAGGACCTAAGATTTATATGTGCGGTTTTTAAAGTTTTGTTTCTCATTACCAAGAAAAGCAGCAAAAAGTATATAAGAAAGAGAAATATTTTTTGATGAACTAAGTAAACAATATGGCTATAATTTATGCAGTGGGAAAAGAAAAAACCGAAATAAAAATTTCTTGATACTACAAATTGTATTTATATGATAGTTTCAGAATAATAGTGAATTATAACTGTCTTCTGAAAAGCAAATATAAAATGACACAGGTATGAACGGCTATGCGCTTCCCATTGTTTTTAAATTTAGGTTTTGGTGATTTTTTTTAAGTCCTGTATATTTTTAAGATGATGCTTTTTATCATTGTTGAGAATAAAAATATTGCCTCGAGTGGTCCAGACATTTTTTTTAAATATTTCACGAGCCTTTATAAACAAATCATAGTTTGCACTAGTAAGCACTTCACATATCATAATTGGATTATTTTTAAGAGCCTTTTTTGAGTAAAATATTTCGTCGCGTTTCCAATGCATTGTAAACTCCACGACAACCGGCCGGACTACTGTCTGTTTATCCTGCTGAGTGATTTTGTTTTGCCCGTTTTTTTTACCAAGGCGATAAAAGTTACTAATTTCTTGCTTCGAAACATCGACACCGACTTTGTTAGAAATGACGTCACAAAGGGTATTTAGTAATAAATCATTACTTTCTTCTTTAATGCCTCGAAAAATTAGTTTTTTACGATTGGAATCCTTGCGAATTTTTTCTATTTCACCCTGTGTTTGTTCTATATTGTCCTGTAGTTGTTCTATGTCTGCTTTTATAGCCTTAAACTCATTTTTTATTTTGATTTCAAATGCTTTAAGGTCATTTTCAAAATTACCGAGTTTTTTAGTATTTTCAACATCGGATTTTTGAAGTAAGTATTCGTTTCGTAGTTTCTCTAAACCTTCTTGTAGTTTATTTTCCATCTCCGCCATTTTGGATGACAGCGGTGAAGAATGCTGCCGGGCATCAGCATCGCCTGCGCCTCTCCTAGGTCTCATTATGGTTTCTTGAGATGTTTTTCACCTTTTTGAGACACTTGGGCACTTAAATTTTAACAAAATACACTTTTTGATAATACACACAGGATTTAGGACTTAAAATTTTGTACAATTCTCGGGAGCCGCTTAGCTTGGGTACTTATTCTAGCAGCGCCATCTACATAAAAATGTTTTTGTGTTTAAGTGTGTGTAAGTGTGTTTAATTGTGTGTAAGTGTGTGTAAGTGTGTGTAAGTGTGTGTAAGTGTGTGTAAGTGTGTTTAATTGTGTGTAAGTGTGTTTAATTGTGTTTAAGTGTGTGTAAGTGTGTGTAAGTGTGTTTAATTGTGTGTAAGTGTGTGTAAGTGTGTGTAAGTGTGTTTAATTGTGTGTAAGTGTGTTTAATTGTGTTTAAGTGTGTGTAAGTGTGTGTAAGTGTGTTTAATTGTGTGTAAGTGTGTGTAAGTGTGTGTAAGTGTGTTTAATTGTGTGTAAGTGTGTTTAATTGTGTTTAAGTGTGTGTAAGTGTGTGTAAGTGTGTTTAATTGTGTGTTAGTGTGTGTAAGTGTGTGTAAGTGTGTGTAAGTGTGTTTAATTGTGTGTAAGTGTGTTTAATTGTGTTTAAGTGTGTGTAAGTGTGTGTAAGTGTGTTTAATTGTGTGTAAGTGTGTGTAAGTGTGTGTAAGTGTGTGTAAGTGTGTGTAAGTGTGTGTAAGTGTGTTTAATTGTGTGTAAGTGTGTGTAAGTGTGTGTAAGTGTGTTTAATTTTGTTTAAGTGTGTGTAAGTGTGTGTAAGTGTGTTTAATTGTGTGTAAGTGTGTTTAATTGTGTGTAAGTGTGTTTAATTGTGTGTAAGTGTGTGTAAGTGTGTTTAAGTGTGTGTAAGTGTGTGTAAGTGTGTTTAATTGTGTGTAAGTGTGTTTAATTGTGTGTAAGTGTGTGTAAGTGTGTGTAAGTGTGTTTAATTGTGTGTAAGTGTGTTTAATTGTGTGTAAGTGTGTTTAATTGTGTGTAAGTGTGTTTAATTGTGTGTAAGTGTGTTTAATTGTGTGTAAGTGTGTTTAATTGTGTGTAAGTGTGTTTAATTGTGTTTAAGTGTGTGTAATTGTGTGTAAGTGTGTTTAATTGTGTGTAAGTGTGTGTAAGTGTGTGTAAGTGTGTTTAAGTGTGTGTAAGTGTGTGTAAGTGTGTGTAAGTGTGTGTAAGTGTGTGTAAGTGTGTGTAAGTGTGTGTAAGTGTGTTTAATTGTGTGTAAGTGTGTTTAATTTTGTTTAAGTGTGTGTAAGTGTGTGTAAGTGTGTGTAAGTGTGTGTAAGTGTGTGTAAGTGTGTTTAATTGTGTGTAAGTATGTGTAAGTGTGTGTAAGTGTGTTTAATTGTGTGTAAGTGTGTTTAATTGTGTTTAAGTGTGTGTAATTGTGTGTAAGTGTGTTTAATTGTGTGTAAGTGTGTGTAAGTGTGTGTAAGTGTGTTTAAGTGTGTGTAAGTGTGTGTAAGTGTGTGTAAGTGTGTGTAAGTGTGTGTAAGTGTGTGTAAGTGTGTGTAAGTGTGTTTAATTGTGTGTAAGTGTGTTTAATTTTGTTTAAGTGTGTGTAAGTGTGTGTAAGTGTGTGTAAGTGTGTGTAAGTGTGTGTAAGTGTGTGTAAGTGTGTTTAATTGTGTGTAAGTGTGTGTAAGTGTGTGTAAGTGTGTTTAAGTGTGTGTAAGTGTGTGTAAGTGTGTGTAAGTGTGTGTAAGTGTGTGTAAGTGTGTGTAAGTGTGTGTAAGTGTGTTTAATTGTGTGTAAGTGTGTTTAATTTTGTTTAAGTGTGTGTAAGTGTGTGTAAGTGTGTTTAATTGTGTGTAAGTGTGTTTAATTGTGTTTAAGTGTGTGTAAGTGTGTTTAATTGTGTGTAAGTGTGTTTAATTGTGTGTAAGTGTGTTTAATTGTGTGTAAGTGTGTTTAATTGTGTGTAAGTGTGTTTAATTGTGTGTAAGTGTGTTTAATTGTGTGTAAGTGTGTTTAATTGTGTGTAAGTGTGTTTAATTGT
Source organism: Polydrusus pterygomalis (assembly GCA_963969555.1). Taxonomy (NCBI): domain Eukaryota; kingdom Metazoa; phylum Arthropoda; class Insecta; order Coleoptera; family Curculionidae; genus Polydrusus; species Polydrusus pterygomalis. The sequence goes on along the minus strand of OZ018381.1, from coordinate 502,282 downwards.
GTGTAAGTGTGTTTAATTGTGTGTAAGTGTGTTTAATTGTGTGTAAGTGTGTTTAATTGTGTGTAAGTGTGTTTAATTGTGTGTAAGTGTGTTTAATTGTGTGTAAGTGTGTGTAAGTGTGTGTAAGTGTGTGTAAGTGTTGTGTAAGTGTGTTTAATTGTGTGTAAGTGTGTTTAATTGTGTGTAAGTGTGTTTAATTGTGTGTAAGTGTGTGTAAGTGTGTGTAAGTGTGTGTAAGTGTGTTTAATTGTGTGTAAGTGTGTTTAATTTTGTTTAAGTGTGTGTAAGTGTGAGTAAGTGTGTTTAATTGTGTGTAAGTGTGTTTAATTGTGTGTAAGTGTGTTTAATTGTGTGTAAGTGTGTTTAATTGTGTGTAAGTGTGTTTAATTGTGTGTAAGTGTGTTTAATTGTGTGTAAGTGTGTTTAATTGTGTGTAAGTGTGTGTAAGTGTGTTTAATTGTGTGTAAGTGTGTGTAAGTGTGTTTAAGTGTGTGTAAGTGTGTGTAAGTGTGTTTAATTGTGTGTAAGTGTGTTTAATTGTGTGTAAGTGTGTTTAATTGTGTGTAAGTGTGTTTAATTGTGTGTAAGTGTGTTTAATTGTGTGTAAGTGTGTTTAATTGTGTGTAAGTGTGTTTAATTGTGTGTAAGTGTGTTTAATTGTGTGTAAGTGTGTTTAATTGTGTGTAAGTGTGTTTAATTGTGTGTAAGTGTGTGTAAGTGCGCCTGCAATCTCATCATTGTGCGGTCTGTCGCCTGATCAAACGATGCGTTGTGTGGCCTTCACCGACTTATGCGGCCATTTTCTTGGCCACACAATGCAAAACCTTTTTTAATGGACTCTGCGCGACCTGCTGATCCGATTGATACTTACTTTGCCTATTAAATAATTTTGACCCCATAAAAATAGTAAAAATAAATGCAAAGCCAAATTTTTACACGCTGAAAGAATTTAACTCACCTTATGTGGCCACGCCTAATTGTTGATTAGTGCTGCCCTCTGCTTTAAAATAACCTGCTATGTTGTTTTTCAAGGACAGATCATTTTAATATTATTTTATTTTTCTCATATTTTGCGTGCCTCGATGAGTGTATTCGAATTGTGGTATTTTAAACCTTATGGGGACATTCTAAGCATTATAAATGTGGGTAGTTGTATTATTATTGCAGGTTTTAAAAATAAATTTAGAAAAATACATCATTTATTTGTAACGGATTTTACGAATGGTAGGAGGTTTTTAATTAGACGTATTTCATATTGAACTTTAAAAAATAGAGAGAATGTGGGAAAATTAGAGAGAAGGTAGGAAGAGAAAATAAAATGTAGTAAAAAAAAATTTGTTTATAGCGGGAAGACATAAAATTGGATTGTTCTCAAATATGTTTAGTAATATGTCGTTATCAAGGCGCTTGAGGTCAAAAAAGCAAATTTATTTTAAAAATTTTAAAGAAGTGAAAGGCTTGGTATTAGGAGGAAATAAATCTGATCTTTGTAGAATATAAAGTGATATGTCATTTTTGAGGTTTTTACTTTGAGAATACTAATTCTGCTGTTCACAAGTATTAAAGAGAGGGTGAGGCTGACAGGAGATTAAATTCGATTTCGTGAATAAGGGATACCTCTCTATGCCACTGCGGGAACTACGAGTGAAGGGCCATATGGGGATCTCAATTTTAAAAACAAAAACTTATCTCGTGATTATAGTGATAAATAAAAACTATTAAAAAGTCACCTGACCAAAAATTGTTTTTAAAAAAAAAAGTGTATGGCCCCTTTAGGCCACCGCTGGAACCACGTGTCTAGGGCCACACAGGGAACTTACTTGATTTTGAAAACAGAAATTTATTTCGTGATTATTAATGGAAATATATAAATCTATTAGAGAGACACACGTGACAAGAAATAGAGCCTTTACTAGAATAATATAAAAAAATTTTAACAATAGTTACCTATTTAAAAAAAGTATATGGCCCCTTTAGGTCACCGCTGGAACTACATGTGTAGGGCCACACAGCAAACTTTCTTGACATTGAAAACAGAAATTACTTCGTAATTATTGATGGAAATATATAAATCTATTAGAGAGACACGTGACAAAAAATAGAGCTTTCACTAGAATAATATAAAACATTTCAAAAGAAGTTAAAAAAAAAGTGTATGGCCGCTTAAGGCCAAGGCTGGAACTATATGTGTAGGGTCACACATGGGACTTACTTGATTTTGAAAACGAAAATTTAGTTGATCATTATTGATAGAAATAAATGAAACTATTAAAAAGACAAGATAGTCTAGTCCTTGTAAGTCCGCTTCCTAACTTATATAACCTAACTATTTACAAGCTAAAGTTCCTTATTTTAACAAGTCAACTCAACTAAAGGGTTCAAGTGCTGGAAGAATATATTATTTAAAGAATAAAGGTGTTTGTGATTAAAATTCCAAGGTGCGACTTAAAAAAGTCGTACCGACGACAACTTATTGAAAAAGAGCGCTTAAACCATTAGAATCTTCGAGTTTCTCAATAATAATCTTACGGGGGATTTTTTTTTTCAAAATCGAAAAAATTCTTTTTTGAGACTAGTAATTAATTTTCCAAGTCGTAAATAAATTTCGAAAATCTGACGCGTCTTCTATAAGCTCAGTAGCAAATGGTTTGTAATCATTTTGGTCAGAATTTATAAGCGGTTTAAGGCCAATCGTCATTACCGGACTTTTTACTGATTTTTAACCAATCGCGATCAGTTCTAAGACGACACCACTTTTTACCACGGGAAATTTAAGTTTTATTAAAATAATATTTCCTTACACTATGCTATTGCACGATATAAAATTAATTTAGGCATCATGTATAATCAGTATTTAATCAATCAATCAACAACTGATCTTTTATCAGCTTAGCGTATTTTCTTTATTTTTAGCAATAGTATTCTTGTTCCAATTACATATTCTTAAAAATTTTGACGTTTTTATCGGTTTTTGCACACTCTGTGCTGCACAAAGAGTACGATCTTACTCTAGCAATTTTTATATTTTTTAATTGGGCATTGTTGGTACTTTCAGCATGATCTGTGCAATACAAATTGTTGATAAGTTTGTAGAATAATAGTAGGACGTCTTTTTCTAAAAGTTTCATTGGAAAGTCTTAATATTCATGTTTTAATATTTAATAATCGTATATTGGATATTACGTATTATTTGAATAGGCCATACAGAATGTCTTTGAAGGTATATCTGAATATTTAAAATAACGGTTCTAATTCAGTTTGGAAATGAGGTACTTAGTGTAAACTGAAAACATGATCTATATAAATATGTTCAAATGTATAAACGGGACATATAGAAAGAGTAAAAATTACATAGAATATTTTGAAATGTTCTGCATGGTTAGCCAAACGAAAGTTAAATTGGAAATATATTTTTGTTCAGGTTTATGTAAAAAAAATAAGAATAAAGAAGTTTTACCGTTAAAAAAATACACGACTTCTTAATGCTTTTAAAAGTATAAAATAATAGTTATTAGAAATAATACTTAAATTACTTATTACTAAAAACAAAAACATAATTCCGTTAATTTTTGAACATTTTTATTAAATATTAAAAATAAAATGGTTTTTAAGTTATTACTAAAGTTATATTTAAAAATGTAAGAAAAAGTTTATTGTTAAAATAATTTCGGTGACGTGGCACTCCAACAGCTGCTATTTGTGTTGAGCGACGCAGAGGTTTGCAACGCGTTGTTTTGTATACTGTGCTGCTTTTTGATTTGGATGTTAAATTCAAAATAAATAAAAGTATTAAAAAGTTACCTGACAAAAATAGGGCCTTCACTAAAATAAAATAAAATGTTTCAAATATATTTACGTTAGAAATAAAAGCGTATGGCCCCTTTATGCCACCGCTGGACCTACGTGTGTAAGGCCATACAAAGAACTTGGTTTTAAAAACGGAAATTCGCTTACTGATGTTGATGGAAATAAATAATGCTATTCGATACTCACCTGACAAAATATAAGGCCTTCACTAGGATAATCTAAAAAGTTTCAAAAATAGTTATTTTAAAATGAAAAGTTTATGTTACCGCTGGAACTACGTGTGTGGGGCCGCACAAGGAAATTGATTTAGAAAAAAAAGGAAATTTACTTCGTGATTATTGATGGAAACAATTAATACTACTTAAAATACAAAAAATAAGGCCTTCACTAGGATAATCTAAAATGTTTCAAAAATAGTTATTTTAAAATGAAAAGTGTATGACCTCTTTATGCCACCGCTGGAACTACGTGTGTAGGGCCGCACAAGGAAATTGATTTAAAAAAAAAAGGAAATTTACTTCGTGATTGTTGATGGAAATGATTAATAGTATTTGATGCCTAAAATACAAAAACAATAAGGCCTTCACTAGGATAATCTAAAAAGTTTCACAAATAGTTATTTTAAAATGAAAAGTGTATGACCCCTTTATGCCACCGCTGGAACTACGTGTGTAGGGCCACACAAGAAACTTGATTTAAAAAATAGGAAATTTACTTCGTGATTGTTGATGGAAATGATTAATAGTATTTGATGCCTAAAATACAAAAAATAAGGCCTTCACTAGGATAATCTAAAAAGTTTAAAAAATAGTTATTTTAAAATGAATAGTGTATGACCCCTTTATGTCACCGCTGGAACTACGTGTGTAGGGCCGCACAAGGAAATTGATTTAAAAAAAAAAAGGAAATATACTTCGTGATTGTTGATGGAAATGATTAATACTATTTGATACCTAAAATACAAAAAAATAAGGCCTTCACTAGGATAATCTAAAAAGTTTCAAAAATAGTTATTTTAAAATAAAAAGTGTATGACCCCTTTATGCCACCGCTGGAACTACGTGTGTAGGGCCGCACAAGGAAATTGATTAAAAAAAAAGGAAATTTACTTCGTGATTGTTGATGGAAATGATTAATACTATTTGATACCTAAAATACAAAAAATAAGGCCTTCACTAGGATAATTTAAAAAGTTTTAAAAGTAGTTATTTTAAAATGAAAAGTGTATGACCCCTTTATGTCACCGCTGGAACTACGTGTGTAGGGCCGCACAAGGAAATCGATTTAAAAAAAAAAAGGAAATATACTTCGTGATTGTTGATGGAAATGATTAATACTATTTGATACCTAAAATACAAAAAAATAAGGCCTTCACTAGGATAATCTAAAAAGTTTCAAAAATAGTTATTTTAAAATGAAAAGTGTATGACCCCTTTATGCCACCGCTGGAACTACGTGTGTAGGGCCACACAAGGAACTTGATTTAAAAAAAAAGGAAATTTATTTCGTGATTATTGATGGAAACGATTTATACTATTTATTTTTATACTTAAAATACAAAAAAATAAGGCCTTCACTAGGATAATCTAAAAAGTTTCAAAAGTAGTTATTTTAAAATGAAAAGTGTATGACCCCTTTATGCCACCACTGGAACTACGTGTATAGGGCCACAGAAGGAACTTGATTTTAAAAAAAAGGAAATTTACTTCGTGATTATTGATGGAAACGATTTATTTTATTGTTAAATAAATGAAATATTATTAATTTGTAAAATGTATTTATTTTTATAAAGTCATGACCTTAAATCAGGAGACCTGGCGACCCTAAATTTTACGTGTTGTTTAAATTATATTTTTATTTATATTGTATTTATATATGTATAAATTATAAGGAACTGGACTTACAACAGAATTTTAGATGAATCAATGTTTTATTTAATTTATTTTGAAAAATACTTTCTCCATAAAATCCAACAGTCAGTAGGTATGTATCTTGAATTTTGCAGGAAACTTAAAGGAATGCATGCGCATTTATTGGCAATGGCAAAAGAATTTCAAATTCCGATCAGCTAGCTGGTAACTACGCAGGCTTATAAGAAAGATAATTGAACATAGGACTCCCAACCATCTTTGATTTATAATGGTTGCATGTATAAAGGCTTTAATGTTTTTTTAAATATACCTAGAAAAATTTAAACCTTTCTATTAAATTCACCAAGTTAACTTACCAAGAAGAGAAAAAGTACAGGTATTATTCCTAAAAGCTTCATATTAGTACCTGTGAGGAAACCAGAGGGACCCCATAAGGTTTTAAAATATAATGTCCTTGAAATTTATTTGGATAATAATGTGTATGACCTCTTAATGTAGGTAAACTCAATACACTTAGTGTAAAGTCTTTATGGGGCCTGGCCACATAAGAGTTTTTTAAACATAACTTCTGAAATCGCGAGTGTATAGAAATAATTTTTGTACCAGTATATTCAGCAATAAAAATGGCAAATAGTTCATAGCCTAGTTCGCATGGCCACAAAAGTGATATGCCATCTCGATGTCCGTCTAATGATTGCTTGGCATGGAAGGGTGTGTGTAAGTGTGTGTAAGTGTGTGTAAGTGTGTGTAAGTGTGTTTAATTGTGTGTAAGTGTGTGTAAGTGTGTGTAAGTGTGTTTAATTGTGTGTAAGTGTGTTTAATTGTGTGTAAGTGTGTGTAAGTGTGTGTAAGTGTGTTTAAGTGTGTGTAAGTGTGTGTAAGTGTGTGTAAGTGTGTGTAAGTGTGTGTAAGTGTGTGTAAGTGTGTGTAAGTGTGTTTAATTGTGTGTAAGTGTGTTTAATTGTGTGTAAGTGTGTTTAATTGTGTGTAAGTGTGTTTAATTGTGTGTAAGTGTGTTTAATTGTGTGTAAGTGTGTTTAATTGTGTGTAAGTGTGTTTAATTGTGTGTAAGTGTGTTTAATTGTGTGTAAGTATGTTTAATTGTGTGTAAGTGTGTTTAATTGTGTGTAAGTGTGTTTAATTGTGTGTAAGTGTGTTTAATTTTGTGTAAGTGTGTTTAATTGTGTGTAAGTGTGTTTATTTGTGTGTAAGTGTGTTTAATTGTGTGTAAGTGTGTTTAATTGTGTGTAAGTGTGTTTAATTGTGTGTAAGTGTGTGTAAGTGTGTGTAAGTGTGTGTAAGTGTGTGTAAGTGTGTGTAAGTGTGTGTAAGTGTGTTTAATTGTGTGTAAGTGTGTGTAAGTGTGTGTAAGTGTGTTTAATTGTGTGTAAGTGTGTTTAATTGTGTTTAAGTGTGTGTAATTGTGTGTAAGTGTGTTTAATTGTGTGTAAGTGTGTTTAATTGTGTGTAAGTGTGTTTAATTGTGTGTAAGTTGTAACAATTTTAATTTTCTTATTGTTTTGAGGCATAAAGTTTACCTACCTTTACGAGTCCTATTCCCAATAATTTGGTCAGGGGTCAACATAAAAAAAAAAACATCCCTGGTGTTACATCTCAGACTGTCGTTTTATTGCATAATCCTTTATAGATCTTGAATTCACCAACGAAAATTCCTAATTGTCCATAAACATACAAATAATACCTTCTATTTTGGGTCAGATATTCTGAGGTTAGAGTATCGTCGTCTACGTTTTATTTACACAAAATAGGTATTGGACCAACAGGCTACCGTGTGAAAGTAGGGTTTGTAGCAGGTTGCCCGCCGGAGAAGTTGGTTGCGACGGCCTCTTTCTTCTGTGTATCCGATCCGACGCCACAGAGACAGTTTTGGGAGAATGGCACGCGTATTGTTACGCCGATCGGATCTAGAAAGGAATCAGCTTAAAAGTTAGATTTTGACAGTTCCAAGAAATTATTTTTAGTGAGGAATTTTATCCCTCGGGAATTTTGATGTGTTTTCGGACTGGAGTAGGTCCTCCTCGTGTAATCTACGCGTGGGCATACCTCTCAGGTATTTCATGCCACCTTTTTCTTTGCTTGTTTTTCCGAGGACTGAAACTTTTGACAGTTCCGAGTCCGGTTGGCTATATAAACGATCGCGGTAGAAATTTCAGCTTTTTTACCGATCAAAGTTCGTGACGAAAACTATCGTTTAGTGAAGGTAAAATTACCATGAGGCCGCCCAACAACCCAGGTAATTAATGATATCTGTAGTTTCTCTCTTCCGTATAATTTTTTGGTGAAAGCCAAATCCTTAAGAATCAAGTCAAAATACTGAGAACGTTTCTCTTTCCATTGCAGGCCTCATCTTTCTCATCTAATAGAGCCGATTTACCGCTTTGTTTCCTCACTTTCGTACCGAGTCTTGTATCCAGGGTGGATAAAGACCCCAATGTCGTTTCTAGCCACAGGCTATGAAAGATAGCCCCTGCAGGATGTCCTGTACATAGTGCCGTCCAAGAGTCTATTGTCCCCCATGTAGTGTCCCCTAGTACGTAAGGATGAATTAGCTGTCGAATCTCTCCACTTGGTATTCCGTCAACACAAAAGAGTCGCTTTAGAGCAGGATGTCTGACAAGCGTTCGTAAGCATGGTCTGTTAGTAGTGACCGCCAGCTACACGAAGTCTCAAGACCTCCGGAGCCCTCGACTAGACGATGGACCTGAGTAGTGGTAACTAGTCGACAAAATCATCCCTACATAATTTTTTTTGATAATAACCGTATAAATTTTTATCGTTCCACCATAAAATGCTTAATAACCATTTTTACTACGACTAACTAAATAATAATCTCAACGTTACTTGTACAGTCACATAATAGCCACTTAAACACCATCTCTTGCAGGCAGCGGAATCACCGAGAGGTAAATGTACATTTATTTTAAGGTAACCCCCCATAAGCCGTTAACCAGTGTAATTGTAATTAACTTGAATTTTCTTTAGGCTATTTATGTGACTTATAACTTCTCTTTCAGAACTGTATGCATAAACCCAATATTTTTTCTCTTATATTTAAATTGATATTATCCCAAATGTTTAGAATGTTTAACCCCAAAATTTCAAATCATATTTCTTTTATACTTTACCACGCTTGAATTTTATCATTACTGTAATCTCCAAAGGCCTTCAGCCAGGATGCCTGTTTGGCTCCCATCAACTAGTCTATAATTTAATGTTATATGTTTTATGTGTTTAGAATAAATGTATGAATTAACCTGACATTGCTTTTACTTGATATTTGGTGTCACAGTATGTTGTTCCATTCGGTCCAGTTTACCGAGTTTGCTGGACAAACCTAAATCATTACTAGTAAATATATAAGTCCGAGAAGACTTGGTTGGCGCCCTCCGAGGGTAGGTAAGAAAAAGGGTAATCTCTTCGCCCACGGCCCAAAGTCGCCCTGTGCTAGTCTGGTTTAACATCTGTGGGCCCCAATTGCTAAAAAAGGGGTCACACAAAATTGACGACCAACGTCAGGGGCCTTTCTTTTGTTTTTTCTTTTACCTACCTGAGTATTTTTATGTGACACAAATTGAAAGTTAAAACAATGTTTTTTATAAGAAACTTTGGGGACTAAACAAAAAATTGCATACCCACATGAAAATAAATTCCGTGATACGGTATAAATTTTGGAAACTGTTTATAATTGGAAAATTTATTTTTCTCAATAACACTTATAGGTGGACACATACATGGTGTTTATATTTAATATTGATATTCTGCTTGGACCTGGCACATATCGAATATTTACCGTTACCATTTATCGTATATTATTTTAAGAGTTTGAAGTTTATAGATATTTTCAAAACCCTTGGATTTTTATTTTTAGTAAATTTTGAAATTCAGTTGAGTACAACAGTTGTACCCAATTTCGATAGTCGCTATCGTTTTTTCCTTAATTTTTTTTTGCGTTTTCGGAACACTTCTTATCTATATCACATTCCAAAGTTTTTTTTTGACTTGTGTTTAGCCTTGGACTTGGATTACAATCAAGTTACTTTGCAAAATATTCCCTTGCCTTGAAAAATTTGTTGTTAAGAATAAAATATTTTAGCAAAAGATAAAAATATTTTTAGAACGTGAACCCCCATTCATAGTTTATAACGGTCGGTTAATAAGTTTTTTTTTAAAGAGCATTCGCCATTTAATCAAGAATTACTATTCGGAATAAAATAATAGCAGAATTAATTTTTTTTGTTCTCTTGTCAGCTTTTGATAATTTTTTAGAATAATACAAAACCGTGGTTGCTCAATAAAAATTTTTTTTTTTTCATAGCCAGTTATATAGTTCGCTTAAATCATGAATATTTCGGAAATGAAGCCAATTCACCTCCGGTCAGAAGAACTGACATATGAACTACGTTTAAGAGGTATAGTTACTTCGAAAAAAGATCCACCCCTTAGGCGAAAAATGTTAGCGCGTAGAATTGAAACCGATAAAGGCCGCGATCTAGATTATGTCGACCCAGAATATTCTTATGATGCAGAGAAAACTGTTATCGAGGGTACTTTGGCGGAATTAAAGACTTTAATTGATGATTTTGAGGGACCCGAGACAGATTCTACCTTTTTACGTATAAAGTCCCGAATAATCCATATTGCACAAAGAATAGCGCGTATTACAAATCCGAATGATGACGATGAAATAAAAAATTTTCGAAATGAAAGTCACGCTACCGCAGTAGAACTTGAAACCTTACTTTTCGAAAAAGCCTCGATATTTTCTGATAATATAGCAGCAAATTCTCCTGTTAACATGACAGCTCCTGCTGTCAACCAAACAATAAACACTAGCTCGAGGGGATCCCAAATGTTTAACTTTAATACCGGTCAAAATTCAAGCAAATCAGTGCCCGTGTACAAATGGAATCTCAAATTTTCAGGGGAAAGCAATTGTAGCTTATTAACATTTTTAGATAAAGTAGAAGAGCTTTGTAAGGCGAGGCATGTTTCAAAAAATGATCTTCTCGATTCCGCCGGCGACTTATTTTCGGATAAGGCGTATATTTGGTTTAAATCAATTCAAAGTAGAGTGACCGATTGGGAATCACTAGTCATATTGTTAAAGAAGAATTTTCTACCTCCGGATCTAGAAGATCATATATGGGAAGAAATTAGGACGCGTACTCAGGGCAAAAACGAATCTATCCATATTTATGTAGCAATAATGGAATCATTATTTAATAGGTTAGAGAGACCAGTCGCAGAAGTGACAAAATTAAAATATCTTAGAAAAAATATTTTACCAAATTATGCGATGCAATTGGCCCTAGTGGATATTAACTCAATCGAGGAACTTATTAATTTCTGTAGAAAGTTAGACAATGCGCAAATCAGCAAAAGTAACTATAAACCCCCGCCTAAAATATCAATCTTGGACCCTGAATTAGTGTATCATTCTAACGAGCCAACTACCTATCATTTTGACACACCTACCGTGCAAGCGTTTAATGTTCAAGATCCCTCGAATACGGAAAAACCTAAAAGTAGTAGCGGTTGGTCTAATAATAATAATAATAATAATAAGGGCAAATTTGGCAAAAATACAAATCCTAAAGGCACTCAAAGGAATTCTCAAAAATCTGGTAACCCTAGTAACGAGTCCCAGGCAAGAACTTTAAAATGTTGGAATTGCCAACAACCGAACCACAACTATGCGGCTTGCAGAGCCAAAAGAACCAAATTTTGTTTTCGTTGTGGCAAATCTAATGAGACCACAAAAACTTGCTCGTGCTCAAAAAAACGGTTCAGGAGGTCGCCAGTAAATGGCCGACGTGCGTCCCTCCTATATGCTAAGGCCAATGGTAATAAGAAAAAAATCTCGAATGTACCCTCCGTAGAGTGGAAAACCTGGCTCAATAAAGTAGCAAATTTTTATAGTAATTATAAATTATCTCTTGCCCCCTTATTTATTCCGAAGCCTTTAGATAACAGACCTTACATAGAAGTTTTTATTTTTGATTTGCCAGTGAGTGCACTTTTAGATAGCGGAGCTACCCAGTCAGTTTTAGGTGGAAAGGATGTAGATATTTTAAAGAAATGTAATTTAAAAATAAATAAGTGTCCTGAAAATGTTATATTGACTGCCGATGGTAAACCTCAAAAAGTCATTGGTTCCGTAGATTTACCTATCAAAGCAGACAATATTTGTCGTGTAATAAAAGTTCTAATAGTACCCTCTCTTACGCATACTTTTATTCTTGGAAGTGATTTTTGTAGGGAGTTTGGAATTCAATTAGACTTTTTTAATGACTCTTGGCACATTCGTAGCGAAGAAAATAACTTTGAATTTTTAGTGAAAAACACAAGTGTTAGTGATCGTGTACCTACGTGTATATATAGTATCAGTGACTTGAGTAGTGAACAACTCCGAAGAGTTGAACAAGTTAAAAGCGAGTTTGAAGAAATAAGTTGTGAAGATCGTCTAGGAAGAACTGATAAAATGAAATTTTATATAGATACAGGAGATGCCAAACCTTTTAGAGAACGTCAATACCCTCTATCACCGTATATCATGAAGTTGATGAATAAAGAGCTGGATGAGATGTTGAAACTTGGTGTAGTCGAGCCGTCACACAGTGCCTGGAATTCTCCGGTACTTCTAGTGAAAAAGAGCTCGGGAGAGTACAGATTTTGCTACGATGGGCGTGCGATTAATAAAATAAGTAAGCCAGACGCATATAATTTACCTAGGGTGGACAGGATACTATCCTTGCTGAGAAATGCAAAATTTATATCCTCCATAGATCTGCGAAAAGCATTTTGGCAGATCCCTCTAGAGGAGGACTGCAAGGAAAAAACCGCTTTTTCTGTTCCAGGACGCGGGCTTTTTCATTTCAATGTAGTCCCGTTTGGTTTGAGAAATTCAGCCCAATGTCTGCAACGTCTGATGGATCTAGTTCTCACCCCAAAGCTAGAAAATAATGTTTTTTGCTACCTGGACGATATCATCATCATAGCTGGGTCATTTGACGAACATATATCTATCCTAAGAGAAGTACTAACCAGATTGAAGGAAGCTAAGTTAACCATTAACCTAAAAAAGTGTCAGTTTCTTAAGGACTCATTAAAATACCTGGGATTCGTGGTAGACTCACAAGGACTGCGCACTGATAGTGATAAAGTTGCTTCAATGGTTAATTTTGCTCGTCCTACAACTACGACTGAAGTTAAACGCTTCATAGGCACTGCCTCCTGGTATAGAAGATTTATCCAGCATTTTTCGACACTAGTTTCTCCTTTAAATGACTTACTGAAGGGCAAGAAGAAAGGTCAAGCTGTTAAGTGGAGTTCAGAAGCCGAAGATTCATTCCTAAAACTCAAACAGGCACTAGTATCAGCGCCCATTCTACGGAGTCCTGACTTCACAAAACCTTTTATTATACAGTGTGATGCTTCAAATACTGGCCTAGGCGGCGTGTTGCTACAGCAAGATGAAAATGAAGAGGTGGTCATCGCTTTCGCCAGCAGGTCTTTATCAAGAGCTGAAAGAAACTATACAGTAACCGAAAGGGAATGCTTAGCAGTCATTTTTAGTATCGAAAAATTTAGACCATATATAGAAGGCACTCATTTTACTATCGTCACAGATCACTACTCACTGTTATGGCTGAACAACATGAAAGAACCCACAGGAAGATTAGCCCGTTGGAGTGTGAAACTTCAGCAATTTGACTATACATTAGTTCACAGAAAGGGCGCTCTTAATGTTGTTCCAGATTTCTTATCCAGGATACCGTCGACAGAAATACCTCAGGAACAGGCACGGATAGCCGCAACTCACAGTGGAGCTAGCCAAACATTAGATATCACACTAGAAAATTTGGACCCGTTTTATATTAAAATGCAGAACAATATCTCAGAAAATCCTGAAAAGTATCCACTGTGGACTGTGAAAGACCATTTTGTCTACAAGAATTTTCCCGTTAAGATTTCGGCCAAGACAAACCTTACTCCATGGAAACTGTTGGTTCCAAAAACTCAAGTTCAGAAAATCATCAAGAAGTTCCATGATCCCTGCACAGCAGGACATTTCGGGTTCTTTAAGACTTTAGCCCGTATTCGGGAACATTATTTCTGGACTGGTATGAGGAGAGATGTGTCGAAGTACATCCAAAAATGTGAAGTATGTGGAGCACAGCAATTGTCTGGAAACTCACGCCTTGGACTTATGGGATCAGAAAAAACAGTAAATTTCCCTTTCCAAATATTAGCAGTAGACTTAATGGGACCATTTCCAAGAAGTCGCTCTGGAAACACACACCTTTTGGTAGCCGCTGATTGGTTTTCCAAATTTTCATTTTTGCATCCACTAAGGAAAGCCGATGCCAACAGGATTTGTACCTATATGGTACGGTTTTTAAAGTTTTGTTTCTCATTACCAAGAAAAGCAGCAAAAAGTATATAAGAAAGAGAAATATTTTTTGATGAACTAAGTAAACAATATGGCTATAATTTATGCAGTGGGAAAAGAAAAAACCGAAATAAAAATTTCTTGATACTACAAATTGTATTTATATGATAGTTTCAGAATAATAGTGAATTATAACTGTCTTCTGAAAAGCAAATATAAAATGACACAGGTATGAACGGCTATGCGCTTCCCATTGTTTTTAAATTTAGGTTTTGGTGATTTTTTTTAAGTCCTGTATATTTTTAAGATGATGCTTTTTATCATTGTTGAGAATAAAAATATTGCCTCGAGTGGTCCAGACATTTTTTTTAAATATTTCACGAGCCTTTATAAACAAATCATAGTTTGCACTAGTAAGCACTTCACATATCATAATTGGATTATTTTTAAGAGCCTTTTTTGAGTAAAATATTTCGTCGCGTTTCCAATGCATTGTAAACTCCACGACAACCGGCCGGACTACTGTCTGTTTATCCTGCTGAGTGATTTTGTTTTGCCCGTTTTTTTTACCAAGGCGATAAAAGTTACTAATTTCTTGCTTCGAAACATCGACACCGACTTTGTTAGAAATGACGTCACAAAGGGTATTTAGTAATAAATCATTACTTTCTTCTTTAATGCCTCGAAAAATTAGTTTTTTACGATTGGAATCCTTGCGAATTTTTTCTATTTCACCCTGTGTTTGTTCTATATTGTCCTGTAGTTGTTCTATGTCTGCTTTTATAGCCTTAAACTCATTTTTTATTTTGATTTCAAATGCTTTAAGGTCATTTTCAAAATTACCGAATTTTTTAGTATTTTCAACATCGGATTTTTGAAGTAAGTATTCGTTTCGTAGTTTCTCTAAACCTTCTTGTAGTTTATTTTCCATCTCCGCCATTTTGGATGACAGCGGTGAAGAATGCTGCCGGGCATCAGCATCGCCTGCGCCTCTCCTAGGTCTCATTATGGTTTCTTGAGATGTTTTTCACCTTTTTGAGACACTTGGGCACTTAAATTTTAACAAAATACACTTTTTGATAATACACACAGGATTTAGGACTTAAAATTTTGTACAATTCTCGGGAGCCGCTTAGCTTGGGTACTTATTCTAGCAGCGCCATCTACATAAAAATGTTTTTGTGTTTAAGTGTGTGTAAGTGTGTGTAAGTGTGTTTAATTGTGTGTAAGTGTGTGTAAGTGTGTGTAAGTGTGTGTAAGTGTGTTTAATTGTGTGTAAGTGTGTTTAATTGTGTTTAATTGTGTTTAATTGTGTTTAAGTGTGTGTAAGTGTGTGTAAGTGTGTTTAATTGTGTGTAAGTGTGTGTAAGTGTGTGTAAGTGTGTTTAATTGTGTTTAATTGTGTTTAATTGTGTGTAAGTGTGTTTAATTGTGTTTAAGTGTGTGTAAGTGTGTGTAAGTGTGTTTAATTGTGTGTAAGTGTGTGTAAGTGTGTGTAAGTGTGTTTAATTGTGTGTAAGTGTGTTTAATTGTGTTTAAGTGTGTGTAAGTGTGTGTAAGTGTGTTTAATTGTGTGTAAGTGTGTGTAAGTGTGTGTAAGTGTGTTTAATTGTGTGTAAGTGTGTTTAATTGTGTTTAAGTGTGTGTAAGTGTGTGTAAGTGTGTTTAATTGTGTGTAAGTGTGTGTAAGTGTGTGTAAGTGTGTGTAAGTGTGTGTAAGTGTGTGTAAGTGTGTGTAAGTGTGTTTAATTGTGTGTAAGTGTGTTTAATTGTGTTTAAGTGTGTGTAAGTGTGTTTAATTGTGTTTAAGTGTGTGTAAGTGTGTGTAAGTGTGTGTAAGTGTGTTTAATTGTGTGTAAGTGTGTGTAAGTGTGTGTAAGTGTGTGTAAGTGTGTGTCAGTGTGTTTAATTGTGTTTAATTGTGTGTAAGTGTGTGTAAGTGTGTGTAAGTGTGTGTAAGTGTGTGTAAGTGTGTTTAATTGTGTGTAAGTGTGTTTAATTGTGTTTAAGTGTGTGTAAGTGTGTTTAATTGTGTGTAAGTGTGTGTAAGTGTGTGTAAGTGTGTGTAAATGTGTTTAATTGTGTGTAAGTGTGTTTAATTGTGTTTAAGTGTGTGTAAGTGTGTTTAATTGTGTGTAAGTGTGTGTAAGTGTGTGTAAGTGTGTGTAAGTGTGTGTAAGAGTGTGTAAGTGTGTTTAATTGTGTGTAAGTGTGTTTAATTGTGTTTAAGTGTGTGTAAGTGTGTGTAAGTGTGTTTAATTGTGTGTAAGTGTGTGTAAGTGTGTTTAAGTGTGTGTAAGTGTGTTTAAGTGTGTTTAATTGTGTGTAAGTGTGTGTAAGTGTGTGTAAGTGTGTGTAAGTGTGTGTTAGTGTGTGTTAGTGTGTGTAAGTGTGTGTAAGTGTGTGTAAGTGTGTGTAAGTGTGTGTAAGTGTGTGTAAGTGTGTGTAAGTGTGTGTAAGTGTGTGTAAGTGTGTTTAATTGTGTGTAAGTGTGTGTAAGTGTGTGTAAGTGTGTGTAAGTGTGTGTTAGTGTGTGTTAGTGTGTGTAAGTGTGTGTAAGTGTGTGTAAGTGTGTTTAATTGTGTGTAAGTGTGTGTAAGTGTTGTGTAAGTGTGTGTAAGTGTGTTTAATTGTGTGTAAGTGTGTTTAATTGTGTTTAAGTGTGTGTAAGTGTGTGTAAGTGTGTTTAATTGTGTGTAAGTGTGTTTAATTGTGTTTAAGTGTGTGTAAGTGTGTGTAAGTGTGTTTAATTGTGTGTAAGTGTGTGTAAGTGTGTGTAAGTGTGTGTAAGTGTGTGTAAGTGTGTGTAAGTGTGTGTAAGTGTGTGTAAGTGTGTGTAAGTGTGTGTAAGTGTGTTTAATTGTGTGTAAGTGTGTGTAAGTGTGTGTAAGTGTGTGTAAGTGTGTGTAAGTGTGTGTAAGTGTGTGTAAGGGTGTGTAAGTGTGTGTAGGTGTGTGTAAGTGTGTGTAAGTGTGTGTAAGTGTGTGTAAGTGTGTGTAAGTGTGTTTAATTGTGTGTAAGTGTGTGTAAGTGTGTGTAAGTGTGTGTAAGTGTGTGTTAGTGTGTGTTAGTGTGTGTTAGTGTGTGTTAGTGTGTGTAAGTGTGTGTAAGTGTGTGTAAGTGTGTTTAATTGTGTGTAAGTGTGTGTAAGTGTTGTGTAAGTGTGTGTAAGTGTGTTTAATTGTGTGTAAGTGTGTTTAATTGTGTTTAAGTGTGTGTAAGTGTGTGTAAGTGTGTTTAATTGTGTGTAAGTGTGTTTAATTGTGTTTAAGTGTGTGTAAGTGTGTGTAAGTGTGTTTAATTGTGTGTAAGTGTGTGTAAGTGTGTGTAAGTGTGTGTAAGTGTGTGTAAGTGTGTGTAAGTGTGTGTAAGTGTGTGTAAGTGTGTGTAAGTGTGTTTAATTGTGTTTAAGTGTGTGTAAGTGTGTGTAAGTGTGTTTAATTGTGTGTAAGTGTGTGCAAGTGTGTGTAAGTGTGTGTAAGTATGTGTAAAGTGTGTTTAATTGTGTGTAAGTGTGTTTAATTGTGTTTAAGTGTGTGTAAGTGTGTGTAAGTGTGTTTAATTGTGTGTAAGTGTGTGTAAGTGTGTGTAAGTGTGTGTAAGTGTGTTTAATTGTGTGTAAGTGTGTGTAAGTGTGTGTAAGTGTGTGTAAGTGTGTGTAAGTGTGTGTAAGTGTGTGTAAGTGTGTTTAATTGTGTGTAAGTGTGTTTAATTGTGTTGAAGTGTGTGTAAGTGTGTGTAAGTGTGTGTAAGTGTGTGTAAGTGTGTGTAAGTGTGTTTAATTGTGTGTAAGTGTGTGTAAATGTGTGTAAGTGTGTGTAAGTGTGTGTAAGTGTGTTTAATTGTGTGTAAGTGTGTTTAATTGTGCTTAAGTGTGTGTAAGTGTGTGTAAGTGTGTTTAATTGTGTGTAAGTGTGTGTAAGTGTGTGTAAGTGTGTTTAATTGTGTGTAAGTGTGTGTAAGTGTGTGTAAGTGTGTTTAATTGTGTGTAAGTGTGTTTAATTGTGTTTAAGTGTGTGTAAGTGTGTGTAAGTGTGTGTAAGTGTGTGTAAGTGTGTGTAAGTGTGTGTAAGTGTGTGTAAGTGTGTGTAAGTGTGTGTAAGTGTGTTTAATTGTGTGTAAGTGTGTTTAATTGTGTTTAAGTGTGTGTAAGTGTGTGTAAGTGTGTTTAATTGTGTGTAAGTGTGTGTAAGTGTGTGTAAGTGTGTGTAAGTGTGTTTAATTGTGTGTAAGTGTGTTTAATTTATTTAATTTTTTTTATTTAATTTATTACATATACATATACATAACAGGCAGATGCCCAAATAGTATAACAATATAAAAAACAATAAAACATACAACAATCAACAATTATAAACACTGAATGAAAGTGGAAGTATTAACAACGACTGTTCTAATCTTGCGTTTGAATGATTCTTGTGAACAGTTAATATTAAAGTCATATGGCAAGAAACGGTTGAAGTAATCCATGATGCGATTCATTGGTTCATTCTTTCCCACGTCAGTTCGGTGTGGCCGCAAAGAAAACAGTTCCAGTTGTCTAGTTGGTCGCGCTGGAATGCGAAATCTAAGCTGGCTAAGTAGTTCCGGACAGTCGATGAGATTATTTATAATTTTTTGACCGAATGACATAGCAAGTGATATTCTTCGCGTCTCTAGTGTGTCAAAATTAATTAACTTAAGACGATCAGTGTACAAGAGCTGTGATTTATCTATCTTTAACTTATAGAGAAGAAAGTTTACAAATTTCGACTGTACTCTCTCAATGCGATTTTTGTGAACTTTGTACATTGGCGCCCAGACTGTACAGCAGTATTCCAAATGGCTTCTAACCAGAGCGAAGAACATTGATTTCAAGACATCAGTATTTTGAAAGTCCCAGCACTGCCGAATGATAAAACCAGCCATTTTAAATGCTTTGGAGATTGCATTGTCTATGTGATGTGTGAATCTTAATTCGCTGTCGAATATCACTCCAAGGTCGTTTACAAGAGTCACGCGAGGTAGTGGAATATTCTCGACACTGTAAAGGTAATTTAAATTGTGCTTTTTTCTTGAAAAGGAAATTACTTTGCATTTTAGTGTGTTTAAGGTCATTTTGTTCTTTGCACACCATTCAACCAATTTTTCTATTGCGATCTGCAAATTAGTACAATCGTCTTTGTTCATGATTCTGCTAAATAACTTTAAATCATCTGCAAAGAATAAGTGGCAACAATCTTTGATGACATTCGATAGGTCGTGGATAAAAAGCAAGAACAGTATCGGACCTAAGTGAGACCCTTGAGGTACCCCAGAGTGCACTGTTATATCCTTGGACAGGGAACCAAGATATTTTACGTTCTGTGTGCGGCCGGTTAGGTAACTATTTATCCATAATAATAAGGGACCACTAATACCATAGTGATCAAGTTTATGTAGCAGAATTGTGTGGTTAACGCGATCGAAGGCTTTCTTAAAATCAAAATAAACGGCGTCCACTTGTATAGTTGCATCAAGAGCTGCTGTTAAGTAGCTACAGTATACTGTGAGGTTTGACTGACATGATCGTTGTGGCAAAAAACCATGTTGATATTCTGAGAGGATACCACGAAATGTTAAAGATATACTGTCTGTAACAATGGAGTCCAATACTTTTGCAAAACATAATATTCCTGATATAGGTCGATAGTTGGTTATATCAGATCGATCGCCATTTTTAAAGAGTGGAGTAATTGTAGCCTTCTTCCATACTGTGGGAAAATCTCCTGAGCATAGTGATGAGTTAAATATTATACTTAATGGCAAAGATAAGGTAGGACTACAGTTCCTAACAAATAGAGGAGCAATTTTGTCAGGACCTGCACTTTTGTTTACATCCAGGTCTGCCAGCTTTTCGAATACCTTATCGCTAGTTACCTCTATGTTACACAAACTGGTATTAGTTTTATGAAGGTTTTGAGAGTCCCAGCCAACACCCAAATCGTCAACGACGTACACAGACTGGAAGAAGTCGGCAAATAGATCTGCCACATCTGAAGATCCAGTACTGGTCATATCATTGTACCTCATTTGACTTGGATATCCAGACACAACACGTTTAGATCGCAGATACGACCAAAAATGTTTGGGGTTTCTAAGAATATTTTGTTGTGATAAATTGATGAATGCTTCATAGTCCTTTCTAATGCTTACTTTTGCGCGAGCTCGTAGGTTATTATATTTATTTTTCAATTGGTCGCCACGCCAACCATGTTTTTTAAGTCTGTTAAGTGATTTATTTTTTTCTTTTATAAGCTGTATTGTAGCTTTAGTATAATAGCTAGGAAATTTTAAATTACTACATAATTTCTTTGGTACGAAGTTATCTATGGCAGTATTTACAACGTTGTAAAAATAATCTACTTTAGCATTTATACTCCAATTTGACGAATCTAGTATTTGCCAGTTAATTGTTTCAAAGTAGTCATTTAGAAGTATATAATCAGCTTTGAAAAAGTTGAAACGATAAGAATTTGTATCCAATGCTTGGGGCGAACAGTGGGTTTCCAATTTGATTTCCTTCCAATGGTGGATGGTAGGCATCAGGAGGAGTTAGAGCTTGCTCACATTTGGAAACTGTAACGGCAGAACAGTTAGAGAAGATGAGATCCAGTGCGGCATTGTTGGAATTCTGGATCTGGTTATACTGCATCAAATCATGAAAGCACATACAATCGTGTAAAATCATCTCAATGTCGTTGTTAGATGAGAAAACATATTCAGTAGAATCGCTATTCAGGAGGCTTAATAATCCAGAACAATTATCAGTAATATGGCTGTCTTTTGTGTAAAGTTGTTTAAAATTATTCATATAATTTGGCAAATTATAATCTCCAAGCACTATTATTTTTGAAGTTAATCTTCTGTCCATAACGGCAGTTATTGAGCTGATATGTTTTTCATATACTGCAGTTGGGGATGCAGGTGGGATATATACAGAACAAAATATATATTGTAGGTCATCGATAACCACACCAACCCACAACTCCTCCACTTCATTCTCTGGCATTAAGTACACGGTTGAACTGTATTGAGATTTAACGGCAACCAACACTCCCCCACCTCTTGTCTTGCCTGTCTGGGTGAAATCTCTGTCTTTTCGATAAACCACATAGTTACTCGGAAATAATTCTTCACTCAATATACCGTCATTAAGCCACGTCTCAGTTAAAACAACCACATCATAATCTGAGTTTAACATTTCGTTGAAAAATTGCGTCGTTTTAGTTCGTAGACCTCTGGTATTTTGATAGTATATGTCCAAAGTACTTACAAAATTCTGTGTGGGTTTGGTCGTTGAGAAAAATTTTCCTTTGAAGTAGCGCATATTTCGTGATTTCTTGTTGCAGGGTTAGAAGATTTTCCCCATTTCTTAATCTCACCACTGATATAAGATACTATAGACAGTTTAGCATTGTAACTTGTCTCCGCATGCCAGTTTTTGTCTTTTAAGTCAGTAAAGTTATCCAGGCTGAGGAATAAGCTTTTGTTCTTTTCGGTAAATATTCTGTTGTATATAGAAAAATTATTATCATTAATTAGCTTATTGTTAATTGTGTTTAAGTGTGTGTAAGTGTGTGTAAGTGTGTTTAATTGTGTGTAAGTGTGTGTAAGTGTGTGTAAGTGTGTGTAAGTGTGTGTAAGTGTGTTTAATTGTGTGTAAGTGTGTTTAATTGTGTTTAAGTGTGTGTAAGTGTGTGTAAGTGTGTTTAATTGTGTGTAAGTGTGTGTAAGCGTGTGTAAGTGTGTGTAAGTGTGTGTAAGTGTGTTTAATTGTGTGTAAGTGTGTTTAATTGTGTTTAAGTGTGTGTAAGTGTGTGTAAGTGTGTTTAATTGTGTGTAAGTGTGTGCAAGTGTGTGTAAGTATGTGTAAGTGTGTGTAAGTGTGTGTAAGTGTGTGTAAGTGTGTGTAAGTGTGTGTAAGTGTGTGTAAGTGTGTTTAATTGTGTGTAAGTGTGTTTAATTGTGTGTAAGTGTGTGTAAGTGTGTTTAATTGTGTGTAAGTGTGTGTAAGTGTGTGTAAGTGTGTGTAAGTGTGTGTAAGTGTGTGTAAGTGTGTGTAAGTGTGTTTAATTGTGTGTAAGTGTGTTTAATTGTGTTTAAGTGTGTGTAAGTGTGTGTAAGTGTGTTTAATTGTGTGTAAGTGTGTGTAAGTGTGTGTAAGTGTGTTTAAGTGTGTTTAATTGTGTGTTAGTGTGTTTAATTGTGTTTAAGTGTGTGTAAGTGTGTGTAAGTGTGTTTAATTGTGTGTAAGTGTGTGTAAGTGTGTGTAAGTGTGTGTAAGTGTGTTTAATTGTGTGTAAGTGTGTTTAATTGTGTGTAAGTGTGTGTAAGTGTGTGTAAGTGTGTTTAATTGTGTGTAAGTGTGTGTAAGTGTGTGTAAGTGTGTGTAAGTGTGTGTAAGTGTGTTTAATTGTGTGTAAGTGTGTTTAATTGTGTTTAAGTGTGTGTAAGTGTGTGTAAGTGTGTTTAATTGTGTGTAAGTGTGTGTTAGTGTGTGTAAGTGTGTGTAAGTGTGTGTAAGTGTGTTTAATTGTGTGTAAGTGTGTTTAATTGTGTTTAAGTGTGTGTAAGTGTGTGTAAGTGTGTGTAAGTGTGTTTAATTGTGTGTAAGTGTGTGTAAGTGTGTGTAAGTGTGTGTAAGTGTGTGTAAGTGTGTGTAAGTGTGTGTAAGTGTGTGTAAGTGTGTGTAAGTGTGTGTAAGTGTGTTTAATTGTGTGTAAGTGTGTTTAATTGTGTTTAAGTGTGTGTAAGTGTGTGTAAGTGTGTTTAATTGTGTGTAAGTGTGTGTAAGTGTGTGTAAGTGTGTTTAATTGTGTGTAAGTGTGTGTAAGTGTGTTTAAGTGTGTGTAAGTGTGTGTAAGTGTGTTTAATTGTGTGTAAGTGTGTGTAAGTGTGTGTAAGTGTGTTTAATTGTGTGTAAGTGTGTGTAAGTGTGTGTAAGTGTGTGTAAGTGTGTGTAAGTGTGTGTAAGTGTGTGTAAGTGTGTGTAAGTGTGTGTAAGTGTGTGTAAGTGTGTTTAATTGTGTGTAAGCGTGTTTAATTGTGTGTAAGTGTGTGTAAGTGTGTGTAAGTGTGTGTAAGTGTGTGTAAGTGTGTTTAATTGTGTGTAAGTGTGTTTAATTGTGTGTAAGTGTGTTTAATTGTGTGTAAGTGTGTGTAAGTGTGTGTAAGTGTGTGTAAGTGTGTGTAAGTGTGTTTAATTGTGTGTAAGTGTGTGTAAGTGTGTGTAAGTGTGTGTAAGTGTGTGTAAGTGTGTGTAAGTGTGTGTAAGTGTGTTTGATTGTGTGTAAGTGTGTTTTATTGTGTTTAAGTGTGTGTAAGTGTGTTTAATTGTGTGTAAGTGTGTGTAAGTGTGTGTAAGTGTGTGTAAGTGTGTGTAAGTGTGTGTAAGTGTGTGTAAGTGTGTTTAATTGTGTGTAAGTGTGTTTAATAATAATAATAATAATAATAATAATAATAATAATGATGTCTTTATTTCTGAATCAAGCAGTAAAAATAATTACATTACATTTCATAACTATAGCTAGTAACGGTTAGGTACAGCTTAATATCAGAAAAGGCGAAGTCCAGATGTGCATAACACTCATGTTATCCACCCTGATCGACTTAACCTCAAAAACAACAAATATAATAATAAAAAAACCTTAAGAGCAGGTACGCGCGCAATATGTTATAACCATATTAAAGAAGAGAGAAAAAAAAATGTTTTGTGCCTTTTTATCTTGCAGCTTGCTTGGCGAAGAGATATTTAAATGTATTTTGTCTAAATTTGTTTGGAGTGAGAGTCTTAAAGAAGTCGGGAAGTGAGTTGTACAACTTAGCAGAGTTAAAAGTAAAACACCGTTCAAACATGGAGGATTTATGTAGGGGTGGGGTTATCATACCCCGAGATCGAATATTTACGTCATGTACTTGGGATCTAAAAACCACTTTGGTATATAGATATGGGGGACTTTGGTATGATAAAATTTTATGATAAAAACAGGCCTCATGTAACTTTCTCCTGTTCTCCATATTCAGCCATTTTGCATCTGTTAACTTATGAGATATTCTATCTCGTCGCCGAATTCCATATATAAAACGCAAACAACAGTTTTGAACTTTTTGAATTCTTTGTTTTTGATTGGATGTTAAGCAGTTTCCGTAAACTACATCTCCATGGCTGAATATAGAAAGCACAAGTGTGTTTAATTGTGTGTAAGTGTGTGTAAGTGTGTGTAAGTGTGTGTAAGTGTGTGTAAGTGTGTGTAAGTGTGTGTAAGTGTGTTTAATTGTGTGTAAGTGTGTTTAATTGTGTTTAAGTGTGTGTAAGTGTATGTAAGTGTGTTTAATTGTGTGTAAGTGTGTGTAAGTGTGTGTAAGTGTGTTTAAGTGTGTTTAATTGTGTGTTAGTGTGTTTAATTGTGTTTAAGTGTGTGTAAGTGTGTGTAAGTGTGTTTAATTGTGTGTAAGTGTGTGTAAGTGTGTGTAAGTGTGTGTAAGTGTGTGTAAGTGTGTTTAATTGTGTGTAAGTGTGTGTAAGTGTGTGTAAGTGTGTGTAAGTGTGTTTAATTGTGTGTAAGTGTGTGTAAGTGTGTGTAAGTGTGTTTAATTGTGTGTAAGTGTGTTTAATTGTGTTTAAGTGTGTGTAAGTGTGTGTAAGTGTGTTTAATTGTGTGTAAGTGTGTGTTAGTGTGTGTAAGTGTGTGTAAGTGTGTGTAAGTGTGTTTAATTGTGTGTAAGTGTGTTTAATTGTGTTTAAGTGTGTGTAAGTGTGTGTAAGTGTGTTTAATTGTGTGTAAGTGTGTGTAAGTGTGTGTAAGTGTGTGTAAGTGTGTGTAAGTGTGTGTAAGTGTGTGTAAGTGTGTTTAATTGTGTGTAAGTGTGTTTAATTGTGTTTAAGTGTGTGTAAGTGTGTGTAAGTGTGTTTAATTGTGTGTAAGTGTGTGTAAGTGTGTGTAAGTGTGTTTAATTGTGTGTAAGTGTGTGTAAGTGTGTTTAAGTGTGTGTAAGTGTGTGTAAGTGTGTTTAATTGTGTGTAAGTGTGTGTAAGTGTGTGTAAGTGTGTTTAATTGTGTGTAAGTGTGTTTAATTGTGTGTAAGTGTGTTTAATTGTGTGTAAGTGTGTGTAAGTGTGTGTAAGTGTGTGTAAGTGTGTTTAATTGTGTGTAAGTGTGTGTAAGTGTGTGTAAGTGTGTGTAAGTGTGTGTAAGTGTGTGTAAGTGTGTGTAAGTGTGTTTGATTGTGTGTAAGTGTGTTTAATTGTGTTTAAGTGTGTGTAAGTGTGTTTAATTGTGTGTAAGTGTGTGTAAGTGTGTGTAAGTGTGTGTAAGTGTGTGTAAGTGTGTGTAAGTGTGTGTAAGTGTGTTTAATTGTGTGTAAGTGTGTTTAATAATAATAATAATAATAATAATAATGATGTCTTTATTTCTGAATCAAGCAGTAAAAATAATTACATTACATTTCATAACTATAGCTAGTAACGGTTAGGTACAGCTTAATATCAGAAAAGGCGAAGTCCAGATGTGCATAACACTCATGTTATCCACCCTGATCGACTTAACCTCAAAAACAACAAATATAATAATAAAAAAACCTTAAGAGCAGGTACGCGCGCAATATGTTATAACCATATTAAAGAAGAGAGAAAAAAAAATGTTTTGTGCCTTTTTATCTTGCAGCTTGCTTGGCGAAGAGATATTTAAATGTATTTTGTCTAAATTTGTTTGGAGTGAGAGTCTTAAAGAAGTCGGGAAGTGAGTTGTACAACTTAGCAGAGTTAAAAGTAAAACACCGTTCAAACATGGAGGATTTATGTAGGGGTGGGGTTATCATACCCCGAGATCGAATATTTACGTCATGTACTTGGGATCTAAAAACCACTTTGGTATATAAATATGGGGGACTTTGGTATGATAAAATTTTATGATAAAAACAGGCCTCATGTAACTTTCTCCTGTTCTCCATATTCAGCCATTTTGCATCTGTTAACTTATGAGATATTCTATCTCGTCGCCGAATTCCATATATAAAACGCAAACAACAGTTTTGAACTTTTTGAATTCTTTGTTTTTGATTGGATGTTAAGCAGTTTCCGTAAACTACATCTCCATGGCTGAATATAGAAAGCACAAGTGAGTCACAAAGCAAAATTTTGAGTTTTGTTGACAGTTCATGGCGATTACTATAAAGAAGTTTTAATCTAACGTATGCCCGCTGAACACATTGGGTAACGTGTTGTTCAAAACGTAAGGGGGTATCAAAAACCAATCCCAAGTTTTTTACGTTTTCTCTGAGCGGTAAGGCTATATCGTCTATTTTTATATCGATTGAGTTCTTAATGTTATCGACGTCATTTTTTTTACCGAAGACCATTACACAGCATTTTTTTGGGTTAAGGTATAACGAATGTTCTAAAGAAACTGTTTGAAGATTTTTAAGATCCCTAGTGATATCCTGACAGCCCCCCGCAACGTCCTCCCCCTTAAACGATAAATACAACTGGGTGTCGTCTGCATAGAAATGTTTTTTACATTTTTTGATAGCCTCTGGCAGGCATGACGTGTATATAGCATACAATAGAGGGCTAATAATGGATCCCTGGGGGACTCCAGTAGTTATAGCTAGCTCGCTAGATCTCTCCGCATCAAGTACAACGCACTGTCGTCGACTTTCTCAAAAGCTTTTAAAAAAGTTAATAGCATGGTTACTAAGGCCAATATAATGAAGAACCCCTAATAATAGTCGGTGGTCAAGGGTGTCGAACGCTTTCGAGAAGTCCAGAAGTGCTAAAACAGTTACTTCTCCCGAGTCAGCAGCCCTAAATATATCATCGGTCACGCTTGCTAAAGCAGTTGCACAACCATGATTTTTTCTAAAACCGGATTGAGTTACAGGCAAGATGCTGTTTATTTCGACGTGTTCTGTAAGCTGTTTGGTAATTATTTTTTCAAGAATTTTTGATAGACATGGCAGTATACTGATCGGGCGAAGATCTTTCAATTCACGTGGATCATTATTTTTTGGGAGTGGCACCACCAGCGCCATTTTCCAGCTATCCGGATAAATTGAGTTTTTAATGCAATGTGTCAAAAAAGGCAGGATAAATGGACAACAAAGTTCTATTATGTCAATATTTAAACCCTCATGCCCTTTAGCCTTCGATTTTATTTTGGAAATTATCTTCCATATGTCTAAATCCGTTACCAATCTGAATTGAAAAGGGTGTATAATATTATCTTTAATGTTGCTTTGGTAAAAGTTATAAATTTCATTATTGTTCACGTTAGAGACAGGTATAGAGGATCTAAAAAAGTTATTTATTAGGTTAGCGTCTTTAAGTTGCTCTATAAGATCCACTTTATTGCTTTCGACACCCACGCTGTATTTCTTTAAGTCTTTCCATATGTTTTGGGATACCCGAAGTTTCTCTTCAAGAAATGCCTTTTTTTCATTACGTATAGTTAGTGTTGTTAAATTACGAAGTGACTTATAATATTCCCAGTGTGTTAAACTTTTGGTTTTTTTGAACTTACTTAAAGCCTTATTTCTAAGATTGATTAGGTTTTTAACATTTTCAGTTATCCACGGGTAATTATTTTTGGTAAATCTAGCTCGTCTTACGGGTGCATGCAGATCTAATAAGGTGTTAATGGTATTGTTAATAAATTCCACCTTATCGTTCACATTTTCAAGGTCAAATATATTTTTCCACGGAATTGATTGCAGATCTGCCAAAAATTGGGGAGCATTAATTTTGTTGATATCCCTGTATTCTTTAAATGTAACTGCCTTTGTTTTATTAGGCAAAGCAAGTTCACAACCAATAAATTCATGATCTGACATTGGCGGGGCGGGCAAAGTATCACATTGTTTCACTAGATCAGGATTGGATATTATAAAGAGATCAATAAGCGAGGCAGAAGTAGAGGAAACACGAGTAGGATTATTAATTAACTGGGTGAGTCCTACGGACTCTAATAGGGAACTAAATTGGGCAACATCATGTGAAAAGGTGTTCAAAAAATCAATGTTAAAATCCCCAGTACATAACATTTCATTGCCTAGGGGCACCAATGTCGTTATTACATTTTCAAAGTTAACCAAAAAATCTGGAACCGATAATGAAGGTGGTCTGTACACACATATCTGCTCAAAATTTTCGGTTTTAGTAAACTCGTTGTTTATTATAGAAAATTTATAATCCGTTTTAATATAAAGTCCGACACCACCACCCCTACTCACCCTATCCTGTCTGACGAATCTGTATCCCTCTATATCAACATCTCTTGATCGTATTTTTTTTGTTAGCCACGTTTCAGTAACACCGACCACATCAAAACTCTCACTAAGCACAAATTCTTTAAATGTTGCGAAGCTGGAAGTTAAGGACCTAAGATTTATATGTGCGGTTTTTAAAGTTTTGTTTCTCATTACCAAGAAAAGCAGCAAAAAGTATATAAGAAAGAGAAATATTTTTTGATGAACTAAGTAAACAATATGGCTATAATTTATGCAGTGGGAAAAGAAAAAACCGAAATAAAAATTTCTTGATACTACAAATTGTATTTATATGATAGTTTCAGAATAATAGTGAATTATAACTGTCTTCTGAAAAGCAAATATAAAATGACACAGGTATGAACGGCTATGCGCTTCCCATTGTTTTTAAATTTAGGTTTTGGTGATTTTTTTTAAGTCCTGTATATTTTTAACATGATGCTTTTTATCATTGTTGAGAATAAAAATATTGCCTCGAGTGGTCCAGACATTTTTTTTAAATATTTCACGAGCCTTTATAAACAAATCATAGTTTGCACTAGTAAGCACTTCACATATCATAATTGGATTATTTTTAAGAGCCTTTTTTGAGTAAAATATTTCGTCGCGTTTCCAATGCATTGTAAACTCCACGACAACCGGCCGGACTACTGTCTGTTTATCCTGCTGAGTGATTTTGTTTTGCCCGTTTTTTTTACCAAGGCGATAAAAGTTACTAATTTCTTGCTTCGAAACATCGACACCGACTTTGTTAGAAATGACGTCACAAAGGGTATTTAGTAATAAATCATTACTTTCTTCTTTAATGCCTCGAAAAATTAGTTTTTTACGATTGGAATCCTTGCGAATTTTTTCTATTTCACCCTGTGTTTGTTCTATATTGTCCTGTAGTTGTTCTATGTCTGCTTTTATAGCCTTAAACTCATTTTTTATTTTGATTTCAAATGCTTTAAGGTCATTTTCAAAATTACCGAGTTTTTTAGTATTTTCAACATCGGATTTTTGAAGTAAGTATTCGTTTCGTAGTTTCTCTAAACCTTCTTGTAGTTTATTTTCCATCTCCGCCATTTTGGATGACAGCGGTGAAGAATGCTGCCGGGCATCAGCATCGCCTGCGCCTCTCCTAGGTCTCATTATGGTTTCTTGAGATGTTTTTCACCTTTTTGAGACACTTGGGCACTTAAATTTTAACAAAATACACTTTTTGATAATACACACAGGATTTAGGACTTAAAATTTTGTACAATTCTCGGGAGCCGCTTAGCTTGGGTACTTATTCTAGCAGCGCCATCTACATAAAAATGTTTTTGTGTTTAAGTGTGTGTAAGTGTGTTTAATTGTGTGTAAGTGTGTGTAAGTGTGTGTAAGTGTGTGTAAGTGTGTTTAATTGTGTGTAAGTGTGTTTAATTGTGTTTAATTGTGTTTAATTGTGTTTAAGTGTGTGTAAGTGTGTTTAATTGTGTGTAAGTGTGTGTAAGTGTGTGTAAGTGTGTTTAATTGTGTTTAATTGTGTTTAATTGTGTGTAAGTGTGTTTAATTGTGTTTAAGTGTGTGTAAGTGTGTGTAAGTGTGTGTAAGTGTGTTTAATTGTGTGTAAGTGTGTGTAAGTGTGTGTAAGTGTGTTTAATTGTGTGTAAGTGTGTTTAATTGTGTTTAAGTGTGTGTAAGTGTGTGTAAGTGTGTTTAATTGTGTGTTAGTGTGTGTAAGTGTGTGTAAGTGTGTGTAAGTGTGTTTAATTGTGTGTAAGTGTGTTTAATTGTGTTTAAGTGTGTGTAAGTGTGTGTAAGTGTGTTTAATTGTGTGTAAGTGTGTGTAAGTGTGTGTAAGTGTGTGTAAGTGTGTGTAAGTGTGTTTAATTGTGTGTAAGTGTGTTTAATTGTGTTTAAGTGTGTGTAAGTGTGTTTAATTGTGTTTAAGTGTGTGTAAGTGTGTGTAAGTGTGTGTAAGTGTGTTTAATTGTGTGTAAGTGTGTGTAAGTGTGTGTAAGTGTGTGTAAGTGTGTTTAATTGTGTGTAAGTGTGTGTAAGTGTGTGTAAGTGTGTGTAAGTGTGTGTAAGTGTGTTTAATTGTGTGTAAGTGTGTTTAATTGTGTTTAAGTGTGTGTAAGTGTGTTTAATTGTGTGTAAGTGTGTGTAAGTGTGTGTAAGTGTGTGTAAATGTGTTTAATTGTGTGTAAGTGTGTTTAATTGTGTTTAAGTGTGTGTAAGTGTGTGTAAGTGTGTTTAATTGTGTGTAAGTGTGTGTAAGTGTGTGTAAGTGTGTGTAAGTGTGTGTAAGTGTGTGTAAGTGTGTGTAAGTGTGTTTAATTGTGTGTAAGTGTGTTTAATTGTGTTTAAGTGTGTGTAAGTGTGTGTAAGTGTGTTTAATTGTGTGTAAGTGTGTGTAAGTGTGTTTAATTGTGTGTAAGTGTGTTTAATTGTGTTTAAGTGTGTGTAAGTGTGTGTAAGTGTGTTTAATTGTGTGTAAGTGTGTGTAAGTGTGTGTAAGTGTGTGTAAGTGTGTGTAAGTGTGTTTAATTGTGTGTAAGTGTGTTTAAGTGTGTGTAAGTGTGTGTAAGTGTGTGGTGTAAGTGTGTGTAAGTGTGTGTAAGTGTGTGGTGTAAGTGTGTGTAAGTGTGTGTAAGTGTGTGTAAGTGTGTGTAAGTGTGTGTAAGTGTGTTTAATTGTGTTTAAGTGTGTGTAAGTGTGTTTAAGTGTGTTTAATTGTGTGTAAGTGTGTGTAAGTGTGTGTAAGTGTGTGTAAGTGTGTGTAAGTGTGTGTAAGTGTGTGTAAGTGTGTGTAAGTGTGTGTAAGTGTGTGTAAGTGTGTGTAAGTGTGTGTAAGTGTGTTTAATTGTGTGTAAGTGTGTTTAATTGTGTTTAAGTGTGTGTAAGTGTGTTTAATTGTGTGTAAGTGTGTGTAAGTGTGTGTAAGTGTGTGTTAGTGTGTGTAAGTGTGTGTAAGTGTGTGTAAGTGTGTGTAAGTTTGTTTAATTGTGTGTAAGTGTGTGTAAGTGTTGTGTAAGTGTGTGTAAGTGTGTTTAATTGTGTGTAAGTGTGTGTAAGTTGTGTTTAATTGTGTGTAAGTGTGTTTAATTGTGTTTAAGTGTGTGTAAGTGTGTGTAAGTGTGTTTAATTGTGTGTAAGTGTGTGTAAGTGTGTGTAAGTGTGTGTAAGTGTGTGTAAGTGTGTGTAAGTGTGTGTAAGTGTGTTTAATTGTGTGTAAGTGTGTTTAATTGTGTTTAAGTGTGTGTAAGTGTGTGTAAGTGTGTGTAAGTGTGTTTAATTGTGTGTAAGTGTGTTTAATTGTGTTTAAGTGTGTGTAAGTGTGTGTAAGTGTGTGTAAGTGTGTGTAAGTGTGTGTAAGTGTGTGTAAGTGTGTGTAAGTGTGTGTAAGTGTGTGTAAGTGTGTGTAAGTGTGTGTAAGTGTGTTTAATTGTGTGTAAGTGTGTTTAATTGTGTTTAAGTGTGTGTAAGTGTGTGTAAGTGTGTTTAATTGTGTGTAAGTGTGTGTAAGTGTGTGTAAGTGTGTGTAAGTGTGTTTAATTGTGTGTAAGTGTGTTTAATTGTGTTTAAGTGTGTGTAAGTGTGTGTAAGTGTGTTTAATTGTGTGTAAGTGTGTGTAAGTGTGTGTAAGTGTGTGTAAGTGTGTGTAAGTGTGTGTAAGTGTGTTTAATTGTGTGTAAGTGTGTTTAATTGTGTTTAAGTGTGTGTAAGTGTGTGTAAGTGTGTTTAATTGTGTGTAAGTGTGTGTAAGCGTGTGTAAGTGTGTGTAAGTGTGTGTAAGTGTGTTTAATTGTGTGTAAGTGTGTTTAATTGTGTTTAAGTGTGTGTAAGTGGTGTGTGTAAGTGTGTGTAAGTGTGTTTAATTGTGTGTAAGTGTGTTTAATTGTGTTTAAGTGTGTGTAAGTGTGTGTAAGTGTGTTTAATTGTGTGTAAGTGTGTGTAAGTGTGTGTAAGTGTGTGTAAGTGTGTGTAAGTGTGTGTAAGTGTGTGTAAGTGTGTGTAAGTGTGTTTAATTGTGTGTAAGTGTGTTTAATTGTGTTTAAGTGTGTGTAAGTGTGTGTAAGTGTGTTTAATTGTGTGTAAGTGTGTGTAAGTGTGTGTAAGTGTGTGTAAGTGTGTTTAATTGTGTGTAAGTGTGTGTAAGTGTGTTTAAGTGTGTGTAAGTGTGTGTAAGTGTGTTTAATTGTGTGTAAGTGTGTGTAAGTGTGTGTAAGTGTGTTTAATTGTGTGTAAGTGTGTGTAAGTGTGTGTAAGTGTGTGTAAGTGTGTGTAAGTGTGTGTAAGTGTGTTTAATTGTGTGTAAGCGTGTTTAATTGTGTGTAAGTGTGTGTAAGTGTGTGTAAGTGTGTGTAAGTGTGTTTAATTGTGTGTAAGTGTGTTTAATTGTGTGTAAGTGTGTTTAATTGTGTGTAAGTGTGTGTAAGTGTGTGTAAGTGTGTGTAAGTGTGTTTAATTGTGTGTAAGTGTGTGTAAGTGTGTGTAAGTGTGTGTAAGTGTGTGTAAGTGTGTGTAAGTGTGTGTAAGTGTGTTTGATTGTGTGTAAGTGTGTTTAATTGTGTTTAAGTGTGTGTAAGTGTGTTTAATTGTGTGTAAGTGTGTGTAAGTGTGTGTAAGTGTGTGTAAGTGTGTGTAAGTGTGTGTAAGTGTGTGTAAGTGTGTGTAAGTGTGTGTAAGTGTGTGTAAGTGTGTTTAATTGTGTGTAAGTGTGTTTAATAATAATAATAATAATAATAATAATAATGATGTCTTTATTTCTGAATCAAGCAGTAAAAATAATTACATTACATTTCATAACTATAGCTAGTAACGGTTAGGTACAGCTTAATATCAGAAAAGGCGAAGTCCAGATGTGCATAACACTCATGTTATCCACCCTGATCGACTTAACCTCAAAAACAACAAATATAATAATAAAAAAACCTTAAGAGCAGGTACGCGCGCAATATGTTATAACCATATTAAAGAAGAGAGAAAAAAAAATGTTTTGTGCCTTTTTATCTTGCAGCTTGCTTGGCGAAGAGATATTTAAATGTATTTTGTCTAAATTTGTTTGGAGTGAGAGTCTTAAAGAAGTCGGGAAGTGAGTTGTACAACTTAGCAGAGTTAAAAGTAAAACACCGTTCAAACATGGAGGATTTATGTAGGGGTGGGGTTATCATACCCCGAGATCGAATATTTACGTCATGTACTTGGGATCTAAAAACCACTTTGGTATATAGATATGGGGGACTTTGGTATGATAAAATTTTATGATAAAAACAGGCCTCATGTAACTTTCTCCTGTTCTCCATATTCAGCCATTTTGCATCTGTTAACTTATGAGATATTCTATCTCGTCGCCGAATTCCATATATAAAACGCAAACAACAGTTTTGAACTTTTTGAATTCTTTGTTTTTGATTGGATGTTAAGCAGTTTCCGTAAACTACATCTCCATGGCTGAATATAGAAAGCACAAGTGAGTCACAAAGCAAAATTTTGAGTTTTGTTGACAGTTCATGGCGATTACTATAAAGAAGTTTTAATCTAACGTATGCCCGCTGAACACATTGGGTAACGTGTTGTTCAAAACGTAAGGGGGTATCAAAAACCAATCCCAAGTTTTTTACGTTTTCTCTGAGCGGTAAGGCTATATCGTCTATTTTTATATCGATTGAGTTCTTAATGTTATCGACGTCATTTTTTTTACCGAAGACCATTACACAGCATTTTTTTGGGTTAAGGTATAACGAATGTTCTAAAGAAACTGTTTGAAGATTTTTAAGATCCCTAGTGATATCCTGACAGCCCCCCGCAACGTCCTCCCCCTTAAACGATAAATACAACTGGGTGTCGTCTGCATAGAAATGTTTTTTACATTTTTTGATAGCCTCTGGCAGGCATGACGTGTATATAGCATACAATAGAGGGCTAATAATGGATCCCTGGGGGACTCCAGTAGTTATAGCTAGCTCGCTAGATCTCTCCGCATCAAGTACAACGCACTGTCGTCGACTTTCTCAAAAGCTTTTAAAAAAGTTAATAGCATGGTTACTAAGGCCAATATAATGAAGAACCCCTAATAATAGTCGGTGGTCAAGGGTGTCGAACGCTTTCGAGAAGTCCAGAAGTGCTAAAACAGTTACTTCTCCCGAGTCAGCAGCCCTAAATATATCATCGGTCAGGCTTGCTAAAGCAGTTGCACAACCATGATTTTTTCTAAAACCGGATTGAGTTACAGGCAAGATGCTGTTTATTTCGACGTGTTCTGTAAGCTGTTTGGTAATTATTTTTTCAAGAATTTTTGATAGACATGGCAGTATACTGATCGGGCGAAGATCTTTCAATTCACGTGGATCATTATTTTTTGGGAGTGGCACCACCAGCGCCATTTTCCAGCTATCCGGATAAATTGAGTTTTTAATGCAATGTGTCAAAAAAGGCAGGATAAATGGACAACAAAGTTCTATTATGTCAATATTTAAACCCTCATGCCCTTTAGCCTTCGATTTTATTTTGGAAATTATCTTCCATATGTCTAAATCCGTTACCAATCTGAATTGAAAAGGGTGTATAATATTATCTTTAATGTTGCTTTGGTAAAAGTTATAAATTTCATTATTGTTCACGTTAGAGACAGGTATAGAGGATCTAAAAAAGTTATTTATTAGGTTAGCGTCTTTAAGTTGCTCTGGAAGATCCACTTTATTGCTTTCGACACCCACGCTGTATTTCTTTAAGTCTTTCCATATGTTTTGGGATACCCGAAGTTTCTCTTCAAGAAATGCCTTTTTTTCATTACGTATAGTTAGTGTTGTTAAATTACGAAGTGACTTATAATATTCCCAGTGTGTTAAACTTTTGGTTTTTTTGAACTTACTTAAAGCCTTATTTCTAAGATTGATTAGGTTTTTAACATTTTCAGTTATCCACGGGTAATTATTTTTGGTAAATCTAGCTCGTCTTACGGGTGCATGCAGATCTAATAAGGTGTTAATGGTATTGTTAATAAATTCCACCTTATCGTTCACATTTTCAAGGTCAAATATATTTTTCCACGGAATTGATTGCAGATCTGCCAAAAATTGGGGAGCATTAATTTTGTTGATATCCCTGTATTCTTTAAATGTAACTGCCTTTGTTTTATTAGGCAAAGCAAGTTCACAACCAATAAATTCATGATCTGACATTGGCGGGGCGGGCAAAGTATCACATTGTTTCACTAGATCAGGATTGGATATTATAAAGAGATCAATAAGCGAGGCAGAAGTAGAGGAAACACGAGTAGGATTATTAATTAACTGGGTGAGTCCTACGGACTCTAATAGGGAACTAAATTGGGCAACATCATGTGAAAAGGTGTTCAAAAAATCAATGTTAAAATCCCCAGTACATAACATTTCATTGCCTAGGGGCACCAATGTCGTTATTACATTTTCAAAGTTAACCAAAAAATCTGGAACCGATAATGAAGGTGGTCTGTACACACAGCCAAAAATCAAAGAAATATTACCAACAGGGACTCTTACCCATATCTGCTCAAAATTTTCGGTTTTAGTAAACTCGTTGTTTATTATAGAAAATTTATAATCCGTTTTAATATAAAGTCCGACACCACCACCCCTACTCACCCTATCCTGTCTGACGAATCTGTATCCCTCTATATCAACATCTCTTGATCGTATTTTTTTTGTTAGCCACGTTTCAGTAACACCGACCACATCAAAACTCTCACTAAGCACAAATTCTTTAAATGTTGCGAAGCTGGAAGTTAAGGACCTAAGATTTATATGTGCGGTTTTTAAAGTTTTGTTTCTCATTACCAAGAAAAGCAGCAAAAAGTATATAAGAAAGAGAAATATTTTTTGATGAACTAAGTAAACAATATGGCTATAATTTATGCAGTGGGAAAAGAAAAAACCGAAATAAAAATTTCTTGATACTACAAATTGTATTTATATGATAGTTTCAGAATAATAGTGAATTATAACTGTCTTCTGAAAAGCAAATATAAAATGACACAGGTATGAACGGCTATGCGCTTCCCATTGTTTTTAAATTTAGGTTTTGGTGATTTTTTTTAAGTCCTGTATATTTTTAACATGATGCTTTTTATCATTGTTGAGAATAAAAATATTGCCTCGAGTGGTCCAGACATTTTTTTTAAATATTTCACGAGCCTTTATAAACAAATCATAGTTTGCACTAGTAAGCACTTCACATATCATAATTGGATTATTTTTAAGAGCCTTTTTTGAGTAAAATATTTCGTCGCGTTTCCAATGCATTGTAAACTCCACGACAACCGGCCGGACTACTGTCTGTTTATCCTGCTGAGTGATTTTGTTTTGCCCGTTTTTTTTACCAAGGCGATAAAAGTTACTAATTTCTTGCTTCGAAACATCGACACCGACTTTGTTAGAAATGACGTCACAAAGGGTATTTAGTAATAAATCATTACTTTCTTCTTTAATGCCTCGAAAAATTAGTTTTTTACGATTGGAATCCTTGCGAATTTTTTCTATTTCACCCTGTGTTTGTTCTATATTGTCCTGTAGTTGTTCTATGTCTGCTTTTATAGCCTTAAACTCATTTTTTATTTTGATTTCAAATGCTTTAAGGTCATTTTCAAAATTACCGAGTTTTTTAGTATTTTCAACATCGGATTTTTGAAGTAAGTATTCGTTTCGTAGTTTCTCTAAACCTTCTTGTAGTTTATTTTCCATCTCCGCCATTTTGGATGACAGCGGTGAAGAATGCTGCCGGGCATCAGCATCGCCTGCGCCTCTCCTAGGTCTCATTATGGTTTCTTGAGATGTTTTTCACCTTTTTGAGACACTTGGGCACTTAAATTTTAACAAAATACACTTTTTGATAATACACACAGGATTTAGGACTTAAAATTTTGTACAATTCTCGGGAGCCGCTTAGCTTGGGTACTTATTCTAGCAGCGCCATCTACATAAAAATGTTTTTGTGTTTAAGTGTGTGTAAGTGTGTTTAATTGTGTGTAAGTGTGTGTAAGTGTGTGTAAGTGTGTGTAAGTGTGTTTAATTGTGTTTAAGTGTGTGTAAGTGTGTGTAAGTGTGTTTAATTGTGTGTTAGTGTGTGTAAGTGTGTGTAAGTGTGTGTAAGTGTGTTTAATTGTGTGTAAGTGTGTTTAATTGTGTGTAAGTGTGTTTAATTGTGTTTAATTGTGTTTAAGTGTGTGTAAGTGTGTGTAAGTGTGTTTAATTGTGTGTAAGTGTGTGTAAGTGTGTGTAAGTGTGTTTAATTGTGTGTAAGTGTGTGTAAGTGTGTGTAAGTGTGTGTAAGTGTGTTTAATTGTGTGTAAGTGTGTTTAATTGTGTTTAAGTGTGTGTAAGTGTGTGTAAGTGTGTTTAATTGTGTGTTAGTGTGTGTAAGTGTGTGTAAGTGTGTGTAAGTGTGTTTAATTGTGTGTAAGTGTGTTTAATTGTGTTTAAGTGTGTGTAAGTGTGTGTAAGTGTGTTTAATTGTGTGTAAGTGTGTGTAAGTGTGTGTAAGTGTGTGTAAGTGTGTGTAAGTGTGTGTAAGTGTGTTTAATTGTGTGTAAGTGTGTTTAATTGTGTTTAAGTGTGTGTAAGTGTGTTTAATTGTGTTTAAGTGTGTGTAAGTGTGTGTAAGTGTGTTTAATTGTGTGTAAGTGTGTGTAAGTGTGTGTAAGTGTGTGTAAGTGTGTTTAATTGTGTGTAAGTGTGTGTAAGTGTGTGTAAGTGTGTGTAAGTGTGTTTAATTGTGTGTAAGTGTGTGTTAGTGTGTGTAAGTGTGTGTAAGTGTGTGTAAGTGTGTTTAATTGTGTGTAAGTGTGTTTAATTGTGTGTAAGTGTGTTTAATTGTGTGTAAGTATGTGTAAGTGTGTTTAATTGTGTGTAAGTGTGTTTAATTGTGTGTAAGTGTGTTTAATTGTGTGTAAGTGTGTTTAATTGTGTGTAAGTGTGTTTAATTGTGTGTAAGTGTGTTTAATTGTGTGTAAGTGTGTGTAAGTGTGTTTAATTGTGTGTAAGTGTGTTTAATTGTGTGTAAGTGTGTTTAATTGTGTGTAAGTGTGTTTAATTGTGTGTAAGTGTGTGTAAGTGTGTTTAATTGTGTGTAAGTGTGTGTAAGTGTGTGTAAGTGTGTTTAAGTGTGTGTAAGTGTGTGTAAGTGTGTTTAATTGTGTGTAAGTGTGTGTAAGTGTGTGTAAGTGTGTGTAAGTGTGTGTAAGTGTGTTTAATTGTGTGTAAGTGTGTTTAATTGTGTTTAAGTGTGTGTAAGTGTGTGTAAGTGTGTTTAATTGTGTGTAAGTGTGTGTAAGTGTGTGTAAGTGTGTGTAAGTGTGTGGAAGTGTGTGTAAGTGTGTTTAATTGTGTTTAAGTGTGTGTGTAAGTGTGTGTAAGTGTGTTTAATTGTGTGTAAGTGTGTTTAATTGTGTGTAAGTGTGTTTAATTTTGTGTAAGTGTGTTTAATTGTGTGTAAGTGTGTGTAAGTGTGTGTAAGTGTGTTTAATTGTGTGTAAGTGTGTTTAATTGTGTTTAAGTGTGTGTAAGTGTGTGTAAGTGTGTTTAATTGTGTGTATGTGTGTGCAAGTGTGTGTAAGTGTGTGTAAGTATGTGTAAAGTGTGTTTAATTGTGTGTAAGTGTGTTTAATTGTGTTTAAGTGTGTGTAAGTGTGTGTAAGTGTGTTTAATTGTGTGTAAGTGTGTGGTGTAAGTGTGTTTAATTGTGTGTAAGTGTGTGTAAGTGTGTGTAAGTGTATGTAAGTGTGTGTAAGTGTGTGTAAGTGTGTTTAATTGTGTGTAAGTGTGTTTAATTGTGTTGAAGTGTGTGTAAGTGTGTGTAAGTGTGTTTAATTGTGTGTAAGTGTGTGTAAATGTGTGTAAGTGTGTGTAAGTGTGTTTAATTGTGTGTAAGTGTGTTTAATTGTGTTTAAGTGTGTGTAAGTGTGTGTAAGTGTGTGTAAGTGTGTTTAATTGTGTGTAAGTGTGTGTAAGTGTGTGTAAGTGTGTTTAATTGTGTGTAAGTGTGTGTAAGTGTGTGTAAGTGTGTTTAATTGTGTGTAAGTGTGTTTAATTGTGTTTAAGTGTGTGTAAGTGTGTGTAAGTGTGTGTAAGTGTGTGTAAGTGTGTGTAAGTGTGTGTAAGTGTGTGTAAGTGTGTGTAAGTGTGTGTAAGTGTGTTTAATTGTGTTTAATTGTGTGTAAGTGTGTTTAATTGTGTTTAAGTGTGTGTAAGTGTGTGTAAGTGTGTTTAATTGTGTGTAAGTGTGTGTAAGTGTGTGTAAGTGTGTGTAAGTGTGTGTAAGTGTGTTTAATTGTGTGTAAGTGTGTTTAATTGTGTTTAAGTGTGTGTAAGTGTGTGTAAGTGTGTTTAATTGTGTGTAAGTGTGTGTAAGTGTGTGTAAGTGTGTGTAAGTGTGTGTAAGTGTGTGTAAGTGTGTTTAATTGTGTGTAAGTGTGTTTAATTGTGTTTAAGTGTGTGTAAGTGTGTGTAAGTGTGTTTAATTGTGTGTAAGTGTGTGTAAGCGTGTGTAAGTGTGTGTAAGTGTGTGTAAGTGTGTTTAATTGTGTGTAAGTGTGTTTAATTGTGTTTAAGTGTGTGTAAGTGGTGTGTGTAAGTGTGTGTAAGTGTGTTTAATTGTGTTTAATTGTGTGTAAGTGTGTTTAATTGTGTTTAAGTGTGTGTAAGTGTGTGTAAGTGTGTTTAATTGTGTGTAAGTGTGTGTAAGTGTGTGTAAGTGTGTGTAAGTGTGTGTAAGTGTGTGTAAGTGTGTTTAATTGTGTGTAAGTGTGTGGTGTAAGTGTGTTTAATTGTGTGTAAGTGTGTGTAAGTGTGTGTAAGTGTGTGTAAGTGTGTGTAAGTGTGTGTAAGTGTGTGTAAGTGTGTTTAATTGTGTGTAAGTGTGTTTAATTGTGTTTAAGTGTGTGTAAGTGTGTGTAAGTGTGTTTAATTGTGTGTAAGTGTGTGTAAGTGTGTGTAAGTGTGTGTAAGTGTGTGGAAGTGTGTGTAAGTGTGTTTAATTGTGTTTAAGTGTGTGTGTAAGTGTGTGTAAGTGTGTTTAATTGTGTGTAAGTGTGTTTAATTTTGTGTAAGTGTGTTTAATTGTGTGTAAGTGTGTGTAAGTGTGTGTAAGTGTGTTTAATTGTGTGTAAGTGTGTTTAATTGTGTTTAAGTGTGTGTAAGTGTGTGTAAGTGTGTTTAATTGTGTGTATGTGTGTGCAAGTGTGTGTAAGTGTGTGTAAGTATGTGTAAAGTGTGTTTAATTGTGTGTAAGTGTGTTTAATTGTGTTTAAGTGTGTGTAAGTGTGTGTAAGTGTGTTTAATTGTGTGTAAGTGTGTGGTGTAAGTGTGTTTAATTGTGTGTAAGTGTTT
Organism: Polydrusus pterygomalis; assembly: GCA_963969555.1. Taxonomy (NCBI): domain Eukaryota; kingdom Metazoa; phylum Arthropoda; class Insecta; order Coleoptera; family Curculionidae; genus Polydrusus; species Polydrusus pterygomalis. Next base: position 461,576 of record OZ018381.1, on the reverse strand, counting down.
GTGTGTAAGTGTGTGTAAGTGTGTGTAAGTGTGTGTAAAGTGTGTTTAATTGTGTGTAAGTGTGTTTAATTGTGTTGAAGTGTGTGTAAGTGTGTGTAAGTGTGTGTTAAGTGTGTGTAAGTGTGTGTAAGTGTGTGTAAGTGTGTTTAATTGTGTGTAAGTGTGTTTAATTGTGTTTAAGTGTGTGTTAAGTGTGTGTAAGTGTGTTTAATTGTGTGTAAGTGTGTGTAAGTGTGTGTAAGTGTGTTTAATTGTGTGTAAGTGTGTGTAAGTGTGTGTAAGTGTGTGTAAGTGTGTTTAATGTGTGTAAGTGTGTTTAATTGTGTTTAAGTGTGTGTAAGTGTGTGTATGTGTGTGTAAGTGTGTGTAAGTGTGTGTAAGTGTGTGTAAGTGTGTGTAAGTGTGTGTAAGTGTGTTAATTGTGTGTAAGTGTGTTTAATTGTGTTTAAGTGTGTGTAAGTGTGTGTAAGTGTGTTTAATTGTGTGTAAGTGTGTGTAAGTGTGTGTAAGTGTGTGTAAGTGTGTGTAAGTGTGTTTAATTGTGTGTAAGTGTGTTTAATTGTGTTTAGTGTGTGTAAGTGTGTGTAAGTGTGTGTAAGTGTGTGTTAAGTTGTGTGTAAGTGTGTGTAAGTGTGTGTAAGTGTGTGTAAGTGTGTGTAAGTGTGTGTAAGTGTGTTTAATTGTGTGTAAGTGTGTTTAATTGTGTTTAAGTGTGTGTAAGTGTGTGTAAGTGTGTTTAATGTGTGTAAGTGTGTGTAAGGTGTGTAAGTGTGTGTAAGTGTGTGTAAGTGTGTTTAATTGTGTGTAAGTGTGTTTAATTGTGTAGTGTGTGTAAGTGTGTGTGTAAGTGTGTGTAAGTGTGTTTAATTGTGTTTAAGTGTGTGTAAGTGTGTTTAATTGTGTGTAAGTGTGTGTAAGTGTGTGTAAGTGTGTGTAATTGTGTGTAAGTGTGTGTAAGTGTGTGTAAGTGTGTGTAAGTGTGTGTAAGTGTGTGTAAGTGTGTGTAAGTGTGTGTAAGTGTGTGTAAGTGTGTTTAATTGTGTGTAAGTGTGTGGTGTAAGTGTGTAAGTGTGTGTAAGTGTGTGTAAGTGTGTGTAAGTGTGTGTAAGTGTGTGTAAGTGTGTTTAATTGTGTGTAAGTGTGTTTAATTGTGTTGAAGTGTGTGTAAGTGTGTGTAAGTGTGTTTAATTGTGTGTAAGTGTGTGTAAATGTGTGTAAGTGTGTGTAAGTGTGTTTAATTGTGTGTAAGTGTGTTTAATTGTGTTGAAGTGTGTGTAAGTGTGTGTAAGTGTGTTTAATTGTGTGTAAGTGTGTGTAAATGTGTGTAAGTGTGTGTAAGTGTGTTTAATTGTGTTTAAGTGCGTGTAAGTGTGTGTAAGTGTGTGTAAGTGTGTGTAAGTGTGTGTAAGTGTGTGTAAGTGTGTGTAAGTGTGTGTAAGTGTGTGTAAGTGTGTTTAATTGTGTGTAAGTGTGTTTAATTGTGTTGAAGTGTGTGGTGTAAGTGTGTTTAATTGTGTGTAAGTGTGTGTAAGTGTGTGTAAGTGTGTGTAAGTGTGTTTAATTGTGTGTAAGTGTGTGTAAGTGTGTGTAAGTGTGTGTAAGTGTGTTTAATTGTGTGTAAGTGTGTTTAATTGTGTTTAAGTGCGTGTAAGTGTGTGTAAGTGTGTGTAAGTGTGTGTAAGTGTGTGTAAGTGTGTGTAAGTGTGTGTAAGTGTGTGTAAGTGTGTGTAAGTGTGTTTAATTGTGTGTAAGTGTGTTTAATTGTGTTGAAGTGTGTGTAAGTGTGTGTAAGTGTGTTTAATTGTGTGTAAGTGTGTGTAAATGTGTGTAAGTGTGTGTAAGTGTGTTTAATTGTGTGTAAGTGTGTTTAATTGTGTTTAAGTGTGTGTAAGTGTGTGTAAGTGTGTTTAATTGTGTGTAAGTGTGTGGTGTAAGTGTGTTTAATTGTGTGTAAGTGTGTGTAAGTGTGTGTAAGTGTGTGTAAGTGTGTTTAATTGTGTGTAAGTGTGTTTAATTGTGTTTAAGTGTGTGTAAGTGTGTGTAAGTGTGTTTAATTGTGTGTAAGTGTGTGTGTAGTGTGTTTAATTGTGTGTAAGTGTGTGTAAGTGTGTGTAAGTGTGTGTAAGTGTGTGTAAGTGTGTGTAAGTGTGTTTAATTGTGTGTAAGTGTGTTTAATTGTGTGAAGTGTGTGTAAGTGTGTGTAAGTGTGTTTAATTGTGTGTAAGTGTGTGTAAATGTGTGTAAGTGTGTGTAAGTGTGTTTAATTGTGTGTAAGTGTGTTTAATTGTGTTTAAGTGTGTGTAAGTGTGTGTAAGTGTGTTTAATTGTGTGTAAGTGTGTTTAATTGTGTTGAAGTGTGTGTAAGTGTGTGTAAGTGTGTTTAATTGTGTGTAAGTGTGTGTAAATGTGTGTAAGTGTGTGTAAGTGTGTTTAATTGTGTGTAAGTGTGTTTAATTGTGTTTAAGTGTGTGTAAGTGTGTGTAAGTGTGTGTAAGTGTGTGTAAGTGTGTGTAAGTGTGTTTAATTGTGTGTAAGTGTGTTTAATTGTGTTGAAGTGTGTGTAAGTGTGTGTAAGTGTGTTTAATTGTGTGTAAGTGTGTGTAAATGTGTGTAAGTGTGTGTAAGTGTGTTTAATTGTGTGTAAGTGTGTTTAATTGTGTTGAAGTGTGTGTAAGTGTGTGTAAGTGTGTTTAATTGTGTGTAAGTGTGTTTAATTGTGTTGAAGTGTGTGTAAGTGTGTGTAAGTGTGTTTAATTGTGTGTAAGTGTGTGTAAATGTGTGTAAGTGTGTGTAAGTGTGTTTAATTGTGTGTAAGTGTGTTTAATTGTGTTTAAGTGTGTGTAAGTGTGTGTAAGTGTGTTTAATTGTGTGTAAGTGTGTGGTGTAAGTGTGTTTAATTGTGTGTAAGTGTGTGTAAGTGTGTGTAAGTGTGTGTAAGTGTGTGTAAGTGTGTGTAAGTGTGTTTAATTGTGTGTAAGTGTGTTTAATTGTGTTGAAGTGTGTGTAAGTGTGTGTAAGTGTGTTTAATTGTGTGTAAGTGTGTGTAAATGTGTGTAAGTGTGTGTAAGTGTGTTTAATTGTGTGTAAGTGTGTTTAATTGTGTTTAAGTGTGTGTAAGTGTGTGTAAGTGTGTTTAATTGTGTGTAAGTGTGTGTAAGTGTGTGTAAGTGTGTTTAATTGTGTGTAAGTGTGTGTAAGTGTGTGTAAGTGTGTGTAAGTGTGTTTAATTGTGTGTAAGTGTGTTTAATTGTGTTTAAGTGTGTGTAAGTGTGTGTAAGTGTGTGTAAGTGTGTGTAAGTGTGTGTAAGTGTGTGTAAGTGTGTGTAAGTGTGTGTAAGTGTGTGTAAGTGTGTGTAAGTGTGTTTAATTGTGTGTAAGTGTGTTTAATTGTGTTTAAGTGTGTGTAAGTGTGTGTAAGTGTGTTTAATTGTGTGTAAGTGTGTGTAAGTGTGTGTAAGTGTGTGTAAGTGTGTTTAATTGTGTGTAAGTGTGTGTAAGTGTGTGTAAGTATGTGTAAAGTGTGTTTAATTGTGTGTAAGTGTGTTTAATTGTGTTTAAGTGTGTGTAAGTGTGTGTAAGTGTGTTTAATTGTGTGTAAGTGTGTGTAAGTGTGTGTAAGTGTGTGTAAGTGTGTTTAATTGTGTGTAAGTGTGTGTAAGTGTGTGTAAGTGTGTGTAAGTGTGTGTAAGTGTGTGTAAGTGTGTGTAAGTGTGTTTAATTGTGTGTAAGTGTGTTTAATTGTGTTGAAGTGTGTGTAAGTGTGTGTAAGTGTGTGTAAGTGTGTGTAAGTGTATGTAAGTGTGTTTAATTGTGTGTAAGTGTGTGTAAATGTGTGTAAGTGTGTGTAAGTGTGTGTAAGTGTGTTTAATTGTGTGTAAGTGTGTTTAATTGTGCTTAAGTGTGTGTAAGTGTGTGTAAGTGTGTTTAATTGTGTGTAAGTGTGTGTAAGTGTGTGTAAGTGTGTTTAATTGTGTGTAAGTGTGTGTAAGTGTGTGTAAGTGTGTTTAATTGTGTGTAAGTGTGTTTAATTGTGTTTAAGTGTGTGTAAGTGTGTGTAAGTGTGTGTAAGTGTGTGTAAGTGTGTGTAAGTGTGTGTAAGTGTGTGTAAGTGTGTGTAAGTGTGTTTAATTGTGTGTAAGTGTGTTTAATTGTGTTTAAGTGTGTGTAAGTGTGTGTAAGTGTGTGTAAGTGTGTTTAATTGTGTGTAAGTGTGTGTAAGTGTGTGTAAGTGTGTGTAAGTGTGTGTAAGTGTGTGTAAGTGTGTGTAAGTGTGTGTAAGTGTGTTTAATTGTGTGTAAGTGTGTGTAAGTGTGTGTAAGTGTGTGTAAGTGTGTTTAATTGTGTGTAAGTGTGTGTAAGTGTGTGTAAGTGTGTGTAAGTGTGTTTAATTGTGTGTAAGTGTGTGTAAGTGTGTGTAAGTATGTGTAAAGTGTGTTTAATTGTGTGTAAGTGTGTTTAATTGTGTTTAAGTGTGTGTAAGTGTGTGTAAGTGTGTTTAATTGTGTGTAAGTGTGTGTAAGTGTGTGTAAGTGTGTGTAAGTGTGTTTAATTGTGTGTAAGTGTGTGTAAGTGTGTGTAAGTGTGTGTAAGTGTGTGTAAGTGTGTGTAAGTGTGTTTAATTGTGTGTAAGTGTGTTTAATTGTGTTGAAGTGTGTGTAAGTGTGTGTAAGTGTGTGTAAGTGTGTGTAAGTGTGTTTAATTGTGTGTAAGTGTGTGTAAATGTGTGTAAGTGTGTGTAAGTGTGTGTAAGTGTGTTTAATTGTGTGTAAGTGTGTTTAATTGTGCTTAAGTGTGTGTAAGTGTGTGTAAGTGTGTTTAATTGTGTGTAAGTGTGTGTAAGTGTGTGTAAGTGTGTTTAATTGTGTGTAAGTGTGTGTAAGTGTGTGTAAGTGTGTTTAATTGTGTGTAAGTGTGTTTAATTGTGTTTAAGTGTGTGTAAGTGTGTGTAAGTGTGTGTAAGTGTGTGTAAGTGTGTGTAAGTGTGTGTAAGTGTGTGTAAGTGTGTGTAAGTGTGTTTAATTGTGTGTAAGTGTGTTTAATTGTGTTTAAGTGTGTGTAAGTGTGTGTAAGTGTGTTTAATTGTGTGTAAGTGTGTGTAAGTGTGTGTAAGTGTGTGTAAGTGTGTTTAATTGTGTGTAAGTGTGTTTAATTTATTTAATTTTTTTTATTTAATTTATTACATATACATATACATAACAGGCAGATGCCCAAATAGTATAACAATATAAAAAACAATAAAACATACAACAATCAACAATTATAAACACTGAATGAAAGTGGAAGTATTAACAACGACTGTTCTAATCTTGCGTTTGAATGATTCTTGTGAACAGTTAATATTAAAGTCATATGGCAAGAAACGGTTGAAGTAATCCATGATGCGATTCATTGGTTCATTCTTTCCCACGTCAGTTCGGTGTGGCCGCAAAGAAAACAGTTCCAGTTGTCTAGTTGGTCGCGCTGGAATGCGAAATCTAAGCTGGCTAAGTAGTTCCGGACAGTCGATGAGATTATTTATAATTTTTTGACCGAATGACATAGCAAGTGATATTCTTCGCGTCTCTAGTGTGTCAAAATTAATTAACTTAAGACGATCAGTGTACAAGAGCTGTGATTTATCTATCTTTAACTTATAGAGAAGAAAGTTTACAAATTTCGACTGTACTCTCTCAATGCGATTTTTGTGAACTTTGTACATTGGCGCCCAGACTGTACAGCAGTATTCCAAATGGCTTCTAACCAGAGCGAAGAACATTGATTTCAAGACATCAGTATTTTGAAAGTCCCAGCACTGCCGAATGATAAAACCAGCCATTTTAAATGCTTTGGAGATTGCATTGTCTATGTGATGTGTGAATCTTAATTCGCTGTCGAATATCACTCCAAGGTCGTTTACAAGAGTCACGCGAGGTAGTGGAATATTCTCGACACTGTAAAGGTAATTTAAATTGTGCTTTTTTCTTGAAAAGGAAATTACTTTGCATTTTAGTGTGTTTAAGGTCATTTTGTTCTTTGCACACCATTCAACCAATTTTTCTATTGCGATCTGCAAATTAGTACAATCGTCTTTGTTCATGATTCTGCTAAATAACTTTAAATCATCTGCAAAGAATAAGTGGCAACAATCTTTGATGACATTCGATAGGTCGTGGATAAAAAGCAAGAACAGTATCGGACCTAAGTGAGACCCTTGAGGTACCCCAGAGTGCACTGTTATATCCTTGGACAGGGAACCAAGATATTTTACGTTCTGTGTGCGGCCGGTTAGGTAACTATTTATCCATAATAATAAGGGACCACTAATACCATAGTGATCAAGTTTATGTAGCAGAATTGTGTGGTTAACGCGATCGAAGGCTTTCTTAAAATCAAAATAAACGGCGTCCACTTGTATAGTTGCATCAAGAGCTGCTGTTAAGTAGCTACAGTATACTGTGAGGTTTGACTGACATGATCGTTGTGGCAAAAAACCATGTTGATATTCTGAGAGGATACCACGAAATGTTAAAGATATACTGTCTGTAACAATGGAGTCCAATACTTTTGCAAAACAAGATATTCCTGATATAGGTCGATAGTTGGTTATATCAGATCGATCGCCATTTTTAAAGAGTGGAGTAATTGTAGCCTTCTTCCATACTGTGGGAAAATCTCCTGAGCATAGTGATGAGTTAAATATTATACTTAATGGCAAAGATAAGGTAGGACTACAGTTCCTAACAAATAGAGGAGCAATTTTGTCAGGACCTGCACTTTTGTTTACATCCAGGTCTGCCAGCTTTTCGAATACCTTATCGCTAGTTACCTCTATGTTACACAAACTGGTATTAGTTTTATGAAGGTTTTGAGAGTCCCAGCCAACACCCAAATCGTCAACGACGTACACAGACTGGAAGAAGTCGGCAAATAGATCTGCCACATCTGAAGATCCAGTACTGGTCATATCATTGTACCTCATTTGACTTGGATATCCAGACACAACACGTTTAGATCGCAGATACGACCAAAAATGTTTGGGGTTTCTAAGAATATTTTGTTGTGATAAATTGATGAATGCTTCATAGTCCTTTCTAATGCTTACTTTTGCGCGAGCTCGTAGGTTATTATATTTATTTTTCAATTGGTCGCCACGCCAACCATGTTTTTTAAGTCTGTTAAGTGATTTATTCTTTTCTTTTATAAGCTGTATTGTAGCTTTAGTATAATAGCTAGGAAATTTTAAATTACTACATAATTTCTTTGGTACGAAGTTATCTATGGCAGTATTTACAACGTTGTAAAAATAATCTACTTTAGCATTTATACTCCAATTTGACGAATCTAGTATTTGCCAGTTAATTGTTTCAAAGTAGTCATTTAGAAGTATATAATCAGCTTTGAAAAAGTTGAAACGATAAGAATTTGTATCCAATGCTTGGGGCGAACAGTGGGTTTCCAATTTGATTTCCTTCCAATGGTGGATGGTAGGCATCAGGAGGAGTTAGAGCTTGCTCACATTTGGAAACTGTAACGGCAGAACAGTTAGAGAAGATGAGATCCAGTGCGGCATTGTTGGAATTCTGGATCTGGTTATACTGCATCAAATCATGAAAGCACATACAATCGTGTAAAATCATCTCAATGTCGTTGTTAGATGAGAAAACATATTCAGTAGAATCGCTATTCAGGAGGCTTAATAATCCAGAACAATTATCAGTAATATGGCTGTCTTTTGTGTAAAGTTGTTTAAAATTATTCATATAATTTGGCAAATTATAATCTCCAAGCACTATTATTTTTGAAGTTAATCTTCTGTCCATAACGGCAGTTATTGAGCTGATATGTTTTTCATATACTGCAGTTGGGGATGCAGGTGGGATATATACAGAACAAAATATATATTGTAGGTCATCGATAACCACACCAACCCACAACTCCTCCACTTCATTCTCTGGCATTAAGTACACGGTTGAACTGTATTGAGATTTAACGGCAACCAACACTCCCCCACCTCTTGTCTTGCCTGTCTGGGTGAAATCTCTGTCTTTTCGATAAACCACATAGTTACTCGGAAATAATTCTTCACTCAATATACCGTCATTAAGCCACGTCTCAGTTAAAACAACCACATCATAATCTGAGTTTAACATTTCGTTGAAAAATTGCGTCGTTTTAGTTCGTAGACCTCTGGTATTTTGATAGTATATGTCCAAAGTACTTACAAAATTCTGTGTGGGTTTGGTCGTTGAGAAAAATTTTCCTTTGAAGTAGCGCATATTTCGTGATTTCTTGTTGCAGGGTTAGAAGATTTTCCCCATTTCTTAATCTCACCACTGATATAAGATACTATAGACAGTTTAGCATTGTAACTTGTCTCCGCATGCCAGTTTTTGTCTTTTAAGTCAGTAAAGTTATCCAGGCTGAGGAATAAGCTTTTGTTCTTTTCGGTAAATATTCTGTTGTATATAGAAAAATTATTATCATTAATTAGCTTATTGTTAATTGTGTTTAAGTGTGTGTAAGTGTGTGTAAGTGTGTTTAATTGTGTGTAAGTGTGTGTAAGTGTGTGTAAGTGTGTGTAAGTGTGTGTAAGTGTGTTTAATTGTGTGTAAGTGTGTTTAATTGTGTTTAAGTGTGTGTAAGTGTGTGTAAGTGTGTTTAATTGTGTGTAAGTGTGTGTAAGCGTGTGTAAGTGTGTGTAAGTGTGTGTAAGTGTGTTTAATTGTGTGTAAGTGTGTTTAATTGTGTTTAAGTGTGTGTAAGTGTGTGTAAGTGTGTTTAATTGTGTGTAAGTGTGTGCAAGTGTGTGTAAGTATGTGTAAGTGTGTGTAAGTGTGTGTAAGTGTGTGTAAGTGTGTGTAAGTGTGTGTAAGTGTGTGTAAGTGTGTTTAATTGTGTGTAAGTGTGTTTAATTGTGTGTAAGTGTGTGTAAGTGTGTTTAATTGTGTGTAAGTGTGTGTAAGTGTGTGTAAGTGTGTGTAAGTGTGTGTAAGTGTGTGTAAGTGTGTTTAATTGTGTGTAAGTGTGTTTAATTGTGTTTAAGTGTGTGTAAGTGTGTGTAAGTGTGTTTAATTGTGTGTAAGTGTGTGTAAGTGTGTGTAAGTGTGTTTAAGTGTGTTTAATTGTGTGTTAGTGTGTTTAATTGTGTTTAAGTGTGTGTAAGTGTGTGTAAGTGTGTTTAATTGTGTGTAAGTGTGTGTAAGTGTGTGTAAGTGTGTGTAAGTGTGTGTAAGTGTGTTTAATTGTGTGTAAGTGTGTTTAATTGTGTGTAAGTGTGTGTAAGTGTGTGTAAGTGTGTTTAATTGTGTGTAAGTGTGTGTAAGTGTGTGTAAGTGTGTGTAAGTGTGTGTAAGTGTGTGTAAGTGTGTTTAATTGTGTGTAAGTGTGTTTAATTGTGTTTAAGTGTGTGTAAGTGTGTGTAAGTGTGTTTAATTGTGTGTAAGTGTGTGTTAGTGTGTGTAAGTGTGTGTAAGTGTGTGTAAGTGTGTTTAATTGTGTGTAAGTGTGTTTAATTGTGTTTAAGGGTGCGCCTGCAATCTCATCATTGTGCGGTCTGTCGCCTGATCAAACGATGCGTTGTGTGGCCTTCACCGACTTATGCGGCCATTTTCATGGCCACACAATGCAAAACCTTTTTTAATGGACTCTGCGCGACCTGCTGATCCGATTGATACTTACTTTGCCTATTAAATAATTTTGACCCCATAAAAATAGTAAAAATAAATGCAAAGCCAAATTTTTACACGCTGAAAGAATTTAACTCACCTTATGTGGCCACGCCTAATTGTTGATTAGTGCTGCCCTCTGCTTTAAAATAACCTGCTATGTTGTTTTTCAAGGACAGATCATTTTAATATTATTTTATTTTTCTCATATTTTGCGTGCCTCGATGAGTGTATTCGAATTGTGGTATTTTAAACCTTATGGGGACATTCTAAGCATTATAAATGTGGGTAGTTGTATTATTATTGCAGGTTTTAAAAATAAATTTAGAGAAAAACATCATTTATTTGTAACGGATTTTACGAATGGTAGGAGGTTTTCAATTAGACGTATTTCACATTGAGCTTTAAAAAATAGAGAGAATGTGGGAAAATTAGAGAGAAGGTAGGAAGAGAAGATGAAATGTAGTAAAAAAAAATTGTTTATAGCGGGAAGATATAAAATTGGATTGCTCTCAAATATGTTTAGTAATATGTCGTTATCGAGGCGCTTGAGGTCAAAAAAGCAAATTTATTTTAAAAATTTTAAAGAAGTGAAAGGCTTGGTATTAGGAGGAAATAAATCTGATCTTTGTAGAATATAAAGTGATATGTCGTTTTTGAGGTTTTTACTTTGAGAATACTAATTCTGCTGTTCACAAGTATCATAGAGAGGGTGAGGCTGACAGGAGATTAAATTCGATTTCGTGAAAAAGGGATATTATGTCGTTTAAAAAAAAATTGTAATACCTCTCTATGCCACTGCGGGAACTACGAGTGAAGGGCCATATGGGGATCTCAATTTTAAAAACAAAAACTTATCTCGTGATTATAGTGATAAATAAAAACTATTAAAAAGTCACCTGACAAAAAATTGTTATTAAAAAAAAGTGTATGGCCCCTTTAGGCCACCGCTGGAACCACGTGTGTAGGGCCACACAGGGAACTTACTTGATTTTGAAAACAAAAATTTACTTCGTGATTATTAATGGAAATATATAAATCTATTAGAGAGACACACGTGACAAGAAACTAGAATAATATAAAAAAATGTTAACAATAGTTACCTATTTAAAAACAGTATATGGCCTCTTTAGGCCACCGCTGGAACTACATGTGTATAGGGCCACACAGCAAACTTTCTTGACATTGAAAACAGAAATTACTTCGTAATTATTGATGGAAATATATAAATCTATTAGAGAGACACGTGACAAAAAATAGAGCTTTCACTAGAATAATATAAAACATTTCAAAAGAAGACACCACTTTTTACCACGGAAAATTTAAGTTTTATTAAAATAATATTTCCTTACACTATGCTATTGCACGATATAAAATTAATTTAGGCATCATGTATAATCAGTATTTAATCAATCAATCAACAACTGATATTTTATCAGCTTAGCGTATTTTCTTTATTTTTAGCAATAGTATTCTTGTTCCAATTACATATTCTTAAAAATTTTGACGTTTCTATCGGTTTCCGCACACTCTGTGCTGCACAAAGAGTAAGATCGTTTGTAGCTGGATATAAGAACTTTTTGTAATTACGTCTATCTACAAAAAATTCAATAGAAAGGCTTAATTTTCAACAAGGGAATCTAGTTACCGTTATTTATTCTATGAATTTTTATATTTTTTAATTGGGCATTGTTGGTACTTTCCGCATGATCTGTGCAATACAAATTGTTGATAAGTTTGTAGGATAATAGTAGAAGGACATCTTTTTCTAAAAAGTTCATTGAAAAGTCTTAATATTCATGTTTTAATATTTAATAATCGTATATTGGATATTACGTATTATTTGAATTTTTGATGACGTTTACTATTAGTTGTGAAATATTATTTTAATAGGCCATACAGAATGTCTTTGAAGGTATATCTGAATATTTAAAATAACGGTTCTAATTCAGTTTGGAAATGAGGTACTTAGTGTAAACTGAAAACACGATCTATATAAATATGTTAAAATGTATAAACGGGACATATAGATAGAGTAAAAATCACAGAGAATATTTTGAAATGTTCTGCATGGTTAGTCAAACGAAAGATAAATTGGAAACATATTTTTGTTCAGGTTTATGTAAAAAAAATAAGAATAAATAAGTTTTACCGTTAAAAAAAATACCCGACTTCTTAATGCTTTTAAAAGTATAAAATAATAGTTTTTAGAAGTAATACTTAAATTACTTATTACTAAAAACAAAAACATAATTCCGTTAATTTTTGAACATTTTTATTAAATATTAAAAATAAAATGGTTTTTAAGTTATTACTAAAGTTATATTTAAAAATGTTAGAAAAAGTTTATTGTTAAAATAATTTCAGTGACGTGGCACTCCAACAGCTGCTATTTGTGTTGAGCGACGCAGAGGTTTGCAACGCGTTGTTTTGTATACTGTGCTGCTTTTTGATTTGGATGTTAAATTCAAAATAAATAAAAGTATTAAAAAGTTACCTGACAAAAATAGGGCATTCACTTGGATAATATAAAAAATTTCAAAAATAGTTATATTTAAAAAAAAAGTGTATGTTTGGGCGTTTTATGCCACCGATACGCGAAATTGAGTCTTATTAAATTTTATTAATATACCAAAATAATAAAATGATATAATCCCGATAAAAATAGAGCAGATAATCTTTACAGTTATGTCTTTCTGTATATAACTGACTTTCTTTCAATGTTGCCTAACGTCTAAATGCAAAAAAGTAATTTTTTTACCAATTTCAAAATTATAACAATGTTTGAGAGGCGTTCCTTTAACAACTTAGCCAAGTAAGAATAGAATAGGTATTTGCCTTTTTCTTCTTTAAAATAGCAAGGTAAAACTCTTTGCTTAGCTAAGCTGTTAAAGAAACGCTTCTCGATAAAATTCGTATCATCGTATGAGAAATATGGCTTACTGGCAAGAGAGGAAGAAAAAATCTTTGCTATGCTAAGCTAAATTAATAAAAGGAATACTTAACGCCGTTGCCTATGCTTTGCTGTTTAAAAGTATCTACAAGGAACTTAGCCAATAGGTAATGAATGAATGCTTCGCATTTTAGAAAGAAAAGTGTATGGCCACTTTATGGTTCTTTAAATTTGTATCTTCTTTATGTTTTCAAAGTTATTTGCTTTTTCAAAAACTATTAAGGATAATCTTCTGATATTTCGTATGCACTTAGGGTCATTAATAAGCGGGAATAAATTATTTTGGCATATGTGCTCAATAAAGTAGATCTTCCTTAGTATTTCAAAATTTAAACCTAACAATTGCACCATTTTCTTAAAAATTTCTTTTGTTTGCCCATTGCCTATTGTTAAAAATAATTTCAGTAACGTGGCATTCTCAAAGTTGCTATTTTTGTGGAGCGTCGCATAGGTTTGCAACGCGTTATTTCCCCCGCTTCATTTACTGTGCCGCTTCTTGACTTGAATGTTAAAATCGAAATTAATAATAATATTAAAAAGTCACCTGACAAAAAAAAAAGCCTTCGCTAGGATAATATAGAAAGTTTCAAAAATTAATATTTAAAAAAAAAGTATATGGAACTACGTGTGTAGTGCCACACAAGAGACTTGATTAAAAAAAAATATTTCGTGATTATCGATGGAAATAAATAGTGCTATTGGATACTCACCTGACAAAAAATAAAGCCTTTACTAGGATGATCTAAAAAGTTTCAAAAATGGTTATTTTAAAATGAGAAGTGTATGACCCCTTTATGTTACCGCTGGAAAGTGAAACTACTTGTGTAGGGACACACAAGGAACTTGATTTAAAAAAAAAAGGAAATTTACTTCGTGATTATTGATGGAAATAATTAATATTATTTGATACTTCCAATACAAAAAATCAGGCCTTCACTAGAATAATCTAAAAAGTTTCAAAAATAGTTATTTTAAAATGAAAAGTGTATGACCCCTTTATGCCACCGCTGAAACTACGTGTGTTGAGCGGCACAAGATACTTGATTTTAAAAAAAAGGAAATTTGTTTCGTGATTATTGATGAAAATAAATAAAACTGTTCGAAACTCACCTAACAAAAATAGGGCCTTCACTAAAATAAAATAAAAAGTTTCAAATATATTTACGTTAGAAATAAAAGCGTATGCCCCCTTTATGCCACCGCTGGACCTACGTGTGTAAGGCCATACAAAGAACTTGGTTTTAAAAACGGAAATTCACTTACTGATGTTGATGGAAATAAATAATGCTATTCGATACTCACCTAACAAAATATAAGGCCTTCACTAGGATAATATAAAAAGTTTTAAAAATAGTTCTTTTAAAAAGAAAAGTGTATGTCCCCTTTAGACCACCGCTGGAACTACATGTGTAGGGCCACACCAGGGACTTGATTTTAAAAAGGGAAATTTACTTACTGATTATTGCTGGAAACGATTAATACTATTTGATACATAAAATACAAAAAATAAGGCCTTCACTAGGATAATCTAAAAAGTTTCAAAAATAGTTATTTTAAAATGAAAAGTGTATGACCCCTTTATGTTACCGCTGGAACTACGTGTGTGGGGCCACACAAGGAACTTGATTTAAAAAAAAAAGGAAATTTACTTCGTGATTATTGATGGAAACGATTAATACTATTTGATACTTAAAATACAAAAAATAGGGCCTTCACTAGCATAATCTAAAATGTTTTAAAAATAGTTATTTTAAAAGGAAAAGTGTATGACCCCTTTATGCCACCGCTGGAACTACGTGTGTAGGGCCGCACAAGGAAATTGATTAAAAAAAAAAAGGAAATTTACTTCGTGATTGTTGATGGAAATGATTAATAGTATTTGATGCCTAAAATACAAAAAAAAATAAGGCCTTCACTAGGATAATCTAAAAAGTTTCAAAAATAGTTATTTTAAAATAAAAAGTGTATGACCCCTTTATGCCACCGCTGGAACTACGTGTGTAGGGCCACACAAGGAACTTGATTTAAAAAAAAAGGAAATTTACTTCGTGATTATTGATGGAAACGATTAATACTATTTGATACTTAAAATACAAAAAAAAATTAGGCCTTCACTAGGATAATCTAAAAAGTTTAAAAAATAATTATTTTAAAATGAAAAGTGTATGACCCCTTTATGCCACCGCTGGAACTACATGTGTAGGGCCGCACAAGGAAATTAATTTAAAAAAAAAGGAAATTTACTTCGTGATTGTTGATGGAAATGATTAATACTATTTGATACCTAAAATACAAAAAATAAGGCCTTCACTAGGATAATCTAAAAAGTTTCAAAAGTAGTTATTTTAAAATGAAAAGTGTATGACCCCTTTATGTCACCGCTGGATCTACGTGTGAAGGGCCGCACAAGGAAATTGATTAAAAAAAAAAGGAAATTTACTTCGTGATTGTTGATGGAAATGATTAATACTATTTGATACCTAAAATACAAAAAATAAGGCCTTCACTAGGATAATCTAAAAAGTTTCAAAAGTAGTTATTTTAAAATGAAAAGTGTATGACCCCTTTATGTCACCGCTGGATCTACGTGTGAAGGGCCGCACAAGGAAATTGATTAAAAAAAAAAGGAAATTTACTTCGTGATTGTTGATGGAAATGATTAATACTATTTGATACCTAAAATACAAAAAATAAGGCCTTCACTAGGATAATCTAAAAAGTTTCAAAAGTAGTTATTTTAAAATGAAAAGTGTATGACCCCTTTATGTCACCGCTGGATCTACGTGTGAAGGGCCGCACAAGGAAATTGATTAAAAAAAAAAGGAAATTTACTTCGTGATTGTTGATGGAAATGATTAATACTATTTGATACCTAAAATACAAAAAATAAGGCCTTCACTAGGATAATCTAAAAAGTTTCAAAAGTAGTTATTTTAAAATGAAAAGTGTATGACCCCTTTATGTCACCGCTGGATCTACGTGTGAAGGGCCGCACAAGGAAATTGATTAAAAAAAAAAGGAAATTTACTTCGTGATTGTTGATGGAAATGATTAATACTATTTGATACCTAAAATACAAAAAATAAGGCCTTTACTAGGATAAACTAAAAAGTTTCAAAAGTAGTTATTTTAAATTGAAAAGTGTATGACCCCTTTATGTCACCGCTGGAACTACGTGTGTAGGGCCGCACAAGGATATTGATTTAAAAAAAAAAAGGAAATATACTTCGTGATTGTTGATGGAAATGATTAATACTATTTGATACCTAAAATACAAACAAATAAGGCCTTCACTAGGATAATCTAAAAAGTTTTAAAAATAGTTATTTTAAAATGAAAAGTGTATGACCCCTTTATGCCACCGCTGGAACTACGTGTGTAGGGCCACACAAGGAACTTGATTTAAAAAAAAAAGGAAATTTACTTCGTGATTATTGATGGAAACGATTTATACTATTTATTTTTATACTTAAAATACAAAAAAATAAGGCCTTCACTAGGATAATCTAAAAAGTTTTAAAAGTAGTTATTTTAAAATGAAAAGTGTATGACCCCTTTATGCCACCGCTGGAACTACGTGTATAGGGCCACAGAAGGAATTTGATTTAAAAAAAAAAGGAAATTTACTTCGTGATTATTGATGGAAACGATTTATTTTATTGTTAAATAAATGAAATATTATTAATTTGTAAAATGTATTTATTTTTATAAAATCATCACCTTAAATCAGGAGACCTGGCGACCCTAAATTTTACGTGTTGTTTAAATTATATTTTTATTTATATTGTATTTATATATGTATAAATTACAAGGAACTGGACTTACAACAGAATTTTAGATGAATCAATGTTTTATTTAATTTATTTTGAAAAATACTTTTTAAAATCCAACAGTCAGTAGGTATGTATCTTGAATTTTGCAGGAAACTTAAAAGAATGCATGTGCATTTATTGGCAATGGCAAAAGAATTTCAAATTCCAATCAGGTAGCTGGTAACTACGCAGGCTTATAAGCAAGAGAATTGAACATAGGACTCCCCACCATCTTTAATTTATAATGGTTGCATGTATAAAGGCTTTAATGTTTTTTTTTAAATATACCTAGAAAAATTTAAACCTTTCTATTAAATTCACCAAGTTAACTTACCAAGAAGAGAAAAAGTACAGGTATTATTCCTAAAAGCTTCATATTAGTACCGGTGAGGAAACCAGATGGACCCCATAAGGTTTTAAAATATAATGTCCTTGAAATTTATTTGGATAATAATGTGTATGACCTCTTAATGTAGGTAAACTCAATACACTTAGTGTAAAGTCTTTATGGGGCCTGGCCACTTAAGAGTTTTTTAAACATAACTTCTGAAATCGCGAGTGTATAGAAATAATTTTTGTACCAGCATATTCAGCAATAAAAATGGCAAATAGTTCATAGCCTAGTTCGCATGGCCACAAAAGTGATATGCCATCTCGATGTCCGTCTAATGATTGCTTGGCATGGAAGGGTGTGTTTAAGTGTGTGTAAGTGTGTGTAAGTGTGTTTAATTGTGTGTAAGTGTGTGTAAGTGTGTGTAAGTGTGTTTAATTGTGTGTAAGTGTGTGTAAGTGTGTGTAAGTGTGTGTAAGTGTGTGTAAGTGTGTGTAAGTGTGTTTAATTGTGTGTAAGCGTGTTTAATTGTGTGTAAGTGTGTGTAAGTGTGTGTAAGTGTGTGTAAGTGTGTGTAAGTGTGTGTAAGTGTGTTTAATTGTGTGTAAGTGTGTTTAATTGTGTGTAAGTGTGTTTAATTGTGTGTAAGTGTGTGTAAGTGTGTGTAAGTGTGTGTAAGTGTGTGTAAGTGTGTTTAATTGTGTGTAAGTGTGTGTAAGTGTGTGTAAGTGTGTGTAAGTGTGTGTAAGTGTGTGTAAGTGTGTGTAAGTGTGTTTGATTGTGTGTAAGTGTGTTTAATTGTGTTTAAGTGTGTGTAAGTGTGTTTAATTGTGTGTAAGTGTGTGTAAGTGTGTGTAAGTGTGTGTAAGTGTGTGTAAGTGTGTTTAATTGTGTGTAAGTGTGTTTAATAATAATAATAATAATAATAATAATAATAATAATAATGATGTCTTTATTTCTGAATCAAGCAGTAAAAATAATTACATTACATTTCATAACTATAGCTAGTAACGGTTAGGTACAGCTTAATATCAGAAAAGGCGAAGTCCAGATGTGCATAACACTCATGTTATCCACCCTGATCGACTTAACCTCAAAAACAACAAATATAATAATAAAAAAACCTTAAGAGCAGGTACGCGCGCAATATGTTATAACCATATTAAAGAAGAGAGAAAAAAAAATGTTTTGTGCCTTTTTATCTTGCAGCTTGCTTGGCGAAGAGATATTTAAATGTATTTTGTCTAAATTTGTTTGGAGTGAGAGTCTTAAAGAAGTCGGGAAGTGAGTTGTACAACTTAGCAGAGTTAAAAGTAAAACACCGTTCAAACATGGAGGATTTATGTAGGGGTGGGGTTATCATACCCCGAGATCGAATATTTACGTCATGTACTTGGGATCTAAAAACCACTTTGGTATATAGATATGGGGGACTTTGGTATGATAAAATTTTATGATAAAAACAGGCCTCATGTAACTTTCTCCTGTTCTCCATATTCAGCCATTTTGCATCTGTTAACTTATGAGATATTCTATCTCGTCGCCGAATTCCATATATAAAACGCAAACAACAGTTTTGAACTTTTTGAATTCTTTGTTTTTGATTGGATGTTAAGCAGTTTCCGTAAACTACATCTCCATGGCTGAATATAGAAAGCACAAGTGAGTCACAAAGCAAAATTTTGAGTTTTGTTGACAGTTCATGGCGATTACTATAAAGAAGTTTTAATCTAACGTATGCCCGCTGAACACATTGGGTAACGTGTTGTTCAAAACGTAAGGGGGTATCAAAAACCAATCCCAAGTTTTTTACGTTTTCTCTGAGCGGTAAGGCTATATCGTCTATTTTTATATCGATTGAGTTCTTAATGTTATCGACGTCATTTTTTTTACCGAAGACCATTACACAGCATTTTTTTGGGTTAAGGTATAACGAATGTTCTAAAGAAACTGTTTGAAGATTTTTAAGATCCCTAGTGATATCCTGACAGCCCCCCGCAACGTCCTCCCTCTTAAACGATAAATACAACTGGGTGTCGTCTGCATAGAAATGTTTTTTACATTTTTTGATAGCCTCTGGCAGGCATGACGTGTATATAGCATACAATAGAGGGCTAATAATGGATCCCTGGGGGACTCCAGTAGTTATAGCTAGCTCGCTAGATCTCTCCGCATCAAGTACAACGCACTGTCGTCGACTTTCTAAAAAGCTTTTAAAAAAGTTAATAGCATGGTTACTAAGGCCAATATAATGAAGAACCCCTAATAATAGTCGGTGGTCAAGGGTGTCGAACGCTTTCGAGAAGTCCAGAAGTGCTAAAACAGTTACTTCTCCCGAGTCAGCAGCCCTAAATATATCATCGGTCACGCTTGCTAAAGCAGTTGCACAACCATGATTTTTTCTAAAACCGGATTGAGTTACAGGCAAGATGCTGTTTATTTCGACGTGTTCTGTAAGCTGTTTGGTAATTATTTTTTCAAGAATTTTTGATAGACATGGCAGTATACTGATCGGGCGAAGATCTTTCAATTCACGTGGATCATTATTTTTTGGGAGTGGCACCACCAGCGCCATTTTCCAGCTATCCGGATAAATTGAGTTTTTAATGCAATTATTTATAACGTGTGTCAAAAAAGGCAGGATAAATGGACAACAAAGTTCTATTATGTCAATATTTAAACCCTCATGCCCTTTAGCCTTCGATTTTATTTTGGAAATTATCTTCCATATGTCTAAATCCGTTACCAATCTGAATTGAAAAGGGTGTATAATATTATCTTTAATGTTGCTTTGGTAAAAGTTATAAATTTCATTATTGTTCACGTTAGAGACAGGTATATAGGATCTAAAAAAGTTATTTATTAGGTTAGCGTCTTTAAGTTGCTCTGGAAGATCCACTTTATTGCTTTCGACACCCACGCTGTATTTCTTTAAGTCTTTCCATATGTTTTGGGATACCCGAAGTTTCTCTTCAAGAAATGCCTTTTTTTCATTACGTATAGTTAGTGTTGTTAAATTACGAAGTGACTTATAATATTCCCAGTGTGTTAAACTTTTGGTTTTTTTGAACTTACTTAAAGCCTTATTTCTAAGATTGATTAGGTTTTTAACATTTTCAGTTATCCACGGGTAATTATTTTTGGTAAATCTAGCTCGTCTTACGGGTGCATGCAGATCTAATAAGGTGTTAATGGTATTGTTAATAAATTCCACCTTATCGTTCACATTTTCAAGGTCAAATATATTTTTCCACGGAATTGATTGCAGATCTGCCAAAAATTGGGGAGCATTAATTTTGTTGATATCCCTGTATTCTTTAAATGTAACTGCCTTTGTTTTATTAGGCAAAGCAAGTTCACAACCAATAAATTCATGATCTGACATTGGCGGGGCGGGCAAAGTATCACATTGTTTCACTAGATCAGGATTGGATATTATAAAGAGATCAATAAGCGAGGCAGAAGTAGAGGAAACACGAGTAGGATTATTAATTAACTGGGTGAGTCCTACGGACTCTAATAGGGAACTAAATTGGGCAACATCATGTGAAAAGGTGTTCAAAAAATCAATGTTAAAATCCCCAGTACATAACATTTCATTGCCTAGGGGCACCAATGTCGTTATTACATTTTCAAAGTTAACCAAAAAATCTGGAACCGATAATGAAGGTGGTCTGTACACACAGCCAAAAATCAAAGAAATATTACCAACAGGGACTCTTACCCATATCTGCTCAAAATTTTCGGTTTTAGTAAACTCGTTGTTTATTATAGAAAATTTATAATCCGTTTTAATATAAAGTCCGACACCACCACCCCTACTCACCCTATCCTGTCTGACGAATCTGTATCCCTCTATATCAACATCTCTTGATCGTATTTTTTTTGTTAGCCACGTTTCAGTAACACCGACCACATCAAAACTCTCACTAAGCACAAATTCTTTAAATGTTGCGAAGCTGGAAGTTAAGGACCTAAGATTTATATGTGCGGTTTTTAAAGTTTTGTTTCTCATTACCAAGAAAAGCAGCAAAAAGTATATAAGAAAGAGAAATATTTTTTGATGAACTAAGTAAACAATATGGCTATAATTTATGCAGTGGGAAAAGAAAAAACCGAAATAAAAATTTCTTGATACTACAAATTGTATTTATATGATAGTTTCAGAATAATAGTGAATTATAACTGTCTTCTGAAAAGCAAATATAAAATGACACAGGTATGAACGGCTATGCGCTTCCCATTGTTTTTAAATTTAGGTTTTGGTGATTTTTTTTAAGTCCTGTATATTTTTAAGATGATGCTTTTTATCATTGTTGAGAATAAAAATATTGCCTCGAGTGGTCCAGACATTTTTTTTAAATATTTCACGAGCCTTTATAAACAAATCATAGTTTGCACTAGTAAGCACTTCACATATCATAATTGGATTATTTTTAAGAGCCTTTTTTGAGTAAAATATTTCGTCGCGTTTCCAATGCATTGTAAACTCCACGACAACCGGCCGGACTACTGTCTGTTTATCCTGCTGAGTGATTTTGTTTTGCCCGTTTTTTTTACCAAGGCGATAAAAGTTACTAATTTCTTGCTTCGAAACATCGACACCGACTTTGTTAGAAATGACGTCACAAAGGGTATTTAGTAATAAATCATTACTTTCTTCTTTAATGCCTCGAAAAATTAGTTTTTTACGATTGGAATCCTTGCGAATTTTTTCTATTTCACCCTGTGTTTGTTCTATATTGTCCTGTAGTTGTTCTATGTCTGCTTTTATAGCCTTAAACTCATTTTTTATTTTGATTTCAAATGCTTTAAGGTCATTTTCAAAATTACCGAGTTTTTTAGTATTTTCAACATCGGATTTTTGAAGTAAGTATTCGTTTCGTAGTTTCTCTAAACCTTCTTGTAGTTTATTTTCCATCTCCGCCATTTTGGATGACAGCGGTGAAGAATGCTGCCGGGCATCAGCATCGCCTGCGCCTCTCCTAGGTCTCATTATGGTTTCTTGAGATGTTTTTCACCTTTTTGAGACACTTGGGCACTTAAATTTTAACAAAATACACTTTTTGATAATACACACAGGATTTAGGACTTAAAATTTTGTACAATTCTCGGGAGCCGCTTAGCTTGGGTACTTATTCTAGCAGCGCCATCTACATAAAAATGTTTTTGTGTTTAAGTGTGTGTAAGTGTGTTTAATTGTGTGTAAGTGTGTGTAAGTGTGTGTAAGTGTGTGTAAGTGTGTGTAAGTGTGTTTAATTGTGTGTAAGTGTGTTTAATTGTGTTTAATTGTGTTTAAGTGTGTGTAAGTGTGTGTAAGTGTGTTTAATTGTGTGTAAGTGTGTGTAAGTGTGTGTAAGTGTGTTTAATTGTGTGTAAGTGTGTTTAATTGTGTTTAAGTGTGTGTAAGTGTGTGTAAGTGTGTTTAATTGTGTGTAAGTGTGTGTAAGTGTGTGTAAGTGTGTTTAATTGTGTGTAAGTGTGTTTAATTGTGTTTAAGTGTGTGTAAGTGTGTGTAAGTGTGTTTAATTGTGTGTTAGTGTGTGTAAGTGTGTGTAAGTGTGTGTAAGTGTGTTTAATTGTGTGTAAGTGTGTTTAATTGTGTTTAAGTGTGTGTAAGTGTGTGTAAGTGTGTTTAATTGTGTGTAAGTGTGTGTAAGTGTGTGTAAGTGTGTGTAAGTGTGTTTAATTGTGTGTAAGTGTGTTTAATTGTGTTTAAGTGTGTGTAAGTGTGTTTAATTATGTTTAAGTGTGTGTAAGTGTGTGTAAGTGTGTGTAAGTGTGTTTAATTGTGTGTAAGTGTGTGTAAGTGTGTGTAAGTGTGTGTAAGTGTGTGTAAGTGTGTGTAAGTGTGTTTAATTGTGTGTAAGTGTGTGTAAGTGTGTGTAAGTGTGTGTAAGTGTGTGTAAGTGTGTGTAAGTGTGTGTAAGTGTGTTTAATTGTGTGTAAGTGTGTGTTAGTGTGTGTAAGTGTGTGTAAGTGTGTTTAATTGTGTGTAAGTGTGTTTAATTGTGTTTAAGTGTGTGTAAGTGTGTTTAATTGTGTGTAAGTGTGTGTAAGTGTGTGTAAGTGTGTGTAAGTGTGTTTAATTGTGTGTAAGTGTGTTTAATTGTGTTTGTGTGTGTAAGTGTGTTTAATTGTGTGTAAGTGTGTGTAAGTGTGTGTAAGTGTGTTTAATTGTGTGTATGTGTGTGTTAGTGTGTGTAAGTGTGTGTAAGTGTGTTTAATTGTGTGTAAGTGTGTTTAATTGTGTTTAAGTGTGTGTAAGTGTGTGTAAGTGTGTTTAATTGTGTGTAAGTGTGTGTAAGTGTGTGTAAGTGTGTTTAATTGTGTGTAAGTGTGTTTAATTGTGTTTAAGTGTGTGTAAGTGTGTTTAATTGTGTGTAAGTGTGTGTAAGTGTGTGTAAGTGTGTTTAATTGTGTGTAAGTGTGTTTAATTGTGTTTAAGTGTGTGTAAGTGTGTGTAAGTGTGTTTAATTGTGTGTAAGTGTGTGTAAGTGTGTGTAAGTGTGTGTAAGTGTGTTTAATTGTGTGTAAGTGTGTTTAATTGTGTGTAAGTGTGTTTAATTGTGTGTAAGTGTGTGTAAGTGTGTGAAGTGTGTTTAATTGTGTGTAAGTTTGTTTAATTGTGTTTAAGTGTGTGTAAGTGTGTTTAATTGTGTTTAAGTGTGTGTAAGTGTGTGTAAGTGTGTTTAAATGTGTGTAAGTGTGTGTAAGTGTGTGTAAGTGTGTGTAAGTGCAGTAAAATTTTGCCGGAAATGGCTTCGCGATCAAGTGTTTACTAAGAAAAAGTTGCTTAAAGGTTCGGGTAAAATTATTGTGGAAATGTTAACGAGTGACAACCTTACCTTGTTTAAAAAAGTTCGAGCCCTGATGGGCAAATCGGTTTGGACTTTTAACGGATTGGTGTATGTTGAAAGTGACGGGGGTAAAAGGCTAATTCGAAATGAAAGTGAAATCAAAGACCTTGCTATTCCCGCGGACGGGTAATCTGATGAAATTAAGTGATCTCCTGGACAGAATGTCGCGTCCATGTCCCATTCTATTGGTAACTATTATCTTTCCTCCTAAAGAAAACTTTAATTAATTTTATTAAGGTCATATTATTTATAAAGACACTAAGAGTAGTAGTTAAAGATTTAAATTACAAATTATTAATTAGTTATTTTGCATCATACAAGTTTATGTCTGCATATTATATCCGGGTTATGGAGTTTATAAAATATACTAACAATATAAAAAAATTGTTCTTACTAATAAATTTAAAAACAATACAAATTACGAATTTATTTCCAATCAGTAAAGGCCTTATATTAATAAATTTTATAATTTGGCGGCACCGCAAGTGCTCTCTGTATGACGGTCATCGCGCCGAACAGATTTTTTATCGTTTTTATATTAATTTTGGTAGAAGCAAGACATTGTAAACAACTAACTTTAAACAATTTAGGTACTTTATTTTTGACTTTGGTATTGAGTGGCGGGCTGTTTGGGGTGCTGGTGGGATGGCGTTGGGGATTGGGCGGGTGCTGCGGCTGGTGGGGGTGGGGATCTCGTGATGTCGGATGACTACGATCTGGGCGAGCAGACGTCAAGTTTTTCAGAAAATAATTTAAGCACTAGACAACAGGACACATTATATATAGCTCACTTAAACATAAGATCAATAAAAACAGGTTTTGATGAATTTGTTAATTACATGCAGGATTACAATTTTGACATAGTAGCCTTGTCAGAGACGTGGCTTTCAGTGGACGACAGAAGTAGTACTTTTCATATTCCCAATTATAAACTTATTAGACAAGATAGGGAGGCGAGAGGAGGAGGAGTGGCTTTTTACGTACGTAATAATATAAAGGTTAGAAAAATCGATATCGACTTTGATACTCACAACCTATTCGAGTATATTAATATCACTTTTAAAATTAGCAACAAACAATATCTTATAACGTGTATCTATCGACCACCTTCATTAAACACCGATCAATTTACGGACTCTATTGAGGATTTTTTCGGTCAAGTTGTGCCTTTTTATGATTACACGATTTTCTTAGGGGATATAAATATAGATTTTATGCAAAACTCACCCTCAAAAATTAAACTACAGAACATATTTCAGGGATTTGATTTGTCGCAGGTGATTACCGAACCAACTCGCGTAAACATAAATCAAAACACCTCGAGTTTAATTGACGTATTGGTAACAAATGACCATTTCCAATTAAAACAATCACGATCAATACCAATATCTGATACAATAACGGATCATCATCTTATTTATGCCTCTTTTGAAATACCAAAAAAAAATAAAAATAAAAAAATAATCCAATTTCGTGACTATAACAAAATTAATATGGAACATTTTCACAATGACGCAATGCAACTTCCTTGGTATGATATTTACAATATACATGATATAAATGTTAAAGTTGACATTTTTAATAAAAATATCTTATCTTTGTTAAATAAACACGCCCCCCAACGTACCAGAACAATAGAAGAAAAACCGTTTACTCCCTGGATTACCGAGAACATTAAAAGGCTAATAAAATTACGTGATAAGTCTCACATTAAATACTTAAAAAATAAAACCCCTGCACGTTTACAATATTACCGAGAGTTAAGAAATTATACTAAACATGCTATAATTAGGGAAAAAATTTCTTATTTTAACGAAATGTCAGGGAAAAAAGGAAGGGATTTTTGGCGTATTTCAAAACAACTAAATCTTACGCATCATAATGACAATGTAGAATTACCCGAAGAAATCTCGAATCCGTCACAAATAAACAATTTTTTCCTCTCATGTTCTACTTTACCTGATACAACATCTTTTGACAAAATAAATTTTTATAACTCTCACAGGCATGCCAACGTAAAAAGGGAGCTTAATTTCAATTTAATTGACCAGAAAACAGTAGAACTACTGTTAAATAAAATACAAACAAATGCAACAGGGGAAGACGGTATAGCTGTCAAAGATTTAAAATTTTGTTTACCATATTGTATTAATCCTTTAATTAATATTATTAACAGTTGCATATTAAATAATGACTACCCTGTTCTTTGGAAAAAAGCAATCGTAATGCCTTTACCCAAAACCCCTGACCCAAAAGAACTAAAAGATCTAAGGCCAATTAGCATTCTACCAACTGTTTCAAAGATTTTAGAAAGACACATATATAACCAAATTACAACCTTCTGTAACACTTTCAATATTATTCCGGATTGTCAGTCAGGATTTCGGCAGGGCTTCAGTACTTCTACAAGTTTAGTTAACATTTTAAACGAGATCCGTCATAATGAGGAAAACAAGCAGAGCACCTGTCTTGCCCTGTTGGATTTTAGTAAGGCATTTGATACTCTTAATCATAATATGTTACTAGCAAAATTAAACTACTTCGGTCTTTCAGCAGATTCCATAAACTTTTTTAAAAACTTTCTCAGGGAAAGATCGTGCTGTGTGGGTATTAAGAAGGATTCTACCTTCATTAAATCAGAGTTTCGTCCTATTACCAGTGGCGTACCGCAAGGATCAATACTATCACCGCTCCTTTTTTCTCTCTACGTAGCCGATATGCATGAGTGTGTTCGTTTTTCTAAAGTTCAACAATATGCTGACGATTCCCAAATTTATATTTCTTTTATAAATGACAATTTGCAGCTGTCTCTCGATAGGTTTAACTCGGACTTGGCGAGCATCCAACGTTTTTCAACAGATCATAACCTGAAATTAAATGCACTAAAATCTCAAGCATTAATTTTTAATAGTAACAAAAACATAAGGGAACAGGTGTCGAATCAATTTCATATTGAAGTGGGCGATAGTCGAGTTCCTCTCGCAATTGAAGCAAAGAACTTGGGGATAACTTTCGACACTAGTCTCAGTTTTCAATCACATATTAATAATAAACTAAAAATAGCTTATATGCGCCTTAAAGCTTTGTATCATTTAAAAAAATATCTACTACCGAAAACAAAATATTTTCTTTGCGAGAGTCTGATAATTTCGTTGTTCGATTACGGAGACATCGTGTATGGCGACTCGCTAACACTACAGATATCAAATAAAATTCAAAAACTACAAAATAGCTGCATGCGGTTTTCATATAATATTGCATACCGAAATCACATTACTCCTTATCTAAATAATAATTTAATCTTAAACATGAAAAATCGCAGACGTTACCATATGTACCTTAGTGTGTATAAAATTATTAAGAGTGGTAAACCACCATACTTAAAAAACGTATTTGTACCTTTTGATCATAACCATGCTACAAGAAATACTCACGACTTCCAAATACCACCTCATCGGACAGCCCTCTTTCAAAAGTCTTTCTCCTTTGTAGCGCCCTCCATATGGAATAGTCTTCCAAATTACGTAAAGGATTTATCTCCTTACCGATTTGGTAAGTACATTAAAGACATGTTAATGCAACAACAAAGGTAGGTCATACGAGTATTATTATTGTTATTATAATATATTATAATGTTGGTCATAAACCTGCCTACTTTTGGTTAATTCTAACACGACGTCTATCTTCTCGCCCTGTCGCGGTTTTGTTTTCTCGGGGTTACCGGCCGCTGCCGGCGGCTGGCGTGCGTCTTGTCTCCTGCGCCTCTACTTGTGTCTCTCAGCCTATGCCACAAAGGTTATATATCTATATATATATATTTTTTTTAATCATCATCTGTTGATACTGTTTTGTTTCGCTAAAGTTTTTTTTTATATTATTATATTATCTTAATAAATATCTTAGATATTAATACATGCATGGGCAGTACCATTCTGGGTGCATAAATATGCATTCCAGAACTACCGGTTTTTTTTATAATCGCGGTATTTGTCCATTTTGTCATATTGTTATAATACTTATTGCAATCACAAAATTGTAATATTTTCTATTTGACAAATAAAAGTTTTTGAATTTGAATTTGAATTTGAAGTGTGTTTAATTGTGTGTAAGTGTGTTTAATTGTGTTTAAGTGTGTGTAAGTGTGTTTAATTGTGTGTAAATGTGTGTAAGTGTGTGTAAATGTGTTTAATTGTGTGTAAGTGTGTTTAATTGTGTTTAAGTGTGTGTAAGTGTGTTTAATTGTGTGTAAGTGTGTGTAAGTGTGTGTAAGTGTGTGTAAGTGTGTGTTAGTGTGTGTAAGTGTGTGTTAGTGTGTGTAAGTGTGTTTAATTGTGTGTAAGTGTGTTTAATTGTGTTTAAGTGTGTGTAAGTGTGTGTAAGTGTGTTTAATTGTGTGTAAGTGTGTGTAAGTGTGTTTAATTGTGTGTAAGTGTGTTTAATTGTGTTTAAGTGTGTGTAAGTGTGTGTAAGTGTGTTTAATTGTGTGTAAGTGTGTGTAAGTGTGTGTAAGTGTGTGTAAGTGTGTGTAAGTGTGTGTAAGTGTGTTTAATTGTGTGTAAGTGTGTTTAAGTGTGTGTAAGTGTGTGTAAGTGTGTGGTGTAAGTGTGTGTAAGTGTGTGTAAGTGTGTGTAAGTGTGTTTAATTGTGTTTAAGTGTGTGTAAGTGTGTTTAAGTGTGTTTAATTGTGTGTAAGTGTGTGTAAGTGTGTGTAAGTGTGTGTAAGTGTGTGTAAGTGTGTGTAAGTGTGTGTAAGTGTGTGTAAGTGTGTTTAATTGTGTGTAAGTGTGTTTAATTGTGTGTAAGTGTGTTTAATTGTGTTTAAGTGTGTGTAAGTGTGTTTAATTGTGTGTAAGTGTGTGTAAGTGTGTGTAAGTGTGTGTAAGTGTGTGTTAGTGTGTGTAAGTGTGTGTAAGTGTGTGTAAGTGTGTGTAAGTGTGTGTAAGTGTGTTTAATTGTGTGTAAGTGTGTGTAAGTGTTGTGTAAGTGTGTGTAAGTGTGTTTAATTGTGTGTAAGTGTGTTTAATTGTGTGTAAGTGTGTTTAATTGTGTTTAAGTGTGTGTAAGTGTGTTTAATTGTGTGTAAGTGTGTGTAAGTGTGTGTAAGTGTGTGTAAGTGTGTGTAAGTGTGTGTTAGTGTGTGTGTAAGTGTGTGTAAGTGTGTGTAAGTGTGTGTAAGTGTGTTTAATTGTGTGTAAGTGTGTGCAAGTGTGTGTAAGTGTGTGTAAGTATGTGTAAAGTGTGTTTAATTGTGTGTAAGTGTGTTTAATTGTGTTTAAGTGTGTGTAAGTGTGTGTAAGTGTGTGTAAGTGTGTGTAAGTGTGTGTTAGTGTGTGTAAGTGTGTGTAAGTGTGTGTAAGTGTGTTTAATTGTGTGTAAGTGTGTGCAAGTGTGTGTAAGTGTGTGTAAGTATGTGTAAAGTGTGTTTAATTGTGTGTAAGTGTGTTTAATTGTGTTTAAGTGTGTGTAAGTGTGTGTGTAAGTGTGTTTAATTGTGTGTAAGTGTGTGTAAGTGTGTGTAAGTGTGTTTAATTGTGTGTAAGCGTGTGTAAGTGTGTGTAAGTGTGTGTAAGTGTGTTTAATTGTGTGTAAGTGTGTTTAATTGTGT
This sequence comes from Polydrusus pterygomalis, assembly GCA_963969555.1. Classification (NCBI taxonomy): domain Eukaryota; kingdom Metazoa; phylum Arthropoda; class Insecta; order Coleoptera; family Curculionidae; genus Polydrusus; species Polydrusus pterygomalis. The sequence continues at coordinate 432,371 of OZ018381.1, read as the reverse complement.
TTAAGTGTGTGTAAGTGTGTGTAAGTGTGTTTAATTGTGTGTAAGTGTGTGCAAGTGTATGTAAGTGTGTGTAAGTATGTGTAAAGTGTGTTTAATTGTGTGTAAGTGTGTTTAATTGTGTTTAAGTGTGTGTAAGTGTGTGTAAGTGTGTTTAATTGTGTGTAAGTGTGTGTAAGTGTGTGTAAGTGTGTTTAATTGTGTGTAAGCGTGTGTAAGTGTGTGTAAGTGTGTGTAAGTGTGTGTAAGTGTGTTTAATTGTGTGTAAGTGTGTTTAATTGTGTGTAAGTGTGTTTAATTGTGTTTAAGTGTGTGTAAGTGTGTGTAAGTGTGTTTAATTGTGTGTAAGTGTGTGTAAGTGTGTGTAAGTGTGTTTAATTGTGTGTAAGTGTGTGTAAGTGTGGTAAGTGTGTTTAATTGTGTGTAAGTGTGTTTAATTGTGTTTAAGTGTGTGTAAGTGTGTGTAAGTGTGTTTAATTGTGTGTAAGTGTGTTTAATTGTGTTTAATTGTGTTTAAGTGTGTGTAAGTGTGTGTAAGTGTGTGTAAGTGTGTGTAAGTGTGTGTAAGTGTGTGTAAGTGTGTGTAAGTGTGTGTAAGTGTGTTTAATTGTGTGTAAGTGTGTTTAATTGTGTTTAAGTGTGTGTGAGTGTGTGTAAGTGTGTTTAATTGTGTGTAAGTGTGTTTAATTGTGTTTAAGTGTGTGTAAGTGTGTGTAAGTGTGTGTAAGTGTGTGTAAGTGTGTGTAAGTGTGTGTAAGTGTGTTTAATTGTGTGTAAGTGTGTTTAATTGTGTTTAAGTGTGTTTAATTGTGTGTAAGTGTGTTTAATTGTGTGTAAGTGTGTGTAAGTGTGTGTAAGTGTGTGTAAGTGTGTGTAAGTGTGTTTAATTGTGTGTAAGTGTGTTTAATTGTGTGTAAGTGTGTGTAAGTGTGTGTAAGTGTGTGTAAGTGTGTGTATGTATTACATTTACTGTGGCATCTTGTGTGTGAATAGGCCTGCACTATGTCGCCCGTTCTACTTGTGACACCCTACGCCCGGATACGACAGCAAAATATGTAATATAACGACCTACGGTTAATGAAATTTAAATTTGGATATATTTCCCGCGTTTTTGTAGGCTCTCTCTCCATTCGGTAAGGACCAATTGGCGCTAGCTTATTTAAAACCGTTCCCGCCAATTGTGTATGATGTGCCACTATTTATGCCAGTTCACATCTTACTTTGACCTAAATTGTGGTATCCGCCGTACGGTGGCGCCTTCTACAATACACACTTGAACCATTTTATATTATTCAATACAACGCGCAAATAAGAGTTCAGCGTTCAGTAGCCAGTGCATCATAACGAGGAAGGAATAGCAAGTTAAGTAACTGAAAATTAATTTTATTAGACTTAAATACCGATTTCTATAGAAATGCTATTATTTAGTAGATTTATTGGCACCTGTGTGTAATTTATGAATTATTAACTTAGAAAATTGAATTTGGAATATAATTATAGGGCCAAACTGAGCCTATACACAAAAGCAAGAAAAGTAAACTAAGCTTGGCTGTATTTTATGTAAGTATCGGTTAATATGTAGGTAATATACAGTTTTCGAGGGGGACACAAAATTGGCAAAAAATCACGTTAACACGTGCAGCCCCCTAGGCGGGGGGGGGGGGGGGTACCACCCCTTAATTCTGAAGTGGAAAGGGGGGTCGATGATGTAAAATGCATGCACTTCGGTTCAATAGTTTTGTAGATTTATTGATTTAAAGCTTAGAGTAGACTTTAATAGGTACATCGGATTAGTTTGTACTACTTTCAGAAGAAATTTAAGTAACATCATTTACCTAATAGTAAATGCTTTTCTTCACTACGCCCATGGTTTGTTTATCATTTTGGTGTTGAAAATAGCGATTGGAGCGTTTTTTGTGGCAAAAAAAGTTGTTTCTTTAAGAAAGATAAGAATGGAATGTCTCGTACTTTTTTTTTAATAGGAACTTAGTACATAGTTTGCGATTGATTCGACCAAACTTTGTTGTTAAAATACCTTTTAACGCTTTATACATAAATTAACCATGGTATATTCCACGGCAGAAAGGGTTGAAATTATCGAAATATTTTTCGGAAATAATTAGTGTGTTAATAGAACAGCACAAATATTTAATGAGCGACATAAGAACAGTAACGTGCATCGGAAATATGTTCTAGAGCTTGTAACTGAATTTCGGGAAACTGGCTCAGCCGCCAATAAAAAACGCAACATTGAAAATCCCATAAGGAACGAAGCAATAGAAGTGGAGGTTTTAGGGCAAGTTAATGTAGATCCTACGTTAAGTACCCGCAAATTGGATAATGTATGTGGTGTTAGTCGACGTAGTAACCAACGGATTCAGGATGGTGCCACACCACATTACGCGTTACGTGTTTGACAATATTTAGATTAGACGTTTCCAGGTCGATGGATTGGTAGAAGAGGTGCCACTGAATGGCCCCCAAGATCGCCAGATTTATCACCTTTGGATTTCTTTCTGTGGGGTCACTTAAAAAGCAAAATCTATGCTACTCAGCCAACATCGTTAGAACATTTGCGACAAAGAATTGTGAATGAGTGCCTTCAAATTATTCCTCAAATATTGCAAAATGTGCGGCAACGTTTTGACCAAAATCTTTATTACTGCATGGACAGTCATAGTGGTAATTTCCAAAATTTACTTGGCAGTTCATTCTTTATTTTTAAACTACTTTGCTGCCAAATGTATTGATCTCCACTAATGAAGATGTATTAAAGTTTTATTTAACCTTTAAATCAATAAATTTCCAAAACTACTGAACTGAAGTACATGAATTTTACATCTTTATAAAGGGAATTGAAAGACCCTAATAATAAGGTATCACTCAACCCCCCTTTCCATTTAAGATTTTAGGGGTGGTGCGACCCCCGCTCAGGGGGCTGCACATGTTAACGTGATTTTTTGCCAATTTTGTGTCTCTCAAACAAACTCGACGAGTCTGATCGTTTTTCCAAAAAAGAACTGAGCTGCCAGTATATGTCTCTGTTTCGTTTTCGATGCGCCATCCTGTATACTATACAGAGTGTTGGGAAAGTTTATCATCAAAGGGATTTTATACTGGGTGCCTGAACAACACTTGTATAACGGTTGATGAGAAACTGCTGGGCTCAATAAAGCCAATTTAGGTACTTACTGCTATATATGCATTTTTGTATAATGCCCTTTAAAAATTAGAAATAAAAATGACGTTACACATCCGGTAGTTTTCTTATACTCATCGTTGATTGTATTGACAGCACAGGCACTTTTATTGAATAGCTAACTATATTTAAAAACTTTTTTTTCAGTTGCAATTTTACTGCGTAAATGACTGCAATAAAGCAAGAGGTAAATGTTGAACATCACCTCGTGTAAAATAAACCTTCTTTTTGCCTCCCGCTGTCCCTAAATTTTTTCCAAATTGGGACATACAATTTAATTTAATTTAAAGATATTGACAGACGCATCCTTAAACTGTGATTCTAATGTAACGGATTTTCAGATTTAACTTTAATTTTTGAAATATACATTAACGTGCTGGTATAAATTGGCATCCATTAAAAAGTATTTCCTTCCAATGAAAGCCCTAAATTAAAAATCTATTACAAGATAAGTAACGTTTTAACCTTTAGCTTGAGTAATATATGTGTTTTGGACTTACATAGCCTTTAGTTTTTCATATCACATTCACCTGAAGACGACTGGAAGTACTTACCAGTTGAAACGTTGTAATATGAAAAACTTAAGGCAATGGAAGTCCAAAACACATCTATTACTCAAGATACATCATTGTCTACAACCTTCATACAAACCTTTAGCTTATTTAGCTATTCAGTCAGTAATACCAACATTTTACTTGTTTAACTAAGTTTATATGCAGTAAGTTCTATAGCTTAAGAGGGTTTTTAGTAAATGCTATTAATGCAAGCCACGTGTAGAAAATCCCCGAAAGCGATGTCAGGCCGTTAAGCGAAAATTTTACAAGAGGCAAATAGCTTCTAAATATACCTAGTCCGTTGGTCGAAGCAGATGTCTGGGTTGACTTTTTATGTTTTTCGTATAAAAAATATGGACGGATGTAAATGGTTATATGACATTTTCATGTTTTTAAAACCATTTAATTTACCACTGAACAAACCCGAACGAAACGAGGATTTAAAGTATATCTACATTAATTCGCTATATTATATAGATTGTTGTCGTATCCGAGTGTAAGGTGTCACAAGTAGAACGGACGACATAGTGCAGGCCTAGTCACACACAAGATGCCACAGTAAATGTAAAGTCAATACTTAAAAAAATTATGACAATCCAATAGCAGGTTTATTAAGGAAAACAAAATTTTTCGTGAGCTTTTAACGCCTCCAGCGGCTAAACTAAGGAGTTTCGGATACAAACAAGTTGACTTTTATCGATATATTTTGTGCCCCGAAGTCTACCATCAAACGTTGTATGCTTATTTTCCCGACACAAAATTAATTTTTTGGAAAAAATATCACTAGATAAATTTGAGTCTTTATTTGAAAATTAATATTACAATAAGGTCTATTAGGGCGCCGGAAATTAAAATTTGGATGACTATAATCTATTTTGTTTGAAACCTATTTTAAAACATAGTAAAGAATTTTTCTTAAAGGGGTTTAAGTGCGACTAAAAAATATAAAGAAAAAGGTGCCAAAATTCTAAAATTAATTTTCCAAATAAGGTCTTTGTATGCATTTAAATAAGGCCGTTACATAAGCGGCTTGTTTCTGGCGTTAAAGTTATCCAGCATAGTAGTACCAAGATCATCATTAACGCCCAGCTTACCGTTATTGTAGGGTTTGGTATAGCAGGCAAACCCCCTTAAGGGCAATTTATCACCAACATTGACTCGGGGCATAAAAAATTAGTTTCTGTTCTAAAATAAAAATTTAAAATTCGGCCATCGTCAATTTCTGCGGCAACTACTGAACAAACCCCTAGAAAAATTATGGATTTATAGAAAACTTTGAAGAGTCTAACAATTTTTAAATCATCATCATCATCAACCAGCCCTTAAGCGTCCACTGCTGGACATAGGCCTCCCTCATGGCTTGCCACCTGGTTCTGTTTTGACCCGCTTGGATCCAGTTGTTTACAATTCTTTTCAGATCGTCGGTCCATCGTGTAGGTGGTCTTCCTCTACTTCGTTTATCGGTACGTGGTCTCCATTCTAACAACCTCTTAGTCCATCTGTCACCGCTCATTCTGGCCACATGTCCTGTCCAATTCCATTTCAACGTGGTTATTCGCTCAATGATGTCCTTTACGCCGGTTTTTCTCCGCAGATCTTGGTTTGTGACGTGGTCTCTCAAACTTAATTCAGTCATTGACCTTTCCATTTTGCGTTGTGCTACTTTTAATTTTTTCGCGGATGTCATCGCGTTAGGGTGAGTGTTTCCGCGCCGTATGTAAGTACTGGTAGGACGCATTGATCGAATACTTTTCTTTTTTGACAGATGGGGAGTTCACTCTTGAAGACGTGCTTTAACTTTCCGTAGGCCGCCCATCCGAGGCTAATCCTTCTTTGCAACTCGCATGTCTGATTATCTCTGGATATTCTAATCTCATGGCCCAGGTATGTGTATTTTTCAACCCATTCGATTTCGGTGTTATCGATGTTTATATACCTTCACTCATGACAAGGTTTGTCATGATCTTTGTTTTCGAAAGGTTCATTTTCAGACCGACCCTGCAGCATGCCTCTTCTAATTCATAGAGCATTTGTCTCGCCTCCCCCAAGTCGTCGGTTGTTAGGACGATATCGTCTGCGAAACGGAGGTGACTAAGTTTCTGACCATCTATGTTTATTCCTTTTGTATCCCAATCAAGCTTTTTGAAAGCGTGTTCTAGCACTGTGATAAATAATTTAGGAGACATAGTGTCTCCTTGCCTTACGCCTCTTCCAATTTTGATGCGGTTGCTGGCTTCGTGTAGTCTGACTGACATAGTAGCGTTTTTGTATATATTATAGATAAGCTTTGAATATCTGTAGTCTACTCGGCATTCTCTCAAGGCGTCTAGTATAGCTTGCATCTCTATAGCGTCGAAGGCTTTGTGGAAGTCTATGAATAGGAGAACAAGTGGTCTATTGTATTCGATGGTTTTTTCAATAAGGGTCTTTATACTCTGTAGGTGGTCATTTGTCCCGAAGCCCGATCGGAAACCCGCTTGCTCTCTAGGCTGGTAAAGCTCAAGCTTGTTTTCTAGCCTTGATGTTACAATTCTGGTAAACAGTTTGTGGAGATGGCTGAGGAGTGTTATTGGGCGGTAATTTTCCAGGTTTCCTTTATCTCCCTTTTTATGGAGTAGTATGGTGGTAGCTTCATGCCACTGGTCCGGGATAGTGCTTTGGTGTAGGCATAGGTTGAAGAGCGTTCGTATCTTCTCCAACAAGAGAGGACCTCCAGCTTTTATTGCCTCTGCAACTACCCCGTCTTCTCCGGGTGCTTTATTGTTCTTCATCTTCGACAGCGCTTCTTTAATTTCATCAACAATAATGTCTGGCATCTCTTCGGATCCTTGATTCATGACACCTCGCTCTTGTGTAACCATGTTTAAATTTAGGGGTCTTTGGATGCGGCTCCGGTATAGTTCGCAATAGAACTCTTCCACGATTCTCAGGATTTCATCCCGGTTTGAGGTGATGTTGCCATGTTTATTTCTCAGTTTGATTATCTCAGATTTGCCTTTGGCGAGACTATTGCGCAGTACTTTTATACTTCCATTTTTCTCTATTGTTTCTTGAGTTTTTCTAACATGGTAGTTTCTGATGTCCCGTCTGATTGCTTTAGAGATTTCCTTATTTTTTTCCCTCATTTCTGCACTGGTGGTGTTTCTAAATCTTCTCATTTGGTGTCGTTCGAGGATCAAGTCTCTTGTAGTTTGACTGATTTCCTCTTCTTTTTCGTTTCTTGGGCAAAATATCTCTTGGCCTCTTTTTAAAGTCTCGGTTATTTCACAATTCAAGCCGTTGATGTTTGTATCATGTTGGACATTGTTTTCCAGTGAATTTGTAATATGAGTCTCAAATCCTTGGATATCTGTTGGTCCTGTTTGTCTTCGTTTGGTTGTTTTCCTTATCAATCTATACCGTTCCTTGTCGAGCTCTATACGGATCTTGCAACGTACCATTCTGTGATCGCTTCCTGTTCTACATTTGTTTAGTACTGTCACGTCTTCCACAATTTGCAGCTTCCCAAGAAACACATAAATTTTAATTATAGTTTAATATACTTGTATTCAACAATATTTTGGTATTTTTTTGGTTATGGTGTACTAATAAAACGTTTCTTGTCAACGTCTATGTTTTAAACCGTGTAATACAGGTGGACGGTATACCATTTTCTGAGGTTACATTATAAATATTGTGATTTTTTCTGGATATCTTACAACATTATTGTTTACTTTTGTTATTATAACTTGTTTACCAAATTATTATTATTCAAAGTCTTATGTGAAAAAAATTAAGTGTTTTTGTCGTATACGTTTTTCGTCTTTTATCCCAAAGTCAACAACTGTTATTAAACGGCAATGAAAATACGGGTAAAGTCCATATTATTCGGAAGTAAAATATTCAAAGGTTGCTGTTTTTATAAAATTTGCCAAACTTTTTAGTGATGACAACAAAAGAAAAGGAAAAATCATTATTGGTTTCGGAAATTAAAATATTTTCATTGTTTTGTAGAACTATAATTTTAGTATTAATTAACGATAATATTCAATAAGTTGTTAAACCTCCAATAAACGTTCACAGTGTTCATATAAAATTACCAGCACCTGCGACGCTTGCAAGCGCCACGCAGCTATGTGCGTGATTTTCGAGAACTTGCCAGCCTACGTCACGTCTTGCGTCCGACGTTGCCAGGTCTGGGGAAAATCACCCTTGCAGACATTGTCGTCGACTGGAGGCCATCATTATTTACGCATATTCTCGAGAATTTCCTATAATGCCATATAAAAAAAGATCTTTATCAATACTTAATGTAGGTAGGACCTGCCATTTTTATTTATAATTTTTTTTTTGCTTTTAATGCTTACTTTTTAAATTTTAATAAGTGCCTTAAGGTCGTTTAGTTTAATGACAAGATATATTTAGTTCCTCATGGCACGGTATAACTCTCACGGCACGGCTAAGATTGATGAAAATAAATTTGGGACTTTTGTATCCATCCGAAGAATTTAAGTGTTTGGATGTGACAACACTGCTTGAATTCGTTACGAAATAGCAGCGAGTAATGGCGGACGTGACTGTGTTTATATTGTTTTGAGTTTTGTTGAATTGCGTGAAATAATTCTCAATATATGGTAAGAATATCTGTTTTTTAGTTTTGATCCCAATTTTTTTAAACATAATGCCCTGGTTAAATTTATGAACGAAGGAATTGTGGGCCATTTTGCTGGACAAACCGTTGAACAAATGATTAGGTTATTATTGAGGGTATTATATGGTTTTTATAGGGTCTAGGTATTTTTTAGTATAAAAGCCTTTAAAATTCTACGTTTGGTGGGTATATTTATCTCGATATCGATATCCGGTATTATAGGTACGACGATACTAACTAATTCTTATGTTTTTAGTTTAATAAACGTTTAATACACCTAAAATACCTACCGGTTATACCAACCACGCCATGTTGATAAAGGGAAAATAATAGTTAAACGTTTAATATTTATTTTGTCTAATAAATAGCCATTGTGCGTATAATATCTAAAAATGCTTACTTCCGAAACTGGCTGAAATTTAATTTAATTTTTAGTTCTGATTAAACTGGAAGTTTTTGTCGAATAGAAAATAAAAAATTAGTACAGGGACTTGCAAGTCGATTTTCATATCAATTATATCTCTAAAACAGTACAACAGTGATAAATCCATATAAAGATATATAAACAATTCAGATTCATTATCCCACCATACTATCTTTTCCTTTCCCAAACCATACTGTAGTTGGTTATTAATTAAAGCTGTTTTCAACGATTGAACCTTTTTTAGAGAACCCGTCTAGCCTCCATTGGAGGAACCACTGTAAGAGCTTGTGTAATGAATATGATGAAATATCTCATAACTAATAAATTGGGTATGGCATTTAATTGGGCCGGTAGTGCCCCGAAACCTGCTAATCAACATAAGAAATACCCATTCAAAGAAACAAATGCATAAAAAGCAGTTAATGGTAAGTCATGAATTATACTTTACTTCTATAATTAACATGAATCTAAATCAATTTGTCCCTTGTGAATTTGACAAAAATGACAGTGTATGATAACTTTTTTTAGCAGCCTGTGTTGTAGTCATTTTTTTTTTACAGAAGCTGTCAAGATAGCCTTTCAGGGCAAAGACCACGGAAAAGCACTTTTTGGGGAAACGACTGATACAGCAATAAATCAAGCGTGCCAAGATTGGCTTAAACAAGCGAAACATAGGTACCAAAACAGTCAAGTAAAAAGTTAGCTATGGGGCTACTATTACAGCACTTTACTGTACTTACCTAAAAATAAATGTTTTTTATACTTTTATATTTTACATTCATACGTTTTTTTACCTATATTAACCTCTATCCATTTTCATTAGCAATTTATTTGCATTTAAATTTTCATTGTATTTATTTACTGTGTATACAGTACAGGTCTACGGTAATATAGTAAATAGTGACCGGCAGAATTTTGGTTCTATATGGAACACTTTTTTCTTATTGATTTGTCAGAATATTTTATTCTTGATTAAAGTTTCTGCGTTCCCTTAAACTTAAAAAGCCCTCTTTAAATTGGAAAATTTGTGGTGCATACGAGGGGAATTTAATTTTTTAATGGTTGTCCAAGAAAACGAACGGAAAATAAGAGTACTTTACTCTTAAGCAACTTTTAAAAAATTTAATCTCTCTCGTATACACTACAATTTTTTTCAATTTTAATGACGGCCTTTTCAGTTTAAGGGGACGCAGAAAGTTTTAGCAAGAATTAAATTTTCTGGAAAATCGATAAAAAAAAAGTTTTTCATTTGGACCAGAATTCTGCAGGTCGCTGTATATACTGAATATATTCTAAAATTAAGTAAGAACGATCAATAACCATTTTCAATTAATATTGAAAAAACGTATCACAAAGACATTTTTAATTCTTACTTTTTATACTAATAATAGCCATTTTTCGTCAAATGTTAATTAAAGTATTTCGTAAACGTTAATAACTGATGTTTGGTATACTATATTTAAGCGTCGAATGGATACCTGGCATTTTCATTCCGTATCAAAGAGTATTAAACGTAAATTGTAAACGTTGATATCTTCCCTTTATACACTATATATAAACATTGACGAGGCGGACATTTTATCCTATATTAAAGGTTTATTAACAACCATAATTATACTTGCGGTATAAACGAAAATTAAACTTTTATTTAACCATCTTGTGTTTCTTGGGTTGTCTGTGATTATGAAGTCGATCTCATTTTTGGTTTTACCATCTGGACTTTCCCATGTCCACCTTCTGTGAAGTTTTTTACGGAAGAAGCTATTCATTTGGTATAGGTTATGCTGCAGTAGCAAGCCTAGCATAGTCTCTCCCCGGTTATTTCTTCCTGCGGACCCGAAATTTCCTAGGCATGTCTCTGATTTATCTGCTTTTAGACCTATTTTTGCATTGAAGTCGCCGCAAATTATGGTGAACCGTGTTTTTATGTTGTTCAGCGCTGAGGTCACATCTTCATAGAAAATGTCCACTTCCTCATCTGTGTGGGATGACGTTGGGGCGTAAACCTGTATAATTTTGATACTATATTTTGTGTTTAGTTTTACTAGGAGGTAGGCTACTCTGGTTGAAATTTTATCAACCATTTGAATTTGATTTTTCAGGCGCTTATTGATGAGAAAGCCAATGCCGCCCCCAACCTCCTGATGGTATGTTGTGATAGCGACTTTTTGCCTCCCCCAGAATCCTTGAGGCAGACCCTTGTAGGGGTGTGGGAGTTGCCACTGTATGGTCTACCCACCTGGGGTTCACTTCCATTTGTTTGAAGAATCGCCATGACAGGGGGTTTTAGCCATAATTCGCCACGCTGGCCGGACGGGTTCGCGAATGTGTACCAGCCGCTCCTAACATGGAGAACAGACGCTGTTTGCAGCCGCTCATTCTGAGTCAGACGCAGCGGTTCGCTAGTTTTGGTCCGCCCCGGGTATTTAATTTCCCCGGTACCACCCATATCTGGGAGGCATTCCCCTATCCGCCACCTGGGGAGGCGTCCGATGGAGGACTAGCAACCCCGCAATGGGGTTTCGAAAAAAAATTTTTTTTCCTATTTATAAAGTTGGGCAACTAGTAGCCGCAAAGATTGATGATACGAATTTTAATTTCCTTTTTAAAACAGAAGTACTTAATTTTTACACCCTCAGGACATATAATATAGTGGATAGATTGCCCTTAATAAAACGTACACCTCATAAAAGCTAAAAAGTTTTTGAAGAATTATCCAAAATTTAAAGTTCCTTCAATTAAAATTCCAAAAAAAATATATATTTACCATTTATAATTTTTTTTTTTAAATAATGAATACTAAAAGTAACGATCTAGATTTTTTTTATAATCCGCTTGATAATTAAGACAAAAAACTTTTCATTATTTAATTTAAAACCAACTCTGCAGTATTAAGGGCCCACTAAGCACTAGAAATACACAATTCTTTTTACATTGCCATCATTGAACCTTTTAAGAATGGTTTAATTTATCAACTTGACATAACACAAATTTAAAATTGCATTGCTTCTCTTTATATCACTAATTATTTTAAATTATTAAAATAAGTGCGTTAAACCATCCTCTATGTTTGTTACTAAGGTCTGATAAACAGTATTATCAGTTTCAAAATCAAAATCTTTCTTTTAAAATAAATAACGAAGCTATTGAAATTGTTACTAAAGTTAAATATTTAGGAGTTACTATCGACAAAAATTTTAAATTTCATGAACATATGGATTATATTTGTAAAAAAATTTCAAAAAAAATAGGAGTACTAAATAGATTAAGCGGATACTTAAGCATTTATAGTAAAAAAATGATTTTCAATTGTATATACTATGCGTTATGCACCTTATTTGCCACACACACCCTCAAGGGTTATATTTATTGTGACATCAAATATACACTTCCGATTTGTTATGGCATCACCCACACACACACTTAAGGGTTATATTTATTGTGGCATCAAATTTACACTTCCGATTTGTTGTGGCATCACGTATATATACACACTCAAGAGTTTCCTATATTTATTGTGACATCAAATACACACTTCCAATTTGTTGTGGCATCACGCATACACATACTCAAGGGTGATATTTATTGTGGCATCAAATTTACACTTCTGATTTGTTATGGCATCACGCATACACATATTTAAGGGTTATATTTGTTGTGGCATCAAATACACACTTCCAATTTGTTGTGGCATCACGCATATACACACTCAAGGATTCTATTTATTGTAGCATCAAATATACACTTCCGATTTCTTGTGGCATCGATGCCACTATTGAGGATAATCAATGGTTCATATCTCGGCTAAAATGGAGTGTATTATGACGCAAGTCAGTGGACAGTGTTGCTGATTTTTTTTACAGACCGGCTGTTGACAGTATTCTCATGTGACCACAATTGGGTTTATAGTTTGGATGCCACCGTAAATATGTGGACACGTATGGGTGTGTAAGTGTGTGTAAGTGTGTGTAAGTGTGTTTAATTGTGTGTAAGTGTGTTTAATTTTGTTTAAGTGTGTGTAAGTGTGTGTAAGTGTGTTTAATTGTGTGTAAGTGTGTTTAATTGTGTGTAAGTGTGTTTAATTGTGTGTAAGTGTGTTTAATTGTGTGTAAGTGTGTTTAATTTTGTTTAAGTGTGTGTAAGTGTGTGTAAGTGTGTGTAAGTGTGTTTAATTGTGTGTAAGTGTGTTTAATTGTGTGTAAGTGTGTTTAATTGTGTGTAAGTGTGTTTAATTGTGTGTAAGTGTGTTTAATTGTGTGTAAGTGTGTTTAATTGTGTGTAAGTGTGTTTAATTGTGTGTAAGTGTGTTTAATTGTGTGTAAGTGTGTTTAATTGTGTGTAAGTGTGTGTAAGTGTGTTTAATTGTGTGTAAGTGTGTGTAAGTGTGTTTAAGTGTGTGTAAGTGTGTGTAAGTGTGTGTAAGTGTGTTTAATTGTGTGTAAGTGTGTTTAATTGTGTGTAAGTGTGTTTAATTGTGTGTAAGTGTGTTTAATTGTGTGTAAGTGTGTTTAATTGTGTGTAAGTGTGTTTAATTGTGTGTAAGTGTGTTTAATTGTGTGTAAGTGTGTTTAATTGTGTGTAAGTGTGTTTAATTGTGTGTAAGTGTGTTTAATTGTGTGTAAGTGTGTTTAATTGTGTGTAAGTGTGTTTAATTGTGTGTAAGTGTGTGTAAGTGTGTGTAAGTGTGTGTAAGTGTGTTTAATTGTGTGTAAGTGTGTGTAAGTGTGTGTAAGTGTGTTTAATTGTGTGTAAGTGTGTTTAATTGTGTGTAAGTGTGTGTAAGTGTGTGTAAGTGTGTGTAAGTGTGTGTAAGTGTGTTTAAGTGTGTGTAAGTGTGTGTGTAAGTGTGTGTAAGTGTGTGTAAGTGTGTGTAAGTGTGTGTAAGTGTGTGTAAGTGTGTTTAATTGTGTGTAAGTGTGTTTAATTGTGTGTAAGTGTGTTTAATTGTGTGTAAGTGTGTAAGTGTGTTGTGTTTAATTGTGTGTAAGTGTGTTTAATTGTGTGTAAGTGTGTTTAATTGTGTGTAAGTGTGTTTAATTGTGTGTAAGTGTGTTTAATTGTGTGTAAGTGTGTTTAATTGTGTGTAAGTGTGTTTAATTGTGTGTAAGTGTGTTTACATTGTGTGTTGTGTTTATCTGTGTGTAAGTGTGTTTAATTGTGTAAGTGTGTTTAATTGTGTGTAAGTGTGTGTAAGGTGTTGACTGTGAGTAGTGTGAGTTAATTGTGTGTAAGTGTGTTTAATTGTGTGTAAGTGTGTGTAAGTGTGTGTAAGTGTGTTTAAGTGTGTGTAAGTGTGTGTAAGTGTGTGTAAGTGTGTGTACACTTACACACACTTACACACACTTACACACACTTAAACACACTTACACAACACTTACACACACTTACACACAATTAAACACACTTACACACAATTAAACACACTTACACACAATTAAACACACTTACACACACTTACACACACTTACACACAATTACACACAATTAAACACACTTACACACAATTAAACACACTTACACACAATTAAACACACTTACACACAATTAAACACACTTACACACAATTAAACACACTTACACACAATTAAACACACTTACACACAATTAAACACACTTACACACAATTAAACACACTTACACACAATTAAACACACTTACACACAATTAAACACACTTACACACAATTAAACACACTTACACACAATTAAACACAACACACTTACACACAATTAAACACACTTACACACAATTAAACACACTTACACACAATTAAACACACTTACACTCAATTAAACACACTTACACACAATTAAACACACTTACACACAATTAAACACAATTAAACACACTTACACACACTTACACACACTTACACACACTTACACACACTTACACACACTTACACACACACTTACACACACTTAAACACACTTACACACACTTACACACACTTACACACAATTAAACACACTTACACACACTTACACACACTTACACACAATTAAACACAATTAAACACACTTACACACAATTAAACACACTTACACACAATTAAACACACTTACACACAATTAAACACACTTACACACAATTAAACACACTTACACACAATTAAACACACTTACACACAATTAAACACACTTACACACAATTAAACACACTTACACACAATTAAACACACTTACACACAATTAAACACACTTACACACACTTACACACACTTAAACACACTTACACACACTTACACACACTTACACACAATTAAACACACTTACACACACTTACACACAATTAAACACACTTACACACAATTAAACACACTTACACACAATTAAACACACTTACACACAATTAAACACACTTACACACAATTAAACACACTTACACACAATTAAACACACTTACACACAATTAAACACACTTACACACAATTAAACACACTTACACACAATTAAACACACTTACACACACTTACACACACTTAAACAAAATTAAACACACTTACACACAATTAAACACACTTACACACACTTACACACACTTACACACAATTAAACACACTTACACACACTTACACACAATTAAACACACTTACACACAATTAAACACACTTACACACAATTAAACACACTTACACACAATTAAACACACTTACACACAATTAAACACACTTACACACAATTAAACACACTTACACACACTTACACACACTTAAACAAAATTAAACACACTTACACACAATTAAACACACTTACACACACTTACACACACTTACACACACTTACACACACTTACACACAATTAAACACACTTACACACAATTAAACACACTTACACACAATTAAACACACTTACACACACTTACACACTTACACACACTTACACACACTTCTTTCACTAGCAATATTTTTTAACGGTTCCCACAGGAGAATTGTCCAGAATGGTCTCCTGAATATTTCTTATACAGGACTTTTTGGTAGTGGAACGTCCGGTTCCGAGTTATGGGACAAAAATGTTTTCTCGTTGAAATTTTTCTAAGTCCACTCGACTGTCTTTCACTAGCGTCGGAAAATGAAAATTCTTGCGTGGAGCGGTTAGGCACTAAAGTGGACTGGGCATTCTCCTACATCATCTTAGCGCCATAGCGTTTGCGGTATATCTTTCAGCGGTTTTGAGGTATCCAATTATCCCAAAACTATATTTTTGGCGGCCCGAAGGCCTGCGAACAGACTAAAGAAGGAAAATGAAAATTCTTGCGTGGAGCGGTTAGGCACTAAAGTGGACTGGGCATTCTCCTACATCATCTTAGCGCCATAGCGTTTGCGGTATATCTTTCAGCGGTTTTGAGGTATCCAATTATCCCAAAACTATATTTTTGGCGGCCCGAAGGCCTGCGAACAGACTAAAGAAGGAAAATGAAAATTCTTGCGTGGAGCGGTTAGGCACTAAAGTGGACTGGGCATTCTCCTACATCATCTTAGCGCCATAGCGTTTGCGGTATATCTTTCAGCGGTTTTGAGGTATCCAATTATCCCAAAACTATATTTTTGGCGGCCCGAAGGCCTGCGAACAGACTAAAGAACGAAATTATTTGCGTTCCTAAGATAAAATATTGTTTTTATCGGAAGAATATCACTCCTGCCGTCTTAACATTTCCTCCAATTATAATTTTTTTCAAAATGATTTATTTCTCGCTAGGGTTAACTTTTTAAAAGGAACTTTTTGGACAAAACTACTAAACTTATTGTAGTGTATTGGTATAATACACAAAAAACCTTAATTTGCTCCAATTAGTCGATTTAAGGCATCTTAAAATAATTTTTCCCAAAACGATTTATTTCTCGTTAGGGTTAATTTTTTTAAAGGAACTTTTTGGACAAAACTACTAAACTTATGGTAATGTATTGGTAAAATACACAAAAAACCTTAATTTGCTCCAATTAGTCGATTTAAGGCATCTTAAAATAATTTTTCTCAAAACGATTTATTTCTCGTTAGGGTTAATTTTTTTAAAGGAACTTTTTGGACAAAACTACTAAACTTATGGTAATGTATTGGTATAATACACAAAAAACCTTAATTTGCTCCAATTAGCCGATTTAAGGCATCTTAAAATAATTTTTCTCAAAACGATTTAATTCTCGTTAGGGTTAATTTTTTTAAAGGAACTTTTTGGACAAAACTACTAAACTTATGGTAATGTATTGGTAAAATACACAAAAAACCTTAATTTGCTCCAATTAGTCGATTTAAGGCATCTTAAAATAATTTTTCTCAAAACGATTTATTTCTCGTTAGGGTTAATTTTTTTAAAGGAACTTTTAGGACAAAACTACTAAACCTATTGTACTGTAATGGTATAATAAGAAAAAAACCTTCATTTCCTCCAATTAGTCGATTTAAGCATCTTAAAATAATTTTTTTCAAAATGATTTATTTCTCGTTAGGGTTAATTTTTTTAAACGAACTTTTTGGACAAAACTAGTAAACTTATTGCGCTGTCTTGAGTTTATATAAAAAAATCACACATTTTATTCATTTAGTTGCTTTTATTACCGTAGAGACCTTCAATCCTCTTTCTCACTAAGGTATTTCGTCGGCTCGGCTATTGGCTCAATCTTTTCTCCAGGCACATAGCTCTCATCTCTCTGGACGTTAGTAAGACAAGGCTCCGCGATAAAATCTTCCATACTATCATTGCCGGCATCAATGACTAGTATCCGATCTTTCAGTCGTCATTTGACAGTGGACTGGGCATTCTTCCACATCATCATTGTTGTTATGCGCCAGGATCTTTTTCTAAGATAAAAGATGCCAAAACTTTTCTCGTTAAAAATCGTATGTACCGTCACAGACTCACTAGGCGTATGATCATAGCGCCACAGTGTTTGCGGTATATCCTTCAGCGGTTGTGTCACAAATCAAAAAATGTAAATTTTCCTCGAAAATTATTCTAAGTCCACTCGTATAATGGAAATATATCGCTAACTTCTTTCACTAGCAATATTTTTTAACGGTTCCCACAGGAGAATTGTCCAGAATGGTCTCCTGAATATTTCTTATACAGGACTTTTTGGTAGTGGAACGTCCGGTTCCGAGTTATGGGACAAAAATGTTTTCTCGTTGAAATTTTTCTAAGTCCACTCGACTGTCTTTCACTAGCGTCGGAAAATGAAAATTCTTGCGTGGAGCGGTTAGGCACTAAAGTGGACTGGGCATTCTCCTACATCATCTTAGGGCCATAGTGTTTGCGGTATATCTTTCAGCGGTTTTGAGGTATCCAATTATCCCAAAACTATATTTTTGGCGGCCCGAAGGCCTGCGAACAGACTAAAGAACGAAATTATTTGCGTTCCTAAGATAAAATATTGTTTTTATCGGAAGAATATCACTCCTGCCGTCTTAACATTTCCTCCAATTATAATTTTTTTCAAAATGATTTATTTCTCGCTAGGGTTAACTTTTTAAAAGGAACTTTTTGGACAAAACTACTAAACTTATTGTAGTGTATTGGTATAATACACAAAAAACCTTAATTTGATCCAATTAGTCGATTTAAGGCATCTTAAAATAATTTTTCCCAAAACGATTTATTTCTCGTTAGGGTTAATTTTTTTAAAGGAACTTTTTGGACAAAACTACTAAACTTATGGTAATGTAATGGTAAAATACACAAAAAACCTTAATTTGCTCCAATTAGTCGATTTAAGGCATCTTAAAATAATTTTTCTCAAAACGATTTATTTCTCGTTAGGGTTAATTTTTTTAAAGGAACTTTTTGGACAAAACTACTAAACTTATGGTAATGTATTGGTATAATACACAAAAAACCTTAATTTGCTCCAATTAGTCGATTTAAGGCATCTTAAAATAATTTTTCTCAAAACTATTTATTTCTCGTTAGGGTTAATGTTTTTAAAGGAACTTTTTGGATAAAACTACTAAACTTATTGTACTGTAATGGTATAATACGAAAAAAACCTTAATTTCCTCCAATTAGTCGATTTAAGCATCTTAAAATAATTTTTTTCAAAATGATTTATTTCTCGTTAGGGTTAATTTTTTTAAACGAACTTTTTGGACAAAACTAGTAAACTTATTGCGCTGTCTTGAGTTTATACAAAAAAATCACACATTTTATTCATTTAGTTGCTTTTATTACCGTAGAGACCTTTAACCCTCTTTCTCACTAAGGTATTTCGTCGGCTCGGCTATTGGCTCAATCTTTTCTCCAGGCACATAGCTCTCATCTCTCTGGACGTTAGTAAGACAAGGCTCCGCGATAAAATCTTCCATACTATCATTGCCGGCATCAATGACTAGTATCCGATCTTCCAGTCGTCATTTGACAGTGGACTGGGCATTCTTCCACATCATCATTGTTGTTATGCGCCAGGATCTTTTTCTAAGATAAAAGATGCCAAAACTTTTCTCGTTAAAAATCGTATTTACCGTCACAGACTTACTAGGCGTATGATCTTAGCGCCGCAGTGTTTGCGGTATATCCTTCAGCGGTTGTGTCACAAATCAAAAAATGTAAATTTTCCTCGAAAATTATTCGAAGTCCACTCGTATAATGGAAATATATCGCTAACTTCTTTCACTAGCAATATTTTTTAACGGTTCCCACAGGATAATTGTCCAGAATGGTCTCCTGAATATTTCTTATACAGGACTTTTTGGTAGTGGAACGTCCGGTTCCGGGTTATGGGACAAAAATGTTTTCTCGTTGAAATTTTTCTAAGTCCACTCGACTGTCTTTCACTAGCGTCGGAAAATGAAAATTCTTGCGTGGAGCGGTTAGGCACTAAAGTGGACTGGGCATTCTCCTACATCATCTTAGCGCCATAGCGTTTGCGGTATATCTTTCAGCGGTTTTGAGGTATCCAATTATCCCAAAACTATATTTTTGGCGGCCCGAAGGCCTGCGAACAGACTAAAGAACGAAATTATTTGCGTTCCTAAGATAAAATATTGTTTTTATCGGAAGAATATCACTCCTGCCGTCTTAACATTTCCTCCAATTATAATTTTTTTCAAAATGATTTATTTCTCGCTAGGGTTAACTTTTTAAAAGGAACTTTTTGGACAAAACTACTAAACTTATTGTAGTGTATTGGTATAATACACAAAAAACCTTAATTTGATCCAATTAGTCGATTTAAGGCATCTTAAAATAATTTTTCCCAAAACGATTTATTTCTCGTTAGGGTTAATTTTTTTAAAGGAACTTTTTGGACAAAACTACTAAACTTATGGTAATGTATTGGTATAATACACAAAAAACCTTAATTTGCTCCAATTAGTCGATTTAAGGCATCTTAAAATAATTTTTCTCAAAACGATTTATTTCTCGTTAGGGTTAATTTTTTTAAAGGAACTTTTTGGACAAAACTACTAAACTTATGGTAGTGTATTGGTATAATACACAAAAAACCTTAATGTGCTCCAATTAGTCGATTTAAGGCATCTTAAAATAATTTTTCTCAAAACGATTTATTTCTCGTTAGGGTTAATTTTTTTAAAGGAACTTTTTGGACAAAACTACTAAACTTATTGTAATGTATTGGTATAATACACAAAAAACCTTAATTTGCTCCAATTAGTCGATTTAAGGCATCTTAAAATAATTTTTCTCAAAACGATTTATTTCTCGTTAGGGTTAATTTTTTTAAAGGAACTTTTAGGACAAAACTACTAAACCTATTGTACTGTAATGGTATAATAAGAAAAAAACCTTAATTTCCTCCAATTAGTCAATTTAAGCATCTTAAAATAATTTTTTTCAAAATGATTTATTTCTCGTTAGGGTTAATTTTTTTAAACGAACTTTTTGGACTAAACTAGTAAACTTATTGCGCTGTCTTGAGTTTATACAAAAAAATCACACATTTTATTCATTTAGTTGCTTTTATTACCGTAGAGACCTTCAATCCTCTTTCTCACTAAGGTATTTCGTCGGCTCGGCTATTGGCTCAATCTTTTCTCCAGGCACATAGCTCTCATCTCTCTGGACGTTAGTAAGACAAGGCTCCGCGATAAAATCTTCCATACTATCATTGCCGGCATCAATGACTAGTATCCGATCTTTCAGTCGTCATTTGACAGTGGACTGGGCATTCTTCCACATCATCATTGTTGTTATGCGCCAGGATCTTTTTCTAAGATAAAAGATGCCAAAACTTTTCTCGTTAAAAATCGTATGTACCGTCACAGACTCACTAGGCGTATGATCATAGCGCCACAGTGTTTGCGGTATATCCTTCAGCGGTTGTGTCACAAATCAAAAAATGTAAATTTTCCTAAGTCCACTCGTATAATGGAAATATATCGCTAACTTCTTTCACTAGCAATATTTTTTAACGGTTCCCACAGGAGAATTGTCCAGAATGGTCTCCTGAATATTTCTTATACAGGACTTTTTGGTAGTGGAACGTCCGGTTCCGAGTTATGGGACAAAAATGTTTTCTCGTTGAAATTTTTCTAAGTCCACTCGACTGTCTTTCACTAGCGTCGGAAAATGAAAATTCTTGCGTGGAGCGGTTAGGCACTAAAGTGGACTGGGCATTCTCCTACATCATCTTAGCGCCATAGCGTTTGCGGTATATCTTTCAGCGGTTTTGAGGTATCCAATTATCCCAAAACTATATTTTTGGCGGCCCGAAGGCCTGCGAACAGACTAAAGAACGAAATTATTTGCGTTCCTAAGATAAAATATTGTTTTTATCGGAAGAATATCACTCCTGCCGTCTTAACATTTCCTCCAATTATAATTTTTTTCAAAATGATTTATTTCTCGCTAGGGTTCACTTTTTAAAAGGAACTTTTTGGACAAAACTACTAAACTTATTGTAGTGTATTGGTATAATACACAAAAAACCTTAATTTGATCCAATTAGTCGATTTAAGGCATCTTAAAATAATTTTTCCCAAAACGATTTATTTCTCGTTAGGGTTAATTTTTTTAAAGGAACTTTTTGGACAAAACTACTAAACTTATGGTAATGTATTGGTATAATACACAAAAAACCTTAATTTGCTCCAATTAGTCGATTTAAGGCATCTTAAAATAATTTTTCTCAAAACGATTTATTTCTCGTTAGGGTTAATTTTTTTAAAGGAACTTTTTGGACAAAACTACTAAACTTATGGTAGTGTATTGGTATAATACACAAAAAACCTTAATGTGCTCCAATTAGTCGATTTAAGGCATCTTAAAATAATTTTTCTCAAAACGATTTATTTCTCGTTAGGGTTAATTTTTTTAAAGGAACTTTTTGGACAAAACTACTAAACTTATTGTAATGTATTGGTATAATACACAAAAAACCTTAATTTGCTCCAATTAGTCGATTTAAGGCATCTTAAAATAATTTTTCTCAAAACGATTTATTTCTCGTTAGGGTTAATTTTTTTAAAGGAACTTTTAGGACAAAACTACTAAACCTATTGTACTGTAATGGTATAATAAGAAAAAAACCTTAATTTCCTCCAATTAGTCAATTTAAGCATCTTAAAATAATTTTTTTCAAAATGATTTATTTCTCGTTAGGGTTAATTTTTTTAAACGAACTTTTTGGACTAAACTAGTAAACTTATTGCGCTGTCTTGAGTTTATACAAAAAAATCACACATTTTATTCATTTAGTTGCTTTTATTACCGTAGAGACCTTCAATCCTCTTTCTCACTAAGGTATTTCGTCGGCTCGGCTATTGGCTCAATCTTTTCTCCAGGCACATAGCTCTCATCTCTCTGGACGTTAGTAAGACAAGGCTCCGCGATAAAATCTTCCATACTATCATTGCCGGCATCAATGACTAGTATCCGATCTTTCAGTCGTCATTTGACAGTGGACTGGGCATTCTTCCACATCATCATTGTTGTTATGCGCCAGGATCTTTTTCTAAGATAAAAGATGCCAAAACTTTTCTCGTTAAAAATCGTATGTACCGTCACAGACTCACTAGGCGTATGATCATAGCGCCACAGTGTTTGCGGTATATCCTTCAGCGGTTGTGTCACAAATCAAAAAATGTAAATTTTCCTAACTGCGTCGGTTAAGAGTGTTAACCTGCTAACTCACAAATACACAATTGTACAGGAACAAAGAAAAAAGATATTTCCTTACTAGAGCGTATTACCATTGTGCTGCCCGTTACACAGCAAAACATTGGAGATAGCAGTTATACGGTTTTACTGTGGAGTTAGACGGTTTACGCATACTAGATTTACGGACGCTGTGTTTACAATTTAGAGTTAGAAGTATTTCTGGGTGATGCAGAACGCCATCTATATTTAAATAGTTGAATAAAACAAAATTAGTCAAAAGTGGAGATAGCAGGTTAACAATCTTAACCGACGTAAGTCCACTCGTATAATGGAAATATATCGCTAACTTCTTTCACTAGCAATATTTTTTAACGGTTCCCACAGGAGAATTGTCCAGAATGGTCTCCTGAATATTTCTTATACAGGACTTTTTGGTAGTGGAACGTCCGGTTCCGAGTTATGGGACAAAAATGTTTTCTCGTTGAAATTTTTCTAAGTCCACTCGACTGTCTTTCACTAGCGTCGGAAAATGAAAATTCTTGCGTGGAGCGGTTAGGCACTAAAGTGGACTGGGCATTCTCCTACATCATCTTAGCGCCATAGCGTTTGCGGTATATCTTTCAGCGGTTTTGAGGTATCCAATTATCTCAAAACTATATTTTTGGCGGCCCGAAGGCCTGCGAACAGACTAAAGAACGAAATTATTTGCGTTCCTAAGATAAAATATTGTTTTTATCGGAAGAATATCACTCCTGCCGTCTTAACATTTCCTCCAATTATAATTTTTTTCAAAATGATTTATTTCTCGCTAGGGTTAACTTTTTAAAAGAAACTTTTTGGACAAAACTACTAAACTTATTGTAGTGTATTGGTATAATACACAAAAAACCTTAATTTGCTCCAATTAGTCGATTTAAGGCATCTTAAAATAATTTTTCCCAAAACGATTTATTTCTCGTTAGGGTTAATTTTTTTAAAGGAATTTTTTGGACAAAACTACTAAACTTATGGTAATGTATTGGTATAATACACAAAAAACCTTAATTTGCTCCAATTAGTCGATTTAAGGCATCTTAAAATAATTTTTCTCAAAACGATTTATTTCTCGTTAGGGTTAATTTTTTTAAAGGAACTTTTTGGACAAAACTACTAAACTTATGGTAATGTATTGGTATAATACACAAAAAACCTTAATTTGCTCCAATTAGTCGATTTAAGGCATCTTAAAATAATTTTTCTCAAAACGATTTATTTCTCGTTAGGGTTAATTTTTTTAAAGGAACTTTTTGGACAAAACTACTAAACTTATGGTAATGTATTGGTATAATACACAAAAAACCTTAATTTGCTCCAATTAGTCGATTTAAGGCATCTTAAAATAATTTTTCTCAAAACGATTTATTTCTCGTTAGGGTTAATTTTTTTAAAGGAACTTTTAGGACAAAACTACTAAACTTATGATAATATATTGGTATAATACACAAAAAACCTTAATTTGCTCCAATTAGTCGATTTAAGGCATCTTAAAATAATTTTTCTCAAAACTATTTATTTCTCGTTAGGGTTAATTTTTTTAAAGGAACTTTTTGGACAAAACTACTAAACTTATTGTACTGTAATGGTATAATACGAAAAAAACCTTAATTTCCTCCAATTAGCCATTGATGCCGGCAATGATAGTATGGAAGATTTTATCGCGGAGCCTTGTCTTACTAACGTCCAGAGAGATGAGAGCTATGTGCCTGGAGAAAAGATTGAGCCAATAGCCGAGCCGACGAAATACCTTAGTGAGAAAGAGGGTTGAAGGTCTCTACGGTAATAAAAGCAACTAAATGAATAAAATGTGTGATTTTTTTGTATAAACTCAAGACAGCGCAATAAGTTTACTAGTTTTGTCCAAAAAGTTCGTTTAAAAAAATTAACCCTAACGAGAAATAAATCATTTTGAAAAAAATTATTTTAAGATACTTAAATCGACTAATTGGAGGAAATTAAGGTTTTTTTCGTATTATATTATTACAGTACAATAAGTTTAGTAGTTTTGTCCTAAAAGTTCCTTTAAAAAAATTAACCCTAACGAGAAATAAATCGTTTTGAGAAAAATTATTTTAAGATGCCTTAAATCGACTAATTGGAGCAAATTAAGGTTTTTTGTGTATTTTACCAATACATTACCATAAGTTTAGTAGTTTGTGATGTCCCAGATTTAACATCACGTATAAAGTATTGCAACCTACCTTTTTCTTTATTAATTCTTTTGAATTAACATGGATATTCCTTCTTTTCGAAACCTTCTCTCTGTCTGATCGTCGTTGACATCCTTGTATAAGATCCTACTTTTCTCAGGATGCGTACCTGACATTGTGTTCTCACTATGGCTCAAATTTTGTCTTCTAATAAGCATATCAACATAAATTTTGGTACTCTTTTACTTTCGATTGTAAGTTCATTACTTATTTTGTTTACATTTTCTGTCAGTTGTTAAAGGGGTTATGTTAATCTTTTGGCACTGGTTGCCGTAGGTCTTACTGATACTGTTAGAGTTCCGTATTAAGCGATTTCGATTGGATTTGGCCACAGAGCATATTTGGGTAACATTTTTGAACGCCACCAGAGTCGAAAGGAAGAGAATGACAGGTTTTTGAAATTTGAAAATGAATTTCCTATTTCCGTTTTCGGAGATTGGCCATTTTCTTGCAAGCTGCTGGGGAAGAAACACGCGGCACCGCAAAAGTTAAAGTAGTTAACTTCTCAGGTTGAGGATCAGCGGTTCCGTGCTAATTGGAAATGAATGGGTTTTGATGCTTAATAAGCATAAGTTGTCAGTATTCATTTTCCAGCGAGATTTTCTCGGTTTCTTAAGTTTCTTCCTGGTCCGAAACAACGACCTTAAAAATATCAAGAAAACAGGAAGCTCTCATTGGTTTGAGGTATGCATATTTGATATTATTTTAGTAAGATTAATTGCCATTATTTTCATTGTTGGAAGATTGTAATTTTCATGGGGAAAACTAGTTTTTACTACTTTAAATTGGGGTAACTTCCACGTGCTATTTTGGGGGTTAAGTTTTTGCTTATTTTACACAAAATTTAAGAGGGTTTTTACAGTAATAAAACTATAACCGAATCATTTGATGGGATTAATTTTCTCTGGGGTTTTTTTTTGTTTCTACGGGGGGCCACTTGAAAGTACCATTTACTAATTTGTACTGTTCTCCGTAGGGCTTCACTTCTTCACTTCTTCACTTCTTCTGCTTCTTCTTCTTTCTACTTCTTGGTTATCTTCTGACTTCATCAGACGTTACATTTTTCTACTTCATTTGATGCTATCTTCTTTTACTGTCCTTTTGACTGGACCCGGAAGACTCAAGTTTTGGTTATACTTTGAATATTTTGGAAGACTACTGGTTCTGGATATTTTAACTGCCAAGCAGTACCCACAGTACCGATTTACTGTTGTCACCCAGACAAATAATACTAGCACAGTTCTTGCCTAGAGTACCGTATAACAGCTAAGTGGTAGATTTAGTAACTTTTATTTTATTTGGGTATATCATTTTAACCTGGGGGACTGTCGGAGGCCTTACCATTTCTTCTTAGAATACCGTTGGATTAATTATTAGTATTTCTTGTGGCCAAAGACGGACCCAGTTTAGAATGTTAGCAAAAGTAAAATCATTTACTCATGCCTTGATTTTTCTTACCTAAAAACATTTTATTTAGCGGTTAACCCAGATTGTAAGGTACCAAATTTGTAAGGCAATTGCGTTTAGTCGACCAAACCTCTTCGCTAGCTAGTACCAAACGTCCTTGTACAGAGTACAAGATATTTAGGTATTATGATATGAAGTCATGAAATGCATTTTCTTTTAATTACCATGACAATGTACTTTTAAATTGAAGATCACCATTTCACTTTGTCACTTTTCATAAGTGAATACACTACTTGCATTTATTTAAATTAATTATCTTTTTTTAATTACCATGACAATACTTTTAAATGGAATATCACCAATTTACTTTGTCACTTTTAATAAGTAAATACACTACTCAAAGTTTTACGTAAGCCTGTGTTTACTTATTTAGCGTACATTACAACATCAATCAATCTAATGTTTTGGTAATTTTCTTACTGACGAAAATTACCTGGCGCCTAAAGAAAATCATTGGTTTTGTCGGTGAATGTCTGATGATAGATATGACAGGCATTGCTTGATTGGCCGTACTAAGGTAAGATAACCCAGTGAACTCACTGCCCTGTTGAGCTAGCTAGGGTAGCGAAAAGCCAGACTCTTTAAGGTTACATTTTGGTTTCTTAAAGACATTCTCAATTTTAGTTTTATTTTAAGAAATTACTGGCTTTGATTTCTATAGGTTAACACTGTCGCCCAACACAAATACCAGAATAACATTGGCGCCCAAGCTATTTTTTTTTGCTTTTGTGGAAATTTTGAAACAAAATTAGTTCATTGTTTTTTACTCGAACATGTTTTTTAAATTTTTTCTCTTTAGTATCATATCTTGGTAAAACTTGTTACGATGTTAACTTTTTTGGTTTCGATATAAAGTTTTTTTTAATATGAATTCATTTTAGTAGCTCGGTTGATAATATTTGATGGTACTTAGTACAGTATTTTGAAGAAAACTTAAAAATTTTCAAGTTGTGAGTCTTGAGTGGACATATTGTGTAGCACACTTTTGTATTAGCATAAAGGAAACTTGTTTTATAGTAAGGTAAGCCACTAATTACCAGATATTTTGAAGTGCTTGGATATTTTTTTACACACTTATCTTGATTTGGGATATTATGTGGGTAGAAGTACTTTTTGTATTTTTCTTTTCTTTTTTGGGGGGGTGAGATTATTGTAATAAATTTCACTACATGTTTTGCTATACAGTGTTGCCATTGTTGACAAACTTCTGATTTTTTTTGATAAATACCACAAAGCAAATTAAAGGTTTCTACTTTTGTATGGTTAATCTATGTAATGCCTACAGAACCATTGATTGATTTTGACATGTTATACTGAAATATTTGTTTTGATTTCCGTGGTACTATTGTGCTCAATTGACTTAGTATACTTGATAAATTGGTACACTTTTGAAATACTGAGAGTTTTGTTTGGTACTGATATTTATTTTGGGTATAATATTGGTACAGTTTGGTAATAACTTGGTATATTTTTTTTTGGTACTGATTTTTATTTGCTAGTTGATGCATACATAGGTACATACTTGAAATATTTTGGTATATTATTTTGATACAGATTTTTTTTTACTGATGTACAGTTACATTGGTAGATTTTGAAATTTTGATAAATTTTTTTTGATACTGATATCTGGAATTGAGACTTGCAATTTTTTTATAATATTGCGTATTGATTTTGACTGAGTATACTTATATTGAAAAGTATATTTGATGGGTATATTCTAGGTTTTGACTTAGTATTCTTTTTCTTATGAATTCTAGGAGAAGGTAACTACTATATTTGATATTGATTGTATATTTTTGACTTATTGCTTAAAGTTATTTATTTTATCTTACAAGATGTATAAACTAGATATTGATCGCTTGTCTAAAGATGAAATTATTAGTGAGCTTTCTGCACGAGGCGTTTCAGAAACTGGAACGGTAGACAGTTTAAGAAAATGTTTGCGTTCTTTGCTGTCGTTGGAAAAATCCGGTAGTACTGTTCATAGTTCGTACAATCTTGATGCTGCGGCTGAAATTAAGGAATGTAATAGTAAGATTAAAGA
Organism: Polydrusus pterygomalis; assembly: GCA_963969555.1. Classification (NCBI taxonomy): domain Eukaryota; kingdom Metazoa; phylum Arthropoda; class Insecta; order Coleoptera; family Curculionidae; genus Polydrusus; species Polydrusus pterygomalis. The sequence continues at coordinate 403,760 of OZ018381.1, read as the reverse complement.
GTTGTCTGATAATATTAAAACTTTTAATGGATCTTCTAATCAATTACGTAAGATTGAAACAAAAATAGCTCATTTAGTCGGTCGTATTGACAGAATACCAGATCAGGAGCGTGTTATCAATGAAGAAAGGTCTAAAGCACTTGTTAGTTTAGCTACTTGTATCTCTGAATATGAGGAGAGACTTAAAGTTTTAAAAGATCAACAAACACAACCTTCAGCTCCACTGGATCCAAATTTTTCCAACGCAGTAGGGCACACAATCGTTCAATCTTCACCAAATGCTCACTCTACTATACATAATAATGCGAGTACACCACCAGCAAATGTTAGCAATTTTACTTTAGCGCAAGGAAATGTAGCACCGCAGGTGACTTCTACTTATGTAAATAGTTTACCAGTTTGGAAGTGGGATGTAAAATTTTCGGGTATCGCTTCTGGAATTAGTTTTAATGCGTTTCTTGAACGTGTCGAAGAACTTTGCCATTCTAGAGGTGTTAGTAAAGCAGACTTGTTTCGTTGTGCTGCAGATTTGTTTGATGGAGATGCCCTAAATTATTATCATCTTATCGTTAGGTATTGTAGTGATTGGGATGGTTTAGTAAAGTTGTTAAAGGATGAATTCCTACCATCTCACTTGGGTGATAAACTTTGGCGGCAAATTTTAGAGCGAACTCAAGGCACTGGTGAACCAATTGGTATTTATGTGGCGGCTATGACTAAACTTTTTGACCGCATGCCAAATTGTGTATCGGACGAACTTAGACTTAAAGTTTTAAGAGCTAATATTTTACCTTTTTATCAAGAACGATTGACTTTACATGAGATTAATTCACCTTTCGAACTTATTGAATTGTGTCGCAAACTTGAAGAAACTCGACTGCGTGTAGAAGAATTTAAACCACCTCGCAGAGGAAATTTATTTTTAGAGCCTGACTTAGACTATAATCCACCTAGGAGGGATTTTTCTAAACATTCGGAAAAACCGATCGTACGCAATGTTCAGGGCGGCGATTCTTGTACTAAACAATCATTAGTCTGTTTTAAGTGTAATCAACCTAATCATATGGCTAGGAACTGCACAACAAAAATTCAAAAGTGTTTTACTTGCGGAAAACAAGGGTTTACAAAGAAAACTTGCCCTGAATGTAATAAAAAGCAAATTAGAAAATCGGGAAACGGTTCGGGAAGTCGTCAGTAGGTCGAGGGTTGACTTCCTCGAATAATTCGACCAATTTGGATATTAGTCATAAAAATAGTTTAAACAATTTAGAAATTATAAAAACAGAGTTAGAATATAAAGATAGGGTTGTTTTAGATTATGTATTAGCACATGTTGGTCCTGGTGAATGTCCATTCTTAAAGGTTAGTATTTTGGGATTAGATTTCTACGGTTTATTAGATTCCGGCGCAAATAAAAATTTTGTTGGCGAAAAGGGTTGGATTAAGTTAAAGAATTTAGGGGTTAGGCTAGATCCTAACAGAACAGCTTCGTGTACTGTCGCGAATAATGATACTTGCTTTTGTCTTGGTATTGTTTCTGTGCCAATTAGGGTACGTGACGTAGTCAAGTTAGTTGATTTGTATATAGTTCCTGAGCTACGTCATGAGTTGATTTTGGGCATTGATTTTTGGGTTAAGTTAGGTATAGTTCCTGACATGAGAAAAGGCGAGTGGTATTTTTCGGACGAAAATTTTTCTGCCCCAGAAATTTCTTTAATTCAATGTGAAGCAGATTTAGATGCTGACCAACAAGTTAGACTGGAAGCTGTCGTATCTGCTTATTTTGACAAGTTTGAAGGAAAATTAGGTTGCACTTCAATTGTCAAACATAAAATCGTCACTAACAGCGAACCAATTAAACAGCGGTATTACCCTGTATCACCTTATAAGCAGAAGCTAATCGACGAGGAAGTGGACAAGATGCTGTCAGCAGGTGTCATCGAAAGGTCTACTTCAGCATGGTCTTCTCCTGTACTTTTAGTACCAAAACGTGATGGAACACAGAGGTTTTGTGTCGATTTTCGTAAATTAAATAAAGTTAGTCAGAAAGATGCATATCCATTGCCGTATATTTCCGCTACGTTGGATAAATTAGGTGGTGCGCGTTATCTGTCTTCTTTAGACTTACAGAGCGCATATTGGCAAGTGGAATTGGAGGAGTCCAGCAAACAATATACCGCATTCACAGTTCCTGGTCGTGGTCTGTTTCAATTTTGTCGTTTACCCTTCGGTTTACATAATGCTCCTGCAACTTTTCAGCGTTTAATTGAGACTGTTTTAGGGCCAGAATTGCAGCCTTATGTGTTTTGCTATCTTGATGATGTGATTGTTGTCACGCCTACGTTTGATAAACATATTGAGGTTTTGGGAGCAGTGTTTCAACGCTTGGAAACAGCTGGCTTAACGTTGAATAAGGTTAAGAGTAAGTTCTGTCGCTCAGAATTGAAGTACTTGGGATATGTAGTTAACCGACACGGTATTTCCGTAGACGCCGATAAGGTGCGTGCGATTTCTGATATGCCGAATCCTAAAAATATTACAGAAGTACGTAGGGTATTAGGCATGATATCTTGGTATAGGAAGTTTGTTCCAAAGTATTCTGACCTGATTTCTCCATTGACTCGTTTACTTCGAAAAGGGATAAAATTTGTTTGGGACGAAAGTTGCGAGAGGTCATTTCAGGGTATTAAAAACTCACTTATTTCAGCTCCTATTTTGACATGCCCTAACTTTGAACAAGAATTCGTTGTGGCTACAGATGCCAGTAATTATGCCGTTGGCGCAATTTTGAGTCAATTTTATGATGGCAGAGAACATGTTATTTGTTATATTTCAAGGACCCTAAGTCGCCAGGAAAGGTTATATTCTGCTACCGAACGAGAACTTCTTGCTGTACTGTTCGCTATAGAAAAGCTGCGTTGTTATTTGGAATATACTAAGTTTACTGTTATTACAGATCATTATAGCCTTAAATGGCTGGACAATTTGAAGGATCCACAAGGTCGTCTAGGACGGTGGGCTCTTCGTCTTCAACAATTTGATTATACTGTTGTACATAGGAAAGGTCGTGATCATTTTGGACCAGACTTAATGTCAAGGGCTGTTCCAGAGACTAGCGGTGACTTGGAGACTTCCAACATAGAAATTCAGGGGGTTAAAGACAAGTGGTATATTAAGCTTAGGAAACGTATTTTGGAAAATCCATTGTCTTACCCTCAGTGGCGAGTTAGCGACGACAAAATTTTTAAGTATGTGGAACTAGATTTACCAGAATTGAGAGAGAATGTAGAGTATTGGAAGTTAGTAATTCCTAAAGAAAATCGTAGGGAGGTACTTCATTCGTGTCATAACGTTCCGACTGGCGGACATTTAGGCGTTCATAAGACTTATTATAAAGTTGCTAGACTTTATTATTGGCCTTGTCTAAGAGCGGATGTTGCACGGTATGTTAAGGAGTGTTTGACTTGTCAACGCGTCAAGCCTGAACAAAAACTTCCAGCAGGTTTTATGGGTGGTCATGTTGCTGCTAATCGCATATGGCAGATTATTAGTATGGATATTTTTGGACCATTACCCAAAACCAAACAAGGTCACATGTATATATTTGTTGTTACGGACACTTTTAGTAAGATGAATCGCTTCTTCGCTATTAGGCGCGCAAACGCACAAACTGTTGTCAAATTGGTAGAAGACCAAATTATATTGCGTCAGGGTGTACCTGAAATTATTCGCACCGATAACGGGTCGACATTTAAAAATCGCCTCTTTGAGCAGTTAACAGGAAAATATGGAATTAAAGTTATTTTTAATCCGCATTATCATCCATCGCCAAATCTTACAGAACGTGTTAATAGGGTGCTTAAAACTATGATTTCTGCATTTGTGACAGACACTCAACGTACTTGGGATGAAAATCTATCATCTCTTGAGTGTGCCGTTAACTCGTCCGTACATCAAACTACTGGCCGAACTCCTTACTTTCTCAATCACGGTTGCGAAATGGTTTTGCACGGTAGCGAATACGAAAAACTAACCATTTTAGGCGATAGTTCTAGCCATAATTCTGATAGTGACTCTATCGAGGACAACGATCCTTCTAAAAATAAGTTAGATAAAAAGGTTGAAACTTTGGCGAAGTTGCGAGATTTTGTAGGAAAGAAACTCCAAAAAGCTCATCTAAAAACAAGTGATCAATATAATTTAAGACGTCGCGATGTTCATTTTTCAGTAGGAAGCTTAGTTTGGAAACGTTTGTTTGCTCTGTCAGACGCTGGTAACTACTTTACTGCCAAGTTGGCGGGCAAGTTTGAAGGTCCTTATAAGGTCAGGAAAAAATGTGGTTACTGTGTCTACGAGCTTGAGGATAAAAACGGTAAATCTAAAGGGAGATGGCATGTTCAAGATTTGAAGCCGTATTATGCTCCTACTGGGGAATAGAAAAACCGTTGGGGTTTGTTGAGCCCTGCAGCGATGGGCTACAGAATGTGTAGGTAACTGCCTTGGCGCGAACCTTGGTCGGTATCTAGACATACTGCTTTGCATAAGAATTATCCTGCACTAGAACTGGTTGGGGTAAGAGCCCTCTAAAAGTTATAATAAAGATTGCCTTCAGCTACTTTATTATTTGAGTTAGTCACTGCTTAATTTAAGTATTTAGTTTCTTGATTGATTTGGTTCAGTAAGTTCTAAATTTTTGTTAACTTGTGACGGGCTGATACTTGACTCGGCGCGTAACGGGACAAGTGTAAGTTCGAAATACGGTGAAACTTAATTTAGTAATTTTGATTTGGTTACTTCACTTTGCTTCATGTTCAAATAACCATTCAGTTTGTCTTTTAGCAGTGTTTAAGTTTAAAAAAAAAAACCCCAAACGTTGCGTTGTTTTTTTAAAATGTATTACTTATAGTTATCACTAATTTTTTAGTAAAAGCAAATGTATAATCTATAGTAGTTATCTTAAAGTTATCTTGAAGTTATCTTGAGTAACCTTGAGTTATCTTGAGGTTATCCTATCTTGATTTTGACGCTTAACTAAGTAGTTAAGTTTATTTTCCGACTGTGTCCTTTGTCTGATTAGACAATATGTAGTTTACCGATTGTGTCCTATTTTCTTTCCAGCCTTTTTTTTTCTTTCTTTTGAATACAGGCTGAGGGATGTTGGGTGCTCCAGGATGACGCTTTGCCGCTTTCTTAACGTAGACGCTTGTTCTACGGAGGGCAAATCTGTCGGGAAGAGTCATGTGTCGGGGGGTCGAAGTCTGGCCTTCGGAGCCGTAATACGGACCAGTTTGCGCTTGTCGTAACCCGGAGGAGGACCAAACTACTGCGCATGACCTCGCTCGAAGGTTAGTGTGATACGACAGGTCTGGAGCAGTGTCATCTTTCAGAACACCCTATTTAGTTTTCATGACAAGGCTGTGATGCATTTAGATGTGTTAAAACACTAGTGTATCTTTTAGTTTGGTATATACTATAATATTACTTCCGTTTGACCGGTGGAGCATCTGGGTTACAATTTATTATTTTTTTTGTTTCTCCTATTGTTTATTTTTTTTAGTTCTCCACCTTTCAGGTATTGTTGTACGGTCAATTTTATTCGGTCTCTTTTGGAATTAGTGGGTTGTGCCTTGAGATTACTTGTATGAGGTTAGTACACGAGGTTCGCCAAGCCGCATTTGGTGCAACGCAATGCTAACTTAGGTCTATTTAAGATCGAAACAACTTTTATATTCAGATCCTTATACCATACAGGTGGCTCAGGACAACTTCCTTCTTCTTTCGGGGTTTCCGGGAATTGCTGACCGTAGAGCAGTCACTGGAATATTTTTGGTTTTCTAGTGGTAGTATTATTCTTCCATGTCTATTTCAATTTTCCTACTCGAAAGCGTGTGATTTCGATTTTGGCATAAATTTATCTCGTATCTATTAAGTTAAGGTTTTGTAGAAAATTACGAGGTAATTTTCTTTTGGTGGGGGAGTGGTGTGATGTCCCAGATTTAACATCACGTATAAAGTATTGCAACCTACCTTTTTCTTTATTAATTCTTTTGAATTAACATGGATATTCCTTCTTTTCGAAACCTTCTCTCTGTCTGATCGTCGTTGACATCCTTGTATAAGATCCTACTTTTCTCAGGATGCGTACCTGACATTGTGTTCTCACTATGGCTCAAATTTTGTCTTCTAATAAGCATATCAACATAAATTTTGGTACTCTTTTACTTTCGATTGTAAGTTCATTACTTATTTTGTTTACATTTTCTGTCAGTTGTTAAAGGGGTTATGTTAATCTTTTGGCACTGGTTGCCGTAGGTCTTACTGATACTGTTAGAGTTCCGTATTAAGCGATTTCGATTGGATTTGGCCACAGAGCATATTTGGGTAACATTTTTGAACGCCACCAGAGTCGAAAGGAAGAGAATGACAGGTTTTTGAAATTTGAAAATGAATTTCCTATTTCCGTTTTCGGAGATTGGCCATTTTCTTGCAAGCTGCTGGGGAAGAAACACGCGGCACCGCAAAAGTTAAAGTAGTTAACTTCTCAGGTTGAGGATCAGCGGTTCCGTGCTAATTGGAAATGAATGGGTTTTGATGCTTAATAAGCATAAGTTGTCAGTATTCATTTTCCAGCGAGATTTTCTCGGTTTCTTAAGTTTCTTCCTGGTCCGAAACAACGACCTTAAAAATATCAAGAAAACAGGAAGCTCTCATTGGTTTGAGGTATGCATATTTGATATTATTTTAGTAAGATTAATTGCCATTATTTTCATTGTTGGAAGATTGTAATTTTCATGGGGAAAACTAGTTTTTACTACTTTAAATTGGGGTAACTTCCACGTGCTATTTTGGGGGTTAAGTTTTTGCTTATTTTACACAAAATTTAAGAGGGTTTTTACAGTAATAAAACTATAACCGAATCATTTGATGGGATTAATTTTCTCTGGGGTTTTTTTTTGTTTCTACGGGGGGCCACTTGAAAGTACCATTTACTAATTTGTACTGTTCTCCGTAGGGCTTCACTTCTTCACTTCTTCACTTCTTCTGCTTCTTCTTCTTTCTACTTCTTGGTTATCTTCTGACTTCATCAGACGTTACATTTTTCTACTTCATTTGATGCTATCTTCTTTTACTGTCCTTTTGACTGGACCCGGAAGACTCAAGTTTTGGTTATACTTTGAATATTTTGGAAGACTACTGGTTCTGGATATTTTAACTGCCAAGCAGTACCCACAGTACCGATTTACTGTTGTCACCCAGACAAATAATACTAGCACAGTTCTTGCCTAGAGTACCGTATAACAGCTAAGTGGTAGATTTAGTAACTTTTATTTTATTTGGGTATATCATTTTAACCTGGGGGACTGTCGGAGGCCTTACCATTTCTTCTTAGAATACCGTTGGATTAATTATTAGTATTTCTTGTGGCCAAAGACGGACCCAGTTTAGAATGTTAGCAAAAGTAAAATCATTTACTCATGCCTTGATTTTTCTTACCTAAAAACATTTTATTTAGCGGTTAACCCAGATTGTAAGGTACCAAATTTGTAAGGCAATTGCGTTTAGTCGACCAAACCTCTTCGCTAGCTAGTACCAAACGTCCTTGTACAGAGTACAAGATATTTAGGTATTATGATATGAAGTCATGAAATGCATTTTCTTTTAATTACCATGACAATGTACTTTTAAATTGAAGATCACCATTTCACTTTGTCACTTTTCATAAGTGAATACACTACTTGCATTTATTTAAATTAATTATCTTTTTTTAATTACCATGACAATACTTTTAAATGGAATATCACCAATTTACTTTGTCACTTTTAATAAGTAAATACACTACTCAAAGTTTTACGTAAGCCTGTGTTTACTTATTTAGCGTACATTACAACATCAATCAATCTAATGTTTTGGTAATTTTCTTACTGACGAAAATTACCTGGCGCCTAAAGAAAATCATTGGTTTTGTCGGTGAATGTCTGATGATAGATATGACAGGCATTGCTTGATTGGCCGTACTAAGGTAAGATAACCCAGTGAACTCACTGCCCTGTTGAGCTAGCTAGGGTAGCGAAAAGCCAGACTCTTTAAGGTTACATTTTGGTTTCTTAAAGACATTCTCAATTTTAGTTTTATTTTAAGAAATTACTGGCTTTGATTTCTATAGGTTAACACTGTCGCCCAACACAAATACCAGAATAACAAGTTTTGTCCAAAAAGTTCCTTTAAAAAAATTAACCCTAACGAGAAATAAATCGTTTTGAGAAAAATTATTTTAAGATGCCTTAAATCGACTAATTGGAGCAAATTAAGGTTTTTTGTGTATTATACCAATACATTACCATAAGTTTAGTAGTTTTGTCCAAAAAGTTCCTTTAAAAAAATTAACCCTAACGAGAAATAAATCGTTTTGAGAAAAATTATTTTAAGATGCCTTAAATCGACTAATTGGAGCACATTAAGGTTTTTTGTGTATTATACCAATACACTACCATAAGTTTAGTAGTTTTGTCCAAAAAGTTCCTTTAAAAAAATTAACCCCAACGAGAAATAAATCGTTTTGAGAAAAATTATTTTAAGATGCCTTAAATCGACTAATTGGAGCAAATTAAGGTTTTTTGTGTATTATACCAATACATTACCATAAGTTTAGTAGTTTTGTCCAAAAAGTTCCTTTAAAAAAATTAACCCTAACGAGAAATAAATCGTTTTGGGAAAAATTATTTTAAGATGCCTTAAATCGACTAATTGGATCAAATTAAGGTTTTTTGTGTATTATACCAATACACTACAATAAGTTTAGTAGTTTTGTCCAAAAAGTTCCTTTTAAAAAGTTAACCCTAGCGAGAAATAAATCATTTTGAAAAAATTATAATTGGAGGAAATGTTAAGACGGCAGGAGTGATATTCTTCCGATAAAAACAATATATTATCTTAGGAACGCAAATAATTTCGTTCTTTAGTCTGTTCGCAGGCCTTCGGGCCGCCAAAAATATAGTTTTGGGATAATTGGATACCTCAAAACCGCTGAAAGATATACCGCAAACGCTATGGCGCTAAGATGATGTAGGAGAATGCCCAGTCCACTTTAGTGCCTAACCGCTCCACGCAAGAATTTTCATTTTCCGACGCTAGTGAAAGACAGTCGAGTGGACTTAGAAAAATTTCAACGAGAAAACATTTTTGTCCCATAACTCGGAACCGGACGTTCCACTACCAAAAAGTCCTGTATAAGAAATATTCAGGAGACCATTCTGGACAATTCTCCTGTGGGAACCGTTAAAAAATATTGCTAGTGAAAGAAGTTACCGATATATTTCCATTATACGAGTGGACTTCGAATAATTTTCGAGGAAAATTTACATTTTTTGATTTGTGACACAACCGCTGAAGGATATACCGCAAACACTGTGGCGCTAAGATCATACGCCTAGTGAGTCTGTGACGGTAAATACGATTTTTAACGAGAAAAGTTTTGGCATCTTTTATCTTAGAAAAAGATCCTGGCGCATAACAACAATGATGATGTGGAAGAATGCCCAGTCCACTGTCAAATGACGACTGGAAGATCGGATACTAGTCATTGATGCCGGCAATGATAGTATGGAAGATTTTATCGCGGAGCCTTGTCTTACTAACGTCCAGAGAGATGAGAGCTATGTGCCTGGAGAAAAGATTGAGCCAATAGCCGAGCCGACGAAATACCTTAGTGAGTAAGAGGGTTAAAGGTCTCTACGGTAATAAAAGCAACTAAATGAATAAAATGTGTGATTTTTTTGTATAAACTCAAGACAGCGCAATAAGTTTACTAGTTTTGTCCAAAAAGTTCGTTTAAAAAAATTAACCCTAACGAGAAATAAATCATTTTGAAAAAAATTATTTTAAGATGCTTAAATCGACTAATTGGAGGAAATTAAGGTTTTTTTCGTATTATACCATTACAGTACAATAAGTTTAGTAGTTTTGTCCAAAAAGTTCCTTTAAAAAAATTAACCCTAACGAGAAATAAATCGTTTTGAGAAAAATTATTTTAAGATGCCTTAAATCGACTAATCGGAGCAAATTAAGGTTTTTTGTGTATTATACCAATACATTACCATAAGTTTAGTAGTTTTGTCCAAAAAGTTCCTTTAAAAAAATTAACCCTAACGAGAAATAAATCGTTTTGAGAAAAATTATTTTAAGATGCCTTAAATCGACTAATTGGAGCAAATTAAGGTTTTTTGTGTATTTTACCAATACATTACCATAAGTTTAGTAGTTTTGTCCAAAAAGTTCCTTTAAAAAAATTAACCCTAACGAGAAATAAATCGTTTTGAGAAAAATTATTTTAAGATGCCTTAAATCGACTAATTGGAGCAAATTAAGGTTTTTTGTGTATTTTACCAATACATTACCATAAGTTTAGTAGTTTTGTCCAAAAAGTTCCTTTAAAAAAATTAACCCTAACGAGAAATAAATCGTTTTGAGAAAAATTATTTTAAGATGCCTTAAATCGACTAATTGGAGCAAATTAAGGTTTTTTGTGTATTATACCAATACACTACCATAAGTTTAGTAGTTTTGTCCAAAAAGTTCCTTTAAAAAAATTAACCCTAACGAGAAATAAATCGTTTTGAGAAAAATTATTTTAAGATGCCTTAAATCGACTAATTGGAGCAAATTAAGGTTTTTTGTGTATTATACCAATACACTACCATAAGTTTAGTAGTTTTGTCCAAAAAGTTCCTTTAAAAAAATTAACCCTAACGAGAAATAAATCGTTTTGAGAAAAATTATTTTAAGATGCCTTAAATCGACTAATTGGAGCAAATTAAGGTTTTTTGTGTATTATACCTATACATTACCATAAGTTTAGTAGTTTTGTCCAGAAAGTTCCTTTAAAAAAATTAACCCTAACGAGAAATAAATCGTTTTGGGAAAAATTATTTTAAGATGCCTTAAATCGACTAATTGGATCAAATTAAGGTTTTTTGTGTATTATACCAATACACTACAATAAGTTTAGTAGTTTTGTCCAAAAAGTTCCTTTTAAAAAGTTAACCCTAGCGAGAAATAAATCATTTTGAAAAAAATTATAATTGGAGGAAATGTTAAGACGGCAGGAGTGATATTCTTCCGATAAAAACAATATTTTATCTTAGGAACGCAAATAATTTCGTTCTTTAGTCTGTTCGCAGGCCTTCGGGCCGCCAAAAATATAGTTTTGGGATAATTGGATACCTCAAAACCGCTGAAAGATATACCGCAAACGCTATGGCCCTAAGATGATGTAGGAGAATGCCCAGTCCACTTTAGTGCCTAACCGCTCCACGCAAGAATTTTCATTTTCCGACGCTAGTGAAAGACAGTCGTGGACTTAGAAAAATTTCAACGAGAAAACATTTTTGTCCCATAACTCGGAACCGGACGTTCCACTACCAAAAAGTCCTGTATAAGAAATATTCAGGAGACCATTCTGGACAATTCTCCTGTGGAACCGTTAAAAAATATTGCTAGTGAAAGAAGTTAGCGATATATTTCCATTATACGAGTGGACTTAGAATAATTTTCGAGGAAAATTTACATTTTTTGATTTGTGACACAACCGCTGAAGGATATATCGCAAACACTGTGGCGCTAAGATCATACGCCTAGTGAGTCTGTGACGGTACATACGATTTTTAACGAGAAAAGTTTTGGCATCTTTTATCTTAGAAAAAGAACCTGGCGCATAACAACAATGATGATGTGGAAGAATGCCCAGTCCACTGTCAAATGACGACTGGAAGATCGGATACTAGTCATTGATGCCGGCAATGATAGTATGGAAGATTTAATTGCGGAGCCTTGTCTTACTAACGTCCAGAGAGATGAGAGCTATGTGCCTGGAGAAAAGATTGAGCCAATAGCCGAGCCGACGAAATACCTTTGTGAGAAAGAGGGTTGAAGGTCTCTACGGTAATAAAAGCAACTAAATGAATAAAATGTGTGATTTTTTTGTATAAACTCAAGACAGCGCAATAAGTTTACTAGTTTTGTCCAAAAAGTTCGTTTAAAAAAATTAACGAGAAATAAATCATTTTGAAAAAAATTATTTTAAGATGCTTAAATCGACTAATTGGAGGAAATTAAGGTTTTTTTCGTATTATACCATTACAGTACAATAAGTTTAGTAGTATTGTCCTAAGAGTTCATTTAAAAAACATAAGCCTAGCTAGTAAATAAATAATTAAGAAAAAGTTATTTTATGTCCCTTTAAAGCAACTAAATGAATGAAATTTGTGATTTTTTGTATAAACTCAAGACAGCCCAATAAGTTTACTAGTTTTATCCAAAAAGTTCGTTTAAAAAAATTTACCCTAACGAGAAATAAATCATTTTGAAAAAAATTATTTTAAGATGCTTAAATCGACTAATTGGAGCAAATTAAGGTTTTTTGTGTATTATACCAATACATTACAATAAGTTTAGTAGTTTTGTCCAAAAAGTTCCTTTAAAAAAATTAACCCTAACGAGAAATAAATCGTTTTGAGAAAAATTATTTTAAGGCCTTAAATCGACTAATTGGAGCAAATTAAGGTTTTTTGTGTATTATACCAATACATTACCATAAGTTTAGTAGTTTTGTCCAAAAAGTTCCTTTAAAAAAATTAACCCTAACGAGAAATAAATCGTTTTGAGAAAAATTATTTTAAGATGCCTTAAATCGACTAATTGGAGCAAATTAAGGTTTTTGTGTTTTATACCAATACACTACAATAAGTTTAGTAGTTTTGTCCAAAAAGTTCCTTTTAAAAAGTTAACCCTAGCGAGAAATAAATCATTTTGAAAAAAATTATAATTGGAGGAAATGTTAAGACGGCAGGAGTGATATTCTTCCGATAAAAACAATATTTTATCTTAGGAACGCAAATAATTTCGTTCTTTAGTCTGTTCGCAGGCCTTCGGGCCGCCAAAAATATAGTTTTGGGATAATTGGATACCTCAAAACCGCTGAAAGATATACCGCAAACGCTATGGCCCTAAGATGATGTAGGAGAATGCCCAGTCCACTTTAGTGCCTAACCGCTCCACGCAAGAATTTTCATTTTCCGACGCTAGTGAAAGACAGTCGTGGACTTAGAAAAATTTCAACGAGAAAACATTTTTGTCCCATAACTCGGAACCGGACGTTCCACTACCAAAAAGTCCTGTATAAGAAATATTCAGGAGACCATTCTGGACAATTCTCCTGTGGAACCGTTAAAAAATATTGCTAGTGAAAGAAGTTAGCGATATATTTCCATTATACGAGTGGACTTAGAATAATTTTCGAGGAAAATTTACATTTTTTGATTTGTGACACAACCGCTGAAGGATATATCGCAAACACTGTGGCGCTAAGATCATACGCCTAGTGAGTCTGTGACGGTACATACGATTTTTAACGAGAAAAGTTTTGGCATCTTTTATCTTAGAAAAAGAACCTGGCGCATAACAACAATGATGATGTGGAAGAATGCCCAGTCCACTGTCAAATGACGACTGGAAGATCGGATACTAGTCATTGATGCCGGCAATGATAGTATGGAAGATTTAATTGCGGAGCCTTGTCTTACTAACGTCCAGAGAGATGAGAGCTATGTGCCTGGAGAAAAGATTGAGCCAATAGCCGAGCCGACGAAATACCTTTGTGAGAAAGAGGGTTGAAGGTCTCTACGGTAATAAAAGCAACTAAATGAATAAAATGTGTGATTTTTTTGTATAAACTCAAGACAGCGCAATAAGTTTACTAGTTTTGTCCAAAAAGTTCGTTTAAAAAAATTAACCCTAACGAGAAATAAATCATTTTGAAAAAAATTATTTTAAGATGCTTAAATCGACTAATTGGAGGAAATTAAGGTTTTTTTCGTATTATACCATTACAGTACAATAAGTTTAGTAGTATTGTCCTAAGAGTTCATTTAAAAAACATAAGCCTAGCTAGTAAATAAATAATTAAGAAAAAGTTATTTTATGTCCCTTTAAAGCAACTAAATGAATGAAATTTGTGATTTTTTGTATAAACTCAAGACAGCCCAATAAGTTTACTAGTTTTATCCAAAAAGTTCGTTTAAAAAAATTTACCCTAACGAGAAATAAATCATTTTGAAAAAAATTATTTTAAGATGCTTAAATCGACTAATTGGAGCAAATTAAGGTTTTTTGTGTATTATACCAATACATTACAATAAGTTTAGTAGTTTTGTCCAAAAAGTTCCTTTAAAAAAATTAACCCTAACGAGAAATAAATCGTTTTGAGAAAAATTATTTTAAGGCCTTAAATCGACTAATTGGAGCAAATTAAGGTTTTTTGTGTATTATACCTATACATTACCATAAGTTTAGTAGTTTTGTCCAGAAAGTTCCTTTAAAAAAATTAACCCTAACGAGAAATAAATCGTTTTGGGAAAAATTATTTTAAGATGCCTTAAATCGACTAATTGGATCAAATTAAGGTTTTTTGTGTATTATACCAATACACTACAATAAGTTTAGTAGTTTTGTCCAAAAAGTTCCTTTTAAAAAGTTAACCCTAGCGAGAAATAAATCATTTTGAAAAAAATTATAATTGGAGGAAATGTTAAGACGGCAGGAGTGATATTCTTCCGATAAAAACAATATTTTATCTTAGGAACGCAAATAATTTCGTTCTTTAGTCTGTTCGCAGGCCTTCGGGCCGCCAAAAATATAGTTTTGGGATAATTGGATACCTCAAAACCGCTGAAAGATATACCGCAAACGCTATGGCCCTAAGATGATGTAGGAGAATGCCCAGTCCACTTTAGTGCCTAACCGCTCCACGCAAGAATTTTCATTTTCCGACGCTAGTGAAAGACAGTCGTGGACTTAGAAAAATTTCAACGAGAAAACATTTTTGTCCCATAACTCGGAACCGGACGTTCCACTACCAAAAAGTCCTGTATAAGAAATATTCAGGAGACCATTCTGGACAATTCTCCTGTGGAACCGTTAAAAAATATTGCTAGTGAAAGAAGTTAGCGATATATTTCCATTATACGAGTGGACTTAGAATAATTTTCGAGGAAAATTTACATTTTTTGATTTGTGACACAACCGCTGAAGGATATATCGCAAACACTGTGGCGCTAAGATCATACGCCTAGTGAGTCTGTGACGGTACATACGATTTTTAACGAGAAAAGTTTTGGCATCTTTTATCTTAGAAAAAGAACCTGGCGCATAACAACAATGATGATGTGGAAGAATGCCCAGTCCACTGTCAAATGACGACTGGAAGATCGGATACTAGTCATTGATGCCGGCAATGATAGTATGGAAGATTTAATTGCGGAGCCTTGTCTTACTAACGTCCAGAGAGATGAGAGCTATGTGCCTGGAGAAAAGATTGAGCCAATAGCCGAGCCGACGAAATACCTTTGTGAGAAAGAGGGTTGAAGGTCTCTACGGTAATAAAAGCAACTAAATGAATAAAATGTGTGATTTTTTTGTATAAACTCAAGACAGCGCAATAAGTTTACTAGTTTTGTCCAAAAAGTTCGTTTAAAAAAATTAACGAGAAATAAATCATTTTGAAAAAAATTATTTTAAGATGCTTAAATCGACTAATTGGAGGAAATTAAGGTTTTTTTCGTATTATACCATTACAGTACAATAAGTTTAGTAGTATTGTCCTAAGAGTTCATTTAAAAAACATAAGCCTAGCTAGTAAATAAATAATTAAGAAAAAGTTATTTTATGTCCCTTTAAAGCAACTAAATGAATGAAATTTGTGATTTTTTGTATAAACTCAAGACAGCCCAATAAGTTTACTAGTTTTATCCAAAAAGTTCGTTTAAAAAAATTTACCCTAACGAGAAATAAATCATTTTGAAAAAAATTATTTTAAGATGCTTAAATCGACTAATTGGAGCAAATTAAGGTTTTTTGTGTATTATACCAATACATTACAATAAGTTTAGTAGTTTTGTCCAAAAAGTTCCTTTAAAAAAATTAACCCTAACGAGAAATAAATCGTTTTGAGAAAAATTATTTTAAGGCCTTAAATCGACTAATTGGAGCAAATTAAGGTTTTTTGTGTATTATACCAATACATTACCATAAGTTTAGTAGTTTTGTCCAAAAAGTTCCTTTAAAAAAATTAACCCTAACGAGAAATAAATCGTTTTGAGAAAAATTATTTTAAGATGCCTTAAATCGACTAATTGGAGCAAATTAAGGTTTTTGTGTTTTATACCAATACACTACAATAAGTTTAGTAGTTTTGTCCAAAAAGTTCCTTTTAAAAAGTTAACCCTAGCGAGAAATAAATCATTTTGAAAAAAATTATAATTGGAGGAAATGTTAAGACGGCAGGAGTGATATTCTTCCGATAAAAACAATATTTTATCTTAGGAACGCAAATAATTTCGTTCTTTAGTCTGTTCGCAGGCCTTCGGGCCGCCAAAAATATAGTTTTGGGATAATTGGATACCTCAAAACCGCTGAAAGATATACCGCAAACGCTATGGCCCTAAGATGATGTAGGAGAATGCCCAGTCCACTTTAGTGCCTAACCGCTCCACGCAAGAATTTTCATTTTCCGACGCTAGTGAAAGACAGTCGTGGACTTAGAAAAATTTCAACGAGAAAACATTTTTGTCCCATAACTCGGAACCGGACGTTCCACTACCAAAAAGTCCTGTATAAGAAATATTCAGGAGACCATTCTGGACAATTCTCCTGTGGAACCGTTAAAAAATATTGCTAGTGAAAGAAGTTAGCGATATATTTCCATTATACGAGTGGACTTAGAATAATTTTCGAGGAAAATTTACATTTTTTGATTTGTGACACAACCGCTGAAGGATATATCGCAAACACTGTGGCGCTAAGATCATACGCCTAGTGAGTCTGTGACGGTACATACGATTTTTAACGAGAAAAGTTTTGGCATCTTTTATCTTAGAAAAAGAACCTGGCGCATAACAACAATGATGATGTGGAAGAATGCCCAGTCCACTGTCAAATGACGACTGGAAGATCGGATACTAGTCATTGATGCCGGCAATGATAGTATGGAAGATTTAATTGCGGAGCCTTGTCTTACTAACGTCCAGAGAGATGAGAGCTATGTGCCTGGAGAAAAGATTGAGCCAATAGCCGAGCCGACGAAATACCTTTGTGAGAAAGAGGGTTGAAGGTCTCTACGGTAATAAAAGCAACTAAATGAATAAAATGTGTGATTTTTTTGTATAAACTCAAGACAGCGCAATAAGTTTACTAGTTTTGTCCAAAAAGTTCGTTTAAAAAAATTAACCCTAACGAGAAATAAATCATTTTGAAAAAAATTATTTTAAGATGCTTAAATCGACTAATTGGAGGAAATTAAGGTTTTTTTCGTATTATACCATTACAGTACAATAAGTTTAGTAGTATTGTCCTAAGAGTTCATTTAAAAAACATAAGCCTAGCTAGTAAATAAATAATTAAGAAAAAGTTATTTTATGTCCCTTTAAAGCAACTAAATGAATGAAATTTGTGATTTTTTGTATAAACTCAAGACAGCCCAATAAGTTTACTAGTTTTATCCAAAAAGTTCGTTTAAAAAAATTTACCCTAACGAGAAATAAATCATTTTGAAAAAAATTATTTTAAGATGCTTAAATCGACTAATTGGAGCAAATTAAGGTTTTTTGTGTATTATACCAATACATTACAATAAGTTTAGTAGTTTTGTCCAAAAAGTTCCTTTAAAAAAATTAACCCTAACGAGAAATAAATCGTTTTGAGAAAAATTATTTTAAGGCCTTAAATCGACTAATTGGAGCAAATTAAGGTTTTTTGTGTATTATACCAATACATTACCATAAGTTTAGTAGTTTTGTCCAAAAAGTTCCTTTAAAAAAATTAACCCTAACGAGAAATAAATCGTTTTGAGAAAAATTATTTTAAGATGCCTTAAATCGACTAATTGGAGCAAATTAAGGTTTTTGTGTTTTATACCAATACACTACAATAAGTTTAGTAGTTTTGTCCAAAAAGTTCCTTTTAAAAAGTTAACCCTAGCGAGAAATAAATCATTTTGAAAAAAATTATAATTGGAGGAAATGTTAAGACGGCAGGAGTGATATTCTTCCGATAAAAACAATATTTTATCTTAGGAACGCAAATAATTTCGTTATTTAGTCTGTTCGCAGGCCTTCGGGCCGCCAAAAATATAGTTTTGGGATAATTGGATACCTCAAAACCGCTGAAAGATATACCGCAAACGCTATGGCGCTAAGATGATGTAGGAGAATGCCCAGTTCACTTTAGTGCCTAACCGCTCCACGCAAGAATTTTCATTTTCCGACGCTAGTGAAAGACAGTCGAGTGGACTTAGAAAAATTTCAACGAGAAAACATTTTTGTCCCATAACTCGGAACCGGACGTTCCACTACCAAAAAGTCCTGTATAAGAAATATTCAGGAGACCATTCTGGACAATTCTCCTGTGGAACCGTTAAAAAATATTGCTAGTGAAAGAAGTTAGCGATATATTTCCATTATACGAGTGGACTTAGAAAAATTTTCGAGGAAAATTTACATTTTTTGATTTGTGACACAACCGCCGAAGGATATACCG
The DNA here is from genome assembly GCA_963969555.1 of Polydrusus pterygomalis. Classification (NCBI taxonomy): domain Eukaryota; kingdom Metazoa; phylum Arthropoda; class Insecta; order Coleoptera; family Curculionidae; genus Polydrusus; species Polydrusus pterygomalis. Next base: position 385,175 of record OZ018381.1, on the reverse strand, counting down.
CAAACACTGTGGCGCTAAGATCATACGCCTAGTGAGTCTGTGACGGTACATACGATTTTTAACGAGAAAAGTTTTGGCATCTTCTATCTTAGAAAAAGATCCTGGCGCATAACAACAATGATGATGTGGAAGAATGCCCAGTCCACTGTCAAATGACGACTGGAAGATCGGATACTAGTCATTGATACCGGCAATGATAGTATGGAAGATTTTATCGCGGAGCCTTGTCTTACTAACGTCCAGAGAGATGAGAGCTATGTGCCTGGAGAAAAGATTAAGCCAATAGCCGAGCCGACGAAATACCTTAGTGAGAAAGAGGGTTGAAGGTCTCTACGGTAATAAAAGCAACTAAATGAATAAAATGTGTGATTTTTTTGTATAAACTCAAGACAGCGCAATAAGTTTACTAGTTTTGTCCAAAAAGTTCGTTTAAAAAAATTAACCTTAACGAGAAATAAATCGTTTTGAGAAAAATTATTTTAAGGTGCCTTAAATCGACTAATTGGAGCAAATTAAGGTTTTTTGTGTTTTATACCAATACACTACAATAAGTTTAGTAGTTTTGTCCAAAAAGTTCCTTTTAAAAAGTTAACCCTAGCGAGAAATAAATCATTTTGAAAAAAATTATAATTGGAGGAAATGTTAAGACGGCAGGAGTGATATTCTTCCGATAAAAACAATATTTTATCTTAGGAACGCAAATAATTTCGTTCTTTAGTCTGTTCGCAGGCCTTCGGGCCGCCAAAAATATAGTTTTGGGATAATTGGATACCTCAAAACCGCTGAAAGATATACCGCAAACGCTATGGCGCTAAGATGATGTAGGAGAATGCCCAGTTCACTTTAGTGCCTAACCGCTCCACGCAAGAATTTTCATTTTCCGACGCTAGTGAAAGACAGTCGAGCGGACTTAAAAAAATTTCAACGAGAAAAGATTTTTGTCCCATAACTCGGAACCGGAAGTTCCACTACCAAAAGGTCCTGTATATTCAGGAGACCATTCTGGACAATTCTCCTGTGGAACCGTTAAAAAATATTGCTAGTGAAAGAAGTTAGCGATATATTTCCATTATACGAGTGGACTTAGAATAATTTTCGAGGAAAATTTACATTTTTTGATTTGTGACACAACCGCTGAAGGATATACCGCAAACACTGTGGCGCTAAGATCATACGCCTAGTGAGTCTGTGACGGTACATACGATTTTTAACGAGAAAAGTTTTGGCATCTTTTATCTTAGAAAAAGATCCTGGCGCATAACAACAATGATGATGTGGAAGAATGCCCAGTCCACTGTCAAATGACGACTGGAAGATCGGATACTAGTCATTGATGCCGGCAATGATAGTATGGAAGATTTAATCGCGGAGCCTTGTCTTACTAACGTCCAGAGAGATGAGAGCTATGTGCCTGGAGAAAAGATTGAGCCAATAGCCGAGCCGACGAAATACCTTAGTGAGAAAGAGGGTTGAAGGTCTCTACGGTAATAAAAGCAACTAAATGAATAAAATGTGTGATTTTTTTGTATAAACTCAAGACAGCGCAATAAGTTTACTAGTTTTGTCCAAAAAGTTCGTTTAAAAAAATTAACCCTAACGAGAAATAAATCATTTTGAAAAAAATTATTTTAAGATGCTTAAATCGACTAATTGGAGGAAATTAAGGTTTTTTTCGTATTATACCATTACAGTACAATTAGTTTAGTAGTTTTGTCCTAAAAGTTCATTTAAAAAACATAAGCCTAGCTAGTAAATAAATAATTAAGAAAAAGTTATTTTATGTCCCTTTAAAGCAACTAAATGAATGAAATTTGTGATTTTTTTGTATAAACTCAAGACAGCCCAATAAGTTTACTAGTTTTGTCCAAAAAGTTCGTTTAAAAAAATTAACCCTAACGAGAAATAAATCATTTTGAAAAAAATTATTTCAAGATGCCTAAATCGACTAATTGGAGGAAATTAAGGTTTTTTTTTGTATTATACCATTACAGCCCAATAAGTTTATTAGTTTTGTCCAAAAAGTTCGTTTAAAAAAATTAACCCAAACGAGAAATAAATCATTTCGAAAAAAATTATTTTAAGATGCTTAAATCGACTAATTGGAGCAAATTAAGGTTTTTTGTGTATTATACCAATACATTACAATAAGTTTAGTAGTTTTGTCCAAAAAGTTCCTTTAAAAAAATTAACCCTAACGAGAAATAAATCGTTTTGAGAAAAATTATTTTAAGATGCCTTAAATCGACTAATTGGAGCAAATTAAGGTTTTTTGTGTATTATACCAATACATTACCATAAGTTTAGTAGTTTTGTCCAAAAAGTTCCTTTAAAAAAATTAACCTTAACGAGAAATAAATCGTTTTGAGAAAAATTATTTTAAGGTGCCTTAAATCGACTAATTGGAGCAAATTAAGGTTTTTTGTGTTTTATACCAATACACTACAATAAGTTTAGTAGTTTTGTCCAAAAAGTTCCTTTTAAAAAGTTAACCCTAGCGAGAAATAAATCATTTTGAAAAAAATTATAATTGGAGGAAATGTTAAGACGGCAGGAGTGATATTCTTCCGATAAAAACAATATTTTATCTTAGGAACGCAAATAATTTCGTTCTTTAGTCTGTTCGCAGGCCTTCGGGCCGCCAAAAATATAGTTTTGGGATAATTGGATACCTCAAAACCGCTGAAAGATATACCGCAAACGCTATGGCGCTAAGATGATGTAGGAGAATGCCCAGTTCACTTTAGTGCCTAACCGCTCCACGCAAGAATTTTCATTTTCCGACGCTAGTGAAAGACAGTCGTGGACTTAGAAAAATTTCAACGAGAAAACATTTTTGTCCCATAACTCGGAACCGGACGTTCCACTACCAAAAAGTCCTGTATAAGAAATATTCAGGAGACCATTCTGGACAATTCTCCTGTGGAACCGTTAAAAAATATTGCTAGTGAAAGAAGTTAGCGATATATTTCCATTATACGAGTGGACTTAGAATAATTTTCGAGGAAAATTTACATTTTTTGATTTGTGACACAACCGCTGAAGGATATACCGCAAACACTGTGGCGCTAAGATCATACGCCTAGTGAGTCTGTGACGGTACATACGATTTTTAACGAGAAAAGTTTTGGCATCTTTTATCTTAGAAAAAGAACCTGGCGCATAACAACAATGATGATGTGGAAGAATGCCCAGTCCACTGTCAAATGACGACTGGAAGATCGGATACTAGTCATTGATGCCGGCAATGATAGTATGGAAGATTTAATCGCGGAGCCTTGTCTTACTAACGTCCAGAGAGATGAGAGCTATGTGCCTGGAGAAAAGATTGAGCCAATAGCCGAGCCGACGAAATACCTTAGTGAGAAAGAGGGTTGAAGGTCTCTACGGTAATAAAAGCAACTAAATGAATAAAATGTGTGATTTTTTTGTATAAACTCAAGACAGCGCAATAAGTTTACTAGTTTTGTCCAAAAAGTTCGTTTAAAAAAAATAACCCTAACGAGAAATAAATCATTTTGAAAAAAATTATTTTAAGATGCTTAAATCGACTAATTGGAGGAAATTAAGGTTTTTTTCGTATTATACCATTACAGTACAATAAGTTTAGTAGTATTGTCCTAAGAGTTCATTTAAAAAACATAAGCCTAGCTAGTAAATAAATAATTAAGAAAAAGTTATTTTATGTCCCTTTAAAGCAACTAAATGAATGAAATTTGTGATTTTTTGTATAAACTCAAGACAGCCCAATAAGTTTACTAGTTTTATCCAAAAAGTTCGTTTAAAAAAATTAACCCTAACGAGAAATAAATCATTTTGAAAAAAATTATTTTAAGATGCTTAAATCGACTAATTGGAGCAAATTAAGGTTTTTTGTGTATTATACCAATACATTACAATAAGTTTAGTAGTTTTGTCCAAAAAGTTCCTTTAAAAAAATTAACCCTAACGAGAAATAAATCGTTTTGAGAAAAATTATTTTAAGGCCTTAAATCGACTAATTGGAGCAAATTAAGGTTTTTTGTGTATTATACCAATACATTACCATAAGTTTAGTAGTTTTGTCCAAAAAGTTCCTTTAAAAAAATTAACCCTAACGAGAAATAAATCGTTTTGAGAAAAATTATTTTAAGATGCCTTAAATCGACTAATTGGAGCAAATTAAGGTTTTTGTGTTTTATACCAATACACTACAATAAGTTTAGTAGTTTTGTCCAAAAAGTTCCTTTTAAAAAGTTAACCCTAGCGAGAAATAAATCATTTTGAAAAAAATTATAATTGGAGGAAATGTTAAGACGGCAGGAGTGATATTCTTCCGATAAAAACAATATTTTATCTTAGGAACGCAAATAATTTCGTTATTTAGTCTGTTCGCAGGCCTTCGGGCCGCCAAAAATATAGTTTTGGGATAATTGGATACCTCAAAACCGCTGAAAGATATACCGCAAACGCTATGGCGCTAAGATGATGTAGGAGAATGCCCAGTTCACTTTAGTGCCTAACCGCTCCACGCAAGAATTTTCATTTTCCGACGCTAGTGAAAGACAGTCGAGTGGACTTAGAAAAATTTCAACGAGAAAACATTTTTGTCCCATAACTCGGAACCGGACGTTCCACTACCAAAAAGTCCTGTATAAGAAATATTCAGGAGACCATTCTGGACAATTCTCCTGTGGAACCGTTAAAAAATATTGCTAGTGAAAGAAGTTAGCGATATATTTCCATTATACGAGTGGACTTAGAAACATTTTCGAGGAAAATTTACATTTTTTGATTTGTGACACAACCGCCGAAGGATATACCGCAAACACTGTGGCGCTAAGATCATACGCCTAGTGAGTCTGTGACGGTACATACGATTTTTAACGAGAAAAGTTTTGGCATCTTCTATCTTAGAAAAAGATCCTGGCGCATAACAACAATGATGATGTGGAAGAATGCCCAGTCCACTGTCAAATGACGACTGGAAGATCGGATACTAGTCATTGATGCCGGCAATGATAGTATGGAAGATTTTATCGCGGAGCCTTGTCTTACTAACGTCCAGAGAGATGAGAGCTATGTGCCTGGAGAAAAGATTAAGCCAATAGCCGAGCCGACGAAATACCTTAGTGAGAAAGAGGGTTGAAGGTCTCTACGGTAATAAAAGCAACTAAATGAATAAAATGTGTGATTTTTTTGTATAAACTCAAGACAGCGCAATAAGTTTACTAGTTTTGTCCAAAAAGTTCGTTTAAAAAAATTAACCTTAACGAGAAATAAATCGTTTTGAGAAAAATTATTTTAAGGTGCCTTAAATCGACTAATTGGAGCAAATTAAGGTTTTTTGTGTTTTATACCAATACACTACAATAAGTTTAGTAGTTTTGTCCAAAAAGTTCCTTTTAAAAAGTTAACCCTAGCGAGAAATAAATCATTTTGAAAAAAATTATAATTGGAGGAAATGTTAAGACGGCAGGAGTGATATTCTTCCGATAAAAACAATATTTTATCTTAGGAACGCAAATAATTTCGTTCTTTAGTCTGTTCGCAGGCCTTCGGGCCGCCAAAAATATAGTTTTGGGATAATTGGATACCTCAAAACCGCTGAAAGATATACCGCAAACGCTATGGCGCTAAGATGATGTAGGAGAATGCCCAGTTCACTTTAGTGCCTAACCGCTCCACGCAAGAATTTTCATTTTCCGACGCTAGTGAAAGACAGTCGAGCGGACTTAAAAAAATTTCAACGAGAAAAGATTTTTGTCCCATAACTCGGAACCGGAAGTTCCACTACCAAAAAGTCCTGTATATTCAGGAGACCATTCTGGACAATTCTCCTGTGGAACCGTTAAAAAATATTGCTAGTGAAAGAAGTTAGCGATATATTTCCATTATACGAGTGGACTTAGAATAATTTTCGAGGAAAATTTACATTTTTTGATTTGTGACACAACCGCTGAAGGATATACCGCAAACACTGTGGCGCTAAGATCATACGCCTAGTGAGTCTGTGACGGTACATACGATTTTTAACGAGAAAAGTTTTGGCATCTTTTATCTTAGAAAAAGATCCTGGCGCATAACAACAATGATGATGTGGAAGAATGCCCAGTCCACTGTCAAATGACGACTGGAAGATCGGATACTAGTCATTGATGCCGGCAATGATAGTATGGAAGATTTAATCGCGGAGCCTTGTCTTACTAACGTCCAGAGAGATGAGAGCTATGTGCCTGGAGAAAAGATTGAGCCAATAGCCGAGCCGACGAAATACCTTAGTGAGAAAGAGGGTTGAAGGTCTCTACGGTAATAAAAGCAACTAAATGAATAAAATGTGTGATTTTTTTGTATAAACTCAAGACAGCGCAATAAGTTTACTAGTTTTGTCCAAAAAGTTCGTTTAAAAAAATTAACCCTAACGAGAAATAAATCATTTTGAAAAAAATTATTTTAAGATGCTTAAATCGACTAATTGGAGGAAATTAAGGTTTTTTTCGTATTATACCATTACAGTACAATTAGTTTAGTAGTTTTGTCCTAAAAGTTCATTTAAAAAACATAAGCCTAGCTAGTAAATAAATAATTAAGAAAAAGTTATTTTATGTCCCTTTAAAGCAACTAAATGAATGAAATTTGTGATTTTTTTGTATAAACTCAAGACAGCCCAATAAGTTTACTAGTTTTGTCCAAAAAGTTCGTTTAAAAAAATTAACCCTAACGAGAAATAAATCATTTTGAAAAAAATTATTTCAAGATGCCTAAATCGACTAATTGGAGGAAATTAAGGTTTTTTTTTGTATTATACCATTACAGCCCAATAAGTTTATTAGTTTTGTCCAAAAAGTTCGTTTAAAAAAATTAACCCAAACGAGAAATAAATCATTTCGAAAAAAATTATTTTAAGATGCTTAAATCGACTAATTGGAGCAAATTAAGGTTTTTTGTGTATTATACCAATACATTACAATAAGTTTAGTAGTTTTGTCCAAAAAGTTCCTTTAAAAAAATTAACCCTAACGAGAAATAAATCGTTTTGAGAAAAATTATTTTAAGATGCCTTAAATCGACTAATTGGAGCAAATTAAGGTTTTTTGTGTATTATACCAATACATTACCATAAGTTTAGTAGTTTTGTCCAAAAAGTTCCTTTAAAAAAATTAACCTTAACGAGAAATAAATCGTTTTGAGAAAAATTATTTTAAGGTGCCTTAAATCGACTAATTGGAGCAAATTAAGGTTTTTTGTGTTTTATACCAATACACTACAATAAGTTTAGTAGTTTTGTCCAAAAAGTTCCTTTTAAAAAGTTAACCCTAGCGAGAAATAAATCATTTTGAAAAAAATTATAATTGGAGGAAATGTTAAGACGGCAGGAGTGATATTCTTCCGATAAAAACAATATTTTATCTTAGGAACGCAAATAATTTCGTTCTTTAGTCTGTTCGCAGGCCTTCGGGCCGCCAAAAATATAGTTTTGGGATAATTGGATACCTCAAAACCGCTGAAAGATATACCGCAAACGCTATGGCGCTAAGATGATGTAGGAGAATGCCCAGTTCACTTTAGTGCCTAACCGCTCCACGCAAGAATTTTCATTTTCCGACGCTAGTGAAAGACAGTCGTGGACTTAGAAAAATTTCAACGAGAAAACATTTTTGTCCCATAACTCGGAACCGGACGTTCCACTACCAAAAAGTCCTGTATAAGAAATATTCAGGAGACCATTCTGGACAATTCTCCTGTGGAACCGTTAAAAAATATTGCTAGTGAAAGAAGTTAGCGATATATTTCCATTATACGAGTGGACTTAGAATAATTTTCGAGGAAAATTTACATTTTTTGATTTGTGACACAACCGCTGAAGGATATACCGCAAACACTGTGGCGCTAAGATCATACGCCTAGTGAGTCTGTGACGGTACATACGATTTTTAACGAGAAAAGTTTTGGCATCTTTTATCTTAGAAAAAGAACCTGGCGCATAACAACAATGATGATGTGGAAGAATGCCCAGTCCACTGTCAAATGACGACTGGAAGATCGGATACTAGTCATTGATGCCGGCAATGATAGTATGGAAGATTTAATCGCGGAGCCTTGTCTTACTAACGTCCAGAGAGATGAGAGCTATGTGCCTGGAGAAAAGATTGAGCCAATAGCCGAGCCGACGAAATACCTTAGTGAGAAAGAGGGTTGAAGGTCTCTACGGTAATAAAAGCAACTAAATGAATAAAATGTGTGATTTTTTTGTATAAACTCAAGACAGCGCAATAAGTTTACTAGTTTTGTCCAAAAAGTTCGTTTAAAAAAAATAACCCTAACGAGAAATAAATCATTTTGAAAAAAATTATTTTAAGATGCTTAAATCGACTAATTGGAGGAAATTAAGGTTTTTTTCGTATTATACCATTACAGTACAATAAGTTTAGTAGTATTGTCCTAAGAGTTCATTTAAAAAACATAAGCCTAGCTAGTAAATAAATAATTAAGAAAAAGTTATTTTATGTCCCTTTAAAGCAACTAAATGAATGAAATTTGTGATTTTTTGTATAAACTCAAGACAGCCCAATAAGTTTACTAGTTTTATCCAAAAAGTTCGTTTAAAAAAATTAACCCTAACGAGAAATAAATCATTTTGAAAAAAATTATTTTAAGATGCTTAAATCGACTAATTGGAGCAAATTAAGGTTTTTTGTGTATTATACCAATACATTACAATAAGTTTAGTAGTTTTGTCCAAAAAGTTCCTTTAAAAAAATTAACCCTAACGAGAAATAAATCGTTTTGAGAAAAATTATTTTAAGGCCTTAAATCGACTAATTGGAGCAAATTAAGGTTTTTTGTGTATTATACCAATACATTACCATAAGTTTAGTAGTTTTGTCCAAAAAGTTCCTTTAAAAAAATTAACCCTAACGAGAAATAAATCGTTTTGAGAAAAATTATTTTAAGATGCCTTAAATCGACTAATTGGAGCAAATTAAGGTTTTTGTGTTTTATACCAATACACTACAATAAGTTTAGTAGTTTTGTCCAAAAAGTTCCTTTTAAAAAGTTAACCCTAGCGAGAAATAAATCATTTTGAAAAAAATTATAATTGGAGGAAATGTTAAGACGGCAGGAGTGATATTCTTCCGATAAAAACAATATTTTATCTTAGGAACGCAAATAATTTCGTTATTTAGTCTGTTCGCAGGCCTTCGGGCCGCCAAAAATATAGTTTTGGGATAATTGGATACCTCAAAACCGCTGAAAGATATACCGCAAACGCTATGGCGCTAAGATGATGTAGGAGAATGCCCAGTTCACTTTAGTGCCTAACCGCTCCACGCAAGAATTTTCATTTTCCGACGCTAGTGAAAGACAGTCGAGTGGACTTAGAAAAATTTCAACGAGAAAACATTTTTGTCCCATAACTCGAAACCGGACGTTCCACTACCAAAAAGTCCTGTATAAGAAATATTCAGGAGACCATTCTGGACAATTCTCCTGTGGAACCGTTAAAAAATATTGCTAGTGAAAGAAGTTAGCGATATATTTCCATTATACGAGTGGACTTAGAAAAATTTTCGAGGAAAATTTACATTTTTTGATTTGTGACACAACCGCCGAAGGATATACCGCAAACACTGTGGCGCTAAGATCATACGCCTAGTGAGTCTGTGACGGTACATACGATTTTTAACGAGAAAAGTTTTGGCATCTTCTATCTTAGAAAAAGATCCTGGCGCATAACAACAATGATGATGTGGAAGAATGCCCAGTCCACTGTCAAATGACGACTGGAAGATCGGATACTAGTCATTGATGCCGGCAATGATAGTATGGAAGATTTTATCGCGGAGCCTTGTCTTACTAACGTCCAGAGAGATGAGAGCTATGTGCCTGGAGAAAAGATTGAGCCAATAGCCGAGCCGACGAAATACCTTAGTGAGAAAGAGGGTTGAAGGTCTCTACGGTAATAAAAGCAACTAAATGAATAAAATGTGTGATTTTTTTGTATAAACTCAAGACAGCGCAATAAGTTTACTAGTTTTGTCCAAAAAGTTCGTTTAAAAAAATTAACCCTAACGAGAAATAAATCATTTCGAAAAAAATTATTTTAAGATGCTTAAATCGACTAATTGGAGCAAATTAAGGTTTTTTGTGTATTATACCAATACATTACAATAAGTTTAGTAGTTTTGTCCAAAAAGTTCCTTTAAAAAAATTAACCCTAACGAGAAATAAATCGTTTTGAGAAAAATTATTTTAAGATGCCTTAAATCGACTAATTGGAGCAAATTAAGGTTTTTTGTGTATTATACCAATACATTACCATAAGTTTAGTAGTTTTGTCCAAAAAGTTCCTTTAAAAAAATTAACCTTAACGAGAAATAAATCGTTTTGAGAAAAATTATTTTAAGGTGCCTTAAATCGACTAATTGGAGCAAATTAAGGTTTTTTGTGTTTTATACCAATACACTACAATAAGTTTAGTGGTTTTGTCCAAAAAGTTCCTTTTAAAAAGTTAACCCTAGCGAGAAATAAATCATTTTGAAAAAAATTATAATTGGAGGAAATGTTAAGACGGCAGGAGTGATATTCTTCCGATAAAAACAATATTTTATCTTAGGAACGCAAATAATTTCGTTCTTTAGTCTGTTCGCAGACCTTCGGGCCGCCAAAAATATAGTTTTGGGATAATTGGATACCTCAAAACCGCTGAAAGATATACCGCAAACGCTATGGCGCTAAGATGATGTAGGAGAATGCCCAGTTCACTTTAGTGCCTAACCGCTCCACGCAAGAATTTTCATTTTCCGACGCTAGTGAAAGACAGTCGAGCGGACTTAAAAAAATTTCAACGAGAAAAGATTTTTGTCCCATAACTCGGAACCGGAAGTTCCACTACCAAAAAGTCCTGTATATTCAGGAGACCATTCTGGACAATTCTCCTGTGGAACCGTTAAAAAATATTGCTAGTGAAAGAAGTTAGCGATATATTTCCATTATACGAGTGGACTTAGAATAATTTTCGAGGAAAATTTACATTTTTTGATTTGTGACACAACCGCTGAAGGATATACCGCAAACACTGTGGCGCTAAGATCATACGCCTAGTGAGTCTGTGACGGTACATACGATTTTTAACGAGAAAAGTTTTGGCATCTTTTATCTTAGAAAAAGATCCTGGCGCATAACAACAATGATGATGTGGAAGAATGCCCAGTCCACTGTCAAATGACGACTGGAAGATCGGATACTAGTCATTGATGCCGGCAATGATAGTATGGAAGATTTAATCGCGGAGCCTTGTCTTACTAACGTCCAGAGAGATGAGAGCTATGTGCCTGGAGAAAAGATTGAGCCAATAGCCGAGCCGACGAAATACCTTAGTGAGAAAGAGGGTTGAAGGTCTCTACGGTAACAAAAGCAACTAAATGAATAAAATGTGTGATTTTTTTGTATAAACTCAAGACAGCGCAATAAGTTTACTAGTTTTGTCCAAAAAGTTCGTTTAAAAAAATTAACCCTAACGAGAAATAAATCATTTTGAAAAAAATTATTTTAAGATGCTTAAATCGACTAATTGGAGGAAATTAAGGTTTTTTTCGTATTATACCATTACAGTACAATAAGTTTAGTAGTTTTGTCCTAAAAGTTCATTTAAAAAACATAAGCCTAGCTAGTAAATAAATAATTAAGAAAAAGTTATTGTATGTCCCTTTAAAGCAACTAAATGAATGAAATTTGTGATTTTTTTGTATAAACTCAAGACAGCCCAATAAGTTTACTAGTTTTGTCCAAAAAGTTCGTTTAAAAAAATTAACCCTAACGAGAAATAAATCATTTTGAAAAAAATTATTTCAAGATGCCTAAATCGACTAATTGGAGGAAATTAAGGTTTTTTTTTGTATTATACCATTACAGCCCAATAAGTTTATTAGTTTTGTCCAAAAAGTTCGTTTAAAAAAATTAACCCAAACGAGAAATAAATCATTTCGAAAAAAATTATTTTAAGATGCTTAAATCGACTAATTGGAGCAAATTAAGGTTTTTTGTGTATTATACCAATACATTACAATAAGTTTAGTAGTTTTGTCCAAAAAGTTCCTTTAAAAAAATTAACCCTAACGAGAAATAAATCGTTTTGAGAAAAATTATTTTAAGATGCCTTAAATCGACTAATTGGAGCAAATTAAGGTTTTTTGTGTATTATACCAATACATTACCATAAGTTTAGTAGTTTTGTCCAAAAAGTTCCTTTAAAAAAATTAACCTTAACGAGAAATAAATCGTTTTGAGAAAAATTATTTTAAGGTGCCTTAAATCGACTAATTGGAGCAAATTAAGGTTTTTTGTGTTTTATACCAATACACTACAATAAGTTTAGTAGTTTTGTCCAAAAAGTTCCTTTTAAAAAGTTAACCCTAGCGAGAAATAAATCATTTTGAAAAAAATTATAATTGGAGGAAATGTTAAGACGGCAGGAGTGATATTCTTCCGATGAAAACAATATTTTATCTTAGGAACGCAAATAATTTCGTTCTTTAGTCTGTTCGCAGGCCTTCGGGCCGCCAAAAATATAGTTTTGGGATAATTGGACACCTCAAAACCGCTGAAAGATATACCGCAAACGCTATGTCGCTAAGATGATGTAGGAGAATGCCCAGTTCACTTTAGTGCCTAACCGCTCCACGCAAGAATTTTCATTTTCCGACGCTAGTGAAAGACAGTCGAGTGGACTTAGAAAAATTTAACGAGAAAACATTTTTGTCCCATAACTCGGAACCGGACGTTCCACTACCAAAAAGTCCTGTATAAGAAATATTCAGGAGACCATTCTGGACAATTCTCCTGTGGGAACCGTTAAAAAATATTGCTAGTGAAAGAAGTTAGCGATATATTTCCATTATACGAGTGGACTTTGATTTGTGACACAACCGCTGAAGGATATACCGCAAACACTGTGGCGCTAAGATCATACGCCTAGTGAGTCTGTGACGGTACATACGATTTTTAACGAGAAAAGTTTTGGCATCTTTTATCTTAGAAAAAGATCCTGGCGCATAACAACAATGATGATGTGGAAGAATGCCCAGTCCACTGTCAAATGACGACTGGAAGATCGGATACTAGTCATTGATGCCGGCAATGATAGTATGGAAGATTTAATCGCGGAGCCTTGTCTTACTAACGTCCAGAGAGATGAGAGCTATGTGCCTGGAGAAAAGATTGAGCCAATAGCCGAGCCGACGAAATACCTTAGTGAGAAAGAGGGTTGAAGGTCTCTACGGTAATAAAAGCAACTAAATGAATAAAATGTGTGATTTTTTTGTATAAACTCAAGACAGCGCAATAAGTTTACTAGTTTTGTCTAAAAAGTTCGTTTAAAAAAATTAACCCTAACGAGAAATAAATCATTTTGAAAAAAATTATTTTAAGATGCTTAAATCGACTAATTGGAGGAAATTAAGGTTTTTTTTGTATTATACCATTACAGCCCAATAAGTTTACTAGTTTTGTCCAAAAAGTTCGTTTAAAAAAATTAACCCAAACGAGAAATAAATCATTTCGAAAAAAATTATTTTAAGATGCTTAAATCGACTAATTGGAGCAAATTAAGGTTTTTTTTGTATAATACCATTACAGTACAATAAGTTTAGTAGTTTTGTCCTAAAAGTTCATTTAAAAAACATAAGCCTAGCTAGTAAATAAATAATTAGGAAAAAGTTATTTTATGTCCCTTTAAAGCAACTAAATGAATGAAATTTGTAATTTTTTTGTATAAACTCAAGACAGCCCAATAAGTTTACTAATTTTGTCCAAAAAGTTCGTTTAAAAAAATTAACCCAAACGAGAAATAAATCATTTCGAAAAAAATATTTTAAGATGCTTAAATCGACTAATTGGAGCAAATTAGGGTTTTTTGTGTATTATACCAATACACTACAATAAGTTTAGTAGTTTTGTCCAAGAAGTTACTTTAAAAAAATTAACCCTAACGAGAAATAAATCGTTTTGGGAAAAATTATTTTAAGATTCCTTAAATCGACTAATTGGAGCAAATTAAGGTTTTTTGCGTATTATACCAAATCACTACACTAAATTTAGTAGTTTTGTCCAAAAAGTTCCTTTAAAAAAATTAACCCTAACGAGAAATAAATCGTTTTGAGAAAAATTATTTTAAGATGCCTTAAATCGACTAATTGGAGGAAATTAAGGTTTTTTTCGTAAAATACCATTACAGTACAATAAGTTTAGTAGTTTTGTCCTAAAAGTTCATTTAAAAAACATAAGCCAAGCTAGTAAATAAATAATTAAGAAAAAGTTATTTTATGTCCCTTTAAAGCAACTAAATGAATGAAATTTGTGATTTTTTTGTATAAACTCAAGACAGCCCAATAAGTTTACTAATTTTGTTCAAAAAGTTCGTTTAAAAAAATTAACCCAAACGAGAAATAAATCATTTCGAAAAAAATTATTTTAAGATGCTTAAATCGACTAATTGGAGCAAATTAAGGTTTTTTGTGTATTATACCAATACACTACAATAAGTTTAGTAGTTTTGTCCAAAAAGTTCCTTTAAAAAAATTAACCCTAACGAGAAATAAATCGTTTTGAGAAAAATTATTTTAAGATGCCTTAAATCGACTAATTGGAGCAAATTAAGGTGTTTTGTGTATTATACCAATACATTACAATAAGTTTAGTAGTTTTGTCCAAAAAGTTCCTTTAAAAAAATTAACCCTAACGAGAAATAAATCGTTTTGAGAAAAATTATTTTAAGATGCCTTAAATCGACTAATTGGAGCAAATTAAGGTTTTTTGTGTATTATACCAATACATTACCATAAGTTTAGTAGTTTTGTCCAAAAAGTTCCTTTAAAAAAATTAACCTTAACGAGAAATAAATCGTTTTGAGAAAAATTATTTTAAGGTGCCTTAAATCGACTAATTGGAGCAAATTAAGGTTTTTTGTGTTTTATACCAATACACTACAATAAGTTTAGTAGTTTTGTCCAAAAAGTTCCTTTTAAAAAGTTAACCCTAGCGAGAAATAAATCATTTTGAAAAAAATTATAATTGGAGGAAATGTTAAGACGGCAGGAGTGATATTCTTCCGATAAAAACAATATTTTATCTTAGGAACGCAAATAATTTCGTTCTTTAGTCTGTTCGCAGGCCTTCGGGCCGCCAAAAATATAGTTTTGGGATAATTGGATACCTCAAAACCGCTGAAAGATATACCGCAAACGCTATGGCGCTAAGATGATGTAGGAGAATGCCCAGTTCACTTTAGTGCCTAACCGCTCCACGCAAGAATTTTCATTTTCCGACGCTAGTGAAAGACAGTCGAGCGGACTTAAAAAAATTTCAACGAGAAAAGATTTTTGTCCCATAACTCGGAACCGGAAGTTCCACTACCAAAAAGTCCTGTATATTCAGGAGACCATTCTGGACAATTCTCCTGTGGAACCGTTAAAAAATATTGCTAGTGAAAGAAGTTAGCGATATATTTCCATTATACGAGTGGACTTAGAATAATTTTCGAGGAAAATTTACATTTTTTGATTTGTGACACAACCGCTGAAGGATATACCGCAAACACTGTGGCGCTAAGATCATACGCCTAGTGAGTCTGTGACGGTACATACGATTTTTAACGAGAAAAGTTTTGGCATCTTTTATCTTAGAAAAAGATCCTGGCGCATAACAACAATGATGATGTGGAAGAATGCCCAGTCCACTGTCAAATGACGACTGGAAGATCGGATACTAGTCATTGATGCCGGCAATGATAGTATGGAAGATTTAATCGCGGAGCCTTGTCTTACTAACGTCCAGAGAGATGAGAGCTATGTGCCTGGAGAAAAGATTGAGCCAATAGCCGAGCCGACGAAATACCTTAGTGAGAAAGAGGGTTGAAGGTCTCTACGGTAACAAAAGCAACTAAATGAATAAAATGTGTGATTTTTTTGTATAAACTCAAGACAGCGCAATAAGTTTACTAGTTTTGTCCAAAAAGTTCGTTTAAAAAAATTAACCCTAACGAGAAATAAATCATTTTGAAAAAAATTATTTTAAGATGCTTAAATCGACTAATTGGAGGAAATTAAGGTTTTTTTCGTATTATACCATTACAGTACAATAAGTTTAGTAGTTTTGTCCTAAAAGTTCATTTAAAAAACATAAGCCTAGCTAGTAAATAAATAATTAAGAAAAAGTTATTTTATGTCCCTTTAAAGCAACTAAATGAATGAAATTTGTGATTTTTTTGTATAAACTCAAGACAGCCCAATAAGTTTACTAGTTTTGTCCAAAAAGTTCGTTTAAAAAAATTAACCCTAACGAGAAATAAATCATTTTGAAAAAAATTATTTCAAGATGCCTAAATCGACTAATTGGAGGAAATTAAGGTTTTTTTTTGTATTATACCATTACAGCCCAATAAGTTTATTAGTTTTGTCCAAAAAGTTCGTTTAAAAAAATTAACCCAAACGAGAAATAAATCATTTCGAAAAAAATTATTTTAAGATGCTTAAATCGACTAATTGGAGCAAATTAAGGTTTTTTGTGTATTATACCAATACATTACAATAAGTTTAGTAGTTTTGTCCAAAAAGTTCCTTTAAAAAAATTAACCCTAACGAGAAATAAATCGTTTTGAGAAAAATTATTTTAAGATGCCTTAAATCGACTAATTGGAGCAAATTAAGGTTTTTTGTGTATTATACCAATACATTACCATAAGTTTAGTAGTTTTGTCCAAAAAGTTCCTTTAAAAAAATTAACCTTAACGAGAAATAAATCGTTTTGAGAAAAATTATTTTAAGGTGCCTTAAATCGACTAATTGGAGCAAATTAAGGTTTTTTGTGTTTTATACCAATACACTACAATAAGTTTAGTAGTTTTGTCCAAAAAGTTCCTTTTAAAAAGTTAACCCTAGCGAGAAATAAATCATTTTGAAAAAAATTATAATTGGAGGAAATGTTAAGACGGCAGGAGTGATATTCTTCCGATAAAAACAATATTTTATCTTAGGAACGCAAATAATTTCGTTCTTTAGTCTGTTCGCAGGCCTTCGGGCCGCCAAAAATATAGTTTTGGGATAATTGGACACCTCAAAACCGCTGAAAGATATACCGCAAACGCTATGTCGCTAAGATGATGTAGGAGAATGCCCAGTTCACTTTAGTGCCTAACCGCTCCACGCAAGAATTTTCATTTTCCGACGCTAGTGAAAGACAGTCGAGTGGACTTAGAAAAATTTAACGAGAAAACATTTTTGTCCCATAACTCGGAACCGGACGTTCCACTACCAAAAAGTCCTGTATAAGAAATATTCAGGAGACCATTCTGGACAATTCTCCTGTGGGAACCGTTAAAAAATATTGCTAGTGAAAGAAGTTAGCGATATATTTCCATTATACGAGTGGACTTTGATTTGTGACACAACCGCTGAAGGATATACCGCAAACACTGTGGCGCTAAGATCATACGCCTAGTGAGTCTGTGACGGTACATACGATTTTTAACGAGAAAAGTTTTGGCATCTTTTATCTTAGAAAAAGATCCTGGCGCATAACAACAATGATGATGTGGAAGAATGCCCAGTCCACTGTCAAATGACGACTGGAAGATCGGATACTAGTCATTGATGCCGGCAATGATAGTATGGAAGATTTAATCGCGGAGCCTTGTCTTACTAACGTCCAGAGAGATGAGAGCTATGTGCCTGGAGAAAAGATTGAGCCAATAGCCGAGCCGACGAAATACCTTAGTGAGAAAGAGGGTTGAAGGTCTCTACGGTAATAAAAGCAACTAAATGAATAAAATGTGTGATTTTTTTGTATAAACTCAAGACAGCGCAATAAGTTTACTAGTTTTGTCTAAAAAGTTCGTTTAAAAAAATTAACCCTAACGAGAAATAAATCATTTTGAAAAAAATTATTTTAAGATGCTTAAATCGACTAATTGGAGGAAATTAAGGTTTTTTTTGTATTATACCATTACATCCCAATAAGTTTACTAGTTTTGTCCAAAAAGTTCGTTTAAAAAAATTAACCCAAACGAGAAATAAATCATTTCGAAAAAAATTATTTTAAGATGCTTAAATCGACTAATTGGAGCAAATTAAGGTTTTTTTTGTATAATACCATTACAGTACAATAAGTTTAGTAGTTTTGTCCTAAAAGTTCATTTAAAAAACATAAGCCTAGCTAGTAAATAAATAATTAGGAAAAAGTTATTTTATGTCCCTTTAAAGCAACTAAATGAATGAAATTTGTAATTTTTTTGTATAAACTCAAGACAGCCCAATAAGTTTACTAATTTTGTCCAAAAAGTTCGTTTAAAAAAATTAACCCAAACGAGAAATAAATCATTTCGAAAAAAATATTTTAAGATGCTTAAATCGACTAATTGGAGCAAATTAGGGTTTTTTGTGTATTATACCAATACACTACAATAAGTTTAGTAGTTTTGTCCAAGAAGTTACTTTAAAAAAATTAACCCTAACGAGAAATAAATCGTTTTGGGAAAAATTATTTTAAGATTCCTTAAATCGACTAATTGGAGCAAATTAAGGTTTTTTGCGTATTATACCAAATCACTACACTAAATTTAGTAGTTTTGTCCAAAAAGTTCCTTTAAAAAAATTAACCCTAACGAGAAATAAATCGTTTTGAGAAAAATTATTTTAAGATGCCTTAAATCGACTAATTGGAGGAAATTAAGGTTTTTTTCGTAAAATACCATTACAGTACAATAAGTTTAGTAGTTTTGTCCTAAAAGTTCATTTAAAAAACATAAGCCTAGCTAGTAAATAAATAATTAAGAAAAAGTTATTTTATGTCCCTTTAAAGCAACTAAATGAATGAAATTTGTGATTTTTTTGTATAAACTCAAGACAGCCCAATAAGTTTACTAATTTTGTTCAAAAAGTTCGTTTAAAAAAATTAACCCAAACGAGAAATAAATCATTTCGAAAAAAATTATTTTAAGATGCTTAAATCGACTAATTGGAGCAAATTAAGGTTTTTTGTGTATTATACCAATACATTACAATAAGTTTAGTAGTTTTGTCCAAAAAGTTCCTTTAAAAAAATTAACCCTAACGAGAAATAAATCGTTTTGAGAAAAATTATTTTAAGATGCCTTAAATCGACTAATTGGAGCAAATTAAGGTGTTTTGTGTATTATACCAATACATTACAATAAGTTTAGTAGTTTTGTCCAAAAAGTTCCTTTAAAAAAATTAACCCTAACGAGAAATAAATCGTTTTGAGAAAAATTATTTTAAGATGCCTTAAATCGACTAATTGGAGCAAATTAAGGTTTTTTGTGTATTATACCAATACACTACAATAAGTTTAGTAGTTTTGTCCAAAAAGTTCCTTTTAAAAAGTTAACCCTAGCGAGAAATAAATCATTTTGAAAAAAATTATAATTGGAGGAAATGTTAAGACGGCAGGAGTGATATTCTTCCGATAAAAACAATATTTTATCTTAGGAACGCAAATAATTTCGTTCTTTAGTCTGTTCGCAGGCCTTCGGGCCGCCAAAAATATAGTTTTGGGATAATTGCATACCTCAAAACCGCTGAAAGATATACCGCAGATGCTATGGCGCTAAGATGATGTAGGAGAATGCCCAATCCACTTTAGTGCCTAACCGCTCCACGCAAAAATTTTCATTTTCCGACGCTAGTGAAAGACAGTCGTGGACTTAGAAAAATTTCAACGAGAAAATATTTTTGTCCCATAACTCGGAACCGGACGTTCCACTACCAAAAAGTCCTGTATAAGAAATATTCAGGAGACCATTCTGGACAATTCTCCTGTGGAACCGTTAAAAAATATTGCTAGTGAAAGAAGTTAGCGATATATTTCCATTATACGAGTGGACTTAGAATAATTTTCGAGGAAAATTTACATTTTTTGATTTGTGACACAACCGCTGAAGGATATACCGCAAACACTGTGGCGCTAAGATCATACGCCTAGTGAGTCTGTGACGGTACATACGATTTTTAACGAGAAAAGTTTTGGCATCTTTTATCTTAGAAAAAGAACCTGGCGCATAACAACAATGATGATGTGGAAGAATGCCCAGTCCACTGTCAAATGACGACTGGAAGATCGGATACTAGTCATTGATGCCGGCAATGATAGTATGGAAGATTTAATCGCGGAGCCTTGTCTTACTAACGTCCAGAGAGATGAGAGCTATGTGCCTGGAGAAAAGATTGAGCCAATAGCCGAGCCGACGAAATACCTTAGTGAGAAAGAGGGTTGAAGGTCTCTACGGTAATAAAAGCAACTAAATGAATAAAATGTGTGATTTTTTTGTATAAACTCAAGACAGCGCAATAAGTTTACTAGTTTTGTCCAAAAAGTTCGTTTAAAAAAAATAACCCTAACGAGAAATAAATCATTTTGAAAAAAATTATTTTAAGATGCTTAAATCGACTAATTGGAGGAAATTAAGGTTTTTTTCGTATTATACCATTACAGTACAATAAGTTTAGTAGTATTGTCCTAAGAGTTCATTTAAAAAACATAAGCCTAGCTAGTAAATAAATAATTAAGAAAAAGTTATTTTATGTCCCTTTAAAGCAACTAAATGAATGAAATTTGTGATTTTTTGTATAAACTCAAGACAGCCCAATAAGTTTACTAGTTTTATCCAAAAAGTTCGTTTAAAAAAATTAACCCTAACGAGAAATAAATCATTTTGAAAAAAATTATTTTAAGATGCTTAAATCGACTAATTGGAGCAAATTAAGGTTTTTTGTGTATTATACCAATACATTACAATAAGTTTAGTAGTTTTGTCCAAAAAGTTCCTTTAAAAAAATTAACCCTAACGAGAAATAAATCGTTTTGAGAAAAATTATTTTAAGGCCTTAAATCGACTAATTGGAGCAAATTAAGGTTTTTTGTGTATTATACCAATACATTACCATAAGTTTAGTAGTTTTGTCCAAAAAGTTCCTTTAAAAAAATTAACCCTAACGAGAAATAAATCGTTTTGAGAAAAATTATTTTAAGATGCCTTAAATCGACTAATTGGAGCAAATTAAGGTTTTTGTGTTTTATACCAATACACTACAATAAGTTTAGTAGTTTTGTCCAAAAAGTTCCTTTTAAAAAGTTAACCCTAGCGAGAAATAAATCATTTTGAAAAAAATTATAATTGGAGGAAATGTTAAGACGGCAGGAGTGATATTCTTCCGATAAAAACAATATTTTATCTTAGGAACGCAAATAATTTCGTTATTTAGTCTGTTCGCAGGCCTTCGGGCCGCCAAAAATATAGTTTTGGGATAATTGGATACCTCAAAACCGCTGAAAGATATACCGCAAACGCTATGGCGCTAAGATGATGTAGGAGAATGCCCAGTTCACTTTAGTGCCTAACCGCTCCACGCAAGAATTTTCATTTTCCGACGCTAGTGAAAGACAGTCGAGTGGACTTAGAAAAATTTCAACGAGAAAACATTTTTGTCCCATAACTCGAAACCGGACGTTCCACTACCAAAAAGTCCTGTATAAGAAATATTCAGGAGACCATTCTGGACAATTCTCCTGTGGAACCGTTAAAAAATATTGCTAGTGAAAGAAGTTAGCGATATATTTCCATTATACGAGTGGACTTAGAAAAATTTTCGAGGAAAATTTACATTTTTTGATTTGTGACACAACCGCCGAAGGATATACCGCAAACACTGTGGCGCTAAGATCATACGCCTAGTGAGTCTGTGACGGTACATACGATTTTTAACGAGAAAAGTTTTGGCATCTTCTATCTTAGAAAAAGATCCTGGCGCATAACAACAATGATGATGTGGAAGAATGCCCAGTCCACTGTCAAATGACGACTGGAAGATCGGATACTAGTCATTGATGCCGGCAATGATAGTATGGAAGATTTTATCGCGGAGCCTTGTCTTACTAACGTCCAGAGAGATGAGAGCTATGTGCCTGGAGAAAAGATTGAGCCAATAGCCGAGCCGACGAAATACCTTAGTGAGAAAGAGGGTTGAAGGTCTCTACGGTAATAAAAGCAACTAAATGAATAAAATGTGTGATTTTTTTGTATAAACTCAAGACAGCGCAATAAGTTTACTAGTTTTGTCCAAAAAGTTCGTTTAAAAAAATTAACCCTAACGAGAAATAAATCATTTCGAAAAAAATTATTTTAAGATGCTTAAATCGACTAATTGGAGCAAATTAAGGTTTTTTGTGTATTATACCAATACATTACAATAAGTTTAGTAGTTTTGTCCAAAAAGTTCCTTTAAAAAAATTAACCCTAACGAGAAATAAATCGTTTTGAGAAAAATTATTTTAAGATGCCTTAAATCGACTAATTGGAGCAAATTAAGGTTTTTTGTGTATTATACCAATACATTACCATAAGTTTAGTAGTTTTGTCCAAAAAGTTCCTTTAAAAAAATTAACCTTAACGAGAAATAAATCGTTTTGAGAAAAATTATTTTAAGGTGCCTTAAATCGACTAATTGGAGCAAATTAAGGTTTTTTGTGTTTTATACCAATACACTACAATAAGTTTAGTGGTTTTGTCCAAAAAGTTCCTTTTAAAAAGTTAACCCTAGCGAGAAATAAATCATTTTGAAAAAAATTATAATTGGAGGAAATGTTAAGACGGCAGGAGTGATATTCTTCCGATAAAAACAATATTTTATCTTAGGAACGCAAATAATTTCGTTCTTTAGTCTGTTCGCAGACCTTCGGGCCGCCAAAAATATAGTTTTGGGATAATTGGATACCTCAAAACCGCTGAAAGATATACCGCAAACGCTATGGCGCTAAGATGATGTAGGAGAATGCCCAGTTCACTTTAGTGCCTAACCGCTCCACGCAAGAATTTTCATTTTCCGACGCTAGTGAAAGACAGTCGAGCGGACTTAAAAAAATTTCAACGAGAAAAGATTTTTGTCCCATAACTCGGAACCGGAAGTTCCACTACCAAAAAGTCCTGTATATTCAGGAGACCATTCTGGACAATTCTCCTGTGGAACCGTTAAAAAATATTGCTAGTGAAAGAAGTTAGCGATATATTTCCATTATACGAGTGGACTTAGAATAATTTTCGAGGAAAATTTACATTTTTTGATTTGTGACACAACCGCTGAAGGATATACCGCAAACACTGTGGCGCTAAGATCATACGCCTAGTGAGTCTGTGACGGTACATACGATTTTTAACGAGAAAAGTTTTGGCATCTTTTATCTTAGAAAAAGATCCTGGCGCATAACAACAATGATGATGTGGAAGAATGCCCAGTCCACTGTCAAATGACGACTGGAAGATCGGATACTAGTCATTGATGCCGGCAATGATAGTATGGAAGATTTAATCGCGGAGCCTTGTCTTACTAACGTCCAGAGAGATGAGAGCTATGTGCCTGGAGAAAAGATTGAGCCAATAGCCGAGCCGACGAAATACCTTAGTGAGAAAGAGGGTTGAAGGTCTCTACGGTAACAAAAGCAACTAAATGAATAAAATGTGTGATTTTTTTGTATAAACTCAAGACAGCGCAATAAGTTTACTAGTTTTGTCCAAAAAGTTCGTTTAAAAAAATTAACCCTAACGAGAAATAAATCATTTTGAAAAAAATTATTTTAAGATGCTTAAATCGACTAATTGGAGGAAATTAAGGTTTTTTTCGTATTATACCATTACAGTACAATAAGTTTAGTAGTTTTGTCCTAAAAGTTCATTTAAAAAACATAAGCCTAGCTAGTAAATAAATAATTAAGAAAAAGTTATTGTATGTCCCTTTAAAGCAACTAAATGAATGAAATTTGTGATTTTTTTGTATAAACTCAAGACAGCCCAATAAGTTTACTAGTTTTGTCCAAAAAGTTCGTTTAAAAAAATTAACCCTAACGAGAAATAAATCATTTTGAAAAAAATTATTTCAAGATGCCTAAATCGACTAATTGGAGGAAATTAAGGTTTTTTTTTGTATTATACCATTACAGCCCAATAAGTTTATTAGTTTTGTCCAAAAAGTTCGTTTAAAAAAATTAACCCAAACGAGAAATAAATCATTTCGAAAAAAATTATTTTAAGATGCTTAAATCGACTAATTGGAGCAAATTAAGGTTTTTTGTGTATTATACCAATACATTACAATAAGTTTAGTAGTTTTGTCCAAAAAGTTCCTTTAAAAAAATTAACCCTAACGAGAAATAAATCGTTTTGAGAAAAATTATTTTAAGATGCCTTAAATCGACTAATTGGAGCAAATTAAGGTTTTTTGTGTATTATACCAATACATTACCATAAGTTTAGTAGTTTTGTCCAAAAAGTTCCTTTAAAAAAATTAACCTTAACGAGAAATAAATCGTTTTGAGAAAAATTATTTTAAGGTGCCTTAAATCGACTAATTGGAGCAAATTAAGGTTTTTTGTGTTTTATACCAATACACTACAATAAGTTTAGTAGTTTTGTCCAAAAAGTTCCTTTTAAAAAGTTAACCCTAGCGAGAAATAAATCATTTTGAAAAAAATTATAATTGGAGGAAATGTTAAGACGGCAGGAGTGATATTCTTCCGATGAAAACAATATTTTATCTTAGGAACGCAAATAATTTCGTTCTTTAGTCTGTTCGCAGGCCTTCGGGCCGCCAAAAATATAGTTTTGGGATAATTGGACACCTCAAAACCGCTGAAAGATATACCGCAAACGCTATGTCGCTAAGATGATGTAGGAGAATGCCCAGTTCACTTTAGTGCCTAACCGCTCCACGCAAGAATTTTCATTTTCCGACGCTAGTGAAAGACAGTCGAGTGGACTTAGAAAAATTTAACGAGAAAACATTTTTGTCCCATAACTCGGAACCGGACGTTCCACTACCAAAAAGTCCTGTATAAGAAATATTCAGGAGACCATTCTGGACAATTCTCCTGTGGGAACCGTTAAAAAATATTGCTAGTGAAAGAAGTTAGCGATATATTTCCATTATACGAGTGGACTTTGATTTGTGACACAACCGCTGAAGGATATACCGCAAACACTGTGGCGCTAAGATCATACGCCTAGTGAGTCTGTGACGGTACATACGATTTTTAACGAGAAAAGTTTTGGCATCTTTTATCTTAGAAAAAGATCCTGGCGCATAACAACAATGATGATGTGGAAGAATGCCCAGTCCACTGTCAAATGACGACTGGAAGATCGGATACTAGTCATTGATGCCGGCAATGATAGTATGGAAGATTTAATCGCGGAGCCTTGTCTTACTAACGTCCAGAGAGATGAGAGCTATGTGCCTGGAGAAAAGATTGAGCCAATAGCCGAGCCGACGAAATACCTTAGTGAGAAAGAGGGTTGAAGGTCTCTACGGTAATAAAAGCAACTAAATGAATAAAATGTGTGATTTTTTTGTATAAACTCAAGACAGCGCAATAAGTTTACTAGTTTTGTCTAAAAAGTTCGTTTAAAAAAATTAACCCTAACGAGAAATAAATCATTTTGAAAAAAATTATTTTAAGATGCTTAAATCGACTAATTGGAGGAAATTAAGGTTTTTTTTGTATTATACCATTACAGCCCAATAAGTTTACTAGTTTTGTCCAAAAAGTTCGTTTAAAAAAATTAACCCAAACGAGAAATAAATCATTTCGAAAAAAATTATTTTAAGATGCTTAAATCGACTAATTGGAGCAAATTAAGGTTTTTTTTGTATAATACCATTACAGTACAATAAGTTTAGTAGTTTTGTCCTAAAAGTTCATTTAAAAAACATAAGCCTAGCTAGTAAATAAATAATTAGGAAAAAGTTATTTTATGTCCCTTTAAAGCAACTAAATGAATGAAATTTGTAATTTTTTTGTATAAACTCAAGACAGCCCAATAAGTTTACTAATTTTGTCCAAAAAGTTCGTTTAAAAAAATTAACCCAAACGAGAAATAAATCATTTCGAAAAAAATATTTTAAGATGCTTAAATCGACTAATTGGAGCAAATTAGGGTTTTTTGTGTATTATACCAATACACTACAATAAGTTTAGTAGTTTTGTCCAAGAAGTTACTTTAAAAAAATTAACCCTAACGAGAAATAAATCGTTTTGGGAAAAATTATTTTAAGATTCCTTAAATCGACTAATTGGAGCAAATTAAGGTTTTTTGCGTATTATACCAAATCACTACACTAAATTTAGTAGTTTTGTCCAAAAAGTTCCTTTAAAAAAATTAACCCTAACGAGAAATAAATCGTTTTGAGAAAAATTATTTTAAGATGCCTTAAATCGACTAATTGGAGGAAATTAAGGTTTTTTTCGTAAAATACCATTACAGTACAATAAGTTTAGTAGTTTTGTCCTAAAAGTTCATTTAAAAAACATAAGCCAAGCTAGTAAATAAATAATTAAGAAAAAGTTATTTTATGTCCCTTTAAAGCAACTAAATGAATGAAATTTGTGATTTTTTTGTATAAACTCAAGACAGCCCAATAAGTTTACTAATTTTGTTCAAAAAGTTCGTTTAAAAAAATTAACCCAAACGAGAAATAAATCATTTCGAAAAAAATTATTTTAAGATGCTTAAATCGACTAATTGGAGCAAATTAAGGTTTTTTGTGTATTATACCAATACACTACAATAAGTTTAGTAGTTTTGTCCAAAAAGTTCCTTTAAAAAAATTAACCCTAACGAGAAATAAATCGTTTTGAGAAAAATTATTTTAAGATGCCTTAAATCGACTAATTGGAGCAAATTAAGGTGTTTTGTGTATTATACCAATACATTACAATAAGTTTAGTAGTTTTGTCCAAAAAGTTCCTTTAAAAAAATTAACCCTAACGAGAAATAAATCGTTTTGAGAAAAATTATTTTAAGATGCCTTAAATCGACTAATTGGAGCAAATTAAGGTTTTTTGTGTATTATACCAATACATTACCATAAGTTTAGTAGTTTTGTCCAAAAAGTTCCTTTAAAAAAATTAACCTTAACGAGAAATAAATCGTTTTGAGAAAAATTATTTTAAGGTGCCTTAAATCGACTAATTGGAGCAAATTAAGGTTTTTTGTGTTTTATACCAATACACTACAATAAGTTTAGTAGTTTTGTCCAAAAAGTTCCTTTTAAAAAGTTAACCCTAGCGAGAAATAAATCATTTTGAAAAAAATTATAATTGGAGGAAATGTTAAGACGGCAGGAGTGATATTCTTCCGATAAAAACAATATTTTATCTTAGGAACGCAAATAATTTCGTTCTTTAGTCTGTTCGCAGGCCTTCGGGCCGCCAAAAATATAGTTTTGGGATAATTGGATACCTCAAAACCGCTGAAAGATATACCGCAAACGCTATGGCGCTAAGATGATGTAGGAGAATGCCCAGTTCACTTTAGTGCCTAACCGCTCCACGCAAGAATTTTCATTTTCCGACGCTAGTGAAAGACAGTCGAGCGGACTTAAAAAAATTTCAACGAGAAAAGATTTTTGTCCCATAACTCGGAACCGGAAGTTCCACTACCAAAAAGTCCTGTATATTCAGGAGACCATTCTGGACAATTCTCCTGTGGAACCGTTAAAAAATATTGCTAGTGAAAGAAGTTAGCGATATATTTCCATTATACGAGTGGACTTAGAATAATTTTCGAGGAAAATTTACATTTTTTGATTTGTGACACAACCGCTGAAGGATATACCGCAAACACTGTGGCGCTAAGATCATACGCCTAGTGAGTCTGTGACGGTACATACGATTTTTAACGAGAAAAGTTTTGGCATCTTTTATCTTAGAAAAAGATCCTGGCGCATAACAACAATGATGATGTGGAAGAATGCCCAGTCCACTGTCAAATGACGACTGGAAGATCGGATACTAGTCATTGATGCCGGCAATGATAGTATGGAAGATTTAATCGCGGAGCCTTGTCTTACTAACGTCCAGAGAGATGAGAGCTATGTGCCTGGAGAAAAGATTGAGCCAATAGCCGAGCCGACGAAATACCTTAGTGAGAAAGAGGGTTGAAGGTCTCTACGGTAACAAAAGCAACTAAATGAATAAAATGTGTGATTTTTTTGTATAAACTCAAGACAGCGCAATAAGTTTACTAGTTTTGTCCAAAAAGTTCGTTTAAAAAAATTAACCCTAACGAGAAATAAATCATTTTGAAAAAAATTATTTTAAGATGCTTAAATCGACTAATTGGAGGAAATTAAGGTTTTTTTCGTATTATACCATTACAGTACAATAAGTTTAGTAGTTTTGTCCTAAAAGTTCATTTAAAAAACATAAGCCTAGCTAGTAAATAAATAATTAAGAAAAAGTTATTTTATGTCCCTTTAAAGCAACTAAATGAATGAAATTTGTGATTTTTTTGTATAAACTCAAGACAGCCCAATAAGTTTACTAGTTTTGTCCAAAAAGTTCGTTTAAAAAAATTAACCCTAACGAGAAATAAAT
Organism: Polydrusus pterygomalis; assembly: GCA_963969555.1. Lineage (NCBI taxonomy): Eukaryota > Metazoa > Arthropoda > Insecta > Coleoptera > Curculionidae > Polydrusus > Polydrusus pterygomalis. The sequence continues at coordinate 356,762 of OZ018381.1, read as the reverse complement.
CATTTTGAAAAAAATTATTTCAAGATGCCTAAATCGACTAATTGGAGGAAATTAAGGTTTTTTTTTGTATTATACCATTACAGCCCAATAAGTTTATTAGTTTTGTCCAAAAAGTTCGTTTAAAAAAATTAACCCAAACGAGAAATAAATCATTTCGAAAAAAATTATTTTAAGATGCTTAAATCGACTAATTGGAGCAAATTAAGGTTTTTTGTGTATTATACCAATACATTACAATAAGTTTAGTAGTTTTGTCCAAAAAGTTCCTTTAAAAAAATTAACCCTAACGAGAAATAAATCGTTTTGAGAAAAATTATTTTAAGATGCCTTAAATCGACTAATTGGAGCAAATTAAGGTTTTTTGTGTATTATACCAATACATTACCATAAGTTTAGTAGTTTTGTCCAAAAAGTTCCTTTAAAAAAATTAACCTTAACGAGAAATAAATCGTTTTGAGAAAAATTATTTTAAGGTGCCTTAAATCGACTAATTGGAGCAAATTAAGGTTTTTTGTGTTTTATACCAATACACTACAATAAGTTTAGTAGTTTTGTCCAAAAAGTTCCTTTTAAAAAGTTAACCCTAGCGAGAAATAAATCATTTTGAAAAAAATTATAATTGGAGGAAATGTTAAGACGGCAGGAGTGATATTCTTCCGATAAAAACAATATTTTATCTTAGGAACGCAAATAATTTCGTTCTTTAGTCTGTTCGCAGGCCTTCGGGCCGCCAAAAATATAGTTTTGGGATAATTGGACACCTCAAAACCGCTGAAAGATATACCGCAAACGCTATGTCGCTAAGATGATGTAGGAGAATGCCCAGTTCACTTTAGTGCCTAACCGCTCCACGCAAGAATTTTCATTTTCCGACGCTAGTGAAAGACAGTCGAGTGGACTTAGAAAAATTTAACGAGAAAACATTTTTGTCCCATAACTCGGAACCGGACGTTCCACTACCAAAAAGTCCTGTATAAGAAATATTCAGGAGACCATTCTGGACAATTCTCCTGTGGGAACCGTTAAAAAATATTGCTAGTGAAAGAAGTTAGCGATATATTTCCATTATACGAGTGGACTTTGATTTGTGACACAACCGCTGAAGGATATACCGCAAACACTGTGGCGCTAAGATCATACGCCTAGTGAGTCTGTGACGGTACATACGATTTTTAACGAGAAAAGTTTTGGCATCTTTTATCTTAGAAAAAGATCCTGGCGCATAACAACAATGATGATGTGGAAGAATGCCCAGTCCACTGTCAAATGACGACTGGAAGATCGGATACTAGTCATTGATGCCGGCAATGATAGTATGGAAGATTTAATCGCGGAGCCTTGTCTTACTAACGTCCAGAGAGATGAGAGCTATGTGCCTGGAGAAAAGATTGAGCCAATAGCCGAGCCGACGAAATACCTTAGTGAGAAAGAGGGTTGAAGGTCTCTACGGTAATAAAAGCAACTAAATGAATAAAATGTGTGATTTTTTTGTATAAACTCAAGACAGCGCAATAAGTTTACTAGTTTTGTCTAAAAAGTTCGTTTAAAAAAATTAACCCTAACGAGAAATAAATCATTTTGAAAAAAATTATTTTAAGATGCTTAAATCGACTAATTGGAGGAAATTAAGGTTTTTTTTGTATTATACCATTACATCCCAATAAGTTTACTAGTTTTGTCCAAAAAGTTCGTTTAAAAAAATTAACCCAAACGAGAAATAAATCATTTCGAAAAAAATTATTTTAAGATGCTTAAATCGACTAATTGGAGCAAATTAAGGTTTTTTTTGTATAATACCATTACAGTACAATAAGTTTAGTAGTTTTGTCCTAAAAGTTCATTTAAAAAACATAAGCCTAGCTAGTAAATAAATAATTAGGAAAAAGTTATTTTATGTCCCTTTAAAGCAACTAAATGAATGAAATTTGTAATTTTTTTGTATAAACTCAAGACAGCCCAATAAGTTTACTAATTTTGTCCAAAAAGTTCGTTTAAAAAAATTAACCCAAACGAGAAATAAATCATTTCGAAAAAAATATTTTAAGATGCTTAAATCGACTAATTGGAGCAAATTAGGGTTTTTTGTGTATTATACCAATACACTACAATAAGTTTAGTAGTTTTGTCCAAGAAGTTACTTTAAAAAAATTAACCCTAACGAGAAATAAATCGTTTTGGGAAAAATTATTTTAAGATTCCTTAAATCGACTAATTGGAGCAAATTAAGGTTTTTTGCGTATTATACCAAATCACTACACTAAATTTAGTAGTTTTGTCCAAAAAGTTCCTTTAAAAAAATTAACCCTAACGAGAAATAAATCGTTTTGAGAAAAATTATTTTAAGATGCCTTAAATCGACTAATTGGAGGAAATTAAGGTTTTTTTCGTAAAATACCATTACAGTACAATAAGTTTAGTAGTTTTGTCCTAAAAGTTCATTTAAAAAACATAAGCCTAGCTAGTAAATAAATAATTAAGAAAAAGTTATTTTATGTCCCTTTAAAGCAACTAAATGAATGAAATTTGTGATTTTTTTGTATAAACTCAAGACAGCCCAATAAGTTTACTAATTTTGTTCAAAAAGTTCGTTTAAAAAAATTAACCCAAACGAGAAATAAATCATTTCGAAAAAAATTATTTTAAGATGCTTAAATCGACTAATTGGAGCAAATTAAGGTTTTTTGTGTATTATACCAATACATTACAATAAGTTTAGTAGTTTTGTCCAAAAAGTTCCTTTAAAAAAATTAACCCTAACGAGAAATAAATCGTTTTGAGAAAAATTATTTTAAGATGCCTTAAATCGACTAATTGGAGCAAATTAAGGTGTTTTGTGTATTATACCAATACATTACAATAAGTTTAGTAGTTTTGTCCAAAAAGTTCCTTTAAAAAAATTAACCCTAACGAGAAATAAATCGTTTTGAGAAAAATTATTTTAAGATGCCTTAAATCGACTAATTGGAGCAAATTAAGGTTTTTTGTGTATTATACCAATACACTACAATAAGTTTAGTAGTTTTGTCCAAAAAGTTCCTTTTAAAAAGTTAACCCTAGCGAGAAATAAATCATTTTGAAAAAAATTATAATTGGAGGAAATGTTAAGACGGCAGGAGTGATATTCTTCCGATAAAAACAATATTTTATCTTAGGAACGCAAATAATTTCGTTCTTTAGTCTGTTCGCAGGCCTTCGGGCCGCCAAAAATATAGTTTTGGGATAATTGCATACCTCAAAACCGCTGAAAGATATACCGCAGATGCTATGGCGCTAAGATGATGTAGGAGAATGCCCAATCCACTTTAGTGCCTAACCGCTCCACGCAAAAATTTTCATTTTCCGACGCTAGTGAAAGACAGTCGAGTGGACTTAGAAAAATTTCAACGAGAAAACATTTTTGTCCCATAACTCGGAACCGGACGTTCCACTACCAAAAAGTCCTGTATAAGAAATATTCAGGAGACCATTCTGGAGAATTCTCCTGTGGGAACCGTTAAAAAATATTGCTAGTGAAAGAAGTTAGCGATATATTTCCATTATACGAGTGGACTTTGATTTGTGACACAACCGCTGAAGGATATACCGCAAACACTGTGGCGCTAAGATCATACGCCTAGTGAGTCTGTGACGGTACATACGATTTTTAACGAGAAAAGTTTTGGCATCTTTTATCTTAGAAAAAGATCCTGGCGCATAACAACAATGATGATGTGGAAGAATGCCCAGTCCACTGTCAAATGACGACTGGAAGATCGGATACTAGTCATTGATGCCGGCAATGATAGTATGGAAGATTTAATCGCGGAGCCTTGTCTTACTAACGTCCAGAGAGATGAGAGCTATGTGCCTGGAGAAAAGATTGAGCCAATAGCCGAGCCGACGAAATACCTTAGTGAGAAAGAGGGTTGAAGGTCTCTACGGTAATAAAAGCAACTAAATGAATAAAATGTGTGATTTTTTTGTATAAACTCAAGACAGCGCAATAAGTTTACTAGTTTTGTCCAAAAAGTTCGTTTAAAAAAATTAACCCTAACGAGAAATAAATCATTTTGAAAAAAATTATTTCAAGATGCCTAAATCGACTAATTGGAGGAAATTAAGGTTTTTTTTTGTATTATACCATTACAGCCCAATAAGTTTATTAGTTTTGTCCAAAAAGTTCGTTTAAAAAAATTAACCCAAACGAGAAATAAATCATTTCGAAAAAAATTATTTTAAGATGCTTAAATCGACTAATTGGAGCAAATTAAGGTTTTTTGTGTATTATACCAATACATTACAATAAGTTTAGTAGTTTTGTCCAAAAAGTTCCTTTAAAAAAATTAACCCTAACGAGAAATAAATCGTTTTGAGAAAAATTATTTTAAGATGCCTTAAATCGACTAATTGGAGCAAATTAAGGTTTTTTGTGTATTATACCAATACATTACCATAAGTTTAGTAGTTTTGTCCAAAAAGTTCCTTTAAAAAAATTAACCTTAACGAGAAATAAATCGTTTTGAGAAAAATTATTTTAAGGTGCCTTAAATCGACTAATTGGAGCAAATTAAGGTTTTTTGTGTTTTATACCAATACACTACAATAAGTTTAGTAGTTTTGTCCAAAAAGTTCCTTTTAAAAAGTTAACCCTAGCGAGAAATAAATCATTTTGAAAAAAATTATAATTGGAGGAAATGTTAAGACGGCAGGAGTGATATTCTTCCGATAAAAACAATATTTTATCTTAGGAACGCAAATAATTTCGTTCTTTAGTCTGTTCGCAGGCCTTCGGGCCGCCAAAAATATAGTTTTGGGATAATTGGACACCTCAAAACCGCTGAAAGATATACCGCAAACGCTATGTCGCTAAGATGATGTAGGAGAATGCCCAGTTCACTTTAGTGCCTAACCGCTCCACGCAAGAATTTTCATTTTCCGACGCTAGTGAAAGACAGTCAAGTGGACTTAGAAAAATTTAACGAGAAAACATTTTTGTCCCATAACTCGGAACCGGACGTTCCACTACCAAAAAGTCCTGTATAAGAAATATTCAGGAGACCATTCTGGACAATTCTCCTGTGGGAACCGTTAAAAAATATTGCTAGTGAAAGAAGTTAGCGATATATTTCCATTATACGAGTGGACTTTGATTTGTGACACAACCGCTGAAGGATATACCGCAAACACTGTGGCGCTAAGATCATACGCCTAGTGAGTCTGTGACGGTACATACGATTTTTAACGAGAAAAGTTTTGGCATCTTTTATCTTAGAAAAAGATCCTGGCGCATAACAACAATGATGATGTGGAAGAATGCCCAGTCCACTGTCAAATGACGACTGGAAGATCGGATACTAGTCATTGATGCCGGCAATGATAGTATGGAAGATTTAATCGCGGAGCCTTGTCTTACTAACGTCCAGAGAGATGAGAGCTATGTGCCTGGAGAAAAGATTGAGCCAATAGCCGAGCCGACGAAATACCTTAGTGAGAAAGAGGGTTGAAGGTCTCTACGGTAATAAAAGCAACTAAATGAATAAAATGTGTGATTTTTTTGTATAAACTCAAGACAGCGCAATAAGTTTACTAGTTTTGTCCAAAAAGTTCGTTTAAAAAAATTAACCCTAACGAGAAATAAATCATTTTGAAAAAAATTATTTTAAGATGCTTAAATCGACTAATTGGAGGAAATTAAGGTTTTTTTTGTATTATACCATTACAGCCCAATAAGTTTACTAGTTTTGTCCAAAAAGTTCGTTTAAAAAAATTAACCCAAACGAGAAATAAATCATTTCGAAAAAAATTATTTTAAGATGCTTAAATCGACTAATTGGAGCAAATTAAGGTTTTTTTTGTATAATACCATTACAGTACAATAAGTTTAGTAGTTTTGTCCTAAAAGTTCATTTAAAAAACATAAGCCTAGCTAGTAAATAAATAATTAGGAAAAAGTTATTTTATGTCCCTTTAAAGCAACTAAATGAATGAAATTTGTAATTTTTTTGTATAAACTCAAGACAGCCCAATAAGTTTACTAATTTTGTCCAAAAAGTTCGTTTAAAAAAATTAACCCAAACGAGAAATAAATCATTTCGAAAAAAAATATTTTAAGATGCTTAAATCGACTAATTGGAGCAAATTAGGGTTTTTTGTGTATTATACCAATACACTACAATAAGTTTAGTAGTTTTGTCCAAGAAGTTACTTTAAAAAAATTAACCCTAACGAGAAATAAATCGTTTTGGGAAAAATTATTTTAAGATTCCTTAAATCGACTAATTGGAGCAAATTAAGGTTTTTTGCGTATTATACCAAATCACTACACTAAATTTAGTAGTTTTGTCCAAAAAGTTCCTTTAAAAAAATTAACCCTAACGAGAAATAAATCGTTTTGAGAAAAATTATTTTAAGATGCTTTAAATCGACTAATTGGAGGAAATTAAGGTTTTTTTCGTAAAATACCATTACAGTACAATAAGTTTAGTAGTTTTGTCCTAAAAGTTCATTTAAAAAACATAAGCCTAGCTAGTAAATAAATAATTAAGAAAAAGTTATTTTATGTCCCTTTAAAGCAACTAAATGAATGAAATTTGTGATTTTTTTGTATAAACTCAAGACAGCCCAATAAGTTTACTAATTTTGTTCAAAAAGTTCGTTTAAAAAAATTAACCCAAACGAGAAATAAATCATTTCGAAAAAAATTATTTTAAGATGCTTAAATCGACTAATTGGAGCAAATTAAGGTTTTTTGTGTATTATACCAATACACTACAATAAGTTTAGTAGTTTTGTCCAAAAAGTTCCTTTAAAAAAATTAACCCTAACGAGAAATAAATCGTTTTGAGAAAAAATATTTTAAGATGCCTTAAATCGACTAATTGGAGGAAATTAAGGTTTTTTTCGTAAAATACCATTACAGTACAATATGTTTAGTAGTTTTGTCCTAAAAGTTCATTTAAAAAACATAAGCCTAGCTAGTAAATAAATAATTAAGAAAAAGTTATTTGATGTCCCTTTAAAGCAACTAAATGAATGAAATTTGTGATTTTTTTGTATAAACTCAAGACAGCCCAATAAGTTTACTAGTTTTGTCCAAAAAGTTCGTTTAAAAAAATTAACCCAAACGAGAAATAAATCATTTCGAAAAAAATTATTTTAAGATGCTTAAATCGACTAATTGGAGCAAATTAAGGTTTTTTGTGTATTATACCAATACATTACAATAAGTTTACTAGTTTTGTCCAAAAAGTTCGTTTAAAAAAATTAACCCTAACGAGAAATAAATCATTTTGAAAAAAATTATTTTAAGATGCTTAAATCGACTAATTGGAGGAAATTAAGGTTTTTTTCTTATTATACCATTACAGTACAATAAGTTTAGTAGTTTTGTCCTAAAAGTTCCTTTAAAAAAATTAACCCTAACGAGAAATAAATCGTTTTGAGAAAAATTATTTTAAGGAGCCTTAAATCGACTAATTGGAGCAAATTAAGGTTTTTTGTGTATTTTACCAATACATTACCATAAGTTTAGTAGTTTTGTCCAAAAAGTTCCTTTAAAAAAATTAACCCTAACGAGAAATAAATCGTTTTGAGAAAAATTATTTTAAGATGCCTTAAATCGACTAATTGGAGCAAATTAAGGTTTTTTGTGTATTATACCAATACATTACCATAAGTTTAGTAGTTTTGTCCAAAAAGTTCCTTTAAAAAAATTAACCCTATCGAGAAATAAATCGTTTTGAGAAAAATTATTTTAAGATGCCTTAAATCGACTAATTGGAGCAAATTAAGGTTTTTTGTGTATTATACCAATACACTACAATAAGTTTAGTAGTTTTGTCCAAAAAGTTCCTTTTAAAAAGTTAACCCTAGCGAGAAATAAATCATTTTGAAAAAAATTATAATTGGAGGAAATGTTAAGACGGCAGGAGTGATATTCTTCCGATAAAAACAATATTTTATCTTAGGAGCGCAAATAATTTCGTTCTTTAGTCTGTTCGCAGGCCTTCGGGCCGCCAAAAATATAGTTTTGGGATAATTGGATACCTCAAAACCGCTGAAAGATATACCGCAAACGCTATGGCGCTAAGATGATGAAGGAGAATGCCCAGTCCTATTTAGTGCCTAACCGCTCCACGCAAGAATTTTCATTTTCCTTCTTTAGTCTGTTCGCAGGCCTTCGGGCCGCCAAAAATATAGTTTTGGGATAATTGGATACCTCAAAACCGCTGAAAGATATACCGCAAACGCTATGGCGCTAAGATGATGTAGGAGAATGCCCAGTCCACTTTAGTGCCTAACCGCTCCACGCAAGAATTTTCATTTTCCTTCTTTAGTCTGTTCGCAGGCCTTCGGGCCGCCAAAAATATAGTTTTGGGATAATTGGATACCTCAAAACCGCTGAAAGATATACCGCAAACGCTATGGCGCTAAGATGATGTAGGAGAATGCCCAGTCCACTTTAGTGCCTAACCGCTCCACGCAAGAATTTTCATTTTCCGACGCTAGTGAAAGACAGTCGAGTGGACTTAGAAAAATTTCAACGAGAAAACATTTTTGTCCCATAACTCGGAACCGGACGTTCCACTACCAAAAAGTCCTGTATAAGAAATATTCAGGAGACCATTCTGGACAATTCTCCTGTGGGAACCGTTAAAAAATATTGCTAGTGAAAGAAGTTAGCGATATATTTCCATTATACGAGTGGACTTCGAATAATTTTCGAGGAAAATTTACATTTTTTGATTTGTGACACAACCACTGAAGGATATACCGCAAACACTGTGGCGCTATGATCATACGCCTAGTGAGTCTGTGACGGTACATACGATTTTTAACGAGAAAAGTTTTGGCATCTTTTATCTTAGAAAAAGATCCTGGCGCATAACAACAATGATGATGTGGAAGAATGCCCAGTCCACTGTCAAATGACGACTGGAAGATCGGACACTAGTCATTGATGCCGGCAATGATAGTATGGAAGATTTTATCGCGGAGCCTTGTCTTACTAACGTCCAGAGAGATGAGAGCTATGTGCCTGGAGAAAAGATTGAGCCAATAGCCGAGCCGACGAAATACCTTAGTGAGAAAGAGGATTGAAGGTCTCTACGGTAATAAAAGCAACTAAATGAATAAAATGTGTGATTTTTTTGTATAAACTCAAGACAGCGCAATAAGTTTACTAGTTTTGTCCAAAAAGTTCGTTTAAAAAAATTAACCCTAACGAGAAATAAATCATTTTGAAAAAAATTATTTTAAGATGCTTAAATCGACTAATTGGAGGAAATTAAGGTTTTTTTCTTATTATACCATTACAGTACAATAAGTTTAGTAGTTTTGTCCTAAAAGTTCCTTTAAAAAAATTAACCCTAACGAGAAATAAATCGTTTTGAGAAAAATTATTTTAAGATGCCTTAAATCGACTAATTGGAGCAAATTAAGGTTTTTTGTGTATTTTACCAATACATTACCATAAGTTTAGTAGTTTTGTCCAAAAAGTTCCTTTAAAAAAATTAACCCTAACGAGAAATAAATCGTTTTGAGAAAAATTATTTTAAGATGCCTTAAATCGACTAATTGGAGCAAATTAAGGTTTTTTGTGTATTATACCAATACATTACCATAAGTTTAGTAGTTTTGTCCAAAAAGTTCCTTTAAAAAAATTAACCCTAACGAGAAATAAATCGTTTTGAGAAAAATTATTTTAAGATGCCTTAAATCGACTAATTGGAGCAAATTAAGGTTTTTGTGTATTATACCAATACACTACAATAAGTTTAGTAGTTTTGTCCAAAAAGTTCCTTTTAAAAAGTTAACCCTAGCGAGAAATAAATCATTTTGAAAAAAATTATAATTGGAGGAAATGTTAAGACGGCAGGAGTGATATTCTTCCGATAAAAACAATATTTTATCTTAGGAACGCAAATAATTTCGTTCTTTAGTCTGTTCGCAGGCCTTCGGGCCGCCAAAAATATAGTTTTGGGATAATTGGATACCTCAAAACCGCTGAAAGATATACCGCAAACGCTATGGCGCTAAGATGATGTAGGAGAATGCCCAGTCCACTTTAGTGCCTAACCGCTCCACGCAAGAATTTTCATTTTCCGACGCTAGTGAAAGACAGTCGAGTGGACTTAGAAAAATTTCAACGAGAAAACATTTTTGTCCCATAACTCGGAACCGGACGTTCCACTACCAAAAAGTCCTGTATAAGAAATATTCAGGAGACCATTCTGGACAATTCTCCTGTGGGAACCGTTAAAAAATATTGCTAGTGAAAGAAGTTAGCGATATATTTCCATTATACGAGTGGACTTAGAATAATTTTCGAGGAAAATTTACATTTTTTGATTTGTGACACAACCGCTGAAGGATATACCGCAAACACTGTGGCGCTATGATCATACGCCTAGTGAGTCTGTGACGGTACATACGATTTTTAACGAGAAAAGTTGTGGCATCTTTTATCTTAGAAAAAGATCCTGGCGCATAACAACAATGATGATGTGGAAGAATGCCCAGTCCACTGTCAAATGACGACTGGAAGATCGGACACTAGTCATTGATGCCGGCAATGATAGTATGGAAGATTTTATCGCGGAGCCTTGTCTTACTAACGTCCAGAGAGATGAGAGCTATGTGCCTGGAGAAAAAATTGAGCCAATAGCCGAGCCGACGAAATACCTTAGTGAGAAAGAGGATTGAAGGTCTCTACGGTAATAAAAGCAACTAAATGAATAAAATGTGTGATTTTTTTGTATAAACTCAAGACAGCGCAATAAGTTTACTAGTTTTGTCCAAAAAGTTCGTTTAAAAAAATTAACCCTAACGAGAAATAAATCATTTTGAAAAAAATTATTTTAAGATGCTTAAATCGACTAATTGGAGGAAATTAAGGTTTTTTTCGTATTATACCATTACAGTACAATAAGTTTAGTAGTTTTGTCCAAAAAGTTCCTTTAAAAAAATTAACCCTAACGAGAAATAAATAGTTTTGAGAAAAATTATTTTAAGATGCCTTAAATCGACTAATTGGAGCAAATTAAGGTTTTTGTGTATTATACCAATACATTACTATAAGTTTAGTAGTTTTGTCCAAAAAGTTCCTTTAAAAAAATTAACCCTAACGAGAAATAAATCGTTTTGAGAAAAATTATTTTAAGATGCCTTAAATCGACTAATTGGAGCAAATTAAGGTTTTTTGTGTATTTTACCAATACATTACCATAAGTTTAGTAGTTTTGTCCAAAAAGTTCCTTTAAAAAAATTAACCCTACGAGAAATAAATCGTTTTGAGAAAAATTATTTTAAGATGCCTTAAATCGACTAATTGGAGCAAATTAAGGTTTTTTGTGTATTTTACCAATACATTACCATAAGTTTAGTAGTTTTGTCCAAAAAGTTCCTTTAAAAAAATTAACCCTAACGAGAAATAAATCGTTTTGAGAAAAATTATTTTAAGATGCCTTAAATCGACTAATTGGAGCAAATTAAGGTTTTTTGTGTATTATACCAATACACTACCATAAGTTTAGTAGTTTTGTCCAAAAGGTTCCTTTAAAAAAATTAACCCTAACGAGAAATAAATCGTTTTGAGAAAAATTATTTTAAGATGCCTTAAATCGACTAATTGGAGCAAATTAAGGTTTTTTGTGTATTATACCTATACATTACCATAAGTTTAGTAGTTTTGTCCAAAAAATTCCTTTAAAAAAATTAACCCTAACGAGAAATAAATCGTTTTGGGAAAAATTATTTTAAGATGCCTTAAATCGACTAATTGGAGCAAATTAAGGTTTTTTGTGTATTATACCAATACACTACAATAAGTTTAGTAGTTTTGTCCAAAAAGTTCCTTTTAAAAAGTTAACCCTAGCGAGAAATAAATCATTTTGAAAAAAATTATAATTGGAGGAAATGTTAAGACGGCAGGAGTGATATTCTTCCGATAAAAACAATATTTTATCTTAGGAACGCAAATAATTTCGTTCTTTAGTCTGTTCGCAGGCCTTCGGGCCGCCAAAAATATAGTTTTGGGATAATTGGATACCTCAAAACCGCTGAAAGATATACCGCAAACGCTATGGCGCTAAGATGATGTAGGAGAATGCCCAGTCCACTTTAGTGCCTAACCGCTCCACGCAAGAATTTTCATTTTCCGACGCTAGTGAAAGACAGTCGAGTGGACTTAGAAAAATTTCAACGAGAAAACATTTTTGTCCCATAACTCGGAACCGGACGTTCCACTACCAAAAAGTCCTGTATAAGAAATATTCAGGAGACCATTCTGGACAATTCTCCTGTGGGAACCGTTAAAAAATATTGCTAGTGAATGAAGTTAGCGATATACAGGGTGTTCCGATGATCATGTTACAAAATTCTAGGGTAGATAAAACACACGAAAATAAGAAAAAAAGTTCATGTGAACATGGGTCCGGAAACGCTTCTTCAGGGAGCTAGGGCCCTTCGAAGATGACCTTCAAAAACTACTTTTCGTTTTATAGCTTCGGTACTACTGCAGCTATCGCAACCAATTTTGGGACATGAAATCTAGTTCGTAGGTTCATCAATTTGAGCCTTCCGGATTTTGTCACCTTTAACCAGGGGCGTACAAACCAAGGGGGTATTTGAGTAAATTTGACCCTACTCCTCTTAGGCTTTAATTTCTTACCATTTTTATATCTGATTATGATTCTCCAATGCCTTTTACATAAAAAAGGTACTCTTAGTAAAAATCGCTATCTGTCACAGTTTCCTCCGAAAATGGCTAAATCCAATCAATAATAAATTATTGGTCTTAAACCAATTATTACGTTGAAATATGAAAATGAGGTTCAGTACAGATAGTGAGCATTATAAGTTAGTCAAATCTTTTTCTTTAATGAAAATAAATTAGATTAGAGAGATTTATTGCCTTTTCGAAATTGGGGGTATAAAAAGTAAAAGGGAACGTATACAAAATATTTCAAAAAAAAAACAATTAAACAGGTTTAACGAGTGAGTCAAGGATAAGGCAGAGTAAATTTTTGTCTTGAAGATGAATTTACTAACGCTGTCGTTGACTGACCCTGTACGTACCAAAATAAATTCAAAATAACAATTGTTGAAAATGCCTGCCACCACGTTCAATACATGTATTACACCTACGTAGCATATTTAAATTGACGTCAGTAAAAACATCAGGCATGGTTTGGATCATTTCAGCCGCAACAGAAATCCTAGCCACCAAATCTTCCTCCGACTGAACTGGAGTTTCATATACAAGGCTTTTCATATGTCCCCAAAGAAAGAAATCCATTGGAGTTAAATCTGGGGACCGGGCTGGCCAGTTGACATCGCTTCCACGTCCAATCCAACGTCCTCTAAAACGATCATCGAGGTGCTCACGTACGACATGTGCAAAATGAGCGGGTGCTCCATCATGCTGGACCCATAGATTCCGACGTATGTCGAGGGACAGCTCATCCAATAACTCAGGTAAGGTGTATCTTAAAAAATTGAGGTACACCGTCCCAGTTAGTCGAGGAGGCAACATGATTGGTCCAATTAGACGTTCTCCAACAATTCCAGCCCACATGTTCACCGAGAATCGATGTTGGTACCCTCTTATTTGAAGAGCATGAGGGTTTTCCTCCGCCCACACATGGCTATTCCGTGAATTAAAAATACCTTCTCTCGTAAAAACAGCCTCATCAGAGAAAAGCACAAATTTCGGAAATTGGGGTTCTTGTGTACACTGTTGAAGAAACCACTCGCAAAACTCTACGCGGGGTGCATAATCATTTGGTCTCAATTCCTGTACTTTTTGGCGATGGTAAGGATGAAGAAGTTGTTCGTTAACAATCTCCCATACACGTACATGACTTACATTCATGGATTCTGCAACAGCTCGGGTACTAACACTAGGATTTTCCTCGAATTGTCGGAGTACCTCTTCCTCAAATTCTGGAGTTCGTACAGTTCTTTGAGCGCCATTATCTGGCCTCGTTATTTTCACGGAGCCAGTTTCCCTTATGCGCTGATTTACCCTCTCGAATAGCGTGTGAGCAGATACACGCCTCTCAGGAAACCGCTCCTGATACAATCTTGAAGCGGCTCTTCCATTGCAATGAACTTCGCCATAAATTAATAGCATATCGGCATATTCGGCGAAAGTATAATCCATGATTCACTGGCGACACAATATTTTATTGACAGATTTTTGACAACTATCTATACTGAACCTCATTTTCATATTTCAACGTAATAATTGGTTTAAGACCAATAATTTATTATTGATTGAATTTAGCCATTTTCGGAGGAAACTGTGACAGATAGCGATTTTTACTAAGATTACCTTTTTTATGTAAAAGGCATTGGAGAATCATAATCACATATAAAAATGGTAAGAAATTAAAGCCTAAGAGGAGTAGGGTCAAATTTACTCAAATACCCCCTTGGTTTGTACGCCCCTGGTTAAAGGTGACAAAATCCGGAAGGCTCAAATTGATGAACCTACGAACTAGATTTCATGTCCCAAAATTGGTTGCGATAGCTGCAGTAGTACCGAAGCTATAAAACGAAAAGTAGTTTTTGAAGGTCATCTTCGAAGGGCCCTAGCTCCCTGAAGAAGCGTTTCCGGACCCATGTTCACATGAACTTTTTTTCTTATTTTCGTGTGTTTTATCTACCCTAGAATTTTGTAACATGATCATCGGAACACCCTGTATTTCCATTATACGAGTGGACTTAGAATAATTTTCGAGGAAAATTTACATTTTTTGATTTGTGACACAACCGCTGAAGGATATACCGCAAACACTGTGGCGCTATGATCATACGCCTAGTGAGTCTGTGACGGTACATACGATTTTTAACGAGAAAAGTTTTGGCATCTTTTATCTTAGAAAAAGATCCTGGCGCATAACAACAATGATGATGTGGAAGAATGCCCAGTCCACTGTCAAATGACGACTGGAAGATCGGACACTAGTCATTGATGCCGGCAATGATAGTATGGAAGATTTTATCGCGGAGCCTTGTCTTACTAACGTCCAGAGAGATGAGAGCTATGTGCCTGGAGAAAAGATTGAGCCAATAGCCGAGCCGACGAAATACCTTAGTGAGAAAGAGGATTGAAGGTCTCTACGGTAATAAAAGCAACTAAATGAATAAAATGTGTGATTTTTTTGTATAAACTCGAGACAGCGCAATAAGTTTACTAGTTTTGTCCAAAAAGTTCGTTTAAAAAAATTAACCCTAACGAGAAATAAATCATTTTGAAAAAAATTATTTTAAGATGCTTAAATCGACTAATTGGAGGAAATTAAGGTTTTTTTCTTATTATACCATTACAGTACAATAAGTTTAGTAGTTTTGTCCTAAAAGTTCCTTTAAAAAAATTAACCCTAACGAGAAATAAATCGTTTTGAGAAAAATTATTTTAAGATACCTTAAATCGACTAATTGGAGCAAATTAAGGTTTTTTGTGTATTTTACCAATACATTACCATAAGTTTAGTAGTTTTGTCCAAAAAGTTCCTTTAAAAAAATTAACCCTAACGAGAAATAAATCGTTTTGAGAAAAATTATTTTAAGATGCCTTAAATCGACTAATTGGAGCAAATTAAGGTTTTTTGTGTATTATACCAATACATTACCATAAGTTTAGTAGTTTTGTCCAAAAAGTTCCTTTAAAAAAATTAACCCTAACGAGAAATAAATCGTTTTGAGAAAAATTATTTTAAGATGCCTTAAATCGACTAATTGGAGCAAATTAAGGTTTTTTGTGTATTATACCAATACACTACAATAAGTTTAGTAGTTTTGTCCAAAAAGTTCCTTTTAAAAAGTTAACCCTAGCGAGAAATAAATCATTTTGAAAAAAATTATAATTGGAGGAAATGTTAAGACGGCAGGAGTGATATTCTTCCGATAAAAACAATATTTTATCTTAGGAACGCAAATAATTTCGTTCTTTAGTCTGTTCGCAGGCCTTCGGGCCGCCAAAAATATAGTTTTGGGATAATTGGATACCTCAAAACCGCTGAAAGATATACCGCAAACGCTATGGCGCTAAGATGATGAAGGAGAATGCCCAGTCCACTTTAGTGCCTAACCGCTCCACGCAAGAATTTTCATTTTCCTTCTTTAGTCTGTTCGCAGGCCTTCGGGCCGCCAAAAATATAGTTTTGGGATAATTGGATACCTCAAAACCGCTGAAAGATATACCGCAAACGCTATGGCGCTAAGATGATGTAGGAGAATGCCCAGTCCACTTTAGTGCCTAACCGCTCCACGCAAGAATTTTCATTTTCCTTCTTTAGTCTGTTCGCAGGCCTTCGGGCCGCCAAAAATATAGTTTTGGGATAATTGGATACCTCAAAACCGCTGAAAGATATACCGCAAACGCTATGGCGCTAAGATGATGTAGGAGAATGCCCAGTCCACTTTAGTGCCTAACCGCTCCACGCAAGAATTTTCATTTTCCGACGCTAGTGAAAGACAGTCGAGTGGACTTAGAAAAATTTCAACGAGAAAACATTTTTGTCCCATAACTCGGAACCGGACGTTCCACTACCAAAAAGTCCTGTATAAGAAATATTCAGGAGACCATTCTGGACAATTCTCCTGTGGGAACCGTTAAAAAATATTGCTAGTGAAAGAAGTTAGCGATATATTTCCATTATACGAGTGGACTTTGATTTGTGACACAACCGCTGAAGGATATACCGCAAACACTGTGGCGCTAAGATCATACGCCTAGTGAGTCTGTGACGGTACATACGATTTTTAACGAGAAAAGTTTTGGCATCTTTTATCTTAGAAAAAGATCCTGGCGCATAACAACAATGATGATGTGGAAGAATGCCCAGTCCACTGTCAAATGACGACTGGAAGATCGGATACTAGTCATTGATGCCGGCAATGATAGTATGGAAGATTTAATCGCGGAGCCTTGTCTTACTAACGTCCAGAGAGATGAGAGCTATGTGCCTGGAGAAAAGATTGAGCCAATAGCCGAGCCGACGAAATACCTTAGTGAGAAAGAGGGTTGAAGGTCTCTACGGTAATAAAAGCAACTAAATGAATAAAATGTGTGATTTTTTTGTATAAACTCAAGACAGCGCAATAAGTTTACTAGTTTTGTCCAAAAAGTTCGTTTAAAAAAATTAACCCTAACGAGAAATAAATCATTTTGAAAAAAATTATTTCAAGATGCCTAAATCGACTAATTGGAGGAAATTAAGGTTTTTTTTTGTATTATACCATTACAGCCCAATAAGTTTATTAGTTTTGTCCAAAAAGTTCGTTTAAAAAAATTAACCCAAACGAGAAATAAATCATTTCGAAAAAAATTATTTTAAGATGCTTAAATCGACTAATTGGAGCAAATTAAGGTTTTTTGTGTATTATACCAATACATTACAATAAGTTTAGTAGTTTTGTCCAAAAAGTTCCTTTAAAAAAATTAACCCTAACGAGAAATAAATCGTTTTGAGAAAAATTATTTTAAGATGCCTTAAATCGACTAATTGGAGCAAATTAAGGTTTTTTGTGTATTATACCAATACATTACCATAAGTTTAGTAGTTTTGTCCAAAAAGTTCCTTTAAAAAAATTAACCTTAACGAGAAATAAATCGTTTTGAGAAAAATTATTTTAAGGTGCCTTAAATCGACTAATTGGAGCAAATTAAGGTTTTTTGTGTATTATACCAATACACTACAATAAGTTTAGTAGTTTTGTCCAAAAAGTTCCTTTTAAAAAGTTAACCCTAGCGAGAAATAAATCATTTTGAAAAAAATTATAATTGGAGGAAATGTTAAGACGGCAGGAGTGATATTCTTCCGATAAAAACAATATTTTATCTTAGGAACGCAAATAATTTCGTTCTTTAGTCTGTTCGCAGGCCTTCGGGCCGCCAAAAATATAGTTTTGGGATAATTGGACACCTCAAAACCGCTGAAAGATATACCGCAAACGCTATGTCGCTAAGATGATGTAGGAGAATGCCCAGTTCACTTTAGTGCCTAACCGCTCCACGCAAGAATTTTCATTTTCCGACGCTAGTGAAAGACAGTCGAGTGGACTTAGAAAAATTTAACGAGAAAACATTTTTGTCCCATAACTCGGAACCGGACGTTCCACTACCAAAAAGTCCTGTATAAGAAATATTCAGGAGACCATTCTGGACAATTCTCCTGTGGGAACCGTTAAAAAATATTGCTAGTGAAAGAAGTTAGCGATATATTTCCATTATACGAGTGGACTTTGATTTGTGACACAACCGCTGAAGGATATACCGCAAACACTGTGGCGCTAAGATCATACGCCTAGTGAGTCTGTGACGGTACATACGATTTTTAACGAGAAAAGTTTTGGCATCTTTTATCTTAGAAAAAGATCCTGGCGCATAACAACAATGATGATGTGGAAGAATGCCCAGTCCACTGTCAAATGACGACTGGAAGATCGGATACTAGTCATTGATGCCGGCAATGATAGTATGGAAGATTTAATCGCGGAGCCTTGTCTTACTAACGTCCAGAGAGATGAGAGCTATGTGCCTGGAGAAAAGATTGAGCCAATAGCCGAGCCGACGAAATACCTTAGTGAGAAAGAGGGTTGAAGGTCTCTACGGTAATAAAAGCAACTAAATGAATAAAATGTGTGATTTTTTTGTATAAACTCAAGACAGCGCAATAAGTTTACTAGTTTTGTCCAAAAAGTTCGTTTAAAAAAATTAACCCTAACGAGAAATAAATCATTTTGAAAAAAATTATTTTAAGATGCTTAAATCGACTAATTGGAGGAAATTAAGGTTTTTTTTGTATTATACCATTACAGCCCAATAAGTTTACTAGTTTTGTCCAAAAAGTTCGTTTAAAAAAATTAACCCAAACGAGAAATAAATCATTTCGAAAAAAATTATTTTAAGATGCTTAAATCGACTAATTGGAGCAAATTAAGGTTTTTTTTGTATAATACCATTACAGTACAATAAGTTTAGTAGTTTTGTCCTAAAAGTTCATTTAAAAAACATAAGCCTAGCTAGTAAATAAATAATTAGGAAAAAGTTATTTTATGTCCCTTTAAAGCAACTAAATGAATGAAATTTGTAATTTTTTTGTATAAACTCAAGACAGCCCAATAAGTTTACTAATTTTGTCCAAAAAGTTCGTTTAAAAAAATTAACCCAAACGAGAAATAAATCATTTCGAAAAAAAATATTTTAAGATGCTTAAATCGACTAATTGGAGCAAATTAGGGTTTTTTGTGTATTATACCAATACACTACAATAAGTTTAGTAGTTTTGTCCAAGAAGTTACTTTAAAAAAATTAACCCTAACGAGAAATAAATCGTTTTGGGAAAAATTATTTTAAGATTCCTTAAATCGACTAATTGGAGCAAATTAAGGTTTTTTGCGTATTATACCAAATCACTACACTAAATTTAGTAGTTTTGTCCAAAAAGTTCCTTTAAAAAAATTAACCCTAACGAGAAATAAATCGTTTTGAGAAAAATTATTTTAAGATGCTTTAAATCGACTAATTGGAGGAAATTAAGGTTTTTTTCGTAAAATACCATTACAGTACAATAAGTTTAGTAGTTTTGTCCTAAAAGTTCATTTAAAAAACATAAGCCTAGCTAGTAAATAAATAATTAAGAAAAAGTTATTTTATGTCCCTTTAAAGCAACTAAATGAATGAAATTTGTGATTTTTTTGTATAAACTCAAGACAGCCCAATAAGTTTACTAATTTTGTTCAAAAAGTTCGTTTAAAAAAATTAACCCAAACGAGAAATAAATCATTTCGAAAAAAATTATTTTAAGATGCTTAAATCGACTAATTGGAGCAAATTAAGGTTTTTTGTGTATTATACCAATACACTACAATAAGTTTAGTAGTTTTGTCCAAAAAGTTCCTTTAAAAAAATTAACCCTAACGAGAAATAAATCGTTTTGAGAAAAAATATTTTAAGATGCCTTAAATCGACTAATTGGAGGAAATTAAGGTTTTTTTCGTAAAATACCATTACAGTACAATATGTTTAGTAGTTTTGTCCTAAAAGTTCATTTAAAAAACATAAGCCTAGCTAGTAAATAAATAATTAAGAAAAAGTTATTTGATGTCCCTTTAAAGCAACTAAATGAATGAAATTTGTGATTTTTTTGTATAAACTCAAGACAGCCCAATAAGTTTACTAGTTTTGTCCAAAAAGTTCGTTTAAAAAAATTAACCCAAACGAGAAATAAATCATTTCGAAAAAAATTATTTTAAGATGCTTAAATCGACTAATTGGAGCAAATTAAGGTTTTTTGTGTATTATACCAATACATTACAATAAGTTTACTAGTTTTGTCCAAAAAGTTCGTTTAAAAAAATTAACCCTAACGAGAAATAAATCATTTTGAAAAAAATTATTTTAAGATGCTTAAATCGACTAATTGGAGGAAATTAAGGTTTTTTTCTTATTATACCATTACAGTACAATAAGTTTAGTAGTTTTGTCCTAAAAGTTCCTTTAAAAAAATTAACCCTAACGAGAAATAAATCGTTTTGAGAAAAATTATTTTAAGAAGCCTTAAATCGACTAATTGGAGCAAATTAAGGTTTTTTGTGTATTTTACCAATACATTACCATAAGTTTAGTAGTTTTGTCCAAAAAGTTCCTTTAAAAAAATTAACCCTAACGAGAAATAAATCGTTTTGAGAAAAATTATTTTAAGATGCCTTAAATCGACTAATTGGAGCAAATTAAGGTTTTTTGTGTATTATACCAATACATTACCATAAGTTTAGTAGTTTTGTCCAAAAAGTTCCTTTAAAAAAATTAACCCTATCGAGAAATAAATCGTTTTGAGAAAAATTATTTTAAGATGCCTTAAATCGACTAATTGGAGCAAATTAAGGTTTTTTGTGTATTATACCAATACACTACAATAAGTTTAGTAGTTTTGTCCAAAAAGTTCCTTTTAAAAAGTTAACCCTAGCGAGAAATAAATCATTTTGAAAAAAATTATAATTGGAGGAAATGTTAAGACGGCAGGAGTGATATTCTTCCGATAAAAACAATATTTTATCTTAGGAACGCAAATAATTTCGTTCTTTAGTCTGTTCGCAGGCCTTCGGGCCGCCAAAAATATAGTTTTGGGATAATTGGATACCTCAAAACCGCTGAAAGATATACCGCAAACGCTATGGCGCTAAGATGATGAAGGAGAATGCCCAGTCCACTTTAGTGCCTAACCGCTCCACGCAAGAATTTTCATTTTCCTTCTTTAGTCTGTTCGCAGGCCTTCGGGCCGCCAAAAATATAGTTTTGGGATAATTGGATACCTCAAAACCGCTGAAAGATATACCGCAAACGCTATGGCGCTAAGATGATGTAGGAGAATGCCCAGTCCACTTTAGTGCCTAACCGCTCCACGCAAGAATTTTCATTTTCCTTCTTTAGTCTGTTCGCAGGCCTTCGGGCCGCCAAAAATATAGTTTTGGGATAATTGGATACCTCAAAACCGCTGAAAGATATACCGCAAACGCTATGGCGCTAAGATGATGTAGGAGAATGCCCAGTCCACTTTAGTGCCTAACCGCTCCACGCAAGAATTTTCATTTTCCGACGCTAGTGAAAGACAGTCGAGTGGACTTAGAAAAATTTCAACGAGAAAACATTTTTGTCCCATAACTCGGAACCGGACGTTCCACTACCAAAAAGTCCTGTATAAGAAATATTCAGGAGACCATTCTGGACAATTCTCCTGTGGGAACCGTTAAAAAATATTGCTAGTGAAAGAAGTTAGCGATATATTTCCATTATACGAGTGGACTTCGAATAATTTTCGAGGAAAATTTACATTTTTTGATTTGTGACACAACCACTGAAGGATATACCGCAAACACTGTGGCGCTATGATCATACGCCTAGTGAGTCTGTGACGGTACATACGATTTTTAACGAGAAAAGTTTTGGCATCTTTTATCTTAGAAAAAGATCCTGGCGCATAACAACAATGATGATGTGGAAGAATGCCCAGTCCACTGTCAAATGACGACTGGAAGATCGGACACTAGTCATTGATGCCGGCAATGATAGTATGGAAGATTTTATCGCGGAGCCTTGTCTTACTAACGTCCAGAGAGATGAGAGCTATGTGCCTGGAGAAAAGATTGAGCCAATAGCCGAGCCGACGAAATACCTTAGTGAGAAAGAGGATTGAAGGTCTCTACGGTAATAAAAGCAACTAAATGAATAAAATGTGTGATTTTTTTGTATAAACTCAAGACAGCGCAATAAGTTTACTAGTTTTGTCCAAAAAGTTCGTTTAAAAAAATTAACCCTAACGAGAAATAAATCATTTTGAAAAAAATTATTTTAAGATGCTTAAATCGACTAATTGGAGGAAATTAAGGTTTTTTTCTTATTATACCATTACAGTACAATAAGTTTAGTAGTTTTGTCCTAAAAGTTCCTTTAAAAAAATTAACCCTAACGAGAAATAAATCGTTTTGAGAAAAATTATTTTAAGATGCCTTAAATCGACTAATTGGAGCAAATTAAGGTTTTTTGTGTATTATACCAATACATTACCATAAGTTTAGTAGTTTTGTCCAAAAAGTTCCTTTAAAAAAATTAACCCTAACGAGAAATAAATCGTTTTGAGAAAAATTATTTTAAGATGCCTTAAATCGACTAATTGGAGCAAATTAAGGTTTTTGTGTATTATACCAATACACTACAATAAGTTTAGTAGTTTTGTCCAAAAAGTTCCTTTTAAAAAGTTAACCCTAGCGAGAAATAAATCATTTTGAAAAAAATTATAATTGGAGGAAATGTTAAGACGGCAGGAGTGATATTCTTCCGATAAAAACAATATTTTATCTTAGGAACGCAAATAATTTCGTTCTTTAGTCTGTTCGCAGGCCTTCGGGCCGCCAAAAATATAGTTTTGGGATAATTGGATACCTCAAAACCGCTGAAAGATATACCGCAAACGCTATGGCGCTAAGATGATGTAGGAGAATGCCCAGTCCACTTTAGTGCCTAACCGCTCCACGCAAGAATTTTCATTTTCCGACGCTAGTGAAAGACAGTCGAGTGGACTTAGAAAAATTTCAACGAGAAAACATTTTTGTCCCATAACTCGGAACCGGACGTTCCACTACCAAAAAGTCCTGTATAAGAAATATTCAGGAGACCATTCTGGACAATTCTCCTGTGGGAACCGTTAAAAAATATTGCTAGTGAAAGAAGTTAGCGATATATTTCCATTATACGAGTGGACTTAGAATAATTTTCGAGGAAAATTTACATTTTTTGATTTGTGACACAACCGCTGAAGGATATACCGCAAACACTGTGGCGCTATGATCATACGCCTAGTGAGTCTGTGACGGTACATACGATTTTTAACGAGAAAAGTTGTGGCATCTTTTATCTTAGAAAAAGATCCTGGCGCATAACAACAATGATGATGTGGAAGAATGCCCAGTCCACTGTCAAATGACGACTGGAAGATCGGACACTAGTCATTGATGCCGGCAATGATAGTATGGAAGATTTTATCGCGGAGCCTTGTCTTACTAACGTCCAGAGAGATGAGAGCTATGTGCCTGGAGAAAAGATTGAGCCAATAGCCGAGCCGACGAAATACCTTAGTGAGAAAGAGGATTGAAGGTCTCTACGGTAATAAAAGCAACTAAATGAATAAAATGTGTGATTTTTTTGTATAAACTCAAGACAGCGCAATAAGTTTACTAGTTTTGTCCAAAAAGTTCGTTTAAAAAAATTAACCCTAACGAGAAATAAATCATTTTGAAAAAAATTATTTTAAGATGCTTAAATCGACTAATTGGAGGAAATTAAGGTTTTTTTCTTATTATACCATTACAGTACAATAAGTTTAGTAGTTTTGTCCTAAAAGTTCCTTTAAAAAAATTAACCCTAACGAGAAATAAATCGTTTTGAGAAAAATTATTTTAAGATGCCTTAAATCGACTAATTGGAGCAAATTAAGGTTTTTTGTGTATTTTACCAATACATTACCATAAGTTTAGTAGTTTTGTCCAAAAAGTTCCTTTAAAAAAATTAACCCTAACGAGAAATAAATCGTTTTGAGAAAAATTATTTTAAGATGCCTTAAATCGACTAATTGGAGCAAATTAAGGTTTTTTGTGTATTATACCAATACATTACCATAAGTTTAGTAGTTTTGTCCAAAAAGCTCCTTTAAAAAAATTAACCCTAACGAGAAATAAATCGTTTTAAGAAAAATTATTTTAAGATGCCTTAAATCGACTAATTGGAGCAAATTAAGGTTTTTGTGTATTATACCAATACACTACAATAAGTTTAGTAGTTTTGTCCAAAAAGTTCCTTTTAAAAAGTTAACCCTAGCGAGAAATAAATCATTTTGAAAAAAATTATAATTGGAGGAAATGTTAAGACGGCAGGAGTGATATTCTTCCGATAAAAACAATATTTTATCTTAGGAACGCAAATAATTTCGTTCTTTAGTCTGTTCGCAGGCCTTCGGGCCGCCAAAAATATAGTTTTGGGATAATTGGATACCTCAAAACCGCTGAAAGATATACCGCAAACGCTATGGCGCTAAGATGATGTAGGAGAATGCCCAGTCCACTTTAGTGCCTAACCGCTCCACGCAAGAATTTTCATTTTCCTTCTTTAGTCTGTTCGCAGGTCTTCGGGCCGCCAAAAATATAGTTTTGGGATAATTGGATACCTCAAAACCGCTGAAAGATATACCGCAAACGCTATGGCGCTAAGATGATGTAGGAGAATGCCCAGTCCACTTTAGTGCCTAACCGCTCCACGCAAGAATTTTCATTTTCCGACGCTAGTGAAAGACAGTCGAGTGGACTTAGAAAAATTTCAACGAGAAAACATTTTTGTCCCATAACTCGGAACCGGACGTTCCACTACCAAAAAGTCCTGTATAAGAAATATTCAGGAGACCATTCTGGACAATTCTCCTGTGGGAACCGTTAAAAAATATTGCTAGTGAAAGAAGTTAGCGATATATTTCCATTATACGAGTGGACTTAGAATAATTTTCGAGGAAAATTTACATTTTTTGATTTGTGACACAACCGCTGAAGGATATACCGCAAACACTGTGGCGCTATGATCATACGCCTAGTGAGTCTGTGACGGTACATACGATTTTTAACGAGAAAAGTTGTGGCATCTTTTATCTTAGAAAAAGATCCTGGCGCATAACAACAATGATGATGTGGAAGAATGCCCAGTCCACTGTCAAATGACGACTGGAAGATCGGACACTAGTCATTGATGCCGGCAATGATAGTATGGAAGATTTTATCGCGGAGCCTTGTCTTACTAACGTCCAGAGAGATGAGAGCTATGTGCCTGGAGAAAAGATTGAGCCAATAGCCGAGCCGACGAAATACCTTAGTGAGAAAGAGGATTGAAGGTCTCTACGGTAATAAAAGCAACTAAATGAATAAAATGTGTGATTTTTTTGTATAAACTCAAGACAGCGCAATAAGTTTACTAGTTTTGTCCAAAAAGTTCGTTTAAAAAAATTAACCCTAACGAGAAATAAATCATTTTGAAAAAAATTATTTTAAGATGCTTAAATCGACTAATTGGAGGAAATTAAGGTTTTTTTCGTATTATACCATTACAGTACAATAAGTTTAGTAGTTTTGTCCAAAAAGTTCCTTTAAAAAAATTAACCCTAACGAGAAATAAATAGTTTTGAGAAAAATTATTTTAAGATGCCTTAAATCGACTAATTGGAGCAAATTAAGGTTTTTGTGTATTATACCAATACATTACTATAAGTTTAGTAGTTTTGTCCAAAAAGTTCCTTTAAAAAAATTAACCCTAACGAGAAATAAATCGTTTTGAGAAAAATTATTTTAAGATGCCTTAAATCGACTAATTGGAGCAAATTAAGGTTTTTTGTGTATTTTACCAATACATTACCATAAGTTTAGTAGTTTTGTCCAAAAAGTTCCTTTAAAAAAATTAACCCTAACGAGAAATAAATCGTTTTGAGAAAAATTATTTTAAGATGCCTTAAATCGACTAATTGGAGCAAATTAAGGTTTTTTGTGTATTTTACCAATACATTACCATAAGTTTAGTAGTTTTGTCCAAAAAGTTCCTTTAAAAAAATTAACCCTAACGAGAAATAAATCGTTTTGAGAAAAATTATTTTAAGATGCCTTAAATCGACTAATTGGAGCAAATTAAGGTTTTTTGTGTATTATACCAATACACTACCATAAGTTTAGTAGTTTTGTCCAAAAGGTTCCTTTAAAAAAATTAACCCTAACGAGAAATAAATCGTTTTGAGAAAAATTATTTTAAGATGCCTTAAATCGACTAATTGGAGCAAATTAAGGTTTTTTGTGTATTATACCTATACATTACCATAAGTTTAGTAGTTTTGTCCAAAAAATTCCTTTAAAAAAATTAACCCTAACGAGAAATAAATCGTTTTGGGAAAAATTATTTTAAGATGCCTT
This sequence comes from Polydrusus pterygomalis, assembly GCA_963969555.1. Lineage (NCBI taxonomy): Eukaryota > Metazoa > Arthropoda > Insecta > Coleoptera > Curculionidae > Polydrusus > Polydrusus pterygomalis. The sequence goes on along the minus strand of OZ018381.1, from coordinate 330,281 downwards.
AAATCGACTAATTGGAGCAAATTAAGGTTTTTTGTGTATTATACCAATACACTACAATAAGTTTAGTAGTTTTGTCCAAAAAGTTCCTTTTAAAAAGTTAACCCTAGCGAGAAATAAATCATTTTGAAAAAAATTATAATTGGAGGAAATGTTAAGACGGCAGGAGTGATATTCTTCCGATAAAAACAATATTTTATCTTAGGAACGCAAATAATTTCGTTCTTTAGTCTGTTCGCAGGCCTTCGGGCCGCCAAAAATATAGTTTTGGGATAATTGGATACCTCAAAACCGCTGAAAGATATACCGCAAACGCTATGGCGCTAAGATGATGTAGGAGAATGCCCAGTCCACTTTAGTGCCTAACCGCTCCACGCAAGAATTTTCATTTTCCGACGCTAGTGAAAGACAGTCGAGTGGACTTAGAAAAATTTCAACGAGAAAACATTTTTGTCCCATAACTCGGAACCGGACGTTCCACTACCAAAAAGTCCTGTATAAGAAATATTCAGGAGACCATTCTGGACAATTCTCCTGTGGGAACCGTTAAAAAATATTGCTAGTGAATGAAGTTAGCGATATACAGGGTGTTCCGATGATCATGTTACAAAATTCTAGGGTAGATAAAACACACGAAAATAAGAAAAAAAGTTCATGTGAACATGGGTCCGGAAACGCTTCTTCAGGGAGCTAGGGCCCTTCGAAGATGACCTTCAAAAACTACTTTTCGTTTTATAGCTTCGGTACTACTGCAGCTATCGCAACCAATTTTGGGACATGAAATCTAGTTCGTAGGTTCATCAATTTGAGCCTTCCGGATTTTGTCACCTTTAACCAGGGGCGTACAAACCAAGGGGGTATTTGAGTAAATTTGACCCTACTCCTCTTAGGCTTTAATTTCTTACCATTTTTATATCTGATTATGATTCTCCAATGCCTTTTACATAAAAAAGGTACTCTTAGTAAAAATCGCTATCTGTCACAGTTTCCTCCGAAAATGGCTAAATCCAATCAATAATAAATTATTGGTCTTAAACCAATTATTACGTTGAAATATGAAAATGAGGTTCAGTACAGATAGTGAGCATTATAAGTTAGTCAAATCTTTTTCTTTAATGAAAATAAATTAGATTAGAGAGATTTATTGCCTTTTCGAAATTGGGGGTATAAAAAGTAAAAGGGAACGTATACAAAATATTTCAAAAAAAAAACAATTAAACAGGTTTAACGAGTGAGTCAAGGATAAGGCAGAGTAAATTTTTGTCTTGAAGATGAATTTACTAACGCTGTCGTTGACTGACCCTGTACGTACCAAAATAAATTCAAAATAACAATTGTTGAAAATGCCTGCCACCACGTTCAATACATGTATTACACCTACGTAGCATATTTAAATTGACGTCAGTAAAAACATCAGGCATGGTTTGGATCATTTCAGCCGCAACAGAAATCCTAGCCACCAAATCTTCCTCCGACTGAACTGGAGTTTCATATACAAGGCTTTTCATATGTCCCCAAAGAAAGAAATCCATTGGAGTTAAATCTGGGGACCGGGCTGGCCAGTTGACATCGCTTCCACGTCCAATCTAACGTCCTCTAAAACGATCATCGAGGTGCTCACGTACGACATGTGCAAAATGAGCGGGTGCTCCATCATGCTGGACCCATAGATTCCGACGTATGTCGAGGGACAGCTCATCCAATAACTCAGGTAAGGTGTATCTTAAAAAATTGAGGTACACCGTCCCAGTTAGTCGAGGAGGCAACATGATTGGTCCAATTAGACGTTCTCCAACAATTCCAGCCCACATGTTCACCGAGAATCGATGTTGGTACCCTCTTATTTGAAGAGCATGAGGGTTTTCCTCCGCCCACACATGGCTATTCCGTGAATTAAAAATACCTTCTCTCGTAAAAACAGCCTCATCAGAGAAAAGCACAAATTTCGGAAATTGGGGTTCTTGTGTACACTGTTGAAGAAACCACTCGCAAAACTCTACGCGGGGTGCATAATCATTTGGTCTCAATTCCTGTACTTTTTGGCGATGGTAAGGATGAAGAAGTTGTTCGTTAACAATCTCCCATACACGTACATGACTTACATTCATGGATTCTGCAACAGCTCGGGTACTAACACTAGGATTTTCCTCGAATTGTCGGAGTACCTCTTCCTCAAATTCTGGAGTTCGTACAGTTCTTTGAGCGCCATTATCTGGCCTCGTTATTTTCACGGAGCCAGTTTCCCTTATGCGCTGATTTACCCTCTCGAATAGCGTGTGAGCAGATACACGCCTCTCAGGAAACCGCTCCTGATACAATCTTGAAGCGGCTCTTCCATTGCAATGAACTTCGCCATAAATTAATAGCATATCGGCATATTCGGCGAAAGTATAATCCATGATTCACTGGCGACACAATATTTTATTGACAGATTTTTGACAACTATCTATACTGAACCTCATTTTCATATTTCAACGTAATAATTGGTTTAAGACCAATAATTTATTATTGATTGAATTTAGCCATTTTCGGAGGAAACTGTGACAGATAGCGATTTTTACTAAGATTACCTTTTTTATGTAAAAGGCATTGGAGAATCATAATCACATATAAAAATGGTAAGAAATTAAAGCCTAAGAGGAGTAGGGTCAAATTTACTCAAATACCCCCTTGGTTTGTACGCCCCTGGTTAAAGGTGACAAAATCCGGAAGGCTCAAATTGATGAACCTACGAACTAGATTTCATGTCCCAAAATTGGTTGCGATAGCTGCAGTAGTACCGAAGCTATAAAACGAAAAGTAGTTTTTGAAGGTCATCTTCGAAGGGCCCTAGCTCCCTGAAGAAGCGTTTCCGGACCCATGTTCACATGAACTTTTTTTCTTATTTTCGTGTGTTTTATCTACCCTAGAATTTTGTAACATGATCATCGGAACACCCTGTATTTCCATTATACGAGTGGACTTAGAATAATTTTCGAGGAAAATTTACATTTTTTGATTTGTGACACAACCGCTGAAGGATATACCGCAAACACTGTGGCGCTATGATCATACGCCTAGTGAGTCTGTGACGGTACATACGATTTTTAACGAGAAAAGTTTTGGCATCTTTTATCTTAGAAAAAGATCCTGGCGCATAACAACAATGATGATGTGGAAGAATGCCCAGTCCACTGTCAAATGACGACTGGAAGATCGGACACTAGTCATTGATGCCGGCAATGATAGTATGGAAGATTTTATCGCGGAGCCTTGTCTTACTAACGTCCAGAGAGATGAGAGCTATGTGCCTGGAGAAAAGATTGAGCCAATAGCCGAGCCGACGAAATACCTTAGTGAGAAAGAGGATTGAAGGTCTCTACGGTAATAAAAGCAACTAAATGAATAAAATGTGTGATTTTTTTGTATAAACTCGAGACAGCGCAATAAGTTTACTAGTTTTGTCCAAAAAGTTCGTTTAAAAAAATTAACCCTAACGAGAAATAAATCATTTTGAAAAAAATTATTTTAAGATGCTTAAATCGACTAATTGGAGGAAATTAAGGTTTTTTTCTTATTATACCATTACAGTACAATAAGTTTAGTAGTTTTGTCCTAAAAGTTCCTTTAAAAAAATTAACCCTAACGAGAAATAAATCGTTTTGAGAAAAATTATTTTAAGATACCTTAAATCGACTAATTGGAGCAAATTAAGGTTTTTTGTGTATTTTACCAATACATTACCATAAGTTTAGTAGTTTTGTCCAAAAAGTTCCTTTAAAAAAATTAACCCTAACGAGAAATAAATCGTTTTGAGAAAAATTATTTTAAGATGCCTTAAATCGACTAATTGGAGCAAATTAAGGTTTTTTGTGTATTATACCAATACATTACCATAAGTTTAGTAGTTTTGTCCAAAAAGTTCCTTTAAAAAAATTAACCCTAACGAGAAATAAATCGTTTTGAGAAAAATTATTTTAAGATGCCTTAAATCGACTAATTGGAGCAAATTAAGGTTTTTTGTGTATTATACCAATACACTACAATAAGTTTAGTAGTTTTGTCCAAAAAGTTCCTTTTAAAAAGTTAACCCTAGCGAGAAATAAATCATTTTGAAAAAAATTATAATTGGAGGAAATGTTAAGACGGCAGGAGTGATATTCTTCCGATAAAAACAATATTTTATCTTAGGAACGCAAATAATTTCGTTCTTTAGTCTGTTCGCAGGCCTTCGGGCCGCCAAAAATATAGTTTTGGGATAATTGGATACCTCAAAACCGCTGAAAGATATACCGCAAACGCTATGGCGCTAAGATGATGAAGGAGAATGCCCAGTCCACTTTAGTGCCTAACCGCTCCACGCAAGAATTTTCATTTTCCTTCTTTAGTCTGTTCGCAGGCCTTCGGGCCGCCAAAAATATAGTTTTGGGATAATTGGATACCTCAAAACCGCTGAAAGATATACCGCAAACGCTATGGCGCTAAGATGATGTAGGAGAATGCCCAGTCCACTTTAGTGCCTAACCGCTCCACGCAAGAATTTTCATTTTCCTTCTTTAGTCTGTTCGCAGGCCTTCGGGCCGCCAAAAATATAGTTTTGGGATAATTGGATACCTCAAAACCGCTGAAAGATATACCGCAAACGCTATGGCGCTAAGATGATGTAGGAGAATGCCCAGTCCACTTTAGTGCCTAACCGCTCCACGCAAGAATTTTCATTTTCCGACGCTAGTGAAAGACAGTCGAGTGGACTTAGAAAAATTTCAACGAGAAAACATTTTTGTCCCATAACTCGGAACCGGACGTTCCACTACCAAAAAGTCCTGTATAAGAAATATTCAGGAGACCATTCTGGACAATTCTCCTGTGGGAACCGTTAAAAAATATTGCTAGTGAAAGAAGTTAGCGATATATTTCCATTATACGAGTGGACTTCGAATAATTTTCGAGGAAAATTTACATTTTTTGATTTGTGACACAACCACTGAAGGATATACCGCAAACACTGTGGCGCTATGATCATACGCCTAGTGAGTCTGTGACGGTACATACGATTTTTAACGAGAAAAGTTTTGGCATCTTTTATCTTAGAAAAAGATCCTGGCGCATAACAACAATGATGATGTGGAAGAATGCCCAGTCCACTGTCAAATGACGACTGGAAGATCGGACACTAGTCATTGATGCCGGCAATGATAGTATGGAAGATTTTATCGCGGAGCCTTGTCTTACTAACGTCCAGAGAGATGAGAGCTATGTGCCTGGAGAAAAGATTGAGCCAATAGCCGAGCCGACGAAATACCTTAGTGAGAAAGAGGATTGAAGGTCTCTACGGTAATAAAAGCAACTAAATGAATAAAATGTGTGATTTTTTTGTATAAACTCAAGACAGCGCAATAAGTTTACTAGTTTTGTCCAAAAAGTTCGTTTAAAAAAATTAACCCTAACGAGAAATAAATCATTTTGAAAAAAATTATTTTAAGATGCTTAAATCGACTAATTGGAGGAAATTAAGGTTTTTTTCTTATTATACCATTACAGTACAATAAGTTTAGTAGTTTTGTCCTAAAAGTTCCTTTAAAAAAATTAACCCTAACGAGAAATAAATCGTTTTGAGAAAAATTATTTTAAGATGCCTTAAATCGACTAATTGGAGCAAATTAAGGTTTTTTGTGTATTTTACCAATACATTACCATAAGTTTAGTAGTTTTGTCCAAAAAGTTCCTTTAAAAAAATTAACCCTAACGAGAAATAAATCGTTTTGAGAAAAATTATTTTAAGATGCCTTAAATCGACTAATTGGAGCAAATTAAGGTTTTTTGTGTATTATACCAATACATTACCATAAGTTTAGTAGTTTGGTCCAAAAAGCTCCTTTAAAAAAATTAACCCTAACGAGAAATAAATCGTTTTAAGAAAAATTATTTTAAGATGCCTTAAATCGACTAATTGGAGCAAATTAAGGTTTTTGTGTATTATACCAATACACTACAATAAGTTTAGTAGTTTTGTCCAAAAAGTTCCTTTTAAAAAGTTAACCCTAGCGAGAAATAAATCATTTTGAAAAAAATTATAATTGGAGGAAATGTTAAGACGGCAGGAGTGATATTCTTCCGATAAAAACAATATTTTATCTTAGGAACGCAAATAATTTCGTTCTTTAGTCTGTTCGCAGGCCTTCGGGCCGCCAAAAATATAGTTTTGGGATAATTGGATACCTCAAAACCGCTGAAAGATATACCGCAAACGCTATGGCGCTAAGATGATGTAGGAGAATGCCCAGTCCACTTTAGTGCCTAACCGCTCCACGCAAGAATTTTCATTTTCCTTCTTTAGTCTGTTCGCAGGTCTTCGGGCCGCCAAAAATATAGTTTTGGGATAATTGGATACCTCAAAACCGCTGAAAGATATACCGCAAACGCTATGGCGCTAAGATGATGTAGGAGAATGCCCAGTCCACTTTAGTGCCTAACCGCTCCACGCAAGAATTTTCATTTTCCGACGCTAGTGAAAGACAGTCGAGTGGACTTAGAAAAATTTCAACGAGAAAACATTTTTGTCCCATAACTCGGAACCGGACGTTCCACTACCAAAAAGTCCTGTATAAGAAATATTCAGGAGACCATTCTGGACAATTCTCCTGTGGGAACCGTTAAAAAATATTGCTAGTGAAAGAAGTTAGCGATATATTTCCATTATACGAGTGGACTTCGAATAATTTTCGAGGAAAATTTACATTTTTTGATTTGTGACACAACCGCTGAAGGATATACCGCAAACACTGTGGCGCTAAGATCATACGCCTAGTGAGTCTGTGACGGTAAATACGATTTTTAACGAGAAAAGTTTTGGCATCTTTTATCTTAGAAAAAGATCCTGGCGCATAACAACAATGATGATGTGGAAGAATGCCCAGTCCACTGTCAAATGACGACTGGAAGATCGGATACTAGTCATTGATGCCGGCAATGATAGTATGGAAGATTTTATCGCGGATCCTTGTCTTACTAACGTCCAGAGAGATGAGAGCTATGTGCCTGGAGAAAAGATTGAGCCAATAGCCGAGCCGACGAAATACCTTAGTGAGAAAGAGGGTTGAAGGTCTCTACGGTAATAAAAGCAACTAAATGAATAAAATGTGTGATTTTTTTGTATAAACTCAAGACAGCGCAATAAGTTTACTAGTTTTGTCCAAAAAGTTCGTTTAAAAAAATTAACCCTAACGAGAAATAAATCATTTTGAAAAAAATTATTTTAAGATGCTTAAATCGACTAATTGGAGGAAATTAAGGTTTTTTTCGTATTATACCATTACAGTACAATAAGTTTAGTAGTTTTGTCCAAAAAGTTCCTTTAAAAAAATTAACCCTAACGAGAAATAAATAGTTTTGAGAAAAATTATTTTAAGATGCCTTAAATCGACTAATTGGAGCAAATTAAGGTTTTTGTGTATTATACCAATACATTACTATAAGTTTAGTAGTTTTGTCCAAAAAGTTCCTTTAAAAAAATTAACCCTAACGAGAAATAAATCGTTTTGAGAAAAATTATTTTAAGATGCCTTAAATCGACTAATTGGAGCAAATTAAGGTTTTTTGTGTATTTTACCAATACATTACCATAAGTTTAGTAGTTTTGTCCAAAAAGTTCCTTTAAAAAAATTAACCCTAACGAGAAATAAATCGTTTTGAGAAAAATTATTTTAAGATGCCTTAAATCGACTAATTGGAGCAAATTAAGGTTTTTTGTGTATTTTACCAATACATTACCATAAGTTTAGTAGTTTTGTCCAAAAAGTTCCTTTAAAAAAATTAACCCTAACGAGAAATAAATCGTTTTGAGAAAAATTATTTTAAGATGCCTTAAATCGACTAATTGGAGCAAATTAAGGTTTTTTGTGTATTATACCAATACACTACCATAAGTTTAGTAGTTTTGTCCAAAAAGTTCCTTTAAAAAAATTAACCCTAACGAGAAATAAATCGTTTTGAGAAAAATTATTTTAAGATGCCTTAAATCGACTAATTGGAGCAAATTAAGGTTTTTTGTGTATTATACCTATACATTACCATAAGTTTAGTAGTTTTGTCCAAAAAATTCCTTTAAAAAAATTAACCCTAACGAGAAATAAATCGTTTTGGGAAAAATTATTTTAAGATGCCTTAAATCGACTAATTGGAGCAAATTAAGGTTTTTTGTGTATTATACCAATACACTACAATAAGTTTAGTAGTTTTGTCCAAAAAGTTCCTTTTAAAAAGTTAACCCTAGCGAGAAATAAATCATTTTGAAAAAAATTATAATTGGAGGAAATGTTAAGACGGCAGGAGTGATATTCTTCCGATAAAAACAATATTTTATCTTAGGAACGCAAATAATTTCGTTCTTTAGTCTGTTCGCAGGCCTTCGGGCCGCCAAAAATATAGTTTTGGGATAATTGGATACCTCAAAACCGCTGAAAGATATACCGCAAACGCTATGGCGCTAAGATGATGTAGGAGAATGCCCAGTCCACTTTAGTGCCTAACCGCTCCACGCAAGAATTTTCATTTTCCTTCTTTAGTCTGTTCGCAGGCCTTCGGGCCGCCAAAAATATAGTTTTGGGATAATTGGATACCTCAAAACCGCTGAAAGATATACCGCAAACGCTATGGCGCTAAGATGATGTAGGAGAATGCCCAGTCCACTTTAGTGCCTAACCGCTCCACGCAAGAATTTTCATTTTCCGACGCTAGTGAAAGACAGTCGAGTGGACTTAGAAAAATTTCAACGAGAAAACATTTTTGTCCCATAACTCGGAACCGGACGTTCCACTACCAAAAAGTCCTGTATAAGAAATATTCAGGAGACCATTCTGGACAATTCTCCTGTGGGAACCGTTAAAAAATATTGCTAGTGAAAGAAGTTAGCGATATATTTCCATTATACGAGTGGACTTCGAATAATTTTCGAGGAAAATTTACATTTTTTGATTTGTGACACAACCGCTGAAGGATATACCGCAAACACTGTGGCGCTAAGATCATACGCCTAGTGAGTCTGTGACGGTAAATACGATTTTTAACGAGAAAAGTTTTGGCATCTTTTATCTTAGAAAAAGATCCTGGCGCATAACAACAATGATGATGTGGAAGAATGCCCAGTCCACTGTCAAATGACGACTGGAAGATCGGATACTAGTCATTGATGCCGGCAATGATAGTATGGAAGATTTTATCGCGGATCCTTGTCTTACTAACGTCCAGAGAGATGAGAGCTATGTGCCTGGAGAAAAGATTGAGCCAATAGCCGAGCCGACGAAATACCTTAGTGAGAAAGAGGGTTGAAGGTCTCTACGGTAATAAAAGCAACTAAATGAATAAAATGTGTGATTTTTTTGTATAAACTCAAGACAGCGCAATAAGTTTACTAGTTTTGTCCAAAAAGTTCGTTTAAAAAAATTAACCCTAACGAGAAATAAATCATTTTGAAAAAAATTATTTTAAGATGCTTAAATCGACTAATTGGAGGAAATTAAGGTTTTTTTCGTATTATACCATTACAGTACAATAAGTTTAGTAGTTTTGTCCAAAAAGTTCCTTTAAAAAAATTAACCCTAACGAGAAATAAATAGTTTTGAGAAAAATTATTTTAAGATGCCTTAAATCGACTAATTGGAGCAAATTAAGGTTTTTGTGTATTATACCAATACATTACTATAAGTTTAGTAGTTTTGTCCAAAAAGTTCCTTTAAAAAAATTAACCCTAACGAGAAATAAATCGTTTTGAGAAAAATTATTTTAAGATGCCTTAAATCGACTAATTGGAGCAAATTAAGGTTTTTTGTGTATTTTACCAATACATTACCATAAGTTTAGTAGTTTTGTCCAAAAAGTTCCTTTAAAAAAATTAACCCTAACGAGAAATAAATCGTTTTGAGAAAAATTATTTTAAGATGCCTTAAATCGACTAATTGGAGCAAATTAAGGTTTTTTGTGTATTTTACCAATACATTACCATAAGTTTAGTAGTTTTGTCCAAAAAGTTCCTTTAAAAAAATTAACCCTAACGAGAAATAAATCGTTTTGAGAAAAATTATTTTAAGATGCCTTAAATCGACTAATTGGAGCAAATTAAGGTTTTTTGTGTATTATACCAATACACTACCATAAGTTTAGTAGTTTTGTCCAAAAAGTTCCTTTAAAAAAATTAACCCTAACGAGAAATAAATCGTTTTGAGAAAAATTATTTTAAGATGCCTTAAATCGACTAATTGGAGCAAATTAAGGTTTTTTGTGTATTATACCTATACATTACCATAAGTTTAGTAGTTTTGTCCAAAAAATTCCTTTAAAAAAATTAACCCTAACGAGAAATAAATCGTTTTGGGAAAAATTATTTTAAGATGCCTTAAATCGACTAATTGGAGCAAATTAAGGTTTTTTGTGTATTATACCAATACACTACAATAAGTTTAGTAGTTTTGTCCAAAAAGTTCCTTTTAAAAAGTTAACCCTAGCGAGAAATAAATCATTTTGAAAAAAATTATAATTGGAGGAAATGTTAAGACGGCAGGAGTGATATTCTTCCGATAAAAACAATATTTTATCTTAGGAACGCAAATAATTTCGTTCTTTAGTCTGTTCGCAGGCCTTCGGGCCGCCAAAAATATAGTTTTGGGATAATTGGATACCTCAAAACCGCTGAAAGATATACCGCAAACGCTATGGCGCTAAGATGATGTAGGAGAATGCCCAGTCCACTTTAGTGCCTAACCGCTCCACGCAAGAATTTTCATTTTCCTTCTTTAGTCTGTTCGCAGGCCTTCGGGCCGCCAAAAATATAGTTTTGGGATAATTGGATACCTCAAAACCGCTGAAAGATATACCGCAAACGCTATGGCGCTAAGATGATGTAGGAGAATGCCCAGTCCACTTTAGTGCCTAACCGCTCCACGCAAGAATTTTCATTTTCCGACGCTAGTGAAAGACAGTCGAGTGGACTTAGAAAAATTTCAACGAGAAAACATTTTTGTCCCATAACTCGGAACCGGACGTTCCACTACCAAAAAGTCCTGTATAAGAAATATTCAGGAGACCATTCTGGACAATTCTCCTGTGGGAACCGTTAAAAAATATTGCTAGTGAAAGAAGTTAGCGATATATTTCCATTATACGAGTGGACTTCGAATAATTTTCGAGGAAAATTTACATTTTTTGATTTGTGACACAACCGCTGAAGGATATACCGCAAACACTGTGGCGCTAAGATCATACGCCTAGTGAGTCTGTGACGGTAAATACGATTTTTAACGAGAAAAGTTTTGGCATCTTTTATCTTAGAAAAAGATCCTGGCGCATAACAACAATGATGATGTGGAAGAATGCCCAGTCCACTGTCAAATGACGACTGGAAGATCGGATACTAGTCATTGATGCCGGCAATGATAGTATGGAAGATTTTATCGCGGATCCTTGTCTTACTAACGTCCAGAGAGATGAGAGCTATGTGCCTGGAGAAAAGATTGAGCCAATAGCCGAGCCGACGAAATACCTTAGTGAGAAAGAGGGTTGAAGGTCTCTACGGTAATAAAAGCAACTAAATGAATAAAATGTGTGATTTTTTTGTATAAACTCAAGACAGCGCAATAAGTTTACTAGTTTTGTCCAAAAAGTTCGTTTAAAAAAATTAACCCTAACGAGAAATAAATCATTTTGAAAAAAATTATTTTAAGATGCTTAAATCGACTAATTGGAGGAAATTAAGGTTTTTTTCGTATTATACCATTACAGTACAATAAGTTTAGTAGTTTTGTCCAAAAAGTTCCTTTAAAAAAATTAACCCTAACGAGAAATAAATAGTTTTGAGAAAAATTATTTTAAGATGCCTTAAATCGACTAATTGGAGCAAATTAAGGTTTTTGTGTATTATACCAATACATTACTATAAGTTTAGTAGTTTTGTCCAAAAAGTTCCTTTAAAAAAATTAACCCTAACGAGAAATAAATCGTTTTGAGAAAAATTATTTTAAGATGCCTTAAATCGACTAATTGGAGCAAATTAAGGTTTTTTGTGTATTTTACCAATACATTACCATAAGTTTAGTAGTTTTGTCCAAAAAGTTCCTTTAAAAAAATTAACCCTAACGAGAAATAAATCGTTTTGAGAAAAATTATTTTAAGATGCCTTAAATCGACTAATTGGAGCAAATTAAGGTTTTTTGTGTATTTTACCAATACATTACCATAAGTTTAGTAGTTTTGTCCAAAAAGTTCCTTTAAAAAAATTAACCCTAACGAGAAATAAATCGTTTTGAGAAAAATTATTTTAAGATGCCTTAAATCGACTAATTGGAGCAAATTAAGGTTTTTTGTGTATTATACCAATACACTACCATAAGTTTAGTAGTTTTGTCCAAAAAGTTCCTTTAAAAAAATTAACCCTAACGAGAAATAAATCGTTTTGAGAAAAATTATTTTAAGATGCCTTAAATCGACTAATTGGAGCAAATTAAGGTTTTTTGTGTATTATACCTATACATTACCATAAGTTTAGTAGTTTTGTCCAAAAAATTCCTTTAAAAAAATTAACCCTAACGAGAAATAAATCGTTTTGGGAAAAATTATTTTAAGATGCCTTAAATCGACTAATTGGAGCAAATTAAGGTTTTTTGTGTATTATACCAATACACTACAATAAGTTTAGTAGTTTTGTCCAAAAAGTTCCTTTTAAAAAGTTAACCCTAGCGAGAAATAAATCATTTTGAAAAAAATTATAATTGGAGGAAATGTTAAGACGGCAGGAGTGATATTCTTCCGATAAAAACAATATTTTATCTTAGGAACGCAAATAATTTCGTTCTTTAGTCTGTTCGCAGGCCTTCGGGCCGCCAAAAATATAGTTTTGGGATAATTGGATACCTCAAAACCGCTGAAAGATATACCGCAAACGCTATGGCGCTAAGATGATGTAGGAGAATGCCCAGTCCACTTTAGTGCCTAACCGCTCCACGCAAGAATTTTCATTTTCCGACGCTAGTGAAAGACAGTCGAGTGGACTTAGAAAAATTTCAACGAGAAAACATTTTTGTCCCATAACTCGGAACCGGACGTTCCACTACCAAAAAGTCCTGTATAAGAAATATTCAGGAGACCATTCTGGACAATTCTCCTGTGGGAACCGTTAAAAAATATTGCTAGTGAAAGAAGTTAGCGATATATTTCCATTATACGAGTGGACTTCGAATAATTTTCGAGGAAAATTTACATTTTTTGATTTGTGACACAACCGCTGAAGGATATACCGCAAACACTGTGGCGCTAAGATCATACGCCTAGTGAGTCTGTGACGGTAAATACGATTTTTAACGAGAAAAGTTTTGGCATCTTTTATCTTAGAAAAAGATCCTGGCGCATAACAACAATGATGATGTGGAAGAATGCCCAGTCCACTGTCAAATGACGACTGGAAGATCGGATACTAGTCATTGATGCCGGCAATGATAGTATGGAAGATTTTATCGCGGAGCCTTGTCTTACTAACGTCCAGAGAGATGAGAGCTATGTGCCTGGAGAAAAGATTGAGCCAATAGCCGAGCCGACGAAATACCTTAGTGAGAAAGAGGGTTGAAGGTCTCTACGGTAATAAAAGCAACTAAATGAATAAAATGTGTGATTTTTTTGTATAAACTCAAGACAGCGCAATAAGTTTACTAGTTTTGTCCAAAAAGTTCATTTAAAAAAATTAACCCTAACGAGAAATAAATCATTTTGAAAAAAATTATTTTAAGATGCTTAAATCGACTAATTGGAGGAAATTAAGGTTTTTTTCGTATTATACCATTACAGTACAATAAGTTTAGTAGTTTTGTCCAAAAAGTTCCTTTAAAAAAATTAACCCTAACGAGAAATAAATAGTTTTGAGAAAAATTATTTTAAGATGCCTTAAATCGACTAATTGGAGCAAATTAAGGTTTTTGTGTATTATACCAATACATTACTATAAGTTTAGTAGTTTTGTCCAAAAAGTTCCTTTAAAAAAATTAACCCTAACGAGAAATAAATCGTTTTGAGAAAAATTATTTTAAGATGCCTTAAATCGACTAATTGGAGCAAATTAAGGTTTTTTGTGTATTTTACCAATACATTACCATAAGTTTAGTAGTTTTGTCCAAAAAGTTCCTTTAAAAAAATTAACCCTAACGAGAAATAAATCGTTTTGAGAAAAATTATTTTAAGATGCCTTAAATCGACTAATTGGAGCAAATTAAGGTTTTTTGTGTATTTTACCAATACATTACCATAAGTTTAGTAGTTTTGTCCAAAAAGTTCCTTTAAAAAAATTAACCCTAACGAGAAATAAATCGTTTTGAGAAAAATTATTTTAAGATGCCTTAAATCGACTAATTGGAGCAAATTAAGGTTTTTTGTGTATTATACCAATACACTACCATAAGTTTAGTAGTTTTGTCCAAAAAGTTCCTTTAAAAAAATTAACCCTAACGAGAAATAAATCGTTTTGAGAAAAATTATTTTAAGATGCCTTAAATCGACTAATTGGAGCAAATTAAGGTTTTTTGTGTATTATACCTATACATTACCATAAGTTTAGTAGTTTTGTCCAAAAAATTCCTTTAAAAAAATTAACCCTAACGAGAAATAAATCGTTTTGGGAAAAATTATTTTAAGATGCCTTAAATCGACTAATTGGAGCAAATTAAGGTTTTTTGTGTATTATACCAATACACTACAATAAGTTTAGTAGTTTTGTCCAAAAAGTTCCTTTTAAAAAGTTAACCCTAGCGAGAAATAAATCATTTTGAAAAAAATTATAATTGGAGGAAATGTTAAGACGGCAGGAGTGATATTCTTCCGATAAAAACAATATTTTATCTTAGGAACGCAAATAATTTCGTTCTTTAGTCTGTTCGCAGGCCTTCGGGCCGCCAAAAATATAGTTTTGGGATAATTGGATACCTCAAAACCGCTGAAAGATATACCGCAAACGCTATGGCGCTAAGATGATGTAGGATAATGCCCAGTCCACTTTAGTGCCTAACCGCTCCACGCAAGAATTTTCATTTTCCGACGCTAGTGAAAGACAGTCGAGTGGACTTAGAAAAATTTCAACGAGAAAACATTTTTGTCCCATAACTCGGAACCGGACGTTCCACTACCAAAAAGTCCTGTATAAGAAATATTCAGGAGACCATTCTGGACAATTCTCCTGTGGGAACCGTTAAAAAATATTGCTAGTGAATGAAGTTAGCGATATATTTCCATTATACGAGTGGACTTAGAATAATTTTCGAGGAAAATTTACATTTTTTGATTTGTGACACAACCGCTGAAGGATATACCGCAAACACTGTGGCGCTATGATCATACGCCTAGTGAGTCTGTGACGGTACATACGATTTTTAACGAGAAAAGTTTTGGCATCTTTTATCTTAGAAAAAGATCCTGGCGCATAACAACAATGATGATGTGGAAGAATGCCCAGTCCACTGTCAAATGACGACTGGAAGATCGGACACTAGTCATTGATGCCGGCAATGATAGTATGGAAGATTTTATCGCGGAGCCTTGTCTTACTAACGTCCAGAGAGATGAGAGCTATGTGCCTGGAGAAAAGATTGAGCCAATAGCCGAGCCGACGAAATACCTTAGTGAGAAAGAGGATTGAAGGTCTCTACGGTAATAAAAGCAACTAAATGAATAAAATGTGTGATTTTTTTGTATAAACTCGAGACAGCGCAATAAGTTTACTAGTTTTGTCCAAAAAGTTCGTTTAAAAAAATTAACCCTAACGAGAAATAAATCATTTTGAAAAAAATTATTTTAAGATGCTTAAATCGACTAATTGGAGGAAATTAAGGTTTTTTTCTTATTATACCATTACAGTACAATAAGTTTAGTAGTTTTGTCCTAAAAGTTCCTTTAAAAAAATTAACCCTAACGAGAAATAAATCGTTTTGAGAAAAATTATTTTAAGATACCTTAAATCGACTAATTGGAGCAAATTAAGGTTTTTTGTGTATTTTACCAATACATTACCATAAGTTTAGTAGTTTTGTCCAAAAAGTTCCTTTAAAAAAATTAACCCTAACGAGAAATAAATCGTTTTGAGAAAAATTATTTTAAGATGCCTTAAATCGACTAATTGGAGCAAATTAAGGTTTTTTGTGTATTATACCAATACACTACAATAAGTTTAGTAGTTTTGTCCAAAAAGTTCCTTTTAAAAAGTTAACCCTAGCGAGAAATAAATCATTTTGAAAAAAATTATAATTGGAGGAAATGTTAAGACGGCAGGAGTGATATTCTTCCGATAAAAACAATATTTTATCTTAGGAACGCAAATAATTTCGTTCTTTAGTCTGTTCGCAGGCCTTCGGGCCGCCAAAAATATAGTTTTGGGATAATTGGATACCTCAAAACCGCTGAAAGATATACCGCAAACGCTATGGCGCTAAGATGATGAAGGAGAATGCCCAGTCCACTTTAGTGCCTAACCGCTCCACGCAAGAATTTTCATTTTCCTTCTTTAGTCTGTTCGCAGGCCTTCGGGCCGCCAAAAATATAGTTTTGGGATAATTGGATACCTCAAAACCGCTGAAAGATATACCGCAAACGCTATGGCGCTAAGATGATGTAGGAGAATGCCCAGTCCACTTTAGTGCCTAACCGCTCCACGCAAGAATTTTCATTTTCCTTCTTTAGTCTGTTCGCAGGCCTTCGGGCCGCCAAAAATATAGTTTTGGGATAATTGGATACCTCAAAACCGCTGAAAGATATACCGCAAACGCTATGGCGCTAAGATGATGTAGGAGAATGCCCAGTCCACTTTAGTGCCTAACCGCTCCACGCAAGAATTTTCATTTTCCGACGCTAGTGAAAGACAGTCGAGTGGACTTAGAAAAATTTCAACGAGAAAACATTTTTGTCCCATAACTCGGAACCGGACGTTCCACTACCAAAAAGTCCTGTATAAGAAATATTCAGGAGACCATTCTGGACAATTCTCCTGTGGGAACCGTTAAAAAATATTGCTAGTGAAAGAAGTTAGCGATATATTTCCATTATACGAGTGGACTTAGAATAATTTTCGAGGAAAATTTACATTTTTTGATTTGTGACACAACCGCTGAAGGATATACCGCAAACACTGTGGCGCTATGATCATACGCCTAGTGAGTCTGTGACGGTACATACGATTTTTAACGAGAAAAGTTTTGGCATCTTTTATCTTAGAAAAAGATCCTGGCGCATAACAACAATGATGATGTGGAAGAATGCCCAGTCCACTGTCAAATGACGACTGGAAGATCGGACACTAGTCATTGATGCCGGCAATGATAGTATGGAAGATTTTATCGCGGAGCCTTGTCTTACTAACGTCCAGAGAGATGAGAGCTATGTGCCTGGAGAAAAGATTGAGCCAATAGCCGAGCCGACGAAATACCTTAGTGAGAAAGAGGATTGAAGGTCTCTACGGTAATAAAAGCAACTAAATGAATAAAATGTGTGATTTTTTTGTATAAACTCGAGACAGCGCAATAAGTTTACTAGTTTTGTCCAAAAAGTTCGTTTAAAAAAATTAACCCTAACGAGAAATAAATCATTTTGAAAAAAATTATTTTAAGATGCTTAAATCGACTAATTGGAGGAAATTAAGGTTTTTTTCTTATTATACCATTACAGTACAATAAGTTTAGTAGTTTTGTCCTAAAAGTTCCTTTAAAAAAATTAACCCTAACGAGAAATAAATCGTTTTGAGAAAAATTATTTTAAGATACCTTAAATCGACTAATTGGAGCAAATTAAGGTTTTTTGTGTATTTTACCAATACATTACCATAAGTTTAGTAGTTTTGTCCAAAAAGTTCCTTTAAAAAAATTAACCCTAACGAGAAATAAATCGTTTTGAGAAAAATTATTTTAAGATGCCTTAAATCGACTAATTGGAGCAAATTAAGGTTTTTTGTGTATTATACCAATACACTACAATAAGTTTAGTAGTTTTGTCCAAAAAGTTCCTTTTAAAAAGTTAACCCTAGCGAGAAATAAATCATTTTGAAAAAAATTATAATTGGAGGAAATGTTAAGACGGCAGGAGTGATATTCTTCCGATAAAAACAATATTTTATCTTAGGAACGCAAATAATTTCGTTCTTTAGTCTGTTCGCAGGCCTTCGGGCCGCCAAAAATATAGTTTTGGGATAATTGGATACCTCAAAACCGCTGAAAGATATACCGCAAACGCTATGGCGCTAAGATGATGAAGGAGAATGCCCAGTCCACTTTAGTGCCTAACCGCTCCACGCAAGAATTTTCATTTTCCTTCTTTAGTCTGTTCGCAGGCCTTCGGGCCGCCAAAAATATAGTTTTGGGATAATTGGATACCTCAAAACCGCTGAAAGATATACCGCAAACGCTATGGCGCTAAGATGATGTAGGAGAATGCCCAGTCCACTTTAGTGCCTAACCGCTCCACGCAAGAATTTTCATTTTCCTTCTTTAGTCTGTTCGCAGGCCTTCGGGCCGCCAAAAATATAGTTTTGGGATAATTGGATACCTCAAAACCGCTGAAAGATATACCGCAAACGCTATGGCGCTAAGATGATGTAGGAGAATGCCCAGTCCACTTTAGTGCCTAACCGCTCCACGCAAGAATTTTCATTTTCCGACGCTAGTGAAAGACAGTCGAGTGGACTTAGAAAAATTTCAACGAGAAAACATTTTTGTCCCATAACTCGGAACCGGACGTTCCACTACCAAAAAGTCCTGTATAAGAAATATTCAGGAGACCATTCTGGACAATTCTCCTGTGGGAACCGTTAAAAAATATTGCTAGTGAAAGAAGTTAGCGATATATTTCCATTATACGAGTGGACTTAGAATAATTTTCGAGGAAAATTTACATTTTTTGATTTGTGACACAACCGCTGAAGGATATACCGCAAACACTGTGGCGCTATGATCATACGCCTAGTGAGTCTGTGACGGTACATACGATTTTTAACGAGAAAAGTTTTGGCATCTTTTATCTTAGAAAAAGATCCTGGCGCATAACAACAATGATGATGTGGAAGAATGCCCAGTCCACTGTCAAATGACGACTGGAAGATCGGACACTAGTCATTGATGCCGGCAATGATAGTATGGAAGATTTTATCGCGGAGCCTTGTCTTACTAACGTCCAGAGAGATGAGAGCTATGTGCCTGGAGAAAAGATTGAGCCAATAGCCGAGCCGACGAAATACCTTAGTGAGAAAGAGGATTGAAGGTCTCTACGGTAATAAAAGCAACTAAATGAATAAAATGTGTGATTTTTTTGTATAAACTCAAGACAGCGCAATAAGTTTACTAGTTTTGTCCAAAAAGTTCGTTTAAAAAAATTAACCCTAACGAGAAATAAATCATTTTGAAAAAAATTATTTTAAGATGCTTAAATCGACTAATTGGAGGAAATTAAGGTTTTTTTCTTATTATACCATTACAGTACAATAAGTTTAGTAGTTTTGTCCTAAAAGTTCCTTTAAAAAAATTAACCCTAACGAGAAATAAATCGTTTTGAGAAAAATTATTTTAAGATGCCTTAAATCGACTAATTGGAGCAAATTAAGGTTTTTTGTGTATTTTACCAATACATTACCATAAGTTTAGTAGTTTTGTCCAAAAAGTTCCTTTAAAAAAATTAACCCTAACGAGAAATAAATCGTTTTGAGAAAAATTATTTTAAGATGCCTTAAATCGACTAATTGGAGCAAATTAAGGTTTTTTGTGTATTATACCAATACATTACCATAAGTTTAGTAGTTTTGTCCAAAAAGTTCCTTTAAAAAAATTAACCCTAACGAGAAATAAATCGTTTTGAGAAAAATTATTTTAAGATGCCTTAAATCGACTAATTGGAGCAAATTAAGGTTTTTGTGTATTATACCAATACACTACAATAAGTTTAGTAGTTTTGTCCAAAAAGTTCCTTTTAAAAAGTTAACCCTAGCGAGAAATAAATCATTTTGAAAAAAATTATAATTGGAGGAAATGTTAAGACGGCAGGAGTGATATTCTTCCGATAAAAACAATATTTTATCTTAGGAACGCAAATAATTTCGTTCTTTAGTCTGTTCGCAGGCCTTCGGGCCGCCAAAAATATAGTTTTGGGATAATTGGATACCTCAAAACCGCTGAAAGATATACCGCAAACGCTATGGCGCTAAGATGATGTAGGAGAATGCCCAGTCCACTTTAGTGCCTAACCGCTCCACGCAAGAATTTTCATTTTCCTTCTTTAGTCTGTTCGCAGGCCTTCGGGCCGCCAAAAATATAGTTTTGGGATAATTGGATACCTCAAAACCGCTGAAAGATATACCGCAAACACTATGGCGCTATCATGATGTAGGAGAATGCCCAGTCCACTTTAGTGCCTAACCGCTCCACGCAAGAATTTTCATTTTCCGACGCTAGTGAAAGACAGTCGAGTGGACTTAGAAAAATTTCAACGAGAAAACATTTTTGTCCCATAACTCGGAACCGGACGTTCCACTACCAAAAAGTCCTGTATAAGAAATATTCAGGAGACCATTCTGGACAATTCTCCTGTGGGAACCGTTAAAAAATATTGCTAGTGAAAGAAGTTAGCGATATATTTCCATTATACGAGTGGACTTAGAATAATTTTCGAGGAAAATTTACATTTTTTGATTTGTGACACAACCGCTGAAGGATATACCGCAAACACTGTGGCGCTATGATCATACGCCTAGTGAGTCTGTGACGGTACATACGATTTTTAACGAGAAAAGTTTTGGCATCTTTTATCTTAGAAAAAGATCCTGGCGCATAACAACAATGATGATGTGGAAGAATGCCCAGTCCACTGTCAAATGACGACTGGAAGATCGGACACTAGTCATTGATGCCGGCAATGATAGTATGGAAGATTTTATCGCGGAGCCTTGTCTTACTAACGTCCAGAGAGATGAGAGCTATGTGCCTGGAGAAAAGATTGAGCCAATAGCCGAGCCGACGAAATACCTTAGTGAGAAAGAGGATTGAAGGTCTCTACGGTAATAAAAGCAACTAAATGAATAAAATGTGTGATTTTTTTGTATAAACTCAAGACAGCGCAATAAGTTTACTAGTTTTGTCCAAAAAGTTCGTTTAAAAAAATTAACCCTAACGAGAAATAAATCATTTTGAAAAAAATTATTTTAAGATGCTTAAATCGACTAATTGGAGGAAATTAAGGTTTTTTTCTTATTATACCATTACAGTACAATAAGTTTAGTAGTTTTGTCCTAAAAGTTCCTTTAAAAAAATTAACCCTAACGAGAAATAAATCGTTTTGAGAAAAATTATTTTAAGATGCCTTAAATCGACTAATTGGAGCAAATTAAGGTTTTTTGTGTATTTTACCAATACATTACCATAAGTTTAGTAGTTTTGTCCAAAAAGTTCCTTTAAAAAAATTAACCCTAACGAGAAATAAATCGTTTTGAGAAAAATTATTTTAAGATGCCTTAAATCGACTAATTGGAGCAAATTAAGGTTTTTTGTGTATTATACCAATACATTACCATAAGTTTAGTAGTTTTGTCCAAAAAGTTCCTTTAAAAAAATTAACCCTAACGAGAAATAAATCGTTTTGAGAAAAATTATTTTAAGATGCCTTAAATCGACTAATTGGAGCAAATTAAGGTTTTTTGTGTATTATACCAATACACTACAATAAGTTTAGTAGTTTTGTCCAAAAAGTTCCTTTTAAAAAGTTAACCCTAGCGAGAAATAAATCATTTTGAAAAAAATTATAATTGGAGGAAATGTTAAGACGGCAGGAGTGATATTCTTCCGATAAAAACAATATTTTATCTTAGGAACGCAAATAATTTCGTTCTTTAGTCTGTTCGCAGGCCTTCGGGCCGCCAAAAATATAGTTTTGGGATAATTGGATACCTCAAAACCGCTGAAAGATATACCGCAAACGCTATGGCGCTAAGATGATGAAGGAGAATGCCCAGTCCACTTTAGTGCCTAACCGCTCCACGCAAGAATTTTCATTTTCCTTCTTTAGTCTATTCGCAGGCCTTCGGGCCGCCAAAAATATAGTTTTGGGATAATTGGATACCTCAAAACCGCTGAAAGATATACCGCAAACGCTATGGCGCTAAGATGATGTAGGAGAATGCCCAGTCCACTTTAGTGCCTAACCGCTCCACGCAAGAATTTTCATTTTCCTTCTTTAGTCTGTTCGCAGGCCTTCGGGCCGCCAAAAATATAGTTTTGGGATAATTGGATACCTCAAAACCGCTGAAAGATATACCGCAAACGCTATGGCGCTAAGATGATGTAGGAGAATGCCCAGTCCACTTTAGTGCTTAACCGCTCCACGCAAGAATTTTCATTTTCCGACGCTAGTGAAAGACAGTCGAGTGGACTTAGAAAAATTTCAACGAGAAAACATTTTTGTCCCATAACTCGGAACCGGACGTTCCACTACCAAAAAGTCCTGTATAAGAAATATTCAGGAGACCATTCTGGACAATTCTCCTGTGGGAACCGTTAAAAAATATTGCTAGTGAAAGAAGTTAGCAATATATTTCCATTATACGAGTGGACTTCGAATAATTTTCGAGGAAAATTTACATTTTTTGATTTGTGACACAACCGCTGAAGGATATACCGCAAACACTGTGGCGCTAAGATCATACGCCTAGTGAGTCTGTGACGGTAAATACGATTTTTAACGAGAAAAGTTTTGGCATCTTTTATCTTAGAAAAAGATCCTGGCGCATAACAACAATGATGATGTGGAAGAATGCCCAGTCCACTGTCAAATGACGACTGGAAGATCGGATACTAGTCATTGATGCCGGCAATGATAGTATGGAAGATTTTATCGCGGAGCCTTGTCTTACTAACGTCCAGAGAGATGAGAGCTATGTGCCTGGAGAAAAGATTGAGCCAATAGCCGAGCCGACGAAATACCTTAGTGAGAAAGAGGGTTGAAGGTCTCTACGGTAATAAAAGCAACTAAATGAATAAAATGTGTGATTTTTTTGTATAAACTCAAGACAGCGCAATAAGTTTACTAGTTTTGTCCAAAAAGTTCGTTTAAAAAAATTAACCCTAACGAGAAATAAATCATTTTGAAAAAAATTATTTTAAGATGCTTAAATCGACTAATTGGAGGAAATTAAGGTTTTTTTCGTATTATACCATTACAGTACAATAAGTTTAGTAGTTTTGTCCAAAAAGTTCCTTTAAAAAAATTAACCCTAACGAGAAATAAATAGTTTTGAGAAAAATTATTTTAAGATGCCTTAAATCGACTAATTGGAGCAAATTAAGGTTTTTGTGTATTATACCAATACATTACTATAAGTTTAGTAGTTTTGTCCAAAAAGTTCCTTTAAAAAAATTAACCCTAACGAGAAATAAATCGTTTTGAGAAAAATTATTTTAAGATGCCTTAAATCGACTAATTGGAGCAAATTAAGGTTTTTTGTGTATTTTACCAATACATTACCATAAGTTTAGTAGTTTTGTCCAAAAAGTTCCTTTAAAAAAATTAACCCTAACGAGAAATAAATCGTTTTGAGAAAAATTATTTTAAGATGCCTTAAATCGACTAATTGGAGCAAATTAAGGTTTTTTGTGTATTTTACCAATACATTACCATAAGTTTAGTAGTTTTGTCCAAAAAGTTCCTTTAAAAAAATTAACCCTAACGAGAAATAAATCGTTTTGAGAAAAATTATTTTAAGATGCCTTAAATCGACTAATTGGAGCAAATTAAGGTTTTTTGTGTATTATACCAATACACTACCATAAGTTTAGTAGTTTTGTCCAAAAAGTTCCTTTAAAAAAATTAACCCTAACGAGAAATAAATCGTTTTGAGAAAAATTATTTTAAGATGCCTTAAATCGACTAATTGGAGCAAATTAAGGTTTTTTGTGTATTATACCTATACATTACCATAAGTTTAGTAGTTTTGTCCAAAAAATTCCTTTAAAAAAATTAACCCTAGCGAGAAATAAATCATTTTGAAAAAAATTATAATTGGAGGAAATGTTAAGACGGCAGGAGTGATATTCTTCCGATAAAAACAATATTTTATCTTAGGAACGCAAATAATTTCGTTCTTTAGTCTGTTCGCAGGCCTTCGGGCCGCCAAAAATATAGTTTTGGGATAATTGGATACCTCAAAACCGCTGAAAGATATACCGCAAACGCTATGGCGCTAAGATGATGTAGGAGAATGCCCAGTCCACTTTAGTGCCTAACCGCTCCACGCAAGAATTTTCATTTTCCGACGCTAGTGAAAGACAGTCGAGTGGACTTAGAAAAATTTCAACGAGAAAACATTTTTGTCCCATAACTCGGAACCGGACGTTCCACTACCAAAAAGTCCTGTATAAGAAATATTCAGGAGACCATTCTGGACAATTCTCCTGTGGGAACCGTTAAAAAATATTGCTAGTGAAAGAAGTTAGCGATATATTTCCATTATACGAGTGGACTTAGAATAATTTTCGAGGAAAATTTACATTTTTTGATTTGTGACACAACCGCTGAAGGATATACCGCAAACACTGTGGCGCTATGATCATACGCCTAGTGAGTCTGTGACGGTACATACGATTTTTAACGAGAAAAGTTTTGGCATCTTTTATCTTAGAAAAAGATCCTGGCGCATAACAACAATGATGATGTGGAAGAATGCCCAGTCCACTGTCAAATGACGACTGGAAGATCGGACACTAGTCATTGATGCCGGCAATGATAGTATGGAAGATTTTATCGCGGAGCCTTGTCTTACTAACGTCCAGAGAGATGAGAGCTATGTGCCTGGAGAAAAGATTGAGCCAATAGCCGAGCCGACGAAATACCTTAGTGAGAAAGAGGATTGAAGGTCTCTACGGTAATAAAAGCAACTAAATGAATAAAATGTGTGATTTTTTTGTATAAACTCGAGACAGCGCAATAAGTTTACTAGTTTTGTCCAAAAAGTTCGTTTAAAAAAATTAACCCTAACGAGAAATAAATCATTTTGAAAAAAATTATTTTAAGATGCTTAAATCGACTAATTGGAGGAAATTAAGGTTTTTTTCTTATTATACCATTACAGTACAATAAGTTTAGTAGTTTTGTCCTAAAAGTTCCTTTAAAAAAATTAACCCTAACGAGAAATAAATCGTTTTGAGAAAAATTATTTTAAGATACCTTAAATCGACTAATTGGAGCAAATTAAGGTTTTTTGTGTATTTTACCAATACATTACCATAAGTTTAGTAGTTTTGTCCAAAAAGTTCCTTTAAAAAAATTAACCCTAACGAGAAATAAATCGTTTTGAGAAAAATTATTTTAAGATGCCTTAAATCGACTAATTGGAGCAAATTAAGGTTTTTTGTGTATTATACCAATACACTACAATAAGTTTAGTAGTTTTGTCCAAAAAGTTCCTTTTAAAAAGTTAACCCTAGCGAGAAATAAATCATTTTGAAAAAAATTATAATTGGAGGAAATGTTAAGACGGCAGGAGTGATATTCTTCCGATAAAAACAATATTTTATCTTAGGAACGCAAATAATTTCGTTCTTTAGTCTGTTCGCAGGCCTTCGGGCCGCCAAAAATATAGTTTTGGGATAATTGGATACCTCAAAACCGCTGAAAGATATACCGCAAACGCTATGGCGCTAAGATGATGAAGGAGAATGCCCAGTCCACTTTAGTGCCTAACCGCTCCACGCAAGAATTTTCATTTTCCTTCTTTAGTCTGTTCGCAGGCCTTCGGGCCGCCAAAAATATAGTTTTGGGATAATTGGATACCTCAAAACCGCTGAAAGATATACCGCAAACGCTATGGCGCTAAGATGATGTAGGAGAATGCCCAGTCCACTTTAGTGCCTAACCGCTCCACGCAAGAATTTTCATTTTCCTTCTTTAGTCTGTTCGCAGGCCTTCGGGCCGCCAAAAATATAGTTTTGGGATAATTGGATACCTCAAAACCGCTGAAAGATATACCGCAAACGCTATGGCGCTAAGATGATGTAGGAGAATGCCCAGTCCACTTTAGTGCCTAACCGCTCCACGCAAGAATTTTCATTTTCCGACGCTAGTGAAAGACAGTCGAGTGGACTTAGAAAAATTTCAACGAGAAAACATTTTTGTCCCATAACTCGGAACCGGACGTTCCACTACCAAAAAGTCCTGTATAAGAAATATTCAGGAGACCATTCTGGACAATTCTCCTGTGGGAACCGTTAAAAAATATTGCTAGTGAAAGAAGTTAGCGATATATTTCCATTATACGAGTGGACTTAGAATAATTTTCGAGGAAAATTTACATTTTTTGATTTGTGACACAACCGCTGAAGGATATACCGCAAACACTGTGGCGCTATGATCATACGCCTAGTGAGTCTGTGACGGTACATACGATTTTTAACGAGAAAAGTTTTGGCATCTTTTATCTTAGAAAAAGATCCTGGCGCATAACAACAATGATGATGTGGAAGAATGCCCAGTCCACTGTCAAATGACGACTGGAAGATCGGACACTAGTCATTGATGCCGGCAATGATAGTATGGAAGATTTTATCGCGGAGCCTTGTCTTACTAACGTCCAGAGAGATGAGAGCTATGTGCCTGGAGAAAAGATTGAGCCAATAGCCGAGCCGACGAAATACCTTAGTGAGAAAGAGGATTGAAGGTCTCTACGGTAATAAAAGCAACTAAATGAATAAAATGTGTGATTTTTTTGTATAAACTCAAGACAGCGCAATAAGTTTACTAGTTTTGTCCAAAAAGTTCGTTTAAAAAAATTAACCCTAACGAGAAATAAATCATTTTGAAAAAAATTATTTTAAGATGCTTAAATCGACTAATTGGAGGAAATTAAGGTTTTTTTCTTATTATACCATTACAGTACAATAAGTTTAGTAGTTTTGTCCTAAAAGTTCCTTTAAAAAAATTAACCCTAACGAGAAATAAATCGTTTTGAGAAAAATTATTTTAAGATGCCTTAAATCGACTAATTGGAGCAAATTAAGGTTTTTTGTGTATTTTACCAATACATTACCATAAGTTTAGTAGTTTTGTCCAAAAAGTTCCTTTAAAAAAATTAACCCTAACGAGAAATAAATCGTTTTGAGAAAAATTATTTTAAGATGCCTTAAATCGACTAATTGGAGCAAATTAAGGTTTTTTGTGTATTATACCAATACATTACCATAAGTTTAGTAGTTTTGTCCAAAAAGTTCCTTTAAAAAAATTAACCCTAACGAGAAATAAATCGTTTTGAGAAAAATTATTTTAAGATGCCTTAAATCGACTAATTGGAGCAAATTAAGGTTTTTGTGTATTATACCAATACACTACAATAAGTTTAGTAGTTTTGTCCAAAAAGTTCCTTTTAAAAAGTTAACCCTAGCGAGAAATAAATCATTTTGAAAAAAATTATTTTAAGATGCCTTAAATCGACTAATTGGAGCAAATTAAGGTTTTTTGTGTATTTTACCAATACATTACCATAAGTTTAGTAGTTTTGTCCAAAAAGTTCCTTTAAAAAAATTAACCCTAACGAGAAATAAATCGTTTTGAGAAAAATTATTTTAAGATGCCTTAAATCGACTAATTGGAGCAAATTAAGGTTTTTTGTGTATTATACCAATACATTACCATAAGTTTAGTAGTTTTGTCCAAAAAGTTCCTTTAAAAAAATTAACCCTAACGAGAAATAAATCGTTTTGAGAAAAATTATTTTAAGATGCCTTAAATCGACTAATTGGAGCAAATTAAGGTTTTTGTGTATTATACCAATACACTACAATAAGTTTAGTAGTTTTGTCCAAAAAGTTCCTTTAAAAAAATTAACCCTAACGAGAAATAAATCGTTTTGAGAAAAATTATTTTAAGATGCCTTAAATCGACTAATTGGAGCAAATTAAGGTTTTTTGTGTATTTTACCAATACATTACCATAAGTTTAGTAGTTTTGTCCAAAAAGTTCCTTTAAAAAAATTAACCCTAACGAGAAATAAATCGTTTTGAGAAAAATTATTTTAAGATGCCTTAAATCGACTAATTGGAGCAAATTAAGGTTTTTTGTGTATTATACCAATACATTACCATAAGTTTAGTAGTTTTGTCCAAAAAGTTCCTTTAAAAAAATTAACCCTAACGAGAAATAAATCGTTTTGAGAAAAATTATTTTAAGATGCCTTAAATCGACTAATTGGAGCAAATTAAGGTTTTTGTGTATTATACCAATACACTACAATAAGTTTAGTAGTTTTGTCCAAAAAGTTCCTTTTAAAAAGTTAACCCTAGCGAGAAATAAATCATTTTGAAAAAAATTATAATTGGAGGAAATGTTAAGACGGCAGGAGTGATATTCTTCCGATAAAAACAATATTTTATCTTAGGAACGCAAATAATTTCGTTCTTTAGTCTGTTCGCAGGCCTTCGGGCCGCCAAAAATATAGTTTTGGGATAATTGGATACCTCAAAACCGCTGAAAGATATACCGCAAACGCTATGGCGCTAAGATGATGTAGGAGAATGCCCAGTCCACTTTAGTGCCTAACCGCTCCACGCAAGAATTTTCATTTTCCTTCTTTAGTCTGTTCGCAGGCCTTCGGGCCGCCAAAAATATAGTTTTGGGATAATTGGATACCTCAAAACCGCTGAAAGATATACCGCAAACACTATGGCGCTATCATGATGTAGGAGAATGCCCAGTCCACTTTAGTGCCTAACCGCTCCACGCAAGAATTTTCATTTTCCGACGCTAGTGAAAGACAGTCGAGTGGACTTAGAAAAATTTCAACGAGAAAACATTTTTGTCCCATAACTCGGAACCGGACGTTCCACTACCAAAAAGTCCTGTATAAGAAATATTCAGGAGACCATTCTGGACAATTCTCCTGTGGGAACCGTTAAAAAATATTGCTAGTGAAAGAAGTTAGCGATATATTTCCATTATACGAGTGGACTTAGAATAATTTTCGAGGAAAATTTACATTTTTTGATTTGTGACACAACCGCTGAAGGATATACCGCAAACACTGTGGCGCTATGATCATACGCCTAGTGAGTCTGTGACGGTACATACGATTTTTAACGAGAAAAGTTTTGGCATCTTTTATCTTAGAAAAAGATCCTGGCGCATAACAACAATGATGATGTGGAAGAATGCCCAGTCCACTGTCAAATGACGACTGGAAGATCGGACACTAGTCATTGATGCCGGCAATGATAGTATGGAAGATTTTATCGCGGAGCCTTGTCTTACTAACGTCCAGAGAGATGAGAGCTATGTGCCTGGAGAAAAGATTGAGCCAATAGCCGAGCCGACGAAATACCTTAGTGAGAAAGAGGATTGAAGGTCTCTACGGTAATAAAAGCAACTAAATGAATAAAATGTGTGATTTTTTTGTATAAACTCAAGACAGCGCAATAAGTTTACTAGTTTTGTCCTAAAAGTTCCTTTAAAAAAATTAACCCTAACGAGAAATAAATCGTTTTGAGAAAAATTATTTTAAGATGCCTTAAATCGACTAATTGGAGCAAATTAAGGTTTTTTGTGTATTTTACCAATACATTACCATAAGTTTAGTAGTTTTGTCCAAAAAGTTCCTTTAAAAAAATTAACCCTAACGAGAAATAAATCGTTTTGAGAAAAATTATTTTAAGATGCCTTAAATCGACTAATTGGAGCAAATTAAGGTTTTTTGTGTATTATACCAATACATTACCATAAGTTTAGTAGTTTTGTCCAAAAAGTTCCTTTAAAAAAATTAACCCTAACGAGAAATAAATCGTTTTGAGAAAAATTATTTTAAGATGCCTTAAATCGACTAATTGGAGCAAATTAAGGTTTTTTGTGTATTATACCAATACACTACAATAAGTTTAGTAGTTTTGTCCAAAAAGTTCCTTTTAAAAAGTTAACCCTAGCGAGAAATAAATCATTTTGAAAAAAATTATAATTGGAGGAAATGTTAAGACGGCAGGAGTGATATTCTTCCGATAAAAACAATATTTTATCTTAGGAACGCAAATAATTTCGTTCTTTAGTCTGTTCGCAGGCCTTCGGGCCGCCAAAAATATAGTTTTGGGATAATTGGATACCTCAAAACCGCTGAAAGATATACCGCAAACGCTATGGCGCTAAGATGATGAAGGAGAATGCCCAGTCCACTTTAGTGCCTAACCGCTCCACGCAAGAATTTTCATTTTCCTTCTTTAGTCTATTCGCAGGCCTTCGGGCCGCCAAAAATATAGTTTTGGGATAATTGGATACCTCAAAACCGCTGAAAGATATACCGCAAACGCTATGGCGCTAAGATGATGTAGGAGAATGCCCAGTCCACTTTAGTGCCTAACCGCTCCACGCAAGAATTTTCATTTTCCTTCTTTAGTCTGTTCGCAGGCCTTCGGGCCGCCAAAAATATAGTTTTGGGATAATTGGATACCTCAAAACCGCTGAAAGATATACCGCAAACGCTATGGCGCTAAGATGATGTAGGAGAATGCCCAGTCCACTTTAGTGCTTAACCGCTCCACGCAAGAATTTTCATTTTCCGACGCTAGTGAAAGACAGTCGAGTGGACTTAGAAAAATTTCAACGAGAAAACATTTTTGTCCCATAACTCGGAACCGGACGTTCCACTACCAAAAAGTCCTGTATAAGAAATATTCAGGAGACCATTCTGGACAATTCTCCTGTGGGAACCGTTAAAAAATATTGCTAGTGAAAGAAGTTAGCAATATATTTCCATTATACGAGTGGACTTCGAATAATTTTCGAGGAAAATTTACATTTTTTGATTTGTGACACAACCGCTGAAGGATATACCGCAAACACTGTGGCGCTAAGATCATACGCCTAGTGAGTCTGTGACGGTAAATACGATTTTTAACGAGAAAAGTTTTGGCATCTTTTATCTTAGAAAAAGATCCTGGCGCATAACAACAATGATGATGTGGAAGAATGCCCAGTCCACTGTCAAATGACGACTGGAAGATCGGATACTAGTCATTGATGCCGGCAATGATAGTATGGAAGATTTTATCGCGGAGCCTTGTCTTACTAACGTCCAGAGAGATGAGAGCTATGTGCCTGGAGAAAAGATTGAGCCAATAGC
This sequence comes from Polydrusus pterygomalis, assembly GCA_963969555.1. Taxonomy (NCBI): domain Eukaryota; kingdom Metazoa; phylum Arthropoda; class Insecta; order Coleoptera; family Curculionidae; genus Polydrusus; species Polydrusus pterygomalis. The sequence continues at coordinate 299,170 of OZ018381.1, read as the reverse complement.
CGAGCCGACGAAATACCTTAGTGAGAAAGAGGGTTGAAGGTCTCTACGGTAATAAAAGCAACTAAATGAATAAAATGTGTGATTTTTTTGTATAAACTCAAGACAGCGCAATAAGTTTACTAGTTTTGTCCAAAAAGTTCGTTTAAAAAAATTAACCCTAACGAGAAATAAATCATTTTGAAAAAAATTATTTTAAGATGCTTAAATCGACTAATTGGAGGAAATTAAGGTTTTTTTCGTATTATACCATTACAGTACAATAAGTTTAGTAGTTTTGTCCAAAAAGTTCCTTTAAAAAAATTAACCCTAACGAGAAATAAATAGTTTTGAGAAAAATTATTTTAAGATGCCTTAAATCGACTAATTGGAGCAAATTAAGGTTTTTGTGTATTATACCAATACATTACTATAAGTTTAGTAGTTTTGTCCAAAAAGTTCCTTTAAAAAAATTAACCCTAACGAGAAATAAATCGTTTTGAGAAAAATTATTTTAAGATGCCTTAAATCGACTAATTGGAGCAAATTAAGGTTTTTTGTGTATTTTACCAATACATTACCATAAGTTTAGTAGTTTTGTCCAAAAAGTTCCTTTAAAAAAATTAACCCTAACGAGAAATAAATCGTTTTGAGAAAAATTATTTTAAGATGCCTTAAATCGACTAATTGGAGCAAATTAAGGTTTTTTGTGTATTTTACCAATACATTACCATAAGTTTAGTAGTTTTGTCCAAAAAGTTCCTTTAAAAAAATTAACCCTAACGAGAAATAAATCGTTTTGAGAAAAATTATTTTAAGATGCCTTAAATCGACTAATTGGAGCAAATTAAGGTTTTTTGTGTATTATACCAATACACTACCATAAGTTTAGTAGTTTTGTCCAAAAAGTTCCTTTAAAAAAATTAACCCTAACGAGAAATAAATCGTTTTGAGAAAAATTATTTTAAGATGCCTTAAATCGACTAATTGGAGCAAATTAAGGTTTTTTGTGTATTATACCTATACATTACCATAAGTTTAGTAGTTTTGTCCAAAAAATTCCTTTAAAAAAATTAACCCTAGCGAGAAATAAATCATTTTGAAAAAAATTATAATTGGAGGAAATGTTAAGACGGCAGGAGTGATATTCTTCCGATAAAAACAATATTTTATCTTAGGAACGCAAATAATTTCGTTCTTTAGTCTGTTCGCAGGCCTTCGGGCCGCCAAAAATATAGTTTTGGGATAATTGGATACCTCAAAACCGCTGAAAGATATACCGCAAACGCTATGGCGCTAAGATGATGTAGGAGAATGCCCAGTCCACTTTAGTGCCTAACCGCTCCACGCAAGAATTTTCATTTTCCGACGCTAGTGAAAGACAGTCGAGTGGACTTAGAAAAATTTCAACGAGAAAACATTTTTGTCCCATAACTCGGAACCGGACGTTCCACTACCAAAAAGTCCTGTATAAGAAATATTCAGGAGACCATTCTGGACAATTCTCCTGTGGGAACCGTTAAAAAATATTGCTAGTGAAAGAAGTTAGCGATATATTTCCATTATACGAGTGGACTTAGAATAATTTTCGAGGAAAATTTACATTTTTTGATTTGTGACACAACCGCTGAAGGATATACCGCAAACACTGTGGCGCTATGATCATACGCCTAGTGAGTCTGTGACGGTACATACGATTTTTAACGAGAAAAGTTTTGGCATCTTTTATCTTAGAAAAAGATCCTGGCGCATAACAACAATGATGATGTGGAAGAATGCCCAGTCCACTGTCAAATGACGACTGGAAGATCGGACACTAGTCATTGATGCCGGCAATGATAGTATGGAAGATTTTATCGCGGAGCCTTGTCTTACTAACGTCCAGAGAGATGAGAGCTATGTGCCTGGAGAAAAGATTGAGCCAATAGCCGAGCCGACGAAATACCTTAGTGAGAAAGAGGATTGAAGGTCTCTACGGTAATAAAAGCAACTAAATGAATAAAATGTGTGATTTTTTTGTATAAACTCAAGACAGCGCAATAAGTTTACTAGTTTTGTCCAAAAAGTTCGTTTAAAAAAATTAACCCTAACGAGAAATAAATCATTTTGAAAAAAATTATTTTAAGATGCTTAAATCGACTAATTGGAGGAAATTAAGGTTTTTTTCTTATTATACCATTACAGTACAATAAGTTTAGTAGTTTTGTCCTAAAAGTTCCTTTAAAAAAATTAACCCTAACGAGAAATAAATCGTTTTGAGAAAAATTATTTTAAGATGCCTTAAATCGACTAATTGGAGCAAATTAAGGTTTTTTGTGTATTTTACCAATACATTACCATAAGTTTAGTAGTTTTGTCCAAAAAGTTCCTTTAAAAAAATTAACCCTAACGAGAAATAAATCGTTTTGAGAAAAATTATTTTAAGATGCCTTAAATCGACTAATTGGAGCAAATTAAGGTTTTTTGTGTATTATACCAATACACTACAATAAGTTTAGTAGTTTTGTCCAAAAAGTTCCTTTTAAAAAGTTAACCCTAGCGAGAAATAAATCATTTTGAAAAAAATTATAATTGGAGGAAATGTTAAGACGGCAGGAGTGATATTCTTCCGATAAAAACAATATTTTATCTTAGGAACGCAAATAATTTCGTTCTTTAGTCTGTTCGCAGGCCTTCGGGCCGCCAAAAATATAGTTTTGGGATAATTGGATACCTCAAAACCGCTGAAAGATATACCGCAAACGCTATGGCGCTAAGATGATGAAGGAGAATGCCCAGTCCACTTTAGTGCCTAACCGCTCCACGCAAGAATTTTCATTTTCCTTCTTTAGTCTATTCGCAGGCCTTCGGGCCGCCAAAAATATAGTTTTGGGATAATTGGATACCTCAAAACCGCTGAAAGATATACCGCAAACGCTATGGCGCTAAGATGATGTAGGAGAATGCCCAGTCCACTTTAGTGCCTAACCGCTCCACGCAAGAATTTTCATTTTCCTTCTTTAGTCTGTTCGCAGGCCTTCGGGCCGCCAAAAATATAGTTTTGGGATAATTGGATACCTCAAAACCGCTGAAAGATATACCGCAAACGCTATGGCGCTAAGATGATGTAGGAGAATGCCCAGTCCAAAAATATAGTTTTGGGATAATTGGATACCTCAAAACCGCTGAAAGATATACCGCAAACGCTATGGCGCTAAGATGATGTAGGAGAATGCCCAGTCCACTTTAGTGCCTAACCGCTCCACGCAAGAATTTTCATTTTCCTTCTTTAGTCTGTTCGCAGGCCTTCGGGCCGCCAAAAATATAGTTTTGGGATAATTGGATACCTCAAAACCGCTGAAAGATATACCGCAAACGCTATGGCGCTAAGATGATGTAGGAGAATGCCCAGTCCACTTTAGTGCTTAACCGCTCCACGCAAGAATTTTCATTTTCCGACGCTAGTGAAAGACAGTCGAGTGGACTTAGAAAAATTTCAACGAGAAAACATTTTTGTCCCATAACTCGGAACCGGACGTTCCACTACCAAAAAGTCCTGTATAAGAAATATTCAGGAGACCATTCTGGACAATTCTCCTGTGGGAACCGTTAAAAAATATTGCTAGTGAAAGAAGTTAGCAATATATTTCCATTATACGAGTGGACTTCGAATAATTTTCGAGGAAAATTTACATTTTTTGATTTGTGACACAACCGCTGAAGGATATACCGCAAACACTGTGGCGCTAAGATCATACGCCTAGTGAGTCTGTGACGGTAAATACGATTTTTAACGAGAAAAGTTTTGGCATCTTTTATCTTAGAAAAAGATCCTGGCGCATAACAACAATGATGATGTGGAAGAATGCCCAGTCCACTGTCAAATGACGACTGGAAGATCGGATACTAGTCATTGATGCCGGCAATGATAGTATGGAAGATTTTATCGCGGAGCCTTGTCTTACTAACGTCCAGAGAGATGAGAGCTATGTGCCTGGAGAAAAGATTGAGCCAATAGCCGAGCCGACGAAATACCTTAGTGAGAAAGAGGGTTGAAGGTCTCTACGGTAATAAAAGCAACTAAATGAATAAAATGTGTGATTTTTTTGTATAAACTCAAGACAGCGCAATAAGTTTACTAGTTTTGTCCAAAAAGTTCGTTTAAAAAAATTAACCCTAACGAGAAATAAATCATTTTGAAAAAAATTATTTTAAGATGCTTAAATCGACTAATTGGAGGAAATTAAGGTTTTTTTCGTATTATACCATTACAGTACAATAAGTTTAGTAGTTTTGTCCAAAAAGTTCCTTTAAAAAAATTAACCCTAACGAGAAATAAATAGTTTTGAGAAAAATTATTTTAAGATGCCTTAAATCGACTAATTGGAGCAAATTAAGGTTTTTGTGTATTATACCAATACATTACTATAAGTTTAGTAGTTTTGTCCAAAAAGTTCCTTTAAAAAAATTAACCCTAACGAGAAATAAATCGTTTTGAGAAAAATTATTTTAAGATGCCTTAAATCGACTAATTGGAGCAAATTAAGGTTTTTTGTGTATTTTACCAATACATTACCATAAGTTTAGTAGTTTTGTCCAAAAAGTTCCTTTAAAAAAATTAACCCTAACGAGAAATAAATCGTTTTGAGAAAAATTATTTTAAGATGCCTTAAATCGACTAATTGGAGCAAATTAAGGTTTTTTGTGTATTTTACCAATACATTACCATAAGTTTAGTAGTTTTGTCCAAAAAGTTCCTTTAAAAAAATTAACCCTAACGAGAAATAAATCGTTTTGAGAAAAATTATTTTAAGATGCCTTAAATCGACTAATTGGAGCAAATTAAGGTTTTTTGTGTATTATACCAATACACTACCATAAGTTTAGTAGTTTTGTCCAAAAAGTTCCTTTAAAAAAATTAACCCTAACGAGAAATAAATCGTTTTGAGAAAAATTATTTTAAGATGCCTTAAATCGACTAATTGGAGCAAATTAAGGTTTTTTGTGTATTATACCTATACATTACCATAAGTTTAGTAGTTTTGTCCAAAAAATTCCTTTAAAAAAATTAACCCTAACGAGAAATAAATCGTTTTGGGAAAAATTATTTTAAGATGCCTTAAATCGACTAATTGGAGCAAATTAAGGTTTTTTGTGTATTATACCAATACACTACAATAAGTTTAGTAGTTTTGTCCAAAAAGTTCCTTTTAAAAAGTTAACCCTAGCGAGAAATAAATCATTTTGAAAAAAATTATAATTGGAGGAAATGTTAAGACGGCAGGAGTGATATTCTTCCGATAAAAACAATATTTTATCTTAGGAACGCAAATAATTTCGTTCTTTAGTCTGTTCGCAGGCCTTCGGGCCGCCAAAAATATAGTTTTGGGATAATTGGATACCTCAAAACCGCTGAAAGATATACCGCAAACGCTATGGCGCTAAGATGATGTAGGAGAATGCCCAGTCCACTTTAGTGCCTAACCGCTCCACGCAAGAATTTTCATTTTCCGACGCTAGTGAAAGACAGTCGAGTGGACTTAGAAAAATTTCAACGAGAAAACATTTTTGTCCCATAACTCGGAACCGGACGTTCCACTACCAAAAAGTCCTGTATAAGAAATATTCAGGAGACCATTCTGGACAATTCTCCTGTGGGAACCGTTAAAAAATATTGCTAGTGAAAGAAGTTAGCGATATATTTCCATTATACGAGTGGACTTAGAATAATTTTCGAGGAAAATTTACATTTTTTGATTTGTGACACAACCGCTGAAGGATATACCGCAAACACTGTGGCGCTATGATCATACGCCTAGTGAGTCTGTGACGGTACATACGATTTTTAACGAGAAAAGTTTTGGCATCTTTTATCTTAGAAAAAGATCCTGGCGCATAACAACAATGATGATGTGGAAGAATGCCCAGTCCACTGTCAAATGACGACTGGAAGATCGGACACTAGTCATTGATGCCGGCAATGATAGTATGGAAGATTTTATCGCGGAGCCTTGTCTTACTAACGTCCAGAGAGATGAGAGCTATGTGCCTGGAGAAAAGATTGAGCCAATAGCCGAGCCGACGAAATACCTTAGTGAGAAAGAGGATTGAAGGTCTCTACGGTAATAAAAGCAACTAAATGAATAAAATGTGTGATTTTTTTGTATAAACTCAAGACAGCGCAATAAGTTTACTAGTTTTGTCCAAAAAGTTCGTTTAAAAAAATTAACCCTAACGAGAAATAAATCATTTTGAAAAAAATTATTTTAAGATGCTTAAATCGACTAATTGGAGGAAATTAAGGTTTTTTTCTTATTATACCATTACAGTACAATAAGTTTAGTAGTTTTGTCCTAAAAGTTCCTTTAAAAAAATTAACCCTAACGAGAAATAAATCGTTTTGAGAAAAATTATTTTAAGATGCCTTAAATCGACTAATTGGAGCAAATTAAGGTTTTTTGTGTATTTTACCAATACATTACCATAAGTTTAGTAGTTTTGTCCAAAAAGTTCCTTTAAAAAAATTAACCCTAACGAGAAATAAATCGTTTTGAGAAAAATTATTTTAAGATGCCTTAAATCGACTAATTGGAGCAAATTAAGGTTTTTTGTGTATTATACCAATACATTACCATAAGTTTAGTAGTTTTGTCCAAAAAGTTCCTTTAAAAAAATTAACCCTAACGAGAAATAAATCGTTTTGAGAAAAATTATTTTAAGATGCCTTAAATCGACTAATTGGAGCAAATTAAGGTTTTTTGTGTATTATACCAATACACTACAATAAGTTTAGTAGTTTTGTCCAAAAAGTTCCTTTTAAAAAGTTAACCCTAGCGAGAAATAAATCATTTTGAAAAAAATTATAATTGGAGGAAATGTTAAGACGGCAGGAGTGATATTCTTCCGATAAAAACAATATTTTATCTTAGGAACGCAAATAATTTCGTTCTTTAGTCTGTTCGCAGGCCTTCGGGCCGCCAAAAATATAGTTTTGGGATAATTGGATACCTCAAAACCGCTGAAAGATATACCGCAAACGCTATGGCGCTAAGATGATGAAGGAGAATGCCCAGTCCACTTTAGTGCCTAACCGCTCCACGCAAGAATTTTCATTTTCCTTCTTTAGTCTGTTCGCAGGCCTTCGGGCCGCCAAAAATATAGTTTTGGGATAATTGGATACCTCAAAACCGCTGAAAGATATACCGCAAACGCTATGGCGCTAAGATGATGTAGGAGAATGCCCAGTCCACTTTAGTGCCTAACCGCTCCACGCAAGAATTTTCATTTTCCTTCTTTAGTCTGTTCGCAGGCCTTCGGGCCGCCAAAAATATAGTTTTGGGATAATTGGATACCTCAAAACCGCTGAAAGATATACCGCAAACGCTATGGCGCTAAGATGATGTAGGAGAATGCCCAGTCCACTTTAGTGCCTAACCGCTCCACGCAAGAATTTTCATTTTCCGACGCTAGTGAAAGACAGTCGAGTGGACTTAGAAAAATTTCAACGAGAAAACATTTTTGTCCCATAACTCGGAACCGGACGTTCCACTACCAAAAAGTCCTGTATAAGAAATATTCAGGAGACCATTCTGGACAATTCTCCTGTGGGAACCGTTAAAAAATATTGCTAGTGAAAGAAGTTAGCGATATATTTCCATTATACGAGTGGACTTAGAATAATTTTCGAGGAAAATTTACATTTTTTGATTTGTGACACAACCGCTGAAGGATATACCGCAAACACTGTGGCGCTATGATCATACGCCTAGTGAGTCTGTGACGGTACATACGATTTTTAACGAGAAAAGTTTTGGCATCTTTTATCTTAGAAAAAGATCCTGGCGCATAACAACAATGATGATGTGGAAGAATGCCCAGTCCACTGTCAAATGACGACTGGAAGATCGGACACTAGTCATTGATGCCGGCAATGATAGTATGGAAGATTTTATCGCGGAGCCTTGTCTTACTAACGTCCAGAGAGATGAGAGCTATGTGCCTGGAGAAAAGATTGAGCCAATAGCCGAGCCGACGAAATACCTTAGTGAGAAAGAGGATTGAAGGTCTCTACGGTAATAAAAGCAACTAAATGAATAAAATGTGTGATTTTTTTGTATAAACTCAAGACAGCGCAATAAGTTTACTAGTTTTGTCCAAAAAGTTCGTTTAAAAAAATTAACCCTAACGAGAAATAAATCATTTTGAAAAAAATTATTTTAAGATGCTTAAATCGACTAATTGGAGGAAATTAAGGTTTTTTTCTTATTATACCATTACAGTACAATAAGTTTAGTAGTTTTGTCCTAAAAGTTCCTTTAAAAAAATTAACCCTAACGAGAAATAAATCGTTTTGAGAAAAATTATTTTAAGATGCCTTAAATCGACTAATTGGAGCAAATTAAGGTTTTTTGTGTATTTTACCAATACATTACCATAAGTTTAGTAGTTTTGTCCAAAAAGTTCCTTTAAAAAAATTAACCCTAACGAGAAATAAATCGTTTTGAGAAAAATTATTTTAAGATGCCTTAAATCGACTAATTGGAGCAAATTAAGGTTTTTTGTGTATTATACCAATACATTACCATAAGTTTAGTAGTTTTGTCCAAAAAGTTCCTTTAAAAAAATTAACCCTAACGAGAAATAAATCGTTCTGAGAAAAATTATTTTAAGATGCCTTAAATCGACTAATTGGAGCAAATTAAGGTTTTTTGTGTATTATACCAATACACTACAATAAGTTTAGTAGTTTTGTCAAAAAGTTCCTTTTAAAAAGTTAACCCTAGCGAGAAATAAATCATTTTGAAAAAAATTATAATTGGAGGAAATGTTAAGACGGCAGGAGTGATATTCTTCCGATAAAAACAATATTTTATCTTAGGAACGCAAATAATTTCGTTCTTTAGTCTGTTCGCAGGCCTTCGGGCCGCCAAAAATATAGTTTTGGGATAATTGGATACCTCAAAACCGCTGAAAGATATACCGCAAACGCTATGGCGCTAAGATGATGAAGGAGAATGCCCAGTCCACTTTAGTGCCTAACCGCTCCACGCAAGAATTTTCATTTTCCTTCTTTAGTCTATTCGCAGGCCTTCGGGCCGCCAAAAATATAGTTTTGGGATAATTGGATACCTCAAAACCGCTGAAAGATATACCGCAAACGCTATGGCGCTAAGATGATGTAGGAGAATGCCCAGTCCACTTTAGTGCCTAACCGCTCCACGCAAGAATTTTCATTTTCCTTCTTTAGTCTGTTCGCAGGCCTTCGGGCCGCCAAAAATATAGTTTTGGGATAATTGGATACCTCAAAACCGCTGAAAGATATACCGCAAACGCTATGGCGCTAAGATGATGTAGGAGAATGCCCAGTCCACTTTAGTGCTTAACCGCTCCACGCAAGAATTTTCATTTTCCGACGCTAGTGAAAGACAGTCGAGTGGACTTAGAAAAATTTCAACGAGAAAACATTTTTGTCCCATAACTCGGAACCGGACGTTCCACTACCAAAAAGTCCTGTATAAGAAATATTCAGGAGACCATTCTGGACAATTCTCCTGTGGGAACCGTTAAAAAATATTGCTAGTGAAAGAAGTTAGCGATATATTTCCATTATACGAGTGGACTTAGAATAATTTTCGAGGAAAATTTACATTTTTTGATTTGTGACACAACCGCTGAAGGATATACCGCAAACACTGTGGCGCTATGATCATACGCCTAGTGAGTCTGTGACGGTACATACGATTTTTAACGAGAAAAGTTTTGGCATCTTTTATCTTAGAAAAAGATCCTGGCGCATAACAACAATGATGATGTGGAAGAATGCCCAGTCCACTGTCAAATGACGACTGGAAGATCGGACACTAGTCATTGATGCCGGCAATGATAGTATGGAAGATTTTATCGCGGAGCCTTGTCTTACTAACGTCCAGAGAGATGAGAGCTATGTGCCTGGAGAAAAGATTGAGCCAATAGCCGAGCCGACGAAATACCTTAGTGAGAAAGAGGATTGAAGGTCTCTACGGTAATAAAAGCAACTAAATGAATAAAATGTGTGATTTTTTTGTATAAACTCAAGACAGCGCAATAAGTTTACTAGTTTTGTCCAAAAAGTTCGTTTAAAAAAATTAACCCTAACGAGAAATAAATCATTTTGAAAAAAATTATTTTAAGATGCTTAAATCGACTAATTGGAGGAAATTAAGGTTTTTTTCTTATTATACCATTACAGTACAATAAGTTTAGTAGTTTTGTCCTAAAAGTTCCTTTAAAAAAATTAACCCTAACGAGAAATAAATCGTTTTGAGAAAAATTATTTTAAGATGCCTTAAATCGACTAATTGGAGCAAATTAAGGTTTTTTGTGTATTTTACCAATACATTACCATAAGTTTAGTAGTTTTGTCCAAAAAGTTCCTTTAAAAAAATTAACCCTAACGAGAAATAAATCGTTTTGAGAAAAATTATTTTAAGATGCCTTAAATCGACTAATTGGAGCAAATTAAGGTTTTTTGTGTATTATACCAATACATTACCATAAGTTTAGTAGTTTTGTCCAAAAAGTTCCTTTAAAAAAATTAACCCTAACGAGAAATAAATCGTTTTGAGAAAAATTATTTTAAGATGCCTTAAATCGACTAATTGGAGCAAATTAAGGTTTTTTGTGTATTATACCAATACACTACAATAAGTTTAGTAGTTTTGTCCAAAAAGTTCCTTTTAAAAAGTTAACCCTAGCGAGAAATAAATCATTTTGAAAAAAATTATAATTGGAGGAAATGTTAAGACGGCAGGAGTGATATTCTTCCGATAAAAACAATATTTTATCTTAGGAACGCAAATAATTTCGTTCTTTAGTCTGTTCGCAGGCCTTCGGGCCGCCAAAAATATAGTTTTGGGATAATTGGATACCTCAAAACCGCTGAAAGATATACCGCAAACGCTATGGCGCTAAGATGATGTAGGAGAATGCCCAGTCCACTTTAGTGCCTAACCGCTCCACGCAAGAATTTTCATTTTCCTTCTTTAGTCTGTTCGCAGGCCTTCGGGCCGCCAAAAATATAGTTTTGGGATAATTGGATACCTCAAAACCGCTGAAAGATATACCGCAAACGCTATGGCGCTAAGATGATGTAGGAGAATGCCCAGTCCACTTTAGTGCCTAACCGCTCCACGCAAGAATTTTCATTTTCCTTCTTTAGTCTGTTCGCAGGCCTTCGGGCCGCCAAAAATATAGTTTTGGGATAATTGGATACCTCAAAACCGCTGAAAGATATACCGCAAACGCTATGGCGCTAAGATGATGTAGGAGAATGCCCAGTCCACTTTAGTGCCTAACCGCTCCACGCAAGAATTTTCATTTTCCGACGCTAGTGAAAGACAGTCGAGTGGACTTAGAAAAATTTCAACGAGAAAACATTTTTGTCCCATAACTCGGAACCGGACGTTCCACTACCAAAAAGTCCTGTATAAGAAATATTCAGGAGACCATTCTGGACAATTCTCCTGTGGGAACCGTTAAAAAATATTGCTAGTGAAAGAAGTTAGCGATATATTTCCATTATACGAGTGGACTTAGAATAATTTTCGAGGAAAATTTACATTTTTTGATTTGTGACACAACCGCTGAAGGATATACCGCAAACACTGTGGCGCTATGATCATACGCCTAGTGAGTCTGTGACGGTACATACGATTTTTAACGAGAAAAGTTTTGGCATCTTTTATCTTAGAAAAAGATCCTGGCGCATAACAACAATGATGATGTGGAAGAATGCCCAGTCCACTGTCAAATGACGACTGGAAGATCGGACACTAGTCATTGATGCCGGCAATGATAGTATGGAAGATTTTATCGCGGAGCCTTGTCTTACTAACGTCCAGAGAGATGAGAGCTATGTGCCTGGAGAAAAGATTGAGCCAATAGCCGAGCCGACGAAATACCTTAGTGAGAAAGAGGATTGAAGGTCTCTACGGTAATAAAAGCAACTAAATGAATAAAATGTGTGATTTTTTTGTATAAACTCAAGACAGCGCAATAAGTTTACTAGTTTTGTCCAAAAAGTTCGTTTAAAAAAATTAACCCTAACGAGAAATAAATCATTTTGAAAAAAATTATTTTAAGATGCTTAAATCGACTAATTGGAGGAAATTAAGGTTTTTTTCTTATTATACCATTACAGTACAATAAGTTTAGTAGTTTTGTCCTAAAAGTTCCTTTAAAAAAATTAACCCTAACGAGAAATAAATCGTTTTGAGAAAAATTATTTTAAGATGCCTTAAATCGACTAATTGGAGCAAATTAAGGTTTTTTGTGTATTTTACCAATACATTACCATAAGTTTAGTAGTTTTGTCCAAAAAGTTCCTTTAAAAAAATTAACCCTAACGAGAAATAAATCGTTTTGGGAAAAATTATTTTAAGATGCCTTAAATCGACTAATTGGAGCAAATTAAGGTTTTTTGTGTATTATACCAATACATTACCATAAGTTTAGTAGTTTTGTCCAAAAAGTTCCTTTAAAAAAATTAACCCTAACGAGAAATAAATCGTTTTGAGAAAAATTATTTTAAGATGCCTTAAATCGACTAATTGGAGCAAATTAAGGTTTTTTGTGTATTATACCAATACACTACAATAAGTTTAGTAGTTTTGTCAAAAAGTTCCTTTTAAAAAGTTAACCCTAGCGAGAAATAAATCATTTTGAAAAAAATTATAATTGGAGGAAATGTTAAGACGGCAGGAGTGATATTCTTCCGATAAAAACAATATTTTATCTTAGGAACGCAAATAATTTCGTTCTTTAGTCTGTTCGCAGGCCTTCGGGCCGCCAAAAATATAGTTTTGGGATAATTGGATACCTCAAAACCGCTGAAAGATATACCGCAAACGCTATGGCGCTAAGATGATGAAGGAGAATGCCCAGTCCACTTTAGTGCCTAACCGCTCCACGCAAGAATTTTCATTTTCCTTCTTTAGTCTATTCGCAGGCCTTCGGGCCGCCAAAAATATAGTTTTGGGATAATTGGATACCTCAAAACCGCTGAAAGATATACCGCAAACGCTATGGCGCTAAGATGATGTAGGAGAATGCCCAGTCCACTTTAGTGCCTAACCGCTCCACGCAAGAATTTTCATTTTCCTTCTTTAGTCTGTTCGCAGGCCTTCGGGCCGCCAAAAATATAGTTTTGGGATAATTGGATACCTCAAAACCGCTGAAAGATATACCGCAAACGCTATGGCGCTAAGATGATGTAGGAGAATGCCCAGTCCACTTTAGTGCTTAACCGCTCCACGCAAGAATTTTCATTTTCCGACGCTAGTGAAAGACAGTCGAGTGGACTTAGAAAAATTTCAACGAGAAAACATTTTTGTCCCATAACTCGGAACCGGACGTTCCACTACCAAAAAGTCCTGTATAAGAAATATTCAGGAGACCATTCTGGACAATTCTCCTGTGGGAACCGTTAAAAAATATTGCTAGTGAAAGAAGTTAGCGATATATTTCCATTATACGAGTGGACTTAGAATAATTTTCGAGGAAAATTTACATTTTTTGATTTGTGACACAACCGCTGAAGGATATACCGCAAACACTGTGGCGCTATGATCATACGCCTAGTGAGTCTGTGACGGTACATACGATTTTTAACGAGAAAAGTTTTGGCATCTTTTATCTTAGAAAAAGATCCTGGCGCATAACAACAATGATGATGTGGAAGAATGCCCAGTCCACTGTCAAATGACGACTGGAAGATCGGACACTAGTCATTGATGCCGGCAATGATAGTATGGAAGATTTTATCGCGGAGCCTTGTCTTACTAACGTCCAGAGAGATGAGAGCTATGTGCCTGGAGAAAAGATTGAGCCAATAGCCGAGCCGACGAAATACCTTAGTGAGAAAGAGGATTGAAGGTCTCTACGGTAATAAAAGCAACTAAATGAATAAAATGTGTGATTTTTTTGTATAAACTCAAGACAGCGCAATAAGTTTACTAGTTTTGTCCAAAAAGTTCGTTTAAAAAAATTAACCCTAACGAGAAATAAATCATTTTGAAAAAAATTATTTTAAGATGCTTAAATCGACTAATTGGAGGAAATTAAGGTTTTTTTCTTATTATACCATTACAGTACAATAAGTTTAGTAGTTTTGTCCTAAAAGTTCCTTTAAAAAAATTAACCCTAACGAGAAATAAATCGTTTTGAGAAAAATTATTTTAAGATGCCTTAAATCGACTAATTGGAGCAAATTAAGGTTTTTTGTGTATTTTACCAATACATTACCATAAGTTTAGTAGTTTTGTCCAAAAAGTTCCTTTACAAAAATTAACCCTAACGAGAAATAAATCGTTTTGAGAAAAATTATTTTAAGATGCCTTAAATCGACTAATTGGAGCAAATTAAGGTTTTTTGTGTATTATACCAATACATTACCATAAGTTTAGTAGTTTTGTCCAAAAAGTTCCTTTAAAAAAATTAACCCTAACGAGAAATAAATCGTTTTGAGAAAAATTATTTTAAGATGCCTTAAATCGACTAATTGGAGCAAATTAAGGTTTTTTGTGTATTATACCAATACACTACAATAAGTTTAGTAGTTTTGTCCAAAAAGTTCCTTTTAAAAAGTTAACCCTAGCGAGAAATAAATCATTTTGAAAAAAATTATAATTGGAGGAAATGTTAAGACGGCAGGAGTGATATTCTTCCGATAAAAACAATATTTTATCTTAGGAACGCAAATAATTTCGTTCTTTAGTCTGTTCGCAGGCCTTCGGGCCGCCAAAAATATAGTTTTGGGATAATTGGATACCTCAAAACCGCTGAAAGATATACCGCAAACGCTATGGCGCTAAGATGATGTAGGAGAATGCCCAGTCCACTTTAGTGCCTAACCGCTCCACGCAAGAATTTTCATTTTCCTTCTTTAGTCTGTTCGCAGGCCTTCGGGCCGCCAAAAATATAGTTTTGGGATAATTGGATACCTCAAAACCGCTGAAAGATATACCGCAAACGCTATGGCGCTAAGATGATGTAGGAGAATGCCCAGTCCACTTTAGTGCCTAACCGCTCCACGCAAGAATTTTCATTTTCCGACGCTAGTGAAAGACAGTCGAGTGGACTTAGAAAAATTTCAACGAGAAAACATTTTTGTCCCATAACTCGGAACCGGACGTTCCACTACCAAAAAGTCCTGTATAAGAAATATTCAGGAGACCATTCTGGACAATTCTCCTGTGGGAACCGTTAAAAAATATTGCTAGTGAAAGAAGTTAGCGATATATTTCCATTATACGAGTGGACTTCGAATAATTTTCGAGGAAAATTTACATTTTTTGATTTGTGACACAACCGCTGAAGGATATACCGCAAACACTGTGGCGCTAAGATCATACGCCTAGTGAGTCTGTGACGGTAAATACGAGTTTTAACGAGAAAAGTTTTGGCATCTTTTATCTTAGAAAAAGATCCTGGCGCATAACAACAATGATGATGTGGAAGAATGCCCAGTCCACTGTCAAATGACGACTGGAAGATCGGATACTAGTCATTGATGCCGGCAATGATAGTATGGAAGATTTTATCGCGGAGCCTTGTCTTACTAACGTCCAGAGAGATGAGAGCTATGTGCCTGGAGAAAAGATTGAGCCAATAGCCGAGCCGACGAAATACCTTAGTGAGAAAGAGGGTTGAAGGTCTCTACGGTAATAAAAGCAACTAAATGAATAAAATGTGTGATTTTTTTGTATAAACTCAAGACAGCGCAATAAGTTTACTAGTTTTGTCCAAAAAGTTCGTTTAAAAAAATTAACCCTAACGAGAAATAAATCATTTTGAAAAAAATTATTTTAAGATGCTTAAATCGACTAATTGGAGGAAATTAAGGTTTTTTTCGTATTATACCATTACAGTACAATAAGTTTAGTAGTTTTGTCCAAAAAGTTCCTTTAAAAAAATTAACCCTAACGAGAAATAAATAGTTTTGAGAAAAATTATTTTAAGATGCCTTAAATCGACTAATTGGAGCAAATTAAGGTTTTTGTGTATTATACCAATACATTACTATAAGTTTAGTAGTTTTGTCCAAAAAGTTCCTTTAAAAAAATTAACCCTAACGAGAAATAAATCGTTTTGAGAAAAATTATTTTAAGATGCCTTAAATCGACTAATTGGAGCAAATTAAGGTTTTTTGTGTATTTTACCAATACATTACCATAAGTTTAGTAGTTTTGTCCAAAAAGTTCCTTTAAAAAAATTAACCCTAACGAGAAATAAATCGTTTTGAGAAAAATTATTTTAAAATGCCTTAAATCGACTAATTGGAGCAAATTAAGGTTTACTGTGTATTATACCAATACACTACAATAAGTTTAGTAGTCTTGTCCAAAAAGTTCCTTTAAAAAAATTAACCCTAACGAGAAATAAATCGTTTTGAGAAAAATTATTTTAAGATGCCTTAAATCGACTAATTGGAGCAAATTAAGGTTTATTGTGTATTATACCAATACACTACAATAAGTTTAGTAGTTTTGTCCAAAAAGTTCCTTTAAAAAAATTAACCCTAACGAGAAATAAATCGTTTTGAGAAAAATTATTTTAAGATGCCTTAAATCGACTAATTGGAACAAATTAAGGTTTATTGTGTATTATACCAATACACTACAATAAGTTTAGTAGTTTTGTCCAAAAAGTTTCTTTAAAAAAATTAACCCTAACGAGAAATAAATCGTTTTGAGAAAAATTATTTTAAGATGCCTTAAATCGACTAATTGGAGCAAATTAAGGTTTATTGTGTATTATACCAATACACTACAATAAGTTTAGTAGTTTTGTCCAAAAAGTTCCTTTAAAAAAATTAACCCTAACGAGAAATAAATCGTTTTGAGAAAAATTATTTTAAGATGCCTTAAATCGACTAATTGGAACAAATTAAGGTTTATTGTGTATTATACCAATACACTACAATAAGTTTAGTAGTTTTGTCCAAAAAAATCCTTTAAAAAAATTAACCCTAACGAGAAATAAATCGTTTTGAGAAAAATTATTTTAAGATGCCTTAAATCGACTAATTGGAGCAAATTAAGGTTTTTTGTGTATTATACCAATACACTACAATAAATTTAGTAGTTTTGTCCAAAAAGTTCCTTTAAAAAAATTAACCCTAACGAGAAATAAATCGTTTTGAGAAAAATTATTTTAAGATGCCTTAAATCGACTAATTGGAGCAAATTAAGGTTTATTGTGTATTATACCAATACACTACAATAAGTTTAGTAGTTTTGTCCAAAAAGTTCCTTTAAAAAAATTAACCCTAACGAGAAATAAATCGTTTTGAGAAAAATTATTTTAAGATGCCTTAAATCGACTAATTGGAACAAATTAAGGTTTATTGTGTATTATACCAATAAACTACAATAAGTTTAGTAGTTTTGTCCAAAAAGTTCCTTTAAAAAATTAACCCTAACGAGAAATAAATCGTTTTGAGAAAAATTATTTTAAGATGCCTTAAATCGACTAATTGGAGCAAATTAAGGTTTTTTTCGTATTATACCATTACAGTACAATAAGTTTAGTAGTTTTGTCCTAAAAGTTCATTTAAAAAACATAAGCCTAGCTAGTAAATAAATAATTAAGAAAAAGTTATTTTATGTCCCTTTAAAGCAACTAAATGAATGAAATTTGTGATTTTTTTGTATAAACTCAAGACAGCCCAATAAGTTTACTAATTTTGTCCAAAAAGTTCGTTTAAAAAAATTAACCCAAACGAGAAATAAATCATTTCAAAAAAAATTATTTTAAGATGCTTAAATCGACTAATTGGAGCAAATTAAGGTTTTTTGTGTATTATACCAATACATTATAATAAGTTTAGTAGTTTTGTCCAAAAAGTTCCTTTAAAAAAATTAACCCTAACGAGAAATAAATCGATTTGAGAAAAATTATTTTAAGATGCCTTAAATGGACTAATTGGATCAAATTAAGGTTTATTGTGTATTATACCAATACACTACAATAAGTTTAGTAGTTTTGTCCAAAAAGTTCCTTTAAAAAAATTAACCCTAACGAGAAATAAATCGTTTTGAGAAAAATTATTTTAAGATGCCTTAAATCGACTAATTGGAGCAAATTAAGGTTTTTTGTGTATTATACCAATACACTACAATAAATTTAGTAGTTTTGTCCAAAAAGTTCCTTTAAAAAAGTTAACCCTAGCGAGAAATAAATCATTTTGAAAAAAATTATAATTGGAGGAAATGTTAAGACGGCAGGAGTGATATTCTTCCGATAAAAACAATATTTTATCTTAGGAACGCAAATAATTTCGTTCTTTAGTCTGTTCGCAGGCCTTCGGGCCGCCAAAAATATAGTTTTGGGATAATTGGATACCTCAAAACCGCTGAAAGATATACCGCAAACGCTATGGCGCTAAGATGATGTAGGAGAATGCCCAGTCCACTTTAGTGCCTAACCGCTCCACGCAAGAATTTTCATTTTCCGACGCTAGTGAAAGACAGTCGAGTGGACTTAGAAAAATTTCAAAAAGAATTGTCCAAAAAGTTCCTTTAAAAAAATTAACCCTAACGAGAAATAAATCGTTTTGAGAAAAATTATTTTAAGATGCCTTAAATGGACTAATTGGATCAAATTAAGGTTTTTTGTGTATTATACCAATACACTGCAACAAGTTTAGTAGTTTTGTCCAAAAAGTTCCTTTAAAAAAATTAACCCTAAAGAGAAATAAATCGTTTTGAGAAAAATTATTTTAAAATGCCTTAAATCGACTAATTGGAGCAAATTAAGGTTTATTGTGTATTATACCAATACACTACAATAAGTTTAGTAGTTTTGTCCAAAAAGTTCCTTTAAAAAAATTAACCCTAACGAGAAATAAATCGTTTTGAGAAAAATTATTTTAAGATGCCTTAAATCGACTAATTGGAGCAAATTAAGGTTTTTTGTGTATTATACCAATACACTACAATAAATTTAGTAGTTTTGTCCAAAAAGTTCCTTTAAAAAAATTAACCCTAACGAGAAATAAATCGTTTTGAGAAAAATTATTTTAAGATGCCTTAAATCGACTAATTGGAGCAAATTAAGGTTTTTTTCGTATTATACCATTACACTACAATAAATTTAGTAGTTTTGTCCAAAAAGTTCCTTTAAAAAAATTAACCCTAACGAGAAATAAATCGTTTTGAGAAAAATTATTTTAAGATGCCTTAAATCGACTAATTGGAGCAAATTAAGGTTTATTGTGTATTATACCAATACACTACAATAAGTTTAGTAGTTTTGTCCAAAAAGTTCCTTTAAAAAAATTAACCCTAACGAGAAATAAATCGTTTTGAGAAAAATTATTTTAAGATGCCTTAAATCGACTAATTGGAGCAAATTAAGGTTTATTGTGTATTATACCAATACACTACAATAAATTTAGTAGTTTTGTCCAAAAAGTTCCTTTAAAAAAATTAACCCTAACGAGAAATAAATCGTTTTCCTACTTACCACTAAAAATCAGTACTATAATTCTCAAAAGTTTTTGGTTCTAGTTTAAGAGTCCGACCGGTCGGGTCGGTGGTATTCTTGGTTTGTTTATTAGGTATACTTTTGGGAGATTGGGGCGCTTATTTTTTGTAATAATGGATTATAATTTAGAAAAAGTACCTGCATATTTTAGGATAATTTTTTTTTAAATTTTATTTAATAATTGAAGACATAAGTGAATAAAGGTGTCATGTCACATTTTTAAATTTCGGAGTAATTTAATAAAACGCGTTCTGTATTGGAACTTTTTTATTTATAATTTCATCTTATTTGTTTATATGGCATATATTAGGGAAAATAAATAATTTTCTTTGGTGTCCTCTAATAATAAAAAATTGTAAAATGTCTTTGGTAAAATTAGATTTATATGTACATAACACCTTAATCCACCAACTTTAAATGAAAAACAATATACTGCTTATTTAAAATAAAGGAGTCATGTGTCTTTAGGATATTTTTTTATTATTATAATATAGGAACTAACAAACAAAGGTCTAGAATCGTTAATCGGTAAATAAACATTGGTAATAATAATCTAATGGAAACAGTAAACTAAAGGGTTTTTCTTTTTTTCTTAGGATTCTCAATATTTTCGCTCAAAATTTCTTCATAAAACCATCTATAATCCTCATCAATAAACTTTAGCTGCTCTTGTAAGTTATTCATTTTTTCAATAGTTAGACCCCCACACCTTGACAACTTACTTAAAAATATTTCCGCAGAAAGAATATCTTTTGTGCCTTTTTTGTGTAAATCAACTTGTAAAAATGGGGCAAACGGATCCAAGTTACTTTTATAATAATAAAACCCAAAGTTGTCGACTCTAATCCACTTGACACTGTCTCGTAGATTTACTTTATCGTTAAGAGTATTGTTTAATTTTCTGTACAAGTGAAGTTTGGCCGGTAGCTCTTCTAAGTTGTAAAAAAAGTTTTTCATATTAAAGCATAAACTGTTTTTTGTACTCGCAGATGTAATAATTTCCCGATACTGGTCTGGAATGTATATTGTCTGATGTTTTCTCAATACTTTTTCTATCCTACCAAAGTCACGGTCGGAATCCAAGTAGCTGTGACCAACTTCGGGAAATTTATGATCTACTACTTTAAAATAATTTTTCAGTATTAGGTACTGGTAAAGACACAATAAAAAAAAAAATTTGTTCTGGCCAGCACATGAATCTGACCAAATAATTAGATGTTCAATTTCAGGATGCTCCTCTTTTAGCAACTTACAAAATCTCAGCAAACAACTGCCAATTTCGTTACTTCCCCTGTTTGCTGTGTTTTCAGTCCACGTAAAAAAAACGACTTAGATCCAGAATAGGTGATGCAATGAATTCCAAAGTTGTAGAGCCACATTTGTCGCAAATAGAATGCTTTGGATGTAGATAACTTGGGCAACGGCATAGTTTGCTGCAGATCCATAGTTATACAGCATTTTGTTTTGTCAATAGCTGGTATGCCGCGGTCTAATTTTTGTGCATTAAAAGCAAATTCATAATTTTCTTTGTGATCTATCGAATTTGCCCCAGCATCACAAACACTGCAGGTGTCGCTCTTGGGGTGCCCAAAAGACAAATTAAACTTTGTTGCAAATATATGTCTGTAAAAGGAAACCTTAACCATATATTTATTGTCCATTTTCTTTTCTTTGCATTGTTCAACATAAAGTTGATATAGTTAAGATACATTAAGTAAAGGAGAAAGGTATTTCTTGCAATGATTTTTATTTCTAGAGTAATGGGATTCTTCTGCCGGAAACTGCTTAATATGACTCACAATGTTGTTTATTACGTCATCATCTATTTTGTGAGAACGATTTTTATGATGTCCCCTTTTATCTGGTGATGGGGCGGAGTATCCAAGTTTTAATAAATTTTGTGTTAGTTCTACTTTCTTTCTGCCAATTCCATGTAGGGAACAAAATGCATCTCTACACACTGGTATAAGTTGCTTATTATATGTCACAGAATATTTAAACGTGTTTTTCTTTGATGATTTTCTGTTGGATCGATGACGAACAATTGGTCGAATTGTAATGCTTTTGAAGACTAACGTATTTTTAGCATTCACATCTAGGCCGTAAAATTTTAGAAAAATTAATTCTCGATCTTCGTTACTAAATTTCTCGCTGCAGTTCATGCGACAGTGTTCCTTGCAGAGCGTTCCTTCCTTTATGACTTTTTTTTTAATAATTTTCCCTTTTTGTGAAACGTATTCTTCGCCTTTTTGCCGCAATAATGCTGCTTTTTTTGCTTTCCATGTTTCGGGATTGCGAATTCTTTTCTTCGAAATTTTCGGTAATAAATTAAATTGTTTCCCTTTCTTGATATTAGTCATGATGCCATCAGCTGTACAATGCACACTTACATCATTTTCGTTAGCCTCCCTCTCCTGTCATGTTATTATTTATTATGTTCTCCATTTGCTTACAAGTCTCTATTGGGTTATGATTTATATATTTTTTTGTATCATTATGATTTTCTATGACATTTTGCGGTTCGTTCGAATTGTCAGAAAAAATGTTACGCTTAGCCTTTAGGATATTTTGCAAATTATTGTATGGTAATGGAACATTATGCTGTTCACTCTCTGACTCCAGCTCTGACTCATCCAAATCACCATTATCGTTAGAAGGACAATATTCACTACCTGACGTAACACTTTCTTCGTCGCTGCTTTCGATGAAATCTAAAACAAAATGCTTCTTATAATCACATTTAGATATTGCTTATACCATAATATGTAGCTGATGGTAATCTCCATAATGCAATAATAATAACGACAACCCAACTAGTCTAACGTATCAATATTATTCTTAAAGAAAGCATAAGTTATCCTTAGTATACTGGGTCTCAAGATACTTAAGTAATACGTTGTTTACTAATTTTTACATCTATTTTATTGCCTCATCCAGGTGTACTTACTTTTCGATTTGTCCTTTTGAGTGCCACTAGTACTTGGTTGTTGTTTAATGTCTTTAAGGTTATCACCTGGTTTAATGTCATCACTTTGTGATTTTGCAGCTTTGATTACATCTTGCGTTTTAAAATTGCTGGACACTGCCTCTAAAAAGAAAATAATAAAATTAGATTAGGTTAGTCCTTAGACCAATCGAATCTTTAGTAATTTAATAATGCTCAAAAATATATTATATACCTTATATCTAGGTAGTATTAACAAAATATTACACTGTTCAGCCTATCCTATGGTAGAAATATTAAAACATTAATAAAATAATAAAAAAGCAAGCTTACCTCGATTATCATTACTCAACTTTCTACTTTCTAATAACTGTAGAATCTTTTTACCTCTACTTCCCATTTTTTACGTAGAAACCGTAAATTTTAATAAAATAGTTTAGATACAAAGCTTCAAATAACACAGCCGAATGGTAAGTACTTACATAACCTAAAATGCTAAACATGACACTACGCCATCATGAAGACTTTTGAATCGCTTAGTGAATAAAGGTGTCATGTAACAAAATTGTGACATGACACCTTTATTCACTACGACATGCTAGATGTGTGTGTGACTTGCACCTTTATTCTTTAAAAAAATCGTTAATTATAAAGAAAGTTACATTTAAGGTTTATTGACAGTAATATCTATACCAAGGATGTCCAAAAAGTGGAAAAAGTAGTTTTGAAAAAATATGTTACATGACACCTTTATCCACTTATTGTCGTGATATCACGATTTTGCCAAATTTTTTACAAATTTTTTAAGCCCAGAATCATCGAAATCCGTCCATAAATAAAAAAGTTATTCAAAGTCAAAAAGTGCAAAAATCACCCATGTTAAATCTCCATAAGAGAAAGGCCCGACGAGAAGAGCGTCGAAAACCAGCCAAAGCGTTCAGTTCTCCGGCAGCGTTCTTTGATACACTCAATTAGCAAAATTTAATCGCTCCCGGCTTTTCCAGATTTTCTTAATAACAAAAGAAGCCATCACATTCATATTAGTACCAAAAGAAGCGGATTTCGAAAACACTCATTTGACAATTTTCAGATCTTCAATCAAACTTTCAAAAAAGAAAATATTAAAGAAAAACGATTTCCCCACGTTAAAAATGTCTATACCCATTATTGGTGGAAATCAGAATTTTAAAGACACGCCCACAAATTTTATCATAAATACTTGGCGCAAAGCACAAGTTAGTAAGAGCTAAACGAATCTTCAGTGGGTTAGGTGCGCCACGGAGCTCGATATCTGTAATCGCTGTTACAGAGCAAACTTTTCCATTGTCGACAACAAGCATACCGTTCGGCAATGGTTAAGGAAGAAGAAGTATTGTAATAACATCTTGCAATTTAAGCACGCGAATGTAGAGTAGGGAAAAAGTGTTACAACAAACTGTATGACAAAAAGGTAACGGAAAACGGCAACTTTCTGCTTACGAAGTGCCGTAGTAAGTGCGCTTGTTGTTTGAATCAAGCATAAAAAATTCTCCAATAAAGAAATTCGACGCCGTCATACAGTCGCTAGATAAAAAGTACCGAAATACAAGAAGATCAAAATAAACCTTGAATTACCACAAACTTTAACTTGCCCAAAAAAGACAATTACTACCAAAGTAATAGTGAAAATTAAAAAAGTGATTTAAAACAAAAACATTTTCCACAGAGACATTTTCTGAAAAACATTCAGTATATTATTTTAAATATAATATTTCCATTCAGGGAAAAATCCCTTTTAATTTAATACCTATGTTGTAATGTAACAACGTTTCTATTTTTAAGCTTATTTTCTGGAGCCATCATCAGGCACCAAAAATTTTTATCATTAATAATTAATATGTAAATATTATTATCTTTTTAAAAGTAAAAAAGGGTTAATTACCAAAGGTCAAAAGACGACGTTTCGATTTAATACTGGATTTATCTTCAGCATTAAATCCTTTTATGCGTTTAGTCAAAAAGACAAATTCTAATTTTTTAAGTACAAGTCCTGGATATATTGTCAGGCACATTCTAAAACACCGTTGGTCTTTGAGACAACGTTTCATTTTCAAGAGATGAGTTTATGAAACCATCTTCAATTTTAATAATTTTTATATAGATTATGAATCTATTTTTCTTTGTCTGAAAAACGACGTTTCTTTTAATGGGATGAGTTTATGAAACCATCTTCATTTCTGCTTTTTGAAAGCTTTAAAAGTATAGATTATGAATCTATTCTCAGTCTAGTCATTTCGACTTAAAATTACTTTTTCTGGATTTATCTTCAGAAACCTAAACATACACTCAGATAGTGTTTCAAAAATAATTTTTCTTAAACCAAATTGGTTTTGTCTATAATGTAAATACTTTCATTCTTTTATTTCTTTTCGCGTATGAGAACAAATATTAAGATTTTCATATGAGTTTGGAAAGTTAGTTTTATAGGGTTTTGTAAAAAATCTTTTACAAAGATTAAAAGGTTAATTATTTTGTACAGGGTTTGTATCCCTTAATTTTAATACTCTTTGTCTATAGGACAACGTTTTGATTTTAAAAGATGAGTTTATGAAACCATCTTCAGTTCATTACCAAAGACATTGCGCTACCCCTAAAATACGTTTTGTCAAAAGACAACGTTTCGATTTAAACAAGTGATTTTCTGGATTTATCTTCAGGAACAAAGACATTGCGACCCATTAATATTTTTGGATAGAGTAGGGATTTAATAAGTACTCAAGAGGTACAAGGTAGAGTGTTGAATTCTCTTGGCGAGGTGCGGATGAAAACTCATCTCATAAGTGATAAGAGCGCTGACTTTGCCTTTAAGTCGCCTACTAAAACTAAAGATATTCCCTTCATTAATACATTCTTTTACTACGCCTACCATTAAAGAAAATAAATGTTTTCTTTAATTTCTACCGCTTTCCATCTTGGATAAGCTTATTTGGATTATTACTCTCGACATTTTAGTTTTTGACGATTCGCTATAAAATCGATCCCTTCACCAAAAAAGTTTAAATCTTGTTATCCTCACAGATCTGCGATTTGCTTTAAACTACGTCTTTTCCGAACTCTCTTGTTCACTTTAACAATCATCATTTTGATTGTTGTTAACTATGAGTTAACAAATTTGGATTATTATTCTCGGCATTTTAGTTTTTGACGATTCGCTATAAAATCGATCCCTTCACAAAAAAGCTTAAATCTTGTTATCCTAATAGATCTGCGATTTGCTTTATACTATCTCTCTTCTCGAACTCTCTTGTTCATATTAACAATTACCAATTTTGACAAAGCTCATTTAAATATACTAATGAAGTGGGTATATTTATAATTCAACATCTCAGATAATATTAAAAATTAAACTTGCGTATTTTTGTAAAGGGTAAAATTCCCTTAATTTTAAGTTGCGTGTTGTCAAGTGACAACGTTTCGATTAAAGTGCTTATTTTCTAAAACCATCATCAGTATAAATTAAAAATATAACAGTTCTTTTTAGAAGACAATTCAGACTCCGAATTAAAATTAATACTATCATTTTGCTTTATTATTTATCAATCATAAATTGATAAATTATAACTTTTATAAAACTTTAAATTTTTCATAAAATATAAATTTTCTTAATTTTCAAAAATAAAAGTGAGGACTTATGGTCCATGATTTCTGACAAGAACTTGTTTTGCGTTTGCGTCCCATTAGCGTATAATACGAAATAAGGTTAGAGAAAGTCGACTATAAACAAATATTTGCAAATACATTTTATTAAAAATAATTTTATATTCATTCAAGTAAAAAGAGATTTTAATTAATCCACATCCCCCAGACATTCAGCCTGAAAATGGCATTCTCCAATTCAAATTCTGCCCCGTTAGATTTTCAAAATCTAGAGCTTCACTCTAGTACCCAATCGCATGAGGCGGGACAGGAGTCTCGGGTGGTGGTGGGTTCCTCACTTAAACCCCCTAGTGTTGTTAACGAATTAATAGATTTAATGACAGATGATTGTAGCAGTAATGATAGTACAGTAACCTTAAATTCAAACGCAAGCTTATCGAATTTTATAGACTTAACTCAATCTTTGATTGATGGCGATCCTGAAAACCAATTAGACAAATATAATGAAACGCATAGCGTACTTTTCCAATCTCATATACCCGTTAAACCATTAAGTGAAAATTCAGATACAAGTAATACTAATTCATTCACCACTGAGTATGAAGTCAACCGAAGGAACTCTGAAACGTGTCAGATTGATTATTCGTTACCACAGGATATTAACATTTCAGATTTAAATACTGTAAATTCATCAACTAACCATTTACCTTTTGTTACAGATAACCTACAAGAAACCAGCACAGGTCAAACGTATATCTGCGGTCCTGATGCGCAACTTTCATTTGATAATACAAACTCTTTTCTCAATTCTTATCAATACAAGCAGAGAAATACAGCTTTCAGTACTGGCATAAATTCAACTCCATTAAATTCAAATAAATTACCATTAAATTATATACCAGTACATATCCCTCGAGAAAATATAAGAACTTATATTCAGTCAGACCTCTTACGTCAGTTAAGACAAGATGAGGAATTAAATACAAATAATTCATTAAATCAAAATTCAAATCATCATAAAGGACGACATGGCGATCCTGCCAGGATTTTTTCGTTACATGCTAACGACGGACTCGGTTCAGAGCGTCCACTTCATACTCAAGTATTACCAGAAAATAAAAAAGAAAATAACAAACAAAATAAGATTACTTACCCGATTATGACGCAAAATCCTACTGTGCCGCAGGCAAGTAAGGTAAATTTAAATAATCCATTTACAACCTTTCTGAAACAAAAAGATAATATTAATAATCAGTCAAAACAAAATAATCCTTTTAAACAACCACAGGCTGTGCCGCAGGCCAGTACTGCTAATATTCAATCAGTAGAGTCATTTAACAAAATACAAGAATTAGATGCTTTAACTCGTTTAGAAACAGCTAAACTTTTGACAAAATTATCAAATAACTTAAACAGTCAACCTTCAGTTTTAAGAATCACATATTCAGGCAAGGATTATGAAGATCCACGAAACTTTATAAACACTTTACAAAAATGGTTTCAAGAAAACAACATTAAAGAAGAAGATAAACTTTTTTATGCAAAACAACAATTAACCGAACAAGCCAAAGTATGGTTTGATATTTACGTACCATTCGTACAAACTTTTCCCGATTTTGTCATTAAATTTTTAAATAAATTTGCTACCGTTGAAGACGAAGCAAAGTTGACAACCGACTTATACGGAA
Source organism: Polydrusus pterygomalis (assembly GCA_963969555.1). Classification (NCBI taxonomy): domain Eukaryota; kingdom Metazoa; phylum Arthropoda; class Insecta; order Coleoptera; family Curculionidae; genus Polydrusus; species Polydrusus pterygomalis. Next base: position 271,423 of record OZ018381.1, on the reverse strand, counting down.
CTACTCAAAAAGAGAGTCAAACAGTAGAAACATTCATTTTACGAAAAAGAGCTATAGCACATAAATTAAGGTACCAAGAGTCAGAAAACAAATTAGTCAACCTATTACTTTCACAGCTAGTACCAGCTATAAAGTCTCGTTTAAGAGGACATAACATAGAAACCATAGAAAAACTATTATATTTGGCACAACTAATTGAAAAAGACGTAAAAGAAGAAAAAAGTCAAACACCATTTAGAACCATAGAAAACAAAAATGTTGGTAACAGAAATATAAATACCAGCAATAAAAATGAAAACTTAAACCAACCAAATCAATATGCAAAAAACCAAAACCAACAAAGCTCAGCTCCAAAAAATCAAAATTTTCAAAACAAAAACCAAGGCCAAAACAGTAATTATAGAAATCAAAATCAGAATAAAAATTTACCTTTACCAGAAACGAGTAAAAGAACTCCTGCTAGACCTTGCAGATTTTGTCAAGGACAACACTGGGATAATGAATGCCCAAATAACCAACCAGGTACTTCCTATTCAAGGACTTACACAACACAAAATTATGAATCAAAAAACTAGATAGTGGTCGGATATTTGAAGAAATCAACGAACTAAAACAACAAATAAAAAACTTAACAAAAACTATATCCGACCTCAATGAGCAAAAAAGCACCAAACTATTTATGACAAACTTAGAGACACAGCCATTTATTAATATAAACTTTCAAAACAAACTACGACATATACTTTTCGATTCCGGATCCGAGATAAACTTAATTTCAGCTGAACTAGCACCCAAAAACATCAAGAAAACTTTCAATCACCAAATTTTATTAGCATGTCAAGATAAAGAAGTCACCATTTCAGGAAGTTGTACCATATTATTAGAAATTGGGCAACAAAAATACAACGTAAACTTTCATGTCGTAGATAAATTAAGTGTCGATTTCATTTTAGGAAATGCATTTATGCATAAAGAGCAAGTCATTCTCGATTACGTCCGCAAATGCATTTATATAGGTAAACAAAACAGACAAACATTATATTGGCATAGAGTACCAACAATAGAAAACAAAGAAATAAGTTTACCAATTATAAATGAAGATCAATATCCCGAACTGAGACAACTTTTAAACGAATTTCAAGATCTATACGAAGTAACCCCGTTTTATCAACCAGTAACAAGAACCACTCAACACAAGATAATACTTAAGGAAAATAAAATAATAAACAGAAGATGCTACCCTTTAAATCCACACAAGAAACAAATCATAAACCAACAAATTGAAGAAATGCTAATAAAAGGAATAATAGAACCATCAACATCAGCTTATTCATCACCTCCAGTATTAGTAGAAGCAGAGGGAAAAGACCCCAGATTTTGTGTGGATTATAGGGAATTAAACAAGATAACTCAGGAAGAATCAGCGAATTTACCAAGAATAACAGACGCCCTTAAGGATTTGTCAACAGCAAAATATTTTTCAACATTAGATCTCAAAAAAGGTTACTGGCAAATTCCATTAGAAAAAAACTCAAAAAAGTATACAGCCTTTTCAACTCCAGATGGAGCCTCATACCATTTTAATGTCATGCCCTTCGGGTTAAAATCAGCCCCGGGAACATTCCAGCGTTTGATGACGTCAGAGGTACTCGTAGGGTACATACAAAACTTTGCCATAGTCTATTTAGACGATATAGTAATTTACAGTCAAACGATCGAAGATCACTTACACCATTTAAGACTAGTATTTGAAAGATTACAAATACACAACCTGAAAGTGTCCGGCAAGAAATGCCACTTATTTAAAACAGAGCTAGAATATTTGGGTCACCAAATAAATCAAAATAAGATAGAACCCTTACAAAAACATAAATTACAAATAGAAAACTTCAAACTGCCTAACACAAAAAAGCAATTACAATCATTTTTAGGACTCACAAATTGGTTACGAGAGTACGTACCAAATTTGTCAATAATACAAGCACCACTTTGCGAACTTTTAAAAAAGAAAAATAACTTCAAAATTACAGCAACAGAATTAGAAGCTTTTGAAAAAACAAAAAGAGCAGTAGAAAATTGCAAACCCTTACACAGGCCAGATTACAACAAACCTTTTATATTACAGACAGATGCGAGCGGAATAGGCATGGCCGCATTACTATACCAAGAAAGTGACAAAGAAAAACATATAATATCATATGCAAGTGCAAAGTTTGACAAAACCACACAAAAATATCACGTAAATGAGCAAGAATGCTTAGCCATCGTTTGGGGCATAAAGAGGTTTTGTGGTTACCTAGAAAATAATCATTTCATTTTGAGAACAGACAGTAAAGCGCTAACTTGGCTACATAACTTCAAAGACAGTAAATCAAAATTAACGAGATGGTCACTTTTACTACAAGAATTTAACTTTACCATAGAACATGTAAAAGGATCAGAAAACCAGTTATGCGACTTTTTAAGTAGAAACCCAGAAGAAGAAAAATTTGAGAACAAACCCGATAATGACAGATTAGTACCCATATTAAAAAACAAAAAGAAAATAATATCAAAAACATTTTTAATAACAAGAGCTGATTTACAGGAAAAAATAATACAGGAACAAACAGTAAACAGATATATACAGAATAAAATAAGGAACTTAAACCGAATCCAAAATAACGAACCAGCAAATAACTACCAAAGAAAATTACAGGAAAACTTTATTTTCGAAGACAACATTTTATGGAAGATCAGCCCTTCAGGAAATAGGATTGTAGTACCAAGAAAATACACCCAACAAGTAGTTTATATATATCATGATACTGAAGATGCAGCTCATCCAGGAATACAAGAAACTTTCAACAAAATTTCAAGAATTTATTATTGGACAAACCAATATAAACAAATTACAGAATATGTAAAAAACTGCATTGAATGCTCCATAGTAAAAACTCAACAAAAGCAAAAGAAAGCGCCGCTTCGTGCACGTTTTCCAAAATGTCCATTTCAAAACATAAGTATCGATATTTTAGGACCATACAACCCACCTTGCAGATTGACAGGATCAAAATACATTTTAATCTGCGAAGATACATTTTCAAAGTGGATAGAAGCAAGAGCTTACCCACAAATAAAAGAAAAAACGATAATAGAGTTTTTAAACACAGAAATAATTTCAAGATACGGAACACCAGAAAGACTAATAACGGATAATGGAGGACAGTTTATAGGAAAAGAAATAGAACAGTTTTGCAATAAAAATAAGATTATACAAGAATTTTCTCCTATTTACCACCAAAGAGCAAATCCCGTTGAACGCTCAGTGCAAGAACTAAAGAAAGTAATAAGAACATTACTTATAAATAAACCAGATAACACTTGGGATACAGTATTACCCAACGCGCTAAAAGTTTTACGAGGGCGCATTCATAGAGTAACTGGGTGTTCCCCAGCCTCAATAATTTTAGGCTACGAATTACCTTGTCCAAGCGAATGGGAGGTAAGATGGCCACAAAGGAAAAAACAGCTAGACAAAGAAGAAAGAAAAGAACAACAAAAAAGATTAGCTACAAAATTAAAAGATTATAAAAACAAAGAATACCATGATGGTAAAGAGCCACCTAAGAAATACAAAGTAGGCGATAAAATCAACGCCAGAGTGAGATATAGAATAGCTAAACCATTCGGTTTAAGTTGGGACGGACCCCATACAATAACTAAAGTTTTAGGACAAACAACTTATGAAGCCGAAGTAAACGGAAAATTAATAGTTTTACATTTAGACGACATCAGACCAGCCCACCGTGGAAACGAAGTTAGTTTCAACACAGATTCGGATGATAGCTCGGACGATGAACTTTCGGATTACGAATTTCCCGCAGCAATATCTGCCCAACCGAATCAGCAAGTAGAACAACCCTGTATAAATAGTCAACCTCAAGAACCTTGTGTAAATATTCAACCTCCAAAACCTTGTGTAAATACAAACTACCCTGAAGAAGACCATGAAGTTTTTCAGACTCCTGACGAGTCTGATGAAGAATTTTATTCCCAAGAAAGTATCATAATTACCCCGTCTGATGATCAACAAAAACAAAACAATTTAGAGAACCAAGAATTAATACAGTTATTAGACATAGATGAAGAAGGTAGAGTCACCGAATTAGGTGTCACAGAAGATTTAATTACCTTTTAAAAGAAATACACTTTTGGAAAACGTACCCTTTTAAAGGAGGGGGTGTCGTGATATCACGATTTTGCCAAATTTTTTACAAATTTTTTAAGCCCAGAATCATCGAAATCCGTCCATAAATAAAAAAGTTATTCAAAGTCAAAAAGTGCAAAAATCACCCATGTTAAATCTCCATAAGAGAAAGGCCCGACGAGAAGAGCGTCGAAAACCAGCCAAAGCGTTCAGTTCTCCGGCAGCGTTCTTTGATACACTCAATTAGCAAAATTTAATCGCTCCCGGCTTTTCCGGATTTTCTTAATAACAAAAGAAGCCATCACATTCATATTAGTACCAAAAGAAGCGGATTTCGAAAACACTCATTTGACAATTTTCAGATCTTCAATCAAACTTTCAAAAAAGAAAATATTAAAGAAAAACGATTTCCCCACGTTAAAAATGTCTATACCCATTATTGGTGGAAATCAGAATTTTAAAGACACGCCCACAAATTTTATCATAAATACTTGGCGCAAAGCACAAGTTAGTAAGAGCTAAACGAATCTTCAGTGGGTTAGGTGCGCCACGGAGCTCGATATCTGTAATCGCTGTTACAGAGCAAACTTTTCCATTGTCGACAACAAGCATACCGTTCGGCAATGGTTAAGGAAGAAGAAGTATTGTAATAACATCTTGCAATTTAAGCACGCGAATGTAGAGTAGGGAAAAAGTGTTACAACAAACTGTATGACAAAAAGGTAACGGAAAACGGCAACTTTCTGCTTACGAAGTGCCGTAGTAAGTGCGCTTGTTGTTTGAATCAAGCATAAAAAATTCTCCAATAAAGAAATTCGACGCCGTCATACAGTCGCTAGATAAAAAGTACCGAAATACAAGAAGATCAAAATAAACCTTGAATTACCACAAACTTTAACTTGCCCAAAAAAGACAATTACTACCAAAGTAATAGTGAAAATTAAAAAAGTGATTTAAAACAAAAACATTTTCCACAGAGACATTTTCTGAAAAACATTCAGTATATTATTTTAAATATAATATTTCCATTCAGGGAAAAATCCCTTTTAATTTAATACCTATGTTGTAATGTAACAACGTTTCTATTTTTAAGCTTATTTTCTGGAGCCATCATCAGGCACCAAAAATTTTTATCATTAATAATTAATATGTAAATATTATTATCTTTTTAAAAGTAAAAAAGGGTTAATTACCAAAGGTCAAAAGACGACGTTTCGATTTAATACTGGATTTATCTTCAGCATTAAATCCTTTTATGCGTTTAGTCAAAAAGACAAATTCTAATTTTTTAAGTACAAGTCCTGGATATATTGTCAGGCACATTCTAAAACACCGTTGGTCTTTGAGACAACGTTTCATTTTCAAGAGATGAGTTTATGAAACCATCTTCAATTTTAATAATTTTTATATAGATTATGAATCTATTTTTCTTTGTCTGAAAAACGACGTTTCTTTTAATGGGATGAGTTTATGAAACCATCTTCATTTCTGCTTTTTGAAAGCTTTAAAAGTATAGATTATGAATCTATTCTCAGTCTAGTCATTTCGACTTAAAATTACTTTTTCTGGATTTATCTTCAGAAACCTAAACATACACTCAGATAGTGTTTCAAAAATAATTTTTCTTAAACCAAATTGGTTTTGTCTATAATGTAAATACTTTCATTCTTTTATTTCTTTTCGCGTATGAGAACAAATATTAAGATTTTCATATGAGTTTGGAAAGTTAGTTTTATAGGGTTTTGTAAAAAATCTTTTACAAAGATTAAAAGGTTAATTATTTTGTACAGGGTTTGTATCCCTTAATTTTAATACTCTTTGTCTATAGGACAACGTTTTGATTTTAAAAGATGAGTTTATGAAACCATCTTCAGTTCATTACCAAAGACATTGCGCTACCCCTAAAATACGTTTTGTCAAAAGACAACGTTTCGATTTAAACAAGTGATTTTCTGGATTTATCTTCAGGAACAAAGACATTGCGACCCATTAATATTTTTGGATAGAGTAGGGATTTAATAAGTACTCAAGAGGTACAAGGTAGAGTGTTGAATTCTCTTGGCGAGGTGCGGATGAAAACTCATCTCATAAGTGATAAGAGCGCTGACTTTGCCTTTAAGTCGCCTACTAAAACTAAAGATATTCCCTTCATTAATACATTCTTTTACTACGCCTACCATTAAAGAAAATAAATGTTTTCTTTAATTTCTACCGCTTTCCATCTTGGATAAGCTTATTTGGATTATTACTCTCGACATTTTAGTTTTTGACGATTCGCTATAAAATCGATCCCTTCACCAAAAAAGTTTAAATCTTGTTATCCTCACAGATCTGCGATTTGCTTTAAACTACGTCTTTTCCGAACTCTCTTGTTCACTTTAACAATCATCATTTTGATTGTTGTTAACTATGAGTTAACAAATTTGGATTATTATTCTCGGCATTTTAGTTTTTGACGATTCGCTATAAAATCGATCCCTTCACAAAAAAGCTTAAATCTTGTTATCCTAATAGATCTGCGATTTGCTTTATACTATCTCTCTTCTCGAACTCTCTTGTTCATATTAACAATTACCAATTTTGACAAAGCTCATTTAAATATACTAATGAAGTGGGTATATTTATAATTCAACATCTCAGATAATATTAAAAATTAAACTTGCGTATTTTTGTAAAGGGTAAAATTCCCTTAATTTTAAGTTGCGTGTTGTCAAGTGACAACGTTTCGATTAAAGTGCTTATTTTCTAAAACCATCATCAGTATAAATTAAAAATATAACAGTTCTTTTTAGAAGACAATTCAGACTCCGAATTAAAATTAATACTATCATTTTGCTTTATTATTTATCAATCATAAATTGATAAATTATAACTTTTATAAAACTTTAAATTTTTCATAAAATATAAATTTTCTTAATTTTCAAAAATAAAAGTGAGGACTTATGGTCCATGATTTCTGACAAGAACTTGTTTTGCGTTTGCGTCCCATTAGCGTATAATACGAAATAAGGTTAGAGAAAGTCGACTATAAACAAATATTTGCAAATACATTTTATTAAAAATAATTTTATATTCATTCAAGTAAAAAGAGATTTTAATTAATCCACATCCCCCAGACATTCAGCCTGAAAATGGCATTCTCCAATTCAAATTCTGCCCCGTTAGATTTTCAAAATCTAGAGCTTCACTCTAGTACCCAATCGCATGAGGCGGGACAGGAGTCTCGGGTGGTGGTGGGTTCCTCACTTAAACCCCCTAGTGTTGTTAACGAATTAATAGATTTAATGACAGATGATTGTAGCAGTAATGATAGTACAGTAACCTTAAATTCAAACGCAAGCTTATCGAATTTTATAGACTTAACTCAATCTTTGATTGATGGCGATCCTGAAAACCAATTAGACAAATATAATGAAACGCATAGCGTACTTTTCCAATCTCATATACCCGTTAAACCATTAAGTGAAAATTCAGATACAAGTAATACTAATTCATTCACCACTGAGTATGAAGTCAACCGAAGGAACTCTGAAACGTGTCAGATTGATTATTCGTTACCACAGGATATTAACATTTCAGATTTAAATACTGTAAATTCATCAACTAACCATTTACCTTTTGTTACAGATAACCTACAAGAAACCAGCACAGGTCAAACGTATATCTGCGGTCCTGATGCGCAACTTTCATTTGATAATACAAACTCTTTTCTCAATTCTTATCAATACAAGCAGAGAAATACAGCTTTCAGTACTGGCATAAATTCAACTCCATTAAATTCAAATAAATTACCATTAAATTATATACCAGTACATATCCCTCGAGAAAATATAAGAACTTATATTCAGTCAGACCTCTTACGTCAGTTAAGACAAGATGAGGAATTAAATACAAATAATTCATTAAATCAAAATTCAAATCATCATAAAGGACGACATTATGTCTTCAATTGTTTTATAATAATTTAGGAAAAGTAAATATATTTTTTTAAGAAATCATCCGCTTCGGGCAAGCCGGCAACATCGCGCCAATGGCTTCTCATTGGTAATATAATATGTGGTTGCATAAGATGTAGTATTCATTTAATTCAATTTCTTAAAAAAATGATGGAAAATAAAAAAAAAAGGTAGGTACTTAAAAAAAATTAAGGTATCTTGTTTTAGCTATTTATCCTACATTTATGAATTCTGAAAGACATTCTTAGTAGTAATTTTGTAAAATGCTTGACATCGAACCCTAACACATTTTTCCGTGTGGATCATTGATGTGGCGTTTTATTGTTTCTAGTTTAAGAGCAGTTTAAGACTCAGACCGATCGGTGGTATTCTAGGTTTGTTTATTATACTTTTGGGAGATTGCGGCGCTTATTTTTTGTAATAATGGATTATAAACGTTCGACAAACAGTGAACGATGTAAGCGATCTGGTTTTATATACTGTAATATATAATATCTGGCAGTTGTAATGAAACTTAACATTAATCATAATAATATTTGCTTGCTACAGTTAATAATGCATATACCTACTTACCACTAAAAATCAGTACTGTAGTTCTCAAAAGTTTTTGTTTCTAGTTTAAGAGTCAGACCGGTCGGTGGTATTCTAGGTTTGTTAATTATACTTTTGGGAGATCAGGGCGCTTATTTTTTGTAATAATGGATTATAAACGTTGGACAATCAGTGAACGATGTAAGCGATCTGGTTTTATATACTGTAATAGTTCCATCTGGCAGTTGTAATGAAACTTAACATTAATCATAATAATATTTGCTTGCTACAGTTGAGGCATATACCACTAAAAATCAGTACTGTAGTTCTCAAAAGCTTAAGTAGCTTCTAGTGTAATATTGTTCTTGTTTAACATTGCATATTATGTATTATGATTATCTATTATGCAACATGGTTTACTGATGAGATGGTAAAATTTGTACATAGATTAGAAAGTTCAATACTAATGATGGGTTGTGCGAAATAATAATCTTCTATTGCTTTATCTGATATGCAAAATTTAAAAAAACTTAAATACAAAGTAAAAATTTATTGGTGCAATCAATAAAATTCAGATAGGACAGCTAGAGACTCCGAACAACGATGTGACCTAGGCAACAAATGGGTTAAAACTAAAACTAAGGCGCGCGGCGATTGCCGATCGCTACGAACCACCAACAACGTCTTGTGGATTATAGGTTCTAACGGATACAATTTGTTTTTTGGGGACGCTTTTCTGCTTTCTTAATTGTAGAGATAGCGCTTTATTGGGAACAAAATGCGTCGCATTAAGGATATACCTACAATTTATTTCTTAATAAAATTGCTGTGTTAAAAGTAGTTCATTTTTCAATAAAACTATGCTGCTAATGGAACTGATTACTACCAATAAAAACACTGGTCTAGCAAATCGGTAATCAATATAACACTAAAGCGGGTTTGATCTAAGAGTTATTGGTTTGATACACTAGCAATTAATGTATTTATAGTATGGGTTAATAAAAAATAAGCTATTAATACAAACTATGTCTTAGCAAACCTGCGTTGTATTAGATCATTCTCCTCAGTGTATGTTATTTACATATAACCTTATTAGTTAGTTGTTGAGAATAATAATAAAATTATGTTTTATATATAATTCAATCATTTCCAATGTCTCCGCTGGTTGCAAGCATTGCGAAATCTGTGAATTTTTTTTTTAATTTTGATCCACTTATTTGTCAAAACAGTTTATTACAAAAAACTCCCTTTATGAAAAATCATTTTTATTTAGCGAGAAATTTTGTTTTGTGATTCACAATATTATAGATGATCTCGGAAACGAGTAAACTTATAATTTTAAAAATTTGATAGCAGCTAATGGTTTTTGAGATATGAATTATTTAAAAACATACCGAGAAGAAAGTTAAGTAACTTTAAAACTAAAAAAGCTAAACATTTAAAAATTTGATTGCTTTTAACTAAAACGTAGATTTTACATTTCATAACTTAGGTTGTACTTTTTTTATACAGGGAGTTTTTAAAATTGTACCAATCTCAGCATTTAGAAAAAAATGTTTAAATCTCTGCTTATGTTGGGTTAATAAAACAATATATTGGTAAAGTAGGCTTTGACTAAAATTATAAACTTAATACTTATCTTAGTCCTGTCATAGTCCTTTAGTTCTGTCATATTCTAGTTTACTCATTTAAAATTAAAGTCATTATTTGTATATCTTAATAACAAACAGAGATTTTAAGATTTAGCATTTCGAATGTTTGCGGGGGCATTAAAAATCTTCCTTTGATAAATCGGTCCTTTTTAGGGCCACAACTTACATAATAGAAAGAATTCCAGAAAATTATAGTTACAATGAAATGAATATTTAAGGAATTTTCGTATAAAATTTTCTTTTGCCGATATTTTGGGCTGGGAACAAGATATCGAGATGCGGTTTTCGCGAGCTAGTTAAGGCATCATTTTTATAAAGAAAAATCATAATAATGCGTTTTATTTTGTTAAGAAAATTAACCATTTCTGTTGGAATGTCGAAAAAAGCCCTTCTAGCGGCGATGTGTGAAACTTACAAAACTTCAAATATAATGATATTTGTAGCCCAAAAATAGCTCCTTTTAACAAGTTTGTTCAAATTAGCTTAGCCGTTTCGAAGATACAGGATGTTATTTACCACTTTGTTTTTAAAGATACTGCAAAAAGTGTCAAACAAAAAAGGTTCAGATTATCCTCGATTTTAAAGATCAGGATTTTTTGTATTGGGTTAATATAGCGGAATTTACAGAAACATCACTTTTTTAGATTCAAGATTGCAGTTACGCCCCCTAGCGGCCTTTTGAGAAACTTAAAAGTATTTTCCAGGTTTTTCTCTTGGCCGTTTTAGTACTCATTTTTTTTTGCCGCAAACCTCTACGATGGATAGTTTCCCAGATACAGTACCTCGCATTCTTAGTTTTGCCACATTGTAAATTTAGGTAGGAAATTTCAGCCTCTTTACGTTAGTAAGATAAAACACAGAGTGTTCCATTTAATTGACTTATGTACATTTATCAGAATAGCTGGAGTGGCACAATTTTAAAAACCCCCTGTATAAAAAATGTAAAACCTATGTTAGGAAATGTAAAGATCTATGTTATAGTTAAAAGCTATCAGAATTTTAAATGTTTAGCTTTATTAGTTTTAAAGTTACTGACCTTTCTTATCGGTGTATTTTTAGATAAAAAAATTAATTTTATAATTTATATCTCAAAAACGGTTAGAAATAGGTATATATTATTCTCGAAATTATTATTACCAAAAGGTACTTAGATTTTAATATGGTATACAAAAAAAGCTAAAATATATAGGGTATTCTTTTAGAAATACCAAAGTTAGCCATAGCTTCCAGTATAACGGGATGTGTTTCAAACGTGAAAATATAATATTTTAAACGTTTAAATGCAACTTTTAAAAATGATAACTTTCCTCGTTTTCGAGTTTTTTGAATAGGCCACTCAACGTATAGCCCCTGTATAGCTAGTTGGTTTTGGTAATTTTTTTCAATTAAATTGTTTCATTAACTTTTAATTAGGTACCTACCTAAACTGCTGGACAATTGCTTTCGAGCAAGAAAAATTTCGCCTAAATTTAAATGTTAATATTTTCTGAACCAGATATGATATCGACCTACGGTTTTGAATGGTCGATAGATTCGTCCCTTGGGAAACAATTGTCAATTTTGGATTTTCTTAAACTGTCAGAAAATTTTATATACAGGGTGTTAAAGAAGACGATGATTTTTGCTCCAATTTTAATGGCGTGTAACTTTCACAATAATATTTTTTAATTTTATCACTCTACGTCAATTGAATCACTGGTTCATAGCAAAGAAAGTAATTTGTCAAATTTTTGCTATCTGCTATATTTTAAGAAATACCGATATTTTTGGAAAACCTTGCTTTATTTCAACTTATTGGTTGCTAGATCTCACTGTGCGTTGTATCGTGCAAACTTTGCGAGTGATTATTATACCTTATGAAAAGCTTGATAATGTTTAGTAACAATAGTTGCACCTAAATGTTATGATGTACAGTGGCGTACTTATAAACACCTATTTGTCTATGGTTTATGAGTATCTCACAATTTTTCACGATTGTTTTGTATTGGAAAGCACTTGCCCCTAGATTAGATAAATTTTTTAGTTTCTCATATCGCACTATAGGTATGTTATACAGTGTGTTTACAAAATTTTAACAAAGATAATTTTTTTAATTTAATTTTTGGAAAAAAATTATTTATTAATTTCTAACTTTCTAACACTATTCCTAAAATTAAACTTACATTGAAAGAGATCCTTAAAATTAAATAACGCTAGTTTGATTTTGATGAGATTAATACCTTGTAGGCCCTCCTCGTACATTAACGACCTCTTGACATCGCCGTGGCATACTGGCGATTAGCAGGTTGATAAATGCCCTAGGTATATTTTGCCACTCTTCTTCGATGGCCACTGCCAGTTCCTCTAAAGTTTGAGGCGGATTCTCTCTGGATCGCACCAATAATTTTAGCCGAGACCAGACATGCTCTATTATGTTTAAATCAGGAGATTTTGGCGGCAGATTTAACTGTTGAACGTTCCTTTCCCTCAAAAACTCCTGAACGATGTTTGCTCTGTGTGGTGTTGCGTTATCGTCAATTAATATAAATTCCTCCCCGAAATGATCAGCAAATGGTATAACAATAGTATTTAAAATATCGTCTCTATAAATTTGTGCATTAACGGTGCGCCGTGAAATATACAGTTCCGACTTTCCATTGTGTATTACGCCTCCCCACACATTTATCCCTTCACCACCAAAAGCTTCTTGGGGAGCCATATTCTCCTCCTCGTAGCGCTCACCAGGTTGCCTCCAAACCAAAACCCTTCCATCCGAGTGTATCAAGTTGAATCGAGTTTCGTCGCAAAAAAAGCAGTTTTGCCACTCGTTATTCCACCCCAATCTCTGTCTGGTCCATTCCCGACGCTGGCGTTTATGATTCGGCAAAAGCCGCACACATTTTGCTCGTCTCCTTGCCCTGAAATAATCAATAGTTGCATTTTAATACCAAGAAAAAATTTAACTTAGCCATCAATTTACCTTAGATTACTTTCATTTAATTTTCTCCTCACTGTCCGATTTGACACCAACACTCCGGTTTGTCTCCTAAGGTCTTCGTTTAGTATCCTGGAGCTTGATGTTCGTCTGCAACGAACTTCCCTTAATAAGGTCCTTGCGACTCGCCCCTCAATTCCCCTCGGCTTACCACCTCTATGCAAATATGCCACATTTCCTGTCGCACGAAAATGCTGGCGTAGGTAATTAATGGTACCGTTACTCACATTATAAATTCGGGCTACATCTCGTTCCGGTAACCCTTCATTAAGAAGTCTGACACAATTATTTCTTTCGTGCTCCGTTAAACGTGGCATTGTGATAAGAAGCTGTCATTAAAAGTTAATTGTACATTAAACCATTGTTGTAACCATGGCTTACTTGATACATGGTTAGCATTTGCGGCTAAACGCCATTAGCATGGCTTACTTAATATTGTTTATTTTGTGATAATCTCGATTCAAATTAATACACTCGGATGGACGGGGTTTGGTTTGACGGCAGCTAGTGATATTTAATATCAAAGTATCTTTCAATGTAAGTTTAATTTTAGGAATAGTGTTAGAAAGTTAGAAATTAATAAATAATTTTTTTCCAAAAATTAAATTAAAAAAATTATCTTTGTTAAAATTTTGTAAACACACTGTATAACATACCTATAGTGCGATATGAAAAACTAAAAAATTTATCTAATCTAGGGGCAAGTGCTTTCCAATACAAAACAATCGTGAAAAATTGTGAGATACTCATAAACCATAGACAAATAGGTGTTTATAAGTACGCCACTGTACATCATAACATTTAGGTGCAACTATTGTTACTAAACATTATCAAGCTTTTCATAAGGTATAATAATCACTCGCAAAGTTTGCACGATACAACGCACAGTGAGATCTAGCAACCAATAAGTTGAAATAAAGCAAGGTTTTCCAAAAATATCGGTATTTCTTAAAATATAGCAGATAGCAAAAATTTGACAAATTACTTTCTTTGCTATGAACCAGTGATTCAATTGACGTAGAGTGATAAAATTAAAAAATATTATTGTGAAAGTTACACGCCATTAAAATTGGAGCAAAAATCATCGTCTTCTTTAACACCCTGTATATAAAATTTTCTGACAGTTTAAGAAAACCCAAAATTGACAATTGTGTCCCAAGGGATGAATCTATCGACCATTCAAAACCGTAGGTCGATATCATATCTGGTTCAGAAAATATTAACATTTAAATTTAGGCGAAATTTTTCTTGCTCGAAAGCAATTGTCCAGCAGTTTATTTAAATTTTTACCAAAAAAAATATTTTTAGCTTCGTCAAAAAAATTAATAGATATTTGAAGTATGTTATTTTAACCAACTTTCTTGTTTCGTCATTAAATATTGCATCAGTTGCAGTAGCATTTTTAATGGTAAGTCAGCATTCATATCTCATTTTGCAGAAAATATATTTTATGCACAGGCGCATACATACAGAGATCTGTTTTAAGACCCAATTATGTACACTTATAGGACTGTTGCACATAAAGTATATATCAAAGCATGTCTCAAAGTATATCTCAAAGTATATCTCAAAGTATGTCTCAAAGTATACCTCAAAGTATATATCAAAGTATATTCCTAAGTATATCTCAAAGTGTATCTCAAAGTATATTCCAAAGTATATCTCAAAGTGTATCTCAAAGTATATCTCAAAGTATATATCAAAGTATATTCCTAAGTATATCTCAAAGTGTATCTCAAAGTATATTCCAAAGTATATCTCAAAGTGTATCTCAAAGTATCGCCTTTTTGACATCAATTAGCAAAAAGCAAATTTCTAGCAAAAATTTATTATTTACAACAGGCTAACAAGCATTTTAGGAGAAGAAATTAGTGATGAATTAAAAAAAATTTAACTCAAATTTTAATTCACTCAGTTTTACAAATATATTATTAACATGATTGTGTCATAACTAATTCTACAACACTAACAAATAAAATAATACATAATTAATAAATTTGTTTAATATAAACCTGATTCTGTTTTACTGTGAGAATCGTCATTCAGGTTAACAAAAATGTTTATTAGTTTGTATATTAAATGAATATTTTCTTATCAGTCACTTTTTTGTTTTTTAACTAAATAATTTTATAATGATTTTTTATATTTTTTCAAAGAACTATGTGATTTAATTGATTTATTCAAGTTGTTATATTCACTTAGTCCTTTATGGAAAACCGATTTAGGTATATGTTAAATGTTTTGATATCCTACTTAGACAAAAATCGCTTTTATATCTGGTTGAATAGTAATGATTTTCAAAATTTTGAGTTTTAAAATCTTTTAAATTGGAAGGTAGTAAGTTATTTTGTATTTTAAAAATAAAAGTAGGTACAGATCAAATAATAGAAATACTAAATTTTTAACATTTAAACACGGAAGTTTCTCTAACATTAAATAATTTATTTTCGTATATTTATCCACATTTAAAATTATACGAATAGCTTTATTTGCAAAACTTGGAGTCTATTTAACACTCCATCATTTGGTGTGTATAAAATAGTTGAACAATATAAATAAATGAGGTAAAATATAGTGTTGTAAATGATTTTCGTGAAAATAAACCTAAATTTTAAATAATTCTTTTTAAATAATTTATTTTTCCAATTTTAGATACAAGATTTTCAAAATGTAATTCAAATTTTAATTTAGAATCCAGTATTACTCCCAAATATTTAAAAGAGTGTATAATTTCTAATTTTTCATCTTGAATAAAAATATTTATATCTATATTACTCACGTTATTTCCAATAACCATAAATTTTTTTAGAAACATTTAATTTTAATTTATTTACCTTTAACTAGTTTGATAGAGTTTTTAATTCAAAATATAAAATTTCTATACAATCAAGAATATTTTTACCTTTATATACAATAAAGTATCATCCGCACACATTTGAATAAAACTTTCTTTCAAAACATTTGGCATCTCATTTATATAAAGAATAAACAATAATGGACCTAAAATGCTACCTTGTGGTACCCCAATATTATTATATTCCCTTTTAGAAAATTTTTTATTAATCTTTGTTTTTTGCTGCCTATTACTTAAATAATTTTGAAACCATTTGTAAACAACTCCCCTTAATCCATACTGATATATTTTTTTTAATAATTTATCCCTATCAGTTGTTTCGAAAGCACGTTTAAAATTCAAAAATACCACCAATACAACTTCATTTTTGTCAACGCTTTGCTTCAATACATACTGGACTGCCGTTTCTGTTGAATATCCTGTTCTAAAACCTGCTAGTATATTTACTAAAATTTTGTTTTCTTCAATAAATTCGAGTATCTGCCATAAACTGCCATTTCTAATAATTTTTCAATATCCCATAATATATTTATTGGCCTCATTTCACAGCTTTTTTTTGTATTTTTGATTTTTGGAACTGGTGTTATAAAAGAACATTTTAGATCTTCAGGTTTTTCTCCATATTTTAGTCAGTTATTGATTAATATAATTTCACCTGTGCTTGTAAAAGTTTCTTTAATTTTTTGATAAAATTTTACTATAATAAAATTATTGTTTGATTTAAGTTTGTTAATTTTAAATTTTAATTCTCGTAATGAAACTTCTCGGAATTCTTCAATGATATTGTAACATGTAGCAATTTTAGGATATAATATTTCATTTCCAATCTCGATATCATCAATTCTTTAATACTATTAACGTAATAATTATTCATATTTTCAGCAATACAAATCGGATTTGTTTCTTTTCTGTCGTTAAATATAATTTCTTTTATTTCACTTTTTGTAGTTGGCTTGACAAAATTCTTTAAAGTTTTCCACATATTTTTCGGATCATATTTGTTTCTATCTATTTGTTCATCATAATATTTTTTTTTCTTTTCTTAAGAGACTGACACAACAGTTTGTTAATTTTTTTGTACATGTCCCAATCATTAGAACTCTTGGTAATAATACATTTTTTATACATAATACTGTCACCTTTTTTCCTCGTTTCCATAAAAAAATTTCTAAACCATTGTGTCGGATGATTTCTATTGGTGACTTTTACTACAATTTTGTTAATAAACTTTTCAACATTACATAATATGTTAGCTTTCAAGCCCAAGCCACTGACGGTGTCGAACAACATCGCCTTTGCCTTGAAGGATTCAACGATAAGCTTTTGATGATGTCAGCAGAATATAGTTTTAAGCCAGAACGCAGGACAGTCTTGAATACGAGACCAACCATAATTAACGCTAATTTTGTTTGTTAATTAATCTTGAGCAATAAATCAAGAGTTTTTCGTTAATTGTCTCTTATTTCATCTAAAAGCTATCACATATTATATTGTCAAACAAAACATTCACATTTAAACTATCATACTTCCAGACATTTGATTCATTTGACAATTTTTTGTAGTCAACATACTTCATAATTTTACCTTTCTTTTTTTTCTCTAAGAACTTTTCAATATTTACATTTAATCCAATCGTGATCACTAATTTTCGGCTCCTGTACAACACTGGTATTGAAATAATGGTCGTTTGATATTATAAAGTCAATAATAATTGTTTTAGTTTTATTAGTTACTCTGGTATAATCTGTTATCATTTGCTTCATACCATTTATATTGAGTATTTGTTTAAATTTTTTAACATAAAAATCATTAGTTATGAAATTTATATTAATGTCTTTAATAATATGTATCACTGTGTCATTTTTTTCCATGTCAAGTTACATTTATTTTTTTAAAAAATGTAAGAAAATCGGTTATATTTCCACTAAGCGATCTATAGTAAACACAAAGTTCGTAAAACTGTGTATTAATTTTTAAACTTATATAAATATACCAATATTGATAGTCCACAGAACTGTCTTTAAACGTATTGACTATAATTTTATAATATACATAAACTAAGAGCCCTTCCGTATGGTTTGAATTTAGGTTGCAACGATACAAATTGTAATTGTCTCTTTCTAATTCGTGACTATTTATTTCGTTTTTTACATGAGTCTCTGATAAACACAATACCAACGGTTTTTTATTCACTACAAACTGCTTAATTTCTCTGCTCTGCTCTAATTTTCAAAAATCCTTGTGTATTTAAATGGTAAATTATGTCATGTTCTTCATTACGTTTTACTAACTTTTCTTCAATTACTATATTTTGTAATTGCTATTCTTTAATACTATAATCAATTTCTCTTTTAGCCTTGTCGATGTTTTGTTTAAATATTCACAATTAAAATCAGATGTTGAATGGTTTATAAAATACCCAGTATTATATTTTTCATTTAATTCATTGTAGTTTGGACAACTGTTTTCTTTGGAAATGGTGAATTTATTAGCATTGTGCCCAGTGTTACCACATTTCATGCATAATTTTATTTTTGTGCAAGTTTTAGCTGAATGGTAATAACCTGAACAGTTATAACAAAGAGCAATGTCAACATGTTCATAAACTGCACATACAAAAAAATCCATAAAAATAAATCCTTTTTCCATAATGTTTTTTAAATTTAAGCCATCTATTTCCGAAATTGATAAATATTCTTTTTGCATTTTTTAAATTCTAATTAGCTTAATTTTTGCTTTTTTAATAAAACAATTATTTTCTAATATACTTTTAATTAATTCGCTTTCACCAATTTCAGCTTAAATTCCAACTATTTTTATCCTAGGTATTTTTTTCTTCTGGAACTACCAGTATATCATTTTTCCCTAGGTGATATTCCGCTTCTTTTTGAATTTTTGGAACGTCTTCCTTGCTGTTCCAAACTATCTTACCACCGTCTTTCAAATTATCGATTTTTGATATTTCAACGTTTAGTTTGGCCGGATTGATGTATTTTCCTACTTCCTGTCTAGTTTTCTTATTATCTTGTTTAATTGTCGGTTTGATATTTAAAACATTTTTAAATACGTTAGTAATTTTCTCTTTTTCCTGGTGTTCATCGGTCACTTTAGATTTTGTTGTTACATGTAAATTGTCGGGGATATTTTTTAAAAGATACTTTTCAAACCAGTTTTCAAAAAGTTCCGCACTTGTGTCTTCATGGTAACCCAAGCTAGAATCCTTAATATTGTAACGATATCATTTATAGACGACATTGGCGTCTTTATAATTAAACAGGTTTCTTTCATCTTGCTTGATGTTTCCTCAATTTATTATTCACAATCTTAACAACTTGTTTTGTCTCCTATGATAAGTGGTATCGTTAAATCTTCTACTAGATGTAGAGCGATAATTTTCCCACTGGCGCCACGTAGTAAAAAACTTGTTAAAAACTAATATTTGTATGCACCAACTTTCTTAAACGCACAATGCACAGGCTTTCTTAATACCAATTAAGTATATTCCAAGTAAACCAGGTCCGCGGCCCGGAGGTCAATTAACCAGGGTGCCCAACCTAATTCACACTTGCAAACGCCATAAACTTATCGAAAACAGGGTGGACCTACCTGCTCTTGACAACAAGGACAACATTTTTATGCAAAATAATGCTAAACAGTAATATTATTAAAATTGTAAATATGTTACCCTGTCGAAGGTATACAACAATAAGTTTTTATTAAAATAAAGGACAGGTAGCAAAAGCTAACACGATAATATACTTTGAGATATACTTTTGTTCTGGCCTGTTATAAAGACACAACTTTACGTAGATTGATATTGGTGTTGATAAATCGATTATAATGGACTGTATTTTGTTTTATACTATAGAATATTTCCATACATAATACAAGAAACTTATTGAATACAACGTTCGTAATTTCTTTTTTGTAATTTGGTATCATAACAATTCTATTACAATACGCATTTGCGTATCGTAATGAAGCTATTTCGATACGCCTTTTTTCTTTATTTGATGTTGGTAACATTTAAATGTTTTATTTTATTGACTTGCGCGGCATTTGTAATTTACGAGAAAACCCATTTTTTGCAGAGGAAAAATAGCTTGATAACTTACTTTTTTATTCTGTGTTGATAACAGTCATGTATGTTGGTTGCATAAATCTATAAATCAATTTTTTGTAGATGCTTCAAGCTATCATTCTCTGCCAAATCCTATCCAAAATTCAATCTACTAACCTTCCAATGTCGATTTTAACTTCAATTTTATTTGAATTTTCCATCTTCCCTATACTAAATTGCAATGCCGTGGCGTAAAATCACGTCTTTTGAAATCCGAAAAAAGAATCCAAAATCGCCCGAATTTCCGAACGCTCTGTATATGTACCAAATGTACAAGGATCACACAACGTATTCCGTCCAATTTCAAATTTCATATCGCTAAAATAACTTTAGAATCTCGTGGTGAAAATGGGTCAATAAATCAAAAAATGACAGTTCGCAAAATAATTTTTGTTGTCCAGAGGCTACTATGATAAAAAATAGTAATACCAACAAAAAATTTAGACATAAAAATTAACAAAATTTAAGGATTTATTTTCTTTATAAATATGTGTTTTTATTGAAAAAACTACAAATTAGAAAAATAGTATAACATACGTGTTATATAATGCAGTTTTTAAGCACTTGTCCCGTTATAAAACTCGCCGCAAGCGGCTCGTTTTTTAACATGGACGCGTGCTATAAAATGATGCTTTATAAAACGTGTACGTTAATATATTATTTCCGCTGTGCTGCCCTTGAATGTCTCTCAGGCATTGTATAGGTGGTGGAAAACAGTTCTCGTAAACAAGTACTATGACAAATCCGAAACCTAGGTACACCAGTACCCTAGGTGAAGTACGAAGCAAAGCACGTACTAGGCGTGCAGAGCGAAAATACTAAGCGAGTGGTCTGAAGGTTCATACGCCTATGGCGCGGAAACCGCAGAAACAAGGGAAGTTTAGTCATCCAATCAAAGTTGAATTCGACACACTACTACGAAATGAGGCCAATAAATATATTATGGGATATTGAAAAATTATTAGAAATGACAGTTTATGAACAGATACTCGAATTTATTGGAGAAAACTAAATTTTAGTAAATATGCACGGAGGTTTTAAAAAAGGATATTCAACAGAAACGGCAATCCAGTCTGTAATTGAAAATTGGAAGCGAAGCGTTGACCAAAATGAAGTTGTATTGGCAGTATTTTTGGATTTTAAACGTGCATTCGAAACAATTGATAGGGATAAATTTTAAAAAAAATTATATCAGTATGGATTAAGGGCAGTTGTTTATAAATGGTTTCAAAATTATTTAAGTAATAGGCAGCATAAAACAAAAATTGATAATATTTTTTCTAAAAAGGAATATAATAATATTGGGGTACCACAAGGGTAGCATTTTAGGTCCATTATTATTTATTCTTTACATAAATGATATGCCAAATGTTTTAAAACAAAGCTTTATTCAAATGTTTGCTGATGACACCTTATTATATATAAAGGGTAAAAAAATTCTTGATTGTATAGAAATTTTAAATTTTGAATTAAAAACTATATCAAACTGGTTAAAGGTAAATAAATTAAAGTTAAATGTTTCTAAAACAAAATTTATGGTTATTGGAAATAACGTAATTAACACAGATAAAAATATTTTTGTTGATAATGAACAATTAGAAGATATACACTCTTTTAAATATTTAGGAGTAATTTTAGACTCTAAGTTAAAATTTGAATTACATTTTGAAAATCTGGTATCTAAAATTGGAAAAAAAATTAATTATTTAAAAAGAATTAGTCAAAATTTAAGTTTATTTTCACGAAAAACAATTTATAACACTATAATTTTACCTCATTTTTTATATTGTTCAACTATTTTTTTATACAAAGCAAATGATGGGGTCTTTAATAGACTCCAAGTTTTGCAAAATAAAGCTATGCGTATAATTTTAAATGTGGATAAATATAAGAAAATAAATTTAATGTTAGAGAAACTTCAGTGGTTAAATGTTAAAAATTTAATACTTCTTTTGATTTGTACTTTTATTTTTAAAATACAACATAACTTACTGCCTTCGCATTTGAAAGATTTTATAACTCAAAATTTTGAAAATCATAACTATTCAACCAGGTATAATAAAGATTTTTGTCTAGGTAGGGTATCAAAACATTTGACATATAAATCGGTTTTCTATAAAGGATTAAGTGAATATAATAACTTGAATATTTCAATTAAATCACAGAGCTCTTTGAAAAATTTTAAAAAAATCATTGAAAAATTATTTATTTAAAAAACAAAATAGTGACTGTTTTTTTTTTTAATACTTTATAGATGATATTGTTAAATTAGTGATCCTTGAAAATAATAATAATAATAAGGGCGTCTTTTAGATGCTACGTCGAATATTCAAATGACAGGGTCATAACATTACACATTAAAAAGGGAGAAACGATGTTTTTGCTAAATATTGTAATGCCCAACGAAGCAATCGAGCACGGACGATAATAATAATAATAATAATAATCTCTGACTCCCATTTACCTCCTGCTAGGAGCAAATCGGGGAGTAAAAGTTAAAAAAAAAACCGCAACCAAGGTATAAGACCATCCGTGCGAATGAATGACTGCATGACTCGCGGCCAACCTGGGAACTTAAAATAATTTCCAGTAATTATTCTTAGTCACTTTCGTAATAATTTTTTTTCCGCAAGCTATATGATGAACGGTTTCCAAGATACAGACCTTTTTAGTTATACACTCGGTATAAAAACTCTTAAAGTCTCGAATGGTATCCATTGTTAAATAAAAAACTGACCGGGTTAATGGTTCGTTCTATATTATTTCTAAAGTAACTTTCGAATAGAAAAATGTTTTTTGTGCTGACATGATTCGTACCATATTACATTTTCTTAAAACGAGAAAATTTACAACTTGACATCAGTTTTATTTTAATAACGTTTACCTTTTACCAAGCAAGACCTACCTTTTAAGAAGTAGGTATAAGAATTTTCACTGTCATTTTATGGACATTAACAATTTTAAAATTTCACATCAAGACTAAAGAAGACTCTTTATTCTGTATTTTTCTTCATAAGAGTCGCTTCCGCAAGTTTTTATGAATACTCCATAACTCCTTGAAAATTAACAGTCTATTTATACTATGTATCTTTTTTAATATTTTGGTAAAATACTTTAAAAGGGCTGGCATGGTTTGCAAACGAAGTCATGGTTCAGGATCGTATTCGGATGATGTTATTTAAAAGGAATCAAGCATCAAATCATTGTTTTGAGTAATTGGCGATAAAAGATTACCCCCTTAAAATAAATAAATGTTTAACAAATCTATTGTAATTTTTTTTAAACGAATGTTAGTAAAGAAACCTATTCACATAATTATGGGAGTTATAGGGTCACTAGTTATTGGGTTTTAAGACATTTTTGGTTGATGGTTCCTTTTTAATAAATAGTTTAAATTGATTTTAACTTTTTTAAAGGATTTTTGTATTGGAATACACAGTGATCCAGGCATAATGGATAATAGTTTCCTAAGTTCCCTATACTTAAGTGTGTTGCACTATGCACTTTGTAGTTGTAATTACTTGTCTATCTTTCGATTTTTTACCAGTTAAACTGCGTTTTGTATTAGAATCGATTTGCTGGGATGTCGTTACGGTATATTGATGGCCGCTGGACTTTTGCAAGGTGACTTTAATGTATCGTGTCGTTTTCTGCGGAGTTGCTTTGACTTATGGCTGCCCGTAAAGTCCTAATAAGGACGAAACAGCCGTCGTAGTATACCCGCCCCAGGGTACCCATTATGCTTGATACCTTGAATATTTCAGTACAAAAGATAGTTGCACACTTTTCCGAAAGTCACTACTTGTTTGTTTGTTTTTAATTGTTTTCGCGGAGACAATAATTATCTCTTATTATAAATAAATACTATAAGATAAAAATATTTTTGTTTTTACTCCACTTATTTTTTATTATTTTATCTAAACTCATAGCCGACAAACAGTGACATAATTAAACCTTTACTCAGGGTGGGTCAAAAATACTTTGACAAAAAAAAAATTTTGTTTTATTTTACGTCAGCAGTGGATCGACTAATAAGGCGGCGATCAAAGTAGAGAGTGAAGTGAAAAAACAAAAAAATTGTGTGTGCTTAAGACCACACGACAGAAGTGAAAACTTCAACAAGGTGAAATTAATAATATCAAATACAATTGTTCGGGTTTGTTCGGGTTTATTCGAGATTGTTCGGGTTTGTTCGGGTTTGGCCGGGTTTGGCCGGGTTTGTTCGGGTTAGTTCGGGTTTGTTCGGGTTTGTTAATTTTTTAAGTGACCTTGTTGCTATGACATTTAATAATTTGACAATTATTGGCAAATTGTCACCAGTCTATGAAATTTACTCAAGTATACGATCAACATTCTTGAATTACAAGTTCATTTTACCATTAAAAATGGAAAATTATACGAACTCTGAGAAGGTTGACATGCTCCTGGTATACGGGTCTTGTCAAGGAAATGGACGTCAGAGTGTTAGGGTTTACATGGAGAGGTTTCCTAACCGTCGAATACCAAACCACCAAACATTTGCCAATATCGAGCGTCATCTTCGGGAAACGGGCAGCTTTGAGAAAAACTTTAAAGGCAGGGGTCGTATGCGAACAACTCGAACTGTGGAAACAGAAGAGATGATTCTGGAAAGAGTTGAAGAAGAACCAAGTACCAGTACTTGTTACATCCTTATCACGTGCAAAAAGTCCAGGAACTTTTACCGACTGATCCCCCCATGCGGGTTACATTTTGTCAAATTATTAGAAACAAAAGAATCCCTGATCCAAATTTTTGTAGAACAATTATGTTTACTGACGAGGCGTGCTTTACAAGATCTGGAGTAACCAATCTTCACAACGAACATATTTATTCCGATGAAAATCCACATGCTATTAAAGTTGCACATCATCAGCATCAATTTAAATTAAATATTTGGGCAGGTATTATTGATCGCTACCTTATTGGCCCCATTGTTATTCCAGACAGGTTAGATGGAAATATTTATTTAACTTTTTTGCAAGACACATTACCAATTCTTCTGGACAATTTATCCCTTTTACTTCGGAGGGAAATGTGGTATATGCATGATGGCACCCCGCCCCATTTTTCCATTGCCGTTCGGCAATATTTACATCATCAATATCCCAACCGATGAATTGGAAGGGGCAATGAGGCACCAGTAAAATGGCCTCCATGTTCTCCTGAGTTAAATATGTGTGACTTCTTTTTGTGGGGCGCTATTAAAACAGAAGTTTACAAGACTCCGGTAAACACACGCGATGATTTATTGCAGCGGTTTTTAAATGCAGGCAACCATTTTAATAACTACGAGACATTAGATAGGGTCCAATATCATTTTTTAAAGAGTGTTAATAAGTGTATTCAGCAAGATGGCGGTCATTTTACACATTTGCTTAAGTTATGTTTTTGTTTTGCTTAGTTTCTTACAATACATACTTTCAACTTGGTAGTACCTTGTTTTATTTTTATTGTTAATAATTGATGTATGCAGGTAATTGTAAATATTTTTTTCTGACAAAACAGCTCATTCAAAGAAAAATATTAAAGAGGTAAAATAGCTTCCAAATACATCCAGTCACTCTACAAAAATATCTAGGTTGTCATAACGCCGTTCATATAAAAAATGAGGAGAAATGTTGACGTATTATATCACTTTTATTACACTTCCACTTATTTACAGCCGGTGACTATACAACTGGAAAACGTCATTTTATAGTATTAGTCTACATACTAAAAATTATTAAAATCGATTAGCAGGTTTTCACGTAATTTAGGAAAAACCAATATTTTTACAAATTTTTTACGCCCTCTACCGGCTAAACGAGACAATTTTGGATATAACTAAGTCAGCTTAGATCGACCTATTTTGACGTCAGGAGTTTGTCGTCAAACGTTGTACACGTATTTTCCGGACACCCTGTATAATGTAAAAATTAGCTGTTTTACAGATGTAGTTTTGGTCTTCGTCTTATAGATGGCGATGCTTGTAAGATTGACGCTCGATCTTTTTACATGAAATATAATTAGACTGTCTTCTAAAAGTTGGTGCCGTTTATAGTTTTTTTTGTTTAAACTGGGACTTGTATCCTTTTCAATAAACATCGTCCATTTGAATTGAGTAAAAATTATACGCCTAAAAAAATCATTGGCATAAATATGAGTTGGGGGGAAGGGGGCTGGCCCCTAGATAAATTAAATATATTCACAGGGGTGTGACTGCGCCAATAAGTTGGCTTTCTATTTCCTAAAATAACTTGAATTCGGACCCGATTTCTAATAATTTTCTTTATTACCATCAATTTTCCATTCCTAGTTCAAATATCTATACTTTTTCCACCGGTATTATATTTACGAGCTGTAAACCCCGCTCAACATGGACCTGTTTTACAGTTGAACCTTACTTACCTACCGTATGTTATGTAAAAGAGTCGTTTCCAATTATTTAACAGTGCGATTCGACTGTGCCTCCCTCTGCCCCCCTCCCCTATTTAAGCCAATGAAATTTTTTTAACCTTAAGTTTTGTTCTTATGGAAATATAAACTTGTTACGGTTCTACTGTACATAATTTTTGAATCCCAACTTTCCAAAAAAATTAAATATACTTACTTTAAACAAAGATTTTCGAGGCCTCAATAATAATAGGGATGCCTGTTTGTTTCTGTTTTTTTTTTAGAATTATGCCATTGCCGAAGAGCTTTACCAAATAGAGTGGTACAAACTAGATTTAAAAGCTCAGAAAGCTTTTTTAACTATAATTGGTCAGAGTCAGAGACGGCTTACACTGTCTATTGGCCCATTCAGACCTATGACCCTGGAAGTACCTCTAAAGGTATTGTTATTCCAAAGTCAGTGTGATGACATTCCATACGGCGGTAAACAGTCTCAAAGAGACCGACGTTTACCGCCGTATGGAATGATTGGAATGTCATCACACTGACATTGGATAAATTATAATATACAACGTAACTGTTTCGGGTTTGTACTTGTAACCATCATTCGAACGTCTGACAAATAATTTTTTTTTTAATTTGTTTTTAGATAATGCAGGCAGCTTATTCGTACATAACGGTGATGAAGAATTTTAAATAAGATGGAATAATATAAATATATTTTATTAAATTTATGTATAGTTATAAAATATCACTTAGATTGCCAACACGTAATTATATTTAGATAGTTCTTAATTAAGTTTTCTCTAAATCAAATCGATTTTAAACTATGCAAATGCTATGTGCAAAATGGAAAAAAACGAGTGATTGTTAGGAGTTATCATTCTGATTACTGTGTGGCTGCCTTCGGAATCTCGCAGGGCTCTAACCTTGGACCATTATTGTTTTTTAATAAAATGCTATTGTCCAAAAAAAAAATACCCTACTAGGTAGAGTGTCCTTTTTTGACAACCCATCAGAAACAAACTCTCTTACACCAAAATAAAAACTTTTTCTTTCTTATAATGTTTCTCTCTTCCTAGCGTTCATCAAAACTAACAATCTAATTCGACATCTTCGAGATAAGCTATTTAATGTGCTAAGCAGATAAGGTCCATTTAATTCAACAGGCATGTAGCCTGTTTAAAACTAAGCTAGCACAGCCTATACAAAAGTATAGATTAAGAGACCATTAAGGGGCGTTTTAAAAAATTTCTAAATGTTGTCCATAATCTTCTTAAATGAAATGTAGTTAAAAATTATTTAAGATTAAATACAAAATGGTTAATTTTAAATATCGAAGCCAATTTTATCATTGTTGATTAAAATATTTAATGTTAATTGATTAAAATATAAACAGTAATAATTCTTACAGTAATCAGTTTTGAATAAGACGGCTTAATTACGTACGCTTTGATTTAATCAGTATGCAGTGTTAATTATTTAAATCAATCCAGTGTGGACCTGTAATTAATCAGTACTGAGTTCACATTGATTTAATAAAATTTAATTATATTTTTTACGTGTGTAAGGTTCGCGTCTCGGCCATTCCTAGAATGACACTTAAAATACCCAACCAAGAGTATCGTCCAAACTTGTTAATTGTCCTTTGATTATTCAGAGCAGTAAAAATAAATCAAGCCGATGTTTATGTGCAGTTTGCAAAATAAGCTTGGACTCGATTATAAGAGTAGCTTCTACAGGTATATCTTGTTGTGGCAAGGATGTGCCCCCACTGCTTTTTGTTGGTGTTGCTGGTCTTTTCTTGCCGTACAGACAAGAAAAACTTTATCTTAACCTATTTAAAAACTTCCGTACTGCTGCTACCACTTTTTGTAGAATTTCGATATTCGATTCTTGATAATATTTTCTCATTGAGGTTTAATTTGTCATGCCCAAATTTTATACAGGGTGTTCGAAAAATAGACGGAGATATTTTAGAGGGTGATTCCTTGTTAAAAAATATGAAAAAAAGTTTCTATAAACATGGGTCCGGAAATGGGTCCGGTATTGGAAAAGTTGCAATAACATTATTTCCTAGAAATGTTTTTTATTATTTGTGGTCGAATGCACTTGTGATTTATTTTAGTAGAAATTAATAAACCAATTTTGTCCAATGACATACAATAAAACGGTTTTTATTTTTTTTCTCGAAAATGAAGTGAGATAGGAAAAAATACAAGAGGCAAAGAAGTTGTATCTTTAGATGCTTAATTAAACAAAAAATATTAAAGCTACAAAAAAGACAGTGGCGTACATTTTTTTGATAATAATATTCGCTAAGGTGCCCCCCGGGACGCCACTGGACTCAATAATTTTAATCTATTTAGGGCTAAATTAGCCTCTTAATACAACAAATAATATCATTGCCAAATTTCAACAGCATCGAGTAAGTATTTTTAATTTAATTAATAATTTAATTTTTTATTTCTATTTTTTTTACATCCTGTATCTTGAAAACCTTGCATTTCCGGACCCATGTTTATAGAAACTTTTTTTCATATTTTTTAACAAGAAATCACCCTCTAAAATATCTTCGTCTATTTTTCGAACACCCTGTATATTAATGAGACCTATTCCTGCCTCCTTTTGCTGTAAGTAGATAACTTTCAAGTGCAGAGAAGGGTGGTAGAAACTAAATTTGGTTTTGAAAACTGCCCAAGTATTTATGTTTTGATTGTTTTGTTATTATCTAGTATGCCTAATATGCATTCAAGCAGTCCGTAATTTTCTTCGGCTCTTCCTCCTAAAACATTCAGGATTTCGCAATTGTCTAATCCGAATGACATTTTGATGTCGCCGCTAAATTTCTTAGTTTTTTGGGGACTGTACACAAGTTTTGCTTTTAATATTACCATTATAATAATTATTAATAATATTATTATTGTTTAAAGTAGAAACAATGATAATTTGTGAAATAAATAATACATTTGGAAAATGAGTTTGCATAACGAAATCCAAGGAAAATATCTTGGTTTATTTTTTAAAATTAATATTTACATTTTGCCACTAGTATTTAATTTTATTAGAATTAATATAAAATAAAAAACTAAGTGCCTTGCATTTCTTATTTTTAATGGTTTTTTTTTAATAATTACCGCCATTTATAGTGTTTAAGGGATGATATTTTATTGATTAATCTAAAAAAAGTTCACTTTTTAATCCAGCTGTTGTGTAACTTATTTTTTCTTTACAGCATTTTCAATATAATAATACTAGTTTAAAAAAAGTTTAGGGTAAATTTATTTACTTTTTAAATTACAAGTTTGAATTTAGGACCTCCCAAATTTTACTGTTGAGGATATAAAACGATTCATCGAAATTTGATTTCTATTTTATTTATAACCAATAACTGTAAATAAAAATTCGAAGAAATTGTGTTATTATCGATTTTTTTTTAAACTGACGTAAAGGAAAGGAACTATGTTAGGGACCTTGGTTAACGTTAAAAAAATTGAATTTTATGGCTGTAATTATTTTAAATATTGTTTTAATGGAGTTTTATGAAACTTTTTAGTAGTCAATAATGAAATGATAAGTTAGGCACGTTTGTAGTTACAAAACCTAAATTTTTACTGCTCCTTGTACGCCTCTTAAATTGACACTGGAAAACATATTTTGCTTTATTGACAACCAAAAACATTTTATTTTTAGTAAGTCTGGTTTCTTATTGTGGCTAAATTGGAACAAAGTTACACATTTAAGAGTCAACTAAAAATCCATCAAAAATTCTCGTTTTTGTTTTTATTTTTTCCTAGATTTATTTACGGAAATGGTGGAACAATAAAATTATTTGCCACTTCTTGTTTTCTATAACGTATTATTACCAGATATTAATTCTGATGTTACGTCTTTTCGTTATCGTCGTTATAATATGGTAGGTAAATGTATTTTAATGCTATGAGTGGCTTTATTCACCCTTAGCTATCCATTAATTATGTGAAATAGTAAATAAATATTGTATTTTAGCTAGCTGTAATGACATACAACAAAGGGACGAAAATGCGTACTAGATATGAAGAAAATACATGAGTGAAATCGATACTTTATAGACCAAACTATTGTATCCTTTTACAATAAAGTTACCACAAAAAAAATAGCATTTTATTAATATAACAGGGAGGTAAATTAAAATGCTATAAGATCTAGGAAATTGCAATAAAAATACAGGTCCGTATTAGAAAAAATTATGATGACTGCACCCTGAATACGACTTGCTTAGACGTATCTCGCAGTTTTAAAAATTGGTACCTCAATAGGCGCACCTGTGTTACCACTGACACCTCTGGTGGCCAGTAAGTAAACTATGAACCATTGCGAAATATTATTTTTATTGGTAGAAATTTAGTTTTACTGATAAGCCATGATATGGCGAAACGAGTCTTTTTTCGCTTTTTCAAAAGCATAGCCTTTTTTAGTATTGCAGGGTTGACATTGACCGACTTATTATTCTTTTAACGATAATATAAAAACGGCTAGGCTGTGCTGTTGTGTAATTGTTGGGTAAGTGACGAAAAAAAAACTTTATCTACTCCTATTAAATTATATATTAATTATTCAACTGCTTTTGAGCAATTAATAGTATCTATAAACAAACAACGTGAGTTATAATAACTCACTATAATAATAAATCAGAAAATATTCTTGGAATGATTTACGAACCATCAAGGTGGCTATGTACCTACTTCTGTAAGCCGATTGGCCGAAAGGGAAGAGTTCATTATTGTTATTAAGAGTACTGTCACTTGAATAATTTTGACGTTTTCAAATAAAGTTAATACATAATTATTGTATACTTTGTGCTGAAAAAGATGAATTCAGATAGTAAAGAAACTAGTAAGTACACCTACAGAAATAAGACAATTAGCTAATGTAACCATACAGAATTTATTGCCTGAAAAATCCAAAAACAAATATAAGTATACAAAAATTTTCAAGATTGGTGTAGCAGTAAGAACATTAAGTCATCGTTTAGAAAAAATGTATACCTTTGGCATATTTTAACGAACTTAACGAACTTTAAGACTAAATATAAAGCATCGTCTCTATGGACTTTCTACTCCATGCTAAGAAGCACGCACTCAACATAAATAATGGAATCAATAAGAATAGAGAATTATTTAAAATTATGTACGTTTCTTAAACGTCAATCAGTAATGTAGCTAAAAAGGCAAAAACGTTTATGCCAGAACAACTTAATAATTTCATAAACGAAGCTCCTGATGAGAAATATCTGGCGACAGTGATGTCAAAGGTAGTAGATCTTACAATAATTCAATCGTTTTTATCATCTAGTCAATAAGTCAATTACATAATGTGAATAAAGTTCTTTCTCAGTACTTCTATCTTCGTATTTATTGTTATAGTCGTAGATAAAGTATAGTATTCCACTTGCGGTAATAGTCATAACTCACTTAATGAATTACAGCACTAGCCTGCGGCTCATGCTGCAAACTTCATCTGCGTGAGTTATGACCTACATAACCGCTAGTTAAATAATATACTATTATTCTTACCCTACAGCATTTTTACTATGATTTTGATGACTAACGTACAAATTGTATTTGTTTGTTTAATTTTCGTTTTTAAATTAATACTTTTGAATTTAGAACCGTTCTAAATTTTACTGTTGAGGGCTTAAAATTACAAGTATTAGTGTTAAGTGTTCGTATAGGTGTTATTAAGGATAAGACAGATAGGTTTTGCAATATAATTAATTTTTTTGCTATTTTCTCAAGTACGAAATTGGAATATAGCTGCTGACCAAGGTTTGTTTGTGTTGTGTTTTATTACAACCCATAATTATAGTTAAAAATTGGAAGAAACTTTGTGACAAGACTCTCCCATTATTAAAATATTTTTTTTACAAACAAATCAATAATTTTTATTAAAATTAGCGTAAGAGAAAATTAATACTATAGGGACCGGTGTTAACTTTAAAAAAAACAAAAAAATTATGTCTATACTTCATTTAAATATTGCTTTAAAGGGACTTTATGAAAATTTTTATTTGGCTTAATTGAAGTCATAAGCACGATTGTGCTTGTACAACCTAAATTTTTGCAGGCCTTTGTGCATCTCTGTAAATCGACTCTGGAAAACATTTTTTTACTGAGGTTTGTGTTTTGTTTTATTTACAACCAAATAATTTATTTGTTTCGTATGTCTGGTTTCCCAATTTGGCATTTTTATTTGTTTATTTATTATTATTAGGTATTTATAAACTGGACTGTATAATATCATTACGTGTAGTTATTCTAATGTATATATAGTTTTCAGTATACAGCGTTATGATAAAGGTAAGGATAAGCGCAGGGTGGATTATAAAAATGCTACTTGTATCAATTTAAGAAATATTAGGTTTTTTTTTAAATTAAACATATTGTATATTTTTACATTCTTACATTCTATAATTAATTCTAGACATTGTTCATATATCTATACCTATCTTTAACGTCTACGAAATATTAACTTTTAAAACAACCGACAAGCATATCTATCCAGTGGGTTGAGATCGGGTAATCTGGTTGGCCACTCTATGGCCCGTCTATCTATCCTCTGCTCCGGAAAAATTGTATTTATGTACTTCCCAGGAACCAAATCATTGCAAAGTAAATTGAGATATCTTTCTTCAGTGAGAATCTCTTCAAAGAAGAATGGTCCGGGTAACCTATGCCCGCCCAGACATTAACGTTGTTATTATACTTAGTGTGATTTTATATGAACCATTGAGGATATTAATACTTCCAGTATCTGTAGTTTTCTCAATTAACCATTTAAAGAATACGTAGCTTCATCTGAAAATCAAATTCTGTAGACAATTCGTGCGGGATTATCTGTTTTAGCTTAATCATTATTTCCCAAAATTGCCCTTGCCTATTAGGATCATCGTTTAATAAGTCTTATACAATTATTGGTTTGTATGGATGAAACTTTGCCGTTTTTTCAATTTAGATGTGGTTTTGTGAATATGGCAGTCAAACCCAGTTGTGTGCTTGAGCTATGAGAATATTTTTGTAGTGATAATAATATGTTAATTTTTTTTTGCCAGGTATACCAGAACTATCACTATTAACACTGTCTTTAACAGTATGAGAAATTCTCCACTTAAGAGCGTTCATACCTGCTGCATACATACTAATTTGTTCGTTTTAAGTAGCACCAAAACTAACCAACGAAATGTTACAAAGTTTCGGAATATTATTCTAATTTTATTGAAAAATTAGGGAAAGTCATTTAGAAATTTAAAAAATATATGTATTTTTGATTTTTTTGTATTTTTTAATATAGGTTTTTTTTACCGACTTTCCCTCAGTTTTTACCATGTTCTCTATAATTTGTGAAGAGACCGAATTTTTAATTAAAGCCTTTGTTTTCTGCACAAAACAACAATCCCGCATTTATTGAATTTTTGAGAAAAATATGCAGCCTTTTAGAATATTCAAACACGTTGGCAACATTGCAAGCGTGGGACGACATTGCTAGGTATCTTCAAGCTTCAAGGATAAAACGATGTCTATAAATAGTCTATAATTCGCCGAAGCGCTTTGTCGGTAAAAGATAGTATTTCTTTTTATAAGCATTTCTCTGTGATTTGGGTTTGTTGTGTAGTTATTGAATAGCCAGATTCATGGGACGGACTAGGATGTAACAAAAAACGATTATGCACCACATCCAGGGCATCTTCAAAAGTCGCAAAAATAGAAGAAATTAAAATTAAGAATATTTTATGAAAATTTTATGTCGCCTGAACTGGTTGACCCGCTTTTGCCAAAAATTCTACCCATTAGAGATAAAATATGTAAAGGAAAAGTTTCCAATATCATTCTTTAAACTTGTTTTCGGTTATATTATATTATTATATGTTATTTTATATGTTATACATTTATCAGTTCCTTTAGATATGCGTACGAAAAAGAAAGAAAAATCTGATGTATTTCAGCCCTGCACTTTTCTCGCTAATATATAATATTGATGGGGTTTACGTATCAGGAAAATTATAGCAACTGTATATGGTTTCATCTTTAGAATTCGAAAATACTGTAAAATATGTGTTCTATTAAAAAAGGTTACCTGCAAATTTTTCGTCCCACCTTTTTTAGTAGAAACAAATATAATTTTACGTTATAAGCCATTTGCTATAATCTAGAAAACTTTTGTATTAACATTTTTTACGTATTTCTAATAATAATTCAGCTATTATATTTTGCCGCAATAGCGGCAATAAATGGCCACCCTGTGTGCAGGGTTTTCAGAGATATTTTCGGTCATATCTACAGGGTTCTCTATAGGAGATACAAAAAAATTAAATGTAGGAGTTGTAGGGTTTTGTCTGAACCTCCAGGAAATTAAAAAAAAATAAACAAAAGACAATCCGAAACATAAGAAAAATTAACCAATTTGGTTTTTTTAAATGGTACACCATGTATAGGTATTTTTTATTTTTCATATAATATTTTATCTTTCTTCCCTGATTTCAAAAATATATACCTAGTCTGTATTTGCTGGAACCGTCATTAAATTATTTCTAATCAATTATTGTATACGGCACTATACATAAATAATTATTTTGAGTAGCGTGTCTTGGAAAACAATAATTGCTTGACGTAGTTTAGTTTTCAATAGGGAACTGTGAACTGGGTTTGCTAAAAAAACGAAATAACAAACTA
Source organism: Polydrusus pterygomalis (assembly GCA_963969555.1). Classification (NCBI taxonomy): domain Eukaryota; kingdom Metazoa; phylum Arthropoda; class Insecta; order Coleoptera; family Curculionidae; genus Polydrusus; species Polydrusus pterygomalis. The sequence continues at coordinate 236,046 of OZ018381.1, read as the reverse complement.
TATACATATATATTTTTTTTTCTAATACTAAACCTGCATATAGCAAACACAAACTATATCCGATCTTGAGCAAGGTTAATACATTTACAAAATTTCGTCATTCCCCGGCAAATAGTTTTTAAGCTTTTGAGCCAACAGACAGATAGACTGAAATGGAAAACATGATTTTCATGATCTAGGAATCCTAAAACGTCATATAATAATATCCCAAACAAGTTCATTTTTCTAGTACAATACTTTCTTTTGCAAGGAAAGTAATATTAAAAAAATAATATATGATGAATAGAAATAAATGTAGATTAATAAATTAATAATTATTTTGACAAAGAATACGAAGAATGTATGTTCAAAATTTTATAATTTGAGATTATTTATAGGAAAATTTCATAAATTTATTTTCAACCAATTAGAAGGCTCCTTTTTGTTTGCGTTGCTTATAGCGACGGGAGACTATCGCGATAGTCTATAGCCTATTAACCTAATAAAATTAATAAGTGATAATTTTTCAGTCAAAAATGAAGTGCTTTATTTTTTTATGGCAACCGTCACTCAGAATAAAATCAAAATACATTTTGTTGCTAACTTATAATTTTTATTGAGAATAGGTCGTAGGTCGTAGGTCTCATCATCTCATCATATTAAAAAAAACTCCAATTTATGAAATTTTCTTACCGAATCTCCCATGCAGCAGAATTAATTTCAAATAATTATTCTGCTGCTAGGGAGATTATAAGTGAAAATACTTGAAATATAAAATAAATATAATTTGCTTAAAAATAATCAAATATCTTGCTTCAATTCAATCTTAAACAACTTTAAATTTTTTTTACCAAGTTCGATAATTTTTTGACATGTTGCAGATGCTGTCATCTTTATCATGTTTTGATATCGATTTTACGAACTGCGTAAACGGACATGTTGACATACAGGGTAGCACAAAAAATTGCATTTTACGCTTAACTTTTGAACATCCTTTGGAAAAATTTATTAGCTGATTGATGTTTCTTGGTACGACGATTTTAAGTCCCATCTTTTCTGAACAACTTGTTTTTTGATTCATACCGATATCTGGATTATTAGAGGAAAAACACAGGTTTAATGGAAATAATACAAATAACCTTTTTTATCAACAAAAAATTAAATAATTTATTTGTAAAGTTGGCCTTGTCTTTTTTTTGTCTTTCTGAATGCAGTTTCCATGGCACCATGGCTTGTCAAAAAGATTTTTGTCAACAATATATAGATTTATTAGTTGCTGTAGGTACTTCTAGCGTTTGTTGTATGTTTTGTGTTTTAAAACTGTTCCGTAAACGATAAGTGTATTTACGTAAATTAAAAATGAGACCAAAAGAAGCCGTTGCTTTACAAGATGAAGGTCGTCCGATTATGTATATCGCAGAAAGGCTTGGTCATCCACGTAGTACCGTATCCGATGCGATACAAAGATTTAGACACACTGGTTCTTACTCAAGAAGACCCGGGCAGGGAAGACGAAGAGCCACAAATGCAGTTGAAGATCGATTTCTTCGTCTTCAGGTTCTTCGAGAGCGAACAGCCTCTGCTCCGGCTATAAGATTGGCAGATGTGCATGGTAGATTAAGGCTGCCAACCGTCCCGCATTTTGCGGGACAGTCCCGTATTCTTTATAATTGTCCCGCCTCTAAACTTTAACCTAAAATCGTCCCGCATTTGTTAAATCTGTCCCGGAATAACCATACTATTTTGCAAAGCATCATAATATGCAGCAGTTATATCGACATTAAAAATATCGATGGATCTCGCCCCACCGAAACTTCATGGAGTTAAAAAATATGATTTTAAAAATAAATAGAATATTTTTTTAATATCTTGTTTACATTTTTTTGTATTCAAATTAATTTTCTTTAAATAAATTTGGCTTTTGTTGTTCTATTCAATTAAATTAAATAATAATTTTATGGCCCAAGGGGTGGGCAACCCTAACCCTATACAAGTTTACATGTAATGGTGAAAAAGCGAATATTGTCCTGCTGTCCCGCATTTATCATTTTTTTAAAAGTTGGCAGGCTTATGGTAGATCAGTTTCATCTAAAACCGTACGTAGAAGGTTGAGAGAACAAAATCTAACATCTCATTATACTTGCGACCTCTGTTAGATGCAGGTCATCGAACATGATAAAGACGGGGTAAAAAAACTTAAAAGTTATTTAAGATTGAATTAAAGCAACATTTTTTCGTCCGGTTAATTTTGTGGTCCAGTGTATATAACGCAGACCGGTAATAAATAATCATCTATGACGGTTGGCAAGGCCAGTATGCACACTGTTGCCAGTGATAACGAAACGGCTCGTTATGCGTTCGTTACCGGCGAAGTCCGATTTAAAATTTAACAGTCAGTTGATGATGAACGCTCTTAATTGCTATCCTAGACACTATCGAGTGGCTAATAGACGGGCGATTTTGATATTTTTGATTGAACATATCAAGGACTTCCTTATGACTTTTAGTTTTATCTTCACAACCCAATATTATCAAAATTTCTACGCGTTCATCTTCAGCGAGGCGCAATTTCGATGTAAAATCAGCAGAGCAAAATACAAATTTGATCAACATTTACTGACATTTTTTGACGTCTCAAACTTAAATAGCAAATTGTCAATATTACCTTAAAGATTGTGATTTGAGTTCAATATTGATGCCGCATACCAGCATTAAAGTGTTAATATTTCATAAACTATTAAAAATAGGTATAGGGCATGATTTACAAAAAATATCTAGAATTGATTGGTGGATCCGAGTGATTCTTGATTAAGCAGGCGGTATTTTATACCGGGTGACAACGAAATCGTTTTACAATTAATTATCTTTTAATTCAGAGATTTAAAATTTAGAGTGAGGAACTTATTGAGACTTATACTTTCCGTGAAAAAAAAAGTTGAATATCACTTCCGGTTTTTCCGGAAGTGGGTCCAAGTCAAGAATTTTTAATAGACCTCTGTACAGGGTGTTTTTTTAAGGTCGACGAGCGGCCATCTCTCGGAAACTACTGGGCATAAAAACTCAGGAAAAGAAAATGATAATTAAAGTGGCCATGAGAAAATTCTGGAAATAATTTTTAAGTTCCGCATTTTGCCTCAAGAGGGCGTAATTGAAAAGTAAATTTTAAAATTTTACATAACTCCGAAAATTCCACATTAAGGTATATGTTTGATAACACCATTTTAAAGCTTGGACAATTATGCATCATTTTGGTCTTATGCTCATTGGAGTACCGACTTCAATAAGAGTGGGGGAAGCAGTTGAAAGTGTAATCATTTAAATCGCTGTAACTTATAAACGACTTATCCGATTTTAGCAAACTAAAAACTGTTTGGAAGAGAAGTGAGCGCACTTTCACGAATCATATTTAGTTGTCCATAATATTTCTAAAAAAAAAATGCTAGAGAACGCAGTTTGCAATAACAATACATTTTTTGATTTTATTCCGAAAAAATAAATCATACGGTAAACCTATGGCATCATAATCGGAAAGTACATGAAATTTGCAAGAAAAGATGTGAAGACCGCAGTTCGATATCCTTGTTCGTTTCAGAGTTATCGCCAAAATAACGACAATTGAAGGTTCTTCCAAACAAGCTTAAATTTAGTAAAATCGGATAAGTCGTTTAGAAGTTACAGCGATTTTAATGTTTACACTTTCACTTGATAAGAGTAGGAGAAGCTATTGAAAGTGTAAACAATAAAATCGCTGTAACTTCTAAACGACTTATCCGATTTTACTAAATTTCAGCTTGTTTGGAAGAACCTTCAATTGTCGTATCTAATGGTACACGATAGTTTCTAATAAAATTGCTAGAGGGCGCTATTTGTATTAAATTATTACTTTGGCGATAACTCTGAAACGAACAAGGATATCGAACTGCGGTCTTCACATCTTTTCTTACAAATTTCATCTACTTTCCGATTATGATGCCATAGGTATACCGTATGATTTATTTTTTCGGAGTAAAATCAAAAAATGTATTGTTATTGCAAACTGCGCCCTCTAGCATTTTTTTTGAGAAACATTATGGACAACTAAATATGATTCGTGAAAGTGCATACATTTCTCTTCCAAACAGTCTTTAGTTTGCTAAAATCGGATAAGTCGTTTATAAGTTACAGCGATTTAAATGATTACACTTTAAACAGCTTCCCCCACTCCTATTAAAGTCGGTACGCCAATGAGCATAAGACCAAAATGATGCATAATTGTCCAAGCTTTAAAATGGTGTTATCAAACATATAATGTGGAATTTTCGGAGTTATGTAAAATTTTAAAATTTACTTTTCAATTACGCCCTCTTGCGGCAAAATGCGGAACTTAAAAATTATTTCCAGAATTTTCTCATGGCCACTTTAATTATCATTTTTCTTTTCCTGAGTTTCTATGCCCAGTAGTTTCCGAGATATGGCCGCTCGTCGACCTTAAAAAACACCCTGTATATATCTTATACAAAACAATAGAGCTTAATATTCCTTTTTTAACGACATATTACAAGTTGTATTTTTTTTTCAAAATGGCCACGTAGGATGTATTTCTCTTAAATTTAATATGGCGACAATCTTATTGAGATTAAGAAATAAAACACGCACTCGTTGAGTTCTCTGAAACGACTAAATTTATTATTCAAATAAACAGCGTTACTATAACAATGAGCTTTTGTCAATCCACCTGTAAATAGGTGTCACATGTTTTGACTGGTACATTTATGAGATAACAAGCTATGTACTCTGCCTTTATACTAGACAAAGCCACCGTCTTCTGCTTGCTGCTTTCCCAAGAAATAGCTGCTCCCGAAAGCTTAAAAACAAAGCCGGTATAAGACCTCCTATCGTTTTTATCATTGGCCCAATCGGCATCAACATAGCCCTTTAATTCACAATCATCCTTGGAAAAACATAAAGCATAGGTTTTAGTACCTTGCAAGTACCTTAACACTCTTTTGGCACATTGCCAATGTAATTCACTATAACAGTTGTCATACTGGCTAAGAAAACTTACAGTGTAAGCAATATCAGGACGTGTTAAGACAGCAAGATACATTAGGCTTCCTATAAGTTTCTGATACGGTATATCTTTATTACAAACACTAAGATTATCATCATTATTTTCAAATGAAACCTTATCCATGGGAGTACTAACACTTTTACAGTCTACCATGTCGAATTTTCTTAAAACCTGATCTACATAAGTTTCCTGATCCAAGGTTATTACATTTCTTTTTCTATCACGTACAATCCTAACACCTAAACATTGTTTAGCCTCACCAAGATCTTTAATTTTAAATTCAGTTCTCAAACATTGCTTTTAATGATTAGTGTTTTCCGGATCGTTTGAAAAAATGAAAAAATTATCAACATATAAAGTTATTACCGTTAACAAGTCATTCTGTTTTTTAGTGTACAAGCAAGGTTCTAGTTCTGATTTCTTATAGCCTAATTTTTGTAAAAAATTATCAACTTTCTTGTTCCAGGCTCTTGAGGACTGCTTAAGACCGTAGACAGCTCTTTTTAATTTACATACCTTGTCCTCAAAGCCTTTAACAACAAAGCCTTCAGGCTGCCGCATATAAACATTCTCTTCTAATATGCCATTAGGAAATGCAGTTTTGACATCTAAATGTGTAATATTTAAGTCTTACTTAACTGCTAATCCCATTAATAACCTTAAAGTAGAATGCCTGACCACTGGCGCAAAAGTCTCACTATAGTCTAGGCGTTCTCTTTGGGTAAATCCCTTCGCAACTAACCTAGCTCTATAATTAAGTTGACTCACTTTACTTTAAATACCCACTTACAGTCCACTATAGTTCCTGTTTCTGGTACATTCATTAAGTCCCATGCATTATTTTCCTCAAAAGAATCCATCTCGTTCATCATTGCCTGTCTCCATTTCTCACCATCAGGTCTAGACAAGGCCTCGGATACTGTCACTGGCATATCTTCTATGTGAGTTTTATTTGATGTTTCACCTGCACACATGTAAGTAACATATTCATCATAGCTTGAAGTTTTACGCTGTCGTTCTGACTTTCTTACAACTTCTGGTACTTCATTAGGTATAGCATACTCACTCTCACTGGAGGTACTCTCTTTTAAACTAAGAGTATCATCAGATTCATCATCCTGCTGATTTTCATCCCCCACTGAAACAGATAACCTTTCTGTGCTCGCATGAGTATCATTTATTGCAACATTTATTTTATTGTCACTTTCAAGGGTAACCACATCCCTACTGGCGATTACGTTCCTTTTTACTGGGTTATAAAGTCTATATCCTTTTACATGATCACTAAAACCAACTAGCAACATCTGCTTGGCTTTCTTGTTCCACTTCGTGCGTTTTTCTTTTGGTACATGCACCATCACTTTACTTCCAATGATACGTAGGTTACTTACATCGGGTTTCTTGCCTGACCATACTTCTATTGGGATTTTCTTGTCTAGCCCTGTAACAACTGATCTATTACGTAAGTAAACAGCAGTACTAACAGCTTCAGCCCAAACAAGTTTGTTTAAGTCAGCATCGAAAAGAAGACACCTTGCCTTTTCTACAATAGTACGATTCATACGTTTCAGCATCCCATTTTGCTCTGGAGTACCATTATTAGTTCTAAAAATTTTAATCTGTTTGCCTTTTTGATTCTCTTCAAAGCTTTTAAAATTTTTAAACTGATCAAATGCTTCATCCTTACTTTTTAGAAAATAGACAAATGTCATTCGGCTAAAATCATCCTCAAATAGTAGAAAATATTTTGAACCTCCCAAGTACTATTTCAAGCAATTCTGTGGCTCTGGTACTTTTATTTTTGAATGGCTTTCTTGTTTGTTTTCCTTCACAGCATATTACACACGCCTCATTTTTCTCAAATTTACCTTGACAGTTTTTTTTTTTTTTTTATGTATATCCTTTATTGAACCAAAATATTTTTACAATAAAACTATGTAGGTTCATCCACTAAAACTGCGTTTACAATAGGTGCTTAGTATAAACAGGAAAACAAACACAAGCAAAGAAAAGGACAACAATTAATAAAAAAAAAATGTTATACAAAAAAAAATTTTTTATAGGAGTGAAAATGGTGTGAAAGGTAGAAAAGTAGCAGTATTAGTATGATTATACATCAAACACTGTTTGATTGAATTAACATTTTTTAATCTCTCTTGAATGAGTTAACACTTTTTAACTTTGTAATGTGCGGTATTTTGTTAAACAAATTTACCCCTCTATGAAGAATAGAATTATAAAGAAGCTGTGTGCGACTTTTTGGCAGCTCGATTAAATTATTATACCTTGTATTATGTTCATGAATTTGACTTCCAACAAACACTGTTAAATTTGAGTGCCGTGTTTGCTTAACAATTGCATACAAGAACATACAGGTTTGATATTTATAAATACTATCTAGATTGTTAATTTGAAGCTTAGAATATAGGCGGCTGGTGCTATATCTTAAAGGTAAGTTATATAAATTTTTTAATGCTTTATTTTGCAATATTTTCAAAGGATCAATAAGTTGATTTCTTGTTGGATACCATAAGAGAGTTAAATATTGTAAGTGACAGTGGATAAGGCTAAAATACACTGCTCTTAATAAATGCCCAGGAACGCAAGAGCTTAACCTCTTCAATATTCCAATTGGGGCAGCAATCTTTTTCTGTACTTTTTCTATATGCAGTTGTCACGTCAGAGACTCATCAATATAGAGCCCAAGATATTTTATTACTTTAGTGTATTTTAATTGTTGATTATTAACAGTAATTGGAGTCATGTCATGATTTTTTTGAGAAGATATAAACATGATTCGATTTGTCTAGATTGAGTGTATGCTTATGTGTATCCAGCCAGTTACAAAGCAGACCTAAGTCAGATGCTATTTTATTTCTGATATTTTTATAATTCTCATCTAGATAGATGAGCAGAGAATCGTCTGCATACAATCTTAGTCTGCCAGCCAATCTAAGCCTTGACATTGAGTTTACATACACCAAGAATAAAGTTGGTCCAAGAATGGATCCCTGCGGCACTCCACATGAAACCATTCCCCGACCACTCTGAACTCTATTAACATATACACACTGAGTCCTATCTTATAAATAATTTTTAAAAAGCTTATGACATACCCCACGTACACCAAGTCTCTCCAACTTTAATAACAATATATTATGGTCCACTGTATCAAATGCCTTCCGTAAATCAAGCGAAACCACAGCACATTTTTTACCGCTATCTACACCACTCTGTATTTCACAGATCGTGTCAGTGGCAGCCGAATAGGTGTCAGTGTGCTCGCGAAACCCATATTGGTGCGGTTAAAAAAACTTTTGTTTATTTAGAAAATTAACCAACCTTGAGTTAACCACTCTTTCAAACAATCTTGAAAAGACAGGAAGAACAGAAACAGGCCTATAGTTGCCACAGTTCTCCCGGTCTCCATCCTTAAATATCGGTGTTACCCTGGCTTTTTCATCCCTTGTGGGACATTACCACTACTGAGACACTGATTTATTATAAAAGACATAACCTCAGACACTTCCTCCTTACATGTTCTTACCGAAACTACATCTATATCATCACATTCCTTTGCCTTTCTTGGATCAAGCGCACTAATTAAATTTAGAACCTCTCTTGGTGACGTGGGGTGAAGGAAACAACTCTGTTCACTAACGGACTCATTGGTCAAGTTCAATTCTTTATTAGGAATAACTTGAGCTAACTTTGGTCCAACGGTGATGAAAAAATCATTTAGTTTTTCCGATATGACCGCCGAGTCCGTAGTAGTGACATTATCATTTATTTTCAATGAGGAAATACATGGCCCAGAATTACAATTGCTTTTATTAGAGATAATCGAGTTCATTAATTGCCAGGTCTTCCTGGAATTTCCCTTTACTCCTGCAAAAGCGGCCTCATAATAATTTGCTTTACCTAACTTAATTTTTTCCTTAAGTTTTTTACACGTTTCAATGTATTTATTTTTTATATATTCATTGTCTGGTAGCTGAAGAGTGTTCCTATAATAATAATCCTTATGTTTAATTGTTTTGTAAATATCTAAATTAAACCATGGCTTTGATCTTTTATTAATTTTCTTCGTAATAGTTTTGTATGTTGTGCTAGATTGGAAACAGTTTATCAAATCCATATAGTTTTCCTCTAAACTCTGTGTATCTTTAATATCATTTAAACGTTGTAATTTATTTCGTAAAATATTGTAGTCAACAATTTTTCTTTGAAAAGATAACTCTTGTTGATATTTTTTTAAACTTTTTATATGAATGTATTGCAGGTCATGGTCACTTAGACTTGATTTAATTATATTTATAGAGCCTAGCAAAGTATAAGAATTTGTAATCACATGATCTATAAGAGTTTTGTTTTGTCTAGTTTTAACGGATTTGTTCAGAAATTGGTAGCCATTTGCCAAGCACAGATTCTTATAACGATTAACTTGCGGTGTGTCTACCAAAATATCTAGATTGAAATCTCCCAAAATTAATACTGGTTTATTATCTATCAAGGAAAACTCTTCCTCTAGCAGACTAAGAGTATTGTCTATATTATTCCCAGAGTGACTAGGGTTATACAGCGGAGATATATACATACCATTAGCCAGCTGCACTCTTACATAATATGTAACATTACCTAAAGATGCTAATTTAATTGTTTTAAATTTTATCGAGTCCTTAATAAATATTGCACAACCGCCACATGTTTTCACTCTACTAGCATAAACTGCAGTGTATTCCGGGATATTAAAAAAATTTTGTTCACTTTCACCCACCCATGTCTCCGTTATCGCCAAAATGTCTACAGAATTATTTAAAATGTGTAGGATTACTTCTATTTGAAAAAGCTTATTTCTGATTGACTTTGCATTAAGATATAAAACGTTGAGGCCCTCCTCTTTTAGATTAGTATTTGCCTTAAAATCTGACAAATTATCAAAGGATTTTAGATGCAACATCAGTTACGTGGATGTAAACGATTGTGCTCCGACTCACCTTGCCCAGTCTCAATATTTTCTACATCCTGCAAGCTCTTTAAACGAATTACAGGTAAATTATCATTGCCATTTTTCCTACAATAAACTTTACCATACCTGCACCATATATATTTAAAGCCACACTTTTTTAGATCCCTTGCTCGATTAAACAGCACTCTAACTTCCTTGGGTAGATCTTCGTTTATGTAGATATTACGTGTTTCACCTGTGAGGCCAATAGTTTGTGAGTTATGATTTTTTAAACCCTTTCGCTTCCTTAATACTTCATCCCTTAATGCTGATGTAGTAAATTGTACTAAAACTGGCTTATTCGGCATTTTACTAGGAATTACTTTGGTTTCAAAATCTTGATGTTCAATTTGTGCCTCAATTTTTTGAAATACCCGAATAACATCTTCCTTAACCGACCGATTGTTGCCTCCCAGTCCCATTATCATTAAATTTTTTGTTCTATCATCTTCGGCGTTAACTTTTTTAATTTTAGTTATTTCACTCTCGAGATATGTAAACTTCTGCTGTAGTTTGGTGTTCTCCCTCTTTAGCTGTTTATTTTCATTTGTAATTTTATTTAGCGCGTCTTGAAGACTTTGGTACATATTGTTATTTTCCTTTATAGTTTTTTCCATAGAGTCAATTTTCATTGACATTCTTTGCAACATATCCTTTGTAGACCCAGTTCTGGGTTTTTTATTTTTTATTTGGCCAGTCGAGGAAAGAATCGATCCTCTCGAATTTTTGTTGTTAATTGATTGCCGACTACTCTCGGCTGCTATTGACCGTCTTTTGGGAGGTGTCGTTTGTTCTTCATCACTGGATGCATCGTATGAGGAGCTACTATCCTTTGCAATATCAGAATCACCCTCATCGTATGTCTCTGGGTTCTGAATTTTACATTGGTCACACCCCCACTGAATATTTTTTTTCTTTTTTCCTGTGACATCCTCTTTTTTTAGCCCAGCACAATTCAGATGATACCATTTTTCACAGGATCCACTACATTGAATTCTATATCCTGATTTACCAATCTTTTGACAGCACTTCGGACATGTTATTGTAGGCATTATTTTAATATATTAATTTCACACTCCGGCAACAGTGTATTCCCCAACTACATAAAACTGTAAACTAGCATTCCACAAAAACGTTTTGGTGATAAGAAACGGCAAACTTTACCATTCAATAATCACTATATCTAGAGGTATTTTTTTGGATTTTTTATATTTAGGCCAATTAGGAGTCCATATATAGTAATACTATTATTAACTTTTTCGATTATTAATTCGACTTCAGACACCCAATATTCACGATATTGTACCGAGAAAATTTCAAAACAATGTTGCACGAAAAAACCGACGTTTAGGCCATTGACAATGCCATCATTCATCAGTCTTAGGTCCTTATAATTTAAATGTCCAAAACGACGGTGCCACACTTCACCAGTTACTACTGTTGCTACTAACGAATTAAGTTGCGGTTTCTTGAAATTTAGTCTATAAACATTATCAAGCAAACTTGCTACTGCAACCAATTTACCTTGGACATTGTAAATTTCACAACCTTTCTCCTTAAAATCTACTTTATTGCCATTTCTTATCAACTGGCTCACAGAAAATAAGTTTGTAGTCAACTCTGGGACATATAAAACATTGTTGATCACAACATGATGGGGCTCTCTGTCAACAATTGTGGTTATTTCTATGTCACCTTCACAAATCACTGGAATCTTTGCTTTGTTCGCGACCATTATTTCCTTTAATTCAGGTTTATCCTTTATATTTTTCAACCAGTCATTTCTGGCTGTCAGATGGACACTCGCACCTGAGTCTATGTACCAATCTGTATTGTTAAAATCACCATTTAAGAATACGGCACTGAATGCACTTGACTGCCTTTCACTGTTCTGTTGTCTTGGTCCCTTATAATATTTCGTAATTTCAGGGCAGTTGCTCTTAAAATGTCCACTTTGTTTACATTTGTAGCACACAATGTCTTTGACGTTGATGTATTTTCTGACATTTTGCTGGTTTCCACCTTTGAATGTCTTGTTGAAACCACCTTTGACTGCAAATGCGCCACCTCCAGATTTCTTATGGACGCCTTCTATCTGCATATTATCAAGTAACTTGGTCTTTATTGCATCCGTTTTAATGGTGATCCCTGAGTGTTCTATGGCCATTATCATAGGAAAAAACTTTTCTGGTAAGCCGGCCAACAAGAGGGAGCCAATCCACTCGTCATCTATCTTGAATCCTGTAAGACGTAGCTTCTGTGACGTGTCGATGACATGATTAACGTAGGATTCCATTGAGTCAGAATTTTCTAGACGTATTGATATCAGAGTACGAAGGAGTCCTATTTTTCTGGTAAAGCCCTTGTCGTCATACAAATTTTTCAGCATATTCCACAGTTCTGCTGCCTGCCGTCTTCGCTTTTCTAATATGAACAAATAGAGATGCATCTAGTGTCAGGACTAATTTGCCTTTGGCTCTCGCCATTTTGGTCTCATCAGTCTCCGTGCCGTCGATACACTTTGACAAACCTTCAATCACGAGAAACTGTTCCACGGCGAACGCCCAGTTGTCGTAATTTTCTATGCCTAATAACTTTGGCACACAAGACATATAATTTACCGCCATTTCGAACCCGAACTACAAGTATACTGCGATTTTACTATTCTGAGCGAACGCGTGGCTCTGGGCCCATAACCTAGTGAGATTAAAAAAATTGTGTGTGCTTAGGACCACACGACAGAAGTGAAAACTTCAACAAGGTAAAATTAATAATATCAAATACAATTGTTCGGCGCAGACGAGCGTTACACATCCGAGCGTGACGGCTCAGTTAATTTAGTGCCCACAAAAAGTGCTAAACGCGCCTAAAGAAGTTTTCACTTCAAAAATAAATCACGCACTCGTTGAGTTCTCTGAAACGACTAAATTTATTATTCACATAAACAGCGTTACTATAACAATGAGCTTTTGTCAATCCACCTGTAAATAGGTGTCACATATATTGACTGGTACATTTATGAGATAACAAAATCAACAAATCTGACGTAACCAAAAACACTTTTCTTAAACAACCAGTTAAAAACAAAAACTAAATTAGTTTATGTATCAGTTTTTAATTAGTTTTAATTTGTCATTCATATTTCACATGCAATGTATACCATTTCTATAGCAGGTGGCTAGTGCGGCTACAACTTATTTGGGTTTCATCATTGGTAAGCCGTTGCTTCAGAGAATCCACTGCAGGTACGCGTTGCTCTTCGTACCTACATGGTGTAGATTTTTCTTCTTATCAAGTCCTTGTCGCTTTCGTCGAAACATTTGGTGAAACCGGCATCTTTACGCTTCTTTCTAGATTTAATGGGAATTGACGCGATTCTTTTCACTGTAGTCAGAGGTATCTTAGTAAAATCAGACGTATATACTCTTTTTACAATTTCCCTAGCATCGAGAGATAAATGCATTTTGTTCGCTGCAACACTAGAAGAAGCACCATCAATGTTTTTCCACGGACGCCACATACTGTTTTTTTATACGTTTGGTAAAATGATATCGGTAATACAACTAAACTCTTCCAGCAAGAAATAAAAACTAACAAATTTTACCACAAAAAGGTATTTAAATATAAATTAAGCAACCCAACCTACCTGATTTGCATATATTTACAATAATTATAATTCTTACAATTCGGTCCTTTCAAATAATTATACTAAATGGTCATAAATAATGGGATCGCCCCAGGTACTTTTACTGCAGTCATTAAGGGTAAGTATTTATTTATCTTTTCAGAGTAAGTTTTCTCGATGTTGGTTGGAAGGGGTGTACAGGTATTAGGTATTCCGGTAAGGAAGACTTGTGACGGGTAAATGCCAAGTTGACATGGGGGGATTAATAAAAGTATAGATATAAAAGTTATACTATCTATTATTTATGGTGTGGTTATCGATGACCTACAATATATATTTTGTTCTGTATATATCCCACCTGCATCCCCAACTGCAGTATATGAAAAACATATCAGCTCAATAACTGCCGTTATGGACAGAAGATTAACTTCAAAAATAATAGTGCTTGGAGATTATAATTTGCCAAATTATATGAATAATTTTAAACAACTTTACACAAAAGACAGCCATATTACTGATAATTGTTCTGGATTATTAAGCCTCCTGAATAGCGATTCTACTGAATATGTTTTCTCATCTAACAACGACATTGAGATGATTTTACACGATTGTATGTGCTTTCATGATTTGATGCAGTATAACCAGATCCAGAATTCCAACAATGCCGCACTGGATCTCATCTTCTCTAACTGTTCTGCCGTTACAGTTTCCAAATGTGAGCAAGCTCTAACTCCTCCTGATGCCTACCATCCACCATTGGAAATCAAATTGGAAACCCACTGTTCGCCCCAAGCATTGGATACAAATTCTTATCGTTTCAACTTTTTCAAAGCTGATTATATACTTCTAAATGACTACTTTGAAACAATTAACTGGCAAATACTAGATTCGTCAAATTGGAGTATAAATGCTAAAGTAGATTATTTTTACAACGTTGTAAATACTGCCATAGATAACTTCGTACCAAAGAAATTATGTAGTAATTTAAAATTTCCTAGCTATTATACTAAAGCTACAATACAGCTTATAAAAGAAAAGAATAAATCACTTAACAGACTTAAAAAACATGGTTGGCGTGGCGACCAATTGAAAAATAAATATAATAACCTACGAGCTCGCGCAAAAGTAAGCATTAGAAAGGACTATGAAGCATTCATCAATTTATCACAACAAAATATTCTTAGAAACCCCAAACATTTTTGGTCGTATCTGCGATCTAAACGTGTTGTGTCTGGATATCCAAGTCAAATGAGGTACAATGATATGACCAGTACTGGATCTTCAGATGTGGCAGATCTATTTGCCGACTTCTTCCAGTCTGTGTACGTCGTTGACGATTTGGGTGTTGGCTGGGACTCTCAAAACCTTCATACAACTAATACCAGTTTGTGTAACATAGAGGTAACTAGCGATAAGGTATTTGAAAAGCTGGCAGACCTGGATGTAAACAAAAGTGCAGGTCCTGACAAAATTGCTCCTCTATTTGTTAGGAACTGTAGTCCTACCTTATCTTTGCCATTAAATATAATATTTAACTCATCACTATGCTCAGGAGATTTTCCCACAGTATGGAAGAAGGCTACAATTACTCCACTCTTTAAAAATGGCGATCGATCTGATATAACCAACTATCGACCTATATCAGGAATATCTTGTTTTGCAAAAGTATTGGACTCCATTGTTACAGACAGTATATCTTTAACATTTCGTGGTATCCTCTCAGAATATCAACATGGTTTTTTGCCACAACGATCATGTCAGTCAAACCTCACAGTATACTGTAGCTACTTAACAGCAGCTCTTGATGCGACTATACAAGTGGACGCCGTTTATTTTGATTTTAAGAAAGCCTTCGATCGCGTTAACCACACAATTCTGCTACATAAACTTGATCACTATGGTATTAGTGGTCCCTTATTATCATGGATAAATAGTTACCTAACCGGCCGCACACAGAACGTAAAATATCTTGGTTCCCTGTCCAAGGATATAACAGTGCACTCTGGGGTACCTCAAGGGTCTCACTTAGGTCCGATACTGTTCTTGCTTTTTATCCACGACCTATCGAATGTCATCAAAAATTGTTGCCACTTATTCTTTGCAGATGATTTAAAGTTATTTAGCAGAATCATGAACAAAGACGATTGTACTAATTTGCAGATCGCAATAGAAAAATTGGTTGAATGGTGTGCAAAGAACAAAATGACCTTAAACACACTAAAATGCAAAGTAATTTCCTTTTCAAGAAAAAAGCACAATTTAAATTACCTTTACAGTGTCGAGAATATTCCACTACCTCGCGTGACTCTTGTAAACGACCTTGGAGTGATATTCGACAGCGAATTAAGATTCACACATCACATAGACAATGCAATCTCCAAAGCATTTAAAATGGCTGGTTTTATCATTCGGCAGTGCTGGGACTTTCAAAATACTGATGTCTTGAAATCAATGTTCTTCGCTCTGGTTAGAAGCCATTTGGAATACTGCTGTACAGTCTGGGCGCCAATGTACAAAGTTCACAAAAATCGCATTGAGAGAGTACAGTCGAAATTTGTAAACTTTCTTCTCTATAAGTTAAAGATAGATAAATCACAGCTCTTGTACACTGGTCGTCTTAAGTTAATTAATTTTGACACACTAGAGACGCGAAGAATATCACTTGCTATGTCATTCGGTCATAAAATTATAAATAATCTCATCGACTGTCCGGAACTACTTAGCCAGCTTAGATTTCGCATTCCAGCGCGACCAACTAGACAACTGGAACTGTTTTCTTTGCGGCCACACCGAACTGACGTGGGAAAGAATGAACCAATGAATCGCATCATGGATTACTTCAACCGTTTCTTGCCATATGACTTTAATATTAACTGTTCACAAGAATCATTCAAACGCAAGATTAGAACAGTCGTTAGTTAATACTTCCACTTTCATTCAGTGTTTATAATTGTTGATTGTTATATGTTTTATTGTTTTTTATATTGTTATACTATTTGGGCATCTGCCTGTTATGTATATGTATATGTAATAAATTATTAATATTCATAGTAGTTCCTTACATGGTGTTAGATTAAAATTAATCCAAAATGATGAAAGGAAAACGGAAGAGTCGAGAAGCCAACAAACATGTGGAAAATAATACTAAACAGAAAAATACAAGGGACGATATAGAAGATTTGAAAGTACAAGTAAGAAGTCTGCAAGAATTATTGGCTCAACAGCAATTAGCAGGTGAAGCCAATCAAAACCAATCTCAGTCAACCCAAAATAATAGGGAAATAATGGAGAAGGAAATAAAAAATGTACCACATCCAGATAAGTTTTCATTTAAAGATAGCGAGTGGGAGAAGTGGTTGCAGCATTATGAAAGGTACCGATACGCTATAAATTTGAAAAAATGCTCAGAAAAAACACAAATCAACAATATTTTGTTATATATGGGACAAGATGTAGGAAAAATTTTTGATCGATTAAAAAAAGAAGAAGATGATTTCCTGACTTATAATAGTCTCATTGCCGATTTTAATGAGTATTTTAAAAAGACTGTTAATATTTTATATGAACGTGCCTAATTTAATTTGAGGAATCAACTAGAAGGTGAAACTTCCAAAGAGTACATTGAAAGAATAATTTTAATGGCTAAAAATTGTAAATATGGTGAAATAGAAAATGAATTGATCAGAGATCGACTTCTAGTAGGAATTTTAGATAGAAATCTTTCCGAAGCTTTACAGATGGATGCATCTTTAACGCTAGAAACAACAATAACAAAAATTAATCAAGCTGAATGTGTTAAAAAACAAAATTTGGAACTCACGCGACATCTTTCAATTCATAAAGACATAGACAGTGTAAAAGAACGTGACAGCTACAGATTTAAGGGGAATGAAAAATGTTATTCTAAGAAATGTTCTAGATGTGGTTCATCAAAAAAACATTCGTATGAAAGGTGTCCTGCTTTTAGGATTGTTTGTTTAAAATGTAATATTAAAGGGCATTTTTCCAAATATTGTAAGACCAAAATAAATATAAACGAGGTGAGAGATGCACTGAATTCATCAACAAGTTCAAGTTCGATGGGTTCATTAACAGAAGTTGATAGTAAAAGCAAAAATACCAAAAATTGTAATGAAATCAAAGTTATTGGATGTATAACTGAAGAATATGCTCCATATTATTATAAGTAAATAAATATACTATAAAACTGAATATAAAAGGACATATGGTTATTTTTAAACTAGATACTGGTGCGGATACTACAGTTTTATATTACAATACTTACAAAAATTTAAAAGAGAAACCAAAACTTAAAAACACTAATGTAATGTTAGTGGTGCTGGCACAAATTCAAGAATTGAAACAAAAGGAAAAATTAAAATAACTGCCGAGTATAATAAAACCATGGATAAAATCAAGATGTTTGTCGCTGAAACAAAGGAAAATCTTTTAGGCAGGCCTGATCTTGAAAAGTTAAAAATTATTAAATGGAAAGATGGAAATTTAATAATAAACAAAGAAGTTAAAAATGTAAATTTGATTAGCAACCCACAAATAAAAAATTATGAAAACTATATTACTCGTTTGTTTCCTAATTTATTTAAAGGAATTGGAAGAATAAAAGATTTTGAATACAAAATAAGATTAAATCACAATGCTCAACCCTTCAGTGTAAGTGTACCTAGGCGAGTGCCCATGCCTTTAATGGAAAAAGTACGGCAAGAAATAAATAAATTAGTGAATGATGGAATTATCCAAAAAGTTGATCAACCTACAGACTGGTGTTCGCCCATTGTAGTTGCTAAAAAGAAGGGTGATGGAGTTCGAGTTTGTGTTGATTACACACACCTTAATAAATTTGTCAAACGAGAACTTTATCAATTACCATCAGTAGAGGAGACTTTGGCAAAAATTGAAGATGGAATATTTTTTTCAAAATTGGATTGTTCAAAAGGTTTTAATCAGTTGAGAATTTCGGAATCGTCAAAGTTATTGACGACGTTTATAAGTCCTTTTGGCAGATTTGCCTATAAAACCTGTCCGTTTGGCATTTGTTCACTTCCAGAAGTTTTTCAGAAAACTCTAAATCAAATTATAGATACATGTGGAGTTAATTCAGTTATTGTTCATGCAGATGATATTTTAATCAGTGGGAAAAGTAAAGACGAACACGATAAAAATTTATTAACAGTATTAAAAAAACTTTCAGATTACGGAATAACTTTAAACATGGAAAAATGTACTTTTGGTGCCAGTAAAATTAATTATCTTGGATATATTGTGAGTGATAAAGGTATTGAACCGAATAAAGAATATATTGAATCAATACTAAAGTTCCCAAGACCAAAATCAGTGCCTAAAGTTAGAAGATTTTTAGGATTAACAACTTATACATATAACTAAATTTTTAAGTCATTATGCTGACAAAACATTACATTTAAGAAATTTGCTACAAAAAGATACCGAATTCATATGGGGACCCGATCAAGAAAAATGCTTCGCTGATGTAAAAAAGCTTTTAACTGAAGCACCAGTACTAGCAGCTTATAATGTAAAATACAGTACTAGAATTTCTGCAGATACATCTATGGTGGGGATAGGTGGAATTATTGAACAAAAACAGCCAGATGGAACTTGGAGACAAGTATCTTATTGTTCAAAATCATTAAGCAGAGCAGAACAAGGATATAGTCAAATAGAAAAGGAGACGCTAGGAATAACCCACACAGTTAATCGTTTCAGACAATTTTTACTTGGAAAACGATTTGAAGTTAGAACCGATCATAAGCCACTGGTTGAAATTTTAGTAAACAAACCACCTAATGATCTAACGGTGAGACTGCAAAATTTTAGAATGAAATTACTTATTTTCGATTATTTTGTTACCTATATACCTGGCAAAGAACTTACCGGGCCAGACGCCCTTAGCAGAGCTCCATTACCGGTTGGAACAGATGATATAGATATTTTGGAGGATCATTTTAAAACCATTGCAAGTGTGACGTTGGAGCAAGAATCTGAGTTACTTCAAGCCCAACAAGAAGATGTATCATTGAAGAAATTAAAAGAATTTATATACCAGGGATGGCCAGAACACAAAAATACCTGTGAGAATGACGTGCTACCATATTATAAATACAGAAATGAAATTTCAGTTTCAGAAAACATACTTACATACAATGATCGACCTATCATCCCTATAAAATTAAGAAGAAAATATTTAAAATTTATACATACCGGTCATTTAGGAATTACCAAATGTCTTTCAAGAGCAAAGAAAATGGTTTGGTGGCCAGGAATAACCAATCAAATTCGAGATCTGGTAGAAAATTGTGAAATTTGTATTAAGGATAAACCACTTGTCACAGAACCACTTTTAAATTTAAAAGTGCCTAGTTTACCTTGGTGAATAGTTGGGTCAGACCTGTTCCAATTTAAAAACAAGATGTACATGGTTGTCCAAGATTACTTTAGTTTATTTTTGGAAATCGTCGAACTGAAATATACAAGAAGTGAAACTATTGTTGAAGAATTAAAAAAAATATTTTGTAGATTCGGAATCCCAAAAATATTACGCACGGACAATGGACCACAATATAATTGTTTACATTTTAAGGAGTTCGCTAAATTGTACAATTTTGAGTGGAGATCTAGCAGCCCGTACCACGCACCATCTAATGGATTAGCTGAAAGCGCCGTAAAAACAGCAAAAAAAATATTGAAGAGGTCAGAAGATTTCTATTTAGGGCTACTGGCTTATCGTAATACTCCACTAAATTGTGGAGCAAGCCCTTGTCAGCTATTAATGGGAAGAAATTTAAGAGAGCAGATGGAAATTCCAAGATCCTTTTATAAAATGAAAGTACCAAATATGCAAAATATTTATGAACGAAAAGAAAAAGAGAAGAAGGAACAAAAATATTATTTTGACAAGAGACATAGGTCAAAACATATTGAGAAATTCGAAAAGAATCAAAAAGTATGGATAACAAATAGGCATGAAGATGCACAAGTTGAAGAAGAAGTAGCCCCTAGATCCTATAACGTTAGAACTCAGGACGGTCATGTATATAGACGAAATAGTAGATATTTAAAGCGCTTACCATAGTATAGTTTATATTATTTTAGTTAAAAGTATTATAAAGAAAGGGGGATGTACAGGTATTAGGTATTCCGGTAAGGAAGACCTGTTACGGGTGCGTATTATGAATTCCTACAGTGTCTCAGCACACTTACAGCGTTGAGACCCAGTAGGAAATCTAAGCATAATTTGCCGTTATGCAAGTTTTAAACCATACACGAATTCTGTGCTGGGCTCGGGGAGGAATTCGAATGGCGTGCCGCGTGCCGCCAAATTCAACGCTTGAAATCCTACTTGGCAATAACGTATCTAATAAAATATATTTAAAATATTAAAGAAAATGGCGGTTTTGTGTTATTATGAAACAGATCTTATTATTAGGTAAGGTGTTATGCTCGGTTTTATGTTACAAAAACATATGGGCACTCGATAAATATATGTTATTGTTGCTGGTATGTAAAAATATAAACGTAACTCAAAATGATTAAAATAAGCAATATTTTTTTAGTGCAAAGCCATTGTTTAAAAAAAAATATATTTTTTTTAATTTTGCTGCTTTTAAGCCGGGAATAAAAAACACAACAGAATAAAATATTTTTGTCATAATACTATATTTACTGTAAAATAAACGACCTACGTGGCTTTATAAACCAAATTAATTATTTTTTAGCATTTGGCACTTTATTTTCAATATTCTTCTGTAAGGAGTGGCTTCTTTTTTTTAGGACCCTTCCTGACTAAACTCTATTTTTTGTTTTTGCTCCTTTCAATGAATTTTTTCTGCGACTGATTGCTGTGGGCTGTACTTTTATTTTTCTACTTCTTGTAAAAACCATCGTATTAAGTATTTAATCGACAGCTTGATTTGATGTTGTGATTTGTTTTAGTTGATTAGTCAGGGAATTTATGGCTTTTAAACCACCAGAACTTGGATTTTGCTTAAACGTTTCCACTAATCTATTAGCTTCTTTTTCTAAATTTGAAAGCGAGGTTTGGTACTGAATTTGAAACTCTTGTGTATTTATTTCATTTGATAAGTTTTCCGAGGGAATATTATCGTTATTGAAAATAGAAGAATATGTGTTCTGCAAATTCAAACTGGCTAAACTATCATGTTCGCTTGAGCTACAATTTATCATACTTTCATAGAATCTTTCATCCACTACTCCCAAAGCTAGTTTGGCAAACATAATTCGATCTTTTGTGTCTATCTTTGGTGAGTTTTGAAATACAAAATTATGCTGCCTCTCAACAGCGTAAAGATGTTTGCAGAATGATCCACTCTTTCCAGCTGGACAATCACAAAACGCTGCATCAATGTTAATTGTATAAAATACTTTGTCATCTTTACTTGAGGAAACATTGAATTCATGCGAATTTACTGGAATCACGATTAAAGTGTCTTTTTTTTTGACAAAATCAGAATAAAGGCTAAGTTTGTTTCGCCTCATATTAGCAAAATCCAATAGTCGACGATGATGTTATTTTTCAAAAATTGGTGTTATAAAGTCGATAAGTGCACACACATTGAACACCCTGCATCTTTGCAATATGACGTCTTTCAGTATTCTAATTGAGGCTTCGGTGTAATTATTAGTATTGTGGCCACGTGTAATAACGTCACATCTATATGCTATACACCATTCCTTTTTTCTTTTCCATATTTCATTTAAATGGAAACAAAGTTTTTCATTATCTTTTACAAAGCGATCTTCAATGAAATCATTAAATCGAGTTTCGGCTTCATCACAAGTATTTGCATACAGCAAGTTATGAAAATTTATCATAATTTGTTGTCTTTTAGTTTTATGAACACAGTGCCGTCCGTCGCAGAGCCAACGCCAAAAAGCTTGTGAAACATGGAAGGCACAAGGCAGTTATCGAGATTCTGGAAAAACAGCTTGAAGAGAATTCCGTTCGGCTTGGCTGTCATCCGTCATAATAAGTTTTGGTTGCATTTTTTTTCCAGAGCAGTCTGTTTCTACAGCTTCTTTGACAGCCAATAATGCTAAAGTGTAGTTAGCTTCCGATTGTTCAGTGTGTAGTACACAAGCAATAGGAATTGCACCCACTTTATGAGCCGTGAAACAAGATGTTACATTTGTATTAGTCTGGTCACACGAACTAGTTGTGTCTATAAAGACAATTTCATCCGAAAGTCCCTCCAGGAAAGCACGTTTCATAATTGGTGTTATAATAACTGTAATTCTAGGATTTTCCTTAAATATAACATCAAAACCGTCCTCGTCTAATTTAATTTTTCTTTGCATAATGACTTCATTTATATTTTGTTCTGCTCTGTCGCCATATTTTGAAGTCCTCCATTTTTGATATAAATAGTAAACATGTTGCGGAATCGTTAGTTGGCAGTGTGCTGTCAGATGGCGATGGTGTTTTCAGCACCATCGTCCGAAGTCGTTAATATTTTATCTTAAGAAAGTTATGTTACGGAATCTAGTACAGATGAATTTTGTCAGATGGCGGAGCAGGATGTATCTTATCGTTTTATTGCGAAAATATTTCTTAAAACTGGAGCATGTTACGGAATCGTCAGTTTTGATAGTCAGACGCCAGATGGCGTAGGTGATAATAATTTGTCGCCGACATTTTACAATATTTCTTTTTATGAAGGCTAATTTTATTTAGTCTTCAGTCTCAGGCAGGCCTTCATCGGCCGCTAACTTCAAACAAACAGAAACGGGGTTTCAAGCGGTTTAAGTTTAGTATTGTCTTCGGCTCCTCAGGCTGATTGCAAAGTAGTAATTTTCGCGGGGCGGATTTTTTGCTTTGGATACCTGAGTCTTTGATGTTAGAAAATTATTCAAGAGTTTTATTTATTGAACGAGATTTACGAACAAAGTACGCCGGCGGAAATTCTCTGCCGCTGCTCGCCAAGAAATACAAAGGTTTAATTTGCGAAAGGTTTTGCTGGCGGCCGCTGAATAGGCTGGCTGCCGCAAAGTATACAAGGTAACAAGAAAATTACAGAGAAAAAAGAAAAGTCGACGGCAGCAATTGGAAGATTCTGAAAGGAAAGTTTTACTGGAAAATCTACTGGAAGTGGAAAATCTAAGTGAACCGCTGGCCGATTTTTTCGAGATTTTTAGGACTTAGAAAATTTTTTGGAAAAAATTTATTAATTTTCTAAAACGGAACCGGACGTTCCACCAACCGAATTTCCTGTATAAAAAGTGTGCAGAGACACGCTAGCTACCGCCTCCCGAAAGAATGGTGTCAATCGGAGGTTGGTGAAGAAAGTTGAGATTTTGAAGCGGAAAATTTTGGAAAAATTTTCACTGGACAAAAAAGTTTCTACTAACCGAATAATTCATTTAGCCGAGTTCCGGAACCTTGAGAGACGTTCCCTAAGGAAGTTAGAGCCATTTTAAGAAGTTAAGCGACTTAGAATAATTTCGCTCAGTAGATAGAGTTGGCCGGTGCTCAATGCACCTCCCCCTACTCCCCCCCTGCCCACTTGTGGTGGAGGGAGGTGCAGAAGTGGGAAATGGGCGTGACTTATATGAAATGGAGGGGGTCGACCAATCAAAAGGTGGCCGGTGTTCTACGCACCCTCCCCCCCAACCACAAGTGGGCAGGAAGGGAGTAGGAGGAGGTGCATTGACCCTTGTAGGTGTGGAGGGGCCTCCTCCCACTCTTGGCTCCGCCTATGATTAGCTATCCCCTCTCCTGGTCACGCCTCCATTTCGACCCAAGCTCCCCCCACCAATATTACTCCCACTTCGATAAGTAGTAGGAGAGGGAAAAAGAGAAAGGAGAGTCGCAGAAAAACTGAAGATCTTTAGTTTAGTTTTAAAGTTAGTAGTTATCAGTGTAATATTATGGACGTGTGTGGTGTTTGTAACTCTGAAGTGGTTATATTTGTTCATAAAGTTATAAGCTTGATAAGATTGCACCTTTTAGAGGAACACTCTAATTTGCAATGCAAATATTTTGAAGAACGCACAACTTTTAAATATTGGAATGATTATTACACGCATTTTTATTATAATTATCAAGTTAAATTTGATAAGCTATTGGATGGAATTAAGCTGTGCGACTCAGTGACCGATAATTATATCCTGTGCACTAATGGTGTTATGAAAGATCTACAGTCTGTGGGGTGTGAAAGAATATTTCCAGCAACCCTGCTCTACTCATTAATAAATAAAGAAAAGACGATTGAAGAAGTAACTGAGGAGTTAAATGGTTATATAAACAACAAGTTCTTTAATAAGTTTTAAGGATATTAAGATGTGTAAACATTGTCCTAATAATAATGGTGTTATCTATAATTTTTGTTACAGTAAAAAAGTTGAAAAACTATTAACACAGTGAAGTAAACATCGTTAAGGAACATTTCTTATAGTGTAGTTCATGAAAAGTTGTATGTAGTATGTGGAAAACTGTGGCAGAATGGAATTAAAAACTGTTTAATAAAAGGAGAGTTGACTCCACACCCCCTGTTAAGTTCACATTGTGTTTTCTGTTGTGCAACGGGAGATATTACATTTAATTCTAATGTTACACCACTATTTATCAAAATGTTGCTAATCATCCCAGAAAAAATAAAATAAATATCGTGAATATTAAGTATACTATTGGATATACCTTTGCTCCCACCACAATAAAAAATATTTCCCCCACCAGTGAAAAAAATATTATATAAAGTTTAAAAGTAAAATTCACTATTCAATTTACAAGCACATTTATACCGAATAAGACTTATTACATAATATATATAATGAACTACGATGAGATCTTGGAACGTTTAGAAATAAAAGATCTATGCAATCTTTACAAATATTCCGCAACGAATAAAATAGTGAGTGAATATCTTAATAGAAGACTTATTGATTGGAAACGTGTATCTAAATATAAAGGACTTAGTGGAGAATTTATTGAAGAATTTGAAGCGTCCCTTCATTGGGGATGGATATCATATCGTCAAGAACTATGTGAGAACATTATAAGAAAATTCAAACATAAGGTGAACTGGAATAGAATTTCTGCTTGTCAAAGACTCAGCGAGGACTTTATAGGGGAATTTCAAGATAAAGTAAATTGGAAACGGATTTCTCGTTATCAAAATTTATCTGAAGATTTTATAAGAGTATTTCAAGAAAGAGTTGACTGGAAATGGATTTCTATTAGTCAAAAACTATCCGAAGAGTTTATTAGAATGTTTGAAAATAAATTATATTGGAAATTCATTTTTATGTTTCAACGGTTTTCCGCTGAATTTAAAAATGAATTTCAACATAAATATGTATATAATATTTTATAATCGAATTATTTAAATTAAAAAGGTTAATAAAACACATTTATAGAATCTATTTTGTTTTATTTATCATCCATTAGGAAATGATTATATAAATTAAAAACATTTGTTATTGCGCAAATACAATTTTCTTTATTATGAAAAAAAACAGTGTACTCGTTCAGGTTGTAGAGGTGGATGGATATCTAATTATTCAATCACTGGCTTGTAGCTATACTTGCGAATTATTTCAGCCTTTTCTGCACCTTTTACATATACTGAACCGCTGTTGATTGTTAAAGATTTAATAATATCGGAAAATTTGTGGAGAGGTGTAAAACCTTCATTCCATGGAATGCAGTGATGATTCCTCGTCAACCATAGATTACTTTCTTGTAAATCCGGCGGTAGTAGATTCATAGGAAATGGTTGTTTAAAAATATGGTGGCTAATATGATACCCATCATATGCTGCAAACTCCTTTATAATGAATTTATTTTTTTCTATTTTAAATCCTTGGATATCAATAACAATATTCATGCTTAAATCTTCAAGTTTTCAAATTTTTTAAAAACTTTTTGTTTAAGGTAATAATTATCAATTTTTTTCTTAGATTATTTAAATGTTTAATGTGTTTAAGTAAACGTCGTAAATATACATTTTTCATATCTATCTATACAACACTAAAATAAAATAAAAAATGAATGGATTATATAGAAATATATGCGCATGCGTTTTAGAGCTGCCGAACATTTTTGGTTAAGGGATTATAACTAAAGATTTTATCATGCATTATAAGACAATAAGCCGAGATTTTTTCTGCAAGGTTCTCATGTAATTCAAATTCAACTCTCATGACAATTGGTCCAGATTCAATTGTTTCTTTTTGATGTGAACAATCAATATATACAATAGGCGCATTATCAACAAATTCTTTGGGAGAAAAAATTGGTTCACACGTTAACCCATAATCGGATTTTGGGAACTTACAAGCATTTCATATAATGTCGCAAATCTATTTTTTTTTCATGTAGAATGCTCGGTATAATATAAGGGAACATATAGTTCTAAGTTGCCGTGTACACAACATAGAGGCTAGACATAGAACTCGCAACACCTCATGAAAATAAATCTAAAATCTGTTATACATGGTTGTTTATGTAACAATATGTGTATCAATAGCAAAACACTTAGTTCTATACTAAATTAGGAGTTATAATTCTTAAAAAGCAATTTGATCGGTTCCGAAATTTGCGCATTGTTGAGGAGTAGACTTATTAAAGACATTATATACACCAAGAGTACTCATCCACCCATTAATCTGAAGTCGAGGTCATTGACGCTCCTTAACAGCTAATATAAAACGCTGTAATACAGTGGCTCGTAAGGATTCGATTGTGATCGGGTAATTAAGTCAAAAGGCGCAGGGCAAAAGATTAGACTAGCTAATATCTAACGCAAAAGTACTGGTAAGTTATGTGTTGAATACTAAAATTTAACTGTTAAAATCAAAAACACATCCGCTATATAAAATTATTTCCTAATACATTATTGCAGTGTTCGTCAAATTACTAAAAAATTCAATTAGAACAAACTACGATTGTATAGAGGTGGTAGAAAAAGAGGTAGATAGACGTTGTAAAGTATTACGATCATGATGATTAAAAATCAATAACTTACTAACATCTGAATCAGTTACATACAACCACCTATGATACTCCCTTGCATGAAAAAGGAAATTATCTGCTTCGATAGTTAAAAAACACCTTAAGATCTGAAAAAATTAATAGCTAAAGGACGGCGTACAGAGAAACATGAAATAGAGGCCAAGAAAAGCAACTAAATACAACAAAAAAAAATAGCAATTAATTTGAAAATAAGCAATTTAAATTTAAATAGACTTAAATCGAAAGACATTACCGAGAACGATGCCTAAAAAATAACGTTCAAAAAAGTATATATGCACGATCAACCTCTTATATTAGGTATACCGAAGGATAATACTATACAACTACTAACAGGAATCAAATTAAAGTTAAAAAAATAAAGGTAGGTATATAAAGTATTTGAATTATCGAATTATCATCCAAATAAATAAAATTCTCGTTTAAAATGTTATAAGGTACATGAGATGAGGTTAAAGTACAAATTTGTGGAACTCCGGGTGATCATACTCATCTAATCAATCTTACAACATATGAAAAATAAAGCAATTAATTAGATAAATAACTTCTAAACGAGGCTTCTAATAGACTAGTGTCTAGATATCATTTAAACTATCAAAATAAAACACAAGAGTTGTCAAAATTATTTATCGAATCACAAAATTTGGCACATGATACATGCGAGGGATACCTTCTAATAACAATTCGTGAATGATCGAATGAAATCGTATAACTGTCAAAAGTGGATATTGGCCTACGACTCGTTACGGTTATTAGGTAAGACTTTTGATAGGTGCATGTGTAGCGTAACATCACAAGTCACCTAGAAAGATGTAAATTTGCAGAAAAATAAATAGAACAAATAATGTAACAAAATAATAAAGTAGTAATCTTATATATATTAGTAAAAACTGTTGCAGAAAATAAAAATATATACCAATTTTATTAAGTATTAAAAATATACCCAAATAATATTTGTTTATACCGCTAAGTAAAAGACTATCGGCACATTAAGGTAGAAAGAGTAGTAACTACAGGTACAAAATTTAGCAACTATTGGTAAAATATACGGGAAAAAAAATACCTAAAATACCACCA
The DNA here is from genome assembly GCA_963969555.1 of Polydrusus pterygomalis. NCBI lineage: Eukaryota > Metazoa > Arthropoda > Insecta > Coleoptera > Curculionidae > Polydrusus > Polydrusus pterygomalis. Next base: position 207,284 of record OZ018381.1, on the reverse strand, counting down.
ATTTCACCTGGGTGGTCATTGGCAGCGCATTTTATATCCTAGAACGGAAATATTATACATAAGTCAACAATGAATGACTTATTTGTCTATTTAATTATTGAAAGAGGATCGTGTGCAGAATAAACTATTCATACAAATTACCTATAACGCTAAAACACTCCAAGCTTGTTACAGACAATGTTCCATAAAAGCTAAGAATTATTATTTAATGTTAAAATAGTGACTTCAATTTTTATAAAGGACACCGGTCAAAAATATGTGCAAATTGTGAGGGGGTGGGGTGTTATTATAGATGCAGTATATATCAAGTTTAATACAGTAATCATATATAAACTTAACTTTTTTTTTTTTTTTATATTATTGGCATTTGGCTAATTAGCCATGCAGCCAGTCGCAAAGTAAAAAAGAAGAACATTATTATACGAAACATATAAACAGGGACACACGCTTCACGCCACTGGGGTCTGTCAGGGCGACTTTATTTGAAGACACACAGGGAATGAAGACCACTAAAAAAAAGGGGTTTACATATAAGGAAAAAAAAGGGCAGGTTTGTTTTTTAAATAATTAAGAGTTACAATTTTAAATTGACCTTATATAAATATGTTACAAGCACATTAAATATTTTTATATTTCCTAGTGACAAAAGGTATAGGATATTAAAAGGGCACTCGACTTTACATTCTTGAATCAATTGCTTGAAGAGACTATTAATTTCATTTTCATACTTTTTACACTCCAAGAATAGATGGTCCAAATCACATCTGACATTGCACAAATCACACCTGTCCGAAGGGAAAATACCTATTTTATTTAGGTGGGCTGGATAACAAGCATGGCCCAATTTCAGTCGTATAATGTTTGTAATAAACCGTCTTGGAACTATTATCTCCTTATGCCAGTGCTTATTAGGAATGTTTTTTACAAGAAGTGAATATCTAGTGCGAGATGTGGTACAATAGGTTTTCCATCTTACGTTCCATTTATCTAATATTTCTGATTTTAGAAGAGCATCTGCCTCGCTAAGGTTGAGACTAGAACTAATGGGTGTTCCATTACGAATACTATCCTTTGCTAGAGTATCCACATACTCGTTACCTGTTATACCAGTGTGTGCTTTAACCCAAATAAATGTTATGTGCTTTTTTTCTTAACGTAATATATCGTAATAGTTTTCGAATGTTCCATAATAAAGGATTAGTTTTGTAGGACCAAGGTTTAATATTGGTTAATGCTTTTAGAACGGACAAAGAATCAGACAGAATAACAAAATATTGATTGTCATATTCAAGAGCAAAATTAAGTGCTTTAAAAATAGCTAAGGCCTCTGTAGTAAAAATACTACAATTTTTTTCAACTTTAAACTTAAATTCATTGTTGATTTGGGGTATATATATATAGTTGCTCCATTGCCTTCATCTGTTTTAGACGCATCAGTATATATAAAGATACATTCTTTATGTTTTATAAGTTCTGCCTTTAAAATATGGTTGTTAAGTAATTTGCTATCAGTGAAATAAGGGATTATCAGTGTAACATCTTGAAAACCACTATGGTATTCATAATCTGTTATATAAATAATATAAAAATAGCTGACTGGGAAACATAGTTTCTATATCGCTATCGAACTCTGTTTTGTTAATCACAACTACATTTTAAACGGATGGATGGTGAAAAGCCTTTACATTAATATGACCATCAATAAAACTTGTGTGTTAGTAAATATTACTAACTGAGCTAAAGAAAGTCTCCTGTTTTGATACTTTTATTATGTTGCTTTACCTACTTTTTCCGCTGTTTCTGCTGCCTGTCTATATGTGACAAGTTACCTATAATAGTTGATTCCTAGGGTGTTGACCCCCATTAACACGTCAATTATCAGTAAATTTTGTAATTTCTACAGATTTTGAACCGCTTCATACTGTGTTATACCCTTGGTGCATGCATGCATTAGATGCTTCGAGCGTTTAAATTGGCGATAGGAATTAACAACAAATATGTTGCTTTTGTATGCTATGTATATAAGATTGCAATATGATAAATTTTGATAATAATTATTTAAAAGCAAATAAAACACAGTTATTTTATAATACATTTATTTATTAAGTTCTATAATACCAATTCTTTCAAGCTCTTTGAGAATAGCCTCTATTTCCTCTCTATTACTGCTACTGTTAGATCCAAATTTATGTAAAAATTTGAGACGCTCAACTAGTTCGTTGACACTGTTATATACCATCGGTATGTCGTCCGTTTCAGCTTCACCCAATTTGGACATCTCCTTTTCAGTAAATTCTACTCCACATAGTCGAGATTTAGGCGTTTTTACTTGCACTTTGTCAAATATTTCATCATTATTAAAGAACTTTCTGTTATTTATAGGCTTCGGATCGTAGCGCCTTTTTGGAGGAAAAAGCTTAGAAATTATATTTGTATACTTCCAGCTAGAACTCGATTTAATATGTTCGTTTTGTTCAAAATTTCTCTTATGCAAATTTGTAAGTAATATTAATTTTTTGTACAACTTCATTTCTTTCTGAGAATATCCTTTGGGGAGCATACTTGTTAATAAATTCAACAACCCATCAGTTAGCGTGTATGATTCATTATCGATCACCAATTGATCATTTTCAAGTTTAACAGGAGTATTTCCAAGAAACCAGGTAACCCCATCGGTTCTAAGACCAAATATGTTTCTCTTTGGTAGTTCTAGGAGTTTAAGTTTTATTCTTATGCTTGCCATGTTACTTCTTTAACGTATGAGGCACTGATGAAGTATTCGATCCAGTATTTAACTATTTAAACACGACAACAACACAACAACAACACAACAACAACACAACAACAACACAACACATACAAAACATTAACACAACACATACAAAACTTTTACACAACACATACAAAACACGTACACAACATTAAAACACAAATACTAGACGACTATAACAAAATGACTACACGAATCAAACACAACGGTTAGAAATAGCTGTCAACAAGCCTAGACAATACCATGAAACCTAACATCATATACCAAGACAGTAGGAATAAATTAAAAGGATATCGAAACAGTAATAAACTGTCTTGTAACTTATCTAACGATACGTCTACTGGCATCGTTGTTAGAAGTTTAAATAAAAGGTATTTAAAATGTAGACAGCCCGCCGACATCCGCTATTAAACCGAACTAAAAAACATTAATGTTTATAATATAATTTAATATAAATTAATGTTGACTATAAAATAATTAATGTTAACAATATAATTTAATATGTTATATTTATATTGTTAATTGTTGGCTTTAAATTGTATAAATTAAATAAAAAACATTATCATCATTATATTGTTTTATTTTAACTTAATTATTACATACAAAGCGTTCACAATAAATTTTATTTCTATGTGCTGTAGTTAAAACTCTATTAAGTATAATAGAAACTCGTTGAATTCTTCTTTTAAAATGAGCACGATCCCGGGCCAATCATTCATACACATTGTCTCTAGCTTGCTTGTAAGCGTATTTCCAGGCCACAATTGTATAAACTTTATTTGTCTTCTCGTCAAACCGCACTTTCTTCATGTTTTATTGTCTAATTTTACGTTCCAGGATGGTTGGATATGAAATGACTAATTCCATTATTGTGCACACATTTTCACTAGGATTTTCTTGTGCTGATAATACTTCGAATATTTTATTGATAATATCACTTCTATCATAAGCGTAACTGTTTTTAAAGATTGAAAAATATGCTGTAAATTGTTGATTTTTAAGAAGAGTTAATTTTTTTTCTATTAACGGTATTAACTGCCACCAATTGCAAACCGTTTCTCTTCCTAAATAGATATAAAATCCATTTTTCTTAATTTTCATTAGATTTTCATCACGAATTTTTTCAAAGGATAATACAATATTACCAAGTTCCAACGCCTCCCAACGTGATTCTGACGAAAACAAATTATTAGTTATTACACCTTGATACACCATTATTTCCCTCCACTCATCTTCATTAAAAATTATGGAAATTCCTTTATTTCCTGACAGCTTGATGCATGCACTAAAATCTTCCACGTTTAAACCAACGCAGATATACTTAGTGATTGATTTATTTAAAGGGTGAAACCACTGGTGAATAATACTTGTGTTTTTTATATCACTATCACTTTTATTTAAACTGTTATTTGAACTTGAAGGGGATATTCCACTATAATATGAATTTATTTCGTTAGGACGAACTGTATTGGATGCACTCATTTTATACTCTTAACTTTAACCTCTTAACTAAATCTGTTCTGAACATATTCAATCCTTTATAGTATATACCCCCACTCTATCCTTTGTGTATGTAGTGGGAGAAGGTTAAATAAAAAATTAAGTTACTGTAAAAGTTTATATATTTTCCATAAGAAATAACAAATAGATAAATACATGACATACATTAAAGCAAAACATAAAAGTGTGACATATAAATTAGATAAATATTCACAACAAAATTGATTTTCTTGTGGTGATAGAAGACGCCATTCTGAATTAATTATAGTATTATTCGGATATAAGTATTTAATTTTAAAATAACTTGGTGAATTTATATACTTATTATCGAGTTGGTGATACCACATGGTACTTCCATTTACATTAGATATTTTCATAATGTTACAATATTCTAAAGTAACATTTGATTTATTTGTACTAAGACATATCTCAGCCAAGTGTGTTTTTGGAATATAATTTACATATATAATATTTCCTATTACAGCAGATAAAACTAACACATTATTGACAATCATTTTGCTTAAAGAGTGTCGAACTACTAATCTGAGACTAAAAAAGTTTCTTATTATATATAAAATATTTTCAAACTATTTATTCAACAAGTTCATCCATAGTTTTACACAATTCATGTAATTGAATATCATTATGACCCCAAGCTAAAGTTTTACTAGTTCCAGGAATTAAATACCGCTTATCGTCATCAGCTGTTAATGCTAATTTTTGAATTAATTCGGTATACATTGTATGTGAATGTGATCTAAATGTGTACATGGTACAATATACTTTAGAGTTTTTTTCAATTACATTTATATAATCTGTAAGGGTTAATTGTTTTTGAATAGAAGAGCGACAAACACCCTTTGCTTTTTTAAGAATATTATGTTGAGTTTCAACACAGTATGCTTTTGCTCCTGTCCCATAAAAACTTTTGATTGGTTCACCAGCATATTCATCTTTAAATTTACCAACCGCAGAAATATTTTGAGGAATGTTATAAATATTATCTTTATCATAATTGGATGTATCAAACTTATCTAGGTTACATTTTATATCATTATAAAAGTTGTCAGTTGAGACTTCAAGTATAAGAGAATCAGTGTCAGTATACAAAAGGGATACATTTTCTCCGTACATTTGTTTAAGATAGTCATAAAAAAAATTATACATTACTGTTTTTGAAATATCTAAAATTGAAAAACCCGCATAGATGGGTTTGTTATATTCAATTTTCGTTTTATTCATTTGTAAAGCCACTAAGTTTTCTGAAAATATTTTATTATCTCTATAGTAAGGTTTTGCTATAAAGGTTTCGGCACAATTAATTTTATGACCAACTCGCCCCCAATGCGACACCAGTTTCACGTCTACCCTTCTATCCACATTTTCCATTGTTTTCCCATATATACTATTATTATTAGTCTTATACATGTTTTTATCAAATTTATTTTTTGAAGAATTTCTTAAATTTGTATTCAAATCAATATAGTCTTTTAACCATGGAGATTGAGTGAATTTTACAGCTCTATGTATTTTCGTTAGTTTTATACCAAAATGTAAACATTGTTTTAGATAGGTATAATGGATTACATATTTTTCTTTATTTTTTAAATTTGGAATTAATTTTGAATATTTCGAATTAGGGGGTATCAGATTTTCAGGACAGAAAGGTAGATCATTGTGTTTATCATGTAATTGTTTTGGATATTCTAAATCAACCTCCAGAACATAACCTGTTTCTGCTGTGTCAGATATATCACTTATGCGTTTTTCAACATTATCAATATCTTCCTGAGATAGCCAGATAAAATCCTTTTGAGGTAAGTATTGACTCATTGCATAACCATATAGATTAGTCGCATCTAAATAAATTATATATTTTGTGGGTTCTAATGAATTAAAATTATCAAGAAAAGGGTTATTCGCAACGGATTTTCGCCCTGTGCAAGTGCTAACACCTCCTCTTACGCCTTTTTTAAAAAAATGAAGCATGTCAGGATCTGTTAAAAGTTCTAATTCTACTCCTGTGTATAATAACATTGCATCCCAACTTAATCCTGGTGCTGTAAAATAATGTGCTGGATCTAGCTAATATGTTGTTAGACAAAGGCTTCTATAATTTTCAAAGATATCTGCTAGTAGCAAAATATCCGTTTTTAAATAAATATCTGAATAATCGCCAAGTGTCTGACATTGAAACATATCCCAAATAATTTCTGCACGTTGATATTCATCACGCGTAATATGTTCCCCCTTTAATTCATTGTAAAATAAATCTGCAGTCGGCAAATTAGTTTGATAAAATTTTGCAATATCATCTATGTATGAATAAGGAAATATACCTTTTTTTCGCATATGCTTAAACTGTAAATCATTTGAGTATGCTTTTCTAGTTTCTAAACATTGAGAATCATCTAAAATACTCGATAAATTATCCAATGATGATGGTAAAAACTGATAAGAATCAATAAACCTTATTTTTATATATTTATCTCTTGTTTTACCATTTTTATATTGTATTTTATCTACCCAAAGATATTTGCTAAATGAAATATATTTTTCTTTAGTCATAGGAATAACATCAATTTGCTCCTTGTCTAAACATAATGATTTTATAAATAGGTGACTGTCATAATTTTTTAAATTGTGCATAACAACTGGAATAAATTGTGGAATTTTAAAATTTAAATTACATGCAGAGTGTGCTGCTCCCCTGAATTTTCCAGTTATATGACAATGATCTTTTACCTTATCTGAGTTGTCTGTAAACTTTTTTTTGCAAATATGACAATAACTTGATCTGTGAAACTTTTCCATCTCAAAATCGATTAATTTAGACATGGGCACAATATCTTTTAAATACTTTGAATACAAATATCTAATATCAATCTCCAAGTCTTTTACAAATTTTTCAATGCAATCCCTACCTCGATATAAATGAAATTTTGTAATTTTATCATCAAATGAACATTTTATGTAATATGCAAATGAATGCGGAATATGTTCAAATTTTTTTAATGTGTAAGATTGTGACAAATTTGTCACATCATTTTGGATAGGTTTTAATGCACATTCAAAATCAGCATAAACTACAAATGGCACTTTCATTTGCTTTTGAATATTTTCAAATTTTAAAATGTTTTCCGGCACAAAATTTCCAAACTTATCAATTATAAATTCTTTTGAGGGAAAATCATTCCTGATAAAGTTGCAATCGTTTTGAATGTGTTGTTTAAGAATATTTAAAGTGGTGAAAAACTGTAAACAACCATCACAGAAATATTTTCTATGTTCATGATTGCTAACTTGACTTGAAACTAATCGAGAAAGATCATTTATATAACAATAATGATTTTTAATATTATTCATATCGTCTTGTTTAGACAATAACAATAAATTTATATGAGTATTACACCTAACTTTACAAAAATGCAGAGGACCAATAACCTCATAGATATTTTTACCCTTTTTGTATGAGACTTCTAATCCATACACATTTATTGATACATTATTTAATTCCTCAAATTTTGCTATATCTTTAAGGGATACTGGAAATTCTATACCTTGAAAGTTGAAAAGCTGTCTAAAGTCTGGATACGATGCTGGATTTCGAGGGTCTCCTTGGTACAATGACGATACAACTGCATAACCAAAACAAAAGTCATCATTATTTTGCACATTTATAACGGCATTTTTTCTTATAATTTCTTTGGGTAAAGGCACATAAGAGGAACTTCTTAATGGGTTGTATTTGTTTATATTAACTTCCAAGTGAAGAATTTGTTCCAGAATCCATCCTAAAATAAGTAATTATTTAATATTTCAAGAGACATTTTTTCCCCCAAGCTAGTGAAATAATCAGTAATTTAAATGTACACACCTGAGTCACGTTCTGCAAATTTATCGAGTTTTCCATCAATTATTCCCATAAATTTTTCATACAATATAACTATATTGGTAGACTCAGTTACAACTTCATATGCTGTGTTGTGTGATTTAATTTCAGAAATCCGAGAAGTTGGTAAATAATATAATCCAAACAATTCCATATTCACTTTTATAGCTCGATGTTTCTTCAAGGCAGTTTGAATAACTTTAATAACTTTATCAGTAATGTTTTCTTGAAATTCCTTTAAATTCACAAAGTGTTGTGGGGAAGATATTTTATATGAAATAATTCTTTCTTTAAAGGCACTATTCAACACCTCTATTCCAGGCTCGCAAGCTTTAAAGACATTTAATTTATGAGCATTTGATTTTAAATGTGCTCCCCAACATTTATTAGAGATTTTGACATCACAGTCGTCACATCGACGAATCCCATCTTGTGTGAAAAAATTTTTATTTACTAAAAATAATAAATTTTTATTAGTTAAAAGATTTTAAAAAAAAAAAAATCCATTTTTTATATTTTTTTTTATTTTTTATATTTTTATTTTTCAAATTTTTATTTACTAAAGATAATAAATTTTTATTAGTTAAAAGATAGCGTGGTAAAAGTTAACAACTTACCATCAATTATGTAATCATCAGGATTTGCTACATAGTTGTTATCCAAGCAAACTTCTTTAACATGTCGAACCACGCTTCTCTTTTGTTTAAATTCGCGTAAACACAGTGTGCACAAGAAAGACATTTTTTATACTGAGGAATTTGCGTGTGGGCATTAGTATAAACACTGAAATTTTTTATTTGAAAATAATCTGGTGGGGGGATGAATTTAAAGATTTATTATGAATCTACTGATGCAAAACATGGATTGAAGAATATATTAGCACATTTTTTTAAAAGATCGCCTTGCCGTTTAATAACTTTACCAAGATTGACGCTTCTTAAATTTGAACAAGTTTCACCTAAAGAAAAATAGTTGTGAAACATTGATTTTACAATTCCACAACTCCGACGCATATCTTTGGACGAAATGTCTTTTTTAGGTTTGGCTTGCAAGAATTTATTAAGTTCAGTCTTATAGGGAATGTCACCCACTTTGTAAACGTTTCTCTTACTAATTTTGGGGGGTGATGTAACGACAATTTCAGATGGTGTAAATACAATTGGAAAGGGATTTGAAACAGCAACAGCTTCAATTAAACCTAATTCTGTTTCTTGTTTTACAATATCATAAACTTCAACTGTTCCACAAAAATCTCTTAATGTTTTATCGTAAACATGAACAGGATGTGTCGTAAATTGTAATTTAGGTGTTCTTGGCAACACCTCAATATTAAGCGGAGTCTGCTCATTAAGCACCTCTATTAAATTTAAACACGGCTTATTTTTGTATGCGATTGTTTCATTTATATCCACATCGGAAATAGGTGAATATGCGGAATAGTTGGTAGTGTCGCGGTCGGGTGTCGCAAATTTCATTTTTTTCGATTTTGGTTCAGTTACATCACCGGAATCTTTAAAATCATCATAATTTATAGTTGAAATCAAATTTTGCGTGGATGTGTCTAATATAGTGTCTACACAAGAATATAGATTGTCAAACATGTCAGGGGTGTCCAGAACTTGTAGGTAAATTAAATTTTGAATTTTCGTCAACAGTATTATAAATATCCAAATTCACACCTTCAAAATCAAAAGTATTATCATCAGCATTGAAATAATCAAGAATTTTATTATCATCGATATTTAAATCAGTATCGCTGTTAATAAAATTTTCAATGTCACTATTTGACAATAAATCTCCACTGATAATATTACCCTCTTCCTTCTTAAAATAACCCTCAAGTTCCCTAGAACTCATTCTACAAAGTGGGCAATCAACAATGTCATGAAACTTGCAAGCATCTTTTAAATCAAATGCAGTTAAGTCAATAATTGAATCCATACCTTTAGATTAATAGAAACACAAAACAACAACAACAATAACTGTAACTACAAAAGGTAATTGTGATGAACACACACACACGCACAATAATAACTGAGAAAAAAAGGTTTGTGTAAAGATTATTCGGAACAAAGAAATGCACAACACTGGTACGCTACAACAACGAAAGAAGACTTATATGCGACTGAGAAACGTGAGAGCGGATGAGGCCCGTCTGGGAAGTAGGAATGTGGTATGGGCGGTACCTGTCTGGGCGAAAGTCGGTGACCCGGGTTGACCGCAGAACGGCAGCGCAAATTTTTTTTTTTTTTTTCCCTATTTTTATTTTTCAAATTTTTTTTTTTTTTTTTTTTTCCCTATTTTTTTTTTTTTTTTTTTTTTTTTTTTTTTTATTTTTCAAATTTTTTTTTTTTTATTTTTCAAATTTTTTTTTTTTTTTATTTTTCAATTTTTTTTTTTTTTTTTTTTTTTTTTATTTTTCAAATTTTTTTTTTTTTTTTTTTTTTTTTTATTTTTCAAATTTTTTTTTTTTTTTTTTTTTTTTTTATTTTTCAAATTTTTTTTTTTTTTTTTTTTTTTTTTTATTTTTCAATTTTTTTTTTTTTTTTTATTTTTCAAATATTTTTTTTTTTTTCCCTATTTTTATTTTTCAAATTTTTTTTTTTTTTTTTTTTTTTTTCCCTATTTTTATTTTTTTTTTTTTTTTTTTTTTTTTATTTTTCAAATTTTTTTTTTTTTTTTTTTTTTTTTTTATTTTTCAATTTTTTTTTTTTTTTTTTATTTTTCTTTTTTTTTTTTTTTTTTTTATTTTTCAATTTTTTTTTTTTTTTTTTTTTTTATTTTTCAAATTTTTTTTTTTTTTTTCCCTATTTTTATTTTGGGAGGAGGTTGCTATATATTATTGCATCACTCGCTTATTCTTCAGTACAGTACAATAACAACGACGATATCAACCATGAAAGTTTCCATACATGATGAGAAGTTACGGGAGCAAGTTTCAAAGATGTCGTTTCCAGAATTTAGCGACTTTTGCTCGAAGAAGTTCCTGATGGATCTGTGGATGTGGGATATCCCAACCAGACCAAATTCTCCAACGAACTTACCAGTGACGACTACAATGGCGTCCACGATCATCGATGACGGCAATTCAGCGGAGTGTGGTGACTTTTTGTATTTCGATAATTGTGTTAGTGAGGTGCTAATACTTAATGATTGTGCCACCATGTGCGATAAAGCCGCCAGACACCAGCCAAGGCGTACCAGACACCAGCCAAGGCATACCAGACACCAGCCAAGGCCCACCAGAAGGCAACCCATTAGAAAATGCAAAAAGGTTTTTAACTATACATATAATTTTTAGAAGTGAAAATTTTTGTTTAAATAAATGTTTTTATACCTTATACCCCTTATTTTTTCATATTTATAACCAACATACATTTAATGCGCAAGTCTAAAATCATATTCATCGACTTTAAAACTGATTTTTTTAATTAAAAATATTATTTAATCGTAAACCATGGCAGAGTGTTGTACTTCGGATATTTTTCTTGATATACAAGGTTATAATTGCTCTTTTTCTTACATTCCTAAAGAGGTTGCAATTTATGATGGTATTCGTCTTTCAAATTTTTTATTAAAACCTCCATTTAAACGAAGCATGTTGTCTGCTGTAGATGATAAGATTGTTACATGGTCTGAAGAATATCATGGTCTTGATTGGGAGTTAGGACATATAGACTTTAACGAAATTGATAAAATTTTAAAAAATGTTTATTTTTCATTCAATACTCCAAAAATATATGTAAAAGGAGTGGAAAAGGCGAAATTTTTAAAAGGTATTTTAGACTGTGAAAACATTATTAGTATTCCAGTTACTAATGAACCAAAATTAAGTAAATACAAAAGAATTCCAGAGTGTTATTTTCATAAAACGGTACAAGCTTGGCATTGTGCATCCGCCAATGTAAAACTATTATATACTTATAAGAATTGTAACTAATAAAGGTGTAAATATTTTATAGTTTTTACTTTTTTATCTTCCATCTTTAGGATTGGATAAGGATGGGATAGGATTGCGACATTGGGGTTGTTTGGGAGAAAAGTATAAACCAAAAAGTAAATTATAAAATTATTTATTAATAGTAAACATTTTTGAAATCATTCAACAAAAAAATAATTAAATATAAAATAGGTAAAAGCTATATATAAATAGTCAACATATTATAAAGCATAAAAATAGCAATTTTAATATTAAGATAATATAATGCACACTGCTGGCATCAAATGCTATCCTTTAAAATGGCTTTATCGATGACATGGCTTTTGATTTTTTGGGAAGTTGGTTTCGTACACATTATGCAGACCTCTGGTGAAATAATTTGATATAAATGTTGATCACACACTTTACATTTTAATTCGTTTTCACAACAATCCATGGCATGTTTAGAGTGGGTGTTGACGTGTATATGCTTGCCACAGGGTTGCTCAATCGCACACAAATAATAACAATGGTGACAAACACTATACATACCACCACCCACAGATGTTATTAAAATGTAGGACTGCATAACACATACTTCTCGCTGTAAATAATTGGCTTTTGCAGCGTCTGAAGCGTTAACTTTTTTGATATTAACCAACGCTTCTTCCCCGCAACCACTTCCCAGAACTTTATCTTCGGCCCCTGAATCCTCACTATCTTCGTCATCGGCCTCATAATTATATATGTCTACATCTACCAATGTATTCAGTCGTGACTGTATCTCATTGCTCTCCATTGGAAAATAGATTCTCTCTTCTTTGTGAATAGAGTCCATCTGTTCTCGCTCTCCATTACTTGCACTTCTTTCTATGTATATCGCCGATTCTAAACTCATTTTATTTCTTTTTATTAACTTTTACACTTACAACTTTAAAACTTTTAGACTGTTGGACAGCTTATGAACTTAAGATTTGAGACTTCAGATTTTATACTATGCTCCATTCCCTTACCAGTGGGGGGGGGGGGGGGGGTATTGGTGGGGGGTGCTAATATCATAGACGGTACCTAGGTATGAGAATAATAAATTGGAAGCGTGTGGGCGGAGCCATAGGAGGGGGAATGACCAATCAGGTGCCTTTATGGTATGGGAGGGATATTCAAATGGAGGGGATCGACCAATCAAAAGGTGGCCGGTGTTCAACCGCACCCCCCACCACAAGTGGGCTAATTAAAAAAAGTGGTGGGGGGTGCATTGAGCACCGGCCAACTCTATCTACTTCGCTCAATTTGGACTTAGAAAAATTTTGAAGAAAAATTAAAATATTTTTTTTAATTTTTTACTGGACGTTTCACCAACGGAATTTCCTGTATGAAAAGTGTTCAGGGGTGTATTACCTACATTCTGACGAAAGAAAACCTTCAATCGGTGGTTGGTGAAGAAAGTTGGCTTTTTGAAAGTGGAAAAATTTCGAAGTCAAATTTTTCGAGGAAATTGATCTGGAATTAAGTGAGGCTTATTCCAGAGGTATAAAACGGATTCTGGAAGAGTCCTGGCGCCCATTTTAAATATTGAGATTAAGAAGAAGAAATGTTTTTACGAACAGAGAGATCGCCTGTACGCCGTAGTACTGGCAGCATGAATACAGAAGCGTATACACCTGACGTGTCAATGCGTTTAGAACCCGATTCTTTCGTCGATGACGCCGACGTCGAGATTTTACCGGGTGTTCCACCCACCAGTTCCACCAACGATATCGTCACCGGAGATATGAGTCAAATGCCGGAGAGTAAAAATGTAAATGAGCTAGCCCGAAATACTAAAGGCGATATCACCTCCCGAAATAATAGAGAAATAGGAGGTAGTTTGGCACCCAGAGTAAAAATGGGTGAAGGAACCCTGGTGCCAGTGGACATGGCGCCCAACCAAAGTGGCATTTTAGATAATGAAGAATCTAGTAACCGGCCCAACCAAAGTGGCGTTTTAGATTTTGAAAGGTCTATCAACCAGAGAGTGATGGAGAACTCAGCCCACAGTAGCACATCGGCGAGCTACTATCCTAAAGATAACGAAAATGTAACCAGAGGACCGGCGTATAACACGAGGTCAAAAGTAAAGCCTATTCAGGAAAAGAGAACAGCTGTGTTCGAGTTAAGAGCACCGTTTCACAGTCCACAGGATTTTCATGCACAGAAGCCACCGCTGAGAATGTCTGTGGAAAAGAACTATGCCGCACAAATAAAGCGACACGTAATAATAGAAAATAGTTCAGATAGCGATGATGACAGCGATGACGAGGATGAAGTTACTAGGCAAGTGATACAACCTAGTAAGAGATACGATCATGATGAGATCATGAATCAAGAGAGACAGTTTATGGAGAGACGCAATCGTGATGAGAGACGCGTTCTTGATGAAACTATGGATCAAGAACAATTAGTTAAGAGACGCAATCATGATGAAATCATGAAACAAGAAAGACAACCAGTTGAGAGACAGGATCACGACTCATTGGCAGACGCAGTGCGCCAGATGGGCACAGTGCTGGGGCAAGCAATGATAGAAGCAAGAAGGCCAGTGCATACACCAGTAGCACCTACGTATTCGGGCCTAGATACTGAAGATCCAATGCTATTCGTGAAACATATGGAGTTATATTGTAAACAAATGAGACTACCTGAATACCAATGGAGCGAGACGGCGCACCGGCATTTGAAAGCAGCCGCTGCACGTAGGATGGCAATGTATGCCAACGATCAGATAACATGGCAACAGTACAAAGAAGCGATTTTGAGAGCTTACGATAATGAAGATGTAAGAGATCGCTTACAAATGGAGCTGTATGGAGCAGAACAAACGAACTCTGAATCAGCTGAAAATTTTTTAGTCAGGAAGTGGCAGATATGCCAGCGCATGTTGCCAAGTATGCCAGAACAAAACAGAGTACATCTGCTAATGAACAGATTACAAGGAAGATTGCGAGGCAATCTAAGAGCATGGAATTGCAAGTCAGTCGAGGAATTAATTTCCGCTGCAGCGCAATTGGAACGTGATTGGCAAGGCACGGAGCAGCCAAGACAACAGTTGATTGATAATCAAAACAATCAAAACCAGGCAGGACCAAGTAATAGGCAGCCAAATCAACGAAATAATAATAATCCGTTTAATCAGAAATCCAGACAAGTCAATGTATCACAGAATCAGGGGCAATGGCACAATGTCCAAGGAATAACCAGAGGAAATGCTGATGCTAGTGATTTTGCGCAATCCATAAGGAAAGATATGAGGAGGCAAGCACGAGGGCGCCGACACTGGACGGCAACAAGTAGCCTAAATGAAGCAATTGACGATTTAGAAATTCTGGAGAGTGGGTCTAGAGACAGCTTCGATGATTTCGACTCTGATATATTAATAGGGCATGTAGGCCCCATAATAGGCGACTTGCCAGAAGGACCAGAGAGGGGAAAGAGACAATTCCTGAATAAAGTAGAGGTCACCGGGAATAAATCGGTTATAGAACCTCAGGGAAGAATAAATTCCTGGTATTTACCACGAATGAATATTGAAATAAAGGGGAGAATGTATAGCGCTTTATTGGATACAGGAGCAGCAAAAAATCTAATGAAAACATCCATTGTACCAAAGGAGGCCCAAGGAAAGCAGCAACGGACAATTTTGAAAACAGCGTGTGGACAAAAGAATTTTTGCACACGCGGAGAATTTACAGTTCCTTTCAAAGTACAAGGTGTGGACAAGGAAGAGCTGTTCGCTGCCACAGATGAATTAAATGAGGATATTATCCTGGGCATGCCATGGTTCGCGAGAAATGCTGTATTAATGGACGCTGAGAGAACCTGCGTTCATTTTGGAGAAGGCCCCCGAATCACCGTGTATTGGGGAAAAGGAACCGATGGCGAAGCTAATCAAAGTAAGCCAGTTCCCGTCTTACTACCAAAATTACCGGAACAATATCATGGGCAGTATGTAAGGGTGTTAGCAGACTTTAAGGAATTATTCTGGGAAGGCTTACAACAGCCAACAACAAAGGCTGTACAACATATAATTCGATTAATAGAGGGTGCTCGACCATTCCGCTTAAAACCTTATCCGCTGTCTGAAGCAAAGAAGCAAGTAGTAAATCAACAAATAGAAGAAATGTTAAGTGCAGGAGTGATTGCCCCTAGTACTTCCAGCTATGCCTCGCCCATTGTGATTGTGATTAAGAAAGACGGAACCCCCCGATTTTGTCTAGATTATCGGCATTTGAACGAGTTAACCCAAGATGAAACTTCACAGTTGCCATCGATACCCGACACACTAAAAGAGTTGGGACAAGCTCGAGTTTTTACAACATTGGATTTGAAGGCAGGATATTGGCAGATACCTGTCCATCCAGACTCACGGCCAATGACGGCGTTCAGCACTCCAGATGGAAGCCAATATGAGTTCCAAGTTATGCCATTTGGTTTAAAGAACGCCCCAGCAACGTTCCAGAAATTAATGACACAAGTACTAGCAGGGGAATTACACCGATTCGCCAAGGTATATCTAGATGACGTAATTATATACTCGCCGGATCATGAAACACATGTAGAACATTTGAGGCGCGTATTGGAAAAACTACAAGCTTACGGTTTAAGATGCTCGCTAAAAAAATGCGAGTTTGCACGCCAGGAATTGGATTTCCTCGGCCACCGCGTTTGTCAAGACATGACGGCGCCACAACAAAAACACTTGACACAAATAGAAGACTTTGCTGTACCCCGCACCCGTAGGGACCTTCAGAGTCTACTTGGCACTATAAACTGGATAAGAGAATATGTCGATCATGCCGCTGAATTATTGAAACCACTTACCGATTTATTACAAACTAATAAACCATTCCGATGGGGGGCCTTGGAACAAGAGGCGTTTGACAGATTAAAAAAAGCTTTGAGAAAACCGCTGAGTTTAAGTCGTCCCTGTCCAGAAAGTCGGTATTATTTACAAACAGATGCATGTCAAATAGGCATCGCGGCTACTTTATATCAATTAGACAAGGAAGGGAATAGGTGTGTTATCTCCTATGCTTCCGCGAAGTTATCACCGACTGCCCAAAAGTACCATGTAAACTAACAAGAGTGCTTCGCCATTGTTTGGGCAGTAAAAAGATTCCGCCCATACCTAGAAGATAGGCCATTTACTTTGCGCACTGACTCTCAAGCGGTCACCTGGTTAAACAAAATGAAAGATACCAAATGCAAACTAACCCGTTGGGCATTGTTACTTCAAGAATTTGCATTTAAGATTGAGCATTGTAAAGGTAGTGAGAACCAATTCTCCGATTTATTATCACGAAATCCCGGTAAAGAACAAGCGATCACAGAAGAAATTACCAATGAAGACCGAATGGTACCACCCACCACGAAGAAGGAAGAGGCGGCTATAGTAGCACCTACGTACATAGTCAATACAACAGAATTAATTACACGAGTAAAACAGACGCAATTGGTCAGCGAAGAAATCCAAGATCAAGTCCGTCTATGGCAACACCTAGCAGAAAATCCGGCATCGGAACGAGGCTCGTGGTGGTTCCATTTTGAAATACAAAATGGATATTGGTATAAGAAATCAACAGAAGGCCTACAGTTAGTGGTACCTCTCGTTAATCGATTGGGGGTAATTGCCACATATCATGATCATGAAGAAGCACTCCACCCTGGAGCTCCAGAAACCACCCGAAGCATTAAAAGAACCCTATACTGGGCCAATATTGATCGAGAGGTGCGCGAGTATGTTAAAAGATGTGAAGTCTGCGCGCAGACCAAACGAGGACAAGTGCAAGAAGCAGCCCCGTTAAGAGACATAAGGGCACCTAATCCCTTTTATGCACTATCCATAGATGTTATGGGGCCGTATTTTGAAACACCACGAAAAAATCGGTATATTTTGATGATTACCGATTTGTTTACACGATATGTAAAGGCCAAGGTTTTTCCAAGGATAAAAGGAATTACGGTCGTAAATTATTTAAAGGAGGAAATAATCCCAGAATGGGGAACACCAGCAAGAGTATATTCCGACTGCGGGCCCCAATTTAGAGGGGAGGCATTCGAACGTTTTTGCCGACAAAATAGTATTATATGGACAGCTTCGGCAATTTTCCACCAACAAGCCAACCCAGTGGAACGACGCTGGCAGGAAGCCAAGAAGGCGTTCCGAGCAGCTATTTTGGAAGAACCAGATACAACTTGGGACTTACACCTCCCGAAAGTTTTATATGCATTACGAACTCGGAGAAATGAGGCCACCGAAGAAACACCCGCCAAACTATTATATGGGCAAGAACTACGACGCCCAGGAGAATGGCCGGTGCAGGAAATAAGAATTACCGAAGAAGCACGGCAAGAAGAACTTATAAGAATGAGACGAGAAGCGGACCAGCGCCAAAGGCGATATCGATTGAGGTACACCGCGCCTCCCCGACAACCCAAAGTCATGTTCGAGGTAAATGATGAAGTTTGGGCTCGTAATTTCGGCGTGCAAAAAGAAGTCTTTGCACCCACTTGGACCGGACCACATCAGATCGTCCAGATCTTAGGACCAACTACGTATGTAATTGACAAAAATGGAGCACATTCGAGATATCATTTGGATGATCTACGACCCGTTAATCGAAGGCCAGCAGCTCATGCAGACAGCTCAAGTAGTTCGGAAGAGGAGGAAAACTTGGGAGGAGAGGAATCAGATGAGGAAAGCTCTACCAGCGATGAATCTATGTGTTCAGACCGAACACATCAGCAAGTAGAAGCGTATCCGCCTACGACGGACGCTACGACAAGCAACGTGACAACCATGTGTCTAGACCGGACACATCAGCAAGATTATGGACCTCAGCCAAGTCGACGAGGCCATGATGCGTATAGTACTATGAGACAGAAACAATCCACCAGCCTTAGTGGATTGGTCATTCCTGAAGAAAAAGAAATAGAACCAGGAGGCACCAGCGGGACTCCGTGGTGTCTATTCCAGACACGACCTCCCGCCTCAGCATACCTACAGTTTTCGCCACAGTCAATGAGGACTCGAAACATGGACGAATTCGTAGAAGATTTATACCCAGAAGACGGTGTAGATAGACTAGAGTAGGGGGAGAAGTACATTGTAAATAGCTAGTTAGTTACTTAGTTAGGTTAGTAATGTAATACTTGTTAGGTAGTTAGTAAGTTTGTGTTGCTTGAAGCAAAAAATTTCTTTTGTGAAATGAAATATTTAAGGTAAAATATTTATTGAAATATTTTAAGGTTAGGAACTTAGTTCGGAAAATAAGGTAAGAAGGTTGCGCTTATTTTCTGGCTGCCGCTGTAACTAGGCTGGCGGCCGAAAAAATACCAAGGGTAGGAAAACTGATTTAGGAAGTTCAACTGAACTTAGGAATTTTTCTGGGAAAAATTTTGATAGGGCGAAATGTTAGACGTTGTCGTCGCTATGTTACGTGTCAGGGACATGTCGTTATATCAGGCATAGGGCAGGATGTAGGGACAAAGGGCGCCAAAGATATTACGGGATAATTGATGGGACTTTGTAGCATCGCTGTAGCTAGGGCCAATGGATGGTTAATTTTGTGATTTTGTGGGCAAAAGTGCCAAAGTAAAGGGAAATTTCTGAATCAGGGTATTCAGTAAAAAAGTAAAATCAATCTAAGTGGGGTGGCAGAAGCCAGAAGAAATAAGCGTAGTTCAAATTAGATTGGAGGTTTTAAAGGAAAGCGAACTAAGAGGTGGTATCACCTGTAGATTTACTATTTTGTTTTGTTAGTAAAGATGAATAAGTTAGATGTGGTGCCCGTAGACGTATCACTATTTAAGTAAGGATTAGTAAGTTCAGTAGGAGCTTAGTTTAGTACGAAAATCAGGATTATTTTCGTAGGAGTTTAGGTTTATTTAGAGAAATGACCTTTTAATTATAGTGTTCATAATTGTTGTAAAGGTATAGGTGCCTGCGGACAAAAAGTAAAGGTGTCCGTAGACGTAAGATTAGGAGGATTTAGAAAGGTGCCTGTGGACATAGTCAAGTAAAGGTGTCCGTAGACGTTAAGATTAGAAAAATATTTTTTCTTTTGGAAAAATAGTTAGGATTATTTAGTTAGGGATAAAGATTATTTTAAGAATAACCTTTTAAGTTTTGATGTTTGTAAACTTTGTAAAGTTGTTTTGAGTATTTGTTGTTGAATAAACTTAGATAAGAAGATGGTATCCAAACTAGGCGGGATAAGGGTCACTGACGATTCCGATTTTTGGTTATCGATTTTCGACTCCTGTAAAATTTCATTTTTCTGGAGTCTCAATCTAAGTGGGGTGGTGTTACGGAATCGTCAGTTTTGATAGTCAGACGCCAGATGGCGTAGGTGATAATAATTTGTCGCCGACATTTTACAATATTTCTTTTTATGAAGGCTAATTTTATTTAGTCTTCAGTCTCAGGCAGGCCTTCATCGGCCGCTAACTTCAAACAAACAGAAACGGGGTTTCAAGCGGTTTAAGTTTAGTATTGTCTTCGGCTCCTCAGGCTGATTGCAAAGTAGTAATTTTCGCGGGGCGGATTTTTTGCTTTGGATACCTGAGTCTTTGATGTTAGAAAATTATTCAAGAGTTTTATTTATTGAACGAGATTTACGAACAAAGTACGCCGGCGGAAATTCTCTGCCGCTGCTCGCCAAGAAATACAAAGGTTTAATTTGCGAAAGGTTTTGCTGGCGGCCGCTGAATAGGCTGGCTGCCGCAAAGTATACAAGGTAACAAGAAAATTACAGAGAAAAAAGAAAAGTCGACGGCAGCAATTGGAAGATTCTGAAAGGAAAGTTTTACTGGAAAATCTACTGGAAGTGGAAAATCTAAGTGAACCGCTGGCCGATTTTTTCGAGATTTTTAGGACTTAGAAAATTTTTTGGAAAAAATTTATTAATTTTCTAAAACGGAACCGGACGTTCCACCAACCGAATTTCCTGTATAAAAAGTGTGCAGAGACACGCTAGCTACCGCCTCCCGAAAGAATGGTGTCAATCGGAGGTTGGTGAAGAAAGTTGAGATTTTGAAGCGGAAAATTTTGGAAAAATTTTCACTGGACAAAAAAGTTTCTACTAACCGAATAATTCATTTAGCCGAGTTCCGGAACCTTGAGAGACGTTCCCTAAGGAAGTTAGAGCCATTTTAAGAAGTTAAGCGACTTAGAATAATTTCGCTCAATTTGGACTTAGAAAAATTTTGAAGAAAAATTAAAATATTTTTTTTAATTTTTTACTGGACGTTTCACCAACGGAATTTCCTGTATGAAAAGTGTTCAGGGGTGTATTACCTACATTCTGACGAAAGAAAACCTTCAATCGGTGGTTGGTGAAGAAAGTTGGCTTTTTGAAAGTGGAAAAATTTCGAAGTCAAATTTTTCGAGGAAATTGATCTGGAATTAAGTGAGGCTTATTCCAGAGGTATAAAACGGATTCTGGAAGAGTCCTGGCGCCCATTTTAAATATTGAGATTAAGAAGAAGAAATGTTTTTACGAACAGAGAGATCGCCTGTACGCCGTAGTACTGGCAGCATGAATACAGAAGCGTATACACCTGACGTGTCAATGCGTTTAGAACCCGATTCTTTCGTCGATGACGCCGACGTCGAGATTTTACCGGGTGTTCCACCCACCAGTTCCACCAACGATATCGTCACCGGAGATATGAGTCAAATGCCGGAGAGTAAAAATGTAAATGAGCTAGCCCGAAATACTAAAGGCGATATCACCTCCCGAAATAATAGAGAAATAGGAGGTAGTTTGGCACCCAGAGTAAAAATGGGTGAAGGAACCCTGGTGCCAGTGGACAAGCACAAATCGTTGGCAGATTAAGCGCTCCCAGGGTACACAGGCTTTTCGGAAAAGCCGTGCCGGGACGGTTCCACTGCCAACGCTCACGAATTTTAATTTTTGTAAACTCATGTCAGTTACCATTACTTTCTATTTTTAATTCGACTTAGAATATTTTTAAAGATTTTTTGAATCTCGGCTGTCGGGGCAAATTTTGGATTTATTTGTCAGGGGTTTTGGATCATTTTGATCAAAAATATTCGGGGAATATTTTTTAATTTTTATTTTTTGATAAATCGGTTTTAAGGCTTCAGGGGTCAAGGGATTAAGGGTTGCTTGTTGCAAAGAGGGAATCGCGTCACGGGAATTCAGGGACTGGGACGTCAGGGCGGGGCAAGTCGTTGTTGTGGGGTTTTTTGGTAAAATCGCCAAGCAAGTTTGACCGTGGTTGGGTACAGGGCGTCTGGGTTCAGTAACGGGTTTCGGGGTTTGTAATAAGAATCGGGAATCAGGGACCAGGAAGAAGCGGGAATTCCGGGAATTTTTTTTTGGGATTTTATTTTTCTGTATAGAAAATAAAATAAGAAAGGCAGCCTATTTTCAGCGCGAGTCATTAAAAATTTTGTCATTTGCAGTAAAGATTTTTTAGACATTTTATGTGCAAAAGTTGTTAGTTTGTAACTTAACGTAAGTTTTTGAACTGTTTTTATGTAACGCTGATTTAAACCGTGTTTTTGACTTATAATAAATTGTTTTGTTTTTAAACTAACTTTTTATTTTGCGAGCAATGGAGCTCGGCAGTAGAGCCGAAACAGCACTAGGGGGGGCGACTACGTTGCGTAGGGCTGGCACCGGCCTTAACCGGCCGTGCCGCTCTGACAATGAGGTAAACGATAATTTTGAGGTTAATAACAATGTTAGGGGTATTAAACCACGAAAGTTCACGAAGAGTCAGATTAGGCGTCATCAGCGCAAGCTGAATGACGAACGCAAGAAGTTGGCTAGTGTGCCATCAAGTACGGGGTATTATACGAAGGAAGGCCTCGAAAGGGCAATAGGGGAGGTTCAGGGTAAATTTTCCGACGAAAATTTTATTAATGGAAATTCGCCTGTAACTTTTTTCACCAACCCTCTTTTGGACTCTACCAAGGTTGTAACGTTAGGGGAGGGCCTGGAGAAGGTCTCTCGTCCCGAAATTCCGTTGGTGGAAGAGCCGCAGGCGAATGGGGAATTTTTAAATTTATGGCGCGACGGCGCGCAAATGCAAGCCGCCCCGGTTTTGTTAACTTTGGATGATAGGGCAAGGGCACGCAAGGCCCGGATTTTAAACATATTGAAACCTGAAAATTTTGTTAAGTTAAATG
Source organism: Polydrusus pterygomalis (assembly GCA_963969555.1). Lineage (NCBI taxonomy): Eukaryota > Metazoa > Arthropoda > Insecta > Coleoptera > Curculionidae > Polydrusus > Polydrusus pterygomalis. The sequence continues at coordinate 184,006 of OZ018381.1, read as the reverse complement.
AAAAATCTCAGAACCACGAGTATGATCCTGTACCAACATGTTCTTTGTACAAGTACAAAATCGACCCTCCGAGAAAGGCACTGTCGGCTAAGAATATAGTGCGACCGGCCCTGAGAGACAGAGTTGACGCCCAGAGGGATTTTAAAGGAGGGGAATCCCCTCTAAGGTGTCATGGCGCCCAACTAAAGGGGCAAGTCTTCCAGGAAGATTGCCAAAGAATGATGGAGAAAACTAGTGCCGCAACTAGCACGGACACACCAGTGTGTTTCGATAGAGAGATTCAGACAAGGACGGATTGGATGGGCATACTCGAAGTAGGGATAGCCGCATGGTTGGAAAACAAAATTGACGAGCAACCAGAGAGATTACCGAGCCAAGGGCCGGACAAATGGACAATTTTTAGACTAACACAAGATGTTATTCTACAGCAAGAATTAAGCAAAACTGCAGAATTGTTTGAGCAGTATAATGACGGACCGAGAATTAACAAAGAGAGATGGCAAGTTTGCAACAAAGTTCTGTTTTTGCAAAAAGTAGGGGAACCTGGAGTCTGGAGGATGATGGTGCCAGAGTCAGCACGTGTTAAACTAGTCAATGGCATACATGGAAGCAACCATTTGAAGTTTAGCACCATTATCTCCATTCTACAGCACATGTTCTTTTGGAAAAACATGGGTCAAGAAACAAAGTTCATACTCGACCAGTGTGCAGTATGTAGAACGAGACAACGCCTGGAGCAGAATGACAGTCAATTGGTCATTCCTGCTCTAGCACCTATTGAGATCATTATTTTGGGAACGATCAGAAGCTTGCCAAAAACACGTCACGACAAATATGTGGCAGTGTTGTGGCTAGAAGACGTTTATTCCAAATGGCCAGAATGCGAAGAGGTGACGAGCATAAATGCACGAAAAGTGATGCATTTCATTCAACGAAATCTACTCAGTCGTTGGGGTAAGCCCAGAATTTTAATTTTATCTGACGACTTGATGGAATTTTTACCCGAAATAGAAACAATTATGCCATTTACAAAATTCCACAAGCAAAGTAATTGCTTACGAATCGATACGTGGGATAAAATGGATAATTTAGGCGCAAAACTAAGAGGCTATAATCAAGAGTGGCCAGAAGCTCTTAGTGTTTGGCTGATGGAGACACGTGATAAGAAGAATAATATTCAAGATTCACCGTTCAAGTTGTTAACAGGCTATCCCCGATTATTCAACGAACATAAGGAAGTCTGAGTTTTGACTTAATTTTCAGCGCGGGAAATCGTGGTTTTTCCTTCGTATAATGAAAGGGGGGATATTTCTGTTTTGTTTTGCGGAAAAACCGCTTTATTTTATATCCTTTAAGCGTTTAGAACGCAACACGAATCGTGATGTTTATTTTATGTTTGTATTTTGTTATATTGCTAAGAGCAATTATTTTCGTTAACTGGAAAATGGAATTTTCCAGTTGTTGGTTATGTTTTTTACATTTTCATTGACTTTTATGGTAAAACCATACAAAGATGTTTTATTCTACGTTTAGAAAAATGCGTGCGTGTGACGCATTTGTTCTGTTTATTGTACCAATTTTATGTTTGTGTTTTGGAAAATAGCGTGGTGTTTTCCCAAGTTTGTATTACTTTATGTTGTAACCAAGTACCTAAGTACCATAAGGTTGTTGATTTTAGTATAAAATACCCAGACGGGGTAAATTTTATAAAGAACTGATTAGTCTAATCTGTACCTGTGATTGTTCCATTACGTTAGATTATAAAGTTAGATGTTATATTTATTATTATGATAAGGTGTCATGGTTATTATAAAACAATGTTTGTATAATAAGAAATAATAAGTGTTTTTTCAGTATTTTGTATAGTACAAAAGTTAAAAAAGGGCTGTGAAGACAGTGGCGTAACATGCAAGTTTAGTATTAAGATGTAATATTAAAAATAAGTTGTAGGAAGGTGAAAAATTAATATGTACTAGATTCCGATTTTTTGTTATCGATTTTCAACTCCTGAAAAATTTTATTTTTCTGGAGTCTCAATCTAAGTGGGGTGGTGTTACGGAATCTAGTACAGATGAATTTTGTCAGATGGCGGAGCAGGATGTATCTTATCGTTTTATTGCGAAAATATTTCTTAAAACTGGAGCACAAATCGTTGGCAGATTAAGCGCTCCCAGGGTACACAGGCTTTTCGGAAAAGCCGTGCCGGGACGGTTCCACTGCCAACGCTCACGAATTTTAATTTTTGTAAACTCATGTCAGTTACCATTACTTTCTATTTTTAATTCGACTTAGAATATTTTTAAAGATTTTTTGAATCTCGGCTGTCGGGGCAAATTTTGGATTTATTTGTCAGGGGTTTTGGATCATTTTGATCAAAAATATTCGGGGAATATTTTTTAATTTTTATTTTTTGATAAATCGGTTTTAAGGCTTCAGGGGTCAAGGGATTAAGGGTTGCTTGTTGCAAAGAGGGAATCGCGTCACGGGAATTCAGGGACTGGGACGTCAGGGCGGGGCAAGTCGTTGTTGTGGGGTTTTTTGGTAAAATCGCCAAGCAAGTTTGACCGTGGTTGGGTACAGGGCGTCTGGGTTCAGTAACGGGTTTCGGGGTTTGTAATAAGAATCGGGAATCAGGGACCAGGAAGAAGCGGGAATTCCGGGAATTTTTTTTTGGGATTTTATTTTTCTGTATAGAAAATAAAATAAGAAAGGCAGCCTATTTTCAGCGCGAGTCATTAAAAATTTTGTCATTTGCAGTAAAGATTTTTTAGACATTTTATGTGCAAAAGTTGTTAGTTTGTAACTTAACGTAAGTTTTTGAACTGTTTTTATGTAACGCTGATTTAAACCGTGTTTTTGACTTATAATAAATTGTTTTGTTTTTAAACTAACTTTTTATTTTGCGAGCAATGGAGCTCGGCAGTAGAGCCGAAACAGCACTAGGGGGGGCGACTACGTTGCGTAGGGCTGGCACCGGCCTTAACCGGCCGTGCCGCTCTGACAATGAGGTAAACGATAATTTTGAGGTTAATAACAATGTTAGGGGTATTAAACCACGAAAGTTCACGAAGAGTCAGATTAGGCGTCATCAGCGCAAGCTGAATGACGAACGCAAGAAGTTGGCTAGTGTGCCATCAAGTACGGGGTATTATACGAAGGAAGGCCTCGAAAGGGCAATAGGGGAGGTTCAGGGTAAATTTTCCGACGAAAATTTTATTAATGGAAATTCGCCTGTAACTTTTTTCACCAACCCTCTTTTGGACTCTACCAAGGTTGTAACGTTAGGGGAGGGCCTGGAGAAGGTCTCTCGTCCCGAAATTCCGTTGGTGGAAGAGCCGCAGGCGAATGGGGAATTTTTAAATTTATGGCGCGACGGCGCGCAAATGCAAGCCGCCCCGGTTTTGTTAACTTTGGATGATAGGGCAAGGGCACGCAAGGCCCGGATTTTAAACATATTGAAACCTGAAAATTTTGTTAAGTTAAATGAAAAATCTCAGAACCACGAGTATGATCCTGTACCAACATGTTCTTTGTACAAGTACAAAATCGACCCTCCGAGAAAGGCACTGTCGGCTAAGAATATAGTGCGACCGGCCCTGAGAGACAGAGTTGACGCCCAGAGGGATTTTAAAGGAGGGGAATCCCCTCTAAGGTGTCAGTTACAAATTTTTACAATTCGATCAGCTTGCTGGCCTTCTCGGCCGCCTGGTTCATAGTTAAAAAACTGATAGGCAGGCTCTTCTAGCCGCCCAGAATTGTCAGCGGGTCATGGGATTTAAAAATTAATGTTTGTCGGGCGAAATTAGTATTAGCCAAGTTGGGCTACCGGGAAACGGAATAAGAATATTGGATACCTGAACACGCCATTGAAATTTAATGAAGTTGTTTTATTTTTGCGAAGAAAGAATAATTTTGTGTTAAGAGTAGGCAGGCAGCCGCCGTAAAACGCTGGCAGCCGCCCTCGAGAATTTACAGGGATTTCTACGGAAGGATGTAATATTGGTTTGGACTTAGAAAATTTTCACCGAAAAAGTGGAAATTAATTATAACGTGGAACAGAACGTTCCGCCGAAGGATTCTTTGTACAAAACATATATAGAAGACTATTCTGAACAACTTTCAGAGAGAAAGTTTTTCGATCAGAGAGCAGCCTGAAAAGTTAGGAATTATTTTCGATCTCACGAGGGGACTTAGAAAATTTTCATCAAAAAGTGGAAATTAATTATAACGTGGAACAGAACGTTCCGCCGAAGGATTTGTTGGTTAAAACGTATATAGAAGACTATTCTGAACAACTTTCAGAGAGAAAGTTTTTCGATCAGAGAGCAGCCTGACAAGTTAGGAATTATTTTCGATCTCACGAGGGGACTTAGAAAAGTTTTGACGAAAAAACAAAGTTAAGGATAATTTGGAACGGGACGCTCCGCCGAGGGAATTTTCGTATAAAAAGGATACAGGGGGCTATTCTGAGCAACTTTTAGAAAGAAAGTTTTTCGATAACTGCTCAGCCAAAAAAGTTCGATCCGTATCGAATTTTTGGACTTAGGAGAATTTGTGACAAGAATCAAAAGTTTTGGTTTCTTTCACTGAAAAAGAACCTAAACTGGGAAAGCTATAGGAAGAAAAAAAGTCAGATACTAAACTACCGGACGTAGATAGTGGAGAACTGAGATTTAGCACCACAATTATGTTCGGAAGAGTGGAACATTCGCCAAAACGGCGAAGTATGAATGTTAGTAACCTGGAAGAGAGCCCAGCTGATCCAGGAATGGTAGCTGGAAGATCGGGCGTGCCGCCCGTTGATGCCGGCAACGACGGTACAACCGATTTTAACCTTAGACCTGATCTTACTGACATGTTCAGAGAACAAATGCCCGAGAGAACCGATGAGCAAACTTTAGCCGCGCTAGCCAGAGTCCAGAGGGATATCAGGGAATATGTCAGTGAGAACGAAGGCCTGTTACCAGGGCACCCTGGACGGGAACAGCAAGGTCTAACGGTTAATAAACATGATTATCAATAGGATTTAAGTGACCATTAGCCAAGTATCTAAAACTATCTGCTTCGTATTTTTCAATAAGTTTCATCTCATGATATATTTTTGCGGCGCTTGGTGTCATACCTGATTCAAAATAGGCCTCAAAATCTCGTTTAATATTTGGCTCACAACGTAGATAACTAAATGCTTCAGTTACCTCAATAAGATGGGAATGTTGAAAACATACACTTATAATAAAATTGAGTCCTTTTTTCAAATATTCATCATTTCTCTGTATAAACCTATTTATTTTCTTTGCACGAAATTCTATCTTAGTAGTACATAGCTTATTGCAATTCCTATATTTAGTTTTTTTTGCAGTTTTGTTATGAGAGAAATGTTGACATACAAATGTTTCTCGAAAAGCTAATCTCTTAATATTAGGATAAGTACACCTTACTATCCAATTTGTTCGAGTTAACAGCGAAAATTTGGCCAGCCATTCGGAAGCGAACTTATTATAATCTTCTTCATAACTGTCTTTTATCTTACAAATAATGTCCAAATAAAAAATTTCCTGTGATTTATAATCAAACTTTGAAATCACTTGATCGTCACAAATATCATTAAGAGAATCACTAAAGTCTTGCATTGAAAGTGTAATTTTTTAAAACTTTTTGTAAGTAACGGAACACGGAACACTATAACAAATACTTGGTGTTTTACAAATATAACATTATTAAGGATAGAAGGTAAAGAAAGTCTTCTCCAATACTTTCTTTACCTTCAATCCTATATATATATATATATATACAGACTACAAACAATGTTGCGTCCATGCATTTGCTCTCTACCATATCTTGCTGCGTCCTGGATGATATGACGGCCGTATACCGGACGCAGTATTGTTATCCTGTGTTATTTTGCTCCCGGGTCAACATAGGTGATATTTAAAAATAGCACAATAAAGCATTATTTCTCATCTTACTTTTGGTATCAAAATAAACTAAATTACGTGCATTACTTATGATTTATTAAATTTCAAAAAAAAAAAAATTGGACGCAGTATTATGCGTATTGTAACTGTAAATGTATATTTTTAGTTCACGTAAACTGAATATAGAGGGGCGTTCATCTTTGTACGAAAAATGTATATAAATATATATTGGTCGGAAAGTACAATGCTGCGTCCACAGATGTGACAACAATGTAACCTTTGTTATAATAGGTATTAAATTTGATTTCAAATAATATTAGTATGTTTTTGGCATTCAGCGTAAAAGGGTGCTTCAGTGAAATTATTATGTATTGTGCAAGAACAGATAAAATAATGTCATTACTTAAGCAGGTAAGTAAATTTATTCTCAATTCAATTAAATAGATTTCCTCTTATTATACGGGGTTGAAATTTTACATGGGGATTCAGTTCCGATAACAATGCATTTTTATGATAAAAAAATCGAATAAACCCGAACAAACCCGACCTCTTTTCTCTTATCCTACGGGGCTGACAGTTTACATGAGAATTCAGTCTGATGACAATGCATTTTTATGATAAAAAAAAACGAATAAACCCGAACAAAGCCACTTATTCCTCTTATCCTACGGGGTTGAAATTTTACATGGGGATTTAGTTCCGATGAAAATGCATTTTTATGATAAAAAAATCGAATAAACCCGAACAAACCCGACCTCCTTTCTCTTATCCTACGGGGCTGATATTTTACATGAGAATTCAGTCTGATGATAATGCATTTTTATGTTAAAAAAAAAAACGAATAAACCCGAACAAAGCCGAACTCATTCATCTTATCCTACGGGGTTGAAATTTTACATGGGGATTCAGTTCCAATAACAATGCATTTTTATAATAAAAAAACGAATAAATCCGAACAAACCCGAACCCCTTCCTCTTATTCTACGGGGTTAATGTTCGCATGGGGATTCACTTCCGATGAGAATGCATTTTTATGATAAAAAGAAACCGAACAAACCCGAACTCCTTCCTCTTATCCTACGGGGTTGAAATTTTACATGGTGATTCAGTTCCGATGACAATGCATTTTTATGGTAAAAAAACTGAACAAACCCGAATAATGACTCATTAATTCAAATGGACATACTAAGAAAAATACCCATCGAAAGCTAAAAAATAAATAAATACCCTTATATTTAAAAAAAGCTTTTATTTGGACATTATAAAATTTAATAATATAAAAGCTTGTTGTGACCATAAATCTTGACACAGGTAATTTTTAATTTAGTTTATAAGAAATGAATAGATATACAGTGGGTTGCACAAAGAAAGATTGTTCTCGGTTATCTTAACCGCGTATTAAAAAGACAAAATTTAATTAGAGGCTGGCAAGGCCTACTGCGTGTTTGCGCAAAGTTGCCTTAGATTTTGCCAAAGATAGCCGCTGTCAGTGCTCAGTTATTGTCAAATATAAGGTTGTTTCGCACAAATACGAAGTTGGCCTTGCCACCCTCTGATTAAATTTTATCTTTTTAATACGCGGTTAAACTAATTAAAAACTATGTTTCTTTATGCAACCCTCTGTTAGTTTCGCGACAAGATTTTATATCATAAAATTTGGATAATGTTACTAAAAGATGGGATTGATTTACTTCAAAGTTAATTTTCCTCTTTTTAGTACATTCAAATAAAAGCTTTCCATAAATTTATTTTAAATTAATATTTTTAGGAAAAAAATTATGTCCCTAAAATTTTTAAAAACCGGATGTGTAACGCAGCTCTGTCACCGGAGCGTAAGTCGGTTGACCCCGAAAAGAATAGTGAAATTGCTGAAGTTAAGGTAAGTTTAAATGTACTGCATGTAATAAGTACCTAATATTTACGTATTATCCGCTAGTTTCTATTTGTTATATTTATATTGGGTATGTTACACCACCTCATAAGAAAAAATACTCTTTTTTTAAAAAAATAAATTTACCAACCTCATACGATTTATGCATATTTAAATTATATTAAAAATCTAATTGAAATGAAATATAAAATTATCTATTAAAACCTGCTAATAATAATTATTCTAGATTCAAGACCAAAATGAAGCAGTGAATGTCAATGAAGAGTATGCTTCGGATGAATCAAGTCCTGCCCCCAGTTGTGAATTATCCGATATTAAGGTAGCCTCTTTCAGTATTATTCAAATCTCTTGTCAGAAAGGAATATCTTAAGACAAAAAAAATCGTTAAAATATGCTGGGGAATGGCGTAAATTAGTTATCTTGAAAAGTAACCTAGATGAAAGGTAAGGGTGAATGAAAAACACAACCGTCAAATTTTGAGGTTATTATTTAAAAAAAATAATTAAATTATGGTTATTATGGCATCATTAAATGGTTTTTTGATCGAAAGTTACCTAGAAATAGTATAAATATTAATGACCAGTGAACTTAGTTAACACGGGACGTAATGACAATGACAGTAATATAGTTTTCTTAATAATAAAAATTTCTAAACTCGAAAGTACTATTTTTCATTCCCCTTTTACCTAGGTTACCTTTCAAGAGTAAAAAGTTGAAACATATTTAAGAAGGTTTTTTTTTATTTTACGATATGTACTTAAACATTATTTTTATTCTTAGCTCTCTACCCCCTCCAGTGAAGACACAGAAAGGCAATGTAGAAAACGCATAAAACGAAAAACCAAAAGGGTGGTAAGTAGATTTCATTAAAATACGTTAAAATTACATTATTTTAGTTCATATGATCCCTCGTAAGACAGTAAAGAATAAAAGGAGATTGTTTGGATTATTACTATCATTATAAAATTAGATATTTATTATCCACTTCATTAATTTTAATTTATTTAGGAAAATATTTTTTTGTTTTATAAGGGAGATGATCCGATAGTTTCCGTTTTTAAGTCTCAACTGAGACCGTATAATATATTTTACTTACATTTATTTATGTAAAAATTGATTTTTCAGCAGATATCATCTACATTATTTGAAGCATCAGAGGAAAATAAGGTAAGTTAAATTTCTCTTGCACTTGCTGCTTGTTTAAGGCATCAATTAGAGATGATGTTCAGAGGCTGTGAGTCATTTGTGTGTAAGTTATCCTAGAAAAAAATGGTAATTTTCTATAGTTACGACTAGAAATATCACTCATCACATGACGTGACAGTCTCTGCATATCATATCTTTAGTTTTTTTTTATATATATGTGATCAAGGTATATTAATCCATCTTTTTATTATTTGATTATTTACTTTTAGGCATATTCACCTTTTGACGATTCAGATAAGGATCCAACGTTTAGTCCATCACAATGTGTTAGTAAATTTTAAATACTTTTTCTAGATTAAGGTTATATCTTAAAGTTTATCTATTGCCTAATATGCTCGGTACATTTTAATTCAGTTTTTTTTCCACCACAGTTTTTAACTTTGATAAAAATTTAAAATTCAGCCAATGTCACTATTAGCAGCTCTAATTCATCGGGAAAATAAAATAAAGATTTGTTTATTTTCGAACATTCACGAAAATTTTTTTCAAGTGTCTTACTCGATTAGTAATTTTTTCGCTTATCGTAGATAAAAAAAGCTGATTAGTAATTTTTTTGCAAAGAAACTGAATTTGGGATGAAAAAAGGGTCTCGTTTGACAAATGTCACATCTAACTCGTATTACTACGCTTTAAAGTGTTTACATCGGCAACACCACCGAATATGCAAAGAGAAAATATGCACTTTAATTGAGAGTTATTGATAGTTGTTGGTATTAAAAAACAATGGATTGCGTTTTATTTGTCAGGCCTGAAGAGCCAATATGTCTTTCCACCTCAAATTCGCCAAAAACACTTAAAGGTTTACAATATAGTTTGAAGGTTGAAGACAATGATGTTTCTTGAACGGCAGTAGAGTTTTGGACTTGAATTATCTTATCTACGTTTCAACTGGCGATACTTACCAGTTGAAACGTTGCGATTCAAAACAAATAATGACAAATCAAGTCCAAAACTCTACTGCCATACAGCATAGTTGTTTTTTATTCCGTTAGTAAAATCTGATCTTTTGCAGGTTACTAAAAGAAAACGTCGTTTCTTTGGGTCTTCTTCTAACTCTTCACATTCGTCCCGTCGAAGTTCTTCAATTTACTCTAATCGGTCTTCATATGAATTTTCCAAGAAACCGAAGTTTATAGAAAAAGAATCAGATTCTTTTGCCCCAGATCCCAATAATAAATCTGATTTTTCAACGGAACCGAACTTTAGGGAAACAAAAACAGATTGTTTTACTGGTAAAAGCGAAAATAGATCTAGAGCTTCAAAAAAATCAGCTATAGATTATATGGAGAAAGACAGAGATTGTCTTACTGCAGAGAATAACAAAAAATCTGATTTTTTACAGCCATCAGATACCAGTTTTAAAGATACAGATTGTTCTATAGCAGAAAATAAAAATAAAAGAAGAAATCATAGAAAACCTGATTTTTGCTACTTTTGTGAAGAAGAAGTTCAGAACTTTGCAAGACACATCATACGAAATCACTCACTGGAACTCGAGGTTAAAAGAATTATGTGCTTAGAGCCTAAATTAAAAGAACGACGAATACTAATTGATCGGCTTAGAAAGAAAGGAAATTATATAAAAAATGTTAACGGGTATTACAAGCCCGTCAGATCACCTCAAATTAACAAAAAAAACACATTACCTTGTTCAATGTGTCATGGGTTTTATTCTTCCAAATTATTATATCGTCACAGAAAACGGTGTTCTGGAGATAATATAGGACGCAGTGGAAAAGCGGATGGTCAAAGTTCCTTGGCATCTATTTTTAATAAAAAAGTCGATTCTCAATTAAAAGAACAAGTATTCCCACGAATGAGAGCGGACAAAATTAGTTTGGAAGCAAAGAAAGATTCGCTGATTTGCGCCTTTGGTGCGCGATATTTAAAAACGCACAGAGAAAAACATTTTATATGGGTTACTTCAAGAAAGATGAGAGAACTATCGAGGCTTTTAATCCTCATTAAAGAGAAAGAGCCATCTATTGGCAATCTCTTTGAGGCATTAAAGCCTCAATATTTCAATCTTTTTGTTGAAGCAACAAAACAAGTGGCAAACTATGATAAAACTAAGGATATGTATAATGCACCTACTTATGCAATGAATATATCTACTTCAATAAAACAGTGTTGTGAGATAGCTCTTACGCTTTTCTTGACAAGACAAGTTGTTTCGTCAGTTTCAACGGCGGAAGTAGAGGCCAATCTTAAAAATATGATAAATTTGTTCACTTCAAACTGGAAATTTGAGATCTCCAGTCAGGCCGGTAATGATCTTTATGTTAAAAAGTGGAATAAAGTAACAATCGTCCCTCTTGCTGATGATCTTAAAAAATTAAAGGATCATTTAATAGAAAGAGCTAAATCTGCCATTGACATTTTAAATGTGGATAATCATAATAAGGATGCATTCATAACCTTGTTAGAAACAATATATTGCAGAGTAATATTGCTTAACAGAAAAAGACCTGGGGAGCTTGAACGAATCGCAGTGCATATTTATACAGGATGCCAAGAAAAAAGTCAGTATGACGAATATGATTCGCTTGTTTCTTCAACAGAGAAACTTCTTTTACAGTTCTTTAAAAGGGTAGTGATTAGGGGTAAAAGGGGGCGAGGAGTTCCTGTTTTGTTCAGTAGTGATGTACAAGAACATATCAATATCCTCTTGAAAGTACGGTCTTATTTTGTAACTGAAAACAACCCATATTTATTTGGAAAACCTGGTTTAAATACTCCAATTACAGGATATAAAGTGTTGGAAAAATATGCCCATTCTAGTGGAGCCAAAAACCCTTCATCTATAACTTGTACTAAGCTCAGAAAGCATTTGGCGACACTATCCCAACTTTTCTCTTTGAAAGAAACTGAGATAGACCAACTTGCAACCTTTATGGGCCACACAATTGGAGTCCATAAAAATTCATATCGACTTCCCGATGATATTCATCAAGTTGCCAAAATTTCTAAATTATTAGTTATACTTGAAGGTGGTAATTTAAATCAATTTAAAGGACAAACACTCGATGAAATAAATATCAACCTAGATAACGATCTTTTAAATGAAGAGGGTGATGATGCAGCCGAACATAGTGATAGCGAAGGTTTGAACCAAAATATTGAACTTAGTTACAATGATATCGAAGAAAACGAAACGAGTATTTCAGAACCTTTAGCTATAAAGAGGGGGAAGAAAAGAACTTTGGTACCTTGGACAAAACAACAAAAAAGGATTGTAACAAAATATTTTTCTGAACATATAAAACAAAAGAGGCCGCCAAAAAGAAACGAATGTGATGAATTATATAAGAAATATCCAGAAGTTATGAAAAATAAAGAGTGGACCAAAATAAAAGTTTTCATTCAAAATATATATTCGAAAAGATAATTCATTTTTAAAGTTTCAAATGCTTATATATTTGTTTGTTGTTTAAAAAGATAAATACTTTTTAAATTTAAAATTGCTAATTTTTATCTCTGTTCAGAGAGTTTGTAGCCTGTTGTGTATTTGTCTGCATTTTATTTAAGTAAATAAAACCTTTGTCTTTTTTCATTAGGTATACCGGGTGATACTGAATTTTTTGCATAATTGTAGGAACATAAATTTAAAAGTTTTAGAAGTTAATAAGTGTGTGTAAATTTTCATTTTTCGGACAATTCAAACGTTCAAAACTACTTTCGGTTTAACCGGAAGTAAAATAAACTTCTAAATTTTAAATGGAAATCCGTAATTTTTATTCGATAATTATATGCTATAGAAAATTATCTTTTTAATAACATATTACACATTATAATTTATTTTGAAAATGGTAGCCTAGATTAACTTTCCCTTGTTTTCTAAAATGTCCGCGTCTTTGGTAAAACAAGGTAACGGTAAACTTTTAACCTACTTTATAAGATAAAACCAACTTGTTCGATATCGGTTAGGGCTCTTTAATTTACAACCTCCTTTAAAAATACAAAGCGAAACTTCTTGATTTTTTCAAACAACAACTTATCTTTGTATCATTATAATAAGAAATTCAGTTTTGTTTATTTTTTTAAGGCGGGTTATAAATAAAATAACCCTAACGGATACATTCTTCTGGAACAAGTTAATTTCATATTATAAAGTAGGTTGAAATAAAATATTTTAATGTTTCCATGACCTGCTCTTTACCAATTACACAGTTATGAGCTATTGGATATGGCAGCCTGTCTTAAAATAAAAGATAATATGTGATATGTAATGGAAAAGAAAATTTTCTATAGAATTTAAGCATCGAAAAAAAATGGCGGATTTCCAATTAAAATTCAAAGGTTGAGTTTACAAACCGTGGTTTTGGAGGTTTGATTGGCCAAAAATGGCAATTTACACAGTTATTAACTTATCCCTTAACCAAACTTTATTTATAAAATTAGGGTAAAAATTTCATTTGTCACCCGGTATATTATGTTTCTTGTAAATTTGTAAAACATTCTAGATTACAGAGTTTGTTGTTCAAATTTTGTTTGTATTTGTTCTTTGTCTTAAATAAATTATACGTTGTATTGAATAATTAACTATGTAGTTTATTTTGTTGTAATCTTGTTCCAACCTAACTTGAAAGATATTGTTCCAGACTGGGTTATTTTTATATAAAACAGTTACAGTTAAAAGGGCTTGACCTAGTACAGTTTTAAAGAAGAATAGTCAAGGGAAAATTTGCATAATGTAAGGATAAAAGTTTCTTAATTCAATAGCGAAAAGATACGTTGTCACCAAAATAACATTATAAAGCGCAAAAAATGAAAAACTTAATTCATTTAACAAGATGATATACTAACCAAGGTATTTATGTGAATGACGGACAGCAGTAAAACAAATACGAAAGCATTAGAGGTCATAAAACCAAAAATAAAAACCGTACGTACTTAACGAAATTAACAGGGTGTAGTTTGCAAAATATAAATTGCCAAATAGATTTATAATTTGTAAAATATTTTGTTAAAACTCCAAATATGTACAATTTTACTCAATATCTACTAAAAATATGCACTATCTACAATTCTAATCTACTCTCAGTACTATTTTTTTAAAGCTATTTTATCATTTATATTTGTTTTATATCTGTGTCTCCATTCATACCATGGAAGATTATTATTGTACCAGATTATTAAATGGATCTAGTTGTCTATTTGATTAAAGAAATAAGGCAAGCTATTTTTATTATATGAGTGTTTAGTATTAAAATATTTTCTCGTTGTAACATAAAGAACCTTATTAAAGAAGTATCAATTAAACTGACACATCTAAAATATTTAAATTCCTGTAAAAATACTTGAAATGAGAAAAGTTGTATTTTTCCCAAGTTTCTGCACAAAAATTAAAGTTAAATCATATCATTCTGTTTTTTATTTAATTATTTTATGTCATACCAGTACATTATTGTATTTTTATACCTTAGATACCATCTAAATAATGGATTACTTTATGCCCATGCAGGCATAAAGTACACATTATAGCCCGCGCGGGCATTAAGACGCAAAAAACAGTTTTCGATTAACTTATTCTTTATTAATAAAATAAATTATTTAACGAACTGGTATGACATAAAAGTTTGTATGTACCACGGTTACTAATAGATATATACCCTCGGGCGACTTACGAACCCTCGAGCCAGACGCCCTCGGCTTTGTAACAATGTCACTCTCGGGGCATAATTATCTAACTAGTACCCTTAATACATAAACAACTATTATATGTCACAACTGGCAAGTGAGGTAAGGATGTAGTTACAATGACATAATGTCATGTCGAATCCCAATATCAAAAAATGTAGTTATGGACGTTCCCAATAAAAATTCTCTATGTTCAATATAAGTAGATTTATGTGTTAGATTATTATAAAATTTTATTTAGTTATTTATTTATTTATTGAAACTATTATCACAAAAACTAAATTGAGAATTACCAAATATAACATCAAAATAATTAAAGAAATATTATAAAATAATAAAGTATAAATACTGTTATATTACTATTTTCTGAAAGCAGCATCAAATATAATACATTTTATAAAAGCGACAACAACGCCTTATGGCTTTACTGGATGTCCATGGTGCAGCATGGTTAGTAAAACAAGAAAAATATATTTCGGACGCAATAAAGTACATGACATGGAAAGACGCAGTATTGTACAAATATACATCTTCGCAACCGTTAAAGATAATTTAAATTTGAAACCAGATATGACACCGAGTTTTCTTTTTTACCGATATACTTGAATAAGATCTCGGCTAGGTACCGTATTTCTAGGAGACGCCATAAGGTCGCGTTATGGAAAGACGCAGTATTGTTAGCGTTCTGTATATATATATATATATATTGATAAAGGGTACGTTAGCGCCTCCAAAGTAGATACTGAAAAGACCTTGTCGCCTCATATATGACGTTGTCACCTCCGATTTCGGAGGCGACAACGTTTTCCCATATTTTCATTGGTTCTGACCTCAGGAGCCCTCTACCATCTTAAAACTAAAATTTTGGTCGGAGGCGATAAAGTAGCCTCCGTATCCCCAAAAAAACTTTTTAGTTCCGGTATATACCACCGGCGCCAGTGTAGCATCAACTGTTAATGGAAAGCACGTTGTCGCCTCTGATCACATAAATCTCATGTTTCTATTACATACGATTGACAGACGGTACTTTACCGCCTCCGCTAATTGGCAACGTCGAAGAGGAGGCCGTAACGGTTTTTTCGCATCATTTCATACCATATTGGCAGCGCGAATTAAGGACGTGCTTGGTGGTAGTGTTGCAGACTATCTAGCAATTAAGTTTTGGTTATGGAAAAACCAGCTTTTGCAGTTGCATGAAACAAAAAATATTGTACTTTTCTTCTTTAGAAAAATATGACTGAAAACCTATTTGACATTTTCTGGGCGTTTTTTCCCTAACTATGTACAAAGTGTTTCCTATAAGCTGGCATTATCACTAATGGGTCTAAAATTATAAATTTCGCAAACTGTCGTCATGTTTCATGAAAAAAAAATCTGTAAAAAAGCGACCATTTTACAGGCTGACACACCCAAAGAGTTCTCAGTGGTAAATGATATATACCAATTATATTTTGACTCAAAACCTATATTGTTAAGTATGTACCTAATTTAAAAAATGTCTGTACTTAGAGAACTTAGAAACAGAATACATTCAAAATAAAAATACCAATATTTTACCCAGATGTCAACATTTGGATGCTGATTCATATTTATTAACCAGAGGTTGACACCCCTTACCCCTTTATAAAAGACAAATCTTAGCAATAAACAAATCTTTTTATTAATAAAATAATAACAACACTTATTTTGTCACCCTATTGGAAAAACACACAAGGAGTCCGGTTTGGTTGTGCAATCTACTCACAGATAGCACAATCTATATCTCAGGCCCAATATAGATACCAGTTGTAGGGAGAAACAAGCTTATCTTGGAAAATATTTCGGAAAAGTGCCAATTTGTTTGCACCATATCGATGTTTAATGTTTTACATTAAAACACCTTTTCAATTTTTGATATATTTTTTTTTTAGAAATGTGCTATTTCATATAAATAAATAATTCCGTGGTCCCGGGGAAGAAGGAGATAAGTCCAAATTTAGCCATAATGGGATATCATGGGGTATACGTTATAAATAGTTACATCTACCTTCGTACCAAATGAGATAAGTTAATTCATGTTAATAAGAGTAATAAAGCGATGTTCTTTTGGAGGCATGTTGTAAGTTGGCCCCGCAAAGTACTTAAAGGAATAAGTAAACTTATTCCCTTTCGCACAAATATAAACCCGTAATTAAAAATTGTTCATAAAGAAATAAGTTTACATACTTACCCCCTTAAATCCCTAACTTTATTTTTATTTACTTATACATATCCCCAATTGTACCAACTAGGTTGTACTTTTTACTCCTAAGTAAATTTAAATTAATAAATACCAATTTTTAAGAAGAAAAAGAATAACCTAATGCAATTTCTTCCTTATATTTCGAAGTTTTAGTTTTGACTGGCTATTTTTATTTTTGCAATAGTAAATAAAATGTTACAAATGAGATAAGTATATTTTTTCTTAGTTCATAAAGGGATAAGTGCATCTAACTTCTCAAATAACACAAAACCATAATTTTGTTCTAGATATTATTAAATACAAGGCAGCAATAATTCTAGTACAAAAATTTCAATTTTCTAAACCCTTCCCCTGATTGGCACTACTAAGGTGAACTTTAACTCAATCTACTGAAAAACTATAAATATGAACTTATCTCCTTCTTCCCCGGGACCACGGAATTATTCTATAACTTTTTTGTTTTTATGTTTAAGATTTAGAAAAGGTGAAAAGGGGTAAGTTGGGAATATAAAAAAATTGCCTTTGAAACCATAAAACTTTACGAAAAATCGAGATATGGAGATGCGCTTTAGACAAGAAGTACTCGGTTAAATATACAATATTATATTCTAATATTGTTTAATTAATTACCCAAGAAATTCAACGGAAAAAAAGTTTTTCGTTAAAATGTACCCATATTACTCACTTGCCCCAGGTACTGGGTTTTTAATTTATAAAATGCGTTTGAGCAGCGTTGTTCTCAGCTAGATTAAGTAGGTTGATCTATACGGCGTCATCCACAAAAAGATTTTTTCAGTTATAAAAAATTTCTTAAAATACATTAGCATCATCAACAAAAATATAAGCTTGGTCTATATTTATTTTTGTCTTTTATACAGTTTTTGTGTATTGTTTTAACTTTTATACGTTTTCTTTGCAGAATTTACAAATTATCACTATTTTTCTTCTTTGCATTAACAATGACAAGTGGGAACTAGTCCCCACTTTTGCCTGAAACAGTAGTCCCCACTTACTCTACAAGCAGAAAACGCTGGGCAAATGCGGACTATGGACTTAAAACTGAAATATTAGAATGTTAAAAAATATAAGGGATAACATAGGTCATTACATCATTAAGGATGTAAAAAATTTAATCACGGTACTGAATTAGTGTAGACACATTTTTTTTCTGTAACTTTAAATAATAGATACAGTATAGACACGTTTTAAATAAAGCAGATTTACCTAAAAAACTAAAAATTGAAGAATTATTAACAAAATATGTTGGGTCCATAAAGGCCCGAAAGCAATTTTACTGTAATTTAAGTAATTTTTAAATATTGCCAAAACACCCACGTTCCACGGATCCCCACTTACCCCATTTTACCTTATTACATTTGATGCCGAAATAGAAGAAGCGCTTTTCAATTTGCAAAAATAAGGTACAAACTGTTCGCCTATATAAATATTCTAATTAAATACCCAGCGTGTGGATACAGAGGTGTCTTTATAACCTCCGGTAATGTGGCAACACTGTCGGAGGCAACAACGATCACACAATACACGCACATCTACAATTTTCGGAGGTCACATCGTACTTTCTGTGATCCCCATATATGACCCCTTAAAAATTAAAAAATCTTTTCCCCTCTCAAGGAATCCTGATTGGTTATCATTTCAACACCCCATATATAAAAAAAATTTTGATGTAGACCAATGGGAAGACCCGGAGGCCAGGTCGCCTTATCTATGTACCGGAGGCGACAAAATACGGTGCACCAATATATATATATTTACACTCCACTTCGGAATGGACTCCTACCAAACTATATAACATTATTGTTTAGATTTATGTCTTCTGTATAAAAACTCTAAAAATATGTAAAAACTTAAACAGAAATATAAACAATAAAGTTACATTTGTTGGGCGTAATTTACCTCTTATATTATTAAACAATTCTATATAAAACACTTGTTGCCACCCCGTTATAATTATACTTGCTTCCAACACAACACGAGTAATAATTCTGGGACGGACAGACTGACTTTTGTCTGCTCATTTATAAATCACAACACGATAAAAAAAAATCTGTGTTAGCACGCGGTAGGGTTTTAATAGTGCTTTGACAACAATAGCCATGGAATTCCTACTGGATCTCAACGCTGTAAGTGTGCTGATACGCTGTAGGAATTCATAAATCGCGTTACGGGTACATGCCAAGTTGACATGGGGGGATTAATAAAAGTATAGATATAAAAGTTATACTATCTATTATTTATATTCATAGTAGTTCCTTACAAGGGGAACGGCAAAATCAACAATGAGTGTTTTCTTTTCAGCCTTGAAGGTAAGTACTAGGTCGGGAATGTTGTTTGTTATTGTTCGGTCTGTGATTATTTTTCTGTTCCAGTAGAGTCGCATGTCATCGTTCTCACATACTGGGGTCGGCTCGTATTGATAATATGGTGTGTGTTCTGTGAGACCTAGGTACTTTTTCCGTAGACTTTGGTGGATAATTTTTCCGACTCTATTATGCCTGTCTAGGTATGCTTTCGGTGCAAGCACTGAACAACCAGCAACTATGTGGTCTAGCATTTCATCCTTCTGGTTGCATATTCGGCATTTGACACTGTCCTGTTGTTCTTTTAGGATATTTCTTCTATAAACCTTTGTCGCAATGACTTGGTCCTGGATAGCAGCGATGAAGCGTTCCGTTTCCAAAAACAAATTACCAGTTCTGAGATATGTTGTAGATGCACTCCCATCGATATGTTCATTCTCTATTCCAGCTAAGTATCTACCGTGGAGTGGTTTGCTTCTCCATTGTTCTAATTGTTGACCCGGAGTAGAAGTCTCTTCAGTAGGGTGGTACTCTGTTTCTGACAACTTTAGGGGTGTAGCCTTTTTGTCCGCTCTCACCACAGCACGGTGCATCTCACTGGATATTGCTTTAATATGAAAGTATTCCCTTAAATTGGTAAGTTGGTTAGCATGTCTTATTATTATTATTATTATTATTATTATTATTATTATTATTAATATTATTATTATTATTATTATTACTATTATTATTATTATTATTATTATTATTATTATTATTACTATTATTATTATTATTATTATTATTATTATTATTATTATTATTATTATTATTATTATTATTCTCAGGTTCCACAGATTTTGTATCTGGATATGGCTTCTATCCTGTTTCGGCATTAGTTGCAAGAAAGCAGGTAGATTGGTAGGTTTGGAAAAGTTCAGTTGTCGGCGTCATTTAGTACACGTCTGACAATTCCGCTGGTTTCTATAAGAACAACTTTTTGTAGCTGGTAGTATATTTGTTCTTTAATGTTTAGTTTTTTTAGGTTTTCGAAGAGTGTGTGTGGTATTTCTCCAGTTGCACCTATGATGATTGGTACTACCATCACTTTTTCTTGGTTCCACATTTCTTTTATTTCGTTGGCAAGAGGTAAGTATTTACTAATTTTTTCTCTGTGTTTTTTTTGTAGGTTTGCGGCAAGCGGGATAGAGAAGTCGATCAGGTAAGTATGTTTGTTTATTTTGTCAGTGAACACCATGTCTGGTCTATTGTGTTGTAAGGGAAGATCCGTTATTATTTCTCTGTTCCAGTATATCTTATAGTTTTCTGTTTCATGGATGCTTTCTGGGTTATATTTGTAGTATGGGATTGTTTCGGTAATTGTCGGTTCGTGGATTTTTAAGAGCTCTTGGTGAATTACTTTGCCAACATTGTCGTGGCTTTTGGTATATTCTTTTGGGGCTAGTGTTTGGCATCCGCTTATGATGTGATCGATGGATTCGGTTTGTTCTTTGCACATTCTGCATCTATCTGTTGGGATACGTTCTTTCATTATAAATTTTTTATAATTGCGTGTCGCAATGACTTGGTCTTGTATTGCAATAATGAATGCTTCGGTTTCGGGAAATAGATATCCAAGTTTTAACCACATGAGGGATGCTTCCTTGTTGATGTGTGGTTGTGCCAGCAATGCTGGATATCTGCCATGTAATTCCTTTCTTTTCCACTTATCCTCGAGGTTATCTTCCTCTGGTTCTCCGTTATTTTCTTGTGCTAGATTTAGCGGTGTTGATTTTTTGTCTAGTTTTTTTATGATTTTATATAACTGGTTATTAGTGGCTTCATCATTAAAGTATTTTCTGAGCATCATTATTTGTTTTTGGTTATGTCTTGGTATGTGGATAATTCCTTGTCCTCCTTTTTCTCGTGGGATGTTTACTCTTTCTATTGAGCTGCGTGGGTGGTGTTTGCGGAATTTGGTGCTCATTGTACGGATGTCACGATTGAGCTCTTCGAGTTCTGTGTCTGTCCAGGAGATTACGCCAAAGCTGTAGGTTAGAATAGATATAGCGTATGTGTTTATTGCTTTTGTCATGTTTTTGGAATTTAGTTTTGTTTTTAATATTTTCCTTATTCTTTCCTTGAATTTGTTTTTTAGTGTTTCTTTGCTGTGTTTTTGATCTATTCCTCTCGCTTGTTGGTATCCTAGATATTTGTACAATTCTTTATTTTCCATGCCTTCCATCTGTCCTTTATCTGCTCCCATGTCATACCCTTCATATTGTCTCCACTTTCCCCCTTCCATTGCATTGGTTCGACATTTGTCCAGTCCAAATTCCATGTGTATGTCGTCGCTGAATGTTTTTGTGATTTGTATTAGTTTTTCGATGTTGTCTTTGTTGTCTGCATATAATTTTAGATCATCCATATAGAGGAGGTGGCTTATTGTGTTGTTTTCTATGGTTGTACCTTTGTTTGTTTTGTTTAGCATGTGTGAGAGAGGGTTCACTGCCATGCAAAACCAAAGTGCACTAAGCGCGTCGCCCTGGAAAATTCCGCGTTTTATTTCTATGTTGTCTATTGTGAATTTGAAGAAAAGAGTCGAGTTTGTATTACGTGTAAAAACTTTTATTTTATTAAAATCTTTCTCTCATCTAAAAGATTTTAATAAAATAAAAGTTTTTACACGTAATACAAACTCGACTCTTTTCTTCAATTCTACTCTACGTGTACACAGCCACAGCGAATTTTCTATAATACTGCAGTATGGCAGATTTGGCTGAAAAATACAGAAGACTATCCTCACGAAGAGCCACCATACAAGTTGACATTTGGTTTCTACATAATTGCATAAAGGAACAGGTTACACCCACTTTTGCAAGAGTTAAGACATCCAAGAACGTCCCAAAAAAACGAATAGATGACCTTCAGATAAGCATCATTAAGAAAGAAATTTGTAAACACTACGCCAGGATAGATTTTATCAATTGCAAACTTATTCAATTGTATAACAACTTGTCAGGTAATCTGGGTAACGAACAAGCCGATTCTTTTTTGAACGATCTTTCAGATGAGGTCAATTACAACAAACACCTAAAATTCAACAAGCTTAAATCTAAATTGGAGAATCTTATAAAACAGAAAAACCAATATCACAGATCCCGCCTTATAAATTCTAACAAATTTTCTGACTTTAAATTTCATGATAGGGTAGGCTTAAAACATTGTTTAAAATCTTCTCTTTCTGAAAGTGATATTCTAGAATATGCAGTGGAACTAGATGTAATCATTGAACAACTGTCTGATATATTTCATAATAAACAATCTTTACGCAACGATTTACACATCATTCTACATAATTTTAGAAAAAACATTAAAAAAATTAACCATTCTTCTTCTGATTCACATCTCAAAATATTAAATTGTTTAAAACGTAAAATAAAGAATGCAGATCTAATCATATCGAAAGCGGACAAGGGTAACTGTTTAGTAATTCTAAAAAGAGCTGATTATGTCGAAAAGGTCGAAACCTTTTTGATTGACAATAACTTTAAATTACTTAATAAGAACCCTTTTCAAACCTACATACGGCGAACTAACAACCTTTTAAAACATTTCAGTGACTTCTTGGAGGAAAACAAAGCTCCTAAAACTCTTATTTCCAGCAATCCTAACATGCCACGACTTTACGGTCTACCCAAAATTCATAAGACCAACATTCCAATCAGGCCAGTAGTAAGTTTTACTAATACACCATCTTCCAAATTAGCTTCATTTATTTACAATTTTATTAAAGAAATAACTGACTTTAAACCAATACATAGAGTAAGCAATACTTTGGATTTGGTTAACAAATTGAAACATATTGACTTACCACCCCATTGTCTAATGGTTTCTTTTGACGTAACCAATCTTTTTACAACAGTACCGAAAGACGAAACAGTAACAATTTTAACAGACTTTTTAAAATCAAAAAATATAGATCAAACAAAATTAATTAACATTAAAGCCTTACTTGACCTCTGCCTCTCTCAAGACTTTTTTTCCTTCAACAATAAATACTATCAACAACCTGATGGTTTAGCGATGGGAAACTGCCTATCACCCTTTTTAGCTGATTTTTTCATGGATCATCTTGAAGTCTCACATACAGTCACAGATAACAACCGTGAAATTCTACATTGGTTTAGATACGTTGACGATTGTTTGTGCTTTTTAGACTGTAATGAAACTGGTGCCCAAGGACTTCTAGATAAGATCAATAATATTCACCCAAGGATATCTTTCACATTGGAAACCGAATCCAACAATAAATTAAATTTTCTAGACATAACAATAACAAAGACCATCAATGATCTATCTTTTTCTATATACAGAAAACCAACGGTAACTGACCACATTATTTCAGAACTTTCTCACCACCCTGTACAACACAAAATGGCAGCCTTCCACTGCTACGTCAACCGTGTAATCAATATCCCCATGTCACAAACCGATTATTACAATGAAATAAATATTCTAAAACAAATAGCTTACAACAATAACTATGACCCCAATATTATCCCTAAACTTATCCAAAAAACAAAACTCAAAAAAATGAAAAAAGAATTATTCCCTTCACAAAACACCCCATGTAAATTTATCGCCATTCCATACATTAATGACACTGTCTGCAAAGAGGTCATTAAATGTTTTAGAGAGCACTGCAAAGACATAAAAGTTTCCTACAAAACAAAAAATCAAATAGGCTCTCAATTGGTTAATTCTAAGGACAAAATAGAGAAACTTTCAAAAAGTGGTATTTATAAATTAGAATGCGGCTCCTGTGATAGCTCCTACATAGGCAGGACTTGCAGAGCTCTAAAGACACGCATTTATGAACATCTTAATAGATCTTCTTCTGCCTTTGGCACTCACCTAAAGGATTTTAAACACAACTTTAGTCCTCAGAACAATTCAAAAATAATACACAATATCTCTTCAAGGAACTTTAATAGATTGGATTTCCTTGAAGACATTGAGATCAATAGAGAACTCAAAAATAATAATTTGTGCCTTAACACACAGGTAAATCTCAACAGACAATTTACACCACTTCATAGACGTCTCCTGGAATAAGTCACTTTCTGACATAATTAGTTTCTCCCTACCTCTGCAGATCCATTTTGTTTTCATAGAATTTCCCCCCCATATACTAATACTTTTTAAAAAAATCTTTTTCAACTTTTAATCGATAAATTGTTTATCATTTAAATATTACTTCACCATTTAGTCGTCAACGCTCAGTTTTCAGAACTTCAATTTGCATACACTATAGGCAACCACAATTACTCTACATTCATTATAACGTTCGATTATTCAAAAACTCCTACCCCCCCCCCCCTTTACATTTAACATTTTGCATCATGTCGTGACTTCTTCTATTTCCCTCACATTTTTCTTTTTATTTTCGATCTTTTCTTCATAAGTCAGTTCATGCTTTCCACGAAACGCAATTTAAATTCAAAAAATCCCGCCAAACACGTCAAGGATGTGCATTCGTTGTTTACAATAAAGCACCTTAAAACTCATTACATCCTTCTTTTCATGTAAAAATAAAAGGATAGATTTTTAATTCTGTAACCTCATCTCGAATTTTCGATTTCTTCGGTTTACTTGTTCATTACTTTTACCACTGTCAGCACGTTTATAAATCAAAGATGTTTTATGTTTTGTTTCGTGTTGTCCTTTTACAATTTTAATATCATTTTCAAAACATTGTGTGGACGTAATGCCATTCCACCTTGAGGATATCATTGTATATTGACGAGTGAGTATTGAAAATCAAATTTTAAATCAATAAAAATGTTTTAAATTCTTTGCATTCCACAAATTCTTTCCAAGAATTTTATTATTTAACCTACCGTTATAAAAAAAAAAAAAAAAAAAAAAAAAAAAAAAAACATTTCAATTCTCACTTTCAGATAGCACTGAAGATGGCGAAAGCCGAAAGCGCTCTGCTAAGATTTTAATAAAATAAAAGTTTTTACACGTAATACAAACTCGACTCTTTTCTTCAATTCTACTCTACGTGTACACAGCCACAGCGAATTTTCTATTGTGAATTTGTTTTTGTTGTTGTTTACGCTTAGTGTTGTTTTCCATTTAGTCCTTGTTTGTTTCAGGACGCTCTGAATAAACGGATCAATTTTATAAATTTTTAGCACTTCTAGTAGCCACGAGTGTGGGACACTGTCAAAAGCCTTTTTGTAGTCGACGTATGCAGTTTACAGTGGTTTCCTTTCTTTCTTTTTGTGTTGTGTTATAATGGTGTCAACAATCAGTTGTTCCTTGCAGCCTTTGGTTTTTCTTCTGCATCCTTTTTGCTCTATTGCTAATAGGTTGTTTTCGGTTAGATGTGTATATATTTTGTCTGTGATAATTGATGTTAATATCTTATAAATGGTTGGGAGACATGTAATCGGTCTGTATTTATCTGGGTAACTGCTGGTCGGTGTTGTTTTTGGGAGTAAGTAAGTAGTTATAGATGGGGCATTCTGCGCCCACAGGTCCACAGGTCCAAACTGCGCATGCCCGGGCAGCGCGCAGACGTGGGCGACGCTAATTATGACGTCACCTGTCATCTGTCACCTGTCACCTGTCATCTGTCACCTGTCACATGTCATCTGTCATCTGTAATCTGTCATATGTCAATGTCAATGTCAAAGTCAATGTCAATGTCAATGCCAAAGTCAAAGTCAAAGTCAAATGTCATCTGTCAAATGTAATCTATCCAATGTCATCTGTCAAATGTCATCTGTCATACGTCATCTGTCAATCGTTATATTGTTAGACGCTATCTATATTAGGCCTTAGGTACTTGGGAGATGTTAGCTACATGCTTAGGATGACGTAATGAGTTATTATGAACCATCCCGAGACCCGCAGGGCGAGGTATACTATGCCGAGCCCCGCAGGGCGAGGTTCACTTAGGATATACGCTCGCCTACGGTTCGCTAAAGTAGTTCGTATTCAAGGTGATGCATCAGGTTATTATGAACCATCCCGAGACCCGCAGGGCGAGGTTCACTAAGAATGTATGTTCGCCTACGGTTCATTATAGTTGACGAGATAAAGAAACACATGATTCCTATTTAGGTAGACAACAAGACATTATGATCAATTCCGAGCCTGCAGGGCGAGGTTCACTAAGAATGTAAGTTCGCCTACGGCTCGTCAAGGGTACTAGAGGTAATGCAGCATGTGTATTATATTAAGAACGATATATCAAGCTATTTTAAAAATACTCCAAGTCCTCGCAGGACAAGATGCGAAAAAAGTATCAAAAAGACATAATGAATCGAGTATTATAATACACCCTGTATATAAAAGATAGATAGCTGTTTAAAATCACCGATTCCTTATTATACGCTAAATCTAATATAAAATATATTTTTAATAATACAACAAATGATCTAATTACGACTCGTGAACAGTAGATGATTATTATGCAAATTACCATCCGCGGTTGAGGAATTTTTAAAGTCACGATTCCATCGAGTCGTCCTATCGGGAAAAAACATGCTTCATTACTTCAAAGAGCGGAAGGAAATAAAACATTCAAGTAATAAAAGAATTATTTATTTAACCATATTATACACATATTTTTTACAATCTTATATAAATGTAAAGTTAACAATAAAAAACATGTTATAGCTATAAATACAATTAAACCATAATTGTTTGTTGAGTCATCCAAATAATCCATCGACGTTGTATTATCACAATAGGGGAACGTAGTGTTCTTGTATGCACTGATTAAAGTCTTCCAGTCTGTTTCACCCACAGTGTTATCTCGGAACAGGAACCTAACCTTGTAACGAAGTAGCTCGGCAGCCGAAGTTGGGACTTTTATGTAAGAGGCAGGTGTAATTTTTCTATCAATCATCTCAAAATGCGTCTGTAACCATGTATTATTAGATGAAAAGTCGCTGGTCTCAATCATTACTGACACGTTTCGAACGTTAAAGGGTGTGTAGACGTAAAACACATTTTGAACCAGCGCTACTAGGAGCACATATGACGAACTTAACACAGCCATGCCTGGGTTATTAATGATCTAAATCCTCTTCTTCAAGATACTTATAGCTTCATAACTATTTAAAAGACAACCCAAAAATATCATTAGAAACACCATTAGGTAAAAAACACTCCATCTATTGTTTTTAGATGTTGGCTTTCGAGTCTTCTCTTTAATAGGTCGAGGTATCTTGGCTACTTTAAGCTGCCTACATTTCCATAAAATTTTGGCTAATTCACAATGTTTGGCGTACTTGTAATGATCTGCAAGGGGGTCGTCTCCCTCCTTCCAACCATCGAATTCACAGTGACAAAAAGCACATTTGACTACGTCAGAATGTTGTGTAAAATAGAAGCCTGCATATGCTAAGTCTTCAGGACTAACTTTATTACGCCAGCCTGCAAATGTAACCAATCGGTCTTCAAAATTTCGAATCAAGCCAAGGCCATCATCGCCGCAATCTATGCAATCTACACTATTCATTGTATACATGTTTCTAGCTAAAGGGTTGTAACTATACTAAGAAATAAAACATAGAAGTGTTTATTTATATATTTATTAATCATCAATATACATATATATCTTATCAAAATCATCCACCACCTTTTGAGGATTATAATACAATAGTTCCAACATATAATAATTCAACTCGGTCTTGTTTGAATCACAAACACTTTTAATAACATCGATAATAGAAGTATTTGCAGCAACATAAAAACAAGCATATTTCAATAAATCATCATATGCGGTTCTAAAACCTAAATTTTTAACTAATTCTAACCTATAATTAATTAAATGCTTAATACCTAAGATAGCATGAATATCATTACAACAAAAACATAATGTAACATTATCACATTTAAGGTTAATTATTTTTTCACCCAAAAGTACTACAGCAGACATGGAAAAATTTTCAGCTTCGGACATCATGGTTGTTACTGCTTCATCAGCTCCGCTGTCGGCAGACATCTTAGAAGCCATTTCCAAAAACTCGAGCCAGTCAAAGTTGACTAGGGAGATTGAAACTTGCTCTTCGGGTAGATTCAAGAGTGTATTTGTTAATTTTACACTTGGCAGCATACCTCTGGCAACGCTAAGTCCCACCACTATTTTAAAAGGACCAGCAGGATAGCAAACTTCATTTAAAAACTTTTTTTCACTTCTAATTTCTTCCCTGCTTCTTAAAATCATACTATCGAGATACTCCCAGTACGGTGTTGAACTTCGGGAAGCTTCATCATCTACTTCACTAAAGTCTGCAGTGGAGTCGGGAGTAGCGATATAACTAGCGTCGTCAAACATGATTGCAATTTAACTAGGATTGCTAAACATGCAGATGCTTATATTGCATTTACCCCCACTCCTCGATTAAATTTATTTATGTTGAGTTCTAGAAACAGAAGCTTGGATAAAGCCCAACCGCTCCCCACCTCGCTAAATTCTGAAGCCTTGCAGAGCAAAATATTTTGATATTCGGTATAAAAAACGTCGAAATTAGTATGTTGATCAATAAAGCAATATTTAGAGTTAAACGATTT
Source organism: Polydrusus pterygomalis (assembly GCA_963969555.1). Classification (NCBI taxonomy): domain Eukaryota; kingdom Metazoa; phylum Arthropoda; class Insecta; order Coleoptera; family Curculionidae; genus Polydrusus; species Polydrusus pterygomalis. Next base: position 155,236 of record OZ018381.1, on the reverse strand, counting down.
GATCTCCTGTTCTTTTGTCGAACCCAACAGATAACGACCATATAGCTCCATATTAACTTTAATTCTGGAGGTCTCAATTAAAGCCTTTGTCAGCAAACAAACAACTTTATTCTTTATCGCTTCTAAATAAAGCTTAACATCAGTCAAGTATGAGTCACTAGATATATGATAAGTAACAATCCGGTTCTTGAAAGCCGTATGGACAAGTTTAACATTAGAGTCAAATACCACACTACAATTCTGCTTATGTTTGGTGGTGCGATTATGGTTGCTAAGAGAATCAACTTCAACAGCACACTCTTTACAAAAAGGCATGATGACATCTGACAACAGTTTGAGAAACAACCGGTTTTTATACAAATTAAGGGCAGAGACATGAAAAATTTAAACCACATCCTTGGACATATCAACCCAACTGTTGTGGGCCTTATCAAGGCCAAGCCATTTAACGTACATTTTCCTGCCTTTTTTACGTAGCACCTGTTCAATAAGAAACACATCAGGCTGTTTAGTTTTTTGCAATTCTTCTTCATAAAACCCGCCACTAATTGGATGACTCTGCATATCTTCCAACAAATAAGTCGTAGGATTGGTTATTTGTACTTTCGAAACTTTAAATAACTCAGTGGTCCAATTAGGCACATATCCTTTTTCAAACACATGTTTAGCCTTACTGATACGAACAACATCTCCAACTTTGAATTTTTGTCTTCCCACAACCTTAAGTTTATTATAAACAGAACTTAACAACGGGGACTCGTTCTTTTTGTCAACATCCTTAGGCTTCATGCCAATTGTGCGATGCTTGGTATTGTTGTAACTTGTCGTAACTTGTCCCAACAAGTCTAACCATTTATGATTGCCGTTCAAGGTAAACAGCTTAAACAACTTTTCCTTTATTGTACGAATAACACGTTCTGCAATAGAAGCCTTCAAAATGCTAAAGGTGCTGTAATGATAAATATTATGTTTTTTCATAAGATTCTGAAAGCTAGAGTTGTAATATTCCTTCCCATTATCGGTAACCAACTTTTTCGGTATTCTTTTAGACTGTTTAAAAATCTGCTCCATGGCATTGGTTACATCTTGAGCATTTTTGGACTTGAGAGGCATTGTCCACAGAAATTTCGAAAAACAATCAATTACAACCAATATGTATTTAAATCCTTTGTTCTCACGCGCATACTGATCGAGCTGCGCAAGATCCGAAGCAAACGTATCATCCAAACCATACTGAAGAAATCTACGACGCTTAAATTTGTTTCTAGCCGGCTTATGCAGCTCGTTAACAACTTGCTCTCTAGCCTTGGTAATGTTCTTAGCCATATTTCAAACATAATAAACATATTTGAACCGAGCAGCTATTTTTATACTAGTTGAATTATTTCGGCAAACCACCAGATTGCTTTGATTTAGACATATTATTATCAATAGCTTCCAACCCTTTAATAATGGGCTTAAGAGCATTTTTGACAGAAGTATCTACATAACCCTTTAAAGTATTTTCAAGAGTACCAAATCGAGATGATAACCGGGTTACAGATTGCTGGTGAGCAGATTTAACTTCGTTTAGCTGTTTTTTAACTCGGGCGTCTAATTTTGTAACCTTCTCCGACAACTTGTCATCAATAAGCTTAAGCGAATCCTTATGAAGCAGCAGCTCTTTCTTCAACTTATCTATTTGCTCTCTCAACGCAACACCCATAGACTCGACATAGACTTTGTTAGAATTTGCAGTAGTGTTTGCTTGTTTCAAACTATTAAGAATAGTGGCACCCATTTTCTTCTCAAGGCTATCTAGGTTCTTCTGTGCTTGCAAGACGCAATCAGCCGACGAGCTATCAATTTTAGCTGAAAGTGTAACCGCAATAGCATCTACAAATTTTTTATTTACACCATCAGCATCATCTGTTGGAGAACTAACGTTAACAAGTCTATGATCCCGAAGATTATAATCACCATCTTTAGTAACAGCAATTAAAGTAGGTCCTTGCAGCACTCTAGCGCCTTTTTGGCGAGAGGCCGAGGGTAACGACTGACCGAACTTATTCATGGCTAATGTGATAATGAGAAAGAAGGCTTGAACTGTTTTATTTATAGAATTCAATTTTTTTTTTTTTTTTTTTTATGATCGAGCACAAGCACTATAGGAAAATCCTTTAAGGCGCTCTGGGAGCGGTGCGTGTGCGAAGAAAGCGATTCACGTTTTTCTTGAATCGTTGGAGGTTATATTCGGTTGGAAACACGGTCTCAGAAAGGCCGTTCCACAAAGATGACGTCCTCCAGATGAAAGAGTTCTGAAACAATGATGTTCGGGGTGTACTAAGTTGAACCACATAGGGATGGGCGGCAGTGGTTCGTCGTGTGTTTCTGCTATGCATTACTCTAGGTGGAATCGAGCGGGCAATATCTGTCGAACACTTGCCATGAAAATATCTGTAGAAGAGAGTCAAATCACCAACCTGTCTTCGATGTTCTAAGCTGTCGAGGTTCTTAGTCAGCTCGTGGTCGCCGATTAGACGAACGGCTCTCCTTTGGATGGAATCCAACAACCGAAGGGTATGCTTCGGTGCAGAACTCCAGATATGAGAGCAGTATTCCAGTGATGGTCGAATCTGGGCTTTATAAAGTGTCAAAAGTTGTTGAGGTGTATACAACTTTTTGGTACGGAAAAGTATACCGAGCTTCTGAGAAGCTGCCCTGGCGATTGCCACTACGTGATTATGCCAAGACATATTTCCTCCCAGGTTGACACCCAGCAAATTAATAGACGAAGTCAGTGGAATTGCGTGTCCTGCCATAACGATATCGGGTTCTGCAATGTTGACCTTCTTAGAGAAAACTGCAGCCTGGGTTTTTTGAGCGTTAAATTCGACTTGGTTACTGTCACCCCAAGACAAAATTTCTTCCAGGTCTTTATTGAGGCGTGATACCTCATGTTGTCTGCGAAGATGTGCGTCAGTAGCCGATGTTTGAGGTTTCAGAGTAAAAGATGAGATAAGTGTGCTGTCGTCAGCAAAGCAATATAATGGATTTTCTGTTTTCGCTAGAAGGTCGTTAATGTACAGTAAGAAGAGAGTGGGAGATAATATGGACCCTTGAGGAACACCAGCATTGATGGTGAAGGTGTCTGAGAGAAACCCGTCAATCGCCACTTGCAGAGAGCGGTCCTTGAGGAAGCTAGACAACCATGAACAAAATCGACCGGGCATACCATAAGAACGCAGTTTGCTTAGGAGCCCCTCGTGCCAGACACGGTCAAAGGCTTTAGAGATGTCCAGTGCAATAGCCCGGGACTCCCCATGATGTTCGATTGCGTTGCTCCAAAGATGAGTGACATAGGCTAGCAGGTCTCCTGTTGATCTGGACTTACGAAAACCATACTGATGGTCGCTGATAATTTTAAGGCCTTCCAGGTATTTTATAAGTTGTTGGTTAATAGCTTTCTCCATCACCTTTGATATAACTGAAAGCAATGCGACTGGTCGATAGTTGTTTGGCAGGGTTTTCTTGCCTTTCTTTGGTATAGGCTGGACTCGCGCCTTTTTCCAGCAAGATGGAAATATTCCTTTTTTGTAGGATAAGTTAAAAAGTCTACAAAATACTGGTGTGAGTTCATCGGCGCATTTCTTGAGCACTATAATAGGAATTTCATCTGGGCCAGAAGCTTTTTTGGCATCGAGCCCCTTCAGAATTCGTTTGACAGGACGCTGACGGAATACGATATCAGTCATTTCCGATCGAACTGCTGGAATGTTCGGGGGTGTTTTTCCCTGAAAGTCTACCGTGGAGTGTGAAGCAAAGAGTTCCGCGAGTAAGTTCGCTTTATCTTCAGCCGTGGTTGCTATTGTGCCGTCAGAACGTGTTAGCGGTGGAATATTTGATTTGGTAAAATTTTGACTGACGGCCTTAGCGACTGACCAAAAGGACCTAGATCCGTTGGGACTGGCGAGAAGTTTATTTTTGATCCTCATGTTGTGAGCCTCTTTGTTTTGATCCATCGTTTGCTTGCACTGGTTTCGAGCGGTAACAAAGATGGTGCGATTCACATCGGTAGGATTTTTACGCCATTGTCGGTAAGCTAGATTTTTAGCTCTGACAGCACGCTCGCAGTTCTTGCTAAACCAGGGCTTGCCATTTGAAGGGCGCTTCTTGGAGAAAGGAATAAAGGCTTCCATGCCAGTAAGAATGACATCGGAGACCTCTTGAGCACAAGCGGATGGATCATCTGAAGAGAAGCATACTTCCAGCCAAGGAAAAGTGCGAAAATGGTCCCTTAGGTCTTCCCAACTAGCTGATGTGTAGTGCCAAATTTTACGAGGTTTAGGAGGTTGTTCAGAACAAATTGGCAGCTCGCTTAGAGTTGAAATAAGTTTGTGATCGGAAGATCCTAATGGAGGATGAACGGTGACTGTGTATAGGTCAGGGTTGGATGTCAAAAAGAGATCTAAAAGACTAGCAAAATCTCCATCTCGGTCTGGAATTCGCGTTGGTTCTTCCACGAGTTGAGTTAGACCAGAACTGATCGCAAAAGATTCCACCTCACGACCCTGTTCATCGTTGGTATTTGAGTATTTGAGCCAGTTGATATTGTGGACGTTAAAGTCACCAAAGATAGCGACTTCGGCATTAGGATGGTTGGTTTGCAAGAAGTCAATTGTGTTTGCTAGTGACGAGAAGAGTGCTCTGTAATGGGTGTCACTTGGAGGACGGTAAAGGCAGCAGATAAACTTGGTGATTTTCTGCGTTGATATTTTAAACCACATTACATCAAACTCTGCTGGTTCAAGTGTGTCCTCTCGTTGGCAGCAAAGATCATCTCGGATAAAGAGACAGACCCCAAAGTTGCGTCTAAATCGGAAATGAAAATCGTATCCAGGATATAAATAGCTGACGGTGTTCGTTGACGATCTGACCTTTGTCTCGGTCAGTGCGAGCACATGGGGCTTGGATGTTTGTAAGTGCTGGTGGACTGAATTGATGTTGGTATTAAGCCCTCTGATCCCAAGTTTTTCCAATTGGTGTAATATACTCATTATTTCATTATGATTATTATTGTTACCACCCTGTTGAGAGGATTCCAACTTTTTGAATCGTTCAACCAATTCGTTAATGCTGTCGTAATAAACATATTCCTTAGGCTTGTTGGTGTATTCCATTAGAGCAGATCCGGATTTTGTTTGCGATCTAGTTCTGGGAACTGTGATAGATGGAGATGGGATCTTACTCGTTGACGTAGAAAGTAGAGGTCTAACGATTGTAGCGTATTTTTGTGTCTTATTCGAAATTAGCTGTCCTTTCTCTCCCTTGTATACGCCAGACTTCCTAAGTATGTCTCCATACTGTGCTGTATCGTCTTTAGTGTGATACTTTGGTTCCTTTAAAAACAACAAGTCGTACAAACCCAGAGTACCCTTGTAAGTTATAGGACCTACTTGGATATCCCCATTCTGCAAAAAATTTACGGGTTCGCTGCCTATTCGCCAAGAGTCGATCGCAGAATCATAGCTCACTCCTCTAGCGTCTATTTGAGAAGAGTGAGACCAATATTTTCTCACGTATTCTCTAGCCATCTCAGGATATTGAGCGATAAACTCATCCATCATCACCGGGTTATTTTTAATAAGAGCTTCAAACTCTGCTCTAATATCTTCCACCGATCGTTCTGGAGGGTCTTGACGTGTTTCTTGAAACACTTCATCATCCACAGCATCACCATACTGAGCTTCATCGGCTAGAAATCGCACCGGCTGGTTCTTATTTCGAGACGTTGAAGGTTGTTCGAGTTTTAGTTGTGGTTTCACGTCTTCACTCTTCTCGGTCTTAATTTTGCGTTTCTTAGACTCTGCCTTGACTGAAACTTCTACCAGCTTGTTTAATGGGGTGGTTATAGGTGTTAAGAACTTATTTAGCGATACATCTTCCAACCCTCGATCTAACTTGAATGCCAGATACTTCTTTCTTATAGTTCTAGATGCTTGTAAAATTCGACGTTTAACGTCTTTATCAAGTTTGCTAAACTGATCGGCCATAGCAGCACAGAAACACCTAACAACCAACGACTATCTCTGTTTTGAAGCACGTCTAACTGCTAAGGTGATAGTTGGTATACTGAGTGTTGGATACTTAGGGAGTGATATAAGTATCAAAATTACTACGATATCGCCCCTTGGTTATATCATTATCTTTAACAATTACCAAAAACCCATATCTATCTTTCCAGCATTCTGAACAAACACGTTTAAACGCATCAAAGGGCATGTCGGTGTTTACATGATCATCATAAACATGTTTCAAGTTTAAGTCATCTTGTTTGAATAATATCAGCACATTAGCATTATCACGAACCAGCTGTTTGGGTATTTTTGAATAAGTTTGCGACAAATAGAACGAATCAATATCATTGTGACGACCCATACAGAAATAATTACGTATTTTATCCTGCTTCTCGCATACCACATCGTCAAATATAAATATGGAATGAAGTCTAACGCTGGAGGGGTCTAAAACATCCTCATTATCGCTATAGCCAAAATATCCTAATCGTGAATGTCGTAAGGCATGGCTTAAAAAATTATACTTGTCTTGCTGTAGAGATTTCGAATATACGTATACGTTCTCAAATGTTAGTCCGTTTTCATCAATCAGTAGACTCATCATAACAGCAGTCTTACCACAATTACTGGGACCACATATTAAGGCCCTTATGTTGGATGGTAACAAGTGGCCATGTTTGTTGTTAACTAACTTGTCTTGCTTCATATCGAGATTATAGACCTTAATACCAAGTTTCTGTTTTTCTTGACGCATCGTTTCTATAAGTATCACTCTGCACTCACCAACGACTTCATTAGTAATGCAGACGTCGCAAGGTACAGGTGTGTTAAATAGCATTATCAACAAGCTCCCCGTCGAACTTCATCTGCCTGGTTATTCTTATTGCGGACCTGGTACTAAACTTCAAGAACGACTAGCACGAGAAGATCCTCCAAAGAATAAATTAGACAGTTATTGTCGTACTCACGATATCGAATATTCCAGGAGCCAAGACTTGACGCACAGACATAAGGCTGATAAAGTATTGGAAAACAGAGCTTGGGAACGTGTAAAGGCCAAAGATTCAAGTTTTGGTGAAAAGACAGCAGCTTGGCTAGTAACCAACGCCATGAAGATTAAACGCAAGTTAGGTGCTGGTGCTAAGAAGGCAAAAAGGTCTGTCTGTCTGTCTTCAGTTGTGAGAAAGATTAGGAAACAAGTTAAACATACTGGTGCGGGGGATGTTGGTAAAAAGAAGACGCTAAGTAAATTGCTAAAGGCGGCCAAAGTAACAGTTAAGAAAATAGGCGGGGTCAAAAGAATCAACGTGCCTCAAGTTATCCCTCTGCCAAAACAAGGTGGTATTTTGCCGCTTATTCCGATCTTTGCAGGACTTTCTGCCTTGGGAGCGCTGTCAGGAGGGGCAGCTGGCATAGCTAAAGCAGTCAACGATGCCCAGAGTGCCAAGGACAAGTTGAAAGAATCCAAACGACATAATGAAACAATGGAGGCTATAGCATTGGGGAAAAAAGGTAGTGGTTTATACCTAAAGAAACACAAGACAGGATATGGTTTATTTCTGCGTAAAATGTCAAAAAACTACCAATAAAGCTACCCAACCGTCCCCTATCCGACCAAGATATCAAGAAATATGTTGCCCGATTAAAAATACCTAATTTTCGAGGTGTATTTATGCGGGATACATTACCAAACATACCTCTAAATATAGAAAGTGGTGTTGTAAATTTAGATCGCAACACAGGGAACGGAACCCATTGGGTAGCTTACAAGAAACATGGAAGCAAAGTTGTATATTTCGATAGTTTTGGGGACTTGAACCCGCCAAAGGAGTTTATCAAGTATATGAAAAAAGCAAAAATTTATTTCAACTATGATCAGTATCAGGATTATGGTACAACAAATTGTGGCCATTTGACCTTATCATTTCTCTACAATAAAACTTTATAAAATACAATAATGTCTTTTACTATCATCAGTCATGTCTCAAACATTCACGTTAAAGGGTCGTTCGCACCTGCTTGAAGCATACTTTGTACCTCCAATAGTGCTTGATTCCAGATACGATTACTCTCTGTAACGTGTCATTTTCTCAATAGGATAATCCAAGCTTAAAAATACTTTAAATATTTCTTTAGCAGAAAGCTACAGGATTTGCAATTAAAAGATTACACATTCATTGTGAGAAGTAGTTTTAATTAAATAGAATTTTACATAATAGTCTAGTTTTACAATACCTTCTTGCTTAAAAGTTGCACAGCCTCCCCTTAGATATGATATTTTCATTGTACTTACAGCTTGCTAGGTAATTCATGGTACTTCTTATGTTTTCTTAATATTAAAAGGTGGTGTTGTAGTGATTTTTGGTTCTCCTGTCTTCTCAGGTCATTGAAAAGTTCTAGAAGGCATCACTGGACCTGTGCCTTGCTGTTATTTGGGCCCCTTTTAACTTTCAAGCATCATTAGCTCGATAAGCCTCCGAAGGCTAAGTTTATGCTAAAAATAAAGAGAAAAATAGATTAGATTTCTATAGAATAGAATAATTTGTCTATGTGGACCTACCTCAGGCATGTTTTAGCCGCCCTAACATATTTCTAGAGCCTCAGGCGTTGATTTTCCACTGACAGGACTACTTTCTTTCCCCTAAGTTTAGCAGTGATTTTGAAGCATTCTAGGCATGAATTTTCCTTGGAATACAGGCTTGGCAGTCTGGTGGATCCTTCAAGCCTCGAGCTGCTCTGTTGTGTGGCGATTCTAGCTAAAAATAATGACTAATTAGTCGCTAATCAATAAGTGTCGATTTACAACTTGAGGTTGGAAAATATAAGATAGCAAGGTTTTGGGATTGTTTTTAGGTAATATGTAATGGATAATCGGAGAGAGTACTTACCTACAGACATCGATTATAGGTTTTGTGGTAAATTTTTCCATTTCTTTCCGAAAAATTTACAGGTTAATTTTGATTTATCTGTCGGACTTTGACGTATAACGTCAAAGTATGACGTTTCGACCGGACGAGTACGTGAATTTCAAGATTTGGATGTTGTGATTGGCGTTCGGCCGATAATGCAGAGATCCGATATTATCGACTGGTCTATGGCGGCCAGGTCATTTTGCTACCACCTGGATCGGCCATTTTATCACCCGATGCAATGTTGCCGGGTCGTGATCTTGAAATTCCTAGGCGAAGACAGTTATGACGTCACATGACGTCGCATGCTTATTAAGAACTGGAATCGAGGGAATTCCTGGGTTTTGCTGGTAGTTTTGAGTTATTAGGGTCGTAGGGTTATGTGCTACCCTGGACGTGTGTATTTGAGCAAAATAATGGTTTTACCCGTCGATTCTGGTTGGTAGTTTCGGCGATTCATTGTTAGTTGTGGGGAAACTGGCCGAGATGCGGCAACGTCGCTTTCATTCTCAAGAAGTTCTCTTCGTACCTCGGAGAGGAATTTCATGGTCTTCTTATAGATGTAAGCCCAAGGGGCCGGAAGTCCTCCATTTTTCCAAAGTATTTTGCTGAATATATTTCGCCACTAAAAGTAGTGTGGTGCCTTGGAGAAAAGGGATTATTATTCAGTGAATTTAAGCGGGATTTATGCCAATTTTGGAAGCTTTGCTTGATGGTCTGTTTTATGGTATTGGCCCCGCATCCACGTGGTTGGAGGTTATTTCTTTGGAGTAGGTCTTCCCTACATCGTAACACAGTAACCCCGCACAACAACTAAGGTATGTTTCGCTAATTTTCCGATTCATGTTTATCTGTATAAATGTATATTAAATTGTATAGTTATCGATTGATGTAATAGTATCTATTACACGTGCTACTGGATGGAAAATGAGTCTAACGATCTCTTTTCTTTTCAGGGGTTTTAGGTTTTAGGATTTAGGTTTTAGGCTTTAAGTCCTACCGTTTAATTTTGTCTTCACATATAATTTTGGTTTCCTGTTGTTTCGAGGAGCCGATGTGAAGAGGTTCTTGTGTGGTTTTGGTGTATTTGATGGTACCACCTGTGTCTGTCCTGTCCATAATAGCCTATCTCTTGACACTGCCCGCTGGAAGAATCAACCCGCAGACCCAGTGCAGTTGAGCTCCACGTCCTAGCTTCAATATTATTCAGGAAAAGCGCAAGTTTTTGAACATGTTATAATTTTTTTTTAAATTTTATTAACGGCATAAGAATATGCAGTCACAAATAGCTACTAGATAGAGTCCTATAGACATACGTTAATTGAAGCCTACACGTGTTCATTATCCGTGTTGGTATTCCTAGTTGCTAATAGTAGCCGTATGAACATTTACTTGCATCCATGTATATTTTGATTGAAAATTACTCATTGTGAATTAGTCGTGTTGATATCCGTGCATTGATTAACCGTGTTGAGACTCAAGTCAGGGGCTGCACTGATGTGCATAAGAATTAAGAGAGGGATAGTGAGGGCTATTATTTTTGCATTGTATTTTTTAGCGTTTCATGTTATATGTTAGTAAGTAATTGTAAATAAGTAACTGTACAATGAGCTTTATAAAGCACAAGATGTTTTAGTTTTGATTTTGTATTGGTGAGGAAGAAGTACATTCTTCTAATAATATTTATTTTATTTTTATCTTACTTAAACTGCTGTTGATTTGGTAACGTTGCATTCTGAATATCAGAAATTTCATTTTAATAATTTACTAGCGTTTATGTAAAGGTATATGATCATATCCTGCGCTGACAGTATATATTATATTTCATGATATTTAAGAGTACAGGTTTAAGGTTATGACTTTTGATTTATGAACTACCTTAAGTAACTTACCTTCGCATTATTCAGTTGTGTCCTTTTTAGACAGCCGTTACCCCATACTAGTTGCCCGGTTAATTTGGCCCGAGGCTAACTTAATACTGATAAGTGATTACCAATTTATTTAAAAATATATTTACGAATTGACTTCCGCCATTTTGTCAACAATAGTAATCAACCAAGCAACTAGATACTGGGCGTAATCGAGCCAATAAGATATCTTTATTCTCAACTGAAATTCATTTAGGTTTTCCCTAAGATTTTATCCACATTGAATTAAATAATAAATATTGTTCCAACTCTTTAAGGGAAAATTATTTTGTTTTATTTGCGCGCATGCGCTATAGGTGTGGACTGGTATTTTAGGAGATTACTAAGCTGATTGCAGGTGTAGGTGATACCAATTCGCGATTTATTGGTGCTCCTACTTTTAACAACAAATAACTGACTTGACGTTAATTTATTAAATCGCGTGGCGCCCTTTTTGGTTATATTAAACCCCCCCCCTTCTCCACTGTCGAAAAGCTAACGGCCGTCAATGTTCAGGTGCATAATATACCTCGATTTTTGCGAAGTAAACTCAGATAGTAATACTTTATTATTTTCTTTGAAGGTTAGATATTTTATTAAAAGTAATTATAATTAAAAATAAAAAGGCGTTACAATTTTTGGCGCCCAACGTGGGGCCCTTCGTTTTGCAACGTTGCCATTTTCCGAAAAATCCCTAAATTTAAGGAATTTTTTTTTTTTGGTCGGATTTTTGTTTCTTATTACTGTGGGAGTACTATTAGTAAGTTTTAGGTCATAATTTGTGAAAACTTAGAGATTTATTATATATTTTTATTTAAAAAAAAAAAAAAAAAAAAAAAAAAAAAGGTTTTGATTTTGAGTGGTAGTTACAAGTGACAACTAGTAGTGAGTTTAATTGAAGCGTATAGAGCCCATTCCTTTTGCTGCAATAGGTGTTATAGTGCAGTGAAGTTAGTGGTAGATTATACTTAGATAGTGACGAGTGACTACCCAATTGTTTATTTTTTTTTGAAGTGTGATTTAATTAGTGAAACTTTCAAGATGTCGAGGAAGATGGAAGTAAATCGACTGGATAAAGATGAACTTACCTATGAGTTGGAATTTCGAGGAATCGCGTCTGGAACGGTCGAGGAGATGAGAAGTAGATTGGTGCTGGCGAGGCAAATGGAAAAATCTGGAGAAAGTCTACACTATCCAACTTATCCGTTTACATTCGCAGAAGATGCCGCAGCGGTGACAAAGAAATTGGATGACCTTGTTCCTGAAATAGATGTATTCGCCGATACAAGGAAGAGTGGCAAGTTCTTGAAATTTTATACAAGACTACAACATCTTCTGGGACGGATTGATAATATGACGAGTAGTACACCAGAGGAAGGTAGTGTACGAGGAGTACTAGTGGCGCAGACGCTAACTCTGATCGACCAATTAAATACTAAAGCCGCACTAGCTGAAGGGAAAAATCAGCCAGTTCCTCCTAACCTAAGTGTTCTTCAAGGTGGATTACAGACACAACAGCCAACACCCGTGCAACCTCAGCCAACCAATCCTACTGTTGGACCTCCGCTTTCCAGTTCTTCATTTATTGGACCTCAGTCCCCCATTGTTGGTCAGACCCCCTCTTCGTCACATCCTATAGCTGGAATTAATCCGATCTTACCGCATAAGTGGAACTTGAAATTTTCTGGCGAGAGGAAAGGCATGTCGGTGACAGCTTTCTTCGAAAGAGTAGAGGATCTACGTCGCGCCAGGAATGTCAATAAAGATATTTTGCTAGAATCTGGCATAGATTTATTTGAGGGAAGAGCTTACGAATTTTACCAGGATCTCCGAACAGAAGTTCAAACATGGGATGAATTAGTTGTAAAATTTAAAGAAGAATATCAGCCCGCGTTTTATACTGAACGACTATTAGAAGAAATAAAGCGAAGGACGCAAGGTCCAGACGAAACTATAGGTACTTATATGGCGATAATGTCGAAATATTTCCAACGACTACAGTGCCCTATTTCAGAAGATGCAAAATTGAATATTTTGCTTAGGAATGTTGCACCGTTGTTTCGGACTCAATTAGGAGCATTGGAGATTACGAGTTTGTCTCAGTTGAAGTCATTATGTAAAAGAATTGAACAAAGAATGCAGTCTGGTGACTATGTAATGCCACCGAAGAAAGTTCAGTCCTTGGAGCCTGACTTGGCATATGTAAGCTTGGAAGAGCAAGTTGACGAAATTGGGATTTCAGCTCCGGGAACTAGTAGGAACTCGAACGGGAACCAAAGAGAAATAATATGCTACAAATGTCAAAAGCCCGGTCACCGAGCATTAGGATGTGCAGCACAAAATAGCAACATATATTGTTATAGGTGTAAAAAGCAAGGATTTACAAAACGCACCTGTCCTACGTGTAATTCGGGAAACGGACGACGGCACTCTTAGGAGGTCGGCCTTGGAGTAAGCCAAACCGTCCCACCGGCTATAAACCTATCCTGGACTACATACTTAACCATGCACAACGAGACGAAAGACCCTACTTGGAAGTTGATATCCTTGGCTATCAGTTTTTAGGATTATTGGATTCTGGAGCATCCAGAACGTTTATTGGACAAAAAGGATGGAATATACTGAAGCACCTAAACTTACCTTTGAATAAAGAAAATAAATCGGTCTGCACTGTTGCTAATGGACAGCAAACTAAGAGTATTGGGACCTTGGAATTACCCATACGTCTTCGAGATAGAATAAGGATTGTTGAGGTTATTGTTTTACCGGATTTGCCGCACTCATTGATTCTTGGTTACGATTTTTGGATTGTTATGGGTATCGTACCAGATTTGAGGCATAATGAGTGGCATTTTTCGGAGAATGTTGATTCTATTTGCTGCCTGGAAACGGAACAGCTTCAGACCGTCTTAAGTGAAAATGAAAAGCTAGAATTGGAGGAGCTTATTTTAAGACATAAACAGTTAATGGGTACAGAAATTGGTTGCACTACCCTTGTGAAACATAAGATTATCACGAGTTCAGAACCGATTAGACAGAGGAGCTATCGGGTGTCACCAGTCATGCAGAAGCATATCGATGATGAGATTGACCAGATGTTAATGCAGGATATTATTGAGCCCTCTAGGAGCCCATGGGCTTCCCCTGTAGTGATTGTTAAGAAGAAAAACACTGATAAGATGAGATTTTGTGTAGATTACAGACGATTGAATGCCGTAACGGATAGAGACAGCTATCCCCTCCCCCTAGTATCTGAGACCTTGGACAAACTGAAAGATGCAAAATACTTGTCCAGCCTAGATATAAAAAGTGCGTATTGGCAAGTCCCCATGGATGAGGCATCTAAACCATTGACAGCTTTTATTTGTCACAGAGGACTATTTCAATTTAAGCGCCTCCCATTCGGCCTGCACAATGCGCCGGGGACTTGGCAACGTTTGATTGATCAGATATTAGCAGGCTTAGAGCCCTCAGTATTTGTTTACTTAGACGATGTAGTAATAGTATCGCAAAATTTCGAAGATCACCTGAAAATTTTAGATGAAGTTTTTAGACGACTGTGTGAAGCCGGCATCACTGTAAGTTGGGATAAATGTCAGTTTTGTAGGCCCGAGATGAAGTATTTAGGCTATGTGGTCGATAGGCGTGGCCTTCACGTGGATCCAGATAAAGTCAGAGCTATGTTAGAACTTGGCCGTCCAAAAACCGTTACTGAAGTGCGAAGAGTCATTGGAAGTTTCTCATGGTATCGAAGATTCGTCCCTGAATTTTCTAGTATTGTTGCTCCAATAACTGCACTTACGAAAAAGAACAATAAATTTATTTGGACCAAGGCGTGTGAAAGCGCTTTCATGAAAATAAAGGAACTATTGGTATCAGCTCCAATATTGAGCTGCCCCGACTACAGTAAAGAATTTATTATACAAACTGATGCATCTGGTTATGGTATAGGCGCCGTACTTGTTCAGCCCCACGAAGAAGGAGATAAAATTATTTGCTATTTAAGCCGCTCGCTAACCAAGCAGGAAAGACTATATACTACTTCAGAGAGAGAGATGTTGGCGTTGGTTTGGGCTATTCACAAGCTCAGACCCTATATAGAAGGTATTTGTTACGGAATCGCCAGTTCTTAAGGAGACGCCAGATGGCGTAGGTGATAATAAGTTGTCGCCGAGATGTTATAATATTTCTTTTTATGAAGGCTAATTTTATTTAGTCTCCAGTGCGAACAGGCAGGCCTTACCGGCCGCTAAATACCAATAAACAAGAGATGGGGTTTTAGTATTGCCTTCGGCTCCTCAGGCTGATTGCAAAGTAGTAATTTTCGCGGGGCGGATTTTTTTGCTTTGGATACCTGAGACTTGGATGTTGAAAAATAGAAACAAGAGTTTTATTTTACTGAACGAGATTTACGAACAGAGTACGCCGGCGGAAATTCTCTGCCGCTGCTCGCTAAGAAAAGAAAAGGTTTTAATTCGCAACAGGTTTTGCTGGCGGCCGCTGAATAGGCCGGCTGCCGCAAAGTATACAAGGTAACAAGAAAATTACGAAGAAAAAAGAAAAGTCGACGGCAGCAATTGGAAGATTCTGAAAGGAAAGTTTTTACTGGAAAATCTACTGGAAGTGGAAAATCTAAGTGAACCGCTGGCCGATTTTTTCAAGATTTTTAGGACTTAGAAAATTTTTTGGAAAAAATTTATTAATTTTCTAAAACGGAACCGGACGTTCCACCAACCGAATTTCCTGTATAAAAAGTGTGCAGAGACACGCTAGCTACCGCCTCCCGAAAGAACGGTGTCAATCGGAGGTTGGTGAAGAAAGTTGAGATTTTGAAGTGGAAAATTTTGGAAAAATTTTCACTGGACAAAGAAGTTTCTACTAACCGAATAATTTATTTAGCCGAGTTCCGGGACCTCGAGAGACGTTCCCTAAGGAAGTTAGAGCCATTTTAAGAAGTTAAGCGACTTAGAATAATTTCGCTCAATTTGGACTTAGAAAAATTTTGAAGAAAAATTAAAATATTTTTTAATTTTTTACTGGACGTTTCACCAACGGAATTTCCTGTATGAAAAGTGTTCAGGGGTGTATTACCTATATTCTGGTGAGAAAAAAATTCCAGTAAGTGGTTGGTGAAGAAAGTTGGCTTTTTGAAAGTGAAAAAATTTCGAAGTCAAATTTTTTGGGAAAAGTAACCTGGAATTAAGTGAGACTTATTCCAGAGGTTTTAAAAGTATACAGAGTAAAAAGTATGGCCCAGTTCCGACGTGTTCTCTGGTAAAATACAAAATCGACCCTCCGAGAAAGGCACTGCCGACTAAAGGAATAGTGCGGCCGACCCTGAGAGAAAGAACTGTCGCCGAGAGGGATTTTATTTTTAAAGGAGGGGAATCCCCTCTTAGGCGTCATGGCGCCCAACTAATGGGGCAAGTCTTCGAGGAAGATTGCCAAAGAGTGATGGAGAAAACTAGTGCCAAAACTAGCATCGAACACGTAACTGTGTATCGACTCAGACAAGGACCGATGGGATGGGCATACTCGGGCCTGTGGGGCGTTTTAGATAATGAAGAATATATCAACCAGAAAGTGCTGGAGAACTCAATTCAAGGTAGCAGACCGGCGAGCTACTATCCTAAAGACAATGACAAACCTATGTGTTCAGACCGAGCACATCAGCAACTAGATGCGTATCCGCCTACGACGGGCGCTACGCCAATCAACGTACCAAACATGTGTCTAGACCGGACACATCAGCAAGTAGACGCGTATCCGCCTACGACGGGTGCTACGCTAACCAACGTATCAACCATGTGTCTAGACCGGCACATCAGCAAGAAGATGCCTATACACCTAGGGTTGGATCCCAAGTCAGGATTGATATCAAGAAAAGGGTGTAGATAGGATAAATTAGGAGAAGAAGTACATTGTAAATAGTTAGTTAGTTACTTAGTTAGGTTAGTAATGTAATACTTGTTAGGTAATTTGTAAGTTTGTGTTGCTTGGAGCAAAAAAAAAATTTGTAAAATAAAATATTTAAGTTGAAATATTTTAAGGTCAGGAACTTAGTTCGGAAAATAAGGTAAGAAGGTTGCGCTTATTTTCTGGCTGCCGCTATAACTAGGCTGGCGGCCGAAAAAATACCAAGGGTAGGAAAACTGATTTAGGAAGTTCAGTTTGAACTTAGGAATTCTTATGGGAAAATTTGGTGATTCTGGTAAAATATTCCAGGAATATTTTTTGTTAACAATTATTTTGGTTTTAAAAGTTTCATTGGGTTTTTCTGCATCTGGGTCAGGGATCAGGGATTGTTCTTAGTCAGAAAGGGGAGCACGTTACGGGAATTAAAGGGACTGGTTCGCCGGGGCGGGGCAGTTCATTATCGCGGGGTTTCAGGGAAATCGCCGGATAAGTTTGACCGTGGCTGGGTCCAGGGCGCCTGGAAAAAAGGTATCGTGTTTTAGGGAAGACGGGAAAATCAGGGATCAGGGACCAGAGAGGAATTCAATGGGGGGAAACCAAAGTAAAAGGGAAATTTCTGAATCAGGGTATTCAGTGGAAATGTGAGAATCAATCTAAGTGGGGTGGCAGAAGCCGGACAAAATAAGCGTAGATCAAGATTAGATTAGATTTAGAAGTATTTAGGTAGGAGACTAAGATTATTTTAAGAATAATATTTTTAAGTTTTGATGTTTGTAAACTTTGTAAAGTTGTTTTGAGTATTTGTTGTTGAATAAACTTAGATAAGAAGATGGTATCCAAAATAGGCGGGATAAGGGCCACTGGCGATTCCGATTTTTGGTTATCGATTTTCAACTCCTGAAAAATTTCATTTTTCTGGAGTCTCAATCTAAGTGGGGTGGTGTTACGGAATCGCCAGTTCTTAAGGAGACGCCAGATGGCGTAGGTGATAATAAGTTGTCGCCGAGATGTTATAATATTTCTTTTTATGAAGGCTAATTTTATTTAGTCTTCAGTGCGAACAGGCAGGCCTTACCGGCCGCTAAATACCAATAAACAAGAGATGGGGTTTTAGTATTGCCTTCGGCTCCTCAGGCTGATTGCAAAGTAGTAATTTTCGCGGGGCGGATTTTTTTGCTTTGGATACCTGAGACTTGGATGTTGAAAAATAGAAACAAGAGTTTTATTTTACTGAACGAGATTTACGAACAGAGTACGCCGGCGGAAATTCTCTGCCGCTGCTCGCTAAGAAAAGAAAAGGTTTTAATTCGCAACAGGTTTTGCTGGCGGCCGCTGAATAGGCCGGCTGCCGCAAAGTATACAAGGTAACAAGAAAATTACGAAGAAAAAAGAAAAGTCGACGGCAGCAATTGGAAGATTCTGAAAGGAAAGTTTTTACTGGAAAATCTACTGGAAGTGGAAAATCTAAGTGAACCGCTGGCCGATTTTTTCAAGATTTTTAGGACTTAGAAAATTTTTTGGAAAAAATTTATTAATTTTCTAAAACGGAACCGGACGTTCCACCAACCGAATTTCCTGTATAAAAAGTGTGCAGAGACACGCTAGCTACCGCCTCCCGAAAGAACGGTGTCAATCGGAGGTTGGTGAAGAAAGTTGAGATTTTGAAGTGGAAAATTTTGGAAAAATTTTCACTGGACAAAGAAGTTTCTACTAACCGAATAATTTATTTAGCCGAGTTCCGGGACCTCGAGAGACGTTCCCTAAGGAAGTTAGAGCCATTTTAAGAAGTTAAGCGACTTAGAATAATTTCGCTCAATTTGGACTTAGAAAAATTTTGAAGAAAAATTAAAATATTTTTTAATTTTTTACTGGACGTTTCACCAACGGAATTTCCTGTATGAAAAGTGTTCAGGGGTGTATTACCTATATTCTGGTGAGAAAAAAATTCCAGTAAGTGGTTGGTGAAGAAAGTTGGCTTTTTGAAAGTGAAAAAATTTCGAAGTCAAATTTTTTGGGAAAAGTAACCTGGAATTAAGTGAGACTTATTCCAGAGGTTTTAAAAGTATACAGAGTAAAAAGTATGGCCCAGTTCCGACGTGTTCTCTGGTAAAATACAAAATCGACCCTCCGAGAAAGGCACTGCCGACTAAAGGAATAGTGCGGCCGACCCTGAGAGAAAGAACTGTCGCCGAGAGGGATTTTATTTTTAAAGGAGGGGAATCCCCTCTTAGGCGTCATATTCCATTTACGGTCATCACGGATCATTTTAGTTTAAAGTGGTTACTGAATTTGAAGGATCCAACTGGTCGTCTGGGCCGTTGGGCAGTGAAACTGCAGATGTACGATTTTAAAGTGCAACACAGGAAAGGTCGAGATTTAGCTCTCCCAGATATGATGTCCCGAACTGTACCCGTCATAGATAGCGTGAGGGAGCGTCTAGAACCAGAAAAGATTGTTGTAGATAAATGGTATTTAAAGATGAAAAAGAATGTGAAAGATACTCCTCTACGATTTTTGAAATGGCGATGCCAAGACGGTATTTTATACAAATATGTACAGCAAGATTATCCGGCCCTATCGTCAGATAATGACTGCTGGAAGATTGTGGTGCCCAAGGAAGATAGAGTTGAAGTGATTAAGGCGGCGCATGATCCTCCTTCAGCAGGTCATATGGGCGTTTATAAAACTTATTCAAGGATAACTGAGAAATATTACTGGCCTAAGATGCGTAGTGACGTAGCGAATTATATCAGAAAGTGCTATACCTGTATTGCCTACAAGGGTGACTCAACCGGAAACAGAGATCACATGGTATCTCATCCCAAACCATCACGACCGTGGGAAATGATCTCGACAGACTTAATGGGTCCATTATCAAGATCCACAAAAGGCAATTCATTTATATTGGTCGTCACAGACTATTTGAGCAAGTTCTCTTTGGTATTTCCTCTTCGCAAGGCGACGACGGAGACTATCGTAAAGCGGATAGAAGAGAGTGTGTTCTTAGTATTTGGAGTCCCTCGTCTGCTTTTATGCGATAATGGACCGCAATACCGTAGCGCTGCATTTAAACGTTTTGTCGAAAAGTATGATTGTACTATCAAGTTTAATGCTAACTATCACCCTAGAGCAAATCCAACCGAGAGACAGAATAGGACGATCAAGACGATGATTTCTATGTATATTAAAGACAATCACAGGTTATGGGATACCAACATTCATAGCTTAGCTTGTGCATTGCGCACGGCACGACAGGAAGTCACACGTGTCTCGCCGTATTATGTGAATTTCGGGCGGAATATGTGTTTATCAGGGAAAGATTATACCCCGAATGTCCAAGCCTCGAATAGCACAGAAGACCAGCTACAGACTTCGAGAAATAAAGCTTTTATGGACTTGTATACTGAAGTTAAACGACGGCTTGAAATTGCCGGTGATAAAGGTGTTGCCAGGTACAATTTACGGAAGCGAGATGCAGAGTTAATAGTTGGTCAGAAAGTTTTCCGGAAGAACTACGTTATTTCGGACGCGACTAAACATTTTAATAAGAAACTAGCACCTAAGTATGTTGGACCATTTATCATCAAATGCCGCGTTTCGCCATGGACTTACGAGCTCAAAGACGAGAAAGGTACTCTCCAGGGCGTGTGGCATCTTAAGGACTTAAAGGAAGCACCCTATCACGTCGATTAACCTCAGGAGGTTAATCATCTTGAAGCTAAGGGGGGAATTTGTAACGTGTCATTTTCTCAATAGGATAATCCAAGCTTAAAAATACTTTAAATATTTCTTTAGCAGAAAGCTACAGGATTTGCAATTAAAAGATTACACATTCATTGTGAGAAGTAGTTTTAATTAAATAGAATTTTACATAATAGTCTAGTTTTACAATACCTTCTTGCTTAAAAGTTGCACAGCCTCCCCTTAGATATGATATTTTCATTGTACTTACAGCTTGCTAGGTAATTCATGGTACTTCTTATGTTTTCTTAATATTAAAAGGTGGTGTTGTAGTGATTTTTGGTTCTCCTGTCTTCTCAGGTCATTGAAAAGTTCTAGAAGGCATCACTGGACCTGTGCCTTGCTGTTATTTGGGCCCCTTTTAACTTTCAAGCATCATTAGCTCGATAAGCCTCCGAAGGCTAAGTTTATGCTAAAAATAAAGAGAAAAATAGATTAGATTTCTATAGAATAGAATAATTTGTCTATGTGGACCTACCTCAGGCATGTTTTAGCCGCCCTAACATATTTCTAGAGCCTCAGGCGTTGATTTTCCACTGACAGGACTACTTTCTTTCCCCTAAGTTTAGCAGTGATTTTGAAGCATTCTAGGCATGAATTTTCCTTGGAATACAGGCTTGGCAGTCTGGTGGATCCTTCAAGCCTCGAGCTGCTCTGTTGTGTGGCGATTCTAGCTAAAAATAATGACTAATTAGTCGCTAATCAATAAGTGTCGATTTACAACTTGAGGTTGGAAAATATAAGATAGCAAGGTTTTGGGATTGTTTTTAGGTAATATGTAATGGATAATCGGAGAGAGTACTTACCTACAGACATCGATTATAGGTTTTGTGGTAAATTTTTCCATTTCTTTCCGAAAAATTTACAGGTTAATTTTGATTTATCTGTCGGACTTTGACGTATAACGTCAAAGTATGACGTTTCGACCGGACGAGTACGTGAATTTCAAGATTTGGATGTTGTGATTGGCGTTCGGCCGATAATGCAGAGATCCGATATTATCGACTGGTCTATGGCGGCCAGGTCATTTTGCTACCACCTGGATCGGCCATTTTATCACCCGATGCAATGTTGCCGGGTCGTGATCTTGAAATTCCTAGGCGAAGACAGTTATGACGTCACATGACGTCGCATGCTTATTAAGAACTGGAATCGAGGGAATTCCTGGGTTTTGCTGGTAGTTTTGAGTTATTAGGGTCGTAGGGTTATGTGCTACCCTGGACGTGTGTATTTGAGCAAAATAATGGTTTTACCCGTCGATTCTGGTTGGTAGTTTCGGCGATTCATTGTTAGTTGTGGGGAAACTGGCCGAGATGCGGCAACGTCGCTTTCATTCTCAAGAAGTTCTCTTCGTACCTCGGAGAGGAATTTCATGGTCTTCTTATAGATGTAAGCCCAAGGGGCCGGAAGTCCTCCATTTTTCCAAAGTATTTTGCTGAATATATTTCGCCACTAAAAGTAGTGTGGTGCCTTGGAGAAAAGGGATTATTATTCAGTGAATTTAAGCGGGATTTATGCCAATTTTGGAAGCTTTGCTTGATGGTCTGTTTTATGGTATTGGCCCCGCATCCACGTGGTTGGAGGTTATTTCTTTGGAGTAGGTCTTCCCTACATCGTAACACAGTAACCCCGCACAACAACTAAGGTATGTTTCGCTAATTTTCCGATTCATGTTTATCTGTATAAATGTATATTAAATTGTATAGTTATCGATTGATGTAATAGTATCTATTACACGTGCTACTGGATGGAAAATGAGTCTAACGATCTCTTTTCTTTTCAGGGGTTTTAGGTTTTAGGATTTAGGTTTTAGGCTTTAAGTCCTACCGTTTAATTTTGTCTTCACATATAATTTTGGTTTCCTGTTGTTTCGAGGAGCCGATGTGAAGAGGTTCTTGTGTGGTTTTGGTGTATTTGATGGTACCACCTGTGTCTGTCCTGTCCATAATAGCCTATCTCTTGACACTGCCCGCTGGAAGAATCAACCCGCAGACCCAGTGCAGTTGAGCTCCACGTCCTAGCTTCAATATTATTCAGGAAAAGCGCAAGTTTTTGAACATGTTATAATTTTTTTTTAAATTTTATTAACGGCATAAGAATATGCAGTCACAAATAGCTACTAGATAGAGTCCTATAGACATACGTTAATTGAAGCCTACACGTGTTCATTATCCGTGTTGGTATTCCTAGTTGCTAATAGTAGCCGTATGAACATTTACTTGCATCCATGTATATTTTGATTGAAAATTACTCATTGTGAATTAGTCGTGTTGATATCCGTGCATTGATTAACCGTGTTGAGACTCAAGTCAGGGGCTGCACTGATGTGCATAAGAATTAAGAGAGGGATAGTGAGGGCTATTATTTTTGCATTGTATTTTTTAGCGTTTCATGTTATATGTTAGTAAGTAATTGTAAATAAGTAACTGTACAATGAGCTTTATAAAGCACAAGATGTTTTAGTTTTGATTTTGTATTGGTGAGGAAGAAGTACATTCTTCTAATAATATTTATTTTATTTTTATCTTACTTAAACTGCTGTTGATTTGGTAACGTTGCATTCTGAATATCAGAAATTTCATTTTAATAATTTACTAGCGTTTATGTAAAGGTATATGATCATATCCTGCGCTGACAGTATATATTATATTTCATGATATTTAAGAGTACAGGTTTAAGGTTATGACTTTTGATTTATGAACTACCTTAAGTAACTTACCTTCGCATTATTCAGTTGTGTCCTTTTTAGACAGCCGTTACCCCATACTAGTTGCCCGGTTAATTTGGCCCGAGGCTAACTTAATACTGATAAGTGATTACCAATTTATTTAAAAATATATTTACGAATTGACTTCCGCCATTTTGTCAACAATAGTAATCAACCAAGCAACTAGATACTGGGCGTAATCGAGCCAATAAGATATCTTTATTCTCAACTGAAATTCATTTAGGTTTTCCCTAAGATTTTATCCACATTGAATTAAATAATAAATATTGTTCCAACTCTTTAAGGGAAAATTATTTTGTTTTATTTGCGCGCATGCGCTATAGGTGTGGACTGGTATTTTAGGAGATTACTAAGCTGATTGCAGGTGTAGGTGATACCAATTCGCGATTTATTGGTGCTCCTACTTTTAACAACAAATAACTGACTTGACGTTAATTTATTAAATCGCGTGGCGCCCTTTTTGGTTATATTAAACCCCCCCCCCCTTCTCCACTGTCGAAAAGCTAACGGCCGTCAATGTTCAGGTGCATAATATACCTCGATTTTTGCGAAGTAAACTCAGATAGTAATACTTTATTATTTTCTTTGAAGGTTAGATATTTTATTAAAAGTAATTATAATTAAAAATAAAAAGGCGTTACATCTCTAGCATTAATTTCGCTAAATACTTGGAACACGATTCCAAATATTGAACAGGGCCGTAACAAATTTTATTACACAGACAAAAACAAAAACGAGGTAGTTTTGGAGATTCCCACAGGATCCTACGAGTTGGAGGACATTGAGCAATTTTTGCAAAACAAGCTTGCTAAGACGGGGGCTACTCCAGAAGAACGGAAGAATATTTTATCGCTTAAGCCTAATAACAACACCCTAAGGTGTGAGCTCAAGAGTGCTTATAGTATAAATTTCGTCCCAAAGGATAGCATTGCTCAGTTGTTGGGATTCTCTCCACAAGTGCTAAAGTCTAACCAGCAACACGAATCAGATATACCAGTCGAAATTATACAAGTTGTTACCATCAGAGTAGAGTGTAATATTATTACCGGATCGTATTATACCAATAATCCATCACATACTCTATACGAATTTTCGCCAACTGTTGATCCTGGATACAGCATCAACATTGAACCGAGGAATTTAATCTACCTGCCAGTTCAAGTAAAACATATCTACAATATTACCCTAACGCTGTTGGATCAAGATTCGAGACCGGTTAATTTTCGAGGTGAGGAAGTGGTAGTCAGATTAGAACTTAGACGCAATGGTTCTCGTTTTTAAAAGTTATTTAAACACCCTCCAACCCTCTGCTGATTCATTACGTGTTCAGAAGTTGAAGGAGACACTCACGTTTGCAAATATAGTTTTTTTACAGTCTCAAAGTAAGAAATATTATTATCATGTCAGACAAACTTCAATTATTTAATGAAATTAAGAGTGATGAGTCAATCATTCGGGAAGAATGGCATACTTATCACCCATTCACCAACTCCTTTAATAACAACGACGAAATTGAGATTGTTATTAATCAGCAAGATGTGTTTTTGGATATGGGGGAAGCTCAGCTTTACATTGAAGGAGCGTTTAGGGAAGAGGTCCGAGCTGGCGCAATCGGCGATTGCGCATTAACCAATAATACTGGTGTCTTTCTATTTGATAACATATCATACGAAGTGAATGGCAAGGAGATTAAAAAAATTCGTGATCCTGGTATAGTTGGCACCGTTAAAAACATATTGTGTCTAAACGAAGCAGAAAGCAAAGCCTTGGATATTGCTGGTTGGAACTGGCCTAGTGGTGTTGTCAAGACCTTGGATGAAACTTCTAAAGAATTTAATTTCCGTATACCACTTGCCTCTCTGTTTGGTGTATTTGCCGACTACAAAAATGTCTTGATGGGTAAACAAAAAATTAAACTGGTTCGAGCTCGCCATGACGACAACTGCTACAAGTCGAGCGGTGATAAGAAGGCAACGATTACATTAAAGACTGTTGAATTAAAGGTTAGACACATCTATCCTAGTGACGCAGTCAAATTACGTCTTTTGGACGAAGTTGCAAAGAACAGATCGATATTTATTCCGTTTAGAAATTGGGAGATACACGAATTACCTGCTCTACGAACAACCAAGAGAGATATTTGGACCGTCAAGACCATGTCTGAGAGAGCAAGATATGTTATTGTATTTTTTATGAAGAATCGTAAAGATAATTTTAAGGCTGATTGCACTTATTTCGATAATTTAAACATCACCGATGTTAAGCTGCACCTTAACTCTGAGGTTTACCCCTATGAAGCACTAAATTTGAACTTTGAGAACCGTCAATTTACCGAGGCCTATAAGATGTATGCGGATTTTCAGAAAAAAATTTGGGCAAACAGCACAGCGAACCACTGATGGATTTTACAGCTTTCGCCAATAGAGCCCTTTTCGTTATTGATTGCACCAAGCAAAATGAAGCTCTCAAAAGCACCACCATTGACGTCAAGTTGGAATTTCAAAGTTCCGAAAACTTTTCTGCCGAGTCACGTGCTTTTTGTATCATCGTGCATGATCGTATTCTCGAGTACCAGGCTTTAACTGGGCAGGTGCGGGAGCTTTTGTAATCAGTCATACTTTAGCCTCTGCAAGATGAAGTTTGGGGTAGTAGACATACAAGGATTCAACATTCCAGAATTTTGCGCCAAGGAATTGGCTATTTATGATGGAAAAAATATGAAGAGCTATCTGTTTAAACCAGTCGTCCCCTTTTACGAGCTATCTTATGATTGTCAAAAGCAAGCACTATTTCTGTATGGAAACCGCCATGGACTCTTCTATAATTATGGCGAGACCGAATACAACCAGCTTTATTCAATTATCCTCCAGGACCTGCTAGATGTTGACGTAATTTACGTAAAAGGACATGTGAAAAAGGACTTTTTAGTTAAGATTTATTTTGATGTAATAGTTAAACATAAACCTGATATTATTAACTTGGAATTTATTACCGATTATGTTAATGTACCCAAACTGCCTAGAGATGTAGTTACTTGTTCTTATCATAGCATAGAAGTTTGTACTTGTAGTATTAGGAATGCTTATATATTGTATGATTATATTTATAGTTTTATACCTAAATAAAGAGTTAAAAAAATCTCTTGTGTATGTCATTTCGTTCTATATTAATTACACCCCCTATTAGAATTTAGTCATTTAGTCTCGAGCTCATGGCAAAGACAGTCGATATAAAAGTTAAACTCCGAGAGCATCTGTGCCAAATACGTAAACTAAAAAAAGATATCAAGTGCTACGAAGACCGCAAATTTTTAGTTAAACAGTTGTTGAAACTTACCCTTTAAACTTACCAAATGGCGACCTCCTCCTCCGCTTGGGATAAGGTGTTTGAATCTCCTTCGCAATGTCTGAAGGATGATGCAGTGCAGTGCAAGATTAAGCCTAACACAGTATATGAGATCGATGATTACGTCACCGTTATATTTAGTCCGTCAGAAGAAGAACGTAAACAAGTAACATTGGACACTATTGGATATGGAAAGATTTATTTTTCAAATAGCGAATTTGAAGAATTTCTAAGTAATTTTGATTGTTTCAACACACATTGGGTGGATATTTTTATGATTATTGGCAAGTATACTTTAGTGTTTCATCGAAATGATGAGAAGCGAAGCCTCAAGTTTGAAGATGCCATGACAGACAAGTACCTGTTTCGATGGACTGACAAGCTGATACGATTATTTGCAAGACATATGCATCAATTGTATAAACTAAACACTGATTATTATACAATTACCAAATAAAAGTTATTATTGTCATGTGTTGGTTTTCTTTATTTTTAGGGAAAGGTTGGGTAAAATAAAACATTGATTTAAATACAAACAATCTGCTGTTTATTAAATAAACATAATACTAATACAATAGGTGATAACAATATAATAGTAATAATGATAATAATAATATTAATAATACAATAATAAATACCTAACCTAATATCACAACCCTCTATAGGTAACAGCTATCGAAAAAGATTGGCGCAAAGATAGCTGCCCTAGTCAGTCTTGGCGCATGGAATTTCCAATGATTCCTTATATTTTGCGATATCTCTATGACCCCAAGCAAGCGTGTTCTCTAAATCACCGGGTATAAGGTAACGCTTGTCGTCCGCGTATGACAGTGCTACCTTATTTTTAAGTTCGACATACATATCATGTTGATGAGAGCGGAATGTATTCATCTGACGATGAATAAGGGTTCCTTCTACATTGACTGCTTGTCGATAATCATCTATACTAAGTTCTTTTTTAGTGACATAGTCAGGAACCCCTTTAGCTTTTTTCGTACATTCCCCTTCAACATCAACGCAATACGCCTTCGCCCCAGTGCCAACAAATTCCCAAATAATCTTTCCTGCATACTCGTCTTTCATTTTACCTAATATCGATTGGTTTACAGGAACATTATGTGGGTTTTCGTGGGAGTAATTGGACGTATCGAATCTATCTAAATTTTCCGTCATGTCATTGTAAAAATTTTCGGTAGTGACTTTTAAAATAAGGGAGTCGGTGTCAGTATACAGCAAGACCGCGTTGTTGCCATATTTTGGCTTAATGTATCCGTACAAAAAGTCATACATAATCGTCTTGGATACCTCCAAGATCGAAAAGCCTACGTAAATAGGCTTATTATATGTGACTTTTTGTTTTTTCATCTGGATTGCTACCAGGTTTTCGCTAAAAATAGTACGATCTTTGAAATGGGGTTTCGCGATTAACGCTCCGGCTCCCAACCTCCTGCCAATATTTTCCCAATGGGAAACAAGTTTTACGTCTACCCGTTTCTCCACATTCTCCATCGTTTTCCCGAACACAGCGTTGTTCATCAGCTTGAAAAAGTCCTTTTCGAACTTATTTTTAGCCTTATTTCGCAACGCTGTATTCAGATCGATGTATTTTTTAAGCCACGGAGATTGATCGAAAGATATAACTCGGTGAATTTTAGTGAGCTGAAGGCCATACTTTAATGCTTGTTGTAAATTTTGAATATGAATAATGTACTTTTCTTTTTTGATGAAATTTGGTATCAATTTTGTAATTTTTGGAAATTTAGACTCTGGTGGAGCAATGGATTGTGGGCAAAAGGGTAGCTCGTTGTGTAAATAATGTAATGATTCCGGATAGTCCAAATCTACTTCTAATATATAGCCTGTTGGTGATTCAGGTGCTATATTCATATAATCTAAATTTTGAATTTCGGTTTCGTTTAACCACTTGAAATTTCCCGTTGGTAAATATTGAGACATGGCTGCACCATACAGATTGGTCGCATCCAGGTACATGATGTAAGAGTTGGGTTTAGAAGCGTCCTAATTCGGTGTAAATTTATTGTTCGCTAAAGCTTGTCTAACGCTACGCTCCTCCGCGAATCCCGTGCTTAAAGAAGTGTACCATGTCTAGATCTGTTAATAGTTCTAATTGGACGGATGTGGCCTTAAGGGCCGCATCCATCGAGAGACCTGGCGCAGTAAAATATTGCGCAGGATCGAGACCATAGGTAGCCAGGCACACGTCTCTAAAGCTTTCAAAGACATCTGTCAAAATTAGAACGTCGGATTTGAGATATATATCTGAATACTCGCCTAAAGTTTTACATTTAAATAAATTCCATACTGCCCAAGCACGCTTGTAATCATCTTTGGAGATGTCCTCCTTTTTTAGCTCGTTATAAAAGTTTTTATGCGATGGAAGTTTGTTTTCGTCCAATTTGGAAAAAGAATCCACGTAGTTATACGGGAAAACACCCTTTTGCCGAATAAGTTCAAATTTGTCATCATCCGCAAAATGTTTGCGTACTTCCCGGCATTGTTCTGGTTTTAAATTTTGACTAAGTGTATCTAGTTTAGAAGCCATGAAACGAAAACTATCGAGGAAACGTAATTTTAAAAATACCTGCTGTTGTTTTCCTTCCTTGATTTCGACGTTATCCACCAAGATATGTTTGGTGAAGGAAATATACTTTTCCTTATTTTGGGGGATAACGTCCAGCTTTTCCTCGTCGCAAGCTAACTCCTTGACAAACAGGTGGGAATCAAAATTGGACATATTATGGAAGAAAATAGGGATAAATTGGGGTATTTTATAATTTAGATTGCACACAGAGTGGGCGGGGCCTCGATAGAACCCAGTCAAATGGTCATGATCATGTACCCTATCGTTTGCTTCTACCTCAAATGGCTTTTCGCAAATGTGGCAGGTTGGTGCTTGTCGATGCGCATTCTCCTGTTCCGCTGTCATAGGTAACATTGGCACCACTTCCTTCATAAAATGATCATAGATTGACTTGCAGTCAGTCTCTAATCGTTTTATAAATTCTTTGTGGGCGTCCTGTCCTCTATAACTTTGGTACTTTGAATAGGCATCGTCAAAGTCGCATTTAATATAGTATGCAAATGAGTAGGGTATATGTTTATGTGTCCTTACAGTATAGGATGTATCGGGGTCCAACTCATTTTGCTCTGTATCCAAAGGTTCAAGGATTGTCTCGAAGTCAGCATAAACAACGAAAGGTACCTTTAATTTCTTTTCAAAGTTTGTGAATTTGAAAATATTCTCGGGAATCTCTTCGCCGTATTTATTCTTTTTTAAATCGGTTGTCGGTACTTTGGCCGAAACGTGCCCGCAATCGTGTTTTTGATGAGCTTTTAATTTTTGCTCCGAATAAAAATATGTTAAACAACCATCACATAAATACTTTGTGCCACCATGATGTAAAGATAATTGACTTGAGATCAGGCGAGACATGCTTCTTATTAAACAGTAATGACTATTTTCGTAATCATCACTAATTAATAACAAATTTACATGTCTTTCCTTGCGAGATTTCGTAAAAAATAAGGGACCAACGACTTCAATACTATTTTTACCATTGTCGAAGGCCTTTTCAAGCCCGTATACATTAATAGAAATATTATTAAGCCGTTCGAATTTGGTTATATCGCCAAGTTTGATTGGAAATTCAATACCTTCAAAGTCCAGCTCGTTCTCAAACGGCAGATAGTTCGCGACTCTGTTTGCATGTTGAGCACGATCAACGGGATGTAGGGCTGCCAAGACTGACCACATAAAACATTTCTGATCTGTGTTTTGGATGTTTAGAACAGCTTTCTTTGCGTCAATCTCCTTTGGTAGCGGAATGTAGGAAGATGCCTTTAGAGGGTTGATCTTGTTGATGCCTAATTCTAAATGAAGGAGCTGTTGCAGCGACCACCCTGTAACAATAGAAACATTGTTAAGTATTATGGTTTAAAATATGTTAGACTTAACGCTTGCAATAGTACTTACCACTATCCTTTTCCGAAAACTCTGAATATTTCCGGTCCAGGATGGCAGCAAACTGACTAAACAGCTCCTCTAGGTCCGTCGCTCCATTCACCATGACGTATTTGGTGTTAAAGGACTTATCCTCTGACGACTCGTTCGACTGCAGGAGGAAACGGCCGAAAAGTTCTACCCCGACTTTTAGTTGGTCATACTTTTGAAGTATGCGTCCCACCAGCCTTAT
This sequence comes from Polydrusus pterygomalis, assembly GCA_963969555.1. NCBI lineage: Eukaryota > Metazoa > Arthropoda > Insecta > Coleoptera > Curculionidae > Polydrusus > Polydrusus pterygomalis. The sequence continues at coordinate 124,420 of OZ018381.1, read as the reverse complement.
AAATTTGTCCTGTAGATGTCCTAGGAACCTGGGTACGCTAGTGGGATCCTGGCTTGAAGAAAGTCGGTAAGTAGCAATTCGGCTTCGGAATGATGTTTTTATTAGCTCTACTCCTTCCTCCTGTTGCACCACACAGCAGCTCTCTCGATGCTTTTTGGTCCTTAGATGACTGGACCATCGGGAGACTGGTACGTCTAGATTACATTCAATACAATGTCTCTGCTGTGTAGTTGAACCTGAAGTTGATGGTTCTGAAATAAATTAGCAATAATTAACACTTGTACATATATAATTTCAATATTTCGCAATATGATGCAATATTTCGCAATATGGCGCAATATGATGTAATATGATGCAATAACTTACCATCTGTCGAATCGAGTCTCGCTCTCTTGGTCTGGGGTTCTTGTGAAGGCTTCGCTTGTCTTTTGGGGGCCCTATGTTGTTTTTCCTTTTGATGTTTTTGGAGGGCCCACCTTGATTTAAAACTATCTCCGCAAGTATTGCAGACATGCACCGCAAGTCTGCAATCCCCATGACGTTTGAGGCTGTCCTTTCTGGCAAACGAGCGCTTACAGTGTTCGCAAACAAACATTTTCTAAAAAAGTAATACAGTATTAAGGCCTTTATAGCACTAATTTTAATGTAGTATATCCAGCGTTATAGATATACATAAGATTCTTCAAATAAACACACACGAGAATAAACACCCTGTATTAGTTTGCACAACACGTTAGAACATATATCTAAATTACTTTTAATGAAATATTTTTTAAATCGAATTAATATTGTGGGTACTTACATGTTATTAATTTTTGATTGTTCTCTATTTCACAACTTTAACCTTCAGCTTCTCGATGATGACTGATGAAACGCTATCTCCTCGCGGCTATTTATAGCAGCCCGTCTCACTTCGACTACGTCCTCCAGCATTGTATATTAATTGCTTAGTCACTGCAAATATCCGTATTATTAAACCGCTAAACGTATTGAGACTTGTTTTTGGATGCTGTATTTTTTCCCGATAGGATGACTCAATGGAATCGTGTACTTTAAAAATTCTTCAACCGCCGATGGCAATTTGCATAATAATCATCTATTGTTCTCGAGTCGTGATTAGAGCATTTGTTGTTGTATTATTAAAAATATATTTTTATATTAGTTTGAGCGTATAATAAGGAATCGATGATTTTAAACAGCTACCTATCTTTTATATATATATTATTATAATACTCGACTCATTATGTCTTTTTGATGCTTTTTTCGCATCTTGCCCTGCGAGGACTCGGAATATTTTTAAAATAGCTTGGTATATCGTTCTTAATATAACACACATGCTGCATTGCCTCTAGTACCCTTGTCGAGCCGTAGGCGAACTTGCATTCTTAGTGAACCTCGCCCTGCAGGCTCGGAATTGATCATAATGTATTGTTGTCTACCTAAATAGGAATCATGTGTTTCTTTATCTCGTCAACTATAATGAACTGTAGGCGAACATACATTCTTAGTGAACCTCGCCCTGCGGGGCTCGGAATTGTTCATAATGACTTGTTGACTGCCTAAATACGAATCATATGTTTCTTTATCTCGACAACTATAGCGAGCCGTAGGCGAGCGTATATCCTAAGTGAACCTCGCCCTGCGGGGCTCGGGATAGTATACCTCGCCCTGCGGGTCTCGGGATGGTTCATAATAACTCATTACGTCATCCTAAGCATGTAGCTAACATCTCCCAAGTACCTAAGGCCTAATATAGATAGCGTCTAACAATATAACGATTGACAGATGACGTATGACAGATGACATTTGACAGATGACATTGGATAGATTACATTTGACAGATGACATTTGACTTTGACTTTGACTTTGGCATTGACATTGACATTGACTTTGACATTGACATTGACATATGACAGATGACAGATGACAGATGACATGTGACAGGTGACAGATGACAGGTGACAGGTGACAGATGACAGGTGACGTCATAATTAGCGTCGCCCACGTCTGCGCGCTGCCCGGGCATGCGCAGTTTGGACCTGTGGACCTGTGGGCGCAGAATGCCCCATCTATAACTACTTAAGTATGTCAGTCCTTCAGTCATGAAATCGGGCATTTCTGCTTGTCCTTTTACAATCTCAGAGAATAGTTGTGCTATTTTATCGTGTGTGCTTGTAAATCGTTTCCACCAAAAGTTATGCAGCCCGTCTTTTCCTGGTGATTTCCAACTGTGTGTTTTCTTTATGGCTTTTTGTACATCGTCTATTGTTATGTTATGGTTGTTCATTTGTTTTTTGTTGTGCATTCTTGTTTTTTCATCTCTGATCCATCTTGATGTTTGTTTGTGTTTCTTCTCATGTGACCATATACTGCTCCAATAGGTTTTAGTTTTTTCTTTATCTGGGTTTTCATTTTTTTGATCGTTGTTTGTTTTTTGGTTTAGTTCTCTGTAAAATTGTCTTTCATCTTCTTTAAATTGTTTGTTGTGTTTTCTACGTTGGTCACTTTCTTTAAGTCTCCTTAGTCTTTTGGATTTGGCAGCAAGTTTCTGTTTGAGTAGGTCTGTTATTTCATTTATGTTGTTATTTTCTGCGTTTTTATGTATTGCTATTATTTGTTGAGCTTTGTTCTTTAGCTTTTGACTTGCGTTTGGTTCTTTTGCCTTTGTTAGTCTTCCTATTTCTGTTCGTAGTTCATCTATCTTTTTGTTTTTATTATTATTATTATTATTATTATTATTATTATTATTATTATTATTATTATTATTATTATTATTATTATTATTATTATTATTATTAATAATATTATTATTATTATTATTATTATTATTATTATTATTATTATTATTTGTTCTTTTTCACAGGTTTTTACCCTGGGTTTAGAGCTAGAGCACATCGGTCAGTGACAAGATAGCCTGCTCGTTGGTGTGGTTCTAAACCACTTAAAGTTAAGTTTCGCCTAAAACCCTACGAACTATGCTGCACGTGCCTAACAACCAAGACTTTTGCATGGGTAAGTATAAATCTACATCTAAACCAAGTTGACCTAAACTCTTCTTAATTGTTTTAGGTATTTCACCAGTCGAGCCGATGACTATCGGTACTATCGTCACTGTCTCCATGTTTCACATTTGGCGTATCTCATCGCTCAAGAGTAAGTATTTATTTATCTTTTCAGAGTAAGTTTTCTCGATGTTGGTTGGAAGGGGAACGGCAAAATCAGCAATGAGTGTTTTCTTTTCAGCCTTGAAGGTAAGTACTAGGTCGGGAATGTTGTTTGTTATTGTTCGGTCTGTGATTATTTTTTTGTTCCAGTAGAGTCACATGTCATCGTTCTCACATACTGGTAGCGGCTCGTATTGATAATATGGTGTGTGTTCTGTGAGACCTAGGTATTTTTTCCGTAGACTTTGGTGGAAAATTTTTCCGACTCTATTATGCCTGAGTAGGTATGCTTTCGGTGCAAGCACTGAACATCCAGCAACTATGTGGTCTAGCATTTCATCCTTCTGGTTGCATATTCGGCATTTGACACTGTCCTGTTGTTCTTTTAGGATATTTCTTCTATAAACCTTTGTCGCAATGACTTGGTCCTGGATAGCAGCCATGAAGCCTTCCGTTTCCAAAAACAAATTACCAATTCTGAGATATGTTGTAGATGCATTCCCGTCGATATGTTCATTCTCTATTCCAGCTAAGTATCTACCGTGGAGTGGTTTGCTTCTCCATTGTTCTAATTGTTGATCCGGAGTAGAAGTCTCTTCAGTAGGGTGGTAACCTGTTTCTGACAACTTTAGGAGTGTAGCTTTTTGTCCGCTCTCACCACAGCACGGCGCATCTCACTGGATATTGCTTTAATATAAAAGTATTCCCTTAAATTGGTAAGTTGGTTAGCATGTCTCGCCACTAGGTCGAAAATACCTCGGCCACCCATTTTTCGAGGTAAGTGAAATCTCTCTATAGAGGAACGAGGGTGGTGTGCTCGGAACTTACGGAATTATTTTCTTTCTGTCCAGTAACACTGATTTTTGGATTGGTTTGTATAAATCCCATTCAATATCAAGTACTGATAGGCTGTCTTTTAGCTTTTTGGGTATTTCACCTAAGGTTCCTATTACAATGGTTACGATAGTGACGGAATCCATATGCCACATCTCCGTTATTTCGTCACGAAGCGGTAAGTACTTGTTGATTTTCTCTGTGTATGTTTTCGTGATATTTGTAGCTAGGGGTACGGCAAAATCCACAATGAACGTCTTTTTTTCCTTTTTAAATGTGAGCACCAGGTCAGGGATGTTATTAGGGATTGTTCTATCTGTTTGTATTTTCCTGTTCCAGTAGATGCGCACGTCGTCGTTTTCACAGACGGCTGGAGGCTCATATGCATAATATGGGGCAGCTTCTGTGATTCCCATATGTTTTTCACACAGCTTCTTGTGAATTATTTTGCCTACTCTGTTGTGGCGATCCAAGTAGGCTTTCGGGGCAAGCATTGTACAACCAGCAGTAACGTGATCCAGATTTTCTTCTGCTGAATTGCAAATTCGGCATTTGGCATTCTCCAGGTTTTCCTTAAGAATGCGTTTTTTGTAGGATTTTGTGGATATCACCTGATCTTGGATCGCGTTAATGAATCCCTCCGTTTCGTTGAAGATGTTGCCTTGTGAAAGGTATGATAGTGATGCAGCTGTGTCTATTGCCTCATCTTCGATTTTTGCCAGATACTTGCCATGTAGAGCTTTACTTCTCCATTGTTCAAGCAGCTGTTCATTTGGGACATTTTCAAGGTCGAGCTTTTTCTCCGAGAGACGTAGTGGGGTTGCATTTTTGTCTGTTTTCACCACCGCTTTGTGCAATGTACTTTGCTCGGATTTTTTGTAAAAGTACTGTCTTAAATTACGAAGTTGCTGATGATGTCTATCTTTTATATCTGGTATTCCTCTACCTCCTAGTTTTCGTGGCAAGTGGAATATTTCGGTAGAGGATCTGGGATGGTGGGATCGATACTTGCAGAATTCTTTTCTTGTTTTTATATTCAATTCTTCGAGCTCCGTGTCAGTCCATTTGATCACACCAAAGCTGTAGCTGACGGCGGATACGGCGAAGGTGTTTACCGCCTTAGCGACGTTTCGGGCTGATAGTTTTGATCTTAGAATTAATCGTATTCGTCTCAAGTAAGTATCTGTAAGTTTTTGTTTTGCTGGCTTATGGTCTATATCTCTGGACTGTAAGTATCCTAGATATTTGTATTTTTCCGATTCTTCCATCCCTTCCACAAAACCCTGCTCCTCGTTTACTTCAAAGCCTCCATGCGGTGTCCATCTCCCTCTCTCCATGCTACTTATTTTACACTTGTCAAGGCCAAATTTCATATGGATATCCGAATTGAATTTTCCCACGCAGGTGAGTAGGCTTTCAAGTTTTTGCTTTGTGGGTGCGAACACGTCGTAAATATACATTTTTTATAGCTATCTATACAACACTAAAATAAAATAAAAAATGAATGGATTATATAGAAATATATGCGCATGCGTTTTAGAGCTGCCGAACATTTTTGGTTAAGGGATTATAACTAAAGATTTTATCATGCATTATAAGACAATAAGCCGAAATTTTTTCTGCAAGGTTCTCATGTAATTCAAATTCAACTCTCATGACAATTGGTGCAGATTCAATTGTTTCTTTTTGATGTGAACAATCAATATATACAATAGGCGCATTATCAACAAATTCTTTGGGAGAAAAAATTGGTTCAGGCGTTAACCCATAATCGGATTTTTGGGAACTTGCAAGCATTTCATATAATGTCGCAAATTTATTTTTTTTTTCATGTAGAATGCTCGGTATAATATAAGGGAACATATAGTTCTAAGTTGCCGTGTACACAACATAGAGGCTAGACATAGAACTCGCAACACCTCATGAAAATAAATCTAAAATCTGTTATACATGGTTGTTTATGTAACAATATGTGTATCAATAGCAAAACACTTAGTTCTATACTAAATTAGGAGTTATAATTCTTAAAAAGCAATTTGATCGGTTCCGAAATTTGCGCATTGTTGAGGAGTAGACTTATTAAAGACATTATATACACCAAGAGTACTCATCCACCCATTAATCTGAAGTCGAGGTCATTGACGCTCCTTAACAGCTAATATAAAACGCTGTAATACAGTGGCTCGTAAGGATTCGATTGTGATCGGCTAATTAAGTCAAAAGGCGCAGGGCAAAAGATTAGACTAGCTAATATCTAACGCAAAAGTACTGGTAAGTTATATGTTGAATACTAAAATTTAACTGTTAAAATCAAAAACACATCCGCTATATAAAATTATTTCCTAATACATTATTGCAGTGTTCGTCAAATTACTAAAAAATTCAATTAGAACAAACTACGATTGTATAGAGGTGGTAGAAAAAGAGGTAGATAGACGTTGTAAAGTATTACGATCATGATGATTAAAAATCAATAACTTACTAACATCTGAATCAGTTACATACAACCACCTATGATACTCCCTTGCATGAAAAAGAAAATTATCTGCTTCGATAGTTAAAAAACACCTTAAGATCTGAAAAAATTAATAGCTAAAGGACGGCGTACAGAGAAACATGAAATAGAGGCCAAGAGAAATTTGAAAATTAAATATATAAGGGGAGTTCCTACTATTATAACAGAAAAACCAAAAAACTAAATTTACATAAAACAGATGGGGTGGTTGAAATTTCATTTTGGTATACTAATACGTGTTCACTAGTTAATAAGGTAGATGAGTTTAAAATAGACGTTCAAAAATCAAACCCAACTGTCATAATGTTAACCGAAACATGGTTACATAATAATATAAACAACAGCTTAATTAATCTAGATGGATATACTCTTTTTCGAAGTGATCGAGCGGATCAAAAAGGAGGAGGTGTATGTATATATATCAAAAATAAAGTAGACAACATCAACATATTTGCTTCTAATATATCACAAAAATATAAAAGTGAACTGCCAGTTAATTCTCTTTGGATAGAAGTCCGAATTAATGATACCAATATACATTTAGCATGCATATATAGACCGAATCAAACCTCAGAAGTTATTAATTTGCAAATGATTAACCAAATTAAAGAAGCTTTTTCTACCCCAGTACCCACTTTCATCATGGGCGATTTTAACTACCCCAATATAAATTGGAATAACAGCTCTTTAGAAATTGCTGATAGGAAGTCCCAGGACTTTCTTGACATGTATCACGAAATCAACACCGTAGTCAGGTTAGCAACGGCTTTTGGCAACGGAAATGCGACGCATCGAAGCAGACTCCAAGCGGCGATCGGACCGACCGCGTCTATTGCATGGCCTAAACAATCTGCACCGCGAATAAAATAATGTTCTAGAAACTACTTATGTTTAATAGTAATATGCTTAAGAAAACGAAGATTTTTATTATAAAAAATGGAAAAAATTGTGAAAATTATTTATTTGTTTATTTAAACTTAATTATTCGGGTTCGGGTTTGGTAGCTTTTTTAGCTAAAAAGCGGTCGGAATAAGATCACCCACGAGTGATAACTAAAGAAAAGTAATTAATAAATCTATTTTTGCTTATATTCATAATATTTATTATATATATATATATATATATATATATATATATATATGATATGATATGAAAAAGGCAGACGGAAACTTTCCCAAAAATACACAAAAAATGTATTTATTCTTTAATAATTTCCCATTTGTAGCTGAAAAACCAACGTTGCTGGGAGTTTTATTGTTCTAAAATGTAGGTACTACCTTACCAAGTATGGTTCCAATTCGATATTGAAAAGGCCGGCGTAAATTTTTCTGCAAAATTACGACAAAGTTGAAAAATTATAACAAAACAATAGGTTTAAAACAAGAATATGTTTTTTAGCGAAAAAGCGATCTGCCGAAGACCTCCCAGTGGTCACAATCGAAGAAGAGCTATGGTACAATCTAGTTTTGCTTGTATAAGCGATAAGCCGACGGAAACAATTCCACAAACCAGGACCGAACTTTTAAAACATAAAACAACTAATTTAATCTTTAATAATATCCCATTTGCCGCTGAAAAACCACCGTTGCTGGGGGTTTTATTGTTCTAAAATGTGGGTACTACCTTGCCAAGTATGGTTCCAATTCGATATTAAAAAGGCCGGCGTAAATTTTTCTGCAAAATTACGACAAAGTAAAATTGAATTAATCTTTAATAATTTCCAATTTGTAGCTGAAAAACCACCGTTGCTGGGGGTTTTTTTGTTCTAAAATGTAGGTACTACCTTACCAAGTATGGTTCCAATTCAATATTAAAAAGGCCGGCGTAAATTTTTCTGCAAAATTACGACAAAGTAAAATTAATTTAATCTTTAATAATTTCTTATTTGTAGCTGAAAAACCACCGTTGCTGGGGGTTTTATTGTACTAAAATGTAGGTACTATCTTACCAAGTATGGTTCCAATTCGATATTAAAAAGGCCGGCGTAAATTTTTCTACAAAATTACGACAAAGTAAAATTAATTTAATTTTTAATAATTTCCCATTTGTAGCTGAAAAACCACCGTTGCTGGGGGTTTTATTGTTCTAAAATGTAGGTATTACCTTACCAAGTATGGTTCCAATTCGATATTAAAAAGGCCGGTCTAAATTTTTCTGCAAAATAACGACAAAGTAAAATTAAATGAATCTTTAATAATTTCCAATTTGTAGCTGAAAAACCACCGTTGCTGGGGGTTTTATTGTTCTAAAATGTAGGTACTACCTTACCAAGTATGGTTTCAATTCGATATTGAAAAGACCGGCGTAATTTTTTCTGCAAAATTACGACAAAGTAAAATTAATTTAATCTTTAATAATTTCTTATTTGTAGCTGAAAAACCACCGTTGCTGGGGGTTTTATTGTACTAAAATGTAGGTACCATCTTACCAAGTATGGTTCCAATTCGATATTAAAAAGGCCGGCGTAAATTTTTCTACAAAATTACGACAAAGTAAAATTAATTTAATTTTTAATAATTTCCCATTTGTAGCTGAAAAACCACCGTTGCTGTGGGTTTTATTGTTCTAAAATGTAGGTATTACCTTACCAAGTATGGTTCCAATTCGATATTAAAAAGGCCGGTGTAAATTTTTCTGCAAAATTACGACAAAGTAAAATTGAATTAATCTTTAATAATTTCCAATTTGTAGCTGAAAAACCACCGTTGCTGGGGGTTTTATTGTTCTAAAATGTAGGTACTACCTTACCAAGTATGGTTCCAATTCAATATTAAAAAGGCCGGCGTAAATTTTTCTGCAAAATTACGACGAAGTAAAATTAATTTAATCTTTAATAATTTCTTATTTGTAGCTGAAAAACCACCGTTGCTGGGGGTTTTATTGTACTAAAATGTAGGTACTACCTTACCAAGTATAGTTCCAATTCGATATTAAAAAGGCCGGAGTAAATTTTTCTGCAAAATTACGACAAAGTAAAATTAATTTAATTTTTAATAATTTCCCATTTGTAGCTGAAAAACCACCGTTGCTGGGGGTTTTATTGTTCTAAAATGTAGGTATTACCTTACCAAGTATGGTTCCAATTCGATATTAAAAAGGCCGGCGTAAATTTTTCTGCAAAATGACGACAAAGTAAAATTAAATTAATCTTTAATAATTTTCAATTTGTAGCTAAAAAACCACCGTTGCTGGGGGTTTTATTGTTCTTAAATGTAGGTACTACCTTACCAAGTATGGTTCCAATTCGATATTAAAAAGGCCGGCGTAAATTTTTTTGCAAAATCACGACAAAGTAAAATTAATTTAATAATTTCCAATTTGTAGCTGAAAAACCACCGTTGCTGGGGGTTTTATTGTTCTAAAATGTAGGTACTACCTTACCAAGTATGGTTCCAATTCGATATTGAAAATGCCGGCGTAAGTTTTTCTGCAAAATTACGACAAAGTTAAAAAATTATAACAAAACAATAGGTTTAAAACAAGAATATGTTTTTTAGCGAAAAAGCGATCTGCCGAAGACCTCCCAGTGGTCACAATCGAAGAAGAGCTATGGTACAATCTAGTTTTGCTTGTATAAGCGATAAGCCGACGGAAACTATTCCACAAACCAGGACCGAACTTTTAAAACATAAAACAACTAATTTAATCTTTATTAATATCCCATTTGCCGCTGAAAAACCACCGTTGCTGGGGGTTTTATTGTTCTAAAATGTGGGTACTACCTTACCAAGTATGGTTCCAATTCGATATTAAAAAGGCCGGCGTAAATTTTTCTGCAAAATTACGACAAAGTAAAATTGAATTAATCTTTAATAATTTCCAATTTGTAGCTGAAAAACCACCGTTGCTGGGGGTTTTATTGTTCTAAAATGTAGGTACTACCTTACCAAGTATGGTTCCAATTCAATATTAAAAAGGCCGGCGTAAATTTTTCTGCAAAACTACGACGAAGTAAAATTAATTTAATCTTTAATAATTTCTTATTTGTAGCTGAAAAACCACCGTTGCTGGGGGTTTTATTGTACTAAAATGTAGGTACTACCTTACCAAGTATAGTTCCAATTCGATATTAAAAAGGCCGTAGTAAATTTTTCTGCAAAATTACGACAAAGTAAAATTAATTTAATTTTTAATAATTTCCCATTTGTAGCTGAAAAACCACCGTTGCTGGGGGTTTTATTGTTCTAAAATGTAGGTATTACCTTACCAAGTATGGTTCCAATTCGATATTAAAAAGGCCGGCGTAAATTTTTCTGCAAAATTACGACAAAGTAAAATTAAATTAATCTTTAATAATTTTCAATTTGTAGCTAAAAAACCACCGTTGCTGGGGGTTTTATTGTTCTTAAATGTAGGTACTACCTTACCAAGTATGGTTCCAACTCGATATTAAAAAGGCCGGCGTAAATTTTTTTGCAAAATCACGACAAAGTAAAATTAATTTAATAATTTCCAATTTGTAGCTGAAAAACCACCGTTGCTGGGGGTTTTATTGTTCTAAAATGTAGGTACTACCTTACCAAGTATGGTTCCAATTCGATATTGAAAAGGCCGGCGTAAGTTTTTCTGCAAAATTACGACAAAGTAAAATTGAATTAATCTTTAATAATTTCGAATTTGTAGCTGAAAAACCACCGTTGCTTGGGGTTTTATTGTCCTAAAATGTAGGTATTACCTTACCAAGTATGGTTCCAATTCGATATTAAAAAGGCCGGTGTAAATTTTTCTGCAAAATAACGACAAAGTAAAATTAAATGAATCTTTAATAATTCCCAATTTGTAGCTGAAAAACCACCGTTGCTGGGGGTTTTATTGTTCTAAAATGTAGGTACTACCTTACCAAGTATGGTTTCAATTCGATATTGAAAAGACCGGCGTAATTTTTTCTGCAAAATTACGACAAAGTAAAATTAATTTAATCTTTAATAATTTCTTATTTGTAGCTGAAAAACCACCGCAACGGTGGTTTTTCAGCGGCAAATGGGATATTAATAAAGATTAAATTAGTTGTTTTATGTTTTAAAAGTTCGGTCCTGGTTTGTGGAATAGTTTTCGTCGGCTTATCGCTTATACAAGCAAAACTAGATTGTACCATAACTTTTCTTTAATTGTGACCACTGAGAGGTCTTCGGCAGATCGCTTTTTCGCTAAAAAACATATTCTTGTCTTAAACTTATTGTTTTCTTATGATTTTTTAACTTTGTCGTAATTTTGCAGAAAAACTTACGCCGGCCTTTTCAATATCGAATTGGAACCATACTTGGTAAGGTAGTACCTACATTTTAGAACAATAAAACCCCCAGCAACGGTGGTTTTTCAGCTACAAATTGGAAATTATTAAATTAATTTTACTTTGTCGTGATTTTGCAAAAAAATTTACGCCGGCCTTTTTAATATTGAATTGGAACCATACTTGGTAAGGTAGTACCTACATTTTAGAACAAAAAAACCCCCAGCAACGGTGGTTTTTCAGCTACAAATTGGAAATTATTAAAGATTAATTCAATTTTACTTTGTCGTAATTTTGCAGAAAAATTTACGCCGGCCTTTTTAATATCGAATTGGAACCATACTTGGTAAGGTAGTACCCACATTTTAGAACAATAAAACCCCCAGCAACGGTGGTTTTTCAGCGGCAAATGGGATATTAATAAAGATTAAATTAGTTGTTTTATGTTTTAAAAGTTCGGTCCTGGTTTGTGGAATAGTTTCCGTCGGCTTATCGCTTATACAAGCAAAACTAGATTGTACCATAGCTCTTCTTCGATTGTGACCACTGGGAGGTCTTCGGCAGATCGCTTTTTCGCTAAAAAACATATTCTTGTTTTAAACCTATTGTTTTGTTATAATTTTTTAACTTTGTCGTAATTTTGCAGAAAAACTTACGCCGGCCTTTTCAATATCGAATTGGAACCATACTTGGTAAGGTAGTACCTACATTTTAGAACAATAAAACCCCCAGCAACGGTGGTTTTTCAGCTACAAATAAGAAATTATTGAAGATTAAATTAATTTTATTTTGTCGTAATTTTGCAGAAAAATTTACGCCGGCCTTTTTAATATTGAATTGGAACCATACTTGGTAAGGTAGTACCTACATTTTAGAACAAAAAAACCCCCAGCAGCGGTGGTTTTTCAGCTACAAATTGGAAATTATTAAAGATTAATTCAATTTTACTTTGTCGTAATTTTGCAGAAAAATTTACGCCGGCCTTTTTAATATCGAATTGGAACCATACTTGGTAAGGTAGTACCCACATTTTAGAACAATAAAACCCCCAGCAACGGTGGTTTTTCAGCGGCAAATGGGATATTAATAAAGATTAAATTAGTTGTTTTATGTTTTAAAAGTTCGGTCCTGGTTTGTGGAATAGTTTCCGTCGGCTTATCGCTTATACAAGCAAAACTAGATTGTACCATAGCTCTTCTTCGATTGTGACCACTGGGAGGTCTTCGGCAGATCGCTTTTTCGCTAAAAAACATATTCTTGTTTTAAACCTATTGTTTTGTTATAATTTTTTAACTTTGTCGTAATTTTGCAGAAAAACTTACGCCGGCATTTTCAATATCGAATTGGAACCATACTTGGTAAGGTAGTACCTACATTTTAGAACAATAAAACCCCCAGCAACGGTGGTTTTTCAGCTACAAATTGGAAATTATTAAATTAATTTTACTTTGTCGTGATTTTGCAAAAAAATTTACGCCGGCCTTTTTAATATCGAATTGGAACCATACTTGGTAAGGTAGTACCTACATTTAAGAACAATAAAACCCCCAGCAACGGTGGTTTTTTAGCTACAAATTGAAAATTATTAAAGATTAATTTAATTTTACTTTGTCGTCATTTTGCAGAAAAATTTACGCCGGCCTTTTTAATATCGAATTGGAACCATACTTGGTAAGGTAATACCTACATTTTAGAACAATAAAACCCCCAGCAACGGTGGTTTTTCAGCTACAAATGGGAAATTATTAAAAATTAAATTAATTTTACTTCGTCGTAATTTTGCAGAAAAATTTACTCCGGCCTTTTTAATATCGAATTGGAACTATACTTGGTAAGGTAGTACCTACATTTTAGTACAATAAAACCCCCAGCAACGGTGGTTTTTCAGCTACAAATAAGAAATTATTAAAGATTAAATTAATTTTACTTCGTCGTAATTTTGCAGAAAAATTTACGCCGGCCTTTTTAATATTGAATTGGAACCATACTTGGTAAGGTAGTACCTACATTTTAGAACAATAGAACCCCCAGCAACGGTGGTTTTTCAGCTACAAATTGGAAATTATTAAAGATTAATTCAATTTTACTTTGTCGTAATTTTGCAGAAAAATTTACACCGGCCTTTTTAATATCGAATTGGAACCATACTTGGTAAGGTAATACCTACATTTTAGAACAATAAAACCCACAGCAACGGTGGTTTTTCAGCTACAAATGGGAAATTATTAAAAATTAAATTAATTTTACTTTGTCGTAATTTTGTAGAAAAATTTACGCCGGCCTTTTTAATATCGAATTGGAACCATACTTGGTAAGATGGTACCTACATTTTAGTACAATAAAACCCCCAGCAACGGTGGTTTTTCAGCTACAAATAAGAAATTATTAAAGATTAAATTAATTTTACTTTGTCGTAATTTTGCAGAAAAAATTACGCCGGTCTTTTCAATATCGAATTGAAACCATACTTGGTAAGGTAGTACCTACATTTTAGAACAATAAAACCCCCAGCAACGGTGGTTTTTCAGCTACAAATTGGAAATTATTAAAGATTCATTTAATTTTACTTTGTCGTTATTTTGCAGAAAAATTTAGACCGGCCTTTTTAATATCGAATTGGAACCATACTTGGTAAGGTAATACCTACATTTTAGAACAATAAAACCCCCAGCAACGGTGGTTTTTCAGCTACAAATGGGAAATTATTAAAAATTAAATTAATTTTACTTTGTCGTAATTTTGTAGAAAAATTTACGCCGGCCTTTTTAATATCGAATTGGAACCATACTTGGTAAGATAGTACCTACATTTTAGTACAATAAAACCCCCAGCAACGGTGGTTTTTCAGCTACAAATAAGAAATTATTAAAGATTAAATTAATTTTACTTTGTCGTAATTTTGCAGAAAAATTTACGCCGGCCTTTTTAATATTGAATTGGAACCATACTTGGTAAGGTAGTACCTACATTTTAGAACAAAAAAACCCCCAGCAACGGTGGTTTTTCAGCTACAAATTGGAAATTATTAAAGATTAATTCAATTTTACTTTGTCGTAATTTTGCAGAAAAATTTACGCCGGCCTTTTTAATATCGAATTGGAACCATACTTGGCAAGGTAGTACCCACATTTTAGAACAATAAAACCCCCAGCAACGGTGGTTTTTCAGCGGCAAATGGGATATTATTAAAGATTAAATTAGTTGTTTTATGTTTTAAAAGTTCGGTCCTGGTTTGTGGAATTGTTTCCGTCGGCTTATCGCTTATACAAGCAAAACTAGATTGTACCATAGCTCTTCTTCGATTGTGACCACTGGGAGGTCTTCGGCAGATCGCTTTTTCGCTAAAAAACATATTCTTGTTTTAAACCTATTGTTTTGTTATAATTTTTCAACTTTGTCGTAATTTTGCAGAAAAATTTACGCCGGCCTTTTCAATATCGAATTGGAACCATACTTGGTAAGGTAGTACCTACATTTTAGAACAATAAAACTCCCAGCAACGTTGGTTTTTCAGCTACAAATGGGAAATTATTAAAGAATAAATACATTTTTTGTGTATTTTTGGGAAAGTTTCCGTCTGCCTTTTTCATATCATATCATATATATATATATATATATATATATAATAAATATTATGAATATAAGCAAAAATAGATTTATTAATTACTTTTCTTTAGTTATCACTCGTGGGTGATCTTATTCCGACCGCTTTTTAGCTAAAAAAGCTACCAAACCCGAACCCGAATAATTAAGTTTAAATAAACAAATAAATAATTTTCACAATTTTTTCCATTTTTTATAATAAAAATCTTCGTTTTCTTAAGCATATTACTATTAAACATAAGTAGTTTCTAGAACATTATTTTATTCGCGGTGCAGATTGTTTAGGCCATGCAATAGACGCGGTCGGTCCGATCGCCGCTTGGAGTCTGCTTCGATGCGTCGCATTTCCGTTGCCAAAAGCCGTTGCTAACCTGACTACGGTGAAATCAACGCATATCAATTAATATCATTTCCAACAAGATTTAGAAACAACAATTCCTCTCTTCTTGACCTTTTTTTGTGCAATTCAAAAAACTCTGTCTACGATATACAAAGTAAACCACCAGTCGGAAAAAGTGATCATTTAGTAATTACTGCCAAATCGCAAATAAAAACTATTATTAAACCGACCCAAAATATACTCAGGCGTAACTTCTGGAATGCAAACTACGATGATATTAATGATCACTTGCAAGAACAGTTTCAAAATGTCACACCAACCATAATTCCCTCCAACACTACTTACAATGATATTGAAAATATCTTAAATTCTACAATAGATAGGTTCATACCAAACGTTTCCGTAAGAGTCAATTCCCAAAAACCATGGATTAATAGGCATATTTTTAAAGAAATTAATAAAAAAAGACGGCTTTGGGATAAATATGTCAACAGAAGAACGATAGAAAACTATCAGAATTATAGGATTCAAAGTAATAAACTAAAACAAACAATTGCAGAAGCACGACAAAAATACGAAAATGGAATAGCAACAAATGGCACATCAAAGCAATTTTTTAAATATGTAACAAAAAGCCTTAACTCTAAAGTATCATCTATATCGATAAAAGACGTTAACAATGCGTTAATAACTGATCCTAAACATATGGGGGAACAATTCGCCGAACAATTTAATAAAGTATTCAGTCCAAATCAGAACGTCACACCAACTTTACCAAACGCGTCAAGAGTAACTAATGCGTTAGACAGCATAGAATTTACAGAAGAGAAGGTATTCAAAGCTTTAAGTGAAATGACGTCTGACTCCAGTCCAGGCCCGGATGGTTTTCCAACAATATTTCTACAAAAGTGCAAAGGCTCTATAAGCAACCACCTTTCGCTATTATTTCAGGAGTGTATGAATTCAGGAAAAATTCCAGAAATCTGGAAACAAGCAGTAGTTACTCCACTTTATAAGAAGGGTGACAGACATATTGCAGAAAATTATAGACCCATCAGCTTGACCTGTAATCCTTGCAAATGTCTAGAAAAAATCATAGCTACAGAATTGACTGACTTCTTACTTAACAACAAAGTTCTACCAGATTCACAACACGGTTTCATTTCTAAGCGCTCAACAATTACTAACCTTTTAAGCTGCGTTAATAAATGGACCAAAGCTCTCGATGACATGCAACCTACCGATGTAATATACCTGGATTTCGAGAAAGCATTTGATAAAGTACCACATTCATTGTTGCTCTACAAGCTTGAACATTTTGGTATAAGAGGCAAGCTTCTTAGTCTAATCAATGACTTTCTTACCAAACGCTTTTATCAAGTAAAGGTCAATGGTATATTATCCAATAAACATCCAGTTATAAGTGGGGTCCCTCAAGGATCTGTTTTAGGACCATTGCTGTTTCTGGTTTACATCAGCGATTTGTCATGGAATATTGAGACATTCATAATTTTTTTTGCCGACGATACCAAGTTGTTCTGTAATCCATTGTTGCAAAAGCAATGCTTGGACAGGGATCTGAGGCGTATTGAGTCATGGACAAGCCAGTGGTGCATGAAGCTTAATGTATCAAAATGTACAGTATTGCATATTGGCTCAAACAACCCTTGTGAAACATATTTGCTAAATGATCTTCAACTTATTAGTGTTACAGAACAAACAGATCTGGGGTTAGTAATTTCTTCTAATTTAAAATGGGAAGCACATATTATTAAAATGGTAAAGAAAGCCAATAGTTTTATTTTTATGGTGCAAAAGACTTTCAAAGATCACTCTCTACAGATTGTAAAGAAACTGTACACTTCCTATATTAGACCAAAAATTGAATATGGATACAATATTTGGAACCCCTACTACATCAAAGATATTGAAATTTTGGAAAGGGTCCAAAGGCGGGTTACCAGAATTCCATTTGAATTGAGAGGTTTACCTTATCCCGAAAGACTTAAAAGATTTGGGCTAACTACTCTGAAGCAAAGAAGAACTAGGGGTGATATAATAGAAACTTTTAAAATACTAACAAACTACTATTCTTGTAACTTGAGAAATTTGTTTCATTTAAATCAGAATCAACAGCTTCGGGGACACTCAAAAAAATTAAGCAAAGAAAAATCAGCGACATTTCCAAGAAAGAACTTTCTCATCAATCGGGTGGTGTACACATGGAACTCGCTTGAAGAAAGTACAGTCTGTGCAAATAGTGTAAACTCCTTTAAAAACCAAGTTGATCGTAATTTCGAGCAGTTAATTCAAAACTTTGTGCATTACGGTGCTTGATGACATTCGTTTTTAAATATTTAATGATATTTGTGTACATGTTTAAATAACTTTCGCGTACGAATTTAACAAGTAATTTAAACTAGCCAACGGACTTTTAGACATTTAAATCACGATGAACAATTAAAGAAAGAAAAACAAATTAAAGAGACTAAAACAATAGCTTCATCGGACTTTCCGCTTGCTATTGATAAAATAATAATAATAATAATAATAATAAAAGCAACTAAATACAACAAAAAAAATAGCAATTAATTTGAAAATAAGCAATTTAAATTTAAATAGACTTAAATCGAAAGACATTACCGACATTACCGAGAACGATGCCTAAAAAATAACGTTCAAAAAAGTATATATGCACGATCAACCTCTTATATTAGGTATACCGAAGGATAATACTATACAACTACTAACAGGAATCAAATTAAAGTTAAAAAAATAAAGGTAGGTATATAAAGTATTTGAATTATCGAATTATCATCCAAATAAATAAAATTCTCGTTTAAAATGTTATAAGGTACATGAGATGAGGTTAAAGTACAAATTTGTGAAACTCCGGGTGATCATACTCATCTAATCAATCTTACAACATATGAAAAATAAAGCAATTAATTAGATAAATAACTTCTAAACGAGGCTTCTAATAGACTAGTGTCTAGATATCATTTAAACTATCAAAATAAAACACAAGAGTTGTCAAAATTATTTATCGAATCACAAAATTTGGCACATGATACATGCGAGGAATACCTTCTAATAACAATTCGTGAATGATCGAATGAAATCGTATAACTGTCAAAAGTGGATATTGGCCTACGACTCGTTACGGTTATTAGGTAAGACTTTTGATAGGTGCATGTGTAGCGTAACATCACAAGTCACCTAGAAAGATGTAAATTTGCAGAAAAATAAATAGAACAAATAATGTAACAAAATAATAAAGTAGTAATCCTATATATATTAGTAAAAACTGTTGCAGAAAATAAAAATATATACCAATTTTATTAAGTATTAAAAATATACCCAAATAATATTTGTTTATACCGCTAAGTAAAAGACTATCGGCACATTAAGGTAGAAAGAGTAGTAACTACAGGTACAAAATTTAGCAACTATTGGTAAAATATACGGGAAAAAAATACCTAAAATACCACCAATTTCACCTGGGTGGTCATTGGCAGCGCATTTTATATCCTAGAACGGAAATATTATATATAAGTCAACAATGAATGACTTATTTGTCTATTTAATTATTGAAAGAGGATCGTGTGCAGAATAAACTATTCATACAAATTACCTATAACGCTAAAACACTCCAAGCTTGTTACAGACAATGTTCCATAAAAGCTAAGAATTATTATTTAATGTTAAAATAGTGACTTCAATTTTTATAAAGGACACCGGTCAAAAATATGTGTAAATTGTGAGGGGGTGGGGTGTTATTATAGATGCAGTATATATCAAGTTTAATACAGTAATCATATATAAACTTAACTTTTTTTTTTATATAATTGGCATTTGGCTAATTAGCCATGCAGCCAGTCGCAAAGTAAAAAAGAAGAACATTATTATACGAAACATATAAACAGGGACACACGCTTCACGCCACTGGGGTCTGTCAGGGCGACTTTATTTGAAGACACACAGGGAATGAAGACCACTAAAAAAAAAGGGGGTTTACATATAAGGAAAAAAAGGGCAGGTTTGTTTTTTAAATAATTAAGAGTTACAATTTTAAATTGACCTTATATAAATATGTTACAAGCACAATAAATATTTTTATATTTCCTAGTCACAAAAGGTATAGGATATTAAAAGGGCACTCGACTTTACATTCTTGAATCAATTGCTTGAAGAGGCTATTAATTTCATTTTCATACTTTTTACACTCCAAGAATAGATGGTCCAAATCACATCTGACATTGCACAAATCACACCTGTCCGAAGGGAAAATACCTATTTTATTTAGGTGGGCTGGATAACAAGCATGGCCCAATTTCAGTCGTATAATGGTTGTAATAAACCGTCTTGGAACTATTATCTCCTTATGCCAGTGCTTATTAGGAATGTTTTTTACAAGAAGTGAATATCTAGTGCGAGATGTGGTACAATAGGTTTTCCATCTTACGTTCCATTTATCTAATATTTCTGATTTTAGAAGAGCATCTGCCTCGCTAAGGTTGAGATTAGAACTAATGGGTGTTCCATTACGAATACTATCCTTTGCTAGAGTATCCACATACTCGTTACCTGTTATACCAGTGTGTGCTTTAACCCAAATAAATGTTATGTGCTTTTTTCTTAACGTAATATATCGTAATAGTTTTCGAATGTTCCATAATAAAGGATTAGTTTTGTAGGACCAAGGTTTAATATTGGTTAATGCTTTTAGAACGGACAAAGAATCAGACAGAATAACAAAATATTGATTGTCATATTCAAGAGCAAAATTAAATGCTTTAAAAATAGCTAAGGCCTCTGTAGTAAAAATACTACAATTTTTTTCAACTTTAAACTTAAATTCATTGTTGATTTGGGGTATATATATAGCTGCTCCATTGCCTTCATCTGTTTTAGACGCATCAGTATATATAAAGATACAATCTTTATGTTTTATAAGTTCTGCCTTTAAAATATGGTTGTTAAGTAATTTGCTCAGTGAAATAAGGGATTATCAGTGTAACATCTTGAAAACCACTATGGTATTCATAATCTGTTATATAAATAATATAAAAATAGCTGACTGGGAAACATAGTTTCTATATCGCTATCGAACTCTGTTTTGTTAATCACAACTACATTTTAAACGGATGGATGGTGAAAAGCCTTCACATTAATATGACCATCAATAAAACTTGTGTGTTAGTAAATATTACTAACTGTGCTAAAGAAAGTATCCTGTTTTGATACTTTTATTATGTTGCTTTACCTACTTTTTCCGCTGTTTCTGCTGCCTGTCTATATGTGACAAGTTACCTATAATAGTTGATTCCTAGGGTGTTGACCCCCATTAACACGTCAATTATCAGTAAATTTTGTAATTTCTACAGATTTTGAACCGCTTCATACTGTGTTATACCCTTGTTGCATGCATGCATTAGATGCTTCGAGCGTTTAAATTGGCGATAGGAATAAACAACAAATATGTTGCTTTTGTATGCTATGTATATAAGATTGCAATATGATAAATTTTGATAATAATTATTTAAAAGCAAATAAAACACAGTTATTTTATAATACATTTATTTATTAAGGTCTATAATACCAATTCTTTCAAACTCTTTGAGAATAGACTCTATTTCCTCTCTATTACTGCTACTGTTAGATCCAAATTTATGTAAAAATTTGAGACGCTCAACTAGTTCGTTGACTGTTACGGAATCTAGTACAGATGAATTTTGTCAGATGGCGGAGCAGGATGTATCTTATCGTTTTATTGCGAAAATATTTCTTAAAACTGGAGCACAAATCGTTGGCAGATTAAGCGCTCCCAGGGTACACAGGCTTTTCGGAAAAGCCGTGCCGGGACGGTTCCACTGCCAACGCTCACGAATTTTAATTTTTGTAAACTCATGTCAGTTACCATTACTTTCTATTTTTAATTCGACTTAGAATATTTTTAAAGATTTTTTGAATCTCGGCTGTCGGGGCAAATTTTGGATTTATTTGTCAGGGGTTTTGGATCATTTTGATCAAAAATATTCGGGGAATATTTTTTAATTTTTATTTTTTGATAAATCGGTTTTAAGGCTTCAGGGGTCAAGGGATTAAGGGTTGCTTGTTGCAAAGAGGGAATCGCGTCACGGGAATTCAGGGACTGGGACGTCAGGGCGGGGCAAGTCGTTGTTGTGGGGTTTTTTGGTAAAATCGCCAAGCAAGTTTGACCGTGGTTGGGTACAGGGCGTCTGGGTTCAGTAACGGGTTTCGGGGTTTGTAATAAGAATCGGGAATCAGGGACCAGGAAGAAGCGGGAATTCCGGGAATTTTTTTTTTGGGATTTTATTTTTCTGTATAGAAAATAAAATAAGAAAGGCAGCCTATTTTCAGCGCGAGTCATTAAAAATTTTGTCATTTGCAGTAAAGATTTTTTAGACATTTTATGTGCAAAAGTTGTTAGTTTGTAACTTAACGTAAGTTTTTGAACTGTTTTTATGTAACGCTGATTTAAACCGTGTTTTTGACTTATAATAAATTGTTTTGTTTTTAAACTAACTTTTTATTTTGCGAGCAATGGAGCTCGGCAGTAGAGCCGAAACAGCACTAGGGGGGGCGACTACGTTGCGTAGGGCTGGCACCGGCCTTAACCGGCCGTGCCGCTCTGACAATGAGGTAAACGATAATTTTGAGGTTAATAACAATGTTAGGGGTATTAAACCACGAAAGTTCACGAAGAGTCAGATTAGGCGTCATCAGCGCAAGCTGAATGACGAACGCAAGAAGTTGGCTAGTGTGCCATCAAGTACGGGGTATTATACGAAGGAAGGCCTCGAAAGGGCAATAGGGGAGGTTCAGGGTAAATTTTCCGACGAAAATTTTATTAATGGAAATTCGCCTGTAACTTTTTTCACCAACCCTCTTTTGGACTCTACCAAGGTTGTAACGTTAGGGGAGGGCCTGGAGAAGGTCTCTCGTCCCGAAATTCCGTTGGTGGAAGAGCCGCAGGCGAATGGGGAATTTTTAAATTTATGGCGCGACGGCGCGCAAATGCAAGCCGCCCCGGTTTTGTTAACTTTGGATGATAGGGCAAGGGCACGTAAAGCCCGGATTTTAAATATATTGAAACCTGAAAATTTTGTTAAGTTAAATGAAAAATCTCAGAACCACGAGTATGATCCTATACCCACATGTTCTTTGTACAAGTACAAAATCGACCCTCCGAGAAAGGCACTGTCGGCTAAGAATATAGTGCGACCGGCCCTGAGAGACAGAGTTGACGCCCAGAGGGATTTTAAAGGAGGGGAATCCCCTCTAAGGTGTCATGGCGCCCAACTAAAGGGGCAAGTCTTCCAGGAAGATTGCCAAAGAATGATGGAGAAAACTAGTGCCGCAACTAGCACGGACACACCAGTGTGTTTCGATAGAGAGATTCAGACAAGGACGGATTGGATGGGCATACTCGAAGTAGGGATAGCCGCATGGTTGGAAAACAAAATTGACGAGCAACCAGAGAGATTACCGAGCCAAGGGCCGGACAAATGGACAATTTTTAGACTAACACAAGATGTTATTCTACAGCAAGAATTAAGCAAAACTGCAGAATTGTTTGAGCAGTATAATGACGGACCGAGAATTAACAAAGAGAGATGGCAAGTTTGCAACAAAGTTCTGTTTTTGCAAAAAGTAGGGGAACCTGGAGTCTGGAGGATGATGGTGCCAGAGTCAGCACGTGTTAAACTAGTCAATGGCATACATGGAAGCACCCATTTGAAGTTTAGCACCATTATCTCCATTCTACAGCACATGTTCTTTTGGAAAAACATGGGTCAAGAAACAAAGTTCATACTCGACCAGTGTGCAGTATGTAGAACGAGACAACGCCTGGAGCAGAATGACAGTCAATTGGTCATTCCTGCTCTAGCACCTATTGAGATCATTATTTTGGGAACGATCAGAAGCTTGCCAAAAACACGTCACGACAAATATGTGGCAGTGTTGTGGCTAGAAGACGTTTATTCCAAATGGCCAGAATGCGAAGAGGTGACGAGCATAAATGCACGAAAAGTGATGCATTTCATTCAACGAAATCTACTCAGTCGTTGGGGTAAGCCCAGAATTTTAATTTTATCTGACGACTTGATGGAATTTTTACCCGAAATAGAAACAATTATGCCATTTACAAAATTCCACAAGCAAAGTAATTGCTTACGAATCGATACGTGGGATAAAATGGATAATTTAGGCGCAAAACTAAGAGGCTATAATCAAGAGTGGCCAGAAGCTCTTAGTGTTTGGCTGATGGAGACACGTGATAAGAAGAATAATATTCAAGATTCACCGTTCAAGTTGTTAACAGGCTATCCCCGATTATTCAACGAACATAAGGAAGTCTGAGTTTTGACTTAATTTTCAGCGCGGGAAATCGTGGTTTTTCCTTCGTATAATGAAAGGGGGGATATTTCTGTTTTGTTTTGCGGAAAAACCGCTTTATTTTATATCCTTTAAGCGTTTAGAACGCAACACGAATCGTGATGTTTATTTTATGTTTGTATTTTGTTATATTGCTAAGAGCAATTATTTTCGTTAACTGGAAAATGGAATTTTCCAGTTGTTGGTTATGTTTTTTACATTTTCATTGACTTTTATGGTAAAACCATACAAAGATGTTTTATTCTACGTTTAGAAAAATGCGTGCGTGTGACGCATTTGTTCTGTTTATTGTACCAATTTTATGTTTGTGTTTTGGAAAATAGCGTGGTGTTTTCCCAAGTTTGTATTACTTTATGTTGTAACCAAGTACCTAAGTACCATAAGGTTGTTGATTTTAGTATAAAATACCCAGACGGGGTAAATTTTATAAAGAACTGATTAGTCTAATCTGTACCTGTGATTGTTCCATTACGTTAGATTATAAAGTTAGATGTTATATTTATTATTATGATAAGGTGTCATGGTTATTATAAAACAATGTTTGTATAATAAGAAATAATAAGTGTTTTTTCAGTATTTTGTATAGTACAAAAGTTAAAAAAGGGCTGTGAAGACAGTGGCGTAACATGCAAGTTTAGTATTAAGATGTAATATTAAAAATAAGTTGTAGGAAGGTGAAAAATTAATATGTACTAGATTCCGATTTTTTGTTATCGATTTTCAACTCCTGAAAAATTTTATTTTTCTGGAGTCTCAATCTAAGTGGGGTGGTGTTACGGAATCTAGTACAGATGAATTTTGTCAGATGGCGGAGCAGGATGTATCTTATCGTTTTATTGCGAAAATATTTCTTAAAACTGGAGCACAAATCGTTGGCAGATTAAGCGCTCCCAGGGTACACAGGCTTTTCGGAAAAGCCGTGCCGGGACGGTTCCACTGCCAACGCTCACGAATTTTAATTTTTGTAAACTCATGTCAGTTACCATTACTTTCTATTTTTAATTCGACTTAGAATATTTTTAAAGATTTTTTGAATCTCGGCTGTCGGGGCAAATTTTGGATTTATTTGTCAGGGGTTTTGGATCATTTTGATCAAAAATATTCGGGGAATATTTTTTAATTTTTATTTTTTGATAAATCGGTTTTAAGGCTTCAGGGGTCAAGGGATTAAGGGTTGCTTGTTGCAAAGAGGGAATCGCGTCACGGGAATTCAGGGACTGGGACGTCAGGGCGGGGCAAGTCGTTGTTGTGGGGTTTTTTGGTAAAATCGCCAAGCAAGTTTGACCGTGGTTGGGTACAGGGCGTCTGGGTTCAGTAACGGGTTTCGGGGTTTGTAATAAGAATCGGGAATCAGGGACCAGGAAGAAGCGGGAATTCCGGGAATTTTTTTTTTGGGATTTTATTTTTCTGTATAGAAAATAAAATAAGAAAGGCAGCCTATTTTCAGCGCGAGTCATTAAAAATTTTGTCATTTGCAGTAAAGATTTTTTAGACATTTTATGTGCAAAAGTTGTTAGTTTGTAACTTAACGTAAGTTTTTGAACTGTTTTTATGTAACGCTGATTTAAACCGTGTTTTTGACTTATAATAAATTGTTTTGTTTTTAAACTAACTTTTTATTTTGCGAGCAATGGAGCTCGGCAGTAGAGCCGAAACAGCACTAGGGGGGGCGACTACGTTGCGTAGGGCTGGCACCGGCCTTAACCGGCCGTGCCGCTCTGACAATGAGGTAAACGATAATTTTGAGGTTAATAACAATGTTAGGGGTATTAAACCACGAAAGTTCACGAAGAGTCAGATTAGGCGTCATCAGCGCAAGCTGAATGACGAACGCAAGAAGTTGGCTAGTGTGCCATCAAGTACGGGGTATTATACGAAGGAAGGCCTCGAAAGGGCAATAGGGGAGGTTCAGGGTAAATTTTCCGACGAAAATTTTATTAATGGAAATTCGCCTGTAACTTTTTTCACCAACCCTCTTTTGGACTCTACCAAGGTTGTAACGTTAGGGGAGGGCCTGGAGAAGGTCTCTCGTCCCGAAATTCCGTTGGTGGAAGAGCCGCAGGCGAATGGGGAATTTTTAAATTTATGGCGCGACGGCGCGCAAATGCAAGCCGCCCCGGTTTTGTTAACTTTGGATGATAGGGCAAGGGCACGTAAAGCCCGGATTTTAAATATATTGAAACCTGAAAATTTTGTTAAGTTAAATGAAAAATCTCAGAACCACGAGTATGATCCTATACCCACATGTTCTTTGTACAAGTACAAAATCGACCCTCCGAGAAAGGCACTGTCGGCTAAGAATATAGTGCGACCGGCCCTGAGAGACAGAGTTGACGCCCAGAGGGATTTTAAAGGAGGGGAATCCCCTCTAAGGTGTCATGACACTGTTATATACCATCGGTATGTCGTCCGTTTCAGCTTCACCCAATTTGGACATCTCCTTTTCAGTAAATTCTACTCCACATAGTCGAGATTTAGGCGTTTTTACTTGCACTTTGTCAAATATTTCATCATTATTAAAGAACTTTCTGTTATTTATAGGCTTCGGATCGTAGCGCCTTTTTGGAGGAAAAAGCTTAGAAATTATATTTGTATACTTCCAGCTAGAACTCGATTTAATATGTTCGTTTTGTTCAAAATTTCTCTTATGCAAATTTGTAAGTAATATTAATTTTCTGTACAACTTCATTTCTTTCTGAGAATATCCTTCGGGGAGCATACTTGTTAATAAATTCAACAACCCATCAGTTAGCGTGTATGATTCATTATCGATCACCAATTGATCATTTTCAAGTTTAACAGGAGTATTTCCAAGAAACCAGGTAACCCCATCGGTTCTAAGACCAAATACGTTTCTCCTTGGTATTTCTAGGAGTTTAAGTTTTATTCTTATGCTTGCCATGTTACTTCTTTAACGTATGAGGCACTGATGAAGTATTCGATCCAGTATTTAACTATTTAAACACGACAACAACACAACAACAACACAACACATACAAAACATTAACACAACACATACAAAACTTTTACACAACACATACAAAACACGTACACAACATTAAAACACAAATACTAGACGACTATAACAAAATGACTACACGAATCAAACACAACGGCTAGAAATAGCTGTCAACAAGCCTAGACAATACCATGAAACCTAACATCATATACCAAGACAGTAGGAATAAATTAAAAGGATATCGAAACAGTATTTTGTAATTAATAATGCTTCAGGAGAAGCATCCAACATAACAAATCTTACTTTCTTTAGAAATGAACTTAACCTATCGCAGCAGCAGATTATTACATCATTAGACACTACGATGAATTAACCAACCGTCTTAGATAAAACAATATTTTATATTTATGTTGTAAGATGCTCTAGTAACTTTACTCTATATACATTTAATATAAGGTGCAGGTAACAATTATCAAGATATTTTATATCATATAACTTTGATGGACATTTAATAAGACACAATTTGATATTATTTTAAATTCCTTTTAATTATTTCTCAGTATCTATATGTTAAGTTATCTAACATTACTTCACGTCTTGCATAATTAATTGCTTCTCGTATCTCAGGATCTTTAAAATATCCATATAACCGTTGAACTTCTTCAAAATCTCCTCCTTCACAATAATCAAAAATCATAATGCAATTTCTTATCATTAAAATATCTACCCCAATCTGGTCTACTATGTATAGCACGATTTATATGTGAATTCACTTTTTTTAAATCTCCTTTCTTATATTGTAACAGTCTGTAATAAACTGTCTTGTAACTTATCTAACGATACGTCTACTGGCATCGTTGTTAGAAGTTTAAATAAAAGGTATTTAAAATGTAGACAGCCCGCTGACATCCGCTATTAAACCGAACTAAAAAACATTAATGTTTATAATATAATTTAATATAAATTAATGTTGACTATAAAATAATTAATGTTAACAATATAATTGAATATGTTATATTTATATTGTTAATTGTTGGCTTTAAATTGTATAAATTAAATAAAAAAACATTATTATCATTATATTGTTTTATTTTAACTTAATTATTACATGCAAAGCGTTCACAATAAATTTTATTTCTATGTGCTGTAGTTAAAACTCTATTAAGTATAATAGAAACTCGTTGAATTCTTCTTTTAAAATGAGCACGATCCCGGGCCAATCCGTTCATACACATTGTCTCTAGCTTGCTGGTAAGCGTAATTCCAGGCCACAATTGTATAAACTTTATTTGTCTTCTCGTCAAACCGCACTTTCTTCATGTTTTATTGTCTAATTTTACGTTCCAGATGGTTGGATATAAAATGACTAATTCCATTATTGTGCACACATTTTCACTAGGATTTTCTTGCGCTGATAATACGTCGAATATTTTATTGATAATATCACTTCTATCATAAGCGTAACTGTTTTTAAAGATTGAAAAATATGCTGTAAATTGTTGATTTTTAAGAAGAGTTAATTTTTTTTCAATTAACGGTATTAACTGCCACCAATTGCAAACCGTTTCTCTTCCTAAATAGATATAAAATCCATTTTTCCTAATTTTCATTAGATTTTCATCATGAATTTTTTCAAAGGATAATACAATATTACTAAGTTCCAACGGCTCCCAGCGTGATTCTGACGAAAATAAATTATTAGTTATTACACCTTGATGCATTATTATTTCCCTCCACTCATCTTCATTGAAAATTATGGAAATTCCTTTTGTTCCTGACAGCTTGATGCATGCACTAAAATCTTCCACGTTTAAACCAATGCAGATATATTTAGTGATCGATTTATTTAAAGGGTGAAACCATTGTTGAATAATACTTGTGTTTTTTATATCACTATCACTTTTATTTAAACTGTTATTTGAACTTAAAGGGGGTATTCCACTATAATATGAATTTATTTCGTTAGGACTAACTGTATTGGATGCACTCATTTTATACTCTTAACTTCAACCTCTTAACTAAATATGTTCTGAACATATTCAATCCTTTATAGTATATACCCCCACTCCATCCTTTAGTGTATGTAGTGGGAGAAGGTTAAATAAAAAATTAAGTTACTGTAAAAGTTTATATATTTTCCATAAGAAATATAAAATAGATAAATACATGACATACATCAAAGCAAAACATAAAAGTGTAACATATAAATTAGATAAATATTCACAACAAAATTGATTTTTTTGTGGTGATAGAAGGCGCCATTCTGAATTAATTATAGTATTATTCGGATATAAGTATTTAATTTTAAAATAACTTGGTGAATTTATATACTTATTATCGAGTTGGTGATGCCACATGGTACTTCCATTTACATTAGATATTTTCATAAGGTCACAATATTCTAAACTAACATTTGATTTATTTGTACTAAGACATATCTCAGCCAAGTGTGTTTTTGGAATATAATTTACATATATAATATTTCCTATTACAGCAGATAAAACTAACACATTATTGACAATCATTTTGCTTAAAGAGTGTCTAACTACTAATCTGAGACTAAAAAAGTTTCTTATTATATATAAAATATTTTTAAGCTATTTATTCAACAAGTTCATCCATAGTTTTACACAATTCATGTAATTGAATATCATTATGACCCCAAGCTAAAGTTTTACTAGTTCCAGGAATTAAATACCGTTTATCGTCATCAGCTGTCAATGCTAATTTTTTAATTAATTCGGTATACATTGTATGTGAATGTGATCTAAATGTGTACATGGTACAATATACTTTAGAATTTTTCTCAATTACATTTATATAATCTGTAAGGGTTAATTGTTTTTGAATAGAAGAGCGGCAAACACCCTTTGCTTTTTTAAGAATATTATGTTGAGTTTCAACACAGTATGCTTTTGCTCCTGTCCCATAAAAACTTTTGATTGGTTCACCAGCATATTCATCTTTAAATTTACCAACCGCAGAAACATTTTGAGGAATGTTATAAATATTATCTTTATCATAATTAGATGTATCGAACTTATCTAGGTTACATTTTATATCATTATAAAAATTGTCAGTTGAGACTTCAAGTATAAGAGAATCAGTGTCAGTATACAAAAGGGATACATTTTCTCCGTACATTTGTTTAAGATAGTCATAAAAAAATTATACATTACTGTTTTTGAAATATCTAAAATTGAAAAACCCGCATAGATAGGTTTGTTATATTCAATTTTCGTTTTATTCATTTGTAAAGCCACTAAGTTTTCTGAAAATATTTTATTATCTCTATAGTAAGGTTTTGCTATAAAGGTTTCGGCTGTCCACTGGCACCAGGGTTCCTTCACCCATTTTTACTCTGGGTGCCAAACTACCTCCTATTTCTCTATTATTTCGGGAGGTGATATCGCCTTTAGTATTTCGGGCTAGCTCATTTACATTTTTACTCTCCGGCATTTGACTCATATCTCCGGTGACGATATCGTTGGTGGAACTGGTGGGTGGAACACCCGGTAAAATCTCGACGTCGGCGTCATCGACGAAAGAATCGGGTTCTAAACGCATTGACACGTCAGGTGTATACGCTTCTGTATTCATGCTGCCAGTACTACGGCGTACAGGCGATCTCTCTGTTCGTAAAAACATTTCTTCTTCTTAATCTCAATATTTAAAATGGGCGCCAGGACTCTTCCAGAATCCGTTTTATACCTCTGGAATAAGCCTCACTTAATTCCAGATCAATTTCCTCGAAAAATTTGACTTCGAAATTTTTCCACTTTCAAAAAGCCAACTTTCTTCACCAACCACCGATTGAAGATTTTCTTTCGTCAGAATGTAGGTAATACACCCCTGAACACTTTTATACGGGAAATTCCGTTGGTGAAACGTCCAGTAAAAAATTAAAAAATATTTTAATTTTTCTTCAAAATTTTTTCTAAGTCCAAATTAAGCGAAATTATTCTAAGTCGCTTAACTTCTTAAAATGGCTCTAACTTCCTTAGGGAATGTCTCTCAAGGTTCCGGAACTCGGCTAAATGAATTATTCGGTTAGTAGAAACTTTTTTGTCCAGTGAAAATTTTTCCAAAATTTTCCACTTCAAAATTTCAACTTTCTTCACCAACCTCCGATTGACACCATTCTTTCGGGAGGCGGTAGCTAGCGTGTCTCTGCACACTTTTTATACAGGAAATTCGGTTGGTGGAACGTCCGGTTCCGTTTTAGAAAATTAATAAATTTTTTCCAAAAAATTTTCTAAGTCCTAAAAATCTCGAAAAAATCGGCCAGCGGTTCACTTAGATTTTCCACTTCCAGTAGATTTTCCAGTAAAACTTTCCTTTCAGAATCTTCCAATTGCTGCCGTCGACTTTTCTTTTTTCTCTGTAATTTTCTTACTCTGTATACTTTGCGGCAGCCAGCCTATTCAGCGGCCGCCAGCAAAACCTGTTGCGAATTAAAACTTGTTCTTTCTTAGCGAGCAGCGGCAGAGAATTTCCGCCGGCGTACTCTGTTTGTAAATCTCGTTCAATAAATAAAACTCCTGTTTCTATTTTCTAACATCAAAGACTCAGGTATCCAAAGCAAAAAATCCGCCCCGCGAAAATTACTACTTTGCAATCAGCCTGAGGAGCCGAAGACAATACTAAACTTAAACCGCTTGAAACCCTGTTTCTGTTTGTTTGAAGTTAGCGGCCGATGAAGGCCTGCCTGAGACTGCTTACGACTAAAAATTAGCCGTAATAAAAAGAAATATTGTAAAATGTCGGCGACAAATTATTATCACCTACGCCATCTGGCGTCTGACTATCAAAACTGACGATTCCGTAACACCACCCCACTTAGATTGAGACTCCAGAAAAATGAAATTTTACAGGAGTCGAAAATCGATAACCAAAAATCGGAATCGTCAGTGACCCTTATCCCGCCTAGTTTGGATACCATCTTCTTATCTAAGTTTATTCAACAACAAATACTCAAAACAACTTTACAAAGTTTACAAACATCAAAACTTAAAAGGTTATTCTTAAAATAATCTTTATCCCTAACTAAACAATCCTAACTATTTTTCCAAAAGAAAAATATTTTCCTAATCTTTACGTCTACGGACACCTTTACTTGACTATGTCCACAGGCACCTTTCTAAATCCTCCTAATCTTAACGTCTACGGACACCTTTACTTTTTTGTCCGCAGGCACCTATACCTTTACAACAATTATGAACACTATAATTAAAAGGTCATTTCTCTAAATAAACCTAAACTCCTACGAAAATAATCCTGATTTTCGTACTAAACTAAGCTCCTACTGAACTTACTCATCTTTACTAACAAAACAAAAATAGTAAATCTATAGGTGATACCACCTCTTAGTTCGCTTCCCTTTAAAACCTCCAATCTAATTTGAACTACGCTTATTTCTTCTGGCTTCTGCCACCCCACTTAGATTGATTTTACTTTTTTACTGAATACCCTGATTCAGAAATTTCCCTTTACTTTGGCACTTTTGCCCACAAAATCACAAAATTAACCATCCATTGGCCCTAGCTACAGCGATGCTACAAAGTCCCATCAATTATCCTGTAATATCTTTGGCGCCCTTTGTCCCTACATCCTGCCCTATGCCTGATATAACGACATGTCCCTGACACGTAACATAGCGACGACAACGTCTAACATTTCGCCCTATCAAAATTTTTCCCAGAAAAATTCCTAAGTTCAGTTGAACTTCCTAAATCAGTTTTCCTACCCTTGGTATTTTTTCGGCCGCCAGCCTAGTTATAGCGGCAGCCAGAAAATAAGCGCAACCTTCTTACCTTATTTTCCGAACTAAGTTCCTAGCCTTAAAATATTTCAACTTAAATATTTCATTTCACAAATTTTTTGCTCCAAGCAACACAAACTTACTAACTACCTAACAAGTATTACATTACTAACCTAACTAAGTAACTAACTAGCTATTTACAATGTACTTCTCCCCCTACTCTAGTCTATCTACACCGTCTTCTGGGTATAAATCTTCTACGAATTCGTCCATGTTTCGAGTCCTCATTGACTGTGGCGAAAACTGTAGGTATGCTGAGGCGGGAGGTCGTGTCTGGAATAGACACCACGGAGTCCCGCTGGTGCCTCCTGGTTCTATTTCTTTTTCTTCAGGAATGACCAATCCACTAAGGCTGGTGGATTGTTTCTGTCTCATAGTACTATACGCATCATGGCCTCGTCGACTTGGCTGAGGTCCATAATCTTGCTGATGTGTCCGGTCTAGACACATGGTTGTCACGTTGCTTGTCGTAGCGTCCGTCGTAGGCGGATACGCTTCTACTTGCTGATGTGTTCGGTCTGAACACATAGATTCATCGCTGGTAGAGCTTTCCTCATCTGATTCCTCTCCTCCCAAGTTTTCCTCCTCTTCCGAACTACTTGAGCTGTCTGCATGAGCTGCTGGCCTTCGATTAACGGGTCGTAGATCATCCAAATGATATCTCGAATGTGCTCCATTTTTGTCAATTACATACGTAGTTGGTCCTAAGATCTGGATGATCTGATGTGGTCCGGTCCAAGTGGGTGCAAAGACTTCTTTTTGCACGCCGAAATTACGAGCCCAAACTTCATCATTTACCTCGAACATGACTTTGGGTTGTCGGGGAGGCGCGGTGTACCTCAATCGATATCGCCTTTGGCGCTGGTCCGCTTCTCGTCTCATTCTTATAAGTTCTTCTTGCCGTGCTTCTTCGGTAATTCTTATTTCCTGCACCGGCCATTCTCCTGGGCGTCGTAGTTCTTGCCCATATAATAGTTTGGCGGGTGTTTCTTCGGTGGCCTCATTTCTCCGAGTTCGTAATGCATATAAAACTTTCGGGAGGTGTAAGTCCCAAGTTGTATCTGGTTCTTCCAAAATAGCTGCTCGGAACGCCTTCTTGGCTTCCTGCCAGCGTCGTTCCACTGGGTTGGCTTGTTGGTGGAAAATTGCCGAAGCTGTCCATATAATACTATTTTGTCGGCAAAAACGTTCGAATGCCTCCCCTCTAAATTGGGGCCCGCAGTCGGAATATACTCTTGCTGGTGTTCCCCATTCTGGGATTATTTCCTCCTTTAAATAATTTACGACCGTAATTCCTTTTATCCTTGGAAAAACCTTGGCCTTTACATATCGTGTAAACAAATCGGTAATCATCAAAATATACCGATTTTTTCGTGGTGTTTCAAAATACGGCCCCATAACATCTATGGATAGTGCATAAAAGGGATTAGGTGCCCTTATGTCTCTTAACGGGGCTGCTTCTTGCACTTGTCCTCGTTTGGTCTGCGCGCAGACTTCACATCTTTTAACATACTCGCGCACCTCTCGATCAATATTGGCCCAGTATAGGGTTCTTTTAATGCTTCGGGTGGTTTCTGGAGCTCCAGGGTGGAGTGCTTCTTCATGATCATGATATGTGGCAATTACCCCCAATCGATTAACGAGAGGTACCACTAACTGTAGGCCTTCTGTTGATTTCTTATACCAATATCCATTTTGTATTTCAAAATGGAACCACCACGAGCCTCGTTCCGATGCCGGATTTTCTGCTAGGTGTTGCCATAGACGGACTTGATCTTGGATTTCTTCGCTGACCAATTGCGTCTGTTTTACTCGTGTAATTAATTCTGTTGTATTGACTATGTACGTAGGTGCTACTATAGCCGCCTCTTCCTTCTTCGTGGTGGGTGGTACCATTCGGTCTTCATTGGTAATTTCTTCTGTGATCGCTTGTTCTTTACCGGGATTTCGTGATAATAAATCGGAGAATTGGTTCTCACTACCTTTACAATGCTCAATCTTAAATGCAAATTCTTGAAGTAACAATGCCCAACGGGTTAGTTTGCATTTGGTATCTTTCATTTTGTTTAACCAGGTGACCGCTTGAGAGTCAGTGCGCAAAGTAAATGGCCTATCTTCTAGGTATGGGCGGAATCTTTTTACTGCCCAAACAATGGCGAAGCACTCTTGTTCGTTTACATGGTACTTTTGGGCAGTCGGTGATAACTTCGCGGAAGCATAGGAGATAACACACCTATTCCCTTCCTTGTCTAATTGATATAAAGTAGCCGCGATGCCTATTTGACATGCATCTGTTTGTAAATAATACCGACTTTCTGGACAGGGACGACTTAAACTCAGCGGTTTTCTCAAAGCTTTTTTTAATCTGTCAAACGCCTCTTGTTCCAAGGCCCCCCATCGGAATGGTTTATTAGTTTGTAATAAATCGGTAAGTGGTTTCAATAATTCAGCGGCATGATCGACATATTCTCTTATCCAGTTTATAGTGCCAAGTAGACTCTGAAGGTCCCTACGGGTGCGGGGTACAGCAAAGTCTTCTATTTGTGTCAAGTGTTTTTGTTGTGGCGCCGTCATGTCTTGACAAACGCGGTGGCCGAGGAAATCCAATTCCTGGCGTGCAAACTCGCATTTTTTTAGCGAGCATCTTAAACCGTAAGCTTGTAGTTTTTCCAATACGCGCCTCAAATGTTCTACATGTGTTTCATGATCCGGCGAGTATATAATTACGTCATCTAGATATACCTTGGCGAATCGGTGTAATTCCCCTGCTAGTACTTGTGTCATTAATTTCTGGAACGTTGCTGGGGCGTTCTTTAAACCAAATGGCATAACTTGGAACTCATATTGGCTTCCATCTGGAGTGCTGAACGCCGTCATTGGCCGTGAGTCTGGATGGACAGGTATCTGCCAATATCCTGCCTTCAAATCCAATGTTGTAAAAACTCGAGCTTGTCCCAACTCTTTTAGTGTGTCGGGTATCGATGGCAACTGTGAAGTTTCATCTTGGGTTAACTCGTTCAAATGCCGATAATCTAGACAAAATCGGGGGGTTCCGTCTTTCTTAATCACAATCACAATGGGCGAGGCATAGCTGGAAGTACTAGGGGCAATCACTCCTGCACTTAACATTTCTTCTATTTGTTGATTTACTACTTGCTTCTTTGCTTCAGACAGCGGATAAGGTTTTAAGCGGAATGGTCGAGCACCCTCTATTAATCGAATTATATGTTGTACAGCCTTTGTTGTTGGCTGTTGTAAGCCTTCCCAGAATAATTCCTTAAAGTCTGCTAACACCCTTACATACTGCCCATGATATTGTTCCGGTAATTTTGGTAATAAGACGGGAACTGGCTTACTTTGATTAGCTTCGCCATCGGTTCCTTTTCCCCAATACACGGTGATTCGGGGGCCTTCTCCAAAATGAACGCAGGTTCTCTCAGCGTCCATTAATACAGCATTTCTCGCGAACCATGGCATGCCCAGGATAATATCCTCATTTAATTCATCTGTGGCAGCGAACAGCTCTTCCTTGTCCACACCTTGTACTTTGAAAGGAACTGTAAATTCTCCGCGTGTGCAAAAATTCTTTTGTCCACACGCTGTTTTCAAAATTGTCCGTTGCTGCTTTCCTTGGGCCTCCTTTGGTACAATGGATGTTTTCATTAGATTTTTTGCTGCTCCTGTATCCAATAAAGCGCTATACATTCTCCCCTTTATTTCAATATTCATTCGTGGTAAATACCAGGAATTTATTCTTCCCTGAGGTTCTATAACCGATTTATTCCCGGTGACCTCTACTTTATTCAGGAATTGTCTCTTTCCCCTCTCTGGTCCTTCTGGCAAGTCGCCTATTATGGGGCCTACATGCCCTATTAATATATCAGAGTCGAAATCATCGAAGCTGTCTCTAGACCCACTCTCCAGAATTTCTAAATCGTCAATTGCTTCATTTAGGCTACTTGTTGCCGTCCAGTGTCGGCGCCCTCGTGCTTGCCTCCTCATATCTTTCCTTATGGATTGCGCAAAATCACTAGCATCAGCATTTCCTCTGGTTATTCCTTGGACATTGTGCCATTGCCCCTGATTCTGTGATACATTGACTTGTCTGGATTTCTGATTAAACGGATTATTATTATTTCGTTGATTTGGCTGCCTATTACTTGGTCCTGCCTGGTTTTGATTGTTTTGATTATCAATCAACTGTTGTCTTGGCTGCTCCGTGCCTTGCCAATCACGTTCCAATTGCGCTGCAGCGGAAATTAATTCCTCGACTGACTTGCAATTCCATGCTCTTAGATTGCCTCGCAATCTTCCTTGTAATCTGTTCATTAGCAGATGTACTCTGTTTTGTTCTGGCATACTTGGCAACATGCGCTGGCATATCTGCCACTTCCTGACTAAAAAATTTTCAGCTGATTCAGAGTTCGTTTGTTCTGCTCCATACAGCTCCATTTGTAAGCGATCTCTTACATCTTCATTATCGTAAGCTCTCAAAATCGCTTCTTTGTACTGTTGCCATGTTATCTGATCGTTGGCATACATTGCCATCCTACGTGCAGCGGCTGCTTTCAAATGCCGGTGCGCCGTCTCGCTCCATTGATATTCAGGTAGTCTCATTTGTTTACAATATAACTCCATATGTTTCACGAATAGCATTGGATCTTCAGTATCTAGGCCCGAATATGTAGGTGCTACTGGTGTATGCACTGGCCTTCTTGCTTCAATCATTGCTTGCCCTAACACTGTGCCCATCTGGCGCACTGCGTCTGCCAACGAGTCGCGATCCTGTCTTTCAACTGGTTGTCTCTCTTGTTTCATGATTTCATCATGATCCCGTCTCTCATCACGAGTGCGTCTCTTAATGAACTGTCCATCTTGATCATTAACTTCATCGTGATTTTGTCTTCTACTAGGTCGTATCACTTGCCTAGTAACTTCATCTTCTACTACTTGTCGCTTCATGCATTCTGCATAGCTTTTCCCTACAGACATTCTCAGCGGTGGCTTCTGCGCATGAAAATCTGGTTGACTGTGAAACGGTGCTCTTAACTCGAACACAGCTGTTCTCTTTTCCTGAATAGGCTTTACTTTTGACCTCGTATTATACGCTGGTCCTCTGGTTACATTTCCGTTATCTTTAGGATAGTAGCTCGCCGATGTGCTACCCTGGGCTGAGTTCTCCATCACTCTCTGGTTGATAGACCTTTCAAAATCTAAAACGCCACTTTGGTTGGGCCGGTTACTAGATTCTTCATTATCTAAAATGCCACTTTGGTTGGGCGCCATGTCCACTGGCACCAGGGTTCCTTCACCCATTTTTACTCTGGGTGCCAAACTACCTCCTATTTCTCTATTATTTCGGGAGGTGATATCGCCTTTAGTATTTCGGGCTAGCTCATTTACATTTTTACTCTCCGGCATTTGACTCATATCTCCGGTGACGATATCGTTGGTGGAACTGGTGGGTGGAACACCCGGTAAAATCTCGACGTCGGCGTCATCGACGAAAGAATCGGGTTCTAAACGCATTGACACGTCAGGTGTATACGCTTCTGTATTCATGCTGCCAGTACTACGGCGTACAGGCGATCTCTCTGTTCGTAAAAACATTTCTTCTTCTTAATCTCAATATTTAAAATGGGCGCCAGGACTCTTCCAGAATCCGTTTTATACCTCTGGAATAAGCCTCACTTAATTCCAGATCAATTTCCTCGAAAAATTTGACTTCGAAATTTTTCCACTTTCAAAAAGCCAACTTTCTTCACCAACCACCGATTGAAGATTTTCTTTCGTCAGAATGTAGGTAATACACCCCTGAACACTTTTATACAGGAAATTCCGTTGGTGAAACGTCCAGTAAAAAATTAAAAAATATTTTAATTTTTCTTCAAAATTTTTTCTAAGTCCAAATTAAGCGAAATTATTCTAAGTCGCTTAACTTCTTAAAATGGCTCTAACTTCCTTAGGGAATGTCTCTCAAGGTTCCGGAACTCGGCTAAATGAATTATTCGGTTAGTAGAAACTTTTTTGTCCAGTGAAAATTTTTCCAAAATTTTCCACTTCAAAATTTCAACTTTCTTCACCAACCTCCGATTGACACCATTCTTTCGGGAGGCGGTAGCTAGCGTGTCTCTGCACACTTTTTATACAGGAAATTCGGTTGGTGGAACGTCCGGTTCCGTTTTAGAAAATTAATAAATTTTTTCCAAAAAATTTTCTAAGTCCTAAAAATCTCGAAAAAATCGGCCAGCGGTTCACTTAGATTTTCCACTTCCAGTAGATTTTCCAGTAAAACTTTCCTTTCAGAATCTTCCAATTGCTGCCGTCGACTTTTCTTTTTTCTCTGTAATTTTCTTACTCTGTATACTTTGCGGCAGCCAGCCTATTCAGCGGCCGCCAGCAAAACCTGTTGCGAATTAAAACTTGTTCTTTCTTAGCGAGCAGCGGCAGAGAATTTCCGCCGGCGTACTCTGTTTGTAAATCTCGTTCAATAAATAAAACTCCTGTTTCTATTTTCTAACATCAAAGACTCAGGTATCCAAAGCAAAAAATCCGCCCCGCGAAAATTACTACTTTGCAATCAGCCTGAGGAGCCGAAGACAATACTAAACTTAAACCGCTTGAAACCCTGTTTCTGTTTGTTTGAAGTTAGCGGCCGATGAAGGCCTGCCTGAGACTGCTTACGACTAAAAATTAGCCGTAATAAAAAGAAATATTGTAAAATGTCGGCGACAAATTATTATCACCTACGCCATCTGGCGTCTGACTATCAAAACTGACGATTCCGTAACACGGCACAATTAATTTTATGACCAACTCGCTCCCAATGCGACACCAGTTTTACGTCTACCCTTCTATCCACATTTTCCATTGTTTTCCCATATATACTATTATTATTAGTCTTATACATGTTTTTATCAAATTTATTTTTTGAAGAATTTCTCAAATTTGTATTCAATTCAATATAGTCTTTTAACCATGGAGATTGAGTAAATTTTACAGCTCTATGTATTTTCGTTAGTTTTATACCAAAATGTAAACATTGTTTTAGATAGGTATAATGGATTACATATTTTTCTTTATTTTTTAAATTTGGAATTAATTTTGAATCTTTTGAATTAGGGGGTATCAGATTTTCAGGACAGAAAGGTAGATCATTGTGTTTATCATGCAATTGTTTTGGATATTCTAAATCAACCTCCAGAACATAACCTGTTTCTGCTGTGTCAGATATATCACTTATACGTTTTTCAACATTATCAATCTCTTCCTGAGATAGCCAAATAAAATCCTTTTGAGGTAAGTATTGACTCATTGCATAACCATATAAATTGGTCGCATCTAAATAAATTATATACTTTGTGGGTTCTAATGAATTAAAATTATCAAGAAATGGGTTATTCGCAACGGATTTTCGCCCTGTGCAAGTGCTAACACCTCCTCTGACACCCTTTTTAAAAAAAATGAAGCATGTCAGGATCTGTTAAAAGTTCTAATTCTACTCCTGTGTATAATAACATTGCATCCCAACTTAATCCCGGTGCTGTAAAATAATGTGCTGGATCTAGCTTATATGTTGTTAGACAAAGGCTTCTATAATTTTCAAAGATATCTGCTAGTAGCAAAATATCCGTTTTTAAATAAATATCTGAATAATCACCAAGTGTCTGGCATTGAAACATGTCCCAAATAACTTCAGCACGTTGATATTCATCATGCGTAATATGTTCCCCCTTTAATTCATTGTAAAATAAATCTGCAGTCGGCAAATTAGTTTGGTCAAATTTTGCAATATCATCTATATATGAATAAGGAAATATACCTTTTTTCGCATATGCTTAAACTGTAAATCATTTGAGTATTCTTTTCTAGTTTCTAAACATTGAGAATCATCTAAAATACTCGATAAATTATCCAATGATGATGGTAAAAACTGATAAGAATCAATAAACCTTATTTTTATATGTTTATCTCTTGTTTTACCATTTTTATATTGTATTTTATCTACCCAAAGATATTTGCTAAATGAAATATATTTTTCCTTAGTCATAGGAATAACATCAATTTGCTCCTTGGCTAAACATAATGATTTTATAAATAGGTGACTGTCATATTTTTTTAAATTGTGCATAACAACTGGAATAAAGTATGGAATTTTAAAATTTAAATTACATGCAGAGTGTGCTGCTCCCCTGAATTTTCCAGTTATATGACAATGATCTTTTACCTTATGTCTGTATTGTCTGTAAACTTTTTTTTGCAAATATGACAATAACTTGATCTGTGAAACTTTTCCACCTCAAAATCCGATAATTTAGACATGGGCACAATATCTTTTAAATATTTTGAATACAAATATCTAATATCAATCTCTAAGTCTTTTACAAATTTTTCAATGCAATCCCTACCTCGATATAAATGAAATTTTGTAATTTTATCATCAAATGAACATTTTATGTAATATGCAAATGAGTGCGGAATATGTTCAAATTTCTTTAATGTGTAAGATTGTGACAAATTTGTCACATCATTTTGGATAGGTTTTAATGCACATTCAAAATCAGCATAAACTACAAATGGTACTTTCATTTGCTTTTGAATATTTTCAAATTTTAAAAGATTTTCCGGCACAAAATTTCCAAACTTATCAATTATAAAATCTTTTGAGGGAAAATCATTTCTAATAAAGTTACAATCGTTTTGCATGTGTTGTTTAAGAACATTTAAAGTGGTAAAAAACTGTAAACAACCATAACAGAAATATTTTCTATGTTCATGGGCGGTAACTTGGCTTGAAACTAATCGAGAAAGATCATTTATACAACAATAATGATTTTTAATATTATTCATATCGTCTTGTTTAGACAATAACAATAAATTTATATGAGTATTGCATCTAACTTTACAAAAATGCAGAGGACCAATAACCTCATGAATATGTTTACCCTTTTTGTATAGGGCTTTTCTAATCCATACACATTTATTGATACATTATTTAACGCCTCAAATTTTGCTATATCTTTAAGGGATACTGGAAATTCTATACCTTGAAAGTTGAATAGCTGTCTAAAGTCTGGATACGATGCTGGATTTCGAGGGTCTCCTTGGTACAATGACGATACAACTGCATAACCAAAACAAAAGTCATCATTATTTTGCACATTTATAACGGCATTTTTCTCATAATTCCTTTGGGTAGAGGCACATAGGAAGAACTTTTTAATGGGTTATACTTGTTTATATTAACTTCCAAGTGAAGAATTTGCTCCAGAATCCATCCTTAAATAAATAATTATTTAATATTTTAAAATACATTTTCTCCGAAACTAATAAAAAATTAATAATCTAAAATGTACACACCTGAGTCACGTTCTGCAAATTCATCGAGTTTTCCATCAATTATCCCCATAAATTTTTCATACAATAATGCTATATTGGTAGTTTCAGTTACAACTTCATGGGCTGTGTTCTGTGATTTAATTTCAGAAATCCGAGAAGTTGGTAAATAATATAATCCAAACAATTCCACATTAACTTTTATAGCTCGATGTTTTTTCAAGTTAGTTTGAATAACTTTAATAACTTTATCTGCAATGTTTTCTTGAAATTTCTTTAAATTCACAAAGTGTTGTGCTGAAGATATTTTATATGAAATAATTCTTTGTTTAAAGGCGCTATTCAACACCTCTATTCCCTCTTTTCCTTATTTATTAATGAGTAGAGCAGGGTTGCTGGAAATATTCTTTCACACCCCACAGACTGTAGATCTTTCATAACACCATTAATGCACAGGATATAATTATCGGTCACTGAGTCACAGAGCTTAATTCCATCCAATAGCTTATCAAATTTAACTTGATAATTATAATAAAAATGGGTGTAATAATCATTCCAATATTTAAAAGTTGTGCGTTCTTCAAAATATTTGCGTTGCAAGTTACAGTGCTCCTCTAACAGGTGCAATCTTATCAAGCTTATAATTTTATGAACAAATATAACCACTTCAGAGTTACAAACACCACACACGTCCATAATATTAAACGGATAACGTAGTACTAAAACTATTTAAAATTAAACTGATGCTCCATACCCTTACCAGAAGTGGGGGTATTGGTGGGAGGTGCTAACATCATAGACGGTACTTGGGTATGATAAATTGGAAGCTTGTGGGCGGGGTCATAGGAGGGGGAATGACCAATCAGAAGCCTTTATGGTATGGGTGGGATATTCAAATGGATGGGGGGTCGATTAATCAAATATGTTGAGGGAGGTGCGGAAGTGGGACGGGGGTGTGGCCTATATGAAATGGAGGGGGGTCGACCAATAACAAGGTGGCCGGTGCTCACTGCACTGCACCTCCCACCACAAGTGGGAGGAAAAAAAAGTGGTGGGGGGTGCAGTGCAGTGAGCTCCGGCCTTCTTACCCTACTTTTACCTTCACTAAACGATAGTTTTCGTCACGAACTTTGATCGGTAAAAAAGCTGAAATTTCTACCGCGATCGTGTAGATTACACGAGGAGGACCTACTCCAGTCCGAAAACACATCAAAATTCCCGAGGGATAAAATTCCTCACTAAAAATAATTTCTTGGAACTGTCAAAATCTAACTTTTAAGCTGATTCCTTTCTAGATCCGATCGGCGTAACAATACGCGTTCCATTCTCCCAAAACTGTCTCTGTGGCGTCGGATCGGATACACAGAAGAAAGAGGTCGTCGCAACCAACTTCTCCGGCGGGCAACCTGCTACAAACCCTACTTTCACACGG
Source organism: Polydrusus pterygomalis (assembly GCA_963969555.1). Lineage (NCBI taxonomy): Eukaryota > Metazoa > Arthropoda > Insecta > Coleoptera > Curculionidae > Polydrusus > Polydrusus pterygomalis. Next base: position 80,762 of record OZ018381.1, on the reverse strand, counting down.
TAGCCTGTTGGTCCAACACCTATTTTGTGTAAAATAAAAAGTAGAAGACGATACTCTAACCTCAGGATATCTGACCCAAAATAGAAGGTATTATTTGTATGTTTATGGACAATTAGGAATTTTCGTTGGTGAATTCAAGATCTATAAAGGATTATGCAATAAAACGACAGTCTGAGATGTAACACCAGGGATGTTTTTTTTTTATATGTTGACCCCTGACCAAATTATTGGGAATAGGACTCGTAAAGGTAGGTAAACTTTATGCCTCAAAACAATAAGAAAATTAAAATTGTTACACTATATGTACCCGTTTGACTGATGTTGTAGCCTTTGTTGTCTTTATTAAGCAGCTGAGTGAGTGGTCGCAGAGCAAGACAGAACCACAGAGGACTCAATGAATCTCCCTGAAATATTCCTCTTCTGATATCTATCATCCCAGCATCAACTGTACTTTCGGGAGAAGTAAGTAGCAGCCTAGTCTTCCACTTTGTCGTGGCATGTGCTAAGAAGATGCTAACGTGTTTATCGATTTTGTACAGGTCTAAAACTTCAAGTAGCCAGGAGTGCGGTATGCTATCAAACGCTTTCTGATAGTCTATATAAGCAGTGTGAAGTGAGCCATATGTGTTTTTTGCGCTGTACATAACTGTGGCGTCAATAACTAGTTGTTCTTTGCACCCTCTTGACCCCTTTCGGCATCCTTTCTGTTCTTCGTCGAGCAGATCACTCTCTTCCAGATGCGCATAGACCTTGTCGGCTATAACTGAGGTAAGAATTTTATAAGTGGTCGGAAGACAGGTGATTGGCCGGTATTTGGCTGGATTGTCAGTGAATTGCTCTGTCTTTGGAAGAAGGTAAGTTACTCCACTGGTCAGGAAGTTTGGCGTTTGTTCTGGGTGTTTTAAGAGGTAGGTAAAACATCTAGCTAATGGTTTGTGAGTTGATTTAAACTTTTTCAGCCAGAAGTTCTGGATGGAGTCCAGCCCCGGAGCCTTCCAGCTCATTGTCTTTGATATGGCTGACTCGACCTCCTTTTGGGTGATTTCCCAGTTCTCCATAGGGGCTATATTTGTTACGGATTTCCTTTCATCTTCTAGCCATTGTGTTTTTCCATGTTTAACACGCTGACTCCAGATTCCATTCCAGTAGTTTCTTACATTGTCGGTAGTTGGTAGATTTACATTCTTAGCTTGAGCCGTTGCTGCATTTGAGTCCAGAGTTCTATAGAAAATACGCTCATTCCGGTAAAATTGTTGATTCTGTTGCCTTCTTAAATTGCTCTCACGATATCTTTTTATTCTTTTTGCTTTAGCTGCGAGCTTTTGTTTCAACAGGTCTAGTACTTCTTGTGCTGTTGGGTTTTCCAGCGTTCTTTCTCTTGTTAGGATAAGTGCTGCTTTTTCTTTCACCTTCTTACTTGGCTGGTTGGTTCGGCTTTGGGTGAGAATGGCAATGTCTCGTCTTAGTTTATCTATGCTGTTTTGGATTCGCATTTCCCATCTTGGTTGTTTAGGTTTAGAGCTTCTTGTTGTGGTTGTTAGTTTTTGGCCATTTAGGGCGAGAACAGTTACAGCTCCTGTATATATCATGCTATGTAACTCTTCCAGCGTTGTTTCGCTTTGTATTTTGTCTTTCAAGATGACGTCTACTTTTTTAATTGTGCTCTCTGTGTTTGTGCCGTACCGCAGCTTTGGGAGTTTAGGTTTTCTTAGGGGATCCATTCCGTTGTATAGGAGGTCGTTTCTCTGATAAGACTCAAATTCTGGATTAGTTTGTTCTTCCGTTGTGTTTAATCTTTCTTGTTGGTATGGCACTTCATTCTCTTCGACTAGTCCAATCTGAATTGAGACTTCCTGCCTAATTCTCTCGATTGTGCCTGTGTATCTTCTGCAATTGAAGATTGCTCTGCGTTGGTCTATGATATTCTGGGTGGTTTTTTGTCGCAGAGTCGGGTACATCTCGGTTACTCGCTTATGCAGCTCTTTGCTAAAAGGAGCTTTAATGGTTTCTGCTTTTGTTATGCTGAAGTAGCACCGAACTATAAATTCATTAATTTCATCAGTCCATAAAGTTCGCTGCCTCTGATTTTCCTTTGACGTAGTAAGTGGGCTGTGGAATTTCCTCAGTAACATCCGCGTCTTGGGCGACCCTTCTATGTGGCTGTATTGGTATTGGGGTCTGAGTTATCATTATTCGTTGTCCATTTTCATTGCCTTCGGTCTGTGCAGGTCTATCATCACGACGGTTCCGACCCGGGTCCTGCTGCCCCGGTCCGCCTGAATATCTTTTTCGTCGAGTATTGACAGCAGTTTCAAGTTCTCGGTCAGTGGGTTGCTAACCCACTGACCGGTGCTTATTATTATTATTATTATTATTATTATTATTATTATTATTATTATTATTATTATTATTAATATTATTATTATCATTATTATTATTATTATTATTATTATTATTATTATTATTATTATTATTATTATTATTATTATTATTATTATCATTATTATTTGTTCTTTTTCACAGGTTTCTACCCTGGGTTTAGAGCTAGAGCACATCGGTCAGTGACAAGATGGCCTGCTCGTTGGTGTGGTTCTAAACCACTTAAAGTTAAGTTTCGCCTAAAACCCTACGGACTATGCTGCACGTGTCTAACAACACAGACTTTTGCATGGGTAAGTATAAATCTACATCTAAACCAAGTTGACCTAAACTCTTCTTAATTGTTTTAGGTATTTCACCAGTCGAGCCGATGACTATCGGTACTATCGCCACTGTCTCCATGTTCCACATTTGGCGTATCTCATCGCTGAAGGGTAAGTATTTATTTATCTTTTCAGAGTAAGTTTTCTCGATGTTGGTTGGAAGGGGAACGGCAAAATCAACAATGAGTGTTTTCTTTTCAGCCTTGAAGGTAAGTACTAGGGCGGGAATGTTGTTTGTTATTGTTCGATCTGTGATTATTTTTCTGTTTCAGTAGAGTCGCATGTCGTCGTTCTCACATACTGGTGGCGGCTCGTATTGATAATATGGTGTGTGTTCTGTGAGACCTAGGTATTTTTTCCGTAGACTTTGGTGGATAATTTTCCGACTCTATTATGCCTGTCTAGGTATGCTTTCGGTGCAAGCACTGAACATCCAGCAACTATGTGGTCTAGCATTTCATCCTTCTGGTTGCATATTCGGCATTTGACACTGTCCTGTTGTTCTTTTAGGATATTTCTTCTATAAACCTTTGTCGCAATGACTTGGTCCTGGATAGCAGCGATGAAGCCTTCCGTTTCCAAAAACAAATTACCAGTTCTGAGATATGTTGTAGATGCACTCCCATCGATATGTTCATTCTCTATTCCAGCTAAGTATCTACCGTGGAGTGGTTTGCTTCTCCATTGTTCTAATTGTTGATCCATAGTAGAAGTCTCTTCAGTAGGGTGGTACTCTGTTTCTGACAACTTTAGGGGTGTAGCCTTTTTGTCCGCTCTCACCACAGCACGGTGCATCTCACTGGATATTGCTTTAATATGAAAGTATTCCCTTAAATTGGTAAGTTGGTTAGCATGTCTCGCCACTAGGTCGGGAATACCTCGGCCTCCCATTTTTCGAGGTAAGTGAAATCTCTCTATAGAGGAACGAGGGTGGTGTGCTCGGAACTTACGGAATTCTTTTCTTGTTTTTATATTAAGGTCATTGAGTTCCGTCTTAGTCCAGTGAATGACACCAAAACTGAAAGCGATTGCAGACGTGGCATAAGTATTGACCGCTATAGAGATGTTCCTTTCTGACAGTTTAGAGCGTAGAATGGAACGTAGTCTTTTCAGGTAAGTATCAGTAACCATCTGTTTTGCTGCCTTATGGTCAATACCCCTAGCTTGCAGATAACCCAAGTATTTGTAACGATCGTGCCTTGGTCCACACTGACTTTATAGTTCTCATGTTGTATCCACTTACCTTTCACCATTCCACTCATTTTGCATTTGTCGAGGCCAAATTTCATATTGATATCTGAGCTGAAGCGTGCAACGCAAGAGAGAAGATCGTGTAGGTGTTGTTCAGATTTTGTGTACAGTTTAAGATCGTCCATGTACCACAGTGACTTATAGATATATCTGAATGTGGGAGAGTATAACCTTTACGCTGTTTATTCAACATGGTTGTCAAAGGGCGCAAGGCCAAATAGAACCAAACTTAGCGCGTCTCCTTGAAATATCCCACGCTTGATATTAATTGTGCCTATATCAAGCGTGTCGTTGTTTGTATTGATCATGAGTTTTGTCTTCCATTGAGACATTGCGTGACCAAGAAGCGTACAGATGTGGCTTTCTATTTTGTAAATTTTTAGGCCTTCTGATAGCCAAGAATGAGGAACACTGTCAAACGCTTTTTGATAGTCAATGTAGGCAGTGTGGAGGGAGCTGTTTGTACGTTTAGCATTGGACATTATCACTGAGTCGATGACTAATTGCTAATTATTATTATTATTATTATTATTATTATTATTATTATTATTATTATTATTATTATTATTATTATTATTATTATTATTATTAATATTTTCAGGTTCCACAGATTTTGTATCTGGGTATGGCTTCTATCCTGTTTCGGCATTGGTTGCAAGAAAGCAGGTAGATTCGTAGGTTTGGAAAAGTTCAAGTTTCAGTTGTCGGTGTCATTTAGTACACGTCTGACAATTCCGCTGGTTTTTATAAGAACAACTTTTTGTAGCTGGTAGTATATTTGTTCTTTAATGTTTAGTTTTTTTAGGTTTTCGAAGAGTGTGTGTGGTATTTCTCCAGTTGCACCTATGATGATTGGTACTACCATCACTTTTTCTTGGTTCCACATTTCTTTTATTTCGTTGGCAAGAGGTAAGTATTTACTAATTTTTTCTCTGTGTTTTTTTTGTAGGTTTGCGGCAAGCGGGATAGAGAAGTCGATCAGGTAAGTATGTTTGTTTATTTTGTCAGTGAACACCATGTCTGGTCTATTGTGTTGTAAGGGAAGATCCGTTATTATTTCTCTGTTCCAGTATATCTTATAGTTTTCTGTTTCATGGATGCTTTCTGGGTTATATTTGTAGTATGGCATTGTTTCGGTGATTGTCGGTTCGTGGATTTTTAAGAGCTCTTGGTGAATTACTTTGCCAACATTGTCGTGTCTTTTGGTATATTCTTTTGGGGCTAATGTTTGGCATCCGCTTATGATGTGATCGATGGATTCGGTTTGTTCTTTGCACATTCTGCATCTATCTGTTGGGATACGTTCTTTCATTATAAATTTTTTATAATTGCGTGTCGCAATGACTTGGTCTTGTATTGCAATAATGAATGCTTCGGTTTCGGGAAATAGATATCCAAGTTTTAACCACATGGTCAAGATATACTATTAATGGTATAAATACAATTATGGACTGGTTGAATACATTTAGACTGACTTTAAACATCCCTAAAACTAAATATATTGCTTTTTCTCTAACAGCGGCTAATCGCCCTGATTTCCAAAATATTTTTATAAACAATCTGAATGAGGCCATAGTCGAAGTTGACTCCATCAGGTATTTGGGTGTAACAATTGATAAACATTTAAAGTGGGATTATCATGTAAATAGACTGACCAAAAATATTCGGAAATTAATATATAAATTTTATATTATAAGAGAAATCCTAAATACCCATCTTTTAACACTCATTTATAGGGCTCTGGTTGAGTCGCTGATAAGATATGGTTTGGTGGTATGGGGTGGACTATATCGGAATTCCTTAAGACCTTTGTGCATTGTACAAAATTACATTGTTAAAGTTATGTTTAAACTTAATAGGGGCTTTTCCACTAGTCTTCTATACTCGCAGGAAATTCTTGATGTTCTTTCACTTTACTGTCTATCAACTTGCTCCTACGTTCATAAAACTAACAAGATAGCCTATATTAACCATAATTATGAGACTAGAAGTAATGTGAATAGACATTTGGAAACCCCAGTTAATAATAATGCAAAACATTTAAGATCATTTACTTACTTGGCACCTAAAATGTATAATCTTCTACCCCTTGGAATTAGGCAGTTGCTTAACCAGAAGAAATTTGTTTTGGGTTGCAGAACTTTTATTTTTCAAAATTTAAATGTATTTAAGGCCTTATTTTGAAATTATCAAGTATTATATATTAGATTGGGTAATATTCTTATTTATATTTTATGTATGAATCGTATTCTTGATACATGTGGGTGTGTATAGGATAGTGTAGTATTGTAGGGATGTTATTATTATTTTAGTATAGCCTTTAGGGTGATTTTTGCATATTTCAGGATTAAAAATTGATTATAAATAATTGCACATACAGGTGTTAAGTCACTTAGGTGTAATTTTTAAATATCTGTGGTTTGTTAATTTAAGGGTTGTTCATGTAATAACTTATATGTACTTAATGCAATTTGAAATATATTTGATTTGATTTGATTTGATGAGGGATGCTTCCTTGTTGATGTGTGGTTTTGCCAGCAATGCTGGATATCTGCCATGTAATTCCTTTCTTTTCCACTTATCCTCGAGGTTATCTTCCTCTGGTTCGCCGTTATTTTCTTGTGCTAGATTTAGCGGTGTTGATTTTTTGTCTAGTTTTTTTATGATTTTATTTAACTGGTTATTAGTGGCTTCATCATTAAAGTATTTTCTGAGCGTCATTATTTTTTTTTGGTTATGTCTTGGTATATGGATAATTCCTTGTCCTCCTTTTTCTCGTGAGATGTTTACTCTTTCTATTATTATTATTATTATTATTATTATTATTATTATTATTATTATTATTATTATTATTATTATTATTATTATTATTATTATTATTATTATTATTATTATTATTATTATTATTATTATTATTATTATTATTATTATTATTATTATTATTATTATTATTATTATTATTATTATTATTATTATTATTATTATTATTATTATTATTATTATTATTATTATTATTATTATTATTATTATTATTATTATTATTATTATTATTATTATTATTATTATTCCATGTACCACAGTGACTTATAGATATATCTGAATGTGGGAGAGTATAACCTTTACGCTGTTTATTCAACATGGTTGTCAAAGGGCGCAAGGCCAAATAGAACCAAAGGGGACTTAGCGCGTCTCCTTGAAATATCCCACGCTTGATATTAATTGTGCCTATATCAAGCGTGTCGTTGTTTGTATTGATCATGAGTTTTGTCTTCCATTGAGACATTGCGTGACCAAGAAGCGTACAGATGTGGCTTTCTATTTTGTAAATTTTTAGGACTTCTGATAGCCAAGAATGAGGAACACTGTCAAACGCTTTTTGATAGTCAATGTAGGCAGTGTGGAGGGAGCTGTTTGTACGTTTAGCATTGGACATTATCACTGAGTCGATGACTAATTGCTAATTATTATTATTATTATTATTATTATTATTATTAGTATTATCTTTCTTTTTCTCACATAATTGTGGTTTTGTTTTGGACTGACGGGCTATGCCAAGTCAGTGCATATTCTATTATTACTATTCTGAATTAAGGAATGATCTAACAATATGGCATGTTTTTAGAATGACTGATTTCTGAAAGTTTCGATGTATGTTTGTGTTGATTCCTAGTTGTTTCAGGTGTGATTTGAATGTTCCTGGTGTTAGGCCTGTCACTGACATAATAAGAGGGATAATAGTGACTTTTTCTTGCTTCCAAAGTCTTTTTATTTCCATTGCCAGGTCTGAGTATTTGGAGATTTTCTCATTGTATTTCGTTTGGATGCTTGTATCATTAGGAATGGCTATGTCAATTAGGTATGTGGTTTTTTCTTTTTTTAACTGAAGAGTGATATCTGGTCTATTTGCGGATATTGTTTTGTCTGTTTGAATATTTATATCCTAGTACAGCTTAAAATCTTTGTTTTCGAGTATGGATGTTGGTGTGTATTTGTAGTATGGTTCTGAGTTTTCTACGAGCTTACATGCTATGGCCAGTGCTTGGTGAACTACTTTTGCTGCTGCGTTGTGTCTTGCTGTGTATTCTTGGCCGGCAAGAATTTTACATCCACTTGTAATATGGTCAATTGTTTCCTTCTGGAGGTGGCATTTTCTGCATTTGTCGTCTGTTATAGCCGGGTCCTGGATTATATGTTTTTGATAATTCCTTGTTGCTATAACTTTATCTTGAATAGTGAGTAAGAACCCTTCTGTTTCAGGAAAGAGCTGACCATCTTTTAACCATGTATATGATGATTCTTTGTCGATGTACTCTTGTTTCACGTGGTATCTATGCTGTCCATGGAGGATTTTCTCTGACCAGGTATTGATTTTATCTTGTTGTAATTGTGTATCATTGTATGTGTCTGCTGGATGGTTTGTTTGGGATAGGTTGAGGGGCGTATAGTTTTTATCTGCATTGCTTATCGCTGTGTGGAGACTGTTATGTTTAGTATGAAAGAATTTTCTGAGTTTTTGGATTTGCCTTGTGTGCAGGGATGTTACGTCTATAATTCCTCTTCCTCCTACATTTCTTTTAATTGTTAGCCTTTCTTTACATGAATTGGGGTGTAGCTTTCTGTTTTTAGTAAGTTTGGAGCATATGAGGATGTTAATATTTTCTAGGTCTGTTTGGGACCACTTGATAATACCGAATGAATATGTGAGAGTAGGTATGGCATACGTATTTATGGCCTTAGTAAGGTTCTTGGAATTTAACTTGGTTTTTATCAGTTTGGTAAGTCTATTTTTGAATTCACTTATAAGCTCTGTTTTAATGTGGGTATGGTTTAGTTTGGTGCCTTGATGGAATCCTAGGTATTTGTATGTTTCGTCTCTGAGCATGTTGTCTAGTGTTTTATTATTGACTGCTTGAACCTCATGATGTTCTTTCCACTGGCCTTTGTTTATGTGGAGTATTCTGCATTTACTCATTCCAAACTCCATGCAGACGTCTGAAGTGAATGTTTCCGTGATTTTGAGAAGGCCCTTCAACTGGGTTTCCGTGGCTGCGTAGAGTTTAATGTCGTCCATATATAATAAGTGGTTTATTTGTTGTTGGTTTTCTTTATTGTGCCTGAGATGAAAGCCATGCTTTGTATTATTAAGTATGTTTGAGAGTGGGTTAAGACAGAGACAGAACCACAGAGCGCTAAGTGAGTCCCCTTGGAAAATACCACGCCTGATATGAAGTTCGTCTGTTTGGATATACTCGGTTTCTGTGTTTAATCGGATATTCGTTCTCCAGGTTTTCATGGTTTGTATAAGGAATTCTCTGATATTCTTGTTGATTTTGTAGATTTCAAGGACCTTTATTAACTAGCTGTGAGGTACGGAGTCAAAGGCCTTTTTATAGTCTATATACCCTATGTGGAGGTTTCTATGTTCTTTTCCAGTTTCTCCCATGATGACATTATCTATAACCAGTTGTTCCTTACAGCCCTGGCTATTTTTTCTGCATCCTTTTTGTTCCTCTGTGAGTATGTTGTTGATCGTTAGGTGTTGTTCTATTTTATTGCAGATTGTGGCTGTGATGATCTTATATAAGGTTGGTAGGCAGGTGATAGGTCGATAGTTTGAGGGGTTTTTAGTGTCCGATTTTTTGGGTTTTATGTAGGTTACTCCTTGAGTCAGGAAGCTGGGAAGCGCCTGAGGTTGCTGCATAATTTTGTTAATTTGGCGTGTAAGTGCTTCGTGTGTAGTAGTAAACTGTTTATATCAGAAGTTTTCAATGTTATCTATGCCAGGGCACTTCCAGTTTTGTGTGTATTTGATTGTGTCTGTGATTTCTTCTGTTTTAAGTATGATATCTTCTTGTTCTGTTATGTGTATGTGTCTATCTTCTTCGGCTTTAATTCAGGTGTTGTTATTGTGTTGTTTTGATTCCGACCATATGCTTTTCCAATAATTGGTTAGTTCTTGTTTGTCTGGTGGTTCTGTTATTCTTATTTCCTGGTTGGTCACGGTTCTTTGGTAGAATTGCTTTTCATTTCTAAGGAAGAGGTTGTTGGTATCCTTTCTGTCGTTTGACTCTTTGTATCTTCGGAGACTTGAAGCGTATACTGCTAGTTTTTGCTTAAGGGTATCAAGGATCTCTGACATTGTTTGGGTGGGATATTTGGATTTTATTTTTTCTGCTGTCTGTGTTACATGTTTTGAGCTATTCCCTTTGGTGAACTGGGTGAGGTGTCTTAGACTTTTCCTGATGTCATTAATTCTGTTTTCTAATCTTATCTGCCATTTGAATTAGGGTTTTGTTTTGTTGAGATTTCCTTGTCGTTGTGGTAGTTCTTGATCATTCTGTACGATTGAGGTGATAGCTGCTGCGTAGATTATTGTATGGATATCTTCGATTGTACTTAGGTTTGTTATGTATTGTGGTATTATATCTTTGTTAATTGTATCAAGGATTTGTTGTGTGTTTTGCTTAAAGATCAGCCGAGGAATTGGGTTTCTCAGTGTAGGATCAGAGCCTAACCATTGGGTTAGGTATTCGTCCATTTTCGTTTTAAGTTTTTGTAAAAGAGGTGATTTGGAAGGATGTTGTGTGAATGTGGTTAGGTGTGAAGATTGGTTTATTGGTGTGTCTATGATGTTTTGTTGGTGTATTCTTGCTTTCTGTGTGTGAATGTTGGGGGTTGTGCTTTCATTGGAAAATGAGTAAATTGATGCTTCTTGTTGTGTTTTATTCTGCATGATGTGTTCTGGATGTTCGTTAGTGTTTCTAATGTGGGGCTGATCTCTGTTAAGTTCGGCAGCTACTGGATCTTTGAGCATTTGTAATTCAAATGGCGTGAGGCGATTGTTCTTGGTGATGGTTCTTTTTTGATCTATTAGTCTCTGTTCTGTGACATGTTGTTGGAGGTATGGATATTGAGCTAGAAAAAGTCTTCGTAATTCATGCCTGTAGCCTGATTTTATTGTTTCAAGTTTTGTGGCAGTGTAGTAACAGCGCATTACTGTTTTATTCATTTCAACTGTCCATTGTAGGCGCTGTCTTTGTTTGCCAGCATTGGTGGTTGCAGGTTGTTCCTGCAAAACATCCGTAGCCGGGTTTGGATCTATATTTTGTGGGGTTAGGAGCTCAAAGTGTCCTGATGCTGGGTTTTATTATTATTATTATTATTATTATTATTATTATTATTATTATTATTATTATTATTATTATTATTATTATTATTATTATTATTAATATTATTATTATTATTATTATTATTATGATATGCAATCTAATTAAGTCTTCACGAAATCAATTTTTTTTTAAATTAGTAATTTTTACCCATGGACAACACAAAAATTTGATATCACTAACGCATGTCAAAATAATAAAAGCTTAACAGCTTTAAATTATAAAAAATGCTATTGTAAATGTCCTAGTTGTGACTGGTAATAGGCCTTTTCACAACAACCGTGTTATCACATCAGCACTGACATTCTATTAAAACATATATTGAAAATATATCTCTGCTCAACAATAAATATGTTTTTAAAGTGTCACAAGACTTTCCTAGAAACAATTAAAAAGACGCCGCATAGACAACAATTGAATGCCGCTGATTATAATGTTATCTCTGTTTCGATTACCTAAACAGACACCTTGGAAACATAAAAAATACTCGACGAGTTTTAATTTATCGCGCTGAACCCCATCAGCGGCCATCGATTTGTTGGTTTGCGATGATGTCGGTATTAGGTTGTCACGTGTTTTTATCGGGAACTGTATTTTTAAATTATTTTTTCAATAAGTAATTCAAAATTAAAAAAAAAACCGTGGAAATTATTTTCCTGCTCCGGTAGATCAGCATTAAAGTTTAGTAAAAAAGCCTATTATTGTAATTTTTATGTTATCATTATTAATAAAATGTGTCACGCTAAAACGAAAGCTTTATTATTTTAAATGTGATGCAGAATCCCTGCTGAATGCTGCTGAGCTTGTATTTGTAGAAATTGCCGATCGTAAAAAAAGACCAACTTTACGCACTTGTTGCATAAATAACTATTTTGGCACTAAGGCAAGTGCAGCATCGCCCGATCAACTTGCCAATAGAATAAGTACCAGTTTAGAGTACGCATTCATTTGTTGGCATTTAAAATAATTATTTCGATGTTTGCTTGTAGGGCACCAGGGTACTTTGGAAGTAGCCTTCCAGATTTAAATTGATCCAAGGTAAGCCGTTTTAGTACGTCGCATTTTCTTATTTTCCCTATCTTGTTTGTACCTTTTATTGGGCATCGCCATTTTTAGTTTATAGGGGGTAATATTGGCTTAGTTATTATTTTTTTACTCCAATATAAAAAAAAACAGTCGACTTTTCAACCCCTAGCCAAAACTTAATCTGTTGCGTAGTTGGGTTATTGACGAAAAACAAAATATCATGTATTTTCATAAAACTTTCACAATAATTATATATTGGTTTAGAAAAAGATTGACATAAAACTTTTAATTATTTATTTTATTTTTTTTAAATTACTAGTTTTGAATGTAGAACCTTTACTAAATTTTACTGCCCAGGATTTAAAATTACAGGTAGGTATTAGTGTAAGGATAAGACAAATAAGTTTGGCATTCTAATTAATGTTTTTAGTATTTTTTCAAATTCGAAACTAGAATGAAACTTTATACCGAGTTTTGTTTTCTGTTTTATTACAATGCTTAACTTTAAATTATAGCCATATACTGCCGTGCTTAGCAGAAACGCCGTATTTACAAAAATTTCCAAAAATGCGATATTGGCATGTAATGTCTTAAAATTTGGTTTTCTATCCGCAGAACTTAATAAAAATGCCGTACCTAATACCAAAACTCATATAATATATTTGTCTTTTGTCGTATCCAACAAAAATAGGGTTCCATGCTTAGTAAGAATGCAGCATCTATACCTTGCTTATGGAAAATGCCGCACCTACATGTAAATACGGCTTTTTTCCTAAGTATACATACGTTTACTGCATTCTTACTAAGCACACGAGCAGTTAATTTTCTCTTAAAACGCTTTGAAGCGGATCAATTGTTTGTTTACTTTTGTGCTGTCTGGATGTTAGTTTTGTAATATGTGTGTCTGATGTTTAAATATATCGAAAAGAACAAAATTAATATTAGAATTGGCTACAAATAATAATAATAGACAGGTAAGTACCTATGATATTAGATTTGTCTGTTATTTTAGCGAAATCTTTTGTTGCCTTGGATCATAACTTCATAATCTCTCAAATGAAAGTATGGTTCCAGTACATTTTATGTACACCGGGTCAGTGGCGCAAGTAGGGGGAGGGTGCTACGGGGGCTTAAGCTCCCCCTAGAACCTGGTAATAGTATAAAGTTTCATCCATTTTTGTAGAGTTGAGGCGGTATTGCCTTAAGGTTTGTTATTGTTTTGCGATTTTCCTGAGGATTCTGTGTTGTGTTTTACTTAAAAACCAAAGAAAAGGGCGTGGCACCCAAAAAATGCTATTTTTTCTTCGAGACCTAAAAACCTAAAGATTCGTATTTTTCAAAAAATCGTCAATACCAGGTGTACACCAAATGGACCGAAACCTGGAAGTACATATTTATTTTTTCGCCATATTTTGTTGAATTTCAGGTACCTGAAGAAAGTGCCACGTACCACACCCTCCTTCCCGTTTCTTTTGACATACAAACAACAACATATTTTGAGGTATATTATTATTGTGTTAATAATATTGTTTTATATTCAAAGTACATTGTTATACGAGTTTGTTTATTCTAATGATGAATGTTTAATGCAAAGTAAAATTAATGTTGTTTTATTTAGTGGCATTTCATAAATTAATATACAAGGGTGCTTAATAAAAACGCAGTACTGCATTTTTCTTAAGCAAGCTTAATTCCCCGCTGTCTGTATTACTTAGGAAAAACGCAGCAAACAGCATAATTATAACACCTTATATGTTATTTTTAAATTTTTTTAAGGAAAACATGAATTTTCCTATAAAACAAAACAATTTATTAAACAAACTCTGGCTAAAATTGTCCAAGTTATTACGGCTGCAAAAAAACAGAAAATCAAACAAAAAGCCATTTTTCTTCATTACGGTTTCTCTGTAGATACTGCGTTTCGGCTAATCAGGGCAGTATAGCTTTTTAAAACTATTTTATTGGTTTTCAAACTGGCCTTTATAATTCTTTAGAAAAGAGAGGGCGGCAATAATGCATAACGCTTTTAAAGTTGCGATGGGGATTTAAGGCAAATTTTTCAGTGTCAATTTTAAAATAGCATAGGAGTGTATGGTATCAAATTGTTTAAAAAAAAATGCTCGTATTAAATATCCTAGTGAACCACCATCGTTCCATTTGGAAAAATGGAGTAAACGTCAAGAAAACAAAATTTAATTTTTTAAACGCTTGTGAGACTTGGAAAATCAATTATTATGACATAATTTTAATTTTCATATACTCCTTGACTATATTAACAGATGTAATTAATTTGTAGCACTCTAGATTGAAAATAAAAAATAAACATAAAAATGTTATAACTTTTCAAAAAATGACAAGTAAGGTGTCATTTCACTCATACTGTTATGCTGAACTCAAATAAGTAAAAATATGCAAGATGTCCCATTTAAAATAACAAAGCAAAAGTCACTTCCGGTCAAACCGGAAGTGCTAACAAATTGGAAATTATGCCAATAAATACAGACTCATCTCTTATGCATAATCTCAAAATTTCATTTTAATATCTACAAATATAAAAAAGTTATAGGGGTGAACGTCTTTTGAAAAACACCCGGAATAGGGGCGATGGAGCACCACTTCCCCTGTCTGTCATAACTGAAACAAGTTTATCTGGAGTATGTTTATTTTAAAATATTTATCAGCCCGTTTTAATAGCGGACTCGCTTGGTTGTCGACCGGCGCCGTGCCATACGCAACGCTATCGGTCTGAATGGTTTATTAGCATAAGTAGTAGTAGTAGTAGTAGTAACATGTTTTATCTAGCAAAAAGCTACAATTACATATTTTTAATACATTCTTTTTTTTTTAACACATTTGTATAGATTTATTTTTAAATTTTAAAACGCAACCTTCTTTTAAGAAAAACAAACAGAAAAGTTAAACATTTTGCAAATTGTATTAAATATTACGTATCATTTTGTTATTTAATTAAATTTAATTTTAAAATTTTTTTAAACAGTTTTAATGATTTTTGAGATTTAATAGAATTTTCCAAATTATTATATTGTGTCAAACCTTTATAAAAAATAGATTTATAAGCTAATGTTTTAGACACTCTATCCCCATGCAAATGTTGATTAGTTCTTGTTTTATAATTATGATGGTCATAATTAAAAGACAAAAAAAATTTTAAACAATCAGGCAATAAATTATTTTTAATTTTATGTATAAAGATACATACTAAATAAAAAATTAAATTTCTGCCATTCAACCAATTTAAATTCTTCAACATAAAATTAATTTTTGTATATTTGTCACAATTTAAAATAATCCGCATTGCCTTATTTTGTAAAATTTGTAATTTATCAAATATTTCCTCACTAGCACAATATAAAATGGAAAAAAAAATAAAGAAAATGTGGTAATATAATAGTATTAAATACAGTTTTTTTAGAAAACAACCTTAAATTAGAACTGATTCTATTAAAATAACCTACTTTTGGGGCAATCTTCGATATAATACTTTCAAAATAATTAAAAAATATTAATTTTGAATCAATGATTAAGTATCCCTAAATATTTAAAACTGTTTACCAATTCCAATATTCCAATAATCGCTTGCAAAAATAGAGCGTTAATTTTATTTACAATTAAAACATCGAATTAAACGTGCGATGAATTAAAAGTTATGGCATCATTTATTGGTTAAACATAGAAATACATTTGACATTCACTAACCACTGGCAAACGCTATGTATAACTTATATAATAAACACTCAGAAAATTTAGTATCTGAAACCTGACGCGTGCGATTGCTACGGCCCACAACTAAACTGGAAAGTCTACGGAAGAAACCAGTATCAGCTGTTAATGTTACTTGTGGATGTCAACTGTCAAAACGATTTGTTTTTAGTAAAATTTGACTCTACATTTATTTTAATTCATCAACATAATATTTAGATTTTCTAATCCTCCGGTTGTGGTCCCAGTTCATCGTGTCATTGTTTAGAACGCGTTGCTTTAAATAGTTTTTTTTTAATTTTAAACAAACAACTCTTAATATAGTTAAAACCTTTTCTACTTTTCGGCTGTTAAATTTTAATCGAAAATATTAAAGCTGCCAAATTTGTTAGTTTATTTGTAGATCCTCCTGCCATAAAAGATGATTATACCAAATATAAAGTATTTCATGGTAATATTGGGAATATGGAGGTATGATTGGACGGAAAACCCAATCCTTAGACACGTTCAACGGTTTTATCGTTATATTAATTGGACAATTGCAATTGTATCGTTGTTGCTGATAACTGCGAAGCTTATACAATTGATTTCAATCAAGGCTGATGTTGAGCCTCTTTTTCAATCTATTGCTATTTTCTTGACAGCCTTGGGAACAGTTATAAAAGCCATCATCTATGAAACAAATGACACAACGAAACTATTTGAGGATATAATTAGCGAGGAAGAGAAAATTAGCAAATCTAATGATGGTGAACGAATTAAAATGTACCAAAAGAATGTTAAAAAGGTTATTACAATAAGAAATATGTTTATCTCATGCCTTATTATTGTATGTTTTACATTAATTATAATAAAATCGATACTTTTTATAAAAAGAGACGTCACAGAAAATAGAACCAAAAAAGAAATGCTTCAAGGATCAGTGTCGGTGCCACTTTGGTTCCCTTTCGAAGAAAGTGATAATTTCATGTCTGTGCTTATTTTAAATATTTTATGCTGTGGTTCCTTTTGTAATATATATGTGTCTACTGAAATGATAACTTTAACACCGATAATATTTGCTACTGCAAACCTTAAATTCGTACAAGCCCTTGTACGCAATCTAGAAGTGAAAAATGGGATTGATAACCAATATGTCGCCATAAGAAGAATCGTGAAAACGCACTGTTTTATTATCAGGTAACAATTGTTTTTTATGCAACCTGTTTAGAAATAAGAACTTTAGAAGGAGAATGTGTAACCAGAACACGACTAGTACGAGTTATATAACGATTTTTCCAAACGAGTTTTTGTAAATAAAAACAGGTTATAACAAAAAACGACCTTTATAAAAATTGATCTCCGAAATGAGTAAAGTTATCATTTTTAAAATTTGATAGCAGGCGTAATCGACATTTGAATCACTTCCGGTTATACTTTATTTTAAATTGAATACCTTATATAAACTCATCGACAAAAAAACCGGCACCTAAATTTTTTTAGTAATTTCAATATGGCAGAACTTTTTTATTTTTGACTTTATTGCAATAATTTTTCACTGGGCGATAGATCTATTCATTAAAATTACGCTGCAGTTTGTTCTGATGTAATTTTGGTTGCTTAAATGTTTATATACCAGGGTAAGTCAAAATTATGTTTTTAGTCGGAAGTTTAAAACGTCATGTGAAAAAAACACACTAGAGAACCTTATTTAAACATGATTTACGATATAGCTGGATGTATTCCTAGCATTTTGTTTTTTGAATCATCTGATTATCTTGTTTCTTTTACGAGCTACGCATTTTTAATTGTAACGCTGCATTTAAAAAACTTTTTTACTTCAAACATTAAAAATGTTGTCATTAGAGCACTTAAAATTAAAATAAAATATTAATAAAGAGTGTGTCCACCTCTCGCCGCAATGACAGCTTGCATTCTTCGTGCATGGAATCAATTAAAGTGAATATGAATATAGCTTCATATTCTTCATTTAATGCTAACCTGAGCTCTGGTAAAGTTGTAGGTTTGTTGGGACGGTGACGAATGTGTCTTTTTAATTCATCCCAAAGTACTCAATTGGGTTAAGATCTGGGCTACAGGGTGGCCATTCTAACCTTTGAATTCCAACTTCATCCAAAAACTCATTTACTACATGTGCAACATGTGGTCTGGCGTTGCCTTGCATGAGTACAAACTCTTTTTCAATGAATGGGGCAAATGGAATGACAGTTTCCTGTAGTATCTCTTCAATTTATCTGTGGGCATTTAGAGCTCCATGTTCCATAAATATTAGGTTTGTAATAATCCAATAAAGTAACCACTAGCTAACTTGATTATTTTACGCTGATTATTTTAATTGACATTGAAGAAATACAGCGTTTCAATTAAAAATTCGTAGCTCGTAAAAGAAACAAGATAACCAGACGATTCAAAAAACAAAATGCTAGGAATATATCCAGCTTTATCGTAAATCATGTTTAAATAAGGTTATCTGGCGTTTTTTCCACAGGACGTTTTAAACTTCCGATTAAAAACATCCTTTTGACCTACCCTGGTATGTAAACATTTAAGCAACCAAAATTACATCAGAACAAACTGCAGCGTAATTTTAATGTATAGATCTATCGCCCAGCGAAAAATCATTGCAATAAAGTCAAAAATAAAAAAGCTATGTCATATTGAAATTACTAAAAAAATTTAGGTGCCGGTTTTTTTTGTCGGTGAGTTTATATTAGCTTTTTTGGATACCTTAATAAAACCTACGTAATTTTTGTTAATGATAATTTATACCTATCTCTAACGGTTTTTGAGATATGAATTATGTAAAAACATACCGAGAAGAAAGTTTAGTAACTTTGAAACTAATAAAGCTAAATATTTAAAAATGTAATTGCTTTTAACTAAAACGTTGATATTTACATTTCATATATTAGGTCTTACGTTTTTATACAGGGGTTTTTTAAAATTGTATTATGCATTTAGAAAAAAATATTTAAATCTCTGCTTGTGTTAGGTTAATAAGACAATACTATATTGGTAAAGTAGGCTTTGACTGAAATTATTAAGTTAACACTTACCTTTCCTGTTCATAGTTCATTAATTCGGTCATATTCTAGTTTTCTTATTTAAAATTACCTTCATTATTTGTAGAAATAATGTTTTATGAACAAAAAGTGATTTTAGGATTTTTAAATTGCTCTTAACTTTAAAAACGATACATATATGGATAGTAGCAGATTAAACATTTTTAGATAGTGTTCAGTCCTTGTGGGTTACCTTTCTGGTACCTTTGAAAGGTGAAGGATGGTGGACGGTTGCGAGGAAATATAATAACAAAAAAGTCAGTTTTTGAAAGAGTTTTTTTGTAAATTATTTAGTAAATTGTAGGCAGAAAATAAATCATTCAAGGAAATCAAATGGTTTAACATTTATATCAGTAAGAGAAAATAAAGATGCAAAGTCGCATCAACTAGATAGGAAATTTAAGTCTCTATACGTTAGTAAGATGTTCCATTTACGAAAATTGACTTATGTACATTTATCGGAACGGCTGGATTGGCACAATTTTAAAAATCCCCTGTATAAAACATGTAAAACGGTAGTTATAAAATAGAAGGATCTTGCTTTATTAGTTTTAATGTTACTGGACTTTCTTCACGGTACGTTTTTTAGATAAAAAATAAATTTTATAATTTATATCTCAAAAACGGTTAGAAATAGGTATATATTATTATTAAAAAACGTTACTTAAGTTTAATAAGGTATACAAATAAGATATACAGGGTAGGTATTCTTTTTTAAATACCAAAG
Organism: Polydrusus pterygomalis; assembly: GCA_963969555.1. Taxonomy (NCBI): domain Eukaryota; kingdom Metazoa; phylum Arthropoda; class Insecta; order Coleoptera; family Curculionidae; genus Polydrusus; species Polydrusus pterygomalis. The sequence continues at coordinate 61,108 of OZ018381.1, read as the reverse complement.
TTAGTCATAATTTCTGGTATAACGGGATATGATTAAAACGTAAAAATATAATATTTTAATAGTTTAAAGTATTATACTTGCTGATCAACTTTTAAAAATTATAACTTTACTCGTTTCCGAGATTCTCTAATAGGCTACTCAACGTAAAGCCCCTGTATAGCTGGCTGGTTTTGTTCATTTTCTTTCAAATAAATTGTTTTATTAAACTGTATTAATAAAATTTTTACCAAAAAAATTATTTTTAGCTTCGTCAAAAAAATTAATAGATACTTGAAGTATGTTATTTTAACCAACTTTCTTATTTCGTCATTAAATATTGCATCAGTGGCAGTTGCATTTTTAATGGTAAGTCAGTGTTCATACCTCATTTTACAGACGATAATAATAATATTAATAATAATAATCTCCGACTCCCATTTACCTCCTGCTAGGAGCAAATCATGGAGTAAAAGTAAAAAGAAAAACCGCACCTAAGGTATTAAACAACCCGTGCTAAGGAATGAATGACTGCATGACTCGCGGCCAACCTGGGAACTTAAAAATAATATCCAGTAATTATTTTTATTTATTTTCGTAATAAATATTTTCTTTCCGCAAGCCGTAAGATAAACCGGTTTCAAGATACAGACGGCGTCCCTTTTTAGTTGTACACCCAGTACAAAAACTCTGAAAGTCCCGAATGACGTATGTACATTCTTAAATAAACATATTGGCCATTAACACCTCTACCCTCTATGCCATTTCTAAGATAACTTTCGAATAGAAAAATGTTTTTTGTGCTGACATGATTCGTACCATATTTAATTTTCTTAAAACGAGAAAATTCAGACCTTGACATTAGTTCTATTTTATACACATTGATATTTTACCAAAGTTACCTTTCAAGAGTAGGTATGAGAATTTTCACGGTGATTTTATGGATATCAACCACGTTAAAATTACACATAAGTACTTTTTACTCTGTATTTTTTTTCATACGGGTAGTTTCGTAGTTTTTATGATTTCTCCATAACTTCTTAAAAATTAACAGTCTATTATAGTATGTATCTTTTTAAATATTTTAGCAAAATACTTTAAAAGGGCTGGCATTTCCATTTGCCCATCTCCAAATTCTTATGGTTGACGTATTCTTTCTAGCATGGTTCGCAAACGAAGTCATGGTTCAGGTTCGTATTTCGATGATGTTATTGAAAAGGAACCAAGCACTAAATCATTGTTTTAGGTAATTGGCAATTAAAGATAACCCCTTTAAAAATGAATAAATAAATGTTTAACAAATATATTGTAATTTTTTTAAAAGGAATGTTAGTATAGAAACCTATTTACATTATTTATGGTAGTTTATAGAGGCACTGGTTATTGAGATTTAGGACATTATTGGTTCTTTCCTTGACGGTTCCTTTTCAATAAATAGTCTAAATTGAATTTGACGTTTTTAATGGATTTTGGTATTTACACAGTGATCCAAGCATAATGGATAGTAGTTTCCTATATTTAAGTGTGTTGTGCTTTGTGGTTTTAATTACTTGTCTACCTTTCGATTTTCTACCAGTGAAACTGCCTTTTGTATTAGAATCGATTTTGCTGGGATATCGTTACGGTGTATTCATGATCGCTGGACTTTTGCATGTGGCTTTTAATATATCGTGCCGTTTTCCTTGGAGTTGCTTTGAGTTATGGCTGCCCGTAGAGTCCTAATAAGGACGTAACGGCCGTCGTGGTCTAGCCAGCCTAGGGTATTTATTATGCTTGAAAACCTTGGATATTCCAGTACAAAAGACAGTTGCATACTTATCCGAATGTCACATGTACTTTATTGTTTTCAATTGTTTTCGCGGACACAATAATTATCTCTTATTATCAAAGAGTATAATAAAATAAAAATACTTTTGTTTCTACTCCACTTAGTTTTAATATTTTATCTGAACCCATAACCAACAAACAGTGACATAATTAGACCTTAACACAGGGTGGCTCAAAAATACTTTGACAAAAAAAAACAATTTTGTTTTACTTCACGAAAGCAGTGGAACGACTTATGTGTTTTTATTTTCTTTGACTATGTGTCCTTCATATAAATTAATGGGTTTATTTTCGCCGCCCTGCTGGCCGTTTCACTATGTTTCTAACGTTTCCATTTTGGCAAGAATACATTTTGAATTTTTACTCATTTTATTTATTATTTTATTTTATTAAAATAATAAAACGAGTAAATAACACGCAATACCGGCACATTATTCACAAAACATAAAATTATTTAAACAAAACCTAATAAAAATCAGCTGTTTTACAGATGTCGTTTGGGTTATCGACTTGTTGATGTTACGGTTCTACTGTACATGATTTTTGAATTCCAACTTTCCAAAAAATTAAAATATACTTACTTTAAACAAAGATTTTCGATCTCTCAATAATAGAATGCACGTTTGATTCTGTTTTTTTTAGAATTATGCGATTGCAGAAGAGCTTTACCAAGTAGAGTGGTACAAACAGGATTTAAAAGCTCAGAAAGCTATTCTAACTATAATTGAGCAGAGTCAGAGACCGCTTACACTGTCTATTGGCCCATTTAGACCTATGACCCTGGAAGTAGCTCTAAAGGTAATATACAACGTAACTCAATTACTATTGCTATTATTATTAATATGTACTATACAACGAAAAGGTCGATTTCGTGTTAAATGACAAAAATATAGCCTAGAATATAATAATTCTTTCCACTTTGATTAATTACAAAAACTCGCCAAAAAAAAATTGAATAGGGGGAAAAGCATAAATTCCTCTTTGACTAAATCACTATTTCTTATATACAAGGTGTCGTGAAAACCCTCTATAATTTTTGTTTTATTTGACCGTCATAAAAGTTGGGTAAGAACCACTGAAAATCAGACCGAATATGTCGTACGTCCAGCCTCAACGACGATTTAATGGTTATCAAAAAGCATTACAAATCTGGAGTGAGGGCACGGAAAGCGACGAGACATTGCAATAGGTTTTCGAGTGACGGAGACGGGCATACAATATTGATTTTTATTCTAATATAACCTAATATATTATTATGGTCAGTTTATTTTTAATTTTTATTGTGGTTGTACATTTTGTAGGAGTCTTGGATTTTTGAGGTAGGATTAATTTTAATTTTGTAATAATAATATTAGAAATATCAATATTAAGACAGTGGTGGCGTAGCATAACCGAAAAATAAATCGGTTAATTTGCTCACGTAATACAGCGAGCTTTTCTTCGACTGCTTCCATGTCAGGATATTCGAGTTTAAACATATTCGGGCAATTCCATTACACACAATGTGTCCTAGACCGATGCATGCATAGATGAACAAAACTGAAATTTTATGAGTTAAAACTTCATCTTCAGGGGTTCAGTCTGCTTAGGTAGAAACTAATTTATATCATAATTTAGTTTCTAAAAATCAAGTATGTCTTGAAAATTTATAAAATAAACTTATTTTTTCACTAGTACAGTGCTTTTTCTACGAAACACGAAAAAATGTTCTGAAAAAGAGATGTTCAGAAACTGAGTAAGAATGTAAAATTTTAAAATTCTGTGCCTTCTTTGATATTTTACATTATTTTCATACCATCCACCCTTGAACAGTATTTATGTGTCAATTATTAAATTTTTTTTTAATTTTTTCAGATCATGCAGGCAGCTTATTCGTACATAACACTGATGAAGAATTTTAAATAAGATGGAATAATAAAAAATATATTATTAAATTTATGTATAGTTATTAAATATCACTTAAATAGTAAACACTTAATTATCTTCAGATAGTTCTTAATTAAGTTTTCTCTAAATCAAATCAATTTTAAACTATGCAAATGCTATAATGCAAATTGAAAAAAAAACTAGTGTTTATTAGGAGTTATCATTCTGATTATTGGGTGGCTACTTCCGGAATCTCGCAGGGCTCTAACCTTGGACCATTATTCTTTTCTAATAAAATGCTTTTGTCAAAAAAAAAATACCCTATAACGTAAAGTGTCCTTTTTGATAACCCATCAGCAACAAACTCTCTTACACCAAAATAAAAACCTTTTTCTTTCTTATAATGTTTCTCTCTTCCTACCGTTCATCAAAACTAACAATCTAATTCGAAATCTTAAAGATAAGCTATTTAATTTGATATGCAGGAAGGTCCTTTAAATTCAACAGGCATGTAGTCTGTTTAAAACTACGCTATCTCAGTCAGCCTTAAAAAAGCATTAAGGGGCGTTTTAAAACATTTCTAAATATAGTCCATAATCTTCTTAAATGTAGTCAAAAATTATTTAAGATTAAATACAAAATGGGGAAATTTAAATATCGAAGCCAATTTTATCATTGTCGCTTAAAATATGTATTTTTAATTAATTAAAATATAAACAGTAATAATTCTTACAGTAATCAGTTTTGAATAAGAGGACTTAATTACGTACGCTTTGATTTAATTAGTATGTGTTAGTTTTAAACCAATCCAGTGCAGACGTGTATTTAATCAGTACTGAGTTTACATTGATTTAATAAAACTTAATCATATTTTTTTATGTGTGTAAGGTTCGCGTCTCGGCCATTCCTAGAATGACACTTAAAATACCCAACCAAGAGTATCGTCCAAACTTGATAATTGTCCTTTGATTATTCAGAGCAGTAAAAATAAATTAGACCGATGTTTCTGTGCAGTTTGAAAACTAAGCTTGGACTCGATTAAAAGAGTAACTTCTACAGCTCGTTGTCGTAAGAATGTGCCCCCACTGCTTTTTGTTGGTATGGCTGGTATTTTCTTACAGTACAGACAAGAAATTCATCTGAACCGATTTCAAACCGTAGTGCTGCTTCAACTTTTTGTAAAATTTCCCCATTCGATTCTTGAAAGTATTTTCCCATGGAGGTTTCATGTGTCATGCACAAAATTTTCTATAATAATGAGACCTCTTCCCGCCTCCTCTCGCTGTAAGTAGATCCTTTCAAGTGTAGAGAAGAGTAGCGAAATCTAAATTTGGTTTTGAAAACTGTTGAATTATTTAAGTTTTGTAATTATCTAGTATGTTTATTATGCCTTTAAACAGTCCTAATTTTCTTCGGCTTTTCCTCCTAAAACATTCAGGATATCGCAATTGTCTAATCCAAATGACATTTTAATCTCGCCGCTAAATTTCTTAGTTATATGGGGACTGTAAACAAGTTTTGCTTCTATTATTACCGTTATAATAATAACAAATATTAATATTATTATTATTTAAAGTAGAAACAATGATCATTTGTAAAATAAATAATAAATTTGGATTATAAATTTTCATGACGAAATGCAAGGAAAATCTCTTGGTTTATTTATTAAAGTTATTATTTACATTTTGCCACTAGTATTTAATTTTATTAGAATTAATATAAATTAAATAAATAAGTGCCTTGCATTTCTTATTTTTTTATAGTTATTCTTTTTATGAATTACTGCCATATATAGTATTTAAGGGGGGATATTTTATTTATTATTCTTTTAATGTTAATCTAAAAAAAGTTCACTTTTGAATTAAGCTGTTGTGTAACTTATTATTTGTTTATAAAATTTTCACTATAATAATAGGAGTTTAAAAAAAGTTTAAGGTTGTAACGGTTTTATTTTTCCCCACCCTAAATTGTAAATAAATAAGTAGTATTCACTTACCCAGTCCTCCACAAGTTGTTTTATTAAAATAAAATAAGTTACCACTACTATAAATCTTCAATTTATTACCACTACTTTTGTACATCTCAATATCTTATAAGTATTGTTACCTCCAGTAATGCTTCTTGCAGAGTGCTTCGTTTTCTAAAAATAACAGAATGTAATTAGTATTTTATCGGTTACTGGTATAGTTTTTAGTTGCAAATTTAGGTAAAACTTTCATAGAGCAGGTTCATTAAAGGTTTAAGCATATAGTAATGGTTAACTAGTCCTCAAGTTGATTACTAATTAATTTATCATAGCATACCTGATATCCTATCACGAAGTACTTGTCGAGTGCATCAGTTGTCACTATTCCAAAGAAAGCTTACTGTTATCCCTCTTGACATTCCATAGAAGTTCCCATAGCCTGTTTACTACTCCACTTGGTATTGTTATTGTATTATTATTATTGTTTCGAGCCCTAAAATTAGTTAAGTTAGTATCGACAAGGCAACGTAAACATTTTGGTTAAGTTGATGGGAGACCCTTTCTCTGTAAAATGACTGTACCTTACTAAGGTTGTTTGAAAGAGAAATACTTTATCTGGCCGTTTTGGACATAATTAGGCACAAATTAAAAAGAAATATACAGATTTAAAATACTTTATTATTGTTTTGAAATGTCAGTATTTAGGTGTCAAAATGTCAATCATTTGGTTATCAAGTAAAAATCCCTAAAAATCCGACGCCAGAACTTACCGCCTTTTTCTAGACAGAAAAACTATTTAGTGGGAAAAAAGTCCTCTAGCAGTGTGCGTGTTGAGGCTTCCCAGGGCATTTTTGCCAGTTATAATAAGTTTATTGAGTGTCCTAGCCCGTATATTGGTGGCAGAACGTTTCCTGCGTCAATGTGCTTATTGTTGGCGATTTAAATACAGGTGCTATAGGTTAAACCTCAATTTTCTGAATTGCTGTTCAACAAAAAGGCCATCCACCATCCTCGGTAAGTCCCCCATTTGTATTCTCTATTTAAATAAGCCAATATCAGTAAATAAACCATTAAAATAACATTTAAACTCCTATACCTTTCTGATTATGTTCTCTAAAACATGGTTTTGTTACAGGCCTTCTTCTTTTTTTTTCTTGTTACTTCTACCTCTTTCTTTGTTATTCTTCCTGTTCTGTGATGGTTCCTGTAAGTTCTGTGATTCCTGCCTCTTCTTGACTTCAACCTCCATGGTAGCCTCGTTCTTTCGGCAGACATTTGACCATATATGCTCCGGGACCTAGTCCAGGCATTGAGCACTACTACGTAGAAAGCAGTCTCGCAGTTTGTGAAGCCTAAGATGTTCCATCTGTCTCCAAGAAGCCTTGAAGATTTCAGGTTTTCTGTGTTTGTAACGTTCCATTTCTGATAACCCCAGTTTTAATAATACACTTTATGTTCAAGCCTCAGCCAACTTTTTAAGTCGATATATTACTGTCATATTATTTATACTGTATATCGTTTAACTAACCTTTCTTCTTTGTAGTATATTTTACGTATATTTTGCGGCACTAATTATGTATTATTGATGAAATTACGTTATGGCTAAATAAGTAACATGCTGTACATGCACTGTAAGCTGGAGTAAGTAGGCCTATTTGCGCTGGATAGAAATGCATTTACGATAAATATGTTGTGGTATAATGTTGTGTAGGCCTTATAGTAATCACAATTACACTTTGTAATCGTCAAAACTCACTTATCAATACTTTAAAACTGCATTTTACTGGGAACAAGATTACATAACCTCTTTTCCGTTCTGTTTAAATTAAATAATTGTCGATTTTCGAAAACAGCTGGCATCTGACGGCCGTGACTTTTAAAAGTTCCACAAAGGAGTACATGTAAGGCTCGTCCTAATTTGGGGCTCAGCCAATGTCACGTAATTACGTTTTTTATGCGGTCTAAGGTTCAGGCTGTTTCGATACCTTTAATCATTTAGGGTATGTTATTTAACAAGGCTGTGTCGAATAAGTATTATGTTACTATTTCATTATTTATTGGTGATTTTTAGAACAAAGAGTTAACAAAATACCTGAGATTCAGGCTGTTGCATAATACTACACATTATTTCATCATTTATAGGTGGTGCTATTATGTTACTATTTTGTTAATGCTGGGTAGTGATTAAAACTAGTTGTTTTAACTGAGTGGTTTTCTTTAGTTTCCTGTTTTCTTTGAAATCAATCATTGTCTTGACTTTAAGGGCCCAAAACAGGTGGCGCTTTACTTATTTAGTTTACCCACACCACTCTCCGGTTTTAAGGAGCTAGTCGGCACCCTGTAAGACAATGATTGTTATATCACTTCCGTTGAGATTTCTTCTCTTTTAAAATCTACCACCTTGGTCCATGGTGCAAATCAATACTTAAAATTTAAAATCAATAATAACGCCAAATCAATATTTAAAAAATAATATCACGTAAAATTCAATTTAACAAGGTCAATTTAATTACTTTTTAATTAACTAGTTTGAATTTAGGACCTTTGCTAATTTTACTGTTGAGGGTATAAAACGACAAGTATTAGTGTAAAGATAATACAAAGAAAATATTCTAAATAAGTTCAATATTTCTATTCTTTCCAAACCAACCACAATGTTGGTCAATTTTTGATAAACTCTAAAGATAAAACTTCCCTACTAGATAAGTCAGAGGTTTATAAACTTTCTTGTGGGGCGCAGAACTGTAATGTTTGTTATATTGGCCAAACAGGGCGTAAACTTTTAGCCCGAGTCAACGAGCATTGTAAAGAAATAAATAAATTCCAGGGCACTGATTTCTCTAATCACAACTTCAAATCTAATTTTGCTTCTCATGTTCTCTGTGATAATCACACCTTTGACCCCTTGACTAACACTAAACTCCTTCATTCCTGTAATAAGGGCGGCAAACTAAATCTCCTCGAAATGATGGAAATCCATAAGGCTCTTCTTAATAGTAACCTTACCTGTGTGAACGACCAAATTAACTTCGCTTGCATTCCGTTTTTTGAATCTTTGAATTTTTGCTTGTAATTAATTACTCCACATTCAACCCTTACCCATTCTCCATCTACCATGACCACCATAAAGCTTTTACTTTTCACCAACGCATGTACTTATCTAACAACCGCTACCTTCCTCCTTTCGACCTCTGATTTTGACACGGTCTACTAGGTGGCCATATTTATGTGTACCTTCCCTCTCCTTCCTTTTATTGCTGAATGTTGAGATGACTAGATGGTTTCCTACTTTACTTGTTCTAGATGACCATTCATCTTGCGGGCTTTCGCCTTACCTTTGTCCCGGCTGGTTACTCGCCTTCTTGCCGATAACTGTTATTTGTTACTTTATACACTGTACAACTAGATGTCCGTTTCTTGCCCCGAGAACCACGTTTTCACGCCAGTTTCCATTTATATTGGGAACTTTCTGCTATTGCGTTACTTTGTCAGATGTCACTACTTATCCTCCTTTTTGACTTGTCATCAATCAAGTTGTTTGCTATGCACGGGAAAGGAAAGAGGAGGAAACTCCTTTCGGTTTTTTAAAATCGATTTTTAATTTTTTAACACCTTTTAAATATTTTAACTTTGTTTGTCTGTTGTTTGTTTGTTGGTCCAATTATACAACATGTTCTTGTCCTTTTCATGTTTTTAAAATTTGTTTACATTCATTCGTGTAAGTGGCCCTTGGGGTAAGTAGGTACATATTGATCTGATTTGTCATTCTTTTTCTATTCTCAATTTATTTTAGCCCTTCGGTGCTGATGATAGCACTTTCTAGTGCCGAAACATGTCCACCTGTATAAACTGACTTCTTATAAATTATTTGTGGAGACGACTGTGTGTTTTTTTCCCCATATTTTCCCCATATAATACAAAGAAGTTTTGCATTGTAATTGGCTCAAATTTAAAACGGAATAAAACGATTCATCGAAATTTGATTTCTATTTTATTTAAAAAAAAATAACTATAATTAAAAATTCGAAGAAATTTTGTTATTATCGGATTTTTTTTAAATTGACGTAAAGGAAAGGAACTGTGTTAGGGACCTTGGTTAACGTTAAAAAAATTGAAATTTTATGGCCGTAATTATTTTAAATATAGTTTTAATAGGATTTTATGAAACTTTTCTGTTGTAATGAAATGATAAGTAAGACACGTTTGTAGTTGCAAAACCAAAAATTTTACTGCTCCTTGTACGCCTCTTTAAATGGACACTGGAAAATATTTTTGCTTCATTGACAACCAAAAACACTATATTTTTAGTAAGTTTGATTTCTTATGTTGGCTGTTAGCTTCTATTTTTATGTTGAATTTTGTTTATTTAGTATTATTACTGTATAAACTGTACTGTATTACATGCATATGCACATGCATTGCATGTGGTTTCTGTATGAACGTTAGTGCGTGTAGTCAATAGAAATAATGGAGCACCGCTTCCTGCAGGTGGCTTATTCGCACATAACAGTGATGAAGAATTTGAAAGGGGATGTAACAATATAAAAATATTTTATTTAAGTGATTGAATATTACGTAGATAGCAAAAGTATTAGATATTATGTGTAACTGTTAATAATTAAGTCTTTTTGAAATCGAATTTTTTTTAAACTAGCGATTTTTATAAATAGCGGCTGCGTCATACCTTTCCCTTTTTTTTATCCAAAAAGTTGGAAAATTCAAAAATTTGGTGTCATTAACGCATATCGAAATAATATTAGAAATTGATATGATGAATCCACAATATCTAATTTTAAATTAAATTTCTAATATTGTTATTATTGTAAATTAATTAAGAAAATTGGTAGGCCAATGGGCCATCCTCAGTGCCTCCTGCCAAGCAATGAATAATGCCTATATAGATATTTTAAAGTGCGGCGAACTGTATTGCACTGAAGTCACTATCATATTTACAAGGAGTAGAGTATTTTAATTAAGGTGACTTACTTTGCCACAATTTATGGAATCTATTCAACCCACATACTATATACTATATAACCAGTCCATTTTTCATAATCCACAAAATGATGTGAACTGCGCAAACTCCATATCCCGCTTTAGTGCTCCATAGCGGACACAATATTATAAAATGGCATGAGCGATATACCGATTATATAGTGAGGACCTAAAGTCCGTCCCCCCCTCTAACTTCTAAACCTTTGGTATATTTTAATGAAATTTTGAACGATATTATTTGAGCAAGTCTTGCACTTTTTGACATATCAATGACAGCTTTAAATGTCAAGATGACAGCTGGGTCCGCTTTTGGAATATTTTTTAAATGGAAAAGTATATTTTTACATTTTTAAATTCCACATAAAATTGTAATTATTTTTTATTAAATGCATTATTAGCCTATACTTCATGGTTTCCGAGATATTGACTCTCGAAAAGTGACATTTTTGAACTTTGACAGCTTATAACCTTCTAACAGTACGTCTTTGAGCAAAACGGCTTACATGTCCCTATCTTCAATTTTTATTATCTTCCCAAAAAAATCAACTTCCAGTTAAACCGGAACAACTATATTTCCTGCTTTCGAGTTACATTTGGTTTAACCGGAAGTTGATTTTTTTGGGAAGATAATAAAAATTGAAGATAGGGACATGTAAGCCGTTTTGCTCTAAGACGTACTGTTAGAAGGTTATAAGCTGTCAAAGTTCAAAAATGTCAGTTTTCGAGAGTCAATATCTCGGAAACTATGAAGTATAGACTAATAATGCATTTAATAAAAAATAATTATAATTTTACGTGGAATTTAAAAATGCAAAAATATACAGGATGTTCCATTTAAAAAAATATTCCAAAAGCGGACCCAGCTGTCATCTTGACATTTAAAGCTATCATTGGTATGTCAAAAAGTGCAAGACTTGCTCAAATATTATCGTTCAAAATTTCATTAAAATATACCGAACGGTTTAGAAGTTAGAGGGGGGGGGGCGGACTTTAGGTCCTCACTGTATAATAGGGTGGAGCGATAATTTTTTTTTCTGAAAATTAGCACGCCTGACAAATAGAAATTTGTGTAAGGCAAAAATAAGTTATTACCCAAAAAAAAAATTTTTATAGCTCAAGTCCTTCCACCGCCCCACCACTTTTATTCTATTTTCTCGAATATGGCCATTGGGGCGGTGGAAAGACTAATATAATAAATTTTGTTTATTAAAAAAAAGTATTTTTATTGTTGTAATAAATCTTTTAGACCGTCAGCTTTTGTTAAAAAAAATAATAATAATATCCAACATCATTTGGCACACGGCATGAGACCTCACTAATCGGCCACTTGCCTCTAAATTAGCTACTCTATGTCAGGTCAGACGTGCATGGCAGAAAAAAAGAAGACAGCAACTACAACAACAACAACAACAGTCTTCAAAGGTATCCTTGTTGCGTGGTTTGTACTTCGATGTCCGTAAAGACAATACATTGACATTTACTAATAATAGTCGAAAAACATATAACTTTATTAGAACAACCAGGTTCAAGTTATATTGGTTATCTGTCTCCTGTTTCTGGAACTGCCTCAAGTATTTTGGGTTCTTTAACTGCATTTTTAGACAGCTCTTCAATGTCGTTTGACAGTTTAGAAGTGGTTGGTTGCGACGGAACAAACAGTAATGTAAGAGCCAAGGGAGGAATTATTTCATTACTAGAAATAAAAATTTAGCGACCCCTGCAATGGTTTATCTGTCAGTTGGATGCGAATGAGCTTCCTCTGCGACATTTACTTCCACACCTCGACGGTGAAACAAGTGGTCCTCGATCATTTCGTGGGTTTATTGGAAACCTCATATTCAATTGCAAAAAGCTGCCAATCGTAGATTTTTCTATAATAGCGTGTAAATTACCTGACATTGATACTAACTTCGAATTAAGTACAGATCAAAAATATCTTTACGAAATGTGTTTAGCAATTAAAAACGGTTACTGCCCCGAAGCTCTCTCAAAACGTGACCCAGTACGACTGGTCCATTCCCGGTGGTTAACTACTGGAAAAAGACTATTACGTTTATATATTAGCACTGCCAATCCAACTCAAAATTTAATTGCGTTAGTAACATTTATTATAATTAAAGCTATGTGGTTTTCCATTTAAAAAATGCCTTCATGTATTTATGGCGCAAAACATATTTTCAAAATTATTGAGCTATGCAATTATTTGTCAGATGATTAAAAACATATTGTTTACAAAGCGATTATTAGAAATGGTTTTTTTGGATACCCGAAAAATATTATATTGTCTATGTTGTGGGATAACCGCTGGTATGTAAGGCCTATTGGATAATTTTAAAGGCCAGGGCTAAAACCGATCTTAATCAACTAAAACTTCGAAATTTTAGCGTTCCAATCTTTAATTTTAAAACTTACGATTACTACGAGCTAGTAGACTGCCAAAATGTATTTTGGACCGAACCACCAATATAACAACTGAGTTACCGGAAGTCCAGCTACGAGAAATCATAGGACCCAGAACATTCAGCGATTTCATATATAAAAGATTACCCTTGCCACACACAGGCTGTGGAAAAAGTCGTCAAAATTGTGACTGAGGCATCTGCTATAGTTTGTGGTTATGAAAGACGAGATGGGACAATAAAAAATAAATTAGAGTCACGATCCATAATGCCAAAATTTAACACTACATAATATGTCGCAAAATTCAAAATTATTATATATTTTTTTTTACTTTAGGCTTTAAATTGTATTTTTTCCATTTCAAGTAATAAATAAACGAGGGCTTGCTTTAAAAAACCATATATTTTAATAATTTATTTATGATGCTTTTTGGTGTTTTTTTTTTTGACTGATAGTATCCCCTTTACCGCCACAAGATCTCAAAAAAATAGCATAAAATGTATGTATTTTAAAATAAGAATAATAATAATAATTTTGTATTATGAGTGGCAATCATAAAACAAAATTATTAATATTTTCTTCAAATAAATACTATTTATGTTTTTTTTAGACCTTGTGGCGGTGGAGGGGATGTTACTAAAAAAAAATAAAAACACCAAAAATCTTTTTATTCCCAAACACATCTTTCCCAAAGTCAGGCATCTTGATTTTCAAAAAAAAAAAATCCTCCTATACTGTCGCTCCACCCTACTGTATAATATAATATGTAATTCAGCCTTATTTAACCATGGATATTTAATTTAGATCAGCAAACAATAACCACGGCAATGGCAAATTTATGGCCTTGCGCATGTAAACAAAGTCATATAGAAATAGGCATGCGCACTGCAAAATTATCATTTAACGAATGGAAGGATATCATTACAGCATATAGAATTCCACTTGAAAGGGTCAACAATATCACCTATCTAGGATGCAATATAAACGACAACTGGGAAGAAGTCAGAATCCGTATAGAGAAGGCCAGAGATGCGTTCTTTAGAATGAAAAAGGTACTTTGTGGTCGGAGTATTAGCAACAAACTGAAGATTAGACTGGTAAAGTGCTACATATTCCCAATACTGCTGTATGGATTCGAAGGTTGGACATTGACAGACACACTACTAAAGAAGCTCGAAGCCTTCGAGATGTGGGTATACCGTAGAATACTACGCATTAGCTGGGTCGACAAGGTCCGAAATGAGGACGTTTTACTACGCATGGGCAAGGATACGGAAATAACGAAGACAATTAAGATACGTAAATTGGAATATTTTGCGCATGTGATGCGACATCCAGAAAGATACGGAATTCTTCACCTTATAATGCAAGGCAAAATCGTAGGAAGAAGAGGGCCAGGCCGAAGAAGAACATCCTGGTTAAAGAACCTCCGAGATTGGTTCCAGAAGTCTACCACATCCCTATTTCGTGCAGCAGCTAATAAGGTCATGATAGCCAGAATGGAAGCCAACGTTCGGTAACGGACACGGTACTCGAAGAAGAAGAAGGATAGACAGGTCCGGGCTTTAAAATTTAAAATGTCTTGCCGTATCTCACGGGCCAAGTTCTTGATCAAGAAATTGTAATAGTTGACCTTCAATTTATTTTCACGTTTAAACATCTAAAATTTGTCCTAAGTTATTGCCACAAAAGTGGAACTTGTTTTATTTTTTTTCACCAAGTCGGGGAAAAAGGTAACGATTTCTGGTATTTTAGTGGCTGCTAATATATCAGATTTTAAGGTAAGAAAATCGTTTTTAATGTTTTATTTCTAAAATTTATTTTAAAATGATTCGCCGTCGTGTTCTTAGTTCGAAAAGCAAGAGAATAAATCAAATAATCTTATCTTATCAAATTGAAAATAAAAAAATAAATAAAACAGCATTCTTCTATGTTATCGTGTACCTAACCTCAAGCCCAATATTAGCTGATAACATTTAACATGTCAAAAACTTGAGTATGTGTAGACGATATTTTCAAGCCCAATTTCTTGATCAAGAATACACAAGTACATAAAACCTGGAACTCCGAAATATTAAACACCCCCAATTCACAATAACTAAGTTCCTTTTAGTTGCTCTTAAATAGCAAACCCAACTGCTAAGTTCAGCGTCCCTTTTACAAATTTAACTCGGCTCAACAAAGATTTTTCCTTCTTCCTGGCCGCGGTTAAGTATGCCCATCTATATTTCTCATACGATTATGCGATTTATTCGCGAAGCATTCCTTTAATAACTTAACAAGGAAATATTTTCTGTTTGCTATGCTGTTTAAAAGAAACAAAAGGAAAGTACCTAATAGCAAATAAAAGAAATCCTAGTCTATTTCATACATTTTTCTTGCTACGAGAATTTTTGAATGACAATCATTTAGTCTGTATTTATAAATCACTTGTTGAGCCTCTTATATACTTAAATATATTATGCTGTTTGTCTATGGTAGAATTAATGTACAATACTTTGCTACAACTTGTACGGATTATTTAGCTTGTTTTAAACATTTTTTTTTAAAAACCCAAACTGTTACATCACACTTTATAACTGTTTGCTAAGGATATACATAATATATTGAATTTAAAATATTTTATATTTTAATTATTGGTAAATTTATATTAAAAATCATTAACCTGAGTATAACTCACAAATATTAACATTTTATAATAGACTGACAGGAAACATATCTCTGTCACTAAACAGAAACACTGAAATTGAAAACGATAGTCTACCTATGTCCACTTTACTAGTGTTAAAATATACAACTCAAACAATAAAACTTTAACACAAAATGCTCTAGGTGTAGATATATTTTTTATGATACGAAAGTATATTCTACGTTTTAGCTGATTACACAATTCTATTAATTTTTCCTTTCAATTCCTGTTAATATAGTTGGAGTGCTATATTTGTGATTTTTACTGTTGGGGGCTAGCGCTTGTTTCTTACATTTTTGTGTTATTGGGGTATTGTAATACATATTAGGCGTTGTTCTGATTATATGTTCTACTGCAGTAAATTGTTACAAGTGTAATAATTTAAATAAAATAAATAAATATAAATGTGAAAAAGAATTTCGATACTGAGGTTTTTTTTTCCAATGCAATTACCGCAAGTTGGGAGGAAATAGCTTGTAGCTATATTATAGCAATGTGCGACTTTAATGTGAAAGTCAAATCGGAGATCGCACGATGCTTACTAACTGGTGACCAGAGGTGTCAGTCGTATACTCATAAGTTGTGGTGCGGATCGTAAAAGTGCGAGTCGTAAACTCTTAAGTCGTGTTGACGTTACAAACGTGTAAGATCTTCAACGCTCACCATTGGAATGTCGCAAAACAAAGACTAAATTGGAACAAAGTTACACATTCAAGTGTCAACTTAAAAAGCCATAAAAAATTCTCGTTTCTGTTTTTATTTTCCCAGCTTTATTTACCGAAATGGTCAAAAAATAATATTACTTGCGACTTCTTGTTTTCTATAACGTATTATTACG
Organism: Polydrusus pterygomalis; assembly: GCA_963969555.1. Classification (NCBI taxonomy): domain Eukaryota; kingdom Metazoa; phylum Arthropoda; class Insecta; order Coleoptera; family Curculionidae; genus Polydrusus; species Polydrusus pterygomalis. Next base: position 44,551 of record OZ018381.1, on the reverse strand, counting down.
AGATATTAATTCTGATGTTACGTCTTTCATAGTTTACGTTTTCATAGATGTCGCATAGCAAGTTCTACGTTTTCACTGTATTTTTTTTATTTTTTAAAACGTTATTATAGAGATCGGAAAATTGAAAATTGTTTAAAGTAGTAGTACATGTCATTAAACACAAGATGTAGGAAATTGCAATAAAAATACAGGGTCGTATTAGAGAAAAAGGTGATGACTGCACCCTATATAAGACTAACTTGGACGTATCTCGCAGTTTTAAAAATTGGCACCACAATCGCGCACCTGTATTACCACTGACATCTCTGGTGGCCAGTAAATAAACTATAAACCAATGCGAAATATTCTTTTTATTTGTAGAAATTTAGCTTTACTGATGATGAGTCATGATATGGCGAAACGAGTCTTTTTCTGATTTTTCTTAAGCATCGCCTTTTTGTATTGCAATGTTGACATTGAGCGACTTATTATTCTTTTAACGATAATATAAAAAACGGCTAGACTGTGCTGTTGCGTAATTGTTGGGTTACTGGTAAAAAAAAATAAATACTTTATTATTTCTTTACGGCATTTTTACTATGATTTAGATGAGTAAGGTAAAAATTTTATTTATTATTTTATTTGGGTTTTTAAATTATTAGTTATCAATTTAGAACCGTTCTAAATTTTACTGTTGAGAGTTTAAAATTACAAGTATTAGTGTAAGGGTAAGACAGACAGATAAGTTTTGCATAATAATTATTTTTTTTGCTATTTTCTCAAGTATGAAACTGGAATAAAACTGTTGATCAAGGTTTGTTTGTGTTGTGTTTTATTTCAACCCATAAATTATAGTTACAAATTGAAAGAAACTTTGTTGCCAGACTCTTCCATTATTAAAATATTTTTTTTTACAAACAAATCGATCATTTTTATTAAAATTAGCGTAAGAGAAAATTGACATTATAGGGACCGGTTTAACTTTTAAAAAAATAAAAAATTTATGTCTGTACTTATTTTAAATATTGCTATAATGGGACTTCATAAAAATTTTTATTTGGCTTTATTAAAGTCATAAGCACGATTGTTGTTGTATAACCTAAATTTTTACAGGCCTTTGTTCATCTCTGTAAATCGACGCTGGAAGACATTTTTTACCGAGGTTTGTGTTCTATTTTATTTACAACCAAATAACTTATGTGTTTCTTTGGTCTGGTTTTACATTTTGGCATTTTTATTTGTTTATTTATTATTATTTTTTATCAACTGCACTGTATAATATCATTACGTGTAGTTATTCTAATGTATATTATATAGTTTGCAGTATACAGCGTTATGATAAAAGTACGGATCAGCCCAGGAAGGATTATAAAAATGCTACATGTAGCAATTTAACTTTTTTTTAAATTAAACGTATTGTATATTTTTACATTTTTACATTCTACAATCAATTCTAGACATTGTTCATATATCTATGCCTATCTTTAACCTCTACGAAATATTAACTTTTAAAAGAAACGACAAGCATATCTATCCAGTGGGTTGAGATCGGGCAATCTGGCTGGCCACTCCATGGCCCCGTCTACCTATCCACGGCTCCTGAAAAATTGTATTTAAGTACTCCCCAGGAACCAAATCATCGCAAAGTAAATTGAGATATCTGTCTTCTCTTATCAAAGAAGCATGGTCCAGATAACCTATGCCCGCCTAAACATTAATACGTTGTTATTATACTGGGTGTGATTTTATATGAACCAATGGGGAAAAACACACAGTCGCCTCCACAAATAATATATATAAAAAAAGAACTGACTGTGTGTTTTTCCCCATATCTTCACAGCACCACTCTGAGATAATGGACTACTTTCGTAAAATTCAATGACGATATCCCTAAGCCCAGTATCTGTAGTTTTCTCAATTAACCATTTAAAGAAGAAGTAGCTTCATCTGAAATCCAAATTCTTTAGACAATTCGTGCGGGATTATCTGTTAGCTCAATCATTATTTCCCAAAACTGCCCTTGCCTATTAGGATCATCGTGTAATGAGTCTTGTACAACTACTGGTTTGTAGGGATGAAACTTTGCTTTTTTATCAATTTAGATGTGGTTTTCTAAATATCGCAGTCACACCCAGTTGTGTGCTTGAGCTATGAGAATCTTCTTGTAGTGATAATAATAATAATATGTTATTTTTTTTCTTGTCAGGTATACCAGAGCTATCATTTTTAACACTATCTTTGACAGTACGAGAAATTCTCCACTTAATTGCTATCCTAGACACTGTCGATTTGCTAATAGGCCATTGGGCGATTTGGGTATTTTTTACATATATACATTACATATTACACATATCAAGGACTTCCTTATGACTTCCAGTTTTATCTTCACAACCCAACATTATCAAAATTTCTACGCGTTCATCTTTAGCGAAGCGCAATTTCGATGTTATATGAGCAGAGCAAAATTCAAATTTGATTAACATTTACTGACATTTTTTGGCGTCTCAAACTTAAATAGTAAATTTTCAATGTCAATGCCTTAAAGATTGTGATTTGAGTTAAAAACGTTACTAAGATGAGAAACTATCAATGGCGCATACCAGCATAAAAGTGTTAATATTTAAACGGTTAAAAATAGTTATATGGCATGATTTATAGAAAATGTCTAGAATTGATTGGTGGATCCGAATGAATCTTGATTAAGTATTCTATATCGGGTAACAACGAAATCGTTTTACAATTTATTATCTTTTAATTTAAAGATTTGAAATTTTGAGTAAGGAGCTTATCGAGACATACTTTCCATGAAAAAAAATCGAATATCACTTTCGGTTTTTCCAGAAGTGGATCCAAGTCAAGAATTGTAAATGGACACCTTTATATTTTTATACAGTTGCATAAAGCTTGAAATTCCCTTTTTAATGACATATCACAAGTTGTATTTTTTTTAAACTGTTTTTTTCTACCACCGTTCAACTTATATAATAAACACTAAGAAAATTTAGTCCCTGAAACCTGATGAGTAAGCTTGCTACGGCCCAGAACTAAACTGATAACCCTAAGGAAGAAACCAGTATCAGCTATTAATGTTAGATGTGGGTGTGGGTGTCAACTGTCAAAACGCTTTGTTTTTAGTAAAATTTGACTCTGCATTTATTTTAATTCATCAACATAATATTTAGATTCTAGTCATCTGGTTGTGTTTTCAGTTCATCGGGTCATTGTTTAGGACGCATCGCTTTAAATTTTTTTTTTATTTTTAAACCAACAACTTTCAATACAGTAAAAACCTTTTCTAATTTTCGGCTGTTAAATTTTAATCGAAAATATTAAAGCAGCCAATTTTTTTGGTTTATTTGTAGATCCACCGGCCATAAGAAATGATTATACCAAATATAAAGTATTTCATGGTAATATTAGGGATATGGAGGTATGATTGGACAGAAAACCCAACCCTTAGACACTTTCAACGGTTTTATCGTTATATTAATTGGACAATTGTAATTTTATCGTTGTTGATGATAACTGCGAAGCTTATTCAATTGATTTCAATCAAGGCTGATGCTGAGCCTCTATTTCAATGTATTGCTTTTTTCTTGACATGCTTGCGATTAGTAATAAAAGCCATAATTTATGAAACAAATGGCACAACCAAACTCTTTCAGGATATCGGTTCGCGCATCGTGCGTATTCGCCGGTTTCGTTTCAACGATTTGTGGCAAAAAAACGAACAAATTAATATTTTGCTGTGGTGTGTACGTGGTAGCTCAAAACTGACCAGAGAAGAAGGGACAAGCATCGCCCACATCCTATTGGTACGAGTCCTGCGGGAACAAGCATCGTCCCCAACTCATAGACGTGGGAATCCAGGGAAAAGGACAAGCATCGCCTATATCCTATTGGAACATAGACTAGGAATGAAAATTGCCATCTTCAGTTTTACACTGTAAGTGCATCCTTTGACAATTTTCCTTTATTTTACCATATTGATTTATTGATACATATATTATTTTTGTCGCTATATATACATATACATTTTATCTTTTCTTTGAATTTGTAATAATTTTAAAGCTGGAAGATTTAGCTACTCTTTTCGAAAATTCGTTTCACGACTTACGTATTATAATGGCGGAACCGAATTATTAATTAATAAGATACCAAGCAGACAATATCCCCAAATTCGACGGTAATCCAAAACAAATTAATAGATTTATAAGTTTGTGCGAAAATTTTCTAGAAAACCATAGAAATACGACTAATAACGCGGCCCCTATAAATGTGTGCCTATTTGATACAATTTTAGGAAAGTTAGTTGGCAGGGCGGCCATCGCGGCAATCGCCTCCCGAATAGAATTAAATTCTTGGGCTTTAGTTAAGGTCGCGATAATAGCGACCTTCGCGGACCAAAGATCAATAGATTGCATTATACAAGATATCATTACTTTAAAACCAATAAAAAACGAAAATCCACAACAATTTGGGCTGCGCCTGCAAGACGCACGAAGCCTACTTTTTTCAAAAATAAACGCATCTGACGATACTCGCGAAATAAAATTGTTAAAAATTTCAGAATACGAAAATTTAGCTTTAAAAACATTTATTAATGGTCTAAACTACCACATGCAATTAGTAGTGCGTTTAAAGAATCCGAAATCTTTGGAAGAAGCAATGAGCTCTGCCAGAGAAGAGAAAATTTCTTAAACTACAAAAATCGTAGTAATTTTATTAACAAAACCGCACCAAATTTAAACGCGCCCACAAACAAATTAAATACGCCTCCACAAACGCATTATGCTGCTAATGCGCACCGAACATTTTCTCAACCACCTCATCAACAATATTATAAGTCTACACAAAATTATATACCAACACAGAGTTTTAGTAATAATCGATTTTCAGGCTCAGGACAGTTTAGAAATAACACTTCTATGTTTGGACAAAGAACAAATTTTAACCCTCAGTATAACCAACAAAAGCCAAATTTTACCTTTCAAAATAAATAACAAAGACCAACGTTTATTCCTAGACCATTTTATAACCCCCAAAATAGACAAGCACCTTCGGACCTGTCACGTTTACAAAAAACAGAACCGATGGACACATCCTCTGGTATAACTAATAACCATCATCAGACGCAACCACTAAAACAAAAATTTCTTTCAGAAGAATTATTCAATCAATCGGTCGAACCGATTACTGATAATACAGGCGAAATTAACGCGAATATAAATCCTTATCAAAAAATAGACACCCAACATTACTACCCGGAAATGTCACACCCTACCTATGATGACACTTACGCTAATGTGCAACCCAACTATGATCAATATTATTCATATAATGAAAATAATTACGAAACCCCTTATACCGAAAACGACCCTTATGAAGATCTCTATAATGATGAAAATTTTCAGCAAACCCTGACCCCACATAACATGACGTAATACCTTCAGCAAACCCTGACCTCACACAACATGACGTAATACTTTTAAATAATTATACGAATTCTAACCTACCAGTTATTTTCATACCCGAAATTAATGCAAAGTTTTTATTAGATACCGGTAGCGGTAAAAGTTTTATAAGACCAAATCTCGCTTACCAAATATACCCAAATTTTATATTTACTGAACCATTTTCAGTTAGAACAGCACACGTCACCTTCATTCATAACGAAGTCATAAATATCCCGATCTTTCCTCCATTTAACATTTTCGGAAAACATAAATTTTATCTTTTCAACTTTTCACCAAAATTCGACTTTTGGGAATCGATTTCTTAACTCATATAGGCGCTAATATAAACTTAAAAACTTCTACTTTAGAAACGCAAAATATAACCCTACCTTTATATTACCAAAGTAAAATGTTTGCTACGCATAATTTTGATATTACAGAAATTATAATACCCCCAAGAACGTGTCAAAAAGTAAAATTACCTGTCAATCAATTAAACGGTATAGGAATCCTTAAATATACAGATTTTGGCAGCGCAGAAATGCCAGAAGCTTTGGTCAAAGACATTGACTCATTCGCCACCACTCTTGTTACAAACAGCCGTGAAAACCCAGTAAAAATCAAAATATTTAAACCTTTGGATATTGAAACATTGGACGAAACTGAAATAAATTTTATTGAAAAAATGGAAACAGACACAGAATTAAATGAATATTTCGACAATCTTCAAAAAACAAATCTAAAAAACATACGTTTATCTCACTGTAATAAAGAAGAACTTAAAGCCATACGAAATTTATGTTACGAATATCGCGACATTTTCTATTGCGAAAATACACCACAAACTTTTACAAACCAAATCAAACATAAAATCAATTTGACAGACGAAACACCTATATTTACCAAAACATATCGATATCCAGAAATTTATAAACAAGAAGTAAAATCACAAATAAATAAAATGCTTGAGAACGGTATCATCCAAAATTCATTTTCACCCTGGAGTAGCCCAATTTGGATCGTCCCAAAAAAATTAGATGCGTCCGGTAAACGCAAATGGCAAATTGTGATCGACTATCGTAAAATTAACGATAAATCAATCAATGACACATTCCCCCTACCTAATATAACAGACATCCTAGACAAATTAGGTAAAGCTCAGTATTTTTCAACCTTAGACTTAGCCACAGGGTTTCATCAAATTGAAATGGAACCCAATGACATCCCTAAAACTGCTTTCTCTACAGATACTGGCCATTACGAATTTAAACGAATGCCTTTCCGGCTCAAAAATGCCCCCTCCACCTTTCAAAGAGTCATGAACAATGTCCTCCGTAGTCTTCAAAATGAAATATGTTCCGTTTACTTAGATGACATAATTATATTTTCTACATCCCTCCAAGAACATATTGACAGACTCAAAGCAGTCTTCGAAAGACTTAGACAATCTAACTTTAAAGTACAACTCGACAAATCGGCGTTCTTACACAAAGAAGTTAGCGTATCTAGGACATAAAATAACGAGCGACGGTGTTATACCTAACCCTGACAAAATAAAAGCAGTCAAAAACTTTCCTATACCAAAAACTCTGAAAGACATCAAATCATTTTTAGGTTTAGCCGGCTACTATCGCCGATTTATTAAGGATTTTGCAAAAATCACTAAACCAATGACCTTATGTCTCAAAAAAGGATCCAAAGTCGAACATTCTAACGCCTTTATTCAATCATCTAAAAGATCTATTAATAAATGCCCCAATTCTTAAATACCCCGACTTCGAAAAACGAGACAGAGCAAAAATACTCAACAATAGAAAAGGAACTTTTAGGTATCGTTTGGGCTTGTAAATACTTTAGACCATACCTCTATGGCCGAAAATTCAAAATTTATACGGACCATCGATCTCTTGTGTGGTTGTTTAACCTAAAAGAACCCAACTCTAAACTCGTGCGTTGGAGACTACGACTCGAAGAATTCGACTATGAAATTTTGTACAAAAAGGGTAAACAAAATACTAACGCCGATGCGTTAAGCAGAATCCCTGTACATGCAATCGAAACAGAATCTTTGATTAATTATCCCGGAGACATAAACACTGACGTCACACAATTTTTAAGTACCGATTTTAATCCCGATACACTTAACAACGAACTATAATAATAATAATAATAATAATAATAATAATAATAATAATAATAATAATAATAATAATAATAATAATAATAATAATAATAATAATAATAATAATAATAATAATAATAATAATAATTTATTCATGTTAAATATTACATCACAGTAATTTACACACGTCACCATTTCAAGTTCTCAAGTAAAATTACAAAACTAGCCAATAAGAACAATTTTTCTTTAAAAGTACAAAATATAAAAATACAAAAACAAACCAAGTAGAATACACAACTTACATATTAAAATCATAGTTTAAAAATTCATCATAGTTATAAAAAGCGTTTCAAGTGAGAATGCCCCTGACCTTCGTTTTGAATTCGTTCAATTGAAGACTTCGTATCTCCTCGGGTAGTTTATTGAAAAACTTTACAGCCCAGTAACCAGGCCCGCTCTGACACCTCCTCAGACGCCAGAAGTCTGGCAAGATATTTCCCCTATTTCGTGTACCGTACTGGTGAACACTTTCGTGAGTTCTGTAGAGATTTCGGTTTGACTTTATATGTAGCAGATTTTGCAGTAAAAATATGGCCGAAAGGGTAAGTATACCCAGTCCTATGAAGGCATGTCTACAATTCTCCCGAAACTTCAGGCCTGCCAAAACTCGAACCGCCCTCCTCTGTAGTCCGAACAGACGCTCAGCGCCAGAAGAATGTCCCCAAACAAGGGTGCCATACGAAATATGAGCCTGAAATAGCCCGAAGTAAGCGGTCTTTAGCACCTCCAGGGAAACGTTTCCGGCTAGGCCACGTAGGAGATATATATTCGCTGCCAGTTTTGATCCAACCGCGCGAACATAATTATCCCATAATAAACGTTGGTCTACATGTACTCCTAAAAATTTTGTGCTCCGAATATCTGGGTACACTTCATCTAGGTCTCTCATAGAAAAGACCATCCTTACAGTCTTGTCCTCATTCAGCAACAGTTCATTGGTACAAAACCATCTCATAGCCATTTCCTGTGCAGTCAGAGATCCCTCCATTGACTCTTCCAGTGTATCCGCACTGACACTTATCGTTGTGTCATCTGCAAAAATTGTGAATTTTGATAGTAGGTCGTCGGTTGGTAAGTCATTTATATATATTAAGAATAATATTGGGCCTAAAATAGAACCTTGTGGCACCCCAACGGTAATTTCACTTCTTGTCGACGTCAATCCAGAGTGTCGGACAGACTGGCATCTGCCTCTTAGATAAGAATTCATGAGCTTAAGGCTGTTTGATAAAAATTTATATTTTTCTAGTTTTCCTAAAAGGATCTTATGATTTACACAGTTAAACGCCTTGCTTAAATCGCAAAACAGTACTGTGCTATATTGGGATTGATTAAATGATTCCAAGATATCTGTGATCAAGTTCAGAACACCCTGCACATCCTAATCCTAATCCTAAATCCAAATTGGCAGTCATTAAAAAGTTTGTTACCTTCAAAAAAATTTAATATTTGTTTTGCCATGCATTTCTCCATTATTTTCGATAGTATTGGTAACAGGGATATCGGGCGGTAGTTCTCGCATTGTTCCGGATTACCCTTCTTAAATATAGGAATAATGAGTGTTTCCTTTAATATAGATGGGAAAGTATTTTCCTTCAAGCACAAATTAATAAGTTTAGTGAGAGGCATCAAAATCTGGTTTTTTACACTCTTTATAATTTTAACGTTAAGTCCCAAAAAATCTCTGCTATTTTTGTTTTTTAAATTGTCAATGCTTTCTCTAACTTCATTAAAGGTAACTTTCGTGAAACAGAAGGTCTTTGAGATTGATAAATTTTTTAGATTAGTTATAGGGTCTTCACCCGTCTTTGGTATATCTTTAACAATATTATGTGCAACATTCAGAAAATAATTATTAAAGTCTTCTGGTCTTAATTCCTTACACTGTGTTTCGTCTTTCTTGTTGGCCCTATGTTTATTTATAATCTGCCACATTGTACGGCTAGAGTTTCCCGATTCCCTGATGAGATTATCATTTGCTTGAATCTTAGCATTGCGGATTGCATTCTTGTATAATTTTTTATACTGTTTATATTGTTCCCTAAAATTAAGTCGTTTATATTGTTTACTAAGTTGTCCAAGAAAATGAAGTTGTTCCCTCATTTCCCTTAAATCGTCAGTAAACCAATTTATATTGTTGTTAATATCAGAACGTACCATATATTTCTTTTCCGGAAAAGACTCAAGGTATGAATGTTCTAAAATATTCATAAACATGGTAAATTTCTCATCAGCCGTCCCTTCGTGTGACGTTACAAATTCCCAAGAATTTTCGGAAATTAAATTAAAAAACTTACCTAAGCCCCGTTTCGTAACTGGCCTACATACCTTATTACAATGGACAAGACCTGAAGTCTGTACACATACCGAGAAAATGCCGCGGACCCTGATTTTGAAGAGAACAATGATTCATAGGTTGTGCTCGCGAAAAGTACAGAAAGAACGTCATTGCGAAGTATTGTTGTGTAATGGTGGTTTAGTAATAAATCTATTTTTATCATTTAAACTGTGTATGCGATTTTAAAGTTTTGAACTGACGTTTATACAGGGTCTTAATATTTTAAATCTACTCTTTTCCTTAAATCAAAAGTGAGATTGTGCCCTCGTCCCATAACTTTTGTGGTGGACAGAAAGCCAACATCAGGGAAGCTTTATTGTTGGAGATGTTGGAAAGCCTTAAACGCAGCAGAACGGATCCTGAGCAGGTGGATTTGCCACTTTTTCGACCTGACATTGATGATTCAACTGTATGGATTTAACCAGTAACAGATAAAAAGATAATTTGAATGGTCTGATTTGCAAGTATTGGTAAGAGTTGGGCGCTTTTTATTGGGGAATGCTCATATTTGGTATGAAAACTGGGCACCGTCTTAGAGACTGGGCCAATTTAAAAAAAATGAATTTATAGAAAAGAAAATTCTTGTTCGTTTATTGTGTGAAGCTTCAAGCTTCAACTTTCAATAGCTCAATGTGTAATACGTATACTTCTTATGTTCATAAAAAGGTTGCATTATTAAAAAAAAACTTATGTGCTAATTGGAATACCGCAGATTTAATTGAACTAATTGTTTATGGAATTTATGATGACAAAATCCAAGAATCTGTTACTATGAAATATTTTAATTTAATTTCTGATTTGATTTCTTATCTAGGTACTATTCCCAAATGCTAACACTTCAGAAAAAATTGTCTCTTCAAAAAATATTCGGTATGAAAAATCTGATTTGGCAAAATCAAAAATGTCTTGTTACAAATGTGGCCGTTTGGGTCACGTTAAGCGAAACTGCCGATCTCGCAATAATAATTCTCTAAATTTTAAACCAGATAAAAATTTAAAAGTTAATACGTTTATGAAACCTATCCATAATGAATCCTTTACCGATAATACCGCTTCAGCTAAAAAAAAAATAACAAATGTAGTTTTTGTTTTAAGTTAGGTCACGTACTTGAAAATTGTTTTCTTAAAACTTCCATTGATAAACGACGTAATGTTAATGTTATTTTAAGCGAGAAAAACAGTGTGCCCACGATAATAAACATTGATAAATCAACCTATATGGGTTTAATTGATACCGGAGCTAAAGTGTCTTTGATTTCATTTCAGATAAATTTGCTAAGAAATTTAAATCAAGATTGTTTACACAAGAATTTTTTATCACTGGAATAACTCGTAATACTTTTGTTTCAAAATATAGGCTTAAAGCTGATGTTGATATTATTACAGGTCAGCACACAAAGTTAATGTTTATGTTAGTGCCTTCTCATTATTTAGAGTATGATGTCAGCATAGGTTGTAATTTATTTGCTGATAGTAGGCTTGCTGCTGTAACAGATTGTGATGGTACACGTATTATAAAACGACAGTTACCGGGTGTTTTAAGAATTTCAGAAGATACTGAAAGTAATTTAAATTAGTTAAAAGTAGGTACCTGAAGAATATCGGTATTATTTATGTTGTGTTATTAACAAATAAGTATTCCGATTTGTTGTCGACAGTTTTTTCGAATTCTGCTGTAAACAACTGTTCTATGCAAATAAATTTAATTGATAACTTCATTGTTAGTCACCGTCCATAATCAATAAGTAAACGGGCGGAAGTGGATACGTAAAATTGTTGACGATCTTCTTAATCATGGCATTATTAGGGAAAGTACTTCTCGTTATTCTCCTCCTAGGCATCGGTATTTCAAAGGGCAGTTTACAAGGCCCTGGGAAATTTAAAACACACTGTGGCTCTATATATATGTATGATATTCTGATTCCATCAGATACTGTTTCCCAAGGTTTGATATATTTAGATCAATTTTTAAAAGCCTTAAAAACAGCAGGATTCTAAATATTTCGAAGTGTTTCTTTTTACAAACCAAAATTGATTATCTCGGACAAGACATTTCTGCAGTTGGTATTAAGCCTGGTTTAAAAAAAATAGAGGCCCTAACAAAAAAAATAGCTTCACTGGACAACGCTAAACAAGTTAGACAATTTCTGGTCTCGCGAGTTATTTCAGTAAACTTGTTTCAGAGTTCGCAACTACAAGGGCGTGTATAACTATGTTAACCAAAAAGGACGTCCCATTTTTTTTGGACAAATGAACAGGAAGAGGCTAAAAATTATGTTACGACATCTATTCCTATTTCACGACCACTTTTGGTAGGTTTTATTCCGGATCTCTGTACTGAATTACATACGGATGCTAGTTCCGTGGGGTACGGGCTACGGAGCTATATTGATTCAAAAATATGATGCGGAATATAGAAAAGTAGCCTACTTCAGTAACAGCTCTTTAGCAGCGGAAGCTAAATATCATTCATATGAGCTAGAGACTCTAGTTATAGTTAATTCACTTAAATGTTTTCGGGTATATCTCGTTGGTATCAAATTTAAAATAGTGACTGACTGTAATTCGGTTAAGGCGACTGTCATTAAACGCGAAATTGTGCCTCAAATAATTTTTGCAATTATTGCAAGATGCTCGACATACGTCCCGGATTTTAATTTTGAAATTGTATATTGAAAAGGCTCATCTTTAAGTCATGTAGATTTCCTTAGTCGAAACCTTAGAAATGTTCTGCGAGTCTCGAGACAGTTCCTGATGATAAAAGATTGCTTGATTCAAATCATTGTCATTAAAAAAAAGGATCTCTTGTGTTACCAACAAAATTAGTTCGTTATTTTGTCCCCAGACAACGCAGGCTTGGTTTTTTTACGTTTGTTCCATGACTAGCAATGCCACATATGTACAGAAAGACAATTCCATACTAACTGATTTTTGATTCTCTCATTTAAGAAATTTTGTAAAAAAAAAATTATATTAGACACTGCCTTGTCTGTGCAGTAGTGCAGTTAAAAAGACCAGAACAGGTCCATTACAATGTAAAATATTAATACCCAGAAAACCAATTACTCCTTGTCGTACAATACATATTGATTGTTTGGGTCCATTACCCCATTATCAGCTGATAATTTTAAGTATGTGTTAACTATAATCGATGCTTTTACAAAATACTGTAATTTGATACCTTTAAAATCAGTAAAGACAGATGAGACAAGGCAAGCTCCTTAAAAAGTTTATCTCAAGTTTTGGCATTCCTAAAGTTTTTATAATGGATAGCGGTATGCATTTTTACAACCTTAGCTTATGACAATTTTTTTTTGATAAGTTTAATATTCAATATGGTTTTATTACACCTGATATCGATAGAGCTAATGGGCAAGTGGAACGATATATGCGCACTATTATGAATTTCATAGGAATTGAAAGGCGACTTAAGGTTGTTGAATGGCCGAACGTTTTATGGAAAATTCAATTAGTTTTAATCACAATATTCCAAAAATCGATGTGTCGGTGATTTTGTCTTGGTTTATCGGGCAAGCAAAACTGATTTCGAATTTAACGGACCATATAAAATTTTAAGCGTCACCATACAGGGCAGATATGAATTAAAACGAATTGGTGTAGGCAAATACAAAATAATAAAAGCAGCCAAGGAATAGCTAAGACTTTGGTCGGGAGAATGGTCGGTAGCGACTGATTTACAAGAATTGTTCGACCTTTTTGAAACCGAAGGTAAAGTAGAAACATTTTGTTTTCTTATTAGTGGTTTTCCTAATATTAAAATAAGGTCGTGAAGCATGGGGTCAGCATACTCCCATGGTATTTGTTTGTATTTTTTTGTTTGTTTTATGTTAGCCGAGATTGAAACGATATCTCGAAGCATGGGGTCAGCATACTCCCATGGTATTTGTTTGTATTTTTTTGTTTGTTTTATGTTAGCCGAGATTGAAACGATATCTCGAAGCATGGGGTCAGCATACTCCAATGGTATTTGTTTGTATTTTTTGTTTGTTTTATGTTAGCCGAGATTGAAACGATATCTCGAAGCATGGGGTCAGCATACTCCCATGGTATTTGTTTGTATTTTTTTGTTTGTTTTATGTTAGCCGAGATTGAAACGATATCTCGAAGCATGGGGTCAGCATACTCCTATGGTATTTGTTTGTATTTTTTTGTTTGTTTTATGTTAGCCGAGATTGAAACGATATCTCGAAGCATGGGGTCAGCATACTCCCATGGTATTTGTTTGTATTTTTTTGTTTGTTTTATGTTAGCCGAGATTGAAACGATATCTCGAAGCATGGGGTCAGCATGCTCCCATGGTATTTGTTTGTTTTATGTTTGCCGGGATTGAAACAATATCTCGAAGCATGGGGACAGCATACTCCCATGGTTTATGTTTTTTTTTGTTAGCCGGGATTGAAACAATATCTCGAAGCATGGGGTCAGCATACTCCCATGAAGTACATTCATTGGCAATATTACGTGATGCTAGTGTTTGTACATTTACTTTAGGAAACCTACATTTTATTTTTTTTTCAAATTTACAGAAAATGATGACGCCGCAGTTAATACATGTTTTGAGAGCAAAACTTCTGTCAGGCAGGCCGTGTTAGCGTCAGCAACTTTAGAAGCCGGCGCCGCTGATGATATTACCCATACCGAGAAAATGCCGCGGACCCTGATTTTGAAGAGAACACTGATTCATAGGTTGTGCTCGCGAAAAGTACAGAAAGAACGTCATTGCGAAGTATTGTTGTGTAATGGTGGTTTAGTAATAAATCTATTTTTATCATTTAAACTGTGTATGTGATTTTAAAGTTTTGAACTGACGTTTATACAGGGTCTTAATATTTTAAATCTACTCTTTTCCTTAAAATATAGGTTATCCGAATCAAAAATTTCTGTGTAGGTTTCGCAAACACATTTTTTACTAGTAACCTATTGCTAGTACTTGATGCCTACAAATTCAACTTCAGTTAACTTTAGGACTCCCTAAAGTTAACTGAAGTTGAATTTGTAGGCATCTAGTACTATAGGATACTATCTTAAGCATTGTCTATTGAATTAACTTGCAAAAAATGTCTTGGCATTGGCAAGTCTATCCAGTGAAAACGTTGGAATATGTGCCCTGTTATAATACCGTATGCATGCGCTTTTTGCTTTAATTTTGGTAATTTTTTTGAAAGGGGTTCTTTCAGTTTAGTCTCCAGTGACACACCAATACAAATGAAATAATAAAATAGGTTATAAATTGAAGAAATAGTCCATACTTCAAGTGGAGTAAAAGATTGAAAGGGAAAGAAAAACTCTAAGTCTTCCTCCACTAATATATTCCAAATGAATCTTATTTAAAGATACCTCAACATGTTTCGAACATAAAAATGTTCATCTTCAGGAGAATTAAGATGTTATAAGCAAGAAAAATAACTAGTAATAACGCTTTAAGCTAGGCTTTAAGATAGTGAGAATGACACGTTAACATTCTAAGTCAGAAAAGCATCAAAAAACAAAGAACCGAAGTATTAATTTGCCAGGTGTAGGGTAATAATAGTAAAAATTAGAGGAAGCAAGGCCCATATGTGAAGAGAAATCAGTACAGCTGTGGAAAAGAGTAAAATTTAAATTTGAACATGCTGATGAAAGGGGAAGAAAAAGTGATCCAGTGTGAGGAAAGCAATGTATAAAATAGTAAAATTAAAAGTGGAAATTAGTGTTAAAATTTAATGAAGGTCGTCATAATGTGAGTAGTCAATTAATCTCAAAATTTTTAGGAATAAAAATAAGTAGGTTTGGCTCACTGCTCACTTTTGAAAATTATTTAGTTTTGAACTTTTCTTTAATTATGTTGAACCTAAGACTCAGGGATTACTACTATTTTTATTCCTAAAAATTTTGAGATTAATTGACTACTCACATTATGACGACCTTCATTAAATTTTAACACTAATTTCCACTTTTAATTTTACTATTTTATACATTGCTTTCCTCACACTGGATCACTTTTTCTTCCCCTTTCATCAGCATGTTCAAATTTAAATTTTACTCTTTTCCACAGCTGTACTGATTTCTCTTCACATATGGGCCTTGCTTCCTCTAATTTTTACTATTATTACCCTACACCTGGCAAATTAATACTTCGGTTCTTTGTTTTTTGATGCTTTTCTGACTTAGAATGTTAACGTGTCATTCTCACTATCTTAAAGCCTAGCTTAAAGCGTTATTACTAGTTATTTTTCTTGCTTATAACATCTTAATTCTCCTGAAGATGAACATTTCTATGTTCGAAACATGTTGAGGTATCTTTAAATAAGATTCATTTGGAATATATTAGTGGAGGAAGACTTAGAGTTTTTCTTTTCCTTTCAAAATAGGTTATGTTTTGTATTTAACAGCACGACCTCAATTTCCAAAAATTACCTACCTAACAGAGAACAACTTGTTCTCTGCTAAAAAGTACCTAAACATGCATAAACTTTTATAAAATTTAATGTAACCTACCTTATTTCTTAATAAAACACTGTCCTTCACTCTTTTAAAAGAAATGCCAAAATAAAAATGGCCGATCCGTCGATCCGCTGATTCATCTGAGACCGAAAACATAACCCCCCGTCCGGCGGGTGGCGTATCTCAAGCAATGATTTGGGCAGCACAATTGAGCGGGCGATTTAAATTTTATTATCATAGGAAATAATAAAAAGATATTCATAAATCAACATTGCTGCTAAGTTACAATGTAATTTGCCTGAAACTTTCTACAATGAAGATTGCTAAAATATTGCACAAATATTTAATATGAAAGGTTTCAAAAGTCAACGTTGCGGGAATTAACTGAATAGAAACGTTGTTTTAGACAGTTCCACGGTTTAGCACTCCAGTACATAAGTTACTTGGAAAAAATAATTTTTAGAAATGATCAAAGAAAATAATAAATATTTATACAATATCTATAAAATATTTTAAGCTAAATGTGTTTTAACTAATATTTGCTAAATATTTGTTTTGGTTAACAAATAGTTGCGAAGAAATTAAATATTTATGAAATATTTATACAATATATGGGAATATATGTATAAAGGGTACGTTGTCACCTCGAAAATAGATGCACAACATACGGTATCACCTCATATATAACGCTGTCACCTCAGATTTTTGAGGTGACAACGTTTTGCGTGGATTTTAATTTTATAGTGTTCTCTGTCGTCATATCTTTCATTTCACAAAAAATCGTGTTGAGGTGACAACGTTGCTTCAGTATCTGTAACCTTGTCCTCTTAGTTCGGGCATATATGATTGGCGCTAGTGTCGCTTTCTCGTTTAACTTTACGGAAACAGTAAATTCTATGTCACCTCACACCACTTTCGACTTATATGCGGTATAGAAGCCATACTCTGTCACCTCAGAATATTGGCAACATTGCAATTATTTAGCGCTCAGCAAATATTAGCGGATTGTGTGGTAATTACATGAAAAATGTCGGCAAGAACAAAATTATTATTAAAATTGGCCAAGGTATATTTGTAAAATAAATAATACAAAATACATCTTGTCGAGATTAATTGCATATTACCACTTGCTGTTTAGTTCAACTTTTTAACAATAAAGTACCTTTTAATTTATCTACTTACTGTTTTCTATTTTATTACGGCATAGTGATGTCTTATGAAGAAAATCTCAGCATTAACTAGTTCTTTTTACTAATTTTATAATAATAATTCGTATTTATAAAAACTTAATATAGAAAACTAGCTGGCGGCTTGCGGGTACTCGCGGCTTCGCTGCCGCAGTTTAGTTGTTATCCATTCGTTATGTGAGCAAAGTCTCATACATACTTACACACCATACATACTATTCAATATAAACTATATTAAACCCATATAATTTTCATAACCAAAGCTAGAAGGTAAAAAAATTACATTGGTACGCTCTTCTAATAAGATGTATTTTATCTTCTAGCTTTGTTTAAAAAATTACACAAAAATATTAATTTTTTACCATTACCGATCATATTATTTCGTTACAAATGATTTGAGTTTTTCCCTACTTCTAGATTTGGAAAAAAATCTATTGTTGCTGCATTTAATAAAAAAAATTATTACAATTCACTACATGATGAAAGTTTACCCCCAAACCCTAGGGGATGAACGCCGGGGATTTGGTGGTAACTTTGTGATATTTTAATTTTTAGTTATTTATTAGCATCTTAAATTTTATAAGTATACTGACTTTCTGGTTTTTAAAATGTTTTCTAAAATTTTTTACCCCCTCGGCACTTGCGGGTAATCTTTTGATATTTTTGGATTTTTCCTCTATTAGAAAAAGTAACTACAATATCCCGTAGTAATTGGGATATATTGACAGACAGTGTTTCTGACTGACACAAATGCTAAAATACGTACCCACTTTACCTATTTTAAAAATTAAGCCTCTAATGGGGAGAAAAATGAGGTCAAATTTATCCTTATATTTGTTAATAAACCCCTTAACTTCAAATATAAACGGTGGCAATAAATTACAATATCTTGCATTGAAATTCATATACAGGGTGAGTGGGCCAAACTGTAAACCCAAATGTTGTTACCTATTATAAGTTTGTTTTCAAATTACAGCGGTAAATAAAATATTAATATTGTTAAGACAAAATACGCAACATTAACATTGTTTTAAATAAATCACTGGTTTAGTAAATTTTTAAAAATACCGTATTGACTTCCAAATATTTCCTGCTTCATTTACGAAGGGCGCGCGTGGCACTTCTACTTGAATCGTGTTTTTCTTTAATATTGAGTGCAGCACTTCCAATGCGTCTAATTAATACATCCCTAGTATCTACTTTTAATTTGTATACCTCATTTTTTAACCAACCTCATAAATTATAGTCCAACGGTGTGAGGTCTGGCGATCTAGCAGGCCACTCCAAACCTTTGGACACTTTTGGTCCAAATATTGCTTGACCCGACGATCGAAATGATAATACATCGTGTTGATAATACATCCGAATTATGATGTTTAAAGGAATCTTCTCCAGTAGTCCATGCAATTCATTTTCTAAAAGACTTAAGTAGTGATCCCCTGTAAGGCGATTTTCCAAAAGAAAAGGGCCAATTAAATTATTGTCGATCATGCCGCACCGCACGTTTACTGAAAACCTATGTTGAAAATTATTTTTGACAATAATTGCGTGTGAATTTTCGTCCGACCATACATGGGAGTTTCGATTACTGTTGATGCCGTCACGGGTAAATCTAGCTTCGTCAGTAAAAAGTATGTGCGGTACAAGATGACGATTATTAATTATCCACTTACAAAATTGCATACGCTTCACGTAGTCTCCAGGTAGAAGATTCTGTACACGCTGTACATGGTACGGGTATAAGCCTTGCTCCTGGAGCGTATTGATCACTATTTTTTGGGGAATCCCCAACTGAGTTTCAATTCTTCGTGAGCTGATCGTTGCATCTTATTTATAAGAGACCGACCGAAGGTTCGGTTTTGGTTTCGGCTAGTTTCGGTCAAAAAATCTAGTTTCGGTGACAGTTTCGGTATCGGCCAAAAATCGAACTTTTTAAAACTATTAATTTTGCACAAAATGTGTATGTTTTGACTCCTGCCGGGGTAACTGGGCCGTAAAAAGCCTGGTACCCCAACAGTATTTTATTTCAAGTTAAGTGATGCTTTGACTTTTATGAAAAACAATTTTTTTTCTTTTTCTTTCCCACTTATTTCAATACTTTTACATGTCTCTGACAAAGCTAAATAAAACTTAAGATTTTTCACTACTTAATAAATGATTTTTACAAAGTCTGTTAAAACTCCCTAGTTTTTCTTTTGCTCTCTCCATTTTTTTGCCGAAGACAGGGCCTTTGCACTAATCCTTGACTTTCCAGTATGCTGGTCTTAATTGTCGGTCCTCTGACTATTTAATTTTTGCACCTCTTGTACACCATTGAAAGCCTTATTACGGCTCAATCCCACTATTAATTTCTCTATTGCTAACAACATCAGCATTGTACCTTTCACTTTGTTTCTCTGATGATCAGTGTTTCTACACTCGAAACATGTCGAATTGAATTATTTTGAATTATTCTAGGTTCGCCTAGTTATTCTAATAAAAAAGTGTGGAGAAAGACTTAGTGCTTTTCTTTTTTCTATATATAAACAAGTTTCGATTTCGGCCGAAACTGGGACTAAGGCCGAAGATTCGGTTTCGGCTGAAAATCTTGTTTCGGTCGGACACTAATTCTTCTTCTTCTACGAAAGCTAGAACATTTTCTATTTCTTCTAAATCCTGTCGAATGGCCCGTTCGGATGTTACATTAGCACTTGGAAGCGTTCCGGTCTAGCACAGTTTGTTGAAAACTCGGATAAAGACCTTTCTGTTTGGTGTTCTTTGATGTGGAAATCGTTGACGATATTCTTTAGCAGCCGCTGTAGCATTCCCATTACACAAACCATAAATAAAAATCATATTGGCGTATTCAAGATGTGAATAAATGTGTGGCATTTTATAAAATTTAAATGATACAAATCCGAAAATTAACGGTGAATCAATGTAAAATTTTATGCTGATACTATTTATACTGACACTAACAGGATAGTGACAGCACAACAATCAATAGCGGAATATAATACCATTTATTACAGGAAAGCTAAATTAATGCAATATTTTGTTTTTACACTATAATTTAAAAACAAATACCTAAATATTGGATAACAACATTTGAGTTTTTTTTATTATTTTGGTTTCCAGAGGTTTGAATTGATGGCGATGGTCCTATTAGTTGGCCTCCTAGATCGCCAGACCTCACACTGTTGGACCATAATTTATGGGGTTGGTTAAAAAATAAGGTATACAAAGTAATAGTAGATACTGGGGGTGCATTAATTAGACGCATTAGAAATGCTGCACTCAATATTAAAGAAAGGCACGAATCAATTAGAAGAGCCACGCGCTCCCTTCGTAAACGAAGGAAATGTTTGGGAGTCAATGGCGGTATAGTTGAAAATTTACTAAACCAATGATTTATTTAAAAGAATGTTAATGTTGCATATTTTAGTTTAACAATATTATTATTTTATTTAACGCTAAAATTTAAAAACAACTGAATACTGCATAACAACATTTTAGTTTTTTTTTATATTATTTTGATGCATAGATTACACCCTAAGAGTTTGGCCCATTCCTCCCGACTCACCCTGTATAAGGTATGTGTAACAGTTTGTTCATCTACAGATCATACGTACTACGCATTCCACGCAGACAAAGTCGCGGGTAAAATCTATATAGTTGTATATTTTGATCGCAATATTCAAAAAAGTGTGCTCTTTCGGGTTATGGAGCATAGCAAGTCTAATTTCAGGAGATCATTAATACATATTAGGTAGGTACGCTTACAAAACCATTCCATAGACTTTTCATTCATAAACACTTGAACAGAAAAGAAAAATCCGTTAACAAAATTTTTTTCCTGTTTAAACTTGTATACCTTCTCTTCACCCCTTTAGGGGCCGTTTTTCAAAAATATAAGAAATTGATGTTTCATTATTGCGTAATATTAAGTAAAATTTGAACAAAAATATGTTTTCCAATAGAAACTTGTATACCCTCTTTTTTTTTAACCCTTTAGGAGTTGACTGAAAAAAAGAAATACGTAATTTATTATTTGTAGTTTTATTTGTGCTAAAACTTCCTTGTGACCTTATAAGGGTTGAATTTTCAAAAAGTTTTTCTTAGTTAGCCTCTACATTATAAAATTAAGCCACTGACCAAATTTCATATTTATAAAATGTCCATTCGGCGAAGATGAATCAGTTAGTTAGTTACAATATTTTATACATTAAAATAAAATACATAGAATAGTTACTTAAAAAATATGCTAAGCGCTTGACCCGATGAGAACGTTGAAATTTGATTTAGTCTTTAAAATAAATACTTTATATATTTTCAGTTAACTACGTAACACGTAGTCACCTCAAAAGTAGTGGCAACATTGTTTGAGGTGGCAACGTCTGGTTTAAATAAGCATGCTTCATATACAACTGAGGTGACAACTCATGTAGTTTATCTACTTGATTTTTAAAAAAATTATCATAAAAATCATTTCCCCTCTCTAGAGAAACCTACTAAGGGGGTTCCCCTTAACCTATATATGATTTTATATATGCAAAAAAGTGCTTATTTAATGGTGAGGTGAGTCCGCCTTCCCGACGACCCTGAGGTGACAACTTAACAACCATACGTATATATAAATATATTTTTTAAATATGTATTAAATATTTGTTTTGCTAACAAATATTTAGCAAAGATATAAATATTTATACAATATTTATAAAATATTTCGTGCTATCAGGGCACCCGAAATTAATAATATCTCCGATATCCAAATCCACCCACCATTAATCAATACCATTCATAGTACAAACGCCGCAGAAAACTACTCTAATATGGCATTATTAGACGAAATAATTAATAACAAATCGTATCAATTTATTATCAAAAAATCGCCTCACGATAAATATACAAAACAAGAAAATTTTGACGGTCACCATATTATACATGCAACATTACTACCAGATATCCCAACAATAACTGATTTTTACAAAGAATATTTAATTAATAAAACAACATATATTCATTTTTTTTCAAAAGAACTACTTCCAACAAATAATGAATAATCATTTCAAAAATCTTAAATTAATAGAATGTTCTAAATTAATAAATAATGCCCAACCAAATGAAAGAGAACTAATAATAAAATATAGACACGAAAGTATAACAAACCACCGTGGAATTGAAGAAACGTGCAAATTTCTAAAAGCAAACTATTATTGGAAATCGCTAAAAACGGACGTAACAAAATACATTAATAATTGCGAAATTTGTCAGAGATCAAAATATAATAGGAAACCCCTTGACCAACCATTAGTGCTAACAGAAACACTAAGCAAGCCATTCGAAATGATACACATAGATACATTTATAATAGGAAAACAAAAATTCCTTACAATTATCGACAAATTCTCAAAATACGCTCAAGCTTTTCCGTACACCGGAAATGCAGTATCCTGCTGCGAACAACTAATAAAATTCTTTTCATTTTTACGCGTCCCAAAGCAAATAACCTCAGACAATGGATCCGAGTTCGCTAATGAAGTAGTTAAAGGCTTACTACAAGCACATATCATCAAAATTCATTTTACCACCCCTTATCATCACGAATCGAACTCTCCCGTAGAAGGACTACATTTCACATTAATCGAACACATCCGAATAATTCGTGAATCAGACCCAAACACAGACGTTGAAAAATTAATGCCTTACGCAATTATAGCTTATAACAACACAATTCATTCCAATACAAATTTTGCACCCTATGAACTTGTTTTCGGACATACAGATTCCAGAGACCCCATGGACCTAATAACATCCCACGTTTATACCGAGTATATATTATTATATACCCATAAAAATAATACCCAAATCTCGTGTGAAAACGTAACTCAAGACACCAAAGATAAAAAACAAAAAACAATCGATAAGATCAATCAAAACAAAACCACAAAGGCTCTTATGATCGGATCTCAAGTTTACAAAAAATCTGATAACCGACCGGGTAAAATCAAGAAAAGATTTTTGGGACCATTTCTTCTAACAGCCATTTTAGAAAATAACAAAATCGAAATTGAAAACCCCAAAAACAAACATAAAGAGGTCGTCCACCTTAATGAAACTAAAATAATACCCATTGTTCCAGATCGAGCTGGACCATCGCAAGCACCGTAAAATTTACCAATTTAAATAACCACCCTGGCATACTACCCTTCAAACTAGGAACCGCACAACTCGAATCAAATCAATGTACCTTTTCAAAATATCGACCTAGTACCTTTAATAACCAAAGTTCAAACCATAAAGAAATATACAGAAAAATTAACTTCCAGTCTTCAAAATAATTCTAACTATCACAGAGAATACTATATAGAGTTATAATAATAACTATTTACTTCTTTGTATACGCTAGAAAAACGCATAGAATTTTTAATAGAACAAATCATCCCTGATACATACACGCATAAAAATAAAAGAGGCTTTAATCCTTTGGGCTCGTTTATAAAAAGCATAACGGGAAATTTAGACCAAAACGACGCGGAACAAATTGACGCCAAAATTACAGGAAAATCAAAATAAGTTAAGAATAGACGCCATAAATCAAATTACGCTTTTAGACACGACAATAAACAAATTTAAAATAATGATATCTAATATCACGCACAACGAAATAATATTAAGATCAAGCATTCTACAAATTGAGAATATAATTAAAACCATTCAAATAGACCAAACGAATACACACCAATTTTATCTAATTCACACC
The DNA here is from genome assembly GCA_963969555.1 of Polydrusus pterygomalis. Taxonomy (NCBI): domain Eukaryota; kingdom Metazoa; phylum Arthropoda; class Insecta; order Coleoptera; family Curculionidae; genus Polydrusus; species Polydrusus pterygomalis. The sequence goes on along the minus strand of OZ018381.1, from coordinate 20,223 downwards.
ATTATTAACCAAATAACTTTCATGTATCAATCGATTTACAATATCCTTGACAGAATAGAAGTAGCTATAACTTTCGCAAAATTAACGTGCTTCATAATTCACTAATAAAACCCTAAGAACTACTATTAGAAATAAAGAATTTTAATAATCATTTAATTTCGAATAAATTGCCTTTAGATGCTAATTCGCGAAACATTCTTAATTTCGAAAAACTAATCGTAATTAAAAGCTTTTTAAAAGGCTCAAATATTGTATTTTTATTGGAACTTCCACTTGTCGAACCAGAAGTGTATCAATATTTCAATCTAATCCCTTTACCAATTCCTGATAATAAGTCATTCCTCGTAAATATTCCCCATAAACCATACCTAGCACTTAACAATGAAAAATTCGCCTACATGGACCAGAGATGTATGGAAATCCAACCGCAAAACTACCTATGCAAAGAAGCTCGGACAACCCACGCAGAAAATAACCCTTCCTGTGCAGTACAGCTTATCAAACACCACGCAAATATTACGTCATGCCACCCATTCAAAACACAAATAAACGAAATCCAAGTGACAAAAATCGTCAATGGCAAATGGTTAATTACGGTACAATCACACCAAATTAGCATTATAAATTGCCAAAATTCCGGGGACAATGTACCCCTATATGGATCCTATTTATTGGAGTCCCCGACCGATTGCAAAGTCCACATCAAATCAATCGTACTCGAAACACACAAATCAAGTCAAATCATCTTCGACGAGGTAAACCTACCCACACTGAACTTAAGTCAAATCGAACAGCAAGGACAAAAATTATACAATCCACCCTCTATGGATCTCGACTATATCAACTTCAAGGAAACAAAAGAAATCCAAGCTAAACTACAGGAACAAAGAAAAACCTGCAAGAAATGACGTCAACAGTCTACATCACTAGAACCATTTTTTGGAAAATATTTTTATATATTATTTTTGTCTTAATTTCAGGTTACCTCATATATATAAAAATTGTAAAGAAATCTAAGAAAATTTCTAAAAAATCAAATATCGATTCAAAAAAAGAAGAAAATAATATTTTCCAAATAGTGTGAAAACACACCTTTAGGATGTGCTTTTAACTTAACGAGGGAGGAGTTACATTCCCGTGAGATTTGCATAATCAACAAATTCTACAAAACTCTTATCTTATTTCTTAGATTTACTGTAATACAGCGTTTTTAATTTGTGATTCATATTATTATAACGGTTGCGATTCGACTGTGCCTCACTCTGCCCCCTCCCCTAGGTTGGTTGGTTGGTTGGCGAACAAACCCGCCCTTGGAATATCAAAAAAGGCAACCAAAACAACATTAGACAGATGGGCACAAAAACAACATCTATCTCGATGGAATGGTACACCTGGCCAGGCACACGCACGGGCCGTCATCGATAGGCCCTCGAAGAAGCTATTAGCTGGAATGCTGCTCTTGACGCGTACCCAGCTAAAGCAAGTGACAGGCCTACTAACAGGCCATTGTCACTTAAGAAAGCACCTTCAACGAATGGGAGTCTATAATGGACCCATTGAATGTAGACTTTGCGGCGAAGAGGATGAAACCGCCTCCCATATCATATACAGCTGCGAAGCGCTAAACCGTAAAAGATTTAAAATCTTCGGAAACATTCGACGTGGCGATAACCTCCCGCACGACAAACTTGGAAGAAAACTACTGGACCTCATAGAAGGAACAAATCTTTTCTAACAAGACTGGGGCGCACAATAAGCCAGAAGGCTGCAGTGTAAGAAGCTTGGGCCACACGTCGAACCCGACCCCCGCCTTTAACCAACCAACCCAACCTCCCCTAGTTACGCCAATGATTTTTTTTCACCTTAAGTATTCATTCTAATGGAAATATAAACTTGTTACGGTTCTACTGTACATAATTTTTGAATCCCAACTTTCCAAAAAATTAAAATATACTTACTTTAACCAAAAATTTTTTCGATGCCTATTTGTTTTTGTTTTTTTAGAATTAGATAGATAGATAGATAGATATAACTTTATTCGTTTCATAGTATTTACCATATACTTTTGCCGTTGGCGTGAAACATGTCAGTAATTTACTAAAAATTTATTACATAGACATAACGCTACCTAAGAAGAAGACCATCACAACTCGAAAAAAAATAATGTTGAGGAGAGCAATTTAAAAATTTAATTTATTTACAATGTCAATAAGCCTAATTAAATAATATATAATATAATATACAAGTTCAACTTTGTCTTACTGTATCTCATAATACTATATATAATGGTGTTTAGATTTATGTATTAGATGTTAAATGGAGGGTTTAACTTTATTTTATCTATAGTTTTTGATTTCAATAGCAACTTTGTATAAAAAAAAAGATGTGACAGTTTTGATCAAAAAATATTTCTGAAATGTACACAACATTTCTTATTGAGGCAATAATTATTACGTATAGATAATAAAACATCTTTAACAATGAGATTTAACAGTTTATATTTAGGAAATGAATATTATATATATATATCCCGCTATCAATTCGACAACCATACATTGTCATTTTTTTTATATTCAATTTGACGGCCAGGTGCACTCGACGGCCATATATGGCCGTCAAATAGCAAACCATGTAAAATTGATGCTGATGACGTCATTTGACGAATGCCAAATTTTTGGTCGGCCGTCATTTAGTCGGTCGTATGAAAGTTTCGTATAGTTTTAGTTACGCGTCATTTTCCGCGAGAAGAGGTCGCTGCAAGCGCCGTATATTTTAACGTATATTTGTCTTTTATATCATCGCTTAATTAACGGCCCATGTATAGGCAACATCGGAATGTGTATATAACTTGTGTCCTTTTAGATAGCCGATTATTTGACGACCTCTTGATGGGGGTTAATATTATAATTATTGCGCTTTTTAAGATTGTTATGATTTCTTTGGCTTGGTGCAAGAAGGGCCAATGTCAAAATTGATCGTTTTAAAATAAAGAGTTTTTAAATTTTTTGTATGGAGTTGATCTCAAAAACTATTTGTTTTACAGCATTTTACAAGTTCTTCTTTAAACGTGATACTTAATATCGTTTATGTTATTAAGGAAAAAAAAACTTTTACACCAAAATTTACAAAAAAAAATACGACATTGGCCCTCTCAAAATTGACTAAGTTTTGACTTTGGCCCTTTAAATGAAACAAAATGACATGAATGTAACTGTTAAATTTTTTTTTAAATTTTTATCATGAAAACACATTTTGTTTTAATTATTAATTTTCTTCGTCTCCTTCTTCCACGGACAGCGTGTCATCAATATTTGGAGCAGAATTTAAAACATTTAGGAATTGTTCATAATACATTTGGCTTAATTTGCTTATAAGTGGTAACAGTGACTTCAAATCCTTTAATTTCTCCTCGGAAATTGAAAGGAGGTTTTAGTTTAAGGGTTGCAGAATAAAAGTATTTTCTTTTGCGGAACGTCTTTTTATATTAAAAAATTTAAATTCCTCGGTGCAGCTGAAACTTTTCTTGTAAAAAATGCCTCCTTCCTAATTTTTATAACTAAAGCTAAGCCATTTTATTTTTAGCCATTATTGTACCGGGTCGCATCTAGACATTCCGCTATAGGATTCGGCACCAGTCTCTATTCTGATTGGAGGATTTCAAATTCCGTCTAAAAGGTATATTGGCAACCGGTATGTTTATTATTACCCAGAGCATTTTTTTTTTTTATTTTTTTTGTTCGTTGTTACCCAAAGCATTTTTTTTTATTCAATTTTTTCAACTAATATTGTTTTATAAAAATAAAATTAAAAAAAAATGCTCTGGGTAACAACGAACAAACCGGTTGCCAATATACCTATTAGACGGAATTTGAAATTTTAGATTTAAGTCTCATTTCCAGACAGACATATTTCGCTTTCTGAGTTGCGTCTTTTTTCAACAATAACGCGTATTTTCTTCAAAGATACTTCCAAAGTGTTCATAAACATGACTTGACAAACTTCAACCTTTCTTTCATTGCTATTTCCTTGCGAATTTACTTACTTTTTGAGCCTTTCGTCTTAACCTTTCAATTGATTGCTTGTAGTAAAACTGACAACACTGTCGGCCGTCTTGTTAGCGTTGCTGTGTAATATACGGCCGTACAAATAATACGAGAGTAAAAAATACATATATTTCGACCGTCAAATTCACTGATTGTAAAAGGTCTTTCTATTGATAGTAATGTAAAAAATCAACAAAAAAAAGTTGTAATTTGAAGTCAGTTTGCTGTTAACAACTGCTAAATTGGTTAGTATACGCAGTCAAAACCTATATATATCCATTGGTTCTAGTGGATGCCAAATTACGCTTCTGTGAAAGGTTGTCCAATTGATAGCGTGATGTAAATATATATGTATACATTTAACTAATAAAAACATTACTGACTTAACATATTTAGAAACAAAGATAATTATAAATTATAATAAAAGTCACTGTAAAATCTAGGTATAAGTTTTTTTCTCAATAAGAGTTATTATTCCTTTCTTTTTGACATCAGATATTCCATTTTTTTTTTGGTATACGCTTTTTTTAAAGTGATCATTTCAGTATTAGCAGTAATATTTCGTCTTAAATTCAGAAATATAGCTGTTAAATACTGTTTTTCAGCGTAGGATTTTTTATACAAAAATACTCCTTTCTGTTTTTCCTGCCTTAAACACTTTCAGTTCAGAAGTTTTTATTGCTTCTCCCTTCTCGTTCTTATAACATTTATGACTCATGCGATCTGCCAAATCGTTTAGATCATAAAAATCATAATGGGCCATTTCCATTACGGTGTAGGGTTTTCCAGTTTTTTTCGCCTGTCTTGTCAGGGTAACTTATTGATCAGGTCCGTATATTGGACCTGATTTTTTGTAACGCACAAGTTGTTTCTCTATCACCGAGTGGACGTTATCACCCTCATTCTGGGTGTGACCCGCTATAAGGAATTTGTGTGCTATAGAATTAATGTGTTTTAATTTTGTTACTACGTAAACGTAAAGGGCAAAAATATATTGATTTTTGTTTTGCCCAGCACAATTATCACTATAGAATATCACATCAATAGGCTTATCCGATTTTGCTGCTTCTGCATCTAACATGCTTAAGTAATGGAAGACGCAGGAGCCAATCTTGTTAGACCCTCTATGTGCTTCCCCCTCATGTCACACATAACAGAAAACCTTATTAGCATTTAGAGTTGAAATTGTTAAATTATAAACATTTACTTTAGAAATGTAAAAAAAGGCATTGCCCGTTGGGCAATGTAAAACTGATTGAAGGTCATACACAAAAACATTTTTATTTGACAACTTGTCATTTTCTTTTTCTGTGCGAGATAACTCCTTTTCTAACAAATGAAAATCATATTTTTCTTGATGAAGGGGGTTTTCTGCTTCAAGAGCATTTTGGTATTGTAGACAGGTCTCACAGGCATCTTTTTTTGAAAAAAAAAACGATATGTTGAACTCGTTATTAAATATTTCATTATACATTTGGTAGTTTACAGAAAGCTGACCTTTTTCTTTACAGAGCTCAACATAATCACGATGAAGATCTGCAATTGTTTTTGTTCCTTCAATATATTCTTTGCTTGTTCGCGACCGACAATAGTGGCTTTCAATCCGCGGAATAGATTTTATATGGTTTCTCACAGCATCTTTCATTTTCTTCGGAACCACCAGTAGGTAAACAACAAGAGTTCAGGGCCAAAAACCCATGTTATTTCTTATGGAGGTTCACTCTGCATTTTAAGGTACCGACTTCTAGCGTCACGACACCTAGTCCAGTGCTAAGGTGGGGAGATGGGTGACATGAAGGAAGAGAAAAGGAGCGGAGTACGAGAGAGAAGAATGGAGTGTGAAGCGTGAGTAGGAGAGGGGAAGGAGTGTAGAGAGGAGTGAGAAAAAAAGTAGGGGATGAATGAGGAGAGGTAGATGTTTTTTTTTTTTAAGTCAATAGGTAGTGTGCCTTATAAGGAATTTTAAAAGGAAAACAATAGTTAAGATTACATTTCTTTATTTTACAAACTAAATAGGTAGTGTCTCATAAGCCTATTAAATTATACATTTTCATAACAGCTGAAAATACAGGTTTCGATTTTATTCCTCCATAATGCTGTGATGTCCCCAAGGCAAAGTATCATATGAAGTTTTAGATAACCTCCTCTTATCATCATGAGGACTTAGGCCAACTTTTACTTGTTGAATTGTATAGAGTTCGTGCCGTTCTGACCGAATCGATGTTTGTGATATATGCTTTTCTGTAAATGTCTCTAAACACTTAACATAATCATCAAAAGTTATTTTATTTTTTATAACCGACTTCTTAACTCCTTTAATCTTTTTTGTCACACCAAAGTTAGATAACGCCCTTTCAATTTCACCCCGTTCCCTTTCTGCTTTTTCTAATTTTACTTCCTCACGCTTAATCTCCTCAGGCGTCTGCAGAACTACGGTTGCGTACATTTTTGAACGAAGACCTATGAAATGAGTCATAATTCGACCATTATGTTCATCTTTCATCATTCCTAAAACCTTTTTATTAACTCTAGGTATATTGTATATATTATTTTCAGAATAGTCGCTGGTGTCGAAATACTGGTGACAGTCATCTAAAATTACATCATAAGCATCTTTATGTTTGATTTCATAAATAAGACTGTCCGTATCTGTATATAGAACTTTACATTGATCATCAAATCTTTTATTCATATAATTATAATGAAAATCATATAGGGTTGTTTTGGCCAAATCCAAAACACACATTCCCACAAATATTGGCTTGTTGAAGTATACTTCAGACTTGTTCATTTCTATAATAACGAGATTTTCGTTAATAACAGTTGAAGATTTAAACTCAGGACGGGAGATCAGAGCTTCGGCACCATAACGCCCATCCCATTTAGTCTTTAATTTAACGATGCTATGTTTTCTAATATTTTCCATAGTCTTCCCGAACACAGCATTATTAAAGAGTTTAAAAAGATTTTTTTCAAAATCATTTGTTGCGGCTTGACGTAAATGCGTATTTAAATCAATATAGGGTTTAAGCCAGGGAGATTGACTAAATGATAACACCCTATGAATTTTAGTTAAGTTGACGCCAAGTGCCATGGCTTGTTTTAAATTACGGTAATGAATAATATATTCCTTTTTATTATACAAAGTCGCAAATAGTTTTTTAGTATTTGATCCTTTTGTTTTCCCATGCTCAGGACAAGGAGGTAAATCCGAAAATTTATTATGCAGTGCTTCAGGTATTTCAAGGTCCACTTCCAAGATATAACCTTTATCAGAATTGTCAGGAACTTGAAGAATATTAAGCTGCAAAATTTCATCTTCTAAAAGCCATTGGAACCCTCCATATGGCAGGTATTGTGACATAGCCCACCCATATTGATTATTAATATCAAAATACATCAAATACGAATCCTCTTCATTTGAATCATATGTAGGTATATACTTATTATTTGCTTTACTGTATCGCTTGGAACACTGACTGAGACCGCCTCTTATACCTCTTTCAATAAATGTTACCATCTCATAATCCGTAAGTAACTCGAGCTTAACCTGATTCTCCTTATACATTTTGAACATTAAACACAACCAGGCATATCCTGGTAGGGTATATGACCAGGCTGGGTCAAGACCATAAGTCATGTGAGATGTTGACCTAAATTGCTCAAATATATCAGCTAATAATAAAATATCCGTTTTAAGATATAGATCGGAATAATCTTGCAAAGTCTCACAATCAAAACCATTCCATACTTTCTGAGCATGCATATAAGATTCAGCACTTATATGGCAATCCTCAAGACTATTGTAGAAAGAATATTTAGGTGGTAGTGCTAATTCATTCAGCTTATTCCAACTATCCATGTAATCGTATGGGAAAATACCTTTACGTGTTAATAATTTGAGTGTTTCATCAGATAATTCATTAAAACTGGATTTTAGGATTGGATAATCATCCAAATTTGATGCTAGTTTATCAAGACCAGACTCGAGAAATCTGAAGCTATCAATAAAGCGAAATTTAACCAAATTATCCTTAATATATTTAGTAAAAGATATGTATTTTTCCTTTGTAATAGGTAGAACATCTATTCGCCCCTCTACCTCCGCCAAGGCCTTTATTATTAGATGGCCGTCATAGCAACTAAGATTATGGAACACAACGGGAACAGTCCGGTAATCTTGATAATTTAAATTACAGCTTTCATGGCTTGGACCTCTATACGTAGAATCAAGGTGATTATGATCTCGAATTTTTTTATCGTCAGCTGAAAATGGTTTCTGGCAAATATGGCATTCTTGTGCTTTATAGAATAATTTAGTTTGCTCATCAGTTAATTTTTCCATAGGTAAAGGACAAAGAAAAACAGTTTCAAGATTCTCAGCAAAGTTTAGAAGTTCTTTTATAAACCATTCCATGCAGTCCAGACCAGTATATGCTCGATAATATGAGAGGGTGTCATCATAGGAGCATTTAACGTAATATCCAACACTATATGGAACATGTTTTTGACTTTTTTGAGTATTTTTTAGAGGGCTATCTTCTACTGGAATCAACAAGCACTCCGTGTCAGCATAAATTATAAATGCAACCTTCTCTTTATGACTAAATTTATTAAACTCTATTATTTTGTTTTCTTCTTTCGGTAATATAGGAACTGCTAATTTATCTATTTTTAAACAATCTTTAATATGTTTCCCCAATTTATCTTCAGTTCGAAAATAGTGAAGACATCGATCACAAATAAATATTCGACCATTTTCCTTACTTAGCTGATACGAAAGCAACCGCGATAAATCTTTAATCCATGTATAATGGTATCTAACTGGACTTAAATTATCTAAATCATCCTCTGAAATGTAATTGTCTTGCACAAGTAATAAATTTACATGTATCTCTTTTTTGTTTTTAGTGATATAATATGGTAAAATTTTAAAACTTTTTTTATATTTCTGCAACCTATAAATGTTTACCGAAATATTATTTTGCATTTCAAAGCGAGGAATTTGACCAAGAGTTATAGGAAACTGAACCCCTGTGAAATTGAGAACTTCCTTTGGATCGGGATAGGATGTCGTTCTCTCAGGATGGTGACCCCAACTAACTGGATATAAAGCTGATGTAATAGCCCATGCGAAACATATCATATCCGTATTTTGAACGTTGACACACGCATGCTTTTTAGCTATTTGTTTAGGAAGTGCGATGTAACTTCCAGCACGCAAAGGATTAAATTTATTTATTCCAACCATTAAGTTAATCACCCTACTCAGCGCCCAGCCAGAGTCTTTTTCCGCAAAAGAATCCAATTCTGTTAAAATTGGTTGAACAACTTTATCCTTGAACCATTGATTTAAATCGGTATAACGATAAATAGGTTCATTTGGTGTGTTTATGTATTTGTTTTCAGTAAAATAACCATTCGCCTTACTAATCATAAATTCTCCGCACAATACAGTGTTAACCTTGATTGCTTCATCTTTTTTTAATACGTTCAGAATTCTTCGTCTAAAAATTGCTGCACAGTCCTCCAAGAAGGGTTTAACATCTGTATGTTTCAAATTAATGATCACACCGGTTCTTATACGCGATTGAAAAGCTGATTGAATATCTTCCCATTTTACACGATGAGTAGCAGTCTTTTTTCTCTGTATCAATCCAAATCCAGTTACTTCTTTAGCTTTCAGCATTTCTCCAAAGCTTTTTATTTGGCCTAAAAATGCTAGTAATTTGTTTTTCTCCCCCACTGTTGACGCGTTTTTCAATGCTGTATTCAATAATTTTGAAGCCTGAGCACATTTCATAAGACCCTCCTTTATTGCCTTTCCATCATGGGCTGGTTGATAAACTAAAGTTCTAATGTTTTCCACAAGTTTACCATTATAAGACATCTTGAATCTGTAACAACAATTAATTGTTAGTAATAAAATTAATTAATTGAAGATAACACGTCTACACTGTAGGATGTACTAAGTTAGAATAAGCTATGGCATTACAATACACCCGTTATAATAAAATTCACCCAAACCAGCTCGTTTTAGAAACTAGTTTTTAGCTAAGAACCCCTTAACATATCTTATTTACCATTTAACAGTGGCTAATTTTTCATAAAATAAAAGAAATAAGTAGGGATAAATAGGTTACGCATAGTGTTGGAAAGTATACTTTTTGAAAATAAATGTTAGTTATGTCATATTACCAAAAATTTAAAATTAAATTAAACGAATCACCAGCCGAAGGTGATTGAAGTCATAAAAAATAATTTCCTCTGAAGTTACATGACAAAACTGTTTACCTGTTTTCGAAATAATGTAAATATCTGTCATCCCCACAGCCTTGGGAATAATTTTAAAGTATTTTATAACCCTAAACCACTTTATGTAATATCATATCAGTTCCTTGCACTCATATGCCAGCCTTTACGCATTCTTATTATAAATATTATCTTTGAAGATACTAGAGTCAAAATTCTACTCATAGACTATACCCAATATGCAATATATCTATATTTATAAATAACATGAGTATATACATTTTATAATTTAGCAAAAATATTTAACACTTATAAACCATAAAATTATAAATATCATAAAATACTCTTTTTTCAAGAATATCGTCTACTCTATCATTCAATTTTTTAAATATTATAGGCATTTCCCTTATTGCTCATTATAACTTTATAAGTATGGCCGATAGATGGTTTCTTTAATAGCCAGCAGGCAACAATTTTCCCTGTTCATGTCTATAAGACATATGGAAAACACTGTATATACCTAACTCTTTAAGGGTGTCAACCTCCGTTGTAGAGAGGGATTAGCAATCACCAGAGTCAGTACGTCTCCCCTCGTAAGGGTACCTGTCGTGTTTCCATGCGGAAAAAAGTCGACCATCCCTTTATACCAATAGGGGCCACCACTGATAAATTATATTTTTACAAAAATATTTAACACTTATAAACCATAAAATTATAAATATCAAAAAATATTTTTTTTTTTCAAGAATATCGTCTACCCTATCATTCAATTTTTTAAATATTATAGACATTTCCCTTATTGTCTATTATAACTTTATAAGTATGCCCGATAGATGGTTTCTTTAATAGCCAGCAGGCAACAATTTTCCCTGATCATATCTATAAGACATATGGAAAACACTGTATATACCTAACTCTTTAAGGGTGTCAACCTCCGTTTCAGAGAGGAATTAGCAATCACCAGAGTCAGTACGTCTCCCCTCGTAAGGGTACCTATCGTGTCTCCATGCGGAAAAAAGTCGACCATCCCTTTATACCAATAGGAGCCATCACTGATAAATTATATTTTTACAATAATATTTAGTACTTGTAAATCACATTTATATATTAAAAATATCATACAATATTCTTTCTATCCGGTCATCATATCTTTTAAAGCATGTATACATTTTTTTTTTTGACATTGCCTATTAAAACCCGTTAAAAATGCCCCATAAATGGTTTCTTTAATAGTCAACAGACAACAATTTTATCAGATCATGTCTCTAAGGCACATGGAAAACACTATATATGTATATCTCTTTAAAGGTATCAACCTTTTATGTAGAGACGGATTACCAATTACCAGAGTCAATACATCTGTCCCCATAAGGAAACCCATTATGTCCTCATGTGGAAAAAATTAGGTCGCCCTATTTTATCAATATGGTCACATATTTGATATTTATCGGTTACTATTATAATGTAACTAAGTATCATAAAAGTTTTACCCAAAACGATGACTTTAACAACCCACGCATTCAGAAGAGCACCCATATAAAAAGAAATCAGTTATTTTATTATAAATTGTTATTCTGCTACAAATGTCGTTTTTTTTTTTTTTTTTTTTTTTTAATTTACTCCATCGATTATTACAATTATTCCCTCAAAATTAGGGAAAAAAAGCTTACATCTTTAAAAACGGGGTGTTTTGTTAAAAAACTAGTCGCACAAATACCCCTAACTTCCCCTTGTCTAGTTCAACAATTTTTAAACTATAAAAAAATTTCAACCACCTACCGCCAATATTTTAAACCCCTAATCAACAAAAATATTTTTTAGGAAAAATTTATTAATATATTAATATATAAACATGTAATTCTTACCCACTAGTAGTTCTGCGTGTTTATTGTTCAACACTTTACACATATTAAAGAAATTTAACATCTGTAACATCTTTTATATCCAGACAAGAATATAGTCAGCAGGTGAGATTAACACCTCCCTCCAATTTTTTGATTGGTTGACGCTAAGAAACATGGCACAAAGAGGACATGAGAACGGCATCGAGCAAACCCGAACAAACCGCTCGGGTTTTTTCGTTAACAAACTTGTATCAAATTTTGGAAATTTTTTTTTGAAAAATTGTCGTTAAACCCTTCCGACAAAAGACTTATGAAGTTATAAAAAAACCGCGCAAAAATAGGGTTGAAAATGAGATTATTATTAAATTTGGCTGGTTTTCTTTTAAAAATGTGATGTTTGGACTTAGTAACATTTGAGATAAAAGCTATCTTCAACCCTCAGATTTCAACCCTGTGATTAGAATTTACCTATACATTTTTTAGAGAAATACATAAGTGTACCTACTTTATACTGTGAACAAAAAAAAATATACTTTTTCGAAAAAAATTTGTTTTTTAAATAGCACTCATAAAAAGAATTTGCTTGAAATGCTAATCAGTTATTTTATTATAAATTGTTATTCTGCTATAAATGTCTTTTTTTTTTTTTTTTTTTAATTTACTCCATCAATTATTGCAATTATTCCCTCAAAATTAGAGAAAAAAAAAGCTTACATCTTTAAAAACGGGGTGCTTTGTTCGAAAAACTAATCGCCAAAATACCCCTAACTTCACCTTGTCTAGTTCAACAATTTTTAAAACTATGAAAAATTTTTAACCACCTACCGCCAATATTTCAAACCCTTAATCAACAAAAATATTTTTAGGGAAAATTTACCAAGTCCACTAATATGAGAAAAATGGAAATATCTCAAAAACGGGGTGTTTTATCAAAAAACTAATCGCGAAAATACCCCCACTTCCCCCTGTCTAGTTCAACAATTTTTAACACTATGAAAAATTTTCAACCCCCTACCACCAATATTTCAAACCCTTAATCAACAAAAATATTTTTTAGGAAAAATTTATTAATATATTAATATATAAATATATAATTCTTACCCACTAGTAGTTCTGCGTGTATATCGTTCAACACTTTACACATACTAAAGAAATTTAACATCTGTAACATCTTTTATATCCAGGCAAGAATATAGTCAGCAGGTGAGATTAACACCCCCCTCCAATTTTTTGATTGGTTGACGCTAAGAAACATGGCACAAAGAGGACATGAGAACGGCATCGAGCAAACCCGAACAAACCGCTCGGGTTTTTTCGTTAACAAACTTGTATCAAATTTTGGAAATTTTTTTTTGAAAAATTGTCGTTAAACCCTTCCGACAAAAGACTTATGAAGTTATAGAAAAACCGCGCAAAAATAGGGTTGAAAATGAGATTATTATTAAATTTGGCTGGTTTTCTTTAAAAAATTTGATGTTTGGACTTAGCAAAATTTAAGATAATAGCTATTTTCAACCCTCAGATTTAAACCCAGTGATTAGAATTTACCTATAAATTTTTTAGGGAAATACATAAGTGTACCTACTTTATACTGTGAACGAAAAAAAAATATATTTTTTCGAAAATTTCTGTTTTATTTAAAAAGTTTTTAAAAACAAAAATTTCGAAAAAATATATATTTTTTTTCGTTCACAGTATAAAGTAGGTACACTTATGTATTTCCCTAAAAAATTTATAGGTAAATTCTAATCACTGGGTTTAAATCTGAGGGTTGAAAATAGCTATTATCTTAAATTTTGCTAAGTCCAAACATCAAATTTTTTAAAGAAAACCAGCCAAATTTAATAATAATCTCATTTTCAACCCTATTTTTGCGCGGTTTTTCTATAACTTCATAAGTTTTTGTCGGAGGGGATTAACGATCATTTTTTCAAAATTTTTTTTTCCAAAATTTTGAAAAATATTTTTGAAAAATTCTCGAACTCTTCGTTAAACCCTTCCAACAAAAGACTTATGAAGTTATAAAAAAACCGCGCAAAAATAGGGTTGAAAATGAGATTATTATTAAATTTGGCTGGTTTTCTTTAAAAAATTTGATGTTTGGACTTAGCAAAATTTAAGATAATAGCTATTTTCAACCCTCAGATTTAAACCCAGTGATTAGAATTTACCTATAAATTTTTTAGGGAAATACATAAGTGTACCTACTTTATACTGTGAACGAAAAAAAATATATATTTTTTCGAAATTTTTGTTTTTAAAAACTTTTTAAATAAAACAGAAATTTTCGAAAAAATATATTTTTTTTTCGTTCACAGTATAAAGTAGGTACACTTATGTATTTCCCTAAAAAATTTATAGGTAAATTCTAATCACTGGGTTTAAATCTGAGGGTTGAAAATAGCTATTATCTTAAATTTTGCTAAGTCCAAACATCAAATTTTTTAAAGAAAACCAGCCAAATTTAATAATAATCTCATTTTCAACCCTATTTTTGCGCGGTTTTTCTATAACTTCATAAGTTTTTGTCGGAGGGGATTAACGATAATTTTTCAAAAATATTTTTCAAAATTTTGGAAAAAAAAATTTTGAAAAAATTATCGTTAATCCCCTCCGACAAAAACTTATGAAGTTATAGAAAAACCGCGCAAAAATAGGGTTGAAAATGAGATTATTATTAAATTTGGCTGGTTTTCTTTAAAAAATTTGATGTTTGGACTTAGCAAAATTTAAGATAATAGCTATTTTCAACCCTCAGATTTAAACCCAGTGATTAGAATTTACCTATAAATTTTTTAGGGAAATACATAAGTGTACCTACTTTATACTGTGAACGAAAAAAAATATATATTTTTTCGAAATTTTTGTTTTTAAAAACTTTTTAAATAAAACAGAAATTTTCGAAAAAATATATTTTTTTTTTCGTTCACAGTATAAAGTAGGTACACTTATGTATTTCCCTAAAAAATTTATAGGTAAATTCTAATCACTGGGTTTAAATCTGAGGGTTGAAAATAGCTATTATCTTAAATTTTGCTAAGTCCAAACATCAAATTTTTTAAAGAAAACCAGCCAAATTTAATAATAATCTCATTTTCAACCCTATTTTTGCGCGGTTTTTTTATAACTTCATAAGTCTTTTGTTGGAAGGGTTTAACGAAGAGTTCGAGAATTTTTCAAAAATATTTTTCAAAATTTTGGAAAAAAAAATTTTGAAAAAATGATCGTTAATCCCCTCCGACAAAAACTTATGAAGTTATAGAAAAACCGCGCAAAAATAGGGTTGAAAATGAGATTATTATTAAATTTGGCTGGTTTTCTTTAAAAAATTTGATGTTTGGACTTAGCAAAATTTAAGATAATAGCTATTTTCAACCCTCAGATTTAAACCCAGTGATTAGAATTTACCTATAAATTTTTTAGGGAAATACATAAGTGTACCTACTTTATACTGTGAACGAAAAAAAATATATATTTTTTCGAAATTTTTGTTTTTAAAAACTTTTTAAATAAAACAGAAATTTTCGAAAAAATATATTTTTTTTTCGTTCACAGTATAAAGTAGGTACACTTATGTATTTCCCTAAAAAATTTATAGGTAAATTCTAATCACTGGGTTTAAATCTGAGGGTTGAAAATAGCTATTATCTTAAATTTTGCTAAGTCCAAACATCAAATTTTTTAAAGAAAACCAGCCAAATTTAATAATAATCTCATTTTCAACCCTATTTTTGCGCGGTTTTTCTATAACTTCATAAGTCTTTTGTCGGAAGGGTTTAACGACAATTTTTCAAAAAAAAATTTCCAAAATTTGATACAAGTTTGTTAACGAAAAAACCCGAGCGGTTTGTTCGGGTTTGCTCGATGCCGTTCTCATGTCCTCTTTGTGCCATGTTTCTTAGCGTCAACCAATCAAAAAATTGGAGGGGGGTGTTAATCTCACCTGCTGACTATATTCTTGCCTGGATATAAAAGATGTTACAGATGTTAAATTTCTTTAGTATGTGTAAAGTGTTGAACGATATACACGCAGAACTACTAGTGGGTAAGAATTATATATTTATATATTAATATATTAATAAATTTTTCCTAAAAAATATTTTTGTTGATTAAGGGTTTGAAATATTGGTGGTAGGGGGTTGAAAATTTTTCATAGTGTTAAAAATTGTTGAACTAGACAGGGGGAAGTGGGGGTATTTTCGCGATTAGTTTTTTGATAAAACACCCCGTTTTTGAGATATTTCCATTTTTCTCATATTAGTGGACTTGGTAAATTTTCCCTAAAAATATTTTTGTTGATTAAGGGTTTGAAATATTGGCGGTAGGTGGTTAAAAATTTTTCATAGTTTTAAAAATTGTTGAACTAGACAAGGTGAAGTTAGGGGTATTTTGGCGATTAGTTTTTCGAACAAAGCACCCCGTTTTTAAAGATGTAAGCTTTTTTTTTCTCTAATTTTGAGGGAATAATTGCAATAATTGATGGAGTAAATTAAAAAAAAAAAAAAAAAAAGACATTTATAGCAGAATAACAATTTATAATAAAATAACTGATTAGCATTTCAAGCAAATTCTTTTTATGAGTGCTATTTAAAAAACAAATTTTTTTCGAAAAAGTATATTTTTTTTTGTTCACAGTATAAAGTAGGTACACTTATGTATTTCTCTAAAAAATGTATAGGTAAATTCTAATCACAGGGTTGAAATCTGAGGGTTGAAGATAGCTTTTATCTCAAATGTTACTAAGTCCAAACATCACATTTTTAAAAGAAAACCAGCCAAATTTAATAATAATCTCATTTTCAACCCTATTTTTGCGCGGTTTTTTTATAACTTCATAAGTCTTTTGTCGGAAGGGTTTAACGACAATTTTTCAAAAAAAAATTTCCAAAATTTGATACAAGTTTGTTAACGAAAAAACCCGAGCGGTTTGTTCGGGTTTGCTCGATGCCGTTCTCATGTCCTCTTTGTGCCATGTTTCTTAGCGTCAACCAATCAAAAAATTGGAGGGAGGTGTTAATCTCACCTGCTGACTATATTCTTGTCTGGATATAAAAGATGTTACAGATGTTAAATTTCTTTAATATGTGTAAAGTGTTGAACAATAAACACGCAGAACTACTAGTGGGTAAGAATTACATGTTTATATATTAATATATTAATAAATTTTTCCTAAAAAATATTTTTGTTGATTAGGGGTTTAAAATATTGGCGGTAGGTGGTTGAAATTTTTTTATAGTTTAAAAATTGTTGAACTAGACAAGGGGAAGTTAGGGGTATTTGTGCGACTAGTTTTTTAACAAAACACCCCGTTTTTAAAGATGTAAGCTTTTTTTCCCTAATTTTGAGGGAATAATTGTAATAATCGATGGAGTAAATTAAAAAAAAAAAAAAAAAAAAAAAACGACATTTGTAGCAGAATAACAATTTATAATAAAATAACTGATTTCTTTTTATATGGGTGCTCTTCTGAATGCGTGGGTTGTTAAAGTCATCGTTTTGGGTAAAACTTTTATGATACTTAGTTACATTATAATAGTAACCGATAAATATCAAATATGTGACCATATTGATAAAATAGGGCGACCTAATTTTTTCCACATGAGGACATAATGGGTTTCCTTATGGGGACAGATGTATTGACTCTGGTAATTGGTAATCCGTCTCTACATAAAAGGTTGATACCTTTAAAGAGATATACATATATAGTGTTTTCCATGTGCCTTAGAGACATGATCTGATAAAATTGTTGTCTGTTGACTATTAAAGAAACCATTTATGGGGCATTTTTAACGGGTTTTAATAGGCAATGTCAAAAAAAAAAATGTATACATGCTTTAAAAGATATGATGACCGGATAGAAAGAATATTGTATGATATTTTTAATATATAAATGTGATTTACAAGTACTAAATATTATTGTAAAAATATAATTTATCAGTGATGGCTCCTATTGGTATAAAGGGATGGTCGACTTTTTTCCGCATGGAGACACGATAGGTACCCTTACGAGGGGAGACGTACTGACTCTGGTGATTGCTAATTCCTCTCTGAAACGGAGGTTGACACCCTTAAAGAGTTAGGTATATACAGTGTTTTCCATATGTCTTATAGATATGATCAGGGAAAATTGTTGCCTGCTGGCTATTAAAGAAACCATCTATCGGGCATACTTATAAAGTTATAATAGACAATAAGGGAAATGTCTATAATATTTAAAAAATTGAATGATAGGGTAGACGATATTCTTGAAAAAAAAAAATATTTTTTGATATTTATAATTTTATGGTTTATAAGTGTTAAATATTTTTGTAAAAATATAATTTATCAGTGGTGGCCCCTATTGGTATAAAGGGATGGTCGACTTTTTTCCGCATGGAAACACGACAGGTACCCTTACGAGGGGAGACGTACTGACTCTGGTGATTGCTAATCCCTCTCTACAACGGAGGTTGACACCCTTAAAGAGTTAGGTATATACAGTGTTTTCCATATGTCTTATAGACATGAACAGGGAAAATTGTTGCCTGCTGGCTATTAAAGAAACCATCTATCGGCCATACTTATAAAGTTATAATGAGCAATAAGGGAAATGCCTATAATATTTAAAAAATTGAATGATAGAGTAGACGATATTCTTGAAAAAAGAGTATTTTATGATATTTATAATTTTATGGTTTATAAGTGTTAAATATTTTTGCTAAATTATAAAATGTATATACTCATGTTATTTATAAATATAGATATATTGCATATTGGGTATAGTCTATGAGTAGAATTTTGACTCTAGTATCTTCAAAGATAATATTTATAATAAGAATGCGTAAAGGCTGGCATATGAGTGCAAGGAACTGATATGATATTACATAAAGTGGTTTAGGGTTATAAAATACTTTAAAATTATTCCCAAGGCTGTGGGGATGACAGATATTTACATTATTTCGAAAACAGGTAAACAGTTTTGTCATGTAACTTCAGAGGAAATTATTTTTTATGACTTCAATCACCTTCGGCTGGTGATTCGTTTAATTTAATTTTAAATTTTTGGTAATATGACATAACTAACATTTATTTTCAAAAAGTATACTTTCCAACACTATGCGTAACCTATTTATCCCTACTTATTTCTTTTATTTTATGAAAAATTAGCCACTGTTAAATGGTAAATAAGATATGTTAAGGGGTTCTTAGCTAAAAACTAGTTTCTAAAACGAGCTGGTTTGGGTGAATTTTATTATAACGGGTGTATTGTAATGCCATAGCTTATTCTAACTTAGTACATCCTACAGTGTAGACGTGTTATCTTCAATTAATTAATTTTATTACTAACAATTAATTGTTGTTACAGATTCAAGATGTCTTATAATGGTAAACTTGTGGAAAACATTAGAACTTTAGTTTATCAACCAGCCCATGATGGAAAGGCAATAAAGGAGGGTCTTATGAAATGTGCTCAGGCTTCAAAATTATTGAATACAGCATTGAAAAACGCGTCAACAGTGGGGGAGAAAAACAAATTACTAGCATTTTTAGGCCAAATAAAAAGCTTTGGAGAAATGCTGAAAGCTAAAGAAGTAACTGGATTTGGATTGATACAGAGAAAAAAGACTGCTACTCATCGTGTAAAATGGGAAGATATTCAATCAGCTTTTCAATCGCGTATAAGAACCGGTGTGATCATTAATTTGAAACATACAGATGTTAAACCCTTCTTGGAGGACTGTGCAGCAATTTTTAGACGAAGAATTCTGAACGTATTAAAAAAAGATGAAGCAATCAAGGTTAACACTGTATTGTGCGGAGAATTTATGATTAGTAAGGCGAATGGTTATTTTACTGAAAACAAATACATAAACACACCAAATGAACCTATTTATCGTTATACCGATTTAAATCAATGGTTCAAGGATAAAGTTGTTCAACCAATTTTAACAGAATTGGATTCTTTTGCGGAAAAAGACTCTGGCTGGGCGCTGAGTAGGGTGATTAACTTAATGGTTGGAATAAATAAATTTAATCCTTTGCGTGCTGGAAGTTACATCGCACTTCCTAAACAAATAGCTAAAAAGCATGCGTGTGTCAACGTT